>CM056574.1:18490000-27880000 GCA_029721435.1 Gymnothorax reevesii | reverse complement strand
GAGTCATGTATGAATGCCCCATCTCATTTCTCAACAGCCTTAATTCTGAAATAGAATCAGGCAAAAAGCAATTAATTTCTACAGGGTATTAGGGAAATTAAACAAGCAGATTTGACATGGATGGTTTTTAAATAAACAATGCCTACATTAAGTTGGTTAATGGAACTTTTTTCTTTTCATTACATTTTCTGTCCTTGGCAGACTGACAGAAGGCATTCTGAACAGAGAGCCTTAGCTGTCAGAGCAATTTCTGTCTTTTTTTTTGCAGACAAAAAAGACGGCATTTTAAATGCAGTTTAAAACGCAAGGGGTCATCATTAATTGCTCTTAATTGGAAACTAGTTGGCAATTAGCGGCCAAACCGCTCTGCGGCCCCACACGTCTCGCTCCACCTACCTGCCCCCATGCAATCCACTCCCAACCCCATTTCAGCAAGTGAGAGGGTCAAGAACTCCAACCCCCACCAACCATCCTGGCTAGATTTATCCAGATCACCGCTTTCTCCAAGCACGGGCACGTTCATATTGATCACACAATTTAGCCTCATCACAAGTACCCCTGTACTGTGTAATCATGTTTCTGACACTGTTTCATTGAGAAACTCAGGCCTCGAGTGACTGACTCTTTTTTTACAAAAATTCTGACTTCCATCTACTTCATTCGACTCGACAATAGTCATGTAAAATAATTTCTCCCTCTCTGCACTCCCTTCCAATATCATGTGCATGAGTCTTTAATGCTAGCTCCATCAATTCTGTATACAATTCACCATCTGTGCAGAAGTTGCTCTACTAAAAAACTACCCAGTTCACAGTTTTTAGCTTTGAATGTAGGACCCGTCATAGCTGACGTAGAGTAGTGAAATGCAATGACAGGGTCAGATATGCTCATATTCGGCTCCACAAAGATCTGTGCCAGCCAGACCTGCCTACAAGTTGAGATAAAAGTTGGCTGTGGTAATCTTATTTAGGACACTAGGACTAGGATACTATTTAGGTAGGTACATTACATTCTGGCTTGCTATACCATCGACAGTGGTTGCTTGAAATGGAATAGATGATGTCTAGCAGCAATCCGCAAACAGAAGGCACTAGTCATACAAGCATATGTGCAGTGTCCTCATGTGCTACAACTATAACAGCTAAATTCCATTCAGTGATCTGTCTCTCACCTCATAGTGCCTTTAATTTTAGATCAGTCTTACAAACGATCCCACCCGGCCATACAATTTCTACCCAAGCCCATCTTGAGAGTCATTTTATCCAACCCCAGATCAGTGGAAAATTATCCAGCAAAATTACTCTGAAATAAAAAAATAATAAACTCTCAGCAAAACCACATTCCAAAGCTAACTGACTTTTAGCTCTTTGCGCAGAAGCCAAATCAGGCAATTTATGTGTTACATGATTCAAGTTTTTAAATTCAATATTTAAGCATCAGAGAGAACTGAAAAATTACCTACAGTACATGAAGCAAGACACTGGCAGAATTTAGAATACTGGCTTAATTTATTTTATTTTCATAATTTTTCTACAGAATAAGGTCCGCAAAAACAAAGAATCTTCAAGAAAATTCGACATTGAACTTTTTCAAAATCAAATGCTGAGACGAAAAAAAAAAGGTTTAGGTAAAACCGTACATTTTCAAGATCATAAACTTCTTGACCTCAAGTCAGAGTGTGATATCCAAATGGACCAACAGTGCATGTACCAAATAAAAGCAAGGTCCAAGTGGCTCTCCAGAGTCAAATTACAAAAAAGTCATACATTACCTGAAATCAAACATTTTGTCTCATGAAGCTTCATAAGAATGAAGTTCTTTCGGGAGGGAATTAACATAAGTCCCTTGATACAGGTGAGGGTGGACATCCATGGTCTCCAAAAATCTCTATAAACCCCCAAAACAGCTTTTTATCCATGACAAAGTCTTGAAGTTTGTCAATTTTTTTTTTATCAAACTCGATAAGCCAGCAAACAAAATCAATTGCTTATTTTACTGTCAGAATGTTTGTACTGCAAGAAAGCGGCTTGCTGTTACCACCACCTATTACACAGATGAGGGTAGGACAATGAGTAATATGCAAAATGAAGAAAAAAAGGTGAAAACTATTTACACTAGGCTGCATAGTCAGTCCTGCAATGCCCCACTACTCTGTAAGTCAAGTTCCAAATGTTGCTATGCTGTGGAATGTCTTGTGGTGAATGTGTGCAACACAGTGTTATGCGTGTTGTCGCCTGTAAGCCTGCAGATCTGTGATGAATTTCCCCACGGGGATGAATAAAGGTCTTAGTCTAAATGTGAGTCATACCACTCGGCAAAACTGAGGTGATCTGCCACCATCCAGAGAGGGACATCACAAGAGCAGCACTTGTGCATCGTCTAGTTCAGCCTCTTCCTGCTGTGGCGAAGCTCGCAGTACCTCCTCCCTTTAGTGGCCTTGTCAAGAACAGCGGAAGACCTCACATCTGCGACTTGGCCCCATGCCGCTGACTTGCTAGTTTTCACCAAGCTTTGAGTGCGGGTAGGTCCCTCAGAAGCCCCGCCAACCCCCCCAAACACAAATGTCAAATCTGGCCTATGTATGAATGTAATTATTAAAACTGTGTTCCCATCATCCAAGTGTTATAAACTAGACTTTAAAATTGAAGAGAGACCACTTGACAATGTTTATTCATGATTTTGCACAAGACTAAATTTGACATTTAAAAGAGAATCAGAAAAACCTTTTCTTGAGAAGCTGGTAACTGAAAGACGTGTGAAATGTCACACCTGTAGGCATGAATTGGAACACCTACTGTAGGCATTTTCTGCTGTTAACAATGTGGCTGCAATGCAGGTGCAGCTGAGAGAGTGTCACACTGTCTTGGCTCTGCAGCAGATGTCACACTTTAACGACAATATCAAATGGTGATAATAGTGCTCCTTGTACATAAAACAGCAGCTGCATAGGCAAGGAATTACAAGTCTGAAACCAGCAGCAGCTTACTCAGAACCCTAGTAGTATTTCTAGTGAGATTTAAAGTGAAATATCGGTTAACAGGCTGGGTTTGTTGCTCTGTAAAGTAGCAGATTTCTTTGAACTTTTGAATGAGATGCATAACATACTGTACATCTATTTAGTGAATACATCTCTGCAGCAAAATAAATGCCCTCAACAATGAAAACTACCACTACATTGTGTGATGTTGGCGTGATGTTTTTATTTTGGAATGCTGTGCTAGCTTTACATCAGATATGACAGGAGTCACGTCTGACAAAACGTGGCACTCTTCAGGCCGCAGAACACAACCATCACCAAAGGCTTGTCATCAAGGTATTTGTTTGGCAAAATGTGAGGCGAGCATTTATGTTGCTCTCATTAAGCAATGGTTTTCATCTGGAAAAGCTCCCCTAGATATGATTCTTTCACACCTTTTTCAACTTGAATTATGAAAGCTGACCTCATCTGAAGGAAGTGAGGCTAGCATTTCCTTATGGAGGACCAAAACTGCCAAAATTAAAAATAAAAAAATACATGCATAAATAAATATGAAAATAAAGGTAAAAATAAATACAAAAATAAAAACAAATATACATAAATAAATAAACATGAAAATAAATACAAAATAAAAATATATATACATAAATAAATAAGTGAAAATAAATCAATGTAAAAATACATACAACAATAAAAATATATATACATAAATAATTAAAAGTGAAAATAATAAATAAATAAATAAATAAATAAATAAAAGTAAAAATAAATAGAAAAATGAAAAACAGATTTCAAAAATTAAAAATAAATGGAAAAATAAATGTGGAAAAAAATACAAAAATAAATGTATATCATTATTATATTACCTATCAATAAAAAGGTAAACGCGTTCTGCTCTCATTTATTTATTTTTTGCTGTCTGCATGTAATGCAGTAGGAAATGTTATTCAAATGAGGCGGCGGTCCTAAGTCTGCCTTGGGTTGAACTGTTCGCCTATGGGTTGTGCAGAGGTACACCTGCCAACAGCCACACACGAAACATCAAAGGGCATGGGAAATGCTTCCGGAAAAAAACTTGACTGACATCAGTATTTTTCAGCTACATGCTGCACGGAGCCAGGTAAAGGACTAGCCTACACAATCGCCTCCTATTAATTAATTAGGCAACTCTCAGAAAAGTAAACCTGTTCCCATTTACTTTGCTTAATTGGCAATCAAATGGTGGATTTGTTTACTCTCTAAGTTGAATGAGTACAGCTGTTTAGACAGCAATTTTGATTGATGGATTTCGAAATTTAAATAGCCATAGAACAGCAGATTTGCATGAACACGATTGTCATTGCCACGCGATTTCGTGCAACTGATCATTTATATTTCACATTCACGTTTCATGCTTTTGGGAAAGAGGAATATTTTTTTCTAATTATTCAAACTGGCATTCTCTCAATCTAATACCGTAGCCCAGTTGGGTTTGTCTGCTTTTCACCATCACATCTTAATCGTTATAGGCTACTGAAATTGCTTGATTGTTATGTAGACCAAGTACATTGGCGCATATCTAAGGAAGGGCGGAGCACCTGCAATTAGCGAAATCTATACTCAGGCTTCTTCCCAGCAGCATTTTAAATCGTTTAAGTCGCTTCAGGTGTGTATCTTTCAAGAAATTACACGCGACCGCCTACACACCCCATGACTGCAAGTGGTCACAACGCACTTTTAAAAAAATCTTTGTTCAACATCGCCACATCCCAACTCAGCATTTCATCTCCAGTTGAAGTATTTTTAGGAGATCTATAACGAAAAAATAAAGAGATTTTTTATAAGACCACCCTGGATTTTCAGCGTCCAGAAAATACGCAAAGTGGAAAACATTCTGAATAGCAGATGAAACATGAATGTGAGATATACACTGCAAAAAATGATAAGATAAAAATACTAGGCAAGATGAATTTACTTATTTTAAGACTTAAAACACTTATTTCCATCACCATTTTTCTTAGTAAGACAAAAAAAAAATTCTTGTTTTGAGGTAATTTTTACTAACTTGCCAGTGGGGTAAGTAAATTTCACTTGTCAAGTAAAATAGTAACTTGTTTTAAGTTTTTTTTTTTTCTTAATACAAGTTACTATTTGACTTGACAAGTGAAATTTACTTACCCGACTGGCAAGCTAGTAAAAAATACCTCAAAACAAGATTTTTTCTTTTTGTCTTACTAAGAAAAATAGTGATGGAAATAAGTGTTTTAAGTCTTAAAATAAGTAAATTCATCTTACCTAGTATTTTTATCTTACAGTGTAAATGATCAGTCGCGTGAAATGGCGTGGCAATAACATCTTGTTAATGAAAATCTGCTGTTAAATGGCCATTTAAATTTTGAAATGCATGAATCAAACATGCTGTCTTAATAAACAGCTCTACTCATTAAACTTAGACAGTAAACGAATCCACCATTTGATTGCCAATCTAGCAAAATAAGTAGGAACACGTTTACTTTTCTTCGAGTTGCCTCCTGTAGTCCTTTACTGGGCTCCGTGTAGCACGTCGTCGAAAAATGGTTTATGCCAGTCAAGTTTTTTTCCGGAAGTGCTTATGATACAGAATTATTGTTGCAACAACACCAGTGAGTGACTAGCAACTCCTGGCTAGCTGCCTGGGCTCACTCGGTAGCCAACTCAGGTTATAACCACACGAGTCAACACAGATGACAAACTAGTACACAGAGTACCTTAATGTCAAACAACAAGACTGACAAAATAAGCAGTGGCAGAGGTAGCAACAAAAGAGATAAGGGCGAAGTTTTCATTTTCTGAGAGATGCAGAGGTCCGTATACGTGACCTCAGGCTGAGTGAAGACAGCAGTCTAAGATAATGGGAGGGTCCCAAGTAATTCGAAGGTGCCCATTGATTTCACAGCTGAATAGACTGGCAAAGGAATCCACCAATCACACATAGTGATAGATAGATGAAGCATACGTAAAGCTCACTCTAAATGGCTGTTTACCTCCAGCTGTGAATCAGTTGGATATTGCGTGTTTTGCTGTCAAATAGTATTAAATCAGTTTTTCATCTTGAGTTTTCATTGGGGGGGCAGAGCTTTTCTCAGGGTGGGCACTGCCCCCTGCCCCCCCTTGGTTACGCCACTGCTAACCAGCTGCACATTGTTCGAGGTCAGTGTCAGTTTGATCAGCTAGACATAAAGTGCTTCCCTTATAAAAGTATATGTTTGCAATGTATCCCAAAAGCCACTATATGCTCACAGAAATGTAACTCAAGATAGAGGGCTCTAATTTCGTAGACCAGGCGCAGGCGCGGCGCAGGCGCGGCGCATGGGGGGTGCGCCGCGCCAACGGGGTGTGTCCAGGCGTATGTGGCAATTTCGTGCCCGGCGTAGCCTGGCGCAAGTACTCCTCTGTCCCGCCTCTGCCCCTCCTTCCAGCGCAAGTTGGCAAAGAAGGCGTGTTTGGGTATAACACAGCCGAGTCAAATCTTCACCAGTCAAATGAGCTCCTCACCTCACCTTTAATGTGTTAGAATATAGAAGGCGACCCAGCCGAATCAAATATTGCTCACTGGCAAGAGAAACGATGGATAGCCTGTTCCTATTATTAGAAACTGTAGCTGCTCAAAATTTTGGGATTAACATGCATATACAACAAAGCAAGATACGTTACACATTTATTTCCAACATGTGATCTTAACTCAGTACGAGATCATAGCAATCAGGCTGCATTCCTTTCCCCCACTAAAGACGATAAAACATAAGTGACAATAATAGTAGCCTAGTATTAAGCCGCTTGCACACTGGACGCGAAACGAATTTTTCGCTCGACAGATTGCGTCTTGTGTCCAAAGGTCTGACAGGGTTTTAATAAATCGTCATGTCCGACAGTCTATTATTGTTTTTAATTTCTTCAAATCTACTGACTCTTTCAGACATTAAACGTTAATGTTTGATAAGAGGGTTCAGTTCTTCAAGATGAGTACCGAGAATTTCAATCAATGTTTCTGTGTAAGCTCTGCGCAATAAAGTGAGTCGACACTGGCGCGAGACAATGTACAATGCCTCCGTGTCTGACAGCCAAAAAAAAAAAAGGACGATTAGAACAGATTGATAATGAAATAAAGAATAAAAAGAAACATTTTAACAACAGAGCATCCAATGAACACTGCGATTTATTTATTGGCGGGTCATCTTTGTTTGATATCACGTTTGTTGCTGATATATTTTTATTCTTTATTTCGTTATAAATCTGTTCTCATATCAATACTTTTACTTTTTGCTGGCTGCTGGACATGGAGTAATTTGCATTTCGTGTCGGACAGTCTTGATCGTGCATGCGATGATTTCTTCACTCTGTCAGTGGTCATGGAATTGATTTGCTCACGCACTATATTATCTCTGCTGTGGAAATAATAATGTGCTCGATCCATCTGACTAATTTTCAAAAGAAAGACCGAATAAATACTAATGTCTATCTTCAACGGAAGAAAACAGATGAAAAGGCTAAAAAGACCAAGAAAAGTCGATAGCTATCAATTTGCATTTTGTGAAGGCCGAACACAAACATAGCCAAGTTTGCACGTCTAATAATTCCTGGAATACTCAGAAAAACTAGAACTTTTATGACTCTCGGACACGGAGCTATATTAAAACCCTGTCCGACTATCGCGTCTTTGCATTGACTTTGTCTGTAATCAGTCGAAAAATTCGTTTTGCGTCCAGTGTGCAAGCGGCTTTAATGAGCATAGAACGCAAGCATTCGATATATATATATATATATATATATATATATATATATATATATATATACATATATATATATATATATATATATTATACAGTTTGTGGTTGGCTGAGAAAGATGTGAAGTCCTTAGTTTGCATCACAGATTCAGTTGCGTTGATTAAGCCAGGTCAAGTTTCCCTTACGCGTGGCAACCGCCTGACATCAGGACAATCGATATAAATACAATAATTTATGTCCTTACTCAGATAGTTACATTAAATAGTGCTTCCTGTAATTTTTTCTTGCATTGAAATGTGCCTGACATTCTGTAAACCTGCCTGTGAGATTTCGGTGACGTGTGCGCACTCTGCGCCGGTCAGCCAAATTACCACTGCACGAAAATTAAACCAGGTTGGAGCTGGCGAGTTTTCTGCGCAACTCCAGTGGAGACTTTTTCTACGAAATT
The DNA here is from genome assembly GCA_029721435.1 of Gymnothorax reevesii. Taxonomy (NCBI): domain Eukaryota; kingdom Metazoa; phylum Chordata; class Actinopteri; order Anguilliformes; family Muraenidae; genus Gymnothorax; species Gymnothorax reevesii. Next base: position 27,871,830 of record CM056574.1, on the reverse strand, counting down.
GTCACTGTGTCTTGATGAATATGTGACACCTCCCCCTACTACGCCGCCACACCCATCTCGGCGCACCTTCGTCTACCGAAGGCTGCGCACCTCACGAAATTACCACTACGCGGGCTGCGCCGTACGAAATTACCACTGCGCGGGCTGCGCCTTGCTACGCCAGCTGCGCTGCGCCAGGAAATTAGAGCCCATACTATCATGTTATTTCTGGTGTTGGATTTTATGAAACCTTGCATGAAAAGCTGCAAGTTCGGAAAAATAAAACAGTTGAAAATTGAATTGCCATTGTGATTGGAACACAAGCCAGCATACACAGGGGGCCAACAGGACCGACTTTGGGAAACACTGCTTTATGACCCTAAGGCAAAGGATCTGTGGTGGTGCTGGCAATGCCCAACGTAAACTTGATAATATCCCTAAAAATACATATCCCAGAAATCAAGTGTAAGTTGATTTCTGAGTTATCCTGCACCAATACGCAAATGTACTGTACGCCTATTGCGAGACAGTAGTAACTTGTACATTTCCTCATGCTTTGAAATGCTTTATGTTTTGTTCTAATGATGTGTTTCATTTTAATGTAATATTGCAGTGTACACCATTTTGGAATGGCAGCACTCTATTTAACACAAAAGGCAGTGTTCATGGTGGGCAGCAACAGCCAGATTACCCCTTTTACTCAGTTCTCTGTGCCCATGAGCTCCCATCGCCATGTCCCAAACATAATTAGCAGCTCAGCGCTAATCCCAGACAGGGGTGCGGGCGAGTGCCACCGGCAACAGAGAAATAGTAACTCGCGTTTAAACCCAATTGGCACTTAGACTGTCTTTTACAAATGGTTGATCCCCCCCCGGTCTCGTGGTCAGGGAGGGCTGTTGGGAAAATTTATTTTCTTTTGGCTCATTACACACCTCTCTTGCACCTTGCCTAGCGAGGAATTTGACAGGAAGTAAAAGGCTAAAGCTGAGAGGAGACAAAACTAACCACTGGCCGGGTGTCAGAGAACAGTCTCTGCCCAGTGTGCACATGCTGGTTTAATCTGGCATTAAATCTGATTTAATACCTGAATCTGGAGTTCACTGGTGTGAGACGTGTTTTTTTTAAAATTATTATTTATTTAATTATTAAACCCCAACCTAAAGACTTTTTAGACTGCATCATACAATAGCAGTGATTGAATTGTGAGAATATGGGTGAAATTACTCTCAAATTTTCATCAAAATGTCTCCTCTGTGCTTGCTTCGCCTAATGTGTTAAGTCGAAGGATGGTGACAGATTCACAGTTGGGTACCGCTACGTGCCACAGATTAGCTGCCAGTATTCAATTACTGAGTCAGTTGTTTTGAACCTTGAAATGCAATTATGTTAAATGCAAATATTTTAGAAAAGTCACAGAATGAGAGGAATGCTTATTGCATACACTGTGTTCGATTAAATTTGATTCTAGTTTAATGGTATTATCTAGCGTTAAACCGGGTATGTAAACAATTTTCCCTTGATGTTATGTGACTTTGTGTCCACCAGATCCAATGGAATTCTGGTCTCTGGACAAATGTCACGCAGTTCATATACAAGGATTCAATATGGGCCTCTCTTTTACCCCTGATTTCCTGAGGATGTGATCATTCGCTGGGCAACTGCAACCGAGAAGAAGTGTGAATAACCTCATCTTCATATTTCACGCTCAGAAATGTGATTAAAGGAAACTAATTTTTTTTGGTAACAGGAAAGGATGGAGCCAAAAATGGAGGAAGAAATAGAGACAGGGAAAAAAAGGATGAGAGGGGACTCTTTAAGCCGGAAAACTGCACCCCACATACACATTCAAGCAAAATTTAAGAAGATAAGTGTGCAAAGTTAGTGAGGGTAAATATAACTGTGATATTACCATTGTTTCAGCAATTTTATACTCACCAGCTCATTTCAGTGCAGTGTTTAATTCATTGTGCAGTAGGCTAATTTTTAATCATTGCTAAATATCTGCATTTTTACACACAGAAATAGTATGCTAATTAAATGCTTTCAAATTAAATTAGAACTAAAGTGTCATTTTCCCCAAATGAAAACCACAAATTGGGACATATTGAAATAATTATGCAAAGCTGCTAATCACACAACCAAATCTGGCTACAATTATGCAGGATACATTTCACACAGACCGTGCACTGAGTTTTGACAAGTTTCTTAAAGTTCAGTTCCAGGGTGGTATTATTAGTAGTATTAGTAATAGTAATCAAGTAACAAATATGAACGTAATGTATTTTAGCAGGAATACGCATGACATTTGTGCAATATCATAAAAATACAGTCGCTTGACAGTTTACGAGGTACACCGGTCCAAAACCAGAGGCAAACGTCTTTTGCATCCATTATAGCCTGAAATTTTCACATCCTGTCAACGCTGAATCACTACATTAATGCAGCTTCTAAGTATTTGTCGACTATATTGAAAATTTGTGCTGCGGTTGGTCCATTATACCACATCTCAAAGACGTTCTACTCCACAGGTATTCAGTTGTATTTACTGGTATTTTCCAGAATGTGCTGGTGAGGGTGCAGGCTTTCATTTCAGCCATGCACTTCCACTAATGATTCTTCTAATCAACCCCGAAAGTATTTGCCATGGACCTGGATTAGGAGTAACTGGTGTGTAATGAATTGGTCGAAACAAAAGCCTTCATCCTTAATGGTCCTTTCTGGATCAGGTTAATCCTCTAGCACCACTGGATCGAGTTCTCCATCTTTGGAGGCCATTGGAATCATTTTCATCTTTACAACTGTAGTACATTCTGGAGTTGCTGCCTGGTTTGAGCTCTGGGTACTCTTGATGAAAGAGCTCGTCCCAGTTGGACATACTACACCCAAAACGTACTGATGCTGGATGCACTACACCCAAAACGGTGAGCCACTTGCCGGGCACTTACTCCCACCTCTAGCATACCCAGGGCCCAGTTCCATTGCTCAGTCGACAGACGTGGCATTATGACACTTAAAAATGTTTTTTATCATGCGTTTGTATAGGGAAGACAACCCCTTTATCATTTCAACCATTCAACTTGCACAACTCCTTATCCCATATGTTGTGCTCAATATGGATTGATGAGAGTCCAACTCACACTGTTGAGTTACATGATTATGATTCATGTGTAACAAGGTACACATTGTGACCCAAATGGTCACTTAAGAACTCAAGTTGGACAACTCAGGTCCTGAGCAAAAAGAAACCAAAATTTAGAGCGTTGCGTTTTCATTGCCTTTGAGTACATATTGACAAATGTAATTGCAAAACACATTCTACTCCACCCTTTGATGAAGGGTGAGAACCCCTTTTGGTTCCAAAATGCAATATATCCATCTTAGTCATTTTGAGTAAATCAGCTTTTTCTCTGTTGGCACCTATTGTTTTTCATAGAAAAACACAAACTTTGACCATGAAAAAATACGCCATATAGTATACATTTCTAATGACGGGTTTTTGCACCATGTGTAAGAAGCGCAGGACTATCGCTCTATGGTGTTATCTCAATTTTTGTAATTTTGGCACTTATTGCGTTTTGGAACCAAACTCTTCAAATGCAGCAAATGAAACAGGGGTGTTTCCATGGTTTCATCACATGCCTTTGAAGACTGATTGTTTTCATTATATTTCACATTGCGTAGGGCACAAATGTCAGTGTGTGGTTCAGGAAATATTTCTAATTCAAGTTTGTGGATTTATCGTGAGTGTGCGCGCATGCATGTGTGTGTGTGTGTGTGTGTGTCCTGAATTTACTCCAGTTTAATCAAATCCCCCCCCCAACATTAATATGCACTGAGTTGAGTACAAAGTTTTGATGTCCGCAAATTAACCAGAGAACTATATGGGTGCCACGCAATCTCAGCAGAGCAAAGCAACAGAGCAAAACTTTATTTTATCCATACCCCTCCACCCCAACCCTACTCAATTCATAAATGCTATCATGTCTAACACACATAAACCCTTTCCATCTCCTGTTTTGCAGTCTTTATATGTAGAGCTCATTGAATATTTGTCTTCCATGATCAACCATTCCTTAGCCTGCGGGCATGTTGCTTCTGCCTTTAAGATGGCTCATATTACCGTTTGACTAAAAAGGCCTCCCTTAACCTACCTGATATCAAAATGTACTGCCCTGCATCTCAATGACCCTTCTAGTCCAAAACTTTGTAAACTGCTGTACTTGATCAATTACCATGTTTTCTGTGACAGAATCACCCTCTTGACCCCTACCAGTCTTGCTTTCGAGATGGCTGCTCAACAGAGACTGCATTTCTGTTTTCCATGAATGTGCTCCCTATGGTACGAGCCGCATCACTCTCCTCAATTTTGATTCTTCTCGACCTGTCTGTTGCTTTTTAAAATAGTCAACCACCAACTCCTGATCTCAACTTTGGCTGAGATGGGGATTTTTGGGACTGCGGTCTCTTGGTTTGTTTCCCATCGCGCTGATAGGACGTACCAGGTGTCATGAATTGGATTTGTCTCTTCTTCTTGGCCTAATGCCACCGGTGTTGCTCAGGGATCGGTTCTTGGGCCCCTGCTGTTTTCCATATACATTAAGTCTCTTGACTTTGCTAGCTTATGGTTTCTATTACCACTGCTAGGCAGATGACACATAGAGCATTCATTCACTCCCACACGCAAAAAGCTACAAAAGTGCTCTGGGTGGGTTCTGGGAGCTGCGATATAATGATGTAACAGCAAAATAAAATTCCACCATTGACCTATGGGTAGCTGTTGGACTTCATTAACTATCATCAAATGGGCATAATATGGCAGCAATGAGTACAGATGCCCAATAGCTTCTGGCTAGAAATGTATCCTTTTATATGATGAAACTTATTACAGCTTTCAGGAAATACCACTGAGGCTATATTGCTCATGAAAACTGCCTGAGGATGAGTTTTAATTTGCATGGTTGTGTGCTCGTCTGAGCATTTGTGTGCATGCCTTCATTAGCTTGACATGACTGACTTACATCTCCATGGCACCTTTTTCTCATCAGATCAATGATGGGGCAGATTTTTCACATCTGTATGAAAATTATTTTCATCAGCGCGCAGAATTACCTGTCAGAAGCTGTGCTGTGAGTCATTGATCCAGACCGAAAAGGTCGGATCGGAGAAAAGTGCAGAGAGAGTGCAATGGCTGGGGGGTGGGAACGGGGGAGAGCAGGAAATGTTCAAATCTCCATAGAAACCTAATGCCCCAGGAAAGAGCATTTTAATGGAGATTGGCTTTGATTTCAGTGTGACTAAACTTATTTTCCGATAAGGGTAAAATTGCCTTTGCTTCAGAGCGAGAGAATAAGAGAGCGACCTCCATAGCAGGGAGATGGAGGAGGGCGAACAAGGGGAGCAGGAGACCGTGGAGGCCAGGTTAAAGAGAGAGAGAGAGTGACAGAAATGTAAAACTGGGCACAGAATGCCTCAATTCTCTTTATTTCACACTTGATAGCTTCTAATCTGGGCATACTGGCGGATGTTAAGCAGGCATGCTCCAGGTGCACCTTGCTTTGAAAAAAGGGGCAGATACAATTCTGCAAGTTAGCGTCATGAAACCGAGGGGCAAAATGCTGGTGTTTTTTTCACTTGATGAAAAATGACTTGGCCATCTGCATTGATCTCATATCTCCAGGCTGACATTTTGGGAGACAAAGTCACACTGGCCGTCTGCAGCACTACCCTGAGCAAATTTGACACCAGTCACTGAATTCACATCAACAAGAATCCAGAATTTCACAAACAACTTCTAGACCACCGCATATGAAACGGACTGACCTGAAAATACATCTTAAATTTGACTAAGATGTCTCAAAAGGCACAGCTTTGTCACACACTCAGCGGCCACATCATCTGGTAAACATGGCCCCCTAGTGTCATAAGTAATATTGACTTTGCGCAGGGACAGTCAATGAGGGCAAATTTTTGCTTCTTCTCTTTTGAAAGGAGTAAAACTAGAGTAAAGTAATGTTAAAAAATTCTCCCTGGTGTCTTTAATATTCTAACTGCTCCATGAATGAATATCACGTTCTAAAATATGACAAATTTTACCAAACGTAAGAGTTCAATTTTTCATTGGTTTGTGAATTTGTATTGACATACTGTATATACACTTCTGCAGTTCCACAAAAAAGTTATTGTATCTTGTTTTAGCTTAATAGATAGTCGACCACATGCATGACACAGACATTTTATGTGTATCCATTTATTTTCAAAACGTTTACTATTCTTATGAAATGCATTCTGTAGCATAGGTTTCTGCACCACAGAATATGTTATTATTATTTTTTTTCTGTAAGAAATGTTTGCTACTGCTGTGTCTGACAGGGGAATAAATTAATTGGCGGGTATATTAATTTCCTGCAACATCAATGCGCAGTCGAAAAATCTGCAGCACTGGTGCAATGTTAACATTAACCTGGATTAGTATCTCGAAGGAATGTTTGCTTGTCAAATTTTTACCATGAGAAAATTCAGATTGTTCTTGGGGAAAAAGGGGCTCCTACCTGGAATTACGGAAGTTTATCAAATAAAGCAGCCAGTGAGGGTATAGCTCTGGGTGTGGACTTTTTCCCTTTCTTTTGGCTTCAAGGTCTAGCCCTCCAAGCAAATCAACATGTGAGTTAATCTCAAGTATGTATTAACCTTTCAGAAAGAAGTAATGCCTCAGCACTGCATTGATGAGCTTAGAACATTTACCTCAGCACCTGATAGTCAGCCCGTTTACTTCTAAGGCCAATTCAGGTTAGAGTCTTTGACCAAAATTATGTTTTATAGATGCGGTTAGGATGAATTCTGTTGCAGAATTCAAGCTCAAGGCTGCAGTTGTCTGTCCGCCAGATTCGAAAGCTGAGTTGGTTTTTGCTCACCCAACTTGTTGATTATGAAACAGTGACTTCATCAGTTATCCGTCAGACTAATGAAGGCCTGTGAAGTCCATTCTGAGAGTAGTTTTTTTTTTTTTAAAGAAACTCATCCCTGTCTTTTCATCTCTTTTCAGAGTTTGGATCTTGGGGTCATGCCTCAATATTTAGATATAGTGGAACTCTGGAATCATCTGAAATGACGTAGGGGACGATCTGTAATGACAATTCTCTCAACTGTGAAAAAGTCAATACGAGCAGTGACGACCCGAAGCAGCAGTCTGCTAACATTACTTAATAGATAAAGTAGCGCTAACTGCATGTTTTTGGCCAGCATTATGCTGACAGAGGAGTGCTTTTTATCACAGGAGTGTTGAAAGCAAAAGCACAAACATGTAGGAGTGATTAAACCTGACAGGAAAAGACAGATAGCTCAGGTGCAATCACAGCTGTCATTCCGTCATTTTGTCGTCATCCAAAAAATCTGGACTTAAATTCTCCAGTCAGTGAGTGGAAGATTGACGGCCACCCAACACTAGACTGAGGCTCTACTATAAGCTGACAACCCACCATGCTGTCCTCCGGGAGATAACAGCCATGGAAGTATTTCAGCACATATCTGCATATCTGCATTTCATATCAAATGCAGGGTTTTCATTTTTAATGTCTGACTAATATTTCATGTAAATGTATATAAACTCATGTGTATAAATTATGTCTATAAATGTCCATATACCACTCACTGTTTATGAGGAGATGAATATTCAATGTCTAAAATGTGCTATATAAGTGTTATTACCACACGATCAGAGTTGTTTCTATGCTCAATATTTTGCAGCAAATGATGCCGATAGGATCACAGCCTGGCCGGAGTACCGCACTCAAAAGGTCAATGGTAGATACTGGTTCACCCCACAGGTTGATCCCATCGCAAAATCAGAAGCCATCGTCAATACAAGTGGCTAAAATAGCACACCCACCTCTCTGTCGAGCAGCTTGGGCGAGATCACCGTGACGATCTGGCCCTTCTCTGGGTCGATGTAGAACATGTTGGGTGAAGGCTTGTCAGGTGACTGCCTGATGATGTTGTAGCGCAGGACAGCGTTTTCTGTGTTGGGATCATCTGCATCTGATGCCGTCATTGTCATCACTGTCGTTCCTGGCAGGAAATGCGTACAGAGGTTGTTAATGTTCTGGCTAGTAAAAGTGCACCATGGGAATGATTTGCTATTACTTAGGGGTGGTATTGTGAAACAGAAACTAAATTTAAATGCTTTCGTTGAGATGCAAAATGTATGTATTTTTATTTATGGGTGATACAAGAACTCAAACACGCACCAATCACCACCCATGCACACGTATGTGGGAGAGAATGGGCACATACACTCACACACACACATACACGCACACATGCACACACACACACACGCTCACGCGTGCACACACGCACACACACACACACACGCACACACACACAGGCTCGCGCGCACACACGCACACACACATGCACACACATACACGCACACATGCACACACACACACACGTTCACGCACGCACACACGCACAAACTCACACACACACACGCTCACGCGTGCACACACACATGCACACACACACACACACACACACACACACACACACACACGCGAGCACACACATGCACACACAAAGACTCTCATTCTCATGCAGGAACATGCAATAGTATTTTGGTGAAGTGATGTAAATGTCAAATATTTGCTCCCCTCAAAAACACACAACAGTGCACATAAGTCACAGCCATATTTGAGCAAATTTCACAATGCAGAGATGCTTTCAGAAACAATTCCTGATTACAGTTCCTGAATCAAACAATTTAAATGTAAATACACTGTAAAAAAACCAAAGTAGTCTCCACTGAAAAAAGTTAGTTTCCAGGCTGACTTAGAATTTTAAGCTCATTGAACTTGAGATGACAAGTAGAAGGTATATTTAACATATAATCTTAAATTCAGTTAACTTGAAATTTTAAGTCAGCCTGGAAACTAACTTTTTTCAGTGAAGACAACTTTGGTTTTTTTTACAGTGTACTTGAAAACCCAAAGAAATAATTCGCTGTGACTACTCTTTGCCATTTAAACTGCCCCAATCACTGTACGAACAGAGCCAGACTGCAGAAATATCATAATTAGATAACTCCAAGATTCTCAGTTGAATACAAACAATTTCTGATGCATATTCTGGGTTTTTTTTTTTTGCAAAGTGCCACACTGGATCAAATATGGACTGAACATACATTGTGACAACAGGTATTTTCTATGATACCAAACACATCAAGTTTTTGTCATGTATGTGTTCCAAATTTGACCTCATGTCTTGTCCAGACATTTCAAAATTTTTATTGCATATCTATGTATGGAACCTGGGATGACATGACATCCATACTCTTGCAGTACATGAGTGGTCCCAAACTGGATATGCTTAAGACATAAAATTTGATGATTTAAGAGTATTCATTGTCTATGTCATAATATTTAGATAATATCTCGGAATATTTTGGCGATAATATCTGTAGATTCTTAGAGTTGATGAGGGGATACTTTGCCTTAAGCAGATTGAAAAACTTCTCAAAGTCATCGGCAGACCGACTGACTCGCTTCTTTTTCTCCTGATAATCCCTGACAGCTTTGCTGTCATGCTGAGATCAGTCAGTAACTTTCTTTCAGAACATATGAAAAATCCGCTGTAATATTTCTTCCTTTTTTTTTGTAAAATTTTTCACGGAAATCTAGATTTTTGTGTCCACTAGGCAATCGTGTTCTAAGTCCGTAAGTCCGTGAGTAAAACTTCTATGCTTGCATTGAACTACCAATCTACAGTAGACCCATGTACTTATCCAATTCCCAATTGTTCATTGTTTTATAGACAGACTCATGCCAAAAAAAAACAAAAAATCTCTAAGACTCAATTTATGCGAAAGAATTGAGTGCCAAACAGGGCAGTAATGCAAATAATGTAAGGCAAGTAATGAAGTATCGTCAACCAAATAAGCAAGCACTTATGGTAAGACATTGATTAAACCCATAAGATTAATAACACAGGAGAAAACCATTTGCTAATTACGCAGCAATTACATCAACCTGCATTCTTCACAAGCAATTATCTCATCTTATAAACCTTGACGTTTCATTGGTGCCAGGTTAAAATCAATGTTAATGGCATTAGATGTTGAATTGGAGAGGCTAAAAATGGCTGGACATCGACCAGCAAGTGTCCTTTACCCTTGCAAACAACCTCCCTGTCCTCTCTGCCTGTACTCAAAACTTTAACCTCTAATTTCACTGCTCATTCACAACATCCCTAATGTTGACGTAAGACTGAACACTCAACCTCCCAAACAGGAAAAAAAGTTGGTGCGGTTAAATCAACTGTATTGCACATTTCCAGTTCTGGTGAGATGTAGGGCTTGAATTTCATTATTTCATAACGGTCTTTATTGTAATAGTTCACAATAAGGTCACATTCAATGACAGGATCTAACAGAGTTCTTAGCATGAATTAATGATGTGCAAGTGCTTAAATTAAACAGAAAATGGCATTTAATTTCAGTAAAAAAAAATTGCGAATAAGAAGGAGTTTTTTTTCCTTACTTTAATAGATATTATCGATTTATCTACAGCATATTGTTGTTATTAAAGTGAATTGATGATACAGACTGGCTCATCTGAAACAGATGAGTCTGGAAAAGATTAAAAGCCAAAGGCTCTGGCACGCCATCTACCCACAGTGAACCTGGAAAACAGTGTTGATGCTTACCAGGAGAGGGCAGCCCACTGTAATGCCTCCGAGAGCATATCATGGATTTGTGCAAGAATTCTAAAAACAACCAAGATTAGCACTTAAGGAACTGCAGGCCTCGTTCACCTCAGATATTTTTAGCACTTATGATTCCACCATTAGAAAAAGACTGGGCAAAAATGGGAGAGTTTCAAGGCCAAAGAACACTTCCACCTATGAGGAACATAAAGACTTATCTCATATTTGACAAAAAGAAAAACACTTTGATGACCCCAAGTCTTTCTTGATCATTTTCTGTGGACCGATGTCACAGTGGAATGTTGTTTTCCCTAATGTGTTTCCCAAACCTCTCCTGGCTTACCCCTTGTCCTACATGCTTTAGATCTCTCCCTGCTCCAGCCCAGGTGAGTCAAATGATTTGTCTATTATCAAGCAGCTTCTGGGAATAATAATTACCCAATCATTTGAATCATCTGTGTTGGAGCAGGGAGAGATCTAAAGCATGCAGATCAAGGGGTACACCAGGAGAGGTTTGGGAAACACTGCCCGAATGTATCTGAGTTGAAGTTGAAGCAATTCTACAATCTAGAGCTGCGCTCAGAGAGCGCAAGTACCTGCACCAATGTACTCAATGTTATTTTTGCCAGTATTATAAACCCCTGTGTTTATGCAGTCCAGCAGTATTCATGCAAATATGTTTTTAATGTGACCTTTTGCATGCCCTTGACCTTTGACCTTGATCTCACAAAATCAAATCAAAATCCATCCATGACTTTCTGCGTAATCCTGCTTACAAACCAACAAACCCACCAACAGACAAACGATAATGATCATATAATCTCCTCCAACTTCCTTGGGCGAAGGTAATAAAAGGGGCCAAAATTCCTCAACAGTAATGTCATGGACTGACCTTCAGTATTTGGATGTTTTTGGCCACTGGTGTTGCTGCTAAACCATTTATTATGTTTAGAGGGCATTGACTCTTTCACATGGGTGATATACACTACCGCTCAAAAGTTTGGGATCACTTGGAAATTTTCTTGTTTTCCATGGAAAAACACATGAAATTAGTCTGAATAGGAAATATAGCAAATGAACAGAACATGCTGACATTGTCTGCGTTAGAAATAATGATTTTAATGTAAAAGATACTTCAAACTTTGCCTGCATCAAAAAAAAAAAAGAAGAAAAAAACACCTTCACTGCTGATACTGAAACTGGTGTTTGAGGGGAACTATTTAGCGCAGCTGTTAGTTGACAACCTGTGGGGTGTCTTTGTCTTACATTACACACTCTCAGATATTTGTATAGATTTTCAGATCTTCTTGTATAGTTGTGCATCGGGGCCTCTCACTCCTTTTTTCTGTCCTTGTTAGTGCCAGTTTGTGCTGCTCTCTGAAGGGAGTAGTTGACAGCATGGTAAGAGATTTTAAGTTTTCAATTTCTCGCATTGAAGAGCCTTCTTTTCGAAGCAAAACAATAGACTGACGGGTCTCTAAAGGAAGTTCTTTCTTTCTGGTCATTTTGAGTCTGTAAACAAAACAACTGCTGATGCTTCAGGTACTAATCCAACCTCAAGAATGCCATGCTCCCTTTTGCGCTCCCTTATTAGTTCAGCGGTTTTCAGCTGTGCAACACATTTTCTAATAATCACTTAAAATGCTTAACTTGCAGCAGCAGCCATACCAGGAGATTGATGCAGACGACTGACAGTTGCTGAAAAAAGGCCTCTATGCAAAAATGTAGATCATTCTTTGAAAATCATTTGTGAAGTGGATTAAAATGTTTGTGAAATGCATGAAAATGTATTTTTCTTTGGAAAACAAAGGAATTTGCAAGTGATCCCAAACCTTTGAGCGGTAGTGCAGATGTAGTGTTTGTGGCAAGGAAGCATGAGAAACAAGATGGTGAGAGAGGATGAGATTAAAATGAAAGAGCAAACAGAGAAGAGAGTGAAACAACAGAGTGAGGAATGGACTGAATGGAATGCTGGGGTCCTGACCAAGAAATAGGGGGTTAAAGGAAGATGATTTTGCTGCACAGGAGGTCTATTCATTTTGTTAACACTAGAGGCTGAGCTAAGTGTCTGAGCTACAACCACAACCATCACATGCTGCCTAGAAACTTAGAGGGAGGCTCTTACTCGTCTTTTTTTAAAGGTACTGCTTCTTAATATTTTTCCATCATCACTGATTTTGGATTTGGCGATATATATATATATATTTTTTTTTTTTTTTAATTTTATTTATTTTTTTTTTTCTGTTCAGGCAATAATTCTCTTAAGGCTCTTTTGAACTTGCATTTATTTTGTAAAAAACACCATCGCCAGAAGGGTCCATCTTGGAACCGGTAAGACATCTCAGGAACACACATCTTACTTGCCATTTTAGCCAGATAAAAGCCTATGCCCAAGGTGTACTGAGGAAAATGTCCCCACTTGGTTTCTACAAGCCCTCTTAATGGATGAGTGATGATACTATTATCCTGTTTTATACAGATAAACAAGCAACCACACACGCACACACAGTCACACACTTAGCACATCCCACCTCAACAAGACAGTAGGCGAGAGCTGGAAAATCGATACGGCTCTCCAGCCTCATTTAACTGCAATGGCACAGAGCAGAAAAGCAGGATGATGTGTTTCATAAGGGGGTCGAGAGAAGAGCAGAACCAGGCAGGTGGAGAAGAGAGATTTCAAAACCCCTGCTTTCACACAAGCAAGACAATTACAGGACACTGATACCACTCATTTTGGAAAAAAATCTTGTTTACTCTGCTGATTATAAAAAAAAAGAAAAAAACTATGACCAGAAGAGATAAAACATAAAAGAGTGAAACTGACAAAACAGTGTCAGTGCTCTAAAATCAGAGTACTCGGGACAGTCTCCAGTTTTTCATTTTTGGCCTGCTGAAGGTGGTGGTGCATTATACTGGGTTATATGGTAAGGCCCTCGCTGTGTTTTGCATAGTGATGAACAAAAATAGGGAATTGGGTCCAAGGATCCAACATCAGATGCAGAATCAGTTCAAACTTGAGTTCTTCGTTGTCTTTTTCCAAGCTATCCCACAGAGAGCAGATGCTGAAATAGAGCTAATGATAAATAATTTCCTGAACTGCTTTTAAGAAATCACCGGATTTCAGTGTCATACTTCACACGATGTTTGCTTGAAGCATGTTGGATATGAAAGTAAATCACTAACGGCTGCTGGAAAGGGTCTGCTTGTCCCACCTCTACACACAAATCCAGCCGCAATTAAGAAAATATCACGGAAATCAACATAATAACAAGTAAAAGTGCGCTCTGAGCCTCTTTGTAGTAAAAAAAATTGGTCACTTTAATTGAGAATTTTGAAGTTGACGCGCACAAAGCCTTTTAGGACTAAAAGTAACAGGTGTAACTGTTAATGTAAAAAGATATGGAATTAAATTTAATTAATAAATTGCATTTATAGGAAAAAAATATACAGCAATTCCATTTTTATTCTACTGCTAGATATTTGCATTGATAACAAGTAGAACTGTTCAGGTGGAGCATGTGTCCAGTGTCTTGCTCCAGGCTGTTATCCCAGTTCTTAAAAAGGGCACCGGCGCTAGAATCAATTCCTAAAATTCCAGACTAAATTCCAAACACTAATTCCTGTAGTCTCTTTTCAAAGTAACACTGAAATGGCGCACGGCAAACATCTATCATGCCTCCTTGTGCCCAAAGGATGGGACAGGGTCTGGTTGGAGAACGATATTTTTCCTGGAGTCAGTTGATACCATTGTGATGCTGTTCTTCCCTGCCATGCTGAGAGTTTCTATGCCAGACTCTAATCCCCTTCAGCTCCCAAACACGTATTCAAATGAAGTGGAGGTGAGCCAGTTGTACGGAAGCCCCGTCTTTTACACGGGGGATGTTTACCGGTTACTCTGCGCTACAAAGAGGTAGCCAAGGGAGAAGAAATGAGCCCAGCTGCTGTCTGACCGAAACAAATGACGGCATCGGCGCAGCTGCCCGCAATTATCGGCGAACGCCCTTGCCCAACATGTGTTTCGCATTGACGTCGCGCTGTGTGCCATAATGCAGGGAAAATGAACTGTGAATATTCACGGCTTCACAAGTCATGTGGGCAGCTAACGGGGTATGTTTCACTCAATGCACACCAGTAGCTGAACACATAAACATTTGTAAAACATCACAATTTGGCAACGTGAGGGATACACATCTGATTATAAAATGTAAATTTCAATTGAAAAAAAGGAGTAATAATAGCGATCTATAATTTCCTCAATGCTCAATTTTAAATAAAGCTCCAATGAGTCCAGCAAAGCTACCTTTAAGACTTAAGTCCTATTGACATACCAAGACCTGATAGTTTATTAGCCTTCTACTCATGCCTGTGTCTTGGTGTTTGGAGACCACAGATAATGCGCGGATAGCTCAGCTTAATTCGCGCTGTGACGAAAAACAGTGTTGCTTAATGAAATGAACTGCGGCTTCTTTTCCCATTCGCAGCTGAACTGACAGCAGCTGATGCCTGTTTTATTTTCAACAACATGAAACAAGCTATTTGCAAAGCCGCTTTTGGCACCTGCTCCCCTTTGGCCTGATGCTGCTGACCATTCATTATACTGCTATTTCAGCTATGCTAGTAAAGGTGGTGGTACACCTGTGCAGGCACAATGCCTTCACCTTCAAGCATAGTGGGAATACTCACTTCCTCGCATGTTTCAAAGAAGTTGGGACATGCACAGCCATCGAGGCATCTTTTTCTTATAAGGCTTTGCTTATTTCAGCCAGTTGTGGTCATGGATCTGTAGTAAAAGAGTCCAGGTGTTAAACTGGCTTAGCTGCAATCCTGACGGGTCACCCATTGAAAAAATATGGTGTACAAATGTGACAAAAGAGCCTGCAAAAGTGTTCAGGAGCTGAAATCTAAAATGATGATTTAACACAGTGGTAAACACAGCTCTGTTTCTTTTAAACATGTTGCAGGTATCATACTCAAATTAGCAAATATTTTTCAAAAACAATAAAATTGTTTGTAAAAAAAACATTCAACATGTTATCTTTGTACTATTTTCAATTTATTATAGAGTTTAAATGATTTGCCAATCATTGCAGTCCATGTTCATTTACGTTCTACTTAACGTCTTAACTTTTCTGGAAACAAGGTTATAAAAATTCATTTTTTGAGGTCAAAACAGGTGTAAACCTGACATGCCAAATAACTATTTAGTTGAATAAAGAATTCTATAAGTAATTAAAAAAACTCATCCTTGTAAGGCCACGCCTCCAGCCGTCAAATTCACCGATCTATTAAGACCTGGATCGCATTCTTAGCCTCGCAATCATTGTATGCAGCTGCTGTTCATTGGCACTGTGTGGTAGTGTTGGGCTATTTAAGACCGAGCTTCGCTATTAGTCCTCGCTAAATCTCGCAAGCCACATGCCTGTGTTGTATCTCTAGCTCTTGTATTTAATGCTGTTTATTGTTTATGTCAGCACTTCATCTTTATTAGGGAGGAACCTTGTTTCCAATTTTCTTTTTCTATTTGTAATACATTGTTACTGAAGTTAAAGCCCAGCGTCTGTATAACTAATAGTGCAATTCAGGAACCGTGTTTCTTATTTTGTTTTGTATAGCTTCGCGTGCGCCTTCCTGCTATGCTGTAGGCATAATAAATGCAACAACGTCCACCCTTGCACCTCAGTCCAGTCCTCAACTTCCTGTCCTTCGTGCACATCATCAGCGTTCAAAGCACAGCCCTTACAATCCTGAAGATGATCAAATTAATAAAATCATTTGTTTGCTTTAATAAATGTCAGAATGTTTTTACTTTCAAGTATATCCACACAAAACAAAGATGACAGCTTCTCAAAACTTCTTCTAAAACAAAATAGTGATCTTCAGAGAGGTTCCCACTGAGTATTGTTTTTGTAATTCAAAGTTTAATTAATCATTCTGGCTTTAATCTTCAGACAAGATGCTTTGGGGTTTGCGAGCAGTTTTTTTTGTGTGTTTGTGAGCGAGCTCGTGTGTGTGCGTGAGCTTGTTCGCCTGAGGATGAGGTTTATTTAATTAAGCGCTTCACAACCAGAAAAAAAAAGAAAAAAAAAACAGAAATAAGTCTATTTTTAATTTGCTTTGATTTCTGTATAGGTAATCTCTTTAACTGGTACTGTGGCAGACAGACAAGCATAAAGGAGCAAAACCAATTAAACTAATAAACCAAATAATGCACCAGCCAAAGGAAATGTTTGCATTAATTTGTACAAAACAACAGCCCTGCTGGAAGGTTCGGCTTGCGGCAACTAATCATCTGGTCCCCTTACTGCCCTGTTTTCCGTCCCTGTGGAATGGGCTGCTCTGGGCAGGCTGAGGTCAGCTGACCGTGTCTATAAAAGAGCTTCTCATGGTAATTACCTTCAGCTGCCTGCCACTGTCAAACACTGTCCCAATTTCCCTGTTCAGAGGCCTTGGTATCAGGGCATTTTACCCACACGGAAATAAATTGGGGAAAATTCAAAAAAGGGATTGATATTTAATTCGAAAATTAGAAAAAATATCTATAATGTCCCTCGTGGACATCATTTAGTTGATTTATCAAATTAATTTCCTGCATTACCTGAATTAAAAAGGATTTGGCCACAGCTATGGTCGCCTCTATGTTTTGCAAGGCCCCTTTATATTTCCCCTGAGTCTGTCACTGAGAGATTCTCTCTTGCTCTGTTCTATGCCTCAGAAAAGTTTGTCTTAAACTGTTCCTGCTGGTGGGCGCAGGTCATGAATATTCACACATAGGCATACCTGGAGTGATTACAGATTGTCATAGCAGTGGTATATTATTGCAGTGCATCTGGTCTGAATGGGAGGCTTGCTACACCTGCTCAGAACACAAAAACAGCAACATGATTCAGAGCTGAAACTGGAATATTCCCTGTAACCAATTAAAATGTGCATATCTGAACTATCATAACCTACCAAATCAATTAATTATAATATAAAAAAGGAGCAGTCACGTTTTAAAATTTGGCCTCATATGTGTTTTGAACTCGCATTATTATGTTGTGTTCCGTGGTCTGTGTCTGGTTAGTTAATTTTAGGTTTTTATGATTTTGGTGATGTCAGTTTTTAGTCGATGTCTCAGTGTTCACATTTTATTCCACTCCCGTGTTAGTCCAGTCCACGTTTTACCCATGTACTGCCTTTGCTTTCTCCCTGGTTGTGTCATTGTTTGTAGCAGTTTCTGTCTTAATTGATTGTGACACTATTTCGGGTGATTTAATGGATTCTGGGTTTCATCCTTCCTTCCCCTCTCGTTTACCAGTTTCCCTTTGCTTTCCTATATGTACTAACACTACTAACTGTTTGTTCTTTTCTTAAAATTACTGACCAAACTAACATTGTATACAATACTAATCTACTAACGAGCACCCGGGATTGTATAGCTGCACTTACTAATTGACTAATTACCTCTCAGCAGTCGCCCTGTTCTAGTCTCCGCCCCTTGCTTTTCTATTCACTGGCTTTCCTAAATTTTCTGCAGACCCTCTGCATTCTTATTATCTATTCTGGCTCTTATACTGTACACTTAGGAGTCTTTTTATCCAGTTTATTTATCCCGTCTTTGGGATTGTCTTGTGATCCCCGTCTTTGTGTTAATGTTTATCTGTTTCATGTAATTGGTTTCCCTCGTGTTCCACCCCTTGTTAATTATATTAAGTTCCTGCACCTGTGTCTGTGTTCCCCCTGCCTTTATCTGTCAGCCTCTAAAGCAAGCCAGGCAGATCTGACTTCGCTCCCACTCCCGCTCACACCTCTCCCGGCCCTGTGCACTATCCTCTGGTCCCCTCATCTTCAGTGTGTTTTTCAGCCGCATCTCCAGCCCAGCCTGTCCTTCCTGCTGCCTCCAGCCCCTGGTGCTCCCTGTCTTCGAGTTCTGAGCCCTGCGTGCTACCTGCCCTGAGCCCTGCGTGCTTCCTGCCCTGAGCCCTGCGTGCTTCCTGCCCTGAGTCCTGTGTTCCAGTCGCCTTTGCCGTTTCCCGAGCCAGCATTCCAGCCGTCCTGTCTGCCCCCCTCCTGATGTTATCCCTTACCCTTTTCCTGACCAGCTGTGCTGCCCGAGTTAGCCATCTGCCAGCTGTGCCCACTGTCTCGTCTTGTGCCTTCCCTCTGCTAGCTTTCCGAGTGTCCCCTAGCTTTCCGAGTTGTCCTGTTTTCTGTTCTGGATTCCTGAGTTCTCCCCCGTTCAGTGCTTGGCACGGTGTCTTATTTGGCCAGAGCGCCCCGTTTTTTCCCCTGTCTTATTCTGAGTTTGATTTAATAAATTATTATTTTGGATCCCCGCTCCTGGGGTCTCACTCTCTTTTTGTCTCCTCCAGTTCCCTTTGTTTCTAGCTCCTAGTTCAGTTCCGAGTTTTCCGAGTTCCCAGAGTTCCTAGTGTGTTTCTCTTCCGTTTTCTTAACATATTATCCCCCGCCACGAACTAGTGCGGGGGTAATAGGATTGGGTTTTGTCAGTGCATTCTACTTTCCGTCCTTCCATCTATGACAGTTCAAATGGATACAAGTTACCTCAAAAACTATGACAGTTACATGGGTCAAATTTTGTATGCTTATGATTAGCTAGTCATGATATAAATTGAGTTTGAAAATTAATGTTGCAGCATATTAATGTATGGAGTTATGGCCCTTGATCGCGGTGGGGGATAGTGATGACCATGTTGTTTTGTTGTCATTATTACCAAGTTTCGCCACTCAGCGGCCATCTTGACAACACCCCAGGCAGTTACTTCAGGCGAAGAAGACCAGGCACAAATCTAAATAAATGGGGAGAGAGCCATAACTTCACTTTCAATGGTCACTGAGTAATAAAAAATGCATGTTTAGAATGACCAGTGAAATGTGACCAATGTGGCTTCAAAAGTTTGGTGCCTCTGCCCAAACATTACATTTAAAACGCTTTTTTTTACCCACAGATTATGCTTTTACTGCACGAGCACAAGGTTTGAAGACACCAGCTTCTTTTACGGCGTGCTATGACTTGACCCATTCAGCTCTCTCCTTAGAACTGAATGATTCACATCCAATGTGCACATCCCATCAGACTATTTGAATGAAAAGCCACCACTTTGGCTTGACACCATGAGGGTTGAAATAACGATGATTCTAAACGGCGCACTTCGCATTAATCTAAAAGCACGATTGCTAGATGTGTTTCTTGGTTCAGCTGTATAAAGCATACGTTTGGCTTCTGGGGAAAGGGCAGTATATACAGTATGTCAATCAAACCATGGTATCTGGCATTACAGATATTTCTATTGAAATGTCCTCTCTATTATTAGAGGAAGTACAAGCAGCTGCATTCATAGCTGTAGTGATAGTGGTATTAGCAAGATTAATGAAGCAAAAAAAAAAAACCTTAATTAATAATAATAATAATAAGTTTTATTATTATTATGAATGTTTAAATCAAATAATTATACTTGCGTTTCAGCTTCAGTTTTTTGTGTCTATCTACTGCTGTATGATTGTGCATATATATATAAGTTTATATAAAACTGTTTGCAAAACTAATACCACTACTACTACTACTACTACTACTACTAGGAAATTTGTGGAAACAATTCCGCTTTGTTATCAGACCCAGTTGCCATTCCTCAGAAACCACATCCCCCTCTGCCTCCCCAAGTTACAGCATACCCAAGGTGCACTACTTTTCACTGTGGCACAGATAAGCCCATTTAAGAGGTCAAGCCCACAGGGGTTTGTGATCTGTAAGAGCGAGCGAGTGCGGTTTCTCTGGAATACATCCTCCTCTCGGCAGGAGAGAGCTGTGGTCTAACGAGGTTTGATGGAGTGTGGCTAGAGAAGCCAGGGGGATCGACTCCCTGTAGAGAATTCAACTCAATAGTAAAAACCCAAGCCCTTTTTGATCCTCTTCCAGTTTAACCACATTCCCGTCTTCTCGCCTGTGGTGTGTTATGAACTCTAAGCCGGCTTTGTGTTCTTTAGTGAGAAACATAGTTAGACTGAGAGGCTGCCCAGCTCACTCTTTAAATTTTATTTTTTCATTACCCATCAATTTATTACCACCGCATTCCCTTCAGAGGTAATAAATCCAAATGGATAAGTGAAAATGCACCGCGGTACCTTATTAACAATAATAAAACATTTATCACCCATTTATAACTGTATTATTGCTTTAATATCTATAGCTTTCTTTTTTTTTTTTACCAAACTGGACTAGGTGAGCAAGAGTATATATATATATATATATATATATATATATATATAAAATAAATGGGGGCGCCCTGGTGGCTCATCGGTCCAAGCGCGTACCATAAAGGCTGTGTCCTTCCCGCAGCGACCTGGGTTCGATTCCAGCTCAGGTCATTTGCTGCACGTCTTCCCCCTTTCTTGTCCCCAACCTTCCTGTCTTTCTACACTGTATCATGATTTGTCATATTAACCCAAGAAGCAAATGTTAAAACCAAAAAACTCAAAATAAAAGACACTGAAAATTTTCTGAAAATCATTTGACTGAGTCACTTGAGTAAGGCTAACTGAATAAACTGACAGGCATTTATTTAGTCAAGCATTGAGAGATCCTTCCACTGTTAAGATTAAAAGGTCACTAATTAATTAGTATCTGACGCATAGATACTTTTTTCTGTGGTCTCAAATGTATTAATTTGCTTGTTTTCTTCAACTGCAAAATACTGAGGGGAAAAATTCTTGCCTTCCTTTCACCCAGACCTTGCAAGCCAGGCGGGAATCAACATGAGCCCTGAAGCAAACATGGTTTTTTTTTTTTTTTTCTTTTGACAGGGGTGCTGCCTATATTGTACTGCATAAGCCTTCCTGCACATATATATTTCAACAAGGTTACTCAGTTTGTTAGTGAAAATGATATGTTGGCCAAGTAGATTGTCAATTATGTGATGATAATAGAATTTCTTTTCAACCTCTGTTACACAGTAGGATAGTTAAATAAATATATATATATCCCAGCATCTGTCAACCATTTTCACCATTTTAATTTTTTGATTAAGTAATAACTAATTGTAAGTCTACTAACTACACACTGCTTATGGAAACTGAGGAGTTTTTATAGAAAGTGAATTAGGGTGATAAATGTGACACAACCGTGACAAGGGAGTTCTCACTTGACCCTGAAAGACCCAAGAACAGTTTCTGATTGCTACTGTATGTCATGAAACTCAGGATGGATCATGCTATGCCAAGGCATCCACACCCTGTCTGCACTCAAGGAGCATTTGTAGCAAGTTAAGCCACAGGACGACGCCAATAGTACCAAGCAGAACAAGGACAAGGGACAAACACAGTGGCAAAATTCGACAATCGATTGTCAAACACAGTTAGCAAACGCAAGTGTGAACAGTTCCAGATCTAAACTCGGTGTGTCTAATTCCAAATTGGTGATTTTTATGACAAGTGGCAATAGTGCAAAAGGATCAGACTAAGACAAATTACCTACTTCTAGGTGTCATGGGCGTTTAGCTCCATTAAGGCCAATCAGATTAGTGACTGTTATTCTCTTCAAAACCGATGCTGTAACGCTTGTGTTACCGCTGCCTGCACTGGCCCTCTGAGAACTGTGTTCTCATGTAGTAAATTTTGCAAGGTAAAGAGGAAAGCGAAAGCTAGCATCAAGCTGGTGGGAGACCTGTTAGGGAGAGAGGTCAACTAAGCAGGTAATGCATTTTATTTGAAAATATGTGGGCCATTTAAACTGAGTAAAAACTGAATACAAAACAAAAGTGAGGCTGAAGTAAATTATTTCTGTTTTCTTCCACACAAAAGAAATATTCACATGTTAAAATGCTCCTTCACCCTCCCCTTCCCATCACACCCAACCACCATGTTTTGCCTTAGTTTATAGGGGCCACAACAAAAAAATAAATAAACAAAAAGGGAAAGAAAACAATATGGGTGATATTTACTAATAAGTGAACAGCTCCGCTGGCTGGGATTCAGTCCTATTAAACTACCCTGGAGTGATGGCCTGCGACAAAAAAAGAAAAAGAAAAATAAGGTTAAAAAAGAGGTCCGGGTCAGTAAAAATGCAAAAGTGTTGTGTGAAACGAAATTGGCATGGAGCTGGCTTTATGCATCGATACACCTCCAAATGCACTGTTGAACCCATGGTGATGCAAAGATATTTAATGCAGAGCACGCAACTATCAAACTGAGTAAGGACAATAAATATGTTATTCACGATAGACGAAACTGCGCATAACATTACCGCTAAATGTGTTTCCGCTTGCGAAGGCTGGGAAATAGAGCTCACAGTGCCACCGTACAGCTCATGTATAATTACATACCCTCCCAATCTATCTCACTTTCACAGTTTCATCGTTCACAAATTGAAATCCCTCAGTGCTTGCCAGTGATGCCATATCCGTCCAACAAGGATGAATAAAAGAAAAAAGTGAAGCGTTTCGTGGGGATAACATAGTACACAAAGACTAACAATAGGACTAATCAATCTGGCTGGAAAATTACAAAGTGTGAAGGAAGACACTTCTTTACATCTGCCAGAGATGCAGGCATTTTCCCCGTGGCTCTGTGTCCTCCGCCAGCTGCATAAACATCACATCATTATTTACGCCGGGAAAAAAAAATAATGCAAAGAAAGCCTGACCTTGAAAAACATTCATTGCAGACTGAGCACTAGAATATGCCCACCCACAGGCTTTAATGAATGCGTGATGAGAAACTTGGACATGGTTGCGATTTAACTGTCTACGCTACTCCGGCAGCCCACTCATAAGAGTTATTCCAGAACTGAGCAACAGCAAATAATGGCCACATAATCCAGTACATTGATAGTTTAAAGTTAGAAGCTTGGGAAAAGTTGACAGTTTCCATAAAAAGATGCAGGTGCCTCTCACAGAAATGCATAACACAACTTAAAATGTAACAATGACAGATTTGCGAATGACATGGTGGCGAATCAAAAACAGAACATCTGTGGTGGGCAGAAATGGGATTTTATCTGTGTGCAAAACCATGCAGATAAGCTGCCGGATAAAGCTCAGTTAAAGCATCGCCCTGCAAAGCAGAAGTGACTATCACGGAGCGGGTTCGAGCCCCGGTCGTGCCATTCGGCGGTGGTCGGCAGCTTTTTCAGAAGTAGCGCGCAATTGGCCATTGCGCTACAGGGATGCAAATTGGGAAGGGTCTGCCGGGAAGGTAATATAAGTTGCTTTGTTCGTTCCTTAGGCGCCTCCTGTAGGCTAGACGAGTACTCTTCAGGAACATTCTAAGCTTGTTCATGTTTGGGTATTCTCCACCTTCGTTCTGAACTTGCGACGATTCGACCAATGAGCCTATAGGAGGCGGTTGCTGATGGGCGCTTGCTTCGGAGGAGAGCCGCGATCTGTCTTCACTCTCCTGGGTTTGCAACGGGGGCTCGCATATGCATAGTGGACATTCCAGATTTGGGTGGGATTGGCGATGCCAAATTAAAAAAAAAATTATAAAAAATGCAGATGCTGGCAAATGAAATTTGGCTGGGGTGTCAAACAGCCCAATGGATTGAAAGTGAGGGACAAACATGGAGACACGTGACAGCCATAATCCTCCACCCTGTGCTTGTTTGAGAAAGTGTTGGCGTCACAAGCAGTCTACGCCATGGGTTTATGAAATACAGACATTAGATAAAATGGACAGGGGCTCACTATCGATTGAGAGGGGACAGCATTACAGCACCAACAGAAAAAGAAACAGGGGTACAGCACCATTAGAGGTGAATTAACCCATTCAATCCCAAAGTACTCTTTGCAATGTAAGTGCATTCATTTTACTCCCCTGACCCCCAAACACATAAACTGTAAGTATTTTTGGTTTCATGGTGGTTAAATTCAAAATAGCATTTTTTTTTGCCCAAAGCCAACAATAACATTTTTAGAGCTTCTAGAAATAAAAATAAATAAATAAATAAAAATTGGTTACAAATATGACCAGTGGGATTAAATGGGTTAAAATCAAATGGGAAGTTAGGAGTTATGCCTCACTGATTTTGAGAGGTTAAATATGCAGTTAAACACAAAACCGTGTGGACGCGCAGTGAGTAAGGCCCGTGGGGGGGAACCATGAAAGAAAAGCTTTCATTTAGAACTCATTGAGCATAAACTTTACACCATTAAAGAATCTATTGATTATAGATTTCTTTCTTTCTCAGATTTTGACACTTTCTCAACCGCAACACATTGCATGCAAAGAAACATTCTGAATTGTTCATTCAACATGGAAATGCAAAGTAACGTCACTCTCCGACATAAGACAGAGAAAGACATCAAGCACAGAGCAAATGCAAATATATGAAAAATCTGAAAATTAGAAAAGCTTGAAGTGACAATGATATAAATTAGACCCATTTGGCTATTTGAAACACTCAAAGACATGGATGAATGATCCAGAAAAGCTGATGTTGCAGTTGACATTGCAAAGAAAATGCACAAAAACACTGATTTTAAATTTAAATTACCCTTCCTCACTCGTGTTTCTCTCTACAAATTGGTTTTTCTCTCTGACTTTAGAGTGAGAGAAATAGTGGGCGCAGGAACTACAACTTCCCATCTTTAACTCTGCAGAAAGAGCCCTCTTTAGCAATTAGGTAAACTACAATGTAGTTTGTTGTTGGTTGTATATTCTTTTTGGTGGAGATTCTGGGGGTGGGAGTCCTTGGGGCATGAAGTAGGATGTGTTAATTGGTTGACTTATGTATCCGCAAACAAAAAGTGCTTCAGTACACTTTGGGTGTGGGAAGCTAATGAAAATAAAAGGCCTGACTTTGTATTAATACTTTCTAATGTCACTGGATGTTATATTCACCATTGAGGTTTGGAAATATTTGCTGCATTAGCAGGGAGGCTGTTTTATGGGCTAATTTAGCATACTTTTCTGTTCAACTTTGGCTTGCACGGTTTTTTTTCCCGGTTAGGATTAAAGAAGTCTCTTGTGCATACTATATTGTGATACTGTACTATGTAGTTAACTCATTTGTGCCCTACTACTACCTATGCTTAGTACGTCACTGTGTTATATGCTGAAAATGCACCAATCGTGATTGACCTCATGTATATGAAATGCTTTCGTGATGTCACATCCAGTTTCGCGTGCCCATTTGCAGAGTGAGTGCTTTGTCTACTGCAAACCGAAATTCAATTGTTTGAGTGGTGAAATGTTAACGTCTCTGCTTTTTTCAGGCAGCTTAGAATCAACTGCAGAAACAGAATAAACAAGGCACTTCATAAAATAGCGGGCAGTTCAAATCCAGAGCACGGCACACAATGCCATTCTGGCTAGGCAGTTCGTAATAAGGAGACAGTTCAAGGTCTGAGTACTGCAGTCGAGACAGTGGAGGTCATGCAGGTCATTGTTGAGGAGAAGAGCTAATGTCAAAACCAGAAAGGCATTGTGAGGGGGGGTTAAAGGTCATCTAAAGTCAATTCCCAACAACGAGTAAAAAGAGAAACAGGTTCTGAACACGAGGAAAGCACAGGGTAATTCTCTAAGTACTGAGACAATTACTCGAATAGTCCAGTTGTCCTGCATCTATTAGATCCACCCCTGCTCCAGCACTAGTGAGTCAGATGATCTGGTCATTAGAAACCCGAGGAGCAGTTTCAGAACGAGCGGATCATTTGAGTCGTCAGTGCTGGAGCATCTAGAACATGCAGGACAAGTGCTCTGCCGGGAGTCGCTTGGGAAGCAAAGAAGGAGACGCTTGGGAAGCTTGTTAACAGCAAAGAATAGAACGCTTTACAAAATCTGAGGATTTGGTGTCGTCTGGATTCTACTCTTATCAACAATTTATATCTGCATAAAACTGTGCTGTGGGCAATTTTGCAATAAAACACCACAAAACTCTTTTATTTAGAGTGGCTGACAAACTATCTAAAAGGCTTCTAGAGGTACACTGCCAGGCCAAAAAAAAAGGTTGCTGTTTGAATGTAATGAAGTGAATAGGAAGAGGAATACTTCAGTGTTTTTAGAAAATTACGGATTTTCCTTCATACCCAGCCAGAGATGAAATGTTCGATGCCATTTTTACATCTCTAGGGTCCAAAGGTTCAATTTTGATAGGTAGTATACTGATGGGTAGGGTTTTTTTTGGGCTTTTCAGCATTGTATAAATACTTAAAATCTATGTAAGTCAAAAGTCCAGCTCCAAGAAAAAGAAATAATAAACTTTGCACCAACTCTGAAGCTGCCTCATTTATGCAGTGTACCATGTGTATTTGAAACACATATCTTGGATTTTTATTTTACATTATTATTTTTAATGAGAGTCACTCTTCGAGAAGTAAGATGGCTGGAACTTTAACCATCTAGCACAGTGATCCGCACACCATTGGAAAAAACCCACAGCAGCACAGACTGCGAGAGGGACTGCAGCCATCAGTGAGTGAGAGAGAGGATGCTACAGTGTGGGCAAACAACAAGGTGAGCACACTGTCAAAGGCATTGGATGCCCTGACAGAAGACCTTCAAAAGGACGCAAGTGATGCCTACATTAATTATCTCGGAAGATTTTTTTTTGCTTCATGTTTTGTTTTAGAATTATGGAACATGAAATGAAACTGAAAACTAATTAGCCCTAATTCCGAAGGCAAACTGAAAACAAACAATGAGGGAGTGGGAGGGGAGGATAGCAAATACGACTGAAAGAAAGCTAGATAAAATGGTCCCTATTTCAGAGAGAGCTTTTGCCAAAGCTTCTAATTACTGCATGAGCATACATATGAAATGCAAACCAGACACTGCTTACATTGGGCTTTAAACGTGATTCCCCTCTCAATGGGCCAGAGGCCATCGTCACAATAGAAATGAGACAGGTTGGCATTTTCCTGTGACCTGAACTGTGCTGAATGCAATATCGTACTGATTGTTGTGAAAGATTCATATCCACACCATAGTGTGTGCAAAGACTTGAATTTTATAAGAGAGAGAGACAGAGAGAGAGAGAGAGAGAGAGAGAGAGAGGTGGGGCGTTGGGGTTTTTGGTCATGCTAGTCATGCTAGCTTTGCTTGGTTAAAATGCCCAACAGAGTTCCTAGGGGGACAACTGGCAGTTACCTGAATTGCTGATGA
Organism: Gymnothorax reevesii; assembly: GCA_029721435.1. Lineage (NCBI taxonomy): Eukaryota > Metazoa > Chordata > Actinopteri > Anguilliformes > Muraenidae > Gymnothorax > Gymnothorax reevesii. The sequence goes on along the minus strand of CM056574.1, from coordinate 27,844,056 downwards.
ATCACTGACAGGAAAATTATTTTAGGTGGCAGGGGGCATCCTATTCAAAAATTCTGCCAAATTCTGCCAAATATTGGAAAAAAAAAAAAAGCAAAACCGCAAACTGCATAAAAGAACTGCAATTACAAGTCAAAACTCCGTAGGAATGGACAGAATTTCGATAGGATGCTTGCAAATAATCATAGAATAACAGCTCTAAAAATCACGACAAAATGGAATCAACCTTATCTGAACCAGTTTCATCAAAATCAATGCTGTTAGGTTTTCTTTTCATCATTAACATACTAAAACAAATTTCAAATGGGCTTTAAAGAGTGAGAATTGGGGTTTCAAATGTTTGAAATAGCACACGCCCCAGTTAGCCTGTGCCTTCAGCTTTGCAGCACAGATGAGTCACAGTACAATTCTGTTGATCCAAGAGACTGAATTGGGGCCCTTTTAGTCAATTCTGAATGAAAAACTCACCAAAAATGCCAAGCAGATCAATTTTTCTTTACTGTCATCCCAATCACGTCATAGAAGCTGCCGAAAATAACTGAAGTGCTCACTGCTCCTGGTGGCTTCAATTACATATTGATGCTCCCTCTAGTCCACTTGGTGCTGGCATGGAGAGCAGAGCCCGAACATAACAACCTGACATGGGAAGAAGTCATTTTCATCTGAGAAAGGAAGACAGAAGCGAAGACTGTTTGTGACGGCCTCAATATCTGCCACTGTGGTCTCACAAGGGGAAACACTAAAAATGAAATCACAATAACCACAAAACCACTTGATCTTTGTGCATAATTTCATCTCTGGAGTGCTCCTTTTTTATTCAAGACTATCTCAGTGGCTTTCGGAAGACTCTGCTCTCAGACAAACTCTCCCGGGGGAACCTTGATTAGCCATGCAGAAATTTCTGGAAAAACAACAACAATCTCACACAAATTGTAATTTTCCTGCGGCGAACAAACACAGGCTGGAAGCAAAGATCTGAAGCCGCAGCAGGATAATCAAATCCCCCATTGCTGCATCATCAATGCCCTGTCTGCTGTATCACACAGAATTGGCTTGTGTTCCAGCAACGATTCAGCGCCAAAAAACAGAAAAAAAAACGGATTGCGCTATTTCTTTGCTTCTTTCATCTGGGCTCGGTTCCAACTGACTATCAAAGCCCGTGCCAGCCAGTGCCAAAGCTCATCAGGTGGGGCTTGTATCAAGTGCACGTCTGCAGTGGTGGTCCCAGGAAGGCCTGAACTTTGGCCACAGGTCAGCAGTTAACGCAGCTGTTGGCCTTCATGTTTTTATCTGTCCGTGAGGCTGATGGGTACATAGGAAAGATTGAATAAGGAACTCTCCTATCTGCAGTGGAGCAGAAATTGCGAGGACGCTGACCTCTGTCCTTCGCCCTGTCAGTTGTGGGCTGACAGTCATTGTGACGGTCAAGAATGGCAAGAGTACAATTACCAGAGACAAACTGAGATGATGGCAGTGTGTGTCTGTGTGTGTGTGTGTGGGTGGTTGGGGGGGTATGAGAGAGAAAAAAGAGAATAAGACACAGGGAGTCTTTCTCTTTGCATATGTTTTGCAGAGTCAAGGTCTCATTAACCCAGTCTTAAAGTATTGACACATTTGGCTCCATTAAAGACTAAAGCAGTTGTCTGCAAGGTCATGTACGGAATTGTACGCTTTACAGCCGCTTTAATTAGTTTGCCTCCAGTAATATTCATTAGATTTGTATTATCTGATCGCAGCGACTGACAGGAAAAACAAAGAACCACCTTGACAAAGTACAAATGAGCACAGCCTGGTATTTAGAAAGCCGAACACCAAATAAGGCTCACAAAACAGGGTGCACAAACACTGCCATCACAGTGAAGTTGAGACAGAGCTGCACTTTACAATACAATTTGCTAAAATATACTGATGTAATAAATATTTGAGACAAATGTTTGTGTTTATACCATTGTACGCTTCAGCGATATAAAATCAGGTGATATTTATGTCTCTAAAACAAATTTAATTGAATAGAGAGAGATGACAATTAAACAGTGAGTGAACTTCAGATGCCAAGTAAAATGATACTTAGAAGAAGCAGTGTTGAGAAGTTTACACATCTAGTGACCTATTACTCATGATTACCCTCCACCTCTTTCTATGTTTTTTGCCTGAATAATAAGCAATTTTATCATCGACAAATCAAAATCAATGCATAGGCGACAATGTTAGAGGATAAGTGTCCATAATGTGAATAACTAGAATAAAAAAGGGAACTTTCTACATCTCTCATTGGGGCATGTTTTCAGGAGAAATGATAAAACATTAATTAATTATGATTAATTTTAAGATAGCACTTGATTTTGTTGTAAGCTTTAAAAACCTACAAATGGAGTGGATAACATTTTCAGAATATTAACCCCTTGACACCTGAATTTATATACAATTATTGAAAAAATGAATAATTGGTGTTTTTGCTTTCAAGCAGATGGTAAATTGGATGCATTCTGAATGGAAACGGTTCGCGACGAATTCGAAACAATAGGCATCAATTAAACCATCGTTGTGACATATTTTTAGTCACAAAATGGCCAAAAAATACTCAAAGCCAAGCAAACTCATCTTTGCAAATCAGTGCAATTTCATGAGCTTTTAAAATTAATAAGCAACGGAAAGGTTTCCAAATATTAACTGGCCAGCTTTTTGTGTGGTCTGTGTCATTGAGTTGCATGAATGGGTTGAGAGCAATAATTCATTAAAAGCCGAGGTAGCAATGCTAACCACAGTGCCACCATGCCATTCTAAATATTTGACTAAAATTTGGAATATGTAAGGTTTTCAACCATTGTTAACTCAGTAGTTATGCATCTTATTTTTTGGTTACAAGAAAATGGAAAATTGTTGTAGGCAAAAATAGAAAAGAAAAAAAATAATTTTCAATTATAGTTATTTTATAAACTGTCTAATTAAAACAAGGCCTAATGTCCTCTTTAAGATAATTAAGTCATCCACGCAAATCTATTTAATATATATTGATTATTCATGCAATATGTTTCATATTTAGCAGTTATTCTTCTTTAATGGGTGGTAAAAATTTCAATGATATAGTATGAAGGTAATTGATGGGATAGTCATTGAAGTAAGGATTACTGCAAATTACTTCATGCTCTTTATGTCATAATCTTACATAACTAAACTGTCTTAACCCTGGAGAAATAACCATGGCTAAACATGAAAAGCTTATTGAAAATATTATTAATGGTTAAGTTCCGATCTGAATGTCTTAACCATGATTATTATTTGACCATGCTTGGCAACCATGGCCATCCATGGTCTGTAGTCCAATTTACTATGTTTCATTAACTTGACCATGGTTCACTTGACCATGGATGAGTAACCATGGTCATCCATTGACAGCAAAAGCTTCCTTTTGCGACATATGTCAACGGTTGGTCAGGTAGGGTCACTGTATGACGAGTCAGGGTGAGAACATGTTGATTTGATTTCGCAAAATCCATGGATTTACAACTGAAAAAAAAAAAAATCAAAACCTTAGATCAAAGTAAAAAATAAATAAATAAAAATTTATCATATCAAATTGTTTGAAGCTCCATTTGCCGAAAATCTGAATTTCAGATATTAACTTTATCAGAAAGCATAGAAATGGTATCCTTTTTCTTTTGGTAAGATTCTCTGTCCATATAAATAGCAGACTGCGCTGATTTTGTTTCAATGTACTTGCAATTTGATTGCCCTTACATACTGACTAATGTAGGCACTCAACCAGCTGCACCATCCATATTTTGAGTCCCATCACCGTATTGAGTGATGTCATGGCCCGTCAGTGGGATGTCCAGGAAAGATGCTAACCCAGCGTGGTTACCGAACCCGTGACTGTGAAGCAGTCCCTCAGAGTGCCTGTGCAGAATGTGGTTGAGGCCAGTGCAGGAGAGAGCATTATTTGACGCAGCACAGCCTGTGGGATGAGCTAACAGCATCCCCACCTGGCTGCAGAAAGTAATAACACTGGTGGCAGTGAGTGACCGCCGCTTGTCCTTTACCCACTAAGTGTGTGTGCAGCACCGGACACTGTTAGACTGCACCGCACAGCAGGTCAAAAGCAAGGAGGAAATGCCCTCTGGCTACACATTTTAGTGCAGCCCTAAGCCGTTGCACCTGCCTAAAAATGAACAGGAGGATGCAGGAGCGATGAAATGTGCTTGTTGTCATGGTTGGGCTCTTTTTATGCTTTGTAAATGCAAGGAAAAGAACTCCAATTTTGACGAGGAAGATCCATACTGCATATTATGATTAAAATGTTTAATTATACATGGAAAAAGGGATTTACCGTATATGGGGAAAAGGAACATATAAATCTGGTGGGAAACTGAACAGACTTTGTAAACAGCAGGCAGTTTAGAAAAAGCAAAACTTCAAAATCTGCAGTCATATAGGAGGATTCAGGTGATACAGGCCTATTCTGAACATTTCAAAAATAAACGCATGAATGCCCAACACTTCAGTGCTGGTGGCAGATCAAGTGCAAGTGATTAGACCTGATCTTTCAAATATTCAACGTCAGGCTCTAGCGTTCAGATATGCTTCATCAGCATTAAGGGAGACATGACTATTGTAACAAGTTAATGTTCACTGAAGTCATATTCCGGTAAATGCGCACATCAGATGTCAAAGTCAGACTACATGAAGACAGGGGAAAGAATAGATTCACTTCTTTTCAAGAATGTCACTGTTAATCAGTACGAAGGGGACACAGGTTTCAAGAGAAATGTTTTCATCAGTCACTCTCCTGAGAGACAAGACTTGCAAGCCGTGTATTTAGGATTGAAAAGCTTTTAGGGAAGATCATACGAAAAGTTTTGTTTGTGTCTAAGGGTATTTGTGTCACGGTGTTCAGAGGAAATAGGATTCCATCAGCGTTGAAGAGAAAACGGTTGTGTTTAGGAGAGACCTCATTTTTTTTCTTTTTTTCAGCGATAACATGCTTTAAGTCTCAGGAGCTGAAAAATCGCAGGGGTGATTTTAAAGAACAAAGGGCTGTTTTAGACATCAGATCACACTAAAGCCCGGCTGGGTAGGATTCCATTGAGCATACTAGGGCAGTGCACTATGATTAGGTCAGAGGGGGATACTCCATGATTTAACCCTCCTGTTCCGTCTGAACCGGCTTCCCCCTTTCATTGCCTGGGGTCCCGGAGGCCCTGACACTGCGCCTGTAATAATAATCATATCAGCTTTGAAATTTCCGTTTTTTCCTTTAAACATTTTCCCACCACTTTTGATCATATAAAACCCAGTATACGGAAAATGATTTGAGTTTTACCCTCTCTGTTATTAAAACCAGGCCAGTGCGGTGCGAAAAGTGCAGAAATATGTACGTAACTTACTTACTTAATTACTTAATGCCCATTTTGCCTCCTGGAAAGTAGGGCAGCAACAAAGGTTCTCCACTCTGGTCTATTCTGGGCTTTTTTCTGGACACTGCCCCATGTGAGGACATGTGTATGTACGTAAATGGGTGTATATATATCTATCACCCTTATTATGAACCAAATGCGCAAACATTTTTGTGTTTTGTAACATATCATATTCACAGTATACACTGTATGAAGAAATGTACTGTGCAACTCTGATTTTAAAAAATGCAGACCGATAAAACAGTTTAGTAAGCCTCTTGAATATATGGGACCCCCAAACAGAGCATAAGTTCGAAACTTTTTGAATCCACCCACCCTGTTTTTCAGTCTTCAGGAAGACAACGTTCAGTACAGCATTTAAAGCTGAGTCTTGCAGCAGTACTAACTGCTGACAGTCCATACAGCTACATTCTATGCTCAATCATCACCACACTGCACGATGCACGGAACAGTCCCAAGCTAATCCACTCCCACACTGTGCTATTTTCACAGCGCGAGCAGAGCTAAGTGTGCACCAAACAATCTGCACAGTGTTTACATCGACTCCATTGAGTGATAAACTTCATAGTGTTCACAGCTGTCTGCAGCAGCTGAGTAACCAACAAACTTGGCTGTTTTCGCTCCATAATCAAGGGGAAATCAAACCAACAATTCGACACTGCAGCTTCTATGCATACACGCACATCTGAAGTCAACATTACCTTAGAGCCCTGAATTAGCAAAAAGACATTGTAATTTACTCCAGGTTTACTCTTGAGCAAATTATACATTCCCTGCCCTAAATAGAGATAACCTTTTTATGGAACAATTCAGGAGGTAATATTGCGACTAATAATGCATCAAATGGGGACTGATGTAAACATGGCACAGACTAAGGGACCAAAGTTTATTTATACAGACAAACCCAAACTAGACGAAGTTTATAGATATACACAGAAACAAGAAATAGAGATGACCTCAACAAGTCACAACGTGGTTTATTCCACCTGCCTGCGGTTATGGCCAATCATTGTGCTTTCATGCCCCTCTGAACGTATTAGTGGAACATTCCATCATACCAGAGCTAACAGCTCATCGGGGACTTACCCACAGCCTCTTCCGGAGGAACTAAACAAAAAAAAAAGACATGACTTTTTATTCCTTACAAACAGTTTTTCCACTGAAATGGCGATTATTTCTTCGAAGTCTGATAATACAACAACTAACAATGTTTTAGCTACAGAACTCTTGGGCAGCTCTGAATTTCCCGCTTCATGTTAAAAATGCACAGTAATATGCAAAGCTTTACTTTATATTGTGAAATTATTCAGCAAAAACTTGTGCCTTTGTCTGGCACTACTATTACATAGCTTCTGTTTACACGGCGAATGTTTTAGAATGGTGCCATTCTCACTAATTGATGGCGAGGAAGCCATTCAAAGTGAGTTATTTTTGAAAAATGGACTTAAAAAATAGCTCCTGGGAAGTATAATGTTGAATTCTTCCCATTTACTCTAGATTTATGGGTCTGTATGCTCCAATTAAGCTTCGCCCACATCAACAGATTTTTGATGTGAGGCCTCGACAGGCTTTCGAGCAGAACTGGTGATGTGAAATACACTCTCACACCTCAGGAGAATCAGCGAGACAATCTTTGGAGCCATTAAAAACTCGGCCTTTGCTTAAGATTGCCAGAAAGGGGGGGAGTCGGGCCCAAAGTCCACTGAATTATCCTTTGATGTGTCCCAGAGTCGACTCTGTTTTAATTCTTTTACTGTGATGAGATTTTTGTTGCTCTCATTTGCAGATATTATGCTCCCAAACACATTTTCTGCATATTCCTCTGTGTATCTAATGAACATTTCATTTTCATTTGCTAGTCAAGTGGGAACTATAGTATATTTTCTGGAAAGCCCAAAGCTGGAGGAAGCTAAAGATGCACTGAAAACTAAACTGCATGGGCATTGACAATTCATAAGATTGTTTCACTGAGAAATTGGAAAAATATGCAATTTCTCTGTCTGTCAAGGACAACCTGAGCGATTTCAACACCTGCTCTGAAAAATAGTGCAATAAATAAAAAACTAATTACTCCCCAGGATAAAGCACAGAGCTCCAGTCTTGTTAAATATCAAATGTAGATTGCAGATTCGTGCCTTCGGGGTAGACAATGACTCATCTTTTATGAAAAATTTCTCTCAAACTGTTCTCATGTACTTTTCCTGACTAATAATCACACTTTTTATTTATTAAATCTACTCGGTCAATATGCAGTCTATAATAATAAAGAAATTATAATGACAAAAAGATATTTAGGCTGCAATGTCAGTATGCTCTGCAAAGAAATGGCTGTAATCTGAATAATTAATTAAAAAAATCAAAACTTTTGATGAAATATTCCATTTTTGATTAGAGATCATGAAATATTCATTAACACATATGAGAGATCACATTCTCAGATGACACTTGATTTAACAGGGTGAAGGGAATTTTTCATTTATTTATTTTTTCCAAGCAGAAAATGTATTGTATAGTGTATAGAACCAGCTTTGAAGGCAACATAAAAGACTTTTAGATTGGTTAAAAATGGCTTCACTTAAGAATAAGCCTAGCAAACAAAGATATGCAAATCACTGGTGTTTCATGAGCATATAAACTTCTGAATCTACAAAAGGCACAATAAAGTTTTATGTCTTCTTTTATGTGGAAAATTCCTATACGATACAATGAGTAATGATGCTATCAATTTAAATCTGAACTGGCCTGACATTCTATCCACAAGTCTTAATTATTGGGTTAATCAGGTGTTTAATTGGTAAAGACGTAAAGCAAACAGAAACAGGTTGTGAGGTTAATCGTATTTGCAAAGGGTATCATGCCCACCTAATTTTGACTCCAAAGGCATATCACCGGTAGATATTCAGGTAGGTATTTTTGTCCTCAGGTACTTCTCATTATCATTTCAGCCCAGCCATACGTACTCCATTCGCACAATGCAGCTTGCCCCTCTGATGTCTCAATTAGAAAAAAATTATTTTGAAAGAGGCTTCCTTGCTTCAAGCTCCCAGAATTAAATTGAAAAGTCCTGTTTTATGATTAGCATCAGTACTCTGTCTCTGCCAGTTTGCTTGCAAACACAAACAAGAGGTCAATAATCTTTATGTGAAGCCATGTGTCACGCAATTATTCTGACGGCACCTCCTCAATCATCGATGTTGATAAAACAATTACGGCTAATGAAGCCCAAACAATGATCGACCATGACGTTTGTAAGCTGAACTAAATTCAGCTGAAAGTGCTGCAATGTTCCAAAATATAATTTAAGAGATTTCGGTTTGAACAGATGAGAAACATAAAAAATTTAGACTGAAAAAAAAAGAAATACATGTCGCAAGGACTGCTCAGAAATAAAACAACACTTCATTTATGAAATGTGTGAAGGAATACTCAAACATTCTATTAAGAAATATAACTCTAATTAGTTTTTAGTAATATTTTGAAATAAATAATTATATGTCATTAATAAAATGTGCCAATATGATAAAATATCTTAATTTAAAATGTGACCACATAAACTCGTCGACTTCTGCAATGTTCTAACTTTCAAAATAGAAATTTTTATTCATTTATTTACACCTTTCTGATTCAATTTACAAACAGGGTTTTCCCAATGACCATTTAATTGTTTCACAGTGCCACCTGCGATGTAATTAGCCTTAGGCTTAGAATTTGAGCGAGAGGTATACATTTTCCATTCTGTCTCTACACTTCTTTGGAATACTGAACTGAGGTTTACCAAAATGGTCCTATAACTTCTTGGATCAACACTCCTAACAACTTTCAGAAATTTCTGAGCTTGTTGAAAAACGTAGCCAGTGCTCTTGTAGACCAGAATGTACCACTCACTAAGTGGTGCAGCTATTTTGTTGTATTCATAAGGCGCTGTTGAAATGGATGATGGGAGATCCAATATAAGAAAAAAAACTGATGTACTACAAAAATACTGTAGCTTACAAAAGCAACCTGAAAAATAGCTAATAAAAGCAAATTCATGGCGCAGTCACTTGAATTGCTTACCATAGTAATATAAAAACCAACATTAAAGTCTTGCAATTTTATTTTTGTTCAAAGTGAATAGTGGCTAAGAAAAAACAAAATCTTTGGGTGCTGTGATTGGTGAAAAGGAGATTAGTTGTAAAATCCATCTTCAGATGTGTCAGTGTTCACGAGATGCAGATATTCATTTGCAGAGCCCTGTATGAACTGCACAGTAAGCTGTACAAAAAGCACTTTTTTTGCAATTAACTGCTTGTGAAAGTGGCAATGTCAATAAGGTGGCTATGGGCTAGATGTGGCTAACATCATTATGTGTTATTTTGAAAATAAATGCCGAAGGACAATGCAGTACATTCATATAAGAAGGTTTTAAGACGCACCATACACCATACTAACGGCACTAAGTACTGCCGGCAATAATAAAGGACAATGACAGACTACTGGTTGCTTGGAGGCTCTGGTACATCAAATAATTACAAATCAATGTGGCCCAAGCCTAAATATCACACTGGGGGTGGATATATCGAACTGAAGGCAGCACTTTGGCAGGAAGCCAGCATAAACAGCTTTTCGAGCAATGGCACGAGAATGCATATCCTCTATACACGGAGTTGACAAAACATCAGAAGAACCACTGATACATGGCTCTAATTTTAAGGTATTGAAACCACAATTATAAAGGCATTTATACAGGTCATCCCTATTCATTTGAACACTAATTAGATGCAATTGTCTGCTTAAAAAAGATCTAACCAGCCACAGATTCCGAGATAAGTCTCCAAGATAAGATAAGCATACTAATAGAGTTCCAAAGACCCCAATACAGTGAACTGTTTCAACAGTGACACATTTTTCGTGATTTTGGCTCAGTGCGCCACAACGATTGATTTCAAATGATAAATTCATCATAGCTGGCGTGTAGACTTTTCACATTAATTTTAGCATTTTGGCAAATATAGTATCTGAACTGTGAAGGAACTACAAATATTCCTCCCCAATTACAGAGGCTCAGAATTAATTTTAACACCCAGAAATCATAAATTAGTACTGTTAATTTGTATACTTGATAGCAAATTCTTTTAATTCAGTCACTTCCCAAAATTTGGTACCCACTGTTTTCAGCAGATGCTGGGTTTTTTCTGTGGTGGTGCTCAGCTGGCACCTTTGCTGAAGCGGCCATCAGTATTCTTGGAGTGTTTTGCCTGAAGTGTTGCCTCCAGCAACTGAAATGTCAGTGATTCATTGATTGTTGACTGTTCCACTATATAGCCTTAAAAAGTCATTGGTTGCTTTTGCAGTATGCTTCAAGTCATTGTCCGATCGCAAGTCAGCATCTCCCAATGAGTTCTAAAGTACTTATGTCAATATGAGCAGCTATTACAGCCGTATACAATTCAGAAGTCATAGAGCTGTATTTTCAGCACTTACGCGATAAATAAACTCACTGGAAGGTGTTCCATTGGCAGCCATACATGCCCAGTCATGACTGTCCTTCACACTTCAACTAGCCCTGAGCAGTTCCTCGCCTTCTCAACACTCTGCTCTTCCCATCATTCTGATGAAGTAGATCTTTGTCTCATCCATCCATAGGATGTTATTGCAAATATATATAGGCGTTTTTAGATCATTTATGGAATTTGATTGTGTCTTCGTATTTTTGAGGCTATCCAATGAATTACGTGTAATGGTGAAGTCTTCATATTAACTCTGTCAAAGTCTTCCCTTGATTGCTGACTTTGACACAGATATGCATAATTCAACTGTTGATCTGCTCAATTCGGTCAATGGAGTTTTCTTCACCAGCGATAGAATTCTTCTCCACACCCGTTGTTATGTTATTATCCATGGTCTTCTGGACCTTTTCTTGTTCCTGAGCTCACCAGTGCATTCTTTATTTTTAAGACTGCAAAAAAAAGTTTTTTTTTCCTATCTCTCTGATGGGTGTGTTTCAGTTTTTTTTTCGGTAACTACCAGCTTGCTTCACTGACAGTGACAGCGTATTGACTTCATACTGAGAGTAAACAGCAGCAGATGTCAAATACAAATGCTATTTTGAAATCAACTCTTGACCTTTTATCTGCTGATTTGTAGCTGAAATAACAAGCGTACCTCTCCTACTTAGCAGCTCAGTGTGAGACCTCGTCTCCAGCCCTCAGCCGACTCACGAAATCCACCTTTTTTAATTATCGCCTGCACCTGTGGCTCATTTCTTAAGCCGCAGGCAGTGCGCATATAGCCTTATTTGCAAGGTATTTGTGACCACACTGCTTTGCTGTGTTTTTAGCCATAGTGACCCATGTTCGTATCCATCTAGTTTTACTTTTGTATTTTGTATTGTTTATCTTAATATCTGTTCTATGTTCAGAAAAACATTGTTTCCCTTTTGTTTTGTGTTCCTTCTTTTGTTATTAAAACTTATCACCCACTCCAGCCTTGCACGAGTCCTGCCCCTATTTCCTGTCCGCCGTGCAGCCGTTTGGCACACGACGGATGAACCCTTAAACTCAGCAGTGCTATGGCCCCAATTTGTTATAACACATATGACAGCAAGGGATGACAGACAAAATTTTAAAACTTAAACAGGTTTAATTAAATAAACACTTTAAACTAATTTACTATCTACTGACCAAGATTGATAAATACAAGAACAAAAATATTTACAGTCCCTTGAGATGGGGTCGCCTGGTGATGTTCCGGGTGAGGAAAATGCTCCAACACAGGCAAAAATCCACTAAAATCTTCACAGGTCTTGAACAGAGTGACAGGTCTGGTCAAATGTATCCTTCTCCTTGCAATTTCTTCCACTACTTTACTCTTACTATTTTCCTCATTATATACTCTTTTGCACACCCCTCCTACCTTTTAGAATTTTTTTATTCTCTGAGACTTTCTGTCTCAGACATGCCCAGGACATGCCCAAACCTAGCTCCAGACTGGGCTTAACAAAAAAGGTCAATACTGCCATCTAGTGGCTTCTTTCCACAATAGACCTCCATTCCAAAAGGGAAAATTTTTGACTCAATGGCGAAATTTTTCTTTTCAATACAAAAATGGTTAAGTAGACACTTGTGTTTAAATACATATAATAAAATATGCTCATAAACGTGATATATACACATACTCAAACACGGGATAAGCAATCAGCAACTACATTGTCAGTACCCTTTACGTGCTTAATTTCCAAGTCAAACTCCTGTAAAATCAAACTCCAATTCAACAATCTCCGAATCTTGTTTTTCATCTTACTCAAAAACATTAATGGATTGCGGTCAGCGTACACAATCATTGGCTTTTGCCCTGTACAAACATAAACCTCAAAGTGTTGAAAAGATAGAACCAGAGCCAACAGCTCCTTCTCTATTGTGGAATAGTTCTTTTGGTGGCGATTGAACTTCCTGGAGAAGTATGCCACGGGATGCTCAATGTCATCAGAGTCACTTCTCTGAAGGAGCACAGATCCACAAGCTTGGTCACTAGCATCGACTGCCAGTGGCGTGCACAAATAGATGCTAGGTGGTGCTACAGCACTTGCCCCTTTGCCCTTTATCAATGAAAGTGCCCTTTTGAAATTTTGGCTTTTTTTAATCTTTTTTTTTATTAATGATTATATTCATTATTATTATTATTATTATTATTATTAACACTATAGTAGGGCCAATGTTGAAATTATCTTTTAGAAAAGCTGTGTGATTAAAAACTACTGAAAAAAATGCCCTGAAATGGGCCACCTCCTCACGCACTTCCGACCTCTCTTCCTTTGTCACGTGAACACGCGCGCAGTGCATATCAGCTGAGCGACTGGAAGCCACAGTCTTCTGCCCCACCAGCCAGGTAACACAAAGATCAAGTGAAATCGTACAGTTTGCCCTCCAAGCCCAACCTGTAATCATTTTGTTGTGCAGTAGCATGTCTCATACACAGTGACGGTCCGTCGGCAGAAACACAGGGCCAGCAATAACCTCACCTTTCACTTCATAATGACGGACACCTCTCACAGTTTACCTCCCCGATTAGCAACCGTTGCTCAGACTGATTGGAGGAACCGACGAGAATTAACGTTAACTTGTTTTTGAAAGCCATGTTATACATTGCACTACGAAATTATACGGCGTTTAACTTACTTCCGCACACCAATGGCTACGGAAAAAATATCAATAGCCTACGTCTTTATAATTTCTGAATTTGCGTAAATTAATTCGCAACGTTCATTGAGCAATTAGCCATGAGAATCCGTTCTATATACTCTGAATATGACAGCCAAAGTGCGTAGTAGCACAGCTGAGTGAAGACGAAAATAATTGCAGTGTAGTCCGCGAAAGTTTTGGATTTTTTGCAGATTGTCATCCATTATATCAACATAGCCAACAGGCAATCGCTTTGTAATGAGCATTTTTTAGTCAATAAGTGTCACGCATTGGTTGTGGCTATTCTGTTAATTAACTGTTTGATTGTTAATCAATCCAACCTGATCGCAAACAATTTAAGAGCAATTATCCGGGAAAGGGTGATGTCACTGAAGGCCTTCCTGGCATCTGACGGTCCGCCACTGCTCATACAGCACCAAACAACTGAGCATTTTTTAGCCGACTGGTCATCTGATTAGCTAGTTTAATGCTATATCCCAAACAATGATAGATAACGTGAGGACGACCACCACAAACAATGTCGGTCGACTTTGCAAATCGATCTGTTAAGCTGAACGTTTTCTTTTGTGTAGCTTTTGTTGGGCAACATAAATGAACACATAAAGAAGAATCAGGCAGTTCCCCATTGCCTGAGAAAAATATCCCCCTAAAGGCTACCCATGTGCCTTCTTGTGATAAATGACAGTATTCATGAATTGCATTGAATATGTGCATGTAATGTTTATTTTATAAATTTAATCTCACACTATAATAACATGTTCCACGTGTGCAAAAAAGTGCCCACCCCCCCACCCCCTTTGAGCACTTGCCCCCCATAAAGTCTGTGCATGCCACTGTCGACCGCAATGGAGAACGGTTTGTAGAAGTCAGGAGATTTGAGCACGGGGAAGTGACACAACAGAGACTTCAGGCGATCGAACTGGAAAGTCCATGATGGCTTGGACTTTAGCATTTATGGGTGCCACCTTACCCTGGCCTATGACATAGCCAAGATACCTGCACCTAGTTCATACACAACCTGCTGAAATAATCCGGAAATGAAATTGCTACCTTGGTCTGACTGAATTTCCCTGGGAAGGCCAAACAACGTGAAGAACTTAATCAAAACCTTTGAGATTGCAGTTGCCTTGATGTTGCATAGAGGTATGGCTTCAGTGAATCTGGTAGATGCACACATGATTGTCAACAAGTACTGATTTCCAGATCTAGTCTGGGGTAATGGAGATGAAGACCAGGAGAGAGATGAAGACCAGGAGACTGAAACTCTTATTTCTGCAGTTAAATCAGACCACGCAACAGCACCTGATAACTAAGATGAACAACGAGGCGAAGATAGCATACCAACTGAAGAAGAGCTAACAGTTTCCACGGCTGAAGAACCACAAGAAGAGATCAGCCCGCAAATGGATGCTCTCCGTTATAGGATTCTACAGGTTATGCAACTAGAATGGAGAGTAAGATTACCATCATTGAAGTCATGTGATAGAGCAAAGCTGGAAGCAGATGCTGGGAAAGTTAATGAGACCGTCAAAAGGATTCAGACGCACATCATCACTGAACTGAATTCTGTACTGTATGCAGCTACATATGTCACTACAGATAGAAAGGGGATGTTAAAAGAGAGGAGAGGGAGAAGAACCGAAGAGTCATTTTGGAAGAGGAGGGTAAAGAGGAATATCAAAACTTGGAGAAAAGACTTGGGCAAGATTGAGGAAGTCCGGTGAGGAAACATGAAACAGAAACAAAGAGAAAGGGAAAGGTTAAATAGAAAATATCATCTTGAGAAAAGAGGCACCTTCTATGTCTCAGGAATGTTGAAACAGAAGATCAAGGCAGGTGGAATGAAGATATAAAGAAATGATGAGAGATGCCAACAGTTCAAGCAGAACCATCAGTTTCAAACCAACCAGAGGCTGTTTTACGAAACCTTAGATGAAAAGAAATGAGGAGAAACAGTGTTACCAGACCCAGAAGAAGCAACCTCCCTCTGGAGTAAAATTTAGTCGGAGGAAGCCAGCCACAATGATGGAGCATCTTGTCTAGAGAGCATAGAGCTGAATTTCAGGACAACAGAGATGCAGGTTGAAATCAACATCAGTGAGGTGCAGGTGGCCCTGAGCTAATTCAAGGGTTCTGGTTTGAGAAATTGACAGGACTGCACTCTAGATTGCAAAAATGTTTGCAAGATTGCATATGGCAAGGGAATGTACTGGAGTAGATGGTTAGGGGAAGAACAGTTTTGATACTGAAGGAGCCAGCAAAGGGGGTCGAAGCTCGCAACTACCGCCCTATTACCTGTCTACCCATGATGTGGAAGCTCTTGACAGGTATCATGGGAGAGAAGTTATGCCATCATCTGGAAAGGAATAGATCACTAATAGATGAACATAAGGGATGCAGGAAGGGATCCCGGGAAACAAAAGATCAGTTGTTTGTAGACAAGGCAATTTTGAAAAACTGCTGCAGAAGGTTGACAAATTTGTCAATGGCCTGGATTGACAACAAAAAGGTGTGTGATATGGTGCCGCACTCATAGATCCTGACATGCCCGGAGATGGTTGGCGTTACCAAAAATATAATCTCTATAATCAGCAACAGCACGTTGAACTGGCGGACAGCATTAACATCTGGAGGAACGGTTCTCGGACAGGTTGACATTAGGAGAGTAATTTTTCAAGGAGACTCCTTGTCACCATTACTGTTTATAGTGATCATGTTACCAATGACCCTAGTATTGCGAAAGATGAGAGCTGGGTACAGACTGGCAAAGGACATGAAACCCATTAACCATACATTATTCATGGCTGACCTGAAGTTGAATGGAGCTAGCAAAGACCAACTAGACTCACTTATTCAAGTAGTCAGGATCTTCTGCTAAGACATAAAAATGTCGTTTGGACTAGACAAGTGTGCTGTCCTGGAAATGAGATGGGGAAGACAAGTTGACTGTAGCGGAATAGACTTATCCGATGACCAGCACATCGGGGAAATAGGGAAGAAAGCTACAAATACCTTGGCATTTTACAATTGGACCAGAATCTCAACATCAACATGAAAGACAAAATAACATTGGAGTATATCAGAAGACTCAAGAAGCTGTGTAGATCAAAACTGAATGGAGGAAGTTTGATTGGTGGGAACAACACTTGGGCTGCAGGCGTCGTGCGCTACAGTGTGGAGATGGTAGACTGTACCATGGAGGAAATGGTCAGTATGGATAGAAGAACTAGGAAAATTTTGGCAATGAATGGCTGTCTACACACCAGGAGTAATGTTACAAGGCTGTATCTGCCGAGGAAGGAAGGGGGAAGAGGATTGATTAGAATCAAGGAGTGCGTAAGGAAGGAAAGAGAACCCCTGTATGGCTACCTAAGGGAGAGCACAGAGTGGATGCTTCAAATTGTGTTGAAAGAGAAGGTGATTGTTGAAGAAGAGAACCTCCAGGACTATGAGAGAAGGATAGAAGAAGAGAAAGTTGAGAACTGGAAGAAAACAGCCTTACACAGAAAGTTTGTCCAAAAAACATCAGATGTACCGTGCAGGCCAGCAGATACTGCCGATATAATACGTTGTTGCGTTGTTGTTGGTACTCGCGAATCATTTATCCCTGAAAATCAAGGTTGGGCTGAAAAAGAGTATACAATATCAAGCAGCGGTTGAAAAATCACTTTGAAAATCTCAGTATACATTAGGCTTGGCACGGTCCTGGGAAAAAAACCGAACCGAAGGATACGCCTGTTGCGGTGCAATACGCGTGTAGACTTCGGTTCACAAAAAAAAAAAAAAAAGGCGAATGCCCGTATGAAACCACATGGTTGTCTTTAAAGCGAAAGAATTGAAGCGACAGCGGAGTGTGGACGACAAGTGCAAATATGGCAAGTGACAGTGGAGAAGACATCTCGTACATTGAGGATGCGCCCGCGTCATTCAAATCAGGTGTGTGGGAACATTTTGGCTTTCCCATTACATTCGATGACGCCGGCAAAAAATCAATTGACAAAATCGTCACAGTATGCAAGCATTGTAAAGCACGAATGCCGTACAATCGTGGAAATACTTCAAATATGCCACAACATGGCAGCAAACGCTTCTGACACTTTGTATAAATACTGTAGTAAATAAAAAAAGCTGGTGAAATCATTCATGTTTTACTTCTTGCTGTTTCAAAATACTACCTGGCATTTCATCAGAGATTTTTCATAAAATATGCTTATGTCAACTCAAACTTAGTTTGTGCATGACTATTTCATTCTAACTATAATTTTAACCTCTCTTAAATGCTTAAAAACTATGGTAACTTAAGGTAAATAGTATATGCCCAAATATAGAGTACTTAAAATAAAAAAAACTAAAAACCGCAATACGTACCGAACCGCAGACCTCAAACCGCAATACGTACCGAACCGCCACTTTTGTGAACCGTGCCACCCCTAGTATACATGTACCGCTGGTCTGAATAAAACATAATGTGCTACATACATGTAGATTGTAATTTTGCATTTATTTCAGCCTGTTAACTGTTATATCATTTCATCAGTTTGTGTGGTAGAGGGACATAACTCATATTATGTTTGATGTTCAATAGCCTTCTGTTTGACTATGTTGGTTTATTCTGAAACATTTATACTGTGAATGCACCGTAGAATGTTTTCTGTGCACGTCTCATTGTGTCATAAATAAAGCAACAAATCTATTGATTCACACGTCAAATAATATTTTAAGCAACGCCTTGTTGCAATATCCTGAAAACGGCAGTACTCACATTCCATGTCTTTTCTCCTTCAATTGGAATAGGTTTAGTGTACAGTAATTACTAGTTTGATTAGATTTTGCCTCTGTATGTACAGTTTGATGGATTTACTTTGAATGGATAGCCCTTCTTCTGTGATCAGACAGTCTCTTATGTGCGACGGCATTTCTTAATTTTCATACAGAGACATTATACGCGCTCCTAAATAAGAGGAAATGCGACGCATCTTCTCTACTGACATCTTGCATACTGAATGATAATTTTACTCATTACGCATTAGTTTTAAGGACTGATGAATGGGCCTCAAGCTGCGGATTAAAAAACAACTCCTTTTACAATTTGACATCTGGAACTCGCGGCTTTTGTATTATCTAAGCTTTTTATTATCTTTTTTCACAGGTGGCAAAAAACTACGGTGGCTGACAGGTACAAACGCGCTGCATATACAGAAACGAGATGCATATTCATAAACGACGCGCTGCATATACAAAAACGAGATGCAAATACAGAAACCACATGCAAATACAGAAACCACATGCATATAAGAGAACAGATGCAATAGAAAAACGCTGCATTTAAGAAAACATGCAAATAAGAAAGTCACACAACGGAAGTGCTCCAGGCC
The DNA here is from genome assembly GCA_029721435.1 of Gymnothorax reevesii. NCBI lineage: Eukaryota > Metazoa > Chordata > Actinopteri > Anguilliformes > Muraenidae > Gymnothorax > Gymnothorax reevesii. The sequence continues at coordinate 27,825,090 of CM056574.1, read as the reverse complement.
GCGCGTATTTTTTTTCGTAACCAAGCGAGGAGTTCGCATTTTCTCATGAATATTCATTACGCAGGCGGGCCGCGATTTTTTTCTCTAAACGTCATGTCTACTGCACCTTTTACCTGTTCTCTTATTGGTCAATCTTATGAATGGGCAAGGTCATGTGGTAGAGTCCCTGACTTACGGTAGCGTATAGCTGCCATTCCTGGAAAAAAACGGGTCTGTAGTGAAATGTTTCTTGTTATTACAAGATCCTTTTCGTGTTATGACAACATATTTTCACGCTTTAACAAGATATCTTCACGTTATTTCAACGCGAAAACATCACATTATGACAAGAAACTTTTGGCTCATTTACATGGTTTGATTAAGTTCTACTTCTTGCTTGTCTTGAAACATGGTGAGATTATGGTATTATTGAGCACGGTGGGCGATACTGTGATTAGTATGCGTACAAGAGGGATTTTAAAATGCTTGGGGCTGTGCAGAAGACAGAATGAGCCTGACCTCCTGGAGGTAGCGACGTTTCTGAACATTGGTCAAGCTATCACTAGCTCGGAAAACGACTGTCGTACCGTCACAGCTAATAATAAAATGCGCAAATACAGCAGACATCACGTTAGTAACATTACGTGATGTACTTGCTGTCAAATAATCGTCACATGGAAAGATATAACGAGGCTTCAACAAAAATGAATGTGTACTTTGTTCAGAAAAATACGCAAGCAAACTTGAATAATTTGCGATAATAATCAATTGTGATTGAATAGTGAAAAAATAAATACATAATAAACAGGATAGGAAGTTGGTAGTTTGGCCAAGGTGATGGGTTAAATGCAGCGCGTTCCTGTACTTAAAGCGTTTTGCTCTTGCATCTGTTTTCTTTTTCGGAGCATGTTTCTGTATTTACAGCGTTTTTCTTTTGCATCTGTTTTCTTATATGTATCGCGTTTCTGTATAAGCATGTCATTTCTGTATTTGCATGCCGTTTCTGTATTTGCATCTCGTTTTTGTATATGCAGCGCGTCGTTTATGTATGTGCATTTAGTTTCTGTATATGCAGCGCGTTTGTACCTGTCGGCCACCGTAAAAAACACTTGAGTGCAAAGGGACATCAACTCATTAATCAAGTATAGGATTATAAAAATAATGTCATGCAAGGTTGCATTGTTAACAGAAGAACTTGGTTTTTCCTTTCTGTATTTGTGATAATATAGCTATTCTTAAACATACCCCACGTCCCAATCGATTGGTTTAAAACTTAAGAGAGCCAGTCAACCTCGCAATTGGATAAATACAATGATCACAGACTAATAAATCTTTTTCTGACCAGTTCAATAAAAATCCAATGACCTTAACACTCAAAATACAAATTTTGTTACTTTTAACAAAATGTTTAACAAATCAATTTGTTCCATGAAAGATGACAAATTAATTCATTCAAATCAATGCAACAAAATTCATTTGTTCAGAAAGTAAAAAATTTGTTTGTTTTATTAACAAAGCAAAATTGATGCTCTATTAACAAAATAGTCCTATTGTGTTAGATTAACAACTAAGTAACTAATGTGTTTTGCTAACACGATTGGACCATAAATGATTTTCTAAGGATGTTTGTTAAAATAAATCTTCACAAACCGATTATTCGGCCGATGTACATGTAGATGAAATAATTTCAGTGCGTACTTTTATTACTTCACAGTGCAGTGGTAATGCAAAAAGTGAACAGTAAGGCGAGTTTTTAACCAATGCCTATAAGTTGTTGACAAATCAATCAGCTGTTAAAGAAACAAAAATGGGCATCAGAGGCAGTGTCCTCATGTTTCATGACCTGGTTTGCGGAAGATAAAATATGGCGGGATAGGAATAACATCTGCATGCACAAATATTTAGATTGCAACAATATAGAATAACATTGTCGGTGTATGTCGCTAAATATGAAAACTTAAAGAACGGCAATATATAGCTAGTAGCCTATACAGAGAAAAGATGGCATAGGTTAAAACTCGCCTTCCTGTTGCATTCCTGCTCATTTCAAGATCCTTCGCAGTCAGACGACACTGAAATTGGTGCACAGGATCGATTCTCGCCAATGAAAAGTGACAACAGAAATTTTGCTGAGGCCGTGCGGAAAAGTAACAAATCTATTTTGTTAAGACGACTGGACAAAATCAATTTTATGATTTTTATTAGAACTAGAAACAGTCGGTTGAGAGCGACCGCGTATGTGGCCCCCGCGCAGGTGCTACCATTGAGGGGGCCCTGGAAATGGCAACTGGCGAGGGATGAAACCCAAGATCTAATCAGTTTGTGTCAAGATGTCGCTAAACATGTTAGTAAGATTTGGTGTTGATGGAGCTAAAAGTTTTCAAGTTATCGCGGTAACAAGCAAGGTCTCCAGCGGCAAACGCGGACCGCCACCAAAACCAAAGTGGCCCCGTACGCTTTGTGGGGGCCACAATAACAAATCGGATTCTGTTAAATAAAAAAATTAATAACAATTCTATTTTGCTTAAATTTTAACAAAATAATATTGTGAGTGTATCATCAATACATAAGAAAACAAAAACATAAATGACACTGTCCAGGAGCCATATTTTAAGCGCACGTGAGACAGTAAACCTCAAAACTGGATGTTAGACATTCAAAATCTCATTCGCTAACAATGCTGTTTACTGACACCAGTTCAATGCGAGGCTTATCGCGATACACATGTATACTTGATACCGGCACAAGGCCTATTAATTTTCCTACGCAAGATATACGTGACTCAAATATTTACGCTACATCACGACATTCTTTTGTTTGTCTCGCGTACTTCTCCCGATAATCTCGCGTAGAAATCGCACTGTCTGCTGGCCTGTACGGTAGCAGGGGAGGAGTCTTGGAGATGGCTTAGGAATGGATTTTTAAAAAAAGCATACAGAGGGTTTGATACTAGCAGCACAGGTACAAGCCTTAAAAGGAGAATTCCAGTGTGAAATTGACATGGGGTGTATTGAAACATGACAACGAGTACTAACTTTTGTTGAATACCCCACCTCCGTATTCATTTCGAAATACATGGCTTTTTAGCCAAAGCTCCCAACAGGCTTACAATGGTAGTGAATTGGGCAAAGCACTGTCATACAAAGAAATCGCAATTTTTTCATCATCAACAAGGCTCAAAGTAGCTCCACACTTCATTGGTAGAATTCCGAGGGCCCTGACATTTAAAACGAGGCACTGAGAACTTTGAAAATGCACAGGTACTAAAAGGCTGTTCACGCAGGCAGTACCTTGAGGTAGTTTCCAGTCGCCTCCATCTTGAAAGTCATGAAAAGTCGATTGACAAGCACGAACAAATAGATTGCAATCTGTTCCCCTATACTTCCTATTCGTTCATGCTTGTCAATCGACGTATCGTGACTTTAAAGATGGAGGTGACTGGAAACTACCTCAGGGAACTGTTTTCATAAACAGTCTTTTTTAGGACTTGGTAGGATAGTTGCTTATATTGTGCCACAGCTCTAAATATCACCAAATAATAAATCCAATCCGTTTCTGAATCAGTCTCAACAAAATCAGTGGGTAGTGAGCTTCACAAAGCTGCTCTTTATGATAGTGTTTTTGATGACTTTACTCCTGAAGCATTAAGAACTAATGCAGAAAAGGGAAAAAGGACCAAATAATAAATAGGAGGGGGAATTAGTACTTGGACCACGGCTGGGATTTGGATACAGAAAACTATGTCTCAGTCAAAATGTTGATAATGCTGTTACAGTACAATAAATAAAGGATTGATTTGTGGAGCAGTAAATGTGATAAACAGACTATTTTCTTACAATGTGCTCAGGGCAAGAGCTAGAGTAAGGCCTTCACCCGACAGCAGTAGAGATAAGCTTTTCTTATTAACCACTACGTTGACTTGTACACACAAAGGCATATGAAGCCAGTTTTGCCTTCACCGCATTACCAGAGGCAGAACCTTCTCGCTTCTTTAGATAAGCTAGACAAATTGTTTTGGGAATTATTTGGCTTTTTTTTTTTCAGAAAGCAAAGTAGATCTCACTCATGATCTGCTGAATTTGCATGTGAATTGAAAGATTAGCAAGGTCCCAATATCAAAGCTCACAAGAGTAAAACGTTCTCCATAGATGCATGCTATAACAACTTACTACTCTCACCCACTCTCCTGATCTTGCTTCATTCAAAGGACATCCCCACAGTAATGCTGCTAAAGCAAATAATGTGCTGTTAAAAAATGTGCAATGAGTAATTCAGTCCTGACACATGATTGCAAGGCCCATATGATTTCAACATCTGTCCCTCCAGAGTGCTGACAGCTAGGTAGTTTGTGTTTTTTTTTCAGGAAAGTAGAGTAAATCTTTCCATAAAATCTCATTTATGGAAAAGCCTTCTATTGAAAAGAAAAATGTTGTTTTTGAATGTTCTGAATCATACAGCAACGGACATAGAGCTGTTCTCTCTTTTTTTTTTTTTTTTGGAATTTTGGCTGTGTTTAGTTTGTCCAAAGTGAGTTCTCTTCCACCTAAATATGGTATGATTACATAAGGGTGGGGTGACCCACTGCATCCGTTGTGCAATAGAAAAAATGGCTGCTGAAAGTTTGCGATCATATTTAAAGAATGAAATATGAAAAAAAAAGAAATCTAACTGCAATCATAAGTGGAACTATTATCAATGTTTCGATACTATTGTGGTGAATGATAGCATCACTTTCTAAAAAAAAAACAAAATAAAAACTGTCGGATGACACGAAACATTTATCAAACATCAGCCACTTAAAATGTGAAAAGTTAATGTCAACCTTGGTAGCAAGTATCAAAAAAAAAATCATTTAGCAAGCATCAATGCTAATGCTGGGTTAACAACTCTCAGTTGCTTGCACAATGCTGAAAATTATGAATGAAACAAATTGATGACAGCTGCGTTCCTAGTTGTATAACAAAGCCACAACAGTTAAGTAGAGGCACTCCTAGAGAGCAAACCTCCGTCAAGGCGGCACAGTCCAAATCTTGCTGAGTGGGAGCAAAGTTCAGTTATCGCATGTCATAGGATTTCAAGATGACTGCCGTGGCGACAATATTGTTTGACTGATCGTGGTGTGCGGCCATATTGTTTGATTGATCGCGGTGAAAATCAATAGGGTCCATCCCTGATGTAATAGCGACCCACCCACAAAATTTCAGCGATATACTTTTTGAGTTATCTGGTTCACAAACAAACGGCATCGATCATAAAGCCTCCTGCCAACTTCATTTGGGGGAGGTAAAAACTTATATTCATGAAAAAGGTGAAAGGGAAATTATAAACTTGTTTCTCACCGAATTAAATGCTATTTTGAAATTAAATTTGTTGGCAAAGAAGGCGCAAGGTAACGACAAAGGCTAGCTATTATTGTTCCTCACCCCAGTCTCTGTGATTATTTATAGATTGATACCAAAGATACTAACATTGCTGCACCCAAATGATATCAGTAAAAGGACAGGCCAGCTATCAAGCTATCAACAGTTTTGTTTTGTTTTTTTTCTGCTTACTGTATCCAGTGCCAATGCCAGGATTATGATGATACCCTTCTATGAATCTGCTAAGTAGAACACAAGCACTGCAAGCAATTAAAGTCAAATAAATGAGAGCCTGCAGGAGGAGATAAAAGACTTGTAAACAGAGAAGAGTAACACTTCATTGTGCGAAGCATGACCAGTTGGACGCGGCAGAGGTCAGAATTTTTATAATCAGTCATGTAACATTTTGAATAACGTCTCTATACTTGGACAAAGGCTGACTTGTGTGTGCACGTTAACAAGTGTGTGCGTGTGTGTGTGCGGGTGTACATGTGCGAGCGTGAGCATTTGTATGTGCTCATGTTGTTGTCCTTGTAACTTTTCGCATTTGGGTAAGTTATTCTGCAATGGGTATCATGACCGAGGCCCATATCAAAATATCGGTTTCAGTCTCCAAGTGGCTCGGAGCAAGGACGTCTGCATTGGTGAGGCAGAAATTGGCTGAGCCTCCCTGGGGATATTAGGGATTAAGCCGGTTAATTCCTTTGGTCTCATCACTCTGTAGCGGCCAAAAAAAAAAAAAATAATCTGTCCTAAGGGCACCAAACTTGCATGGTAGGGACAGCCCTAGCCTAACAGCCAGAGCTAAATTTTGTTATGTAATTTGATCTTCCAAAAGTATAGAAAAAATGTATAAAATATGAGTAAAATATTATATCATTGGAACTGGGGGAGACAGCAGATTCGTAAGACTCACATGCAGCTCAGATAATTCAAGCTTCTGTCTGAGTTCATTAGAAAGAAGACAGAAAAATACTTCTTTGTATGTTCAAATATGGTGCTTGCATATGTCCGTATGTACAGTGTGTGCCATTTTTGGGGTCACATAGACAGGCCTATCACTCTACCGATCAATCACCTCCATCAACGCCAGCTTCCATCGCCCCTGCTTACCTGCCAACGCCTCTGGAAAGCCCAGGTGAGGAAGAACTGAGCCAACATGAGGCCACCGGGTTCACAAAATAAAAAGTAGAATAAAAAGTAGAAAATCAATACTTAGTATAGGTGGTGGCATTGATTTGAGAGAGAGGGAGAGAGATTAGAGTTGAGGGAGAGAGGGGTACGTTAATATTGCCAGGTAATTTAGAGCCTTAATGGCCACTTGTCGGTTTCATTAGAATTTCCTCCAAGTATCTGGGCCTCTCTGAGACCAGGTTGTTTGCAGCAGTGGGTCATCAAGCCCACAATGCCTTGTTATTTAGAATTCAGTCACACAAAGGCGAATTCAGCAGCCAGTCTGCAAACACTGTTATTTTGGTTGTCAATCCCCAGTAATCCCTTGTTGTTATGAACAGATCTGGGAATAATAACTTTCTCCTCACTTCCTGCTTTGAATAAAGGGTCCTCTGTGCTCAGCACGAGATGTTTTGTGAGGAAGTAAACACACGCACACACTTTCCCCGAGTCGCCACATGCAGACTGACAGATTCTGCTCATCTGGTTTTCTGACTCTTGACAATGTGATTCAGCATCCACAGGCAGACACTAAAGTACTAGGTGCAATGTTTACAACATTTGGGGAAATTGGCCTGAAATGCAGAAAGTGAAGGTTGAAATACCAGGTGTTGGTGTACTCTTGAGCGAAGCAATGTAACTTTATTCTCTTCAGTAAAACATTCAGCTGCGTAAAGTGTGGTACAGAATCACTGGCTGTATTGATGAAACATATGGAATGGCTGCTTATAATAACAAATGTGGTTAATGAAACATATCTTGAGTTCAAATACATGGGAAACCGTAGCCTTCGATTTCTGTGTGCTTATTGTCAAGTTTCAATGTTTTTCATTAAGCATTCAAATTTTGGCAGCCTTGACTTGCTACATTGTGCAAACACGAATGGCAATGATGACAGCTGTGAGCCTTTTCACATCATGTTTGATTATTATTATTATTTTCATTATTCCTAGAAGAATTCTTATGATCATAGCTATGCTTGGGCTTGCAAGCTCAAGGATTCAAATGTACTCATAATGGTATTCATTATGCCAGTAGTCTTAATTAGTGTCCCTGGACCACTGGCAGCAAAATGTGCCAAAAATATTGACTCAAGTGCTAGGCTAGATCTGGTTATGTTTTAATTGTAGCTAATGACACTGCTGTACGCACAAACAGAAAATAAGATTATTGGTTTGTTACTAATTCGCGAATTTCAGACAATACATATGTTATCAAGAGCGACAATACAGCATGAGCATGACTGCCGCAAGACTAAGCCCCCGTTGAGTGAGAAGCTATGTCTTAAATAGCGCACAGTGAGGATTAACAACAGGTGCAAGTAATGATTGAATAATAGGAGAGAGTGAAGTCTGGGACTTAACAGCCTCCTAGGCTGAGGACAAGGGGCGGGGCCTCACAACATGTCACCACAGAGACAGAGACACACACACACAAACACACACACACACACAATCAGTAACACATGCATTTCCCAACTATCAGGACCTGAAACTTATTTCATCATGACATTAAATCTGAGTAACATGAGAGACATGGTCACTGCAGCTAAGTGGACGGTGGAAAATTTGCAGAGCTCTTAAAGAAGGCACTCAGTTCAGTTTATATTGGCCATTCATCTACTATTAGGCCAATGCACTTAAAACAAATACCATGTCCCCATTGAATGTAGCTCTTCTGAGTTCTTATACAAATTACGCAAAAAATTTTCATTACTGCATGTCGCTCTCTCCTTACATCTATGCATGCGTGTGTGTTAGAATGTGTGTGTGTGTATGTGTGTATATGTTTGGAAATTAAACTTCACCCCAACCCCCTGCCTGGTAGGAGTTTGCCTATTCCCTGATTTGCTAAGGATTTGCTTTCTAGACTTCATTAGGATAATTGAAACAATTCAGTCTCATCTCCTTCAACTGAGACAAACCTGCTTTATTGAACCTGCTTTTATTGTTGTGGCTAAAAAGCTTCTCCATCTATTCTCACTTCTCCATCTCTGAATCTGGTGGCACCTCCAAATCTGCTCACCGAGGAAGCTTTATCAACTCATAGATGTGTATTAACCTGACTGGAGATGGCATTTCATTATTAAAGTTGATTTTTCTCTTCAGCTTCAATCAGGGCTGAGTTATACATGTCTGTCGGCCTCAGCCACAGGCCGTGTGACCTGCCAGGTGACTGTACCAGCACCAGCCAGCACTGTTAATGCTCTGCAATGTCCTTCATGATTTCAAGTGAAGGGATGGGGGGGAGATTCATTTCTTCACATGTTTGTGTGTTTGAGGATGTGAAGGTGAGAGGCGAGTCACTGACAGCTCAAAGGAGTATAAGATGAAAGGAGAAGATAGGTTTTGGCAGGAGGAATGCAAAAGGATTCAGGATTAGTGTATGGATGAGAAAGAGAGAGAGAGAGAGAGAGAGAGAGAGAGAGAGAGAGAGAGAGAGAGAGAGAGAGCACTTTACAGTGGCTGCAGTGATTTTACCGTCGGTTTTGTCAGGTAGCCTATAGGCTGCCCTTACTATGAAATTGCAATATCTGAAAGCAGCATGTCACACAGAAGTTTGAAAATACAGTTACAGAGTTTAGCCATCCAAAAGTGACGAGTGAGAGGCAGAGCGAGAATTAGTGAATTATTTTGTGTGCGTGTGCACAGTGTCAGCACATTTGCTCGCAGAACTTATGGTCCCCGCAGTAATGTGATTGTCTCAAACTTGGCCAGGGTGTCATTTTGGAAGGAATATTCCTGGCTGAGAGTGGATATTTCAAACATAATTAGAGCCACACTGGTGATGGTCCACCCGTTTCCACGGCAAATACAGGTGTAAGTGAGGAGGGAATGGTCATTAAAAGTGTAAAATAACAGGATTACGCATACTTAACCAATAGTTATGCACAGTTACAAAGCTCTTAAACACAATGCTTGATTGGGTATCTTCTGGGAGATTGATTAAACTGGCAAGTGGAGACCAATTCGGCAGTTCCTTTTTGAAGACAGCTTCTCTACCATGAGAAAGTCACAGAAAATTGTAATCAGGAAAAAAGAATGATTATGAACAAATAGCAACAATTATATAAAAAGCAAATGCTATTCCCAAATAATTTTGAGAAAATGCGGAGGTGTACCGCAAACTATGATGATCTGAGGGCTCACCTCCCAGAGGAAGAATTTGCTTGGACAGCTTGTAAAAAGTGCATTAATCTGGTACAGTCTAAGAGGAAAATTAAGGGGCTTGACTTTTGTAAACAAATGAACTTTTGAACTTCACCTTATCCATCCCTCATTGTAATATCACCCGTGTAAGTCCTCACAAAACAAAAATCCATTCTTGCTAGTTTCTACAAGCTTCCAACTCTCTTTGCCCTCGTTTCCTCACAGCGGACCACTTTGTGTTTGTAGTCCATTTGGACTAGAGATTTTTTTTTTTTTTTTTTTGTCTCAAGTAATGTAGCATCTAAAAATTCTCATCAATTTGCATCTAATTTTTAGTGATATAAATATCACTGTTTCAAGGAGAAGAGCTTAGGCGTTTGATTTCAATGCTTCTTTGACCAAAACTAAATTAGATTCTTGGGTAGACTCAATTCAGGGCTAATTGACAATTAGGGGAAGAATCTCAAGATTGGGCAAGATCTTAATGCCCCTGTCAGTCATTCTCTGGATGTCTCAGGGAGACTTAACCCTTTCAGTGCCAAATAAGATATCACAGTCAGATGCTGTTGAAAACCTATCATGTGGCAACATGTTTAAAAGAGCTCCCGCAGGGGAGCTTCAACAGCTCAGGATAACTACATTTTTAATTCCTTGAAAACGTATTTGGCGCTCAAAGGGTTAAGGCTGGTGGTGGTGGGGAAGGTGGTGGTCAAATGAGCATATCATCACCAAGGCTGGAGATAGGTTAGATAATTGAAGTGATTCAACCTTTCAAAGCAGTTGAAGGCATATTGTACCATAAGAGGGAGTGGTGAATGAGGAACACTTCCTTATTGAACCAATGCTAAGCTCCATTAAAATGATTTTTTTTAAGTAACAAGCGGTTTACCAGACTGTCAGTCACCCAGAGCTTGACATATAACCCCAGGCACCCTGAAGTGATCACTCCCAAAATGGACAGGCTTTGTAACTTCACCGCACTCAAGGTCCAAGCCAAATATGACATGAATCCATAAAGAACTGTTACCTGTAAAAATCTCACTCACAAAAAACTCTATGGATGCTGTGGCAGCAGACACAGCATAAAGATCGCTGTACCGTAGTGCTCCCGAAGTGTTCAACATCTGGGGATACAATTATTATCTTTAACTGTTATTTAAGCGTCCATTATTGTGGGCAGTAAAATGAAATTAATAGAAATTCCCCAACTGAAAACAAAATGGACCATCTGGCAATTTGATATTCCATCTGCTATTATGTAAACAGCTTTATCCTTCTCACGGCGGAGGAGGACCTGGAGCATATCCCTGCAGACTTTGGGTGAAGGCAGGAACACACCCTGGACACACCTTTCACTCAGACACCTATACCAGCAGATCATTTGGAGTCTCCTTTTAGCCTAGCATGTGTGAATTTGGACTTTTGGAGGAATCTGGAGCACCCAGTGAAAACCAAACATAAATAAGAGCATGCACACAGATAAGCCCCAGGCCAGATTGGAACCAACAATCTTATTGCTGTGAGGCAACACTGCTATCCACCTACCTGCCAGATATTCCTTTCTAATATTTTACTCTTTGCCAGCTTTTGGGAAAGACAAGTTCCAAACAGTTCAGAAGAGAAAAGCAATCGGAAAATGAAAGACCAAATCTTTTTAGCACTCAGAGTACAGAATGGTCAGAGGCTCTTTCAGGCAATCGTTTCGGGGAAGTGAAAGTGGTTCTCAGTTTGGGGCGAGGTGGGTGAAGATGATGACTCATGTTTGGCACCATTACCTTCAACTCCCTGACCTGGGTAATGAAGGTAAGAATGACAAATCATCAAATTGGGATCATCATCCAATAAGAGCATGATTCATTGCAGTCTGTAAAAGTGGTTTCATATCTTCAGCAGGTGGGGGCCTCCCACACACAGGGTGGTATCGGGAAATGTTTTTTGTACATGATGATTCCACATGATATCTCCTCTCACAACCACAGGTAGTCCACAAAAATGCCAATTTTGAGGGGGTTGGTTCGGGGGGGGGGGGGGGGGGATGTTAGTTGAGAGTTCGAGTGATATCCTCAAAGGTGAGTCAGAATTCCAAGCTTCTATACCTAGCTAAGTATGTCTTGCTAAGTTCTGCTCTTCCTGAACTCTGTTTTCCACAACTGCTGAACCACCAGTGCTCCAAGCAGCATCAATGCAGTTTGTACAGATTTACAATGCATTCCATTTATTTAACGGAGTCCCTTATCCACAGCCACTTACAGCCCGAAAGCACATAAGTGTGTCCTCCTTTGAGTTATTGGAGCTACTGTGCCAGGCAAAATTCCCACACCCAGGCAACATCACCAAAGCATGAAATGCAAGTTTACTATGCCAACAAAGAACCATGATCCAAACAGTGAATACGCAGTGAAAAATCTCAAGAGCTATGAAAAGACTGACATAATTACATTTGATTGAAGCACTTGGCGATGAAGACTGGAGAAGAGCCATGTTTGTTTTTTCTTCTTAATCTATGCAAGAGAAAGCCGACAGCCATTTTTCTGTGTTGACAACTGTGGGAAGTGAATTCCACCTCTGGGCGTGTCAGTACTGACGGGGTGCACATCCTGACAGATCTCCCTTACTCTTGAACCACATGAGGAAATCGCCAGATGGTCCACCTGTGAACTAGCCTCCGTTGCAGGAGGTCTTATGCGGTCCGCTTCGCTCACCCCCCAACGTTTGTGCACTCGAGCCGAGTTTTGAATTCAGAGAAACTCTGAACTTTCTAGAGCAAGCTAATTACATGTGCACGTACTGTTGTGGGAGCATTGGAAGGAAAAAACCACATTCCATGTGTGCAACAGAGGCTAACCAACATCAAAATGTTGAAAATGTTTAAAAGGAGGAATTTCTCCAGGTTTCTTCGTGTTGAAATTTTCCCGAATACAAGTTCTTTACCTGCAGAGCAGCGCACTTTGGTCTGTTGACATGGACCAGTCGGTATTATTGTAAAGTCACTTGATTTCCTTTATGGTCTCATCCAGTTGACTTTTTATTCATGATAATTTATCTAATAAATGGTAGCACTTCATACAACACACAAACTGTTTGCTTGAGGAATATACAGCAGTATTATGAAAAGAACACTACTTATAATTGAAGAACCATTGAGTTGGCTTTTCCATACACATGTATTTTTTCTCTCTTCAGTCCAATTCTTGTTTTACATAAAAGCAAATGACATTCTCAACAAATTTTTTAGGGGTTATGTACCCGTAATTTTTTAAAAATATTTGACAGGGAAAACACGGGAGGATTATCATATAACAAGCATTCTGAATGGCTTATTTCACATAATGCCATTACATCATGGAACACAAAACTTTGCTCAAGTGTGCAGACGTCTGTGTGTGAGCGCAGCGAACAACTATGTTTCAAAAATGCAAGGCTTTAAGGCATTAAAAAAGAGCCCTTACCTGTGGGAGAACCTTCGAGAACCTCCCCTGCATATCGTGTCTCGCTGAAGATGGGGCGGTTATCATTCTGATCTATCACTGACACGTCCAGCGGGACTGGCCCCTCCACGGGCTTCCCGCTAGAGTCTGTGGTGGACACCAGCAACTGTAAATGGAAACAGAAGGAAGGGCAGAGGTCAGCAGTTAAAGGTTAGAGGTCACCTCAAGTCCATGTTCATCCTACCCATTCTACTAAATGTGACAGTTTTTAAGACTTGCGGAGGTTAAAATATTGTCATAAACCACTCAGGTGGCATCACAAAAGCCAGATGCTCCCTTACACACATAGACACACATACCAACAGATGCACAATCATTACAGAGACTGAGCAGTGAGAGAATGCAAGCTGTGTGAAATTTTCATACCTCAAATACAGAATAAGAGTTGAAGAAAAAGAAAAGCAGTCTGTATGAAGCAGGCTTCAGTGTGGATTGGACCATAGAGGATGAGATCGTGATGAAAAGAGATATAAACATAATTGGGGCAGCAGGGCATAGCCTAACAGTAAGTTGCTTGATTGGTAACTGAAAAGTTGCTGCTTCAAGCCTCCAATGGGACTTGAAATTCTGACTCGATCTGGAGAGATGAAGCAGGAATCTGTTGTTCGGCCCTTGAGCAAAGTCTTCAACCACAAAATTACTACAGGGGCTTTACCCCAGTTTCTCTGTTTCCCTCTTTACTTGCAACTGTTGTAACCAGAATTTCTCCCAGGGCGCCCTTGAAAAAGAAAAACATGTTCTTAAGGGACTTTCCCAAAACATTAATAACCTGGGCAGTCTAATGACTGAAAATGCCCAGATAAAACATCTGGTGGGCCAGCCAAGGGCATTTTCTATCTAGGGTAAAACGATGGGGAGCAGTGCTTTACAGTGTCAAACACTGTGACACCACTACAAAGGTCTATATGCACCCACAGGCGAAACGATACTTACAGAGGAGATCAGGTATATAAACTACATTATTTCCTCCTAAATGAGGCCAAGCTAGCTTACAGCATCTTGAAAATAAAGCAATAAATCCATTTCAACCAATTTAAACTCTACCTGTTGCTCACTGGAAGAAATTATCACCCGCAGTCAGTCATTACTTGTAGGTATTGAGAGGAGGGGCCAACCCTTGATCATGTGAATCTTATAAAACTCTTGCAATGACAGGATACCACAAAAGAAGAAGCAATTATATTCCGTTATATCAGTTGTATATATTACATATTTATTAATGTATTGTTCAATATATCCATCCATCCATCCATTCTCTATGCTGATTCTTCCTCACTAGGGGGGAGCTAGAGCCTATCCCAGGTGACTCTGGGTGAAAGGCAGGGACACCATTCACACAGCATTCGCTCTCACACTCATGCCTAGGGGCAATTTATCATCTCTAAATAGCCTGATATGCATGTCTTTGGACTGTGGAAGGAAACCGGAGTACCCGAACGAAACCTGCACGGACACGAGGAGAACATGCAAACTCCACACAGAAAGGCCACAGGCCGAATTCAAACTCAAGACCTACTTTCTGTGAGGCTATTCAATATATATTACAAAATTATACTTACTTTTATTTGTTTTTTTTATATTTAAACATTTTTGTTTACCAATAATTGTTTTATTTTTAATGCTGTCAAAATCCATTTGGCCAATATTTGCATTGCTATTACCATTCAGAAATACTACTACAACTACCACTACTATTATTATTATTATTATTATTATTACTTCTACTACTACTTCTACTACTATTACCGCTACTACTTATAAACATAATTGCATAGTATCTTTCCTTCCCTCAGTATCTGGTCCTGCAGGACCTGTTAGCCACTGTTTGCTAACCTCCCTATTTGTGATGTCTGTGTCCCTTGTTCCCGATGATGCCAGAGAACTCAAGGGTTAAGCCAGAGAGCAGGAGTCTTTCCAGCATTCCTTTACATGAGGAAAGTACAGCACATTAGCCGCGCTATTTTTGCGTGAGCAGGCCCGACAAACCCCAAGCTCGCAATCAGAGTTACCATAGTTTACCACGGCAGGCTAAAAGGCAGCCATCTTTGTGACATTGAAAACTCCAGCTTTAGGCACAACATACCTCTCTAACCCATGAATCTTCCCATGTAGTCCGCAAGACCAAATGGAGTAGCAGGGAATGGGAGGAAAGCAGAGCGCCTACATGCATCTCACAACTATTGACCCCCCAGCACCCCCCCAACAGGTAAATATTCAAGTACGCCACTCCTTAATGATGCAGCTGATGTGTGGAGTAAAGGTGGTTTGGAGGGAATTGGTATTAACAGAGTAAGCAAACAAAAAGCCGTCTTTCATTCTGTCGACAAAGATGAATGAGCTTGCGGCATGAGGCAAAGGATGCTTTAACACGCGTAACACAAACATTCGGAAACACAGCGTTTTCCCTACAATAACCACCCATGGGCTTAAAGCAGTAACGTACCGCAAGGTTCGCTGCTGCACTCAATATTTCAGCTTTGATTTTAATGAAGATTCATGATTAAAAAAAAAACACTCTGTTAGAACCGATTTAAATGCAAATTGGAGAGTAAATTTCATAACTTTATATCTTTTTCATTTGCATAGCAGCTTTCATACGGACGTAGCTCAAAATGCTTAACACAGCAGAATTATAGAGACACACACATACACACACACACAAACAGCAAAATCAATAAACAAATAAAATGGACTGAAAATCAATGACTGATATTAAAAAAATGGGATTGTTACATGACTTCAAAATAGAAAGCTAGAACAACAAGAGGGTCCTTATTTTTGCTATTAAAAACACAAAGGGAGTGTGCCATTGTAATATCCAGAGGTAGTTTGTATCTCAGCTTAGGCACATAGAAACAAAAGGCAGCCTGATGGGTACTTCTGTGGAAAACCTTAGGAAAGGATTAAAGAATCAGCGGTAGAAGACCTCTGTGATCTGGCCGGAAAATAAATGAAAGAAACCCTTTGATGCAGCGAGAAGCACAGTCATTTAAAGCTTTATAAACCAGTCAAAGAGCTTTAAAATCAAATCTGGGAAAAAAAAATAAAAATTCAGGTAATCAGTGCACTGTGGCAAGCATTGGATTGATGTGAACTATTGTCTTTGTTTTGGTTTTACTATTCTGGCTGTGGCATTGTGGATTAGCTGTGGTTTTCTAACAGACTTCTGCGGCAAGCCTGTAAAAAGGGAACTGTTGTAATCTAAACGACTGGGAATAATAGCATGAATGAGCATTTTAACATCTCTTTTGAGTTAAAAAAAATGATGCAACTTGAGATACACAAATATGATTTAATGCCTCTGTATAAAATAAGTGCCACAACAGCGAATCTAAAATCACTACCAAGACTGTAATGTCAGATTTAATCTGTCTGCCAAGACCACAGACTATAAAGAGCAAATTTTGACTGCTTTGGGTCCCACTATACAACCTCAGTTTTTCCCCCCCCTCATTTCATTTTAAAAAGCTGATTACCCATCCCTGTGTTAATGTCACTATGACAGGCAACGACAGCATTTACTCCATTAGGGTCATTTGGCGGAACGAAGCTGCACAATGGCGTGTCATCTGCGTAAAAATGGTAATTGCCCTGATGGTGATTTATGGTGGCTTCATGTGGGAGCACATAGAGAGAGAACAACAATTCAGCGCTGCCAAGCCTAAGCAGGGATACAGGGGACTTAACAAAATTACAGAGAAGGCAACGATGAATCAAAGTGACGTTTTCACGGACAGTCCTTCCAATCATTATGATCTCAGCTTGTTTCATGGCACATCTGACACTGCTGATTTTGGAATAGATATATAACAGGAGTGTAACTGACAACATCACACAAAAAAAATTCTACATTTCTGAGAGAGAGAAGTTAGCCACACTGCCTCTCTCCCATGAAACCGCAGAATACACCGGGCCCAAATTGACACTGCAGCCAGTTGCTTCTAGTGAGTGCCCAGCAGCTAAGAGGAGTGATAACTCAGCTTTTCAGTTTTTAGTAAACGTCTGCGCTGTTTCAATATTGTCAAAAAAAAGTAACAACCATCATTTTCTTATCAGAGAAGTAATGGGCCAAAACTTTAAATAACGAGGCTACCAGTTTCAGTGCACGTTAATGCCATCAGGAACTCCCCAGAAAATTGAGGAGGGGTTGTCCACAAGCTAAACTCGGTTAAGGCACTGCGTTGCTGTGCAGAAGTGACTATTACGTTGCGGGTTTGAGCCGCGGTCGTACCAGCCAGCAGTGGTCGACAGCTTTTTCAGCGTAGCGCACAATTGGCCATCGCACTACAGGGATTCAAATTGGGAAGGGACTGCCGTGTAAGGGAAAATAAATAAACAGCTTTGTTCCTTGCTCAAGCGCCTCCTGTTGGCCAGACAGGCGCTCATCAGGAAGATTCAAAGTCTGTTCATGTCCGGGTATCCTCCCCCCTCGTTCTGAACTTGCGAAGATTCAACCAATGAGTGTATAAGAAGCAGTGGCTGACGGGCACTTGCTGCGGAGGAGAGCCGTGAACTGTCCTCACTATCCTGAGTTGGCAGCAAGGGGTCGCATATGAGCAAGCTTTGGTCATAGTTCACCAATTGGGCATTCCAGATTCAGGGGAAATTGGAGATGCCAATTTAAAAAAAAAAAAAAAAAAAGAATCAGAAGTTTGCTGGGAACTTAGTAAGGATCATGAATTATTGTCACTACTGTTTGTTCACAAGACAAAGCAGTTTCCTTAAAAGAAATATGGGACCATATTCTGTTGACAGTTAGCATTTGAAATTGACTTTAGTGTGCTGCAGCTAGCAAAGCAAAGCCAGAAATGGCAGCAACAACAGAAAACAGATGTGGGGGAAAGAAAAGGGTCAATGGAGCACAATATTTGTGATGGGCATCAACTGCTTTAACTGCAGCATTCAGCAGATATTGTGCTGAATTCTCACTTCTGACAAGCTATTTTCTTCACATTAATAATTTGTCTGAAAAATGACAAAATTGATTTCATACTGAAAAACAATGTAATGGAATTTGATCCCTCTCTTAATTAAATTCCCACACTCTAATTCACCCTGATGGAAAGACATGCTTTCTTGTGGCTGAAGACCTTCAAGATTTGGAATGAGTGATGGAAAGTTGATGTAAATGAAACAGCACAATATGATTTTTTTGGGTTACACTTTAGAAGCGTTGCTCATATTGACTTTTTAAACATGTATAATGCCTTCATAAATGAGACATAATGTCTTCATAAATCATACACAAGCAAATTTTATGCTTTGTAAAGGCTGACATTACACATCCTTATTCAGCATGTGATGCCAGATGTGACAATGACAATGTCACCCCTCGTAGCATTTAGCTACGAGCTGAGTGACATTGTCAGTTATATCACATCTGGCATCACATGCTGAATTAGGATGTGTTATTTCACCCTTTACAAGGCATGACATATGCTTATGTATGATTAATGAAGACATTACGTCTCATTTATTAAGGCATTATACTTTGTACATGCTGTATAAAGCCTTTATGAGCAACACTTCATCAAAAGTGTGACCAAATTTGCCACAATTTCCATTACTACCATAGCCATATGCAGTAATATGACCAATTTGACTGGAACCTCCATTATGTAAATCCACAAATCTTTAGGGACAGAAATCTCCAGTAAATATGCATCATGCTGTCCATTGCCTGCGATATGACAATAATCTGCCGACGCAGACAAGAAGGACCTCAAAACATGTTGTTTCAAGGCAAGGCCAGATTATCCATACAATGACTGGTGTGCCTACACTGGGGCATCATGCTGGGAGGGGCATCACATGATTCACCAATCCTCAGTTTTTTATTTCTTTTATTTTAATCGGAAGAGATGCATATGCATATTATGAACAAATTCAAACTTAACTGCTAATATGAAAAGAGAATATGTAAAAAAAGAGAATCCAAATAAAAAACTGTGATTTGGAACTGCCCTGCCAAAGTCACAGAAAGGCTAAACTCGTCCCAGATCAGTGTTGCAAGCTGAGCTAGAACCCGCCACTTAGAAACTGAATGGGCACCGATCACTAATCTGTCGTTGATCAAAACGATGTGCCTTCGCTCTGACATTACGCGCTACAAGACACTGAGCGGCGGGGGAAGCAACCAAGGGGTTGTGCTAATCGGAAAATAGCAGAAGAAAAAAGTATGAAATACATCCATGCTACCGAATCTACCAGAAATATCTTGCTTTTTCAACATTACATTCGGCAAAGAAGCTATGGGTAGAGAGGCAACTGTTCCGCCCATCAATTCCGTTCCTCCAGCACTAGCAGCAAGTGCTTACGTTACAAAAGTTATTAATGTACATTAGAGGCTAATGCTAATGAGGCAGATGCAGCAGTGCATAACATTAGCTGACGTTAACGGGAGCCTGGCGCAGGTGGGCTGACTGCAACAGCTGAACTCGGGGACGGAGAATGTTAGCATGATCGCAGAAGCAGACAATTGCGAGTTCACTGCACAAAGCTTTTCCCTTTTTAAAACCCTGTGCCATAGAATTTCAGTTCTTAGTATTTAGTAAATGTAAATGTGTAGCCTTTGTTGCCATAAATTTCAGTACCAAATTTAAGTGCCATTTTAGTGACTGAATGGAAAGTACTCATAAAAAAGATTTTGGGTACTGTCCCCCAAGACAGCAGGGTTGTCACACTGTCCTTGAAGGCACCGTTATTATTATCACCATTGGCAATCTTCTTTTGAAGGCTTGTTCAGCTGGTGCTTTAGCTGTCATTATTGCAGTATCCCAGTTAAGTTGTTAATAAATGAAACGCTAGTATTATCAAAGAGAAGAGTGGTCCATTGCTGTGTTCTATAAGTTAAGTAAGTTTTTTGCGGGGGGGGGGGATTTCATGATTGGTCACACTGAGGCATAGCACCGTGTTAATCTGGCCCTGTTTCAAGGGACAAAAAAGAAGGGTTTATTCAGAAAAAATTTCATGTCACGATGTGAAGATGGCGGCAGCCCTTTGTTTGACGCTGAGACTTTGGCACATAGGACTGCCGTATCAGAGATCAAGGAGGCGCCCTCTCGCCCAGCAACCCCCTCCCTGATTAGCACACGTTTGATCACTGCCTCTCATAACCAAAGCCAGAGCTTCTCCACTGTAGGCTCTTCGCTCTCCCACGCATTACCTGTTGAGTGTTTAGAGTCCCATCAAGTGCACTTACCCTCGCTCAATGTCCTCATAATATACAATATTTACTCCCTCACTAATTCCACAGAATGCAAAGTCGAGTGCACTTACACACAAAGCATTTAGAATGTGCACAGAGGTACATTTCTCAACATTCCTCTCTTAGAATGCACTTGGAGCTTAGTTACTCATGCCCTATTGCTCGAGAAAGTACAACCCCAATTCCAAAATAGTTGGGACGAAGTATTAATTGTTAATAAAATCAAAATGCAATGACTGTTAGATCACATGAGCCAATATGTTATTTACAATTGATCATAGATCACATTTCAAATCTTGAAACTGAGACATTTTACATTTTTATCTACATGTATATTTTTATTCTTTATTTCTTTATAAATCTGTTCTCATATCAATACTTTTACTTTCTGCTGGCTGCCCGACATGGAGTATTTTGTATTTCGCGTCGGACAGTCTTGATCGTGCATGCGATATTTAATTCACAATTGCAATGCTCATGGAATTGATTTTCTCACTGACTACAAGCACTATTTTATCTCTGGTGTGGAAATAAAGCGTAAATCTGTTTGATCCATCTGACTAATTTTCAAAAGTTACGGTTGTGAGTAGCCAGGCAGCCAGCTAACATTTGCAATTAGCTCAAATCTGCAATTTCGAGAGCATTTCAGATTTGATGTACTTAGTAATAACACCGCGGAAACTTAAACTGGCCCTTCATTCTGCCGAATGGCAGAGGTAGAGGGAGGTGTAGCTCATTGCACACTTTGCTTTGGGCTACATGCAGTGCACAACAGCAAACCTAGAGGTGAAACGATTTTGCTTATTGTCCCTTTGATATGTTTTTGTTTAGACAACCGGAATATGTTTATTTATTAAGCTTCGACAGAAGTCAGGAAATGATCGCACAGGTGGCAAGGCACCTATTGTGAGGCAATCATCCCACAGCATGTACAGACAATTGAACAATGAGAAGAAAAAAAAAAACATATATATATATATACACATACATACAAATACACATACATATATATATATATATACACACATACACACATACATATCTAAATACATATACATACATACGCACATAGTAATAATAAAATAAGACAGTTTATTAGCAAGTTTAAGTAAGATCAGAGGGACAGACGACAACGTGAACAACGACATTTGCCAACCCATGTACATGAATCATCAGAAGAAAAATAGTTGTTGAACTTTTCTTTATAAAAAATGAAATAGCTTCGATTTAAAAGCAGCTGTAGTATCAGAAATTTGATAGAGATGACTGGCATTCCACAAATAAAATAATCTGTTAAAATATGAATGGCGAAAAGGGGTATAAAGGGGTAAGATTAAATAAGTTTATACTTCTTCCTACTCCCTTTCGCACATGTAAATGAAGAAGTTTTAGTGTTTGTGAATGGAATTCATTGTTTATTTTTGCTGATGTAATTAATTGTGTTATTTTGTGTTTTTTTTTGTTTTAATTTTGTTTTGTTTTAACTACCTTCTGTTTCATTTTACATGCACGAAATAAAGACATCAATCAATCAATCAATCAATCAATCAATCAAAAGTTTCAGTCCTAAATTTTGGAATTTTCATTAAAAATGTATCCTCGTTTTGAAATGAAACAAAATGGTTGTAGTTAATGTCATATTCCCCCTTCAAGCATTTGCACAAGAATACACAATAAATATGTCACGTCTGTAGCCCAGCGGTAAAAGATCAAGCTTCATTAGTCGGGCTTTATAATTGCTATCAACACAATCATTATAACCAAGAATGTACTTAGTGGCTCTCCGTTGCACACCTTCAATATGAAGGAGAGATTTTTTTGATGATACGGCCCAAGATTGGGTGGAGTATTCTAAAAGTGGTCTTATAAGCGAAATATACAGTTTTCGTTTTGTTTGAACTGAACACGTATGACCACAAGAATTAATCCAAGCATGCGATTTGCTTTACTAACCAAGACATTAGCATGTGCATCCCATGATAAATTTGATGACACCACAATCCCAAGATCACGCATGCAGTCGACTTTTTCAATTAGATTACCATTCATTGTGTAATGGTGAAGAATGGGAATTCGCTTCCTTGTAACGCTCAATAGTTTACATTTACTAGCGTTAAATCTCATGTCCCATTTACGACTCCAATCCAAGATGTTTTCTAGGTCGCACTGCAGGTGTGAACAGTCTTGCGTGTTTCTGATCTCTCTTATGCATTTAGAATCATCTGCAAACAAGGCAACCCTAGTTTCAGGACTTACACAGTCTGGCATGTCATTAATATACAGCAGAAACATCAAAGGGCCCAAAATTGATCCTTGTGGAACCCCTGATTTAGCGGGAGACCAGGATGATAGGGCACCATCGACAGCAACTCTGTGTTCACGATTGAATAAGTACGACGTAAACCACTTTAAAAGATTTCCATGAAATCTGTATGTCTGGAGTTTATATAAAAGTAAGTCATGGGGGACAGAGTCCTTAAATCACCCAAATGAACATGTTTGAAGACTGTTATATCCGGGTATGTTCGTTCTAGAGGCTGAGGGGTAAATAGGGATTGAAAATACTTGTTGAACAGACTAGCCTTTGTGCTAGGATTGGAGGCAGTTTTATCTCCATAAGCAACAAAACTGGGGACACTTTTTGTCTTTGTTTTACTCTTGAAGAATCCCCTGAAACGCTTTGGTGTCGTGGCAAGAGAATCACTGAGAACGTCCAAATACTAATTGTACTTGAAAGTACATGCATTTTTTTATTTATTCCTTAGTTTGCAAAATTTTTTTTTGTTCAGAGAACAGGAGTAGGTCGCATATAATCCCATTCCTGAAGCGTCACCTAAATTGGCAAATGATTTTTAGCAGGGGGATTATACCTAGTAGATAGAAAAAAAAAAACTAACAATGACAATGAGAACTATTTCACTTTAAGGAACTCACAATTTAAAATAGGCCTGTTCAAGCATTTATATAATCCCTCATCCATATTCTGTCGTCGTTCACAAAAGAATATCCGTGCCCATAATCTCAAAGCTCACTTCACACATAGATGAATGCATCAGGCCTTGGACATGCATTGGAGAATGAACACATCGGGGAATGAATGCAGCAGATAATGAACAGAAGGGTGTTCATCTTCGAATGCCGTGACCAGGTTTGCAGCCTCGAACGCATCCAAAATGAACAGGCGTCCATTCAAAAATGAATGCGTTCACTGTTCAGAATACTGACAAGCTCCCTTACTAAGTGGGCCCAGAAATACTTCAAGAAACTACTGTCTGAAAACATAATCTGCCGTTCCATCCACAGATCCCACCTAAAACTCTATCATGCAAAAAGGAAGCCATTGTTGAGCATGTTCCAGAAGCGCTAACGTGTTCTGTGGGCCAAGGCTCATTTAAAATACACTGTGGCAAAGTGTCCTGTGATCAGACCTGTCCAAATTTGACATTCTTGTTGGAAATCATGGGCGTTGTGTCTGGGGTAAAGAGGAGAAAGACCACCCCTTCTGTTATCAGCATTCAGTTCAAAAACCAGTATCTCTGATGGTATGGGGATGCATTAGTGCATATGATGTGGGACACTTGCATGTTTTAAAAAGCACCATGAATTCAGAAAGGTACATAAAGGTCTTAAAGCAACATATGCTCCGCTGCAGATGACATATATTCCAGGGAAGGCCTTGTGTATTTCAGCTGTACAATACAAAACCACATACTGCAGCTATTACAACAGCATGGCTTCATAGTAGAAAAGTCCATGTGCTGAACTAGCCTGCCTGCAGTCCTGATCTTTCACCGATTGAGAGCATTTGGCGCATAATTAAATGATAAAGTTCGTCAAAAGAGACCCAACACTCTCTAGGAGCTGGAAGCTTGAGCAAAACAAGCGTGGGATCAAATTCTATAATTGCTAAACTCAAGAAACTTGTATCTTCTTTGCCAGGGCCTGTCCACTGTGTGTTATAAAGAAGAGGGGATGCTACACCATAGTAAACAGGCCCCTGCCCCAACTATTTTGGGACCTGTAGCAGCCATCAAATTTGAAATGAGCTCATTTTGTGGAAAAATGATAAAATTTCTCAGTTTCAACATTTGCTCTGTTATCTCTGTTCTATTGTGAATAAAATACTGGCTGGTGTGATTTGAAAGTCATTGCGTTTTGATTTTATTCACAATTTACACTTCGTCCCAACTATTTCGGAATTGGGTTTGTACAATGAAGGGTACTATTTTATTGAAAATGACCATTCCTCCATTTTCCAGTTTCACCCCTCCCTCTCACCTTATGTAATATTGATAATACAACAGATTTTTCAGTTCAAGCAATCTAATTCGTCGAGTACTGTGCGTTATTTAATATAACATCACACAGCCAACCTTTCTGCCTCTGTGTCATTGACTGCATATAAATATTGGCAACCTCACAGCCCCTCCAAATTGAGGTCAGCACATCTTGATCACTATCTTGTGGCTGGCTGCAGTTCAGGTTATAAACATACCCCATCCATATTCGTGGACAGGACATGGGCCACACTCAATTATTAAAGTGTGTCAAGTAAATGTATTTTTTTCTGAAGATGGTTTCTGTCTTTTTAGGTAGTTCTTACTCTACTAATGTATGTTCAAGTGTTCATTTTTATCCCCCGCTGCGCGATTAGCGTGAACCGGGAAATATAGTATTGGGCTCCGTCCGTCCATCCGTACAAACACATAAAATAGAGGCGGCAAGGGATATTGCCATGTTAGTGGCAAGCACTTGTTTTTCTGATAAGTTTGTTTTTATTAAGTTATTTAATACTGTATAAAAGGAGGTGTAAAGTCATGATTGACAGATGTGATTGACAGGGACTCTATGGGAGGAACTCGCCCACTTGCTTGTTTCTGGGAATTCTTTGACGCTGGAATGAGACCGTGAAATAAAATGAGATATAATGTTAACATCACACATACTTTACATACACTGTAAGTTTAAGTCCAATAAAACTTGACAGTAGAATTGTTTTTGCTTTGAACATAATGTAATGTACCGTTTGCAGCAATGCTATTGCTAATAAGTACAGCCAGTTCACTGGCTTACAAATGAGCTAATTTGGCAAGACTCTATCACAGGTCACTGTACAGTAAATTAGGTAGTAATGGAAATAATATACTGTGAAGAAAACTCTTTACTCATAATATAGTGTAATCTACTATTTGAAGTGAAGCTAAGTTCAGCAGAAAGAGCCTATTTACCATTTAAAATCAGTTAGCTAGCTGGCACGAGTGAGGTAGAAAGATTATACGTTAAAACGCATGTTGGCAGGGATTCAATTTACCCACAGACTACAGCTACTAATCTAATTTTGAAGCATTATCATAGATTGCAGATAAGGGCTGTGTGAGGAACTAAAACAGTCAATGTAGTGGCCACCTAGCTAGTTAAGAGGTTGGCAGAAGTTAGAGGAGCCTGGCAGGAGCATTCTAGCAGCTAGAATTCTAAGCTGGTTTAAGATGGCCTGAGTTGTGTTATTAGCTGGTCTAGCTGGTCTTTATAGCTTGATGTAGGGCTGGTTGACCAGCTAAAACTGTCCAAAACACAGCTTAAACCTAGGCTAAACCATCCTAGGCTGGTCAAAGCGGGAATTTTCAGCAGGGTAGTCTCAGCCTCTTGTCTTTACCTAATCTTCTCTGCTGCGTTTCAGGTAGGCAGTTGATTCTATGAGTCCTAATAATTCCAACGAACTCTAAACCACCTTAATCGCAGAAACCTAGCCTGAGCTACAGCCTTGCGTTCCCAGTGTGTCAAACTGAGTCCACGGGCCATTTGCATGTTCTTGAATAGCACTGCAATGTCAATATACAACTAGTTTTTTTGAGATATTGTCCGAATAATTATATGCTAAATATTCAACATTCATTTTCAAAGTCGTTTTCTGACTTAGGGCTCTAATTTCTTGGCGCAGCACAGGGTGGCGCAGCGTGGCGTAGCTCGACGCAGCCCACGCAGTGGTAATTTCGTCCGGCGCTGCCTGCGCAGTGGTAACACTGTGCGCAGCCTTTGGTAGACGAACGTGCTCTGAAATGGGTGTGGCGGCGTAAAAGGGGAGGTGTCACATATTCATCAAGACGCAGTGACAATTTCATAGAAAAAGTCTTTGCTGCAGTTGCGCAGAAAGCTCGCCAGCTCCTACCTGGTTTCATTTCTGCGCAGTGGTAATTTGGCTGACTGGCGCACAGTGCGCACACGTCACCGACATTTCACAGGCAATTTTCCAGAATGTCAGGCACATTTCAATGTAATAAAAATTACAGCAACCACTGTTTAATGTAACTATCTGAATCAGCACATAAATTATTGAATCAATATCGATTGTCCTGATGTCAGATCAAAGGCGGTTGGCACTCAAAATGGAAACTCGACCTGACTTAATCAATGCAGCTGAATCTGTGGTGCAAATTAACAACTTCACATCTTTCTCAGCCAACCACAAACTGCCTCGGCATCAGGCTGTGCGTAAATATGATGCTTGCGTTCTATGCTCAGTAAAGCCGCTTGCACACTGGACGCGAAACGAATTTTTCGCACGACTGATTACAAAGTCAATGCAAAGACGCGATAGTCTGACTGGGTTTTAATATATCTCCGTGTCCGAAAGTCATAAAAGGCCTAATTTTTCAAGTATTCCAGGAATTATTAGATGTGCAAACTTGGCCATGTTTTTGTTCAAACTTCACAAAATGCAAATTGTTAGCTATCGACTTTTCTTGGTCTTTTTATTCGTCCGTTTTCTTCCGTTGAAGATTGACAACAGTCTTTATTCGGTCTCTTTTTAAAATTAGACAGATGAATCGAGGAGATTCATGCTTTATTTCCACATCAGAGATAAAATAGTGCTTATAGTAAGTGAGCAAATCAATTCCATGACCATTGACAGTGTGAATAAATGATCCGTCCGACGTGTCCAAAATATGTCCAGCAGCAGGCAAAAAGTAAAAGTATTGATATGAGAACAGATTTATAATGAAATAAAGGATAAAATGATATCATCAACAAACAGAACATCCAGAGAAGATCGCCTGCAAAAAAATAAATAGCAGCGTTCATTGGATGTTCTGTTAGTTGCTTCTTTTCATCCTTTATTTCCTTATTAATCTGTTCTAATGCCCCCCCCCCTTTTTTTGGCGGTCAGACACTGAGTATTTTGCATTTAATGTCCGACAGGCATTGTACATTGTCCCGCGCCAATGTCGACTCACTATTGAGCAGAGCTTAAACTGAAACATTGATTGAAATTCTCTGTACTCATCTTGAAGAACTTAGCTCTCTTATCAAAACATTCACATTCAATATCTAAAAAAGTCAGTAAATTTGAAGAAATTAAAAACAAAAATCGACTGTCTGACACAGAGTTATAATGAAACCACCCGACTTTTGAACACAGAGATATATTAAAACCCTGTCCAACTTTCAGACATGTAGACACATGCGTTCAATGCAATCTGTCGTGCGAAAAATTTCTTTCGCGTCCAGTGTGCAAGCAGCTTAAAACTAGGCTACTATTATTGTCACTTAGGTTTCATCGTTTTCATTGGGGGAAAGGAATACAGCCTGATTACTATGATCTCTTACTGAGTTAAGATCACATTGTGAACATAGATGTGTATTGTATCTTGCAATGTTGTCCTTGCATATTAATCCCAAAATTTTATGCAGCAACAGGGTGTAATAATAGGAACACGCTATCCATCATTTCTCTTCCCATCGATGCAGGCAGAAGAAATAAATGAGCGACCTTTGTATTTGATTCCAACTTCATAAGTTTAAATGATCTGGCGTAGTTTCGTTTTGAAATTCCATTCAAGTTCGGTAATGGTAATAATTCAAGAATGCCCTAGCTAGCCAGCCCTAGCTAGCCAACTCATATTCGTAATGCTTAATATAGACGTAAGCAGTGCAGAAAACATGCCTGAAGCAGCAAAGTAAAATGCACATCGTGTAATAATGTAATTATTACACGCATCATGCAGATATAGGACAGAGGCTTCTATATTCCAACACATTAAAGGTGAGGAGAGGAGCTCATTTGACTGGTGAAGATTTGACTCGGCTGTGTTGCACCCAAACACGCCTTCTTTGCTATTTGCGCCAGGAGGAAGGACGGAGGCAGGACAGAGGATTACTTGCGCCAGGCTGCACCGGGCACGAAATTGAAACATACGCCTGGACACAACCCGCTGCCGCGGTGCACCCCCCATTCGCCGTGCCCGCGCCTGGTCTACGAATTAAGAGCCCAGAATCTTTGCACTATTCCGCACAAATACTGAGACTACAGTACAGTGCGTATTTTCTTTACCCATTCGTTAAATGGGCAATTTGACCATGAAATTATTGTCAGTTGGCGTAGCCTAATGGTTAAAGTCTAAAGGTTCGATTCCTGGTCAAGGTACCTTTTTTTGGGAAGTAATCGCAGTTTCCTTCTGCAAATAATCACTGGAGTTTTTGTTATTCTTACTGTTCTTTAACATTTTTTCACATTGCCTTTGTATTTATAATTTTGTTTATTAGTTTTTGATTAGGTCTACATCACCTGCGGTTATATAATTTGTCATAAAATAGATTTTATTGAGGGTATTTATGGGTATCAAAGCGTCCGCAGCCTCAACAATGGAGAAAAGTAAGGTGCCAGCGGGTGAAAAGGAGCCCCGAGCTAAGCTACGGAAATATCGCCCTGACTTTCTGCAATATGGATTTACTTCTCTCTCCTTCTGCAGAGGAAATGGGTCTACAGATGTACAAAGTGAAAGTAGCTAAAGGATTCCTCCAAGAAAATAAATATAAAGCCTGCGGCACGGATCCTCCTGCAGAAGAAATAGTAGGCTATGTGCATGTCTGCGCTTTTAAGTACGAGGCACAGCACCGTAACTTCATTGATTATTTGAATATCCAGACGTGCAACAGGATTGGTCAGGATCTAATGTTACAATGTTCTGTGTTTGCATAAACTGTCACACACACAAGCAACCGTCCTCTTGATAAATTTATTTCCGAAGCCTAGCTCAGGGCTCCTTACGTTTCTCCTTTGTTGATCCTGCTGACACTTTGACGCTCTGATACCCACAAAGAGCTACCCTCAATAAAATCTATTTCAAGGTAAATTATATGACTGCAGGTGATGTAATCTAAAAAATAAATTCCAGGAGGGGCTCGCTTCCCCCTTGTTGAGACTCACTGCTTTAGATACCACAAACAAATTACATTTCATATCTAACCACTACAGACATACGTGATGTTCAGCGACAAATTTCAAAGGGACTATCCCAGAGATGCTGCTCTCTGTGTTAAGCCTGAGCGCTAACACCGCAGTTATTTTGAGGCTTCCTAATTAATGCGGGTGGAGACCTCACATTCAAGTAGGCTCTAGATATCGCCCACGGGTTTGGAGTTTAAACTACGAATGGACACACTTGAAGCTACATTCAAACATCAGTAATGTATCAGTAATTACAACTAACAGTTGTGCCCTTTTCTATCTGCCGCCGTTATTAGAAAAGTTTGCGCATATTGAAAGGATGGAAGACGGATTTTTACCGCATAGCTGTACATTGCAAATGGCGACTTCATCGTTCTAGAAAGAGATTCCTATTTCAAACATCATTGGTGTAGACACTTGTCACCCAAACATGTCTGACCAATGGGGAAGCATCTGCCTACTGCGAGAAAAACCGACTTCAAAACTTTTTTCACTTCAATCGAGAAAAAAAATGACTTCAAAACTTTTTTCACTTCAATCAAAGAAAAAGTGTTTGAATGCAAAAATAAAATTGAGACCCAAAAAAATTCATTTGAAGACTTTTTTTCTTTGATTGAAAACATATTTTTTGATTCAAGTTATATTTTTGGGACTGAATGAAGACAAAAATATCCTACCCATTCCCCCAACAAAAAAAAGGTGCTTTAACAAAAAAAAAAAAAAAAAATCGATCAAATAATAGTAAAAAACCTTTTCAATCAAAGAAACACTGTGTTCAAATGCAATTTTTTGGGTCTCAGTTTTATTTTTTCATTCAAAAACTTTTATTCTTTTATTGAAAAGTTTTTTTTATTGAAAATATGTTTTTTGGTTGAAGCAACTTTTTCTTTTTTTTGATTGAATAATAAAGACACAAATGTACCTTCATATAAATCAGGCCCTTAGAGTGTTATTAGTACAGCCAAAATATTCAGTCACGCACACACACACACACACACACATATACTTATGCACCAACGTGCGCACACACAGGCACACAGAAAAGCACACACCCATACACGCGTGCACACACACACACACACACAAAATGCCACATGCATCAATTTGTTCTGGCATTCACCCACACATATTAGTGCATGCAGCCGTGGTCAAATCAGAACCACAGCTTTAAATACAAGCTTTGTGAAGCTGAGGGCAAGGTGCTTTTGTTGAGATTGGTTGAGATCAACTTTTTCTAACAACTGCTGTCCCTTGGTTATTAGCAACTATCCTACAAAGTGTCTGTCTGTGCCTGATGGAGAGCTTTGACTTAAAGCCACAGTTATTTTTTGCCGTTACTATTTATGGCTTTGTGGCATAGTTTTTCATAATATCTCATATTTTCAATTTTGCCACCATAAATTATCTTGCTGTTTTTATGACTAACACACCTGAAATTCAGACACCATCGATAAGACTCCTTTCGAGACTTTGCAAGATGCTGGTGGATAGACCACTTTAAAGCCTCCAAATGCTCGTAATTAGCATTAAAATAAATATGGGTAAATGATTATGTAATTGTGGTAAAGAGACATCAAAGTAATGTTTTTCAGGAATATTTTTCTACAATTCCTCCACCTCCTGTATAAACACCAACAGTCATTTGTATCCTCTGACACAAACAAAAATTCACACACTCGCACACACAGCTATGAGTGAGTTTCAGCGCTATCAATGCTAATAAGTCAGTTAAGGCTCTCGGCTGCGTGTCAGGACACTCTATCTGTCCTAATGCTTGTCCCACACTTCTTTCTCTTCCCCTATTCCCGCTCATAACAATGAGAATTATGGGCTAGATTCAGAAGAAAGAAAACAAGCTTCATAAAATCAGACAACATTGGTCTGCAGCCCCTGGCAGCAGCATCTATAATTCATGAACACACCATGCATTATTTATTCAAAAGCTTTGAGTATCAAAAGCAAGGCATCGCTTCCAATTTCTCTTACATATAATCATAACAAATGCTTACTGTACATCATTAATTATTCAGACTGCAAGCTTATTGTTTCCTTATTTGACCTAACGGCCTCTCAGACAATTTCAAAACAAGCCCAAACTTCATGAGGGATTTCTATTTTTTCTTATAGAAAATGTTCAAGAAACGTGATTTTCAGCGACGAGTAAATATACATAAGCATTCAAATGGCTTTGTGCTACACAGGTTACATTTTTGCTGTTTTTGAAAAATTCAAAATAAAAGTTCAGTGGATGTAAAGAAATGTCTACCTAGTAACATAATACTCATTATAAAAGAATATATTGAATAAAAAAGTGTTATTTGAAAATTCAATTTCGAAACTGTCAAATTAAAAAAATTACCCTATTTGTATATTTCATTTTGTCAGGCAAGTGGGATTGAATGACCTCATTGGTCAGCTCTCTAATAATGTAAGAACCATATTGTTTTGTTGATTTCTGTTGAGGAGTAGATGTGTGTGTCTTCAGGGAGAGGTCAGGTGGTGATCGATTTTTATTTTTTTATTTATTTGTTGTGGAATACTCCACAACATGGGCTGTTAACTGCGACTGGTACTGCTCTTGTTATGTTTTAAATCCGACCTAATGCTTTTTTTTTAAAACTGACAATCCACATCAAACAAAAATACTTTTTCCACAACCGAACCAATTCACTTTAGATCTTTGTCTGATAATCATGAAGGCTCAGAGAAGGTCCAAGTTTGTGTCCAGGGGTCGATTCCTAATCAAGCCTTGTCCTTGTTATAGCAATGTGCAGGCAGCAATTTCCCAAGCTCGTCAATAAGACCATTTCTCACGTCAAGAATTGGTATGTGCTTCATAGAAGCGAGTGATTTATTTTGGGAGAAACATTATTAAATGCTGAACGGGGACAAAATCGCACACAGCAAACATTACTACCCTTCACAGAGCAAATTACGACTCATTCTCCAGAGCCAAACGTTGTCATGGTTTGGGAGCCTTGTAGGCTCCTTTTGTTACTCTCGTCCGGGACGATATCGTTTCACTCACCATCGGATTCCTTAGCCAGTTGGCATTAATTGGGGGCGTCGCCCGGACTCTATTTAAGCTCCTGCCTTTCCTCGTTCGGGTTGCTGGAGTGTCAGTATGCTTTTGACGCTTGAGCCGATAAGGTATATTGAGAAGAGAGAATAGGCAGGATCTTAGCTGCATTAAATTATTTAGTGTGAGAAGTGAGATTAGGCAGGTTCTTAGCTGCCTGGTATTTTGTTTTGAGCTCGCCTTCTGACTGCCCTGTCGGCATTAGGCCCGTGGGTAGCGCAAGCCCCTATATTTCCTTCTGTTCAAGATCAGCACTTCACTGGATTCATCTTTTATTTCGAGCCACTGCTCCTGGCGTCCAAGACTTCTACGCCATTACAAACGTGTGATTCATTAAAAAATTACTGAGGAGTTCTTTGCTTTGTTAAAACAAGGCAATGCACAGAGGCATGGCGCAATGTGACATTTTCACAATGAACATCCGAGGTGCGCAGTTGCGGGGCTGAGAGTTTACTGGGTTTCCTACAGCGGAATTTAAATCTCCCGCACTGAGCACAGATCTCACAGTCTCTCGCCAGACCAGTTGAATCTTGCGCACTCTATGAATTCCACACATTCCCATCATGCACTGCATACAAATTGCGCAGTCAGCTGCGACTGAATTTAGCTTCTGTGCATATTAGAAATCATTGGGGGTGGTGAATGCACAAAACGCAGATATGTTGCACCATGTTGCACCATGTACCACCCCCCCTAACAGGGGATTCATCTCATCTCCACATCCCGACCCCCAACAGAGGCCCGCTTCAAAATCTTTGAGGAATTGCTGTTTGCTGTTCCATGAGTTTGACTCATTTAGTTTCAAAGTATGTTAACCTGATTGGCTGTCCAAAAGCACAGTCTTTTTTTTCTAAATTTATGCATACTTACCAATGGAAAAAAAAAAAAGGTTTTACAGGACTGTAATTTAAAATGCTGCTTTACAGCAATGGCAACATCATCAGGATAACATCATCTAGCTAACAGGGGATGGATTCCCAATTATATTGTATAATCTAATAATTGACGAGTGTGCTTAATGAGGTATTTAAGCAACAAATATTCTATTGACATTGTTTTCCCAAAAGCCCCTTTTCATTAGATTCAAACAACAAATTTTATAAAGAGCCTTTTTGCAAATGTTCTTGTTATAAACCAGGAAAACTGAACAATACTTTCTATATGAGAGACGACAAATGTCCAATTGAACTATTTGTTCTATTCCTAATGTCATATTTCAAAATTCCACCACTGATCTATATATAAAAACTGATGACGTCACAATTTTGAAGTAACCGTGTCGCCATATTGGTATGCCCAACTATTATCTTTCAGAACATTACTCACGTTGAACACTTTGCAGCCAAGATATAATTAATTGAGAAGATATCTTTTCACAGACACGGAAGAGTCGGTATTTCATGTTTCCTCCTCAGATTGACCTGACTGTATGAAAAATCCCTCAAGGACCGCAGATTTAACTACAGTAGGCAGCCGTTGTACGTGCTTTTAACATTTTCAATGGACAATATCGGCATTTGACAGTATGACCAATGAGTGCATTCCATAGGAAATCTATACAGATTTTTCTACATCTCGCCTGAGTGGGGCAGTGGTACAACGAAATTGAAGTCCAGAGTCATTGAGGCCGAAGAAGACGAAGTCAATACTGCATGTATCATTATTATTCTCACTGGGGGGATTTAAAAACTTCATGAAAAAAAAGGGACAAGGCCGAGGACCTTTACTGGATGCCCGTGATCTTCGGGCCCTCAGACGCCACTGCATCACTCACCGGCATGATTCTGTCATTGACATTACTAAATGGGCCAAGGAATACTTCAAGAGACCACTGTCTGTAAACACAGTCTGCTGTGCGATCCACAGATGCCACCTAAAACTCTATTTTGGAAAAAGGAAGCCATTGTTGAGCATGATCCAAAAGCGCCGCCATGTTCTGTGGGCCAAGGCTCATTTAATATTGACTGAAGTAAAGTGGCAAAGTGTCCTGTGCTCAGTCCTAATTTGATATTCTTGTTGTAAATCATGGGCGTCCTGTCCTCTGGGCTGCAGAGGAGAAAGACCACCCGTCCTGTTATCAGTGGTCAGTTCAAAAGCCAGCATCTCTGATGGTATGGGGATGCATTAGTGCATTTGGTGTGGGACACTTGAATGTTTTAAAAAGCACCATGAATGCTGAAAGGTATATAAATGTTTTAGGCAACATATGCCTCCCTCCAGATAACATCTATTCCAGGGAAGACCTTGTGTATTTCCATAGGACAGTGCAAAACCACATACTGCAGCTATTATAACAGCATGGCTTCGTAGTAGAAGAGTCTGTGTGCTGAACTGGCCTGCCTGCAGTCCAATCTTTCACCGATTGAGAACATTTGGTGCATAATTAAATGAAAAGTCCATCAAAGGAGACCCAAAACTCTCCAGCAGCTGGAAGCCTGTATTGAACAACAGTGAAATCAAATTCCAGCAGCTAAACTCAAGAAACTTGTCTCCTCAATGCCCAGACGCCTTCACTCTGTGTTAAAAAGAAGAGGGGATGCTACACCATGGTAGACTAGCCCCTGTCCCAACTTATTTGAGACCTGTAGCAGCCGTTTTATCCACAAAATGAGCTCATTTTGTCAATAAAATTGTAAAATTTCTCAGTTTCAACATTTGCCATGTTCTCTATGCTCTATTGTGAATAAAATACTGTCTGGTGTGATTTGAAAGTCATTGCATTTCGATTTTATTCACAATTTACACTTTGTCCCAACTATTTCGGAATTGGGCTTGTATTACTCAAATAGTGCAAGTAAGTTTGTTAGTTATTTGCAGGATTAATAGATCAACAAGACTACAACAGAGTGTCGGTGGCGTTAGTACTTAATTAGTAATTAGTGTTGAAGGAAGGGAGACCTGAAAGAACTTGTGAAACACCGGGAAACTTCCAAAATTACCCGAATTTGACAGCTGGTGAACAGGGGCCTGCGCTTGCAGTAAACAAAGAAACGCAAGACATCATAGAGGGAACAGTGTACATGGAACTGGTATATGGCAATGATATGGCAGAAATACAAAATACAGCAGAATCAATAAACTAATAAACCAAGTGGAATAAAACAAAAGAAGAAGTCATGACAGCCATGGTATTAAGCTTGCTGTGTTACAGCTGAAAGAAATGGATACCTTAGTTGTGAGCTTTACTATGTTTCAAAGTTATACACTTTATTTGATACAAAGGAGCCATGGCCTTCTTTTGAAATAAATGCCTTCTGCATTTAGCTTTATTCTTGAGTTATTTTTGTTCCATGAATCATAAAGCAGCTGCTTTCTTTCAATTACAAGGGACTCGAGAGAAGAATTATAATGGTTTTCAAATGTGGTTTCTACAGTAGTATGACATGATACGATAGTTAATTACATTTTAATTCAGAGCAAATATTTCATTTGTAAAATGTGTTAAGATCTGGTCAGATGGGGAGCCACTAGGGCACGTATAGAATGAGGACAACGAGGATGAATGAATGAAAGCTTGGAGAAGTTGCTGTACCCAATCATTCACTCACAAGCTACCTCACTAATAATTTAACTCGTTTAGGCTGTGATCAGATACGACATAGTTTTGAGCGCTCCTGTGACTTTTATTAAATAGCTTTCAATGGTTTGGACGCATATGGATGCGACAGGTGTGCCTTTCCGCACCCCGCACTCGGACACGCTCTGAGCGCCATAGCACAAGTGGTGATTCACAAACAGCCGTTCACATTGTTCAGAGTGTTCGCGAAGTGAGATGTAGGAGCGTTACTAAGCAACTGCAAAAAAGACACATACAGCACTTTTTACAATGTAGGCTTCAAAAAATCAGGACAGACGCACCTTTCTAAGCGGATACAGTGTATTTTGTGTGATTGCAGCCTAAAGGGGACACAGCAGTGAAAACGCAGAATTTAGAGGTAGACGTTAGAGATACCCCCTTCATCCAGTGAGGCAAATCCACAAGCTATATACACAGCACAATCATTGGCTACAGCTGGTTACACTAAGGGAATAATGAGGCAATCAACCAATTACCAGGAATTTCATAAACTATTTTGAACTATTTTGCACAGGATGACGTTTGGAATGCAACATGCAGTAACATTCAAAGGTTTGAAATTACTGAGAAATGTTTCTTTTTTCAAAAAGTGTGCACTTTTTCACCAAAGTAACATTACATTGACAAAAAAAAAAATAAATAAATTAAACAAATAAACCAAAGACCGTGATAATATTACAAATTACAATTCCTGGTTGAAATAACTATTTTCAGTAGCATGATTTCAAAGCCCCATATTTAACAGTCAACAACATCATAACCCATCCTGTAATTGTACTGAAGTGCTATATGATATATGAATACATGAATTTTTAGTTGCATACAAGCTAATCTAAATATCTTCATTTAGTGGCAACCTTTAAGATAGAACATGAGTTTTATAGTTGCTGGTTTTTGGAATTTTTCTGGGATGGTCTAAAAGTGGGAATGACTGGTTGTGTTGACCTACAAAATTTTGCAATTTGGTTTAGGCAGAGTGCTAGTGCACAGCTGCTGCGTATCAAAAATAAGCTGCTTGAGGCCTATATATATATTCTGGTCATTTTAAAGATGTTAAGTTGGCTGCAGAATCAGCTGGCTTCGTGACAGGCCCAGACTATCGCTGCTGTCCCAGCCCAGGCCATTATGTGACATCAGACAGCATGTCATTCAGTTCTTCCGCTCAGCTTGGGACACACTCCGCCGGTGCATGATTTAATCCCCCTGAATTGAGCACAATAAATGGAGAGGTATCCCACAATCTTCAGGACTGGTAAAATAACATTATGATTCAGAAAGAGAGATAAGGAGTGAAACTAGATGTCTAATTAAAGTCGAAGAGTCAGTCCTTCAGCCCCTCAAGACCCATAATCCCACACGAAGCCAGTGCCAATGCAGCATTCTCAGTCCTTTCCCAATTAATCAGGTCAAATGATACCAAATAAAGCCAGAGACAAAGAATACAAATCAGACCATCCAGCATTTTTTGACTAATTGCTGGATATTCAAGAAACAGTGTTCCAGATTCCCAAACATACTGCCATAAAGATGTTAGAGATTCCCTCAAATACTGCCATTAACTCTTTTCCCCATAAACTCTCCCCTTCCCTTCCCCATAATGACTATAAATGACGACCCTAGGGGAGGCCAGGGAAGAAATTCATTGATATACTGTACATATACTGTACAGTTGATCATGTAGTCATGACTGATAGGCTGAAAAATTGGGTTGGGCTCTCTGGGACTGTATTGAAATGGTTTTCCTCATATCTGTCAAACAGAATATTTTTGGTTACCCTTCGTGTTTATATATTATCTCTGCACTGCTCACTTCAGGCTTTGCTCAAGGGTCCGTACTTGGGCCTATATTATTTTCCATTTATATGCTTCCTCTGGGTTCAATTATTCGTCGGCATAAAATATCTTTTCACTGTTATGCTGATGACAGACACTTATATCTTTCAGTGAAACCCACTGATTTCAGCAATGTGTCAGTGTGGCATCACTGTTTAGCTGATGTTCAGAATTGGTTGGCAAATAATTTCTTGCAGTTAAATTCAAATATAACAGAAGTCATAATATTTGGTCCAAAGTTAGTGTCAGATGAAATTCAATCATCTCTTGGAGCACTTGCCACAAATATTAGGCCCTGTTCTCGTAATCTTGGTGTCATTTTTGATACTGAACTCAAATTTGAGCTCCATCTTAAGAGGCTCGTTCAGTCATGCTATTTGCAACTCCGTAACATGGCTATAATTAGATATGTTCTGTCTTTTTAAGACACTGAAAAAAATATTCTTCCTTTTATTTCATCAAGATTGGACTACTGCAACTCTTTATTTACCTGTTTGAATAAGAAATCGTTAGACGAAATGCAAGTAGTTCAAAATTCAGCTCCATGATTGCTCACTAAATCAAATTGAAGAGCCCACATGACTCCAATTTTAGCATCTTTGCACTGGCTGCCTATAC
This sequence comes from Gymnothorax reevesii, assembly GCA_029721435.1. Lineage (NCBI taxonomy): Eukaryota > Metazoa > Chordata > Actinopteri > Anguilliformes > Muraenidae > Gymnothorax > Gymnothorax reevesii. The sequence goes on along the minus strand of CM056574.1, from coordinate 27,786,401 downwards.
ATTGTATTATCGATTTTAAAATTTTATTGATTACCTTCAAAGCACTCAATGGAATGGCACCAGAATATATAAGTGAGCTTTTAAACCCTTATAGACCTAATAGATTACTCAGGTCCTCAAAGCAAGCATTACTGGCTTTTCCAGAGTCTAAGTTAAAAACAAAGAGTGATCAAGCCTTTTCATTTAAAGTCTCTGGAATGGCCTCCCAAATAATATTAAGAATGCTGAGTCTTTATCTTCTTTAAAATCTCTTTTTAAAAACTCACTTTTATTGGCTTGCTTTTACTGATTAAATTCTTTTCTTGTACTGGTGTGCTTTTGTGTAAGTCTGTTTTATTTTGCTGTTTTATTTCCTTTCTTTTTTCCCCATTGTGTTTTATTGCTTTTTTTGTATTTGTGTTTTTACCTGCTTGTGAAGCACGTTGTGCTGTATTGCTTGAAAGGTGCTATATACAAAACCCAAAACCAGTGAAGTTGGAACGTTGTGTAAATCGTAAATAAAAACAGAATACAATGCTTTGCAAATCCTTTTCAACCTATATTCAATTGAATACACTGCAAAGACAAGTTACTCAATGTTCGAACAGGTAAACTTTGTAATTTTTTGCAAAAATTAGCTCATTTGGAATTTGATGCCTGCAACATGTTTCAAAAAAGCTGGCACAAGTGGCAAAAAAGACTGAGAGAGTTGAGGAATGCTCATCAAACACTTATTTGGAACATCCCACAGGTGAACGGGCTAATTGGGAACAGGTGGGTGCCATGATTGGGTATAAAAGTAGCTTCCCTGAAATGCTCAGTCATTCTCAAACAAGGATGGGGCGAGGGTCACCACTTAGTGAACAAATGCGTGAGCTGATTGTCGAACAGTTTAAAAACAACATTCCTCAACGAGCTATCGCAAGAAATTTAGGGATTTCATCATCTACGGTCCGTAATATTGTCAAAAGGTTCAGAGAATCTGGAGAAATCACTGCACGTAAGCGACAAGGCCGAAAACCAACATTGAATGCCCGTGACCTTTGATCTCTCAGGCGGTACTGCATCAAAAACCGACATCAGTGTGTAAAGGACATCACCACATGGGCTCAGGAACACTTCAGATAACCACTGTCAGTAACTACAGTTTGTCGCAACATCTGCAAGTGCAAGTTAAAACTCTACAATGCAAAGCGAAAGCCATTTATCAACAGCAACCAGAAATGCCGCCGGCTTCGCGAGCCCAAGCTCATCTAAGATGGACTGATGCAAAGTGGAAAAGTGTTCTGCGGTCTGACGAGTCCACATTTCAAATTGTTCTTGGAAACTGTGGACGTCGTGTCCTGCGAACCAAAGAAGAAAAAAACCATCCGGACTGTTATAGGCGCAAAGTTCAAAAGCCAGCATCTGTGATGGTATGGGGGTGTATTAATGCCCAAGGCATGGGCAACTTACACATATGTGAAGGTTCCATTAATGCTGAAAGGTACATACAGGTTTTGGAGCAACATATGTTGGCATCCAAGCAACGTCTTTTTCATGGACGCCCCTGCTTATTTCAGCAAGACAATGCCAAGCCATATTCTGCACGTGTTACAACAGCATGGCTCCGTAGTAAAAGAGTGCGGGTACTAGACTGGCCTGCCTGTAGTCCAGACCTGTCTCCCATTGAAAATGTGTGGCGCATTATGAAGCCTAAAATACGACAACAGAGACCCCGGACTGTTGAACAACTTAAGCTGTACATCAAGCAAGAATGGGAAAGAGTTCCCCCTGAAAAGCTTCAAAAATTGGTCTCCTCAGTTCCCAAACGTTTACTGAGTGTCGTTAAAAGGAAAGGCGATGTAACACAGTGGTAAAAAGGCCCCAGTGCCAACTTTTTTGCAATGTGTTGCTGCCTTTAAATTCTAAGTTAATGATTATTTGCAAAAAAAAAAAAGTTTCTCAGTTTGAACATTAAACATCTTGTCTTTGCAGTGTATTCAATTGAATATAAGTTGAAAAGGATTTGCAAATCATTGTATTCTGTTTTTATCTATGATTTACATAACGTGCCAACTTCCCTGGTTTTGGGTTTTGTAAAGAAATTAATTATTTATTATCATTTTTATTATATAGGCCTCATATTTAGTCATTATGGGGCAAACAGTTAAAGCTGCTATTGAAGCAAAACTGAAATACTGTAACACATTAGTATTATTGAAGTTAAAAGTTGACACGCACTTAGGCATCATATGCCTTAGGTCTTTCAGATTCCCACACATATTGTAATTTTTTACCTCACACTGCCATTGAGGTAAAAACAGAAGGCCATTTCCTCACTTTAATAACAGTGTATTCCTGTATCCAGTACTGCTGCTTGAGCAATTATAAGCATCATGTAGTGGTATGTTCCATGCCAATCTAACTCTGAAAAAATTTACTGTGTGTTGGCTCTACAGTAAACTGATTCTATCAGTGTTGATTTCATAATCATTTTTTCACTATGTACTGCCAATTTTGTGGGAGCATTGTAAAATAAGAGTGCTTCAAAGGTACTACTCATTCAGCGGTGAAGAGTGGGAGAATTGGTCTGGGATCAGTATCTTTTTTCACCAAACAATTGATGAGCTATGGAGAGTGCGAACTTGACCTTAGATCATCCGAGTCCTTCTGCAGCAGTGATTTCCAGTATTCCAGAGCTGTCAAATTCAGAGGGAATACATTTCCTTTGCTTGACATCTTATCAGCAGCTTATAATGTGCAGTATGTGAATTACATGACATAATGCATAAACTGATTGATAAAAAATAAGGAATGGAAATTTAAGTGTAGGGCTGCCATTATGGTCAAGTCACTGTTAAGAGTCACTGCTGTCCATGATCTTGACACAAAGAGAGTTTCCATTAACTCATTGGATGCAGTGACAAGCAGGCTTTATTCTACGGAGTCAGTAACAGGGAACTGCCATTAGTTCCAAACCACAGCTATACCGAAGAACTCTGAAATACAGTCACTTAGCCCACAGAGCTAAAAACTCAAGTCCCAAAGACGGGAGGGTCTTATACCGAGGGAGGCCATTTACACAAAAATGTTTGAAATCCCCCCCATAAAATTTACAAAATTTACACCTACAGTAAAGAGAAAAAGAAAAGGGAAAAAAAAGCTAAATAAATGCATGAGCAACAATGAAAAATGCGCATGCTTCTGTTCTTTCTCCGGTTGTGTTTGGGGTCCGCTCGTCCCCTTAAAGGCGAAAGGATGGCAGCAAATCAAAAGAGTTATCGTGTGTGATTAACCTTTATATACTATCATTAAGCATTCCTATCATAATGGTTGTGGTCTCTTCTAGGATGACAGTGGCCCAAGTCCCACAGTAATATTGTTGAATGGCTACTACGACAGCCGAGCAACCGGAGAGGGTCAACATAGTTCATTGTCCAGAAATACAAAACTGAAAATATGACTCATTCTCTGTTTGAGCCACCTGTCTCCAAAGAAACTATTGAAGTGAATAGTCTTACACAATCATTGGTTATCCTGCTTCGTTTTTCTAACTGGAAAGCACAGCAGCTTGAGTTCCTCAGAGACCTTAGCCCGCAGCCGGGTGGTTCCTGTTACACAATGCAGCCTTGAACAGCTAGCGATGGGATCCCAGGACAAAGGCTTTGCCTCCTTTAGTGTACATTTAATTCTTCATTTCCGCAATACCCAGCATTTGTAGTCCGGTCTCCTGGTTGCCGGGCGCCCAGTGATTAAATAACCCACAGTAATGGTGATTTAAAAGCCTCGTTAATCTTCATTGTCATCATGAATATGTATGCTTGCGGACTTAATTATTTATCTGGGCGAAAAACTTCTCGTGGACAGCGCCTCGGATTATTAATTAATGTTATCCACTTTCCTGGCCATCCTGCCTTTGACCCTCAAGATTAAATAAAGCCAAGGAAATGTCATTGATTTTCAAGATACTGGCTTTTTATCCAGGAAAGAAGCCTGCTGAAGATTTGTCAAAAAGCAGGAAATGATGAAGGTCAAGTTGCATGTTTAGTGAGATGAAAATAATCTCTGATGGATTAGAAATGGTAACAGAGAGCTGGGACAATTCTTGGGTGTCACCTTTGCCTGTATCTCTCAAAACCTTAAATTGTTAGAATGCATCTAATAATCTTTAAATAAACGTATGTTTGTTTCCAGTGGAGTTGCTTGATAACATTCTGAATTATATGAAAATTATTGGACCCCACCAATGATTCCCTTGTCCACCGGTCAATTTTCCTCTAGCCATACAGAACCACTCAGTGATTAATTTTTGTTTTATGTATAAATGAACTAAAATATTACAATAATGTAACAACAATTACCCTTAAAAATCAAATAGCAGACATTTCTTTTGTATTGAGTGTTTATCATCCCACCCCCACCCCTCAAAGTGGATGGGGATATAGGAATGAGTGCCGTCCTTCTGTGTGTCTGTCTGTCTTGCTTCGTTTGTATACCAGAACAATACCAGTTCAACATTTCTCAACAAAATCCAATACATTGTTCCATCTTATTCTGTAGATGTGCCTTTTTATACACTTCCATCCCTCCTTCTGTCCATCTGCTCATCCCTCCGCCGCATTTCATTCCCAGGCCACATATCAGCCGTCCCGTGGCACAAGATCTAAGTATATCGTGCTTCCTCGCCATATCTGTGGTAACAAGAAAGATCTCAGGAAGTGTACGAATAATGTCACTCTCCCTGTAACCGAATGGTGAGAAAAATATCTATTGACTGCTAGAAGGGGTAAGCACACCTCCTTCACCTTGAAAGCAATTCCTGAGTGATAACTGGTTTCGGGAAAAAAAAACAAACAAAAGAAAAGTTCCCAGTATCAGTCCCAGAATTTGTCATTTAAAACTTAGTGGGTAAAAATAGTGCCAGTGAGTCTATACACTGCTGTAAACTGGCTGAATTTAACAGTTAAATTAATGCCTTGTTATTTTATCTGTAAGTGGAGTCCTGCATGCATTTAACTGTGGTTTACAGTTAACATACACAAAACCTACAGTATGTTTTACACTGATTGTAAAAGGAAAGTTAAAAGGACTGGCAAAAAAGGTGCTGGTTATATTAACTGGCAAAAAGGTGCAAGTTTTTTAACTGCAGGGCTGGCGATAAGCGGTATCGTATCGCAAAATGCGATCAGTTTTTTTTTTAAACGCGCCAATCTGCGACGGGCTTCTGAAATCCCCATCACATATTTTGCAATACAGTCTCCGGACAATGTGAGTAAAAGTTTTAGTCCAGTTTTGAACAAAAACAGGCTCCTACAGTCTCTTAAATATCATTCCAATCTCCCTCCGCAAGTACACTATGGATAACCAAAGGGCGCGACTCTGAAACCATGGTAATGAGTTGTATGACCCTATTTTTCACTGTAACTCAATTGCCTTGGTCTTCATTAGGCAGAGTTAATTAGTGTCTGTGCTGTTGGCAAAGTGAAAATAAAAGAATAAAGTGCATATACAGATGTTTTTGTTAATTTTTATTTTTGCTACACAGTTCTGAAAAATACAACATAATGCTACAGACCTCTAGAGACTGTGTAGCGTTTTTGCTCCGCAGTTATTTTTTGCTTAATGCCAGTCCTGAACTGTGTAGTAAATTAGCACCTTGGTGTGTGGCCTACACTCTCAAATAAAACTGCAATACCACAATGGAACAGCAAATACTGCGCAAAAAGGCTCACTTTGCTTCTGCGCCAGAGATTTTGTCACTGCTTTCATGAAAACAGCAGCAATGGCAGGCAGGCAAATAGCTAGGCAGCCCCTTGATTGACTATCAACTGATATCATTCCCATAAAGATGTGAACTTGCAGCAAGGCGTAAATCATCCCGAGCCGGTGCGCCGACATAAAGTGAATTTGAGCACTGCCTCTGTAGCGAATAGATTGAGACGCAGGACATCACTTCTGACAGCGCGACCCAAAGGGAGCCTTGGGGGCTGCAATAGGAAGAGTGGTTTAACTGGGACATTTACGAGGGAACTGCACACTCAGTTTGTCAAATTAAGCGCTTAATTGCTTTGGTAAAAGGAGAACACATTTTTAATGACAGACCTCCAGGAACAGGACTGGGCCCATTTGCTGAAAACTATGAGAATCTAGTAGCGTCATAAACCTGTGTGTGTCCCTCTCTCGCTCCCACGGGGAGGATTATGGGTAGAGAATCGAGGCTCATGACTCTCTGTGCGAGCAGGGGCCACCTAAGCCCACATAAACTGGACATGGAGAGCTCAGACAAGCCCAGAATTGCTCTTTTACTGTGGATTAGCCTTACCTGTCTCGGAACATTAAGGCTGGCTGACCAATCGCAGCCCCCATCTGGCCCTACCCACAAGCCGAGAGCAGTATTTCAACAGAATTACGGAACAGGGGAGAGAATGCCGATGGGAAGCCAAGGTTTGAGTCACAAATCCAATTGAGCAATGAAACAGCATCGCTCGCTTCTGCTGAATGTGTCCTTTTCACTTTCTCAAACTGCAGAATCCACCGAACTGCACAGTGCAGAGGGCAACGCGGTATATACGAGTGGAACAGCTCCATCTGTTCAAAAACCCTTTCAAGCCTTTTCACTGGTACATGCACCAGAATGGGGAAATGATGAGAAGGGGTGAGTGTGTTTGTGCAAGTGCGTGTACGCGCGTGGGAGCGTTTGAGTATATTTTAGCAATTATGTGAGTGAGAACACATACGTTTGAATGCGTGGAACTTACGCTGTAAGCCTTGATTGTGTGGTGAACTCAAATATTTTGTGGGAACACAATTCCTCAAAAAAAAAAAAATGCGTTGGCCAACTTTATTGCATTGTGTGGAAGAAACTCAAAGAAAATAAGAAATGTATTTTTTTACATGCTTTAAAGTGCTGTGAACACATGATCATTAAGTTGGGATACTCAATTTTTTTGAGTTAATCGGTTTCCACAAAACATTTGAGTTCACCACACTCGTCAGGGTTTACAGGGTGTACGTTGAAACAGTATAAGCACACGTGGGGGTGCAGAATATGCGTCTGTGTGTGTGTTTGTGTTTTTCAACATTTACACAAGTGTGCGCAGGTAAGTTTGAATGCATGTAACTTCTGTTTACGCAGTATGAGCTCATGTGTGGGGACGCGATGCGTGTGTGTGAGTGTATTCATGCGAAGGCTGCATTTTTCTGGTAAGTGGGAAATGCTCGCTGGGGCATTTCAAATTAGGGGCCACTGGAGCAGAACAAAGAGGAAGGATTTGAACGAAGACGACTCTGTCCTCTTACCCGTCCCACGTACAGGACTGTAAATGACAAGAGGTGGCAGTTCTTTATCCGCACAGGCCAGAGCAGCTTCCGCTCTCAGCAAGTTTGAGGATTATAGTGAAAAAAGAATAATGCGGTTCTTCCAGATTAGACACACGTATACATACTGACACATACACACACACACACACACACACACACACACACACACACCATTCCCGCATACACACAGAAACACACGTGCACAAATGCATGCACACATTTATAACCTATGGATAAAAATCTGTCTGTGAAATATACATTTTGACCTTCCACTGCAGATACATAAATTGCATCACTGCCTGCTGTTTAGATGTATTATTCCCGATGTGGACTGGGTCAGGGTGAATGCGTTGGCAGAGTATCTGCAAAAAGTGATGACAATAAACATCCTTGTCCTCAGCAACCAACCATAAGAAGGCAACGGCACAGGAAGGGAGCACTGTAAGGGGCTGTCCACCAGAGGGCACAAAAACCCCTCAGGCTGGCAGGGCTTCAGCTGTGGTGACTTTCAATCACCTCAGCTGAAGCCCGTAGCCTAATGAAGAGTCTTTATTAAGGTCACTTCTCTGGCCTGGAAAGGGCATAGAAGCAGGTAAAAATGACAAGAGAATTGCTTCAGAGAAGGACTTTGGCATTAAATCACAGCGTTCATTTTTTGATATCATTCTCCCAAGTTAGAGGCTAGTCTGGGGCATGCTGACCACTGTCTTTATTGAATTTTGAAGGCCATAATAAAAGGGCCAGAAACCGTTAGTTTTGGGGATATTTCTTTTGAGTTTTCTGTCTATTCACCACAAGGTGCCGTTGCTGCACCCAGTACCACACAAGCAATACCTCAAGCAAACAAACGTAACCATTTCATTGCTGATTCTTTTTTATGACATAGTAAGCAGCATGCACAAATGCTGCCATGGCTGACTGCAGAGAAAAGGACAGTCCACTCAGTTTAACACGCAGATGTTTCTCATGTTTGCCCATGGAAATGCCTTCATGAACATAATCGCAGGGTCCAAGCGTTTCTTAACTTCAAAAGCAAAGTAAAAGGGAACAGTTATGTCCTTATGGTTCTGCGGAGGTCCATTGAATGACCAGCCTCGACTTTTCAGTAGCCAGCTGGCTCCAACTAACCAGGTTTTGCAGAATTGGCAGCATTTTAAATCTCAAGCTAGAAGGTAGTCATTTTCAACTTCACCTGCTCACAAGCTTCACTGAGTCGATACTATCAGATGCACAGCAAAGTACTATATTTCTGGGCTACAGCAGTTATATGAAGGGTGCATCATCATTAGTATTATGATAATGACGATTATTATTCCTCTAACATGCAGTGAAAAATACAGTCAGTACAATTATATTGCCGGAGACCAAGCATATTTATCACAAGAACTCTTTAGAGTGCATTTCTATTGTCATACGGTTGTTTATGGAACACTCCGCAAACAAAGGTACACATGCTAGCGATTGAGGTGGCACCTTATGCACCGAAATGTGTATGGAAGCATTGACGTACATAGAAAACAGACGGAATAAATTCTAATTATCTGACATTCTAATTGAATTTGATTTGAGATGAATTGGTCAGTATGAGCTGATAGGACAAACTTTAGTCTTTCACTTGAGTGTTTTCATTCAATACTGCTCTACGGTTGCTAACCTAGTTGCCTTACTTTCCCAACCCCAGTCAGTTTCAGCAGAGCCCTCAGTAAGGGTGGGGGCACTGGGATGTATCAAGTGCTGCAAAGTCCTGATAGGAAAGCAGATTTGAATTGCAATGCTCAAAAATAAAAGTGAAATGTCTGTCCAACCAGAGAAACTAATTCCATATTCAATTAAAATGACAAGAAGATTACAATTTAAAAATACCATTTTTCCATGCATGGTAATGAGGTTTAAGTGACGTATCCAAACAATTTTAGCTATATTGTGTTACTAGAGTTGCAGAAAATATTGTATCACTGGCCAGGAATATCTAATTCATTTCAATCTTTTTTTTTTGTTTCTGAAAAGTACATATCAGCACCCAATTGAGCATTATTCTCTCATTATTTTATTTTCAGGGTTATTTGGAGGTTTTCAGCAAAGTAAAAGGGGGGAAAAATCTGGGAAGGAAGGAATGCCAACACGCTGACAATTTCTCAAGAAATGGGGATTATTGCAATGTTTTGACTCAAGCCTTCACAAGACAAGCCAGATGCAGTCCAAATCTCCCTAATAAAGCCGTGTTTAAATGACCCAACAGTTTAATGATGCAGGTTAGATTGCAAAGGCCCTGGTCTAACAACTAACAAAAACAGCAGTGCCAACACTCGGACCTGAGGGGCGGCGGCCATGATTTATCAGCACTTTCGTATCGGCTTGCGCGCTAATGAAATGCCAAAAACAATACATCAATGAGCCGGCTGGGAAATGGCCACATGGATTTTGTTATTAGCGCTAAGGTCAGGGTACTAAAGCCCGGATCTCGCTAATGAAGGTTTGTCCCTGGATTCTCCGTGTACTTTTTAACTTCAGAAACATTTGTTGCAGTTACAAAGAAGGAAATAATTGCAAATGAAGATGTGGAAGGACCTGCTGGGGAACAGGCCTGGCTAATAATGTCAGCCATTACTGGCGTTGCTAGACACAAGCTGCAGTGCCACAGTTGGAGGCCCATGCAATAATTATAAACAGGGTTCTAAAAGTGGTTGTGGGTAAATAAGTCCCTGAATGGGACAGGAGGTGATTACTCGCATTTGGCATCATATTTCGGTTCATCTGTCAAATGTTCCATTTCTGGAATCCAGGAACCAGGTCACAATATGGTCTTGTGGTTACCATGGCAATCTACCCATAACCTCATAATCTACTGCAGAGACCAAAAAAAAAAACATACAAGACCTAATTTACTGTGGTGCTAAGCGCATCATTGTTTTAGAAAATATATTTATTCATACAGTATTAGCATGTTGAACTGAACCTGTATGCACTTTCACCAATAAGAAAATAATTAGAAATCAACTAGTCTAAGGAACTTCCATTGGCAACGCAATTAAGGGAAGACACCACACGTACAAATGACTGTAAAATCCTTCACACTGCAATTGTTCAAATAAAGTCATTGAACTAACTAATGCTGGAGTTCATGGATGCTTTGAAGCAGTGGTCTCTAACTGTTTCATAAAAGGGTTGTGGGCCTGCAGGTTTTCATTCCGATCAAACAGAGGCACACCTGATACAACTGATCAGCTGTGCAGGCTGATCAGTTAATTAAGTCAGTTGTATCAAGGGTGCTACAGCTCGGTTGGGTTGAAAACCTGCAGCCCCTCGGCCCTTTTATGAAGCAGTTTGAGACCTCTACTTGAAAGCCTTAAATAAACCCCTGTATGTTCTTTTATGAGGCACTAACCATGGTTTTGAAGCATGTCAGCTCAACTGTTATCATTTTCTTTCTTTTTCTTAAAACAAAACAACTTAGCTGGATATATTTAGAGAGTTGGACTTCAACCCAGACCTATGGCCAGCAGCCATACCACTATTAGATCTGTTCCAGCTGAGTGGCTGAAGCTAAGCAGGTGTGGGCCAGATTAATTCCCAATGCCCTAGTGCAGTGATGGGGACACTGTACTGAAGGAGATGCCCTCCTTTGGATGAGACGTTAAACTGAGGTCCTGACTCACTGTGGTCATTAAAGATCGTATGACACTCTTCGATAAGAGTAGGGAGTTCCTTGGTGTCCTGGCTAAAGTCCCAACCTGGCTCTTTCGACCTGCCACCTAATCATCCCCTGATCCAATTGGCTGTGCAAATTGCCCTCAACCCCCCAGGGCTCCCTTGAAAAAGAGATTTAAATCTCAACGGGACTTCCTAGTTAAATAAAAAAAATAAAAAGCCATTTTTCGGGATAAGGCAGAAAAAGTGAGCGTCTCAACTAATATAGCTGCTATCAAACTGAGTGCCCAACTCAAAAAGTGATGCGAATGAAAATTAGCGGCCATCCTCCCTTATTGGGAATTTTTGTTTCCAATATGCAGGATGTTTTATTCTGGGACTGTCATGGTACTAAGGGAACATTATCATAAATTTATTATATACGGTGGCATGCATAACTACATGCAAGTGAGTCTGCAGCAATTTTTCGTATTGCATTTTGTATTCTTATATATCCTTGTTCCTTAGTCTTTTCAACTTCCATATTGCTTTTTGAATGGCCAGTTTGCTTCCATTTTCATTGAAGACCCCTGTGAACCCGCATTTCTCTGTGAGCTAAGCTATGCAACTACTATACCAAGGGCATGAAACGAACTTCATAAGCAGCTGACTGCAATGCATGAATTGTATAATGTCCAATGCTGATGAAATACCCACTGAGTACAAATGAGTCCAATTGAACATATTAGTGTGCAGTAAAACCCTTTTTCCTTGTCGCCCTCTGCTGGTGATGCTCAAGCCTGTCTGAAGCCCAGCAGTGGACTCCATCATGATTGGATTTCTCTCTGCTGAGGAACAGCAGTGCTATGCCTGCCGCCTTGCCATTGGTTCTGTTTCTATCAGGGATGGAGATTAGCACCTGCCACTCGCCAAATGCGGGTGAATTTGTGTGCTGGTGGGTGAATTGAATCAGTTTACCAGCCACTGTAGCGGGTTCATTCTAGTCAGATCTGATCCAATTAATCTTAACGATTGATATCTTGGTTAAGGCATAACAGTGCGCTTTTCAGAACCCTAGAGCTAGATCCGGTCAAATTATTTGTCTCTGATCGGACCAAAGTGTCAGTTGGACTTCACTAGCAAGCCTTCACTTGGCCTCTTCACTGCTAATAATTATTACTCCACGCACTGTTCAGCCGAGCCGGCCGTATATATCTATGGAGCCGGCTGCCCCGTTGCTTGGCAACCATCAACGCTAAGTTGGAACTATTTATTGTGGTGCGCGAGTAAAGGTAAGCAGGAGCTACTTTTTTGTCGGAGTTTACAAGAACTGAAGTAAATTAAAATGTGGCGTTACATTGCGGAAGTTAAAAGAATCGCTGAGGAGAGTGTGAAGGAGAAAGCGAAGCCAAGCGAGGTAAAGGCCAAAAAGAGATTTTTCAAAGAAAAATATTGAACAGCAGAGATTGGGGCATGCCGGTATTGGCTTGTGTACGAGGAGGAAAGTGAAACGATGTACTGCTCAGTTTTTCGTCAACATGCATCGGACACTCAGAAATCAAACAGTTCTATTGCTGGCACCAAAAACCTTAAACTGGAAGTCGTGAAGGACCATGAATTATCCAAATTATTATTATTATTATATATTATTATTATTTTCCAGTCTTAAAAATTGCTAAGGGGAAATCAGCGCCTGAAGACAGCCCAGCCATGAAAACCCAAAGCAGCCTGAAGACCGCACAGCTGGAAAGGATGGCACTGTTATTTAGGAATGCCCATGCATTTGCCACTTAACGACTTCGAATAGCAATGCAGATAAGTTATGTTTGTTTACTTTATGTATTACTGTTAGTTGAATTTTAGTGAGTGAATGTCATTCTCGGTAGCTAATAAGCTGGGAGCTAGTTCGGCTCAGTTGCTTTGCTTTTGGCATCTTTTATAAGCTTCCAGCTCGACGTAGTAGTGTTCAGGGTACAGTGCGTTTTCCACATGACACTGTCAGTTGTTTGTTTTAGGCTATTTTATATCTCTGCTTTATGTTCTAAGTGTTATACGTTTTATATTTTCTCATTAAGTGTTGATAATTCCCTTGATTCCTAATATATACATCTAATTAAAAGAAATTAAATGTTAAATTAACCTGATTTAATATGGTAGATCATTTTGTATTGTTTTTCATATGCAGTCATAGTGCAACATTTGGAACTGTGACATGGAGGTTAATGGGTAATCGTTCTGTACTGCGGGAAGGACTTGGTGTTTAATGGCTGAACTGTGGTAACTTCTCTCCTTACTTTTGGCAGACTTTTCGAGAACAATTTCCACTTTCTTTGTGTGGGTCCAGTGCAGTTGAACATCGGGAATAATGCGGTACAGTAAATTTTATAGTTGCAGGTAGATATTGCTATATATTACAGGGTGCTCCCGGTAACAAAGGTTAATGAACAAGACCACTCCCAATGCGCCTTCCTATTCGTCCACATGCCTATATATACCGCCTTAATTCCCACAATCCCCACTCATCTCGATTCTACGTCCCTCCCTCCCTTCTCCTCTCCAAGAAGGAAGCAAAAAACAGCCACTACCTGGGACCTGGGGGGATAATGAGCCACACGGACTCCGTCGAGACGTGAGCCCCACCCTGAGTCTCGCCGCCTGGGGCTCCCAATGTTCGCACAATCACAGACCAAGTCCATACAATATCGCCTTCAGGCCCATCCCCTATCCATCCTTCCACCAAATTCTCTCCTCCACTTTGGGAGTGGTCCACAGTTCATTAACACTAGAAGCGCCGAAATTTTATCACTACTAGAACTACCATGAACGGTCATTTGGACCGTTAGGTTCAAAGCATTCTAATCCGTCTCTCTGAGCACCTAATTAAGCAATTAATGCATCTTGTATGTTACCATGTATCTTAAAAGAATGAAACAACACCAGCATTACGTTTTAACAAGTTTAATAATACATGTATGAATATTTAGGTAATAGAATTATGTATAATTAACATGAATTAAGCTGCTTTCACACCGGACGCGAAACGAATTTTTCGCAAGACAGGTTACATTCAGATTCAATGCAGAGACGCAAATACGCGTGTTTCGCGCGGATTCGCGTCTTTGCATTGACTTTTGAAAGTGATTTGTCTACGAAAAATTCATTCGAGTCCAATGTGAAAGGGGCTTTATTGTAAACATTCACAACGATATTTTTGGGTAAAGAAATAATTAAACAATTCAGAACGACAAAAACAACAATTAAAAACATCTATATTGATTAATACACATTCGGATTCAACATTTATATGGAATATCTTATTTATTATGAAATAATTAATCGGAACAATCACACGGATTAGAAAACAATAGGTAGGTGCTGAACTTTTTTTTTTCTGATTACCTTTTTATTTGCGCAATGTCCATGTGTCCGAAAGTCGGACAGGGTTTTCATATAACTCCGAGTCCGACAGTCGGATAGTTTCAATATAACTTCGTGTCCGACAGTCGATAATTGTTTTTAATCTCATAAAATCTGCTGAATCTTTTAGATATTAAACGTGAATGTTTTGATCAGAGGGCTCATTTCTTCAAGATGTGTACCGAAAATTTCAATCAAAGACAATCAGAACAACCAATGTGCTCTGCAATCAATTTATTTGGGCAATTTTTATAAATACAATGAAGTCCGTACAATGCCTGTCGGATATTAGGCCTAAATGCAAAATACTCCGTGTCCGACAGCCTAAAAAAAGAGGACGATTAGAACAGATTGATAACGAAGTAAAGAATAAAAAAAAAATTTACAACAAACAAAACAACCAATGAACACTGCAATTTATTTATTTGCGGGCCATCTTGTTTGGACGTTCTGTTTGTTGGTGATATATTTTTATTCTTAATTTCGTTATAAATCTGCTCTCATATCAATACTTTTACTTTCTGTTGTCTACCGGACATGGAGTATTTTGCATTTCGTGTCGGACAGTCTTGATCGTGCATGCAATATTTAATTCACACTGTCAATGGTCATGGAATTGATTTGCTCACTGACTACAAGCACTATTTTATCTCTGGTGTGGAAATGAGGCGTGAATCTGTTTGATCCATCTGACTAATTTTCAAAAGAGAGACCGAATAAAAACTGTTGTCTATCTTCAACGAAAGAAAACAGACGAATAAAAAGATCAAGAAAAGCGGATAGCTATCAATTTGCATTTTGTGAAGGTCCAACACAAACATGGCCAGGTGTAGCATTTAGTCTACTCGTAATTGTCTGCGTAGGTAACCTCCGTTCTCCTGGAGCAATTCCCACAGACGGGTCTGACGCATCTTCAGCAGGTGACGAGCGTCTTAATTTGTGAGCAGCTTCTGCGGACCTGGCACTGCCTCCGTTTTGGTGCCAGTGTCTCCCGCTATTGCTGGCTCAAACTTTTTGCCAGTGCTGCCCAATAAAATAATTCTAGATGGCTCTACTCTACCAACTCCTGACAGTGGCATCGGTTAGTTGCTAGGCACCCAAAAGATAATTTTTTCGAAAAAAATAAGAGCCGCAAAACTATACGGTCAGTGAGACCGCTAATGGCTGTAATAGGTAGATTTGGTGGTATTTTATGCTTCGGAGGTGTAATCTATTTCAAATCAATTGCACGTTAAAATATTGACACTTTTAGGAAAAGTCAGGGACCCTCAAGGTTGTATTCTTTTATTTTGAAAAGTTATGACGCAAACAAATTTCAAAACGGTCAAAATGACCGTCATGGCAGTTCTAGTGTTAAAAACCTTCCCATCACCTATTGATGCAATTTCCACTTCCTTTGTGTGGGTCCAGTGCAGTTGAACATATTAATTAAGCTGAAGTAGACTTATTGTAAATTCCTGTAGTTGCAGGGAGATATTGATATAGATTTTTAACCATCTAACCTTCATTTTGGACCACTTTGTCTATTCAGACTTTATCTCCTGTTATTTTACAACCTAGTAGATGACCCTTGGATAGTGTTAATGCTGTAATCATTCATAGGTATCACATAATTATTGAATAATCAGCTCTGGTAACAGGTACTGATAGGGAAATACAATGTGCATGTCTTATACAAGAAAAATATGTTTCCAGGCATTGTACAGTAACTGTACACATCAGCACTTAAATATAAAAGTGGCTGGTAAAAATGTTGAGTGGCTGGTAGATTTTAGAATTTACCAGCCACAGTGGCAAGTGGACAAAAAAGTAAATTTCCATCCCTAGTTTCTTTGTGGCCAAGAGGAAGACAGGTGGACCTACGTCTCTCAAACCTACTTTGTCTCCTGCCAATCGGCTGACCTGTTCTTATCAGTCCTCCTGGCCAAGACCATCAGCCAGGCAATACCCTCCGCACTTCTGGTCAAGTTGAAGCGAGTAGAACACCACCATCTCGCCCTCTTACACCACTGTACACCCCCCACTTGCTCCGAGTCTCCCGTCACCCTTAAGTGAACACAGGGACAGACTGCTGTTACGCTATGATAACACTCTGTACTTCCTGTTTTCTTTTTCCTCTTTCTCTCCTACCTCCACATGTTCTAAACGCCATGGCCCTCAGAGGCATAGAGCTGACCTGGACTTCACCACTCATCAAGTTTACACCCATTAACGTGCAAATTACGTTAATTCTCAATGTAGTTACACTTAATCTGAAAATAATGAGGGACATTTGCACTTATGAAGAAGGAAAAGAATGAAATACAAAGCGCGCCAGCAGCCCAGTGACAAGAACGAGTCACTTAAAAACCACGCCGTTTTATTAAGTATTTCATTCTTTCCGCCTCTGTTCTTTCGGAGGTCACCTTTTTTTATTGCTTCAGGTCAAACACTCCATAAATCCATGCTATTGCAGGAGAACTCCGCCCGCTGGATATCATAAGCATCCGGTGTGTTTGTACATAATAAGGCCGGCAACCGATTTTATCTTTGTCATTAATATGCTGATTTACAGTGACCTTGTGTACATTCCCTGGATAGAATCAGTCAATATTAACATTGTTAACAGACCGGATGAAATTATTCAATGAACTCCCAGCTACTCTCTTTGATTATGAAATGTAATATTTATATACGACACAAACAGAGTCATGGAATGACACAGATGACCTACCAAAAGACTCTCAAGGAGAAGGAGGGAGAGTAAGAGAGAGAGAGCACAGCCAAAGAATGCCTGTCTGAATTCGGCAAACTTGCGGTCCTGGGATCCAGCTGCTTGAACTCTGAGTCCTGTGGCGTGAGCCTTCTCCACAGAGTACCTCATTTCTCCCTTAATCCAAACCCCCAGTTTTTCTCTTTAATTCTGGCAGTTGTAGCAAAATAAAATGCCGCCGGTCCACCAAAATCCCTCATCAAATCTACTGACTGTTTTTCTTAACGCCACTCAGGATTATAAACCCTGGATGAAATGAACTGTGAGGAGCTGCCCTTTAGAAACGTTTTTGCTGAAATTTTTTTTTTGCTTGTCGATTGATTGCAAAGAAAAATATGCTGTTGTCTCTGCTGAAGAAGTTAGCTATAAAGCACAAAATCTATATATAAATATTTCTCAGACCACTAGGATAGCCTACATGACCCATACCTGTCATACTTTTAATTAATTGCAGTGACTTCCGTCGATATTTATCCTTGTCTTGTTAGCGGCCAATTTCGGTGCGACCGCTTTCCACAATGACATGGAATTAGGGAACATCTTTATAAATAACCCTGGAAAAAATGTAACAAGGTCAATACCTTATTTACAAAGTGGCCAGTACGGTAATTTCAGATTTGTACATTTGCAGTTCAGTCTGTTGCCATCACAGTAACACAGCAATGAGATTTTGCCAGATATATTGAGTATAAAGTAATTTTAGAGTAGCTATAGCACATTATTTAAACTGACAATTAAAGGAAAAAAAGTGACAGTTGATTAATTTTTTTGTGGTATTTTGTTTATGTGAGTGATGTGAGGCTAGTCTGGATTGTCACCTTCAAAATTTATGCCGAGCTTCACTTGAATTTAGAAGTGTGTATCTAAATTGTTTAACAAGATGTATGGAATAGAGAGGGAAGAAAAAGAGGACAGGGCAAATTTGGTCAATTAATTTCAGATAGATATCGGTGTTCTCGGCGAGCAACTGGAGGCTGTCATTGAAGCAGATGGAGGACTCTGATGAGAAATCGAAGGCTGTCATTGAAGCCGACGGGCCGCTCTGATGAGAAATCGGGAGCCCTCATTGGATCGGACAGAGGGAGCGGAACCGTGTGCCAAGGCTCAGGACCGCGGGGCAGGGGGGAGGGTCGGATCGATGGCGGCTAAGCAGCTGTTGTAACAGATGTGCGGATCCATGACTGACTCGATGCTTTCTCAGAGCCCTTGCCATTCCAGCACGAGCGTCAACAGGACCAGCCTCTCCCACAAGCCCACGCAATTTCAGCAGGCACCACATCCGCGGGAACAAGCCTCACCCTGAGGGACTATCATCATAATATTTCAGGTTAAAACCATTTACTGAGTCAAAATTATTATATTATTATTGTCTATTGCATCAGCACTTAGTCTCAGTTATGATCAGTGGTGCATTAGCACTGCATTGGCAGTACAACCTGAGTAATTTTAGTTTAAATGCCTGCAGTATTACAAAAAAATCTGTGCAGATATAATATTTCTGGAACCTGACATTTCAGTGTCAATATCTAATTAGCTCCCTGAACATTTCAAATTACTGAGTGCAGAATATGTTTACCCTAAAAAAAGCACCAAAATGTATCAAAGTTCTGTGTTATTTCTCAGCAATTTAACCTTTTGACCATGACTGTAGATTAAGTTCTACTATGGCCAGTAGCCTTACAGAGGTTGTGCATGATTGGCTTGGGACAACTCAGTTTTTTTTTTCTCCTTCCTTGTTTCTCTTCTCCTCGATTAAATTTACAAGCTCATTTAATCAGCATATTAGTTGCGTACGGACAGCATTCTGCAATGCTGACAGTGGCCTGCGCAGGTTATATATTCATACCATGCTCTATGAAGATTGTGTTTAAAATGAACCTTTTTCCTATCATTTTTATGATTTTAAGCTTATCAAAGTAAATTTAAAAATACTCAAAGAAAAACACAGTTTTGTTATTTTTATGTGATGATCAGTCATTAAGAGGACACTGCAAGATGTTGAGTATCAGTTGTTTGCTATTGATTCTTCCGATCTCAGCAGGTATAATTTCCATCCACCAGCAGGACATGGTGAAACGTGGCACGTGGGCACAGGCACAGGGCAGGAAAGAAGTCTGACAAAGTCTACTGTTTCAAAGCTCAGTTCTCTCTTTTTCTTCTCTTTTGCATAACATGGGTCAGCGCACTCTGGAAAAATGTTTTAAGTTTTTTTTTTTTTTTTTTTGATGCTCAGTTCCACAACTTTGGCTCCTTTCACTTACTTGGCCAACAAATTTTGATCATAGCAGCTCATAAAAATGGACAATTCAGGTTTTTCTGTGTAAATAAATTAAGAAATTTACCAAATGATAATGTAAGCGGGACTCACTATTCCTCACTTTCAAGATGCAAGCTGTGGCTCTCTCTCTCTCTCTCTCTCTCTCTCTCTCTCTCTATCTCTATCTCACTCTCTCATGTTCACTGTACACGCAGTTCCAATCCAAGGTTCAGACAAGTCCACATTTTTCAAAAAATCAATTATGAAAAAAATAAATACTTGCATTTTACAACGAAAAAAAGCTGAGTCTCAAATCTATTAAACTAACCACAATTTTCAAAAATAATTGCTGAGCATACATCTATTTTATTTCCACCTACTTGGCCAGAAACTTGATTTTTGAGCGTTCACACCATCATGGCTGGAGAAGTTAACATAGATGTGCTGCACTTGCGGTTTGCTTCTCCCTGACCTTTTAAAGTCACCAAGTCCCAAATCAGCTTGATTTTAATTCACTTTCTGGAAAAAGGAAAATAATTTTCCAAATAAGTTTGTTGGCTTATTTGGCTGAACGAGGCTTCTTTGCATATTCCAAAAGCTTGGACAGTATTCTATGTCAATTAGCCCTTTTTTTCTTCTAGCTGGATATTTAACTCTTACCATGTGCCATTTACGGTTATATGCAGAAGGTAAAACAGTTAAATTTAGCTATAAACAGAGCACTGTAACCGTCATACATTGTGTTCTAATTTTTGACAGGTATCGTACATACATGCTGATGCCCTCTACAGACTGAAACACCGTTTTTTCTACATGTATGACTAGAAGCGCTTGAGGGCACAAATAACAGCACTGAGTAACAGCACCGGTAACTTCATTAAAGGGGAACTGCAGTCAAAGTAAATAATATTTTAGGCTTGATCATATGCAGAATATGAATTATTCACACAAATGCTCAACTGCCTGTTTACCCAGAATGACTCGGAATATTAACGGCACCATGCATCAGAGTCCTCACAGGGTGCTGTAGCAAACTTTCAGTCAAGGAGTCCCCTGTTTCCACAGCGCACTGATCTGGGATCAGTTTCAGTTCTTTTTACAGAGCTTTCTGAAAGTGTGGAACACGGCTTTCCACTGATTTGGACTCCTTCCTAACAAATAAGAACTACAGTCATATTCCCCAGCACAGAGTCAGATCCTCTATAAAGACTCAGCCGAGCATGGCATGGGAACCCATCTTCCTGACACCCTGTTAATGGAGACATCTCACAGCGCGCTTCCCCCTTTTATATTAAATAGCCATAAATCAATGAACAATCTAAATCACAGTTAATTATAAACACATCAACACTGATGATTTTGTTAATTTAAATAATTAGAAGCATGTGCCTGCCTGAAAGGTCCCACTGGCAACAATTTGCTTTGTAAGTCTCCAAATATGAGAACATTTGCAGAGTTTGAAAGGGGCCAAATAGTTGGCGCCTAAACTGCACGGGTGTTGGTCACAAAAATAAAAGAATAGAAGCAATAAAAGAACAGTGGCTGCAAGTCAAAGAACCGAGAAGAACAATTAGTACAATAGTTGCCATTAACCATAGAACTACAACTGTAAGGATCACTATGGAATGAACCCCTTGAGGAGTGTTTTTTTTTACATTATCTCTGTCCTTGAACTCAATCAGTGTGTTGAGTAAATTTTAAGCTCATCTGGACTTATAATATGGTGACCTTCATGTCATGGCCCATTAGTCTGTCGTTGTCAGTTGTCGTCCTCGCCTGTAAAAATCCTCTCCTCCGTAAATACGAAGTCCATGATGATGAAACTTTGATAAAAGCTTGCTACCAAAAAGGGCACCAAACATCAAATAAATCCTTCTAATCTCATTTCAAATATGGCTGCTATGACCCAAAACCTTGAAGGTCCAGGTGTCAAAATTTTTGAAATGACATGTCAACATTTGAAGTCAGTGTACAAGGCGTCAATTGCCTTGAGGTATACGTAGTTAAAGTTACATCAGCATTGGAATGCCCTATAAAAAAAAAAATATTGGCCTCCTCTTCCAGGAAATGTCACAAAGAGCCGCTACCCACGCCACTCTCCCCATTTTACATCACAAACCTGCTGCATATATCCACACTCCCACCCTCCACAACACAAACTCTTCCCAGCAGTATCGTTGTGGCTTCACTCTTTAAAATTAGCTGTCAAACGCAATTCGTCCATATTTGAATGCTAATTCCAGATTCTTTAGTAAATAAATAATTTAAAAAAACACACAGCTGAGGTGACATAGCAAAGGGAGTATAAAGTTGACATCCTTCTACCAAGAGCTGATGATAAATAAACTGCAGGATGATCAAATGATATCTCTTATTTCCAGAGAGGCGTCTAATGCGAGGGAATACATGCTGGCACTTGACAGGAAGAAATAGTTCTGATATAAATAACTGTATTGACAAATGAGCAGAGGAAATGCATCACGGCTGACTGTCACTGAGTGGGAAATGTAAAAATTCACCCGTTGCAAAAAATTCAACCTATTCAAAAATTTTTGAGAAGTGTGAATGTGCTAACTCTTCCCAACGGCACTGGCTAATATCAGGCGATGACAAGCTGTGAGAGAAGAGGGCTTTTGTCAGGGAATGCGAGCAGCTGTCCTTGCTTTCCTGAAATGATAGTGAGCAACCACCGGTTGCTCCACCGACTTCCTCGTCCTCAGCCATTTTAGTCCTGACTTCCTGAAGGGCGTAATGGGCCCAGAGATGTCTGTCGCTGGAGTTCTGGCTGGGTCATGCGCATCTGTCCACGCACTCTGAAGGAAAGCACTACAATGTGCCGATGAAGCTTATACACTGATAAGGACATACAGTTGCTCTCTGACAAACAGGCTTTTTTTGTGTAAACCAAAATTAAAAATAACCGCACAAAGTGGGCGTTACCCCTCAGCCCCTGGATTTTTTGGAATGAATATAAATTGATGAAGGCATTTCCAAGGCAATTCCATCTTGAGAGAATACAAAATTCAAAATGGCGGCTGTGGCGGCCATACTAGATGTCCGAGTGCCGTCAAATGCGATAGGCTTCTGTAAGTACACAAGACCGAGCAACAGAGCGAAAATTACATAGATTGACGAAAGCATTTTCAAATTATCTTGCGGAATACAAAATCAGGATGGCGGCGGTGGCGGCAGCCATATTGAACATCCAAACGCCATCAAAATCAATGGCCTTCTGTAGGTACACAAGACCAAGCAAAACAGCAAAAATGGCTTAGATTGACGGAGTTACTGTGCGGTATACAAAAGTTTACGGAACAGACAGACAGACATACAGATGGACTTCACGTGTGACGAAAATACCCCTCTGCCCCTTAATCAGGGCTGTGGGGTAAAAAAACGCATTTAAATGCAAGGAGACTAGAAGCATTACTTAAACAAAGCCCGAGTAAATCCCACAGACAGCAGCCATTACTCACATGGTAGAAGGCGATGGCCTCCCTGTCCAGGGGACGGCTCACTTCCACCTGCCCGGTCAACCTGTCGATGCTGAACACCCCCTTGGGGTCCTCGTCTGCTCCCTTTCCCGTCAAATGGAAGATGCGGTCCTGCACGTCACCCGAAATCACCTGCCAACCATTACGAAGAAGTACAGATGAGCACAGTCACCATAGCACGACATTGTTTATTTATTGATCGAGCTCAGTTTATTGGCTTGATTGAGAACCCATTTGTTTGTACACAAGATGGATTCATACTACTGTTACTGGATATTGGGCAAATAGGCTCTCTTTATGTTTGGCAGTGGCTGCTCCTCGAGAGCTGTAGAGAGGGGGAGGATGATGGAGCTTCTCTTGCGATGAAGCGAGGTTTTCATTAGCTCTGTGTTTGATGTGCAGTGTGCGTACTCACATGCGACTAGCAAAGGCAGCAAGTCCAGGGGCATCCCAGTTCAGGCAGCAGATTCGAAAGCACAAAGAAGAGTCAGAATATGTTAGAAACATCAGCAATCAAAAGCAGGCAGCCCACAGCACGCTTCATTAGAAACTACATGACACCTTGAGGTAAAATACAGAGCTGCAGATAATTCCACATGTGTACTACAGGGTATGTGATAACACTGAATGTGTATAACACAGCAGGTTATAATCCCACATGTACTGCGGGACAGATGATAACCATACATGCTGTAATAACGCAGGTGATAACTCCACATTTAAACAAAAGAGCAGGTGATTACTTGACGTGAACTTCTGGGGAAACTCTGGAGAGATGAGAAGGATGTACTACAGGCCTGGTGATACAGTAACTCCACATGTCATCCACCTAGCAGGCAATAACTCCGCATGTTAACTACAGAGCAGGTGATAACTCGACATGTACAACTAAATAACAGCACAGGTGATAACGCCACATGTAATACAGGGCTAGTAATAACTTAACGTGTACTGCAGGGCAGGTAATAACTCAACATGTGTGCAACACCATTGATCCCCAAGTTTTGTAACTGAGTATGCTAGTTTCTGTTCTTCCCACAATTGAAGTTGTTAGATTTTAATAAGCTGAACTTAATTAGGCACACTTCTTGTTAAGAGCAGATACTTACACTCCTAAGCCACATTTAGACAGAAATACCCATGCTTGCCATAGCAAATAAAATACCCTTGAATATGCTGTACTTCTTTCTATATATCAAGTAAATTCAGGTAATATTTTTGAACCAGCCAAATTAAATCCTGAGATAAAAATCTGTGAGCTCTAAATTAGGTTGGTGAACACCAGTGTTTTAAATTATTTCAAAATACTTCACATGATACATGATACAGCTTTGACTATCAGTTGCTTGCATCATAAAGGGTTCTATGGTTGGTTTGCATGTTCTGGTGTCAGTTCTTCCTAATTAAGCACCGGCTAATTCTTTGATTTGATGGGTTTATATTGTTCCCTCTTTTCATGCAGTTGTGTCTAAGTGGGGATTTATTTTATTTTTCATTATTATTTATTAAGCTTTATGGATACAACAATGAGTTTTAACACAACATAAAGTATACAGTTAAAAACATGGAACAAAAATTCACACAATATAAAATAAGTTCAGGTTCAATACAGAAAGTTGTATCCAAGGGGTAACCACAAAGGATAAAACCTGCATCAGTGGCTCCCAAAATCATGAAATCCTAGAAAAGTCACATTTAGGCTGGCCTACATTTTGAGCAGCGACAATAAGTAACTAAGTTACAAGAATGAGACAGATCAACAGAATCACCTCTTAATTTATACATTTCAAATACCTGGGCCCGTATTCACAAAGCACTGAATCTTACCGCTAGGAGTACTCCTAAGTCGCACTAAAACATTTTATGTATGAGTAAAATCTTAAAAGTTATTCACAGAGCCACTGAGAGCAACTTTTAATTAAGAAAACTGGTAACTCCTAGAGTAGGAGTAGCTCTGAGATAGGTGGGAGTAAATCTATGGATTGCTATGGATGACTTCAATTCTCTTGCACGAGTCTTGGGACAATGAGTACGGTGATTGGTTGTTTGGTGACAGGGTGGCCCAATGAAAAAAATATCCCACATGCAACCCATGGAGGAAAAAATGAGGAAATAGGCCAAGGAGCTGGTTTGTCCCATAAAATAATGGCAGTTGCTATGGGTACGGCAGTTTTCCAATGCGTTTCAATGTAGAGAGGTACAGCAGTCCCAATTTTAAACACTGCCCTAACCTGACCCTGACCCTAACCTTAACGCTGACCCCTAACATTTCCTCCTAGAACTCTAATCCCTTCAAATCATCTGTCTTACCAATAGTAACTGCCCTATCTCCAGACTCCACATGAAATACTAAAACGTTGAGCACTTTTCATAATGCACTATGCGCAGTCCCCACATATCACGCTCTAGGGAAATCAACATACATAGGAAAGAGACAGTAAAAATGCTAATAGCATAAAAAGAGTCAATAATGAAACGCGTCATTTGCCCTAATAATTAGCAACTTATTACTCAATGAAAATATGTTGCGATCATTTAAATGTCGAGCCGTTCAAGTTTGTCTGCCCTAAACTGTCATGGATGAAAGTTCAAAAAAGACGCAAAAGCCCAACTAGAGCTACGACCAGTTACTGCCGCTGGACCAGTTGGTGCTGGAGCAAAAGCATGTAATTGAAGGGAATTTGGCTCGGTGGTGAACAGCAAATCCTAGCGGGATGCGTGGGATAATATCAGCCAACAGATCAATGCTGCATTCAGACGACTGCGAGAAGCGGTGCTATGGGCTCCAATCGCAGGGGAGGTCCGAGATTGCACCCTATAAGTGGGCTATCGTTCAAAGAGAAAGGCATACTAAACTTATTTGGAATTTATAGCCTACAATTTAAATATGTATACAAAATATGAAATAGGCTGGCATTATTATGATGATCTATTAAACGTAACCCTCGATCAACAGCCTAATAAAATAATTAATGCATAGCAGGAGGAGGTACAGCACCAAAGCCACTGTCCCCGAGCAAGTGGTATCCCGCAGGTATATAATTCCTGTCAAATAATAGGCATAAGCTGCTTTCCATTAAAATATGAGTCATGCGTGGATCCTGGCCATTTTGCAACATGTCCAAAATATTGTATTAGGCATCGAATAGGCCTACTATCTGGGTGTTGATGGAATGAACGTTTTTCTATCGACAAATACCTCTTCATATTGGGTCGGAGTAATAATTCAAATATGGGTCCCGTCAATAGCACCGATGATACCGGGCATAACAGAGAAAGGCATGAATTCAAGTTTGATTCTGTGTTGTTGGCGAATGTCCATTGGAAACCGGATAAACTGTCGGATTATATGGGGCACAGAGAGCACATTGATTTTTTGCAGAATTGTGCGACTGACAGATGATTGAGAAATATAAATACAAATAATAAGGGACCAAGAATAGACCCTTGTGGTACGCAAGATGTGACATCGCAAACGGACGATTCAATCTCCTCGACAACAACCCTTGGTTTCCTATTAGAAAGATAGGAGGTAAGCCACTGTAAGAGGCAGCCTCCCATCCCAAAAGATTGGAGCTTGTTAAGAAGTAGGTCATGGGACACTCTGTTGAATGCTTTACTAAAATCCAAACAAACCATGTTGATTTGACCACCCGAGTCCAAGACTTGACTCAGACTATGCTGAGTTTCTGTCAACTGCGTGGCTGTTGAACGTTTGCTCATGAAACCAAGCTGGCATGAGGAGATCAAAGGACATAAAATAGGAAAGATTTTATTATAGACACAGTGCTCCATGACCTTTGACACTATTGATGATAAAGACACGGGCCGATAGTCGGCAAGAATTCTTATCTCCCTTCTTTTAATACAAGGACCACATTAGATAATTTCAATTCAACTGGTAACTTACCTAATTGCAAGGAGATATTAAATAGGAGCAATAATGAAAAACTATGCTCGTCAGAACAAGGCTTCAATACACAAGGTGATATTCCATCAGGGCCACAGGTCTTGACTAAACCAATCCTTTTAATTGCGGAACAAACATCTTCAGGTCGAATATTAAAGTATTCTAATTCATGATTAACATAAAGAGGAATGTCTGGAAAAATAATAGGAGTTTCAACTTTAGAAAAGTTAGAGGAGAAATACTTATTAAAGGCATCAGCCTTTGACCAGCTGTCATCAAAATAGTTATTCTCAACAAACACATTCTTAGGTAATGACTTGCACTTTGTTTTGGATTTAAAGAAATTCCAAAACTGTTTTGGGTTTTTATTCACAACACGTCCAAGCCCATTAACATTTCCAAGCCCATTTATCACATGTCAAATTCCGTAACTGATTTCTTAACGAGCGATATTTATCCCGGTTTGAGACTGTATTTCTGGAGCAGAGTGAACTTTGTTTGAAAGGAGTTTAACATCTCCATCAATCCATTAAGGTCGACAATGGTCACTGATGGTCTTAGTGGGGATAAATATAATATAATATGGCTAACAACTCTGACCACATCAAATCAATGTCAAGTGAATCTTTCGGAGCCTGCAAATGACTCAAAACAAAATCAGAAACAGGTCCGAGTGAGTCTACAAGAAACAACTTCAAGCTATTAAAATCAGCCATGGCATAGTCATGAACAACGCGTGGTACACCAGTTTGCCTTAGAATATTAGCCCTCATACCACAAACAACTGGTGAATGATCAGATTCAAAATGATCAAGCCGTATTTCTATATTAAACATCTTTTCAGGTTGGTTAGTAAGAATGAGATCAAGAGTGTTCTCACTAACATATGTACCACCCCGAACAGGTTGTAATTGATTAAAATCATTTAGGAGATCACAAAACTAATTGGCAACACAATTACTACAGCCCTGTCTACTACAACAAAGATCCCAATCAATATCGGGTACATTAAAATCACCCAATAAACACATTCTATTTTAAATTTTATCACACTTTGTCAAGATATCCCTAAGCAGCTCAAAAAACTCTGAGACGTAACACTATTAGGGGGGTTGGAGCATGTTTGGGAGCATCAATAACTGCTTTGAACAAAAAATACACTCAATTTAGAAACTGGTGACTTGCTAAAATCCAAAAATTGCAATTGTGGGGAGAAAAAAAAAAAACAGCACACACAGTGGAACCCCAGTTTCGGCACTGTGGAACATCATACAACTGGTCAGGTGATCACTACATGTATGTACTACAGTGAAGGTAATCACAGTATGGGTGAACAAAAGGGCAGATGATAACTCCACTTGTGACCCACAGGGCAGGTGATAACTTCACATGTGAACCAAAGGGCTGGTGAAAACTCCGCTTGTGACCCACAGGGCAGGTGATAACTCCACCTGTGAAATACAGGGCAGGTGATAACTCTAAATGTGAACTATAGGGCAGATGATAACTCCACCTGTAAATTGCAGGGCAGGTGATAACTCCACTTGTGAACTACAGGGCAGGTGATAACTCCACTTGTGTGCTACAGTGCAGGTGATACCTCCACTTATGAACTACAGGGCAGGTGATAGCTCCACTTGTGAATTACAGGGCAGGTGATAACTCATCTTATGAAATACAGGACAGGTGATAACTCCACATGTGAACTACAGGGCAGGTGATAACTCCACTTGTGAATGCAGGGCAGGTGATAACTCTACTTGTGAATTACAGGGCAGGTGATAACTCATCTTATGAACTACAGGACAGGGGATAACTGCACATGTGAACTACAGGGCAGGTGATAACTCCACTTGTGTGCTACAGTGCAGGTGCTACCTTCACTTATGAACTACAGGGCAGGTGATAATTCTTCACGTCAACAACAGGACTGGTGAAATTTTCCATAGATGTAGTGCAAATATAAGTTAGCTGCACTTCAATTTAGGAGTTAAATAAAAAACCGGCAAAATAGTTGCTCACAATAGAAAATAGAAAACTACACAGTAAAAAATGGAGTGTCAATATTCCAGAGTAAACCCATTTTCCTCTGGATAGAGTAGTTATAGCACTATGCAGAGTGAAATCGTCTAAATGGAAGTGTCAAAAGTGAGAGTCAATTCCCACTTCCACACAAGGACGAAATCTACTCTGCAGGGTGATGATTCCCTATAGTGTCAAATATTTTTACACACCTCATTGTTAATTTTGACACAAAATAGAGTAAAATTAACTATAAAAATCTTACACTGGCTGTTGAGTAAAATTTACACTGATTTTGAGTGGGACCAAATGTTATCTGACAGAGAGTTAAATTCAACTCTTAAAGAGTAAAATTGACACTATGATTTTTACTGTGTAGTTACTTGTACTGTGGTTATAAACTTTCATCCATTTTTTAAATGTATTATTTACAGTCAGCAATGTTCAGCCGGAATGAAGAAAAAAACAAATGACAAAAAAAATTAATGACTTGATGCACAGAGGATTGTGCAAAACCTTCAATAGAGAAGAGATGAATATAAAATATGCAGTGGAAATAAATCTTGAGTGTGCTTGTTGTCAGAGCATGCAGAGAATGTAAAAGCTCTTGAATTGCACTCATAAAAGTCCTTTATTTATTTTTCAGTGAATGTAATGGTTGTTTTCTTATGGCTTGAAATGCAGGTTCTGTTGACTTTCGGAAAGCACTCCTGTCAGAAGAACTGTGAAGCTTCAATCTGACCTGAGTTATTGCAGGAAAAGGGCTTTTCAGAGGAACTAAAAATGTGAATGTTTCTGTCAGACAGAAATTCCAGTGAAATATACTAGTCTGACAAAGCGAAAAATGCAGCTCAGCTCTACAGCTAACTGCCACCTCAGAATGAACCACACAAGGACACAGCCATATACTGTATACACAGGTGTGCACTCACTCCCTCTAACACACACATTGACGTAAACATCCGTTTTGCCTTTGTGTTAAAGTGCTTTCTTATTTTTTAACTATTTAAATTATTTCCTGGATGAAACTTGAAGTTGTAAATGTCTAAGGATATACATGAGAGAAACAAGCTTCCGGTGTCTTCTCTTGAAACTAATAATGACAGTGCCCAAGCATGAAATAATGGGGACAAAACTTATTTTTAATTTCTACTGGATTGTTTCTGCGCTCTTGCTCTGGGTCCTGTGCCTGCCTGAAACAGTGAATACTTAACTGCGGTTAACACAACTGACAGGAGCCCACCCAGTTCCCCGCATCGTCCCCCTTCACTCCTTCACTTACTGTACACATCTGTCTGTCACTCCCCAGCGCTTGATGCAGAAATTGGAGGGAAAATTAGGATTTACGTTGTACCTAAAGATATCTAGGACAAAGAAAACCAATGTATCCTAAGCCTAAGTATCTTTCATGAATGAGCAACATTCTGAACATTAATCTCATCTGCCATGACTGTAAATGATTTGGTTTTGCACTGCAGTTTCAACCATCAAGGACATTACACTTCACTAATTCACATAAATTTGATTCTCCAAAGCTTTATTCCCATTCTCATTTCTTTCCCGTGCCTCCCTGTTAGCGAACTGTTGTCAGAGGAATGAAAGGCCAGCAATAACCTCACATTTTAATGCACAATTACCCACAACCTGCTCTCATTCATTAACAATCAAGAAATTTATTACCTCGACGATAAAGACCAATATGTACACTTGATCGAGAAATGATAATAGCATAGAGAATACAGGTTTACAGGGTGAGATAAGAAATGATGGCGATCATTAAATTCATTATTAAATTGACCAATTAAATTCATAGCAAGACTATCTCAATTTCCCATCTGAACTGTCATTGAATTTCATTGCGGTTGCAGCATATTTTATGACTGTGTAATTTATTTTAAGATGGCACTCAAAATGTTAAAATGAGTAAAAATGAGAAAGTATAAATTTGAAGTGGAAAACATGTTAACCATATTGAATGAGCCATGACGGCAGTATATAAAAGCCTATCACGTAGTAGGTGCAAAGCTGCCTTACTTACAGTAAGCCAAGTGTAAAAATTCGCCGAAACTTGCTCATTATCACTAGAATTTATAGTTCTGGCTTTAATCGAAAATCAAATCGAAAAAAATTACTGATCAGAATCTGAAATGACAGCCATTCTACAGACTGGTGAGTTATTGTGAAATGCTTATGTCTGTCAGCTAATTGGGCAAAGTAGCCAAGAGCAGATTGAGAATGATTGTGTTGGAAAAGGTGAGGTTTCCGCAGACCTTTCCTTCCTGTGGCGGCACAGTACTGCTTCCTGATGACAGGAACTGAGATGGAGGAAAGAAAGGAAATAAAGGAGGTGAAAACAAGCGATTGCAATGAGCCCTGTGGACACGCCTATTTCCTCTTGAATTGGCGCTGGTGTTGTTCATAGGCTGAAAGTGTCCTGGATTGGGTTATTTTTGGGACAAAAATACTTTGAAAAGTACTTTGTTACTTTGCACAAAACTGGGTCAAGCCACACTATACACCAGTCTTCACAACTCCACCTATTATTACACACACCTTTCATTTCGCATCTGCCATGCACCTTGCACGCTCTCACATTAAAAATGGAGGGAAGTTTAAAAGTGAAATAGCTTGTTTATCAGCGAGCTCCTGCTGAGTGTAAACACTGACGTGGGCGCGTTCGCGTCGTGAACCGAGCCAGAGGCAGCAGCAGTGAAAGCTCCTGCTGAGGCAGGTTCCTTCTCTGTTACGGCACCGATTTAATCTTTGGGGGGAATAAAAGAAAGAGCCTTAGATACGGAAAGGTCGCACAACTCATTGAAGTTTTAAGTAAGTGCTTGAGTGAGTTTGGAGGCAAGGACAGGGTGTGAAGGTAGAAAGATCTGCCACATTATGGAATAGAGTCCATATTGGAATTGCCACCGAGCTCTATCCTATTCACCCCCCGAATCTTGCCCTCCATCTCACTACTTCAATATCACATTAATTCCAGAGGGAGAGCATCCATTACTCAATGTTTCATCACTACCAGGCTGATATTAAACATTCTCTGAAATAGAGGTACAGTATGAATACACTGCTGTCCCTCAAGGTAAAATCTACACTAATGTGCTCCAAGGGCTTGTTGTTGGACCTCAGGGTAACTATATGCATCATTTAAGGGGCTATAAAGGTGCATATATAATCTTTCAAGGGTACAATAGGTGTACTTTTCAGGGTATTCCCCCAGCGACAAGCTATTGTACCCCTAAAGGTAAGATAATGTACTTGATTTTCTAAGGTTGAAATGTGCTATGTTCTCTCTTCCAAACAATGGTACTCAAGCACCCCTTGACCACTTATATCCCTAAAATATTCTCTTCTATATTAGACCAGTACATAGAAAACATGCACTCTCCACTGCAGTTGAAATAATGGAACCTGAAGGCACAAGAAATACTGATTGAAGCTCTTGTGCAATGCAGGTTTGCATTCCTCCAAGTTCAATGGCGCATAAATATTGCGTGATCTGTTGTGCATAGATACAAAAGCTTGCATTTAGGCCCAGAGTTTGCGAGAAGTTCAATTTATACAGGTAGACAAAAGTTGTGAATTTATTTCTGTAAAATTATGGTTTGATTAGGAATGCAATCAGGCTCAGGTGTTACTCAAATGCCAAAAGTGATAACAGAAACCAGTCATTTTCAGCCTGCCTTGTTAAAATCCACACTCAAAAGGGGGAGTCACAGTCAAAACATGATTCTTTAACCTTCATTTAAGTAAAAAGCTTCAGACAAAATATATGAATTGCCTCATTTTTTTTTCAATTCTTTGCCCTTCGTAGAATGTTCTCCCCAAGGAATGCTTGTACATGAGCAGATCAAACTATGCATCCATGCAAATCCCATTCAAACAGCAATTCTGAGAATTGCAGCCTCACACAAACCCTTATTAAGGCTGATGCCCTGAAAATGCAGTTGCAATTCAATTCACAAAGCAGCACTGCAGTATTACACCTACTAAAATGGAGAAGATTTGACTCTGATGATGTGCTTTTGATTGTGAATAGATGCTCCATTAGACTTGAACTGACACAGATTCTGAGCGCGGAGTCGTATGAATGGGAACCCGCGTGACTTCCTTATTTACTGCGGCTGCCTTTATAGGGGAGAGCCCCACTGCACACACAATGTTCACGCCTAGACTGTTTCTAATGTCATGGAAAGACAAACTGCAGTCCCTCGAGTGCGCGTTGGCTCCTCGCAATCTCCCGAGGGACCTCTCGGTGCACGGCAGACATTACTCATAACCGGGCCGGCGCTGGGATTGCTGTTGTTATAGGCTCATCACTTCAAGGGTCACAATGCCCCAGGTGGCACTCGGAGTTGTCATGACAAGGTCACTGCCATTGCCTATAATGGAAATCGGAGGAGCTGTTGAGGGGAGCACTGATTGCGTAAACACGCCGCCGGCAGTCGTGGAGAGACAGGAAGAGCCTACCCTCGGCTGCGAGTCTGGGTGAAAGAGGGAGAGAGGGGGCAAGCAAGAGAGTGGCGCAGATCAAGAGGAGTGTCAGCGAGAGAGATTGAAGACTCCTACCACAGTCAGTTTCAGCTGGCAACTAAGGGATTTTCTGTTGTTTGTTTTCCCCGTCTAACCCCATTGATATACAGTATAATGCTTTGGCAATATTGACTGAACATACAATGTAAAGCCAAGAAAGCATTCTCAAATAAATGGGGAGATAAAGAGGGAGACAGTTCATTTTAGACCAGGCTTAAGGCTTGACAATGTGTTTTAACATAATTGTTTTGCCATCTTGTCAGTCTAATCTGGTCACATGTTTGCTTATCTAATTGTATTTTCAGTATATTACATTCTTAGTGTGACAGTTGAAGGGTCCTGTCACTAGACGGGCCTCCTAATTAGTACGTGCCCTGGCTACTTCGTCAACGAGCCCGGCTGGCCACATCTGGCGATGTGGTCAGCGCGTTTGGCTCTTACCTGGGAGTCTTGGGTTCAATGACCCGCCTGGGCCCTCCTTCGCCCTGCCACATTCGTAAAGCCGTTCTTGAAATAGTAGATCGGTAAGAATGTATAAATGTGTAAGTGATATATAGCAACGTTATTTCTCACCTAAGCAGTGTAATACGACTAATACATGAATGTTGCACTTTTATCATGACTGCCACACAACCAGAGGTGTAAAATCCAAGGGTCAGAAAGTAAAAGTCCTGCCAAGTTTTTCTCCCTCCCACAGAATGAGCTGATCACTCACATTGGCTCTATCTCCTGTCCTAAGTAAATCCAGGTGGTTGAAATGAAGTTCTGGGGGGGAGTTTTACTTTCTATACCCGGACTTTACACCCCTGCACACAACTATGCTTATCTAAACACGTTATGTTGTCCAAAATTGCATTGATATTTGGATACTATTACCACTATAAACCGATGCAACTATTAACTTTCCATAAATAGATACAGCCAAAGCATTGCTTCATTTTTGGAGTGCCGCTTCCTGCCCTGTTCTGTTTTATTGCGAATAAAGAGCCGTGGTTGCTAGTTCCACAGCTTCATAGATCCAGTTGGACAGTTGCTGTCACATTATCTTCTCTAGCAGAAGTAGCAGACAACTACAATGATTATACAGTAGGCAAATATAACAGCCTGTCGGCATTTGCAAATAGGCATTTAGAAGTTAAACGGTTCTTCCCATCCAGGAACTTTAACAACTTAGGAGATAAGGTAATGCCCCCATGTGGAAACTCCCTGAGATGATCTCCTATCTTGCTCAATCACTCCACTCAGGCTTCCTTAACTCTTTTGCCTATAATGACAACATATGACACTAGAGTGCAAGTCAACTTTTAACTTCAATAGTACTTATGTATTATTTTAGTTTTGCTTCAACAGCAGCTTCTACTCTTTTCCCCATAATGACAACATATGATGCATATATGTATATCAACATGCTGTTTCCTTAGCTAGGGTCCTCAGTTGTGGGAAAGGGAGTGAGTTGTCTATGGGGAAAAGGAGTTTAAGTGCATTTGCAGTCAGCGTGCAGAAATAACTGGAGATGGGTGGGCAGGGGTTATTAATCTCAGAGGATTTAGCAGGCAGAAATCGAGAGTCATCTCGCGCTAAATTTCGCCGTAAATATCAAACATTGTGATGACTGAGGTGACTCGATAAAGACATTTCTTTTCATCCAGCAGCTTGGCAACTTGCCGGCAGTTGGCAGGAGCAGTTGCGGAGGAACTTCTGAGCTGTAAATATGACTGGCGTTCTCACCATCACTGTCAACTAAATGCTCCTTGCATGCTGATTGGTGCTTCAAAGCTCCTTGTTATGCAAATATGATGCACTCCAGGCCAAGAGTGGGGCTCTGTGTACCGAAAATGTAGGACCACTGATGTGATGCATTCCAATTAGCTGACACATCCACCCACTATCTATCCTATTTATCACTTGTCTGGGTCATCGGTCGGGTGCTGGGGTCTATCCAAAAATGCATTAGGAGATAGACAGGTGTATTTCTATCATATTATCACACACTGTTATAAACTAACATAATTTAACAGTTAAATTAACACATTGTCGTCTTGTTAGTGGAGCCCTGCACCCATTTATTTGTGGTTTGCAGTTAAAATACACGAACCCTCTGTAATAAACTGATTTTAAAATCACAGTAAAAATAACTGAAAGAAAGGTATCAGCTTATAACAGCGTACCTACTGAAGTGAATATTCTCCATAGACCCAAGTGAGCGTGATTCTGTTTTATTAGTTTGTACTCCTTAGTTTCCAACACTTTAACCAAGTTTTAGCCAGGTGAAGCGGTGGTCATCCAGCACTATCTTTTATTAGATCACACCTACTTCACAGAAAGGCACAAAGACCTTATTGCCGTCCAACATGTTGTCTGGCTTCTCTCTGTGAGGCACAGTAAGACAGCACTACCCACTGCCCCCCAGGGCCTTCAGCCCAGTTAATACAACCCCAATTCCGAAATGGGACAAAGTGTGAATTGTGAATAAAATCAAAATGCAATGACTTTCAAACCACACCAGCCAGTATTTTATTCACAATAGAGCAGAGATAACATAGCAAATGTTGAAACTGAGATATTTTACAATTTCATCCACAAAATGAGCTCATTTCAAATTTGATGGCTGCTACAGGTCTCAAAAAAGTTGGGACAGGGGCCTCTTGACCATGGTGTTGCAATCCCCCTTCTTTTTAACAAAGAGTGGTGGCATCTGGGCATTGAGAAGCTAAGTTTCTTGAGTTTAGCTATTGGAATTTGATCCCACTCTTGTTAAATACAGGCCTCCAGCTACTACAGTTTTGGGTCTCCTTTGACAGACTTTTTGTTTAATTATGCACCAAATGTTCTCAATTTGTGAAAGATCGGGACTGCAGGCAGGCCAGTTCAGCACATGGACTCTTTGACTACGAAGCCATGTTGTAATTGCTGCAGTCTGTAGTTTTGCATTGTCTTGCTAAAATACACAAGGCCTTGCC
Source organism: Gymnothorax reevesii (assembly GCA_029721435.1). Lineage (NCBI taxonomy): Eukaryota > Metazoa > Chordata > Actinopteri > Anguilliformes > Muraenidae > Gymnothorax > Gymnothorax reevesii. The sequence goes on along the minus strand of CM056574.1, from coordinate 27,750,142 downwards.
TGGAATAGATTTCGTCTAGTGGGGAGCATATGTTTCTCTAAAACCTTTATATACCTTTCAGCATTCATGGTGCTTTTTTCAACATGCAAGTGTCCCACACCATATGCACTAATGCATCCCCATACCATCAGAGATGCTGGCTTTTGAACTGAGCACTAAGAACAGGAGGGGTGGTCTTTCTCCTCTTTAGCCCGAGGACACGACGCCCATGATTTCCAACGAGAATGTGAGATTTGGTCTCTTCTGACCACAGGACACTTTGCCACTTTGCTACAGTCCATTTTATGCTCATGCTCAACAATGGCTTCCTTTTTGCATGATAGAGTTTTAGGTGGCATCTGTGGTTGGCACGGTGAACTGTGTTTACAGACAGTGGTTTCTTGAAGTATTCCTGGGCCCATTTAGTAATGTCAATGACAGAATCATGCCGGTGTGTGATGCAGTGGCGTGTGAGGGCCTGAAGATCACGGGCATCCAGTAAAGGTCTTCAGCCTTGTCCCTTAAGCACAGAGATTTTTCCACTTTTTCTGAATCTTTTGGTGATGTTATGCACTGTCGATGATGGGATCTTCAAAGCCTTCGCAATTTTACGTTGAGGAACATTGTTTTTAAAGTATTCCTACACTTTTTTTTCGCAAGCCTTCACAGGTTGGAGAGCCTCTGGCCAAATTTACTTCTGAGAGACTCAGCCTCCCTAAGACATCCCTTTTATAACCAGTTAGCTTAATTACATTAGCTGAATGTTTTTTCTGATTCTCTTATCTATTAATTGCTTTGTCAGCTCCAATTTTTTTGAGACCTGTTGCAGCCAAAGAAATTTCATATAAGCTCATTTTGAGGATAACAAAATGGTTAGCACTGCTGCCTCACAGCAAGAAGGTCGTGGGTTTGAATACGACCTGGGGCCTTTCTGTGTGGAGTTTGCATGTTCTCCCCGTGTTCACGTGGGTTTCCTCTGGGTACTCCGGTTTCCCCCACCCAAAAAAAAACATGCATCATAGGAACACTCCAACCAGTACCCCTGACCAAGGAACGGGCTTTAGAACTGGAGTTGGTCCCCGGGCGCTGCTCTGTGGCTGCCCACTGCTCCTAACTATAGGATGGATCAAATGCAGAGGATAAATTACCCCACGGGGTTCAATAAAGTATATCTTATCTTATCTCAGTTTCAACATTGAAATGTTATCTATGCTCTATTGTAAATACCGTAAAATATTGGCTCAGGTGATCTAAAAGTCACTGCATTTAGATTTTATTCACAATTTACACTTCGTCCCCTCTGTTTCGGAATTGGGGTTGTAGATGTGTCCTCATTACTTTTCAAGGTATCCCATGTCTAGTTCAGGAGAAACTCCTACATTTTTAGCTCTGGAGTTCTGTGGCGGCCCAAGGCGTCAGCCTTCCAGGCCTCGAATCCAACAGCCCTCCTGCGGTAACTCTCTGAGGCCCCCTTTGGCGCAGTCTGCAGTGGTTTCCTCTTGTTTAAGTAGATTTACCCCTGCTGCCGGAAAGTTCTGCACTTTTGTGTGGGGCGAGGCCTGAAGGCTCCAAGGGTGAGTGCAGTCAGGGCGTTTGGCAGACTGAGTGACCGGCAGTCTGAATGGGAACCCCCTGCCCCCCTTCCCCCCTTCCCCCTGCTCTTGGGTGTTTATCTGCCGTCGTTCTGGGATGCTGGCTCAGCTGGAAGCTACAGCTGCACTACTACTGCTGTTGCTAATAATAATACTAACACTACTGCTATTATTACTGTTACTACTACTACTACTACTACCACTACTATTACTACTACTACTACTACTAATAATAATAATATAACTTGCTGGTTTCTTTTTTCAAAATGTCAGTCACCAGCACCTCTACCCACATCCCTGCCTTTCTTGTTTTGTGTCTCTTGCTCTCTTTCATAGCACTCTGTTCTTGTCATCCATCAACTTTCAGCTCTTTTCCCCAATTACTTCATGTCGTTGCCTTCAACACCAGCTGTCTTATTACTTGCAGTCCTCATGGAAGAGCAATAAAAGTGAAAGAAAGAGCTGAGGCTGTTGCTTCATCCTTACTGACATTAGTGGGAACATTATGGATTACGCTCAATGAACTGGCTCCAAGCACCAATTAAAATATGCTGTATGCTGCATGACTCCAAACACAGCCCAGCCTGTTTTCCCTTGAATCGCAAATGTTAGTATTAATTCCCTGTGTAAGCAGCCTACACAATTTCCCCATTTGTGGCACATTTCATTGTTTGTCTTTGTGCTATGACTTTACCTTTGTTTTGAATCACACTCATCTCAGTAAAAAAAGAATAGAGTAATCTTAGTCGGATGCAAACGTTTGAATGAAAAAAGCAGTACAATTATTTCTCCCACATCACACACGCGCACTCACTCGCACACCGTTTTGTAAAGGAATTGGGCTCATAAAATCCTTATAAAAGGACAATGGTTCCAAAACAGCTCCTATTTACCATTCCGCAAACCAATTACTGTTTTGGTAAGTATTCATTCAGTCCTAAGCAAGAATGTTCTCTTCCATATTGGTGTTAAGCCAAAGCATCAGAGTAAGAAAATACTCTGATGCAATTCAGAATGCTATCACACCTCACAGGGTGAGATGCACAAAAACCATCTGCATTGTATACAAAACTGAGCTTTCATGATTAAAGCTATTGCTAATGTTACAAGGGGCTCACAGCTTGACATTATGTCTACAAAGAGTTTACTGTTATAAATGGACTGAATTTGACAGTTAATTAACGCATTGTCTCTGTGTCATTTTAACTGTAAGTAGAGTCCTGCGCGCATTTAGCCGTGGTTCACAGTTAACATACACGGAACCTCTGTTATAAACTGTTTGTAAAATTACAGTTAAAATAACTGGCAAAAAAGGTGCCAGTTTATAACAGTGTAGGTCCTCCAGAATGTTTTGAATATTCTCAGTCTGTGTTCTAGAACCCCTTCGAATAAAGGAACAGATTATTACCATATATATATATATATATATATATATATAGAACACTAGATTGCTGATAGGGTACACTCAAGCGAAGCATCTGTTCTTAGAGCCAATACACCCGGAAGTAAAATCTGCTCGTTGACTCCCATTAATTTTCATGTACATTAAAGTTACATTTTCAAAAACACTTGCGTGCGAATCGGTGTTATTTTGGAATCACTGTGCAGAGCAACATTTTGTCTCCTTAAATATGTGCTTTTCGGAGGATGGAAAGTGGCACACTTTCTAAAGCGAAGATCGAAATGTGACTCGGTAACACCGAGTGCAGCAGAGAAGTGACATTAACTCGACCGAGGCTTTTTATCTCTGATAAGATAATTGCTTGGAAGTTATCGCCATTAGAAGAAACGTCGATGAATGTCCTTATATGTTTTCAAATTACACTCTAATTTCCTCAATTCATTGTACCCTGGTTGACTATTTGACATAAACCGAATTATAGGGCTAATGCCAACGTTGATGAAAGGAAGCGCTAGTGAAGCCTTTCACCCCTCCTTGTCTTTTGGAGCTCTGTATAAAACAGACAAAGCGACTTGTCCAATGTTTCAAATATTATGCGGGTAAGAAGTATTGTTGTTGAATGTTAATTGCAAGTAGCTAGCTGGCTTGTTAGCCACCTTTTAAATTTTATTTACCACTAAGTCAATGTAGTCCCCGCGACGCCAAGGTAGCTCGTTGGTGACTGTCATCAATTGCTAGCGTTCGCTTTCAGTCAGCGGTTTGTTCAAGTCAATGGGACGGCTAATTAGCTAGCTAGCACGAAACGTAATTTTTGTCTATTAAAGTGACAACTTTGCATTTATACGTTAACTGATGCATGAAACGTTTTATTACAGCCTTTCAAATAAATATTGCTGCAATAGACAGCCACACATCTCAGCATTTTCTCGCTTGTATCGACTTATTTGAAATTGGCCTCATAGGAAACCATTCATTTTTATGAAGAAGTTGGGTGTATCAACATGGCGACCGGGTGCTTCACTTTACATAATGTAAATATGACGATATCAGCAATCTAGTGTTCTGAATATATATATCTATGATTATTACATTGTAGTTTATCATTCGGGTGTTCTGTGAGAAATAGTCTAATCTGACAATATGCGACTCTAACTGTGAAGAATTATTCATACCAATTTTTTTGAGGGGAAAGTGGTGTTTCAAGCCATGAAAAATGAAAAAAAAATGAAAGGAGAAAGAAAGCGTATCTATTTTCTCCCAGCTGAGGAGACAGACCACAGGGAGGCTGGTTAGATCATGGCCATTTCACAGGCCTGTTGGGTGGTCGGTGGGATTAGGAGAGAAGATAGCAGCAAACATGCCACCGGAGACACAACAGAGGGAAAGATAAGTCCTGCTGGAGCCTTGCGTACTGAGACTCATCAAAGGCGAGAAATGGGACTATCGCCCTCCCGCGCACGTCACTGTGGCTCACACTGTTGGACGTGTGACCCTCTTCTCAGAGTCAGGCTGGGTGGGTGCTTCCATGGAAACCAGAAAGAAAGAGGATGTTTGGAGGTTAGACGGAGCGCCGGAACCTTTCTGAGGAGAGCTGAAGGAGAAGGGGGTCCTCTACTGAAGTAATTTAATACCCGTCTCTTTTATTTACTTCATCCTCAAAGTGAGGGATGAATTTGTGGAAATAGAGCAAGTGCTGCTTGGACATTATGGCCTGTCTCAGGGCGGGAAGTTTAGCTGAGGGTTTTTCCATTTGAAATTCCACTTTGCCGATTCCCGATGTAAAGCAGCTGTCAAGTAAAGGCTTCGTTATGCTTTACTGTGCTTATAATGCATGAGGATAGGAATGCTGGTGGTGGGGTATGCTGAGTGGAAGCTTTCAACGATGGCGCCTCTTGAGTGTTCCCCTCTAAGGCCCTGTTCCTCAAGTCATGGTCCTTGAGGTGGGACAACTGCTGGTTTTTCTCCCTCCCTTTACCTGGAAGTCAGGTGTGTCGCCATTCTGGCCAATCAGCAGTGCTAAATGTTTAGTTAATTACACAGAAGGAAAGAAAACCAAGGGCTGAGTTTGGATTGGAGGTCCAGATTTAAAGATCCCTGCTCTAAGGCCGGGTTCACACTACAAGATTTTCAAAATCCTAACCGATTTTGAAATCGAGTTGCATTACACACATAAGGAGAATCTTTACAGATAATCTGCTGTCTAATCTTGTTCACATGTTCGCACTGCAGGATTTGAAAATTATGGTGCATTTCACACTACAGGATATTATTAGGATTATCATGCCAGAGGGAGCAGCGCTCCACTTGACATGACCTCACGCAATCTCATAGGGAAGCCCGGAGATTTAAAAATTAATAAATTGAGAGTGACAAGTAGCACATCCTTGCTATTATAATCACTTGCAGTGAGAAGAGAAAACAAAAAAAAATGAGGCCAGTGAACTTTTCTTTCACCTATTAATTGCTTCCAAGATACACATTGCTCCATTGCCCACACTTATTTTAAGTGTGTCCAAGGCTAGAAAATTTTTCTTGCCAAACTTCAGCATTGGCCACACACATGTGCGAAGTGTAGCCAAGAAAAAAAATTTCCACATTGGCCACACATAGCCTAGAAGTGCGAATAACATCGGCCAAAAATGATACGGGTTTGGGTAAGAAAATAGTTGTGAAGAAACGGTCGGCACGGATTGTCAGTTCATAAGCGAGAACTGGAGGTGAGTTTTTGAACAATCTTTTTTTTTTTTTTTTTTAGAAGAGGCTATTCACCCCACAGCGCTTCCACGCAAAACTTCAAAGAGTGGGGCGGATTATAAAATGAAATATCTGGGCCCAGCTACTGGGCGAATAACAAAAGTGCTTCTGTTATCTGCCATGCCGTGGTGCAAATAGCAGAACTGCTTCTCCTATCGGCCCCGCTGCGGGGCAGATAGCTGATGCATTTGCCTCAACTCACCCCGTTGCAGGGCAGATGGCTGATGTATTTCCCTCAACCTTGCTGCGGAGCGAATAGCCACTAGCTTTTTTTTTTTTTTTTAACTATTTGTCAACAGTGACATACTTGGGTTAGTCTCAATGGCGATAAATGTTTCTCGTTGCTCGGTCAATGGCCCGGAACTAACGTTAAGTTGTAACGCTAAGGTTTAGCTAGCTAGTTCAAAAGTGACATTGTCCACTGTTGAAATGCAGAATTGTTGGTGTAATGAAAATAAACCATTGGCGCTGTGACAAAAAATGGCACGCTGAGACAACGCTGAGGCAGGAAATGTAGCGACTGTAAGAAACAGCTGGTCACCGGGTTTATGCAGCTGACACAGCGGCCACCAGCGAGCAATATTGACAATTGTACATATTCACTGAAGTTGTTGCCTACTCAAGCATGATAGAGATAACATCTCTCTCTCTCTCTCTCTCTCTCATTCACTCTCACACACACACAAATACACACACATTTCAGACAGTTTTGCTTTGTTTTGATTATCTTTTTTTGCAGTTCGTCAGCTCCGACAGCTTGAGTCTTGTCTCTCATTGGCTATTGTGGTTCTGTTCGGTAAGTTTTATTTATTTTTTATTTAACCCTTATTTAACCAGGGAAATCCCATTGAGATTGAAATCTCTTTTTCAAGGGAGCCCTGGGGGAAGAGGTGGGAGGGACAGAGGAATTGCACAGCCAATTAGATCAGGGGATGATTAGGCGGCAGATCGAAAGAGCCAGGTTGGGACTTTAGCCATGACGGTAAGTAATGACATATCATGCAGATTTTCACTCCGAAATATCAAATTATCGGGGCAGCCCTGATCAGTCGGCGGGCAAATCATGGGGTTAAGATTGGATCGGTAAACCTCGCACATTACCAGGTAATCCGGACCGAACATCGGTAACGACCGAGGTCCCCGACAATATTTCTCTGCCGATTGTCGAGAGGGGTGAATCAGGGATAAATCGGTCCGAAAATCCTGTAATGTGAACCTGGCCTACGCTATCACTGCATTAAGTGTCTGTCTTAACAAGTCATTTAGTCCTAATATAAGATGTAACTCCCAAGGATTTCTTTTTTCTCTCAAGAAAATACTAGCTTATTTTTAGTTAGCACATGCTTCACAAGTAAAATTTACTTATCCCACTTACAAATCTAGAAATAAGTCAAAATTATCTAATTTTTGTCTTATAGAGGAAAAAAAGGTAATAGAATTAAGTATTTTAAGTCTTAATACAGGTTTAAACCGCTTGGTAAGGTGGATTTACTTTTCTTGTTTTGCAGTGAACTAGGCCAGATCCACTGCTTAGCTTAAATCTGGAGAGTGCTATCAGGAGCAGTTGCCAGTGCATGTCAAGGTAGTGGTGGTACAGGGAGCTGGAAAGCACAGAACTGTTATCTAGAGCTGAGCCTAGTACTGCGAGTAAAAAGCTGTCAACAGTAAGTTCTTAGGGTGTGTGTGTGAGTGTGGGTTCATATGTTCCTGTGAGTATCTGAGTTTTCTTGCAAGTACATGGGCATGTGCTTGTACTGTATCTGTGCTTGAAGTGAGGGTTTGTGTGTGTACAATTGCACTATGTGACCATATGACCATATCATAGCATAGCATGATGCAATGGACGGTAACTCTAAACAAATATGGATCTTTGAAATTGAAAGTATGAGGACTTCAAAGGTAACTGTACTGTTGATTAGCTGAAAGATTTGTTTAGAGATCTGATTTGATTTACGTAAAATAAAGCCTGTGTAAACTCACATAAAGAACCAAAGTAAGACGTGCAGACACCTGAGATGCATGGGTGCCGCAGCTTTTGCCATGTACAACTGATATCAAATGAATGTCTATAATTGTCTGAATGCTGTTATTATTTGAAAGCTTCAGCAGACCAGTTGCCAGTCAAGTTCCGCCCTCAATGTTGAGGCAGTTTAAGAAAAACTGGGAAAATTCAAAACATTGTCAATCAAAAGTTTAAATCAGCAATAGAGAAAGTGCACCCCCGAAGTTTCTGAAGGTATTAATGTGCCCCGAGTCTAGAGGTGAAACCATGATTATCTTGACAGCTCAGCCTTAGCATAAGTAGAACGAGGACGGAACAGAGATTACAAGCTGGAAATTACAGTGTTAGTCACGCAAAAGTCCACAGTTCATCTCATCTTCTGGGAGATTCAGCAGAAAAAAATTATCTTGGACTTCAGTTTGATAAACCAAAGAATAAAAAGACAACAAAAAACACTTAGGGGTGTTGTTTGTTCCTGTACAGGTTTGACGTGAGACAACTTGTCACAATGTTGGCGCAGCATACGAAATTCTGGACAAGTACAAACAACACAGCTACCTCAGAAAGCACTGTGGAATATCAGAGTGCCAAACAAGCCACCACGCATGAATAAATTAAATGGAAGAAAGAGTCTTCCTGAAGTCTTGATTCGGTAAAGCAGACGTACTGATGTGCGGCTCTCCCGTGTGCAATTAGGCAATATGTAGACGGCCGCATAAGATGTTGTATTAGTTGTTCTCCGGCCTCTTCTGAATGACAGTTCTTTCGTGCATTATCTTTTGTGAAAGCACAAGACCTCCTCTGCATTCAAATGCATCAGATGGTTTCCGGCTTATGGGTATGGGCTATGGATCAAATTACGCTCCAGAATCTCCAGTGGTAGAGTCCTGCCTCTAGAGATGTACTTACAAGCTAATACTTATTCATACGTTCAGCGAAACGTGTCAGCCACTGTCTAAGACCCGATTGCACTGATAGCGTATTATCTCTCTGGAGCCGGTCTCAAGAGTGGAGATGTAGCCTTTGAAAGAGGGATTAAGGGTGGAGGCTCAGACTTTGAAACGTGGATCTTTTATTAACTACGGAGCATTATTTTCTACTGAGTACACAGTTGCAACAAGCACTTTATGAGCAGACTGGGATCCCTTGGTATAGGGGGCCTTCTGTACTGTATTAGTCAATGTAATGTACAACACTAATCACAGCACAGTTCTCAAAGTCAATTTTCGTCTCACCATGGCTTCTGAGGGTTTCTTTGCTTCCCTGTCAACCAGCAGCCAGATAAGCTGTGTTATGTGTGTGGACTCTGTAGACCAGGGGTGTCCAATCTTATCCATAAAGGGCCGGTGTGGGTGCGGGTTTCTGCTCTATCCCAGTGCCCCAACGCCTGATGCCGCTAATGAACTGATCACGGGTGTCAATCAGTACCTCGATGAGTAGAATCAAGTGTGTTAGTGTCGGGGTGTAGCAAAAACAAGCACCCACACCGGCCCTTTGTGGATTAGATTGGACACCCCTGCTGTCGACAACTGGTAACTTGGCTGTACCTCAGACTCCTGAAATCTGGGCTCCCAACTTTCACGCATTTGGCGTGAGATTTAGTGCTTCATTCACGTTCCCATGCTGTAGTCAGCTATTATTCAATCAACGCAATGCGTGTTTCGCGATTGTTCACATTGTTTAAATGAAATAAGACCAATCATAATTGATGTCCACGTCATATCATCGTGGCGAAATCTACCGTCGCGCATGTGAAACTGATAAACGTCAACGCACGAGGAGTTCAACTCCACCTGAGAATCTCTTACAAACGTGCTGATTGAATAATTATTAGCTTAAGCTCGGGAACGTGAATATGTCATTTAAACTCAAGCTGAATGCGTGAAAGTTGAGAGCCCTGTGAAATGCACAGCAAAAGCGTTTGGTATGGAAAGAGATTTTCATTCCTCTTTGAAAGGCATTGAAAAACCGAACATCATCCTAAAACAGATACAACTGCTTCTTTGGTTAGACCCTGCTGATGGTTCTGCCCACATTTTACTCTTGAGCAAAGTGGCCCAATGCATCTAGGATGTCAATGATCACAGCCCTCAACTAGGTGATTGTAGGGAGGCAGACGCACAGACTTTCAGCAGGAGGTGCTGCTCTGTATTAGTCATGCGTGAGTAGGATGGCAAATGCAAGAGAGAAAACAACTGAAGGCTTGCTCTTGCATACTCATATATACACAGACACACACACACACACACCCACACCCACACACACGCGCGCGCATTTTTTTTTTTTTGCTGTACTGTGTGAACTTTGTAATCCTCCTTAATCCTATGTGAGGACCACCCAAAATCCCAAATGTCCTCACAACCCTAAGTGTCCTCGCAACAAGCACGCGCACGCACGCACACACACACACACACACACACACACACACATTTGTAATTCCATTCTGTGATGATATCAGTGTCTGCTCCAGCAGGTCAGGCTCAATAGCATGCATTAGTGTCACACAGGTGCGCAGAGATAAGCAAGATATTCCACCTGAAGGGAAAGTGAGACTGGCTACATAGGGACACTTACCATGCCAACCACTTTTGGGAACGGGGCCCTCTGGTTTTCAGGAACAAACATCGGGGGGACCAGCAGGGACCGCTTCGTCCTGTTTGGTGTCAATCCCAGACCCAAAATCTCCTGCAGAAACAAGAAAACTGAGAATAAGAAACACACATATTCATACAAGCATGCATTCACGTACAGACATACAGGCAAAATTTTGGAAGCACCCCTGAAAAACAGTACTGAAGAATCCTAAACACCATTTTAAATTCATGTACACTAATTGGCAGCATGTGTTTGCACAAAAGGGATATTAGCAGATGCATTTTTCTGCTGGGTAAGTCCCTCAAGCAAGAGGACGATGCAAACAGAGTTCCAAAGGGGCTGAATATTTGCCCAAATTGCAGGTGCATTAGTTTCAAAAACTGCAATATTATTTAATATAGCAGGGTGTATTGTGCCAAAAATCATGACAACAAATGCTAAACATAACGTGCAAGGCACTTAAGACCCCCTTCTCCTTGCCATTATTTCAAACCGATTGCAATCATCATGAACCAAGGCACAGGCAAATCTTGTAACTTTTGATCATGGATCCATGGTCAAATGTGGAATACAATATATGATGCAATGATCCATCCAATGTACTTTATATCTGGTCAGTTTCACATTGCTGCTATTATTAATTGTTGAGCAACAGCCTGTACAAAATGTCTCAAGTCAAGGTCACTTCACCTCAGTCAAAAGTGAAATCCCAATAAAGGAAGGTTGTTGCAATAGCTCCAGCCCAAGGTCCTGACGTGTGATACGAATGTGGTGGTGTTAAATATCAATATTTACTGACTACAGGGCTACAAAAAGTGTGGGACAGACAGACAGACATGCAAGCATATGAACAGACGCCATCATTATGACTAAACCCCATCGGTCATAGTGGCCGAGGGGTAAAAACCAAAAAAAGGCAACAACAATAAAGACCTGTGACCACAAGTCAAAGCCCTTCCATTGGGACGGACCAGCACTTTGGTAGAGCAGTTGGCGGCACGGTGGCACAGTGGTTACGACGTAGATCGTAGGTTTGAATCAGGCCTGGGGCCTTTCTGTGTGGAGTTTGCATGTACTCCCTGTGTTTGCGTGGGTTTCCTCCTCTTACTCTGGTTTCCCCCACCCACAAAAACATCCAATATAGGAACATACTTGTATGTCTGCGAATGTTTGGTGGTGGTCGGAGGGGCCGTAGGCGCGTACTGGCAGCCATGCTTCCGTCAGCCTGCCCCATGGCAGCTGTGGCTACAAAATGTAGTTTACCACCATCAGAACGTGAATGTGTGAGTGAATGAATAATGTATCCATTGTGAAGCGTCTTTGAGTGCCCAGAAAAGCGCTATATAAAACTGATGTATTATTATTATTATTATTAATAACTAAAGAACTATATTTAATAACTAAAGCTCTGAAAATAACATCAGAATTTAAGTAACCCATGTTTGAACCAGTCTAAAAAAATAACAGTACACCATGTGGCTGGGTTGGCTCACTCGCTTCAGGTGCCAGATTGCGGAGCAGTAGTGACTACCACAATGCGTTCAATCTCTGGTCGTACCAGCCAGTAGTGGTCAGTTGCCTTTTCAGAGCAGCGCTATTGGCTTCACGCTGCAGGGAAATAAATTGGGAAGGGACTGCTGGGTGGAGAATTTAGAATTGTAGCTTTGTTTCTTGCTCCTGTGCCTCCTGTTGGCCAGCCGGGCCCTCGTCAGTATGATTCCAAGCTTGCTCATGTTCAGGTATCCTCCATCTTCGTTCTGCAGTTTCGAGCTATGAGTCTGAAGAAGCTGTGGCTGACAGGCGTCTGCTTCAGAGGAGAGCCGCAAACTGTCTTTGCTCTCCGGAGATGGCAACATGGGATCAAATTCGAGCAAGCTTGAGTACATAGTTTTCTAAGTGGCATTCCAGATTCAGGTGGGATTGGAGATGCCAAATCATAAGAAAAAGCACACCCTGCACCTCAAAATATTGGCCAAAAGAACTTCTCCAAGTTCTCACTCTAAACTGTAATGGATTCTAAAGTTTGGAGTCAAGTATAGCCACCTTCCAGCAATAGAAACATCATTTTTAAAAAAGACATTCTCTTAGGAGTCCATTTTAAACTGAAGGTACACAGTGTGAGCTAGGTCTTTAAAGAAAAATATCAGTGGTAATTGTCAATAAAACTTTATTTTCCCATGAAGCTCTAGTGAGGTCTGCGGCTCATGTCATTTACAGGGCACTAAAGCATTGGAACCACTATTTACACGAACTATGAAACTGAATTGGCAACCTGCAAGATGTCTGTTGAATAAAACAATAAGACTTTCCAACTGACATGATTATGAAACAATGGTTTCAGTGATCATTGTGTAAATGACCACATGTATCATTTATCATTGTATGTTGCACATGCTGACTTGACTTGCAATAAAATATTTGAAACAGCTGCTCAAAAATTAATATCATGCTCAGTTAAAAAAAAAAGTGCATCTCCATCTTTGCTTCAATATAAAAAGTAGCAACATTTTTGAATCATGAAAGCAATATATGTGAAACATACCCAGTCAATGTTTACAATTCATATCCTGGCAGTAGGATCTAACATTTCAATGATTTTGAAGCAAAAAACAAAATGTTGCAAAATCTAAATGTCACCAGTAATAAGAAGGCACCAAAGTTCACCATGTCCTGTTCTGACAAAAGACATAAGCGCAATATCTTAAACTCCTAATAACCAGCAAACTCTTCACCTTCTAATATTTATCTGCAAGGCAACCTACCGACTCCGGTTGGACAAAGAAGGTTAACTTAAAGCCCCTGACACAGATTTGCCTTTGTTATGACCTCTCCCCTAGTATTAGTTCTGCTTGGGCCTGAATTGAACGTTCCACTTCCAGGGGCAAGGCTGTGCTTTTATAAGGGCGCCACGTGCACTCCTGTGGGAGACTAGCTCTTCGAACTTTTGTAATTAGCGTTTCTGAACGGTGAGTATTTCGATTGCCTTCTGTGTTGGACCGGTTTGTTTTACTATTCTTGCCTTGCCGTGCTTTTGGTTTGTTTGGATTCCTGTGGTTGACCCTTGGCTTGTCCCTCGGTGACTTTGATTTTTGCACTTGCCGTTCTATCTGGTTGTTCGGTAATAGATGCCCGGTTTTTAACTTTGATTCGCTTGTCTGACTACCTTGTTCGTCTCGCCCTTTCTGTGCGCTGTTCGGTTACTCTGGTTAGCTAGGGTATTACCACAGGATCTTCCCATCCTTCCATCGGGATACCTCTTTATTGTTTTGCTTTGTTATTTTTGGAGGTGACTCTGGGTGGAAACTTGTTTCCGAAGGAGGTACACGATTCGTTTGCTCAGTCTACGCTTCTGAATGGAGCGTTCTGGAGTTACATGTTTAAAAGCCGCCTCGTGCCTGGTAAACCTTCGAAGACTAGTGGTAGGTCTTAGTTAGCTCTGGTTTGGCAGTATAGGGACCGGGATGCTGTGCAGCTTTCAGGTTCTTTTGTATTTGCCGCAGTTTTCTCTCCTTGTGCTTCCTTCATTTATCTACCTGTGGCCGCACTACCTAGACCGGGTCGTAACACCTTGTACCTAATTACTTGTTAACATTGGGGTAATTACCTAAGGGTTTTTTTATTTTGATAGTTATATAGTGGAGAGAGACAGGAAGGTCGGGGAGAAGAATGGGAAAGACATACGGCTAATGACCCAAGCCGGAATCGAACCCGGCTTGCTGCGGAAAGGATACAGCCAGTGTCCGCACCGACAAGCCACCGGGGTGCTCCAACCTCAGTATTTTTAACGTTATCAACATTTTACCTGATGGGGCTGTGGTAATACCAGGAAACAGTTCAGGAAAGCAGTCTGAGACATAGGACAGTTTCATGAACGAGGTCAGACTTTATCTTGTGTTTGTAGGATATGACCTATCCAAAATAAAACCGTTCTTGAACTTTGAACAATGGATAATTATGGTCACTTTCTGAAAGCTGAACCTGGGGAAATTCCTCTCCATCAGTTAGAATGACAAACATATGACTAAAATTAAGTAACAATACTGGAAATTTTTTTTTTTTTTAAAGTAAAAAGGGTATCTGTTTTATTCTGCCTCAGTGACTAAAACTCATGGAGCCATAGTCACCAGCCTGAACAGCTCCAAGTGAATATATTTTATCTTGAGCCAAAAAGTGACTATTTTACAAGTTGTTCCAATTGTAATGTCAATACATATCTCATAATTTAAGAGACTCCAAATTTCCCGATCTTCCATATTGATGTGACATTCTGTCAAGAGCTGTTCAACATCCAGTGAAATTCTGATTCCAATTTCCAGCACTGGTGTGTGTGTGATGCCATTATTTCTACAGCGTAACATTCTTTTCATCCAATTTGACATTTAGCCAGGAACCATTCACCCTTGCCATAAACAATAATCTATTGGCAATCATTTTTGTCTGTTTTCATGGTTTCAATTCATCTAGTCCAAGTCAAATACAAGCAGTTGATGATTCTCAATTCTTGAAGCAAGGACTGATGGGCCAAAAACCAACTGCTGAATAAAATCAGTAAAAAACAGTAAAGTTTTAATTACTACTGAATATTTTACAGTGCAAAAATAATAAATGGACATGCACCTCTCATTGCACATTGCAGAATGTGGTCATTGCAGAATGCAGTCACATGTGATTTTGGTCAAAAATGAGGAAAGTGAAAGCATGGAATCTTAATTAACAGTACTTGCCTATTGTTCAGATTCTAGAAACATGAGAAAGACTAAAATACTAAGTCTATTCTTATTCGGTCAGCTGTTTGACCGCTCCCTAATGTCTTTGTCCGAGGCTGCATAAAGGCAGTAGGCAAGAATGTTGCTTCACTTGAAGACGTTGTTTATCAAAGCAAATGAGGGACTCATTATTATTGTTTTTTATGCTGATTGCTAATGTATCCTATTGAAAGATTACTTGGCAGGGTAAAATCATTTGTAGGATCTGGTATGTCTATCGGCATCATCAAAAATAGTCTTTATGCTGAATGATTTTTCCTTAATGTAACAAAAAGAGGAGTTAACTTTGAAACTGACGATGAAAATAAAATCTGCAACAGCGTCAGATATTGTTGAGAAAGAGGAAGGTGATTATTCTTTTTTTTTACTCCCACACAGTGTGCTCCCACGTCTATTCTCTCACCTTCACATTAATCTAACACTCCGGAGACATCTCATCTTGGCACAGTTCAAAAAAACTCCGGAGGTTGAGCTCTAAAAACCAGTCCTCTCAGACACAAACACTCCAAAACACTTTTGTCCCAGGTGAGTCCTATTTCTGTGACCCCAAAACTTACAGTTTAACAAAAGAAAAAAAGACAAAAAATAGTCTCATGCAATTTTTCACACATGATTTTGAGTATTTTTTTAAATATATTGAAGTTTTACTTTAAATCTGAATTTGCAACTGATTTAAAAAACAAATAACTTTGAATGAAGTGAAGATTACTGATATCCATTAAATGATGTGTCCAAATCCTAATGACTTATATTACTTATATAAATAGTAGTTCTCAGGTTTAAAACTCTAAATGGAAAACCAGAGGTGTTCTCTCTAATTCCTGCATAGAATTTGAATTCATTGTTCCATAATGACTCAATTGAAATTAAATTGACCCCCTCACCCCAGCACTTAACGTTCCCTACTAATAAAGAAAGCCTGGAGAAGTCCATGCGAGTCTTTGAAAAGCATTAAACGCCACAACGCTTTCAAAACGAACTATGGTGAGACAGGCCTGTGATGTTTTTGTTCAAAAAATTTTAAAAGCTTCACACCGTTTTATCACATATTCATACTTAAAGCAGTAATCGGGACTGTAATTAGTTATTAAATTCAGTACGGTTCCAATCAGTCCCCTGGCCTGGACAGAGAATTAATCGAATAAGAGTGATAACAGGTCCTGTTTGCAGCTCACTGCTTCATTCTAGTTCGTTAGGGGTGGAGTAATTGTTAGCAGAAAGAGCACCTTGTCTCCAGGGGACTGATGGGAAATATAATTGGAGGTGGTCAGGGGCAAAGAAAGAGGTTGAGGTGAATCCGCCCCACAAATGAGCATGAGAGCACTGGGGGTTGGTGAAAGTCTGAGACAGCTGGTATTAAAGTCACCTATGAACACAAAAAGCTTCTGGCTGGTGCGATTTGCTATACTGATGTAAGAGCTCAACCCTGCCTCTTTGTTTCTTTAAACCTGTCTGTCTCAGCTTGGGAAGAGGATTTGTTTTGAGTTGTCCAGACCAATCGTACGCGGTGGCGAAGTTCAATTTATTTAGAGTGCAACATGGACTTTCCCTGGACGTGAAGGATAAGACATGCAGTGGGACCTGTCTCAGTTTGAAACAGCCTCACATAGAAAATTTCTGCATAAAGGAAAGGATAAACACCTCATTAGAGGTGCTTTCTCAGCTGATAACCATTTACTTTTCAGGGAAGACTCAAAGCTCTTTTCCTTGCTTAAAGTTAAACAATGTGAGGCAATATTTTTGAAACTTACAAGATTTCAGAGATGAAAAACATTAAAATATGACAATAAATTGGTACATATTCATAAATTGAGAAGGGCAGTCAGAATTTTTTTTTTTAAGACAATTTTTGAGGCCACTGCCTCTAACAGCAGGACAGGAATTAGAATGGAGTGAGCACTTGCTGTGAAACTGAATTTTTCCTGAGAAGAGGTGAGATCACTTCTGCCATTCAGCGAGAGACAGCAGGGATATGAACGAAGATAGTGGAGGGATAAAGTAAATAAGGATGGTGTCCTAGCTGCTGCTGTGACCGGAGCTGAGAAGGTGACCAGTTGCATAGTCGGTCCTCAGGCAATATGTGCTAGCTGACAAGAGGTGCTTCTTTGCAGTTACAATGCAAGCTCAGATGCTCAATCTTGAGCTGTTTCCACACCCATATCTTAAATATCTTCAAATATCTCAAAAATATGTGGTTCCCTCTTCCAACCTGTTCGTATTTAAATATTTGCACATACACACTGGCTTAGCAGAAAAATTTAGAGTTAAGATGATAATGGCAAGCAGCATGATTTCATTAAACAAATGTAGTTAGCTCATTATACATTAAGGTGAAAACAAAAACTCGCATCGCTCTAGAGATGCATTTTTTGATGTGGGAGCACTCATTGTCAGAACAATGGCACTGAGAAAACCTTGTCAAATGCTTTGTGACAAGGGCAGTAAGACAGCAAGGAACTCAGTAAGTTGGCTCGCAGATAAACAACAGAGTACACACATGCGCACAAACACACTCACACAGAAGGGATTACAAAAACAGACACAGCAGCAGGAGTCTAATGAGTCTGCTGTCTGTTATGTGCTGAAGGCACTGTTTTTCGGCCTGTGAAGACTAGAAAGTACAGAGGCATGCAGAGTATTTAAGAGTATGACCATAATTAAGACAAAATTATTTGCATGCCCCACATAGGACTACTTACACTTCCCAGGATCCCAGGACAGCAGTGCTGAAAAGCCCTGCAATTTTCCCTAATTCGACCCCATCAACAAACCATTTACTGCGCTTTAGGATCATGGCACTTGTGTCATTATGATGTGGCGCAATACCGTTTGGCTTCTGTAATGCTCTTGAGTATGTACCTGCCTTTTCAAGTAGATGCTCAATATTTGCGCCTGGTGACTTGACAGCGCCTAAGTTATCTGCTATGCAATTGTATTATAGCCACACTGCTGGCTTGTCTGGTGCTGGAGTATGCATTGCATCTTCCACCATTGGTAGCCGTGACTGACAAGCGGCATTGGTATCTCTGTCTGTCATATTCATACTCTCCATTTGGTTGCAACAGCTTAACACTTAGGAACACACACACATACAGATACACGGGCACACACACACACGTGCGCGTGCATATATGTGTACTCAGTCTCTCTCTCTCTCTCACGCACACACACACACACACAAGTAGGGATCAGCAGGGAGAGAGGGAGTTGGAGTGGTAGCAACCCAATGATGCAAAACCAATTTCCCAGGCTGGGCCTGTTTTCTGTTGGCAGGGATGGGCCTGATATTTGTGCCTTTACTTAAAGTCAAAGGAAAGGCTGAAGGAAACCCAACTACTAATAACTAAAACAGCATTAACCTCATTAAAACTGTGAACTCATCTATGGGTTAGTGAAATTCAGCTGCTTTATTCAAATATTTTATACACTTGTATTTCCTTTTGATTTAATTTTGTGGTTTAAAAAAACATGGTGTCGTGGGGTTGAACATTTCTCATAATATATGTGTGATGTAGTTTTAATGGTGCTGGAATGTGCAGTTACTGAATATGAATGTGACATTTAAAAAAAAAATGCTTTATTGAATTTTGAACCTACTTCAAATAAAAGTTTAAAGGGTTAAAAAGCTCAACTCTACATCAAATAAAAGTTTAAAGGGTTAAAAAGCTCAACTCTACAGCAAAAATACTCTTAATAAAATAAAAATGGTAATCTTGTCATGATTTTGTTATCAACAAGGGACTGCACGACCACTGTCCTCAAGTGAACACATGCAATATTGTACATGAATAAACTCGAGTGAAGTTCACAACGCAAGCAGTGTCACAGAACAACTTATGGTAATTTCAACATTTTATGCTAATACAATGTGACGGAGTACTTTTATCAACTTGACTCCAGCCTGATAATTTTTCCATCAGCAGATAATTATCAACACCATTATTTATTCAGCATTGTCACTAAAGCAAGAGCAGCCTTTCAGTTAACATACTCAGGACCTCATTGTTCATTACTATTGTTTGTAAATGCTCCTCCTCTTGCACGGGTGACATTCAAATTCAGAAGTTTCAGGGATGAGCGCCGACTCTCAGTGTAACGGTCTGATTACGGCAATTAACCATGTTTCTGAATTCAGAGGTCAGGCCAGGGAGTGGCATGTTATGTGGAAAGAGCAAACAAAACAAAGCCATGGGTGAAAGGGAGGTGAACCTCTCTCTCTCTCTCCCGTTTGCGACAGACTCATCATTCCAGCGAATCTGGTTTGAGAGAGGGTACGATGGATGGGTGAGTGAGCACAAAACAGCAAGCTCCTCTCTGGCCATGGACAAGGCAAATGAATTAAAAAAAAAAAAAAATAGCCAGAGACTGTTGACAGGAGTTGCTTCTCGTTTGTGTTTGGAGATGAGTTTTCTCTGTCCCTTTTTATTTGCAGAGGTATCCCACTGCGCCTGCTTTCAGTCCATCGCCAAGATTCCACGTGGCTGGGGTCTGATTCCTTGAGTGACAGCCAGAAATAATGTGAGGGGTTACGGAGGGGCCTGTTTACCGGATCCCCGATCACTCTGACGCGTGGCGGGAACGCGTCACAAACGCTCGGCTGTCTGGACCTGGCGAAGACCTCACCTTTCCTGAGAGGCCTTCGAGAAGATGAGAAACAAACAAACCGGCCAGAAGGCTAGCTGCCAGACAAAACAATCTGGCCTTCGGACAAACGATCATTTCGCAGTTTGACTGTTCGAGGTCAAACAAAGTGCTTTTCTCTGTTCCCATTAGGTAAGATTACTGTGTTATTCCTGACACTTAAATGGAATGGGGCCAGTTTCTGAGCTATTATACAACTATATCTAGGATTACCTTCTGGACAGCATTTTTTTAAAGTTGGTGATTTACATGCTGGGGAAGCTGTTTCTGGTGGTATTTGAATGTGGTGACTATCAGCAGATTGTTGACCCTGGCCTGAAAGAAACTCATGCAGTGAGTCTGCAGAGCTGTCTGGCGAAAGCTGTGCTCATGCTGGTCGGTGGAGGTGTTGAACTTCCTGCCTGCGATCAGAAGGCTGGCTCGTATTAACGGGCTGCCAGACTTTTGCTTGGTTGGAGTGGGTTGCTGGAACTAACATGTCCAATTTTCATTTGCCACAGTTTATCTGATGGACAAATGGATTTTCCCATTTCTAGCATTTTTTTTTTATTTGCGTGAGATTTGACATTATTTCTTGCTCTGCAAGCCTGCTGCACTGTAAAGA
The DNA here is from genome assembly GCA_029721435.1 of Gymnothorax reevesii. NCBI lineage: Eukaryota > Metazoa > Chordata > Actinopteri > Anguilliformes > Muraenidae > Gymnothorax > Gymnothorax reevesii. Next base: position 27,729,807 of record CM056574.1, on the reverse strand, counting down.
TTAAGACTTTCTGGCAAATTCTGTTGCTTCTTTGCTTCGTTTCAAAATAAAAAACCAGTCATTGGTGATAAAAACTTTCTAGGCTTTAGATGATGTGATGATAAATAGGGAGAAGAAGCAGAGGTAAGATAAAGAGATAGGAGTAACAGGAGAGGGGAAAAGTAGAGAGGGGTGAATAAAGTAAATTATGAATTGAGGAAAAGGTGAAAAGAGGTCGGGGAGTGGTAAAGAAAGGCAGAGCAAGAAAGAAAAAATGTCGAAGAGAGGTGTAAATAAATATTTGCACATACTTACTGCAGAGAAGGCTGTTCTTGAACTGCTGTTCAAGAGCATAGAAGGTATTGCAGGAATACTCCTCATGCTTAGCTGCAAGCCAGTTCCTCGCACCACAGTTGACGAATTCACTTCCCATTTATCTGATAAGGGGCTTCCGGGCGCAAGCGACGAGCAATTGAAATGATGGACCTTGAATTTGCACTGTTTGCAGGGAGCCACCATCACCATCACAATCAGTTAACAACAGTGGACCTGCGTGCAGGTTGATCTGGGACACTGCATAGGGTAAAGGGCTGTGTTGTGTTCTAATGTTTCACTTGTTTTATACTAATCTTCTTCACTGCAAAAATAGGCAGAAATCGCTTAAAAATCACAAAATGCAGAGCGGCTGAACTCGTGTTAATTACTGTAAATTCAGCAGTTAAATCAGGTTGTGATGTAAATGAGCTATGTGTTTTTGCCCATTGAAATTATGGGATTTTTTGTTTAATTTTCAGTGTTTGAAATTAAGAAACTTCCATTTTAATTTATGCCAATTTACTGAATTTGTTCTTCCATTAAAAAAAAAGAAAAATCAAAGGTATTTACAGTCTCTTGAAATGTTTCACAGCTACAGACCCCCCCCCCCCCCCCCCCACACACACACACACACACACACACACACTCTATGGTTCTATTAAGGAGCCTTTCAACTGCATTACATAGTCTCAGAGGAACTTTTTATGATGTTACTTTGTGAGTTCTAAAAAAAAGTTTCTGCTGGTACTGTAAACTGCTGGAATGTCTCCCATGACTATTTACCTGGCATTTGCAAGCTTATGTGCAATTTGGGGCTTATTGTGTGGAAAGTTGGGTGCTCCTCATGGACCAGTGGAGTACACTTTCTTATCTGGGTTACTGCTGGTAAAACAGGGGCACAGGGTCGCTCTGCAATACCTGTCTCATACAGAATAAACACACTTGGCCTGTGTAATGTAAATCAGCCCTTACCTGCTCCCTGCAAGTTTAACAGCAATATTTTGACAAACCACCATGGATACCTGGTCATGGATACTTAAATATGACGCATCACTGGATGTACTAACTAAAAATGTGATACTATCAAGAATTATAATACCATAATACTATAATCATGCACACAAGAAATCCAAAAATATCACTGGTGCGAAGGATATGCCTTAGACAGATAATCACAAACCATATTTGAGACATTGAACAGTTTTTGAGCTAATATTTAATTTCTACTGTTTGCTGAACTGACGGGCTTTACAATCCAAGGTATTATGCATTCAGAGGTCCATTATCCCTAGTAAGAAAATTCACTTTTCCAAATGACTTAAAAGCAGAATGTACTGCAATGGTATGTTTCCTGAGGCTGTATGAAGATTAGTTTTATAACATTCATTCATAATCATAAAATAAATATCAGCGTGCATGATGGGAAATCTCATTAAAAAAAGAATTCCACTAATTTTCACCCAGAATGCAGCAGTTTCAGTGTGCGTGTGCCATAGGAAATACTTTCAACCCAAAAGAAAATTAAACATTTAATGAAAAAAAGAAACACAAACTCTTGCAATAAACATATGAAAACACACCAAAGGCATAACACTCCGCCAAATGTTTTAATGGAGTTTATTTTTGTGCTTCAGGCCACAAACATCCCAAGAGCCTAATGGCTGCAATTGTAAAACAGCTAGGTCATAAAAAACAAAACCAAAAAAAAAAAAAAACAAATCCTCTGCGAACATCCAAAATGCCCACCATTGCCGAAAAAATTGCTGCCATACACTAGAACTGAAATAATATTTTACTGACTCCTCTAAGTCAGCTATCACTTTGAATATGCCTGAGGCAAGTTTAACCGAGTGAAACATTTTCCCGCTGGAAAGGTCTTTGTCAGGGCAGGTTGTCCCAGAGCAGTGGCGGTTTTATACGGGGGCCTATAGGGGCCCGTGCCCCCCCGCCGATGTCCTGTGCCCCCGTGCTGGCCCCTGTGCTGATTGAACAATAAAATTATACAGTATATTTTTTACGATGATATGCGCAAGCGCCAACACCGGACCTGTACTCAACATTCTACAAGGACTGATTAGAGCGACGCACCAAAGTGTGTTGGCTACCTGCGTTTGCTTTCACTGATCTCAATACATTGGCTGGGATTTGAATATGAGTGCGGCAACCAGCAAGAACAACCTGTTGAGAGAGATGAAGATTAGCTAAACGACTGCACCTTATAAATTAATTTGTTGTGGACGTGGCCGTGCTACTGTTGTTCCCCATTCCAGCAACGAAAGCTTGTTGTCAAGTTTGTAAATGTCTCTTAGAATTACGTTACGCCAAACATCACACTCGCCAAAGTACTAATGATAAGTTCCACACGATGGTGTGATGTTAACCACTAACCTCATCTGACTAGGCTGTACCATTTTTAAGAATAATAGCTGGGCTACGTAAGGGATAATTGACGAGAAGGTGTGCATTCCATGGTTTTAATGCACGACGCGGAGGCAAATAACCACCTGATGCGAAGTGGGTGGTTGCCTCCGCGAAGTGCGTTAAAACCATGGAATGCTCACCTTCGAGTTGATTATCCGGCTTATACCATGGTCATTTGCCAGCATTATCAAATAGCAGCATTCAGTAATTTTTGATGAAAGTTTTGCACTTAAAAAAAAAAACGAGGTGGCAATCATTAAACAGGCGTAGCGCCTTCTTATACCCAATACTATAGGCTAAGCTACATTGAACCAGCTATCTTAGTTCATTTTATGTTCATGGAGAAAAAATTTTTTGCTCACGCCTACATCCGTTTACCAGCTGATGATTTGATAACGAATTCCATCTGAAATGGAGCTTATGCATAAAGCAACATTACGCACGATTTTGCAGATTGTAGCTAATTTGCAACCCACAATTACAACAAACTTACGACGGTTTCCGCAGTCAGCGAGCTGAAATCAGTCTGCTGGCGTAGCACGTAGCTAGCGAACTGTCAGCAGTTGCTGATACATGAAGTGGACACGTTAGCTTCCTTTGTAACCGTACACAATTACAATCGTTTAATGAATAAAATCTAATAACTTCGCTGCTATAATATTTCCGGTCATTATTACTTGAGTACCTATTGTTAACAGCCCCACAGGATGCAACTTTTATGACGCCGCCAAATTTACCGGAGACAAATGAGCAGCTCGTTTTCTGTTGTACCCAGCCGAAAACCAGGTTTAGGGTTACAAGTTGGCTTGTGGATGAATTTCGAATGGTGAAACTACCGTAGCCGAACTACCTGTGCGGTTCCACGGTTATAATGCATACCTGCAAGCCAATCAGAAAAAAAGTATTCACCCAGACCATGGTATAAGAAGGAAAGTAATCAACAGCAGCCTATCTGCTGTGCTAAGTAGGGATGGTTATTTCTGACATGAGAGGTATGCATCGCCATACATTTTTTTTTCTTCTAAGACTGTCATGAAACAAGGAAGGGATATCGCCATTTATTTTTTTAAAAAATGAATTAAATGAAACCAAATAAATGGCTTATATGGCAATATTTGCCTAGTATTAGTGCAATTCACAAACCCATGATTATATTTCAGTTGACTGCAGCATTTTACCAATTCATATTTTCAATCAATCACTCCACAGTAATATTGGCTTCCATAAATGGAAATGGCACATTGTGTCTGAGAGAATGGAGGGTATATATATGTATGTTTTATGATTATGTTGATTTCTTATTTCATTGTGATTACAGTAACTAGAACCAGTTGTTTTGTTTGCACTATTTTGTTACATTTGTATGAATAAACACCTTTTCAAAACTAGACTCAATCCACAGATAGCTTACTGTATATTCTTAATTTTGATTTATCTTGGAAGAACTATCACTCCTCAATTACCAGATCCTTCTAAGTAGCTCTGTCTGTCACTAATTAAAGTCAGCATGACATGCACACCTGTGTGAGCTGCTATGTATTCAGGCACTGGCAGCATATTTAGTAAATAAGTGTGAAGACTGGACTCTCAAGTCAGTGGCCATGAATACAGACGAGTTTGTACAAATGTTACTTGTGTGCTGTGGTTCTGATAGGCCTAATAACTGATGAGGAGTTTTGTTTTCTAAGAACGATTCGCCCATTTTTAAGGGCATAAGCCGTTTGATTTGTCTGATACTTCACACTTTATGTAGTATTTTATTTTCCATTTTTGATGGCCATCAGTCAATGCATTTTTTCTTCATGAAAAAATCTTCAGCATGATTTTATAGGCTAAATCAAAATAGAGGTTTTTAGTGTTTTAATATCATTGTTGTTGCTTTTTAAAAGTATTTTTGGGCTTTTTGCCTTGTCACACAGGAAAGTTTAGAGAGCCAGGGAGTGAGTGGTGTTGCAGCACGTCTCAGCAGCAGGACCTTGTCTAGGGCCATCATTGTTGTTTTTAATGTGCCCCTCTGATTAAACACTGGCCCCATCTGGGCCCCCCCACTAAAATTTGTCTTGAACTGCCACTGTCCCAGAGGTCAGGCCAGTCTCTCTAGCCTTCTCTCGATCTCTCTTTATTGTCTTTCTCCTGATTTCTCTCTCTCTCTTCTCACCATCTTTATTTCTCTCTTTCTCTCGGTGTAACATTGCAACGGCTGCCTGACAGGAGGTGATAATCGAGGTGTGACAACAGGAATGTTCAGAAGTGCTGAAGAGGACAGGTTCTCATCAGTCTCATCATCGACGCTGAGCTCACTGGCACAGAACAACAGATGGAACAGCTCGCAAATACAGCAGGCTGCGGGGGTTTGTGGAACCCTGCATTGCATACACCACCAGTCAAACATATCTGGGCACTTTACTCATATTTTTTCCCACTTTTTAGTGAAATATAAGCAGTTTCAACTCATGTGAAAAACCCTCAAATGGCATAATCCAAGATGTGAACAGTTAGAACACCAGAGGAATCTGTATGTTTAGGATATTGGCTTAAACTTTAAAGTGAATTAATAATGATTATTTGGCTAAATATACAGGTTAACTGATTATGTACATGATTATTTACATTTTCTGATAAAGGGTAAAAATCTATTTATATTGGTGTGCAGTGGACCAATAATTATCAGTTGAAAGGGATGTTTTTTCGCCCCCCAGACTCTCGTTTTCTTTCCAGCTGCCAACACTAATCAAAAACTAAAGAGGGAGGCAATCCCATGTTGTCATTGCCGGTTGAATCCGTAGGCCAGGTGGAACGACCAGAGAGAAAGAGAGTAGCATGGACACAGTACAAACACAGAGAATAATGCAGACTAAACGAAAGTACTCACGCTTCCAAAGGACATAAAATAGTCTGAACCACGGAATCAAAGCGAGATAGAAAAAGGGAGAAGAAACTCCAATAATTAGAAGATAGAAAGTCATAGAAAACCTGACTACAGATATCTTCGGCTATAGTGCTTTGCTACAAACAGATACTCTAGCAAAGAGGTGTGGCCAACATCCGGCTTATATAGAGTCCAGGAAAGCGCCGCCCCAGTTCAATCAGCCAGCTGGGTAAAGAATCTGATTGAACAGGAATTCGATATCGTCCCGGGACGAGAGCCACAAAGAAAAGTCCAAAACACATGCACAGACGTCCAGAACTATGATACATATCCCCCAAAACCTCATACCCTACAGACAGAGCCTATCTGATCCATCCGACAGACTGCGAGAGTGGGTGGCTGGGACATAACCCAGCCTTCACAGAGGGACTAAAACCTTCGAATGCAGCCAGGGGAAGGGGTAATTACCATTTCAATGGAGTCAATCCAGAAAACGAATTGAAATTCAATTCTCAAATTGAAAAATGTGCATAATGTTGCGCAAGTATTATTTAAATCGCGCATGGAGGTGAAACTCTATTAATCTCCTGAATTGAAAATGGACCTGACCCCTACCCCTGACTGCTATAAGGTATACAATTGCAAAGGTTTCCATCTTCTGTGGGGTTGGGTTATGGGGAGGGAGTGGGCATCAGGTGTGGCAGAGAGGAATACAGTGTGGACAAGAAATTACGTTGACTTTGCTGTCCTCTACCTGCAGCCCCTCTGCCCCTCTATAGTTAATTTTGGGAGAGTTTCCAGAATGATAATGTCAGAAAAGGATTCTTATGATGTAACCTCAAGGGGAGCATGCATTCAGAACCTTTGTGGCAACTAATAAAGTGATGTAAACTGTATTTTTTCTGTTTTGTTTTTTACATGTACAAAGTACCTTCTAGCCATAACATACAAAAATTCCATAAGTATGATGCAGAAGTATCCATCAATTCCCACCTGCCTTCTGCTGCCTGGTAGAAATACAGAACAGTTTGTGATTTGTGTCGGACTGACAAAGTCATAAAATCATACCGCCCATTGTTTTGTTAGTACATCTTTATATTCTGTATATAAATGTCTCTATTTGTAATGAACAAGATTTAGCTGAATGAAGCCAGTTTTTATTTGAAGTTCCAGGTTAGTAAGATGCCTTCAAAAGCAGTAAGCGAGTTGAGGGCTCAATTAAGCTGTTTTAAAGAAGTATAAACAGGCATATAGGCCTTTGAGGATCTGCAACAGTCCATTTGCTTTAATTCCACAGCCCTTGTATAAGAACATTTTAATGCTCTTGTGTTAGAAAGGCTTATTTGCTGTGAGATTACCTAATCTTGCAGGAGATGTTTACTTTGAGATTTCGTGAGTGAGAAACTGGGTGAAAAAAAAACAAAGCCAAACAAAAAATGCAATTTCCTGTATAGGCTGTTTGCGCACTTGCCATTTGTCTTGCACAAGGCCGCATCCAGTCAGGTGGAGTGCATTTCTTCCCTTCAACAAATGAGTGAAGATCAGACTGGATTTCATATCTCAGTGCACTCGCACGCTTTCACTAAAAAATCCATTCTTTCATTAATTCTGGAATCGATCCATTTCTCAGAGAATGAATTATTCCCGAAATAAGGAATTTCTTCTTAATGACGTCCATTCATCAGGCATTCCTCAGTGGGATAATTCCAACAACCACATTACTTGTGGATTTAAAAAAAAATAATCTTCACATCCCCTGGAAAATATGTGTTTTAATGCTCAGAAAGACTTACATATCACCCATTATCTGCAGTAGCATATAAATTGGGCTGAGAAGAATTCAAGTTGCGATTCAGTGCCGAGCTTCATGACAAGGACTTGGAAAAATAATCTGATTGCATTTAATGTACATTACTCTGCTGATTCCTTCTCTGATTTAGACCACTCTTTTTGTCACGTTTTAACCCCTTTGCACAGAATACAAAAAAAGGTCAATATTTCCTGTTTTGTATCAGCCTATTTAGGCTTTATAACTCACTATTAGTGTCACGGAGACTCTGAAAAATAATTCCAGTGAAGCAAGACATTTGGAAATTACAAAATAATTTAGGAATTACATTTCGGAATTTACGGACGCCGGCATCCATATTTGCGCAAGGGGTTTAAAGTTGCACTATGCAAGTTTGTTTTTGCTTTCTGCGCGATTATATTTTTGTCTCAATTTGCCAACATCTCTCCACGATCCGCAAGCTGCCTGCTCCTAAATTCACTGTAAAAAAAATCGGGCTCTGGAGACCGCACAGGCGTCACAAACTGCAAATAAACACAAGGGGCACAGGCTGTGCCCCATAGCATAACAAACCGTCTTAGCCAATCACCGACAAGAGTTGACAGTTATGGAACCATGGGAAGGAGGGAACTATGGGAGGGAGGGGTGGGCTACCTTTGTTTTCTTTGAGTTCGAATGTCAACTGAAAAGAAAGTAAATGAACTTGCATAGTGCACCTTTAACTTGAGTCTGGCTGAATTTGATTTTTCATCCTAGAGGAGCCCATTTTCATGTTGACTCCTCGTATAGTGACGCTCCCTGACCATTGATATACAATGGAAATAGAGGTTTTTGGCGCTGTTATTTGATGCCAGTGTTAAAACAAACCGTACACCCAAACCCCTTACCGCAAAAAAAGTCAAAAAAATAGAGGCTTTTGTCATTCTTTTGTTGTATATCGACACTTGGTCAGGGAGCTGCACTGTACGACAAGTCGGCATGAGAATGTGTTGCCCAGAGGAGAGAAAAATTCCTGTGCTGACTTGAAATGCTACTCTCACTGCTGTAAATCGATTTCTTCAAGTTTATGAAGTTACAGACAGGAATAGCAGATCAAATGCAACAACTGCACTGCGATTTGAAACTGTAAGTAGATGCCGGCCCACTGACTAGCTGGTGCGTTTGATTCATGTTTCCTCACCCCATATCCCTCCCATGCTTTCTCTGAGAACAGCAAGGGATTATTGAACAACACATATGCGGCAAGACGACTGCAACTGACCTCTCAGAAAGAAAGTCAAATTCTCCAAGCGCTGAGGTTCAAGTCATGTAAACTCCTGGGCAAAAAAGGGCCAGATGTACATCTCTACTAAAGTTAAGCATGAAGGAAACAGCTTCAGAGTCATGATTTGAAAGGTATATAGAATATATTGTCTCAAATTAAGCCAAAACTATCCAGGAAACATTTTTTTTTCAATTACTCATTAAGTATTTGAAGCCATTGAGTGGAACAACATGGACTGTTTCTGTTAAAAAGCCGCCTGCAAGTTTATCCACAAGGCTAAACCATTCAACAAAATCAAAGGGGAAACCTATCAAAAGTTTAGTCTGTTTGCTTAATTCTTGCTAATTTCCTGAACAATAGTGAGTTGTTCAAACCATTGAAAGCTTCAAACTTTGTCTTTTTGGCCTTTTCCACTTTTTTTGCCTGGGAATGTCAATAATAATCATGATATTTATTTCGCACAATTTAATCACATTTATCTTAAATGTTGTGCATCTTTATTATGTTTAAACCCTTAATCAAAGAGAGGTCACAAGGGCAAAATAAAAAGAAAGCAAAGAGAATTATTATTTGAGAATTATTTCTCATTGAGCGTCAGTAAAACACAAAAAGCAAGCACACCAAAAAAGTAAAGGACCATCCAGACTAATACCAGCAGCCAGTCCAACTGTCATGTCCAACTGTCAACAGCAACTGTCATGGCGTGAAGTTTTATCAGTGACCTTAGTGAGGCACCATTAAAACTGAAAAGTAAACTGAGACTTATGAGCAACATAAGTTCCTTTCAAGAGATCTTTTCCAAGCAAAACCACGTTTTGCATGAATAACAAAGGCATGTCTGCATAAGAAGAGGGTGCCGGTACTTGACTGGCCTGCCAGCAGTCCTGAAATGTCGTCAAGAGACAAGTTTGCAAATTGGAAATGCAAAATGTAGTAAAGAAGAATTGTTGCACACCTTAAGACTTGTTTTCAAGAACAATGGGACCAAATTGCACCTGAATCACTGAAATCAGAAAGCTGAATCACTTTGTGTCTTCAAGTGCCTAGATCAGGGGTCCCAAGTCTTTCCCAGAAAGGGCCGGTGTGGGTGCAGGCTTTCATTGCAACCAAGCAGCTACACACCTGATTTTACTAATCAAGCTTATTAGCAAAGAGTCCAGGGGTTGACTAGTACAGGGGTGGCCAACCCTGGTCCTGGAGAGCCGCATTGTCTGCTGGTTTTTAGTGTTACTTGATTGATAAATTAAAGCAGTTGATTACACCCTTCACTTACATCACCTGGTGTCTTTGGTTTTCTCCACCCAATTAAAACCTAACTCAGCACACCCTCTGGCTCTACAGGACCTGCGTTATCCACCCCTGCTCTATAAACCATCATCTGTATCTGTGGCGTTGTACTGTGTTTCTACTTTGCCTGCATTACAACTACACTAAATATCCAACCACTTTGACAAATCTTTCAGAACCTGCAAGTCTGCTTAATTGGCTCAAGGAGTCTTATGGGTTGTTCCTGCTAATTGCTTGATTGGCTCAAGTACAAAATTAATTGCTTGATTGCCAAATTAAGCCTGAGACACCAGGTGAGATCAGTTAAGTGAGTAATCAACTAATTTAATCCATCAGTCGAGTGCAAAGTAACACCAAAAATCAGCAGACACTGCAGCTCCCCAGGACCAGGGTTGGCCACCCCTGGACTAGTAGTATCAGGTGTCGGTAACACTTTATAATAAGAGGTCATAAATCACGTAGTTATCATGCATTACTTAATGCATGATTCACTCATGTGTTCATTATGATTCTTGCATGATTTAATATATCAATTCATCGTGACTCATCATGAGTTAAAATTAATTCATGCTTACTCATGTCTGAATTCATGCAATGACATCATATGAACTAAGGCATTACTTACTGTAATGAATCCATCACGAATCAAAAGTAATTAAGCATGATCATGATGAGTTCATGGTTCATTAAAGTCAGTCGTTTCACTTTTGGCAGAATCAAACAACTGTTGGGTAACACTTTATAATGAGTACACATTACTAAGTGTTAGTTAAGCATTGATAAAAACTGAATTCATCATGTATAAAGCATTGTTGTCATCTTAATACTCATTAGTATGTAGTTTATAAACATTTGTAAATGTCTTACTCAACTCATCATTAATAAGAATGTTAGTTATGGATTGGTAAATACTGAATTCATAATTTATAAATCATGTTTTTAACATGAATGCTCGTTGGTAAGTAGCTTATAATCAGTAATTTTTTTTCTCTTCATTAGTAAGCTCATCAATAACATGCTTAATTATCGCATTTTCAAACTTTAAATTTATTAATGCTTAACAAATGCTTAATAATGTGTACTCAATAGAAAGTGTTACCAACTGTTGTAATGAAAACTACCGTTTGTCCACCATAGTTGAGGGGGCACAAGCATGATGAACTCATGAGAAAGTATGCTTTAATTAATGTCATTCAATGATTTTTTCCAAACAGCATTTCACAAATTTGTTGTAATGATAGCCGTTTGTCCACCACTTTAGTTGAAGAGGCACAAACATGATGAACTCATGAGAAAGTAAGCTTTAATTCATGACATTCAATGATTCCTTCGCAATAGCATTTCTCACATCTGTTGTGATAAAAGCAGGAATAAGATAAGATATACTTTATTGAACCCCGTGGGGTAATTTGTCCTCTGCATTTGACCCATCCTATGGTTAGGGGCAGTGGGCAGCCACAGAGCAGCACCCGGGGACCAACTCCAGTTCCTTGGTCAGAGTGTTCCTATGATGCATGTTTTTGTGGGAGTGAAACCAGAGTACCTGGAGGAAACCCACGCGAACACAGGGAGAACATGCAAACTCCACACAGAAAGGCTGGATTCGAACCCACGTCCTTCTTGCTGTGAGGCAGCAGTGCTAGCCCCTGTGCCACCGTGCCACCCATGTGGATTAAATCAGTATGTACTAATGCATGAAGTAGTACATAACTTCACTGTAATATGGTATCTTTATGATCAAAAAGTGATGGTAAGTCCAAATGAAATATCAGTTGCAATTCTGCCAAAAGTGAACTGACTATGTATTTGTAGACCCATGATTTCATGACCAACTAACCCTCATTTCATGTTGTTCAATATTCCCAATACTCTAACATTTGTTCATTTATACTGTATATTGCGATGATAGCTACCATACGTCCACCACTTTAGTTAAGGGGGCACAAACATGATTTATTCATGGGAAGCTAATATATGAAGTAATAATGAAGTAATGGATGAAAACGTCTATTTTGATTCTGCCAAAAGTGAAATGACTGTCTGTAATGAACCATGAAGTCATCATGATCATGCATAATTACTTTTGATTCATGATGAATTCATTACAGTAAGTAATGCCTAATTTGATATGATACTATTGCATGAATTCATACATGAGTAAGCATGAATTCATGTTAACTCACGATGTGTCATGATGCATTTATGCATGAAATTATGTATGAATCATGATTAACTCATGAGTAAATCATGCATTAAATAATGCATGATAATTACATGATTCATGTCCCCTTATTATAAAGTGTTACCCAGGTGTGTAATTGCTTGGTTGCAGTGAAAGCCTGCACCCACACCGGCCCTTTCCGGGAAAGATTGAGGACCCCTGGCCTAGATGTTTATTAAGAGTTGTGAAAAGGATTTGGAACATTACAAAGTTGTAAATACTTTAGTGTACCAACTTTTTGGAAATATGTTGCAATAATCTGAATTCAAAAGCTTGTAAATTTGAGATAAATCTATCCTGGGAAGGAAAAAAAAATCCCCGATTAAGAAATAATTATTTTTATCTATAATTGCGATGGGGAAAGTATTGATTCGCCGCAGTCTCGAACTGATTACTCAAAAGATGTTGTCAGCTGAGTTTAAATATACCGCGGCAAAATGACCACAATATGATCATAGTGTCACAACCTTTGTGTGAATGTCTTTCCTTTCTCTTCCTATTCAGCTATTTGAGTGTCTACACTGTAAAAGAAAAAAAAAAGTTGTCTCAACTGAAAAAGTTACTGTTCAGGCTGCCTTAAAATTTTAAGCTCATTGAACTTGAGACGACAAGTTGAGATAATATTCAACTTATTATCTTAAATTCAGTTAACTTGAAATTTTGAGGCAGCCTGGACACTAGCTTTTTGCAGCTGAGACAAATTTTTTTTTTACAGTGTATTAGAAGTATTTCTCATCCGATTGGTTTCCGTCTCACTTGTAATCCCCTTCCCAGCTGTGTATCGTGACATGGTAACTTCCTATTGTTTCAGTGACGTGTACTGAAACACCCTGCTTTTTGTTGCAAGTTGCAGGATTGTAATTTGCCTTATGTGCTTTGAACCAGTCAGTATTCCTAGTAGAGACTCTGTCTATATTAAGTACAACGTACACTTTAATGTCAGCAATTTTAATAGAATGCAAAGCTATTTCTGTCAACACATCGTCTAAGACATGGCAAATTATCTCTCTAAACATGCAAAGCAACTAATTGAGAAAAATTAACAGCATATTAAAAATCTTGTATTTGCAATCATGATTGCCCTGAAGACAGCACACTGATATAGTCACCCTGAACTGAGTTTTAGAGCCACAGCACTAAGCCAAAGAGACACTCCATTTAAATTTACCTACTGAGTGTGTGCTCCTTGAGCTCTAATACAAAAGTGGGTAATTTAGCATCCTGATTGGGTGAATGATGCAGAAACAGCCTGCTGATTGGATGAATGATGTAGAAGCACCATGCTGACTGGATCAACAGAGCAGCAAGTTGGGAAGCTAAAGCCCGGTGAGCCAGACCCACAGAGATGGAGGCATCTCCTGGGAGTGCAGGTGAGATAATATGCACCTGTCTGAATGCAGTGTGGCTTAGAAGTGATTGATGAGAAGACGTAGGGAGACTCTATGTCCCCCATATCTCTTAATCACACAGTTACCAGTGTAGAGAAAGAGATGCATCCCATTAGATTATGTGCGATGCTGCATAGCAGGTTTTCCCCAGTGTTCTGGCCCCCTAGAGGTCCTGTGATGAATCACAAGACAAAATAAGAGAGGAACCTTTCCCCCCTCACATTACTCAGCCTCTCTCATTTTCGCTCTCCATCTCTCCTCGCTAACCCTGCTCCTTCTAATCCTCGGAGAGAGAGAAAAATGTAATTCCACTGCTGTCTTGGGAAAGATGATCATATTTTTTACCTTTTTATATCTCCTCTTTCCCTCTCCCCCTTTCCTCTTCCTAAAACCAGATTGTGGCTCCCTCATCCGTTACCTGTCCCACACATATGGTTTTATTCACTCTATTAAATCTCAGCACGATAGGGATCGATAATTTCCCACACTGAGACATGACAGGGCCAATTTCTAATACTGATAGAATCCAGCTTTAGCCAGAGTTGACAGCCGAGCCACCAGCAAACATACACACAAGCACAGACATGTGAAGGCACTTTTTTGGTTTGTTGTCCGAAAAGGCGGGTGGGCATTTGTTGCGGTAATAGGAGTGATTCTATGTGGCCTTAGTCATTGTCCTGAGAAATGTAGTGTGGCATTTATTGATGAAGATAAAGAAGGTGACTACATGGCCAACTCTACATATCTCAATCACACAATAACTGGTACTGAGAAGGAGATGTGTCTCATTGGATTATGTGCAATTCTGTATGGCAGATTTTCTCTGGACCTCCCAGTGTTTGGGGCCCCTAGAGGTGTTGCAATGAATCACAAGACAAAATAGGAGGTGTTTTTTCCCCACTCCACTCAGCCTCGTTCATTTCCACTCTGTATCTCTGTGGTCAAAAAAGAATCCACAGCATCCCAAAAGTTACCATTATATGGGCGCATAAATTGGTTGAATAATGCCAGAAAACCAAAAACTATATACATGTACACAAACACACATGCTCGCGCACACACACACACGTGCAACCTTGAACTTATATCCTTGTGGGGACATTGCAGAGACCCATTAATTCTTTTATGTGTCTACAGCCTTTCCCTAATCTTAACAATAAGATGTTTGTCAAACAAAAACCCTTATCCTAACTTAAAACCATCCCTCATTCTAACCTTAGCCTGTAACCTTAAAGGGATATTTCAACATTTTGGCAAAATTCCCATAATCCCTATAGTTATAAGAGTAAGTACATTGCCTTTAGTTGTCCGTGCCTGTTGTTTTGAGATTCGCTCGCTCCTTCAAAACTCATCAAATATGCAATCACACAGCTCCAAAACACTCTCGTGGACAACCTTTGACTGGCACATTCACCATGCTATAAAATAATAATGTACAATTATAAGACTATATATAATTATAATTATTTTCAAGGCAAATGCATAACCGGAGCTACATTCCAGACATACCATCAAAAGCGTATGCTTACTGCAACTACTCGCTACGTCTGAGGCGCGCACTGCGCCCTGTGTTAATCCGCCCAGCGAGTTACTCAAGAAAGTAGTTCCAAGTGTTTGCTTCATGTGTCGTAATGTGTCATAACTATACATTATCATTTCATAGCGTGGTGAATGTGCTGGTCAGCACTTGTCCACCAGAGCGTTTTGGAGCTGCTGGATAGTGTATTTGATGAGTTTTGAAGGGAGTATTGAAGGAGGGAGGATCCTGTACCTTTCACTTTCGTTATGTTTGCTGAGCAGCATGCATCCCCCCTGATAACTAAAGGTAATGTACCTACTCATATACAGTATCTCACAAAAGTGAGTACACCCCTCACATTTCGACAATTAATTGATCATATCTTTTCAAGGGACAATGTTACAGAAATGAAACTTGAAATATATTCTACATTAGTCATTGTACAATATGCATAGCAGCGTTGATTTGCTGCACTGTCCAAATAACTTAAATAACGAACAATCATTATTCCCAAAATGGGTGGCAACAACAGTGAGTACACACCGAATTGGTAATGGTCAACCAAGCAATGAAACGTGTCTTATTCATCTTGTTCATGCTTTTCTCTGTTCGACTCGGCCATATGAGGTGGTGTAATGTGTTGAAGGTTTAAATTGTGTTACTTTGGGTGCAATTTTCTCATTCTGGTCACTGGATAGTCAACATGGCAGCTCATGGGAAAGAACTCTCTTTGCAGCAGTGGGAGAACAGCCTGTCAGTGCTCAAACTATACACCATGCAATGCACCAAGTCGGTCTGCATAGTTATCAGCCAAGACGGAAGCCTCTTCAGAAGCTAGCCCACAAGATAGCCCAAAAAAAAGTTTGCTGAATACAACCAGTCCAAGAAAATGTACCTCTGGAACCATGTTCTGCTGTCTGATGAGACCAAGATAAACTTGCTTGGCTCAGATGGTGTCCAGCACGTGTAGCAGTGCCCTGGTGAGGAGTACCAAGACAAGTGTGTACTGCCTACAGTCAGACATGGTGGTGGCAACATCATGGTCTGGGGCATGTGTGCTTCTGATCCTAGGGAGCAGTGTTTCATTCATTGAATAATGGATTCCAGCATGTACTCCCTTCGGAAAGGGCAGTTTTCCAACATGATAACGACCCGAAACACACCATCCAAGATGACAGCTGCCTTCCTGAAGTAGCTGAAGGTGAAGGTGATGGTGTGACCAAGTTTGTCTCCAGACCTGAATCCCATTGAGCACCGGTGGGACATCCTCAAGAGGAAGGTGGAGGAGCAGCAGGTGTCCAACATCCACCAGCTCTGTGATGTTCTCATGGAGGAGTGGCGGAGGATCCCAGCAACAACCTGTGCAGCTCTGGTGAATTCTATGCCAAGGAGAATCAAGGCAGTGCTGGACAACAATGGTGTTCACACTAAATATTGACACTATGGACACAATTTGGCATGTTAATGATGAGGTGTACTCACTTTTGTTAGCTCTCATTTTGGAAATAGTGACTATTTGTTCAGTTATTTGGACAGTGCAGTAAATCTACACTGTTACACATATTGTACAATGACGACTGTACAATATTTTCAGGATTTATTTCTGTAACGTTACCCCTTGAAAAGATATAATAAATTAATTGTCAAAATGTGAGGGGTGTACTCACTTTGGTGAGATACTGTAACTATAGGGATTATGGCAATAGGCCAATTTGCCAAAATGTTGAAATATCCCTTTAACTAATGGGTCATAATTTGCCTTGCCTTTGCCTTGTAGTTGTAAGGACAGGTGAAAATGTCTTCACTTCTCAATAATGTCCCCACTCTGAAGGGAAAAAAATCAATAAATGTTTCCTGGCTCTCACTTTGTAGCAAGTGCAAGAACACACACACAAGCGTGCGTGCGCACACATGAGAACATAAGAGTACACACACGGAACTGCACTCACTCTGAGGGTCTCTGGAGATCTGGGTGGGGCTCCGATGATGTCAACCTGCGCCATGTCATCTGCGTAGTCGTTCCACCCGTGTATGAACATGACCGTCCCGCTGTTCTCCTCGTCTCCACGCAGGACCAGCTTCCTGTCCTCATCCACCACGAACCCAGGGTGGGACACCTCAAACTGCACGGCTTCATTGCCCTCGCAGTCATCAAAGTGCACTACGGACAGAGAGAGAACCAACGTATTAAAAACAAATAGCCTCCCAAACACAAAATGGAAGGCTATGAGCTTACCCTCAGTGCCACTGCTTCTGCTCAGTAGTATGTAATATAACAGTGACTCTGTTAAACTGGCAGGTTTGATAAAGTGGGTTAGCTTCACTGGGGAGTTGAATCACCTGGCGCTTGAGGACAGCCTCCACACACCTGCAGTGCCCAGTGGGGAAACAGCCCACTCTCGTATATTATGTGTGAGTAAGGCACACTGACTCCCAGCAAGCAGTAGAAATAGAGATGCTAAAGCTCCCACATGACGCAGCCTGCAAGTATATGAGCAGCAACTCAGTTTCCTACGTTTTTGACTGTTTTTTTGCACATTGAATTTGAAAACATTATATATGAGTGTCAATTTTGTTGAAGTAGCTATAATTTCTGGGTGAATTGTAGTGTTTTTATAGAACTCATTGCCTTTTTATTTATGGACTGTATGATACCATCTCTGACAGAGACCGAGGGAACAAGACCCCATCACTGCTCTAGCACCTTGAGATAGTGCCTAATGCTACTATGAAACAAGGTGCATTTGAATATAGCCGTGTTTCACAGTGCATAATATCTGAGTTAAGCTTAATTACGGCTTTGAGCGAAAACCGGAACCCTTTCAAATCTGACGCTTGAGCTGCAGTGAAAAAGCTGCTCCTGGTTTTACTCAGGAAGCTATCCATCTTTTGAAATACCCCGATGATAAACTAACTAAACCTTTGTTCTCTCTCCATTGTCATTAAACAATTCCAACTTTCCTGCAGAAGACAAACTGATCCGACAGACGCCGGATCTCGCTTGCAATCTCTAGGGGTGAATGGGAAGCACAGTGTTGAGATTTCTGCAGATTGCGATGCTTTCGGAAGAGCTGGACAGAGCTATCATCGTTTCCTCAAAGGAAGAAACATCAAGTATCTTTATCAGTTGTGTGTTAGATCAGAACTGGTCAAGAGATTTCAATCTGTGACCTTAAACCCTTGTTCCAGGATGGAGAGAGAGAAATATGAGATGTAGCATCTATAGAGCAATTGCACACCAGCACGACATCATGACTGGTCTACCTGGAGACGATGTATCACTGGGGGGGGGGGGGGGGGGAGAGATCAAGTAAGAAAAATTACTTGGGACATTCTGCCATGAACTAAATGGCCATAATGGATATTTGGCATAAATTCCAGAAAGCACTCTAAGAAAAAAAAAAATCACCGCTTAACTCCCTTAAGACAGGTTCATTTCCAAAGCTTCCATTCTTACTGTCCGCAAAAAGGCCATACCTGTTCCTATCTCTCTCATACACAGGAAACGGATGAGTTGTGTACCTCCTTAGGGAGCTGTGTCACACTTACAGGGCATACTCACAATTTTAAACAAAGTAAACCTGTTCATGCGAGTCAAAATCATATTTTTCTTCTCCTACGATTATTAGCGAAGGCAACCAGCTAACATTTGTCGCATCCCTTGGCTCAAGCTTAAAATACAGCTTTGAATCCTAAAATTTCCATAGAAAGCTCTTAAATATAAAAAGCATGATGCCGGAGTGAAAAACAGATTGGCAAGGATGGAATCAGATTATGACTTGCAGCCAAGCAGATTCGCCGTCTTGATGTGTACTTTCAGAACATGCACAATAATCGTGACAAAGCTCCTTTACCCCCGGAGCAAATGACATACAGTGTCCATCCTATTTTGTTTCCGCTCATAAAGTGGCTCGCTTAGGAGCTGTTCACACTGAACTCGCCTTATCTGCGTGGAAAAGTAAGTCGCGTCGGTCCTTACTTTTTGAAGCCTGTTTTGTAAAAAGGGCTGGATTCTTCTTTTCTGCGGTTGCTAAGTGTCGCTCCAGTCTGTCAACTTTGCGAACATTCTAAACAATCTTAACTGCTATGGTAAACTAATTCCACGACAGATTCTGGTGTTTTGTCTGTTTCTAAAAAAAAAAAAAAAAACAGATAAGCCGTTGGCACTTGCTTTTACTCTTAAGTAGAGTGAGAAAAAATCTGTGAAAAAATTTAACAACTTTTGTGAAATCGTTGTTTTAGGGACAAGACTATGCTAACAGAAACAACAGCTTGCTACGCCATCCTAGTTTAGAATGAAATTCCACGCCTGCTTTCAAGTGATTGGACAGCAGGGAAAAGACTCAAAATAACATGAAGCTTTTTTTTATCCAGGCACCTCACAGTACACTTTTTTCAGTTAGAAGCGCACCTAAAAACTGCACAATGTCTGGGGCAAAAAAAGTGAGGCGGCGGGCACTCAAAAGCAGCATCCAGAATGCATCACATCATTAAAATTATAAACAGAAAGGGCACCCCACGCCGATAAAGTACATTTGGTGTGATCGTCTGCTTAAGTACTTTTGTAGTCATACATTTACAATAGACTATGTGACACAAGAAAACAAGGCGATCCGTCAACTGTCAGTTTTGCCCTAACCCAGTATAACAGTGAAGTCAATCAAATGCCAAGTTAGGGAGATGTTCAGGGTACTTAAAATAATTCAGAGTAAATGTGAGATATCCTTAAGCAGTTGTGGTCCTACATGCCCATCGTGGCGTAAATTTCTCCCAAATGTCCCTTTATACTCTTGGTGACACTAATTTTTGTATCTGTTTTAGGACTCTCCTTGCTGAAAATACCACCTATGGTCCAGATATGTCTTGAACAAAAGCTGAAACTGTTTCAGTGGACTGTAGTGGCATGGTGGTCAATGTCTTATTTAACATGTAGCATTTCAGAGATATAGAGACACTGTGTGTGGTAGTCCGAGACATGGAGACATTATCTACGTAAGAGAGAGAGAGAACGAATGCCTGAGAGATGTGGAAGATGTGTACGTGTAAACAGTCATGAATGCCACAATTGGTGCATTATTATTTTTGTCAGAGACAGATAATGTCACAACTCTCAACTGAATTACTTTTCTATTGTTTCCAATTCTGTAACTTGCGCGTCTATTTGGTGTCTAGTGTGACTGATTCACGTCATGCGCATTTCCTCACCCCTGGCTGCATCTCATTACCTGGGTATCCTCTGACAGCTATGTGACGGGTATTTAAGCCCTCTGATCAGTGTTGCAAGTGGCTGCATTGAAATGTGCAATTTATGCATAGAAGCAGTCAGTACAGTAAGTGAAAACTCTTTGACTTTGTTGAATGCAACATATACTGTAATGACAACAGTTCCTAAACTCCTTTCCTGTCAATCCTAATCAGGGTCCAGGATTAGGACCGCATTCAAATTGACCCGCTGCAGTCAGTTTGTCAGTCTAAGTTTATAGTATATGAGATCCCAAACCTAAGCAGGGTCCAGGATTGGGATCACGTACTAGTTAACTCTTCCAGGTGTGTTCCTCTGTTCAATTTGTTAGGAACAAGCTTCCAAACCCTCTGTTTGGTGCTGGTGAAGACTGCACACCAACTGGCTGTGATCCCGGAAGCCACTGACCAGCGATTGACAGCTCAGATCTATCAATAACATCTGTACTGAGATGTTCTATCCTAATCCTAGGTTCCGTTCTTACCTCTTCCGCAGAGGATCCATCTCCTGCACTACTGTATAAGCTGTCAATAAACTATCAGCTGGATTGTCCACTGCCTTTGAACTTTTTTATTTTATTTTTTTTTAACCCTTATTTAACCAAGGAAGTCCAGTTGAGATTGAAATCTCTTTTTCAAGGGAGCCCTGGGGGGGTTGAGGCGGGAGGGAGAAGGCAAATTGCACAGCCAATTAGATCAGGATTAGGTGGCAGGTGGAAAGAGCCAGGTTGTGACTTTAGCCATGACTCCGGGGAACCCTCTACTCTAATCAATAAATGTCATAGGATCTTTAGTGATCAAAGAGAGTCAGGACCTCCGTTTAACATCTCATCTTAAAGACAGTACTTGATTCCTGGTCTATACTGCAAAAGAAAAAAAGAGCATGGGGATGAGTGCATGCAATCAAATATGGTATAATTTGTGCATTTGTATGCTTTACGGGTAATTGTCCTCTGTGTACAGTATTTGTTCATATGTCAAGGAAAAGATCACAATTTTAAAACTCGTTTGGACCCCATTATTTGTGCATATGTTTCATTATCTCCTCAATATTGGAATAATAGGCAACCTTCCACTGAAGAAACTTGATGCATGTCCTCCGGTGCCCAAGACTGTATTCTTCAGGAGATATATAGGTATATGGAATAGCAGATATATGGCAAATAGTGGTAACATCACAGGCGAGTCAGATACAGCACTGATAGGCCCATAAATTTCTTAATATGCCCTTAAATGCTTAATTGGGTGTGTATAAATCACCGAAATAGCCGTGTAATAGTGTGATGAGATAAATGCAAGGTTGACCACAAAATAGTGGAAAATTGCCATCATTGGTGTTAAAATTACTGTGAGATGTAATTTCCTGAGATGTGTGCAGGTAATTCCCGCTTGATTTACGAGTAAATGTGCACATTTACAGTATATGTTCCCAGCTAATTCTCCCTGACTCCCTTAACCTGGTACGCGCCAATGAACAGCACTCGCTGAACCAGCAGAATCTTCTAGAAGGTCTCCAATACCAGCAAGAGCAGGTGTATGTGCAGGCGATCTCTTTGTGGGAGTGAAAAGCTGACATGCCAGGTACTGCCTCCAACATCACTGACGAGCTGACAGAAACGGTCTCTGCTGCAGGGGGCCTGATGTTTAAAGATATACCCAGAGAAGATAATGAGCATCCCCCCAAGTGGACATGGCTGCTCCGATATCAGTCTTAGAAACACACTGGTTTTATTGTAAACCGTCAATATCAATGTGATATATACAGTATTCCCCAAGCACATCAGCGTTTCTTTGTCCAGAATTGCAGTCATAATAAACAAAACCCATTGGCTCTATTGAGAACTACATAACAGTCAAATCACTGACAAGCCAACACATAAGGGAAATCCAAAGCTCTGACCAGTTGCCCACCAGTTCGAAGGGAAGTTCCCGAGGATCTACTTTCTCTCAACGTAAAGGTATAATACAGCTCTGTATTAGAGTAAACCCGTGCCCTGCAAGCAATATCCCAGACATCAGGGACAGCTATACTCTTATGACCGCATCAAACTGAAGAAAACTGTTTCTCTGGTTTCCGATCAAATTGCTTCTGAATTTTACCAGTCCACAGAGATGCTGTAACTCATCAAGCCATCGTGAAAACCTTGAGCAGACAGCAGCACAAACAACGATCTTATAATTGAGTTCAACAGAAAACCTAGCTCAGCAAAATGTCTCCTTTTATCTACTTTGTGTGTTTGCTGCAAGGTCTCAGTGCATTGTGGGAGTACTCACAATACAGTATGTCATTTCTGTGAATTACTTGGAGTTGTGAGCTATAGTCCATACTAGGCATGTCCTCAGAAAACACTTTCACTGTATTTACATAGTGCAAAGCCAAATATCCTTTTCAGGCAGTGGACTTGTATATCTGCTCTGATGAGCAGTTTGTAGTGGTGAATTTAATTCAATAATGTCTGAATTATTTAACTGCATTTTCTTATTGAGGCAAGCAGAAAAAATTCCACAATTGCGCTCAACAGAAAAATATGGGCTGTTAAAAAAAGTCTACAAGGAGGGGATAAAAGAAGAAGAGTGAGAGGGGCATGTGCTCAGGGATGCAGAGTTGGAGGCCAACTTCTCCTGGGGTGCGCTTCCCAAAATTGTAGTTGCTAGCTAAGTTAACAACTTATATAGTTTGTCCAGTCACAGTCAATGGGTCCAACCATGTGAGTTAGCATAGTTTGCTGGTACTCCTGTCACCATTTGACCTGGGTTCACTGCGACCTCATTTTCAAAGAACTGACTTTTATGCATACTCGAGTTGTGAGCAACAATGTTCCTTTGGTAGCATGAACCAGGTATGGACATAAACCAAAACCGAAGACCTCACTGGGAGCCAGAACTCATGTTGACTGATTTGCTCAATCCAGATTTCGAATAAAAAAGCTATATGGCCTGCCAAGTCCAGCGTTAAAAAGTTTCAGGAGGAGAGATAGCCCAATGTTCTGGCCCTTCAGGTTCAAATCCTCAAGGTCTCTTAATTTCTGAATGAATCATGGCTATAATGTGGGCTGAATAAATCTATATACACACAAAGCAATTCAAATTAGTGGAATGACTGCAATAAAACTTAAGTGTAAAGGAACTCAGCATTATGCAGGCATACATGGGAATGTGCTGTGACCTTATACTGTACTTGTTGACCATAAATTTTTCATTCTCTCTTCCTCTCTCATAGCAAAAAAAAATAGCTTTCAGGAGTAGCTATATGGACATGGAGTCCAGTGCTAGCACTTCCAGGAAACTAGTGTTACAAAACCTAATATTATGTTATTTCTGCCATTTCAATTTGAAACTTTTTCAAAATGAGGATTTCTGGATGTCAGCCCAGTTTTAACCTCTGTACTTCCTCAAATTATTGGATTCTGCAGCTTGAGCTTCAGTGGGCCGGGTTAGACCAGGGGTTAACAGCACTCTGAGGAGGAGAGTCGAAGCAGGAATTCTAATCAGATCAACCATTGATAACGTCTGACTCAGTCACACATCTCCGTCAAGGTTTTTGCAGTGTCAATGCCTGCAGCGCTAAACACAGGATAGGCATCCATTTCACATTTTTATTCATCCCCATACTGTACTATTTGTCTTTTGCCTTTGGAAAGAGCACATTTATGGTTGCTTACCATTGAACAAATATGCTGTAAAATATACTGAGTTCCTGTTTTCAAGAACCAAAAGAGTGGAAGGGATTAGTAAAAAGGAATGAATATGAAATAGCAATCATTCTGAATAGCGACCAAGTCATCTGATGCAGTCAGCTTCTGGGCCTTCTGTACAGTGAAATGTGCATTTGCAACAGTGGTTGCAAAGAACTAGCTGCAAGAGTATGAGTGACTAACAGTGTATGAGAGGTTTCTGTAATACTCTTGTTTTTCTGTTGCTGTTTTTTTTTTTTTTGCAAAGCTTATTTTTTATTGGTGAGTATTGATTTTATTAGTATGGTAGTTTGTTAGCTTGGTTTCAAGAGAATTGTATGTAAGACTTTCATCAGCTGCTATTGATTTGCTAATTAGTAGGCCATGTAGACCTTTTTCCCACTTAAGAAGGCTTGTGGATTCTATTCTACCTCCCGCCGATAAATATTCCCATGGAGCAGGAGGCCGATTAGAATCCGCAAGCCTATTAAAGTTGTAGTCTCATTTAGGGCAATGGTAAATTAGTTGCTTACAGCTGGGTCTCCAGAAAAGAACGTTTGCATTAGGTCTGTAGGACCTGCAGAGGATTTACTTGAGCAGACTTTGTAACAGCTGGATTACCAGTTGTGTGACTTGTAATAGATTGGAGATTCCACAATCAGTTTGTTTTGTGACTAGCTAGCTTTCGTACAATTTGTTCAATGTGTATTAGGCTGGTAGTGTGCATGGTTGTTATGACTGAAATGGCAGTTGGGGGCGCTTTTCATCTGATTGTTTGATTTCCTAACTAGTTGGGAATGTGGTCTCATGTAAACCATTTTCTATTTAAGAAGGCTCACAAATTCCACTTAAGTCAGAACATGACCATAGAGTCACGCTCTCTCTCTCCTCTCTCCCTGTTCGCCATGTCTGGCTCCATCCCAGTCTGTTCTTTTCCCCATAGAGGATACTTCCTCTGTCCTCCCATTCTTTCTCACTCTCACCTCTCCATCTCCACTTTCAAATACCGCTCATTTTCAATGACATATCCCATTAAACTGCGCATTACTGCTATTCACCTGTCCCCAAGGCCTCTGAGAGGTTATCTCGACAACCTTGCCATCCTCTGCTCCTCAGCTAAAATGGCACCCCACTGACTCCCCTGGGAGACTAACTTTCACCCGGAGGCCTCCCTCACAGCCACCTTTCTGCCTCTACAACAGTAATTGACAATTCCTCACTGCACTCACCTCCAACCCACAAGGCTAGCGAGCTCTCAGACTGAAGGAACTGCTCCTCCTGTGAGCTGAGAGTGACCCCCACTGCATGAGTCAGGCTACCACTTACTTTCCCTCTTCCTCCTTCATGCCCTCTTTCTCACCCTCCTACACTCACTCCCACTGTTTTGGCCCTCTGTAATACATATCCGCTCCCTCTCATCTTTGTTCCATGTCTCCAGAGTCACTTTTACCCTACAATCTCCGGATATCTTCTCAAACTTCCCACTAATTTAGTATCTTCCTCTCTACTCTTCTCTCTCTCTTTCTCTCTCTCCTCAGCACTTAATTCCCTCTGTCCTGTTTTCGAGCCTGTACACTGATCTTGCAGCTGCTAGTGGTTGTCCGACACGCACTGTACTTACACGGACAGCTCGTGTACAGCTGAGAGGACCGGGGAAATGTCCAGGGCTCAGTACACCATGACACTCAGAGATTTTGACAGCTTCTCGGTAACTGGACTAAATCAAAATGAACTGACAAAAATGTGGCAAGAAATATTAATCATGCACTGCCAGAAGACTAATACCGCACTATAGCCAAAATGTGGGTCAAACTCAATTCTCACTACCTCCCTTCACAACCCAGACAAAAGCAAACAAGTATTACCGCAGACTGAGGATTCTACAGTAAATAAGAGCCAAGCTTATCAACGCTTCCTTAAAATTCACCTCTCACAAACCTCATCCCTGAAGGAAAAATAAGTATATTGTACAAAATATTCCAAGAAATTTTAATTGACATCAAAGAGGACAGCTGGGTGACAAAAACTATGTAACAAAAAGTAAATAAAAACAACAGTATGTCCAAAAAAAAAAAAAAAACCCCATGGTAATCCATTAAGAGAGAACAAAGAAAGTGAAAGCCCGCCAGCCACTGAGGCGAACTGAAAGGTAACATATGCCCCTCTGCAGGAAGGCAGAAACCACTGTATGAATTTTGATGAGGGAGGTACATTCAGCTGGCAAATGGCTAAAATTACAGTTGGAAATTACACGGAAAGTAGCAGACAAAACAACAAACGAGATCTGAGCATAGCTAAAATTCAAGAGGAAGCCTTCTTGAGTTGGTGTGGGGGAGTGATTTTTTTTCAGCATTTATATATTTACCTTCTTCTTCTAATCTCTTTTTTGGTTTACATTGTACTTTAAGCTTTTACTGTCTTGTTATTTCTTCACTGACGGAATGAGAAGGGGAAGACATGGAGTTTCCGCCATCACTAAATGTGACGGCTCATCTGAAGTTTCTGGATCTTTGAAACTTTCCTCTTTCCTCTGAAAAAGCTGGACTGGTGTCTGGTGCTCTTCTGAGCATTAAAATTTCTATCCAAAAAAAAAATGACTTTGGCTTGGCATCTCTGTGACAGCCTTCTGTCAGGACGTAGGAAAATACAAAGGCCCAAAGAGCACCCAGTCTTGTCACCCACAAAAAAAAAAAAAGAGAGAGAGAGAGAGAATCCATATACATCAGTACTGATATGACCATATGCAGCCAAATGGAGCTAAGCGGAAGTTCAATCAGGGGGATTATCCTTTACATGCTAGCACTCATACTGCTAGCACTCATACTGATTTCTCATTTGTTTCCTGCCACTCACATCTCTCATGTATGCTCACTCATAATTTCCCTTTCCCTCATTGTCTAGAGCCATCCATTGAGCCAGATCAGCAGTTCACATCAATCCAATTGCATAGAAACACACTTCCACTGCTAGCCAATCATCTTACGGCTGTTCTGTCACATGGTTCTCTCCATGTTTCAGTGCTCCATGCTGTAGTCACATGCATCTCTCCACCTCCCCATCATTGCCTGGTCTTTTGCAGAATAATTTTTTCGCTTCATTCCATCGGCCAAATCAGCTTGATCAGTTTCATATGAAGTTGCGACCCAACACCGTCACCAGTATCTTCACCGGGGTATTTACAATACAGTTGCTCAGGGCAGATACCATTTCATTAAAAAATCCCCCTGGAGAGTCAAAGCGCCAAGTACTTTGCACATCAAGATTTTATCTCCACATCATATGAATAATAAACAATAACCTTTACTTCATTCACTTTGTCTCTCCTAATCAAAATAAATTAAATACGATTCTCTGGGTCCCGCATATTTGCATGAGGGCGTCTCCGTATAAGCAATGGCATCATTTAGAAAATTATTGCCCGAGTGTTTACCCTGGAGGGTGGTTTATTTCAATATTAGAAAAGGCATTTTGCAATGATACTGTCACTGATCTCTCCATAGCTACCAAAGCTGATAACTGAGAAAAAAAGAACTCACAATCAGGAAAACTAATTTGAAAGAGGGTAAACTATATTCCTGCACCCACAGAGGCCTAATTTCTCAAATTAAAGCGGCAGCCTACACTTTTACCTCATCCTTATTGTAACCTTTCAAACCCAAATCATTAGAGTACAGGACAATATTAAAAATGTGTCACTGCCCAATGAATTTTGGAGCTAAGCGTATTTAATGACACTCGTGTTTTTCAACTGAATTCATTTCATATACAAAAATCTCACCGTATCACAGGCAAGAATTGAAACTTTCACCCAGGAGAATTTTAGCTGTGTCTGCATGTGGAGAATATGAGGGCATTACTGGCATTTAGGGAGAGTGGGTCACATAGCGCATTAGCCTCTCCAACCATAGCATATTAGCCGTCGCAACCAAAACACCCCTAATGACAAATACCATCATCTATAATTTATTCAAACTTGTCCTCTCGCTCCGCTTCTACAGACACCAGGCACAGTTAAATCGTTGCATTCCAGGTCAGGTCAGGATCCCACATATTTGAATTCAGCAGCATGAAAATATGTGAAATAGTTTTTCATCTGCAACAAACTTTTGACAAGAACACCGGTTTTAATATAGCAACCGAAAATATAATAATATTTTTTTTTTACAGTTGCTCTCTCTCTCTCCTGATCTTCCATCCAGATCTCTTCCAATGTTTCAGATAAGCTGTTTCTTTGTGTTTTTCTGTTGATAAGTGGGACAATGTTAGTCACTCTAAATCTCTGTTGTTTTTCATGCCATTTCCTTTGCAGTCTGCATTGTGTGTAACACTCAGGTGAGATGCTGTAACCTGGAGCAAGAAGCTTCATTGTTAGCTCACTTAAATTACAACCCTCATTGTACTTGTATTCTGTGATAGTGTACTATGCATAATATATTACATTATAATAACTTGTGTCTTATATTCAGATATTCCCTCTCAGAAATTTAGAACTCCTTTTGATGAATTTCTGGATGAATGACAGAGGGAGGAGCTTACTCCCCGAAGGAAGCAAGGGAGCACTTCCTGTCCTGTGACACTGACACCAAGAATCACCAGTGACATCTGAGTATTTATTTAGGTTTGCACAACAACAACAACCATGTATCTGCATGCTCAATCTGCCTATGCACTCGCTCACACACACATATTTATGCGCATGTGTGCCCGCACACACAAACACTCACGCCTGTTAGCGACAGTGTTTACACACTCACACACGTTGAGAGGCAATTGCACACACTGATTCAAACCTTCACACAGAGGAGCACTAAAATGACTGAAATGTGATGTGATGTGGGACGATGCAAGCCTACATAACTGCATGTCATGGTTGGCCTTTCAGCTTGTTGGCGTTCGGTGCACAGAGAGTATTGAGGAAGAAATTTAACTGCTTTCCAGACAGCACTTGTGTCGGTTCAAAAGGCACAAAAGGCCAAAAGCTACGAAAAAGCCCAGTGTGTATGAAGGCAGCGGAAATCTTCAAGGCCTCTCCCTGAATAGCGAGCCACTGAAGTTGGGGTACAATCAGAGTAGTGCTGCATCAAAAAAAACTGCCTCCGAATCAAGCACAGATAAATCCAACTGGAATTCTTTTTTTACAGCCAACCTCAGACTGATAACTGCAGCAATTAAGCACTGCTACAGAACGCCCACATAACTCAGGGGTCGCTCCTTCACAAAATTAAGCACGGCCTCCTGTGTGTTGGAGGTTCTCAGTCTTCATAGCATATTTCAAATATGCTTCACCGCTATCACAACAGTACATTCATATTACCAAAACACACAAACAAGCGCATTAAGAGCACATATTCTCCCTCTTGCCTTTTCTTCCTCTCTTAATATTTTCTCTCCTGAGGACTCAGTATAATTTGTACTGGGAAAAAGCACATAAATTAAACCTATATCTACTGTAATATTAATCTAGATGTGCACATCAAAGACTGGAGACAAAATATCAGTGACCACACCGGGAGAGGAAAACACACTCTCTCAGGCTTCAGTGTAATTTATTGACATGGCAAAGCTGCTGTTTGGACAAATCACCAATGACAGCCCATCTCCCAACAACATTTACAAAAGAAAAACTTCAAAAACAGAAAAGAGATTCAAAAACCACACTGAGCTATATATTTTAATATTGGGTTTCATAAGGTGTTGTTGTCTGTCGACACCCTATCCTGTGGGCACAACCGCACTCTTTGATTTATAATTTGCTCTCAACTTCAAAAATTTTGTTTCAAATATTCTATACAAACACATTTTGAGATCAGTGATCTCTAAATTGAACAAGCCATGTGTTTTGAAGTGAGTAATCTTTGGAAACTTTGATCTGGGAGTCACTGATTTGAGCAGTGCTTGTCAGATCAATGTAATAGCAGGATAAAGGATTTAATGGTGATGTGGCTGAAACCAGTCCTAATTGGTCAGCACAGGCCACTTAGGTGCAGTGAGTTAAGCCATCTGCCTGACCAGTCATGACAGAGTGCCATAGTCACAGAGCTAAAGAAAATACGGTTACACTTTACTTGAAGGTATCGTCATTAGAGTGACATGACACTGTCATAACTGTTACATGACACAGTCATGAACATGTCATAAACATTATGTCAATGTAATATATGTTTATGACTGTTGTCATTAGGTGTCATTCGGTTTTTGAAATGAAAAGTTGACATTGTTTGGGTTGTCTTGAGTCATAAACGTTTATGACAGTGACATAATGTTCATGACCCAATCATGACTGTGTCATGTAACAGTTATGACAGTGTTATGTCACTCTTATGACGATACCTTCAAGTGAAGTGTTACTGAAAATACTAGGGTGGATGATGTCATTGGCTGAGCTAACCAGAAAACGTGAGATGCGTCCGCCAGCTTGTGTAAGGAATCGGCAGGAGAATTGCACAATCACGCACTGTACATGTGCATATGCGACAAGATAAAGTGAAATGAAAAACACGGAATATCTTTAACAATAAAAATATTATTCATGCTAAGTGATAAATCTGTTAATTGTAGTATCATCAGCATCAAATTCACCTTCCGTTCTATTTTTCATTTATGCTCATATACAAACTTCACTTATGTTAATATACCCTTAGAATCTTTCTTCATGTAAAAAATCATCAACATAATCTCTGTATTCCACCTTTGAATTAACTTGGTCGAAGGTTTCCCACATTTCCGTACGGGAAGCTGTCCGTCAGTAAGATGGCAGACGCGAATCTCGGCAAAACTGGTCTCGTCTCCACTCTAGTGTTTTCTTTAGCTCTGTGGCCATGGTGTAGTGAATGAAACTGATTGGTCAGGCTAGGGTCCCTTGTATGTTTGCCTATCCTGATCGGCTGAAACAACATACCATAGAACAGCATGGCACAATGTATGTAGCTTAATGTGATTGGTGACTGCAGGATGTTATAATACAATTTTCTAACTCACAGTACGTAAAGAAAAAAACAAACAATTTCTCTTCTTTTTTTGTTTGCGCTCACTCAAGCCAGGGGCACAAATACAAGCCTGGACACACACACACACACACACACACACACACACACACACGCACACACACACGCACACACACACTCAAATGCAGTCCTATAGACAAACACAATTGAATTTCTTCCCACACAGGAACACAGAAACCAGTATAAATGATCATCAAACAGTATTTTTCTTACACTAATTATGCTTAAATATACTATTTCTCAGAAAGAGAGAAGTAATTGCCTCATTAGAGACACAGTGCTTTTATGTATTCACACGGCAGATAAGCATGTGATCTACAGCATTTGTTTATCTTATAAGAAACTATTTTGTCAGAATCATTAAAGGGAAACAATTATCAGATGTGATTGTAAAGTTCTAAGACCGCTATTAAACTTCCAAATAATGATATACATTGGAAATATATGCTCTCCCCTTCAAAGGAATCTCTTACAGCTGATACACACACGTCCCAACTTCCCCAGCCATTTTGTCTGAAGTCTAGCAAGAAGTCAGCAACTGCTAAGTGATTGCTAAGTTCTACTCTCACATGATGATGGACGACTAATGTCATCAGAAGTTTGGACTTGGCGTAATCAGTTGCAATACTGCTTTAAACCTTAGCATATGTTTCGGTGTTTCGGAGTTTCAGTGAAGAGCAATTCCCCTTGTACTACACAGCACCCTCGCTACTGACATTGCAAATGATGTCTATTTAGGCAGATAGGTGTCAAAATGGAGTGTAGTCATTTTAAGTATTGACATACCGCTATTTTAATGCAGTTGAAAGCATTAGCGTTAAGACCAGGTTTTAAGCCACAGCGTAAAAAAGGTGCTTTTTATTGCTGTAATATTGGTAATGCAATAACTCAGGTTCCTCTTTATGATACGATGTTACAATATGTTTATCACAGCAAAGATGCCAATAAACATGCATTAATGAGCCCGGTAGTCAGGTATTTGACCTCCAGCCACACCATTAGTGGCCATGGCTGGATTGGTGAGCATTAGCAAGGCACCAGTTGGCCTAGGCTCAATGAGGATCATAGGAGATTCAGGTGGTTAACATTTGTTAGACTCATCGCTCTCTAGCTGATTTCCTGTTAGGCAAGGTGTTTTTACACCCTTGTGCAAATTAATTGAAACAAGCTACAATTTTTCAGTCTTTAATCCCAATTCATGCTCTCAAGCAAAAGCCTGCCATTTTGTCTTTATTTTTGCATTTCTTTCATCAGGACTAAATAAAATCATACTGCATAAGAAATGTCATAATATTTGTGGGATATTTGGGGGGGGGTTGCGGGATGTAAAAATGGTGCACGTGCAGTTATTACGCCAAGCGGTATTGCATCACGTTTCTTAGCTGTCTGTGGTCTTTTGTTTTCCTGGCTGGTTATTTGTGATTCAGACATTGTATGTGATGGATGTGCCCCTGAGAAAGCGCCCGAAGATGGCGACTTTGCACAAACACATGAGCAAGTCATACTGGGATATAGCAAGAACAGTTGATGTCAGTCTTTCAGTCTTAAAAACTGAGGTCATATTATGTATAAATATGAGCTAATCAATATAATTCATAATACAACCCCAATTCCAAAAAATGTGGGATGTTGTGTAAAATGTAAATTAAAAAAAAAAATGCAATGCAACCTGGCTTTTAAGCCTGAGACAGTTTATATCCACGGCATTCCATACTTCCTTACTTCCAGACCACTGTTCCAGTCTGTGCCACAGTTTGCCACTGTTATGTTTTCTACTCATTAAAGTGCCGTAGAGGCATCTTCCGTGATCTGTGCCTAGTTCCTTTCTGTGTCAACCGTAACACCAATGACAAAGGCAGTTTATAATTGATGGTGTGTCTGCAGAGTGTAAAGCCAAAACTATGACAACATATGAAACAACAACACCTAGAAACAACAACTTCAAAAAAAAAAGACTGTAACTCAAAGCATTTTGAATGACGTACAGACTAGCAGTTTATAAGGTAGTTGGTAATCACTGCAGAATAACAGCTCTGAAATTAGCAAAGAATTCAATTAATTAATATCAGAAGCCGTCACAATAAAGACAATATGTTGTAAGCTTGCCAAAGCTGGCAGTTATGACGATGATTCTGATGATTTGCTCACCCCCAGTGGCCGTCAGTAACATACATGTCTGATTACGCGGCAATACAGCATACTGCATTAGTATTGTTGTTCATTGGAAGCCAAACTTCAGTTAGCTGGAAAAACTTTAATACCAGGCACTAGAAATGTGCTGTGATATTCGCAGTCGAGCAGAAAGTCACAATACAGCCCACAGATGACTTGGATATTCTTTGAGGCTTGCTGTGCATTGCAGTAACATTGCCAAACATCACGCATGCCTCCAACAAACACGGCACACTTTATGGACCTCAAGCGTAATGGGAAAATTCATGCCAATTACTGAACCAAAAAAATTGGCAAAAGCGCCTCTTCATCCAAAAACGGGAATGTTTTGCTTGTTTTGTCCAAATTCCAAAGTTTTGTCGAGCATATTTTGTAATTACTTTGACATTTGAAGAATTTCGTTGCCATCATTTTCAGAGCATTCACTGTGCAGCCAAGGCCTGGCACAACGGAGGATAAGAGGTTTCAAATAAACATTGCCTCGAGGTTCTTGTGGCAATGTGTTAAAAGCCTCCTTCAAAGAGCTAGGCACGCGGTAACTGCTTGGCCAAACCGGTGGTAGGCACATCGCCATGTTAGAGACGTCATCAGTTCTATTCACAGCCCCACAGGCAGATGATGCTGAATTATACAGCAAGCCATGTTTCATATCTGGCCAATTTCTGTGAGGGGAGGGCACACAAATTAATGGAAAAAGAAACAGAGGGCTCTATTTCCGTGCCTTTGCAAACAGAAACGTATGCAGCTGTAAACATATGCAAAATTTATTCCATCGGACTTTTATCACCTTCAGCCAGCTTGGTAGTTTCCTGCTCTAAAACAGAAGTGTTTGTGTCTCAAGGGATTGGGCAGAACAAATTCAGGTGCGGCAATGTCAAAAACTGGTGCTTTGCATTTTTCATGTCATAGACCTTGTTTGCATCATGTCTCACCCACCAAACCACCTTTTATCGCAAGTTTGTCTCTATATGATGCAACATAGTTTCATGAGACTGAATCACAACCAGCGGGGCTGTTCACAAATGTACACATATCATTTCCTCCCCATTTTCATTTTCGTTATGTACCTTACAAATGCCCACAAAATGGTGGTGGGGTCTACTGGGAAGGGGAGGGTGAAGGGATATTTATATCCACGATAGATTGCAGTTCTTTGAGGCCAAAGGATGCAATGGTAAGGCAGGTTAGGCGCTCGTTCTTCACTCGACAAAATTAGAAGTTTGCCATGGCATTGACGCAGTGGTGTAAAAGGGAATGACAACAGTTAATCTGATTTGCCGTAATAGAACCAGTCCCCCACCACACCTACAGGTAATTAATTCATCTAATTCCAGCCCTTTTGACAGCAGTGCAATCACCTCCTGTGACAAAATTACAAGAATAGAGTTATCCACACCCTTTTTGATCTGCGATACCATTAAGCACTTTCATTTGGCTACTGCATTTAGTTAATTATAATAGGGCTAAGAATCTCCAGCACCAATACCAATTTCATCTTAGAATTATTTCTTCAGCAGGGTAACAAGGGATCCACAGATGGCCAGAAGTTGTGCTTACAGGCTGGCTAGGAAACACCAGAGTTAACCGCAGGTCTAAGGCTACCGTATACCCACAAACACAAGGGTTATTTGAGGTCAAAAGCATGAGAAGGAGGGGAAGAACGAAGCTGGATGTTGTTTTCCTCAGTGGCAGTGGGGACAAACAAATATGAACAAAATTTCATATTCAGCAGGGCAACTCGCTGCTTCTGCATCTTTATTAGAGGCACAGTGTTATGAAGCCACTACACAAAAATCACAATGAGAGGGGTACTGCTGATGGCCTGTTCAAATCGAACGCTGTTACGGCTAGCGCGATCGTGAACTTTTGGTCACTTGCACAAGTTGCAGCCTTTCCCTACTTTGATTGCTTATTTGCAGTTACACAAAACCTCAACTGCGACCAAGTTGTGACTTTTTTTACACCTCGAACCAAGATGCAGTCGCAATACTCAATTGTCGCACATACTCGTAGAAAGCATGTCGGAGAGTCATGGAGAGAGCGGTGACCCCGAGTTTACATAGACAACGTGTGGTCATAAGTTGCGTCGCCACCGGTCTTCGGAAGCCTTGCCATTGGTCGGATTTCAATCCCTTTAATCGCATATGCGATCTCAGCGCAGTCACATTTAGAACATGTACATTTGTCGGTCGATATGGGCTTACAATAGGCTCGCTTTAAGCTTGCAATAGTTTGCGAGTGAAAAATTCCTAAAAATTTGTGATCATTGTTGCAACCGCATGCCGAGCTACTTGCAAGTCCATTACGACCTGTGACATTGAGTTGAGAGTGAGTTGAGAATTGTGCAAGCTTATTACGACAGATTATGAAACCCTCGTGTTTTTCGCTGGGTGCACAACCTTTGCGAGTGTTTTGAGCAGTTCCATACACTCGCAAACCTCTATAGACCGATATAGAGTGATGGCGACCAAGAGAGATGGTTTTTGAGACCATGGAGACCGCATAGAGGCCAGCTTGCAACCTCAGTGCAAGTGAGGGCGAGCAGAGGCCATTTTTCGGTCGCAACTCGGTCGTAAGCCCGTTGTAAACGGGGTGTTACAGACACATACACACACACACAGACACACACACACACACACACACACACAGATGCACTCCATGTCTGCCGGTTAAACACCGCAAAAGACATTCTCAGAGGAGTGCTAGTGGCTGTCAATCGTGAAAACCAGTGCTGTGTATCAGCAAGGTTCCTAACCTGAGCTTGTCAAGAGGGGGCGCTCTTGTTAAAAGCGAAGGTATGCCGATTGAAACCGAAAGGCGAGCCAAGTTCAGAAAAACATCAAGTGACTAGGACAGCTTGCAAAGCCGAAGGCCTGAGTTCCTGGCCAATTATTCTGGGGGCGATATCACTTGCGGTGGATTCTAACAGTGATTTGCATCACCGTAGGAACAGTGGAGACGGGACACAAACACAAACATAGACGCACTGTCTCTTGTCCTCTCTTTCTGGTTCACTTTCATGCTATCAGTCTTTCTGTGAGGTCAAACCTAATGCGTCTACCTCTTCCTGCTTCTCTTTCCCCCCATTTAATTTGAGAATTGAGAAAAGTGACGCATTGATGTCCCACTGCGTGGGCTGAAGGAGATCTGTAGGTTTATGGCATTTTAATAAGGCTCTCTAGGAAGCGTTCTCTTGTAATTGCTTTGTATATTTCCCAAATGAGGGCCTGAATCTTGTCAGAACTGGCGATGTCACAGGGATAGAAATCCTAAATCATTAAGGCACATCACAGAATTGTATGCAGCAGCAAGCTCAAGCTATAAGCCTGCTGGTGCAGCGATTAATCTAAAATTGGCTCTGTCAACTGCTTGTTGGCGCAAGCTGGGCTGCATTGATTTCATGCAGCAAGGCTAGCATAATAGGTATCATAATAGATTTGTAGGTACAGAAATGAACTGTGAAGGATGTATTAGGTAGCTAGTAAACAGAGGAAGAGATGTTCTGTCCTCTGTTACATTTTGGCTTCAAAATCTTCAAAGGGGCCATATCACTTCAGTATTTAAGTTTAGAATGGGTTTTACCTAAACAACCTATGAGTACTAAAATGCATATTTTTGCATAGGTCAGATCATCTTGCAATAACTTAAGGTCGAGCTGGAATAGGTAATACATTGCATCTGTTCAATGAACATTCAAGTGAAACAAGTGCATTGTTGTCAGTATGCATCTCTCCTATCAGTCCTGCGTGTCCCTCCCAGTGGAAGGCTCAGGACCTACTGGATATTTGGAGACAATTAAAAGATTAATGTGAGGAGTATCTTATTTGGAGATGGGCCTAATTTGCGGAAATTAGATGCTTTGAAGGGAGATGGATTTGTACATAGGTCCAGAAAAATATGCGCATTTGTGCACAGTTGCAGGCATGCAAAACTGGGGCAGGAGATGAGTCACAATGACTGGGTCATTTTCATGGCAACTAGTTTTCTGTGACCCAACTTCACTCTGACATCCCCAAAAATATGAAATTTTGAGAGCAGATTTGCTCACAGATGAGACTCAATGCAACTGTTCAGAGGGGAGGGGGGGGGGGGGGATTAATTATTGGGGGTTACCGGGTGTTACCAAACTGACATATTTGCAACATCATTAAAATAAGACTGTCATTGCCATACAAATAAAGTATAACATACAAAGTGTAAAAAAAAAAAAAAATCTGTGTACATGCATGATGTGTATCAGTATGTATGACCCCAGCACATTCAGAAGAACAGCTTGATTTTAAATGAAAATATAAGGGAAACAATGCAGTGTGTGTTTGGACAAATTTTTAATTTTAGAGACCACTAGTAGCCCTAAACTTTGGCGAAAATGTGTCATGAACACAAGACACTGGAGAGATAAAACAGAGGAAAATGCTTTGTACTGCTTCACAAGACTGCAAAAGGCACTTTGCTCCCAGGGGGCCACGGTGTCAGCAGGGCTACAGATGATCTTGTCCTGGCCCTTGAGAGCCACGTACAGTGCCTGCAGGGCTGCATAATCCTATCCTGATCCTTGTTGACCACAGTGCCTGCAAGGCTACAAATGCAGATGTAGGAAAACTTACATCGCAAGCTTCTTTATTTGACCACATTGTCTCGATTTTCCAGATGTTAATTCCTTGTGTAGATCAAAGACAGTCCTCCAGGAAAAGGGAAAAAATGGTATTGGTTTGTTTTTTTGATGGAAGAGAGGTTAAGTTTAGTAATATTCATTTTCCCACAATGTAATTACATCAGACAGGAACGAAAATGGAAAGCTATTAATGTGTCGACAAAACTGATTGAGGTTTACATTTCAACCTGTGCCAAGTCTATGAAATGATGCTTTTCAGTCATTTCACATTGAGCTTTGTAACGTCAAACGTGATGCATGATATAACAAAATATAATTTTGATTTGTCTGCTGCAAGAGATCTACTTTATTCAGCTGGAGTTTGGCCCGAGGAATTCTGGCTTCGTGTTGTGAATGATGATACTGATTTGAACACTGCTTTTATAAACTGTATATATTTTATATAAGGATGATCAATATTGAACTAATAAACAATTGTAGGAAATTTTGGCTTTAAAAATTGGCTCTATCACCACAACAAAAAAGGAAGCATTGGAAAGAACGGCCTCACACTTAGTGTGCCTTTGCAGGATCCGCAACCGTTTGCAGTTTAATAAGAGATGTTTAGCACCTCAGGGCTTGCTACCAGGCTAGCAATACTGAGGATCAGACAACCATTCTGCTTCTCATATGCCCTCAAACAGTTTGTTTTAGGAGTAAGCCAGTGAATGTGTTAAAGACAGGGGAGCAAAGAGGAGAGAATACGCCCGTGTGTGTGTGTGTGCGTGTGTGTGTGCGTGTGTGTGTGTCTACAGTGCCATGAAATATATTTTGCCCCCTTCCTGGTCTCTGCTATTTTTGCATATGTGACACAAGAAATATTTTCCAATATATTCTAACAAAATTTAATACAGGACAAGGAAATCCTCAGTTGACAGAAAATAAAATTTAAAATCATAATTTCATTAATTGAAGGAAAAGTTGCCTAACACCAATTGCCCCGAGTGAAAAAGTATTTCTCCTTCTAATTACTCAGTCAGTCAAATTCAGGCCCCAGTGAACAACATTGAGAGACAGTATCTTCAAATGGACAAAACTAGGAGATGTGGTAAATCTTTCCAAGACAGGCTGGCCTACTAAAATTCCTCCATGAGCACATCAACAACACATTGCCATGATCGCTGAAATGTCCTGACAAACATCTGAGTTCAGTGTGGCAACCCTCATCCAGAAAGGGCCAGAGTGGGCATAGACTTTTTTCCGATCATGTACTGACTCACCTCACTCTACTAATCAAGGCCCTTAGCAAAAAACTCTAAAGGCTGATTGGTGGAATCAGGTGTGTCAGGGCTTGGATGGAACGAAAGCCTGCAACCACATTGCCTCATTCTGGGTGAGGGTCCTCCTCACCCCTAATTTAGGGAACAGCAAGCCTTGGTCACCCCCCTAAAAAAGTGATTTCTTTTTTACCAGCGATAAAAATGCTGCATGACCTTTTTCCCTTCAATTTATTTGTGTTTCCTCTTGCGCTCCTTGTCTTATATTAGACTTCATATGAAGCTCTGAAACAATTTTTCACGACAGATTTGCAAAAATAGATGTAATCAAGAGGGGAGCAAATCATTTTTCGTAGCACTGTATATGATTGGGTAGAAATGCATGTAATAACGATTGCAATTCCTGTTCATTTCCTCTCAATTAAGTGTTGTCCAGCAGGGAAATTCCATTCCGACTTGAAGAGCAAGCGAGGCTTCCATTAGCGCTTTCTAACATGCCGTTTCCTGTCCTAACAGATGGCGACCCGTCATTCAGTCTGCTCAGAGTCAGGGGCAGTCGATACATTCTCTCCTCTCGGCCACAGAGCATGAATATCTCAGGAAGCAGGAGTCATAGAGCGCAAATCTCTCACTGTCATTATTCAATTCACTCGCCATCAAGCCCATGAACTGTAGTACTCACATTTGAAGGAAGTCGAGTGTGCTTGTCAGGAAGAGAGAAGTGATCGAAAATGCAATTTTAATAATCAAGTAGTACTTATCTCTCCTTAAAGTTTGGCGTGCTAAATAAAGAACAGGCTGCAGTAAGTATCAAAACCCACACAAAACTCATGGCATGCAACACAAGATAAAATATACTTTATTGAACCTTGTGGGGTAATATTCTTTGGTCCCTTCGGCTTTGCTGTAGGACAATTGGGCCGCAACAAAGCAGAACCCAGGGACCAGCTCCAGTTTTGAAGTCGGCACATTAGTCAGGGGCACTGCCCCGAGCATTCCTTCGGGGCAAGAGTTTTTGGTCGGGAGGAAACCCGATTACCCAGCGGAAACCCACACAAACATGGGGAGAATTCAAACTCCTCAAAAAAAGTTCCCGGCTAGCCTGGACTCAGATTTCGCAAGAATAAACAAGCGTGCCGAGCCCCATTCCAAAGAACTGATCACGGAAAATCATCAGTAGTTGCTACCTAGCTAGGGACCGAGTCCAGCCATCCATTCTCTGTACCGCTTCTTCCTCACCAGGGTCGCAGGACACTAACCCAGCTGACTATGGACGAAAGACAGGGACACTTCCCGGACAGCTTGCCAATCCATCGCAGGGCGCGCACACCATTCACTCACAGCGGTGGCTCGTGAACTGGCAATAGGGGAAGCTCAAACAATCCCTTAAAATTAATGACTGGTCATGACCTGTTTTCAATCATTCATTTAAATGACCATAACAGAAACTCGGAAAACTCTGTACATTATCAGATGTGGCCAGTTTTCATTAATAACGCAGACTGATTACGACTCCAGACTTCTCATGCTTTTATTTACTCAGGGGTTGGGGTTGGAAGCAAAGCATTTGTTTCATTATCGTTTGAATGAAATAAGATCATTTGAAATGTCTTTATGCAATTCCATTGCTTCAAACTCCTCCATGCACAAGTACTTAAATTCCACGCAAAAATCTCTTAAATACGCGTTGATAGAAGAATTGCTGTCTACAGCAGAGGAACGTAAAAATGCCACTTAAACTCATGCCGAATGCGTTAGAGTTGACAGGTATGCGTTATTAATGAAAACTGGCCGCATCAGATAATGTTGAGTTTTCGGAGTTTCTGTTATTGTAATTTAAATTAATGATTGAAAACAGGTCATGAACAATCATTAACTTTAAGGGATTGTTTGAGCTTCCCCTGTTGCCAATTCACGAGCCGCCACTGTTCACTCATACACCGACAAATTAGAGGATGCATCTCAAAACATAGGCTGCAGCCTTTGACGGCTGCATTTATAAGGGTTGTCACTTCGTTCCATCTCCCAAACTGACATCACATCATTTCATCTCCGTTAAACAGCTTTGGTGCTAGCAAGTCGTCACTGGTTTCCTCAAATCGGACCTTAACTCGCCCCAAACCTAACCCCAATCCTAAATTTATCCTTATCCCTAACCCTTAATGTTAGTTTGACTGATGGCAATAAATGACAACACCTAAAAATGCAGCCTATGCTTTGAGATGCACCCAAAGTCTCTAATTAGCTTGATATGCATGCCTTTGGACTGTGGGAGGAAACTGGAGTACTCCGAGCAAACCCACATGAACAGGGAGAGAACATGCAAACTCCACACAGAAAGGCCTCAGGTTGGACTCAAACCTTCGACTTTCAAGCTGTGAGGCGGCAGTGCTACCCACTGTGCCTCTGTGCCACCCTGAATAATGTTTATCCATTTATTTTTTCACACTTAATCTACAGTATATCCTGAAAACGACAAAGCAAAAAATGCTCCGTCATCTTACCAGAGTTGTGATTCCGTAGCTCATCTTCACATATTTCATCATTCAACAGGATCATTAATCTGGATGCGTTTATTTGAAGATGAAGACTTCATTTAACTAATTCTGTTCACTTTCCCTGATGCAAACCCTGACGTGCTTTTAGACGCTCAGGTTCGCTCACAGGAGAGAGCATTAACAGAGAAATACTGCACACATTAAACTCATCTTCAAAGCTGCAATTAAAAAGATCATGTTACTAATTGATGAACACTCTCCTTGGTGAACAGACTGTTTTGCATTAAATATGTTTGGTTATCTTTATCGAGTGTTTCGCAAACCTTCTGTTACTCATGCCAGATGCACAGCATTTACTGAGATTTGCATCATATTTACTAAGAAATGCAAATCTTCCTCGGAAGTAGGCACAAGGGCGGAACTTGCCAATCTCTCGGCAGAAATTTCTTCACAGGATATCACATCAAAGGCGAACTCCCAACTCCACATGTAGCGTAAGCCTAGTCATTTTCTCCGCCTGAACCCTTTCGCTTTCTCTCCCTCCCCGCTTTTACATCTTCTTCCTTCGTGTCACACCCCGAGATCATTTCACCCCTTGACAAATTCACCTTAGCTGAAACTGAAAAGCATTCAGCAATCCATTCCCAGAACAAAGAGTCCGGTCTCCAGTCCATTAAAAGAACAAACACACTATTCCATTTCAAAACTGTGTTTTGTGGCCACGGGAAGAAGAGAATATACTGAACACTCAATTTAAATTGAGTTTTTTTTTTCTAGTCTGCACAGTAACTGATTACAATAGTAACCAAATTATTGCTTGAGTCAACTGAGTAATGCTATCTCCAGTCCCCACTCCTCGGTGATTATGGGAGCTCTGCTGACAGCAGTTATGTACAGAGTTAGCTAATATCTGCCTTTTTCCCCTCGCATTCATTTTCGGAGCGTGCCGATTTAACTATATCATAAACTTTACCCTTGACGCCACTCAGCGAAAATTTCCTGCTCGAATCTCCTGCAACAAATCACAGTCAAACGCTTTCCAAAATCAATAAAGTGCAAATAAAAGTCGCTGTTTTTTGTTCGGTCGACATGTTTACTCATTAAAGTGTATTGGGTGTAAATACGGTCTGCAGTATGCTAATTTGGAGGGAAACCAATCTGACTTTTTAACAATTCTGGAATTAAGGGCACTGCAAAATACTGCATCCAGTTAACTGCTTTGACAAGAGCCCCCGGCTGGACCTCATTTTTCCTCAATTAAACAAGAATTTAAAGCTACTGTTACCTTGCCCCCGGGGATATGAATGGACCTTGTTATTGAGAATATCAAAGGTAGCAGATTGTTCACTGAATCATCAAACTCTATGCCCTTTACGGTGCTCTTGTCGAATCTCTCTCATCCAATGCTGTTTCATCCTCTCTATTCTCAAATGTCTGAAGACAATTTCCGGTCAATTAATCCTTCAGACCCCATAGAGCAGATAACTAGCAATACTTTATTGACTGTGGTCTGATGCAGATCTTACTGTCACTGTTCGTATAATAATGCAAGTATGTTCAAACATAATGTGGATAAAATTGATGCGAAACTTTCAGGAGTTATTCAGTTTGGAAAAATCTCCTTCCCCAAGTCAATGCGTATATTCCAGAAGCTTCCATCACTGCCAATCCATTTATGTTATGTTGGCCTGGGCTAATTTGTTTATCTGTAATTATGGACATTTATCACGTAAGTGCCTGATTTATAGTCAATTAGCAAATCTACGAAAAAACGAAGCAGAGGGCCTCGGTTTACCGGCGAGAGTGATGAAAGTAATGCAATTAGATGCATGAGATTGGCAAGGCCCCAGCAGGAGCCACACACAATAAAATCAACTGACTTGGACCCATAAGCATACAGTGCAAAATCAAAATAAAAATCATACGAGGTAATTCCCATGCATACAGTGCCACACAGCAATGCTCAGGTATTCCATACACACTGCGCACCTTATCTGCATTTTAAATAAACTGACACAAATACCTTTCCAGTCATACCCCAAAAACTCATATCCACAGATCGTATCATCCTAAAGCTTCTGCACTGTGACATGAAGGCATAAGAAAAATCAGCTGGAATGGCAAATTTACTCGTACAATCTCTTGCGCAATAATATTGCTATAATCCCTGTCAACCAAAACAAACGTCCAGAATGGAACTGCAAATCCCGAGCACCAACACAGACAGACACACATACATACACACGCAGACACACGCTCATGGATGCGTGTGCACTCACACACACACATGCGCGCATGCACACACACACACACACACACACACAGACATACACATACACATAAAGCTCTCCTCACTCATGCTTCGGGCTAATATATCATCAATTAACAATATAGCTTTCATGTGATTCTTTTAATTGAATGATTGCAGTCTCAGAATATTGTGGTACATTGCAGGATAAATTGCGTTGCCTTACATGTCTGTGTCCTGATGCCCCTTCACAACCTACCCTCATCACAAAGCCAACCATTTAAATATTACCCAATGACTGTTTTGCACAAAGTTTCAATAAAGTTTTTCTCTAAACTGAGAACCAATGTGTGTGAAGATTTTTTTTTTTTGAAAACGCGTGTAGTAATCTCTTTAAATTCCCCCTTCACTGGATTAAAGTATGAAGCTTGTTTGGAGCTGGGAGAGAGTTTTACAGGGAGTTCAATTTCTTTTTAAAAAGATGAATCTTGTGCACTGTCAAATCCGCAGATCTGAAATGCAACAGACCTTTGCAGACAAAAAACATTCACCTCGATTTTCCATTTCTGAAGGTTTGGAAGAAGTAATCAGAAGCTCTGAGAAAGAATGTGTGGGTGAAATCATTTCATAACTCTTTACATTTTGACTGAAGTTAAGTGCTCATAATTATCACCCGCGCGCATGTGTGTGCGTGTTTAAGAGTGTCCGTGTGTGTGTGTGTGTGTGTGTTTTTGTACTTGCTACGCAGTGAAGACAAGAAAACATTTTTTTCCCCTACATTGTGGGGACATTATTGGGAAGGGAGGACATTTCAACTGCCATGAAAAATACAAAGGCAAATTGTGACTTATTAGTCCAGGTCATGTGTAAGGTTGGAATTAGGGATAGGATAAGATTAGGATAAGGTATGTGTTGCTTATTGTTAGGATTAGGAAAAGTCTGTAGAGACACACAAAGAATGAATGCAAGTCAATG
Organism: Gymnothorax reevesii; assembly: GCA_029721435.1. NCBI lineage: Eukaryota > Metazoa > Chordata > Actinopteri > Anguilliformes > Muraenidae > Gymnothorax > Gymnothorax reevesii. Next base: position 27,685,072 of record CM056574.1, on the reverse strand, counting down.
TGATGTCCTCTCAAGGAAAGAAGTACAAGGATGTGTGTGTGTGTGTGTGTGTGTCCATGCGCGACCGCATATTTGTGCCTGAGTGTCGTGGTTCTTAAGTAAACAAGAATGAATCGGTTCTGCCCCTGAATACGTAATGTGTTTGCATGCCAGTGAGCCTCCCTGCTTAACTTCCATGGCTCAGTGAGCAACCACAATCTGGAACACATACACCACAGGATACCCAAATCTGAAATCCTGCAGGTTTTCTTTTCAACCATACACTGGTATACTTAATACTGTTCATAATTAGCTCTAAAAGATCTCAAGCCATAAAATGAGCTGGGTGGTAGAATTGGAGCAAAAATGCAGTGTACAGGAGAACAGGTTTTCAGAAACAAAGGCCTCTCTACACAATGTTCAAAAATGGGAAGCCAAGGTTTTTGAGTTACAGTCCCTCATTTGAATACTTTTGATTAGTTTGTGGCCTTTGGACATTAATAAAAAGCCAGCACCTCATTCATTTCACTGAACTCTCGTAGTTCTCTCTCTCTGAAGATCAGGAGTTGCAGTTGCCACCTGAATACCTTGTTATAGCCAGCCCGGTCACACTTTAGATGAAGTGTTGCTCATACAGCATGGCTTGATACAGCATGTACAACGTATAATGCCTTCATAAATGAGACATAATGTCTTCATAAATCATACAAAAAAATGTGAGGCTTTGTAAAGTGTGAAATAACACATCCTTCAGTATGTGATGCCATATGTGACAATGACAATGTCACTTTGCTGACAATGTCACCCTTTATAGCATTTAGCCACTAGCTAAGTGACATTTTCAGTTATATCACATATGGCATCACATGCTGGATAAAAACATGCAATTTCACCCTTTACAAAGCATGACATCTGCTTACGTATGATTTATGAAGACATTATGTTTCATTTATAAAGACAATATGCATGCTGTATAAAGCCTTTATGAGTGACACTTCATCTAAAGTATGACCGCCAGCCCTGCCTGAGCACCTAAATGTGAAAAGCTGAATGCAAACAATGAATTGTGTATTCTAGTTGATGAGGGCACCTCGATCGCTGGCTTTACATAGCAAAAGTGCCATTTTCTGCTGGTCAACATTCCTCTCTGTGCATTGAAAACTGATATTGTAATTTGCCTACAGCAGCCAGACTCTGTTCATGCGCTATCGGTTTTCCAATGCGACCTGTTCATTTCAAAGTGAGATGAAGCCTCTGTGAAACTGAAGTTCGTGTTGAATTATAAAGGCTTTCTCAGAGATTGCAAGATGAATTCCATCATCATTTTTATTTCAAAATCGTACGTCCTTTTTTCCTTCATTACGAAAACAGGCCTTGTCCAATGCGCCTTGCTAATACTAAACCTGCAAAACTTAATAAAAGTGCCATGCTACCTGGAGCTATGCTGTACATTAGCTCGACTTCATTTTATTGCAAATATTCTCTTTCATTAAAACTCCAGTAATTCAAAATGCCCGCTTTTACAGTTTAGTAGGATAATATACTATCAAAAACAGGCTTTTACTGTACATATTTTATTTTCAGCTTTAATAATAGCTCTTATAAGTTATTCATCAGTTGATAAATCATGCCATACCAAAGTAAAGTCACTCTTAGTTTATGACTGCTCATACTGTATGATGCTTTATTCTTGTTCATTTGTCAGTATTTAGTGCTTCAATGCAGCCTCTTTCATCAACAGTATGAAGGGAATTTGTGTCTCCTGAGTTCTGCCTGTGAGGAGAAGGGTAGGGGAAGGGAAGTTATCGGTTTCGCCTGTGAGGAAATTAGAATTAGAAGTAATGGGGGTTGCACCTGCATGCAGCATTAAGAGATGAAAACCTGATTGCGAGCAAGATCTCTCGTGAAACGCGAGGAGAAATTATGATTTTAATAACGTGATAAACCTCAGCCTTCATTTTTAGCATTTAGTGTGCCTAAAATTAGCGACCATGAAATAACACCAGAACCAATGCTGTGAGTCAGTCTAAAGGACAATTTATCTTTATTTTATCTTCATTAAATGCAGAGAATAATTTGAAACCAATGTCTCTTGTTTGACCTCAAAAAGTATTTTTCCAAAGCATTATAGTCTCAGTTCTTCATATTACAAGGAAAATGTTAAGAAATAATTTCAAATGATAAAATTAAATTGAATCATTAGTTTGGCCTTTGAATATAAATACAGAAAGGCTGAATATTTCATACAGGCAGGTCCCTCAGTATTTGGGCAGTGACACAATTTACTTAAATTTGGCTCTATCCACCACAAAATGGATTTGAGATTATTCAATCAAGGTGCACTTGAAGAACAGACTCTCAGCTTTATTTCCAGCGTTTTGTCAAAAGACCATATCAATCATGCCAGAATTAATCGTAAATTCAACTTTTACTTTTAATGCTTAGCCTTAACATTTTCCCCGTTGGCAAAATTCATATTTTTGCCACGTGAGTAGTGCTACAGGAGGGGGTACAGGAAGGGCTAGAAAATCAACAAAGAATTTCCTCAAAGCTCCAGGAAGTTTTTCCAGATTTGCAGCCACTCTTGACTAAGTTTGGCCTAAAGTGGTGCTACAGAAATGGTCATAGTGTCACTTCAACATTAGAATTGCATTATATCTTCACAGCAAAGTTGATCTGATAAGACGTTACAGAGCTATAAAAAATCTATGAAATTGCTCATCTATTCACCAGAAATGCAGATAACAGATTTTACATGATTCTCATTCAAGCTGCTTGAGTTATTGTAGATTCTAAAAATTGAAAGCTTGACCTGGTGGTGTCACTACAGAAAAGGTCAAAGGGCGACCAACATCAATGCCTACCCTTGATTGGAAGTGTGACATGATTCCAATCAAAAGTGTGTGAGGTATTGAATTTAGAAATGTAACGCTTGGTGGTGGCAGTACAGGAAACCTTGCAAGGGCACAAAAAAACAAACAAACAATGGATTATTCCTCTATGCACCAGGAATGAACTCAAGAAGTTCCATGCATTTCGTATAAAAACAGCTCGTTACCGTGCTAACACAGAGGAATGAATTTGGGTTGGTGGTTCTTGCGTAATCACAGAATTTTATCCATTCCACAATGATCCTGAACGTGCAATAAAAATTTACACAGAAGCGTTAATGTGAAAACATCAATGCTCTGTAGGTGACATCTCAATATCCGGACTAAAATACCGATAAAAACCTTCAGCCTGAGCTGCAGTCTGGCCTCTGTACCAGAACATGTGTTATCCCTGGACTGTGTGATGTGTATGCCACACCGCTGAGGAACGCACGGCTGAGGGTGTGTCTCCTCATATGAACCCATGACTTTTTTCAGCTCAGAAAATGAACTCACTATCTACCATATCCTTTCAGGATAGGTTACCATGATTCATTGGCGTAATAAAGAATATCCATGAAATTACACCGATTGAGTTATCAATGTATTTCTTTTACATGACCTAACAATGATTCCATTGATGGATCAAATATAACACTGAGTGCTCCGGCCACAGAATAATACTTTCTTAATATTCATCTCCTGCCATTTTAAAGATAGAAAAATGCCAGAAACAAGTCATTGAACATAGAAGCTCAAGATTTGCAACCATTTCAGCCTTTTCAATGGAAAATTTCATGAGAAACAGTGGTACTTTTTCGGTATTGTGAACAATATATGTCCACAAACTGGGGCAACTGAAAACTAGACTTCTTCTTACTATGACAAGTCTAATTAAAAATAACTTGAAAAACATGAGTTGGCTGGCCTCAGGTTATCCTTCAGGGCTTAATTTATGAAGCAGAGAGAACAAACAGTAAAAAGTAAGTTTCAGGAAAAAAAACTTGAAGTTCACAATTATGAACAAGTGCATTTTAACCCTTTAAGATCTATTGGGCTGTCCATGGCCAAATAGAAGCCCTCATCAAAATTTTCTATCACATCAGAAATAAATCCCAAGGAAATCATAAGATTTTTTTTTGTTCACTATTGCAGCTTTGATCTCAGCAATAAACATGTGATGACTACAACGTGAACATGAAAATTAACTCAGGAAGTAAGAAACCATGGACGACAAAATAAATTAATTCAGAGCATCTGAAAGTGAAGTGAAAGCTTAACAAAGACTACATAAGCTGACATTGAAGCTAACAAGAGTTAAATTCCTTGAGCTAATCAGCTTTAGATAGGCTGCTAGTGCTTTGATGGGCAGCAGGTTTAATTCAGTTTGAACTAATGATATTTAGCATTAAGAAGCCGATACACTGTTTCATGCTGTGGCCGACAAAATGACAAAAAAAAAAAGGTTTTAATTTCATCGAAGAAAACATACAAAATGCTAGATGTTTGACTCCCCCACAAAAACATAACAGAGGTTAGCTCGCACGCGCGCTTTGGCAGCGTGATGTGCGGAGAAAGCATGGTGGAGGGTGAATAATACAGTATATTACTGTATCACTGTACTTTGTTAAATTCACTGTATTCACAATAAGATGCATGAGTCTCACGCCAAATGCATAAGACTTGAGAGGCATGCAACCACATAGCTTTGCTATTATACTGTTCTTTTCACGCGAGTGGTTCTTAAACTTGATGAGATTGTTATCTGACCAAACCCCATCATTCATCAGCAAGGTACTGTCCAATCACTGAAATTTTATGATTCACAATTGACAATTGAATGCAATTACATTTGAGAACTTTGTCACAACTTAAAATTATGACCAAAATGAACAAACAAAAGGAAAGTACTCTCAATTTGCGCAGGATAAGCAATGTCTTGAGCAATCTGTCGAGATGGAGGGGTCTTACACACGGTAGTGTAATGTTTCTGTCCCCTGCACAGGACCAGTACACAGAGGACAGGAATTCAAGCAATGGACTCAAGTGCACAGATGGATTTGGGGAAGTTTAATAAGCCTCTGCACCGCAAGAGTTACAAACATAAAAGAAATACAAAACAATCATAAAAGATAAAAAAATAGGAAGGAAAATAAGCAATACTAAATGAAAGTTAAAATAGAGGGATCCACACCTGACATGCAGAAAAAACCCCTAACAAGGAATTAAAATACTGTACATGCATGTGTTGTCTATTCTTTGCAACCAGATTGAGAGAAGCTCAGTCTTAAATACACACTACCACTACTCATTAAGAATGAGCCGCAGGTGCGGGTGATAATTGAATAAGGTAGTTGCTTGAGTGGGCTGAGGGCTGGAGGCGAGGCCTCACAGGTTATGTCTTCAACTGAATGGGCAAGTACTGTATAACCTGAGGTGATTTTTGTTGGACCTGTCATTGAAGAGAAAAGACACCTTAATCTTAATGCACACATGAATGTGCAGTCCATAAAAAGTTACTGACATGACCAGTATAGACCAGATTAAAGTGATGAAGATGCTGTGGTTACATTTTCATCACCCCATCGCATCGCGTAAACCTAATCCTGTCCAAATAGGGTTTGAGACTTAGCTAGCTAGAACAAAATATCTAAGCCATTAATAGATGGAGCCCTGATGGCACAATCACCCCAGACTGACAGCTTTCCACAAGAGACGAACTGTTTGTCACCCTCTGCAATGCTTGGAACAGGTGTTGGCAGGAGCAGTAGTAAATGCTATTTCATGCACTATACTTATAATCTTTACTAGCTATAAATTTGGCGCCCAACATGAAGCTCGGCATGTCATATTCTCACGAAATTTTGGAATAGCCGAGCCAAGTGGCTGGAAACTCAGACAGCCACATCGGTGAACAAACCACAACCAATATAGGACAGGATGTAAGTCATTTTCAGGAGACAGACAGGAGCTTTGAATGTAAAGACGGGAGCAGCAGGAAGACCGACTGGCATCTGGAGCAAGCAGTCCATGGTCGGCTGGTCAACCTTCGGGGGACACTTGATAGTGATGAAATGTGGTTCACTAATCAGTGGAACCTTCCAGTACCCTAAGCAGTGCAATGACCAATCGTGTGTGTGAGTGCGTGTGGCCCAGCAGAGCAACCGAGCACAGTTGCTGCTGGCGGCTGGATTTGATCCAATGCTGTGGGGCTCATCCATGAATCACGGCATGGTGCCCTTACTGAATGAGCCGTCCAGCTGCCCCTTGCTTCTCATTATTTAATGGTTCTTACTCACTGGTTGTTGGCAGGCTCTCACTGCTGGTGTATAACTGGAACTGAAAAGAGCTTGAGGGCAGCTTGTGACCTTAACTCTGATTCTATTATGAGGTCAAAACCAGCCAAGATATGATTTTAAAATGCAGATTTTTTTTTTAGGATTTCAAAACCAAGGAAATCTTATTGCAGACAGCATACAGTGGTGGCTGTGCCCTGTGAAAAGCAAATACAAGGCCATGGTATGTGTGTTTAAAATAAGGCCAAAACACGGACTAGATTATTTACTCTCAGACTCATAAGACAAAAATCTGAATTATAGGTCAGACCTAACCACGTTGAGGACAGAAAACTGGACAAGCACTCCCTATACTTGAAATGACCTAAAAAAAACAATTCTTCACATATATACAGACGCAAACACACACACCCAATCACATTCAGATTGCAAACCCAGATCTCACACAGTAGCACAAAATGACACACATACACAAACACAACTGCAGACATATACAAGCTATTTCATACACAGACTCGTACTGTATGTATGCATGTAGGCACACAAAAAACTGACATCAAGGAAGCACATATACTGACTCACATGACCGTGCATAACTGTCTCGGGGTACATCTCCCAAAAGTTACAGGCAAACAATGTTAAAAACGTATGTTGCTTGATCCATATACAGTCAATGATTCCAACTATACTCAGCAACAAAAGTTTCTGTGACACCAATATCGTTAATTATTTTTCATAACGCAATTATGAAATTGTCCTACATGGTGATATCAGACTGAAACAGTACACGTAAACACAACATTGAAATGGAAATCATGAAAATGCGAGAAAATGACTTCGCACGTGAAAATGTGCGTAAATCATGCTTGTGGATGGCAATAAAAGAGGAGAATTTTTGGAATGTTCACATTGTGCCTGATGAACGACGGAAGCATCACTTATCGAAAACACAGCCATTTCGGATCAGGAACTCTACCCTCTAAATGCCAAGACTGTCTGAAAATGATCGGTGGAGGGCCATTGGGATGATTGAATCCGGAACCTCGCAGAGGGAAGTTGCTCATCGCCTGAATGTCCACCGAAACACCATTTGGAACTTATGGCAGCGTCATCAGCAGACAAGACATGTCAGAGACCGTCCTCGCAGCGGCCGTCCACGAGTAACCACTCCCAGACAGGACAACTGGATTCGAACAACCCATCTCCGAAATCGATTCCAACCTGCAACCATAACTGCAAGAACGATACCTGGTTTGAGGCGACTGTCTGCACAGACAATCCGTCGCCGTCTCCGTCATTTTGGCATTGTCCCACGTCGGCCAGCAAGACGTCCAATACTCACAGTACAACACCGACGACTGCGTCTACAGTGGGCACAACAACATCGACGGTGGATCCAACGTCAGTGGGATCTTGTACTCTTCACTGATGAATCAAGATTCATGCTTAACCGATGTGATGGTCATTTACGTGTATACCGTCGACGTGGAGAACGTTATGCCAACAACTGTGTTCAGGAATTTGATCGTTTTGGAGGTGGTAGTGTCATGATTTGGGGAGGGATCACGGCTAGAAACAGAACAGATTTGCTTGTTATTGATGGAAATCTGACAGGTCAAAGATATCGCGATGAAGTGCTACGGCCATTGGTGGTACCGTTTTTGATGCAACATGGTCCCGGAATAACGCTGCAACATGATAACGCCAGACCACACGTTGCAAGGATTGTACAGCAGTATCTGATGCAACAACATGTCAATGTCCTGCCATGGCCAGCCAGATCCCCAGACATGTCCCCAATCGAGCATCTTTGGGACGAGATGGATCGACGTTTGCGGCGGTTGGATAACCCGCCAGCTACACTCCAGGAATTGCGACAACGTCTACGTCAGATTTGGAATGACATCCCACAGCAATTTCTGGCACATCTGATTTGGTCCATGCGCCGGAGATGCGTTGCTTGCATCATGGCACGAGGAAGTCACACCCGGTATTGAAGTGTGAAGGTCACAATTGGTTAGACGTCAGACAAGTGCTTCATGACGCATGAAAATGACATTTTTCGTTTTGAGTGACGTTGGCACTGAAAAGTCAGTGTTTCTCCTGTTAAATAAACATATTGATTGCATTGAGATCTTTGCGTGTCATTTATAACATACACATAAATGGTGTCACAGAAACTTTTGTTGCTGAGTATATGTCAGTTGGCAACTTTTTTAGGAAACATACCCCAGCATTACAGTAATCGTGGCATGCTAGTACAATGGATCATTCCGGAATGACAAATCGCAAATTCACAAACTGTAGCATGACTGGAAAAAAAGGGTCGCGCGGCTTGGGACAGATGGGGCTAGAAAACTGGCTGGTGATGTAGACAGAAATATAGAGAGATGCGGAAATGAGAGTTACATGACAGATGGACGGGGGGAAATTGATTTTGGGTGGGACAGCGGGGTTCTGGGTAGGGTCACCTTCAGTTCTCCACAGGGGGGACACCAGCACCCCCCAGCTGAACACTGCCTGGCAGAAAGTTCTCCAATGAAACCCAGCCAACAGTCAGTCAGTATGTGAAACTGCCTGGCAGGGTTTTGTGAACATGAGACAATCAATGGGAATAATTCATAAGCGGCAGAACATTTTGTTATTGTTGTCTTTGGGCGCCTCCGCTCTCCTATGCTTGCTTTTAATAGGAATCATTTGCATGTGTTCTCATGAATATGCAGCTCACACATGCATAATCCATCCCTTACAATGGACCTGGGGGCAGGCTGAGCTTGCACACACACCCTTTGAGTGTGTGTGCGTGTGTGTGCGTGTGTGTGTGTGTGCGTGCATGTGCGTGCGCGCGTGCGTGTGTGTGTGTGTGTGTGTGTGTGATTGCGTGTGCATGTGTGTGTATATGTGTGTTCATGTGAGTGTATGTGTGTGTGCGCGCAGGCACATGGGTGTATGTGCACATCTGCTTGTGCTTGCTTTGTGTAGAAGTGGAGACTCACTGGCCAAACCCAGGGGATAAATCCCTCCCCTTTGTCGCCGTCATAGGAGTCATGAAGAGGTGTTAAATAACATCTCGCCATTTGGACGGCAGTCCTTATTTTCTCATTTCAAGCAAGCATTCATTTCCTCTGCTTTAGGATGTCACTTCACCAATCACACATTTTCCAGCATATTTCAATTACTGACATGCTGGAAGGTTGACAGGTTTATTTATTTCATGATCTAAAAAATGAACTGCGCATATTTTGGGGTTAACAGCTTCAGTATGAGCTCTCACCTATTAATATTCACACCCCAGACTGAGATTTTCATTTATTACGAGTGGCACTAAATCAAATATATTCTCATAAATTGACATGATTAAATTTTCCTAAACTGAAAGATAATTCCGAGCCAGAACCTAAACTTTCATTCTATACATATAAATCAGATTAAATGAAGGAAATGTTGCCCAAATAAGTAATTAATTCACCACAGCCCCATTAACCATTTTCTGTCAAGAGCATGAAATGAATTTGCACCATTATCAATATTGTACATACTTACATTAAATATAGTATAGGAGATATGAAACCACAGAGAGAGTAGCTATATTATGTGGGATTCTTCAACTACTCAATAATCGAGGACAGATTGCACACTTACTCATTCTATTTCCATAAATGGTCTTAATACTTATTGTTTATAAACCAATGCATTACTAAAATTTATGATACGTGCATACAGAATTTGTATATGTGGACAATTGCTGCATATTTCAACTAATTAAGTTTCACAAGGTAGATTTTTACACATCCAAGAATTTGGTCGAACGGTAAAGTAGGGTCAATCAGCTAATGTAGTTTTTGACCCCCAATTTAGCTACTTAAAGACCCATTTTATGGATTTTTTTACAGTCTAATCCTCCAAAACAGTGGTTTCCACTCTACCTAATAGTCAGGGGATGTATTCTGAGTGTATTTAAATTTGTACAGTTACAGCATTTTGCACCTGGCTGTCTATGTAAGTGATGTTCTCAATAATGCTTAGCCTGCAAAGCCAACATTTTCATACTCATCGCACAGTTTACTACCAAATCAATTTACTGAATGTGTATTTACAGGCAGTGACTATTTTAGCCCGAGGATTTTGATGAATTAGGTGCAGTCCATTGACGCTCAGGGTAAGGGGGCGGAAGCTCTCTTCGCCGGCAAATCAGAGCAGAATTCATTATCATACAGGCATATCCCACTCAAAACTGTCTGTCCCTTGGTGGAGAGAGAATGACAAGCAGTGAATGATTTGGAATCTGTACATTAATTATTCTTAACAGCTGCATAACGTAATACAGGAATTAAAAACAGTTTTAATGCATTATTTTTTAATTGTTACCTTTTGATTAAGTTCATCCTATTTGATCTGCAAGTGCACAAATGCATCAGTTCCTGCATTTTTCATTGTATAACTCATGAGATTTTTAACAAGGTTATTTTCATGCGTCATTGTTTGTACATCATTAATAAATGTTAACAACTACGTCGGTTAATTCTTATTCAACCTTGTTGAAAAGAGTTATAAACCTTGATTAACCTATTATGCCTTCCAAGTCTCTGATGTTCCTCACGCATGCAATAATATCGACCCTACAAAGGCAGCCTGATAGCCTGGACCCCATTTGTTAAAAGCAGCTGTATTGGTCATAGGGGAGCCCATCACTTATATTTTTAAATGTCTATTTGTCTTAATCAGGTCCCTGTTACTTGGAGGCAAGCCTATGTCTCACCTCTATCTGAAGCTGGTGACCGTTCTGATATGAATAAATACAGACCCATCTCTAATATTTCCATCTGTTCAAAAATTCTGGAGTAACTTCTTGCTACCCAACTGAAATTATATTTGGATGCACATTATTTTCTCCATGATATGTAATCCGGTTTCAGATCAAGGCGTGGCACCATTGCTGCCACTCTGAAAGTTATATTAACAATATTAAGGAGGCAATCAGATAACAAACTCATACTTATGTTTCTTTTCAAAGACCTATTAAAGGCTTTTGACATTGTGGACCATCCTTCATTAATTAACAGTTTGTTAACACCTTGGTTTCAAAGCTGCAAAGTGGTTCAACACATGCGCGTACGAAGTGGGGGGGTTGCGTGGAACGTGACACCCCCAATGTCGACACCCCCACCAAAAAAAAAAATTGTAAAGTACAAACTTCTAAACTATTCTCGCAAACTGCACATCCCTGCCAAGAGATTAAGGCCCCCCAGAATTGTTTCAGAATTCAATAATGAGTTATTACACCTATTTATGAATGGCCTATAGACTTGATGAGATAGTCAGCAAATTTTGGGACCCGCCAAACTGCTTCCAACAAGCCTGGTTCAACAGTTATCTGACTGATTGTTCACAAGTTGTTAAACATGGCAATGCCATGTCCAACCCAAACTCTGTTACAAAGGGTGTTCCTCAAGGACCAATTTTGGCTTCTTCCTTTTTATAGTTTATATTAATAACATATGCCATAAGTTTAAATTTCATTTGTACCATCTGTATGCAGAAGATAGCTCCGTACACGAACAGATGCCGACACCAGGGGCCTTATTTATAAAAATTTGCGTGAATTTCATATTAAAATAATACGTAGGCACAAAAATTTTCTGGAAAATAACCTCTCTTATAAACTTATTGGTAAAATAAACAGAATGGAATTTTCATTTATTTAATAAGGATGTACTTGGAATTTTTTTGACATTGCACGTAATCTTAATGATTTCTCTTTTTTTAATGTCAAATTTGTTTTAATAAATCAGATATCTGCAAAGAAAGTGACCTACATACCCTTTTTGTGCCTACGCCCTGTTTATTAATGAGGCCCCAGAGCCGCAGTTGTTTTCAATTCAATTCAATGAGCAACAGACACTTCAATGTGCAACAAACGTGACCTGTCACGCGAAAAGGATACTATCCTCCTTAAAGAAGTTTTTGAGAAATTTGCTTAAATACAGAAGCAAAGTTCAAAGGTCAGATTAAAATTCATTTCAGATCGAAAGAAGCGGCTGTTGGTGAAATTAGCTCTCTTCTGCACTTCGGTATTTCTGATTACAAGTCAATTTTTGTAAAATAAAAATCTCAAAATCCATGTTTTGGTTGGATAACACCCTTTTTGCGTAACAGTTCGCGAATAAAGTTTGACTGTGGAGTAAAAATAACCAACGATGTCCCATCGGCGCCACAAAATATAGAATACTGCCATTCAGGAATATGAATGCAGCAAATTGGGCAACAAACATCTCAAAAAAGTTCACAAATTTCTGATAAACCTTGTCCACTGAATCTCCAAATCAAGAACGGCTATGATCTTATTGACAAACCAAAAATCTAATCATGCTGCACATCGTATTAATTAGAACCTTAAAATATATGTGAAATGTAACATTAGAAATGACGCATACTGTATGTTTGGAGATTGAAATAGTCAATGCGGTTACACTGCTGTCAATTGCACAGGCAGGAGGGGATGCAAATGTTTCTGTTGCGGGGGAACGCTACTAGTATTTAACCTTAAAATATTTTTGCATTTTAGAAAATCTAATTAATATTTTACTCATTGATGGTGTATTATTTCACCCACCGCAACCCATTAATCAGATTATTATTATTTTATGAGCCAGCGGATAATCCGAAGTTTCTGCGGAGTTCCGCAATCAGTGTGAAAAAAATCGATGAAGCTTGCTTTGGCAATATGTACAGTGTTACGTCTTGCCAATAACCCCATCTGAACCCCATCACAATTCAATCCTAAATGTGAATAACTGGCAGAGGTCCGACCTAAACACAGAAGTGACCAAAGAGGCATGGGATCAGCTGCCTTTGCAATTCGTCCTGAAGCCCATTATGTGAAATGGCAATGACCTGATTTAATCCAAGGTGCGATAAAGGGTGTTGGGTCAAATTTTTCGAAGGCAAGTCCAGTAAGATCAGAAAGAAGGAGCTCCGAAAGGCTATTCTCTCAAAACCATCTCTGATTTTGCAGACTCCTAATTGAGTGAGCAACGTTTATGACATAGCGCCGCCACTCTTCAGTGGTCATGGCAAGAACAAAGTTTATTAATCCTTAATCACCAGCATAAATCGTGCATCATTAATTGCCGTTTTAATGCAGCATCTATGATAATAATACAGAAAAATTAAAATGCAGTTCAAAAATAACATATTGCCAATATATTGGGGATACCCCAAAATTTCACAAATCGTGTTTTCAGGGGAACTCATGTCTCATTAAGGGGAGCTGAGCTCCCTCTAGCTCCCCCATACAGTAGTTCGCACCCTGCTCCCAGTGTGGAAATGGATTTTTTAAATCTGCACAGATTTTGATGCCTTGCAGCATGCTACGTCTGACTTTAAATTACTTCCAAATTCAAGCAAAACAAAAACTATGATTTTTTTTTTCTCTGGGTTTGAACATTCTCCATCATTACTTTTGATGGTGTGTCTCTTCATTCTGTTGATACTAACTATAAATATCTGGGGATTTGGTCTGGCAAAAATCTAAATTTTTAAACATTGTTTTGTCCACCTTATAAAGAAACTAAAATTTATTTTGGCTTCTTGGACAGTTTAAAGTCCTGTTTTTCCATGGCATTGAGAAAATATCAGGTCTCGGGCTTCTTTCTGTCTCAGATTGATTTTGGTGACTCTTTCTACAGGTTTGGTTCACTGTCCACCCTGTTCAAACTCTTTCCTCTGTACCACTCAGCCCTGAGACACATCACTGACTTTAGCTTCAGAACCCATCACTGCATTTTAGACATGATAGTGCAATGGTCATCTCTCAATTTGCATAGGTTTTGATACTGGCACATTTTAATCTACATGACATTCTTAGGTAAATTTCAACCTTATTTAAGTCAGAAGTTTTGGCAAAGCAGTTATAATCTTAAATTGCACAAATGGCTTCAGTTGAAAGTGCCTTTTATCAGAGCAGTGGCTGGCAAATCAAGCCTGTTGTATTATTGTCCTTTGTCCTGGAACAATCTTCAGGCCAAGCTCAAACTTCAGACCACCACCTCTTGAAATGATTTCAAACGCAGAATAAAGGAAGTGCTAATGATAAGCTGCTGCAGTTTTAGTTAACAAACAGAAGCCTAAATATTGTCACTTTGTCTGCAATGTACTGTCTAATTGTATTTCTTGCATTCATTTTTGCGATTGTGATTTGATGTTATCGTCCTGTTATATGCCTGATACCACTATTTGTCCCTGTCTCGCCAGGTCTCATTTGTAATTGAGGTTGTAATTTTAATGTGACTTCCACATAAAATAAAGGTTATGATGATGATAAATTAGTACTTCTTTATGTTTGAAGGGCCAAGATTAAAGGTTGCATCTGCTGTAGGTCAAATTTGGCCCTTGTACCACCAGTTTAATAACCCTATTCTTACACATATAAATGCAATTCAGACATAAAGGCTTTAAAAGTGCCAAAAACTGTAAATTTCCATCACTTTATTTCAACTTTTTTTTTTTTAAGTCCTCTTTTGAGTCCTAAAAGCATTATTTAACTCTCAGCGTCCATAAATTTCAGGAAAATTTGCCCCTGAGATAAAAGTCGACCTCCTCTCCAGTTTTATTTATTTATTTAAGTGCACTAGTGATGACAATAATGGAAAATAAATGTGATGTTCTGCATTGAGGGCTTCAAGGAATGTAATCACAAATATGTCCATCATAGAATATTCAAATGTTGATAACATTATCCCAACTAATAGCTCAAAGCAATGATGTCTCAAACATAGCCTTAGAACGTTCTCAAGAAATTCCACTCTTCAAGCGGAAACTTACGCAAATGCTGGGAGAACAAGCAAACTCTGTACAGAACATCCCCAGGCCAGATTCAAACCCATTACCCTCTTGCTGTAAGGCAAAAGTGGTACCTACTGTGCCATCACTGTCAAAATTGATTATATGGTGTGTGTGTGTGTGTGTGTGTGAGTGTGTGTGTGTGCGCCTGTGTGCGTGTGTGTGTGTGTGCGTGAGCAATTCTTCAAATTATGGATGAAGCACCAAAGAATTTATTTATTCTTGAGCAGTTTCATAAAAATAGCAAATATTGATCTGAAGAACAGAAGTTAACTTTATAAGTTCTTCGAACATGGCGAGGGAAAATAATGGGTGCAATTTCAATCCCTTCACTATCAATAGATAAAAGTGTTATTTTGGTGTTATTTTGTGTCCCTATCGTAGTCATTTGAAACCAAGTTAAACTGCATGATACGGAGAATATAATGATTTGTGTCTGTGTACAGGAGAGGTTGTTAAATAGTTACTGGAAAAATAATGAAAATAGACTAATAATGTATGTTTGAATATCTGTTTCAAATTCAGCAGCTTCATCACCCAGATGCTTGTCACAGCTTCAAAAGGCAAGCAATGCGTCACAGACTTTCATGAGCTTTCTTGAGCTCCAATGGATAACTGCAGAGTTTTACAGATAATGAAGACATTGTGAGACTGAACATTATGTATATCCTGCACAGAAAACATCTTTTAACAGCTGAAACATAAGGCATTAAGGATACTACGCAAAATATAAGCCTTGAAATTCCATTAATATATAAAATATATGGTATACCATCTACCAATGAATTAACCATTTATTTCAACCCATTGTTTTCTCAATGACTTTCTCCCACATGACAGCGCTGCACACCTCTTACCTTCCAGGATTGGCACATCCTTCTGGAACCCTCCGTTGTACATCACCTGGTATTCCTTCACCTGGAAACCAGGTACGCAGTTCATCTCCACTTCATCCAGTTCTCCTGAGCTGGCCACCTGAACAGAACAATGAGGTGTTTTCACTGTTACGAGGTTACTAGGACCATCTTACTGCTTTCCGCTTGCTCAAATTGATGCACAATATTCAGTGTCTCAAAGCAGGGCTATGTTTCGCAAGGCAGCCTTGCCAATTTAGCGGCTCACTCAATTGGAACGCACCAAAATTTGGAACATGGACTGCAATAAATGGCTAGGTTTTACTCAGCACAGTTATTCAGCTAACCTGTAATCCTGCTTCATTGAACCACCCTCAGCTGTGCTGATCCAGAATTCATTTTACGCCTTAACTGGTAAAAGATAAGTATGCAACAAAGGCAAGGGAAAATCTTATCTTAAGATAGGAACCTAACTGTGGTGCTGTTAATGCAGGCATAATTGGGGGAGGGATCTTTTTAAAGAGACATAGTTCCAACCCTTCCAGAACTACCTTGAATCTCGAGAGAGGCAGACTAGCCCTTGAAAAAAAGGTCACAGAAATAAAGGCCCAAGAATGCAAAACTGAAAAATCCATTTCCTTGTTCCCTCGCTACCTTTATGTCAGTCGATGGTGCTTTTTAAAAGGCCAAACATTTTGTTCCAGCGGAAAGTACAAAGGCTCCTTTGTCAGGCGGTCGGAGTACAGGGCAGGGACCCTCTCAGTAATATAGGTGCTCCTTAAACTTTGAAAAGCTGAGGGATTCAGAGGAGCCTGACTATCTTTACTGCCAGTACTGGCGGATGCGAGTTCAAAGACAGCTGCAGCCGCAAAAAAATGAGCATGTCCTCGTTTGCCAATCTCCAGCGCTTAACTATTTATTGCTCCATACCGAACTTAAAAATGTGTATTTTTCAGCTGTCGTTCTGTCTGTCTTTATAAATAATGACAGTAAATTTATCCTTCTTTTCAACTGTTCGTTGGGTGAAAAAGCCACTCAGTTTGCCGCAGTCGTTGATTTGGTCATTAAAGCTGCAGGTTTTTTTTCCTTTTTTTTTTTCCCCTTTTGCATCATTTGGCAAAAAATCCATAATCACCTTTCAGAGCATTGTAATTCAAGTGGCCTGAGCGAAAATTAGATGTCCGAAATTCCTCCAGG
This sequence comes from Gymnothorax reevesii, assembly GCA_029721435.1. Lineage (NCBI taxonomy): Eukaryota > Metazoa > Chordata > Actinopteri > Anguilliformes > Muraenidae > Gymnothorax > Gymnothorax reevesii. The sequence goes on along the minus strand of CM056574.1, from coordinate 27,668,035 downwards.
CTTGTTTTCAGGCTTTAGAAAGTCTAGCCTATGATACTTTAGCCTGTCATTTCAGAGAGAGAGAGAGAGAGAGAGAGAGAGAGATAGAGAGCCAACTGGCCGTTCTTACAATTGTGTATGCACCTGTACGCCCCTCCTGTAATAGCTTTTTTCAGTGGTGGAAAATCCTACTGAAAAGTTGCTAGTCCAGCGTTGGCAATGACTGCCTATTATGCGAAGCCTTTAAAAATGAGGAGGACAGACTAAACAAAAAGAGACAGAATAAGCACAATAAAACTTGTGCAAATATCAGTGAATCCTTTCAGAGGCGGAGATAACTGCTACTGTAGTGGCCTTGAGTTGAATTCGAAGCTTCTCAATCTTCTCCAAGACAGGTACGCTGCTAACTTATTTTTCCTTTTCTATACGAGTTGTTGTGATTGCCCAGGATGTGTAGGCAGATTTATCGTAAAAGCAAGCAACCACAGGCTATGTTGTTTGTTGCAATAGTTTAGCTTTCTGCTAATTCTGTGGCGGCTATGTTGATGTTGTTAGCTAGAGCCTCAAATCACAGTATGTTATCTCAAAGGGCTTGACAGGGCCGACATTTTGCAAAGAAAAAAGGGCCATAATTCTCAATAAGAGAAAATTGCTTGGATACAAACCGGGGTTTTGGTTATTTAATTAATTTCACTTATTTTAAGAATTTATTTTATTCTAAAGATTGAAAAAAAAACATACAAATACAACTTTGGCTTTACTCTTCATGTACTGTCAAGTTACTAATTTATGTTTTCAAAAGTAAAATTTAATTTGTGGGCTTGAGTACTTATATTTTGACAAACATAAACCATGCTTTGTCACAGTATGACACTCGCCATGACAAGAGTTGCCCCCCCCCGCCCCCATTTTATAAAATGTCTTTGAATAAATGCACTGCTGTGCAAAGCTTGTATCATAAGCAAGTGAAAATGTTATCAGCCTCTAATACCATCCGCTTACTGTTACTGACAGTAGATAAAAGGAATAATGTTATGTAACCAGCATAATGAGAAATGGCACAGTAGCAGAAATAACAGTAAAACGGTTGAACTGTCACTCCACCTCTCTATTTCTCCACTTTAAACTGCAGCATCAAAGTCTTGAGCTGCATTCAAATCAACTTTATCACATTATGCCTGAATGCCTGGATTCGCCCTGAATGAAACAATCACTTATAACAGGCTGCAATACTTTATGGCAATTTAACATGAATTTGTACCCTTTTGGCGGGAGGATGGCAATGGTGGGGCGGATAGGCAATCAGGGAGGTGAGGTTAAACTACAAGCGCTGTGTCAGGAGTTGTCTCATTGTACAGTCACCCAATGGGCACTGACAGCAACACCTTTTTCCTATTCTTCATTTCTGTTTCACCTTGACCATCAAGGCTGGACTATGGTGGAGTGATTTTATATATAATAACTGACATTCACTCGTTGGCAACTCATTTCTCCAAACTGGAAATCTTGGAAAATGCTGTATTTCTGAATGCATTTATTGAACATGGTCAATATTTGCCGCTGGAGTTCTCCTGTGATGTGGAAAAACCTACTGAGTTTATCAGTGGCAAGGGTCTTGCAATTGAACATAAACTTTTGGATTCTGGACTTTCCCTAACCAAATAAACAAATAAATTAATATGATTTTGACAGTTCTAATTACACTAATTGATAGTGTTTTAAGAATTTCACCACTCTTAATGACTTAATGCAAATGAGGGTGAAACTCTGTTATCACCAAGAGTGACATATGTACTAGATTTTTCCAGATCATAGGAGAGTTGCAGGTAAGACTGGCTTCGATAAAAGTAAGGTACTCTTTTAACACACTTTACCCCACATGAGAATCAGAGGGACAGAGCGATGGACGAACAAAGGTTTTGCATGCAATCCCAGCTACAGTTCCATGAAATGTAGAGGTCAGTACAGTAAACAGTAAGTAATGCAACCAAAACAGACACCCCTCATCCCTTATTACTAGAACAGAACGGAAAGAGTGAGACAGTTTTATGCCTCCAACTGAATCGACAGCAGACATTTCATTTTGTGTGACTGCATTAATTGGGTATGCTCCCCCTTGCTTTAAAACATGCTTCTATGTTATGGAAGTCCCGCTGCTAGGCAACGTTTAAGAGAAAGAGCGTTTACGTATGAGCGCGCAGCCCGACCACAGGCACGAGAGAAGAGGTCAGGGCCGTGGAAACGTGCTAAACAAATTTCAAACTCCCACAATTAGAAAGTCAACAGACAGTTTGTCTTTTATTTGCTCAGAGAAGCCAGTGAAAGTAAACTATGAACAGATGTATTTGCATACTGCCATTGAAGAATGCGCTCACTTGCTGTTAGCATGCTTCCGGAAAGTCTTTTTTAGTCCCCATTTATTTGCCAAGGACTGCTTTTGAACTTCCTTTTTAAATGTCAGTTCTAAGCACAACCCTGAAAACTTTGCTGTTACTGCTTTTCATCAAGTGGTTTCCCATCCTCCACAGAACTGTCTACATGAGTGTACTTGTTTTTTTTTCTTTCTTTCTTTTGCCAGGGACCAATATGCTGTTTCAGTGAAGTGGGGAAGAGACATTCTTCTGCAAAAAGGAATGGAGACAGATTTTCAGCCGGGAGGTTCGGCAGGTTGTGTTTTTGCGAATCTCCACCAGGGGCAGTATAAGCTGCCGTAGTAGCACTGAGTGACGTAGAGGTGGCTCAAACTGAGCACAGCTGATAAACAGCACAGTGGTGATATAAACCGACCAGATGAACACCCCCAGCACTCATTTCATCTTCTGCATTTCTTTACTGAGGGGTACTTATAGTTGGTGGCAGAAGGCTTTGTGTTATAATCATTACCATGGTAGCTATGGAAATAGCTATGCGGGTGCAACTCCATATGTCAGTAAATTATTCACATGTTATGTTGGTCAGGAAAAGGATACAGCATACAGATTTGTATTTTTTGTCACTTCTGTTGTGATTACATCTTTCCCATGCCTTGTCCCATGATTTATGTCCATGCCTAGTTTAAGTTCTGTGCCTGGCCTTGCCTCGGTGATTGATTCTGGTATTTAGTGACCACTGCTTTGTCTGACCATTCTTAGGATTATGTATTGTGTTTTTGGTTATTTGGATTTCTAGTTTATTTTCATGTTTTAGTTTCCATAGTCCCCCTGCCATGTTTTCAATTCATTGCCATGTATTAGTTTTCCGTGCCATGTTTATTTTCTATGCTTTGCACTTTGTCTCCCCTGTCTGGTCATGTGTGTATCTTTGTTCACCGTCCCTTGTCTTGCGTGCCACTCATTCGGGTGATTTATCGGTTTCTGGATTTCAATATTGTTTCATTATCTTGTTTTCTTCCTTCCTCCTACTTTGCTATCTTACTAACACATACTAACAGTTTATTGTTTTCGCTAATTACTAACCCACACTAACCGTGTATATTTTGACTAACTTACTAACAAGAACTCCGGATTGTATAGCTGCACTTACTAATTGACTAACAATCTCTCAGCAGTCGCCCTATTCTAGTCTCCGCCTCCTTGCCTTTCCCTAATTATCTCTGCTGCTATTTTCTGTGGATCTCCACAAATACTTTGTGCTTTCCTTCCTTTAATCCATACACTTTAGTACTCCTTGACTGGAGCTGTTGTTCTGTTCATAGGTTTGTCTTGTGATCCCTGTCTGCGTTTTGGCTACAGCCAAATTCATGTAATTAGTTTATTCCTAATGTGTCTCTCCCTGATTATTGTTACCATTGATTGCACCTGTTCTCCCTGATCATGTGTTCTCCCGGATGTGTATTTAAGATGTCTGTTTGATTTACTTCCTTGTCAGATCGTTCTTCCTTGTTTCCTGTGCCACAGTTCTCTCGCCTTGATTCATAGTGATTTATCTTTCTGACCGGACCGTCCTTGATATCGAGCTTTGCCTATTCCCTGTACTGTTACCGGATTCTTGTTTTTTTGACCTCCTTTTGTCTGACTACGATTTTTGTGATTGGTGCCCAGTGTATGACTCTGGAGTTCGCCCCTTGGATTGGATTTCGCCCCTTTCACCCTTCAGAAATAAACCCTCCTTTTGCATTTTACTGGAGTTTGCTCTTGGTTCATTTCATAAAAAAACCTCACAACTTCCTCTGTGACTTTTGTCATCTGTTTATTTTTTCTTATTTTTTGGGGGAATGCCTTTTTCAAAGGTTAAGAATACAGAGCCGACCATTTGGTTTAGCATGCGGGCAATCTGTGAGTCTTGACAGCTGAATTTGTGCTTGTTCGGCACGTGCATTCTTTATCTCTGTTTTGGAAAGACCTGCAATCAATCAAATAATCAATCATTTCCTTTTTATTTTGTTTAGGCCCATTTGCATACAGGTTGCAACTCAGCACTTTACAACAGACCTTTTTTCACAGAGGAGCTGAATAAAAATTTGTTATTGATTCAACGAAGTCACTTTAAGAAAACAATTTCCCAAACCCTTAAAATGTTGACTAAGTTAAGCTTTCAAACAAATCGTGATTAAAATATTTCCAAAAAAATTCACTTGTGCTAACGATGACTCATGAAATGCGTGACTCAAATGACTGTCAAATTTCTAACAAAATTGTAACAACAGAGAATGATTCACATTTATCAACCATGTTTCATGAAGATCACTTCTGTAATTCCAGAAATACCTGCACTTCATGTGCAGTCCCAGGCTATTGTCGAAATTCCTTTTCGGCTGTTAATGCAATTCAAGCGAATGAGGAGTCTCCTGTGCCATGGACAGGGACTCGCAAGAGACTGCAGCACTGCACAGAAATGCATTCTCAATTTCTACATAAAGCAAACTACATGCTACTCAATGAAGTATTATCCAGCACAGTAAACGGTAGGTGAAAATAGCTATCTTGTACATATGACCACTACCCACTTTGCATTGTAAAATTAAGCAGACCACAAAGATAACTCCAGCTGCATACCTTGAAATTTCTCAAATGTAGTGCGACATCTAGGTATCTTTGACATACTGGCACATATGACACAGCATGTTACACTAACAGTACACAGTGGCCTATTTTGAATGTCCAGTTTCTATGAAAAAACACGCTTAATCTAGGGGTCACAAGGGTTGGAACTGTAGCATGAAGCAGTTATCTTTTATAATGGCAGTAAATCTGCAGTTGTGTGTGCCTGTTGCTGCGTTTGATGCAATGCGCAACTTGAGGACATGCATCACCAGTACAGTTTTGGCAAGGCCCCCTGCTATTCTCTTCAGCTTGACAGCCACGCATTATCTCTCACCCCCTATGGTATCCCAGCTTTATTCTTCCGACAAAACAGCTTGTAAATCATAATTGTTTTCCTAAGAGTCGCTCTGCGACAACTGGTTTGCAGTATTAAGTCATTCATTTGCACAGTGTAGTCATTACACAACTGTAATGACTTACTCTGCTGGACTCCTGACATAACATGGCAGCACAATGAGGGATCTGGATAAGAAAAGCTGAGCTCTTTCCTGGAGGCTTTGTATCTGCCTGCAAACATCTCCCTCATTAAGGCCGATCAATTGTGTCCACACGGTCCAAAATCAGATATATTGGACGTGTATGGTAAGTGGCGAGTACATATTGTCAAAATTGCTGTATATTCAAGGCTGAAGCAGCTGTGAAAGCTCTAATCCACGCACTGCTTCCATGCTCACGGTAATATTCTGCAGCGATCATTCCTGCAAGGAATAAGCACTGCCCTGCAAATGCATCCTTGCTATAGTAACCAGACACAAAGTTTGGACAACACCACGTTCATTTAGAAATCAATGGTATAATCTAAATTGCCTCTTTCTGTCATGGGTCATGGGAGATCTGAAGCCTACATCAGCTGACTATGGGCAAAAGACAGGGACACACCGTGGATAGCGTGCCAATCCTTCACATTGCGCGCACGCTCATACCCATGGGCAATTCTGGGTCTACAATCAGCCTGACATATGTGCCTTTGGACTGTGGAAGGAAACCAAAGTACGGAAAATAAACCCACTCAAACATGCAGAGAACATGCCCAGTCCCTACAGAAAGGTCCCAGGCTTGATTCAAACCCCTGACCTTCTTCATTTAAGGCAAAAGACCTACTTGCATACAGCGCCAAAATCAAAAATTGAAATTAAACATACATAAAATAACCACCATTTGTAATAATAATTTCTGAGAATTCTACTTTTTCAACAAGGGCAGGCATTTGGTTCTGAGAGTTTGCTCCAGCATAGGTGTAGAAAGTCCCTCAAATGCACTGCTCTCAGAGTTGGCTTCCCCATTCATTTTTTTTTGTCCAGTAAGTCTGAACTCCAATTTATTTTTAATCAGTCGATGGAAAATGGGGAAAATTAGTTCATCTGTTTATTGAACAATTGAAAAGTAAACTTTTTCATGAATTCCAAAAATTTGGACTCTATCCTGTGAAGTAAAGTATCCTTTCAAACAGCTGACTACTTACATCTTACCTTACATCATTTGAATTTATTTACCGACATTAAAACAATTATATTTCACAAAAAACAGTTCTATAAAACAAGTACAGTGTATTGAAACGTTTGACTGGTATTCTATGTCATCCTAATATAGACATTTGCCTCCATTTTTCTCCTATAATTAAAGAATTACCAGCTACTCGAAACAGAGATCCGGCTGAGTTTCTTTTCAAAAGCCCATTCAATGCAATTTGATTCCGCCGAAGACAAATGTACAAAAGAGTGGCGTGAACTCCAGAATACGTACATGCGTTATGTGTGCAGAATGAATACGAAGTAGATTACTTCCCTGAGCTGTGAACCTCTGCAGGTGGAATGGGCTGACATTCCAAATGTGGTGTACACGCATAAAAGGTCTTTATCATAATGACACGCGGTGACAGAGCGTTGCTGTTATGATCCCGGCAAGAACCAATCGCTGACTCCGTAGTAGAAGCAGAGGGTGAGTTTATTCTCAAGATTACAGTAACAGCAGATGATGACAATGAGCACGAATGCTCAGAACTAGATGAAAGCTTTACCAACTGGAATATTCTATGATAAAGCATAATACATGATTATCACAGAGAAAAAACAGTCTATCCATGGCCCCAGACAGACGACGGTCTGATACGATCCCATGACTGAGCACCTGTGAGTGAGTACAAAGAGATTAACTAGGAAACTGGCGATGAGGAAAAGGGTCGAGGTTAATAAACAGCAAGTGACAATCCTGGGGACTGATGAGAACTTATCAAGTCATTTAAGGGGACAACCATGAACGTCAGACTAAGGGAAAAGTCACGTGATAATCATGAGGATTTTAACAGTTGGTTTTGAAGTGGGGCACTGTCTAGTTGGGATGCGAAACCTGTATCTTAGGATCTGGCTGTGATTGGACACAGGCACTCTTGCCAACTTAAGGCAGCTGCCTGAGGCTTACAGTTTTTGACACACATTTTATATTTCTTGTGAAAGTATTCAGTCAGCTATTTACATTTTTAGTGCCTGCATACAGCAGCCACAGGTGGCTCTGACTAGAGCAGTGATTGGCCAGTTCTTATGAGAGCAATCTATATCATCTGAAGCTATATTGTATAATAACCTGAAAGTTGATATGCTGAAAGATACTGTCATTTTAAATGCTCAAACTGGCCAACATACCAACCGTGTACAGTCTGCTAATACAGTGGGACCTGAGCTGGGTTGGACAAATATGGCACATGGAGAATGGTAGGTCACACTTTATTTGAAGTGTTGCTCATAAAGGCTTAATACAGCATGTATAATGCCTTCATAAATGAGACGTAATGTCTTCACAAATCATACATAAGCAAATGTCATACTTTGTAAAGGGTGGAATCACATATTCTTCTTCAGCATGAGATGCCAGATGTGACAATGACAATGTCACTTAGCTGACAATGTCACCCATTATCACATGTAGCCACTACCTAATTGATACTGTCAGTTATATCACAGCTGGCGTCACATGTTGAAAAAGGATGTGTTATTTCAACCTTAATAAAGTATGACATTTGCTTATGTATGATTTATGAAGACATTATGTCTCATTTATGACGGCATTATACATGCTGTATAAAGCCTTTATGAGCAACACTTCAAATAAAGTGTGACCGAATGGTAGAATCCCCAAAGATGTTCCCTATAGGGAACTTTCCATCAGAACTAGACCACCTAGGCACCCAGCTCTACAAGTCATAGAGCTCTTCTAAATGACTGTGACACTGAACCAGTACTGCCTGAAGCTCTGACTGCACACAGTATCTGCTGGGGGTTAACAGGACGGAAGGGACCGGAAAAGAGGGAGGCCAAATGCCCTCTGGCAGAAAAAGAGAGCCGTTTTCTTAAGGTCGCCATGCCACCCATCCTGAAAACTCTCATCAGAATTCACTTGCTTTGCCTGCAGCAAAGGCTGACACTCAAAATTCAACCTGTACAGCCATATCAGACAGCCCAGCAAAAACGTCTAGGCCTTTACCTCGAGACAATAATATGGTCTCTCAAGACAGTTTGAACCATTTTGAAGAAGGTGGGTGGCAGGGGCTCCACAAATTTGTTCAGCTTAGCAGAAGTAACACTTGACTGAGGTGTAGAAAAGACAGAAATGAGGCAATCTGGATGCGAGTACACGGAGACTTCTCAAGAGAAGTATATTTTGAAACTGAAGGGCTCTTTACTCAAGTTCACGGCGGATTCAATAGTACCAGTCAGCTTCAGCACTGCTTTTTAAAAGATATGGGTTCAGTTTTCCTAATTAAAGCTGTACTTGTTCACGCGGTGCATGGTCGGAGCTAGTACGCTTTCATTTTTGAGCCATAACATTTTCCACAATATTTTACGGCAAACGGCAAGCCTAAGCCAGAAACCTGCGGGTAGAATATTGATAGTCAATTTCTTCAGTGGCTGTGGTCATCTTGTTGGATCAAATATATTGTTACAAATCACTATTCATTGTTAAAAATGCAATATACGTGCTTTCCTGAGATGGATATTAAGTCCAGGAAGTATTTTGGCTGTTAGTTTTGTGCTGTTGTGAATTTCTGTTGATGTGATGGATATCTTTGGGCAGGCATAGGCCAACTACGCATAGAACTGTGGTTTGCCGTTGAATTTGCGGCCCTGTTCTTTGCTCTATAACTACGTATTGCGATGTGTGCTTGGTGAGAGTGTTTGACTGAAACAGCATGAATACAGAGGCTTCATTTCCACAGATGGTGAGAAAAACAATGTCGGGCTGGGGCTGGTGGAGTGAAACTTAATGAGCAAAACAAACAAAAAAAAAAGAATTGATGAATTGCGTGGGAACAACATACAAACAGAACTAGGTGAGTTCAACAAGATTCGTTGAGAACAACAAACTTTCAACGAAAGACAAATTACAAAATAGGAATATGGATGGGTTTTCAACAGGATGAAAAGAAAGAGTGGTGATTTGTGGAAGTCTTATATTTCCTGTCCTCGTTCAAAACCCAAGCAAAGAAGAAATGAAATTTATTTTGCTTCAGGGTTCATTGAATACGTGAGGAGAGGAAGCAAGATTTGTGTCTGACTTCCATGTAAAAGACATCCATACGGGAACTTAGCAAAGAAGCAATCAGATGACTAAGCTGAAAAATATGCATTAATTTATTTAAAGTTCATGTTGACAGAAAGTTTAACTTACTTTAATTGTTGATATTATTACAAAAAGCGACATAAAGCTAAAGGAAAATACCCAGTTCATAACACTCTAAAAGTCTGGCTTTAATGTTTAAGTTCAACTGTGCCACATTTCACCTTTCACCAGCACTAAATTACACCAATAGCAATGTAAAGAAATTGATTTTTTCGGAGTTGGTATGAAAACCGCCATCTGCCAGCATTCAGCAACAAAGAGATACAAACCAAGATCAGATTGATGCTGACCTGAGTAATGTACATGCAGGTTAGCTCGACTTTCTACACTATGTGTTCAACTCAAAAGAAATATGACCATACACTAAGATACACTATCAGCACAGTCATGTTGTCAAGGTTACTGGTTGAAAGTAAATATGTTACACAGCGCGTGTTTAAACGTGTGTGTGTGTGTGCGTGTGTGTGTGTGTGTGTGTGCGTGAGTGTGTGTGGTGTATGTGTGTTTGTGTGTGTGTGTGCGTGTATGTGTGTGTGTGCGTGCGCGCGTGTGTGTGTTGCGCACTGTTTTAATCGTGATACAAGGTCATCTGAGGATATCAGGGAGATGAAGCCAGATTGCATTTAAGATGGCTACGTCCACTGAGACACTTGCAATCAACCAAGCGCATCTGCAGCAGGAATCTGTACGGGGAACGGCTTACAGTCCCACCGTTCGAGATAAAGGCTCATGCGCTCCCAAACCTGTTTACCACCTGCTGTAATAAACACAGATAATTAAAGAGAGGGCGAAGCAGATTCCAATCTGGCAATTTCACATACACAACATCTGTACATTGAGCGCAACAAGTTGGACAAGGATTAGCTTGGGTTAAGACAAAATGAGTTTGCAAGTTGAGGTCTATCGAGATAGAGCAGACATGAGTGCCATAATTAATTGGACAATGATACATATTTTGTTATTTAGGTTCAGTTGGACAATTCCATCATGAAATCCAATTAAAATGGCATTTTACGCGCTGAACAGAAGACTGATGACAAAACGTCTGCGATACAAGCAAGACCTAAAAATGGCTGCAATACAGGTCTTCATGCTTCGCAGACTTCAAGAAGTTATTACATACAACAGATTTAAGACCAAACATGGTTATGATGTCATGCCACGCCCCCAGTGCTCCGCATCACCAGAGTTCTGAGGAACCAGCCTGCTCCTCCACTCATCCCTCAACTGTTTGGAACTGTGAATAATCATCTCATTAAGCCTACATAAGCCTGAGTTTCGAACCATATCGGTGTGAAGTCTTGTAAGCCTATTGAGTAGCGTATCTTTTTGTACTTTATTCAAGCAGACTTATGTTAGTCTAGCTATCTCATTGTCATTGTTTAAGGGAATTGTTGTTTCCCATTTTTGTATTTTTTAATTCTCCCTTTTGAAACTCTGCTTGAAAAATAATAAATCATGGGCTGCGCTAGCTGCTCGCCATGTTCGCCAATGCGAACAAAATAACGTTGTGGCGAAGAAATTTTGCAGTGAATAAGCCACACTGGCAAAAGCAGAAATTTTGAAGGAGAGGCAATATAATCCCATGTTACAGCGATCTTCTAAATTCAGTCGGAAACAAAATTCATAAAACATCCCTGCTGTAATCACTCACAGCTAATCACCCTGAGATCCACGCACTGCACCATGAACCACTAATATATCATTAAAATTTATTATGAGCAGCACGGTTAGCCAATCACAAACAGTGAGAGGCTAAAACTATACTCTTTGCGGGAACGTAGTGAACTGCAGCCAAGAGCAGCAGTATATTAGTTACAGTATTAGTTACATCATTAGCCTACATTACGATACTAAAATGGCTGCTCAGCTAAATCAAGATAGGGCACAGCGATCACTTCATGATTTCATTGGGGGGAATAAATCCTCCCCAATCAAAGAAGGGAAAAGTTTCAGAGCAGCCACACGACAGAAACGAAAAAGACGGGCTATTCAGCCCAAATTATGCCAGGATTTTTTGTGGCTGGAGCAATCCGAGAAGCGCTACTGTGTTTGGTGTAAAGAAGCTGGCAAGAAAAGTACATTCACCTCGGGGAAGACCAGCATTCTGAAAAATGACGATTTGCGAAGTACAAGCGTGTTAACGACCACAAGTAAGTTTCTTTCTCTGCAATGAAACGTGCTCATTTAGTATCAAGACAATAATCCATGAGCCTGCAAGGGTTATTAAAGTAAGCTCGGTCAGTTGGCCGCAAAGGCGTTACCAAGATGCAAAGCTTGGGTGGGCATTTGTCCTCTTTGGGGGGGCAAAAAAAGAACCTCTAAATCGCTGTAATATAAATATAAGTACTTATAATACAGAATTATTGTTGCAACAACACCAGTAAGAGACTAGCAACTCCAGACTAGCTGCTGGCTAGCTGCCTGGGCTCACTCGGTAGCCAACTCGGGTTATAACCACACAAGTCATCACAGATGACAAACTAGTACACAAATTACCTTAATGTCAAACACCAAGACTGACAAAATAAGCGGTGGCAGAGGTAGCAACAAAAGCGATAAGGGCGAAGTTTTACTTCCCTGAGAGAAGCACAGGTCTGTAAACATGACGTCAGGCTGAGTGAAGACGGCAGTCTAAGAAAATGGGAGGGTCCCTTGTAATTTGAGAGTGCCCATTGCTTAGTTTCACAGCAGAATAGACTGGCAAAGGAATCCACCAATCACACGTAGTGATAGATAAATGAAGCATACGTTAAGCTCACTCTAAATGGCTGTCTACCTCCGGCTGTGAATCACTTGAATATCGCGTTTGCTGTCAAATAGTAGCAAATCAGTTTTTTATCTTGAGTTTTCATTGGGTGGGCAGAGCTTTTCTCAGGGTGGGCACTGCCCACCCCCTGCCCCCCCTTGGTAACGCCTCTGGTTGGCTGTAGTTTGACAGTGCATTGTGTTCAGAATGGCGTACACTTTTTGGGTAATTCGGTCATTATAGTAACTGATAAAATTTTGCGAATGGTTTATGCACTAATGTCCGCGCTTCATTGTTTATAAAATAGCTGCTGATCGGTGCCTTTTGGCGTTTGGATGATGGAGCCTGAATAAATAACCACAAATTAATTCTCAATTAAGACCTCCTCTTTCCCCAACAGAATTATTCACCCTGCCGCTTTTAAGCTGTTCTTTCATTTTTACAAGTAATGGACAAGGAAATCTTACTGACAAGAACATGCATTTCAGCAAATGTCCTGCCCAAGTCAAAAATCTTGCAAATGGTAAATGGTCATATTTTGTTGGCTTCATTATCATTTTCAGAATTATGGCTGAAGCACGAATCCCCCATTATTTTTAACTCTGCCATAACTCTGTACAAATAAATTTCTCTGAATCAATTGTCAAACTCATTTAGGAGGGTAATCAGTACTGGCCACATACAAAATTTCATTTGTGTAGGTCTAATAGTTTCCGACAAAACTCCTCCCCATTGACCCCAGACTGACAGACGGACGGATGAGCGCCATTCCAAGATACCCTGATCCACTTTGTGGCGGGGGATAAAAAGCGGAAATTCAGAAGTGCAATCAAACTGCAATGCAAGTTAAATGGTGTCAGTGCCAAGCCTTTGATAGTTTTTATTTATTAATTTATTTTTCCTCTCTCTTTTTTTCCACATTCACTCAAGACTTACGACATTCATACACGTTTGCTATCGCTAACTCCCGGCTGACCTCGATCAATGTGCAAGGTGTAGGTCCGCCCTCTACCAATGGGGGAGTCTTACTACCTTGATCTTAGCCAAAAGGCCAAGATGCGATCGATAGTATATTACCCTAAACCAAAATTGTCCGTCCTTAACTTACAGTCAAAAGTTTGGACACACTTGGACACACGCTAACGTCACAGCACTGTTTTTAGAGTAATTTAAACAGCTTAAATTCTCTATATACTCGCAAATGGAATCTTGTCAAAGGTTAACCCTATAATGCTATACTATTGAAGGGTAGCATTCAGATCCACTGTTCATCATTAGGTTTTCTGATATCATATCATATCATATCATATTTGATACAGCCAAAAATCAGCACCCCTCCAGAACTCAACACTCGAAATTTCAAATTATTCATATGCTCTCTACTATCTATAGCTATCCCTTAACATGTATAAGAATAAGTTTTTGTGTAAGTCCAAGGAAATTCATGAATTCCCATTCACATGGGAGTTAATACCTTGAAGTGAGTGACTAGAGGAGAGACTCCTGTAATCTCACTTCTTCCTTCCAGGTGGCAGCACTGTGTATCAGATATGATACAGTGAGCAGTCGTGGTTGTGTTGCATCTTACCAGGTGGACATGGTCCTTCAAATTTGGTGTATCATATATGATATAGGGGGCATTTTAGGGTTAACAGTCAGAAGTGAAAAGAGAATAATTATTGAAATAGTGTCCAAAATTTTGGAATTCTCAAAGAATTTTGCAAAGTAAACTGACAAATAAGCTCCTTCTATTTTCCAACAGCCAAAATTAAAGTCAAGCGGTTTTGAAACTTATTGAGCAAAACAGGTTGATAAAAAGCACACCTCAAATGCAGCACGTCTTTAGGAAGTGATACAGTTGTGCAGCCGCAAATTCACCATAGTCATTTGACTGCCCGTGTAAAAAAAAGTGAGAATGCTCTGCAAATACACTGCCCATCCAAAAAACAAAAAGTCACACACTCAAATATTTAGTTGGAACCCCTGTAGCTTTGATTGCAGTGCATATTCATCTTGTCATTGTTTTGACAGTCTCATGCAATGCCAGAACATTTATTTTCAATCAGAAATGCCATCATTTTTGGCTCGAGATCTTGTCTTCTTGACAAAATGGTTGAACCACTTGGTGGTCTTTTTTGAGCACATCCCAATAACTTTCACTGTGGTAAAGGTCAGGAATTTGTGGTGGAAAATTTGTCTGTGAAAATGATTCCTCAAACTTGCTATTCTCATTCATTGTTTTTTTTGCTAAATACAGGCCAATAACTTGCCGTTCTGAAATACTGTAAAATATTTTCCATCATCAAGGGATGCGTCTTCTGGCGTGATTTCTTAATGCGCTTCATCAGTCAGGGTTAAAATGATTATTGCCTGTTGAAACATTAAAAACTGCAATAATGATCTAATCTAATGATCTATAATTTGTTCATTTATTTCCAAACGACGACTTTTTTTGGACAGGCAGTGTTTGACAACAAATGGTGGTTAGTTAGATGGATTTAAGAATGAGAATTTTTTTTTTGCGAAATAAAGACTGCTTATTGTTTATTTAATATTTAAGAAATTGTGGGTGTGTCCAAACTTTTGACTGGTATGTCCGCGTTTTTAATCCAAAATTTTACTATGCATGTGGCTAAAATTTTTTAATGTGGCTAAAGAAATTTTTGGCGAGTTAGCCATGATGGCAAAAAAAAAAATCTCCTGGTGCAGCCCCTGTAAATATAAAATCCTTTTCCTCTGCATTGAAATCCAGTCACCGTCATTTCCAGTTTTTAATGCATTTACAAACATGCACGGGAAAGGCATTACCTATAAATAGTCCCATGTGTTTTGCTGTGCCCAAAAATAGGGGAATGATGTACAAAAGGTGCTGTTATTTCTAAACTGTTGATCAGATTTGGATGAAAACACCAAAAAATTAAAGCTGACAGTCAGAAATTCAGCCTCATTGTCACTGCATCCGTTAAAACTCAAAGCGCGAGAGTACAGCACCCAAATAAAAATGTGTCAACATCTAGCGAATTGACTGTATTTTGCACCATGTGGAAGGTGTGTAAATACGACCTGTGTTGTAATGCCATGCTTCACACTTCCCAGGAAAGCGTGCACGCAGTGCATTCAGCTTATGAGAAGAAGCAGAACGCTAGAAAGTACCAGAATTCCCAATGTGCTCTTCATATTAGCATAAACACTCGCTCTGCTCTCGCCCTCTTCAAAGTGTAGAAGTGCTGTGCAGTACTAATACAGGAGATGAACCGATTGCTTGCCTTCATGTTTATTTTACCTGAATTCATCCCAGCAACTGAGAAAGGAGTCTTTCTTTTTATGACAACCTGGTAAAGTGGCAACAATTTATTCATGTGCCCTTTGGACCTCATGGCCTTAATTTATTGTATCAGTCTGCATTGCTGCAAGGGGCAAGGCAGTGGTCCTGAGACTGCACCCTGTCTCAATTCAATTTCAGCACTCATTTCAAGATGCTTTATCAATGTGACATACGCAATCTCACCAAAGCGCTGGCAGGAGACAACAGCTGCACACAAAATGCAAAACGCAATCCGAAGTAATGTAAAAAATGTCATGTTATAGAGTTTGTAATGTAATGAAACTTTTTTGCCACAGCGTTTCCAACACATACGCTTCACTATAAATATTTGCCGCCACTCTGGAGTACGTGGAGACCCATTTTGACAAGAAAGCAAGAGGTTTTAAACCAAAGTTCTCCGGCATTTCTCCTTCCTGCCAATTCTAATACACGACATGGCCAAACAAAACTGCAAACCACACAGCCTCACAATATGCCATGAAATGAAGTGACACTTTCTGTTAGTCAGATATATTCAGCTGGTGAAATGATTGTAAACATACTCAGCTTTTTGCTTTACTCTTCATCGAATGTTCACCAGGAAAAAAAAAAAAAAATTTAAATCAGCCGCAAGATTAAAATCGCCAGCCTAAACTAGTGAAGGTTCCTCTTTTGCTGCCTCAGTTCGATCAAACTGATGTCACTTGAATTCCCTAACTCAGGGTTTCTCAGCAGTACATTTCCCAGAGTACCACACTCCCTCCACAAGCTTGTCTTCCTCTCACAGTGCATCCTGATGCCTCCTCTGCTTAGGTATAGGATGCACACATACCCAGCCAAAGCATATGATGTAAAAGAAAACTGGACTCATTAGACCAGGCAACCATCTTCAGCTGCTCCAAGATCCAGTTCAGTAGCTCAGGTGCTCATTGGGGGCGCTTTTAGATGTGGACTGGGGTGAGAGAGGGCGCTTTAGCTGGTCGGCCAGCTAAAAAGTTCAATACTCAGCTGCGTATGATGCACTGCGTGGCACATTCAATGACACATTCCTATTGTTTATATTTTTTGAATTCCCTGTGAATAATGCTGCAGGTTTCCTTTTGTCAGTTTGTACCAGACAGGATAGCCTTTATAGCTCTTGTGCATCATCAGCCTTGGGCGCCCGAAAGACTGTCGCTGGTTTATGGTTTGTCCCCCCTCGGACCACTGTCAGTAGGAACTCACATCTGCTGACAGGGAGCTCCACAAAAGTCTTGCCACTACAGAGATGCTCTAACCCACACTTCAGGGGATAAAAATTTCGCCCTTTTCAGTCGTTTAATTACCATTTCTCTAATATCAAACATTTTGAAGATAAAAACCGCCTGTTTGATTACCATCCATGCATCTATGCAGACCTTTGATTACCATCTACCTTTGATTACCATCTTACCATCTATGCTCTGTCTGCAGATTTTTCCAGAAACTGGAAAAATCTCTGGGCGTCACGGACAAGCCTGAAGACCTTCACTGGATGCCCGTGATCTTTGGGCCCTCAGACACTACTGCATCACTCACCGGCATGATTCTGTTATTGACACTACTAAATGGGCCCAGGAATACATCAGGAAACTACTGTCTGTTAACACAGTCCGCCGTGCCAACCAAAGATGCCACCTTAAACTCTATCATGCAAAAAGGAAGCCATTGTTGAGCATGATCCAGAAGCACCACCGTGTTCTGTGGGCCAAGGCTCATTTAAAATGGACTGTAGCAAAGTGGCAAAGTGTCCTGTGGTCAGATGAGTCCAAATTCGACATTCTTGTTAGAAAATCATGGGCATCGTGTCCTCCTTGCTGAAGAGGAGAAAGACCACCCTGTCATGGTTTGGAAGCTTTGAGAGCTCTTTTTGTTGCTCTCGTCCGGGACGATATTGTTTTGCTCCCTATCGGATTCCTGGGCCAGCTGGCATTAATTGGGGTGTTGCCTGGACTCTATTTAAGCTCCAGTCGCCTCACGTCCTTTGCTAGAGCGTCAGCGTCATATTTGCACTTTAGCCGGTAAGGTCTCAAGACAGAGTACTGTTAAGGACTTAGTTGCATATTTGAGGCTTAGTGATAGTTAGAAAGGGAATCTTTATTTTATTTTTCCCTTTTCTTTTTGTATCTTCCAGCTCACCTGTTTTTACCCTCGGACGGCTTCCAGGTTTGTCGGTAGCGTGACTCTCGCATTTTTAGTCTGTTTGAGTCTCTCAGTTCTCAGCGGTTGTTGCCTTTTAATTCTGGCCGCTGCTTTTGTCTTCCAATATTCTACAGCCATCACACACCCCTCCTGTAACTGGCCTCCCTGCAGTCCTGATCTTTCACCGATGGAGAACATTTGGCGCATAATTAATCGAAAAGTCCATCAAAGGAGACCCAAAACTCTCCAGCAGCTGGAGTTATACAAGAGTGGGATCAAATTCCATGGGCTAAACTCAAGAAACTTGTCTCCTCAATGCCCAGACACCTCCACTCTGTGTTAAAAAGAAGAGGGGATGCTACATCATGGTAAACAGGCCCCTGTCTCAACTTTTTTGAGACCTGTAGCAGCCATCAAATTTGAAATGAGCTCATATTGTCGATAAAATTGTAAAATTTCTCAGTTTCAACATTTGATAAGTATATCTCTGTTCTATTGTGATTAAAATATTGGTGTGATTTGAAACTCATTGCGTTTTTATTTTATCTACAATTTACAGTTTGTCCAGACTATTTTGGAATTGGGGTTGTATAAATAAATATATATAGACAGTGTATACATATCACAGCACATTGACACACACATACAAATATCGATGACAGTCACTTTGCTTTTACTATAATAATTACTGTCTCTCTGAGTTACTGGCAGAGATAAAATGTAATGCTCTCTTTAAAATTAATTTAATTTACCTCCCATTGCCAGTCACTTCATAAATTCACATCTGTGCAAAACATTATCTGCTTCCTCCCTTTTTATCCTTTTGTTAATACCCAGCCTGTCTTCTTTTATAGAGTGGTCACGTTGAGTCATTCTTCTCATTGTCTTTGCCCTGGAAAATGCTCAATTTTCAAGTTCCTTGCCAAGATTATCTTTAAAAATCATCAAAAGACAAAAAAGAAGCAGAACATCGTCTAATTAGCTTTCTAAATGTAAGAATTAGACTGTGCTTATACGTCTTCCTGTAAAAAAAAAAGAAAGACTTCCCTGGCTCAGATTCATGGTGGGGTTAGAAACGATTTCTTCACTATGATCCAGGTGACCCATGGTTATGTTGACAATAAATATTGCCTCATAACTAAACTGCAGGAATTTTTTCCATTATTGCCAAGATAGTCATCAAATGTTGATTATTAACTTAAAGAAATATACAATCCCGAATCAGAAATGCATAAATTGTGAATAAAATCAAAATGCAATGACTTTCAGATCACGTGAGCCATGTTGAAACTGAGACATTTTACATTTTTGTCCACAAAATGAGCTCATTTCAAGTTTTCTCGCTGCAACAGGTCTCAAAAAAGTTGGGACACAGGCAATAAGGGGCTGAAAAGGCAATTAATATATAAGAGAATCAGCTGAAAGAACATTTAGTAAGTAATTACAGTGACTGGAATCAGGTGTGTAACATGATTGGCTATAAAAGGGAGGTCTTAGAGAGGCTGTCAGAAATAAAGATGGTCAGGGGCTCACCAACCAGTGAAGGCTTGCATAAAAAAGAAATTGTGGAAAACTTTAAAAACGATATTCCTCAAGGTCAAATCCAAAGGCTTTTAAGGTCTCATCATCAACAGTGCATAACATCATCAAAAGATTCAGAGAAACAAGAAGAATCTCTGTGCGTAAGCGACAAGACTGAAGACCTTTACTTAATGCCCGTGATCTTCAGGCCCTGAGATGACACTGCATCACTCACCGGTATAATTCTGTCATTGACATTACTAAATGGGCCTAGGAATACTTCAAGAAACCACTGTCTTTGAACGCAGTCTGCCATGCTATCCACAGATGCCACCTAAATATCTATCATGCAAAAAGGAAGCAATTGTTGAGCATGATCCAGAAGCGCCGCTGTGTTCTGTGGGCCAAGGCTCATTTAACATGGACTGTAGCAAAGTGGCAAAGTGTCCTGTGGTCAGACGAGTCCAAATTTGTCATTCTTGATGGGAATCATGGGCATTGTGTCCTCTGGGCTAAAGAGGAGAAAGACTACCTCTCCTATTATCAGTGTTCAGTTCAAAAGCCAGCATCTCTGAAGGTATGGGGATGGATTAGTGCATATGGTGTGGGACACCTGCATATTTTTAAAAGCACAATGAATGCTAAAAGGTATATAAAGGTTTTAGAGCGACATATGCTCCCCTGCAGAGGACCAATAATCCAGGGAAGGCCTTGTGTATTTCAGCAGGACAATACAAAACCACATACTGCAGCTGTTACAACAGCATGGCTTCGTAGTAGAAGAGTCCATGTGCTGAACTGGCCTCCCTGCAGTCCTGATCTTTCACCGATTGAGAACATTTGCATAATTAAACAAAAAGTCCAACAAAGGAGACCCAAAGTTCTCCAGCAGCTGGAGTTATACAAGAGTGGGATCAAATTCCAATGGCTAAACTCAAGAAACTTGTCACCTCAATGCCCAGACGCCTCCAGTCTGTGTTAAAAAGAAGAGGGGATGCTACACCATGGTAAACTGGTCCCTGTCCCAACTTTTTTGAGACCTCTAGCAGCCATCAAATTTGAAATGAGCTCATTTTGTGGATAAAATTGTAAAATTTCTCAGTTTCAACATTAGCTACATTATCTCTGTTCTATTACAAATATAATACTGGCTGGTGGGATTTGAAAATCATTGTGTTTTTCAGTTTATTCACAATTTACACTTTGTCCCAACTATTTCGGAATTGGGGTTTTATATTCGTATCTACAGTAATATTCGCTTCTGTCTTGGAGCAGTTTTGCTGAGTAGCCGTATTTCAAAGCTTTATGTGAACCCATAACAAACAAGTAGCTTCACTTTGCTTTCCACAGTGACAAACCTGTGGTCACAATACCTGTGAAAGAGTTAATGGGCAGGAGCTCAGGATTCTGGGTAGACCAGTCAAGATCCTGCACTATGCATGACGGCATTGTTAAGGTGAAACATGGAATGGCTTCCCTAAACTGATTAGAGCCCGGAATCATCTGGAATGTTTTTGTTTGCTATTGTCACCAGGTTTTCCTTCAGTGTCGCATTGAGTCTGGCTCATCAACAAAGATGCAAACCATGGTCGTACACCCACATGCCAATGACATTTTATTTGACAAAAATTTTTCCAATCTTTACAGAAATCAAAACAAATCCTCTCCGTATGACTATGGACCAACAAAACGAAAATTAAATAAATCCAACAAAAGCTGTGGTCTGTCGAGTGAGAACAATAAATTGGGAATGGACACATGGAAGGACAGCCAAACGGACAGGAGCGACTGCAACATACGCCAATCCAGTGGTGTGGGCGTATAAAAACCAATAATTCTGGCCATGCCATGTGTAAGTTAGCCAGTCATCAGAATCGCCATTAGTTGTGTTATTATGTGCAATAAATTGCAATACAATCTTTCTCTTCCTCTCCTGCTTACTCTCTCGATCTCTCTTTGCACGCCTCTCGTCTAAACAACCAGGACTGTTCTGCTCTGTTTCTCTCTATGTTGGGTCAAAGTCTCACAACTATGCTTTTTGAAGCAGTTGTCGGCCTTCTTGTGAAAAATAAAACACACACGCACACACGCACACACACACACACACACACACACACACAAATACTGCAGGAACTGCTTGCAAAGCTTATTTTACACTATTTTTTTCTGTTTAATGTCCTGTGGGGGGGAAAATCCATTCACCATCAAGATCAATATTTACTGCAAGATGTCTCTTTTCTGCTACAATAATCAACACTGGGCCTTTTGTTCCCTGAACAAAAAAGAGAAAGAAACTAAAGGCTTAACACATAAGTGTTCATCATGTAAAGGCTAGGAGAACAAAATAGATGCTACGAAATTCAATACAGGATGCTGTGTTAACTCTCCTGGTACCTGCCTACCCCTTTTCTTTGTGTAATCTGGTAATGTTTTTAAAGGGGCAGCTATCATTCCGCAGTTTTGCATAATTTCTGTTTTTAGATTGTCTGGTTCTGTTTGTGAGTGATGAAGCTATAAAAATGGACAATATATGAACATACATTTCTAACAAACCCTGACCTTGAAAAGACATGGGCCCTTTAGTGGCTGAATCCTCTCAGCAAAGTGACTCAAAAATCCTTACTGGCTGCGTTTACCAGTTAAGAGCATTCTTTAGGAGTTAAGAAGGCTCCAAAGTAGAGTTCAGCTAAGAGGGAGCCTTAAGATAGGAGTGTTTCCAAGATGCGTTGTTAGTGCCCTTCTTAACAAGTGTCTTTGCACCCTTCTAAACTGCCTTCTTAACTGGAGCTCAATTGATCGATCGACGTCAGAGTAACCGATTGTTCCATATACTTACATGCACACAAATTAAGTTTTGGTGTAGCAAGTGGCGTATAATGTTAAAAATTAACGTTCGTAATGCCATTGCACACGCAGCGGAAAACAAACGGATGGAAATAAAGACCAATAACACAGATATAAGAAATCTGAAAAATAAGAATGAAAACACAACATTACATCAGTGAAATCCTATAACATTACATGATACTGTACCTCATGTAATGTCATTTTATTTCATTTTATGTTTTCACTCTTATTTTTCTGATATAATTTTTATGCAGTTTACTTTGTTACTCTTAGGAATAGTAGCAAAGGTTATAACCTTTACTGCTATCCAGTGGCGGGCGGTGGATGGAAAACCAAGAGGGCGGTTTGTGACTGGTGACCCGATTTCAATTATTGTTCTTGGTCAACATGTTAGTTTTACTTATCAAGAAATTTTTAGGCGAGTGAATAATACAATTCTATAAAATCTTTAACTCACATCCTTTAACAGGCAACTCTTCACGAAATATAACTGTGGATTTTCCGCGTTAAATTTTGTCACATCCTAAGCAAGTTGTCAAACCTGTGCGTAATGATTGTTTCATTTGAAAAAGATTGAAATGCGCTCTTTTTTGCGTTCAACTGGTGCGTTTGATTTCTCGTCTTAAACAAGACAATAAGCTACACCTGAGAGGGGAGAGTTCAAGTGTCTTTTACCAGGGTATTGACTGAAAACAGATCAAGACTAAACAGCAGTTTAAAGAAATGTTTCTCGCCCTCCTTATTCTCTGTCCACCGAACACCACTGCTGCTATCCCTAAGAGTAGCAGCTGATATGATGCTTGCCGCACAGCATGGTAGCAGTGGATTTATTTTATTCTGTGTTTTTTTTTTTTGTGGTGGTTGTGGTGGGTCATTATTGTTCTACAGGAAACATTAGGGAAAATATTAGGTAAATACGGTAAAATATTTCAACACATGGAACCATAGAGGAGAAACTTAAGATTTCCCTCATTTCCCTCATCCAATAATAATTGGATATTATTAAGAATAATAATTTAAAAAAAAAATAAGGATGAACCGTACGCACTGCATTAATATCTCCTTGCTTAATGTCACATTGATTTGCCTGACACAGCTGTATCTGCACTGTTTTTTCACTAAGAAGGGTGTTAAGAGTGCTCCAGACCCTTCTTTCAAATCCTTCTCAACAAAAGATCGTCTCGGTCTAAGAAGGAATCTGGGAAACATGTTTGCATCTTACTGGAGCCTTAAGACAGATCTAAAGCTCTTAGCGCAAAGATCTTCTTAAATGAATCTGGGATACTCGGCCATCATATTTACAAAAGAGGTGGAGTTATGATTATTTTTTTACCTTTCGCAAGCTTCTCTAATTGTGCCCTGTGGCTTCTGACCAGATGAACCAATGAAAGGAGTTCCTTGGCGAAATTTGTTCATGTGATTTATTTTATTTATTTATTTATAATTTTTTTAAGCGAAAATTGGATAATATGCGGACCTGAAAATGTCAATGTTCATAAATATTCTAAGGAAATCAATACTAGCCATAGAATTGCTACCAACCTCCTTTTTATTTGGTGGTTTCAGCATTCTTGACTGCAACCTTTACGCTCAACATTAAGCTTTTTCTGGTGTACTGCACTGTCAGTCAGAAGCCAGTGAGAAGTCAATGAGAAGGCAGAAGTTTTCCATCACTTTAAAAGATCACCTAAGGTACACAGCCAAACTCAGTAATATGCACTCTTAGTTTGACACTCTTGTTTAAGGTTGGGGCTGAGCTTAGAGTTAACCTGAGTCTTGACACAATAGGATACAATGGCATTCAAGAAAATGCTGTGCTACACATAGTTTGGGGAAGGCCCTTTGCAGCTCTCAGGGGAAAATGCCCTTCTACATGTAACAAGGCTCACAGAACAGTTGCTTTTCGGAAATCAATGCAGAAGAACTTGCCTGGTCGGCGCTGAGCACTGACTATGACCTGAGATGCCTAAATTAAGCCCTGCCTGGCCTTATCAACCAGCATTACTTCCCAAACTCAGTCATAAATAATGCAAGTTGCCTGTGTGAGTGGATGGTGGGGGTAATTCAATTTTTTTTGCCATACTATTTCCCAGTTTAATATTATTATCATATTTTTTCGTGGTCAAAAAACACAAGATTTCAGCTGTACTGGCTGTGTGTGCAGTGCCTCAGGCTCACTCAGCCTGAAACAGCCTCAATTGCGTGGCTGTTCAACACCACACAGAAAGGGTCGGTGTGGATGCAGGCTTTCATACTGACCAAGCAATTAGACACCTGATACTACTGATCAAGCTCGTCAGCAAAAACTCTTGGGGTTGATTAGCAGTATACAGTAGGTACGTAACTGCTTGATTTGCATGAAAGCCTGGACCCACATTGGCCCTTTCTGGATAATTTTGAATTGTTTCTCTTTTCAAGAATACCCTGGAAGTCCTAGAAATGCCAGATATAGCAATTGCTGGTGAGTGTGGTAAAGTGGTAAAGCACGTTGAGCAATTCTTGGATTAAGGACCAAACAGCAGAGTTCTTCTCAACTTCCTCTCTCCAAATTAAACTCTGCGATTCACTAATATGTCCAAATAAATTTGATTTTAATCATTAGTTTAATTTTTTATTGCAATACTTAAAATGATGCAACCAGACGTAGTCAAGTTAATCAGCTCTATTTTTGAGCCTTTTATTTTTGCACTGTTACAGGTAATGATTAACTTGTACAAACAAACAGAGAAAAAAATAATTTAAGAATTACATATTTGATATGTAGGAAATAAGTTGAGAAAGTGGATCAATCATTAAAATTGTAATTTGAGAGGCAATGCTTTCAGAAAAATGATTCACTGCCTCTCACAACATATTCAGCCAGTTTGGCACTTACAAGAGGAACACGGGAGTGACAAAAAACTGTGGACATTTTTGTTTCCCAAAGTTTTAATCTGTAATGCCCTGATTATTAAGCTTTGTTTTGCTTTTGCAAATGCCATGACAAAATGAAAGACCCAAATTCACATATTTCTTAAATAGGTTACTCTTAGGTACAAAAAATGAAAGCAGTCATCATCACATCGGGACACTGTGGCCTGTGTTATATAACACTGCTGTGTAAATACTGTATGTTCACAATTCTAAGATTTCTTAGTTTCTTTTAAATCGTCAGAAAGACTTACCGGGTCAAAATGAAAGCATTTTTTCACACAATTTCTTTTCAAACACCAAAAAAAAAAAAAGATTGCTCATTAAAGTAAAACTCATTTGCTTTTATTTGTTTCAAACTCAGAGGTTGGGACAATGGTTGGTTGGATTTGGTTAAATATTGTGTGCACACATTTGGGCTGGAAGTGAGAAAAACTGAACTTCTGTCTCATTACCGACAGTATTCTTCCATCGAAGCCAGACTGTCTAGAGCCAAACACTGGCCTATTTAATGCTGTCTGGAAGAAACCGAAGTTCAATAACACTGCATCTTAGAGAGACCGTTGGAGACCAAACAAAAAATTAAATAAATAAACGAAAAGGAAAAACAGGAGGGATGTTTTCTTTGAAGAACACTCTCTTCGGAGCCACAAACAAAAACAGATAAATGGGGTGAAGTTTGCAAAGCTTGCTCTGGCCGACAACTTCAGACATGGCCACATTCCCAAAGACACACCCATGCACATCAGACCACCTCCATCCGTCTTGTAGGTGGGATATATAAACTGCTAAACTGCTCCACTGGCCCCTTGTCCGTGGATGTCCTTAGCTGGGAGAGAGTGACGAAGCTGGTCGCTAGGGTGCACTATCGCCATTGGTTGTTGCTCATTGCCCACAATTTCACACATAGACCACTAGCAGTCCAGACATATACTAAATTTTGACCTACTCTTGTTTGTAAATGATCATGGTCTCTGTCTCTCATATGTGTAAATGTACTTAAGAACCTGCGAATTCTCCAGAGTGGCTGAACCGCATAACAAATAAAGTTAGATAAAACAATCCAAATAGGGAGTTTTGTGATTCTTTACAGTTTTTTGCACTACTTGGCTTTCACAATGGAGTAAATTGCCTCTTAGTAATGAAACATTGTGACCAAGGGCGCTCATTAAAATACAGCTGCGCTCAAAGATTAATGCAATGTTCATATGGATTATGGTGGTACAGGGGAGGGTAAAATCTGAGTTGTATGGTGAAGTATGTTTCAGATGACGATGAGAGATTGAGAACAATAGGACTGCGCAACACAACATAGGCATAGAGAAAAAAAAAGTTTTTCTCAAAGTAGATTAAGAGCTATGCCGAGCACAATCATCTTTTTTCAATCCATATTGAAAATGGACTGCATAATAGGGCAGTCACAGAGGAAAATCACCACAGCAACTTTATAGTTCATTTGCCATCCTGCTCTTTTTACTTTTACTTGATGACAACAGCAGGCACCAGTAATGGCAGCCACATGTTTTTTTTTTTTTGCGCCCTTGTTAAATGTGAGTTTTTTTCCCACCTGTTGGGCTTTTCTGTGACCAAAGCACGGCTAAACACTCTCCTACCAATGTTCTACCAATTTGCCCTGTGGACACAATCATGGTTTTTGCTGGGCTGCTTAGAGCTCTCTGCGGGAAATTTGACACACCCCCGGCAAGAGTTGACTAGGCACCATGTCGGACAGTCGTCTCCTCAGTCATTGGATCAGCAACACGGTACCAACCCTCAAGATTACGCGGAAGGGCTTGCTGTCGTCTCGCCTTCCTGAAAGGTCAGGACAAAACTCAAGGGGTTTGGAATTTGCAAACTGACGCTTTCACGACATAAAAGTATAAATCAATTAACCGTAAAATCAATAATCACTGGGGCTTTAGAAAAGTCGAATTGGTCGCACTACACTCCTATCTATCAAAGCGAGTTATTCACAAGGCCCGGATCATGCGCCATTCCGAATCTGTAAAGAGTTCACCTGTGAACTAACCCCTATTGTCAGCATCGTGTATAACAGTGCTCTGATGGATGGATTTGTACTGGAGGCCCTAAAAACATCCTACTTTACTTCTGAGCCCAAGGTCTTCCCCCCAAAACCCCTGAGAAGGATCTACACCCGATCACATTAATGTCTCTGTTGGCTAAGGTATTGGAGGGATTCACCTTAGATCTACTTACTTCACAAGTGGAGCACAAACTTGGCACAAAGCAATTCTTTGTCAGTGGAAAGTATTGCGGCAAACCAGAGTGTGGCCACACCCCAAGACCACGTCAGCACGCCTGCAACAGTCAATTCTCCTCCCCCTCGCTCTCACCGCAGAGAGGAACTTCAGCACCATGGACAGCGGCCGGAGAACCAACGCCAATTCAGCATTGCCTAGACTCATGGGTCGCTGGACAGTTCCCACCAGCTGCAAGTCGTAAGGCTAAGCGGGTCTCAGAAAAGGCGCATGAGTTGACACAGCTGCGCCTCATGTTAATCAGAGCCGACCACAGCTTAAAAGAGAGAACCAGGCAGCTGTGGAGGGGCCGGCAAAGAGAGCGGAGATAGGAAAGATAAGAAATGAGCTCTGTGTTCTTTCTCCCCTAAGATTCCGGTGGAGAGGAGACTGGTGACTTGAACTGTGATCTGCAAGGCCTGCACACCATGTGATCGCCTTAAAGAAATCCTGCAGAAGTGTCACCCTGTCCGCGGTCGAGAAAGAGGAAAAAGCCTTATTTTCTATATTTGATGTGTATGCGCAATTATCTCACCTTTTTGTGTTGAGAGTAAATAAAATCACTGCCCAGTGGGCCGCCTTTGATCCAACCTCCTGCCTGGTCTCCGCCGTGTTTTACGGTGTCTCGCTACAGAATAAAACTCATGCTTTGATTTGCATGTTGCATTTAGTTCTTGAGTCATTAGATAAGGAAAGTAATTATGCAATGATCTTTAGCACAGACTGTTCCAAAGGTTTCAATTAAGTCAACCACAATACTTTGCTTAATGATAAAAGATTAGCGGATGTCCACACTGCACTATAATAATTAGGTGGCTTGTTCCTCCCTTCCCCACTCACCACAACATGTCAAGTTAGGTGATTCAATATCTTTGAATCTGCACGGGTGTATTCCTCAGGGAACTAAATGTTCCCTATACTGGTAAATAGATTAGTATCTACTTGGTCGACTTGAATGATGTTCATTGATGACACAATGATATTTGATGTAATCCAAGTTATCCACAACCTAGTGTGCATGTCCTAGGCAGTTTGGCAGTGAGCCAGGGTATGTGCCTGAATCCAAAAAAGTGTAAGGAGTTGCAGGAAAATTTTATTGGATACCAGCCTTCGCCTTCTCGCTCGTGAATCTCATGGGTACCTCAGTTAAGTTGGTAAAGGATTATAAGCTGATTGGTGTTCACAAAAGTAGTGACTTGACATGGAATTGTCTCATCCATTTCCAAAAATGTGCGAGGGGTCCATGTGATGTGAACACTAAGCCTTTCTGTGTGTGAAGACCATCTGAGCATGGTGAAGAGCTACACCCTACTCAAGGTTACGCTGTTTTATCGCAGAACATGGAGGATCTAGAGGAGTAAATCTTGAATATAAATCCCTGCTCTGGCTGCAGGTTGGAGGGAAGCGTGTGGGGCGTTCACCAAGAGACTGGCGGTCCGCTCACTATGATGTACGGCTTCGCATATGAATAAGTGATTGTCATCAGTGACAACGGGAGTCCACTCCCTGTAAGAGCACTTTCACACCGGTCTCTTCTGAAACTTGAAAACCATATAGGTCTGTCAAACAATATGGGTAACTGTGCATTATCAGATGAAAATATTATGCTGTCCCACACTGTAACTCAGCAAATGCTGCAGAGTTATGGAAAATTATTATTATCATTATTTTTAGTATTGATGTTGTTTTTATGACTACTATTATTATAGTACCATTCCAAAATTCCTTTTTTTAAATTTACCGTGATTAATCTTTGCAAAATTGAGCCGGCATTCCTCATGGTGGTAAGTTGGTTAAATCCTAAATTTAAGAAATATCTCTTCTTTTTCACAAATAGCTCCAGGTTTTAGCCAGCGAAATTAGCATTTACTGCTTCCAGGGTCCTAAAGATTATTTGTTTATTGAGAAGACAAAAGGATATAAATATAAATCACATTAACTGGAATGAAATGCAGACTGTGGGCAGCAAAGGAAAATTCCACTGACTTTCCATTGTCTGCAGCTCTTCACCTCTCTCACTCCCTCTCTCTCTCTTTCAGTCAATCAGAGTATTCAGTTTCTTTTTCTATTTTCAGATTTCCATGCCTTTTGAGACAGGCTGTCAAGGCCAATGAGTAGACGCAATGTAACATGCTGTCTTTTCATTCGCAATAAAAAGGCCATGTGCGCCACTGTCTCCCCTAAAAATGTCACCATCGCAGACTCTGGCATGTGTAAAGACAATCCTATTCACTGCTGCTTTTATGATTCCCGGCAAAGTACAGATGCTGGAGCTTTTCTGTGGCCGAGTAACTTTGCTGACTCTGTGACTTTGCCTTTTGTATGGATTTAATCAGCAAGTAATGCATGGCCATGTTTGGTTCATTAGTCAATCATCATGATTAATTGCTCATTATCCCATTCCACTGGCATAGAACCTTTCCAATTAATTAGACAGATATAAGATGCAAATTATCTTCTAATTCAGTGAAGTATTGAAGTAAAATAAAAAGAAAAAAACTCCAGAAGGAGAATTATAAAAAAGAAACGACTCTTTCGTGGTACTGAAGATAGTCATACCCAACCTTTCCTCCAACCACACCCTCAAATAGGTCGATTTTTCTGATTTTATTTGATTTACGACCCATAGGAGTATTTCCTAAAAAAGCGCCCCTTCTGGCAGTAGGAAGGTACTGTTAGAGTTACAGTTTCAGTTTCAGATACAGTTTCAGTCATATTTACTCTTAAAATAACATTTTGGATAAGGATTAGGGATGGGGTCAGGGTTAGGGGTAGTACTAGGATTAGGGTACGGATTAGGTTTAGATAGGGGATTTACTGACAGTGACAGTGACGATGGAAACCAGATTGTAGTTATTTAAATGACTGCCAGAGGTCGCTTAACTCCTAAACGTAACTTTAGGTCGTAATAAGCTGCTTGACAAATGACCTTTATGGGCGTATTTTGTTGGGGTACAGGCTCGTTATACTACGCAAAGTGACTACTGTTATGGCCCCAATTTGTTATGACATTTATGACAGCAAAGGATGACAGACAAAATTTTTAAACTTAAACACATTTAATAAAACCAAACACTTTTAACTAAACTACTATCTACTCTACTGACCAAGATTGTCAAATACAAGAACAAAAAATATTTACAGTCCCTTTTGTAGGGTTGTTTGGTGATGTTCCCGGTGAGGAAAATGCTCCAACACAGGCAAAAATCCACAAAAAGCTACACAGGTCTTGAAAAGAGTGACAGGTCTGATCAAAGGTATCTTTCTGCTTGCAATTTCTCCTACTACTCCACTCCCTCAATTTTCCTCCTTATATACTCTTTTGCAGACCCCTCCCACATTTAGACCTCTTTTTTTTATTCTCTGGGACTTGTCCCAGACATGCCTAAGACATGCCCAAACCTAGCTCCACTCTGGGCTTAACATAAGAAAGGTCAATACAGCCATCTAGTGGCTTCTATTCACATTACACTACACAGAGCAGGCAGTGGACCTGGTACCAAAAATTTGATCTGTAGAACTACCACTGTAATTGACAAGATTTTCTGTAGAAAAAAGAAAAACTCAAAAATGTGCATCTTAGGACCATAAAATTACAAGATTAAAACAGTCTTGTAACACCGCCGTTCTCTGAACAAGCTGTCAGTAAATGTTTATTACTGCATGAAGTAACGTTAATTACTGTACCCTTATTGTAAAGTTTTACCTATAAATATATAAATAAAAACCCTCAAAAATGAGATGGGCAATTATGCTCGAGGCTTAAGAAATGGTCAAAATATGTATGCTCCCAAAAAATTGCATTCTGTCCTCCGAGACATTAGCACAAAGTCAGTCCCAGACAAACTCCACACAGAAAGGCTCGAGTTTGGATTTGAATGTGCAATGGTCTCGCTTTGAGGCAACAGCGCTACCCACTGCACCACCTTGCTACCACAGCACTGCTAATAAAAATAACAAAAGTGGTGACATTTGAACGGCTCTGATAAGCTGTATGATAAACATGTATCCATTCGTTCATGATAAAAATGCAAAACAAGAGGAATGGAAGAAACCAGAACAGATAAAAAGCAAAAAGGATGCAAGTGCATGTAGTCATGAATGGCAGAGAGGAAGCTGTTAAAGAAGGCAGTTTACTGTGGAATAACTACAAGAATTGGTTGAAACTTGGCATCACGAAGTAAAATAAATAAGTAAATAAATGCCACCTCCATGAGTGAGTACTTGTCAGAAGTTTGGAAGCAATGAAAATTTTGCCGCGTTTACACAAAGGGAGGCCTTACTGAGCACACAACCCAACACCATGCATCTGAAGTTTGCCAAGCCACACTGGAGCAAAGAATGGAGTGCTATAGTTAGCACGGGCCAATCATATATGCCATCCACATGTTTAACAGTAGAAGAGGAAGGGATACAAAGCAAGTAATCGATGGTTTGGACATGACTTGCCGCTAGTGGACCAAGGGCGTTGATGAAAAAGATGCATGCTGTGGCATAAAGAATTCCGTTAAGTACTGGGAAATTTGGGCAAAAAGTCTTGTCTCACACAGTACACTGAGACTTGCTGATAGATTTCTCTGCAAAACAATGAACACCAAATCCACAAGTGAAAACATCCATGCCATAGCTACCCAAATGACTGCACTTAAATCTCATCAAAGCCATGTGGTCGCAACTGGAATTCAAAACTCAAGTTAGAACCCAAACTATCAATTAACTTTAACATTTCTGCACAAAAATATGGTCATAAATGTTCTCTAACCTCTTCTAAAAGGGAAGATTTCCATCTGTTATCTTTGCCAAGGGGGTCTGTGAATAGTTCATGAGGGGTGTTAATTTAGATCTCATTACTTTTTATCTCCAATTACTTACTGAAAAGCATTGAAACGTGAGAGCAAAAGCTTTGGAATGAGGGATATACGGTAGAATTCCCATATGTTTCACATAAACATTTCAGTTATAAATTGTGTTTATGATATGCAGTTTTTTTTTTTAACGGGTACTAACAATTTTTGACCGAAAAGTACATTTATTGTGATTTGTCATGCTTTAGCAATATCTGCTCAGATACATTATGTCAATAAAGCGCGTCAGAATTAATTAAAATTGAAAAGAAATCAGGCTTCACACTTGAGCACATAAGAGTTCATTATGGAGCAGGCTGTCAGAGTGTTTACTCAAACAGTGGTAATTATATGATGAGCAATATAAACATTTGAATTCAGTCACCAGAA
The DNA here is from genome assembly GCA_029721435.1 of Gymnothorax reevesii. Lineage (NCBI taxonomy): Eukaryota > Metazoa > Chordata > Actinopteri > Anguilliformes > Muraenidae > Gymnothorax > Gymnothorax reevesii. The sequence continues at coordinate 27,635,417 of CM056574.1, read as the reverse complement.
TCGACAAGGGCAAACCGAGCCACAGGTTCATGTTCAAATAGGTTGTCACACTCATCTAACACGACTGCAAAGATCAAGATGCATCTGTAACACTCACCGATGCAAAAATACACTAGGTAATACAGCGAATGTGTACACACGTAATTTTCTCTCGGGGAATGAGTAAAGATGACACAATCGATCACATATTTAGGGATGATGAATGAGCTGTGTATATTCTTCAAATCAATATAGGCGGAGATACAAAAGGCCATAAATCTAACTCATGCTCTTTGTATTTTAATGTCAACAAGAAAACCCTTTAAAAATCCTCTAATGAGCCAATTCATAGTGGCTTGTCTCCGGCTTTGGTGTCTCCTTAATCTTAACAAAGAGGAGGCGTGTTGGGGCAGTGAGTTGCGCAGACATCTCATGGCGCAAAGTTTGTCGGTTTGAGCATCAGACAGGTCCTTCTCTGGTGGGGTTTCCATGTTGAGCCCATGTTAGTCTAAGTTTTGTCTCTCTGCACTCTGGTATCTTCCACAGGCAAAACATGTAATCTAAGGTGTAAAGATGAAGCTATTAGCTCCCCATCTTACCCAAGATTAGCAAATTAGCAACCCAGATTAAACATTAACCAGGCAGGCTAACTCTGGGGTACTTATAGCAATAGACCTTAATGTCCACAAACTTTGTTTTGTAAAAAATTAAAATAAAATGAAAGAATGGACGCAAATGCATGAAAATTCATAAACAAGACAGACAAACCATGATTACGCCCACATACGTGCAAACTGTGTACATTCACTCATAACAAAGCACATTAAAAGGCACATAAACTGGTTACCTCAAGCTTGCCTCAGTGTCCTTCATGCTCACTGACAGCAATGACACAGAGATACCAGAAGCGAAGGGACACAAATTGAAATATGTATTGCTAGTGGAGTTAACACAGGGTACGGCATTTCAAGCAGATTTGGTAGATTTATGTACTGCGGTGCAGGTTGATTCTCTCAGCAAAAATAATAAGGGCTGAGGCGTGTATGATGTTGTAAACGTGCTGTGTTTTAGTACGCCTTCAACTTTGCTGAAGCGAGGAGATTGATGGTACGTTGTGGCAGTCCTTGTGAACAATGCGCCAGCGTATGAATACACACACACACACACACACACACAAAACCACACACAGTCTCACTCCCTCCCTCTCGCGCCATGGCTATCCCTTTCTCCTCCGCCCTCTTATCTTTATCGCTTCCTTCAAAAGCTCTTCCGCGCTCACTCTCTCTCCCTCTTTCAAAATCCCATTAAGGAAGAAATCAGAGGCCAAACAGAACGTCTCTATCAGCCCCTGTCTTTTTGCATATCCGGAGCCTGCCGCTGCCAGGATTATTCTAACACAAGACCTCTATCCGTGTCCTTAATTCTATTTAGTCTGCATGATACTCCGAATGGAATGTATTCCATTCCAGGAAGCAAATTGAGGAGCATCAATTCCACATTGGCAGAATTGTCACTCACAGTGCCGCTGGAGTTCGGGGCTTTTAAGGATGGGGGTTTATGGGGTCACAGGGAGGAAAACCTATGCTTTTGTGGAATAGAAGGTACTGGTAATTCCTGGAAAGCAGCTACTTCAGCGATAACTGAGGAAAAGAGCAATACATACAATTGTGGGATTTACTTATGACAAGAAAGCAATTGCTGTTCAATAGTAAATCAATTTGATATGCTTTGAACCTGAAAAAACTCTATGAATGATTAAAGGCAGTATAAATGAAGCTGACAGAGAGAAAACTTTAAGCACCATCATCTGAAATCGGAACAGTATAGGAGAGAGACGCCTTTGCAATGAATTAGACAGAGATGTCTACTCAGAGCTAAAAGAACGCCACTGTCCCAAACCCCAGACTAAGGGTGAATACGTCAGTCCCTCAAAACTGCATGTCTACTAAAGCCAAACTGGCAAAATCATTCCTGCGTATGCGTATCTATTTGCAAGCTATCTCAAATGCACTGCATTTCATCATTACTCTGAAGCCATTGATGTGCTCCTGCAATACATGTTACTTTTTCTTTACTACAAGTCCTTCATAAGAGTGGAAAATGTACTTCTGGTTGAATATCTTGCTAAAGTAGCTCGGGTTAACAATCTTGATCAATGCCAAATCAAAGAACAAAAGCTGCTGCATCTTAGTTTCAAACCTAGTACCTTGACTTCCTTAAAAAAACTTTTTAAAGCTGAGCATCATTAACGCAAACACCGATGACACAGCAGGAAGCCATCCTCCCAAACTTGAAGCCAAAACAATCGGAGCTCATGAAGAGGCAGACTGTTGGCAAGCAACCAGAGAACTGCTGTCGTATGGCTCCACATATGGGTCCTCAAGGACTTCCCGCAAGTGTTCTCTCAAACGTCCACATCATCCGCTGTCCAAGTTTGTTCCAAGCTTTGCTGAAATTAAGTTTTTGTTTTTCCTCTGCTGAATTCGTGGATGCAAACAGTATTTTACCAGCCGTTAAATTTCCCAGCAGAGGGTAGTGAGCAGGGGGAACGGCGGTGGCGGGTCGCCGAGAGTCTGCTGGGAGATTAATGGGATTAAGGGGATAACACTGAAGTCATCCCAGTCGAGGAAAGAGATCCGCTCCTGACAGAGGAAACAGGGGTTAGAGAGAAGGCACAGCTCTGTATTCTCCGTGTGGTGCTCTCAGCTCCGACAGAGAATACAAGATGGTTCCTGATCAATCTGTGGAGTTACACCCTTGGAGACACAATGGAGAAGGGCAGGTAGGTTGACAACTTAAGAGAGTCGTCCTGTGACCCACCTGCTCTGGCACAGCAGGCCTCGAGCGCAAGCCATACTCAGCTGCTGAAGAGGCTGTAGCGCTTCAGGGCATGACCGCCTGTGTGAGATATCGATTACCATTCCCTGCTGAAATCACCTTCAAGCAGCTTCCCACCACTGGTAAACAGCAGAGCTGTTTAAGTAAGTTATGGGCTAAGAGCTAAGAAAAAATTATAATAAAAGCCACAATTAAGTGTCCAGCAAATACCAAAATGCGCAATGCCAGGTTTCAACGTACCACCATACCACCAACTCTAATGGCAATCAGTCTCACACAGACCTCCGGGGCACATGAAGATAAACATTGGAAACATCCAATCAGCCCTCAGCTCCAAAAGCACTGAGACTCATACTTTTATCAACTGGTGAAAAGTTGAGTTAATACACAGAAAAACGAATTGGAACTCAAAACCAGAGAGACTGGTCATTATAACATTCAACAAAATGAGTCCAGCAATGCGCATGGCACTTTTACCACGGATGCAGATTCCAAACATTCAACAGACTGATTACATTTTCTAAATGTTGTTTAGCAGCTAAGGTCAGATAAATGAATGGCGGCTGGTCATGGGTCAGCTCTCCAAAAGGCCGCGGCGCACCTCTCGGCTTCTCATTACGTAACTTACTGGACCTTACCAGCAAGGGCCAGGGCGAAGATAGAGGGTATCGATCGACTCTGAAACATGCCAGATGAAGACATATTGTCGCTATCCTCTTTTCCAGAGGAGAAGAAATAAAAACAAGGCCACTAGCGGTGTTGTTACTGAGATAAACAAAGAAAGAAGATGTACAATGATGCACAGAAATACGATCAAACAAACCAAGGAAAACAGAAAAATGAGGTGAAGAATGAGGGGGTGATAATGGCGTGGTTCAGGGGCACCAGATTCTTTTCAGATGGGCAGAGAGCAAATTACTCTTCCAGAATAAAATGTGCTATTTTACTTTTGTATGTTCATTCGCTTAAGCTAGCTTTTTGGCTTTCAGTGTACAGGAATGTCTGATCCATCCTTTATCACTATGTTGTCATCACAGGGAATTAGCAGGCTAGACTGCAGGGGCATAGAAGTTGGGGAGTATTTCTTAAAATTCAAAGAACACGAGTTAAATTTATATACTGCTGTATGCCTGAGGATGCACAGCAAACTGTTCAGAGTAAGCAAGACTGGACTCAAATAGACTCTGTAAGAGTAAATTCCACTCCGTAAGAGTCAAATTTACTCAGATCATTTTACTGTGTGGTTCCACCACAAAAAATTAAGTTAATCGCTTATAAAATGTAACTATCAATATCAGAAAAAGCATAGCATTAAAACATCATACCTTTTAACCATTATTGTTTCAAATAATACATTTAGTGCCTTAAAAGCATGATAATGGTTTAGAAATGTGTTATTTTTGTGATCACAAACCACCCTGGCAAAGCTACAGATTTGAGACATTGAAATGAATGAACACAAAACAAACAAACAAATGCCGCTGACTACGAACGATGCTGAGATGAGGAGAGATGAATGTATGTTGCCTTGGATATAAAAGCTCACAATTTGAGTAGGAGATGCTGAAGTGTGGCATAGTTGAACAGAAAGGGGCTTGTGACTATAGGACTGACTTTTGCATCTACCTGAACTAACGCTAAAGCTTAACACTTTACCATTGTACATATGGTGTGCTGTTATGTGGAATCTCATTTCTAACTGCTGTTTGTTTCAGAAAACCCAGGTCCTGGTAGCTGGTCGGGCAGGCACAGTGCGCCCAGTACCACAGGTGTGTAATGGCGAGAAGATGATGTAATGCCTCCCACGCTCGGCAGAAACATTTTCCTCTCATTGCTAGCCACGCCAACTGTTCCCCACGTGCTGCGCCGATTAAATAAGCCCGGCCTGCAGACGCTTATCCATCGTGCAACATACGAGACCCACCCCTCAACATCCCCCCCATCTTCCACACAGAGGACACCCACTGATCGATAACACGGTCACATTACAAACAACCATTATCCTCTCTTTGTCTCACTTTACTGCAATTTCCCAGCAAAATACAGGCACATTAAATGGCATTCTTACTGCTGAGAATGTTAAACACAGCCAGAGTCGGACGGCAGTAAACTGAAGCCAACTGAGCGAGCTGAAGTATCAACTGCAATGAATGCACTGCAGTCGCGAGTCACGTGCATTCGTATTTATTTGCTCATATTTATAGTCAGTTCATACAAACTACATGTGAATTTGCATACGTTTACGAGCGTAGTGTGCTTCTGCGTTGCATGTTAATGAGCGCTCCTCTACCTCTTTATATGTTTATTTATGAGTGTGTTTTCGATAAAGGCATCAGCACACATGTGCTACGCCCTCAGCGAAAAGAAAAGTGACATGATCTGCATTGCCAGAGAGAAAAGGCTTTGCATTAAATGCCAGTTTTGTCACACGGCAATATACCGAGGACTTAAGAGGGGGGTGAGGTGGGACAAATATGTGAAGAGCTTGTTTCTGAAACGCAGTAAATGGCAAAATTAAAAAACTAGGGATGATACCATTGAGCGCTGGCCCTGCGCTTCTTACACATGATGAGAAAATTCATTTTTAGAAATTAATACTATAAGGTTTATTTTTTCACGGTTAAAGTTTGTTTGTTTTTTTTTTTTTTTTTATAAAATGCAATTGGCGCCATCATATAAAAAGCTGATTTACCCAAAATTAGTAAAATGGATATATTGCATTTCACAATCAAACTCTTTGTGTATCGGCATGTATTGATAAATTAAGTCAGTGAATGGTACAAAGGAATCAATAGTGTGCGTACAACTATACTCATGTTTGCTTTATACCAGTGGGGGAAAAAAAACATTTCTCCCAATACAACGTAAATATTCTGTCAATGTTATAACAATGTCAGAATATTGGAGAAAAGTCCTAAGCAGGTCTTGCATTAAGTGGGATGAAAAATTGTGATGCTTGCTTCAAATAATTCTCATTACATAAACGTTAATTGAATCAAGATATTGAAGAGCTGCATAGTTCAAGACTGAACATTACCGGGAAAACCATCCTACCTAGTGCGGCGTGATCAGTTCCACACCTTCGCACTTCACTGTGAGCTTTTCACGCCCCATTCAATTACCTTCTCTCATCCTGCCTCCCCATTTCCCCTCCCAATCGCTGTCTGATTGGTGGAGAGTGTAAGTAATGTAGTTCCTGTGCAACATTACTGAGATACATTAGTTTGTAAATTATCTGTTATCGCCCTTGAGAAGTATGCAGTTAGACTTTTTTTTCTATTGTAATTTCAGATTTGTCCAATTAGACTGCTGATTAATTTTGAAAGGCCTCATTCTGTTTGTCTCCCTCTATTTCCCCTTGCATTATCTATTTCCTCCCCCTTCCTTTTCTCATTTCTCTTCCCCCTCCCTTCTTGCTCTACTCATTCTTTGAAACCCTCTCCTCCATATTTAAAAGACCACAAACCTTCAAATCACTAATATGATAAAAAGCAGCTTTCAGGAAGCCATTTTGATATTCTCAATTCTTGTGCCTTCAAGTGGACAAGCTACTGCTCCAGAAGAATACTCCAAGGTCCAATGATGTCAGCTGTAAACAGGCACACATTCAGCGACTCATTAGCATCTGAACATCATTTGAATGCAAAAGCGCACCTAACCATTGTTGCTAATCATCCCTTTATGACTGCAGTCAGCCAACTTGATACTTGCGGCAGGATGATGTGTCATGTCACAAAGTAAACACCATCTCGAGCTGGTTCAACAAACCTGCCAGCAACTTCAAATTTACACCAATTGCCTCCAGGTCCCCCAGATCTCAATCCAATCGGCCATCTTTTGGTGGATAGGAAAGTTTACAGCACTAACTCCTGATAAATATTCAGAAACTGTGTGGACCACATCTCTGAGGAATCTCTGCAGCAGCTTGTTCAAGCTGTTCTGGAGGTCTTGAGTTACTATCTGGTGTTAGACCAGGGTGCCTAATTAGGCGGTCAGTAAGTGTAGAATCACCATAATACATTCTAATCTGTAGGATATATACAATGACATTCTCACGTCTTGATGTCTTATGTCCTTGTATAAAGTAGGCTAAATGTATACATATCATGGATTTAGCGTAGAGTAAATTATGTATCATTAGGATTCTGACACTTCAAAGATATTCACACACACAGAAACACATGTATAAAAACTTTATTTGAGACCAGTGGGTGAGCGTGTGCGCGTGGACTCGAGAGTGTTTTGCTTAAGAAGACCCCACCAGCTGTAAATCCACATTTTATTCTCCCTCATTACACGCCTTCGCCAGCTGTCGGTTTCTAGTTTGGATGCAATTAAGTCAACCGTGGCTTAATGAATCAATTAATTATCTGCGTGTAAATCACTGGCAAGATTACTCAACCGCCACCCGCCTCCCCCTCCTCCCATTAACTGTCCAGGCTTCGCCACATGAAGCCTTTCAGACTTGCTGCCTCGACAGCCTAGTCCATTACCATTATATCTGCAAAACTATTTATATAAAATTTCTCCCAATCAAGTCTTCGTCCAAGCCACTCCGAGGGACACTGGTTCAATGTTCAAACGGGCCCAAAAACAAACCGTATCAGAAGCTATCAGTGGTCATGAGCTTCATTAGCTCAGCTTCCTCTGAGCCTCATGCTTGCTCTGTGGTCAGTTTAGCAAAAAATAATGACACTGCCTGTAACAATAACCTTTTCTGAAGCACAAGCGGGTCTTTAAATTATTTTTGACAGAATGCAAGTCGTGAAATCTCCACTTTAGCCATTAGTCACATGGTCCTAATGAGGTCTTAATATGAAGAATTTTTAAAGAGTATTTCTAAAAATTATTACCGATGAATTTAATTTTTAATAGAAGCTTTAAAGAGATGTTATATGGCAAAGGAGTGAGTAATTTAGCATCTCCAATCTTGCGGTCTTTAGACAGTAGTCCACCAGGGGCAAGATCAGTTGACTGGACATGATTTAGAAAGGCAAAAATCTGAGTGTATAATATCCCATAATTCATGTCAGACTAAAAAACTGAGCCATAGAGTGTGCACATATCTGATCTAAATTTGTCTAGACAGATCTCAGCAAGAATGTAAAACCGCCAAAATTTTTTAATGTTCCCAGGAGTATAATGGCCTCAATTATTATCCATCCAACCTCAGCAATAGGGCTTTGGAGCATCACAATCAGGGTGACGACCAGGAGTCCAATCCAATGGTGTTATGTCCCAAAAATTGCCCATATCGCAATCAACATGATAGGACATAACATTTTCCCATACGGTTACTGGCCCTGAGGTGACAAGCCACTTTCAAAACGAAAGAGGAAGTCATAACTCTCAGTGGAAGCAAGACATGAAATAAATTATATATTCAATTAAGAAGAACACTATAATAGCATGTATTATTAGACAATATTTACAATGCCATCGATCATGAGGCTGAGTTTTGCCTTTAAATTTGAACGGGAGAAGGTTATGCTACATAAGGGATTAAATCGGGTTAGGAGATGGGTGAGATGGCGGTCGTACAGTATGTCCTGTTTTGTGCATACAGCGCTGATGCATACACAATGTACCAGCTACACAGAAGGTTGAGTCCTTCATAGCGAACTAAATTTGGTAAGTACAAATGTAGTTTGCATGTTCCAACATGCAGAAGATCTTTAACAAAGACTCCAAGGGTTGATTAGTGGATGTATAACTGCAAGGCTGAAGCGAAAGCCTTCACCCACACTCATCCTTTCTGAATAAGGTTGAAAAACCCCTTGATGCATCAACCCACCTCAGAAGATATCTCGCCCCAAACCCTGGTCTGGGGCCAAAGATGCAAATTCAGACCATACTCTGCGTTGGCCCGACTGCTTACCACCGCACTGCCATTACTTAAAAGACATGAATCACATCATAATGCCAGAGGCTGAGAAGCACACTACATTAGAACCAAGATGCGTTTCCCCCTGGGCAGAACGGTTCTCTTTCCTGAAAGGAGCTCTGTTGAATACATTCTCTCGTTCTCTCAGCTCTTAAATGACAAGTTTTTCTCAACTCAAAAAATTCCTTTTAAAATTTGTAGGTGTGTCACACATTTAGAGGTCCTGAAGTGGAATCATTGTACCATTAAAAAGGCTGACTGTGATCCCCACCTATCATTTATGTGCCTATTTGGATGGTTGCTTTCCGACAAGACCTGTTGTGCTTGAATTAACGGCTGCTGATTTGAAATCTGCGGGAGCGGTGCTCCTGAACATGCTGGTCAGTTTCAAATCCTTCAAGTGTGACAGAGTACAAGTAGCCCAATTCCTTCGTGTTTTTCTCCTCTGTATGGGAAAACCTGACATGTTCATTGAGGGATTGTTGATTGCCAGATTCATGGTTCACTGAAGCAAAAATCTCTCGTATTAGTATAAAACCCACAACGAAGATGCCGTATCGATACATTTGCAATAAAAGGGACAGAGAGAGTTCTTGTAGGAAGCACAGCTTGACTGAATGTGCTAACTGGAACTGATGCATGAAATTGTGCTTGTGGACAATACGAAAAGTTTTTCAGCATTGAAAAGAACTTGATGAATACCTGTGCCCGGTTGAGATGTAATTGCAGACTAAGAAAGACCTTTTTGTTACGTTTGGTGGTGTTGTGGTCAAATGGACAAAGGGCCTTGTCACTTGGTGGTCCATGTATTTGAGAAATGTGATGGATGGGGAGAGAAAATCAGAAAAAGAATGTGAAGGATCAAAGAATGTGAGAAGAAAGGATTAAGGAGAGAAGATGCAGAGAAAGAGGGGAGGATATTGGAAAAGCTGAACAGAACTCCAAAAACTTTTTCAGACCAGAAACGGCCTTTGAAAAATGTTGGATTTACCATAGGAGAAGGAGCTTGTATGGAGGACTATATGGACTTTTATAATCATCAAATTACTTAAAGAATCAGCATATCCCATGGGTTTTCAACCTTAACCAGAAAGGGCTGGTATAGAAGCAGGCTTTCATTCCAGCCAAGCACTCTACATACCTGATTGTACTCATGGAGAAAAATGCTAGGGGTTAATTAAGGGACTCAGGTGTGCAATTATCTCGTTGAAATGAAAGCCTACACCCACAACGGTCCGTGCTGGAGAAGGTTGAGCAGACCTGGCCTATCTGGACACACTGTGAACAATGTGGATCAAACACTCACCCTTACTGGCAAAAGGGTCACAAACACTGACAGTGCATTGCTACAATATTGATGCAATATCAAAATAACATCCCTAGTCCACAAAGAAGCCCTTTAAACGGCGTTATAAAAAAAGGGAGCCACAGTCATACACCCATTAAAGCAAAACAATTTAAATTCTTTCCTTATATTTTCACTCCCTTTCATTTCCTTGTATTTTTTAGCATTAACATAACTGTTTTAAATCATATTCGGTAATAATCATAATCCTTGAACTCAGCTTAGACAACATACTATTCAGACAAACCTGCCTTTACCACCAAAGCAGAAAGCTAACAAAAACCGGCCAGGACAAAAGCCGCATCGTAAACAGTGAGGGAGCCATCACTCAATCCGTTGCTAAAGACAGAATAATAATTCCAGGTTGCTTTTGTTGTTCTCCCGATGAATTCTTTATATCCCAGCTCTTTTCTGATGCATTATGCTGGATTTAAATGGGTCCATTATGGAAACACCCAACTTATCAGGAGACTTTCTTCACCGACGCGTCTGCCACATTTCTCGGATGACAGTGATTCTATTGTCAGTGGTAACGCAGTACCGGGCCTTTAGCTTCCATACCATTCCATTATCCATCAACAAATTCTAAAGACCCCAATAGAGATTCCCTGACAGATTTTGCTTGGTCTATTTTTTCCGCCTCACCGTTTCCATTAATGCTTTCCTTCCTGGCAGAAATGATGTCTCCTGTTTTTCATTCTATGCTCAGGCTCCAGTTGGATGGCTGGGAAAGATTCCATGTAATGAAGAAACGCTCGGACAGAGGGAGATAGAAAGAGAGAGCGAGAGAGAAAGAGAGAGCAGTTTCCATGGTGGTCAATCTGAAAGACATTTTTCTTTCAGCACTTGACAAAGGCACAGATTTCTAAAGTCAGGGATGTCCACTCATGCGAAAAAAGTCTCAAGTTTTTATATTTTTAAATTGAGTACAGATATAAAACAGCGCTCCTTTTAAAAAAAAAAATGTGGGTGTTTTATAATGCCATCTTTCTGACCCAAAAAAGGAAAAACAACAGAACAGGTGGAAAGGCTGCTGTCTGCCTGGAATACCGCAGCATATAGTGTGTTTCTACAGCTGTTTACCGCTTTGTATTTGGCCCTGTTTTACCTTGCAAAACTGTCATGACCTCAATCATTGCAGCTTAATGAAAAGGCCAGTCTAACTGGCTCATATAATAGCTGGCTTTGGCCTGCATGCTCTCTGAACAGACAGGGCGCAAATACCTCATAAATCTTCCACACAACCTTCTGCTTCCATAGACTCTCTCCTGCCAGCTATACACAAAGCTTCTGAGAAACATGTCCATTATTAACAATTAATCTGCGAACACTTTGAAATGTGACGGTCATATTCAGTCATCAATAACTCTGCTGTTGATGCTTAGATGTATTGGGAGTCATTTGTTTATAATTCATCAAAAGTCGAGCTGTATGTATTTATAAAACTGTGTTGAATATTTACATTATGGCAGCCGCATCCTGTTCCAGAAGACATATCTGCAAAAAATAAAAGCAGCGCACTTTCATTTTCAAAACTATGCAGCAAAATACAATGGCTATGCTAAGTCTCATGTAAGGTTTATACTTTTCGCCATCTTGTTTCCTTGTGTTTTAAATAAACCCATTACAGGGATTGCGGTCTACTTCACCACAAGTGCAGGAGTAAATGTTAATAAATACTTAACAAGCTGCTTATTAACAGTTAATAAATCCTCACTCTCAGTTTACATCCCATTAGTCAGGTGCCATTTGTGCCCTGCTTCAATATCACTTACATGTTACATTCAAGGTGTTTATTGAGCACACCTACATATACTGGAAGAAAATATCATTGTATATCAATAATTAATGATGATTTACTCTTCAAACGCTAGTATTAGCGTTGAGAATTGAAACGCAGAGGTATGCACAGCAGCAAAGCTGTATCAATGTCAGTGGGACTAATACAAAGCCGCAAATAGCATAAAAATACATAGATTAGAGGATCTTGTCACTGCTATGGTCTCACTGTGTGCCAGCAAAGCAGCTATAAGTCTTTGAAAAGTAAAATTAGATGTCAACCCTCACACAGTTGTTTTTTTTTTTTTGTCAGCCTGATTAGAAAAGAATTCCACATCCATCCCTTGAACAAAATGACTCAATATATTGTCAATATCCTCACTTTGTATGGAGGATTTGAATCTTCGGTCTTTGAATTAGGGTATATGACTTTGAAGCTACTGCTGGTAGCGTCCTTTGTCCAATCTGATGGACACAAGAACCCTTGTTGAAGACAGGTATCCAGATGGCCAACAAATACTACCGGCCTTTACCTGCTGAGCCAACCCATGAACAGGTGGCTGGCACACCAGAATCACTAGCATTTCTGTGCGAAGTGCTGGGGAAGATTCTGGCAGTGGAACTAGCTCTCATCGCCCACAAAAAGGGATTCAAAGTATTAAGAACATATTAAGACTACATTCATTATTAACAATTCGCACAGTCAATAAGAACAGATTCCCGGGGCTTTTGCCCATGCAGTCCAGAACAAACTCCAGCATATGGCTCGGCTCATATTTAAAACGGTGCTGCCGTTTAATAAGGTTCCCTTAAATCACTTTGTGTGACATTGAAAAATACCTCCGGTAGAGATTGGCAGTCCTGCTCATAATGTTTTTTTTGTGTGAAACTCAAGACTCACTTTTACAACGGTTGGAAAGGGTGGCAGAAAAATAAAATTAACCCTTAAAGTGCTTAATTTTTTTTACTCACTCCATCCTCCAAAAGTTAATCATTCATCGTTTATTTGACAAATGACCTTCAGAAGGACTCACAGGTACCTGTGAACCCTTCTGAAGATCCCTGCCAACTAATTTTGCCAACTAAATATGGACAATATTGTTGACCTTTTCAAAGCTGAAATCTGACATTTTGCTTCATATATTTTATGCCTTGTGTGACTAAGGCAGCGATTAGCACTTTAGGGCTTAACAATCCCTTCAAATGATTTTATTTCTCGATTTATTTACTTACTTGTGTATTTCACATACTGAGGGAACTCTGAGCCTTGTGTCTAACAATGATGAGTCATGAACGGCACAGAATTGGGAGTATTATCTGAGAATTATCTTTCTGAGGAACAGCAGGGCAGTTGGTTTAATGCGTCGAGACCTTTTGCGTCAGACAGACTCCTGACATTTCAGACGCCACAGCTGGAGGCCTCAGGAGGAAACCACCGCCATCTTTTTCCTGTTCTGTTCACGCACTTTCAGCTCTTTTACTCTCTTGAAACATTCTGAAGAAAAACACTCCTGAGTGCCGGTATGTCTGGGTATAATATGTGTGCCTGCGTGTTTGTGTATAATCTTTGGTTACACATTACTTGAAGGTACCGTCATAAGAGTGGCATGACACTGTCACAACTGTTACATGTGTCATGTAACAGTTATGACAGTGTCACATCACTCTTATGACGAAGTTGTCATCATCAAGACAACCCAAACAATGTCAACTTGTCATCTCAAAAACAGAATGACACTAACTGACAACGTTTATGACATTTACATAATGTTTATGACACGTTCATGACTGTGTCATGTCACTCTTATGACGATACCTTCAAGTAAAGTGTTACCTAATCTTTCATTGTAGCAATGTTGCCACATTTTTCACAGAATTATTATTCCACAAAAAAGAGTTAAATGGGTAATAGAGAAGAGAGAGGGGTAAAATGTTACCATAACTGGAGACCATCTTGCAATGGGATCACACCAGCTGCTCTTTCTACCGCCCTACTCCTGGTGCCCTTGCTTGGACCATACCTAACTTCCAACTCAGCCCTCAATTTGATCTCAACTGCAGATGTATGCAGTTTCATGTCTGTGTCCAGCATGGTTCTGATGCTATTGCAATGACAAAATCTGTGAACAGACAAACAAACAGAAAACCACCAGAAAAAAAATTACTCAAAGCCACTTCAGTGGTAGTTCCAGCTACAAGAGGTATCTCCAAGACCAAATTTTGTCCTGGCAGCACACATGCCTGCACGCACAGGCGCGCACACACACACACACACACACACACACACACACGCACACACACACACACGCACACACAGGCACACACACACACACACACACATTGTGAAAACAATACCAGCCCACATCGTCGCATCTGGTAATTATAGGTGCCTTTTTTTCTCTAAAAGCATCTCCCTCGGTGCCCAATAAATTTTCTGAAATTGATTTACAGCACAGCACAGCATCCCACTTCAATGGGAATCTTCCAGCTATGTACCATGCGCTAATTTGAGAAAGTAAGGCATCAGTTCTGACAACCCAGCGAGATCTGCCAGTAATCATTTCAAAACAGTATAAACATATTAAAAAAAAAAAAAAAGGAAAAACATAAAACACATTCATTAAACTGTTTTTGTTGTTTAGGGAAAAGCAGCTCAAAAGCCTTCAGTCTGGGAGCTGAGAGAGAGACTATGAGGAGCTAAGTTTCAGAGGTCAAGCAGAGGAGTCTGTCTGCAGCCCTGGGCTACTCCTCTAGGTTACAGCAGTAAACAGAGGAGCAGAGTTCTCTTAGACTAAACACTTTTGGATAAACAGAAATTTTGACTCCAAAGAAGGGCCATCAACTCATTTTACATTCAGTAAAGTTTACTAGCCATGCAGTAATGCATGTAATGTGCATGCTAGATGCAAAACGTGATGTGAAACTCATCATCCCTCACAGTTAAATAAATGCTCTGGGTGCATGTCTCAGAGCAACCATTTTACAAAGGAGCTCGCCCTCTCTGCTTCACTGGCTTTAATGTCATTGCCACCATCATTTTTTTCCCCAAAAAATGGAGCGAATGCCAATTGCGGCCAGAGACATTGGAGGAACTCGATGGGCTGGTTCACTGCACAGCCAGAGCCTTAATGGAAGCACAGATGATGGAACACAAAATGAATTCCCCTCCATATGCACCAGCCAAAACCGAGTTTGACCCCTGTGCTCCTTACATTTACGAGCCCCACTTTCACTTCTCCCTCTTCCCCTTCATTTAATTATCATAAATCTGCAAATGCCGCCGCGTCCAACAAAATCCCTCGGCGAGGGGCTGGGAAGTGGAAGCGCTAAATTTGCCTGGAGGAAAGGTGCCAGTGTTTTACTGTCTGTAGCAGGGAGGAAGAAATACCAGCCAGGGGTCTGCTAATTGGGAGGATTACTGATAGCATTCCATTTTAGGATTAAAGAGGGTGTAGAACAAAATACTTTAGGAACAAACAATCAATCTTTACGTGGCCTCTGAAAATTATAAATAAACAAACTTCCTTAGGTGGGCTGTTAAGATGAACTTTAAGGCCTTCTTTGTTAAGCAAATTCATGTTAAAGCAAGAGTAGCCGAAGAGAAGATAAAAGAGTTCATACGTCACTCATTTTATTCCTTTTACACTCACAGAACTGAGAACACACGGGCTATCATCAAGCTATAACCAAGGTATTTTAAAGTGCCATTTTGTAATAAATACACAATACATTTAAAAACAAAACATTTCATGAAGAATGGGCTGCATTAGTACCTTTGGTTTTGCTGCAGAGCTCTCTGAGGAGCAGCTATGGCACTTCAGGCAATTAAATTCTCCAAAATGAAGAGGTGGGAACATTTTGAAATGATTTATTCACTCATGCTGGTGCAGCAATTTCTTTTATTATTAATTAAACATGATAAGTTGACAACTTGCTTTGTACTCGTATCAAAAAATCTTATTACATTGACTGTATCTTCATTCAATATCTTATTCCATTATAGGTTTGGGGTTATATTCTACATCTTATATTATTAACTGCCAGTATAAATGTTTTGAAAGTCTATAAACAGCGAGGCTTAACAACTCTTTGTGATATTGGAGGCTGTGTTTGTACATGTGCAGCAAAACTGTGTGAACTGCCAGCTATAGGATTTAGGACGCGCTATAGAATTTCAAGATGGCTGCCATGGCAGCCATATTGGTTGACGAAGGAGCTGAAAATCGATAGGCATTATCCCCTATGTATGACCATTCACCCCAACAAAAATCACAAACCTCCTCCGTCGAGCGGTTTTGACGTTAGAGGACGACAAAGTATTTCAAGATGGCTGCTGTGGCAGCCATATTGGTTGGCAGGGCGGGCTCAAAGTCAATAGGCACAGTCCCCTATATACGAACATTCACCCTAACAAAAATCATAAACCTCCATGGAGCGGTGTTCATGTGAGAGTGCGACAAAGGATTTGTATATGGCAGCTGTTGCGGCCATGTTGCTTGGTGGAGCAAGCTGAAAATTGATATGCATTATCCCCTATGTTTCAGCATTGACCTCACCAAAAATCATAAACCTCTGTCAAGCGGTATTGACATTAGAGCGCGACAAATGATTTGAAGATGCCTGCTGTGGTGGCCATATTGGTTGGCGGAGCGAGCTGAAAATTAATAGGCATCATTCCCTATGTACAACCATTCACCATAACAAAAATCATACACCTCCATGGAGCGGTGTTCACGTTAGAGCGCGAAAAATGCCTGCCGTGGTGGCCATATTGGTTGGGCAGAGCGAGCTGAAAATCGATAGGCATCATCCCCTATGTATGACCATTCGCCCCACCAAAAATTACGAACTTCCGTCGAGCTCTGTTCACGTTAGAGAGCGACAAAGGAAATGTTTATGACAGGACACCCGGACTGACTTCCGGACGGACGGACGGAAGGGGTGAAAACATAATGCCCCCGAACGACTCTTTCGAGGTCGGAGGCAAAAAAGTAGCATTTTCTGACTTTTAACCTACAAAAGGGAAAACTTAAGGTGATAAGTTAGAGTTTGGGGGGGTTAACATGAAACAATTTAGCATGTACAGCTCTCAACCTGGAATAAAGCATTCATCGCTGCTGCCTCTAATTAGCCGGGTAAATGGTCCTCTACCACCTGCAGTTGCTTGTCTAGATGCAGCCCTTGAGTAGGATTGGCAATTAGCGTGAGAGATGGAAAAGACTAGCTCCTCTTCTAGCCCGGTTCACCCAAAGGTCGAGAACACTTAACCACCTACTGACATGGCCATCAATTAAAGCCAGGGCTGCAACAGATGCACCGACTTTTAAAATGAAACTTCGAACAGCAACTCTTCAGCTCAGGTGTCATCCTTGCAATTGCTCTCATACTCTTGTTGGAGTGGGGTTGAAATGCTCCTCGACACACAATGCAAAAATAAGCTGGGAGACTGAAAATACCATCACACTGTGGTAATGTGTATTAGCGATAGTGTAGCACACAGAGCGAGAGAGGTGCTGACTAAAGGAGTGTGATTTACTGCAGCGAAAATAAGGTGAGATAAAAAATATCTCTCTTAAAAAGTCACCCCTCAACCATGCCTCTGCCTCCTCTTACAATCTGTTAGCTCTGTGCAGTGCAGCAAATAGAAACTATATGAGTTTTACTATATTTTGTTTTAAAAGCAAAAGTACAGATAGGTGACAATTCAAAGGAAAAACCCGGAATGAATGGATGGGCGAGCAGGTCTACTCGTCACTGCGGAAGGGCCACTGCAAACCAATGCGGAGTGATTCTGTGTGACCACCTTTATATCCTATGATGAAGCGTTCCTACTATGAAAGGAGTGGTTCTACTTGGAAGACAATGCAAAGTCCCTTAGGACTCTAAGGGTCAGCGAATGGTTTTATGAGTCGGAAAATGGTCCAAAGCATATGAAACCGCCTTCAGAGTTACAAAATCTCATAACATTTGAACTCATATTGAAGATTTTGGAAAGTTTTAGAAATTCCTCTCCACCACCATCATCAAAACACCAAATGAGTGAAAATCCCTCAGAGGAAAGGTCCTCTATCCCTCTAGTTTTCACTTGAAAAGATGCCAATGCATGTTGAAGCTGATCTGGCAGCTTGTGGAAGCTAAACACCTTACCAAAGGCCCATTCAGACCAAGCGCGAATTTCCGTTCAGATTATTTGCGTGGAAATTTATAGAAGCTGATTCCATGGGTTCTAATGTTAGCTTCCACATCAAGGCGGAACTTTCGTGCGGCAGAAAAAACATCCACACAGACTTTAGCTTCTGCGAAAATCCGTCAGCGAAACTAGACTTTTAGTTAACGAAATGCTTTGTTTATATTCACGTCTATGCATTCGATCCTCAGACTGCAAAGCCACATAAACTAGATACAAACTCAAGCTACATAGCATACCACTGTGACAAACAAATGAGAGTGACTCATCAATAATATTCTCCAGTATCCTATCTTCTATGGTAAGAGGCAGGATACTTATCTGAACAACGAGCTAAAAGACCAGGTCCGGACATCAATTAATGAAAACGCTCGGTGGCTAGTGCAAAAGTAGACCACAAGGCTAACATTATCGTTCAGATATATACAAATAATGTCAGCGTCGCTGCTGCTGCTGCTCTCATCGTCCATTTTGATTAAATAATAACCGGCGGATTTGTTTGTTGGTTGTGCAAAATTGGAACACAAGAACGCTAAATTTCACACCGAGTCGAGTGGGCAAGGCTTCACTTGGAATTTTCGTGCAAAGAATACTCCACAAATCCTTGCCACTATTTCACTTCGCCCCAGTCTGAATGGGCCTTAAGACTGTTTATGTGGAATTTTCCATTATGAGGATGGTACAGTACTGGCCAATTGATCTGAGGAAGTATAGAATGAATACAGACCAACTTGGAGAAACCAGACCACTTCTCAAACCAGACAGGAAGTTGCCCAAGTAATTAACCTGAGTGTCTTCCTCTGTTCTCTTCTCTGTGCCTTGTTTATAGCCCTTCAGCAGGGTTTGAATGAAAATCCCCATAATGCAGCCAAGTCACACATTAGGTGTGCAGTAGGGAAACGTCTAAGGGGAACTCATTAGATCTGACAGTGGAGGGGGGGGGGGGCAGACAAGCGGTTGAGGGCAGCGTTAGCGGATGCGGTGATACAAGTTCAGACTCTATCAGAGTGAAAACAAACAGGCCTGGGAAAGAATGATTATCGGCTTGGCAGACTCAAATGAACCCCAGAGTCCAACACTGCTCACGTCTAAATTTCATTTTGCTGTCTTTGATTTATTACTGTAGCGCCTGCATAGTGTGCTTCTACACAAAAACACATGCAAACAATACACACACACACACACACACACACACACACACACACGCACACACACACACACACACTCACATCAGCTGGACTAAATCCCACAATCACCCACTGAGTGTACAACTACTTGCTGGAGAACACACGCTGCTCAAAATGATCAAAGCTGCTTTATGAGAATCTGCTGCTTTTTGCTGAATGGATGAGGAGTCTAAGAATAAAACTTGGATGGTGAGATTACTGATGGGTGTGTATGTTTACTGTGTGTGTACGCGGGTGTGTGTGTGTGTGTGTGTGTGTGTGTGTGTGTTTGTTTGGCCCAACAATTGGGGCTGTGAAAATGCTCGTAAAATACCCAACTGTATATTGATGGGTGTGAAAACAGCTGTGAAATACATGACTGTATGGTGAATCTATTTTGTCTGCTTTATCTACACAATACTTAAGATCTCTGCTAGTTTGAAAATAAAAATCATGTGTATTTGAGGTGTAACATTAAAACCGCAAAGCATCAGTCGAGAAAATCAATTTACAACCCTCTGCACACAATTTTGCATCGTTATATTACTGCAGTCAGCAGGAGAGGTGACCGTGAGGACCATTTTATTAGTTATTTATGACATTAGTGCAGCCTGTCTGTCACAGTAGTAAAACAGTGCTTCAATGCACTTGTCCCATCAGATTATACAAGTCCTGGCTTGAAAGAAGGGTCACCTCTGTCTTCTAGAGCTCTTCCTTAAGAGTCATATTAGTCACTTCCATCCAGCGCATTGGTGCATATCTACTGGGGTCACCAGCTGTCAGAAGCTTTCCACAGGTTAGCTTGAGTTTTGCACTTTGTTTCCAGAACTTTTTCTTGACTTAGTGGTAAACTCCAAATGCTGAACATGGACCAACTATGAATCCAGATTCATAAAGGAAGAAGGCTGTATTGAGAAGTTCTGTCTTCATTCTGACTTGGGCTGGATAATATGGAGTAGCGTAAAAAGAGACAGAATTATTGGCACCCTTAATGAAAATCACTAAAAACAAGCGTGAAATACTCAGATCCCCTGCCCCGTAGGAAAAGCTGATATCTGGCACAAAACAAGGTGGTGAGATGGACGAGCAGAGGGAAGTATGAAAAGGTACATCTACATGATAGGATGTAGCCATATGAAAACTGTTGCCGAGAAATATTGAACGGTTTTGAGCTCTAGCCCGAAAAAGAATAGGATGTCTGATATCTGGCCAGGAAACAAAATGCAGTAAATGGACAGATAAATGAACATGAGGATAGACAGAAGTATAAAAAGCCCCATCTGCACAACAAGATGTATCCATATATTGGACATTTTGTTGAGAAACATCAAATGGTTTAGAAGTTCTGGCACTAAAACGAAGCAATTTGGATGCATGAATGAATGAAGATGCGGACGGATAATGCTCATTCCTAAATCCTCTTCCACTTCTTGGCAGGGGGTAAAACGCCAACATATACTCGGACAACAGAGTCAATTATCTGCTTGATAACTATAATCACATGAAGACTTGACGTAAGTTCTGATAGGCCATGGAGTCAAGCCTGCTAACAGAGGAGCAGCTTCTACCTGAGTGCTCATGACTGTCATCTGACCAAGCTGCCTGATTGCTTGGCTGGTAATATGCTACTCTACTTAAGCTCCCCTCGGGAAGCTGCTCTTCAATGCGCTCGCTCAGCAACCCTCCTCCACCCCAGCTCCACCAATCTATTGTATTCATTAACCCGGCTCTCTTTGTCAAAATTTTCGTTCCATAGCAATTTCTCTTTCGTGAGGTCATTGCTGCTGTTGGCTCTGTTCCTTGGAGGGGGATTACTAGTAGCTCCCTGGCTTCGGTTCCTCGTTCGAACGGGCAGGGATCTCTCATAACAGAGTCATGTCGCCAAACTCAATGTATGATTGCATGCCTGTATGTTGCAATAAATATTCTTTTTTGACGAAGTGGTCCTATCAGAAATGGGAAAACTACATTTTTATTTAAATACATCAGTATATTTGTATCAATAACTTTTCATACTAGGACAAAAACATGGGCGAGAACCTATTGTGCAAAATGGAAATATGTCATTCCCACTTTGAAAATGTTTAATTCCAGAGTTACTAGGGTACTTGTTAATATCAATTGCGTAATTTATTCAAACTGGGGAAGTTTGGTGGAAAATTTGGTCATCTCAGTTTGGTTATTCGTGATTTTGTTCCAATAAGACAATGACTGGTAAAGAAAAAAGTGCAAAGGCAAGGTCATCGAGGATGTTAAAAATCTCTGAATGAAGGATTGGTCAAAAATCCCTCCAAATATGTTGCGTGACTTTATAAGAAATATACATTGTTGTAATCAGTGCCAGGGGTATAGGCCTGAAGTACAAAAGTAGGGGAGCAAATAACTTTGACACCCAGATGGCTCCATCTTTCTCCCAGAGAAAGCGGTGGCTAGCGTGACGCTAATATCTTCACTAGCTTATGACCGGCACAGTTGTCGTTTTCCCATCCAGGGCTCAGGTTGTGTAAATAGCAAGTGCACTTGTGCCAAAATGAGTGCCCTTTTGGCACAGTGCGTGTCAGTGTTAAAATGAGGTGTGGTCAGGCACATTATTGGCGTGTCACTATTTGACACACCAACAATGCGCCCAAGGGCCTATGGACACTCTCAAGGCAACAGATAGCGATTGCATGATTGGCTAACAAAAACCTAGTCTAACATCAAGCGTTACTTTATACTTGCTATTTTAAGTGTGCACTTTTAAGAAAGAATTATGCGCCTATGTAAGTCAGTAAACAACACGCATACCCACTGCTTGTTACACACACAGGGACAAACTGCAGCACACAAAAACACGCAAACAATTAACAATAAAAAGATTACAATGTGAAAGATTATAATTATAATGTAAATTAAGATATTTTAAAAAACGTCATAGTGGCAGGGGCGGTGGAATGCATGCTCCCAGCAATTTTGTGTGTCTTGAATACTCTAATGCATTTAAAGCGTGAGGAAACGTAGTTCATCAACAACCAAGTGATTAGCAATTAAACATGCAAGATTAACACATTTAGGTATTTGCAAATTATTCATGATAAAGCGACGATATACAGTGTTTCTAGATTTGTTCATGGGGTCAGATGATTTCACTTACTCAGTCTAGAATATAGAAATGAATCAAAATGTCTTCAAATCAGAGGCAGAATTTCTTTTCCTACGAAAATTCGCAATAGAAATGTGTTTTATAAGTCTAAGTACAAGATTAAAATGCTCAGTAGGATTTTGCTCTCGCGCAGCGTAAAGGAGAAATGTGATTACTTCTTAAAAATCTCTGAAAAATGAGGATAAATTTCTCGAAAAAAAATAAAGTTTATGTCACAATAATTTTGAAGTTCTCCCAAGTGTTTGAACTCCACATGGGGACTTTTAATTGTGTTGTTTATTTTATGGAGCTACAGGAAACAGAGCAATAAAGGCTAATATAAATTGCTACAGCCCATAAATAAGGATTTAGATTTGTATGCAGCTGCATTCATTATGTGGTGGGACACACTGGTCAGACTGGAGCAGAAGTGAGCGATGGAGACTAATAAAGAGTCTATTCAATATATTAATGAGATATGCTAGTATAGATGTGCACACGCTGTAGACTGGTACAGAGAATCATTTAATACACGGTGGACAAGGCAAGTATGGGCATAAGATCGATTGACGCAAGATGATACAAAATGGCATGTGCAGTAATATTGAGCAGTGCACATTGTTATAGAGTGGTTAATTAAAAGTACGATGGGGCAAGGCTGGATAAAGTATTACAATTAGGAATGACAGTGAGGCCAGCCACCGTGGCCTTGACAAATGTTCCTCAGTTAGGGACAAGGGGTGAGGCTGAGAAAATAAGATGCAGATTTAGAGAAGAACGCCAGCGAAATTCAAGTCTGAATTATACATGCGCAAGAATCCCAGCACAGCCTGCGCAAATATAGTTTATTACAACCAACTCAATTTCCATCCCTGGTGAAAATAAATAAATGAGTAAATATGGAAAAACCCATCACCGGCCACCATTTCAGTACGTCGCCTGTCAGAATGTGTTTCTCCCGGTGGCAACACGTACCTTCTCGACCCCTAACCCACCTCTGTTTCCAGCATTCACTGCCTTAACCTTTAATTCTTTAATTACAAACAGCTATAACCAAACAGTCGGCCCACAGAAGGGAAAAATCCACATCACTGTGAAGCGAGTGAATGCGAGAATAAAAAAAGTGAGGCAGAAAAACAGAAAGGGGTGGAGAGAGAGAGAGAGATGACAAATCCTTTATTGGCTTCCTCAACATTCAGCTCATGTCCCCACTGCCACCCCCCAACTCTGAGGAGCTTAGGGAAGAGCATGAAAGAGAGGCATATGGTTAAAAACAAAAGCTGTTTTTTTCTGATAGCCGAAATTAAGAAAATAATATAACATTCCACAGTGTTTGCCTATTAAATCCTGCTGGGAGTGATTCTTCACAATAAACAAAATGTCATTTGGCAGAACTGGGAGGGTGCGTGTGTCAGGCACTGTCAGGTAATTTGTGGAAGAACATTAAGCGCTGAAAACTTTAATGGACTCGCCCACCCCCCACCTCCTCCCACCCCCTGCCACTGCCCCTATCATTGGCGCCTTCCAATGAAGTATGCCAAATACTCTCCCAGCAGGGGCTCCACAGCTTAGAATCCCAACAAGCCTCTAAAAATAGATAACCATTCTGTAAATAAATAAATGAGCCTGCCCGGCCTTCCCCGCGGTGGTTTTGATCTAAAGCTGACGATGGGGTACGGCGGATAAACACCTTATTCCTCTCCCACCCACTAAGCATAATGATATGCTGCTCGGGGAATTAGGCGCAACACTTTCCAAGAATTACTGTCAGAGCTCTCAATCATGACTTCTTTTCTTATACACTTGCACGGACAGCCCCCCTCCCACTATAGAGTCCATCGTGTCCCTACGTACCCCTACAGCAACACAGGCTAACATTAGCCTAACCACAGATCATTCAACTTCACTCAACCGAAGCCTACAGCCTTATATTTGGTCAGAATTTACTTTGAATAGACCACAAACATTCAGTGCTGATAGGTACATTAGCCTGTGCTTTGAAAAATAAAGAATGCAACTTTATTGACAACTAGAAGTTAAGGACATTTGAACACTTGCTAAGGAGCATTAAACACCAGCCACCACAGGGTACATATTCTGGGCACATAGTGTTGGTGCTTGCCTAAAGCGAGGATTGAAAAGAGAGAGAGAGATATCCTGAATGACGTCTAGCGTGCTGCATTCCAATTGGCACAGTATGCCCTTAGTCATGGAATTGAGGATGCTTAGCATAATCCGGCAGTCATGATTCATTTCTTTTGCAATGAATATTTTCCAGAGCCAGTTACTGGGAATGTGATTTGAGTGCCGTGTACTTGCATGAGATTATTCTCACGCGCACACACACACACACACACACACACACACACACACACACACACACACACACAGTGTCTGGTTTAGATACTAGGATATCCAAATGGGAAAAATTCATGTGGGAATGAAAAAGCGGCTGAATTAATTGAAAGAAGAAAATTGTTGAGTTCGGTAAGCAAATGCTCCATAAATTTTTAGAACCCCAATAAAAATGTAGTTTAAATTTTAGAACGTGCCGTGTCTTGCATTATTCAGACCCAATGATTCCCACGTAAAAGTTATGCATTATGTAACACCAGGTGGGATAGGACATTGTACGTAGGCGGCCACACAACCACACAGAGGAGGCCTAAAGGCAGTGAGGTGAAGCTTCCAGAAATATATATCACAATTCTAACAAAATATTTACGAAAGGTATGCTGAAGAGCGACTATGTTGAGTTAGAACTCAATTTAAAAGCATGGCCTCGAAATCAACCTACGTCCGCATCAGAGTAAAGGTGGCACGGTGGAATCCAAAACAGCTCCCCGACAAGGAAACTCAGAGGCTCCTGCAGAAGAGTCTGTAGCAAGAACAAGGAAGAGCAGGATTCTCTAGTGTTCTTCGCCCAATTATCTAGGAAGAAGAGCACTAGTAAAGCTACCCATCGTGTTGTGCTTTTTCTGCCCAACATGGCCGCCCGCATGAGCTGCAGAGGCAGGGTTCAGGTGAAGATGTTTTCCCCTTTGATGTCTGTATAGAGTATAGAAAATTGCCTGAGGACATTTCACACCGCCAAAGCAATCCCCCCTCCCCAAAAAAAAGAATACCCCCTAAGGTAACATTTACTATCCCCATTGAAGTGCTTGGGCCTCCTGATGTAGACATTTTTTTTCTCGGACAATGGTAAAATGCGAAACATTACAGTTCCAGGTCAGTACACCACAGGGTCATATTTACACAGATGGAGGAGGGGTTGAAGTGATTTGTGCCCAGGTGTCAGGTGTCATCGTTGTCTCAGGATTCCAAAGGCTTATTGACTGCATCCAAATTCTTTTAAATTGGTGGCCATTTTCCTTTCCTCGCCACTTTTCTTTGATCCCGCTATAAAACATCACTTGGGTTAAGGGAAGGTTGCTGGGAGATTTTGAAGTACCTTTCAACATGTTCAAGTAAAAATGAATTTTCTTTCCTTAAATACATTATGAGCTTGACGGCGAATATGGCGTTTGCAATTTATCAGAAAACTTGGTGACCAATAATGTTTACAATCATTACAGCTTCAAAGGATTGTGGTCCACATTCGATATTTTCTGTCTTCTAAGGGCGCTTTCACACCAGAGCTGTTTGGTCTGCTTTAAATGAACCAGAGTTTGTTTCTGTGGATAGTCGGCTTCGTTTGGGCAGGTGTTAAAGCTCTTCCGAACTCTGGTGCGGATCAAACAAGCAAACTCTGGTCCCCCTGAAAACGCGGGTCTCAGTTCGCTTGCAAGCAAACCCTGGTGTGGTTCGCTTACAGTGGGGAATGCAAACGGACTATCCAGCAAACCAAAGAGAGGAAGTGAACCAAAGAGAGGTCCTGGCCAATCGATGAGGTGGGTTGTCTTCTTCCTCATGCTTTTTTTCTTCGTTGTAAGTGCTCATTTCGGTTAATACCGCCCCAAATGAGCAGCTATAACTGCATGACATTGTCCAGACGGTTTGATCTGCTTTCAAAAGTGCAGTGTGAAAGTGAACCAATCAAAATGAAGATGTGAAATTTTTTGGCATTCCCCACCCAATTGAACCGAGTCCCCCAGACTATCCAGGTGCGAAAGCGCCCAAAGGGCCCATTCACACCAAGTGCGGATTTACGTGCGGATTATTCGCGCAGATTTTTATAGGAGCTAATTCATATAAAATGCTCTAATGTAAGCTTGAACACCAAGGCGCAATTTCTGTGCGGCAGAAAAAACATCCGCACAGACTTGAGCTTCTGCAAAAATCCGCCTGCGAAATCGGCTTAAAATACTTTCAGCCAAAGAAATGATTTGTTTTTATTGATGTCACGGCATTCAAACCTTTTGATTGGCTAGATGGCTTTTATTCAGGTAACACTGAAATTTAACGTGACATCTTATAGCTATGTGTGCAGTTAGTTTACTTTTTCATAGTAGTTAGAGATGTAGCTAATCAGTTTTATTTTACTTTTTTCAATTAACATTTTCATATGTTGAATATTTGTGCACCAAATCAGGAAGCTGTGCATTGCTGAAGTGCAAATTATGACGATGCTTCCTCTGGTTTGGACAAGTTAAGCTTATTGAAACAGCCCCAGGTCCGGACATCAATAAGGAAAACGCTCGTTGGCTACGTCAGTGCTGAAGTAGACTGTGAGGATAACGTTATGGTTCAGATGCATACAAACAATGTCATCGTCACTGCTGCAGCAATCATGGTTCATTTAGGTTAAATTATAACTTGCGTATTTGTTTTTCCGCTGTGCGGAATTGGAACACAAGAACGCGAAATTTCGCACCGTTCAACACGGAATTTTCGTGCTGCGAATATTCTGCAAATCTGTGCCGCTTCTCCGCTCCGCCCCGGTGTGAATGGGCTTTAAGGCTGGTCCTGCATTTACTTTCTGGAAGAAAACAACAAAGGAGCTAATTGCCCCTTTTCCTTATAAATAGACTATTTGGCACTCCTTCTCATGGCTAGCTGCCAAACTATTTTATTTCTGGTTCATGTGCGTTGACGAGCAAGGCTCCTTGCTCATTTAGTGAATTCAGGTGCTGCCATTGACTGAGCCAGTTGTCATTATTGTGTACTCAGGTGCATCGCATTCTCATCCCAACTCGTCAGGAAGTGACACTACCTGACCCAGCGTCAATGTACACACTAAGAAAAAAAGGTTTGTTTCAGCAACTTTTACGGGTGCGCGCATTCGCTACAATAGCAGCACCTTTTTTAAAGGCGGTCACAAACAACCTAAAAAGGGGTGGACACACGCACCTTAAACGCCGCTCATGAACACCCCAAAAAGGGATGAATATAAGCACCCCAAAAAATTTTATAATGAGCACCCTTGCATGGGGTGAAGGCGACAACCCTAAAAAGTGCTAACAAGCACCTCTATAAGGGGGTAATGCAAGGTGCAGATGAGGACCCTTATTAGGGGTGACCGCACGCACCTCCGTAGATGGTGACTGCAAGCACCTTTCAAGGTTCTTGTTATCACTATTTCATAGGTTGCACATATACACCTTTTCTAATGGGTGGTTGTCTGCACGTCTGAAGGTTCTCACTTGCACCTGTTTTTAAGAACGCAAAAGGCGCTTGCAGTCTCAGAGAGGGTGTTCTTTTTCCACCCTTACAGATTCTTACCCTGGTTAAAACAGCCATGTGCACATGAACAAACACACGCATACACACACCCCCAATAATCCCTAGCTTCCGCACATGGATTTTTCTCCCTTCTTCCTTCCCTCTTGTTCTCAATTTTTCTTTCCATTTCTCTTTCCTCCATTGGATATTGATTTTCCTCTTTCCCTCTCTTTCTTATGCCCTCTGTCACTCCCTTTCTCTCAAATCCTCTCTTTCTTTCTCTCCTTTTTAATGCCCTCTCTCCCTCTCTCCTCCAGCGTATTAAGAAAAGCAAGAGAAAAGATGCTCCCTCCCTGCTCAACCATGCAGTGTAAATGGAAGCTGACAGCAGTGCTGAATATGAATATGTGAATAAATAGTCTTGCGCATCATTATCGGCAGCCTCAGTCAATAGAAAGAAGGCTCAGCCCGTCAATATCAAACAAACTGCTTGATTGGCTGTGGTACATGATGTCATCCTTCACACAAAGTTATATTTAGCTCCCGGTGCCACCCTAACTCAGCAGTAGTGAATGATTACTGTACAGATCTACAAAGACAATTCCTCCATCTTAGTGAGTTCTTCCCTGTTGCAGAGTGTAAATCTCAATTGACAGTGTGGCCTTTGTCTCAGTGGATTTTACCTGGAGATACTCTATAAAGGTCAAATAAAAAATATTCTCCACCATACATCGTATCAACCACAGAAAAAGATATTACCCCCTTCCGGCACTCATGGAAAATGTATTTAAAAAATTTCAGTGATCCCAAACAGCTTTAATATTTATTGCTCTTTGGGCCAATACTCACTCTTTCTCTCTCATAAAATAGATAAAAACATCAGTTCCAAGGCTAAATTTAAAAAAAAAAAAAGGAATTTAGAGCTCAAAACCTAGGACTCAAGAGCGGCAACTCATCAACCCCAGAATGAAAGATAAGCTCTGCATTCCAACAGTTTGTTGTTTTTGCTGATTGTGGGTGGTCCCAGTACTGTAATTTTCCTAAAAGTATTAATAAAAAATAAGTAGATCAGAGGGATCTAATAGCTGCGACCTATCCTAGCATCCGTCATGTGGCCTAGTGTCCATGACTGGTGGTTTCTTGTACAAGTGTGACCTCGAAATTGGCAAATGACCTTGAAAATCAATAGAGAACCCTTCCTCTGTACCAAGAAGCTTGTTGTAAGATTTAATAGCCGTCCATCAAGTTTAACTCGAGTTACGGTGCAAAAACTGTAAAATTGCGGCAAAATCAACACTTTTTTGACCGGCGTGACCTTGAAATTTGACATATGACCTTAAATCAATAGGGAACCCCTCCTCTATAACAAGAAGCTTGTTCTAAGATTTCATAGCCATTCATTGAATTAAACTTGAGTTACGTTGCGAAAACCGTCAAATCGGGCAAAATTGACACTTTTTTTACCTGTGTGACCTTGGGATTTCACGGATGACCTTGAAAAACAATAGGGAACACCTCCACTATGCTTAGAAGCTATTTCCAAAATTTCATAGCGATCCATTAATTCTAACTGGAGTTACAGCGCGAAAACCCGCAAACAAGGTCGTGACCTCTGTGAACTTGACCTTTGACCTCGACCTTGTGCATGGACATCACTTTGGTGAAGGTCAATGACTCCTGAAAATTTCATAATGATACGACGACAGGAACATGGTGAAAAAGGTGTCACAGACAGACGGACTGACAGACAGAAAGAAGCGTTCATAGAGCTGCTTGGTCGCAGCTAAAAACACATATAATAAAGTAATCACAAAATCGATACAGCACCACAATGATAATAATAAGATGGCAAATACATTAATACATATACAGCACCAACTGCAAACTGACATATATTTCTTAAGTATGTTCTTTTTACATGACATATTCACAGAAAAATTTAATCTGATGATATCTGAACATATCAATCATGAATATCATATACACATATAAACCATGCAGGACTACTTAGGCCGAGTTCTGTAAGCAGAACTCATGGTCA
Organism: Gymnothorax reevesii; assembly: GCA_029721435.1. Classification (NCBI taxonomy): domain Eukaryota; kingdom Metazoa; phylum Chordata; class Actinopteri; order Anguilliformes; family Muraenidae; genus Gymnothorax; species Gymnothorax reevesii. The sequence continues at coordinate 27,605,476 of CM056574.1, read as the reverse complement.
CAAATGAAAGGTAGCCGAGGGTTAATTTCGCACTGATACTAGGGTATATTCATTCACTCTAAGAGTGATCACAGTGTGGAATAGCTTGCCTAGCTACGTCATAGAGACAGAAACTCTTTAAGGCCAGGCTTGATTTAGTGCTAGATACCGTTTAGTCCCCAAGTATCTGAAGTGTTAAGTCCACTTTAGTGACAGGAAAATGGCAAGTCTAGTTGGGCTGAATGGCCTGTTCTCCTCACTCATGATATGATATGTTTATTTAAGAGCTATTATGCCTTCTTTGTAAACACCTTTGCTTTACATGCTCTCAATCATACACTTAGACGTAATGAAATTTAATTTTTGAAGCAAAAAAAGCACCCACTGTTTGGTCAATCAAACACAATGCCTCATCATTGCAGACAATGTGTGGCAGTTCCTTACCTCTTTGTACTGCCCATTAGAGTTCATGGTAAATCTCTCTGTAATGACACAACGAGGTCGAACTGTTCAGGGACTTATCAGATCTGTAGAGTCTGTGTCATGCTCTGGCCTTCCTGTTGAGACGATAGCAGAGGCTAGCTGCTCCAGCTCTGAGCTCTGAACTGATCAGTGGGGCATGCACTGGGCATCAATCTATCAGGTCTTGTTCCGTGCTTTCTGAAGGAAAGCGAGAAATGAATACAGTAATGTCACACTGCTCTGCCTTCCCTGATGCATTGGGTTCTGCAACACAGCTCTCAGTCACCTTGACTCCTGGAAATTGCTGTACACAGCGAGCCAACTGTTACTGACGCAAAATGCTGTGCTGTGCTGTGCTGTGTGTGTGTGTGTGTGTGTGTGTGCGCGCGCGCGTGCAAGCATGTGCACATTCTTTTTTTTTTTTTTTTTGATGTACGCATCCCTTTCAGAAAGTTTTCCTTAAAACTACTGCCTGTATGTTGGTAGAAGTATTTGAACAATTAAATTTCCTTGTGCTTTATTATTGATTCTTTGTGAAATTTAAGAAGTGATCCGGAACATATTCAGTAACCAAGAGAACAGACATGTAGCGTGGTACCGAGTGCCCTATAGTTATCAGTCATTTATGTAAAGAAGATGTCCCAGCGCAGATGCTTGCAGGACTCCATTTTCCACAGCATCTTCACTTGGTATCCCAAGAGACATTACCCAGAATTTTACCCTGAATCAGATTTTGAACCTGCTTTGAGGGGGCTTCGTCAATATCACATGATTTCAGTTTCATAAAAGTCACTAGCAGCAGCCAGCTACTTTTTAAGGTTAAACATAATCTCATATTCTGCATCACAAACTGGGTTCAGCACTGAACAAATATTCACAGCACCCTCAATAAGTCCAGAACATTTACTAAACCTAATCTTCTCCTTTGCGACCATAGTCGATAGTTTTGCGAGAATAATGCTTAATTGTCTGGAGTGATTAGCTGCAAACATCCTCCATGAGGTACAAGCTTAGCTGCTTGTAAACTGCTTATATCAGCCTAATGCTCGTAGTCAGATATTATATTGGCTTGGCTATCAAGACAATACAGATTTTATAAACAGCATTTAATATCCAATAAATACTTTCCTCCAAGGTATTCCAGTCCTCAAGTGGGCATTTAGAAATGTTTTGCATGTCCATAGTTTACCCATCATTTAATTTTAAAATGCTTTCTTGACAGCACGCTAATCTCAGAAGTACTGAAAGGGACATTTTCAGCAATTTTATGTTTCACAGAGCACAAAACGTTTTCATTGCTATTGCACATTTATTGCATATTTAAGCACCCCTGATTATTACTTAGATCCTTTCTAACCGCACAAACCTACCCCAGGTTGTAACGCCACCCAAGAAAGCAGCATACTCAATTGTCTGTACTTTTAATTATTAGTGTTATTATGTGTCCTTGATGCCTATCATCTTGGCAATATGTCATTCCCGTCACATAATTCCCCGTATTCAGCATTCTCCCTGGTAAATTTATGAATCACAGTGTGTGCCTACGCAAAGATGCTCACATAATATACTCACTACAAGGGCAACTGGAAAAGTGTGTGGTCTTTTTCTGAGAAAGAAACTTCAGTGTGAAGATTTGCTCTGCTCCACAGAAAGCTCATTACAGAGTTTTTGCATTCACTCTGTGGATTAGCACTTCTAAGCCAGCCTTTGTTACCAACTGAGTCAATTTGGTTCTAATGGCTCCAGGGCATGAGCTAGGCGTACAGAACTCAACCTGCATGTCCTTCAAGAACAGAGTATGCTCAGAGCCGAAAGTAAACTATCAGTCAAAAAAAAAACTTAAGTAGGCAACACGAATGCAGATGCTAAATAATGTGAATTCATGGGTAATCCCTCCAGGTCACAAATATTGTTGGGAAACAGTCACATAGTTGATGCCAAGTGAATTCAAACATGATTGCGGAGACCATATCTACTCCTACAAGGTGAGAGGAGTGAAATTGGATTTAATCCCATGTTCCAGACATTTCCATGTAAAAACCTTGTTATAAACTAGCATAGGAATAATGGGTCTGATGTTTGGCGACAGCAACAAAGAATTTTGGTTCACACATGTGCCGGTGATAGGACTTAACTCTGGGAATTACAGATAATTGGCTAACGTTACCATGGATTCCATCCTCCAATTTCATTATCAGATTCAGCGCCTTGTCCTTATTCTGACTAATTGATATTCACAGGAATGACAGTTTTTTTTTACTTCAAAATATAATGAAAAATTTGGCTTTTTTTTTTTGCTTCAGTATGCTAATGACAGAGTGGGTCATTTAGCGTTTTGTGCACCCAAATACACCCAGTTAGCCTCTCCTGCGTCACGCTGGAGTGAATGCAGCCCTGGTGTACCGTTGCCTCCACGCCTCTGCAGATACGGTAGTCGCAAAATCAGATGACCCTCAAAGGGGGCATGTGTTTGTGTCATGTTCAGCCAAAAAGGACACAATCCAAATTTGAAGAGTTGCAGCTTAAAAGGATCCCATGCAAGCACCATTTCAGGCCATTCATCTGGTCAGAATAACTCACCAGTTTACTGGTATCGATGGAAATAAATATATTATATTCAGCAGGAGCTCTATAATGAAGCAAGGGATACACAACATAAATGTGTGCTGGGATTTCCAATGATGGGCATCCTGTGCCATGATTTCCCAGAACAAACAACAAGGAATTATCCAAACATGTCTTACAGTGACATGTTTGCTCAAATGTCGATAAAACGGCGAAAAATGAGTCCTTTCGCTTTGTTATTTGATGGCACTGGTAAACTGGTAGAAAGGATATCTTAATTTGAGGAATCCATTACATGAATTTAAACCTGGAATGTGAGCATACATGCGAGATTGGTGATTGGCTCTCAGTCGCAAGGGTGCTCCGCCCCTTTAGACAGACTTGTGGCGGGTCCTGAATGACTTTATCCCAATGGGGAGAAGTGAATGTGAGCACCGATTATCACCGCTTATATTGCCCCATTGTCACAGAGTTAAATACCAGACTTATTTTTCGCCGGCCACATGTCTTCCAAATATTCTGGTGCTGCAACGGCATTTTTAAGACTCACAGATCAGGAGAAAATGAACTTTGTTCGAGACCTGTGTCTCTCAGCAGGTAAGATCTGGCAATACAGAAATACAGTATGGACTGCGGCAAACTTCAAATTCAACTTTCAAACTGAGATGATGCTTGTGTTTATATGTTCAGTGACACTGTTATTGCCATCAATGTTTAATCATTTTTAAAGGGGAAACGAATATATTTCATCGCTTTGATCTTGTACTGGATCGATATCAGATACTAAACAAGCGGAGAAAAGCGGCAAAATAAGCGTTGGCCATCCACGTTAAAAATACCAAAACGTTGTGCAGCAATAGGTTGCAATAATAGGAACAAACAATCAGTGTTGTATAGTAACGAAATAAAAATACTTTGTTATTTTACTTAAGTTGTATTTTTTTATATTTGTACTTTACTTTACTACTTCTATTTCTGACGACTTTTACTTTTACTTCACTACATTTTCCGAAAAAAATCTATACTTTTACTCCGTTACATTTACCTGAGCATCCTCATTGCTCGTTATAAAATAAGAAGGAACGTGATAGCCAATGTACAATCTTTGTTTTGTTGTAGTGGGACTAGTAGCCAATGATGTTGGAGATACAGACCGCAAGACGTTATCACTGGTTTACCCCGTTGTGCGGCGGATGAAATCAGCAGCCAGCAGGTAAATTTCAAATTAATGGTCGCATTATCATGTCAGTTGTCTCAGACAAGTCGGGATTATAATGTTATTTGAAGAGAAGAAGGAAGACAGAGAAGCCTAAAATGTCAGAGATGGAGGTGACTGAATCGGCGACTGAACCTGAACCTGCTGCTGAAACAACTAGCATAGGCGACGACGACGAGGATGACGATGTGCACCCGTGTCCATACCTGCGGGAAATGTTCCGCAACATCGGAGTGAAAGATTCCTCCCACCGGATGAAATGTCTGCTGTGCCTACCTAAAACCAGTGAGATTTTAGCTTACAAAAATTCTCCATCTAATCTTAGGAAACATGTTGAGGTAAGTTATAAAAGACTAATCATGTGAACTACAACATTCATTTTTATTAGTTAACGTTAACTTACTCAATTTTTCATAGTGTTAGTTAGCTAACGCTAACGGCTACTAGCTTAGTTACGTTAGTAGCTAGTAGTAACGTTAGGAACGTTATCCAGTTCAGGGTAACTTAATGCAGTGACGTGCAGTCGGAGGTTAGTTTGGTGAGGCAGAAACCTTCCCTTTGCTTGATTCGCAATCATACGATTAACTAATTTAGTAAGACTATTCGGCAGAATGACGGGCCATTTTAAGTTTCCGCGGCGTTATTTATCAGTAGGCTACATCGAACTTGAAATGTTCACGAAACTGCATATTTGCGAGTATTTGCTTACAGGAAGCCAGAGCGGTGAGGTGAGGCAGTGACCCAAACTTTTATTACAGGATTTTGTGAACCTGTTCCCACGTACTGTTCCTGATTGACCATCAAAACAATTAAGACCAAGCCTTATGGAAGCCTGATACTGATAGAGGAGATAATAACTTAATTCACGCAGCAATTCGAGACTGCAAGGATGGAAATCTGAATAATCAGTCATTCTGTTTTTAAACATTTTGTTAATCGGATTATGAAAGAAGACTGAAAATAAACGCCCACTTATTGTTTGGGTGTAAAACCGAGTATTTAAAGGAGAATACATTATAGGCTATTGATTAAGCATTGAACTCTGCATAAGTCGAACTATGTTAATATTTTTTGATGACATTCGGCTTCCTGGAAGCTAGTAAGCGCAAATCTGCTGTTGAGCATTTCAGGTTCGATGTACTGAGTAATAACGCCGCGGAAACTTAAACAGGCCCGTCATTCTGTCGAATAGTCTTACTAAACTACTTCATCGTCTGATTGCTAATCAAGCAAAGGGGAGGTTTTTGCCTCACCAACCCAACCTCCACCGCACGTCACTGACTTAATGTAAGTTATGGATGGATTGGAAGGGAGATTTAATGATTTAGCCTTGTATGTTAATCAACTGTAAAAAAATAACTGCTGGAGTTAGACATATTTATCAGTGATGATCGTTCCAAGTGGTCCCATTTTTTTTGTTGACTTTCTTCTCATTCATTCATTCCTTCATTTATTAAGCGTCAGTGCAATAAACAGTGTTGTTGTGTGAAGGTCAGTGTCAATAGACTTTAATGGTGAAGCAAAGAGTGTGTTGTTCCACGCGGTGAAACTATACAGTCGAGGATTACGTTTTTGTTTGTTTGTTTGCTTGTTTTTTTTTTGTTTTTTTTTTTTTTTACCGCCCCTCGGCCCCTGAGCGTCTCCGGGGGTCTAACGTGAGTGGGCTTGGCCTCTGCTAGCAAAAAACTGAGCTTCTGGGTTATTGAATGATCTGCCTGTCTTATTCTGGTTTTATAGGAGACGGTACCTGTGTTTTGAGAACCAACTTCTTTTGAAGTTGAACAAAAAAGTTTTTCAGGGTGTTATGGCCCCAATTTGTTCTTACATTTAAAACACAACAGCAACAGCAAGGGATGACAAACACAGTTTTAACAACTAAAACACATTTAATTTTTAACAAAGACAAAGACTAATAACAACCTACAACTAAAGACCAAGATTGATAAATAAGAAAAAAACAGAAATAATTACAGTCCCTTTTTGGTGGGGTGGCTTGGTGATGTCCTGGATGAAGAAAATGCTCAAACACAGGCAAAGAAATCCACAAAAGAAATGTCACAGATCTTGAACAGAATGGCAGGTCTGGTCATCTTCTTGCAATTTTTCCTACTGCTCTACTGTCTCAATTCTTTTCCTTATATACTCTTTTGCAGACCCCACCCACATTTTGACCTCTTTTTTTTTAATTTTCTGAGACTTGCCCCAGACATGTCCAGGACATGTCTAAACATGACTCCAGTCTGAGCTTAACAAAAAAAAGGTAAATACTGCCATCTAGTGGCCTATATTCACATTACACCTCCATTCCAAAAGGGAAAAATTTTGACTCATAAAGGCAAAATTTTTCTTTTCAATACAAAATGGTTAAGTGAACACTTGTCTATATATACATATCATACAATATTCAAACACATGATATATATATATACACATTCAAACACGGGATAAGCAATCAGCAATTACATTGTCTGTACCCTTCACATGCTTAATTTCCAAGTCAAACTCCTGTAAAATCAAACTCCAATTCGACAATCTCCGATTCTTGTTTTTCATCTTACTCAAAAACATTAACGGATTGTGGTCAGTGTACACAATCATTGGCTTTTGTCCTGTACAAACATAAACCTCAAAGTGTTGTAAAGAAAGGACCAGAGCCAACAGTTCCTTCTCTATTGTGGAATAGTTCCTTTGGTGGCGATTGAACTTCCTGGAGAAGTATGCCACGGGATGCTCAATGTCATCAGAGTCACTTCTCTGTAGGAGCACAGATCCACAAGCTTGGTCGCTAGCATCGACCGCGATGGAGAACGGTTTGTTGAAGTCAGGAGATTTGAGCACGGGGAAGTGACCCAGCAGAGACTTTAGGCGATGGAAGGCTCTCTGGCATGCATCATCCCAGGTGAACTTTACGCCTTTCTTCAGTTGGTTAGTTAGACTGAGAGCAATCTCAGCAAAGTTCTTGCAGAACTTGCGGTAGTACCCGATCATTCCAAGGAAGCGGCGCAAAGCTTTTTTGTTGTCAGGAACCGGAAAGTCCATGATGGTTTGGACTGTAGCATTTATGGGTGCCACCTTACCCTGGCCTATGACGTAGCCAAGATAGGTGACAGTAGCACAACCAAAGTCACTCTTGCTCAGGTTAACAGTCAGGTTAGCCTGGGTCAGGCGCTGGAACAACGTCTCTACATCTTTTAGATGTTCTTCCCAGGAGTCACTCCATGTGATCAGGTCATCGATGTACGCACCCGTGTGTGGCAATCCGGCGATTGTAGACTGTATCATCCTTTGGAACGTGGCTGGGGCATTTTTCATGCCAAAGGGTAGGACTTCATACTGGTACAATCCAGATGGTGTGGCAAAAGCAGAGATGCTCTTGGCCCTCTCAGTTAAAGGCACACACCAATAACCCTTCAATAAATCAATCTTGGTCAGAAACTTTGCTTGCCCTACTCTATCAATACAATCATCAATCCTAGGTATTGGAAACACATCAGTTCTAGTTACAGCATTGACTTTGCGATAATCTGTACAGAATCTAGTACTTCCATCAGGTTTTGGAACTAGCACACAGGGTGAACTCCAATCGGAGTTGGAGGGTCTGATAATATCATGTTTTAACATGTACTCAACCTCTTTCTCAGCAATCTTTCTCTTTTCAGGATTCATCCGGTATGGATGCTGTTTTATTGGTTTGGCATCACCAACATCTACATCATGAGAGGCTATAGTAACTCTCTTTGGAACATCAGGAAACAAATCCTCATATTTCTTGATCAACCTTTCAAACTGATCTCTCTGTGAGGGTTCTAAGTGCTGGAGTTTTACATCAAGATTTTGCAACACTTCACTGTTTGACAATTTACATGAAAGAACTTCAGCTTTAATTCTTGGTTCATCATCTTGAAACTCCCCCTCATCTTCACACGTTTCGACCATTGGAGAATCTGAAGTGACAGCTGCAACCCTAGCATTTCTGTCATGATAAGGCTTTAGCATGTTAATATGACACAATTGTTTTGGTTTTCTCCTATCTGGAGTCTTCACAATGTAATTGAGATCATTGAGTTTTGTCAGAATTTCATAAGGACCATGAAATCTAGCCTGCAATGGATTGGACTGCAAGGGAAACAACACAAGGACCTTGTCTCCTGGTTTAAACTCACGGCTTCTAGCCTTATGATCATACCAAGTTTTCATTTTTCCCTGACTTGATTTCAAGTTCTCTTTGGCAAGGTCACAAGCTGCACGCAATCTTTCCTTGAACTTGCTAACATAGTCTAACAGACTGATTTGCGGCTCTTTCTCTTGCCATTGTTCACTCAATAATTGCAAAGGTCCTCTCACTTCATGACCAAACACTAGCTCAAATGGACTGAATCCAGTAGACTCTTGCACTGCTTCTCTAGCTGCAAACAACAGCAAATGAACCCCTTCATCCCAGTCTTTCTCATGGTCATAACAATAAGTTCTCATCATTGTCTTGAGAGTAAAATGAAACCGCTCTAAGGCACCCTGACTTTCTGGATGATAGGGACTAGAAAGAATCTGCTTTGCACCTAGTTCATACACAACCTGCTGAAACAATCCTGAAGTGAAATTGCTACCCTGGTCTGACTGAATTTCCCTGGGAAGGCCAAACGACGTGAAGAACTTTATCAAAGCCTTCGAGATTGCAGTTGCCTTGATGTTACGTAGAGGTATGGCTTCGGGGAATCTGGTAGATGCACACATGATTGTCAACAAGTACTGATTTCCAGATCTAGTCTTGGGTAATGGACCAACGCAATCAACAATGACCCTAGAGAATGGCTCCCCAAATGCTGGGATAGGCTGCAATGGAGCTACAGGTGGGTCTAACTGGTGTTTTCCAACTACCTGACAAGTGTGACAGGTTTTGCAAAAGTTGGAAACGTCTTTCCGAAGCCCAGGCCAAAAGAAGTGTTTCATGATCTTATCAACAGTCTTGTTAACACCAAGATGACCTCCTAAAGGTAAACTATGAGCCATTGTTAAGATCTCATTCCTATAGACCTTCGGAACAACAATTTGCCTGACCACTGCCCAATCTGCATTGGCAGGGATATCAGGAGGGCGCCACTTCCGCATCAACACACCATCCTTGAGATAATACCCAACTGGAACTGCGTCTATTTCTTTATCAGGAAGGGCTCTCCTCTTTAGTACACAAATTTCAGGATCATTAGTTTGCTCCTCAATCAACCGCTTTCTGGACAGAGACAAGTCTCCTGACACATCAGAATCACCAGACCCATCCGGCTGGCTGAATAGAGAACTGATAAAAGTATCTGATAAGTCCTCAAACGGAGAAACCATAGTAGGCCAATCAGAGTCATGAGGCGAACCACCTGAGTCCTGACTATTCAATGTACTGGACGGCACCACATCATCTTCTTCTTTCGCCTTCTTGGCCATAGCACGAGTCACTGCGCAAGAAGGATACAGAGATGGGTCCTCATCCCCATCTTCAGTGCTCGGCTGTGAAGTAAGATGTACAGGGGGAACTACTTTGCCCCCAGCCAGGTCATTGCCTAGCAACAGAGAAACACCCTTTATAGGTAGACTTGACATAAGTCCCACCTTTACCTGTCCTGTAACTAAATCTGACTTCAAGAATATAGAGCGCAGGGGTACAGATACAGTCCTCCCTTCAATACCTTGTACAAGTATGAAATCCCCTGAAGCGGTCTCATCACGTAACTCCAAGGAGTCCATCAACAAAAGTGACTGAGAAGCTCCGGTATCCCTTAGGATATATATGGGGACAGGAGTAGTATGCTCATTCAGAGCCACAAATCCCTCTGACACAAATGGAAGAAATTCCTCCCTCACAAAGTCAGCTGTATCAGGCTTTTTAGCCCCACAAGAAGCAGGCAATTTAGCAGATTGGTTATCTACTACAGGGGTTTCTAACCTTGTTTTCACAAAGGCATTTGGTTTGGTATCCTTTTCTTTTTCTTTCTTAGCTTTAAGGAACCAACAGTTAGTTGTAACATGACCAGATTTCTTGCAATAACTGCAAACTAGACCACTTTTGTCACTGTCAGCTTTCACACTTTGATCAGACCTGTTACTGGATTTCTGAGCACCATCACCAGATTTGTCTTTGTCTTTGGGTGAGGAATCTTGGGTATCACCATAACCCTTTTTCTGAAATTGGGACCATCTATTATTACTGCTAGACTGAAATTTGGACTTATGTGTGAGAACATATTCATCTGCAAATTTGGCAGCTGATTGCAAATTCAGTGCTTGCTTCTCATTAAGGTAGGTCTTAACATCATCTTTAACACAGTTCTTGAATTCTTCAACTAACACCATGTCTTTTAGTGAGTTGAAATCATCCTTGACCTCCATAGAAGTACACCAGCGCTCAAAGCAAACCTGCTTTTCATTAGCAAATTCAACATAAGTCTGATTTTCAGATTTCTTCAGACCTCTGAATTTCTGTCGGTAAGCCTCTGGAACCAACTCATAAGCTCTCAAAATAACCTTTTTGACAACCTCATAATCAGAGGAATCATCTGCAGACAAAGCCGAATAGGCTTGTTGAGCTTTACCCTTGAGGACAGTTTGCAACATCAGAGGCCAGTGTTCCTTTGGCCACTGGCAACTCTTTGCTACCTTTTCAAAACACTGGAAATAGTTGTCAACATCCTTTTCCGAAAATGGAGGCACCAGTTTTACCTCCTGGCTAGCCCGAAATTTATTTTCAGTTTGAATTTTTATTTTTTGTTGCTCCATTTGGAGTCTTTCTTCTCTATCGAATTTCTCTAATTCAAAATCTCTCTGTCTTGCAAATTTTTCTAACTCAAATTCTCTTTGTTTTTCTTTTTCTTCCCTCTCAAATTCTCTTTGTTTCTCTTCTCTTGCTAATTTTTCCAACTCAAACTGCCTTTGTTTTTCTTTTTCCTCCCTTTCAATCTCTATCATTTTTAATTTAAGTTCCATTTCTATATTTGGATTTTCCACTGGAAACTGTTCCAGATCTCCTGGTGCAAACACATTTTCATCAATGTAATATTCAACTATCTCTCTAGCCAGTCTTGCTTTTCGCATGGCTGGTTTCACCTCTGTCAGCTCTAAATGTCTGCAAATTTCTAGCAGTTCTGTCTTTTTAAAAGACTTCAAAACCCCTACGGTTGGTGATGCCAAGAAATCATCCATTGCTGTTGTCAATATATATCTAGGAAAATTCACAAAAACAATTTCACAATTTGGAATGTTAGATTTTCAATAAATTACTCACACAATGGTCTATCCCGGACCTTGAGCCCCCAATTTGTTATGGCCCCAATTTGTTCTTACATTTAAAACACAACAGCAACAGCAAGGGATGACAAACACAGTTTTAACAACTAAAACACATTTAATTTTTAACAAAGACAAAGACTAATAACAACCTACAACTAAAGACCAAGATTGATAAATAAGAAAAAAACAGAAATAATTACAGTCCCTTTTTGGTGGGGTGGCTTGGTGATGTCCTGGATGAAGAAAATGCTCAAACACAGGCAAAGAAATCCACAAAAGAAATGTCACAGATCTTGAACAGAATGGCAGGTCTGGTCATCTTCTTGCAATTTTTCCTACTGCTCTACTGTCTCAATTCTTTTCCTTATATACTCTTTTGCAGACCCCACCCACATTTTGACCTCTTTTTTTTTAATTTTCTGAGACTTGCCCCAGACATGTCCAGGACATGTCTAAACATGACTCCAGTCTGAGCTTAACAAAAAAAAGGTAAATACTGCCATCTAGTGGCCTATATTCACATTACAAGGGTTCAGTAATGACTGGATGGACAGTTCAAGTGCTGTCGCACTGCAGTCATGTTAAAGTTCAACCAATCAAGTTTTTGTTTGTTTGCATCACCTTCGAGCACCAAGAGTTCATTAGGAATTATTTTATATTGAATGCACGTGGGTACGTGGGAATGTTAATAGGCATGCATGCATGCAGGTCTGTAAGGATATGTTTGTGTATTTTTGTATATGGTTGGGTTTATGTAAGGAGGTATTGAAGCTCCTTTATTTTGAGTGTTTAAGTGTCTTGTGACACTTTGTAAATCAAACAAAACTTAAAAACTAAATTAAACAGGAATAAAGAAAATGTTAAACTCAAATTTCTGATTGCGTTTTATTAACAGTACTTTTTACTTTTGATACTTGAGTACAGTAAATACTAGCTACTTTTTTACTTTTACTCAAGTAATATTCTAGCAGGCAACTTTCACTTTTACTTGAGTAATTTTCCAGTAAGGTACTTTTACTTTTACTCAAGTATGGCTTTTGGGTACTTTATACAACACTGCAAACAATCCATCTTCTCTTTTCCGAAGAAAGTACACAGGCAAGGAATAAATTAACAATTGTCATATTACATACCAGCTTCATAGGCTTAAAGTGATACTCCACCGAAAAATATCATTTGTATATCAATTACTCACCATTAGATGTCTTGAACGGACGAAGTTGATCTTCACCTGCCGCAACTTTATGGCCACTGGAGAGTTTTGAAAAATTATCCAAATTCCTTTTTTGCTGGAAGTAAATGGGGTCACCCAGAAGCAATGGGAAAACACTACAAAACGTTCGTTCACAAACTTTCAAACCATCGGCCAATGCATCGCCCAGAATAATCCAAAACTGCTTTGTTCACTTGTGTCTTCAGAACTCTAGAGAAACAGTTATTTTTTGCAAAAATAATAACATACCACAGTTATGCTTTCAGTAACCTAGCACATTCAACGGAAGTTCCGTCCCCCGGCTCGTGTTTATACGAGTATTCATCTGAGTGGCAGCAGAGTCTCTGGGCAATGAACAGGCCAGGAGGCGGGACTTCCGTTGAATGCACAGGCTTACTTGAAGCATAACTGTGTGAAGCAAAACTCTCCAATAAAGTTGCGCCAGGTGCAAAACAACTTTGTCCGTTCAAGATGGTGAGTAATGGTATACAAATTATAGTTTCTGGGTGGAGTTTCACTTTAATCTAGCTGATGCAATCATGCCCTTTGAGCAATAGCTAATGCCAATTACACTGAAATACGTTATGTAACTAGAGTATTATTTAATTTAGCCTATATTATACCGGGGAATCTCACTGAAATAAACAAAATGCAGATATAGCCAAACATTATCCTGTTCAAAACCTAACAACCACTCCAAGAATAAACGCAAGCAAGCCACAATCTAATTTTTAAGCTCATGTCAAATAACATTCACAAATTCCGTAGCTGACCAGCTAACTCATATTCGTTATGCTGAGTACAAGCGCTAGTTCTGTCGTAAAATGCCTGATGTAGCAAAGTAAAAGGAAATATGCACGCAATATGCAGATATAAGATAGATACTAGTATATCCAAACGTTTAAATGCTCGCCTGCTTAGCTACCACCTCTGACAACAAGATGCGATGGAAAACCAGGTCAGCATTGATTCTGCAAATGGTGCCGCGTGATTGGAGGCTCTTGCCAAAAGGTCACCCAATCAGCCAAGAGCAAAAAACATAAATATTCATATTTACTTCATTTGTGACGTAAGAGCAAAATGCTGGCTATTCACCTTATTCAGCCACACCCATTTAAAAAATTTCTTGACTTCCACTATTGTCTGGAAATGTCCGGTCGGCTAGCTATGGCTAGATAGCTACGTTGAAAAACCCAGCAATTTAGGTGGAGAGGCCAACGTGGCAAGAGTCAAAATTAAATATTAAAAGGTCGGATGGAGGGATTGTACTTGTACATCCAAGGTTAATGAACTACACTGAGTGGGTTAATGACATGCGGCAATGGCCTCAGGTGTCATATGGAGATATTTTTTCGTTGGGCATTGATGGGGCGGCCATGAAAAAAGTGAGCTGGCGTTACAGTAGAGTACAGTGCAACAAATGAAACACAAGTGAATTATAATTGGGTCTATGCACTGGCACTCGGCGACAGCATTTCAGAACTCTACAGTGAATGAAGGTCATTTCGGTGACGAGTACGAGGTTCCGTCCGTTTACATTTTCCAGTCGGACAGCTGTCTATTTTTTACAGTGAGTTGAGTGACCGTGCTGCAAAAACAGGTGTACGTTCTTGTCGCCAAAATTACCTTGATTCGCGAGTTCTGAAATGCCACTCTCACTGGGAAAAATAAATGAATAAATAAAAAATTACCATTGCTGAATGCCTGTGCATAGACCTATTTATAATTGAATAAATTTTCTAAACTGAATGTAGCCTATTATTCCGTCGCTGTTAGATCGCATGGGGGAGAGAAGCTATGTCTTTAACTGCCACTTGATTACTCTTGAACTGGAAAACGTGTTAATTAAGGAAAACTATCAAGAATTAGCCAAGACTAATTGTTGTCAATAAAGGGATGGATAGTTTCCCCTGAATTTTCAGGTCTAGCGCCAGCCCTGACCCGCCATTTCGAGTTATCTTGTAGTTGGCAGTCTTTAATCAAGACAAACCGGCAAATAAGTTTGCGCGTAATTATTGAAGAAAATCAAATTAATTATGAGCGTATGCACATTTTCACTCGTGTCATCAAACTTTCCTTTGTTTTGCAGTTACTTTAAATAACCATAAGAGTGCATTAACTAACTGGCTAACTTGCTTTTCCTTTGTTTCTCAGTGTATTTTAGCCATTTTATTTTAATTGATGAATGGCCATAATATGTAGCAACTCGATTACCACACTTAATCATGTAGCACGGCGAAATGTACAGTGAGCTAAGGCCGCTGTTCTAACATCCTAGAACCATGTACGCAACCAACACCTTAGTTTTTTCTTATTTAAATGATATGGATATATCCATACACTAAGTTGTATATTTCAATTCTTTTGAAAAGCACTAATTCACATTACTGTATTTTGATGCGATATGCATAATGAGTCAGCTGAGTGGCATCTAACGTAATGTCCGTATGAGTGCATTTATAGCACTACATAAATTCAGTTTGAACACTGCTTAGCAAACCAATTATTTAGCATTCTTCATTCTTAATTAGTTAGCCTACAGACCTTAATACTTGATGACAAAACTTTTCAGCAACTTGACTGATGGAATCCAAAATAAAAAAACCATAGTTTGTGCATGATCCGAACACCCATGAAAAGCACTGAATGCACATTAAGATTATTTGTGGTACTGCCTTTATTAGATCGAAGTTTTGGGTCGGTGGAAACGTCAGTATGTGAAATCCGAGCATCTGTTTGTGAGCAACATCTGAGGTCAACTAGAGTGATGCAGATCGGCGGTGTGGCTGATTTTCATCTGAACGAAGATAATGAGTCCTAAAAGAGAAAGCAACAGTTGAGCTTAAGAACGATTAGATGTACATTTTGGAACAGAGATGGTGATTATGAGATAACAGTGGAAGGACAGAAACAAGGAGCATTAAAAGAAACATAAAAATAACGCAGTACAATGTGTGTAAAATTTCAGGGTTGACCCACATTTTACTATACTCCACGGAATGGTTATGAGTCTAGCGCAAAGCTAAGTTGCGTTGGATAAAAGTAAATTAGCTTGCCAGAATTGGCTTTAAAACATATCGGTTCATTAGGCACTTGCAGTGCGTTGTGGGTTCAGTTTATCGTCTTGATTTCAGAGAAGATAATGGAGTTCACACGCAGACAAGCAAGAATCATCTGACTCTATAAATGTACCATAGTAACTCATCTGTTAGACAGCATAACTGAACATACTTGTGAAAAAAAGGTGATAATGCGTGTGAGGATTTACAAAATGAACCACTTGCGAGAACCAGTAAAATGCTAAACGGAGGCTTTATTTCTGAAGGGGGAAATTTGCTACACAAATAAAATAACTTGACTTGACTTGACTGGTGTACCAAGAATGAGCTGGTGGTGCGTTGGTAGTACATCAGACACCTCCGAGCTCAGATGTAGAACCTCGAACACCGTTATGATTCAGCTATGAGTTTGTCCTCATTGCAAGTTAAATTTATCCACAGACTTAAGAAAGTGCCTTTTCTCCTGAAGCTGTATATTTTCTGGAGTGTCAGATAGTTCGAGAGGCAATAATTTGACGCTGCCATTTTGTTATCTTTTTAGGGTGGAAGTTTGCCAGCAGAGACTATCGACAGCCAATGAATACTTGGCTATAAACTAGATGCGGCAAATGGTTACTGTGAGCTGTTTTGTACAGACCCAATGTAAAAAAAAGTAAGAACCAAGCCAAAAATTCATGCTGGCATGAAGTACTCGCGCTTAATTTATGAGGTAACTTCTTCAAGTAACATCATCTACAGGCAAGAATCCAGATTACTTTTTGAGAAAAAACAAGTTTGTTTGTTTGCCCAAGAACATTTTTGTACTGATTTCAAACTTTATAATGCAGCATCCTGGACCACTGACGAACTTCCATGGCACCTCAGATCTTACACTTCATGTGTTTTAGTCATTTACTTTTGGTTTTGTAGACAAAATAAAATATGATCAGTTGACTTAGTGAGGTCCACTTGTCTGGTCCAACCAAAAAAATCACCTTCAGAATACTTCAAAATCATGTTTTTTAATACTTTTCATGATGTATTGACTATAATGCATCGCCCCCATCATTTTTGAAAAATAAGAGACATCGCCAATGTCCTTCTCTCACCCTAAGGCACGATGGGAAGACAAGACCTTCCATTCAAATTTACTGTGCGGGTAAAATGAATGACGTCATGGTCCAATCAGCAATAGGTGATGCAAAAGCTCCCTTCAGTCTGAAAGAAGCTTTAGGGAAGAATAATTTTTGAAGACCCTTTTGCAAAATGGCCTGTTTTTAAAGCTGAAGTGTGTCTGTCGCTCAAATGCTGTGGGCGTCTTCCTTGAACCCTCCATATTCCACGTCTATTTTTACAGTGAGATTGCTCATTATTATCAAGCTCGTGGTGGAAGCTTTTTGAAAGAGCAGCATTCTGTAGAACACTGAAGAATCTGAGCAAGGGAGTTCTGCTACTGTCATAAACTGAGATTGCTCTGTGCTGTATCTATGGAAAATAATCAACGGGACTCTTTCTATCTCTTTCATTTTACATTACTTCACCAGGATCTGTATCTCCAGCATCCACAGACAGCTGGAAAATTGTCCCTGCATGGGTGCAAAGCATTCATATCAATAATTCCTCATTGCCAAAGTACGTACATACAGACAATAATTCAGAATGTGTAGAATGAGTCTCTCATTTTCCATCTCTCTCTCTCTCTCTCTCTCTCTCTTTCAATCACTAAAAAGAACAAGAACTTCAGTGTAAACCAAAATGAGGTAAAAAAAATAAAATCTTTCTGGGGAACATACAGTTCAGGAGGTCAGACAGTATCTTTCAATGAATTAAAAATGACTGAGTTTTTAGGTAGCAGTGTACTATGCATCCCTATCGATTTTCCATGAGACTTTGAAACTACAGGCAAGTGCTGGGGCAGGGAAGCCTGGGTTTTGGAGCTGCAAAGCCTGAGGATGAAGTCGGTGACACTCTCTAAAGACCACAGCTGTCTGGAACACAAACCTGTGGTATTCGGCCAATCACACACAGTCAATCACGAATGAACTGCCCATCAAAAAGTTAAAGTACACTTACAATTTTCAACTGTTAGAAATGGGAGAAAGAAATGTAAACACAGTTTGCTTTACTTACACCTTCATCTAAGATTATACCATCACCTGTGATTATTGACTAATTCTTCCTTGATCTTTGACTTATTAAAATAGCCTTCTTGTTCCAAAATGGCCGTTCAGCATCTTCATGGAATTTGTACTGAAGGTTTGCACTGCTGTGCAAAAAAACATGTCCTGCACTTGTGAGATGCTTCTTTTTGGTTCTTCTATTCAACTTGTGGCGAACTATTTTAATTTTTACTTTACTTGGAAAATTTATATGCAGTATTTAACCCATTTAGTCACCCAAATATCACATTCTTATTAACTACTTTATTAGGCTTCTATTCTGTGGAATAATGGATTATTTTTGGCTTCTCGCGATTCCCCATCATCCCTTAAGCCATTCGAGGTTATTTTCATGGTAAAAACAAATTGTTTTTCTCTACAAAATATTCACAAAAACATGAATAAAGTGCAATAATCATTTTGGCTGGTAGATTATCTGGTGCATCTGACTAATCACATGCAAACTTCAAACTCAGGCTACTGGTAAGGACTGCCTTAATGGAGACAGAGAGGAGATAATTTCACACCTGCAACAGGTACACCTCCCCACTTCACTATTTTCAATTTCACACCTGTCTCTCCGGCTTAATATCTTAACTGCGCTCATCATTTGACGACTGCGGATGTGATTGTCGTCTCAGACTCAGGAGAAATAAAAACAAGCCCGGCCATTTTCCCTGCAGTGGCTCAAGCAGACTTCCAAGGACCAGAAAAAATTTGTCTCATTCATTTCTTGGTAATCCATTACCTCTCGGGCGCTAAAACCTCATATTTCAATATGGCTTAATGAGCAGCACATGATGGGATAGAGCTTGATGGCGGGAGGGCTAATCCGCGCGGAAAATAGATTTACTGGGGTAATTGAGCCACTGGAGAAAGGCTCACAGGAGCTGCTCAAACATCCCTCCTCTGAATATTTTAACCTTGAGATGAAACGCTTAAGCTGCCTTCGACCTCTGCATCCCGACAGCTTGAAAAAGGAGTTTGAAAAGTCTGATGCGACTTGAAGAGTCCACTAATGGGAACCTCACAAACTTTGGCATCTTTGAAGAGAAAAGTTATCGCGATGTGTCACAGTTGGTGTTAGAGAGGAAGAAGCCAATGGTTGAGTCTAAAAATGCATACTTGCTTCCTCTTGATTACGTACATTTTGAGTGCACTGCCTGAGAAAGTTGTTGACCATGCTAAAATAACGGAATGAGCCAGACATTGTATTTCCATATTCTCGCTGTATGTGGGCTAAATGATGCCCTAATTTGCTCACCATTTCATACACATACGCAATTTATCCACCGTATTCCTTTCCAGTGGTTGATCGGCCGTGGCATAAACTGTTAGCTCTCGTAATCAAAAGCACCCACTCTTCTTCGATGACCTTTCCACCCGTGACTCTGGTGGACACAAAGACTCTGCCTCTCCATCTCTGAGTCTGATTTATTTCTTGGAAAAATGCTTCATAGATAGCTGTAGCCAAACTGTGGAAATATGCATGTCATTCAGAGATTTCACGTATTTCAAAAAACATTTATTCCACTGCACTTGACTTGCTACTGCGAGAAATGGTCAGACATGGTATCCAGGTGTGGGGTGGGTAATTAGCAGTACAAGTGGAAGAATTTGCAAGCCTAACAGTTTGGCAGCTATTTCAGATAAGGTCAAAATTGAGTGCATGGCTCAGACCTGCTTCTCAGCCACGGTTTGTGCTCTGAGAAGAGGGGGAAACCTGGCTCCTTCAACGCACACGCTTTTCCCCCTTTGTTTTTTCAGAGCAGTAAATGAGCTTGTCCTCCACCAAAATACACCCCCAAAGGTCATTTGCACAAACAACTTATTACTACCTATAGTTACGTTAAAGAGTTAAGCAGCCTCATGTGGTCGTGTACATGACGACAATCTGGTACCCATCGTCAGTGTCGCCATCAGTAAATCCCTAACCTAACACTAATCCTAACTGTAACTCTAAACCTAACCCTAACTCTAACTCCAACTCTGACTGTAACTCCAATCCTGCTGCCAGTGGGGATGCTAATTTAGACAACGCTCATCTGTGTCCAGAGGTGTAAAATCTTAGGGTCAGAAAGTATAAGTCCTGCCAGGTTTTTCTGTCTCCCACAGAGAGAGGCAATATGAGTGATCAGCTCAATCTCCTGTCCGAAGTAAATCCAGGTGGTTGGAATATAGTTCTGGGGCGGATTTTTACTTTCTGAACCCAGACTTTCCACCTATGTCTGGGTCGTATTACAGGCTAGGAACAAACAAACAATCTATTTGGGCTATGGTTGGAGGATAGGTGGAGATACCGGTAACTTGAAAGCAAGGGAAGAATATTTCTCCAATGAATAAAAAGAAACGCAGACATAGGCAGCAGCCGTATTACAGGGCTTATTACATGCAATACTGCTATACTGTTCACTCCCGGGGTCTTCATCCCAACTTTCCCCGGCATTTTGACAAATAGACCAGACCCCATGAGGTGACCTTCCCCAGTAATGCAGACAGACTGACTTGTCTGATAAACA
Source organism: Gymnothorax reevesii (assembly GCA_029721435.1). Taxonomy (NCBI): domain Eukaryota; kingdom Metazoa; phylum Chordata; class Actinopteri; order Anguilliformes; family Muraenidae; genus Gymnothorax; species Gymnothorax reevesii. Next base: position 27,585,053 of record CM056574.1, on the reverse strand, counting down.
GTGCTGCCCCGTAGAAAGTGATACCACGGTTAAAATGTACATGGAAGGTCACTGTGATACATCACATTGGCACTGTTACTTAAAAACTAGACCAGAATTGACCCTTGAAGGCAGTTTGCCATCAAAGCAGCAATTTCCAAAGCTTATATATGACTGCAGCATGGTGGGGAAAAAAAAAAAAAGTTTCTCATGAAGATAAAGCACTAAAGCACTTCTGAAAGTATGTAGAGTCATCAGCTAACACTGCATATTTCCTTTTTCGTGGCATGGAATTATGAGTAGGAGTCTCCCTGAGGGCGCCCCGCTCAAACACAGCATTGCGCATTAAACATATCAATGCACTAGATTCAGATGTACAGCAAAATACTGAGGGGAACACCTGGGTTAGAGAGGGTTGTACAGATCTACAAATACAGATACTGGAGAGAGAGAGAGAGAAGGAGATATTGAAGAAATTCTTTTGAATCAACTCACTACACGCGCTCACGCATGGCATATCGCTACCTATTATTCTGAAATCAAGGCAGTATCTATTTGTCGGGGGAAAAAACTATGGGGCACTTTGCGACAGAACATCGGCCGCTTTCTTTAACAGAGTAAATGGAATTAGGACATTCTCTCAGCCGGCAAAGTGTGAAATTGAAACAGAAGTTCCCTGGAGCTCGGGGGCAAAAGAGGACTTTGAACACTTAAAAACCACAGATGTGTCCAGCACCCATCCATCTACAGAATATAAAACAGAGAGATAGACAGAGACAAAAAGAGAGAGGTCTTGAGTCTGCTCATGTGTGTCAACACTGGTACAAGATACTGAGCAAATGTAATGTCTTTGGTCCAGAGCTAATCACTTGCTGATGATCATTAGGGCCGATTTTGGAAGATTTGCTACATCAATTGCCAATGTATACACACAGATGCATCCCAGGTAATTACAGCGCTCTGCATTGTAATTATAATGGAAGACTGACCAAATGAGAGAGCAAAACCAAGCGCAAAAGAGAGGGGTGGAGAGGAGGAGCGGGTCCCTTTTTGCATGGCCCTTCAGGAACAGAATGAGAGTGGAGCTCTTTTTCCAGAAGTCATTCTGAATGAAAGGGTCATTTGGAGAGGAGGCAACTCTTAAATGTGAAGTATCTGGCATCCCAAATAGTGTGACACATCCAGACCTCCCCTTCCCACACGGCGGATGAGCTTCCTGTTGAGGTGGGTGTCGCGCAAATTCCTGTCAGTTGCCCATCTTGGCATTGCATTTTCTGGCATCTATGCTGCATATCATACTGAAAACTACTATAGTTTCATGAAGAAGCAATAAGGAAATACAACATTCAGGAGGTATTCTGATTCAGAATTAACAATTGCCAGCCCGGTGGCGGGCCACTGAGCATAATTACATTTTTATACAGCCACATTGTCATGCATAGGAAAAAAGTATATCATTTGAAAGTGTGTAGAATCAACATTCTATCTATGTAAGCCATTTTATAATGCAAAAACTATAGCTAAAATGTAATCTCAAATTGTTACATAGAGACTCTCAGCCTGACTATGCAGATTTATAGATTTAATTGTGTGGTATTGAATCGATCTGTCAAAGCATGTAGAGGTCAAACAATCAACACCCATCATATTTTCAATTTTCAAAACAAGCCAGCTTATTTAAACATCACTAAACCACGCTTTAACAACACCAAAGTAGCTGCAAGTCTTTGGGAATTTCACTATGATAAACCTTTAATGCAGGGAAGTAGATTGTACCGTAGTCATTCAGGAACAAAATAAGTCCTAACACAGAATTTTGTCTGCTGTGCTCACTGAACAGTGAGTGTTTTAACCAATCAGCTCACACTCAACAACATCAGACTCATCAACTTCTTTTAGTTCCCATGTCCCATTCTCTACCGCATTACTTTCAATAAACCCTCATTATTGGGTTGTGCTCCACCACTGCACTTGATTCCAGGTCTGGATCACAGCAGTAAACATTTTCCCTTCTTTTGCACTCCTTTTGTGACAGAGACCAAGGCCCATCTCCCTGCCCCTTCCTCCTTCAAGTCTTCGCAGTTAGTTTTCCAACTGCTCAAATACCAGTCTCCATTCCCCCTCCTCAAAAGAAAACATTTTCTTCGGCTTAAGTCCATTCATCCCTCACACTTTCATATGAAACGGCTTTTCTATCAGACCCGAGTAGGTGAGGATGAAAGCGATGCCACTTTGAGCACATTGTCAATGCTATTTACAGTATGAAAAAAAGAGGGAAAGCAACTGCTGATCGACTGAAGTCAAAGAATGATGAAATCACATGCAAATATTGACAAAAATGAGAAGGGAAAAAAGTAGGCAAAATGAATGGTTTGACTGGGTAAAAAAATATTAATATTAGATATTATTAAAATATAAATTAATTATTATAAATGTATTAATTAATTTTCAAAGCAACACCACAGAATCAAAACATTTTTTTAAATTCTACTGAAACAGTATAGTGCTATTCAGATCTATAATCTATTTTATGAATGTGCTGAAAATGTATGCAAAATACAAAAAGCTGATTCCTCATAACATGAATTTTCAAAAGTATAATGTTTAATTTAACATTACAGCCAGACTATTTGGTATCCGAATCTGCACTTTAATACTCAATAGAGAAAAAATGAAAATTTTGCAAATGGGCCCCAAATGTACGTATGTGTTCAGTTATAAATATTCTCCTCCCCTATTCACTATTTCATTTCATTTGAATCTTATAACTGAAGTTTTTTTTTGACTACTTCCATTTAATATTTTATGCCCTCAAAATTAAATAGCGAAAATAAGAAGCACACGCAGCCGGGAGGCTTTACCCCGCAGGGCTGCCAAGTAACAATAAAAGTGCCAACCAGAGAGGGGAGGGGGGCTGAGTCAAGTGCCCAGGGCAGCTCAGGACACCCTCTACACCCCACCCCAACCAGCCCTCCCACCCCACACACACACACACACACACACACACACACACACTTCCCACCTCACCCTCCGAGCCCTGCAGTTCTGTTTTTGTCCATGACTTCAGTCCCTCAGACTCCTGGCATTTTATTTGTGCCAATGCATGGGGAAGGTCAACCCCAGTCCCACTGTATAAGGCCTGATTTTATTTCCAGACACCACAATGTTGGTTTACATTACCCAGACAGCCCCCTCCTCCCCCTCACCACCCTACCCCCACCCACCCCCATCCCACTCGCCTCCTCAAAAACTCCAAACAAACAGAGCTTGTGCCGGCAGGGACCAGCAATGATTCTAGAGATGGAAAAATAACAACTACCGCTCAGTCCTAATATATCGGCAGGCTGGGTACAGAAGCTGAAAAAAAGGAAGAAAAACACAGGCCTTCTTCAACGCTGTGATTTTCCCATCTCTTCTGTCATTTCATAGCGTGAAAGAAAAATATGTTTCAAATTATAGCCATATGTGTTGAACAATCTTGACAGTCTGACATTTCGTGGCCAGTTTTGCCCCTTAAACATTTTACCATCCGGCCCACCCAAACCTGCGACAGGTGCTTTACTCTCGTTCCCCCGTGAAAGAGAGCCAGCTTTCGTACGACTTATATAAATGCTCAGCCCCGATTCCTCCACTCTGAAATGCCACATAAAACACATTTGGCGAGTTTCATCAAAAAACGCCACAATATCTACACAGCCTGTCATATCACCTCCGTGTCATCCAATCAAGAAAAGCAGCTGCTCTGACCCAACCCAATCGAAATACTGAATGGCGCTTCCATCTTGAGTGGTCAAAGAAATCTCCCGCACCTCAGTGCCCAAAAAGCATTACCTTGCTCTATCTAAATATTCTACTCATGCACTCCCCGCAGCACCCCTAATCCAGCATTGGATTGTTCCATCAACAACATAATCCACTTAACGGGAGGCGCCACGTCACACTCCGGCGGGGTGGCTAAGAGCCATAACAGTCTGTGCTCACAAAGATAAATCCGGCCCGAGGATGAAAATAACTGTTGCCCATAGACTGTAGTTTGAGCACCGTGTCACAGCCTACCATGTGGTGCTGTACGATAACCTGACACATATTACATTGGGCAAACTGAGGGGGACAATTCAGAGGGAGGGAGAGGTGTAAGGTGCTAGGTGGAAGGGGGGGCTTAAATGTTTACAGCGTCCCCTCGGGAACAGTTAGAGCCTGGGCATTCTGGACTCCCGGCCCACTCTAACGGTAAGAAACGTGCCTTCATTCGGAACGGATTTACACGCAACAATAAAAACACGGTGCTGCTCTATTCCCAGCGGACCCGGAGAGTGTGTGTTGGTTTTGGGCCCGCTCATTCACAGCTTAATTTTCTAAACAGCTGCACACACCATTGCCGGTTCAAAACTGCATTTGCCCACAGCGGAAACATTTACATAATGGCCCCATAGGATACAGCTTTAGCTTATGACTATATCAAAAATGTCAAATAAAATACATGGATGGTGCTAACTTGCTCATTCAAAGCCAAAACCAGTTTGTGAGAATAAATGTTCTATTGTGTGGTAGTGGGGCGGAGCAAGACCAATATTTTTTTGTAATAATATGACTTTTATTGCAATGGCAGGTGAAGGAATTCTGGTGCGTAGAAACTCACTGCTGGCCCAGAGATGAGGAAAGCGAGCAAGTGAATGGAGAAAAGAGAGGGGAGGGGGGATGAAAAAGAAAAGGAGAACAGAGGAGAGAGAGAAAGGGAAGAAAATAAAGAAGAGTGACAGGAGAGCAGATTGTTGGTGGAACGGGCACGAGACAGAGAGAAGCGGAGGCGGCTGTGAGGGAAACTCAGTAATTTGTTTTTCGTTATTTGTTGTTATTGCGGTTTGTCCTGTGCTGCTCTGCTTCTCTCCATGCTCAGCGCAGTGTTTAAACGGAAATGAAGTGCTGTGTTGGGGGGGCGCGGACCTAAAGCGAGACGCATCCAAAAACGCTCAGAAAACTCGCCAATGCCCACCGCGGAGCCCTCTCTCCTCCCCGCTAACTCTTGTTTACTCTCTCCCGACCTCTTTCACTCCATATTTCCCTCTTCCCATGTAGTCCTGAAAAGGGCACTGCTCTCTCATTTGAGGTGGAAGACTCAAAGGTATACTGGAATATGCGTGCAGGAGCATTGTGTGCAATTGGGCGCATGAATACTTGAGTATAGTTTGTTGTCTGTTTGTCCCTGACTGATGTCCTAACCCAACAATTCCCCCATTATTGCAGGGGCTCGAGGCACATCCCTGAGTGCCTGTCCGAAAACACTTCCTGTAAACTCTACACCCAATGAGGCGCAACAACCTGTCCACATGACCCTCTGTCACACACCTTGACCCCTACCCCCCCCCACCTTAGCCCTTCCATCTGTCTTCACTTGGTGTCTGCCCACCAGCACCGCTTTTATCGCTAAGTGACAGTTTGCAAACATTCACAATGGGAGAAGCCTTGTCAAGATTCTCTTCCCATGATACCATCCCAACTTTCCAGAACTTGGAACATCCTTAAAAAAAGCCAGCCAATTTCAAGGAAGTGTCTAATCACACAAAGGGGGGAAAAACCTGCAGTCATTTCCAAGCTGTAATTCCGAGCGGACCGTTCAGCCGATACGCGCAGTGGATTGTGCTGCTGTCTCGACAGTTCCAATTTACTGCAAACAGCGTCAGAGGAACTCGCTAAACAATATTTCTGAAAGCCGCTCAGCTTGGTAGGCAAAGAAAAACTCATTTTATAAAGTATTAGATATAAACAGCTTTTGTTTGCAGTTTTGCGGCTCCTTTTTTTCCCCTGAAAGCACAGCTAGGAAGTGGTCTTCATCTTCTGACCCAAAGCAGGATGTATATTGACAACTATGGCTGACACAGAATAAATTTGTCAGGGGAAAAATGGTAACGTGGCAATTCTAAGCACGGTTTTTCTCCGGGGGAAATATAGTGGATGTATTTCAAACAGCAAGGTATTTTTCTTTTCAAGATCCATGATACCCCCAAGATTTGCAAATGACTCCAAATACAAGTTGTCCATGTTCATACACCCATCTGATGAAACAGTGTCAACAATGCTGCAATAACACCATGACACAGTTCATTACCTTCCTTTTCCATTACAACATAGCGTGGAAACCATTATCTCACAAGGCTGTAGTGGTGCACATCTCCAGCTCAAATTGCAAATCTTAGCTTAGTTCGCTGTTCTGTAGTATTCAATATATGGTAATATATGTTATTCCCTCTGGCAGTGGATAAAGAATAAAAAAAAAGAGGAAGTGAACAAGAGTGAACAATAAGCGTGGAAATTTCCGCTGGGCATCAATCTCCTGTTCTCATTCCAAAAAGGCATGTAAAAATAAAAGACCAGAGCTTACTTCATTACTTAGGCAATTTGATTTGGCCTAAAGAATATTATAATATGTCTAGACTCCAACTGGGCTGTGCTGCTTTTGGTCCATTTAAAACTCTGTGTGACCAACAGATTGTGTATATGAACACAGCTCATACTGTTACTTCTTCAAACTACCTGGCATTAACCAAACTCATACCTTGACTTACAGAAGTTATAATATAACTCCAACAGTGAATGAGTCCAACCAGTCTTTGGGACTGTTTGTCCCAAACGCGCTTTATCAGCGTAGAAATTCAAAGGACACCTGTCCTGACTTTCTGGAGCTTACGCAAAAAAAGTGCCACTCACATCTTTTTGGCAGTTTCTCAGCAAGAATCCTGTTGCTCACTCTGGCAAATATTCAAAAAGATGTTCATTGGATCGGGAAACTAATTTGACCATGAGGTGAGGCGTTTTTTTCATTTGAAAAATAACTGGTTGAGGGTGAGAAATAAAATAGTTGAGAAGCAAAAAAAAAAAAAAAGTGAAATCTCATGTTGACGGGTATATTGCATATTGCAGGGGTTTCTGAGGCTGTAATCATAACAACAGATAACAGAAAGTCACTTAAAGATCTGAAATATTTAGATGCATTGGTTAAAGTACCATATATAGGTCAGGAAATGCCAATCAAACTTGTATATATGCAATTTATTTAGCAAAACTGATGAATGATGACATAATCTCAACCTTTGGATGGCATTGGAAGACTTACAAATTGTTTATTCCCCCAAATTGACATTTTTAATTGTGCATACAACAGCAGTTTAATTAATGTGTTCCTAATTTTGATAAATGACCTGCTATATAATAGAAATAGCCCAGGATGTAAAAAGGTTGATGCTTGTAAGTACCCATTTCTCTGCCAGATTCACATGATTATTATATAGGAAAATTCATGTTTGTGCTCAATATATCTTTTGACAGAGAAATACATATGCAGGTTTGAATCCCCTCTGCGGTTTTTGTTATCCCATGGGACATGAAATTGAGGCACATTGTATCCAGTGATCTACACTGGAAAAAGACAGAGAAACCCCAAAGGACTTTCAGACACAAATGGTTGTTAGTACAAATTTGAGATCTGATCCTAACATAAAAAAAAACTGTTGAAAAACGAGCTTTTATAAGGTGTCGTTAAAAAATGCATAACTATTAGTTGCACCATTAGTGGCCTTCAAAGTTGGTGTCACAGACAACTTCCTCAAATAAATTAGCATTTTCAAATTGCCATAGCTCCCTGAGAAAAAGAGAAAAGCCATTGAAAATATGCTTGCCTAGTTTTTGGGCCTAGATGCCACACTGCAGACACTTTTGAGGCAATGGCATAAGTATAACAGGAGATATTGCCTCCTAAAAACTCCCTTTTATTTGACATTGCAAAAATGATTGTGAAAATTTGCACAACACTACCATCTTTATTATTTTTTCCGCCAAATCTAATACACATATTAAACTGAAATTTGGCACACATCATATTAAGTATATTACCTTTCCGTGATAATTTTTTAGACAAATCTGAGATGCTCAGGTGGGAGGTATTTGTTGAATTGACATGGAATGACCCAGTGACGAATGCTTTTTTAGCCAAGTGCCAGAAAGTATGAGTATGTTCAACTGGCCACGTACCTAAAAACAGCAAGGCACTCAGGGCACAGAAACAAACAGCAAACATGCGGTGTGCTAAAGCCACATTGAAAATGCTTTAAATCAATGAAAATCACCATAAAAAGACATTCCCCACTGATAAAGTAGGCTTAGTCTGAACAACCCCTAATAGCGCAGCGAGTGCAATGGAACTGATTCACATTCGCTAGGTACTTAAATAAAGAATGGGCAAGAAACAACTGATATATTGAATTGTGGCCTTAACTGAGATACACTGTGCTTAAAGGTGCAGTCTCCCACTGGATAGGTTCCAGGACCTTTTCTGAATATAGGAAGACAGACCATAAATACTCCTGTAATCCTGCTCTGCTTTGTTAGCCTTTTGTAGTCAATGTTCAGCAGTGAAAGACTGAGCGAGAGACAGGTGGCGTACCAGCACATAGAGAGCACGGGTCACCTGGCAATTTAGTACAGGAGAAAAACAGGACAAAAATAAATGCTGTTCGATACCTTGTGTGGAAAACTGGCATTGTGGGTTTGGTCTGCAGAGAACTGTACCACCTACTCTCTGCTTGGTTCCCCTGCCACAACAAACACTGGAATAGTTTATAGAAGCAGTTATTTTTGGTTTAGTCAGAAGCCAAGTCATTTTATTTGTGGTATACAGTACATATCCAGGGTGCAACTGAAAACAGCGGCAGCATATGGTTCTGGGACTGCACATATCTAGAAAAATACAATGGTTACTTCCAAAGCAAAAATACATTTTAGCGGATCATGTAAAAGTGTTGGTATATTAGCCTGAAGAGAAACAAGCATAATTTTACCGCTCCTGTTTCTTACAGATCTCAGGCCGGCTATTACGTGACTGCGATGAAGAAAAAAATTTTTCCCCTGGAAACTTAAAATGGCCTTTTCCCTCTGTAATATGTATACAGTGCTCCATTTGTCAACATTTTAATCAACCACAAAATGTCCAATTCCTTTTCGACAGGCCGCCCTCTCCTTGAAAACTCTCCTCGTTACCATCCCCCATGAGGTGAATAATTCCTGACCGTGCAATGTGAAGGGAAGAATTTTTCGTACAAGTCAGCGCATTTACAATGGGGAGCGAAGCGTCTCCAGTAAAATCTCCACTCCAGGTCCCCCGCCTCGGCTGCCCGCACTGTGGGATGAGGATATCGCCACTCAAAAAGGAGAGAGAAACCCATCACTGGGCCAAGAAGATGTCTTCGGACTGAAAATCCAGAAAATGCATTCAAACACAATGTGCATTTTGTCAGATGTTCAACAGACTTTCCAATATGTTGGAAAACTTACAAATTATAAAGGCATGTTGGCACCGTGGGGGGAAAAAAATCTGTAATATACATGATTGGTATGTTTTCAAAAACTATGCCGCAATACATTTTCATGAGGAGTCATATTAGCATCAAAGATGAGAAATTTGCTGGGATTTGTGGTGAAAAAGCCGCACTCTCGACTGCAGTTCTTGATTATTTTAATGGATTAGCATGACAGATAGACAGACGTTTCGGCCCAAAGTGCCTTCTTCAGCGTCTTACAGAGGATGTAGGCAGGGTGGTTTTTTAAAAAGACAAGTCATGACGTCAGCTAATTGCCACGTAATCGGTGAACAAAGTGAACTACATACATTCTATGTGACAATAAATAAAAATGTGACAATAAAGCAAAATAATAACATTTTGTTAAAAGTAGATCAACACCATACAAAACCCAGATATTAGTACATGCAGAACTAGCTCAAAGGAAACTATTTAGTTCAAGTTCTTCATTGAGGCCACTAGGGTGTACCGTCTGGAGCGTAAAAATCCAGTACGCTTCTCTCTGTAATAGGGTGCGCTCCCTATCGCCCCCTCTTCTATGTTGGTTGACCAATTCCAAGCCTTGGAATTTCAGGCTGCATATATCATGGCCCATATTATTGAAATGCCGCGCAACAGGAGATGTTTCACATTTGCGTCTTATGCTACTCTTGTGTTCCGTTATTCTCAACCGAAGTTCTCTATTTGTTTTACCCACGTAGCAAAGGCCACATGGGCATTTTAGCATATAAATAACTGATGCCGTGCGGCATGTAATTCGTCCCTTGACTTTAAAAACTTTTCCCGTGCGGGGGTGGGAGAAGGTGTCGCCTTTTGTCATCGCATTGCAGTTGACGCAATTCCGACAGGGAAAGTTACCAGGGGGGAGGTCTTGTAACCAGTTATAAGGAGGGGTGTATGTGTCCGCTTTGACCAATGAATCTCGTAGATTATTTTGTCTCTTGTAAGCAAATCTTGGAGGATTATGAAATGATTGTCCGACAGTTGGGTCACTTGATAGGATGTGCCAGTATTTTTTGACTATGTGTTTGATGTCATTAGAGAAGGGGGAGAAAGTGTTGACCAGGGCTATGCGTTGTTCTTCAGATTTGCGCACCTGCTTTTCCAACAGGGTACTGCGCGTCGATTCACGCGCTTTCATCAGGCATGTGTTTAAATTGTCAGCATTATATCCCTTGTTGGTAAAGCGCTCGTAGACAACTTTGGCCTGATTTTCAAATTCATTTTCGGTGCTACAAATTCTGCGGACGCGTAGAAATTGGCTATAAGGCAAGGATTTCTTCAAGGACGGTGGATGATAGCTACTGTGCATGAGAAGGCTGTTTCTATCTGTTGCCTTGCGATAGACGGAAGTCTCTAGTTTTAAACCGCTTCTGTTGACCTGCACATCCAGAAAGGGAATGATATCAATATTAAATTCTAAAGAGAACTTTATAGAGTCAAGTCTGGTATTAAGGTACCCATGGAATGCATGTAACATTTCAACAGACCCACTGAACACAAAGAAACAATCGTCAATATAGCGAAAGAAACATTTAAGATATTGACTGAACTCATTGTTATTGTACACAAAATCTTCCTCAAATTTACCCATAAAAAGGTTGGCATAATTTGGAGCAAATGGAGAACCCATAGCTGTGCCTTTTATCTGATGATAAAAAGTGTCCTCAAACAAAAAAGTGTTCATGGTGAGGATAATATGGGCCAGATCCCACAGCAGTTTGGTCGGGGGGTGGGTGTTTTCTCTTGACTTGAGGTAATATTCCAAAGCGTCCAAACCTAAATCATGTGGGATGTTAGTGTAGAGACTGGTTACATCCATAGTACACAGTAAATCAGTATCGGATATGGTAATTCGCTGAAGTTTATTGAGGAAGTCTGTTGTGTCCTTTAGGTATGAGGGCAATGAGAAAACAAGTGGTTTGATGTAATAATCCACATATTGTGAAATAGGTTCTGTAAGTGACTGGCAGCCTGCAACAATAGGTCGCCCTGGGATGTTGTCTCCTGATTTTTTGTGTACCTTAGGTAACGTGTAAAACACCGCTCGAATGGGATGTTCTTGATATAAGAAATCAAACTCTTCCTTGTTGATTTCACTACTCGTTAGAGCAGTGTTCAATGTTCTCTTTATCCTGCTTTGGAATCTGATTGTGGGGTCTGTACTTAAGGCCGTGTAGAATTCAGTGTCATCTAATTGTCTTTTTATCTCCAGACGGTATGTTTCACTATCTTGAATGACGATCGCTCCGCCCTTGTCCGCAGGTTTGATGACAATGGAATCATCCTCCTGAAGGGTGCGCAATGACGCGCGCTCATGTGTGGATAGGTTTGGATAGAATCTGGTGTCTCTGGTGGAGCTGAACAGACTGCTCACTTCTTGGTCGACTAAGCGACAGAAAGTCTGAACCGATGGATTATAGGCAGGGGGCATAAACATGCTTTTTGGTTTAAAACGTCGCTGTTGTTCCGCTATCCGCTGGCCCTCAGTGGTGATGGTTCTGTCTTTTGCAAAAAAAGCCTTGAGTTTTATGGACCGAAAAAACTTGAACAATTCAATTTTTGTAGTGAATGGGTCTGCATTCTTGGATGGCACAAACGACAGTCCTTTTTGAAATACTGAAATCTCATTGGTGTCTAAACATCTTTTGGAGAAATTTAATACGTTTGATATCTCCGTGGTCTGCTTCTGTTTCTTGTGTTTCCTGCCCCCTCTCCGTGTCGGCCTATGTCTCTGTCTCTGTATTGAGGTGGGCGATGTCCCCTTCCCCGTTTTGTGAATAAAAAAGGTACAGAGGTATTACCTGCAGCAGCCGCCTCAGGTCCCGATTCGTCTGTATCCATACCACTAGAGGAGATATCCGTATCGACGTTGGAGCTTGGCTGTGGCCTACGTCTAGGGGCGGACAGCCAGCGGTATACCTGGTTGTTTTTGTAATCCAGTGTGTCGCGGCGGTATTTCCGCATCTTCATCTCAGTTAATTCCGTTTTGTATTTCTCCAACATAGTGTCGCACCGATCCGAGATGGCTTTTAACTGCGTCCCGTCAAACTGTGTGGATAGTTGATTTTGCAAATCCGTCATTTCCTTGCGCGTATTTGAAAGGTCATCATTAACGTGTTCAATCACCAAAAGCATCAGATCTAGAGAGCACCTGTTTAGGATATCACACCATTTCTTACAGAACGTCTCATCACTGCGCCCGATGGTGGGTTCCTTGTTAATCCTAAGACCCCTTGGAATTCTTTTGTTTCTGTAGTATTGAGATAAAGTTTCTCCATGTAGATTGTAGCGCGTCTCTCTCTTCTTCAATTGTTCCAAGCGTTGGGGCAAAGGACTGGAGGTGTTGGCTGATGTTAGTACAGAACTTGGTGGAAATAAGATCCTTTGTGAGTCTGCTTCTGAAAAAGCAAAGGTGGAAGCCCTTGCTTCAGTAAGTTGGTCTATATCCTCATACGACATGCTATACCCAGCAATGGAGGAGCAGCAACCCCGGAGCGTTACAGATTTTGTTCAGAAAGTGCGCTCGACTCCAACAAGTTTCTTTTTTTAAAAAAATCTTCGGGTGCGAGCGAACTGGAATGAGAACAGCCTTCTCATGCACAGTAGCTATCATCCACCGTCCTTGAAGAAATCCTTGCCTTATAGCCAATTTCTACGCGTCCGCAGAATTTGTAGCACCGAAAATGAATTTGAAAATCAGGCCAAAGTTGTCTACGAGCGCTTTACCAACAAGGGATATAATGCTGACAATTTAAACACATGCCTGATGAAAGCGCGTGAATCGACGCGCAGTACCCTGTTGGAAAAGCAGGTGCGCAAATCTGAAGAACAACGCATAGCCCTGGTCAACACTTTCTCCCCCTTCTCTAATGACATCAAACACATAGTCAAAAAATACTGGCACATCCTATCAAGTGACCCAACTGTCGGACAATCATTTCATAATCCTCCAAGATTTGCTTACAAGAGACAAAATAATCTACGAGATTCATTGGTCAAAGCGGACACATACACCCCTCCTTATAACTGGTTACGAGACCTCCCCCCTGGTAACTTTCCCTGTCGGAATTGCGTCAACTGCAATGCGATGACAAAAGGCGACACCTTCTCCCACCCCCGCACGGGAAAAGTTTTTAAAGTCAAGGGACGAATTACATGCCGCACGGCATCAGTTATTTATATGCTAAAATGCCCATGTGGCCTTTGCTACGTGGGTAAAACAAATAGAGAACTTCGGTTGAGAATAACGGAACACAAGAGTAGCATAAGACGCAAATGTGAAACATCTCTTGTTGCGCGGCATTTCAATAATATGGGCCATGATATATGCAGCCTGAAATTCCAAGGCTTGGAATTGGTCAACCAACATAGAAGAGGGGGCGATAGGGAGCGCACCCTATTACAGAGAGAAGCGTACTGGATTTTTACGCTCCAGACGGTACACCCTAGTGGCCTCAATGAAGAACTTGAACTAAATAGTTTCCTTTGAGCTAGTTCTGCATGTACTAATATCTGGGTTTTGTATGGTGTTGATCTACTTTTAACAAAATGTTATTATTTTGCTTTATTGTCACATTTTTATTTATTGTCACATAGAATGTATGTAGTTCACTTTGTTCACCGATTACGTGGCAATTAGCTGACGTCATGACTTGTCTTTTTAAAAAACCACCCTGCCTACATCCTCTGTAAGACGCTGAAGAAGGCACTTTGGGCCGAAACGTCTGTCTATCTGTCATGCTAATCCATTAAAATAATCAAGAACTGCAGTCGAGAGTGCGGCTTTTTCACCACAAATGTACCGTTCCAGTTCGCTCGCACCCGAAGATTTTTTTAAAAAAAGAAACTTGTTGGAGTCGAGCGCACTTTCTGAACAAAATTTGCTGGGATAAAATATTCCCTCTAGCCAACACTGGACTGACTCAGGGATAGAATGTTCTCTTCATTCACTGCGCAGCAGTGCCCTTTGGGCTGCAGAATGTTCCCCCCACAACCTTCAGCTCAAGGGAAACAGTTGTATAGCTCAGGAGCTATCAGCCGTGTCAGGGCTAAATCAAGGAGGAGCCAGTGAAAAAAATCACATCCACAAGACACCACAGGAACTGACTTTTCTGCTTATTACAATCAAGTCCATCACCAAACCAAACTGAACTGCCCACCCTGATTTGTACTGTGCAGTTGGATCACCAGAAGATATTGACCTTGGCCTGGTTGCTTTCCGGTTCTCAGTCTTAACACTGAAAGGGCCCCTCCTAAGAGTCATCTTTTTTTTCGCTTGGATGAGCAGTGCTTGTTGTGCATCAATGCAGAATCGCTCCATTTCATAGCATGTGCACTGTTCATTTGTTTAACTTCTTTTTTAATTCTAAGAATTGTTTTGTGCCATCTACTTCCAGCACAAACCATTTCAGGTTCTGTCATTTGGACTACATAAGAAAACACATTTTTGCATATTCTGGCCCATTCTTGCTTCTGAAAATCTCAGGCACCATATGGAACAGGCTGGAAGAAGGGTCTGAATGGTCAATGAACTTACAGACAGACATTTAGTCCAATTACTAGGACTAAAATTTCCAATCCTTATCTGAATTTTTTTGCCATAACTCAAAAGTAGTCACGGGTGAACGAGACCTCATGACTCCAGTTTCAAGGTGCCTAAAATGGCAATGTCTTTTTCCTACTAATCAAAAGGTTTCCCAACTCAGCAAACCGCATACATTCAAATTCTCAAATCAGAAACAGTACAGGAGCAATGCCCTTGCCTTTTATTGCAAAGCTTCATTCTCCTGTCTCAAGGAAACAGAGCTGCAGTTTCCGCAGTCTGCACCAGTGTGGAGATGAAACATTTTAGCCGCGCGCGCGACAGAAACGGCAGCTGGAGTGGCAGAAAGCGAGCATGCTGTAGTCTCCCTCTGAGATTACAGATAATGTTTGACAACATTTCAGGCAGTGACAGCGTAAGGCACTGTGTGTAATACACAGCTGATCCACAGGTGCACTTTCCTTCACTCGGCTGTCATTCCAGGCACACAGTGAAGATGAATCACGTACTTCCACTATCACTGCTAACCCCTTTGACAGCACTCTTTCTACCTGCATAAGAATTCTCGGCTGTTTGTGTTCTATTTTCACCGCCTGAACATATGTCACCTTGACCTTTGCACGCCCATCCGCTTTCAGGTGTTTTCACATACCGGAGCATTAGGAACTGTTTCTTCTTATTGCATGAATAACATTATATTTTGTACCTGCAGCACTTTTCTACTCTCTAGCCTTAATTGAGCCATTTCCTTTTATATTTGAACAAGGCCACACAAAAATTAGTGGGTAAAAATGTTTCCGGTTATAAACATATGAGAATACGAATTTATCGTGCATCCCAATCATTTTAATGTGCATAATAGGACTGAGATTCAAATTTCTAATTATTTACCCTGGTTACGTGTCTGTCTTTGCATGATAAACCACATATTTCCTCAGATGACGAGACGTGTCACACTGAGTTGTGGAAGCATGGCAGGCATATGTCCAGATGTTGTAATGGGTGGAGACATTACGCCCAGCCTAAAGTTTCTGTGCTATGTAGATTGCAAAATTAACGCAGACACCCACCCAGATGGTGCAAGCAGCCCCAGCTGTCCCTGGTGAATTGTTTTCCGAAAAAACCTCATCTCACGCAGAGTCACGAAGCTCTCTCGGAGCGCTCAATTCCGGCAGAAGTTAATTAACGAAAGTACCGCAAAACATATGGGAAAATCACAGAGCGTCTGTTTTCCTGATCACACCCCACTTTAATACCCTTTCGACAAGTCCATGGACAGGTAATTTCGATGTGGAATGGCTTGCCTGACCATATTTTTGAGGCACAGACCTTGGGGGTATTCAAGAGCAGGCTTGATTTAAAGCTAGACACCACTGAGTCATTGAGTATCTGAAGGGATATATTCACAATAGTATAAAGAAACTGGCGAGTGTAGTTGGGCTGAACGGCCTGTTCTCGCCATTCATGTTATGTTAGGTGAACAGCAAAGGATGCCAACCGCAACTTGAAAGAATTTCCAGCAAACCAGACAAGCTAATCGGAATGCGCTAAGTCCCTGGTCCTCAAATCGCGGTCCTCGATGTCTCAAGTACTGCTGGTTTTCCTCCCTCTCTTCACCTGGGAGTCAGGTGCACAGATAGTCTGGCCAATCAGGGACACTAAGTTTTCATTTACTTACCTGGGATAAAAGAAAACCTGGACTAAATTTGGATTTGAAGTCCAGATTTGAGGATCCCTGCGCTAAATGATAGTGATCTAATTCTCATTTATTACAGGTAGATTGACAGAACACGCTTAGTAATTCATCACAGCGCTGAGTTAAGTCCTCCTGCAGTAGCCCGACTTGCTTGTCTTTGTTCTATCATTTCCCTCTGTCAGTCAAAAGCTTAATGGCTCTGTTCTGGAAATTAGTGCACATTTAGTATGCATTATTGGAACTGGATCTATTCACAGATCATTTTGAGTGAATTTTAAATCATTGTTAATGAGCAGTGAAACAGGTCCAGCGATGCATTAGGCTATAGGCCCAGTCTCCAGATGGCACATGACCCTATAGATGAGCACTTATCCTTCATGCCCTTGGAGAGTCACTACACATAGAGGGTGTCATTTCGACTTGGAACTTAATTGACCATCTAAAGTGCTTGGCTCTGCAGTTAACTTTCCAGAGTCGTTTTCTAATTTGATAAGATAAAAAAAGGCCTCCATAACACGCGTGGCTCTTCTAATGTACAAGATATATAACAATAACAAAATTGATTGATATAGGAGTGTCCAGTCCAATCCAGAAAGGGTTAGAATGGGTGTATGTTTCTGTTGTACAATATTGACTATGAAACCACATTGAAGTAATTAACACAAGATCAACCAAGACATCATTGCGAGCATCGCGTAATACTAGGCTAAAGCAAAATAGATACTTAGCCCATATATTTTTTTTGCAGACTGGACACCCTTTATACTCGAAAAATATTCTAGATATCAGACAGAGGTGTCTCATCTCTGACCTTCACTCTCATGTGGATAGCTGGCTTGCATGTCAGTATTTGAATCCACGAAAATTACCCGTGCTCGATCAGCAAATTAGCTACATGGACCATTGACACTTCTCTCACACATTACAGCACGGCTAAAGATTTTCTCATTGGCACTCGTGAGCAGTCTTCTGCAATCAATCATCCAATAATCGATGTAAAGACCATCAATTTGTTACAAAGTCGGATTTTGACTGCCAGTTTTATTTTTAGTTTTCATTATTGTTAGTTTTTATTTCCATTTATATACCTTTTGTTATTTTTCTGAGTGATTGTGTATTGTTCTGATTGATAGTCATTGTCAGTGTAAATCCTTGTGTTCTTCCCTCCTGTCAGTCCTTGTTAATGCACTAATTCCCCTGTTAATTCGGTGTAATATCCCATATTCGGTGTAATATCCCATTCCCCCACTGTTCGAAGTCGATTCGTTCTTCCCTTGACTCTGTCTGGTTGGTTCGTCTCTGCGCTATTTGGTCTGGGATTGCGAAAGTATTAGTCTGTTTGTATCAGTCTGTATATTTTAGTTTTGTGTTTGTAGTGAGATTGCAGTGTGATAGATAAGTCCTTGTATTCCCTTTGCCCCGTGTTCCCAATTGTTAAATTTAGTTTCCCTAACCTCTTCTTCCCTATTTTCCCCTTACCCTTTTCCCCATTCCCTTCCTCCCTTTACTTTATTTTCCCCCTTTTGTACATTGTCGTTGTGCGACTGATTTCCTGGTTTCCCGATCTTGGCCTGTATTACTGATTATGATTCTGCTCACCTGTATCTGTCTGTTTGTTGGCTTCTGACTATTCTCTGAACTGACCGTGAGCAAGGGATCGAATCCAATGTCTAATAAACGCCCTGCTGAGTTTGATCTGCATTTGGAGTTTCCGTCTGTTCTTAACACAATTAGTTTGAAATACAAACTCCAATTCCAGTGAAGTTGGGACGTTGTGCAAAATGTGAATAAAAACAGAATACAAAGATTTGCAAAACTCATTAACCCATATTTTATTCAGAATAGAACACGGACCACATACCAGATGTTGACAGTGAGACATTTTACCATTTCATGAAAAATATTAGCTCATTTTGAATTTCATGGCAGCAACATATCTCAAAGTTGAGACAGGGCCATGTTTACTATTGTGCAGCATCCCCTCTTCTTTAGGCAACAGTCTGGGAAGTGAGGAGACCTAATGCTGGAGTTTTGGGTGAAGAATGTTGACCCACTTTTGTCTGATGCAGTATTCTAGCTGCTCAAGATTTTTCATTTTATGATGCGCTAAATGTTTCCTATTGGTGAAAGGTCTGGACTGCAGGCAGACCATTTCAGCACCCAGACTCTTCTACAGTGAAGTTGTGATGGATGCAGTATGTGGGTTAGCATTGTCTTGCTGAAATATGAAAGGCCTTCCGTGAAAGAGACGTTGCTGTAAAATCTCAATATACTTTTCAATTATGTCATGCTTAAATGTAAATTTTCATTTACTCATTTCAGCATTTATTTATTTATTTCCATATTTATTTCAGCATTTATTCATGTATTTTTACATTTATTTGTTTATTTTAACAAGAATTTTTGCATTTATTTATTTCTTAATTTCAACAATTATTCATTTATTTATGCATTTATTTATACATACTTCAGTCATTTTTGGTCCTCCATAGATCTTGGCAGCAAATTTAGAAATAAAAGCAGTTCACCCAGTTTAACTGTTAACGGTCAATTAAACCAGGAGTTCTCACCTGTTATCAGTGTCATAGATATGGGATAGTTAGACCCTACTCAACCTATGAGTAGTGGCTTGGTTTAGGTTACCTTTCACTGTTACAGAAAGGTGACTGTAGTTTTCAAAAGATCAGTTTAGAGTTCAGGGCTAAGGATGGGTGATAATTAAAAGAAGGTTAAGATAAAGCTTCAGGGATAGGGAATGGCGATCGGGGTCTTCAAAAAATTGTCCTGCCTCGGAGTTGCATATCGTATATTCGCAGTTGAAAACTCTTATGTGGACTCAGTAGCTTTACAAGGACGTCATTTAATCGCATCCTTTGCACTTCTCTCACTTAGACATTGATAAAAGTCTTTGTGGGCAGATTGGGAGATTGAAAACAGATTGTAACACACCCGTTCAATCAACACATAACATTCAGAATGGCTCAGTAGTTTCCCAGCTCTGTACTCAGTTTCTGTATAAAACTAAAATAAAGTTTCTATGGACGAACCCGACATGTGTACTCAGTTCAAATATCATTCCATTTTCAATGAGGTTGATTTGAATCAGTTTTTAATAGTAGTAAAACTTTTAGGTGTAACCAGCAGAAGTAAAATTTGATATCTTACAAGAGACATTTTGTGATCATATCAAATGTGGCCAACTCTCCAATAATCTCACAAGGCACAAGTCCAATGCTGCAACCTGTGAGGACCAATCTAAGTGCCTTGTATGCATACTGGGGTGCTCATTGTAAATCTCTTGAAACCATAACTACAAAACAGTTTTCGAAACAGGTACTGCTATTGAGGTTGTGTGTAAACATTATACAGTGTATATTATACTCAGCAACAAAAGTTTCTGTGACACCAATATTGTTAATTATTTTTCATAACGCAATTATGAAATTGTCATACATGGTGATATCAGACTGAAACAGTACACGTAAACACAACATTGAAATGGAAATCATGAAAATGCGAGAAAATGACTTTGCACGTGAAAATGTGCGGTAATCATGCTTGTGGATGGCAATAAAAGAGGAGAATTTTTGGAATGTTCACATTGTGCCTGATGAACGACGGAAGCATCACTTATCGAAAACACAGCCATTTCGGATCAGGAACTCTACCCTCTAAATGCCAAGACTGTCTGAAAATGATCGGTGGAGGGCCATTGGGATGATTGAATCCGGAACCTCGCAGAGGGAAGTTGCTCATCGCCTGAATGTCCACCGAAACACCATTTGGAACTTATGGCAGCGTCATCAGCAGACAAGACATGTCAGAGACCGTCCTCCCAGCGGCCGTCCACAAGTAACCACTCCCAGACAGGACAACTGGATTCGAAAAACCCATCTCCGAAATCGATTCCAACCTGCAACCATAACTGCAAGAACGATACCTGGTTTGAGGCGACTGTCTGCACAGACAATCCGTCGCCGTCTCCGTCATTTTGGCATTGTCCCACGTCGGCCAGCAAGACGTCCAATACTCACAGTACAACACCGACGACTGCGTCTACAGTGGGCACAACAACATCGACGGTGGATCCAACGTCAGTGGGATCTTGTACTCTTCACTGATTAATCAAGATTCATGCTTAACCGATGTGATGGTCCTTTACGTGTATACCGTCGACGTGGAGAACGTTATGCCAACAACTGTGTTCAGGAATTTGATCGTTTTGGAGATGGTAGTGTCATGATTTGGGGAGGGATCACGGCTAGAAACAGAACAGATTTGCTTGTTATTGATGGAAATCTGACAGGTCAAAGATATCGCGATGAAGTGCTACGGCCATTGGTGGTACCGTTTTTGATGCAACATGGTCCCGGAATAACGCTGCAACATGATAACGCCAGACAACACGTTGCAAGGATTGTACAGCAGTATCTGATGCAACAACATGTCAATGTCCTGCCATGGCCAGCCAGATCCCCAGACATGTCCCCAATCGAGCATCTTTGGGACGAGATGGATCGACGTTTGCGGCGGTTGGATAACCCGCCAGCTACACTCCAGGAATTGCGACAACGTCTACGTCAGATTTGGAATGACATCCCACAGCAATTTCTGGCACATCTGATTCGGTCCATGCGCCGGAGATGCGTTGCTTGCATCATGGCACGAGGAAGTCACACCCGGTATTGAAGTGTGAAGGTCACAATTGGTTAGACGTCAGACAAGTGCTTCATGACGCATGAAAATGACATTTTTCGTTTTGAGTGACGTTGGCACTGAAAAGTCAGTGTTTCTCCTGTTAAATAAACATATTGATTGCATTGAGATCTTTGCGTGTCATTTATAACATACACATAAATGGTGTCACAGAAACTTTTGTTGCTGAGTATATTATTCCATTGTGTTTTTCATCATTTAAGTCGTTTCATTTCTTTGAATGTTGAACTTCATCCAAACATCAAAATATTCAACTCAATCAGGACATTATTGCTATCCAAAATCTTGGGTATACTAATTTTAGTTTATTGATTATAGCAATTTGAAATGCAAAAAAAAGTCATTGAAATGAATAGTGGAAAGTTCAAATCTGTTAGACCTCCATGCTGTTGCAATACACTGTCTAGCTATTCAACAGACTTTACGAGCCCTTATTCTTGTCTTTTGTGTGGCAAACCGTACAATATCCCACGTCTCTCATTCACCATAAGTATCATTCAACCATTAAAGCCAATAATGCAGTTTAGCACAAGCCTTTCAATATCCAGCATTCACAAATCCATTTCTCCAGAATTTTCCTTCTCTGATTTGGCTATGCTCTACTACAGCAAGCTTGAAAAGAAACTGAATGAATTACAATTATTTAGCAGATGTTTTGATCCAAGCTAACCCACACCTGATTAGACTAAGCAGGGGCCAGTTCCCTCTCAAGTTAAGGCCCGACACATAGGCTGGCTTATTCGTGAATACGCTGTGGCTTAAACCCAGAAGAAAATGTCAACTGCCACATCAGGTCTAAAACTGAATGCAAGAATGTAAGCATACAAGGATAAGCATATGTAAGCATCATGAAAAAAGCAACTTATTCTGCCCTGCTTGACTCAGTTTTACCGACTAACTATTGAGAAATCCACGCTACATAGTACATAAGACAATAAGTAAAGTTTTTACTGCATGATAAAAACAGCTGTTTCAAGCAGGGTTGTGCACAGGGTTTGCACAATTGGTGATTATTGCCTCTGAATGTACAGCTCCAGTTTCTCTGAGTGAGGGGGAATCACATTGCCATTATCGAGCTGATCAGATAGCATTCAGCCTGATTCAGGTCCTTCAGAAAACAGACTTGCAGAGGGACAGGCTTGCATCTAGAATATTCCACAGTATATTAACCTTAGGGCACCAGAGAGCGACTTGAAGTAGGAGGTGGTTCACCACAGCCAGGCTGCGCATAATTAATCAGGCTCAGGAGACCCAATCAGTAATGGGGAAGCCAACCCATGCTCCTTATTTGGTGCTGGGCCAACAGGGGGACTGTGGTAGGAGTATGAACTCGAAAAAAACTCACCCAGAATACAAGCTAGAGGAGCTCCAATGTGTCGCTCGCCCTTAACCGAGTTTTCCTGCAACAATCCACCACCCCACTTCATTAAATGCGTGTTTAAAAGGCTGTTTGCCAACCTGAGTGGGGTCTGGTCATTACTAGGCACCGGGCTCTGCTAAGCATGTAATCCATACCGCTTAGGTGGAAGAAGACGGCCCACATGCAAAGCAAAGCCACATGGCTGTAATTGCAGGTGCAATTGTCTGTGTCTTTGTTAGTTAACTACGCAAACCGAGGAGGTGTGGTCTTTGCTGGTAGGGTAAGCCGGAATTGAAAGAGCGAAGGGTCGCTAAGGCTCAATGAGGCTTGCCGGTGGAGGAAACCTAATTGGCAGAGCTGTACACAGAAAATAAATCTGTTCTGGTTCCTGCATGCGCCCGTGTCTCTCTACAGGTCCAGCCGACCGCAGAGGGAGGAAGTGGAGGGGGCAGGCACCACTCATTAACTGCTTGGCCTGTTTTAAAGAGTCCAATTTTATTAATTAGCTAGACAGCAGAGGATGTGCTACTCCCACTATAGTCGGGTTCCTCCTGAGATTTCTTCCCATTGGGGAGTCTTTTTTCTCTCACCGCTGTTTGAGGATTTTTTTCTCTGGGGAGTCCCCCCCATTTGCTATTTGAGGATTAGGCCAGGCACTGCCCTTTATGCTCAGTAAAACCCTTATGATAGTCTTTCTCTGAGAAGAGCTAAACAAATAAAATTGATTTCAACTGAATTAAAGCAGACGTCTGTAAAATCTGTCCTAGAAAACTGCTTTGCATTCTGCTTTTCACTTCCAAAGCAAAGTTACCGTGGTTTCAGTTCCCAAAAAATGAGAATTTACAATTGGAATTTTTGAATCTGGACCGAGACGGTTAAAGCGAAAAAACGCTTCAAAAAAGTACACGATTAAGCAGGCCTAAGTGGGGAGCCGATTCTTCAATTGCAGTGAACACAACAACAAGTTGGTAGATAAAGAATTCAAATTGACAACGAGCCAAAACCTGCTTTGTGTTAATACGTTCAAGGGAAAACGATACGAGAGCCGAAACACGTGTTTGACAACCTAATTAGGAACCCATTGTTTCCCTCAGTCTCAAATGTGATCCTTTTTTTCTTACCTTTGTTTATGCAGTTGTGTTTACAACTGCACAATGAGCAATGTGAACATCAGACTTCTATTCTTCATAGAAATGCAAAGCTCGCTCTGACAAAATGTGGCTGGTAATAACAAAAGGCTCCTAATTAAGAAAACTGTAACAGGGATTGCAATAGCGGTCGGAACCAGAACCAGCATACGTGGCCGTCCCCCTGGACGCCATTGTAGACCCCTGAAACAAGATGCTATGATACGTCTTACGTTGTTTTTCACTCTCCATCATTTTCCTTCGCCCTTCCATGAAGAAAACTATCTTTTCTTGTCTTTCCTCTTTGCCTCTTTCCCCAACCCGCACACCTCTCTCTCTTCTTTCTCTCTTCCCTTCCATCTATCCCTTCTTCTTGTTTAGCCATATGGCACACTTATGCCCTGAGCACCCTTTCCATTGCCCCCTGCTGGTTAAGCAGTGAAAGTACGCCTCAACATCTGGGTCAGGAGTTAAATAAGGAGCGACCCATGGGGTCCAGGTGGCAGGTGGCCTGCAGGAGAGGCTTGTGTTATTTAAAAACCACTGCATCCCTCCCCCCTCCGCCCCCCACCCCCCATATGATGCACCTTCCACAAGCTAAATCCTCAACTGTCCCATATCTGAACGACATACTTCACACAATCAGTGCCACACCAGAACGTGATCACTCGGCTAAATGTTTAATCCTTTACAGTGTATGAGCTTAAATGTGGGGATTATAATGTCCTTAACTTAATATCCAAATGCTGATGTAATACTACAGTAATCACAACCGTAAGTCAGAGAAGTTTGTGCCCTCACTTAGAATTTAGATAGCAAAGAACTTTATGAAACCTTAAGTCTTCAAAGCATTAAATAAATATATTCCCAGCTCCTTGATCCAATTACCTTTAGCTTTCTTGAGATTTAATTAAGCTCAGTAGTTTTATCGCAGCACTGAGTATCTGGGCTCGGCTGTTTTCTCAATTATTTCATGGATGATGATGTCGCAAGGTTCACCCTCAGGAACTTCGTCTCTACCTTTTTAAATGTGTCTTTTTTCCCCCCTCAAAGCAATGCTGCAAACTGGGAAATCATCAAAATAATATCTAATCCACTCTGGTGCGACACATTTTCTGTTTCCGTGACCCATCAGAGACCATCATTTTTTCCACCATCCAGATCACTGTATCTGCAGCAAGCCATTAATGGTCCAGAAGAGCTTTGTCTGTTGGTCTATTCATTTCATACCATCCTTGGAAGCATTCAGTCTAGTGGGGCACATGAATTAATACCGTGGTCCTCATATACTGTCCTGAACTTAACCATAGCCATTATGTTAAAAATATTCAGTGAACAAGCTACACCATTATTCCTTCAGGGCCAAGTGTAGCAGCTTTATTCAGTCAATGCTTCATTGTACCTCAAAGGACAACAGTTCCTCCGTTGGGGCTTGATGCTTATTAGCTCATGTCCACAAAGGGAGAGGGTATTCATCCCTCACTCTTTTGCATTCATGTTTGTCTATCAACAGAGCTCCCCTGCTAAAGCGCAGGCTGTTGATCCGGCAGCGAAGGGAGAGCTGTTTTTAACTTTCAAATACTGCGCACGCACGTGAAAGCTTCCGCTTTCATCACCAAATGAAAAAACCACTTCGTAGGTGAGACTCTTCATTCGGCAGAATAAAAGACTCTTCAGAGTGCAGTTTTGAAAACTTGGCCTTTATTTTCTTCAAGGCAGGAAAGAAGCCTTTTTTCTGAGGCAAAATAAAGCATTTTTCGGGTATAAGATGTACTAATTCAATGAAAACCCCGTAAAATCTAATGTAACTTCATATAGCTGATGCTGACTCAACAGCCGTACAACAAGCAGTCTCTCTCTCTCTCTCTCTCTCTCTCTCTCTCTCTCTCATGCTCTCCTCTAGCCTCCGGCCTCATTCTTCAGTCTTTTTGTCCACCTCTCTCCTTGTCAGTCAATTTAGGCAGAGATCACCATCTCACAACACCACATTGCCATTCAAATAGGAGTGAATTTGGCAGCCTTTCTAAATCCCTGGAAATGTACCACCTTATCCACTGAACTGCATTGCAAATTGCTTGTTTATTTTTTTCTTTCCGGAGGCACTCGAGTTGCAGTCCAACAGTAGCTGTCTTCAGATGCCTTGTTCAACATTTTAATCTGCTTTGGCACCGCGAATTTGGAAAGCATGCACAAGCGCGGACGCACGCACACACGTACGCGCACACACATGCACACACACACACACGCACGCGCAACAAATTAGGTCAATGAAAGCGTGTCTCTGCTGTTGTGCAACTGGACAGCACAGCGTCGCCATCTAGGTGGCTGCTGAGGGTACTGCAGCTGTCAGTGCTCGAGCTGACGGTGATTGATCCCCCTCACTCGAAGTACTGGCAGGCAGGCCCAGATGTGACAAAATGAGAGTCAAAAGGAGGGAGCAAGACAAGAACTAAAAATGCATTGCCTGAGTCAAATAACCCAACACCCCACTCCCCCTTTCCCTGCCCTCCTCGTCTTCTAACTCTCTAACTCCACTCCTTGCCATATCATGCTAAGAGATTTCTGTCACATTGTTTGGTGAAATCCCTCTTGAATCCCTCTCTCTCTCTCTCTCTCTCTCTCTCTCTATACATATATATATATATATATATATATATATATATATATATATATATATTTTTTTTTTTTTTTAGGAGTTAAAAAAACTCCTCAAGTTTTGTAATCTCTTATTTATAGTAGTTGTTCATTTGCAGCACCTGTGTCCATGGTATAAATAAATGATATGGGATAAATTATAACATTGGTAATGACTTCTCTTGAACAGAGCAACATAAAACCTATGCAATAAATGTGAAATAACACGTGTAATAGCGAGTGTATTACAGCTTAAGACAAATTATTCATTGCAAAGGTTGTTTGCAATGCTAATAAACTGTACTCCGCCACCATAACAGGTTAAGTGAGGTGTTATATTTAAGACAATAATGTGGACTTCAAGGTGGTTAGATCAATTAAAGGATCTCCTGCATTGTCTGCGGAGAACAGTCTCTATCTCCCACGCATTCATAGGTGGCTCAGAGTTAGTAGATGTAGCCGCCGAATTGGCATCATTCTACACTTAAAAATGATTAACATTTTAGCTGCCAAAAGAAATAAGTGTATTTAAATTCGATGCCAGATCATGTTAATAGGAAAACTTTAAATATGTTGAAATAACAAAAGGGGAATTAATTATTTGTTTATTTCACACACGCATACGAGCTAACACATGGGCACACGCACGAACACTCTCAGGCACAGATACACACACACACACACACACACATACACAAACAAACACAGGCACACATAAACATGTTTGTACAGCTATGCTTCTCTGCACATTGTACTGACAAAAATTTATTCGGTACATTTCCCAAACCCAAACCATAAGCAAATCATGTCTAACCGTAACCTTCACCAAACCGTAACTGAGACCATAATACCAAATTTAACCAATTAATCATACTCCTCTGTGAAGACTACCCGCGAAGCTTTACAACCACAAATGTCCCCATGACATCTGTGATTTCTCAAGAATTGGTTCTCACAAGTGTTGCTATACAAAGCCCATACACAGACACACACACACACACACACACACACACACACATACACTCACACACATGGATGATTGCGCACATACTTTAACTCCGGAATCTGTGTTTGATCAAAGATTGCCCCTTTTCAATGCATTTCTAGCAAAGGGTGATGGCTGGTGGTAATGAGTTCAGCTCAATCATCATTAATCAACTCAGTCCAGACTACACTCTCACCTCCCTCCTCTCCTGGGCCATTAGTCATGTCTGATATGATGTCACACCAGACTCCTCCCCACTCCATAAGTAGCTGTGTTGTACTCCCTTGGGGATCGTTCTCATCAAATCCCCGCGCCTCTACACATTCTTCTGTACCAAAGACGTCCACATAGGTCTTACAGTGTCTGAATACTTTTTGGTTTAATCCTTTTAACATTATGTCAATTTTTGAGCAAATTTCCACCCAAATGAAAATGCTTCCTGTTCTTGAACAACTTTAACTAAAAGCGTAATAAGCATGATCTCTTTTGAAAAATGCCATTCAGTAGTTTGCTCTCAAATAGTAAGAATCGCTGGGAATGTCACCTAAATTGAGTCACAACACCGGGAATGTAAGTTTTCATCTAACAGAGGAAGAGTCCATGTTCTCATCTGGCCCCGTGGCGCTGCAACCAAGTTTCATCAACTTAAAAAAATTGTACAGCCACAGGCAGATGCTTAAACAACTACAGGTTCAACCTTTGTGATACTGTAACCAAAAATGAATATTTTACAGATTTTTTTTTTCTTGGTAATGTTAATGCATGTTTTCATAAACAAGTTTTGAGACTCTAAATTTCCCTGAAATCCTATTCATGGACGCATTCGCTTTTACAATAATGTTGCAACTTCCTTACATGCCTTTTTCCCCATTTGTAGCTGAATTTTCACTCCAATATACTCTCCCGATTCCCAGCAGTGGTAAGCGACTGTATATGTGTGATAAAACTTCATTGCTTCATTGACAAACTCCACCACCACCCCCCCCCAACCCCCCCCCCCCCCCCAATTCAGGAACCACTGAAACAATCAATCGTCAAAAAAATGTATTCCTTGGCATATGTTGTTGTCTTTTGGAAGTTCCAGGACATTTGCTGTCCATGTCAACTGCAAGAAGTGGATTTTACTGATACATTGGGGTGAGAACTGATAGAATAAAACACGGTTCCAATACATCAGGAAATAATAGCCAGCAGGGGCTGTTTCTAAAGGAATAATGGACAATCTACAGCACTGCATCATGAGTGACAAAGGCTAATTATAGTGAAATTCACTAAGGCGCACAGCAACTATCTCCATCTCAAAGTCGATTTGGTGATGATTGCCCAAGCTTGCTTGTTCTGCGGATTACAAACTACAGCAGGTATTTATCCCCGCACCGCTGCCAAGGTAAGAAAATCAATTTCTAGATATTTTCAGAAATCTGAACAATGCTATACAATCAAACCTATGGGACTTCATAGTCAGGCTGAGGATTGTTATCGCATAATTTTAAATGCTATTTGCTGTAGCATTTATAGCATAAAATAGCTTATGCCGTTAGAACGTGGAGTCCTCACAATTTCGACTGATATACTGTCTAGTTCTTCAATGAAGCACAATATTTGATGGTAAAAAATGTAATTATACTTGGCAGCCCACCGTCGGGCCAAAGTTTGTAAAAGGAGTTAAGTGCCAACTTGATTCAGGTCCAAATCAGCTTCCTTGGAAATTGTTGATTCATATAATAACCAACTCCTCAAGTCACGGTCCTCAGTGGTTGAGAACTGCTGCTTTACTACCCTGTCCTTACCTGGGAGTCAGGTGTGATGACAGTCTAGCCAGAGGCAATAATTCTTGCCTGAAAGAAAGAAACTGGATTTGGACTTGTAGGCCGGATTTGGGGATCTGTGATATTATACATGGCAAACCTGATTTTTTTAACATTAGCTAATTTTTTATTTTAAACCAAAATAATTTGAATAAATCACCTAGCCAATGGTCATGTGAATGTGGTAAATTAGCTGATCAAGTAACAAAGGCAATTTATTTTCACTCAGGGCCAGTCTGTGCTTTTTCCTTCATACTAAATGAACTGAACTTAAAAATTGTGTTTTTGAGTGTACTGTATTTATTCAGGTGGTCTTTGTCGCATAAAAAAATTTTGTTTACAAAAAAGATTTTACACAGCAAATGTGCAAAATGGAAATATCAGGGAAAGAAGCAAATATGTTTTCAAGAGACAGTAATCTCAACAGCAAAACACAGCGACACCAAAAAAATAACTACAAGCTCTCTGATGGAATAATTGATAATTAGCTACCAATGACTAAAAAAAAAGCACTTAAAATCACCAAAGAATTGAATCAGCTGATTGAGTCTAAACATAAGCACCATGTTGCGAGCGACACAATGCTGGTATTTATCCAGTATTTATTTATTTATTTTTTTTATATTAGACTGCCAAATACAAGCACAGTCACTGACTTTACATGATGCTGTAATGTTCCTGAATTCTGAAAATGGAATGTGTACTCAATTCTTGCGGGGTTTGTGAAAAGCAGCCCTTAAGGTTTTTGAGTAACGTTGGTTCATTAAGGCATTTTGAATCCTTGCAGACATTGAAATCCCACTGTTTCAAGGCTATATGAATGGTGAGGGTTGTGCGCTGGGAAAGAGGGGCACATCTAGGCTGCACAATAATGTCAGAACCCCCCACATACGGCACAGAACTCTGATACCCAGCTGTTAGAGTAAACTCAACAGAAAACCAGCTTGCACATGGAGATGCATTTATTCAGTCAGAGAGACATGAACATGAAACCATTCTGCCGCGGGAGCAAGCACTGTTACTGTCAAAGTATTCCAGAAAATAGATTTTCGTTGGGAGCCGCGCTTGCGGAGTTGTTAGTTCGCGCTAGGAATGGAACAGCAGGAGGCAGCAGTTTGAACTGCGTAAGCCGAACAGATGCGCGCGCCTCAAAGCGGTTTTAGGTTAAAAGATGGAGCATGCCGTGGATTTGCTCCGGAGACTTCTGACAGGTGGTCGGACTTGGCGAGGACAGAACATGCGCGTGTGCACGCAGACGGTAAGACTCTTCTACGGCTCGTTTGAATATCTTTCAGCTTCTTCTCAACGTTTCGTTTCAAAAATTTACAGTGAGTGAATCGATGACAGCTGGCTTGTATGCGAGTCGGCAAATAGCTTTGTGAGAGAGTGTGTGCGTATACGAGCACGTGCGCCCGCTATAAGAGCGTGTGCCCCTCCGCATGTGTTTGTGTGTGCATTTCCATGTGCTGTATTGGCAGTACAGACACTGAAGTGCAGACTAAAGACGTAACTTTGCACTTTTGAGGGATGGTTGAAATACACGAACAGATTTTGTTTCACCAGTGTTACTTAGGAAGCCTGATTGGCAAGTTTGCACCAAGACCCCTATAAATTACACGCTTAGCGCAGGTAGGATGCTCTGTGTTTGAGGCGGATTTAAAATCTGGCTCCATGGTTTTCCAGGCCACTATGTGACAGACAGACTAATGAGGAGAGTTAAAACAGAAGGCGGAGTCATCAGCGTGACAAAGTGACAGCCTGTACCCAAAGCGGCCCGCCTCTTCCTGAACATCCTATCACTTGCTGTCCATTACAAGAAGGTGAGGAAGCCTTGTGTCCATAAAAAATCCCCCCCCCAACAAAACACAGCACTGTGCCCCACACACTACATCAGGAAGCATTCAGGATTACAGACCGTCTCTAAATTATTAATCGCCGCATTCTTCCTGATTAAAACAAAACATTTATTAATATTGACTTGTCATAAATAATGTAAGTAGATACAGTATAGCATAAGAAATGAATTTGCGCAAGACCGGGAGGATGCATTTCATAACAGTGTCATTACACGGCATGTGTAATGAGAATATCTGGTTAACTTGTGATTCAGAAATTGACAAGCTATTATATAGGACATAATTTAATCAGAGGTACTTTCATTCACTCTGGATATCACACTGTGGTCTGAAGGGTGTCACTGGCGGATTCTGTTTCCTGAAAGGTTTCTCTGATGAAATGCATTGAGGCCAAACAATCCGTTGCGGGTTCACTGGGTGGGTTGGCAAGCATGTCTTCGACCGCTCAGATCTGTGTGGTCGCTTAGAGAGGGTCGTCCTCTCTCTTCGCCTCCCTGCCGTACACTGCATTTATCATCCCTCCCCAGCATGCATTGTGACTAGTTTCTTCTCTCCTGACACTCGATGATTTGTGATATTGTTGCACACCTGGCTGCACACTCACTCTCCCTCCATTCGCTCTCCTGTAGTCGTGCCTTCTTCTCTCTCTCTCTCTCTCTCTCTCTCTCACACACACACACACACACACACTGTAAACCACGGTAAGTGCAGTGTCCTCAAATGTTTTGTGGAAACAGATTGCCTCAAAAAATTGAGTATGTTAACTTAATCATGCCAACTTGTGTTCACAGCACTAGAAGTGTAAAAAAAAAAAATTACTTCACCCAAGTTCCTTCCGCACAATGCAAGTAAGTTGACCTACACAATTTTTTTGAGGTACTCGGTTTGCACAGAACATTTGAGTTCACGGCACTATCAGGGTTTACAGTGAACGCACGCGCATACACACGCGTGCACACACGGCCGCAACAGGAGCCCGTAATTATCGGCAGCGAACGGAGGCGGTGGCACTGTGGTTAACCTTGGCAGCCCCGGCGAGCACCCGTGCCGCTTTGAAGAGAGGCACTCCATTCAAAAGATAAACATTAAACGCAATGACTGAGTCTCTCATTAGCGCCGTTACCAGAACACTTCCTCATCCGGCTCCCCCGCTCCAAACGCTGATCATTTAAATAGGAAGAAAAGTGCATAGTATAAGTACCCCATAAGCCCGAGGGAAGGGAGGGCTCTTATATCTTGTTAAATCGCGACACGCGGAAAACGATTCGCGCCAAATAACCCCACCCACCTCTCTCATTACAGGACGTGTGGAGTTGATAGGTTCGGGAAAGTGCTTTATTAATGGGGTATAGCCAAATGCACTTTCTTTAATGGTGCTCTCCAGCAGAACTCCTACAATGCGTTCTGTCCTCGACCACCTGTTGTGACCAGAGAGAGAACACAGCTACAGCCAACCCCAGGAAATTCTTGATGATACACAAAAACGGCGATAAAATAGTGATTTTATTTATTTTAGACAGCGCTGTTATCTCGTCTGTCGAAAGACTACACGCGCCAGGCCCTTACTGGGCGCGGACGAGCTGAAATATGTCAGAAGCGTGCGTCAGCCTCACCGCATCTCTGGGATGGGAGGCCTCTGTAGGGCAGCTAATGAAGCACCCTGGGAACGTAAGTGCTGCCCTGGAGCGCCCACTCATTGGCGGTAGCGATAGAGGTGCTTTAGTGCAGAGGGAGAGGAGGGGGAGCGGTTTGACTGGACTCCAGCGGGGGCTGTCGAGGCTCTGTGCCCAAACAGCCTGGGAACGGCTCAGTGTATCATCGGTATGCCATCTCTGTCCGGCCGACACCTGTTACTGTCTGTGCAAACGGAGCAGGCTGCAGAAAGCAGCACAGTAACATTTCATTTTTACTGTAGGTCTGTGTAAATGCCAGACCCCTGACCAACAACAGCCACCGACCGGCCCAATGACAGCCGATGACATGCTCCTGACCAATGAAAGCCGATGATATACCCCTGACCAATGAAAACCGGTGATATGCCCCTGACCAATGACAGCCGGTGATATGCCCCTGACCAATGAAAACCGGTGATATGCCCCTGACCAATGACAGCCGGTGATATGCCCCTGACAAATGACAGCCGGTGATATGCCCCTGACCAATGCGGCCGGTGATATGCCCCTGACCAATGACAGCCGGTGATATGCCTCTGACCAATGAAAGCCGATGATATGCCCCCAACCAATGACAGCCAATGACAGGTCCGTCACTGTAGGCAACTAGTGATAGCTTCAGACCAATGACAGCCGATGATACGCCCCTGACAAATGACAGCCAGTGACAGGTCCTGAACCACAGGTAGCTGGTGATAGGCTCCTGACCAATGACAGCCGATGATACACCCCTGACCAATGACAGCCGGTGACAGATCCTGGACTATTGGCAGCTGGTGATAGTCTCCTGACCTATGGCAGCTGGTGACAGATTCCTGACCAATGACGGGTGATGAGAGGTCCCGGGCCAATGATGGGTGATGAGAGATCCCAGACTAATGACAGCTAGTTGCAGGTCCTGGACCAATGGTAGGCAGTGACAGGCTCCTGACTAATGGCAGGCAGTGACAAGCACCTAATCAAATGCAGCCAGTTACAGGTCCCGGACCAATGGATGCGGGTGACGACCCCCAGACCAATGACAGCTGATGGCATGTTCCTGACGTGTGAGTCAATGACAGAGCCCTGACCAAACATAGCTGGTGACAGGTCCCTGACTAATAACATTCAATGACTGGCTCCTGACCAATGACAACCGGTGACAATCGCCTGACCAGTGGGAGCTGGTGACAAACCCCTGACCAATGGGAGCTGGTCACAGGCTCCTGACCAATGGCAGCCAGCAACATCAAGGTGTGATGTCACAGATAGGAGATTAGAATTTCTTAACCGAGCATTCTAATCCTGACGCCACAGTCATTTTTAGTGATGAACAAGAAATGGAATTATAAAATGTACATTGGATTAATAATCTGAATTAACACTCAGCCGGTTCCCCATCAGCTCTCAACAGCAGAGCTCCAAGCAGTCCAAATGCATCCCCAGTATCCAGCAAGAAAAATAATACCATGCATCCTCATCCCCCTTTCATTTCATCCATGCATTTTTCAAATGAAAACTACCGCCTGCAATATGCCAAGCTGCTTGCAAGAAAAGACGCAGTCAATAAACATGTTAAAAATATCCAGGACCGAAGGGATGAGTGAGCTCCTTCCTGGTGCTTCCTACAGCAAGCCAGAGAGAGAAGACTTGAGGAAGACAGTGAAATAAAGAGGAGTAAATATGCAGGGGGTGCACATACAGTGCTGTGAAGAAGTATTTGCCCCTTCCCAATTTCTCCTTTCTTGTCATATTTTAATGTTCAGATCATCCAACTCGTTTAATATAAGACAGACGAAAGTAAACCCAAAATGCAGCTTTATATAATCGTTTCATTTATTGAAGGAGGGGAGTTATTCAAAACCTATATCACTTACGAAAAAATAATTCCCCCCCTAAATCCAATGACTGGCTGAGCCTGCCTTGGCAGTAACAACTGCAATCAAACAGAGGTGGACCAGCTTGTATGTTTCAGATCATTGTCCAGCTCCATAAGCCCACAAGCTGAAACAAGCTGGAGATTCTCCCATAGGTATTCTGGCACAGAGCAGAATTCAAGATCCCGTCAATTATGGCAAGTCACGCAGGTCCTAAAGCAGCAAGGCAGGTCCAGACCATCACACTACCGCCACCGTGTTTGACTGCTGGTTTTGCAGAGTGCTGCGTTAGCTTTGCGCCGGATGTAACAAGACCCATGTCTGCCAAAAAGTTACACTTTCGACTCATCAGTCCAGAAAATATTATCTCAAATGTCTTGGGGGTCATCAAGATATTTTTTTTCTTTTAAAAATGTTAGACGAACCTTCATAATCTTTTTCGTCAGCAGTGGTTTTCACCTTGCAGCCCTCCCACGGATGCCACTTTTGCCAAGTTGCTTGCAAATTGTGGAACCGTGAACATCGACGTTGACCAAGGAAAGTGAGGTCGACAGTTCTATCGATTTATTCTATTATAGACCCTATTTGGGATGGGTCATTGATGCGCCAGCCACTCCAAGGAAGGTTCACTATAGTTCCATATTTTTTTCAGTTGTCGATTATGGCTTTTGCTGTCATTTGCTAGAGTCTCAGAGCCTTAGAAATGCCTCTGTAACCCTTTCCAGACTGAAAGATGTCAATGACTTTTTTTTTCATCTGTTCTTGAAGTTCTTTAGACCATGCCGTCTATTCACCGGACAGGTTCTACATAAGTAATTTCTAGATCCAAGAGGGCTGGCAGAAATCATGCCTGGGTGTATCTTGTGAAAGTGAACCCAATTATCAAATAAACTTGTTTAATTGGTTGATTTAGCAATTAATACCATAATTCCAGGTGGAGCCAGATAACTTTTTTCCTTCGATAAGCTAAGCTGCCATTTAAAAACTGCATTTCGAGGGCTGACTGCAATACACAGTTATGTCCAAATGTTATATATTGGACATAACTGTTTATTGCAGTCAGCCCTCGAATTTGTGTTTACACAGATTATCTTTGTCGAAAACTAAAATAAGTTTGATGACTTGAAGCATTTAAGCGTGACAAATATGCAAAAAAAAAAAAAAACAGAAGACAGATCGGGAAGGGGGAAAATACTTTTTCACGGCACTGTGGGTGCAGCCCTGTGATAGCTCTGGATCACCCCTGGAAGTGCGCTACTTAGCGTTTCATTTAAAAACAGGGATTTATTGCGGAGACGCAATGCTGTCGAGAGGGTGAGAAGCTGGCGTCCCACCTGCCCCGCTATAAATAAAGTGCTACACAGGAATCCAATGGAGTTTCATCTGTGTACAGAGAGGGATACGGATAATGTTACATTGGGGTGCTCAGGGCCAGGAGAGCATTTACAGCAAACAGAGTCAGTAGGAAACTGGAAAGTTAAGAAGGATACAGGATGTGCTGAATGGTAGACTGTACTACATCGGAATAATAAATACGGCGAATTAGCAGGTTTGCAGCCCTGTCTTGTATATTCAGCCTTTCCTTTCAAGTACTTTTATTGAATCTTTGTACTCCTGTCAACTCTGCTTTGTACTCAGCTGTTGCGGTGATTGCGGAGTGCATGCAAATGGACTTTGCCAAAGAAATATTTAAAGCACCTACTCTATCAAGCTATTGTTACACTTTGTACGGTGCGGAAACAAGCAAGTCCCTTTTAAAATTTTTGATCTATTCGGTTGTTGCCAAATTTTATCTTCCCTGAATTGCATCCATAATTTTTGGGCGGCATGGTGGCGCAGTGGGTAGCAATTCCACCTCACAGCTGGAGACTAGTGGGTTCAAATTTGACTTGAAGCCTTTGTGTGGAGTTCGTATGTTAGCTTTGGTTTTGTCCTGGTAATCCAGTTTCCTCCCACAGGCATGCATGCCAGGCTAATAAGATGCTCTAAATAGCCCATAGGCAAGCTGATGTGTGCCCTGCAATGGATTGGCCAGCTGTCCAGGGTGTGTCCCAACCTTTTGCCCACTGTTATTTGGGATTGACCTCAAGTCCCCGCAGATCCTAGTTGGGGAGAAGCGGTACAGATAATGGATGAGCAGAAATTCCTCCTCTCTGAATTATTTCATTCATCTTAATTTATGCAGAGGATCCTTGGCAAACTTAATTCCCATTCCTGATTAAGTCGGTTCAAAAACAAATGAATACACAATGTGATTGGGGGCAGAATTGCCCTGAATCACTTTTAACACCACTGATGGGATAAACATCTCTTTCAAGTCCAATATTCAAATGAGGCCATGGATAAAAACATGGGTTTATTTGTGCAGCAAAAGATAGTGGAAGAATTTTATATGAAGCCTCAGACTATACCTCGCAGGGAAAATGCGCACACACACACACACAAGTACGCACACAGGCAGACACACACACATACACACACACACACACACGCACGCACGCACACACGCGCACACACACACACACACGCGCACACACACACACACACACACACAGGCACGCACGCATGCAAGCTACAAAGTGGTTCACATGTGACAAATTAACACAAATATAATTTTGAAAATCCTCAATTATTACCGTACCATTCATCAGCAACAGTGCACTCATATTATTTCACAAACAATAGCCTATATAAGACGGACTGATATACACACTTCATTTGGCCTTTTTGGCCAAGCAAACTTCTGAATAAGATTGAGTCATCTCTAGGGGGTGGTATTTAAAGAATCTGAAAACATCAGAGATTGCTTGAGATTTTTTGCTCCTATAGAGGTGGACGCCGCAATATCATATACACACCTCAGCATTAGCAGTAAATGTCACCAATAAATTAAATGACCCAGACGACTTAACTCGTACATCTCCCATTCAGTCAACCGACAACCGATTATTTTTAAACGTGCCACGAATCTTTATTAATAATAATAATAATAAGATAAAATATACAGCAAAACGAGTTTTTCCCACTGTTAAGATATTGTGTCGCCATAGATTTGTCATGACTTGTCATTGTCTTCACAACTTGTGCAATTTTCTGCGGCTTCGAAGACTGCGACGCTCAGAATCTTATGAGCGTTTCACGACAAAACTTAAGATCTCAGCAGACAATTGAAATGTCCGAGAAGCTTTTACTGATGGTTTCTGTACACCACGACGGCGTTAAGTTTCTGCAAAACGTCTGAACCCAGAGTACTGACATGCGGGAACAACAAAAGTAAAGAAATGGCTTAGCCAAACCGAAGCGCGCCTTAACCCAGTAAGCAGCTGGCATTCAAGGACGCAAGAATCCTGCAATTCCTGCGAGTCCACTGCACTACGTGCCCATGCGGACAATGGCTTTTCTATTGGCTCCGGACGTCAGAGTTTTCCCTGAAACCCAGCAGTGTCTGACAGGAACGCGTTAAATGCAACACCTGTTGTGCGTAAACCTCAGATATCAAGCTCTCATTTCTTTTTCAGCACAAGTAGGACAGATGTGACCGAGACAGATGGGGCACAGCGCGAAGCCCGAAAGCAGCCCCGCTCAAAACGCGGCTTATATTCCCGAGCATCATTTCTCTCCAAATAGTTTTTGGCCCCTCCGCACAAGAATAGTTATAATCGAACTGACAGAGGCAGGTGTCCCCCGGTGATCGCTTTCCCCGTTGGGACCCGTAATGTTCATTGATAAAACATGCCGATGAAGACAAGATATAATTATTCAAACTCAGCGAGTAAAACTGTTCGCAAAAGGAGCAAAGATCCGTTTCTCATTAACGCAATCGTTCGCCCCGGAGCTCGTTGTACACTAGCTCGGCGGGGTGCGAATTTCCCTCTGTGCAGTACTAGCAGATAAACGGATGTAAAGAGAGGCAAAACTTGGGAGTTGAGCTGAATACAGATCAGTCGGGAAACGCGATCCCGGGGTCCCAGTTTGCGCGTGGCCGTCGCGCATTATTGTCCCCTCGTAGGAGCGGCCACATGTGAGCGGCATCCTTAAACTGACCACCGCGGATATGCCAAATAAACTCTCTTCACCTCGGATAACCAGCTGTCGCAATAACCTCAGCTGGAATGCGAGCACTGACTGCATAATACTTCCATTGACGCTATTCCTCTCGTGTCATGTCATTATTTGCATGCATACACCTTTAATCGTTACTTTTATGTGAGATATTTCAACTGTTTGCACAGGACCAGCGCACGCTCAGCGACCGTCTCCTTCAAGAACATCAAGGCAACGCATCATGTCTGTAGCTGCTGTGGTGCGAAAACTTAAAGCGGATTAAGCCATAGCGACGCGCGCAACTGGAGATGCCCTTGAATTTAATAAAATAAAAATCAGTGTATGGATGCATAGTTTGACCAAATCTTCTGGAAACAGATCAGGGCGCAGTTGCCAAATTCCATATTTAGCATAACAGCTGTAACGCGCTTACCTGACAGCAGAGGAAGGCTAACAAGATGCGGGTGCCGATCACCATGGTCTCGATTATTTTGTCAATAAATTCAAAATATCGTGGAGGTTTGACCAGCACTGTTCATAATTCCAGAGACCAACTGCCACCGCGAGAGTAAGCCCTCGCCTCAAGCTGCCAACTTCCCAAATAGAACTGCAGCCTCATCAGCAAAGCATTGGATAGCAGCGTTTAGACCACAACCAATAGACTTACAGGGGGATTTCTTGATATCCACAAGCACAGCGCTCGTCGATATCAATCCATAAAATACCCGCCTGATCTTTATTTTCTCATAAAGAAAGCAATGATTTAGGATTAAATTCCTGGAAAACGTTTTTTCATTCGAGTAGAATTTTAATATACTCACATTTAGGCACACCCTGTCAATTTTTTCCCCCACAATTTGAGACTAAATCAGTTTGAATATTGAAATAACCTAATTAACCCATTTTACCAAGTAAACGACTCATTGTCTGCTACGTTATCACCGCTGATGATGAAGGCATTAATTTTGAATAAATATGCAGCTGGTCGGTGAACTACTTATTCTAATTTATTGCCTTACCTCGTAAAATTATTATTTTTTTTCTGTAGGCAAATAGTGGTAGAAGCACCGCACACAGCATCATAAGGAAGCAGTTCTCCTCATACAAATGTGAAACACAGCAGATTTGAATGGGATTTAAAAAAAACAATTGTATTTGTTCTTGTAACACCTTTGGCATTGGAATAAAAGCATGACAATTAGTTGAAAAATACGTTCATTCCAGACATTTTACCAGATAGAAAAGGCAGATTTTCATACTCAGTCGATAGTTAAAGTTGTAAAATAAACAAATAATGATAGAAGCAGAAATTCAAAATGTCTTTTTTTCTCACTGCCTCATCTTGAAAGGTAATTCATCGCAAATCCACACAGCAAACGTCCCAGTGTTAACTGAACTCCAGTAGAGTTTATATGAGACCAACTGGTCTCAAATAAACACTACTGGAGTTCAGATAACACTGCGATTTTTGCTGTGCATGCACATTACTTTCTATAATAACTACAGCACTTTAACACTTTAACTATGTTGTTATAGATTGTAACCTTTAAAGAGGACAGTTGGTTACTATTGACAGACCTTTCACACTAGAAAAGCATTTGAAAAATTTCAAGAAAACCTTTTTCAATTCACGTCTCAAAAAGTCAGATAACACAAACACACACACAAGCAAATGTCAGCTATCATGCGGAAACAAAACATTGACTGGGAGTAAACATAGCTATAATCGTTTATGCTGAAATTTTATGTTGGCCTATGACTAATGATTCAACAAGTCACGACAGTAGCTTCTACTGCCTCTATCGTCCAACATTAAGTTTCAAGGCAAGCAGTCACTCATTATTGGCAACAGTATAGGGAAGGAAATAGAGTAGACATTCAAGTCTTCCCGATTAAAAAAATAAGACCAGCCAGAGGAGTGAAGGCAATAATGTTCCAGATTTGCACTGGGACGCACCTTCACATTTAACTCTATCCCCGCAGTTGTCTCCCTTTACAAGCCTGAGCGTAATTGATACATGCACTAAATTAGCATATCCCTTGGGTTCCTGTAGCACAGACCTCTTTTAAGTGTCCAGCCAATCGTTCGCGCCCAATTAGACACCTGGCATTCAGATCTCGGGAGCGTTTGAGCGCATCCACAAGTAAGCCGGCTGCGCGAGATTCCTGAAAAATGACGCGAGAATCTTGCCAAAGATGCGCGATAAGCCCTCCTGACCCCGCGATAGCTGCAGCCATCATAGTGTTTGGAGGGCTTGTCGTGTAGCCGTAATTTTTTTAGGAATGGCGTGCAGCCGGCTTACTTGGCCGCGATGGAACGCACCCCTCCTGCTCTCAGGGATTACCACTTTGTTGTCAGTGGACATGTTCTTGGAGACAGATACTGAAGACAAGGCAGGAAGGCTTTACTTTTGATTTATGATGCAAATAAATGTTCACACTCAGGGACAAAAGTCACGTGTCTAGTACTGCCAGCCATTTTTTTTTGTGCCTTTCAGAAGGAATGCTATCCATCACTGAACTTAACCTATGCAGTATATACCACTGATGCCTCTCATGACAGCCACTTTGCACCAATGAGAAATAGAAAAATGCAACATGCCAGGAGAAAAGTGACATATGGAATTGTGGGTAATGAATAATAAGAATGGCTGAAGTGCCCGGGAACTCATATTCCGCACTGGTAGCAGGAATAGAATCACGAATATATGCATTTTGAAAAGGGTGGGACACAATAGAAAAGAAGCAGATACCTCGGTTTCTCTCGCAGACCTTTGCCTCTCCTTGCAGAAGGTGGTCAAAGTTCTCGCACGACTCCGAGTGTGAAAAATGAGGCAAGGAATTGTTGTGACGGTTTAAGGAATTGCTGTACCAAGGCGATGCCTCAGAATTTGATTCAAACATATTTATTGAAACAACTCTGCTCGGCACCCCCAGGGCTTTGCATAAAATCATTAGCTATGATCTGAAACTTGGATTTGTGAGATTCCTGCTATTTTTAATGGTAATGCTGATATAATGAAACCCATGAAATACAAAATGACTAAAGCTATATCACAGAAATGTGAACTATAAAGTGGTTGTGGAAACTTAATAATACTTGCCACCTTACAAAAAAAAGAAAATTTAAATAATTGATACTTGACATTTCTGACACCTTTAAACTAGATGCTTGAACAATGTCAACAATGGGAACTTCAGTCAATTCAGGGCAAGGACTGCTCTGAGGTAATTGCCCAGGTTCATAATAGTCACTGACTCCCTTCTACTATAATATTGACCACTATAGTGTATAAGCTGTTTAGGTCAATCATTAAAAGGCCAGGCTAAAAGTGATTATATGGATTAAGTCAGAATTGAGCTTGTTCTTATATAAGGTCATGTCAGTGTGCGCATCGCCCCAATATAGTCCTAATACTCAGCACAGATTGTTCGTTTTAACCACAATTCATTTGGGGGGGGGGCAGGGAGCCGGGGTTAGCAATCGATATATAAATGCTCAGAAGCAAGACCTTTGACACAAAAATCTCTGGGCCTGTTTTGTGGGGAATTACTTGATCTCTCGGTAGTGTTTCTCCCAAATTAAAATCATTTGGAGCGAGTTTGTAACATTGATCTGCGGGCAGAACTACGAATAACTCTTCACATATCGCAGAATA
Source organism: Gymnothorax reevesii (assembly GCA_029721435.1). NCBI lineage: Eukaryota > Metazoa > Chordata > Actinopteri > Anguilliformes > Muraenidae > Gymnothorax > Gymnothorax reevesii. The sequence continues at coordinate 27,542,765 of CM056574.1, read as the reverse complement.
CATTCGCAGGAGATGTAAATTATGAATGAGCATAGATGAAGAGGGGTTGAGTGCAATCCTGCATGAATTCCGAGAGGAATTTGGCTTTCCATGTATTGAGGAGGCCAGAGCTTAACCCAATATCGCTGATTCAGCTAGAGGCGAGCCCTATCGGCCTTAATTCTCATTCTTTCTGTCCTCTGTGTGTGAGCGTGTGTGTATGTGTGTGTGTGTGTTAATAGGACCTCTCCACCTTTTCCCCCAACCTCTAAGAATACACACAGCGACTGCTGGTTTCATATTGTAACCAGCCAACATACCGATGAATGCACATGATGTGTTTTGCCACAATTCTATTGCAACACTGCTGAAAAATAAGTTAACTTTTTAACCTGAAGAACTAAACAGCAACATTAGGTCGCAAGTGCGACGGATCGCAGCAACTGTGAATACTATCGAAATAGGATTTCCCCTTTCCTTCTCTGGCTCTTTCTAACACAGGAGTACTCGTCCACTCAGTCTGATGGCAGTTTTCTTTCACATGAAGAAAAATACATGCAACATACGCTTCACCTCTTTCAGTTCACAAATTGGCACTCAAAATATTGAGCACTTGTATAAAATAACTCCACATGGATCTGATAAGACAGATCTCTCTTTTTTTTCAGGGTCATTCTATCCACTAGGTGGTGCCAATGTGTTCTGTAGAAAATGTACCCCGACCCATGGTCCTGGCTAGTGAGTTATGTCTTCGGGACTGAGCCAGTGACATTAAGCAAGTGCTCACGCGAGAAGAGGGTGCGGATTGATGGTATTTTACCCAATTTTGTCAGTCCTCACATTCATTCCTCTGGGGGTAGGGTGTAGTATGTTGGATGTTGGATCACCAGGTAACCCATTTAATGCCCTGATAATGGAGAGTTGCATACTGAGCAAAAGTGTCACAAAAGATGATTAAATGACCAAGAGAATGCAAACAGCGTTAAACCTTATTGAACAAAAGAATTTTGTGTGCAAGTTGATGTCATCTTTTCTGTGAAAACTGGATACTCTTCTATCGAAATGTCGCTAAATCTTCCAGGAATCTGATCCTTTGGGACCAGTGTTTGAAGAGAAGGAACATTGTGTGTTTTCAGGGAACCAGTGTTGGACCCTTGAGTTGAGAGTACAAATTTGCCCCTCAGTAGCAGGAAGTTCTGCCAGACAGATATGAGGAATGACGTCTAGATATGAGGAATGACATCTGTCTTCTTTTTGCTGTCTGCAAAAAGCCGGATCATGAGCGCTCATTCACAAAAAAAGTTTTGCGGAACTCTCCTATTTTCGATCAGCTGACTTTGCTAGTATTTCAATGCGAAGAGGGGAATCACAATTGCCCCTGTGGTGTCCCAGAAATGTTTAAAAAAAAGCAAACAATGCATTTGAAAACGGGCAGGAGCCTTCCGTTAGTCATTTATATGTAAGTGCCACACTTGGTGTAAAAATGAAGAGGGAGATGCTCTTTGCTTCTCAGATGGATACTGACTTTTTGATAGCGCCTTGACAGTGTGCAATTTTACAGCTCTCTGGCCGTGAATCTTAAATTGATGTGACAACTAACAACTAATTGTTATCTTAAAGCCACGTTAGATGACAGAAATAATTTGCGCACTCAGGCGCAGTTGCGACTGTTTTTTTCAGCGAGTGCGTGCAGCACTTCTGCCCTTAGTCTGCATTAATCACCTCTTGAGCGCACCAGGAGGCACATGTTCGCACGCAGGAATAGCGATTTTCTCGCTTTTTGTCAATGGTGTTCCCAAGCTCCCGCGCACCAATCGTCTTTCAGTGTTCTAAATGTACACCGTAAGCCTGTGTGCATCTTATTTAGTTTATACACGACGATAAAAAAAGAGAAGCGAACATAGTTTGAGTCAATGCATGTAACATGCCGGTTTTATCGGGAATCAGAAAGCAATTCCCAAAGAGCCTATTTTCCCTGAGAACGCCAGCTGATTATTTAATATTAACGGAAAATGAAGCATCACTGAAAAGTGATGCCATTCAAAAGCAGCGTGAAAACTGTTTAATGTCGACTGCGAGCAAAGCTTACTTCTTTGTTTCAACGAATCAGTGGTGCGGTAGAATTTAGGCTATCCTTGTTGAGCGCAAGCATTTCATCCCTTAGACAATGAAATCATATTTCAAGGGTTGAATACATTTTTAGCAGACCACATTGAAAGGCATTATATGCGTCCCTTGCCCGTAAATTCCTGAGAACTGTCAGTGTATGACATTCATTAACTTTGTGTTTATCAACAGCTTCATTGCCTGAATTTGAAGTTACATATAATTTATTAGGTTATAGATAGGCATCTTCCATCACAGGCAGAAGATGCTGGAAGCCTGAAGCTCTCCCTGATTGACTATTTGTTGCATGGATTATCCATGAAAATCCATGAAATCTTTTCCATTGTCAAGGCTGACTTGTTTTGGTTTTTACTTTTTTTCCAAGAAATCAACTTGTCCAATAGTAGGACAAGCAAGTAACTGACGTGACTTTCAAATGACATCAAGGAGCAAGGGCATTCCATTTCGCGAAAAACTTAAAAGTTTTTTTTTTTTTAATTTTCACCATTTTTACCTCCTTTTCTTTCTCCTTTGCTGAGCCTCCCTGATGAGTTGAGCTATGAGCAAAGAAGGAAAGAAATGGTTGAATTGAACAAAAAAAAAAGCTATTGGAACGAGACCCCAATTCAACCTGGCACAGTTTTGTGAAATCGTTTTAAAAAAGAGCCGGTGTGGAAGCAGGTTTTTCCATTAGCTGAGCGTAGACACACCATGAATCCACTCATCAAGGACCTGAGGTTTAGCCTGAGGACCATATCAGTTAATGGGCAGTATCACGTCGTGTTGTGCTGGGATAAATTAAAAACCGGCGCACATACTCAACCTTTTGGGATAAAATCATACACTGCTGGGCGAACACATTCTCCAGTAATATCACCGGCGCTTAATTAATCCAGGGTTTAGTCTGAGGGTCACTAACCTAACTATTGTTGTGCTGTATTTCACGCCATGCCATAAGCTACGATTAACAGCCCAGCAGCAGAGTTTTAGTGAAACTCCTATTCATGGGGCGCCCTGGTGGCTCATCGGTTTGAAGGCGCGTACCACAAAGGCTGTGTCCTTCCCGCAGCGACCTGGGTTCGATTCCAGCTCCGGTCATTTGCTGCATGTCTCTACCCCATATTACTCCCCAACTTTCCTGTCTCTCTACACTGCATAACTGTCAAACAAAGGAAAAATTCCCCCCCCCAAAAAACTCCTATTCATTAGAGAGGCTTTTATGTTCAGGATTCACATTATTTATGTGAGAGATGGCAGTCAAAGTAGAACAGTCCAGAGAGTGTGGCTCATGGATATAGGCCATATAGTCCCAGAGTTACTCCACACCTGGAGTGGTTGGCAAAGCGATCGCAGGCAGGTGCACCAGGTGATGCCAAACATCCCTGTTTGCAATGGTGTGAAACAAGATAACACTGTGCAACTACCGGCCTGATAAGCAGAGTGCTCACAGACTCATCCTCAAATTTTGACATCAGCGTCGATCCCCATTGACTGGTACCACCGCAGGAGTGAACAGATATACAACAATACAATACTGCCTCCCACACAAACACACACACACATGTACAGACAATAAGAACGATGAATCGCAAAACATGCATATTATGAATGGAACTTGAAAGTAAACATAGATAAACTAACAGCACAGAAACAAACATAAATCCTGTGCTGACCCGTGAAAAAACACAAGAGCATTCAGAGAGGGCGCATACTTCTGCCAAAGCCCAACAGTCTCCCACATCTGGGACGCCAACAAGTTTCTCATATTAGAAGCAAAAAATGTCGAACAGATCTCAACGGCGATATATGTTTCCTTCTAAAAATTCCAGGAAACAAAATTTGATTTGGATCACTCCCAAAATGAAATCACTTCTAAAATGGGCCAAGACACACTTCTGGTAATAATTTCAGAAAAATATGCCCTGAACTTCTTCAGTAACACTGCTCACAAACAAACAAACACACATACAATACATTCCCACTAACTGAAGCCAAAACATAACCTTCCTCTTGGAGGTAATAAAGACACACGCATATGCAACAACATACAAACACATACACGTATGGATCATATGCACACACATAGACATGCAGGTGCACACATATGCCCGCGACAATGCATGCATCCATTAAAGCCAGCACACATACAAGTGCACCCTGTTCTACTATTGTCGAATACTTGTAGACACACAAACAGGAGTGAAAAGTCTGGTGGCATTACTTCCCTGAGCGAGCGTGACATGGTTTCCGTTTCAGCGGCATGACGCCACAGTCATTAGTTAAGTGTATAATAAATACCCAGCGGAGCAGTGCAGGCAGCAGGGCTCATGTGTGGAGTACCACAAATCTCTGCCTTCGCCTCCCCTTTCACCCCAGCAACCTGGCTGGCAGCGTTCCCAGCCGCAGGTAAATGAAAGAGAGAGAGAGAGCGAAGGAGCCGAGCCGGTCCCAGTGCTTAACAAATACAGCCACAAAGTCTATCTGCTCCTTGAACTCTACTACTCAGCTGCGGGTAAAAAATCATTACAGAGATGCCGCAAGAAGGTTGGAGAATTAACATTTTTAAGAGGGCAATGCTTGACTGACAAATCCAGGGGCATTTCAGCAGAAATAAGGGCCACCTCCAGAAAACATTTCAGCCTTGTCCAACTGGAGCAATTAATTCTCTCCTGTAATTCGTATCACAACTGTGTATTTGTGTACCACAGTGACCAATGCAAGAATATAGCAAGATACTTGTTCCATTCACAGCAGACATAGTTTGCTAATTTTGCAGAACAATGCTATGAATCTTGGTGAAAATGCAAAATCACAAGAGTAAATCCATACATTTCGGGAACCATAAACTGCTTAACTGCAAGTGTGCAAAGTGAAGGACTATATGAAAAACCACTTAAGAAATCCCATTGAAAAGAGATTTTAAAAAGAGATTTTTCAGCTCATTGTGGCAGCAGGGAAAGCAGGGCAGGTTGTGACCCATCATGCTTTTCATTTGCATATCTTGGGTGCAATACATTGCAATGGACTAAATGGCTAAGCTTAAAGAATTAAGGGCTCTATCTTTCACACTGACCTACCAGTTGCCATTACCTGCTACCCGTGAGTTGCGCATTTAGCAGCTTCCACTATCCCTAAAAGGTATCTTGCGGCCACACTACCTGCTATGCATTATGCCGACTCCCTTATTTGCGCCTGGAGGTGTGCCCGTGGGCGTGTTTATGCACTCTCCCTACAATTGCTATCTTGACCACAGATGCTAGGGAAAGCGTATTGCAGGTCCTCAAACCACCCGCTATCCATTTGGGCTTTTACTGGAGCGCGCCCAGGCGGCTTCAATGCGCGTCCACTTGGATACATGTGGATGTGCACATGCGGCTCCACTTCCCGAATTAACTCGCCTATAAAAAGCCACATTGCTTTAGCCTCAGTTGAACCCCTGAGAAAATGGCAGAGATAGTACTAAATCGCCTTGATCGCCAGCTAACTAATAGAAGACGCCCAGAACGTGCGTAATGCCAGCGCACCAGCTACCTGGGTCTTTCATGTAGGCTAAGTCTATATTGTATTTTGCATCAATCAGTTTTTGCGCTTTAATAATAATATATAAATATCATATATAATATTTATTAATTAATTATATATATATATATTAGGCCTATATACTATATTCTAAAATTATAATAATACAATACAAGTATCAATTCCCACAGAACGAGAATGCGTGACAAAACTGCCCCTCTCCCTTCAGGCAGAGACGGAATTATGTCATCTGGTCGCAGATGATGTATACACCGCTGCCAGCTGTCCGTATGCCTTGTCTGTTGGTGTTAGGGTTACTGTGCAGTGGCGTAGCCAGCGGTGGTGCGAAGATACGTCCCTTTTTGACTGCAATTAGTAGTTTTCAATCATTTTCCTTAGTTCACGCGTTTTTCAATTATGGTATTAGCAACCGAAAACACGGTTTCTCTCCGTATGCGATCTAACAGTGATAAAATCATGGGCTAAATTCAGTACAGTTGCGGAACAACAACAGAGAATTGAGTTGCACAAAACGTCCGTTCAAAACAATTCTTAGTCCTGATCTATTCTCAGTCATTTTCATAATTAACAAAAAGTTCACTCCGAGAGCACTCCACAGTTAACAGTTAGCAGGACGCGCCCAGATGAATGATTGTCCTCTTACCTAATCGGGGAGAAAGGTCAGGACGTCCACGTGCCTGCAACAAAGCCATCACTTGTCTTGGCATGGACAGCGCCATTCTGTTGAGCTTTTGCTGGGGAATGGCCTGCCACCCCTGGTGAAGGGCTTCTTAGAGCTCCGCCCTTGTCCTGGCCACTGGAGTGTGCTGCCAAACCCACCGATCCAACGGGTCCCACACATGCTCGATGCACTTCATGTCAGGGCTGAAAGGTGGCCATTCCATGACTTGCACACCATTCTGGGCCAGGAGCTGCTGGGTCGCATGTGCTGAGTGAGGTCGTACGTTGTCTTGCATGAACATGACCTCAGGGTGGTCTGTGATGTAAGGCACGACGTGCGGTCTGATGACAAGTTCACAGTAGCAGGCTGCATTAAGATTTCCATTGATTATGACCAGGCCAGACCTCCAGCCACACCGAATGGCACCCCAGACCATCATCGAGCCTCCTCCAAAGCGATCTGTCTCAGCAACGCAGGGGGCCGCGTATCTCACACCACATCGTCTGTAGACCCTCTGTCTTCCATCAGAAAAAAATCTGGAAGATTGTCATCGCTGAAGACAACATTCCTCCAGAATCAGTAGGGGAATTGTCTCTGAACATATTCTTCAGCCCAGCGAAGCCCGGTAGCCCTACACCGTGCATCAAACTGCATTCCAACACGTGCCCTGTGGGCTCTAATCCCTCCCTCTGCGAGTCGCCGACTCACTGTTCTTCTGCTGATCCTCGGTTTGTGGATTCCTAGGGTCTCCCGAGCCATCCTAGTGCAGGTTCAAAACCAATCTCTCAGGTGGATGAGGTGGATCTAATTTTCCTGGGCTGGTGTCGTGACCCAAGGCTGACCAGGTAGGGGTCGGTTATTAGTGCTTCCAGTCTCCTGGTAAGGAGCCACAAGGTTAGAGATTGTAGATTAGCTTATCCCAAATGCTGGGCGATGCGATTTTGGGATGTTTAGCCATCCACAGTCCAATGGCTTGATCACGTTGGGGTCTGGAAAGGCGAAGCATGGCGCACGCAGTGTCTTTGAACAAATGCTCTCGGGTTCTGGCCTTAATGACCTCAAGGATTGTTTTAAGGCATTTGACAGCATTGCAATTTTGATCAATGAAGCCGGACGAGGTTACATCAGTAATTCCTCAAATGCTGCTCCACAGACACAACAAGGTCATGACCTCAGGCACTGTTGTGTCTCCTTACTCAAAGACAACTGCATATCAATTATGTAATCATCTAATTAAAGTTACCCTAACCCAACTATACTATTTCTGTTTAGTCAGACTTATAAGTTTTTAAAGTCCATCAGTATAGATTAAATGGAACAAATCATAAGGTCCAACAAGGCAAGAACCCAAAATATAAATCTAAACTGGGTGGCCAGTCAATTCAGCAGATTTAAACTCCATTGACCTGCTTTGGGATTACTAGGATTGTAAAGACTGCTCAGTGCCAGTTTATGTGCGATTGTGCCCATATTCAATGGTACACTTATGGGAAGTACAGTTGTCTATGTTGAAAACCCCTTGTTATGGCCCCAATTTGTTATTACAATCTACAACACAACAGCAACAGCAAGGGATGACAGACACAGTTTTAAAAACTTAAACACATTTAATTTTTAAACAAAGACAAAGACTAATAACAACTAACTAACTGACCAAGATTGATTAGTAAAAAAAAAAACAGAAATATTTACAGTCCCTTTGGGTTTTCTGGTGATGTGCTGGGTGAGAAAAATCCACAAAAGAAACTTAACAGGTCTTGAACAGAAATGACGGGTCTGGTCACACGTATCCTTCTTCTTGCAATTTCTCCTACTACTTTACTGTCTCAATTCTTTGCGTTATATACTCTTTTGCAGACCCCGCCCACATCTAGACCTTTTTTTTTTATTTTTCGGGGACTTGCCCCAGACATGTCCAGGACATGTCTAAACAAAGCTCCAGTCTGAGCTGAAGAAAAAAAAGGTAAATACTGCCATTCAGTGGCCTATATTCACATTACACCTCCATTCCAAAAGGGAAAAATTTTGACTCATAAAGGCAAAAGTTTTCTTTTCAATAAAAAATGGTTAAGTGAACACTTGTCTATATATACATATCATACAATATTCAAATAAACACATGATATATATATACATATTCAAACACGGGATAAGCAATCAGCAATTACATTGTCTGTACCCTTCACATGCTTAATTTCCAAGTCAAACTCCTGTAAAATCAAACTCCAATTCAACAATCTCCGATTCTTGTTTTTCATCTTACTCAAAAACATTAACGGATTGTGGTCAGTGTACACAATCACAATGGCTTTTGTCCTGTACAAACATAAACCTCAAAGTGTTGTAAAGAAAGGACCAGAGCCAACAGTTCCTTCTCTATTGTGGAATAGTTCCTTTGGTGGCGATTGAATTTCCTGGAGAAGTATGCCACGGGATGCTCAATGTCATCAGAGTCACTTCTCTGTAGGAGCACAGATCCACAAGCTTGGTCGCTAGCATCGACCGCGATGGAGAACGGTTTGTTGAAGTCAGGAGATTTGAGCACGGGGAAGTGACACAGCAGAGACTTCAGGCGATCGAAGGCTCTCTGGCATGCATCATCCCAGGTGAACTTTACGCCTTTCTTCAGTTGGTTAGTTAGACTGAGAGCAATCTCAGCAAAGTTCTTGCAGAACTTGCGGTAGTACCCGATCATTCCAAGGAAGCGGCGCAAAGCTTTTTTGTTGTCAGGAACTGGAAAGTCCATGATGGCTTGGACTTTAGCATTTATGGGTGCCACCTTACCCTGGCCTATGACGTAGCCAAGATAGGTGACAGTAGCACAACCAAAGTCACTCTTGCTCAGGTTAACAGTCTGGTTAGCCTGGGTCAGGCGCTGGAACAACGTCTCTACATCTTTTAGATGTTCTTCCCAGGAGTCACTCCATGTGATCAGGTCATCGATGTACGCACCCGTGTGTGGCAATCCGGCGATTGTAGACTGTATCATCCTTTGGAACGTGGCTGGGGCATTTTTCATGCCAAAGGGTAGGACTTCATACTGGTACAATCCAGATGGTGTGGCAAAAGCAGAGATGCTCTTGGCCCTCTCAGTTAAAGGCACACACCAATAACCCTTCAATAAATCAATCTTGGTCAGAAACTTTGCTTGCCCTACACTATCAATACAAGGTATTGGTATTGGAAACACATCAGTTCTAGTTACAGCATTGACTTTGCGATAATCTGTACAGAATCTAGTACTTCCATCAGGTTTTGGAACTAGCACACAGGGTGAACTCCAATCGGAGTTGGAGGGTCTGATAATATCATGTTTTAACATGTACTCAACCTCTTTCTCAGCAATCTTTCTCTTTTCAGGATTCATCCGGAATGGATGCTGTTTTATTGGTTTGGCATCACCAACATCTACATCATGAGAGGCTATAGTAACTCTCTTTGGAACATCAGGAAACAAATCCTCATATTTCTTGATCAACCTTTCAAACTGATCTCTCTGTGAGGGTTCTAAGTGCTGGAGTTTTACATCAAGATTTTGCAACACTTCAGTGTTTGACAATTTACATGAAAGAACTTCAGCTTTAATTCTTGGTTCATCATCTTGAAACTCCCCCTCATCTTCACACGTTTCGACCATTGGAGAATCTGAAGTGACAGCTGCAACCCTAGCATTTCTGTCATGATAAGGCTTTAGCATGTTAATATGACACAATTGTTTTGGTTTTCTCCTATCTGGAGTCTTCACAATGTAATTGAGATCATTGAGTTTTGTCAGAATTTCATAAGGACCATGAAATCTAGCCTGCAATGGATTGGACTGCAAGGGAAACAACACAAGGACCTTTTCTCCTGGTTTAAACTCACGGCTTCTAGCCTTATGATCATACCAAGTTTTAATTTTTCCCTGACTTGATTTCAAGTTCTCTTTGGCAAGGTCACAAGCTGCACGCAATCTTTCCTTGAACTTGCTAACATAGTCTAACAGACTGATATGCGGCTCTTTCTCTTGCCATTGTTCACTCAATAATAGCAAAGGTTCTCTCACTTCATGACCAAACACAAGCTCAAATGGACTGAATCCAGTAGACTCCTGCACTGCTTCTCTAGCTGCAAACAACAGCAAATGAACCCCTTCATCCCAGTCTTTCTCATGGTCATAACAATAAGTCCTCATCATTGTCTTGAGAGTGGAATGAAACCGCTCTAAGGCACCCTGACTTTCTGGATGATAGGCACTAGAAAGAATCTGCTTTGCACCTAGTTCATACACAACCTGCTGAAACAATCCAGAAGTGAAATTGCTACCCTGGTCTGACTGAATTTCCCTGGGAAGGCCAAACAACGTGAAGAACTTTATCAAAGCCTTCGAGATTGCAGTTGCCTTGATGTTACGTAGAGGTATGGCTTCGGGGAATCTGGTAGATGCACACATGATTGTCAACAAGTACTGATTTCCAGATCTAGTCTTGGGTAATGGACCAACGCAATCAACAATGACCCTAGAGAATGGCTCCCCAAATGCTGGGATAGGCTGCAATGGAGCTACAGGTGGGTCTAACTGGTGTTTTCCAACTACCTGACAAGTGTGACAGGTTTTGCAAAAGTTGGAAACGTCTTTCCGAAGCCCAGGCCAAAAGAAGTGTTTCATGATCTTATCAACAGTCTTGTTAACACCAAGATGACCTCCTAAAGGTAAACTATGAGCCATTGTTAAGATCTCATTCCTATAGACCTTCGGAACAACAATTTGCCTGACCACTGCCCAATCTGCATTGGCAGGGATATCAGGAGGGCGCCACTTCCGCATCAACACACCATCCTTGAGATAATACCCAACTGGAACTGCGTCTATTTCTGTATCAGGAAGGGCTCTCCTCTTTAGTACACAAATTTCAGGATCATTAGTTTGCTCCTCAATCAACCGCTTTCTGGACAGAGACAAGTCTCCAGACATATCAGAATCACCAGACCCATCCAGCTGGCTGAATAGAGAATTGATAAAAGTATCTGATAAGTCCTCAAACGGAGAAACCATAGTAGGCCAATCAGAGTCATGAGGCGAACCAGAGTCCTGACTATTCAATGTACTGGACGGCACCACATCATCTTCTTCTTTAGCCTTCTTGGCCATAGCACGAGTCACTGCGCAAGAAGGATACAGAGATGGGTCCTCATCCCCATCTTCAGTGCTCGGCTGTGAAGTAAGATGTACAGGGGGAACTACTTTGCCCCCAGCCAGGTCATTGCCTAGCAACAGAGAAACACCCTTTATAGGTAGACTTGACATAAGTCCCACCTTTACCTGTCCTGTAACTAAATCTGACTTCAAGAATATAGAGCGCAGGGGTACAGATGCAGTCCTCCCTTCAATACCTTGTACAAGTATGAAATCCCCTGAAGCGGTCTCATCACGTAACTCCAAGGAGTCCATCAACAAAAGTGACTGAGAAGCTCCGGTATCCCTTAGGATATATATGGGGACAGGAGTAGTATGCTCATTCAGAGCCACAAATCCCTCTGACACAAATGGAAGAAATTCCTCCCTCACGAAGTCAGCTGTATCAGGCTTTTTAGCCCCACAAGAAGCAGGCAATTTAGCAGATCGGTTATCTACTACAGGGGTTTCTAACCTTGTTTTCACAAATGCATTTGGTTTGGTATCCTTTTCTTTTTCTTTCTTAGCTTTAAGGAACCAACAGTTAGTTGTAACATGACCAGATTTCTTGCAATAACTGCAAACTAGACCACTTTTGTCACTGTCAGCTTTCACACTTTGATCAGACCTGTTACTGGATTTCTGAGCACCATCACCAGATTTGTCTTTGTCTTTGGGTGAGGAATCTTGGGTATCACCATAACCCTTTTTCTGAAATTGGGACCATCTATTATTACTGCTAGACTGAAATTTGGACTTATGTGTGAGAACATATTCATCTGCAAATTTGGCAGCTGATTGCAAATTCAGTGCTTGCTTCTCATTAAGGTAGGTCTTAACATCATCTTTAACACAGTTCTTGAATTCTTCAACTAACGCCATCTCTTTTAGTGAGTTGAAATCATCCTTGACCTCCATAGAAGTACACCAGCGCTCAAAGCAAACCTGCTTTTCATTAGCAAATTCAACATAAGTCTGATTTTCAGATTTCTTCAGACCTCTGAATTTCTGTCGGTAAGCCTCTGGAACCAACTCATAAGCTCTCAAAATAACCTTTTTGACAACCTCATAATCAGAGGAATCATCTGCAGACAAAGCCGAATAGGCTTGTTGAGCTTTACCCTCGAGGACAGTTTGCAACATCAGAGGCCAGTGTTCCTTTGGCCACTGGCAACTCTTTGCTACCTTTTCAAAACACTGGAAATAGTTGTCAACATCCTTTTCCGAAAATGGAGGCACCAGTTTTACCTCCTGACTGGCACAAAATTTATTTTTAGTTTCAATTTTAATTTTTAGTTCCTCCATTTGGAGTCTTTCTTCTCTATCGAATTTCTCTAATTCAAAATCTCTCTGTCTTGCAAATTTTTCTAACTCAAATTGCCTTTGTTTTTCTTTTTCTTCCCTTTCTTTCTCTCTTTCTTCCCTCTCAAATTCTCTTTGCTTTTCTTTTTCCTCCCTTTCTTTTTCTCTTTCCTCCCTTTCTATCTCTAGCATTTTTAATTTAAGTTCCATTTCTATATTTGGATTTTCCACTGGAAACTGTTCCAGATCTCCGGGTGCAAACACATTTTCATCAATGTAATATTCAACTATCTCTCGAGCCAGTCTTGCTTTTCGCATGGCTGGTTTCACCTCTGTCAGCTCTAAATGTCTGCAAATTTCTAGCAGTTCTGTCTTTTTAAAAGACTTCAAAACCCCTACGGTTGGTGATGCCAAGAAATCATCCATTGCTGTTGTCAATATATATGTATTCAATTAAAAAAAATCAATTTTACAATTTGAAATGTTAGATTTTCAATAAATTACTCACAAAATGGTCTATCCCGGACCTTGAGCCCCCAATTTGTTATGGCCCCAATTTGTTATTACAATCTACAACACAACAGCAACAGCAAGGGATGACAGACACAGTTTTAAAAACTTAAACACATTTAATTTTTTAAACAAAGACAAAGACTAATAACAACTAACTAACTGACCAAGATTGATTAGTAAAAAAAAAACAGAAATATTTACAGTCCCTTTGGGTTTTCTGGTGATGTGCTGGGTGAGAAAAATCCACAAAAGAAACTTAACAGGTCTTGAACAGAAATGACAGGTCTGGTCACACGTATCCTTCTTCTTGCAATTTCTCCTACTACTTTACTGTCTCAATTCTTTGCGTTATATACTCTTTTGCAGACCCCGCCCACATCTAGACCTTTTTTTTAAATTTTTCGGGGACTTGCCCCAGACATGTCCAGGACATGTCTAAACAAAGCTCCAGTCTGAGCTGGAGAAAAAAAAGGTAAATACTGCCATTCAGTGGCCTATATTCACATTACACCCTGAGAATGATACTGTAGTAAAATCAATTTCCCAAATGCCTCAAATTTGAAAAGCAGTGAGCAATATTTAAGGCTTCCATTCAATAATCTCCTGTTGCTGACCATACAAGCCTCATGTGCTGATGTACCTTTTTTTTGACTCAGGCTGTCTCGACCCCTGGCTCCTACCGAATCTGTTTTTAATTTAAGATAATAAAGGGAATGGCACCGACATTGTGCTCTGGCAATCCCTCTTGAGATATCCGCACCAGGTCTGTAGCAGTTTTTACATTAGAACACAGTTTATTTTTCATGCATTTGAGGAGTAAACTGCTCTCTCAAACTTCAATCTCAACAGTGGCATAAAAAGAGCATAGCTTGGACCAAGTTCTCGCGGACAAGTCAAGACATTCCCACATTTTCATAGACAGTCCAATGAATATCAGACATTGCTCCTCCCCCTCAGTCTGTTAGCTGCCAAAGCTGCTCTCCTGCTCTGCCTCAGCAGCAAAGCATGTCTCTGCCTGCTGCTGTGCTGCTTCGCTCTATGCTGCTGCGTCACTCCTGCCTGCTTCTAGTTAACATCCCACCTCCCATTATCCACCAGTGGGCTCTGGCTCTTCCCCCTGCAGGAGAAGGGGGGGGGGGGGTCTTGACACTTCCTGTTTACTTCTCCTCAACAACACACAGGGAGCATCATTGTCTCCAGGTCATAGCCTCTGGTGAGCATGAACAAAATCACCTGTAAAGGCTTTATCCAGTAGAGACAGAGACCGCTCTGCAAGTGCCCTGTGATGTCACTACTGGGTAACAGGAAGAGCTGAGTCACAGAGGGTGTTGAGCTTGAATCTACGAGTGAAAAAAAACTGAGAAACACCATCCACAGCAGTGACACCTCCCCCCCCACCCCCAACCACCTCCCCGACTCTCCCCTCCCAGCTCCCCCAGGTAATCGAAACTAGCAGCTGTCTATCACTGCATCAGGCACGGCAGGCACAGAAAAATATCCACAATCCATTTCACTTTTTATTAGCACCAGGAACCTTAGCTGTCGACTGAATTTATGGTGTTTATTCCAATGTCTGCAAATGCAGGCTGAATTATAGGCGCTTATGAAAACATAATTTACTGCTAATACGTTTTCCCCTCTGTCTCATACAGTGCCATTCAAAAGTCTGGAATCACCAAGACATTTTTATGTTTCCAAAAGAAATTGGTGCTTTTACTCACCAAGGAACCATTACATTGATCAAAAAATAAAGCAAAGACATGGATAGTGTCAAAACTTAATTCCTGAATTTTTCAGCAGCTGTTACTTCAGTGCGCTGAGACACTGTGCACCACCCCATTCCCATCCCATTTAGAGGCTAAAAAATATCTTCCTGTTACTTGCCACATTATCTAGTCGATGGGCACTTGTCGAGGAACCGGGGATAAATCAAATTTTATTTTCTGAATCCAGTAGGTCAAACAGACAAAGCCCTTGTGAAAATGTTCAGCACTCTGAATACTGACAGAAAGCTTGTTGTGTGCGAGGAGGCCTCATTTAACCTATACACTGCACAGCCAAAAGTCTGAGGACACTTCACTGAAACCTCATTGACATACATATAAAACTGATGTTTTAAAATTATAAACATCTGAAATTTTAATTGGAACTGGTATTAATTGGTCAGTATGGCCTAATGGGACAGAGATTCTGCCTCAATTTCAGGGTATTCGAGTTCAAATCCATTAGCAAGCTGTATGCCCCTTCACCTCCTGCCTCTACCAATCAGTCCCTCCCACCTACTGTACACATACTTACTCTGGGGGTTTCTTTACTGATTTCGGGGGTGTAAGGGTTTCCTTGCAGCCCCTCCCCCTCCAGCTGTCCTCGCCTCCACTTCAACGGGCCACACCTGTTGCTCGTTGAAGTGGAGGTGAAGTTAGAGTATTTAAGCCCCGCAATTGCTAGTTGGCAATTGTAGCGAAATTCTGGGTTTTTTTCTCGCAATGTGGTGCTGCTGCTCTGTCGTGTTTGCTGTGAGCATTATTATTAAATGTTTAGTATTTTTCTATTAGCCTGTGCGTTTGGGTCCTGCTTTTTTTTTAGGCCCATGGTCCTAGCTCTTGCCTGACCGAGGGGGCACAGACATCAGCAGTCTCTTTGTCTCTAACTGTCGCACAATTATCCCCTCATAATTTGACTATCAAAATAAATTGACTATTGCATTGTTAAGAATGGACTGAATTTAACAGTTAAATAACGCATTTTCTCCTTATTATTTTGACTGTAAGTAGAGTCTTGCCCGTATTTTACTGTAGTTTACAGTTAACATACATGGAACCTCTGTAATTAACTGATTGCCAGTTATTTAAACTGTAGTTTTACAAAGAAAAGGCGCCAGTTTATAACAGTGTGGCTTCCTCGTTTGGTTCCATGACAACATTGACATAATTGGCAGGATTCCTGAACTAGGAAGGCCTTCATCTCCTGGCCGCAGCGAATGAGGTCTGCCGGCTGAACAAAGCAAATGAGGTGAGGAACTTCTCCTTCCCCCTGTTTCTCTGTGTCGATGGAGTTGAGGCTCTGGAGATAAAACACATCTCTGCTGATTCAATGTTTATGTGAGCTGGACAACAAAAAAGCTGCCAAGAGTGAGCCAGCTTAAAGAACAAAAAGAAAAGGACCCGTAAGTGTACATACATAGTTTGTAAGAACTACTGGTGGTTAGTTGGAACCTCCATGGCATCTGGGAAAGCTCTGAGAGCTTTCAAGGCTTGGACTCTGTCGGCTAAAAGTAAAATGAGTTTGTACAGTCTCCAAAACTTCACGTAGGATCACATTGGTCTGATAGCATAAAAAGTCCAAGCAGCGGTTGACTTATAGTAAGATGAGTTGATATAGACTACTGTTAGCTACAGTATTTGGGGAAACATGATATGAATAAATTGAAGTGAGTCAGTCTGAAAATAATGGTTGAGACATGGCAGGCCTGTCTGGTAGTTAATGCATTTATGAGTGAACACAATATACAGTCATTCTAGAATATGAAGGTCATTATACAGTGGAAGTAGTATTAATGTTAGTATCGATATGAAATATACATTCAGGAATAAAATATGCCAGTTGGTTATAATATTTTGAATATTTGAGAATAAAATAATTGAAATAGTAATAACCCACACTGTTATAAACTTGCACCTTTTTTGCCGGTTATTTTACCTATAATTTTACAATAGTTTATTACAGAGGTTCTGTGTATGTTAACTGTAAACCACAGTTACATGCAGGACATCCAATTAATATCACAAGTAGACAATGCGTTCATTTAACTGCCAAATTCAGTCAAATTATAACAGCACAATAATAATAATAATCATAAAACTAATAGAACCTCCCAGTATTCACTTTAAAGTAAGCAGCACACAGTGTACTTGCCACTGTAAACCATCTTACCCATTGGGTATTAACTTCAGAAAAACAGCATATGCTTTATCGGGGAAACCTTCTGGATAAATCAGTGTTTCAACATTATAATCTCCATGTCTCTGTACTGCCAGCAGTCGCAAGACAGGGACTGAGATGTGAGGTTATTGGTGATGGAAATAGTAATCTTAATTTTCTCTTTGAACACTGAGTAAAACAGGACTATTGTGACATTTCCTTAACCATAGGCCCCATCGGTCTTGGTGTTAAAACGCACCCCTCTGATCCTGCGACCATTGTTTACAAACTACCTGAAAAGCACTGACATGAACAGATTGTTATTGTGGAGTGAGATAAGACTTCACATGGCAGTACTGCTTTCATTGATGTACAAACTGAAACTAGAGATGAAGAGGAAAGCCTTAAAGGTTGCAAAAACAACAAACTAATAATTATTGTCTGGGCAAAAAGCATGAATTCGTTTACCATTTTTAAGATTTGGAAAGATTCAGTTTAGGATTTTGATTGTTTTATGTAGTTATTGATGATTACCACATGGTTATCTCTTTCAGTTAAATAATACTGATAATCATTACAACGTATGTTAACTATTTCAATACTGAGAAGAAATTGTACTGTGACAATTATTGCACTATGGAGGGTGATTTGTGCCATAATTAAATACAATACACACATTGAAATACAATGCACTTATTAAAAGACAATACATGTGTAGCAATAAATACAATACAAAAATGCTTAAATACAATACACATCTTGAAAATACAATACGTGCCTCGAAATACAATACACACCTCAAAAATACAATACATATGTAACAATAAATACAATACTAAAATAATTTCTTTTTCAATGTCGATCAGGAATATTCACGCCAAAATCAATGCATACCACACCTCGAAATGCAATACATACCTTGAAAATACAATACAAATGTAACAATAAATACAATCCAAGAATGCTTTGTTTTTCAATGTCGGTCGGGAATATTTGTGCCAAAATTAATACAATACAACCGTATTGTTTTTGAAGTTGTGTATTGTATTTCAATGTGTGTATTGTACTTCCATGTGCGGTTTTGGCACTATGTAAATTTTAGTCTATGTGCTCCGACCAATTAACATGATTGGACGAAGCATTCCAAAGAGTGCCTAAGTCACGCCCGGTTAGTACTCTGATGTATACGGTGGTGTGGGTGAATAAACTTGGCTGATTGGCTGGCTGGTGTTAATTAAAACCGTGAAACCGCACAGATAGCTCGGCTACGTTAGTTTCACCGTTCAAAGTGCAAAATTCATCCGCTATCAACCTATAACCATGGCAACGTAAGAGCACTGGCATTTGGCTAGGTATAACAGAAACCTAGATACTCATTTATCTCCAGGGGACTGTTTCAATAAACTTTACCGAGTCAGACCTTCAGTCGAGTGAAAAGTCGGTCCTTCGACAGACCGTGTCCGTCAGGTGTTTCAATGGAACAAAAGTAGGATGTCCGACCACAGCCCGACGGTTCATCACTGTTCGTTCGAAGTTGCGAGAGAATTTACTCTTCAGCGATGCACTGCTTCGCTATTTGACGTCCAATTATTCGAAATAAGTTAAAGTTAAATGAATAAAGAAAAAAACCCGATTTTGATTAGGTAGATCATTAACTTCTATTCAGACATAAATTAACGGCGCACATCGCAGTATGATGTCACATAAGTATCATTTTCAGTAGGCTGTCAACTGAATACAGTCTAGCTAATTAAAAGCAGTCTTTGCTCACTGTGCACTCTGTGCTAAAACTACTATTGGCAACAAAACAAAGCTATTCAACACACAAAAGACATCAAAACATTCCTATCTTCACAATCGCTCATTTTACATAATTTAGTTGAGCTGCTTTCACACTGGACGAAAAACGTATTTTTCACACGACAAATTATTCAAAGTCAACGCAGAGACGCAAGATCGTCTTGAGGGGCGGTTAACAATAGGTGCTGCAGCGATAATGACCGTAAAAATTAAAGTAGCAAAGTAATCACCGTTTATTCATTAAATGATAGTAACTGTGTACAGTTACAAAGGAAGCCAACATGTCCACTTCGTGCATCAGCGACTGCTGATAGATCGCTGACTACGTGGTCTGACAACAGACTGATTTCAGCTCGCTATCTCTACGGAAACCATCATTTATTTTTGTAGGTTTGTTGGTCCAAATAAATCCGCTGGCCAGCGTGGGCGCCTGGCAATCCTGGCCACGCAGGGCGTATCTAGCCAAGAACCAGCCTACATCGTGCCAAAACTGCATATCGAAGTACAATACTGCATATCGAAATACAATACAAGGTATATTGTATTTCATTGCGAGGCTTTTGGCACAGAGCTCGAAATACAATACATGCCTCGAAAATACAATACATGAGTAACAATAAATACAATACAAACATAATTTGTTTTTAAATGTCGATCAGGATTATTCATGACAAAATTAAATACAGTGCATACATTGAAATACAATACACATATTGAAAATACAATACACATCTTGAAATACAATACAAATCTGAAAAATACAATATATTGTATTGTTTTAATTTTGGCACAAATATTCCTGACTCGCATTGAAAAACAAAGCATTTTTGTATTGTATTTACTGTTACACATGTATTGTATTTTCAATATATGTATTGTATTTTCAAGATGTGTATTGTATTTAAGCATTTTTGTATTGTATTTATTGCTACACATGTATTGTATTTTCGAGATGTGCATTGTATTTCAATATGTGCATTATATTTCAATTTATGTATAGTTTTTAATTATGGCACAAATCATCCTCCATATTGCACAAGCTTTGGAAGTTGCTGAAAAGAAAAATGACATGTTTACCCAGACTGCAGACATTTATGGCCACTTTAACAACTTTATTATGATCCAGACCAAGAATCAAGTGCAGAGTACAATCCAATAAACTGCCACATGAAGTGCACACTTCGCCAGAGCTGAACTGTCCTAAAGCAGGATGGAGTAGCTTAAGAGTACCGCGGTCTCAATCCTAATGGCCATTGGAGGCTTGGGAGCTTGTTCCTAATAAACTGGACTGAGAAACAGACTGGGAAAGTATAACGGGAATACGGTCCATATCCTGGAGACAGTGAAACCTAGATAAATACTGGCTGGGGCAATAGTGCATATAGCAAATGATAATCCAGCAACTTGCAAACACTAAGGAGGGCGTATAAATAAATCACACACTCCAGGTTGGGTAACTAAGAGATGAGACTCAGCTGGAACCAAGGAACACACAAGATGCAACCCAATCAAAGGGGACTTCTCATGGACACAAAAGTTGCTGAAGGAGAGGAGAAACATTGACACAAGGGTTGTACGTGACAAATAAATTCATCAGAATGTTTTATAACTGAGTTGATAACCGGCTTCGTGGTACTGCTCATAAGGAATGCGGAAGTCTGGTTAAGTGCAGCCAGATAACAAAGAGAAACCCCAGGTTTGTTAATCCTGCTTTATGGTACAGGCCCCTGGGGTCCGACAAAAAAAAAAAAAAAACATATAAAAAGCATTAACATACAGTGGCTCCAATAAGTATTTGTACACAACTTGAAAATTCGACTACATAACAGCTTTTGTATATTCCGCTAAATGCTTGCTATTGTGTGTAAAAATGATTAAAATATTTGATAATCAATATGTTTTAAACCAGTATTTAATGTCAAAAGGGCATATTTGGTCAGAAAGGCGATTATCTGACCCAATAAGTATCTGTACAGTTCCATTAGTGAGTCACAAAACTTATAATACTCACCTAAAATTGACTCAAGATGTTCACAGGACATGGTTGACTCACTTGGTCTGATTTGATCAAGCGTGACCATAGTGGATACTCCCTCTGTACACAGACTGGCCTATGTAAATGGCCTGACCATGCCTGTAATGTGTTCTTGTGATATATGGCTAAGACAGGTGAGATACCCCGTCGAATGCGGGAGCAAATCATTCAACTACATAAAGAAGGCCAAAGCACCAGAAAAATTGGAACTCGGCTATCGTTACGCCACACGACCGTGCAGTACAGGATCAAGAAGTACAAACAGTCTGAACGCATAGCCAATGCAGCCAGAAAAGGACGTCCCAGGAAGACCAGCCAGCGCACTGACCGGTACATCTCCCTGCTGGTACAGAGGGAGAGACAGTCCTCGGCCTGTTTCTGTAGTAGCGTTTTTTTTTTTTTACGTAACCCGGTAACGTCAGTTAAGGGAGTCGTAGAGGAAAGTAGCCTCAGCTTACTATGGTTAGTGATTGGGAGCATGAGGAGGTAGCAAGAAGCACTGCAGAAATTTATGATGGGCCGTAACAATATAATTTCGAGCCGGTCAGGCTTGAGAGAGGGGAGGAAAATCCAACAAATACTGGCCCTCAGAGACTGATTAATGCTTGGTCGGAGGTGAACGAGCGGAGGGTTGGCGACGTCTCCTGTTTAGTTGCTATATAGCAGCTAGCACTACAGCTAGTCTATGAATAGCAGTGAAAACCGTAACAACAACAACAGCACCACCACATATTTTACGGTGTATGAATAACACTGAGTGAAGAAGCCAACACTTTCTGTAAATCTGGCTGCTGTGATAATGTGATATGTTCAGATGAAGACATTGAGTAAATATGTACTAGGCAACTGATAACGAAAGCATCATGCTTGCTAGCCTGGGTGTAGATTGCCAGTTCCCACCCCGCCTGTCAAACTGATGTTTATTTTATCAGGATTCTCCCTTCACCCTGATGTCGTAAACATATCCGCTTGACTGTCCTGTGCTTCGATAGTATGGTACTAGCTCTACAACATCTAAGTCTAGCGGTGGCGGCAGTTTTTTTTTTTTTTTTCCCAGCAGGTGCGAACGTTCATGTGTGCAAACATAATCATTGCTGACATGCTGAATAAACGAAATCCCAAATGCCAGGCTTAATCTGGTGTTGATCAAACTTCATAGCTTCATGGGAATGCTATGGTCTGTCTGGGGGGAGATAAACAGAGAGAGAGAGAGAGAGAGAGAGAGAGAGAGAGAGTTGTGTTCTTTGTCGCTGTTTCTGACTGGTGCTTGTGTGGGTGGTGTCATCCCATGAAAACTGCGGTGTGACATTAGCGTACAAAAAATTTGCCCGTCTAATGCGGACAAATTGAACCCACTGGCATAATATTTGTTTATTTTTGACAGGGAACGAATGGACCCTGTGCCCTGTTTGGGATAAATTCTTACACCCTGCAAAAACAGTATAATTCACCATTGCAAGCTGCTTATACTGCAGGCTCATTGACTGTTGTACTCCGACAGGCTCTTCTCTATCTTTCGTGACGTAGGCGTTGCATTATGGGAGCGTTGTAAACCGCTGTTAAAAGTACCTACTTTTTTGTATTATATTCAATTTTCTGATAACCAGCAACATAAAATATGATGTATAATCATTCAAATATTTTTATTTCCCACGAGGAAATTGCACAAAATCTTTGGATAATTAACCTGCACTATACACTTTAAGATATGGTGTAATTTAAAAAATTATTTTTATTATTTAAATCTTGATACTTTATGTAATGTGTGTGATAGAGAGGAGGATGCACACATTTATTACAGTAACTTATACTGGTGCATAACTAATATAAAGCATTTAAAATGGGGTCTACAATATTACTGAGGACCAGGTTTTGGTTTTTCAGAACATTAAAGCATTCAACTGCATCAAAAAAATAACAATACGCTCCGAATAATGATAACCTGTAGCACTGATGAAGAGAGATTGAGCACTAAGGGTCTTCTGAATTTGATTTCCCATATCAAATAAAAATGTCAAGAGAGGAATGTTTGTAACTGAAGATTAAATTCAGGTCGGCACTTTCAAGTAGCGCAGTGTGTTATCAGCATAGCCTCGGCTCCATGCTTGTAGCTGGCTGTCTGTTCACGGATTCGGTTTCATATAGACTCAGGCGTACAGTATTGTCTGTGGGTTATTGGTCTTTGATGTTGTGGTCTGAAAGATGGTAAAAACTTCTCTGCTGGCCAGTAGGAAAAAATAAACATGAAAACAAATCCCATTAAGATGTTTCCAAATGCTGAAATATTATGCATTATTAGAAGCAGGCGAACTTTTTTTTTCTTGGTGAACTGAAACAGTCGAGACAAATAAAGTTTGCTTCCATACTTCTGTTTGTTTTGAAATTTGTTTGTTACCAAGCCCACACCAATGTATGACAACAGTCTGGTAGGCCTCAGAGTATCCATCTGGTTTTCAAGGCTTGCACTGGCCGGCGTTTGAAATGCAGCTGAGCTGGATTGAAAAGCACATACCCAAAGAAACACAGGATAAACTAGTACACACCAGTTCCCTCTATGATTGTAGTCTGAGTAAATTGCATTGGAGGTAGCGGTCGAACGTAACATGAACTGAAAAAAGCAAAACAATTGTTTCAACTCTGTTCTTACTCAACTAATAATCTGGTGTCATCAATATTTGCATGCCTTTATCTGATTAGCCTTACTCTGCATGTACTGTATCTACATAAGATCCACTCATTTATTTGGTTATTTAAGATTCATATCAAACACTGCCAACGATAAAAGTTTTAGAATTAGTATGACAGCTGGCATTCAAATCTCCATTTTACGTGCTACATCACCAGTTCCCGTCCATCCATCACATTATCTCCATTGTTTATGCCTCATTAGGGTGGTCAGGAAGGTGGAGCCTATCCTAGCCTATGGGCGGAGCTTTGGACGGAAGGCCGGAACACACCCTGGAGATCTGACCAATCCATTTCAGGGCTCACAAACCTGTGACTTCGGGCAGTGGGAGGAAACCGGAGTCCCCAGAGGAAACCCAGGTCAAGACGAGGAGACCATTCAGACTCCACTCAGAAATGCCTCAGGCCAGGTTTGAGTCCACAACCTTTTAGCTGTGAGGCAGCATGGCTTCCCACTGCACCGCCAGTGCAAACTGATGGGGGGGACCATACTTGCTCATCTTTTTCACCCAGCATTTGAACATACTCGCTGACAGGTCATCATTGCTGACCTACTCTTCCTGCTCCATAATGTGCAGTCAGTCGCAGGCATGTGGAGTCCGTCTCTCTTGTCCTCTCGAACCTGAGGCCTGATAATGAGATCACACACTCTGTTGGCAGCATAATATGTTTTGAAACAAAGAAAAAACAAAAAATAAATGTACCAAATAAATCACCCTGTCATCCATTGCATTATCAATTAACCCCCTAACTGTCACTGGGCCCAAATTAAGGCCGGGCCAAACTTGAGAACATGCAGGTGACAGTTAAGGGGTTAACTCATTCACCACTGAGCAGATTGGAACCCTTGTTATGACAGTAGGCCTAAAGACATGATATATATTTCAGGCACCGTGATCTTATTTGATTACAGCTGAATAAACTATGCATGGGCTAATCACTTGGAGCCAATCACCCAAAGACACATAAATCAGTTTTGACTGAAAAGGTAGAATGAAATTTTAACAGGGGCATTTGTAATTCCATCACACACTGTCACAATACGTGACAGAACTTTCAGCTATATTTTGTTCTCCTTGCAAAACTTTTCAAATACAGAAAACCCTGTTTTTCATGCAATGTAAAGTACAGTACATTCAGTCCTTACTAGTCAGAGAAAGTCTGGCACTGAGTGTGTAGGTCAGAGGTTATAGTCCTTATACAACTGGGATTAAAGAGGAAAAAAACTATGCTGTTGATCGGAGCCCTTTGCAAAGTTCCCAATTTTTCTACGACTTTGGGATAAATGGCGTAAAATCAAGAAGGCCAAATTGGGGAGGATGCTTCAGGAATTACTGGCTAAAGAATAGATGTAAAATGTACACATGGTATTGAAATGGGTTTGTGCGTGTGCATGTTTTGGGGGGGTCCTAATTGTTACAGGACACAATGAGATGAATGAACATTGCATATAGCACCTTCTCACATAAACTTACAGCGCTTTACAGTCAAATCTCGCCACCAAAGAATGGGTGATGCGATGGCAGTCATTTTGGGCTACGAAATTTACCACACATCAGCTGAGGTGAGGAGGGAGAGGGCAAATTGCCTAGCTAATAAAATCTGGTGAAGATTAGGTGGCAGGTTGAGAGAGCCAGTTTGGGAATTTAGCCAGGACACCAGAGTACCCACTAATCACTTTGAAGGATGTTATGAGATCATTAATGTCCATAGTGAGTCATGAGCTCAGTTCAAGGTTTCATCCAAAAGGCACTTTTCACTCTGCATAGTGTTCGCATCACTACATTGCAGCATCTCCCATCCAAGTACTAACCAAGTCCATAGCTGTTTAGCTTTAGCCCCACGGCTGGAGCAGGTCGGGCAGGGGTTTGGCTGCTGGCAAGCAAATTGGGATTAAACATACTGGGACCTGCGAATATAGGTTCATCAAAAAGAATGGTGTTGGAGATCAGAAATTATTTGATCCATACTATTGAGTGCTTTCAATCCAATTTGCATGTTTGTGTTTGCTATGTCAGTTAAAAAAAACAAAAAAACAGAGCAAAGCAGTTAATTGTGGACAGTCCGTGTACTGTACAGGAAGACTCAGAATGAGGAACCGATTGCAATCCACTCCAAAGTTTATTGACAGACTGGAAATCGACAGGCAAACTCAGAATCCGCAGTTCCAGGCTAGGGTTCAGTAACCAGAAATATCTGTTCAAGAAGTGACAATACAAAGGAGCTGGACAGGTCTCAAAAATCTAAGGGGCAGAGCAAGAGGTCAAAATACACAGGAGATCAGTCAGAGTTGTAAAAGTACCAGGGAGAATGCAAAAATCAAAAATCCAGTGCGCAGTCCAATCATAACGAGAATTTCCATCTCAGGCAATCAGATAATATACAGGCAAGGCAAAACTCTGAGGTCGAAGAGAGGTAATACACGCGGAGATAAACACGAGGAGGAATGCAGGATTGTAAGAGTGGAATCTTGGACAACCGATCAAAGAGTGGCTACACAGGGGGCTTTATAAATAGACAAAGGGTAATGATACGCCTTGATTTTTTCCACCGGTGTAACTGGGAAGAACTACAGGGGTGTGGTTGAGGGCAAGCAAACAACAATACAATAAACATGAAAATAACGGAAACAACAATAAATGTACAGAAACTAACCTGGCGACTACGAAGTACACAATATAACAAACACGACGATGTAAGGATTGTAACTAATGACCTAGAATAAACAGAGAACAGAGTGAAACCTAATACAAAATGGACACAGTACAGTTTAAAGACAGAGGGCATAAAACAAAACACGGGGTGGAATCTACAGAAAATTTACAAGGACTAGGAAACCGCTGATGCCGCGACAAACTGATGTCATCAGATACTTGACGGCAACATCTTCACCCGTTAATGTCCAAATTTCTTTTCAAAGTACAACGTAAAAGTGCGATTTTATTATCGGGTACGGTGTACAATGAACGAGTAAAAAAAAAATCATAATTATGAGAAAAACATATTTAGACAATGCCATAATATCCAATTTTTGTTCTTAGTGTTGTATAAAGAAGATAAAGATATCTTGGTGAATATTAGTTTTGGGTCTAAAATAAGGATCTTTAAGTATACTGCTACTGTAATGATGGGGTAGGACTTGATAAGCATTTTTGCTTCTTCCTGCTCCTTCTCGAACATATTACATATTTTCAGTCTTCTGATGAATACCAAGTGATGTATTGTATTATATTTTGTGTTGTTTATATAAATTTTTATCTTTTTATGTACTGTAGCTTAGTTTTTGTTTTTGTTGTTGTTGATGCTCGAGACAAATAAACTTTAAAAAAATGTGTCTCAGAAAAAAAATGACGCTCACCTCTTAGAGTGTTGCATAGTGCTGCTACAGATTCAAGAAATTCTTGCAAATGGCCGCCCCCACCACTGCTGTAAAATTACTCTCATAAGCCCTTTTCCAAGATGTGAGTTACTTCCCTTGATTAACCTACAGCAGCTTCGTCGCAGTAACGCATTCACTTGGGTTACAGAGGTCAAAATGTGCTGCATCCCAAAAATGGGACTGTGGTCATTAATGGGTTGAGGACAAATTTTGTTCTAACAGACACTGACAATCCTAAATCCATCACATTTTAAATAGAGATGTGTGAAAAGGCAGGGATATCACCTGATAATAACTTGGGCAGAAGTGCACGCTGCAGGCTGCCGAGTCCCATAATGAAAACATCTCAAAGGAGTCATCAGCGACACAGAGCTGTGTCCTTTATTTGTTCTGCGAGGAGAATCAATTACAGTTATTAAAGAGATAAATAGGACCAGATTGGATCAACACATTAAATTGATTTCGGTGATGTAATTGTGTTTGCCCAGGACGATTCAAGTAGGAATTGCGTTCGTCTTGGACAATGCTGAAAAAAAAAGCGTGCAATGAAAGCAGCAACTCGATGAATGCAGTTAATTTAAATGTCATCATTGACATTTGATCTTGCAATCTTTGTAGTAATTTCTAGATTGTCCAAACATTGTCCAAGCAGAAGGTTTTAGCGAGTGTTTTTCTGAAGAATTACTCAGAGTGTGACTGTAGAACTAGACAACACTGCCACAGAATTACATGAGCAAACTCTGTTTCCAAGTACTTCATTTCCTATTTATCTTAACACAATTTTGTCCATTTTGCAGTGGTTTAAAAAGTTTACACTTTTTAAGTACTTATTATTTTTGCTTGTGGCAAAGGTATTATCATCCAACAAAATAAATTTTTGTGGTTCAATGCCCTGCAACCAGAGTGTATCAGTGTGGAAAAATTGCTGTCAGTCATAAGCTCAACTTAATTAATGAGCAAATAATTGGGGAGAAACAAGGTGACACTTGGCTGATATGAAGAGTGTATCACCTTACCTACAGAGTGATGACTGAACAAAGATACATTGGTGTCCTTAATTATGATATAGAAGTGATGAAGCCGTCATGACATTGGCGCACGCGTGAAAGCGAAGCATAGAGACGAATACCTACTTTTCAGAAAGTGGTAGAGGAAGAGAGAGACGGAGTGAGAAAGAGCGAGGGAATGAGTGAGAGACCGCGGAGAAGCAGGCTGTGCTTGATAATGAGCTCTCAGCGCAGTAAGATTGATCATCCTTCTTTGATTCACCAGCTCCTTGCTCATGGTCTCATTGGTGCGCAATTAAAGCTGGATTGAGGATAAACAGGAAACGAGAGATGATGCAGCCCCACGGGGAATATTTATGACTACTCACTGCAGGGACCAGGAAAAGCACTCGGTCTTTGAACGCTCAAGCATCGGCGCATTCAAGCCCATGTAACCAGGCAGAGAATCAGATCTGCATTGAGGAAGGCAAATATCACACCTGTCCCTGCCGATGTCCCAACCTGACTAGCTGGTGTCATTTGCTACTCTTGCAGAGTCTTACATTCTGTTAGCATTGTTGATGCTAAAATTCCTGCAATCTATGTGGCTGTGTTAGCAAACTAAGATCGTCTTACACTCTGTTGGCCTTTATGGTCGTCTTTTAACAACTCGCAGAGATGAAGCTCCTCCATCAGTTGAATGTTCTGTGTGAGCTTTCAGGAAAAAAAGAACAGAAAAAACAGAAAAAGAAAGATAATATAAAAGAAAGGGGGAGATAGATGGAGGTGGCACAATGATGACATTTCGAACCTCCTCAAATCTGTCCTTTATTACTGCCCCAGCCCTGCTAGTGAAGCATCATTAAAAAAGATTTAACAATTTTTTTTGTGCAAATCAATCATCATTTTCCTCACACAACCCAGAATCCAAAAATCCTCACGTACGTACATTGCAGAATCTTTACAGTTCTCTATAGTCTTTATAATTATTCTCGATCACAGGTGAACGGACTTAAAGCAAGACAAGCACCACTTCCTGGTAAGATAAGCAAGACCTACGACCAGAGCTCCTCGGTGCTCGCCGCATAAGATTGCGAAGCATTTTTCTCCGAACTGAGTAAAAAAGAAAGAAGGAGAAGCTCACCCAAGTGATTTAGCATGCATAATAACAGTCCATTACAAATGACAACTGCAGTCTGCTAAACGCGGCCTTGAAGTCTTTAGCCGGAAAAAAAAAGCCCATTCATTAGGACGGAAGATGGAGAAATACTTGCCATTTACAGTGATATAATGACTCTCAATTAATGAGATAATGGCCTTTAATGCCATATACGATAAAAACCTGTGTCTCTCTCGTTTTGTATTACCAAGATTTAATATGGACCGCCACAGCTCCATTGGCTAAAATGGGAATAATTTATCTCAGCACAGGGAGACCACAGGGGCCATTAAATAAAGAAGGCAGAGAAGGAAAAACCCGAAGAATTTGTAATTTTCATGTTTCTCTGTACCATTTTCACGCTGGAATTTTACTGTTAAATTCACAATGCAGCGTACTGTACGCATCATTTGGAACAGGGATCTCAAACACGAACGCTGGACATCCAATATGGTACATTCTTAGTTTTGATGCATTTTGGCAACTTAATGTGACACATGATAAGGAGTCCTCACGCCTTCTTCACGACATAAAATGGCTGCCCATTGAAAAGAGGCCTCTTAATACTCCAGGCATCCAGGACTTGCTGCATACCGACTGCTACAGATTTCCCCAGCTCATAACTGTGAGCAACAAACTACCTGCTTCAGGAGTGTCTCCTACCTACAGGAAGAAAAAAGAAAAAAAAACAAGGTTTATTTCTGTCCGTCTCTGTTTACAATTTATTTCAAGCATCCGCTGGTTCTGCAGCTCCTGTCGTCAGATTTTGCCTTCTGCTGTGTGCGAATATAAAAGAAACTACAGCAATTTTTATTTGTTTGTTTTTCTTTTACACATCGATGAGAACCTGGAACAAACTTTCCTTTCTCATATTCAGCATTAAGAGTTATTTTTTTCTACTTGGAGAAGGAAACATGGTAGCCCTTAAATTGCCTACTTTTCAGTGTACTAAAACAAGATTTTTCTGTACACTTATAATATAATATCCAGGGAACATAGAAGAAAATAATAACAATTCAGAAAATGGACTCAAATAAAATTGCTGCTTTATGGGAGTCAGCCTCGTAACTGGGTAATCACGCCAAATAAATTTGTTTCTATAGATAGACATCACAATCTGTTGATAATCGCAAGAGGGGCCGAGAATATGGCAAAATACAATATTTTCTGGGCCAAAAACATTATATAGCTGATTGAGCCATATTTCATGCTTTATTTATTTATCCGTGATTAAGGTGCCATAAATCAAAAAATTGGCTTGTTTTTGCTGCAGTTCCGCTTTAATGAGAACATTTTTATAATAGAGGAGCCAATCACATCTGCTGAAGGCCATTATAGCGCAAGCTACAGCTGTAAAAGAGCTGGCACTGACTGGAGTTTCCTGCTGTGTGAAACAGGAGGGCCAATGTTGTGGTCTGAAAAGGCTTTGAAATCCCTTTGCTTAGCGCAGGTACTCTGTACCTAAAACCAGAAAAGCAAGAGGAATCACACCCCCTGATATGAATGGCAGACTAACATGCCTGGACTTCTTCATGAGCTGAAGAGGCTCACACAGGCTGGCTGAGGGGCGCAGATTCACATAAAAGCGAAGCTGAAATATTACCGTCGCAATCTGATATAACCGCGTACGTGTTGCCTCTGGATATAGAAAATAATACTTGTCCAGCGCTAGCATTGTAGTCCACCAATGAATAGTCCCTCTGATATCTCTTTGCTGCACTTATTACAGCACAGCCGCTTTCATTGGCCGTCTATAATATTATCACAAGACGAACATTTTTTTTTTTGATCCCGGAACAACGCATATTCGCGGATATCAGATTACGCAAATTGATGCAGGCACGCGCAAATAGCCTTAGCATCTCGCTGTTCATAGCCAAGGGAGCAATGCTGTGAGTAAACAATTTAACCCATTAAGACCTGATGCCATATCTACGTCGCACTCGCTTTAAAAACGGAACACAGCAAATATGGGAGTGTTAAAAATTCAGTGCCAGTGTTAAATAGAGAGTGTTGGTGTTGTATTAACACCACATTGATTTAAAACAACACTGCGTGTGATGCTTTTGTCAAAGTATTGTTGTTAAATCAGGGTGTTGATAATACTGGTGTTGAACCAATTCGGATTGGTGTAGATCAAGTCGCGTCCTTACGTCTTACGTAGCTCTAAGAGTTCTAGAATGTTTTTTTGAAGAAAAATTTCCAAGCCAGCCATCGCCATTTTTGACAACAAATAGTGTTAAACCAACACAAACAGAGTGTTAAAAATTTTACACTTTCAGAAGTGTTAATTTTACACTGCACAGTGTGGACACATATAGACACTTTATGGGTGTTAAATTTAACACCATGGGTGTTAAATCAACACTAGCTAATTTGCTGTGAAGGGACATGACTATCATATAATTGTGTGTGTGTGTGTGTGTGTGTATATATATATATATAGAATTTTTAAGAAATGTGAATGAAGTGCATCATGAGGTGCCCTGGGTTTTAATGGTTAAACTGCACTTTATTATCCTGCAAACATTCAAGAGGCTGTTTTGTTTAATAATGTTTTTGTGAAATATCAGGGTTTTCGTAAATGTATGAAAGACGCAAAGCAGTTACATGATTTAGTGCCCGTGTAGCAGCCTTGAGGCCAGATCTGGAGATCTTTTCATTATGCTAACGTGTCTCCTCTCCTCCCTCAGTCGCGTCACTTCGTCTCCTCTTCCCTCCATGAGAGAAATACAAGGAAGCGCTGCAAGGACGGTGGACCCAAAGCGGCCAATTGAGAAATCCTTCGTTCCATTTAGTGACATCACATGGGGAGCGACGGCATTTAAATTTCAAGCTATTTGATCAAAGGCTTCCGCGTAGGGATTTCCTGTGTTTCCTCGCTTTCAGCTCCTCTAGAAGCCTTTTCTCTTCTCACTCCTTGTCTCCTCAATGTGCATTTAAGGGACTGACACATCCTCCGTGATGGCGGAGGTGAAATGATTTCTGGGCCACAGAAGAGGAAAGGATGAGCGGAAGAATAAGCATGATGAAAAGCTCGCCAGAGGTTAAATTCGTAACTGGTTGGATCAGAGGGCAGAGTCCTGGCTTGGGAAACAGAGGTGACAGATAACGCTGTCCAGGGCCTGGTGGGTAGGCGATGAATGGATCTGGCCTTTCTTGTCTGAGGGGCTGATTGGTTTAGGCAGACTCAAATTAGATACCTTGGCAGTTCTTTGATGTCATTCATTAGAGGTGCATTCGAGTGTTCATTGCTTCTCGGTGTTCTGTTGCTACGGACAACAAGGAAATGGCAACCAAACCCCGATAACGCCCATCTCCTTTACATTTCTAATCAGAAATAAATGTTAACAAGCTGTTGCCGCTACAGTGCTTCCAAGCTTAATTATTTAACTCGGGAGAAGAGTCGCGCATGCGCTGCTACATTGCATGGGTTCTCACTGATGTTATTTTGCATCCCAAACCCGTTAAGCAGCAGATGCTACGGTGTAGCCATTAATATTCCAGCAGAAGTAACCACAGTTTGTCTATGACTCACCACAAACCAAGACAAGAGCAGTGCTGCCCTCAGATTAAAAAAAAATAAAAACATATTCCAAGCAGGAGACTCAATATTCTCTCTTTGTGAAAGCTTCCTTAACTATGAAATTGATACAGTGAATCATGTGACTTCACAGTTCCAACAGAATTGATGGGGGAAATGCCTTTGATCTCTCTGCTCTGCATGAATTCCTTGTTCTGGTCACATACGTAAAAAGGCGGCGTTACTGCACACCACGCTAGATCTCCGAGTCGCTCTCTGCTCATTTCCATTCAGTCCCTATTAACCACCAGTCACAACAACTACTGATAATTACTTAAAGTCAGGACTGCCTACCTCTAGGCCATGCATGATCCACTATCCCAGAGCACTGATATGAACACTGTGCCTCAAGAGGCAAAGTTTTGAGAATAACGTCTTAAATTTGGCAAAGTGTAATCCAATACTGCAATTACAGATGGGTGCTTGTCAAGGTATCAAACCAAAGAGCTTGTTTACTGAGCGCACACCAAGCCATGTCACCCCCCCCCCGCAGGGCAAAGAACACAGCATTTACCCATTTACCAAACAACCCCGAGACTACACATCAAAGAAGGCTTTTTTCTACTGAGCCATTGAAAGAAATAAAAAGCACAAAAATGTGAAAGGGTAATGAACAGGAACTGAAATGAACAAGCAACCTAAGCCAAACTCCTTCCCATGTTTTTTTCAAGGGCTGCTAAATTTAAAGTGAAATTTGGGCTAACATAGAGAAATTGTCTGGCATGATTAAAGTACACGTAGGCTGGTGCAGAATGGAAATCATTGGAACTGTATTTTTATGCACTAATTACTTTTTTCACAGCCAGCACTTCGGGTAGACATATTGGTGCTGTCCATACTTGAACAGCGACCAAAATTATATACAGTTATAACATTGAATTCCCATCTCAAGTGGGCTTTTAACTCTGGAGATTTTTATCAGGACAGCTTGATTGAAACTGTTATGATCTTTAGGCACAACGCAACAACTCATCCTGGAAACGCTTCGAGGATGCGCATGGCCCCAACAAAGCTGGTGTCAAATCCATTCTAGATCACTGCATGTGTTATCTGTGCCGAGCAACTGTTCGTACTGTCCTATAACTGCCTCACGTTTTGCTCAGGGCTCAGGAGACTCCTTCCTAAAGCAAAAGTTTTCCCTGGGATCTAGTTACATTAACCTCAATTGCTAATCACGGCAATCGTCAACCAGGAAGTACTGCATAAATAACGAAGTAGACAAAAATCAACAAAAAATTTTGGCTAATACGCCTCAACCTCCATAGCTTCATATATTTGAAGAGATGACCTCTGGTCTCCGCATACATTGGGCCTTACCTAACCTTGACCTTGTACCTGATGACAGCCGAAACCAAATCAGTTCAGCTACCCTTTGTCAGGTGTTACCGCATGTGATTCAGTCAAAATATGTCCACTTTGTCTGTAAATATTGTGAAGACAAGATATGACAGATGGACGGATGGACAGAAAACCAGAATGCAGTATGCCTCCCAACCACTGTGCAGGGCGAAGGCAGAATAACAAGTGAAATTACCAGGCAGAGTTCATTGGAGAAAAAAAAAAAACAATAACTGGAATTTATGATCCCTGGGCTTTTCACCTCACACAGAGAGTGGCAATTGCAGCTGGCTGGCGTTAACTTGTGTTGCTGCTCATCAAAGTTTTTGACCTCAGGACGAGGAACCGAAACCTCACTGTTTCTCCTTATTTTTGGTGTTCATGGTTTGGACCCTAACGTTGAAGTGCTACATCTCTGTCATTACTCATTACGTATCATCATGAAACTTGACAAGAGAATTCAGTGCACAGGCATCAACTGAGCCCGATTTGGTCACACTTTAGATAAAGTGTTGCTCATAAAGGCTTTATACAGCATGTGTATAATGCCTTCATAAATGATACATAATGTGTTCATAAATCATACATAGGCAAATGTCATGCTTTGTAAAGGGTGAAATAACACATAAAACTTTTTCAGCATGTGATGCCGGATGTCGAAAACTGACAATGTCACTTGAGCTCGTGGCTAAATACAAGTACTATAAAGGGTGACATTGTCAGCTAAGTAACATTGTCATTGTCTCTGTCATATCTGGCATCACTTGTTGTATAAGGATGTGTTATGTCACCCTTTACAAAGCATGACATTTGCTTACGTATGATTTATGAAGACATTATGACTCAGTTATGAAGGCATTATAAATTCTGTATAAAGGCTTTATGAGCAACTCTTCATTGAGGTGTGACCCCTGATTTTGTGAAAAGGGCAGAGGAGACAAGTGTGGCCACCCTGCAAAAGCACTCACTAATTACACACCATCATGCCGAGGACATAGTTCATTTGAACTTCTCCAGCTTTTATGAAGGAATAGAAAAGTAAACTACATTCTTATAAAAAGGAAACATTTTTCAGTGCTCCTTTGATAGGTGGAATAAAGAGATTGTATGTCGCATCAATTTGAGAACATTGGATTTTCCGCAAAGGCCTTTTTAAGAATATTCAGGAAGTCATCAAACTGCCGTTATTTAGGTGGCGTGGTGATCCAAAGTGACTTACAGTTGATAAGACTGAGCTGGGACTCTGGATCAGTGCAGCAGTTTAGGCCCAACAGCTGCACCGACCTTATCGTGGCTTCAGACATAAGGACCTTCCTTACATAGTAAAAATGGTTTGTCACAGGATGCCCTGGGGGCTCACTGGTTTAAGTCTGCACACCATACAGGGCCAAGGCCTTCCTGCAACAGCCTGTGTTCAAGTCCAGCGTGAACCCCTTAATGCTCGTTCCCACTCCTCTCCCCACATTTCCTGTCTCTCTCTTCTAAACAAAAAAACTGTCAATTAAAGGAAAAAAAACTCTTCAAAAAAATGGTTTGTCAGCATGCCCTACCTGTGTTTTGCCAGTGTTCCCATTCCTTTTCACCTCCATCGCATCCCTTTTTTATATGTCATTCCTGAAACCAACTTTATTCATTATTTATTATTCATTTTATATTATTTAGTTATTTCTTTCCCCCTGATTATTTATTCTTCTGTTGAGATCCTCTGAAGCAGAGCGAGGCAGGTGAGAAAGTATCAGAGAATACATGACACCAGTTTGTTACCGCCAGTTACACTGCTTTGTAAATGTGTGCAATAAATAGTTTCTTTTTGGGTGGGGGGGGGGGGGGGGGGGGGTTTAATGCTTTTGTTCTGGGCCTGTGGTTGACCTGTGACATTTCACATCAGAATTCTACCTTAACTCCTCTCACTAACATACAAAATGTCTTCAACTCCTCCATATCCAGGCCTGAGAACCACTGGGAAATGATTCTGTGAAAATTATGAGAACCAATTTGAGACTGCTCAAGCAAGTGAGGCTTGAATAATTGTGAACTTCTCACCGAATCATTTATGGACTAAAATGAGCTAATACATTTAATTTGATCAAGTCTCTTTTTAGCCCTTTAAACTGTACCCTGTGAATATACCACTATTTTTACAAATAATATAATTGGTACTGAGCGACATGAAGCACATCCTGAGTAGTAGAAGAAACGAGAGAAATTGAGCAGGAAAGTATCAGAAATAACTCTTGAATATTATTGGGCCACATATAGCAGCTACTCTTATGATAAACCTCATATCTATGGGAGGCTCATCAGCATATTAATGGAGTGTGAGATGCATCTTTAATATATGAATGAAACTCCTCTGAAAAGCATGACTTCATCCTCGGTGGTGAGCTTTAAAAGTCATTAACTCTAAAAAATGCTTCCAAAATTATTTCCAGAATGCTTGAGTTAGCTTGTAAACCAACTGAGTCAAATAAATCATGTAGTCCTGATAGTATTTGCTGAGGTTACTTTGAAAAATAAATAAATAAAAATATGGCTGTACAGCTCAATATTGGATGTTTATTGAAGCTTGTTGGAGCCAGGCATGATCTGTTTACACTGGTTATAGAAAAACTACTAAACCCAAAGTCACCAAATGTGATGCAGTAAACCTTTATCCAAAAAAAGCTTCCACTGGGAAAATCATATGAATGACTGACTAATAACTCGAAAAGCAAAAACCATATTATTAAATGTACCTTATAATTCAGACATTTAACTGGAAAAGATTTGGAAGTAATTTCATGTATATTGCATGGCAAAATAAAGCATTCAACAATGCAATGGACAAACAAGACCACTGAAGAGCTCAATGCAGTTCACTCTGTTAGTTTTAGAACTATTTTCAACATTATCATTGGCAAAACAAGAACATAAATAGCAATAATAAGGTAGGAAGGTCTTAAACGATTGATCAAAAATATCAATAACGTGAAAATAATAGAAATTTTTTTTTGCATTGCAGCCATTTACTCTAGCCTCGTGGTGAACAAGAATATTTTGCTAAGAGTTTTACATGAGTTTACTGTCTTCTTAATTAATACTACATTTTATGGCATGGAAATATAAACTCCTCCTTACAAAGTAATACATCTTGTCAGTATTCCCCCCTTCAATATCCATGCAATTCTAAGGTTTCCATTATTTTCTTCAACAACAATATAATGGCAACATTTACATGGTAAGTAGAGGCGTTCATCTACTCAAAACAGCATAAATTCAACATTTCCGCACCCAATCTGAAAACATAAATTGCCATAAAAATGAAACAAGCAAGAGGGTATGCTTTAGACGACATGATAAATCAGGTGCGAGTGGGCTATCTATTCACATTGCTCAGTACTCGGAGCAAACGGTTTGTGAACAAAAGCGGCTGTCACATGTTGCATCATTAGCTATTTATTGAGATGTGCTTTCCCCATGAATAAAGCGTAATCATTGCATACTGAATAAAATAGAAACAAACTCTAAGGCTAATAAACAGAACGTATGCGATTCAGTCTGGCAATTGGGGAAGAGCAGGCAGGAGTAATGCATTAGTTGGCTTTAGCTTGTAGTGCAAAGGAAAGCTTTTTATATCAAGACAATAAAACAACAATTTTTGGCAATATTGAGCATATCTTTTGGCCTACAAAAGGCGCTCTATTTAGGTACACCATAAACATGCCATTGGATAATGGAAGAAGATACTATTGAGAAGGAAAACGCGGCATTCCTCTGAAGAGCTCAGTTAATGAAATGTCTTTGCTCCAGAGTACATTGAAATAAATGGTTACATGAAAACGAATTCATTTTGGCAGTACCTTAATCAGGGTAGCAAAGGACACATGAATAAAAGTCAGAAAATAAATGTAAAACATACCACAAGTGCATTACCCTTTATATAACAAGTACATTAAATTCTCTGATTCATTTACACCAAGTGCTGAAATAAACAATTTATTTTTCAGTGTTTTTATGAAGCGGAAAAACATAAAATAAGCTGGTAAAACATACAACCACACAGCATGGAAAATGCACATAAAAACAGAAAGCAGTGATTTCTACATTTGCTTTGGCTTTATTTCATTGCAGACTGTATGAGGTGAAGATATCTCATGATTCGTCATGTCAACTTCCCTCTGTTCATAAATACATACCAACCCCTGCTCTTCAGGTCTATAAAGCAAAAAGAAAAAAACATTAGGACAGATGCACTTTAGGCCACATAATAAGGAGAAAAAAATGACTAATGATGTTATTTGAAACAGCTTACATCAGCATATGATCATAATCATGCTTTGATACAAATGTAGCATCCTGGAAAAATCTAGTCTCTCACAAACAGTGATGGGCTGAGGACCCCACAAATGTGAGAAAAAATCATTGAAAGTTTTAAAAACAATGTTCCTTAAAGAAAAGCAGGAGGGGATTTAAATATTTTATCCTCTATGATGCATAACATAATAAAAAGATTTATAGAATCTGGAGGAATTTCTATGTATAAAGGGCCAGGGCCAGGAATACCTGTGATTTTCATTCACTCAGATGGGAATGTGTTAAGATTGTACAAGTGACCTAACCCCATGGAATCAGTATTACTTAGGAAAAACTTTGCAGTGCACTGAAGTATGTAATTGTATCTACAATGCCAGTTGAAATATTACTTCATACATTGGTTCTGGAGATGGACAGCCAAATATTGTTATTTGCTGAATATTTTTCACAGGGACTTCTCTGAAGCAGTTTTTTTACCCACTTTTACAAGAGTATAGTGGCACATTCTGACTGATATCTTTTCAGTATGGGAAGAGCAGAGCAAGGGATAGGAGAAGGTTTCAAACCTAATGCCCTTGTCTGGGAAAACTCATAAACCAGCCATGCAGTCACCTACATCTCGAATATCAAAACAATATGATACAGACAGTGTTCAGCAGAACCTCAGAAATACAAACCACAACGTCACAGACTGACACAGGCTTATGCCCACGAATATCCCGAATCACCCCGAATTGGAAATTTTTCATGTTCGTAGATAAATCTCAAATGTTTCTTGAAGTTCTTGAATAAATCCTATTTGATTCCCAAACATTCGTACAGTTCGCGGGAGTTCGTTAAATGAACTCCCGTTCGCAAACTCACTCGGGGGCGAGGAATGTAATTGCTTGAAAGCCTCTGAAACCCCCCCGCTGAACAAAATGAGAATGATCCCACCAGACATCGTTCTGCCTCCACACATGCCCCCATATTCTCCGAAAATTCTGTGGGAAACACTGCACCCCGTCCAGTCCAACGCCTCTACATTCTCAACCCTCTAATAAACCAATTTCATCCACCAATCACACTGCAAAGTTTTACCCAGGACTGTGTGAATGGTTCTTTTTTTTAACTCATAACCAATCCTGACACGGGTTAGTTCACCAAACTCCTCCCCACCAATCAAACACACATTTTCTTTTCTTTTTTTTTTTTTACATGCCATTAACCTCAATAATTATGCACATAATGCCATGCCTTGTAATTCACATTAAAACTCTTCCTTTTTATTTTAGTCCATTCGTTTGTATTGAACTTCTCAGTCAAAACCTGATCTATCGGGAGGTTTCCTGAGCCTGAGAGGCCTGGGCCTCACACCACACTGAGCTGAGCTAGACATTTCCTCTCCTTGGTTTTCTATGTTTGTCTCTCGGATTTCTGCAGTAACTGCCTCCCAGCCAACCATCCTATCATCAGTCTCCTCAATTTCTAACCCAGTTGACAGTAATTGGTCCACATGTTTTTTCGTGACCTTACCATTTACTCTGACTAACCACATTACATTTCCCAACCTGTTAAGCACTCTGCCAGGTACCCCTGACTGCCCTTCCCACCCCGATAAACTCTGACCTTTACATTTTGATGCGTCCCAAACACCAGAACAGTTATGTCTTTAACCTGGTTGGCCAGTGATCGGGGGCTGTTTATAGCCTTTCGAGACCCAAGAACATGCCGAAGTGTCAGGAAAAGTATCGATTTTCGTAAACTACTCATAATTAAGTCGTATTAGTTGTATTTTATTCATTGCGGTCGTACTGCATTCGTACATGTATTCAGCATATTCATAACTTAGTCGTAGCTGATTCTTACAATTTGTGCATGATTCCTTCATGAATCCTGTTATTCGTACATGTTTCTTAACCCATTCCTGGCATTCTTCTTATTTTTATCATGCATAGTGCTTCTGGAGGCAGTGTTATAATCTTGGGTTCCTTTAATTAGTCATATCCAGGCTCAGCACTGTTTGGCATCAATAAAATAAATTCAGCAGACCACCTGAATATACTGAATGACCAGTGACCTTTTAATGGACTTTAAATCCCTGTAAGCACAGACATATTCCAGGACCACAATGCCAAGAGTTATCGGGCTCAAATTTGTGAAAGAGTGGTTCACTGAGCATGAGGAATCATTTTTGAACATGAATTAGCCAGCTCCGAGTCCGGATCCTGACCAATTGAAAGTCTTTGGGATGTGATGGAGAAGGCTTAACTGAGTGGTTTGACTCTCCCGTCGTCAATAAAATATCTCGGGCAAAAATCAAATGCATATCTGGCTGTAAATAAATGTTATAAAATTTTATAAGACTGTCAAAATAATACCCAGACAAATATATATACAAAATTCTCATGTGCATCCCTTTTGTGTCTTCTCCCATCCAGTAGCTTGTGCGTCTTTTAGATATGTCTCTATAATTGATTTGATGTCCTGTGTGCCTCCCCCGTCAGCTGTGATATATTCATCTTACCTATTTACCTCCTATTTTGAAAGAGCAAGATGCTACAACCCCAAATAGTTGGGACAAAGTGTAAATTGTGAATAAAATCAAAACACAATGACTTTCAATTCACACCAGCCAGTATTTTATTCATAATAGAGCAAAGATAGCATAGCAAATGTTGAAACTGAGAAATTTTACAATTTTTTCCACAAAATGAGCTCATTTCAAATTTGATGGCTGCTGCAGATCTCAAAAAAGTTGGGTCAGAGGCCTGTTTACCATGGTGAAGCATCCCCTCTTCTTTTTAACACAGAGTAGAGGCGTCTGAGCATTGAGGAGACGCGTTTCTTGAGTTTTGCCCTTGGACGTTGATCCCACTCTTTTTTAATACAGGCCTCCAGCTGCTGGAGAGTTTTGGGTCTATTTTGACGGACTTTACATTTAACCCTACAATGCCCCCTGTATCATATCTGATACATAGTGCTGCCACCTGGAAGGAAGAAGTGAGATTACGGGAGCGGTCTCTCTTTTAGTCACTCACTTCAAGGTAGTAGCTCCCATGTGAATAGAAATTCATGAATTTCCTTAGACTTTGGCAGTGAAATTCGGCATTCCAAGGTAAATATTACACATAAACTTATTCTTACAGATGTTAAGGGATAGCTATAAATAGTAGAGACCATATAAATAATTCGAAATTTTGAAATTCGAAAATTTCTTGGCACCTCAATAAATTTATGCTGGTGATTTGAGCGCTCCAGTTTCTTCTTTATATTTGAAATTTCGAGTGTTGAGTTCTGGAGGGGTGCTGATTTTTGGCTGATATGATACTCCTGGAATTAGAAGAAGTTCTGTTCACCTGTCAAGGTCACTTTACCAAAAAAATAACAGTGGATCTGAATACTACCCTTCATCACTTCAAAAATATCACTGGGTACCCAGCCATCTTTCAGCACTCCGATTGAAACAGGATGCAAAATTTTCAACTATATTGGCCATCAAACCTAATGATTCTCAAGGTACTATTTCTGACCCTAAAGCAATTAATGCAGAATTTCACAAATTCTATAGTAACTTATACTCATCTGAGATCACTTTAGATAAGGATAGATGTGATACATTTTTACAGAACTCAAATCTTCCCTCTCTGAATGAAGATGAAATGGATCTGTTGCAAACCCCAAAATCAGTTGGGGAATTGATAGAGGCTGTGCAAGGGATGAGAAAGGGTAGAGCACCGGGCTGGGATGGCGTACCTCCCGAGCTATATCTTACCTTTTGGGATGTGTGGGGTCACTTCATGTTAGATATGATTAATACCTCAATTAATGAAGGGTGTTTTCACAAGGATGCCGACTCTGCTATTTTAATGGTCCTTTTAACACCTAATAACACCTTTGACAGTTTTAAATATACAAATTATTTTAGCACTGATTAGATGGATTTCAATGGAACTCTTCTCATTATCTTGTTATCAACTAGCTAGCCCGCGGAGGATGGGCTTCCCCACTATAGCCGGGTTCCTCCTGAGATTTCTTCCCACTGGGGAGTTTTTTCTCACCACTGTTTGAGGATTTTTTCTCCCAACTGGGAGTTTTTTTTGCCTCGCTGTAGTGGGAATAGGGAATAGGTAGTGGGAATAGGTTGGGCACTGCCCTTCAGTAACCCATCTCTGACTGTAAAGCGTCTTTGTGACAGTGTATCTGTAAAAAGCGCTATACAAAATAAATTGAATTGAAAATTGAATTGAATTAATAAAGATCCAACCCTCTGTGGTAGCTACAGACCATTGTCACTACGTAATGCTGACATAAAGAAATACGCTAAAGTGCTGGCCTCTAGACTGGATGTGTTTATGACCAAACTCATCCATCAAGACCAATCGGGCTTTATAAAAACACTTCAAGCTGCTGACAATATTCGTAGACCACTCCATGTGCTACACTTCTCACAGAATACGCCCTCACCATGCGCTGTTTTATCGTTAGATGTGGAGAAGGCGTTTGACAGGCTGGAGTGGGACTATCTGTGGCTGGTACTTGACAAATTCGGCCGAGGTCCAACATTCATTAAAATGATCAAACTACTATATTCAAACCCCTGGCTATGGTTGTGACAGCAAATATAATTTCACCTTCTTTTCCAATTGCAAGGGGCTCTAGACAGGGATGTCCTTTATCGCCATTATTATTTGCTCTTTCTCCGGAGCCATCGGCTCAAACAATAAGACAACATCCTCTTAATTTCCCCATAGAAATTTGTAACACGTCACACCGTATATCCTTATTTGCTGACGATATTTTATTGTATATGGATAGGGCAGCAGCATCTATCCCTCAAGTACTTGATACTTTTGAGGAGTTTAGTTCCTTGTCAGGGTACAAAATTAATTGGGCTAAATCCTCATTAATGCCTCTCAATTCATTGCTTGACCCATCTTCCCTGCCTTCCCAGATCCCACTGGTCACCTCTTTTAAATACTTAGGACTGGATATCTTTCCCTCCTTGCATTCAGTAATTACAAAAAACTTTTAGGGAATTTTGAATGGAGTGGGGGCAGATATGGACAGCTGGTCTCTCCTTCCATACTCCATGCAAGCACGTATCTCCATTGTCAAAATGGATATTCTCTCCAGGGTCAATTTTTACTCTAATATGCTACCAATCTCACCT
Source organism: Gymnothorax reevesii (assembly GCA_029721435.1). Lineage (NCBI taxonomy): Eukaryota > Metazoa > Chordata > Actinopteri > Anguilliformes > Muraenidae > Gymnothorax > Gymnothorax reevesii. Next base: position 27,499,178 of record CM056574.1, on the reverse strand, counting down.
CCAGATGGTTATTGGGACAAGATTCATGTTCTTGTCTCAAGATTTATATGAAAGGGAAAAACGCCCTCGCTTAAAACTGTCCACTTTGCAACGTGGCAGACGAGAGGGAGGCCTTGCTCTCCCTAATTTCAAATTGTACTTTTGGCCTTATGTGCTGCGACCGTTATCTGTTTGGCTGGTTCCCAGCGCCTCGGTCTCTTGGCGTGCTATCGAGGAAAATTTGGCTGCTTTTCATCGCTTGCAAGATTTGGTGCACTCCGGTATATCTTCGAAACAGTCCAAATCCAAGTTAGGCCCTGTAATGTCCTCTCTTCTATCAGTATGGCTCTCTTTAGAGAAGGTCACTCATTCTCACTGAAAATGGCACACCCATAGTCCTATTTTCCACAATTTTTTTCTTTTAAGTGGAAAAGTGCCTTTCTCATACCCCCAGGGGAGCGAAAACTGTACACATGTTCTCACTGACATTTATAGCGAGGAGGGTCTTAGATCATTTGCGGATCTGCGGGTGGCTCACAACCTACCAGGATTTTCATTTTTTCTTTGCCTGCAACTTAGATCTTCCATGTGCACCTATGGTGTTCCCTGGGGGCAGTCTCTAGATACCCATAAGCTTGACGCCATAAAATATGTGGGAACTCAGACAAGAGGCTTAGTTTCCAAAATATACACTCATTTATTAGAATCATCTTTCAAGCCCCTTGCTGTTCATGAGGTATGGGAGAGGGAACTTGACTTCATTGGTGAGATCATGGATTGGACGACTGTCTGGGATAACTTGGAAGCCGCATCCAAAGAACCCCAACCATAAACTTATCCATTTCGAATGCTTACACAGATTATACCTCACTCCAAGAAAGTGTCACTTGATGAAAATTGTACCACCCCCAATTTGTGATCTATGTTCGCTTGGACAGGTGGGATCTTTTTTGGACTCCTACTGGGAGTGTCCGGGGGTGGCAGCATTCTGGAATCTAGTGGCATCCACTTTTTCTGACCTCATGAGGGAGCATATACCTTGTTGTCCGAGATTGTTGATTCTGAATGACACTTCGTCATTAGATCTATCAGCCTCCATGTCCCATATTTTATTTGCTGGGCTCACCGCAGCCAAAAAGATGTTGGCATTACGATGGAAGCCTTCACATACTCTTAGCCGATAACAGTGGATGCTGTCATTTCTGGACATTCTTCATATGGAACAGTCAATTGCCAGGGTTCATGAAGCAAGTGAATGAACGGTCCAAACATGGACCTATGCAATATTGGAATTGAAAGAATTGATGGAGTGAAAAGCGGGGTGAACTACGCTGTGTAAATGCAAACCAACAACATGTTTAATGTTATTTATTTATTTTTTGTTACTAAATGTCTATGTAAAGCAAAGTGTAATGACAAACTATTCTGGGAAGGGTGGGATCTTGTCGCCATTGGGGTGGGTGGTAAGATTGCATGGATACTAATGTGTGTGGGGGGAAAAAATATATTCGGGATCGCCTGTTATTTTGTTGATAAATTTAATGTCATGCTCTGACTTGTGTATTATCCCTAAATAAACAGTTGATATTAAAAAAAAAATATATATATATATATATATATATATATATATCACTGGGTCATATTTATTCTATAATGATGTTTGTCTGAGCAATATAGGGTTAATTATGCGCCAAATGTTCTCAATCAGTGAAAGGTGAAAGATCAGGACTTTAGGCGGGCCAGTTCAGCACACAGACTCTTCTACTACGAAGCCATGCTTTTGTAATAGCTGTAGTATGTGGTTTTGCATTGTCCTGCTAAAATACACAAGGCCTTCCCTGGAATTGATGTCGTCTGGAGGGGAGCATATGTTGCTCTGAATCCTTCATATACCTTTCAGCATTCATGGCGCTTTTTAAAACATGCAAGTGTCCCACACCATATGCACTAATGCATCCCCATACCATCAGAGATTCTGGCTTTTGAACTGAACGCTGATATCAGGAGGGGTGGTCTTTCTCCTCTTTAGCCCGGAGGACACGACGCCCATGATTTCCAACAAGAATGTGAAATTTGGACTCGTCTTGACACAGGACACTTTGCCACTTTCTTACAGTCAATTTTAAATGAGCCTTGCCCCACAGAACACGGCGGTGCATCTGGATCGTGCTCAACAGTGGCTTCCTTTTTGCATGATAGAGTTTTCGGTGGTATCTGTGGATGGCACGGCGGGCTGTGTTTACAGACAGTGGTTTCTTGAAGTATTCCTGGGCCCATTTAGTAATGTCAATGACAGAATCATGCCGCTGAGTGATGGAGTGGCGTCTGAGGGCCCGAAGATCACAGGCATCCAGTAAAGGTTGGAGAGCCCCTGGCCATCTTTACTTCAGAGAGACTCAGCCTCTCAAAGACAACTCTTCTACAGCCAAGTAAATAGCCAGTTAGTATCTCCGTTGTACAAAAGTTAGTTGTCTTGGAAAATTATTTGTGACCTTTAATGATAGTTAAAAATGGAAGTACTTCTCCTCATGTTACTAATTGGAACAAGAGCAGAAGCTTTTCACTTGGTCTCCACCATTGGGACAGTTTTCCTGTTAATCACTGCAGTATGTTTCTCTGCCCAATTTATTAGACACAGCACCTTTTTGGGGTTCACAGTTTTTATAGATTCTCTTATGTCTTAAAAAACTGTAGTATATGAGTACATGCTGTCTATTACTACACAGTGCATCACGAGGTCAACCTGGAAACCTGATTATGTTAATCTTCCAGTTAACTTGTTTAATTATAGGCTGGCCATTACTTATTTATAACTTTGTCATACTGTTAAAAAGGCCATCACTGTCTCCATTCTTGAATCTGAAGAGAAGCTGAATTGCAGAAAGAAAGATTTTTTTTCATTTCAGCATATGGGATTGGTAAAAGGTAAGTTCCAGACATATTAACTAATTTTGTGCACCACGACAAAAAGCCATTCACAGGGTGCTGCAATATTTGAGCGCGCAATGTTGTCGATAAGCTTTCTTGTACATTTTACACGGCTTATTCACCTTTCTCAATGGGTGGTAATAGTTATTAGTTTTATAAGATTGGAAGTCACATAATTTGGGGAAAGTAAAGACTCCAGAGAGCTCATATGACTCATTGTCTTTTGGATGATTTTAGTCACTGAAAGTGTGAAATTCTGGGGCCTGTAAAATAATCAGATTGTTAGAGGAATTGTGCGTAAACTATAGTGGATTGTTACCCTTTCACATTTGTTGTGGTTCTTCCCATTCATATGCATTCTGGCATGTTTCAGAAAGATTCCAAATATTGCTTCAATTAAATAACACTCACTGCTGCAATGTAATATTCATGGAAATGCCCCCTGAAATACTATACTCATACTGCTTGGTATTCATCTCCCTGGCCTGGCAGTTACTCCTTGCAGCTGGTGGAAAATAGGAAAAGACGTAATAATTGATCTTTTTCCGATGCAGTGCACGTGAGAAAATAGGGCCCGATAAGTTCCATAAGGTCTTATAAGTTTTGTCCATTGGTTTAAACACTGAGAATAACTTAAAAATGAAAACTAAACCTAGATTAGTCAATTTAATCGCTGATGGATGTTTCTTAGTCGTCATTTGTCATCAGGCGAATAAGGTTTGCTGGAAGTTTGTTTATATGTAGCTTAGTGTATGTGCTGGAAGATTACCTCATTCATCGCTCCCTCTTCTATTAAGCCACAGCCCAGCTCCCTGTGAGATCCGATCCCTAACCAATCAGCCTTTTAACATACCCCAATCAGCCACTCCTTGTAATCGTGTTCCCACACAGATGACACTATGCTCGTTCGAACAACACCTTCCCCACCTTCAGCCATTGGTCAATATAATTTCAATCTCTGATTGATCTCCATTTGTGTTTAATTGCTTGAACCCACTATCCGTGACATTGCCATATAGCTAATAATAGCTGCACTCTTTAGGAATTCCTGACTTCACAATTGAACGAGCCGACCAATGTGGTTATTTTATGGTCAGATTGGAAGGATTTCAATCTCAGCTACCTATGAAAAAGGAATAAATACCCTCTGCCACCTCAGGCTGCTATTACAGAGCCCCCCTTGAGTACATGTTCTCAACCTCAAACCATCTGACCATAGTCTGTGATTGCACTCTCTAGCACCGCCTGTCCCCAACTACACCATGATTGCAATTCCCCCCATATAGAGCTAGGACTGATCCAACTCTTTTTACAGATATTTTCCTATGTGCAGGTATAACTCAAAACTCTTTCTTCCACTGTTGCTTTAAGAAAACTATAATTCAAATAGAAGAACTATTAGTGATAGAAACCAGGACAGATGATATTATATTAGCACCCCAGCTCCTCTCCCCTTGTCCCACAAGCGCCCTGAAGACCTGAGGCTGTTTACAGGCTTCCCACAGGATTTACATTGTGAGAAAAGCAGATCTTGTAATGACTCAAAGATAAGGATGGCTGAAAATCTGCATCACTGTAACGGAACCATATCATTGATTACCTCCCCCGGGCTCTTTCTTCAGTAGCCAAAATGACAGATGCCCCTCTCGTCTATCCTTGATTTATTTTTCTTTCCTACCCAGATATGCTGAACCTTTCCAAATTTCTCCTGAACCTCCAGTTCTTCACCGTAACTGACTCTTTTTGGCGTATTTGCACATGTCAGCTCTTCAACATCGAATCAAATACATTTTATGTGCCAACAATGACCTGCACAGCTTTTCATTTAAGACATTGCACCCTTTTAAAATATTAATGTTTGTTCATATTATGACTGGACTGTGTATACTAAATGGCCATTTGCAGACAGGTGGTGTGCACTCATATTAATGTACAAAAAAGCTCTCTATTGGCAGGCTGCCCCCTTAAAGCAGAATTTCCACTTCTTTGAATATAAGGCTGACAGGAAGTCGCCCTTTTGCTGGAAATCCATATGTTAGTCTATGGCGGACAGAACATGTCAGTTACATATCTCCCAAAACAGATCCATTATTTTTTTCTGCATCCCTTGATGTTTTTGCATTCTTTGTTTGCTTGCTTTCTGCTATTAAAGCAACATTTTCACAACTCAACTCAATATGCAGTAACCAATGTGTACAATACATTTAACAGTTGACTCACCAAGATCCCATGGCTCAGTGATGAAGAGGTGTTTGAATTATACCTCCCAATTCACTTGCTCTGAAACAGAAACAAACTCACATAAATATAAACAACACCTTGCAAATCTGAAGTTGCCAGCATACCATGGTATTTATACCCTCAATAATGGAAGTGTTTGATTCTGTTCATCATTTACATGCTTGGTTTTCATGTAACAATATTTTTTAGCAGTTTTAAAGACAAGTAGATCCTGTCTTTCAGACACAAAGTTCCTTGACCTCAATCATGACCTCATTGCGCCTCCCATTGTTCCGACCACCAAGCAGGGGCATGTCTTATCCAAAGTAAACAAACTCAGTGTGACGGTGCGTTCAGAAACCACACGCTCGGTCTAGCCATTGGTTTGGGGATGAAAACCTGACGTGAGACTGTCTGACGTTCCAAGTGAGGCGCAGAAGGCTTTCCAAAATTTTGCAGTAGACTAGGGACCTCGATCAGAAACAATATCAGTGGGGATACCATGGAGATGGACAACGTGTTGGATCAGTAGGGATGCAGTTTCTTGTGCAGTGGGGAGTTTGGTGAAGGGAATGAAATGAACGGCCTAGGAAAAATGGTCTACAATAGTGAGAGTAGTGTTATGGTGATTGGAAGGGGGTAATCCGGTGATGAAATCTAGAACGCTACCTGTCAAAGTTGACCAAATCGATCGTTGTCCGTATCTTATGAAGGACTGGACAGATGATCCAACGCAATGGCCTCCTGTCACGTACAGAGATATCTACAATTATCTGATTGAGTCGCCTGGTAAGAGACACTATTACATTTTCTACAGCTAAGCCTTAAACAGCTCTTTACATAAGTGCACGTAACAATAACCTATCAATAATCAAGAGCGTCAGTAAGGTTCTATTTGTTACTCATACAGGTACAAGAAGCAAAATGCATTTTTGCAGTTTACAGACTTACAGTCATAAAGTGGAGACCGCAGCTCCAAACATGTGGTGTGGTAGGGTTCCACAGACAGCCAGATATATCCTCACGGCGGATGGCTTGCAACCAGTTTGTCCTTCTAATGGGCTCCGTTTTCATATTTGAACTTAATGAACTTTGTGAACTTTAATTCCCGATATTTGCGAAATTCGCTAAGCAGAACACAACAGCTCTTAACCATTGTCTGCTCGTTTTCAATGGTCGCTAAGGCTTAGTTTTCCACCCTGGCTAAAACCAGATGTGACGTTTGTGGGCGTTCCTGTCTAGCTCCGTGTGTATGTATTGACTAGACCCTGGAAAACTGCTGGGGCATTAATAAGCCCGAAGGGAAGAACTAAATCTTCCCTGAACCCCGTGTTAAAAGCTGTTTTCCACGAATCCCCTTCACGGACACGAACTAGGTGGTAGGTGTTGCGTAGGTCCAGCTTGGTAAACACGGTGGACCCCTGGAGAAGCTCAAAGGCAGTGGTCATGAGTGGCAAAGGGTAACGGTTCTAAATAGTAATCTCATTGAGGCCTCTATAGTCAATACGTGGACGTAGGGACCCGTCCTTCTTACCCACAAAGCACCCCGCCCCAGCAGGAGAGGAAGATGGGTGGATGATTCCGGCAGCGAGGGACTCGCTCAGGTACTTCTTCATGGCTTGGGTCTCGGGCAGGACAGGGAAAACAGACAGCCTCTAAGGGGCATGGTACCTGGCTTGAGGTCAATGGCACAATTATAAGGGCGATGAGGGGTAGACATGAGGCACCGGACTTGGAAAACACCTCCTTGAGGTCATGATATACTTCAGGAACCTTCTCCAGGTTCGGGATCTCTGCAGGAGAAGGAACATGACCATGAGCATTTACCAGGCGTGACTGTGAACAGTTAGGGCTCCAGCCCGTAATCTCATGGGAGATGAGATGAGGGGAGTCAATGAGGTTCAGTTTGATGGTCTCCTGGTGGTTGCCTGAGTTGCGCAGCTTTATGGGGGCTGTGGAGTGTGTGATACGGCCTATCCTTTGACCGTTCACCAAATTGGCAACATGTGAACATGAAACCTTCTCCAGAGGTATTCCCCAATTGCGCGCCATTTCAACATCAATGAAGCTGACCTCAGCTACAGAATCCACCAGGGCAAGTAGTCTGCTTGAACCCCCCTTCCTACTCCAAACTGATGGGCACACAGGTTCGGCTGGTTGAGGAGACTTCAACGGGAGTTACACCCACTAGTGGCCCTTTCATGGGTGGGCGTTGGCCTTTAGTTGGACACTGGGAGCAGATGGGTCCAGCTTTGCCGCAGAAGAAGCAGGCCCTCTCCCTGAACCTGCATTCCCGCTCTTTCTTGGTCAGTCTGGCTCTGTCCATCTGCAAAGGTTCCCCCTCAGGAGCAGTCTTGGGAGCCGCAGAAATTTGGAGAGGAAGCTGCCGTCTCAACTGGGTCAAGATGGGGAGGTAAGGGGAAGCACTGGATTGCTTCGTCCGTCTATGCTCCTCTTAACGTGCGTCCACACGAATGGCCAGGTTAATACACGAATGGCCAGGTTAATAAGAGCCTCCAGCTCTTCAGGCAGCTTGCAGGTAAGAAGTTCATCCTTAATTCTCTCAGCCAAACCATTCAGAAAGGCATCATACAGCGCCCTCTTCTGCCAATCGCTGTTGGTAGCCAGGGTCTGAAAATCTATGGCATAATCAGAAACAGAATGGCTACCTTGACGGATATGCAGGAGGTCTCGACCAGCCTTGTGCCTATGTCTGGATCGGTCAAATATGTGTCTCATCTCCTCCTCCAGTAGTTTAGATGACTGCACGCAAGGCAGGCCAGCTTCCTAGGCAGCGGTCGCCCACTGCTTGGCCCTTCCGGTGAGCTGGGTGATGTACGCCACTTGGAAAATGCTGCACTCAGCGGCTCGTGGGGCGCGTGTGGATCGGTCTGCGAGGCTCATGTCGCTGTTAGTCACGAGAATCCATTCTTTTCTATATTTTTAATTGCTGAATGTAGAAGGAAATGACCGGCACGTTTCACAGATTGTTGCTTTGTGAGCCTCTCGGGCTGTCCTGTGCCTTTTGCGAGCCACACGACCACAGAATCTGTGAGGATATGCTGATATTTTATGTCGTCATTTATGTGCGAAAGAAATGCCTCAATTTTGTGAAGCAATGTATTACAACGTTGTTTAAATACATTTCACTGTCGTTTAACCAATTAGTCTGAGAAACTTTCTAATCAAGAAAAGTAAACTGCGACAGGTTTAGGTCATTCAGCACTGAAGGGTGAGGATTGAGCGTCCCTTTGCAGCAGCCGAGCACCCCCTGTGGTACCCAGTACCCACTACTGTCAGTTATGCTCAATTGGCGTTTGTGAATATCACCTGGCGAGGAGTGAGACCGCTCCCTCGGTTAGAGGTAGGTCGATCTCTCTCTCACACTCCAGTTACATTTCAATCGTACTCATCATATGGTGAGTTGAGGGTGAGTGTGAGTGTCGTTTCTGATTACACACCATGCACGCTAAGTACACAATGCCGCACGTAAGCAAAGAGGCTGTTCTTGAATTAACGTCACTACCGGAAATTCCTGATGCTATGGCCATAACTCAGTAATTAGGTAATATTTTGGAATAATTTCAATGTAGAATGTTTTATGACGGTGCATTAATTGAACTGAACTTGGTTTCAGAGATTTTAAAATTAATTCCCATAACCGGTTTATTTTTTAGCAGCACAACAAAATAAAAACAGGAACAAACTAATAAAACACTGGTAAGAAAAAAAAAATAACAGACCATTTCGAAGGAAAAAAATGTTATAATAAACATCAACGATAGGTTCTTTGAAGTACACAAATCGTATATTCTGCAATATTTGTCGGCACAATGATAGTGAAAGGGGAGGTAAATTTACCTCTTCATCACAGAGGTATGGGATCTCAGTGAGTCAACTGTTAAATGTATTGTGCACGTTGGTAACTGCATATTAAGTCCTGTATTCGAAGTTGTAAAAATGTTGCATTAATAGCAGAAAAAGAGCAAACCAAGAATGCAAAAACCTCAAAGGATGCAGAAAAAATAATGCATCTGTTTTGGCAGGTATGTGAGTGACATGCTCTGTCTGCCATAGACTAACATATGGAGTTCCAGCAAAAGGGGAACTTCCTGTCAGGCAGTTGTCACTTCCTGTGAGACAGGTGACAGCAGTCAGGGTCCCAGATGCTCTTATACATGTCAAGCCTCAAACAATTCACCGCACGGCAGAAGCACTTTCAGAGATCGGCAGTCTCCTTCAACGTTTCATTCAATGCTCCCTGACGGACCTGTCCCTGACAGCCTGCTCCGGAAAAACACCTACAGCAGATGGCCGAGAGTCTGCTCTCTGTGTGTGAACTGAGGTAAAACTGCGCTGCACGGTCCATCTGCCTCTTTTGAATCTCAGGATCTGTGTCATCCAGGTCATACTGAGTTTTACTTGGCATCACTGAGGTCATGTTATGCCTTTCCTTCGAAAATTTTACGAAGAAAGCAAACAGTACGAGATATTTAAAAACAGAGTTGGGAAGAGACATTTTTTGAAACGGAATCGACATTTCTCTCAGAATGTTCTTTTCAATTGTGTGACTCGTCATACACTCAAAAAAATGAAATGTTATGAAACGTTAGATTTACTTTATAATTTTATGTTCAACTGGTTCCACGCAATCACTTTGCCTAACCTTATTTTGACTTTTAACATATTTGGCCAGTTTAACTGGTTGCACTGAGTGGAATGTACTTAACTCAGTTTTGTGGGAACAGTTGAGATAATATTATTAAGCAAATCTAACATTTCATAACGTTTCATTTTTGTGAGTGTAGAGGAGATTTATATCATACAATAAAAATTAACTTGTGTGATACTTTTAATAAACATTTGGCAACATGGAGTCCAATTTGAGGGAATTTTTTCACCAAAAATGTGAGAAATTAAACTACAATCAAAGCAGTGTGTTCTGCCAAGCAGGAAGCCGTCCAGTCACTAGAACAGTGCTACTTGGGTTGTCGCATTTTCCATGCTTGGTGGTAACTTCAAAGTAAATAGATTGAAAATGACATGTAAATTTGTTGAAAATCACAAAGTTGAATTCCATCCCTCCATCCATTGTCTAACATGTTTTTTCTTCATCAGGATCACTTCGGAGCTGGAGCATATCCTTGCCGCCGATGGGTGAGAGACAGAAACACACCTGAACAGCTTGCCCATCCATCGCTGGGCTCACACACCACTCACATTCTCACACCTACGGGCAATTTAAGACCCACTACTTTACCTGGCATGCAAGTTTTTTGGCTGCGGGAGGAATGAGGTATCCAGTGAAAACTGATAAGGAATCAGGTAGACACCAGATGCGGGGAGATGGGAATGAGGATTTATTAAACAAAAAACAAAACAGGCACGAGGGCCAACGAAAAACTTGGCCCAAAGGGTTGCAAAAGACAAACTAAAGAATGCTGCACAGAGCTATAAACAATAAATGCAAAAAGACAAAAAACAAAAAGGCACTGGAAACTCCAGGCAAGATACTCAAGAAAAATAAATAACAATACTAAATATATATATATATATATACACACAAGACGAGAGGCTAGGACAAATACTAGGGAACTTGACAAGAACTTGGCTAAACGTGACGCGACTAGAAACAAACTTGAGACACTGTCTGCCAGCCAACTTCCACCGCATCCAGATAAAGGCTTGGAAATCATGACATGAGGGGTAACACCTGGAGAGAGAGAAACAAGAGGCATGGCAAGATCAAGACATGGACTGAGATTGGATGACATGACCTGCTCATTAAGAGAATGAGCGTGCTCAGCTTAAGTACCAATTAAGTATGCAGTTTGGAAGCAAGCATGAATGTTAAGAACAGAAAAGCACAGCAAGATCTTGAAATAGCAAAGCAGGAATCATGACAATAAACTCCCTGTCTACATTAGTAGTATTAGTAATGTGCCTATCTAAGAATTACACCACCCAGTGAGTGTTAGTAAATGTTAGTAACTTAAAAACAGTTAATTGCCAATTAAGCTTAGAGAGCCCCGAATCAGCACAGCACAGAAGGAAGAGGGAAATACCAAGCCAACCCAGAGCTCTGAAATGTGCAACAACGAAGGCACGGGGCGGAACGCAGACAAGCGGTGGAGTGGCATGGCAGACCTGGCAAAAACAAAAACATGGAAAAGTAAAAACATGGAATGTGAAACATGAAATGCAAAAACTGTGACATGAACTAAGAACTATGAAACTATGAACTATGAAATCTTGAAACATGAAACTGTTAAAACCATGAATACTGTTCTGGCCAAAGGCCAGAACCCTGGAACACAACAGAAAACTGACTCGAACACAAGGAGAAAAGGCTGATCTGGTTGTCTGGTATATCAAGCCAATTCCCGGTGGACTTGTACACCTTTCGGGCCGATAGATTTTTTTTAAAATTGGGCTATTTATTTTTTGGAGCAGGGACATTGACCCCCAGTCAATAGAAGAATACACTAAAATAGGTCCCAGCACTCAGGGCTGGCTGAGCTAAACTGTAAGATTGCAGCAGACAGAGATTCAGGCTACCTGAGTACCCTTTACCGTAAGTAGACAAGGGCAAGGACAAAACAGCATTAGAAAGATATACAAATAGCCAGGGACTGAAAGTTGGACTGATGCCATTATCAAATATCTGTTCAGACAGTCAATATCAAATAGCCTAATTTGAAGTAAATGTTTATGTAGCATATTTCCCAAGTGCTGGCACAACTTTGACTGATTATCTTTAGTTTGCATTACCTTTGTTATGCTAGTAGCAGGGAGGACAAACATTCCAGGCCTAATATAGTCACTACAGGAATTCCAAGTTAGCGATGGATGCAAATGCAGTGTAGGCTGTTTCTTGCCAACTAAAAATACTTTCATAAAAATACATTGAATATCAAGTGGTATAAAGCTATTTAAAAAATCAATAGCAGATAGCCATTAGTTTTGTCAAGAAGCCAAATGATTTTGTACCATTAGTCTCTGTTGATGAGCCTTTTTTCACTCGATTTAATGCCTGTAAAAAAAAAAAGAAAAAAAAAAGTCAGGTTTATACTACTCAACAAAAATCTGAAAATCAACAAAAAAAGTGACTTCATTTGGGCTTGCAGATGTTCATGTACGGTATGTATTCACTGTGATGCTTTTGAATTATTTTTAAAGTTTCAAGCACTTATCTTTGTGAAATGCCAGACAAAAGAGATGAAAGCCATCTCTTTCACCACTTTGAATATGCCATTTCAGAATTGCTAAAATTCTTGTCTGGGAAATCATTTGGGATATCATTAATGCTCATCTCACAGTTCATGCTTTGATTATTAATACCTTGCATCCAAATGTTCATCAGTGTCTTTGCAACATTTCCAGTTATTGGTTTTTGCTTGAGGGAAGTTGGTGATTTTTTTATTAACGTTCAGATAAGTGCCCTCTACTCCACCATTCCACAAGCATGGGCCAACTCTCCTTGGATTTCATGTTTTTCTGACATTTAGATACTCAAGATGTCCACCACAATGCCGGCCCTCAGGTTTTCAAAAAAAGGCAGTTTTTCTTTACTCATATCAGACTGCAACTTGCAATAACCTCCCCAAATATTAGAATACTTTTTGGCCTTATAAATGTGAAAACATATTTGTGGTTGTTCACCACTTTTTAGTCTCTGTCTTCATCCATGTCTTAGTCCGCACATAGGACTTACCTTAGCAAGTCAAATAAATGAAATGGATTTGCAAAGCAGGTGCACTTGATTAATGCATTAATTACATCCAAATACATTTCTACGAAGACAAGATGTCAACAATGCATGCATATGAGTAAGTCCATTTAAAGCTAAAAAAGATTATTTTTTGGCAAAAGAGTACGGGAGGTACACATATTTAAGCAGAGCGCAAGGACGGGAGATCTCTGTCCCGTTACAGTGAGTTGGTCTGGGCTAAAAATGCTTGGGCTGATTTATTTATTTATTTTTTGTGTCCTAATCCATCCCTGCAGGGAGAACATGCAAACTCCACGCTGTTTACTGACTCCCCAGGCTGGAATAGAAAGAAATTGTTTTTGTAAAGTCATGATGAGTATGCGAGTCAGCTGGGAAGTGAGGCTGAGAAAGGACTGGAAACAGGAAAGGGTGTGGGGGCATTCACCCGCCCATTTGTAACAGCTTTTTCATAATTTTGTGGCAATTACTGAGCCCCAGACTCTCTAATGCATCATGAATGAGAAAATTGCATTTTTGATTCCTCTGAGGATCAAAGTGTCTCAAAGCACCGAAGCTCCATTTAGAGTCAGTAAATGTAGAGAGAACACAAACCTCATCAATAGGATTGGTTTTCATGCAAGTCCAAAAGCAATTTTTGCATCATAGAGACTCTTTTGACCTTGCCTCCTCTAACCTAGTCTCAAATGATTATGAGATTGGATAACCGTTCCAATTCTATTGCTCGGTTAATTCAATGAATCCACTTACAACCAATTTGCATGACCACCAACCCAGGCTAATCACAATGCTTGTCCAGGCTGATCCAGAGAAACCACACCCGGGGTTTTATGCTCATTTTATTGATTTTCATTCACAAAACAAGCTTTATGTATTTTAAGGAAATAGAAAACAAGTGATGAGGCAAGCACAGATTCTCCTCAAGGTGTGATAAAGCAGAGGAGGACGTACCATTTGTCCGCATTGTCGCCTTCTTTGCCAGATTGCTTTCAAATTTAGCTATATTTGTTAATTGTTTGTTTTAGCCATAGTTCCATCATTGATCTGTAATTTGCAGACTTATACTTTCCCAGGTTTTTTTGTTGCTTTGTATAATGTTTGGATACAGTAACACATCATTGACTTTTCTGGATAAAGAAAAACATAGACACGTAGCTATTGTGTATTAGTTCAGTTGGGTGTTCCCTGAGTTAAGCTATGAGTTAGCTATTGCGCTAATTCCGGTATATTTACATAGATGCGTACAGCTGATATGCTGATCAATGTGCACTGTCCTAATTCAATAAAGTCAATAAATAAATCATAATCTATTTTCGCTGCTTATCATACCTGCCATGTGTTACCATGGACATAAGGAGTGTGTGCCTTAACACTGTCTGTTTTTTTACACTGGGTGATGCCACCAGTGACGTCACTGGGATTGACCAAGTATTTGTGGGGGGCGGGGTGTTATTTAGGTTAAATTACTGTAATTTATGTTGATTTTGTGATATATTTATGTATGGTAGCAGATGCATGTTACATGGTAAACAAAGTGAAATGCTTTTACGTAGAGATTTGTGAAAATTAATAACTTTATCACTTACCTCTTTGCAGTAAAGGTGTCATATTCTCCTGCATGTACTGTACAGCCTATTCAGCTCCTGCTGAGGGAAGGGGCAACTTCAGCAGTTGCTTTTTGGCAGTTTTGGTAGATGGATCTCAGAGTATAGCTCCATGAACGTAATGTTGAGCTGTGCTTTCTCTAAGTTTAGTTTTATTCAGTTAAGCCGACTTACTGTTCATTTGTCTTTGTTTTGGACATATTTTTTGGGAACAGATAGTGCAACTATTTTGTGGATAAACAACCTTTTTATATCTGGACACAGGTTCTCGAGTCTATTACCTATCACCTTCCGAGCCACAATAAGAATAGCCGATACCTACAACAGTTTTTACAACTGTACAAAGTTGAAAAATGTGAGCCTTTGGAAGTGTGAGCTCGGAATGCCACTGGAAGTGTTGCTAACTAGTCAACCAGTAGCACCTTTTTAAAACTTCCAAACAATTTTTTAAATTACAGCACAAACATAACTCTAATTTTCAAATACAAATGTACATGAACATATATATATATATATACAGTATATATATATATATATATACATATAGTCTTTTGTTTTCATTCGCAATCACACAGGATTCCTTCGGGGTGAAAATAACGTTTGTGTGAGCAGTCTCCGACTGTTGCAGTTTTAACTGCAATTTGGAGGCATCATTTTTTTGTGACATGAGTTTTGATAAGATTTCAAAATCCACGAGGAAAAATCCACAGAAATAGCTTTTTTGGAACATTGTACCATGTTTAATGGAAACGGGCACTTGGATTAACACCCGTAGGACTACCAAGTCAGGAAATTGGTTACATGATTCATTTTAAGAATCACACTCTCTGGTTTCTGTTATGTAAAATTTTGGTTCAGGAAGAATAGCACCCTCGCAGAAATTGGGTTCTCTGTACTCCATTGGCATCGGGGTGTTTTACAAACGTACTTGCATATGGTTCGATAGCTGTTCCTAATTCTGAATTAAATATGAACACACTCACGCAGGCTCAAAGAAAAATAAGCTAACTTTGTGCATTAGCATTGTTAGCAGTGCATTTAAAACTAAAAGATAACATGTATTATTATGAAAATGACAAATTTAATAATGGTTGCTGGCTCGGACAAAAAAGCTGGAAATTATTACTAATTGTATATTTTATAGAACAATGTTGTAAAGCTGCAAGCTATAATTCCTGTGTCAAATAAAGGAAAGTGACAACCACATCCTGCTGCAGAAAGGGAGCACTGCTCTGCTGAAATTGAAGGTAATATAATTAGTGTTTGCATTTAATTTTCCAAAGCTTTATTGATTAGCCATTCTCGTGAACATAATGGGGAAAATTAGGTGTTTCGGCACTGCCTGTTATTTACTGACCGCTGTGATTAAATAAATTGCTTACCCAAACTCAATTTAAATCACACCAACTCAGCAGCTGTTCTATGTTATGCTACTTGTGGGCAGTCAAAGATGTGAAGGCATACATGGCAGCCAGGTCTTCTGATCTGACAACTCCTTATCAGTTCATTTCTGAGGGATTTTACTGGCCTAACCTTCACTGTATGAAGAATTAAATTTTTCTTTCTGAAAACTTTCTTTGAGATACTCGGTGATTCTCTGGTGGTGCTTGGAATTGATAGTAGCCAAATGCAACGTTTTTCTTGCTGAACATACACTACCAGTCCAAATTTTTACACACCCTAAGATCGTATCAAGTCTTTATCTTACATGTATTTTTACAACAAAGTAATCGCTGGAACCCAATAATTATTTATTACAAATAATAAATTTACAAGAAAAATCCACAAGGAATCCAGCAAAGGTGATTGAAATGATCAGCGCGCTTTCAACCCACTGAAGCTGCTTGATTGAGAGTAGATCATTTGAATCACCTCTGCTGGAGCAGGGAGAGATCTAACACATGCAGGACAAGTGGTATTGCAGGAGAGGTTTTAGAAGCACTGTTAGACCATCGTTACTGATCTGATTAAATATTGACAAAATGACTGATCCAGATTTTACTTAATTTGTTTTGTTATATGCGTGATTTATACATTCGGCTTCAGTTTTCCTTCCTTTCTGTTATACAACCAATATGAGACTATAACACAAGAACAAAATATAAAAAATTGTAACAATTACAGAAAACATTGAGGTTTATGAAAACTTTTGACTGTTTGTGTAAATTTTAAAACGTTTTCAGGCTTTACAAACAGGGCCCCTCGTTAGGGGAGACCGGGGAGACATGGAACATTTTTCCTTGATGTCCAATTTGTCGGGAAATATTTACTGACATGAAAATATTATTACTGGCGGAATAATATATGCATAAGTAATATGCGGCATGGCCAAACACAATTTGAAAATATCATCAATGAAAAAAAATATGGACGATTAAAATAAAAAAATATGTATGGGGAGATTTGGGACTTTGCGGGGTGAAATGGGGCACAGAGGAGGGAGAGTTGGGACATGGTGGGGTGATTTGGGACAAAATGATATTTCATAAGAAATATATCAAGTTTCACAAACATTTTATTGAGATAGACTCCGACTAACAGAGCAAGCACTTATGCAACCACATTCTCTGACAGAGAAGGGTCCAGGGACAAATGACAAAAATGGCACATTCTTACAAAAATATGTAATAACAGTTGAAAATAAAAAACGGCAGCCTCTGACCTTTTACTAGTAACTGGCTTTAACATGTTTAAAGCAACACAAACAGAAGTTCACTGTTTAACTCGAGTTCAACTTGGTTTGGCTTTCCTAAAACATAGGCCACATGTCCTACATTTATCCCCCATTCACTGAAAATGTGACACGTTCTTACAAACATATGTGATAACTGCTGAAAATCAGTAAACATTAGTATGGACTAAGTCTCCCAAGTCTCCCCATGTTACAGATTTCAAGACCAACGGAAATTTTGAAAAATGTAGAAATGATTTTCCAAAAATAACGTCCTTAACATCCTGAGCTATGTCTATGTAGTAACTGTCCCAGTAACATCAGATCCTGAAGATTTTACATGCACGGTTTTTACATTTTACATATTACATGCACGGTGATTACCTCGGATGGAAAGTTTGAAATGCAAGTTTAGACCGGATAAAAATGAAAAATGGATTTACCTTCCTTGTGCTGCAGCCGCCATCAAATAAACAGGAAGTGTATTGTTGACTTTCTTACTCTCCAGACTCTGATGCAACATTTAATATCATTGGTTAATGTGGTATCCTAGAAACAACCCTGTCCCAAGTCTCGCCCGTCCCAAGTCTCCCCGGTCTCCCCTACCACCACCATGTGACCTGCCAGAATTTAAATTGATATTTCAGTGGTTATACTTGAGTGGTTTCTAAAAGACACTGTACAGATGGCTGATTGTCCAAGAGGCATACTGTCAGAAATCCAGATGATTACAATATGATTTATTTCCCAAGAATTTTACTCAGTGTTACCGTGTTAAACATCGGTGTGCTGCCCTTTTACACAAATTTTTTACACTGCAATTTGAAAACCATTTTGTTAGTACCTTCCTCTGGGTTTGGAAACTTGTCTCGTAAAATACTGATGATTAGACCTATAAGCGGACCCATTCTGTCAATTAGCATTTAAATTAATAAGAACCTGATGCTTTTATAACTGTGGTTTGTATACTTAGAGGTTAAAGCTAATATGTTTCCCATATTTTGTCCCCTGTATTCTCTGCAGTTTTTGGTAAAAAAGGTAAAAGCAACTGGAAATTTCAGATTGCAATAGTATTCATATTGACTGAGCTGATGGACCTAATGTGTGATGGACAGGTTTCCCAACTGGGCACCGCTCATGCTGCTTGACGACTTCCTTTTTTGACCCAAAACTGCAAGAGAGGATTGAGATGAGAGAAGAAATATCTGCTTCTGAAGTACTGTACATCAGAGATATGAAATGAACAATGAGTCTTTGAGAATAAGGGCACGCCTGGGTTTCTCTGAAAAACATTATCCATTCTCTGGAAAATAACGTTCCACCTCTTTCGGTAGAATGCCTCTCTAAGGTGACAGAAAGTTCTTAGAATGAGTAATTTACAAAAATTCTCGCTAAACTGTGCAGAATTTCCTGTTCCTCAAAATACATAAACTGCTTCAATGGAATGTAGCGTAGACACAAAACTTGTGACAGGATAAATGATCTCGCACCAAGGACGAATCAACTTGCTGTTACGACTGGATTTAAACGCCTTTTGTTCATGCATATTCTGCAGCAGTGCTCTCATGGGGTAAAAATAATATAGACAAAAAATGCCCTACTTCAGGGATGTCCAATCTTCCCCATTAAGGGCCGATGTGGGAGCAGGTTTTTGTTTCAGCCCAGTGCTGCAACACCTGATTCCACTGATTTACTGATCAGGCGGTTCAGTCAAGACCTTGGTGTGTAAGTGCTGGGCTGTGACAAAAAGCAGCACCCGCACCGGCCCTTTGTGGATTCGTTTAGACACCCCTGCCCTACTTCATTCTGCTTAAAAAGGACAGTTCAAAATTTAACTCATCCATTTGATTCTAATATTCAGCTGGAGAGAATGTTCCATATGGAGGCATTTTATACTACATAGAATTCTTTTCATGTTCCATTATGTGTCAAAATACTTAGTAACTGACTTAAAATTGATACATTAAAGAAAGTGTAACAGTTTTTCCATCATAGCTCTGCATAAACTTACCTTTGGCTAGGTAGTTTATTTTGATTCATACGATTATTGTAGTCTTGATTAAGGCCAATGTGACAGAATATAGGCGCCCGAGAGATTTCTCATGCCAAAAAAGCATTAATGTGATAAGCAGGAAAAGCCTTGGCAAGGCGTTGGGGGGAAAAAACCACAGATTATCAACCAAAGTCTATTTAAGTGAAGAAGTGTTGCCAAGTGGCTTCATCAAACTTATTTTAAAAAGATATATTGCATGCAGAGAGGAATGTGTGAGGGCATCTAAACACTGCAGAGTGCAGCCAATATGGGTCAAACCATAGCCTTTAACTATAAAATACATTTTTCTCTTTCTGGGCATGCATACTGTAGGTGTAGATGGTGAAATGTTCAAATACATTTGATTTGATACACTCACACATCATCATGATTTGATGGCATATGTTTAATAAACCTAACCTCAAATGACTGCGGAGGCTAATCATTTGATTGTTTATTGATTGATAATATGCTATATGGCAAAGATGTGTTCATAAGGACAGCTCGCTCCTGGAGTTTGACACCTAGTGTAGAGATTAGGGTGAATTGGACTTGTTACCTCTCTGTGAAATGTAAGCTTGAGCGCCATTACTTCAGATCAAATCCTTTTAATGTTGTATTCTACCATGACATTATAGCAAGAGGAATTATTTACATGTATTTTACTCCAATGGATGTCAGTCTCACTCACAAACACTGCAATGCACTATCAGAACATTCTAAATTACAAGTTTAGCATATATTTCAAATATATTTTGCATCCATCTTAGCAGCTGTAATATTCTGCCTGCTGGTGATATTTTAGAGAGATGGCATGATTATACGAATTATCTCCACAATAATTTAATCATATACAAATGATTAAATGGAGTGTATACAATGCAAATTCCCATGGACACTATACGTTTGATTGTGGCCAGCTATTACAATTTTTGAATCATGAAAACTGCTCAAATAAGAAAATTTTGTGGTTGCTCCTCTCTTATCAATGTAGAGTAGCTGCTTCAGCCCTGTTTTTTTTTTTTAGACCTTTATTTAACTAGGTGAATCATTGAGAACCAGTTCTCATTTACACTGATGACCTAGCCAAGAGGTCTAAGCAAGTGCTAGTCACCTGCGTGCACGTGACTGTGATCTGTCTTAGCCATTGTTAGACAGACAGGCTTATTTAAGCTTGCCGTCCTACAAAGCAGCTCATCGCTGCAATTCCTTGCCGAACAGACAGATCTGCTACAAGGTCCTTGGTTTTCTTTCTCTCCACCAAATGTTTATTTCAATCCACACTTTGGTATGGTTGATTCAGCTCATGGTTGCTAATTGATTTTATACTTTTCACGCACGCTTTTCAAGTTACAATTCAACTGACCATGGGTGAGGTTACCTCTCTAATTTCCCTCATTTAAGAAGTCGTCCGCCCCTGAAATTTGCGGATTTGGGCCAGCAATCATCCTTATAATTCTGCTGAGCTGAAGACTGCAAAAGTGATGCTGGGATCTCCTAATCATGATTAATTGGATAATGCTATATAGCCCTGGGGCATTGGTTTAATCAGCATATGAGCTTGGTTGCAGGGCTGTCTGTATTCGCAACATGCTTAGTTTGTTCATCATGATGAACATTTTGGTCCAACTAATGCTGCCAAAGCTGGAAGTGCTCGGAAATGTATAATATACAAACCCAAAACCAGTGAAGTTGGCACGTTATGTAAATCGTAGATAAAAACAGAATACAATGATTTGCAAATCCTTCTCAACTTATATTCAATTGAATACACTGCAAAGACGAGTTGTTTAATGTTCAAACTGAGAAACTTTTTTTTTTTTTGCAAATAGTCATTAACTTAGAATTTAAAGGCAGCAACACATTGCAAAATAGTTGGCACAGGGGCCTTTTTACCACTGTGTTACATCGCCTTTCCTTTTAACGACACTCAGTAAACGTTTGGGAACTGAGGAGACCAATTTTTGAAGCTTTTCAGGTGGAACTCTTTCCCATTCTTGCTTGATGTACAGCTTAAGTTGTTCAACAGTCTGGGGTCTCCGTTGTTGTCTTTTACGCTTCATAATGCGCCACACATTTTACATGGGAGACAGGTCTGGACTACAGGCAGGCCAATCTAGTACCCGCACTCTTTTACTATGGAGCCATGCTGTTGTAACATGTGCAGAATGTGGCTTGGCATTGTCTGGCTGAAATAAGCAGGGGCGTCCATGAAAAAGACGTTGCTTGGATGGCAACATATTTTGCTCCAAAACCAGTATGTACCTTTCAGCATTAATGGTGCCTTCACATATGTGTAAGTTGCCCATGCCTTGGGCACTAATACACCCCCATACCATCTCAGATGCTGGCTTTTGAACTTTGCGCCTATAACAGTCCGGATGGTTCTTTTCCTCTTTGGTCCGGAGGACACGACGTCCACAGTTTCCAAAAACAATCTGAAATGTGGACTCGTCAGACCACAGAACACTTTTCCACTTTGCATCAGTCCATCTTAGATGAGCTTGGGCCCAGCGAAGCCCGCGGCGTTTCTGGGTTCTGTTGATAAATGGCTTTCGCTTTGCATTGTAGAGTTTTAACTTGCACTGGCAGATGCAGCGACGAACTGTAGTTACTGACAGTGGTTTTCTGAAGTGTTCCTGAGCCCATGTGGTGATGTCCTTTACACACTGATGTCGGTTTTTGATGCAGTACCGCCTGAGGGATCAAGGTCACGGGCATTCAATGTTGGTTTTCGGCCTTGTCGCTTACATGCAGTGATTTCTCCAGATTCTCTGAACCTTTTGACGATATTACGGACCGTAGATGATGAAATCCCTAAATATCTTGCAATAGCTCGTTGAGGAATGTTGTTTTTAAACTTTCGACAATCAGCTCACGCATTTGTTCACTAAGTGGTGACCCTCGCCCCATCCTTGTTTGTGAATGACTGAGCATTTCAGGAAAGCTGCTTTTATACCCAATCATGGCACCCACCTGTTCCCAATTAGCCCGTTCACCTGTGGGATGTTCCAAATAAGTGTTTGATAAACATTTCTCAACTCTCTCAGTCTTTTTTGCCACTTGTGCCAGCTTTTTTGAAACATGTTGCGGGCATCAAATTCCAAATGTGCTAATATTTGCAAAAAATTACAAAGTTTACCTGTTCGAACATTAAGTAACTTGTCTTTGCAGTGTATTCAATTCAATATAGGTTGAAAAGGATTTGCAAATTATTGTATTCTGTTTTTATTTACGATTTACACAACGTGCCAACTTCACTGGTTTTGGGTTTTGTACATATATCATAATGTAACTTGACTACTTTTGAAAACGTCTATACTTCTGTTACACAGATGAATCCAAAGCTTTTGTTGCTACGCCTTGAAGGCGGTCATTAGTTCTATTTTCCTTGCTAATCAAGAGATACAGCTATTAGTTCCATTGTTTCACAGTTCTAGGGCTCTAATTTCGTAGACCAGGCGCAGGCGCGGCGCATGGGGGGTACGCCGCGCCAACGGGGTGTGTCCAGGCGTATGTGGCAATTTCGTGCCCGGCGTAGCCTGGCGCAAGTACTCCTCTGTCCCGCCTCTGCCCCTCCTCCCAGCGCAAGTTGGCAAAGAAGGCGTGTTTGAGAATAACACAGCCGAGTCAAATCTTCACCAGTCAAATGAGCTCCTCACCTCACCTTTAATGTGTTAGAATATAGAAGGCGACCCAGCCGAGTCAAATCTTGCTCACTGCCAAGAGAAACGATGGATAGCGTGTTCCTATTATTACAAACTGTAGCTGCTTAAAATTTTGGGATTAACATGTATATACAACAAAGCAAGATACGTTACACATTTATTTCCAATATGTGATCTTAACTCAGTACAAGATCATAGCAATCAGGCTGCATTCCTTTCCCCCACTAAAGACGATAAAACATAAGTGACAATAATAGTAGCCTAGTATTAAGCCACTTGCACACTGGAAGCGAAACGAATTTTTCGCTCGACAGATTGCGTCTTGTGTCAAAAGGTCTGACAGGGTTTTAATAAATCGTCGTGTCCGACAGTCTATTATTGTTTTTAATTTCTTCAAATCTACTGACTCTTTTAGATATTACACGTGAATGTTTAGATAAGAGGGCACAGTTCTTCAAGATGAGTACCGAGAATTTCAATCAATGTTTCTGTCTAAGCTCTGCTCAATAAAGTGAGTCGACACTGGCGCGAGACAATGTACAATGCCTCAGTGTCTGACAGCCAAAAAAAGGACGATTAGAACAGATTGATAATGAAATAAAGAATAAAAGAAACATTTTAACAACAGAGCATCCAATGAACACTGCGATCTATTTATTGGCGGGTCATCTTTGTTTGATATCACGTTTGTTGCTGATATAGCCTATTTTTATTCTTTATTTCATTATAAATCTGTTCTCATATCAATACTTTTACTTTTTGCTGGCTGGTGGACATGGAGTATTTTGCATTTCGTGTCGGACAGTCTTGATCGTGCATGCGATGATTTCTTCACTCTGTCAGTGGTCATGGAATTGATTTGCTCACGCACTATATTATCTCTGCGGTGGAAATAAAGCGTGAATCTGTTCGATCCATCTGACTAATTTTCAAAAGAAAGACCGAATAAATACTGATGTCTATCTTCAACGGAAGAAAACAGATGAATAGGCTAAAAAGACCAAGAAAAGTCGATAGCTATCAATATGCATTTTGTGAAGGCCGAACACAAACATAGCAAAGTTTGCACGTCTAATAATTCCCGGAATACTCGGAAAAATTAGAACTTTTATGACTCTCGGACACGGAGCTATATTAAAACCCTGTCCGACTATGGTGTCTTTGCATTGACTTCGTCTGTTATCAGTCGTGCGAAAAATTCGTTTTGCGTCCAGTGTGCAAGCGGCTTTAATGAGCATAGAACGCAAGCATGCGAAATATATATATATTATACAGTTTGTGGTTGGCTGAGAAAGATGTGAAGTCGTTAGTTTGCATCACAGATTCAGTTGCGTTGATTAAGCCAGGTCAAGTTTCCATTATGCGTGGCAAACGCCTGACATCAGGACAATCGATATAGATTAGATACTATAATTTATGTCCTTATTCAGATAGTTACAATAAATAGTGCTTCCTGTTATTTTTTCTTGCATTGAAATGTGCCTGACATTCTGTAAACCTGCCTGTGAGATTTCGGTGACGTGTGCGCACTCTGCGCCGGTCAGCCAAATTACCACTGCACGGAAAGTAAACCAGGTTGGAGCTGGCGAGTTTTCTGCGCAACTCCAGCGG
This sequence comes from Gymnothorax reevesii, assembly GCA_029721435.1. NCBI lineage: Eukaryota > Metazoa > Chordata > Actinopteri > Anguilliformes > Muraenidae > Gymnothorax > Gymnothorax reevesii. The sequence continues at coordinate 27,474,736 of CM056574.1, read as the reverse complement.
AGACCTTTTCTACGAAATTGTCACTGCGTCTTGATGAATATGTGACAACTCCCCCTACTACGCCGCCACACCCATCTCGGCGCACCTTCGTCTACCGAAGGCTGCGCACCTCACGAAATTACCACTACGCAGGCTGCGCCGTACAAAATTACCACTGCGCGGGCTGCGCCTCGCTACGCCACCTGCGCTGCGCCAGGAAATTAGAGCCCCTAGTCACAGTCAATGCAACATTGAATTCTCTCCCATATGTTATAATTGCCAAAGAAATAATCAGTTGTATTGGACATGTTGTTTGTGTTTATTTTTAGCCTACGCTTCTGATGTTTGTAACTGTGTAACACAAAATTTCAGTTAAAAATTCCCTGTAATTTAAATATGGTGAATTGATACAAAGTGTCAAAGGCAAATGTGTTGAGAACTATTGCATAGACACCAACCCTGAGCATCAACTAAACTGGAGATTCTCCCTCCCGTACATCTTGGCAAACTGGAGATCATACTCTGAGGGGTTAGCTGAATGTAAGCACTGAAGGCTTTTTAAAAGCTCATGGATTTTGAGAGGGGTTTTTTTTTTAGCATTGAAACTAGCTATTTTTTAACTTATTTGCTTGACTCATTTAATTTAAGAAACAAAAGTGAAATAGCATCTGTAGATATTGCTGACCTTAATAGCCTGAAAAACAATTTTCTTTCAAACTCTGAGGGCCTCATGTAGCCTTTTGGTACCTTCTGACACCATTATTGGCATATGAATGCAAATTACAGGTCTGATATCTGCTTGCAAATATCAATTTTTGTGTAATTCGTTTGATATCATCAAACCTCCAATGAATAAAGCACAAGCTTGTTTATTCCTTCCAATCTCGATGTGTTATTTAAAAAAAACAAGAGCCATCTGGCAATAGCGGATCCCCCCGGCTGTAGGTTGTGTAACAACCTTTAAAAGGCACATCTACACATCATGATTGACATGTGTTTCAAGTTTGGTGAAGCTAGCACATATAGTTTCCGAGATATGGCCTGGGCAAACTCATGTTTACAGACCGACGGACGGACGGATTGACAGACGGACGGACGGACAGAGCGATAGCTATATCCCCCTGCATTATATGCTGGGGGGATAAAAAATAGGAATCAAGTACATTAGAAATTAATTCATAATACCAGGTTATTTCCATCAAGTAAGAGTTTGTACCACTGAGTGCAATTGGATATGCATTCACCGGTTATTGTCACTTAATTCCTTTTGTTCAGACTGACGTGTTTTCTACGATGTTCCTTCTCGTTTTTACCTTTGCTTCGATTTTGGCTTGGTGGCTTGCCAGCGCCATATCGCTGATGCCGCTATACCTCTCTGATAAAGTGGAGGTACAATACGAACATTGAACCTTCGAGTTATCTTCGACCAAGCCAAAAAAATCTGTCCTCTTTGAGCCATTATTGAGGATTATTATCTTGCCTTTTTTCCCATCATATGCACTTTTTTTTTTCATTTTTTGCAAGGGCGCCTGCATCTGGCTGTTATTTTTCTTACAATTTCCATTGGTCTAATTGGGACTGAAAATATGAGGAGAAGTGCATGGAGAAACAGTCACATGCTTTTACTTGCTGAGCTCAAAATGACTGTCTCCCCACCTTATTTACTACTGCTGAAAACTGAATACCAGATACTGAAGCCTAATTGTGTCATGAGAAATCACAATGCCATATTCCTCAGAAGCAACAAGCAAGGTCTTACACTGGCCTTTCTTTTCCCTACATCACATTCAGGCAGATAACTGAAAATACCATCAAGCTCTTGTGTAAACACAGCACCACTGGGCACAGGCTTTTTATTGTGCAAACTGTAAACATGATAAAGCACATTAAACAGACCGATTAGCTAAAAAGAGTTGTCGAGTAGAGCCTTGAGCATCTCTTTCAGTGGAGGTGTAAATTTGCATCTGCAGCAGTGGGAGTTTATGTCAGAAAGCTCAGAATTCCTCTAAATTATTGTGTGTCTCGATAAATGCTACAACTGCTGTGTAAGAAGGTCATGGCAAATAGCTTTAATTTGTCTTTGCATAAATATCTTCATTTTTTGTCAAAAGATTTTTTGTTTTTGTTGAGTCAAGTTTAAGGGTTTATGGGATGATTTTCTTTTGTGAGGATTTTACAGATGAGTTCCCTTTTGTTTTGCTCTTCTTTTCTAGCAAAATAAAGCCATGTTTGATTTAAATGAGAGAAAGTCTGCCTGACAAAGACTAGAACGGTCGAGAAGCTGTGGGAATAAATTTTGGGAGCACAGAAATCAGTGTTAACTACCTTTCTACTTTTTTCAGAGAGTTGTTTGGCCCAATACATTCCCACCTCCCATTACCCTGTGTCATTCTATCTTTGAATTGAGAATACCGATGAAAAAGAGGCTGGGGTCTAATATCGCACACCAGGAAAACACTTATTTGGGTTGCTTGCCGGATTTATCAAGGACAGAAAAAGAGGAAAACCACCAATTAATATGTCAAACAATAGCAAAGAGGTCTCCAAAGCTAATCCCACTCTCCCACCTATTTGCCCATGTCACTATAAAAGACATTTATCGTGACAAACAAGTCAGCTGGCACAAGAGGAATTATTCTGAGTCCAGCAGCAAGAATCTTGCCTTAATCACCTGCCTTGATTTGCCACATTGACCACTGGCTGGTCAAACACAAACTGCCTCTCTGTCCCATCCATAAAATTAACTAAAGGAATTTAAAAGAACTGTGATAGATTTGCCAAGAAGTACCTGCGCTTAAATGAAAGGAGTACAGGATTTTAGTATTGAGGACAATTACAGTCAGGATATGGATAGAACTTGGAGACCTTAGCCGTGAAAATTCAAATTCAAAATTCAAATTCAATTTATTTGTATAGCGCTTTTCACAGATAAACTGTCACAAAGACGCTTTACAGTCAGAGATGAGTTACTGAAAGGGCAGTGCCCAGCCTATTCCCCACTACAGCAAATGAGGCAAAAAACTCCCAGTAGGGAGAAAAATCCTAAAACAGTGGTGAGAAAAAACTCCCCAGTGGGAAGAAATCTCAGGAGGAACCCGGCTATAGTGGGGAAGCCCATCCTCCGCGGGCTAGCTAGTTAATAAGAAGATAATGACAATAGAGTTCCATTAAAGTCCATCTAAACAGTGCTATCAGTTGCTGGAGGAAGTGGCATGCCAAGGATGGTGCAGGACTGGATCAGGACAGCAGCAGCCAGCGCTCATGGTGAGGGACAGGGCTCGGATGGTCCAGGACTCAGGGTTGTGGAGGGAAAGATCCTCGGAGAAAGACAGAAAAAAGTGGGGTGAGGCACTGGATAAAACTACTGCATATTAATAAAAATACAGTCCTATGTCATGTGCCAAATGAGAATTTAGGAGCTGACTCGTCAGGAAACAGTCAACACCCCTCCATCCACTTCCAGCAGCACAGAGGCCCTACACTTATTCCAGGAAGATCACTTCAGATTTTCTAGACACTAGTACCAAATGGACCTCCCCGGTGACTAAGGCTGTAGCAAGCCCCACTGGCACCGTTAATGCATGCTCAGTGCCACCGGTTCCACATGGATTTGCTTAACAGTACACCAGTACCATATGGACCTCCCCAGTGACTAAGGCTGTAGCAAGCCCCACTGGCACCGTTAATGCATGCTCAGTGCCACCGGTTCCACGTAGATTTGCTTAACACTACACCAGTACCATATGGTCCTCCCCAGTGACTAAGGCTGTAGCAAGCCCCACTGGCACCGTCAATGCAGGCTCAGTGCCACCGGTTCCACATGGATTTACGTAACACTGGCTTCCAATATCGTGAACATGTCATAAATCAAGGTTGTAGTCAGTCCCACCAGAGCCAACACATAACTAATCATGAACTAATCATAGGCTTGACTAAAAAGATAAGTTTTCAGCCTACTCTTGAAGACAGAGAGTGTGTCCGAAGCCCGAATTTGTCTTGGGAGATTGTTCCATAGAATTGGTGCTTTATAAGAGAATGCTCTGCCTCCAATTGTAATTCTAGATATATTTGGAATTTTCAAGTAGTCAGCACCTTGTGAACGAAGTAATCTTGGTGGGGAGTAAGGAATGAGAAGACTGCAAAGATATTCCGGGGCCAAGTCATTTAAGGCTTTGTAAGTTAGTAATAGTATTTTGTACTCAATTCTAAATTTTACAGGCAGCCAATGAAGATTTTTGAGCACCGGGCTAATGTGATCATATTTCTTAGTCCTAGTCAGAACCCTAGCTGCAGCATTCTGCACTAATTGAAGACGTTTCAGGGCTGAGCTAGTGCAACCAGACAGTTAGACATTGCAATAGTCCAGCCGAGAAGAGACAAATGCGTGAACCAATTTTTCAGCATCTTTAAGAGACAACATTTTTCTAAGTTTAGATATGTTTCGAAGATGGAAAAAAGCCACTCGGATGATATTGTTGATGTGAGCCTGGAAAGAGAGTTCTGAATCAAGAGTCACACCAAGGTTTTTAACGACAGCTCTGGCAGAAACAGAGAGGTCATCTAAGTTAAGAGAGAACTTAACGAATGAGTCTCTAAGACATTTGGGACCCAGTACCAATATTTCAGTCTTATCTGGGTTTAGTGAAAGAAAATTTTGCGTCATCCAAGCTTTAACAGCTTTCAGACACATCTCTAATCTAGTAACCGGATCATTTTCACCCGGTTTAAAGGATATATAGAGCTGCGTGTCGTCTGCATAGCAATGGTATTTAACATCAAGTGTACTTATGATATTTCCAAGCGGAAGCATGTATAGTGAAAAAAGCAAAGGGCCCAGGACAGATCCTTGAGGTATTCCAAAGTTAACCCTGGAATACTCTGAACACTTGTTATTTACCCGGACAAACTGAGATCTATCAGACAAATAAGACTTAAACCATGAAGGGGCAAGTCCAGAAATACCAGCTAATTTTTCCAACCTACGAAGAAGAATATGGTGGTCTACTGTATCAAAGGCGGCACTTAAATCGAGAAGGACAAGAACAGAAATGCGGCCACTATCCATAGAGAGAAGCAGATCATTTACTACAACAGTGAGGGCTGTTTGAGTGCTGTGATGCTTTCTATAGGCAGACTGAAAACTGTCAAATACCTCATTAGTTTGCAGTAAAGAAGAGAGCTGTTGGGCAACACATTTTTCAAGGATCTTAGATAAAAATGTGAGGTTTGAGATTGGCCTATAATTGGCTAGGACTGTGGGATCCAAATCTGGTTTTTTAAGCAGCGGCTTGATTTCTGCCATCTTAAATGAAGTGGGAACAATACCTGAAATCAAAGAAGAATTAATTATGTGAAGAATTGGGCCGCCAAGAATGGGCAGGAGTTCTTTCATTAGCTTTGTGGGAATGGGATCCAAGATACAAGTAGATGATTTGGAAGTAACAACTAATTTGGCTAGTTCACTCAGGGATATAGGAGAAAGGGACTCAAACTGGTTTGTGTGTAATGTGCAAGACTCCATATCATGAGAAACGCCATCGCAAACTGGTAAGGAAGCAGTGATCTTCTCTCTAATTCCAATAATTTTGCCATTAAAGAAATTTAAAAAATCATCACTGCTGCAAGAGACTGGAATTTGAGGGTTACTTGCAGCATGATTGTTAGTTAACTTAGCCACGGTTTTGAACAGAAATCGAGAATTATTTTTATTTTCCTGCATGAGATTTGAAAAGTAACAGGACCTTGCACAAGAGAGAGCATGCTTATATGCAACAAGGCTCTCTTTCCAAGCACTATGGAATACCTGGAATTTAGTGGAGCGCCATTTGCGTTCTAGATGACGAGATTTTTGCTTTAGTGTCCTTGTCTGGTCAGTGTACCATGGGGCTGGCCTCTTCTTCTGAGTAATCTTTTTATATTTCAGTGGCGCGACTACATTAAGGGTACAGCGGAGAGCATCAGCAAACTTTTCTGCTGTATCGTCAATAGAGGAGGCACTGACTGGATGCTCAAAATAAGATGGGAAAACCTCAGTGAATTTTGTAGAAGTTGTTGCAGTAAAAGTACGACCAGTGTACATCCTAGTTTCTAACAATGCAGGGTGGGTCAATTGTAAGCAGAAGGTGATAAGAAAATGGTCAGACAAACTGGGATTATGTGAATGAATCCTGACCTGCCCAATGTTAATGCCAAAGCTTAAGATCAGGTCTAAAGTATGACCATGAAAATGAGTTGGGCCAAAATCCCAATTGAATTCATTTATATTTATATGTTGAGGCAATTATTTTACAACGTATTTACTGAAGGAGAAAAGGTTACCAACACCTGTCAATCAACCATGTGAAAAGTAATTCCCCACTTAAGTTAATAATTGGTTGTGTCACTTCTTGCAGTGACAACTGCAGCGTAACGTCTCAAATAACTGGGGAGTAGTATTTTGCATAGCAGTTTAGAGATTTCGGCAACCTGTTTCCCAGGAAGATCAAATTTTGAGCCACCAGTCTGCATTACATTATTCCAAAAGGCAAAGTGGCAAACCATAAATCATCTTTCTGGTAAACGATTGTGCCATTTGTAACTGCTCATTTTACACCCACTCATAAATGAATCATCAGTTACTTATTCACCTGAAATATTCCAAATTAGTGTTTTTCTAAAAGAATTCTATAACTTCTCCATTCCCTGTCCCAGTACTTTTTGATGGTATTGCAATCATTAAATTTGGATTTGCAAATGTTGACAAAAATCAATACAGGAAAAATGTCCACATTTTTTTTTCCGTTATGATGCTTCCTACCGAATCTAGGTAATAGTATGAAAAAAGACTGAATCAGCTAATTTATGAAGTCCTAACAAGTCACTTTATTTTATTTTTACTCTGTTTTTATTGGAAATATATAGTGTCCTTCTTCCTGTGGGATTCAGGTAGTAAAATTAAGTTCGAAGATCCAAAACAATTGAGTAAAAATGGTCCAAAAATAAATCAAATCAGAAAGGGGCAAACGTGTCTTCACAACTCCATATATAGTGGTGGTGTCCTGCTTGCCTCCCAAAAGCCCCAGTAACTCTGTTGTTACGGGATTTTCTGTGGCGTACAGGGAGCCTCTGACATCTCACACATATAATTGCTTTCAAGCTGTTCCTGTTTAAGATCGCCTGAGTAATAATCACACTATTTATCAGCTGAAAAGTCAAGACCAATATATAATCCTGTAATTATAAAGTAATTATAAAGAAATGACAGAGATCACAGATGGGCTACATTGACAACGTACTTAATACCGATACTCAGGGATGGGGAAAAAAATAGTAATAATAATAATAATTAATTCATCCAATACTTTCACTGAATTCCATCTCCCATTTTTGCTATTTTTTTAAGCAGTGCAACCTAATTTATCCTAAGATTGCTCTTAATCAAAATGTTTCCAGCCTTCAAAAGAATAGGCTGCATTTGGGGAAAAGAGCCATTGCACACTCCTTGCTGTGATACTATACATGTTAAGACCACAGGGAATGGCTGCAAAATGTGCGGCAAAATAATTTTTTGGGTCCATCTCTTGAATCTAAGTGGAAACACCACAGTCCTTTTGCTGGCATCACGTGGGTCTCAAAACAACAAAATCCGCAACCTGAAACCCACCAGTTGATTAAATAATTGCATTTAAATTATTAATTAAAAAAAAAAAATAGTGCCATTTGTTGGCCAAAGTTGGAAAACTGAATACATTTTCAATACGATTAGGTATTGGGGAACATGCTGCTTGTTTTCCAGGTCAAGAAAAGAGCCCACGTTTAATTACTGCCCCTACACAAAGAACAAACAACCAAATGAATCACCATGAACTAAAGTCTAAGCACCCTCGTTGATGAAAAATTATTTCAACTTCTAAACAGGCTTTCCTCTTACTTTACTTCAATGTTTTTAGCGCCAATTGGCTTTCAGCTTTCTTTAAAATAAAATTAACAATTATGACCAAGATCCTAGTGTACTAAATCAAATGTGGGCACAAAACACAAAGAAATAAAGTTGTGACAACATTTTTTTAAATTTCTGATGTATGTTTAATCAAATAAAAAGCAAATGAGTACCGTCAACCAATCAGCACAGCCCTTCAAATAAATACAGTGCAATGTTGCAGGCAACCCATAGTCAAATGTAACAGGACTTTCAGAAACCATGAGCATACTTGTCCGTTTCATGCAAATTTGTTTGTTAAATCCATTAAAAATGTACATGTATCAGTACATCCAATTCCTGACATTTCTAGACTTGCATGTTTTTTCCTGAATCTCACTAAAATAGCAATCAATATATGGAATTTTTGGAAAAAATTGCAAAGATGCTGTTTAGCTTTTTTTCTGATGGGAAGATGAGGATCTCAGTTTATAGCAGTGGTTCTCAAACTTTTTCTGCTGGGCCCCCCTTTGGTACATGAGAAAATTTTTGCGCCCCCCTACAAAAATAGGTAATACATACGCACATTTTGTTTTCAGAGTCCATTGCAGTTTAATTTACACGTTGTAATTAATATAAACCTCAACCTTTTTTTGAAAAAATATAAGTAAACGGTTATAAACAAATTTTTAAACAAAGACGTGAAACAAATTTTTAGCGCGACAGATTACATTCTAAGTCGATACAAAAACGAAATACACGTTATGGGCACGTCAAGCCGCTTTCATACCGGACACAAAACAAATTTTTCATGCAACAGATTACATTCAAAGTAAATGCAAAAACAATAAATAGACTTTGAATGTAATCTGTTACGTGAAAAATTTGTTTTGCGTCCGGTGTGAAAGCGGCTTATTGCGCCCATTTTCTGCAAGAAAACGCCAGTCATTCCGATGCAATAAGTAAACCATAACCACGGGCAATTTTCGAAAAGGAAGTTTAGCCTGGAGCTTTCGCCCCCTTCGTCATACACCAGCGCAGAAGCTGTTCATTAGTCCACGCTAACGACACACCACAGCTATTCACACGAACCAGCAGGTTCTTATAATACACACAGAAGCAGTCCATAAGCTGTGGGTCCACTTTTTGCTGCTCCTCACTGTCCATGTTTCCCTCTAAACTCAGACCCATCAGATTTCTAAGGTCTCTGGTCTACACCGGGTATGTCGACTCATTCTACAAATGTGTCTATATGGGTTGGATTCTAGCTTTCCTCAATCCTAGCTATAGAGTACAAACACCGGTGTACTCACCATAGTAACCGTAGGTAGACAGCAAATTCGAGCTTGAGCTGCCAGACATTAAAACTTCATTCTCCACTTTCGCCGATGCGTTTACTAGAACAAGTTAATTTCATTAGATCTTTACACATGTACTGCGTTTGATGGCGGAATAGGCCTGTCCATTCCTTCTCAGATGGGAGACGCGTCTCAATTTCACTCTGGGGAGGCGGACCCGGTAAACTGCATTCTGCTGCCTCATCCCACCCAGATCCGCCCTCCACTGAGCTGGCCAGTCAGAAGAAAGTGGGCGTACAGGGAGTGGGGGCAATAGCGGAAGAGCCACCCCAACGAGGCATTTCAAGCAGAGACTACAGTGGACTACAAATGGGGTTTTTTCAGGATGGCAGTATGAGCTAAATAATGACCCTTTTTTGGACTTTGAATGATCAGGAGTACTCTCCAAGATCAAAATATAAAAAAGCTTGTTGTCACTGTCTGGGAAGTGAGGAGACCAATTGCTAAAGGTAGAGGAATGTTGTCTCACTCTTGTCAAATGTAGGATTCTAGCTGCTCAACAGTCCTGGGTCTTTTCATTTTATGATGCTTCAAATATTTTCTATCAGTGAATGGTCTGGACTGCAGGTAGGCCACTTCAGCACTCAGACTCTTCTACTGCAAAGCCATGTTGTTGTGATGGATGCAGTATGTGGTTTAGCATTGTTTTGCTAAAATATAAAATATAAAAACCAGTCCTTCCCTGAAAGAGTTGTTGTCTGGATGGGAGCATATGTTCATGTTAACGTCTATATACTTTTAAGCATTGATAATGCCTTTCCAGATGTGTAAGCTCCCCGCGCCATAGGCACTAATGCAACCTGATATCATCAGGGATGTAGGCTTTTTAACTGTGCCCTGATAACAAGCTGAATGGTCCCTCTCCTCTTTAGAACGCATGACACGGCGTCCATGGTTCCAAAAAGAATTTCACATTTTGATTCATCTTACCACAGAACAGTTTTCCATTCTGCCAAAGTTAATTTAAAATGGACTTGCAAGGCCTAGCTGGCGGGTGGCTCACACGGTTAAGGCACTGAGGTGATCACCACGTCGCGAGTTCGATCCGCGGCGTATCCACCGGCAGGGGTCGGCAGCTCTTTCAGAGTAGCGCACAATTGGCTATCGAGCTACAGGGTTTCAAATTGGGAAGGGACTGCCGTATTTGGGTATATAATATAAATCAGCTTTGTTCGTTGCTCCAGCGCCTCCTGTTAGCCAGACGGGCGCTCGTCAGGAAGACTCCGGGCTGGTTCATGTCCGGGTATCCTCCGCCCTAGTTTTGAACTTGCGAAGATTCAACCAATGAGTGTATAAGAATCAGTGGCAGACAGGCACGTGCTTCGGAGGAGAGCCGTGAACTGTCTCACTATCCCGAGTTGGCAGCAAGGGGTCGTATACGAGCAAGCTTTGTACATAGTTCCCCAATTGGACATTCCAGATTCGGGTGGGATTGAAGATGCCAAATTTATTTTTCTTAAAAAATGGACTTGCAAAACATTGTATTCTGTTTTTATTCACATTTTACACAATGTCCCATCTTCATTGGAATTGGGGTTTGTACAAATGCAAGCTAAAGCTATACCATGCACAGAAGAAGCATGATACAGCTTTAGCTTACATTTGTACAAATGTGTTGCAGGCATCAAATTCAAAATGAGTGAATATTTAAAAAAAAAACAATGAGGTTTATCAGTTTGAACATTAAATATCTCGTCTTTGTAGTTTACTCAACTCAATTGACTTGCGTTCTGTTTCTCTTTTTTTCCCCCCAGTTTTTACACAACATCCATCCATCTTCCTCACTAGGGTCACGGGGCGAGCTGGAGCCTATCCCAGCTGACTACGGGCAAAGGCAGGGACCCACCCTGATCAGTTTGCCAATCCATCGCAGGGCGCACACACCATTCACTCTCACCTATGGGCAATTTGGTGTCTCCAATTAGCCTGATATGCATGTCTTTGGACTGTGGGAGGAAACCGGAGTACCCGGCGAAAACCCACGCAACACGGGGAGAACATGCAAACTCCACACAGAACCCACGACCTTCTTGCTGTGAGGCAGCAATGCTAACCACTGTGCCACCGTGCTGCCCTTTTACACAACATCCCAACTTCATCTTGCAAACAATAAGCGGATAGAAAGGGGTTCGGAGAAGTATTGTACTTTAAGGCAAGGTGAGAGCCCAGCAGTAATCCCTCCGATGGCAAGTACAGAGTGGAAGAGGTTAAAATGGATTATGCATGCCCATTAATCACACGTACCATCTCAAACTACTGTCTCCACCCTTGCAGTATCTGTGTTATGGATTTTGTGATGGATTCTTAAGAAAAAAGATATTGCATTGTGAGGATTGCTCCATATGCGAGCGTGTGTGTGTGTGTGTGTATGTGTGTACGTGTGTGTGGGTTGAAAAGACAGTCCATTTCCCAACCAAATTATAACCTCTGAGTTTAAATTAACTTTCTGTGCCTGTTATATAAGATCGTCTCATTGTAACAACTTCAAAGTGAAAATTAGATCCAGGAGTCCTCTCAGGTTTTCATCACTTCTGTGCCAGTCCAGTAATTTAGTTGATTGTGGCAGCACGCCATAGCTGCCTGAAACTATGGTAATACAGCGACTTGAAAAACATATAGCCAGTAGGTCTCTTTCAAATTTAACTGTTGGCTGTTCTGTCACTTTGTTAAAGATGAACTTAGGTATATACATGTTTATAATACATGTTTAATTTCCTGTCATATCAGTTTAACAAGTATATGAATTATTACAATAGGCATGATGAGATATATTTCTGGTAGTGGGGAACACTACTTCCCTTGTCTTAATGTCAAATGCTAAAGTCAAGCCTTGGAGAAGGCCTGCTTGTAAAACTTTATTCCACTGTGTCTGTTTTTTAAGGTATAAGGGGACAAGGCATCCTATAGGGTGTTACCAGGCATATATCTGGGGCCTAATGCTTTCTGTGGCCAATCAACCCCTTTAAGAAAAGCAATGGGGCTCAATAGACAATGCCACTCACGGCTCCCTCCCTCCCTGGTGTCCCAGAGTCAAAAGAGAGACTGATGCAATCGGTCCATTTACCCTGATTGATTTCTTACAATCCAATGGACTTGTCTCACATGACGACCCCGCTAACCAGCTGCAGTTACAGCATTAATGCAAAGCAGTCACACGGCCTCAGTCTGGGATTTGCCTGATGGTATAATGCCTCAATGTTCCAATACATTCTACTTGGACAATTTAAGTTAGCATGTGAACCACAGATCAGTCGTTTCACATCATCTGCTAGAAGATAATCAGAGCTGTTCACAGAGAGGGAAAGGGCAGGAGAACTAATGAGCCACCATGATCATTATAGCTAAAAGTGCAAGAATTCACACCAGGACACATCATATAAGAGAGAGCAGGGCATTTGTCACATTTTTCACTCTTCTTTGTTTCCTTTCACGTTCCTCGCCAGCCCTCCCAATTCTTTGTATATTAGTTTGTGGATTCTCTCATTTGTAACCACGCCCTGGGTCAGATTTCCTTGTTCTCCACCTCATCTGTTTTGAGTTTGTTTCTCTTACATTACATTACAGGTTCTTAGCAGACGCTCTTATCCAGAGTGACGTACAAAAGTGCACAAGATCAGTACCAAAGTGCAGAGCTCCTAGGAGACAAGTACAAGTGCTAACAGTAAGCGACAGAACACTTTCCGTCGTTGCAGATATAAATCAATAAGCAATCGCCAAAAATACTGGTAAGACCGAGTAGAATGACAACAGAATCAAAGGGCAACAAATCAAGTAAACAAACTCAACTATAAAAACCTTCAGTAGACCGGCAGCAAAGCAGAGAGGAGGACAACAGAATTAAGTGTAACAAAAGGGCAAGGCCATGTGAACAGGATTTTGATCCCAGATCAGTAAGTTTCACAAAATAGCTATCCTATTCGTGAGATATTTGCTCTGGTGTAGCAGGTATAAACAGTGCCAGCATACCTCACTCTTCGAACTTCTCTCAAAATGAAGCAAACCAAAACAATGAATGATAAAATGGTTTGAAATTCTGAATGAATCTGGGCATCTAAGTAGCTACGCTTGTGCAGCCTTGGTGGCTTGGCACATGAATAGAATTCGCAACCTGTTCTGAGATATTGCTGTGCTGGTTTTGCATCTGCGACACAGATTTTCCTCCTATTGTCCTGAAGCCTATTACTCTGTGTAATTATTTAATTATTCCAATGGACCATGTGATTTTTTCCTGAAAGGCCTGAATATAACGGATCTTGACAATCTGCTGGGACAGATTTTGCCTCATGTTAAAGTACAAAACAGAATATTAGATTTTTTTTTTCTTTGGCTTTATTTCAGTTACTTGTACAAAAGATTATTTTCACAGAAATCCTTTTAAAAGCAATTCAGCCAGACAAATAAGATGAGTGTTATATGCTAAATGAGAGGCATTTTCTTGTTCAGCTGTTGAGAGCTCTACATCCATATGTATAACCGGATTAAAGCCAAATTTATAACGACTTGACTGACTTGCTCAAGTTCATTACGTACCCTTGGGACTCTGAATGAAACATTTATTTCAATTTCCTCAGATAATAATCACTGTCATACTGAATTATGAACACTTTTAAATTGCTAAAAGCATTCATGCAGACAAGGTTTTACTGCATTGCAGCTGTCAGCTTCTTGATGATTTTCACTTTTGTAGCTGAGTACGCATAACACAGAAATTTGTTCTCAAGTGACAGCCAACATCCCAAGCATGTCACATTCTATGTTCATATAAAGATAAAACTCTGACTACCTGAGAGCTAGACTGAGGTAAAATACTGCATTAGGATTTTTAACCATAAAATGCCCCCTGTATCATATATAATACACCAAATTTGAAGGATCATGCCCACCTGTAAGATGCAACACAACCACTACTGCTCACTTTATCATATCTGATACACAGTGCTGCCACCTGGAAGGAAGAAGTGAGATTACAGGAGTATCTCCCCTAGTCACTCACTTCAAGGTAGTAGCTGCATGTGAATGGGAATTCATGAATTTCCTTGGACTTTGGCAGTGAAGTTCGGCATTCCAAGATAAATATTACTCAAAAACTTATTCTTATACATGTAAAGGGATAGCTATAGATAGTAGAGAGCATATAATTAATTTGAAATTTCGAGTGTTGAGTTCTGGAGGGGTGCTGATTTTTGGCTGTATCAGATATGATACTCCTGGAATTAGAAGTTGTTCTGTTCAGCAATGTATATATTTCTGTCACAAAACCAAATGATGAACAGTGGATCTGAATACTATCCTTCAACACTTCAAAAATATTACTCGGTCATATTTTTCCTATAATGATGTCTGTGTCTGGGCATTATAGGGTTAATATAAAATTTTGAATTCTTGGGTACTGTATTGAATGTATGTCTTGTTGAGAGGAATAACTTCTCAATCACTGAGGGACTCAAAGGATACTAATTCCTGTAAGCATCTAAAGCAATCATTTTTTTTTCTTCAAAAATGTTCTTTGTCAAGAATTGTGAAATAATGACTTTAGTGCATTTCAATCATACGAGAAACAACTGAGCAATAATTGTTCATTATACAGAAGATGTAGCGATAAAGTCTTGGTGTAGGAAGTCTTTGGCATTAAGACTCGACAAAAAGACTAGTTATGAAGGTACATCGACCCTGAGCAGGTTCATAACATGTTGTAAATCCTGTGGAGGGTGGATAGTGGCGGTGGTGGCTGAAAACTTCAGTTAACACTGACAAAGCTCATGAGGCCTGGAAAGTGATGTCACCAATGATTCCGTAAAGACGAGGCAGTGACGGAGAAGTAGACTGGTGCGCATGACCACAGCTTGAATCTCCAAAGCATGAATAAAGCCATTTAACTGAAGACTAGCAAGATGACTGGCTAGAAATTGAGCTTCATCTCTGCACTATAGGGTGGATGTTAATAGCTGAATTGGCTCAATTCATAGCTTCGGACAAACACGAAAAGAGAAACTAACGAAAAAACGAAAAAGGGAGCTGGACTCACGAGAGCCCGTACCTCCGCCAGCATAGCTGGATTTGAACTATATCTCAGCTGTGTTTTGGCGTAGATGTGCCAAAATTTAAACACATGCTCCTCTTGTGCTACTCTAAAGCTTGGTTAAAATCTATGCGTTTTTCAGATATCCTGCAAACAGACAGACAAACAAATAAATTAAAAACAATCTCCTGGCGGAGGTAAAAGTAAACAA
This sequence comes from Gymnothorax reevesii, assembly GCA_029721435.1. NCBI lineage: Eukaryota > Metazoa > Chordata > Actinopteri > Anguilliformes > Muraenidae > Gymnothorax > Gymnothorax reevesii. Next base: position 27,459,272 of record CM056574.1, on the reverse strand, counting down.
ACGAAAGCGAAAACGTAACCTCCTGGTGGAAGTAATTATGAGTAAGCATGCGTGAGAGATGTGAATTGCAGGACACATATGAGAAGTTTAATATGAGCCTTTGCATTGAAAGATAGTCTTGCTGACTGAACTTTTGCTTAGCAATCCAAATAGCTTTGGCTCTGGGCATATTGTAGTTTTCAGTGTCACAAAATAGCTGCATTCATATGGCATTTAGAGTGTGCTTTTAGGACCCAGGCTATATTAATCTCCATTAATGTTACTAACAGTCTGAATAATGCATGAGTCATAGACAACACTTCTTTTTTTTGGGGGGGGGGGGGGGGATATGATTACTATCAATTTGGCTCAGTGCGTCACCACAATTTATTCAAAATGAAATTGTGCTTTTATTTATACTTTAATTTCAACTCCTAAATGATGGGCTAATTTGCAAAAATGGCAATGGCTTGTTCAATGTCCAAATATCTATGTATCTAACTGAATTTCAATGCAGTATTTCATGATTCAGTGCAGTGAAAAAGAAATTGCCCCTTTTCTGATTTCATTTGTTTTTTTTTCATAATTGTCACAAATGAGCGACGGAAGGAAAAAAAGCTATACAACCCTGCCTGGCCCTATGTGAAAAAGTAATTAACCCCTTGGTTACTAAATATACCAAGTAAACAAATTTAATATATAATTGGGTTCAATTTCACTAGACACCCAGGCATGATTTCTGTCGGCCCTGATTATTCAAAACATCACTTAAATAGAACCTGTCTAGCATTGTGGCACCGGCAAAAAGTTGTTGACATCTATCAGTCTGGAAAGGGTTACAAAGCCATTTCTAAGCCTCTGGGATCCCAGTGAACCACAGTGAGAGCCGTTATCTACAAATGGAGAAAACTTGGAGCAGTGCTGAACCATCCCTGGACTGGCCAGTCCAGAAAATTCCTCTAAGACAGGGGTGGACAACGAGGGCCGAATCTGTCCCTGATTTTCACACCAACTTCTGCCAGTTAATTAGTTTATTACCTAAATTAGCCAAACTATTCATGGAATCTTACAATTATGGAGCATTTCTTTAAATTATCATGATTGAACACCAAAGAATGTTCTTGTGTCCCTACATAAAAAAATTGTCTTTGATCAAACCTTTGCACAAAGCTATATTTGTGTATGCAACCAATTAACTAAATTAGTCAGGGTAATTGATAGAAATAAAAACCTGCATACACACCGGCCCTCCAGGACTGGAATTGCCCACCCCTGCTCTAAGAGCAGGAGAATTCATCCAGGAGGTCAGAAACGAACCCAAACTAGCATCTACTAAACTGTAAGCCCGACTTCTAACAGTCAAGGTCATTGTTCAGGATTCTACGCTAAGAAAGAGGCAGGTAAAAAACAGCATCCATTGGAGAGCAGCAAGGCGAAAGCCACTGCTGCCAAAAAAACAAACAAAAAAGTCTTGTCTGACATTTGCAAGAAACATCTTGATGACTCCTCAACATTTGGAATAATAATCTGCGGACTGATGAGTCACAAGTGGATTTTTTTGGAAGACATGGGCTACATCAGGTATGCAGCTAACACAGCATTCCACAATAATACAATCCAGAGGGAAACCCTCAGGGCCTTGTACACCTTCAGAGAAGGATTAAGAAAATCTGGACCAAAAAATAGGAGTATTAAATAATTTATAATTATTGTTTTTTAAATTTCTTTCTCATTGAATTTAATACGATACATCTAATACGTTTTCTCTCATCTATGTTTCAAGTTAAGCTTACTGTCAAGTTCAAATCAGCAATGAAAGGTTTACTGTCCTGAGAACATGTTATGTAATCATAATTGCCCGTCTCTGTCAAGACCTGTCAATTTGGATAAATTCAGGCAATCCTGAAATACAGGGATTGGAGTGAACTCGTCCGTATTCTAAATCGTGTTCCAGCTCAGGCTTGGTTGTGATTATCCACTAATTGATCCAGATGTGCTATCTAGTGACAGAATATTGTAACTGCGAGCATAAATTTGCAGCTTCATGTACGCTGGCTGCACAAAGATACCCTGCTGTGCACCTTTGTTCTTCTCAAACACGCCAAATCCAGATAATCCTTAAATGATGAATTACATTCATTCATTACATTTATTATTAACCCGAGGCGCGGCGGCGGGGTACAGTAGTCTGTCATTCTGTGGGTCTGTCTGTCAGTCCGGTCTATTTGAGCTCTCCTCGTGACTCAAACTTCGCAATTTGTACATAGTTACACCTCTAATCTTCATAGAAACATTTAAAATATGGCCGATTTTTCGAACAAGCCTTCGTTCGGTAGAAAAAGCAGGCAAAAGCTAAGAAAGCTTAAGTTTCGCTACACATAACGTACGATACACCGGTACGCGATAATGTGGCCGTGGGTGGGGTCAAGAGTGGGTTAAAAGCTCACACCTTAGCGCCGAGGGTTTAGCACTTCAGTGCTCTAGTTTTAATTTGAAACAAAGTGGCCAGTGCCAAAGTAATGAAGTATACTTTTTATATTTTAAATGTGAGTAAAAGTCTGGTTAAAAAAAAAAAAGAAACTCAAGTACAAATTCTCAAAATAACTCAACCCTTTCAATTCATCATAATGTTGCTTTTTTTCCCGTGATGACGTCTTTTCTCGGTGGTGACGGCTGAGGTGAAGGCCCGGTTGTAGGGCTCACGGTTCCCCACTGATACAATCATATTTACAGTCGAAGATGGTCATGATAGTGGCGCCCTGTTGGCTCATCGGTCTAAGCGCGCCCACCAAAAAGGTCTGTGGCCTTCCTGCAGCGACATAGTTCGATTCCGACTCAGGTCATTTGCCGCATGTCTTCCCCATTCTTCACCCCAACTTTCCTCTCTCTCTCTACAGTGTGACAATCAAATTTTAAAAAATTCCAAAAAATAATCTAAAAAAAAAAAAAGATGGGCATGATAATGTAATGATATAGGGCTGCTTTGTTGCTTATGGATGACTTGTCATAATTGATGGAACCATGCATTCTGCTCTCTACAAGAAAATCCTGAAGAATTTTTACTCTCAGTTTGTGACCAGCAGCTCAAACACAGTTGCGTTATGCAAGCCCAGTTTCATCTCAACGCGTCATATATTGGCGCTACCTGACCAGGCGTCAATATGTGATGCAAAAGGATGCTTTAGGCGTCCTTATTTGAGGCCAGTTTGAAACAAACCCTACCCCCTCACCCGTAACCAGTACCTTAACCCTCAACGTTGAATAAAGACGTTTTGTGTTTAATCATGTCTTTGACTAATATTAAAATTAATTGGATGATCTGGGACATTTATGTGTGACAAATAAGTAAAAATACAAGAAATCGGGAAGAGGGCAAATACTTTTATCACACCAGTGTATATATTTGGTCAGAGTTTTATCTCTCCAGTGTTTATTGACTTTCAGTGCATGACAGGTTGGCAGCCCAATAAATGCCTGTACAGCTCACTGCTAAGAATGCAATGCTATTTTTTTTTTTGTCAGAGCAATCATAGAGTATAAAAATCTAACACCACATCCAACTCAACATATGAAAAATTTCTGTCGGTGTCATTGTACAAACTTGCTTTTGTATTCACTGGATAGTCTGTTAAAAATAATCACTATGCATACGCAAGTGGCAGAGCAGAAAATGCATTTGAAATAGAAACCATTATTTTTGCTACACTCTTGAGAGTACATGGAAATTAAAATGAAATTCACTGGAAACCATTGTCTTCACAAATGACTGCAGAATATCCATTACCTCGCTGGCAGGCTTTAGACAAGGCACAAGTAGCTCAGACAACATCATCATTGCATTCTGGGACTTTAGAGACATTCAATTTGGTATTGCACCTTTAGGACCTCAGATAAAGTCAGATGTATTTTGTATGTACATGAGTGATTACAGTAATAGCATCAGGAAACACAAACGGAGCTTTTTTAACCGTACAGACTGCCTGCGAATGCAACAAGCATCGAGCCTGTTACCAAACCTGGTCACAAGCGCACATTTCAGTCAGCGGTGCCGATCAATAAAATGTCCTCGTTCAAAAGCGGCCAGGATGCAGGTTCCCCCGAGCCTCTTTTTCTAAGGCAAGAAGAAAATGAAGTCGTCGCACCCAAGACTGTAGACAGTCCCTGGCAACATCCTCTGACAGGCCTCATAAAAAATTATGGCTTGGAAAGCAGAAGCTGGCATTTCAATGTCCCTCATCTCCCTCCTGATCCCCTTTCACAAATGAAATACAGTATGTATACAGCCATATATTGATGAATATACTTTAAAACACTGCATAGTGCACTTTTTTTATGATGCTAGAGATCTTCTGTGTATCCAATGTGGACTGTTGCTATTAGTTCACGAAGAAGGGCGAACCAAAACTGTAATTTGCAAGATCATAATCTCAGTTCGTAATATTTTAACACTTCCCGTGATATTTAATTTAGAACATGCTTCTTCCCTTCTCTTCGATACCATCTCATCTCTCTCTTGCAATTTGCAAAACAGCTTCTCATAAAATGAGCTGGAGCTCAGTTCACTATAATGGCGTGCTTTTATTGTGATGTTATTAGTTACCAGCAAAGGAAAAGTGAGCGCTGAGATTTTCAATTACTGGTGCTGCAAATGAGAGGACAGGAGCAAGCAAAAGCTGTCAGTAGTAGCTGCCTAGTAGTCAGGATATGCCAGACAGTCAACTTTTCACCATGCACCTGCCCATGACAGACAATGCGAGAGAGAGAGCTACGTTTCAAGTGAAATGACAACGGACAGGTTGAAAATATACAGGCCTATTGAACAGCCACAAGAGAGTTGTCACCCTTAATTCATTCATGATTACAATATACAAATACAAAAATGCAAATATCTAATGATATGTTTTTTTTATTTGAAAATACAAAAATCTAATGATGAGAGGACGTGCTTGGAAATTACTGGTCCGCCACCCTGATATGAGTAGCAACATGGTATGACAACAATATACAAAACCATTCAGAAACAGAACCTGCAAGAGTCGAGTTCCTTTAGCAATATAGACTACTTTGAGTGGTTTTGAGAGAAATGTCCACAGCAGGGGACATTGTTCCGGAAAGGAGAGCAACTCTCTCTGCTGGGATAAATAATTCTGAAAACAAATTTCCATCTTAATTGAACCATTTCCACTAATGGGTGATTAGGAACTGAACACACAACACAAACAGTTTTTTTTTTCATTTCTGTTTGTTTTTTCTGATGATTTTTCTCAGTTTTCAGTACTATCCATTTAATGACTTTTTTCGTGGGGTCATAGACCATAAAAAGCCATCATTTTATAGTATCCTGCTTATTCTGAATTTGGGAAGTTGAGGAAAAGAGTGTGAGGGGCATGAAGCCCTATCAAACATCCAATGGCCAAGAGGCAGCAATGCACTTCGGAAAGTTTGTCAATCCTTCACAAATCATAAACTAAAGACCATCTGGGATCACATCAACTGTGACAGTGAAGTGGGCCTTGCATACAGTATTGCTCAGACCATGCCCATCTTAGAATTCAGCCATCCTTTTTATCACAGCTATTCACCTTTGACGTTTGAATGCTGCATCTTATAAGGTTGCAGTGCTACCGTGTTCACAGAATAGCCCAAAAACTGGCAGACAGACAGAAATGAGGGGTCCAGTTGCAAAGCCTTCAAAGTCTTGTTGGTCCGTTTTTTTAGAAAAATCTGATTTTTTTGGTAGGCATAGAAAATATCTTCCATCGGAACCAATTTTCTCTATACTGAAACTATTAGCCTTGCCGAGATAATCCATGTGGCAATTCATTAATATTTAAGAAATGACTTTGATTTTGCAACACATAGTTTTGACTTAGCAGGTTTTGAAAATGGAATGTAAATTTAGCAGGTTTTGACGGTGTTTAAACCAGCCCCGTTGCTCAATAGGTGAAGGTATTTGATTCAGGACCCACTCTACGTACAATTTAAGACATGCAAAGATATCATTCGAGCTCATAAAAGTGTTCCTAACTTTTAAAGCTTGAGGAGCTTCTTTTTTGAACCCTCACAAGGAGATTTGTTTGCATTTTGAGTACGCATCCCCAATCTTGAGTTAGAGAAAGCAAAAGCTGAACAGGCTATTAAAGCTCAACTGTGATTGGTTCCGTCTAGCAAACAAAATGGAATCACATTTCCACATTGGCTGATGAATTAAGAGAATTTGACAGTTTTCCTCCTTGACTTGGCGGGTTTTGACAGAGTTTTTTAACGGACTTTTTCCGTTACAATTTATGACATGATTTAGCAGGTATTAAAAGTGGAGCTATCAGTGGGACATTCGCAGGTGCCTGAAAGAGAGGCCAAGGGAGATAACACATATTTTCAAAACTTGACTTAGCAGGTTTTGCAAATTGACTCCTCCAATATAAACACTTGCAGAAATACTCAAAACAGCTTTCCTGTTAGTTTTGATGAGTCACAGACACATGGATCTACTGAAAAAAAAAATACTAGTTATACAATCGCAGCTAGTAACAGTTTTATTGTCATTACACTCACACAGACGGTTGAACTCAAGAGATGAATCCATCCGTGTTTCCAATACTGAAGTTCTTTAGAAGATATTTGAAAGCGCAGCAGCTGAAAATGTACCCATGACTTGTCTTTTTTTTTTGTTTTCCGGGGCAGCCGGGCTATTATTTGTCATTTTTCTGTAAAACACACGCAGTTCGACCAACGACGGAGGAGCTGGGAGTGAAGGCCTACGCGTGTGGATTCCCGCTGTTCTGAGGCACTAGAACATGTCAATTAAATCTTTAATGTTTGCGTCCCGCCTTGGACCTGGCCTGAGACTTACCTGAAGGATTCTCAGTAATTCTCCGTTCAAAAACGGGGTTATGCCAGAATCACGGAGCCATCTAACCTCATGTGGCGCTGCGAAAAATCCAAGGTACACATTGGAACACTCGCAGAAACTGAACAAAACATCAGACATATCAGTGATTAGGGCAAACTAATCACAACGATTACAATGCTTACTCTCGTTTCAAATCTGTCTCCATTTAGAATTAGAATTTATAATTTAAGGATAACCTGCGTGGACCTCGGGGTGATTACCCCCCGGACTCATGAATGAAAGCCTGCGTCACTAAATATCTGCCTCCGGGTTAAGCATTATTTTTGAAGCTTAGCTTCATTGGTAGTACTAGAGGGTGGGAGGCTCTCATCACAGCATCAGCATCTTTTGGCATGACTACTGCCATCCCAGATCTATGAACGCCCATGGGTTCCTTCAGGGAATTTTAACAGATAACCAACTTTCCATCCATGGGTTTCCTTAAGGTTAAAATCCCAGAACCGGCAATACATAAACCCTTTAATTAAGTAGATCATGATTATCTCTCCAACTTCTCCAACTAAAACCACTTCTCATACCAAAGCCGCTGATCAGTCAGTCCTTGGTCAGTCCTTCATACTCCACGCAAGGTACACGAGCAAACGCGAGCAAAGGTGCGTTCCATTCCGTTCAGAGAAGCCTGAACGTGCGTCCCTTGCTGCGCTGTGCCTCGTTAAAAAGCAGTACACTGCTCATGCAATAGGGGGTAGCAAAGTCCTCTCCATCTCCTCCTCCTTCTTTTTTCTTTTTGGTGTGTTGAACACAGCATATGATGCATTATTTGCTTTATCTCCCCTATTGGAATCTCATGGAAATACACGCGTTTATGCATGGCGTTACAAAAATTTGGACGACACACTTTGCTACACAAGGACGCAGGAAGGTTACCTTGCGTTGCTCCATGCCTTGCCTTTCGTTCGCGCTCGCGTACATTGCGTAGAGTATGAACCGGCCCTTAAGGGTCACTGAGACCACGCAAGTTTAAGAAATAACAATAATTTATTTGCCAGGAAGGCAGGAGCTTAAATCAAACAAATCAACGTTAAACCAATTACAAGTTACAAACAATTTGGAAAATGAGAGTGTAAGTTATGCCTGGCGAAAAAGGCTACAAATGGAGCAAGCATGCGGGAAGTTTGAATTACGAATCTTCATTAAGCTAGAAATAACGCACGGTCCAACGTGTGGGTAGTCGTTTGCAATCTTCCCTGACTAGGTCGTCCCTCTCAGATTTAAGGCGAGTGGCGCCTTTGATCAGAGCGGCTCAGCCCGCACAGATGGCCCAAATTGGAATTTAGACTTCCCCTCGGTGGAAATAAGAAAACAGCAGTTTAACGAGTTTCAGAATATACACGCGATACTCGGGAAATACTTCAATACAAGACTAGAAATACCACCCAGGCATGTGGTCACGAGACTTCGCAATGAATGAGTGCGGAGCTCGGTCTTATATTGGCAAACACTGCCACACAGTGGAAATAAGAAATATGCACTTATTGCAGGAGTGAAGAATGCAGTCCAGGTCTTAATACGCCAAAGAGCTGGAGGGCTGAAGGCGTGGTCTTACACCAGGAAGCATTTTTCAATCCATGTTTTCAAGAAACATCGATATTTCAAAATGAACCTTTGCACACGGTCCAAAATGAACAACATCAATTTTTGTCAAAATTAATATAGTCAAGGCGGAAAAAGAATGTTTTTCTTTCTGTATCAATTTCCTTCTGATTATTGTGGATGGAAGATACAGTATCAGGAGCGTTACCAAAGGGGGGGGGCAGGGGGTGCCCACCTAATGAAAACTCAAGATAAAAAACTGATTCACGACTATTGGACAGCAATCATTCGATGTCCCACGTGATTAACAGCCGGAGGTAGACAGCCATTTAGAGAGAGCTTTACGTATGCTCAATCTAACGATCACTATGCGTGATTGGTGGATTCCTTTACCAGTCTATTCTGATGTAAAGCTAACCAATGGGCACTATCGAATTACTTGGGACCCTCCCTTTCTCTTCGACTGCCGTCTTCACTCAGTCCGAGGTCACGTCTGCGCTGCTCATAGGACCTGTGCTTCTCTCAGGGAATTAAAACTTTGCCTATATCTCTCTTGTTGCTACTATATATTAATTGCTTTTTCAGCCCTTTTTTGCCTGTGTCCCAACTTTTTTGAGACCTGTTGCAGCCAGCAAATTTGAAATAAGCTCATTTTGTGGATAAAAATGTGAACTGTCTCACTTTCAACATTTGAATTGTTATCTATGTTTTATTGTAAATAAACATTACAATAAAAACATACTGGCTCATGTGATCTGAGAGTCTTTGCATTTTGAATTTATTCACATAGTTTGTCCCAACTATTTCGGAATTGGGGTTGTAAATATACCACTAAAACTCACACGGAATGCGTGATAGTTGACAGGTGTGCGTTATTAATGAACACTGACCACACCTGTTAATGTTGAGTGTTTTCTGAGCTTTTGTAATGGTAATTTAAATGAATGATTGAAAACGGGTCATGACCAATCATTATTTTCAAGGGATGGCTTTGAGCCTCCCCTATTGCCATTTCAGCAGCTGCTACTGATATATATGTATATATATAAGTTTCAAGATGTTGTATTTTATGCTGATTTAGAGGTTCTTGTTTAGCTCCCCCAAAGAGGACAAATGCCCACCCAAGTTTGGCATCCTGGCAATGCTTCTGGCAATGACGTCAAATTTGGTGAAAATCAGATTGGTCATTTTGATGCCACAGCCACTTCCATGGAGAGAAAAAACCCCTATCTCTTAATGGGGCATATTTCCTCTATTTTGATGATTGGGGGAGCTGGAGCTTATCCCAGCTGACCACAGGCAAAAGGCAGGGACCCATCCTGGACAGCTCACCAATCCATCGCAGGGTGCACACACCATTCACTCTCACACTCATACCTATGGGCAATTTAGTGTTTCGAATTAACCCAATGTGCATGTCTTTGGACTGTGGGAGGAAACCAGAGTACATGGAGGAAACCCATATAAACATGGAGAGAACGTGCAAACTCCTCACAGAAAGGCCCCAGGCTGGATTCAAACCCACGACCTTCAAGCTGTGAGGCAGCAGTGCTAACCACCAAATACAAAATATAACAGCGTGCAAATTTTTTGTTTGTTTGTTTGTTTTTTTGGCCAGGCAGTGAAGTGAGATCCAGAAAAGATTGTGAGAGAGCTCTTCATCTATCACAAGCATGAGAACTCTCGCAAAGATGAGAATCTGAAAGCACTGGATCCTCGCCCGCCATGCGTCTCACAACAGCTGCAAATGCTACTGCTGTATTTAGCACTAACGTGAGATTGCCAAATGTGTCATTGCATTCCATATTTTGTTCATAATTAAGGAGGCTCGCACACAAGCAGTTTAAATTTTTATGCCTTCTTTCTTTGCACTAAAATAAAATATCCCAAAGTCAATGTATTTCCATATTCCCAGACACATTTTTATATCTCCAATTTTGTAGTGATGTCATTTGTCCAACCGTACCCAGAGAACCGTACAATTACATAATACTTGCAATTATGCATGTACTGCCATTAAGAAGTTTTGGTACAATTTAGTTCTGTTTTTGTTTTTTGTTTTGAGAAGTTTTACCTCGAGTGTAAATAATCTTAAACTGTACGGGCGCTGAGAGAGTGCAGAATTCTGCCAAGGCTAATGTTCCACTCTGACTATACTTTGTCACTGTTGAACTTTGCTAGTCTGGAATCCATACATATCAAGTGCTGGTCGCTCCCAACGGTCACTGACTGATATCAGTCTGGCCTCAGTCGTATAGCCAGCATATGGCCCTTACGTCACTGATTAAGTGAATATATGAATATTCATTTTTTTCTGCTCTTGGCTGATTGGGTGACCGGCGAGAACCACCAATCGAATATGAGTTAGCTGGCCAGCAACAGCATTCATGAATGTTATTTGACATGAGCTTAAAAATCAGATTGTGGCTTGCTTGCGTTTCCTCTTGGAGAGGTTGTTAGGTTTTGAACAGGATAATGTTTGGCCATATCTGCATTCTGTTTAATTCAGTGGGATTCCCCGGTATAAAAAAGGCTAAATTAAATAATACTCAAATTACATAACGTATTTCAGTGTAATTGGCATTAGCTATAGCTTGAAGGGCATGATTGCATCAGCTAGATTAAAGTGACACTCCACCCAAAAACTATAATTTGTGTATCAATTACTCACCATTAGATGTCTTGAATGGACAAAGTTGTTCTTTACCTGGCGCAACTTAATAGCCACTGGGGAGTTTTGAAAAATTATCCAAATTCCTTTTTTGCTGGAAACAAATGGGGTCACCCAGTAGCAATGGGAAAACTCCACAAAAGGTCCGTTGACAAACTTTCAAACCATCGTCCAACGCATCATCCGTGTAATCCAAGTCTGCTTTGTCCACTCGCATCCTCAGAACTCTAGAAATGCAGTTATTTTTCACTAAAAATAATAAAATACCTCAGTTATGCTTCAAGTAAGCTTGCGCATTCAACGGAAGCGGGACCTCCGTTGAATGCAGAACTGTGGTATTTTATTTATTTTTAAGTCCGTCTAAAGGGGCGGGGCACCCTTGCAACTAAGAGCCAATCACAGATCTCGCATGGATTTTGTGCGAATAATTGAAAGTCAAACGCTGGCCTACTGACTGAGGCCAGACACATAAGCAAGTGACCGTTGAGACCAAAGCTTGATATGGATGGATTCCAGGTTAGAACTTTGCAACCAGCTACTATATTTAAAGATGTATTTCATTTATTCTGAGTCAACCAAAATTCCCAAACTTGCAAAGTAAAAGAAAAGGACAATCATTTATTAATCCACCCCATGATTCAAATCCACTTCCAAATTTCAAAGGATCTTTGCAGGCCGATGTTACACACTTCCCCCGAGTTTCCTGAAAACTGGGCCTGTAGGTTTTACAGAATCCCACTGACAAACAGACAAATGAACCGGTTGCATCGACTAAGAGCTTGCTGAAATTTATTGCAAAAAAAAAAAAACAAACAGTCTTTAAACTATGGTCTATATCTTTGCTGAACTTTGACCTACTTTCATGAAAAACTAAACAGGAATGTTATGTCTGTAAAATCAAATCTCCAAAATCTTGGTAAAAATTTCAAGTGACTGTGACTAGCCGAACAAAAAAAGTACCGATCAATAATGAATTGTCTTCATTGTGACTCCTCAATATCATAGGAGCAATGGCTCAAGACTTAATTACTCAAAATTGCTTTATCACCCAAAGTTACCTTTTTTTGCTGTATATTTAACACAATATTTATTGTATTTTTATAGCCAAAATGATAAAAGTTCACAGTCAAAACTTTCAGAATTGACTTTTCAAGCACATCCTAGGTTAAAAAATTCAGTGTCAAATGAAAGGTTGCATATTTGCAATTATTTGATAATATAAATATAGTTGCTAACTGTGACTATTCAAGAGATATTTTACATCAATGTGAGAAAACACAATTAGCCCTGCGCCAGTCTTAAAAATTATGCATTTTCCATGGAAGTTTTAATTTCCTACGGAATTCAAAACTTAATATTTGAAGCTAAGTTTCAAGTCTATACAACCATTTTTGAAGACGTTATGGGCGAAAATTGGCTACCGATTGCCTATTTTTTTAAATACGATGACTAATGCCCATCTTTCATTCAATAGAAATCAAAATATCTCCTGAACTGTGGCTTCAGCAAATGATTATAGAAATTGGCGAATTACCCGTTGATTATAATTTTGTTGATCTGGAAATTGCAAGTGAACGAATGGATTTTAACCTAATCCTATGTTATGTATGAAATTTAAAGACAATCCAATGAATATTGGCAAATTTATGGACCTCTGAAACTTTCTACCTGACCCCCTTGATTTTCCCCCTCTACTGCTATAGAGGAGATGACTCCCCTGATATTAAGTTTTACGTTGTACATTATGTGCTGCAGCATTGAAAAGAAAATTTAATTTGTTTAGTTTCAAGGCAATTAGACGATTCTGAGGGAGGTTATTGCGAGGAAAAAAAAAAGATTTTTGAACTTTGGGCTATGCCTTTATTGAATTTTGACCCACACTTACAAATGAGTTTCTATTCTGGACCCGGGCCTACAGGTGTGTAAAGTTAAGTGAGCATTTTCATTAAACTTAAAGCTCTAGAGTGGATATCAGTAAACAAGCAAGCAAATGAGCCAACAAACAAACTCCACTGACCAATATGCTTGTTGGAATTGAAAATTTCAGCAGTCAACAAACCAAATCGAAAACACTACCTCCTTGACTGAGGTAAGGAGGCGAGATGTGAATAATGATAAGTCAAAAAGGATCTGTAATTTCACAGAGCAGTGGTCTAAATTTAATCAAAAAGATTAAATTCCGGCACCGTTCCGTTGCATTTAATTACAAATTTTCTGGCAGACATAGTTCCAGTCTGCTAGTTGACAAACTTAGCCATAAATTAGTTTTGTGCAGGCAAAGATTAATGCTGTAGATGTCAACCATCCTCTGGACCAGGGATACACAGGTATTACTGTGTAAATCGCTGAATTGATGGGGCAGCTGATGTTTATTCATTCAAATATGGCTGCCTCACTCCCACGAAAAAAGAAGAAAAGAAAAAAAAACTCTTTTATGTTTATTGTGTGCGGGTGCAGAGACAGGTTGAGAAGATCAAAGTCTTACTAGCACCCCATCTCTGCATCTACCCTTGCATAAACAATGCCTTCTCCTGCCCAAGTTCACTCTGTTACAAGATAGCAACAGTGTGTGTTTTTGGTTTATGATTAAGTACATTAAATGTGACATGGTCAAGTAGCCATTTGAATAGGCACAGGATAGGTGTTGTTGCAAGCAAAGCAAATAGCATTCACTCAGTAACTATTACATAGATGTGGCCCAGCGAGTTGTGTCAGGCTCATTGGGGGTATTTTAATTGAAAGAGATTTCCAGTGTGCCTATTATTTCTGCAGTGAGATTCAGGGATCTTCTCGCAAGTGAATTTCTGAGACAGTATTCTACTTTGCTCAGGAAAAGGTACCCTTGGGCTCTTTCTTGGGCTATGTCCACATTACCTGGCTGAAGTGACTCAAATCTTTTTTTTTTTCCCGTAATGTGACACGGATCTACTGAATTCAGGGATGTGTGGACACAGAAATCTGATGTTTAAATCCAATCTTAAAATCAAAATTGCGCCACTTAGCTGTTGGATAGCTCACTCGGTTAAAGCACTGCATTGCGGAGCAGAAGTGGCTATCACGGCGCAGGTTCGAGCCCCGGTCGTACCAACCGGCATTGTTTGGCAGCTTTTTCAGAGTTGCACACAATTGGCCATTGCGCTACAGGGATGAAAATTGGGAAGGGACTGCCGAGAAGGGAAATATAAAAAAATAGTTGCTTCGTTTGTTGCTCAAGCGCCTCCTGTTGGCCAGCCGAGCGCTCGTCAGGAAGATTCTAAGCTTGTTCATGTTATTCTCTGCCCTCATTGTGAACTTGCGAGGATTCAAGCAATGAGTGTATAAGAAGCAGTAGCTGACAGGCGCGTGCTTCAGAGGAGAGCCGTGAACTATTCCTCTCTCCTGAATTGGCAACAAGAGTTCGCATACGAGTAAGCCTTGTACATAATTCTCCAATTGGGCATTCCAGATTCGGGTGGGATTGGAAAGGCCAAATAAAAAAGAAAAACCTAAAGAAAATATAAAATTGCGCCACCTTCTTTTGTGGCCCTAGATCGGATAGAAATTGGATGTGTAGCCCTGGAAAATGATTGAGAACGTCAGATTGAAATCCAATGACTCAAATGACTTTTTCCCTGTGCACATGCGCTGTTAAAAACCTAACAAGCTAACCATCTGGCTTGTTTGTCAGCCTCTCAATCTCACCAAGTTTCGCCAACAAACTGTTTTCCATCCTCCCCAGCAAAATGAAATTCATACATTCGCCACAAGATCATCTATTTTCTTGGTTTTAATCATGTTTTAATACTATGAGTCCTCTCACAAATATCACATTTTTGGTTGTGGATAACACGGATAACTAGTGCAAAAACGTATCAATGTGTGCATGCCTGCAATTTTGGAGGGCAGATGCGTTTACATTTTAGATAGGTGCAGGTCACTTGAAATTATGAACATGAACCATCAAAATAAGCAGGTCAGGTCACTTGAAATTATGAACATGAACCATCAAAATCAGCAAATCTGATCTGAGCAACAAATCAGAATTGAGGAACGATGCTTGTAATGTGGACATAGCGCTTAATCAGATATAAATCTGATATGTGGTCATGTGACATGAATGATAACAGTGTAACTGGAATCCATATTGGTTTTGGCCTGCACGCATCTGCTGAGAGCTGCGAAAACAGCATAAACTTGCGCTTTGGCTTTTATTCGCCGACTCAAACTCATCAGGTACAGCTGACAAACTGTTGGCCTTCCTCCACGGCAGAATGCCATCCGGACATTCACCACAAGTATGCCCATTTTTTCAGTTTGAATCAGGTTTTAATTCTTCGAGTGTTTTCACAAATATGATGTTTCACTTATTGATGACTCTTGCAAAGATCTATCAATGTGCAATGCCTGTGATTTTGGAGGGCAAATGTGCTCACATTACAGTTATATTTAGTTCATTGTACTTAAGAATGTGAACCGTCAAGATAGATATGATTTTTATTTTATATTTTATTTTAGCTTTATTAAATCAAGGAAGTTCCGTTGAGATTGAAATTTCTTTTTCAAGGGAGCCCTGTCGGTTAAGGTGAAGAGGGAGAGGACAAGTTCCGCAGCCAATTAGATCAGAGGCCTCATTTATCCAAAAGGGTGTAAAAGTGCTAATAAATTTTCACATACGGCAGAAAGCCAAAAATGGCATACACCTGAAATATTTACACCCTTTTCAGATCTATCAAACTGTGCATACGCACAGCTGTCCGCAATTTCCATTGATAAATCACATTGGACCCGAGAAAAGTGCGGACGTAAACACGCCTCATATCCCGCCCTCTACACGCCCAGACACAACCATATTCCAGACAAAGGAGCACCAGCATATAAAGTAGCCATGTGCGCTCAGGGGATTTGTGGAGTCACTTCAGTGGAAGACGGTGAAGCATGAATGGGAAACGCAGAAAGAAGCAAATCTTCTCAGAGAGTGAAATACACGTGCTCGTTGGTGAGGTGCAGGTGAGGAAAAAAGTTCTCTTTGGCAGGTATTTGCACGTGTATCTGTAATTCTGTATGGTCACTTCGTCTTGTGGTTTATTTAAGAACAAGAACACATAACGAAGAACACGTAGAGAATCACAACAGAAATGAAAACATGATGTTGGACCAAACTATTTCTTCTCCGGAAATTAAAACAATCTCATCTAATCGGCCACATCCTCGGCCTCACCAACAAGCGTAAAAACCGCCGAGTGGCAGGAGGTCATGAGAGCCGTGGATGCTGCGGGTGCCACTGCGAGGACGGAGAATGAAATCCGGAAGAAGTGGGCCGAACTGAAAGTGGGTTTCAATCTGTAATATGGCAAACTCTGTCATATAACATAATCTGTATTGCAATAATGTCAACACTGTCACTACTATTGTTACAGAGGGAAGCCAAGAGAAGACTCTCAGCCCACCACCAAAGTGTGGCAGCCACTGGTGGGGGCCCGACAACCCCCAACCTCACCCCGGTTGATGTGGTGACTGGGGATATCATCGGCACTAAGTCGGTGGAGGGGGTTGTTTGGTTCGAGGAAAGGGACTCGGACATGACCGTGAGGGAGACCCCGACCACAAACGAACCCGGTAAATCTGTTTCAATTATTCATTCACCACTATGGCTGTCCAGTGAAAGAAAAATTATTCCAATGAATGTAGGCCTACATAAGAAAATAATGCGCACCAACAGAAAGACAAACAAACTGGATTGAAAATACACTTGTTTCCTCAGCCTCGGAGGTGGGTGACACCAAGGGGGAGTTTGTCGCCCTCGACCTCACGGTCATACCAAGCAGTGCACCAGGCCCCAGCTTGGGCACTGGGGCCTGGCAGCTTAACTATTCGGTCGTTAATAAGGTAAATAAACTTTATGACTAAACAGACCCCACCCCATAGTCATCTGTTTCAAAATTAGTTGAAGTACCTAACTAGCTATCTATGATATCTTGTCACTGAATCTTGCTTAACAAAATAGGTATGTAGCTAATTACATTAAGTAATGCAGGCGTCAGATTTTTGCCACTTCTTGGCCACATAGATAGTCAATGTTCTCAACTGTCACCCAATGTTGCGAGTGGCCAGCATATTACTGCAGACTTTCGTTGTATTTTCTGAATCACGTTCCGCCGGGAAAGTGATATTTTCTATGTGGATGTACTAGCTGAATAATGGGTCGAACTTCTAATTTTTCAACACGTTGGAACGGTAGATCGAATTCTGAATTAAAATAAACTGTCCTTCTCACCAAAGTTAGCTTGTGGTGTTTAATAAGCTGCGTATCTTACCGTTACCTAATGTTGCATTTCTTAAAAATGTAACATTATCACAATGGAAGATAACCATCATAGCTTGGGGGACCAGCAATTCATTCTCTGTGATAGTTAACTTAGCAATCCAACACCCCTACACTTTCTTTTCTGTGGACTCGATGTCTTTGAATGCATATATAGTGATTGTTTGAGTTTTGTTTTCCTCATTTTTACACGACGAAATGGACTTGGCAATTCTTGCATCCTCCACAGTGGACAAGAGTCTGTATGAACATCATGGGAATATCTGGAAACCAACGCCTGTGGTTATTTAAGCATAAGACTTCACTGGAGAGTGTCATAAAAAACTGAAGTTTATAACATTAATTCAAATCTATTTCATGCATAAAAAGCTCAATGCCACCTGAAAAATAGGGAATAATAGAATATAAACATGAAATATGTTAAATTGCAGAAAAAGCCAGCAGAAGTGACATTTTAAGGTGACATTTGCATTTTACAACCAACAGGATCAAAAGTTTACATTATTGGGGACAGCTACATTCACCATGGGGAAAAACGGGCAAGGGAGACCACCGGGACCAACCTGGATGCCCAGGTCCAGTGGGGAAACCTCCTCCCCTTTATCCACCAGTACCTGAGAGGAAGAGCTGTGCCGGAGGTCCTGCTGATCCACTGTGGCGGGAATGACCTCTGAAAAATCAAGAGTGTGAAGCTTGTCGCAGGGATCAAGCAGGACTTGTAAATTCTCCATCATCAGTTCCCTCGGATGAAGATCATCTTCTTTGCCATCACCCAGCGATGCCGGTGGAGGTCTTCCCATCCGAAGATTGACAAGGCCCGGCAATACGTCAACAATGTGATGGCTACCGTTGTTTTGTCTATTGGTGGAGACATCTTGCATCATCCTCAGATTAAGCAGAGATCCTGGCCAATTTTTGCATGATGGAGTTCATTTCATCCCTATGGGAAATTGTATATTTTTAAATAACATTGTGACTGTGTCCGAAAGACCAAATCCAGCAGGGTGATTCAGAATTTGGATTTTCAATATCAGCTATGGGCGCAAAAAAAAGTCAGTTTTTTTGCTTTATGTGATGTTTGATGCACTTTTTATTCATTTATTTTTATATTAGGGTGGTAGCCATCATAAGCATTGTTTTCCCAGCTCTTCTTCTCATCCACCTTCCTTTCTCTCTTCCTCTTCAATCTTTTCTCCAAACCATTTGCTTTCCTCCTTCCTTTCCACCTGATGGACTTCCGTAATGTTTCCCCACGGCAAATGTAGCCAGTGGATTGTATTTGGCCACACAGAACTCGATGCTGTGTGCAGTTATAGTTTAAATAAACATTTTTATTTAACTCATTTGCATGCCTCTGATTTACTGCAGCAAAGAGCATAGTATATGTGAAAGAATTCCAGAGTGAAGTTTTTGCTGGAGGTTAATGTAAAGACCTTTATTGTACATAACAGGTTTAATTTACCACTACCAAAGAATATGTACATTGAATTACAAAATATTTCTCATGTGCTCCCAGTCCAAGGGCAGATGACTGGAGTCTTTGTTGGAAAACTGATAGCTTAGAAGTGAAGATGAATGGCTTTTGAATGTATTATGAGACAAAAAAAAAAAGAATGACAGTTTATGCCAATATTTGAAGATGACTTATAAGGAAAATGACACGGACGGAGCAAGCATACATAAGAGAAGCCAGTTACCTGTCCATAATCATTCAATCAACATGGACTTGTCTACCTCTAAGTGTAAATTAACATTCTAACAGAACCATTGCAAATTTCAGTGACAGTGCATAGTAGAGCAGTTTTGACAAGCATTTTCATTAGTTTTTCATTTGTAAATTACTTTTGAAGTATGCTCTTGCAATAAAACAAAAGAATTGCTTATAGCATCTAATCACACATGGCTGACAAATTTCATAATATTTCCTTAACGCCTTTGATTGCTTTTTAAAATGGGCTATAGTCGGTGCTCCTCTCTCCCACATACACTGCAATTCTCTGAATCAGCAGCTGCGTTGCCAGTTCCTCCTGTTCTTCAAAAAGGATGTAAATCATGGTACACCATGGTCAAAGTGGGTGTAAATGTCCACACTTTTTCCCGTCAGATTTGGGTTTGATAGATCCCAAATTTGGCGGAGAAACGTGCATACACACAAAACGGGGGGAAAAGGGTGTAAAAAATGTGTATCCACAATGATAAATGAGGCTCCAGGGGATGAATAGGTGGCAGGTTGAAAGAGCCAGGGGCCTCATTTATCAACCGTGCGTACATACAGATGTTTGCGTAATGAGTGCGTAATAAGTGCAAACATTCCCACGCAAAGTATGGGACTTATTAACTTGTACTTCTGCGTAGGAACGTGTAAATTTAAGTACAACTCTTACCATGCGTTCACACAAAACTTAGTGGTAGAACAGTGAAACTACAAATAGAACGCACTAAGAGAGTCACAGTGTTCAGCAATCTCAAACATCACACATATTCCCATTTCTTCTTATTGATAAAAATTCTCAATTAGTAGGCTAATTTAGCAGACAATTTGAATAATTTGTGTAACAAGTAATTAAAGATTGCTGTGACAGGGCAACCTGAAAAGAAAACTTGAAATGCAAGTGCCATGGCTTATCTTGCACTATTGGAGGATTTGGAGAACCATGCGCTCCTCAGGGAGCACGTTTTCAAAGAGCGCGCTGATCTGTTCAGTGAAAGTACAGAGTGGTTTCTCAGCAAGTACCGCTTCCCCAAAAACATACTGATGGATTTATGCCGTGATTTACAACCCATGTTGGAGCGAGAGACAAAACGCACCAAAGCCATCCCAGTGCACATCCAGCTCCTGTCCACCCTGCGATTTTTGGCCACCAGAACGTTTCAGCGAGAGATTGGAGACATATGCGGCATTTCGCAGCTGACTCTAAGCAGAATCATGCTGGCAGTGTTGGAAGCTATAATTTCTCTGGCTCCAATTTACATCCAGTTCCCATACAGACATGACCAACAAGCCAAAATTAAACGAGGATTCAACGCTATTGCCGGATTCCCAAATATAATTGGAGCCATAGATTGCACCCACATCGCAATAAAAGCACCATCACACAATGAATTCAGTTACGTGAACAGGTAAGGATTTAATTCAATCAATGCATAAATAATCTGCGATACAAATATGTCTCTGTTAAACTTTGTTGCCCGGTGGCCTGGAACAACGCAGGACTCATTCATCCTGCAGAACAGCTCTGTGGGTGTGCGCCTCCAAGCAGGAGCTGCTGAGGACGGCTGGCTTATTGTCGAGTGTTACACCATTTCAAAATAATTTTCTGGGCTTCGTATGGTTTATTATAACATCTCTATAAGAGATCGGGGATATCCACTGAAGCCGTGGCTAATAACAGATTGCTCTTTCCGCTGACCCAACAGAATTAACAGCAGTTGTTACCTTCTCCCACACAGCATTTTTTAATTTGTTGATCACACCTGCATTGAGTGTTCTAAACACTATTTTTTAGTTTGTTTCAACCTCTCCTACAAGCACCTCAATGTCCGTGTCGAAGAAATTCCTCTTCTTCACCCTCTTTGCCATGATTTTGGTGAGGGGGGAAAAATCCATTCTTACAGGGATTGCTGCTACCATATATGGTCAATTGGAGGCGTTTCTTTATGCAAATGAGCTTACCCATGCACAAGCACGGTAGTTTAGAACAGGTGGGAATTATCATCACATATTTCTTGTGCGTACAACCAGTGTCACATATTTCTTGTGCGTACAACCAGATTTCTTTGTACTTACATTCTGTTTCATTCCAACAAAAGACTTTAGAACATTTAACCCCTACTCTTATCAAAGAGTGCCAAGTCAGGACCTCGGTTTAACGTCTCCCCTAATAGAGAGTGTCTCCTTCAGTACAGTGTCCCCATCACATTGCGGTTTATTCCACCAGAGGGGAGATCACAACCCACTGGCCCACCAACACCTCTTCCAGCAGCAACTTTGTTTTCCTCGGTGGTTTCCCATCCAGGTACTAACCAAGCCCACACCTGCTTAGCTTCAGTTTCTTCATTTTCTCTGTCTTAGCACCTTATTATTGTTCCCATTCAATCACTGATCGAGCTCATCTTTCTTCCCTTCGGTCTGCCAACTTCGTACAGTATTTATACCCTTCACTCTAATTGCTTTGACTTTTTGCACCTTAAATTCCCTGCTGGGCGATGCCCAAAAGGGGGGGATTATGTCGTGGTGCAGTCCGTCTGTTCGTATCGGAAGATAATTAGCTGGTGAAATCAACTCCTCCTACAGTTTTCATAGAGCTTCCCTGAAACTTTGCTCATATGTTGCAGACATGCTGACAATACACACACTGCAGTCGCGGCTCCAGCGGGGGATATTGTGCTCTCAAAGCAGTCTTGTTTGTATGTGAGTTCGTGATTTTTTTGGTGGTTATCTAAGCTTGTTCCCTCATCACTTGTTGATTCATTTTATTGGGTTCACTGGTTTCCAATGTAGCTCATTTGTCAATCTACTGTTGGATTGGTATTGTGTTTTTGTTGCCTTTATCTGATATTTATGTGAATTATTACCCTTTTTTTTATGCCCTTACTCCGTCATCCTGAAATTGTCTCAGTTTTCTTTCTCCAGTATTTTCCCCCTTGTTATCCCTTTTCCTTCATGTGAGAGTTGATACTGTTATTGTGTGGCTGACATTAAGATACTAACTTTGCACAATGAAGAAAAAAATCAAAATCAGCCTGATTTCGGAAAGAAAATACGCTTGATTCATCATTCTCACTATTGTTTTTGGCAATTACGTGGCCAAATTGCGAATTTGTAATTGCTGCCATTTCATGACCCAGTCATGGTTATTCACTGACCCAGATCTAAGGCATGATATCATCGCAGTAATATTGCCTGTGTGAACAAAGTCATTTCAGCATTGGTGAATGGTGAAATGCCACGTGGGAAAGTTGAAAAATGCCATCGTGTTGCGTTGCGGCTGGATGCTCCAATTACCCAAGTCAGTAATCAAGTAACTTTCTTTAAGTTTCCAAAGGACAAAAAACTGCAAAAAGCATGGAAAAGTAATTACAAGGGAAAACTAGAAACCCGGTGACACTTCTGCTCTGTGTAGTAGCCACTTACTGCAGATTTCTTAGAAAAGATGCCCTGTCTGAAAAGTTTAAAGTTCAATATAAAAGGATATTCATATTTAAGCATATAGCGTGGAAAATATACTCATGGGTGGCACAGAGCCTCAGTGATCAGTAGATCTGCCTAACAGCGAGAAGGTTCTGGGTTTGAATCTGGCCTGGGGCCTTTCTGTGTGAATTTCACATGGTCCCCCAATGCTTGTGAGGGTTACTCCTGTTACTCTGGCTTTCTACCTGCAAAGACATGCATGTAATGCTAATAGGAGACAATAAATTGCCCATAGGCATGAGTGTCAGAGCAAATGGAGTGTATTGTGTGCGATGGATTGGCAAGCTATCCATGATGGGTCCCTGCCTTTCTCCTATAATCAGCTGGGACAGGCTCCAGCTCCCCCAGTCAGGAGGAAGCAGGTAAAGAGAATGGATGGAAGGAAATTTGATATATTTATTCATAAAAAAATGAATAAAGGATAAAATTATTGTGATGGTTAACCTAGTTTTGCGGTTTTAGTTTTCTAAACAAAACACTCACTGTACTTATAAAAATTGACACAGCTCAGTTGATGAAACAAAAACTAGATCTTGATGTCTATCAATATTATGCAGAGAGGTAAATATCAAAAAAGTGTCCCAGTTGCAAATAATTCAACATGTCTACTGGCCTAGCCCTAATACCATTGTGAAGTATGGCCAAAAATAAATGATTCAAATTTATTTCATCACCTTCAATAGAGGACACCTTTGCATCACTGACATCTGTTTCATAAAGTTCTAACATTTATGGCCACATTTCCCCAGTTTACACATTCTCAGTAGTCTCTGCTCCTTCAGGGGATAATTCCTCTCAAACTGAGTAGTCCAATCGGTAATATCAGCGGAATAACTGCTAGTTTCTCTGATTTTGTTCATGCTTTGAGCCTTTACAGCTCTATTTTTTTCACCATCGCGATGAAGTCTCACTATAACTACCAGTTACTGGCAGCCAGCTAGCAGCTTGGAAAGCTGTGCCGTCTGTTTGCCGAAGTTAAAATTCATCCAACCGCTTTGAAGTTCCACCAGAAACGTACAAAATAATATCAAACAGAAACAATGTTTTCAAAGTTAATTATAAAATAAATCCAGTATGATGTCAGCCACACTTAAAAGTTCATTCTTGTATTAGATTGCATTGACCTTGACGGTTATAAATTCCTATTTTCTCTATATTCTTAAAGACCAGGCACTCTTCCTGCCGAGCCTTCTCTCTTGCTCCCAAACCAAATTTATTTTACTCACTGATTGTGCTCGTTGTCAAGTACAACTCATTCCCTGAGATCTCCGACGTTGGTCTGTTTCTGTGCTTGGGCTTGCACTGGCTTCAAGCTTGCGATAATTTGACATGCCAAAAACTTTTACCACTTTGGTTCGCTGAGAATTGCAATTGTCCTATGTTTGACTCCACAGAGGCTTTGGCTTCCAGTTTACAAGGCATTTCATCACTGTCACCCTCCTGCTCTGTTGCTCCATGCAGCAGGCGTAATTACCAGGCCAATGCATCTCATGGCCAGAAACACAGATAGGGGGTGCATGTAATAGTTATTGATATTCAGAGATGAGAACGAAGAACACCACAGGCAGCACAGCATATATTTTGCTTAAGCACTGCTTTGTTAAGCACTGCTGGAGAGACCGGGGTGGTAAATGTCATCGCTGATTGCGGCCATAAGCCCCTGTCTGTGATGCACAATTAGCTTCATTCCACCAGTTTTATATTGAGCTTACATTAGGCAAGTTTCCATTCAAAGGCTTTATATAAGTTGCCAATTTTTTTTTCTTTGAAGACTCCATTTTATGAAAAAACCCAGAACCAAAATGTCTGCTCTCGCTGCAGGGAACGTGGTGGACACCAACTCTGCCATCTTTAACTGATTTCATCCTGTATCGCATTATGGCTTATTCGATGTGCAAACCAAACCACCTCTGTCAAGCAAATGAAGTTTATCAACAAGAGTTCAAGCACTTTGCCCGTGTTGCCTGTCAGATTTTCTTACGCGCAAATTTTAAAATGAATAAAAACTTGGTGGATGAAAATGCACCTGGTGTCTTGGATTCTTTAGATTGCTGTTGTGTATGCACTCCCTCAGCTATGTTTTGATTGGCTGATTGGTTTGTGCTGTGGCGCTTCAGCTGTTGGGGTGCTGTTTGCTGCCTTGGGGTAGCTTGATGACGCAGGGCACTAAAATGCCACCATGTTGATGCCGTTACTCTGTGCGGATGAGCACCCTGTTTTGAGTTTGATTTTGTACTCTGCCTGGAGCCAACTGTGGCTGGCAGCCTCCCAGAGGGCAAAAAATAATTGTCTCATTGCTTCGGGAGTGCGGAATTCAGTTGACTAGGACTCTTGCAAACTCCAGTAGCCAATATGATGCCTACTACATTGATACTCAAATCTAGACCTTTGTAAGCTGCGCTGGGAAGGCAGCCTTATCTTAAGTGCACGTGTCCTGACAAAGACACTTCTGTGCCGTTCTCACAGACACAGGACTGGTAGTTTTACACATATTGTCTTAAAGCCATCTGCATCCTGCAGAGACCCTCCTGAGTCATGGGAGCAGACTCAATTAGGGTCTGTATGGCACCAACTTCATTCATGACAGCTGGAGCGGCCCCCAGCCTCGGGGTTAATGGACAATCTCTGGGGTAAAGGTCACTGTTGAACGTCTTGCAAGCCACTCGAAAATGGAGAAAGGATTATAACATTTTGCGTACTGTACTGTCCTGTGACACAGACCGCTGCAATTACTGTCCTGCTCCACTAGGGGACTGGTCCGGACCACTGGTCTTTGGAGCACTCAGGCAGAGGGGTGTGATACAGCCTTATCATTTATAGCCTACTGGAAATGGAGCTTCTATTACAGCTCTGTGTTATTCATTTGAAAATGCGGTGGCCCATTGTCTGACTCTGAACGAACATATTTTTTCCAGTTTGGTGTCCTGGCTTCCAATTGAGTAACGTAGGACTGTAAACGCATGCCTGATCAACATGCTTGGTCTGCGTTATAAGGTGGATTTTCCACGCTGTGATGAGTGTTATTTGGACTGGCGCCAAGAGAATCCGGTATACCGAAAGGGAATCGGTCCCTGAGCGGAGATCTTGTTTTGGCCCCCGATAATCCCTAGTCAGAGCTGACGTCTAAGTCAAATTTTTGCGCTGAATAAGACCACCAGCCTCTGAGTTAATTCACCAAATTGGGTAGTACAGATGTTATGGTTCGGCGGAGTAAGGTATAGACCAGTTCTGGGTCTGATGCACAACTCTAAATTCAAACTTTGGAGTCAAATCAATATTTACGCAAACGCCTGGTAACAGCGATTGGGTGTACCTAAATTTTAAATCCTAAATTTAATATGGAGTCAGATGAATTGTAACCACTATGATATTAGGACCACAGCATCCGCTAGACACGTTTCATGCCATTGAAAAGCAGAACGTGAAAGACGACATCACGTTTGGCCTGAGGCAGTGATCTCGTGCTGACGCTGTTGCTAGACCCCATTATTATAATGGAGACTGTTAACACTTTTTTTCCCTCTGGCTGTTAAGGCAAACACGCTGAGACCCTCCCCTCAGCTAGGACCCTCCTTGCTCTAGTTGCATGGTGTTTACACCTTGAATACAAAAATCTGGTCCTGGTGATCTCTTCTGCCAAGTAATTAATCAAAGAATTAATGCCGCTGATTGGCTAGACTGTCTTTGCACCACCTTTGACTCTAAGGAAAATGGAGGGTGGAAAACCAGTTCAGAGGCCCAGAGGACTGTGATTTCAGAAACAGGGACCTGCAGACTTCTAGCAAAAGCTGTAAAAGCTGAATTTATGGACTACACTGAACACAGAACCAGATGCTTGGCACTATGTACTTCAGGGGAGAATACTTCTCTCCCTGTGCACTCCTGAATTGATGGTGCTGGTGGCAGCAACTTATACCCACAAAGAGAGCATTTCTAGTCTCTAGAGAACACAGCTAACATTGGCTTAGCTGCTTTGGCTCTTCAATGAATGATAAAAAAGTGACTTTAAAAAAAAAAAAAATCTAGTCCAAATCCTCTCGTCCTTCCTCTCTCTTCTGGTGCCCTAGTTGATTGACTGTAATTTGCTGCTATTGGCTGCATCCCTATAACATTCCTTCCCAATAGCTGACCTGTAATTAAAGCTGCATTGTTCTCTTGATAGGATATTCAATGACTATTCCTGAAAGGAGTTGGTCTGGTAACACATACTTCGTACTGCAAATTGCCTGCTCTTGAAAACACCTGTAGCTGTCAGAGTTTCAACTCGATATATGGCTTACAATTTGTTAATGTGTTATATGTATGGTACCATGTTATTTACTGAAACAAAACGTACCTGAATTATTAATTACCCATCCTTCTGGATTTTCTGTGTTCATTTTAACCCTCAAAAACTCTAGAAACAAAACAAACCCAACCAGCCATTGGTTTTCAGATTTTCATCCCCTTGACTTCTGGAACTGTCTACTTTAAATGAAGGGGAAATGTGACAATTTCAGCATGATTTGTTCAAGCGCAGGTTTCACCTTTTTCTCCTTGCTCTATCAAGCACAAATCGAATCCATTGATAAGGGATTGTTTTGAAATACTCACTTACCGATCCCCATCTCCCTAACGTTGCTAAATATTTTTATACAGCAATTTAAGTTCCGAGTTGACGTACGTTGACTATTCCGTCAATATTGGAAAGGTCAGTCACAAACTACATTTGGAGTACTGAACGGAGATAAGACTTTGTTAGTTTTGCTCCGCACAATATACCCATGAAATAACATTATTATGCCATTTTTTTACTAATCCACCTGCGAGCCGAGAGGTGTGTTCTTCCGGAAAATACCTGCTCCTTTTCTGTCAAGATTCGATGTACGTTGCTCACGCCATTTATTTCCAAGCCGTGCGAATTCCAGGAAATCACTGCTAATCAATATCTGCATCCATGTGCACAGAAACCCCTGACGTCAAACATTTCCCGTAAATCGATGCGAATGGCCGGTTTGAGCGTCTGCAGAGGGATCTGTCAAGGTTTGTAACGTGCGTTGTTTTCAACGTACATTGAATATACACCCTGATAATTAGTTACATTTACTCAAATAAGTGTGTTGCCCTTCCTTGGATACTTATTACCTTGATCTGTGACCTGAATCTGTAGTACGAGCGATCTCTGTGTTCGTTTTGGGTTGGCGTGTTTGCCAACATGCCAATGCACTTCGGAATCGGACGGAATATGACCATGCAGGTTTGAATGTGACAGAAGTTTTTGAACATACGTTGAACTCGGACAGATTTTTTTTCAACACAATTGTCTAATAATGTGAATGGAAAGTGATTTGAGTTTTTTTAGCAGTCGTTATTGCTTATTGTATGCAAAGTGAATCACTTGGTCGGTGATCTTCATTGGTCTACAGGTCGCAGCTGGGTGTAGATACAGTTGGTCTGCAGTCGTCAATACTGATCTTTGTGGCAATGTACATCGATTTGACAGCTATATCACAATGCATGTGGAAATTTGACGGATTTTTTCAACATGCATTTAATAACAAAACCTTACAACTTGGTTGAAGTAATTGGCTTGGAATCTGTAGCGACAAAGAACCTGTCAGTTCGTTACTCATGCCAGATCTTCCCATCCGTAACTTCCTTTGTCACGCTGTAAATATTTCTACAACATTTCTGGCTGATTTCATGAATTTACATTGAATCCGACGGAAGTTCAGTGCAGCAAATTAGAGCAGTGATTTATGGCTCTCTCGGACCAGGGGTCTTATTTATAAATGGTTAATAAAAAATATTTGCATCACTTTCTTTGCAGATTTATGATATATTAGAACAAATATGACATTAAAAAGATTATGTACAATGTCTTCATCTTTATTAAGATTATGCACAATGTCAATCAATTCCAAGTCCATCCTGATTAAATAAATGAAAATTCCATTCAATTTACAGTGCCCTCCATAATTATTGGCACCCCAGGTTAAGATGTGTCTTAGCTTCTAATAAATTCAATTTTTTTCTCAATAATATAGGACCACAATGAAAAAAAAGAGGAAAATCCAACCTCTAATTCAAGTTCATTTATCCAGTAGGAAAAAAATCCCACATTAAGAAATAATTCTTTTACATCAAATCATGTGTGCCACAATTATTAGCACCACTGATGTTAATACTTTGTACAACCTGCTTTTGCCAACAAAACAGCACCTAATTTTCTCCTATAATGTTTCACAAGATGGGAGAATACAGAAAGAGGGATCTTAAACCATTCCTGTTTTCACAATCTCTCTAAATCATCCAGCGACCTGGGTCCCCTCCTCTGCACTCTCCTCTTCAGCTCATTCCACAGGCCCACAGCATCACTGATCCTCCCACTGATCATACTTCACAGTGGGTATGAGATGCTTTTCTGCATACTCATCTTTTGTAGTCTGCCAGGCCCACTTAGAGTTTGTGTGTTAGTGTTTTTTGCCAAAAATCTTGGTCTCATCTGACCAAAGCACATGGTCCCAATTGAAGTCCCAGTACCCCTCAGCGAACTTCAGACATTTGCATTTATGATTGTGAGTGAGAAAAGGTTTTTTCCGTGCATGCCTCCCAAACAGCTTGTTGGCATGTAGATAGCCCCTGATGGTTGTTTTGGAGACTTTGTGACCCCAAGATGCTACCATTTGTTGCAATTCTTTAACAGTGAGCTTTGGAGAACTTATTATTTCTCTTACCATCCTCCTCACTGGTGCGTGGTGGCAAAATAACCTTGTGTCCTCGTCCAGGCTTGTTTACCACTGTTCCAGTTGTTTTAAACTTCTTAATGATTCCTCTGACAATAGATATTGGCAGGTGCAGGTGAGTGGCTATTTTCTTCTGGCCATTGCTTGACTTGTGAAGGTCGACACACATCTGCCTTACTTAAACGGTGTGTTCCTTTGTCTTTCCCACGTTGAAGAGTGGAAAAGAGAAAAAGCCTCTATGTCACATCATATTTATACCCCAGGGAAACAAGAAGTGATGACTTATTAATTAAATGTTCTAGATACTCTGATCAACTTTGTAAACTACTGTGGAAATGACAGAAATACTTCAATTACATTTAATTCCTAGGAATTGTTAGGGGTGCCAATAATTGTCGAACAGATGATTTTATGAAAAATGATTAATTCTTAGGGATTTTTTTTTCTTTGCCTTTCAAATTCACTTGAGTTGAAGGTTACAGTTTTCTACTATTTTCAGTGTGAGAGTATGCTTCTGCAATAAAAAATGAATTTATTTTAAGGCTTTTAACCCATCTTAACCAGGGGTGCCAATAATTACAGAGGGCGCTGTATTTTACCCGTAGGTTTATAAATCAGGTTATTTTCCACAAAATGTAATTTAAAATTTTTGGTGCGCATGTATTATTTCGGTATGAACTCCACACAAATTTTTATAAGTAAGGCCCCAGGATTCCCTACCCCTGCCCCAGTTTGATATTCTCAGGATATTGTGGCACAGTCTCTACTAGCCTGATTTTGAATTTGCTGTTGGCTGCTTTAAGGGCAAATGAGAGGTGGGCAGAACTGAAAACAGAATCCTCAAGCTTTTCCCTGTCGGACCGAATATCAGCTCCCTCTGGCTGTTATTAGCCATCATCAACACATTTGCTCCCAGCTGCAATTCATTTCGTAAATTGACCTCTCCAAACAGGCCACGACCACCACCAAATGCATTCAAGATAGCATTGACACTGGAGATAAACTATAATGATAGTAGCGGCAAAAAAAAAAAAAAGAAAGAAAAAATGCCAGTCAACTTGAGGGTGTTCGAAAAAAAAAAAGCCAAAATGCCACACGTTTTAGAAGATCAGTGAAAAACACAAGCATGAAAAAAAATAATTAAACCACTGAACCCTGAAGTTAAAACTGAAAAAGAATGCCTTATATCGAGAATTTATTAAGCATAGAACTATTGAAGCAGAAAATAAATATAAAAAATATAAAAATAAGTTAACCAATTTAATGAGAACGTGTAAAAAAAGAGTACTTTAGCAATAAATTAGAATATAATAAAAATAACACAAAAGCGCTATGGAGTACACTAAACAGTGTAATTAAAAATGGAAAAAAACATGATCAATATCCTCAGTATTTCATAGTTGAAGGAAGCTGTGTTAAGAAAATGAAGGATGTAGCAGATGGATTCAACTCATTTTTTGTAAATATTGGACCAAAACTGTCAGAGGAAATAATGGTGGAAGGAACAGAAATTGATCCTACAGACTATGTTGAGAGAAACAAAAGTTCAATGTTTTTAACAGCTGTAGAAGAAAAAGAAATTTATGATGTAGTCAAAGGATTTAAGAACAAAAACAGTATAGATTGTGATGATATTGGCATGTTGACTGTGAAGAATGTTATTGATGGCATTACTAAGCCACTTATGTATATTTTTAACCTATCTTTTCAAAATGGGTTATTTCCAAATAAGATGAAATTAGCAAAAGTTGTTCCCATTTACAAAGCAGGCGATAAACACTACTTCACTAATTATAGGCCGATATCAGTTCTTTCCCAATTTTCAAAAATATTAGAAAAAGTATTCATAAAACGATTTGATGGTTTTGTTGAGAAACACAAGTTGTTAACAGACAGTCAGTATGGATTTAGAAATAATAGATCGACAGCCATGGCACTGCTAGATTTGGTAGAAGAAATAACACACTGTATCGATACAAAGAAGTACGCAATGGGAGTGTTTTTAGATCTCAAGAAAGCATTTGACACAGTCAATCATGACATATTGATTAGAAAATTGGAGAAATATGGTTTCCGAGGTCATGTTTTGGATTGGCTGAAGAGTTATCTACTAAACAGACAACAATTTGTACAAATAAATCAGAATAGATCAAGTTTTATGAATATGACATGCGGGGTGCCTCAAGGATCCGTTTTAGGACCAAAACTATTTATTATGTATATTAATGATATTTGCAGGATATCTAATGTATTAAGATTTGTGTTATTTGCAGATGACACAAATATTTTTTGTTCAGATGTGGAATTACAGCACCTTTTGGAGATGATTATAAAGGAAATAATAAAAAGGTGGTTTGATGCAAATAAATTGTCTTTAAATCTGAACAAAACTAATTTTATAGCAATGGCAGGGTTTAGACAAAAGTGGATACATTGTCTTGTAATGTCACCTTCTGTGTGTGCGCAGGGGGTACTATAAGTATAGAAATTCAGTCTTATATACAGGTGCAATATTCTGTGTATATTTGTATATAAGTAGCTTATTGAATATTATAGTCAATAAATTGTAACATTGGTTCCTGAATAGACGGTGAATGCTGTAAATATAATAAAAGAGAATTTAGTAACTTGACTGTAGAATGTGGTAATGCAAGAGGTAGGATCAAATAAGTTCTTACTTCTTCCTACTCCTTTTCAAGCATATAATTTTGCTGCTCATGCAAGACAGTTGTCAACAATTTGCCTTTTTGTCTTTGTTTTGGTATAGGCATGGTGACCATTAGTTTTGGTGATTATCTCTGTTTTATCTTTTAACGTGTTCAAAATAAAGAATAAAGACTCAACTTTTAAGTTTTGCAGGATTTTCAGAAACATGAATCCAACATGCTTTCGCAATCTTTTGCTGTTATAAAAGTCAGTGTTTAACTGATAAGGTGACATGGCAGTTGACCATATTCCTGTTATAGTACTTTTGAAGAATGTTTGTGTGTTTGCAGCAAGTAATTCCACAATACTGTGATATTATAGCAGCGATGTCAACCAATAGCCTTATGTTTTTAAGGACCACTTTAACCAACAACCATATTAGGAAACGCGTTCGCTTGCTTTCAGATGGCATCCGCCTTTCCCAATCGAATTCAGGTGCAGACACGGACACGGGAAGACAAGGATGAGACAGACAAAACTGTCACAACCACAACTGAAAAAAAAAAAAAAACTCTCCTGCAGCTGACTTCCAGCAACGTAAACAGGAGACTTTGAAAAAGGATCCAGAGGCATGGGCCAAATTTATAGCTAAAGAAGCGAAAAGGATGCAAATCTACAGACCGAACCGTTCTGAGACCCAAAAGAAAAGAGACAAGGCAACTGCTGCTGCCAGATCCAAAAGACACTATGAACTTAAAAAAAAAAGCAAAACCGTGGTGAGAAGCCAACTATAAGTGTCAAAAAGAGATCCATGACTCGTATGGAACAGAAAAATCAGCGGGCATATTGGAGACAATCACATCAGTCCTATCGCCAGCGGAGATCATTGCAAAAGGTGGCCTGGGATCGAAAGAGAGATCATGAACGAAAACGATCAAAGAAACACAAGTGAAGTTCCGGTCCAGTCCCTGGTCCAGGTGTGCCCTAGACAGGACCTCTCGAGGGTGGGTATAAACCCCATCAGCCAAAAGGAACGCAGTATCTCATATACGGCAGAAAATGCCAGCTGATCCTCACAAATTCGCGGATGTAGTAGATGGTCTTCAAAATAGCCAAAAACTGACCCCAAGGAAGAAAAGCAGCCTTGAACAGCAAAGGTCTTGGTCAGTATTTGCCATGGATATCTGTGGACGGTTGAAGAATTCCATGAAATCCCTCCAAGGAAAGGCAGATAACAGAAGCAAGGCAAAAAGAAGGGGATTTTTTGGCACGTTGTTGTGTGAAAAGTAAAAGAGACAATAGAATAAGATAAGAGAATAAGCTGCGGTATACAGAGTGCAACCCAGTTACCTTTTTGGTTGTGAGAAACTACCAACCCCATGCAATTAAAGGAAGGCATTCCCTTCGAAAGCAGAGATCGGATGCAGTATTCACAGAACTTGTGGCTTCTATGGAAGATGTGTACCGTTCACTACAGATATCCAGGGAAATACCAAGAAAGAACATGGAGAAAAAGGATCTGAGACCACGAAGGATAATGGAGCTGTCCATCGCATCGGCATATACCATTTGGAAAAAGAACAACCCAGATTCGAAAATCAGCTTGGATTTTTTCAGGCAGCATTGACCAGACGACGTCTTATTACTGAGACGGAATAAGTTAAACCAATGTTTCTCTGAAGTCTGTTCAAAGTCTGTCCTCCTCGAGCTACAGTCTCATAGCTTCACTGCTGCAGCATATGGCTATCCAAAGGCTCAGATTGTTAAGTATGAACTTGTTGCAACAACCTGCTGCCCAAAGGGAAATAGCATGTATCATCATCTCGCGTGCATACACAGATCTTATAAACAGCGTGGAGTGAACTTGCTAGATGAAAAATTCAGTGAACTGTTGAGAGACTGTAGTGACTGACCAGTGCAGTGGAGTATGTGGTGAGCTAAGAAGTATCTCCATGATGGCAAGGAGAAGACCAATAAGGCCATTCTAAGTAAAAGCGGAACTGTTGAAGCATTCCTTGAAGAACTGAAAGAAGAAAGTTACCACTTAGCCACATATTTGTTGCCACATGGCAACAGGAGATGCTGAGGACAGTGAGCAAGGACCCTCCTGACAGCTCAGTAATAGCAATCCTGGACTTTGCTGAGAATTACTCATGTGAAGGTCAAGACAAAGTACAATCTGCCTATTGGGCGTTAGATCAGGTGATGGTGCATCCTATAGTGACACAATACTGCTGTCCAGAACCGGATCATGATCACAATGGGCAGGAGGCTATCGTATTCATCAGCGACAATTTGCAGAATGATGTCCATGCTGTTCATGCATTCATGACATTGGCCGTTGACCACCTGTGCCATGCCCGAAAAGTTCCAATGGACTGATTAATAGAATTTCCAGATGGGTGCAGTTTCCAGTACAAATTAAAGTTACCGTTTGCCAACCAGTCATTCTGCGAGGAGGATGTGGGTGTCCGAATAGAACGCCACTATTTCGGCTCCAGACATAGTAAGGCTGTGGCAGATGGGGTGTCTGGGCTTGTCAAGTTGGCCGCACGAAGAGCAGTTCTATCTCACAGGGAGGTGATTGATGATGCAATAAGCTTTTTCAAATTTAGCGAGGCGAGTCTTACTAATGACGATTGTCATGCCCAGAGAAGAAAGTTCTTCATTGATGTTGAAACCCATTCCATCCAGAGAGAAAGACCAAGCCGCGTGGTGAAAAGTGCAGTACAGGGCACAAGACTTCTACAGGCTGTCAAGGGTGCGGAACCAGGTGTAATAGCAGTGAGCCTGCTTAGCTGCTATTTTGAAAATACTGTGTGTGAAAACCGTGCTTAAACCCAACCCTGGCAGATATGTGCTCTGCCTGCAAGAAAAGCTCTACCAGAATTTGATCCAAAAACAACATCCCCAGCAGCAGTCTGCCAAAGAACAGACTAGCCCATGGGGGACCTTTGGAAATCATTACAAGGTACACAGACTTTTACTAACATTCTGTGGTTGTGGGTGTACGTACCTGCTGTGTTCCATACTGCTAAATGCCATTGTCTTACCATGCGTCTTCACAATTTCTTTCAGGTGGTGGTGTCACCAGTGATTCTGACCATTTTGATGATGATGAACATCTAGGAGACCTTTGTCTAAGCCGATGTATGTTGGAGGAACTAGACCAAGAAATGGCAGGTTAGATTTGCAACCCATCAGCCATTGACCCTTTATGAACTCCACAAAAATATTCAGTGTTGAAGTCCTATTAAGTTTGCATGGTTTCCATCTTGTTTGCTAATTACTGTGATACTGTCATTTCATGAAGAACATCGCACAACCAAGCTAAAGTCTCTGGAGCAAATCGGCACAAACTTCAAGTGGCAAACCAAACCAGACTTGGATGAAATTGAAGATCATCGTCTTTTCCGTGGACCATTTGTACTCCAGCTGGCTCCCAGAGGTTACACGGTTGACGAGGATTTACTGCAATCATTTGTAAAAAAACACTCTGCCCTAAAGAAGGAACTCATGTAAAAAGTGACTGATGATTGTTACTGTTGATTGTTAATGTTACCGTACATTCTATCTTAGTGTTCTATCTAGTGAGTCTAGTGTTTATCAAGTGTTTCTACCGCCAACCATTGGGTATTTCATTAGTCAGTCACTCACTGCCGTCCTGTATGTTCAGAGTGCAGCCTTGCTTGTTGGTTTCCTCTTGCATGCCTTTTGTAGAAAATTGGAAACAGATGTAGAGTAGAGCTTGCATATGACTATCTCTGCCAGACACTGCTGATTACAAGGCTTTCCCCTGAGTGTGCATTCATTCAAATACTGGGTATGTCGAGAGACTATCTCCATATTGTCAAAATGAAATTGAAAGATTAATTTTGGATTTTTCCATGTGTATTTGT
This sequence comes from Gymnothorax reevesii, assembly GCA_029721435.1. Classification (NCBI taxonomy): domain Eukaryota; kingdom Metazoa; phylum Chordata; class Actinopteri; order Anguilliformes; family Muraenidae; genus Gymnothorax; species Gymnothorax reevesii. Next base: position 27,423,414 of record CM056574.1, on the reverse strand, counting down.
TTTACTTTTGCTGTTATGCCTTTGTATCATTGTTTGAGCTCACACCAAGGCAAATTCCAATCAATTTCATTGAGATGGTAATAAATGATTGAATCTTGAATCTTGAAAGGGTTAAAGTAGCTGTAACTTGCTATTTGAAAACTTTTCCGTCAAATACGACGTATGTACAAGTGCTGTGAATACTCAGGGTTTTGCTTGTTGTGCTATAGATTAATTACAAACAGGGTGAATAAGCATACTTATAGCCAGATTTACAGCTTGTATTGGTGTTCAGAACAAAATTAAACAAACTACACAACAGCGCAAGTGGGACCTGTTTCTCGATTTTGGTATCTTCAATGCCATTTGATGTTCTCAGATGAGTTTTTTGGTGTTACATTTTGTGTAATTAATAATTCTTCATTTGTTGTACCTGATAAATGATAAAATAAGGATTTTAAGGGGATATTTTGGTGTTTCATCAAAGTCTATGTGCGTTGACTTCCACCCCCATGAAGCTTATTTGACATATCAAGCTTGTGACACTTGGTATTGATTTGTACCATTTAATTTGTGAAACCTGATGCTCTTGGTAATCAGAAAACATAAAAACAAATGTTAAATTAAAGACCTCATATTTTTACCCCTCTGACACATTTTTGTAACATTTTGTATTGGCAAATTGTGAGCCTTATAAGACTTGGAGGTTTCATTTATCGCCTAACTCAACGTTATAAGGACGATTATAATGTGTGATCTATGCAACATTGACAGTGGGAAGCCTGATGGGTTGTAGTAGCCAGACATTATGGTTGCAGCCTCTGAGAAACAGCTGAGCTGCGGAGATTATCTTTAGAGTTCACTGAGAATAGTGCAATAAGCAGAAAACATCCAGTAATTGGCCAGTGAGAGAGCAGCGGCTGAAAACAGCTTGTTATTTCGAGAGGTCAAAGGAAAATAGGCAGAATTGTTCAATCCGCTCTCAATGTCACAGAAGCTCAAATAAAAGATGTTATAAAAGATGTTTACAATAGTGATGTGGAGGATGATATGTCTAAGGACACAGCAGACTGCTAATTGGTTTGCAACACAGTAGCCCTGTATAAATGAGTGCGGAGTACATAACTCTTATATTCACATTGATGTCATTTTATGTTATGAATTTTTCAAACTATTACAATCATATCCAGGATGAGAGATATTGATCAGCTTGCGAGGGCAAAAACGGCAGGCACCCTTGGAGCAAATGAGTAATGAGCAGACGAAGGCAATGTTCAGTCGTTTATGGTATCAGCTTGCGTACTTTTGAAGTGAAAAATAGAACATCGCAACTAAGCAGTCAACTAAGCCAAGCTAAGGAAAAAGAAAGAAAAAAAACAACTAAAAACAAACCAAGAACCTTTTAGCTGTCAGTTTAAGAACACTTTAACTGACAGGTTTGAGATGTGCTCAAGAGTCATTATGCTCTGTCTCCTTGTTGTCGTGACTGAAGTAAAAGCTTATTCAGCGAGACAACCTGAAACAATTGCCTGGCAGCAAGAGTCACAGTAAGCTACAATTCAGTGAAAAGCAAGTGCATTAAATGAGTTTTGAAAAGAAAAGAAGACGAAAGGGGTGAAAAGGACAAGAATATAAATATAGCAGCAGAATGGCAATAAACAGCCAGAGAGTGAAAGATGGTGAGGGAACCCGAGAGGAGGATCTTACTTTATCTCCTGAGGACCATATATTCTCCTGCCCATGAGCTGGTGGCAAAACACGTGTCAGTTTAAGGAGTTGGCTGGACCCGGGAACCACAGAGAGACTTAATCAGAGGCCTTTACAGTGAGCCAGTCATCTTCACTGGGGGAAAATTATGAAACAAAAACTATTTGTTCCAGGAGGTGGTGCTTCCTGCTTTATTTGGTAACAAATCCTGAATAATCCCGTTGTGACTTGGCTATACGTACAATTCATATGACAAGTAGCTGCCAACAAACCATATGATTAGAAAAGTATGAGACTAAAATTTCCCCAAAATATCAGCTTGTACACTTATACCGAAATAAAGTCGCTTAAATTCAACCGTGTGCATGATAATATTTGTCAAAAGTAATAAACACCGCTGTGGTCCCTTGAAGGGGATGGTGAGTCCATTTCTTTGCTCCAGTATCCTTACTTCAAATAGTAACTTCAAACTTCAAATAATCTTCTAGTGACATCGGAAAGTGCCAGGATCTGAGAAAGTTTCAGTGACAGATATTGCTGAAGTTGTGGCTCATTGCCAGTCCATGCAACTGATACTAGTTGCCTAATTATTAGATTAAATCTGAGGCCAAGACCACATCCTTTTCAGAACCAAGTCATTTGAGGAGGCTACTGTGTCCTCTGGACATTTTATTTTCTCAATCTTGTAGCTGGTCTATAGCCATTATCCCATTTTGTGGTTTCTTGGTTTCATGCATGCAATCAATAAAAGGCACCCTGCATATTCACTCCAAGGCCATTTCATTAGGGACATCTGTACTCTCGTGAGGAAAGGCCTGCTCTTCCAGTGAGTGAGTCCCGTGGCTGTAACAGAATACAGAAAGGGCCTGATCTGCTAATGCTTTGCGTGTATAGAAATGCGTACAAATACCATATCACTCACAAATTAACCTGCAATCTCATCTACCAAGGGTGTGCACAGAGGACTGCGTCTTTGAAGTGAGCAAATTTGCACCTTCTATGCAGTTAGTACTTTTGGCCCAAAGGAATATGTATTAAGGGGGGTGCCTATCCTAGCGTGCAAAATGCGGGAGGAGAAAATGCAAATACAAAATTTTAGCACTTGTATAGCGACTCATCTAGCTTGACAGCAATTTCAGTGACGGTTATTGCGTTTGCTATTTAATACCTTTGAAGGGTAGGTACTAATTGGCTCCACGTAATTGTGCACAGACATAATTGCCATTATTGCCGCAAGGAGAAGACACAGGCGGCGATTACGCCAAGGACCAGTGTTCTCTATCCCTGTGACAATGTCTGGGATGTCAGAGGAGAGAATAATCCAGACATATCGCCTAATCCAGCAATGCCATTTTGGTGCTGTTGGATGAAATAAAGGCTGATTTAGAGCAAGTCACAAGAAGAGGTCATGCCATACCTGCAATGATAAAACTTCTTGCTTCTCTCCATTTTCTTGCAACTGGTTCATTGCAGTGTACAGTAGCTCACTGCTGGGATCTCCTAAAACAGTTTCTCATGCGTACCGTCTCAAATACTGGATGCCATGTGCAGGATGGGCCGGTACATAAAGTTTCCATCCACAAGGGAAGTGCTCGATGAAGCCAATGTTTCATGTGGTTGCTCGCTTCCCAAGAGTAATCGGAGTGAGTGACTGCACTTGTGCAAATTGTTCTCCCCTCAAACACTGAGCATGCACTCGCACCTTTTTACCTGTTATTTTAACTGTAATTTTACAATAAGTTTATAACATAGGTTCCATGTATGTAAACCACAGTTAAATGCGCTCAGGACTCGTAGTTAAAATAAAAAGGAGACAATGCATTCATTTAACTGTAAAATTCAGCCCATTTATAACAGTGTATTTGATTCCTCCACAAGCAGCTCCATCTCCATCGAGTCAAATTTCGTTTTACTTTTGGGTTCGTCCTTTGGCTCCAAACTGTCTATCGTGGAAATGGCTGCAGCATGCAAAGTCCTCATTTAAATAATGCTGTTTGAACCAGCAGCTACATAGGCAATTACTCCTAGTAGATCACCCGCAAAATGTTGCCACGAGCACGCAATTTAGCGCTCTTTATCTTCGTAGATCAGGCCCAAGGTGTAAAGGCATGGTGAATTTGTTTAAAATGTTGTCCAAGACACCTGATCTTAGCAGTTTTGACAATGGTACACTAAAATGGTGCCCAACAATGGCAACTTTCAAAAGGTTTCAGAGCATGCAGGTTTAATTTACTCTAAATGTCTATCAAAGTGCTTCCAAACATTGATCCTGTGAGACTCATGGTGCATACTGGTATTTGTTATAACCACAGTCACAATCCAAAGATGTTAACAAGGCAATTAATTAATTAATTATTTAACTTATTTTCAATTTGATGCTTTCAATGTCCTGAGTGATTATGTCACCTGTTATGCTGCAGTATCACTATATTTCAGAAATACCTATGCATCTCATTGTTAAAATTAAAGGGTTTAAAACACACTGCTTAGAATTATGAGAAGTAAAAAAAGTGTATGATGCGCTAAATGTTTTCTTTTGGTGGAAAGTCTGGACTGCAGGAAGACCATTTCAGCACCCAGACTCTTCTACAGCAAAGGCTTGCTGCTGTGATGGATGCAGTATGTGGGTAAGCATTGTCTTGCTGACATATGCAGAGCCTTCCCTGAAAGAGAGGTAGTTTTAAAACCACTATATACTTTTAAGCATTGATAGTGCCCATCCAGATATGTAAGCTGCCCATGCCATAGGCACTAACGCAACTCCACACCATCAGAGGTGCAGGCTTTTGAACTGAGGGCTGACAACAAGCTGGATGGTCTCTTTCCTCTTTAGTCCGCATGACACAGGTTTCCAAAAATCATTAAAATTTTGATTAATCTGAACCCAGAACAGTTTTCCATTTTGCCTCAGTCCATTTTCAATGAGCTTTGGCCTAGAAAACACGAGGGCATTTCTGGATCGTGTTCACGTATGGCTTCTCCTTTGCATGATATTGTAGCGGTTGGTAGCCAGATAACACACCGAGTTGACAAGTAGCGTCACTTTAATGAAGAAGCTGTTGTTAGACCAGCCACGCCACATAAACAGAACTGATAAAAAGAACAGGTGCATAGACAGTTCACTCCCGAAGCCTGAGAAACTTCCTCGCTTCCTTCTGTTCCAACCCCCACAGTTCCTTGCACCCACAAAACCACCCCCACATTATCCCAGTAACCCAATCACAGAACATCAGCTTGAACGCAACCATAACATTACAATAACCCCTAGTAAACCCATACAATGAGTGACTCGCTACACTACCCCCCCCTTACTGAAGTCCTCGACCCCGAGGACAAAGTCCCTGAATCTCAGCGGCACACGTCTCCTCCTTCGTGGACGCCCCCGGGGCGTGGTATCATGAGGTGGGGTGCCCCCTTCCCAACGGGAGGTGTAGATGGACCGGGGCTTGCCAGCGGAACCCCGGACTAGGCGCTCGCTGGGCTGGCTGCAGGATGAGTAGAGGGCACTGGGCTTGCATTTAGGACCCCGCTCCCGGCGCTGTCTTGGCAGGCTGTCAGACTCGGTTCATTGGGCGTGGCAGTTCCCGTAGCCCTCCCAGATATCGCGGAGCCCCTGTATGGTGCCAGCCGGTCCCGGTGGAGCGCGACCTTCCGCCCCTGGGAGGGTAATTGCACCCGATATACCACCTCACCCATGCGCTCCAAGATGAGACCTGGCCCCACCCAATGGCTGTCCAGTTTGGGGCATCTGCCCCTCTTTCTCTTGGGTGAGTAGACCCACACCAGCTCCCCAACGGCGAAGTGACGCCCTTTCGCACGCAGGTCATAGTTTCTTTTCTGTCGCACGCCAGCGACCTGCATTTGCCTGCGGGCATATGCGTGTGCCGAGTCCAAGCGATCCTGCAGCCGCTTGGCATAGGCAGGACCCGCGGGGACGGGCGGAGTGTCCGGTGCTCTCCCGAAAGCTAACTCAGCAGGTGTTCTCAGCTACCCAACCCAGCATGAGAAGAGCAGGTGTGCATGCAGAGGACTCCTGGATCGCTGTGCGGCATGCCATTAAAACAAAAGGTAAGTGCATATCCCAGTCTAACTGATGGTTGGAAGTCAATAGGGATAACTGTTCCCCCAGGGTGCGATTGAACCTTTCAAGTAAGCCGTCACTCTGGGTGTGGAGTGGTGTAGTGCGGGTCTTTGTGATGCCTAAGCGGGAGCACATTGTGGCAAACACCTTCGACTCAAAGTTTCTCCCCTGATCACTGTGGATGGATTCTGGGACACCCAACCGGCTAAACATCCCCCCAAGCAGTGCATCCACTATTGTCTCTGCTTCCTGATCAGGCAGTGCGTAGGCTTCAGGCCATTTAGTGAAATAGTCCACTGCAGTGAGAATGTAGCGGTTACCTCTCTCTGTGCATGGCAAAGGGCCCACAACATCGACCCCCACGCGCTGCATCGGCTCCCCCACTGGAAACTGTTGTAAGTGAGCCCTGGACTGGCCCTGTGGGCCCTTGCGAGCAGTGCAGAGGTCACAGCACCGGCAAAAGTCCTCCACATCAACTCTCATCCGGCCCCAGTAAAAGGCCTGACGCAGGCGACGAAGAGTCTTTGTCACGCCAAAGTGCCCTGACCCAGCAGTGCCATGCATGGCTGCCAGGACCGTTTCCTGCATTCCCTTGGGCACCACGATCTGCCATCTCTTTTCCCCAGTAGCTGGCTCCACCCATGCTCTCTGGAGAACCCCATCCTGCATCCGTAGGTGTGAGAACTTGGACCACAGTCCTTTTGTCCATGGGGAGAGAGCGGCCACCTCCTCCCACGGGGCCCGCTGCTGTGCCTCCACCCATAACACCACCGGCTGCAGGTCTGGGTCTTGTCGCTGTCCTTCCGCCCAGGCTGTGTTGTCCACCACCCGCAGTTCCCTGCTCAGCTCACATCGTACCTCTCCACCCGGCTCCTGCACCAGCTCCTGTTCTCTCTCCTCACGGCGAGCGCAGTACCGGCAGCCGTCTGCACTACACGGCCGCCAGGAAAGTGCATCTGCGTTGCTGTGCCTCGCTCCTGCCCGATGGATCACCTTGAATTCATAGCACTGCAGTTCCTCCAGCCAACGTGCCAGCTGACCCTCTGGCTCTCGGAATGTCATTAGCCACTGCAGGGAGGCATGGTCAGTGCGCAAGGTGAAGGGCTGGCCACACAGGTAATACTTGAAGTGTCGAATCGAAAACACTGCTGCAAGCAGCTCCCTCTGTGTGACACAGTATCTCCGCTCTGCTTTGCTCAGGGCCTTGCTGTAGTAGGCGACAACCCTCTCACCTTCAGGCCACACCTGTGACAGGACAGCCCCTACCCCCTCCCCACTCGCATCTGTGTCCAGAACAAAATGTAGATCAGGGTCAGGGGGTGCCAGGACTGGTGTGCTTGTCAGGGCCTGCTGCAGTGTGCGAAAAGCCCTGTCACAGTCATCTGACCAGAGGAATGGCTGCTCTTTCTGCAGGAGTCTGTACAGGGGAGTAGCGATGCATGAAAACCCCCGCACAAACTTCCTGTAATAGGAAGCCAGTCCCAAAAAACTTTTGAGCTCCTTCTGGTCTGCAGGGGTCGGCCACTCATGTATGGCTCTCACTTTATCCTCTGCGGTGCCGATTCCTTCGCCCCCCACCCAATGCCCCAGGAAGGTCAGCTCCCGGTGCAGCAACTTGCACTTTTCGGGGTGCAGCTTCAGCCCGGCCTCCCGGACCCGCTGCAGCACCCGTCTCAGTGCAGCCCAAGCCGTGTCGAATGAGCTGCCATGGGCTAGGATGTCATCGAGGAACACCAGGCATTCAGAACGCGGGATACCTGCCAACACCCTCTCCATAAGGCGTTCGAAGGTGGCGGGAGCATTGCAGAGTCCGAAACAGAGCACTTTAAACTGCCACAGTCCATCCCTCGTGCAGAATGCTGTCTTGGGCCGCGCCTCAGGAGAGAGTGGAACCTGCCAGTAACCACTCCTGAGGTCAAGGGAGGAGAACCAGGAGGACCCCGCCACCAGATCCAGGCACTCGTCGACGCGTGGGAGGGGAAAGGAATCTTTTTTGGTGACCGCGTTGAGCCGACGATAATCAGCGCAGAAGCGCCACTCACCCCCCTTCTTTGGCACCATAACCACTGGGGATGCCCAGGGGCTTTCAGACGGCTCAACGATGCCTGCACGCAGCATGTAGGACAACTGCCGGTCTGCTGCTTCCTGTCTGGCCAGGGAAAGGCGGCGGGGACGCTGTCGTATTGGTGCAGTGGTGCCTGTGTCTATGGAGTGTTGCACCAGGGAGGTCAGACCCAGCTCTGTCTCGTCACAGGAAAAACAGTCATTGAACTCTGTCAACAGCTGCCACAGCTGCTGCTGCTGTTGTGCGTCGAGGCCCTCTGCACTCCTTTGCCATACCTCACGCAGTGCTCTCTGTCTTTTCTCATCCCAGCCTGGTACAGTTCCACAGCCCCCTGGCTCCGGTGCAGATGACTGTGGTGTGCATACTGTAACAGCTGGGCCACAGGCGGCTTGCTCCGCCCCACGCTGAAGTTCATGGGGGGTTGCTTCACTGGTAGCTTCCCGCCCCCCCGGCTGGGCCTCCCCCACACAGCAGCTGTGGGGTCCTGGTGACAGCGCTGTTGTATGGGTATCTAGGGGCCTCATATTCACTACCTGTCCATCACTAAAACTCAGTGTGGCTTTACCCAGGTCCAACTGGCAACCCTTCTCTCGCAAAAAGTCCAGCCCCAAAATGCAGGGGTCTTGTACCTCTGCAACCCACACAGTATGCGTCATGGTCCGCCCTCCATCTGTGACCCTCAGCAGACCCCTCCCCTTCATTTGTGCAAGCTCACCAGTAACGGTACGGAGTTGAACTGCTGTGTCCTCCAGCTGTATCCCTATAGGCACCACCTCAGGCCGCACCACTGTAACTGTAGATCCCGTGTCAACCAAGGCTGTGCATGGAACCCCCTCTACGCATATGGGAATATGGCAAAAGTCCAAAATTGAAGTCCTTCCCACCACTACCACGCTCTGCTCCCCATCACTGCGACCCTTGGGGACCAAAGCCCCCTGAGGTGGTAGTGCACGGGACATTGTCCTGGGGTCACACAGTGTCCCGCCTACTGTGACCCCGCCCCGTTTTCCGCAGCTCTAGCCCGAGCGGGGCAGTTCCTCTTCAGGTGCCCGGCCTGACCACAGCCCCAGCAGAGGCGTGCCTGGCCCTCCGGCTGTGTCTGCTGGGCTGCTGTCTGATTCTGATGGCGGCGCTCAGCAGGTAGAGTGAGCCCCCTGATCATTTCAGCCACCTCATCTACCCATGGTGGCCGCTGGACAGTCATTTCACACTCCCCAGCTGCCCTAACCAGAGGAGTAGCACCCTGTAGCGCAGCGCCCATCACCATCTCTCTCTCCAGCGCATACTCCAGTGCATCCGTCAGTGTGTGGGGGCGGGCTAGCTGAGTGTGAACACGCAGATCAGGGGGGAAAAGTGCTCTGATGAACTGATCACGTGCCAATTCAGTTTGCACGGTGTTGGGCATGTGTGCATATGCCCGTCGTGTGAGCCCCTCGATATCATTTGCCAGGGCCCTCAGTGACTCCCCTCCACGCCTCTGACGTCCGTGTAACTCTGACCTCAGGAGCTCGGACCGAAAACATTGCCCAAAACGCCGCCCGAGCACACCGGTAAGCGCGCTGTAATTAGCCCTCTCGCTCGGATCCAAAAGCGGCAGGCAAGATAAAGCATCGTCCGTGAGACAAAGAGCGAGCTGGAGTGCTTTTTGATCATCAGACTAGCCACTTGCACGAGCCAACAATTCAAACTGAGCCTGGAAAGCATCCCAGTCTGATTTTCCCGCATATTTAGGAGTTTTTATCCCTACCGGTAGGTTCAGACCACGAGCGCCGCCATTGTTGTTTACATCCTGGCTCGGAGCTTTGTTTGACTTCATCGGTGCACGCGGGATAAAGTCTCCACTCCTTAGCCCAACTCCGCCAGCACGCGCTAAGAAAGGATTCTCACCGGGCGCCGACTCGCTTTTTACCTCGGGAAATTTCTGACGCGTGTCCAGTCCGCTCCCCATCTCCGGTGGAGAATAAGCATACTCGTCGTCCTCCTCCTCCATTTTGATAATCACGTTGTGATCCATCACACGTAGCAACAGGGAGGTAGCAGCGATGCTAACCCTCCTCACACACCGAACTAGACAGCCGAGGTAGCTAAATGAAAGTTTACTTCTGACACCAGTTGTAGCGGTTGGTAGCCAGATAACACACCGAGTTGACAAGTAGCGTCACTTTAATGAAGAAGCTGTTGTTAGACCAGCCACGCCACATAAACAGAACTGATAAAAAGAACAGGTGCATAGACATTTCACTCCCGAAGCCTGAGAAACTTCCTCGCTTCCTTCTGTTCCAACCCCCACAGTTCCTTGCACCCACAAAACCACCCCCACATTATCCCAGTAACCCAATCACAGAACATCAGCTTGAACGCAACCATAACATTACAATAACCCCTAGTAAACCCATACAATGAGTGACTCGCAACAATATTGCTTAAGCTTGCATTAGTGCACTGCATGGTAAACTGTGTTCACAGACAGTGATGTCTGGACGTGTATATACTTTTGTATATATATACTAGCTGCTACCCGCTACCCGGAGTGAAATTGCCATTTTTTTTGCGTGCATGGCCGTTTTTCAAAAATCGGGCGATATCAAGTCCTTTCTGGTGTCCAAGTGGATATTCACACCAAATTTGGTGATAATCGGTTGAGAAATGTAGAAGAAAAACGTGTACATACACACAGACAGACATCAAATTTATTATTGATATACTGTGCAAGTAAGTCTGGTCATCATAGAGCACAGCTGGTGCTGGATCACTTTTTTTGAATAAATGAAATGATAATTTAGTCCAGTTGCCTTTGCCTTATATTAGATTTTCCTTAAGGATCTGGATCAAGTAAGCATGATTAATATGCACAGATAGAAGAAATCTGGTGGATAAGTACTTTTTCACAGTACTGTATGTTCAATTAAATCAAGCACCTAGTGTGCTTTTATAGACATCGATTCTTCTTCGTGCCAATGAACACTGTTGCATTGTTTCCTCAGAAGCTTTCTCAGAGGTCTGTTTCAAGCAGTGACCGGCTAGGTTCAGCGACATTCTATTTGAATTTTGAGGATATGCCTCCCATCATACAAATTCTCGCCCTCTGCTGTATGAAGGAAAATATTCAGGAAGATAATGCACTCGTTTTTTCTAAATTGCTTAAATACATCTTCTGCCTTTGTGACATTTTTAGAACCATAAATGCACTCCCCTCATCAGATTATTCTTTCTACACAACAGCATTTCTCCGAAGACGGGCTGCTCACTCACAATACATTTCTCATTTTTCTTGATTCAATAAAACCACCAGTAAGTGCAAACAAAGTTACTTTTATAATTTCTAAAGCTGAGACAGTCAAAATGTGAAAAAATGGCATCAATATGACCGTGTATTCAGGTATTCATTGACCTCATTTCAAGCAGGACAGTTCCATCAGATTTAAAGGCCCCTATTCTGTCACCAGGTGCACAGCTAATTATTTATTAAGAGCCATTTAAAAATCTTTTCCCTCTTAACATCACTTGGGGAAGTAACCAACCAGAGGCAAGAAGAACTGATCACCTTCAGCTGAGCAGTCAATCAGATTCATTATTCTGGGTGGTCACTCTGTTGGGTTTTATGAAATGAACCAATAGCAAAAACCTGTAGAATACTAAAAGGAGGCTTTATTTCTGAAGGGGGAAACCCCCCAACAGAGCTGGCAACATTACAATGTCCACAATCCAAAATCAGAATCCAATGGGCGAAATCCAGAGTCATACATAGGGCACCAATCACAAAATCGTAGTCAGACAAAAAGAGGTCAAAAAACAAGAATGCAGAAAAAGTACAGGGAATAGGCAAAGCTCGGTGTCTAGGGCGGTCCAGTCAGAAAGATAAATCACTATGAATCAAGGCAAGAGAAGCGTGGCACAGGAAACAAGGAAGAACGATCTAATCAAACAGACATCTTATATACATATCCGGGTGAACACACGATCAGGGAAAACAGGTGCAATCAATGGTATAATAATCAAGCAGTGAAAGATTAGGAATAAGCTAATCACATGAATTTGGCCGTAGCCAAAACGCAGACAGGGATAACAAGACAAACCTATGGACAGACGAATAGCTCCAGTCACGGAGTACTAAAAGTGCATAGTTTGGAAAAGGGAAAGCACAAAGCATTTGTAGAGACCCACAGAAAATTGCAGTAAGGAGGAGGAGGCGGAGACTAGAATAGGGTGACTGCTTAGAGATCGTTAGTCAAGTAGTAAGTGCAACTATACAATCCCGAGTGCTTGTTAGTTAGTTACTCAAACTATACAATGTTAGTTTTGGTTAGTAATTGGTTAGCAAAAACAACAAACTGTTAGTATGTGTTAGTAAGATAGTAAAAGAGAGAGGAAGGAAGAACACCGTGAGCAAAGATACACACATGACAAGACAGGGGAGACAAAGTGCAAAGCATGGAAAATAAACATGGCATGGGAATATGAAACATGGCTATGAAAACAAAACATGGCATGGAGACTAAGAGAACTGAAACAAGAAAATAATAAAACAAGAAATCCTAATAACCAATTACACAATACACAATCCAAGAAAGGTCAGACAAAAGCAGTGGTCACTAAACACAAGAATCAATCTATCATCAGAACTTGAACTAGACATGAACATGGGCAAAAACATGGTGCATGGGCATGGCAAAGACAGAAAATGCAGGATCACAACACACTACCCCTTGTGATGTCAGGTAGGGGAGACTTTGAACTGGCTCATAACGGCTAATTAGCTGTGCACCTGGTGGCATAATAGGGGAGCTTTGGGCATTTATCACAGAATAACATGCATTTGAGTTTGGCGGTGAATCTGATCGTGTGATGCTCTGGAACAATCTGACACAGACAGTCCCTGAGATCACAAACTCCCAGCAGAGCCTGAGATTCAGGACATTTCAATTAATGAACGCAATAGGAACAGAAGCTGGTTGTGATGGACATTTGTATTTATAAAGGAGGAGACTGGGGAGGTGGAGGAGATCAGATGCAGATCTGTCGCAGGCCAGAGTAGCGATGCAGTGGTCTAAACGCACCCTTCGTTCACACGATTTCAAGATGGTGGCCATTTGTGAACTGGCAGATATGAGTGTAGTCTTTGATGCCAGTCCGCGGAGGGTTACCATCCTGAGATCATGCAAACAAGGGATGCGTTTTGATTGGCCACCAATATTTCGGTCGTGAGCACGTAGCTCAAGCAGCGCGCACACAACAAGGTTTTCACCTCGCGAGGCGAAAAATATCAAACGTGTTGGCCTCAACGCGCACACAACAAGCTATCCTCAACAAATTTGTCGCCTCAACAAATTACGCGCACACAGCGAGCTATCTGCTGAGCAAACAGTCTCGAATAACTTTTTGCTCAGCAGATAGCTCCAGTGCGCGGCAGGCTTTAGGGGGAATTAGTTGCTGTCACATGGTAGAGTCGTGGCCAGAGCAAGGCTTTCTGGAGGGAGCGTAAACTCGGGATCCCCAGTCACTTCGCCTTCGGACTCTGATAGGGAAAGCAGAAAAAGAACAGCGGATAGTAACGCACTTAACCCCCGTCTACTGCCTCGCCATCTACATATTGTGCTGCTGCTTGATGTAGACAGTGATCAGGTACGTGGCCTTGTGCGGAATGCGCTCAGAGAGCCCTTCTCAAATGCCTGGCCTCAACTGGAGAGTGCTGTCCAGCGTAGTGTGGCAGCCAGGGGCACTGAACGGAGGCCTGTCTGACATGCGCTGCCCACGGTGCTGCCTGAGGGGGACGATAAGGGTGGGAGAATCGCCGGAATTGGGCGGTGTAACGTGGACGGTGGGCATGTCGGTTGCCCTGGTCGCCATAATTTTCTTCGGGAATAATTAAAATGAGGGTAACATTTCCAACTCAAACCTAATTAATGGAGTGCAACAACAGACACAACGTCTTCTGTGAAGCTATAGGAAATATTCTGCAGAGATTGCCTGGGTTCGAGGAAATGACGTTAGCTTGACAAGGCCACTTTGGCGGTATGAGGGTGACCCACATAATATTTAGCAAGTGGTTTTAATGTTCTAGCTGATCAGTGTAAGGCAGGTTTTTCTTACTAAACTTACAGATCAGAGATATATTTTTTGCTATTTTGCAGTAAAGTTACATATGAAAGAGTATCGCTAACAATAAGAAAATAAAAATGCACTCGCTTTCACTTTCTCATCATGAAAATAAAATCCTCCACTATGCTTTTTCATTTTCAATTCCATGTGTGCACGTTTTATCACAAATTTAAAAAGAAACAACATTCCCCATTTGCCATTTAATTGTGTAAAAGTGCCCTGCCAAATTGCTACGAAAGATGAAATGAAAACCTCAATCTCATAATGAAGAATCATTCTCAGAAATGTGTTTTCTCTTCCAAAAAGCAAACACATTATTAATTTATTTCTTTACTTACAAAGTTGAAGAGAAAATTAATCTCCTGTTTTGTATTTTTGTTTTCGAATTCAACTGTGACCAGTCCCTCATTCGGTGAGAAAGTGGGACTTCTACAATACTGTTAATCAATTTTAGACAGAGCACATTTTGGACATTTTTTCAGCAGCCTTGAGTGATTTAATTGCCACATTTTTACATACTGTGCTGGAATGCAGGAGGAACAATATTGGTCCCATCCTGAGAGTGGAACATTGGGCCAGCTTGACAACTTGACAATGTACACATATTCTGTAAAGTGCTAGGATCAAGATACTTCTGCTAATTAGTTCTGCTGTGGTCACATGTTTCACATTAGCATGTGTATGTCATTCTTTGGAATATTGGGGGAATATCCATTGTGGTGCACATTGCTGAAACCTTTCACCGCTGTCACAGTTCCTCCCAAATGTACAGTTTCTTCATTTCCATTTTAGTGCTCTATCTATTGGGGAGAGCCTGACAGTGTTGATCTTAAAAGATCATTGCCCTCTAGGGGTCCCTTAGCCTGACGACATTGCTTGCAATCACAATATTACAGATGTCTATTAATTGCTGAGTTGTAAAAACTGCTCCCCTGCCACCAGCATGCTAAGTGGCACCATCCTATTAGTAAAGTGCAGTATGGTGAAACACTGAAAATTGCTGAAAATAGTAATGTGCACTCCCTCAGAATTCTGTAGCATGCCTTTAGTTTTCATGATTACCATCATGGGATGTTTTATCGTACCAACAGTTGTGGCCCTTATATCCTTATCGCACTAAAAAGCTAGAATTAAGATTATAAACCAAATGCTAACTTATATCCACAGAAAGGAATAAATTGGATGCATCTGTTGATCATAAAGTCCCACAAAGTCATTCGTTCCAAACATTATGCTCCGCTGAAATGGTGGGCAAAGCATAAAAGTGCTGTCATTTCTACAGTACATGCTGACGTTTCATATAAAAAAACCCTTTCGAGACAGCTGCATGTGAATCTCGTTTGCATGGTTTAAATAATAAATCAAGAATGGAGCGCACAGCCAATTAAGTAATACGTTTGTTCCAAAGATTATAAATCCCACTATATGTTTGAAACTTTATTGATTGCTCATCGTGTATTGTGACATGTTCAGGGTAACACTGCTAGTATAAGAAAAATGCAAGTGAGAGGAATTGCATTCGGAAGAGAAACATGTAATCCACTTGAGTCAGCTAGGCGTAGTGAAGTAATCATTGGCAAATAGTTGAGAATTACACAAACACATATCCATATGTACTTAATATTGTACATTTTTATAGAAGGCAGTTAGAAATGTTCACCTGGTATGAGAGCATGAGTCATAGAGTACTTCATAAACTATTTCAATATTCTTGATAATAATCATCCAAGGCTGTGCTTCAGTATTTGAGTTAAAGCACTGCATGCAGACAACATTGTCGGTGTATGAAATCGTTGCCCACAGAGTTGGAATAATTTTGTATTCAGAAACTTTATCTATCAATAATAAATCACATTATCACAATCATTTCATGAAAAGAGGTAAGAAATACTTTATTCCAACTTTATGAGCAACCGTGTATATTACATATGGGTACTATAGTATGTATCCCATGCAAGTTATAGGCACGCTGCTGTTGAAAATGAGCTCTACTGCAGTCTCTCAGCACCAGGATCCCTTGCTGTCTGTACAGCAACAGCTGACCATTCTCTCGACTGCCTCAAATCAACTGTATGTTAATGAGCTGCCATTATGTCCATTTGCGAGGTACGACAGGACCGACAGCTGGTCTGACAGCAGGCTACTTATGACCAGTCTGCGGAAACCGCATTATTTGCTGGCGGGCTACTGTCCAGCGCAACATCCGTTTCAGCTAAGATGGCACTAAAATTCACCGATTTCCAATGAAATGAAACATTTTTCAACCCACAATGTGTCAAAGAAAGCTGAATAATTGCTTTTGAAATGTAAATTAATGAAATTATGATATCTGCAGGAAATGTGTCAGAAAATTATTCTGGACGGCCATTGCGTTCGCTAGTTTTCAGTGTATTCGGCTCAAGCGATTAGTGTGATTTATTGCAGTTGAAGTCAAATTTCATGACAGGTATTGTCGCAGGTTCCCATGATATTACAGTTATTAATATCTTAACCTTCAAGTTTCTTTTGAAACTAAAAATTTTTCACATCTTACCACCACTAAAGTTTCTGTCATGTCTACCTGGGAGCTATACAGATGGTGTTTCTTGATACAAGTAAACTTCATGAAGGTACCTTGAAAAAAATAAACTTAATTTGTATAAAATGCAGCTTATTACATGAATTCCCTACATAATTGGTGGAAACAAAAACTCAGAGATGTGACTTGTACAAAATGCAATCGTTTTTAGAGCATGCAATTAAACCTGCATAATGTTTAATTATAATAATGTTAGTAAGATAGTATAATGACCATCTTTACAAATACAATGGATTTCCACAATGCCACTCTTGAGTGATACATGCTGCATGTCGCAAGCTTGCTGGGGAACTGAGGTTTTTTGGCAAGGAAGAACGCAGATAGTGGGGCAGTTGGCCAAACATTTGCTGTAATGATGAGAGACTTACAGAGGTTGTTTTAAAAGGTTTCTAAGATTTACCGTACCGAAAGTTCCCTGATGCATAATTTCTAAGGAAATAGAGTGTTGGAGACAGGCTCGGGCCTTGTGACAAAACTCCACTCAGAGTTATGGATAATAAGATGGGGCAGGGCAATGAGGTCTTTTTTTCAGTGTCACAGCATTCCCAGTTCATCAGGATCCATTCAATATTTTTCGATCATGTCCAGAAATACTACAGTACCTTACGGGAACGGGTCAGGGAACTGACACATGATGAGTCTTTGAAGACACAGCTCAGTAAGGTATTGAATGTAGTGAAAGATGAATGTAGCGAATGATTCACTGATTAGCAATTAGTACCATCAGAAGATATGAAACATACTTTAGGAGAGGATTAGTAAACTGTGAATTCCAACTAATCGATCAACAGACATAAGCACAGTCAAAACAGCAAAAAGCCAGTGTGTCCACACTTTTCGGGAGACTGACAGAATGGTACAGCCCCGCTGCACTCCATGATGAGCCTGAATTCATTTCAGCCAGCACGTGTGTCTCTCGAAGCTCTTGAGGGCTCTTGACCCCAAGTAAGACTGCATGCTTTCACGTTACACAAAACTCCCTCACTCCCGAAAAATGGGTCTTCTAAACTGGTACAAATTATTTGCAAACGATATTGCTGCAGCAGTAGTGCTCTGGCAATTTGGCAAGGAGGTCAGAAAGTCTCAACAAATATCGCCCAAACAGCAGGCCAGAAGTTTTTATGGTGTGGTAGTAGTGTATTCGGCAAATTGCAGGTCTCAAAGAAACAATTTCTGCGTGTTTGCTACTCAGTTACACAGAACCAACAAACAAAGTTCCAGCGTGGGAATGAGTCTGACATTACGACTGTTTATTATAAATGTGGGAAAATACTATGGCGGAAAATCAAAACTTTCAAAATTATTTGATAAGAAAGTAGAAGTAGGTGGCTCGGCTTTTCCAGATGAATGAAAGGAAGCAGGGATGTCTGTGTGCAATCTGAAGGCTTCACTTTTGAATGTCTTGGCAACAAGAAGGTGTGTTGAATGTGAGTTTAGAAAAGAAAATTGCTGCCAGGAAAGGCAACTAGGGGGGAAGATCCAGCACAAAATGGTTCTCATGCACACTCTGTGCCTTTAGACTTATTCCTTTCAAATGTTTCAATATGCCTTCAGCTCGACAAGAACTGCTCCTTTTTCTCTCTCTATCCCTTCTCTATTTCCCTCTGTGGGACATGATGACAGGTTTGAGCGCGCTCCATGCTTCCTTTAATTCAACACTGTTCCGCACCGATCACATACAGTGTTTTCGTGAGAACACAGCTGGAATGAGAAGGCATATGCTATTTCTTTCGCACAAATGCCTCTTATTTCGCAGAGATAATTTCAGAGTCATTTCCTGAGCTCATCTACGCGTCTTAGTCTCACTCCTGCCACACATCATCCTGCGTGTCTCAGAAAACTATTTTAGTTCTTTTTCTCGACACCCAGGGGCTGTGATCAGCATACAATGCCACTGGAATCCTCACCATGGTTGGGCCTGAGTCCCATTAAAAATACACTTTCGCTGGTTGACTCGCTCGGTTAAGGCACCACATTGTGGAGCAGTAGTGACAACCACAGCGCGGGTTTGATCCCCGGTCGTACCAACCGGCAGTGGTCGGCAGCTTCTCCAGAGCAGCGCACAATTGGCTTGGCGCTGCAGGGAAACAAATTGGGAAGAGACTGCCTGGATGGGATATTAAAGGTTCCCTGACATGAGGCGCACCACCTGAAATTGTTGGTTTATTTTGTCCTATATGATTATACAGGTGAGCAACCAAAAGATGTTTCCAATTTAATAGGTGAAATTCATACTTTATCACACGCTGATTTCAAATTTACCTCTAAAATTGCTGTATCACATCAGGTTTTTACACAATATTCAATTTTGTATTTGCGTATTTCGGCCTGTTACTTTTGCTAGAAATAAATGTATTTTTTTTTTGCAGGTAAAATGGCTTCTAGAGGTTGCTAAACAAGTCCAAATAGCTATTGTTACGTCTGTGGAGAATTTGTTGTAAAAAAGCAACAGAGAAATATTACGGATTTCATCAACAAAGCATACTCTGCCTACTTTGGAGTGAAGCTGGGTGACCAAGATAAAAACTGGGCTCCTCGTACAGTTTTTTCAATATGTGTGGAAGAATTGAGGCAGTGGACAAAAGGTGAGAAGAAGGCCATGCGCTTCGGTGTTCCAGCGATATGGCAGGAGCAAACAAACCACAAATGCCTACAAACGTAAAGGTTCCTGATGTTGTTTTCTGGACAAGAAGAAAAGATTTTGACCTCACAATGATAAACAACAGTTAAGAGAGCATTTTAATCAGTTTGATTTATATCACTTTCATTGAATCCTCTGTAAATAAAGTATCTGGCAAACTTTCTGTTATTTTATTTGGTCCTTTAATATATAGGGAGCTCTACAAATTTGTTCCTAAACCTTACGTGGTAGGAGAAAACTGTGATGATATTTCCATTCAGCATCCTTGAAATGTATAAATACACATTTCATATTCAAAACAATTCTCGGAAAGTCCAATTTTGCAGGCCTGTGTTATTTATATCTCTCTATGCACTTAAAAATTCTGAAATGGCTGAAAAATCCATCAATTTTTAGGAATAAAAGTGATATTTTTGTTCTCTTACGCCCCGCCCCCTGAAGAAGTAGGAAGTTTCCAAGATGCAAGTCACATGTTCCTATAACTTTATCAAAGGAAAGCACCTCTGCCTTAGCAATCTCTGCGGTCCGCTTGTTTAGACGCGTTTTCTAGTGTGTTTGCATAGTGTATGAGCCTGCTATCAAGATATCTATCTATCCATCTATCCATCTAATTGTCGCACTCGACCAACAGTGTTACGCAGGCTAACGTAGCTAGATGGCTGGATACATAGTGGACATGAGGACAACTATCCAAACTCAGGTAAAGATCTAATGACGAGGGTACAACAAGGCATCAAGATAACTTGCTGATTCATAAAAAATATTGCATGCATGTTGTGGCTCAAGTCACAAGCCTATAAGCCAGCGTTAGTTCCACTGTGATCATGGATGCCCACTTCATGCAGCACAGCCGGCAATCAGGCATCACAATACAGCTTTGCGAGTTTATCTGGCTCATAATGCGTAGGCAACTGTTACTTTCCAGTTGTGACAGTTACCCTCGCCTGCTAATTTATCTAAGTTAACCACCTATGGCATTAAACTTCAGGATTATTCACCAGAACATTTGCCTGATAGGCAGCGCCAAATCACCTTCACACCGGACACGAAACAAATTTTTCGAATGACAGATTACATTCAAAGTCAATGCAAAGACAAGAATGCACGCGAAACGCTCTGCTCATAAAGCACGCTAACAGCCTGAACCGAGACCGGGGCGACTGGATAGAGGAATATACACGCAATTGTCACTAAAAAAACAATAAATTTTCACGGAAAAGCGTTTGCATCTTCGTTTTCATTGTGAAAAAATACAATAGCAAGTTTTAAATGCTAATTTCGGCCTATTTAATGTCAGGGAACCATTAAAATAGTAGCTCAGTTCGTTGCTCAAGCGCCTCCTGTTGGCCAGCCAGGCGCTCGTCAGTAAGATTCAAAGCTTGTTCATGTTCGGGTATCCTCCGCCCTCATTCTGAACTTGCGAAGTTATGACCTATGAGTGTAAAGAAGCAGTAGTTGAAGGGCGCGTGCTTTGCAGGAGAGCAGCGAACTGTCCCTCTCTCCCGAGTTGGCAACATGGTGTCGCATATGAGCAAGATTGTACGTCGTTCTCGAATTAGGCATTCCAGATTCGGGTGGGATTGGAGATTTCAAATTTCTATGAATAAATAAAAAATACACTTTCGGCTCACAAGCGAATAATCGGATGACAAGTCAATGCTCAGTATTATATTGTACAGAAAATAAACACACCATCATACATCTTCAAGCCTGGCCCATTTAACAATGAGACAGGGTGATCCATGAGAGGTTTCAACCTTTTGGCCTGTAGATTCTAAAAAGACAAGGTTCAAGAATCATCAACAATTACAACTCCATGACAAAATGTTCGATCATCATTTGAAAAATACAGCCAAGAAAAATTAAAATAAAATGATTAGCTTGAATTGAAATGTTAACATGATGAAGTTCTGAGCTTCCATCCATCTGAGTCCTCTTCCATCTTTACGATAGAGCAAGTAGCATGACTCTTCACAAAAAATAATGTGACACCTTGTTTGAATGCGGCTGTCCCCACTGATGATGAGTAGCACGTCTGAACCATCCCACCATGTGCTTTAAATTGAGCTTGTCTTTGAATCGTACAAGAGCTGATATGGTTTTGAGTCTTACAGGAACCTTTGCAGTAGTCAACGTTGCTGAATGAAAGCAGTCTTTGAGATGAATCACACAAATGCAACGGTCCTGTGTACGCGTGGTCACACGTGCCTTCCTAACACATGGTCACTCTCAGGTGCCCGCCTATATCGTGTCTGCTGATGTGAAACAGTCGCGTGATGCAGTTTAAAGTGTGCCTCAACTCTGGATGCACTCATTCAAGCCATCAGCATTCTGATCTCCTGATCCCTGTTTCAGGCCTACAAAAGAAAACAGCCAAGCTGTAACAAAAGTTTGTCAGATGTCTACCTTTACGAAAGAGCCAGCAACACACAAGTGAAAACTCATTCGGCTTGTCTCTGGGTTTGTTACAGGCTGTGTGATTTTTTTGAATTTGGTTCTGGTGACAATGTATCAACTTCAAAGTGTTGTGGTGCAAAGTTTAGTGGGAATGCGGCAAGTTTTGTTTTGCTGGTTATTTGAAAAAGGCAGAGATCTGACAAACTTTTGTAACAGCCTGGCCGTATTCTTTGATAGGCCTGTGTTTTCTTGTGTCAATCATGGCATCATGACTTTTCATAAACTGAAAGTTTTTGAGCCCCGTTTCTTTTAGCCAGGGTTCATGCTGAGCAATGGATATAACATCTCTTTGCCCACTCTCCTTTTTTTGATCATTTGGGGAGTGGCTCATGTATCAGACAATAGTTGTTGGCACGTGGCCTGCCAACTCACCAATTCATTAGAATTCGCTATTTGTGAGCCTATACTCTACTTTAAATATCCTTGTTTTTTCCTTACAACATTATTTGAACAAAATTTTGTACGATGTTGCTTGTTGCGTTGTAAATGCCTCTTATTATCCAAGGAGAAACTGAGTTCTGAAAGCACAGCAGGACTCCAGCTGAATAAGTGCTGGTCTTAAGCTTATGTGCTTTTCTGCTCCGTCTCAGCACTTGTTCAGCTAATATGTATGAATTTGAGGCATAAGGAGGCAGAATTGTGAGTGGGTGCTTCTCACCTGTCGTCAGTTGAAGTCTGCGCTGCTCCAGTGGAAAAAAATGAAAATTGAAATCTTCATTTTTTTTCTTTCCACTTTTTTTTGGGAGGGGGGAGCGAGTTTCTGGGGGAAGAGCACTAAGAGCATCAGGGCAAAAATCTGGATCATTAAACTTTAGATGGGTTGGGGGGGTTTCAGTCACGGAATTCTGTCATAATTTTTTAAAAAGTGGGCATGATAAAGCTTGGAAAAAGTTGTATGAGTCATCCCTGTACAGATGGAGGCTTTGGTGCTGTCGTGACTCCGGCTAATAAAGACCGGTCTGTTCATTTCTAAAACCATGTTACATGTACTCATACAAAAAAAAAAGAAAAAAAAACAGAGGGGCAGAGGGAGTGAGAAAGAGAGTGAGAGAGAGAGAACAAAAGGGAGAGAGAACTTAGCGTGATGACAATTTATTTTGGGGTTCAGCGGTGGAAAAGAAATGCCACATTTTGCGTCCTGTGAAGGGAGAACAAAAAAAGCTATTTACTCTGAGAGAACGCGGTTTGGGGAAGATCTGCAGATGAGGTGACCTTTAAGAATTCAGGTCAAAGCCAGGAGAAAAACTGATTATTGTAATTTCAGGTTCATTAAAGACCTTTATACAGACTAAACAGGATCCAATAATAATAGAGTCTATGTTTGTGGTGATTGGTTCTCATTTGTTTTTTTTTCACTTTCAATATTCATTTACTTTAACATCAATATTAATGGCAAAAATTCTCGGCCTTTTCTTCTCTTAAATGGTTTACAACAAAAGAGTAAAACACTGTTAAAGTCAAGTGACAAAACAAGATCTAAGTTTGTACTTCTATATTGATAGTATATTGCAATCACAACCAGTTACTGTGTACATTAAATTTAGATTATTGGCACCCTTCATGAAAATGAGCAAAAATAATCGTATGAAGAATGCTAGAATCTGTGTTTCAGTCTTTCCGCATTTCCTGTATTGTCATTCTAAAACCAGTTGAGCACTTACCACTTCCCCCAGTAATGAAAACGGTTAAGACTGATTTCATTGATCACTACCAAAGCCATTTATATAAAAACCAGAGAACACCCAGACCCTAAACCTTACCCTCACCCTAACCATAACCAATCCTGAACCGCGATAGAACAGAGGTGTGTGGTCATGACATAAGTGAGTAGACAAAAAGTATCAAGTATCAACTTGAGTTTGTTTGTCTGAAATATCTTTGGCATCAGCCACCTGAAGAAAATCCAGAGACTATTCAGCTCCAAAGAGAAAAATGAGATCGAGCAGGATGAATGTATGTCAAAGAGCATGCATAAACAGTTGAAAATACAACGGAGCAGTCAGAGCAGAAAACCCGAAGCAGTAGCATATTGACCGTGAAGATGTCGCTCGCGCATACTGCCCCCCATGCCGTGGGGAGGATGGATGGCATGGTAAGAAATAGCACAAGGATCACAGAGCTGCATAGTTTTGTGCTGTTGTTAGATGCCATTGGGGTTACTGTTAAATATAATTTCCATATTAACAGGTTGTTGAGAAAGGTAGCATGAAGGAAGCTTTTTCTTATATGAACTTCAAAAAGCAGCTCTCAAACTTTGTAGCTAGCGATGACCAACCCACTGCATTATTCAGAGAACAATGATGCGTTCTGAAAAGATTCCCAGTAATAAAATAAGAGCTGCATGTTAGACTGTATCAAGCTTTTTCAAAGAGGTTGGGGAAGCGTGCCTGTAGATAATTTTAAATGGAGAGGTGGTGAATCTTCCCAGAAGTGGTAATCCCTCTGAAATTCCTCCAAGTGGGTAGCAACAAACCTAAAATAAGCACTAAGGAAATGCAGGCATTAGCCACCTTGGATAGAATCAGCAGTGTTGAGAAGAGATTGAGCAAAATTGGTATCCATGAATGAGTTGCAAGATGATGTCTAATGCTAACTGAGAGGAATATCTGGGCTTGTCCCAAATTTGCCAAACAAAAAAACACTTACTGACCCGTTAGCCTTTTTGGATGACATTTTGTGGACTGGGGAGTCAAAAGTTGACTTTTTCAGAGGACGTCTGACCTGTTGGATTTGGTGTAAAACCAACACAGAATTTCACAATAAGCGCATCATACCAAAAGTTGAACACTGGGGTGATGGCTTGGAAATATTTTCTGCTTCAGGGCTTGGGCTACTTGCCTTAACAGACAGAACCATGATTCCTGCTTCTACCAGGAAATCCAGTTATCAGCCTGTGATCTGAAGCTCAGGCGACAAGCACACCGGGATTATGCTGACTGTCCGTGATCGAAAGCACAGGAATATGACCACAAGCGGAATATTTTTCCTTTTCCATTATTATTTCAAATATATGTTGTGTGTTTCACACACTATTGCTGCGATAACAGATATTCTCGGAACATCTGAAATGATTTTTAAACAATTAGTTATCCTCTATGCTTTTACAAATTATTTGTTGGTGATTTACTATTATTTGTCAGTAATTTCTGATATAAGGAATTAAAGTTCATGGATAGAGAATATTTCTCAATGTTTTAAGAGTACGTGTGTGGTGTCTTCAGGAAGTCTTCTCTCTACAAATATACGTTGCTGAAATGCTCACAGTTGAAGCTGGAGCTCACCAGCACCCAAAATGGAGGCTCAGAGTTCTGGCATGTGGCTCATTTGCAGAGCACCTAACGCAGCCCCTCCTTCCAACACAGAGATGCAGCTTCCCCTGCACAACAGGGCTGTAAGGCAGTCCTCTCTTGGCTCTACTGGTCATTAGTTTGGCCTGTACACTAGGTGAAAAAACCTCTCCTGAGCAGAGCCCTGTTCCCTATTAGTACTAAGCGTAAGCCTGTTTGGGTGGTGGGTGAGAGGCAAAACAAAAGCCAATTATTGTAACAGTGTCCAACTGGAAACCAAAAACAGACCACCGCTACACTTTGAGAAATAAAGACACAGCGGCGCAGCATTTTAATTTATTTCTTTTTTTAATCTAATTTTAACTACATGTGCCGTGTTGGATATAAACTTGGGGCCCATTAATGAAGACCTCGCAAAACAAACCTTTCAGCACTTGCAAAATCAATTAAGTGGCCAGTGCCTTGTGCAAGAAGCAAATACCTTCAATAATCATCGGCCATGTTGTTGGTTTTCCATGTGCAAATGGCCTCAGTAAGTCTAGCCCATGGTCTCTGGATACTAATTTGCACCTTGTTCGAACAAAAACAGCTATACATTCATCATCACACCAATGTCTCTGGGTATAATTGCATTCGTCATCTTGCTTCTGCCTGAGTCAAAAGCACTCAACCTATGTTAAGGCTTTTTTGCAATAAAGGATGTTACTGTGAGTGTATTAGAGTGGAGAAACACAAGGAAAAAGGCGAGGCAGGATGGTGGAAAAGGGCAAAAGGTAAAAACAGAGAGAGAGGATGGTGGGCAGATGCAGCATTTTGTTTGTAGTTTCTTTCAAAGCTTTCTTTCCTTCCAATGACTTGAGAAGCAAATTTCCTTTAAAAAAAAATAGAGAAAGCCTCTCAAGTACATACTCTGAATAGCGGTCCAGGCCGGACAACACATTGTTCCCCCACCCCATATTCACTGCTGCCGTCAGTCAGCCAGGATTGAGCGAGCCGGCTTGATGGCACATTAGTCAGTGAATAGTCATACAGACACAAAGTCTATGTGGAAAAGCTGGTAAATAGCAGATATAATGGTCTTGCCTTCAGCAGGCCGCTGTCCTTCCAACTGTTGCGTCAGCTGGCACTAGTTGACTGCTTGCGGGGATTTCCTGATGCACTGGAGACAGAGTGCATCTGGAGAAGTGTTTTTTTGTAATTTTTTGGATGTTGTGAGTATTTGTGTGTGTGTGTGTTCTTGTACTTACTACATACTGAGGACTGGCATGAGTTTTTAACTAAAAAAGTAAAGCATTTTTTGGGAAGTGAGGACATTTTGGCTGGTCCGAACAACTACAAAATCAAATTATTACTTATTAGTTAAGGTTAGGGGTAAGGTTAGAATTAGGCATAGGTTAAGGTTAGGGTAAGGGTTTGGGTTATGCATACATTGCTTATTGTTAAGATTAGGGAAAGGCTGTAGAGACAGAGGAAGAATGCTTGGAAGTCAGTGTAATGTCCTCACAAAGATATACGTACAAGTGTGTGTGTGTGTGTGTGTGTGTGTGCGTGTGTGTGTGTGTGTGTGTGCGTGTGTTCTAGCTCCTGTGTGAAAGGTGCCAGTTTGGGTGTGAAAGATGGCAGGCAGGTATGCAAACAGACGCAGGCACTGTGTGACACTAAGGGGCTGGAAAGAGGAGGGATTGTGTTGTGTGATCGCGCCGGCTGAAATGAGAACATACATTCTCTGGGGTTCAAAATCTCGGGCAGCCCTCCTTATTCTGACACCCCTCTTCTTCTCTCATTCTGTACACAGCTCTATCTTTCCATGTCATTTTCCATGGGTGGATGGGTTCTGGACACATCTGTGGTTTTTTTTTTAAGTGTTTCAATTGCATTGCCAACAGCGCTGGTTTGCTTGTGTTCAATTTCACACTAAGGCAGCTCAATGTCCTGATTCCATTCACTCTGTTAAATAAAGCAGCCGCTTCGCTGTCACAAATGCAATACCTACGAGGGACATTGCAATTCATAAACATCAGCCACTTTGTCACACATCAGTAATTTTGGGAGGGAAGGGTTTTCTATTGACTGGAATATGACGCGGAGGGAATGGAGAAATTTCTGATGGCAGAGGGAGATGACTGACACGAGGCGATGTGTTTAAACGGAGAGCGGGCCATTTTCTGTTCCTGTGCACACACCGCCCCGCAACAACATCGTATCGTGTTACAGTCTTTAACCAATTATGCCAGTATCAGCTTTTCGCCTCTTGTTCTAGTATTCCCAATTTACCCGCCTTGCTTCATTAACCCCGATTAGGAGGCACGACCAAAGACAACACTGCTCGGCTCATTTCGCTGATGCCGCGCTGAGCTGGACACTAATTCAAGGCTGTGTTATGAAGGCTATCCTAGAAGGCGTTGCTTGCTTAGGCCAGGGCGTTGCACGGTTGGTTCCAGAGCTGTCCCTGTAAACTGAGCAACAGCTTCAAACAAACTTACCCCCACTGTTAGGAGCTTATTTTGTCCTAATTATCGCTCTACAAAGGGTGCATAAATGCCTGTGTATACACTGTTTCAAAATTGCACCTTTTTTTGCCAGTAAAAGTAATTCTTACCTTACTGGCATGTCACACAGCAATTTGAAAAAATTTGAACATGAACAACTCCGCCTCCCTCCAAAGTCAAACATTACGAGGGCATTTTATTTTATACCACATATAGAATTGAATATTATTTAATTACTGTTGGTTAGTTTTCACTTACTGGTGCCTCTGATACTGACTCCATTGACCCGTTTCACTCGCACTGCTCACTTCCTCGTGCCGCATGCCATATGTTTTTTTCATAGGAGAGTGAAGTGGGTTAATGGACTCAGACTCAGAGGCACTGCTAACAAACCAACAGTAATGACATAATATTCCATTCTATACGCGGTATAAAATAAAAATTCCTCGTAACGTTTAGTTACCTTTGTAGTCTGACAAACTATCATTAAAGTTATAATTGTGATTATAGCATTTCAGCACCCGTTTGTTTACAGTCAAATGCATCATTTTTTTTCTGCCAGAGAGGCGCGTGACTCGCAAGTGGTGACAGCTATAGGTAACTGGAAGGAGCGCTGCGACAGATGACAGACTGGAAGCTCGGCAAATCATTTTATTCAGACCGAAGAAAATGATTGGTTAGACTTTTATCAGAAATATATGAGAATTGAATATTGAAGAGTTTTAACACCTGGTGGATTTCTTTTACATTTTAGCGTGCCATACGCTTATTAGGAGCATTTTAAGATTGCAAAAGAAAAGTTTAAAATGCCTGAAAGGGAAGAATTGCTTTAATTTAACTGCCACCTTTTTTGACAATTATTTTAACTGTAATTTTACAGTAAGTTTATAACAGAATCTCATGTATGCTATCTGTAAAGCACAATTAAATGCACGCAGGACTCCATTTACAGTTAAAATAACCAGGAAACAATTCATTAATTTAACTGTTAATTTCAGTCAGTTTATAACAGTGTGTCTGGGGACACCATTAATGCACATGTAACATTTTATTGAGGTGAGGTTAATTCATAAATTTGGAAAATTACTGCCTAAAGGGGCGTTAACACTAAAAGCACTTTATCCGCTTGGAAACGTGAGGCACGTCCATCCTGAAATTTTTAAGCCGACATTGTAAAAAGCGCTGGCTGCATCTTTTCTGCGGTTGCTTAGTAACGCTCCCATTAACAATGTTAACGGCTGTTTGCGAACCACCGCCATGTCTAGTGTTGCGGAATTTAGTGCCTCCTTCAATAAATTTCATTGGTTGTTGACAAGAGCATGACAGTTGACATGCAGTGCTCTGCGCCAAAAATTGGCACATTTTCAACTTGATGTGCTCTCTTGCAATATGAAAGTCAGAGTCCGTCCAAGCACGGGGTGCGGAGAGGCACACCTGTCGTGTCCATATGCGTCCAAACCATTGAAAGCTATTTAATTAAATTCACAGGAGGGCTTAAAACTGCGTTGCATCTGATCATAGCGTTTGTTGTGTGCTGGCAAAGCAGCTCCGTCAATCTGACGTCCATTGAATGCCGGGTCTCTGAGTTTTCCAGCAAAAAATTTAATACAGCATTGTATTCCCTCCACAAGCCTCTCTGCTTCCCACAGTGCATCTTGTTGCCATCTCTGCTCTAGGTAAATGGCAGACACATTCCTACTGTGACCATTATTGAGATTTTCCCTCTGTTGACTCGGACCTGTTTTGGTTGCAATTGCTGGTCAATGGGCCTTGGGTGCTCCGGACCAGCTCACAGTTTGTCCCTCATCGCGCCGCTGTTAGAGGGAACATACCAATGCTAAGCAGGAGGCACTTGACCCAGTCATCTGGCCATAATGCTTGGGCCCCTATTAAAATTCCTCAGACCCTATTTCTCCTGCCTTTTTGCTTACTGTCCACCAGGATTGGGTTCAATTTTTTCAATTACAAAGTACAATTACAGTAATTGCAATTAATTACTTTCGCAATTGTAATTTAATTTTTGTTTCCTTTTTAATCAAGAATTGTAATTGAACACTCTGTCCAGAAAGTAATTGTAACTGCAAAAAGTAATTGAATCCAACTGTGCTGTACACAGTCTGTTCACAGACTTTGACAGGCAACATGCTGAATGGTCGTAATGTTTTGGCTCTTCAGTGAATACGAAGGAATAAAGACATTATCAAAAAAGGACCATGTAAATGCTAGATAAGAAGAAATCCCTAAGACCAATTTTATGATAAACCCCAATATAATTTGTTCCTGCAAACAGAAATATTGAAACATAAGCAACATCTGTTATGGTTCTGCCTCGTGTGTCTATTTGTGCTTGTACGTCCCCCCCCCCCGTGCCTCTTGATTTGTGTTTCAGCTCCATTCCCGCGGTCTGACCATCGATTCCCTCTTGCCCTGATTTCTGTGATGTCGTATAACAGCCTGCATGCCCGAGTCTCGTGGTCCAATCACGTTTCCTCTTTCGGTTTCGGCTTGGTATTTCATGCATTGCTTCCACCTGTGCTTAAATCTGTGCCTCGCAAAACTCTGAGTGAATGCGTTCTCTGATAGGGCCATTACTAACCGTACTGACCAGCACTTATTTAAGGGTGTGTAAATATTTTGTCACGTAGTATTAACCTTCATTAACTCATGAGCGAAAGCGAGTGTTTCTAGCTTTTGTAAATTCCTTCCTAAACTTTCCCTGATTAACTGCGTTTAAAGCTATACTTTCCTTTGCTGTTCTCGTGGTGCTTTTTACTTGTCACGTTTAGATTACCTCAATCTGGTTTAGTTAGATTGATGGTCTCAGCGTCTTGTCTCGATTCATTATTGTTTACCCGGTCCTCGTGAATTTGTTCATTAATCCCATGTGTTTCTGTTTCCCCGTAAGATTGCCTTCCTTATCCCCCGCCTCCTCCAATGTGCATTTAAACAGGGAAGATTGAAGAGACGTCAGACGGGACTTTGTTGTGTTGTTTCCTGAGTTTTCCCCTAGCCTTGTGTCGCTGCGCCCATGTCTTGTCTGCCCCTTGTCCAAGTCTCCCAGTGTTCCCGTCAGTTTAGTTTAGATCCAGTGTTTGTTTTTTAGCCTTGCCACTCTTGGAGTGAGTACTTCTGTTTTCCCCCTGCCTTGGGCAGTGTACCTTAGTTCTCCCAGCTGTTCAGTGCATGTGCACGGTGTTTTGTTTCTGGCCTGTCTGCCATCTCTTCCCACGTGTTGTGTCCAATAAACACTTCTGGATCCTGCATCTAGTGTCCCCCTGACTACTTCCTTAACAACATCACATGTAACAGTGTGGCAGTTTGAACAATTAAAAGCTGAATAACCCAACATCTTGACAGTATGGCAGTATGGCAAAGCGATGGTGCAAATCTGAATGAACATTATCGCATATCCCAACACAAAATGACACTCAGAGGCTAAAGTAAAATTACCCGCTTGTACCACCGCTACATCTATTGCTAATAATAATTATTATAATAATAACCTAAATGGAGAGAGAATGCTTTTGCTTAAAATATAGAAATAATCATACCATGTGGGCCAACTGCTTAATTTCGTTTACGATTTCAAAAAGAAAAAATTTGGATGGTACAAAAGCCTTTTAATGGTGCAAAAATGTAAAAGTATTGATGCACATGCCAGAGAAACAGGCCTCAAATGAAGACGCTGTGCCGTTGAAACACGTCTGTTATTTTCCGCCTCTCCCTCATTCTTGTCCGCACGCTCAGGGAAACACACACACAGTGTAGTAAGTGCATATTTTTTTTGAAACTGAAATTTACATAATTTTTGTCAAAATGGAACCCTGGACTGACCCTGTTGGAAGATAAGATAGCCTTGGAAGAAAGCATTATTAGATAATTATCATAATGCAGTTTTTTTTTTTTTAATGCACAAGTCTGCAAAACACTCCTAATCGCTGTTTTACTTGAATGCATTACATTACCTAATTTCAATTCAGAACTTCCTTTGAATTCGAATGGAGTCCAAAATGATTTTAGTCAAGACTATAACCATTTTTCAATCACGGTCATATGTAAATTAAAATAATTTCGTGTGGAATAGGACACGGTGCTGTCATAAAATTGTCCAATTAAAATTTTAAACGGAGGTTGATGCACTAATAAGAAATGCTAATTGAATGCTATTAAAATCAAGAGCTCTTGCCGCAGTAAAAATATGAAAATGTGAGTGTTCTGTTATGGAAAATATCAAATGGCTCAGGATTGCTATCTGATTTTCCCTGTCCTCATATTTGACCACAATTATTTTGCCATTAATGAAATTGACCAGCTTTGTTTGTGTCCTTTAGTTAGCTCACAAAACCAGGCTGTGTCTTTTCTGCAGGTGCAACAGAATACAACTGTAAAAATGGGGACTTTCAGAACATTAAGGGAACAGGTTCACTATGGCTTCAGCTCCAACCATTTAGACCTGTCATATGCAAAGTCTTTTCATGAATATTCTTTTTCTGTGACCGGTTTGATTAGAAAGTTTGGTAGCCAGTGCGCAATCACTAGGTCAAGATTAAAAGACCTGTTTGCTCACACTTAGCTGAATGGTACTTGGTTTTTTGGCTGTGTGGCGATGTGTGACAGAGCACTTCCTCAACGTGTGAGCCTGCAGTTGCTGTGTTGGAGCCAATTAGCGTAACAGCCTAACCGCTGTGTTACTGCAGTATACCAATGTATAAAATCTGTTTGGGGAAAAAAAACTTATAATAGAAAAACCCCAACCTCATAAAAACAGACAACCCTCAGAGGGCTTGCTAAATCACTATCAATTATCACTGATAAAAAAATAAAGACGTGTATGAAAAGCTGCTCTGTAGATAGACATTGTATTTCAACTGAGGTGCAGAGATCTCTATAGTCTTAAGATAAACAGGAAGATTGGCCTGCACAGTAGGTTTCTGTGGTAGAGGTAAATAATGAAATGTGTGTTTGTGTGTGTGTGTGTGTGTGTGTGTGTGTGTGTGTGTCCATGAGTGCAACTGACAACAACTGAAAGTAACAGAAAAAAACCACTGCCAAAATTGTAATACCTATTTCAGAAATAGTTCCTCTTATCTTACCGGCTTTCTTAAGGCAGCTGAACTCTTCTGAGAGAGTCTTTCTCGAGGCTTCTGCACCAGGCAGTATTAAGCTTTCCACAGGGTCAAGCAGGAATATTCAAGCTGCTTTCATGTGAGGTCCTTAGGAAAGCAATATGAATGCAATGCCATTTATAAAACAGCTCCTTCTACATCTAATGGAAGAGCAAGGAAACAGCCAGACTATTTTCTGCTGAATAGATCCTGAAAATGTGAATAAAAGTGCAGAGGATATAATATATTTTTTTTACATGTAAAGCTACAGATAACAAAAACACAAAATTCTGAATTCATCCATCTTTACTTTGACCTTCCAGCTGACAAAAAGAACGGAGTGATTATATTTCTGATTCTACAACCCTCTAAACTAGCTTTTGCAGTCACACCAGGTTCACATACATTATTTCAAGGTGTAAAATGCATACCTGCTTCTGTCTAAGAACTATCACCGCTGACCTTTACCTGACATTTTGTTTACATCTCAGAGTACTAACATGAGAACACGCAGTACAAATCTGAAAACTGCACCAAGAAGCCTTCGCTGTCAACCGCTCCAGTATTGTGGACAATATAACCTCAGAGCAGCAGAGAACAAAAGTGGCCTTGCATTCCGTTTGGCCTTTTGTCACTGATCAATACATCCAAGAGCTGGTTCAGTGAGGACAGAAAAAGATCCACGTTTTTGACAGCGTCTACCCAGGTAATAACCAGGCTGCCATAGCACTTTCTGAGCTTTGAGTGGGTTATTCAGGTGATTGTTTTGTTTTCTTGTGTTTCTAGGGATGACCTTTTCACCTTTCTGCTGCCTCTGTCTCTTCAGAGCTTTTTGGCTTTGACTCAGGGCTACGGTTGTTTTGTCTGTTAAGGTGGGCATGTTGTTATTGAACGGCTGTTTGCCTAAAACCACTCTGAAAACAAGCCCATGTTAGAGAGAGCCATTAAGTTATCAGCATCGCAACACTATTTGTTTTAGCCCAGTTTTATTTTAAGAAATATTTGCAGCACAGTGCAAGTGCATGTGGTTCCCTTGCGCAATTTATTTGTTCTGCCTCCGACATCTTGTGCCCATGTTGAGCCAGATCATTGGAGAATTGCATTACCACGACATGTTTGCTGCTTCATATTGTATCCAAAAGGTACATATCTACCCTCTCATATCAATAAATCACATAATTTAAACATCCATCAAAAAACATAGTAATTTATGCATACAGTATGCCCTTTGTCAATCTTTAATCAACCATAAAACACCATGAGGCTGAGTTTTATAATTTGATGATTTGGACAGAACTATTTTCCCGATGTCCGATGCATTAGCTCCGCTTATTGGGATGAGACTGGGAGGTTCAGCGAGTAGTCTGTTTGTTGTACACAATATATTCACTTTTTTATTGTTTCTGTCATGTAAAATTGTCTTCTGTACATTTTTCAGAGAATGATCAATTATAAAAAGCGCAAGGTGGCCAGTCATATTTCCAAATGGCCACGGAGGATGCAGGTTTTTTTTTTACACACCCAGAAGACCTTAAAATACCAGGCGATGTCCCTCTCTAACTGACTGACGTTCTGATTGATATGTCTTGATAAAATGTGCACGGGCAGTGTGTAAAAATGTGGAGTGCTAAATTGATGTCACACCTTGGGAAGCCTAGCAGCCTTTGACAACAATAATTTAGGCCTAAGCTTTGAAGTTAATAAGCAAGGATTCCTCACTTCATTGAGTTTTTCTGCTAATTCGCCATTCCATTTTTTGATTCCACTGCAAAAAATAAAAAATAATGATGGCTCAGGGAAGAATGTGATCCAGGACGCAGAGCTTTGCACCCTGTTGTGTGGGGCTTCGTAGCTACAGACTGGCCAGAGTACCCATTCTAACCCCAAGAAGCAAAGATTTATGAATATATGATTCATTAACTCCGCCATCTGTGAGAACACATTTCATATAATCCATCTTTTCTTTTTTTGGTCATCTAGTTTATGCCTCTGAACAGACTGAAAACTTCTTGATTACATCTAGTAGCATCAGCACTGCCTAATGATGAATAATTGGCTTTCGAGCTGACCGGGCATGAAAAGTTGCCATTTTCAACTTTTTGGTCTGCTTTCAGGAAAAGAAAAAAGTTTCCTTAATAGTTTTTTGAAAATGCATACTTTAAATGGTATGTGGGGTGTCTGTCAGAATGTTAAGAGATTAGGGAGAACTTATTCTGTTCGGCCCTTGAGTACATCCCCAAACACCAAAACTGCTCCAAGGGTTTTACCCCTATTTCTCTCCATCACTCCATCTGGAATTTCTCCCAGGTAATTTGAGGGAAAGTGAAATATTTTGGAATATATGGAACTTCCCTGAGTAAATATAGGTTAAAGAATATTTCCAAATTGATCTCTCGTTTAAACCCCTTTCTCCAGATGTAGACGCTCGTGCCTATAGACCTGCAAATTTAAGCACTTAGTTACAGTACTGACCACGAGATGGCAACCCCGGATGAGCTATTGAATTTTCCCGAGCAGGCAGAGCTGAAACGCGATTTAGAGTATGGAGACATTCCCTCCAATCCCTGTTTTTCAGGAGTTGCATGAATTAAATTCCTCAGCCTTGCCCATAGTTTCGATCCATTAGTTTAAAAAAATTATCACTTGCGACAGAAAAAAAACTTAGTACTCTGCAGCAACCATTTTACCTACAGTTAGCCAACAGTATTCCAATTAGTGGTTAAAAACATACGTTTTGTGAAGCAAAAAATCCGACATTGTATCGATTCTCTCACATTCTACTGTCAATTACAGTCATCACACACAAAATATGCGTAGTTCCCTCCTATGGATTAACGCGTAGATTCCTCCATTGACAAATTCAGCGCTCCCTTCTATCCACCCTGGTGTCGATAGCCAGTCACTCAATTACTACAGTCATAGTTCACGCCCTTGTGAAGCTTCCCTGGTAACAATGTATTGATAGACTTGTTTCTTTTCGAATTCCCGAGTGTTTAAACTTTCCTCAATAACTGAAATACATTGATCGGGCAATAAGAATAGGATACAAAGCTAAGCGTAAAAGTAAGGTCTGTTGTGTTCTTCAAATGTAGGCCATGGTTGCACAGCTGAAAATGATGCGATATCAAAGAAACAAAGACACCTGAAACCGGCCTGAAATGTTCAGTTTCATTTACGAGATAAATGTATGGACGCGGTCAATGGGAATTATTCCAAATGAAACAGTACTGGAGGGTTCCTTCTACCCGATACATCTGTCTCTGGAGGAGGGCAATCAATGAAGAAAACAGGTTATACTTCTACTCTGTTTGCATTTTGCTCTAATATGGCTTTTTGCAGTAGAATTTATACCGCGTTTAAAGACAGCGAATGGCGAGGTTTTCGTTTCTCCAAATGCATGCAGCTCACGCACGTCAGTAGATCCCTCAGTACGTTCATTACACTTTTCTGTTGAATATGGAAACACTTGTCGTTTGAATTTTCCTGAAAGTGAAATTTCTGTTCTGTTAAAATACGGTGTAGTTCAGAATTCAGATATTACTGAGTTAGTGAATTTTTACCCTTATAAGGTGTAAGGTTATGAGCTCGGATGTGAGAGCGGTTAGCTTCCCAGTTAGCAAAAACATCTGGGGCCCATCTGGGTTTAAAGTGGTAAAATCTGGGCAAGGACATGGGTCCCATCTGGGCAGCCCATTTGGGTACCCTGTGGGTCCACACGGGGCCCACATGGCCCATATGGGACCCATTTACCGTTTGCACCTTAGGATTCATATGGGCACCATATGGGCCAAGTGGGATTTGCATGGGTTCAATATGGGCTACATGCATGGGCCCCATATAGGGACCGTATAGACCATCTGGGGCCCACTTCATATCCATATCACGGTATCATCTGGGCCCCATATGGTTAATATAGGATGTAGGTTTTGTGTGGGCAGTAGCTGGCTTGTGCTATACATACAATTTCAGATAACTGGATCAGAACCATAATCAGAATACATAATTTTTTGATACATGAAGTTTCTATAATGAGTAGTTCATTAAAATTGAACAGAACAAAGTCAGTCAGTAATGGCAGGCTGATTGGGAAAACAATCCATGCAACATAAAAAAGAGAAAACATTCTAGTATATGATTTTACAAACATGCGTATAACCTTTAAGCATATACTTCCAATCCAGTTACCTTTTTCATAGTGTTATACAATGAGCATGTGGTGATGCTGATGATATGAGTTTTAGTAGTCAACCAATTGACCAATTGATGCAATCAACTCTGCACAAGTCAAATTCATTTAGTCTGCATTATAAGCTGTGACACATTCCACATTTGACTTAAATCAGTTACATCAATTGGCAAGTAAAATGACATTCATTGCAATTTCATTCTTTCATAATCACTCTAGAATTAGAATTATGCATGTTTTACAGTATGATGTAAATGAACATTGACCTGCAAAACAAAACAGACTAAGAGTTATATTTTTTCTATTAAGTTTAATGTAAGAACTGAAAAGACCAGTTCAAAAACATTTTGACAATGTATGAGAAAAGTTGATACACTTCAACTGCAAGAAAAACTGTCTTTTTTTAAAATGTGTTTCCTATCCTCAACCAAAAGGCAAATACCTACAATTTAAAATTGATGATATAGCAGGGTTATCAATGTTCAAGTAGAAATAGCTAAACTTCTCTTCAACAGTGAACTATTTTGTGTTTGTACTGGCACATTTGAAAATATGGGTAAAATGGATTCATTTATAAAAATTCTCCACCTTTAAGAATTAATGGAAAAAAAACAAAACCTGAAAACCCCTACCACAAATGTTGTGAATACAACATAAAATGTAAAAACAGAAACACATTGTGATCCACACAGCGGGGGAAAAGGGGGGAGGAAGAGAAGACTTTAATGAAGTTATTCAGCCATGGTGATTGAGGTAGTAAACATTAGTCACAAAACATTTGTAATAGAATACCTTTTTTATAACCACAGAAATTATTAAAAGTAATATGTGATAGCAATACAACTGAATACTTATCTCATAAAACTTTGCCATCAAAATCTGAGTTGTTCGTTCATCAAAACATTAATGAACTATTGCAGCCATGGCAATTCAGACGTTAGTCACATTGTATATGTAATAAAACAATTTAAGAAAGGCAGAAATTATTTTAAAAAATGCACAATATCAATACAAATGACAAATGACATTTCAAAAAAACTCCAACAAACCTGTCAATGTAAAACAGAGTTGTGTTTATATAGACACCTTTTAGCTGATTCAGTAAAGGCGAGTCTGGCAGTGAGGTAATATATGTTGGCCACATGGCAAATGCAGTGAAATGGCGCAGAGTTGTGTGTCTATACAAACACCTTGAATGTATTGTCGTGGCCACATCACTCCTGTTCCCCCTCTTCCTCACCATTGCCCCTTTCCAGTACAGCCTTTCTACGAGCTTGACGCTCCCCATTTCTATCCCTTGCATTGGTGAACCATTTGCCCACCAATGCAGCGATGTCCTTGTCCGTGGTTGACTTGGCATCCTTGTTGGACCTGATGCTTCCTACAATACAAGCAAAACAAAACAAGTGTTTTTGTTGAATGCTTTCAGTAATCAAATACAAAGTGAAATTTTGTAAGACTTACCTCCACTAAAATAGCATTTTCATTATATCTCTAGACATTATACAAAAAAAAAAAAAGGTAATTGTCCCGGATTAAAATTTCAAGGCTTGGTAAATAGCAGGGCTCCACTTTCCCTTTGGGACAGGTGAATTTTGACTTTTCACATTTCATTTGACCAAGCATGACTTGTGCTTGCCCACAGTATACAAGGATATACCACCACTTTTAGAACTCAACAGTCTGTTCAGGAAATTTGGTTGCAAATTTCTTGATCTGTACTTGGACACCAGGCAGTCAGGCGAATGCTAGTGTCGAGCCTTGCTAATATATCTAGGATCTCTTGATGTTACAAAACCCAAAACCAGTGAAGTTGGCACGTTATGTAAATCGTAGATAAAAACAGAATACAATGATTTGCAAATCCTCTTCAACTTATATTCAATTGAATACACTGCAAAGACAAGATGTTTAATGTTCAAACTGAGAAACTTTATTTTTTATTTTTTTGCAAATAATCATTTACTTAGAATTTAAAGGCAGCAACACATTGCAAAAAAGTTGGCACAGGGGCCTTCTTACCACTGTGTTACATCGCTTTTCCTTTTAACGACACTCAGTAAACGTTTGGGAACTGTGGAGACCAATTTTTGAAGCTTTTCAGGTGGAACTCTTTCCCATTCTAGCTTGATGTACAGCTTAAGTTGTTCAAAAGTACGGGGTCTCCGTTGTCGTATTTTACGCTTCATAATGTGCCACACATTTTCAATGGGAGACAGGTCTGGACTACAGGCAGGCCAGTCTAGTACCCGCACTCTTTTACTACGGAGCCATACTGTTGTAACACGTGCAGAATGTGGCTTGGCATTGTCTTGCTGAAATAAGCAGGGGCGTCCATGAAAAAGACGTTGTTTGGATGGCAACATATGTTGCTCCAAAACCTGTATGTACTTTTCAGCATTAATGGTGCCTTCACATATGTGTAAGTTGCCCATGCCTTGGGCACTAATACACCTCTATACCATCACAGATGCTGGCTTTTGAACTTTGCGCCAATAACAGTTTGGATGGTTCTTTTCCTCTTTGGTCCGGAGGACACAGCGTCCACAGTTTCCAAAAACAATTTGAAATGTGGACTTGTCAGACCACAGAACACTTTTCCACTTTGCATCAGTCCATCTTAGATGAGCTTGGGCCCAGCGAAGCCGGCGGCGTTTCTGGGTGCTGTTGATAAATGGCTTTCGCTTTGCATTGTAGAGTTTTAACTTGCACTTGAAGATGTAGCGAAGAACTGTAGTTACTGACAGTGGTTTTCTGAAGTGTTCCTGAGCCCATGTGGTGATGTTCTTAACACACTGATGTCGGTTTTTGATGCAGTACCGCCTGAGGGATCGAAGGTCATGGGCATTCAATGTTGGTTTTCGGCCTTGTCGCTTACGTGCAGTGATTGCTCCAGATTCTCTGAACCTTTTGACGATATTACGGACCGGAGATGATGAAATCCCTAAATTTCTTGCAATAGCTCGTTGAGGAATGTTGTTTTTAAACTGTTCGACAATCAGCTCACGCATTTGTTCACTAAGTGGTAACCCTCGCCCCATTCTTGTTTGTGAATGACTGAGAATTTCAGGGAAGCTGCTTTTATACCCACTCATGGCACCCACCTGTTCCCAATTAGCCCGTTCACCTGTGGGATGTTCCAAATAAGTGTTTCAAGAGCATTCCTCAACTCTCGCAGTCTTTTTTGCCACTTATGCCAGCTTTTTTGAAACATGTTGCAGGCATCAAATTCCAAATGAGCTAATATTTGCAAAAAATTACAAAGTTAACCTGTTCGAACATTAAGTAACTTGTCGTTGCAGTGTATTCAATTGAATATAGGTTGAAAAGGATTTGCAAATCATTGTATTCTGTTTTTATTTACGATTTACACAACGTGCCAACTTCACTGGTTTTGGGTTTTGTATATAAAACGGTTCCTGGTGTTTATCACAGATCCTACAAATGGTGTTTTTCACCCATTTTGAGAGGTTTATAGTTTACACATTTCCACACACTGGTAAAAAAAACATGTTCAGCCTCATCTCAAGTTCATCATTTACAAAGATATAAAAATTACATACTTGTGATAACTGCATAAAGTGCCCTCAGTGATGACAAAGAGGATTTTCCTTTGGACCCTGTCAGGTTCATGTCTTTGCTCAGAGGATGTGCGATCAGTTCCTTGAGGATACTGCCAACAACCGACCGTGTACATGATCCACCAATAAGCCCAAGAATACGAGTCTGAAATACAAAAAGGCATGAGGTACATTGTTAAATGCAAATGTGCAGCATCTCATTAGGAAATAGAAATTGTTATTAAACATTGGAGAGTCTTACAAATGAAGGAAAGGGTGAAGAAAAAGAGAAACAAAAGTATGATTAGATCAAGGATTGTCAATAACTTACAAGACCAGAAAATATAATTCACAAAGGTACATAGAGCCCACTAACAAGCTTTCTTTTGATGGCATTGGATGACGCCACAAGTTGGTTCAGCTCCTGGAGGGATTCATAAGTGCGGCATGGCAGTGCTGGCAGGACTATATCTTCCCGATCCTCTTCCTCGTTGACAGGACGCACAGCTGCCTGCTGGCGCTCTATGATGATCGTTAGGAGTGCTTCCTGTCGATCTAGCCGCTCATTTATTTTTTCTAGTAAGGTGAACATTCTTTCATCTAAAATGTGAACAAATAATAAGGGGGAAATATCTTCTTAAATTTGAGTGCAGTCTATGGGCATAACAGTGCACATTTTTCACTGACCTGTCATTACTCACTCACCTATTAATACTGCCTGTATGTTATCAGTGTATTTCTTAATATGCTGAAAAGCCTTGTAGGCATATTTAGTATTGTTTGATATGTACAGGCTTTGTATTATGTGGAAAACTAGTGAAAACTGCCTTAAGGCTGGTGTTAAGTCCTTGTTTCATCATTACTTACTGGCAGCAGCACTCTGCGTCAGATAATCCGGACATTCCGTCTGTCTGGCTGAGGCCATGGGAGGACAGGACACCACAGAGGACCTTGATGCACCTGTGAGAGGAAGCATCCTTAAAGATTAACCTCAGAATGACAGGGAAACTATATTTTTTCTTTTTATCATTTCCTATTCTTTTCAGGCCACTCAACTTTGTTAAAAAGATGGGTGAGCATGGAGTCCTTCAGTATCATGTTCTATTAAAAACAGGGCAAGACGGGGTTAGATACCAGCGCTTCTCGAGCACTCCATCTCCAAACTAGATTTAGTCAGTAAGCATGGCTTACAGGATACCCCCCGCAACAAGTAGTCGGGCAGTACCACAGTCAATAGACCTTCCACCAAGAAAAAAATATTTCAAAATCGGATGGGTAGGTTATGAGATCTAGGTCCAGACGCACGCACACACACACACAGACACACGCACCCACGGACGGACAAAGCAAATCCAGTATACCCCCCTAAACTTCGTTGCGGGGGATATAATGACAGTACATCTTCCTGTACTTTTGGCAAAGAAAAAATGCAAAAAAATAAATAAATAAAAATTACTTACACAAAAGGGCAAATGCCAAAAGTTCAGAGTGTGGAGTACTGTTAAAATCATAAATTCATGTAAAATACACTCGTATCAATCTTGTTGGCATTTTTAAAGTAATTTTCAAATTGAGTGGGATTAACTTCATCTACTTGTCAGGTCAGATAATGTAATAAGTAAAACACACTGTGCATTGCAACATCATGTACTCACTGGCAGAGGTGTTCTTTAGGGTCCTCGGAGTGGCAAAATAATCCGCCTCAATCATCCTGCCCCGCGCAGTAGGAAGAAACAAAAAGCTAATTTGGCATGATCCCTTGCACACAAAAAAACAGTCTCAGCTGGTCATTAATTCCTGAATGTTTTTATTTGATAATAGTTGAATTTATTTAATAAAGAAATCAATTTCTGCAAACCCAGTACAGGTCTAGGCTGAGGAGTGAGGAAACAGCCAGTCTGTACAGGGTTAAATCGGCAATTCCATGTCTGTCATAGACAAAATTTGTTACTGAAGTAGAGAAAAATGCTGTGTGTAATAAGGGACACAAAGCAGAAATTATAATATGTTCCACACCACACTATGCATATTTAGCTTACTTACATGTTGACGTTTCCACTGGCATTCTCACTTTTTCAGGAAATAAGGTTTTTCCTGAAAATGTAGAATGAAAGACATATGAACAGATTAAAATCATGAGTAAAAGATTAAATTCTAGTCACAACATTACTTCTACTTAAGAAAAATGTGAGTTACAGAGTTGATAGTGAGGATGAGGACAGGGAAATGGAAAGCAGTGTATTATGATTATGCTCACAAAACGAGGAAAAATAAAGGTGGGGAGAAAGGGGAAACTTCATGACATATCCTCAGTCAACAATGGCACATCACAGCTTCTCAGAAACTGTCTTTGTGGTAACATCAAATTAGGAAAATGATTTAACACACATTTGGTCCCACTGGAACTCTAAAATCCATTCAAGATTTCAAGTAAGGAAAAAAATCACTACAATACACAAATAAACAAATTAGGGCTTCAAATGTATTTGAGATGAAAGATACGTCAACTAAAAAAATGTGAAGTCAATTTCTGCAGTGTCATTTGTATTTGCTACTTTCAATCAAAGAGGTGGTGACTTAAAATCCCCTTCCAACATACCAGAGAGCACATGCATATACTCCAGAAAGTTAAGATGATAACTGGGAAGACTTTTAGTGGATGTGATGACCAATTATAGAATTAAAAAAAAACAACAAATATGATTAAAGGCTTTACTTGGCAAAAGATGCTTCGTATATTAACATATCCTATCACAGCAAACTACCTTGCAAGTTGC
Organism: Gymnothorax reevesii; assembly: GCA_029721435.1. Taxonomy (NCBI): domain Eukaryota; kingdom Metazoa; phylum Chordata; class Actinopteri; order Anguilliformes; family Muraenidae; genus Gymnothorax; species Gymnothorax reevesii. The sequence continues at coordinate 27,380,403 of CM056574.1, read as the reverse complement.
TTGCTGCTGGCGGCACAGGTAACCTCATGTTACTAGCTGTTGGAGTATCAAGCACACCTAACGCATCTTCGTCTTCAGTGGAAAAGTTCGAGTCCAGATATCGTTGTGGAGCCCTAGACAAGTAGATGATAGATGAATTTGATTCTTATAGTGAACAAGAATTTCACTGGGGACAACATCAATTACTTTAGAATGAGAAAGAAAGGTCTTCAAGCACTTGAATTGAAATCTTATTAGTAAACGGCAATTATCCTACTTCACTCTTCACAAGAATGTGTTTTGCAACAAAATAGAAATTACATTATCTTTCCTTGCTAACCTTCAAAAATGACAAAATTCTTTACTATTTGTGTATATGGGAATTAAATATGTTCGATATATTAAATAATACAAGACATATCAGACATCAAAAAAGGATTATGTATGAACACATCATAGTGTAAAATATTTTGGTAAAGAAAATAAAAGCAACAACTGGGGAAAAAAAAAAAAAAAACTTTGCACAAAACTTGTCCAACACGGTACATGTAACGAAAAAAGAAAAAAAAAAAAAACAGACTTCACAATATTACCTACACAAAGGATAAACCATTTTCATGACAAGAGCAATGCAGAGCGTGGCGTATGCCCCGCCTGTATGTTGATCAAGGGCATATTGAGATGGCTGCTGTGGCGGCCATATTAGATATTTCACGATGCTGGTACTCGAAAGGAACCTTCCTCCAGCCACTTCCAATACGCCATTGAGAAATGGCATCAATCTGACGAGGGATTCTATGGTTATCCCACGGAAACAAAAAGTTAACGGACGACGGACGGACATGGTGTCAACATAATGCCCCCTTTCCTCTTTGGAGGGCGGGGGCAGAATAATAATGAACCTACTTTCTTGCCCTTTTTCTTGGGATTGTCTCATCTTCACTCTCGCTGGGATTTGAAGTCTCCATCAGTTTGTTACACCTCTGGTTTGCTTTTTCCCACGATTCTAAAATGTTACAAAATTAATTCAATTTCAATTCAATTTACTTCCACAAATCTGATAAAACACAATTACATACATCAAGGCATATGAAAATGAACATGACAAAGACTATAAGTAAAAAAATATTTAGAGAGTGGAGGAATCAACATTGGCTGGTTTTAGCCCATCAAAGGTTGATCCCCAAAATCAGGTAAATTCAATTCATAATTATAAACAAGAGAAGTACTACATAGTAATACTTAAACAGAAGACATAGGACACTACAAGGTACAGAATGCAAGAAGACAAGGCAAGTAATAATAATATAAAAAATGTGAAGCAAAGGAGTTGAGATGAATTTTATAGCTTTTCCTAAATAAATTCAGTCTAGTGATACTAGTGAAAGAAACTAGAAATATCATTGAAGGTGATCAATACCCCCGCCTTACACATCTGAACTGGTACATTACTGAGAATAATAAAAAAACTCACGGAGTTAGTTCAATCAACAATATTTTGGTATGATTTTCATTTAAAAAAAAGTTTCCTTGGCAACACGTATTTCGACACTGACGAAAGATGAAGCTTGCACATCTACATACAATAGCGGTCATGTGCCAAATTTCAAGTCAAATGCTCAAAAAATGAGAGCAGTAGCTCATTCCACAATATTTTTGAATGATTTTTATTCAAAAAATGCCATTATGGCAACACATTGCCCGACATCAACGAAAAATGCGTCAGGCACATCTTCATATTATTGCGGACGTGTGCCAAATCTCAAGTCAATCGCTTAAAAATTGAAAAAGTAGTTTGATCCGCAACATTTGCGACCGACCGACCAACCAATCACCCGCCCGCCCAACCGACCACACGCTGATTCTTACCCCCTTCAAACTTCGCTTGAGGGGTATAACTATACAAATTGCAAAAGAAATGAATATAGACTTGTCAAGATAAATTTGTGGTTCAAGATATTTCCAATCAAAAGATATGTTACACATGTAATACACTATGTAAAAACATGAATTAATAAAGCAATGTCATATGTGTAATAAGTATGCAGTATCATTTTTAAGCTTTATTCACAAATATAATTTAAAAAGACACGTTTATAAAAGGAAAAAAACTACCAATCCTGGAAATCTGAAAATGAGTTTTGTTAGATGTAAACTGTGCATATCACTTACCAGTTGTTAACCATTCCTTTCTGACCGGATAAGATGTCCACTTGTCTGTTGGGGGCTCCCCCTTTCTGGCAGCACTGAGGATCCTGTGGCTTGCGTACTGACTCGGATACAAAAAGCACCTATTGCCCTCTGTGTCACGCCATGTTTCTGGCACAACTTCCAGGGTAGTTTTGCCACTACCAGTTTCTTTTTCAAATTCTACCACTATATATTTGAGAGATGTCATCTTTGACTGAAAGAGAAACCACATACAAAAATCGATACTATGATATTCCAATACATGTATGAGGTGCAGTAGACGGTACTTTGAGTTTTTTTCTGCTAGAGTTTATAAATGGAATAATTATCCATAAGTTTAAATGAAATTTGTCAGGGTTCAGCCATCTGACTTAAAACGGAGATGATTTCACACAGACTTCCACACAGTTTCATAGACTAAACTGGTTTCCTTTATAACTGGTATACTTGTAGCCAGCCAAGTAAAGCATATCGAAATACAGGTTAACTTGAAATGCTATACATGTAATAGCAAACACCCATGCAAATGTTCATTGAAAATCTTGAGGCCTACCTCTGAACATGCAATATGACTGTTACTGAAAAATAAAAATAAAAAAATGGATCAGAATAATAATGGTTTGGCAGAAGTTCAGCTGCTGAACACCACAATACATCACCACATTTTCACATATATACAATGTGCCAGGAGGTTTACAGGCAGTGAAGAAGATTTTGTCTCAAGATTTTGTCATCTTCCATCAACAGAACTGATGGAGAAGAGGTACCAGTACAAAAGATGATTCTTTGTAGGGAACCCTGTAGAACTTGCACACAATGTCAGATATTTTTTCTGCTTTAATAGTGTCAGAAAGTCTATCAACTTTCACAATACCAATGTCAGAAGACTTCAGTGGAGACTGAAAGAAATCTGCAACAACCGTGAATTGCTGAAATATAACAAGCATTCCTGACAAGGTTGAATCTCGTGGATCCCTTATGATATTTCTTATCAGCCCATAATGTGAACCTATCTGAACACAATTATCATGGTCCTCTGTTGACAAGTAAAATCCATTCATTTGCAGACTCTGGTGCTGGGTAAACCTCCTGTAAGGAAGTAGGACAGGGCCATCAGCATGATCTACCCCAACACACATTTCTTCATTCATCTTTTTCTGAGTGCTACATGTATTTTTCATTTCTGAGAGACTCCGAATAACTTGTGGTAGACATCTGTGTGGTTTGCGAACAATCTTTTTCAGTTTTCCAAGAAAACTCTCAAATGGAAAAGCAGAAAAAGAATCCAGAGGCCCAAACTGCTTTGCATCTGATGCTAAATGAATGAGCCCATGCACATTGTACACAACCATGTCTCCTCCATATAACCCTGACCAACTTTTAACAAACAACTTAAGCAGCTCATCAGCATAGTCACAATGTGTTGAAAGGTAAAAGGAGCTTGACAAACAAAATATGGCAACTGACAGAAGAAGGAAGTGGCGGTATAAAGAATCAGGTAGTTTTCCTTTCAGAACCACAGCCCCACTGTAAATAACAAATTGTCGGAATTCAGTGGCTTTCCATCTTTCAAATTCAGCAAAAGAGCGGCACTTTCGAGGAAATTCTCGAGGAACATATCTGTGACACGCAACGAGAGAGTCAGAAATTTGGTGACAGATATTTGCACTGATCCGACAACCATTTGCAACTGGTCCCCTGATCCAGCTCCAAATTAGACGCTTCACAACACCCAGATGAACAAGATGCATAGGATCCAGAGGAAATTGAGAAATCAATCCCACTGGTAATTGAGAAATAGGACTAATGTCAACATGGTGCTCTTCCTGCACCATTTCATTGAAATCAGTATCAGTTCTGAGTGGTGAATCAATTTCTGGAAATGTGACTTTTCCCATCCATCTTCCTTTCTGGATACACTTATCACATCCATAGTATGCATTGTGTGGTTTTGTTTGCTTCACAAAGGCACGGGCTGGTGCATCACAAATGAAGCATGACATGGAGACAGAAACAATCTTGTTCAGATTTGTAATGTAGACACCACCTTTTTCTTCAATCTCTTTCACTTCAGAAACAAATTGAGCAAGATACTGTTCCACACATCTTGGTTTACTCTCTCCACTGTATAAACCAATAATGAATGGGTCACCTTTAAATGGACCGACAATTCTCCCAAGAATCGGCCAAAATTGCTGTTTTGAACTCTTGAAGAGAGGCAACCCATCAATATTGACCTGAATATCAACTCTGTCATGTTCTTTATCAACCCCATGAAATTCGGAAAATTTATCAATACCACAAGCAAGACCAAAGTGAAAATACTGTCCTCCCTCAATACTAACAATATTGTACTCAGTAGTAGTTTGGAAGAGTGTCCTTGGATCTTTCGGTAAATGAGGATGATGTTGCCGCAAAACTGAAAGCAGCCCCTGTAGTTTGGAATGAGGGATCTGAGAGTCTGCTGCCCACTTTGCAAGATCAGCAGCGAGGTGTGCATTAGAATCAATAGTTCAATCGTCACTGACACAGAGAGCCTCTTCATCTTCAGGCTCTGCAGGTGAATAGTACCCATCAGAATAATCACCACTCTCAGCTGAATCAGAGTCAGCGATATTCACACACATGAAAGAATGATCCTCACATTCAGTCACAGAATTTGAAACATTCCCATCAGATGATCCTTGACTATGTTCACATTCATTGGTGCAACTAGATGAAGATGGCACAGCCACAGGCAAAGGACAAGAGTGATCTTGGAGATTACTATCATGCATGTTAGTACTTGTACACCTTTTGTCTACCTTTCCAGCTGCATTGACAAATTGCATATGCTCTTCAACCCTTCGCTTCCTTTTTCTCCACAAGGACCAACGAGACTTAGTGTTTTCCATGACAGAAAAATAAAAGATGTTAAAACAATGCTACCAAACAGGTATGCGCAACAATTCAAACTAAAATACATGAAAGAAAGAATGAATAAATGCAAAGTTTGACCCTTGAAATAGATAGGCCGAGAATTCTTTACAAACTGTTAGTCTTACAGTAAATTGTTTTTCTATCCCTTAATGTCCACACAGCATGCAGATCACGTGAAAATTCTGCTCAAAAGTTTAAAACACTCAAAGAAAAAGCTCTGTCCACATGGTTTACATTACTAGCTCAACTACATTTCCATGCATTCATGGTCAGTCCATGTGATCATCACGTACAAACATACAGCTATATGCACCATAGTGCAATGGCAGGTACATGTCTACAGTGTACCACCTTGGCACAAAAGCACACTGTAAAAAGGAGCCATCACACACGACCAGCGACGAAAATACCACTCGAATTGACTTGCACTGAATTCACAATAAAACCAGCCATGTTTCAACAGTTAGCAGGGAAAGTACCGATATACTAACACCTCAATACACGTACGTTTTGTCTAAATGAACATTGACGGATTTTAAAAGAAACTTACAGAAGCAGAGGGAGTCAAAATATCAGATACAGAGGGCAAGACGCGAACGTTCGGAAAACAGGTTTTGAAATTGGCGGCTAAGTGAGCTCGCGGCTACTGGTATAAATCGATTTGCCTGGTTCCCCGCTCTTTTCCTCGGAAGACAGCTCAGTGGCGGGTAATCCAATCGAGCTCGTGCGCTTGCTCCGCTAGTACGATTTTGTAATTGCGATCTGTGATTGGTTCCCTGAGATCACGTAGGTTATACTGTCGAAACTTCTTCCGCGATGAATGAAAAATTTGAAAATGGCTGTAACAGTGGTGTATTTATCACCCCCGTTAAGCCAAAGGTAACTCAAAATGTGGTTTGGTATGTCTACCTAATGCCCAAGTCACATATACACGTTCTAGGCACTCGTTTTGTTACGATCCGGGGGATCTTGGCACCTCGTGTGAGAACAAGAAGTACATTACAACTGAACCTGAGGCGTCTTCTCAACTCCTTTCAACACGCAGGAAGACGGGGATTGGCCAAGACAATTTTATAAATGGTTTAAAATGGACATGAGAGATCGTGTACTTTTCGCTAATCGTTTGTACTTGTGCTAGGAACACAGCTAAATGTTACTACTCTGGGCTCTGTTTTTACCTGAAAGGTTTGTCAGCCTGTCACTTCGGCTCCTTCGCGTAGCTGATCAGCTGCCAGAACTTCCAGCTAATGAGGCAAGCGCTTGCCTTTGAGTCACCAGCCAATCACAGCCATGCTTTCAATGCCCCAGACCTAGCCTCGCGTCGCCAGGCTCTGTGTCCAGCACTAGTATGCACAAGCTCAGGCTACGCACGAAACTCATACAAAGGAAGCTCGCTGGCTGACTCAGCAAGAAGACGATATCACGCGCTCGCCACATGTCGAAGGGAGTGAACTATCATCAGGAATGAGCGAATTACTGAATTTATAATAATAATGATGATAATGACAATTGTAATTACAATCATAAATATTAGTGTTAGGAAGCCCGGAATTGGTCATCTGATGATTTATTTATGCATTCTGTATCTGTATTAATATTTTAAAAAATCAAAGATCAATTCACCTGTCAATAAAAATCTGCCTCAGAGCATGCAAACACTGGACAAATATATATGTGGGATACATATGTGTACATCTGGGCAAATTAACTGGTGCTGATATAGAAATTTCCCTCCCCGATCAACTCGTATGGGTTCCATATGGGGCCTGTGTGTGATGCCTTTGGTGGGTTCTGTAAGGGCCAGCCCATCTGGGTTTTACATGAGTTTTGTCATGGGACACACGGGCCCCGGATGGCCCAGACTTAAACTCATATGGGCCCCATTTATTTTGCTAACTGGGTTTTCATTGCAGCGTGAATGTTATAGCTGTTTAATCAGCACTTTATTTAATGCTTGGGGGACTTTGAAGAAAAATGGACAATATTGTTTACTTTATTATGGAAAAAGGGCATGTTTTGTGTTTGAAGAGGTTACTGATGACCAATGATGTTCAACTGCACTGATATTGATAAATTGATGCTAAACTCAACCAGAAAATTATTAGTTTGTGCTGAATTTTATGCCCCAAAGTTAAATTGTGTTAAATATATGATTAATGTATGATTTGACAATGACCCATTTTGATGGATCTCAGACTTTGGGGAGACACCTGGATAGCTGTCTAATTTGGCTCATAGCAAGTGGGTAATCTAGAATGTAATGTTCAAGGTGAATTGTACTTGTGGTCAAGAAGTTTATGATTCCAGACATGTATAGTTTTAAGCCCCAGCAGTATTTCAATTGTCAGTATTATTTTTCTGCTAATTCAAAGTTTAATTTTCAGGAAGATTTTTTGTGTTTGCAGCCCCTTTTCTCCATCAAACTGAAATACAATGGGAGTCTAAATGCTTTAAGTGTCTAGACTCATTTGAGCCAAAGTTTTTCTGCCTGTAAAGCTGCAATCTTGAATTATAAACCCTTAAATCGGGTAACACCTAAATAGCCAGATTTGGCATCTGCACAAAGGGGTTAATGGATAGCACATGCTGTCATCCATCTACTACTACTTAATCTTCTCACTCCAGGGAGGCTGGATCTTATCCCATCATGCAATGGGTGAGAAGCAGGAACACAATCTGAACAGTTTGACATGTTGTCATTGGTGTTGTATTTTTAATGCTTGGGGATAATGACTGGGAGAGACCATCTGTGGTGAATACGAGATAATACCGACACTGGTCACATATGCATATGGAGATATTATTTATCATTACATTACACATGAATAAGTGTGTTAATTCACAGATAATTAATTATGCACATATTAATAATTGACATTTGCCAATTTGCAAAAATATGTGGATATATTTATGCGCTTATACTGTTGGTGCAAGTATACATACTTCCATACCATGCACAGTTTAGTGTTTGGATGATTTAATAAGGAAGTATATATGAGTTTTTTTTCCGGTAGAAAAATACAGCCCCAACAAAGCTACTAATCACCATGGTGATGAGACAGTGAGAGCATGTGTTTCCCATTCATTATGACTCACATTGTGGTCAACAGGAAGCAGAGAGCTCTCCCTCTTCCTGAACAAGCCAATTAGGGAATTGACATTACACATCTTGATTTCATGAGAAGCAATCATGGTCGTTTCCAGCTCCACAACGCGATGCATAAATTTTCCATATTCTACGGGAGATAAACTGGAAATAAAAATTCATATGTTTTTTCATCATACATGTACTTAATTTACCATCAAAACATAACATAGGGCCGTGTAACTGAGAGATAAGCCTTTTAATGAAATGTGAGACAGATAAATGAGAAATCGAGCATTTTAAGTGCTGGCCTTTCTCCCCTTGCCGAAAAATAATATCATTTTCGTCGACAGAATTCATCATTCGAAAACCTTGTCATCCCACAAAGAAAAATTGTTCTCACAAAATGAAGCCAATTTCGACTGGATTTTATCTGGTTGGACAATGTTGGGTCTCTTTATGTTAAAATTTGTGCTAAATTGAAAAAAGCAAGATTAATATTGACAGTAGGAGAAAGTATGTCACTCTAATGTCCTTCACAGTAACATGCACTTCTGTTAATTGAAAGCAATGGAGTTTTAAACACTGAATTTGAAATAAAATTTTTTTTTTTTTTGAAAAACCTACGCTTCATGGGTGAAATATATTATGGTCTCATTGCCTTGAATGTGGGCGATATCACTCACATGACTGAATTCAGGCTCCACTCCAAGGGCAAGTCGCACTTATCATAATTCGTTATGCAAATGAACTATGTCAAGCATACACATCATAATGATTCATTTAGCGCTTGAGTTCTCCCCTCACTATTGACACTGCTGATACATTCAGAGGACAAGTGTTTTTTTTCCCCACCTGCTACATGTCATACATACCGTGCTGCCTCAAAGCTCTGCTAGCCCTGAGTCCTGGTGTGGCAGCTAGGGGTGACACACGATGACTCCTTCGTGTCCCTCCAAGCTCCGGTGCTGTCATGTTTCACAGGTCTCCAAGAACATGAGCTACCAATCTTTTCAGACCTGAAAAAGCAAACGGCAGCCCCACTATACCAAAACCTTACTGCACTTGCACCCTGGTCCTCATGCACTCTTGTCCCGAATTATTTGACTTTACTAAACAATTGCACAGACACCAGCTGCCAAAACACATTGAAGTATTTACATGAGGTGAAACCAAACAGGTCAAATTGTATTAACATAAAACCTTGATTGCATCCAGTAGCCAATTTATATAAGCAATGTTTACTCAATATCATTAGTGAAATATCATTATATCAAATTATTTTCTACCGTATTAGATGCAGTAAATAGCTATTTTTAATAAACCACCGCTAAATATGTAATGTATTACTATTTAATATTTGTACATTGTAGTTGTGGTTTCACAACTGAACCTATAACTCTGCAGTAAGAAGGCGAATGTCACTGCATGTAAAGACTGTCCGCATCCACATGGAATCATGTCTTCATTGTAAATTGCGCCACAGTTTTTCATAAATCTTTCAAATAATGTGGGAAAACGGCAAATGAGGGCAACAAACAGCAACATGATCCACTTATCGGTGGCACCAGCGGTGTGCCGTCAGATGTTCCGAAGGCCTTCAGTATCCTAACCTTTTACCTCTTGATTGTGCTCAAGCTGTTCTCGTACAAGTTCACCTTATTAACAATCAAACACTTAATTGACTGAACAACCTAGAACAATCCTATTGTCACATTTATATAATTGAAATGGCATTATAAGGATGGCAACAACACAGTGGTTAGCACTGCTGCCTAACAACAAGAATGTTGTGGGTTCGAATCCAGCCTGGGGCCTTTCTGTGTGGAGTTTGCATGTTCTCCCTGTGTACGCGTGGGTTTCCTCCAGGTACTCCAGTTTCCCCCACCCACAAAAACACTCACCATAGGAACACTCCAACCAGTACCCCTGACCAAGGAACTGGAGTTGGTCCCCAGGTGCTGCTTACTGCTCCTAACTATAGGATGAGTCAAATGCAGAGGACAAATTACCCCTCGGGGTTCATTAAAGTATATCTTATCTATTTTAAACACAAATGCAAAAAAAATCCAAAACTCCCGCTGACTTTGCAGCATTAATTTTCGCCATCATTCAGCTGTGCAGCGTGCTTAACAACGCCCTGTTGCGCGACCACATTCAGAATCGGATTCTCGTGGCTCACAGTGTGCTTTAACAAAATGTAGGGTTAAAAAAATTGAGCAGAAATTTCCTTGGTACCAAATTTTGACAAGACCTCCACCATCATTATAGGCTGAAAATCAAAATGTTCTGTTGGGTAAATATTGTGTTATATACAGTTTTTTGTTATCAGCGAGGCTTCTGCATACATGTTTTTATCTCATGTATGAAAAATAGATAGTCTCATGGATTTCCTTTAAGATGTAGTCTGGGGAATAGATTATCAAGACAAAAAAAATAATGTAGTTATTAATAATAGCCTTTATCTCTCCACAAAATCATTGCAGACCTCAAGTGCTTATTCTGTAAATTTACACTACATATAGTACACTGCCCTATAACCAAGTGTCCATTTATATAATACTCATGGCTTCAAATCATCAGATTTGGTAAGAATTGAAATGCATCACAGCTCTGTAAAATTTATCTAAATAACTTGCTTGGAATATTTCTTTGATCTGGTGCTGTTGAACAACTTGTCAAATTTGGAGTAACAAGTTTCAACCACCTGCTCAGAAAATCGACTCAAAGGCCTGTTGTGGTGCTCAATAAACTCTGGAAATGGGGAATCATGATGTGAACCTTGCTGGTAACTGAAATGTTCAAATCCTTGTTGGTCCTGTCAAATCTGGCCACCTTTTCCTTGTACAATGAGTCCAAGGTGAAACCGAGACATGCATTCATAGCGCATAGCATCGATTTTCTAAGCAGGTGGTTGAAATTTCTGTTTCTAAATTCAACTCAGAGTTTGTATATCCGCGTCTCTGTATTTTTCATTATCAAATTGGAATTGGCTGTTTTCTCCTTTTTGGAGTTTATTAGCTTTTCTACTTTGAATTTTCTATAGCCATTGTTCTTATGCTTGTGTACTCGTTGTTTATTTTGTACAATGACAATAAGCCAGTCGTTTTGCCTGCTACTTTGCACTTAAGGGCTCCCTCTATTCCTGCATGTAACACACAGCTGACTGAAATCTGGCCAAACGCAAACAGAATTTCGCAAAATTGTTTGTTTCTCATGACAGCGTGACGACAGAAATGTGCTCATTTCAGAAGCCATGAAGTCAATACAAACAAGGATGTTTACTGCATATTTGTTTGCAAACTGTAAATAGCAGATAGGTGACGGAAGTGTGTTACTTCAGTACACCATAGGCCGAGGGAGCCTGGAGCCTCTGTTTTCACCTTCACAATTCAATGGTATTTTTTCAAGAGGTGATTCACTCACCATTTTGATTAGTAGGACACGGTGGAGGGGGATTGGGTAATTTTGCACACTTAAATCTAATGAAGTGCAGGTTGATGTGAAGTGCCAATCATGATCTCACCTCTGACCTATGTGGGTGGGGAGTTATATCTGTGTGTGCATGTCTGCGTGTTGACATGTGTGTCTATATGTATATTAATACATGGCATACATCTGTGGTTGAGTAAACAGGCATAGGTGTATGTATACATGTGTGTGTATATATACCTTTTGTATATATATATATATATATATATATATATATATATATATATATAGTCAGGTTCATACATTTTTGGGCATTTTAGCTGCCTACGACGCCACGATATAGATGAAACTAAAAAATGAGTATAAGCTCAAATGCTGACTTTCCGCTGAAATTTGGTGAATGATAGGAATTACAGCACGACAAGCCCCCCCCATTCTTTTAAGGGACCAAACATGATTGGGCATGTGACTGCACAGCTGGTCCACAACTAGGTGTACTGTTTCCTCATGTTTTCATTTACATTACAGTCGATAATATTTACTGAGTGGATTTTAAGTTTGACATTTGCATGTGGACTCTGTAGCTGTTAACTCTTAGTTTTAGCTCCAAAGAGCTGCCACTGCCAGTGAAACAAGTCACTAAGCTGAAAAATTTAAAACAACAGCTACAATGAAATAGCCAAAATATAAGGCTGGGCAACATCAGCTGTTCAGTTTATTCTTAAAGGGGACCTAATATGCTATTTTTCTAAGTTTATATTTAGATCTTTGTCTCCCCCAGAGTATTCCTGATCGTGCAAAGTAAAAAAAAAAGGGTACTTATTCCACTCATACTGCCATCCTCAAAAAACCCCATTTGTAGTCCATAGTAGTCTCTGCCTGAAATGCCTCATTGGGGTGGTTCTTCCGCTATGACCCCCACTCCCCGTGTACCCACTTTCTACTGCCTGGCCAGCAGAAAGGACGGCGGATCTAGGCGGGAGGAGGCAGCAGAACGCAGTTTTCCTGGTCCGGCTCCAGACTGAAAATGACGCACCTCTTGAGGCATATTCTGCAATCAACGCAGTACATGTGTATAGATCTAATGAAATTAATTTGTTCTAATAGACGCAATAGCGTAAGTGGAGGATGCAGTGCGAAAGTCTGGCATCTCAAGCACGAATTTGCTATGGGCTAAGGTTTGCTACGGCAACAGTTGGTGAGTACAGCGGTTTTACTACTCTGTAGCTCGGATGCAGGGAAAGCTAGAATCCATCCCCAAATAGACACATTTGTAGAACGGGTTGACATCCCCAAGTGTAGACCAGAGACCGTAGAAATCTGGTGGGTCTGAGTTTAGAGGGAAACTTGGACAGTGAGGAGCAGCTAAAAGTGGACCAACAGCTTATGGACTGCTTCGGTGTGTATTAGGACCTGCTGGTTCGTGTGCATAGCTGTGGTGTGTTGTTGGCCTGGAGAAACGAACAGTTTCAACGCTGGTATATGATGGAGGGGCGAAAGTTCTAAGCTAAACAGCCTTTTCGGAAATTGCCCGTGGTAATGGTTTACTTATTGCTTTGGAATGACCAGCTTTTCCTCATGGAAAATGGGCGCATGGCAATGCAGCGTTTGTTTTACCGGACACGTCATAGCATGTGCGCTTCCCCCGGTAGCATCAGATAGCTTGCCCAGACATTGGAGATGTCCCGGTCATGGATAAGTTAAGCAATCGTTTTGTTAGCACCCAAAAACGCACCCAAAGCTCTCCAAAATCTACGTCTGGTCTAACTGCAGCCCAACTCGGCAGACACATACAGCACCTCTCCGGTTAGCTTCAACTGTAGTGACTACAATCAGGCAATGTTATGATGAAATTGTCACATTGATGCTTACCGAAGTAACACAAGCATACCAATCATAATTGCTGCATATAAGTTAACCAGAAGCAATTTAAAATTAGCAGAGCAAGCGAACCAACATGCAGTAGCTGATAAGTGGTAATGACTTTCAATGTAATCTGTCGCGCAAAAAATTTGTTTTGTGTCCGGTGTGAAGGCTGCTTAATGCGCCCATAAGGCCAGTAATCGTGTCTCTGCATTCACTTTGAATGTAGCTAATCTGTCACACGAAAAATTTGTTTCGCGCCCGGTGTGAAAGCGGCTTTATGGAAAGTACGTTATGAATATAACACAGGTTTTGAAGACCGTAAGTTTCGTTAGCGCAGACAAGTTGCTTATGTGGTGCTAGCGAATGGAACACTTCTGCAGGAAAGAATTTCCTATTTAATCTCTGCCTTTTTTGGCCTTTTAGTAGCCACAACTATTTTTAGTGCAGAGAAATCATTTGTAAACCAGTAGAGCCTCTGCGTTTCACATTGCTTTCATGGTAGCATCAGAGAGCTAGCTCAGACATTTTTGAAGTATCCGGCTGATTCCGGTCATGTATAAGTGAAGCGATCACTAACTGTAGTGGCTACAATTGGGCAACGTTATGATGAAACTGCCACATTGATGCTTACCGAAGTACAAGCCTACCGATCAGACTTACTGCATAAAAGTTAGCCAGGAGCATTATTAATTAGCACAAAACGCAAATTAACATGCAGTAGCTGGTAACCAAGCAGTCATAACCTCAGAGACAAACCCTTGCAATGCATGTTTTTCAGACAGCAAGTTCTATTACTGTTCACAGTTGTACCAAGCATCCAAATTACAAACAAGTATTAAAAGTTAGCTTCAAATGAGGTTTATGTTTACACACCTTCTGTTGAATCTCCCCTGATATCACTCTTGCATACTTAGGACACAAACATTAGCAACAGTAACTTGGCTACGTTAGCCGCTTTACTACAGCCTCAATCAACTGGCTATCACATCAGGTTGGCTTATGCAGTAAAAGCAACTTACAGCTTCTGTGCCTGTGAGTCACGACAGTTGCGACAGATACAGGCTTTGTCTTCAGATATTTTACAAAGCCTGCGTTTGAGGCCAGTTGTTAGTGCTGACTATCGCTAGCGGTCCTGCTTGCCACTGTAACACATTAGCTTCACTTACATTATTTGCTGATATATGGTTACTTACAGCTTGTGGCTCTGAGTGCTTGATCGATGCAACTGCTTCAGGTTTGAGAAGCAGCTGAAATGCTTATTTTGCGTTGAATTATCCATTATTGACAAAGCTGTCTTTAGTGAAATGCTGAGAACAAACAGCTAACGTTCCCTTTGGCCGTGGCTGTTTGCTGGCAACAAACAAAAAAAGCTACCCACTGATTTCTGGTGGCATCGTCTTTTGGAAGAGAAATATTTGTTTTTCTTCGCATCCTAAAGTAAACGGACAAGTAGCTTTGGGAGAGATACTGACAAAATTGCACCTCAAATAATCTGCGGTTCTTCTTTTGTATTTCCAAAAGTGTAGACGCTACTAAGGCATAGTATGATCTGCTGTTGTTAGTGCCTGCTAGAATAGTTTCCGGTGTGGGCAGGTCCAGTGCAGTGGTTGGCTCTGGCTAGGTCTGTACTAATTGGACGGCACAACTTGACGTCAGATTTTTCCCAGACCTCGTGAAGATCTTGGGAGGAGCTGCTCAGAGAGGAAATAAGCCTCACAAAATCACATTCTTGGATTATGGCAAAATCCCTGTATCTTATGTTTAGAAACTTTTCAGAGGTTGAGCATGGACAACCAACATTATAACATTACTAATATGTATTCACAGGATCAGCATGTTAGGTCCCCTATAAAGAAAACAAATGCTCGTACGAGCTCAGGAACAACAAGAGGCCCAGAGGACCATCAATAACAACTGTAGTAAATGACAGTACAATTCTTTGCCTGGTAAAGAAAAGGCTGTCATTGACTGCAAAGGAGTTGCAACCGAGTATAAAAAATGTACCTTTATTTCATGATCATATTTGCTAGTGCAAATACTTTTGACCCTTACTTTTTGGGGGGGGTGAAGGCAATGTATAAAAAATTGCACGTCCTTAAATTAAACTTGAAGTCATCCCTTCAAACGCTTCGTGATTGATTTATTTCTTATCCACAAAAGTGATGTATAGGGCTGAAATGATGAATATTGCTTCAACTGTTCGAGAGCAGTTGCATCTACCATACCATTTTGCTGGGTTTTTTTTTTTTCTTTGTTTGCGTGCGTATCTGATCACAATAATCTGACATGATTATTCTTAATTGCACTATTCTTTTTTAAAAACATTATTTTGCATTGCAAGCCAAATTTTGATAGATAAAATGGTTACCATGAAGAACAAAAGCACCATTTTAATATTCTGTCCCACTAGAAATGACTGCTCATTGCAAAAAAGAAAAAAAAAATAGGCGTGCAATGCACGGAATACCCCTCAGCCCGATGTCAAAGTTTTTGGAGACGCCTGCCCGCCCGCCCAACCGCACGAAGGATAGCAATACCCTGTCAGCCTTGAGGGCTGAGGAGTAAAAAAGGGGAAATTTTTCCTGATGGCATAAAAGAATCACCTGGCTCCTTATTTAGTAAAATTGTAAACACACGCTCAAAAACACCAACCATTTTTTAGGTAATGAAGATTTCTGAAAGCAAAAGAAAATTGTCACCAGTCAAATTTTTTCATGTGTACCGTTTGTGTATCAAAGAAAAACATTTTGAGAGAACTTGAAAACCTATCCAGAAACCTAATTAGCAGCTAATTGATTTACCACAGTCAATTTAATTTGATCTGTGAAAAAATTGTCAACTCCAATACTGCTAGGAAGATACGCAGTGCAGATTGAGCCAGACATCGGGAATATATTTCATAAGAAAATGTTCTTCTCCATACGTTTGCTTCTTTTTTTGTTTGCGTGTCTATGAGCAGGTGTATGTTTAAGTGTGCGACTGAGCAGCTTGAGATAAAATATTTTCGAACATGCGATTGACAGTGCCTCTCATGCTACTTGGTGTGGGGACAATAATGTAGGAGTAAATTATCTGAAATATTGGGCCAGTCTGCTCTCATGATGCGTACACACACACACACACACACAGAGGCACCCATACTCAAATCACAGACAAGCAGCATTATTAGTTATCAGTGGTTTACGCTCAATATAATGATGATATTTCTTGCCACTGTTCTTTTGCTGAAGATTTGCCTACCTGCTACAGGCAGATATCAAACAGTCTGCAAATAACATGGTTTCAACTTTAAAAAAAAAGATAATTTTACTTCACAAGAATGTACTACTCTATTCAGTACACTTCGCAAAATCATATGATATGGCCCTCCCCGCTCAGATGTGCGTTGTCAGTATTAGAGTATGAGTCTGTATCAGAATTCAATGAAACAGGAAATTAAGATGATCACTTAAATTGGGTACAGTTTGCGTGTATTGTCCACAGTAGTAATCCCATATTTCGTATGTACTCACATTTTTTATTGATAAAATATTCCTCACAAAAAAATGCAGTGAATTTATTTTAAGTAGCTCTGAAAATTACTTCTCTACACCCATAAACCGTACGCTATTAAACAGGTCAATCCTCTGATATACTTAACTACATATTGGGTCATTTCTATGGTCATGTATTTATTTATGTTCAGCATCGTGCCATCCTTCTCTGCATGCACTTTAATTTAATCACAGTAAATGGTTAAATCGAAGTTACAGTGAGTGTATTTCCCAACATCACTCCCTGCCCTCCCCGCCACACACACCCTCGAGCACTTTACCCCATCTCTCATTTAATCCCGCTCCTATCCTTCACACACAAGCAGCCTCGCCTCCTCCCCTTGGCCTCGTCTCCAGGTGATGGAGGTTCCCAGTCGTCAAGCATTGCTCAGTGCCAAGTGCAGGGACGTGCATGATGGCGACCGTGAAGCACAATGATGCAGAGCTCAAAGAGAGATTAAATTGGAGGTGCTTAATCAAGCTCCTTCATGCACTATTTCCACTGGGTTCTCAGCCCTTTTGACTGCAACCATCTGGTTCAAGACCTCTTGCAGCCATTTCTCCTTCACTTACCATTCCCAGCCTGCTGAGGGGAAATCTGCGCTATTCACCCAGCATTGGCAACACCCTTTCCGATTACTGCTGTTCACTTCAAGTGAGAGGACGCTGATATTTTCCTTTCTTTCCAAATCCAGTATGCAAGCATCTACCAGACTCCCATTGATGCCAACTGTCCACTCGCCATTATTGTGCAAATCGATGCAATAGTGGGGCGTGACGATCATCGGACCGTGCGCCAACCATTTCTCTCTTTTCTACCTGCTGACCCTCTATCATTTAATTGAAGCTGCCTACCTGCAGGCCACTGCAGAGCAAGTCTTAAAAATGCTGCTGAGGTGACAGGTGTGCCAAGAACAGGCCATTATTGGATTTCATGTGTAGTACACCGGCTCTGCAACAATATGGTTTTGTCCCCCCTTCCCCTCTATAACAGCAACATTTAAAGGGGACCAATTAAGTTAGTATGGTCTTGGATGTCGAAAGGGGAGGTTTTTAAACTTTTTATCAACAGAAACATAAAAATTCCATGAGGCAGCGTGATTCTTGTCATTCCTATCCCTCAGAAAAACAGGCTGTTCTGAGTGCGCATCCTTCCTATAAAATGAGCTCCATTTTAATTGGTCAGCATACAGAGCACCGCGTCAACAAAGAGCGACAATGTCAATATCTTCCGACTACAGGCAAGGTAATAAATACAGATGGCTAGGTGAGTAGCTTGCTGCCTTGTCAGCTGAGAATTAACTTGGTCTATCTGCATTTACGTGAATATTTGAGATATTCTCTCATAATGATTTTGAAGTTAACAAGGTCTATTTTAGCTTATGACCTTGCTTAGATATGCACTCAGTTTATGACAAAGGTCAATATTAGAAGGCTCTATTTTCAAATTTGCTGCTTCACCAAGTTTTAAGGTCTATTTGCAATTGACAATAACATTAGAGGGATCGCATCACGTGACCTCTGGCCTCAGAGACAAAATGGCAGCCCAGAAGAAATTTACTGAAGCAGAGTTAAGAGAAATTGCTGCATGTCCTCATTTAGATGAGTGCTTCAAGAATCTTAATCTTGTATTCCTTTTTTACTGTGACTGTGTTCAAAAGTTCTTTCATAAGTATTATTAATGAATAGACATTGGGGTTTTTTTTAAATGCAGTTTTAAGATACTGTTAATTCATTTCCAAATTTTTAAAACCTGTTATCTGCAGATAGACCAAAGTAACACTGGAATTTTATGAACTGCGAAGTTCACAATGGTCTATGTGCAAAATTGGGTACCCAGAATTCAATGTTGCCAGACGAAGAGGGATATGTAACTTAGCCCCGTTTAGTCTCGTCGTATTCGAATTGTTAGGGTAAAAAATCTTTTAATTTATGTAATGTGGAAAAAAGCCACTAGATGGCAGTATTGACTTTTTTGTTAAGCCAGTCTGTAGCTAGGTTTGGGCTGTCCTGGGCATGTCTGAGACGGAAAGTCCCAGAGAAAAAAAAAGGCTAAAAGGTGGGAGGGGGCTGCAAAAGAATATATAAGGAGATAAATTGAGAGAGTAAAGTAGTAGGAGAAATTGCAAGGAGAAGGATACATTTGACCAGATCTGTCACTCTTTTCAAGACCTGTGAAGTTTTGGTGGATTTTTGCCTGTGTTGGAGCATTTTCCTGTCTCATGACATCACCAAGCAACCCCATTTCAAGGGACTGTAAATATTTTTTTCTTGTATATATCAATCTTGGTCAGTAGTTTAAATTGTAGGTTAGTTGTTATGCAAGGCTGACACTTGCACGATTCTGTGGCACGCATCGGCACGACTCGAGTCGTGCCAGTGCGCAAACTAGTCGTAAACTGGCGTGAAGTGTGTGTAAACCCGTCGTGACTGCGTGCCATGTCGGGACGAGAATTTAATGTTCAAAATTTTGGTGACGACAAAATTTCGCGACGGGGTCGTGAACTATGCGCAAACTGTTCGTGAACTCGTCTTGAACTCGTCGAAATGATGCAGGAGGACGCGTATCAGTGCGTGAAAGTTTAACTACACTTGGAATTCAGTCCATCAAACATGATCTGCATCTGTATAGCAGCAATAATTAGCTAATATTCCATTTATTTTGAAAAGTATACTCCATAAAAGGCCAGCTATCCATCAAAACATTTACCTGTTCTATCTGTTCCTAAATGGACGTGTAACCTTCAATACTTCTGCTTAAACTAGGGAAGGTTTCTAAATTCATTGTCAATTTAGTAGCTGGCAGGTAACTCTTGGAATTCAGTTTAATTCTTAACAGAAACTGGGAACACCTAGCAAGCAAGCTGACTAGCCACAGATTCTCAATAAATGTGCAACCCCAATTCCGAAATAGTTAGGACGAAGTGTAAATTGTGAATAAAATCAGAACACAATGACTTTCAGATCACATGAGCCAATATGTTATTTACAATAGAACATAGATAACTTTTCAAATGTTGAAACTGAGACATTTTACATTTTTATCCACAAAATGAGCTTAAATCAAATTTTCTGGCTGCAACAGGTCTCAAAAAAGTTGGAAAACAGGCAAAAAGGGTTGAAAAAGCAATTAATATGTACAAGAGTAAGAGAATCAGCTGAAAGAACATTTAGCAAGTAATTAAGTTAACTGGCATCGGGTGTGTAACATGATTGGCGACAAAAGGGATGTCTTAGAGAGGCTGAGTGACTCAGTAGTAAAGATGGCCAGAGGCTCTCCAACCTGTGAAGGCTTGTGTAAAAAAAAAATTATGGAATACTTTAAAAACAAAGTTTTGTTATTCACATTACTACATAGGCCCAGGAATACTTCAAGAAACCACTGTCTGTGAAAACAGTCTGCAGTGCCATCCACAGATGCCACCTAAAACTCTATCATGCAAAAAGGAAGCCATTGTTGAGCATAATCCAGAAGCACCACCGTGTTCTCTGGGTCAAGGCTCATTTAAAATGGACTGTAGCAAAGTGGCAAAGTGTCTTGTGGTCAGACAAGTCCAAATTTTGCATTCTTTTTGGAAATCATGGGCGCCGTCTTCTCCAGGCTAAAGAAGAGAAGTCAAATCATTTACAAAACCCAAAACCAGTGAACTTGGCTCGTTGTATAAATCGAAAATAAAAACAGAATACAATTATTTGCAAATACTTTTCAACCTTTATTCAATTGAATACACTGCAAAGATAAGTTACTTAATGTTCGAACAGGTAAACTTTGTAATTTTTTGCAAATATTAGCTCATTTGGAATTTGATGCCAGGGACATGTTTCAAAAAAGCTGGCACAAGTGGCAAAAAAGACTGAGAGAGTTGAGGAATGCTCATCAAACACTTATTTGGAACGTCCCACAGGTGAACGGGCAAATTGGGAACAGGTGGGTGCCATGATTGGGTGTAAAAGCAGCTTCCCTGAAATGCCCAGTCATTCACAAACCCAGATGGGGCGAGGGTCACCACTTAGTGAACAAATGCGTGAGCTGATTGTTGAACAGTTTAAAAACAACATTCCTCAACGAGCTATTGCAAGAAATTTAGGGATTTCATCATCTACGGTCCGTAATATCGTCAAAAGGTTCAGAGAATCTGGAGAAATCACTGCACGTAAGCAACAAGGCCGAAAACCAACATTAAATGCCCGTGACCTTCGATCCCTCAGGCGGTACTGTATCAAAAACCGACATCAGTGTGTAAAGGACATCACCACATGGGCTCAGGAACACTTCAGAAAACCACTGTCAGCAACTACAGTTCGTCGCTACATCTGCAAGTGCAAGTTAAAACTCTACAATGCAAAGCGAAAGCCATTTATCAACAGCACCCAGAAACGCTGCCGGCTTCGCTGGGCCCAAGCTCATCTAAGATGAACTGATGCAAAGTGGAAAAGTGTTCTATGGTCTGACGAGTCCACATTTCAAATTGTTTTTGTAAACTGTGGATGTCATGTCCTCCGGACCAAAGAGGAAAAGAACCATCCGGACTGTTATAGGCGCAAAGTTCAAAAGCCAGCATCTGTGATGGTATAGGGGTGTATTAGTGTCCAAGGCATGGGCAACTTACACATATGTGAAGGCACCATTAATGCTGAAAGGTACATACAGGTTTTGGAGCAACATATGTTGCCATCCAAGCAACGTCTTTTTCATGGACTCCCCTGCTTATTTCAGCAAGACAATGCCAAGCCACATTCTGCACCTGTTACAACAGCATGGCTCCGTAGTAAAAGAGTGAGGGTACTAGACTGGCCTGCCTGTAGTCCAGACCTGTCTCCCATTGAAAATGTGAGGCGCATTATGAAGCGTGAAATACGACGACCCCAGACTGTTGAACAACTTAAGCTGTTCATCAGCAAGAATGGGAAAGAGTTCCACCTGAAAAGCTTCAAAAATTGGTCTCCTCAGTTCCCAAACGTTTACTGAGTGTTGTTAAAAGGAAAGGCGATGTAACACAGTGGTAAAAAGGCCCCTGTGCCAACTTTTTTGCAATGTGTTGCTGCCTTTAAATTCTAAGTTAATGATTATTTGCAAAAAAAAAAAAAAAAGTTTCTCAGTTTGAACATTAAACATCTTGTCTTTGCAGTGTATTCAATTGAATATAAGTTGAAAAGAATTTGCAAATCATTGTATTCTGTTTTTATCTACGATTTACATAACGTGCCAACTTCACTAGTTTTGGGTTTTGTATTTGTATAGCACATTTAAAAAAAAACAGGGGTTGAGCCAAAGTGCTGAACAAAAAAATTAGCTAAAGGGTCATAACAAGAACAGTAAGACCATACATCTACACAAGATTAAGCATGGTTATTTGTGGCAAAAACAAATAAATAATAATAATAATATTAATAATAATAAATAAATAATAATAATAAAAAACAACAACAGCAACAAAAGTAAATAAAATAAAATCAAGTAAGACCAGACATCAGCCTGAATTAAAAGCAAGTGAGAAAAAATGGGTCTTAATATTGGATTTAAAAGTGGTCATTGTAGGGGAGGATTTGACATGTGGAGGGAGGGTATTCCAAAGCTTTGGAGCAGCTACAGAGAAGGCACGGTCACCACGGGTTTTGAGGCGTGTGCGTGGGACAGCAAGAAGTGATTGATCTTGTGACCTGAGTGACCTGGTTGTAGAGTTTGGGTGCAGAAGTTCAGAAATGTAAGGTGGGGCTAAACCATTTAGGGCTTTAAAAACAAAAAGTAAAATTTTAAACTCAATTCTGAATTTAACTGGAAGCCAGTGTAACTGAGCTAAATTTGGTGTCATGTGTTCCCTATGTTTTGTGTTGGTAAGGAGCCTGGCAGCAGCGTTTTGTACCATCTGAAGTATATTGAGATTTGATAGAGACCTGCCTGTGTACAGGGAATTACAGTAGTATAAGCGGGAGGAGATGAATGCATGGATGACTGTTTCAAGATTAGCTGCGGACAAAATGGGTTTCAGCTTGGCTATGGTTCTTAATTGATAGAAGCTGCCTTTAACCACGCACCTGACTTGCTGGTTAAAATTTAAGGAGCTGTCTAGTTGAACGCCCAGATTTTCGACAAGGCTATGTAGGTTTGGCGAAAGAGAACCAATTGGATTCCCAAGGAGGAGGGGAGCCAAATAAAATTATTTCAGTTTTGCTTTCATTTAGTTGCAAAAAGTTGCATGCCATCCTGGATTTGATATCCTCAAGACAGCTAAACAGTTTGTTAAGGGTGGAAGTGCAATTTGGAGTGAAGGGCAAGTAAAGCTGTGTGTCGTCAGCATAGCAGTGATATTGGATGTTATGCTTCTGGAGGATAGAGCCAAGGGGCAGCATGTAAAGGGAGAAGAGGAGGGGACTAAAATGGATCCTTGGGGGATACCATATTTACTTGCAGCAGTGGAGGACTGGCTACCTACCAAATAGGACCTAAACCAGTTCAGGACTGGGCCTCTCAGGCATACTTTGTCGTGTAGGCGTGCCAACAGAATATTGTGGTCTATAGTGTCAAATGCAGCACTGAGGTCAAGAAGGAGAAGGATGGCACATGATCCAGAGTCTAAGGTCAGCAATATGTCATTATACACTTTAAGTAAGGCAGACTCTGTGCTGTGAAGGGCTCTGAAACCTGACTGAAACTTATCGAGAATGTTGAAATTGTTCAGGTGGGAGGTAAGCTGCAGGAAAACCACACTTAAAGAAGAGAAAGACCACCAGTGGCGTCTCTACATTTGGGGCCTGTGGGGCCAGGCCCCACCAGATCTCGCTGTGGAGCAATATGCTGCCTTGAAGTAATTGTGACAGAATCTGCCTTTGTCGCAAATGTAATTATATAACGATCGATTCTCATACAAAGACAGTTCTGTTTTATATATTTGTGTGTGTGTGTGTGTGTGTATATATATATATATATATATATATATATATATAGTCAAAGATATTTGTCAGAATGCTGACAGGCTTAGTTGCCTAAGCCTATGCCTCATAAAGCACCTGGAAATGGGGCCGGCCCTCTGGCGCTTGTTTAAGTAATTAACCGCTGAAATCTCAGTGCGCATGTCCAACACGGTCTCAATAGATCGCTGTGGGGCACAATCACGACGGCCCCACACTGAGACCATCCAATTAAAATATTGGGATGACTTGCCGTCAGTACGTAATGTGCAGTAGTTCAACCACAGCTAGCTTGATTGGCTATTTTTGTTAGTTACCAACTTACCAATGCGACATAATGAACGAAGTAGACTTTTCAATCAAAGTAAAATTTAGCACTTTGCCTCTTGAGCAAAAATTAGAAATAAAACGTTTAGGACCTCACCAGCCAGCGGATTTTAACATCATCCAAGCTGGAAAGGGCAAAACCCGCTCCTTCACCCTCGAGTGCAGTTTTTGCTGTTTTTTTTACCAGCTGATGCCAGAAGAGGACATTCTATAATACACTGC
Organism: Gymnothorax reevesii; assembly: GCA_029721435.1. Classification (NCBI taxonomy): domain Eukaryota; kingdom Metazoa; phylum Chordata; class Actinopteri; order Anguilliformes; family Muraenidae; genus Gymnothorax; species Gymnothorax reevesii. Next base: position 27,355,941 of record CM056574.1, on the reverse strand, counting down.
AAAAACAAAACATTAATGCAGCTACGATCAACCGTGCCATGGCGAGCTTCAGAGAAGGCGTGGGCTGATTTAGAGAGAAAGTGGATGATATTGCACAAGCAAGAGAGACGGCTCCAACGAAACGAAGGAAAAAAAAAACACTGCTGCTGTTATGAGAGAGGCTTGTGATACTGTGTCAGTTCAGGTGGAGGTGAGATATCACAAGAGTGATCACTTTATAGCCGTGTACTGCGCACTTTTCAGTAAGTTCAGCGATTAATTTTCAAGTGCTGAATTTGAATGTGCTATCAAAATGTGGCCAATTCGAAATAAAGTTAAGCTCGAAACTGAACTGAAATCACTGTACAGTCACTCAGAGTTGCTCGCAGGGAATACTCTGTCACTGCTGCAGTTGATTTATGACATCAACCTCCAGGATGCCTAATCTGAGACGATGTCACTGCTAGAAATCATCACAACACCAATGACCACTGCTGAGTCGGAGAGAGAAACTTTTCAAAATTAAAAAGAATCAAAACATTTACAAGAACACAATGGGGCAGTAGAGGTTAAATGCACTGGCTCTGCTGTCCATTGAAAATGAATTCATCCATGGATTACGAGACTTTGACAGAAGGGTCATTGAGAAGTTTTCTCAGATGAAAGATCTACGTGCATCTTTTCCTTTCAAGAAAGAGTGACCATTTTTATTAACCCATTAATATTTGTTTTGTTATGCAGTAAAAAAGGTTGAAACCTTTTACACAAACCCCATTTTATATTAACCCCGTTTATATAAAATAGCATTTCTAGTATGTGGCTCATTTAATATTGAGCAAATATGGGTTGTAGGCAGCGTCACAGAAAAGTCAGAGGCTACGTATAACTGGTCTGTTGTGCCCCACTGGACTTTTCATACCAGAGACGCCACTGAAGACCACCCATCCTGTTATCAGCATTCAATTCAAAAGCCAGCATCTCTGAGGGTATGGGGATGCATTAGTGCATATGGTGAGAAACGTTTGCATGTTTTAAAAAGCACCATGAATGCTGAAAGGTATATAAAGGTTTTAGAGCAACATATGCTCCCCTCCAGACGACATCTATTCCAGGGAAGGCCTTGTGTGTTTCAGCAGGACAATGCAAAACCACACACTGCAGCTATTACAACAGCATGGCTTTGTAGTTGAAGAGTCTGTGTGCCGAACTGGCCTGCCTACAGTCCTGATCTTTCACCGATTGAGAATATTTGGTGCATAATTAAACTAAAAGTCCAACAAAGCAGACGCAAAACTCTCAAGCAGCTGGAAGCCAACATTAACTGTCAGAATTTATAACATTCAGGCAGTGGGTGATATCTTTCTGTTAGATATTTGACTGAGTGTTTTACAGTGGAAGGCCTTTGGGTAGACAGGAAAACCCCAAATTTTTAGGTTCCAAACGTGAACCGTTTGGTTGCTAGGGCCTCCAGAAGGGTCACCCTCTGGAGGGCCAATATTGATTTTTTAAGAAAAATAGGTATTTGAGTTGAAATATCCCAGTGCGCCCTCAATAGCCCAGCTTCATTTTCAAAATTTTGATGGGCTGTTGAGGGCGTCATCTATAGGGGGCACTTGAAAACACCACTTTGAGCCCAAGTAGCACTTACTTTTGAGGCATTCCTTGCCTGCGCCCTTGTGAACCCAAGCTTGTTTATGCATGATATGATTTGATAATAGCGCTTTGTGCTATTCCACTTGAAATTGTAGTGGGATGGTAAAGGAGCGGAATTATAGGAGGCGCTAAAATCGGTGAAAATGCAAAAATAGGGGTATTTACCAACTGTAGATCTCCATGCGCCCCTATCAGATTTGAATGAAGTCTGTTTTATTTGATAGCCCTACATGTCCACTATATGTACCAAAAAGATTGAAGTGAAGTTCAACTGTATTAACCCCTTTTTGACCATCCCAGTAGACACACTTCTCATATTCTGGACTTGGGTCTGAGGTTGCCAGTCTTGGAACTGCAAAGTAAAGAAACCATTTTCATCAGCTCCCCCATCCTGAGGATGAAATAGGAGGTTTTGCAATCAGGAGGGGCAATGGCCCTCGCCATCATACTACAATTTCAAGTGGAATAGTCCAAGGCACTGTTATAGAATCATATCATGCATAAACAAGCTTGGGCTAATGAGGGCGCAAGCAAGGAATGCATCAAATGTGACTGCTACTTTGGTCCAAGATGGCCTATTCAAGCGCTGCCTATAGGTGGCGCCCTCAACAGCCCACCAAAGTTTCATAATTTTTCAAAATAGCTCCTAATATAGACTGACATCAGAAAAAATGAAGCTGGGCTCATGAGGGTGCACTGAGATTTTTCAACTTAAAACCCATTTTTCTTAAAATTTCAATTTTGGCCCTCTGGAGGGTGACCTTCTCGAGACCATAAAAACCAATTCGTCGACTTCTGGAACCTGAAAACCAGGAATTTCCGATTAACTAATAGATCTTACATCAAAAGAAATTTCAGGCCATTTACTTTCAAACATATATCAACCCCTAATAGAACTCCGCCTTACAAATTCTGGCATTTAAACAAGAGTGGGATCAAATTCCAATGGCTGAACTCAAGAAACTTGTCTTCTCAATGCTCAGACACCTCCACTCTGTGTTAAGAAGAAGAGGAGATGATACACCACGGTAAACAGGCCCCTGTCCCAACTTTTTTGAGTAGCAGCCATCAAATTTTAAATGAGCTCATATTATGGATAAAATTGTAAAATTTCTCAGTTTCAATATTTGCTATGTTATCTCTGTTCTATTGTGAATAAGATACTGGTTGGTGTGATTTGAAAGTCATTGCTTTTTGATTTTATTTACACTTTGTCCCAACTATTTCAGAATTGGGGTTGTAGACCAAGGTCACCATTTATATCCATCCTCCTCGGAAAAGCCGTCTGCAGGCTGAGTAAAGATGGACGTTACATTCACTCAAAAGTGTGACATGTTGTCACCATTAAAGTTTAACTACATTTGGGATTCTATCTCTCACATTATGAATGATCTGTATCTAGCATCTTTATAACAGCAAATGTTGGGTAACATTCCATTTATTGCACTGCTCCATTAAAAAAAAAAAAAACTGATTCCATTCCATTTAAAACAGTCACCCATTTGATCTGTTCCCATTGAGGTGTCTTGCTCATTGGCTCTGACTAAACTATTTACAGTTTCTAAATTCATAGTTAATTTAGAATCTAGCAGGTAAGATAAAAAGCTGCAAAGTTAATATGGAAAAGTAGGCTATGGCATGCATGCTAGCAAGCTAACTTACATCAACAACCAAGCCATACAGATTTTGCTAACATTACACCTGGAATTCAGTATATTAACAGAAATTGGAAGTGTTTACCAAGCTAGCAAGCTACAGATTTTCCTTGAAAAGAAATCAAAGCCAACACTTCTTTGTATCTTTCACAAAGCCTAATAGACCCCTGCAGTGTAAATTTTGCTTCCCATCCCTGGTATGTTAACCCTGGTTGTTAACCCTGGTAAGTAGTAAAAGTAGTAAAAGTATGTATGTATAATGTACGTATAATGTTAGATTTTTGCTAATTGAAGCTGAGATGTTGGCGTAAAAAGTGAGATATTCACTTATATATAATACATATAAGTATAATATATATAATATGGTGGAGATATTCAGTTGCGGGCCGGAACATTGAGCCTACTTAAGACATTGGAAGAGGAGCCGAATCTGAATGGCATGCCAAATGCCATGTCTTATGAAAAAAGCAGCCAACAAAAAAACTCACAGGGTTATTTGAGTCTGGGTTCATAGGCACTCCTGATACTGTAATGTGTATCAGCAGAAACACTGGAAAAGCAAGTTTTTCGTAATGTATTCCCTTTAAATTAAACAAAACATTCCATGTTTGCCGACTTCTTTCCAAAGCAATCTGGTTTCTTCTTACAAGCCCCCCCCCCCCCCCCCCCCCCCCTACTTTTTTAGAGCACAAGCATGGCCCAAATCAATACGCTAACAGAGAAATGTTCCTCTGCTGTGACAATGTAGCCTGGCTGGATTAATATACATTCATTTATAAACTGAGATAAAGACCAGACCAAACAGAGGGCGAACAGAGAATAGCTGCATTGCCTTCCTCAAAGCACCCAAGGAGGACAAAAGGGATGGGTTCAGTGCAAAGAAGTGGCACTCTAGCTGCTGGACGCTGTCTAAATTAGCTCTCTTGGGACCCGATGAGACCAGCTCCCTGTCCGTGCGTCATACAGCGCTGTCCCCATAAGTACAATCTATGGGAGGAATGGTGGGGACACGGCTCTGGCACTTCTACATTAAGCCAAACCACGAGATAACTGCACCCAACACACTCTCTTTATATCCCTGAGGCCCCAATATTTGGAACTGAAATTTTGCCCCTGGCTCTACCCCAATTATGCAGCTATAACATCTTGAAAAGGCCGAATATTGTGACGAGCCTGACTCATACATAACAGCAGACACTCTGAAAAACCCTGGAGGGGCAGAATGCCAAATCCATAACTGTAGAACAGTCCAACCAAAAAGCGAGAGCCAACCTCACAAATAACTGTGATGACTCCTCTCAGGTTTTTGGCTTCCTTTTATCTTCGCCGAACACCTTTTTCTTTTTGTTAAATTACAGTAAAAACTCACAAAAGACAGTTGTATGGTACCCTCGAGCAGTCAGTCCAGTGATTTATGCATGTTTCACTGAATTCTGTATAATGCAATTCAACAGATTAAAGCATTATACTGTAGGAAAAAGAAAGGCATAAGGGAAACAGGAAGAAGGGAGGATAGAGCAGTGGGTGCAGTAAACATTAACCAATCAAACACTGAGTTTCACAGCAGCATCCATTATGTCCACTAGACTGCCAAGGCAGGGAAAAGGACACATTGTATGTTCAGCCTATGAGCTCATCACATATCATTTTCTCTCATATCATTATATCTTTCTCTCCTTCCATTCATTCCTTGCTCTTTGGTCTCCGCAACAGGGGGTACAGGAAAGCAAGGGAGAGGAAAAATTGAGAGAATTAAACAAATAGTGAACTCAAACTCCCTTAATCCTTTTCATGACAGTTTGAAACAACACCCAGAACCAGATCTGCTTGCTTTCTTGGTCATCATACAACAAATAACTTTGATTCAAACTGAGTGTGAGAAAACTATGATTGTTAAAACACCACAATATGCAGCTTAGTCTAAAAAGCATCATCAGAAAATGATGAAATGAAAATGCTGAAGTAAAACCATTAACATTTCACAGCAAATGTGATTAGAAGTTCCACAGTGTCAGCTTTCAGGATGAATGTAAGATTATGGGAGTGCTTCAGTTTTGATTAAGAGAATATTTTGACTCTGTAAAATCAGCTCTCCCCCGCTCTCTCTCTCAGTAGTTTGCAAGCTGCCCACTGGACCACGCTTAACGGAGCATGAATTTGATGGCTGTGGTGAAAAACACAGGAAAAAATGGCAAGAAAAATGATGCGCTTATGCATAATTCATCTAGAGTAATTGGATAGTTAAGAGAAAATGATAAAACACCTGTTATGTGCTTCTTTGGTTTGCATCTCCCATTATTTGAATTTTTTATATATTTATTTTTTTTTTTTACATTTTTAGCTTAAATTTGGGTGGAAAAAAGGTTTTGAGGGCAAAGCAGGGGGCACACTTCAAGAGAAAGAGGTGAAACATAGCAAAAGCCACTAATAAACAGTTGAAATGTGTTGTGATCTACGAAATGTATCCCTACTCTTAAATCATTTGCGTATCCCTGAGATTTGAATCTTTTTTTGTTAAATAATTATCTTATTTTTCTAGCCATGCTCTAAACCTTGTGCCGTGGGTGACAGCAGAACCAAGTCATCTGCACTGAAAAGGAGGTTGAGCTCGTAATCCTGTTGCTTGAAACCAGGGACTGAAGATTACTCTATAAAAGTAGTCAATTCTTTTATGTAAATGTTGAATAGTGATGGTCCATTTCTCTCTCCCCCTGTTTTAAATCTTCTCTGGGCCCATCCCTGGACACCTGGGGCTTTCTGTTATCATGCTTGTTTGCCTTAATTTGCAATAAACCCTCACTGATCCCAGACTTGAAAGCTCTAATAAGAGCTCTAATTGGAGTAGATAGTGTTGGCATAGGATGGCATCGGCAACCAAATTAAGGTAATTGCAGTTGATTGCCAGAAATAGCCAGACCTGTCAGTCTTGGTCTGTGTGAGCCAAGAAGATTTTTCAAAAGCGAAGGAGGATGAAAACTCCAGGTAAACAGCGATGTACTAATCACTGCTGTCTGGTGCTCAGAGAGAGCCCACAGCATTTAACTCTCCAAATCCGTAATCTTCATAAATATGGTGCATATCTCACACACCCTGAAGGCCAGTGCAGTCATAACAATCAAAGAGATCAGCGAGGGAGAAATTTGACAAGGAAGCTCAAAGAAAGGGCTTCCAATCCGGAGCTTGAGGGAGCTCCTGCTTATGAAACACGGTGAAATGTGTCCCATTTAACTGCCATATTTTACTCTCTTGTCCAAATCTATGAAAGCCAGCGGGCCTTAATTTTGCATTAGGTTCCATTAAAAGCCATGATGTTGGGGAAATTACTTGGTGCCGATGGCAACATCTGTGTCAGTCTACATGCTATTTTAAAAAAAAACTGTTTTTTTTTTTACCAATTTTGTCTCTGACTCTCCTTTCGAGCAAAAGTTAGTGCTCTCCGGCTGTCACTTGCTGTAAAAACCCAACAACACGCCTGATTTAACGGTGAAATAAGTTTGTTAGGGCTGTTAACATTTTCAGCAAAACTCCCGTGAGTGACTTTTTTGCTGTTACCTCGCGGAAAAAAAAAAAAAGATGCCATCGGCCCTTTTTATAGAGTGAGCTTCATAAAATCATGACAGATTGCATGCCTTGCATTTCCATGTCGATAAAACATGTTTGCTATAAATGGCTCCTTAGAGTTAAGTCATTCTTCTTCACGATTTCCGAAAAGACAACAAAAGGACCAGCTCCCGAAAAACTCTTCCCTGAGCCTGCTCCCAATTATACTCATTTTTAAGACAATTTTCTTTATAATGGAAGGTAAAAAACGTCCCTCTGATTGGAGAACAAAGGAGCACCCACAGAATTATTTTTGGCGCAAAGAAGAAAGTGGGGCGAGACAGGTTTCATTCATTGTAATTAGTTCTCTGAATATCGCCTATTCTCTCCGAAAGCCTGACAAGACTGAGATGATGGGAAGAGTATTGACTCTGATGAAAGACCCATTACAGACCTTGTATTGTTCAGAAGAGAAATTGGAGGTTACTGATAAGAACCCTGCGAGTGGCTTAAAAAGGATTAGATTCATATTATCAGAGATCATCAATACATTTATGACACATTTAATTGGGGCTTGCCAGCCTCTTCAGATCTTTCGCCATCAGTTAGTGTTTGTCGCTGATGTTCCAAGATTGTTTTCTCTCGATTACTATCCAAACTCTCTGATTCTCCCTATTATATTGAAGTGAATTGGTTGGGGTATATGAGAGGTTATGCTGCCGGACAGTTCAAATCAGACAAGAATACTAATGTAACCTCACATGGATCGCTCAACTTAAACTGATAATGTGTCTTCCACCTTTCTAAAAGTGTAAATATCCAATTTTCACTTTGAAAAGACTATCTGTCAAGCAATTTATTCTGTCGCAATACCTGAAAGGTTTGCATATACTTACAGTGGATTGTGCAAAACCTGTGATCAGTCCTCAAGGGAAGAAGCGGACACTCCAAGAGGCCTACTTATCATCCTCCACATTATAACTCACCCTTAAGAATCACAGAGCAGAACTGACACTGTAGCTCGGTTTTCCCATTTTTAGCCCTGACCTTGTTTCAGCATCATAACCTTTTAATAATTTCTTGTCTTGAAAACGAGAAAAGGGCAAGCCTTCCTTTTGAGACTCTTAATCCCTCAGGGCCCCGAGAAAAGAATTTGAAGCGCGAACAAACGTCATTTTAACTGTGTCCTCAATTGCAAAGTTTAAGGCCATTAGACCATCCATTCATGGCAGAGGAGAGAGGCTTAATTGGACTAAGTGAGAGGGTTTGTGTGTGTGTGTGTGTGTGTGTGTGTGTGTGTGCGCGCGCGCGCGCGCGCGTGCGTGTGTGTGTGTGTGTGTGTGTGGAGGGAGGAGGGGGGATTTTGGATTAAATTGTCAAAAAAATCCACGTATGACTGGCAAGGATGAGGCTATCCTCTATGGAGAACACATTTTCAAGCGGAACAATACCTTGATTATTGGTGGTGATCACTTTGTCGAAGTTTCGAGATTATTAAATGCAATGCCTTAATAGCCAGGTTTACGAAGATTCATTCCATAATCAGCTTTTGTTCAACAGCAGCAGTGCGCCAACACAGGAAGCAGTGCTTCCTATCCCACAGTGAGCCAATGTGGTTTACTGCTGTTCCTCTCTTTATTCTTAATGTTGTATTGTAAAATTAAATGACAATCGCATTTTTCAATGCAGCTGACAGAAAGCAGACACTGATGTACAGAACATGTGACACAGGTTACTGACAGTGCTGTGAAAAAGTATTTGCCCGCTTCCCGATTTGTTCTGTTTTTGCTTCCTTGTTATACGTTTATAAACGTTTATGTCTCAAATAATTTACCAATTTTAATATATGTAAGACAAAGACCTGAGTCAGCTAAAACTATGGCTTTAAAATGATCATTCAATTTATTGAAGATTAATAATTATTTACAACCAATGTCACCCTTTTGAGAATTTTATTTAATGATTGTTTCTCATCTGTTCTTGAATGTCTTTAGACCACGGCATCATGTGCTGCTTTTTTCTTACTTTACGTTGCCAGAGACGTTCCACTTAAGTGTTGTTGAAATTCAACAAGACCAGTAATAATCAAGCCTGGATGTGTTGAGAAAAATTGAACCCAATTATCAATTAAATTTGTTAAATTGGGTGATTTAGTGAGGAAGGGGGCAATTACTTTTTCAGAAAGGGCCAGGTTGGGTTAACTGTCTTTTTTCCTCCAATAAATTAAATCAACATTTAAAACCTTTTGTGTTTGCTCTGTTTATCGTAATGTAATATTAAAATTAATTCAATGATCTGAAACATTTGAGCATGTTAAATATAGAAAAAATAGAAGAAATCGCAAAGGGGGCACTACTTTTTTGAAACTCTAATTTTCTAAACTTTGACAACAACAGTCAGGATGATGTCAAACAGGTGGCAAGGCACCTATAGTGAGTGATCCTCCAAAAACGCATACTGAAAGTTCCAAAAACATAAAGACAATTAAAAGCAGAAGTGTATACAGAAAACTGCAAAAACATCAAGGCAATTAAAAGCTGAGCCAGTAAATTAGTGAGTACAGAGTAAAAAGTAGCCAAGAATTGAACTATATTATACAACAGCGTGTACTATGACACTTGCCAACCCATGTACAAGAGTTACTGGGAGAAAAATTATCGTAAAACTTTCCTGAATAGTAATTAAATAACTTAGATTTATAAGCAGCTGTGATGTCAGAAGGTTGATAGAGATGAGTGGCATTCCACAGGTAAAATATTCTGTTAAAATATGAATATTGGAAAGTTTCTGTCTTAAATTCAGGAATTTTCATTAACAATGTATCATCTGTTTGAAATGAGACAAAGTGCTCACAGGCAATGTCATATTCACCCCCTCAGACAAAAGTACACAATCCATTATGTCACGCCTATAGCCGAGAGGTAATAGGTTGAGCTTCATTAGACAGGCTTTGTCATCGCTTCCTTCACAATAACTGTAACCAAGAATATACTTGGTTGCACTCCTTTGCACACCTTCACTGTGAATGAGAGATTTTTTGATGATACAGCCCAAGATTGGGTAGAGTATTCCCAAAGTGGTCTTATGAGTGAAGCATGTAGTTTTTGTTTAGTTTGAATTGAACATGTATGACCATAAGTTCTTTGAATCAAACCTAGCATACGGTTTGCTTTGCTGACCAATATATTTGCATGTGCGTCCCATGATACCACAACTCCGAGATCGCGCATGCAGTCAACTTTTTCAATTATATTACCATTCATTATTTACTGGTGAAGAACAGGGGATCATTCCTAGTGATGCTCCAAAGTTTACATTTGGCGGCATTCAATCTCATGTCCCATTAGCGGCTCCAATCCAGGATGTTTTCAAGGTCACACTGCAATTGTGAACAGTCCAGCGCCCTTCGGATTTCTCTTATGCATTTTGAATCATCCACAAACAAAGCAACCGGTGTCTCAGGAATTACACTGTCTGGCATGTCATTAATTTACAGCAGAAACATTAAAGGACCTAAAGTTGATCCTTGTTGAACTCCTGATGTGACAGGAGACCAGGAGGATAGGGCACCATTGACAACAACTCTTTGTCTGCGATTAGATAAATATGATGCAAGCCACTTTAAGAGATTGGCATGGAATCCATAAGCCTGAAGTTTATGCAGGAGTAAGTCATGGGGTTCAGGGTCAAATGCAGATGATAAATCTGTGAGGTTTTTACGAAATGAACCAAGAGCAAACTCCAGTAAAATGCAAAAGGAGGCTTTATTTCTGAAGGGGGAAGCCCCCAACAGTGCTGGCAACAGTACAAAGGCCGCAATCCAAAATCAGAGTCCAAGGGGCGAAATCTAGAGTCATACACAGGGCACCAATCACAAAAATTGTAGTCGGACAAAAAGAGGCCAAAAAAACAAGAATGCGGTAACAGTACAGGGAATAGGCAAAGGTCGATATCAAGGACGGTCCAGTCAGAAAGATAAATCACTATGAATCAAGGCGAGAGAAGCATGGCACAGGAAACAAGGAAGAACGATCTGACAAGGAAGTGAATCAAACAGACATCTTATATACACATCCGGGGAGAACACATGACCGGGGAGAACAGGTGCAATCAATGGTAACAATAATCAGGGAGTGACACATTAGGAATAAACTAATTACATGAATTTAGCTGTAGCCAAAACGCAGACCGGGATCACAAGACAAACCTATGAACAGAACAACAGCTCCGGTCAAGGAGTACTAAAGAGTATAGATTAGAGAAAGGAAAGCACAAAGTCTTTGTGGAGATCCACAGAAAATTGCAGCAGAGATAATTAGGTAAAGGCAAGGAGGCGGAGACTAGAATAGGGCGACTGCTGAGAGATCGTTAGTCAATTAGTGAGTGCAGCTATACAATCCCGAGTGCTTGTTAGTAAGTTAGTCAAAATATACAAAGTTAGTGTGGGTTAGTAAATAGTGAAAACAATAAACTGTTAGTATGTTTTAGTAAGATAGTAAAGTAAGAGGAAGGAAGAACACAAGATACTGAAAGAAGATTGCAACTCAGAAACCAACAAATCACCCGAATGAGTGGCACCCAAGACAAGGGACTGTGAGCAAAGATACACACATGACAAGACAAGGGAGACAAAGTGCAAAGCGTGGAAAATAAACATGGCACGGGAAACTGATACATGGTAATGAAATGAAAACATGGCAAGGAGACTATGGAAACTATAACATTAAAATAATAAACCAGAAATCCAAATAACAAAAACACAATACATAATCCTAAGAATGGTCAGATGTAGCTAAGGTCACTAAACACAAGAATCAACCTAAACATGGCAAGGCCAGGCACAGAACTTGAACTAGGCATGGACATAAATCATGGGACAAGGCATGGCAAAGACGGAATCACAACAAAATCTAAATATAGATTATCAATTTTTCCAGACAGATTCAGGATTTTGCCGACTTCGTGGAAGACCTGAATTAAGTAAGTTGTTGTCCACCGTCCCTTTACAAAACCATGTCGTAGATGATGCAAAACAGGCACAACATGAGGATAAACCAGATTTAGTATACACCTTGCCAGCACCTTCCCACCTTGCTGCATATACACAGTAACGATATTGGTCGATAATTTCTCACATTTTCTTTATCGGATTTTTTGTGCACAGGAATAACATTGGCTCTTAGCCATTCAAGAGCCAGCTCTCCAGTTTGAAGAGATTCATTAAATATACTACAAAGTGATGGTGGAAATTCATGAGCACATTCTTTTAGAATCCGAGCAGGAAACTCATCTGGCCCGCACGCTAGATGATGGCCCTATATAGAGAAATACTTTCATTGTTTTCATTGTTATCCTCCGAGGTCTTTGGCTTTGGGCATTTACAGAACCAGGCACCACACAAAAAAAAAAAGGTTGGACAACGATCAATTATTGTTCGGGTTTTTTTCGTGCCAACTATTATGCTAAGCCAGTAGAAAATACTCACAGGATCAGACCGTTGCCATAATCATGGTGAGATTGGATCATTGGAGTACTACTAAATACACCTATCATGGGTACTGGCACCTCACTACTGCTGGCAGAGATGTCATTGCAGTGATTTTCAGAACTTGCACAGAGACCTTAATTCATGCAGTGTGCCTGCACTACATATTCTGCCATGGGGAACAATTCTCTTGAAATACAGAGAAAAAAGCCTGTAATAACACAGAATGTATTGTCCAGGTGATCCCATTGAGTTGCATTTAGATCACTGCTTGCTCAATTCCCTGGCACGGACTTCTGTTAAGGCATTGTGAAACACGGCAGCACAAACTTAAGTTTGGGGGTAGCACTTTTACAAATGGGCAGGTCACAATGTGGGTAATGCCTACATCTGCTAGCATACTAATCACACTGGATGAGGGCTTTCATACAGAGAAGCATTAATAATGCCTTGCAAGATTATAGTAAATCCAGAAAATAAGTAATGTCAAGTCGTCTATAAGGAATTTTTAACTGGTTATGAAACAGTCTCAATTTAATACTAATGCCTCCATAAGACCTATATAAGCAAGTGAGACCGTGTATGTGAGAAGACTGGCTATTTCTCTATTTGAATATTAGTTACTCTCTGTGGCTATCCCCATCCCTGCAAAATCAGGCAAAGTGATTTACAGCACACAGACTGAAAAAGCCCATGTTTACAATTTCCCAAACTAAGTGTCACACTGAGTAATGAGCAAACCAGTTAATAGGAAGCATGTGGCAGATTTTTTTTGACATTGTGGTCATTTTGTGGTAAAGGCTGATACTTGGAAAGGATCGGCAAAGTAAAGACTAAAGACAGACGAAAGGACAAAAAAGCTAAAAGGGACAGTTAAAGAGCACAGGCCAAAACACAATAGATGGAGAGAATTTTCTGATTTGAAACACTCAGATTCCTTTTCCTACACAGATATGTCATAATTGTAGGTTCATTGTACTTATGTTCATGTGCAAACAGAGAAAAAAAATTTCAACAGTTAGTAAAAACAGAATACCCTAAGGGACGCCTGTGGGGAGGATTGCTCCAATGAGCTCCTCCCCCCACCCCCATTCAACTTCTTCCTCAGAATCATCCTTCAGCGGAGTGAAAAGCTTGAGCCATGCTGGTTTTATCCATGCTCTCACTTCCATGGACAATGCAAATGTCAACCTGGAGAGAACTGAGCTTGCCAATGACATTTACCACTGTAAACCTACCAGTCCAAGCTCTTGTAAGAGAACTAGAATGTGAGAAACTGGTTTTAAATCTCCAGTAATGTTTTGATGTATTGTTTAGGGGAAAGGATTGCACTTAAGAATTTAAAATACTGTATCAAAAGTGATTTTGTACTTAATAGTCTGGCGTGTGAATATCAAAATAAATCACATCCATCAGAGCATGAAGTTGAAAACTTGCATGAACAGTAATGCTACAAGAAAAGGAAAAATAATCTTAAAAGTAGGAACTAGGGAATACTAATATCTCAGCTCTGTATTGAGTCACCATTTGAAATACCGCCAGCTTCACAAATCTCAAGGAGAGCATGAAATAGAATGCTCGGTTTATCTGTGCCACGTGCTTTTGAGCCAAATGCAGAAATAACAGAAAATTTTAGCCGCTATTTTTATCGGCTTGCAGTCTGGAAAGAGCAGTTGAAGCCTCCATAAATATGTGTCTATGATCATTTACCCTGCTAGCTGTATTCCTTCAGTGGAATACTGGCATTAAAAGAGATAAATTTGTAATCAAATAATGACAACCACAACCAATATGACAAGATTCTCATTCCTTTTGCCCCCCCCGTCATTCTTTTATTTTATTTATTTATATTTTTTGTCAGGACTTGATTTTCAGGATTTGTCAGGACTTCCCACTGAATGATCATTTTGGTGTAAGATTTAATATTTTGAAATGCACTGGGTGTACCCCTCCAATGTCATATCTATAGGACAGGTAAGTTGGATATGTTTGCTATTAATCCATGGATAATTACATCTTTTATTCAAGCATTTATCCTGATTTTAACAGCTAAAATTTGGATGGAAATTCTAAATTAGTGTCACAATCCTCATGTGATTTCATTTTATGTCTCTTCACAATTCAGCGATGGTTGTTTCCTAATCACCTTGTGATGGGTATTTAAGCCATCGGCCTAATGCGCAAGTTGCTGGACTGTAAAGTCATATTTTGTATTTGTACAAAGATTGCCGTCAATATTATTATTTGTAAAAGTTCTTTGTCCTGTACTTTGTATCGTTCTTCAACCAGTACTTCGGTGACAGCATTTTCTCTAATTCTCAATTGTCATTTACATAATTCAAAAAAGCTTCCAATCCTAATCAGGGTCCAGGATTAGGACTGAGTTCAAGTTAACCCAACTCAAGCCAGTGTATCCATTCGGTCATCATGAACAAGCTTCCAGTCCTATTCAGGATCCAGATCTGGGACCGCATTCCTTTCAAGCAACCTTCTGATTTTCTGGAAGAGTTAAGTGCTGGTGAAGCCTGCATGACATTGGGCTGCATCCCGGAAGCCACTGGCCCGGCTACGGTCAGCCCAGCCTTACCAGTTACATCTGTGCTGAACTGTACAATCCTTGCCTGGAGTTCCACCCCAACTTTATCATCAGGGGTTCCATTGCTGATCTGTACAATATTGCGGTCAATAAACTGCATATTGGATTGCACGCCTGACTCCGCACTTGATTTCTCGTCTGGATCATAACAATAAGTTTGGTGAAGCAATTTAGCGAAGCAATATAAATGTAGGTATCATTCAAATAAACCTTCAAAATGAGTCGCACAGATCATCAGTGTAATACATAAACTACATGTCAATACTGTAGTTTTAAGTGTAAAAATCTTAAAGTTCCAGAAGTCGGCTGAAACCGGTGCAAAAAATGCACACTGATATTTATGACATCGCTTTTCATGATTGCAATTAGCTCAACGCAGTAAAAATTAATTTGTCTAAATTAATTAATAATAATTTAATAAAAAAACTATATCTAGGTCACTGTAATCAGGCCATATTACTCATTTTTCTATCATATTTCCTGATCTTTTTCAAGCTTCTGATTTTAGATTGCAAAAACGCAGCTGACCACATCAAAAGATGAGAAAGTTTTCCGCTGGGCTTTTGGGACTTGCAAATATGCAGAAATTAATTCAGCACTGAATGATTAAGCCAATCCTGTTCCTCTTCATATCTTTGAGGTTAGCCGTTGGCATGAGTCAAACCTGGTATTTCATCACTTCCAATTGCCCCGTCAACATTACTCCCAATTCGGTTCCCTGGATTCCATCATAGGCCTTCGTTGTACAGGATGGTTGAGTTTTAAGATGTCTGCTCTTGTAACAAAAAGAGGGCAAGCTAAGCAATTGATTTGATCCATCAGTGTTGTAAGTGGCTATCTTTGACATCATGAACTACCACAAAAACAAAACTGCCTTGTTCATGCTATTTAATACCTCTGCATTTACAAAATAAACCAATAAAAGGCTAGGTTAATGGGGAAACATTAAGATAAGTTTTTTGATTTCAGTGGTTTTATGGAAGAATTGCACATGAGGGAGAAGTTGGGCCTGAAGATTTTTTCACCAGAGCTTTTGTTTGAAACCTTGTTGAAGATGCGTTTAACATTGTGAGAGGATCTATCTATTTTCAGCCAACCATGATCTTAACCATGATCTTTTCCTGAACCTAACCAAACAGTTTTGAAGCCTTAAGTAAACCAAATTGCAACAGAGAAATGAAAGTAATAAATAAAACTGAAAACAATGTCAACTAAGTCTAAAAGTAATAAATCCATACATGAGAACACAGGTGGTTCAAATCTTGTTTGTCTGCATGGGAATCCTAACCCAAATTACTTTGGACTTAGTGGCTCTTTATGTTATGTCACCTGACCTCCCATAGACATACTGACAGAAAGCTTTTCTGAGGCAAACCCTTCAGGGCTAACTTCTCTCAACACCAAGAATTTCCCTATCAAATGTGGCCTAAAAAGAGCATAAATTTACATTAATCTAGAGATGGCTGCATACCTGTAAGCCACAACCTCCTTCAAGGTATCCTGGCAACTGAAAGTACGTTGTACGAGAGCACGCAGGGAGTGCAACTGCAAATTTAGCAATTACTAGCCTACAGCTTTCATACCAGTATGTTTATGTCTGGATAACAGCAGAGCATGTCTAAATCAAAGCAGAGAAGAGCAAGAAAAAAAAACTCATGTTCTTTCCTTCAGGTGTTAACTGAGAGAAATTGTTTTAGCAACCTTGCCAGATGCTGTTGTTACAATTCATCAAACTAAGGAAAGGAACTGTAAATCTGTAAATGCAACTTTCTCCCTTATTTTCCTACCACTGACATCATTGAAAAGTTTTTTTTTCTGTAGACTTCAAACAAGAACTGATCCTTTTAATCTGAATTTTCAGTTTGGTCAAAAAAATAAAAAATAAAAATCCTTGCAGTCACATACCAGTGCTGTATATTGAATGAGCTTCTTCTTTTAAATGGAATTCAATCAGTGTGCCTTGAATGAATCTTATTTTTATGCATGATATGATATGCCTTGGTTTACCTTGAATGGACCTCACAGATTGCAATCCAATAGTTTCCATTAGGGGACATGCTTCAAGTCCAACGAGGACCAAAAGAGTCTTTATCTGTTTTCTCCAGAAGACTTGAGTTTCGCAAGAATATACTGTGGCTGCACAATGAAACATTGAAAAAGTTTTAAAAGGCATTCAAACATTCTCAAGCAGTGTCAAAGATCTCTTTCCCCAACATTTCCATGGTATTCAGCTGAAGAAATGGATATTTCATTATCAACTGGCTGATATTACCAAGTAAGAAAAAAAATGTATGGATTTTAGTATGCTCCGAAAATATCAGTGGATGTCCACTCGAAAATATCAGCTCTAGCAGGGCATTTTCAGCAGGCCTCAGTGTGGCAACCAAAACCAATAACATGGTTACCAATATCAATACCACGGTTAAACATTTAGGAATTTCTCATCAAAGAATTCACGGTGAGATTCCACGACTGCTTGCAAATTTGAAGTACTCAAGATTTTTAAGCACTCAAGCTATAAATGGTACCCAGCTGTAAGTTTCAAAGGATTTTCATGAGAAAGGTAACATTTTCCTTATTTGTGTCATGGGACTTTACAAACTTTACAATCCATGTGTTAGTGCAACAATTCTGTGGGGGTTTAAATAAGTAGATTGATATTTTATAATTGCCCCATTAAAACCGATAATGTAAAAACAATGCATAACGTCAAAAGTGACGCATGTCAAAATGTTTGACATTATGCGTGTGCCAATGCAACTCATAATGTCAAACTCACTGCATAATGTCAAACTTTTTATATGCATCTTGCTGGTAAGGATGTTGCATATGGGTAGAATGCATACCCATGTTTTGAAATTTTTAGGTTTTGACTTTTTCTTATTAATTTATGTTATCTTTTTATCCCCCGCCGCACGATTAGCGCAAAGCGAGGGATATAGCATTGGGCTCCGTTCATTCATACAGACACATAGAATTGAGGCGGTGGGGGATATTGCCATGTTAGTGGCAAACACTTGTTCTTGTTAAATTGGGGGACTCCATGTGGAACCTTAAAAACCCCTGGTAACTTGAACCCAGTGACATGATGTAAGCTAAATTTCAGGTCTACGATACCTGGATCATGGTGATATTGATAGATCAAAGGTTGATATTTTGTCTGTCATTCTCTTTCAACTCAAATAACTTGGCTCATAGGCAAGTTAGAGTCCAAGTAACAAGTCCCTTCTGTCACAGTTTTCTGTCCCACCGGGTGCCAAACGGCTGTCCGGTGGGCTCTAGGAACGTTATGTAAAAGATTAGACTCATGCGCCAAGGCTGAAGGTGATGAGATGTTTAATTAACAAAAGGAATGATTCAAACAAAGCAAAAGGGAAACAATGTTCCATCTAAAACAAAAAACCCAAAGACAGGGAAAGGTGGCAGTTAAAATCCCACTGACCAGCAGTGCAAAGAAAGATGCAGAGCATCTAAGACTGGATTATGCCAGCCATAAATACCCTGCCCTGCAGCTCATTATTAATGAGCTGCTGGTGGTGCCAATTAAGGCATTTGCTGAGGAATGTGTGAGGAGGAGGGCTGTAATGTCCAAGCCTTACACCATCCCTATGGTCCCAAGCCCGACTAAGTCAATGAGACAATCAGTTATACTCTACATGGGTCAGTATCACAATGATATTGTTATATCAAATTTGATATTTTGACATGTCTTAAGATCTAGTGCAGTTAGCAATGTAGAATCAGCCCTACCCCACCAGCGGTCATCCAACGAACATATTGCAACTAAAATTTTCAACCTAAAAGTTCTGAGGCACATGATATTCAGAAATATCATGATGAAAATTGATGTCAGCTTGATAATCCTAAATAACTCAGAAACTGGTGCAGGTACATATAGAAGGGTGACAACTTTCATGTTTACCAAGGTTATTGATTTTGCTCTTTCGGATTATAGACAGACACCATGATCAAAAACAATATGTTCCCCAATCTTGAGGATTGGACATCATAAAAATCAGAAGGCCAGGCCCAAT
This sequence comes from Gymnothorax reevesii, assembly GCA_029721435.1. Classification (NCBI taxonomy): domain Eukaryota; kingdom Metazoa; phylum Chordata; class Actinopteri; order Anguilliformes; family Muraenidae; genus Gymnothorax; species Gymnothorax reevesii. The sequence continues at coordinate 27,336,999 of CM056574.1, read as the reverse complement.
GATAATGGAATGAGCTAACATACAAAACACATGTATGGACAGACATGGCATGAAAGACTCCACCCAACAGGTTGTGGGTGATGAACCAACATTGGTCGCGTTTCCCAGTTAAGAGTGTTCAAGAAGTTAAGAAGGCTCCAAAGAAGAGTTCAGCTAAGAGGGAGCCATCTTAGGCTAAGAGGGAATCTGGGAAAGGCGTTTGCTTCTTACTGGAGCCTGAGGAAGGATCTAAAGAAGCTCTTAGCACTAAGATCTTCTCAAATGAATCTGGGAAACGTGGCCAATATTGAGGTTTTGACATTGTGTCGAGGGCATTTTCACATTATCGGTGAAAAATTTGCTGTGACATTATGCATCAAAAATATTGATGTTATCGCTTCCAAAAAGTTTGACGTTATGCGTAGAGTTTGGTATTATGAGTTTCATTCATACACACATAATGTCACAGATTTTGACATGATGCGTCGTTTTGACGTTATGTGTTGTTTTGACAGTATCAGTTGTAGCATGCCCGGCATGATTTTACTTTCCAGAAAGTCCTTGCAGAGTTTGGATATGCGTTTTGTGTTGCAGTCTCACTGAATCAAAAGGATTTTTTTTTTCATTTCATCTAATCTTTAACATTTGAGAATTTAATCGCTAGTTTAAATCGCTAGATTCCAAAATTTGCATTTGAGCGCAAAGAGTGTCGCATTAGAGTGGTTTGCATTGTTACCCCCTTGTTACTCAATCAGCTAACTTAGCAAATGTAATAGATAATTTGCTTAAATTAGACTTGAAACATCCAGTATTCATTACTGCTTGCCCCTTTGAATCTTAACATCACTTATGAAGAATATTTCCAGCCCGTTTGGTAAAAAGCTTCACGTGGTGAGGAAATATTGACAGTACAGGCCAAAAGTTTGGACACACCTTCTCATTCATGCGTTTCCTTTATCCATGACTATTTACATTGTAGATTCTCACTGAGGGCATCAAAACTATAAATGAACACATGTGGAATTATGTACTTAACAAAAAAGTGTGAAATACCTGGAACTGAAAACATGTCTCATATTCTAGTTTCTTCAATGTTGCCACCCTTTGCTCTGATTACTGCTTTGCACACTCTTGGCATTCCCTTGATGAGCTTCAAGCGGTAGTCACCTGAATTGGTTTTCACTTCACAGGTGTGCCTTGTCGGGATCAATTAGTGGAATTTCTTGCCTTATAAATGGGGTTGGGACCATCAGTTGTGTTGTGCAGAAGTCAGGTTGATATACAGCCGACAGCCCTATTGGACAACTGTTAGATATATACATAATTCCATATGTGTTCATTCATAGTTCTGATGCCTTCAGTGAGAATCTACAATGTAAATAGTCATGAAAATAAAGGATACGCATTGAATGAGAAGCTGTGTCCAAACTTTTGGCCTGTACAGTAAATTCCAGAAGAGATGAAAGAGAAAGTTATTGAAAATCTGGAAAGGGTTACAAAGCCATTTCTAAGGCTTTGTAGTTTCTAATTCTACCAATACAATGAGACTGGAAAGGGAAATGGGCTTACTATACCATACACAGGTAGATTTTGGGTTTTATCTATAATCTTCAGCTAAGATCACCTGGATCTCAGCAGGACATCTGCATTCATTGTATTGCACTGCAGAATGCAGCTCAGGCTGTGTGCAACGAAATTACCCCATAGAAGTATGCAGGGGCGTGCTGGGGATCCAATTTTGGCCGGGAGACTACCAAGCAAGCAGGCCACTGAAGTGTTGCGGTGGACGCAAAGCGTGCGCGGCGAAAAATTGTGGGGGTTTTTCTTCAAAAAAATGACAACTTTAGGCAGCATTTAGAGTTGTCATAGCAACTACAACAACACCATTAGACTGACAGCCACGCAACAACACTCTATTAAACACAACCATGACGACAGCTCCACACAGTCCTCCATACCAGTACTTTTGTCTTCTCTAATCTCTTCTCTACATCATACTGTGTCCTTTTGTTCTATATTATTAATATAATGTGCAGAATTACACAAAAACATATTTGTATTATTTTGTCAGCAAATCGTTTAGATGTCATGCCAGCTTACAATAGCCAAAAAAAATACCAATATTGAATACAAAAATGAAAGATGTAGGTCGACAGCAACTTCAACTTATTTCAGTAACATTAGATATGGAAAAGCTAACTCAATTTAGACAGATTACAAGACAGAAGATACCTGAAGAGGGGGTCTCAGTCTCAGGCTTTTTCAGGCTCCCTGCAACCCACCTGGCAACTATGGATTTTTTGGGCCTGCCCACCAAATATTTTGAGCATTAAAATTGGCGTTACATTTTCATTACCCAGAACAAAGGTGTTAATTAATATTAATAATGAATTTCTCTCTAAATATTGATCAGTGGTCATCAATGGTATTCTATTTTTAATTCTTCAAACATACTGTAATAATGATCAAATGAAACAGACAAGGCGAGTCAAAATCACAAACTTTGGTGAGAAATAAATAATGAAAGAGAATTCACACACAATAACAGTTACAACTTTATACAACAATAAACGTGCAGCAAAATTATAATATAACAAAATAAAGTCCAGAAGTATGCATTATGGCACCTGGCCTCTGCTGTGATCTAAGTTTAGGACCCACAATTTGAAAAACAAAACAATGATACTCCCTAAAAAGGACAGTAGGTGGCACATTTCAGCTAAAAATACTAAAATAAATGTAAATAATCTAGAAAACAATAAAGTGCTGTCACTTCTATTAAAAATAAACATACGGTAGCTTCAACATTAACAGCCTTACACAATGCATCCAATATTCTCAATAAAAATACAATCATTTAACTTTGCAGATGCCCGACTGTACAGTTTTGACTGAGCCATGTTAAGCTAGAGGTTTAGCTTGTGTCACAGAGAAATGCAAACACACACGGAACTGTCTGGACAAGGCGAGTATCTTTATTAATACAGTTATTTATTTAGACAAAAAAATCACATTTATCCCGCCGTGACTGTAAACCAACACTGAAAAAATGCGGCGGGTTCGCATGTGCGATTCACTTGCAGTTTGGACACGGAGGGGTGAACATCTCCTGCTCCGACTCCAGCTAGGAGGGGCGCCTGCGAGCGGACTGGGCCGCCTGTGAGTGCTCTGTGACGGGGGACAGGCCGACGGAAGCACCCGCTGCATGTCGAGAGTAGTAACGATTAAAGTCGCTAAGTTGGCAACACTGGAGGCGTCTCTCTCACTCATCCCCCCTCCTCTCACAGACTGCTCCATGTGCTTCTCTACATTTCCAGTGTTTTGGCTGTGTAGAGGCGGGCCATAAAGCAACTAACCAGTCACAACACGAGTCCTCTAAAAGAAAAACGGTGATCGCTGTAATTTCGACCAATTCTACCCCCTGATCACAGAGTTCATGTTGGGTACGTGTGCACTATGCAGTGAGGGGGCGTGTTCTCTGTCAATATAGTGCTGCCAGCGCTGCTGCTGTTGCAACAAGTGAGTGTTGTCTGCCTGGAAACAGCGGGCCAATGGCTGCATTTTATTTATTGGCAGCCAGGCAGGCCAATAAGGACACAGGCCACCGGGTTAAGTCCAGAGCGTCCAGATGGGCCAGCACGCGCCTGAAAGTATGTCATTCAAGTGTGTTTGATGTTCTGGTAAATTTAATGCTGGTCGTATTCTGAATTCTACTTGTTTATGGGGCCATAATCATTAACTGGCCGGAGAGAAGGCTATTCCAAACATGCAAAACTTCGAAAATTGGTCTCTCCTATTACTTGCGTCATGTTGGCAGTTCAGCTGCTGGTTGCCTACCTCTTTCTATAGTATCTTCATTTCAACTTGCCACCAAAATGCAATTCTAGGATTAAAAAATATTTTGTAATAATTGAACTAATTAAAAATGGCATGTATGGCCAGTGCCATATATTGTTATTTTGACAACAGCAGGGAGTGAATTTAGATCTTATGGATCCCGCAACCTTAGGAGACAGATGTCGTCGGCACTTTACGTCACTTGAGAAATGAACATCTCCGTCAGAACACTCTTTGACAGTAAAGGTCTCGATCTGTCTCTGGGCAGTTATGTATTCCATACTCCGTCAAGCAGCACAAATGTAGGCTACAGACACTGCTGTTCCAAATTGAGGGGGAAAAAGCAAATAAAATCTTCAACCCCAATTCCAAAATGGTCAGAACGAAGTGTAAATTGTGAATAAAATCAAAATGCAATGACGGTCAGATCACATGAGCCAGTATGTTATTTACAATAGAGCATAGATGTGCATTGCATTTCAGGAGGACAATGCAAAACCACATACTGCAGCTATTACAACAGCATAGCTTCATAGTAGAAGAGTCTGCCTGCTTGCAGTCTTGATCTTTCACCAATTGAGAACATTTGGCGCATAATTAAACAAAGAGTCCGTCAAAGGAGACCCAAAACTCTTCAGCAGGTGGAAGCCTGTTTTAAACAAGAGTGGGATCAAATTCAAATGGCTAAACTCAAAAAACTTGTCTCCTCAATGCCCAGATGCCTTCACTCTATGTTATAAAGAAGAGGGGATGCTACACCATGGTGAACAGGCCTGTTGCAGCCATCAAATTTGAAATGAGCTCATTTTGTGGGTAAAATTTTAAAATTTCTCAGTTTCAACATTTGCTTTGTTATCTCGTTCTATTATGAATAAAATACTGGCTAGTGTGATTTGAAAGTCATTGCGTTTTGATTTTATTCACAATTTACATGTTGTCCCAACTATTTTGGAATTGGGGTTGTAAAATATTTGGAGTGTTGTTCAATCATACTCATTTATACACTTGAGGTAGGATGAAGCGGGAAGCTCCAAATTTAACATTACATTATAATCTATGCCAAATGTGCGCTTGCTTGTACAATGTAATAAGCCTGAATTTACACTGATCATACAATGGTACAGGATACAAACATGATTCAGTGTTTACACAAATTGATTAATATTGCCTGAGGCTTTATTTCGTTTGTCGAAATCCCCTGGTGAAATAAGAAATTGACTGTGCTTTAGTTTGGAAGTGGTTCTGCAAGTTGTATGCAGTCAGCTTCGCAATATTTCAGGAAAATACCAAATAATATCCATTGTAATGAGGGGTACCACTATTTATTGAGTTGATTGTATCTGATTAACATATGATTTCCCCCTCCCTGCACCTTTGAACAAAAAATAATGTTGCCATTATCTTGGCGAATAATTTGTAAATCAACAAGAGAGAGAAAGTAAAGATTAAAAAACTACCAGAGGATGGCTGTTATTATTTATAGCTAAATTATTACAATCAAACTCACTCATGCCATCCTTATGAGATTAATATGCACCCTAAACAATATTATCTTTGGTGAGGGCTACAGTTAGAATTAAAGACCTTATTATTGGATGGTATAAATATGTGAATAAATGCTCACATTATCGCCCAACTTCTTTCAATCAACCATAAGGTGCCAAATGCCCCCTTCCGTAGTTTGTACGTCACTTTTTTTTCTTTTTTTTTCTTTTTTACTGTTTTGGGCCTAAATAAACTTTGTATTGAGGACTGCGGAAGCTCAGCAGTACTGTTGCATTTTCCAAGTCGCATTATAATTTCTGTTGTGCATGTGCCTAGCCATGCGTTTGAGGAATGAATGCAAAACAGCAAAGCAATACTTGCTCAAACCATTAGAGAACAACTGAGTGGCTTAGAGCAAAAGTCAAATTTCTGACTTTTTCCAAGTTCTGAGAAAATAAGATTTGAAGTATTGTTTGAAGTATTGTGAACAGAAAAATCACTTTATTTTACACTTTACACTTTTCTGGAATCTGTTACGATTGTGTGCATATTTTTTTTGTAGAAAATAAAGTGATTTTTCTGTTCAAACAAAACTATTTTCTCTTGGAACTTGGAAAAGTCAGATAGTAGACTTTTGTTCTCAGCCACTCTACTCTTCCTTTGGAACCCGCTAGTCTTTCAACAAAGTATAACAGGAAAAGAACGGGGAGGTGTTGAGGGAAATCAAACAAAAACAAAGCGAAAAAAAGTATGAGCCATTCCTTGGAACCCTTTGGGAAGTGCGCAGTGGTCACCATCTGGTGATAGTCATAGAGTGAGAGAGTGAGAGTGGGGGTGCTGGGGGCGAGGTCGTGCAGAGGAAGAGCGAAAGTGAGTTATCTCCTTTGCTGTCATTCCACCTGCCAGTCATCAGTAGACGTTTCTCCCAGTCAGAGCGATGGTAATTCAATCAAATGTTTTCCAATCTCATTGCTCATCTCCTCTCTCCATCCATATTAGCCACTCGCTCCCAATTTGCAGACGTGACTCGAGTCTGGCTATTCAGTCCCCGAGTTTTGCGAGTTTGATGCTTTAATTTGTTAGCTCATATACTTCCTAAAAAGGGGTAGTGTATAGATTTTTTCTCTCTTTGAAATGCGCACAAAGGGAAATCAATCAGTTTTATTTGATTGGTTGAAAACAAAACATTTACCTTTTCACCAAGCATAGCTTATGGCGCAGTTGCACTCTGAGGTCATGAGTACAGCATCTCCTGTGTACCTTTCTGGACCACACTCAGCTTTAGTTCACCTCTCGGACTCTCAAACAACAAGCTGCTGAGAATGGGAGAGCAATCGATATTTTCCTCTCATTAACTATTCCCACAGCGTCAATTCCCTCTTCGATCTTTCTAAACGCTGGTACTCTACGTTCCAATTAAGTCTGGAGCATCTCCAAACATTATCAAAAAATGCCCCGTAATCCCATTTGGACCGACCCTGAAACAGAGGGAGGCGGACCCCACATCAGCCGTGAGACTGGCTGTCACCCAGAACCGGGTGAGATAAAGAAAAGACTGGAAGGTAGAGCTCGAGGCTCCATAAGAAAAGAATTGTAAATAGACTGTGGTTTTTCTGTTGCTTCAAAACCTCCATGAGATAAATATCCAGAGTATCTTTAAAGCAGGTATTTAACTCGATAATTAAGTACCAAACTGAATGGATGGGAGTTACAAGCTATGCAGGTGCCACCAGATCTAGGTATTTTTGAATGGACTGAAATATGATTTGGTTGTGAGCGAGGATGGCTTTTATCCAAGAGCACCAAGGCACCAACCAAGATGTTGACTGCAATGAGGCCTACCTGGCTCAGATCAAAGGCCTGCGAGTATGACGTGGACTCAAACTTCATGTGATGGAGTCAAGCCAGCAAACCTACAGATAAGGGCCTGAACGCGATTTGCTCCAGCTGCCTTTCTTCCGCTCTTTATCTTGACTCTTTGCAGCAGTGATAGGGACTGGACAGAATTTCCGTAGCCTCTATCAAAAATAGACAAGTACATAAATGTAGGCAAAAGTATCTGACAGTTTCGTAGATGGAAATACCCTCTCCCACATACTCACCTACATGAATTTTCAAAATTCAAAAAACAAACAAACAAACAAACAAAAAATTCATTGTCTCCCCTATTTGGGTATAAACATATTTTCTCCTGTGAACTTTATGTCTGGAGTGTTACACTGTATGATTTCCCTTCTTGCTGGAAGCTTGCATTTTATAGTCATGGCAGAAGGGAATAAAAATGAGGGAGCAGGGGTGCATAACTGCTCATTTCCCTTTCATAATTCAACACCACTTGGCATGGGAGCCATATTTCATCCAGAAATTTTGTAGATTCCCTTCTTAAAATGAAGAAGGGAATTTCAGGTTGAAAACATCGAATTTAGATGTGAATCTGCGGCCCAGGATTAAAGCCTTGCTCAGGGCTTCTGAAACAGGCAAAGCCCAGAGGTATGTTTTGGATTTACAAAACATATGGTACTTCTTTCCCCATTTGCATATTGTAACCCTCAAAAGCTCTTCTGATGATTCATCGGTATGTTTAGTCCTCTCAGATGCGTACCTGCACCTTTTTGAAGACCCTGGTTGAGATTCCAGTGCCCTCGAGAACTATGTGGGCAGTAAGGAGCTGGTTCCTGAAGGGCTCACATTATTCCTCGAATTTAAGGATCTGTGGTGAGGCAGAACGCCACATTTCAAGACTCAATGGGGTCCTTGAGCCCAGCTATCTGGAGCGGTACCTGTTGCCATTAGCAACAGGAGCAATACTCATCGACGGCAAACAGCACCTGCTATCCAGCCAGTGTTTCATGCATCCCCCAGCACATTGCCTGTCACCATGAAAAGTCAATGAATTGATAGACATCCACCAGTAACAGGCTGGAGAAGGGAAATTGAAGCACCTATTACTAAAACCCCATAAGTCACACTTGACTTGACTTGACTTGTGGGGTTTTAGTAATCAGTGCTTCAATTATGGCTGGGAGTAGTGGGTAGGGGGTGGAAAGGTGGGAAATAATAATAATAATTATACATTGTATTTCAATCCTTAATTACCTATGATTAATAAAAGTTGGCGAATAGATGAGTTTTAGAGCAGGTAAGTCAGCACTGATCAGAAACAAGACTTAATGATTTAGGTGCAAATCTAATCAATAATACAATTGATCTATATGTGGATGATACAGTCATCTACTCAGCTGCTCTCTCTGCTGAACTAGCTCTTCAAAATTTACAGTCAGATTTTCAAATCTTCCAACAGGCTCTTTTAGACCTTAAACTATTGAGAAGACTAAATGCATGCTATTCTCTCAGAAACCTGCTGCTAGGTTTTATAATGGTAGCACTGCTGCAACAAGTGGACTAGAAATTGGAGTTCCTTGCCACAAATACCTGGGCATTTGACATGATGAGAAACTTAAATTTAGGAAGCATGTTGATGAGCTAGCTAAGAATTTGAAAGTTAAATTGGCTATGCTTTATAGATATAAAGCCCGCCTGCAGAGGAGTCGCAGAAGGCAGATTGTTCAGGCAACATTCTTGAGAATGGATTATGGTGATGAAATTTATATGCACTCTGCTCCCCTATCGCTGAAGCCTCTTGACGCATTATACCATGCTGCCCGAAGGTTCGTAACAGGACATGGCTTCAGAACGCAGCACTGTAGTCTTTATTTGAAGGTGGGCCGGTCTTCACTGGACAGAAGGGAGCAGCGCTGTTGTCTTTTTATACCCAAGACATTGCTGGGTAAGCTGCCTGGATATATTGCCAGTCTGCGTAATTTTAGAAGGGGGGAGGACCATCTGCATCCTCCTGAGTGTTTGGTTATAGGCATCCCCAGGGTTCATACTGAACTGGGTAAAACTGCTTTTAGCTATTATGCCCTACAGGAATGGAATAGGCTTCAACAATTTCTGAAATTTGAAAAACTTATTTCAATTGATTGTTTTGAATGTCTGTTATTGGATGCCATGAAAGTGGAATGTACATGTGGGCTGTAGTTCTTTTGTTATTGTTTTTTAGTTTTTTTTTATTATTTGTTGTTGTGTTACATGTTTTACAATAATTCTCAACTAGGCTCCTTAGCAAAAGAAAGCTAGCTCTCAAATGGACTCCCAGTGTAAATAAATTAAAAATAAAAGTAAAAATTAAAAGATGCATTCCAACAATTAGACTTCAGTCCTCCATGTTACCTTATCAACATTTTTGAGTATTGGTACAATTAGTATTATTATTATCATTATTATTATTATTATGCATTGTTTTTGGTTTCCTTTGACACTCTGCCATGGCTAGTGGGCGATTTCTAATTTCGGCCAGCTGGTGTCAGTGCCTCACGTTGGGAAACACATCTAATCTACCTACCTGTACCGCCCTTCAGTCCCCGCTTGAGTGTTTCACTTGAGCTGGTAAGGTACGGACTGGTTCTTGTCCGAGGTTTCTGTCTGCTACACTCTGTAGCTTCTCTTTCCAGTTTTAGTGGTTGGTATGTCCATGTGAGCATAATATTTCCGTGGAATTAGCACATCTTTCCTTTTTTCTCACTCTGGAGGTTCCCTTCTTGGGGGCTGAACATATAGAGCTCCTGTTCTGTTTTAGTCTTTTCTCCTCATACTAGAGTAAAATTACTATTGAGGGACCGGGAAGTGTTTCTCCTTTCGTTCAGCTTATCCCCCGGGTTCAGAGCTTCCCTCGATCTACTGAGACTCATATTTTGAGTTTAATAATAGGCAGTCAAGCTGCTGAAAAGCATTAGAGGATATATTTATTCATTTCTTTTTCTTGTTTAGTATCCTATAAGGCGATAAGGTTCAGTTCCCTCTCCCTTACGTCTACGTAAAGCACGACTCCCCTAAGAAGTGCCAAAGCACTGCAAGCCACCAGTCTAGTGTCACTAAGCCCCCGTTTACACGTACATGGTTATTTTGACAAACGGAGACGTTTCCCTGCGTTTGTGTCCTTCGTTTACACGCAAACGGAGAATTCGCCTCTGAAAATGATTCTTTCTAAAAACTCTGGCCAGAGTGGAGATTTTAGAAAATTTTGGTTGCGAGGTTGCATGTAAACTGAGAAAAACAGAGTTTTAGGCAGTCGACCTCACAGTATGCGCCAGAACTTGCACCTGCGTCCAAAAGTGCGACCAATGTTTACGTCTTCATTTGGCTGTGGTGATTGGATTTGTTTCTGTTGTTGCTATTTTTTTTGAGTCTCAGTCAGTCCCCGAACAGAGAGTTTTGAGTTTGTGTATCTTTTGTGTGTTCCTCATTGTGGCATCTACTGACTGTCCCATTTCTCGCCCTGTTTTATAAAGCATAGTTTTTATTTGTCCCTTGTGTCTTCTCCCCAACATTCAGTGGTTATTTCTCGTGTTTGTGGAACTTTTAGAGCCCCCGTTCGATTGCTCCTGGTCCTCTACACACTACCTCCATTACATACTCTTGGGGGAAAAAAATCGGCCAGGCCCAAAATGGTAGGCTATTAAACCTTTTTTGGTCTTAACAACTAATCATTGATCAGAAAATTGGTAAGGGTAAAACAACTGTACTCCTCAGACCAGTGTCACCATTTAGTTTTTACCTTTTGTCGCTGGGACCTGTTTGTAGGAAAAGCTGGAAACTGCTTCACCAAGAAACTGAGCTACTTCACTGTAAAAGTCAATAAATGCAATGTATGTTAGCACTGCGCAGTTTTATGATCGGCAAAGAGCAAACCGTCTACTAGTTATACAAACTGGTCTCTGTATTTTTCCATGAGGAGTAAAGGTTTTTGATTATTTCAAGTCAGTGAGCAATTAACTGCTCACTTCATTTTCAGATGTTGTATTTTAATATGGCCTACATGGAATTGTAAGCCTCAGGTGTTGTGCCTCGCTATAAAGGTTTCATAATTAAATAATCTGAACTCATTTTGTACGCCTATTCCCTTGATTTAACCTGTTTTTCTCCACTGACCTGCTCACCAACAGCGGTGTCTGGCAATCAGGGGTTACAAGGGCTGTTTCTCTGTTTAGTTGTCAATGAGGCTCATTAATATATTCCTCTTTCTCACTCTGTCTCCACAAAATGTCCAGCTCTCTCCCGCCTAGCTTATCCCCTACTCTTCCCTCTACAATCGTCAGCATCTGTGAAATCTCCACTTGTCCATGAAAACACTCTGCCCAGCCTAACTCGCCTGCCCCTGTAACCCTCCCGTCATCGTGAATCTCTCCATCTCTCCGGGCTCGTTCCAGTCGCTCATTTTTCACCTCTTTCTCCTTTTTCTTGAGCTTTTCTTTGCTCATAGCTCCACTCATGGGGGCGAGCAAGAAAAATCCACAAGAAAAGGACTCAGAGGAGAAAAGAGAAACTCCTAACCTCTGTCTTCGAACTCCTTGAAGGAGCAGTTAGCTGACTGGACTGCTGTGGATTGTAAAGACAGACTTCAATCAGTTTCCAGGCCAGGCAAGGGACATTGAGCTAGAGCCATATTTTGAATGAACTTGGCACGGGCACACTTGATCACACATAATTCTTACTCCTTGCTCTTTTTCTTGTGGATGGTTTAAATCTGAACCAATTCCAAGGGGGATGCAGGCTTGAAGCAGGGAGATAAGGAAGGATAATATAAGCGATTTGAGTGAGCCCTCAGTCTTTCTTTCACTGTAAAATCCTGGCCATAGAAACTAAGTAGAACTCCAACCTGCTGGCCACAGGACTACAGCAGTGCACTACAAAAAACAATTGCTTACCGTGCTTCTTTATCTTACAAAACCCAAAACCAGTGAAGTTGGCACGTTATGTAAATCGTAGATAAAAACAAAATACAATGATTTGCAAATCCTTTTCAACTTATATTCAATTGAATACACTGCAAAGACAAGATGTTTAATGTTCAAACTGGGAAATTTTTTTTTTTTTGCAAATAATCATTAACTTTTTAAAGGCAGAATTTAAAGGCAGCAACACATTGCAAAAAAGTTGGCACAGGGGAATTTTAACCTCTGTGTTACATCGCCTTTCCTTTTAACGACACTCAGTAAACGTTTGGGAACTAAGGAGACCAATTTTTGAAGCTTTTTAGGTGGAACTCTTTCCCATTCTTGCTTGATGTACAGCTTAAGTTGTTCAACAGTCCGGGGTCTCCGTTGTCTCTGTTGTATTTTACGCTTCATAATGCGCCACACATTTTCAATGGGAGACAGGTCTGGACTACAGGCAGGCCAGTCTAGTACCTGCACTCTTTTACTACGGAGCCATGCTGTTGTAACACGTGCAGAATGTGGCTTGGCATTGTCTTGCTGAAATAAGCAGGGGCGTCCATGAAAAAGACGTTGCTTGGATGGCAACATATGTTGCTCCAAAACCTGTTTGTACCTTTCAGCATTAATGGTGCCTTCACATATGTGTAAGTTGCCCATGCCTTGGGCACTAATACACCCCCATGTCATCACAGATGCTGGCTTTTGAACTTTGCGCCTATAACAGTCTGGATGGTTCTTTTCCTCTTTGGTCCAGAGGACACGACGTCCACAGTTTCCAAAAACAATTTGAAATGTGGACTTATCAGACCACAGAACACTTTTCCACTTTGCATCAGTCCATCTTAGATGAGCTTGGGCCCAGCGAAGCCGGTGGCGTTTCTGAGTGCTGTTGATAAATGGCTTTCGCTTTGCATTGTAGAGTTTTAACTTGCACTTGCAGATGTAGCGACGAACTGTAGTTACTGACAGCGGTTTTCTGAAGTGTTCCTGAGCCCATGAGGTGATGTCCTTTACACACTGATGTCGGTTTTTGATGCTGTACCGCCTGAGGGATCGAAGGTCACGGGAATTCAATGGTGGTTTTCGGCCTTGTCGCTTACGTGCAGTGATTTCTCCAGATTCTCTGAACCTTTTGGCGATATTACGGACCGTAGATGATGAAATCCTTAAATTTCTTGCAATAGCTTTTTGAGGAATGTTGTTTTTAAACTGTTCAACAATCAGATCATGCATTTGTTCACTAAGTGGTGACTCTCGCCCCATCCTTGTTTGTGAATGACTGAGCATTTCAGGGAAGCTGCTTTTATACCCAATCATGGCACCCACCTGTTCCCAATTAGCCCGTTCACCTGTGGGATGTTCCAAATAAGTGTTTGATGAGCATTCCTCAACTCTCTCAGTCTTTTTTGCCACTTGTGCCAGCTTTTTTGAAACATGTTGCAGGCATCAAATTCCAAATGAGCTAATATTTGCAAAAAATTACAAAGTTTACCTGTTCGAACATTAAGTAACTTGTCTTTGCAGTGTATTCAATTGAATATAGGTTGAAAAGGATTTGCAAATCATTGTATTCTGTTTTTATTTACGATTTACACAACGTGCCAACTTCACTGGTTTTGGGTTTTGTAAAACACCCACAGTGGGCTCCAAAATTACTAGCACCTCTGACTGGCAATGCACAAACAATGCTTATAAAATATTTGAAAAAAAATGTGTTTATTGAGAAACTCTAAATAACGTGAAAAATACTGTAGAATATTAATGCTCCAATGAAACCAACCAAAATCATTTATTGGTTGAATTTAAAATCGGTTTCCTCCAAATTGAGGTTTCACAATCAATGGCACCCTAAATGGTTATTGTAAACAACATCCACCAAAATTAAACCAGGTATTAAATTCCACTTATTTAAGTTTTAAATGTTAAAAAACTGTCCAGAGCCATTGCATCCCTTCATGTTTCCCTAGGATATAAAAACGAGGTAACACATGCAATATCCCTTTGTCATCAAATATCATGAAGAAAACAAAACACTGCATGTTAAAAAGTGCCAGATGGTCATAGACCTTCATAAATCTGGTAATGGTTATAAGAAGATTGAACGATTGAAAATGCACTATGGGGGCAATTATAAAAAAATTGCCAAAAAAAAAAGGGTGCCAGTTATTATGAAACCTTGACTTTGTTGAAATTTATTTAGTATTAAATGGTTGTTCTGATTTTGGTTTTTTCCAATGAAACATTAATAAAGTATTTAACACATGTTGGTATAGTTTATTTCTCTATAAGTATATACTTTATTTTTTTATTTTTTTATAGTTCATGCATTGCCAGTTAGGGGTGCCAGTAATTTTGTAGCTCTATATTCTATGACCTTTTGGACGAAGAGGGGAAAAAAAAATCAGCCACTGGTGTGATATAATTTTGACTCATCTCTAGATTTTTTCATGGAGTAAGTTAAATTATCTTACCTCATGGACATGTCGAGATGTGTGTCAAAATGATCTCAAATCAGTGGCAGAATTTGTTTTTTGAAAGAAAGACGGTGATGAGAAATAAGCGTTTTATGTCTAAAAACAAGATTAGAATGCTTGGTAAGATTTGTTTTTGCAGTGTGTATGTCTGTATGTTTCAGTGTATGAATTCTCCTCTCAAACAACTGTGATCGCATTCTTTTTTCCAAAAGAGAGAGAGGTTGTGAGGGTTGTGGCAGTACCCTATTGACAGGCACAGAGGACAGGAATTTATGGACTGAACTCAGGTGCACAGATGGACTTGGTTGTATTAGTATTTATTATACCTTAGGCCAGTGGTTCCCAAAGTGGGGGGCGCAGAGCAATTGCAGGGGGGGCGCGGGGTGCGGGAGTTCCGGACACCAACAGAAAATCATTTGCATACAGTCCATTCGCTGCCCAGAATTCTGCGATTACATCGTAAATGCCTGCCTTACTCTCAACATAACTGCTCGCCAAATCATTCATCTAGCCTGCCATTTTCATAAATAATTTATGAATGTAGTTGTTCAAATATTTGAAGCCGGTAATGTAGTCGCGATACCCAACTCGCCGCTTTTTATCCTGCACTGATCTGGCATATTGATAATAAAATGGTAAGTGACACCGAACAAAATCCGATGAATACAAAGCAGAAATAACCGAGATTGCGTCATCTTATTCTCGATAATATGAATGCTCTGTATGCCGACAGATTATTTTTATCTAGCCCACCAACTGAACGTTACAAACATATCAGCAGGTTCGGCAAGTGGTGTTCATGAATTTTTTTTCGTACTTCGCTCTCTTTCTGCATCATAGAAACATAATTTTAAGTAGACGGGTATACTCAGGCAGAGGTGTGTGATACAGCCTAATGATTTTATACTTTAAAAGAGATTTTGCATTATTACATTTTCGTGTCCTTAATTGGAAAATAACTGTGGCCGTTTCCAAACGTGCCAATCATTTTTAATGTTCCCAGCTAGGCTGGACAAAAATCATCTGTGCAGAGCATTCATATTTTCTAGAATAAGCTGACGCGATCTCGGTTAACGTATTTTAACTTAAAAGTGCGAGGCCAGTGAAGAGAGGAAAATGTAACTGTCTCCAGACACTCCTTCAGCGGTCCGCACAAGGTCGCTGATTGGCTGTATGCAAGTAAGTTTCTGTTGGTGTCCGGAAAATGCATAAATAGCAATGTTGTTGTATATTAAAAAAAATAAACCTGTTACACTGAACATAATTACACAGTTAAGGTGCTTGAAAACAGTTACACTTAAAATAATTACACCGTGGTTGTTTGTTATTTTGCTATTTCCAATTCTAAAAGTAGCCTAGTTTTAGTTTATGACAATCTACAGTTTATGACCGTTTACTTACATTTTTTTCCAAAAAGGTTGAGGTTTATATAAATTACAATGAGTGAAATAAACTGCAATGGTCTCTGAAAACAAAATGTGCGTATGTATTACCTATTTTTTTTTGGGGGGGGGCGCAAAAATTTTTTTATGTACCAAAGGGGGGCCCAGCAGAAAAAGTTTGGGAACCACTGCCTTAGGCACAGAACAAAGGTATATGAAAACAAAATGAAATTGAGGTTCCTTAAACACTATAGTAATACAAACAATGCTAAAACACTAGTTAGCAATTACTTACAGGTAGATAACAAAAGGAAATAAGGTCCCTCTATACAATGGAAAAAAGTGCTAAACAGCACCATATAAAGAGTTAAACATAAAAACCCGCAATATATATTTATATATTATGTATATATTTATAAATATATTTATATTTATACAAACACAAGAGCTACGGTACAGACGTGTCTTAGCAAGACTTCACGAACAATGGCTGTGGAGCTCTGGCTTAAATAGCCCACTGCTACCACTCAGTAGGATTGCAAACAGGTGCAGGCAAGAAGGAGTGAATGCTGAGTGCGGCCTGGGTCTTAATAGGCCAGTGAGCTGGACAGCTGGAGGCTTGATCGTACAAAGGTAATGGTCTCAAGAAACGGTGATTTTTAAGATCAGATGGTGAAAGAATTTTTCTTAATATTTCATAATGCATTACATGTTATTCTCAATATCCATCAGTTATTGAGTAGTGATTGAGAAGAAAACTGAATAGCTTCTACAATAATGGCAAGAACCTTGGAGGGGAAAAAAAGCATTTCCAGTTTCAGACTTTTTTTGCATCATGCACTAAGTTAACAAGCCCATTACTGTTTTTTCCCTTGTTAAGTCTTGGTTAAATTTACTCAGAGGAATCATCACAGAGTTTTCCCGTTCACACAGAGATTACTTTTACCGCCAGATTTCATAGAGCAAAGCATTATTTTCAATATTCTGTAAACTCTTTAAAAACCTATGAAAATATGCTGATTATTGCATCAAAAAAGCGCCTGCATTGAATTAACATTCAGCAACAGATGTGCCTTTCTTTGTACAATGATTTATGATTCATGTTTTATTAAAAGTTGGTTGGTATCCATTGGTGAGTTTTAAAATATCACTAGTGTCTGTCAAATTAAAGTTTTTCCACATAGGTTTTTGACCGAAGTCTGGAAAACACATTTACAGAGCCAAAATAATTGGCTTGGTCCTGACATTAGTGCTTAAACCACAGTGCCAACCCGACAGTCAGACATTCACAAATAAGTGTTGAAATTGGTTGTACTTTGGCCACAAAGATTTACAGAGGAAATGATAATTCAGCCTGGATTCCAGCTGTGCTTTGTGATATATCAGACTTTCACAAAGTCCGGTTGCACAATTTTAAAATCAAGCTCATAAAGTTAAAGTTCTGTGTTTTCCACACTCATGAGTAGTTGCTGAAGATTGTTCTTCAGCCAAGAAGAACAATTTTTGACATCTGTTGGCTTGGTGGTTGAAAAGAAAATCAAGGCAGGACTTCAATGACTTTTATCAGTAAATTTATCACTACTACTGCTCCATTCAAAGGTAAAGCTACATTTTGTAATGTTAGTAAGACAGAATGGGAACAGTTGCGATTATGATGAGGCAGGCAGCTTGGCAGAGGGAGGTGTAGTTGGCATAGGTGCTTCGAAGTTAGTTCCACGCCATAATACATCATGAGAAAATGTGTCTTTTGGCTACCACCTTGACAATCATACAGACTTTTAAAAAGCTACCAAAGTAAAGCAAAATTGTCCACCACACCAAATTTAGGAGGAGCACAGAATTGGAAAAATGGTTTAAGTCATGATAAAATGAAAAAAAGCATTTTTTTAACCCTTTTAGATAGCATACCTAGTCACAATTTGCACCTATTTATCAATACATGTGTACTTAAAATAAATAAAAATTCTATAATGGCTTCTTCCTGTTAAGCAAAATATGACCTGTGCTAAGATGCATTTGCTTGTGGTTGAACTGTTAGTTTCACAGGGATAAAGCCTCACTGCCTAAAGGAATTTCAAGTCCCGAAGTCATTTTAACTGCTAGTTGCTGTGAGTTATGGTATAGTTTGGTTAATTTTTTGTGATGTTAATTTTTTGTGATTATCCTAGTTGGCCACATGAAGCGGCTAACATCTCCTGCCCTGAAGTGGACGCTGGCAGGCCATGCATCTTCGACCGCAATGGGGGAAGAGAAGCACAGCTGCAACTGCTAGAACTGCTGTTAAGCTTGCTTGATATTGTAGGCTTGATTACAATGATCTGTTATCCATTTTGTCTGTGAAATGAACAATGGCAAAGGCTGCAATCTATTAATTTGGACCATAATTTTGAAGTTGCAATAACACTGCTGGTTAATGAAAATAACACCTGTCTTGGCATCTAGAGCAATGTTTTTCAAGTTGAGTGAGTCACATTATGAACGCGGTTGTAATTACGGCCTGTATAATCGCTTTTGTAATTGCTGTTTTTTCATCTCGGGAATAGTCTACACGTTGAGCAATGTGAGCCATACCTCCTGATCTGGACGTGATTCACCAAGCTGCTCACAGCTAAAAACATCGCCTGTCACCAGAGTGGCCTTCTGTTGTATAAAAGCCATTTCCTGTTCAGCCTAAAAGAGCTTACTCGTTGGAAATCTATAGGCTTTGGGATGCAGTGGTTCAAAGTAGCACTGCTTAAGCTTGGTATTGAAATCGGTTGCAAATCATTCCTTAATTGAAATGACAGTTGCTGGCGTAGTCATTGAGAACCAATTCCTGCATATAATTGTCATTTTTATGCCTGTTAATCTATATTTAAATAACAAGACAGAACGCCAGTTGCAAAGTGATTGGTACTGTTAAGATTTATACCTTCCCAGCCATGTGGCAAAGCTTGTACTGCAGTCAACATCCTTCTATCATCAATGGCAATAATGGCGCTATATTAGACACTGGATGCACTAGCATTTCTTGTAATGTCCCTAAAATAACAGCAGAAAAGGTGGCAAATATTGCATGCTTTGTAATTGGCAATGCTCTGGATTATAGCTAGTGTTTATTCAGTTGCATATATATGGCGGCTCGTGAATTGGCGATGGGGGAGGCCCAAACCAATCCCTTAAAACTGATGATTGTTCACAACCTGTTTTCAATAATTCATTTAAATTACCATTACGGAAACTCTGAAAACTCTCAACATTATCAGGTGTGGCCAGTTTTCATTTATAACGCATACCTGTCAACTCTCACACATTCAGTGTCATTTTAAGTGGCATATTAACGTTCCTCTGCTGTAGTCAGCAATTATTCAGTCAAAGCGTATGTAAGAGATTCTTGAGAGGAATTTAAGTCCCTGTGCATTGGAGGGGTTGGAAGCAATGGAATTGCATAAAGACTTTTTAAATCTTATTTCACTTAAATGATCATGAAACACATGCATTGCTTCCAATCCCTGAATAAAGAAAAGCGTGAGAAGTCCGGAGTCATAATCGGTATTCGTTATAAATGAAAACTGGCCACATCTGATAATGTTGAGAGTTATCAGAGTTTCTGTAATGATAATTTAAATGAATAATTGAAAATAGCTCGTGAACAATCATTAATTTTAGGGGATTGTTTTGAGCCTCCCCTATTGCCAATTCACCAGCCGCCATATATATAAAATTTGTATCTGCACCATACACACCATGTGCTCACACACTGGACTGAGTTGAGAACTTCTGTTATGTGGCACGAAAAGAGAAAAACAAGCTGGGTGTCACAGTAGCTTGAGTACTTTTGTTTGGAGTTTTATCTCTGTTTTAGTGAGTTTCCTCTCACAGTGTGAAGATTGACTAACTGCAGATAATAAATTGCCCATTGGTATGATCCACTATTTTGTCCTGAAGATGTGGGCAAATGGTGTCTGAAATTTCATGTGAATTGGTTGCTCTGCAGTGGGCCTTCAGAATATACAGCGTGTATGAATGAACAAAAAAGGGGGCATTTAATGTGGCACAATGAGACTGGTGCGCTGGTAAGCTCTCTAATTCAGTCGTAATTTTGTAAAATTATGGACCGCTTTACTGAGGTTCATTTCTACTTGTTTTCATTGATGGCAGTGGAACACTGGCTAAATGCTGGAAGTACAATTAGTCACATTCATTCATGGAAAGTAATTGATGCCATTAATTTAAAATGTGTCTTGGTGCCATCACGCAAACCTGAGTGATCTGCTGATTGCATTTACAAGTTCTTTGTCGAGTGGAGATTAATAAAAATGAAACCTTCCCACTGATCTCAGCTGAGGACAGAGGGCAAGAATAGTAATTAAAAGTCTGAAAGAACATCTCTTAATGGGCAGAAGCCTGTGATCTATCTGCTTTATTGCAAAATCAATGGAGAAACAAATATCCATTCACACACCACATCGCTCGCCAAGATAAAAGGACACGTGTACGCATGCTCACTTACATGCACAAATACACTCCTGGAAAAGTTTCTGCTGAGAAATGTTAATTTCCAGCAACCATTTAAATTATCACTGAACAAAACTGTGAATTGAGCATGAACACTTTCATCTCATTTTAAGAACAGTTTAAATTTAGCTTGTCTTTCACTTATAATTTGTTATATTTAATTAATATGTACTTAAAAGTTTCAAATTCAGCATTATTTTTAATTGTCACTGATGTCTTGTGAGATAAAGTATACTTTGTTTAGTTAACAGTATCAAATAGATCATGAATAACCCTTTAATAAATCTCCAAAAATGAAGAAAAAGCTTAATATAATTACCTGTAAGTAATGGGACTGCTTTCTTTCAAAGTTGATTCGAAATTCTCAAGTTTCAAATAATCACATTCATTTTCAAAATTATGCCCCGCCCCCTCCAATAATAACAGCAAATAAAATCAAGCAAATCAAGTTAAAATCAAGTTAAATTGGCAACATTTTTAACTGAATCAGTGCTGAATGATTGGTATTTTTGTATTATTTTTTGTGTTATTATTTTTATAAAAATTCATGGAAAACTTCAGAATATCCCATTTTAATTTATCTCCCTTATTCTACAATATAGGACCTGAAAATAAATGTCTTTGGTTGTTAGGAA
This sequence comes from Gymnothorax reevesii, assembly GCA_029721435.1. Classification (NCBI taxonomy): domain Eukaryota; kingdom Metazoa; phylum Chordata; class Actinopteri; order Anguilliformes; family Muraenidae; genus Gymnothorax; species Gymnothorax reevesii. The sequence goes on along the minus strand of CM056574.1, from coordinate 27,315,931 downwards.
AATAGCTAGTCATTATCAGTATCAATTAATAGCAAATACAGATTGGTGCTGAGGTACCATTCAACTGTTCCAGAGCCACATTTGCAAATTAATTGCTATCAGTGACAAAATCTTCAAACTATTTTGGAGGCAAACATGACATTTTTGCTTGAACAAATTACCACTGTGTTTGAAGTGTTGCCATGGAATATATAGGTTGTCTCAGTGAGCGATGCCTCTCTGAACTAGCTCTAATATCCTTTGTTTCGTGGGTGTATTGGCAACATTACTATAAGATGTTAGGGTGTAGAGTTTTATTTCCAAGCAATCTTGTAGCCTAACTGTGTATAGACTCAGTGAATTATAGCCACTGTAGCTGCTGTAATGCTGCCATTTGTGCTACCAATGGACACCCCTCAGTGAGGCTTATCCCCCAGTGGTGATAAAGTAAAATGCAACGCCTCGTTGAAAAAATAAAATTCTTGAAACCTGTCGAATCCATCACAAGTCAATTAGGAAGGCATAAAATAAAGACAACTTAGGCGGGGCTTGGCTTGTTAGAAGAAAGCGGGGCAATAAGAACTGCAGTGGTCACTGTCAGTTTGTTACAGTGGCAAAGGTAGTAACGTCCCACAAACGTAATAAATAACTAATATCATACTGATGACTAATTGTAATAATTTAAAAAATGTTAAGTTTTCCACAAATAAAATACTAACTTCCTGCCACAACATAATTTACAACAAAGGAAACAACTATTGCATCTGTGGGGTTTGTTATTTTTGTGGTAGACAACTGATACTATGTTTGCAGGAGACATATCCCTTATAAAAATGCACTAGAGTTTACTACAGTTAAATTGATTTAAACTGTAGTAAACTACACTTTACTGTAGTAAACTATAGTTTCTTGCAAATAAACTATAGCAATGATATTCCATTACTATAGTATACTATCAGAGTTTGACTTTTGAGGTTTATTTTACCATAACTATAGTAAACTACAGAGTTACTAGAGTAATTCATGCATATTTCTTTCATTAAAAGCTCCAACTTTGAATTACGTTTGTGATTTATTATGGCTGTGGGATGTAAGCATGTTTGTGGCTGACACAAAGTTGGAGATGTACACCAAAACATGGGGTAACTACCATTGACATCATTTGATCGCGTCAACTTGTTCACAGTGGCTGTATTTCATGAGTGCCTAAACGATGGAGAGAGATTGAGTTTCAGATTTGTGGTCTCATTTCAACTATTTTACTCCATTTCGGGAAATACGTCCCTTTTTGTCCGACAACAAGGCACATAGATGTAAATTACACATGCCAAATAGCCCACAGGAGCCCTTACCAACAAAACATTCGATGAATCAGTTTGGCCTTTGCTAGACAGGCTTGATCTCGAGGCTTTTACCAAGGCTATGGGAGCCATACATGGAAGCAATATTAGAATCAATCCACATAAACCCAAACAAGCCATTTTTTTTACAAGTAGATTATATTCCTCAATCCCACTGCAAGCCATATGCAATGCCACAGGAGTGTCTTTTGACCATTTTTATTACATACTATGGGTCACTTTATGACACTGAAATTCAAAAGCGAATCCCCAAATATATTGATGCCCTCCATCCTCCGCTGTCCTATTTTCCTTCAGGTGATGGAGGCTATCCATACTCAGAAAAACCAATGACCCCCATTACCCCTTTTAGGGATCCTATAAGAGTTAGGACATTGAAACAGTTTAATAAATATCATGCCACAGCTCACTCTGGGATTGACAATCTTTTGGGATCATGAAAGCAAGGTGAAGGGCAATCCTGTTCAAGGCTCAGGAGGTGGAAATCAGTTTTCTCTCTGAAGTTACCCTTGGTCGTCCTTCCTGCACAACATTTGTGTAATATTTGGAGATGATATGGAAGATGAGATTCTGCCGGAGGATGATGATCCCCCAGCACCCCCAGATCCTCTAGACTTCAGTGAGATTAGTGGGGCCCGAATCAGATAAGGATTGTGTGCCCGAGATTCAGCACCAGCTCAGCTACCAAACATGTGGAGAAACTATGACTTTGCAGCTGTTGGAATATTTTAAATTCTGCATGAATTTAGCTCATTTTAACACACAAGAAAAAAAAAAGAACTTCACTTGATGCAACGTGCCAGTCCATCATTTTCCATGTGATGTGTTTATCACTCATGTTTTCATTGCACTTTAAAACAGAAAACAAAATGTTTGAAATAAAAAACTGAAAAGAAATTCATTGAGATTAAAGACATTCATTGAGATTAAACTTAGATTAAAGACATATGTTTGGAAAATATTGACAAAAATCCAGAGGTGGTAAAGAAAATACAATGATTTTTTTTTTTTTTTTTCTGAAAAGTATTCATTTATACATCTTTGATTCCTTTTTTTTCTCACTTGTCCTCCCTCTCCTCCCTGTCTCTCTGCTTCATCATTTGACCTATGGCATGTTTACTAACAAAGTTGACAATTTCATTGCATCTCTATTTCAGTCCAGTATGTTCACATGGCTGGCTGGTTGTGGACACTGATGCCGGTGGTAATGATAGAGTGCTGTGAACTCAGAACTGCGCTGGCTATCTCTTGTGCCAAATTTCCATCACTGACCTGCAGTAACAAGCGTAAGCTTTGTGTCAGAAACTCCTGTGGTCAAGGTTGTCAAGGTTTTTTTCCATCAGGAGTGTCTGAAGATTGTATTTTTTTTGTGAACAATATTTTATTGTGAATAAGATTAGAGAGGAACAAGACTGAGAATACAGCTTATGATCCATTAAAATCATATCATTAAGTACATTCACATGCTTACAAATTGTAAAACTAGCATCTTTACAGAGTGTCCAAAGATTGTATCTTCATTTTACAATCAACCCAAGTCACCATAATGTCAAAAAATTACCGCCTTTGCAAGAGGTCGGTTAATGGCTGAGAAAAGTTCCTGACGCATACCAATTACACCGTTAAATTGCTGTTCATTAGGTTTGATTTTCCCCGCAAATGTTAATTTGATGATGCGATGGACTTCACACTCGGCTGGTGCAAGGTTGCAGACCCAAAGAGGGGCAGTATCGAGTGTGAAGTTGTTCAGCTGAGTGGTTCTCAAAAAAACTGCAAGCCGCAGCAGTGGAGGTCCAAGAATCGGCCCGCTCTGAACAGGCATGTTTTGAATGAGGACATCTCTAATTATTACATCGAGCCCATTGTTGTTAACATGATGAAATTCTTATATTAGCTCTATTAAACACAATTCTCCTGGTAATTAACTAGCTAGTAAGACATCTTGCTGAAGAAATGATGCAACAATGAGCTAGACATTGGACTGCACTTGCTGGCCACTGGATCTTGCATGCTGACCAGTGGATCTTACTCACAAGCCATTCACTTTCAGTGTGTGCTGATCATTGGACCTCTACATTGTTAAATTGACCTCTTTTGTATGGAATCAGTTCCTTTTGCACAGTTTCAATTTCCCTTGGAATCCATTTGGAAAATAGTTTGTTTATTCAACTTTTGTTCACTATGGGACCTCATAATTGCATCTGATTACAAATGATTGAAAAAATAAAAATTTTAGCGCTGTTTTGAACCAATAAGCTATTATACCATATTTTTCTACAATCTACACCTAAGCTGAGACTGGCCTTCTTAAAACAAGCAAAGGGAAAAAAAAAAAAAAGCCAGGGAAGAAACGCTGTTTATCCACCGAATTAAGACACTTCACACAATTGAACCACCATCGATCTCTTATGTTGATTAATCAGATTAACACTGAAAAACCACCAGTTTTGGTTTCTCTCTGCACTGTTTTCCATTTTTATGAAGTCACAAGGATTATGTTAAGGCATAATGTGCCGTTGTTAGGTGTAACTACATTTTAGGAGGTTTTTGAGGTGGCTAATGTTCTGTGATGTGAGTAGTGCCATATCGATGACTAAATTGCAAAACCTCCTATCTGCAGAATTTTTCTGATTGGCAGTTTTCACCTTGGATGATGAGAACAAGGAAGGCTGCTCATCCAAAGTGAAATCCGCCAGTCAGAAAAATTCTGCAGATAGGAAGTTCTGAGCTTTGGTCATTGATATCACTCTGTGAGCTAGATTTTGTTTTGTATGGGACAGTGTCTACTAGGTTACTGGTAGTCTTGATAAGGATGAACCTCACTGCTCTTTGAATTCATCATTAAACTGAATGTTCTATCTGTGGAGTTTTTCCAGGAGACTATGGCATTTATGTTTGCATTTTTGCAAAGCCAAATCTGTCATCTGTGCTATTGGTTTCCTGCCATCTAGTGGCAGAAACTCTATTGTAAATTATTTTGTCAGATTCTTGCAGCTTTCTTGGCTGTTTTAAAAGCCAGGTTTAGCTGGGGTTATATTCAATAACTCTGGTTTAACCACAGTAGATGTGTGCATTGAAGGATTACACATTGCATCCTTGAGTTCTTCAACTGTCTTCTGATCTGAATGAAATCAATACATTGAACACCTGCAACGATCAAAAGACTGTAGAGGGAAGTCACTCTTGGTTTAATAAATTCTGGCAGATGTGGATTCATTATTAAGTTAGAAAGCTACATCACTGTCTGGAGTAAATGTTTCATTGGACTGTTCCTGCCAAGAATCATCTGCATCCATTTACATCGATGAATTTTAAGATTATTCATGAACTTAATCAAAGTTAAAAGGGGCTTCACACTCCGCAAAACTAAAGCATGACAGTCATGTTATGTATGCAACCTGACAGAACCTGATTCACTGCCAACAGGGTCTATTTAATCTGTTTTTAATCCAGGACATGCTCTGAATAGCACAGCTAAGGGGCATTTTCTATTTGGATTAAGATAAGATGACTTTGCTGAGGGAGGCTGCCAAATGCTGTTTCTGGAGCATTTTTGTGCTTTTTAACTTTTGTTGGATGTTTGTTACTAACAGCGCTGTGAACCAAAAGGCTGAATTAATGCATTTTTGCAAAGAAGACTGGGCCCGAATTCCTACACATTTGCATTTGATTGCAGTTGTCGTGGCCCAAGGTGGCACAATCCATCAATGTGTTTCGGGGGCAGTGGTGCTGGATAACTTCTTTCTTTCCCAGCAATTTTTTTCCTTTAATAAATATCATGTGTCATGTCCGGTACCCTTGCTAAATAGCTACACAGTGTTTCTGGCTGTTTATTTGGCTTTCATTTTTTTATGTCAAACATTGTCTAATTGTCATGTTACCAGCTGAATCCTTTTGCACATTCCTCACGCCTTTCCCACCCTTGTCTCTCATGGTGATATATGTTACATTCTGTTATAGATGCCGTAGCTTCCTGCGAGCTTGAAATTGTCCTGCATGTTACTTGTTGTCTCTGCTTATTTAAATTATCATATGTCTAGTACCTGCCAGTGGCAGATTGTCTTGCTCCTGCCTTGCTGCATGCTTCAGCGCAGTTTTTCTGTGCTCATGATTCTTACTTCCTCATTTCTACCTCACAATTCCTGCCCTCATTCCTGGTTTCAACCCCAGCATGGATAGTTAAATCGGCCCTGCTCATCCTTCTGGATCTTGTTACCCTATGCAGGACCCTCCTCATCCCTCGACCAGGAGCTGATACCTGCATTGCCTTGGTTGTTTTGTTTTGACCCTGTACTACTGACAATTCTACTAAAGCTCCGGATTTCACCATCCCTGGTGCTGCTTTTTACTGTATTTCATGTTGCCTCATGCTCTGCTAGCCTCATAACATTATGTATGGAGATTTGAAACAATTTACTATCACAAAAGTGCAACAATGCCTGAGAGAGGGTAAGTACATTTTCATGGCACCGCATATAAAATTGGTCTGTTCTTGAGTACATAATTTACATTGGATTAGAATGCTGGTTTCTGGCTAGCTGCAGTAACACAGGCAAAGAAAATTCAGGGCTACCGTCCTTATATGGAGTTCCTTCTCGATGTCCTATCCTAGCTACGCTCTTACCTCGTCAAGAGTCTCTTGTGATGTAATTAAAGAGCTCCATGGTGTGTTTGTTTTTGTTTTAGTTCAGCAATGAATTGATTTGATTGAAGATTAACCAGGCTGTTCGTATTCACTGTTCCTGCTCTAAGCTACGGAACAAAATGCAGTAGAATTTGTGTTTAACCCATCTAATCATGAGCCAAGAGAATGAAGTCTTTAGACAGTTTGTGTAGGGATGCAGTTGAGATTGATGGTTGGCACAACCGCAGACTTTCACACAGGAGACTGGTGTTTGATTCCATGCTCCCAACGCAAGTTTAGCATTTGCAACCGCAAGTCATTACTGTCCTTTATAAACCACAATACCCTTTCCTTATCCCTGACCGTAACCCAACCCCACCTTAGCCTTTAGAAAGTAATAATTGAAGACACAATGCTTTCTTAAACCATTTGTTTTGGAAGAGGCAGTACCACTGTTACTGACAGTAACTGAGGAAACGATTGTAAAAAACCATGTGACTGTTGTGTAAAAACCAATGGTTGGAAATTCATAGAATTACACATGTGAAATTGTGCATAATTGCCTATTTTATTCATTAACTTCACAATATCTGTACCTGTTGGACTGTACCTGCTGGGTCTTTACCCTGTGAGCGGTTGATGATACAGTATATGACTTTATCTGTCTGCTCAGCTGATGACATGACATGACAGTATTTTTAATGAGATCCTTCTCTGTGTCTCCCTTCCAAAAAATATACTCCAAATATAAAAATAATCAGAAACGTTATCAAATACCAGCTTTGTGAAGGTCGCAATGAATTGTTCTCAATGAGACTGGTTCAAATACATTTATGCAAGATATATGTGAGGTCTAAAGAACTGCAGCCAAAGCAGCCATGGCTCTCCGCTGCCTCATAGCATAAGTGGTAGGGACTGGAAGTGTTTCATTGGAATTACTGGAGGGGATGAGCTTCCCTCTGGGACAGCCTAAAAAGACAATGTCCCACTGACACAACAGAGACAATTCAAACGAATCGTTATCTTTTTAATGAGATATTAAGCATATTTCAAAATGAACCCATGACACTAATCACAAAGTAGAGTCTTTAATCTGTTCCTTGACTGTGCCTCCAATCTACTCCACTCAGTTCTGGTCATCCAATTATCCCCTCGCGTAATTGAATAAATTCACCTCTTTGTAACCCTGGCGGGTACACAGGAAATGTCCAGTGGCAATTCCACTCAAATAGGGAACAAGAGTACCCTTTACGCGTTCACTTCACGACGAACATTTTACTTTGTGTATGTGACAAGAATTCTGTCATAAAATGGTGGCCCGCATGCAGCATCCAAGTGAGCTCTCTATGTCAGATATATGAGTCATTCTTCCCTTTGTCTGCGATGCCTGCTGAGAGCACATGGAGAAAGAGTCTATAGACATGCAAATCACACATCCATGGAAACCATAATAAAAATAGACACACCAAATATATTTAATACATATCCAGACAAGCATTAAATTGAAGGGAAAAAACCAGAATCAATGTGTGGACAATTATAAATGCAGACACTTTTGTTTATTTTCCTGGGACAGTTTGTCTTGAAGGTGAAACGGTATCTACAAATCAATGCAGAGTTATTCTGTGTGATCAACTTTACGCCCTATGATGAATCCTCCTTACCACGATGGAAGTGGTCAGGATAACAGTCACCCGGACCTCACAGGGCACAAGGGATCGCTGAATTGATTAATGCGGAAGAAACTACCTTAAGCACATCTGACCCTCATCACAGTCACCAGACCTCAAACAAATGAACTCATACGGGGAAATTTTGACATTACGTGTAAGACGGCGCTCTCCATCATCATCATCATAAAAACACACGAGGGAATTTGAAGAAAGATTTTCCATCCTTATGGTTAAGTTATACCCTTGTTGAATCGATTCCATGGCCTGTTAAGAGCAATCTGGCAGCGTATGGAGGCCCCACACCCAACTTAGACTTTCGTTAATTTCACCATCAATTTGTCGCCTGTCTTAAAACCTATATATAACAGTATATAATGCATATGTAGGAGCCGGGAAAGGGCAACATATTCACATATGTCATCAGCACCACAGGGTTATTCTGTCCTGGAGGCTTCTGTTAGGGATTTTCCCCCATCCAACAGTGTGCTCTTTTGTAGTAAGCAGCATGACTCTTTGCTGCCTTTGAAGTAGCCAGGTTGATTGCAGCTCAATACAGGTATGTCAATGGAGTGCCCATTTACTGGTGGTCTCCTGGATAGGCTCTCTGACTTTCACACCACTCTCGTCCCATTAGAGACAGTGTCCTCAATTTGTCGAAAACAGGATCACTGATGGCTGACTCCCCCAAATTTGGAGGCAAGCCCAGTGCCTGGGTGACTTTGTCTAATTGAACAGTAGTGACTCCTGGTTATGGAAAGTACATGCAGTCTGCTTACATAAGCTCTATATCAAGTGACCTCTTACTAATGTCAGGGAAGGCTCCAGTGGAGTGAAATAAATAGACACTTGATTCGCCAATCCAGAGGCAAGTTCTTGTCCTCGTTTGCCTGAACAAACAGTACGGTTTCAGCAATGATTGCATCTAGTGAACATATTTGGGAATTCCAAATGTGAGAAAAATACCCAGAAGCCTTACCAATCTTTTTTAAGGGCAAACTGTGGAATACTGCTAGTTGAACAGTATTTTTCAAAAAATCAGAAGTATCTGTTCCATATTGAGAAAAATTATAGTTTGAAAGGAACAGATTATGGAAATAATAATTTAATATAATTAAATGTAAATCATTTGCAAAAAAATCAATTTGATACTTGAGATGTGATGTATCGCTGACCTTGACTTGTGCATGTCCTCAAAGTGCCTGAAAGAGTCTATTTTGTAAGAGGTTAATGTGCAATAAATATATGCATACATGGTGTGATTTTTACAAAAAGAGACACAGCTACACAGTTCAAGTGTGTGAGGCATAGATAGATAGATAGAGAGATAGATAGATAATCTTTATTGTCAGTCCCATCAGTGATAGAAATTCTTCTTTGGCAGGGCTCAACATACGCAATTTACATGTAAAACAAATTGAAAGCATAAACACCACGTCATAAACACATCAGAGGAACTGTTAAAAGCAACTATACAAAAAATGCATACATGCAAACAGGTGAGTGTGCTTTTTCTATGTCTGTTTAGATATCACCACTGCTGAGGCCCTGGGTGTGGATGAGCCTGTATGTTCTGTGAGTAACAGATGAGTTTCATTGAAAGGAATTATTACATCACGCCGCGATCAGCAGGTTTGTATGATTTCAGACAGCTGACACACATAGCCCTCCATTGTCGCCAAACTCGATCGCCAGTCAAAATTCGCCCCCGTTCCCAGATTGGTTAGAATCACGTGACAGAAGATGCATGACAAGCGAAGCAGCGCGGGGTCAGTGTCCCCAGCTGTAATTTAATACACGGAGCGTCAGGACCTTTTATCGAATACCTGCCGGGCCGATGAACCCCATCTTCCCCAGCGAGAAGGAAAATATTACCAAGCGCGTGACGATCACTCATAATTAACGTGAGACCTAATACGTTGGTCCTATTTTTGTTTTTTCATTCAGATCCATTTAGAGTACGGAGACTATGGTGTTTTTGACCACCTGCTCGCCTTCCTTCGACAAAGCTGCAGCTCATTAGGTGCTCAAGAAAATAATAACACCTTTCAGTTTTCATTTCATAAATCCGGCTGTAATGGATGAGGTAAAATTAGCTTAGTCACCATGGGAAAGCACTAATCTATTTATCATTGGTGGCCTTTACATATTTTAATTTTTGTAAATGTTTGGGTATGGCTATGACCCATGAGGCCGACACAGACTAATTGATATTAGTTTTCTATTTTTGTCGGTCAGCTCGCCATTGCAGGGACTAATGCAGTCCAAATCCCTCCTGAAAATTGGACCCTCGTTAGGTGATGGTTTGGTGCACTTTCCCACAACAAGAGTTAATGGACTCTCTCTGGCTCGGTCTCTTGTGACGCATTCTAATCAAGCGAGCATTTTGCTTCTCCCCCATTTTTTTTTCCTGTGAAGGATCATTAAGCATCGTATTTCGCTCCGCTCTCGAATTCTGTATATTCGCGGCGTGAAGAGTGCTCCGGTGTCAGGATGGGGTGCGCTAATATCGAAAGGGTCTCTGCCAGTGGCTTCGATCACTGCTGAACCTCTTTCTACCACTTTGTTCTCTCTGCAGTGTATTTTGAGCCGAAGAGGGTTTGAAAACATTGCTAGCCGCTTGTAGAAACAAGTTTTGAAGCATGTCTTAAATTAGAAAAGAGTGAGAGTACTCAGACTGGTTTGAAAATTTTAGTGCGCTGAGTGTTTTTTAGACATGATGATTTTTCAGTCTGTGTGCCACCTGAGTTATTCCTTTCCAAAGCACAGGTTTTAGGAGCTGTGGGTGGAAAACAGGTGATGTTTCTTTCTGACAGTAAGAAAATGTGCTTTGAATCAAACAACATTTCATATAGATATTTGTCATTCATCCCATCGCTGTCTCTGCAGGAGATAGAGATGTGAAGGATAAAATATGAGAGATGATGACTGGTAGGTGTGTGTGTGCGTGTATGCGCGTGGTAAAGACACTGTGTGTGTATGTGTTTGAGTCTTTTTGTGTGTCTGCGTGGATTCAATTGAAAGTCATCAAATGCCTTGATGCAGTAACGAAGGTTAAGATTATGTGTCTTTAAAGAAGGACAAAGAATAAGGGATTAAGTGAGAGCGTTTGAGTGCTGGGGTGGATTTAATTTATACAAATACATAAGCCCAGTATGATACTTCAGCTTATATTATGTCACAACTGTGCATGAATATACAATGTCAGACTTGAAGTAATGATTGCATTTTAACCGGCTTAAATGATTCATTTGCGCAAGGGATTCATATCAGGCAATGATATAAAGGTGAGCTAAAATTGTCCAAGTTGTCAAAATCTATTGGTCTAACAAATTTAATTTAAAACATACAAGATCTACACACTATTTTTACTTTCCACTCCTTTGGTTTTACTGTAACCCTTTAAACTTTGTGGCATCCTCCAAGTCCCACTCCCTACCCCATAAGCTCCTTATTATTTTGGGACAACAAAATTCTTAATTGAAAGAGACTGAAAAAAGTCTCCAATCAAATGGACTACTCTGTTGAGGCCACTCATGACAAAGGCCATCCTTGTGTAAAGGACAATGAAAGGTCTGTGGCTGAAAAACAATATGGTTAATGCAAACACTGAGTTGAAAATAACTGGCAACACGCTACATTATTGCTGTCGTATCGTGATGTTTAATTTTAGTATTGCTTCAAGATAAGACTTGCTTGTAGGGACAAAAAAATAAAGTGAAATACATGCACAAACACGTGCATGTGCAGCCGTTGTCATATGTACCGACACAGGTACGTCAACTGCTGCATATGAACATTCATTGTATTGCGCTTATGCTTTGTGTCTGGAGAGGGAAGTTAATACTAATGATGCTGTTCTCCTGCACTCTCATACACACAGACATGTATGCAGGCATGCACACACACACACACACACACACACACACATGCACAAACATACACACACACACACACACGCACACACACACACACACACACACACACACACACCGAGGCAGGTTTGCCTATCCCCCTGGGGACTAAAAAATTATATTTGCTCCAAAATCCTATTAGCATCCCCCTAACCCTAACCTCAATCTTGAAACTAACCATAATCCTAACACACACCCCCTCCCCCCACAACAGTCAAACCTTCAACCTTAATTTATGGTCTTACCTTAATGTAGAGCCTAATTTTAAAAGCTAACCTTAAAATGAAATGTATTTGAACCAGTCTCACTGAGACCCTAAATCAAACCATAATTCCAACAGCAACCCTAGACCTAAACTTAGCCCTAAGCCCAGAATTAAGATTTGTACCCATGGGGACCCAGAAAAGGTCTCCACAACGCATGGTTTCTCAGACTTTACAACCTTTGTGAGGTTTTTTGGTCCCCAGCATGATATTTAAACAAACAAACAAACACACACACACGCGCATGAAGTTTTCATGTTTTGTGGGGGTATCCCATTGACTAAAATTAATTTTGCGACAACTTACCCTGACCGTGACCAAAAAAAACTACATATCTAGCCCTAACCCTAACCTTAATCTCACCCTGACCATGACCAAACCCTAACCTTAATCCCTAACTGTAAAAAAGCTCAGTTACGGAGTGGGGACCAAACAATGTCCCCGTAAGGATGAACCAACCTGGTATTCTATTACTTGTGGGGATATTTGGTCCCCACAACAGGTAGGAACACCAGTCCTAATGCATGCACTCTCATACACACTTTTCTGTGCTAGTTATAAATCATAGTAATGGCCCGATATGAATGAGACCTCTATGTTTGATGACTCAAAGCACTGATGTTGGATTAATGTTGTCTGCGCCTGTCAATCTACAGTCCCACAGCTTTCCTCAGTGGGTTCCCATGTTTGTGTCAGTGTAAGATTATAACATAATCGCACAGTCCATATGTAGTTACACATTGAAATTCATTTCTAGCATTACTGCCTCAAGCGAAATTCATCTGCGCTATTTTTGCATCCACCGATATTACATTTCAACCGTATCCGTACAGGGATCAGTTGAATTGCAAAGAGTTACCTGATACGAAATTGTACCCTGAGAGGATGTGCACGCATGAAATGGCTGGTTAACAGGTTTGAAGAACATATAATTTCACTACTGAATAAAAAATATTGCATCTGGGCTTTTTCTTTTCCAATACCTCTCTGGAACTTCAAAGATCACTAACGTGATCTCTTCAGAAATCAGAATAGTCCCTGTTGTTGTGTCCTCCTGTCATACTCAAACATCATGGAGCAATGCATTTCAACTTTGAAAACTCATCCTCCTTCTGTGTCACTCAAAAGGCTCTGAAAGCTTCCTAGCATCAGAGATAATGCATTTCAAGGTTGTGTTGTTCTCTCTAAATTGGGGTCAAAAGTTTGAGTGACACACTATTATGGAGACATAGAATACAACAATGCATCACAAATACGGATGCGCAAAATGTCATTCGTGAAAACAGAAATTCTTTTCCGTCAAAAAAAGCATATTTTATCACCGTTGAAAACACAGTTCTGCCAAATAAATACTACTACACCGCGGTTAGGTGTAGAGGCCACTCGCCTGGTTTCCCTTCCTGAACCCAATTTGTTCACATTATCAGCCTCAACTTGCTGAGAGAGCCAGACAGGGGAAGGTCCACTTCCCTTTAAGCATGGGAGACATAAACGAACAACTCAGGCTTTTGTGTCATATTGAGCAATTTAAAATACCTGTGAGAGAAAAGAGGACCCTCAAAAAACAGCATCATATACCAGACAGCTGAAGATACTGGGCATAACCCGAAATACAGTGTAAAAAGATACTTTCAAAAAGAATTAGTCAGGTGGTGCAATAAATTATTGTTTTAATCTAACAGCATTTTTGTAGCGGTATCTCTGCGGATTCACTTCAATTTACATGCATTTCCCTGGCCGTCATGCTGTACGCGGTGTTATGGAAAAATTCAAAGACTTTTCTGCAGAGAAATAATGAATAGGACCTATAAGTAAGCTGTACCCTTCAAAGTAATCATTCCTGGTTATTCACTCTTGTTTCATAGTTCCTGTCATTTTCAGAAGCAATCTTGGAAGTTTTTGACTGTCTTCTGACTCATTTTTGCTTTCACATTCTGGATGGTTGGACTGTCATCAAATCGCTCAGTTTAACTTTGATTTTTGGGAACAGAAAAAAATGGCATAGGCCAAAACTGGAAGGACATAAGGGATCTTGCGTCATAAATTACAGAAAAAAATCTTTTCTTATTCCATCTTCTAAGAAATCGGCGCAGAAGTTGTGCAATGAAAATCTGACTATCCTCTCCTTACAGAATTGTACAAGTCATTTTAGAGAGAGGAAAAAAATGTCTTGACTCTTCGAAAGGCCCAGTCACACAGCGAAAACACATGAATTACGCATGAATTACGCACAGATTTTCGTTTCTGCGCGGAGCGTACGTCGTATGCGTAATTCGTAGGTGGAACGAACGTGGACTGTCAGTGATTGTAAGTGGATGTGCGTCGAAGGCGGTTTGTGCGTGATTTTGAGTTTTGAACGGTTCAAAAATTTTCCGACGCACAACTGTGCGTTGGTGTGCGTAATTCATGAGTCGGCATGCGTAGTTTATGCGTCGAGTATGCGTAACTATGCGCGGGACACTCGTCGGCCGTCAGTGCTTATGCGTCAGAACTGGTTTGAATCCGCGCACGTCCACGTCCGTCCACTGATGCCCCACGTTCATATCACGCATGAAACGCGCACGTATCACGTTCATTCCACTGACATCCACTGACAATCAATTATAAAACTGACGAATAACTGACATATCACTGACGTAAAACGCATAACGACGCACATCCACTGACGAGTGACGCATTTCCGACGCACGACTGACTGACAGAAAACTGATGATTCACTGATGTTCCACTGACGAACCACTGACAACTCACGTATGTATTTTGGCATATAAAAGCAGCCATTTCGGGCACTTTTGCCATTCCAGACCTACGGGACCTCCTAGCAGCAGCACCAGCAGCAGGTTTTTCAGCAGCAGCAGCTTCTGGTGGATCTACATGGACTTCTTCTTCAGCAGCTTTCTTCTTCTGCACCCTTGTCTTTGAGGGCAAGCGAGCTTTCCTGGGTGGCATCTCTTGAAGTGTTCTTGATTGGCGAAAGGTACTGAGGAACTCCCGTCGTTCACCGCTTTTTATATGCGCTGAACCGAAGCGATAGTGACGCCGAAGGTGCGTTTTTCGTGCGTGCTCCGCCGGTGATTCATGCGTCGGGCGTGCGTCGAATGTTCGTGGAATACTGCACCGTGTTTGCTATTATGCGTCGACGTGCGCGATATGTCAGTGATTGTAAGTGATACATGCGTGGTTCATGCGCGATTCATGCGTGATTCGTCCGAGATTTCTACCCCCGACACCCCGAAAAATTGGTCAATTTCTCAACGCACAAGCACGCACAAACCCAATCTGTGCGTGATTTGTGAGTGATTCGTGCGTGATCGGCTGTGTGACTGGGCCTTAATGAGCAAGCGAAACACTTTGTGCATATTAATCCGTCGCCTGAGTACACAGCTGCTCTGATGTTCCAGACTAGTTAATTAATGGTACTATTACCTGGATAGAATCTCTGTTGATACTTTCATTGCTCACAGACACCTTCCCAAAAAATGAAAAAAAAAAAAAACCATTAAAATTGTTTCCATTTATTCTCATTTATTTTGAAAACGAGAAAAATTGAGCCCAGGCTTAATAAAGGGTGCTGTCATTAATTTAGATTTGTGCAGATATGGAGAACAGGCCTTTGTGTGAAAGTGACTGGAGTGTGATCCTGCTGTGGATTGTCAAACAGTTCGGCGTGTGTTTCTACCTCTCAACTGTTGTATAAGCAGAGATAGGCTCCAACACTCTTGAAACTTTGACCAGAAATGTGAGTATTAGGTAGCAAATTGACTAAGACTAGGAGATAATTGCGAAAAAAAAATGTCCCATTTATGCGATGAAAGTAAGCATACCACCATTTGCTGTGATGTCTCTTTAAGAGTCAAATTAGCCGAAAATCAAAAAATATGAATATCCAATTATTTCAGCCCCCTTTATCACTTTGCCAAAAATTGTGTGGCAATTTTAATGTATTGCATACTGTCAAAACTCACAGCACTGAGACACAATTCTGTTTCATATCTATCCTCTCATGCATGTGCAGCCACAATACCATGTGGCTGTACCAGACAGTACCATGTTTGGCGCTACAGCTTGGCATTTAGAACCATATACATCTGCCAAAAACAAAAAGTAGGATGGTGGCAAACTGCCCTTTTTTTGACTCATTTTACGTACATCCTGAAACTGCCTGCTAGATGGTTCCTAGCCTTGAGCCTTTATCCAAGAGCTCACTTCTGTGTCAGTAAACTAAAGTAAAGACAGGTAATTTGAATATTTGGGGCATTTATTACAGACACCCTGCTCCCTTGCAGTCTCCAGAGCAGGGATGACCCCTCATTAGCGCAGACTGGGACTGCCTCCCATTACAGATAGCCTGTGCCCTCTTCAGGTCTTCATACCTTGCGTTCTGGCTCAATAAATGCCCTTGTGGCATTAACTGTGGATATGCAAGTGGGTCCCTCTCGTACAACTTGTTTCAGAAAATAGAAAAAGAGTGCTTTGGGTAGCATCTCCTCATTTGAATTAAGTTCAGAATTATTACTTGAGCCATATTTTTTTGAAAACTTCATTTTTGTTTTGCAGTTATTGAAAGCTTGTGTTTCATGGCCAGGTGTGTTTATCCTCTAATTATTTCATTGAAGCCAGCCGATAAAATGCCAGGGTTGATTTCCTTTGCATTTGGAATCAGTTGCAGTTAACTCTTAATACGAGGGTGAAAGACCTGTCGCTGGCAGGGATGGAAGCCATTACACTTTTTTGGCAGAAAAGTCTAAATGATGCCATCAAAGCAATGGCAAAAGCAATTTGCTGTGACCAAATCAAATACTTAGTTTGTTGTAAAAAAGAAAGAACAGACTGATGAGATTCCTGGCAATGACAAACCCCTCATAAACAGCCGGCCTAAATTGCTCGCCATGAGGTAGAACTATCGGTGCCAGTGTCAACACTCATGAGGAGGTTCAGAGTGAAAACTGAGGGTTTATGTATACCACTGGTAAACGTTAAAAACAAGACAATTTCCAAAAAAATTGGTTTACTTTTCTTTTTTTTTTTTTTTTGCAAAACGTCTTTGTAAAAATGGTGGTACAATTCTGGACTAACATCTTGTGGACAGATGAAAGAAAGATCAACCGCTCACGATGTGAAGCAGCCCACCACACCTGTGAAGCATGAGTGGGCTTAGCCAGCAAGCATGCCTTGCATGTTTCATTCCAAATCTATTGCGGTGGCATGCTGAACTAAAACGATGAATATCTGCTCATGGATAATGTCCTGCTGTACATTATATCGTATACATCATCTTCATAGTCATATAAAGAATGGGCACAATGATGGAAGCCTGGGCCTGGCCAGGGCTTATCACCTTCACAGGGAATGCCACACTTTTGTAGATAAAAATGAGTTCTGTCAACATCTTGTCGATTTTTATCTTTTCCCCACCCTGAAACCAGCTAAATTTTTTTATTCCACTGTAAAGACCTCCCATGGACTAAAGATGAAGGCATGTGATTCCTCCATCTTACATGACAATGACCACTTCTTTTAAACTATGTAGTCGTAACGCCAATCGTAAACAGCCAATGAGTCGGCGGCTAATGCAGTCAGTGTACAATTTATTCATACAGTTGCATGGACCTGGCCAACAAGAATGGCCATTCAAGAGCTATAATATTATTGAATTATGACCAGCTTAATGTCTATTATCATCTGTTTTCCCCAATAGGCTGAGCCAACTATTTGATCGCCCCCATGGCCCTCCGACCATAGCCAGTAATGGCAAGCCTGAGATTCTAAGACCCGACTACAAGGGCTCCAAACAATCTTCCTAGCTGTGAGCCACTCAAAAAAGATTTTGTGATCTACGACTGAAAGTCCACCTAAATTACTTTTGTTGTATGAATCCCAGGGGGTATCACAGCTAGGCAACCATCATATACTCTAGTTCAAGTATTACCATTTGGGAAACCAATTCTATCCTCCAGTAAAACAGGACATAGAGCAGGCTCTTCCCTATGAAGAAAAGTTGTCTATTCACCGATGAAAAGTTGCTCTTTTGTCATTGAAACAGTGAGTTCTTTCACTTCTCTCCCATTTTTAAATGACTGGCGTGCTGAATGCTTATTTGCACAACATTAGAATTATTGAACACCAAAAATGTGTAACTATGCCAACAGAATCAAGGGGGAAGTGGCATGCTAGCTTTTCTCGATGATTTCAAATGCTTCTTTGAAAACAACAAGTGGAGAGATATAAAGAGATATTGTGCTGGGCATTGTTACTCTGTGGAGAGAGGGCAGTGCCAGGTTTGCAGGACTTGAAGGAGTGATTAGGGTGAGCTCAAGAGGACAGAGGATATCTTGAGCGACCCACGCAGCTCTAAAAACGAAACCTATTGGGAGAACATGACAGCAAGAGAGAAGGGGGCTATTGGGGGGGGGGGTGTTGTGTCAGAGTAGAGAGACATGGGGGTGTTTTGTACCGTCTGGAATCGTCTCTGCATAGTCATGCAATGACCATCTGGTTTACTGCTGACCGAGAACATTTCTGTGATGGACGGCACTCACTCACAATCCAATAATCTTGCACTGTGACTTTCTGTACTCACTCTAAAAATTGAAAATGAGGAATGTTTCAGGTAAAAAGGACTGAAGAGGCTGAGAGGCCAGATAAAGAGCCTTGTAAAATTATTATTTTAATTTGTTTAATCTTGTTTTTCTCGGCATTTAGCTTCAACAGATTGACCGCAGAGCAAGGAGGACTCAATCCTGTTTCGAGTGGTAAAAGATTAAATTCAACCTGCTGAGCTAATTTAGGGACTGACAGCCGCTCTCCCACTAAGCAAGGCCTTTTGTTTAAGTCGCTCTCTGTCACTTTCAAACAGTTGGCGGCAGGCTCCGATTACTTGTGTGCAGAGTCCGTACTCCACAGTCAACCGCGTAGCATGTTACGGGTGCTGTGTTCCTCCTGCTCTTTTCTCCAGTGTCTCTTTCTCTCTTCGACCTGCCCTCACCCTTAAGGGTGTGAAGTGACTCACACCTGCAAGCAGTTTCAAAGTGGATAAAAAGTACTGTTGAAGACGCTCACGTTCGCTGATAGACACTCGCCTGCCCGCAGCCTCGTTTGGTTTCTTTTGTTTCCCCTTTTTCCATAGCACCGTCGTGGTGTGTTGGGTTTTTGTAATGTTACTTTGTTATTTTAGTTTGGGTTGGAGGTTTCCCGTAGTCCAGTTATTGGGGTTTGTTTTGGATATTTTAGTTTTCTTTTTTTTTCTGTTTTGTAGTTCAAGGGGAACAGTCCATTGTGTGACTGGCTCAGTTGATTCTCCTCCCCCTGGATTATTTCGGCTGGGACCTCCAAACTCCTTTTGGTTCTTATTCTTTTGGTTCTCATTTTCTAATATGGTTTATTATTATAATAAACTTTTGTCAAATGGCATTTTTGGTTCTGGTGTGACAGAGTGGGTTTTATTTCCATCAACTTTCAGCGGAAAGGGCAGTTTTTTTTTTGTTTTTTATTTGTTTCTTTGTCTTGTAGTTTCTTGCAATTGCGGAGGTGGTTTTTCGCGCGCATAAATGGGTGAAACCAACTCTCAGGGGGAGCTTTAAAATTAAGTTTTGTTTCTTTCCCTCAGGCTGTACCTTTAAGGTCCCTGGTAGTAATTTTTATGAAAAGTTTTCTTCATGTAGGACAGAGATGTCAAAGTTTTTAAGCGTTTGATTGGGCTTGAACGTACCTGCTCAGTTGTAATACGTTAATTGGAGCGGTCGAGTCCTTTCGCTCCCAATAGTTGAGTCCTGCTTCTCAGTCTGCCGTGGAATGCAACGAGAGCAGGTTCATAATTCGTACCTCTCTTCACACAGGAGAATTAGTTTGTTAAAATTATTGTTCAATGCTTAGTTCATGTCATTTGCAATATAAAACCATAAAAGACATTGTAGACTGTGAATAGCGAGTGGGTAGTCGCATTATCCTCTGTGTATGTAAAAACCGTCCGGTGAAAAGAAGTTTTATACGCGGGTCAGCATTCTTTAGCTACTTGTTGCTTGTGATCTTAGAGAATTACTGCGAGAAACCGGTAGACGAACTAAAGACATGAAATAAATAGGTTATGTAATAAACACAGTGTAATACCTGTGGAGTTAGAGACGTACGTCGATGAATGCTTTGAGTTGCCCTGTTTTTGTTGCTTGATGTGTGTAGCCTCTGTTGGAATTGAAATGAATGATACCTCGTGGGCTGCGCTACAAGCCATCGCCATTTTCTTTTGTGATGCAGGAGATATCAGTGAGGTTGAGAGACCGTTTTGTCTCATGCCTTTGTGCTGATATCGTGTATATCGCCTGAATGTGTGCCTCGGGACCGTGTCTGTCAGGAAAAGAAAAGCTGTGACGTTTCTTTCCTTTGCCACAGATACAAATAAAATCTACAGTCTGCATCTGAGGTGTCTGGCATCCTTCTGAGTCCGTTACACTGGCATCCTTCTTTATGTAAGGTCCTCTCAGAGCCTTTAGTGTTTATGTTGAGAGGCCGTAATAGTTTTGTAGTACTCAAGACCAGTCTTGGTCTCGAGACCACTTTTACATGGTCCTGGTCTTGTCTTGGTCTTGACGCTCTCTGGTCTTGGTCTTGGTCTTGGTCTCGGACATAACCGTCTTGAGGGGATTTCAAAATCCAGGCAAGCAGCAGGTCCTGGTACAGCCTTATTATTATTATGCAGCCGTCTTTAAATGCAGCCAGTTAGAGGCATCTATTTTAAAAACATTTGACAAGGTATATTTTTTCTTGCCTGTGTGGTCTCCCGTCCCCTCTCTTTGTCTCGTCTGACAACAGATGCGCAACAAATTAGTCCAGTGAACCAGTAAAAATGTCAGCTAAGTCATCTATTATAACTTTCTCCTATACAGATTGTAAAGAATCTATTTGCGAAATAACGAAGAAAAAAGGTTTCCGCTGTGTGGAGATTTTGTCAAATCGCCCTGACCAAGACTGCGGTACTAGGGTTGGGTGCAATTACTTTTTTCAATTACAATTACAGCAATAGTGATCAATTACTTTTGTAATTGTAATGAAATTTTCATTGAATTTTTTATCAAAAAGTAATTGTAATTGTAATTGAACATTCTGTCCAGAAAGTACCTGTAATTGTAATTACTGTACGATTACATTCAACTGTAAATGAAAAAAGTAATTGAACCCAACCCTGGCCGGTACAACGTCAACTTTCACCAGGCACTTGAAGAGGAAACATGCCGAGAGGTAAGCTAACATAGACTGGCTGTGCTCTTAAACTCTGTGAGGAAAAAAAACTCCCAAACGTCTCAAGACTAAACACAACTTGTACATAGTTTGTATTTTATTGTAAAAATGTTGTACATGCATGCACTATACCGTGCATGCATGTACAACATTTTTACAATAAAATAAAATCTGTTCAGGACTCGAAATTCAAGTTGTTTGCAAGCATCTGCTGACTAACCCTGGTTAACAGCAGTTAATCTCGCTAGCTCTAGCTGAGTTAACGGTCATAGGTAAGGTCAGTTATCACTAGCATTTTATTAAGTAAATTTCCTAGCGAATTCACTGGATGATGCATATTGCTACTCAGTCATTGTATTGGGGAGCTTATGCTGTTTTACAAATAAATGGCTTTGAGGTTTTGAGGATAGCTTTGTATGCAGGGTAACTACTGAGGGTCTTATAAATGTCGTAGTGTCATGTTGAGTGTTCTGATCTTTCGTGTCTTCAATGGATTTATCCGAAGCCATCAGCTAGATGAAAATAGTTAAAAACGGTTGGTGGTCGACTGTTGGTGGTTGGCCCCATTTGCTCAGTTTGTCATCATTACTCCCGATATCAGTCTTGCAGAGTAAAATGAGCTAAATAAGGCAGGTTATTCACTGGTTTCAGAAGATCCCAAAATTTGTGCAAGGGAACTTGCACATAGGCCATCTGATTTCCAGCTTCGTGAAATTGGCACCCCATATGACAAAAATCTGAATGAGTCCCATGACATCTGTTTCTGCTTCGTTTGTGCAGGCAAAATAAGAATTCATCACCTGCCGCTGATGTTCATTTTGGATGGAAATCTTAAATGGTTATTGTCTCCGGGATGGTGACAATGGATTTTGGACTGTGTAACCATACCAATACCTTACCGGAAAAAATTTAAATGCCTTTAGAATCTCAATCCTCTGGAAGGGCAATAATAGCTGTTATGCAGTCGCTACACATGATTACTTTCACCCAAACACTGCCCGTATTTACAGTGAAGTGAAACGATTGTTTGGTCTGGGTCTTGGTCTGGGTCTCATCCTGCTCTGGTCTTGGTCTCGGTCTTGTCTTGGTCTTGGTAATGTCTTGGTCTCGGCTGAGGCGGGCTTGACTACATCACTTGGGTGTAACATAGTGTTTATTTGACACAGTGGGAGGTGAGTCTTTGACACAGACACAGTGAATGAGAAACTCCAGGGTTTAAAAAGCTTGGAAAAAACTGGAAAGGTCAGATAGTGTCATGACATCATTTAGGGAGTAGGAAGATTATGGCAGGATGATGCAGCACTGCAACCCAATTCTTTTAAAGTGTCACATAAACAGTAACAGAAAAAAGCAGCTCTTGAGCTACCATAGTCACTCATGGCTGCCCTATGCGGAGTCGGTCAGTGACAGTGCCTGCGTTCCATTCTCGGATAGACAGCCGACTGATTGTTGAACGTTGACAGAGCAAATGACGCACCACCTCTCGCCGGGTGAGACCTGCCCGTAACATGCCAATGGCTCTTTTTCTCTCTCCTGTGACACAAGCAGTTCCATTTTCTTGATGCAGTAGCATTATTCATTTTTTTTTTGTTGGCTTTGTAGATTATTGACCACACCAAAAAACAAGTCAAGTGTCACTGTACACATCACAATTAGCTCAATGTTTGTTATTACTGAAGTGCTTGGTGCGTTTCAGGATTACAATACCACACGCTTTTCTTTATTTCCAGTCGTGCCTCACTGCATTAGCAATAAAAATCATAGTGCTCACCCTGTACCCTTGCTCACTCTAGTGATAGTGCACTTGAATGAGACAGCCCAGTGCCCTCGTTCAGTCCTGGTAGAATGCACTGAATGTTAGGTCCCAGCATCCTCGCTAACTTCTGGTAGAAAGCACTGCATGTGGTGGCCCTTTACCCTCGCTCAATCCAGTCAGAACCATCTGAATGAAACAGCCAAGTACCCTTGTTCACTTCAGATAGAATGCACTTAATGTGACAGCTTTGTAGCCTTGCTCACACTCAATGAGAATTCACTGAATGTGACAGCCCAGTACCCTCGCTCACTCCTCTGAGAACGAAAACTGAATAAAGTGGGGGCTCATTAGAAGACTACATAAGTAGAGACAGGAGAGTGAGCATGCGATACCTGGGAGGGGCTACTGGGGCAAAGGTTTGAGTTAGTGTATCGGAGGGACTGTGAATGGCACTGAGGCTACAGGCCAGACAGGAATAGTGTGACATATTTCACTGTGGCACTGAACAGCCGTTGTCACAGGTGATTTCCTCACTTGTAAGAAATGTTCCACAAATTTTGTCTGTAAAACTGTCCTTCTGGGCCCCAAATCATGGGCGTTATATTTCTGTTATTTTTCCTTTATGGATATCAGAGAGAATGGTCACACCTGGGCTGCTCAATACAATATGCACTGATATTTTGCATTTGCTTTGTAGGAGCTAAAAAGTTTTGATTAATTGCAGATTTTTTCCAACTGCCCCAGCAGATGAATGCCATTTTCTGGTTTCATAGCTGAGCTTACTCTTTTTCCCCCCTTATCTGCAATCAAATCAAGCTCTCATTGTTCCGGTCATTATGCCCAAAGGGAGAAATCAGGTTATTTATTTTTGGAGATTCAAATGTGTTATTTTCTGGAAAGAGACAGCGAAAACACCAGGGGTTTCCCAATGTCCTGGCTAAATTCCCAGTCTGGCTGTATCTACCTGCCACCTGATCATCCCCAGATTTAATTGGCCATGGAAATTGTCCTCTCCCTAACCTGATGTGTGGTGAGCGTTCCGGTTCAAAATGGCTGCCATGTATCACCCAGATGGGTGCGACTCATTGGTGGTTAAGTGAAATTTCCCCCATATGACTGAAGTGCTTTGAGTGTCAATAGTAAAGAGCTATATAAATGCAATGTTCAAAATGAGCCCATCCTCCTGAGAAATATGACCAGATAGATTGTAAATGATAGTGGCTTCAGCTGACGTTGTGGAATAGCAATAAAATCCAGTTGGTTGGAGGTATGAGAGAATGGCTGCACTCTCAGGGGGGGGAGAAAAAAATCTGTGAGTTTGCGTTCAGGAACCAAGCGCGAGAACCAAGAAATCCAGCAAACTTGTATTTTATTAAAGCTGGGAGGTGAAACTTCGCAGGGCAGAAAGCAACGGTGCAGAGTCCAATCCAAAATCAGAATCCCAGGGGTATAATCCAAATCGTACACAGGGCAGCAAACTCAAAACAGGTTCATTACTTGGGTGCAGAAAATCCAAGACAAAGCCAAAATCAGAAACCGGGACGGTCCAGTCAGAAGTGTGACTCAATGAGTACAAGGCATATACAATCGCAGCACAAGCAAAATGTTCTAACAAGAGCTGGTAGTGAAATGACTGCTTAAATACACATACGGGAAGTCACATGCTATAATAGGGAACAGGTGAGCTGGATCAGAATAATTAGCAAAGGAATGAACAAGAGGAAGTACATAACCACAAGAAATTGGCAAAAGCCAAAACGCAGATAGGGATTACACACACGGCCTATGACCAACAGACGACTCCAGTTAGGAAGTTCTTAAGTGCACAGAGTGAGAGGCAGAACAGTAATTAACAAGGTGCGGAGAATATGCTGAAGCACAGCCAAGTAAATTGAGTGAAGGCAAGGGGCGGAGACTTGAGCAAAGCGAGTGCTGAGAGCTCGATAGTCATTTAGTAATGTGCAGCTATACAATCCCTAGTGCTTGTTAGTTTGTTAGTATGATAACAATGTTAGTGTTAGTAATTTATCTAAAACTAGAAAAGCACTCAGAGAGCGCAGACCTCCGCCAGGGGGCAGCAAAACCCAGAAGCACGGCGATTGGAACTCCGGCCCATTGGAAAGACTTTAAATCTTGAACTTTGGCGTATATCTCAACAGTACTTTGGCCTAGATATGGCAAAATTTAATCACCTGTTTCTTGACTTAATACCCACCTTCTCTGAAAATGTCATCAAAATCTGTCCATAACTTTTTGAGTTATGTTGTATACAAACAAACCAAAAAACAAACCAACAAACAAACGCCACCAAAAACATAACCTCCTTGGCGGAGGTAATAATAAACTGTTAGTATTGTTAGCAAAGATAGAACATTAAGGCGAAGGAAGCAAACGAGATCGGAAGGAATGTTTGGAAATCTAGAAACTATGAAATCACCTGAAACTGTGGCACACAAGACTGGGGAATAAAACTGTCTCAGAACACAAGACAAGACTGGGGAGACAATGTGCAATGCAGGGTATGAGAATTATAAAACCCAGAATGATAACTAAACAGTGAATATGGAAAATGGTAGGCAAGGACATATCAAAGAAAGACAGGCAAAATACAAAACATGGAATGGACTAGATCAGAAAGCATGGCTTGGACTCAGGGTCATGACAAAAACATGGTCAGGCAACAGCAGAATCATAACAGTACCTATTTGTACCTTTTGGGGTCAAAGGCTTTTCATTGGGGCGGTACCCTCAAAGGATCTGCTGTTGTACTCTCATAAGTGAGTGTTTGCTCTGGAACATAAAAGTACCTTTTAGGCCCTATAAAGGTTCAGGCAGGTACCTTGAAGTCCCATTATTAGCCCTAGAGCAGTGATTCCCAAAGTGGTGGGCCGTGGTGGTACTGCAGGTGGGCCGTGAGAGGTCATTAAAAATATGATTCATTTTTGCAAATATGATTTTTTATTATTTTTACTGTAACATATTTATTGCACAATTTTAAAAAATATTTAGAAGTAATAACCTTTTGAGTGTTATTGAC
The DNA here is from genome assembly GCA_029721435.1 of Gymnothorax reevesii. Lineage (NCBI taxonomy): Eukaryota > Metazoa > Chordata > Actinopteri > Anguilliformes > Muraenidae > Gymnothorax > Gymnothorax reevesii. The sequence goes on along the minus strand of CM056574.1, from coordinate 27,290,096 downwards.
CTCACAATATTTTAGGAACCTTATATAGTTTATGATCGAAACGTAGCTTTCTGGTCATCATGACCGGGGTCATAATCGGAGGAGCACGTACTGTGTTCGATAATTAATTCTGTCTCGTGTGTACACCACAGATCAAAAGTTTAGGCTTCCTTTATCCCCCTGCTTTCATTTCAATCCTGAATCTTTATAATAATAATAATAATAATAATGTCATAATAATAATAATAAAAAACAACAACAACAACAATTATTGTTTTTGTTGTTTTTCATTTATTTTATTTTCTTAACAACAACAACAATTATTGTTGCTGTTAAGTGTTCTGAGAATGTATAATTTCGTCTATGTACTGTTTATAGGACAAAGGTGGGCCGCGGACATTTTTTAGATTTTCAAGTGGGCCCTGATTTGGAAAAGTTTGGGAACCCCTGCCCTAGAGGGTTCATAAGTGCAGAATGTACCTTCGGGAACAGAAATGGACTCCTGCTGTACCCCTACTTATGAGACTGTGGGCGTAAAAATCACCACCTTCCAAAACATTTCACTTACACGTCTGTGAGTACTTTGTACTGTGAGCCACAACAATTTTCTAAAAGAAGATTCTCTGATTTAAAAACCATCTCCTAACCCTGATCCAGAGGCTTAACTCTAACTTAACCCAAACCCAACCCCTGACCTAAAACTCTTGGAAGTGGGAAATTTAACCGAAGACTAAATGTTTTACTCACCGTTTTTTTTTTTTTTTTTTTTAAGTACTATCATTACTTATGGTAGTCGCAGTGCTGTTGTTATATACAGTAATTGAGGAAACAGGAAAATGGTCTTATGGGTGGTCTCAGAAGTGAATATATTAGTTACATTAGATGGGGGGGAATAAATTCAATCTCTATTGCTGTTTCCCTGTGAGGAAATTCTGTTCAAAGTACAGTTTTCAGAACGAATGTAGAGGCCCCAGATTTTGGGTTAATCATGATGAGATGGATTGAATTATTTTCCCTGGTTTATTTCTCCATAATTGCAGCCCTTTAATAACCAGTTATGTGAAAATTATGTGGGAAGTGATATACCTTTGAGGGAATGGCTCTCTGGCCAAGATAGTACATGTTCAGTGATAATGTAAGAAACAGCAATTCTGTAAATTTGTGGGACCCATTTTCATTACCTGGGTGAGGCAACAGGAGAGGGGTAGGGCGGTCAGTATATTTAAGGATCGGTTTGATTTTCTTTCGAGAAGCTGCCTGCATCACTGCGATAAATAGATTTCAAGAAAGATCCAGAGAAGAACAAGAAATGAGTGACTCCTGACAGACAAGTGGTTTATCTTTCACTTTGTAAGTGACTGATTGAGAGTGTGTGCTTCCGTGTGTGTGTGTGTGTGCATGTGCGTGTGTGTGTGTGTGCGTGCGAGAGTGAATACAGTATGAGCCTGGCTGGTATGCTTCTGTCTCTTATCTTTAAATAGCTTGAGCATGAGGCAGTATATCGTATGAGAACCTATTTACTGTATATGCATTTGTGTTGATGAGCGTGAGCATGCATGCGTCGGTGTGCAGTGAATGGAAGTGTGTGTGCATGTGAGTGCAGGGGCGTTTTATCGTTTCTCATCTCATAAGGCACTGGGAGTAGGGGATGCTGCGTGATAACCAGCTTTCAGAGCCGTGCCGTAAAACCTCTCTGGTAAGGCGAGCCAGGATCCAGACAGCTGCGGTGATGTCCGTGAAGCAGAGGCGCGACGGTGATGGAGCATCGGGGACCTCGCGGGTTATCGTGTGTGAGCATGTATCTCCACCCCTATCCCGCCTACAGGTGCCCCCGCTGCCCATCAGCGACACAAAAAATCGATACGCATCGCGGGGACACCGAGCTTCCGTGGCACCGGAGAGCACATTCAAATTCCACACAGACGCACCATCCATCACCTCTCCTGTCAAACCCAACGAGAGAGTGCGGAGAAGAAAAATCCTCCAGACCTCATTTGAATAAAAGTGTTAAAACAGGAGAAACTGACAGCCCACCTCATGTCAAACGAACGAGACAAATTTCTTTCGAGCCTCCCTCACAGCGCAATGCTAATGCATGCTTTACACATGCTGTCTTTTTGGTTGACTGTCCTCAGACATATAAATCACCAGGGATATCGATTTCACCATCATGACTGGTAAATGGGTTTTTCTCTCCCAACTGATTCTCCCTGTGTACAGTTTAATGGGGAAACAGACCATTTCGGGTGGGGGCTGGAGAGAACATAAAATCTTGTACGGTCGCTGGACTTGGGCTGGGTAGAGCTTCTGAGTCTGAGAGATCAATACTGCCATAGTTTTTGGTCACGATTCAGATTCTTTTGTTACCACCACATTGTAAAAGAAGCCTTGTAACTGCAGAGGAGAAAGGATAGCTTTCATTGCCAGTACCAGTATCTTCGCTTATTTATTGGCCGCTCTCTGCTGTCAATTTTGAAGCAAACAGCTTTAACTGAAGATTCGCTTTGTATAGCGATACATATCCTAACCCTATATGTGGTCAGAGTTGTTTATTTGTAAATTGCTGGAAAACAGAAACGAATGAAGCTCCGTCAAAGTTCTTTCAGGAAGACTTTCCGTCTGATACTTATGCTCACATTACATTTCCATTAGTATCCAGAGATGCATACTTCTCACACACGCTTACTCCTAATGTCCCATGCTGTCATTGTACAGAACCATCAGTGGCATTAGATCGCATGTTCATGTCCATCCAATAGCACAAAGACGCACCGAAATTGCCAGCCTATCATCTTACTGCTGTCCTGTTAAATGTATCTGGGCTTTCATGCTGCTGTTGGATTCTGATGCATCATGCTGTGGTCATGTACCCCCCCCCCCCACACACACACACACACCTCCCCATCAAAACCTCATCTTTGCTTATTCACCAGAGTCTCCACTTCATGAGCCTCACCAGTGTCATCTGAAGTCATCAGTCACCACCAGCACCAGTCATCTGGACTCCAGGGGGGGATTTTTCATGCTGCATCTCAGGGTTGATGCCCCCAGATTGCAAATCTCACAATAGAGTGAAAGCGCTGAAGACTTTATACATGGGGACTTTATCACTGCATCATCTGGATTAAAAAAATATATATTTCTTTCATTTACTTTGCAGTTTGTAATTTAAATTTACATAATTCCACTGTCTGTCTTCTTGATACCACCAGCATTTTATTTTCTTTGTAATCTTTTGGGATTTCGTGTGCCTTGCCCATCAGTACAGTGAGATCCTGAGTCTGCATGTGTGTGTGCGTGTGTGTGTGTATTTGCATGTGCAAAGGCCTGTGTGTATGAGATATACTGCTCCGCTTCAACACCATGCATACCTGCGCTTGCCTGTAGTAAGGAACACTTCCTTGTGTTGCTTTCATTTTTTTTATCGTCTCAAATTTTTTGCAAGTTAGGCCCACCTAGGAGGAGATAAAGACAGTATCAGGGCTCAGCTATCACTCACTCACAGCTGGGCCGACCTGTAAAGCCACACATTTTTATTACCCTGAAAGGCCTGATAAGATGATACACACCAAACCAGCAAATTCTCTCAATCTCAAGCTCAAACTCGTAAACTAGAATACAGCTTTCTGTTATGGCAAGCTGTCACATACCCTCAGTAGCCTATAGAATTCTATATGTTTGCAATGGTAGACCCCAAGAAATTGGTCTTTCTCCCTAGTTTGCTTGCTCAAATAGAAATAACAGACTTTGCCATAATAAGCAAAACACAAAAACGTGTTCTTCAAAATTCCAATATACGATAACACTTGAGACAAGAGTGGAATTAGACACACTATTGTGTTTTCATCAGTTAGAAAACAATTTTTTGCTATCAGTTTATAATACTGGTAATGAAAAGCCTATAAATTATTAATTTTCCTTCACCTCCAAAATCTACTGTTCACTGTCTCTGTCCAGTTAACTAATAGTCTTTGTCCTGCTTATTTACCTGAGTCGATACTGCTTATATTTCAGTAAAATATGCTACTGTAATGGCCGGTAGAATTAGGAGGACAAGCGCAACAACCAGAGAGAAAGTGAGCAGCACGGTCACAGTACAAACACAGAGAATAATACAGAGCAAACGAAAATACTCGCGCTCCCAAGGGACGTATAATAATAATGAGGCTTCTCCTGGTTAAATAAAGGAAAATAAACAAATAAATAAATAAATAAAATAGTCTGAAACACGGAAGCAAAGCGAGATAGAAAAAAGGGAGAAGAAACTCCAAAAATCAGAAGATAGAAAGTCATACAAAACCTGACTACATGTATCTTTGGCTATAGGACAAAGCTAAAAACAGACGAAGGAGGCGTGCCGGACTTCCTACTTATGCAGAGTCCAGGAAGGCGCCGCCCCAGCTCAATCAGCCAGCTGGGTAAAGAATGCAATAGCCAAGGAATTCGATATCGTCCCGGGACGAGAGCCACAAAGAAAAGTCCAAACCACGCACACGCCTCACAACCCATGACAGCTACTGCACCATGGAACTTTTGACTGGTAGTTTATACTCTAACCAGCAATAAGGTTCTCATTCCTCATCTGCCATATGGTTGTCCAAATAAGACCATTTATATTCTGCAACCACAGCACAACTGGTACCAGAATCAGGGAAAGAATCTTGCTTTTGATGCATCCTGGGTCCTTTTTATTACTTTTACTGCAATACAAATGTCCTTGTCTGGGTTTGAATTCGGTCTCCCTTTATTCATTTCATTATTCTATCACTCTCTGGTTCTCTCCCTCTCTTCCGTGCTCTTGCCCCCACCAATTCCCAACTGTTGATTGTGGTGTGTTATTTAAGTTCCTGGTCTGCATTCATTCTCGGCTGGATTGTTTTCTCTTCATTGTGTCCTAACCCTGCTCTACTTAAAAGTTATTTATGACCCCACCCCACCTGAAGGGCGAGGGCTAGGGCTACTGTTTTTGGTTCGGTTTGGTTCTTTGTTTGTTGACACTTTATCATCAAAACTAATGGCCAGATTCACCCCAAATTCTGTTTAGGGATTGCCACTGACCTAGAATCAATGCCTATTGAATTTGGAAAAGTAGGTCACAGTATGTGTGAGGGGCGGGGTTTGTTGTGCCTGGCACCACTTGTTTATTCTGCATTTAGTAGAAATATAGAGGAAAATCAAGTAACTTTTTTATGAGGGATATCTCCCTCTACTGCAGTCCTTAGAATGGCGAGTCTGCCGTTCCTTCCAAGCCTCAGAGATTGTGAATGAGCACTATCCAGTTTGCCCTGTACCCCAAATTGCTTTCTCAGTACTGACCTCAGACCTGTCCTTGACTACGGCCTCTATGCCCACTTCTACATCCAGATTATTCATCGCCTGACTCAGACTGTCCTGACCACTCTGCAGCTAAGACCAGTCTAATTCTTATGCTTTTGTTTATGCCAACTGCGGCTTATCCTCGATACTATAAGTATACTTATAAGGATACTTCCCAAAAGGCCCAGTTCCCTGAGGATCTGCACCTGATTCCTCCACTGAAGCTCAGTACAGTTTTTTTTCTTTTTTCCACGCAGACAAAGACTGTTTTTTTTTTTTAAAAAGTTGTTATTGGTGACATGGGGGTGGAGTTCAGCAAGGAAATCAACCCCCAGGGCTTGGAAGAAGTAAAAACAAGAAGATGAGGAAGTTGTGGAGCTATTTCCCCCCAATACCTGTGAAGAAACAATGACTGACGCACACAACTTAATTTCAGAATGACGTGCGGATTGGCTAGTGCGCTTCCAAGGCCAAGCCCTTGAATGGTCTTGGATTGGAGTGCCATTTTTACTCCCTGTGTTCTTGCTCTGAGGAGCTGTCACCATGGTGATGTTTTCAGGGTTAATGTGAGCAGTCTGTGACATTTCAGGGAGGTGTTTTTAGGCTGGTGGAGGTGGGAATAGACCATGAAGAGAAAAGGCTGGTGTAGAGAACAATATGTTCTCACAAAGATCTTTCTTCCTTCTTTTCATTCCTGCCTTCCATTGTGTCTAGTTATATGAGCAGTTTGCAGAAAAACAGCAATAGGCACATCTCTCTTTCTCTGCCATATGTTGGTCTACAGTTGCTTTAGCTCGTGTCATTTAATAGATACATTTCTATTTCCCTTTGATTTTATATTACACTAGCTTAAAGACACACATACTCCCAGGCACAATGAAGCTTGCAGAATACCTCACACAAATACAGTGATGTGGATAGGTAAGGAGGCATGATATTTGGTCTCTGCCTAATGGTGATAATTCACTCAATCTGGCTAAGCTGCTCAGAGCTGGGGATAATCCTTAGTGAATTAACTTCGAACAAACCTCTTTCACCTCTCCCCAGAGAAAGGCAACTCATACCTCCATCGACTAATCCTGCCTCACTCAGAGCACACGCGGAGACATTACCTGGTGTCCATGCGTTTTCGAGCGGGAAAGCACTGGCCGCGGAAATACAAATGCCTTGTGCGTACCTTTGTGTTCATGATTTGTATGTGCAATTGTGTATGTAGTGTTTGTGTCTGTGTGGTAAGTGGACCTTTCAAGAGAATGTCTGTTTTCATGTTTAAGGCCTATATGCAAGTGTGGGATGAGCCTAATAGATGACAAGCACTACAGAGTGGATGTACCTAAAGCAGAGGTGGACCACAAAAGGTGTATCAGCACCTGGCTTTCACAACAGCATCAGGCTTTTAATTACTACATTAGGTTAATTAGCCAACCCATATTGAAAACTAACATTTTAGCTGTCTTTTGTGAATGGCACTTTAGTGGCCACTAAAGATTGTTCTTATGTCCCTTCATGAAGTATTTTTACTGTGGTCTAACCTACTAGTTTAATGCGCATTTGCCTGTGGGGCCACTTAGCTAATTCAGCCAGGATAATTGGTGGAAACACAAACTTGCATACAAACCGGCCCTCCAGAACTGGAATTGCCGACCCCTGGCTTTGAGCCAAACTGCTCCACTCCGATTTAGATTAGACTCAGACCTGTCACAGCAGGCTTTCTCTACAGCATTATTTTAACCCTTAATACCCTTTATAAAATTTGCACCCGATACTGAATTCCTGCCTGCTCCATGTGCTCAAGACATTTTTGCACACATTTTGAAAAATATAGTAATGTAGCGATATTATTGTTTATTATTATTTAATCTTTTACTTTTGAAGGCATTGACATATCTATCGACAACCAGTATGAAAAACAAAAATTTAAAGTTTCTGAATTTGTTTCATGCCTTAAATGTGTAGTGGGTGACATAAACTATTTATTTACTTTATTTTCTTTATCTATAATATATTTGAGGTCGATGTCTGTGTCTGTCTGTGTGTATGTACACGTTTTTTTCTTCTACATTTCTCAACCGCTTATCACCAAATTTGATGTGAATATCTACTTGGACACCAGGAAGAACTTGACATCGCCTAATTTTTGAAAAACGGTCATGCACGCGAAAAAAATGGCAATTTCACTCCGGGTAGTAGCTGGTATAATATATATGAAATGATAATTTAGGTTTAAATAATTTAGTAAATATTTATCAAATACTTTGCTGGTTTCTGCATTGCACGGTGTCTTTTTGAGAAAGATCAGGGATTCCTGTGTACTACAGGGGTAAAAATTAATTGTCCCTGTCAATCAACTTTCCTCTCTATCCTTTAGCCTTCCTGGTCTCTGGTCACATACACACACTCCATCTTACTTCTATTCATCACTCTCCCAGTCTCCTTCCTCTTTGTTACTCAGATTGACATGGAGTAATCACTGCTCTGACCTTGTCAGTATCAATAAACACTCACAGCGGTTCAACGACAGTGCTTATCTGCTCCATCACTGGGGTCTCGGAATAGCACATAAGCATTTGTGCTCTCCCCCAGAAATCACTACTGGCCACTAGGAACTGGGAGCTGGACATAAGAACCTAAAAATGTGATTGCTAAATGGAAATCAGTGGCACATGTGGATAAATATATTGAAATGAAAGGATATAGTCTCCTCATACGCTTGACCTTAACATATTATTCTTATTGTGTTTTATATTTTATGGAGCCTTCATTTTTATTAGGAGTGTTAAGAATTCTGCACTATATTTTATTTGGATTGGGATTTTAATTAGATGGCTTTGGAACTGGATATCCTGTGACCTAACCAGTGGGAAATTGTAAAAAAAAAAAAAAAAGCCTGTAAATAAATCCACTCCTGCCAGAATACAGGCTGGTGCCACATCTATGGACTCATTGCTTTCCAAACTGATATGAGCTGACACCCATGAAAACCCAGAGACCTCCCAGCCTTCTAATTTTAATAAGACAAAACAGTACTATCAGTTTTGATGTTTCTAGGTGTTTTTTTTTTTCTTTTTTTTCAGCCATGGCAGAATTTAATTTTAAATGTGTAAGCTAGCAATTTGGAAACATTGCGTCAGCAACTGAAACCATGAAATTAGTCACTTCCCATTTGAATGGAAAGGTCTCAAAAATAGCGTGAATGTAAAAATTTGCTTTGATACAATTAACTGAACCATCACCGCAGCAGAAATTAGGAAGAGGGCTAAACGTGGATGTGACACCATTTTCCCACTATTGGTCTATTGCGGATTACATGATTTATTGTGAATACAAAGGGCATCATTACTGCTCAAGAATTAAAGATAAAGGCTTTCAATGAATATCATGCCAAAAAAAAATGCTTCAGTAATCCTCGAGAAGAGCAATTACAAAGAAGAACAAATTACATTTTCACTCTGTGAAATCTTGTAAGCAGAAGATGGGCCAGAGCTGATCACCTTTCCATCCATGATAATTACCGCCTCCCCCTTCTCCGTCTGACACAATCATCCTGTTCCCCATCCCATTCCATATTTCCTGAGGTACTGTAACGCCACACACATGCTGAAGAGTGCTCATGGTACTAATGGCAAATCTCAAAAGATGTTGGTCTTTTTTTAAAGGTGCAGTTGACAAAAAAAAAAAAGGAATTAAGTATTTTCATTGTCCATACCTTCAAACAGATGGACTACTTTAGATCCATCAAGATGAGACAGTATGGAACGCAATATGGCACTGGTTTTTGTTATTTAAGCTGCGGCACAATGTGCAGCAACATTAGTGATATGAATGTCATGAATATACACAAAAAATTTATGTAATCAAAAGTCAACAACAACACCTCTCTCCTCAGAGCTCAGTTTGCACACAGATTCAACAATAAGTTGTTTCCGACAAAGTATGCACCCTGTTAAAATGTGTGTGCCTATTTGCATGTCAAAGTGTACCTAATCAGTCATTCCCATGATTAAAGACCCTTTGCGGACGCAGTCTACCTTCTTTCAAATAAATACTTCTTGCATTAAATTTTGGACCTAATTGGGTCAAGATCAAGGTCAAGGTCACCACAAACATGAAAATAGTATAAAACGTTTTCCTTGGGCCAGGAATGTTATGCCTGGCACATGTGCCTCCTGTATAGGCATTCTTTTGGCCAACATTTTTAAATGTATTATGCCTTATTATGAATAACTTGTGTACTAGTCTGCTTTTTGCTTAACCAGGGCTGGCTTTGGTTGCACGTTCATTTGCATGGGGAAAAGATCCCAAATGGACCGTGAAAGGATGGAAAATGTGTTCATTCTAAGACCAAAACTAAGAAAAATTCAGACTCTGGAATGTGAACTGTACTTGGAAATTCTAAGACTCAGTATTTTGACAGATTAGTGGGGAGAGTCAAAGGCAACGTCTTTCGAAGTCCCACATCTTGCCCTTATTTGAATGCAGTCATATCAGTGAAATGTCGAAGCGAAGGCCGGGCCATTATCTGACATGGAGATGATCTGATCAAAAGCCATGCAGCAAGTGCAGATGAGTTCAGATGCCCTACATTTTAAAGATACCAAAAACGACGAGGGGAAGGATTCAACTTTAACTGCGAATGGATAATAGCTAAATAAAAACTGTCTCTCCACAGCAACATCAGGTATCCTTGTCCAGGAGGAGAGAGTTTAACTGCTGAGCCTGTATTAGATGGAAGTTTCTCACTGCTAATTTTATGTTGAAATCGTGCTCACAGGAGAATAATGAAGGGCTGCGCATGCAAGATGTGTGCTAGAAATCTATGACTGAACTGGGAGGTGGAGATGTGAATATTCTTGCTCCTTCAAACATAATTTAGAAGTTATGAGCAGTTACAGGCATGGCAGATAGGGTGAAAAGGTTCTCAAGTCATTAATTTACTCAGCACATTCTGGATTAAAAGGACAAAGGATGCCCTTAGCATTTGAATTGAAAGTCTCCTTAAAGACGGGTCACATGCAAGTTGTGCAGGGTCAATGTGCACTTGCAGGGAAGGACAGAGGGCGAAATACACACAAGCCGGCGAGCTTTGAGATTAACAGAACCTCCGAGAGCAATGAGCTGAGCCATCTCTGGTATGGGTGAGAACTTGAATCTGTAAAAGGAAGGAAGTACACAATGAGACTGTGGAGCTCACTAAAAGTTGTTGGTTTGAATCAGAGTATACAGGGCTGGGGACACTTGAAAAAGTTAAATTTAATGGCAAGCTGTATTGATATAAAATGTCAACTGCCATGTGTAATTTTGTTGAAGACAGTCTGTAAGCTGAACGCAGTGTGAATCACTTGGCAAAACTGTTAACATCCTGTTTCATAGACTGGCCACAAGCACATTGACGATACCCTCTCTGCTAGCTGTTTAGATATTCAGCCATTTTATTCTTTTTTCTGAAAGAAAAATGACAGCCAGAGTTGCCATTGTCCATGAAATGAAGCTGAGAGCAGTGAATTTAGCAGAACAGAATGTCCAATAACAGAACTGAGAAAAATTTTGAATTATTCTGAAATTATAAGAGTCCTCCATAAAATGGCCATTTTCTAGGTGCAACCTTGTCATAAAATTAAAAAATGATCTAATTAAAATTGAATATTAGATGCTCATTAGGGATAAGCATCTTGAGTTAATTGAAGGTGGATGCTCGTTAGTAAGTTATTACTTTTGTTGTAATTAAATAGAAATGGGCCTCTCACCATTATAGTTCTGTTTACCATCATGTCTGGGCAAAAAAGGTGAAGAACAGTTCGAGAGGAGGTCAAAAGATTCATGCAGAATTTCCGGCCCACATAGCCAAGAGCCTCTGGTATGTGTATGGACTGAAATGAAAAATATCCTGCCAACATGAACAGGAGACTGTTAGCAAATGCAGGCTTGCATGTTTGCATATTTAGCTCTTAACCTAAATGTAGAATTTGAGAATTCCATTAGTATTTATTGTTACTGGAGAAATTTAGTTTTAACTAGACCTTGGGTTCAAAAATGAAATATTTTTAAGCCATGTGAATTTTCATTCAACTGTAACCCCAGACCTCATCAGATTTTATACTAGATTAACTATTTAGTAATGCTAAAAAAACATAATTTTCATGTTTCTTCAGTGTTTATTGACTGCACAATCAGGGTCAGAGTTCAAGAGTAGTCAAGTAAGGAGGCTAGCATGGTCAGAATGCTTTCAAACCATGCTAACCTTTTCTCAAGAGACCTGGAGGTTTTCACTTCTACTGTGAGGAAGCACATCCATCCTGTAGGTTTTCACTCCAACTGGAAGCACACCTCATTCAATAACTAGAGGTCTTGCTGAGCTGCTGATTAGTGTGATATTTTCCTGATCTGTTCATCAGCAAGTGCCTGCACTGGAGCTCCAACATCGTGTGCTTCCGTCGTGTTGCCCAGCCTTGTCAAATGATTGCTTTCTGTTATCCATCTCACCTGTCTCCCTTTAGTACTGATCACTTTTCTTCAGTATTCATGCCTCTTGTTCTCTTCAGAGCCCTTTTTTGTGGTGTTTGATTTTACGACAGTTTTCTAAGCTTTATCTATCATTGCTCTTGTTGCTTGTGTTCTCTGGTTCCGCAATTTGTGTTTTCTGTTTTGAGTTGTTAATTGTTTGATATACTGTTGGACTGGTTTGGTGTTTCTCTCGTCTTTTCCCAAATTACATTAATTACTGCACCATACAATAATCATCTTTGGCCCTCCCCTTATTGCCCAAGTGTGACAGTTTATGGAGCTACATGCATTCTTGCATTAGATTGCTTTGTCGGTCATACATTCCTGTTTTCTCCCATCGTTAAAGAACAAACATTCTTCTGCCTGAGGGTTAACTGTAATGATACAGCCCAGGAACCAGAAGCAGGCAGTGGGAGAGAAAATCTAAATCCTTTATTCGGTCAGAGTCCAAGCCAGAGCTCAGAAAAGTACAGAGCCAAAAACCACCATCCAATACTCAGGCAGAGATGCCAAGTCTCACGCATTCGGCGTAGGTCTCACTGATTTTTTAGGCTTATTCACTGTAGTCTGCAGTTATTCACTGAATGATTAATGAGATTCTCGTGCGGAATTAAAATCCTTCTGCATTGAAGTTTCCGTTTCACTGGCGTAAAGGTGCACCTCATCTCAAGTAACATGGAAAGCGATTATGACTCCGGACTTCCCGTGCTTCTCTTTACTCAGGGATTGGAAACAATGCATGTGTTTCATGATCATTTAAATTGTTTTAATGAAATAAGACCATTTGAAACGTTTTTATGCAATTCCACTTCCTTTTATCCCTCAGTAAAGACAAGCCCGAGCATTAACTTGATGCACAATGACTTAAATTTCGCGAGTGAATTTCTTCAGTGTGCGTTGATTGAATAATTGCGGACTACAGGACAGGAACGTGAATGCCACTAAGAGGAGAGACTCACGCCTAAGACGTAGCCTTGTCATCTCTGGGCTCGTGGGACAGGCAGAGTTCGATAACAGTAGGTCAGAATGGTAAAGGTATGTAGACGTCAGGCAAAAATCAGAGTTGGTAAATCGTGAGGCGAAAATCAGGACAGCAAAAGACAGGAATTGAAGTCAGGTGGGCGGGTCAAATCCAGAACAAACAGACGAATCAGAAGGGCACAGGCAGAAATCAGTAGCCAGGCAAAGGGTGTCTCAAATATCTCAGATCTACAGGCGTACGGGTTTCTCAGCACAGAAGAACAGATCAAAGTTCTGACAGGGAAGGAACAGAAATGCAGGGCTTAAATGGCACCACACAGAGGTCACATACTGCAGGGAAACAGGTGAGAGGAGTAACTGATAATGAACAATGAAGGTGAGCACATGAGGAAGCCCTAATACAGTAATTGGCAAAAGCCAAGACGCGGTCTGAGGAACACAGACAACCTATGACAGATAAACCGTTCCAGTGAAGGAGTTCTACGTGCGCAGATTAAAGAGTGCAGGATAGCAGTTAAGCACGTGTGAGAGGTTTTGATGAAAAAAAGGGAGATACGGGGAAAGTAAAGCATGGGGCGGAGACTAGAACAGGGCGAGTGCTAAGATCTCGTTAGTAGTAATTAGCAGCGGTGCAATTTACAAATTAACCCCAGTGTTCGTTAGTTAGTTAGTTTTTGTACGCGGTTTAGTCAAGTTCGTAACAATAAAACAAAGTATAAATGTTAGTATTATTAGAAATCAGAGAAAGCAGAGCGAAGGAAGTAAACGAGAATTGATGTAATGAACTGAAACACCAGAAACCACTGAAATCGCCCGAAGCATGTAGGCATGCAGACTGGGGAGAAAGAACTTACCACACTGATCCCAAGAAAGGGGTAGACACTGGTGCACAGAACAGTAAATAAATGGTTAAACAAAAACCGGGATGCTGACTGATAATGATGATACAGAATAATGAAAAATAACTGAAACATGAAACAGGCACTGGCAGAATCATAACATTAACTCCAGCTCTCTAGTCCGATTTATTTTATGTCGTGTCTCATTCCAACTCATTCTCATCCTGAGTCGTCTTATAGTGACGCTACCTGATCAAGCGTTGATATACAATGCAAAAGGAATCTTTTGTTGTCTTTATTTGTGTGCAGGACTGGGAAAAGGGGTCACTTGGGATTTTTTTACCTTTCTGAGATTAACGGGGTATCTCAGTGATATCCCAGTGATAGTGATATCCCAGCACTACTGTACTGTCAATTTACAACACTTTGCTGTGCACAAATTCACCCAATTTTTTTCTCAAAATGAAAAACTTGGATCACTTTTTGATTTTGTTGGAAAATCTCAATCTTCATAAACTGACCCAAGTGACCCCTTTTCCTAGTCCCGCACACAGTTGATGCTTTGGGTAAGGGTTTGCATTAAGGGTTAGGGTTTAATTCAAACTGGTGTCAAATAAGGCATCCTTTTGCGTCGCATATCGACGCTGGGTCAGGTAGTATCAATATATGACCCATCGGGATGAGACAAGGCCCCTCATCCCTGGAAATGTCTGCCCAGTAACAGTCTCTGTTTTGATTAGTAGAGTCTGATCCACTCTTTTGGGGTTGAAATTAAAATCAGAGCAAGGTTGGGCAGGTGTGGTCTAAAACCTAAATAATCTGACCTGCACACATATGCCCAGCTGGAGTAGTACACCAAGTAGGGCCTACTCACGCGCTATTATCCCATGCTGTAGAATCTGCTGTTAATGCCACTCTAACAAGGTACATAAGTCATCAGATTTCATTTGTACAATGCAAGAACTGACCTATCATTGGAAATTTTATAGTGCAGGATGCTCAAACATGGCTCTGGCCCACCCAGTGGGCTAGCTTTGGGTTACGGCTAATCCCTAAAGTTTTGGAAACGTGTTTACGCTCCTCATAACCTATTTCAACACAGCAAAAGCCTAGGTGTTTGCCCTTTGCTTAACCTTTGAACATAGGAACCCATTTACTTCATCTGTCACGTATATGATTTGAAGCACAACCTTTCTTTCTAAATTAATCATCTGTGATATAGTACATTGCAAAAAATGAACACGGCATTATGACAGATTTAGAGTCCTGGAGTGTCAAGGGGGAACATTTCTTCTTTTATGGGATGCTTCAGATTCATGGGACTTGATGTGGCCTTAAAACCGTAAATCATCACTTATAGCAGACATTTATGGGCACAGAAAAACGACAGCTTGCCACACAAGTTCTTGGATTCCAACAGTGTTCAGACCATGAACTAGCATTTTCATGGGGTCGCTGGGATCCAGAGCCCCTGGTCTAGTCCCAACCTTCCCTAGGAAGACCAGACAAGTCACACATAAAAAAAATAGGTATTACTGAATACTTCACTGGGCACTATGTTCAAGTATGTAGCCACTGATTGTAGGGCTGTCCCCAAATTATCGAGATGGCAGCGACTACGAATAAACAGTTTGAAGATTCATGTATGAATACAGTGACATTCATATCAATTTGTTTCTTTTCTTTTCTTTTTTTTTAAAATGTCTGCACTTTATTTCAACTCAGTATTTTTTGTTGCAAATTAATGAATAAAGCCTGGCTCCTTGCAGTCTGATGAATCCATCATTCAAATTATTGTTGGAAATAATGAACGTCTTGTCCTCAGGACCAAACAGAAGACGGCCACCCCAACGGTTTATTGTGTTGTGTCATTGCGCTTCCCAACCTGCTGAGGGAGCTGCATAATGTGACCACTTGAGTTACTATACTTGATGCATAAGAGAAATGTGAGAGAACACGGTGCGAGGAGAAATAAATGTTTTCGAATGAAGGCACAGTACTTTTCTCTGGCTGCTTCTTATTGTTATTCTACTGAAGGTATAGGATACCACACGGTTATAAGTAGCATAAGTGCACTCGGCATAGACAATTTGCATATCTATGAAGGAAACGCTGATGCAGAAGGGTACACAAACATTTTGGAAAAAAAAAAAAACATTTGTGCTTGCCAGACATTATCTTTTCGGGGGTGCCCCTGCCTGTACCAGCAGGATAACTCCCAGCCACAATCAGCAAAAAGCATGTCGTTGAACTCACAAAGTGTATGTGCTGCCAACAGCTTGGACCTGTCTTCTATTGAGAACCTGCAGTGGATGATGAGGCACAAAGTACAACAACAGAGACTGCTGACCAAATAAAGTTGCACATCAAGGAAAAATGGAGGCAAATTCTGTTTTCTAAACTCCAGAAGTGAGGGTCTTCATTTCAAAAATTCACTATTGGGTTTTATTGAAAGGAAATTAATTGGAACACGTTGCAGACATTACAGTACATTTTGAAATAGCCATTATTTAAAAAAAGTCAATGTGTTAAAGCATTACGTACTGTCTTTGCGCTGTTTTCAATTTAATACAGGTTTCATTGGATTTACAAATTGCAGCTTGCAATTTTACATTGCCCTACTTCTTGAGAAATTGAGGTTCTAATCTGAAATGACAAAGGCCGCATAGCAATGTTTAGTAATGACATTTTTGCTATTTTTTTCCCGAACTGAAATATTTAAGTATTCAAACTCTTAGCTAAGGCACTTCAAATTGAGCTCTGCTGCATCCTGCTTGCTTTGATCATCTCGCAATGTCTCTGAAACATGACTGGAGTACGCCTGTGTCTCGTCTAATTCCACTGATTGAACATGATTAAGAAAGGCAAAAACCTCTGTCTATAAGGTCCCAGACCCCATATTGCACATCAGACCATGAACCTGCCGGGGAAGAGAAAGGAACTCTCTGCAGACGTCTGTGATTACATGGTGTTGAGACAAGCATGGGCCAAGGCATAAAAGCATTTCCAAGGCTTTGTTTGTTCCTACAAGTGCCGGGGCATAAAACACTGTAAAACTGAAAAATATTCGTCAAAAAAAAGCCTCTTCCTGCAAAACTCAATAGTTTTGCTAGAAGGGCTTTGATCTAAAATGATCAAGTGCCCAGTGCCCAAGTGCCGCTCTCCAAGAACGTCGGGAATCCTACTTCCATCTCAGAAGCTCCAAATAATTCAGGCTTTTATGGTGGAGTTGTGCAGTGGAAGGCACTCTGGAGTAAAAGGAATATGGATGACAAATGGAGTCTACGGTAACATGAGGAAAAGGACTTTCTGTTCCGATGAAACAAAATTGGGCTTTGCGGATGCAATGACGGTCTTGCTGATTCTAATTCCAAATCCTGTCCTCGTTTTTACCGAGTCATGAGTTATTGTGTGAACACAAATCACCAAATTGTAAGTGCAATCCATTTCAAATTAAATCTAAATCACAGTAAATGCGCTAAAAGGTGAAATAGTCGGTGTATTTTCTAAAGCCACTGTGCATCTAAGCTGAACTGGGATCAACAACCATAATAAAGAGATTAATATGATTAGGCAACAGTTATTTCTGACCTCCTAGTGTGATTGGTCGAGATACATTCCATTTGAAGGTAGGACCACAACATTGGCCAGGATCAAGCCACAATGTTCAGCCTACTCTGGATTGATGTGTAGAAGGAATTCTGGAAACTTCTATTTTGATGTGAACATAGAATACATTTGATCAGCATTCTTATGAAGTCCTTAGACGCAGAGAAACTGTGTTAGAAAGAGTACGAAGAGAAACTAATCAGGGAGAACTACAGCGTGAAGAATCAAATGCGCCAGAGCTAGGATTGTGTCATCACTTTATGATCTTTATGACCTGGATGGGGTGCAGGCTTTGGTAAGGGGATCCAAAAATTTCACTGACCTCGCTTCAGGACAGGATAGCTATGCTTCTGCCTGGTTTGGAGAAATTGTCTTATCAGTGGCATCAGTGGTTCAGGAAAGAGGAACAAGACCTTGCTGCCCTGCGCTGGGAAGGTGAACAGAACTAATGTTTCTGGCTCCAGCTGCCTAGCGCTTGGTAGCTTTTTGAAACGGCTGTCACAACAGATTCAACATAGCAGGAAGTGAAGGCTGAGCAGAGACCTTTCTCTGCACAGCTGCTATTGTGAGCATGACTGTACAATCAGAGAGGTAGAGTAAATGGCTCCTTTTTCTAAGGTTGAGATAATAAGTGTGTAGACCTTCAATGTCATCTTATTCTGTGGCAAACCAAGAATTGCTGCCCTAATAAGGTGTGATGGCTGGCATTTCGAGACGCCAAATGCGGTGGCCGGAACGAAAGGAAGCACAGCAAAATGACAAACACAGATAAAATGAGAGAGGGGCTTGCGCTTCCAAAGAACATAAATCTTTTCAGAATAATAAACAGGAAGCAAAGCAAGAAGGAAGGGAAAAATATGTTGATTTTAAATTTCATGGTGTCAACAAATCTCAAAAAAGTTGGGACAGGTAGCAATAAGAGGCTGGAAGAGTCAATTGCACATAACGAACACCTGGAAGACCAATTACCACTAATTAGGTCCATTGGCCACATGATTGAGTATAAAAAAGAGCTTCTCAGAGTGGCAGTGTCTCTCAGAAGCCAAGATGGGTAGAGGATCACCAATTCCCTCAATGTTGCGCAGAAAGATTGTGGAGCTATATCAGAAAGGTGTTTCCCAGAGAAAATTGCAAAGAGTTTGAAGTTATCATCATCTACAGTGCATAACATCATCCAAAGATTCAGAGAATCTGGAAATTTCTCTGTGCGTAAGGGTCAAGGCTGAAAAACCATACTGGATGCCCGTGATCTTCGGGCCCTTAAACGGCACTGCACCACAAACAGGAATGCTACTGTAAAGGAAATCACAGAATGGGCTCAGGAATACTTCCAGAAACCATTGTCGTGAACGCAATCCACCGTGCCATCCGCCATTGCCAGCTGAAACTCTACTGTACAAAGAAGAAACCACTTCTAAACATGACCCAGAAGCGCAGGCGTTTTCTCTGGGCCAGGGGTCATTTAAAATGGAGTGTGGCAAAGTGGAAAACTGTTCTGTAGTCAGACGAATCACGATTCAAAGTTCTTTATGGAAAACTGAGACGCCATGTCATCCGGACTTAAGAGGACAAGGACAACCCAAGTTGTTATCAGCGCTCAGTTCAGAAGCCTACATCTGTGATGGTATGGGGTTGCATGAGTGCGTGTGGCATGGGCAGCTTGCAGATCTGGAAAGGCACCGTCAATGCAGAAAGGTATATTTAGGTTCTAGAACAACACGTGCTCCCATCCAGACGTCGTCTCTTTCAGAGAAGACCGAGCATTTTTCAACATGATAATGCCAGACCACATGCAGCATTAATTACAACAACATGGCTGCGTAGGAAAAGGATCCGGGTATTGAAATGGCCAGCCTGCAGTCCAGATCTTTCACCTATAGAGAACATTTGGTGCATCATAAAGAGGAAGGTGCGACAAAGAAGGCCCAAGACAGTTGAACAGTTAGAGGCCTGTATTAGACAAGAATGGGACAGCATTCCTATTTCTAAACTTGAGAAACTTGTCTCCTCGGTTCCCAGACGTTTGCAGACAGTTGCAAGAAGAGGGGATGCCTCACAGTGGTGAAAATGGCCTTATCCCAACTTTTTTGAGATTTGTTGACACCATGGCATTTAAAATCAACATTTTTTTTCCCCTTAAAATGATACATTTTCTCAGTTTAAACTTTTGACCTGTCATCTATGTTCTATTCTGAATAAAATATTGAAATTTGGCACCTCCACATCATTGCATTCAGTTTTTATTCACAATTTGTAAATTGTCCCAACTTTTTTGGAATCTGGTTTTTAATAAAAGCAATTTACAGTTAAGGCGCCGCAATTGCGCTGCAGTAGTGACTAATACGGCACAGTTTTGATTCCTGGTCATACCAACCAGTAGTGGTCAGCACCTTTTTCAGAACAGCGCGCAATTGGCTTAAGTGCTGTAGGGATGTAAATTGGGAATGAACTGCTAGGAAGGGAAATTAAAACGGATTGCCTTGTTCGTCGCTCAGGCGCCTCCTGTTGCCCAGCCGAGTGCTTGTCAGTGAGATCCCAAGTTTGGTCATGTTCGGATATCCCCCGCCCTCGTTCTGAACTTGCAATAGTTTCGACCAATGGTTGTAAAGATGCAGGGGCTGACAGGTTTGTGCTTCGGAGGAGAGCCGTGAACTGTCTCTCTCTCTTGAGCTGGCAACAGGGGGTGGCATACGAGCACGACTTGTACATAGTTCTCAATGGGGCTTTCCAAATTCGGGTGGGATTGGAGATGCCAAATTATTTCAAAAAAAAAAGAAAATTACAGTAGTTTCATTCCCTGCCAAGTTAATGGGAACAAGCTCCCAAGCCTTTCTCACTGTCCCCAAAATTGGGACCACATTCCTGTTGATCCTTTCCCAGTTTGTCCCTTTAGCCAGTTTTTTAGGAACAAGCTCCAAATCTCCCTGTGGTCGTCATGATTAGGACCGCAGTCCTCCTGCTGTAAGATAGTTTGGCTGAGGAGAAGAGTGCACTCCACCAGTCATCTCGGTACGCCACCGCCCAGGAATTGGCAATGCTTAAATTACTTTGCCCATAACATCTGAACTGAAATGTGTTATTCTGCTCTGTGCTCCACCCCCCTGTCTGCCATGGTACCATCAATATACTGTTATGCCCCAGACCAGGGAATCAAATGCGGAGGCACAGTAGGCTACAATCCAATCGGTAGGTTTATTGACAAAAGTAGAGTAATGTTTGGGAACGGAACCCCAGAAGAAGAGGTGAGGATGGAACCTCAGGGCAGAGAGCACAGTTCAGCACAGATGTAATAGTCAAAGCTGGCTGGCCAGTCACCAACCAGTGGCTTCCGGGTTACAACCAGGTGGAGAGCACAATTTGCCAGAGCTGAACTGTCCCACAAAAGAATAGAGTAGCTTGTGGGGAATTTCGGTTCTAATCCTGATGTCTGTTGAAGGATTAGGAGCTTGTTCTTGACAAAATGGACGGAGGAACAGACTTAGAAGGGTTAACAAGAATTTGGTCTCAATCCCGGACCTTGATAAGCCTTGGGAGCTTGTTCCTATTAAACTGGACAGACAAGTGTACTTGAGCTAGGTTAACTTGAGCCTAGTCCCAATCCTGGACCCTGAGTTAGCTTTGAAGTTTTTTTTAGTTGAGTGAGTGAAGAGGAAAGCTTCCTTGAATTGCTTTCATTAAAGTTTATGTTACACTTAACAAAGATGAAGAGTTTTTACTCCAGATACTGACTGCGTCTAAGCACAAATGGCAAAGTACAATCCAGCGACTTGCAACTCAATGCAAGGGGTTTAAATACACGTCACAGAGCCATGAGGAAAAAAACCATGAAATGAGACAAATCTGGGGAGGGGAATACACATAAGATGTAAATCAATGCAAGGAGATACAGTACACTTCTAATAGACAGGCAAGCTGCTAAACAGGAAGGGAAACAGAAGGCGTTCACATGAGGGATGTGACATAAACCCCAATATTGGATTGCATCCTGCCTTAGCACTTGATTCCTGGTCTGAATTATAACAAATATCCTTTCTCATTCCAAGGAAAATTGAGTTAAATAGTTAAATCAATAATTAAATCTGTGGAAATTACACTCAAAAACAACCTGAAGCATAGAATCATTACGTTTTTCTTAGTGATAAATAAGGCTTGATTCTACCGGGAACATCTTGGCCGCGTTACTGCTGCGACGCGGGTGCCGGAGTTGATCCGCGGCCATTCTAGACAATGGCTGTGATTCCACCAGTCGCGCCACGGCACGTCTCGGCAGCGTCCCAGAAGCGGCTCTCCGCGCTGCCCCGCCGAAAATACACAGCGAGTCTTTTTTTGCTGCTTGCGAGCCGCAGTCGCGCTGATCTGAATACAGCAGGGATAAGTTTCTAATGTTTCGACATTATACATTTATTGGATCCAACTACGTCAGTATTTGTGCGAATGGGAATTTCACACCAGATCGTGCCAGGCAGGAAGTAACTACCAAGGGGAATACGCTTTTAACTAAAAGAAACCAACCACAAATCTTCGATGTGAAATTTGTTTATAACTTACTTTTCAAACTTGTGATTTTGTTTTAACTAAAACACGTGTAACCTTGTGATAAGATTACTAAACAGTAGCCCTAGACTTCTCAATAATCAGCAGTTGGACCATGAAATCACGTGTAAAAATAATCTTTTATTACAATTCTAGCAAAATATAAAAATAGTTGTTCTTCATGACACCAAAACCAGACATAAAAAGGAGACAGACTGGATTTTCAACAACTTTCAATTTAAAGACACTATTATACAATCTCCAAAGTGCGATAGTGCTTTGAGTTTCACAGGGAAACTAAATTCAACACGAATAAGCTACAGTGGACTGGAGCAGGTTCCTTGCTCCACCTCAGCAATCGCTGTCAGCACAAAAAGAATTGCAAAAATGAATATACAATAAATCATACATTATAACAATCGAGATACAACAATAAAATACATTTACATAAATATATCGCAACACCAGCGCACACTCACCTCCCTACGGTGCACCAGTTGTAGGCACTTCACACGGCAACACAGGACCTGAGTCCGGTAACTCGCATCATACTGTGCAATTCAAAAGAATCACATCCCTTTCACCTCACGTTATAATGTCACAACGCCACACCGAAATAAAGAAAAACAAAAATTCAATAATGATATAAATACCTGCTCAACACTGGCTCATGCATACCAGGTACTACTATGAGACTGCTTGTCCGACAGCCGTGCCCCAGCCATAGAAAGAGAGACGCTAACAAAGTTTTTGGAGTCTTAGCTGACCGCGAGGAGAAAACAATTCTCTTCCGCCCTGTGCCACAGGTAATTACGTCCTGACTACATACCTAGCCAGTTAAAATGTTCCACCTGGCTACACTCACCCCCCACGAACAGATCAGTGTTCCCACTGGTTACTGCTAATCCTACTCTCCCCCCTTCGGATAGCAGATCTAGGCCAATTAAAAGGGTTTGAATGAATGCCTGCAGTGCTCCGCTTTAACCGTCTCACTGCCAAGGGGGGCATCGCTTCCTGTTCTATATCCATCGCCTGTGCCAGGTGGTCCTCTTGCAGCTCTGTGGCTTGTTCTTCCTCCTCAAGACCACCCTCTGCTCCAACAAAAGTTTCAATTATTATGCTCCCAGACTCCGAACTCTCATCACAACTGTCTGTATCCTGCTCCATACACGTCTGCCTGTCCTCTGTAGAATTTGCTCCAGGGGCACAAAGCCGAAGCTCAACTCTGTTAACATTCCTAGGAGGCCGCGATCCATCCACTGGCCTAACAGTGTAGACTGGTCTATTAGGACTTAACTGACTCACAATTTGATAGGGGGTAGGAAGCCAGTGGTCCTGGATCTTATTCCTTCCAGCTGCCTGCCGGTTTCGGATATAAACAAGCTGTCCTGGATGCAGCTGTGCATCCTTTGTGGGTGGCCCCTGGTAGTGCTGCCTGGCCTCTGCCGCTCTTCGCATATACGTGCCAGCCTGATCATATGCCACTCGAAGGCGCTCTTGATGACCCAGCACCCATTCACCAACTCCTCCACTGAATTGCTCCTCTTCCCTGCCCAGCATAAGATCTAAAGGTGTGCAAGGTGCCCGCCCAAACAGAAGAAAATACGGGGAATACCCAGTGCTTTGATGCTCGGTAGTGTTGTACGCATATACCACCTCTGGGAGATACTCGGCCCACCTCCTTTTCTTCTCTGGAGGGAGAACACGCAGCAAGTCGTGGAGTGTTCGATTAAACCTCTCGCACTGACCGTTCCCCTGTGGGTGGTAGGGAGTCGTCCTACTCTTCCTCATCCCATACAACTTACAGAGCGACTGCACCACCTCTGCTTCAAAACACCTTCCTTGGTCTGAGTGCAACCGGGCTGGCGCACCATAGGGTTGAATCCACCCCTTAACCAGGCATTTTGCCACCGTGGTAGCCCGCTGATCACGAGTTGGCACAGCTACTGTGAATTTGGAAAACACATCCGTCAAAATTAAAACATTCTCTCTCCCATCCGAAGAGGGTTCCATAACTGTAAAATCCATTGCCACTACTTCAAAGGGCTGGGACGCCAACAAGCTGCCCATAGATGTCACCACCCTGGGCTGGGGTGCCTTTGAGACAATGCACCTCTCGCAGGATTTACAGAATTCTTCCACATCTTTATACATTCGTGGCCAATAATAGCGTCCACTGACCAGCTTGAAGGTTCGCTCGATCCCCTGGTGGCCGTGCCCTCCATGCATCTGACACAACACTTCCCCCTGCAGGGCTCGAGGCAAAATCAGCTGTCTCTGTGGGCCCTCCCTCGGTTTTAGTCTTTGACGATACAGAACCCCATCACACTCAACCACCCTCTCCCATTGCCGCAACAGCTCTAATGTTCCTGGAGATTCACCCAGACGTTCTTCGCGGCTGGGCTTTTCTGCTCTACCCCAATACTTGAGAAAGGCAGCAACTTCAGGATCAGCTTGCTGTAACCTGGCTAGGGACTGTGCACTATAGCGCGGGAAGCTGGTCGTGGATTCGGTTTGGGTGGTTGACCCCACTACCTGCTCTTCACACCCAATGTGCTGAGGCACAGGTAGAGCCGGATGGCAATCTGGACGATAGCCCCCTTCCTCCGACAGTGGCTCGGAATACTGCCTGGACAAAGCATCAGCTGCTGTGTTCTGCCGACCAGGGCGGTATACTATCTCATAATCAAATCGGGCCAGCTCAGAGACCCACCGCTGCTCCACAGCGCCTAATTTTGCTGTCTGCAGATGGCTCAGTGGATTGTTGTCAGTCAAGATTGTAAACTTCTTGCCAATACAATACTCCCGAAATTTATCTGTAACCGCCCACTTGAGACCCAGCAACTCCAGCTTCATAGCGCTGTAATTTTCCATGTTCCTCTCTGCCCCCCGTAGCCCCCTGCTTGCATACGCTACTGGCCTCCTCTTCCCATCAACCTCCTGAGACAGTATGGCTCCCAGCCCCTGGTGGCTAGCATCAATCTCTAAGGTGAAGGGCTTAGAAAAATCTGCGTATGCCAGCACCGGAGCAGACACTAGTCTCTGTTTGAGGGTCTGAAATGCCAGCTCACACGCAGGGCTCCAATGTTTGCAGAATAAGCGAGCAGGTAGGGGCTGCCGCTGCTGACCTTTCTTAAATGAGCCCAAGGCAGAGAGGGCATGGAGGGGAGCAGCTATGCTTGCAAAGTTCCTCACAAACCTCCGATAAAAGCTTGCAAAGCCAAGAAATGACTGCAACTCAGCCCCACAACAAGGGCTTCTCCATTCTGCCACTGCTCTAATCTTCTCCGGGTCAGTGGCCACCCCCTGTGCTGAGATGATATGACCCAGAAATGACACCTCTGACCGGAAAAAAGAACATTTACTGAGCTTAACCTTAAGGTTGAACTGCTCAAACCGTGAAAGGACGAGATCTAGTCGCTGCAGATGTTGTTCAAATGTTGACGAAAAAACTACAACATCGTCCAAATAGAGCAGCAAGGCTTGGAACCGTTGATCCCCCAAAATGTGCTCCATGAGCCGCTGAAACGTCCCTGGTGCATTGCACAAACCGAACGGCATTCTTTGAAATTCATACAACCCGAACGGCGTGCAGAATGCTGTCTTCGGTCTATCTTTTTCCGCCACTTCCACCTGGTTATACCCGCTGGCTAAATCCAGCGTCGAAAACCATCTCGCACCAGTCAAAGAGTCTAGGGATTCTTCAATACGTGGGAGTGGATACGCATCCTTTCGAGTCTTCGCATTCAGTCGTCTATAGTCAACACACAACCGAATTGACCCATCTTTTTTCCGAACTATCACTAAGGGCGAAGAGTACGGACTACTACTCTCTCTAATCACTCCCTGCTCCAAAAGCTTCTTAATATGATCTTTCACCTCTTCATACTGACTAGGGGGAATCCTCCGATATCTCTCACACACAGGTGCAGCATCCATTACAGGTATTTCATGTTGAATAAGGTTGGTGCACCCCAGGTCACTATCACCAGAAGCAAAAACATGTGAGTATTTACATAAAAGTTGCCTCGCTTGTTCTGCCTGACAGTCAGAAAGTCCCGGGAAGCACAATTTGGCTATCTCTGGGGATACTTCTCGAACCCCAGCTGCTACTTGCCGCTCCTTGATCATAACTTGTTCCTGACGTGGTCCCACACGCTCAAAACAAATTGAAATGTCTTCCCCAGCTATGACTTCAGCAGACTGCAGCAACGCGAGGCGTGTAGAAGCTTTCAACATTACATCAGCTTTCCCAACATTGATAATCGGGATAGCCAAATTGCTATTACCAACCTCTACATATGCACTAGAGACCACAAGGCCCCTAGGCAAGCCCCCCTCCTCAAACCCCAATGGCTCGGCTAACATAGCAAGTTTTCCTACCGGTCTTCTATTGGGTGCAAACGCTGAGACCAAACACACTGAACCAGCGGGGACCAGGGTGGGAGAGACAGCAGAAACGTAACTCTTACTGGCAACAGCTACGGCCTGCTCATTAAGGCATGCTGCAAAGGCATATTCCCAACCCGTACCAAACACCGAGGGCGGCAGTGGGCCAGAACTCTTGCCACAGAGCACTAGTTCATAACACTTCTTAATCACATTCATACCAATTAAACCTGGCACTATTCGCTTGCGTTCTTGTGCAATCTCACTAACTGGATCTTTTACCACTACTATACCTCTCCCTGGTATAGTCCTACCCAGTGCCACTGCCTCGATGTCAGTTTCAAAGTAACCGATAAATGGAATATCCAGACCCTGAGCCGCACTCAAATGTAACCAGCTACAGTCATCTAGCCCCTTTCCCAAATTTGGCTTCAATTGTTGGTTGAAAAAACTTGCAGTAACCGAGGAAACATTTGACCCTGTATCTAACAAACATTTAAACTTCACGCCTCCAATGGAGATCTCCACCGTAGGGCTCTCCCCCACCAAACATTCATAAACCCAAGGATCTACATTAGATAGTGAGCCTGACAGTGCCCCTCCTGTGGTTTGACTCTCCACCACAGGGGGCACTAGTTTCCCACCTGCTCAGATATTTGGACAGCCCCATCGCTCACTATGGGGGTTGCCGCAGCAACATGGTGGCCCTGGTCATGGCCGGCCTGTGCGCTATCACAGTACCGAGCAATATGGCCAACCTTTTGGCAATTAAAGCAGATGGGCTGGCCAGATGGATCAAATCTAGGCCCCCTTCTACGAATAGGTGCCCACTGAGGCCGAGACATCTGCAAATTAGCTACTTTCTGTGACAAATCATTTATCAAAGTTTGCTGTTGCTGTAACATACCTAAAACCTTAGCAAGGGTGGGGTCGGGTTTTATCTCCACTGCAGCTGTCACAACACTCACCCCCCCTGCTGAAGCTTCTGTCTCGCATGAGTCCACTATTTTCCTCCGTCGCACCGCCCCAAACTCAGCATCCTCCTCCCACAACATAGCTTCCTTGCGGAGATCAAAAAAAGATATCGTAGGCTGTTGTCTAATAACTTTCTTAAGTTCTCTACGAAGGCTAATATCACACACATTCTCAGCAAATTGGTCGCGCAGGGCGAACTCTCCCGCCCACGCCTTACTTACTTTACAATGGTTTATTTCTTCCATAACAGCCATTAATGCATGAGAGTACTCACGCACTGACTCACCCTCTTTTTGCCTTCTCTCAAAGAACTGTTTCTGCAATCTGATGAGCGATGGAGGCTGCCCATATATCTCTGTAAGAATCTCCAACACCTGGTCCGGATCTGACCGTACCATTTGGGGTTGATACTTTATCTCTTGCTTAGCTTCTCCCCCCAGTTGTTCATAAATAAATGCTGCCTTTTCACCACTAGTAAAGGGGCGATAACTCAGGGTAGCATTTAACTCATCTAACCAATCGTAGAATGCAACACCTGTACCACCAGTAAAAGTTGTACACTTCTTTTCTTTAGGCAGATATACAATACGCTCTCTGCAACTAGTTGGTGCACTCCCAGTCCCTGCCACTCGCCCGCTAAGAGCGTCAGTCTTAGCCCTTAACTCATCTCTTAACGTATCATTAGCATCCTTCAACTTAGCTATAGTCTCCTTATCGAGCTGTGCTCTAGCTTTAAGGGCATTAACCTTTTGTTGCAACTCCTCTGACATAGTTACTGACCAAACTTACAGAGCAGGCAAGCAGAAAACTGTAACAATTATATTAGACAAAACCGGTGGAGACTTCTGTGGTGGCTGATCTGGCTTCCCCTTCTGTGATGGCCCCAGCTCTTCCAGTAGGGCACTGCTCCAGTCCACTTTCTCTCCTAACACACCCACCCAAAGCACTACGCAAAACCCAGCTTGTCTCCTCTAAAACTCCAACTGCTACATTAAAAAGCAGGACCCTGCTCGCAGCGCCAAACTGTAACCTTGTGATAAGATTACTAAACAGTAGCCCTAGACTTCTCAATAATCAGCAGTTGGACCATGAAATCACGTGTAAAAATAATCTTTTATTACAATTCTAGCAAAATATAAAAATAGTTGTTCTTCATGACACCAAAACCAGACATAAAAAGGAGACAGACTGGATTTTCAACAACTTTCAATTTAAAGACACTATTATACAATCTCCAAAGTGCGATAGTGCTTTGAGTTTCACAGGGAAACTAAATTCAACACGAATAAGCTACAGTGGACTGGAGCAGGTTCCTTGCTCCACCTCAGCAATCGCTGTCCGCACAAAAAGAATTGCAAAAATGAATATACAATAAATCATACATTATAACAATCGAGATACAACAATAAAATACATTTACATAAATATATCGCAACACCAGCGCACACTCACCTCCCTACGGTGCACCAGTTGTAGGCACTTCACACGGCAACACAGGACCTGAGTCCGGTAACTCGCATCATACTGTGCAATTCAAAAGAATCACATCCCTTTCACCTCACGTTATAATGTCACAACGCCACACCGAAATAAAGAAAAACAAAAATTCAATAATGATATAAATACCTGCTCAACACTGGCTCATGCATACCAGGTACTACTATGAGACTGCTTGTCCGACAGCCGTGCCCCAGCCATAGAAAGAGAGACGCTAACAAAGTTTTTGGAGTCTTAGCTGACCGCGAGGAGAAAACAATTCTCTTCCGCCCTGTGCCACAGGTAATTACGTCCTGACTACATACCTAGCCAGTTAAAATGTTCCACCTGGCTACACACGGGCACAGTTTTTATAAACTATGGTGTTTACGACTGGACTGTAGTAGGCTCTACAGCACATCAAAGACGGAAATTACATTAAATGCAATTAAAGCAGAAAAAAATAACAGAGAGCATTTAAGGTTGTTGCAAAAATATTCCGGTAAAAAAAACGAAATATGCTAAATCTGAGCGGGTCGATTGTATCAGCTGGCAAGACGCTGCGCTGACGTTCAGTGGAACATGAAGTCGCCAACAAGACACAGCAAAATAGCGTCGCTCACGCGACGCTGGAAATACTCGTCCGGTGGAGTAACCTTTAACTAGTGTGTGACTCTACAACCCTAATTCCAAAATAGTTGGGACAAATTGTAAAGGGACAATGTATCCAGAGAATTTCAGATTTTTATCTTGCTGGGTAAACAAAATAATGCCACCTAAACATCGGCACAATCTGCTATGAAATGGTCCATTTTGAGTTTTCCTCTAACTTTGGCTCAGTCTAGATTGAAACTGTAGATACTATTAAAGAAATGCTCGGTATTCCAGATAATAGAGTTCCAAAAGCACAACAAACAGCTTTTACCCACACAGTACAAATCTGGGTTACAGAGAAAATGTACCACAAACAAGAATTTTGTCTATCTTTCTAGCTGTCCATTGCACAAACACAGCAAGATACCCAGTTACTATTCACTGAAAATGATAGTGTAGTTTTGAGTGAACACATATACTGAGTACAAATGAAAACGCACCACTCACGAAATCTGGAATAGCTCCACGGATTGATATGTGAAGTATATACGTATGATGCAATTGAGATAATGAATGATTTAAGAAGACATGTAAACATCATTCAATTTCATTCACGATAATGTTAATGCGCGAGAGAGGTTTAACTGGTGTAGGGGTCAAACAGGAAAGTCAATAACGTGTGTGACCGCCATTTGCATTGACACATGCGGTGCATCGTTGTCGCATGGAGTTGATCAGTCTCTGGATAGTGTTCTGAGGGATAGCATTCCACTCCTGAACAAGGGCAACCTCAAGTTCTCGGATGTTGTTCATCTGGCTTCGACGTGAAAGACGTCGTCCAATTTCATCCCATAAGTGCTCGATAGGGGAGAGGTCGGGTGACAGAGCTGGCCACTGAAGCACGGGGATGTTCTGCTGTGAAAGGTACTGCATGGACACCCTTGCAGTGTGTGCCCTAGCGTTGTCCTGTTGGAACGTGTGGATATCATGGTGTTGTTTGAAGAACGGCACAACATGGTTCTGCAGCACCTGGTCCCGGTAGTAGACGCCGTTCACCCTTCCTCTGCAGATATGGAGAGGGGTTCTGTGACGGTAGCTTATTCCACCCCACACCATAACACTGCCACCACCCTAACGGTCCGTTTGAACGACACAATCGGCGTTATAACGTTCACCAAGTCTCCACCAAACACGTATACGGCCATCTGCGTTCCTTAAGTGAAATCGTGACTCATCAGAAAAGATGACCCCGTGCCATTGTCGTAGTCGCTAATTCTGGTGCCTGTTTGCCCACTGTAGACGCTGGTTTCGGTGACGATCTGTCAATATGGGGCCGAAATAAGAATGACGTGCACGCAGGCCTGCAGCTTGCAGACGGTTCCGTACGGTGTTGGGGTGAATGAATCAACGTCGTCCTTGGACTTGAGCAGCCGTTCTTGTCACTGGTAGTGTTCGGTCTCGGACATGATCCCGTACGATCTGACGGTCCTGACGTGCCGTTGTCACACATTGTCGATCCAGTCGACGACGGTCCCGAGTGCTCCCCGTTTGCAGAAACCTTCGATGGAGTCTTGCGATCGTTGTGCGAGCGCAGTGTAGTCGTCTGGCAATTTCCCTGGTGCTGGCGCCAATTTGAAGCATGCCTATGGCACGTTCCCGATCAGGGGCTGTAAGTCGCGGCATAGTGTCGACGTTTCACAAGCGTCAGTGAAGAAGTGCAATTTTATCCGGATTCACATGCTTTTAAAGGCTATGTGTGCACAAATTCAGAGTGAAATTCATTTTTCCCCTGGTGTGTGTGCAAGATGTTGCGTTTCTGCAAAAAACTGCCTAGCCTTACAGTTAACTTGGAATTCTCGCATTGCTTGCACCTGGCATGTCGGTTGACGTCACTGTAGTGTTGTTGTTGTATAAAAATTATATTGAAGGTCATTTGAACTTAAATATTGACTTTTTTCAAGTGGTGCGTTTTCATTTGTACTCAGTACAATAAAGCATTCTAGTTTGCTATATGTCTGGGATATTATTTTATTCCCATTTTCAAATTTTATTGTTATTTCTCAAATAATTCTGGCTTGATAACGTAGTTACCCAGCTTGGTGCTGATGTGGTGCTGAAGTCTAACTGGACTTGAAGTGTCACAGGTCATGATGTAAAGTATAAAATATTTGGTACTGTGTACCCTTAAGTCATGATGGTTGATGTAAAATGTGGTGTCAACAGCAAAACTGAGCTACTTAAATGGCTTCTAGGTGGTGCTATCGGCAGGCAGTGAGTAAGACAAGGACCTTAAAATTTGCCTTTTTTTGTGAGACACCCATATCTACCTATGTGCCAAGTTTCATTCAATTCCAGGGAGTCAACTGCACACCGAATGTCAATCTCTCGTGGAATGGCTCTTAATAGTATTCAGTCAGATGCCATCAAGGCTGATTGTAGAGAATAGTGCCTTACAGGCTGATTAGAGGGCTAATGTTGATTTCATATTGTATAATCTTCCCAGATAGCAAGCACCTCCACTCCGGATCTGCCCCGGCTCTGTGCCAACTCCAGCTGATCCGGCTCAGCTGGGGCAGATCCGAAGCGGAGGTGCTTGCTTTCTGGGTTTAATAGTATTCAGTCAGATGCCTTCAAGGCTGACCGTAGAGACTAGTGCCTTGTAAGCTGGTTAGAAGGCTGTTGATTTCATATTGTAGGCCGGAAATCAACATTAACCTTCTAATCAGCCGACAAGACACTATTATGTTATACATTTTTATACATTAATCTAATTTTATGTGTGTGTACAAAGGTGTTTGTGGATTGAATCCTGTGCTCTCTGGGTTCTGAAATAAAAATGTGTAATTAAAAAAAAAAACACATCTTCAATGTCATTAATGGATATATTCCTGAATCCATAAGGATGATAAGATTGTTTGACCTTGTTTGACCAGTAAAATGGGTTTGACCATAAGAAAATGTTGGTTTTGTCTAGACTGTATTGACCTGGTTAAATAGAATTGCATGACTAAATAGAGACTAATATACA
This sequence comes from Gymnothorax reevesii, assembly GCA_029721435.1. NCBI lineage: Eukaryota > Metazoa > Chordata > Actinopteri > Anguilliformes > Muraenidae > Gymnothorax > Gymnothorax reevesii. Next base: position 27,257,876 of record CM056574.1, on the reverse strand, counting down.
ATTTTCACTGACTAAAACAAGACTAAAATGTCATCAGTTTTCGTTGACTAAAACTAGACAAAAATAGTCAAGGATGACTTAAATAAGACCAAAACGCTCAGAGTTTTAGTTGACTAAAACTTGACTAGACGAAAAAACTATGAACATGACTAAAATTAATAAAGACTGAAATGAGAGTTTGACAAAAGACTAGACCAAAATTAAAATTAAAACAGGCAGCAAAAAACAACGCTTCCTGCAAGTTGTCCTAACCTGGATGCTACATTTATACCAAATCAGGATTACTATAACTTACTGACATCAGCTGTTTCAAATCATATCATTTTTATATAGTTATTTATTTTTGAAAGATTTTTTTTTTTGAGAATTTTTCTTTTATTTGATAGTTGTACAGTGGAGAGCGACAGGAACGTTGGGGAGAAGAATGGGGAAGACATGGCCAACAAATGACCCGAGCCGGAATCAAACCTGGGTCGCCACATGAAGGGCACAGCCTTTATGGTGCACGCGCTTAGACCGATGAGCCACTTGGGCGCCCCTATTCATTTATTTTTAACCTCATGACTAGTCCTAAATTGTCCTGGTCCCGAATCTTTAGAAAAGCTAGGAGTGGACAGATATTTACGAATAAAATGAAGTTGACCAGACAAGACATTGAATACATTTTCTACATACTGTTACAGGAATACATACTTTTAATAAAAGTCCAAATAAATGTAAAAATCACTGCTCTGTTTTTTTATGCACATTTTCTTTTCCCTCCCAACTTTTTCAAAGTTGGGTTTGTACATTAATAATCCCTCTCTGTACTCATAAAAAGCTAGACAGAGACAATTTAAGCCCCTTGGATACAGAGTCTGTTATTAGTGTATCCAGTAGGCTTCCTTTCAGAGCAGTTTCCTGTTCCCTCCCCGCAACAGTGGTCTAACAGCCTCAGAACCCATGAGCCGCAGAGTACAAACTTCGTGGCCCGCAGAAATAAAATGGCTACAGGAGACCTCACATCCCCATTTCCGATGCCATTCTTACATCCAGCATTACAAATTCTCAATTCCCTTTTTGTTCTGCTCACGTAGCATGACCCGCAAGGACATTTCAATAGGTAGACTCTGTTGCATGTGTGCGCTTTTATGTCCACTAGGACATTTGAATAGATAGACTCCATGGCATGCGTGCGCTTTCATGAGATTTTCACCCATGGCTTTCATTTTTGTGCCTGTTTGGAGATGTAATAAAAGGTTCATTTTGATCATTGCCTGACAATTCACACAGATCAAACAAGGAAAATTTTCAGAGGAAAGAGAGCTTAAAAATGTGTCGGCCGAACATAAAGATTTGTCTCTAAGAGTCTGTCCCTCTAATCACTCAATATTTAGTAAGGAATATGGGAAGGTTAACAAACTCAGCAAACATAGGGCTCACTTGACAGAATGTATGAATGCTTCCTGATGACTCCTTTTGAGACAAAGGAGAAAAATAATTATCCTAAACTAAGAGACTGTTGTTTAGACGGAGGACGGTTAGTTGCTTGAAGGCTATTTCTTTCTTTTTCAGGAGCGCAAGGCAAACATTCTTCTTTGGTCTTAATTCTTTTCTCAGGACCAGACACACACATCATTAGCCTGTCTCTTGAACTACTCCTCGGAGCTAAAAATTCTTTTTAATCTTTAAAGTTGACTACAAGGCAAGTTTCATCTCAGGCTACATGGATGAAAACTCAAATAATGTACAAAATTATTTCTATCAATCTTCTTGCAAAACACTGTCGTCTGCCGTAACTCAGATTTGTTTGACAGCCAAAAAGAAAACAGATTCTTAGCCCTCCTGTTCTGTAAATGTAATAAGTGCAATTCCAATTTATCTCCACAAGAGAAATTGGCCCTTGAAGACTTTGCTAATTATGAGTCAAATTCAACTTGCAATGCTGACAAAGGTATGAGGTTGTTTTGCAAAGCTTCCAATCATACTGCACTGAGGTAAGGAAGAAATTGAATAACCCAAAGTTCCTCACCCCTCTGAGTTATGATCCCACACTCAAGTTCTCAGAAACACTCCTGATGGGCTATACATGCCAAATCAATTGACGCCACGAGATGAATATACATTTTTGTTACAAGGTCAATCCATTAGCCTATCAATAATAACGCTATCAATCTGTGGTATTGTCAAAATTTTTGTAATTTTGGCACTAATTGCATTTTTTTTAAGATTATTTTTTGGGAGTTTTCTCCTTTATTTGACAGTGCAGTAGAGATCGACAGGAAAGGTGGGGAGAAGCATGGGGAAGACATGCAGTAGATTGCCTGGGCCGGATTCGAACCCAGGCTGCTGCGGGAAGGACTTTGCGTTATGGTACGCGCACTTAACCGATGAGCCCCACTAACTGCATTTTTGAAACAAACTCTTCATATGGTTCCTTGCAGAGCTCGTTTCCCAATTTAGTCATTTTCACATTTAATCATTGGTAGCCCACTTATCCTTTTTTGTATGGGAAACATCAGATTTATGAGGAACTCTGTATGGGGCATTAATGATTCTGCTTTTTGCGGTCAATTGATGTTGCATACTCATACGCAAAGAGTTATGATTAAAATTACATCAAGTTTGAGAAAAATTGTCTTGTACAGAGACAGGGAGTCGTAATAGGCAGTCCTTTCCTAACTTTGCCACTTTGTTTATAGAAAGGTTTGAAAAGGATCAGGTTTACAATAGAAATCCATATACTGCTCTCATGAAATGTTGGTATAGATACATATGGACATCTTGTTTTTCTTGTATCTACCACTACAGCTGAGGAATAAAATGCATGTAAGAGGTATCTAAATTCTAGGCCCTCTTCTATTACCATCAGGAGACAAAAAAAAAAGAAGAAAAGTCTTCTTTGACCAAAGATAAAATATCTGTCCACTGTTATATGTCAATAAGGGGATAAATGAACTTTTGGGTTTAAATTTCCAGCCAGTTTGTGACTCATTAAATATATTCACCCTTTCTCAGAGACCAGAGGCAGCTCATGAATTTGCAACAGGGGAAGCTGAAACAATCCCTTAAAAATAGTGATTGGTCATGACCTGTTTTCAATCATTCATTTAAATTACCATTACAGAAACTTCAAAAACTCTCAGCGTTATCAGGTGTGACCAGTTTTCATTAATAACGCATACCTGTCAGCTCTCACGCATTCGGTGTGAGTTTAAGTGGCATATTTAAGTTCCTCTGGTGTAGTCAGCAGTTATTCCATCAACCCGTATGAAAGAGATTCTTGCGGAATTGAAGTCCTTCTGCACTGGAGAGGTTGGAAGCAATGGAATTACATAAAGACATTTCAAATGGTCTCATTTCATTTAAACGAATATGAGACACATGCATTGCTTCCAACCCCTGAATAAAGAAAAGCGTGAGAAGTCCGAAGTCGTAATCCTTATGCGTTATAAATGAAAACTGGCCACATCTGATAATGTTGAGAGCTTTTGGAGTTTCTGTAATGATAATTTAAATGAATGATTGAAAACAGATCATGACCAATCATTAATTTTAAGGGATTGTTTTGAGCTTCTCCTATTGCCAGTTCACGAGCCGCCACTGTCAGAGACCAATATGCTCAGAAGGAGAATTTTGTTCTGAGTCTTTGCAAAAAAAAAAAGAAAAAGAAAAAACATAACAGCATAAAAAAATCCTTCACAGTGTAACAGTTGTTCTAAACAGATCAGCATCTTTAGAGGGCATAAAAGAAAGGCCTTCAGACAACAAAGCTGTTTCTGATCACTTGGCTGTCTCTTGGATGAGTTAATTATATTGGAGACCTCTGAGTTCCCTTTGTGTGCTTGTCTGCACCTCCTACCCCCCCATGTCAGTGTTTGCTTGGGGCCCCTCTGGTCCACATGATTCATTGCAGAGCCTCTGAAAACATGACGGGCGGGATGTAGCATCAGTGACTGAACTCTGAGCAGAATTGACGGAGGCTCCTGTTTTTCCAATCAGAAGCGATCTGATGACAATCAGCATTTTGGTGGAGGCCAACCGACGATGGTGTTCACAAATACCTGCCCATGCAAAGCAGAAAAAAACTTTGCAATATAATTATATGAATAATACTATGAAAATGCGATGAATATTTCCAAAAGTTTGCAAGCTCATCTGGTTACTGATGCTCCTGCAGCCAATTTCCTGCCGTCCAGAAACCAGCGCATTTGCAGCAGCAGTCGTGTTCCCGGCCGCTCTCCAGGGTCCTTAAGCACAGTCTCTGCACTGCCGGACAGCGCATTGCGGGAGGATGCAGTCCTATTTAAAGAGTGCAGGCTCTGCTTCCAGCGTTGGCTCCTCACACTGTGTTTGTGATGATACAAAGCTGTCCTTTCTCTTTCTATGCGTGGGAGCACCTTTTTTTGGATTTGTGTCTTGGCAATAGCCTTTTGACTTTCTGACACTTGCCTCTGGTGTTTTTTTTTTGTTGTTGTTCTTTCTCGTAGGTTCCTAGGCCTTTCCTGCCCTGACTGGCTATAATTTTGTTCCCCTGCTGGACGCTGAATAAAGGCTGTGAACTGCACTCTGGTCTCTGAACACTTCCTCCCCTTCATTTGAGTCCCATACACACACATACACGCACGCACACAAACATACACACAAAAGAAGGGCTTTTCAATGAGGGCCGGTGTGGGTGCAGGCTTTCATACCTACCGAGCACTTACACACCTGATACTATTAATCAATCTCTTTAGCTAAGACTCTTGGGGTTGATTAGTGGTGTCAGGTGTGTAAGTTCTGGGTTGGAACGAAAGCCTGCAGCCGTGCCGGCCCTAGCAGGATAATGTTGAATAGCCCTGCGCTAAAGTTTGGAGACTTGCGACGTTGCAACCACACTTACTGCTCTCAACCCCTCTTCATCTCTCTCAACACCATGCACACCCAAAGCACCATGGGTTCCATTCTCTCAAAGCTCCCTAACATCTGATGAGAATGTTGGACGAGTGTCTTGTTCATAGATCTGAAAACGGCATATGCTGACCCATGGAAGACAGGTAGCGCCAGTTTTGCTTGAGTAATCACATCCTATCAGGATGGGGTTTCAGCTCTGGCTACGCACAATGAAGGAGAGAAGGGTAGAAGAGGAGAGAGAGAGGAAAGAGGACAACCAGGCAAAAGAAGTAATCACAGATCATGTAAAATATCTACTACTGCGGTGACAGGACCTTTCAGTTGCCAATATGGCAGTATTATGAGTATTATAAAACAGCACTGTTGGTTCTGTGGATCACATATATTTGATATGGAACATACTAAATTTGAATTTAGTATCGGTAGCTTGTGAGATAAAGGGTAGAAAGGATTTCTTATGCAAAATGTTCCCGGTTCAGCGCTAAGCTGTGTTGGTGCGTTCAGTCCTGCTGTTTCTGAATTATACTCTGCATTCTCTTCTGCCTCACACTCTACAGATCCATCATACATTTGTCACTGGGTTGTGTATAGGTTATGCTATTATTCTTTTAAACCTTTATTTAACCGCAGAAATTCAATTGAGTTTCCCTTTTGCAAGGACGCCCTGACAGAGGTTCCAGATAGAACATTTGCAAATAAGGAATGACAGAGAGAAACAGGGGTAACGCCCCTTGAGTAATGGGGGTTAAGGGCCTTGCTCAAGGGCCCAACTGCAGGGTTCTTCCCAACTTCTTTTCTCCAGATGAAGTCAGAATCCGAAGCCCCATCGGGGCCTGAACCAGAAACTCTTTATTGACCAATCAAGCTACCTAGCACTAGATTACCCTGCCGGTAATTTAAGGATTTCAATACGATAACTTTGTTGAAGTTAAATGTTCAATACGCTACATTCTTTAAAAAAAAAAAGATTGTTTTAATGGACAATGCCATATTTGCCCATATCTCTGATGTCTAACTAATCAAGGGTTGACATCCCTCTTGAAAAGGCAGACATCTAGGTTGCCATGACTGTAACCTTTTCATTTATTCAGGAATGTCTCTGATAATACTCTTGGAAATTGGACACCCTGCAGTGTGGGAAGGAATTCTAAATCATGCGGTAGAAACAGAGCTTGAAAGTGAGTATGCATAAGCCGGAAGCAAGAAGACAATGAGAAATTAGAATGGGCTTTGGACATTATTAAAAATAAAGATGAATAAAGACATTGAATATGTTTTGAGCACTGACTTGCTCCTGGATTTGCCTTTGAGGATAAGAATGTAGAACAAAAAAGGAAATTAATGTTTCAAAGATTTTAAAAATAAAATAGTTAAAAAAAAAATAAAAAATGTACATTGACGTAATTGCCGAACATGGTTTAGAAACCTGATAGTATGAATGTTGGGTTTACAACCTACAACCCAGTTATGAATGGTAAGCCATTAAAGTCTAGAAACAGTCGAAAAGTGAGTTTCAAAAAATATCCTCGGAAATAATGAATGGATAATTTGCTTCTTGACCCAATGTGACATACCAACTTTCAAGCTCTATCCAGATAAAACACTCAGTGGACCTGAAGGCACAGTCTTCCATCTTCAATTTTTGTATTCATTTACTTGACCGGGTTCGTATTGTCAAGAGTTTGGTTAAAATAATTCATGGATCTGGCGTAATATAAATAAGTGACAGATGTCTGCGCTTTTTTGAGAGTGGGTGGAGAGATGGTACTAGAATAGTTGAATTTGATTTACTTTATTTTTATTCTTTTATTGGGCATGAGAATACTGATAATATCCTAATAAAAATCCATTGGGCTCTGCCTGTCGTTGCTTGCAGCCTTTGGGGAAAGCGTAATCAATTCTGCTTTTTCTGCCCAACGCTTGTAAAGCTGATGAGACACTTGAAATCGACAGAGGTGAGCACACTTTTGAAAACAAGTCTTCTACTTGAGGCTATGAAGAGCATATCCAAGAAAACCACATTAGATCTATTTAAGCCAGTTCAATTAACACGGAAAGTGGAAGGCAACCTTGAATTTAAAGACGTCAGCAGAGCATGAAAGCGTTGGTTATGGAGGTAAAAGTGATTAATGCGTGAGAGGAAGTCAAACCGCCATGTAATAGGAGTCTGTTAGTTTCGGCACCAGACGATTGTCAGTCACATGTACGCAAACCTGTCAATCACACGCCTACCTGTCTGTCACACATCTGCTTAGCACGTCTTAGCACCGCTGATAAGGCTGCATTGAACAAGGGTTTAACCTGCATTTAACCTATTCAGAACACATATTTTTTCCTGGATTGTCATGGGTTATTGGTGTTCCCAAAGCATCGAGATCAGAAAGTTTTATTCTGTGTACACTTCAGCTGAGCAGGATTCAGGGCTGTCGATTCAGTTCTGGCCCATGTGCATTGTGTTAATCCTGAATAAAAATATTTTTGGTATGGGGTCAAAATCAATACTGAGGTCGTTTGAAATTGCGGATTAAAATTTGTGCCCCTAATTATAAGGTTGTGAACATCAAGTATCTCGAAATGCTTTTCATTCTGAATTAAATAATGAATTTTCTCATCTCACTCAAAACCTTGGCGATTTACTTGTAATATGTTAAGAACTTATTTAAATGGAAAATTTTGCAATGGAATTCTGCAAGATAAGAAAAAATTGTATATCTTTACCTCCAGCTGGTGGGTGGCAGTGTTTCTTGAGCATTAACAGCAGTAGTAACTGCCGATTTTCAGTCTTGTAAAAGTGATACTGAGTTAGAGCTGCCAATTTGAAACAACATCCAGCCAAAAGTGCACGATAATAGTTTAATCATGCATATGCTACCGCCATTACAGAAGTTACATGTATGTTGCATGTGTTGTTCAACAGTAATTTGCACTACATCTTATTCGCTCTATTGCTTCTACCACACTCGGGCCATGGGAGAGTTAGAGCCCATCCCGGCTGATCATGCCCGCAAGGACTTATCCCAGACAGCTCGCCAATCGTCCATCGCTGGGCACACATCACTCACATATAATTGACACTCATACTCATAGCTACGGGCAATTTAGAGTTTCCAATCCAGCCTGACATGCATGTCTTTGGACTGCGAGGAAAGCGGAGTTGGCGAAGGAAATCCACGAGAACAGCAACAGAAATGGCAAACTCCTCAAAGGCTCAGATTTTAGCCTATGACCTTCTTGCTGTGAGGCAGCAGAGTTGCCCACTGCGCCACCATGCCGAGGTGCAAGCACACCACAAATGCAAACAGGGAAAAGTCGGCACGACAGCCAAAGCAAATGAAATGTAGCCTAAATCTCAACGACTTTCAACATCTTTTTTTTTAGTGGTTTGGTCTAAATTGTTTATTTTGTTGTTGGTCAGATTTTCATGTGCATGTCCACAATGCTTCATTGGCGTATGTGTGTAATTTCATCAGCTTCTGTTCAGTTTGAATTGCTGTAGCTGCCAGGATAGCTTTTTCAGAGCAGCACACAATTGGCTTCGCGCTGCAGGGAAAACTAATTGAGAAGGGACTGCCTGGATGGGATACTAAAAATAGTTGCTTTGTTCATTGATCAAGCACCTCCTGTTGGCCAGCCGGGTGTTCGTCAGTTAGATTCTAAGCCTGTTCATGTTCGAGTATCCGCCCTCGTTCTGAACTAGCATAGTTTTGACCTATGGGTGTAAAGAAGCAGTAGTTGACAGGCGTGTACTTCAGAGGAGAGCCGCGAACTGTCTCTCTCTCCAGAGTTGGCAACATGGGGTCGCATACGAGTAACCCACATGGAAAGAATCTACATGAACATATATGCACATATATGCTGCATATATGCCACATTTATGCTGCATATATACAGCATATATGCCGCATTTAGGCCGCATATAGGCCAAATTCAGGCACAAATATGTGCATATACAGGGCATATAGGTCTCTTATATCACTTCTTTATATTCACATATAGGCTCTATGTACATACAAGGTATATGTCTCCTATATAGCTAATATACCCAGTGGCAGGTTCTGTTTGTCCTACCGATTGTATAGCTCATATCTCACTTTTGCAAGTGTCATACATGATGCCTACCTCATATTTTTATTCTCAATGTAATATCTGCATATTACTCCGAAGTCCCTTTAAGAAATGACAAGAATTTCACGCAATAACTTAATTAATCGTATGTGAACACGTGATTATCTGACAAACCCGTGCCCGTGTACCGAACCTGTTTTGCCCGACTACGAGTACTGTGATTGGTGCCCTGGTTACGACTTGGATTTCGCCCTCTGGATTTTGACTTTTTTGGACTCTGTACTGTTGCTTCCTGCTCTGTGGGGGTTCTCCCTCTACCTTAATAAAATCCAGTTTTACTGCACTGCTTAGTTCTCGCGACTGGTTCCTGAACATCACAGTTTTCTATCTTGTCTGTAATGCAGTTTCTAGATGAATATGGCTCAGAGGTCCTTAGTCTAAATGTAGCAAAATAAAACAAAAATAACAAAATATAAGTACAAAAGTACATAGAAGAACATACATTTAAGTAAACATGCCTTTCAAAAGTCATTTTCATCCCCCCTATTTGAGCATTTCACTGTGGTTAATGAATTTGAAGACAAAGGGCTCTATCTTTCACACTGCCCTACCCGTTGCCACTACCCGCTACCCGTGAATTATGCATTTAGCAGCTTCCACTATCCCTAAACGGTATCTTGCGGCCACACTACCCCAGTATGCATTATGCCGACTCCTTTATTTGCGCCTAGAGATGTGCCCGTGGGCGTGTTTATGCACTTTCCCTACAATTGCTATCTTGACCACACACGTTAGGAAAAGCATATTGCAGGTCATCAAACCACCCGCTACCCATTTGGGCTTTTACAAGAGCGCGCCCAGGCGGCTTCAATGCGCGTCCACTTGGACACATGTGGACAAGCACATGCGTCTCCACTTCCCGAATTAACTTGCCTATAAAAAGCCACCTTGCTTTAGCTTCAGTTGGACCCCTAAGAAAATGGCAGAGTTCAAGTTCAAGACTTTTATTGTCATTAAGCAGTTACCTGTACAACAAACTTTTTGCCAGCAAGGCCACGAAGGTGCAAAAGAAAAAAGTTTTAAAAAATATCCATAATAAATACAAGGGCATAATAAATAGAAAAGAAAGAGACAAAAATATCCCTAGAGGTAGGCAAGTAGATATTGCACATTAACGGTAGGTATTGCACAGATAGGTATAATAATCAGTAGCAGCAGTATGTGTTTTTTTCATTTAAAGTTCTGAGTGCCCAAGGGTAGAAGCTGTTCTTGAATCTGTTTGTTTTGCATCTGAAGGATCTGAACCTTTTCCCAGAGGGCAGCATGCTAAACAGATGATGGTTGGGGTGAAAGTAGTCTTTTATAATTGCCTTAGCTCTGGTGAGACACCTGGAGCTGGCGATGGCTGTCCACTCCCCTCCCTGGAGGCAAATCACCCTCTCTGCAGTTCTAGTGGCCCTCTGTAGCCTCTGATTGTTGGCCACTGTACAGCCAGCGTACCACACAGGGATGGCATGCACCAGCACGCTCTCAATTGTGGACCAATAGAATGAGACCAGCAGGTCGGTCTGCAGCCTGTTCCATTTCAGGACCCTCAGGGATGCAAATTGGGAAGGGCCTGCTGGGAAGGGTTATGTAGATTGGAGTTCCCCTAGGCGTCTCCTGTTGGCTAGATGGGCCCTTACATATTCTGACCTCGCCAATTAATGAGCGCCTTCCACCTTCGTGCTGAGCTTGTGAAGTCTCACTTAGTGAATGATTTAATATAACATAATATGGATGGCAAGAACAGGCCTTTCAGCCCAACTACAGCTCACCAGGTTCTTTATACTATTATGAATATATTCCTTCAGATACTGAATGACTCAATGGTATCTAGCTTTAAGTCAAGCCTGCTCTTGAAAACCCCAAGGCCTCTGTCTCAACAATATGGTCAGGCAAGCTATTCCAAAATGAAATTTCTCTTTGGGTGAAGAAATATTTCCAAATATCAGTGCTAAATTTACCTTTGGTCAACTTCCATTTGTGACCCCGAGTTCTACTCACAACACTTGGTCGAAGGAATCAGTATTTTTATTAAAAGCTTTTAAAACTATTAAAAGCAGTATTTACTGGGTGCGGGCTTCGGAGGAGAGCCGCGAGTTGTGTACACCCTCCTGAGTTAACAACAGGGGACTGCATATGCGAGAAAGCCAAAGTACATGTTCATAGTTCCCTATTTGGATATCCCAGATTCGGGTGGGATCGGAGATGTCAAATTAAAAAAAAAAAAAACATATAGGTTTTAATATAGGGGCACATATAGGTGTCGCATATATGTGACATGCATAAAATTGGCCGTTTTCATATATTATGGGTACATATAGGTACATATATAGTAGGTACACATATGAATATATATGTACCTATAATATATGAAAACAGCCAATTTTATGTATGTCAAAACCTATATGTTGGCCCTATATTAAAAGCTATATGTTTATATAGGTTCTTTCCGTATGGGAAGTGCATAGTACATAGTACATACACTTGTACCTAGTTCTCGAATTGGGCGTTCCAGATTCAGGTGGAATTGGAGATGCCAAATTAAAAAAAAATGTTGAATTGTTTTCCGTATGGGTACTCACATTGGGCTATACAGTATGTTATCCATTTGTATGTATGGGAGCTCATGCCCATTTGGACTAAGACTACCTTAGAGTTGTTTAAAATGGCTTTTTGAATGAAGTTTGTTTACAAAGTATTGATTAAGGCGCTCATATTACCTAAAATGTTTTGAATTGTCAATGCTGTATTAATAAATAATATAACCTCGCTCACAAATGTGCCATATTTTAGTTGGCTACACGTGCAAAGTGGGTGAATTTCAGAGCACGGAATAACTAAAAATGTACCAGTTTTGCTGATGCAAATGCCCCTCAGATTCACAGCATCTAGCTAATCAGTGTGGATATTATAGTGAAACGTAAGTCAGGGCGATCAAATCCAGCTTGAGTCAAAACGGTCACCTTCGATTTAGTGTCGTAGACGTTGCACAATGAAAACAAAACTGATTTCATACATTTATGTTTGATTACAAAAATGTATTAATTATGTGAACAATAATTATTGTAATGACTGCATTAAAACATGGATGCAGAAGGTCTTCTTTGAAAGAATTCTTGTGTCAGCCACCACAATTTTTATTGTCCTCCAGGCCTCATTTTATTCCTGAGCTCATCAATGCTTTAAAAAAAAGAACAAAAAACAAACAAAAAAAAAAAAAAACAGTAATACCAAATAGCTCATTTGTTTATGGTTTTGATTTTGCTCTGTTGGGTTAGTTTTGATCTGTCAGCCTGATAATTGCTCGCTTCATGGGTAGTGACAGGTTCTTGGCTTTCATACTAAGTGTTAACAGTAACAAAGTTTAAATGCTAATGCGGTGCTTTAAATCAACCATAGACCTTACATGTATTCACTTTTAAATGACATGATTAGGGAGCAAAACACAACTATCCTCCTGCTGAAGCAAGATATGATTATTTCATTTCAACTCCAATATTCTATTGTGAAATGAAAATAATGTTTTCAATGTCCAAATGTTTATGAACCTAACTACGCATAAGCTTTACAAAACTACAATCCATTTATCAAGAAATACATTTGAGATTGTCTTTTGCTTTCACTCTGCTGTAATTATTATGTCTTTTGCATATAAGTGGATATTAGTGTACATCTGAGACTGTAACTTCCCGATGCTTTTAAAGACTAAATTTGTGCGGGGACTTATTTGTTTCATTTATATTTACACGGTCAATGTACTGGCATCAGTGATTACATGGAGCACAATCCAAATCTCAAAGAACAATCCTGATTCAGCTCTGTGATGTGTTTTATGTTGTATTTGGGACAACAAATTTGTACGGGGGGAGCCCAGATTAAAAAATAAATAAATAAAAAAATGTCCCCACTGTGATTCTGTTGTGTTGTGTCAATGTTACACCATCAGTAATGCCTTCCAGCAGGGTAGTAAGATCATTCTGTCTAAGTTGGGCGGTCTTGTGGGAGTCTAGTGAATTGACAGTTTGAGGTCTTGTGGTTTTAAAATCAGTCACAATAGAAAAGCCTGCCATTTCTAAAACCCCGACTCCTTATTTCCTTGAAGGAAAGCAGAGTAAATGGACTCTCAGTATCAGCCCATTTTCCCAGGCATAGAATTTAAATGAATAGGGCTGGGAGGCGCCTTTTAGAGATCTCATCAGATTAGTAAGAAATGGGGAAGCTGTTATCGGACCAGAAGTAAAGCCATGAGATTTGCATCTCTACCTGTAATAGAATCAGCTAAGATATTTAAATCTCACATAGGTGGTCAGGATCCCTATAACTCCTCTATTCAGGTCTACACATTAAATCAGCTAGTAAAATTGAATGCAGTATCTTAGTTTTATAATTCTCAGGCCTGGGTTCAGACCTTACTACTGGCAGAACGTGCTATGATGTGCTTAGAGGTGATACATACACTTCACTTTATTACTTTACAAAGTCAAAAAGATAATAACCCTGAACCAGCAATGAAAAAACACACAACATAGACTAAGTGTATTGACACAAAAAAGAAATACATTCGTGGCATGTGAAAGCAAAGGCCCTGCAAGAGGTGTTGTGTAGATGTGGGAAGTGTATGGTTGTGTTGCCACCGGAAATAGACCTTCGGGTTAAATAGTTTCCTCCAATTGCAATCAGTGGCGGTTCGTCGATTTTAACAAAGGGAAGCCAAAACCTCGCCCTTCAAAGCTTAATGACTTAAACCTTTTGCAGTTTACTTTTCTTGATCAGCAGTTGCTCATACAAATTGGTAGAAGGACAGTCAAATTTATTTTCGATAGCATTGTTATACGCCGCACCACGAAATTATGAGGGGTTTTCTTTCACACATAAATTACGACGTAAATTACCATAGGCCTACGTCTTTATAAAAGTTGGTGCTGTAGATTCTTTTGAATTCAGGAACAGTTATCCTCATATTCCGTACTTGCACTGGTAGTGATTTGACATGTATATCAAAATGGTGTTGCATCTTTGTTTGTGATTTTACAGGTGTTCAGCTGTGTGTGTGTGTGTGTGTGTGTGTGTGTGTGTGTCTGTGTCTGTGTCTGTGTGCGTGTGCGGGCGTGTGTGTGTAAGTGTGTCTTTTCTGACCTTGCGAGGCACTGGGAGCAGGGCACTCTAGGTAATGACAAGCTCTTTGGTATGGCATGCCAGGATCCAGACAGGGGCGTGGTGATGGGCATGAAGTATGAGCTGGGTTATGATGATGGAGCATCAGAGAGTTGGTGTGTTATCATGCGTGAGCAAGTAGCTCTGCCCAAGGGTGTAATTTATGAAGCAGATTCACCAGCATACAAATAAGACCCCCTCAATAACATAGGTGTAACAACTATCAGTGCATCTCATCCCTCCAGTGTTATCACCGCAGTTTTGCACGAACCTCCGCCCTGTTCTGTCATCTGTCACCTAACACAGATTAATGTCTGTAGAATTGTCTGTGTAAGTGCGCACATGTGTAAACAGCTGTGTGAAATTTTTGGATTCTTGGCACAGTTGAAAACCAAAGCAAAAACTTTGTCTCTACCAAGTATGATATCGCCATGGCATCTAGAATCCCAGTTCCCAAGAAGAAGATGGTAATTTGAGCAGAGGACTGCATAATCCCAATCAGACTGATAAGGCGAATATAGACAGTCTCTCAAAATGTGTGTAATTAAGAGCGATCTCTGTCAGCAAGCCTGGTGTCATTCGGGCACATCGCCATACATAGCCCGGCCCCCTAGAAATACTGGTGCAGCAAGCAATTAAGGAGTCCCCACAGCATATCAAAATTTCCACCATCCAGCGCCTTGTAACAAGTGCTTGTCTCTTGTCATTTTCTCTCTCCTTGACAAACATAATCCCTTTTTGCTTTAATTTAGTCACTCCTTTTCTTCTCTCAAGAGTTCCAGTTATGCAAAAAACAGTCTGTCATTAATCCACACAGTCTAGGCCCCAAATTGGAATTTGGAATCAGGCCTGTCTCCAGACCCACTTTTTAACCCAGTATTGCTTAGAGAGGCTTAGAAAGCACTACACATTTTCTACATTGTCGCTTTGAGTCCAGCACCTGTAACTTTTGGTCTGGAAGTGTGTGCATTTTTCTGCGTCTAGTTCACTACACAAGCACACACACAAAAAATAATAGTAGAAAGACTTGACTAGGTATAGATAATGACTAATGGCTCTTGTCTCTCTTGATAAATACAACATTGTGAGGCTGTTTTATCGGTACGTTTACATTGGAAGCCTCGTCTGTCAATTCCGATTTTCTTTGCTCGGATCAGATTTGCCTGTCTTAATGGTTCACATTCATAATTTGAAGTGACCTATCTCTATCTGTGATCTAAATGCATCTGCCGTCCGAAAAGGCAGGCATGTGCACATTGATATGTTTTTTCATGAGTCACCTGCGTCCTCGACAGCAATTTAAAACTAACTGACTGAAGGGACATTCCTATCACGGTAGAGCTGTCTGTGTGTTGTACTGTTTTGTTCAAATTTTGTTTTCATGATGTCATGTTTTGTAGTCATGTTTTTTTGTGTGATTTTTTTTTTTCTATGCATATGTGTCGGACCCCAGGAAGAATGGCTATAGCTAGGCTGGAGCTAATGGGGATCCTAATAAACTACAAACTATAAACAGCAAAAAACATCACAACTGTGAGAGCACTTATGATATTAAAACCTGATTTACACTGAGAAAATGACTGCGCTTATAGTCATTATGAAGGGCTTTGTACCAGAGCGATCTAACCCACAGAAGATTGTTTTTGAGACAAGAGATATCAAGGTTTTTAAAAAATTAAAAATTAAAAGAAATATTACTCTCATTGTTGTTCACAGGTATAATACACATCATGACACACATTTTGCATTATGAATCTTATCAACATCTGTCAAAAGATGATCAAAACTCTAATTTTCATTTTTTTAGACCACTCTGGTACATATATGGATGGGATTTTGCCCTGGAGGATAGCTGTCAGCTGTCCCTGACGAGGTTGAGAATGATGACTAGTTTTACAGGTTTTTAACTGCGCTCAGTGCATGCGCACAGGCACATACAGATCTGAAAACGTCAGACTTGTGTCATATAAAGGTAAAAAAAAAACTGATATTAGTTTCTTCAGCCTGGTTATGTGAATGTAGTGTAAGATGGTTCAAACGGGCTTGAACTGTGTCTGTTTCTTCGGGGTTGTATCGAAAAACAGCCCGCACAGGTGCTGTATGCTAACCTCAATCAGGCCTAATTGAGAAGATTGGCATTTGCTCTCGCCTTCATTAACTTATGCAAAAGAGCGAGTTGGAAGCACCTAACGCTGGAACCTTTTGAGAAGCAGGTGCTGGATCGTAGACCCCGTTAAGGTCCTGATTACAATTTCACGCAGACATTATAACTCTTAAGGTCAGTCTGCTAAATAACTCTAGAAAAATAATTTTGTGCACAGAGGAATGAAATCTCTCTCACTAGCTTTTCCTCTACAGTTAGAGAATATTCTCTTTTTAATAGAGAATAAAACGTGCTCAATTGTGATTTCTGTGGCTTGGCTTTCAAAGCCTGGCAAACAAATATCACAGAAGTTTTAAGCAATTTGAATACGATGATCGTTGGTTATCTTTTGCCTGAACAGTTCTGGACTGTTATGGACAAACCTAGCAAGTCTAATTTTGATTGACACTAAGGACCATTTTCACACTTATTAGCCTTTGCCTCATCATGTACAGTAAGATACATGAAAAATAATCATTGATTTCCTGTTTTTCTGTGGCAAAACCAAGCAAGTCATCAGTATTTCATCAGTTGTGAAGTAAAAATCAAGCAAGTTGATCTTCCTTGGTTCCTCCAGATAAGATTTTCTAATCTTTTAATGATAAAACCTGGTCAGTTAATTAGCCAGTTATGAAGTAGCAGACCTATATTATCTGATCTGTGAGGTAAGTCCCCATGCAGACCACTGGATGTGCAGGACATTCATGGTCAGAATTTGTAATTCACACAATTCACGTGCTAATAACAACTGAAAAATGGCTTGAAAAGGGAATCAGATGGTGGAGTTAACACTGAAAAACTGTCAAATGCCACTGCAGCTGCACAATTGTTAGGTTTTTTCCCATAATTTTGAGATTTGACATTATATACAACCCCAATTCCGAAACAGTTGGGATGAAATGTAAATTGTGAATAAAATCAAAATGCAATGACTTTCAGATCACATGAGCCAATGTTATTTTCAGTTGAACATAGAAAACATTTCAAATGTTGAAACTGAGACATTTTACATTTTTATCCACGCAATTAGCATATTTAAATTTTTCTGGCTGCAACAGGTCTCAAAAAAGTTGGGACACAGGCAAAAAAAGGGCTGAAAAAGTAATTAATATATTACAGAATCAGCTGAAAGAACATTTAGCAAGTAATTAAGTTAACTAGCATCAAGAGTGTAACATCATTGGCTATAAAAGGAATGTCTTAGAGAGGCAGAGTCTCTCAGAAGTAAAAATGTCCAGAGGCTCTCTAACCTGTGAAAGCTTGCGTAAAAAAATTTTGGAAATTTTAAAAACAATGTTCCGCAAGGTCAAATTGCAAAGGCTTTGAAGGTCTCATCATCGACAGTGCATAACATCATCATAAGATTCAGAGAAACTGGAAAAATGTTTGTGCGTAAAGGACAAGACCGAAGACATTTACAGGATGCCCATGATCTTCAGGCCCTCAGACGCCACTGCATCACTCACTGGCATGCTTCTGTCATTGACATTACTAAATGGGCCCAGCAATACTTCAAGAAACCACTCTCTGAACACACAGTCTGCTGTGCCATCCACAGATGCCACCTAAAACTCCATCATGCGAAAAGGAAGCCATTGTTGAGCATGATCCAGAAGCGCCACTGTGTTCTGTGGGCCAAGGCTCATTTAAAATGGACTGCAGCAAAGTGGCAAAGTGTCCTGTGGTGGTACAAGTCCAAATTTGACATTCGTTTTGGAAATCAAGGGCGTCGTGTCCTCCGCGCTAAAGAAGATAAAGACCACCCCTCCTTTTATCAGCATTCAGTTCAAAAGCCAGCACCTCTGATGGTATGGGGGTGCATTAGTGCATATGGTGTGGGACACTTGCTTGTTTTAACAAGAGCCATCCGGCAATGGCGGATCCCCCCGGCTGGAGATTGTGTAACCTACAGATTGTGTGGATGGACGATGGACGGACCGAAACCCCCAAAAGGCACAACTAGATCATAAGGAGAAGCTCCATACCTAATTTGGTGTTTGTAAGTGGCATAGTTTTCGAGTTCTGGTCCGGAAACAATTTTATTACAGACGGATGGACAGACGAACGGACGGATGGACACACTGATCGCTATATCCCCCCGCATTATATGCCGGGGGGAAAAAAGCATCATGAATGCTGCAAGGTATATAAAGGTTTTAGAGCAACATATGCTCCCCTCCAGACGACATCTATCCAGGGAAGGCCTTGTGTATTTCAGCAGGATAATGCAAAACCACATACTGCAGCTATTACAACAGCATTGCTTCATAGTAGAAGAGTCCGTGTGCTGAACTGGTCTGCCTGCAGTCCTGATCTTTCACCGATTGAGAACATTTGGTGCATAATTAAACGAAAAGTCTGTCAAAGGGGACCCAAAACTCTCCAGTAGCTGGAAGCCTGAATTAAACAAGAGTGGGATCAAATTCCAATGGCTAGACTCAAGAAACTTGTCTCCTCAATTCTCAGACTAGGTTCAAAATTTGCTATTTTATCTCTGTTTGATTGTGAACGAAATACTGACTGGTGTGATTTGAAAGTCATTGCATTTTGATATTATTCACAATTTACACTTTGTCCCAACTGTTTCGGAATTGGGGTTGTATTTTCAGATGGAAAACTTTCTTAGGTCATATTGCCTGGGATACTAATAAAAAAGAAAAACAAGAGGCCTTTCGGCCTAGAGAGCTCCACTGCAGATGAGTGAAATGTTCATGTCATAACTTCATTTCAGAAATCCTTGAAAACTATTGCAATATTAACACATATGACGCATTTGGTTACCAGAATATGCTGTGAACCAGTTTGGTGTCTCAATTTATGTAGTATATATAACAATAGAACCACACTGCAAATTGCAATCATTTATTTAAATCATCTTACCACCAAGCAAATCTAACAACCAACCAATACCCACCAGGCCTCTTGTTGAGATATTAATGAAAGACTGAAAAAATGAGCACAAACACTGATTTTCCAAGTCCAAAAAACTGAATTTCTCAAAAACCGGGACGTAGAATTATTTAATAATTGCAGGGGCTCATCATAACATCATAAGGAAGGCTAATAACAAATTAGTCAAAAAGTTATCAGACAGTTTTTAAGATATTAATGAAAGACTGAAAAAATGAGCACAAACACTGATTTTCTATGTCCAAAATGCTGAATTTCTCTAAGACCGGGACGTAGAATTTTCAAATTATCGCAGGGGCTCATCAGAACATCATAAAGAAGACTCGTGACAAATTAAACAAAAAGTTATTCGACAACTTTTGAGATGGACGGACGGACGGACGGATGCCGGACAACTCAGCATTAGGAAAGCTCCACTGACTGCTGAATATTGTCGCAGCGGAACCAAAAAATTCCTCCATAAATATCTCTTATTATGTAATGAACAAATAACTACCATGTCAGTTTCATTGTTGGTCAAGAGCTTAACCCCAGAGGGATATAGTATTTTCTCGTAATCAGCTTTTTGTCACTTACTAGGTTTTTCCATAACGCTCAAGAATTGTACATCTAAATTCTACTCATTGTTACGAGTTGCTGCCAGCATACTCCACTGCTGGGTCATCAAGGTCTTAAAAATATGATCTGAGGAAAAGTTCAACCACTGAAATCATATTCAGTGGTCTATGCTTTTTCTCTCACCTGGGGAAGACTGACCTGCTAAAATAACTGAAAAACCATGTAAGACTGAGCACACATAGACACTTGGAGAAAGCTGCATATCAGGTATGCATGTTTGCTGAGGTTCAGAACAAGGTTTTGGTATGTACTTTGCAGACAGAATTCCAGTTAAATGCTGAACACTTCAAGTTACCAACCCCAACCATTTTTACCCTGTCCTGATTTGTCTAAACTAGCCACTGATGTTTCGACCTGAGAATTAAGCGTTTCTACGGCTGAAAAACTTTACCAATGCAAATAAACTTCCTGGCAAGTTTCTGAACTGCAGCATCTCAACATTTTTTTCATGGCTTAAGGGTCTGAAGACCTTAGAGAGCCTTCGGATTAAGACTGTGATTATGCGCATCAAAATGAATACTGGGCCAAAAGAAAGCAGCCACAACATCTTGGCTGAGGCACGGCCAAATGCAGAGGCCCTGACATTTTAATTAGGCAATGGCATTTCAGAAGTGTAAAAGTGATTTGAATTCCTTTCCCTCTAATACTGCTGCATTTTTGCCATTTTTTTTATTAATTCCTTCTGGGACTAGGAACAACACTGTAAGTAAATATAAACTAATCAGCCAGTCCTTTTAAAAGTTTCTTTTAATTGACTCATTGGCCAGTACCACCACAGTCAGGGCAGCCAGTGTTAATATGTAAATACTTCAATGGCTGCAGTGCTGCTAGTTTCAATCATTCATACACTCAGTTTCCTTGGGCAGAATAGCTGTGTTGTGGAAACCGTTCCATCATCAATGCGAGCTTGCAAGGATAAGGCATGGAGTCCTACAGCCAGACCCCCAACAACAAACAAATGCCAGCACACTTCACGTTCAGCATGCGAAAGATACATGTCAGTTGGGCTATGTAAGGTTATTCTATAGCTGACATAGATCAGTGACTATTTGCATCAGTAAGTGGGTTGGACATAGAAAGTCAGCAACCAATTTACTGAAAGGACGTGAAGTAATTCATTCAATAACTAGAAAAGCACTCAGAGAGCACAGACCTGCGCCAGGGGGCAGCAAAACCGAAAAAGCACGGCGATTGGAACTCAGGCCCATTGGAAAGACTTGAAATCTTGAACTTTGGCGTATATCTCAGCTGTACTTTTGTCTAGACGTGCCAAAATTTTATCACCCGTTCATTGACTTAATACCCACCTTCTCTGAAAATTTCATCAAAATCGGTGCATCACTTTTTGAGTTATATTGCTGACTAACAAACAAACAAACAAACAAACAGAATAAAACATAACCTCCCTGGCAGAGGTAATAATTAAGCCAGCAGATGTATACGGATTTGTCTACCGGGTTCATTTAAACAAGTGAACTAGTATTAGACTATGTGCACCAATAAGAATGAAGATATTTTCTCTGGGCATCAAGATTTAAACTAATCCAAGGGAGATGTGCTATTCCTATGTTAAATTAAATTAATCAAAAACTATGAGCATTGTTCAAGGAGTTCGTAGACTTGGCACATCTATTTTTAAGTTATTTGTGCAGCAACAAGGGTCCTTAGGATGTGGGGATAAAATTCATTCTCCAGGAATGTGGATATGAACCACTCTGCCTGCGCACATCCCTGTGTACACTTGAAGGACCAGAAGCACGGCTAGGAGAGTCATCAATTGTAGTCTTTGCATGTTTTGTAACCTTACAGCGTCAAGTTCAGGCTGCTCTGAAGTCTGCTTGGACAAAGGACCCTCCAGGAAGAACCTCTGTTCTTTAAACTTGCCTTGGCTATCTCAGTAACCCAGCAGTTGCTGCCAACTATTAGGCTCCAGCTTAGAGCCCGTTCTGCGACCAGGCCATCCCAAGTCAGAATGAATAGCCGGCTTAGCTATATGCTAATGTACCTGCCAATATTAATCTGCTGGACTCATATTACTTAAACTTTAATGCCTGCAGTGCTACACTGCTCTTGGGGTAAGATGACTTCCCTTTCTGGATAAGAGGCCCCCTCTTGTGTATCATGCTCATTCTAATATTTAGTTGGTAAAAAATAAATAAATAAATGAAACCACGTCACAATATATGAATTCTATACATATTGAATCCTTGCTCCTCTCATTTTGTGGAGCAGACTTAAGCTGACAGTGCTGATATACAAGTTTACCTAGTCATGAGGTTAGTAAGTGTAAATGTACGCAGTGGCAAAGGCATTATTGTCAATGTAATAAGCAGGAAGCCGTCAACTTGTGGACATTTTGTGCCGATATTGATATATTCAGGGTGTACCCAAAATCTCTGTCATCACCAGGGAAAACAACAATTCTAATCCCAAACCTCAACATGTCTGTAGCTACATTAAAAACAGTATTTAGTTTCATTATGTATTTACCTGAAACACCAATGGCGTAATATTCTTTTTCAGCTGAGCTTGGGACAGCAGAAGGCTGCCACATTAAAAAACTTTACATTCATGCTCCCAGCGCTCAAGGACCTTGTTGCTTTACTTTTACTATGGTAACAGCAAGTCTCATTGACAGGACCAAAATTCAATGAACTACTGGAGACTGCCATCTTGTGCAAGCCAGTTGGGTGGGGTACAAACCGGTGAGCTGCAACTAGAGAGTAATTAAAAAAAATAAGTGAATAATTTAACAGTACACAAGAAGGGGACAATGCTTAAGGCAACCCCACTTAACCCTTTGATGCATAGAGTACAAACAAATGCCTTGGACCATTTGTTGGGATTTGGTGCAATATTTGTGTATGTGCGTGTGTGGGATGGGGGTGTGTAAGTGGGTGGTCTGTCTGTCCATTATTTTTGAAATTATGCATGTGGGATGCACACAATTTATTATCTAGAAATGTCCAGTAAAATGAACATTTTGTTTTTTCAGGGTATCTATATATGAGCCTAGAGAAAATAAACCCCCCTTATGTCCAAAATATTGGACAACACGCAACAAAGGCTTAACACAAGTTATTGAATTTCTCCAGGAGAGAAACATTGTTTGTGAGTCATAACGACAAGTAATTCCCCTCTTACTGCAGTTTTGTCTGAATATCTTCTGTTACACATCCTCTGCTTTCTTGCTCACCATTGACAAGACTTTCTGTCAATCGTGGCAGAATGTTTCCCTGGCCATTGATGAGATATGCCGGAAATGAATGTTTTCACTGTTGTATGGGGAGGGCATGGTTACTGATCTTCCAACAAAAACTGGTATCGAATGATTGATGATTATAATCAAAAATGCAGGCAATGGATGGCAACTTAAAAAATGCAGGAGCGGGAAAAGCTTGAATTCACAGCATTGCTCCAAAGATTTCACTTGCCTATTTAATCCGAATACTTTTGTCGAAAGTGCATAGCCAAACCACACCATGCCCCTGTTTTCATTCTTCATTCACATGATCTGGATGTTGCATTTGGCAGTTCAGTATTCATTTAAATTAGACAATTGGTAGCATTGTGGCAGTCCATGTCTTTTAGATTCTTCAGTTAGCTATGCAAATGTTTAGAGTAGAGACTATTTTTCTTTTCATCAACTGGTATACTGCCTGTCTTAGATTGCAGTGAAACAATATATTATAATAATGAAATCAGATTAAAGCCTAAGAGTTTGATTAAATAAGTGTATTTCAATGGCAACTTAATCCGGCAAATCTTTAATTACAAATGCTTGGGTAATGCAAATTTAACAAGCATTTAGATCTGGAAGCCACAACACACTTGAGAAACCTGAAGGGTCTACAGTCATCGATATCCTATAATGGAAATGCGTTCTGCCAATCTAGACTCTCCAAAGTCATCAAAAATCAATTATTTTAATGTAAAATGATGGAAGGATGGATCAAGCAATAATTTCAAGCATCTGCGGCTCTGAGAAAATCTTGAAGTGTTTTCCCCTGATGTAATTCTTGCCACCAAGTATATAATAAAAGCATTTTAAATACAGTGTATGTTATTTTGTGCAATTACACAATCCATGATGTATATATGAAGAAAAATGGCAAAGTACAGTACAATTACGAGTAATTGCCCTGTAACTGCGAAGTCTTGCCATTCCAAACTTTTATTTATTGTAATGAACTATCATTATGCACTTATATTCAAATGGTTTTTTTTTTTTGTGCACATTACTCCTGTTTTAACATTTGAACTGAATATATAAGCACTGTAGTGCATGTACTAACCTATAATTGCAGAGGTGTAGGTGTAAATGCTGCAAAGTAAAATCTTTTTTTTTTTTAATTGTTTGAGATAAAATGGACAAAACTATTAATAAGAATTAAGGCTGATAATCCATGTGAACTTCCATTCCATAGTTTTGTGGGAACCTTCAGAACCATTTGACTGTCCTTGAGGAAGAAATGCTATAAATCTTTCAAGCAATTTTATGCTTAAGGTGGCTTTTTTTCATGTTAAGATTTAGATAGTTATAGTATTTATATGTTTGTGTTATTTTTTTTTTCATTGTTAACTGCTTGAATAAAAAGTGTATACTAAAACTTTGAAAGTTTTAAAGGAGCTGTGTCACGTGTCATGATTACTGCACACGCTAAGACTTCCATCCAAAGAAAGTGAATCTGCTTGACTGCAAATCATGATCTCATTCCATCCTTACCAATCCGTCTTCGTTTTACATTGTATTTATACATTTGAGTTACTCCGGCATTATGCTTTTTATATTAAGGAGTTTTCTATGGAAATTCAAGGATTCAAAGCGCGATTTTAAGCTTTAGCCAAGGGATATGAAGAATGTAACCTGGTTTAAGCTGGTGCCAATTATTATAGATCATACAGGAAGAAAAATACCTTTTAGATGTTGAGTTGCTGTCAAGGGGATTTACTTTGCGCAAAGTTGTGGACATACGCAGTAATTGTATCATATTCCATGTAATAAAATCCCAGTCAGAAGTTTTAGTAGTCCTACACATTTTTTTGATTGTTGAATTTTTACTGAATGAGTACAAATGGCATTGATGAGGCCCTATTAATTGATTGGTTTCTCAGATTTCAGAGAAAATAAATGAACAAATGCACTACTTGAAGGCATCATCTTTGAAGCACCATGAATGAGACAGCTGTCAGTTAATTTCACATTATTTGTGTCAAAATATTCTCTGGTTGTAAATTCAGTGTTTACTGATATTGAGTTAATGTCAAACTGGTCAGGAAAGACGCGGTATAACAATTTAGGTGGCACATTCCACATTATTAACTGTCTAGGACAGCTCTTACATGTAAGATATACAGTGCAGAAGCATCAAAACAATTCTTTTCATCTGTAACTACGGTTTATTCGGTTTCTGATGTGGCGGAGGTTAAGACTGCTGTGATGGAGATACATGCTGGACTTTGTACAGGCTTGTTGGAAGATTTAGGTTTTGTCAGATGGCTTTTTAATGCTGAACTACTATAGCACAGAATTCACAAAAATCTGCATTCCATTCTTTGTTCATGTCAAATGGTAGCTTATGTATATACTCTCTCGCAATTGCAGTGGACTTGTCAACCAGATTCATTGATGTCTGATAAGTATACCACATTCCACGTGGTTCTCTCCCTGTCTTTCAAAAGGGTGTTAATGACACCTTTGGATGGCCGCTGTACAAAATCTCATAGCTGGACAGTTGGACAGATGCAAATGAATACAGTGCCTGAGAGGCAGTTACCACACACAGATGGACTCAGTAAAGACGCATTGGAGGTATTAGACCATTATTTCCAAAATCAGTTTGAAGGAATGCCACTAGAACTTGTGCAGGATAGTATAATTAATTGGGTATATGGGCTGGGTAGAACCCAAGAAAATCCCAGGGGCATATGTGGCTTGCGGAGTAAAAAGTAGAATATTTGAAGTGCTTAACATCAGAGAAAAATGCTTTCATTATAAACTGCATTTTTTTGAAGTATTGTCACATCAGACATTGGCAAATATACGCTTTGAAACTGTGAGCGTTGTGAGTGGCATGCCGGGCGCTACTGAGGCAGAGCAGTGTTTCTGCGTACTGCTCTAGCGTCAGCGTGACGAAAGCCACACTTCGACTTTAACAGCCTGAGCGAGGAGAGGTTGAGGGGATGCGAGGAGTGAAGCAGAGCCAGGAAGTGAGCAATCCGAAAGTATCAATCAAAAATAGCAGCAGATAACTGCCTGCTACGGCTATGGCAGCTGAACTCCATATTGGTGTCACGAAACCAATTACAGCGAGATGATGAGGACACTCTGAGAGCATTTTAAAGACATGCGGTTGTATTTGGATGAGGATGCTTTCGTTAAAACGATATTGGATGCAGACGATGTGATGAAATTGAAAATTCTGGCACACAATCTTAACCGAAAACAATACATGGAATCAATATACAGAGCAAATCATTTGAATTACATTTGATGTTACGATCTTCTGTGCTGTGAGAAGGACCACCCCCCCCTGAAAAAAGGTTTCAGATGTTCAAACATTAGAAATTATGGAGCTTTAGTGTGAGTTCTGGCAGGCATGGAGGTCATGTCTAGTCTCACAGGCCCCTCTCACTTTAATCATTCCAGAACTCAGCATCTCCTATTCAGTTAGCAGATTTTTATAACAAAGGCAGCATTCATTCATTTCTCTGACTTCGAGCCCTCTACACTGCTCCGACAGTGGCCTACTAAAGATTTGCATCTCATCTCCCTAGCCTCTGCCTTCATAAATGGCATTGTTCATTGTAAGCAGCATCTGTTCATACGGTGTTCATTAATATACACTTCCTGAATCTCAGGCTTTGCTGGGCAGCTTGTGATCTCAGGGACTGTCTGTGTCAAGGTTGTTGAAGAGTGTCACTCAAGCAGAGTCACTGCTGATCACAAGTGCATGTTGTCCTGTTATAAATGGTTAAGTCTGACGAAAGTATCTTGCCTGAAATGCGTTTTGAAGCCACATTACTATCTGAGCAGTTTAACTGAGGCTGTTTTAGTGCCCTTATTCCAAGGTT
Organism: Gymnothorax reevesii; assembly: GCA_029721435.1. Classification (NCBI taxonomy): domain Eukaryota; kingdom Metazoa; phylum Chordata; class Actinopteri; order Anguilliformes; family Muraenidae; genus Gymnothorax; species Gymnothorax reevesii. Next base: position 27,230,992 of record CM056574.1, on the reverse strand, counting down.
CTAATATTCACAATTGGCATGCAGATTATTATTATTATTTTTTTTTAAATTTGGCATCTCCAATCCCACCCGAATTTGGAATGCCCAATTGGGGAACTATGTACAAAGCTTGCTCGTATGCGACCCCTTGCTGCCAACTCAGGATAGTGAAGACAGTTCACGGCTCTCCTCCGAAGCACGTGCCTGTCAGCCACTGATTCTTATACACTCGCTGGTTGAATCTTCGCGAGGGCGGAGGATACCCGGACATGAACCAAGCCGGATTCTTCCTGACGAGCGCCCGTCTGGCCAACAGGAGGCGCTGGAGCAACGAACAAAGCTGTTATCGAATACCCAAATCCGACAGTCCCTTCCCAATTTGTAACCCTGTAGCGCGATAGCCAATTGTGCCCTACTCTGAGAAAGCTGCCGACCCCTGCCGGTGGGTACGCCGAGGCTCGAACCCGCGACGTGGTGATCACCTCTGCGCTGCAGCGCAGTGCCTCAACCGTGTGAGCCACCCGGCAGCTGGCATGCAGATTATTATCAGTATGTTCAACATCGTAGAATATTAAATTCAAACAGCCCTAAGGTCAAATGCTTACCATTTTGGAAATATTTTCAGAACTAAAGCAACTTCAACAATTTGCAGTTTATAGTACAAGTCTGCAGTGACCAGACTGGACTCACATGAACTACTACATTAACACTCAACATTTTATCACTTACCCTTTACCCTTGATTTACAGGATAATGTCTGCACCTGTTGCTACAATAAAATGGCTTCAATGCTGACATTTCTCCTTGGAGACAAATTTAAACAAATCAATAACCTTTTTTCAGTGAAGAATATTACACCGAGATGAAAACATTCGGGATTTTACATCGCAGATAAACTCCGTGGGTCAAATGGCTAGAAATATGAGCAAGAGGCTTTAAGAGGAAACATTTCAAGTTTTTAAACAGTGATGCTCAAAGTATTGAAAAGGGACATAACTTTATTAAACAGTCAACTGTTTCCATGCAGTCATTCTTCGGATAGCCACAACTATAACAGTCCTCGAAAAAGAGTGAGATGGGACCATCATCAGATAAGAGAAGTCATATCACCCATGTAAAAATGTAGGGACTTTCATGGCTTAAATTTTTTAAATCAACAAGGCACCGGTCAACATCGCCTGAGCTAAAGTGCAGACAGTATATGTACAAGACTATACAGATCAGCATTTGTCAAGTTCAAATTACTGAATTGCACCCGGTGTTTTTGTTCCAACCATGATCACTGAATTTAAAAAGCTGTACATTTTTTCTCATTTATCCTTCCCGTTTAAATCCCTCGTTGACCATTTGAAGCCGAATGATGCCACAAATAGCTTTTGAATCCATAGAAAGAAGTTCCCTATTGACAAGGAGTTATATTGGAAAAACTTCAGAAAAAGAGCAGGGAAATTAACTTATCAAACTGAAGACTCAATTGGCTAATGGCTGGTGAAATTGCAGACACGTTTTCACTTACACTAACAATTTATTTGATAATGAAGAATTCAAAGACATAAATGATGAAAAGTAACTCGTTTTGTGCAAATTATTTGTAATTAAGTTCAAGGAAAGTATTTTCAAACAACTTCAAGCTCATATGCAGCAACCTAATTAGGTGCATATCGATTTCCTCAGTCTTTAATTTGATCTGTTAGAAATGCTGTTATCTCTTATGCAATTACTTGCAAATGTGGCTTAATAGGGTAAAGGACTCCTCTAAACATGAAATGCACCAAATTAAGAAAAATTAGCAGAGATGGTGGGATAGAGATTGTGGTTGGAACAAAAACCGACATGCAAAGGGTCCCCTGGGACCTAGTTGCAGAACCACTGGTGTACATAAAATCATTTGGTGTTCGAGTCATTTGAAAAATATAATAATAAACTTCATTCTGGTCTAATCATGTTTGCCTGATGGGATCATTACCTGTAAGCAGTATTCAGACAATAAGAACTGGAACATTTTCACTCTCAAAATCTACTTTCATCAAAACAGAGAGCTGGTTTCAAATGGCCATTTTGCCCATAGTATTATCCATCTCAGGACATAAATTTCAATTAGACATAAGGCATTTGCAAGATACTCCACGCTGATTTTTTTTCTTTGAACGATGACTTGAATTTTCTGAGCAAACATTTTAAGGCAACATAATCTATCTTGTCACAAAAGATTTATAGCCACAGTTGAAATATTTTTCATAATTAAGAATTTATTTTTGTGCAGTACATACAAGAAAGTACATTCGATACAAAGTCTACTCTGCACTCCCCGACCAAGCGGATTGAGAAGGGCAGAGCCAGGCTCCATACTTCCCAGCTGTAAGGCTGCACTGTGCCCCATTGCACACTAGGGGGCAGTATCACAGTTTGCTGTTCTTCTGGTACTGTGATACCAAGCTGAGCAGCTGGTCTGATGCAGCAATGGCCTTGTTCTGCAGGTAGGCACCTCTGTTTGCTCCGGTCTCCTTTAGAAAATAACGGTAGTTGACCATGATACCGCAAGAGCCGCTGATGCCTCGTGGGCTGGTGTCTCCCATCCAGTTGAGCCTCCACATGGTGGCGCCGTTCTGAAGGTGGAAGTTGGCCACGGGATTGAGGGCGTAGCCGCGTCTTTTCTCGCCGTAGAGGTACCAGGCGCAAAGCCGCATGAGGGCCGTCTCCAGGGCCTGGGTCAGTCGGTCCGACTGGACCCATTCCCCACTCGACAGCAGCCGGCGCAGGAGGGAGTCCCCAGCCCCATCCGTCGACCCCGTCGCCTCCTCCACCTCCTGCCACTCTTCCTCCGTCAGCACCCCCGTCCGTCGGCCCTCCTTACGATGTGAGCTCAGCAGGCCCTGCAGCCAGGTGCAGAACCCGGGGATTGGAGACAGGGTGGAGAACTGGGAGATGTGGGGAAGCTCACTCTGGAGCGAGAGAGAGGGGGAGGGAAACGGAATCGGAGGGAAGAAGACGGTTGGATAGGTTAGCGTACAGCGATTGTGATGGTTGCAGCGCTTCTTCAGTTCCTTCTCCTTCAACCACACCATCCCACAGATGGGTCTGTCAAATGCAGCAGCTTTACTCAAGGCTGTGGAACTTTCAACCAAGTTCAAATTCTAGTGGAGATCCCAAGGTTTCCAAAGATCCGAAACATGTTGTGCTGAATTACAGGGAAATATGAATAAAACTAGAAAAGCACTCAGAAAGCGCAGACCTCCGCCAGGGGGCAGCAAAACCCATTGGAAAGACTTGAAATCTGGAACTTTGGTGTATATCTCAGTAGTACTTTGGCCTAGATATGCCAAAATTTAATCACCTGTTTCTTGACTTAATACCCACCTTCCCTGAAAATTTCATCAAAATCTGCCCATAACTTTTTGTGCTATTTTGGAAACCAACAGACAAACTAACAGACAGACAAACAAACAAACCCAGGCAAAAACATAACCTCCTTGGCAGAGGTAATCATGAATTTGGGAGACTCTCTCTTAGATGTAGTGCTGCTGCCATAAAAACATGGGGGGTTTGAATATTTCACTCAGTATAAGTGTGACATAGCTTAAGTGAAGCACAGCAACCAGCAGACACAGAATTACTGTATGTAGGTAGCATTGTCCTTGGAAAAGGACAATTGTCCTTAGAGATATGGGAAAAAATGCTAAATTCAAGTGAAAAATTGGAGTTTAATGGTTAGCAATAATAATAAAAAATAATAACAATATATTAACATCTTTCTCCCTTCTCTCTCACTCTCACTATGCCAGTATAAATAGGCGCAGTGCAGCGCTCTCAGGGCAGTTAAGAGATGAGATGAACAGAATCAGCAGCCCGAGAAAACCTCTCTCACCTGATGATTTTCTTTCTCCCTCTCTTATTGTTTTCCATTTTATCCATTCATTCAGTCTAACTTTCCTTCTTATCAATTTTAATTTTCTTCCTCGGGTCATTTATTCTCGGGTTCCCTCATTAGTTATTTTGTCATGCAATGTTAGGCTGACCTTATAAAATTTATGCCCTCTCTCCAAGCAAATTACATTTACTTCCAGGCATTTATCATATGTATCAGTTTAGGCGCCATTGACCAGAACCAGCTATTTGCATTCTATTCGAGCCAGTCAGCAACCGGAGAAGGCAAATGAGAGGCGGTTGGGCGTAGAATGTTTTGTATGAACTTTGCCCCGATAACATTGAGTTCCTTTCCTTTTGAAAGAAGCCAATTCCTGTACAGTGCATGGTAATTTTTCACTGCTACTCATATCCTGCAAATAAATACCTCACAGTTTTCACCAATGAAGTCCAAATGACCACTCACAAACCAATCATATCATAGGGGGACCTAAAATTTAGCATACTGATCACAGCAACTCCCCCAGATGAACTAGGGTCAAGTTTACCACTTATAGTGCATCAACATCAGTTGTGAACGGCTGTGTTTTGTCGACGGGCATGCTTGCTTGTCAAATTATGCTGTGATGACCTCTGTTGAACTCTCTAACATAAACACAGACGCACACTTAAATTTATGAAAAGAGGTTGGGTGTCTTCACTGAAACTCTCCTCAGGGACTGAATCGAGTTTGCAGAGAGAGAGAGAGAGAGAGAGAGGGTTTACCATCCCTTGTTTATACATTTATGGAGATAGGCCAAGAAAAAAGCTATTTGAATCTATCAAGTCGAATGCCTCCCACTTTTCCAGTCTATTCTCTCCTCATTTAATAAAAGGTAGCTTTAGCTCTCAGACACGCAATCTCTCCAACTCTCATGATGAATGATGGTGACATTTGAAATTTCATTATTTCACCCCCTCTGTACCCCTCCTAGGGCACCGGGAGGCTGACAACAGCCAGCTGCAGTCCTGTATATTGCCTTCAGGGGACAGCAGAGAGCCAAAGTGACATGGTAGCCTATCTCGGGGGGGGAAAAAAATACTGACCAGAGACTGATTGGAAACAACAGATGGAGAAAGGTTAAGATTTATACTAATGGTAAAAGAATATGCTGTTGAGAATGAGCAAATGTAACAGATAGCAAATTTGTACAAAGAAAATTAAGGATCTCAAGAAGTAGAATATTGCGATTTGCTCTTTATGTCACATACCCATGCGCACACACACATAAACACAGACACGCGCAAGCAAACACACACACACACACACACCACAGTCCTGAACACCTTCCAGGACACCGCATTCTTCACAGCGCAACACTTCTGCTTCATACATCCAGTACACACTGGTCTAAATATACAAGGTCAATTTGCATGGTAACAGCGTTCAACACCAGGCCCAAGACAGAACAGAAGCTACTTGACCCTGGCCCAAAAAACATCACAATACTGACAAAGCTACACAATCCTGACCCTTGAAAGTGTCACAATACCTAGACAGTAAAGGTGGAGTGACTCAATTCACAACCAAGATTGGCACAGCTTGGTCTCTTTGTTTCAGAGTCGGAGTTGAATCAATTTCTTGGTAAGGACAGAAGCCTTGGAGGTTTAACAGTGCACACGCCTTAAGAGCGAGTCTGGGTGGTCTGAATGGGGTGTCGCTGTGGCTTTGCTCACCTGTAGCTCGTGCACCACCTTCTTGACAAGGTGGGTCCCAAGGTCCACTCCCTGCAGCCCGGCCTGGGTGGAGGACAATGAGTAGAAAACAGCAGAATTGATCTTGTTTAAGTCCTCTTCAGTGTCCAGAGTTGCAAATTCCCGCAAAATGGTCTAGGATAGTGAGGAACAAATGCACAGAAGGATAGATGAGAGTAAGACTGAAATGAGAGACAAGGAATAATCTATAGGTCTTTGACTGCCTCAGAAGCATATAAGAGTGGCTGAGAGCACAAGTCAACTATCTGACTTTTTCTGAGAAAATAAGATTTGAAGTTTTGTTTGAACAGATATCACTTTATTTTACACTTAACACTTTTCTGGAGTCCGTTACAATAATATGCATATTTTATTTGTACAAAATAAAGTGATTTTTCTGTTCAAACAACACAATTTTCTCAGAACTTGGAAAAGTCAGATAGCAGACTTTTGCTCTTAGCCACACATATATAAATGAGAATCACGTTTTGGAACTGTCGAGAAGCAGCAACAGCGCCGCGTAAAAACTAATTAACACTAATTAGTTTTACAAATTTAACCGTGCTACCAACATATGGTGATGGTTCTGTGCATTGCAATCTGTCCTAAAGTTGTTTAATTACGCACACTGTGAATATTAGGCATACAATCAGTTCACAGCATCAAATAACAGAAGCACTCATTTGACTGACAGCGAATCTGACCAATCCCCCCCCTCCCTTCATCAAGAGGGTGGGACCCACACCTGGATGTTGCTGGAGATGTCCTCAGTCAGGGCCACGTGCAGGACGATCAGCGGCTCCCCTGGCATGGCGGCGTGGGTGAACGCGTAGCAGCGGCGGTACGGACCCACTCGCCGTTTAATGTCTGTCCAGTTCCTGACCGGGTGGACGGCCTCATACCTGCAGGGGGGGGGGTAGGGAATATGGGGTAGAGAGCCACTTAGGGATCAGATGAGGAGGGAAGTGTGTACAGCCGTCTTTGTGCATTACTCATCGATTCCTGATTGAGATGAATGGAATGTGTACCTAGTGTAGAGTGTAGAACACAAGTGTATCTACTCAGTGTATTTAGTGCACAGTGGGTGATTTCTGTAGTGCCTGTTCGCATGTGTATTCCGCTGCATTGAAAAAAGCGTTCGTCTAAGCGAGTCTTTAAATGATATTATGAGACCTAACTTCCAAATTTTCTCTCTAAAGTATAAAATATTTACTTTTTTGAAGTTATCATGTGCTTGACAAATGAAATTTTCTTATCCCACTGGCAAATCCAGAAATGAGTCAAATTTGCCTCACCTCATTGACAAATTATTGTCTTACTGAGGAGAAAGTAATATAATGAAGTGTTTTAAGTTCAAATACAAGATTAAAAAGCTCAGTAAAAATAACTTGTTTATCATTTTTTACAGTTTGGCAATTAGTGCCATGGTGTGTAGTGCGTATAGCTCATGTAGTGTATAGCATACAAATAATGCCATTTTTTTCCTTTCACGCACGAGCCTATTTAGGCTTATAATTCCGTATTTGTATCAAAGAGATTCTGGAAAATTATTCCAGTGAAGCAAAACATTTAGAAATTCGATTCCAGAATTATTTAGGAATTAAATGTTGGAATTTTCAGATGCTGGCATCTTTATCTGCACAAAGGGGTTAAATATCTACAGTGCATTTGTAGTGTGTAGTGGGGATTGAATATGTAGTGCACAGGGAGTGCATTACTCGCTAATCTTTTGAAGAAACTCGCATGGGGATTGCCAAGTGACCCTCTCCAGATGAAGCAAACCAACCGAGAACCATTCTGAGAACAAGCCTTTTAGGGTCCCGTTCAGGTCCTGGAGGGCAGGGAGACATATCAAAACAATATTATCGGAATGGGGAGAAAACAAACTTCTCTGCGCACAGACGACATTCATACATACAGAGGATGCAAAACGAGTTATAACAATTATCATTGTAAAATCACAGTTGGACAGCCAGACTGGCAGCAACATTAAATTCCTAAAAACAATGCTGGAGTAGAAAATCAGAGGATGCAAGGCTGATGTATTTTTGGCCATTACCGCAGGCATAGAGTTTCTGGGCAAATTCATGACTCAGTCTATCTGCAGTTCAGTAATTTGTCAATTTTCTTCAAAGGAAGCATGAGAGGGCAACAGTGGGGATTTAAGTTATTATCGGCTTCCTTTGGCTGAGTGTTTATTTGCTTTTCGGATGTTTTCATTAGTCACTACGGCTGCGCACGTCAAGGATTTATGGAGAAAAAGCGCTTGGCCAAGTGTACTCAACTCCCAGAGCCACATTTTATTGAAAAGGAGTGAAAGAACAAGCAAAACAATACCTCACAATCAGACTGAATTTTTCATCTCTCAAAAGAACGCAGACATACTTCCCGGCATGGGCAATTAAACAAGGTACACTCTGAAAAACACATATGCACCCTCACATGCAAACTTCTCCAAAGAGGCCGGTGGATATATAGGCTTACTCCTTTTCAGTCTGGTACACCAAGACTGAGGATTAGACGCGCACTAATACCACCTTAAAACTTACATATCGTCACCCTATTAAAATAATGGCCTACGTCATTTTTTTCAAGTTTTTGGGAAAACGCAAAAAACTTTACCAAATGCAGAGCAAGAGATGATCTAGCAAAAACTCATTTTCCTCAAAAAATGACTTAGGCCATTATTTTAATAGGGTGACGATATGCACTTATATGCAAGCTATTTCCACAGATCAAACTTCTTGGTTAGTTGAATTTCCAGTACTTGCAAAGTGTATTAAATTACTTTTGATACTACCTTCATTCTCGTTTTTGGAGTGTTGACCCAAATTTACTTTGCAAGCCACAAATGGCCTGCTGTCCTCTCCATACATTTGCCTTTGGAAAAATTCTTAAAAGAAAATGTGTGATAGAGTGTTTGGACACTTGGATTACACCAAAAAAAAAAAAAATCATCATATTGGGGAATCTTTTGGAACTCCACCTGCTGTTTATGGGGACAATCAACAGCAACACACAAAACAACAGCTAAGAGGTATGTGGCTAGCAGATGAGACATGAGCCACGAACACACTATGCATAAACACAAAAGAACAAATAATCGTAAGAAAAGGCTATTCAGCCCATCAATGCCTACCAACTGGCATCAGTGCCACAAAGTGGAGCGTACAGAACAAAAAAAAAAAAAAAAAAAACCTGAATTTGAACATTTCAACTCCACTCCAGTGTCTATTTGACTTATTGACCAACCATAAATCTTTTTTTTTTTTTCATAAGAAATCGTCTACATTCTGGAGGAGTTTACCTCTTGCTGTGAAGCTCCACTCCCATATTCTACCAACAATGCAAAATCAGAAAAATCAACTGAAATTCACTGAATCCCTCTCATTGACTACAAAACATCAAACAATACCCCATTGTCTCTCTTTATTATGTTTAAAGATATAAAGTGCCTATACCCATAATTTCATGTCAGGAACCAGTTCAGTTGCCCCATTTGATTTCCCCCCCCCCCCCAGTTATTTCCCTCTCTTTCCATCACATCCCCAAAATCATTCTCAGAATGACTCTTTTCTGCGGTACCAGACAGAAAATTGGGGGAAAAAAATTAGGACAAAACCTTCTAAAAGCATGCAAGGTTAAAAAATACTGCAGGGAATGGACGAAAAAAAAATAACTCCATAATGTTAAAAATGTCCCGAGGCACTCTGGTACAGCCCATTTACCGCCGGCCAGCACAATGTAATAGAAATTCGCCTTGCGCTCACAAAAACACTCAGTGATGAGACGCAGTCTTCTCAAACTTCATGCAAAGTGCTGAGTTTGAAATGCAAACGGGGCCTATCTCCATGCGATATAACAGTCATTGATAAGGGCCGAACTGCAGGAGAATGAGAGAGGGTAAAAAATGAGAGGCGAGGGGAGACTGATGAAATCCGCCCTGAAGTGGCTCACTTTAAACTCAATGATGTCAGCGTCCCTATCAATCCTGTCCCTGTGCTCGGCCCAACAAAACGTGCTCTTTTTTAATATGGAAAAAAGTGTCCTTCCATAGCAGATGCATAATTGCACAGTTGTCCGCTTGCTTTGAGCTCAATCAATGAGCATAACTCAATGGAGAACCCACTCCTTGTTAGCACAGCAAATGAGATTGGTGAATGGTCATTGGGTACATGCATTTCCTGGAAAATGAAAAAAAACAACCTGCCTGCTAAATTGTCTTTTTTCAATCTCTCCGACAAAGCAGCTAGTTCTAGCAGGGGCCAGGGGGCCCACAGAGTCCACAGTCTTGGTTGACAATGTCACTTAGGGGCTAGCTAACCCTTGGTGAATGGCTCTCTGCCAGTATTGACCAATAACAGTTTGTAGTTACTTTTGCTGCACACTGTTAGTTTGGGATGACCAGTCAGCCTACCATAGACCGTATGGTGAGAGAGTAGCATGTGTCTCCACATGAAGCAGCAGTGCCACCATAATCGTCTGAGAATACATGCATGAGTCCAACCTTGAAAGTGCTGGCTGGATCCTTCCCAGGCCACACAGCTCATGGATGCAGTTCTGGGCGTCTGATCAAAGGACGGTTTTGAAAGTTGAAGGCTTCAATGAAGGCCCCTCCCAATCCCAGACAGGGAGAGAAATCAGCTTGGTGCTGTACCACTAATCCGAGGGTTTAACTGCAGTCTACGCCAGGGATCATCAAATCACGACCCTGCAGGTCCAAGAATGGCTAGGTTTTCCATCCCCCCTTTACCAGGGAGTGAATGTAAAGGCTGCTTGGCCAATCAGAGGCACCAATAGTCAAGTTAACTACCACAGGGGAAAGACAACCAGGGCTGGATTTGCATTTGAGGTCCAGATTTTGGGGATCCCTCTTCCAGGAGGTTCCATGTGTGAGCGCTAAGGTGTCTCCTTAATGGCTTAACACAGATTTTGTGTTAATTCAAATAACACTTCCACATGACGAGTGAATACCAGAAGCACGCCATGGGGATATAAAAATTGAACATGATCTTTTCTCAGAACTAACACCTAGTGGGGCATTCCACCATGAAGCTGTTTAAAGAATTTTAAATACCTAATACCAAGTACAGTGAAGCTAATGCAAAGTTAAGGTCAAGATTTGCGTTCAAAAAATGCACTTTGTAACACACGCAAGTTAGTAAATACATGCATTTGCCCTCTCAGCCGGCTGTTAAGAGCCGACATGGGGCCTGCAATGCAACCATGCCAATTGATCCACCCCAACATGTGCAAAATCCTCTTTCTGACTGTATCCAACAGGAAAATACTTTAGGGTATGAACATCAAACAAGCAGCCAAGGGGCTACTGACATCTCTGGTGTACATTATCCTTCAGCCAACTGCACAGAGATGACTCTATTCTTGGGTAAATAAAATAAAAAAAAATCAGGCACCAATGAGCTCCAGGGTGGATGAACCCCATGGTCTGTCTGGCATGAAATCCAGTTAGACTGCAAAGTATTTAGACAGCCCAAGAGGGCGACACAAAGATAGCAGTAGCGTTGCTGCCTCCTGTCCACATTGATGCAAGTCAATTTACAAACTGCCACTTGAAAAAAATCAGTGGTTAGTCATTTCTTGCCTGTGAGCCCAATACAGACCAACATATCAAAAAAGCATCAGGTCAGTTCCATATTGGTGTCAACTTGATCATGAAAAAATGTATCATGAATACCTTCAGTATTTCTTCCCATTCAGCTGCTTGCATGTCTATGAGAGGTATTGTCTCCTTTAGATTGGATTGTGGCTTGGGTGCTGCCTTATCCCTGGCAGTGTCTCATTTCATACTTCTCACCCTTTGCATCTGAGATGTGTATTTATACCCCCTTCGAGTTTCAAGTTGCTGGATTGTAATTTCCCTTGTCTGCTTAAACCCGGTCATTATTCACTAGATGAACTCTTCTCCTTTTGAAAGTATGCAAACACCCCCCCCCAACAAAAACACACACACCCACACACACACGTACACATAAATTAGACATTAATTAAAACCTGTGGCCATAATTTCGGGGCCAATCACTGCCTGTCACTCAGTACGTTTACATGCACAGTTAAGTCGCGCTACAGTGATAGCTCGATAATGCCATTCAATCGGACTACTGTCCTTGTCCAAGTATACATGCACAGGAGGGGAATCAATTTATTGACCGAACCATGTCCGTCTCAGCAACAATAGGTGGCGATATGCCCCCTTTCAGCTTGTTCGAGACAGACCTTTTTCCGGCTGACCTATTACGTCACAGACCAAACAATCAACAAATAAGTTAGCTGGCGGCAAACTGGCAGCATGTTGAGTGGAAAAACATGATCATGGCTATATGTCCACCATACCACAACAGAACATGTATGCAAACTTTTTTACAGTGTTTCTGTGAACTCCAAACTGGTTAGTAACCAAGCAGTATTCCCCACAACTGCCCAGTTTGTACAAGACTACGACCACTTTCATGGGTAGCGGAGCTTGGTACTTGGACTTTTGTTTCTTCTGGTCTCCAGACTGGTTCAACTATGCCGCCCAGCCGGTTAAAGGAATCCCAATTCCTTCAAAGTCTTCTCTCCTCTCCACTAGGTATCAGTGAACTTGATGGTGAGGACCCTATCCCACCAATCACTGCAGCGTATCTTCTCCCAGTGCTGTGTTATACTGCGCGGAGGCAGTGACAGGCTGAGACCAGTCAGAACTGAGAGCAAGTTTAAAATCTGCCATCAATCTCTTCTTTCATTGCTGGATATGAGGTGGATAAACCATATCTGCAATGCAATGTTGACATTTAATAGTGCTGAGCCTGCAATTAGCCACAGTGGTCTCATTTCTCAAAGATCAGAATTGCTACGCTTTGTGTTGGAAAAAATAAACATTACAGGTGCCTGCGGGAATAAGATGGCATAATCAGAAACTGGCACACAAGTATTTATCATGTATACAGGGATATAAATAACCAGGTTTCTCTGTGTGTACGTAAACGCCATATCCCAAATCTGATCAAAACTGGGTGAGGCTCATAACCGGGACGCTCAAGTCCATGTAACCATAGACATGGACAACTTTATGGCTGTGTACATTTTGTACGTGCTGTGCTTTTCTTATCATTGAGACGTATGCTATTCCTGGTGGCTATGGTGTTGGCCAAAGGCAGGAAGCAACTCAATACGCTCTCGGAGTGCTCCAACGGCGCCAACTCTGATATGCTACCCTTTGTGCTGTTTGACTTCTTGGTCGAAGCCTCGCACGATGAATTGTGGAACATGCACAGGGGGCACAGTCCTATTTGGATTCAACCATATAACTAGGGAGTAATTTGACCCGTGACCGCATTATCTGGGTGTGTTAGTCCAACTTTGAGAAATTCAATTAACTACGAATCCAGTCAGACTAACATGATTACCTGCATTTTAAAAGTCTGCTTTTAGTTGGACTAAGATAATAAATCAATTTTTTGAAACATCATTTGAACGCACTCACCCTCAAGCCCTCTGAGGTATAGGATATTTTAAGTGGACACGCCCCTGCTGCTCTACTCTGATTGGCTGGCAAAGAGAAGAATTTCCAACTGAATTTTTCAAATGCTCTAGAGGAAAATGGGGGGGGGGGGGTCTAATGGCCGAAACAGGGGATCTTCAAAGTCAACTATTCCTTGACTCTCAGATACAGTGAAGAACACAGTCCTGATGCACTGTTGTGGGGGGAAAAAAAAGTATAATGTGGGTCATTTAAATCAAAGGTGCCACCTGCAATTTTATATTACAGGAATTACGCCACTCCAAATATAGCCAATTATGTAGCCCACTGCTTTACATGCAATTTGTGCAACAATTTACTCAGCTAGACAATTTCACTGAAGCAGTTCTGGATCGAAGCCATGAAGAAAGAAGCATTATCAGAGCCCCATCAGTTACTAAGTGGCAGTCTGAGATTTATAAGCCAAGTTCTCTACCCACTGCATTCTGAAACCCAAGTATGTGAAAAATGTCGCACAAGGAACAAAAAAAGTTAACTCAGGAAGACCTGACCTAAAAAAGGAAGTTGGATTTTGTGGCACAGCATACAAGGGTTAGCCTTTTCAATGTCCCCATTAAAATGAATGACCAGAAATACTGTCTACGAAAACACGAGGATTTTAAAATATATATATTAATCAAAACTTAAATCAAAAACATACATCTCGACTGAGCATTTATAACCATTCTCAATACTGTATTTAACAGCAGCAACACGCATTGCAGCACTGACATAGCATATTTTATAGCAATACCGATTCAGTCTCTGGCTGCAACAACCCTGAGAGGAGCAATCTGGAATGGTCTCATGCCAAATTCTGAGCAATCACAGCCAACACGATCATGTACACCATCATAGCCCATGTGGGGATCAGTGGTGAATATGCCGCCAAGTTTATGTCCATGCAGAGCAAGTGCCAACTCACGCCACTCACAATTCAGGGAGAAAGTTCAGGTCTTAAGATTCCTGAGAGGTCACTGGCTGTCAATTTGTGCCAACTGTCATGCGCACAACAGACATGCATACACACACACACACGCCTATTCAAGGAGCACAGACTCGCATACAAAAATAACTTCAAAAAAAGGCATGTGTTAACAGACAGACTTGCAAAAAGATGCACATAATTTCAGAGAACGCGTGCAAAACCATGAATGTTAATGTGAGCATGCACATGCACAGACCAACTCATGCCCAAAACAACAGGACTCAAAATTAAACATCTTACACCCACCTACCCAGAATACAGAATATGGGAAACTGATGCACAGTGTTCCAACTTCCCTTCTCAGCCTTTAAAAACGTAAGTTAACAAATTTCCGAACGCCATACTGGAAGCTCGCCTTCAGGTTACTTAGCCTCTGTCGCTTGTAAATCCATGTACTCAACGATTCATGAAAATAAAATCCTAAAAACCTGCACACCAAAATATTTCTGCCTCTTCTTCAATTTATCCTCCAGTCCCAAAAGCCTTAATTAACCAACTATCACCAAGTCTCTCCAAGCCCTTACCCATTAGATGGCGTTCTAACCCCAGCTTCATTACTGAAGCAACCATGCAGCTTCTCTAGCAATACTGTGGGTGTTAAACACACGGTTAGGGGTGATAAAGAGCTGGTATCATTTCCAATTTTCCAAGTGCCATATTCATGATAGTAACCCAGGAATTAAAAGATGCTTTTAACAACATGACTTGTTGGGCTAATTTCTCAACACTGTATCTCAATATCACACCATGACATAATGCAGTACGGCACCTCATTGTGTGATTGTAGACTATAGCCAAATCCGTCAGTTGTAAAATCTACAGGAAGTTCAATGATGTATTCTTCACTGAGGTGATTGGATCGTTATCATTGTCCAAGTACACCATTTAAACAGTTAGATATTTACAAAGGAATCAAGTGTCGTTATCATGTTTACGGGTGTAACAGAGAGGAAGGAGTAAGGCTTCATTCACATCAGGCGTAGCGGCGATTCCCTCAAGGGTGCACGGCGGTGTGGGAAAGTCATCACATGGCCCCTTTGTGTGATGTCATTTTGTCAACTTTAATCTCCCAATGCAGAATGTGGTACGGGCGTCTTTCAGTCAAGTCATCGGCTTACGTGATTGGAAACCACGACATGACGTCGGGTTGGGTTTCTCCAAAAGATTTGGTGTCAATTTTTCATGGCAGGGTGTTCTTTTTTTTGGCATTCCCTGCAGTCCCCACCAACGCAGATTTAATACGCTACCCCCATTAAATTGAACAGGAGGACCGGCACGTTTGCTGTGATGCCTGATGTGGTGTGAATGCAGCCTAATGAGGCTCACCAATGGCTGTGCTACACTGTGAATTCACACACACCAAGAGGTATTCCACAGCACTGCAGTAGCAGTTTCTTAACTAGGCCGTGTATTAATGCCAAAAACAGTTTCATGCGGTGTTGAATGCTATATGACTCACAGGCTCCATCGGATTTTTCACATTTTTATGAAGCAATTGTGGTGTCGTCATTTAGCGAAAAATAAATCAGAGACTTTTTCCCCATTAGAGCAACGAATCTTTAAACACTCAAACAAACAGCTGGTCCAGAGTCCAGTGCTCTGTGGGGTAATCAACAAGGACAACAAAACTTTCCTCAAATTGTATTCCAATAAATAACAGAAAATTGATTTATTTGAATGTTCATTGTCTTGCCATGAAATGTGCAGGATATACCTCTTGTTTTGTGTCCCACATAGTTTGCCAGGGTGGGATACCAATTCAGAATATCCTCAACTTCTGAATGTATACAATACTGATGAGAGCTATATAAATGCTGATAACACGCACTCTGTTCTGGTACAAAATGGTGGCCACAAACTCACCCAAGATAGGTGCTCTAAACAGGGGAAGGACAAAGTAATTTTCCCCCTTTCATTAAAACAGTGCTTTGAGAAGAACAGCAGAATTATAAAACGCAATACATCAAACTTTCAGCAGCACACAGTCCCACAGGCCAGGACTCTCACGACAACCTTATGCGGATTCCTCATGTCTAGAACACAGTGCTCTAACCTACAACGGCACATTAACGCAAAGTTCTTGGTTTTGTAGTCAAGACCTCAATTTGATATGCAACCACATGATGCAAGGCGCAGATGATAACAAATTCGAACCAATAATGCAACCCCAAGACCAGTCTCAACCTCTGTAAGATAGACAGGTCAAGGTGGTAAAACACAAACCAAACACAACCAAAGGGAAAAGAAAAACACTCAGAAAATTTTGAGTGAATTGCCCTGAACAATCATTCCCAATAAGTCAGAACACCATTTGTCAAGAGTCAAGAAAGGAATTTAACCATCATTTAAAAAACCCTCACGGAGGCCAAAGTTGAGGGGAAAAATGCTTACGTGGCAGCTAGTGAAATATCAAGTTAAATCAAATGATTTAAAAGTAACCAACAGAAGCCTGCGACCAATAAATAAAAGACTGCTAATAACCAGAAAGGTACAATTATAAACACAGAGCAAATATGAACCATCTACATTTATCTGGGGTGCAATGAGGTTTTCCTGAAATGTTACATATGATATTCTGTCTCAATGCATCATTGGTTTTCCGCCCTCCCCCAACCCATATCTCATCCACCCGGCACCAGAGATACAGGGTTGGCGTTGGAGATAGTCTGCTAGGAATTTAAATCACCTTTTTCGAGGATTCCTGCAGTGCACTAAGCCGCAGGTTATTACTGCCGTGACTATCAACCATTGCAGGAGGGGGCTGGCAAACTGTCAGCACACTATAACCCCAACAAAATGGTGGCATACAGAGCAGAGAAATCTGCCCTATCCTCAATTACCTCTCTCTTTGCAAATTTGTTACACCGATTCATTAAGACCTTTAGAAAAACTGATTACTAAATAAAGAGAAGAGGAATGAACAAGATACACACACATTTCTTAATTTATTCCACTAAAAAAGTCACCATATACCCACAAATATGTATGGTCGATTCCTCTTTGTATGATGTCATATTTTGTCTCAGGTTCTGAAACCATGCAGTGTGACAAATACTCAGTGGGAAATAATGTGCAAATTTGTTTTCATGGGATGGCATCTCTGGGACTTCAGCCATTAACTCATTAAGCTAACAGGCTCTCTCGCTGGAAACGGAGGGGATTGAGGGCAAACCAAAAGAAAATCTGAACCCGTTAAAGAGATGCCGGAGACACTGGTGATTCAGAAAGGAAAACAGCTAATGGATTGACTGTACAAGTCAAAGAGCAACAGTGTATTCAGTCAGGAAAATTATTTTCATCTTGCAAAACTACCTTCTCCCCCTGCCATGAACATACAGGGCTTGCATACAAAAAGCTCAGTCAGGTAATGCTTTCAGCCCTATACTCAGAGACAGCAACAGTCCATTTGAGTCCACAAAAAATACAATTTCCAGAAACCCATCAAAGGCTTGAAGTAGTGGAACTAACTTCAGTGAAGTTAGAAATTTCTGAAACTGAAGCAAGCAGAGCTGTTCTAGAGTAACGTTAAGATAATTTTTAAGGCAACAGTCAGGCTGCATGCCTACTCAAGCATTCCTTTTAATCTGAATCACTACCAAGTAGGAGAGCAAAATGGAAGTTAATCCAAAGAATTCACCAAAAATGAAAGATAAATAAAAAAATACTCCTACTACACCTACTCATAATGTAATAATTATTATTATTACAACTACTATTACTACTACTACTATTACCAAACTATGCGAAAACGTGAACTAACCTAGTGGACGTGACGGAAAAAAAAATACTACTACCACTACTAATAAGAGAAATAAAATAATTCTCTTTCTTTTTTGCACTTTTTCCCATATTTACCCTAAACGACAATGTTATATGGAATTCCACAGTCGAGGATGCTTAATAAACACAGAGAGCGTTTCCAAAACCGTTTGTGCGGAAGATTGGTAACATTGGGCCACTGTAGTTTTTTTAAGGCGACAAACATTATTTACCCTTAAATGCGGACTCTCGCTGGCTTTCGAGGAAATGATTTCGATCAAGTCTGCGCGGAGGTCCACTAAAAACTTCACCCCTCCCTCGACCCTGCTAATGTGCCCGAACAGTTGTCTGTAACGAGGTGTCAGGCTGTAGCGTAGCCGATCCTCCACTTGAAGGATTGTATGCGAGTCTCGGAGCTGCGTTTCGACCACTTTCGCAGCCAGTTCTGAAACAGTCTTATGGTCCACACCGAAATCTCGGGACAGTCTGTCCAGAAACTCCATCTTTTGCTCCTTATCTAAATGTCGGTAAAAATGCATAAACTCCACGCTGCTGGACTCGGGGGGAGGCGGTGACTTCTCTCGTGTTTCGTACGCGGGTAATGGAGCCACAGTCCTCTTCAGTATTTCCTCCATGGTGCTTACAGGCCCGCGGTCGGGAGAGGTTGCGTAGCAGCGCACTATCTGATAGTCCCGGGCTGCTGACTTTATGGTATTGAAGAGCGCACCTCGATGAATCCAGCCCCTTGCGCCGCAACGTAGCGAAGCAAAGAAGTTTAATGGCGGCATCGCTGTCAGTAAGCCAGCGGACATAGACAAAATAAACCTGCAACCCGGGTACGATACATGGGCTTTTCCGGTTTCTTAAACGGACAGTGTCCAATTTCTCAAGTCCTTTCTTGTTTAGTGTAAATCAGTGGTTCTCAGACTCAGTGTTGGGGGACCACTGTGTAATTATGCAGGTCTTCATTGCGACCACAACTGCAGTCCCGGAATTTTATTTAGCTGTTAGTTTGTCTTAATTAGTGACATTTCATTTATTTACCCTCTGACTTCACATTATGCGCCAAATAGCAGTGTCTGCCAAGGGAATGAAAGCCCCGTATCCCTATTGTGTTGATAATGCAGTGCTGCGGTGATTGCAACATTGCAATAAATGCAAAATGGTTAATTTATGAGCAGGTGATAAAATTACCCCATGTATCAACTGTTTTTTTTTTTTTGCAATGACTTCATGACAGTCAAATAAGGGATTTGTCTTTACTTATTAATTGCTATTCAATATCATATTTCAGCTGAGGTAGAAGGCGCATCAAGCTGACTGAAGTGTCTATTAGAAGTAATGCCTCCTTTTGATTGCTTTACGTATTGCGCGCTCCCATATCCCTGGCCGTGTCTTGTTTAATTGTTCTCGCCCCTTGCATCTGTGTGTGTATTTATACCTCCTCCTTTGAATTGCAAGTTTCTAGATTGTAATTCACTATGTATTGTATATTTTATTTATTATTGGTGACATGTTCCATTATATAAATTTTAAAACAGACCAAATTGTCATAGAAACATTGGAACCCAGCCCAGACGGACTTATATGTCACTTCAAAGCAATTAAATGAAAAACAAAGTTCCTGCACATGGAGACCACTCTCCACAATTCATTAAAACACATTACCATTACTCAGGGACCTTATATCAATGTCAAGTACTCTCGTACAGCAGTTTTCTTCTCGCTTTATATGCAATAAACAGATATTTTGCAACCTTCCTATTTTCATGTTTCAGCATACATGTGAATTTCTCCCAAAGTGACATATGTGTGCTTAGAGCCAGTCAGTAATTACTAGGAACTCTTCCTGTTGTGAAAGTAAAGCAAAATCTTTGATGATAGTCATTTATGGAAATACCTATTTTAGTAAATTAATAAGAACAAGCTTCCAAGCTTTTCTCAAAGTCCCCAATCCCAGCACCTAGTTCTTTTAAATCCTTTCTGAGTATTTTACTCAGACCAGTTTATTAGGAATGAGCTCTCAATCCATCTACGGTCATCAGGATTGGAACCACATTTCTTCAGAGCTACTCCTTCCTGTCCTGGGACAGTTCAGCTCTGGTGAAGTGTTCACTCCATCTGGCAGTGATCTCAGAAGGCTTCTGGCCGGAGATTGGCAACGTCTACTCTGTTTCGCCCACAAAATCTGAACTGAACTGTGTTTTTCTTCCCTGGGTTCCATCCCACTGTTACCATATTAATATCAATAAACCCTATCGTTAGATTATACTCTGCCTCCACACTTGATTCCTAGTCTGAATCATGACAGAATTATGATTAATTGAAGACAGTTATAGAGCAAAATAAATATAATTATAGTAATATTGACAAATGTATTTCGACATATTTGGCTTGCTTGGGCATTTGTAATTTTAGTGTCTTTCTGAGAATTCCCTGTTGGTGTAGTTTGTAAACAATTCATTTGAATTTCTGTTCAATGCAATTTTATTTGTAAATCACTATTGGACTGATACCATCACAATAGTGTTTCACTAAATTGAATCAAACTTTTACATTTACTTTTCGTATCAGCCTTTTTTTTTTAGGAATCTCCACTGAGAACATGTTTCTCTCTCAAAAATGTGGGAGAAATAGCAGATAGAACATTTGCAAGGAGGGTGTGATAGAGACCCTGGAGCAGGTCTGAGGTTAAGGGCCCAGCTCAAGGGTCTATGGCAGGATCTTCCAAAGGTTCACCCTCCAAAAGTATGTCATATCCCCAAGTCCCACCATGGGCTCGAACCAACAACTCTTCACTTGCCATTCAAGTAACTTCAAAGTAGGTTCCCCTGCCTCACAAAAAAGGCAAGAGTTGCCATTCAAAAATTGAGATATAGTTTCAAGAAAAACTGAAAGCCCATGCAGTTTATTTATTGGATATGTTAACCAGTTCTGTTCCTGGAGATGGTCCCTCCTGAAGGCTTTCATTGCCTCCTTAATCTGACACACGTGCTTCGTACAGCTCACATCTTAAAAGGATCTCTTGCTTTTGTGGGAGCTGTACTTCACCAGGTTGGGATTGAAAACCTGCAGGATCTCCTGGAACAGGGTGGGTGACCACTGATGTATAGCAATATGCTGATCAAGACGGTCAAGGTCAAGGTGATGCATCAAGACCTCCAGGTTGGGTCATTGGAGCTGGATGACTCTATGATCAGGATGGTGAAAGGGGATGGACAAACAACTCATTGAGATATTTTGAAGTATGTATTAAAATATATTTTCACCTGGTTATAATCCTGTTACTTTTCAATATATTGGCTGTAACGTGATTTTGCAACCAAAATTGTTGTCTTCACCTTTTGTCAAAAGCCCCTACACGAGCTGCTTCTTATTCTCATTTGAAATTCCGTCTGGTCTAACAAAGCTATAAATGAATGCCATTCCCGTGGGAGTGATGATGAAGGACTCTCGTGACTGCATGAGAAGTAGAAATTAGTCTGAGCTGATTTAAAATTAAGTAGTTTATTGAGGGTTCAGATCTGACATTATATGATGATCGGCTGTTTCAAAGTCTTGGGACCAGTGTCAGTGTCATACCCCTCCCCCTGGGCATTCAGGACATTTGGCTACCTGCCTTCACCCAATTATTCAATTATCCCTTCTGCTCTTTTAGTTACCTTACCTGGTTTTCCTTAGTTAGTTATCATCTCCTTGTCTGTTTAAATCTCAGTTCTCCCCTTAATCCCCAGGTAGCCTTAATGTGAAACACTCTGGTTTAGGACACTCCCTTTTTGTTGTCTCCGGTGGTTTTAAATATTGGTTTGGCTATGTCACTTTTCTCTATTGAATAAACTATCATGTCCCTGCACTTGGGTCCTCGTATTCCCTAATTTTCTTGGGACCCTGCTAACATCTCTGGGTACCAAGACATCACAGAAGGCTACTACAAACCAGAGGACCCAGCAGGGACATTCACCTACCCAGCACTGGATCTCCCCTTCACTGCAAAAAATTATAAGAAAAAAATATTAGGTAAGATGAATTTACTTATTTTAAGACTAAAACACTTATTTCTATCACCATTTTTCTTAGTGAGACAAAAAAAAAATCTTGTTTTGAGGTAATTTTTTACAAACTTGCCAATGGGGCAAGTAAATTTCACTTGTGAAGTCAAATAGTAACTTGTTTTAAGAAAAAAAACTTTGACTTGACAAGTGAAATTTACTTACCCCATTGGCAAGCTAATAAAAATGACCTCAAAACAAGAAAAATATTTTTGTCTTACTAAGAAAAATGGTGATAGAAATAGTTTAAGTCTTTTAAATAAGTAAATTCATCATACCTAGTATTTTTATCTTATCATATTTTGCAGTGTTCCCCAAGAAGCTGGGTGTGTTTGCGCGCAGCAGGCAAACAATCTTGCATCTGCGCTATATTTCACGCCCCCGGCACCAGGGGCCTCTATGTTCTTCAGGTGGGAAAAGGCTCTGCAACTCCAGGAGAGACTTGCAGCTCCAGGCTTCCAAGAAGATCGGGGAAACCTTGGCAACTATAGATGAGTCAATCAACCCCCCTCACCCCACATTTCAGCATACAATCAAAGGACAATCGTTATCATTATTTCTTTAATCTTCCAGACATGGTTGGGGAAAGAGTTGGCCCTTTCTTGAGTAGCTATGATAGCGTTTGCTGCTTCACAAATTGCTTGTTAGCATAACTAATGTATTGGGTGTTTCCCACACGCAAAGTTAAAAATCTTAAATACATTCTTTGGCCAAATTTATCTCTGAACTGAAGACATATAGTCATAACACATTCTGGCAACCTTGCTATGTTTAAGGGTATTATGTCAACCCATTTATAAGGTATCGGTAGTTTACGATACTACCAGCCGTAGCACAATTTTACTATAACTGTCGTGCCCAGAGAAAAGGAGAATGTGTGCACCAGCTCATCATGTTTCAATGACAGTAAATGGAATTAAATTGGAAAAAAATGCAGACTTTGATATAAAACAAATATTGGTTGGCCTTTCAACTGATTAGTGTACCTCCATTGCACTATCACTCCACTGCGAGAAGTCCTGGTGCTGTAATTTAAAATTTTTGTAAAATATACTCTTATGGACTTAGAAAAGTTTTGTGGTTATTTTAACTGACATCCATTTCATGCAGTGAATGGTGTAGTTCTCACGGGTAACCTTACCTCACAGCTTCTTTTGAATGTTCAAGTGTCCATGGGCTTCTTTTGCACAGTCTGAGCTGCAACCTTGACACTCTATTGCTATTATGATCCAGACAAGGATCCAGATGCAGAGACAGAGTACAATCCAATAGTAGGGTTTATTTATAGAAATATGGTAAAGACTCTGAGGGACAGAGCTCAGAGCAGAGTGGTAAAGTTCCGTTCAGATGGCAGAGGCCCTGGGTGTAAGGTGTGTCCGCACCCAGCTAGTTGCGTTCTAGGGCATTAGCCAGATGGAGATCAGTTTTGCCAGAGCAGAACCGTCAAGTGGCAGGTTTGCTGAGTTTAGCAGGAACGCAGTCACAATCCCGACGACTGCATAATGCTTGGGAAGTGTTCCTAATAAACTGAGCAAAGGGACATACTGAAGACTGGTTAACAGGAATACAGTACCAATCCTGGAGATCAAGAGAAAGGCTTGGGAGCTTGTATCTATAAATAAGACTTAGAAATGTACTTTCATATTTAATTATCATTAATGTTACAAATAATTTTCAATGACGGTAAACTCTAAACTGGGAAGGTACTGGCTGGGAAGGTACCCTTCTGCGAACTAGTAGCAATAGCCTATGTTAATTTTGCAGGGACAGTGGCCACATATCCAGGGCACGGCAGATTCGGACGCACCACAGATCTTTCTGTGATAAACGAGCTACTAAATTGCTTTGGAGTGCGACGTCAATGGCTATGTTTCTATTTAAAAAGCGAATCTCTTGAAAATTCGCCAGAACGAAATGTGAATCAAGTGCGTTTCCATATGTTTCCATCAAGCGGTTGAGAGCAAATAGACCAAGCACGTACGTACGTCGTTGCTAGGCAACTTCAAAAGCGAAAATGGAGAACGGCAGCGGAAACGCTCGCCACGTCAGAGTTTATTCGAAAAAAATGTGTTTCCATTTCAGATTAAGCGCATCTGACTATTTCGCACAAGTCAAAATCCACCTCAAGCGATCTTAAAAGCTGCTTTTGCGAATCTGAGGATTTCGTTTCCGAATTATGGTGTTTTCATTACCTTTTTTTGATGCGAAACATCAAAATGCGCATTAAACAGGGAAATGGAAACACAGGTAATGACTGTGGCTGAAAAGACTGACGCACTGGGGTGCGTTTCCCAAAATCACAGATGACACTTACATAGTTGGACCCATTGACTGGGAATGGACAAACTAAGTTGCTCACCAAATTAGAAACTACGTTTTTGGGAAACGCACCACAAGGTGGCCAATATTGCCGATCAAGGCCACCTTGTTAAGTATTTGGCAGAAAGTTTGTGTGTTTTTTGAGTTCAGTAAACCCATGTTAGGATTTTAAATCGATTGAGAATTTTGAACCACTTCTTAATTGATTGAAACTGATTGTCATGCGTTTGAATTTGCTGAGCAGAAAAGGTTTTTGCTCCGTGCATCAATTTTATTGGTTTAATTTCGGCCAAGAGCATTTGAATTTTAGACATGCTATATTAAAGATGACGACCTCCGACGAAACAATAGGGATTTTTAAGGCGCCTTCAAACAGTCCACATAAATACTCACACTAGAAGCCAATTGAATAGGCCGCTGAAAAAAACGAATCGCTCCTCCTACTCCCAACATGAACTTTGCAGGGGACAAGATGAATACGTAGCATGAAGTTTCTTCTTTCATATTTCAACGAGGTCTAGGACTGGCGGTAAGCATACAGAGTAGGAGTAGGCTATTTAGGTCTAGCCTTACAAATCTGCTCGTGAAATTCAAAGGACAGACTACCATACTATGCTTATTATGGGGTTGCCTAATGATTGGCCGGGTCATTAAACTGCTACTTGTGCATAGCTTTGTTGGCTGCATTGATCTTCACATGGCGATATTAGGCTTTTTATTGGCCGGATACCTCGGAAATTCACGGGACGGAGTTATTGTTGGCATTCTATGTTTTAACATCGAAGGGTCACTTAAATGTGATCAGAATAAGATCAGAATGCCCCATGCTCGAATTTGGATCAACTACCAATTACTACTTGCTCTGGGCCGGATCAGCTGGAGTCGGCACTGAGCCGGGCCAGATCGGGAGTGGAGGTGCTTGCTACCTGGGGGGTGTATGAACCAATCTTTAACGGTCCAAAACCTAATGAGTGGAAAACTGAATGTGGATTCTGAGGATCGAGACCGAACATGTTCGTTTTGAATGAAGTCTTCAGTTAATGTGCCCCTCAGGCCTAGATAAGCCTGTGTTAGTTGACACAGTAGCCTACTGCATTATCACCTACCTTGAAATTTGCTGAGTTGGATCATTTTGAGTTGTCGCCATTGGAGGGCTATTTTCCGTTGAAGTTTCAAATTAATAAGTACTCACTGTTGATTGTGAATTTTAGTGCAATAAATTTGGTCAGTATTGACGGTGATGCTTTGGCCTCTCTGAAACCAGTTTTTTTTTTTTTTTTTGCACGAAAGCCTGGTTAAAATTTAGAAGTGGCAGAAGCTCTGCCTGGATCTGGGATTCGCCACTGCTAATTGGTAGGGTAGATCGAATATTTTGTCTGCCTGCTGGAAAGTTGCATTTCATCCTGTGAACCAAGAGCTAAACTGGAAGGGATTTCTGTTACTGTGATATGTTATCTGCTTTTTACCTTAACATCTGAGTTAAGCACTGTAGTTCTGTTTCAAACCTCAGCCAGGGTTCTTGAATGATGGGTAAGAGAGCCACAAAAAAATAAATAACTTGCTTCAAGGCTACAGAATGCAGCATTTGTTTCAAACTTGCATATCTCACATGACTGTCACTAATGTTTTGGGAAGCTCACTATTTGGGAATAGGACATGAGGGTGTACTACAAAGCATGTTCAGTATCAGCCCAGCTGTCTTTGCATGAGCTGGCTTGAGAGACCCTAAATGTGCCAAGATTCCATAATGGCAAGTAAAAAGAGAGACACCTTTATGACTTTAAACTCTGGCTTTAGGCTCAGCGTATTGCGCTAACCCATTAATCTCGCTTCATAGTACACCTGCTGGGTGGTCTAATGTATATCCATGTTCTTTTTACTGGCTTTTCTAGTTTTGCAAGCTTTAATATTATTGCAGTCCTCCCTGAGAAGAACGAACTCACTGCGATGGGGGGAGAGGAGGACCGTAAAAATGGCAGGACCAAGGGGAAGCTCTCATCCAAGAACCGTTCTGGTGGAGCCCTGGCAAAGAGGTCAGGAGTGGCACCACATAATTGGGAATCCTGTTCTTGATGGGCTTCATCCATTTCTGGTTACTGTTTCATCCTCATGAGGACTTGTCCTCATATCTAGCAATGCCTGTTTACCTAAGTGCATCACATGTACTTGCATTCACAAAAAACTAAAAATGAACATGAGAAATTACAATATTATGGCTGTAATAAAATGGGAGCTGTAAAACACAGTTGTGAGGCAAAAAAAAAAGATCCTGGCTCAGTCTGTATAAAAGCAAAGGAGTTCACTCTCAGATTACACAAATCTTTATTGTATGCAAGACTTTGTTAAATTAATCTATGAAAAATGGATAATCACAATGCTAATGAAGTGTAACTTCCATAACTGAGAATGGTGGAAGTTGCATGCGGAAACGTGCGTGTTAGATTAATTTTTATGACATCCTGATAATTGCATTAAACAAATCAAGCTCTGCATTGGGTACTGCATGCTTATACGACTCCCATGCTTTCTATGACTCATATGTAAAAAGAAGGCTGTGCAGTCAGATCGAGAACAAATTCAAAGGTGTCCTGGTTATTGAGTAGGCTAAGGAAAGGGGCACCTTGCACGGTGCATTGAATGCTCTCAAACAGATTTAATGGCGCAAACACACAGACCAAGGTCGCCCCACCCTTGAAGAGTCTTGAGGACCCTCAAGGTATCCTGGTTTTTGTGTGTTGTCTAATTTAGAGCCAAAAAACAGGGTTAGGCGAGTTAAGTATAAATAATTGCTTTATTTGACCAAGTAAGTGCTGCATCACAACAAATGACGCTGTCACTGTTTCTCAATGACTACACTTCTGAGGAATTGTGGTTCTTTGAGTCCTTATGACTAAATATTATCCAGTCCAAGGCCTTTTAT
The DNA here is from genome assembly GCA_029721435.1 of Gymnothorax reevesii. Lineage (NCBI taxonomy): Eukaryota > Metazoa > Chordata > Actinopteri > Anguilliformes > Muraenidae > Gymnothorax > Gymnothorax reevesii. The sequence goes on along the minus strand of CM056574.1, from coordinate 27,203,858 downwards.
GTGATGATCACTAAGAAGCAAGATCACCACAAGGAATTTCAAGCGGTAGTATTGATTCTTTTGAACTATCAAGGACTCATCCAAATGCAGTTTTCCTCAATGGCAAAGCACCTGAATCATTGAGCATTTGTGAATGAGATGAGCAGAGGTCTAATAGGTTTTTTGCTTCTCCATTTGTAAAATATTGCTGATTTCTGTCTAAAATTCAAAAGATGGGAGAGGTATGTATTATAATTGCCCACCTCTATCGCTTTTGAAAAATGCATTATACAGTATATTTGAACCTATAATGATGAATGTAGTAGCATTGGCATGTATATTTGCCAATGGAACTTGCTCCCTTGTGTTTATGAAGATGTGGCTGCTTGCATAAACAACAGAATGAAATCAGAATTATGTTGGGCTATTTTATTAGGCTCACCAGACCATGGTCCAGGTGAGCTATCTCGTAGCCTGCATGTCCGTCCTCGTCTGTCGTGTAAATAGTCAGTCAGTCCTGGTGAGCTACAATACCGAATGGCACTACTTTGTATCTGTTAAGGTTCAGCCAAATGCTTCAAAACACATTGAATGAATGGCGCCTTCACAGTGCAAGTGTACATTTACCCTGAAGCATGCTGCAAACGCTATGCGAGATTATTTTTAGGCAGAGAAGTGAAGTATTCTTCAGTGGCCGAGTCGACCGCTTTACTGAGTTAAATTGTGCATGCATTTCACTTTCTGAAAGCAAAGCACCTTGCATACAAGCAGGATATTGCAGTCAAGATATTGAGAAAAGGCCAATGGCTCTCCAGGATCAGAGTTGGACACACCTGACATTCACGGCTGTTTGGGTACTGTAATGCATATGCATTTAGCCATCTGTCCGGCTATATTTCCACGTGGGCCAACTAATCACCCCTTTAATACTGAAGATCACACATTTTGTCAGATTGTTACATCAGTATTAGAGAGCTCAATAAAAACAAACAGTGCTGGCAGTTAAAAGCAGTGAAGTTCAAGACCACTGACGTATAGGCCTAGGGAAGCACTATTATAAGAATACTCTTCAAGGGTTATATAAGCAAGTCTTCAGGGCCCTGTAAAGGAGGTTCTTCAAACCTGAAAATCAACATAACACTGAAGTGTTGCGCGTATGGTAGTGCCGAACTTACCGATATTGTAACTCAAGGGAACTGTGTTGATGAAGCCTTTCTCATCAGACCGAGAAGGACGAGCAAATAATAGCAACAAACGAGCAAATGACTGTAGCGATGGAACAACCTCAAAAGCGTACGCTGCGTGGGCAGGCGTGCGCTGGCCGTCCGCAGACAGGTGCTCAATCTTTATGGAAATAAATTGATTTGTGTTGATGTCTGATTCATTACATAAAAGCCGAATGAATGCAGTACTATCCATCTGGAGTGTGTGTAATTAATTAGATGAAAGGGACGGAGAACAATTGCTTGTGACAGGCACTGATGGCTGATTTGGGAACCTAGACAAACAGTCTATGCAGTCACGACAACGGCTCTCGTCTGTCCATCTCCATGCTTACGTTCCTCTCCTCCTTCAACCGTCTCTCCCCTGTCCGTCCCGTCTCTCTCAGTAAAAAGCCCAAGAAGTATGAAAATGATGCCTCTGCTGAAGAACTTTCTGCGAAGGTTCAGCTGAGAAAAGCGAAAGAGGTAATGTACCTTCACCCCTTCAGGGTTTGCTAACAAACTGCCTTTCCTAGTTCTCAACCCCAGTTCCTGGGCTACTCAGCTTTTGAGTGAAGCAGGTAACCAAAAGTCTGCGCATCCGATCGACTACCCTGGCTTTATTGCAGGGGATCAAGTATAAAAAAAAAATAAAAAAAACTGAGCCTGCACTGGGATTGGTCATCCTCTCTGACCCAGGTCTCTCACTGTCTTTATTTTTGACTTAGGCCAAGACTCTGAAAACTGAGGCTTTGGAGAGTGAAATGGAGGATTTTGTGCGGTGAGTTTGAACCACTTGTAGGAAAGTGGCTGTATCTAATTGAATAGATGGGGTCATGTTCAGAAATGTACTTGGCACCACTGATTGAAAAATTGAAGTAAAATTGCTGAAGATAATGAAGAGCACTGCTAATGTGTGTCAACTTCAAACAGGTGGGAAAACTATCGTTTAATTACAGAACATTCTTTCTTCTATTTCAATGTTGTGTTTTTAAATATAATTGAGTAATCCCTTTTTTTTACCTCAAAACCATAGTTGTCAATGTTATTACCCCCTAACTGTTATTATGAATAAAATTTTAAGAGATTGGCACTTGCATTTTTCTTAAAGCTCTTATCCAGAGACTGCATTTTGCCATTCTGTCCCTTGCTGTTTTACAACTGTTTTTCATTAAAACTGAGAATATTTAATGAAAAAATACAAACATGAAAATTAATGTAGTGAAATAAAATGATAGTTTCTAGTTGTATTTGAGCAGAGAATATGGATCATAAACTGTTTACTGCATGGAGGTTTTCCCCTCATTGTACTGAGGGTGCCAGTAATTTTGTGTGTGTGTGTGTGTGCGCGCGCACGCGTGTGGGTGTGTGTAAGTTTGTGTACGCACAAGCAATAAAACCGCCTCTCATCAGTATTCTATGCCTTAACCCGTCACTGCTGCAGAGCTTTATGTCACGTCAATTGGCTTGGAGTTTTGAGTCCCATTACTTTTCAAATTAAACGAAACGTTTCTGGATTGATTGAAATAATTCTTCCTGTGATTGGGAGTGTCTGAGGTCCCGGACAGCTTCAATTGCAGTTTTTCCCCTGCATGCGTCTGACCGTCTCGGTTAAATTAATTACCGGCTTCTCTCGGGGATGAATCCTGCGGCGCCTCGAGGATCTAATGAGGGGGTCGGGCTTAGTGGAGACGACGGGGACTCGTCGCTCTAGTTTGATTTCCTCAAACTGGCTGAAACCAGTGAGGATTATGGGTTTGCCAGTGCCAGTTGCCGACCACAGAAATGAATCCTATAACTTTGATTGGGAAGCCATTATTGTGCGGCCTCTTCAGCTGGAGATGTCCAACACGACTGCTCCCCCCCCGCAGGTTCCTGCCTGGTGAACAGTCGCCAATTCGGCCCCTCTTGCGCACTCAGTGGCTCTTGCTTGTTATCTCTTGCATTCTTTCACAATCTTGCTCTTCCTTGTCTCGACTGTTTGTTCTACCAGGTTCCGTATTTATTGCCTGATATAGACCTAATGCACCCGGGAGTAGAGTTGAATGGCCGTACAGTCAAATATAAAAGCTAAATCATAAGAAACTGAGGAGGATTGTGTAGGCGATGGGTTATTTATTGCAAAGCTGTATTTTATTGTTAAGTCCGGGAAATGGAGAGTGCCAGAATCTTGAGATAACTCAGTCTGCGGTGATTCTCATATGTTGAAATCTATGGTCCCTTATATATCTATGCTTGGAGAAAAATGAGTGCACTTTTTTCACTCGGCAGAACAGGTTATTTTAACGGCTGAGTTTTTTTCAGCTTGGCTTAGTTCCCATTGCAGGGAATGACACAGAGCAATTACGTATTTAATTGTGCCTAATTACAGTAATTTTATTATCATGGTTATTTTGTCTAATTGCTGTAATGATATAATTATTGGCCACTGGATACACAGTCACAAATGTAAGTAGTGAATGGTATATCTTCTATGGTATCTTTAATTACACGGCGATTATGGCGATGAATTGTTCAATTATTGGATGGCTGCCATTTTCTCTTTTAATCAAGCCATAGGTTTTCTTTTCAATAAGTCCAGATTAGTTTTGGGCTTCAGTTCTTTTACGCAGCTGTGATTAAACTCGGTCGGAATAAAATCTGTGGTGTGGATGTGTTAAAAAAAAAAAAAAAAAAAAAGACATTTTCCAGTCGTGTTATCAATTAATATTAAATACAGAGTCTGCATTCAGAATTTGAATTTATCCTGGTCTGGACCACCATACTTCCTGTAACGATTCGAATTAAAGCTCGTGTGAACAGAAATAATATCTACCGTGTGGTTTTGCTCCAAAGCCATAACTGCGGTGTTTGTTCTACTCTTCGCTCTCTCCAGCGCCACAGGCCGTGTCACTGTAAAGGCGGAGCTGGAAGACGTCGACTTTGTGCCAGCGAAAAAAGGAAAGAAGAGAGGTCGAGAGAGCGAGTCTGCAGAGGCCATTTCAGGCCCAGCGATGTGAGTGACAGCTCTTCCCTCTGTCAGGGGGGATACAAGTCACGCCTGTTTGTGTTAGCTTTCCTGTGCCACCTTCGCTTCTCGACTCCCCCTTAATCGGTCTCCTTCTCACTCTGTTACTCTCCATTTAGTTGTCTGCATATCCGGTAATTTAAGAATGATTCTCGGTGTTATTGAGTTTACGTCTTCCGACGCCTTCCTGAAACAAACAGCCATTAATGGATCTGCACCGCCAATATATAACATTTATTTACAGGACAGATTTGTGCTAGTCTCTCGAGCCAGACTATCTTCCAGAATCTTCGAATGCTTCATGTTTAGGCAGAGACTGTGGGGAAATTGCAGAACCCGCCCTGTCTGGGTTGAGAGACTGGATTTTTACTGAAGTAAGCTTGTGAAGGCAGTCTGTTTGAATGCTGCTCATTGGCATTGTGTTAGCATTGGCCGCTTGAGCTGAAAGCGCCGTGCATGCTGGGACACCCGTTGGAAGATCGGTGCAGGCACAGAAAAGGTCTCATCCCACTGCCACAGAGTGGATGGGAATGTAGGCAGGGGTGTTTCCTACCCGTGTCCATCCGTCCGTCATGCTTCTTGTCCGGGCAAGAATTCCTAAACCGTTAAATATTTCTCAACGAAATGTATACATGTATGGCTGGTCCCACCTTTCTGTTTTGTTTCCAGGCCAGATATCAGCCATCCCGTTCTTTTTTGGGGCCAGAGCTCTTGAAGTGATCAATATGTCTCAATAAAATTTTATGTAAGGATACGTCTTGTAGTGTAGATGTGCCTTTTCATACTTCTGTCTGTCCCCCTGTCTGTCTATTTGTCCCTTTGCCACATTCTGTTTTCAGGCCAGATTTGAGGCAAGGGGTCTTCTGTATTTCAAGCTTGTTTTGTTTTTAGTATTCTCACAGGTCTGGAAGTCAAAAGTCAAGCGTGCACATTGTTTGTGTTCTGCAGGTTGTCTGAAAGGGCTATGTATATGTTTTTATTTATTTTATTTTATTTTTTTTGTAGAATTATGTGCTGTGACCTCCATTTCTCCTGTTGCATGTGCCATGCACTGAAAGTCATATGACATGGAATGGCTGAAGGTTTTAGAGGAAAATGAGAGAGGAAATGAGCCTTAAGATAGAATTGCTAAATTTCTTGGCAGAAGTATTTTTCTCAAGGAAAATTTTTGTCAGACACTTGGGCAACCCTAAAAATTCTGATTAATGGGGATGTTTTATTGACACATTCAGCTGCTTCAGGGATCCTCAAAAGGCATCTAAAGTCGATTGCCATCGCTTTTGTTTATCGGCTAATCAGCGAGCTGCACCTGCACAAACGAACCAAAATAGAAGGATTATCTACGCATGTACACAAAACGTTGGTTTATATGAATGAAATTGGTCATGTGACAATGCAAGATGTCAACTAAAGTAAGTGATTTGTTGGTAAACCTTGGACGTTCAACGTCCCGTCTGAGAATTGACTTTAGATGCCCTTTAATGCGTTTTTGTTTTCTTGGAGTATATACTATAAATAAGGTGGAACATTTCCATCTTCAGTCTGACTTGGGTTCTCTGTCAACACGGGTTAGGAGCAAGAATGTGCATAAAATCAGTTATTGGCCTTCGTATGTACATAAACATGCTTAAATGACTGGATGTAGCCATTTCTGCAGTTAGGGAAATGAGTATTTTCATAACCTTGGAACAAAGGTTATGAAAGGAACATTCTTTAGAATTGTCTCGATCATCTATTAAGGCAGAAGGTCCATCATAATCATATTTCTTGTGCTTCATTGAAAGGCCTTGGATTGTAACATTACAGTTGCCATAGGGACTGCGCTCCCAGAAAAGATGCAGATTGTTTTGTGGTTGCTTGTACGGATATGGAAACGGCGTCTCGGGCTTTGGAGTTGCTGTGCTGGGTGAGAGGTGAGAATTGCTCTTGGAAACGAGCTGTGACAGGATGGTTATTTTCACTCCTCAGAGAGAAGAGGAGAAAGAAGGTGAAAGAGGAAGAGGAGGAGGCTGGAAATGAAGGCCTGGGGGCAGTGAGGATGCAAAAGAGGAAAATAAAGGTACATCCCCTGGGGAGGAAGTGCTGAGGAAGAAGCCCTGATGTGAGGGCTGTGACGGTCTCACGAAGCACAGACACGCTGCCTTTCCATCCTTCCCAACGCGCTCTTACGACTGTACGCTCACGTGTTTATCCAGTCCTGCATAGGGTTACGTTACGGTCAATAGGCGAGTGGAATGAAACATCCCTGGCTTGCATTCCGTATTCCCTACATTGAAGAGTTGCAGAACTCCTTGATTAAGGAAATTTGCGAGAATTTGTTCATCTCAATATTGCTTTTGTCCAGTTATTTCCATAATTCTGAAATGCCAGAAGTTGCTCAAACTCGCGCCTCCTCAAGGCGTGCAGTGTCTCCAGCTGCCTTATTTTACAGCCCGAAAGCCAGTCCAAGACGGCGATAAGATGCGGCCGGCTGAACCCTTCACTAACGCTGGGACTCTGCCAGTTTTGCTTCACTTTTATGGGGCCACTGAGCCTCATTCTGCTCAGGCACAGTCAGGATTCAGTTCTGGACCGTCGGGTTCATTCTCGCTCTGGAACTGTGTCTTTCACTGGAAGAGCCGACCAACAACCCCTAAAATGTCCTTATGTTGGGGGGGAAAAATGTATAGCTTTCCATATTTGACAAGGGAAATGTACTTATATTTTGAGGATATCATGTAGGTGCAGGGGTTGGAATCTCTGCTTTGGGCCTTTCTATGTGGAGCATGTTCTCCTGGTCTACATTGGTGTTGCTGTGAGGACTTCTCACTTTGACCTACTTTTTGGGAAATATTATATGCATACACCGGTAAGGGACTCGTATTGCACAGCAATACGACATTCGCCGATAGGCGGTGCACTTGTTTATATTTGCATCATCATGCTGAAACAAGTAATTCCTCCCCACACTATAAGGTGGACAGAATATTCTGGAATGTCTGTTAATGAGTCAAGATTCCTTCGGTGGAACAAAGGCATACCTTGAACCACGTACAGGCCACATGCATTTAGTCATGTCTGCTGCCCTGATCTGTATCTTAGCCATGCTTTATGCCTTTTGAAAGGGCAGCTACATTCTGTCTCCTTCTATTTTTGACATAATGTCTGCTTTCATCTCGACCTATAAGGTCCTTATTGGAGCCATTGTCTGAACCAAAAGGTGCCGTGTGTTCTCAACTGCGAATCTATGGCAGTAAAACCATTCCAGGGTGGACCTGGTGGCTTGCCAACCTACAAGTGAGAATTACTGCTGAAATAATGCAAGCCTATTCTTGTGAAAAAGATGTGTTCCTTTTCCATTCTCTGTGAACTCACAAATCACACTGCAGGGCTGGAGGGAACAATAAGGTAAGATGGAACTTAATAATAAATCAGTTTTATTTCTGTGTTGTGCTCTTCTCGCAAAGGTGTCCCAGGGCGCTGAGCAGTTAAAACAGTTCTCAAAATACAAAAGAAAGACATTGTTCAGTCAATTACGTCCGGAGTACATCAAGGCTAAGCACAATCAAAGAGAAATGTCCGCCATTGCGGCTCCAAGTGCTGCTGTTGTGGAACCACCCCTTCTATGGAAACACCTTCACGGGCTTGTTCAGCTTCCCAGGCCCCTCGGCACACTCATGGAGTTGCTCCAGGAACTCTATTTTTGGTCTTCTTTTTTTTTTATATTCAGTTCATTGTTTGCTCACAGTGTGCATCTATACTCCCTCTATATACAAACCAATTGCATGTCCAATTTTATTCAGTCACACCTGGGACGTTAGGTGAGAGAATTCGCTCCAGTTTATAATCTGGTGTCAAGAGACTTGAGGTAATGGGTTACCGTGCTAGTGGGGGGGGAAAGCGGTGTTTTATGCCTTCGCCACACAGTGGGTGAGAAGCATACTGTTCTCTGGTTGTCTCTGCATCTGTCACACAGTTGGTTCATTACACAGTTGTGTGCAGATTTTGACCAGATTGGACACGGTAGCTCCAATCAGAGGATAGCTGAACTAGTTAGCTTTTGGTGGTCTTGGGGTCAGAGGTCAAGGTCAGCTGTATGGGAGGAGTGAAGGTCAGCTTAAGGCTGTTTTCCAGAAGCTAGGGTTCTTCAAAGTGCACATAATTAAGGCCGCGCCCACCGTGGGCATATTGAAGGGCAATTCCAATCAAGCATGTAAAACTCATCCCTTCAAAGGGCCCTAAAAAACGTCCATTTCCAAAGTGAGCAGGCGATGGTCGCTTTGCTCCCCCAGTGCCGTGCGGCTACCCGAGCCTTGTGACGTGTGATTCAACATCATTCAAGAAAATGACGATAACAACAGTGGCTAATAGTTAGCTAGCGCACAGACGGCTAACAAACCTAGCTTGATGGGTTACTACAGTTGACTGGCTGTCGCTAGTTAATTTGATTTTTATTTTTAACTGTGGCCATTTGTGGCCCTATGAAAGCTATGCAGTTGCTTATAAAGCTAAAGCGAAACTGATAAATGGCCAGTGAAAACAGTTCTCCCGTGAACTGGCTACTTTGCTTAAGCAGAAAGCTGCAGCCGTGAAATATGTCCAAGGACATTCTAAACGACTGTTAATTGAAAACCCTACTCCCTGCTGCCCTTCAGAGTTTTCACTACGAAGGGAAGTGACTTTGCAGGGTGGAGAGATTAAACATATGGAATGAAATACAACCTAAATGTTTAACTGGAGACATGGCAACCAACGCATTCCATAGCTTTCTACCTTGTTTAGGTGAGTGATTTTAGTGCTTGGTTTCTGTCTTTCTTTCTTTCTTTCTTTCAACCTTTCAACCTTTCAACCTTTCAACTAAGGACACCAATTCCAATCGGATCATATTAAGCTTAGAGCACTGCTTCAGGCTAAGATTTGTGGTAGGATTTTTCAGGTGCAAATGGGATCACCACGTTATATGAAAGAACCTACAGGTGTTGAATCTAAAACCAAACGGTAGTGTCTTCTCAAAATATTCAAAATGCTGGCATGTGAGGTCTTTTTTTTTTTTTTTTCCTTTTCTTTTAATATTTTGTTGAAATATCGAAGGTTCCTCATGAGAGGTGAATGATACATTCTTGGTGGTGAAACTGCTCCAGTGGGAACATGCCAACTTGTGATTCTCATCGTTCTTTCCAGAAGCCCAAGGAAGAGACGGCAGAACAGCCCTCCAAGAGGAAGAAGAAGAAAGAGGAAATTGAAGCAGCCAAGCTTTTGAAGATTAAGATGAAAGAGGAGGAGGAGAAACAGAGGTGGCGATGGTGTGTGCACCTTGCGTATATGTGTGTGTGTGTGTGTGTGTGTGTCTCTCTGCGCGCACTTCTGAAAAATCTAGCCTGTCATGTAAGAGGTAGCCAAGTGTGCATCCTCTCGATATTTTGTACAACAATGACAAAACAATATGATAAAGATATAAAGTTGAGGAACACTGTGTTTTAACCCGAAAATGTGAAATGTACAAACAGATTTTAAATCCCAGGTGTTGTTTATGTCATTGGTGTTAATCTATGACACTAATTGCATCAAAACATTTGATCAGACGACTTCATTACCCCAAAATGGGGTACACGCAGAGAACACGAAAATCACACCACGTTCTGACCATTAAATCAAAACATCAAATAAAGTCAAGTCATTTTGAAATCTTGTGTGAAAACCTTGTGTTCCCACCGCAACTTGACAGCATCATGGTCAGCTCAGAACGAGGGAAAGTAATAATGAAAAGATTCAGTGGTCCTTCACTTTTTTTTTGAGTATACATTATGCATTGCAATTATGAATGCATTATAATGGTGGTGATGGAAAGATTTCTCATCTCTCTTTGAGGTGGGAGGAGGAAAAGTATGAGGATGGTGTCAAATGGAAGTTTCTGGAACACAAAGGTCCTTATTTCCCCCCTGAATACCAGCCCCTGCCTGACAATGTCAAATTTTACTACAATGGTAAGTGTGTGTATGTGTATGTGTATATATGAATGAAGGTGCTTCTAACCCCCTACCCACAATGTTTGTGTTGGTATATATTCTCTGGTATACGTCTTGTGCACTCAGTGCTGTGTTGCAAAATGGCACACTTATGCTTGTAAGCAGAGGGTGGCACTGAGTTTGTAGCTTTGTGTGCAAGGTACTTTGTATAAATTACTTCAGTACATATCCAGCTATGTAAACTGATAATGCCCTGCTATGAGGGAGAGGGTTTTCTGATATAACTTGCGTGTGTGTGCGCGCGCGCGTGTGTGTGCGCGTCTGTGTGTGTGCGCGGGTGTGCGTGTGTGTGTGTGTGTGTGTGTGTGTGTGTGTGTGTGTGTGTGTGTGTGTGTGACGCAGGGGAAGTGGTAAAGCTTAGCCCAGCCGCAGAGGAAGTGGCCCTGTTCTTTGCCCAAATGCTGGATCATGAATACACCACTAAGGATGTCTTCCGCAACAACTTCTTCAAGGACTGGAGGAAGGTGAGTGACTGAGGATGTGATGATATGACGGTGGGATGTGAGAGGAATATGAGATGCTACAGGTCTGTTATAGATGTACTTGCCAGTGAAAATGTGCACAATACTGACATTTTTCTTTGTTTGTTGTTTTTTTTTTTTTTTTTGTAAAATATAAGCCAGTTTAAAGTAAACAACCTCAAATTGTGCAAACCAGGTGCGATATGAATTAAGTTGCCAAAATTAATCTTGGCTCATGGGATAGTTGCTTAAATTTTTTAATTGTTAAAAAAGCAGTATTTCCAAGCACTTGCAAGTAAACTAATTATTTTCTTTTTCTGACAAGGGAAGTAAAATCAAGCTTGTTTGGGACCGGCTGGACATAAAGAAGCAAGTCATTAGTGTAACACATTCGTGGGAATTTCCAAAGTAGAGTTGGATGAGAACCAACTGAACCAAATGACTTTCCTTGTTGAAAAAAATGTCTGCATAGTTACTATAATGAAAAATGTGGCTTTTTTTTTTTCAATTAATTAAACTTTTGCTTTAAAAAAAAAAAAAGGTGCTTGCATTCCATTTTTAGTCCTCTGAATGCTTAAAAATTGCAGAAGTAAAGCTTTTGACTGACCTTGTATATAGATACAAGTGTTTAAATTTGGCATTTCAAATCTGGAATGTCCAACCACACAGAAGTTGGAGAGTGAAAACGGCCAACAGTTATCTAAAACTCGTTTGTCAGCCTTCGCATCTTGCTGCACCGTTGTCGTAATGATCGCTTGCGGGAAGCTGGGAGTTGCTTGAACGAGGACGATCGCTATACCCAACAACTCTATCCCCTCCATATCCTTGAGCAGTGCAAAGCCAATTATACACTGATTCCGCCTGTTTTTAATTGTATCCCCGGACGAGAAGTTGGGGATACTATGGATTAGCGATTTTTCACACCGCGCCTGTAGAGATTTGCTTGTGGGCACACTTCGGGCCACAAATTTCAACCGATTCGTTTCATATTTGGCGCGGGCTTGTGTGTGGGGTATGGTTGTGAAGCCTATCAATTTTGGGGGCATGTGCTTTTGGAGGTCCTTGGATGCTTGTCGATCGCCTGTCTGGTTTTTTTTTTTTTTGTGTGCTACTCTAGCATGTATGTAATTGTGAAGGTGGTCAGGTTGGAGAGGCTGGTGAGTGAAATTGAGCCGGTAATTGGAGTAGGGGGGTGGGGGTCGGTTTCTTTACAGGATCGCTGGATGCCTGAAGGCAAATAAGATGCAGAATTCATTTTCTCGCCTCTCGACTCTACTCTCGAAAGAGTGCGGTTTTGTGTAAGAGCATTGATATGCTAATCCTGACAAGCCACTTTCCCCATATGCGAACTGATCCAATTAAACTATTTCTCAATGACGAAAGGCCCCCCCTCGTCTCTTCTCGGCTCAGCCACTGTTCATTCGTGACCTGCCCCGCCGCCTGTCAGTCACCCACAGAATGAGAACCTTATTGTTGTGTCAAAGCGTGATTGAAGCCCATTTCTGTTTATGAAGGGTGTAATTATTCCTTCGATTCTCTACGGCAGGAGGTAATCGTCAGTGCTCTGGTAGTGGAGGGTTGAATGTTTGCTGTTGGTGTATATTCTGAGTGGAGGTTGGGCATTATTTTTAATGCAGTGTTTGTGTGTGTGTGTGTTGACTATTGGAGTACCCGTAAGTAGGAGGCTTTGCTGGGTTTCCACATTATGCATGTGGGTGTGGTATATTGTCATTCAGTGAATAACAATAAAGTGGTCTCATTTTTTGTCAACGTTTCAAATTATGCCTAAAATTGAAGGCCTTGATGATGATTATGGGGAAATATCTTTGGCATTTGTGCCCGTGAGTGCAGACTGCAATCATGCCTGTTCTGTCATTTTCCACTACTCAGCGAGCCCTGCGACTTGGTGTATTTTTTTCCCTTGCCGCAAGTTGGTAAATTAGACACGAGAGGGTAGCTGAGCACTGAACATTTTCAAGTCTGGAGTGAATATTTGTGTCTTGCACTAGAGGTGTAACGATACGGTGGGGTCATGATATGACATGTATCCCGATACAGGAGTCGCGATACGATGCGTATCCCCATACATTACAAATTATTTTACTGCTGATTTTCTTTCTACTCACAAGTAAACGGCAACACTGAAAGATTTCCCAGGACAAGGCTTTTGAAGTTTATTTAAACAAAGGAACACTGGGGCGCCCTGGTGGCGCATCGGTCTGGGCGCGCTTCATGAAGGCTGCGTCTTCCTCGCGGCGACCTGGGTTGGATTCCGGCTCGGGTCATTTGCCAAATGTCATCCCCATTCTTCTCCCCAACTTTCCTGTCTTTCCATCGGTAAATGTCAAAGGTAAAAATCCCCCAAAAAATTATTAAAAAAAACAAGGTTAACTAACGGTCTTCAGGTACCACTGTATGTTTACTGTTCAGGTCAATGTCTTTAACTAAAAAAATTGATAGAAGCTGAATAGGTCTCCACTACTATTCACTAGAGGAAACGGTCATATTGCAAACTACTTATCATTAGTAGCTAATTTGATGACTGGAAACTTGATCTCAAACAAGCTGAAAATTACACTTGGAGCGATGCAACCTCTGGAATATGAGGCAGGTCACTACGTTTTCATTTAAAGCGATGGAAAATGTTGCAATTTCTGGGTTTAAGAAAATATGTGTACTATTTGGAAAAAGTCTTGTGTATCTCGATGCATGTTCTCTGAATCAGCGTATCGTATCGGAGGCTTTGTATCGCGATATGATATTGTATCGGCATATCGTTACACCACTATTTTGCGCAGATCTCCTTTTCAGTCTGTTAGCGGATGTGTGCTTGTGTCTGTGGGTGTGTTATTTTTATATGCGCACATGTGTCTCCAGGGGCATTTGTGCCGGTATGTGTTTGCACGAGTGCTTGTGTGTGTACTCGCATATGCAAATACTGCATAAGCCTTAGGCTTACTGAATTCTTTTTTTCATTAAAATCTGGCCCTGGATGTTTGTGTTTTGTTTTTATCATTAGTGTCACTTCAGGTGAAAAGAACATTTTGAGATGCTAAATGCTAATTTAACAGATAATCCTACAATAAATGTTTGCATTTAATTAAAGACCGTTGATACAGTCGACAGCCCTGATCTCGATGACATCAAGGCTGCTTGGGATTACCTGGAGAATAATCCCCAATACCCCAGTGCAGTGATGGGGACACTGTACTGAGGGAGACGCTGTGTTTCAGATGAGACGTTAAAACCGAGGTCCTGACTCAGTGTGGTCACTAAAGATCCTATGACACTCTTCGATAAGAGTAGGGAGTTCCCCGGTGTCATGGCTAAAGTCCCAACCTGGCTCTTTTGACCTGCCACCTAATCCTGATCTAATTGGCTGCGCAAATTGCCCTCTCCCTCCCCACCTCAACCCCCAGGGCTCCCTTGAAAAAGATTTCAATCTCAATGGGACTTCTCTGGTTAAATTAAAAAAAAAAAAAATTATAATTACTGTTTGTCTGCAGAACTGTGGAACGTTCTGCAATATGCTTGGAACAACCAAACGTGATTATCTTAAACTGCCTTATAGTTTTATATGTCATTTTTAGGCAGTGGATAGACACCATATATTGAGGGCGGGGGAAGGGATTGTTGTGTGTGGACTCCTGCTCTCATTGGCTGTTTCTGTCCTTGCAGGAGATGAGTCTGGAGGAGAGGAAGCTCATCACTGATCTGAATAAGTGTGACTTCGGCGAGCTCTTTCGAATGCACCAGGAGAAGGTCCAGACCAGACGCAATATGAGCAAGGAGGAAAAGCAGGTGAGCCGAGCTCTTGAGCAAATTAATCGCTGTAAACGCTTTGTATACGGTTTGAACTATCATTTTTACAAGTTAAGTGCCCTTGAATGGCCCAACAAAGTGGTTATTACTGTTGCGGAACTAAAACTGTTCTGGAAATTTTTTCTATAATGCCCAAGTTCCAGAGTCGTGATGTTTTTGATACCGAAACAATTTTTGTTCAGTGTCATTGCAGTATTGTTTGTTCTTGGTATTTAATTTGTATTAATGGTTCATACACATCTTGCTGGCACTTTTTAAAATAAACTTCCTACTCAGGCAAAACTTGCTTCCTCTGGGCACCTGTCTTTATGGGTCGCTTCCGACCAGGAGCACTTGAATTCTGAATGTTCAGATATTACAGTTCCCAACCTGGAAGTGGGAGCCTCTTGTGACCACGTGAAGCCAGAATAAGACTTTGGTTGGCAGACTGCCTGACGCCAGTCTAGCACAGTATGTCACAGGCTGAAGTGGCTGGGGTTTGCTGATCTTTAAAATGAGTGCATTATGTGTTTTTGCAGGACGTGTTGTCAGTGGGTCTGTGTAAAATAAGAAAAAAATGAAAAAATCATTAAATGCTAAAAATGTATCAACATATTTTCATTAAGACAATGTATTGTAATTGTAGCCCCTGGACAAAGTCGGGCGGCTACTATGGATTCATGCTTGTCATCTCCGCCACCGTGTCCATAGACTCTTCATTGTGGACGCTGCACAGGCTGTAATTTTTGACCGATTATTTTCATATTTGGTATGGACATGTATTATACTTAAGTTATGACACCTGTTGATTTTGGTTGCCATAGTGACTGTATTGGCCGAAAAATGCATGCTACACAGGCAGTACTGTCACTGTCACAGTGGGATGGCAGAGTGGCTTGGTGGTACAGTGCTTGACCGACCACTGTAGAGTTTGTTGTTAGCCCCTGTTGAGGTTTGGGATTTTGAAAGATAAATTTGGGAAGAAGTCTGCCGTTATGCCTTGAGCTTGCCTATAAACTCTGAAATCATCCATAATCAGTTTGTGGAAAAATCTGCAGGAATCCTGTTCTTTAAGGTGGCTTTCGCAGGCCATTGTCCTCCAGTATCCCATTAATGCCATGGAGTAGTGTTTTTTTTCACCCAACTAAGTAAAGTTGTGTAAGGGAGAAAGGGGGAGATGAAGTGAGAGGAGCTGCTGTCTGGAGAAGTATGTCAAACTTTTCTTTTTTCTTTCAAAGTGAGAGAAGTTCCTTTCAACTTTTTCTTTTTTGCATTTACATGAGTTCGAGAGGGAGAAGAATCCAAGAGAAACCTTACTGTATTCTTTAAATGTGATGGAGGACAATGAATTATTTTACAGAGAATTTCAATCGTTCTTGGGAGAAAAAGCTTGAATTCTTGTAGGGACAGTTGTGGTCTGAGGAATTAAAGGGAGACGCATGAGCAAACAAGCTCCTGCCCATCATAACACACCCTTCAACTTCACGATGTAGTTGGCGCATCTAAACCACTTTGCCGAGCTGATTTTCATTCATTGCTTTGAATTCACCCAGTGAATGACAAACAAGGTATCTTTTATTTCTTATGTAATGGCTCTGTGTATTATTCTGTTGTGTATATATTTTCAACTGTGCGTGAACCCTGTGAATATCCTTCCAAACCGTCTAGTTTTCTGTGTCTCCTTCTACCGGAGGCTGTCAGTGGGGAGCTTCAACTTGCACAAACCACTGTTATTTTGGTGTACTTTTATCAAAGGGCTACATTGGGGGGGGGAGGAGAGACTTCACTGAGACTTGGAGGGTAGTTAAATTGTTGTTTCTCTGAAGTAAAATTGCTAATTAATATTTGGCAAGATTAATAATTTCTGCCTGAAAATCTATTCGCTGAAAAGGAAAGCGTTTTTTTAAATAATTGCACCCCAAGCTCTGTCAAAAAGGCTGCAATTTTAGTTTTGCTGAAATTGTTTCAGACTTTACATCTGAGGCAGCTGGAAAAAAAGCTGCAAAAAAGGCAAATTTATGGATGATATTTTTATGTCATGTGAGGCTGTAAAAATTCACATTTTTGTGCGAAACGTGTTTAAAAAAAGAAAAAACGAGTGCTCGTGACTCGACGCATTCTAATCTGCTGCTTGTAATGTTGGGTTTCAGTGAATTCAATCATATTTTTATCGACCAGAGAGCGACGGGAGGGCTCGACTGGCTCTGTGCTCATTTTTGAACCATGTCTGGCTTTATGCCCTGATCTGAAGCCAAGGGCTGTAGGATTAAAGCAGGCTCGCTGGTGCTTTGAAGTGAAGAGGATGGATGGGGGTGTATGTGATATTTGAGAGAGAATGACAGGGAGAGAAAAGAAAGGAGAGGTGGCAGAGGACGTAGAGAGCACATCAGACGCGCTCGTTTCCCTTAGCCTGTCTGTGGCTGCGGACAAACAGAATTCATCTCACGCTCTTTATATGCTTGTAGAAACTATGCCCTCACATATGTTTATCACTCTCATCTTCAGCCAACGTAGAAAAGGAGGGAGGCAGAAGTCATTGGATGAATAGGTTTAAAACATATCTGGGAAGTTTCTCTGTGCTATTGAAGGTCGAAGGCTACTTGGTCACCCGTGTTCGAGGTTTTAACTGGTCTCCTTTTGGTAGATTCCTGTAGAACATCTACGCATGTTCTTACTGTCTGTAGTGTTGTAAAGGTCACATGAATGTACCGCCCCTCTCACTTTGTAATGTGCCGCAAGATGATGTGCGTGTAGCATTCTTAAAATGTCGCTCTGACATCATACAATTTTTCTCCTGCAGTGTTGGAAAGGTGTTCTTAGGGGATGTTTTCTTTTAACTTAACTAGGCTATCAAGGAGGCCAACCAGAAGATAGTTGATGAATTTGGCTTCTGTCTGTTGGACCATCACCGGGAACGCATTGGCAACTTTAAGATTGAGCCACCGGGCCTGTTTCGTGGTCGAGGAGACCATCCTAAACAGGGCATGCTGAAGAAGCGGATTCAGCCTGAGGATGTCATCATCAACTGCAGCAAGTGAGGGACGGGATCAGGAAGAGTGGGTGGAACTAGGGAGAGTGGGCGTGACTTAGGGGCGGTCTCGTTTATAATAATAATTTTTAAAAAAGTTCACTTTTGAAGCGGCATCCAGTAGGTTCTCCTTAACTTTTAATGGTTAAGGCCCTGCATTTTTAAAAAATTGGGAAAGTAAATCATTCATTTGTTTTATCTGTCTTTATCAGACCTTCGGGGCTAGTATGCACACCCAATATGGGAAGATGACTGCTTTTCCTGAAAAAAGATTTAAGAATGTAAAGATTTTTCTTTCTCAGTGACGGTATTTATGTTAGGCATTAACTCTTTCAAAGTTGGCAGCACTTCGCACGAGGGCTGGGGCGATTCTGAATCGATTCTTTTAAGGTGTAATACCACCGCCTGCTGCCATGGGGCGAACATCCAAGCTTTTCCTTTTCCTTTTCCTTTATTAAAGCTGACGCAGGTTGAACGAAAGTGCCAAACATCAAAGGGCATAAGAAATGCTTCCGGAAAAAAACTTGACTGACATCAGTATTTTTCGTTGACATGCTGCACGGTGCCAAGTAAAGGACGACAGAATCGTCTCTTATTAACCAATTAGGCTATTCGAAGAAAAGTAAGCTGTTCCAGTTTACTTGCTTGATTAGCAATCAAATGGTGGGTGCGTTTACTCTCGAAGTTGAATGAGTAGAGCTGTTTTATTAAGAAGGCATATTTGATTGCTGCATTTTGAAATTTAAATAACCATAGAACAGCACAACATGAACACGATTGTCATTGCCACGGCATTTCGTGCAACTGTGATAATTTATATCTCACATTCACCTTTCATCCGCTTCTCAGAATGTTTTCCACTTTGTGTATATTTGTTAGACGTTTGAAATCCAGGGTGATCTGAAAACAAATCTCTTTATTTTATCATTATAGATCTCCTAAAAATAGGCTACTACAATGAGCGATGAAATGCAGAGCTGGGATACGGAGATGTTGAATGAGGATTTTTTTAAGTGTGATAAGACCACTTGCAGTCATGGGGTCGCGTGTAATTCCTTCAAACATTCACACTTGAAGCGGCTTAAACAATTTAAAATGCCGTCGGGAAGAAGCCTGAGTTTAGATTTCGCTAATTGCAGGGGCTCCGCCCTTCCTTAAATCTGCTCCTGTGTACTTGTCCTAAATAACAATCAAGCAATTTTAATAGCCTATAACGATTAAGATTTGATGGTGAAAAACAGACAAACCTTACTGGGCTTTGGTGTGAGAGTGAAAGAATGCCAATAATTTTTTTAAATCTTCCTCTGAATTGCATCTCTCAGCATTTTTGGACATTATTAAAGGTTAATTTAAAACAGATTTGTTACAGGATTTTAAGCGTCTAAAAAATATACTAGGTTGAAAACATTCTGAAAAGCGAATGAAACGCCACTGTGAGCTATGAATTATCACAGTGGCGCGAAATACGTGGCGATGGAAATAGTGTTCATGCTGTGCTGTTCCATGGCCTTTTAATTTCAAAATGCAGCAATCAAACATGCTGTCTTAATAAACAGCATTTATTCAACTTGGAGAGTAACCATTTGATTCCTAATCAAGCAAGTAAACTGGAACAGGTCACTTTTCTTAGAGTAGCTTAATTGGTTAATAGGAGACGATTCTGTAGCCCTTTATTTGGCTCCGTGCAGCATGTCGCTGAAAAATACTGATGTCAGAGTCAAGTTTTTTTTTTTTTTCTACTGGAAGCATTTCACATGCCTTTTTGATGTTTGTCACTTTCATTTAACCTGTGTCTGGTTTAATAAAGGAAAAGGGAAAGCTCGGATGTTCGCCCCGTGGCAGCAGGTGGTGGTACTACGCCTTAAATAAGAATTGATTCAGAATCGCCACAGCCCTACTTCGTACTAAAGTAAATAAGAAGCTAATTTCATTGTTAGAAGCTCAACCAATCACTGAGTTAAAATAAGTCACTCCCTCCCCCTGGAACGTTCATTATGACCACGCCGGTACAGTTCATATGAAAGCTCTGTTGTCTATTCAACTGCTTTTGTAAGACAATTAATGGTGTATGTGTTAATATTTTCCAGTCAAACGTGTCAGAATTCAGTCAATTTTGAGATGCCACAGGGAATTTAATGACCGAATCTGTGCTGCTAGGGACTGAGTCCGTTATGTTTTGGGGACTCACCTGTCATTGTGCCCAAACCCTACAGAGACTCATGTATCCCAGAGCCCCCTACTGGTCACAAGTGGAAGGAGGTTCGCCATGACAACACGGTGACTTGGCTGGCCAGCTGGACGGAGAATGTGCAGGGCTCGTGCAAATACGTCATGCTCAATGCTAACTCCAAATTGAAGGTACTGGCCAGTTACAGCAGGGGTGAACCATTCATAAAATGGGGGTGTTAATCAGGTTGAAGTGGACTAAACCAGTGGTTCCCAATCTCAGTGATCCTGGGCACCCACTGTGTTTGGTGGTTTTTGTTCCAACCACAAGTACAATCCTAGAATTAACAAGCTGTTCATTATATTTCATTATTTGCTCTTCAGGCAAGTGAGACACTTCACAATCTTAAATTACATCGACAGAAATGGCTATTCGAGCCATGCGGTTTAAAAGCCGGTTGTAATAACTGTTCATTTTAGTGTTATTCCAGGTAAACGAGCCAAGCCACAGGCTCATTGTTTTAATGTTGACTAGATCCAAGATTGTGGTGATCCATTAAGGTGTTAATTGGGTTTATGAAAACAGGTTTTCATCCACAAGTTCTAGACTAATGAATTTCCAATGCCAATAACAAAAATAACACTGACTCAATATAATAGGCTTTGTCTTTGAATTCTTAATTACCTAATAAATTGCTATTTCAGTGACCGCATGTCCACGATTTTGACAATTAGAAGCCAATTAATTCTTTGGTTTCAAGAGTCACATTTTCCCCTCATTTTATGCAGTAAAAGGGTAATCTTCAATCAAGTGCAATTTGAATATGGAATTACCCAGGGAATGCACAGCAAATGACAATGTGGCTTTAAAGGGTAAATAATGGCTATGATCGTGTGTAGAGGAATTTAGAAGCATTAGCAACTCATAAAATTTCTGGGACTGTAATTGTGGTTGGAACAAAAACCAGCATACTCAGGGGGTCTCCAGGACCGAGCTTGGGAACTGTTGAACTAAAGCACTGAGATTCTGCCGTATTTCTAGTCGTACAAACAGGGTGAGTGTGCAGGTGCCTGAGAATGTTAGCGTTAACCAAGGGATATAGCAGTAAGGTGTGCTTTTCATGTGTATCTCACTCATGTTTGCATACAAATGTGTTGGCAGCCCTCATTTTGCCTCACCGCCACTTTAGTAAAATGGAGTTTTGCAGCTTGTATAAGCATGTACCCTCAGTCGAGGAATTTTTCTGAGCCTCCGCGCTATGTGCATTTGTGCAAGTAAACTGCAGCACTGAATATTCAAATGTGGTTAAGCGCCAGCAACCCTTCAATTTGAGCTGGTATTGTAAGAGACTGCGCGAGAGGCCAGGTCGATGGGTTCACGGCCTGCGCAATGCCGTCGGGTCGAGATCTGCTAATGGCGCCCGACCCCTTAATTCGCGCTCATTCGGCCACCCGCTATTTACTGCTGGCTGCTCGGCCCCAGCCTTTACGCTGCTGGAGTGCTCAGCGTTTAACGAGAGGATGGACCCAAACGAGGAAGCAATTTATTCCCCGGTGTTCTCAACAATGGCGCATCGCGCGATGCTTTTATCACCCGTTTCAATTTATTTATTTGCTTTATTTCTGCGGTTAGCTTAGGCCTTTTTTCGTCTCTCTCGCTCTCTCTCGGGCTGGATAATAAAAACTCGCTCGGCCTCGTGTTTTGTGCTGTCGGGAGCCGTGGGCCGGGTCTCGGCAGGCGAATGCGCTCTGACGGTAATTAAGCGACAGTTTTAAATGCATTGAATGCGCCTCTATTAGAGTGCCTGAGCGTAGATGTGTGTAGAACAACGTGGGAACGTGGGTGGCCTTGGAATCGTGTAAATAATTTCCGCTTCTCTCCTTGCTTTATATCTTCCTCTGTGTTGCTCCCTAACACTCCCTTTTCCTGGTATACTTCTCTTCTTTACTCCTTCTTTTATCCTCCCCTCAACTCTCCTTCCTTCTCAATGTCACTTTCCCTCCATCTTGCCCCCCCTCCCTCCACTACTGCTCCCTAAATCCGCCTCTCCTCGCTCTCCTCCTGTTCAACATCCCTCTCTCCGCCTTCATATCTCCCCTCCTTCCTCTATCCTTCCCTGTGTCTTTTTCCCTGTGTAGCTCTGCTTTCTCAATTCCTCCATCTCCTATCTACCTTCTTCCCTCTGTCTCCACGCAATTAGCCCCACCAGTGAAGTCTCGGCTCAGTTTTGAAGAATCACTCAATTTTGTCTTACTTCGCCTCCTCTCCTCTCCTCTCCTCTCCTCATCACACCTTCCCTGTCCAGCTCACCCCCCACTGCTCTTTTTCTTTTTTTGCAAAGGTTAAGTTATTCCACAGTTGTCGTCATAACGATATTCTGGCAGCAGAAGGTAATGAGGCGCGGCCTAATTAAAGGGCTTACGACATTGTCGTCGTCTCCCTAATAAAAACCCGGAGTTAGCGTCATCAAGCTCGCTTGCCTGTCCCTCAACAGCCTTTTACAAAGGTCAGAGCTGTCACACAACCCCCAGAGAAAGGGGGTCTCGCATGATATAGAAAAGTCCTGCTGAGATTGTAATTTCATGTTAAAGATAAACCCATGAAACAAAGAGCTGTAATGATTTAGTGCTTGAGTATGGTTAGGTTGTTTGACCCAGATAATAAATGTACCCTTTGATAGGATTGCTAGCTTTAACAAACTCTGGCACGTACTGCCTCGTGTTCAGAATGGTGCTGGTTTTTTATGTCTCTGGGTGAAAAAGATGTAATTGGGAGCTGTCCTCCCACATCAACCGGAGCACTGCATTCTGTGTTTGGGGAAATTGGACAATTTTGGGCATTAAAGCTTTATGGCTCAGTGGTGCCCAATGGCAAAGCTAATTCAGAAATGCTACTAGTCGTACGGTATAGTGTTTATGTCGGAAATTGATTTTCTTTTTTTAATTAATCTTTTTTGTTCACCATTCTGAGTTTGTCCTTGAAGCACTTGTGGGAGATGGAGCCATTCGCTTATTTGTTGAATGCGACAGACCCCCCCCCCTTTCCTTTAAGACTACAACTCCCATAATGAGCTTTGCTTTCCTTCCTCATCCATAGCCATATAGGAGCATTACTCCTGCTCAACAGAAATATTTTGAATGGTTTGAGTCTCGTGCTTGACTATGCGGTCAAAGTATGCACTGGGCAGCCAGTAGACGCCCTTCGATGACCACTTCCTCAGTCAGGTGCGCTTAAACTTAAATTGTCCGTGTTTACAGCTTCTGGTAGCATGCCACTGAGCAGGTTGCTTTGGGGTGTCTTGAAATGTATTTTCTAAACGATTGAATGTCTCTAAAACAAATTGCAAGGCCAGCTGGTCTTGGGAAACTGCCATTGAAAATTTCTGCATAGAAACTGAAGTGAATAACCAAAATATCCTTTAGGGTGCGAGCCAACCATGTTGACCTATCAAAAACACAGGAAAATAAAAACTGAAATGTCAACCAAACTTTCAGAAAGTGAATTATGTGTAATCTGTGGTTCTCTGACTGGACTGTAGAAATCCAGTCTTTTATTAGAGGACTGAGTCTTGTCATTTTGTATGGACTGTTGCTCAAAAGTTTGGAGTCATTTAAGTAGTTACCTTCGCCAGCGACTTCGCTGACGAAGGTAATGTTTTGATCCCCGTGTATTTATTTGTTTGTGTGTCTGTCTGTATGTGTATCGAATAACTCAAAAAGTACCAAATGGAATTTCATAAAATTTGGTGGGTTGATTTGGCATGACCTGAGGATCAATCGATTAGATTTTGGGAGTGATCGGGTCAAAGGTCAAGGTCAAGGCCACGAAAAGGTCAAAACCGACTTTCGGCCATATCTCGGTCAATTTTTATCCGATCGGCATGAAACCAACGCCAGTGGCGAGGGATTTTGTGGCGTCGGCGAAGGTATGCGCTCTACCGAGTGCCCGTTCTAGTTCTTGCTATTTTATTCAAAAGTGCACTCATAGCAGTGAGTTGCATGGTTAAAAAAAAAAAAAAACCACCAAGATAACGTTGACGTTTTATATGATACTTCAAGTATTTTGGGGCAAATAACACTATTACACATTTGAATGATTTCTCATCAAAGTATCCAAAGGTCTGATTTGTAATACATTTGCACATCTGCAGTATTTCTCATAGGCTTGTCCAAATATTCCATCCAGCTGATCCCAAAAACGGCCCTTTGGGTCTTAAATCCGATGATTGAGTTGGCACTCCACATTTTGTCATTTCTTATCCAGAAATTCCCTGCAGAGTTTGGATTTGTGTTTTGGGTTGTTGTCTGGCTGTTACACGAAGTTTCTTCCAATTAGTCTTTGTTAAACTCCCTGGTGATTCTAAACTTTTGGGCGGTAATATATGTTTATAGCTCCAATTACACCCCGGCTAGTATTGGGTAATGGGTCTTCCTCCTATATAGCTCTCCGTGGCCTAATCATATTAAATAGCATTCGGTCTGCTAGCTGCAATAATTATCCATTCCCTTTCACTCTTTTGTCTCTCCTCTCTCGTCCTCTGTGGGTCGTTAGGGTGAGAAAGACTGGGAGAAATATGAGGTGGCCCGGAGACTGAAGGGCTGTGTGGATCAGATCAGAGCCCAGTACAAGCAAGACCTGAAGTCCAAACAGATGAGTGTTCGCCAGAGAGCCGTGGCCCTCTACTTCATCGACAAGGTGAGCAGAGGGCAGGACTTCCTGTCTGAGGAGGTCCTCCCTCCTTACAGCTCATTGGTTCAATGAAGTGAGTCGGTTACAGCAAGAAGGGGGGGCAGTTACAAATGGCCAATTTGGCTTCTTTATTGTGGATGGAGGCTTTTGACTTCGGTCGCTAATGATTTGTTCTCTTGGAGCCTTCTGTCCTGGCGGTTCATTGGTTCGGTCAGGGGACTATGTACCATAAAA
Organism: Gymnothorax reevesii; assembly: GCA_029721435.1. Classification (NCBI taxonomy): domain Eukaryota; kingdom Metazoa; phylum Chordata; class Actinopteri; order Anguilliformes; family Muraenidae; genus Gymnothorax; species Gymnothorax reevesii. Next base: position 27,179,285 of record CM056574.1, on the reverse strand, counting down.
CTGGTTATAACTAATGGCCAATTTGCTTCCTTTTCGCTGGCTGCAGTTCTCTCACTCGATTCATTCTCTGATACAAAGGACCCAAGTGCACGCTGAGATCATTGAGCATTTGTGGCTTGCTTGCTAACTGATGCGCACTGTGGCTAAGACTAATTTTGTATTCTGCATCTGAATGTCGATTCCATTTACCACATTTGAATGTCAAAAACAATAGTCAGCCATGCTTTGATATTATTTGCCTGACTCTGAAGTAGCTTTATTCAGGGAGTTTGTAATATTCCTTGGTAAAATGTGTTTTTGCCAAATTAAAAGTTAGCATGGGAATATGCAAATGAAGTTGTTAATGTGTTATTTCGGTTGACAAGCCAGTTTGGGCTTCCTGTCTTGGTTTGTCTCTGAGCATTGTAAAGGTGTATTAATGTATTTATGTGGAGTTGTCTTTAAATACATTGTATACCCTTTACACAAGTATCGAGGGATACTGTGGGTCAGTGGTTGCTACACCGCCACCGCCACTGACTTTCTTTCGTATTTGTTCTAAAGCCAACAATTTTTCTCCCTGCAGTTTCAAATTTGGTGTGGACCTTGCTTGTGGTTTTGGAAAACACTGCACTATTATTTACCATGTAAATGGATATTTTATTAACAGATTAAGCCCAATTTTCTTTGTAGTTCTGAATTTTCGCAAGAGAAAAAAAAAAAAATCAGACTTCGCTGAGACCAAGCTTAAAATTTTTCTGTTCTCTCTATCAACTTTTTTTTCAATGACTCATTTTTCACATTAACATTTGGAATTTTTTATTTACTATCAACTGCAGCACTAATGTAGAAAACAAAAAAAAATTGAATATAGAAAATCCAGGGTGCCCAAGACTTTTATTGTACAGATGTGCACATCAGATACGAAGTCCTCACTAATGAGAGTTTTAGTTGAATGTAGCCAATTCTGCCCGGCAGAATGTGTCTCCTTTGCTGACCGGCCTTGCAAATTGAATGGAAGAAAACAATTTTTATTTTATTGAGGCGATGGAGTCGAGGTCATTTACCTGAGAAATGTGTTCAAGAGGAACAGAGTGTCTGCGATAAGCCCGAAGGCCACCACTGCTGGCTATGCTGTTTACAATGGGGATCTCTGACTCAAACCTTTTTGTCAGCTGGTGGCGAGTGCTTTAGGCACCATTATAAAAGAAACCTCACACATGCACTGTTGAGCCGGTCTCACACGAGCGCCGAGTATGGCGTCAACTAGCGCGTTTTGAAAACCCCGACAAGCGCACAATTTAGCGCATAGTTGACGCCGTGTGAACGCACGTCCTGCGTTTTCAAAACGCAGGCCCGGCGTTTTCGTGCCTTTTGACGACTTCCGGTACTCTCCCCTTCCCATTCCGCCTATTCCTCTTTGTGACCCGTGGCATGGCTTCCTGTTGTCTTGGAATAATATCGTGTGGAGGTTACAGGGCCGACGGTTTATATAGTAGCGTGCTCGAGAACGCATATGATACGTTTTTTAGCGCACTTGCTGCGTTTGCAAATCCAGCCCATGCACCAACTGAGGTAAAGCGTGCGTTTCTGAACGTGGATCTCGCGTTTTGAAACGACATTGAAAAGTTTACAAACGCAGACATAGCGTTCACAAAACGCTGGCAATGCGTTCTTTGACGCTGAGAATGCGCTAAATTAATTTTTTATTTTTCATGCGTTCTCGTGCGTTCTCATGCGTTTTCATGCGTTCTTAAACACAGCGTTTGCGTCAATGGATGCACTCTTCTGCGTTTTCGAAAAAGTTTTGGACATGCTCAAAACCAACGCGTTTACCCAGAGGTCTGCGTTTACAAACGCAGAGTTGGGGCACGCAGGGCGTCAATCCTGCGCTTACAATGCGCTCATTTGGCGTTTCATAAACGCACTTAGGCGCACGGCCTAAACGCCGGATAAAACGCTCGTGTGAGACCGACTTTAGAAACTGCACTGTCAGAAAGGAAACCATCTAACATAACTAATATCACAATCCTAAAAATGTTAGCTTAACATTCCCACCTTGACCTAACGCGCACTGGCAAGCAGTGGTTGCATAAACATGTATTGGATAATAATTCCGATAATGGTAATTGATGATTATGATGCTGGCGTTGAATGGAAAAGGCTAGTAAGTCACATTTCAGATATTTTGAGAAAAGTGGGGAAAACATAACGAGGGCTCACTTCAATAAACAGTTATGTCCAGATGTTATATATTGGACATAACTGTTTATTGCAGTTAGCCCTCGATATCCGACCTCATAAGGCCTTTTCCCTTTCCTTTGTTTGGTGTTGATTTGGAAACCTGTGCATTATTTCCATACAGTTCCAGTGCTTCAAAATGCGAAAGAAGCCAGTAAGTCCAAAGTAGAATGAAAATCAGCTTCCTCAAAAATGTGACTTGCTTGCTTTTTCCATTAAATGCGAGAATAGTCATCATGTATGATTCATTAGGGATCACCTTTCTCAATACGGTAAGCGACAAAAAACAGAAAATAGGAGTTTGTACCTAATAGTGCATTACGTACCACCATACAGGGTAGATATCAAGCTGCCTTTTTTTTTTTTTTTAAATTGAGAAGGACCAAGATGGACGCCGCGGTTGCACAATAATATGTGGAACATGAATTCAGGAGCTTGTTACATGGAGAATACCCCTGCTGTGAGCTGCTAACCTTATCCAGAGGTGACACCTTCCCTCCCCCAAACCCCCACAGCTGGCCCTCAGGGCGGGAAACGAGAAGGAGGAGGGCGAGACGGCGGACACGGTGGGCTGCTGCTCGCTGCGAGTGGAGCACATTACGCTACACCCGCAGCTGGATGGAGAGGAGAATGTGGTGGAGTTCGATTTCCTGGGTAAAGACTGCATCCGCTATTACAACAAGGTCCCAGTCGTCAAGAGGGTAAGGGGCCGACATTTCGGTGACGCATAACATCTTTCCGGGAATGCTTTTATGGTTGTGCTGGCGCTTCTTGGTGACTTTAAAAAATGTTGACGATGTTCAAGTACAGCCTAAAGCAACAGTTTGAAATCAAAACTGCCCTTCCATGATGGCTTTCAGAGGTTTATGGATGGCAAGCTGGAGAATGTGATGCTAGTTTTACCTGCTTTTCTTCTCTGTCTGAGGAACCATGTTAGTTTGAAATGCAAGTTGACAGCAAACAGGAACCCACTGGACTGGTATGAGTTTGTGGTTGATTTCAAGTGCCTCGCTCTGTGAAGGCTGTATACAGGACCTATATCACTGAGGGCATGAAGAGAATAGCTAACTATCTCCCTCAAAACAATGCGTTAAATGCGAAATATCAAAAAGAGAATGCTGCTGTTTGACTTTTTTCTGCTAATAGTGCAGCACTGCTAGCTGTACCATTTACTTACAAACTTGAGTATGAACTTTTGTTTCAGTCAAACGACCTTCATCAAAGTTCTCGTCTGACCAAAACGTTTGACTGTTCATAATAAAGTTGGTGCATTTTTTTTTTTTTTTTTTAAGGAAGCTAGCTGTGGTGCATTGTTTGCTTTCATTTGAATATCACTTTATTGTACCCCCTGTAACGAAGTTTAGGGGGTCATACTGGATTTGCTTTGTCCGTCCGTCCGTGCGTGCGTGCGTGTGTCTGTGTGTGTGTGTGTGTGTGTGTGCGTGCGTCTGTGCATCCGGACCTTGATCTCATAACCTACTCATCCGATTTTGAAAATATTCCTGCTGGAAGGTCTATTGACTGTGGTACTGCCCGACTACTTGTTGTTGCGGGGGGTATGCTGTAAGCCATGTTTACTGACTAAATCTAGTTTATGGATAGGACACATGGTGTGCAGTTACTCCCACTTTATTTAAAACTTCATGAGATTCAGAAAATTAGATTTTCCTGTGAAGCAGTGAAGGTGCAGTATGTTGAGCTCACGGTCAATGGTGAATTGGCATAAGTGCAAAAATAAAAACTCGAGACTAAGGACGTATCCAGTCAAACTTTGAGCTGACCTGCGCGACAAACCCAGAGAGAACTAATCAGCTGCCATTTCAACCAAGACGCAACTAATCAGCAACTCTACTGAGACTGGCTGGTTTAGTCGGGTGATGAGCTGTGGAAAGCAACTGTTCATTAGGCAGTGCTCCGAGGCGACTGGAGATTAACATTATTTATAAGATCCCTACTTCGGAGAGAGGATTTGCCATATTCTTCTGAGTGAATAATGGGGGTGGGGGGAAATTAACAAGGAACATTTCAAAGATGCGGGAGTGAAAATGCTTCCACTCTAACTGACATATGAGTCCCTTTGTTGTTATTTTGGCCTAAGGTTTAATTGTTATTCAAATTGGACTATTTAAAAACAGCCCATCAAGTGAAATTAATTAGTTCTCTGAATATTTTATTGGGTTGATTTTTAGAGTGAAAGGAAAAACACAAGTTTTGGAAATGTCACTTATAATTGAGAAAATATTCTTCCTCCTTCACGAGCTGAATAAATAGCAATTGGTGCCTTGGGTCTCTAAATGAAACGAGTGCGTCATTTGACTGGCTGTTGATTAACTGGTTTGCGGTTATTCTGTAGTGTGTGCGGTTAGACCCTGGGCTGTGTGTCTGTGAGGTTAGATGCTGGCGTGTGCCTGTGTTGTTCGACACTAGGGTGTGTGTCTCTGAGGTTAGATGCTGGAGTGTGTGTTTATCTTTAGACACTAGGGTGTGCGTTTCTGAGGTTAGGCCCTGGAGTGTGTCTGTGAGGTTAGATGCTGGAGGGTCTGTCTGTATCTTTCGACACTTGGGTTGTGTGTCTGTGAGGTTCAGTGCTGGAGTGAGTATCTGAGAGGTTAGATGCAGGAATGTGTGTCTGTGACATTAGACAATGGGGTGAGTGTCTGAGGTTTGGATGCTGGGGTTTGTGTGTTTGAGGTTGGATGTTAAAGTGTGTCTTTGACATTTATGCTGAGGTGTTTGTAAGGTTGGACCCTGGAGTGTATGTCTATGAGGTTGGACGTTGGAGTGTGCATGTGTTTGTGTGTTTTGTCTCTGATCTGCAATATAGGTTTGGTATCTATCATGTTTGGTTAGTCCTTGGTGAAGGGTTATTGAAAGGAGCAGTATTGGCAGGTTTACAAACAACATCACTCTACTATATACTTCAAATATGCTTAGCTCTGACTAATTTGTCAGTAGTGGCTGGTGTGATCACATCTTCATTGATTTATTTATACTTTTTGCTTTGAAATCATAGGCATTAGGAGTTATTATTGCACTATTTCGGCTTTAAAGATCTTACTTTGTGCTCTAATGACATTGACTTATGGTGGTCCTGAATCCCTCCATCGAACAGTGTGTCCTCATATGGAAAACGGTTTGTTTTTCAAATATTTGAGGTTCTTCTTATTTTATTAAAATGAATTGTAACTGTCAGTTATTGTCAACTTGCTTTGACATCAACCGTCATCTCTCCTGCGTTTTTGAGACCGTGCACTCCCGTTGTCAGGCTGTCAAAAAACTCGGCGTGAGCGTTTGAGTGACAGTCGGGTGATGCATAAACCAGTTTAAAGTGAAGTTCGTAATTGCAGTAAATCGTCTGTAATCTCGGCAAATTAGAATGCATTTCAAGCCAGGAAAAATTTTTTGGACCAATCAGGTGGCAGCACTTGACAAATTATTTTGCCTTTTAAAATTTCCTCTTTTTTTTTTCTACATTTAATTATTCAAATTAGACTATTTAGAGGCAACACTTCAGATACAATTAATTACATCCCTGAATAATTTATCTGGTGGATTTGGACAAAAATGAAATCTGAATTTTGCTCAAATGTCAAATATAATTGATCATCTTTTTTCCTCCATACAGTTTGAGAGTGTAGTGTAACTACGGGGAATAAGTTTAGCGGTTTGTTGTGTTTATACTGTATTTCGATAATCCGAAAATCCTCATGCCCTATAAAAATTAGGCCTGGTGTGCTGGTTAGAAGGTATTATGCAAATGCTTGCAGTGATATTGAGTTTGTTTTTATGTTTTGAGTGTCTTTGTTACTTTTTCGCATATTAGATGTCAATGAGAGCATTTATCTCTTTAATTGCAGGTATTCAAAAACCTGATTCTTTTCATGAACAACAAGCAAGGAGGAGATGACCTGTTTGACTGTCTGAATGTAAGTTGGGGCACAACTTTTCTTTACTAACTGAATTTTGTTCATAAAGTGTGTGTTATATGTACATACTCGCAGTCACTAATACTTTGTTAGCAACACCTGTACACCTGCATATTCATGCAAGGATCCAATCAGCAAATCACGTGGCAGCAGTGCATGTACAGGGCAGAGGCTTCAGTCATTCACATCAAACATCGGGATGGGGGGGGAAAGGTGATCTGGTTTCAGGTGCATGAAAATGAGCTCAGAATAATTGCAACCCCCAGATCTGAATCCAGTTGAACAGCTTTGGGGTGAGTTGGATGGGGAAATTTGCTGTATAAATGGGCAACTGTCATATCTGTTGGAATTATGTGATTCATTTATGTCAACATGGATTAAAACCGATAAAATTGTTTCCCTTTATCTTATGTAATGCATGCCAGGGAAAACTGTGACTGTTCTCTGAGCAAATGAGAACCAACTGACTATTAGTCTGGTGTTCCTAATAATGTGCTCACTGAGTGTATATCTGCTTTGTATTGCATCATTATTTCAGCTGAAAAGTTTAAACTGAGGTCGCAAATATGCAATAAGTTTTCTTATCCGGGCTGCTGGGTCGGCTCACTCGGTAATGGCGCCATGACCCATCTGATCAGCAGCAGGCAGGTGTCAGCACCAACTGTGGTTAGCAGCCAAATAAGAGCAGCACATAATTAGCTTTGTGCTGCCCAGGGAAATGGGAGGGATGCAGTCGGTTGGGGTTAGGAATATTTGTTGCACATGCGTCCCCTGCTGGCCATCTGGGCGCTTGTCGATTGCTTTCTGAGCGCGCTTATGTTCGGCTTTTCTCCACCCCCGTTGTGCACATGCCAGGTGAGCTGACGGTGCATGTTTCGAAGGAGAATCGTGAACGGTCTGTGCTGCCCCAAAGATCGCCGCATGAGTCACGTCTGAGGGTGCTTTTACATAGATTGCTTACCAAACATTCCAGATTCAAGTAGAGCTAGAGATGCCAAATTTTGAGAAGAGAGGAAAAAAAGATTTTTTTTGCATAAAAAAAAGAAATTTCTCCCCTGTAATTTGTAATGCTCACATAAAAATCACAATTTGTAATTAAAAGAAATGGAACAGAATTTTGAAGGAAAATCCAATGGGTTAAGAATGTACTATTCAAAGGATAAAGAATGTGCAAATGTGCACTCATCATTAATGCACTTTCAGTGCACTTGAGCATTCTTCAAGCTAACCGCGCTCACACTGTGCTCGCTCTATGCAGTGTGTATGAGATGCTCTCTCGTTTCGACATCCCATTACAGCCTGTACACAATTACCTCCTGGGTTATCAGGTCACAGGCCAGGTACTTCATTCCCAGCTAAGAGCCACTTCTTCAAGCCCCGATCAATAGCAACTGAGCAGCAGCACCATATCACCGCGCTTCAGGACGACCAGTGATCCAAACCAGCTCTGCTCGATCTCGGATTGGTGTTTAAGGGGATATGGGGGGGGTTAACCATATTGGGCCGGTCTCTGAAAGATAAGAACCAGTCCACTTTTGTAGAAACAAACACACACATATATACTACCATCCTAACACCCCCCCCCCCCCCCCCCCACACACCACACCACAGCTTTGATCGATTAAGGGGCACGAGGAGAGGATTTCGCTTCACAAACGCGTCAGCGCAGAAGGATTAGTGGAGCCATACGCGGGGAGGGCGGCAGATTTTAATGGGCCCCTCATCCATATTCTTAGGTGTGTGTGTGTGAGAGTGAGAGTGAGAGTGAGAGTGAGAGTGAGAGTGAGAGAGAGAGAGAGAGAGAGAGAGTGTGAGAGAGAGAGAGAGAGAGAGAGTGCACATCCTTGTACTTCTATCCTTATGAAGACATTACATTGACTTCCATTCATTCTTCTTGTGCCTCGTTAGCTTTTCCCTAATCTTAACAATAAGCACCACATGCCTAACAAGAACCCTAACCTTAACCTATCCCTAATTCTAACCTTACCCCTAACCTTAACTACTAAGTCACCGTTTGCCCTTGTAGTCATGAGGACACATGAAAATGTCCTCACTTCCCAAAATGTTCTTACTCTGTCGGAAAAAAAGCGTTTTTTGGTTCTCACTTTGTTGCGAGCACAAGAGCGCAAGAGATGATTGGGGGTCCATAAGAACAGTCGTGTTCAGTGCGTGTGTGTGTTCCTGACGGCTTACGCCTCGGGGTGTTTCTGTGTGGGTGAATGGCTAAGCACGTATATAAAGCCCACATGTGCTCATGTTGTGAATTCTTGTCAGTGGACTTGCATGTACTCATTAGCATGTGTGCGTATGTATGTGCTGTAGGCCTTTAGCATCAGTTGCCTGGAGATGTGTCTGTGTTAAAAAGGCGGGTGGGCCGTATTGAAATAACTAATGGGTGCCTGACACACGAAGCCCCTGGATGCGCTGTCTCTGAGTTATTCATTCAGATCAGCCTAAAGAAAATAATCTTCCATAAATGTATAATCCTCCACCTAGTGCAAATAATAACAATGGAATTGTTCTTTTTTTCATATTTTTTGTTGTGTGATGACTGAGGAATGAGAACTTATTGGCGAAGTACCACAGTGCCATCTAGTGCTGTATCATTTCACTCTTCTTTAGGTTGCATTGTCCTGACAAAAAATGGCCACTTGGAGACACTTGGCAGCGATGGTTTTTACAGTGGTGTATTTCTTATCTTCTATTTGATATTATTGGTTTACTGAAGTGGAATTTTCATTGAGTAATTCTTTCCTTCCACTGTTTTTATATCTAATTTTCTACTCTATAGACCGCCATGCTGAATAAGTACCTGACCTCACTAATGCCTGGACTGACTGCCAAGGTTTTTCGAACATACAACGCCTCTATCACTCTGCAGGATCAACTGAAGCAGCTATCCAGTGGTGAGTGCTATTACACACATGCTGCTGTCTTGTATGTATGTGTGTGTGTGTGTGTGTACCCTACAGGCCAAGATATTAGGAACACCCTGCTTTTCTCATAATTTGTCTGGTTTTCACAGCCTTTTTTTTCATGCAAATGATCGTCCGGTTACCCAAAAAAAAAATTCACATGCAAAATGAGGGGTGAATGTGTCTTGGCCAAAGTGATCAACAGTTCACGAACATTTTCTTTGTGTGTGTGTGTGTGAATAAACTTATATATGTTTACTGTGCAACCTGGTAATAATGTATGTTCATTTTTGTGCTTGACTGACGGTCATATCCACACCACGTGCGCCGCGCGTGCTATACCGTAATATGCCAATGTCATCTCTATACAGGCCTATACCTGTATATACCCATATGTGCTGCGGTGCATAGAAATATCTTTTAATTAATGTCTCGATTTAATTACAATTACTTCATTCAACTCAACGTGATGTCGGTTGGGGGTTTGTTTTGGTTTTTTTTTTTTTCAAACAATTGTCCTTCCCCGACTGGTTTTGTTTTCGTCATCCCGGTGTGACATCAGTTGCATCAATAAAGAGATTCAGAAAGTCTAATTGGTCAAATTGTAATTGTCAAAAGAGCTTGACACTGTAGACAGTTCATGGAGATGTTGTAACTGAAAAAAGTTTTTAGGTAAAGCACATAAATTTGTTTTTTTTTTTTTCCCCAGAATGGGGAGGACGTCATTTAGGCAAGCTATAACTTTACGCTGAATCAGGCTGTTGTCAATCAGGAAATGTGCGACATCACACTGTTCACAGTTAGTCCATAAATCTTTGGTATCATCTCGATCGGTTACGCCAAGTTTTTCTACATAACCGAATGGTCGGTTAACCTGGCACATTTTGACGAGAACGGTGTATCCTTCATGCCGGAATTTGACTTTAACTTTAGTTAAAGTAAAGTTATTCATCAACTTGAAGTTAATTTTGAGCAACAAAGGCACACAAAATGCCAAAGGAACATTTGTATTAACTGAAAATGTCGCTCGCCATCAACTGTACATCTTGAAAATCAAGTTGAGTTGTGGGATAAACTTCACGAGGTGGTTAGAGTGTGCCCATGAAGGAACTCTGGAAATCTGTGAATGACCAGGAAGTTCTCTCCTGAAAGTGCTGGAATGAATGCCTAGGATATGTCAGGCTGCAATCAAGGCGAAGGGAGGGTACTTTGTAGAAAGTTGAATTTGCAAATCTCTATTTCTTAGTTTTGCACCGCTTTTGGCAAGATATGTTGGTCGGAATGTTTGTTTATTGTTTGTTTTTTTTTTGTCTGTAATCATTTTTCTTGAACACTTTTCTCTGCTGTGCGCGTTGCCTGCTCCTTGTCATCTCTTGTGCAGTTGCCTACCAATGACTCATCACCATTCCCATCATTCGGGGGACTCCATCAAGGTCAAGGTCAAAGGTCAAGGTCAACTTTTGGTCAATTTGAGGGTTTAACGAAGCCGTTATTTTTTTAAGTAGCTTTAATCGGAACGACTTCAAACTTGGTCTGAATGTAGTATATGGTCAGGCGCTCGGCTGATTAGTTTTTGATGGCGATTGGCCTTTACCTTCATGGTTCTCGCTGAAAAAAGCACGACCGTTTTGGCAAGATACTGTTCAACCTACGGTTGACATCCTTCATTTTTTTTGTTGCAGGGTCTTAGTCCACCTCGCAACCTGCTCCTGTTGACTCGGGGAGAATGCCGCGGCGCGTGACTGCCTCCAAATCACATGACGATTGGCTTTTGCCTTTTTTTGATTATCCCCAGGGCATATAATGTGGGGGAATGTAGTCATGGGTGCGGTTGTCTGTCTGAACATTTCATTCCCGGTGCATAACTTGAAAGCCGTTCAATATTCCTTTACAAAACTTGGCGTGCACATTAACCTTTTGCTAATCCCAAGTGTATGAATTTTGTATTTTTTCTGGTTTCTTTGGAAACATTTTGAACTTAGAATTTTAGGGGGTACGGTTTGTTTCCGGAGCATGCGGTATTTTCATTCTTTCAACATGTGGTTCTAGGGGGATATGCAGTCTCCTTATGGCTCTTGTTTGCACTATGCAGTCGTACCGCCAATTACGCACGCCCTGTGCTGTGGGAGGATAACACAGTCACTGGATATTTGGCTCGTGCATCCACAGGCGTCTGGCCAAGCAGGAGTGGCCAGTACAGAGTGATGGGGCTAACAAATTGAATCAGCTTAACCCCCATTATCCCCGGCGAGGCTGAGCCAATTGTTGGCTCACCCAAGCGGACCTCCAGCCACTGCTGGCACTGGCTCGGCTGGGATTTCGAACACCCAACCGCAGGGACTCCCAGACGAACATCTTAGCTGGGAGCCACTCGGAAGGCCCCATTATAGTTTTAATCTCAGTGAATATTTGCTGTAAATATAGAATCATCTCTCCTCCACCCTACATGTACTGTTCTCTTCTAATATAGCCATCCTTGAGAAAGATTAGCTAAAAGTGCAATGAAACGCTGGTTGGTGTGAATACTCCAACTCTTATTCAAAATATTTAAATTCTGACCTTTTATTTATTTTTTTTTTTTGTAAATGATTAATTTGGGGGTATTCTCATCATAAAATAGATATTTTTTCCCCCGAAAATGTGCCACATACACTCGCGCCTGTAGAATTTTATTTTTTTTTTCTTAAAAAATAATCGTAAAAAGGTAAGACATAAATAGAACATACTTCAGTTCAACTTACTGATGAGAAACACTGATATGGTCACCCATGTTTCCCTGGGTTATAAATATGAGGTGATGGGCCAATTTCTCTGAATCAGCAATTAGGCCCACTGTGATTGAGAGAACACACATACTGTAATAATGTGTAACCAAGAGCAAATTCATGAGCTTCATAAATGTGCCTGTTCAGGCTGTCAGGGCAGCAAATAAGAAGTTTGTGTCAGTAGTAAAGAATTGTCCAAAAGGGCGTGTGTGCCAAATTTGAATGCATGCGCTCGGTGTGAGGAAGATGTTCGAGGAAGTGGTGGGAAACCCCGATAACGGTTGAAGAATCGTTGACATTTATGTAATGGTGTTGGAATGTCTCCAAGATGATGATCACCATCAACACAGCTACAAAATGTATGGGATGGATGTATGGGTTGTATTCTAATTCACATAAGAATACAAACTTGTGTCTGCAGTTTGCTGGAAGCCGGAAGGTACTGGAACCTCCAACAGGACAGCTCTATCGTTGGCCAAGATCAGAGTAGAGGTCTTCAGCAGTAAAAACTGAGAGATGGCTTCGTACGAGAATATAAATGGCCATTCTGTGAAGGACAACGTCCTCACTGTGAAGTTTGGTGGTGAATCTTTGTTGTGGGGTTGTTTTGTGGGTTTTATTGCAAAGGCTCAGAGCTTGTTAGGATTCAGACTCTGAGCTGATATTTTGGAGGCTGCACAAAGCAAGAAATGAAGGGGATCCAATAATTGTGGTACTTAATAATTTTTGTATATCTATGAAAGGTGATATTTTTTGATAATGTTTAGAATTTGATATCCGGGCAATAAAACATGAATGCATATGAACCATGATAGAACCATCTACCAAGGGTGCCAGTGTTAATGCAGGGGACAGTGTCTATAAATTGACCTTAACCGTTTCTACACCAGCTATTATAAACCTGTACATGTGTTAGTCGGCACGAGGAGGGCGCATGACCTGTGCTGCTTTAAAATTACTTGGCAGAGGAATTTTGAGTCGGATTTCTCCAAATTATTTGCGCGAAGAAGTAGCCTGACAGCTCGTGGGTGTTTGCTTCATGTGACACAACAGTGTGTCAATAAGTGGTGTCTCTACGCACATACTCGCATAGAAATTATTTTGGATCCTGAATCAAGAATGAGTCAGATCCTCGTGAAAATGTAATCATCTATCAACATTAAATTTCATTGATATCCTTCCAGAACTTTTTGAGGTGTCCATTTAACTGATGATAGAACAAACAAACAAATGCCAGTGAAAACACATTACCTCCTGACTGAGGTAAAACTATCATTTTGTACTGCAGTAATGACTACCGCAGTTTCTGGAGATAATCAGTCCCATCCTGTCTGCTCTCTATCACCCTAACAAAGCACACTTCACTCAACAGCTCAAGATCTTTTTCAGCTGTTAACCAGTAGGGATAGATGGAGAGGAGTTGAAATTGATAGTAAAGCTAAAGAAAAGAACCAATGTTGTTGGCTGTCCAAGAATGAGGTATGCCATCACAGCTCGACTGACGTTTATCATGGCTCATTGTCTCATAGGCTTTAGATTAAAGCCACATAAACTACTGTGTATCCTGTGTCACAGTCTCTCGTTATGGCGAATATTCTTGTATCAGCATCCTGCAGAGCGCTTGTCATCCTCGCGTTTCCCTCCGTCTCTCCGCAGCGTCCGATAACGTGGCCGAGAAGCTGCTGTCATACAACAGGGCCAACCGCGCGGTTGCAATTCTCTGCAACCACCAGCGGGCGCCGCCAAAGACCTTCGAACAGTCCATGGCCAACCTGCAGACGAAGGTGAGCGGCTGGCACAGCACAGAAGGTGCCGACCGTCGTTTCCCTGCCGCTGAACCGTAATAGAGTTGTCTGCCAGCTTCTCTCATTTTAGGTCTCGATGATAATTTCAGAAATCATCCCTGCTGAAAATACCATCATCAACCAGCCTAAGCCAGTTTAAGCTGTCTCTTTGACCAATTCTAAGTGTGTGACCGGCTGTTTGGTGCGGTATCGCCAGGGTCCAGAAAGGCTAGCAGTATGATACTGCCTCTGCTTGACTGGACCGGTCACGGTTCAGTTGTGGTGGGGGTATTGGGCCAGTTCGTGAAAGATAAGAATGATACTCTTAGCACCCAACATCCTTCCCCCCCCCCCCTGCCCTGCACACCGCTGTTCCAACTGATTATAGGGCTTAGGGGAAGGATTTACTGTTAGGAGCCTGGGAACATAGCAGGATTAGTGGTTGTACCCATGGGGCGTGGGGTGGGAGGGGGTTGTTATGGATTTTATTGGGTTGCTCAGCTGAGCGAGAGTTACACTCGAGAGGCAAGATCAAGGGGCAGCCACAAACCTTATTAGAGTGCCACTCAAACCTGGTCCTTCAAGGCCCAGCCTCTGAATATGTGTATGTGTGTGTAAATCTTCGAAAAGAAAGTACATTGTGAGCTTTGCAAAGCCTGTATTTTATGTGGCGTTTTTCAATGATTTCCTATGAGAGAAACTAACCTCTTAGGGACTCTAAAATATTCTGTGCATTTCTTTTATTAAGCGGTGCTGTGAACTTGTCTCTTGCAAACACACTTGCAAACTGGTGATGGTCAATCTTGAAATTCTTCTTTGATTTCCTGTTTCTTTTGTCCTCTCTGCAGATCGACAGCAGGAAGGAGCATCTGGACCTGGCGAAGTCTGAGCTGAAACAGGCCAAGAAGGAGCTGAAGAGCAGCCCGGACGACGGCAAGCTGCAGGCGTGAGTACTGTGGAGGAGGCGTCAAACTGTTCTATTACCACACATTACTATCCCCCGCCGCGAACTCCTTAACTGTTCAGTATTTCCCAAGGAAATTCAATCTATGGATGCATGTAGAACTGCCTTTTCTGAACTCCTTCATTATTTCTAAATGAAATTTTGTATATGGATACGTTATTGTGCTGATGTGTCTTTACATACTGACATTGGTCCTCCTGTCCGTCTGTCTGTCCCTCCGCTGCTTTTCGTTTCCGGGCCAGATATCGGCCATCCCACTTTTTCTCCTGAACCGTTCAGTATTTCTCTATGAAATGTAAAATATGGAATTCATCTTATTGTGTGGATGTACCGTTTCCTCCCTCTGTCCATACCCCTGTCTGTCTTGTCCATCTATCCACCATGTTTTGTTTCTCGGCCAGGTATCAGCCATCTCATGATGGGGGTTCTTCACATTTCATGCAAGTTTAGGTGATACTTCTATCCATAGTGACTTGTAGGTGACTGGACTAAGTAGGGGGTCAATCCCCCCCTTGAGTCCTTATCAGTCACTGTATCTCCTAGGCCACAGACCACTCCAGTGTGTACTGCAGTGTGTGTCGCACTGGAGGTGAGGCATTGGATAGGACTGAAAGGGCTCAGACTGGGCAGCTCCCTCAGTTTTGTAGAGGTGTTTTAACCTTTGGAACAGGAGCACTCCCCTCCCATTCTCCATGACTTTGAGCTGCAATTGCCATTACATCAGCATTAGAATGTGAAATTAACATTAGAGCAGTGTTAACTTTGTAGATTAAAACCATGACATTAAATGTTCCGCAACATTTGTTTCAGTGTAGAAATCGAGACCATAACCAACCGAAAATCACTACGAGCAACAGAAAACTGACAGTGTTTATTTTTGTGAACGAATGTTCTGTGAACAAGACAAAAAAAAAATCACACTAGGCTGAAATATACTAGTACTAATTGGCTTTCTTTAGTTGTAGTAAGACATTTTTGTCTTGTTTGAGAAAATGAGATGAAAATGTCACATTTTTCAAATATACATTCCACTGGGGTGTGGCGTTTTCCTCATTTCTATAGGTTAATGCAAATAAAAATGCTTTTCAGCATTTGTAATTGTGTGCGATTTTTTTTATTTTTTTATTTTTTTTTTTTTGTCATCTTGTTTTCGTCTCAGAAAAAACAATGTTAACGAAGTTAACGCTGCATTATAATCACATTTTATGGTTAAGAACTTAAAATCCTGTCGCATCAGGGATGTAGTGGTGAAACGCCTCCTCAGGGGCACTTGAGCCCTTTTCCTGAAGTGACTTGTGATTTGCTGTGCGCTTTAAGTTTGGTGGAGAAGAAGAAGAAGGCAGTGCAGCGCTGTGAGGAGCAGCTTCTAAAGATGGAGATCCAGGCCACCGACCGAGAGGAGAACAAGCAGATCGCCTTGGGCACCTCCAAACTCAACTATCTAGACCCCCGCATCAGCGTTGCCTGGTAGGCCGTGCTTTGTGCACTCACTGATGCATGCGCACACTATCTTTACTCGTCAGAACGCATGCCCATATCTACTGACAATGTCCCTGCAGCACATGGGCACATAGTACAAATGCATGCACACACTCACACATCTGTAATTCGGTATACTCCTTCCTGACACATACACCCAAACAGTTGCTGGCATATGTTTTAGTCCAAGTCACACTTACACACGCGCTAGCACATCCTGTTTTCGAGTTGCGGGCTGAGCACATCACTGCTGCGGATGCGGTCTGTACTTCTGAGACGTCTGACTGAGCAGCAGAGCGCTGCTCTAATCTATTTGTGGGCGGCCATTTTTAATCCCCATCTCCTATCTGTCTGCCCTGCAGGTGCAAGAATATGGAGGTGGCCTTGGAGAAAATATACAACAAAACCCAGAGAGAGAAGTTTGCCTGGGCCATCGACATGACGGAGCCGGACTTCTTTTTCTGAGACTTGGTCCCCCACAGCTAAAACGGTTTTGGTCAGTAATTAGTTCAAAAATGTATCAGTTAAAAGTTCTACACGTTCTGTCTGCCTTATGCCTCCCCTCCATTAATATCCATTTTGTATTTTAGCATGTTAAGCAATTTGAGAATTTTTTTTGTGGTTTTTCATATTAAATGTTTTTCAAATTATTTCCTTGTAAATGTTTGACTACTTTTGCGTGATTTTTATAATACTGAATAGTTTTGCTCTGTTTTCATAAAAACACAAATAAAGGATGCGTTCAAGGCACTAAGATGTGGTAGTGCCAATTTTTATTTTATTTTATTTAATCTAGAATACTTGTCGGTCACGTGATTATTCTGAGCGTAGTTGGTTGAAACCACTCTTGGCAGCCTTTATGAATGGGCTTCTCTCTGCATTGGCAGGACCCTGTGGGTAATTTCTGTGGCCGGTGAACACAATATATGCGACAGTTTGTTTTGACTTCATTAGATCTGCGGTGCATCTAAATGAGCGTGTACTAGGTCACGGGGTTGACTGTAGTTAAGGAGTTGATTTAATGAAAAGCTTAATTATAGCAGCGGAGGGTAATGTAAGCAATACTTTCTGCTCAAATCCCCACTTAATATCGGCACCTCAATCAGTGACAGCGAAGTGCAGAGAGGATTCCGCCCCCAACGAAGTCAGGTGGCTACTATGGATACGTGTGTCGTCTCCGTAGACACTTGTAGACGCTCTACAGGCTACAATTTTTGACAGAGTTCTGTAATTGGGCATGTGCTGTGCTTCATTTGACACCTATCGATTTTGGTTGCCATGGCGACAGTATTGGCCGAAAAATATGCAAATTAGAGGCAAAACACAGATTTCCTTGTGGACGTAGTACAGGCTGCAATTTTTTGACTGACCAATTTTTGTCCATTTGGTATGGACATGTTACACTTCACTTATGAGACCTATCAATTTTGGTTGCCATGGCGACAGTAATGGCAAATAATGCGCGGGAAAAAAGAGGAGAAACGGACTTTCAGGGGCTACACCAATGCGGGCGTTGCCGACTGGACTGTGTAGTTACCATCTGAAACGGTTTGGAAAGAAAAGCAAGTCAACTGGTTCAATATTAGTGAGTGATTTCCAGTACTTCCTGTGTGGAGTGAGCATTTTCACAGCGCGTTTTAGTTCTCTCTTGCTGGTTTCTCAGTGTAAAAAGCCATGCATGTCAGGCCAGTGGAAGACTCCAAATGGCCCCTAAGTACAACCGTGTGAGTGAATGGTGTGCGCATCTTGTGACAGATGAGCGAGCTGCCCGAGGAGTGTTCCTGCCACACTCAGTGTGTGCTGGGATAGGCTCCAGCTCCCCGGTAACCCACACCAGGAGTAAACGGGTTACACATTTCATGGGTGGGTGCATAGCCAGTGATTGACATATGGTGTGTCACCATTCAGTAGCTCAATTTGACCTTTTTTTTGAATAGCCGATTGGATAACTTAATGCTTTTTACTCCTGGATGCGTTAAGTTTAGGAAGGAGTGTTGTGATGACTCACTAATTAATCAATCTGCCCTTAGCACAACCACAGGTGGCAAGATAAATATGATCTGGGCATAGATGACTGGTCCCCAATTCACAAACGGCTTATCGAAGAGTTAACGATTGTCACTTTGATTTTTTTTTTTTTTTCCTCATGACTAATGCCATCACAACTGCAGCTGCTTAATTTATTTGATGGGGGGAAAAGAAGCATGTAGTATTAGAATTGACTTTTCTGTGCATGCAGTAACATCTTGCGTTGTCCCCACTGGCCTCAAGTGCATGACCATACCATTAGCTGATTGTCAAAATACACAAAATTTGAATACAGCCAGGACCTTCACCAGGTGTCAGTATATGATTACAAAGGTTCAATCATGGGCTCACAACGTATATAAACTGTGCATGCAATAGATGGGAATAAAGACCAGTTAAGTAGGAAATTTCTTTATTAGAACAAAAGGGAACAGGTTGGAATGGTGTCCAGTTGGCATAGTTAGTGCTCTTAGTCTCACTGGCTCACAGCTCCAGTGCAAGTAATTAAACTTCCCTAGAATGTAAACTTCCGTGAACTATCAACCCACTTGAACAAAACTCATTTTACAGGGACAATATTGGGTCACTGACCATTGTTACAAGAGTAAATATACAAAAATACATTACGTCCACGACAAACAATGATTAAAAAAAAAAAAGAAAAAACACTAATAGCACTCTGGAAAAAAGCAGTAGCACACGTTGAATTTCTTCACCGTCAGTGTTGACTGGCTGCCTGAAACAAAAACAACAAACCATGAACCCATTGGACAGCAAATACACCATTTGCAACTTTCATTGATTCTGGTTTCAAATGGTGCGTTTGCTGGAAACATAAAAGCTTGCAGAAAGTTGCTGAGTGGGAATATGGATTTCCCTAATCTCAAATTTAATTCACTTCCAAATTTTACAGTCCATAAACTATTTTTGTTCCTGACTGATGCCAGATATCATTCTCAAACAATGCTCAGGCGTCAGCTTTTTCTCCACAAATTGGAGCCAGATGCTAGCTGACTGCTAATCAGCGACAAATGTATCAGTTTGCATCACAAAATGCGAGGATTTTTCAGTAAATTGCGAGGCAAATTTCACCATGTACCGCAGCAGTACATGCGAATTGTCTTCATCGCATAGTCTGTATAAAAAGATGGACGCAGCACCCGGGTCTGAAAACTTTAGCCAATGTTAAAGCTCTTGAAATTGTACTCTAATGGCCATCAGATGGGAACGTCGGTGGTTGCACAAAGAAGTACAATGCCACAGAAGTCTGAGGAAATGACCCTACTTTCCCACCTGATTAATTTTTATGCCCCCAGAATCAAAGTTTATCACCTGTCCGTCTGTCTCTCTGCAGCGGTTGGGGGGAGATTTCCCTGCAATACTTTGATGCCCCCGGCAGCAGGTTACACAGCTTGTTTCAATTTTACGGTATCTATCACAAGTTTCCAATCTCTTTCAATCTATCATGATGTTCATTTTTGTAAATTATGGTCCCAAATAGACTAAAAGAATAAAGGATAAAGCCAGATATGCTTTGCGGCGGGGCTATCCTTTTATCCTCGTCAGATCCACCCCTCGCTCTTCCCTGGAACTTCAATTCACATTACTTTGGTTGTTACTGACATCTGGCGAAAATTTCATGTCAATAGCCCCATTAGAAATATATTTACTAAGAATAAGTATTGAACATGTCAACATTTTTTTCCCACTGTATACACTCCATCTCCCGAAATATAAAGGAGACTGGCTCTTATGTTACAGCTTCACCGTGGAGCAAAATTAGCAAATGATCAATCTTGATTAGCGATAACCACAATGCAAAATTTCAGTCTTTACACTGTGCTTAGTGCATTTCCTGCTTCGTTACAGTGTAATAAAAAACAAAATAAAATACTACACGCTTCAAGCAATCTAGCGCATTCAGTGGAAGTCCCGCCTCCCGGCTCGTTCCCAGAGACTAATAGTTTTTGAGAGAAGGGAGAAGACGTGTTTCAAAAACTTTATTAGTCTCTGGGAACGAGCCAGGAGGGCGGGACTTCCGCTGAATGTGCTAGATTGCTTGAAGCATAAGCATAGCATTTTATTTTATTTTTTTGCGAAAGAGCAACAAGATGGCGATGTTAATTTTTGCGATGCAAGTGTAGTAACATGTTACTTTATGAACACTGTGCCTCCTTGAAAATAATAATATTCAGAAAACTGATAATTCAGTCTATCCCAAGTTGAGCCAGACCACCATTATTCAGTGAAACAGTGTTACATAGTTTATATGATGCAGCCATCTAGCTAGCTAGCTTCCCCATCATCTCAAGCTATAGAACAGCGTAGTTAGCCAATGTTGCTGCCCGTATCTATTAGGGGTGTAACGATTCTGAATCAATGTTTCTTTGAAGCGTAGTAACACCATCTGCTACCATGGAGCAAACATCCAAGCTTTCCCTTTTCCTTCATTAACCCCTGTGCTGTCCTGAACGAAAGTGCCTTAGGGCATGAGAAATGCTTCCGGAAAAAACTTCTGACTGACATCAGTATTTTTCGGCCATGTGCTGAGGAGCCAAGCAAATGAAAACAAAATCATCTCCCATTTACAAATCAGGCAACTCTAAGAAGAGTATACCTGTTCCCCTTTACTTTGCTTGATTAGCAATCAAATGGTGGAATCGTTTACACCAAGTTGAATGAGTAGAGCAGTTTAAGACAACATGTTTCATTGCTGCATTTTGAAATTTAAATGGCCATGGAATAGCACAGATTTGCATGAACATGATTGCCATTTAACTTTCAGAATGCGGCAATCTTAGTAAACAGCTCTACTCATTCAGCAAAGTAAACAAGCGAATCCCCAGTTTAACTGCCAATTGAGCAAAGTAAACAGGGACAAGATTAGAGCAACGTAATTGCTAAAAAGGAGACGACTCTGGAGTCCTTTTGGCTCCATGCAGCATGTCGCCGAAAAATACTAATGTCAGTCAAGTCCCCCCCCCCCAGAAGCATTTCTCATGCCTTCGTTCAAGACTGCGTCAGGTTTCATAAAGGAGAAGGGAAAGCTTGGATGTTCCCCCCATGGCGGTCTTATGCCCTAACCCCTTTCTGCAGATGTAGACGCTTGCGTCTATGGAACTGCAAATTTAAGCACACAGTTACTGTACTCGGCCACTAGATAGCACCCCCAGATCAATTCTTGAATATTTACAAGCAAGAAGAGTTCTAACGCGGTTTTGAATATGGGGAAGTTCACTCCACTTCCTGCGTTTCAAGAGTTGCATGAATTAAACTCCTCAGCTAAGCCTGATGTGCAAACTGGTCAATATCCTTGCTCATAGTATCGATCCAGCAGTTTAAAAAAATAATCTCTTGCAAAAGAAAAATCGTTATCCTGTGTAGCAACCGGTATTCCAATTAGTGGTTCAGAAAATTCAGTTTTGTGAGGCAAAAAATTCGACATAGTATTGATTCTCTCACATTCTACTGTCAATTAGTCATCTCTTTCAAAAAATGCGTTGTTCCCTACCGTGGATTTACGCGTAGATTCCTTCACCGACAAATTCAGCGCTTCCTTATTTCCATCCGAGTACTCGTGTTGATAGCCAATCACACTCAGGCTCTTCTGCGTAACTGCACAGTTATACTTCACGCCCTCGTGAAACTCCCACGGTAACAATATATTGATTGGCTCGTTTGTTTAAGTGTTTAAACATTCCACTGTAATTGAAACACACTGATTGGACAAACACAGAGCATACAAGCCGATGTGTATCAGCAAGCTCAGTTGTATCCTATTTACGTTGCGCACATTACGCGGCTGAAATAGACGCGAATAGTAGAAAAAAAGACTCGCAAAACTGGCCTAGAAGTGTTCAGTTACATTTACAGGATTTACATGAGATAAGGACATGGTCAATGGGAATCATTTCAAATGGAACAGAACCGGAGGGTTCCTTCTACTGGATACATTGGTCTTTGGAGGAGGGATTCATGAAAAAGGTAAGGCTGCTACTTTTGATTTTTCTTTTGGAATGAATACCGTATTCAACAAAGTCGAATGCCGAGGTTTTTTTCCTGTTTAAAACATGAACTGCCCATGCATTTGGGTGGACCCCCTGGTACATTCATTGCTCGGTTCTGTTGAATACAGGGAGGCAATAAATTGTTTGATCTTCCCTGAAAGTGGAACGTCAATTCTGTTAAAATAAGGTATATTTCAGAATTCAGATATTACTGAGCTAGTGAGTTGTACTTGTTCCTTAGAAGTGTTGAAATGAGTTTGTGAGCTCGGAAGTCGGAACTGCTGGTTTCATTGCAGAGTGAATGTCCTGGCCGTTTTATCAGCAGTTTAGTTAATGACTGTGCGCGCTGGCTTGGGGGACTTAGAAAAAAAATGGACAGAACTCTAAACTTCATCAAGGAGAAAAGGCATTTTTTGCATTTGGAGAGGTTACTGGTGACCACTGATGTTCAGCTGCACTCATATTGATAAATTCATGCTAAACTCAACCAGAAAATCATTAGTTCATATTAAATTTCATGCTTCAAAACTGTGTTAAATACATGATTATTTGATGATTTGACAGTGCACCATTTTTTGGGGTTATCAGACTTTGGGAAGCCACTTGGATAGCTGTGTAATTTGGCTAATAGCATGTAGGTAATCTAGAATGTAATGAAGATTAATTCTACTTGTGTTCAAGGAGTTTATGATCTGAGAAATGTATAGATTTAAGCCCCAGCAGTTTTTCAATTCTCCGTAATTTTTTTTTTTTTGCCATTTTAACAGTGCATTCTCATGATGATTTTTTTGTTTGCAGTCCATTTTCTCTACCAAAATCATGAAAATAAACTGAAATACGATGTCATTCTAAATGCTGCTTGTGTCTTTTCTGAGTAAAGCCACATTTTTTCCTCTTTATGAAGCTTAAATCTTGAATTATATAGCATTAAATTGGGTAACCCACATATAGCCAAATTTGGCTTCTGCACATAGGGGTTAAAAAAACATTGATTCAGAATCAATACACCCCTAATACCAATTAGCCTAAATTTTTCACGCAAGTGGAACATTTTCAGCCGGAGCGATACGCAAATTTTGTGCATTCGTGCTGTTCGCGTTGCTCGGATTTAATCTGTTCACACGAAGAAACGTTTCGTGTGCAGGGGAAATGCACCTTAAGTTTGCGCTTGCCTTTAATATTGAGATCCCAAAAGACACGATAGGCTTACTTTCATGAGGCCCCCTGACCCTCCTTGACAGTGCTCTCTCCCTCAGTCTCCTCCACGCCAGCCTGGGTCATGAGGTCGGCAATGTTCTTCTCCAGATCATCGATGCGAGTGCTCATCTCATCAAGTATTCCCATTAAGGAACACTGGTCTTGCAGTGATTATATTTGGCACATGCTTTTAGAGGTACATACAGTATTTTCATTGAACAAGATACAATCCCTCCCGTCATACCATCATAAGCCCAACGTTGATTTTCACTCCCCACACACAACTGACCTTTGACTCTACGACCTCCAAAACCTAATCATTTCTGCTGCTTTCCGTGGGGAGTTACCATGTCTGATATTGTGAAAAATCTCACTGGTCCTTCAGTATATATAGCGCGGTCAAGATATTTGCAATGTTGTGATGGATAAACAAAGGCAAACAACCAGGAAACCCCATGCCTCCAGTCCACTGCTTGGTACAGGCTTTAGTTCATTAAAACTGCTGTAAAATATCCCTTGCCATTAAAGATCCAAGCCACATAATCTGGTCAAGCTTTGTATGGTATTTCAGGGTTAGGGAGCTTCTCAAGGATCTGGGAAAAAATAAATATTGTTTCAACCTGGACTTGACCTATTCACATCATCCTATGATCATAGTTGGGAGCATTACATTGGCATGGATCAAGGAAATCTGAGCCAGTTAAACACAGAGCAAGATTGAGTTTGTAAGCTGATCGTGCTGCGCAAAAAGCGAAAGCTATACGCCCATCGTTTCATTGCGAAAACAAGCCACCTCTAACTAACCACCCCCTAGTAGCTCATGCTGCCAAGCAATGGTTCCAGAAGGTAGATGGGGTCCTGTGGTCCAGTGGTACCTTCAGTTGTGGCCCAGATTAGCTGAAAATGGCTAATAAGTTCCAAAGAGACACGCTGCAAAGGTCCATTTACTGTGTAACTATTGGAGCCCATTATGGAGTTCCTACATAGAGTTGCAATATAAGGGTTCGAGAAAATCTGGTCACGCAGCCATTTTGTTTCCATAATGTCATTGGGCACCATCCATTATTTTTTTGTCTTCTACTCTTAATGTCCAAACTTACTATCCTCAGATAGTCGAAACCATAGCAACCTAGCAAATCATTTTTCCTCCGAAATTAATTGGTTTCCCTTCTGAGAAAATAAACAATCTAACTATTTCTATGGTGCGAAACAGCTCAGTTTTGCACAATGGAGACAAAAAGGCTCCTATTCTACCATTGCAGGGACTATTAAGGGCCTTTGTCACATCACACCAGCCAGATACAATCATCTGGCTACAGTACACAAACTCTTAATGGCGGAGCACTCACCAAATCTGTACCACAGACACACAGTGGCCGTTTCTCAATACCAAGAATGCTAAGAACGGACTTGCATTCTTGGGAAGAACATTCTCACTAGCGGTTCTAGGAGGAGTGCACTTCCAAGGCTACAAGCAGTCAGAACGCTGTTGATGGTTTGAGACTATGCGTTCTCGCTGGTATTACGCAATACACCAGCCAGTGAGCTGCGACTTCCTCCGCCATCATCCTTATTTTTTTCCCCAGTAATGTTATCTGTGGGGGAAGAGGGGTCAGTGAGCGTGAGCCAGTTAAGGTGCTTAGCTACGTTCCGCCGGCTGTTGCGGAGTTTCTCTACTCCGAAAACATTGGAGCATATTCGACATTAAACATCGTAAAGCAGTCAATATTCCAAATGTACTCAGATAATAGTTCCTTGCCTTAAAGCCACCAGAAGAGTACTTGGCCAAGAAATGGTGAACGAATATTGCAACAACAAAAGACTTAACCCTTTTCCACACGAGAAGCGAAACGAATTTTTCGCACGACAGATTACATTCAAAGTCAATCCAAAGATGTGAATATACACGTTTTGCATGTATCCAAGTCTTTGCATTGACTTCGAATGAAAATCTGTCGCTGGAAAAATGTTTCGCGTCTAGTGTGGAAGTGGATAGTCTTTTGTTGTTGCAATATTCGTTAGCCATTTCTTGACGTCGACAGCGTTCTGAGTGCTCGTAGCCTTGGAAGTGCACTCTTCCTAGAACGACTAGCGAGAATGTTCTTCCCAAGAATGCAAGTCGGTTCTTAGCATTCTTGGTATTGATAACCGGCCAGTGATTCAGACGGACCACCGGCACGATACGCATTTCTTCTCCCGCACTAAATGGGAATTGCTCAGTTTTAGCCCCCAAATGTCAAGACAAGCACATTTTTTCACAGCAAAGGATGGAGTCTATAAAGCTAATATTTGTGCTCTCCACACCTGCATGAGGTCAGTTTCAAAGTCACACAATAGGTAGGTTCAAGAGAGGATGCAATTTAGAATGAAGATTGTTAAATTCAGATTAATACAAGACGAATCCTAATCTACTCAGAACACTGGTCAATAGGACGTCAAAAATCAGTATTTTCCTGATAATTGGGAGGAGGAGAGAGAAAAAAAAAAAAAAACACTTTAGACCCACTGTGTACCACAAACTGAAGTGGTGGACTTGCACTCAATCCCAGTGAAACCAGTGATTTCAGTTTGAGGTAAATCTTAAATATCCTGAAGAGGATGTGCGATCAGTGAAAGGATATTTCTCCCGATGATCTGGTCCGACATGGTCTGGAACTTGTCCTGCATCTGCTGGAGAAGCGTCTGAACCTAAAACAGGGAGGAAGAAGGTGAATCTGTGGACCGAATTCAACTGACCTCTCAGATCTTTGATGGTACTCATTCAATATCTGTCAGCTGGGTTGTCTGTTCTGATGAGCAATCCAAAAATTGGATTAATTTAGCAGTGGACTAGGCTAAAATCAGACAAGACTTGGTTCCCTCCCTTGGGTATGAGACGAGAGAGATTTTTGCATCAATTTATTCTGAACTGCTGTAGGCATTTCAATTCACTTCCATTCGCCGTCACTTAAGAATGAAAAATTCAAACCATATAAACACACAGGCTTAAGATGGATCATAATGGATACCCACATAATATTCGCTCCTTTAATGTTCAAGTACCTAAACAAGTTCAAATGAGACCTATCAAGTTAAGACACAGTAAAGCATAAATAAGATCATCTGTTTTTACTGATGCAACCAAAGGCGTAATAATTTATCAGATGGATGCAATTAATGCATAATCTCATTTTAATGGTATTGAAATACATGAATAGAGGAGGGTGCTGATGCGGGCTGACAAACTTATCAATACTCTATCGTTATACTTCCAAGTACGCACTGTGAATACCCTGAAGGACGGTGAATAATGAATAGGTGTGTAGGCGTGGAGCTCGGTTCCCATCTCATCGAGGATAAAACCTCTGACAAATGCAGGGTTACCAGTAGCAACAGTAGCTGAAACCATGGACACGGAGAACTCGAGTACAACAGCAAAGTACATCGCTCTCGATTCAAACTGCGGCAAAACACCCACGCAATGCAAAAGCCATGGAGACACTGCCTCGCTCAGCCAATTAGAAAGAAATGCCACTTTTCGGCAACATCGCGTTCACGAAATGAGAGACTTGACTCACTGACGTTAATCTGCAACTCAGTTCCGTCAAGTTTAACAATACCTTCGTTAGCAAGGGAGCTAAAGGGACGAAAAAGAACTGTGAAACTAACAAACTAGCGACCCTCCAACAGTTTACGCGCTTGCTGGCTCACTGACACCGGGCACCTGTTCGTTCAGTTTGTCAATGTTGTTTGACCAAAGGACCCACGATCATCCAGTGCCTGTAACTGCAGCTTTTGACTTAATTGGCTAACGCTGGCTACAATTACTGATCTGCACAGCCTTAAGAAGCAGAAAAATAAGGAAATACTCATGTCAGCAAGCCGGGTTAAGAAGTCGAAGACGAAGTCACGATACAACACACCGACGTTATTTCAATCGTATCGATTCTTCGCTGGCGAGCTGGTTTAATGTTAACGTTAATTCTCCGTGGTGGCAGCGACAGTAACCAACCGATTAGTTACAGTATCCACGGGCCGCACCATATTTGCTACCCACCAGCAAGCTAACGTACGAATGCACCTAATTTTAGCCAGTTTGTTAGAATGCAAACACTTACCACGGCGGTCAAATCTTGCACAGACTTGGGATCCGTATCTGACATTGTTCTTTTCGTCCAATTCTCGAAAGTTGGAGAAATAATTGTTTCCCGGGACAAATGACGAGAGCTGATATTTCCAGGGCTGCTATACAATCCCTGATCCTAACGAAAATGCCAACCGCAGCTTTTTCCTCTGATTTTAAACTGTGGTCCGTTACAGCTCAAACGGCTTGCACTGCCATCTACTGTACTGGAGTAGTCATGACAAAATGCTTGTATCCTCACTAACCGAGTTAGTCAAAATATTTGCATCTCCCTACCACTGGCACGGTTGCATAACAGCTTTTCAGTTTTGGTGGCAGCTACATTTGCAATCCCCATTTCCCTCACCTAATGTGTCAGCTGTACATTCCCGACTATACAGCGAGGTAGGTTGTCTGCCTATAATCCCCATCCCGAAAGAAAAAAGTCAGGTAAAGATATAACATAATTTGTAAATAAATGTTCTTTTGATAAAGGAGCAATTTCCTCCAATTTACAACAGGCAATTTCAGGCATTGAACATTCCAATAGCTTTAAATACTGAATAGTTCTAGAGTAGCCGGTAGATTACTTGCCATTCAAGTATCGCCCTGCTGAAAATTTCAGCGAAAACCTGTTAACTGGTCAAGCAGGTCTTTGCTGTGTTTTGGACACATAAAGCTGGTCAACAAGCTTTCTTGTATATATAGTATGTATTTTCAGATGGTTCACCTGCTTGACCACCAGCTTACACTACCAGCTAAACTATCGTAACAAACTTTGCCCCACAAGAGAGCGGCTTCGACCACTAGCTGACCAATTATCACCAACCAGGAGAGTCTAAAACGCAAGTTGGACCATTGTAAACCTAGCACAGAATGTTTCTCATATTAGGACAGAAAGTGACAGAGGGTTACGTCACATTCCACAAGATAAGTCTGTCTTAAACACTTTCATGAAGGATATACTGACAAAGGTTCCCATAGCGCAGTCAAGTGTTCCAACCATATACTATAGCTCAAATGTTTAAAGTGCGATGTGAATATAGGCCACTAGATAGCAGTATTTACCTTTTTTTTGTTAAGCCAAGACTGGAGCTAGGTTTGGGCATGTTTAGGGCATGTCTGAAACAAGTCCCAGAGAAAAGAAAAAAAAAGTCTAAAAGGTGGGAGGGGTCTGCAAAAGAGTATATAAAGGGGAGGATTGAGACAGTAAAGTGGTAGGAGAAATTGCAAGAAGAAGGATACGTGTGACCAGACCTGTCATTCTGTTCAAGACCTGTGAAGTTTCTTTTGTGGATTTTTGCCCCATAGAGCATTTTCCTCACCCAGGACATCACCAAGCCACCCCACCAAAAAGGGACTGTAAATATTTCTGTTTTTTGTTGTATTCAATCTTGGTCAGTAGGTTAGTTGGTTGTTTAGTTGTCTGTTCATTAAATGTGTTTAAGTTTTTAAAACTGTGTCTGTCATCCCTTGCTGTTGCTGTTGCTGTTGGGTTGTAAATGTAATAACAAATTGGGGCCATAACAAAAGAAACCAGCAGCAAAGCCATTTTTTATTAATGACTAAAATTCCATATTAATCATAATCTTTTATGAAATGAGACATCAAAGTCCTTTTAAATATGACAAAGTTTAATTTTGTCTAATTGGGATAAAACTTAAATTGCACGTCTTGAATAACAGGCTGAATTGGTGTGGATCGTGAATGGCTCACACGGTAATAAAGCAACAAGAATGATAACCCAGCATATTTTGCTCAATTTTACGCTTCCTTGGGGTCAAAAATCAACAAGATTACATTGGAAAAACTCAACAAATACCTGGTAATTCTAAAATATAAAATGTTTCAATTGCTCTTAAGCATATTATTACACCAATCAGTCACATCATTAAAACTTGCCTTATATTTTGTGGGTCCCCTTGTGTTGCTGAAACATCTTTGTCAAACTGACGTCTCGAATCAAGGGGCCCAGATTCAGAGCCTCCCTTGCCGCCTGCCATAGCCTGGTGAGAAGGCGGTTTCTTTTTTGGCTAAGAGGCCTCCAGAGGAGTCTCCCTCTCTGCCAGCCAGATCCATAAAACCCTCCAGAGATGGGGCTCCCTCACAGGCTGTCATAATCTCAAGGCGTCCAGAGAAGGAGCTGCCCTCTTCGCCTAGAATAGTCGCAAGGCCTCCTGAGATGAAAACTCACTCAGCCTGCCACCGGATTCCTGAGGAGAAACCTTACCAGACTCCTGGCACAGCTACAAGGCAACCGGAGGAGGCAGTGTGAAGGTATGCTGCCAGCTGTTGGCTATGTTGCCACATGGAAAAGTTTAGGATTGCTGACTGTTGAGGCTTCCATTAAACCATCATCCTAAGATGGAATATGAGTCTGGCTCAGTCTCAGTGGTAGTGGCCTGGACTGCTTGCTGGACCGACCCAGGGATCTTTATAATACAAATTCACTCTCAAAGGCCACTCCAGTGGTCGCTCCCTGCTGCCATTTTCAAGTGCTATGTGGGGCTAAAGCAGTTGCTTTCTTCTGAAAGTCCTCTCCTAAACAACTGCTGTCACTGTCCAGTCCTTGACTGCATCCGAATTATCTTAGATGGGCGGCCATTTTTCTTTACTGTCCACTTCTCCTTGACTTTGCAAGAAAACGTCACATGGGTCAAGGGAAAGTAACAGAGAGATTTTGGGCGTGTTTAAGAGAAATCAGATTACCTTTCCTTCAAAACATCATGAGCTTAATGGTGAAGGTCCATTAAGCCTTTGCAATTTAACGGAAAACTTTGCAACCAAAAGATGTTTCCAATAGCTATAGCTGCAAAGGATTGTGGTCCTTATTTTAACTTTCCTTTCTTCAAAAGTGGTTCCTGTGTTTCCTTGCTGGTAGGAGACAACAAAGGAGCTAATTGCTTGCTTTCCACCATGAAATAAACTATTCTGTGCTCCTTGTCATGGCTACCAGCAAAACTATTTCTGGTCCATGTTTGTTTACAAGGCAGGTTTCTTGCTCTTTAGAGATTGTGGATGCATCCCTAGATATCAGGGTTTTTTCAATTTTATCCACTGCAATACAGTATCTTAACAACTCAGAGTAAACAGACTGTGAAAATGGGAAAATGATTTGCCTGTCCTCAAGGACCCATATGGGACAGTCAGTGGAGATCACTGATGCTCACTGTACATACAGTTTGTTGTGTCCTCAATCATAGAATTTTCTGAGCATCTTCATCTTGTAGTTCACCATACCGCAAATGTATATAAGGCCAGTGTAAGGTAAAAATTCTCAAAACGCATCAGTTTGCAACATAAGTTAAAACTCAAAAGGTATTTATTCATTGGTGTTTCTTTTCTTTTTGGATAGTCAGCCAAATTTCCATCCCAGGTCTAAGGTTGGCTGCTATACACCTTTGCACATAGCATACAGTTGAAGGAAAGATATGAGGTGAGGCTTTAATCCCTTCCACGGAGAATGTCCACATACCAACCAGTCACACCTAAGGACTACTTAGTCCCTAGTTAGCCGGGCATTCAGGTCTTTGAGAGGAAACTCACACAAACGTGGTGAGAACATGCAAATTCAACACACAAAGGCCCCAGGCCGTGTTTGAACCTGCAACCTTTTTGCTGTGAAGTGGCAGCACTATCCACTGCACTGCCATACTACCAAATTTGATTGTACCCACTACACTTAAAACATTAAATGGGACCTATTTTGCTATATTTCCAAGGTTATATTTTGATCTTGGACTCCGCTAGAGTTCTCCTGATCGTTCAAAGTCCTGAAGAGGGGCCTTATTTAGCTCATACTGACATCCTCAAGAAACCCCATTGGTAGTCCATAGTAGTCTCTGCCTGAAATGCCTCATTGAGGTGACTCTTCTGCTATGGCCTCCACTCTCCGTGTGCCCACTTTCTTCTGATCGGCCAGCTCTGTGGAGGGCGAATTTAGGCGGGACGAGGTAGCAGAACACAGTTTTCCGAGTCTGGTAACTGAGAGTGAAACTGAGACGCGTCTCCCGAAGGAATTGGCCGACATATTCCGCAATCAAACGCTGTACATGTGTATAGATCTAATGAAATTAACTTGTTCTAATAAATGCAACAGCGAAAGTGGAGGATGCAGTGCGGATGTCTGGCAGCTCAAGCACGAATTTGCTGTCTACGGCTACTATGGTGAGTACACCGGTGTTTCTACTCTATAGATGCGATTGAGGGGATTGAGGGAAAGCTAGAATCCACCCCTTATAGACACATTTGTAGAACGGGTCGACAAACCCAAGTGTAGACCGGAGACCGTAGAAATCCGGTGGGTCTGACTTTAGAGGGAAACATGGACAGTGAGGAGCAGCTAAAAGTGGACCAACAACTTATGGACTGCTTCGGTGTGTATTATAAGGACCTGCTGGTTCGTGTGCATAGCTGTGGTGTGTCGTTAGTGTGGAGTAACGAACAGCTTCTGTGTTAGTGTATAACGAAGGAGCGAAAGCTCCAAGATAAACGGCCTTTTTGGAAAATTGCCTTTGGCAACGGTTACTTATAGCGTCAGAATGACCAGCGTTTGCTCGCAGAAAATGTATTAAAAGAAGGATCAGCATCATAGGTTTGGTATGCAGCATGTGCACATTGGTGTTGCCTGACAGAGTATGGAATTCATAATTGCTAGGATGCAGTGACTATTACCGTCAAAGGGTGTACCATCCAGTACCTTCCAAGATATTCATTTCTTAGCTGACGAAAAGCAAGGGAGAACCTTATAATTTCACGGTAAGTCGTAGCGCATCTGGTCCCTGTTATGATTAAGTCATCCATACATGTTGTTCTGCCTCCCCAACTGGGGTTTTTGCTGCTAGTCTTTGTTTGTTTCTCTCTCTCCTTTTGTGCCGCAGGTTGCCTGTTGGTGATTGGATGGCAGCTAATTGCGCATATTTTCAGTGGAAGCTGCAGGAGCAGACTTGGCCCCCCTCCTTCCTTAATTCCAGTGCAACAATGGAGCCTATTGCACGTGAATCTTTGTCAGAGCTTGTGAGAATTGTAATCCTAACCATGTAGTTTGTCTTGTGTTAATCTTTGAAAGAGCTTAAAAAAAACTTTAAACTCGACCGTGTAGTTTGTCATGTGTTAATCTTTGAAAGAGCTTGTAAAAAGTGTAAACTTAAAACGCAGTCCTGGAAACGGGGAAGGGAAGAACCGCCTTTCTTCAATGCATCTTTTTCTCCTGTTTTTACGGTTAGTCAGGTAAATACATTGTTTTCATTCTTTATCTTTTTTTACTGCGTTGAGAGCTAGAGTTATGTGTACGAGTGTTTTGGTCGTAATTTTGGCCTGTGCGTTCCCTGACGTTTTCGTCATAATTTGTTATAATGACAAAAATAAATCAAAAATTGTGGACTGCAAATGCATGTATGGTTTTCCCTAGAAGTAAGGAAGGAGAGAGTCAGTTATAAGCTGCTCTCCAGTTTTTATCCCCCGCCAGGTGGGATAAAAGGCAGATTATGTCATCGTGCAGTCCATCTGTCTGTCCGTCAGTCTGTATTGGAAGGTACTTGGCTGGTGTAATCAACTCCTCCAACAGTTTCCATAGCACTTCCCCGAAACTTTGCCCATTTGCTGCAGATAGTCTGGTGATATGCATATATCGCAGTTGGGACTCGATCAGGGGATTTTGTGCTCCCAGAGCACTCTTGTTCATCCAGGCTGGGCATGACCACCCCATTCCACAAAGGGAGCAACCATGAGAAGATGGGTAACTTGTGGTCAAAAAGGGACGCCGCACAAAGTCAGTTACAATACTCAGACATGCTAAATAATAACTGACTGGTATCAAGGGGCCCAAATTTTCCAAGTAAAACATTACCTATACCATTACACCACCTCTATCACTCTGAACTGATGACATGAGGCAGACCGGGTCCACAGATTAATGCTGTTGATGGCTATAAACCCATGTTGCCTTAAGAAATTGAGACCAGGCTATGTTTTTTTTCCCATTGGCAGTTATCCAATCATTTTGAGCCAGTGTTCATTGTAGCCTGAAACCTCCACATTTCTGTTCCTGGCAGGAATGGGACCTCATGTGGTCTTCTGTTGTAGCCTGTTTCCCTCAAGGTCTGAGAAGTTCAGCTCTCAGAGACGCTTTTCTACCCATCACTGTTGTAACGAGATGGCAGTCGAAGAGCGCATTACCCCCACTGTTTTGAAGTTCGTTGCCAGGGGAATTCTCATTGAGCACGAGGGTTCAACAAATCTGATCATTGCCATTTTCACACTTCCTCCTTAGCAGCCAACAGTATACATCAACACACTTTCATCAATATCCATCCATTATTTTTTGAGATATCCCATCAACTCACCAACGAGCAATCTAACTGACAAACACCAGTGAAAACACCTACTAGTGGAGGTCTAATGAGCAGTTAACTTACAACATTTATTTTTTTCGCTTGAACTAGGCAGTCATCCTCCTTTGAACACTCTCATCAACAAGATCTCTGCATAACTGCCACTCACTGGGCACAAGCGGTTTTGTGTTTTCAAGCCCGTCCAGCATCAATGGCTATGACAAGATCTGAGTCACTAAGGCCACTTCTTCCCTTCTGAGATGTCAGCTGAAGCCTCTATTGGGCAAGATCTTATGCACCGCCGCGAGCTGCCACGTGATTAGCCTCGAGGATTGCAGGCGCACAAGCTCCCTTTAAATTGCTCTGAGCGTGTGTGACGGTACAGAGGTCTGACTTTTTGGGTCTACATTACCTCGCGGCCGTATAATCAGATTTGGTTTCACAGATCGACAGGTAACTCTACATAGCCGCTCTGCAGGCGTTTCGACCTAAACGCACAGAGCACTGGCAGTGCCTCTGAGTCAGATAGAGCATCCACCTCTCATAATCAAGATGAAGAATTCTTAGTTGGCCTGCATATGGAATATGTAACGGTTATAACCGCTTCGTTCAGAATACATGAACAAACGGAGCGGGTAATCTTTGCAATGTTACTACTCAGTATAGCCTGCGATGCGAAGTGATGTGTGCGCCAAAGAGGGTGTATGCGCGCGTGTGCTCGGGAATATTTATTTTGCAGGCCCAGAAAATTGCAGATATCGCATCTTATGTTTGTAAATACGAACTGCAGTTGTGCCACGAAAAAACAGCGTGCAGATATCCACAGAAGCTCGTTTCAGCTCTGTTAAGCAATCGTTTTGGGTTATAATAGATTTAGAGAAATATTGGTGAGACGTTCGGCATTTCTGAGATGGTTGTGGAATCTGCGGCGATATTGTGGATGTCAGCAACGCTTCGTTTATCTGATGACACTTGCAATGCCTAAGAAATCACGTGATGTCTTCTTCATAAACACATAGCCTACTACATGCAGCTTTCATTGCCAATAGCCTATAATTTTTTTTGGTTGTTTGCATTACCAGATGATAGTTCTGTACAATTTTTACGTCAGTCATCAAAATTAGCATTCAACGCTAATATTTATGTAGGCCTATCCAATATCCAGTCGAACAAATTTTTAAAAGTAAGGAATCCGCCTGGCAGTGCCCCAAAATTGCATTCTTCTTTTGGAATTAGACGACTTGCATTCATTCAAGACCATCTTATTAAATTCAGGCGCTAGAGTAGGGCTACTGGACTGATCCTCAAAATTATTTCAATGTGGGAAGTATAGCGGAAAATGATGATGATGATGATTATTATTATTATTAATGTAGTCCTTGAATGTTTTGAGAGTTGTAAGAACCGCCCCTCGCTATGACGTTGGCTACAGTTGCTACTGTATCTTAGTTGGCACAGGAATGTGCGTTTGAAAAGAGGTAAGATTTTCTGGTCATATAAGCCTTACAGTTACTTCTGAAATTTCTGCGAAACGTAGAAGAGAACTTGTCTGTTAAGGCAGTCTTTTATCAAAAAGGCGATTGAATACTTTCAGGGGAAGTAGTTGCATGGTATGTCATGTTAGTGTTAAATTGAACGCTCGTTGAGTGGTTTGGTTTGGTGATTTGTTAGAAAGTATTTTTGGTTGACAGAAGAAATTTCTTTCTGATCAACCCACGCATTTGCAAAACGTTTGGGAGGCCCGGGGAAGCGCAGTTTTTATTGTTCATTTGCTTGTTTGATTTTTACGTTGGCTGATTGCTGCGCCGCCAGCAAACAATAACCACTGGTGCCTCTTAATGATTTAAATGAGTATAAAGTCAGAATAAATGAAAGCGGGCTGGCATGCACTTTGTTTAGAAAATGTTAATTGCGACCAGAGTGTCGCAATTTTAGAGCACGACTGGCGGCGCAGTAAAAGGCTTTTAGTTTACAATATAAAAGCATGTAACGTTATGAAGATCGGCTGCACGAGAAGTCGTGCGGTATAAAATCGGCTACGTTATGTTTATGTTGTAGTTTTTGAGTGTTATTTCCAGTTGGACGCCATGATAGAAAGGCGAAAGGTTGTTACACCATGTGCCGAAGTAATTTCAATGGATGATGCTATTCTTAGATTAAGATCTCTGACTAGAAGGATTACCGGACATTTTAAACGCGCAGTATCTGATTTCGTGTAATCATGTATGAATCACGTTGGTTTAGCCTATGTGTTGGCCTACCTCCTTGAAATGAAAGGCAATGAATTTTAAATACTACATTTACTTTACAAATTGAACAAAATGAATCCGAGGAGGAAGTTGCCCAATTTACAATGGAAACAGAAACAATTTTGCAACCCCCTGAGTTACGTAACACCAGGGGTGTGGACAATGGTTTTGGAAAAAAGAGATTATCTTTGCATTATCTGGCGCGCCCCGCTCCTTCCAAACTTTTCACACTGCATTGCGAAAGAGCGCCTGAAATAGCATTCACTTAAATGTTTTCATGGTATGCTTCTATGGCTAATCAAGTTTATATTAGGCTAAATTCACGACGGTGTGTGTTCACTGAAATGTTTGTATGTAAAGCTACAATCCTTTCAGAATGCCTGTGACAGTGTGTCATGAAAACATGAATCTGTGCTGTCTTACAATGGGACAGTATCTGCAGTATATGTTAAAATTCTTGGCCATTTGAAAGATTGCAGAGTCACCAGAAAGGAAGCAATTTGAGGTCAAAGCACTGACCAGTGTTTGGTACTCGCAAGAGGCTCTTATTTGTGAGAAAATGTTGTCACTCCCCGACAGTATACTTCTATATTCTGCCTTCATTATCTTGATTGTAATTTTTCACTGAGAAATCCGGTCTGCTTGTCAGTCTTATTTTTTATTTATTTTTTTTGCTGTGAAAGGCAGTATTGCTACTTGGGTGCAGTACTCTCAAACTGAATGGCAGAGGCCTGTCAAGACCTGACTCTCCCTACAAAAGATTTTCTGAACTAACATAGGACTCCCTTTAACATTGCTAAACCTTTGCTTCAATATGACCATAACTGCAAAAAAAAAAAAAAAAAAAAGCTTTGTTACTTAACTGTTGGGACAATATTGTGTCAGCTTTTTGTCACAACACGGCTGTGCACTTGTGTGAGGCTAGGGTTGTTTTTAGAAATATAATTTCATTGTTTAGAAATCCGTTATTGTGAAAACAAAGCCCCTTTTTTCCCCTTTGTAACACAATTACCTTGATGCTAGAATTATGTATTATGATACTTCAGTCGATTGAGAACATTAATACTTTGTGGATTATTATTACAGATGTAGCTACTGTAACTCGGCCAACTTCCTCAATGATTCAATTTTTTATGACTTTTATTGTGTTTCTCATATATTTCTCAGACCTGTACATGCAAATTTTTTAGATGCCTGCCTGATGTACTTTCATTTTGATGGCTGAGTGGATTCATAATTAATTTGCATATGAAATATGTTGCAAGAAAAAAAAAATGTATGGAAATATGATGCAAAAAGACTCGGGAGCTTTGCATGTCAGTGCCAATGATTGCAGGGTCAGTACCTGAGTTTCTCTGTTATTTTTCTCCACCTTCATCCAGAAACATAAATTACAGAATTAAACTGAGTATTTAAGCTGCGATATATGTATAATTTCTGAATACTTAAAAATATATTGCACCTCTGCCTTGGTCTTGCCCAAACTATTTCTAATCTCTTTTTAGGATATTCGAAAAGGTTATTTTCATTTCAAACTTACCGGGTAGAATTTTGAAGCCAATCTTGGTCCTGCTCACCAGTATGTTTGCTGTTTGAGGCCTCGCCCTTGTGGGAATCGGAGGTCACATTGATCTCTGACCCGAATTTTAAGGTTGTATACCAAATTCGAGAAAAACTCTCAGAAAAACTCTTGAGAAAAGACTTCTCTTGAGCAATCAGTTTCCTGAATGTGATCTATTGTCTGACATAATATTCTGGAACTGTATTCGTAATCAAGGAAAATTTTGTGGAACAGAGAGGGCAAAAAGTTTGCAAAACCGCAAAAAAAAAAATGCTTGTTAAGTGAGTGTGATGGTCTTTTGAGTTTACACTGTGACTTCACGGACTAACTTTGCTGAGCATGCAAGCAATATGGCATCTACCACAGCGGTCCATTTAAGTTTTTAAAGTTCATTTTTTCAGATGCAAAAGGTAAAAACGCTCTAAAAATTATATTATTCTGGTCTCAAACTGATGTAGTTGTAATTTCAGAAAAAAAATCATTTTTTGCCCTCAGTTTCCTTTAAAATATTAATTTGTGCTTAAAGATTTCTTGTGCTATTATCTGAACATCTAGTAGCTAGGGAAATGAATGCACAAAATTAGAAACACTGCTAAATGTAATTATACTTTTATGAGAAGTTTCGTAATGCAGAGGAACTATAATCCCAATTCCAAAAAAGTTGGGGTGTGGTGTAAAATGTAAATAAAAACAGAATGCCGTGATCTCATGAACCCACATTTTATTCACAATAGAACACATATAACGTATCAGATGTTGAAAGTGAAACATTATACCATTTCATGAAAATTATTACGTCATTTTGAATTTTATGGCAGCAACACATCTTAAATCAATCAAATTAACTAGAATTTACAATTTTTGAGCATACTCAACATTTTTAGCTTACAGGCCCTATGGGCCGATAAGCTATTGTTGTTGTGTGGCGTCCGGCATCCGGCATCCGGCAAATTTTTTATCTTTTTTTTGGCATGATGAATTTTTGTGTAAATTTGCAGTAATGTACTACTAG
Organism: Gymnothorax reevesii; assembly: GCA_029721435.1. NCBI lineage: Eukaryota > Metazoa > Chordata > Actinopteri > Anguilliformes > Muraenidae > Gymnothorax > Gymnothorax reevesii. The sequence continues at coordinate 27,140,744 of CM056574.1, read as the reverse complement.
ACCGTATCTCCAGTAATTTTTCTCAGATTTTTGATTGAATCATTTTGGTCCGTTTTATGGGCCCTTGAAATTTTGGCCCCAAAGTTAAAGATAGGAATGAGAAATTTAAAAAAATTATTTCTCAAAAACTGTGATAAATTTTTTTCTAAATCAGGCAATCAACTGACCTTGGTACTGTCAATGGACAGTGAGAGCGCCATTTTGATTGAATTGAGGGAAGTGAGTCTATTGGGGGTGATGTTCTTTATGAATAGGCCAAATGGTTGCAGATAGAGATTAAGTTTGTATTATCGACATATAGGAAGTCATATATGACCTGTATTTTGGCAATATTAAATTTGACCACAGATGACTTTGAAAGGTCAAACTGGAGGTAAGGGAATATATTAGCAATGTTAAAAGATGACTTGAAATTTCAAAAAATTATTTCTCAGAAACTCTCTGATAACTTTTGTTTTTTATAAATCTGCCAATCAACTCACATTGATTCACTTTATGTACATTGCTAGTGCCATTTTGATTGAATCAACGGAAGTGGGTCTAGTTGGGGCGCTGTACTTTAACATTGGGTCTTATGGAGAATGGGCCAAATTGCCTGTGGAAGCTAAATGGTTGCAGATAGAGATTACGTTTGTATTTCCGACATATAGGAACTTAGATATGACCTATATTTTGGCTGTATTAAAGTTGACCTCAGATGTCCTTGAAAGGTCAAACTTGAGGTCAAGCAAAATGTTTCGCTTTTCAAAGGTTTCTAGGCTTGAAAATATTGAATATTAGGAATATCCATCCATTGAACACTTATAGGAAGTCAACTTTCATTTGGTGGCCTTGACCTTCAGCGACCATCGCTGGTCAAACTTCACATGGTGAAATTTCAACAACTTCTATCACCAAAACTATTACAGATAGAGCTTAGGTTTATATTGCGGGCATAGGAAGTCATGTATCAAGTTTCATTTAGTGACATTGAACTTGACCTTAAGTGACCTTGAATGCCCAAACTTCACAGTGAAATTCCAATGACTTATATCAGCAAAATGGTTACAGTTACTTTCGGTTTGTATTGGAGATGTATAGGAAGTCATACATTAACTTTCATTTGGTGACCTTGAACTTGACCTTCAGTGACCTTTGAAGGTCAAACTTCAAATAGTAAAATTTCAATGACTTCTTTTACCAAAACTATTATAGACAGAGCTTAGGTCTGTATTGTCGCCATATAGGAAGTCATGTATGAAGTTTCATTGGGTGACCTTGAACATGACTTTCAGTGGCCTTCAACAGCCAAACTGTACAGTGAAATTTCAATGACTGCGTTGACTGCGATCAGCAAAATAGTTACAGATTGAGTGTAAGTTTGTATTGGAGACGTATAGGAAACCATGTATTAACTTTCATTTGGTGACCTTCATACTGACCTTCGAAGGTCAAACTTGACGTAGAGAAAATTCAATTACTTTTGTCACTGAAAAGGTCACAGATGGAGCCTAGGTTTTTGTTACTGACATTGGAACTTTCATTTGGTGACATTTAACTTGACTGTTGGTGACATTTGAAGGTCAAACTTGACAATACAATTACAATGACTTGTATCCCTATAACGATCACAGATGGAGCCTAGGTTTGTGTAACTGACATCTAGGATGTCACATATGAACTTTCATTTGGTGACAACTTGACTGTCAGTGACCTCTGAGGGTCTAACTCGACAGTGAAATTACAATGACTTGAATCACCAAAATGGTCACAGATTGAGCCAAGGTTTGGGTAGAGACATTTAGAAAGTCATATATGAAGTCAATTTGCTGACCATAACTTGACATTCTGTGACCTTAAAAGTTCACAATTGACATATTGAGTACATATTGAGATATTTCAATTACTTGTATCTCGAAAACTTCTTAAGATTGTGTTACAGAAGGTCTTATAAATGTATGTGAGCTTTTATTTTGCGACCTTGACATTTATTTTGATTGATTCAAATGTCAAACTTCACATGAAATTTTCATAACTTGTATCATCGCTGTAAGACTGCTTGCTGGTAAGCTACAGGACCCTTGGGTCTATGTTTTATTTTTTAACTTGGGCAGTTACATGGCTATAATGAGTTAGCAGCTGAGCGGCCATCTTAATTCCCAAAGATGAGCTGCACTCGTGGTTTGGTTCTCATTGACCTTTTTGACCAGTAAGTCCCAAATCAGCCAGACTTTAATTCAACCATTGGAAAATGGAAGGAGCTCGCTTGTCTGCTTACTTTGCAAAATATGGAGTCTTTGAAAATTCCAAAATTTTGTACACTATTCCAAAGAGTAAATTAGTCTTTTTTTTTTTTTTTTTTACTTCTGACTGTTTACCTCTTTCCAGATTTCATTCTAGATTATAAGGAAAAGTTAAGCAATTTAAATTTCTCCAAAAACAGAGTGCTGTGACATTAGCAAAGTGCGTCCAAACTTTTGACTGGTACTGTTTGTTGTTGTTAAACCACTATATACTTTTCAGCATTGATAGTGCCTTTTTTGATGCGTTAGGTGCCCACGCCAAAGACACTAATCCAATCCAATACCAACAGAGATGCAGGCTTTTGAACCGTGCGCTGATTACAAGCTGGATGGTCCTTCTCCTCTATGGACTGCAAGACACGGCGTCTGTGGTTCCAAAAAAAATGTCAAATTCTGATTCATCTGACCACAGAACAGTTTTCCATTTTGCCTCAGTCCATTTTTAATGAGATTTGGCCCAGAGAAGACGGCGGTGTTTCTTTGTGTTCTCTTATGGCTTCTTCTTGGCATGATACAGCTTTAGGTTGCATTTGTGCATTGCACGGCAGACTGCGTTAACAGACAATGATTTCTGGAAGTGTTCTCGTGCCCATTCAGTGAATTCCTGTGCAGAATCATGCCTGTTTTTATGCAATGCCACCTGAGGGCCTGAAGGTCACAAGCATCCAATATTGATCTTTGGCCTTGTCCTTTGTGCTCAGAGATTTCTCCAGATTCTCTGAATCTTTTGATGATATTATGTTCTGTAGATGGTGGGACATTCAAAGTCTTTGCAATTTTACATTGAGGAACATTTTTTTACAACTCTTCCTCAATATTTAGATGCATTTTGCAGTTTGTGACCTGCTGCCCATCTTTACTTCTGTGAGACTCTGCCTCTCTAAAATGCTCTTTTCACAGCCAGTCATGTCACTGACCTGTTACCAATTAACCAAATTAGTTGCAAAATGCTCCAGCTATTTTGTATTAGTACCACTTACTTTTCCAGCCTTTTGTTGCCTCTGTCCCAACTTTTTTGAGATGTATTGCAGCCATTGAATTCAAAATGAACTACTGTTTTTCATGAAATGGTAAAATGCCTCTTTCAACATCTGATATGTTGTCTATGTCCTATTGTGAATAAAATGCGGGGCGATGAGATTTGCACATCATTGCATTCGGTTTTTATTTGCATTTTACACAACATCCCAACTTTTTTGGAATTGAGGTTGTAGATTCTCTCCTCGGTCTTCTCTCAAAGACCTGCAAAGTTTCCTTTTTGAAGAAAGGACCAGTATCTCAGCACATACAGAAATTCAATGACAGTATTCCTTGACTAGTTCATTGGCGCAGTCTCTTCCAGATTTATCTGAATTTGACTGTCCTTTATCACATTCCTTTGTGTCATATTTGAAGAGATTTGGGTATGTTTGGTACCTTTCAGATATTTCAGAGTCTCCTGGAGATTAGATAGTGTTTTTGTTATTTTTTCATCCCTTCAACAGCAGAAAACTGTGCTCGGTTTAACTATCAGAAATTCTTGGATTGTATAAGCCACCGTATTAAGCTTCTTATGTAATGCGGGCGAGTGAGGTCGCTGAAACAATGCGAATGAGTGGTTTAAAAACACTTTATCCGCAGTGTAACAAGAGCCGAATGCACACATACACCTACACACACACACACACACACACACACACACATTGAAATACTGGCATACTGCTCTTGTGTAAGTGCTGTTTGTACGAGTGGAACACAAGCGACTGCAATGTGTGGGAGGCATCCCATTAAAACCTCCACAGACCCTGCCGCTCCATCGTCCGCAGTGTGTTTGAGTGGGGTGAAGGCGAGGTGTAGAGCAGGAGAGAGATGCTGAAAGGCAGGAGAATGCTTTAGTGATGAAAAGCGAGAGCGAGGAAGCTAATGATCTAAATATCACTTTATTTACTCATTCCCTGCCCAGGGAATACTTTTACAGTGCCGTGAAGAAGTATTTGCCCCCTTCCTGATTTCTTATTTTTTTGCATATTTGTCACACTTAAATATTTCCGATCATCAAATTTTAATATTAGACAAAGACAACCCGAGTAAATACAAAATGTGGTTTTTAAATGATGATTTCATTTGTTAAGGGAAAAAAACTATCCAAACCTAACTGGCCCTATGTGAAATAGTAATTGCCCCCTACATCCTAATAACAGGTTGTGCCACCCTCAGCGACAAGAACTGCAATCAAACATTTGCAATAACTGGCAATGAGTGTTTGACATTGCTGTAGAAGAATTCTAGCCCACTCATCTTGTTTTAATTCAACCACATTGGAGGGTTTTTGAGCATGAACGGCCTGTTTAAGGTCATGCCACAGCATCTCAAGCAGATTATAGTCCGGTCTCTCCAAAATCTTAATTTTGTTTTTATTAAGCTATTCAGAGGTGGACTTTTCTGGTGTGTTTTGCATCATTGTCCTGCTGCATAACCCAAGTGCGCTTGAGCTTGAGGTCACAAACTGATGGTTGGGCTTTCTCCTTCAGAATTTTCCGGTAGAGAGCAGAATTCATAGTTCCGTATGTTACGTCAAGTCATCCAGGCCCTGAAGCAGCAAAGCAGACCTCGATTTCCAACTGATTTTGTGTTTTCATCGGACTGCGAATGGTCATCCACGCCGCTGGCAATGGCTTACCGTAGGGAATGGTAGAATTTGCCTCGCCGTTGGCAGCGGGAATTGGCTTGCTGTAGGGAATGAGTTAAGACTGCGCAATGGAGTTTCTATTAGAATGAGCTCTGTTGGGGACAGGGCATAGATGAGGTTCCGCTTAGCACAGGGCAAGGTGGTATATGCACATGCTCTGCTGTAAGACTGTGGGATTCTGGGAACAATTCCGGCGAGGTTCTGTGCATAGGGTGAGGTTTTATAAGTACATGTTCTGATGTTGGAGTATGGAATTCTGGGAACTGCGCAGGTGAGGTTCTGTGCACAGGGCAAGGTTATTTAAATACACGCTCTGATGTAGGATCGTAGAATTGTGGGAATGGCACAGATGAGGTTCCGCTATGCACAGAGTACAGAAGTTATATACTAAGTACATGTTCTGACGTAGGACTGGAACTCTTTAGTAATCTGCTCTTGAAAAGAGAGTGTTCTTTGTATGGATGTATTTTGTGTGTGTGTGTGAGAGCGAGAAATAGAGAGGCAGTGTTTGTGAAAGTGTAGAAAGGACTGTCTGCAGCAGTTCATATGCCGTCTCTCTTGCCTTTTCCACAGTAAGCAGCATGAAGGTGGACCTCGCTTAAGACTGCAGAGATGGACTTAGGAGCGGGTATGGAAGTGGAGGCGGGGCAGTCCTGGTCCCTGCTCTCCTGGTTGGCCTCCTGTGTGATGGTGTTTGGGGGGGTGGTACCTTACGTGCCCCAGTACCAGGAAATCCAGAGGACCGGCAACACAGAGGGCTTCTCCACACGGGTGTGCCTAGTCCTTCTCCTGGCCAACATTCTCCGCATCTTCTTCTGGTGAGCACCGGTGCTACGTTTTAGCTTGGGCATTGGGTGTGGGTATGCATGTGTCCCGGTGTCGTGGTACAATTTTGTGCATATTTGTTTATGTCCTTGTACTTGCTGCATTGTGTGGACTACAGCGCATTTTTATCCAGCGGAGTGAGGATATTCATCTGAAGTGAGGACATTTTTTGCCAGTCCTCACAACTACAAGGGCAAATTGTGACTTGTGGGTTCAGGTGTAAGGTTAGAATTAGCGAGAGGTTATGGTCAGGGTGAGGGGTTGTGTGAGGCATACATTGGTTAAGATCGGGAAAAGGTTGAGGAGACACATGGAGAATATATGAAGAGTCTGTGCCCTGTGCTTCTTACACATGGTGCGGAAATCTGTTTTTAGAAATTTATACTATGAGATGTGTTTTTTCATGGTCAAAGTTTGTGTTTTTCTTTAAACTGCAAAAGGTGCCAACATAGAAAAAGCTGATTTGCCCAAAATGAGTGAAATGGATATATTGCATTTTGGAAACAAACTCATCATATGGAAGTCAGTGAAATGTCCTCACAAGGTTTGAAGTATGAAGATGTGTGTTTGTGTGCGTGCCATGTTGATGTTGTGTTTGTCTTAACTCATTCCCTACGGAATACTTTTTTATAAAATTGTCGCGTTTGTATGGAGTACTTTTCCCTATAATTACACAATATAAAGTTTTGAAGTACAGGTGGCCCATGACTACGATTGTCAACTGATTTTATGTTTTCATCGGACTGCGAATGGTCATCCATTCCGCTGGCACCGGCTTACCGTAGAGAATGGTAGAATTCGACGCTCCGTTGGCACCGGCTTGCCGTAGAGAATGGTAGAATTCGACGCCCTGTTGGCAGCGGCTTGCCGTAAGGAACGAGTTAATGCAGAGGCACTCGTTTGTGGCCATATAAGAGGGATGCAGTGTATAGTGTACTGTATGTGTAATACAATGTCCCGTGTACTTGCATGTATCTGCAGGATCGGAAAGCAGTTTGAGCTAACTTTGCTCGTCCAGAGTATAGTTATGATCCTCACGATGCTGGCCATGCTTCATCTGTGCTGCTCCATCCAGAGCACCAACCGGGTGTCTACAAAAGAACACCACATTACAGGTAACCGAACATAACCACTGACCGGGTCTCTACTCCACGAAACAGCCCCACTTTACAGGTGACAAAACATAACACCTGACCGGGTATCTACTGTACAAAACAGCCCCACATTACAGGTTACAGAACATAACCACCGACGGGTTTCAATGAAACATCACCACATCACAGATGACAGAACATAACTGCTGATGGGTATGTACGAAATATCACCACATCTCTGGTAACAGAACATAACTGCTGATGGGTATGTACGAAATATCACCGCATCTCTGGTAACAGAACATAACTGCTGATGGGTATGTACGAAATATCACCACATCTCTGGTAACAGAACATAACTGCTGATGGGTATGTACGAAATATCACCACATCTCTGGTAACAGAACATAACTGCCGCCTGGGTATTTACAAAACAGCCCCACATCACAGGATACAGAACATAACCGCCAACCGGATATTAACGAAACAGCCCCACATCACATGACAGGTAACTGAACTTAACTGCTGACCGGGTATCTACAAAACAGCACCACGTCACAGGTAACAGGACGTGACTGCTGCTGGGTATTTACTTAATAGGCATCACATCACAAGTAACAGAGCATAACTTCAGACTGGGTATCTATGAAATAGGCCCACGTGACAGGAAACATAATCGCCGGATGGGTATCCGCAAAACATACTCAGTATTCTCTGTTCAGGGGGTTAAAATGTGGAATGCTTTACCAGTAGAACTCAAACTTGATCCAGACCCAAATAATTATAAACTTGGACTGAAACAGTTTTTGAAGAGGACTCAGTCTTGCAGTCATGAATGATTATGCATGTCCGTTTTAGTATTATGTTATTTTGTGATTATGTATTTTTAGGTCTTTGTAATGCTTGTTTTGTGTGAAATTGTTATCAGTTTATTGCTGTGATTGTTTCTGTTTATTTGGGAATTTTATGTACTTAAAACCCCAGCTAGGGACGGACATTGCAAATTAGCTGCAGCTATAAATGCTGTAGTGTGTGGCAACGGCTCTCTTGCTTCATACTCGTCCCTATGCAAATAAACATGAAATAAAATAAATAAATAGCACCATATCAGAGGTAACAGCCGAACTGCCTACTAGGTATCTACAAAAGTACTTTAACATTACCACATCACAGGTAACAGAACATAACTGCCATCTGGGTATCTAAAAAAAACCACCAGATCACAGGTAACAAAACTGAACCATTGACTGGTAGTCCACAGAACAGCACCACTTCATAGCTTATAGACTCTAGTCTCTACTGGACAGCACCTCGTCAAAGGTAACCGCACAAGCCGCCAGTAAGTTAACTGATAAAGAAGTTCCCCCTCTAGAATGAGTTTGCCACTCTCAACAACAGTCTACTTTGTTCTGCTCTATGCTACATCTTATTTCTGAAGTGGAACTTTTTTTAATTATGACACCAAATACCACCACATCGCGGGTATCGGAGCGTAACTGCAAACAGATTTTTCTCCAACGCTTTTTCAAAATTCTGAGTCATTGCTCATGAATCCCATTGTTTTTAATTACCAATTTTGATTGTTACCTTGGAAACAGAATGTTCAGTCAAGAGCACTCTAATCGCCTATTTGTAATCATTACTTTTTTAGGGCTACGTTTTGGTTGTGGTGGAAGTCTTACTTTACCATGGAGTCATAGGGTACCCTCTTGCCTTTGAAAGCCCATATCAGCACAGAGTCAGACTGTGATGTCATCAGACTATTATTTACTCAAGGCATTGCCTGGGGCACTGAGATAACTGTCTCGTTACCCTACACTCGACTTTCTCCAAGAGGAAGGCTATTTTAATAGACTGACTTATTCAATATAGGGCAAACCCTAATGTCTTCAGGTTAGATGCATAACTAGTAAGAGTAGTGTCTACCCAATCAAACAGGCATGCACACACGCACGCGCGCAAATATTTATGCACATGCTTACTGTAAACTCAAGCCAAACAGAATGCTGCAGACCACATTGCACTCCAGATTTTTCTGTCAATTTATCCAGACAATTTAGGGAATTATTTGCAGTCAAATCTATTTATTCGGGTGAATATGCATTTCATTTAAAAACATAAAAGCACAGAAAAGGATTTTATTCTAAAAATAAATTGACATTATGCACAACAGACATAATGGTATCTCTGATGTTTGCGCACCCACATGTAGTGGTGCTGTGCACATGTACTCATACAGTGAGCACAAAAATTCATTGGACAGTGAAACTGCATTGTTATTTTGGTTCCAATGCCCAAGTCAATCACCAGATTAGAATCAGTTGATCATGCAAATCATTACCTCCGCCAAGGAGGTTTATGTAATCGTTGGAATCTGTTTGTTTGTTAGTTAGTTAGTTAGTTAGCAACATAACGGAAAAACCAATGGACAGATTTAATTTTCACAGTAGGTGGGAATTGGTCTAACTTAAATCCCATTAGATTTTGGGCTAGATCCAGAAGGGATTCTGGATCCAAGAATTTTTTGAAGGATGGCTTAACATTGCGAGATAGGGCACTTTTTAACATTTTGGCAAATGACTTGAAAGATACTGGGAGTTATTTGTTCCGAAAATTCAGGGGAGTACATCTCTGCCACATGCTGCCACATACAAGGACATGATCCGGATCTGATGATTCTTCTGGATCTGACGGGCGAAAATCTGGATTTTCATAGGGGTCATAATAAAGGAGTGATTGTATCATTACAAATGAGGATAGAAACATGCAACTAGTTTTGTTATAAAGGCAGTAGCAAGTGAGTCCTTCCTCACTTCCAGCTGAACATACCAGACACTCACTGCATGTGAGACTACCGCAACTACGGAGACTGCGGAAATTACTGCTGCTTCTATGTACAACCATGCCACGTTCCAAGTTGAGGAGTGCTGCGCAACGATTAAATCAGAGTGCCGAGTGAAAGAGATGTGTGTAAGCGTGAAGGCAAGAATCTGACGCGCACACACACAGTCACACACATGCATGCTCAGATTCTTGCCTTCATGTTTACCCACATCTCTTACACTCGGCACCAGTAAATGTTTAAATGACAGTAAATGTTACGTAAATGACTGAATCAGCTGGGGGGACTGCTGGGCCTTGGCGGAGGTATGCGCCCTCCGAGCGCTCTTGTTTATTATGTATTATGGCACTCACTGTATGTACAGGCGTAAGAACCCCCACACACATACGGACACACACATGCACACACTCATTAACACACAGGCAGGCACAATTGCAAACACAGCACTTAACAATTGGAAAAGTGCGATCACAAGATCGGCTTTTGCTGATATGGGTGTTGTCGGACAGAACTGGTGGTTAACTGTCAGGACACAGAGGTTAATAAAATTTTCTCAGGATTGTGTAAAAACTCACTGAACCCTTCTGGCCACTTAGTATGAGGCTGAAAAAATGACAAACATTCAGTTATAGACCACGGTGTCTTTACAGTGCCCTCTTGTGGCTGCCACAGTGCGCGCACACACACACACACACACACACACACTCTCTCTCTCTCTCTCTCTCTCTCCCCCTCTGAATTGATTTTCCAATTTGGTTTGACTTAGATACAGTGCGCTGGATGACACTGACAATTTGTTCCATGTTTGAAAGGTTTCGGAGGTCTCCTTGAGCCTTAAAGTTCTGTGTCTCACAGTCGGGCTCTTGTGACTTTTGTTGGGCCGATTGCAGAGAAGAACTGGAGGGCATGTAACTGCGCTGTGAGCATATGAAGGTAGAGTCACATATTCACCAACAGAGGGCAGTATAGGAGAGGGAACCGATGACTGAAAGTTGCTTCTCTCCCTCTCACCCCTCAGTTTCTCTCGCTCGCTTCCCCTCCCTCTCTGTCTCATTCCTTCTCTTTTTACCGGCTTCTAGTCCATGTTCTGGTTTTCAAATTAAATACTCGTGTTTCAGAAGCATTAAAGTAAACTGATAACGTCTCACTTCCCTCGAGTCCCTCCCTTTGTTTCCATCTCAGTCCTTTACCATCTCTCTTCCTTGTCTATAGGTATCCCTGTGTCACTCTCCCTCCCCCGAGTTCTTTTCTCCTAGTTCTCTTTGTTCTTTTTTCATTAAAGCTCTTCCCCCCACAGTGGGCAGGAAACCTACTGTCTGCCAGTTGTCCGTCTGTCCATCCGTCCATCAAGCATGTCTTATATACTCAATATCTACTGAGAAAGCGGACAAATGAAATCAGGCATGGTATCTCCTCACAAAGGGTGGCTGAACTGATTAGGTTTAGGAGGTCATCAGATTAAAGGTCAAGGTCACATAATGTCAGCTGTAAGCAAAGACTGAAGATCAGGTTTTTGGACGTATGAAGCTCTGGCAGTCAGAGGCATAGCGATCAACACTTTACGCTTTTGCCTCGTTCTCTCTTAATCCTCCTTCCCTTCCATCACTTCATCTTGCTGTCTCACTTAGAGTGCATTTCATTTGTTAAGTTTGAAAGTTTCCTTGCAATTTTCCCTAAAGTTAATTGGTCCTCGTTTGACCCATTGGGGCACTTGAAAGAAAAGTAAGAAAAGAGGGAAATTCTTGGGATGAAGGGGCAATGAAACTCAAATGAGTGAAACACAACAAGCTTCTTCCAATGTCAGTTTCCACCCGGTGTCCATCACAGGCTGTAATAGGCATAGCAGATGAGTGCAGGTATATTTACGGGTCAATTTTTTTATATGTCACACATTTTGGGAAAAAAAGGCCTCTGAAAATGACGGCCTTGACATTCCCTCATGCCAGTTACCTTGAACAACTCTATTCTTGCGTCTAGCTTACTAGGAAGATTGAAATCTCCTCAATCATGGTGGAGCTCTATCGATCTCGGGGTCAGTCACAAGGAAGGATGGAGTGGAGTGGAAATGAAGTGCTTGGAATGAACTGTTGTGTTTTTTTTTGCCATCTTTGCCAGTCCTTCTGCGTCTCGTGTTTGATTATGCGTCAGGTGTTCATTCATTTAGAATTTCGTTTCCTGCCTGTTTATGCCTCAGGCCGTCGGGCTGAATGGTGATCTTTTAACGCACTAATGAGGAACATTTGGCGAAAAGTAAACGAGAATATTCCAATGAACTGGGAGAAGCGTTCAACACGTGAGAGGTCATTCCGCAAATTAGTTCTTGCTCTGCATTTATGTGCATGTTTATCAAGAATTGATATGTTAGGAACAGGTTTAGTACCTTGTCACTTTAATATGTTGCTTGAGGTTGTAAATCATTGTTAATCAGAGTCTGTATGGGATGTGCGCTTATCTTAATCTAAGTAGATATTGATTGAGCCTAATCGAATTCAGAAATTATGTAATATTGAAATAATTTAACACTCTCTGACAGCCAGAGGCAGTTATTTCATCTGCCATTTTGATTGTTTAGTTCAGAGAATGGATGTATAGAACTCTAGTGTGTGTGCATCGTTCATTTATACATAATATTTCTTGAGGCAGTATTTCAGTTTAATCAGGAGTCTGGAGAATCAAAATTGGACTCAGCCCCTCTAGCATCTTGGTTAAACGACTGGAATGAGAGGTCACTACAATTTCACTGCGCAATATATGTCACGCTCGAAGGCTGTTTGATCTAGACCAGGTGTATCAGAAGAACCTAGTAGAACTAGCAGATGTTCCAGTCAGCAGGGATCAGGTGTGGACCTTAACTGCCCATCTGTTGCCATCTTGTTTCTCCGCATCTTTTCCATCTCGACCGATGGCCCCCAAAGGCCCTTTTCCTTTTTAAAGGTTAATTGTTACACAGTTTGAAATGACCTGTTATCATGCTTCGATTGAGTTCCCAGCTGGGACTGCTGTGAGTCTGGTTGATGTGGGCTTAATTGTTCTTCGGTGGTGACTGATACTGGATGCATTGTTTTAATTCCAGACTATTGAACTGGTCAGAACGCGAGCTCAAAATGGCTGATGTGTCCTCCAGGTTGAGATTTACAATTTAATTGGAGCAAAGACGTTAATGTCCTTGAACAAGATTTAATTAGTTGCATTAATATGCAATTCACTTTCGTTAATCAGTCAGTCAAGGATGCCCACAATGAACTGATTTGTCATCTTCTTGCCCTGTTTTGTGTGTGTGCGTGTGTGTGTGTGTGTACGTGAGTGTAGATAATTGTGTTCACCATACCCACTGCACTGTGCCCAAGCTTGTCACTCACACCTCCTCTTTCACTCACTAACTCTCTAACTCTCTGACTCACTCACTGACTTCCTAACTCACTCACTCACCACTCACTTACTCCCTCCCCCAGTCCTGCCCTCACACACTCACTCGCACAAATGCTCACTTGCTCACTCGCCCTAACTCTCAGACTCCGACTTGATTTCACGCTGAATTTTGCCCTCAGTCTCAAGACCCCTTGTCATCATCCATCGTCTCTCTGTTCAGAGTAGTTCGCTTGTTGATGCTTGTTTTCTTCCATTTTTACTTTTTCTTCACTCTTGGCTCCATCCAAATGAGGAGTCAAGGAAAGGAAAGAAGAAAAGAACACACAGAGTATCATAGAAATGTTTTTGGCAAATTTAATGTCACTACTCCGTCTACCGTTAATATGTCACTCGCTCAAAGAAATACTTCCATTAACAACACATTCGCATCATTGCTCAAGAAATCTTCAGGAGCCACTTAGCTTCTTGCTCCTGACTCCTTTACAAGCATGCCGTGAGACATGGCGCACTGCGACAGATTTCTGGGTCAGGAGAGGACAGAGCAGACATACATCCATCCATTCATCCCTCAATCCATTATTTGAACTGTTTGTTCCTCATCAGGGAGCTGGAGCCGATCCCAACTGACTATTTTTGAAAGGCAGGAACACATTTCGTATCTGGGAGAGACTGATCAAGAAAAACGAAGAGATGAAATGCTCTTCTCTATGACGTTGTACATAACTGAGATAATGACACTGCTTTCCTCCATCTTTGGTTTTGAACTGTTGGCGCTGTCAAATCAGGGACGCTCTCCATTATGCTAACATGTTCCTGGCGTCCACTCTCCTTCTGTGACCCGGAAATTGTTCCTCACCGTGGAGGATCTTCTTTCGTCCTTGCGACGCTTCCTTGCAGCTCTCTCTTAGATCCTTGCTGGATGGAGCCAAGACAGAAGGAAGAGTCGCAAGTGTGGGAAGCGAGGAGACACCTTAGCGTAAAGAAAAGCACCTCTGTTGTACGCACCTGGAGCTCTCACCATGGCTCTGACTCAGCAGCCCCTCCCTCATACGAATTTGCGAACCCTAAGATGGCAAAGGAAGGTCCCGCCTTCACCAGGCTCCTGAACGAATTTCATTGGTTGTCCGAACACCTTCTTCTTATGTAGCATTTTACGTTGTATATGCTTCAATCTAACCCTAACCCTAACCCTAACCACCAATGAAATTTGTTCAGGGGCATGCTGAAGGCAGGACCTTCCTTTGCCATCTTCAAGTTCGCAATTCTGCCTCCCTGACCCAGTCTCTATTGCTCTGTCTCAGGTCAGGAGAGCTCCACCATGTGATGGGAGGGTGGGAATTGGGTTACAGGGGAAGGGGGTGGGGTTAGAAAAGTCTAGAGTAGTGCTGAAGATGAGTCACTCTCAGCAGTGCCCAGGCTGGCTGAGATACCCCTGGGACCTGGGGATACCGCAGAGCAGCTGTCCTCTATTACCCCTGTGCATACAGGTATGTTTTCTCCAGCACAGGGGCGTAATTTACGGGTGGGGGGGACACAGGTCCCCTGCACTGTTTGAAAAGCCAGGATTGGACCCCCCCACTTTTCACAGTCCTAAAACTAATTTTAAAAAAAGTGTTTAACATGGCAATATCCCCCGCCACTTCAGTTTTATGTGTCCGTACGGACGTATGTACGGTTGGACGGAGCCCAATGCTATATCCCTCGCTTTGCGCTAATCGCGCGGCGATTAGCCTCGGGGAAATAATACCTGCTCAAGCCGCCAGTGGCCAATCCTTTTGAACTTTCCCTCCCTTCCTCTCTCCAAGTCCCGCCTTTCATTCAAACAGATAGTAGGCTGATTAGCCAGCATCTAAAAAAAATTGCGATGTCTAAACCCCCTAACAACCGAAGACGGTTTATATATGTTTTTTTTTTAAAGAAAAAACTGTGCGAGTCACATTAAACCCGATTTACGAACGTATATTTTGCGGGGAACTGCTCGCTTTCCTCTTATATAGCTAGCTACGTGGATAAGCAGTGTTAGGAACCTCCTTAAACGACGTTGTTGAGTTGGGCGATTGAGTGTTTAAGTGAGCTAGTTGGCATACAAATACCGATTAAATCAGTCAATATTATTTCAGTCAATATTGTTTCGGTCCTGGTGTCCCACTATGCATACTGGTTTTTGTTCCAACCACAATTGCAATCATAAGATTTTATCATCATAGGATCTGTTTGTCTTAATTAGCTGCATTCCATGTTAAGAGCAGTTATTTACCATCTTGACCCACGTTTTATGGACATAACCATTGTGCCATGAATAAAAACCCTTGAACATATTGTGCTTATTTTCCACATTGTGAGGACTTTTAAATGAAAGCATTGTTAGACAGATCAAATTAGACTGACAAAATCAGTAAGCTCCAAATTAGGTTGCTGACAGTGGTGTTTTGAGTTCTCTCAAAATAATTGGCCTGAACTTAATAAACATGACACAAAACTGGTGCGACTCCATTGTTTGGCGATAAATAATTAGTGTTTGCAACCACGTGTTGACAGCTTCACCGATGAGAAACCTATTGTTTGTTGATTAACCAATTGTTTACATTTATCATAGCCCTCTTATGATTGGTTGCTTTCAACGCGATCACGCCCACACAACCTCTAACAGCTTTTTAGCTGAACACAGCAAGCATGCACTTTGGCTAGGGACATTATCATTAGCTGCTTTATGTTGTTCCGTATGTGATTGTGAATTACATTAGTGTTGAGATTGTATAGCCATCTATTGTCTATAGTAAATCTTTAATGTCCCCAAAGAGCAATTCAAGCACAGCATATAAAACCCACATGAAAATACACAAATACACAGGTCCACAATGCAAGCCTTTTGCAGAAAAATTGGGTTTTGCAAACAGCATAATCAATGATACAAAGATTTAAAAAAAAAAGATAACTAGCTAACGTCAGTCAAGAAAAATCTTTGAAAATAATCGTCATATTTAAGTGATATGATGTGGTTTTTGCCCTAACTTCACTAGCAAACTTCAACGGTGATTTCTCTGGCATTTACTGTTTTCCTGGGGGGTTTGGAGGTGAAGCTGTGACTTGTATTTCCAACAGTGGTCTTGCATGCAGAACTTGAGGGGCACAGTTTTGAAAAAATTCCAATTCCCACATAATGTGGCTTTAAAAGCTGCTGGGCTCAGGTTCTGAGGTAAATACATATTTTGAAATGCATATTGCTTTGATGGCAGCTATCAGAGTACTGTTATTTCAAATACTTACTAAATTTCAGTAATGGGTGACAAATTACATGAGATCAAGAGGTCACCTCCATTACCCCGTACCCACCTCAATCCAGGGTGGTTTTACTGCGCTCTTTTCCACCTTATGGCGTACGCCAAAATTCTTGATCAATTTCATTACTCTCTGATATATTTTGCATTAATTTTTTTAATGTAATGATGAAAAAACATAGTTATTTTGTGCTACTTCAGATCTAAAGCCCTGTCGAGAATTTGCACCAGAAATGTGTCCCCCCCACCCACCTTTGAAATCAAAAGTACGCCCGTGCTCCAGCATATTTATACATGTACATACACACACGTACACAGACATGAGTATGTGCATGCTTTGCACATTGCACAGTCTCACTATTCACACATGCACACATTGGTTTTACTTACACTCAAAAGCTAGCCCACACATGCAGATACATACTCAATACATACATAGACATAAGTACACACACATACACTCAGGCATGGACTAGGGCACACACACACACACACACACACACACACACCCACACATGCTCTTGCTCGTACTCACGCACACAAGCATGCTCATATATCCAGACACATACAGAACACACACATACATATACACTTGACAAGACGAGCGCACACACGTTGCAAAGTTGGTGTAGAACATGTCAGATTATGCTGCTATCGGTCATGTGTTGAGACTTCAGGCAAACCTCGCTTAGTTCCTTCAGCAGTTGTTCTATCCAGTGACTCTGGTAGTGAATCTGTGTAATAAATGAGCCTTCTCTGTATCCATATAACTCATCGCCCCTCCACTGCTCCCTCGAGCACCTTTTCACCACCTGTCGTCCTCTATATCTGCTCGGTTCATAACAGCTCCAACCCTAAAACCAAACCTAGCAAATTTACTGTGGCTTCCACTGTTTCGTTCCCTTATATAGCCTGCCCTCCTGTTTCCATTTGGAAGCTCTGCTCTTTTTTTATTTTTATTAGTTTCAGCAAAATGACCTTTGTGGGAATTCTGTGTGACACCTTTTACAATGGGTTGGGCTGAAGAGTCTGTCACACAGTTGGAGGTGGCAGTTAGCCAGTCAGACCTTTTTCGCCTGAAAATCCAGGCTGAGAATAGTAGGCCATGGGGTGCGCGTGATTTTGAGTGCATGTCAGTTTATTCTGGACAACTTCCAGATAAACTTTACTTCTCTCAAATCAAGCAATAAGTCAATGGTGATTGACATATTACCTGTAAATCTTGGTTACTGAAGTGTGGACACTATATTTCTGTTGTTTTTTTTGTTTTTTTTTTGTTAGTATGTGGATAAAACTTTCAAGGGAGCAGCGTCATTCTCTGAACATTCTATGGTTTTTTGGTTCTCTTTGGAGCTCCTGAAATCCACTGAGCATGAGCCCCCTACTGGTCATAAATACACGTTTATAACATTTGAGTCATAATGTTATATCACAAACACCAGCAACTTTAGTGTCCTTTGGATCAGCCAAACAATACTGTGGTCTCATCTTTCCTGATGTTTAGGACACGGATAAGTGTCTAAGGCAGGCTAGGATGCTGCAGGAAGTGTGGTTTGTAAAATGTTGAAGGAGTGGCTGTCCTCCAGGCCCTTTCAATAATAAATATGGAGGAAAGCAGCTGAAGCGCTGCTGTACTAGGGTGAACATTTTTGATGAGACATGAAGCAGATTTCTTAGGTCAAGGGTCTAAAACTCATCTCGGGAGGCCATAGTGTTTAGGTTTGTCTTGCATTCCTTCGGCCAAAAGCCAGTTCAGGCCATAGTGCACTAGTTGGTGGAGTCTGTGTTTGTTTGAAGGATTAATTTGAGAACCTCAATTGAGGATAACACAGCGAGCCAATAGGCCGTGTGCAGTTCTCCTCAATTGTGGTTTGAGATGCCTGGAGTCAAGGTCTGCCTGTTTGTGAAAACTCTCCGGTTTTTGAAGTCTTTATTAATTTTATAATGAGTCTCCCTGTTTCTAAAAGTAGATGAGATGTTAGCGTGGCTGTCACTCAATGCACATAGCAGGTGAGTCAGTGTTCTTGGATGCCTTATGAGTTTTTGATTGACATGGATGATGGTTACTGCAGAGAGGTATGGAACTTGGATGGTGCCTCGGATTTCATTTGATTGGCAGCAGACGATGTGCTGTTTGATGGTCAGAGGACGAGGGTCTACGAATGAGCCGGAATCCAGAACAAGAGATTTATGGCTCTTCTACTGGCACGGTGTGTGCGTGTGTGTGTGTGTGTGTGTTCTTGTTCTTGCTACACAGAGAGGGCTAGAATTTTTTTTTTTGTCCTATTGACTGGGGACATTGGGAAGTGAAGACATATCTGCCTCTCCTCAAAAATTGTGGCAAATTGTGACTTGTTAGTTAGAGCTAGGGGTTAGATTAGAATTAGGGATAGGTTAACGTTGGGGTAAGGGTGTGGGTTAGGCACGTGGTGGTTATTGTTAAGATCAGGGAGAGGCTGTAGAAACATATAAAGAATGAATGGAAATCAATGTAATGTCCTCACAAGGATAAAAGTACAGGGATGCATATGTTTGTGTGTGTGAGTGTGTGTGTGTGTGTGTGTGGGGGGGGGATGTTCTTGCAAGGGTCAGGTGCATCATGGGAGTAGTTTAACCTTGCCGTTATCTCAGGGCTACAGCAGCTCTGCAGAAGAGATCAGGCATGACGCCTGCGAGAGAATGCCCTAATTTAGATCGCACCTGCCTTTAAAGGTGAGGCTAAAATACCATTAAAATGCAGTTAAAGAAGCTTTGATTCGAACGTGAAGCCCGCGGGGTTAATTGCTTCTGTGCTTATTTGTAATGGGTTAGTGTGCACAAGGATTACAGAGCAGAAAAGAGACTCATTATTTTCTGCACTGCGGTGGGAACATTTTTGCTCTGTTTTTGTGTTTGTATTTTGTGTGTGTGTGAATGCTTGTTTACCTGTAGACATGAGAACCTACTCTTGAGAAACCACTGGTGTTGTGAGGACATTTGAGGTTGTGAGGACGCTATGGGAGGTCCTTCCAGAAGGTTTTGGAGGATTACGGCTAATTGATTAAAATTAGGGTTAGGGTTACAGTAAGGGTTTGATTTTGGTTTGTGTTTGGTATAATATGGTTATGGTTAAGGTTTAGGAAAGGCTGTACAGAATGAATTTAAGTCAATACAATCAGTATAATACCCTTATATCAATATAATGTGTGTGTGCGTGCGTTCCTGTGTGTGTGATATGTGTGTGCGTGCGTTCCTGTGTGTGTGTGTGTGTGTGTGTGTGTGTGTGTGTGTGTGTGTGCGTGTGCGTGTGCGTGTGCGTGTGTACGCTTGACAGTTAGTGTGTTTACCCCCCCTTAGGTCTGTTGCCCCTGCAGCATTTAATACTCACTTGAAGTTACGGAGTCACTGATGTTGGCCTTCTCTCAGTAAAAGTTTGTCCTCTTCCTGAAAAGGTCAGCACAAACTAGCAGTCCATACCCCAGGCAGATCTAAATTAATTATTCAGTTTGGAGGCAGAATTGTGAAGCTCATTCGGTGCCAGGAATTCTGCTACAGCATATCTTCTCTTAAACTGCGCCTTACGCAAATGCCCTTTTTAATATTAGAGTCGTATTTCTATCATTTATTTTAATGGGGGATTGATTTTACTTGGTTTATATTACTGGAAATTGGCCAGAGCAGAGCGCAGTTGCAGGTTTAATAATTCAGGCACAGCTTTCAGCAGTTGCAGGGTGGTTCCTTTAACTGTTTTTTTGCCCAACTGATGTCAGCGCCGCTGGCTTTCCTGGATTATTCAAAGCCGTGTGGGTGCTACTATGCTACCCTTCTCAGTGATAATACATCAGTTTTATTTTTATTTATCTTTAAGCATCTCTATCCATAACTCATATTTATTCAGTAGTTATCTACCATTGTTATTGTTTCCCTGTATAACCATTATTCAAATTATTGTATATAGTATTCTTACGAGAATGGCATTCATAATTTGTGACATTATATTACAGCAGAGGGTTGGTCTGATGCATTGGTAGGTTTTTGCCTTTGCATGTAGCATACGCATATGAAATTCTGCATGTGGGCATTATGATTTAAATAGACCCATTTTATTTATTTGCATATTCCAAGTCAAATATTAACTGGTAAATCTGCGAGGTCTGTTGTCTTGCAATAGAATCAGATTGTCATGCAAAAGCTTGGAAGCGTATCCTCATGGCAGCCTTGTTGAGGACCTTATTTGGCTAAACCAATAGAAGTCTTCTTCATTGACAGACAAAACAAAAATGAAATGAATCCAACAAAAATTGTGGTCTGTAGAGTGAGACTAATAAATTTTGGACGATGGAGGGACAGACGGACTGATGGACAGACAGGGGCAATCGCAATATACGCCCATCTGGTGTAGTGAGTGTATAAAAATGACCTACACCTCTGTAATATGTTGTCTGTTAATAAGTGTTTTCTTTCAGTTAACTTAAAGCTCATTTTTGAATGAACCTTTGACCACAGTTATACAGTATGTCCTTTCTTGTACTCTTCTAGGAGCTATGCATGGTATTTGTAGCATCCTGTGGTGAGATTGCAGTTTGTTACCAAACCCTTCCCCTCACTCTCCCCTTCCAAGCGTGCAGCTACACCTGTGGCCGCGAAACTCACGAAAAGCACAAAAGGCCCTCTGTGGTGTGTCGGTTTTGAGCTACTGCAGAAACATGGCAATGCAACATGGCAGGCAGTGTGAAAGAGGACCTGCTCCCTCTGTAGATATAAAGATCTAATTCTAAAGCAATGAAAACAGAAGTCTTATTGTCTGGTGATTATGCACTCGTGAAAATGTTAGTATGAATATTACATTTCATTTCTGCCAATATACTTCCCAGTAGATCCCTCTAAATCTTACACACTTGTCCCTTAAGCAAGGATGTGTATTGAACAGATGTATGCAGTTGAATGTAATAAATTATGGACAGTTGACAAATAGGTATTGCATGTACAACCTAACAAGTGAGAGATGTGGCAAAGATGCATTGACTGTTGCTCCTGGGCTTTGTGAACCTCATTGCCACCTGTAGTTAAGAGAAAGGAAGGAGACACAGTGGCCCTCATTTATCAAACTTGCGCAGGATCTGGTGTAGATTCTGGTGTAAATATCAGCGTTCGCCAGGTGTCACGTCTGATTTACTAAAAGTGTGTACGTCACTGATTTCAGTGTGGAACTGGCGTAGCGTTGATAAATCTGTTGGCTGAAACCATTGTATTTTACATGACACGCCCCTATAAATTCATGCTCCGGGAGGCATAGTCCTGCCCACTTTACGACGTGGACTCTCGAAACACGGCAAAGAAGAGAGAACTTCACTGAGGAGGGAATATAAATTATCACGTCCGAGGTGGAGAAAAACAAAAAAAATTTGTTTGGAAGCCTTAAAAGTGGCATGAAGGGAGCCCAGGAATCTGCAGTTTGGAAAACTATTGCTGCTGCAGTAAACACTGTTGAGGTGGAAAACCGGAGTGCAGCAGATGTTTTATTTAATTCATTAATAAATCGAAGTGATTAGTCGCACTTATTTCAGTGCGTCCAAGCACAAAAAATTGATCAAAATTCGCTTTAGACGCACTCCTAAGTGTGGTCAAGATGCACATTTTTCCATTGCCCACACTTATTTTAAGTGCATCCAAAGCTACATTTTTTTTCTTGGCCAAACTTATTTTAAGCGGTATCTACTTTCTGTAAGTGGCGCTGGAATGGTCATCAACTTTTGCACTTTTAAGTGTGGCCAAGAAAAACATTCAGCATTGGCCACGCATGTAAGTACGAATAACATCGACTTAATAAATTCAATGTGTTGATCCATGATATTTCAGGTTATATAGCCTGCATAATTGACAATCCAAATGCTTACATGTAGGTTAAAAAAGTGGTCCGATTTTAAGATCGCCACCAAAAAACGGGTTGTGGTGATCAGGGGCGGCAGCGCACGGACCTGTGGAGGCCAGGCTCAAACCTTCAGCTGTTACCGTTCGAGGAGCGCGTGACAACACTGATAGGTGGGGAGTCCCCACCGCCTCGATCGGAGCTGCATGTGGGTAATTGTTAAAATACAGTCTGCTGAGATCACTCTTCATTGTACATTTATTAGTATTACTCCACGACATTTTATTAGGTGCCACACAAAACGAGCAGCCATTCGTCACTTTCCCGGATGAAATCTCTGTGCCGAAAGTTCCTCACACTTTGGTCAGAAGCTTATTCTAATAGCAATAGAAGATCTGCCATTGTCAAAATTTGATCATGGCCAAAGTGTCCATAGGCCTTTATGTACTGAGCAACAAAAGAAATGCTAGTTAGCTAGTTAGTCAATGTACTGTTATGGTTACTCAGTCAAAGTGACTGCAAAATAAAGAAAAGTTTGATGAAACCAGTGTAAATGTGCACGTGCTAGTAATAAATTAGCTTTTCTAAATAATTACGCGCAAACTTATTTTCCAGTCTGCCTTTAATTAACTTGCGTTTCTATTGTTGTTCAGTATATATGTGACTGGATGAGCATCTGATATACCACACTGCATATCTGCCAAGCCACGCATTGCGCTTAATCAAATTGATTGTAAGTCAGCCCTCTGGCCTGACTAGCAGGTTGTCTGAAGAAATATAAGTTTAATTAATTTCTCAACACTGGTGTCTTATTTATTTATTCATTCATTTATTAATTTAGCCTATTTATCTATTCAGCCTATTTATTCATTTTACTAATAAGAGCAACAACAGCATGACGTCCGCATCGCTGCATATGGTTTATTACTCATTTTGACAGCTGCACTTGTTCCTGCATCTTGTTCGCTGTTTTCAGATTTGCGTGCACCTGATCAGACCTGGCATGAGATTTTTGCAGACCGTTCACTCACGTTCAGATTGATAAATGCCGATCCTTGCAGGAGATTTGGCATGCACCCATTTTTTTGGTGTACACACGTTTGATAAATGAAGGCCAATGAGACTGGGATGACTGGATGAGGCAAGTAAATTTAAATGCTGAGGAACAGGTGCTATGGGTAGGATGGCTTTCATAGAGAGTGAGATGAGTGGACAGTGGTTGAGATATATTCTTGCAGCTGGACTGCCATCGTTGTCCATATTTTGCTGTAATAAGATGTTCATTCCAAGCGTGATTGCAATCAAAGCATTTTTAACAACCTGTCAATCTTTGTGGATGTTTCGTGGAATTACTGATCTCAGTCAACATTATGCCAGACATGGCTTAGCAATACTCCAAAACAAAAAACTTGAAAAACAAGTGCATAAAAACAGAAAGCTTGTGAAAGAGAGAAGTTAATACTGTCCAAGCTTGGTAATTCTGTTTAATTGTATTTAAAAATTTGTTTATTGTTTCTTTTACAGACCAACAAAATGCAGGTCTCCCTCGCTAGCATGTATTTGAATAAATTCTTTTTTTTATGGCAAGTAAATAGGCAGTCTCAGACAGGTCACACCTTCATTTGCTGTCTAAAAACACCAAAAATCAGTGGTGGAAGTTATTCAGACAGCGGTTGGGCTTTTGTGGTTGGAACAAAAACCCAACATATGCAGGGGGAGTTTGGGATCCACTGGTTTAGGGCCATGCATGTAAATTTCTTCACATCCCTTTGGGTCGCAGTACTGTAGGCCATTTCTGCACTAAGCAGATGGACACTCATTATGTCCATCAATGTGAGTAACCGGAATAATCCTGTTTTATTTGAGGCAAGCTGGTGTGACCACTAAATGCAAGCACCAGCAGACTGGAATCAGGGAGCATTCCATCCTCTATTGGGCTGGCCAGATTATGTCAGCTAGATTGAATGGCTTCTTCATTGGCTTCTTTGTAGCTAAATTTTAGCCATTGGCATTTATTGTTTGTTATGACTCTCATTTCAAAAGAGTAGCAGCCCATAGGCCTTGTCCAAATACCCATGGTATAAGGCTATGCATCAAATTTGTTTTTGTGTCTACTAGTCAAATGTTGATGTAGTAAGTGCAGTGTGTAAGTATGAGCACTACAGGGTGTATCAAAAAAAGTTCACACTTTGAAAAATGTCACCAAAATTGATATAATATAATTTTCCAAAAATCTGTTATGATGTATTGATGGACCATGCCCTCATGCTCCCATTAACACCTTGTTAATCGTCTGCTGTTCCGCCTGAGTGAACAAGGGTTGTTTATTTTCACCCGATTAAAACTGGCTTGCGCACTGAATTGAGGGGGTTAAAAACGAAACGAACAAGATGGTTGGTAAGTTCAGACATTTAATTTCTTTCTCACCAATTTTCATGAAAATTAGATTAACCCTTTGTCTGCTACCAGCCCGTCAACTTCAGACTCGGATTGGTGAGGTTGCCATTTTGAGGCAGGATCCTGCAATGGTCTGACGGTCCAATGGTCCAACTCTGTTTATGACATGCTGAGGAGAGCAGTGGTCTGCATACAAAGGAATGGAGCCGTGTTGAAGATTGAAATTTGAATGCAATGTTCCTTGAACCATAGACTTAAGTACAGTCATGCTGTTGTAAGTGTGCTGAGAATAGCAAAATGTGAGTCCGATGTTAGTGGGTTGGTAGCAGACAAAGGGTTAATCTAATTTTTATGAGAATTTCTGAGGAAAAAATTGAATGTCTATACTTGCCAACCATTGTGTTTGTTTCATTTTTGACCCTCTCATTTCTGTGTGCAAGCCAGTTTAAATCGGATGAAAATAAACAACCTGTGTTCACTCATGTGGAACAGCAGACTAATCGTCTGGTGTCAATAGGAGCTTGAGGGCATGGTCCAACAATACATCATAACAGATTTTTGGAAAATTATATCACTTTTGGCAACGTTTCAAAGTGTAAACTTTTTTTGATACATCCTGTATATGCGCAAGATCAGTCATAATGTATGGCTGCCTTCTCAGCCACCTTCTGACACAGTTTACCCATGAGGTGGCTTAAACTTCCCGCCGTGCAAATTTTAAGTTCTAATTTTACCTCAGACTTGGTGGCATATTGATAAATATTTTTAATAAAACAGGCTAATATAATGTCCCTGAAAATTTTATATATTGTTTATTTCATGTATTGTTTTCTACAGGTAGCTATCGTTTCCTCTGTAATTTTGAGAACACCTTATCATTTCAGTGCCAGTAGCATTACGGGATAGCGTAATGCCCATTGATCTCGTGGCAGAGTTTCGCCAAATTCAGCTGGCCAGCCGGCTATTGTTCGCATACTGTTTGGTTCAGAGGGTTCAGACGTATTATGAATTTCTTCGTAAACGTTAATGGGTATTTAGACTTGTCCATAAACAAACTGCTCATAATTCCAGTCAGGTTTGCTCTTGCTTCGCTAATATTTCCATTCTAGTAAAATTCATTGCTAATAGTATGATGTTTCTCTCACTTGAAAGTGTGTAATAGTGAAGTTACACCATTAACAGTCTATCCATTTTAATCTATTAAACATAAGACTTTTAATTATTACTGGATCTTCATGGGACTACTTACAGTCTTCATGGCAATTATGATCAGAAGCATCTTATATAAATACTAGCTTGGGACTCGTACCTAATTATTTTAATCATACCGCTAAATGGGAGGAGTATGGAGGATAATACGCCTGCAGTTTTAAGATTGAAATAATGGAAGTTTATTGCTTGTTCAGAGCATTTCATGATCTTGGTGATGCAGCATCCTGTTGTGAATTTAAAAGTTCTGCTGTAATGCAGATATTGTTTTGTTGCCTCCCGGGTGGTACACTCCGTTAAACCACAAATCCTTACTGCAGTCTGGGATGAGAGAGAATACCCAAAACTGTTGTAACAGAGAATAAAATGCCTCCCTGTGTTGTTAAACTACAATCAAAGGGATGGAGCCATGGCTGATTTTTGCTGGTGGCAATGCAGTAGATAGCACACGATAACGGAGGCAATGAATGTGAAACACAAAGAAGCTGCATAAAGTATAAAAAGTTATTAAATTAGAGATGCTCTTATCTCTATCAGCTTATGAGAATTAGCAGGCCAAATGTGTCCATCCACAGAGCAAAAAAAAAACAAAAAAAACTTACTTTTCAGATAGTTTGCTTACTATTCCTGCGCCCTCCTTAATCCGCAGAATAAGGGCCAGTGATAGGCTGAGCTCACAGTTACCTCTAAAAATGAGAATATTTTTGTCAAAAGTAAAAGAATAGGGTATAAAAAATGTACTCTAATGTATGGCCGGTGGCTGACGGTATTTCTCGGGGGTTGCAGGCATTGTAATTTCAAATGACAGCGGGAGACGTAATTTTATTCTTTCATTTTTGAAGCAGTGGACAGGAGAGTGTTCTGAGGCTGCAGCCTGCTGGCTTATTAATGCTGAATTATGGTGGCAGCAAATGCAGCTCAGTCTACACTTACCCTGAGTTTTTTACCCTATCCTTGGCATTTTAAACTGAGCAGTAGAGTCTTTTATTACCCACCTTTATATCCTTACCTCCTGTACAATGTCTCTGTACCCCCCTCTCTCTCTATGTCTCTCTCTCTCCCAATCTCTCTATCTCTCCTTCTCTCTGTCCTTATCTCTCTGTCTATATATTTTGCCTTAATCAAATTCAAATGAGGTTTATTTGCATGACAAGGGAACTTGTGTCGCAAAAGCAGTTGTAAACATAAATGACAAAGATAAAACTCACAATGAAATATACTAATTGACTAATATATACACATGGACATTTGAATAAATAATAGAAATTAGCAATAATAATTGTTTTGTTGTATAAAATTGAACAAATATGAAACAAGAGTAACGCAGTAAGTGCAGTAAAACATGCTGTGATTTAGCCCACGCCCTCTCTTGTTTTGTGGCAGGCAGAGAGGAATTATCTCTCTTTCTCTGTTCTTATTTCTCCTTCTCTCTCTCTACTTATCCGTCTTTCCCCTTATCTCTCCTTCTCTCTCCCCTTATCTCCCAGTGTCTCCCCTTATCTTTCTGTCTATCTCACCTAATCTCTCTATCACTCTCTCCTTATCTCTGTTTATCTCCCTGCCTTATCTTTCTCTGTCTCCTTACTGCTCTCTCGCCTTATCGCTGTCTCACTGTATCTCTTTATTATGTCTGTCTTGCTCTTTTTATCTCTCCCTCTCTCTTTCCTTACCTCTCTGTCTCTTTCCTTTTCCATATCCCTCACTCCTCTTTAGCTCCCTCGCACTGTATCTTATCTACTGTATATCTCTGTCTATTTCTCACTCCTTGTATCTCTCTCTCCCCTTAGCTTTCAGTCCATCTCTCACTTTTCCCTTCCCTGTGTCTCATCGGGGACACGCTGTGCAGATGTATGGTAGATGACCCCAGCGGTCCGCAGACGGTCGTCCCCCTGAGACTTTCTCTCTGCTTGTCACGTTCGCTCTCTCTCCCCTCTGACAGAGGCGGGTCGAACACGTTGATGGGCTGTTGCATTTGACGTCCAGACAAAGCCTGGGTTCTTACCCGGGGTTAATGTGCAGATTCTCCCCATTTATCCCGACAGACCTCAATCGCTTAGGCCAGTCCCCCTCTGTCTGTGGTCCCCTGTGGGGACGGTGGCCAAGCCAGTCTGAACCAGATTTCTCTGTATTCTGCGTTTGAGATCCGACCCAATGGCCTGCTTCAGATGCTGTGCTAGAATCACTATTTTCCTGTATATGGTGGGGCCCGGGCTCGTGACATCACAGCTGCACGTGCTCAGTAAAAACTGCAGTATTAATTAAATTCTTATTGAGTACATATGAGTCCTGCAGGGACCCCGAGTCAGGGTTGAATTAAAGCTTGACAGATTACTGAGTGTATGAGATGGGTCATTGCTTTGCCAAAACAAGTGCATTCGGGCTCGGTTCAGAGGAAAACACACTTTTCATTCCACATGAAAATGCAAAAATAAACGTCTACGGCCCTTGAGTTTTACGAACAATAGTTTTATAAAGAATGAGAGACTGAACGAAAATATTCCTGAGAGAGAAAAATTATGAAAACGTTCAGTGGAACTGTGGTGCTGGAATTTTAAAGCTTTTTATTAAACTGCAGTTTTCTCAGGTCCTATAAACCAACTGCAGATGGTGAAGTGAACCACAGCCCACATACAGGGATTCAACACAGGCTTTGACAATTACACAATCCAAGATGGTCTTTTTACACAAGCGCAGAAACGTAAACGCAGATGCATGCATGCAGGCACACACACACACACACACACACACTCTCAAACAGAGAGGGAGAGAGAGAGAGACACAGTCTCACACACACATGCAAACACCTACATGCACTCACTCACATACTCACACATGCACATGCGCACACACAAGTACACACACAGCGACAGACCATTACACACACACACGCACACGCAAACACAAACGCTCTCTCAAAAAGAGAGAGAGAAGGAGAAAAGCTCACACACAGACACCTACTTGCGCTCACACAGACAAACACACACACAGAGCGACACACGCGCACACACACACACTCACAGAAAATACTGGATTTACACCACAGTGAAAGTCTGATGAAAGATCTGAAAGGTGCTGGTGAAATCAGAAGCCGTCCTCTGATTCCAGACCTGCTGGTCTTTAGCTTGTCTAACGAACCCTGCATACAGGAGGTATCAACTCATTAACATCACAGGATTTACGTCTCTACCTCTCACCTGTCTGCTGCAGATTACGCCTCGATTCTGCATCACTGCTGACAGGCCGGCCGTGATCGAGTCGATCGGTGCTAATGACCGTGCAGTAGATCAATGTACTGAACTCTAGCTGACTGGCGTTATTATGGGACGTACAGCTCTTCGCCATAAACGGATAGAATATTAAACATGGAAACCAGCTAGTAGCAAGGCTCACAGTTGAACCTCTGAGTTGTAGAAGAGGAAAGTTGAAGAAAACGGGGAGGAGAGAGAGGGATAAGCTTAGTGAGACTGTTGTGGAAGGGTTTCTGTATAGCCGTATGGGCTCTTCTTTCTTTTGGGAGAGAGGAGAGTTCTTCATTGGGTTATAGACAGGGGAGAGTTCCCAGAACAGGGCAAGGCAGGGCTTGTTAGAGATCAGAGAATCTCATTTAGACAGTCCTTTGGTGACTTGGTAATGAAAAATTTATCAGAGGCCTCAGGTGTGCTGGAGAACTTCACACTGATCACGCAGGGTGACTGTATAGACGGTAGTGTTCCTAAGTATCTCTTTCAGTCTGGAACAGCTTACACTCCCGGATTTTTTTTTTTTTTTTTTGGTTTGAAAGTTGGTCTTTTTCCAGCTAGTACCGATCCACTCTCTGTTTTCTGGGTTCCATTTCAGGGGTCAACTGTTCCTATTGGGGGCAGTGTCCTGATGTTATTGGGCTGGAAGGTCCCATTGGCTGTGGTTGTTCAGCTCTCTATGTGGTTGTTTTCTTATTTTGAGAGACGAGTGGAACATAATAGAGCCCATATGACTTTGCCTCCCTTCTATACCGATGCTGACCCTGAGCCCTATTCCTTCCACCCTTATCTGTCCTGTTCTACTGCGCTAGTGGTCCCCCAGAGATAGAGATAGAGTTTAACCCCCCTGCTTGGCTCTGTTTACTGACAGGAAGATGGATTCACCATTTTCAAACATTCCTGTGCTCTCTCTCTCTCTCTCTCTCTCAATTTCTCTATTCTAATGATCTGTGTTTAAATCCTCTTTTCTTATCCTTAGTGTTGATTATCTGATCACTGTCGCCTACTGCTACTCTGAACACAGTATTAAACTACTTGGTTTCAAAAGCTGATATTTCACTTTTCTTATTCGCTCTCATTACAAGTAAATCCCTCTCTCGCTCTCTCTCTTTCTTACTCTCCCTCTTTTATTTCCATTAATTTTATTGGCCTCTGTCTGTTCCCAAAATCAAGTTACTTTAGGAGTGCTTTAAGTTTGCCTGCGCCATAGAATTTTAAACACAATCTTATTTTTCTAAAGTCAGAGTAATCCAAGAAAAGGCACAGATGTATCAGCCGTATGGCTGTCGAAGTGCTTCAGGAAAGTCTGTAAGTACAGTGACATTGATGTAAGCCTGTGGGTTTGGCTTCTGTTGGGGCTTAGTTACTGCCAAAACTGAATTTACCACCAGTCGCTGAAGGACTGATAAAATGAGGGATTCACTAAATGATTCACCTTATGACTACAAAATACACAATACTGAAAGTACTGATTCAAACAAATTTTGGATGGTTACATTTACTATTATATACATTTCACTCATTCTGTTTGCATCAGTCAGTTCTCCAGAATACCATCAACAACTTTAGAAATTAGCATATGGGATTATTAACGGCGGAGGTGGGTTGGCTACCTAAAGTTAGCCTCCTTTCTGTATTTGTAATTAGCTGGATTGTCTCTCGTCACAATGTCAAATTTTAGCCATGAACGATGGAAATCAACCACTATTTCACAGTTTGTATGTTTATAGAATAAACCAGCCAATCGTCCCGTTACTCTAGTTTTCTTAAAAAGTGAGGGACCACAAATAAAAAGTTATGAAATTCCTGCCGCATTCACTTGATTTGGATGTAAGTTCCCTCTAATTAAAGCTGAGAGTGTGCCCAGTGAGCACAGGCTCATCATTTATTTTCAGCTCCCAATCTGCTGTGGAAGGCAGCTAATACAGCAATAACTTTGTTTTTATTAAAATATTAATGGACCTGAGTGTACACACAGCACTGTGCAGAAGTTTCATGTACATTTAAAATGTATCAGTCTGGAAAAGATTGCTTCCAATAATCATGAAATGAAAGATTTCTTTATGTTGAAATATGTAAATATGTACCATAAAGAGCCATGAAATGCTAAAAACCAAACCAAATTAATGTTTGGTGTAACTACCCTATGTCTAAAAATTAGGCACACTGTCCTGTAGTTCTATTGTTTCATAAGATGGTCGGCTTTCTTCTTGTTCCGTGTACTGTGTACTGGGGAACTTACATTATACATCGTGACATTTGCTCTGCAGACTGCTCTATGTGCTGTACAGGTAATACCAGAGGCTTTGATGATGTTGAGATCAGGGCTGTGTCAAGCCTATGTCATCTGTATCAGCAGTCAATAATGAAATACAAACATTTACTTGTAAAATTATTTTATTAGATTTACATTTTGCATTTCATGTGTGCATTTTATCTTTGGCAACGCTGATGTGAAAATCAAAAAATAAAGAGCTCAGACCAAATTTAAATAAAGAAAAATTTTGGGTCCCTACTGCTTTGCACAGTACCGTACATACCCACTTATATAAATACCTATTTCAAATTGTCTGTATTTTGTCATCTATTTTATTTTATTTTTTTAAAGCAATATTACTGCACCTCAGTCCTGGGGACCCCCTGAATATGCTGGTAATTATTCCATCCACAGCTACAGTGAGAGACATTTAACAATCTCTTCATATCTTCAAATGTCCTCATTAGAGACTTATCATGTGTAAAAGGATTTGTTGCCTGTTTAAGTTATGAGGGGTATTCCAGCTTGAGTTCAGTCTCAGTTATATAATATTCCTTAAAATTTGCATATTTCTGGGGACATTTTGTGCAAATATAAATGTATTATCCAATTTATTGCAAGTTAAGATTCAAATATATGGATGCATCAGAGGTGGCACTCAGGAATACACCACAGAAGAAGCAAATGGACAGTTAGCATTACGCATGAAATGCACGTACTATGTTTGTACACTGTATTCCCACTCCGTAGCTTTGTGGGGTCTTTCTATTGGTCGAAGCCGGAGGCCTGAGCAGATCAAACGACACTGCCTTTTTGAAGCACTGGAGTTATGTCTCCCTCTGAGGTGGTAAGAGTCCAGAGACTAGCCCTGTGATCTTAGCAGTGGGGCAGAAATCCCAGATTTTAGGTCTTTCCAATCGAATTACTGGAGATGGTATTCCCTGGACAGATGGTAAATGCAGGCCTGAACGTTGACGGGTTTGTACCTGCGGTTCTCTTTTCTCCGTTCCATGTGAGTGGGGGCTGGGCTCACGCCGTTAACTGCGTGCCCGTAGTCCACCAATTAAAATGATGGTCGACGGTGCCAGGAATACCAGGGGGATACCAGTCAAGCTTTCTTCTTCTTTTACTTTAATTGCTGGATGTGCAAGGATCTTGCCTGTATCAAAGGCTTGCTGGCGTTTTTTTTTCTTTACGCTGGCTGCAAATAGAATGGAAGTTTCTAGATTAGACTTCAGTATGTCTGCATGTGGGCCTGGGCCTTGGTTCATAAAATCATATCACAGTGATTGACAGGCTTAAGGATCAAGTTTCACTTGTCAGTATCAGATACATTAGGGGACTGAAATATAAAACTAATCCAGGATCAGGGTTTGTGTTCACGAAGTATCTCAGATCAGGTGCGCTGATCTAGGATCAGGTTCACCCAGGTCAGGGCTTAATTTCTATTAGCTGCAAAGGAAAATCTCAAACTGATCATGACCCAGCACTCTCTCCTATTCTAAGATGCCTTATACATGAAAGCTCTGATCTTCACAAATAATCCTATATTGGTGTTTGTCTCTTGAGCAATGACTCATCACACCACTTTCAAAGAAGGAGGATTACTTAGATTCATTTATGCCAACTATACACCAAAAGACTTTCAACATACGTTCAAAATACTAATGTCTGACACCCTCTTACAATTCAAGGCAATGTGGCTGAAGGTCGTGGAGTTTTAATTCACAGGCTGCAGAATTTTGCAAAGACTGGGGGTTGTGCAGAGTCCACAGTTGTTGACTATGTCCGCGTCATTGAACTTCACTGAGTGCATTAGCCAAGACGAAAGCCATCTGTTGATGTTAAAGAGGTTTGATATTACCAGAACATTAAGATGAGAAGATGACTGGGTCGGACTGAGTTTGATGACCTCCTTCAACCGAACGATTGAAATGACAGAAGGAGAGCATTCCAATTTCAGCAAGTCTCTTGTGATTTTATCCTGACTTTGGAAATTTGTCTGCAACTGTGAGTTGGTGCGAGGACCGTATAAGGAGGACATATGCAAAAAGAGATCAAATTTACACATCTATTCCAAAGAAAATTGGGATGGCATGGGGAAAAAGATAGCGATTTATAAATCATCCTTAATCTGACATTATGGACAAAACAGCTAAAAGACAAGATAGGCAATGTTTTATCTTCTCAGCTTTATAGTTTGTTTCTAATTTTTTACAGCATCTCATTCAAAATTTGATGCTGACAAGTTTCAAAAAAGTTGGGACTGTCAATAGCGCATTATAATAATTTGGGTAACAAGTGAGGCAGTTGAAGGCAGAATTTTAATTTCTTCTTTCTTGATTACGTCCTCCTGTGCCTAAATGCTGTTGTAATATGCAGAATGAGGCCTGATATTGCCTTATTGTAATAAGCAAAGATGTCCCTTGAAAGACTTCTGTTAGAAGACAGCATAAGTTGTTCCAAAGTGCATATAATTAATGAATATGAACCTTTATAACAAACAAAAATGAGCACCGCTTTATACATTTTGGTCTTCATGGACTTGAAAATGAGCAGGTCTGTTTCATCTGTGAGTTTGATGTCTGGCAAAATTCACCGTAGAATAGACAGTCCACCAGTGGGCGAACATAGTTGAATAGAAGATGACATTATTGGTTTATCGCATTTTATGCCCCAAGCTCTCCTATTAATTCATGAAGATACGCAATGCTTTTAGATGTTGCGTAGTCTGTGTAGATAGAGCCAGCAATGTCTTGGCTTGTTGTCCCCTGCTGCCGTGGTAGCGAGTGGAGTGGGGGACATAGTATTCAGCTCCGTCCGTCCGTCCATCCGTCACGTCCCATTAGTTGTGAATGCGATATCTCAAGAACGGTTCGACCGACTTCATTCATCTTTGGCTTTAATGTGTATTAGTGTGATGCGCCAATCCCAGTCGATTTCCGTGACCTGACGGGGACATGGCCACGTTTAGTGGCACAGGTGCTGTTTATAATTTAGCACAGGTTGAAGGTGATTTACAAATTACTGTTTTCTTTTTTATTTGCATTTTCCCGACTTTTCCTATTTGTATGAACTCACACACTCATCAACGCACTCAGGATTATTCATTTACAAGAATTCTTTCAGTGAAGCGTGTTTTACAAACCAAAACTACTTGTAATACGGGGAAGAAATTTTGAATTAAGTTTTCTGTAGTTTACAGAATATTTGCATTTATGTGTTGGACTCAGTATTGTTCCCAATTGCTGACATCTCACATGAATTACGTACAGATTTTTGCCCCCTATATCATTTACCTCTCTCTCTCTGTCTGTCAATCTATCTATCTGCTGGGCCTCATCTCATTGTTTGTGAGTGCCTTTCTTTTGCACACATTCACAGACAAAAGAGCACAGTTTGTCAGCCAAGAGAGAAGTGCCTATTTTGATTTTCTTTTTGTTCACTTTGGAAAATAGATTTTGTTTAAGAATCGGGGATCAGCTTAAGATAAGGTTAAGAGACAGAGCTCAAGGTAAAATAAGCATGGACTTGAAATAAACTTTGCACTGCTAACTTTAATTTAACTGGATGGCATTGCAGTCTCAATTTCTCTCTAGGCCTTAATGACTTCATTATGCAGTCAGTGCTTGGCTTAATTACCTGTGCTAGCTTAATTACAGCTGTTATCTGGATCAGATGTCCAATAACTTGATCTTCCCAGTGAACTGAATCAACCAACACGCCCAGGATCATAATTATGACTTGTTCTTTTTTTGTGATAAACTGTATTCTAGTTCTCTCATAAATGTTGACTGGTGTTACTAGAATGGTCGAGTGAGATAACTAAGAATTAGCCATATTGTTTGGGAAAGAAAACAACAGTAATTTTACATCAGTCAAATGATTTTCTGAATGATGTCACCCCGAAGATATTGAGTGCTTGGCTTTTCTCATTTATGTGAAACATACTTCAACGTGCTTCCTGTCATATGGACAGAGGCCCTTTCTTTACCTACATCTCTATCTGGTCTTTAAAATGAGTATCTGAGTGACTGACCGACTGACTGACTAAGTGATCTAGTTCGGCCGGCGAGGAAGAACTTAAACGATTGGTTGCCCGACGACTGGCTTCAGCGATTGGTCGGCCGGCGGGTAAGAACTTCAACGATTGGTTGGCCGAAAATTAGGTGGCTGTCACTCGTAGCTCCTGGGGGGTATGCTATGAAGCAAGTTCAACATAGAGAGGCTATGATTGAGTGAGCCGGCTCAACAAACCCTGAACTCACAATCAGAGATAATTGGTACCACAACGGTGGTTGTAATCTTTCCTTGTTAATCTCCTTTTTGTGCTTTCAACACTGTACGCGGTCTCAACAAAAAAGCATTTCATGCGCCAATTGACACTATATCCGTTCATAACATGACCAATCGCGCGCTGCACGTTCCCTGAGGTCATTATCCCTGATCCAGAATCAGTAACACTGCGGGTTATCTCCCCCAGCGGGCGCCGCCAGGGGGCGCCACCAGCGACTGAAAGGGACACACTTATACAGGCTACATTTCAGTGAGCTGGCTCAACAAACCCTGAACTTGCAGAAATAATTGGTACTACAACAGTGGTCGTAATCTTTCTTGGTTTATGTCGGTTTTGTGCTTTCAACACTGTACGTGCTCTCAACAAAAGAGCATTTCATGCGGCAAATGACCCTATTTCCGTTCATAAAATCATGTTCTGTATCTTTCTCCGAGGAAGCTATCCCTGATCCAGGATCTGTCACACTGCGGGTTATCTCTCCCTGTCCCACCAGGGATCGCCGCCAGCGGCTTAATGGGTGACCCATATGAAGTTTTACACTCTTTGGTTGGACACTTGAAAGACTGCATTTATGCATGCGCATACATGGGAAATTATAACTGAGATTTATGGTAGTGCATTCATGTTGGTTGATGTAAGCACTTGTTCGTTGGATGTAATGCAAGTCGTTGCTAGGCGTAAAATAAAATCTTTGAAAAGAAAAAGAAAATTTCTTAGGAGGAGTAGGTATTGATTATTGGACAGTTATGAAGAATGTAAATATATAAGAAACAGCAAAAAGCAACACTGTTGCTACTAATAAGGCCAGAGCGGAATTTTGGCGGAAAATTGCTGACCGTAAATCCTCTGATGAAGGACTAGTGGAAATCACATCAGTTTCTCAGCCAAATTAAACAAAATGAAATTAAATTATAGAATGAACTTTCTTATTTCTCGGCCAATTCTCATGATCTTGCTATTAAGTACAAGGCCTTTTCGAGAGCTTTCAATAGGTCATAAATTCATTAAATTAATTCCATTTCATTTTTTTGTCACATTCTTAACCATATTCATTCATCACCGATATCAAATAACATTTTATGTGAACACATGGTAGCCCCTTCTCTCGAACATGTTTATAAAGCGGTTTTACCCAAAACTGTGGATTCTTTGCCCATAACATTCCCAAAGACAAAACATGGGTCAAAAAGGGAATTTTTGAAGTTCGTTCTTACACCCTCACTATATAGAAACTGCCATGTGTTCACAAAAGTGACGTCACGTTCCCAGTTAGCACAAGTGAAACAATAACTTTATTGTTTCATTATGACTCAGGAACATATACTGAGAGGCATTAGAAACGCATAATAAAATACACTGTTTTAAGTTGTGGTAAATGGTTTCTTTCATAGTTGCAAAAACACTGTCTCAGGAAACTGCACTTTTGGTAGTGAGACTTACCCTCACTGTCATCGTTACAATGGCAGTCAATTCAGCAGTTCTTATGCATTATCTGACATGGCAGAGGACATTTTACGGAATGTGCTTTTTTGGCGTAACAGATGACGTACTTTGTACACATCTGGTCATTCTGTGTCATCCCTGCAGTCTGGATACAGTCATTTAATGGACATTAATGCATCCAGAATCTTTTCTTTGAGACTAGCCATCATTCAACATTCAAAATGTTTGATTCTTCTGAGATTCTTTTGTTTGTAGCATTTGAAGTGGGAATGATGTGACTTTGTTTATGTATTTTTATTGGCCCTGATCTTCAACTTTTCATGCGAAAAATTATTTCTCTCAATTTGATTCACGACCATGATCCAGGGAACTGTGCTGCATTTTGATAATCATAATGAGATGTTAAAGCTAGAAAGGATTCGAACCCAGACACTTGACATTTTGCAATGCTTACCGTACCTGATGGTCATCATGTCAATCAGCAAAAGGAAGAACTATCAGTTTTCAAATTAGACGATAAAAACCACTTTGCGTTTTTAATGCCTCTCAGTATACTTACATACTTTATCTGCTATCTACATCTGTTCCTGCTGTCTCTCTCAAATTCACATTCACAAATTATACAACATGTAGATCCGACCAAGCAATCTGATTGGTCAGTTAGACGTTTAGAATGTTCTCAAATGAGCAAGACAGTACGGGTAGCCTGTGCTCAAATAAAAAGTACGTCATCACTGAAAATATTACTCCGCCTATCTTCGTTACCTAGGCCATTGATTTAATTAATTTGTCAATTTGTTTGTATTTGTACATTGAAATGAACATTTAATAAATCAACACATCTGTGAAAACTGTCATCTTTATTTCAGAGATAAATTGATAATAGCCTGAAAAGATGATTAGCGTAAGCCCCCGAAAGGTGACGTTGAAATTATGTAACTCTGTTCAGGCTTAATGTTACAGGTTACTTTTGTTACTTTTGCTGCTTGGTCACGTTAGTCGGAGCAAACGTTACATTGGAGTGACACACCCCCAGCTGAAAAGAAACATCTGCTGGTGAGTTTATTAAAAGATAGATTTTTGTTCTGGCGCTGACCCTGGAAAGCCGTTGCCTATATTTAAATATAAACGTTAATATAAGTTTGTTTGATAAAGATCAGCTGAGTCAATGTCACGGCACCTGCTCAAAAATAGCTTAAAAAGCTTAAAAATGACTGAGATATCAGAAGTATGACTATCAGTCCATGAATTTTTTTTTTTCCCACCGAATATTCTAGTTACAACATGATTGAGCTAGCATAGCTGTTTTGTGTTGCTATGTGCGGTCTTTATTCAGTTTTGGGAACTCTCGTTGTCTAGAAAACATACACAAGTTGTCTGGCTGACAAGGACTAGTTAACATAAGATCTCATATATTTCCACTGAAACGGAGAGAATACTAGCAAAAAAACTTATATTTTGAGAACGAAATGCCCACAGTATGAATATATTTTTGTTATACATTTTATTTTGTTGGTAATAGTTGTATAATCGCATTATTACACTTGAGGGTGTGCTTGACCGTCATTCTTGTCACTTCAGTGATGCTAACGGAACTCAGCGCAAGCGCCTCGTTCCCCGCATCCCTTTTGTGACAAGAATGACGATCAAGCACACCCTCACATGTAATAACGCTTAAATCAATAACTGCTACCCTAACTCTAGCTCTTTGTCTATTCAAATGTATAACTCACTTTTGATATGTTTTCCTTACTGAAGCTTACTTATTTGTGTAGGTTAGCAGTGGTGAACTGGCAATAGGTGAAGCTCAAAACCATCCCTTAAAATAATGATTGAACATGACCTGTTTTCTATCATTTAATAAAATTTTATTTACTTGAACTCCAAAAATCCTCAGAATTATCATGTGTCGCCAATTCTACTTGTTAGAATGAGCACTGATAATTATTGCCCTGTTTTCAATTCATTTAAATTACCATTGCAGAAATTCCTAAAACTGTCAACATTATCAGGTGTGACCAGTTTTCATTTATGACGCATGTCTGCTAACTCTCACGCATTTGGATTTCTCGCGCGCTTCTTTACTTATGGGTTGGAAAATTCTGCACTTAGCTGGCTCGTGGGGTGCCGTGTGAATTGGTCTGTGAGGCGCATTTAGCAGTAAGTCAGGAGAATCCATTCTTTTCTACATTCTTAATTGTTGAATGTAGAAGGCAATGTTTCACAGCTTGTTGCTTAGTGAGCCTCACGGCTGTCCTGCGCTTTTCACGAGCCACTGGACCACAGAATTGATGAAAACATGCTGATATTTTATGTCATCATTTGTGTGCGAAAGAAACACCTCAATTTTGTGAAGCAATGTATGTCAACGCTATCAAAAATAAATTTGATTGTCGTTTTTCCAATTAGTCTGAGAAACTTTCTAATCATGAAAAGTAAACTGCGACAGGTTTAGGTCATTCAGCACTGAAGGGTGAGGATTGAGCATCCCTTTGCAGCAGCCGACGCAACGCCTGTGGTACCCAGTGCCCACTACTGTCAATTATGCTTGAGTGGCGTTTGTGAATAGCAACTGGCGAGGAGTGGGACCGCTCGCTCGGTAAGTGGTAGGTCAATCTCTTTCTCACACTCCAGTTACCTTTCAATTGTACTCACTATATGGTGAGTTGAGGGTGAGTGTGAGTGTCGTTTCTGAATACGGGGCTCACTCTCACAATCTCCCCACCCTCTTTGGAAATAATTTGTCTGCTCCAGCTCATTATTAAACTTGCACTTCATGTAATTGCATGAGCTTTGGCCCATTTAGCACCCATTTTTTGGGCCCACATTCTCATACAGCACTTGGCAGCCCAGCCATATACTTGATTGCACCTAGTCTTGTTTAAAGCTTGATATCTCCACGCTCCTGCACCAACCTCACTGCAGTTATGGACTGCTAAAATCATGAGGGACCGGAAAAACTATTTGGTATCGGTTGGTTACACCATTACTTTTGTATATTAATGTATGTGAAATACTTGGAGAATATGCTCCTCTATAAAACGTGCTACATTTCCAACACACAGATGAATTCTGGACTGCTCTTTCAGCAGAGCTTGTCCACTGTCAGGAGGCCCAAGGAGCACGCAGTCAGTAAAGTGGGGTGTTTCATTAAAAGATCCAACACTACAATGAATGCAGTGTAGAGTAAAAGTAGTTTTGATGTCTTTAGGATATACTTCTAATTTTCAACTTATAACTCTGGGTTATATACTAGCCTCATTATATCCAGTGCATTTGTGAAGAGCAGTTTCGTGTCCCAGTTGGGACTGATTATATTAATACCCTGCCTTTAGGGGCTTTTGGCAGACGCATGCAATTTATGGACACTATGTGTTGTGTGCATCTTTACTGTGCAGAGTGTATGTTGAATAGAAGTGTGGAGTGCGTGTAATAGAGGTGTACGTTTCATACGATATAAGTACAGTTAGCAGGATGCATGCAGTATGGTAGGCTAAGTGCGATACCGTTTTGTTGCCTGCATTTTGGTTGAGTTTACCATGAGTAGTTTAAGTGTGGTAAAGTATTCTGTGCAATGAAACAAAAGTATGATAAAATTCAATCATTGTATGAGAGAAAAATTAATCATTTTATGACAAAGGAATTTGATCATTTTCATGAGAAGACTCTATAAAAGACTCTCCCTCGATCGCTTCCTGACAGAACCGTCTCTATTTCTGTACCTCTTACATTATTCAGCCTGCAGGCTCAGTGCTGGGACACGAGTCCACCGGCCAAATGATCCTTGGATCAAACGTAAACCTCAAATCCACAAACCTGCTGCTGTTCTTGTACGGGAACAGATTTATTATTCCTCCGTGAAATCGAATGCAGATGTCTTTGCTAGCACCATGCTTCATCATTAACTAATTTTTGTGTATCAGACATCTGGTCTGAGGTGTTTATCGAGCTTCAATATCCGGCTGGCTAACATTAGCTGCCTAGGTTCAGCAACAGTTTTTAAATTAATTTATCCCCCTGATGCTCCTTGGCTGTACTGCTGTTCAGTCATGCTGGCTGTCCATAAGCCAGGTGCCTGACCGCCAAATGCTTGCATGCGCAGACCTACCAATGCAAATGGAAACGCGTGCTCAAATACTCACAGACTGTCACAGAAACAAGCGCACGGCCTGTAAGCTTTCAATCAAGACCACTGCATTAAAATGGCTGAAAATTCTACAAAGCTCACATTATTTATGCAGATAAACATGATAGTCAAAAATAAATGTTGATACAAAATAAATGAGATGGTCTTGGTCTTTAAGATCAGATTCATTCTTTGCAAATCCAATATGCTAGAGCCAAAAAGATATGTAATGATGTCACTCTCCACATACTTGTCGACGGGGCTGTATCAGTATATATATATTCACGTGCACAAACACACACACCTCCATCAGACTTTTCACCCAGCCCTGGTGAACCTCCCTGAAGGTGGTTTGCATATCCCTGTGTTCTCCTGATTACTATTTTTGAAACTGAGCCAGACTCATTCTAGTTTTGAGGTTCAGTTTCTGCAGTCAACCCAGCACCCAAAAAAGGCTCTGAGCTCAAGCTGTACTCACTGACACTGGATAAAACTGGGCGATGGA
Source organism: Gymnothorax reevesii (assembly GCA_029721435.1). Taxonomy (NCBI): domain Eukaryota; kingdom Metazoa; phylum Chordata; class Actinopteri; order Anguilliformes; family Muraenidae; genus Gymnothorax; species Gymnothorax reevesii. Next base: position 27,099,065 of record CM056574.1, on the reverse strand, counting down.
AATGCTCAGATACCATAATAATTGAACTTTTAACCCTTATAGACGTAAACTGACAAATATGTACGTAGAATGGTTTTAATCGTTTATCCTTTTGAATTTTTTTCTTTTTTCACTCAGTCTTGCCTCATGATGTGGCTTTACCTCCGCACTCGTCTCATTAAATAGTTATATCTGTATCACAGATCGGGTCACGTGTGTAATAAGTCTGGCTTAGATGAGGATGTTGAAAAGGGCTGGACTTAAGATCCATACTTCTTTGGGTGGTGATTTAATGTGAAGCACAAACATGTAACAAAGTAGCCTGATTTTTTTAGCTCACCTGATGACGAAGTCAGATGAGCTTATGTCATGGCCTGTTTGTCCGTCGTTCGCCGTCGTCGTCGTCGTTCGTCGTCCGTAAACATCTTTTCCTGCGAAACCACTGAGCCTATGAAGCTGAAACTTGACAGGTACCTTCCTACCCATGAGGACACCAAAGTTTGTTCAAGGTGTTTCGATCCGATTTCAAACATGGCCGCCATGGAGGCCATATTTAAAATCACATAATTGGCCATCTGAAAGCTATTTATGCACATATTCAGCTGAAATTTGCTGTGTAGGTAATAAGTAGCAAGATACATCACATATAATGCAAGTTTTTTCATATTTCGAATTTTGACCTTGCTTTGACCTTCAACTTTGTACGACCCCTCTAAGTTACACTGAAACATTTAGTACTCTTCTTCTCTAAAACTACTTGACCAATGAAGCTGAAACTTGACAAGTATCTTCCCAACCGTTAGGACATTAAATTTGTTCAAGGCGCTCTCATTCAATTTTAAATATGGCCGCCATACGTGCCATATTGAAAATCACATTACTGGCCATCTGAAAGCTATTTATGCATATATTCAGCTGAAATTTGTCATGTAGGTGGTATGTAGCAAGATACATCACATGCCTATAAAAGGTTTTTCTGTATTTCGAATTTTGATCTTTGACCTTCAGCTTTAAACTTGCCCGAATAACGTAAGTTTGTTGTAACCACAGCTGATTCAGGTGAGCTACAGGGCCTGTGGCCCAATTTTTTTTATTATTTAAAGGTCTTTACACAGGACGACAGAAAGAAGCCGAATTGAAATGCGGCATGCTCGTAGACAATGAAATACAAAGGTTTCGGATTAGGTGTTGGCAGGCTCACAGAGATAAATGGTTTCGATTTTTGAATAGATGCGTTTTCGTTTTTTCGTTTCACCCTTGGCGTGAAGAGGCCTAGTTAAGATTCGTCTTCTAACCATGTCAGTGCATCGGCGGGAAACATTTCCACTGTCTCTCAGGCTCAGTGATATGTTGCACAGTGCAGGCATGAGTACATTCTGTGCTCTGTTCGATTTTCCTTTCCTTTTTTTTCCCCTTTCTTTTCAATCAGTCCTCAACTTCTGTGCTTCGAAAACAATCGCTAAACTCATTTACTGCTGAACGTGCTCACTTTATTTTGTTAGTTCGTTTGCCTTAGAGCATCTTATTTTCCCTTTGCAAATAAAGGTATTATACAGAGTGAGGATTTATTTATTTATTTATTTATTTGCCAAAGAGGTGAAATTGCTTGAGCTTTTATTTTCTTTTTGTGGTGTATATAGAGCTTGTCTATATGAAATAGTTTGCCACCAATTTAGTGAACGGGATTGCACATCAGCCAGCTGCAACATCAAAATTCTGAGAAGAAAGTACAAAACCCAGAAACTTATGGGAAATAATCATTGATTTTTTTGAGAAAATTCTCAAAGAAGAGACAATACTTTAAGAAAACATATTCCTTTCACTTGCCTTAGTTTACCTGAGTGAACACCACTGGTAAAGATAATTATGTCTTCTTAGTGCAACTTTGGAAGCCTTATTTTGGAGGATGAAGCAATTGATTCCTTCCGCAGTGGGGAGTAGCCTGGCCTTGATGGGATTCCTTTCATAGTATATCAGGTTTTGTCTAATATAGCAAAAGAACCACTATTGACATGTTGTGTCTTTGCTTTGGAGATGGTAAACTGGCAGGTTGAGAGGTTGTCTTCTCTCTACTTTTGAATCAAGAGCTGTATGTTAAATTTAAGGACTGTACCTTTTAAAAAAAAAGAAAAAGAAAACTCCTTCTGTATGATGTTGAGATGCCAAAATATTTGTGAAATGTGTAGCATACAGGATTACAAATGTTATTTCAGTCATTAGACAGAGTGATCAAATAGGTTTCGTCCAGAGCCTTTTCAGTGGAGATAATGTAAGACAGATACATGCTTCAGCCTACAGAGTATTGCAGAAATGCATTCAACCAGCCCTTATATTCATAGCTGACTTTTAAAAGGCTTTTGACTGGGGAAGATTGAATTTCATCTGTAAATAATTAATGGAATTAAGCATTTAATCAATGTTATGTTGTAACAAACTGGTTTAAATTTATATCAAGTAATGTTCAATGTAAAATTGTTAATAATAGCCATCTGAGCTGTGTTTTTTAAGAGCCAATAAGTTGAACAGAGGGTGATATACTTGGATATGTCAGGAATTCTATGTTCAATAGAATTTGGGTGAATTGTCAGTAGTTAGCTGTGAAACAAAATGATCAAAAGTTGATGAACAATTCTGCAAACATGCTAAGGTTACCTTTTAAGTACAAAACCCAAAACCAGTGAAGTTGGCACGTTGTGTAAATCGTAAATAAAAACAGAATACAATGATTTGCAAATCCTTTTCAACCTATATTCAATTGAATACACTGTAAAGACAAGTGACTTTATGTTCGAAAAGGTAAACTTTGTAATTTTTTGCAAATATTAGCTCATTTGGAATTTGATGCCTGCAACATGTTTCAAAAAAGCTGGCACAAGTGGCAAAAAAGACTGAGAGAGTTGAGGAATGCTCATCAAACACTTATTTGGAACATCCCACAGGTGAACGGGCTAATTGGGAACAGGTGGGTGCCATGATTGGGTATAATCAGTCATTTACAAACAAGGATGGGGCGAGGGTCACCACTTGGTGAACAAATGCGTGAGCTGATTGTCGAACAGTTTAAAAACAACATTCCTCAACGAGCTATTGCAAGAAATTTAGGGATTTCATCATCTACGGTCTGTAATATTGTCAAAAGGTTCAGAGAATCTGGAGAAATCACTGCATGTAAGCGGCAAGGCCGAAAACCAACATTGAATGCCCGGGACCTTCGATCCCTCAGACGAGACTGCATCAAAAACCGACATCAGTGTGTAAAGGACATCACCACATGGGCTCAGGAACACTTCAGAAAACCACTGTCAGTAACTATAGTTCATCGCTACATCTGCAAGTGCAAGTTAAAACTCTACAATGCAAAGCGAAAGCCATTTATCGACAGCACCCAGAAATACTGCCGGCTTCGCTGGGCCCAAGCTCATCTAAGATGGACTGATGCAAAGTGAAAAAGTGTTCTGTGATCTGACGAGTCCACATTTCAAATTGTTTTTGAAAACGTGGACGTCGTGTCCTCCGGACCAAAGAGGAAAAGAACCATCCGGAGTGTTATAGGTGCAAAGTTCAAAAGCCAGCATCTGTGATAGTATGGGGGTGTATTAGTGCCCAAGGCATGGGCAGCTTACACATATGTGAAGGCACCATTAATGCTGAAAGGTACATACAGGTTTTGGAGCAACATATTTTGCCATCCAAGGAACATCTTTTTCATGGACGCCCCTGCTTATTTCAGCAAGACAATGCCAAGCCACATTCTGCACGTATTACAAGAGCTTGGCTCCGTAGTAAAAGGATGCGGGTACTAGACTGGCCTGCCTGTAGTCCAGACCTGTCTCCCACTGAAAATGTGTGGCGCATTATGAAGCGTAAAATACGACAAAGGAGACCCCGGACTGTTGAACAACTTAAGCTGTACATCAAGGAAGAATGGGAAAGAGTTCCACCTGAAAAGCTTCAAAAATTGGTCTCCTCAGTTCCCAAACGTTTACTGAGTGTCGTTAAAAGGAAAGGCGATGTAACACAGTGGTAAAAAGGCCCCTGTGCCAACTTTTTTGCAATGTGTTGCTGCCTTTAAATTTTAAGTTAATGATTATTTGCAAAAAAAAAAAAAGTTTCTCCGTTTGAACATTAAACATCTTGTCTTTGCAGTGTATTCAATTGAATATAAGTTGAAAAGGATTTGCAAATCATTGTATTCTGTTTTTATCTACGATTTACATAACGTGCCAACTTCACTGGTTTTGGGTTTTGTATATATGGAAACCGGCACTGATGAACTCTCTCGAAACTTTGCAGAAATTTACTTGTATCATTACTTGGTCCAGCTAATTCCTTTTGATTTTAGACTTAATGAACAGAAAACATTTAATTTTATCTAGAGTGGGGCAACATACAAAATTAAGGGAACATACATGTATATGTCAATGTATATGACTGGGTTACAGTTGTCGATAATTATGACATTTCTTTATGAAAATTTTACTCAAATCCTGCATGGTTCAGAAGAGGGTTCATTGAACAGGTCCAGACTTGAGAACTGCCTTTTTGCATTTTAGAGCTTAATTCTTTCCATTTCAATTAAGTAAGCATGGCAGCAGGTAAGAAACCTATATTTATGAAACATGCTTCAGAGCAAAATCATACTTTGTCAATGATATTCTAAATGAAGGAGGTAAAGTTATGTCTTATGATCAAATTACCAAAGTTTATGGACTGGTTGGTTCGTAGCCAAATTTTGATCAATTCCCTTCATCCCTACAGAATTGATACAGGGGGCTCTAATTTCCTGGCGCAGCGCAGCTGGCGTAGCGAGGCGCAGCCCGCGCAGTGGTAATTTCGTACGGCGCAGCCAGCGTAGTGGTAATTTCGTGAGGTGCGCAGCCTTCGGTAGACGAAGGTGCGCCGAGATGGGTGTGGCGGCGTAGTGGGGGGAGGTGTTACATATTCATCAAGACGCAGTGACAATTTCGTAGAAAAAGTCTCCGCTGGAGTTGCGCAGAAAACTCGCCAGCTCCAACCTGGTTTAATTTCCGTGCAGTGGTAATTTGGCTGACCGGCGCAGAGTGCGCACACGTCACCGAAATCTCACAGGCAGGTTTACAGAATGTCAGGCACATTTCAATGCAAGAAAAAATTACAGGAAGCACTATTTAATGTAACTATCTGAATAAGGACATAAATTATAGTATCTATATCGATTGTCCTGATGTCCGGCGGTTGCCACGCGTAATGGAAACTTGACCTGGCTTAATCAACGCAACTGAATCTGTGATGCAAACTAACGACTTCACATCTTTCTCAGCCAACCACAAACTGCATAATATATACAGTATATATCGAATGCTTGCGTTCTATGCTCATTAAAGCCGCTTGCACACTGGACGCAAAACGAATTTTTCGCACGACTGATTACAGACAAAGTCAATGCAAAGACGCGATAGTCGGACAGGGTTTTAATATAGCTCCGTGTCCGAGAGTCATAAAAGTTCTAGTTTTTCCGAGTATTCCAGGAATTATTAGACGTGCAAACTTGGCTATGTTTGTGTTCGGCCTTCACAAAATGCAAATTGATAGCTATTGACTTTTCTTGGTCTTTTTAGCCTATTCATCTGTTTTCTTCCGTTGAAGATAGACATCAGTATTTATTCGGTCTTTCTTTTGAAAATTAGTCAGATGGATCGAACAGATTCACGCTTTATTTCCACAGCAGAGATAATATAGTGCGTGTGCAAATCAATTCCATGACCACTGACAGAGTGAAGAAATCATCGCATGCACGATCAAGACTGTCCGACACGAAATGCAAATGACTCCATGTCCAGCAGCCAGCAAAAAGTAAAAGTATTGATATGAGAACAGATTTATAACGAAATAAAGAATAAAAATATATCAGCAACAAACGTGATATCAAACAAAGATGACCCGCCAATAAATAAATCGCAGTGTTCATTGGATGCTCTGTTGTTAAAATGTTTCTTTTTATTCTTTATTTCATTATTATTCTGTTCTAATCGTCCTTTTTTTTTGGCTGTCAGACACGGAGGCATTGTACATTGTCTCGCGCCAGTGTCGACTCACTTTATTGAGCAGAGCTTAAACAGAAACATTGATTGAAATTCTCGGTACTCATCTTGAAGAACTGAACCCTCTTATCAAACATTCACGTTTAATGTCTGAAAGAGTCAGTAGATTTGAAGAAATTAAAAACAGTAATAGACTGTCGGACACGACGATTTATTAAAACCCTGTCAGACCTTTGGACACAAGACGCAATCTGTCGAGCGAAAAATTTGTTTCGCGTCCAGTGTGCAAGCGGCTTAATACTAGGCTACTATTATTGTCACTTATGCTTTATCGTCTTTAGTGGGGGAAAGGAATGCAGCCTGATTGCTATGATCTCGTACTGAGTTAAGATCACATATTGGAAATAAATGTGTAACGTATCTTGCTTTGTTGTATATGCATGTTAATCCCAAAATTTTAAGCAGCTACAGTTTGTAATAATAGGAACACGCTATCCATCGTTTCTCTTGCCAGTGAGCAATATTTGACTCGGCTGGGTCGCCTTCTATATTCTAACACATTAAAGGTGAGGTGAGGAGCTCATTTGACTGGTGAAGATTTGACTCGGCTGTGTTATACCCAAACACGCCTTCTTTGCCAACTTGCGCTGGAAGGAGGGGCAGAGGCGGGACAGAGGAGTACTTGCGCCAGGCTATGCCGGGCGCGAAATTGCCACATACGCCTGGACACACCCTGCGCCTGGTCTACGAAATTAGAGCCCAGGGAGTTAATGATCTGTAGACCCAGCATAAAAAAACAGTAAATTGATTAAGAACAGTGGTATCAACAAAGAATTGTATCATTTTTGTTTAAAAATGAAGATGCCTTTGATAGACTCATTTAAATTGGATACAAAATGGAACAGATTTTTTATGTACCCATCTCATGGAATTAAGGCTGAAATAGACCCACAGGCTGTTCTGCTTCAGGGCTTAAAAATATTAATCTTACGGTTGAAATGTCATTACACTACACAAGATATTTACTTTCAATTCTGATATCAAGTTTTACAAATGGAGCATTTTGAAAATATCACAGTACAGTTGAAACTTACTGTAAGTGCCTCAATGTAATGATGAATATAGTTTGTATGATATAAGCTGGGAGAAATAAAACAGGTTATGTCATTTTAAAAAATGACAGAGGAAATAAAACTTTGAAGGAGAAAAACTTCATGGCGATGGAAGAAAAAGCTTTAGTTTTCAAAAACAAGAATTGATGAAATGTATTAAAAAATGCTAAAAGGGTAGATATTTTTAAAGTATCTAAATTGTGGATGACACTGTATAGGTAAATGGAGAAGGAAGGATGCTCTGTCATGTTACGGGGTTGTGCCAGGGCCCTCGGCAAAGGTATCTGATGACACAGTGAAGGTACCATTAATGCTGAAAAGATTCTGGTGCATGGTGCCTTCAAGATGATCTATTTCCCGCATTTCCGTGGATATTTCAACAAAATGATGCAAAACTGCATCCTGCACGCATTATAAAGGCTTGGGTTTGTAAAGAGGGAGCTGGTACCATTATTGCAAAAGTACCTGGTACAAATTTCCCGAAAGCATTGCTTGTTTGACTATATAACGTCACTGAATCCAACTATGTAAGTTAGCATCTGTGCTTTTGGGAAATGTACCCCTGCTTGCTGTCCAGAATTGTCCCTGATAGTGAGCGTATGGTGCATTTTTAAATGTAAAATCTGACTTTGACCCTGTACTGTTCTCCACCTTAAGACTTGTCAGGAATAATGGGACTAAATTACACTAGAAACACTTGGTGGCTTCAGTCCCTTAATGTTGATTAATTGTTGTATATAGGAATGACAAAATCACAAAGTAGTAAATATTTTATTGTCCCACCTTTTTTTGAAATATGTTGCAATAATTTATAACGTAAATTGGCATTGTGCTTAATTTGAAAAAGCAATGTTTTCATTTTTCAAAAAGTTTCATGTCATGAAACTTCAAATAATGTGTTGTTGTATCGTTTTTAATATAGTTCAGGTCAAAGGTTATTGACAAATCAGTTTTAATTACTATATTGCATACCATACTCAGGGATTTCAAACCTGCAGAACGAGAAGTACTCCAAAAGGGGTTGGAGAAACGCCATTCAAAGTGCTATCTTGCTAGCGAACTAAGTTAGCTCATTAGCTGACTGGCTGCCCAGCTAAAAACAACTCTGCCACCATCAGACTTTGTTCTTTAATTTCTGCTGGTTTATTATTCCCAACTCAACCACTTTGCCTACTCACAGTCGGTAGCTGAATGTAACTTTTAGTATGTAGTTAGTACCCAGCTTTCGTTCAAAGCTCAAGCGGGATCTATTCAGATTTTTACTAGTGTAAATAGTTGTCTGTGTGCAAACTATGTGGTATGTTCGGGCTACACAGAAAGTGACCAAACTGCTAAATTATTCATCAATTGTTCAACATTGTTTTGGTTCATAATGAATATTAATTACAGTACCATCATTTGTTGATTTGCATTTGATTTTATTTGATGGCTGGCCTGCTAGTCTGTTTGACAGGATATTGGGAAGCTATATTACTTTGGGGTATTTATCTTACATAAGGCAGACACAATGAATCAAAGATTTTTTTGCACATTGTGCCTTTCCAAATTCACAAACTGATGAGATGCCTTTATATTTTGCCAGTATTTTGCTGTAAATGTGCACATTAATATGCAAAAACTAATAGCATTGGATCAGGTGCTTATTCTATGAATGAGTGGGCTTGGGTGGCCCAAAGATAATTCTTGCACCCGGGCCCATCATCACACGCTTCTGCCACTGCTATTACTAATCCTCTTTGCGCATGGATGCACATAAGGCCGCTGCCAGAGACCACAGCTGGTTCCAGGCAGTGGCTTGTCATTCCAGTAGCCCCCACTGTCCAGCCTCTGTCCTTCATCTCCCTGCCCACTGTCCTCCTCAAAGTTTCTTTTGGACAGAGTCTCCATCTGTGACCATCCGGGGTCCATCGGGCGGGCAACTCTTGTCAGAGCTGTAGCCGGTATTCGGATCACATGACTAATTGTACCCCGCCGTGCTGAACGTGCGAAGCTGCGGGACATAGTATTCACGACCGTACGTCCCGAATCCTTGTCAGCGAGATATCTCGAGAACGAATCGACGGATTTTCTTCAAATTTGATGTCAACATGTATTAGTGTGATACCCTGGCGCCAGTCGATTTCGGTGACCTTTGCGCCATTCTCAAGATCACACCGAGAGATTGTGGATTTTCACACTGATAGCCTTGTCAGCGAGATATCTCAAGAACGAATTGACGGATTTACTTCAAATCTTATGTCAACATGTATTAGTGTGATACCCCGGCGCCAGTCGATTTCGGTGACCTTCGCGCCATTCTCAAGGTCATACTGAGAGATTGTGGATTTTCACACTGATAGCGTTGTCAGCGAGATATCTCAAGAACGAATCGATGGATTTACTTCAAATCTTATGTCAACATGTATTGGGGTGATACCTTGGCACCAGTCCATTTCGGTGACCTTTGCGCCATTCTCAAGGTCACACCGAGAAATTGTTCATTTTGATACGATTTCACATTTTCTGGCGGGGGACAAAGACACGTTAGTGTCAAATACTTGTTCATCTCTATCTCCTTCGCTGTGCTCTCTGGGTGATGCCCTTGTTCTTTTGTGCAGCTCGTCATTTGAGGCGGCCAAAATTTGCGGAGAATTCTTTGTAGACATCTGCTCTGTAAGAATTCTAGTCTGTAACTGATGGTCTCGGTCGTCCTCCAGGATTCTGCCCCATGGAAAAGGTTGTTACTCTTGAAGATTTGCATCTTGGTTTTCTAGCTCTTATTACTTGATCTCCAAGTGCTCCTAAGTGAGCCAAAGGCCTAGCTTGCCTTGAAAATCTGAGCTTAACCTCTTCCTGTCCATCTCCGCTGGTTGACACTTTGGATTCCAGGTAAACAAAGTGTTCAACCAACTCGACTGCTTTCCTATTCAGCACGATGGCTTCACTGGTTCTTCTACTCACCCTTGGTGCTTTTAGTGCTGATATTGAGGCCTTCGCTCCCTGCTGTCATCACTGAGATGTCTTTCTTTGCCTGAATGTCCTGGTGTCACTGAGAGAGCAGCACAACGTCAATGGCAAAGTCGAGATTCTCCAAGATGCTATTCAGTGCCCATTTGATCCTTCTTCTTCCATCACTGGTCACTTGTTTCATGATCCAGTCAGTCCCCTGGATGAATAGGAGGTGAGAGGATGCAGCCGAGTTGAGTTTCACGTCGATGGTCATGCTAAATGTGTTCATCAGTTCTGTGTCGCAGATCGCCTGGAATTTGCAATTGCTGTATAGCATCCTGATTACGTTCACCAGCTTCTGACGGGGTCCCATAATGCCTCAGGACCTTCAACAGGGATTCTCAGTGAATGCTGCCAGACACCTTCTCCAGATCAAAAAAGTTGGTGTGCAGGGGGGGCGTTTCATTCCTTACTCTGTTCCAGGATTTGCCTCAAGGTGAAGATACGGTCAGAGCATGAGCGTCTGGGGCAAAAGCCTTGCTGGTCCCGTCTGATGTGCTTATCCAGCACGGCCACCAGCCTCGTATGGATGATCTTGGTGAAGATCTTGCTGATAACTCAGAGTAGTGTGATGGCTCGCCAGTAGTTGCATTCTCCCAGGTCACGCTTGAAAAACAATTAAAATCAGATTCAAGGTTGTTATTTGTCAAAAAACTAGTCTGTCTTCCTTTTTCATCGGGGACTCCTGTCCCCTTGATGTGTGTATGTGTGTCTGTGTCTGCGCGTGAGTGTGTGTGCTCGTGCGCGCACATGCTTGTATATGTGTGTGTGTGTACATGTGTTTGTGTGTGCGTGTGTTTATGTGGCGTGGACTTATTATCATTCATTTTTATTGCATTTTCTGTGCATGTTAGACGTGAGGTCAGTCATCATTTCTGTGCTCCATTGGAGTGATTTCGGGAGGAAGGGAATGAAGTGTAGTACTCCTATTATAAACACAGACGGGGGTCAGGGCAGTGATATATAGAGGTAAAAAGAGAGAGAAAGGGATGGCGAAATGGGGGGGCAGTGATGGAGGGATTGAGGAAGACAGCAGAAAGAGGGTAGAGGGAAAGGAGAGGGGAGAGATTGTGGCGATGAGATGAATAATGGGAGATTAAAAACACAAAGACGATCCACACCATGTTATTTGGACTTTTAGTCTTACCTGGGCAAAGTACTTTATTATTTGTCTCGTTCATTATTTGTCTTTCTCATCTTATTTTATCACATTCATTCTCTCTCTTTTTTTTTTTAACAATTGTGCATTAGAACTAAAGTATTCTTGTCATAATATTAAAGCTGTTCGTCAAGCTGCATTGAATGTAAATTAGTAATAGAAGGAAAGACTGTGCTGTGAAAGGACGTAAAAAAGAGTGCGTAAAGCGAAACAATCGAACATCCGGCTGGCATCTTGGCTCTTAAAATCTAAAATATCACAAAATCAACCAAATATGAAAAGCTGAATTATTTTGAAATGGACTATGACAGCACGGAATAAGTCATTCTCTCAGAAAGGGTCTGGATAAAAGCAGACGTTAAATGAATCCAGCAGTCCCGGATATTTATAACATTGAATTAACGACCTTCTGAAATGATCCGGGGCCACCTGTCCCATTTTATATGATGCTGTTGCTAGATTTATGAGAGTACCCTTCATCTCCCTTTCTTAGCTACTGATGGCTTCAGATCCGATTGAGGACTTTGATGATGTAACGGGGGGGGGGAGCTCCTGCCTTGCAGTAATTCCCAGTGATACCTTCTCCACTCCCACACAAACTGTTCACCTCATCTGGCTATACCTGCTCTCTCAGGGCCCCGCTCACGTTATCGAATCTTCTCCTTTCTCGTCTCTCCGTGTTGAAATGAGCCCTTGTATATCTTTTAGTCGATGTTCCCCTTAATGGCGGCTGTCACTGTTTCTAACCCGGCGTATGATATTCTTTTCAATCAAGAAAATTGAAACCATGGTAAAAATTTAACTACTACTAATAAATGTGGGATGTTAGCTTTATTACGGTGTTTTAACTTGATAGCCATGGAGTTTTTTTTTTTTATTTGTTCGCGGCATGCTGTGCCCAGGGGGTTTTTTTCTTATGTGGTTGTAATGTGGAGGGCCACGATAGGCTTGTTTGTCACTCTGGATTAATGTGCCTTGCATGAAAATGCGGCCCCTGGGTTTGGGGCTGCTTGTGCTTGGCGTAGCACTGTCAGAGCAGGGCGGTGGTGGTAGAGCTGGACAAACTAGAGTTATGGAGCTCTGATAACTGTCCCAACCCCTCCATTTTCTCTGGAAAGTGAAATATGCTGAGCAGGTTTTACAAATGGGACTGTAAAATTACTCCTCAGAGTAGAAAGATGGCATTTTCTGGTACATCCTGGTATCAATTCTTCTGCTGCCTCCTGAACCTGACAGAAAAGGTATCTTTTAATGTATGACACATTTCAGTTGAGAACCCTTGCCTCAAAAAAAGAAGGAGCCATTGGTGAATTAGCTCCAAGGCTTAGTAACTGGACAGGGACTCAAAATGGTTTAACTGTAGAAAAAAAATATTACAGCAAAAAACAGGATAGATATTACATATGAAATATTGATATGAAAGTCAAATAAAATGAAAACGGAATGGGAAGTTTTGGCGAGACAAGAAAAATGTACAAAAATCATTAAAATGAAAAGTTTGATATGACAAAAAAATGAAAAATAAATTCACTGATTTACTTTGGAACTGCGTTAGAGGCAAAATCTCCATTCTCTTTTGGGAGCGGATGATAAACTAATTTGGCTGTGATGTTATACTGTATATATTATTGTTGTCCTTTTGCTGTCCATTTCATTAGTTTGGTGCTTTTTGCAACAGTCTGTTTATTTTCTACATCAATGGATATGAATTGGAATTAATTTAATTGATTCAATGGGAGATGAGGGGCTGTGGCAGTGAGAGAGAGAGAGAGAAAGAGAGAGAGAGAGAGAGAGGGGGGGGCAATGGAAAATTATGATGGAGAAAAGGGATCTAAGGCCCAGAGGGAGAGAGGTGTTTCACAGTTTTTTAGACCCCGCCCCTGTTATAAATTATTCAAGGATCATCAGAGGGCATCCATCATCCTTGGTATGCTTTAAAATATATAAAACGTAGATAGATTGATTGGAATGGAGAACATGGATTATGGAAATTAGTCCCATGTTCTTTATAATGATATGACTAATTAATCATTAGTTTTTTGCTTGTTAAGAACAATGTCAGTCTAGCCAATAGCCATTTGGTGGCTGGTTGAAGTCTATATGCCCTCTGGTGCTTTTACAGAGGCTAAAAATTCTCATCAAGAAAAATGCTGCAGTTAAAAGCTGACCGGCAGTGGTCACGAAGGCTGAGGAAACACTCATCGTGGTTAAAATATTACCACACACCTCCCTCATGTCAGGGAGATAGAGTAGAAAGAGGGTGGGAGAGAGGAGCGATGGAAGATGACAATAAGAGGAGAGGGCGTGTGAAAGATGGGAAACTCAGGGCAGAGTTTGTAAAGCCAGCACCGTCTGTCTCTGACACCGCAGGTGCTGCTGTCAGCAGTATCGCTGTTTTATTTACAGGGAGAGCAGCTTTCATGTGCCCGGCAGAGAGCAGGACTCGGTGTGCAGCCGCTCCCTGAATACGATAATAAAGAGGAAAATCAATTCGATTGTCGGAAATGAAGTCCTGAGAGAGCCCCTTATAAGAGAAAGGGCTGGCTCCAGTGCTATTGGTTGTTGCTCAGTGCTGTTTCTGCAAAGCTTTTTCCCTCCTTGCCTGAACCTGGCAACCCTTGTGTTCTAGACCCTCCTGCTATTGGTGTGCATTAGCCATGCTGCTACCTCCACGTTGCAATCCATACCGGGACTGGTCGGTCAAGGCGTACCCCAGTGGCTGTTTCATTGCCTCAGGCAGGTTTAGCCCACTACATTATAGCTTCGGGCGCCGCTCTAACTGAGGGCCATGTCTGCAAACTTTTATTTCCCTCCATCTCATTTATTATTTTTTCACAGCCTTGCTACCTTGTCCTCCGACCTTTACTTGATCTGAACTCCAACCATTTGAGAGACAAGAAAATAACATAAGAGAAGACTAATGGGATGAAGAAATGGCTATGGTCTATACAGAGCAGCATGGCTTTTTAAAGCGGCATTGGAAATGTCATGTGGGAACAGAAAGTCTCATGCGTGACAAACAGGGAGATGTAGATTCAACGTTCAATCATTTATAGGTCAAACATTCCAGAAAAAAATAGACAGATTTTTGAAATCTTGACCCATTTTTTGATGTGAAGACCCCTCACATAGAGAAAAAATTCATAAATTTCATAGTTTAATGGTCCCCCGATTTGTGGACCCTCCATATCACCTAATATCAGATGTAAATTTTGAACGTTTAATATTTCCAACATGAAATCAGTGAAATCTCAACAGGCTTCCGAGCAGATTTGGTGAGGCAAAGTCTTTCCATACCTCGCACCTCAGGAGATTTGGCTAGATTATCTTTTGAGCCATTAAAAAAATCAAGCCTTGCTTAAGATTGCTAGAAGCTGGGATTTGGGCCCAAAATCAGCTGCATTATCTTTTGACGTGGGCCAGACTTATGGATGGTCTAGATGTTCCTGGCTGAACCCTGAAGAAACTTATAATTTGTTTTTTCTTACTCATTTAATGGATTCAGAATCTCTTAAATTATGGTGGATCATGATTAATTTCTGGTCCAGAAAGAAAGGAGGGAGCAGACATTAAGCAACTGGAATGATCTCTCTCTCTCTCTCTCTCTCTCTCTCTCTTTCTTCTCAGCCATTAATCTTTTTCAAATCAAGATAGACTCATACAGCATCATACTGACTATACAACCCTTGGTGACACTGGTCTCAAATGCGCTTTTTTACTGTTGGAATATAGGTACAGTATGGTGACACATTCATTTGAATGTCATTAAAATCAGTGAGGACTCCCCTATGAACACTGAGTTAGCGTCACACGCGATTCTTTGACAGATGTCTTTTTCCATAAATACCTCCATGTCGCACCTGACTGCAAATGCACACACGTGGTTTGTGCCATGGGATATTTCTTCTTCTCACATGAATACCCTCACTTGTCACAGCTACTCAATCACGCATCACATACTGTACCTTAATCTGTCTGAATTAATGTATGTTCTCTGTCCATTCAGTCATATTTATGTCTATGCTTTCAAAGAATAATGCCCTCCTCAGTGATAATATTGTGGAACTCGGTTGAGATGAATAATTCTTTGCCTGGCAAAATGATTCAGTCTCGTTGCTTTTACACTTATTGCACGTACTTCAGAATTGTAGGTTCCCTGAAAAAAAAAAACCTCGTAGTATTCTGCTTACGTGTGCTCACTTTTCTAGCTCAACTTCGCCCCTGACTCTGATAGGTGCTTCCACCTGCACACCTTGCTATTATCTATTTCAGTTGCTGATTCACCCTATATGACCAGAATTTTTCTGGACACTGCTTGGTTTGGGGCAGTTTTTCATGGTTTGGTCTTGGCTCCTTAGTTCAGATCTTACTGCCACAGCACAAAATCACAATCTAGACTAGTGTTTCCCTAACCTCTCATGAAGTGTGTCTTCATTAGAACAAAGTTTCAAATTAACTATAGCTATTTTGCAGTTTTTTGCGGTTAAGCCCGATGTCAAATTAGCGGGCTATTTTGTAGTGAAGACGCAAATAGCTGGCTAATTTGATTTTCCCAATAAATTTCGGTCAAGTTCGCGAAATAGGCAGCTGTTTGTGTTGCGTCTTCATTTCTCAAGCGGAGGGCTTTCAGGCTAATGAAGCCTCAAATTCATACTGTCGGGTTAATTTCCCTAATTTAACTTCGTTCTGATGAAGACACACCTATGGAGTACCACTTGTTCTGCATGTTTTAGATCTCTCCCTGTATTCCACCACTGGTGATTCAAATGATCAGGTCGCTATCAATCCCTGAAGCGGCTTGATAATTAGTGAATCATTTGAATCACTTGTATTGGAGCAGGGAGAGATTTAAAACCTGCAGGACGAGAAGTACTCCAAGAGGGGTTTGGGAAACACTGTTCTAGATGAATCAGTGATTTTGCTCGAGTCCGGTGAAGGCTTTCGCTTGTTTCAGCGCAACAATGCTTGATCACACATCAAGATCCATACAGAAACGGGGGCATTGTTGATAATGTGGAAGAAATTGATTGGTCTGGACTGAGCCCTGACCTCAACACCTTCGGGATTAATTGAAAAAGCCAACTGCGAGCCAGACCTTTATGCCCAACATCAGTGCCTGACCTCACTAATGCTCTTGTGGCTAAATTGAAGTTAATCCCTGCAGAAATGCTCCAGCATCTAATATAAATCCTGCCCAGAAGAATAAAGCCTTTAATAGCCACAGGAGGGACCAATCCCATATAAATCCCTATTAATTTGGATTGGATGTTGTGGCTGTACACATTGCAATAATGCCTTGCTCTGTGATAACAATTCTGCTCAATGTTAACTAGAAGTCATTCAACCCGTGAAGTCTTGTCATTCTGCCAATGATGTGTTGATCTTGAACTGTGCATGGTCCAATCTTGAAAGCTCAAGGGGCTTTATGTCTGCTCTGTGTTGGTGGGCCAGTAGGTTGCGCTCTTCCCTCTGGTGGAATAATCCCCAATGCCCCAGTGCAGTGACTGTACTGAAGGAGACGCCTTCTTTCGGATGAGGCATTAAACCGAGATCCTGACTCAGCGTGGTCATTAAAGACCCTATGACACTTCTTGATAAGAGTAGGGGGTTCCCGGGTGTCCTGGCTAAAGTCCCAACCTGGCTCTTTCGACCTGCCACCTAATCATCCCCTGATCTAATTGGCTGTGCAAATTGCCCGCTCCCTCCCCACCTCAACCCCCAGGGCTCCCTTGAAAAAGAGATTTCAATCTCAACGGGACTTCATGGTTAAATGAAATAAAATAAAATAAACACCACAAACTCTTCACCTTCCATACTTATGAGAAGTTCTTTCCCTTTTTTTTTTTGCACAGACTTGGACGTGCGCTATTTCTGGCGCTGGACCAGATTCGAGGATTACCTGATCTTCTGCTTCACCTTCACGGTGCTGTGTGCCTTAGTCACCTTCCTCTTCCTCAACTCGGAGCTGTTTGTGGAAGCCCTGGGCTCGCTGGCGCTCCTGTTGGAGGCCATGTTGGGCCTGCCACAGCTGCTGCAGAACGTTCAGAACCGATCCACCAGGGGCATGAGGTAAGATGCTCAGTTATTTACGCGCCACAGCATTGAATCACGAGCGCATGTACAGTGAATTGTCTACGGAACGGCGAATTGATCTTCGGGGCAGCAACCTTGAGCTCATAAGTGACTCTTAACACTGTCATTGATGCACACTGTGACACTGAGCCTCTGACAGGCTGAGTCACGATGGGTTGAATCATTGAATAATTGACACCCTGAGCCACACACACAGACACACAACGGCAATGAGCCAGTTTAATACTCACGTTCATGCTCTAGCACTCATGCTGCAAAACTACGGATCGTAATAGTGAATGAGATTGATAACCGATATCTGGAGCCAGAAAAAAATGGCTGGGGATGGCTTCAGTAAAGGAGGTAGTCCTGCGAAGTGTGAAAATCTTTGAAGTGAGGGAGGACGTGTTGTTTTTGTCTGGTTTCCCTCGTGCGTGCCCGTCCGTGTCCGCTTTGGTGTTCCCACCATTTCCAGACCATGACTCAGAAAAGGTTATACAGATGTGCCTTTTGCTATTTTGAGGTTATTAACTTTTCTAATTTCTTATGTCTGTGAACATCAATGAGGGGCGGCTGCATTGGGGTGGGGGGAGACATTTGTTTTTTTTTCCTTAAAAACATTAAAAATTGTGGCGACGCAAACTCCAACGCACAACTTCCTTTAAATGCCTTCAAAACAGGACACTTCAAAAGTGATTACTTGCTTAATAGGCCTTAAAATATCTCTGTTCAACAGCATCCTCTTAACAAGTGGGTGTGTTTTTAGTCATGTCACAGCACTTCATGAGGGAGACAGGATCCGTCTTACAGGCGATCATGCGGAATAACTGGGCTGTTCGCTCCACTACCTGCTGCTGCTGAATTGGGAGTAATTGGGAATTGGGTAATTGGGGACCGGTACTCAATAAGAAGGGTTCCATTTTTAATTTGGTTTTACTGTTTTTTTTGTATTTTATTAATTAAAATTATTTAGTTTATTTATTTGGACTTTATTATTATTATTGTTGTTGTTTTTATTATAATTATGAAAGAAACTTGATGTTTGTGAACTGTTAGATACAGTATACCAGGGAGCAATGTAAGTTTTTTATTTGTCCAGGAATTCATTTTACTGTACAGATCAAATTGCATTCGTATCATAATGCGCTGTATGCATTTACTTATTGTATTAATGAGTTTTTCACTTTCTGGATGACAAATCCAGATACAGTAACATAGCTGTTGCAGTACTCATGGATCCAATAACTGAGCTGTACCTTCATTCACAAATACATTAACTATACTATAACTATGCTCACAAACATGTTGTAGCTCAGTGATTTGTTGCAATACTCACCCTCATGCTACAGCACCTGCGGCCATTTCAACACTCGTGCTATAGCATACTGCCGTTACAACACTTCACTTTGTGCTGTAGCACACGGAGGCCTTACAGTACTCACTGTCATGATCTGAAACACTTTGTCGTTACAGCGCTCATTGTCATGATACGAAACATAAATATAAATATACTGTGATACTGATCCACTAACAGTTTAATGATAAAATAGAAACTGAAAAACAGAAATGAATCCATGTAAATCACAGACATAAGGAGTGGCTGTGAAACCTCTCTGATGGCTTTATGGTCAAATACAGAGGAAATGTGATGAGAGAGCGAATGCAGAAGTCTGCGTCTTATAAAACTTTTTAATTCCCCCAAATTATCGAGAGCACAGAAACACCGGCTTGTGTTTCATTGCTGTTGTATATGGCACCATTGCTTTAGGTTGTTCACGTAACACATAAGCCCATCTGGGCAATGGAATTGTGGGACATGCAGGAATGATTGCGAATGTCAGGATTTTTTTAACTGCTCAGCTTGGTGATTTGTTAACACAGAGAGGCCCTGTGGTCCTGGAGCTGCGTTATGGCAGCTTGTGTTCGCCTTTTGCAATTCTTTTCTGAAGAACAGAATGCCCCATTGCCACTGGTACATCACACACGTCAATGTTATGAGTGCTTTTAAAGTGAACAAACACACTCAGACACACATCTCGTTTGAGCCACTCTGAATGCTTCTGTGTGAGCGTTTCTTTGATACATTGGCACTTATGTCCACTTATCTTTGCTTGCGCTGAGACAGGAAAAATCGAACGCAGGTACAAAGGTGATAATAGAGTGAGTTCTTGAGGCTTTAAAAGCATTAGGTCTGTCTCTGTGAAAGCATCAGAGACAGAAAACAGAGACAGGTTTTCGCTGAGTCTCCTGTCTGGCTAAAATGAAAGTGAGAACTATAGTTACCTGCCACAAGAGAAGAGTTTGGTAATCCTAAAGGATAAAGTTATATTTCAAAAGAAAGAAATCAAACAAAAGATGGCAACTATCAGAATGGCTGACAGACCCCACCACCTGGTCCAAATCTTTTTTAATTTTTTGATGAACTGTTTCATGAAATGATGCACTATTACCCAAATCAAATTAAAGCTCCAGTCATGAAATTATTTTCAATATTATTCTGAGTGTGGCAGCTATAATAGCTGCTGGCTTGTATAATATTTATTCTGCTGCGAGTGCTCCGAAATTAAATGATCATTAAAAAAATCTCAGTTTGACTAATATGAACTTTCCAATTTAATATCAAATTTACTTCTTACAATTGCGCATATGTCTTTAAGATTGCTGTGGAGGAATTCTGGCCCACTCATCATTGCAGATTTATTATGGTTTTTTTGTGCACGGACAGTCCGTTTTCAGGTCCTGCTGCAGAATCTCACTCGGGTTCAAGTCAGGACTTTAACCAGGCGACCCACATCTTAATTTCGAAAATTTTGGGGGCTGCTGGGTTGGCTCAGTTAGGTTGGCTCTCCACAGCAGTTAGAAAGTGCCTGCCTCTGCATTAGACTGAATCCAGCTTGTCGCCTGAAGGCATCATTCTCATGAGAGAAACACATTATTGGCTTTGCGCTTCTCAGGGATATTGGAGGGATACAGTTAGTTTGGGTTGGCATTAGTTGAAGCACCTATTACTAAAACTCCATAAGTCACACTTGATTTGACTTGACTTGTGGGGTTTTAATAATCAGTGCTTCAGTTGTTGCTCAAGTACCCTCTACTGACCATCCGTGCGCTCGGCAGTTGCATTCGGTCCAAGCACATGTTCTGGTTTCCTCCGCCCTCATTCTTCGCATGTGAGGTTCGATACTGGAAGCGAAAAAAAAGATTAGTTTTGGAGGAGAACTGCAAACTGCCTGATGGCAACATGAGTTGCATATGAGCATGGTCATTCATAGATTACTGATTGGACATTTCAGATATGGGTATAACTGGAGATGTCAAATTTAAAAAAATTAATCTTATGAGCCATTCAGAGATGTTCTTGCCCTTGAGACTCGGATAGGTATCCCTTTGCGGAGCCGAATTGCGCTTGAGCTCCAGATTACAGATTAAGGACCGGACACTCCGCTTACGGATTTTCTGGTTGACAGAAAAATTTATGGTTCTAGTATCAAGAATGGTGAGTCACCAAGGCCCTTAAGCAGCAAAGCATCTCATGCCTTTATACAACCACCACCACCTTTGACCATCGATACAGTGTCCTCATTGTGGACTGCTGTATTAGCTTAGAAAATGAAATGAGACCCATGCCTTCCAAAAAAAAGGCCCATTTCCAGCTCATCAGTACATAGAGTGGTATCCGAAAAGGGTTGAGGGTGGGGATTTTCTTTCAGTTATGAGAGAATGCATCTCCTGTCATTGACAAGATATTCCAGAAATTTACGTTTTCACTGTTATATGGTGGAGGGTTTGGTTACAGATCTTCCAACAAAATTGGTGTTGAAAAATTAATGAATATTTTTGAAAAATGCCGGCAGTGGCTTGGAAACTATAGAAATATGCGTTTACGCACAGTGTCGGGGAAAGCATTTTAAGCTGTGCGTAGATTCAACACTGTTGGCAGCCTGCATGTTTGTAGGGTACTTTAAGCCATTTATGTATTTAATCAGGTAATTTATCTGATTGAGTTATCAAGGGGGCACATTCAAGGCCAGCTGGTATTGAATAACATCTACAAATGAGATAAATTTTCTGTTTAGTGCAGGTTATATTTGTCTCAAATTAAATTTTGTTTGAAGATTTGAAACCATTTAGTGTGACAAATATACAAGAATAGAAGGAATCGGGAAGGAGATATTTTGTCATGGCGATTATTTTATGCCAATGGGGTTGAAGGCTGACATTTTTAAGTGCCTTGAAATGGTGCAGGACAGTGTGGTTAGTAAAGAAATGTAGTGTGACTGTCTGATCCAGCAGCTGGAGGCTGGGAGTATGTAGTGTCTGATTAATTTGCACATGAGCACCATGAGCTGGTTCAGTGCCAGTCATGAGCACCATGATGGATTTTCCTAACATCCAGGATCGATCCGATTGCTACGCTGTGAGAAAAACAGCTTTTGAAGGGAGATACCATGAGAACTGACAACATTGATGCTGTTAAAGCAGACTGTACTGCATGATGGTGCTGTAAGAGCTGTCTGTACAGTATTCTGATGGTGTAACAGCAGTCTGTAAAGTGCTGAATTGCTGTAAAAGCACTATTTATAATGTTACAATGCTGTCAGAATGTTCTGCACAATGCTATGATGCTGTAAGTGCAGTTTGCATGGTGTTATGATACTGTAAGAGCACTCTGTGTGGGGCTATGGTGTTGTAAGACGATGACGCAGTGTTTATAATGCAGTAAAAGCATGCTGTACAGTATTTTGGTGCAGTAGGAGCAGTCAGTACAATGTGATGATGCCGATAAAGTAGGCTGTGCAGTGTCATGACGTTGTGTTTGTACAGCATGATGATAATCTGAGAACATTCTCTGCCAGCTACAATTCAAGAATCAATAGCTGCCTAATTATAGTGCTGTTAGAGCAGGGATCTCAAAATCAGATCCTAGCAGGCACTGGCATCTGCTGGCTTTCAGTTTCTTCCATAATTTAAGTGCTTAATTTTTCTCGTCAATCGGTTAAGAGGCCTCAAATCCAGTTTGCAGCCCAAAACAGTTGCTGAACAGAAGTCGAGGTGCTGCAGCCCGCATCGAGGATCCCTCGCAGGAGAAGTCCCAGTCATGACCAAAAAAAAAAAAAAAGAGGCCAGCCACTAGAAATATCAGGACACATAATTAGAAATGGGCGCACAGTTTGCTGTATGAATTAGGTCACGGCTGCCTGGACCGCAGGGTCTCCGGTTCGTTAGCCAGCTGAGTCCCTGGCACGGAATACGCAAGCAGAGTACACTGTATGAGCCCGGTGAGAACCCAGCTGAATAAATGGAATGTGGAACATGTTCGGCAAACATCCCAAGCATCCCCAGATTGAGACAAGGCAAAACAACCGGTAGCAAACAAACCTCAGCCTGTTCCGCTATATGTACGGGTTCACCCCTCTGATACCTGGTCCCTTGTGTGGGGATTTTCACCGAATGACCTTGTTTTTTTTTTTTTTTCAAACAGGAGGGTGGGAGGATAGCCGTTTTATCCATAGCGCAAATCCTAATCGAAGAACGTGATCCGTTCTCGCTAGCTTCAAAGAAAAAGAATGAGAAAGATAAAGCGAAATTGAGAGAGTGAGAAAGCGGTTTGGGCTGCCACAGATCTCAATTCTCTGAACCCCCTTCACTTTAAATCTCCAGTTAAACAGCTCTTTTCTTTCGGAGCTCCAGAACCTCCCTCCGGATCCTTCTGGAGCCTCAGAGACCGCACACTTCATTAAGGAAGCTGAAGCATTAGCGAGGCAATTAGGAGGGGCAGGTCATCAGTGCGAGAGGAGAGACAGCATACGGAAATGGAGATAAATTTCTGCCGAAAAGCTTGTCCTTCTCTCGCCCTGTTCTTCTAAAGCGAGAGACGACTCCACTGACAGATCTGGGAAAGTGAGGATTGTGAAGACTTTATGCAAATGGCCAGTGCAAGGAAGCGACAGTGCTGTGCAAACGTCTTTAGCACATTTAAAGCAATTTCATAGGGCAGTTATGCTGGCAAAAGTGATGAAATTAAAAGGTAATAATAAATGAGAAATGTACTGTACAGAGCAGGAAACCGTTAAAGACGAAATCAAATCAATATCAAAGTTAGGGAGGCAGTTCTGTTATGCTGCAGTTTTGTAAGATGATTGAGTTTTTGCCTGCCCTAAGCAGAGTGGAAAACTTGCCATCGGTCTTCTGCAGACTAACTGTCTCACTTCCGTCTGTCCCTCCAAGTATTTGTGGACATCATAATGATGTTGACATCAGGGCTCTGCCAAGACTATATTATCTGTTTCACCTGTTTTTAATGAAATACAAACATTTATTTAGGAAACTACATTATAAACTATCATTTGGAATTTTAAAAAATGCAGGGTGCCTAAGACCGTTGTGTAGTACTGTAAATAGGGAAGGACATCGGGAACAGAGAGGCATGGTAGCACAGTGGGTAGCAGTCGAATCACAGCAAGAAGGTTGTGGATTCAGATCCGGCCCAGGGCTATTCTATGTGGAGTTCACTAGCTCTCTCTCTCTCAGTTGTGTCTCCAGGTAATCTTCTTAATAGTAAAACATATGCCGATGTAGGGTGGGGAACTAGATAATGCGTGGAAGAAGAAAGCATTCCTGCCCCCCGCCCCATTATTCTGTGTCTGTACCTGGCAATCCCACCCCTCCCCTCCCACTGTTATCTTTTGCATGTCCCTCCAAGACACCCCTGTTTATCATTCATTGGTTTTGCTCTTTATTTGTGTTTCTGCGTCCAATCAATGTGAACTTTACTGTAAAGAACAGCCCACTTAGCTCCAGTATAAACTTCTGAGAGCCCATTCTGGGGGTCTCTTCTCCCCGGGTGCCAGGCAAAGGCCCACAGATTTCAGCAGTTTGTTTTTGTTTTTACACTTACTTGCTCATGATTTCACATGCACAAAGACTTTGATAAAAGACTATAGGCTGCAATCTCTCAGTTCTACAGCAAATGGATGGATAGGTTGGAATGAGGGGTGGGTCTCATTTAAAGTACACTCGGCATGCAGGGAAGCCAGCGGAACTGT
Source organism: Gymnothorax reevesii (assembly GCA_029721435.1). Classification (NCBI taxonomy): domain Eukaryota; kingdom Metazoa; phylum Chordata; class Actinopteri; order Anguilliformes; family Muraenidae; genus Gymnothorax; species Gymnothorax reevesii. The sequence goes on along the minus strand of CM056574.1, from coordinate 27,074,689 downwards.
TTCTTAGACCTGCCCGTTTAAGACCTCCACAAATCCAAGGTCGAAATACTCCTGCATCCCCCCCCCCACCTCGGATACCTCGCAGCGAGGTCCATTGCCAAAAACATAATAGCTCCCCATCCAGAGCGACACAGTGAAGTATTCCCTTTGTGTATGTGCAAGTATGCGTTCGTACAGACATGCTTATAAAATGACAAGAAAGCTTTCAGGGGCCCTGTCACTGGATAGGGCCCAGGAGAAAATTGGAAATCCATCCCCCCCCCGCCACTGTCACCATAGCCGCAACTACCATACCCCTGCGCTGATTGCAATCACAGTCACGAAAAAGCATAGAGGAGAGGGAATGTGTGCGCAAGTCTTTGTGAGAAGCGTTTGTCAGGGGCACGAAGAGGGAGAATCATGACATTAAAAAAACCCTGCGGCCCCTCGTCGTGTGTTAACATTTCTACGTGTGCGTCTGACCGCCAGAGCGTGTAACATTTACACTCACGGGGCCCAATCACATAATTCTCACCCGCATCGCAGAAACCCCATTACAGTTCATCGCTGGTCATTACAAAGCGCAGTCACGCTGCATTCACCGGTCAGCCTATTCCTGTAATCACCCCCCATTCCCCTTCTCTCCGCAGAGACCGTGATGTTTAGCGAAAAAGCTCACCCCCCGCTATCCAATTCCTCGATAAAATTGCCCTATAAAATACTATAGTCGTAGAAAGGTGCTAAAACAACACCAGGAGTGATCAAACAGAGGTTAACGACCTCTCTGGGGAATAACTTAGAGAGATTTCCTCTTGATATAGAGCAAAGAAACCTTTTTTTTGTAAATGCTCCATTATTCAGTCCGGCAGCGTACAGGTGAGGGAAATCAAAGACTGACAATGGCAATCGCTTTTAAAACAGATGGGTGTGAGAGAGATATCAGCACCGTATTCCAGATTATTCTCCCAAGAATAGACCGGAAGGTCAGGAGGCTCGGCGCTGTAAGGAACCAGACAATATGGCTTACTTCAGCATGAAAGAGGCTGGGTGAAAAAGCAATTTAGAACTTTCCGGAAGAAAAATAAAAGGGGCAAGGGAGCAGTGTGTCCAGCATAAACTGCTGTAATTAGGATGACAAGCTGCCCCTTTCCGGTGCAGTACCCAGGCTTCACATTAACAAGAGTGACGGCGCCATATGCCCAGCGATCCGTCAAAGAAATGGAGGAAGGACGGTATCCTTTCCATCTTATCTGAGGCCGTCTCTCACTTCCCCTGCTCTCCTGTTCTCTCGCTCCACACAGTCATTCCTCTTGCTCTGCTGCCCTGGAGGAGGTATGAATAATTTGGCAGATTTCCTCAGAACTGGGAAGAGGGGAGGGGGTTGGGGTTCTGAGGAGAGAGGACCAGCTCAATCATCTTCAATCACCAGTCGTGTTTGATCAACGATGTTTTCTGCAGTCCGCTGCTTACATCACCACTGGAGCTAACCTCAAACACAGCCTCGCGCCGCTCTCTTTGCCTCGTGCTCGCTACTCAACTTACAGTACAAACACAACTGTCCCTGAATTTCCTCTTACACACATATACGCACTCCTCTCCAACTCTTGAACACACTCATCCGTAACGCTTTAGCTTTGTTAGACACTCGCGCACACTGTCGCATGAAAACTCACACTCATAACTTACCCTTACTTCACACTCTTACTATAGCTCATAAAAAGTGTAACACCACTCTGTAATACAAGCACAATAGTGTCAAATATTCACCACCATAAATTCCCTTACTCCTCTCTCAACACCTTGTATAGTCACTCCACATCTTTTATTCCTGTGCACTTATGTTTGTCTCATAAAACAAATCTTTCATAATGATACTCTCACTCGCAGACAAACACACTGCATTCTTTAACTAATAGTTTCTTGAACCACTCTTATCTTGATTTTTCTACTGCAAACATTGCTTGAATAGTAACACTGATATGAGATTTTGACCTCTCTGTACAGAATGCTTTTCACAGAAACATATTCTTCAACCTAATTTTCCAATATGTTGATCGAGTGGGAAAAAAAAAAAACGATTTATCCTTAATTTGTATCAAATTGAAAATGGTACAGAGGTGAGTTTTTCAATATTTTACCTTCTCATGTTTATTGTTTTCTTTTCCTCTCAGAATTAGTGTCATATTCCAAACATAATGCCTGCAGTGTGTTCCATTTAATTTGGAACAGGTGTGTGTTTACCACAGTTTTGGATGACTTTGCCTTTAATCAACACTTAATTACCAATTTGGAACTGAGAGCATAATTTCTGGTTTTGATGGTAGAATTTTTTTCTCCAATTTTTCTTTGCTATTAATATTCAGCTTGTCAAATAGTCAGGATCTTCACTGTAGTGTTTTGCATTTCATAATGCTCCACACACTTTCAATTGAAGGCAGGTATGGACTGCAAGCAGGCCAATCTAGTTCCCGCAATGTCCGATTTTAGAGCCTTGCTGTTGTGAGACTGCACGTCCAGAACAGGGTTTGACATTATCCTGTCGAGATAAGCAGAGACGGCCCTGAAAAACATAACACAGACAGCATATGTTGCTCTAAAATGTATTTATATCCTTCTGTGCCTCCAAAGATGCTCATTTTACCCATGATATTGGCACTAACACACCTCAATACCTTGACTGACACCAGCTTATGAACTGTTCGTTAATAACCAGGTTGCTCCTTTTATTCATTTGCCCAGACAACACAAATCCTTTATGGCTGTAAACAATGTGAAAAGTTGACTTATTGGACTTATTCATAAGGGGCTAGTGTGGGTGCAGGTTTTGGTTTTTGCCCAGTGCCACAACACCTGATTCCACTAAGTAACTGATCCGGGGGTCCAATCCTTGGTGAGTAGAATCAGGTGTGTTGTGTTGGGCTCAAACAAAAACCTGCACCCACACCAGCCCTTTGTGGATTAGATTGGACACCCATCCATTAGACCAGAGAAACCGTTTTCCCTTTGCGTCATTCCTTTTCAGATGCGATCAAGAGAAGATGACAATGTTTCAGGACATTGAGGGCATGTGACTTTCTTCATGTATAGTGCAGCGTTATGTTGGACGCATGCATACTATGATGAATGCAGTTTCTTGACAAAGATTTTTCAAGGTTTTTCCTAGCCAATCTGGTTATATCCATCACCAGATACAGGTCAACTCTAATTTACTTACCACTGGATTCTTTTTCATGTGAATTTTTCATGAATAGGGTTATAGATTATTATTAGTGCATTAGCAGTAAACACTGACAGCGACAGTCAGCTGTTACAATGCGGTGCTGTGGTGCAGCTGGAAGAAGTTAGGGCGGGTTGTGCTGAAGCGCAGAAACAGCACCAGCTAAATTTTGCATCGATGATCTTCTCCACACACACTTCCTCCAGTACTGTAGGGATAGGAATATCCTTCCGGCACAGATAAGTGACTCCATTTGAATAAACAGTGGAAGGTTTAGGAGCTCAGGCATATTCCCATATGAAATCATGTTCCATCCCGAGAGCCCTCTACTCCCACAGGACAGGAGAGTACAGGAGAGGCAGTGGCTGCTGGTTTACACCAATAGTTCCCTCGGAAAAGTGGGGCTACATATGCTCTCTTTTTCAAGGCTGTGATTACTGTACTGGAGGTCTGGTTGTGTTGTGATCCCCATAATGTTTGGGCTCAAGATTTTTTATCTGAGTTTGGCTCTATACGCCATAACTTTGGATTCCTAATGACACAACTAATCTGTGATTCACCAGCTTTTTTCTAGGGTAATCGTAAATTGTAATGTATCGTAAATTCTTTCATAATGGTCTAAAATGAAATGTAATTTATTGATACTGATTGGTCAGAGATTTTTGGAGGAGGGGTAAAAGTGAGCGGTCCAGATCCAGGACTTCAGAGAAACTAGTCGCTGTAATATCACCCGATGATTGTCCTCAAGCTCAGTGAAAATCATTGTGGCACCGCAGGATTGCCCTGCGGGTGCCGCCATATTGTAGTCTGGAGCCTCAGTCTGCTCAGAACAGCGGCAGAGTCCCAGTCGTCCATCAAGCAAATTAGACGTAACCCGCTCCCAATTCGTTTACTATATTTCTCGATAGTCCAAATATAACCGCAGCTTTACAAAAATCAGTGCAAAGGGCGACATTCAAGGAAGAAGAAACAATTATTGAGTAGATCAGCTAATTTTGGCTTATTATTGGCTTATTTAAAGTACAGACTTTGCCTGGAAGTTAACATTAAATTGGATTAAGAAAGAGGTTTCCCATACAGGAACCAACTGTGGTAACATTAATCTCTCAACATATCAAGGAAATAAAGTTGAGAAGTGTACCTTAATTCTGACCCTTTGGCCGTGATAGGTGGGGTGTCAGTGTGGAGGTGTATTCCCATATCCCTGACTCTCCACCTCCCTACCCCCACCAAAAAAGTAAAAAATAAAATTATCACTGTATTGGGCACCAAATCAGTACCTCCTGCGGCCCAAAGAAAGAAAAACATCATCTGATATGGTAATGCTCCAACAGATAAACAACTGTATTATGTAAGCCATTTACATTCTTAATGTTTCTCCACAGGAAAAGGGATAACCAAATATTCATCGAATAATAAAAATGCAATGTGAGAGGAAAAAAAATAAACACTGGACTCAAGCAGGAAATGAGAAATTCATTCAGCTGTGGAAAGACCATGAGATTTTACTTCATCTATCTGTGATAAGCCACCATGATAAGTGAAAAGAGAAAATAGCTTTGCTGGAATAGAAATAACAAATGACCAAGGGTAACGCTTTCTAGGAATGGTCCCCTAAGAGAGGTATTGAAGCAGTAAGCACAATATACCTTCATAATTGCCGCACAGTATTCTGAATTGCCTTGGTAAGTAAAGATGTATGTATTTTTATGTCATTCTGGATGCAGCCGCGTGATAGAGCTGGAGAATTTATGTTCCCAAAATAAAAGTGCTACCCAGCATTATTCTCTAGTCAACTAAATTTACACATCAGCGAAAATCATCATTCGAGAGGTAAAATTAATGAGTGGAATTGGCTGACTGAGTGGAAGGTTAGAAGAGGCACAGGGGACAAATTTAACCTCAGACAACTGGGCTTTCCTCCTCTGCATCATCATGACAAACTGAGCGAGATACGCCACAGAAGCATATATTCAACACTCAAACTCTTAACTTTTTACTTAATTTTCCATTAAGTTGGTTCAAAGTCAGAAAACACTCTTTTTTTTTCATTTTTTGGACTAATTCATATGCATAGTCAGTATTTGCTAGTTGCAGCACTTCACTGAAGCTACATCACACCTATATTTAGGAAAATATTCAAACCCAGGACACCAAGTTTTTATTTCGTCAGCATTGCATCAAATGGAAAATACATCTGGAATCATGTGCATCATTTTATTCACACTTCCCTGTAATTCAGCAGGACGTATTTGGGATTGTTATTAGAAACATTGGTATCTCCACCAGAATTTAAAATAGACCTAAAGTTCTGCAGGTTTGAATACAGTAGCTGCATTTGACAGACCCATGTGTGACTTTTTGTGGTGTTAAGCTGTCCCTATGCAGGATTCAGATACAGTAGCTCTGGAAAGATTTTAATTAGCAATATCTCTGGAGCTCATTCAGCTTGTGTGTGCCTGGCAGTAACCAGATGTGGTCCCTACCTCTATGGGACAGCATCACTGACCTGCAGCTCATGATGAATGGCGCCATTACTGATGTCGAATTCTGAGATAATGACACTGACTTGGATTCAGTGACTTTAAAAATGGTCAGCCATCCCAGCACTCCTTATTAAGTTTACTCAGCAAAAAAGTGAAGCACCACTGAGTTTATATATACTATTATTTTCTTTTGTTCTGAGCTTTCTAAGACACTGTCAAGCTGTGGCGAGAGCACGTGGTGGTCGCAAATGACTTTTGAACATAGTTTACTGTTTCGATTTAATGGTCTGGACTTTGTGTGATTCTGGTCTTCCCTGTGGATACCCTGTTTTGAGATAATAAAGATGCCTGATCAAATGTTTTGATGCTTTTTGTGTCTTGGAGTAGCGGCAAGATCAACAATTGGGATGTACTTGAAGTTTTTACGTTTCTCGTACTTGGGTCAAAATTGAGTGCTCCTTTAGACGAGCATAACACATCCTGAGCTCCGCTCACACACGGCACGACTGTGCACACATCCACATACAGGCACAAAGACACAGATGTCCTGACATGAGAACATACAAACACATGTACTCACAAGCATGTAAACACACTGACTGTACACATGCATGCACACGCACACACAGACACACACACACACGCCCACACAAAGACACAGACACACACGCACGAATAATACAAATGTCTTCATGTTAAAACGCGGACGTAAACATACACACAAAAAAAATCTGCATCTACATGGATGCACAGGTATGCTTGTAGTCCATAAGTATTTGGACAGTGGCACAATTCTCATCATTTTTTCCCTGTACGCCACCGCAATGGATTTGAAATCAAATGATCAAGATATACTTGAAGGGTAGACCATCATCTTTAATTTAATGGTTTTGCCAAAATTATGATGTGAACTGTGTACTAAGTACAGAGGTTTTTGTGCACAGCCACACACTCTCCAGTTTAAGGGTCTTTTGACAGATTACGACAATCATAAATGAAATTGTCATTTTCAATACTTCTGACTCTCAATGGTAGCCTGAAGTCTAGAACTTACAGACAGCACCAGACGCCGGATTATTTCCCTTGTGATGCTCTGCCAGGCTTTCATTGCAGCTGTCTTCAGTTCCTCATTTTTAAACGAAATGTTTTGCATTCAGAAAGTGAAATGCGTGCCGCATTGGACTGATATCATTACAGAACATCTCACTCAGGTCGCTTACTCATTATGCTTCAGGTCATTGTCCATCTGCACTGTTAAGTGCTACAGTGAAGTCACTTCTGAAGTTTGGGAGCATTTATACAACCTGCTGCTTTTCTCAGCTGTCGTTAAGAAGTCATTAGTTAAATACAAGTGAACCAGTTCCATTTGCAGACATAAATGCTTTTTTTTTTTTTAATTTGGGCATCTCCAATCCCACCCGAATCTGGAATGCCCAATTCAAGAACTATGTACAAGCTTGCTCATGTGTGACTTGGGAGAGAGAGACAGTTCGCGACTCTCCTCTGAAGCACGCGCCTGACAGCCACTGTTTCTGTACACTCATAGGTCAAAACTTTGCAAGTTCAGAACGAGGGCGGAGGATACCCAAACATGAGCAAGCTTAGAATCTCACTGACATGCACCTGGCTGGCCAGCAGGTGGCGCTTGAACAACGAACAAAGCGGCCATTTTTTTGTATCCCTTCCCGGCAGTCCCTTCCCAATTTGTATCCCTGTAACATGCAGCCAATTGTACGTTGTTCTGAAAAGGCTGCCGGCCACCATCGGTTGGTACGACCGGGGATCGAACCTGCACCGTGGTAGTCACTACTGCTTCACAAATGCGTGCCTTTACCGAGGGAGCCAACGCTGCAGCTTTTCAGCCATAAATTAAGCAGCCAAACATGAGCGTGCTTCACAGAAGAGGTGATATACTTCAGATCAGGAGCAGTTCCTTCTCATCTCCATATTTGTCTTTATCCATCTGGAACTGATCAATAGTTATCTCATCTCATATTATGCTGTTCCAGAACTATACAGGCCTTCAGAAGTTTTTTGGCAAACATCCTGATTTTGAGACCAGTTGTTTAATTCTAATGGTAAACGCTCAGCATTTACTCTAGTGACATTGACAAAGATAGATCAATCGTCTGGAGAGTGCTATTAATCTTGCGAACTATTGTAAAGGAGGTTTATTTTTTCAACAGGGAAATCATTTTTCTGTGATTCTTTTTAGTTTTGTAGTAGTTTTTGTACTGCTGGTGCTACTGAGCTCACTCACCAGTGTGACAGAGTGATGCTCTGGTCACACTGAATATGCTTTTACCATTTCTCTGATGGTTTTTCCCTTAATTTTTCAGGCTGATGATGGCTTGCTTCGCTGGCAGTGACAGCTCTTTGAACTTTACATTGACATTTAACTACAATATTCCAATAATTTGTAACATCAGTAGCACTCTTTAAATCAACTCCGGACTTTTTGCCTGCATACTTGTAAATTAAGAGAGGGAATATCACCTGGACATAGAACAACTCTGCAGCCACTTGTCCGATTACTTTTGGTACCATAGAACAAAGAGAAGGTGTGGGGCAGGAGAGCACCTATAAAAAGTGCCACAGTTTCTACAATGTTCAACGGATTCAGTTGTAAATCTCTAATTAAATCTGAAAGTTTGCTCCTTGAGCTCATGTTCTGTATTTCATTTCATTTCTGATATATTGCAGTAGACAAATAAAATTATAAAGACTTCACTGTGAACTTTATGATTCTAAAATACTGCCCATCCAAAGACAAAAGTTGCACTCTGTTATATTTTGTTGAGTCATGTTTAGCATTAATCACGGCGCACATTCTTTGTGGTATTGTTTCGACAATCTGATTAAGTGTTAGAACTTTTTTTCCAACCAGATTTGCATTCATTTTTGGCCGTGATATTGTATTGATGCTGGGCGAGTCAAACTCTGTTAAACTTTCTCCAGCACATCCCAAGGACTTTCAATTGGTTAAAGTCCAGACTTCGACGTGGCCAATTCATGCGTGAAAATGATTCCTCATGCTTGAGAACCACTCTTTCACAATTTGAGCCAGATGAATGTTGGCATTGTAATCCTGGAAAATGCCCACTGGCATTCAGTATATTCAGGCAGTCTGCTGAATTCATTTTATTGCTGCAGATTAGCGCTGAGCACTATCCCGAGCACTTGAAGCAACGCCAGACCATAACACTGCGTCCTGAGACTTGTAGAGTAGGCAATAATGCATCACGGGTGCATCACTTCATGGGCTTCCTCTCTGATCCTGATGTACCCATTACTCTGGAATAGAGTGAATCTGGACTCATTCGACCACATGACCTTTGTACACTGCTCCCCAGTCCAATCTTTACACTCTCTTGCATTTGGAGTCATTTTTTTTCCCCAATAAACCTCACGAACAAGACGAGGCAAAACAAACCTCGTCTGCCCTCTGAAAATCCACAACCTTGAGTGTGACCTTTTAGGGTCACTGAAGGTCTAAGGTCATGGTGCCAAATGTAAGCCTTTTTGGGACTTGCTATATGTTGAGGCACTCCGAGAGCGGAAACCTGTGCTAAGCACAGTGGAGATCTTGTTGATTGAACATAGCTCATAAGAAATGTATGGTATCTGCAGCAAAGAATTTTGCGATGGTTTCTGTGGTGGCCACATTTTTGGACTGACTGCAGTCAAAATCAATAGAATCTGTCCCTGATGTAATAGCGTCCTAGCAACAAAATTTCAGAGGTATCCTCTCATTACTTTTTGAGATATCTTGTACGCAGAGAAACAGACAAACCATCGCCGGCAAAAACATAACCTCCTTGGTGGAGGTAAATATCTGTCAACCGTGAACATATTTCAAGTTATAGCCACTGAAAATCCGTGACCTTGAGTTTTTGACCTTTTAAGGTCACTCAAGGTCACAGATCATGGCGTGAAATAAAAGCCCATATAGGACTTCCTATATGCTCATAATGGTAAACACTTGTCAATCAGCAACCATTTTTGAGTCGAAAATATTATTAATATATTATTTTCACCAATGACTTCCCCGCCCCCTGACATTTAACCCCCAACCGCTGTGGAGACTATCAAAGCTGCCCCATCATGCTGAATGTGGTTGGAAAAAGATTTTTAGGATTTACATCTTGGTTTTGGTTTGAAGTCAATATGATGAAGTTGAGCAATGTTATCGCAAAAAAAAAAAGATTTTGACCTTTCTGGTGACCTTGACCCAATCATTCCCTAAACTTAATCAGGTAATCTACGGACCATTGCCCCCCTACTCTGAAAGTTTGATGTCAATTATTGCCACCGTCTAGATGCTAGATTGTTAACACACAGACACGCAAACAAACAAATAAACCGAAAAACAAACTGCACTGATTCCAATACCTTGCTCAGCCTAATAAGAGGCTTTCTTTTGGCCTTGCAGCTGTTTAGTCTCAGTCCTTAAAGTTCTTGTTGCATCGTGCATGTGGTCATGCTCTTAGCTTCGTGATTAAACTTAACCCTGAGTTCTATTGTTGATTTGTTTATGATGACACTTCACCGAGCATTTTAGTGACTTCTGATCAGGATCAGTCATGATTTTTCTCAAAGCCATTTCTCCCTCAAAGTTTACAGCTCACTACGATCCTTCCAGGTTTTAATAAATTATTTGGCTGTTTGTGGCCCAGTCCCAGTGATTTCAGCGATTTCCTTGGCTGTTTTCTTTGCTTGATTTTGACTTATAATTTTCCCCTCTTTTACAATTAAGTACAATTAAGACTTAAAGTACAATTAAGTCTTTTCAATGACCAAGTGATATATCTTCCGACGTGGTTTTTTAAAAAATGAGAAATCACGCACAAAATCAGTCAGGATTAAAATTATTATTGCCAGCTGAAACATATTTATAACTGAAATAATGATTCAGTCATAAGCTCTTGAGAGTTTGCTCATTCAAATCCAAACAGTGACCTTTTTTTTTTTTTGGACAAGCGGTGTACATATGGGCGTGATTGCATATTGCCACAAACACTAGTTCTCATTCATATGTGCTCAAGAGAACAAACGGACAAATGTATAAATGCATTTTATGCTGCCAAATCTTGCTCCTTTTTTAATCATAAGGCATTAATCGAGCTACTGCATTCGTCGACAAACGTTGTAACTAAAGTATTCCATTTTTCTTACATTTCTGATTCCTGGGAGAGAAAACAGACGACCATTATATCATGTTCATCTTTATAACTAAGGACACTTCTCCCTCTTTCCCGACCCAGTAATGAGTTCTCATATTAAGTCTACCAATCTATGATATACGCCTCCCACAAGGGAGGAAACCATTTTACAACCCTCTGAATCGAAATACATCGCCCTCCCCTACTTCTCTTTTATGATTTTACTGTTTTTAATTAGACTTTAGATCCAATCTACTTTCAAGATCATGACCATTAGTGAGGAATGCCTCAGGAAGCATTCGGAGACGTGGTCAGCCGGGGGTTGATATTTTGACCCACAATTATTCTTAAATACCTTAAAGCAGATATGCAGGAGTAAAAAAGCGGAATATTTCTGCCTGAGCTTAATACAGCACATAATTTGTAATGCAGCTCGCAAAGCACATTTCACGTCAGAAAAGATACTATGACTAATCACACCCGTACTCGTCTGTAAGAGAGATTCACTTCTTATAGATCATATGCTCATATGCAAGTGCATGAAAGCACATATAGCTCAGAATGAAAGACAATGCAGTAAATCTATGGACGCTAGTCTCACAACACCGACTGAGGATTTATTGAACATCAGTTAACTTTTCATTGATTCATGAACTTACAAAATGTGTTTTTCAAGAAAATATAGTCCTTGCATGGAAAAGAGCAAAGATGGTGCAACAGAGAGAAGAAAGAAAATGATAGCGAAGTCATGGAGAAAGAGGAATATTGACAGATATTGACAGAGGGTGGATGGGGTGAGGGGAGATAAAATTCAAATGGCAAAGAACCTAACATTGGACGTTCGCTTGAAGGACAAGAGAGGACACTTTCCCCATTCCCCCAGCTGAGTAATGGGTTCCCTCATTATGACTTGCCCTCCATGCTATAAACCTCCCATAAGGGAGGTGCCATTTTACTGCCATTCAAACTAAATGTCCGCCACCAACCCAAATTAACCTACATTACCGCACCTCATTTGGACTGTTGCACCCTCTCGGGCACCGTACTCTGTAGATCTCTAGCTAACGTCATATCGACTATATGTAGGACTCTCGGGGTCATTCGGATGAAAGTTGGGTGTGGGTTGGAGTGTGTTTTTTTTTTTGGCAGGGGAGGGAGGCATGTTAATGGTCCTGTTGCCCTTCACTGCTTCCCAAGAAGAAGACTAGACTTTCACCGGGAGTGAGGGGTGGAGCTACAACTCACTCATTTGGCTCAGGTGAAATTAAAAGCTACTTATGACTAGTCTCTGGGCTGATGGTGTGTTTATGCACTGTTATCAGAGAGAATTTTGTTCAGCCTGAACTGTCGAGTTTGTGCTGGCAGCTGCTGTTTTCTCCAGTGTCACATCCTAAGTCCAGAGCTAATTAACGACAAGACTGATCTGCCTGACCGAATCCATCGCTGCCTAAACTGTTATTAAATTTTTTTACTGCTCCTGATATGGACGGTATCATCTTCACTTTGTGATGTGCTTCTTGAAATTCTCCATTCAAAGCCTTCTTGCCCCTGCATGATACAATGCACACATGAGCCTCAGAGTCTCGAATTGATGCAAGAATGGGTCTCCTATCATGTTTTTTGAGATCACAGAACAAACTGGGCTTTGATCATTTTTCCAAAGAACCACAAAGTCATTTTAACACAAGTGTCCTTCTCCAACTGCCAAACCCACCACTGTAATGCACTGCCATTAAGCAAACATGCCTGTTGTTGTTGTTTGAGTTTTATCTTGGTGTCTTAATGATTAGATTTGGGGATTTTGACCCCCTTTCAGCGCTAACAAGATTTACAGAAGTCAAACTTCGGCCCTTGAATTTTGTTTACCCTCTGAATCCATCTGGAATATCCTCAGAGGAATAAACAGCACATACATCATCTACTTGGCAGGTTTACGACTGTTGCAGTGGTTTCAAACTTCTAAATTATTGTCCAAACAGTTAAAAGTTGAATCTCAAGCCTTTCAGGATGTCTTTAACTGTGAAGGTCAACAATCCTTTGACATTTGTTTTCTGCGAGCTGCCTGCATCCTTGTTAATGCATTGTTCCAAAATCATTTTTGGCCCAAAAAAATCATAATGGGACACAAAACTGAGATATTTTTGAAGGCATTTTTTGTAAAATAAAACCAAAAGTATGAAATTGCATAGAAATCAAAGGAGCTCATATGTATGGTGCACAGTTTCTATTTCAGACCATATCGAATACTGTCCTACTTGGGGGACAAAGTATGAGGCATTGCTCTTTAAAAAGAATAAACTATAGCGAGAGATATCGCAAGCATTAAATTTAATAGTGTTGAAAGGAAATGGAAGTCTATCTCTTCGCTCTCAGCAAAATGAGATCTGAGGGGTTGAATGTGAATGGGATTTTTATATTATTTACAAGAGAAAAACTGAATTAAAGAAGGTACTCTCAGATGAATTCTGTCTGAAAGAATGCATAGGCTGGTGGAAATCAGCTCCAGCTACATTGTGAGCTGGTAGTGAAATCTAATTAGGCATGTAGTGGAACCAGGATCAATTGAGTCTTCAAAATCAAATTCAATACTGCATGGACTCTATTACACTGAGCACTGCTGCTTCTGCTGACGTTTGCGTCAGGTTGCCTTTGTGTATCAGTGATTTTTGAACTTCAGGAGCTCCACCATTTCAAAACCAATATTAATGATGTTTTGTATGTGGACAAAATCGTATTCTGGGAGACCAAACTGATTTTGCTATTAGGTTTAACCATTACAAAGTTGTAGATACTGAAAAAAATTAATAAAAAGAATTAAAGACTTTTTTGCACAAAAATATCCTCATTTTAAAAAATCCCAACTGATGACTCCTAACTGAGCCTTTTCTGTTTTTTGCTTTGTACTTCCATGGTTATTCCCTTCATTTAATTTCAATGAGATGTCATTATTTGGAATTTTAATATTAATTTTTCCATCGACCTATAGTGGTAATACAGAGTGGCAGTTAATAAATCAGGCAAGTATCTCTTCATGTAAATCAGCTTTCTGTATTTGATCCAGTGGCTCATTACAGAGGCAGAACTATGAAGCGAGGTAGCCAGCTAAGTCAGGTATAGTAGCACTAGTGTCTTAGCCACATTATCTGTCATCAAAATAAATATTGCCTGTCCGGTGGGATGTCAGAGGACTATATAACCTTAGCTGTCGCTGCCTTCCCTAACTCTCATGAGTAACTTAGCCAGCAAATCTCCTCTTTGGCTACCAAGCAATTATGGCCGCTTGTTTTAAACTGTCCTAGCCCTGGCATCATTTAGGAACTCGGTAAAAAATATTTACCAGTACCAATGTGCTTTATTCATTTTTATAAGTAACACTAAAAGTACAATGTTAAAGGTTCCCACTCTGGGTGAATGACTGGACATTTGGCCCCTCTTGCTCACTTGATGCATATTTTCATACTGACCAGCTGTTGTTGTTAAAAAGATGCTTGTAAATTAAGAAAGAATTGAGAATATCAGGATAGAGGGGGCATTAAATTTCTTACTGCAGTGTATGGAAACCAAGCAATGATACACAATAAACAGCGTGACTTGAATTGAATTAAAAGTAAACAAAAAACGGCTGAGTACCGACTAAATAATTCACAATCAGGAAGAAGCTTACCGACTGCGCAAATGAGAAAAGGGCCTTTAAGTAGCTTGCTAAAGAAGAGCCAGATTAAATGCCTATAATGCATTCAAGGGTATTCCAGAAAGATCTAGACTCTGGGGAGAGAGTGGATGGTTCAGTTCTGAAGGGAGGCTCCAGCTCCAAATCAGTTTTCCCGACCTTTTCTCTTCTTTGATGGGTTTACGGCCAGAGGCCCATCTCGATGAGTGACCGCTGCAGCAGCGTGGAGTTAATGGTATGGCTGTAAGTAAGCAGAGAACTGAAGGCTGACTGATCATACTGCTGCTCCGGCTTGGGCAAAAGCGAAATGAACAAAATGAATTTACATAAACGCTGCCGGGAACACGGTGTCGTGACAAGCTGAACGCCATGCCGCTTGCCCCAGGTTCACAGCTTTCACAGCTGGTACACTACTCTTTTCATCAATGATGGATGAGGATGGATGTACCCTTTAAACCGTGGGTTGTCAAACTCCATCTTGTTGGTTTTTGCTCCAGAAATTGCAAACCCATAAATCAGTGTTTGCCAACCCTTGTTTGTGGAGATCTACCTTCTTGTTGGTTTTCATATGAACCCAAATAAATTGAATGTCTCCTTCTTTAATCTTTGAGTTAGTACAACCACGGGAGCCAAATTACCATATATGACCAAATAATCGCCCAAGTGCAAATACGCGCCTGTGTGCAAAAAGCCACCGGGGGTCCGATCCTCATTTTGCGTTTTAAACGCCAGTTCAATTAAACACCCGGGCGATTATTTGCACTATTGTATATAGATGTCTGTGTTACCACCGTGTTGCGGTAACGCAGACGCTAAAACAAGCTTCGGTTTGTCTTTGTATGTATATCTGATGTCAACAAAGATGTGGGGAAAAAATACAGAGAGTCTTTGGCACAGAGTTATAAAAAAAAACTAGGGTGGACAACCTCATTGGCTGGACCAAAGCGCACATGGCAGAATAGCTTCGCTATCTTGTGTATGTATAAATGTCCAATGAGATGCATGAAAACAGTAAACATTGGTGTCGTCAATTTATTTTATTTTTTTTTGGTGGGAGACTTGTTTTCCGTGTCCTTTATATCTTTTCATACTTAAAAAAGGACACAAATAAGGACTTGTTAATCAACAATATTTACGCTCTATTATTTGGCAAAGCTAAAGAATAAGCTCTATGATTTCCTTACCCTTTATATAATCGCTCAGTTACCTACATATTCGTTTTGTTCAAAGAAAAAGCGTTCACATTCAGCTGTGCCTGTGAATCTGACTCAGGTCTATACCCGGAAGAAACTAGTCCTTATGCATGAATTTATGTATGTTTTGTGTATTAAGATCAGAACAACTTCATTCTGAAGTGTTCATACCCACTTCTTGTCTTTATTTAGTTTGCCTGTGCCCTGACACGATGGATAACAGGGTGATATTGCGTGTTGCCCCAACTGGGATCAATATTTCTGCGAATACACTGTTAATAATAAACAAACACACTGAACCCTTTTTTGCCAGGTAATTTAACTGGCACCATTTAGCCAGTAATTTTAACTGTAATTTTACAACAAGTTTACCACGGAGTTCAGTGCATGTTCAGTGTAAACCACGGTTAAATGTGCGCAGGACTCCGCTCGCAGTTCAAATGACAAGGAAACACTACGTCAATTTAATGGTTAAATTCAGTCAGTTTATAACTGTGTAGGAAAGCCGAACAGGCCTGGTGTAGGTCGGTGCAAAAAGAAATAATGGCTTGTCGCAAATATCTGCCTGTTTCTTATAAACGTCTGGGGTCCAAGTCAATTTTGCGAAATAAACACCCAGGCTACTAAACGGTCATATACGGTAAATTTGGATTTATGGATTCATGGGGGAAGTGGCGTTCGCTGTGTTTGACAGTCCTGGACATGTAGAGGATGTCTATATAACTGGATTCATGATAGTGGGTCTGCTATCATTGGGGTTTGGACTGCATTTGATTGACCAATAAAATAAATAAAATTGGGCTTGACGTCAAGGAAGGCAACGATGGACTGGACAAACTGCGAGAAGTCATTACATCCGATAAGGGAAGGGTGAACCCAGGTGATGAAAATGAAGACTAATCAAGAGATCCAAGCATAGATCCGGTATCATTGCTTCCTCTCATCTACTCCAAATTAGCTGGAACAAATCAAATGATCAAGAATGGGGTTTCGGGATAATGTCGCTTTGGATCATGAGAGGCATTTGAATCTAAGTTATATGAACACTCACTTAATCTGCAATTATAATTCTTATGATATTCATAAATTTCACGATCTTAATTTCTGACGTTAAAACGTAGCGTACATGGACATTAGCTCTGCTGTGACTTATAATCCTTATGATATTTTAGCCATAATCAAACTTTTTCTGGAAGCTGGGGGCGGGACTCTGATAAGCGATTTCGCTTCCCCCATGACCCTTTCGGTCATGATACATGTTGTGTCGTGTTGAAATTGTCATGAAATGATTTACAATCATGCCAAAATAAAAAGAAAAGAAAAAAAAAATTGATAAAAGGGCCTAGAGGTACAGGGTTGGTGACTACTGCCCTAAATTGTAAGCAGGTTGCTCTTAAAGGTGCACTATGCAAGTTTGTTTACATTACTTCTGTTGACATTTGAACTCAAACAAAACAGAGGTAGCCCGCCCCTCTCTCCTATAGTTCCCTCCTTTCCCATGCTACCATAACTGTCAACTCTTGTCGGTGATTGGCCAGGATGGTGTGCAATGGTGTGTTATAGGGCACAGCCTGTCCCCCTTGTGTTTATTTGCTGTTTGTGACGCCTGTGCGGTCTCCGGAGCCCACATTTTTTTTACAGTGAATTTAGGGGCAGGTCAGCTAGCGGATCATGGAGAGATGTCTGTGAATTCAGACAAAAATATAACCATGCAGAAAGTAAACAGACTTGCATAGTGCACCTTTAATTATTTACTACCTACTGAGCAATGACTTATATTTGATTTATGTTGTGTTATAAATATGGTTGTACTTGTCCACACCCATGCATAATTTCGGTTTGGTGACCCGATACCTACAAAGCAGATGTGGGACAATGTGGGAACTGCACAATTGGCAAAAATGGGCTTGATTTGGCATCTCTGCAAAGGGGGGGAGGAGAGGTGTGATCAGAGTGAGCCTTCAGTCATTACATAAAAAGCAGTCAATGAGTATTCTCTTCGGCAAGTAAGAACAGTGAAATGTTCAAAGTTATAGTGTTTAAACTTTAAGGTGTGTTGACAAAGTCTATTCATGGATCCATCGATAGCGAAGACAAACATTACTCCTTAAAAGTCTGATGTGGCCATTGTGCTGCAGTACTTGTGAGCAGCTTTCAATCTACTGCTGTTGAACAGGTAATTTTTTTTTTCAGGATTTTAGTCATTGCTTTTCATTTTTGTTTAACTTAAAAGCACCAACGGCGCCTCACGATGCTTAAGCTTAGGAACGGAATTGAAACAAACTGTACTACACTACTGGATTAGAGCCTAATTTTAGAGCGGTGTCTGGAGGCAGTAAAAATGCAGTACCGTGTCTTAATGTATGGGAGCAAGGATAACAGATTAAAATCCTGCGCAATACAACCCATAGCGAGACACCTGGACGCCCTAGCTTCCAGGAATGCATGCACCATAACTCCGTGCAGACCCGAGGGAAGAGGTAATTTTTTTTTTTCTGTCAGTATATTAACACTTTCAGTACGAACGGGACTCATGCTGTACGTCGCACCAGTATTTGTTAGGGAGTTGTGCTTTATCACCAGTGCTTTATCGATTCCTGACAGGTCCAGTATGACAGTTGATATTGATAAAATGACATCGGACAAAATTACATCTAAATCCAATTGGTAACTCGGATTCATACCACAATAATGAGTATTGAAAGGGTTAAAGATTCCAAGTTTGAATGCGTCAAAAAAAAGTAGGCTACTACCAGTATGGGTCTTACCTTGAATGTTGTTTTCTCTCATCTGATTTCAGTATTCACTTTCTGTCCATATCCCACTCAGACTGGGACCTTACAGCGATCCCACCAGCGACTGAGTATCTTCCAACTTCACTCCTCAATGTTTTCACAATAAAAAGCTTGTCTTGCACAAGTCGTTCTCCCAGTTTTGCCCAAAGTGCTCTGAATTTGTACAGTGTATGTGGGAGCATGAGATATTTGGTCATTGCAAATTTAGAGGCAATAACAGAATCAGGCACGGAAGGTGAGATGTGTGGTGTGAGATATGTCATTTGTGTTAGTCTTACTTTCAATGCCCGTGACTTACCAGGAGTCCAGAACCTTTACGAAAAAAAAAGTTTTCCCTCCATTCTCTCTATAGTCCAGATTTTCATTTATTTATGTGTTGTCTTTTCCCCTTATTTATTTATTAGTTTGTTTATGTACAATGTATGTATGTATGTATGTATATATGTGCACCAATGTCTCCTGTGATTTGTTAAATCAGATGCTAGAGCCGGAATTACATACATTATTCATGTATGGTAGTAGCAGCCATTAAGGTAGAAGCTTCCCACATCCTTACCCATCATTTGGTAGGGCTGAATCCATTGAGAATTCCGGCCACTGTAAGGGCCCACAGGAAGTGGATGTGAGGCAGAATGAATGCAGAACAGCTGCATGAAGAATACAGAGTTGCGCGCGAAGGGTCCTGCTGGCTGCACACCACCTCAGTGCTGATTTACGAAACACACTGGCGGATTGACACCTGCCTCCCAACAGCAGTCTGTTAGCTGCCTGACAGCTATTTAAAAAAAAGAACATTAAGTTCACATCGCGTGATACTGTGACCTCGAAATCTCCTGTGTTTCTGAGCCCATTGCAATGCCATTTTGTTGATGGGCTACAATTTCCTGGACCTTATCAAATTCTCATTTCCATATAACCTGTAAAATCTCAGCTTTACAATAAAACTGCTTAGTGCAAAACTCCAATAGATCCTCCAGCATGACCCATTATTCTGCTGGCCATTCAGAAACTTTATTTTGCATTTGCATTTAGTTGCTGTACATTTCATTGAATTCAAGATTTGAAGCTAAATAGACCATGGACTTAAATTCGAATTGCCTCTCCCAAGGTAAAAAATCAGACTAGTTTCACTAAGTTTGAATCACTCCAAGGTCTAGACCAACACAATAAAGTTAATGTATTGTGTTAATCTTAGGCACTAGCTATCACTGGCATTGGCGGCTCGCCGTTTCTTATAGTAATGAACACAGTATTGTCTCTGCATACATGTGCGTTTTACAATTACGGCTTGGGTGAATAATTTGATATCATATTTCTCACAGACTAGTAACATCTCATTGAAAACTCTCATGAGCAGCACATACTTTTGAACTGATTCTACATGGCTAACATGAAAAATGAATGTTGGACCAGCTTAGAATTTATAAATTTCCCTCAATGATGTTTTGTATATTTAACCCCTTAACTGTCACTGGGCCCTAATTAGGGCCGGGCCAAAAGTGAGAAAATGCAGGTGACAGTTAAGTTCCTCTGAACTAGCCTGGCTTTGTTTATCAACTAGGAAGCTAATACTAATGTGCTCTTTTCATGTCACTAAATTAGCTATTCTGAGTTAAGTATTAAGAAATGAATAGCAAAAAAAAAAAAAAAAAACACTATGGTTCATATGAAACATTTACATCCGTGGAAATGCCCTAAAAACCAAAAATAAATTTGGTCCGGCCTAGCACTAGTATCAGCCTCATCTTCATTGAGGTGTGTCATAAACCGATCATTGACAATTGCTACAGCCCCATTTTTGTACTGTGTTGTTACTTTCAAATAACATGCTCTCAATACTTGGCTGATTGCTTAAATCTCAAAGCTCCTCTCAAAGATCTAAATTCGTACTCAAAGGCAAAGCCTCGCAGTGAGTATATTGATGATTTGGATATCATATTTGGATGTTAGCCGGAGAAATATATTTTATGGCAATGTGTCCTATGAGGGATGACATATCACTCCTTCAGCTCTGCCCTTAGTCATTCATTTTCGAACTGCCTTGACTCACTGATAGATCTTGATAGATCCTGGCGGACTACTTGTATAGTACTTATAAGTACAGTGTATGATGCAGTTATATCCAGAGAGTATTGATCTAATTTTCAGGCCATAACTCGAGCTAATACATTCACATCATTACATCCTATACTTTGATGGAGAGCACTCTTATGGTTGCATGAGGGTTGAGGATATCAATTCCCCATCTTTAAGGGCTTTCCTCTTGCAGCATGGAAAAGATTGAGCCTTCACTTTAGCCATTAGGTCTCCTTATTCCACACCAGCATTTTATAAACATGCTGTTTGAAACTCTAGCTGTTTTCTACAAAGTTCACACTGACCAGCTCCTTCTGCGCGCCCTGCTCCCTCAACATCCACAATTCTCTCTTGCTGATATCATTGCCATTACTTTTTCGCATTTAGCTCTGTCCCCTGGCCAATCCGAGCCAGGCTCATTACCATGGAAGGGACGTCCACTCAAAATAGCTCATTCCTCTGAGGGGAGAGAACCACAGGCAGCGAATGACCCAGAAATTATGGGGTATTTTGCTAAAAAGTTTATTAACACTCCCTTTGGGCATCGAGAATAAAATAACTTATATAAAAACACTGGTGCTTTAAAACTTTTTTTGTGATTTTGGAATTCAGAAACTTAACACAAGGCATGCCAATAAAGCTGAGTATACTGCAAAACAAAACTGTAAATCAGTGTCAAGGAGCATTTTAGTCTCATAACCAAAGTAAACTCTTATTCATTTGTTTTTTTCTAAATAAGGCAAAAATATTAGTGAGTGAGAATGTTGTGAGATAAGATTGACTCATCTCATGATTTGCCACTATGACTTGTCATGCCACCAGTCATCTCAGCTGATATTTCCTGAGAAAGAAATAAAGCTCATTACTATTCAAGTGACATTACAATAGCCTGCTAAAGCACATCGTTTTGCGGAGTACTAATATTCACTAGGTCATGGGTTGTAGAAGCTCTGACATATTACCTGGTGTGAGTTAATGGTCTGTATCTTTTTTGTTTCTTCTGTCAGTGTGAAGATGGTGCTGCTCTGGATGGCTGGGGACATATTCAAGACGACGTACTTTGTCGTAAACGACAGCCCCACCCAGTTCTGTGTGTGTGGGATAGTTCAGATCTTGGTGGACGTGGCCATTCTACTTCAGGTGTTCTACTATGACCAAGAGACAAGAGACAAGCTGGGGTGACCACGCCCAGTCCTGGCCACACCCCTCCGCTAGAGAGGTTTTATTGTTGATTGTTTTTTTTTTATTTTTTATTTTAATTATTATGGAGAAACAATGGCCCATGTCCTAACAGCATCTCTGACCTGGTTTGCTGATCTATGGTCAGTTTATCTTTTTAACTTGTGGATACCAATGGCATATGATGGAAGGATGAATGGAAACCTGTCTTTCGGCGTTCACGCCAAATCTGAGATGCATTATAAATTCATCTCATGAGTGTCCTTCATTCAGGTTTTTTTATTTTTATCATGAGGGGAGTTTTTTTTTTTTTAAATAGCTCAAATAGAGAGCTTCCACAGCATAACTAATGCTGGTCAACTGCAGCTACTGTAAAACAATCAGCTGAGCCACTGGACAGCAGGAATGACAGTCAGTGTAATCCCAGGCCGGTCACAGTCAAACGAGTAAAATAGCTGCTGGAATTCTCAGGACATTATGGGTCACAAAAGAATGTGCTTTTGATCTCGCTTTCAGAGACGACATTTATTTGAGGGATTCTCCCCCCCAGCGCTCCCGCAATGTCGAGTCTGATAAGTAAACTGCCAGGAGCTTGGGGTGAAATGTTGCTTGGTTTTGCAGTGCCTCATTGCAGCTGTCGCAGTTTCTGCGACTCAATGTGTCAAATCTCGAGTCGAATAAGTTGACCCACTACTACATTTTTGCTGCCAAAACAGTAATTTAATTCCATTCGCTTTCATTTTTTTATGTGAACGGTCTAGTCATGTCTCTGTGACGTTCTAGGATTGTTTGAAATATCTCAGTATTTCCCTTTTGTCTGTTCCTGAAAGTTTGGTCTGAATTTGTCATTTGTTATTACGTCAAGCTCCTTCACTGGACTCCTGTGGGAATTTGTCCCCTAGAAAAATGCTCCACCTCAAAGAATATTGAATGAAACAGCCTGTATGTGTAGCCAGCCTATTTGAAACAGAAGGACATTGACATTTTTCTTGTAATGTGATGCAACTGCTGACTGAGTTTGGTGCTTGTTGTAAGGTTGGTATTGTATGGTATTGGCTGGTGATCATCGTTAGCGGGGCTTTTATTTATACTTAGTAAAATATGATTGTAATTTATTATATTAATAATAATTATAAGTATTGATACTGCTACTAGACTTTTTTACGTTTTAATCAGAATGATATTCATGAATGGGGCTTTGCATTTTGAGTAACGAGTATGCAATTTTTATCAGAAGCATCGGAAAACGGAGACCCATGCAGCATCTCTTTCGAATGTTTAATCGTGACTTTCACAGTTCTGCAGTTTTTCAGGTCCATTACATGAGCGCATTCGTGCTGAGTGAACTGCTGCCCATGGATGAGCGGCGACTTGCAAAAACAAAAAAGTGAAAAAGAAATTTGTCAAGTTGAAGTTTCATTTAGGCTGTGCATTTTTGCAAACGGACTGAGTTGGCAGCCTAGAGAATGCATCTGAAACGCATTGGAAAATATCAAGCTCTGAGCTCCCGCCTTACATCATTTGCTCTGTGCACTGTTTTGTGACTCTCTTGCCTTTTGAATACGCCACCATTGTCAGAGCAGGAAAAAAATATTGTTCATTAAATGACTTTTTTTGTGAAATGGCCTATTTTACAGTGCCACTGTGGTCAAAGAAACAGATTTTTATCACCAGTGAGGGGTGCGGAGCAGACCTCAATGGGCCAATGGCATGTAGAGGGGACTAACGTAGCCTAGCACATTTATCACATATGGGCGAATGTTTGCGTATAGAACGTGTCCTTAATTTCTTATTCTCATCTGGTATTGATATGCCCCAGTTCACGCTATGATCTGCTCCAGTGGAGAAACGTTAGCCTTTAGCATAATGCAGAGGTGTTACTAAAGATAAAATGGGGCTGCTATATCGACTGACCTTTTCAGTCTGTTCCCAAAGTAGCTCTTTTAGCGTGAAACGGGTCAGCAACGGATTACGGTATCAGTGCCTCTGCATGACGTGCTGTAGGGAGCAGTTTTTGCTGAGAAACGGACGCCCTGTGCCTTTTCCGCGGTGGTGACTCTACAGCTGAGCTCAGGCTTTGCGTTTCGCCTTTTAGCATATGTTTTTCCAGAGAATCAGTGGTGCTAATCCTTGCACTCTTAATGCAGCTATATAACCAGTATAAAATGCACCATTAGCTTTATCGACTGCTCATTTGTGTTAGCGCATCTCGGCTACTTCAAATCCTGGGTGCCGATTTTAAAAATTAGGCCAAGATGGACTGCCGGTTGGTTGAGTGTGCTAATGCCATTTTGTGAAGGGAATGTGGCTAATTCAATACATGTTTAAAAAAGAGCAAAAATCGTAGAGTACTATGGCTTGTCACAGTGGTAGTACCCTTTCAGATGAGAATTCTAAGCCACAAACATTACACAGTGAGAGAGCACTGACAGGAATCGTACCTTGGATGGCAAAAACAGACTGCTTTTTCAGTCGCTGCTGTCGTTATGCAATAGAGATTCATGACTTGCCCTCTTTCTTCTCTCCTGCATTATAGATGCAGTTCTCTGCACTGATCCTGCTCCAGAATGCACAACTAACACAGTAACAGGAAAACTATTTTAATACTGAAGAGTAGCATCACCGAAACGCACCAAAGCCTGCTCTCAACTCCGTCATACACTGGGAGTACTTTTCACTGTCTAGGCCTTTCGTCTGTCTGGAGCAACGATGTCAGAATCCCATACTGGAGGGCCTCATTGTCTGCTGCCTTTTGAATTGTTCAAGCAATTGCTACTCGCGAAGCTGTCAATTGGCTAGAGGAAGTACAAACTTTGAAAGGAAAATAAACACCAGCAGACACTGCAGCCATCCAGGACTTCAAGTCTCTATTCGGAGTTGGATTCCTGTGGTCTAGACAATGCTGTTATCGTGAACAGGAGAGTGGATTGTGTTTACTTTTGCACTGAGCTGTAGGCGGCTAATACTGACCAGGACAGCGGCTATTTGACTCTTCTGACAAGTTACAAGGATGTTTGAGCTGGATTATCTCAGGATAAATCAAGTTGAATGTTTCATAATGTAATCTGCTTACGAGGAGGCATTAGTCTAGGCATATTTATCTGCCTACCAGAGTTTTTTTTTTGTTATACTCTGGTAGCCTGAAAAATGTCTTTTAACAGAAATTTGACATCTTCCCTCTGCATTATGATTATGTCTTTATCTCATTATCATCATCATTTTACTGATTCCAACTTTTCCGGAAAGGTTTATTGCCACATCTTGTGCTTTGGCACTTTCTCGGCATTAAAACAAACAGGAGGCACTTATATCACTGCACCGCTTTTCGCTTTGCCCCTGCTTGAGGTGAGAAACAGTTTTAATGGCAGAGACCAAGTCAGGTCAGTGTGCATCCTCAGGCTCTGTCTGTGCTGTGACACCATGTTTCACTGTACTGATATTCTCACTCACGAGCTTGTCTGTATTATAGAGCATTACAAACCTGCCTGAGATGCTGAAATCCAAAAAACCTTTTTTACCTTCAGCGAAGCCTCAACTCTTTCAATTTAAATTTTTGATGTGTATATTTTTCACTCTTCTTCAAGAAACTTTTTTTTTCTGAGAATGCTGGAAATAGAAATGCCATTTTGCTGTTACAAAATTGTCTTTCCGACATAATGTTTAAATGTACTTTTTTATTTAAATATTACATATTCTGTGAATTATTTATGCAAGTGCAACATGCCTTTGGCATTATGTATTCATTCATGCAACAACAACATTTGACGGGTGCAACAATATGACAGCTACATTATTTGGGAAACACAATAAACATTTGTTCTCTCAAAACAAATACCAACTGTGTGGCTTGTATTTGCAGTTATGAAATATATGTTAATAGTTGCCCCGTGGCAGGGGTACCATTCTACATTTTCCAGTGAAAGATGCCATTAAAGCAGGAAGTCAGTGTGTGGTTGTGGACTGAGTTCATCTTTGACAGTAATAAATTCAGGAAATTCTCCCGAGGGGAAGCACAAGTAGGTTGTAGGTCATATGAAATATTTACTCTTGTTAGCCTAGATTATGGATGAGGAGTTTTGAGCCTTTGATATCCCAGAGTCTTCCCAACACTGAATAGCCATACATAACTAATGGTGTCGATGTTGGAAGTCCACAGGAATTCTGGGTAATAATGGCAGAGGATTGTGGACTGCAGTGGAGCCCAGGCAAACCAAAGGTCTCCTACTACATCCGCCGAGGATAACAAGACTTTTATTCAGTGGAAAATGTCAATGTATGTGTGTGATATTTCAGATTACCATGGCAGCTAAGTTTTCTGTTTACATTTCAGCAGTCTGGTCTGATTTTTATTTTGGTGGATTTTTAATGATGAAGGGGAAGTTCTTGGTAGGTAGTGATTTAAGACTGCTGTCGCATAACGGTTTGCTTTTAGCAAAACAGTATTTTACTAATGATCTTAAAGCTTTTTTATTGTGATGCGGCTAAATGAACAGAACTATGAAGAGATTTATTGACTCATACATATAATTCACACCTTCAGTAAGTCATTTTTCTTTTATAGTCAATTAATTACGACTACTTTCATTGTACAAAAATTGACTTGTGCTGATTTATTATATTATGCTTTTATGTCATATTAAATTAACTTCTATTTTAGCTCATTATAATGTACGGAGTGTGTCCAGCTCTCTATAGTCTTTGTGAATGGCCTCTGTTTTTTCTTTTCAGTTTTGGAAAAATATAGAGATTGATCACGTGTACTTGGTGTCATGGTTTTGCCCCCGCCTGCTGAAGACAACAAGCTGGCAGGCACTGGGACCATGTACCCGAAAAGTGGTTTAGGGACCCACAAGCACAGGCTGAGTACAAAAATAGAGATGTTTAATAAAAGTAAAAACACAAAATAAAACTCAGGGGGAGCAGCGGCAAAACAAAACAGGGCTCAGGCATCAGAATGCAGCTGCACTGCCAAGCAACAGGTGTGGCTCGTTGACGTGGAGGCAAAGACCGCAGGAGGGGGGAGGAACTGCAGGACAGAACCATCACCCTTGGCCGACAGAATTATTACGCTTACAGTATTTGTTAACGTATCAAATAATTTTTCTTTGACTTTTTGCAAAAGTTTGTTGTATGTACCTATAAAGTCTTTGATGTTGAAAAATTAGAGTGATTCACCTATTAGCTTCAGTGGAATCATGTAAGAAGTAAACCGCTGTGACAGGTCAAGTGCAAAGTTCCCAAGTTTAACAGCCTTTATCTCAAAATCACAAAGTGTTCTGAAATGTCCATTTCTACCTGATGTATTGACAAATGGCATTTAAGAATGTCACCATCTTTAGCCTAGCATGCAAGTCCACATTGTCATAGTGAAAATTCAAGATCAGCAGCTGAAGTCTTCTCTGCACAGTTTGTTACATAAGATGAATGTAACAGTTAAATTAGTGTATTGTCTCCTTGTTATTTTAATGGTAAGGACAGTTCTGCATGCATTTAACTGTTGTTTACAGTTAACATACACGGAACCTCTGTTATGAACTGATTGTAAAAGTGCAGTTAAAATAACGGGCAAAAAAGGTGCAAGTTTATAACTGCAGCATAACGCACAAAATGAACACAAGCAAATTAATGAATTTATACAAAGTATAAAGAGGCAGCTCATTCAAAAATAAAGAAAAATTTCAAATTTCCCAACGTACTATCCATCTAATCAGATCATTGATGGCCACTGAATTGAGAAACAGGGGAGACAAAAAACATCAGTTTTAAACTGTTCTTGATCATTTTCCTTTACTAACCGGTTCTCCAATTATTTGAATAATCGATAAGCAGGTCAACACACACCTTCTCTCAGTGCAGTGGTAGGGCAAATAAATAAATAATAATAAAAAAAAGATAAACTCCTTTAATTTCAACGTCATGTGAGGGTGCATTCAGTAACCAGAAGCGAGAACCAAAAAATTCAGCAACCTTGGTTTTTATTAATTCTGGGGTAGAAACCCCGGCAGGGCAATAGGCGACGGTGCAGAGTCCACAATCTACAATCAGAATCCAGTAGTCGTAATCCAATCCTTACACAGGTCAGTAATCACAAAACTCAGAGTCGGGCAAAGCGGGTTCGGCACACAGGCAGCGGTATATCAAAGGTGAAGACAAAAATCAAGATCCGGGACGTTCCAGTCAGAAGTGAAACACAAAGAGTACAAGGCATAGACAACAAGGAAAACGTTCTGACAAGAGCTGGCTGTGATCTGACCGCTTCAGTGCAGACACGGGAAGTCACATGCTATATTAGGGAACGGGTGAGTTTGATTGGACTAATTAACAAAGGAATGAACAAGAGGAAGTTCCTAACCACATGAAATTGGCGAAAGCCAAAACGCAGACAGGGATTACACACACAGACCATGACAAACCAACGGCTCCAGTCAAGGAGTTCTAAGTGCACAGTTAAGATTCCAGGACAGAGAGAGAAGCTCACCTGAGGTGTGTGAGCTGTAATCAAAGCAGAGCACAGGGAAAGCAAACGGGGCGGAGTTACAGAGCAGAGCAGAGCAGGGCAGATTTAGTTATATTAGTAAATAGTGATATCTACACACCTAATCAAAATATGTGAATGTTAGTTGGTTAGTTCATGTACAGACAAAGGGATTAGTCTTACTAACTAAGCAGCCTAGCAGTTAATTAATATGGTAATTTCTGAAAAGCGGGAAGGAAGGTAAAACGAGACTTGAAGGAAGTTTGTGAAATACAGGAAAACTTCTGAAATCTCCCGAAGCATGTATACACGCAGACAGAGGAGTGCACTGGCATGACAACACAAATCACATCAGACATCACAGTGGAGACAATGTTCAATGCATGGCATGGAGAAATACATAAACCAGAATGATAATCTAAACAGTGACTATATGAGTAATGGCAGGGAATGCAGGACAAAGCAAGACAGGCAAAATACAAAGCATGGTACGGATAAGGGGAAAACAATAGCATGCTCAAGACAAGCATGGTCAAAACCAGAATCCTAACATGGTCACCTTTGGCAAGCAATTTAGGGTACCCAACCTGTCCCCAATCATTGTTTAAATTAAAATAAAAACAAAGATTAGCTGCATGTGCCCACAATTTTGAATAATGTTAATTGCTCAAATTTTGTAAAAATAACTTTAATTCTCTTTTTACCAAAATGGAGAGAACTGGCTCCATTTAATAGTGTAGAGTGTATTTGCAGTCAGTGTATGTATAATGAAGGAAAGCTAGCCAAGGCTAAATATCCGATTAGAGGCATGTTTTTTGACTCCCCTCTTTTCTACTCTTTTCTGCCAGATAGGCTTGCTGAGTTCAACCCTGCAGTTCAGCCTGATAAAATCGTCCTCGCTGAAGCCTAATGTTAGCGCTCCTCAAAGCCATTTCAAGAAATACGGGCAAGCAACTGTGACCTTTATTCTACCCCTCCATGAGTTCCAGTGTGGGATTTTAAAATGTGCGTTTAGCAGAAGTCAGCATTTCTGCTCAGAATTCACTGATGACTAGCGGTTGTCTTCTCTGGTTCATATCATTCCGGGAATGTCACCGTTACAGCTGTCCCCAGATCATTACTTTCACCTCACTGCTTGAGCTTTCAGTGTGATGTTTACTCAACATGGTAAGCCATCTTGGCAAATTGTTCCCTCGCGACCATACTGTTAAGCTTCGGCAAACTAAATTAAGATGGATAAGTTAAATGCAAATTGCCTTCAAAATTTTATGAATATTGTCTATCACAATTGCTTTTAAATCTGTTTGTTTTGTTCTCCCAGCATTTTACTCTTCTTCTGCCATTTAAACACTCTTCCATAATGCATGCAGCATTGAAGACCCCGCCCACAGCTTATTACAGGAAGTGGCAGCGAGGAAAAAATTGTTGATGCTGTGCAATGCTACATGTAGCCCAGTGACATGCCGTCATAGGTAAGTTAAGTGAGGCAGAATCCTGGCCTTTAAACA
This sequence comes from Gymnothorax reevesii, assembly GCA_029721435.1. Taxonomy (NCBI): domain Eukaryota; kingdom Metazoa; phylum Chordata; class Actinopteri; order Anguilliformes; family Muraenidae; genus Gymnothorax; species Gymnothorax reevesii. The sequence continues at coordinate 27,044,949 of CM056574.1, read as the reverse complement.
AACGATATCTCCCTATTACTTTCCTTATTAGCAATCACAGGATTGATTAACTAATTTACTACGAGTAAACGGCAGAATGACATGCCAACTTCAGTTTTCACGGCATTATTGCTCAGTGCATCGAACTTTAAATGCTCACTACACAGCAAATTTGTTCATATATGCTTACAGGAAGCGTTCAATGCTTGGTCAATATGTGTACGAAAATGTTTTCCCCTTAAATACAAGCTTTTTAATGCCATTCCAAAAAGAAAAAAATGGGAGTTAATTTTCAGTCTTCCTTCATAATCCGATAAACAAAATGTCAAAACGATACACATAATTACTGAGAGAGTTGAGATATTTTTTCTAATTATTAAGAAACCCATCCTTGCAGTCTCAAATCAAAGCATAAATGTATATGAATCTATTTGTCATTACCCCCTCTTAATCATTACAGGCTAGGCTGGGTCAGTAAAAAAAGTAAAAATTGATTGACTGTCAATCAGGCATAGTACGCAGAAACAGGTTGACAAAATCTAGCAATAAAAGGTGAAGTCACTGCCTCCCCTGATCGCCCATCTCTGATGTTTCCCCACTCAAATGATTTTTGTAATATCAGAATTTACTTGAACTGGAAAAAGTCAGTAGTGTGGCTCAGCATTTGACAGTTGGTTCTTTTGTGATCATTTTTAAACTTTGGGAATATGTTCAGGCCTATTCATTGAGAGGGCTGTTTTTAGTTTCTCCTGTCTTTTTTCTTGAGGTTTCAGAGCAAATGGAGAGATATAGCGAGAGAGAGAGAGAGAGAGCTGTTCTTTGCACCAAGACAAAGTATAATACCGTTGCCGCCTGGCAGTGATGTTCCCTCTGTCGATACAATCAAACAAAATGGATTTCCTCCCATCTACATGCAAACTAATTTTCCCAAAATCTCTTTTAGAGTCCTGAATTTCTTGCTTCATCTCTACAACCTCACTCTCAGAAAAAGAAGGAAGTGTCTAAAAATGGATATTGATTTTCACTGGGGTTTACCCTGTAGGTGCATTAAAGGGCCGTGCCTCTTCTCTGGTCTGACAATTCATTAGCACCTTTTTTGATTATGAATGCAACAAGAACCTTAAAAAACAAAAAATGCCACCATTGCAGCAGTATTTCTAAGAGTGCCCACACTCAGCATGTGTTCTTCCACTCCTAAAACTCATTCTTCCTGTCTGGGGCTGTGGTCAATTCCAGAGGTTTCAATTTTTACCCAAGTTTTACGCACAATTTTTCCATTTTGTGTAACCTTTAACCAATTATTATCTTCTCCTCTTCTCTGTCCCATCAAGCTGAATGCCTGGTCCCTTTTTGAGAAACACTAATCCCGGGGCTGGTGCTGTAACATAATGGTCCCACCACCCTGACATGTCAAATTCAGCCAGTTTTATTTCAAGCACTTCTGAGCGTACAAGTTAATTATATGCTATGTTCACATAGCCGGCATTAATTTATTGAGCTTGCAGCTTCAGTGCCCCTCGCGCTGTTGCAAAATTGCGATTTTGGCATTTGCTGGTGGGTTGAAGGGAACAGGAGGATGCACGCACTCCGTGCGACCGACGTGTTCCGTAACTTACGATTTACAATTACCGCAAATAATTTTTTATTATTTTTTAATGCTCAAACCAAGCGAAGTGCGAAGGCCAGATAAGGCATGAAATGCCACGGCTGAAGGAACGTAACTGTCACTGTCACGGCTGTGACTCGCCAGGGCCCGCTGGGCGAAGTGCTCGGGTTCGCTTAGCTCACCGCACAATCACACAAGCACACGCTCATCCAAACTCGCACACTAGGTGGTATGGGATGAAAGCAGATGTTTGAATGAAGGTATGCCAGGCGGGATTGTCTGACTTAACTTGACAATCGCGGGAGCTCTTTCAAATCAAAGCGAAGGCATCATAAGAAATTAACCCTGCCAATTTTCAAGTGCCAGAGTTAATTTCTTATGATGCCTTCGCTTTGATTTTAAAGGAACTTGAGCATAAATCCATTGGACTGTGTTGCTGCCCATAACTGTCATCAGTGTGATAAAAAATTGAAATTTTATGTATGATTTCTAATTTACTATTTGTATTTCTGTTCTTTACTTTGCTCCATTTAGCGTCTCAGTGTTGTGTATATTGTTTTTAATTTTGTGTCATAGACGTGCATTGCTGCCTTTCTTGGCCAGATCTCCCATGTGAAAGAGATGCTTGATTTCAATGGGCCAATTACCTTGTTAAATATAGGTTAATAAATAAATAATAAATGTGTATTCAGGTTAACTGAAATTAGCTAGACATACACTACAGGCCAAAAGTTAGGGGCCACCCTCAGATGTTTAATGGTGCACCAAGTGCAATGTGATCCCTAGGTTTTGGGGAAGGCATTTATACAGCATGCCTTCTTGTCACATAAAATTGGTCACGTCCTAGTGACATAAAATCATGTAACACAAAGGCATTGGAACTCAGTTATAAAACATTGTGGTCAGTGATCAATCAGTCAAGACAGCTTTAAAATGTGGTCTGAGGTCTGTAATTCACCCAAAACCCATTGGCCTCCAATATTTCTTGCATTGAAGTCATTTCATGTGCAAAAAATAATGAAAGAACAGTTGATGTGTGATTTTTTTTTTTTTTTAATCTGAGGGTGGCCCCAAACTTATGGCCTGTAGTGTAGTTAACACTGATTTGAGTAACCTTTAATGCGCACCATCTTGCTATTACCTGGCCACATCACCCGATGCAGAAAAGTCCATTTTAACTCCATATCGTGTTCTCTCATACCATGAGTGCCGATGAGCAGACCTTTACATGTATGTCGGATAAAAATCCAGATACCGGCCTTCTCCAGTGGCATCAACAGAGGGTTGCTCGGGACTATGAACAATTTCAGAATACATCAAGGACTAATCCATTCTCATCACAATACAATCAGCTCCTGATTGCATTTAATGACATTATGCACATCACAGCAATTAACGCAACACAACAAAAATCAATGTTCTGTGCAGAATAAAGTGCATTATATTGGTATTTTTTGCACCTTTTCTGTTCACCAGGTGTACTCTTTACACCCCATACACACTCCTTTAAGACCCTGAACCCACTCTATCAATGTTACGTGGTAAGTGACAGTAATTAACAGGCTTTATAACAGCAGCTGCTGGGCACATTAAAAGTGAATGTGGTGGAAAATATAAGGGTAACAACGATTTATGAAAGTTTTTTCTGCAAATCACTTCGGCTATTATGGGCAGTAGCTACGCTTTGTTATCCACTAAAAACTGGGCTGTATTTGGTGCTTTTCATTTCTGCTCTTATATTCCGTTCCTCCTTCTTCAAAACCGATTAACCCTTTGATGCATGTTGTCCAATAATTTTGATATATTTTGAGAAGGGATTATGTTGTCTGGGTTCATAGATACCCAGAATACACAGAATGTTCATTTTATTGGACATTTTTAGTTCAGAATTTCCCAATAGGTTCATTTCTGATTACTCACATGATTTGACCACAAACAATCACAATGGCAGTGTCCCTGAGTGAGAGATTAAGTTGACAAACATCAAAAATATTCTTACATTGTTCAAGCTTTATCCCGTAGAAGGAAAGTACAATAGTAGACACTGAAACACATAAGCTTTATAATGCATATATATTTGTTGAAGCACCCCTGATTTTATGCTCTGTCAAAAATATTGGACAATATGAACGCCAGGCAAATAGCTCAAATAAGTCATGTCCAAAATGTTGGAAATCAGGCATATCAATAACCAGGTTTCTTCGACTTTGCATTATTTCTGTCACCCCACATGCATTATGTCCAAAATACTGGACGGTGGTATGTATTCCACTCATAATGTCCAGAATGTCTGCTAGTACCCCTCTTAATAAAAAAATTGCAGCAAACCCTATCAAATAATGAGAAGAACATTAAATTTCTAATTTTAACATGTTGGAGGCATTTGTTCATACTCTATGCAACAAAAGATTAAAAAGTAGAATGACAAGGGAGAGTGATGCTTTAAGTGCTTGACTTCGATTACAGGTTAATTAATTTTCTGCATGTTCTAGATGGGGATAGTGCAATTAGTGTAGTAAAACTGGACATTGACTTTTTGCTCACGTGTGTTACGGTGTTTCGAATCACAGCTAGTTTCTGACATCACCCATTTGCGATCTTAAAGGTGACCCATTATGCCATTTTTCCAAGTTTATATTTTGGTCTTTGACTCCCCTAGAGTACTCCTGATTGCGCAAAGTAAAAAAAGGGTACTTATTTCGTCATACTGCCACCCTGAAAAAACCCCATTTGTAGTCCATTGTAGTCTCTGCCTGAAACGCCACATTGGGGTGGCTCTTCTGCTATGGCCCCCACTCCCCGTGTGCCCACTTTCTTCTGACTGGCCAGCTCTGTGGAGGGCGGATCTAGGCGGGACGAGGCAGCAGAACGCAGTTTTCCTGGTTCAGCTCTTCAGAGTGAAACTGACGTAACGCAGTACATGTACTTTTGTATATAGATCGAATGAAATTAACTTGCAATGCAACGGCGAAAGTGGAGGACGAAGTGCTTGGCAGATCAAGCATGAATTTTCTATCCGCTACAGTTTGCTATGGCAACAGTTAGTGAGTACAGCGGTTTTTCTACTCTGTAGCTAGGATGCAGGGAAAGCTACCTGTATAATCCACCCCATATAGACACATTTGTTGAACGGGTCGACATGCCCAAGTGTAGACCGGAGGCCATAGAAGTCCGGTGGGTCTGAGTTTAGAGGGAGGGGCAGCTAAAAGTGGACCAACAGCTTATGGCCTGCTTCAGTGTGTATTAGGACCTGCTGGTTCACGTGCATAGCTGTGGTGTGTTGTTCGCGTGGAGAATAGCCTGCGTTGCCGGTGGTCAGCGGCTGGCAGGAGATAGGAGAGGAAAGACCGCCTGCACGGTAACGTAGGGATTTTGAGTTGTCCGTTCATCAGTGAACAGGAATTACTGATTGGCTTAAGAGATGTCAATCAAAATTGAACTGTCATCGAATGTAAAGCAACACTCGAGTTTCATTGGTTTAAAAAAGGGGTGGTCCGTCGCGGCTCATTGCGCAAGGAAGTGGGCGGCTACTCAAAATCCCTACGTTATCGTGCAGGCGGTCTTTGCTCTCCTTTCTCCCGCCAGCCACTGACTGCCGGCAACGCAGGCTACATGGAGAAACGAACAGCTTCTGCGCTGGTATATGACGGAGGGGGGAAAGCTCCTGGCTTAACGGCCTTTTCGGAAATTGCCTGTGGTAATGGTTTACTTATTGCTTCGGAATGACAAGCGTTTCCTCGCGGAGAATGGGCACGTTATGGACATGATAAGTTCCATCTGCGTGAACCGTTGCTTATGTGGAGCTAGCGAATCGATCACTTTTACAGGAAAGAATTTAATATTTAATCGATGGTAATGCAGAGAAATCGTTTGTTATACCAGACATGTTATAGCCTGTGCGCTTCACTATTGCTTTCACCAGTAGCATCAGAGAGCTTGCCCGGACATTGGAGATAAACAGTATCAGGCTGACCATGGTCAGTAAAGTGATCGTTTCAGAAGCACCCAAAAACACAGCCCAAGCTCTGCAAAACCTACATCTGGTCTAACTGCAGCCCAACTCGGCAGACACATACAGCACCTCTTTGGTTAGCTTCCACTGTAGTGGCTACAATCTGGCAACGTTATGATGAAACTGCCACATTAATGCTTACCGAAGTAACACAAGCATACCGATCATAATTGCTGCATATAAGTTAACCTGGAGCATTTTTAATTAGCACGGCATGCAAACTAACATGCTGATAAGCGGTCATGACTTTGAATGTAATTTGTTGCGCGAAAAAAAATTTTCGCGTCCGGTGTGAAAGCTGCTTAACGCGCCCATAACGGCTGCATTCATGTCTTTGCATTGACTTTGAATGTAGCTAATCTGTCGTGCGAAAAATTTGTTGCGTGTCGGATGTGAAAGCAGGTTTATGGATAATACACGACAGGTAGAGAGAGTTCGGTTATGTTATGAACATAATACAGGTTCTGCAGTGTCTAGATATACGGCAGTTTTTATTGGTATGGCAGTTGATTTGAAGGGATTAGGATAAGGATTAGGGATTATGATTAGGGGAAGGGTTAGGTTAGGGTAGGGTTTGAAATTGGGACTGTTGTACCTCTCTACATTGAAATGCATTGGAAAACTGCCGTACCTGTAGCAACTGCCTACAGGTTTTGCAGACCGTAAATGCCATTAGCGCGGACAAGTTGCCTATGAATCAATCACTTCTACAGGAAAGAATAACTTATTTGATCTTCGCCTTTTTTGGCTTTTTATTAACCGCAACAATTTCTAAAGGGGGATGAAATTTTGTCAAGGCAGTGCAGAGAGATAATTTGTAAACTGGTAGAGCTTCTGCGTTTCGCATTTCGGGCTAGCATATTTCGCATTTCGCATTTTCGCAAAAAGTCACCCACTGATTTCTGGTGGCATCCTCTTTTGGAAGAAAAAATAAATGGTTTTCTTCACATCCAAAAGTAAACGGACAAGCAGCTTTGAGAGTGATACTGACAAAACTGCACCTCAAATGATCTGCGGTTCTTCTTTTGTATTTCCAAAAGTGTCGACGCTACTAAGGCATAGTGTGATCTGCCGTTGTTTGTGCCCACCAGAATAGTTTCCGGTGTGAGCGGGTCCAGCGCCGTGATTGGCTCTGGCTACGTCTGTAGCAATTCGACGGCACAACCTGACGTCAGGTTTTGCCCAGATCTCCATTTAGTAAGCAAGGTTTCCATGCTTACTAAAAAGTTTCGGATATTCAAGATTTCATCTCCTCTTATTCTCCCAAAAATATAAGTATTACACATTTATTGCATGCAGCTGGTTTGCTTTACTGGGGCAGATCATATCTACCTTCTTCACTGCACGTAGTTCCAAGAAGAGCCAACCCTGTTTATGTCAAATTTCACCAAAGAAATGGATTGGACATTTCCATAATAGCAAGTTATGTTTGTAATGCTAGACTGATGTGACAAACCACAAAGGCCAGGGTGGGTAACAGCCAGCATTCGCACTGTGTAAAATTCTCCCAGGAAGATATCTCTGCAGGAAGATAATGGATCTAAAAACGTCTCATGGGCAGATAACTCGCTGTAATGGCACAGGCAGAGTGTGTGAACTCACAAACTCATCAAACACACACAAACACACACACACACACACACACTATCTGAGCCACTCATCGGCCATCCCGCATGTCTGCCCTACCTGCTGGGTCCTCAGAAAGAGAGAGAAAGGGTGGATAGAGAAGAGTAAAGGAGAGAAAGGGGGAAGGAGACATGGGGGGAAATGGACCAATCATACGTGGAAGCTGGAGAGAGGACAAAGGGTCACAAGCATTGGTCACAAGGTGAGAAGAGAAACAGAAGAAATAAATAGACAGCAGAGATGGGATGATATCCGGAAGGGGGGCAAAGAAAGAGGTCTAGAAGGTAGAGGGTGACAGACGGAGGGGTGTAGAAGAATTAAAAAGACACACATTCATGTTTTATGTCTGTAATACGATGGACACCCTGTCCTATAGCATATGCTTGGATTTCAAATCTAAATGTTGTGTATGCTTAAAAAAGAAGACCAGCGTATAGCAAAAAAGAAAAAAATGTGCGTAAGATGGCCCGAATGTATTTTTATGTAGTTTATCAGGATTAACTTTGAAGCAAAGAAAATGGTGTTTGCATTTCTGTGCCTACACACCATTTATAAAGGAGGCCTCTGATCAGTGCTGATGCTATTGCCAAACACTTTCATTTCTACATTTCTTTCCCCTTCCCTCCCTCTCCCGCCTCCATTCTTAGTCTCCCGTGACCCTTCCCGTGTTAATCTCACCCTGCCAAGTAGGATGGAGGAACGTGACGGACACATTCCAGCACCTTCTAAATGGGGTCAGCCCTCTGCTCATAGACCGTTCAACATAAATGGTACAGGGCCCATGGGGGACTTGAGCTGTTCTGCCTGCTGTCCATCCCTTTGTCATGGAATACTGTTAGCCTTTTACCCTCTCACTTTCACAGCCAATTTTTATTCGTCTTATGTGGGTCAAGCCCAGAAAAATGTGTTCCTTCAGGACTGAAGGGCTTTCCTAAGTACTTTGATTGTGATTTGATTATTTTGGGACTTTTTTCTTTCTTTTTGACAACCAGGATCAACCTAAAGAGTATTTTGGCTGTTTCTGTTTATTATTAGCCCCCTGGTATATAATGTGGGGGGATATAGTCATCAGTATGTCCGTCCATTCGTACGTGTGTACATCAGTAATCATATCAGTTCCAGAGCAGAACTTCAGTGCCGTTCAATATTTTTTAACATACTTGCTGTCAGTATTCATCAGGTCCTAGGCTGGGGCCTTTTCATATTTTAGGATTTCTGAGATTAGATTGTGGGCGCTGGGGGGATATGTCACCTGTTGATTCTTGTTTTACTCTTTAACATTCCTCGCTGCAGTTTGGCTTCCTTGGTTGAAGGTGACCTCATTGTAGATAATATTCAAATGGGCTGGAGAGCATGTTGTATTTGGCCTTTAAAAGAGTTTAACATGATTCTGATATCACCACTTAACCAACCTCTGCAGCTATGAGATGTCAGGGCCATCCTGATATTAAGCAACACATCACCCCGGTCTATGAGAGTTGCATTCATACAGGCCTCGCCACCTTTTAACATTATTCATTTAACGTATGGATGCTCTATTCTGAGATTGGCTGCATAGAATTCTCTGGACTCGCCGTGGATCTAAATTGGAGCAGTCTGGGTTTAAAGCACTCAAATCTCTGATATAGGGACTCCAGATTTGGACACATCCTTTGTGGTTGTTTTTGTCAATTAAAATTTAAAGTCATTTCATACCAAATATCCTCTTTTTCAAAATAAAAGCTTAATATCACATAGACTAAAAAGAAGAGCTCTATCCATTCTGCAGCCAGAGTTCCTCGGTATCTAGGCCCTCTGTAAGAATACCACCTTAGGTCTCTCAGTCTCGCTCAATTCTGGTCTCCCTGTTTCCTTTTAAAGGGCATTGCTTTAAGGAGGGAGAGAGAAGATGTGAGGGGGAGGTGCATGGCCATTCTTTTCAATGCGACTAAAGACCTTTGTGACTTCTCGCCGACTCCCAACAGTGCTTTTGCGTATCCTTATTAAGATCCCACAGGGCTTTGCTTTCCCAAAGTCCCGCTGCTGTTGATAAACATGACCAATATAGCCCAAAGCAGGCAATTTCCTGCTACGGGTGTTGATTAAGTGCAAGGCCTTTTTCGTGACTTTGGTTAGGTTTTTTTTTTTTAAATAATGAATGCACCCAGAACTACTGACTTGGGTGGGAGGTCAGTGAAAGTGATCACGGAGCGAACATGGGTTGTGTTTCTTGGTCAAGGAGAAAGGGGTCAAAGGGGCTCTAATTGACAGGATAGCGGCAGAGATGGGTCTCTGTTGCTGGGATGAAGTTACAATAGGTTCCCAGGACGCTGTGCTTCCGATCCAACGCACAGAAAACGTTCAGTCAGCTGATCTAATCTGGATCTTTGGATTCTCTGCATGTATAATTTTAGGAGGCAACATAATCATTTCTACACAAGGCGCATTGACCGGTTCCAGTAAGGTGCAATAGACTTGGCATTAACACTTCATTAATCCCTCCTTTCTAATAAATAACTGACTCATCCTGAATAACACTGTATTATACAACAGTTAGTTGCGGTCAAATGTTCAGTTTGGACAAGAGGCTTTCTAGGACAGATGAATCACTCCACTTGTCTGTGTTCGCCACATGAAATTCAAATCAATTGAAAGGTCATTTGTTCATTTAATTGAAGGCGATGACGAGGCTACAGGAATGTTATCAACATTAAAAGTCAAAGGGCAAATAACAATATTAGCAAACCTGAAGCAAATCATACTGCTACAGAGGCAACAAAAATGAATTGTAAAAATATTCATAAAATCAATACAGATGCTTCTTCTGCAGCTTAATATTAATGTACTTCCTATATTTCAAGCCACAGAAGCTTAATTTCAAGTTTGCTCTACAGACATAAATGCCTCTTTTACAGGGCTTTGAAATTACACGCAACAGTAAAAAAGCACATTAATGAAATACAGTTTCTGAACAAGAGGCAGCATTTATTTAGTGGTTTGCACAAAGGGGTTAGGCGGATTAAATCTTCAATGAGATGGGCCATATGCTAGCCCGCATAATGCTAGGCCCTTCTGTATCAAGATTACATCTGTTTTCTTTTATTTTTCCGTCAGAGATGTACGGGAGTTATTAATTTAGGAATGCAAATTCTAAGATTAAAACAGTACCAGTAGTGAGAGATGGGAAAGAAAGCAGTTGAGCGGGTGGAGTGAAGAGTCTTTTTAATGCACCAGCCCTTGCTTCACATTATCATTATCTATTTGGACAGAGTGAACAAGTATGCTACGTACGTGCTTTTGTTGCTGTTTGTGTGCATGTGTGTGCTTTTCTATGTCTCAAGGAACTGAAGAATGTCTGATGAAGCCGGCAGGACATATAGAGGCCAATGCATTGAGCTAATTTGTGTGATGATCCATTTTCCTTTTTCCAGAACAGGATCTGACATATGGCAGCATTGAGCCAACATGGCTCCACCACAGCTCTAATAACTCCCGTGAAACCTCTCTGCTTGTTATTAAATGATTGCCGCATATCAACACCAAACTATCAATGATACAAGTGGCTCAGTCACTGCGGCTGTGCTTGTTGACAACTCGTGAGCTGAGGATTACCTGGGCCTATCTCCATTTTTTATCAAAAATTATGTTCTACCATAGAAATAATCTCAGTATTAACAGGTACTATATCCTGATGTAATTTTTTCAATGATAGATGGCAGCTGGGAGAAACATCCAGAAAGTACATAGTACTTTGTATGAATTTTCAGTCCACTTCAGTTTAAAAAGTTTTATGTCCACATTGTCCAACCAGGGAGCTGGATATAGGGTCACCTGATCAGAATGACAAGATTGCTGAGCAAAGGTTCTATCCACTTTACCATGTCAAAGCAAAATCTCTCTAATATACCAAACAGAAGGTTTTAAGATGATGAAATCTGGGATGTTTTGCACATAGGTAGGTACTACAGCACTTGAATGAAGCATCTATGTCTTAAAACCCTTAATTTCCCTTATAAAGATTTCCTATAGTTAACTAGTTTACTACAGTAAAATTGATGTAAACTATAGAAACTACACTTTACAACGGTAAACTATAGTTTGTTCCAAATATATTATAGTAATTGAATACCATTGCTGTAGTTTACTATAGTAGAGTTTGACTTTTGTAGTTAACTTTAGCATCACTAAAGTAAACTACAGACTTACTACAGTATATCTATAGTAATTCAGCAAAAATACCATAGTTACTATAGGAAACTAAAGCAGCGCTCAGAGAGCGCAAGTACCTCCACCAATGTACTCAGTGTTATTTTTGCCTGTAGTAGCAACCCCTGTGTTTATGCAGTCCTGTTGTCTTCGCGCAAATATTTTTATAATGTGTTTTTGACCTTTTGCATGCCCTTGACCTCCCAAAATCAAATCACCTCTTCCTTGAACAATACTTAATCATGCCGCAAAATTTGATGAAAATCCATCCATAACTTTTTGTGTAATGCTAACAAACAAACCAACAAACAGCCAACAGAAAGACTGCAATGATCACATAACCTCCTCCAACTTCGTTGGCGGAGGTAATAAATAATAATAAATACTTCAATCAAGCAAACTGATTAAAAGATGCATTTGTTAGGTTGATCCATGAGTCCAATTTGTTGACATCAACATGGGCATTATAATTCATAACACAGCTTTTTTCAAAAGTATTTAGCTAATTAGCTTACACAGACATAATAAGAAAGCAGGTTTAGCTGATGTCAAACTCATTTGCAATTTGGTAAATGATTACATAAATCTGGCCTTTCATTATCAATTATGCATAATCCTTATTCAGTCATTTGATCATATATATGGGCAGACTAAACTGACAAGATACATATCTGAATTAACATACGATACAAACATCACACAGTATCAAAATATGCCTTTCATATTTGAGTTCAATTTTACACAATCAGTGATAAACAATACAAGGTGACTGTAAAGAGCTTAAAGTGAGTGAAAAGTTCGAAACAGTAAAAGAAATATGTCATCTGAAAAATTCATGAAAAAACTAGATATTGACTTTTTCTAACAAAAAGACATTATTGTAGCCCCGACGGAATGTCTGGGAGTACTATGGATTTGCTGTGGTTGCACGTTTGCGCCATGGCCCAGAAGTACCTCTGCATGAGGGAAACGATAGAAGATAAATGATAGTGATTGAAAAATAACAGGTTGAATATCATGTCAAATTTTTGCTTCAGAAAACTTTTCAGAAAATTTTTCTTAACTAATTTGAATACCACTGGCTCAGCATAGATGAAGTGGTTGCTACAGAGGACAGCGAATTTTTCAGTCACAAGAGAGCATTTTTGGAATTGCTGGAGAGATAGTATGGGCAAGAATATTGAGCAGTTTGCACAGGAGGCTTAGCTGAGGAGTTTGCCAGGGCCCAATACGAAATCCGGTGTCGACTACACAGACAGTGGTCAAAACCAGGAAGACAGATGAGCAAAGGTACATAGACAATAGGCAAAAAGTCATAGTCGATGAACAAAGCCAAGGGTCATACACAGGGCATCCAAACTCAAGAATTGTGGTCATAAAAAACTGGGTCAAAATCTAAAAAGACAGAACAATACAAGGAGGGCTATGGCAAGAATCGAAGTCGGACAAACCAGTCGAAGAAAAACAATACTCAATGGCATACATGGCGCTCTGCACAAAGAAATATTGATCAACGTTCTGACAAAGTCCAAACTGCAGTGAGGACTATTAAATAGACGGGAGGGAAGTCACATGCTACGCAAGGAACAGGTGAGCTGGATCAGACTAATCAGAATGGGTGAGTCACATAAGGGAAACCCTAACCACGAAAATTGGTGAAAGCCAAGACACGGACGGGAATCACACAAACAGCCTATGGCATTTAAACAGCTCCGGTCAAGTTCTAAGCGCACAGATAACGAGTGTAGGAAAGAAATTAAGCACGTGCGAGAGATCTTGCAGAAACACAGGGGGAGACAGGTAAAGCTGAGCAGGAGGCGGAGACTACAACAGGGCGATTGCTGAGAGGGAATTAGTCCTCATTAGTAGCGGTGCATCTTTACAGATTTAACTAGAGTGCTCGTTAGTAAGTTTGTAATCTATATACATGGATTAGTTGTGTTAGTAGACAGTGATACAAAATACAAATGTTAGTTTTGTTAGTAATCAGAACAGTAAGGCAAAGGAAGTAAATGAGAATTTAAGGAATATATTAAACACCAGAAATCGTTTAAATCACCAGAAGCATGTGAGCACACAGACTGGAAACACAGACTGAACCAACTAGATCATAAGACAGGGGAGACAAGTGCAATGGAACTGAGAAACGACTGAACTAAAACCTGAGAATTACAATAACCAAAGAAAATAAATAAAAGATAAAATATCGCAAGTCATGAACACTGAACTTGAACATAAACATGACAAAAAAAACCACAACCATGACAATTTGCCTACGCGTCGTGCCTTAAAACTGTGGAATGCACACCTCCGCATTGATTATCCCCACACTCAGACGAACTGAAGACATAAAAACTGAAACCATGCAGTGACCACAAGAACGGTTAATTCAAATGTTAATTCGAACAGTACAAATATCATTTCAATTGTATTTCATTGTGATTCCACACAGTTCTTTGTAAATTTTCTTGATGCAAATAAAATTAATTCAGTTAATTTATTCATGCACTCATTATTCTTCATAAATTATGTATGGCGCGACAGGCTGAGCCATGAAGTTATGTATGCGAATATTCCTCGGAGGTTTAGCGTATCTTAATGGTAACGCTGGCAAACAGATGTTTGATGACCTAGCGAGCCTGCATTGTAATTAGTGAAGACATAACGTTTGCTAACGCACCTTGGATTAGGCAGTAATTCCTTTTAAGGTAGACTGCAAAAAGTGGCATATCGCATTCATGAACATATGTTTCACTTTTTAACGTTACATTCCTATCAAATGCTTCTTTGTGTTTGATTGTTTGACAAAGAGAGCAACGTTTTAAAATAGTGCTGTATTAGCTGAGACCTGGCAGTGAAAATAAATAACAGCCTGGAAAATGAGGTAGGTTACCTTTTTAAGTTTGGGAATTCGTAGCATCAGGTGAATTTCAATATGCGCAATATCGCTGGTTAGTTCAACTTTGTTCTGATGATGACACACGCAATGCACACTTGTCCACTCGCTCACTCCCTCTTTATGTAGTTTTCAATGTAGAACATTTGCAAAACTAAAAAAGTACTCAGAGAGCGCAAACCTCCGCCAGGTTGCATCAAAACCCAAAAGCACGGCGATTGGAACTCCGGGCCATTGGAAAGACTTCAAATCTTGAACTTTGGCGAATATCTCAGCTGTGCTTTGGCCTATAGATATGCCAAAATTTAATGACGTGTTCCTTGTCCTAATATCCACCTTCTCTGAAAATTTTATCAAAATCCATGCATTATGTTTTGATTTATCTTGCATACAAACAAACAAACAAACAAACAACCAAACAAACAGACAAACAAACAAACGCCGGCGATCACATAACCTCGTGCCAACTTCGTTTGGCGTAGGTAACTATAGTACAGCGTATTTTTACAGTAGTTTTTTTGGTAATTTTTCATAACAGTTGTCTTATTCCAGGGAGCCATTTAAGATAGTACTACTTGATTTTCAATCTTATATTTTATGCATTGCAAGATGCAAGTGTATGCGCATGAACAAGTACAATATGGACACAGTACTCGTTGAAACCAAGCCAAAGGCCAGAGTTTGTTGTACTGTAGTGTGCATCATGTCTGCATTAAATGTACTCAGATGAACTTATACTGGCTATAGAGATAGCAGCAATTGATACTGAACACCCTCGAGACTCCATAGCTCATTTCAGTGTTACAGATCTCAGTCTCATCCCAACGCATCATATATTGACGCTACCTGGCCAAGCGTCGATATACGAGGAAAAAGGTCGCTTTTAGTGTTCTTTATTGACGCCAGTTTAAAACGAACCCTACCCCCTACCCCCTAACCCTCAAAAAATGACGGCAAAAGCCTCCTTCTGCCTCTTATATTGATGCTTGGTCAGGTAGCATCAATATATGAGGAGTCTGGATGAGAATGTGTTGTGTTACAAGGTTTGTTTCCAGCTTATTTTCAGACAGGACGTGGCTGCTCATTTTCTGTGAATATTATTGTCAGATACCCTGTTTTTCTTTCAAATTCTGTATTACCTTTTACCATGAACATGTAATTTGCAGATTTGGGTGGAGTCACATTGTTGCGTTCTATTTTAAAAAACACAAGGGAAGACAGAACTTTGTGGCTAAACATTTCTGGGAATACAAGGAACTATCTAGGAGATAGAACCATATACCTACAAAATGTATGTCATTTTGAAAATTACAAAGGCCTATTTCCATTTACATTTTCCTCGATCCCCTATCCAAAATAACTCTACTAAAGGTATAATGACATGATATTATACCTTTCAGTCCAAATAATTGCCCTGAATATAAATATCTGAAAAGTATACTTGGAGTGAAAAATTATGATGCAGCAAAATTTCACATCCCATTTTCTTCATGTAGTAAAAGGTGAAGATAGGTCCAGTTAATTCTCAGCCCACGAGCTGTTTTATTTGGCATTCCCAATACTTTACAAAATCTTTGAAGTTTTCCAGGAAAAAATTACAAATGATAAACAACCACTATAGAAAAATACAAGTAATTGCGCACGTAGGTAGTGTAATACGACCCAGCATGGGTTCTAATTTCACAGCATCACAGTTCTACTTGAACAGTCATTGTCGCATTGTGCCTTCTCTGTCGTAATCGCCATACTCACCAAAGCTGGGAAAACTATGTTTTCAGGGTCTATGTTAGCCTTCAATTACAAGGCTTGCAACTTCTTGACTCAAAGTGTAATTTAACCCCATAAAACCCATGGGCCCATTTATGGGTTCTTCTAATGCAGCTGCTGTATTCAAACCTGTGGAACTTCAGACCTATGTTAAATTCTAGAAAAATACCAAGGTTTCTAACAATCCAAAAGATGTCCAACTGTTTTAAAGAGAAATGCGCATAAAATGATCCTTAAGACCTACATATTTTCCGTTTGATGTAATGTGGAGGCCACAGAAACATGACGTCCTGGATTTTAAAATTTCTCTAATATAAGTGTAATGAATGCTAATGAAGCACTACAAGCAGTAGATACAGAATATGTGTGTGACACTGTGCTACAATTTGAAAAAAAAAACAAAAAATAAACAGTTATATCTGACTTAAAACCAACTTTTAAAAAAAGTGTAAATGAAAAGTTAGAATTTAAGGGGTTAAATTTATTGTAGCTATGGGAAATTTTTATTAAATTTCAAAATGCTAACATGTTTGGAACTATTCATAGGTGTGCAGACCTAGGAAAACTGTTCACACTGCTGGAACGCCCTTTAACTGATCGCTCTCAAGTATTCAACAGACCTGTGCTGTAACCTTCAAGAATGAATGGTGAACTGTCAAGATTTGTGAGTGATGTCACAATCCCTTCCAGCAGCCTCTCCAGCTTCAAAACCCAATGCAGCTGCATGATTGATGAGTCAGTTCACCAATCACTGATTAAAAATGCTAGGAACATCGAGCAGGACATTGTAGCTGAGAGCAAATAAAACTTTAGCCGAAAGTTACAAAACTTTATTTGTATGTGGTTAAAAGCTGTTGACACTGAACTTGGCCAGGCGTGGGATTAAAATGATTGCTCACAGCAACAACATTCAAAGATGCTCAATTGCTTCTGTCTGCTAATAACATCAGAGTGAAAGCACAGTCTCTCAGCCCCAGAGTTCAAGCACCTATGGAATGGTTTCCCAAATGGCAAAACCAAAACATATTTATAGCCGCACGCTGATATTAAAGTAGGCACAATACTGGTAAGAACCTGAGGTCAGCCAGCCTACACTGGAAAATAAATAAATAAAAACCACTGCTCTCCTCAGTGGTTATTTATTTATTAATATATTTTAATAAAAAGTGGGCTACTAATAAATTGGCTACATACCACATTAGAAAACTTATGTATAACATTCACCCCATCGGCTCTTCACTACCATAATTAAACTAACTGAATTAATAATTAAAGGTCCCCTATTATGCCCCCAGGTGTAAAGCTAATTAGTCCTTATGAGCCAGTTCAAAGATTCCCCTTCATGACATCATAATGGGGAGTGACCTCCCAGAATAATGAAATCTGATTGACTGCTTGGCTGAAGTTGCCTCTGGCTGGTTACTCCCCCATGTGATGTCAAGAGGGGAAGGATTTTGAAATTGCTTGTAATAACTAATTGGCTGTGCACCTGGTGATCTAATTGGTGATCTTTAATGAATTATATACAGGGGAGTCTGGGTCTAGTTGTTACACTTTTTCTTTTAACAGCTGTAGAATTGGCATTGATAGGTTTTTGTTATCAATATGCATTGTAAAGATAGTTTATCAGACTACATGACTGATCTGCAGCAACCTCTATATTCTGCACATGTGTAATGCTTGTGAGGAAAAAATAGACCCCTGTTACCTATAACTAACTACCCCATATATGGGGTAGTTTGTTACGGGGGGTAGTTTGTTGCAGGTTGTGGGGAATTTTGTTACACTAAGAATTTGCTTAAGTTAGACGTGTTTCCCAATTAAGTAGGCAAGTTAAGGAGGATGCCTTACTTCTATTATCCCATGAAGCCACAGTAAGGAACCTCTTGAGTCATTCTGTAATGGCATTGCCATATTTCATTATTCGTTTGTAATTTCAAGGCATCTTTCTGAAATTTAAAAAGGTAGAAAGTCATTCAGTGAGGTAATTTGATCTTGCCCAAGTTGTTTCAGGTTTTGGGGCTAGTTCCTTCTGTAACAACTTGGGTGTATCAACTAGTCCATCAGCAACCCTTTGCCATTGTCCCGATATTTTGAAATGTTCTAGTTCAATCTTTACATGGGTGTGGTATGACACAGTGGCTAATGTCTTCCTCTCTCATAATCCAGAAAATCTCAGGTATGTATCAATTACACTTGGTGTGAATCAAAATCTCCCAAACACCAAGAAAGTTACTTTTTTGAGCATTTTTCTGAAACACTAACTTGCGACTTTCGATGTACATCCTTCTGTCTCGTAAAGACGCGGGTCACCTTCGCAGAGCAGCAGGAATAATTAGATCGCCGTCTGTGTTTTATAATCAGAACTATTTAGAATGTAGCAATATGGACATGTAACAACTAGACCTGGTCTCCCCTAAACCTTGACACATGTTGTGCAAGATAATCATTTGCCTCATCGGTGAGTGGCTTTCACGTCTTGTCTCATCTGTGTGTGTGTGTGTGTGTGTGTGTGTGTGTGTGTGTGTGAGTGCGCACGTGTGACTGCGTCTATATACACCAATGAACCAAAACTTTAAAACAACACTCACAGATGATCTCGTAACAACCTTGGATGGTGAGTGAACAGTCGGTTCTTGTAGTCAATGTGTTGGATATTGGATATGGGAGAAATAGGACCATAGAAATTTTAACAAGGGTCAAATCATTATGGCTCAATACGTGGGTCAGAGCGCCTCAGAAGCCTCAAGGTTTCCGGGATGCTCTCAGTAAGCAGTGGAGCACATGAGGAAAGAAGTCTATCGTCTCTGTTCAGGACAGACAGAAGGGCTACTGTGGCATGCGTCACAGAGACATGTAATGGTACTTCCGTCAGAAATGTCACATCGCACCCTGCTGTGTCTCGTACTTTGTAACTGCAGAACAGGCGGAGGGCCTATTCTAACTCCAGTCTACCATCAAAAGTGCCTGCAATGGGCATGTACGCGTTAGAACTGCACCTTAAAGCAATTGAAGAAAGTTGCCTGGTTCAGTGAGTCCTATTGTCTTTCACATCATGTGAATCAGTCAGATATGTGTGCACCACTTACATGGGAAAAGAAAGCACCGTGATGCATTGTGGGAAGAAGTGAAGGCTGGTAGAGAGAGTATGACATTCTGGGAAATGTTCTGCTGGGAAAAGTTTACAGACTTAACTATCTCCGGATCAGCTTGATGGATCTGTTCTTGCAGCATGAGGAGGCCCTACATAATAATTGGCATGCGGTTTTAATGCTGTGGTTGATCAGGGTATACCATTTTTAAATGTCAGTCATAGTCATTATGGGGCTTAATATAACTTGTTTTTAACTTTCATTCACTTGAGGTAATGCAAGAGAGTAATGTCACCTCACTTCACCACAATAAACGTGACTTATATTTTCAAAAATGACTGCGTATTATGCATGTTTTGTTCAGGGCAATTTTTTTTAGACAATAAGTATTTTATTCCTTAGGACTGAAAACTGCTATTGAAATTATATTTTAATCCATGGAGCCTTATCATCGCTTTTAATTAGGTTTACAGCTACAGTTAAGAAATTCTAAATATAAGTGTAAATACAATAGTTTTAAATCAGGTCATAGTAGTATAACCAAATGTTTATAATGTTATATGAATGAAGTTAACCTTTTCATGTTGACAGATTATTAGGCATATGTTTTTAGAATAGCATCTCAGTGAATAATGGAATTCAGTTCACTTGAATAGCCTATATGTACAAACCCAAAACCAGTGAAGTTGGCACGTTGTGTAAATTGTAAATAAAAACAGAATACAATGATTTGCAAATCCTTTTCAACCTATATTCAATTGAATACACTGCAAAGACAAGTTACTTAATGTTCGAACAGGTAAACTTTGTAATTTTTGGAAAATATTAGCTCATTTGGAATTTGATGCCTGCAACATGTTTCCAAAAAGCTGGCACAAGTGGCAAAAAAGACTGAGAGAGTTGAGGAATGCTCATCAAACACTTATTTGGAACATCCCACAAGTGAACGGGCTAATTGGGAACAGGTGGGTGCCATGATTGGGTATAAAAGCAGCTTCCCTGAAATGCTCAGTCATTCACAAACAAGGATGGGGCGAGAGTCACCACTTCGTGAACAAATGCGTGAGCTGATTGTCGAACAGTTTAAAAACAACATTCCTCAACGAGCTATTGCAAGAAATTTAGGGATTTCATCATCTGCGGTCCGTAATATCGTTAAAAGGTTCGGAGAATCTGGAGAAATCACTGCACGTAAGCGACAAGGCCGAAAACCAACATTGAATGCCTGTGACCTTCGATCCCTCAGGCAGTACTGCATCAAAAACCGACATCAGTGTGTAAAGGACATCACCACATGGGCTCAGGAACACTTCAGAAAACCACTGTCAGTAACTACAGTTCGTCGCTACATCTGCAAGTGCAATTAAAACTCTACAACGCAAAGCGAAAGCCATTTATCAACAGCACCCAGAAACGCCGCCGGCTTCGCTGGGCCCAAGCTCATCTAAGATGGACTGATGCAACGTGGAAAAGTGTTCTGTGGTCTGACGAGTCCACATTTCAAATTGTTTTTGGAAACTGTGGACGTCGTGTCCTCCGGACCAAAGAGGAAAAGAACCATCCGGACTGTTATAGGCGCAAAGTTCAAAAGCCAGCATCTGTGATGGTATGGGGGTGTATTAGTGCCCAAGGCTTGGGCAACTTACACATATATGAAGGCACCATTAATGCTGAAAGGTACATACAGGTTTTGGAGCAACATATGTTGCCATCCAAGCAACGTCTTTTTCATGGACGCCCCTGCTTATTTCAGCAAGACAATGCCAAGCCACATTCTGCACGTATTAAAACAGCATGGCTCCGTAGTAAAACAGTGCGGGTACTAGACTGGCCTGCCTGTAGTCCAGACCTGTCTCCCATTGAAAATGTGTGGCGCATTATGAAGCGTAAAATATGACAACAGAGACCCCGGACTGTTGAACAACTTAAGCTGTACATCAAGCAAGAATGGGAAAGAGTTCCACCTGAAAAGCTTCAAAAATTGGTCTCCTCAGTTCCCAAACGTTTACTGAGTGTCGTTAAAAGGAAAGGCGATGTAACACAGTGGTAAAAAGGCCCCTGTGCCAACTTTTTTGCAATGTATTGCAGCCTTTAAATTCTAAGTTAATGATTATTTGCAAAATAAAATACGAAGTTTCTCAGTTTGAACATTAAACATCTTGTCTTTGCAGTGTATTCAATTGAATATAAGTTGAAAAGGATTTGCAAATCATTGTATTCTGTTTTTATCTACGATTTACATAACGTGCCAACTTCACTGGTTTTGGGTTTTGTATGTATATGATATGTGTCAGCCTACAACCAAAGCAGGTTTGCAACCTCAAGGTGTCATGGTTTGGAGGCTTTGAGAGCTTTCTTTGTTGCTATCTTCCGGGACGATATCGTTTTGCTCTGAATCGGATTCCTGGGCCAGCTGGCATTAATTGGGGGCGTCGCCCGGATTCTATTTAAGCTCTAGTTCCGCCTCATTTCCCTTGCTAGATTGTCAGTGTTATGTTTGCACTTTAGCCAGTAAGGTCTCTAGTAAGAGAGTTGTTTAAGGCTTAGCCGCATATTTGAGGAGTTCTGGATAGCAAGGGAATCTTTCTGTTCCTTCCGTTTCTTTTCGTCCTATCGAGCACCCCTTGCTTCCCTGCCTCGGAGGACATCTAGGTCCATTGGTAGCAAGAGTCTCACCCTCTGACTTCATTTGTGTGTCTCTCTCTCATCTGCGTGTTCCCCCTTTTATTCTGGCCGCTGCATTTGGCGTTTCAACTCACCAGCCATCACACAAGGGTGGTCGATAAGAGGTGCTCTAACTGATTATCTGAGAATCCATTCAAATGTCATCATCAAATGCACAGTTTACAACTGAACTGAAGGATTATTATCCTCATTTATGTGCAAAGAAGAATCTGCATGTATTTACGCAATGTTTGTGCAAATGTAATATATAGTCCTACTGCGCAAAATTTTTAGGCACGCTCGATATTTTAATTAAATTTGGTCATGGCTGTTTATTTTTGGATTTCCACATTGGCATTGCTGAAGATAAAAAGCACATTTGAGATACTAAATGTCAATCAAAAAACTATTTTGCAAATGAATGTTAGTATTTCATTAAAGACTGTTGATTCAGATGACAAAGCCATGACATTGCCTTTCAATATGCTTGGAACAAATGAGAAACTAATCTTGGCCATGGCATAGCCTTCATCTCAACTTCATCAAGGCTGTCTGTGTCCATGATTACCGGTAGAGACAGAAGTAAGTGGCACATTTATCCTACAAAAGACTTTTTTCAATATGCTTGGAACAGATGAGAAGGTAATCTTCTATAAAATAACAGGGCAAAATGATGTAATTTTAGACTAGCATCTCAGTGAATTGTGGAATTCAGTTCACTTGAATAGCTTATGTATTATATGTGTCAGCCTACAACTAAAGCAGGGTGGCTGATAAGAGGTGCTCTAACACATGATCTGAGTTGCACAATCCATTCAAATGTCATCGTCAAATGTACAATTTACAACTCAACTGATGGATTATTATCCGAACGAAACAATAATGAAGACCAAAAAAAAAAAAAAAGATGAGGCTATTTGTTTCTTGGTTCAAATGTAAAATGTTAGAAGTAGATAAATGTTTCTCATTAAAGAAGGGAGTGTTATTAAAGACATAAATAGTTCAGTCCCAGTTTGAGTGTGCTGTGCATAGCTTTTTGAATGCTGGCGAAGGATGAAAACTTTGATAGAGTGAAACACCCAATAAAAAATGTTGGTTACCCTTCACAGGAAGCGAAAGGTTAATTCAGCGTTTGAACAAAGTGATACATAGCATTTGGCTGGCCGATATCTGCAACACAAGCGCACAGCATTCATGGTTGGGCATAGCGGTGTGTTTGTGTTGCGGCTGCCAGACGACGCCAACACCAGCCGTCCTCTGCATTTTACAGGAGATCGGGGCAGAAAATGATCCCCGTAGCTATAAAGCGATACGTATACGTGTACATGTGTTTTATAGCTCCCTGCCCAGGGACCACAGATGCAAATTAGCTTCCTAGCTAACTCTGGTACTGGAGTTGTCTTATACATGGTCCCTGTCAAATAAGCTAATAAACTAAACTAAACTAAACTAAACTTGAGAATAATTTGTGGTGTGTGCTCACTCAGAGACACACACGCAGAACTCCAATTAGGCTATTAATAGAGGCACGTAGATATAGCACAGGCAGATGGAGAAAGTGATGCACATTGCGGAATCATTAATATTTAACCTCGCATTAAACAGTACGCATTCAGAGCTGTATAAATATTCTCGTTCATCAATGCACATGGTCACACATACACGTTCGCCTTCACAGTTCAACCATGAAAGGGGTGGTCCAATTACTGGATACAATGCAGGAAATATCAGAGTTGTGAAGGTCGTGGCGTTCTGTTTTTGTTTAGGCTGGTTCAGTTATGGATTGATTCAATTCTCAGATAATAATCTGAGCAAGTCTGCTGTTATTTTGTGGGTTCCCTGTAAGGTAACTCGACTCTAGGTCTATCTATCTACACAGCAAAAATCTCAGTGTTAGTTCAACTCCCAACGATTTTACTTGAGTCAAAGATGTCCAGGTTTGTCTCATGTAAACCCAGAAGCCTTTGGGTATCTCATCATGAAATACTGGCTATGTGACTGAGTTGACTGAGTTTTGTTGTGGAGTTTTTATAAACATAATAAATCTACCCTTTGTAAATTTTAACTTTTGATTGACAAAGATAGAGTAGCCCCATTGTATGCCTACTTGGCATCAAAATAGTGACAAACCTACCAAGGGAAAAATCAGCCAATGTGTCCATGTTGGAGAGCTTTGACTTTTGGTCACTGTTCATCTTCTAGTGCTGATGTTTTTTGGTGGCAAAAAGAATATTTTGTCATATTTTTTCAGGCAGTTCCCTGTGGACACCAACTTCTTGGTTTCTTTTGATCGGTTAGCACCTTCATCTTGTTTTACAGGCTTACCTAGCGATGTGCAGCTGGTGAAATCTCTTTTAAGCTTACACATGCTGCTAATTGGCATTGAAATACATTGGGATGACTTATGTAGATGTTCTTGTAATCGTGGATTAAAGTCTTCAAAGAGAAAGAAGTTTTTCAGGGGTGCTTCAGATATTTTACCCAACCCTGTACTTGTACATAAACGCAGGCACACAAGCATGCACACAGTTAAGCACAGGTCTTATGTATGTACAGTATATGGAGTATTTAGTTACACAGACAGGAGGAGGGGGTAGGTATATTACATGTAGCACTTATTGATCGTCCTTACGGGACGAGGGAGATGGGGAAACATTAGACGTTTTGGTGTAAGTGGACTCTTGGGCTGCAGGGTTTAAAAAAACATTCTCAGGTTTTTTTCCCCTGGTATACCTGCCCTAGAAAAAGTAGTACTAGATGACAGCACAGGGGTGTAGGACTGAAACACTGCTTATTACATTGGACCATCCTCATAAGAGAACCATATAGTTCTTTTCTTCTTTGTCTCTCAAAGGTAGATAATATTTGTTCGCCAGATTTAGGTTCGCACATGCCCTGTGAGTTTGCTGTATCTTCTAATGGGCTTGTAAGAGTAAGGGATGGGGTTCTGGTCAGACCTGCTAAAATGGCGCCTGGCATACTTATTGCGAGGGATGCTTGCTCAATAGCCTGACAATATTCCTTATTCAACTAACTTATTTTAAGTGACTCTGAAGAGAGTTATGACATTGAAAAAATTAATTCTTGTTATTTCCAATTTAATAAATGGCATATTTGCTCAAAGGATGTGCGTCTGCATAATTTTATGCTCAATTATTTGCACAGAGGAATCTGTATGCATTTATGAAATGTATGTGCGAATATAAAATATAGTCCTACTGGGCAAAATTTTTACACATCCTCAATATTTTACGTTGTAATTAAAGTTGGTCTTAGCTGTTTATTTTTGGATTTCCACATTAATATTGCTGAAGATAAAAAGCACATTTGAGATACTAAATGTCAATCAAAAAATTATTTTGCAAATGAATGATTCAGATGACAAAGCCATGACATTGCCTTCATCTCAACTTCGTCAAGGCCGGCTGTTATTACCTGTAGAGACAGAAGTAAGCGAGACATTCATCCTTCAAAGATGTTTTTTCAATATGCTTGGAACAAATGAGAAACTAATCTTCTATGGAGTAACAGGACAGTGTACCTATTTTTAAGGCAAAGGGCAGTCACACCAAAAAAAAGATTTAATTTAGATTTGACCAGTTCGGAAACCCTTCATTTCATGATTTTGGAAGCATTTTCTGCCCTGCTGAATAGTTTTAAATGCGCTTCAAACTTCTGCACCGACTGCATATTTTGTAATGTAAATTTTGGTCTCATATCTATGGTAAGCACCATAATTCATTGTACAATGGTGCACTTTTTATTTTGCTCTTTGTTCAAGCACTTTCAGTTTGAAAGGGTACAATGAAAATGAGTTTGAAGTGCAGACGACCCAACACATTCTCATTCTGACTCATCATATAGTGACGCTACCTGAATAAGCATTGATATACAACACAAAAGGAGGCTTTTTGAATTCTTATTTGATGTTTACGGTTAGGGTTCAGGTTAAGGGTTAGGGGTCAAGGAGTAGGGTTCCTTTTAAACTGGCATCAAATAAGAACGCCAAAAGCCTCCTTTTGTGTCGTATATCGACGCTTGGTCAGGAATCGTTGTCGTGGAAATTCAAATTTGTTGCATATATGGTGAGGAGTGAAGACAAGTTGCTTCCCTGAGTTGCAAATGCAACGATCCTTTATTATTGCAAGAAGGAAAAGCAATACAACCAGCAACACAGGGTTTAGCTCCCAGTAATGAAGGAAGAGTTCTCCAAAGGAATCATCATCACAACACATTTATACATTTTAGGTGGAGACTTCAAGAACATTCTAGGGCAAGCAGCCAAGCAGCTTATATGCTCTGCTGAGCACAACTGGGTGACTTTTTTTTCCCCCCTAGAGACCTATTTCTGAACAGACAACATCTTATGACCTCAGGTCAGAAAAAGGACAGTTTTCTCACTTCTTCAACACTATGCACTACAGGATGCCTGTGGTCTGGCTTGTCTTGCTTAAGCGTTGCTCGCACATGTCTCATGAACCAGTTGCACTTTTATTTATTGTTTGGTACCTTCTGCTGTTAAACAGTTCCTCTTTCCCTGTCTACCATGTACAACAAAACAACAGTTTTTTATTCTCTGTAAAACTCTTAATACTAATATGTGTAATATAGTAAAGCCAATCAAGCAATAGGCAAATTCCATCACAGCGTCAATATATAATGCGTCGGGATGAGACTGGACTCGACTTTTGGCTGTAAATTGTGGGTGTTTCAACTGTGTCAGATTAACCATTTAGAAATGAAAGCACCTTTTCTGCATGGTCCTATCCATTTTTGTGAGCACAAAAAAACTGGCAATTTAACATAATGTACACAAAAGTCATCACTTTTAACATTTTTGGTCTCAGGTTATTTGCTTGTAATGGCTGCTTTAAGTCCGTGACGCATAGACATCACCACCTGCCGAGTATCTTCCCCGGTGGTGCTTTGCTAGGCTTGAACTGTAGCCATTGTCATTCCTTACTTATTTTAGGGAATTTTTGCTATCATTTACCTCCTCAGGAAGTAAGATCTATGTTCAGGTGGACTCAGATCCAGAGATTGATTGGGCACATAGAATCGAAATGAGAAAAAATGCGTCACTGTTTGATGAATTATGGTAATAACTGTATATATTTTGCCCTCTGCATTAGGGGGTCTGATTAAAAGAGCACATTTGAAATGTCCAAATATGTCTTTAAATGGATTGTAATGCAGAAATTTAGAATCTTTTTTATACCAGATGGATGCAGTAGTCTCCAGAGCCCTAATATCAGCGTTAGACTGTCTGAAATTAACTGGAGTGACAAAAGCAATTGAGTTAAGAAAATTGCTGAATAATTGAGCTAAGATCTCCAATATTTTTAACAACCTATCAGTCATTTTTTTTTCATAATGCCACAAAAGCCTCATCACAGTCCACCAGATTTTAAGGCATAGGGCAATCAAACAAATCATTTGTGGGTAGGTGGTCCAAACATTATTTTGATTACATTTCCAGCAGTTAATTGCTCTTTATACCACTATGCTAAGAATCAGAAACTATAAAATTTCTTTTGAAGCATTTTTGCGTAAAGGACTTCAAATATTTTTGAATGTGAGATGTCTGTGAGATGCCTAAGATGTCTGAACAGTGCGATTTGTGTATAAAGTTTGAGCAGATATTTGGAAGTCAGAAAGAGTGGTCACGTGGAACTTGAAGTGAGTAGTTCCAGGTACAAAGGAGAATACGACATCAATATCAGCAGTTAGAGGACATGTAGCTATGCGTATGAAACATCAATGTTATGATTCTGCCTTGTTCTTTGCATGTTTTGCCATGTCTTGATCCATGCCATGTTTTGTTCCTGTTTATTCCCGCATATTCTCCCATAGTCCATTCCCTCAGTTATATTCCGGTCCATGTTTTGTCTCATACCATGCATTGCACTTTGCCTCCCCCTGTCTGGTCTTTTGTCATGTGATCGTTCACTGCCCCAGTATTGTGTGCCACACTTTCAGGTGAGTTCATGGTTTCTGGGATTTCAACCATTCCTTCCAATCTTGTTTACTTCCTTTACCTCGCTTTTCTATTTTACTAACAATACTAACAGTTTGCTGTTTTAGATAAACTTACTAATCAAGACTAACATTGCTTATAGTACTAACATACTAACAAGCACTAGGGATTGTATAGCTGCACCTTACTAATTGACTAACAAGCTATCAGCACTCACTCTGCTCTAGTCTCCGCCCCTTGCCTTCTCTCAATTGACTTTGCTGTGCTTCAGCGGATTCTCAGGACCTGGTTAATCACTGTTCTGCCTCTCACTCTGCGCACGGTAGAACTCCCTAACCGGAGCCGTATGTTTGTCAGTTGGCTGTCTCTGTGATCCCTGTCCGCGTTTTGGCTTTTGCCAATTTCTTGTAACCCGGAACCTCCTCATGTTCATTCCTTTGTAATTAGTCTGTTCCAATTCACCTGCTTCCCCTTTGAAGCATGTGACTTCCCCTATGTGTATTTAAGCAGTCATTTCATTCACAGCTCTTGTCAGAACGTTGATCAATATTTCTTTATGTAGAGCGCCTTGTATGCCATTGAGTATTGTTTTTCTTCAATTGGTCAGTCCGACTTCGATTTTTGCCGTTGCACTTTTTGTACTGTTTTTGTCTTTCTGTATTCCGACCCATTTTTGTATGACCACGATTTCTGTGTTTGGATGCCCTGTATATGTCCATCAACTACGACTTTTTGCCTACCGTTTATTTACCTTTGCTCATCTGTCTTCCTGGTTCTGACCCCTGCCTGTCTAGTTGACACTGTTTTTGGATTTCGTATTGTGGCTTGGCAATTCTTGTGTTTTTTGGCTTTGACTCGGACCCCATTAAAGGGATCCGATTTTTGGATTACTGTCTCTTGTGTGTGGTTCCTGAACTGTACCTCACAATCACAGGGCAATTCAAAGGGACTTCCTGACTATGGCCCTGAAAGCATTGTGATGGTGCAGAACCGGTGGTGTAGTGGGGGGGTGGTGCGCAGGTATGTGGAGAAAAAGCCTGCTGTTTTTCTGCCAATTTACAGTATGCCCATCTATCAGCCAAAAATGCCAATGAAATACATCACAGGCCAGAAATTTGGAAGCAAGGCCAATACAGGTCAAAAATTTGGAAGCAGCTTCAAGTTTCCATTCCCAATGCCTTTCTTAAAAAACAAGTAAGAAATCTATGGATTTTGCGATGTATTTACTGCGTGAGATTTGCCAGAGTTTGCAAAGATTTTTCAGAGCAGGGCTTATGACATCATATACTTGGATTTCCAGAAAGCATTTGACACAGTACCACATAAGAGACTAATTTTTAAAATGAGCCCGTTTGGAGTTACAGGAGGTATTCTGAAGTGGATTCAAAACTGGTTGCAGGACAGAACACAAGGAGTGGTGGTCAGTGGTGTCTAATCTGGGCTGGGTATGGTGGGGAGTGGCATCCCCCAGGGATTGGTGTTGGGACCCCTGCTGTTCCTCATCTACATTAATGACCTTGATAGGAATATTGAGAGCAGATTTGTTAAATTTGCAGATGATACTAAATTGGGAGGTTTGGTAAATAGTTTAGAGTCCACTTAAGTGATCTAGGATGATTTGGATAGAATCCAGAATTGGGCAGAAATGTGGCAAACGAAATTTAATGTTGGAAAATGTAAAGTTGTCCATGTAGGTATTCAAAACATTAGACAGGATTACTTCATGGGAGATTTTAAACTGGAATGTACTCCACACGAAAAAGATCTGGGAGTGATTGTTGACCAAACCCTCACAGGCTCTAGCCATAGTGCTGTAGTAGTTAAAGAAGCCAATCGGATGCTGGGATACATTGCCAAAAGTATTGAGTTCAAATCCAAGGAGGTGATGCTTCTTTTGTACAACACATTCATCAGACCACATCTAGAGTATTGTGTACAGTTCTGGGGACCATACTTTTAGAAAGACATAGAGGCTCTACAGAAAGTTCAGAGAAGAGCCACTAAGCTAATTCTGGGTATAAAAGATGAAAGCTATGAGAAAAGGCTGAAGATCCTTAATCTCTTTCGTCTAGGATTGAGGTCTTTAAATATGTTAAAGGGATTAACAAAGTGAATTATGTAGGATTCCTTCAACCAAATGCTGTAAGTAGAACTCGGGGTCACAAACGGAAGTTGACCAAAAGTAAATTTAGCACTGATATTCGGAAATATTTCTTCACCCAAAGAGTAATTTGGATGTGGAACAGCTTGCCTGACCATATTGATGAGGCAGAGACCTGGGGAGTTTTCAAGGGCAGGCTTGACTTAAACCTAGATACCATTGAGTCATTGAGTATCTGAAGTGATATATTCACGATAGTATAAAGAAACTAGCCAGCGTAGTTGGGCTGAACGGCCAGGTCTCGCTATTCATGTTATGTCATGTTATGTTATCTTCAGTGAAAAAGTAAAAAACAAATGACAGTTTTACATTATTCACTTTACGGAAATCTGGCGGACAGTAGAACCATGGGCCTTGTAATATGAGCCTGATAATTTGGGTAAAGATGTATTCCGATAAGTGACTCTTTATAAAATAATCATGTTGCAAAGTATGCCATTGAAACTATGATCATTTTTTGTGCAAATCTGATCTTGCTTTCAAACCTTTGGCATGTAGTGCACATGGGTGAGTGTACCCACTTTCTCCATGGTGATTGACCCAACTAAATAATAGAAGATGCAGGCTTTTCCAGTGACCATTGCATCACTGGGAATGACTAGGAGTGTCCGGGCCCAAAATTCCAGGCAGAACCCCTGCTTAAAGCGCCCTTCCTTTGACTTGCTATTCCTCAGAAGAATCCACCGCCTAGACGTTCTGAAGCTGTCCCACCCATGTCAGTGATGGAGAGATGTGCTTCTATGGGATTAAGTTGTCATTCAATATAATTGCAGGTTTTTGCGATATGAAAGATTACAATCTATGAGTTCATTGTTTACTTAAACCTCAGCCTTCTGTACCACCAAATCATGAGAGATTTTCACAGACCCCTCATGTCTAGTTTCTAGAAAGTAGTGGTATTCTAAGCAGCAGTGGGGATAGTGATATATTTCATCATTCAAGGAAATAATTTTTATGTCACTTGATTTAGCAACTGCAGTGAAATGAGTAGTTTAGTCCAACGGCTCTTCACGTCATGAGTAAAATTCCCATGCTGGGTGAATCTTCATTCCCCTGCCTTCCAGAACCACTTATGTTATTGTATGTGCTTGTAATTCTGTCATGGTTGACATAGTTAACCTCATTTATAACTCACAGGCAAGCACTGATCTGATCTAATGGCATTACCCAGGACTGGTCACTGTGGCTCATGTATCTCATGCGGATG
Source organism: Gymnothorax reevesii (assembly GCA_029721435.1). Lineage (NCBI taxonomy): Eukaryota > Metazoa > Chordata > Actinopteri > Anguilliformes > Muraenidae > Gymnothorax > Gymnothorax reevesii. Next base: position 27,013,777 of record CM056574.1, on the reverse strand, counting down.
CACTAATGTTCTCCTGCAATGTAAGTCACTCAGCATAATAGTGGCTATTAAATCAATGTACTGAAAAGCAGTAAACCCCCCGTGGGATCATAGTGAAAGTGACTGTAACTTTATTTTGCTTCAAATATGGTAGCTTGAACGTTCTGCTAAATGCAAAATATCAACGCTTATTCCAAAGCTTTTGACAAGTATGTGAAACAAGCAGGAAGGATAGAATGATCGCATCAGAGGGGAATAACATTCAGATCGCCACATGGGTGAAAGGAGGAGAGATAGTGGGAGACCAGCCATTGTTCTAGAATCCTGCTGAAGTTGTTAATTTACTGTTGCAGGTGCTGATGAATTCTGACACAGCAATGTGCCTGCCGGTTGAGGACTTATTCCGGATCTGTTTCTCTAACTACGGAGTGAGAGACTCAGAGTCTGATGTACTTGTTCTCTTGAACAGTTGAGCATTTGGGCCGGACCCTTCTCTCTGAGTCCTGATTAGATCCAGTTTGCTGCTTTACTCCAAGAAAATAAGGCACAGAGAAATCCTTAGTTTCTTGGAATAGACAAGCCATCTTTTCAACAAATCTCCAAAAATATCTGTCTTTTTAACAAAGTCAAAACTTTTCTTAGAAGACTTATTAAACTAAAAGAAACACTGTTTTGGCTCCATTGAACAGCACAGTTGTGATTTTTATAATATAATGTCATAATAATTGATGTGTGAAAGTTTCAGCCACTAAAGCACAAAAAATATTGGCAAAAACAAATTATTACCCATAACTGCAGTGAGCTACTGGAATCAGATAGTGTTCATCATTAAGTGAGGAGTCAGTATTAATTCTTAACATACGTACCAGCAGACAGAAAATAACTCATGCTAAACATTTTTATTTGCTGGTAAGCAATGGACTGTTGCTATCAATATCAGGCAGTAATTTCCTTCACACAGAATAAATTTCAATAATGTTAATTACTGGCATCCAGTCAATGCCCAATATCTGACAGAATTAATCATTCACCCACCAGGACGGTAATTGATAAAGGGCAGGTTAACAAGTGTTAGACAGATATAATTATAAGCAATATCTGCCATTGTTAATTACTAAGAGATTTAGACATCGCCAAGTATTGCTAATCTGCATACTGTGTCCTCACACATATGCTGCAAGAGCGATTAGCTCAGCAAAGCCTGCGGTCCTTTCCAAGCGCCCAGCAAACCCCAGGCTTCTCACAGCGGAGGTTCAAGGATGACTGGGTCCATATGTGGCTCCTTGTTGTTCCCTGTGATCTCCCAGCATGCACACTGTTCAGATCTCATCCCGCAATGCTGGGGATTAACAATAATCCTTGCGATGATTTTTTTTTTTTTTTTAGTTTTTATTTTATCCTATCGGAGATCACGGCCCGCCAGAATTGCTTGACATTCAGATCCTACTGAGGGCACCCACAATCTGAGAGGTACGACGAGGCATCCACAAACTGAGATAGTGTGGGGGAGTGAGGATGTTGCTTTTACGTGAGAGACAGCATGTGCGTGTACCTATGTATAAAGGTGTGTGTGGGTATATGTGCTTGTAAGCAAAATTGATGCATCATGTGTTCGTGTCAATGTGAGTGAGCATGCATGTGTCAGTATGTAGACCTTAGTGTGCATGCTCACTTTTGCAAGAAAAAGAATGTATAAGAGAGGCAGGTAAAACTGCGCATTTATATGATTGAGAATGCAACGCCAAAGAAGGTAGCGTTTATGTGTATATGGGCTCTGTGTGTGTGTGTGTGTGTGTGTGCGTGTGTGTGTTTGTGTGTGTGTGTGTGTGTGTGTGTGTGTGCGTGTGTGTGTTTGTGTGTGTGTGTGTGTGTGTTGTGCATATGTATTTGGGAATGTATTGAATATGCTCGGGTGTCTCTACAAGCCTGGATGTGTGTGTGTGTGTGTGTGTGTGTGTGTGTATGCGTATGTGTGTGTGTGTGTGAATGTAACATGCTCTTTCCATGCGTGTTCTTACACAAAGCCCAATACAAATCCTTGAGTGATTTACAAGGTAAATAATCTTTGAGATTTACTGTCTCACAGGCATCTTCCCCGAGCTCAATATCCATTATCTCTTCAGTAATGTGTCCAGTCTTCCGTGATAAGGACTTTACAGATTACCTGCTTGTTTTAGCATCTCCGTAAAAGCTATGCAAGTACGAAGCTCTCCACCTGTGACTCCACAGACCCAATGTCCCTGTCAGCATCATGCATGTCTCTGTTAGCTGAACAGAATTCCCATCGCATCCTTGTCCATGGGTTTCTTGTCCAAATTGTTTAGGTGATTAATATTATTATTTTAATATTTATTCAGAAGATGGGAGTTATTGCTTTCTTCGGCTTATGGCCGATGATATAGGTTTTCAGTGAGCTTCCACAGAGTCCCAGGTCGGCCCTCTATTGTATTGGCCAGTCTTTCAAGCGATTTCTCCCGAGGGTGATTCATGCAATCGATTTATTCACCATTTCTCCTCAAGGTCAATGGTCAACGTACTGACATCAATCCTGGTTTCAAGATTTCTTTTTCCATTTCTGGAACCATTTAAATGAATAAATAATCTATTATAATCCTCTTTGCTGAAATATCTCAGCACTTGCAATACTGTATTTCTGTCTTGTGTTGTAGTGATTGCTTGGTAATTGCAATCCCTTTTTAGTTTTTTTTGCTTGGATGTTTATTGAATTGCTCAGCTCTCGCTGACGAATCTTATATTTGCCGTCTGAGCTGGGTTTAGCTTTTCATGACTGAGTTGACAAATACTCGAATTGTACGAAATTAATACCACATTTGATATATGTTGCATAGCTGTTTCAATGACCTACATTAAGCACTTTCTGTTAGTCTCGTTGGGTAAATGTGTCTGCCAAGTAAATTTGACGCAATGCGATCCAAATTAATAAGTGAATCCATAAGTAATGAGTAAATACAGAAAATGTATGTTCTTTGTTTTGCTACAGCTGGTAAGAATTCCATAAACCTGTGGCTAATGTTGATGAATAGATTCAGTGTGTCAGGAAAGCCTCAAACTCTATTGTTCCAGCCCTCTATAAATCTTGATATTGCTTCAACCTTCACTTAATTCTTGGAAGACAGACTGGGTTAAAGTCCTCTTTTCCAGTGGTGCTGAGATTACAAAAACAAATTTCCCATTTGATTGTTTGGACCAATATTTCAAAAATGTGCTTAAGTGTGTTTCCTAGTGAATTACATGGTTTAAATAGAAAGTTGCACGTAATACAGGCACTACATATTTTTGCTGACAATTCATTTAGAGCTAATGCAACCAATGCATGTGTAACAAATTAAACATTTGCATGCGCAAACAAGTTTGTGTATATGTGCATGTGTATGTGTTTGCGTGTGTGTGAGAGAGAGAGAAAAAGAGAGAAAGAAAGAGAGTAATGCAAAGATAGCCTATATATCAGTGCAAAGGTTGAGGAGGCATATACACATATGTCCTGTGGACTGTGCATAAATGACGCACATGCATATATGTGTATTAACGCTCCACTTGACTTGCTCCTTTCGGGACCATCAGGTAACACTGAATAACTGCTCTTGAATCCACACCTGTTTTGACTGACTTTGTCTGACAGGAGGCTATGTGATACCTGAGCAAAGCAGCATATATGCAAAATAATTAAACGCAATGAAATATAGACATAAACAGCATATTTGCCTCTCAAAGTGGACAGTAGACCAAATTCGTTAAAGGGCAAGATTACAAATTTATATTCACGTTTTACTTAAATGCGAAGGGGCCCAGCTGTGTTCTCAGAATGTAGAATGGAATTCAAAAGCAAAACTGCTCATCTGTGTTTTTGGCTTTGGTCACCAAAAGTCTGGCATAATTTCATTAAATGATCATTAAAAGTACAACCCCAATTCCGAAATAGTTGAGACGAAGGGTAAATTGTGGATAAAATCAAAATGCAATGACTTTCAGATCACATGAGCCAATATTTTATTTACAATAGAACATAAATAACATGTCAAATGTTGAAACTGAGACATTTTACTTTTTATCCACAAAATGAGCTTATTTCAATTTTTCGGGTTGCAACAGGTCTCAAAAAAGTTGGGACACAGGCAAAAAAAGGGCTCAAAAGGCAATTGATATATAAGGGAATCAGCTGAATGAACATTTAGCAAGTAATTGTGTTAACTGGCATCAGGTGTGAAACATGATTGGCTGTAAAAGGGATGTCTTAGAGAGGCTGAGTCTCTTAAAAGTAAAGATGGCCAGAGGCTCTCCAACCTTACTAAATGGGCCCAGGAATACTTCAAGAAACTACTGTCTGTAAACACAGTCCGCCATGCCATCCACAGATGCCACCTAAAACTCTTATCATACAAAAAGGAAGCCATTGTTGAGCATGATCCAGAAGCGCTGCCATGTTCTGTGGGCCAAGGCTCATTTAAAATAGACTGTAGCAAAGTGGCAAAGTGTCCGTTGGTCTGATGAGTCAAAATTTGACATTCTTGTTGGAAATCATGGGCGCCATGTCCTCCGGGCTAAAGAGGAGAAAAACCACCCCACCTGTTATCAGCAGTCAGCTCAAAAGCCAGCATCTCTGATAGTATGGGGATGCATTAGTGCATATGACGTGGGACACTCGCATGTTTTAAAAAGCACCACGAATGCTGAGAGGTATATAAAGGTTTTAGAGCAACATATGCTCCCCTCCAGATTACATCTATTCCAGGGAAGGCCTTGTGTATTTCAACAGGACAATGCAAAACCACATACTGCAGCTATTACAACAGCATGGCTTCATAGTAGAATCGTCCGTTTGCTGAACTGGCCCGCCTGCAGTCCTGATCTTTCACCGATTCAGACGATTTGGCGCATAATTAAACGAAAAGTCCGTCAAAGGAGAGCCAAAACTCTCCAGCAGCTGGAAGCCTGTATTAAACAAGAGTGGGATCAAATATTGATGGCTAAACTCAAGAAACTTGTCTCCTCAATGCCCAGACGCCTCTGCTCTGTGTTGAAAAGAAGAAGGGATGCTACACCATGGTAAACAAGCCCCTGTCCCAACTTTTTTGAGACCTGTATATTATCTCTGTTCTATTGTGAATAAAATTCTGGTTGGTGCAATTTGAAATTGTGTTTTGATTTTATTCACAATTTACACTTTGTTCCAACTATTTTGGAATTTGGGGTTGTACTTCTAGGATAATTACGTGATTCACGATATATTTCCGACAGATCTCTACAAATTGAAAAATCAACTACAGGAAATATAACATTATAAACGTAATGTTATAGCATTGCTAAACGTAATCTTCCCCTAAATCTTATTATGTAGAAAATTCTGATGCCAGCGCTGCTTATCTCTTCCAAGAAGTGAATACGAGACAGGTCTAAGCTGACGGCCCGCAGACACATATCCCACCTCGGTTTATGATTTTTAAAATGCAGTAAGATCCAACCAGAACCAAACAGATATTCCCCAACTAATCTCTTCCGCTCAGAATGCGAACTTGTGGTTGTAGTAATATCCGCAAAGGCTTAAATTCCAGTGTACTGAAATCGATAAGGGAGCGCACAGTGCCGTTACTGGATTACGAGAACACCCTCCCGTACTAAAAATGCGAGTGCGAACCTGACTCTGCAAACTTATCCTGTGGCTCTGGTGCGGATGGTACTGCGCGCACGCGCACATGCGCATCAAAAACAGCAACTTCTGTCCGGGAGCCTTGTCACACCGGACGGGACAGTTTTGGGTCCGATACTCCGCCTTTTGTCTCACCGTCTGAGGATGCACGGTCAACGCATGGGGCAGGTACAGGTTTGTTCTGATACTGATGCGCACGTCTCTCGAGGACGTTTCAGAATCGCTGCGTGAACATGGTCAAGGATGATTTTAAACATTTCTCGAAAAGTCAAAATCGCTTTAAGTGAGGTGAGGACTCCTGCCATAAATATGGTGAGTGCAAACTTTCTCATTTTACTGCGTATTTGTCAGAAATGTTTGCGTCGGCATTTATGGGTTTAGTTAGTCATTTTGCGTATTGCCGGTACTTTTGCACCCCTCATCCAAAAAAATATTCTGATAACGTTAATTTCCGCGTATCCATCGCTTTCGATCAGTGATTTCGAGTCAGGAAAATACGTGGGACCTATTTTAATAAGTCGCATTTTAAAAAGGCATATTTTGTAGGCTAAATTAAATTTTTAAAAATGTAATCCTCGTGTTGTACCGTGGCTGATGTTCATCCGATGTGATTCAGTAGCCGACACATCAGCTTTTATGCTGAGCGCTGCCAGTTTAAGGGTAATACCTCGAAAGCGAGTTTACGGTTTATTCAGCCTTCGGGGATTTGACCGTATCACAAGTTAGGGAGGGCGCTGAGATGGGGAATGGGAGTTGCAATGTTCATTTGTCCTAATCCGTGCAGAGGTTGTCAGATCGCTTCATCAAAGTAACAAATGGTACACGAAGCCAATTACACGAATCAGTCTTCCATTCACTTCAGGCCAACTGACCGTGCCTATGATGAAAGACTATCCCGAATGCAAGGAATTGCATTAAACAAACTCTGCTATGTCCAGTGTTTGAAACAGCCTTCATAGCCCGTGGCTTACTCGTTATTCCTAGTGCTGTACATTTTCTGACATGCCACGGTATAGGCTAGGGCATTAACGGCGTAGTTGTGCATTTTCCTAGAACCTTTCTTCAAAGTGTGATTGCAAGCGTCCTATTAAAACAAAGGTAATTGACCTGCATTGTGAGATGAAGTGCCATGGAGATCCCTCCAAGGTCCCGGAAAAGGACTATACAAGTCTCCCGGGCTCGTGGAGAAAATGCTCCTGACGTCGTCACTGCGGCGCTTTAAACCACTTCCCTCAATTAACTTTCCACTCGGCAAAGCAGCCCGCCCTCCTCTGGGACTGCTGTTACCAGTGGTACCGTTAATAAATAGTTTATCACTCTTCCCGCTCCCGAACGAGAAGAAACACCTTAGCAACCACTATGCGTCTTGAATATCTGGCGGGGTTTCACCGGAATTTAAGTTTCTTTTTTTCTGCCTTTTAAAAAATGTAGCTTTTATGTAGTCGCGCAACTGCACTTGAACATGTATTATCTCTCAGGCTACTAAATACAGGTTGATTGCAGCTTGGCAATTTCCAGTAGCCATACGATTATCAGGCAAGTTTCTAGGTTTGCACTGCGGTAGCCAGGTCTGCTTTTCCCTTCAATAATATTTGCCTATTAATAATTGGCTTAAAGTCAAATTTTAGCTGATCGTTGTATTACTCATATTGGAAAATGTAGTTCATTAAAGTTAAGTGCATATTAAATAAAGATCTGTTCAAAAATTATGGCGCAGCTCACAGTAAATATTACTACGCACGTAAACCAGATGATTATAAATACAAGTTGATCGAGTCAATCTGAAATAAATGAAGCGTGCATAAATATACGTTACGCATGTTCCTGTGTCCCCTCAATCAGTAGTATGTCATTTCCAGACTTAAGAATTTTGTCTGTTTCAGTTTATGTAATTTACTGGCCTTTATTTGTCTCATTTATTTCAGCAGTATTATTGTTTGTTTGCTGGCTTCATCCTTGGGGGTTATTTACCTGGTTCTTTCTTTTTGCACAGCCTCTGTTAGTAGCTGCCCAACGTGGCCTCTCGTGAACACATCAGCCATCAATCTGGAGGCCACACCCCCTCAGTCCTTCCACAACACTACTGACTCCACCCCCCGGGCACATGTCCTCATGCCGTCATGCCCATCATCAGCAACGCCAATCATGACTTCAGCCACCTGTCGGTCAGTGATGACAGCAGCCTCGACCGCATCTTCACCGAGATCCCGGAGACCGAGACCATCAAGGGTGCGTATTACCAGCGCGCCCAGCTACTTCGCCGGCCACAGGACCTGCTCTCCGTCGACCACACGACGCAGGTAGTCATCAATGTGGGTGGCAACCGCTACGCGTTCCCTTGGACCACGTTGGAGCAGTTCCCTCTGACTCGGCTCGGGCGGCTGCGCCTTTGCAGCAGCTACGAGGAGATAGTCCAGGTGTGCGACGACTATGACGAAGCCGCCCGTGAGTTCTTCTTCGACCGCAGCCCCTCCGCCTTCCGCGTCATCCTCAACTTCCTGGCGGCGGGGAAGCTCCGCCTCCTGAGGGAGATGTGCGCGCTGTCACTGAGCGACGAGCTAGCTTACTGGGGAGTGGAGATGGCATACATGGAGAGGTGCTGCAAGCGGAAGATGTACACGCGCATGGAGGAGGCGGCAGAGCGCGAGCGGAGGGAAGAGGAGAGGAGGCGCCACAATGCTCAGGTTCGCCCTCCTGTGGAGGAGACACGCTACCGCAAGATGATGGGCTGGCTGAGGGACACTGTGGAGAACCCGCACTCGGGTTTGCCGGGCAAGGTGTTTGCCTGCCTCTCCGTCATCATGGTGGTCATCACCGTGGTCAGCCTTTGCATTAGCACCATGCCCGACCTCAGGGAGGAGGAGGACAGGGTGAGTGGGCGCCCCCTGCTGGTTAAGTGGGAGAAGCCGCAGTCACACGCTCCACTGTAAATCGAACCGTCTGCTGGCTTGATTTAACGCGAATAAGTATGCATTTACACACACCTGTGCCTGTTTTTTACTGAAACTCAAAGCCAGCACGGTGAGGGAGAATTGGTATGCCACGGAGAGTAACGCTCCCCCGTTTCCTGGTCATTTGTGATTCTCGGCAGAGCTCGTACCCCAGGTCGTCTCAACCCTAGCTTGTCTCGAGATCAGTGTCTCTTTCATGTTTCACATTCGTGTGCTGTATGTGTTCCACGCATACAAACATGCACGCAGGCAGATGCAGGTGCAGGGATTCCTTTGGTGTATGTCCCTGAGGTATATCACAGTGTACATTTCACTTTGCTTAGTATTCTGTGCACACAACTTCAGGCTTGACGGAGATGGAGCAAGGGAGTGCGTGTTTGTTCTGAATGAGTGTTTTGTGGTTGAGAACAAAAATATTGTACTTCTTTCCATGTATGATCATGTTCAATAGTTCTGAAAACAAAGCATTATAGGGCTACATTGCTGGGCTTTTAGCCTTATGTGACCTAAAAAAAATCATTATGTTCTGATATTGATCTTTCACTTTTGACAAATGCCTGCCTTTGATGTTAGTGTGTCCTTATTGGCCTGGAGTTCTGGGAGCTGTATACTGTTATACCTTCTCTGATATTTTATTTTTCTATAATGTGGTTTGCGTCCATTAAAGGGCGATACTTCTTCTCTTATTGGAATTCTACTTGACCAAAATAAAGGACCATAATATTCTGGAATGAGATTTAGACTAACATTTATCTGAGATTTGAGCCTTTGAAGCCGTACACTTCTCCATTAGAGGAGAATTTTTTGAGATTGACAAACGGTTGGTTGTTTTGATCTATTGATACTGGTAGATGAGAATTTGAACTTTCTCAGTCTAATTAAAACTAAGGAATGGCCATAGCCCCGCATAGTAAGCCAGCAGGAATCATTGTAATGGGCCAGAAGATCTCATTTCAGTGTTTGAAGCTTGTTGACTCTAATAAGTGGACCTTTTCTCTTTCTGATGGTTGGTTTGGCCTACAACACATAAATATTTTGGTATGTTTGTGGGTGGATATAGGTTTAGAGCTGCTTATACTGCTTATAGAAACACACACACACACATATATATATATATATATATATATATATACGTAATCAGGGCCATATGCTACCACGATAGAATTCGGATTTGGAAAAGATATTCTTGAAATTTAGACCCACCAATTTAATTTAAGGGTTTAGTAGAAAGTATTGCTCAAACCATGTAGGATGACAACCAACGGCAGCCAGTTCTGTCCATTGCATCTCCCCCACTCTAGGGGCTCAAAAGAACCACTCAAGTCTAATAATTCAGTGCAGTGTGTTTTCAGGCCTACAATATGTCATTTCAGTTTATTACATGACGTTATATGTACGTAGCTGGCGCTCTTCTCCAGAGCGACGTACAAAGTGTAGTTCAATACAAATACCTAAAATCTCAATCCGCGTATTTACACTTCTGTTTGTATTTCAGTCTCTCCGTCTGTCTAAGCTATACCTAAATCCAGGGGCCTGGGACGACACTTTTTACTGGCCTGAAGCTTGAGGTTCATTACATTTTGGTTCCAATTTACCGTTGGAGTAGTTTTATCTGCATAGATTTTATGTATATATATATATATATATATATATATGCATCTGTACTGAAGACCAAAATACTGTACTTTTAGTTGGAATAGCAGTTACAGTTGGCGCGATGGCATTGTACTGAAGACTTATTATTTTGTGGTTGCCCTTGAATATAATTTGCAATGCTTATTGACCCAGCATTACCATAAGTATTTCCTTTCTAAAATGGTATCTGCCTTTACAAGGACATTCCAGGCAGAGTCCAGCACATTGTTGTCTGCTGCGGTGAATAGCTGCCCACACAACTCTTAGTTTTGCTTATATCAGCATGATTGAATGACTTCAGCTTGCTGAACTTTCCCTCCTTCTGAAAACCTTGTTTGTCTGTGGTGGAATGAATTTATTCAGTTGGAGAATTTTGTCTTCAAACTTTTTTCTGTCCAAGTTGTTTCCTAGTTTTCTTGCCAGAAATATCCAGGTCTAAAGATGGCCTGAGTCCAAAAACAAAAATGGCCCAAACTCAAAAATTACTGCGGTATCAAGTGCTGGAAACCAAAATGCACAAACTTCAAACATCAAGGATTATTAAACAGTGCGCTAATGCGTCACCATTTTAATTGTCAGATTTTGTGGATATTTTCTGACCCTTTTTTGTCAAAATACAAATATTGAAACTTCAGCCCTTATAGCACCATGGTCTTCAATTAATAATACTTAGTGATTGAATAGTACTTGATAACAAGCCCGTTGTAGTCAGTGATTGCCTAAAGTGTAGAACCTATAAACATTACTGGATGCTGGGTTTCCTCCCTTGTGATGCTCTGCCAGACCTTCAGTGCAGTTGTCTTCAGTTTCTGTTTGCTCGAGGGTGGATTTGCTTCCTGTTTTGCCGTTAGCAAGAAAAATGCACGCTCACTTGGATTCAGGTCAGGTCAGATTCAGATCGACTTGGCCTGTGTATAACATTCTGCCACTTTGCCTTAAAAGTCTTGGGTTACTTTTTCAGCATGATGGTCATTGTCCACCTGTACTCTGCCCCGTCAAGCCAGACGACGGTATCTGCAAATTTCTCAAAATTGGGAAAACCCACCATTGACCCTCTACAGCACCAGCTCCATCTACTTTTAGTTGATATTAGCCTGATCAATACACATGTACAGAGTTACTGCCTGTGCAAGTTAGCAGTATCTACAAAAGTAGGGCAGGAGATGAAACTTTTTGGCCAATTTTCTCAGTTTCAGTATTCTGTAGATACTGCTGTCTGGCTTGACAGGGCAGTGCTGTGAAGGGCCTTCCAGCAGCAGTATGATTATTAATGAAAACAAGGGCCCCAGTTTTACTGGCAGTTATACATGCATACAAATGACCATGCTGTAGAGGAGGCAAAGCTCTTTGGATGATGAGTAGTTTCTTCACTTCCTCAAACACTTCTCTGCCCATTGTTCTGGTACAAAGTGATCTTTGTCTCATCTGCTTATAGTATGGCGTTCCACAACAAACTTGTATTTTAGCATGATGGTTTTTTTTTTTTTGCCGATTTACTGATGCTAATGAAGTCCTCTCTCAATTTTTGACTTTGACACAGATGTGCCTACCCCTTGGAAAGTGTTTTATTCTTGCCAACTGTTTTAAGGAATTTTTGTTTACCAAGGAATTAATTGTTCTGTCATTCACCACTGCAGCCATTTGTGGTCTTTCAGACCTCTTGGTGTTCCTGAGCTCATCAGTGTGTTTTTTTTTTTCTTAGAAAGAGAGTACAAATATTTGATTTGGCCATAGCTAATGTCTGTCTTTATTCAGTGTAATGATGGCTTGCTTCACTGGCAGTGACAGCACTTTAGATGTCTAATTTAGAATTAACAGCAACCATTTCCAAACTCAAATGGCACACTTTAAATCAACTCTGGACCTTCTGCCTGCTGGTAAATGAAATAATGAGGTACTAACAGACATCTGGCCACGAAAACACTGGAGACAGGGCATAAAAAGTCTTGCAATTCCTTCAATGTTAACCCAGTTTGGATTTATGTACCCTCTAATTAGAACTAATTTAAATTTAGATCCAATATGTCATGATAGACTGCTAAAAGTTTCCTAATGTTTATGGACCAGACTGTATACATTCAGTTGTGCTGTAACCTAAACTGCTTGGTAAAGAAAAGGTCATTTACGAAAATATTTTTTTTTTTTCGTCAAAATGACCAAGATTCCTGTTTGAGGAGAAAAAATGAGATGAATGAAATTTTTTTATACTCCTGAGTCTCAGGCAGAAAAACAGTAAATTCTTGATGCCGTGTAATGGGGTCTCCATGTTGCAACAACCGCCTGGAGAATGACGACTACAGCTAGCCAATGTCAGAAGCCAATGTCTGCACATAATTTTAAGTGCCGTATTTGAGTTGCCAGAGCTGTCGATTGACTGTTGTTATGAAACGTACTGCACTTTTAATGACTTTTCATTACTTGAGAGAAGTTAAAGAGGGTCAGTTTAAATAGCCAGCCTGGATAAGCAATGTTAAAAACATGCCTCTGTGGAAGCAGGTTATTATTCTTTGAAAAAGGAAAGAAGCGGAGGCATACGGTCCGTGCTTACAATGCTCCAACAAAACAGAATATTCTGTTTAAATCAAATCTAAGACTGCTTGCTATGACGCTGCATTGTGTCCCAGTTGGATGCACTAAAAACACCATCAGAGTTGACGTCATTTTAGAATCTTTGCAGTAGAGTTTGCCTTTCAAAGTTAGAGGACATACTGTGAGGATTTGCTATAGCGCGATTTGATGATAAACTCACCATCTAGAATGCGAGGCAGTTTTGATGTAAAACAGAGCCTGCAAATCAGAATTCAATATAAATCTTTCATTGGTATCAAACAATGTTTTGATCCCTGGTGAGTCTTAGTCCGGTGAAGTTAGACCTAATTTTGAGATAAAGGAAAACCACCATGGATTGATATGTTTTCTGGTACTACTACTAATAAATGATTTCTATTGAGGTCTGGCGCACGGTGTCCACCTCAGCTCGAACAGTGTTCCCAGGGTTTGGTGGGCACCTGATACCTCATTTTCTAGCTTCAGGATATTTGGGTTTGCCCAACTAGTTGCCATCAGATTAGACTTGGAAGAAAATAGGAGGAAGAAAGTGGCTTACATATTCAAAGTCGAATTGAAAAATGTTTTATTAGCATGACAAAATACATTGTATGTTTTTAAAGCACAGCAAAGAACATGCAGATAACATACGCCATTGAAAACTTAAGCATCAATCTAGATCTCGCCGCTAGCTAGGGTTTTATGTTCTACTTGACTTTGGCTGACCTTAGCGCGACCAATGGCTTTTCAAACTGAATCGTCACATTGGATGCAAGGCTAACACGCTAATAAAATGTAATTGCATTTCAGCCCGCTCTATGAAGCAGTCTTTTCCTACCTTCAAATACCACACTTTTGCTTTTTTGACCTCAAACTCATTCCACATTCCCGCCACGTAGGGAAGCTCTCGGCAGGGAATGCCTTCATCAGTCAAGTGTTTCAGTCCCCCATTAGCGCAATCTGTAGTTGGGAAAATGAACCCTTTTTCTTGTTCTCTGCATGCAATTCTATCTTGTACCTTCGCGTCCAAATCAATTTTTTGCTGTTGAAATGTGTGAATGAGTACTTTCTATGCCTTTGGCTTTGAGAGGAGAGAGATGAATGTTGAAACATTGCTGCAGTGTAATCCCACAGTAACTAATGAGGCACTGTTTACATACATGGCGAGGATGTTTACGTCTATTTTAAGCATACGATTACATGTCTGTACTTGCGGCTGACATGCATTTTGGCCTGTCTCTGATGTTAATGTTTGACGCGCCCGGAGTCTGACGAAAATAAGCGTACCGGTGAGACAGTGAGATCTCATTACTCATTGAGAGCTTAAATCTGATGGGACTGAGTAAGAACATTGTGTAACGCAGTTGAATACTGAGTTGCAGAATGCAGGGGATTATGGGCTTTGAAATTTCTGAACTAAGACACACACTCACACTTATTTTCAAATACTGGACATGCACCTAACAGAAACCATACATACAGAACACAGTCGCATCCCAACATATCATATACTGACACTACCTGACCAAGCCTTGATATATGACAAAAAAGGAGCCTTTTAGCGTCCATATTTGATGCCATATTTAAAACAAACCCTACCCACTGACCCCGAATCCTGACCCTAAATGTCAAACCAGATCACCAAAAGCCTACTTTATCGTCACATATCGAGGCATGGTCATGTAGTGTCAATATATGATGAATCAGGATCAGACTGTTGACATACAGCACCTGTATACGCTTGGATGCCCGCAAGCATGCAGGCGCACACATTCACAAATACACACACACACACACACGCACGCAAATTAACTCATAATCTTTCTGCCATGCATTTTGAACTGATGCATGCTCATGAACACGCTTGTTAACTCGCTCTGATCGTAATACTTGGCATATCACTGGGAAAGAGCCATGCGGACTCTGGAGGTGACCCCAGCAGTTTTTTGTTCTTTGAAGTGATAAGAGGTGCGTAGATGAAGATGGGAAGAGAAAGCAGTGATAATGCAGGGGGAACGTTGAGGGAATTTCACATATTATTACATTATTTTTCAAGAACTGCCTGCTTCTGTGGCACTGTCTCCTATGACCCTGACACAGCTGTCGAACCCCTATTACGCCCTGAGACTAAACGCGACGATGCTGGCCCTCAGGACCAACTGCGAGGAAAATGAAGTGACAGGTCTGACGCGGCTAATTCTGTGTGTGTGTGTGTGTGTGTGCTCGTGTGTGTGTGCGCGCAAATGTGTGTGTCAGTGCGCACTTGTTTATCTATAGTTGTGGGGACTTAAAGACTTCACCCACATTTAGTCTGAAACATCTGGGACATTTTCTTTATAGGGACCCAATAAAAAAGTTTATTTCTAGGTCAAAGACTAGGTTTAGGTCTAGGGTTACAGTTTTGCTTACAGTTTGGGCTGGGGCTAGTTTAAAGGGTAGGTATTAGAATGATGCTCTGGATTAAGGTGAGGTGTTATAGTAAGGTTAAAAACTGGGTCACCTCAGGGGGATTTCAAGGTTAGGGTTAATATCAGAGTAAGAGTAAGGGTTCGTTAAGGGGTTTAAATTAGGCTAGATATTTGAGCTTGGAGGTATGGAAATAGGATTTGGGTGCAAAAAATATTCTCCAGAAGAATAAAACTACAAGACTGCGTGCATGTGTGTGTCTTGCTTAATTAATATGTAAGTTTATGGTTTGTGAAGGAGATAAAATGATTTCCACACTGCTTCCTCCAGTCCCCACCCCTCCTCTGTTTGTACCTCACACCCCCTCCTCTGTCTGCAGGTCTGAGGCTCAGTGCTGGTGAATCTCATTCATTACCCACACAGAGGGAGGAAATGAAGGAGAGCAGCACTCTCTCATGCAGATCAGCCAATCACAAGAATTGCTGAGTAGGGGGAAATTTCGATGAACCAGTAAATGTGTCGCACATACAGATGTACAGAGACACATTCACATGCGAACACACGCGCGTGCCTGGACACGAGTACACAAACCTGTGCAAACGCAGCATATGCATATGCGAGTGAACACAAAAAATGCTGCCGTAGACTAACTGTAGAAGCCTTTGTGTACATAGATAAAACGAGGTAGTCCGGTGGCCTGCGACCACATGGGTTTAGTCCCTGAAAGCCTGGTTCTCCAGCCTGTGCTGCTTCCACAAGGAAATCTCTATGTCTCAGCACAAATTTGCGCATTATTCAGCCAATACTGTCACCATGGCAACCAAAATTGATAAGTGTCATAACTGAAGTATAACACATGCCAATACTAAATATGAAAGTATTTGGTCAAAAACTACAGCATGTGCAGTGTCCACAAGGGAGTGTCTACAGATGCGGCGACGGAGACAGGAAGCATGAATCCATAGTAGCTGCCCGACTTCATCTGGGGCTGCAATAAAGGCAATGTCCATGCAGTTACTCTTGCAGTGGCTTTATAGTCCATTACATTTTGGTCAGCTGACACTGAGATCTGTGATGGCTGGTTATTCGAGACGCCAAATGCAGTGGCCGGAAAGAAAGGAAGCCCAGCAATAAGACAAACACAGAAACCAGACAGAACAGGAGAGAGGGGCTCGCGCTTCCAGAGGACATATATCTCATCCGTGAGAAATAAGGAAGCAAAGCGAGCTGACCGAACGAACAAGGGAAAGATCTCAGAGACCGAGATCAAAGAATTAAGCACCCAAACGGTGCACGAACAAAGAAAAGGAGAGAGAGAATAAGAGGAATAAACTCCCTAGAAAACTAACTAACACTTTCCTTTTTGCAGCCAATTTTCCTAACAAACTCTCTAGCTAGTACGGGTTACAGTGCAAACGTAACACTGACACTCTAGCAAAGGAGGCGAGTCGGAACTTGGGCTTAAATAGAGTCTAGGCGCCACCCGCAATTAATGCCAGCTGGTCAAAGAATCCGATGCGGGCAAAACGATATCGTCCCGGACGAGAGTAACAATGAAAGCTCCTAAACGCCAACCTCCAAAACCATGACAGAGATCTACCATTCATACATGCCAGAGTTTGGGAGCCGATGAATTCTACATGAAATCGGTTCTAGTCAGTTACAGTGGTTGAACTCACTTGTAACAGTTATATAGTACGGGCCTCTGAATGCAGTCCTATCACAGATCGGGATATACATTCCCTGTGCTGTGATTCCAGGGCTCTCCAGTATCCAGTCAGTTATACTTTTTAGACACTGGAGCAGATGGCGTACGGATGTTAGGGCGCATGGCACTTCCGTCCTCTGGAAGCTGAGATGCAACCGCTGTGTCACAGTGAAATATGTCCTCATCAGTGTACCATATGTTGAGGGTTCCTTCTCTTAGTAATCAGGATGATTTATTGACTGAGTTCAGCTTCATTTTTGTTCTACTTTGGCGGAGCTTGCTTATGCACCAGCTGGAGACGGTGGGAAATTAGCTGATATTCGCAGTTAGACTTCCGTGGAGCCAAAACTGAGGACAGAGTAGGATACTTTTTCTTTTCAAAATAAGCATTTACCTCAGGTTTCTCCCAAGTTTGGAACGTCAAGTCATCTACATCCAGCCACAGTAAGCACTGTGGTAGATAGTCGCGATTTTAATATTCAAATCCGGCAGTTCAGTTCACTTCAATGACACCGAAATGGAGAGAAAATTGCTAAATTCTAGACTAGACAGCTGAGCTTCCTTGGAATAATGCCACAGGTAGAGAAAACCAGGTGCAAATTATGTATGCTGCTCACACAGAGTCACAAATATATGTGTGTGTGTGTGTGTGTTTGCGAGGGTGCCAGCTAGTTGTTAATGATGAATGTCTCTCCCACTCTTTGGCTGTAATCCAGAGATGTGGCAGCCAAGAAGAGAGGCTTCATCTCCCTCTGTCCCTGTTTGACGCTGAGGCTCCTTATTAAATCTTTGCCTGGACTGACATAATAATATCAACTTGACTTTGACAGAAATGCAAACAATTATTTTTTGTACGGTTTATGAGTGTTGTATGTGCTAAGATTTGGTTGTATGATGGTGTGTGTTTGTGTTTGAGAGAACACAGGTTCAGTGGAACAAAAGGCAGGTCTTCTCATGTTTACATCATAAGCAGCCCTCGTGGGAATGTAGGGAATGTTGCGAATACCACTGTGAATATAGATCCTGGGCACTTATGCAGCTATGCAGAAAGCGTCATGGTGCTCGCTATGTTACCTAAAAATGCTATCCAATATCTGCATGTGAACAAAACCTTAACTAATGATGATCCAAATCTATGAACGAAATGCCAGATGGAAATTTGAAGGCCTGTTGACGACACTAACTGCCTTTTCCTCTTTCTGGCTTTCGCTCGTTCCCCTCTTCTCTCCCTCTGTAACACACGTACTCCTTAATTTCCTCCCCCTCTCCCTCCTTGTTTTTTCCCTCCTTCTCTCTCCCACTTATCCTCTCTTTCACTCCTTGCTCTCTCAAAATGCTTTATTTTTCCATCTCCCTTCCCCCTTCATTTTATTCTCCCTCGCTTTCTCTTTCCCTTATTTTCCGCTTTACTTCTTCTTTATTCTCTCTTGTTTACTCTTTTTGCTCTTTCATTCACTCTATCTGCTCCCCCTCCCTCTCTCACCTTTCCCTCTCCTACTCTCTTTCTTTCTCTCTCTCTCCCTCTCTCTCTGCAGGGCGAGTGCTCCCAGAAGTGCCACCATATGTTCATCGTGGAGACGGTGTGCGTGGCCTGGTTCTCCCTGGAGTTCCTGCTTCGCTTTCTCCAGGCGCGCAGCAAGCTGGCCTTCGCCCGCGGACCCCTCAACATCATCGACGCCATGGCCATCCTGCCCTACTACGTCTCCCTGCTGGTGGAGGACGAGGACGAGAGCTCGAACCCGCAGCACGACCGGCCTGGCGGGGGGAAGGGATACCTGGACAAGCTGGGACTGGTGCTTCGAATCTTGCGGGCGCTGCGCATCCTGTACGTGATGCGGCTGGCGCGTCATTCGCTGGGCCTGCAGACGCTGGGGCTGACGGTGCGCAGGAGCACTCGAGAGTTTGGCCTGCTGCTGCTCTTCCTCTGCGTCGCCGTCACGCTCTTCTCGCCTCTGGTGCACCTGGCCGAGAGCGAGCTCACGCCCGGGGCGCATGACTTCACCAGCATCCCTGCCTGCTACTGGTGGGCCATCATCTCCATGACCACTGTGGGCTACGGGGACATGGTGCCGCGCAGTCTTCCGGGCCAGGTGGTGGCGCTGAGCAGCATCCTGAGCGGGATTCTCATCATGGCCTTCCCGGCCACGTCCATCTTCCACATGTTCTCTCGCTCCTACCAGGAGCTCAAACAGGAGCACGACCGGATGTTCAAAGAGGAAGAGCGGGCTGCGGCGGAGGCGGCCGCCATTGCCGGCGACGAAGACGACGACCTCCAGGACGAGGACGATTGTTTCCCACCATCTGGCAGTACTAACCTGAGTCCAAACGTCACTCAGGAGTCCTTTACTCAGCTGGACACCTCAGAGGACAATCTGCAGACCCTACCAGCTGGAGCTTTCTGAACCCACTACGTCTTTCCCGTGACTGATTGGGGACATTGGCTCTGTCATGAATCGGAGGCTGGGTTCCTCTAGACAGATATACCAACCTGTTGTCCAATCAGTCCTTGGATCTCACTGTTGATGGAAAGGCTGGAATTGTAGGATACCTTCCATAAACCCTGGGTTCAGTGCCAGACATCTGTGCCTCTACCTTGTAACCCCTACAAGAAGAACTATGTTTGCTGATCCGTCTGCTATTCGCTTTATTTCACTGTCTTCCAAACCCATCTGCCTCTCCAAACACCAAAGGGCACTAGATAAACTATCAAGCTTCTTATTAAAAAAAATGTAATATTTATTAGGTTGGAGTAAACATGCGAGATAGGTAAACTTTCATCAGGGACTGAAATAAAAAAAAAAGAAATGATCCCACCGGCCATCTGCGTTGTGAATGATATTTGTCTTGGGAGGCATTAGAATCTGGTTTTTTGATTAATGCTCATTCAGAGGTTGGCTTCCTTCTTGGAAACTGAAAGTAAAGATTAGTCTGCAGGGTCACCTCCATCTGCTACTTGGCTGGCTTTCAAGGCACCGGGGAAGTGAGATGGGGGTGACGTGAATCTATTTACATCCAAGAATGCTGGGTTTACGTGAGGTCTCTCGCATGCTCTTCTGAGTCGGAGGATAAACGGTGGGGGTTCAAAGGTCACGCGATGCGGGGTAAGATCATTGCAACGCCAATTGCAGGGCTTAATCCCGCTAAGGAAAGGCATAGGCATGTGGCGTACATCTATGCTCCTGTTTCTATACGGGCAACTAGACGACAACATAGAACCCGTGGAATGAAGGTAGGGGATGCTCAAATGTTATCATTATTCAAGGCAGGTCCCAAAGAAAATGTCTTTTTTTAGCATTTAGAAAGTCTCCCTCTCTGTCTGATAAGGGGACTGCTGTTCTGGAGTTTGACCACGTTGTCAGGTCACTGCGGGAGTCTGTAAACTGCCGACATGAGCAAAAAACTCTTAAAATATGGCCCAATAGCCAATTTCTCTAGCACTGTGGGGGGATAGCATAATGGGACTGCATAATATTCACTTCCTTATCTCATGTAAGGAAGTGTATTCACAGTATTGTACAATCGATGGGTCCTTAATTAACTGACGGTCACAATTGGGAATTTCATTTGCATCAGGGCTCGGCATGTTTACAGCTGAACGTTTGCATAGAGACGTGTGTGCAGTAGAATGTTAATGTTGTTAGCACTAGACTGTTTGGGTTGAATGGTGTGTGTAGCAGAGTGCTAGTGCACAGTCGCATATGCAGTAGAACATCCAGGTTTTGCATATTGATGCCGAATTGCTTTGCCTCTGTGGCTTTCTGCAATGCTGTCAAGGCAGCAGGTGAAACAAAGCCGTCACCCAACCAAAATTGATGAGAGGAAATGCGCGTATAGGGAGATGAGAGAGAGAAAAGGGTGAGAGAATGATGTATGCATAATTGTCCTCGCTGGCACTTTCTGCAGCGTTAGCACAATATAGAGGGTTGACGTGCCAGGATAAGCTCTTTCCGTTCAATTGCCACTGTCTGAACACCTTACCCCCCCCCCAAATCCACCGCCACCTCCTGTTTTTTGGCTCTTGTGACACCGGTCAGGGTGACATCTAAGCTAACTCTTAGAGAAGCACTAAAATAAGGCCTCTTCAGCGTGAGGAGAGTCCTGTGATTCACTACTGACCCAGAGTTACCCGATGCATTTTTCATTGTGATATTTTGCGCTTCCCTACTCCCCAAACAGCATTTACTGGGAGTCCCTCACTCTCTTAGCGCCCAAATCATTTCAAATCAGCTATTGTACCATGCGATGAGAATATATTGCGTGTGTATGTGCGTTTGACTTGTTCAGGAGGACGCAACAGTAACCCCAAACGGTAAACTGGAGTTGTTTTTAACACTAGGGGAATGGAGAAGAGCAGCCAGTTAGAAAGGTCCTTTTTAAAGCTGTCTGACGGTTTGGATAGGGAGGCTGTAAAGAGCAGGTCAGCTTTCCGTAGACAGAGCTGTCCTCGTTTTGTCTTGGAGTGGTGTTGGCCTCACAGCGTTAGGGCAGATATATTAGAGCTGAAGCCCTATTTGACATTCAGAACATGACACTTTCAGTGCTGCGCAGCATATAATGGATGTAATAGCCCCAACCTGCTGGAAATTGAAGGTCCATTTCTGTGCTCCCCTCCATTACTCTCACTGTCTTCCCTTTTCGTCCTCTTTATTCTTCAAATCTATGTCCTGTTACTGTGTTTTACCTGATCCTCATCAATGTCTTTTACCAGTTTCTCCTGCTCTCCTCTCCTCAACAGCTGTGCTTGTAATTGGTAAATACAGCTGTTGAAGAGAGTTTATGCCTGGATGTAAGCATGTGCAAGAATGTGTGTGTATGTGTGTGTGTGTGTGTAAGAGAGAGAGAGCGATAGGGAGAATAAATCGTGGATATTTATGCATCTATGGTGTGGACAAGGTGGCCAAATAATCAGATGTACTGCTATAAATATCAGTTTAATGAAGCGCACAACATATTGTTTATGTTGAGACTGGTTCAGATGTGGATGGATTTAATCAATTCAAATTGGGGTTTTTAGAACAGCGGTTATGTGATGATCAGCAACCGTCCTGCCGAGTGGCCGTCTGTCCCTGTCCGAGAGTTTTGAGGTGGGCACAGCTTCTCTTTTGCTTTTGTTGTAAGTTGTTGTTCAGCTTTTTTTTGTCTATTTTTGACTCCGTCTCCCTTGCCACCCTGAATTATTTCGCCATTTTTGTGACTGACGTATCAGCAATTTGGGCGCCGAATATTTGGTCTCTTTGGGACCAATTAATTTGAATTTGAATTGATAGGAATGACCTGTGTAGATGCATTTACAAATTAGAGATTTCAAGGTTAAGGCTGTCTTTCAAAGGTGCTGCTGATGTTTTGCATATTTACTGTATATACATGTGCACAGTATGTGTGGAGACGGTATGTGTGTGTGTGTGTGTGTGCGACTGTGCGTGTCTTTGAGGTACAGGATTGAATCCTCTGTGCAGAATAAAGGATGAAGGTAAAACTGAATCAGTCTTGACTACCCTGCCCATACAGCATCACAGGCTACCACAGTCCTGGACCTGGACACAAAAAGGTTTTGAATGTTCTGCTGGTTTTTATTCCGCCAACATGGACGACATGTTCATAACCAGTGTGAGGTGAGTTGATTGTGGATTCAACCAATTAAAGAATTAGTTTGTTCGCAATAGGACATTAGAAAGCACTTTGCTTCTCTGACAACAAGCTTGCAGGACCCTAGTTTACCATGTACTTCCCATATTGAGCAGTTACAGTCGTAGAACCTCATAGAATCTCACAGAAGCTTACGACAAGCCATGATTACAGCATAGGAAAAGGTTCTGGAAGACCATACCTTTTCCCAGAACACTGCTGGAGCCAAACTAGGCTGAACCCTGTTCTCCTCATATCATCTGACTGTAGCGTCATTCCATCTCATTGCTGCATGCGTGACAGAAGAAGTGAGGTCATTGAGATTTAAAAAGGATCCTCTCATAACGTGCAACCAAATTTATTTTGAGAATGTCAATTAGCAGAAATGACGGCCAGCGCAGCTACTCAGAATAGAAAACGGGTAGAAAGTACTTGAGTATTTTGAAAGTGATGATAACAAAGTCCTTCTTTCGCACCAAAGAATGAGAGCTAAGAAGTAACTGGACCAACTACAATCATGGTAAAGATGTTTTCTGAGATTTGTATGACCAGTCTTCATGTTCCTCTTGGTTATCAGTGTTTTGCGTCTTACAGCTCTTCCATAGATACCATTTTTGCTCTGGACTCTTTCTAATTACAGAATCAAACATGTCGGCCCTGTTAGGTGAGCAGGGCCTGCAGTTCAATGGATATTCATCTTTGTTCTTTTATGTCCTGAAGTTCTCAACATACTCTCATAGGAATTTTGGTGGCCCCATTATTCTTGAAGAGATTCACCCCAGTCAAAGCTTTTCGCATTCAGATAATGACTCACACTGTTTTCTGAAGTCCTAGAATCCTAGACCTGGGTGTTTCCAGGCTGAAATATTCCAATATTTTTTGTCATCTTACACTTTTTCATCTTGATCAATGTGTGAGTCCTTTTAGCTGTCTTTACACTGCTGGAAAGTGAGTTTAAGACTTAAAAGTAATTAATGTCGGGTCATGTCTAGTTAAATTCAACCTGATTATCAATTACATTAGTTAAATTGGCAGTCTGAGATAGAAAGGGGAAAATTATTTTTTCACGCAGGGTCAGTTTGTGCTGGATAACTGTTTTAGTTCATTCAATGGAATGATCATTTAGAGAAACTATATTTTGCGTTTACTTGGGTTGTCTTTCTGAGATTAAATTGAGTTTATAAATCTTACAGTGTGTCATACAGCACCAGTCAAAAGTTTGGAAACACCCACATTTTTCTTACAATATATGTTAAAGAAAGAAATAAACAGCAGCCTTTGTTATGCAAAAAAAAAAAAAGATCTAACTCTTGAATCCATCAAAGTCACCACCATTTGTTATTATATTTGCAGAGCATTCTCACGTTTTTTTTTTCCTGTAACAAGGGTAGTCATATGACTACAATGAATTTGCAGTTTTATGGCTGTCCACCTTCCCCAAGACGTGCTGCAATTGAGGTGTGCTCTTCATCAACCTTTTCATGCTATAAGTCCCTAAACCGTTTGACTTTAATTCGGCTGTTGGAAAATAGGAGTTAATTTGTCTATTTATTTTGCAAAATATAGCTTCTTTGAGAATTCCAAAATTTTGGACACTATTCAAACAAGTAAATTATTCTCTTTTCACTTCTGTCTCTAAAATCTTTACAAGATTCCATTTGAGATTATATAGCGAAGTTTTGCCATTTAAATTTCTCTAAAAACAGAGTGCTGTGACATTAGCAAAGTGTGTCCAAACTTTTGACTGGTTCTGTATATGCAAAAACAGCAGAAATCAGTCAGGGGCCGGCACTTTCTCCCAGCACTGTAATGATGTTTTTGTGCTCTCCGAAGATGGCCATTGGAGGTAAGTTGCTTCTCTCCCTGAATTTATGATTTATGAATACAGCTACAGATTTAAATGCCTGAACTCGGTGTGAACTATTATCTGCAACCCACAGATTAAACCAAGAGCCTGGTAGCCTGGCCCACGGAGAGCTGAGGAATTCTCTAGTTTTTGTTGATTCAGCACTTGATTGACAACTCAAAAGTGAGTCAAATCCAGTCCAGTGTTTAACATGGCTATAATTTAAACATGAGCCAAAAACAAATAAGCCATCCTGTGCCAAGATTGAGGGCTATGGGTTGTATGTTTCCTTTTCCATAATACTGAATGCCAAACATTTGCATTATGTCTTTACATTGGTATCCCGGTATTATGCCCCCCCCCCCCCCCCCCCCCCATTCGGAAGGAGAGGGGAGACATATTATTTTAGGCTCAGTTCCCGTTTGCGTCGGCGTTCCCACTTCCTTTCCGAGCCTAACTCCAAACTGTTCGCATAATCATAACAAAACTCCTAAACCGTTTGCATGATGTCAACAAAACTTTGCATACTTACTACTCAGGTCCTGCAGTGGTGCCTTTTGGTTTGTGCCTGTCTGTCCGTCCGTCCGTCTGGTGTTTTAGGCAGGGAAGGGGGTCAGGGGGAAGATGTACGTTTTTACGAGTAAAAACACATTCTGTTTTCATATGTAATACAGGTATTTATTACGTCTATTTTATAAACTTTATTAGTGAGGGTTGTTGGAGAGCTGGAGCCTATCCCATATTATTGAGAAGAGAGGCAAGAATAAATCTTTGATTGCCGCCTCACGGCAAAATTTCACACCATTCACTCACACATTCATCTCACAAACAATTTACAGTATTAAATTATGATATTGCATCTCTTTGTACAGTGAGAGGGAACCAGAGTGGTGGATGGTAATTGTAGAGGGAGATCGTGTCGAATAGTCCCCACAGAAAGGTCCCTCTAAGGTACTTTCACACTGTAAAGCAACAGCATTATTTCAGTGTTCCACTGTGCCAAACTGACCCATCTACCCTCTTTTAACGATGGTGTGCTCCCAACAACTTGAACCATTTAGGTAGCATTTACCCGCATCGCCGTTTTTATACTCTTTCCATTTCCAAATTGAATTTTAAAGAGGGAAACTGGCAGAGAAATGAGAAGAGAACTGAGCTCATCAAGGTCGAGAGGCAGAAGAATCAGAGCCATTAGATGAGGTTGTTAAACCTATTATGGATTTACATAAATGATTACATCTGAACAGACAGGCAATTAGATTTATCTGTGAAATCCTAGCTGAGCTTTGATCGATCTGCCCTCATGGCAGGGCGGTCTAATTGAAGTGAAAGCAGACGAAGAGCATCCCTGCAACCTGCAAGTGCAACTGTCGCTCTGGTTCATTTTTAAACCCAAAGGTTGTCCAACCAAAAAGCAATAACAAACCAAAGCAACCATAAAAACTGTCAGGTACATTTTACACTAGACAACTGGCATGAATCACAATCACGTTGTTGCTGCTATTCAAATGTAAATCAATTGCAGCACTCAGAATAATTTGGGCCTTTAATAAAAAGAAAAGCATAATTAAAAGATCTGCATGTAGTAAAGAATACAGTTGATTTTCCCCAATATGAAGTTCAAACAAATGGGAAGACTATGTCTTTTTATTTCAACATATTTCTCATGCTTAAATATTTTTCATTACTTACTGAAATAAGATTTTTTGAAATCCTTTTGTTTATGAAAGCCCCTTGAAAGGTAATTCTGTGATTTTCTTGTGAATATGCAATTTCTGGTCCTGATTTTAAGGGAGTTTTCAGGAAAGAATGAAAATTCAGTTGAGCTTCTATATTTACATAAACCCCGATACTGCATTTAGTCTTTTACTGACAACACAGGAAAACGATTTAATAGTTGAATATGAAGATTCATTTCACCTTCTTACATGGCACTGACCCAAAGGATATTTCCAAGTCCCCAAATCATTGGTTCAGAACGGGAAAATAAAAGTCTTGGAATGGTCCAATCAGAGCCCAGACCCCGATCCCATCAAAACCTGTGGAAAGATGGATAGATTCCTGGAAGAAACAGAGGGATAAAATTCCAAACTAGAGATGTGAAAAGTAAATAGGGAGTCCTAAAGGAAGACTTGCTGCAGTACTAAATTAAAAAATGCCTCAGCAAAAAATTAGCTGAGGGGGCTTAGAGACAACTACAAGCATATCAGTGTTTTTAAAAATTAAACATTCAAGTCCCTGGGAATACAGTATTAATCTTAAAAATTAATGTCCTATTGAATTACTTCTGAAGCATCCCCCAAAGTTTAAAAAAAAACCTATAATACGTATGATAAAAACATAAGCGCAACATAAGTTAACTAAATGGACTCTTCAGAGCTTTCATACAGATGGTCTGGGCATGGCTGTGACCTTGAGATGAGAATGTTCACCCATTAATTTAAATCCTGCCGCTGGGGAAAAAGGCTGTGGCT
This sequence comes from Gymnothorax reevesii, assembly GCA_029721435.1. Taxonomy (NCBI): domain Eukaryota; kingdom Metazoa; phylum Chordata; class Actinopteri; order Anguilliformes; family Muraenidae; genus Gymnothorax; species Gymnothorax reevesii. The sequence continues at coordinate 26,986,941 of CM056574.1, read as the reverse complement.
TTTTACGTTGTATATCTATTTTGAGAAAAGATTTCATCTTCTCATACTTTGTGTATGTATATTATATATCCTTAAGGTTAAAAAAAGATATTAAGAAAATTGAGGATTTAAAATCCCAGGGACTTTTTTTTGTTCATGCCCTCTTGATTCAGGTTAAATGGAGGGTCAGATTCAGGATGGAAAAAATCTGAAATTTATGTTGTTGCTATTTCTGCCTTTACATTTCAAAAACTAATTTCAGTCAAGGTGTGTTGACTTTTTATCTCAGTGTTTGATATGTTCCCATATGTTGCCACTAGCCATTTGCATTATTTACTATAAAGCTTGGTATAGCTTTTTTCAAAATCTTTTCATCAAGAGTGCTGCTAATTCTGAGCTTCACTTTACATAGAGAGTTTATGAAGAACTGTTCTTGTTGCAAATGTCTTTGATGATAAAATAGTCAATATCTCTTTGCAATTGTAGTAACAACTGTAAATCCAAAATACTCTGCCGTCCAAGGTCCATGCTATTTTAAATGTCCGCAGGCCAAAGCATTCCCAAAATTGACGTCCTATCATCTTTCAACAATAAAAATCCAACAACCAAAGCTTAATGCACGTATTGCCACATTTTCCAAGAGAGAGACACATTAGATTGTGTACCTTTCTTTTGAATTCAAGCTCTTGTCTTAGTGCTTGTAATTTCCGACTCAACTATTTGCTTTAGTATGTTATTTATCATCATCAATGCAGCTTTTGCATGCATCCAAAGTTCTTATCTTCAGACTACCCTCATAGACATAGAACACTGGCCTTGGCCACCAAGAGGTCACTGCAGAGTCTTTTCCTCTCATGTCTGTGAGATCCAGGTGTTCAGCAAAATATACTAGACAATTAAATTATTATTTATCCCCCTTGTATATAATGTAGTGGAATACAGTTATTGCTCCATCTGTCTGTTCGTCTATTTGTTAGTCAGTCTAACATTTTTCTGCCTGGAGCATAACTTGAAACATTAGATTTTTTCTTTGCATAAAACTTGGAGTACAGATCAGCCATATGCTGGAGTAGTGCCTTTACGCCGTTTTAGAATTTTTGTCACTTTTTGGGAGCCCAATGGATACGTCATCTCTCGATGGCTCTTGATTTATTATTCACAGTTTGATAATATTTTGTGGTCCCATCCAGTGTGCAACAAAGTTGATACATTATTTATTCATTTCACAATGATTTCTGGACTGTACCTCAGAGTGCTTTGGCCAGAAATAGTTTGATAAAGCCTGGATCAGGTTGTAATATGCTGTAGTATCATGCGGACACACAGTTAAACCTTTCAAAAATAGTGTAAACGGCTGCCAGTGGGAAAATTTGGCTTTGGTTTGCACAGAAATACAAATTTATACCTATTCTTTTTATTTTACAATAGCGTTTCTCTTTTTGAGCACTTCAACTAGTAGAATGCTATAATTTGAAAGGAATCACCTTCTCTGACTCCTCTTGATTCTTGGGATACCTGCAAGGTCTACTTTCAGCTAAATTCAATTTTAGCTGCCGTATACATATCATTTTTAATGGATTCTGCCAAGACGATGAAAGAACAAGAAGATTCTAAGTCTATAAACCCATCTGGCTTGTAGCTGTCGAGGTATGGCCTGTAGGCATAGATCTCGGTCTAAAATATTTAATGTAAAACGTCCCTCTTTATGCTTTATGCTGAGAAAAAAATACCAAAAGACAAAGCTAAGCCCCCTTCACATTTGGGCTTTTTACTCATTTCTCTCTCTTCCTCTCTTTCTCACGTATTTACACGCACAATTTCAAATTTCCACTGACTGATCCAAAAATAACACAAAAAAGTAATTTGCAGCATTTATTGGTGAATTTGACGACAATAAAAAAAATAATGTGTTACAGAAAACACCCTCCTTGAACCTGGAAAGAGATTTACAACAACGATGTTTAACGCCTGACAAAGGCCATAAATTCTGCTGAAGAAGTGAAAGGTAATAAAAGTCCTTTAATCAATGATGGCAACAGAGTAATGAGACAGGGATGATAAATAAACCTGAAGTTACCATGATAGCTGTGATGAAAACTCTTTCCATGCAAACAGATTGCTGGCATTACAGAGTGGGAGGATGTCCTTACCATCCTCTTGTTAAGCCGTAGTGTAAGGCATAATGAGATAATACTGTTTCCGGGTCCCAACGTGCTTGACACTGCACTGGTAATATGCCACAGCATTGTATTCCGATGTGCGTTCCTCAGTCAGACATGTCCACGGTTGCTATTTTATCGCTTGCCGGTCGATGAAAATGTGAAGGAAGGGTAGATGGACACAGCTCATAAGGAAAGTTAGAGAATTCAGTGAAACGCTGGCCCGGTGTGAGTAGTCCAGTACGCCCCTCACTTAGATTAACATTTGCAAGTAAACATTTTAGCAAGACTCGTTTACATCGGTGTTCGCTGAGTAAATACATTCACTTTACGGGCACAGGATCCATTTGGCTCGAGCTTAGCCCCACATTACTGACCACCATATTTCCCCTGTTCTCAAGAGCACGGGACTAACATGGTTCGAATTACAGGATATTAATTCCTTTTTGACCCGTTCGGGGACTTAAAAGAAATTTGCCTGCGTGAACATGGTAACTGGCTTGGCCATGTCTACAGTGTACTGCATGTTATTTTGTTATATTTGGACCTGGAAACAGTGTTTTTACATGAGGCGTTACGTTAGACCTAGGAAGAGGATTGAGACATACTATAAGTTCCATAAACTGATTAGCCACAACATTAACACCACTTGCCTCATGTTGTGTTGGTCCCCCTTGTGTCACCAATGCAGCGGTGACCCGCGGAGGCATAGATTCCACAAGACCTCTGAACATATCCTGTGGTATCTGAAACTAAGAAGTCAGCAGCGGATCCTTTAATTCCTGGAAGTTGCAAGGTGGGGTCTCCATGGACCAGACTTGTTTTTCCTGCACATCTCACAGATGCGCGATCAGATTGAGATCTGGGGAATTTGAAGGCCTAGTCAACTCTCTTTCATGTTCTTCAAACCATTCTGGAACTATTTTTGCTGTGTGGCAGGACACCTTATCCTGCTAAGAAAAAGGCCACTGCTATCAAAAAATACTGTTATGAAGGGGAGTTCTTGGGCTGCAACAAAGTTTTGGTAAGCAGAATGTGTCAAAGTAGCATCGATATGAATGACAGGACCCAATGTTCCCCTGCAGAACACTGCCTGGGGCATCACACTGCGGCTGCCGGCTGTCTACAGCGCATCCTGCTGCCGTCTCCTCCTCAGGTAAACAGCATACAGGCCCCCTGTCATCCACATAACGTAAAGGAAAATTTGAGCCATCAGACAAGACCATGGAAAGGTGCCCCTATACAGAGCAAGCTGCGAGGCACTGTGTGTTCTGACATCTTTCAGTCATAGCCGAGACCAACTTTTTCAGCAATTTATGTAACAGTAGTTCTTCAGTGGTATAGAACTAGACAGGCGGACAGGCTTAACTGAGCCTTGCCTGCCGATGACCCAGTCGCTGGTTGGCCTTCATTTGGCCACTTTGGCAGGTACTAACCACTGCATTACCGGAACATCCCAAAAAGACCTGTTGTTTTAGAGATGCTCTTACACAGTTGTCTCACCATCACAATTTGAATCATCTCAAAGTCGCTTTGAGGGGTTCAGATACTCGGTCCTGGGGCCTCCCCGTTTACGCTGGTTTTTGCTCCACCCTGGTTTGCAATCATAGGATTTTAGCAAGCTGTTAATTTGTCTTAATTAGGTGGATTTTTGTTCACAGCAGCAATTTATCCTCTCTTGACTAACAGTATTATGACAGATATTCATATAGTGAGGAATCAATTCCGCATCCACATTGCAATATATGAGTAACAACCAGGGGCGTAATTTTAACGGGAGTTTGGGGGGGTCCTGGCCAGTTCTCAATCATTCTCCTTCATCGACGCGTTTTCCAATTATCGTAATTGGCAACTGAAGACATGGTTCCTCTCTATATGCGATCTAACAGCATCCAGCGATGATACAGTGGGGTAAATTAAGTTCAGAAAATTAATTTACTGCTTGCCTGTGAGTCGACAGGAAAGCAATTTTGAATAACGCAGCAAATACGCATCCTGATGACCGATTGCCGTCTTACTTAATCGGAGGGAACAAGCAGCACCTGTTCATTATGGACTGCAAAAAGTTCAGTGTTGCATCAATACTTAGGCCTAAAGAGTAGAGTTAAATCGCATATGGAGAGGAACCGTGTCTTCTGTTGCCAATTACGATAATTGGAAAACGCGTCGATGAAGGAGAATGATTGAGAACTGGCCAGGACTAAATGTCATAAATGCCGTGTCTCCGCCCCCCCCAACTGCCAGTTAAAGTTACGCCCCTGGTAACAACTGCATAAAAAGAGGGGAAAAAATGTACCCAATCAAAGGAAAAAAATCAATGTGATCCTAATTGGTGAAACTATGGGCACATGGTTGCAAAAACTAACAATTTACCAAACAAGCTAATGACAGAGTCAAGCCTGTTTTATGTTATGTTTTTGTAATTGAGTGCAAGCAAATCATTTTGAAAGTATTCTTATCACCTGTCTTCAGCAACTTAATTTGGAGGTTACTGATTTTCTCAGCACCAGGTTTGATCTGTTTAAAAATGTTATTACCTGAAATTGCTTGCCACACAGAAAAAAAAAAAAAAAAAAAAAACTTGATATGCAGGGGTCTTTTATTCGGTCTTCTATTCTTCATGGCACAAATGGATATTTCTATTAAAATTTGGCCTAAAACAGCAAATAACATATTTAAACATAAAATGCACCCAATTTGGACAAATTAACAGCTTTTTAAAGTCCTATGATGGCAATTATGGTTGGGACAAAAACCAGCACACACAGGGAGGCCCCAGGGCTGAGTCTGGGAACCCTTGGCTTAGATCCATTCGCTTGCCCATATTTCCTGCTTCCAATGCATCAACTTCAAGAACTGACTGTTCATTTGTTGCCTAATAAATCTCACCCCTTGATAGGTGCCACTGCAATGAGATTAATGAAAATAATTCACTTCACGTGTAAGTGGTTTTAATGTTGCGGTTAATCAGTGTATGCATGTGGAGTGTTGTTCTTTACCCCACCCTGTTTACTCTATTTTGATGGAAATAGCCTTAAATTAAAGTGCAGACTGCCTTGAATTGAACCCAGCTATACCAGTGCCGACTGACCGGCTGACTCATGGGAGCAGGCAGTGGTGTAGTAGTCCTGGGGAAAAGGTTGTACTCCACTTGTTAGGTGGGTAAATCACTATGGAGAATGAGAGAATACTCTCTTATGTATTTAAATGTCTTTTTAGCAAAAAGGTGAGTAAACTGCAAATTGACAGACAAAGAGGTGGGTAAACTCCATACACCTGCAAGTACCCTCCACAACATCACGAGGAGCAGTGAATTATTTACTTTGTGCTAATCATTGACATTTGCGGGAAACAGTTGTTATGGGTTAGCATTTTTCATAGCTCTCGGCACCCTTCATTTACTCTTTGAATAAGCCCGAGTTCAGTTTTCCTTTGGTTTTGTTCCATGCTAATTTAGACGGCAACCCGTTGCATAAAGAAGAACGGGAGAAGCAGTTTACGAGCATGTTTTGGAGGAGCAGTCCCGAGATGGCAACACGAGTCACATATGATTATGCTCGCACGTAGTCTTCAGATTGGGCATTCCAGGTTTGGGTGGGATTGTAGATAAAATAAAAAATAATACAAATAAATTGAAGCGCAGACTGTCAGTGAACTGCGCAGGACTTACAGCCCACACTTGCTGTGTAATTTTCCAAAGGCTTTTGGTTGTCACTGAATAGTTCCTTTCAACTTAAGAGCTACAGCCCACGGTCGCAAGTTTTTAAAGTTTCCCATCTTACAGAAGTTGGTTAAATTCAGAAATAAACTCTGATTCTTTGAGTTTGTTGAATCAAATCCCTTGTCCATATCTGAAGGACATTAATTGCATGCATATATGCGTGCTCTGAAGAGAACTCAAAAGCCATACCACCAAACTCTTCGTCATTGTCACCATAGCCAATATTTTTACTGCTCTGATTTGCCAGCTCATTGTGACTATTTTAGGAATCTAGATCAGGTACGTTTTTCGAAATGAGGCCCTCTCTTTTTTATAGAACATCTGCGCTCATAATTTCAATTACTCCAAAAATATTCCAAAATGAAAGAATCTTCAAGGATTTTTATCAACTGCTTTGCTTCTTTTTGGCTGTTTGTTGTCTTCAGATGTCAAATCAAGTACCCTCTCAGCAGTTGAAGATGTTATGATTCTGCTGTTGCATGACCATGTTTTTGTTATGACCCTGATTCCAAGCCATGTTTTCTGACCTAGTCCATGCCATGTTTTGTATTTTGCCTGTCTTTCTTTGTTATGTCCTTTGCCTACCATTTCCCATATTCACAGTTTAGATTATTACTCTGTTTTTTGTATTTCTCATGCCCTGCATTGCACATTGTCATACAACATATGACCAGACAGGGGAGACATTTTTATTCCCCAGTCTTGTGTGCCACAGTTTCAGGTGATTTCATGGTTTCTGGGTTTCCAAACATTCCTTCCAATCTCGTTTGCTTCCTCCGCTTTACTGTTCTATCTTTACTAGCAATACTAACAGTTTATTATTTGAGATAAATTACTAACACTAACTAACATTTTTAATAGTACTAACTTACTAACAAGCACTAGGGATCGTATAGCTGCACATTACTAATTGACTAAGGAGCTCTCAGCACTCGCTCTGCTCTAGTCTCCGCCCCTTGCCTTCAATCAGTTTACTTTGCTGTGCTTCAGCGGATTCTCAGGACCTAGTTTATCACTGTTCTGCCTCTCACTCTGTGCACTTTAGAACTCCCTAACCGGAGCCGTTTGTTTGTCATAGGCTGTCTGTGTGATCCCTGTCCACGTTTTGGCTTTTGCCAATTTCATGTGGTTAGGAACTTCCTCTTGTTCATTCATTTGTTAATTAGTCTGATCCAGCTCACCTGTTCCCTATTATAGCATGTGACTTCCCGTATGTGTATTTAAGCAGTCATTTCCCTACCAGCTCTTGTCAGAACGTTTTCCTTGTGCTGCGATTGTTTATGTCTTCTACTCTTATGTTATACTTCTGACTGGAACGTCCCTGATTTTGGCTTTGTCTTTGATATTCCTGTGCCTGTGTACCGAACCTGCTTTACCTGACTTCGAGATTTGTGATTGGCTGCCCTGGTAACGAACTGTTTCTGGCTATCTGGATTGTGTTTTTGGATTCTGGACTTTGCACTGTTGCCTTCAATAAAATGAATTTTGCTGCACTTCCTGGTACTCGTGTGTGGCTCCAGAACGCACCCTCACAGAAGAGGCATTTGAGCTTGTAAAAGAGGAGTCACAAATCTTACCATTAAATGCATCACTTTTCTAAACTGTCTATTTTCCCCAAACGAAAAGAGCTTAAATCATCTACATAATCCACGGGTAAGTAATCCCAAAGCATTTGCTTAATCATCTCATTTTGTAATGGTTTATTTTCATTACAGTAAAAAATGCTCTGACTCAAGTGATTCAATAGAGTCCTATTTAAACGCATCAGAATCAAATAAAAGAAATAATTTCAAAGAGGTCTGAATTTAAGGCCCTCTGTCAACCGTGCAGTATGGAGATCATCAAAGTTATATCATTATATCATGACTGCTTCTAAAATCCAATCATGGAGAACAAAAGCATATTCATCCACAAGAGTTTTTAGTAAGATTTTGCATAACGAAGCAATCACAGCTATAATGTGGAGGTAATTTGAAACCATCTTTGGTGTTGATCATTTTGGCTGGCTGACAGTTAATCACGGAAAATTAATTGTTGCTTTAGAGAACAGGACACTTTCCCAATTTTCCATTAGACCCGTTTCTACCATAAATACCATGTGGAGCTGCCTATTGTGGACTGGTGCAACTTCTCTTAAGGTCAAATAACCCATATATATTCCTGCCATGCAAACTATCACTCTTATACAGTACATCCGTGTACTCACACATTAAAACAGCTAATTGCTATACCACCCCATAGTCCCCTCCTGTATCTGACTCTTGATTGGCATAGGGAATATTAAGCAACAACACTTGCAACCTGGGCTTCTGTTGATTGAATAGTAGCACTGGTAATCTTTCTGGGATCATGTGGAAAAATAATCAATGCCAAATTGAAGTATTGGGGGCACAGTGCTTTAGGAGACCATCTTTCAGATGCCAAAATAAAGGTCCCATTGCTTGAATGTTGTCATAAAAACCCTATAAACACTTACCTCTAGCCATAGCCAGTGACATTAAATCAGAATTTTGCCCACCCTCCAAAAAAAACGGTCAATAAATGGTGAGAATATGTTAGAAATGACTTAATCTTACATTGTCTGTAAGAGACAAATGCTCTTGTATTAGTTCTTGAAGGCATAGTCTCATAAACCAGCATTTTAAATGTCACTTACCAGCCCATAGGTTACAGAAAACATCTCTGTGGCCATGGGTTGAGACCAGGGTTGTGATGACCGTTTTCGTTGGTCACAGTAATACTCTCTCAGAGGCCTCAGAATTGATAAGCACTCCACTGCAATGTATTTGTAAAGCTCCCCCCACCTTTGCAACCCTAAACAAGGAAATTAAATTCAACAATTAGAATGTCTAATAGGATAATCTGTAAACTGTGCAATACTGTTTGCCTGGCAAAGAATAGAGGGACAAATGCATTCACCAAGCATTCTTTTTGTGCTTAATCTTTCAATTATTGCGTTGTATAAACCCATGAGATGAAGGTAAGCTCGAAGCTACACTGTGGAAAATCCAAGGAGAAAGAACCAGAAAGACATTTTCCTTTTTTCAGAGAGATTTACTTTCATAATACAATCCTCATGCCCGTACTGGCGCAAGACGGGCGCGTGTTTGGGTTTTAATGAAATCTGAAAAATACTTCTGTGAGTAATTCAGGAGATAGGGATTGCTTCGGATCAGACCTCCGAATTAGGTGGTCCGGCCAGGGTGCCCCAGTCAGGGATAAGGGGAGCTATTTTGCTAATCGCTTTACTAAGAAAGCCATTTCCTCTCGGGGAATGTATTCCTCTGTAATGTAATACAATTGCCTTCTTGGAAACGTGTCCCGCCTGCTCAACAGAAGGTGCAGTGTGGTCCTACAGGCTGGAGTCCAAAGTGAGGAGAGCCATGTTATTCAATTAAGGTTTTGGCATTTCCTTCAGCAAGATGTGTGGGAGCTCAATTCTTTCCACGCCCAAAGCAGAGGTCGGGCGTCAATGAGACATTCAATTACTGTGACATGTGCTGCACTGAAGCTGTCAGACGGCCAGCACAGATGCAGGAGCAAGGGATAGAACACAATAATAACTGAATTACTGATAAGAGAGAAAACAACGCCTGCTTCTGCCCCTTCCCAATTCTGCTGGCAAGCAAGATTTTGATGAATAACCACCATTATTCCATTTTTATGTAGGATAAAACCAATGTCTGAAATAATTATTGAGTTTCAATGTTCTCAAATACAATATGTCATGACAGGAGAAAGGCGAAAGGGATTTATTTGTCGTGATAGATCATCTTTGCCAGCTTCAAATTCTCTTCTCACGACTCTTTCATCTAACATGCAGTTTTTCCCACAAGAAAGTTTTCTTTGCCCCAGACTCCAAATACTATGCTAAAAAAAGCGGAAGCTGTCCATATATCCAAGATTTATCAATGGAACTATACATCCTGGCTTACTAGCCAATAGCATTTCACCAACAAAAAAAAAACTTTCTTCCAATATCATTGGCAAATAATGCTTGAGCAATCATGGACCAATTTCAGTTGCAGAACCAGACCTTTGATCAGGGGCACAGGTTGGTGTGTTCTATAGTACGTCTTTTCAAGGTAGGGAAAACCAGTGCACTCGGTAAAAAACCCACGAGCACGGGGAGAACCTGCTAACCACCAAGACTCCAACCAAAAACCCTTTAATTGCAAGGCAACAGCACTAACTTCTGCAACACCATACCACACACAGTACCAAGCTGCGCTCCTCCACCTTCAGCCAGACTAACCCCTCATGCTTGCTCTGATCAAACCGGCGATCCTGCATTCAAAATAGCCAAATTCCTCCACATGCCCTGATGTGTAGTGGTTTTCGCCCCTCTCAAAGCTCCTCTCCTTTTGATAGAAACAAAGAATACTGCGGAAGGAAACCATGATGGCTAACCACAAAGATAGCTCTTAGAGTGTTTGGCAGACAGCAGTTGGGAACGAAATAGATCACTCAAAGCATGGAAAGGGATAATGAGGACATAGTTTTTTTTTTTCCCCAGAAATGTATGTACTGTAGTGGATTGACTGGTCCTACAGCAGCATATTTCTACTGGGCTTCGATTTCAGATAAGCCGAGGCCTAGAGAACATGGACATATTTGACCAATGGAGTCACTTGCATTTGTGGTTGGAATGATGAATGGCACTCAGAAATTTTTTGCCAATGTGGTATAATCTCTTGCCGTTATATTCATCACAAAAGCATATTAGTTTTCATTGCAGTGCCATCTGAATGATCAAAGAATCAGGCGCATTCAACATTGTTTTTCAACCTTGTCCTTTACTTACAGGTTTTGACAGATTTGCTTGCAGATTGTTGTTTTTATGGCTGTTAGATTACTCAATCGTGATAGTCTTTGCAAAGTGGCAAGCCTTGACCACATTAGACATGCATCTAAATAGCTGGGCCTTTATGTATATACTCCTTTCTTATCCAAGTTCGATTGTGTCGCCTGTTCAACACCTGATGATAACATAACACAACATGAGTAGCGAGAACAAGCCATTCAGCCCTACCATGCTCGCCATTTTCCCATCACTTAATTAACACTTTAAAATACTCAAGGGCTAGATGGTATCTAGCACTATATCAAGCCTGGACTTGAAAACTCCCTGCCTCCACAATATGGCCAGGCAAGCTATTCCACACTGTGATCACTCTCTGCATAAACTAAATATTTCCTATTATTGATCAACGTGATCACTCTCTGTGTAAAAAAAGAATGTCCCTTTCATTGAATACACATAGGCCTTTTTATTTATTTTTATTTTTTTTGCATTCCAACACTGTCAGAGTCTTATATTACTGATGTCTTTTTGGAACGTGTTGCAGGCATAAAATTCAGAGCAAGTGTGTATTTACAAGATAAATAAATAAATAAATAAAGTTTATTAAATAAAGGAGGAAAAGCATGAAATATTTGGTCTTGTTCTGTTTTTGTTCTGTTTTTGATGTGATACAGGTCAAAGATGAGCTGACCTCTGCTTTCTTTTTTTTTTCCCTTTATTTACTTTCAGTCCCTGCCAACTTTTTAGGAAATGGGGCTGGACATATGCCCAAGGGCATCTGAGTTCCCCAATGGAGCTCCATATGCAAAAAGGCCTACGGTGTGTAGTCACAAGAGCCCACCACCGAATGTACATTGAGCATCTACCTGCTGGAACATTCAATGCCTGGGGCACAGGAAAAGAAACAATCTGGAGGGCAACACAGCCGTCTTCCCCTCAGCCCAATGTTCCATATTCTTTCGTCTGTCCATGACTTTTTGAGTCATGACGCTGACAAAATCTGATATCAGACAGGGAGAAAACAAATTATCACTTTTTTGGAGGTATTAATCTGAGGAAAGGTAGTGCTGACCCTGTCTAAGAATGTCTGCAGCAAGGTAGGAAAACTTGGTGAACTCTTAAAAACATTCTAAGCACAGCAGCAAAACACCCGCCAGTCTCCTTTAGGTAAGGCTTATCCGCTGCACTTCGATATTTTGCTTTCAGTGGATGCATTTTGGAAATTCATTTTCTTTGAGTGAAATGTGTTCTGCTTTTCGCATTATTGTTTCATGAAAAACACCTTGCAAACACGACTCGTAAACTTGATTGATAGTATGGCTACATCAATTTGTCTGTTTCCCTGTTGAATATTAGTGCTTTCTGCTGGTTTTTAGAGTCGATATAGACAACTCTGGACCTAAAAATAAACTGAATGTTGCAATGGAAACATCAATTCTCTGTAAATGCCACATACTTGTCTGCTTAATTCGCTCTTGTAGAAATTTTGCTCTGCAATAAATATTGTTGTTGAAGCAAATGTTCCTTTCATCAGCGGCACAGTCCTCCAGTAAAACTATTTCTCATGTCTTTTAAGCACCAGGTGTCATTGGTTGTCACTTTCCCATGCTGAAGGTTCAACAAAGTGACACTTGTAAGACTCCCAGTCTGACGAACCAGCTTTGGGAGGATGTCATTCACAATAGTTCAAAAGAAATAAAACTGCAAATACACTTTTTTTCTGCACAGCAAACTGATAAAGTTATCACCTCTCTTTGCCTGTAGTATTTGGATTCCGAAAATGTGCCCTCCAAAATGCACTAATTTATAATTTATAGTCTAATTTTCAGGATTAAGAAACAGAATTCCACGGGTGTATGTGGACTAACAATTGTGGACGGCAGCTATTTCCGATAACGAGAGAACATGCCCTTTATATGATCAAGCCACAGTTGCGCTTCCCTTTTGCATTTATATTATATTATAATATAGTATATTATATTATAATATACTAATATATTATATTAGGATATCAAATGTATGCAATGCACATTTACTAAGCCCAGCCCAAGGACACTTTCCTTAATTTGTACTTTAGCCTCTTTCCCATGACAATTCAGCCCAGGTCTTTCAAAAAAGCACAACCCAAATCAGTAGGAGGAATGTACAAATAAAACAGGATGTTAATGATCTCACCAGCATTTAATTCAGCAAGTCTCACACACTGTAATTTCCCTGAGATTGTAGAATTGGAGATACAAGTAAGAAAACATGATGAAACTGCAGATGGTAGGTTGTAAAATGGAGTGTTACATTATGGGATGCAGTCGTCAGACTCCTGCCTGTTAATCAAAGGTGTGGGGCTGCAATTCCAGAGGCCTGTTTCAATTTTTGATCTGCTTTTGATCTGCGTTTGTCCCTCATTAATCTGAATCTGACATTTCAGATACCGTACACTTCTCCATAAGCTCATAAATGAAATCTCAAGGTTATTCTTGCATTTCTATAACACTAGTGAATTACCCGTGGCTGTGAAAAATTGACCTTTGACCCCAGTGACCTTGACCTTTCAAAAAACGAATCCCTCAAAGACAATTCCAGGGACAACCTACATAGACCCATCAAGTTTGGTGAAGATCCGTCAGAGGACCTCGGAGGAGTAGGGGAACAAACAGACAGACAAACAGACAAACGTTCCTCAAATGAAGTATGATATTGCATCATCATTCTTGTAGTATACTCTGCCCATGCACTGTTATTGTTGCAGACAGCTAGTGTAGATGCGTGTTTCACAAATATTTGGAAAAATAAATCAACTCCTGAGTTGTAGATATATGTAGTTACCTTAAGTGTTTCACAACGCTTCAGTGCGACAGAATATCTTGATGCAGACCAGTCGTGGGTAAAACCTTTCATGTAGGGACACAAGGAAATTATAAAGCATTCATTTTCCTCAATGAAGTAAGGATTGAGGTAAAGTAGCTGATATTGTCTGTACATTGTTAAGCAAATGATCACACAGGAGGAATAATGAAGAAATTAAGTTGGTAGTAAATCCAGAGACAAATATGCCTTTTCCAGCCATAGAGCAGGTAAAGCTGCATAGTTGTAACATAAACAGGCCTGTGTGCATTTATGCATGAATATATGCAAGCACATATGTGTGTTCCCTTCCATAGATGCATGTAGTATATGAACAAAAGTATGAGCACATGCTAGTTACCTACACGTGTGTACATGTACATTTTTGCTTTCGTGTCTGTGTATGCATGAGCATTCGTTTCTGCTTTTGAATTCACATGCTAGCGTACGGTGAACAACATTTTACTCTCACGGGGTACAGAGCGAGGAAAATGTCCGACAGCAGTGGAGCGGGATCGCTCTTCAAACACTTATTGTGTAATCCCAAAACTCCCGCTGCTGCCCTGGGATTCTGTGAAAGTTGATTTAATTAGGCTGAACAGACAACCTCTTTTTTCTCTGCAACCAAAAATATCACTCCAGGGGTATTTATATATTTTTAAAATGCCCAGTTGGCTATCATTTGTTCCACATACATATAAACAAATAATAAGCCTAATCATTTATGCACTGTATCCAGTCGCTGCCACTCGGTTTCTGAAATACAATACAAGGTCATCCTAATTAGATTTCATATGTATTCCAAAATTTAACCCTCACACAGCTCAGCATGCCTTTCTCTGCCTCACAGACCGGGAGCAGAAATTCAACACGGAACATGCATTCACCTTAACCAGCCTGTTTCAAAGCGAGGCATCCTCGACCTTGATAGTGAACTTGCGATTGCGTTTGATGGCGGTAAAATGAACTAAAATGAAACACAATAATAGCATCAAATTGATTTTGAATGAAACGCCGCCTCTCAGCCTCGAATAAACCCTCGAATCACCGGCAATTCCAGTTAGGGAGAGCGATGACGTGCTTTCAGGACAGCTGGTCCCGGTTGTGCAGGCCACAGATTAGATTTTAATGACGGTGTCCCGTCAGAGACCAGCACTCTTGAGTGTTATCTGAGTATGGTGCACTAGTGAATGTAATGTTCCATATCGGTGCCAGAAACTAATACACACAGACAGGGCATAGAAGGGCCTGTGCAAGGCAGACAGAACAAAGCCTGTCCCTGTCGTGTCAACAAAAACAATCCTCAAAACGTAATTGAAATGTTTTGTCAGTGTTGTAACGCCCATACTACATTACTGCAACATTCATAGAACATTATCTGTTAGCTAGCAAAGAAAAAGGGGTGCCAGTCTTCACATTAGTATTACATTAAAAATGAATATATTAGCTAAAATAATGTGCCACGCATGGATAGCCCCCAGCCACAAACGGCTATTCCGGATGAGGAGTCCTGCTGAAGACAGAGGGCGTACAATGGATTTCAGGTACAATAGCGGTCGATGCCTTTCAAAGGTCAAACTTTATTGCTTAGCGAAGGGTATCTGTGACAATCCTTAGTGGAGTAAAAGAAGGAGAATCGAGCAGGCAGGTCATGACATCATTAACAAGCCAGGTCTCTTGAGGATAGATTGGGTGATGATCTTCACTGGCGAATGATGTCTGTTAGAAGGCTGAGGACAAAGGGAACTCACAGGAAGGGCAGGAGTGTGTACTCACTCAGAGATAGAGAACAGAAGTATATAGTCACTCACAGATAGAGGGCAGTAGTGTGTACTCTCAGAGATAGAGAACAAAAGCGTGTAGTAACGCACAGATAGAGGGCGGAAGTGTGTCCTCACTCACAAAGGGGTTTATTCTCCCATACGTGTAAGTCGAAAAAAGCGCGTAGCTACGCGCTTTTCAGCCTAAGCGTATTCTCCCCTTGACTTAAGTCCGTGCATTACGCGCCCTGAAGGCAGTTACGCACTTGGGGCGGAGCAAGGCCAAAATTCGGGTGTTTCTCAGGCAAAAAACACTGACTCGTATTCTCCCCCTGGCTTACATGCTATTTCTGTTAAGCACTTTTGAGGGCTGTATTAAGGTCAAGCACCAACATAAGGCTAAATAGAATATTGCATTTGATGTCGGTTATAGGCAGAATTTTAACGTTAATTTTATTTTATTTAACATGGTAAAGGTTGAGACATTCAATATTGGATTGTTCTTCCTCATGTCTAAACTACATATCTAATATGCCATAATAAAATATCAAACAAAATCACCACATTAATATTACGCAACAGCCTCTTCTCCAATTAGTTCAATTACAAACGCATAGCAACTAATTAATACGAGTACACATAAGACCATCATTCTACCATGCCCTCAAAATCTAAAACCAAAATGCCAGTCCAGCATTTGCTTGCACTCTTGCGTGATTGGGAAAGAGTAAGAGGAGCACGCCGAGCTCGAAGACGAACACGCATATATCGACTTCGTTTGGACATCCTGGGACTAACAAACATCAATTTTCCACAAAACATATCCGTGGTCATCAACGTTACAACTGCGCTGTCGCTCTTGGCATCTGGGTCGTTCCAGAGAGTGGCTGGTGATGTCAAACACATATCACAGACGAGGCATCTGTGTCAAGGTGTCTGACACAGTTCGTTGACGCAGGACACTTTTAGGAGTTTAAACTTATCTTGAGGTGGAGGGACCAGCGCGCACGTTCAGAGAAGGAGCGTGAAGATGACGCACAGTCAGAGAAGGAGAAGGCTTCTTGAAAGTTACAAAGAATTCAGGAAACACCATAGACTCTGCAGCGATTCTTTCTGTTGAGACTGTTAATCAGCTCAGAGTCCCTGAGGCGATGATGCATGTGACTGAGCCCTGAAATGTCCTTTTCTGGTGAATTTACTTTCATCATATAGTCAGAGATTGAGTCAGCACCTCAGTGCCAAAACTCAGAATTAAATGCAAGGTCAGGACACACCTAGCTGGTGTTATTGACTACAGGGACTACAGGCCCAAAATGCATTAGAGAACTAACTTTTTTAGTTTTAGGTATGAAAGATTTCAGTTAACTTAATCAAATTTATTGAATCACAGACCTGAAAATCTACTTTTATCTAATTCGCCCTTGCCACAATCATTGAAATAATCTTGGCTACTTGAATCACAATATTATGTAATGTAGATTTTGAGGGCAATTTAGTCAGATTATAATGATGATGATGATGATGATGATATTATTATTATTATTATTACAAAACCCAACTTTGTGTGTAATTGTCGGTAAACGTTGAATAACATATCTTACATGCATTCAATAAATGTACTTAATTGAACAGAATTCTTTTCTGTCTGACTTAAGACAATAGAAGAAGAAAAAAAAACCTGTGGATGTTTCTCAGATCTCCCCATCAACAAACCCTGATAACACTGGATCTGAGTGGGGAAAAATGACCATTCGATACTCTGTTCTGCCCAAATACACCATGCAGCCCGCACATGAGTATATTGCATTAAATATGTGCCTTCATGTGGTCCACATGGAGACCCAGAAATAATGCAAACCGCATTGGCAGTCCACAAAAGGCTGAGCAGATCAGGGCCAAGACTGGAACCCTACTGTGAGTCACTGCAACAAGCTTCAACAATAAAGGCTTCAAACCAGCTCAGGGTCTGTGCTCACAGCATTAAATATTTGTGCCTCTTTTTTTGAACTTTTCGGCCCACTAAAAATCCACAGCCAACAGCAGCCAACAGCCAAGCTGCTCAATCTGTTTCAAGTTATGTTTTTGATTATTCTAGCAGGTTTCAGCTGGCTGACCAGCTGTTAGCCAGCGGAGCATTTTCTAATCAGCCAGTCTGGCTATTAGTTTTCGTGGCTGTCTTTACTACGAGAAGTGTTGACGAAGAGCCAAGGTGTTTTTGAGCAGGGCATTGAAACAAAGAGTTGAAGTACGTGGCCTCTGCTTATGAATTCAGTCAACATTGCCAATGTTCTCAGCAAAATGCTCAGCATTTCCAGCCAAAAAAGGTTTGTGCCATACAAGTGCTTTATTAAACAAAATCTCGGTTGCTTTATGGCCCCAATGTGCCATGATTACTATTCGCTCTTAAGTACATTCGGCTTTTATTTGAAAGTAGCATAGCTAATATTAAACATGAAAGAAGTGGCAGCTGCCCCAAGAAGTGAAAATACACAATGTGTGCAGGACTAGAAAAAGGGGTCACTTGGGTCATTTTACAAAAATTGAGATTTTCCAACAAAATCAAAGAGTTATCCAAGTTTTTCCACAGGAAAGTGTTGTAAATTGACAGTACAGTAGATGAAATTCTAGCTTTGCAGAAGCATTTTCAGTTAAATAGATCAGGTTGAACTTTTACCCCGTTGATCTCAGAATGGAAAAAGATCCCAAGTGACCCCTTTTCCTAGTCCTGCACACAAATGTGAAATTATTTTTACAAAATCACCAAAAAGTCAACCATCCATCAAAGGCATTGTTTTATATATGGATATGAGGCTCCAGTAGAAAATACATATGGAGATATGTGTAAGATAACCCGTGTAAGACCTGTGTCAATCAACGAGATACACAATATCATGTAATTGAAAATAAAGACTCGTCCATTTGAATTGCTGACGGAACCTTTCACTGGTAGCTTGATTTTCAAATTTAAATGCATTACTGAGTGAAGGATTACACATTATGAATATTTTCTATGACCATAAATACTGGATAAATCTTTTTTCTGGACATACATGCACTATAAATTTGTGATACAGCAAAGCCAGATTAGATTTATCACTCAACTGAAGTGTCACTTAAATAAATTATTCAGTGTTATTCAAGACAGTCTCGCCAATATAAATCACTGTCCTGGGAAGCTGGTAGCTGATCAACACAAATGTGTTATTTAAGATTCTGTAGCTGTAACAAATCCACTTTCAAGCTGAATCACTGAACAGATCCTTGATTTTAACGTATTCTTAACAAGGTCACGCCATAATAAAATGGAAACACGTTTGCCAAAATACACAAAGCAAAAATTCTTCCTGCCAAAAGTGCTCATAGGATATGGTTGCAGCTTTAGACTGGAACAAATTTTTTTTTTTTGTCATTCTAGGCTTTACGGCTTAAAAAAACCTAAATGCAAGAAATCCTAAACCTTTGCGAAACTTGATGCGCAATTTTCCTAATTGTGGGCAAAGGGACAGTTACAACCTCGTTTGAGAGTCAAATTGAGTGGTTCTTCCCTTTAAATGTAAACATTTTGCATGTGTTATGCTATATCCACGAGTGGGAATGATAAAAACAACAACAATCTGTCGAAAGAGGCTGGGCCAACAACTGTACCAATATTGCCACCCTATGGGCCTCTGATGTTTGCTCAAGTGAATGACACACACATTATTCCTTTCTTTTTTGCTTTTGTTAAAGCATTTCCCGGACATTAAAACATTTTTTAATTGTACTACTTCTTATATTAAAGCAAGTTTATTGGTGCATTTGCGTACTCACAGAAAGGACCACATGTATGCAAATAAACAACAGTTATGCTCAAAATCACATACTTGTTCCCTGCATACACCATATTGTGCCAGTAGAGAATGGATACTACATATTACTCATTGCTGTAGTGCACAATGTATTAGCCAGCATGTGAAAATAACCATGTTATGTACTACGCAGTCGCATGACCACCATGTTTTTTTAGATCCCTAGCAGGAGTTATGTTTTTGCGGTATTTGTCATTAAGATCATCAAAAAGGTTTTCTCATGAAAGGTTTTTTTAAGACAAGAGAAAGTTGACAGAATTTTCAGGCCATTCAGCCAGAAGATAAAAATCAAAAACAAATGATTAAGCAATGTATACATACTTCCTCAAATACAACTAGAGAATACCTTCATATTTTATCATTAGAATTAAGAGAGAAAAAGTACTGAGTGTGTTTGTGTAACAGAAACCAGAGCAGTCTCATTAACAGTCATAAAGCCAACTTTTTTTAGTTCCAAGGAGGCCTGTTATAACTGCACAATCTGCATTATAACCTGATAAAATTATAGGAAACAGGATAAGTCATGTCTGGGCCTAAGCCAGCTGAATAGATCTAACAACATCCTGATATGTGGCACTGATCCAGCACAACTTTGTGCTGTTAGTAACCGCAGCCTCATAAATAGTCTAAAGGACCTGCATGCAATTTGTACAGATTACACCACGTTGAATCATGCGCTCTAAATTTCAAATTGATTTATCCATACACATTTATTGCCAAGTGCATTAATATTTAACAAAGGAAAAATGTACAGTCTGGTGCATAAGCATTTGGACATGTACAATGTTAATGTTATATTAGCCAACTACCACAGTATATTGGAGAGTAAATGAAATAATGAATATGACCTCAAAGTGCAGACATTCAGCTTTATTTGGAAGGTATTTACATCCAAATCTACTGTACATTGTAGGGGTTAAGAATGCCTTTTTCTGAGATCAGCCCAATACTGGCAAAAGTGGCCAACTCACCATCTCCAAATCTCTTAATACTTCATAATTATTGAGTTGCGGGCTGGGAATAGAAATCAGTCATGACCTTGGTAATTAACCCCTCCTTAAGACAGGGGCATGTAACTGCTTCATTATTTTCAAAGTAAGTGGACTAGAAGTATAATCTCCTTAGATTTACACTCATTACTTCTGGCTGTATATCCCAGCATTCTATTACCCTTCTGAACAGCTACAGTGCAGTGGCTGGAACCTGTAAGGGTTTGATCAACAGTCACTCCCAGATCCTTTTCAAATAGAGCACATCCCAGTTTTAAACCTCCCATAAAGTAATCCTGTTCAATGTTTTTTATTTCCCGAAATGTAGAGCTTTACATTGAGCTGCATTAAATTTTATTTGCTACATTTTTGCCCACTTTTGAATTTTATCTAAATCATCCTGAATTTCTTTAGTAGACTCTAGACTGTTCGCCTAACCAGGCAATTTAGTATCATCTGCAAATTAACTAATTTGCTTTCATTTCTGTCAAGGTCATAAATGTAGATGAGAAAGAGCAAGGGTCCCAACACCAATCCCTGAGGGACTCCACTTCCAAAAATGCCAAGCTTGGATGAGATCCCTCTGACAACAACTCTGTGTTCAGTGCCGCAACCAGTTCTGAATCTGAAATACCCCCTTTAATTCATACAGTCCTTATTTTAAAAATTAGTCTCTCATGTGGTACAGTATTGAATATTAAATGTTTTCTTAAGATCCACGTAAATCATATCATAGGCCCTGCTCTGATCATATGTTTCTGTGGCCTCCAAAGAATTCAAAATGGTTTGTGAGGCATGGCCTTCTGTCACAAAAACCATGGTGGTTATCCTTCTGGGTGTTGGATAAAATATCTAGAGTTGATTTCATGTAAGGCATTTGCAGATTTGGAATTTCTTGCTGTAAATTCACAATGATTATGAAGTCCAAAGATCTTTTACTGCTAGTGAAGGAAGCATCACTGGACTGGGGAAAAAAAAGGATTAATCTGTTTGGATGTCGGGCTGATAAAGGAGTGTTTTAATGTTTACTGCTCATTGCCTTTGAAATGGGACCCCTTTGTCGAACTTCATGGTGCTTAGTAACTCCATATTTCTCCTCTAGCAGGTTTTATATGCGTGTAAAATATGTCCTGTGGACAAAGCTGAAAACAACATGAGATCACCGGTCTGAACCGAGGAACACACATCTGTTTCAAAGTTAATGGGGCAATTTGCCCGTAAAGAATCCGTAAATACTTTCAGAGTATAGGCTTCGTATAAATAAGTCACATACAAGCCATACACATTTCACCGCCGCACTTCAAGACATTTGAGTATTTATTACCCCCATGGCTTCGCTATGTATGGACTGAAAGACAAGAACTACCACAACGCATTGTGTTGGCTCACTACTCTATACATGCCCTCAACTCCGTCCAGATCTATGACCTACAGCTGTCACAGGTAGTATTGCATTGGTGCATCATACCCTTAACTGCATAGCGGATTGGTCATGGTGATAATGCCTGCAGCTTTTTTCAGCACACTAGTGAACAAGCCGCAGACAGGCAAAATCAAGAGTCATAATTTTTCATTCTTTTTCTGCAAATACAAAACAGGTGATAGAATAGCAACCAGCTTTTGCATGAACATTTTCTTCTTAAGGTCTATGAGAAAACTCTCCAATAGGAATGACTGGGCTGTCCTGAATAATGTGGCCATACCATCGATTTTCTGACCCAAGCAATTAATGTCTATCAAGACTCACGTTTGGCATTGAAAACCCCACTGGAGAAGGGAGGATGATAGACAGATTTGGTGAGTGAACTAGCCAGGGTTTCCCAAAAGCATCTTAACGCTACGATGATCGTCTCATCCGGCTGACGAAGCATTTCACGTTTGTGTAGTGTCTTCGAAAACCATCGTAACTTAAGACGCTTTCAGAAATTGTCGTAGATCTACGTGTGCTGAAGACCACTGGTAGAAAGTTACGAGCGTCTTAAGACCTACAGGAGTCATCGCGAATTGTTATAATTTTTTTTTTTCTGTGAGCTTGTTCTTTTAATATTATTGTACTTAATCATGACATCTGATGCTGTTCGTGAATGAAAGTGATTTGTGGAACTTGATTGGCAAATTTTTAAATATGCATTCACCAAAAACGAACAATTATAGACATAGGGGAGACCGGGGTCACGGGGTTAGGTTTATCTCTCCAGTTTATTTCATTGCAAACGCACTGATGGGAAAATGAAAATGTACAAATTATGTGACATCCGTGCGACGTCATTTCTTGGAAAGAAGAAGGACTTGTAGTGTCATGTAAGTGTTTTCTGTCTAAATAACTGAATTTTGGCCCAAATTCCAAACTTAAAGTTTCTGAAAGAAATCCGTCTAGCTTTTTTGAAGACAAAGATTTCCACGTTTTTTTTTTTTCTTTTCTGTTTCATAAACATATGTAACTAGAGTTGTTAACAACACATAAGATAAAGGCTTGCTGCGATCATGACATTAGAGATGCGGCCTGATTTCCAAAATGGGAGCACGGGGCTACACTAGCCAAGCAGCATGGGGTTAGTTTGTCAGGGTGCTGAGGTTGCACCACTTGAAGGTCCTGTGTTAGGCCTGTATTAAAATACTCCAAAGTCAAATATAGGAAACGATTTATTGTTTTTCAGACACCTATAGTGTTTTAATAATTCTAATATTTGCATTTATTTTATGTTTATGATAGAGGACCTATTAGGACCTATTTGAGTATGGGTATGGAATGGTATGGCTTTGGAAGAGTTTGCTCCTTACAACCCCTCCCCTTTCTCATTCTTTCACCTTCACCTTAATGGGCCACAGGTGGGGCCCATTAAAGTGGAGGTGCTGGCGGAGTATTTAGGGTTGGCAGGTGCCAGCCTTGGGGCCTCTGCATTTCATTCCATTCCTTTGTCAGTGGGAATGTTTGCAGCTCCTCTTTGGTACCGTGGTCCTTACTCATCATCCAAAGGTGGAGAGGAGTGGGTCCAATGCTTCTCATGCAAAGGGTGGGCACAAGAGGACTGTGCAAATGTCAGTACACTCGCCTACATACAGCGCCCTCCGTAATTATTGGCACCCCTGGTTAAGATGTATTCTTTAGCTTCTAATAAATTCAGTTTTTTTCTAAATAATATAGGACCACAATGAAAAAAAGAGGAAAATCCAACCTCTAATTCAAGTGCATTTATTCAGTGGGAAAAAAATCCCACATTAAGAAATAATTCTTTTACATCAAATCATGTGTGCCACAATTATTAGCACCCCTGATGTTAATACTTTGTACAACCCCCTTTTGCCAACAAAACGGCACCTAATCTTCTCCTATTATGTTTCACAAGATGGGAGAATACAGAAAGAGGGATCTTCTACCATTCCTCTTTGCACGATCTCTCTAAATCCAGCGACCTGGGTCCTCTCCTCTGCCCTCTCCACTTCAGCTCACTCCACAGGTTTTCAGTGGGTTTGAGGTCTGGGGACTGAGATGGCCATGGGAGGAGCTTGATTCTGTGCCTGGTTAACCATTTCTGTGTAGATTTGGCCACATGTTTAGGGTCATTATCTTGCTGAAAGACCCAGTGACCCATCTTCAGCTTTTCGGCAGAGGCCACCAGATTTTGATTTAAAATGCTCTGGTATTTCAAAGCGTTCATGATGCCATGCACCCCAACAAGGTTCCCAGGGCCTCTGGAAGAGAAACAGGCCCACAGCATCACCGATCCTCCCCCATACTTCACAGTGGGCAGGAGATGCTTTTCTGCATACTCATCTTTTGTGTTCCACCAGACCCACTTAGAGTGTTTGTTGCCAAAAAGCTCTATCTTGGTCTCATCTGACCAAAGCACACAGTCCCAGTTGAAGTCCCAGTACTGCTTAGTGAACTCCAGACGTTTGCGTTTATGATTGTGAGTGAGAAAAGGTTTATCCATGCATGCCTCCCAAACAGCTTGTTGGCATGTAGATAGCGCCTGATGGTTGTTTTGGAGACTGTGCGACCCCAAGATGCCACCATTTGTTGCAATTCTTTAACAGTGAGCTTTGGAGAACTTTTTAATTCTCTTACCATCCTCCTCACTGTGTGTGGTGGCAAAATAACCTTGTGTCCTCGTCCAGGCTTGTTTACCACTGTTCCAGTTGTTTTAAACTTCTTAATGATTATCCTCTGACAGTATATATGGGCAGATGCAGGCGAGTGGCTATTTTCTGACTTGTGAAGGTCGACACATATCTGCCTTACTTGAATGGTGTGTTCCTTTGTCTTTCCCAGGTTGAAGAGTGGATAAGAGAAATGGCCTCTGTGTCACACCATATTTATACCCCAGGGAAACAGGAAGTGATGATTTACTAATTAAATGTTCCTAGATACCCTGATCAACTTTGTAAACAATTGTAGAAATGACAGAATTACTTCAATTACATTTAATTCCTAGGAATTGTTAGGGGTGGCAATAATTGTGGAACAGGTTATTTTATGAAAAATAATTATTTCTTAGTCAGGGATTTTTTTTCCCCTTAAAATTAACTTGAGTTGAAGGTTACGTTTTTCTACTATCAGTGTGAGAGTATGCTTCTGTAATAAAAATTAAATTTATTTTAAGGCTTATAACACATCTTAACCAGGGGTGCCAATAATTTTTGAGGGCGCTGTATGTCATAACTGCAACTCTGATGGTGATTATGTATAAATCATACCTTGTGTTGGTCTATTGTAAAAAATAAAACAGTTCTCACCATTTCTGTTATGAGAATATTGGACTGTCTTTTTCAGCTTCAGCTGATTGTCAACTATAACAATTTTACCCCACCCATCTGACAAAGTTACCCCGGGTATGGGGTTACTTCGGCATGTTTGTGATATATATAAAATTGAATATTGTGATGAAAATATACGTTATATTGAGACTGTATCAATACAACTTTTGTAGGTGACATTCTGCACTACACATAGACCATAAAGGTATTTCTCTAAGTTTTGGCAACAAAGAGTTATGGAGCCAAATACAAAATCATGACGAGGTAATCCCCGTCTCCCCTAATAGCATTAATAATTACAGTGACAAATATAGGGAGGAAGAATTTAGACGTCAAAACAAAAACATTTAGGCTATATACACATTATACTAGAGGAACTTTGAAAAGGAAAATGAAGAAAGCGCAAATGTGTCGCTGTGGTGGTTGATGCAACTGGAGTGCTGTTCACGTGAGGGAAAAACAGGGGCATATTCTAAATATGTCCAATAATTTGACCTGCTGAGAAACTGGCCATATATTTTGCATCTCTTTGCTGGTTCATGCCAGCCAATCTGTCACCAGCCTCTTCCTCCTTATAGGCGAAGGATTTTTTCTTTCGCTCTTTAATTTCAGCCTAGCAGCGCTGTTGGTGGCACATAACCTTTACTTTGCATGCCATGCTTCCACTGTGTAAAATTTTTCATTTACTCTAACGCCTTAATGAATATTTTATCTTATTTTGACAGCATGACATAGCTCGCACAGGCCTACATTTAGATCAGTCGCTGTGGCCTAAGATCAAGTAGTCAAATATCTCAGCACCATTGAAGTGGGCAGCGCAAATCGAAGTTACAAAGTACTTCCATGCGCGCGCTACCGCGTATCGCTGCTTCGGGAAACGCATTTTAACAACGAGGAATTTTCCTATGATCCCTCGTAGCAAACTCTCGTAGAGCTCTACGATTGATCGTTATTGGGAAACGAGGCCCAGGTAGTTATGGCCAGGTGAAAATTTCGTGCTAGCTTGCTTGCTCCAGCCAACTAACATTAAAAACATTATCCAAACTTAAAGTTACTTCAGAAAAAGTAACCTGACCATGCTAAAAAAAAAAAAAAAGAATTTATTTATTTATTTTTTTGCTTGCAGGCTTGCTCCAGTTTACTGCAACCTCAAGCAAACAAAAACCTTTGCTAGCTGATCAAAAGGTAATGTTATAGCAGGCACAATATCTAGTTAACTTTGTGTAAAATGTATCCTTGCTCGTAACATCCTTTGCTCTCATATTTTGGGAGGCCCATTTCTGCTGTTCAGAACATAGCAAGTTTGGAATCAAAGATAGCAGTAAAGTTTCTGTGTGGCATGTAGGGTTCACACCCTCGCTACCCAGAGGCAAAGGCTAGAAATCCAAGCTGAAATACTTAGTGCTCGTTCCTTACCTCCAAGTACATTACTGTACACATCAAATGATGATGCTGGAGGGGGAAGTATATAGATTTTGCCGCTGATTTCCAGAGATATACACAAAAAATGCCAAAAGCTGCATGCATTTCTCACACTATATCCCTAATTTGGATAGATGGAAATAAGGTTGAAACTTAGCAAAGTGCTGCTTTTACGATATAAATGTTGCAACCCATGAGGTAGACTGAGTAAAAAGACTGAAGTGGGAAAATGGCGAAATGAGGCTGCGACAACACAGTGACAGATTAGTCTCAGCATTTCACCACCGTAAAACTAAAATTAAAAAATGCTGATAATGTATGAATTTTACTTGTTCCGGGGCAAAACTAGATTGCGTATTGAAAAATGGGCTATGCCTGAAGAAATAGTAGTGATAAGGGGAAATGGAACTCAAAATTAATAGCCCCGTACAGCGCGAGGAACAGTCTCCGCTAATTTCACACCCGAGATACTGAGTAAAGCACCACAATACATCCTCTAAATACACGGTGCAATCAGATAGATAGCAATTCACAATATTCTAGTCTAATATGAATGAAAATAAAGGCAGAAAAAGCCTATCAACCTCAGAGAAAAGGCTAAAATTTGACGGGAATAACCATGCAGCTCTCTGGGGAGGCAGCAAGGACAGGAAAAAGCAGTAAAAACCAGCTCGTGAGTCCAAGTTGGAAAGGAAATTGAGGGATTGATCGATGTGGGTCTTAAATTTCCAAAGTTGTGCTTGAATAATGAATGAAGCAAAACAGCAAATAGACTGCAGGAGTTCAACAAAGAATGATACGGGTGTTTTGAGAAAGTCTTGAGACTTATCGCATCCCCAGAGACATGCAGACTCGAGCCGCTCCACACATACACTGTACAAATACGCACACACATGCACACACACACTCACACAAACCCATACATACGCATACGCACACACACACACACACACACACACACACTCCTCAATCATACTACTACTCCCCAAAACATGCATCAACAATTCTACCTCAATGTGCTGACGCTCAAACAAGCACACTTTCTAGCGTACTGAATGAACTGTTCACATTTACACACAGAATTAGTAAATGGTCTAAAGTCACACATAAAATATCGTTGTACAGTGTGGGATGTAAATCATATCTTTTTCATACCATTGTAAACTCAATTATTTAAGGCCACAGAGTTTAGAGCAGGTCAGGGCAAAAATATCCATTATTACTTCTCCATTTTGAGTAACATGCCGCATTATTTTTTAATAATCAATCATTATAATGGACAGCTTTTGCCTGTAAGAACAGAATAATAGAGAAACAAGGCATTTCTTTATTTTTTCACTCGGAGTACCTGCATTGTAATAACCAAAATAGTCCCAGTATTTTAGTCTTATATTAATTGATTCAGTCTTGAAATCTTATGTGTATTATTTTTGCTAAAGGGGATACAAGATAAAAGCACTTTTTTTTTTTGCTGTCTTCTAACACTTTATTTAGTCATCTCTCACAAATGTCAGCCAGTACTGTGACCAGCTCTCATTTTCATGCATTAAATCTATAAATTCACCCAAAAACATAAACACATTTATTAAAACTGAGTCACCTCAGTGATTTGTCTGGTCTGGTATTACATAAAATGCAGTGCCTTTCAAAAGTTTTAGCGCAATCAGTCTTCTAGCAGTCTTAGAATCAAAAAGGAACATATGCAAAAAAAAATTATTATTATTATTATTGATAGGAATAATAATAATAATAATAATAATGTAGTTTTTTAAATTAAAAAAAGAGTATCATCTTGCCATTGTAAATGACATTTTGAACCTTAGCATGGAGTTTCAAGATGCCACTTTTGACCGATGGAGCCAAACATCTCACCGAAAGCTGTGCGGTAACATCAGCAGGACACAAACACTAGTTTATGAGTTAAAAGACAACTACATAATGAATCAATGAAATTCGACATTTGCAAAATAGTAAACTTGAAGAATTCTAAAATCTCTGATTACCCTCAATTCACATAAATTGTGTTGGTTGCCATAGTTTTATGAGGTTCGAGGGTTAAGGGGAAGGGCTTAGGATCGGTCAGTTTAAGCAATGTGCTCATTGTAAAACAGTTACTGTCTCAGAGATGCTCTGTGCCTGCTCTCAGCTGTCAGACCCCAGGGAGGATGATAACATCACCCCTATGAATATTTAACAAAATTGTGCAAAAGTTTTCTTGCATGAGGCTGTTAATTGGAAAACAGTTGGGAAAAAAAATATTAGACTTCACTTCTTGTACTCGAGCCTTATGTACCACAATGTAAAGCATATTTTAGACAGGCAAGACCTTATGGGCTGACAACCACATCTGTGCTCTGCCCAAAGTCCTGATTGGAATTTCAGCTTTATGTCCCTTGGGCCTCTCATCAGCAGTATTCTCTCTCAGCAAAAGCTGGGGGCTATCGGCTAGCCATTTCCAGGATCGCTCTGGGCTGTTAGAAATTGCATTTCCAATGTGCCTGGAATGTCGAGCTGGTTGAAATGCTCATGCCGAAGACAGCTGGTCCATTTGTCCGCCAAAGTGAATTGAGATTATACTCAAAAACGTTAAAAAATCGAAGCACATTATCTCTTGAATTTTTGTCACGTGAAACAGGTTAACTCACATTTAGACATTGAAGCCATTGGCAAGCCAATTGAGGCTGTATTTATACTTAGAATGCATCTAGCTCAAGTCAAGAATCTGAATACATTTTTAAATGTCATGAAATGATGGCCACCAATTTGATTGACACCTCTCTACCTCTTAAATCCAAACCCTTGACCGTGACTGGATTGGAGGGAATGTTTGGGCTTTACTCCCTAGACTGATTGAGACATTGTGGAGATTACATGCTTGTAAGGGACAGCCTTTAAGTAATCATGACTTTTTGTATTTGTCTGTCAGCTGGTTGAAACATTGTTTTATCCTGCTGTTTGTCAATGTCCTGACTGAGGGTTGTATCACTAAAAACAAGAACAATATGAACATGGATCGAGAAAAACACAAACCCATTTTCAAAAACGTCAGCACGTAATGGGAAATACTTAGCAATGAAAGGCAGAGGGATTCACACCAAAATGTTTCTCTGGGTCCCAAACATCAAGGTAAGCTGAAAACATTCTGATTTCATTCGCAATTGGTGGAAGTTGAATATGGAATTATTTCCCTTTGTGTGTTAGCTTAGATTGCTATACTCCCCATACCAGCAGAGATGCTGGCTTTTGAACTGAACACTGATAACAGGTGGGGTGGTCTTTCTCCTCTTTGGCCCAGAGGACATGACGCCCATGATTTCCAGCAAGAATGTCCACTTTGCTACAGTCCATTTTAAATGATCCTTGACCCACAGAACACGGCGGCGTGTCTGGGTCATGCTCAACAATGGCTTCCTTTTTGCATGATAGAGTTTTAGGTGGCATCTGTGGATGGCACGGCGGACTGTGTTTATAGACAGTGGTTTCTTGAAGTATTCCTGGGCCCATTTAGTAATGTCAAAGACAGAAATCATGCCGATGAGTGATGCAGCGGCGTCTGAGGGCCCGAAGATCATGGGCATCCAGTAAAGGTCCTCGGCCTTGTCCCTTACACACAGAGATGTTTCCAGTTTCTTTGAATCTTTTGATGATGTTATGCACTGTCGATGATGAGACCTTCAAAGCCTTTGCAATGTGATGTTGAGGAACATTGTTTTTAAAGTATTCCACAATTTTTTTACCCAAGCCTTCACAGGTTGGATAGCCTGTGGCCATCTTTACTTCTGAGAGACTCAGCCTCTCTAAGACATCCCTTTTATAGCCAATCATGTTACAAACCTGATGCCAGTTAACTTAATCACTTCCCAAATGTTCTTTTGTTTTCAGAAAAGTTTCAGAAAAGAGGAGGTAGATGCTGAAGCAGGATTAGCAGCAGGCGGAAGAACACAAGCCGCAGCTCAACTTGAGTAGATACAGGGAGGAGCAAAATTACCAAAGAGTGAGCAGTTACAGGAGCAGGAGTAGCAGCTGAGAAGGAACAGTTTAGTAGCTGGAGAAGCTCTAGAATGGTAAATAAAGGTGGGGCAGTTAGATGAGATTCAGCTGTGGAGGAACAGTAGCAGGTAACAGAGCAGCTGCTGTGAAAGAAAGTGATCTGGAAGAGATCATGGGAATCACATCAAGCAGATCAGGAAATGAGGATAATCAGGGGGCGAGATCATGGGCTAGAATGGAGGACCAGCAGCGGAGAAACCCAGAAAGAACAGGTGACAGGGTGTAAGAGTTAACAAAAGGGAACAAGGTCGCAATTCCAGTCCCCGGTGTACATGAAAGTCACCCCTCAGGGGCTTTGTAAGGCACAGGAATGCTGTTCCCTGCAAGATCCTACTGTTTCTCAATTCCACTACACATCAGCCAAACCTATTTGATTCACTAAGTAGTGCCTAGTTTGTGGGAACACAGTCTAAGTTTGCAGTATGTGTCCCTTATTCCAGGCAGAGCAGGTGCAAAACAGACCTTCCGTAAAAGGTCAGTCTGTACAACATTGTTAAATCTTGTCAGATTTAAACCTTTATGAGGTTATGCAAACGCGATCTCTGACAGCCTGTTTCATAAGTTTGCCTGTTCTTTCCTCTTAAAGGTCTCCAATTATGGAAATCATATTTTTTGTTGCACATAGACATAACTTGGCCCTACCTCTGACTAACACCTGACAAAAGTGAGACGTGATTGTCTCTGCGTTGCTGAGCCCTTCTTTAGAAATCATGTTCTTGAACAAATTGTTTTGATTCTGTGCCCGTCAGCATCACTTGGGGAGTCTTTTGCGTACTACAGCCCAGTGTGACAATTCCGTGATCATTATTTTTTTCACTTTGCAATGAGTCAGCCAATCAGGGCAGAGCCTCAGTGTCACTGACTCACTATCCTGTTGAAACAGTTTGCTGTTACTGAGGGGGGAAAAGAGCCCGGTAATTGGCTAGAAATCCAGAATTTTAGCTTTTTTTCCCTACAAGTATGTTTCAAAGACGCCAGGGAATTGACTTGATTGTTTAAAAATAGTGTAATATGGGACCTTTGCAACAAAATTAAGGGAGAAGTGAAAGATTGGGGGGGGGGGGGGATTAGTAGTTAACTGTGCAACTGTAATCAATCAATTATCCTCAGTCCCTTTCAGTTAATCATGGTCACCTGTTTCTGTCTAGATGACTAAGTTTCCCTTTCTATTTAAAGTTTAGTTTTCCCCTTCAAAGGCAGGTAGTTTCAGTCAGTTTCCCTTTTCTGTTTGGAACTCCCTTTTTATTATTCTGAAGTTTTGTATTGGTTTTTTTTACATTCACTGTTATTATTTAATGATATCCATGTCTCTGCACATGAGTCCTCAGGTCCACTCCTTGCCCTGGTGCCCATTTAACATCTGTGGGCGCCAGGGCGTGACAGCAGCATGAAACCCTAATTGTTGACGAGGTCAACTTGTGTTTTGTGATGATGACCTGTGGATCGATGCCTTTTCCATTAAAATTGCTTTTGTTGCCAGGTTTATGTGGCTGAATGGTTAGAATGATATTCCATCTGCGGGGATAAAAAAAATCTATTGTAGAATTATAGCGAACAGAAGTAGCAACAGATGAAGTTATGATTAAATATGCATGAAATTAGTGATCCAATTACTCATATGAGAATATAAGCAGTTTCTGTTTGCTGATAGTAAGGTATTTTTTGTCATGGAGCCAGGGTTGTGGAGTCATAGATCTCAGGGATGAAATTTCCCCTCCTCAGAAGCCTGTATTGCCGTAAGCTATTCCTGTCAGGGCTGCACCTCTGCTGCAGATATGCTCATTGGTTACGAGAGGATGTGCTTGCTCTAATAACCTTTGAAAAGATAAGTGCTCGGTTGTTAAATTTTCTCACTGAGCAAAGCCACTTAATGTAAATTTGGGATGAAACCCGTTCTAATTAAGGTATTTTGGCTTTTAGCTTTGCTCCATCCAGGTATTCCTTAGTCTTTGTTCAGTCCACACTTTTTAATTGCTTTTAAATTTGAAGTAAAATTTGCATTTCTAGAACATCAATAAGGCATAGTCACTTCATGTGGGCTGATTAATCATGTCCTTTGTTTAGTATTGTAGCTCCTAGAAGAAGTCGGGGCTACTATGGACTTGGCCTTGTCATGCATCCACCACTGCAGCCAAAGAGATTTTCTTGTGGATGCTCAACAGGCCACACATTCATAGCTATTTTCTTTATATTTTGTCTGCATATGGGCAGTGGTTAGGACACGACGCCTATCGATTTTGATTGCTGTGGTTACATAATTCACTAAATAATAGACAATTTTGAGTCAAAAATAACCCAAAATGAAAAATGTGGGTGATCAGGGGCTACACCCATTAGTCACAGGCGACGGACCTGTCTACTTATTATTATTATTATTATTAAGTTTACTTCCTTCCAACTGCATCCCCAAAAAATGAATTGTCTCATATAGAGGCAGAGAGTGAAAATGGAGGTACAATCTGAAGGGGGCTATAGGTGCCATCATTGTCTTCAAATTTGGATTTTGGATCACAGAAAGGGGGACATCCGGTTACTTAGTTACATAACAAGAAATGGCCAAATTAGTTTGTCCAGCTACAGCTGAACAAACCTGTATGTATGAATTTACGTGGACACTCCTACAGCCACTCATACTATGTACACTAATAATTTTCAGAATTCTGGGCTAAAGTGATCAAGGTCAGTAAGTAATTTACCTGGTGAAGTGAAAGATGCATGTGCGCTAGCTGGTAAATTTTCGTGTGCCTACTGGTATGCCGACAACTTCATGTGATTTTATGCATATCTGTGTATGAACATCACATTTCCAAATAATGTGGGAAACTGCTCTTCTAACCTCACATTCCAAAATACTGGGCATTAATGCTGCGTTGGTTCCAACTCTTACATCTGGGATTTATTTTCATTTCTGCCTGAAAGGCATTATGTTGGGCAGTAATGTCGGGCAATTAGGGCCGGCTCAAATTCAATCCCAACAGCGTTTAATGGAGTTGATGTCAGGTTACATCAATCCACACCCTTCACGCAAACCATTTACGGCCCTCAGTACGTGGGGCTTTGTCAGGCTGAGACAGGAAAGGACTGCTGCTGAGACCAGAGAGCTAAGAATCTCCTATATTGCCATTGTATGCGATGGTATTCAGATTTTCCTGCAGCCGAACAAAGAGACTGAGGCCAAACCATGCCCACATGCTTTTGGTCATGCATTGTATCTGTATGTGTGTGCTCTATTTCAGAATGTACTTGAGAGGTTTTGTATATGTGCAAATGCGTGAAAGTGCATTCATAAGCATATGCTTGTGTACAGGGTTGTGTGTAAGGGCATGCCTCCGGTTGCAGGGGAACACTATCAACGCGGGTACCTCCCTGCTGTCGTCATTTTCATGCACACACTATACTCACCACTAGATGGTGCTCATCACATGTAGCCCATCTGCTGTGTGAGCATTCTTGAACATATCTGAAAAATATCTCACAACATGTAGAAATATCCAAAGTCTTGAAATATCTTAAGTCTGGAAAGTGCCCTGTACTAAATTCATTGCCAAGCTACCTACCCCGTGGAGTCCAAATTCACAATTTTGGCAACACTACTAAAGCAATATATACAATATGTTTAGCAGTAGTAGTTGTAATTGTGATAGGGCTTTTATCAGTAACATTATAGTAGAGTTGATATTACTATTGTCATTTTCTCATATACGGTCTTAATAAAGCATTACCTGATGATATCAAACACATTAAAACATGAAGTAAAGGTACAGAGACTGTATTGATGGCAATAGGCAGTAAATCCTCTTGTTGGGAATCACTGCCTCACAAATTGGGAGCCAGGGCTTGGCCTTGAGGGATTCGATGCTACACTGTGTGGAATACATGCTCATAAGCAGCATTTAATTTATGGTGTGCTCACTATGCAGTGTGTGGCGCAGAGATTCCCCATCTTCTTTAATGCTATCCAACCACAGTCCAGAAACACGGCGGTACCAGACAGCAGGGCGGGGGCATATATCAGGATATAGGATTGCTGAGTTAGTCACAACTACAGAGAGGTGGAAAACAGAACAGCTCTATTTTCTTTGGTCCATTTTCAATGGTAGAGTTCTGGGTTTTTAATCAGCACTCTCAGTAATAAGGGTTACAATAGGAGTCCACATCAGTCCCGCTTAGTACAATTTGCATTAATGTACCCCAAGGGCCAATTATTGGACCTCAAGGTATTTATTTGTATCCTTTAAGGGGCTAAAAGGAAAGTTTACCTTTATCACCATTGTACCACAAACAAAAATATAAAAGGCATACCTTGGAGGGCACTACCAGAGTGACAAGCCATTGTACGCAAAGAAGGTACATTGATGTGCTTTATTTTCTGAGAGTGAGTTCAGTTATGTCACCAACTCCATAATTTTAATCTCTTGGTGTCTGTACACCTGACAGGCCTTGTGACCACCCTTTGACTGGCCTTTGGATGGAGATGAATATGAATATACAAGGAGCCATCATTCTGTCTTGGCCAATGTCCACCCCCCCGGTAAGATTTATGTCCACTCCCTGGCTGGAGTTGGCACTGCCTTGTCTGCCCTCATTTTTATGCAGGCCAGGGTAGTCAGCATGACCCAGCCTTTGCTACCAGCTCCTTGCCCCCACTTGTGACAGCCTCACTCTTCCTCAACCGTAAAAACTATTCCACAAAAACTCTGAACCAATGATAGTCTAGCCTTATCAATTCGTTATGAAATGTTACTAGAATGTTGTCTAAGCATAATGCAGTAACACAGTAACATTACTGATGCGAATAAGGTGAAGACATGCCCCTATCTCTAACCTTAAATATCTGGATGCTGTCTGTCACTCAGCTCTCAGATTTATAACTGATGACCCATGCAGCACCCATAATTGTGTCTTATATCAGAAGGCAGGCTCTGTCAGGAGAGATCTGCATTTTTATCGATTCAATTATAACTGATTACTTGAAAAATTACCGCCTTATTTGTCAGCACTCATGTGCCCTAGACATTCTACTCACAATGCCTGTTCTCAGGACTGGCGAACGCTACGTGTTCCAACAGTAAATACAAATCTCCGGAAGACAGCCTTCGGATATTCTGCCCCATTCGCAAGGAATAATTTACAGAAAAAGCAAAAAGTGGATAAATTGATTTCACCACGTGAATTTTAAAACGTGGTTAGAGGTTTTATTGATTTTAAGTGTTACTATTTTACACAACAAGTATTTTCGCCTTCTGTGTTTTTTTATCGATCGTTTTTATTTTTAATTATTTTATTTCATAATTTCATGCCTTGTCATTTATCATTGCTATTTTCACTGTACATTGATTTTACCTGTATTCTGTGGGTCTCTATTGCAAATAAGATCTTGATCTCAATGTAACCTCCTGATTTAAAAAAAAAAAAAAAACAAGATTTGAGACAGGTGGAATATCTCTTTGCTAAAGGGCGGTATACAAAAGTACTTTACATGCATGAACATCTCGAAACTATGTGGACTTCATAATCAGATGAAAACTATTCAAACTGTATATACAGGATGTGCTTCAGGAATTCAGGACTGCTGTCTAAGAGTCCTGCTTGTGTTGTGGTGCAAGTGGAGACAACCGCAGGGATGTTTATCCAAATTTAAGTGCATCATGTCTGCTGCCAAAAATCTCTTACAGAGAAGGAGAGCTGTTGAGCCATTTGGAAAATGCAAGTCACAAAAGGCCTGTACATCACCGCAATGACCAGGCTTGGGAAGGACCAATGACAGCCTTTGAAATCTCAGTTGTAACAAGAGTCAGCTTGGCTTATAAACGTTTATAACTCAGGAAACTGCAAGCCTGTGACCTGCCAGAACGGGGCCCCAAAAGAACTTAAAGACCTCTCTGCTTCTGTTCCACTTTCCAAAAAAGACAATGCTTACAGACAGTGCGATCTTGGTTCTTCTCATTTGCAATATTCTCATGTTGTTCTATTGAATAAATCTAGGCTAAAAGGTTTGCTCAATCCTGGTAAATATGGGAAGAGCTTAGGGCTGGCTTATTCAAGCTTGCAGGCCATATGATTGGTTTTAGCCTCTATGCCACCAAAATCACCCTCTGTGTCAGTGCCTGCCCTTGTCGAGTTATGCTTACTGTGTATTTTCTATCTGTATTGGGCTGGACATTGACTACGATTCTGGATTCGCCCCTTTGTACTGTATTACCGCTGCCTGTTACTGACCTGGATCGTTTGCCAACGCGAGCAAATAAAACCCGTGAACTGAGTTATTGTCTACACTTGAGAAATCTGCCTGTGTCACTCTGTTGACAAGGAAATATTAAAATATTTAAGCAATACTTAGCCAGGTTTGCCAACTAAAAGCTCTTTATGTAGTAGACGAGAAAATCAACAAGTTGTGTAAGATGAGTATAAGGGATTATCCAGAAAATCAAGTATGGGAAGGGTTACAAGGTTCTCGAACTGGTGTGTAGGATCTTTGTTTTTTAAATTTAGAAACTATTGTCCCTGAATCGTATGTCAGATGTGTGTGCTTGTAGAATTATTTATTATAGAAAAGCAGGCATGAGGCACGATTTTCTCTAGGCTGTGTGGTATATGCTCTGTAAATGGGAGTGGATCTTCATCCGCACGAGCGTGTGTTATACAGTAGCCACATCTGGCAGTGATAAAATGGGCTTTGTAAAGAGGTTGGGTCAACTTCAATACCAATACTGACCCCCTCTGTCAGGGCTCCAGTCCTGCACAAGTGGAAGGCACGCCCACTACTCTAATCCAAACCGATTTTGTCTGTTTACTTGTCTTCGTTTTGTGGACATTAATAATGAATGTTATTATTTGTTCTATTACATCAAATTCTTCAGTAAATTCATTTGAGTAAAGAATAAATAAATAAATAACGAATGCAAGTAGGATAAAGTCAGGGGGGAAACAAAAAATCTGCAAACATGTCTCTCTTTTCCCATGTGTCCTGACTCCAATTGCCCAGCATTGCAAGTGGAGGATTCAACTCAGCTTGTCCCTGCTTTGCTCTTTCTAATTCACAGACTCCTGTGCAGTCTTTGATCCAGGGCTACCTTATGTAATGACAATATGTGACAAAAATGCACTGACATTTTAAGGGCTACTATATGTAATATTCTGCTTCAACAGTCCAGACCCCAGAAATGCCTAAGCCTTCAAGAATGCATTGTGGAATCTGCATTGCCTCCGGGTTGTTGGAGTCATATAGAGTGCAGTAAGTTGTGAGCATTATGGGTAGCATTACATCCTAACAGCCACCCATCGAAAGGCAGAATTCTGCAGTATAAACAAATAATGTTTAAAACTAGGGTAGCTTGCTGAACTGGCATAACCCATTAGTATATGTCACAGACTGTCACTACACTCATGTTAGTCCCTTTTTTCTCTCCAAAGATTGGTTTATGTCCCATGCGCCACTCCCAGCAGCTGTTCTACTTTCAGGTTTTCTATTATTCCCAACCTTTTATATTAGTTAAATACAGAAGTGCTCCTCTTAGGCATACAAATTGGAACAAGCTCCCAAGCCTTTCTCTCGGTCTCCAAGATTGTGACCGCAATCCTATTCCTTTATCTTCAGTCTGTTTCTCTGCCCAGTTTATTAGGAACACTTCCCAAGCCTTCTGCGGGCATCAGGTTGGGGACTGCATTTGTGCTAAACTCTCTGGTCCATCCAACATTTTTCTATCTGGCTTCTCGGGACGCTATTGGCCGGGCACAGACTCGCCCCTGCCTCAGCCTGCATGCCCTGAACTGTGTCACTCTGCACTGGGCTCTGTCACAGTGTCATTACAATATAACTGTCAAAAACCCTTTTATTGGATTGCACTCTGACTCCGTATTCCATTATGCTCTGGATCATAACAACAAATTACCTGGATATTGATGAAATAAAACCCATTGTAGCTTATATGGACACGATCATTCATTGCCTGCGCTCATAATGTGATAGGAAAACTGTGACCTTATGGGATCTTCAAACAAGACTGGTGGTCGCTGCATGTATTTTTGAACGTCTAAATTATTGTAAAATTCTCTTTATCTTTGCAGGTGGATTCCAGAATGACTCAGCGGCATAGATGGCAGTGGAAACTACTCTTTTGACTTCAACAGGGAGGGAATTTAGATCTATTTCAAGATCTCATCAAGGTGACGTTGGTGTACCACAACCTGCCAAGACAGATATAGGTTTCTCCGGCACTCATTGTTGGTTAAGCGTAGAAATGAAGAACTTGAAGAGTGCAGTCTTTGACAGTAAGTGTTTCTCTTCCTCCAGGCAATTACAAATTTCATGCTCAGTCAACCAACACAAACGTATTCATTCCACATACCAAAAATTAATTTTCCAAAGCAAATTGTCGCAATGAAATGAAATTCAGCGAAAAGAACACTTTTGATATTCACCACGTCATTAATGTATGCACTTTCAGTAAGTATCTTTAACCCAGCCCTTAGTATGCATATCTGCAGTAGGGAGGAGTTAGTTTGAGACTGCACAAATCATACAATTACAAAAAATACAATAATGAAGTATAATTGACATTAATACATTTAAGTATGTTACATATTACTCCATTTCCCAAAATAGGCATAGTTTATTTTTGGCATGCGTTAGCACCTTCTGGAGTAATCATGAAACAGTTCGTGCTTCAGTTTGGACATGATTCCCATCAGTCATGTGTGCATGCATGGTGTTGTTTTGGGAAATTGCCAATCCTTGCCTTGTGCAGAGTCATTTAAATGACACTCCCACTCGGGCAATCTCATTTCAATGCATAACCTGTCTGAAACAGAACTATGCGCTCAAAAACCAACTCTGCTCAATTTCTCTGTGCAATGGCATGAAATTGCCACCTAGAGTATGCACCCTCAGAAGAATAGCATTACAGGAAGTAATTGTGCATATCGCCAGATTTGATGCACTCAGGAAAATTGGGCCCATAGTCTTTTCAAAAATGCACACGGTCAAGCTCCTTTTCATTCCTCAGTCCACTAATTAGACTCATACAGACTCAAAGTTAGACAAAGACACCTTATGCTCATATTTGCAGCTTGTGCACATTCTATGATTAAAAGCCGCCTTGGTGCAGGAGGTACACTTTTGTTCCAGCAAACTTCCCAAATGTTTTTGTAAAAAATGCTGATGTCCTTTACTGGCAATAATGTTCATCTTTTCCTGGCCAAAAAATGTCTAATTAGTTATACTTTTCTGGCTGAGGGTGCTGTTTATGAGTCTGCAGGGCACCAGCACAGTGACTAGCAGACTGTAGGCACATCACTGTCCAGAGGGGCGCGCTTGTTTAGGCCAAATTTGCTTTATGACAAAAACAAAGCAAATGCTGCTGGTCACTGCCAGCGCTAGAGCAGCCACAACTATGTCAGCTTCTCAAATTTATTGGATCGTATTAACCTGGGGGAACCACTGTCCCCCGAATGACCGATCATCACAGATCTGTGCTGCAGCTCTGTTTTCTGTACAATCTCACCCTGAAAAAATAAAATAAAATCAGACCCAGCTGCACTCCTATTTGGCACGACAAGAGCACAGTATAATACTTCCACTGGCATCTGTAGTTTTGTTGCAGCCATTAAACTCTAAGTATGCCATAATTAGGCTTGGACTGATTGGCGTGGATCATTTGTTGTACATTGCCATCACACTATATTTTACATAAAAGTTGCTTAAATTTGGCAATAAAGCCTTGGCTTCATTATCTTGAGCTGGACCACCCAGCACCAAAAAAAAAGCTCTTAACAAGCATTTTGCACTTGTAATTAGGCTTAAATGAGCACGTTTCTTCCAACTTTAGCAGACAATATCAGTTACTGTTTGCTTGAGAAGTGAAATTTTCTAAGAATGTTGGCATGTGGGTCAAAGTTTCTTACTTCACTGGCTGTATTTTGTCTTATTTAGCAAAAAAGTCATTGAAGTACGATTTTGGGTTGAACATAGTGCTGAAGTATGTGGCTTCTGTTGGCAGATCCATTAACACTTGACCCCTTTCTGCAGCCACTGTGCACCTCCTCCTGAGGTAGTTTGAGAAATCTGATTTAAATCCGGCCAAAATGGATTTTCGAACATTTTACACTTGACCTTTTAGCTATCCAAATGCTATCGGATGAAGCTCACGCCAAGTTTTTCTATTCATTGAATGAGTTGCATCTTGTAACGCAGCGCATTGTTTTTTGGTACCAAAGCTGATTCTGATAGAAAAGACTGGGTCCGTTTATTTCCACAGATACTGTGCAACAAATGCCAAGTTGATTTGTGCGGTCGGTCAGGAATGTGGGATTTGCGTCCAACACGTATGATTGTGTGAGATTTGTATCCAATAAGAGCAATTTGACATTTTATGTATGAGACCAGGCTCCAATGCGTTAAACTCGAGAGCTAACCATGGCAGTAGTCTGCTGTTTTCTGAACAGGCCAGGTGAAATGTTGGAAGTAATAGCTATGTATGTCACAGCTGAATTCTGACACCTGTAGGGTTAACATACACAATGCTTAAACAGTATGCTTTTGTGTTGTATACTCACCATATGTACTTGATACTTTAATACTTAAAATTATTTTTTAATGGCAAAAATTTTAACTTAGCAATTATTCCGACAACTTAGATGACGGTGGAAAACATTGAAATATCACAATAAACGCATTGAAATCAAATGATGTTTTTACTTTTCCAACATTGATTATTAATTGTGCTGTGTACTATACATAGCCATTTCATCTTTAATTTTTATCATAGGTTCCAATAATTCTGCACCTCGCAGATGTAAGGCTGAATATTTTGTGCAGGGACTCTAAAGAGTTAATGTGTTTCAAGTGCAGATGCAGAGATAAGTGTTGAAGGGATGTGGAAACGCCGCCTGTTACTGATTTATTACTCATGGAATTCCGTGGGGCTCCAGCGTTTCGCTTTAGACAGACTTTAGCACCCAGGGGAAGGTGTTAAAGCGAGTGAGGAGCAGAGAGACAGGGAGTCAAAGGAAGACAGAAAATGAGACATTCTCTCACTATAGCGACCATCTCCCAACGTTAAGATCATGTTTAAAGTGCAACCAAAATTGCCGAAATATTGCCCAAAATTATTATTGTAAATTATGTATAGCATTATAACATTGGACCGGCTTCAAGCTTATTCTTCAAAAATTGCTTTTGAAATCCTGTTCCTTGTCATTTCTATATGCATCCCCATAAATATGAATTCACATGTAGAGAGATGGAAAGTAAAGGCGAGTCAGAGACCCAGCTGAATCTTCTGTTATCTTCATCAGTCATTTCAAAGCAAATTGATTCCAGGTCTATATTCTACCGTACACACCCGTTGGGCATCCCAGCCAAACCACAAACAAAAACAAGTGTGAAAAATCCTGCCAGCAAAGGGAAAATGCGTCAAAGCACCACTCCTGAATATTTATCACCCATGATAAATGACAGATGAAGATTAGTAGAGTTGGGCCCAGTTACAACTAAGTTTGGAGGACTTCTATTCAGACACTAAGAGGAGTCAAAAAGGTGTAATGGGATCTCTTGGCCAAGAGGGGTCACTCTTTCCCAAGACCAATTAATAAACTGAGGAGATGTGGCAGTGAACTGTAGAAGATGCCAATTCCTTCATATGAGTAGTTGAAGCTGAAGTCCTCACACAAGTTAATAAAACAATTGATTGCTGTTTGGTTGTCTGCTTTAGCGAAATCCAGAGCTACACAACTGTTCAAAAGTTAGAGTGGAGTTTGTACATCCAAAATGTGAGTTCCATATGCTCTATATGGTCCACGTGAGTTCGAAAAAAAAAATTTCATCATTTTCGTTCTGCACATCATCACAACAGATATGAAATGAAACAAGCAACATATGCTTGAAGTGTTGACTTTCAGCTTTGATTTAAGGATTTTGTGAAAAATATTATAGGAATTGTGCAGGAATTACAATCATTTTTGCACACAGCCCCAACATTTTTGGGCTCAAAGATAATTGGGCATAATAGTGCTATTTAAAAAAAAAATCATTTTTAATGGGTTGCAAATCATTTGCTCTCAATGAATGCCTAAGGTCTGGAACCCAGAGACATCACCAGACAGTCGGTGCCTTCCCTGCTAATGCTCTGCCAGGCCTTTCTAAGCAGTCATGGTCAGGTCCTGCTTGTTCTTGGGGCATTTTGCCTTCAATTTTGCCTTCAGCAAGTGAAATGCATGCCCCATTTGATTCAGGTAAAATGATTAAATTAGCTATGTAGCATTCCACTACTTTGCCTCAAAAAATTTCTTTGGTTGCTTTTGCAATATTTATCAGGAAAGAATTTTGGCATTTGCCAAGGTTATCATCTGAGGGGATGAGAACCTCAGGCTACTATTTAGCATTCAGTGAAAAATGAGTTAAATCCGTGTCGCACCCTCTGACAATGCAAAAATCTAATACTTTACATCAGTTACAAGTTATTTTAACCAGAAATATCAACAATTTGGGAAACATCTGAATTCACAGAGAGCAGAAACATTGAACATATTTTGAATTATTTGTGGGTCAGTCTCTGGTTCTCACTCATTATTCTGTGATCTTCCTGACTTTTTAGTGTTCCTGAGCTCAACAATGTCTGTGTGTGTGTGTGTGTGTGTGTGTGTGTGTGTGTGTGTGTGTGTGTGTGCGTGTGCGTGTGTGTGCGTGTGTGTGTGTGTGCGTGTGCGTGTGCGTGTGCGCGTGTGTGTGTGTGTGTGTGTGTGTGTGTGTGTGTGTGTTTTTTTCAGAATGTACCAGATAATTTATTTGGCCCTGCATGTTGATTTTGCAATTTCTGTAATAAATTTGTCTTTACTTTTCAGCCCAATGA
Organism: Gymnothorax reevesii; assembly: GCA_029721435.1. NCBI lineage: Eukaryota > Metazoa > Chordata > Actinopteri > Anguilliformes > Muraenidae > Gymnothorax > Gymnothorax reevesii. The sequence continues at coordinate 26,943,762 of CM056574.1, read as the reverse complement.
AGGCTTGTTTCACTGGCTGTGGCAGCTCTTTAGAATTTATGTTGAGAGTTAATGGCAACAGATTACAAATGCAAATACCACACTTGAAATCAAATTTCAACCTTTTATTTGTTTATCTGTAAATTATACTATGTAGGAATCACAGATACCACAGCAGTGCAGCCTATTGTCAAATTGTCTGCATATGCAGCTCATATTCATTTTTAAACTTCAGCTCCAATATACAGTAGTAGACAGCTGAAATAATAACTTTTGTAATAATTTAGGTCCAAATATTTATGCACTTTACTGAACATAAACATGTGCGCAGACTCATTCATGTTATTCATGAATGCTGTGACGTATGCACCCAACTAAGAGTCTGTGGGAGAGTTCTGTAAACCTTCCCAGGGGAAGAGCCTGATGTTATCTGAATGGGAGAGATATGAGATTAAAGACAGAAAATTACCACCATGGCCCTATCGCACGGAACTTAAGCCCCCATCCTGTTCTTACAGTTTCCCTCTGGCAGCCACCATTCAATATACTTAAAACCTTTCTCCTCTGTTTCCATACTTCCTCTTTCTTTCTCCCTCTTCCCCTCTATCTCTTTCTGTATTTCCTTTGCTCTGTCTTGCTTTCTCCTCTCCCCATTTAACATTCATATTATGTCAGTCTCTGCATTTTTACTGCGCTGAAATTTGGTGTCTTAACCCTCATCCAAGCAAGGTTTCTCCTGTCGCACAAAAATGTTAACAGATACGATCTAATGCTTCTAGGTAATTATTTATTCATCCTTTACGCTCATTTTCATGAAAAAACAAAGAGGGTACCTGACCCCCCGGGGGTAGGGTAGGCCATCAAAGTCGAAGGTTAGGAGGGGTGGTTGCCACCAGCATCAATTTTTGCCTGTTTTTGATACAAAATATGCTTACAAATTAGTTGCATTTAGTATGCTATTATTATATTGCTGCAAAAAAGCATTAATCGAGGAGCATTCCCCTCACTATATCTTTTTAAAAGACTTTTACAAACCGCCCTGAAGGAAACATGTTGCTGTTTTACTTAATCTGAGATTTTGATGTGGAGTGTGTAACAGATATATTGGACTGGCCTGTACAACTCTACTCCTGCTGTTTCCTCTGTGCTGCTTGGATGTATTGTACGTGTCAAATTGTTTTTTGTTTTTTTTTTAATGTTTTAAATGTCTTGCATGTATACATGTGAAGCTGCTCATGCGGCTGTCTTCACCAGGACTCATGTAAGAAGAGATCTTGTATCTCAATGGGACCTTCCTGGCTAAATAAAGGATAAATAAATAAATAAATATTTCATGCTCAGTGAACTTTGTAGACCACACTGATTGTCATCCTTATTGATTTATTGATGTAGCTTGTCCTTGTATTAGTAAATCTTGGAATTACAATTACCTGCAGTGTCCAGTATCCTTGAAGTGATCTTCTCCTAATATTATTAGAAGTGTGTGACTGACATACTTTTACTTGTGTGTTTGACTGGTTAATGTACTGTATACTACAAGTATTTTTATACTGAGCTATCGGCCTACTATACGAGTTCATAGAATTGTTCATATTGTTCTCATAATTCATAGATAAGCCTTTTATGCAAGTGTGTAACATTTTGATGTAACACTGATGCCAAACAAGATGATGTTTATTGCTTAATTTTGAAATAATCGCTGGGCACCCCCCCACCCCCCGGTGGGTTGTAGTAGAAAAAGCCTTGGTTGGACGAGGGTTTATTTCAATGGTGATATTTTCCAGCGCTATCACATAGAAAAGCAAGCATTTAATTTCTCTAAATCTTGAAGCTGAGATGTTTAGCCATTTCAAGAAATCAACAAAACATTCAAAAAAGTCCTTCAGTTCTTCAAATAAACACAGGCCTCTCAAACCAATCCAAGAGAACAAGCATAGAACAGACACTAAGCATGAGTTGCTGTCTTCCAAACAAACAGTAATATTCTGTCTTCACTCTTTTATTTTTCTTGCCAGATGCATCTGTGGTGGGAGGTTGACCACTGAGTGACAAAGAGCTTTTCACTCAGATAATGAATCGAAACCATACGTTTTTTACTAATAAAATAGTCCATAAATAAAGCAAATTAACCTGTTGCTGGAGGAAAAGTGACAGTTTACAGTCAAAGCAGGGGCAAACCACGGCTACAGTGGACGCGTTTTGATTTAGCAGCCGTCAAGTCAACCAGGAGGGAGGAGGCTCTTTTGAGGTATATGGGCAAAAACATTTGATTAACCAGGGGGCCCATCTCCTTTCATCAGTCCCCCCAGCCCTTTCCCACAGCTGCGCCCACCCCGAGGCCCATTCCCCCAAACTCCCAACTGCCCCTTCCCGCTCGCTCCCTGCCTGCCAACCCCGACTCTCCGGCTCACGCCACTTTAGCCACGATCTTCACTGCAGTAGACGGTCGCTATAGTGAGAGAATGTTGAAATGTTTTCTGTTTGACCTCCCTTCTTCTGAGGTCAAGCTTTGGAATTTAGCGCAAGTACCTGAGTTCAAAGGATCTTGAGCTTGTGCCGGTTCACAAGGAATGAGGGCGAGAGGAAAGGGAGGGGGACAGAAAGACTGGGACGGATTGGAGGGAGAGGAAGGAGGAACAGTAATCTTCCCAGAATCTTTCCCGTATAGTAGCCAGTTGGCCACGGCTGGAGGAGGATGGGAGGCAATCGCAGGGTACAAACTGAATTTAGATGAACCACATTAACAAATTTGACCATTACTTACACTCTCAGAAATAGGGGTACAGCAGGAGTCCATTTCTGTTCCCCAAGGTATTATGTACCCTTTAGGGCTAATTATAGGACCTCAAGGTACCAGTGTGAACCTTTTTAGTGTCTAAAAGGTACTTTTATGTTTCAAAACAAATCAAAACCCACTTCTACGGTACAACACCAGTACCTTTGAGGGTACTGCCCCCGTGACAGCTAAGGCTTGTCACTGGGGCAGTACCCTCAAAGGTACTGCTGTTGTACCTTAGAAGCGGGGTCCTTTAATTAGCCCTAAATGGTACATAAGTGCTGAATGTACCTTGGGGAACAGAAATGGACTCCTGCTGTACCCCTATTTCTGAGAGTGCATCATTGAACAGAAATTGTACACTAATATTGTATTTTGGGAATTTAAAAAGCCATAAAACCATAAATAACGATTCACATATTGAGATTCAGTGAAAATAATGCGTAACTAAAAGAAGAACACCGCAAGACGAAGGATTCATAATTCAATGCCCATGGAGGAGAGATTGTTCAAACAGAATGAATCAGGAGAAATTGAAACTGAATTCCACTTCCCTCTCCGCTCCTATCCTTTTATATGCAAAGTCAAGGGAGGATTGCTTATTTGAAGTTTCAGTGGCAGTATAACATTGTACGGTAATGACACTGCATTCATGATGAAGAATAATGCGCACTGTAAGTTTGATAGAGGTAGGAGTGGGTGCGTCGCAAAGCAAGTTAGCAGGGTAAGCTCACCAAGTAAAATCCAGTGCAGCTGTTGTTACTTTACACCGTGTTCCAGATTTAAAGGCGAGTCATTTGAACAAGATGTGACGACCAGGCTTGAGCTTAGAAAATAGGAAAAATAAATAAATGCACCATCGCCCTAATCTTATCAGTTCCAGAAACAAATTGAATTAATGATTTCATTATTAATCATTATTACCCCTCACCGCCACAAAACCAAAGTGTAGGGAAGGATATTTCAGTGGAGCTCGTCCTTCCAGTCAAGTGAGGGCAAGTCTCCTCGGAAACTACTTCACCAAGATGAATGAGATCTTGTATGCATGGGCAAAAAGTCATGACCTAGATCCGGTTTTGAAAACAGGATTCCAAGGTGGTGGCAGATACTGATGACAATGTCTTTGTAACATCCTGGTGCCCAAGGGTGTTGTCCGGGCACCAGGAGAGTGATTAAACATGGAGGACCCAAATGCCGGAATATCAATTTATAAAATAAAGAAGGTGAATAAGTAACTCAAAGGCAAAACTTCAAAGGGATAACTAAAGAACCAAAAAGGGAGTGTTCTGAACAAAAAAAAGTATTACAAACTGAGGCTACCTGCCAGTGACAGGGAAAACTGACATATAAATAGAAAAGGGAGTGATAATCAACTAAGAGAAAGCAGGTGTGATACTTGACAAAGCGAGGGGGGTGGGGGGGATAACAATAATGAGGGGAAGGCCGGTAGACGGGGAACCAAGAATGCTTAGGAGTTGGGCCATTATGGTCGTCCTAATATCTCACAATCTAGAATATTCTCTATTTATCTCAGAAGCACAAGAGCTCTCCACTCTGACCTCCGCACATTTCAAAGTAACCACAGTAATGAATCTTGCAGTCCAGACGCCCCTATGCTAACAGAATGCAAAGCATGTCTACATGGAGAAAACTTTAGATCTCTTTGTATTCGCAACCTGGAGATACGAGGGGCTTGTAGCAGATTGCAGCATTTCAGGGCACAAACAGATGTGTTTAGTCTGTGGCAGGACTCCCACGCTCTAACCACAGCCCTGTGCCATTGCTCCCACCCAACCCTACCCACTCTCCATCCTGGATAATCTACACGGCCCATCAAAGCTGCTCCTGACGACATCGCAAACTGCCCATTCACTCACACGCGCAATCTCCATATACCCACCTACAGAGCCTATGCGCACACCTAACAGTGAGTTACCCACACATACACACACTTGTACGGCCCTCCAGACACGCACACATGCATGCGTGTGCAGACACACACACACACACGCACACACAAACAGTCACTTGTCGGCAAGCTGTTACTCGGTTTGCATATTGCAATTGTTTTATCTATTTATTTTCACCTTCTTTGATCTGTTTATTTACTTATTGTGCTATTTAACAGTTGTATATTTGCTATGTTATTTGTTTTCCAGATGTATCCAGGAAGAAAAACAGCTCTTTGTTTCTGGATAGCCACATAAAGGTCTCATTTATCAGTCCATTCTATGGCACAATTATCAACATTGCCATGATGTGTGTCTGCGGTTGTTGAGACACCTGCATTTCTGCCAGACACACATTGAAATATTAAACTAATCTTTGCTTTTAAGTGACCACTATTGTACCTTTCTCATGATCTTGGTGTTTTTCACTCCCAGCCACCCCTTCCGCAAGAAAAGAGACCAACCAGTGCTATATCAGCCCTCTTTCTGTTTTCCACCCTCTCCCCCTTGCTCTCTCCTGCTTTTTTGCAGATCCTTTTGTTCTCTACTGACAGCCAGTGTAAGACGAGAGAATGCTCACTGCATGGTTAACGTCTCTGCTGAGGAGAGAGATGGGACACTAGGGTCAAAGGTGAGGGGCTCTTCTAAATGCACCCCTCCAACCCCACCCCTGGCAAGTAAGGCTGCAGTGTAGTTTATGGGCCAGGCAGCTGCTTCTGTGACTCAAGGTTTGCAGTGTGATTCCCATGTGGAACTGCAGCACAACCCTTGAGCAAAGCTCAAATGAATTGTTTCCTGGGCATATCCACACGGATAAACAGGAGGGCATCTGTGACCACGCCCATTCACTTTGATTGACATCTGTTACCGCGCCCGCGAACTTTAATTTTCATCAAGTTCGTAACACTAGAATTCGGAAGATTTTTCAAAAATATCAAAATACATTACAGGCTTTGTGAATTTGAGGCATTGCTCCTTCTTATTGAAGATTTGTACTCAGTCAAGTCTTGAGGGAGACTGAGAGATCTGGAGCCTCATTTATGAAATAATGGGTGAACTATACTGCATGCATTGATCAACCTCAAATATGGCATAAGTGCAAAATCCAAGAAATTTAGCACATTCTTAAATTTTTTTTCTTTTAATAAATTTTAAATCTGCTGGGAAAGTGTCCTGTGCATCTCATTTATAATCGTCATTTAAAATGACGCCTCTCAATGCATAAGTCTAATGCAAAATGAGAGGCACCTGAGAGGGGTGCATATCTGCACTTAATTTTTATCAGATGGTCTATTTGGCTGTTTTTCACCATGTTTTGCTCATCCCATCTGTATGGTGCAGATTAGAGAACATTAGCTCACCTGTTTCACTGTCTCAGCTCTATCGAGAGACACAGCGCTCATTAGAGGAATTTCTGTATCTATAAAATCCACATTTTAGCACATTTGCATGCTTGTTATCGAGTCCTGCTCAAATTCTCTCCAAAATTCAAAGGAAATTCTTTCCAGTTTTTCTGTTGCATTTCAGTTTTATGAGTTGATGACTATTTTTATCTCAGTTTTATTTTTGTTTGTGGAAATCCATTTCTATTTAAATGAGGTATCACGATTAGTTTGGTGGAGTGATTAGATGTTAATTTCCTCACTTTTTACAAAGATAGACGTTATAGGATGGCCCGCCCTGCACCAGTAACAGCTGAAGGCTGTTGGCTGATTTGGAGGTGCATTCTAATCAAGCCAACTTTCACAGTGCAATTGAGATTTTTCTGATGATTGAGATCATCAGAAAATCATCAGAAACATTGAGATCAAAACAGAAAATTGAGATCATCAGAAACATTGAGATCAAAAATCTCTTTCACTATTGCAGCAATACATTGTAGGTTACCAATGACTCAAAGCAAGCTTTCCTGGCAGCAACTAACTTGTCTGTTTAATGCCTCAATATCACTACAGATTCGGGCAGGCCAAGATAAAATGTAGGGTGATAAAGCAATGCACTGTCGGAATTCATAAAAACTGATCAAATAAAAACTTGCAATTGTGAAGTTTGTTGAATCTGCAGGGAAGTCTCTGTCCTCTTGAAAATAACAAATAACCTGCTTTATGAAATAAGATTAAAAAAAATCTACTACTGAGGATTCAATTTTCATTTACTTTCAGTGGGCATCATTTTTATCGGCAATCCTACTAGAATATGCACATCGTGTGAGCCTACAATTATGATAAATGCAAATATCCTGCATCAAATTTGTTACTTTTGTTGCGCCCTGGTGGCACATCGGTCTAAGCGCGTGCGCACCTTAAAGGCTGTGGCCTTCCTGCGGTGACCCGGGTTTAATTCCAGCTCGGGTCATTTGCCGCAAGTCTTCTCCATTCTTCTCCCCAATTTTCCTGCCTCTCTCCACCGCATGGCTATCAAATAAAAGAGAAAATCCCAAAAAATAATCTTTCAAGAAAAAAATTTGTCATTTTCAAGGACAGTTTTTTGTCACTCAAAAGGAAAATGCAAATGTACTGTTGCCTATGCTGAAGCTGACAGAATGTAATATTTTTGGTGAGGTGAATCTTGCCATAAGAATCAAATGGGGAAAATTTACTTTTCAAATAACATTTCAATTTCATACAAATTAAAATTTCAAATCAATTATTAGCAAATAGATTTTTTTTTGTTTTAGTTTATGTCAATATCCTTTTCAGAGACCTCTCCCTCTGTCCTGATCAGACACTAGTGCACTTCACGGGATGAAATCATCAGTTGTTGCAAGGAATCAATAGCCTACTGAATAGTTTCCAAGAAGAACAGTGTTCAATTTTTAACCCCCCTCCAATAAAAAAACCTGAGACACACCACTGTAATAGACAGCAACTGGAAGATTTTTTTTTTTTTTTCATTTTTGTCCCAAACCTTTGCATCCATTTGTATAAGTATACTATGCCAGATTCTAGGTTCTGAGGTGACGCGTCTGGCATTTAGCAACTGTTGCGCAGGAACGTAAGCTTCTGTGTCTCGGCTCGGGAAAAAAAGAGCTGTTTGGGGGGGGGCTGGTTAACGGTCTTTCGCAGCTGTCATTCCTGCCTACATGGGTGGGTGGGGTGTGGATGCTGTGGCTGTCATTTAAAGAGGAAAATCGTGGGGGAGGAGTGGCTGTAGGTTCAGGAACACTGGGTGTGGGTTAACGTATCTGCAAAGGTCTGCCCTAAGTAGACAAAAACACAATGTCCCTCTATCCAAATTTAAGCCAGATTCCCCAAGTTCTTTTGCACTTGTAAAACCTATTAGCGCACGCAAAACAAAGCACATGGCCCATGACTGGTGCCAAGGGAATACCCTAGCCAATCCCAGTTCATGCTGTTCATCTTGTATGTGCTTTTAAGGCTTTGCCTGAGCTAAATATCTCAGAAAATCTATCCCAATTAGATCAATCCCATGGTCTCTCAATGCAGTGTGTGCAACAGCTGTAATATGTCCAGCTTTGGCATCTCAGTGTTCTTAGACTTTGTCCAGAATTATAGTGACTTAAGATGCCCAATTGTAGCTTATTTTGATTCTCTCATATTTGTATTCACTCTGCCCCAGAATGACTGCTTTGTGACTGTATAATGTAATGTAACAGTGATAGCTGGTTTCTGCCGACAGTGAAGCGAGTGTGTTGGTGGCTATGGTTTCTGTGTTCTGAGAATCTCTCTGTGAGGTCCCTCTCTTCATTCAGGGGAGCCCTCAATGCTTTCGGGGGGGGGGGGGGGGGGCTTGTATTCTTTGGCCGGTTAAACTGGCTAACCCATTCATTACATGCCCTCTGTTACATTGCACCTACACTGAAGAAATGCCTGTATAAATACAGCATGCATACATAAAAACACAAACATACAAGCACTTGAATTAAGATGCACACAAAAAAAGACACACACACACACACATATATACACGCGCTAACCGCAAGGTCCCTGCTTTACACCAGTCCCGACTCCATTTCTCCCGCCCTCTTTTTCCTCTACACTACATCCCCTTTTCTCCCTCTCTACAAGTGGCAGACACGTGCTTCCCTCTGCGTTCCCCGGTCGTCTCGTCTCTCCATCCCGTATTTCATTCCCCTGTCAACTTCCCTCCTCTCATACAACCTGATTTTTTTTCAGATTTCTCTTCCCCTCTTCATCTCGCTTTCCAGCCACCGCCCCCTCAGAGAGAGAGAGAGAGAGAGTGAGAGAGCACATTTCTGTGGGAGAGCTGAGGAGCTGTCCAAACACCGGGGAGAGGACTGCGAATTTCTGTCAGACGAACGTTACTGCAGACGGAGTGAAGAGGATAGCCCTCTGAAATAGGACCGCAGGGGTACTGGAGGGAGGGAAGGGGGGAATAAGGAAGGCGGGAGAGCGAAAGACACGTGGATTTGGAAGGAAAAGGGTAGATAACGGAGGGCTGGACCTCAGAACCATGCCGGCTAGGACTGAGCGGACTTCTGTGGCCCTGGTGCTTTGCACGCTGGTTCTAATATCCCATTCAGGAAGTGCCCGTCGGATCAGGAAGAGAGGACTCAGCCAAAAGGTGAGGGATAGACCGGACGTGAGCGCAGCCGCTATTAAAGCGCGAGGCCGGGGGTCTGTGTGCAACTGTCTGTCTGCTTTAGGGGCGCGATTGATTGTACAGAGATCCTGACATGCTGTGAACTGACAGAGGGTGAACATTTTGGTGTAGAGTATTAGCAATGTTGGTTGCAAAAGAAGGTAAAATACCACAGAGTTTGGGGTGCACTGTTACACAGTTTGGGTGCGTGAGAAGGACCAGTGCTACAGAGTTGTGCTGTGCAGGTGGACTCCATTAAATAGTTTTACAGCTAACGTGAGCATAGGGTGTCAATGTTAGAGAGAGCTTACAAGACAAGGCACAGAGCTGCAGGGATTAGGTTCCTCATACGTTCTGCAGTCAGGGTGTGCAGGTGTATTTACTGTATACTATTACAGTTATGTAATTCTGTGGTGTAAAGTGTTACAGTAAGAGCATGAGAAAGCGTAGAGTTACAGCTCAAGTGTACGATAAGCTGGGGTCCTGGCAAGTTAGGGTGTTTGGTAACATATTGTGCTGCAGTTATGTTTTACAGAGGATATAGTCTCATAGATTGGGTTAGGATTACTGTTATGTACTTAAAGTGTATTAAATTATAGTTCGAGTTTATTACAGGTAACGTGTTTCAGAGCCTCAAATGTGTTGCAGGGTAATGATAAAGTGCAGAGTTACAGATTTAGGTTTTAGATCCGGACACAGTTTCAGATTTAGGGTTCAGAACCAGGTAACCTGTTAAAGATTTAGGGCGCAGAACAGCATGCAGGGTTACAGGTATAGGGTGCAGAGTCGTGTACTGAGTTAAAGATTCAGGGTTCATGGCAGAGAACACTGTTAGAGTTTGAGGGTGTTGGACCATGGACAACCACATTTTGACAAATAAAAGTTGGGACGCTGTGTAAAATGTTGGTAAAAACAGAATGCATTGATTTGCGAATCACCAAATTCTATATCATCACCCTAATAAGATAATGGCCCAAGTAATTTTTTTCATGTTTTTGGGAAACGCAAAAAACTTCACCAAATGCAGAGCAAGAGATGATTCAGGCCAAAAACACATTTTTGTCAAAAAATGACTGAGGCCATTATTTTAATAGGGTGAGGATATTGTATTGAAATGGCAACATTTAAATGGATGAACTTGAGAAAAGTTCTTTTTTGAAAAATATCTGCTCATTTTGAGTTTGATGCCAGCATCACGTTTCAAAAAAGTTGGGATAGGGGCAACAAAACATTAGACCAGTTGTATTATGCTTAAAAGAAAACAACTAGTGAAAGATCTGACAGCTAATTAGGTCAATTGGCAAAATGTCAGTAACATGACTGGGTATAAACAGTCTTTCAGTGGTTAAGATGGCGATTGCTTCACCTCTCTGAAAGACTGCATGGGGCAATAGTTCAACAATTTAAGAATAATATATCTCAGTGTAAAAATGCAACTTGGGGATCTATATTCACTATGGTGAATAATATCATGACAAGGCCAAAAACCAATAGTGAATGGCCATGATCTTCTGTAGTTCTCAGGAACACTTCTCTAAAACATTATCTGTGGACACAGTTCATTGCTGCATCCCCAAAAACAGGCTAAAACCCCACCATTTTAAGATTAAACCAAACATAAACGAGATCCAGAAATGCTGCCACCTTCACTGGGCCTGAGTTCATTTGAGATCAACTGAGGTGAACAGGAAAAATGTTGTGGTCTTACAAACCAAACTGAATTTTTTTTTTTTGAAATCATGGACACCACGTCCTCTGGGCGTAAGAAGAAGGGGGCGATCTGCCTTTTTATCAGCACATGGTTTGGGTAACTTGCACATCTATGAAGACACCAATAATGCATAATAGTACATACAGGTTTTGGAGCAACATATACTGCCATCCAGATGTCTTTTTCAGGGAAGGCCTTGGTTATTTCGGCAAGACAGGGCCAAACACCGCATTCTGCACGGACTACAATACCATGGCTCCGTAGTAGAAGAGTATGGGTGTTAAACATCCTTGTCTGTGGTCCACACCTGTCACCCTCTGAAAACTTTTGGCGCATAATGAAACAAAAAATTGACAAAGGAGGCTGAGAGGTCTTGAGCAGGGGCTACATTAGGCAAGAAATGGGAAAACATTTTGGTTTCAAAATTACAGCAGTTGGTCCCCTCTCACGTACAGAGTGTTGTCAAAAGAAGAGGTGATGCAACACATTGGTAAACATGCTCCTGTTCCAATGAGTATATATTTTTCAATAAATAACTACATTTTCCCAGTTTTACAATCTGACATGTTGTCTTTGTACTATTTTAATTTAAATGAAGAGTTTAAAAATCATTGGATCCTGTTGTTGTTTACATTTTACAAGGCATCCAACCTTTTTGGAAAGGGGGTTGTACTGTGCCAAAGATTTAGGCTTCAAAGCAGGGGGTAGTGTAACAGAGTCCAGAGCTATCTACCTTGTTTAAGATTTAATAACCTGAAACAATGGCAAAGATTTTAATTCGGAGGGTAGGGTGTTGCAGGTTAAAGATTCAGAACTGGGTAAGGTGTGACACAATTTAGTGTTGTGGTGTTTCAGATTTTCAGTATAAAACAGGGTGCAGAACAAGGTACACCATCACAGATAACAATGTTGAAGTCATGGAGTTAAATGAGTGTTACTTAACCAGTCATAGCGGCATCTTTTACGAGACTCTGGAATTAGGATGAGGGCAATTATTTCACTCCAGCAGAAACCAGAGCTGTAAGAGTCATGATAAAATCTTGACAGTCTGTGCAGGTTATGTGGGCGTACACGATTAAACATCTATGGGCCGGACAAGCAAAGAGGGGGGAGGGGTCCGGAGAGGGCGGGGACTCCACCCTTTTCTCCCTGATGCTGCCACTCCCCCCACCGCTGCCCCAGCTCGTTAACTCGTCTCAGAGCTGAACTGGTTGATCAAAGTTAACGGGGCTCAGTGTGGCGCCCGTCTTTGCCTGTCGGACCTCAGAACGGACATTCCTCCTCGACATGGCTTCAAAGCCTCTGTAATTGGAACATGCTGGATATCCTCGACAGATATGACTCCCCCCTGCCCTCGTCCCGCTTTCTTTCACTTGCCTTCTATCTCTTCCTTTTTCACTCCCTCTCTTACACATGAACGCACACAGACTTCAAATGTCTGTAATCAGCATGAAATTTTAAAGCATGTCAGAGCCCATTCCTAATCAATCCAGGAAAAGAAAAAAGAAAAAAAGATTCCATGCAGTCAGGTCCGTAAATACTAAGACACTGGCAAAGTTAATGGTATTTTAGCGGTCGACCACAACATATCGAAGTTGAAATTAAATCATAATTTTGAGGTTAAAATGCAAACTTTCAGCTTAAATTATAGGGTATTTACACCTGCACTGAACTACACAGGAGTTACGACAGTTTTTATGTGCCCAAGTAAGTAGACTGTAGGTGGAGAGTTGATGTCAATTGTGGCTTTTCAGCTCGAAATCTGTAGCTGTTAACTGCCAGCATGAAGTCCAAAGAGCTGTCACTGCCTGTGATTCTAGCCATCATTAGGAAGAACAAAACATGAGAGAAATAGCAGGTGAATGAGAGGGGAGTGAATTGCTCATGATCAAAACAATACCACCTCATCTGTGCAGTATGGTGGCGGATGTGCAATGGTGTGGGCATGAATGGCTACAAGTGAAACTGGCTCCCATGTTTTTATTGCTGACTGCTGGGAAAAGCAGCAGGATTAATTCTGAAATATATGGGGCTATATTGTCTGTTCAGGTTCAGACAAATGGTTCAGAACTCATTAGACAGCATATCGCAGTGCTGACTGACAATAACCTGAAACATACTGCAAAATGGAATGTTCCACAATGGCCAAGTCAGTCACCTGCATTGTATTCGATTTAGCACACATTTTAACCGCCAAAGGCCAAACTGAAAGCAAGATGCCCCAAGAATGAGCAGGAATGGTCGACAGCGGCAGTGAAGGCCTCGTCAGGGAAGAAACCTGACATCTGCTGATGTCTCAGGGCCCAGATTTCAGCCAGTCTTTGCCTGCAAAGGGCATGCGACCAAGTATTAAAAATGATACTCAATTATGATTATGTAAACTCATCCAATTACTTTTGGGCCACAAAAAACTTTAGGGACTGTGTATGAAAATGGTTTTAATACGTACATAGTTCATATGATTTTTTTTTTTTTTTGGCAAAATCTTAAATTAAAGCTGAAAGTCTACACTTGTTTCATTCTAAATCCATTTTGGTGGTGCACACAGGCAAAATGATTTAAATTGTTTCACGCATGTGGCCTTGACTATACAGAAAGCATACAAGAAAACAAAACCTTAATGGAAAAGAAATTAAATGAGCCATCACTAACTGGTGACATCATCTCTGAAATTCCAAAAACAGTGAATATTGCAATTGAGTTGAGAATGCAATAAGATTCAGTACTCACTCCTGAATATGATCTTAAATATGTACCACTAAATCAAAATCACAACCCAGAGAGTTAGATAAGCTCTTGATTTGGAATAAGATCACAGAGCAGGGAGTCAGGGAGTTCACTGTGCTTCTGTGATAGAACAGAGATACTGGACTGGACCTCTCTCCCTCTGGCCAGGACAACCCCTCCCTCTCCCTTGACCTCATTTTTGGTCCAGTTCCTGACTAAAATCTGATCCAGTTGGGTCTGATTATTACCATCATGTGGTCCACTTGTGTGTCGTCCATCTCAATTCATCATCCTGATGGGCGGGGCCTGCCGAGCTTAGCCTTGTGGGATGTTTTCCTGACTGAATTCCCAGTTTATCAGAGCTGCAGTAAATTTAAAGTGGAATCTCCCTGGTAAACCACTGAATGACAGAACCAGGAGACATGCAGACACTGTGCTGGTCACCCTGCTTGTTGAATGAACTACATTACCAACTGAGGAATAAATAATTTCTCTTACAGTGGGTTTGATTATTCAAGACAAGTTCAGAATTGACACCAGTGATTTTAAAGTATGGAATTTGCTTCAGGTTACCCAGAATCCTCACCTGCTGAAATACTTACACTGAATGCATACCCTAACCTGAAAATGACAGTAACGTTACTCGCAAGACCTGCCCTTCCCACAGAGGGGTTCTAATGCTAAGAAGTGGTAATATGCTAAATGACCCCAGTACAGTAGTGCGAAGGATAATTAGGGTCACTGTTTGTATTTGTATTTGTATTTATGTTTGAGTCAGTTGTAATCAAGCTGTCCAGACCTCTTTGGGTCACCGCAATGCAGTGGGAATACACTGCATGAGGGTATCCATTTAAGTGCAAAGGTACTGAAGGCATAATATAATTAGAAATGTTCGTTATCGCAGTTTTATTTTTTAATGTTTTTTTAATATGTATATACTGCGCAAAACATTCATCAGCACACAGCCAATTGAAATTACCTGAGGGAACTACTGCTATGATGCAATCTGTATCCAATATTGTTAAATAAGTTCATTAAATGATTGGTGTTATACTGGTAGCAGCAGTAGTAGAAGTTGCAATAATAGTTGCAGTTTCAGTATAGCCCTGGAGGACAAATGCAAACTGGACCAGGAAGAGTTAATCCTACTCTGTCTAATTCTAATCAGATGATGCGCAAATGTTTAAGTACATCAGTGTAATTTACCGTATTATATCCACTAATGTTCCTTTGAAGATTAAAAGACCTCTTTTTCGAGATGACTGCGTGTCAGACAGAACTCTCCCCCCACTCGGTGCCTCTCAGACCTCCCCCAATTTTCCTGTTTAGCAGACCGTCTTCACCGCAGTAAATTAAAATGCTGCTTGTGCCTTCACATGACATCTCCACTGAGGCGATGCGGCAGGTCAAGTTCCTGGCTCACGGGCTGAGAGTGCAGTGAAGCCGCTTTAATTCAAACCTCCACGAACTTCGACCTGCTGACTCTGACCCTGACCTCCAACGAGGGGGCTGGGGTGTCTGTCGCGGCTGATCCTAGAGCAGTTGTCAGGGATGAAAAGTATTTGAGCATTTACTTTCTTACCCCCTGGAGCCAATCCTGAATCAGTTCACTCACACCACCCCGGACAGAAACATTATTTTTTTCTGTGAAATACCAGTATGGATCTAGTAAATAATCCCTATCTGCAGAATAATAGTCATTTCTGAATGTGACTAATACATTGCATCTTTAAAGAGAAATAAGGTGCGCTGGACTGGAAAGTTCTGAGAAAATAGTTCCCGTCTGGTCCTCTCATGCTGAGCGATATGGCAGCGAAAAAGTTGTCCAACAATGCCTGAGCCTGAGGTAACAGCGAGACAGAATTAAAGCCAGACTGTCCCCACCCACTTCTCACCTCCTTATTTATAAGCATGTGCACACACAGACACACACATACACACACACACACACCCTTGTATCTCTATCTTTGTGAGGACATTACATTTACTTCCAATCATTGTGTCTCTACAGCCTTTCCCTAATCTTAACGCGAAGCAATGCATGACAAACCCAAACCCTTACCCTAGTCTTAACCTATCCCTAATTCTAACCTTACCCCTAACCTGGACTAATAAGTCACAATTTGCCTTTGTAGTTGTGAAGACATTTGAAAATGTTATCACTTCTCAATAATGTTCTCTGAAGGGAAAAAAAAACATGTACTAGTTCTTACTTTTTAGCACATACAAGAACACACATGCACACAACTTGTACACACTTGTCGTTGGTAAACTCTTTAAGAGTGCATGTGGTCATGCTGGATTGAGAACTTAACTGTCGGATTCGATTAAACGTGGGCCATTTCACTGAAAAAAAGGCAGACGTGTTCATGGACATCTATGCAGATGCAGCCAATACGCGTGCATCCAATGCGTTGCCAGTGGCGCAGTCAGTGTGGTATAAACCCATTATTAGCCCTGACCTGCTCCAAGTCATTTATAATAATTGATAAATTGTGTAAAGGTGTTTCAAATCTTTGTTTTTACCCCTTAGCCCTCAAGGCTGACGGGGTATTGCTATCCTTCGTGCGGTTGGGCGGGAGGGCGGGCAGGCGTCCCCAAAAGCTTAGACATCTGGCTGAGGGGTATTCCGTGCATTGCACGCCTATTTTCTTTTATTTAAACCATCATGAAGAACAGGATAGATCACCTGCATTGCAGGAGGATCCAGAGTATTTGACCTTTTTTTCTCTCCTAAAGTTGGATTGCTAAATTGAATTCAGCCCATTAATTAATTGCCCTTAATTTGCATTAAGAAAGAGGCCGTGTCTTCATTTGCCAATAGATTATTTTTACAATCGGAAAACACGTCAATAGCAGAACATGACTCAAAATAGGTGAGGATTTCAATGGGATGTTTTGTGCAGATCCTATTCACAGCTGTGGCTATATCTCTGCTTCATGCAGAAAAGAGTCACTGATAAACACAAAGTCATGTGCACCAGACAGCCCTGACAAAGAGTTTTTTGAGCAATAAGCTTGCAGACACTTGCGCATTCGCACGCACACACTCATGCTCGCGCACACACACCTCTGCTACTATTGCTAATGCCAAGCTTCTGGTTTTCAGTTTTACAGCAGTGGGGTTTGGTTGTGGTGGTCAGTCCACCTGCCAAGGAAACTACTCTATAGAATGAATACAAGCTGAGGAGAAATTAAATAAGCATAATCTCTCAGATTGCCATGCTGGACCATTAGTAACAGACTAAATGCACATGCATGAACACTCATACATGCACGCATGTTCACACACAAACTCACACATGCACACAAATTATTGCTTACTATTGTAAATACTGTTCAATAGCTGAGTAGCATTACAGTATACTAAAACCCTGATAGAAGTCCGTATTATCCGGACATTGTACAGGTCTGGCTCTGGTAAAATACTTTTATCATGGGCCAAAGTATGAAATAATGTAACAGACAGAAGAGTATCTGCGATATCTACAAGAATAGGTACCATAATGGATTGCTAAAACTGTGTGTGTTTGTGTGTGCGCCTATATGCGAGGTGATGCAAACACAGCAATTGCCTGTCTGTGTTAAAGCTCTCACCCATGGAGGAGTGTATGTACTCCAAGCTAACCCCTACTATGACCTTTGACCCTTGACCCCTGAGCTGAAGCAGAGTCAGCACATTAAAACAGCGGGGCACGCTATTCACAAAAATGTTTCACACAGGCTGTCGTTGCCTTGGAAACCCCTTGTAATAGCCGTAAGATTGAATAAATGGCTTCATTAGATCTGATTAAGTTATCAAGTTAACATTTTACAGAAAGCAGCAATTTCTCGTAATTGGTCTCTCTCCAACACACATGCAGGCATGCATACAGTTAAAATATCACTTTATCGGCTCCAAAACCACAATTATCTTGAGAAATATCTTCCATTCCTTTGAGGTAAACAGCGAGTTTTTATGTAATCGGACAGGGGAGGAAATATTAAAAAGCAAACAATTCCAGTTGTACAATATCTGATACTTTCAAATTCTATAAATCTGAGACTGTCCCAGGTAGTGTTATGGTGAACCTGAACAAGAATGTTATTGTAGCCTGTTCGTGCTTCAATATAAGATCTCCATTACCACATTATAGACTTGAATTGTGAAGTACATTGATAGTTGCAGCTCTGAACAACTAAACAGTGTTTATCCCCGTGTCTGGCTCAGCTCAAAATACATGATTACCTGACCTATGTATACTTTAATGGGAGAAATAGTCGCGTTTTTCATTCACCAAATACTGAATGCCCTATCCTATACCCTATCCTTCGGACCAGTCATAAACGAGGTTGATTTTGAAAACTCACATTTTGCCACCTACTGGCAACAGTGAGAATTGCCATTTGAATTTGCGCTCCGTACAGCGGCTTATGTGTCTGCATATATTAGCTTTGGATACTCGCTGTTCCAGAATTTTTCCTTTTTTGGGATTGGGTGACAGAATCATGGATTAAATTATGCGGTGGTTTTTGAAGTCCTGACTCTGAAGGGTATAGCAACTGTCATGTTATGGTGTCCTTGTCTTGTGGGCAATATTTGACTCTGCATTTCTTGTGATTTCATTTGCAGTTTGTTCATGCTTTGCATAAGCTGCGATATGAGTTCTGTCGGAATTTGTTCCCTCAAGTGGCTAAGAATTTTACAAATGAAATAGTTGGTAACAGGACATCAAGAACAGCATATGGCTGATTTACATATACAATGACATTTACCAATGTAGCTACATTTGTATTTGTTAATACTAATTGTTTAAACATATACTTAATGCCCTGTCTCGCTTATGGTGTATTTTTCTTATTTCGCAAAGTCAAAACATTTTCACACAGTTCATGTATGTCACTCACAAATCAGCTCTGACTACTGTAGGGCTTCCCAGTAAGTACAGCGGTTTATTTTTCAGTTGCCATTGACCTAGCAGTCAGTTTAAAGCCTGGAAACAAGATGCAGGAACTCATTAGCTAATGAATGACTGAAACGGAACATTGACTGCCGGTACTGAAAAGCATCAAAGCCAGCAAACACTATGGCTTGGAGGGTTTCTGTACAGGAAATTGGTCAAAACCACCTCCAATTGCAAAATTAGGGTTTTCCTCGCTAATCTGGCAACTTTCCCACCATCCCACCCCATAGGGAAATCTGGAAACACTTGTCATTATTAGCATTCTACACTGGACACATATGTTTAACATTATAAGGAAGACTCACTGTAACACTGTGCTATGAACATAGTTATGCAGTCAAAAACCAACCACAGCCCAGTGTACCATCATTCATTTTCAGTAATACAGAGGGTCAACCAGCTGTAACTTGTGGGTTTCTGACTATCAGCAGGCTTTGCAGCTTTCGGTTTTGTTGCATCATCATTTGTGTTTTGAAAGTTCAGTCCTGTAGCAGTCCATTATTAATGACTGTACAATATTTATATGCTGCGCAGCTTTCTGTAGCTTGTGTGGTAATTATCTTTGGGCTCAATTTTCCCTACTGTAGTGAGGTTTGCTGTATATACAGTTAATGCAAGCCAGTGACTCTAGACTAATTGCCCTGACCTGGTTTTTAATCAAAAGTTTGGAGTGAATTGTGCTGTCCACCACAATTTAGGAAACACATAATCAATTATTTCTGCTGCAATATGCCCACAGAGCAGTGTGACATTGAGGATAACATCTTTCTCTCTGCTGCGCAGAAGTTGTTGTTTCATTTTTTTTTAAATTTTACTAGGTAAGTCCCAAACCTGGCATGAAAAGTTAACAGACAAGACACAACACACCAAATACATTAAAAGTAGTGAATCCAGTGTCAGTGATACCATTAAAATACCTACAGACAACGACAGGAACCAACTGATGTATTTATCATTGAGGTTATGAGAACTTTTAAATCAGGCAGCGGAATAAGGCTCCAAAGATTCAAGTCTTTTTGAAGGCTGTTCCAGGAAAGAGGAGCCAAGCACTTAAAGGCCTTTTTTCCCCCCAATTCAGTCCTTACACTTGGTACAGACAGTTGGACAACATCTTGCGATCTCAAGCTATACCTACCACCAGCTTTCTGAACAATCAGAGCAGATATAAGAAGGGAGCACGCCTAGCGTGGCTCTATAGATAAACAGGTACCAGTGACTGAGCCTTCGCAGAGTCAGTGAGGGCCAGCCAATCCTGGAATACAGAGTACAGTGATGAGCCAGTACTGCACAGTTTGTGACAAATCTCACAGCACTGTGATACACAGTGTCCAACATCCTCAGACAATGGGCTGGAGCATTCATATATAAAAATATCACCGTAATCAAGAAGTGGTAAAAAGGTTGCAGAAATTAGATTCTTTCTGGCCTCAAAAGAGAAGCAGCTCCTGTTTCTAAAATAGAACCCCAACTTCAACCTCAGCTTTTTAAGAAGATTATTCACCTGAGGTTTAAAAGACAGGCAGTTGTCTATCCATATGCCCAGATATTTATGGCAGGAGACAATCTCTAGTTTCCATCCTTGAGTCGTAACAATTTCTAAGGTGTTTTCAGGCTTTGACCTATTTGGAAACAACATATCTGGATGATATTAAAAACAGTCTGCAATGCCCCTAGACAACAGAAATCGTACACTTGCTTTAAAGATGGAATAGGTCTGATATTCATATCAAAGTTATTTCCGCCTTTACATTTAAATAACCCACAATTAGTATGGTAACAGCAGAGCCAGGTCACCAGTGTAGAGATTATATATTTCTTTTCCAGACCTGCATAACTCTCAGTTACAGCTGACAAAACTTACACATTTACTTGCCTGCAGAAGACATTCTCAAGCACAATAGATAGCAAGTTTGTTTCCTTGTGACTATGAGACAACTGAATTGGTCATAAAATTAGATTAATATGACAGTATAATCACTTACCATACACCAACCTAGAGTTAGAGACACGAAGAGCAGTATTCATCTAAAGAACAATTAAGTACAAGATCACTGGAGGCTTATTTAGAATCAGGCAGTGCGATATTAACATGAGACAGTTGCTTGTATTTAAATAAAAAATAAAAAAAAAACAGATGAGGTAGATGGACAACTTTACCTATATGCCTATAATGCTAATCTAAATAAAAAGACAGTGAAATAAATAATGTATTTCTAAAGGGAGTACCTCAGTGAGCATTCTGATGAGTTTTTGGTCTGCCTTAAAAGACGGTAAAGGGCTTCTGTTATTTCTATGGTAGTAAGAAGCTCATTTAACCAATGAGGGTAAACAATGGAAAGGAAACATAACCTGAAAGAGCAGGCACAAGATATGTGACCATTGACGGTCCTGCTGGAATTAAGGACTCATACGGTACTGTATCCATCAGTCCTAAGGGGTCTAATCCATGCATTTGTCTGGACAGTCCCCTTAGATTGTTGTCAAATGATTGGTAGTGCAAAAACCAGACAATGCTGAAGGGCCAGGTCACGTGGTTACGGCGTTACAAAATTGGAGTATTTTGTATCATAGCTCCAAAACTAAGTAAGATAGAGTTACAACTCCGTTACCGACCAGTTTTTTGCCGTTCTCACCCAAAATAAATCAAAGGAACAAAATGAGCTATTTAGTTGTTTAAAGTACTCGGGAAGACCAACATAAAGCCATTTATATTGTAATTATCTTACTTAGTTTTGGAGCTATGATACAAAATACACCAATGTTGTAACTCTGTTACTGCGTGACCTGGCCCTGAAGCTTATATAATCTGTTCTACATTTTTATGAATAGGGTAATCTATTCCATACAGTTGATTTGCTAATGTGTGTAGCAAAAGGTCACCTGTCACTCTCCGTTTACCCTCAGGATTATGAGTACCCGAGCCTGGTGGCTCAGCACCAGAAGAGCGACCGCTGCCCACCTCCACCCCAGAAGCTCCCGGAAAGGGCGTGCGAGGTGTCCAGCTGCCGCTCTGACTCTGAATGCGAGCGCCACAAGCGCTGCTGCTACAACGGCTGCATCTACGCCTGTTTGGAGTCTGTTCAGCCACCGCCAGGTCAGAGAACCTGCTACTGCCGATCGACCAAGCATTGATTACCACCTGATGAATGTGAAAGTGCAATTATGGGATGTTGGCAGCTCAGTAAATTCCAAGACCCAGACGATCAGATCTCAGGAGATAAATGCTGGTCCCATTGTCTAGAACCTAACTGAAGCCGTAACAGTGGAACAATGGATAAAATTTACTGGGGACATAGCATCTTAGTCAATGCTCAGATTTCTTGAACTCGCTTCATGTGGGTTAAGTGGTAGTCAAACTCAATATCCCTGAAATTACACTGGATTTTCTGCTTAAATAAGCATATACCCAAGTCCTGGCTTCACCCAGTTGATGACATTACGTTCTGTAGGCTGTCAAGCTGAACTGTACCTGGCATGAGCTGCTTCGATACTGATGTCATGAAACCTTACTCGGTGGTGGATTTAACATCCCACATCCTTGAGTGCTGTATTGTGCACCAGTTTGCCTTTCAAGCTATTATCTTTAGTCTAATTTTCTTAACTTCATAACCTCCGCCAAAGAGGTTGTTTTTACCCGTTTGTTACTTGCTGGGCAAGTATGTTAGTCGGTTGCGTTAGTCATCTGCTTGTATGCTTGTCTCTCTATCTGCTTGATATTAACACGCTCTTTTACCCTTACCGTATCATTGATGTTCATGAAACTTCAGCATATGATAGCTATCATATAGATAGCATCGCTAGAAGCCTATGCTTTTTTATCAAAGGTCAAGGTCAAGGACAAAGAAAACATTTAAAACCACATTTTGGTTCATAACTTTGTTACTATTACAGCAAGAGACTTGAAACAAACTCCATTCTGCTCATTATGTTTCAGAAATCTGTGCACGATTTCCGCAAGTCGTCATTCTATGAATGACCTTTAATTTTTTGGTTGTCAAAATCGACAACCATGTCACTTCGTTCCGTTAGTCCCCTGTTTGTTAGCTGGATATCTCAAAAATGGCAGCATAGATTTCAACCAAACTTTGCAGGATGTTATGGTAGCACAAGAGGCACAAGTGATTACATTTAGGCATATCTATGCCAACGTACAGTAGAGATATAGGCCAAAGAACAAATCCAGCTATGCTGGTGGACATTTGAAGTTTTTCCAATGGGCTAGATTTCCAATTAGCATGCTTTTGGGTTTTGCTGCCACCCAGCGGTAGAACGCAACAATACCCTACATCAGCCAACAAAAATAAATAATGCACAGAGTTGCCTTTGCATGCCGGACGTATGCGCTCAACCGAGTGCCCTTAAGCAATATTATACAACATATTATCCACTTGTCCTGGGCCACACATTTAAAGTTCTGAGGCAACGGTCAAAGTACTAAGTAACAGTTCACCATATCACGAAATTGACCCTAGTCTTGAGTCAGTCACCAGACGATTTTGACAACGGTCCCACTAGACGGGAGTCATTTGTTTGTTTGTCGGTCTGTTAACAGGGTAAGTCAAGAACCTGATAACCCGCCGTGGTTTCATACTGGGTGGTTTGCCTTTCATACAGTCTTCTATAGCCAATAAATATTGACGTTCACAAGGGTTTTTTAGTTCCCTTCGTTCTCTATCCTGACTGCATTACCGCATAAACGCATTGCCAAGCTGAATATTAACGCGAACGGGGTTTTTTGTATTTTTCGCATTTTATTATTACCAAAGGGCTTTTCTGACTAGACACATTGTAAATACCCTATTTTTGTATTTTCCTCTGGTTGCTGTGCCTTGATCAGCTGATGATAGTTTAACTGTTTGTTTGAGTGCTGAGGACAGCTTGTTGGGGGAGGTACTTGTTTAGTTTGCTCACATAGTAAATTACTTGTTTATTCGGTTCGTTTTAATTAAAGGGAACCAGGGCTTTACTCTTTTCTCGCTACCCTTGGTTGTATTTACGGCTAGCTTGCTAGTTAAGTACCGTTTGCATTTTTGGGTGGGGATCTGAGATTTAGTATTTAGTTAGTAGGGCAGCAGTCACTGAGTCATCAAATCGATTAGGTGGGAATTTAAACGGTTAGTTTTACCGGAGTGCTCCACCTCCTCCAGTTTCTCCTGGGCGTTGTATCCAATCTGTTTTATCTGGGTTCTCAGCTAAGCCCTGTGATATTTTTAGGTTAGTATATTGATAGTACTGGGACTAGATAAACTCAAGTTGGCTTATTAGTGCTTGTTACATATAGAGTTTGGCTCAATTTGGTATTTCATTTCTGTTAACTGAAACTAAGCCCCTGAGGAAAGAGGCTTATAATCCACTTACATAGTTTCCCCGGGGTTTCTATTGTGACTGCTGCATAGGGCTTCTTAGGTTAATAAAGTATTAAATTGTGGTTCCTCAACTTCTGTCTCGGCATTAGTCATTTTCTTTTATCTAGGGTGAGTGAGGTCATTAGGTAGGGGGTTCAAAATGTGGCCAAAAATATGTGACGGTTGCAGGATGATCGCACTTTTGGAAAGAGATTTCCAGGGTGGGTGTGTCTGCCACCGTTGTCAGGTAATTGAGCATCTGGAGAGCAAGATCCTTGATCTTCATGGCCAGTTGGTGGCACAACATAGTTCCTCTAGGAACTCTACTGATTTCAAACTCAGTAGTATGTCGTTTAGAGAAATGGTGTGTACGCCGAAGCAGGGTGGTACTGGGATCCCAGAGCAGGCAGGGAGAGAAAGTTGGGTGACTGTAGGTCGGCAGCACAGGAAAGGGTGTGCACGCCATACAGCGACAGCTCCTCCAGTGGTTGAGGTGTCCAACAGATTCCGGCCCTTGCAGGAACTCGACTTAGCCCCTGACCCTGAGAGTGAGGGGACTGATGAGCATCAGGGCACCCTGTTGGCCTCTACCCCTCAGAAAAGAGAGTAAGTGATAGTGGGGGACTCAGTACTTAGAGGAATAGATACCTTAGTCTGTTCGCGCGACAAGGGGTCTCGTACGGTGTGTTGCCTGCCTGGTGCCCAGGTAGGAGACCTCCTGGAGCGTGCGGACAAGCTCCTGGCCAGAGTGGGGAGGGATCCAGTTGTCATGGTCCATGTTGGGACAAATGACATAGGTAAGGGTAGGTCTGAGGTTCTGCAAGGCAAATTTGTGGAATTAGCTGAGAAGCTTAGGAGCAGATCCTCAATGGTAGTGTTCTCCGGGATTCTACTGGTACCACGTGCAAGCAGAGGTAAGCAAAATTTTATCTGGAGGTTTAACACGTGGCTACGAACCTGGTGTAGGAAAGAGGGGTATAGGTTTATGGGGCACTGGAACTTTTTCTGGGAAAGGGGTGACCTGTTCAAGCCTGACGGGCTGCACATGAACCGAAGGGGCATTACATTACATGCACTATTGATGAAATACTTTCAAAGCAACAAAGCGTAGTGGAGGGCTTGAAGCAGCGGGCGCATGGGAAATCAAGGGGGAAGAGCATTAGTATTAACCTGAAATGTTTTTATTTTAATGCAAAAAGCATAAAAAATAAATTTCCAGAGCTTGAGGCCGCTATGATTAGTGAGGGCTATGACATAGTTGGGATAACAGAGACATGGCTTAGTGAAGAGGATGGAGATGAATATAATATAGAAGGTTATAAGTTCTTTAAGAAGGACAGATGTCGTAGGCGAGGTGGGGGCGTAGCAATCTATGTGAACAAAACTATAAATGTACAGGAAATTCCCGAAATTGAACATTCCTTGCCCTGTGAAGATATCTGGGTCAGGCTCATTGGCAAACACGAGACAGGTTTAAACATAGGAGTATGCTATCGACCACCAGCTTTGGACAGTACAGTCAATGAAATGCTTTTTAAGAGGATTACGCAAGCTTGTAGAGGTAGAGGGACTATTATTATGGGAGACTTAAATTATCCTGGTTTCGACTGGGAAATGGTGAAAGGACAGGGCAGGGGGGAGGAAGAATTTCTAGATGTAATAAATAATAACTTTGTGGTGCAGTATGTTAATAAACCTACAAGAGAGAAGGCAATTTTAGGCTAAGTTCTCTGTAATGACTCAGATAGAATTAGAAATGTTGAGGTACTGGAGCCACTTGGGACAAGTGATCACTCTGCTGTTAATTTTGATGTTTAATGGGTAGTTAATAAGGTGTTTTCAAAAACAAAAGTTTTCAATTTTGGGCGAGCAAACTTTGACAGGACATATCTAAGTTAAATAAAATGGGAGAGGCTCCTGGACTGTGAGTCCGTAAATGAGATGTGGGAAAGATTTAAGGGGGTTTTACTTGAATCACATCGCAAATTCATTCCAAAGGTGTCCAAAAGTAAGCTGAAAAAGCAGAATCCTCAGTGGATGACCAAACGTATTCGTAGGATTTTGAGGGAAAAGAGGAATCTTTATAAGATGTACATGAAGGATAACAATGAGAACACTAAGGCTGAATACTGTAAAATGTGGGCTGTGGTCAAAAAGGAGCCGAGGAATGGTAAGAGACTGTATGAAAGACAAATTGCAGAGGGGGCAAAAACTAACCCTAAGCGCTTCTTTCAGTACTGTAGCAGAAAAAGGAAAGTCAAAGAGCAGGTTAAGTGCATAAAGAATAAAAATGGATCGCTGCTATATGATAACAAGGATATTGCGGATGCCTTAAACAGTTACTTTGTTGAGAATTTTACCTCAGAGGGGGTCTTTATTCGGGTAGAGGGCATGTCCAATGCTCAAGATTATTTAGCGGAAATTGAGGTTCGGGATAACGAAGTATTAGACAAATTGCATAAACTAAAGGCAGATAAGGCGGCGGGTCCTGATGGCTTATATCCTAGAGTGCTCAGGGAAGGTTAGTGAGATAATCTTTAAGCCGCTATCCGCCATCTTCAGACGGTCTTTAGAAACTGGAGAAATACCAAATGATTGGAAACATGGCAATATAATACCAATATATAAGAAAGGGGACCGTACAGAGCCAGGAAATTACAGGCCAGTCAGTTTAACTTGCATTGCGTGCAAAATACTGGAATCTATCATAAAAGATGAGCTGGACGTATTCCTTGAACGTAATTATATCTTGAGGGATAGCCAACATGGTTTCCGTAAGGGAAGGTCATGCCTGACAAACCTTCGGGAATTTTTTGAAGAGGCAACCAAGAGCAGGGCTTATGACATCATATACTTGGATTTTCAGAAAGCATTTGATACAGCACCACATAAAAGACTAATTTTTAAAATGAGCTCCATTGGAGTTACAGGAGGTATTCTGGAGTGGATTCAAAACTGGTTACAGGACAGAACACAAAGAGTGGTGGTCAGTGGCGTCTCATCTGGGCTGGGTATGGTGGGGAGTGGCGTCCCCCAGGGATCGGTGTTGGGACCCCTGCTGTTCCTCATCCACATTAATGACCTTGATTGAGAGCAGATTAGTTAAATTTGCAGATGATACTAAATTAGGAGGTTAGGTAAATAGTTAAGAGTCCACTAAAGTGATTCAGGATGATTTGGATAGAATCCAGAATTGGGCAGAAATGTGGCAAAAGAAATTTAATGTAGCAAAATGTAAAGTTGTACATGAGGTAATAAAAACATTAGACGGGATTACATCATGGGAGGTTTAAAACTGAAATGTGCTCCACAAAAGAAAGATCTGGGAGTGATTGCTGACCAAACCCTCACAGGTTCTATCCATTGTGCCGTAGCAGTTAAAAAAGCCAATCGGATGCTGGGATATATTGCAAAAAGTATTGAGTACAAATTTAAGGAGATGATGCTTCTTTTGTACAACACATTCGTCAGACCACATCTGGAGTATTGTGTACAGTTCTGGGGACTATACTTTGAGAGAGATATAGAGGCTCTAGAGAAAGTTCAGAGAAGAGCCACTGAGCTAATTCCGGGTATAAAAGATGAAAGCTATGAGAAGAGGCTTAAAACTCTTAATCTCTTCAGTCTAAGGAAAAGGAGACTCAGGGATGATTTGATTGAGGTCTTTAAATATGTTAAAGGGATTAACAAAGTGAATTATGTAGGATTCCTTCGACCAAGTGTTGTGAGTAGAACTCAAGGTCACAAACGGAAGTTGACCAAGGGTAAATTTAGCACTGATATTCGGAAATATTTCTTCACCCAAAGAGTAATTTCAATGTGGAATAGCTTGCCTGACCATATTGCTGAGGCAGAGACCTTGGGGGTTTTCAAGAGCAGGCTTGATTTAAAGCTAGATACCATTGAGTCATTCAGTAGCTCAAAGGATATATTCACAATAGTATAAAGAAACTGGTGAGCGTAGTTGGGCTAAACGGCCTGTTCTCGCCATTCATGTCATGTTATGTTATGAGCAGATTGGCACGAAATTTGGTAAGATGGTAGCTGGTATTCTAAGGATGCTTTGATTCAATTTGGGAAGTGATCCAGAGCATATTCTGGTTTCTTGATCCAGAAGAACCAATAATACTGACATATGGTGAAGCGGTATGGGCTCTACCGAGTGCCCTTCAAGTTGTTAGTTTTCTTTTGGATACGCTCTTCATTTTTTGGCTGTTTCTTGTAATTATACAAATTCCAGATATGCTAGAGCTAATCAAATTATTGATAAGGGAAGTGAATCTGGAATCTTTGGGAAACCTGGCCATTACAGTGAATACATGCTCTAACGTTTGTTTGACTGTGCCGCAGTTCTGGACTGGCTAGTACAGCCCAAGCCGAGATGGTTGGGAGGAAATGGCTGGCTTCTAGACGGACCAGAGGAAGTCCTGCAGGGTAAGGAAGTGCCACTGACATTTAGCGCAGTTCACCTTCTGCCGTACATTCATATCGGGCTTTTAAGTGAGGCTTTCATCCAGCGCCAGTTCATTGCAATCAATTTACAACTGCAATCTATTTTTGCAGCGGGATATTTTCATAAAAATTCACAGAGCAATGCACTCAAGTACTTAACCGAAATGCCAAAGTCTGTCGGATTCAGAAGCAGGTTTTATATTTTACAAAGACCATTTTGATTTCCATTCTTATTCATCTTCCTTTAGTGGCTGAGTGCCCAAATCCAGAGCAATCAGCATTTCCCACAATCAGCTGAATGCATTTCCCTATAAAAAAGCACTCTGCTATCTCTGAATATCAAACAGTATTCAAGGCTCTGCTCTATATAAAAGTCAATCCTTTAGCTATAGATTAACCCCATAAAACCAACAACCCATATAAGGGTATGTTAAATGTAGCTGCTGTATTCAAACCTGTGGAACTTTTAACCTATGTTAAATTCCAGTACAGATCAAAATGTCCAATGATCCCAAATATCTCCGGCTGTATTACAGGGAAACGTGCACCAAATGATGCACAAGATCTAGATATTTTCAATTTAATGTTATGCTGTGGCCATAAGAACATGGTGTCCTGGGTTTGGGTATTTCTCTCAATATAAGTGTGGTGTCGCTTCAATGAAGCACTGCGACCAACAGATACAGAGTAAGTATGTGACGGTGTCGTGCAATATAAAAAGAAAATGCTTTCTCTAACTTTGAACCTACTTAAGGGAAAACTTAAGTGAAAATTTAGAATTTAAGGGGTTTCGGCCTTGTGGCGAGTGTCAGCATATTACTGGTTATTTGTATTCCTGCACCTGAATCAAAATGCATTTCTGCACGAGCATTTTCAATGTTACTTGTGTGGACCCACTGCATGTTCGGTAAAAGCGAAACATAATTTTGGGCTAAACCTGTGCGTGTGTGTCCCTCTAGCGGAGGCCTGCAGTACTACAGAGGATGGGGACGAGCCTCTGCATTGCCCTACTGGGTACGAGTGTCACATCATCATCCCAGGAAACCCATCCACAGGAGTGCCCAACCGCGGTCAATGCATAAAGCAGAGAGGAGCATCCGGTCAGCATCCTAAAGCCCACTTATCAACATATAATCAAGCATGATTATCGACATATGAACATGTTTGTTTCCGAAAGGCAATACATCCATTTTGCTCATTTTGAGTAAATCAGCTTTTTCTATGTCTATTGCCTTTTTATCCAAGAACACAAACTTGGACCATGAAAAAATACAGCTTATAATATGACTTTTTAAAAACTGATTTTCGCACCATGTGTAAGAAGCACAGGGCTATCGCTCTATATAATTACTATTTTTTGTCATTTTGATACTTATTGCGTTTTGGAAACAAATTCTTCATATAATCAGACATATGCAGAACTAAATATCAACTGCACATCAGAGCACCCTAATTAATGGGTTAGAGAGGTATGTTGAGCCTAAACCCAGGGTTTTCAATGCCGGAAAGGTGGCTCTCTTTTTACCTGCCACTGAAACTTATGGGGCCGGTTTCACAGACACAGAGTACAATTTATCCTGCACTAAATTCAATTTTCAATAGAAAATTTCCAAACAAAACTCCGCTTAGTCCAGGACTATGCTTAAGCCATGTCTGTGAAACTGGCCCATGGTATCTCTGATACCAAATTTGGGGTTTGCTGGGCCAGTTCACAGAAAGAAATCCCAGCTGATGTTGAGCATGCTCAATAGTACATCTCTCTGCACAAAACCACCTAACAAACCTTACAGAGAACACTAAATAATACACTAACACCAAGAACTGAATTTCAGTCAGAATGTTGCATCCAATTTCCACATATGGCTTTTAACGGCTGTACAACCAGAAGAGGCTAGCGAACCATTTGA
This sequence comes from Gymnothorax reevesii, assembly GCA_029721435.1. Taxonomy (NCBI): domain Eukaryota; kingdom Metazoa; phylum Chordata; class Actinopteri; order Anguilliformes; family Muraenidae; genus Gymnothorax; species Gymnothorax reevesii. The sequence goes on along the minus strand of CM056574.1, from coordinate 26,913,410 downwards.
CAATCTGTGATGCTTCAAACATGAAGGAATGGTCTTCATCTGGACATTCAATGCATCAGCGTCAGAGCCCTTACTTTGAAGAAGCACATCATTATAACCATCTCTAACTTTTGCACGCTGTATTCCCCAGATGGACGCAGTTTGAGAGCCAAGTACTACAAAGACTACAAAGACTATGTGGGTAAGATAACCAATACCATGACAGAGAATTTAAACCGTGAGAAATCTGCAACATTTTGCACCCTATATGACAAACTCTGAGTGTGCAAAGACATTTACCTTCACCTCTGCTTCCTGTAAATACCCTCTCAACCTTTCACCTGCCTTTCATCACCGCAGGAGCAAACTCCAACAATGCAGTGGGGTATGACAAGCATCACAACAAACACCTGGGATGATGGAAACACAGTGGTGAGTGTTGCTCTTTACAAAAAGGAAGAGGAGGTACAGTTCACAGGAGAGAAAAAATTCTAATGGAGGTAAAATTGGGGTGGTTGCCAGCCTGAAACTCCTTAAACTAAATGGGGACTTAAGTAGCATGATATGTCAGCAAAACAATTCTCCCTGCAACATCACGTTGTGCTTTTGTTAGTTCCATCATTACGATTTTCCAGAAGGTCAATGGAAGCAATACTTGTGGGAGATAATCCTATTGCTCTGGTCTCACAAAATGCAGCATCACCATTTTAAGATAAATGATCGTTTACTTCACTGACCACCTGCACACTCTAAAAATGTTTGTATTCTATTGTTTTCCCCTAGGTACTCTCAGTCACAGTTATTCATACACCAGCCCGTTTCAGACAATTCTCTCCAACTCCAAAGTCAGCCTTACCCCAGCGCAGAAGCCTTCCTCTTCTCAAAACGTGACGCATCCTCTGCCGCAGCCATGTGATTGGATGCCACACTCTGTCAATCACGCCAAGACACAGAACCGGAGATGGCCGTCATTTTGGCTTGAGGATTTCCAAAGTGAAACCCAAGATTGGATCCGATTGAAGAAACCCAAACACTGCGATTTATGCTTACAGATCTGTCTGGATTGCATTCAGTAAAAGGTCAACATAAACCAAGTCCTACCTCTTATAAAGGGCTACATATGGACAATGGTGGACAATGTAACTGCAAGTCGGCACTCAAAAGGAAATCACAATATGCCATGTGCAGCTCTGGTCTTGCATGTTTACGATGAAAATTTGCTCATAATTGTCAAAAAGGACCAATGAAGCAGTCATAGAAGAATGATCATGTGTGAGCAAACAGAGGCAGCCTAGAGTAAGACAAGTAGATGGTTCTCAATGCCATTACACTATTTCAGGACAAAAACCTTGAATCTTCAGAGAGCAGAACTGCATTGCAGATGCAATACCTTTACAGCTGTATGGTGAAAGCCTCACCTTGAATGATTTTCAGGGTTCAAGACATTTCTGCCCATTTGATGCAAGAGCAAACAATTCGACGATGTGTAATGGGTGCGTAACACTGTGGTCCCTCAGATGTTTCAGGTTTTTGTCCGTTCAGAGTCTGACCGCACGAGTCAGACAAACTAATAGGACTAAGCCTGAGTATTCAGTCTGACTTCCAAAATGCTGACTGCCTCCAGTCAATGATCACCAATTTCCAATAGACCTAATCAAAAATATAACGTTGTTATGGGCATGGATGGAACAAAAGTCAGGAACAACTATGGTGCCACATGACCAGGGTTACCACCCCAAATTTAACCATAATTAAGTTATATATAACAGCAAATGTGTATGATTTACACAATCACCCTGACAGAGGCCATACAGTACCAAAAATTAGTCATGAGCAATCAGTATATTAAGTCTCATAAGCAGACTTAAAATTCGAGTTCTACCATTAAATGGATTAAGGCAAAAAATATTGGAAACAATCTGAACCAGTTATTTTGTTTCTAGATCGATTCTAATTTTCTAGATTTTCCATTGGATTAGAGAATTTCATGGGTCAAGCAAAAAAGACAAAAACATATGTCATGACAAAGCATTCTTGCAGTGTGGTGACAGCATTCAGAAAGTGGACATTTGCTACAGGAACACTGCCATTTATAAGATGATTCTCTTCCTCTGACAGAAAAAAAAGAAACTGAATGTTGACAGAGCCAGCAAGCTATACCCAAAGATATTGGAAAGGAAACATCATAACGAAGTCAATTGATTGAGTCTTTAGACGTCCATCATCGACAGACAAAGGCCAACAAAATACAAGAACATGTTGGTTGTCACAGGCAAGTCCTGCCTTTTCTTATAAAACCCAAACAGTTCTCATTCTTTGTAGAAATTTTTCAAATAAACGACAAAGACTGTTCAGACAACAAAACTGCGCCCTACCTCTCGCAGATTCAGACAACAGTAAGGTACAGGCAACACCAAACCAAAGGACTCTGGGATATAAGCTCTTGAACACCTCCAGCTGCAAAGGATTACAAAAGACGACTCCAGCAGGTGCTGTTACATTCTCTGTACCCCAAAATAAACTCTGTACAGATAAACAACCAACATGTTTTGTTTCTGAAGCATTGATCTTGTCCTCCCAAACACTCTGAACTGTATCCTGAGAAAGAGATTAACAAAGTGCATCGCAACAGGCAACACACACACACATTCACAATTAAAATGAAAGGTGCACTTTTACTCCTATGGGTATACCTATTAGGATGAAGTAACATCAAAACTTTGTATTTGACAACAGCTGTGGACTGGATTGTGGTCCTCATGTCCCAATATCGCAAACAACAGAATGAAAAAGATAATTACAGTATATATGACCTTTTCCAGCAGCTGTAGACTCACAACATGCGTATTTAATGTCAAGACACAAGAAAAAAATACATGCTCTTGATTTTACCAGACAGCAGGACAACAGAGCACAGGTCAAAAATCTCACGCTGAAAAAAGGAATCATTCACGCATGCTGAAAAAAGAAATCATTTAATTAATTCCCGCATGAGTGCTCTAGATGTCCACCATCACCATATACTTCTAACCTTGGGAGGAGGCTTTTGGCATAATATTTATTCAACACTTAGTTTTATGCCAATCAATCATACATGCACAACATGCATTAATGACTGCAGTGTGGAGGACAGAAGAGGTGTAGAGGAGTTGCAACATAATCATGGCAGATTTTTCATCCTCCTGTACACGTAATGACACCTCACCTTAAAAATAATCATGTTACTCACCTGGTTTTAGATGATACAGCCCACAAAACATTTTTATGTACAGGTCAACAAAAGCACTTCAGATCAGAGCAATTTCAGAGGCTCATTCAAAAACTGAAACATTTGATAGGCCTGCAACTTGAAGTCTGCTCAGTGACCTTGTAAGGCCTTTCTAAATGTACTGTGCTCTCCACTAGTATTGGGAGTCTTGTTAAATATGAGCAAAAAAGGTGATGAATAAAAGTTATGTGGTTGTTGCCAGTCCTCCCGATCATAAAATCTACAAAAACCTAAAATCAAATTTAACGAGAATGATACAGGGGAAAATATACTCAGCCAAAATAATAAAAACTTCACACTCGTTGATAAGTTGAACATACAAGAAATGAAGTTTTAAATAATGATTTTATCTAATTCTGTACCATTTAATGGTGTATCATAAAAATAATGTCCATTCTGTAACCAGTTCCACCGGAAATGCTACGGAAATGTCCAAGAGTAAAAATGGTAAGTTTCAACTTGAACTAGAAAAGCACTGAGAGCGCAGAACCTCCGCCAGGGGGCAGCAAAGCCAAAAGCACGGCGATTGGAACTCCGGCCCATTGGAAAGACTTGAAATCTTGAACTTCGGCGTATATCTCAGCAGTACTTTGGCCTAGATATGCCAAAATGTAATCACCTCTTCCTTGAGTTAAAACCCACCAACCCTGAAAATTTTCATCAGCTGTGGTGCCAGTTTGTTGGAGACGTGTCCGAAGATCTTGGATAGTCCGTGGACTGCATCCCATAACCCTTGCAGCGTCAGTGACGGACGTTTCCGTATTCAGCATGCCAATGGCACGTTCACTTTGACAGCCATGGCATTGAAAATCAACGAATAATTAACTGTAAAAACTTATTTTTCCGAGATGTCACTCTAACGTGCTAACGTGAGCTCAGTTGCACATCTCTCATATGGTCACGTGACTAGGAACATGAGAAAACATGGTTTTAGCTTAAAGTACGCTCGCACGTGCTACGTTCCTGTGCACGTCGGAGTTGGTGTGTGTCATGAAGTCTTTGACATCCCATTTACCCCAAGTGATAATAAAAACTCTTCCATTAAAAGTTCCAAGAAAATATTTACTAATTTACATCGGTCACATCGGTCTAAGCGCGCACACCATGAAGGCTGTGGCCCGGATCATTTGACGCAGGTCTCCACCCCAGCTTTCCTGTCTCTCTCTACTGTGTGACTGTCAAATAAAGGATAAAATAAATAAAAAATACACACACATTATATATATATATATATATATATATATCACAGTTCTTGGCATCCCAAAAGATTATAAAATATATTGAAGATATAAAACGGTGAGCTATACTGCCATTCATATTTTGCTCTTCTAAGTTCACCATGATAATTTGGGAAACTGAAACGGTCACCCATCATTTCGTAGTATAAAAATGAGGTGACTCTCAGACCAGGTTACCGGTCACCTATCACTATTGTTAAGAGAAAATAATTCAGCATTGACATATGGCTGAAGGTTGTTGAGCTTCAGAAATTAGGGAATGGCTTTAGGAAAATACCTACAAAGTTGAAAATATCCATTGCAACAATCGAGGCAATAATTTAAAGCCATAGCTGAACACGTATGTCAATAACAAGGCCCGCGGGCCATGTACAACACTGCAATCCAGCCCGCCAATAAATTCTGAAAAAATGAATTTAATACGGCCCGTGTAATGTGCATTAATTTGTCCCTGACAATTATAGACTGTAGTGTCAGTATTGAAACGCAGCAGCAGGAGGCGCCGTTGCGCTGTTTTCTCGTGCATTCCATAACAGAATTGTTTAAAGGCCAATTAGGCAACCGTAAATAAGATATGCTTTTCCAAAGTTAGTTAGGAAAAAGTTACGCAAAGTACTATTCATTCTTAAGCGCTTTAGCTGGTAATATTATTTGATGTTTGGTAACGACAAAACCACTGTAATGCAAATGATTTAATTGTGAATTTATACAAAAAAAATGTTCAGCAAACAACTATATTGCTACTCTTTAATTTACATTAGGGCTGGTAACAAAGAGCTGTTATTTTGTCACAGACAAAAGTAGGTTTCTGTGATGCAAGTGTGGTTTGTGAAACTTTGCAGTTGTCATTTTACACAAAACCTTGTTCAGCACTTGATAAATTCTATTTTGCTTTATCAATTCATTTTCCTGGAAAGAATTATCCACAAACAAGGAGAAGCTAAAATATTTGAACTGTGCATGCGTGCAGTATTTATATTACTTTAATTTAATGAAGTTACTAGCCTACTCACATTTAAATTAAAAACTGTCATTGTAATAAATGTCTGGCCCCTGATTTTAATCATTAACTTCGATGTGGCTCTCAGTAGGTTCGAATTTGACACCGCTGGCTTAAGGCACACGGCAGTGCTAAAAATCTGCTGATAAGAGAAAGTGTGCCTATTTTGAATGCACACAGAATGAGAAGAATGGTTCAACTGGCAAAACATTAATACATTTCTAAAAAAAAAAAAAACAACTCCAAGGGTCACAGTTGGCAAATTGCGGATGGTGATTATGTCTTGGGGTCAGAAAACTATGATGAAACAGCATGTACACCACTACAAAATGATTGTCAGGCTTGCCAGAGAAAAAGACCCTTCCAGAGAGCAAATTAATGCTCTGACATTTTGCCAAAATGTACTGGACGTCTCAGTGGGATGAGTTTGTATGGCAAGATGAGACCAAAATAGTGATATATGGCAATAAATCCCAAGGTGGGTTTTGGGTAAAAACAATGCTAGGCATTCCGTGAAAAACCTCGTCACCACTATGAAACATAATAGTGGATCTTCAGCATTTTTCCCCTCCAAGGCCCCGGGAAAACTTGTTAGGATTCACAATCTCATGAACTGTATCACGTACCAGTAGATAAGAAATGAAAACCTGGCAACCTCTGCCAGAAAGCTTTAACTCACGGTGGTATCTTCCAACGAGACAATGATCCAAAGCATGCGTCGTATTCCACACAAAAATGATTCACCGATCAGATGAGCACCATGTCAAGATTCTGCCGTTGACACCCGAGGCCCCTGGTCTACACCCAGTAGAGCAGCTGTGGCACAAGCTGAAGACTAATGTGGACCAATAAATCTGTCAGACTCATTGAGCGCAAAGTATAAAATAAAGGGGATCCAACAAATCTGACACACATTATTGAGAAAATATTTATTTCCCAGTTACCCTTTTCTTACAATCCTTTATTTCAAATGAAGGCTATACTTTTGTGAATACTAATACGGAACCATTTTTGTTGATATTTGGCAATGGTTCACCAATATTAATGGATGGCACTGAACATATCAGTCAGATTAGTTTTTTTGAGTTTTCACACAGAAACTCTCACCTCACCATGTGTGAGATAGTGTAAGCAAAAGTCAATAATACTTAGTCTGTGCAGCCATCCCTTCCAGCCCAGCCATAATTGCCGAGTCTGTTTGTGAAACATTGCGATTCGACAACCATATTTATCATCTGTTTATAAAGGTTCTCCCTGAAAGGCCAAATGTAATTGGTTCCTTATGGCAGCACAACAATCTTCTTTTCCAGTTTCTGTTGAGGGAAGAGAAATTTCTTCATGACATCATCCAGCTCTTCCAGAGCCAGCTGGGCATGGAGCACGGTGACATCATCGCCGTCTGTCCGCAAAACCGATTTCAGCGCACGATAAAGGTCCAAGAGCACGTCACCCAAGACCTACAGTTGGTTAAGGGGAGAAAACAACCAATGACATGATAAATGCTAAATAGCCAACCGTGTACACACTCCATCTGGGGCTGTTCAGTGGTTTGGGCTAGTCCAGTTCCACTGAGGGAGATCACTGATGCAATGGTATACAAGTGCATTCCAGATGATTCCGTCCTCCAAGCAGTTAGGGAAAGGAAGTTTCCTCATTTGAATGACCAATACACAAAGCGAGGTCTATGCGTGGGTTACCCAGGTACAAACGAGCTCGACCGGCCTACACAAAGCCCCGCACCTCAACCTAGTCAAACACAGTTGGAGTAAGAAAACTAGAAAACTTACAAATACCCAGGCCTATTCACCCAACCTCAATACCCAAACTCACTATTGCTTTTCTACCTTCAGGGAAGACACATACCAATAGCAACATTTATTTGGAAAGGTCTCCTCGAAGCAGGGAGGTAATACAATTGTTTTTTGAATTGTTCGAACCAAAACATCATTGTGGTTTTTTTATACACATTATTAAATAGATGATAGGAGACACACAGAAGAGGAGTACAGGTGTACACTGATGAAGGGGCACCAGGGTATGAACTGTGCCAGTGTATCGCAGCAGAGGTGTATACCTGCATGTGCTATGCACAGGGGGTAGAAAATCATCAGAAATACAGTCATAAATAGCGGCTTTGCGATTAAAATCTGTGGTGCTTTTTGGAGAGAAGTACTTCTATAGACATTAGCAACTATAGTACCAGGTTCCAGTCAGAGAGATTTGACTTCCAGCCACATTCCTTTCCTGTCACACTTCCTCATGCTACCTTGACCCTTAAAACGCTAAATACAAATAGTGTTGCTCAATGATGCAAGATGTAAAATTCAAAGCTGTTGAAAACCTATCATGTGGTGACTTGTTTAAAAGAGCTCTTTTAAACAAGTAGCCACATGATAGGTTTTCATCAGCAAAAGATAATTTAATTCATAATTTTTTGAAAATTTATTTTAGGTCTCTAGGGGTTCAACTGCATCATTATTGTGACAAACACACCTCCAGTTCAATCACAAACCATTAGTTCCCTCTGAGACTGAATTAGTACCCTCATATTAATTAGTAGAGTTATCTAGCAAAGCGCTGGCAGTTCGACCTCTTGAAGACCCAAGCAGACGCCTTCATAATTGCGGTTTCAGTTCACTTCACAGTAAAAGGTATTTTAGAGGGTGTACTTTGTTGTTTTGTCAACTCAGGGAGTGTAGGTGGGAGTGCAGTCATTTGTATTTGTAAGTGTATGCGGCTCGCGAGAGCGCAGTCATACCTGTGTGGTTTTGTCGCTAAGGCCCCTCAGGAGGAGGGCGATGACGTGCACTGCAGCTCTGCGAACCTCCACTTCTCTCTCCGTCTTTATCAGAGCCGTCAGACACTCCTTCAGCTGAGATACACACACACACACACACACACACGCGTGCAAACATAAATGACCTTCGTAACGACTGCTGTTTGACATTTCAAAATTGAGGGTCCCACGCGCACCTCATGAATCACTTTCCCCATCGCTCAGAACAGTGAATTTGAGCCCGTTTGACGAATGGCTTGTCAGAGATATTGACTCGATTGGCTGGCTGTTACTCACCTCCTGTGTGAGCGCGCCCAGAGAGAAGTCCATTCTCTGGCACAACTCCCCCAGGTTCGACAGGCTGCTCGCCTGAATCGTGGGGTCCGAATCCCTCGCCCCCCGCAAGAAAACACCAATCAGGGGCCGACCGTGGTGTGGAGCTAGTTCACCTGACACACACGGGAGAGGAGGGTTTCATTCAAAGTGAGTAAAGCGCGATTAACTACAAGTCATAAAAGCTGCGTAAAAGAAACACCACTTTTCATGTTAAAATTCAGAAAGAATTTCACAGTTCACACTATGAAAGGCAATTAAATGACTGTTTCCAAGCCAGCGAGTTCTCAGTATGAAGAATGGTTCAGTCTCATTTTTAAATTGATCAGCTGACCCGAAGAGACTGCAAACTTTTATACAATATCGAGACCAGGGAGGGTGGATGGGCAGGATCACCTTAAGATAAACGCACTCACCCAGTGCTCGGCTGGCCCGCATGAAGACCTCGCCCACTTTAAGTCGCGTCTCTACGGAATGCGTCTTAGGGGGGTGGCCTGTGGCTCCGCCCTGGAACTCCACCAGCAGTCTCTGTAGGACCGCCTCAGGGGAGGAGTCAGCCAGCACTGCCAGTCCTGAGCGAGAAAGAAACTAGGCTTATGCCGTCGGAAGTGACGGCTTGAGGCATATCCCCGAACGTGCCCAATCCTCCAATTCCCCAATCCTTGAATAGACTTTCATTTGAACTTAATTTCAGGTCAATCGGACAAATGATTCTGAAGGGCCAAAATGGTAATTTTCCACCACAAAGCGCCACCTGGTGGCAAAATATTGAACCAGACAGGTATGAAGTCCTCATGTGACACCTTGTGAGGTCATGACCTTGCAGTTGCACATAGTTTCATGTCAATTGGACAAATGGTTCCAAAGATATGGCAAAAATGGTGAATTTTATGTGACAAAGCTTCACCTTGTGTCAGAATTTTGAACCAAACAGGTATAATGTCATCGTGGGACACAGCCTCAGGTCATGACCTTTCATTTGCACTTGATTTGAGGTCAATCGGACAAATATTTCCAGAGATATGATAAAAACTGTGATTTTTCAGTTTTTGGCCCCTGGTGGCCAATCTCGAAATTGTAAATGGTACGAAATTGAATCAATTCTTCCTCTTGATGATACTTACTTATATGCAAAACATGAAATTTCTAATTGAAATTGTACTGAAGTTATCGCGTTAACACGTAGGGAGGCGCGGCGGCAGCGGCAGTCAGACGAAAAACATAATATCCCCGGAACGCTGTTCGGGCATATAATAATATATGGTAATGCAGAGGTAACACTCAGGTTACTACTGAGTAGTAACACTGAAATGGTGTAATATTTGCAGAGTAACAGCATGATGGCGGTACACTGAATAAGTAACATCGAAACTGTTAAAATGGCAACACTGAGACAGCCTAACGCCGAATTATAAACGGTGAAACAATGTAACACTGAAATAATGTAACACAGAGACAGTGTAATATTGAAAGGTAACATTAAGACAGCGTAACACTAAAATCGGTCACATTAACACTGTCATGCGGAAAGAATAAAGCCGCTTTCGCACCGGTCGCGAAACAAATTTTTCACACGACTGATTACATTCAAAGTCATTGCAAAGATGCGAATACACGCGTTTCGCGTGGATTCGCGTCTTTGCATTCATTGGCTTTGAATGTAACCTGTCGTTCGAAAAATTTGCTTCACGTCCGGTGTGAAAGCGGCTTTACAGAAAGCATATTATATTCAAAGAGTGACACTGAGACAGTCCAATACTGAAAGAGCACCACTCACACAGTATAATATGGAAAAAGTGACACTGAGAAAAAGTACTATGGAGAAAGTAACACCAAGACAGAGTAATACCAAAAGAGTTACACAAACAGTGAAAAACTGAATCCGTAACACCGCAACGGTGCAATACTGACAAAAAACAACACTGAGACAGTGTAATAATGAATCAGCAATAGCTGCTCACCCTGAATAGCTGACAGATACACAAAAGAGTCTTCATGGTTCAGATTCTCCAGAAACAGCTGCAAGGCACAAGGATAAAAACATAAACTGAATTAATGATCATATAGCTACGTGAAAACCAACAAGAAATGCAGTCTCACACGCACTGCCTCCGACTCACAAGACAATCTTCCGCACGGAGATGCAAGCACGCGTGCATTCACTCATTTACTCTCACACACACAAACACACACAAATCTCTCCCTCTCTCACACTCACACGCACCCTTGTAAAGACATTACACTGACTTCCATTTATTTTGCGTGTCTCAATAGCCTGTCCCTAATCTTAACAATAAGCAACACATGCCAAACCCAAACCCTGACCCCTAACCTTATCTCTAATTCCAAGCCAAACCCAAACCCTCACTCTAACCTTATCAGATCTCTGATTCTAACCTTAAGCCTATCCTTAACTAACAAGTTACAATTTGCCTTTGTAGTATGAAAAGGTCCTCACTTCCTAAAAATGTCCCCTCTCTGAACGGAAGAAACATTTTTTGATTCACAATTTGTAGCGGAACACACACACACACACACACACGCACACACACACAGTGAGTAACACTCACAGTGAGCACTTTGTCCTGAGCCTGTAGGGCCTCAGGCCTCCTCTCCTGCAGGGCCCGGGTCAGGCTCCTGAGGGCCACGGCTCGCGTGGGTACGTCTGGATGACAGGCCTCCAACAGGCACTCTGAGAAGGCCCTCTCACTGCTCGGGCCAGAGGGCCCAGCACCGCCTCCCAACAGGTCTGCCCCACTACGCCCAGGGCCACCTGGACTCCGCCCTGCCCAGGGGAGGGATATCCCTTCACCCTCTCCAGCAGACACGCCCCCTGTCCTCACATCTGTCCCACTATTAGCATTTTGGGGAGGGGACATGCTACATGCGACTTGTGGGGAGGCTGTCTTCAGGTTGTTTTTGGGAGATGGCGTATCGCGTGCTTTTTGTGTAAGTCGCGAACTGGCAGTGCCTTTGTCGCTCGCGACTCGGGGTTTGGCTGTTCTCTGGTTCCTCTGCGGGATCCGGTCATGAGCCGCCTGGGATATAGTGTCAGGGCTGAATGCCCCATGCGTTGCTATTGCCGCCCGCAAATCAGAGGCCAGCTCCTGGATGACCATCTCCGGGTGCTTCTGGGAAATGTAGTCCAGGGGTGGTAGCAGCAGAGCCATGGAGGCGTAGTCTTGTGCGTTTAGCTGTGGGTGAAGAATTACCCGCTCAAATATCACAGCAATACTTCAATATGCCAAATATACAAACACAAACGCAGATCAAGCAAAAACCACAGGAATGCACTCACCGGCATCAGCCCGCCCACTTGTACAATCAGCCACTAATCAAACATCACAGCAAGACTGAGACACAAAACATCTGTCCACATTTCCAACGCTATACAAAACAAGCAGCTGAGCTCTAAACCCGAGATTGAGGACTAACAAACAGCCACAGTTCTAATGGAGACCAACATTAATTAAGCATTAAAAACAAAAGTTATCACCCTAATGAGACGTTGGACTTCACATTTTCCATTATTACTGATGGAAACATTATGGCCTGAAAACATAATCAGTCATCCTCTGTTGAAAAATATTTTTAAAACTTCCACATCTTTTATTGACTAAGTATTATTTTCAAAAGTGAGGCAAGACTCACCTGGGAACCACATAAAAGGAGTAACAAACCTCAAGACCACAAACCTTCCCTGAAACCCTTTCAGTCAAAACAGTTACAGATGCATGCACATGCGCACAGCGCGCACACACACACACACACACACCATTCAGACAGGTGTTCAGACAAAAGCACAGGCGTAGTGGCTGAAGCACGGTGCACTAGGGAATTCACACTGATGTCCTGGCGTACCTGCATGTTCCCAGCCAACATGGTGGCCACCAGCCCCATACCCATACTGAGAGTCTGGGACTCCACAGTACTGTCAGTGCCCCGCTCCAGAGACGCACAGGCCCGCTCCAGCAGGGACACGATGAACCCCACCACCTGTGAGAGAGGGGGGGGTACAGAGGGAGCGAGAGGGAGAGAGAGAAGGAGGGGGAGAGAGAGACTGGGTCATATTTGCCAGATAAACGCCACCGCTCCAATGTTCAGAATCACTACTGATTATAACATGGATTGATTGGGGGGAAAAAACAACTCCATGTTACAGCATGACAACAACCAAAAAACATAAATCCAATATAAATCCTTCCAATACGAAAACGAGAAAATACGGAATGGGCATCAACAGATTTAAAACCCAGAGCTGTCGAGGCTGGATCAGCTGCATCGCAAAGTTTGTAAAGGGGGCCCTAGTTCAAAGAAACAACAACAAGGAATATTTGTGTCCATGTCGAAATCGATTGAGAATGATACCTTTGTGTAATCAATCCCTGTAAAGAGTAAAGTTAGTAAAGCAGAGGTTGAATCTCACAGTGAATACTTCCATGATAAATCACTACATTAGATAATGGTGTCAATGATGTGAAAACTTTTTGGCCACCAAATACTTATAATTTTAAATAAGACATAAGACATTAAATACATTCACTGTTGCGCAATACACTTTCACTGAACAAAAGCAAACTAGAAAGTCAGTCGCCCGCAAATCGACGTGCATCTCTGGACACAATATATCCGAAAATGCCGACTCATCCTACAAGCAATTAAGCCATCATTCCGAAAATCAACAGCCTTAGTGACCTCAGCACACACAAGGTAAAATGCCTGATATGAAATTAATCCATAAAGAACTGTGACCTGTAAAGTGCTCTCAAGAAATCTCTATGAACACGGCGGCGGCGGATGCGGCGTCACGATCACTGATCCACAGTATCCCCGACTCATGGTGCGGGGATGCAATAAAAGAGCCGGCGCTGACAAGCGATTCCATAAATCTGAGCGGCAGTGAACAGAACATGTACTTGAGCGGCAGGGATGCTCAAATCTTTACTGGACAATAAATAAATTTGCAAGCCTTATTCCATGCTGCGAGAAGTTATAACTCGGCACAATTAGCATTGATTGCTATGACTCCACCTGCCATGGCTTTGTACGCCTTAAAAGTTGATCTTTGGTACCCGATTACAGCTGAGCTCATAAGACTGTAACGTTTGTTAGATTTATGGGGACATCAGGACAAACTCATCTAGCCTCTGAGGGGAGTTACCATGTCTGATTTGGTGAAAATCCATTTACTCTTTCAACAGATACAGCGCAAACAATACAACTGTGACGGACGGTGTAGCGGACACACACACGGACGAACAACTGGAAAACAGTATGGCTCCTGCCCATTGTGCGTGGCAGAGGCATCACAAGGAGCACTTGAACACATAAAATAAATGCATAAAGACCCATTCAAACGAATTTAATTACATAAATAAACAATAAAAAGCACAAGCACGCATCAAAAAATATCCACCAAAACGCAAACTCTAATACGTGGAAGTAACAAGCACAATCACGTTTTTTCCCCACAAGCACACTCACTCCTACATTCAATCAGTACAAACACGCTCAATAAATTACACGCGCATACTCCGCCGCACAACTAGACAACAGTCCTAGCACTCGGCCAATAGCGTGCTGTCCTCAGGGTCACCTGACCTGGGAGGGCTTGCGCAGCAGTAGGGTGTGTGAAAGACCCTCACACACGGCAGCCAGGACCTGCAGCAGGGCGAGTCTGCGGCCGCCTCCCTCCACACACCGCGACAGGCGTTCCTCCAGCTGCAGCAGCGTCTCGGCCGAAGTGCCCACTTCCTGTTCCACCTCCACTTCCTCCCCCGCGGCCCAGCTGGTCAGCTCCTGCACACGACGGGGGAGTCGGGGGGTCAGCCCAGTCTTTCAGGCGAGGCCCAAACTCAAAGTCATCACTGATCTAAAAATCAGCATTGCCTTTCAGTGGCGAATTAAAAAGGTTGGACTTCAGAGGGTTGACAGCTGATCCCAGATCGTGGCCGCGTCCGAAATCACTCACTACTCACTATATAGTGCAACATATTATGGGTTCGCCATTTTGTAGTGCTATCCAAATTGTTAGTAAGAACTGTTATCCCCTGAATAGTGAACTCATTACATCCGACAATCCACTGTGAAATGTAGTGACCAACCGATGGTCACTAACCCAGCAACACGTCCCATCCTGCATTGCACGCAAACCGAAATGGAGCAAGATAACGTCAATAAAGGCGCCGACAAAATGAGCCAGGTAGAGTCCGAAAGCGTTCCATCCTTCTGCCCGTGAGCTCACTATATAGTCATCTACATAGGAGTCCCCTTATAGTGAGTAGGGAATAGTGAACGAGAGTGATTTCGGACGCAGCCCATCTCTCCCATGACGCCAATATTTATGATGAGGACGCCAGATCTCATTCTACTCAACAGTTTTCAGACAACACTCAGAGCAGCAGTATTTGGACGCTGGCTGGAAAATTCCAGCTAAAGACACAGGTCTGATTCGCACGCTTCACACATGCCGCCTTAACTTCTCACTGACGTGCCAGACTCATATTTTCCATCTGAATCACACCTGCCCCTTTATCTAGAGCCACCTAAACCATGTTAGCAAAGATCAGCCATTCTGCAGGTTTTCATCAAGTCACTCGCTCTGGGAACAGGATCAAGCTTCTCCGCCTTTGGACCTTTCATAGAGTTCATGTGTATGCAGAGATATTGGTTTTATCCCTTTCAGGGCTGAAGAAATTTAAGGAATTAAAAATGAAATGATCCTGAGCTGTTGAAAACCTATCATGTGACGAGTTTTTTAAAAGAGTTCCCCTTTAAACTTGCTCAAGGTGGTTTTCGTCTTTTTCGAAAATGGGCAACTGTGCTAAAAGGCAGATGGAAACATTTGCCAGGTAGGTTTCAACGTTGCAAACATTTAACCCACACGACTGACCAACTGTTCCTGGTTCTCAGCCTCTTTTACTTTGTTTATCTCTTTCACTTGGAATGTAACCAATACTCCCAAATACTGCCAAATTCTGCCATTACAATGCTTTGCGGAGCTAAGTATATATTCTCCTACCCAGTTGATGGAAATGCATCTAATTCACATTTACTTTTTTGAGACATTACGAAAGTTTCTCGAAATTCCCTTAACAATTATTGAAACATGGCTCATGACATCACTCTCCGCTTTAGCTACAGGACTGCACAAAAGCCCATCCCTCAAGCAGGGGGCACCACCTCAAGTAGTTCCAGGAAGAAGTCTCCAGGCAGGTCGCTGTCCCTCATCTCACCCAGCAGATGTACCAGACATTCGATGCTCCACTGCTCTCCGGAAACCTTCTCGTACAGAGCATCGTCTTCATCACTGCCGAAGGTGAAGAGGGAAACGGGACTCATGTGTTACCACCATTTTATTTGTTCACAAAGCGCCCAGCCAAACCCCCGTCAACTGAGGATCAAAGCATCAAAATATTATCATCATACTTTCTGAACGGTCTAAAAGACATCAAAGATTGGATTCAGTCAAACGTTTTGAATCTCAATGAGGGGAAAACCAAGACCATTAAACTGGAAAACCTGACCAACCCGTGACTGATATTCGCGTATTTCAATCTTAATTATTTAATCTCTAGCTCTGTATCTATCGCCGTACCTCTCTTCAACGATAAGCCGGTAAAATCATAACACTACCTATAGCATGCAGGCTAGCTTGATGAGTAGAACGTACACTTTTATAAACATGTGCAAAAAAAAAAAACAAGTGTTTGCCAATAACATGACAATTTCCCCCGCCGCCTCAATTTTATGTGTCCGTACGCACATACGGACGGACGGCGCCCAATGCTTCGCGCCAATCGCGCAGTGGGGGATAAAAAAAGTGAACAAACAGATGGCATGGCAGGATATGGTATAAATCATATGACAAACTACGTGTAGTTTCAAGACGGCCTCGCCAGACTGCCGAAAATTTCACCAAGTTTTGTGCGAAGTAAGAAACTTCTCAAGTTGGAGTGCGAGCTTTTGCAGGAAGTTTCGCCTGTAAGTTTTCAGAGAAGTCTGTGGTCACAATATCCAAACTACGAAAAGTAAAATACCGGAAAGTGAAACTACAAATAGTTTTGTGTCATCTGACCTGGGCGTGCCCAGTTTGAGATGTAATTTCTTCGTTACCTGATTAGCTCAACGGGAATGAGCCTGGCTCCTCCCTCACTGCCAGGACAGAACTGGAACCCTGGAATGACCCCGCCGACCTGCGTCTGGAGACCACACAGCTGCTTCAACATGCGTAGGGCATCATCGGGCGTTGAGTGGGTTAAGAACCACAGCAGAATCTCCTCACAGGGGGCGCTGTAGAGCAAAGGATGAGAGTGTTTGTCGTGACAATGAGAGCAGCAGTGATCAGAACAGCAGTATGGATCAGTGGTCAGAAAGCAGCAGTGACTAGTGGTGCTAAGAGTTGCAGTGAGGTACAGCGGTAGATGTGGAGCATCAGAATTGAACTGACCGTAAATGGCAGGCGCTCTGCTTTGTGAAACAGTACAGTGAGAAGAGGACAGGAACTACATCTCCCAGAGGCCTCAGCAGCGCAGGGCAGGGACTGTTACCAACCACCCACACCTGAGAGAAAGAGCGAGAGAGACAGAGCGCGCGCAATACCAATAAATAGTAAGGTAATATGGGGGAAAGACTGAAAAACATTAAACACAAGAAAAAAAATATGGATGTGTGAAGGAAAGAAATTAAGAGAAAGTCATTCTTATACCACTGTACTGAGGTTATTGTTGTAATACTGAAACTTTCAGTATACTGAAATACTGAAGGTTATTGTTGTAGTATCGTACAAAAGTTACTGTTACACTACTGTAGAAAAGTCTTGGCAAAGCTGAAGCCATGACTGTAAAATGAAAAAGCCTTTAAATCAATGAAAGTTGCTAAATTATTTTTAAACAAGTGTTGCCACTAAACGTTGCCATGTCCTGTCAGGTCATGAAAATCGACTGGGATTGGCGTATCACGCTAATACACATTGAAGCCAAAGACGAATGAAATCGGTCAAACCGTTCTTGAGATATCGCGGTCACAACAAACAGGACGTGATTGACGGACGGACAGAACTGAATATTATGTCCATGGCTCCACTCGCTACCGCAGCGGCGGGGGACAAAAATGTACCACAAAGAGCTGTAAACTATTAAAAAAAAAGTTAAATCTACCGCTTTTAATGACAAACTTCTGAGTTGACAAGGGTGTGATGTCATCATCTCAGTGCGACAGAGATAGCACAGTATGTTACGCTAACCTTGTGCACATCCTGGACGCAGCGAGTCAGCTCCCACTCCGCCACAGAGACTGGGTCCTGGAGACCGCCTGCAGGAAGGCAAGAGAAGCAAATCACTGAAGTATAAGTGATGGGTCCACACAAGGAACCTGAGCAAGTGAGAAGTGCACATCTGAACCCACAACTGTGAGCGGTCACAGTGGGTTCCTTTCCATGCAAAACTTTCTGGTGAACTCCCCAGTCTGGGTCACTGCACTGGTGTAATGATACCCTAAACCGAAGCTCACCTGCGACAGTAAAAATGCGGTTGCTCTAAATTTATCATAAAACTGCATTTTCAGTGGGGGACAAAATTCACTCTGTACACACAAGAACGGACAGAATATTTATTTAATATTTTATTAAATAATTTATTATTATTATTAGTACTATTATTATAGCATTGGGCTCCGTCCGTCTGTCTGTACATCCGTACGGACACATAAAATTGAGGCGGCGGGGGATATTGCCATGTTAGTGGCAAACACTTTTTTATTATATACTTAACCAGGGAAAGTCCCATTGAGATTGAAATCACTTTTTCAAGGGAGCCCTGGGGGGTTGAGGTGGGGAGGGAGAGGACAAGTTTCACAGCCAATCAGATTAGAGGATGATTAGGTGGCAGGCTGAAGAGCCAGGTTGGGAATTTAGCCGTCAAACCAAGGAACACCCTACACGTGTCATAGGATCTTTAATGACCTCGGTGAGTCAGGATCTCAGTGTAACATCTCATCCGAAACACAGCGTCTCCTTCAGTACAGTGTCCCCATTACAGCTCTGGGGCATTGGAGATTATTCCAACAGAGGGAAGATCACAACCGGCTCAACAACACCTCCTCCAGCAGCAACTTGGTTTTCCCAGATGGTCTCCCATCCAAGTACTAACCAAGCCCACACCTACTTAGCTTCAGCTGGAGCAGACTGAGTAAGCATGAGGCATGACTGCTGATTTCTTCATGATGAAAACTCCTTGTGGATTTTATTCGGAACTGGAAAGTGTGCACATTGTTGAGACTACAACTCCTTTCCTTTTCCAATCTGCCGATGAAATACTTATGACTGGCTTGTATAAAGGGATATTACACTTGACTACGGGACTCCGGAGAATGGGGGAAAGCCAAATAAGGCAAAAGGCCCATGTTTTTCATCTGCAGTCATATCAGAGCACTCATACAGCAGCCCAGGTAACAGTGTGTGCCCTATGAGTAGCGTGTGGAATCACTTATGATTTTCAGATACATTTGATTGGAGGAATGGAGTTAGAGCAAGACAACAACAGGAAATGTACATCCAAACTCTGCAGGGACTTTCAGAAAAAGAAAATTGAATCGGCTAGCTCAATCACCAGATTTAAACCGAAAAAATATGCAATAAGCTCAATCTCCTGATTTTATCCTAACAGAGCAGAAGAGGAATCCCCTCCATCGAAAGATTTGTGAAGGGTGTCCATCTTTAAAAATACATCTATGCTAAATATTGCTGTTCACTAAGGAAATCATTGAGAATGTCACCTTTGTAAGGATTAATCAGCCAAATGCCAAATATCTGTAACACAGATATTAAGTCTCATGATGGTAACTTTGATGAGAAATCACAAAAATAGGTAAATGTGCCTACTTATCACATGAAAACATATTGCCCCCAAACACCAAATAAAACATGTTAAAACTAATTTTGGTGTTAGTGACATGAAATGTAAAATGAAATAAACAGTTTTGTTGAATAAAATAGCACAAAACAACTTAATTGACCAGAGATAAACTTTGAAGCAGTACAGAATGTCGACCCTTTTCGGTAGAGCAATAATTTTAGCATCATTTCCAAAAAAGCTGCATAGCAATGCAAGTTCACTCCTATATCGTACCACAGTGAAATATGCACTCTACCCACACAGCTATACGGTAAAACTTCATTAAAACTCCCAAATCGAGGTAACTGTGCTCACTGATTATACTACAGAGAGCTGAGGAACAATCTGTCCACTGTCATAATGCACATTTGTGCAAGCTTCCGTTATCATGCTCGATATTTCCTGCCACTCACCCGCTGGGACCCCACAGCAGGTGACAGGAGCCAGCAGGGGGGTCAGCAAGTATTGCTGGGTGAGCTCTGGGCGCTCCTGCAGCATGGTGAGCACCGCCCTGGTGGCCACTCTCTGAAACTGCAGCGCTGTTAGCTTGTCTGGGAAGTGCAGCAGTTCCAATACCTGAACCAGGACAAAACATACTCTTACAGAGCTTAATAGTTATTTTTTACTGTTTAAATGTACTATTAGTTATGCAGCTGTCTTGTCCAAGAGTGCCTGGAAAAAGAGATCTTGCATCTGAGTGGGACCATCCTGACCAAATAAAGGATAAACAAAATAAAATAGAAATAAACTAGAATGGTTTTCACACGTAAAAACAGATGTCTCCCCCTTCCCCCATTTCACACTTTAGAGTTATGGTCCGGAAACGAGTCCCACCCTTCAATATGCCTCAGTACAAATTGTTGCCATGGAAACAGAAAAAATAAAATTCAAAAGCAGTTCAAACCCTCAAAAGGCACATCCACACTATATCAGACACTATATCAAATTTGGTGAGAATCGGTCAGACAGTTTCAGAGTTATGCTCCGGAAACAAATGGGAACGCCAACGCCAACGGGAATTCAGGCAAAAACAATATGTCTCCACCCCCCCGGAAGGGGGAGACATAATACCTTGCCATGTCTGCCGTTTTCACAGACAAAACACAGTAATACCATTGTACCCATCACTTCCAAAGTAACGGTTTTGGAACAACTAAAATTGCGCTTTTCACAGACAGAATGTCACAAAGACGTTTTACATTGAGAAAATACATATATAAATAAATAAATAAATAAATAAATGAAAGGGGTTAGTGCCCAGCCTAATCCCCACTATAGCAGATGATGCAAAAAAAAAATACAAAGGCACAATTAACTGTGTGGGAAAGGATCGAGAAATACCTGCCTAGGACGATCAGTGTGTATACAGGTTTATATTCTCAAATATTACTCAGGCTTTAACAGTGAATTTGCCGTGAACACAAAAACATTGATTTACGCATAAATAATAAAAAAAGGTTTTCAGGGACACAAGAAACAATTCTGATTGAAAAGAGAATACCACAATTTAGTAAACACATTTGCTAACATAAAACAGAACATCTACACTTGGGCCTGTACCTGAGGGCACACCAGGCTGTAATACTCCTCCACAGACAGGGCCTGCTGAGGACAGGCTGCCAGGACTCTGGCTACCATGTCGCACTTTTTCCAATCTGCTGGCTCTGCAATAGCACCCCCTAGTGGCGAGAGGGGAAACCAGCAGGAAAGCGGGGAGCAGTTAATTCAGAGAAAGGCGACCAAAGAGTAGGACGGCGCTTTAAAACCGCAAAAATGCAGGAAACACTGCATGCCATCTGTACACTGATTAGGCCCAGTCAGAGTGGCCGGTTTGAGACCAGTGTTTGCCGAGTGAATCACTGCTCGCTGACGCTTCCCTACGTTACTTAGGAAAACCCTTTTTCCATTGCGAATGGAAAGGAAGAGCGGCAATATGCTTACCGCAGAGCAACCCCACAGTCTCCCACCAGCTGACTACAGCCAAATGTCACCCATTGAACCCACCCACCCCTCCCCACCTTCTCCATCTACATTAAAGCAACCTGAACACAACAACCCACACAAATGAGGGGAAGTACTGAAGTGCTGAAAACTCCGAAGTATCAGAAAAGATCACTTAAATAGGACATAAACTGGGAAAACTAAAGCATCAAAAACGAGATCCATGTACTGTAGATAAGATGCAGCTAATATAATAATGTATTGCCAGAATCAATTTTCGATTGAAGTACGCTAATAAAAAGTTACAGAGCTTCTCCTCCTGAAGCTAGGCAGTATTAACTGTTCTGAAGGCCATTCCACCAGACTAGAGCCAGAGGAGGCGATGAGTTGGTGCTGGCTCACCTGTGGCCCCCTCAAACACGGCTCTCAACACGGCCTGGACGCCTTTGGGCTGCATCAGTCGCTCGGAGAGCAGCTGGCCGCACAGCCGCCGTAGCCAGGCAGGGGCCTGAGTCAGGGGCCGACAGGGACCGCCGCCCCTGCGCCCTGTGGGAGGGGCCTAGAGGAGACAGGCATACGGTGAGGGACAAGCTACGAGTATAAAGTACACAGACATCATACAGAGTCAGCGACAATAACTTACTCCACACATACAAGTATAGACTTAGCAGACACACATCCATTTGGATACACAGTAGAAATTGCCCAAGGCGGATTCAAATGGACAAGGAAATTTTGTCCGACTTACAAAAAATCCGACTTGTGCAATGAGGTATAATTTGAAATGCATTACTGCGGGACCAAACTTTTCACCAAATTGAGGCGAATTCTGATTTACAAGCCTCTGACATAGCATATTTCCACTGTACTATACAGTACTGTCATAATTATGTAGACACGTCCTGTTACATGGCCAGGCCTCTTACCTCCACAAAATGAAAGTCTTCACACTACAGCACACAATTTGATTTCAGATACTTATGCACGCTAATAGTTTAGAGAAGGCCCTTTCTTGTTTCAGCATAACAATGCCCTCAAGCTCAGAGCAAGGTCCATGCATGTTATGTCATAACCCACGTTAAACTACTTGGCTGTCAAGCAGAGCCCAGAAATCAAAAAAAAAAAATCATACAGCAATGGAATGAGTTATAAGGCATACTTCAAGCCAGGTAAAAGAGAAAACCATTGCTACCAAACCTCACTAATGCCTTTCCAGTGGGAATGGAAGCAACATCTAAGCAGCAATGCCCCAACATCTAGAGCAGTGGTCACCAGCCCTGTTCATGGAGATCTCCGGGAACTTTTCACGCCTACTACCTTGACAAGGTACGCCTTGTATTATACAGCTAGAGGCCTCAATGAGCTTCTAATCGAGAGAATCATCCATCCACCCTTTCTCTATACTTGCTTCTTCCTCACCAGAGTCATGGGAGGAGCTGGAGCCTATCCCAACTGACTATGGGCAAAAGGCAGGGACCCAACGTGGACAGCTTGCCAATCCATTGCAGGGAGCACACACCATTCACATGCCAACGGGCAATTTAGCATCTCCAATTAGCCTGATGTGCATGTCTTTGGACTGTGGGAGGAAACCACAGCACCCGGAAGAAACCCAGGCGAGCGTGGGGAGAACATGCAAACTCTGCACAGGAAGGCCAGGCCAGATTTGTATCCAGGACCTTGCTGTGAGTTCCGCTATACATTTAGTGGCCGTGCCCCTGCCGCTGCTAAATTATGACCACCGCTACTTCAGTATGGGTTTGTTTTTGTTTTGTTTTCACTTTGAGTTGTAGTTGACCACAGTGGCGGACCAAATGGTCACGCGCTCCCTCACTCCCAGTGCAAGAACGAATGGAATGCTGCCAGGATGCCAAACACTTGCGATGTTATGACTACCACAACAGCACAAGCATCTTCTAGAATTTTTGAGGTTAGACTACTTAACGTTACTGGAGGAGAACAAGAAAAAGGCTGGCTATAATATAGCTAGCTGACTAGCTAACGTTAAGATAGATTGGATTGTAGCAGACCTTACAGTAAATGAGCATTTGCAATGTATTGTGTACTGATGTTCAAGACCAACAGTTATCAGTTGGCAAGGTAACTTAGATAAAGTTTGTTAACGCAGTTAATCAACCGACGTTACTTCAATAAACAGTGGGAAAATATTAACCGATGTTTGCAGCTGTTAGCTATATATTGAAATATTCCTGGTTGCATTTTCAATTGAGTTTTTTTTCAGGTATTTTGCAAACAAGAGAAAGCATGAGGATGTGGATGATGGTCAGGTGAGGTTACAGTTGACGTTTTAGGGAAGGACGAACATCGTGTTGCTAATTCCAAATTTTGTAGCTAATGTTGGTGGCTACTGCAATATTTGAATGTCCTTATTGGTTTTGTAATCAAACTAAGGTTAATTTAACTTGCTCTTAAATGTACCCTTATCAGACAAGTAGAGGTAGCGGAGAAGATCGGAGCATGTGAGCAGAGAGGAGCATTTTGTATATATACAAATAAATAGATTTACAAAACCCAAAACCAGTGAAGTTGGCACGTTATGTAAATCGTAGACATAAACAGAATACAATGATTTGCAAATCCTTTTCAATTTATATTCAATTGAATACACTGCAAAGACAAGATGTTTAATGTTCAAACTGAGAAACTTTTTTTTTTTTTTTTGCAAATAATCATTAACTTAGAATTTAAAGGCAGCAACACATTGTACAAAAGTTGGCACAGGGGCCTTTTTACCAGTGTAACATCGCCTTTCCTTTTAATGACACTCAGTAAACGTTTGGGAACGGAGGAGACCAATTTTTTAAGCTTTTCAGGTGGAACTCTTTCCCATTCTTGCTTGATGTACAGCTTAAGTTGTTCAACAGTCCGGGGTCTCCGTTGTCGTATTTCACGCTTCATAATGCGCCACTCATTTTCAATGGGAGACAGGTCTGGACTACAGGCAGGCCAGTGTAGTACCCGCACTCTTTTACTACGGAGCCATGCTGTTGTAACATGTGCAGAATGTGGCTTGGCATTGTCTTGCTGAAATAAGCAGGGGCGTCCATGAAAAAAGACGTTGCTTGGATGGCAACATATGTTGCTCCAAAACCTGTATGTACCTTTCAGCATTAATGGTGCCTTCACATATGTGTAAGTTGCCCATGCCTTGGGCACTAATACACCCCCATTCCATCACAGATGCTGGCTTTTGAACTTTGCGCCTATAACAGTCTGGATGGTTCTTTTCCTCTTTGGTCCGGAGGACACAACGTCCACAGTTTCCAAAAACAATTTGAAATGTGGACTCATCAGACCACAGAACACTTTTCCACTTTGCATCAGTCCATCTTAGATGAGCTTGGGCCCAGAGAAGCCGGCGGCGTTACTGGGTGCTGTTGATAAATGGCTTTCGCTTTGCACTGTAGAGTTTTAACTTGCACTTGCAGATGTAGTGACGAACTGTAGTTACTGACAGTGGTTTTCTGAAGTGTTCCTGAGCCCATGTGGTGATGTCCTTACACACTGATGTCGGTTTTTGATGCAGTACTGCCTGAGGGATCGAAGATCACGGGCATTCAATGTTGGTTTTCGGCCTTGTCGCTTACGTGCAGTGATTTCTCCAGATTCTCTGAACCTTTTGATGATATTACGGACCGTAGATGATGAAATCCCTAAATTTCTTGCAATAGCTCGTTGAGGAATGTTGTTTTTAAACTGTTCGACAATCAGCTCACGCATTTGTCCACTAAGTGGTGACCCTCGCCCCATCCTTGTTTGTGAATGACTGAGCATTTCAGGGAAGCTGCTTTTATACCCAATCATGGCACCCACCTGTTCCCAATTAGCCCATTCAGCTGTGGGATGTTCCAAATAAGTGTTTGATGAGCATTCCTCCACTCTGTCTTTTTTGCCACTTGTGCCAGCTTTTTTGAAACATGTTGCAGGCATAAAATTCCAAATGAGCTAATATTTGAAAAAAATTACAAAGTTTACCTGTTCGAACATTAAGTAACTTGTCTTTGCAGAGTATTCAATTGAATATAGGTAGAAAAGGATTTGCAAATCATTGTATTCTGTTTTTATTTACGATTTACACAACGTGCCAACTTCACTGGTTTTGGGTTTTGTACTTACAAATATATGTATTATATGTCATAATAATGTGAGGGGGACTGGGACGGAGGCCCAGACACGACATGAGATAGGATATATAACAGTCATCCATGAAACACGAGTGTTTATTCACTATTCCACTAAATAGGGAAATGGGAACAGAAGAAGAGGCCTGTCGGCCTGAGGATGAGTGAAATGTCCATGTCATAACTTCATTTCAGTAATTCTTGAAAACTATTGCAATGTGAACACATGACACATTTGGTAACCAGAATATACTGTGACTCAGTTTGGTCTCTCAACTTATGTTGTATAACAATAGAACCAAAATTGTAATCATTTATTTCAATCATCTTACCACCAAGCAATACCAAAAACCAACAAATACCCTTCCCCCCCAGTACATCATATGTATAGCAGTCACAATCCTTCCAACACCGTCATAGGACAATATGCTGCAGAACAATTAATCCAACGATGATTTGGAACAACATGATCCAGAGCAGTGATCTGGAACGAGATGATCCAGAACAATGAGGAGGAACAACAGCATGCAGAATAACATGATCCAGAACAATAAGATCATTTCAGTCATCCTCAGCGGAGCTCTCTGGGCCGACAGGCCTCTTGTTGAGATATTAATGAAAGGCTGAAAAAAAATGAGCACAAACACTGATTTTCTAAGTCAGGAGCGAACCAACAGAGGTCTGAGAGCAAAGACTACGCTCCAATAAACAAGACCTTCTGCAGGACTGAACAGAAACTCTGACGAACAGAACAATAAATCAGACGGACAAACACAGAACCCTAAACTCTTTCAAGGAGTTTCCACTGACTACACGCCAAGGGCTGCGTAGACCTTGCAAGACTGACAAAAAAAAACTTCCGGCACCCAACCGTGCCAGAAGTGCCTCCTAAATAGTCTCTCCACAGCTGCAAGCAATAAGGATTCAACCACCTGATCAGAGAGCAGGACAGCTCTCAGGTGGCAAAAAAAAATGCACAGCAGGCAGCAACTCCCCAAACCATTATGCATTTATTTAAACTTACTTGCTGAATAAATATGTTCCAATACAAATACAGTGCCGTGAAAAAGTATTTGTTCCCTTCCTTCTTACCTTTTTGCATATTTTTCACACTTAAATGTTCCAGATCAAACAAATTTTAATATGAGAAAAAGATAACCCGCGTAAATACAAAATGACGTTTTTAAATGATGATTTCATTTATTAAGGGGAAAAAGCTATCCAAACCTACCTGGCCTTATGTGAAAAAGTAGTTTCCCCCTCCCCCCTTGTTAAATCATGAATTAACTGAGATTTACCACATTTTGGAGTCCAGTTTCACTAGCCACACCCAGGCCTGATTACTGCAAGACCAGTTGAATCACAAAATCACTTAAATAGAACCTGTGTGACAAAGTGAAGTAGGCTAAAAGATCTCAAAAAGCAACATATCATGCCACAAACTAAAGAAATTCAAGAACAGATGAGAAACAAAGAAATTTACATTTATCAGTCTGCAAAGGGTTGCAAAGCAATTTCTAAGGGCTTGGGACTTTGACAAATCACAGTGAGAGCTATTTTCCACAAATGTAGAAAACTTGGAACAGTGGGGAACCTTCCCAGGAGGTGCCGGCCTATCAAAATTATTCTAAGAGCACATCAACGACTCATCCAGGAGGTCAAAAAAAAACCCAAAACAACATCTGAAGAACTGCAGACCTCACTTTCCTCAGGTAAAGTCAGTGTTCATGATTCAACAATAAGACAGAGACTGGACAAAATATGGCATCCATGGAGAGTTCCATGGTGAAAACCACTGCTGACCAAAAAGAACACGAAGTCTCGTCTCAGATTTACCAAAATACATCTTGATGACCCCCAAGACTTTTGGGAAAATATTCTGTGGACTGACGAGACATAAGTTGAACTTTTGGAAGGTGTGCATCCCATTACATCAGGCGTAAAACTAACACAGCATTTCATAAAAAGAACATCATACCAAAAGTCAAACATGGTGGTGGTAGATTGATGGTTCGGGGCTGCTTTGCAGCTTCAGGACTCGGACGACTTGTCATAATCGATGGAACCCTGAATTCTGCTCTCTACCAGAAAATCCTGAAGGAGAATGTCCAACCCTCAGATTGTGATCTTGAGCTCAAGCACACTTGGGTTATGTAGCAGGACAATGATCTGAGACACACCAGCAAGTCCACCTCTGAATGGCTTAAAAAAAAAAAACAAAATGAGGATTTCGGAGTAGACTTATCAAAGTCTGGGCTTAAATCCTACTGAGATGCAGTGGCATGACCTTAAACAGGCCATTCTTGCTCAAAACCCCTCCAACGTGGCTGAATTAAAATAATTCTGCAAAGACGATTGGGCTAAAATTCCTCCACAGTGATATGAAAGACTCATTGCCAGTTATTGCAAACATTTGATTACAGTTGTTGTCACCCAGGGTGGCACAACCAGTTATGAGGATTTAGGGGGCAATTACCTTTTCCACATAGGGCCAGGTAGGTTTGGATAGATTTTTACCCTTAATAAATGAACTCATCGTTTAAAAACTGCATTTTGTATTTACTTGGGTCGTCTTTGTCCAATATTAAAATTGGTTTGATGATCTGAAACATATTAGTGTGACAAATATGCAAAAAAAGGAAATCAGGAAGGGGGAAAATACTTTTTCACAGCACTGTATGTACGAATAGGTTACTAAATATATGCACAAATATATATTATATATATATATATATATATATATATATATATATATATATACACACACACACACAATAAATGTACAAATAAGCCTGTTCTAAAGCTTGTTTTGCAGTCAGGTGCCTTTTTTATTAAATTTGCTGATTGATATTCACATGCGCACACCATCTAGGGTACAAACGGAAACCCCCCCCCCCCAGCCCCTGCTGAATAAAATCCTACAGGAAACACTGGGGCAGTGCCAACCACTGCGCCGCCATGCCACCCTAATCAGTAGAATCAGGCGAGTCAAATAAGGGTTGGAATGAAAAAAATCACAGTATCAGATCTTCAGGAACATGGCTGGTTACCACCCATCTAGAAGGAAGTACGGTTTTCAGTCTAACCAGTCACTACAACAATCACTTCCCCAAAGAGAGATGAGGAAACCAATGAAATCAGCAGGTGAAGTGACCGGTTGGTCCGAAAAGCGTACCTGAAGCACGACAATCAGGCCTTTCACACAAGAGCAACAAGACAAATAAGAGTTACGGAGGATTTCCGATTAACCCCAAACCACACGCAGCTACCTGCTTGGGACCCCCTTGGAGAATCAGGAGCTCCTTGATGACGATTGGCTGGTATATCTTTCCCAGGATTCCCTGCAGTGCTTTCCTGCAATTCTGGCGCTCTTCCATGCTGATGCCCTACGAAATCGATCACAACTGGTGTTATTCGACAGGACAGTAATAACATTTTTTGTGATTAGTTGTACCCCCCCATTTCCATTCAAACGGGTCATCAGGAGCCATAATCATCGATCTTCATTTTAATTTCCTGTACAGTAGGCTCAGAGGAGGAAGCCTGTACGGTACCTTGTCACCCTCAGGGCTGGCCACCTCGGGCCGGCGTGGACGGTACCCCAACTGACAGAGGGCCGCCATCACATCTCCCAGGTGTTGTGTGAAGATCAGCGTCGCCAGGGAAGAAAGTTCAGCCAGCTCCAACAGCGCACACGTGGTGGTCAGGAGTCGCCTGTCCCGGTCGGCCACCCCAAGCCCCTGCACCGCCCCCTCCGCAGCCTCCCAAAATGCTAACCTGCTCCTGAGGGCTACACCTACACCAGGGGCCAGGTAGGGGCAGATGCCCAGTGTCACCACAAACTGCAGCGCAGCCCCAACAGTCCTCTGCTGGCTAACACTGAGGACGTCTGGGGGGAGGGGCGGGGCCGCTTCTGGTAGGCGGGGTTTGGGTGGGGCCAGGGTGGGACGGAAGGACTCTAGGAGGCGGGATAGATGGCGAGCCAAGCCAAGCAGGAGGAGCAGGCACTCCTCAGTGAACCTCCAGGGGAGCTCTACAGAATCCTGGTACCATGGTGCCCCGACCCGAACCACATCCCGCAGAGCACGAGCCTCTGACAGCCCCGGCTCTGCCTGCAAGCGAGCCTCCAGCTTATCAAGGTTGGACTGCAGAGCTTGGAGCAGCACTTCCTGCTGGGATGGCTGCGCACTGCTCCTGTGCCCATCTGGACAGGGACAATACAAAATTATGCACCAAAGTCAAAGAAAGAAATACTGGAGCACACGATTACTTAGGCAATTATTATGGTGCAATATAATGAACTGCCAAAGTAATCGTGTGCACCAGTCTTTGATTTTAATTATATATCCCCTTTTCTGAGAGGCACCGATTTGGCTACTTTTCGTCAGCTGAGGCACGTATTTTTCCTTGGTTACGATCATGAACCATCAAGAATTAGCTACAAACAGAACAAAAGATTTCTTATGAATTCTTGCACCTTCTCTGAAACTGTTATAAAAATCAGGGACAATATACAGGCAAGAATACCTCTCGCAACATTAAAAGGGTTTGATTTATACAGAATCTGAATGAATTCAAATCCAAATGAGATGGAGTTCAACTAAATACACATTTGCTTCATGTTTTTATATCGACGAATAGTAAAAGTGGCATAGCTAGAGGGTTATCGTCTAAAACCGCAGCTTAAATGAAATTAGAATTAATGTCTCTTCTGTTAATACTGGGTATGAGACCACTTGTATGACTCCTAAGGATTTGCTTTGGTTTGCGGAAAGAGGATGTTAACATCTCTGCGATGGTGTCTTGAAAAGGAGTCTTATGATGAGTCAGTTGAAATATACTATGAGTGGGAGACGTGAACACTTGTCTCATGAATCTGTTAATAGTGTGACGCTTGCTACCACCAAGGACAGACCTTTACAGATCAATGTCATTCTCTGAAGAACAAGCGGATGTGGCGCAGATCCTAACTTGCCGCACATAGCGCAAATGAAGCGTAAATGCGCCAAGACGAGTTAATTTATAATTTGGTCACCCTGATACGAATAAAATTGTCTCGCACAGTGACTCGATGAATTTTAAGTTAGGAAAGTCAAATTGCTGCATTGGATTGATTTCGGAGAAAGCAATAATCAATTTCCTTTCCAACTTCATCCGTCTTACTGATCATAAATAGCTTGAGGTATTTGACGTGAAAGCTTTCGAGCGAAGTTAGTGAGACACAGATGGGCACAAGCAGCTTGTAAATCTGTTTTACTTCAGCTAGACTAAACACAAGCGCAATAGCGCATGTCCGACAATGATACCATTTCCATAATAATCATTCACGAACTCAATACTAACCCCCAGCAGGTTTCGTCAGGATACTGAGAGCCTCCACTGTAGATGTTGTCATTTTCAACGCGAATGTTCATCGCAGTCGCAGCACAGCTGAAGCAAACTCATGGCGGCGCGTTTAAAATACGTCATTCAGTGTAACGATACTCTCTTCAAGGCAGAGCAACAGAAGCTTTTTAAGGGAAAAAGCCTTTCTTGAAACTTACGCAGAATTTTATTCTGTAATTAAAGCCATTCCCGCAGGTTTATAGCAGTTATTTTAAAAATCATGCATCCTATTTAAATGCACTTTGAATTGCACTTTTATTAGTTATAAATGGAATAAACATTAAGAATCCAAAATGTACTAATAAGAATATAAGAAACAGTTTTTCCAGGAAAAAAGATCTCACCAAGAGAAAAATCCTCTCGGAATTCTCTGTTATCTGATATTGAATGGCAGAAGGCATGGATTTATCCCTTTAAATTCTGTATTGCCAACAAGGTCATGGAGGTTCACTTAAAATTTTTGCACAACTTTTATCCTTCCAACATATTGGTGTGAAGATTTACTGACTTGGATGAAAATTGTTCATTTTGCAATGATGAACCCAAAACACTTTCACATTTGTTTTTTGGTTGCTCATTTTCTACTCAGTTTTGGACAGACATGGAACTGTATATTTTAAGGAATACTGGTCACTCTATCAAAAAAAATCATAGGTGTGCGATTTCTTATTTTGACTGTAATGCCAACTCATTGAATTTTATGATCAAGCTCATGACTTGACTGAGTAAATTCCATAGACACAAATCTAGATAATCTAAAACATTGCCCTCTCTTAAATTTTTTAAATAGAATTTTACTTGTTTTTGCAGTCTCCGAAACATATGTGCAATTAGGAAAATATGTGTAAATTACATCAATATAACAAATTATTTGATAATACTATGCGATTTATACTCATAACTATTGTTCCCCCCCCCCCACCTTAATTTGTTACCATTATCATAAGTCCGTCAGGCTTATTTCAGTATTATTTGGAATCTGTCATTTCTGACTTTATTCATATTTTTTCTTTGTCGTAAATAAAAAATTTGGGGAAGAAAAGGCTGAGCAACAGCAGCCTAATGCTGAAGACGTTCTATAAATGTCAGGCCATGATCGTTTTTATGATGATCATTGGAGAAACATTCACAACTCTGTAATAATCGTGCCTTGGCTTGGATACAGAGAGGTGCTTTTAAAATGGTGCTGCTTTAGTCGATACAGTCTTAAGCACACACAACAGAAGTTTAAACTTATACTTGCTTGATGATAGCCTACTTTTCACGGAAATGTATCCTTTCAAGATTTAGACTTAAACGTAAAAACATAGCTCTTTGGAAAAATGAGTTCTGGACTCTGACTCACGCTCAAATTCAAATTCAAAATGCTTTATTGGCATGACAAATTTGTTCACTTGTGTTGCCAAAGCAATAACAAAACAATAACACAGTACATACAGAATAATGTTTATAATAATGGTAAATAATAACCATAGAACTTTTAGGTCTGTGCTTGTGTGAAGCAGAAGCAAGTGTGTGTGTGCACGCGCGCGTGAGTGTGTGCATGCGTGTGTGCGTGAGTGTGTGTGGCGCGCGTGTGTGCCCGCATGTGCATGTTTTGTGTGTGCGCACATGTGTATGTCTATGTCTTTTGTGTGTGTGTGTGTGTGTGTGTGTGCGCGCACATGCGTATGTCTTTTGTGTGTGTGTGTGCGCGTGTGTGTGTCCATCCATGTCTGTGTTGTGTCTGGGCGTGCGCATGACAGAGTCACACACTGTTCCTCAGACTGTGACAGAGGGAGAAAAATTGTGCTGATAAGATGCAGCAGTCTTCATTTTCCTCCAATAAGTAGGGCAATTCAGTATCAGTTCATACTTGAATCTGGGACATTTTTGGATAATTTTGGGGTAGAAATTTTCACAAATTT
Source organism: Gymnothorax reevesii (assembly GCA_029721435.1). Lineage (NCBI taxonomy): Eukaryota > Metazoa > Chordata > Actinopteri > Anguilliformes > Muraenidae > Gymnothorax > Gymnothorax reevesii. The sequence goes on along the minus strand of CM056574.1, from coordinate 26,880,549 downwards.
GGTCGAATTAAGCGCATTCTGTCAGAAAGTTCCTGTTGCAATTTGAAAGTTTATGCATTGTTGCCACAATCTATGTTCTTCTGGCAGCCATGGTTTCTCGTGCCTGCCAGTCTCACAGCGGTGCTCGCTGTGCCTGTTCCTTGTCAAGGTGGTCCTCAGTTTTTTATCCTGGATGGTGGTGAGGTAGTCTGCTACTGTATACCGTCTTTTTAGGGCCAAAGAGATTTTATTTTACTTTGTGATTTTGTTGATGATTCCCAATAAGCTACATAATTTTGTTTCACTTGGGCTGAAACTTGCTTGATTCTGATTTGATGTGAGGTTTTATTCTGATCCTGAGCAGGTGAGGTGTAATACTGCCCTGCATGCATTGTTTCTTGTGTGTCTGTTTACTTTTAAAATTTATTTGTGGAATTCTGCGTGCAAGATTTCGATTGGATGTTTATCCAATGTGCAGAATTCGACTGATGAGAGGACCCCCACAACTCAATGCCGGATAGAGCGATTGGTTCAATTACTGCTTTGATGATTTTAAGCCAAATAGTAATCTGGAACCTCAACAAGAATTTGATGTTTATGGCATAGAAGGCCCTGCATGCTTCCTCCTTTAACTCATTCACTGCAATTCTGAAGAAATTTCCAGTTAAACTGATTTTAACCCTAAATAATTGTAATTATTTGAATGTTCAATGCAATTTGTTCCAATTGTGAATTTGTGTTTTGTTCCCTGAGATCTGGATCTTTTCTGGAATGTCATGCATCGCTTTGAGGTACTTAACGACTGGCGCTTACATGCATTCTGTTGCCGATGCAGAACATCTCCATAAGAATACTGTCTGCAGGGAAATCCACAAAGTGGAAGGGGCTTTCACGGAGTTGCTGGATGCGTTTGTGGTGTTCCCAGGACATTTGCCTTAGCGAGCCATCAAAGAGAGCTTTTATGACATAGCAGGTAATATTGTATGTGGCTATTTGATCTGAACGTAATGCACACCCTGTAATATATGTGGTTGCATATAAAATGCAGCATAATCCTTTCATAGGGTTCCCCAAAGTAATTGGCATCATAGACTGCACCCACATCCCCATATCAACACGCCTGAGACCATGTCAATCGCAAGTCATTCCACAGCCTCAACATACAGGTGGCGTACATCTTACAACACTATTTGCAATGCACAATAAACATTTTACATTCAGTCAGTTCATCACTAATAATGTAATGTCTCAAGTTCCATTATTTGTATCATAGTCATTTCAAATTAAACACACTAAATGTACGAAAAGGCCCACATAACACTGTTGGAATATGTTTGAATCCCTTCAAATGCGCAGTCTGCATTATTCAATACTGTTAACTCCTAATGCGTCTGCAGCTGACATGTGACCATCAGCTGATGGTCGCCAGCCTTGTGGCAAAGTGGCCTGGGTCGGTGCACGACTCCCAGATCTTTGGGGCGTCTAGCTGTGCCAGGAACTTGAGCCGGGTATGACACACTGAGCATCATTTTAAGTGAGTTCTTAAACTGTATTTTCTGACACTAATCAAGGTCATTCCTGTTTATCTTCAGGGCTGTTGAGTGGAGTGCTGCTGAGCGACAGGGGTTACGCCTGCCAGCCTTTCTTGAGGACACCATATCCTGACCCTGCTGCAGGGCCACAAACTAGGTTCAATGTGGCCTTTGCCAAACCCAGGGTCAGGATAGAAATTACCTTTGCTGTCATCAAGGCCCACTTTAGCTGCCTCCGTGGGCTCAGGGTGGTCCCAGACCGGGCATGCAAAATCATTTCTGCATGTGTTGTGCTGCTCAACATCGCCACCATCAGGAAGGAGAGGACCCCTCCTGTCAACCCCCCACCCCCTGATGTGGTAGACCTCATCACTGTTGACTATCATACAGGGAGGGCTGTGAGAGAGGCCATCACACAGCTAATCTTTTGTTAAGTGCCAGATGCAGTTTTTTGTTTTTATTTCATTGTTTCAATTTCTTTTCTCCCGTTCCTGAAAAAAAAAAAAAAACATATTTTAGTTTCATTCTTTCGCATGCCTGAAAATAAATATCATCACTGAATTACCTTCTTCTCGTGCTGCATTTTTTTCATTGTTTTATACTCCCATTCAAGTTCGGGTGTTCCTTTATAGAGCCCTCTCACACTGTCTGCTCCTCCATGGTGAAATATGCGGCTCGGCTCAGTTTCTCAAAGTCTGAGCTAAAAAGCCTTTCCCCAGATTACTGTTCACATGGAGGGGGGGAGGGGGGGTGGTACTGACCGTAAAGCCAGTGGGCCAGACCAACAGGCTTAAAAAAAAAACGAACGGAATTTGTGACTGTGTTTATAAATGACATTTTTGAGGGAAATGGTCTGGAAAGTGCCTTAAGTTTGCCAAGGATTCCTCAATCCACTGAATAACGTGACTGTTGCACTGAGCTTCCAACAAACCTCTCTTCATCATTTGAATACCTAGCGCTTATTTGCGGCTCTGTCCCTTCGAAAAAGTACTGGCTCATAGACCCCTTCTTAATGGTTCTTCTTCACTATTACGGTTGTCTTGTGTCATGGCCATTTTTTGTGTATATTCATATATTTATAAAATGTTTTTGCAGAATTTCTGTTTATTCTATGTGCAGAATTTTTGACTAATGAGTGGACCCCATACCTCACTGCCGCAAAGAGTGGTTGGTTCAATTACAACTTTGAAGATTTTAAGCCAAATAGTAATTTGGAATCTCAACAGGAATTTGTTGTTTTATGGCATAGAAGGCCTTAGATCCTTCCTCCTTTAACTCATTCACTGCATTCCCGAAGAAATTTCCAGTTGAACTGACTTTTAACCCTGAATAATTGTAATTATTTGACTGTTCAATGCAATTTGTTCCAATTGTGAATTTGTGTTTTGTTCCCTGAGATCTGGATCTTTTCTGGAATGTCATGCATCGCTTTGAGGTACTTAACGACTGGCACTTACAAGCATTCTGTTGCCGATGCAGAACATCTCCATAAGAATACTGTCTGCAGGGAAATCCACAAAGTGGCAGGGGCTTTCACGGAGCTGCTGGATGCGTTTGTGGTGTTCCCAGGACATTTGCCTCAGCGAGCCATCAAAGAGGGCTTTTATGACATAGCAGGTAATATTGTATGTGGATATTTGATCTGAACGTAATGCCCACCCTGTAATATATGCGGTTGTATATTAAATGCAGCATAATCCTTTCATAGGGTTCCCCAGAGTAATCGGCATCATAGACTGCACCCACATCCCCATATCAACACACCTGAGACCATGTCTGTTGCAAATCATTCCACAGGCTCAACATACAGGTAGCGTACATCTTACAATACTATTTGCAATGCACAATAAACATCCCGCACTCTCACGGCCGCACTCTCAGAGCCGCTTTCTCAGGACCATCGTTTTTCGCAACAGCGACGCCTGTTGATTGCAGCTACATAAACCCCCAATAAACTCGACATGTGAAAACAGAACGGTTAACCACTGGAAACGTGAGTTACTTAACATTCAATTAAGATTATTCTTTAAATTAAACTACTCACCAGATTTTACTAGCATCGCCATTAGTTATCGTATTCCATGACAATCTGGCAAAATGAGCTTAACTGTCAATCCATGTTTCCATTTGTTAGCCTAAACAACAATGCAATTTTGGCTAAGTTGTTTAGCTAATCCAACGTTAAAGGCCAGCACAATAGCTAATATTATATATGATTATTCTGCCAGTGCCACGCATATTCTAAATTTGACAGCTAAATTAACCGTCAAATTGATACAAATTTGCCCTCTTAAAACGTTTACATGCTGTGCTGAGAATAAGTAGCATATATGCAATGACGCCAAGGGAAAATGCACCATGAAGTTCAGTTCATTGTGTAATTCCCCAATTCCCTGTCAAATTCTAACAATTCATAGTTGGATAATGAAGTTTACAGTTCGACTATAATGTTAATAGTTGCCTGCACCTGCCTATGAACATCAGATGCGATCCCTCCATTTCCACTTTCAAATCCCTTCTTAAACCCACTTTTACACCCTGGCATTCTCCTTTCACTCACTCTAACTGTACTCTGTCCACTATTGTTTTTACCATCAGTGGCCTGCCGGTTTAATTGCTTATGTGTTTGTTTTACTTTTGGTTTCTTTTCGGTGTTAATGTTTATGATTTGTTACATAATTTGGATCACAGATTTATTGTACAGCACTTGTCAGCGCATGCTGAGTTTGAAAGTGCTTTATAAATTACAACCCCAATTCCGAAATAGTTGGAACAAAGTGTAAATTGTGAATAAAATCAAGACGCAAGGACTTTCAAATCACACCAGCGCAGCCAGTATTTTATTCACAATAGAGCATAGATAACAAAGCAAATGTTGAAACTGAGAAATTTTACAATGCTATCCACAGAATGAGCTCCTTTCATATTTGATGGCTGCTACAGGTCTCAAAAAAGTTGGGACAGGGGCCTGTTTACCATGATGCAGCACTCCTTCTCTTTAACACACAGCGGACGCGTCTGGGCTTTGAAAAGACAAATTTCTTGAGTTTAGCCATTGGAATTTGATCCCACTCTTGTTTAATACAGGCTTCCAGCTGATGGAGAGTTATGGCTCTCCTTTGACAGTCTTTTTGTTTAATTATGTGCCAAATGTTCTCAATCGTGAAAGATCAGGACGGCAGGCAGGCCAGTTCAGCACACGGACTCTTCTACTACGAAGCCATGCTGTTTAATAGCTGCAGTATCATGGGCGCAGGAACCGGCCCGACAGACCAGGCGATCGCCGGACCAATATTTTCCCGAATACGCCCCTCCCCCTCCCCTCTCTCCCTCATGTCAGTCTTAGACCGTCTCGCCGATCTCGGCTGCTTATCACCTGCCAGATTATTGCTCTGCCGCGAGACCACTGTCATTAGCGTTCGCCAGCGATATCAATGCCACTGAAAACTCTCATAAATTATGATTCAGTGAAAAAAAAGTTCTTATTTTTAATACGTTCTTGATTAACGCTCGATTTTAGAATTTCAGGGCTTTGGTTGGTGACTTCGCGCGCTTGTTTACAGCATCGAGAGCTTTGCTTTACTCATTTATCTGGACAGTTTTGCCCCTGAGATAAAGACTATGCTCGAAGTGCTGTCAGTCTCTCGAGGATCACGATCAACTGAAACTGCAAAACTGCCATCCTTACATTGCAACAGACAATCACAGAGTGCAATGTTACTTTAATTCGAATGTAATGGATTATTTAGGCTACTAGACCTAAGCATCGTAAACTATCGTTATCCACATATTTGCATTTAACTGCTTGATCTGGGCGCACTTCGTTGTATGAAGAACTCTCTTTCAATTTTTTTAAATTAAAATTTTTAATTGATTGATTAAGTTTTTTATGACAAATCCTCCACCAAACGCTGACTGGCATCTGTGCTTGGCGTATGCCGCTCAGATCTTTTCAAATTGCTGGCCATCACGGGTGCGCACAGAAAACCTATTGCTTTGGAGGCGCGCCCTGGTTTTAGAGGGGCCACGTGTCCGAAAGAAAAGTTTTTTTTTTAAGCGACCCCATGCTTGGTGGAATGCGCGAGGGAGATGGGGCTTGTGTGGGGCAGTAGTGTATTATAAGTGCGTTAAAGAAAGCTGACGAAATCCTGTTTTTTTTTTTCTTTCGCGCACGCAAATTAGAATGAGGTAGAGAAAATCGCGTTGAAAATTGCCGCCACCACCAAATTCTCTTTGCAGGAAAAACCCTGATATTGGCTCATGTGATCTGAAAGTCATTGCATTTTGACTTTATTCACAATTTACACTTCTTCCCAACTATTTCGGAATTTGGGTTGTATATTTACTTACTTACTTACTTACTTACAATATTCATAGTACCCTACTATGAACACGTATTCATAGTTCAAAGATTATAGTAAAACTGTGGTTTTGTCAAAGTAAAACTACGAAGTGGGTCCAATTCAGTGTAAAATCATAGTTAAACTGTGAAAACGTGTACTGAATTTTCTTTATACATTTTTCACTTTGTAAGGATTGGCAGGACCTGCATTTTTTGACGACAGCACGGATCTTAGTACTTCTGTTCTTCTTTCAGTGAAGTTGAGGAGTTCAACAGGGGGTGAAAAGAGAACTGGCGCAGGAAGGGGAGAATCCTTTCTGAAAAGGTATATTTGTGAATTATTTCTTCTTATTATTATAATATAATATCAAATGTCCTTCACATTTTCTTTTTCTTTCTTTCTTTCTTTCTTTCTCTCCCCTGTCTCTGTGTCTATTCTATTATCAGATGTCACTGGATGATTGATTAGCTGCCACCCTACTTGAACCGATTATAATTTTAGTAATTGTATTAGTTAAGTGTTATTTTTTTAAAGTATTTTTGTTAAATTTTAGTTGTTGTTAATGTAATAAATCATATTAACTTCCGCATCGAGAGTTGCCTGCAGTTACTTCTGATTGTGATAGTATTAAATTGTAATTGGCTCCACATCAAGTTGCTTCCAGTTAAAATGAAGATTTTAGAGTAACAGGTTGAATTTTCTGAAATAAAAGGAGTGTCACATTTATGTTTATCCGCATTAAAATAATACATGTAAAAATAATGCAAAAAATTACCTTAATTTCAGTTGTAAAACAAATGAACCACTAGTTTTGTTTTAATCATCTTAGTTTTCAGTTAGGAAACAATTGAACTACTAGTTTCAGGTTTTTTGCCACTAAGTGGCGTTCCTGGATGTCAGATGATGGCGCTCTTCCAAAAAACAAGAGTCCTGAGAAAGCGGCCCTGAGATCGATGGACTCCGGTACTGCAGGTTTATACTATTGGATGTGGTAAACCCCATCACTGTTGACTATCCTACAGGGAGGGCTGTTAGAGAGGCCTTTACACAGCAATTCTTAAGTTAAGCACCAGATGCATTTTAAAATTTTCACTTCAGTTTCAATTTCTTTCCTCCTGTTCCTGAAAGAAAAAAAAACATTTTTCATTCTCTCCCATGCCTGAAAATCAATGACTTCACTGAATTACCTTCTTCTCGTGCTCCAATTTTCAATCTCAAGTTTGATTTTTTTTTTTTGTTTTTTACACTCCAATTCAAACTCGAATGTTCATTTATAGAGCCCTCTCACACTGTATGCAACCTTCATGGTGAAATATACAGCTTGGCTCGGTTTCTACATGTCTGCGATTGGTCATAATGCAGCAAACGCCACACCTTTTATGTGAACGTGCACATACCAAGACTTTGACGTCTCCTCAGGACACTGTGCTTGGCAAGGAGTTAGAATTTATAACACTGCAAATAACTTTCCCCAGATTATTGTACATACCAGGGGCAGTATGGTATAAACTATGACAAATGTTGTACTCCATTAGTATGCATTAGTTTATGTTGAAAATGTTATGGTTTGGGGGCAGCACGGTGGCACAGTGGTTAGCATTGCTGCCTCACAGCAAGAAAGTTGTGGGTTCGAATCCGGCCTGGGGCCTTTCTGTGTGGAGTTTGCATGTTCTCCCCGTGTTGCGTGGGTTTTCGCCGGGTACTCCGGTTTCCTCCCACAGTCCAAAGACATGCATATCAGGCTAATTGGAGACATCAAATTGCCCATAGGTATGAGTGTGAGAGTGAATGGTGTGTGTGCCCTGCGATGGATTGGCAAGCTGTTCAGGGTGGGTCCCTGCCTTTGCCCGTAGTCAGCTGGGATAGGCTCCAGCTCGCCCCATGACCCTAGTGAGGAATAAGCGGGTATAGAAAATGGATGGATGGATGTTATGGTTTGATGTAGGACAGACACATTGTATTTAGTTCATTTCAGGACATCTTAAGGATAAATAGGATCTTTTTCTAGGATCTCTCAATAGGATCTCACATACATAGAATTGTTTGTTTTTGGACATTACCCACCCAACCCCTGTCTACAGAACAGTAAATTCACTCACACGTACATAAGTTAAACTTAATGGTGATTCGGATTATGTGTATCTTGGTGTTTCATGAGACAACACTTTCTACCGGGTCATTAATTCCATGCCAATTCACACACCTCCCATGGTGACTGACTCGATTTTGCTGAAAAAATTACTAAAAATACTTATATATATTATATATATATTGATATAATGATATATAATATAATGAACAAATCCAATGTTTTAGCTCCAAACTCCCAATACAGGAGTTTGGAAGTTCATGAACAAAAAGCATGTTGCACAATGCACAATGAGGAAAAGAAACCGAAAATGCATTTTTTCTTTAAAAAAAAAAAAATTGTTTTTCATAGAAGATTGAGACTCCAAGACAAAATTTGCTGGAAAGGTTGATGAGGTGTTTATCCTTAGGGTGGCCAAAGTCTGAATACCCTGAGTAGGTGTCCACAGGGGTAACAGGCCACTTGAACATGGGTACTTTTGACACTTTTTGCCCCATGACGATATTTACGGCTCATAACTCCTAAATTGAGGCAATGATGTACCTGAAACTCTTTTGACCTCTTGTACAGTTCCCAAATATATTATTTAAAGATTGTTTTGGCACCTTAGATTAATTACTGTAATGTGACAGACCTTCAAATATTGCAAAAAAAATTTCGTCATGAAAGAAATTAGGATTTCAGCTGCCAATATCTCAGGCAGTAGAAGAGAGAGAATATTTTGTCCCATCAAAAACAAATGACATTCCTGATGAAACGTGTTTTTCTGCATTGCGAAGTACTACAGCAGCTGTGTTGAATGTCACTTGTGACCTTTTGTTATTCATGGGACGATTTCTGATTCCAGATTCTGAAAGCCCGGGCAAAGGTTAGTAAGAGTAGCCATTTACAGTTCTCTACATCTTTTGGGTGAAAAGATATTAGCTCACAAAAATGCAATAACTTTTGGTGGTTTTGGAAAGGGGCATAGCCCTCAAAATGAAATAGGTTGCATAACAGAAACCCCTGGGAGTTTGGAGCTAAAACTTTGGATTTTTTCATTATATTCATCAAAGTATTTTTAGTTTTAATTTTTTCAGCAAAATCCAAGTCTGTCACCATAAGATTTTTCTGAAATGATCTGAATGGACTTGGAATGGTCTTCCTTTCACAACATTTTGTTTTGGAAGCATTAAGGCCTCATCTTTTAGAAACATTCAGAAAAATGATCATAATAGCATTTTTTCTAACTTTTTACAAGATGTTGAGGACGGTATGTTTTTTACTAAATTTACTAAACCTGGGGGGATCTGTTAACATCGGCTAAAATCACAGATGCATATAGCCTTTGGGTTCGTATGTTAGATATACACAGCACTCATTTTGTTGTATACTAATTGATGTTTTATAAACTCATTAATATCAATGTTTTATGGGAAATATAGTCAATTTGATGTTAAAATGCATGGAGAGTGGGCTGGTCAGGTACGAATTCCCGGGCCATTTTCTTTGCCCCAGTCCACCCCTAATAAGGACAACTACAATGTACAGTATATTAAAACTGGTACATCTCAAAACTGATACAACATGCTGCGAGAAAGCAACCTATTAGTACAGTAAGATATGTAGGAAAGTTGAATAACTGATCCAAAAATGCATTCCAGTGTAGAAACAGCTAAAGGAGCTCATAGATATTTGGTCTAATGCTGTTGCCTGCAATGGCCAACCACATAAGAATACTGTGCTTCACCGGTTTCTGCTCTGTCAGCACTGATTGATATCAATTTACATGGAAAATTCTACAAACTAGTCTGTGTTTTCTCGCTAGCAGCTACGTATTTAGTTTTCATTAGTGTAGCCCATGTTTTTATTTTTCATCTATACGCCAAGCACATAGTAACAACTGCTCCTTCATAGACCAGGAGTCCAGGGGTGTTAGCCTAGCTGGGAAGGTTACCAATTCTAATCCCTACCACAGTGTCGGGCATGGGTCCCAATAGAAGGATCTGGACTTCTGCCGGGCTCCTGCTGGTGGGCGTAGTACTGAGGGGTAAAAATGTGACACGCCCAACCGAGATTGATCAATCTAGAAAGTAACGGACTTGAAACATTCCTGTGGTCTTCAGGTCTGCTGGTCTTCTCCACAACTTAGGATGAGGGGTGCCAGGAAATTTGTAGCAGGGGTCTGGCAAACAGAATTATAGGGGTCCCCAAAATTGAGCTCGATCAGCTAATTGAGTTGCGGGATGAAACCTGGTATAAAATGTTCAACAAACCTCCCTGGTCCAGGAATGGCCGCTGCCAGAAATGTTCTGCAGTGGGGTAACCCCGGCAGAAGCCTTCAGATGGGCCACACCCAAAATTGAGTCAGATCAACTCATTGAGATACAGGGTAAACCCTGGTGCAGCCCTCTGGCCAGAAACACTCTGTGTTCCATGGAATGCAGTGAGTCATTGTTCTTTAGCAATGCTGATGCTCTTGGCCAGTGTTCTGGGACAAGGCATCTTTGTTTCCGGCCGAACATCTGGTTCAGCTGTAAAGAAATATTTTTAAGTATGGGATAAGGAAACAGGAAATACTGCAGGGCTTGACATGTTTTATTTTTAAAACCTCCCTCTTTTCAGTTTTCAGATTTTTGGTTGCCCAAATTTTTGATGAAATTTCTTCAATAGAAAATGGCAGTTTGTCTTTTATTTCATGGCCAAAGCATTTCCCACAACCCACAGTGCAATAATGGAAGGACGTGAAGGAAAAAGGTGAGGGGAGGAGATTGTGACACATCAATTTATTGCAGAACACTGTAGCGTTCGCACTTTGTGCACAGTTCAGATGCGCGGAGGACAGAAAGTTGAGGACTCCGGTACAAGAATGGACTTGGTTGTTTTTTACTAAGCTTGCTGCACCACAGCAGGCACAAACATTGCAATACAAAAACAAAGAGGAAACGAGGCTCCTTAATAAACACTATTAGTGATACAGAGTCTGAGCTAAAGCTGGGCTAACAAAAAATTGAGTAAGCATCAAAATCTGCTGTTACACCGCAGATAGTGGTTTACTGTTTACTTGAAATGAAAAGCAACTGAGGGTGGGTATGGGATTGTCAAAGATGATGTATGCCACGTCTACTTGTTTCTGATTTGGCAAAAGCTTTGTACGACAATTGACCCCGTGTAACGTGCAGAGCCCCATCTCCCCTATACTCTCTTAAACAGAAACATCGATACCAAAAATGAATGACGGCTTCCCTCTAACATACCCTTATCCTCCTGAACAATGCCTGATTCAATGCTGGGTCCTACCCACTGGGGAATTAATAGAGACAATTTCTTTAAAAAAATTTCACAATAGAAAAGTGAGGTTACGAAGAAAAGGAACAAGAATGCCATCATCTTTATTGAGAGATGAGACGTGAAGACAATTAAATGAGACCGTGCTTTAGATCTACACTGGTCCAATTTTCGTGTGACCTTTTGTGAATGGTTTTTGTAGCAGATGCGTCATGGCAAAATATAAACCGAGCAAACAAAGCATTTCATCTTTGTAGAGTTTTCCACTTCTTCTTTGTGTTTAGTGCTCTTTGTGCATGTGGACAAAAGTGTTGTCACGGCTAAACAAAGTGATTGGCACTCATGGAATGCAAGGTGATACACGTGTATTGCGAGAGCCCCTCTATGGGAATTAAAACCAGGTTAAAAGATCAGGATTGCTGTGGCACAAACCAGTGTTGTGTTTCAGGGATCGGGCCACAGGCCCAGTGTGATGTCAATAAAACTTCACTGTTTTTCAAAGTGTTTAACTGAGTAGTGAGCTCTCGTACAGCCCTGACTTTGACTCCACAGACAGACATCACAGTTCCTCAATTCTAAAAATCGACTGGATTCTTTTAGCCGGACGAACAGTAGCTTCGGCCACTACAGCTTAAAACATAATATGCTGTTCCATCTCATGTAAACGCAGTCAGTAGTAAGCGGAATTAGCATTGGTCTGTGCAGAGCATACATTCTGTGGCAGCTGGTGATGCTACCCAGTTCTTACTCTTTGTATCCTCCACAATCTCCCTTTCACTCTGGTTGTATCCCAATAATGTTGAAGGAAAAATAACGTCTCCAAAAATATTCTCCGAATGTCACACAGGTATAACCTAATTTGCGAAGTATGAGATGACAAATTGTGTGCAAATCACTCAAGTGGCTGAAGTTAACTACTTACTGATCACTCATATATTCCCAGTTTCATTAGCAACAGCTAGTTTATATCAGTTTTCTAATCAAAGAGCACAGAGGAGAGCCAAGATTAAATGTCAGACTTTTCTTCAATGACTGCAAAACATTTGTTTACAGAATGTAATGGCATCCGTGGTTCAAAATATATATATAATATATAATTTATTATACAAATATAAATATAGAGCTTAATGGAGACAGTCAATTTTTCAGATTCACATTTAGGGATCCAATAAATAAAAAAAATTACCTAAACAGTTATAACTGTACAATAACTATACTGCCCTACAAAGCCCAAGTGCAGTTACTACATATTGGGCAAAATGAGAGTTCTGCCATTTTGGCCTTGAAAGTATATGGAGGTCAGGATTTATTTGGACATAAATTATACCAGGGTAAGTCAGTTAACCACAATCTATCATAGATATGCAAACTATTCATTTGTTGGGACGGCAAATAAACTCTGAAGCCATTTTTAACAGTTTAAATTATTGCGTAGTTACTGCACTTAGCCTTTGTAGGGAAGTAGCTTGGCACCATTAAAAACGCACCAGTGAAGTATGTACTTCATTTGTCGCTTAATGAGGAATATATCGGTTTTTATTGCTTTTACAGTGAGATATGAGTGGAAATAAAGAAAAGCGCGAGGTACTGTAATTGTGATGAGCGCCACACAGACGCGCTGAACACTTCAGTAATAATAAGCATTGAGTACTTTGTGATGTGTTCAGTGACACTTGACTTGTTCTTTTGGGTGTGGTCAATAGCCTACATAAAGCCAACCAAAACCATGAAGAATGCTATGGCATCAAGACAATTGAATGGTTTATGATAGAGGAGAGAGAAAAGAGCCATTGGTTTGTTACAGGCCGGTTTTAGCTGCTGAGAGGCAGCGTATCATCTGCACCGACACCGGTCAACAATCAGCCAGCTGTCCGTCTGAGAACGGAAAACAGCCACTGACCGACCCCACTAAGTACAGCCACGAGTGACTACGGCAGCTCAAGAGCGCCACATCCGCTTACAGCATGTGTGTAACAAATTCTGGGCAGCAACCCAATCTGGTCATGAGACGAGGGGTTTGAGATGGCTGAGGGCGAGGGCAAGTATCGTTCTATACCGTCTACGTGCGCATGTGCACATGTCCCCTACAGAAAATCCATCGGTTGCCTGTGCGTAAAATGAAAAAAAAAAAAAAGGATTTTCTATTGGGACGAATCTTGATGATATAGCATTTTTCACTTTTTTTGTTGGCTTTATGTAGGCTATTGACCACACCCAAAAGAACAAGTCAAGCATCACTAAGCACATCACAAACAGCTCAATGTTTGCTATTACTCAAGTGCTGGATGTGTCCACGTGGCGCGCATCGGGATTACAATATCAGCGCTTATCTTTATTTCCATTCCTATCTCACTAGAAAGGCAGTAAAAACCGAACGATTCTTCAATTTGCGACAAATACAGTATATACTTCAGTGGTGCGTTTTTAATGGACTGAGTATACATACATAGTTTAGGCCAATGATTTAGGCCATGGTTTAATAAGCACATACAACTTGTGCAACTACTTATGCCCCACTCAATGGTAAGCAAGCGTACCGATACAGTCATTCGGCTTAAATGCAAATTTTTCACCAACTTGCTGGAAACTGATCCGAATTGATTGATCTGAGCCATTAATTAAGTACTCCAATCCGTTAAATGAATGACGAAGTATAACATGAGAAGTTTCCCAAAGATATTTTGAGCGAGGGCAGAGTCCGTCCTTTGCCTTGACTGCGTGAAGGGTCAAGTGCAATGAGGACGGGAAGGATATGGAAATGAGCCCATGGCCCTAAAAATTTCGCCACCATAGTACATCATGTTTCGCGATTGCCCTGCACCATAATTTAACAACATGTAAAACCATGTCTTTTTTTTGTTGATTGTTGCACGAGAACAACAATTAAAAAATTAAGTTGGCGCATTTTAAAACAAACACAACATAATGTGAGAAAAGTCACTACAAGTTATTTGGGTACACACACAGACATCTATGGGAGGTTAAGGCGAGTCTGTGGTACAACACAGGTGCATGCAATAGGCAGGCTAACAGTCAAAACTTCGAGGCCGTACATTGAATTATTTTGTGGACATGCAACCCTCTTTACGATGCACTCACTGTGCATCACCAGCACAGAGTTATACGACCGATTCTCTTTTCCATTGATGATGCATCCTTCACAGAGGCATTCGGCCACAGGAATCTCAGAAGGGTACCTTTCCTCATCATGGTTATTGCTGTAGGGCAAAACATCAATAAATTATCATAATAATTATAATAATTATTATTATTATTAATTGGCATGAACCCCCTGCATAACACGATTCACAGATTTTTGCCCGTCATCAACAGCACATTACCCAGTCAAACAAAGTTATACTGTGAATTCCATATACGAACGGAGGATGTCAGCCTCTAAATTGGTGGTATAAGACCCCATAAAAAATATACAAGTTATGATCCTTTAATCTGAGAAATATGATTCAGGCCGGAAGTTTTTCTTTTCTTTTCCATTTTTAGTATGTACAGCACTTAACAAATTTATTAGACCGCCACCCAATGTAAGGTTTATGCCACAGCTGCCCAAAATTAACAGTATTGGTAATTACCAAAATATTATTTTTATGTTTCTGTAATGGTTAATCCACCAGTATGCGCAAACTCTTCAATTTAAATTGTATTTTTGATGCCAAAATATAATTATTGTTGTTATCCACGAATTTTTGAATTTACTGCTTTACAAAAAAAGCAGACAAAAAATAGTCAAGCAAATTACCCGTTTTGATAAAGATGCCAACTAACAGTTATTTACTTGCATTCCTGAACGTAAAAATTAGTTTTAGAGGTTGAATGCAAGAATGCAAGCTGTTATCAAGGTCAAAGGAGGCCATACAACATATCAAGTTTTTTTTGGCTTTTATTTGTGAATAAGGACTATTTAGTTGTTTCAGTTTATTTGCCAAAGAAATAACAATATAATTTTTAGTTTTAAATAAGTTTTTGACAAATTTCTAAAATATTTTTTTCTTGTTGTCATGACAGGTGGTGTAATAAATTTCTTAAGCACAGTATATTTTCACAGAGTTAACTTATGTGTTCGCGAGATGTTTCTCAAGGTTTCTATACCTGTTTACAGTGGCAGCTCATGAATTGGCAACAGGGGAAGCTCAAACAATCCCTTAAAGTTAATGATTGTTCATGACCTGTTTACAATCATTAATTTAAATTACAATAACAGAAACTCAGAAAACTCAACATTATCTGATGCGGCCAGTTTTCATTAATAACGCATACCTGTCAGCTCTCACGCATTCGGCAAGAGTTTAAGTGGCATTTTTACGTTCCACTGCTGTAGAGAGCAATTATTCTATCAACGCATATGTAAGAGATTTTCGCGTGGAATTTAAGTACTTGTGCATGGAGGAGTTTGAAGCAATGGAATTGCATAGAGACGTTTCAAATTATCTTATTTAATTTAAACGACCATGAAACAAATGCACTGCTTCCAAACCCCAACCCCTGAGTAAATAAAAACATGAGAAGTCTGGAGTCGCAATCAGTATGCGTTATAAATGAAAACTGGCCACATCTGATAATGTAGCGAGTTTTCAGAGTTTCTGTTATGGTCATTTAAATGAATGATTGAAAACAGGTCATGACCAGTCATTAATTTTAAGGGATTGTTTGAGCTTCCCCTATTGCCAGTTCACGAGCCGCCACTGCCTGTTTATTTTCAGGTAATCCACTGAGAAAAACACAGGAACACAAATTTTTAACAGCTGAAGTGTCTGTCTCTGAGTACATTCCTCCTTCTCACCATGACCATAGCGCCATTTGCTCTTTTTTGATGCAAAATTTTCTAAAAGATGCGGCCACCAATTCCGATACGGGCAGGAACGATAAACTAACATTTTTATAAGGTCTAATTCACTTATGGCAAACGCAAAAATCGCTCACCTGAGCCGCCAGGGGGAGACCGACCGACTGCTCTGCTGCCCAGAAGAATAATCAATTGAGCATTGAATATTCGGGAGCGGGTCGGTCGGTGTCAGTACACGAGGTTCCGCACCAGAAGAAGGACACCGACTCCGCGGAATTCTCTTCAGCAAGCGTTTGGCACGTTGTTTCCATCTGGCATCATTACTGAAACACCGGTTATGAATGCTGCGAGCTTCTGACAATCCAGGGGAAAACATGATGTATGAATGTATAGCCGACAGAAACAACAGAGTCAAAACCTGCAGCAAAAAAAAAAAAAAACAAATACAATTAAAATCTGATGTCAGGTTGTGTTAAAGCGTAGTCTTATAATCCCGACGAGTGTAACATGAATTAAGCACATCTCCACATGGTTATTCCCAGTTCTAGTTTTAACATGAACATCATTAAAATGCATTAAAATCGAAGGGGGTGTGACTTTAGTTTCATCCTGACTTACCTTCATCTTTTTGAGCACGGCAAGATAATTTTGCATGTGCAGCTGTACACACACGTTAGGGCAGTTGTCCCTCTCGTTCTGAGCCATATTCAGATCGACGTCTAATTATATAGTGACTGCTGTCTGCCCTTGGGAAAACCCAACGATGTTTAAGGAAATAAGAAAAAAAAAAAAAAAAAAACAACTCGTTCTGCAGTTCCTTTTCCCTCTGTGCAGGTAGCTAACCCCATGCGCACACTAACACACACACACACACACGGGGCTGGGCATTGGTTCCCGCCTCAGAGCGTCATTATCCTGAAGCGCACCTATCTGCATTACTTAGGCTGCTCACTTCGTTCATCTACGTCAAAGGTATCTCACCTTATCCAGAAAGAGACGGCGAGGGTACAGTCCTTCACTCTGACCAATCAATTCCACGCCCGATTCAACTCATCGCCGCGCTTAGCAAAGACTCTACAGATTTGTCAAGTGGAATCGAGACTGCAACTGCTTAGCAGGAGAAAATCTTACACTGGCATCGGCCCTCTCTGGATAAGGTGGAATACCTCTTACCTACTCCTTCATAGCGCTAATCCTCAAGTGTGGTGCATTTGACCGTGGGACTCAAACCCTAGGACTGGATCTCAAAGCCTCACGCAATGGTAAAACTCCAACAACATGACACTATTCAATATGTAATTTTATAGCGTATGCAGCAATTTCACGAAGCATACAACTAACGTATCAACTTTTGCTCCCTCGTCAAAAAAAAAAAATGCTACCGTAATGCAAAGCGATCGTTAAGTCTTTGCTTTCGCCTTGATATTGCAATATGCATCAGTTTAGAGTAGTAACTTTATTTGTTATCTTATCATAACATAACATAAGCAGATTTTATAACGAGTTGGATAAGTTTGTCCAAAGGTGTGTGCCCATATACGCCATTATCATCTAATTTCTGCATTTTCAGGAAAACCCAGGGTGTACATGCAAATATATGTACGCTTACAGGTCGAAATGCGCGCTGAAAATGAATCTATTTTTATGATTTTTGAAGATACTTAAGATATGAGCGAGGAAACAGCCCGAGATTTTAGGTTTGCGCAAGCGCAGAACCATGATGTAGCATATTTTGATAGGTAGCAAAATTTGTCAGAACACCGGCAATCATTGAAAAGATCTAACCCACGGCGCAGGCTTAGCAAGTTTTTGCGCAATTTATTCTTTTTCCGCAGCTTACTGTCTACTCACCGATATTTGTCGGGAAAGTATTTCCTTTCTAAATGTTCTGAATTATATAGCTTCTCTCAGGTAGAGTATAGATTCCATCCACCAAAAGAACCTCGGTCGACAGAGTGAGGATCAGGTTAAGGGATCATAATCAGTGGATTATTTTCAAAATCTGTTTTACGTGAAGCAATCCAAATCATTTCTTTCGCTCGAACTGCTGTGCTTCTTCTTCTTTGGACTTTAATTAATTTATTACAACAATACAGTGTTTTACCGCCACCTTCTGTGTGTAAAGGAATTATTTACGGTCCTTCTCTGAAAAATAAAAAAAACCCAGTACGCTTCCCAATCCAATTCACTTTCATCATTTAGCTTTATCACTCATGTAACAGCTGTACGTCAGGAAACCTCCGATCCTTCCTCCAAAATTGCTTGAATATCCTCTTCTTTTACATCTGTAATATCAAGTATTTCCCGAGCTGCATATACCACCATTTAGATCCTTTCTGTTTTTGTCGCAATTTGTCTGGCACAGTTCAACACCATCACTATAAAAGCTAAAAACCGTCGGGTATCCAGAATTAGTTCTTTGTAATAATTATTCTCTGCCCTCACCATCCCTGCTGTGCTTATTGCTTGCCTAACTGCGCCCTTTTCCACCCTGACTCTCTTACAGGCTTCCGCATACAATATTGTGTTTTGTACCCGTGTCCATTCAAGTCAAGTCAAGTCAAATTTTATTGTCCCACAAGGGGAAATTAAGTTGCAGCCAGGAGAGTTTGTTACGTTTAATCCTATGGGTTGGAACTCTATACCTTCTACCTGAGGGAGGAAGCAGAAACTCTCTATAGAGGTTGTGGTCAACACAGTCCAAAATGGCCAGAGCCTTCCTGAGGATATGACGCTCATATAAGTCACAGAGTGGAGACTGACTCACCCCTATGACTTTGCCAGCAACACTGACAAACCGACCCAGCTTATTGAGCTCAGCAAGGTTAAGGTGGCCAAACCGTACAATAAGAGAAAAAGGCAAGACTGACTCAATAAAAGATTTATAACACAGTGTCATCATTTTTGTGCACACATTAAACGTGCTCCACCTCATTTTCAACTGTCCTGCTCTCACACTCCTTTGCACCCATCTTGTGATCCCCCCCCCCGATAGCACACAGTTCTTTCTTTCAGCAATTCAGTATTTTTCTGTACATCCCTCCTTACCACATCTTCTACACCTGAACTCTCATTTTATGCACACTGCGGCTACGTGTCCATATCCCTGACACCAAGAACACCTTAATGGAGCCCTTTCATGCCCCCCTACCCTGTAACTAACATGATCTATCATCATTCAATCTGGCAATTCATTCTCAAATTCCAACAATCCAGACAAACTCTCGGTTCCAGCGCACTCTGTATAACGCTTTACGCATCTGGCGGCGCATACCGCTTCAGTTTCCAGGAACAAATCAGTTTTAACTGATCCTATTACTCAATGGAAAGGAAGTTACCAGTGTAAAATCGAACTCAATCTTTCCCTTCTCACTGTTTCCCTGATTTACATTCAATGATCACCAATCTGCTCTCTACACACCCTTACTGGTTTTACATTCCCCACTTCTTGTTTTACAAATCCACCCACGGTGTCTGTCACTAAACATAAGATTAGTTTCTTCACTATTTCTAATTACTTTCATACCCACTTGGAATATTATTTGCATCCTCAACTTCATAATCTTTTTTCCCCCTCCAACAGTCCCTTCAAACTTCATTTTTGCGTCACTTGTCTCCTGCCACCTCCGGAGACTCGTGTCAATCATAATCCTCTCAAGCTATTGTTTGCTCTCATTTTCAATAAATACACAGCTCTTGCATGTGAGGAGTCAAAATGATTGAACTTGGAGAGTGTGAGCTACCTCCTTCCTGCGAATGCCAAAAAGGAAAAAAAAACACTCTACTGTACTTGGCAGAGAGAGAGTGAAACTCCATCCAGTTCTCAAAGTTCCACCCAGTATGTGGCCTCCCTCCATTGGATGGGAACTTCGCCTCTTTTACAAAAAAAAAATCGGCTTGAGTTTTGCAAAACCAGACAGCTGCTCCTGTTTTCAGATAAAATGACAACTATATTCACATGGAAATTCTTTAACTTCTTTGTTCTCCTAATCTTAAGGATTTTGACCTGAACACCCATCACAAAAGAATGAATTGTGTTCAGCTGCAGGGGTGATGGATATGGGCCATTGAGGAAATAGTGAAGTTAGCCAATGCTTTTTCCCCAAATAAATGTTTTACATGTGCTCTATTATACTTTGGAGCATAAATTTCATTAGATCATTATGCAGTGCTGTGAAAAAGTATTTGCTCCCTTTTTGATTTCTTTCTTCTTTTTTTTTTGCATATTTGTCACACTTAAATGTTTCAGATCATCAAACTAATTTTAATACTGGACAAAGATAACCAAGTACAAAATGAAGTTTTGAAATGATGATTCCATTCATTAAGGGGAAAAAAGCTATCTAAACATACCTGTCCCCAAAAGTAATTGACCCCACGTCGGTCCCCCCCCCCCCCCCCCCCATCCCCTTGTTAAATCATGAATTAACTGTGATTAACCACTTTTTTTGTTGTTGTTGTTCAATTCACCAGCCACACTGAGGCCTGATTACTGCCGGGCCTCTTGAATCAAGAAATCACCTAAATACAACCTGTCTGACAAAGTGAAGTAGGCTGAAAGATCTCACAAAAGCAACACGTCATGCTCCAATACAAGGAAATTCAAGAACAGGTGAGAAAAAAAGTCGTTGACATCTATCAGTCCGGAAAAGGCCATTTCTAAGGCTTTGGGACTCCAGTGAACCATGGTGGGATGGCATAGTGGACATTGAGAGGCCAAACTGAGAAGATTGTTGCACATCATTGATAGGTGGGAAGTTCACCAGCACGGGCAGATTACGATAAACAACTCGCTCACACCTAGTGACAGTGTCCACTATCTTGAACGTGTGTGTTTTGGCATTCTTATCGAGAACTGTATAAAGGGTAGATTCCAGTCTGTCAGCTATTTTTCTCTTCTCTCTCCCTTTCTTGTTTGCCGCAAGTACATGGTCCCCAATTTCAATAGGTGCCCGCATTACTTGCCTATTGTAGAGCTTTGTCTCCCTGGTTCATTAGTCACATGCTCCTGCGAAATTAAAATAGCTTCCATCAAACACTGACAGCTTTGTGATATATCTGCCGAAGTTGGTGACATCAGGTTCAGTCAAGATATTTCCAAACCAGATGCTACTGAAAGATGTGCCACCCTTCCAAAGACTAAGTAAAATCCTATTTTCATGAGATGTACCATTGAACCTAAACTTGAGAGTCTGTAACCGTCTGGGCCAGACTTGCTTTGAATTTGGAGGAAGAGCCTGGATCATATTGCCAAGCAAAGTGCTCAACACTGCCATTCCCCATTGGGTGATACGGGGTAGCGCGGGATATTCGCGCAGCTGATAACTTTAGAAACACAGCAATTAATTAACTTTCAAAGCTTGGACCCGGGTTCACATGTCTTAGACATGAATTTCATGCAGCAAACAAAATGAAATATGATGAGTATATGATACATTTAGAAAAAGACATTGGCAAGAATCCTTAGCGGTTATGGAGTTATGTTAAAAAGAAAACAGAATCCCGGTCAGTTCCAGCGTGCATTAAAAATAATGATGTGTCAGTTAATAGGCCGTATGATGCTGAAAATTTGTTTAATGATTTTTTCAGTTCTGTTTTTGTCATGGATGATGACACAGAGAATTACCCATCTTTTATTGAATACACAACTGGTGCATTTAGTAAATTATCTATACGTACTGATGATGTGCAATGAGAGCTTTTATCTCTAAATGTGAATAAGGCAATTGGCCCTGACAACTTGTCTGGTATTTTCTTGAGGAATTGTGCTAATAAATTATACATTCGTCTGTCCATCATTTTCAACAAGTCACTTTGTCTTGGGGTGTTTCCTAGTGTTTTTAAAAGGGCAAATATTGTGCCCATTTTAAAGAGTGATGATAGATGTCAAGTTAAAAATTATAGACTAGTGTCGCTATTACCTATTGTAGGTAAACTATTCGAGAAACTGGTTCATAATTATTTGTTTGAACATGTCAAACATGCACTTTCTGAAAAACAACATGGCTTTGTTAGAAAGCGGAGTACCCAGACAAACCTTGTGACATACATTGATTTTCTTCCTGAATGCTTTGACAAAAAAATACAAGTTGATGCCATATACATAGACTTTTCTAAAGCCTTCGATACTGTTAGTCACAAATTGTTAATTCACAAGTTGAGAGGGTATGGCTTTAGTGGCCAGTTGATATACGTATTGGTTGCGTAGTTATTTGTCATCACGAGTACAGCGTGTTGTAATAAATGGACACTGCTCATCCTGGGTGCCTGTAACTTCAGGGGTCCCACAGAGGTCCCTGTTAGGACCACTTAAGTTTATTTTGTATGTAAATGATATGCCAAATGTGTGTTTTAATTCTCAATGTTTCTTATATGGGGACGATGCTAGAATTTATCGAACTATAAGAACGCCCAATGACTGTATGCTCTTACAGAAAGATATTGATCAGTTGTTGGTTTGGTGTAAAATATGCAAGTTGTACCTCAATGTTCTTAAGCGTATGGTTATATCATTCACAAACAAAAGAAATCAGATACAGTATGAATATAAAGGTCAATGATACACCTCTGACTGGAGTTACAAAAGTAAAGTATCTGGGTATTGCTCTTTCCAGTGATCTCAGTTTTAATGACCATATACAATGTATCATAAATAAGAGTTATAGGATGCTTGGTTTTATAAAACGCTCAGTGCAAAATTTTAGAGATCAGAGATGTATTATATCATTATGTTACACCGTTGTTAGATGTCACCTGGAGTATTGTTCTGTCGTATGGAATCCCTGCTATTCAACTCATGTAGAACAACTTGAACGAGGGCAGTGTAAATTCGTTGAAGTTTTGTGCTAAGTTTGGCCAGCAATACGATGGCTCTAGATATAATGAGTTATGTAAACATTTTGGTTATTGAGTAGCAGATAGCAGTTTTTAGATATTATGTTTTTACATAAATGTATCAGTTTTTCTTATGACTGTCCAACTGTTTTAAGCAAATTTAATTTTAATGCTCCGATGAGAGTTTTAAGACAACATCCCACTTTTAAGTCGGGGCATTGTCAAATAAATGTACGCAAATATTCTCCTGTGATAAGAATGACGAATACTTTTAATAGCATTATTAGTGACAATGTGTCTGTCGATATCTTCTCTGCCACAACGTTTTTTAAGTCAAATATACTGTTGAATGGGTGACATTCTTTTAATTTGTTAGATTGGTTTGTTATTATTTGTTTACATCTGTTTTGTTTTATGTGAGTGTGCGTGTGTGTGATGGTGGAGCCTGTAAATGGGACTAGTTCCCGTAGGTTGTCCTTGAAAATAAACAAATAGTTTGACCACCATGCCAATTTGTGTGAATTTGTATCGGCAAATAATCTCAAACATGCTTTAAGGTGGAAATTTTTATTTAGCTTCACTGCGGGATCCTATATTCTATGTGAACTTTTCAAATACAAAAGTAGAACTCAATGCCTTTATTAGTATTAATAAGAACTGTGTTTTACATGTTAGATACTTATGGGATGCAATTAAAGGCTTTATCCGCAATAATACGATTTAATTTGCCTCAGCACGTAAGAGGTCCTATCTCCAAGAATTAATAGAGACTAGGAACTCATCTCTAATATCTCAACACCAAAATAATTATGACCAAGAGAGGGAAAAAGAATTAGGGAGAAGTTAAGGCTGAGTTGAACACTCAACTTGTGCAAGGAGCAGAGTTCCTAGTTCACAGAGCGAAAGAAACTGAATATTTAAATGGTAATATTCCAAGTTTAGTCTTGACAAGGAAAATACCCAGTAACGACCAGAAAGCAGACATAGTCTCCATTAAAAACAAAGAGGGTGCACTGGTAAATGATCCTGCTATAATCAATCAAGAATTGAAACTATTTTATCAATATCTGTACTCTTCAGAAGAAAAATTTACAAAAGCTGACCTTGGCTCCTTTGATTGCCTGAATTTACCCAAATTATCAGAACAACTAATAACCCAATTAGAATCTCCTATTAACCTTAAGGGGACTTAGAGTGAAGCAAACTTTTTTCCAAGATATTCAATTTTTAAACTAAGAATTATTATCAAAATAATTCTATTAGAAATTGTAACTTAAAACACTGAGTTTCTGTAGCATCTCATCAGTGGTTGTCATGGCAACGGCTGTTTTAATGAATATATAGATACTTAAAGAAACACAGTTATTGAGGTAACTAAACAGTGTTTGGTTATAATTTCAGCTGTAATGTGAAGAAAAAAAACATTCCTAATGGCACTACAGAGCTTTTTTTATTCCAGGTTTCTATGTTCTAGTATTGATTTTGACCCCCCACCCTTTATCAATTTTGGTGTGAAACAGATAGTTGAATATGCATATTTTGATTTACTCATAATTAGAGGTACATATGGCAAAAATAGGTCTGTACAAACATAGATCACAAAATGATGAAAACTGCCAAATATGAAGTTAATTGGATGTACACTTGCTGAGAAATCTGTATTTTTAGAAAACCTGATTTTAGTTCAGCAGTAATAATGTGATCCAAGTTTGACAGTGATGTTCTCAGGAGGAATAGAGGAGACTGGGGTCCGATGAGCTATGGGGACAAATGAGCCATATCACTATTTTGCAATCAATCGATGACAGAGCTGCTTAAAATAGGCAAAATATTTGACCATTGACTGATGAGTCATGGGGTTATGAGCCATATCACTATTTTGCCTATTTTAAACACCTTGGTCATTGATTGATCGCAAAATAGTGATATGGCTAATTGGTCCCAATGACTCATCGGATCCCAGTCTCCCCTCCCTTTTTTTACCTCCTTAAAAGGCATCAGCTTCATAAGTAACTCCCTCTTCTTCAATCTGTGTTTCTTCCCCAGTTTTTCGTGCTTGTCGAGCGTCTATTTGTTTCTTTTTTCAAGTTCTAGTGCACGTTTTTCACACACGTTGTCTGTCCATTTCGTGATAGTCTTTCACTGATTGTGCCCCTGTCTTTATGCCAAGTTTCATAAGAATGGAGGTAATTCCTCATTGGCCATCATTGAAAGTCACCAGACTCATAGCTGTTTCAGCCTTGAAGACCGTGTTCGTGATGAATGTTTCCTTCGGAACACGACCCTGTATTATGGACTATTTGAAGGACCACTTCATACTCTGACCTCAAAACTAAAATTTTGAACCAAAATGGGCATTTTGCTTAGCTATAGGTCCCCTTAATGAATTAAATGATGCAGTCAAAGATGAGAACCATGGTAAATCTCCTGGTTGGGATGGTATTCTCCCTAAAGCTGTACCTTTTCCTGCAGAAATTCTATCATAGCCCAACTGCCATAGTCATTACATCTAAGCAATGTTCCACACCTTTTCCCATAGAAAGCGGTGCCCACCAAGGGTGGCCAGCTTCTGCATTGTTATTTGCTTTCTCTGGAACCCTGAGCCCAAAATAAATTCAGAAATAGCAGTGAATGAAACTTGTCATAGAACCTCATTGTATGCAGATGACCTATTGTTATTTATTGACGATCTATTACACTCCCTATGTGCAGCGCTGAGGATTTCCCATAAATGTAGCCTTCTGGTTATGATATAAATTTGAATAAGTCCTCTTTGCTTCCCCTGAATGCAGCTATGAGTAATCTTCATTTAGACGTAGGAATACTAGTTGTTGCACATTTTAGGTACCTTGGTATAGATATATATCCATCCCTTGATAAAAAGAGTCTTAAGAACTCAATATCTAAGATAGATGCACTTTATTGAACCCCGTGGGGTAATTTGTCCTCTGCATTTGATCAATCCTGTAGTTAGGAGCAGTGGGCAGCCACAGAGCAGCGCCTGGGGACCAACTCCAGTTCTAAAGCCAGTTCCTTGGTTAGGGGCACCAGTAGGAGCATTCCTATGACATTTGATTGATTAATTAAATGGTCCACATTATTAATTTCTTTCACCACACAAATCTCAGTGGTAAAGACCCTTATACTTTCCAAAGTCATTTTATATGCAAGCACTATTCATTTACCACCACCCTCTGCATTTCGAGAGAGGATACAGAACAGCAGGACATCAGGGGGGTTATCAGTACCTAACATTGAAATTTATTACCTCTCCTTCATGCTCAGACCCGTATTAAGGCGCACTGACAAAAACTCTGTCAGGGGGATGGGTACGGAGGCCCAGACGCAACAGTGTAGTTGGGGCAACTGTGCCAACAAAAACCATGAGCGGGTATACTCTCTAAAAATAGAACCAACCAGACAACTTTTTCAACTCCCTGAAAAAAAGTGGGTTGGGGGCAGACTTAACTGAGGCTCAGAGTAAAGGGAATAATCACAAATTACTTAGTACGGGAAACAGAGGCACCTCTGCTCTGACGAGCTGGAAAAGAGGTGAGATCGCTTACTAAACTCTGCAATAGCCTGCAGCTCAGGCTGTGCCAGGGCGCCCCGGTGGCTCGTCGGTCTAAGAGCGCGCACCATAAAGGCTGTGGCCTTCCCGCGGTGACCCGGGTTTGATCCCGGCTCGGGTCATTCGCCGCATGTCTCCCCCATTCTTCTCCCCAACTTTCCTGTCTCTCTCCACTGTAACACTATCAAATAAAGGAAAAATCCCCAAAAAATTCTCTTTTAAAAAAAAGACCATATCAGACATAAAACTTCCTACGCTAAGAAGGATCCTGAACTAGCCTCAAATATGCAGCTAAGACTGACTGATGGCTTCATAGTCCATAAGCAGAATGTCACAAAAGCGCTGCTAAGGAAAGTCTTAATTACTGCCAAAAACAGCAGAAAATAAATTAAGCCACTTATTAACTCAGGCTCTGACGGGAGCCTGGGCTCCCGAATCAGCGCTCTGATAAGAGAATTAAATTGAGCAGGGAAAAACCACAAAACTCTGATGTACCATGGATGAACATGGAGAAGTATATTGTATCTCCGTACGGTCTCAAAGATGTTCTCTTTTCTGGTCTCTCCCAAAATGATTGTCTGACTAAATTTGGGTCAATCATAGCACGCTCAATTTATGTTTGGAAGCACATCGCCAAAATAGCTCAATGGGACACACAGATACATCTTAGATACATCTGTCTTTTGAAATAACTTATTACTCGTTGGCGGTAAACCAGCCTCTTTCCCCCATTGGCAAAAACAGGGAGCCCATACACTATTTGATATTAATACTGAAGATGGCCTTAGGTCCTTCGAGGAACTTTGACAAACTTTCACTTTTCCCAGTGCTTCCCTTTTCTTTTACTTGCAGTTGCTCCCTACAATGCACACTTACTTATGGTGCCTGTGGAATCAACCTTTGTCTACTCACCCCTTAATGCATTTCTTGAGCTGCGCAAATGCTAAAGATGGTTTTGTTTCCTGAACATACAATGAGTTACAAGGAAAGTTAAATGGACCCAATGGCAATATCCTTGTTTGGAACACTGATCTTAAAGATTTTGACCTAAACATCAATTGGCAGAGAGTGTAGAGCAATATTCCCCTAAGATCTCACAATCACGATTTTCAATTAATTCACCATTAACTAATTCAAAGATTACTGTATATCGATCTCCAAGACAATGCTGTCAGATTCGGATTACCCAAAATCCTCTATGCCAATTATGCCCCCACAGAGTAATGAATGAGCATGTAAACGCATATGATGAGGGATTGCCCAGGGGTCTATTCCTTTTGGCTCAGTGTTTCAACCATTCTTTCCAGAAAAATTCAGACAAACATACCTTGTTTACCACATATATTACTTTTAAACGATAATACATCTCTTAACCTACCCCTTTAAAGAAAAAGAATATTGTTTGCTGACTTAACTGCCGCAAAGAAAATACTGGCAAAGAAATGGAAACCTCCATATGCTCAGTATATATGTCTGGAAGTTATTATTCAATGAGGTTCTAACACTTGAAACGTCCAGTACCCGTGCACAAATGGCAAAGACTGAGAACCTACAAATTCTGCAATCTGCGGCTTAGTCAGAACTTTACTCTAGTGTTTTTTTTTTTTTTTGCAAGACCTGAGAAATATCAACTGTTTGCACCAGTACATTTGTCAACAGAATGAACACATTCTCATTCTTTATGACTTGTGTTTGTTTTATTTACTCATGAGCATAAAAAAATTGAGATGTAAATGTGTATATATTGTATATTTCGGAAGGAAACTATTATTATTAGCATTAGTTGTTTTCTTTTGTACTATATTCATATATATAACGTATATATGTATAACTATATTCATCGTTACCCGTGTAAGAGGTATAAAGGAATGGGTTTTTGGTTTTGTGATGGCAGCAGCTGCGTGATCGCAGGGTTAAAGGGTGAGTGGATTACGACAAACAGATGAACAATGTATGTTGAATCATGTAAATCTGAAGTTATAGGGACTATATTGTTTATGCCTTTTGCAATTATGCTTTACAACATTATGCACTGTTGACCCCACCTGAAAAGAAAATGGTAAAAAAAAAAAAATCGTCACAAAAAAACGGTATCGGGGGAAGAGCTCTAATCATATAGCCAAGCGTTCGATTAAAGCGCTTAACACTGCCATTCCCCATTGGGTGGTACAGGGTAGAATGGGCTTTTCAGACACATGATAACTTTAGAAACTCAGCAATTTATTCGATTTCGAAGCTTGGACCCTGGTCACAGTGGATTCTTTCAGGGAGGGAATAAATGCAGAAATATTTCTCCCAGAGGACATCTGTGCCCTGTTTAGCTAATTTATCTCTGCAGACAAACGCTTGAGCCAGACTGGTAAAATGATCAGTCGCCACTATAACATCGACAGACTTATTGTGAGAACTTTCTGCTGACCAGAGGTCAATGCATAAGAGTTGGAGTGGTCGGGTGATGACAATACCTTCTAGCGGAGCTCAACCTCCAGGCTCAGCCACTTTCCACAATCCAACAATGACAATGGCGAACATATTCTCTCACATCTCTGGCTGTATTCAGCCAAAAAAAGATCTCTGTCTGGCTATACTCAAGGTCCTGAACTCAGTGGCGTAGCCTGCGGGTGTGCCAAAACGCGTCCCTTTATGACAGCAATTAGTCCTGGCTAGTTCTCAATCGCTAGTTCTCGATTGACGCGTTTTCCAATTATCGTAATTGCCAACTGAAGATACTCTCCATATGCGATCTAACAGTGATGAAATCATGGTCTAAATTCAGTAGCCTACAGTTGCGGAACAAGATCCGAGGTGCACAAAACTTCCGTTTAAAACAATTATTAGTCCTGACCTGTTCTCAGTCATTTTCATAATTACCTGAACGTTCACTCCGAGAGCACTCCACAGTTAACAGGTGCTGCTTGTTCTCCCTGACAATCATTCATCCGTCTTACCTAATCGGGGAGAACAAGCAGCACCTGGTAACTGGAGTGCTCTCAGAGTTAACGTTCTAGTAATTATGAAAATGACTGAAAACAGGTAAGGACTAATAACTGTTTTAAACTGAAGTTTTTTGCAACCCAATTCTTTGTTTTTGGTCCGCAACTGAATTTAGCCCATGATTTCATCGCAATTAGATCGCACATGGAGAGAAACCATGTCTTCAGTTGCCAATTACGATAATTGGAAAACGCGTCAATCGTGGAAAATGACTGAACTAGCCAGGACTTATTGCTGTCATAAAGGGACGTGTTTTGGCACACCCGCAGGCTATGCCACTGCCTGAACTGCTCTTGATGGCCTGCGTTGCCATGCACTCTTTTCAAGACCTCAGATTTAAGGCAGTCAGGAACCACAACTGATGACGCTTCGTCTTCAAAATCTGATCACGAGAATCTCTATACAAGACATCGTCACTTAAGACAAGCTTTTCCCAATGTTTAAGCAATCTCAAAACCTAAATAATTTCTTTTGCCCTTTCCCATCTGGGGGCTGTCTGAGACCTACCCCCATAAAAATGAATCTGGGACAAATTTTATCTTGTTGCTGTGCATTTTGAAGGTCTCCTATCGAATAGACAGGCAGGCTGGGTGGACTGTCAGGAACAAGCTGGGGTAAGCGATTTACTAGGGCTGTTGTCAAGTCCTCGCTCCACAAAACCACGCCTGGTCTTGATCACCACACAAGCGACTCTCGACGTCTCACCAGGATTTCCCCTTAAGCGTCTGTGGATGACTCTCTATTTTAAGCTTATTTGAGATCGAGACTATGACGTCAACAGTTTCGGGGTAGATGCATAATTGAAGGCATATGATTGGTCAATGAAAACAAAAAACATTAGCATAAATTGCAGTTAATTGAACTTGTAAATACAAAAACTCTTTGTGTTTATAAAATTAGTTGACATTTATAGTGAAATTTCTCTTCTTTAACTGGAATATTGGGATATAAAAAACATTGTCTTGATGGTGAGGTTATCCTGAAAAAGAAACTTTTTACATTTTCAGCAATTATCCATTTGTAATAATAAAACTGAATTGTCCATCATTTCTTTGTTTATTTCTGAACATTCCTGAGTAAATGGGTGTTATCACATCAGTAGCTCTGTGTGGAGATAAGGATGCAGCAGCCAGCTCCCCACAGAGTGTACACTGCTGTGTTATCTTTCGGGGAAAGAGTTAAAAAACACATTTTTGTACAGTATTGACTTCCGTTGCGCGCTCCCCCACTTCTTAAAATAGCACCACAACCCTGCTGGCGAGAACACTGTACTAGCATCTTGGCAGCTGTCAGTGTTGGCTTTCTTGCAGCTGTAATGTATTAGGGACCTTGAATAACTAACACAAACCGAGACCTTTACAACAAACTGCACACAGTCACATGATAAAACAATATTATGGTGACTGAGATCTGGTTCAAGTGCAAGCTTTGTGAGTGTACTGGGTAAGTATTAAGGACTACTGAGTCCATCCCCCAGTCCACTTATCTGGCTGCTAGTTTGAACAAATGGTATTGTGTCTTCCCGACTAGATGTTTGCATGTTTTTGAGGTCCCCTTGTTCGTGAATAATTCTGAGAGAGAGAAAAAAATCTTCAGAAGCCATCTTTATTCCAGCCTTGAATCGAGCTATAATCCGAACCCGGAGAGGTCCCTGGCCAAGAAGTGCTAACTCTGCGTTCTTTACAGAGCTAAATTCATGGGAAAAGCACAACCAACTTTGCTCCAATCAAAATACATGGGTTGTACCCACCTTTATCTCTAAAGTTTATTAACCAACTTTGCTCCAATCACAATTCTTGGGTTATCTCTCAAGTGTTTTTTCTTTCCCTTGGATTCTCTGAGAAATATTGGTGGCGCACAGAAGCATTTGTTTCATAAAAAATGAGAGAATATACACTTGAAAGGTACACACATCAGCTGATTATGTCTTTGAATCAAACAGAAGCCGGCTTCCTAATCAAAGCAACAGAAGCCTGCTGCTTATGTGTGTGAGCTGCTTAAGCATGTGTGAATTGAATTGTTTGCATGTGTGTGACTGTGTGTGAACTGCGTGTACGTGTGTGTGTCTGTGTATGCATGTGTACGTGTGCTGCGTGTGTGTGTGTGCACATGTGTCTGTGCACTGCTCATGTGTGTGTGAACTGCTTGTATGTGTGTGTGTGTTTAAGCATATGTGTGTGTGTGTTTATGTGCCTGTGCGTGTGTGTGTGTGTGTTTGCACTGCTCATCCCCTCCCTACGCGTAAGTGAACTACTTGTATGTGTGTGTGTTGTGTTATGTGTGTGTGTGTGTGTTACTGCTGCTTACATAATGTGGTTATTGATTATGATTATTGATTATGGTTATTCAACATGGCAATTGATCTACTGATGAATATGATGAGAAATATTGAAATATAATCCTCAACATTGGGAACTTGACCAATAGAAGTCCAATATCACTTTGACGACCAACAGTTGAATGACTAGCTTCATAGGGCCAGTGTACCATGCCAAAGATGGTCATTTAGTAATCCCTATTTGTGGTCAAGTGTTTATAACATGTATTACAGCATGAACAGATTCAATTTAGGCACACTGGTACATATGTTATTCAGGGCGTGGAACGGATTAATCCTAGAATTAATCCCAGTTCTCCTTGGATTAATCCGTTAATCCCAGGATATGGCCATTCTAATTCACATCTACACACCTGGATGTTACCTCATTTTGACTTATGCAGTAAAACTTGAATGCAATGAGACCACACTCAATGTAGCACTTATCTTCTTTCAATTTGTAATATAGTTTTGAGTTTTGACCAGTGGAGGCTCGTGAACTGGAAATAGGGGAAGCTCAAACAATGCCATAAAATTAATCATTAGTCATGACCTGTTTTTAATAATTTGTTTAAATTACCATTACAGAAACTCTGAAAACTCTCAACATTATCAGATGTGGCCAGTTTTCATATATAATGCATAAAGATTATGACTCCGGACTTCTCACGCTGGTCTTTACCCAAAGGTTGGAAGTAATTCATGTGTTTCATGATTGTTGAAGTGAAATAAGATCATTCCATTGCTTCCAACCCCTCCATGCCAAAAGGCTTCAATTCCGTGCGAGAATCTCTTACATACGTATTGATTGAATAATTGCTGACTACAGCAGAGGAATGTAAAATATTTACTGCGATGTTAAAGACTGCAGTGTGTAAGACTCATTGCCAGTTATCACAAAAACTTCATTGCAGTTGTTGTCGCCAAGGGTGAAACAACCAGTTGTTAGGTTTTGGGGGCAATTACTTTTTCACATTGCGCCAGGTAGGTTTGGATAGCTTTTTCCCTCAATAAATGAAATCATTATTTAAAAACTGCAATTTCCTTGGGTTACCTTTGTCTAATATTAAAATCTGTTTGATGATCTGAAACATTTAAGTGTAACAAATATCCAAAAAAAAAAAAAAAAGAAAGAAAAGAAATGAAGAAGGGGGCAAATACTTTTTTGTAGCACTGCAGATTAAAACATTTTCTCTGGAGCTCAATGTTATAGCATAGCGTGGTTACCGCCAAAAAGACAGCTCAATTTTCAGCTAAAAAATTACAACACTGCTCTATAATGTTGCTTGCCAAGAATAATCTGTTGACACTAAACGTACTAATGCATTTTCAATCGTTATTTCACAACAAAAATCAGATTATTTGGCAAATAATGTAAAATTATACACGAAGCACTCCTTATGTACATCTTACCTCCAGCGTGAATTGCTTCTGCTGGTGGTACTGGGGCCGCAGAGGTTCAAAATAGCAAAACACAAAATTAAAGTGCAAGTGTAGACACCCATTCTCATGTAAAGAGTTTGTAGTGAATGGGCACAATATATGGAAAGTATTCCAACTTGTAAAAATACAATTTAGACCAGAATAACAAGAGAGGCATGACAATATAGTAATTTTGGAAGAATTCATTTCATCCAGGTAGGGTTAATTTCAACTCCGTTACACACGTCAATCAGCCTTGGGCACCCAACACCATTTTCCCGGTACAGGGTTTGTCTGTCCTTGGACAACTGTTGGTAGGCACTGACCACTGCTGACTGGGAGCACCCAACTAGTCTTACCACTTCGGAAATGCCGTGACCCAATTCTTTGGTCATAACAGTCTGGCCTTTATCAAAGATCCTATTTTTCCAGCGTCCAACACGTCGACGACAAGAGCCAATTTACTGTCCAAAGTCTGTTCGCAGACTTTCACCTTTTTCCATTGTTGCAGGACAATTAACCTCATTCACTTCATTTGTGAATGCCAATCATGTTGTGTCAATAACAGTGAGTGGACCTGTATGCTTGTAACTAACTGAAATGGTTAGCATTAATCTTAGCTGAGCTTTAACTTAGTCTGAATATTTACTAATTGGTACAATATAGTAGGCTAAAAAAATTTACAGAGTCGGCTTGCGATGAACTTCATTCCTCATAAATACATTTTTAAAAAAGCATGAAAATGTGTTCATATTTGGCCAAACAAAAACACAACCACTTCCCATCTTTTCAATCCCCAGATTGAAAAGAATATCAGACAGATAATAAATATAAATACTATAATATTGTGCAGTAAACCTCGCATTAACCATCGTAGTTAAAAACGCAACATTGCCTATGACGGACAACCACATAATTCCCGATTTTCTGTATTCCGTTTTCCAATAAATAAACATTGCTTTCGACAATTTCGCCATGGCGGAAATGAATGAACGTCACAAGACCACGTGACCGCGGTATGACGGACAGCGGAAGTTTCGACAGAGACAGAACATGGACCTATTAAGTGAAGTGAAATAGTAAGTGAAATATAAAACATCCTTGAGACAGAAGCATAGCTGAAAAGTTTTGGATTAGAGGCTGTCAAAAGAGATATTGTTTAATTTAGTGTAAATATTCAGTGCAACTATCAGAGTGTATATAGCGTGTACATAGTGTTATGGCCCCAATTTGTTATTACATTTACAACACAAACAGCAACAGCAACAGCAAGGGATGACAGAAACTGTTTTAAAAACTTGAACACATTTAATCAACAGACAAAGACAATAACAACTAACTAACAACTAATGACCAAGATTGAATAAA
Source organism: Gymnothorax reevesii (assembly GCA_029721435.1). NCBI lineage: Eukaryota > Metazoa > Chordata > Actinopteri > Anguilliformes > Muraenidae > Gymnothorax > Gymnothorax reevesii. The sequence goes on along the minus strand of CM056574.1, from coordinate 26,846,032 downwards.
AAAAAACAGAAATATTTACAGTCCCTTTGGTGGGTTTCCTGGTGATGTGCTGGGTGAGAAAAATCCACAAAAGAAACTTAACAGGTCTTGAACAGAAATAACAGGTCTGGTCACACGTATCCTTCTTCTTGCAATTTCTCCTACTACTTTACTGTCTCAATTCTTTTCCTTATATACTCTTTTGCAGACCCCACCCACATTTAGACCTCTTTTTTTTTTTTTTCTGAGACTTGCCCCAGACATGTCCAGGACATGTCTAAACATGACTCCAGTCTGAGCTTAACAAAAAAAAGGTAAATACTGCCATCTAGTGGCCTATATTCACATTACACCTCCATTCCAAAAGGGAAAAATTTTGACTCATAAAGGCAAAATTTTTCTTTTCAATACAAAATGGTTAAGTGAACACTTGTCTATATATACATATCATACAATATTCAAACACATGATATATATATACACATTCAAACACGGGATAAGCAATCAGCAATTACATTGTCTGTACCCTTCACATGCTTAATTTCCAAGTCAAACTCCTGTAAAATCAAACTCCAATTCAACAATCTCCGATTCTTGTTTTTCATCTTACTCAAAAACATTAACGGATTGTGGTCAGTGTACACAATCATTGGCTTTTGTCCTGTACAAACATAAACCTCAAAGTGTTGTAAAGAAAGGACCAGAGCCAACAGTTCCTTCTCTATTGTGGAATAGTTCCTTTGGTGGCGATTGAACTTCCTGGAGAAGTATGCCACGGGATGCTCAATGTCATCAGAGTCACTTCTCTGTAGGAGCACAGATCCACAAGCTTGGTCGTTAGCATCGACCGCGATGGAGAACAGTTTGTTGAAGTCAGGAGATTTGAGCACGGGGAAGTGACACAACAGAGACTTCAGGCGATCGAAGGCTCTCTGGCATGCATCATCCCAGGTGAACTTTACGTCTTTCTTCAGTTGGTTAGTTAGACTGAGAGCAATCTCAGCAAAGTTCTTGCAGAACTTGCGGTAGTACCCGATCATTCCAAGGAAGCGGCGCAAAGCTTTTTTGTTGTCAGGAACTGGAAAGTCCATGATGGCTTGGACTTTAGCATTTATGGGTGCCACCTTACCCTATCCTATGACGTAGCCAAGATAGGTGACAGTAGCACAACCAAAGTCACTCTTGCTTAGGTTAACAGTCAGGTTAGCCTGGGTCAGACGCTGGAACAACGTCTCTACATCTTTTAGATGTTCTTCCCAGGAGTCACTCCATGTGATCAGGTCATCGATGTACGCACCCGTGTGTGGCAATCCGGCGATTGTAGACTGTATCATCCTTTGGAACGTGGCTGGGGCATTTTTCATGCCAAAGGGTAGGACTTCATACTGGTACAATCCAGATGGTGTGGCAAAAGCAGAGATGCTCTTGGCCCTCTCAGTTAAAGGCACACACCTGTAACCCTTCAATAAATCAATCTTGGTCAGAAACTTTGCTTGCCCTACACAATCAATACAATCATCAATCCTGGGTATTGGAAACACATCAGTTCTAGTTACAGCATTGACTTTGCGATAATCTGTACAGAATCTAGTACTTCCATCAGGTTTTGGAACTAGCACACAGGGTGAACTCCAATCTGAGTTGGAGGGTCTGATAATATCATGTTCTAACATGTACTCAACCTCTTTCTCAGCAATCTTTCTCTTTTCAGGATTCATCCGGTATGGATGCTGTTTTATTAGTTTGGCATCACCAACATCTACATCATGAGAGGCTATAGTAACTCTCTTTGGAACATCAGGAAACAAATCCTCATATTTCTTGATCAACCTTTCAAACTGATCTCTCTGTGAGGGTTCTAAGTGCTGGAGTTTTACATCAAGATTTTGCAACACTTCAGTGTTTGACAATTTACATGAAAGAACTTCAGCTTTAATTCTTGTTTCATCATCTTGAAACTCCCCCTCATCTTCACACGTTTCGACCATTGGAGAATCTGAAGTGACAGCTGCAACCCTAGCATTTCTGTCATGATAAGGCTTTAGCATGTTAATATGACACAATTGTTTTGGTTTTCTCCTATCTGGAGTCTTCACAATGTAATTGAGATCATTGAGTTTTGTCAGAATTTCATAAGGACCATGAAATCTAGCCTGCAATGGATTGGACTGCAAGGGAAACAACACAAGGACCTTTTCTCCTGGTTTAAACTCACGGCTTCTAGCCTTATGATCATACCAAGTTTTCATTTTTTCCTGACTTGATTTCAAGTTCTCTTTGGCAAGGTCACAAGCTGCACGCAATCTTTCCTTGAACTTGCTAACATAGTCTAACAGACTGATTTGCGGCTCTTCCTCTTGCCATTGTTCACTCAATAATAGCAAAGGTCCTCTCACTTCATGACCAAACACTAGCTCAAATGGACTGAATCCAGTAGACTCCTGCACTGCTTCTCTAGCTGCAAACAACAGCAAATGAACCCCTTCATCCCAGTCTTTCTCATGGTCATAACAATAAGTCCTCATCATTGTCTTGAGAGTGGAATGAAACCGCTCTAAGGCACCCTGACTTTCTGGATGATAGGCACTAGAAAGAATCTGCTTTGCACCTAGTTCATACACAACCTCCTGAAACAATCCGGAAGTGAAATTGCTACCTTGGTCTGACTGAATTTCCCTGGGAAGGCCAAACAACGTGAAGAACTTTATGAAAGCCTTTGAGATTGCAGTTGCCTGGATGTTACGTAGAGGTATGGCTTCAGGGAATCTGGTAGATGCACACATGATTGTCAACAAATACTGATTTCCAGATCTAGTCTTGGGTAATGGACCAACGCAATCAACAATGACCCTAGAGAATGGCTCCCCAAATGCTGGGATAGGCTGCAATGGAGCTACAGGTGGGTCTAACTGGTGTTTTCCAACTACCTGACAAGTGTGACAGGTTTTGCAAAAGTTGGAAACGTCTTTCCGAAGCCCAGGCCAAAAGAAGTGTTTCATGATCTTATCAACAGTCTTGTTAACACCAAGATGACCTCCTAAAGGTAAACTATGAGCCATTGTTAAGATCTCATTTCTGTAGACCTTCGGAACAACAATTTGCCTGACCACTGCCCAATCTGCATTGGCAGGGATATCAGGAGGGCGCCACTTCCGCATCAACACACCATCCTTGAGATAATACCCAACTGGAACTGCGTCTATTTCTTTATCAGGAAGGGCCCTCCTCTTTAGTACACAAATTTCAGGATCATTAGTTTGCTCCTCAATCAACCGCTTTCTGGACAGAGACAAGTCTCCAGACACATCAGAATCACCAGACCCTTCCGGCTGGCTCAATAGAGAACTAATAAAAGTATCTGATAAGTCCTCAAACGGATAAACCATAGTAGGCCAATCAGAGTCATGAGGCGAACCACCTGAGTCCTGACTATTCAATGTACTGGACGGCATCACATCATCTTCTTCTTTAGCCTTCTTGGCCATAGCACGAGTCACTGCGCAAGAAGGATACAGAGATGGGTCCACATCCCCATCTTCAGTGCTCGGCTGTGAAGTAAGATGTACGGGGGGAACTACTTTGCCCCCAGCCAGGTCATTGCCTAGCAACAGAGAAACACCCTTTATAGGTAGACTTGACATAAGTCCCACCTTTACCTGTCCTGTAACTAAATCTGACTTCAAGAATATAGAGCGCAGGGGTACAGATACAGTCCTCCCTTCAATACCTTGTACAAGTATGAAATCCCCTGAAGCGGTCTCATCACGTAACTCCAAGGAGTCCATCAACAAAAGTGACTGAGAAGCTCCGGTATCCCTTAGGATATATATGGGGACAGGAGTAGTATGCTCATTCAGAGCCACAAATCCCTCTGACACAAATGGAAGAAATTCCTCCCTCACGAAGTCAGCTGTATCAGGCTTTTTAGCCCCACAAGAAGCAGGCAATTTAGCAGATTGGTTATCTGCTACAGGGGTTTCTAACCTTGTTTTCACAAAGGCATTTGGTTTGGTATCCTTTTCTTTTTCTTTCTTAGCTTTAAGGAACCAACAGTTAGTTGTAACATGACCAGATTTCTTGCAATAACTGCAAACTAGACCACTTTTGTCACTGTCAGCTTTCACACTTTGATCAGACCTGTTACTGGATTTCTGAGCACCATCACCAGATTTGTCTTTGTCTTTGGGTGAGGAATCTTGGGTATCACCATAACCCTTTTTCTGAAATTGGGACCATCTATTATTACTGCTAGACTGAAATTTGGACTTATGTGTGAGAACATATTCATCTGCAAATTTGGCAGCTGATTGCAAATTCAGTGTTTGCTTCTCATTAAGGTAGGTCTTAATATCATCCTTAACACAGTTCTTGAATTCTTCAACTAACACCATCTCTTTTAGTGAGTTGAAATCATCCTTGACCTCCATAGAAGTACACCAGCGCTCAAAGCAAACCTGCTTTTCATTAGCAAATTCAACATAAGTCTGATTTTCAGATTTCTTCAGACCTCTGAATTTCTGTCGGTAAGCCTCTGGAACCAACTCATAAGCTCTCAAAATAACCTTTTTGACAACCTCATAATCAGAGGAATCATCTGCAGACAAAGCCGAATAGGCTTGTTGAGCTTTACCATTGAGGACAGTTTGCAACATCAGAGGCCAGTGTTCCTTTGGCCACTGGCAACTCTTTGCTACCTTTTCAAAACACTGGAAATAGTTGTCAACATCCTTTTCCGAAAATGGAGGCACCAATTTTACCTCCTGGCTAGCCCGAAATTTATTTTCAGTTTGAATTTTAATTTTTAGATGCTCCATTTGGAGTCTTTCTTCTCTATCGAATTTCTCTAATTCAAAATCTCTCTGTCTTGCAAATTTTTCTAACTCAAATTCTCTTTGTTTTTCTTTTTCCTCCCTTTCTATTTTCTCTTCTCTTGCTAATTTTTCTAACTCAAACTGCCTTTGTTTTTCTTTTTCTTCCCTTTCAAATTCTCTTTGCTTTTCTTTTTCCTCCCTTTCTTTTTCTCTTTCCTCCCTTTCTTTTTCTCTTTCCCCCCTTTCAATCTCTAGCATTTTTAATTTAAGTTCCATTTCTATATTTGGATTTTCCACTGGAAACTGTTCCAGATCTCCTGGTGCAAACACATTTTCATCAATGTAATATTCAACTATCTCTCTAGCCAGTCTTGCTTTTCGCATGGCTGGTTTCACCTCTGTCAGCTCTAAATGTCTGCAAATTTCTAGCAGTTCTGTCTTTTTAAAAGACTTCAAAACCCCTACAGTTGGTGATGCCAAGAAATCATCCATTGCTGTTGTCAATATATATCTAGGAAAATTCACAAAAACAATTTCACAATTTGAAATGTTAGATTTTCAATTAATTACTCACACAATGTTCTATCCCGGACCTTGAGCCCCCAATTTGTTATGGCCCCAATTTGTTATTACATTTACAACACAAACAGCAACAGCAACAGCAAGGGATGACAGAAACTGTTTTAAAAACTTGAACACATTTAATCAACAGACAAAGACAATAACAACTAACTAACAACTAATGACCAAGATTGAATAAAAAAAAACAGAAATATTTACAGTCCCTTTGGTGGGTTTCCTGGTGATGTGCTGGGTGAGAAAAATCCACAAAAGAAACTTAACAGGTCTTGAACAGAAATAACAGGCCTGGTCACACGTATCCTTCTTCTTGCAATTTCTCCTACTACTTTACTGTCTCAATTCTTTTCCTTATATACTCTTTTGCAGACCCCACCCACATTTAGACCTCTTTTTTTTTTTTTTTCTGAGACTTGCCCCAGACATGTCCAGGACATGTCTAAACATGACTCCAGTCTGAGCTTAACAAAAAAAAGGTAAATACTGCCATCTAGTGGCCTATATTCACATTACAATAGTGTATATAGATATAGCGTAACATTCAGCCGTGGCGGATCTAGAGCAGGGAATTGGGGGGGAACAGACATGTACCTTTATGACAACACTCAGTCCTGGCTGGTTCTCAATAATTACCCTTCATTGACGCGTTTTCTAATTATCGTAACAGGCCATTGAAGACAGGGTTTCTCTCCATATGCGGTCAAACAGAGATGAAATCATAGGCTAAATTCAGTGCAGAAAAAAGATTTACCTATTAATTGGCCAATGCTTTACGAAAGACAAACTGCTCTGAAATTTCCTTTGTGCCTTTTTCTCACATCAGGCGATTCAATTTCCGCTTCATGATCATTTAAATTTGTAACGTAAAAACAGAAAATTTACATACATAAAGTGTTCAATTCCGTGTGATAATTTCTTAAATTTGCACTGATTGAATAATAACTCATCCACGTTGCTATGAAATATCGCCTCTCACTCTTGGTACAGATTGGGTTCATAAAAAGGTGGCACTTGGCAATTAAATATAAAAAGTGTGGGACTCAAGCCATATCCGTGAGAGTCAACAGGTGTGCAATTTTGAATAATGCTGATTTAACGCAGCAAATACGCATCCAAATGAATGGGTGTCATCTTACCCAATAATGGAGAACTAGCAGCACCTGTTAAGTGTTGAGTGCTCTCGGAGTGAATCTTTAATTATGAAAATGACTGCAGGTCAGGACTAATAATTGTTTTAAACGCCGCTGTACTGCATTTAGCCCATTATTTCATTGCTGTTAGATCGTACATGGAGAGAAACCCTGTCTTCAATCGTCTGTTAGATAATTAGAAAATGCGTCAATAAAGGAAAATGATTGAGAACCAGCCAGGACTGATAGTTGTCAAAAAGGGACAGGTCTGTTACGCTGTCCACTGCCTTATACCACAAAAATGTATCTGCACACATTTCTTTTCCATTTCGCAAGGTGAATACAAGTAGGCCTGCTAAGTCGTGTCGGGGAACTGCCACGACCTGCAAACGTCGAACTGACAACGTTTATGAAGTTACCCAGTTTTGTGTGGGCGAGAACCGATGGCACACAATTGGGTGACATGGGTTATCACTCTCACTGCCTGGTAAAAGAAATAAGTGCTGATCAGAAACCCAGCTGCTTCAAACAGTATTTTACAGTTCAGTTCACGTCATCAATGTTTTAATTTGGTTTCAAAAATTTGTACGAAAAAAAATTGCCATTAAGATAACGTTTTCTTGTTAACATGAAATTGCACATGATCAAACAGGTCTTATTTACTTTAAATACATAAGCACTGATATAAGCAATAGAACACCTCACTACCCTGGATAAACCATGAGTCAGATTGGTATGCGCAGCCAAAACCAGTATCTTAGTTTTTCTTTTCTGATGGGGGGGGAGGGGGGGAGGGCGCATTTATGAAGAGAGCCGATTGATTGTTTCGGTCATAGATGTGTGGTGGCTAATTCTTGAAATTAGCGTTAAGTTTATGAGCTGGTAAACTGCATTGCAAGGAGTAGGCCTACGTTATGCCGTGCTCAATGTGTTACAAATGACACATTTTATGGCGTATTGTAACAGTGTATTGCTTAACAGCATCATGAATCAGATTATGGTATTTTAGTAGATGCACGAGAGTAAAATGTGTGAAATGTGCCTTGCAATAAATATTCATTGCAAATGCGGAAGTAGGAGGGCTGTCAGTCTTATCTGTTGATGGCTGCCGCCCATCTTTTTTTCATTCTGGATCCAGGTATCCGATAAAATTAAATATTAGGCTTATATCCTTGCCTATTGCTGCAGCCCACAGCACAGCAAGAAATGACCATTTTTGAAGAGAGGGAGAGATCAGTCCACTTGCCGTGCACTTGTGTCTACTTTACTATACTTCCGCCGTCCTTTGCTCTGACTGATTGGCTCTCATTTGTTACCTTCGCTAATTAAATTAAGATATACTGCTATTAAGCACGAACATCTTTATTTCAACACTTACATCAAATTGCTTTATTGATATGAGAAGCAAACATTCAAATTAGCAGGGATGGAGGTGATTTGAATAAATTATGCAAATTAGGTGTCCAAGATGGCCACCGTAAAGGGGATATCATGACAATTTCAAAACACCATAACCTCAGTAACTAATAGACATGTCAACTTCTTATTTTGCACCCAGGTTGCCTGATCCAGCATCTATGGGCTAAACCTCTTAATACTTTACTGGATACTTTAACAAAATGCAAAGGTTTTTAAAAATTTTGCTCTTGACTTGATAATTCTCTATCTCATCATATATTTGGCACCCTCTGAAATTAAGGGTACCAAAAGGGCCATATTTTGTAGGTTGAGAACAACCATCATGCTGTAAACTATTTAAGTTCCAAACTTCGTTAAAATCAGAATGGCGGTTTTTGAAAAATGGTGCATGAAAATGTGGAAATGGTAATGGTATATAGAAGTAATCTACCTTTAAAATGACACATTCAGTATTCAGTAGTGTGTGAGGTATAAAAGTGAATTGCATTCCAAAAAAAAAAAAAAAACAAAACAAATAAAAAAAAACTGTGGGGGTGCCAAATTGCAAAAAAAGCTTGCATATTGTTTCTTCAAGTGATATGACTAAAATCGACTTTGCATTTCATATGCTTCACCTACTTTTAATCGATAGGAATAATCTAGTAATAATGTCAGCTTTACTACATTCATGTGACAAGTGAACAGAATATTGTGATCGAAAATTAAATTGTGATTGCAAAAATAGTAATGTCAAATTTTTGAGTTTTTATTAACATTAGGGTTGTGCAATATAGGAAGCGAATCAAAATGAATTTTTATTAATGACTAATCTTCAGATCATCGTCCATTACATCTTGATATTGGCATCTGCAAAGGAGTGACAATCCTCTGAACACGTTGGGGGTCAGGTTGAAGAAATTGAATGTTCAATATCTTGTCTGTCAACCATTTGCGTCTCCGGAACTGGAACACGGTCGCGGACACGTCGATCCAGAACATCCCAAAGATGCTCTATGGGCTACATGTCCGGCGAATACGCAGGCCAGTCCAGAACTGGAATGTGCTCTGCTTTAAGGAATTGCATGCAGACTGCTCTGGTGGACACCCCTGCATCCAGCATGCCAATGGCACATTCCTGCATGACCTGAGTTATCTGAGGCATGATGACTTTTGAAAAAATGTGACGTTTTAGGGTGGCCTTTTATTGTCCCCAGTATAAGGAGTGTCTGGGTACTGCTCATTCTGTCTGATCACCGTCTGGAAATGCCACACCCATGTACTGACTGAAATCACTGCATCACTTGAGCAAATGCTCACTGACAGAGAGATGGATTAAAAAAATGGTACACAAATCAAGAGAAATATCCCTATTGTTCAAGTAAAAGTCAGCATATGCTCACTTAGAGTGGTTAACTCCTTGTGGCATCAATATTTGACAATATACACTTAATGTTTGTTAAGTGTATATTGCTATTCTCGTTCTCAAAATGCAGAAAAATGCATTTCTGGGTGTCTGGAATGTCACATTTTTTTTTTAGGTAGGGGGAAACTTCCAGGCTCCCCAAGAGGACATCTATTACTCCTCTCAACACAACTACTATTTTCTAAGCTTGTGAAAACATTGTCTGTAGGGTGTTATTAGAGCACTGTAGAGGCTTTTTAGACATTTTATGCTAAAATCCATTCTGATCTTCCTGTTTTTGAGGCTTAACAATATCTTGCGGCAAACCCCCTGGTGGATTCCTCTCTTGATTGTTGCATTTGGGGCACATCCTTCTACCAACTGGAGAGTGATCATGATCCAGGCAACTGTTGTGAATGGGGTTTTGCCACTATGAAAATCAGTCTTCTGTTGTCAACCACCGCTGTTATCTGCAGTCTTGTGGGCCTTGTGGTGGTCCCAAGCTCACTCTTAACTTTGTCTTTTTAATTATATACCAGACAGTTGATTTAACCACATCGAATATTACTGCCATCTCATTTGATGGTTGTTTTAAGTTTTCAGCAAAATGATGACAGTGTGGCTGTACTCTCACTGCAGACTTCCATGCAATAGTACATCCTATGCCATAGTCCTTACTGCGATAGTCCAACATTTTAATATTTGACTGACACGGCTGTATTTTAGTGCTACAGTGGGATATACAGTGCTGTGAAAAAGTATTTGCCCCCTACCCATTTCTTTTTTGTTTGCATATTTGTCACCCTTAAATGTTTCAGATCTGTGCAAAACGCCTGTCTATCACCTCAGGAATATCGCCAAACTCCGCTCAAGCCTTACCCTATCAGATGCAGAGAAGCTTGTCCACGCCTCTGTCTCCTCCAGGCTGGATTATTGTAATGCACTCCTCATCGGGATGCCTAGCAGCTGCCCCCAGAAACTTCAATATATCCAGAATAGTGCTGCTAGGATCCTGATGAGGGTGCGCAGATACGAACGCATCACCCCCATCCTCAAGTCACTTCACTGGCTCCCCGTTTCATTCAGAATTGAATTCAAGATCTCTATCCTCACCCAACAATGTGTACACGGAAATGCTCCCCCCTATCTCAAGGAACTCCTCACCCCTCAGGCCTCCTCACATTCCCTTCGCTCTGCTAATGCAAACCTCCTAAAACCCCCCAGGACCAAGCTTTGCACTATGGGAGATCGGGCTTTCTGTGCGAACGCTCCCAGGTTGTGGAAGGCCCTCCCTAATCACCTGAGAGCACCTCAAACTGTGGACACTTTTAAACAGGGCCTAAAAACCTACTTTTTCTCTCGGGATTTTAGCTGATGAACTCTCCCAGTTGTTCTTTGCTTTTTTTTTATCTGCTTCCTATTTATGTTGTGCTGTCTTGTCTCTTAAATTTTATCTGATATTTTTATCTTTTTATCTCTGTAGCACTTCGAAATTTCTTTTGAAATTTAAAGTGCAATACAAATAAAATGTATTATTATCATTATCATCAAACAAATTTAAATATTAGACAAAGATAACCTGAGCAAATACAAAATGCAGTTTTTAAATGATGATTTCATTTCTTGAAATCTAAATTTCATATCTGAAACTTCATCATATATGAAATTTCATATCTAAAACTACCTGGCATAATGTGAAAAAGTACAACCCCAATTCCGAAATAGTTGGGACAAAGTGTGCATTGTGAATAAAATCAAAACGCAATGACTTTCAAATCACACCAGCCAGTATTTTATTCACAATAGAACAGAGATAACAGCAAATAATGAAACTGACAAATTTTACAATTTTATCCACAAAATAGCTCATTTCAAATTTGATGGCCGCTACAGGTCTCGAAAAAGTTGGGACAGGGGCCTGTTTACCATGGTGTAGCCTCCCCTCTTCTTTTTAACATAGAGTGGAGGCATCTGGGCATTGAGGAGACAAGTTTCTTGAGTTTAGCCATGAGAATTTGATCCCACCCTGGTTAAATACAGGCTTCTAGCTGCTGGAGAGTTTTCGGTCTCCTTTGACAGACTTCTTATTTAATTATGCGCCAAATCTGTGAAAGATGAGATCTTCAGGCAGGCCAGTACAGCACACAGACTCTTCTACTACAAAGCCATGCTGTTGCATTGTCTTGCTGAAATACACAAGGCCTTCCCTGGATAAGATGTCATCCGGAGGGGAGCATATGTTGCTCTGAGACCTTTATATACCTTTCAGCATTCCTGGTGCTTTTTAAAACAGGCAAGTGTCCCACAACATATGCACTAATGCATCCCCATACCATCAGAGATACTGGCTTTTGAACTAAACACTGATAACAGGAGGGGTGGTCTTTCTCCTCTTTAGCTCGGAGGACACAACGTCCATGATTTCCAACAAGAATGTCAAATTTGGACTCGTCTGACCACAGGACACTTTGCCACATTGCTAAAGTCCATTTTAAAAGAGCATTGGCCCACAGAACACAGTGGCGCTTCTGGATCATGCTCAACAATGGCTTCCTTTTTGCACAAGAGAGTTTTAGGTGGCATCTGTGGATGGCACGGCAGACTGCGTTTACAGACAGTGGTTTCTTTAAGTATTCCTGCACCCATTTAGTCATGTCAATGACAGAATAATGCTGGTGAGTGATGCAGTGGCGTCTGAGGGCCCGTAGATCACGGGCATCCAGTAAAGGTCTTTGGCCTTGTCCCTTGTGCACAGATATTTTTCCAGTTTCTCTGAATCTTTTGATGATGTTATGCACGGTCGATGATGAGACCTACAAAGCCTTTGCAATTTGTCATTGAGGAACATTGTTTTTAAAGTATTCCACAATTTTTTTATGCAGACCTTGACAGGTTGGAGAGCCTCTTGCCATCTTAACTTCTAAGAGACTCAGCCTCTCAAAGACATGGCTTTCATAGCCAAATGACAGTAAGTGACATTAATCCAACCATTTACTATTTCTATAGATTTTGCAATGTGCACAAGATGTCATGAGCACAATAGCTGGATAGCTAGGTGGTTCACTAGCGTAGCTAAATGCTAGCTTGCTAAATGGCGAAATAACTCAACGTGATCCATTCATTTCTAGGCATGTAGCTAGCGAATGGTGGCCCACTATGTGCTAGCAGATGCACGGATATAGACAACGGCAATTTAAGGCACCTTCGTGTAAAACTGAGGTACCCCATTGGCTGGGAACAAATCACGGGGTACTTGCCAGCTTATGCAATGGATAAGTAGTTCACAGAAGTGGACTACAAACTGGACTACAAGTGCAAAAGCATACAATTTTTGGCAATAAACAACGAATTTGATGTGATCATATGTATCTGTATTCTCCATAGGCTAATCTCGGAGCAAGGTGGCTCTTAGAATTAATACAAGTTCGAGCAATACCAGAAAGTGGCCAAACCCCATTTTAAATTCTCATAGGGATTTTACTCTCGACACCAGAAGCTAAGTAGCGGTGACGTCATCACTTTGGTACTCCATTAGTGAAACAAATTTGCCAGCAAGCCTGCCTCCTTTAATTTTTAGGACGAAAACAACAAAATTCAATAAATTGTGGCTAGCCTAAGCCCATATGTCATTTTTTCGAGCATTCCTATAGCATAAAGAAAATATATAAAGAGAAACAAAAAATCGCCATGACGCAAGACAACCGTAATAGTGGAGAACAACCCCACCAAAGGAATTTATACTCTTCCAAAAAAGAAACTATACATTCTTTTTACCATCAATTTATTATACATGAAATGTTTTGACAAATGTGGAAAACATATTGAAAAGAAAGTGAAATCAATAATTCAATATTTGTATAGTTTCTTTTTTGGAAGAGTATATAAGCCATTAGTCATGCACCTTATCTGGTGGTTAATTGTGCAGCGAATAATAAAATTATATGTCAGTCATTATCATCATACGAATAAACTTCCCCAGCACGTTGTGTTATTTCCTGCAGATCATAGCGCCAGATATTAACTGTATTTTGTGGGCCATTAATCACAAGAACCTCTTTCGTTCCTGCAGCTGCAAATTGCATTCTTTCTCTATTCGCCGGCCGGACTGGCCCACTGACTCAGCTAAACCACCAGAAAAAACTCCCGGTATTCCCGATGACCAGTCCGCCCCTGCCATGAGCACACGGAGGAGTTTTGTTTTACCCAATCCAAATTTGTTCATTTGATATCGCATATACATAGCCCATTCCCTCTAATTTGCATCAGATTTGGTCAGAGAGCACAAGCAGTATCATAATCAAGATATCGGTATTATTTTCACTTCACAAAGGAAGTTGTTTTACCTTCAGTGGTGGGTATGTTCTTTGTCTGTTTACAACATTATGGAAAAATTTTACACAGATTTTTGTGAAATTTTTACCAGAGGTGTGTCTCGGCCCAACTTATAAGTGATTTAATTTTAGGACTGATCCGGGTCAAATTCTGGATCCATGAATTTCTATTTATTTGCGTGTTGGTAGGCCTACATAACAACGCTGCTTGTATGCGTCTCACACATGTGGAGGACTGTTGGGCCTTGGCAGAGGTATGCGCTGAGTGCTCTTGTTTTAAATGCAACTGCCAAAATTGTCTTTTGATTTTATCAGTTTTCCCTGTCATTTTAAGTCATATGAATGCTTCACAGCGAGCTTTCGCAGTAAAAACTTTACCAGACTGACAGGAAAATCTAATTGGGCTCGCAAAGCTGAGAGTGCAGCTCTCAGGCACAGGCACACAGGCAGGCCAGATGACTGCCTTAAACATGGTCAAAACAACTGTGAGGGCCAAAATGCATGACCTTGAGACACTGAGTGTACACATAATCAAGTCAACGAATATGTAGTTTGCAATACTGCAGCGGTAACACAAAATATTCAACAATCACTAAAAGAGAAATTCCCATCAACCCGTGAGAGGGGCAGTTCAGGGTTGAGTCTGCATCTCTCCATTAAGTGTTCAGCGTTAAAGGCTCATTTCGGTTGATTTCAAATTTGCTCAGCTGAGAAGCAAACGGTTGAGCTAAATTTCCCATTGGGCCAAATGAAGGAAAAATGTCACACGTGACCAAATGTCATCAAATAAAGGAATACTTTGAAAATGAATGAGGTGTTTAATTTATTCCTTGCCATTTTCCATACCCCAAAACTATGAGCATTCTAGATTTTTCAACTTCGCAGAGTTTTTGAAGTCAAATAGTTATGAAAAACCTGTCTCTGTGTGAAGTCACACACATGACCAGTCGTATAGGAGCTCTGACCTTAAGAGGTTAAAGTTAAGGTAACAAATAAAATTTTTACTTGACTTGGATAAGTAGTACTCCTATATAAGGTCCACAATCATGAACCTCCAAAGGTTTTGTGATTGGAGGAGTTTTTATTCTACCATTTGTGTCATTTTCGGTTACACACGTAAACCAAGAATGGTCTCATTTGTTTCTGATCAGCGATCGCAGCGATTGAGTTTGATGGGTATATTGATCAATATTGGCATTCTCCTTATTAATTTATATATTTCTTGTCAAACAAACATGTTCCAATATTTTCTGTTAGTTCCATTCACAAAACATTTTTTTTCCTGTGTACACAGCAACTGAACGAGCATTGGTGAACACCATCCATTTACAATTTCATTCACAAAAAAAAAATCGAAGGCCCTGCAGGAAGTGGATTCACTCTCTCCCAGTCTTATTTCCCCTAGCTGCAGTGCATCATGTCAGTCAGAGTCAGATAAGGCTGGCAAAGGAGGTTAAAAAGCACGAAGAGGCATCTCAATACTGGGGAGAACGGGTGCAAGACAATGGAAGGGCATCCATGCTACGTAAATATATAAGCAAATATACACACTTATGAGCTTAGGCCAGTTTAAGCTTTAAGGGAAAAAAGAATGTAGTTTTATCCTTCACATAAAACTTCAGTCTAACCTGGCATACTGCACTTGTGTCCATGCAGGCAGATAATTTTTCCTGATTTCTGTTTCAAGTGACTGATGCAGAGTCTCAACTCACTTGCCCAAGATGGCATACATCTATGGTATGGAACTCCTACCAAGCAGGGCCCAACTGCACATAAGTTAATGAGGGAGACTCGGTCACGACCCAACACAGGGCATGCTAAATTTAGAATAGTTTGATTGAGCAAGAATGGCATGGTCATTCACCAACAGTCAGGTCCCACAGGTGTTTGGAGATCCATTTGAAATGAAACAGTTAAGACGTGCCTGACCAATGGACTTTCAGGTTTAATTCTGGTACTGAGCAAAAAATAAAATAAAATAAAATAAATTTGGATGAACTCGTGTAGAAAATACAACCATTTTTATACACACCCCCCAAAAGTAAGGGGCCCAGAAGTCTGTGGACAAAATTTAACAAAATGTATTTTTTTTATTTTTTTTTACCTGGCTGCAAATCCTTTGCAGTCGATGAAGGCCAAAAGACCAGAATCCAAAGACATCAAATCTTGAGTTTCTTCAGCTCCTGCTTGTTTTTTGGGGTGTTTTGCCTTCCTTTTTGTCTTAAAACAAGTGCAATGCACACGCAGTCCGATTCAGGACAGATAATTGACTTGGTCATTGTGGAACATTCCACTCCATTGCCACAAAAAAAGCCTCGGGTTGCTTTCACATTATGTTACAGATCATTTCCCGTTGAAGTTTTCCAGTTATACTCATAAAGTTGAGAATCAAGCTACTATCAAAACCCAAGCTGAGCACTTGGTCCACACCATCCCATGTGACCTGGAGGTGATGCGCAGGGAATTGGAAAAATGTGCAGGTACACAAAACCACTCTGAGAACTGCAGGACACCCCACATACACACATGACCTTTCGGGAGGGGGACCCGTCTCGGCCGTTGAAGCGGCTGAGGGCCTGTTAGGCTCACACCGCATGCCAACACAAACACTTTGCCACGCCCAGTGACGTGCAGTCGGAGGTTAGTTTGGTGAGGCAGAATCCTTCCCATTGCTTGATTAGCAATCAGACGATTAACTAGTTTAATGAGACTACTCGGCAGAATGACGGGCCAGTTTAAATACGTTGAACCTGAAATGCTCACTAGACAGCAGATTTGCGCGTACTTGCTTCCAGGAAGCCGAAGCAATGTCATCAACAAATATTAAAACAGTTTGACTTGCGCAGAGTTCAATGCTTGATCAATATACAATGTATTCTCCTTTAAATACGCGCTTTTACACCCAAGCAAGAAGAAGAAAAAAAAAAGCGGGCGTTTATTTTTGCAGTCTTTTTTCATAATCCGATTAACAAAACGTTTAAACGATATAGAGAATTACCGACAGCCGATAATTTTTCCTAATTGATTATTCAGATTTCCATCCTTGCCGTCACGAATTGAAGCGTATACGGGAATGCATCTTTTTGTCAATATCTCCTCTATCAGTATATGGGCTTCCTATAGGCTTGGTCTAAATTGTTTTGATTGTCAATCAGGAATGGTAGGTTGGAACAGGTTCGCAAAATCCTGTGACACAAGTTTGGGTCACTGCCTCACCTTACTGCACGGCTCTGGCCATACCTAAACGCTGGACTCCCCTGAATCCCCAAACAAAATAAAAAATGACTAAGCAAAGCAGACATGTCATCAGTGGAGTTACTGTCCTGCAGCTTGCTAACAAGTCTGGAACTCCAACGAAACCCCCACTCTGGCTGGAAGGAAAATGGCAAGGCAATTAAACCCTGATCAAAAACTTTCTGATGAGAACATACAAAAGCAAGATCCAGCAGCCAGGCTAATAACGTGGCTCTGGGCAGGTATGGCATTGGAGACCGTCTGACTGAACTAAAATGGTGGGAGAGTGGAACGTGGCTCCAAAACCTCACATCAATCCCTCCCATGGCACAAGTTTTGCTTTAGTTGAGACAGAAGCTGTTAATAACCAAGGAATTCTTCCAGATTAGGAACAGGATCAGAGCCACTTGGCAGCAAACCCCTGGAAAACACTGGCAGCATTGTTTTTCCACAAGAGGACAGACAGGATGTGCTCATCACCTGTGCCATGCTGAGTGCTGGATTGATTATCATTTGGTCAGATTCAAGCTCAGCAGGAAAATCCAGCTTGACTACCTATCTACAAGGTCTCACACAGAAAATTTAACAGTCAAGATCCTCACAATACCACCACCAGGGATAACCACAGACATCTCCTTAATGACTGGCTTGATCAACTTCAGGAAGAATACACCTGTTGGTTACAACCGGGCACAGCTATGAGTTGCAACGTTATGCGCTCAATTTTACAGGGTAACATCAGCAGGATTAGTTTGACAGCAACTCTGCTCAGATATTCTCCCGAAAGTTAAACCAAAACTGTCAAAGCACTCCTGTTCAAACCGGTCTCAGCCACTATGAACCATGACCTTCTAAAGGCCAAATCTGGGACTCAGAGGCCTATCCTGGAGATAGAAAGCATTTGATAGACTCAAGTCTTAGGCTGGCAAACAATTTCCTTGAGTCCAATTAAACCCTTCAAAGACCACCATCAGAAACTGACCCTTGGGCAGACTGCATTCAAAGCCTCCTTTATGACACTGATCCAACTGATGACCAACATTCGGCAATATCTCAGCATACAGCAGTATCTTCCACAAATCCTCGGCCTTGAAATGACAGCGCAATTTCTGTGAAATTCTATGTGCTATCAGAAGTTTAAAAAACAAAATAAGTTCCAGACCTGAAGGGATCCTGACAGAGATGCTAAAGCATAAGTTTTACTCGCTAGTAGCCCTCACCTTCGGATGACAAGTATTCAGCAGTCTGAGAACATACCTCAAGAGTAGGTTGATGCCAGTACAGTCATCTGGGACAAACAGAAAAGGGAAAGTGCAGTTTATGGAAAACAATGGCTGATATTCCCCCTCTCCTGTGCTAGAAAGGCGCCAGTAAAGCTCGTGCTCCGCATACCAGCTGCACACCTCTCAGAGTGCAGTTCTGCTCCATACAATACCAACAAGAGGACAGCAGAGATGTCATCTTCATTGCTTTTAGCACCTTTTTAAAGGAAATTGACACCATTGGCCATCCAATGCTCTGGAATCTGCACTTTAACCAACGAGAACCACCCCAGTTTCTCGCCTCCAAATATTGCGTGACCAACTGCAAGCCAGAGGCATTATACTCCTTTTCATTGAGTAAACACTATCTAGTCTCTCAGTTTTCAAACTAGCCATACAAATTGCATAATATATTATTCCTATTTCAGTGCCGATGTCTGCCATTCAAAATCATGTTTATTATTTCCATTGAAATAAGTGGAATGATTGGCTTTGGTAGACCTCGGTGATGCCATGATGCACTCTCTTGCTTTTCTAGACTTCACAGACTCTTTATTTAGTGTCACAGGCTGTCCTTTTTTCTACTACGCTGCTACTAGTGCAACTACTGAATGTATCCCTAAAACTTACACAAACAGTGATACCACTACAACTTGGAATGCACATGTCCCTACGATCCTCCACACAGGAACTGCTACTACTGCTGCTGCTACTGTAGGTCCACACACATACATAGACACACACACAAATACAGCAGCTGCAACGACCATGTACACAAACACATCACTACCTCAAATCAGTCCAGCAGCTACCTAGAAATACCACAGCAATGACTAAGAAACACCCTAGTAATCACCCTGTACAACCAAGCAACCACAAATAAACAATCTAACAATCACCATCACCTCACACTCGAAATACACCATCAACCTCTCAACACAACATAGAAACACTCTAGCAACAGCCCAGAAACACCCTAGCAACAGCCCAGAAACACCATAGCAACCATAAAAAATCACCCTAGCAACCATTCTACACCCAAGCAACTGCCTATAACCTATTACCAATAGCAATAATAATACCACCTCTTATACGGATTTGTACATTCTACATTACAAGCAACGAAATGGCAAGATATGTCTTAGATGTATAGTGAAACACAACAAAGACTTGAAATACTTTCATTATTAGTCATGCACTAACCCGTCACTGATGATTATTCGATAGTGATGCCATAAGAACAGGATGTAAAATGTCTTAAAAAAACAAATAACCAGAGCTATTATAAACAGTCATAACAATACACCTCTACCTGTATATTGTTACTTACCCACGCTGATGCTCGCCAACGAAATTCACCCTTACTATACTTAATCCTGTTCACTTCAGCCGTGCAATATATGGTCATCAAAGCAGTTATCAAAAACAAGGTTTCTGCAATTAAATATTAGTTCAGCAACTTGAAGTGAGGTTGAATCTTGAGTTAAATTTAGCGTTTGTTTGAAGAGAAAATTGTCGACACTGCTAATTTTTCAACAGATCAATATTCCTTTTCTTTGCTTCCTGTAGAACAACAGAGACCTGATAAAATGTAATACTTTGATATGGAGTTGAATGTGTAATGTTTCCACTACATTTGAAATATGGAACTGAAGGCTAGCAGTTTATTTGAATTTTTTAACGTACTCCCATTACTTTTAAACACAACTGTAACACTTACTTTTTTGTTATGTTAGCCTTATATTGAGGGTTTTAAGTGATAATGAACTTTGTTTTGGCATTAAGAACTTGGTTGCTGGGTCAAAACTAATTCCCCATTACAGTAAAGAGGTTGGACTTTGGGAAGAATGATAAGAATCAAACAATCCAGAAACATCTTTGACTTGTTTTTCTGTATGTTCATTACTGCACCCATAAAAAATGCGCCAACATTATGATCACGACACAAAGGAAAAAGAAAATCCACCAGACTCTTTATCAAAATAGTTTATTCAGTTGCTTTTCCTGTCACAAAAAGTAAGACCATTCATCCTTTTCTACAGGAAATTTCACACGCAACCTCCCACTGAGTGTGCCAACTAAAACTGGTGAAATAAAATACAGACCTTTTTTAATTACGATGAGCTGAGGAGGGGGCAAAAAAAAACGAACAAAAAAGCGGCAAGTATTTTAAAAAAAGGTATACTTCACATCACAGGAACTTGTTCGCTATAATTTTACACTTTGAGAAATCTTAATTTTTCCCATGTTTGCTATAATTGTACACGTTAAGAAATCCAACACGGCAGAAAAAACATTAAATGCGGAAACTAAGTGAAGTCATGTCCACTGGCAGAGAGGGAACCTTGACAAACAAAGGGGTCCCGAGCAGAGGTTTGGGGTCCAGTAGTCTGTATTCCCAGAGTCTGTTCTCCGGACAGAAAACCAGATTCCAGAGACTCCATATTCTCGGACCCGAGCCAGCGAGAGGGAGGCCCATCAATGCATTCCGAGACGCCAAAAAATGAAAGCATTCAGAGAGAAGGAAGAATGCATTAAAGGTATCATGTTTCATTGAGACTCGTCTTCAAGGAGGATGTGCGTATGTGTGTGTGTGTGTGCGTACGCGCTCACATACGCTTGGATGGTGCAGAAGCGTAGCATACCGTTTTAACACAATAAAGGCTGGGGTGCAGGTGGTGATTGGGGGGGGGGGGGGGGTGCAGTTTTCCTGTCCAATCAAAAAGAAGCTGGGCAGGGGGCGCCAACGCCCTGCTGCCTTCTTCCCCCCCCACCCATCATTTCTTTTGACTTGCATATAAAAACTGTCGGTCTCTCTCGGAGGGCAAATCCAGCCCCTAACGTATCCGGGTCGAGCTTGGCGACTGCATTTTCTCTGCGTGACGTTCCTTATTTCCCAGGAATCTTGGCCCTTTTGCGGGCGATGGCGTCCTCCACGGCCTTCAGCTGCTTCAGAAGCTCCTCGCGCCGCGACAGTGTGCTGCTCGGCTTGTTCGATTTCGGCGGGGTCGGCCCGCTGGTACCTGAACCCGGCCCTACCCCCGCCGGTTTGCCAGATAACGCTCCAGGTCCCTTCCCAGAGGATTTGGGGGGTGGAGACATTGGCCGTTTCCTGCGGAGGGAAAAAGAATCCGAACTTAACATCCCCCCGATCAGAAATAATGTGGAGCGGTTAGGAGAACAAGAATTTCCGGCATTTTTCAGTGTTTGCCAGAGTGTATCAATCAGAAACTGCACTCGCTGAGATAAAAACTATTTGCACGACTGAAAACCCAATGTTTGGTCCAAGCTGAATATTTGCTTCCGGCAGACAGCTTGATATATTCTGAACATAGTACGACCCAAAACCAGAGGGGCGGTCAATGTTGAAGAATAAAATCTGCATATTCGAGAAACTCTTTCAAACAAGGTAACAGAATAACAGGGACAAGCAAACTTCACTTAGTTCACAGTGGGTGAGTTAACAGAAAGTGTGATATGAAGGTGATATGTAGTGTTACCTCTCTGGTTGTGGGGGCATGGGGCGTGGCCCAGGGCCTCCTCGAGGGCGGTCCAACCTGGGCGAGAGGGGTGGTCTGAGCATCCTCCTGTCTCGACCTGCAACGACAAAGGAAATCGTCATAGCAGCTATGTGTCATCCTCAACAGGACTGCAGGGAATGAGTCGACCCGCACACAGATGCAAACTCAAGGTACAGCGCTGTTAAAAAGAATTTGCCTGCTTCCGGAATTCTTTTTTTCTTTTTTGCATATTTGTCACACTTTGTTTCAGATCAAACAAATTTTAATATAAGACACAGATAACCAGAGTAAAGACAATATGCAATTTTAGATAATGATCTCATTTTTAAAGGGAAAAAGCTATCCAAACCTACCTGGCCCTATGTGAAAAAGTAATTGTCCCCAAAACCTAATATCTGGCTGTGCCATCCTTCACGACAACAACTGCAATCAAGCGTTTGCGATAACTGGCAATGAATCCTTCACATCGCTGTGGAGGAATTTTGGCCCACTCTTCTTTGCGGAATTGCTTTAATTCAGCCACGTTGGAGGGTTTTTGAGCATGAATGGCCTGTTTAAGGTCATGCCACAGCATCTCAGTCGGATTTAAGTCCGATTAAAGTTAACAAATGCACGTGCCACATTTGTCATCCACTGTAAACATTACTTTTGGATTTGAACATAATTCCCATCACATTAACCCTAGTCCTGCTGTTTGCCAATATATATAGAGTACCCAAACTCGTTTCCCTGTGTTCCGGTCGTCAATATATTGTTCCCCGGTCGCTATTTCTATTTCCCCGTTTGTCAGTCCTTGAAAAGCATAAGCCTGTAGGTAGGGCTAGGGTTAAAGCTTCAGCAGCTTCTTCTTAATAAAAAAATTGAACAATGCCCAAACGTTTATGGTATATATATATATGTATATAGTACAGGCCAAAAGTTTGGACGCACCATCTCATTCAATGCGTTTCCTTTATTTTCATGACTATTTACATTGTAGATTCTCACTAAAGGCATAAAAACTATGAATGACCACGTGGAATTATGTACTTAAGCAAAAAGTGTGAAATACCTGTAACTGAAAACATGTCTCATATTCTAGTTTCTTCAAAGTGGCCACCCTTTGCTCTGATTACTGCTTTGCACACTCTTGGCATTCTCTTGATGAGCTTCAAGAGGTCGTCACCTGAAATGGTTTTCACTTCACAGGTGTGCCTTGTCAGGGTTAATTAGTGGAATTTCTTGCCTTATCAATGGGGTTGGGGCCATCAGTTGTGTGGTGCAAAAGTCAGGTTGATACACAGCCGACAGCCCTATTGGACAACTGTTTGATAATTCCACGTGTTCATTCATAGTTCTTAAGCCTTCAGTGAGAATCTACAATGTAAATAGTCATGAAAATAAAGGAAACGCATCGAATGAGACGGTGTGTCCAAACTTTTGGCCCGTACTGTATATATACCCAAAGATCAGAGGAAAACACCAAGTCCTCAAAAAGAGACATCAAAACAGAACTGCAACATCAATATCCTACTTACCGCTTCAGTGCATATTCAGCAAACTCGTTAACCTTTGTAATCTCAGCTGTCACAAATTGTTCAACCATGACATCATCCTTCAGAACATCATTCTTAAAAAAACCTTGTTTTGTTTAATAGTAGTTTACTGCTATCCACACTCAGTTTGGTCTGTGAGTGTGTGCATTCGCGCATGGGTACGAATCATGGAGATATACATACATCAACCGTTACAGCTTTATTCCAATCTAATTAAGGACATTAAAACATAAAAGTAAAGGTTAATATGAGAATCCAAATGCAAATTAAGGAGCTCCGTAGTGTCAAAGGAATGCGGCAGAGTTAATCATTACTTTGGCCTGGCTCAGAACAACTCCGGAAACAATAAGGTGACAACTTAAGTTCATTTTCTGGGGGATGGTCACGATTAACGCCTCTTCTTCAGATGATCGACAATTTATTTACTTGTAAACTTGCGCAGAAAAATTGCAATAACCCGGGAAGGAGGACCTCTGAACTCTCAGGAAAGCACTTCAAGCACTAGGGTGGAAATTTCTGAAAAGACCTTCAATTGACAGACACCTTTTCCTCTTGAACAGCCTCTTCATCAGTCCGCACACGGTGTGCGTGGGCGCGGAACAATACCGCAGAAACGATCCTGGCCAAACAGCGGCACATGCCAGGCTGCCACACGCCCCGCCTCCACGCATTCGTATCGGTGTGAGGGCGGAAGAATGCGGAAAAATCCGCCCGCTAATCACAGTGCGCTTCCTTCCGCAAAGTTGCATCAGGACGTTTTAAGGAAAGTTACAGAAGGTCTGGTGTGAATGCCACGCCCTCGGGCGGCGCCCTTTCACCCATTTGGCAAAGGTAAATACTAAATTAATTCACCGTATCAGCAACATACACAGCTCCTATTTCCAGAACCGTACGCATCTTGAAGGCACATAAATACCCCATCTAAAACGGTTATCCTCCATCAGGTCCCAGCTCGCTAAATCACTGAAGTTCAGACGAGGAACCATGTTTATACTGTAGAACAGAGGTGGGCAGCGAGGGCCGTATCTGTCCCTGGTTTTTACACCAACGTTTGGCCTTTAATTAGTTGATTGTCTCAATTAGCCAAACCATTTATGAAATCTGACGTTTCATGCGCATTTCTTTAAATTATCATGAAACTACAAAGACTAGTCTTGTCTCCCTTCATAATTCATTTTCCTTTGATCGAATCGTTGTGAAAATCTATATTTGCACATGCAATCAATTAACTCAATTAGTCAGGGTAATTGATAGGAATAAAAACCTGCATACACACCGGCCCTCCAGGACCGTGATTGCCCACCCCTGCTGTAGAAGGTCCCAGACCACATTTGCAATGGAATGACTATATATTAGGGACTTGTTTCACAAAATAAAACTTCACCTTTCTTGCTTTAAATGCATGCTGAATAATGACAGGCAGCTCCCAAGATGCCAGTGAGTCTTGGCAGGGGAACGAGGCAAAAAAATAATAATAAATGCATGCATCCGGTGGGCTGTAAACCATGACATTAAGTGAATAATGCAAACTGTGATTTGTTTTTTTTTACTTTTTCACAGAGGTTGTGACTCTAGCAAATCTTGTCAACCCAGAAACTCAGCCCCTCCTTTCTTTTGTTAGCATTTATTCAGCAATGGTCTGGTAACATCAATGTATACAGTACCTAAAGGTAAATAGAGGAAAATGGTGCATATCAATGCAAGAAAAGTCTAATCATGCAGTAAATACATCCCAAAATACATCGATTAAATACATAGATTAAATACAGGTGTTTAAGAAAGGCACTGTGAACAGAAACTTGAAGTTGCATCCAAATTTTTGACCTGTATTGGCCTTGCTTCCAAACTTCTGGCCTGTAATGCATGTGTAATCACGCCTGTTTTGGGGAGTCCCTGGCCTAGTGACCTGGCCCTTACCTCTGTCAGGCGACATGGCAGTCCTCTTGCTGGGCGGGGACATGGGCCGATCTTTGTCAGAAGGCATGTATCTCTTCCTGTTACCGCGGTCCGTCTGTTGCTAAGGAAATGGATACATGCCATCAAGACAAGGTTGCAATCTTGACTGACATCACTCAAGCCCAAGACATGAACTAGCAATTATCTTTGAGGAAGTTTACGTAAGGTTTTTTTCAAAACGCTCAGCCTTACTGCACGACTGCATTCAAATTCATGAGGAAATACGTTTTCAGACTCCAGTTACAATTCGCATTTGGTTTGAGAGCTGAAAATTTTCTTACATCATCAATCCACAAAGAATGTACGAGCTGTGTGAATGGTTCCACAAATACGAGTGAGACGATGACAAACAAAAGCTTCAAAAGTCTCCATTTGAGATACCTTGACTACGAAAATAAATACTTTAACCTTAATTGCCAAAATATCTTGGAACATTCATTCATCTCTGGTTAAACCGTGTGACGTTACTCCAAAGTGGAGTAATGACATCTCCCAGCACCAGATCCTATCCAATCACCTTGTGGAGCAGGGTGAGTTTGATGTCCTTGTGAGAGCCGTAGCCTCCTGGGGGTCCTATGGGCGGGGCGTGCAGGGAGTGGCCCTTACTGCCTGGCCCCAGCCTCTGCGAAGACGAGGTGGAGAGTTTGGGGGGCGGGACTGACGGATCCAGCTTCCTGCGGTCTTCTTTGGGAGGCTCTTCCTTTTTTGTTGGCTTCCCTGTAAAGGACCACGACACAAGTGAAGACACAAGTACGAGATGGACATGTGACCACCGGAAAAACAAGATAGAAGTCAATGCAAAGTGTTGATCATCGTCCTTTTGCCCGCCACGACCTCAAATGCCCTGAAAGTTGATCTTCAGCCCACGCATACAGCTGGCCTCACATGACCTTTGACCCGCTGACCAGTTCAACTAACCCCTGTAGGGAGTTACTATGGCTAATTTGGTCAAAATCTTTCCGCTTCTTCAGTTGACATCACACACACACACAACAAGAGTCATGGAGGGACAGACTACTGGAAAACAGTATGCCTCCGGCCCACTCCGTGTGGCGAATAGGAAACAACCACAGAATAGACACGAATCGCCATACCTCAAATTATTTGCACAACTCGCTGAAGATCGAAAGTATTTTAAAGAGGGCTTGTTTCTCACTGTTCCAAAGCTGGCTTTGTTAGCCTAACCAAAAGTGAGACCTTTTCGATGTATGCAAGTTGTAGCCTGGCTCGTGGGAAGTCGATAATGTTGTCCCATCCCAATGGTACTCAAGATCACTTTGGAGTACAGAAAAAAGAATGAATGTGAATACAATTATACTAGTATTCCAGAATGAGTCTGATGAGTTTAGCTGAAGCTTTTGATGTAGTATCCATATTAAATCTTCAAGCATCATTAAGACTGATTTATATGCTTTTAAAATGCACGTATTATGTGACTTTTCACTGATCATTCAAGCATTCTTGAACTCTACAAATAAAGGTTTAAATGCTTATTTGTTAAGAAACACTTGAGTTTTCTCAGGCTTGCCAATTCTGCAGTACCTGTCTGTGAAACACTCCATTGAAAGTCCTGCCAGTGCCCTTCCGAAAACCCCAGTGTGCCGTGATTGGTCAACTTGATCACTCACTTGTGATTGGTCCACCATTCTTCTCACCCCCCTTACCATAAATGCATTTCTGCATGAGAAACAAATACTGGCTAAGCCTTGTGGGCAAAACACACTGGATTCAAGGGCTTGCCAAAATATCTGCTTGGCCCAAAAATTCAAATGGTGACATCACCAATTGATAAAAATTATTGCCAGAAGCGATTGGGGTGTTTCAATCAGCTCTGGAGCAGTGTGTTTTGTGGCAGACAGCACTTCTTCTGGAGGTGACTTTGAGTTGTTTACCAACACAGACCTTTTAATTGCGCATGAAAACGATATGATTCACACTACAACATAAAAATAATGAAAAACCATAACAGGTACATTTTAATGGATGGAAATCTTCCCTTTTCTTATCGGAGAGCCTTTGGAAGCTCAACCCCCCAGATAGTTTTCTGTCTAAATAACACAATGCCCACATAACAATGATACAAAAGTGAACGTTATGTGCCGGACCAGTTAAGCGTGACAATGATATATATATTTTTAAATGTAATGAAATGCTAAATTTATCCATTTACAGGGTGCATTATCAAGGATTTTTAATAACACCCACAGTTTTTGCACAGCTGCGGTCAGGAAATTACTGATCTGGGGAGTTTTTAGTTTCATCCACAAAATATTTGAGATTCTCAGCATGTCATTGCAATCTAAAGGTGAAAAAATATGTTTCCATTTTCATCAAGAATGTATTCATGGAACTCCATTACGACAAAAATACTGAGATAATGCTTACTGAAATTAGCATATCATATGGCATTGGTGACTAGCTTCAGCTACATCGTTTCTCCAATATCTGGTTCTGTGCAAATAAAGCCATTTAGAGGAAAAAATAGAGAAAATAACTATTTTAATCTAGACATCTGCTCTAACTAATATTATTTGGAGTCTACAAAGTGATCAGCACAGAAAAGTGATAAAAAATTGTTTTTGCACCATGGAAGCCATACAAGTATTTGTCATTAATGCTGAACCTTCAGCCCGGCTTCAGCTTTAGATGTCGAATGCCTTCAATGCCTTCAGTTCAGGTAGTTAGTAGATGCGCCAGAAAAAAATTATCATGGACGTTTAATTATGGCTAAAAGCAACATAAAAGCAACCAGTGGTGCCAGTGACAATTTGCATGGGGAAAAAAAGGCTCTAACTGAGAAACATAATGTGCAAACAAGCCAGCCGCGCTACCTTTATCCTTGTTGGGCGGCCTGTCGCGAGGCGGGGCCTTGTCCTTGCGGGCGTGGCCCGGCGTTGGAGAGCGCGAGCTGGCTGAGGACACAGGGCTTGCCAGGTCAGCGTACATATCGTCTGAGTCAGCGCTCCGCCGAGAGCTGCTGCTGGAGGAGGCCGAGGACACAGAGGAGACGCTGCTGACGCTCAGGGATCTGAGGAGTAATTACATACTTCAGCATCTCGGGCTCAGGGACCCAAGTACAGTTACTGCATGAAGCGTGAATGAGAAACACGCTACTAAAACTTCTCAAAACTACAGCAGTCGGTCTGCTTAGTTTCCAAACGCTAACGGAGTCTTGTTAAAAGAAGAGGGGATGCACTACAGGGGTAAATGCATTCCCGTTCCAACATTTTTGAAACCTGTTACTGGCATCAAATTCAAAATGAACATATATTAAAAAAAAAAAGTTTCAACATCTAATAATGCTGTCTTTACACAAATTACAACTAAATATAGAGTTTAAGGGGTCAAGCCAGGGTTCACTCAATTTAAGTACTTCTAAACACTAATAACACATAAAAATTGAGTCAACTGAAAAAAGCACAGAATGGAATTTGATTTTCATCAAATTTAATAAGGCACCGTGGAAACCGTACATTATTTGCGAAAAAGCGATCTCAGAAACGATACCATGTTTTCCTGTAATTCTTTTTTGTTTTGAAGCTAATATCACCAGCTATACAATGACATGCTCATTCTGGGTATGTTCATGGGAAAATATTTTGAAAAATTATTTGGTCATAGAATTTTAGAAATGGGTGGCAGAATCTGCCTGGCAGATGGATCATAAATGCACCATGTATCTACCTACCCAAAAATGGCCATGTCATTGTATAGAACATAAACTGATGCTATGGTGAAAATTTCAGAACAATACCTTGAAAAATGTGGATTTTATGCACACCACAAGCCCAATAAACTATGAAATTTTGCGACGCGAGAAAATTGGGTTTTTGTCTCGAAACGAATGCACTGGAGGCGTTCACATGATACAAATCCTCTTAAGACAGTTTTTTGGTCTTAAAATCACCTTCACATGTTTTGAAAGATTTTTTACAAAATGGAAAAAAATATTTTTTCAAGTCTGAACCTAGTCTTGACCCCTTAAATTATCTACTATAATTGTT
This sequence comes from Gymnothorax reevesii, assembly GCA_029721435.1. Lineage (NCBI taxonomy): Eukaryota > Metazoa > Chordata > Actinopteri > Anguilliformes > Muraenidae > Gymnothorax > Gymnothorax reevesii. The sequence goes on along the minus strand of CM056574.1, from coordinate 26,816,890 downwards.
GCATTCCGCTTTTATTCACAGTATACTTTACACAGCGGTCCAAATCTTTTTGGAAACGAGGCTGCAGAAACATCACCACTGTTATTATAAAACCGGTTGATGGCAATGAAGAGGGTTTTTAATCAGCATAGGGAAAACAACACAAACCACCAGGAATTTCTCAAAGCTGACAACAAAACATTAACTTGAATGAAAAAAATCCCAGAGGCGTAAAGCGAAAGCAATATTACAGAGATCAAAATAACAACAATGAGAGTCCAGGTGTGGAGAAGACAAGATGACTAACTTCTACAATACCTGGATTTTCTGTGGTATCCACCAGCAGGTCAAGTGCAGGGGGAAGGACAGAGGAAAAAAAAAGGGGAGGGAAGAAATTAGTTCTACACAAGAAAACATGTCCGTCTCACACATACATGCATACATGTAAAAATACCTACCACTATCCATTCAGAGGCAGCGAAGTGTAGACATAAGAATTTCCGCCTAATTTACAGGAAGTTGTGGACAGTGACATCACATTTACCCACCTTCCTACTACTACCTCCTACTTCTAACCTCGTGCCTGTGAGCTCCGGTGGAGACGATAATATCTTCCCTCTGAATCAAAACTGTAGTGGGTGGCTGGTCGCATGACCTCCTACTGTGCTTATCCCGCTACTAAACCCGCAGTGTGGTTTCTGGTCGTCATCAGCGAATGGGCAGCGTTGCTCACCCTCAGAGTAATTTAAGTGGCGGCAGTGTACGGTGACTTCTTGTCCTCTTGCAAAATATGCTGAAAAAAAGTCTGGTGCCTGTAAGCCTGCTCTCTAACCCACTCAGTGCCGCTGTCGACAAAGTCACAAAAATGACAGAAGTTCTAGGGAGCAGAGGGGGGCTGCAGTTGAGAGGGGCTCATCAACTACAGAGGGCTTTCGTCCAATCAAAATGCGGTTCAGGGCGTCAGCTAAATTCCTGTAATGTAATGTAATCTCAATGTAATCTGTACTGTAGTTGGTCTTGATCCAAATCGTACATCAGCAAACAATCTGAGCGAATGCAGACAGTAAACACATGACATCATCTTGCAGAGATCAACACCATTCATCACCTGGTTCACCTTGGTGAACTTGCGCTAGTCCACTGCAACCAATAACGTACTCTAACCAAAAATATAAACTGTCCATCAACTGTCTCCTCTCAGATGAGGTAGCAAGGATCCATAAAAGATGCACACAAGTCAAACAGCAGTGAACAAAAAACGTTTGGACCTTTCAAAGGTTTTTTTTTCCTCACAGCAAACAGCGCTCTCATCACACTCAAAACTCTGTGCAATGATAGAAAGGTGATTAAATCTGTTCTGGGGCGCGTTTCCCAAAAGCGAAGTTGCTAACTAAGTTAGCAACTTATATAGTTCGTCCAAACGCAGTCAATGGGCCCAACTATGTAAGTTAGCATCAGTGATTTCGGGAAAAGCACCCCTGATCGGTTTGACACCAGACTGTTTGGTCCCTGATTCTACATAGGATCCTTCGTTTTACCATTTAGAAATGTAATGAGGCCTTATGTATCCAAGACCAATAAGGTATTAACAAAAGTGATTTGATTTGTATAAGCACTATGAACTGGAATCAATAATGGTTAAACACTTATGAATTATGTATCATCAATTTATTAACTTTATAATGATAAATTACCATTCAAAATACTCATGTACATTTTGAGTTTTTAGTTACCTCTGCCAGAAGGTATTGTGAACACTGGTGCGTTAATGTGTGTGTTTGTTAGCGGGATTACTCAAAACATATTCAACGGATTATTACAACATTTATGGGGAGTCAGTATGAATGGGAAGCTGCTGTAAGCGTTTGTGGATCAAAACCTGCTGGGAAAGGTACGTGGTTCCTCAGCGCACTCCAGTTAAGGTACCTGGATTACAATTCTTTGAGTTGTACTAAAATTTGACACCGTGAATAGACAAATTAACACCATAACCGACCTTGTACATGCACCTACGCCTTGCGGAAAAATAAAAGTGGTAAAGGGGAGGGGCTGCGAGTCATTATCATGTCTGATGACACAAGAGGAGCAGCCCCGCCCCTTTCCAGGGAAGTGCCTGCATGGGCGTCATAGAGTTTGAGCTCCATCCTCTTGCTTCTATTCATTTGCTTCACAGCAATAAATGAAACTACTGTTCACCAGCCCTGGACTTCGGCTCTTCTCCTTGAGAGCCGGTTAAACAATCGTACGCCGAGGAGTATATTCTCCCAGACACATCTGGACAGGAAGTACAGCGTTTTCCCCCACAGATGTCACATTTGCTTCAGTAGGGAAGCATGACATCACTAGGCAGAGGATGGAAAATGCTTGTAAGCGCTTTCCTTTATCAAAGGCAGAAAGGAGAGCTGAATTCAACGTTTGTTTGCCAGAAATGATACACAGGGCACTCAAACAGCCTCAAACAAATGTGGAAAATGCAATGTACTTAAGCTGTCCAGCCTAAGGTAATTTGCAGTCCTAGTCTCTGGTCAGGCTTTTGAATAAAACAAAACAGTCCAAACAACTCATCCAAAAAACAACTTAAAACACAGAATAAAGTTTACATGAAAATTGACATGATATTAATATTAATGCTCACAGCTCAGTTGTTGGTTGAGCCCAAGTTTGTCTCTTACGTTAAACACCTTCAGGTCTGTTAAGAGATTTGATCTCCGCTGATAGAGTTCCATGTGTGTGCTCAGTTTACTGACAGGTGTGACTGACCAGAAGTCGTTCTGCACATTGGGACGAGCCGCTGTACAGTTCAGCAGGCATGCTGAAGTCATACAGACACACAGGTAAGACGCACATACAGACAAACCACAGAGATTTTTTGCCGGTTTACTTCCCCAGTTAAAACAGCGCCAGGACGTACCTGGACTTGCGGGATCCGGATCGGGAGATGGAGGCGGAGGACGAGCGCGTTCGCGAGCCCGAGGGGGAGCGGGAGCGGGAGCTGGACCCGCTGTAGCTGCTCCCACTACCGCTGATGCTACCGCTGACCGTTCGCCTGAGAGACACAAACACAGCGGTGAGGTGAGGCTGCCGCCCAAAGGGTCGTATCCGTGCGTACATCCATGCATCTGTCCGTGCGCAGGAGCCTCTGACCTCCGGTGAGAGACTTTTGCGGTCTCTGCCCGGCTCGTGATAAGCTCATTTTACTTCACTTGTTGGGATATGGAAATAGTAGGTTCACCACTTTATTTTTTCCCCAAATACGGCTTTTTATTCTCTGCCGGTCGAGTGCACAAAAGGAGGATTATGTCGTGGCGCAAATCTGTCTGTCCGCATCAGAAGGTGCTCGGCTGGTGAAATCAACTCCTCCTACAGTTTTCATAGGACATCCCCGAAACTTTGCACTTACGCTGCACATAGTCATAGATGACAGACATTATCGCAGTCGGGCGGGGGATATTCTGCTCTCAGAGAAGTCTGGTTATGAATTCTGAAATTTCGACCGACGTTCTAAAGAGCAAACAAGTAATTATTCTGATTTCGCTTTGTCATCTTACTTTCGACCATTTCAAGTCATTTGCAGAAATTAAATGAATAAGAACCCGCAAACAGCTCATCTAGATAGCTTATTGCCTAAATGCGAACAAAAATACTTGGTGGGATTCAAGTACATTGAAAAAAGCACTATGTTGCGCAATTCTAGACTGAATACTGCAATTGCTAATTGACGCAAGGCCAGTAGTTGCTTTCATATGCATTCAGACCTACAGCAAGACGGGCGTGGGATCGAATCCAGCTGCGGCCTTTCTGTGCGGAGTTTGCATGTTCTCCCCGTGTTCCTGTGGGTTTCCCTCGGGTACCCCGGTTTCCTCCCACAGTCCAAAGACATGTACATCAGGCTAACTGGAGACTCTAAAATGCTCATGTATGAGTAAATAGTGTGCGAATGGTGTGTGCACCCTGCGATGGATTGGCTACCCTAGTGAGGAAGAACCTGTTAAGAGAATGGATGAATGGATAAGGTTATACAGTGTATTGAGTGCTTAACAGTTAGCCTTCACATTTCGCTTGCTAAAGGACACTCCAATTTTCATCCTTAGTATAAAATTGAAGACAATATAGACAGGGAGGTGAAACGAATCAACTCTCAAGTGCAGTATATATCCTTCAACAGCAGCCTCATTCAGAAGCAAAGGACTAGCAGCAAGGAAGAAACTATAGTCACCATTTTCAGCACTTATGATTGAAAAAGATGGCCATTTTGACTCATCTAAGATTAAGCTCTTTTAGTTGAAGTCATTCCTGACTTCCACGTGAACTACAAACCAGTAACTTCCTTCTTCGGAAACAGCATATTTCATTTTGCATTACACCCACACCGGTATTCCAAACAGAAAAGACACCAAGAAGAAGTCTGCCAAAATAAACAGTACCTGCGCAACCACCCACAGCCTAATGCTCGCCAACATATAATCCAGCCCACTGAGCATGCCCCAGAGGAATGACACAAGTAAACAGAGCTCTACATTCAGGAGAATTACATTGCCACAAAGATACACTTCACTACATAAATAAAAGCCACTTTATTTGCACAAGCAAATGTGCGAAGGGCAGATTTGGACAAGTGCCAGGACTCCTACACATTCATGAGAATCATATGCATGATAGAGGGAACGCGTATCAGGGCCTAAAATCGGGCGTGGGATTGCGGATATCGCAATCTGGAATTTTGCTGCGGGACGATCCTGCAGCTCTGATTTGCAGTAGCAAGGGCCCAATTTTAACGTTCTGAATGTCTGTAATGTGTGGCACATTTAGGGCGAGTCCAAATCCATTGCTGCTGGTTAAACGGCGAGTTATCCTGGCGCAAGGTGCTCAGTGCAAAGGGGTTGGTTTTAATTTCTTAATTAATCATCAGCGTGTTTTGGAAATATGGAATATACCAATCACTGTCATCTGCCATTCCCTTTAAAGCGTCCCCATTATGTGACTTTTCATTCGTCATTCTTGTATTCCTGAAGTCAATGAGTCAAAAAAAAAAAAAAAAACCCTTGAGTTTTCTCATGATGGCCATTTCTGCAGTGTCCACAGAGCTAATGAAAACACTGGAGTGGACAAGAAGACCAGTTTTGGTGAGATTCGCGTCCGCCATTTTACCAAAGGATAACGTCTTGCATGGAACTCAGAGAAATTAAGACAAAGGTAGTTCTGAGGTGGAATACAGATATTATGTTGATGATTTTTATCATACACATTTTTATCGTGAAAAAAAATAATACTAGTTATAATTATAAACCAAGATGAACATTTAAATATTAAAATAACTAGATGATGCACACTCTATAGAGATGCTAACCCACACCTCTTGTTGACCTTGACCTTTCGACCTCAAAATGTAAATTTGGACAGTGTACCCAAGGATCATCTACCCCGTAAAGTCTGGTCACCCTAGCTTCAGTGGTGGCTGAGCTGTCGTGCGGACAGACAGACAGACAGACAAACAGAGACACACACACACACACACACACACACACACACAGACGGTGCTAAACTGTATACCCACGCCGCCTCGTCGGGCGTGGGTGAAAATTGCCATAATCGAGAATAAAGAGCACTGTAGGAATTCAAGATACAAATACTGCTAAAAATATGAAAACAGCATTCCATAGACATAAATATACAACTCAATATATATAGTTGAATATTATATGAATTGAGTACAATATATATTTACAGTTAATTTAAAATTAATTAATCACTGGTTAAAATTAATCAAATTTATCATGAGATGCACATGCTAATGTCTTGGTCAGTAAAGCAAATCGCACGCTGGAATTAATTCAAAGAACTTGCGGTCTTACGTGTTCAATTCAAAGAAAACGAAAACTGTATATTTCGCTAAAAAGACCACTTTTAGAATACTCCACCCAATCTTTGGCCGTATCATCAAAAAAATCTCTCCTTCATATTGAAGGTGTGCAATGGAGATCCACTAAGTAAGTAATCATTCTTGGTTATAATGATTGTGCTGAAAGCAATTATAAAGCCCGACTAATGAAGCTTGATCTTTAGACATGTTAGATTTGATTGTGTGTTCCTGTGCAAATGCTTGAAGGGGGAATATGACATTCACTACAACCATTTAGTTTCATTTCAAAATGAAAATTCCAAAATTTAGGACTGAAACTTTTCGCCATTCGTATTTTAACAGATTATTTTATTTGTGGAACGCCAGTGACCTCTATCAAATTTCTGATACTACAGCTGCTTTTAAATCGAAGCCATTTCATTTTTATAAACAAAAGTTCAACAACTATTTTTCTTCAGATGATTCCTATACATGGGTTGGCAAATGTCATTGTTCACATTGTCGTCTGTCCCTCTGATGTTACTTACACTTGCTGGTAAACGGTCTTATTTTATTATTACTATATATATATATACAAACCCAAAACCAGTGAAGTTGGCACGTTGTGTAAATCATAAATAAAAACAGAATACAATGATTTGCAAATCCTTTTCAACCTATATTCAATTGAATACACGGCAAAGACAAGTTACTTAATGTTTGAACAGGTAAACTTTGTAATTTTTTGCAAATATTAGCTCATTTGGAATTTGATGCCTGCAACATGTTTCAAAAAAGCTGGCACAAGTGGCAAAAAAGACAGAGAGGAGGAATGCTCATCAAACACTTACTTGGAACATCCCACAGGTGAACGGGCTAATTAGGAACAGGTGGGTGCCATGATTGGGTATAAAAGCAGCTTCCCTGAAATGTTCAGTCATTAACAAACAAGGATGGGGCGAGGGTCACCACTTAGTAAAAAAATGCGTGAGCTGATTGTCGAACAGTTTAAAAACAGCATTCCTCAACGAGCTATTGCAAGAAATTTAGGGATTTCATCATCTACGGTCCGTAATATCGTCAAAAGGTTCAGAGAATCTGGAGAAATCACTGCACGTAAGCGACAAGGCCGAAAACCAACATTGAATGCCCGTGACCTTCGATCCATCAGGCGGTACTGCGTCAAAAACCGACATCAGTGTGTAAAGGACATCACCACATGGGCTCAGGAACACTTCAGAAAACCACTGTCAGTAACTACAGTTCGTCGCTACATCTGCAAGTACAAGTTAAAACTCTAAAATGCAAAGCGAAAGCCATTTATCAACAGCACCCAGAAACGCCGCCGGCTTCGCTGGGCCCAAGCTCATCTAAGATGGACTGATGCAAAGTGGAAAAGTGTTCTGTGGTCTGACGAGTCCACATTTCAAACTGTTTTTGGAAACTGTGGACATCGTGTCCTCCGGACCAAAGAGGAAAAGAACCATCCGGACTGTTATAGGCGCAAAGTTCAAAAGCCAGCATCTGTGATGGTATGGGGGTGTATTAGTGCCCAAGGCATGGGCAACTTACACATATGTGAAGGCACCATTAATGCTGAAAGGTACATACAGGTTTTGGAGCAACATATGTTGCCATCCAAGCAACGTCTTTTTCATGGACGCCCCTTCTTATTTCAGCAAGACAATGCCAAGCCACATTCTGCACGTGTCACAACAGCATGGCTCCGTAGTAAAAGAGTGCGGGCACTAGACTGGCCTGCCTGTAGTCCAGACCTGTCTCCCATTGAAAATGTGTGGCGCATTATGAAGCGTAAAATGCGACAACGGAGACCCCGGACTGTTGAACAACTTAAGCTGTACATCAAGCAAGAATGGGAAAGAGTTCCACCTGAAAAGCTTCAAAAATTGGTCTCCTCAGTTCCCAAACATTTACTGAGTGTCGTTAAAAGGAAAGACGATGTAACGCAGTGGTAAAAAGGCCCCTGTGCCAACTATTTTGCAATGTGTTGCTGCCTTTAAAATCTAAGTTAATGGTTATTTGCAAAAAAAAATAAAGTTTCTCAGTTTGAACATTAAATTAAACATCTTGTCTTTGCAGTGTATTCAATTGAATATAAGTTGAAAAGGATTTGCAAATCATTGTATTCTGTTTTTATCTACGATTTACATAATGTGCCAACTTCACTGGTTTTGGGTTTTGCATATATATATATATATATATATATATATATATATATATATATATATACACACACACATATATACACACATTTTTTTTTTCTCTCTTCTTCTCATTGTTCAATTGTCTGTACATGTTGTGGGATGAATGCCTCACAATAGGTGCCTTGCCACCTGCGCGATCATTTCCTGACTTCTGTCAAAGCTTAATAAATAAAAAATAAATAAAAAAAGAATTTCCTTACACCAAACACGTGTAAACAAAATAATAATTTACTAAATAATCGTCATGCTTGTAGGCTGATGTGTCGCCATTCCAGTGTTTTTTACATTTAGTTTTATGTTGTCGCATATGCACTTGTACAGCGCTTGATTGCGCCATTTCCCCGTCAATTCCTTGCACAAGATGGCACCTCACTTTTGCGGTTGGTTCAGCCAATGACTTTATCCACTCTAGCGATTTTTTATTTTTTTTTTTCTTTACCTCTGTGGCAGTACCTGTCATTGAAATGCTCTGTTGAGGTCCTGCCCACCCTCCAGAAAACCCCAGGATGCTTTGATTGGTCAACTTGATCACTCCTAAGTGATCGCGCAACGGAAAATGTCCCGCCCCTTATCATCAATGGATTTCCGCTCCAGAGCGCAAATGAGCTTTTGAAACAAATAGATTCAAGGAGGTGCCAAGCCATCTGCTTGGTGCAAAAATTCAAATTGTGACATCACCAATTGATGGAAAAAATGGCAAGAAGCTATAGGGGCTTTTCAATCAGCTCTGGAACAGTGTGTTTTGCAGAAGCGAGCGCTTCTTCTGGAGGTGACTGAGCTGTTTTCCGACGGAGACCTTTTAAATGCGCATAAAAAGGATATGATTCAGTCAAAGAAAGAAATACTGGAGCACACGATTACTTATGCTTACTTCCTACTGTCGTACGCTCTGTTACAAACGCCATGATTGACCATTTGTTGCTGATCGTGGAAGTTCTCTGAAATTTCAGGTTAGGGTACAAGGTGATGCCATGATCATGACTGACAATTAATCGCGTTGATCATAGGAAATTTTTCTGCTACCAACATGACTGCCATGACTGAGCTGAAGATCTGATAGGATCACCACGATTCCTCCACAATTAAGACCACGATTTTAATCGTGCCGCGAATCGGGATAGTGGGAACCTAGCATTAGGCAATTCATTATGGTGCAGGTGATTAACGTTTCAAACAGAGTCCTCTACTAAGTCTCAAATTTTTTGATTAGCATTTGCACTTTTACATGAAATTTGTGCACAGCGACCAGCTCTGGGGAAAAATAGAAGGATGTGAATAATTTAATCAAATGCAAGTTAATACAATCCCCACCACCCCCCCAAAAAAATCTCAAAGTCCGCCCTGTGCATTTACTTTGGAAACAGGGAGGTGGGGGGGAGAAAAAATACCCCAGCCCAGACAGTCACAGCCTTTCACCAGCAGCACACGGGCTGAATGTGCTGCAGGCTCTTGTCGCAGGACGAAATCGGTGTACCTTCTCGGCGGGTTGTGATGCTGTCGCTCCTTCCTGCGCCCTTCCCGAAGGCTGAGGAATTTGCCTGGCTCCCGCGGGGCGACTGGTTTGGGACCTTCTGGTGGCGGTTTGAGGGGCTTGTTCAGCTGCCCCGGGGGTGGGGGACTAGCTGGGGTCTTGGGAATTGCCTTCTCCCTTCGGGGCGGCAGAGGGGCAGGTTTTGGGGGAAGGCTGGAAGGGACAAAAAAAAAAACATGGTCAAGTCTGTACTGCCCAAAAATCAATCAGAAATTCTTAATTCTAGCGAATATCCATACAATAAAAACACATCTCCCCTCCAATCACTTTCGATCAGCAGGTCTTTAAGTGTATAATTATATCACTTTAATCTCTTTCTACAAGTTTTTCCAATAATGGTCGTTTGCAAAATTTCACCCAGAGACTGATCCTGCAGAATAATCTTTTTGAATGTTAACTTGATTTTTGTAATACTTCGGTGTTTTGGTTGTTAATTAGTACACAGTAGTATTTTAGGTCGTCCAAATAGGAAATACAAAGCTGCAAAGGCCGTCTCATGTTTCACGGGGAGAATGTGCATGGGATTTGTTATTTACCTTCAAAAAATTCAAAAATGTAATGAGTTTTGAGTAAAATGCAGTTGGGAATAACTGCTGGCACGTAGGCTAACTGCACGTGTAGGATGACTGCGGAGTGTCTTATGATTGTATGCAGTACACCGGGTGAATGAAGCGCAGGTATGCAGTGTTTTTAGCGCCGCGGGCATGCAGTGTACATACCCAGGGCAAGCTGCGGCTGAACTGAAAGAGTAATGTTTGTGTGTTGTGTTGTGTGTACCATGGTACATGAGCGTAGAAGCACTGCAGAGCTAATGTAAAGCGTGTACAGACTCACCCCTTGGCCACAGTCACAGGTGGCTCAGGTTTGATCTTGGAAGAGTTCCTCTGAGAGGGAGGGGTCGGGGAGGGGGAGCGGGAGGAGGAGAAAGATCTGGACCTGCCGCAGGAGAGAGGAGCTAATCAAGGCGACGACTACAGCAAGCTGCGGCTAGCCTGCTAGCAACAGACTGCGCACAACACTGATCCCACACAACATGTGTAATGAGTAGAGAGCCAAGACAAATACTCTCTTTTTATTGAATAAGAATGTATACTTTGAGGGTTAAGCCTGATTTTTTTTTAGTATGTCAGGATCAAAAAAAGGTTATTTTCAAGTTAAATATTGGTTTTAATGAATAATGGTTTGGCCTTTTTTGTGTAATTAGCATAATAAAAGTTCCTTGGTACTACTTCACAGCCTAAGGATGTTCTTTACACCTTAACTTTTAGGTATTTTCCAACCACAACATTCTAATTAAAAAGTTACTAATAAAAAAAAGTGTGTAGGTAAGTAAGCTGATGCAACAGAAGAAAATAGTTCGATCAATACTGCAGTGTGGGGATGAATCAATCGCAAAGGTGCAAAATCCAGGTTCGGAAATGAAGCCACTTCGTTCAAACCACCAACAAACGGCCAAACGGTGCAACTCATACTTGACGTGGAAGAAATAATTAGCTAAATCTGTCGGATGAGTTTTGTGGATGGACTAACACTTGGTGGGAGTCTTCATTCATGATCTCGTTGCCTTTGCATCTCCGGCCTACTGCGCCAAGCGCAGCACTAGTTTGTGAAATGCCAAAAATGCAAAAAGCCTTACAACCTTTTTTTTTTTTTTTTTAAGCCGTTCTCAAAGACTCGACGCAAGCGGGACAGACGAAGATGCGAGAGACAGAAGTCAAACAGGAGCAAATTAAGTTTCACAAATGGCAAGGGCTTTGGGGGGAAAAAAGGGAGCAGCTATGACAAATAATGCATACTTTTTTTTGGGGGGGTTCAGCTTTTCTAGGTGTGTAGAGAGAGGCCTGCAACTCACCTGGAGCGACTCCCACTGAGAGAGCTGTGATGGGAGGAGTGGCTGGAGTATGAACTGAAAGATGAGGAGCGGGATCGCGAGCGCGACGAGCCCGACCCGGTGTAGGACGAGGAACGAGAGGACGACCTGCGGAAGAGAGCCAGCAGCGCCATATTAGCTAGTAAGACAATGTTTCACTAGAACAGCCTACTGTGCAAAATGAATAACGCTATGAGGGTGATCTACGGGGAAAATGACTCGCAGTCATCGAGGATTGAGACTAGTGTATGCTAATAATGCCAAGGACATGCTAAAGCTAATGGTCAGTTCCATAACTGCCATGCAGCCAACATATCTAAATAATAACAAGAGTTGTCAGAAAGACAACAAAGCTCGCCGGGGCAAGGTTAAAGTTTTTCTGCACGCGGACGGACGTGGACGCTGGGGGTACGACAATAGCTCTCCGGACATTATTCGTCCCGGCGAGCTAAAAATTCAATGAATTAATTCACTCTACATTGTGGGCCTTTTCAACATTCGAACTGAAATTAACGTCTGTATTCATTTTGGCTGCATGGAAACTAAACCGAAACTGAATCACAGAGGCTAAAAGCTGCTTTCACACCGGACGGAAAATGAATTTTTCGCAAGACGGATTATATTCAAAGTCAATGCAAAGACGCGAACACACGCAAAACTCATGTGTTCGCGACTTTGAATGTAATCTGTCGTGTAAAAAATTTGTTTCGCGTCCGGTGTGAAACGGCTCAAGTATGAACTGATTCTGACCAGTCATTTGGAGGGAAAAAAAGCAACTTATGTACTCATGACCTCAACTCTACAAAAAGATAACTTACATGCTGGAAAAGTAGGAATCTGAGTCCCTATAAGGAGGCGACATTTCGAGACTAACAGCTTATAAAAAAAAAATCTAAGGAGAGCTGAGGTCTGAGAGCAACATCTCAAGAAAATAACCCTAAGCGGTAAAGCACTGAGACCAATGCTAAAGAAACGTGGTCCGAAGACGCACCTGGACGAGTTGGAGAGGGAAACAGAGGACCCAGAGGGCCGGTGTCTCCGGCGACCCCGCGGAGGGGACCCCGTCAGTCCAGGACGCCGTCTGGGGGACTTGGACCGGCGCCAGGGGTCCCTCCATTCGTCTGGACGCTTGGGAAGAGGTCCGAGTTCTTTTGGGGGTGGGGGGTCCAAAGGCCTACGGGAGGGACAGAGGACAGCTCTGTAAATGGCATTTATAAAACACTGAAAACACAAAGCATTAAAACATTCATAAATAGATGTTGATTGGAGATGGAAAAGTCTTTTTCCACGGAGTGGAATTTTCAAACCTTCGGTGTGATGATACTCAAGTTCAACCATCAAATTTTTTTGTAATGGAGTCTGGGACACATGCTTTGAGATGCCGTACGTTTATTCAGAGCCAAGGAAATGGATGGAAAAACTGCATCTTGATTTCTAAGCTCATCTTTAAAGGATTAACTAGATGCACAGGGGAAGAGCTCTACTGAGGGCCAGCATGCAGTTTCAATGCATTTCTAGAATGCCACTAGATAAAGGTAGCACACTTTTGTTTCCAGCTACAAACCATACCAGCCACCATAGGGGTACCAAGTAGGGCTGGGCGATATGGACAAAATCTCATATCCCGATATCTGTGACCGAATACCTCGATATCGATATTTTGCCGATATTATTGGGCAAATGTTGGTGCTTTTGCAAAATATTTATACAATAATATTTTTTATAACCATTTATTAGTAATGTTGACATAACGATGAAACAAGTGCAAGCAACAGCTTCACCAGTCTTGCAAGTGCAGAAAAATGCTACCCATTACTGTAATTCAGCTTTTAAAACCAGAAAAGCCAACACTTACTTCATATCACGATACTACGACAGTCAAAATCAGTGACGATATTTTACTTTGCATCACAAAATATATATAATATCGATATATCGCCAAGCCCTAGTACCAAGGTGTGGCAGTCAGCACTATAAACCAGATCAACCCCGAATTTCTGAAACAATATTTTTCCAAAAACCGCTCAAACGTCAGCTTTTACAACTAGCAGTGGGCTTGAGGAGTAATCTTCCTCAAGCCCGGCAATAAACAGTACAAAATCAAACACAACAGGTCACTCACTTCTTCCCACTTCTTCCTGCAGGGAAATGCCAGCAAAAGCAATCACTGCAATGAGGCGCAAAACATCAATCTGTCCAAATATTTGTTGAAGGAATAAGAATATTAGTGGCTGGAAATTCCCAGCTAAATCATCGCCTGAGAGCCGGAGAAATAGCCTCCAGCAGTAAGAAATGCTTTGATAAAGAGGAAAATCGAGAACAGGTAGCGGACCACAGGAGATGCAGAATGGGTGCAAGAAACCAAATATGGATCATAAAACAGCAGGAGAATGAGAACAGGCCCCAGAGTTCGAGCGACCAAGAATGGGCCTCGAGGTGCAGGACACTGAGAATGATTTATGATGTACCAATTGCTGAACAACACTTTTAGGGCCATATCGTGTCACCGGTTGTGTTCTTCGAAGAAAGTGGAGGAATTGCATACCATCCATGCAAACACTCACACCAAAGGGGACTTAGAGTCTAGAGATGGATATTTGACCCCAGAGAGTAAGAGAATTTCAATCAGAGAGCAGACGATTGACAATCTGAATCAGAGCAGGAGTCTGAAAATTTGATTGAGAGAGCAGGAGATTGAGAATCTGAATCAGAGAGCAGTAGACTGAGAATTTCAATCAGAGAGCTGGGAATTGAGCTCATGAATCAGAGAGCAGGATATTGAGAATTTGAATGAAAGAGCAGAGGATTGAGGACTGAGCCCTAAGGAGACCCGGACCGATGAGATTTCATAGATTCCTGAGACTAACGAGAAATTTAACATTGCATGTTTAGTCAAGAGTGCAATAACATAATTCAAACTAAGAAAAATGGCCAAATTCCATCCCAAAATGAACAGCTTATGCAACGTTACCAAAAAAAAAAGCAAGAATGGAAATACGATATCTGACATGATGTCATCATCCATAGTGAACTCACAACAAGTCATAAAATTCCTCAGCTCTAACAAAGCAAACACAGTTACTATCTGAATCCTGGCCAGTGCAAATGCAGGAAAGTAGGGAGAGTTATTTTTAGCTCATCCACTACATTTCCTGCAAGTGCATAACTTCCTCTTTTGAAGATAAAAAGGCATGAAGGAACAGGTATTGAATTTCAGTTCTCAGTCACCTATTCATAGATTGATCCCAGGCCCAAACTGGCCCCCAAGTAGCACAATTGCTTATTTGTCAAATAAAAAGTAAAAGTAAAAAGTAAAAGCAAAGATTATCAATGCACTCATCACGCCATCAGACTGCGTTCCTCCGTAAACATTTTTCCATCCCATCCTCACTAGTGACCTGCAGTGCGGTTATCAGTTACACACCTTAAAATCACTAAGTTCAGGTAGAAAATTGTAAATTATTAATACTTGTAATCAGACGATCGTGATCAAAAATCGATGGGTGGCCTGACCTTGACGTGCAACAGGTCCTTGTAACTATGGACATTGAATCCTTATACAGTGGGGAAAAGAAGTATTGAATGCGTTAACATTTTTCAGTAAATACATTTCTAACAGGGCTGTGGACATGAAATTTTCACCAGATGTCGGTAACGACCCAAGAAATCCACACCTTCAAAGAAATCAAAACAAATAAGTCCATAAATTAGGTTATGTGTAATAAAGTGGGATGACACAGGGAATAAGAATTGAACACATGAAGAAAAGGAGGTGCAAAAAAGCATGGAAATCCTTGAAACCAGCTGAAATCTGTCAGCATTTAGGAAGCAATTCTGCCTCCTATTAGTGCGAAATAATAATTCTAATTTTTTCACATTTAATTCTAATTGATGGCCTATAAAGAGGTTTCTCATGACCAAGGTGTCGCACAAGAAGGGTCTCGTGATGGGTAAAGGCAAAGAACTCTCTTAAGCCCTTTGCAACCTCACTGTTGCAAAACATACGGATTTCTAAACTTCTCAAGTTCACAGTTCAACCCAATAAGAACAATTTCCTCTTCTGATGAGGACTTTGAGGAGCAATCAGCTATTCTTAAAGATTGGGTCAGAGACAGGGACTATAGGGAGAAGTGAATTCCAGAGGCATCCGCAAGTTTTGACAGTCGCACGAACTGAATGTTAAACCGAAAGATAGCCACAAAAAGCATGGTAATACACCCACATGGCAGCCTCGTCAATGACATCAAAACCAACAGG
The DNA here is from genome assembly GCA_029721435.1 of Gymnothorax reevesii. Classification (NCBI taxonomy): domain Eukaryota; kingdom Metazoa; phylum Chordata; class Actinopteri; order Anguilliformes; family Muraenidae; genus Gymnothorax; species Gymnothorax reevesii. Next base: position 26,801,189 of record CM056574.1, on the reverse strand, counting down.
GATCCTCATTTTACCACCATTGACCCCCCCAAAGCAGAAATGAAAATAATCCACCAATTGCAGTCTGTACAGTGAGAACACTAAATTGTGGATGGACCGACGGATGGACGGGGCAATCGAAATACGACCACCAACAAAAATTATGGAATCGCGACACAGAGTAGGTTTATATTGCTTTTTTAATTCACAGAAAATAAATATCAGGTATGGCACCAAATTATAATTTTTTAAAATAAGTAACATTCAGGCTTCATGAAACACACCTCAAACAAATTAATTATTTTAGTTGTTGGCCTCATTTTCCACAATCAAGTAGAGTAAAAAATATGGAACCAATGTTGAGGAAAAAATTATGGAAGCACTTTGTAATTGGTATTTCTTTAATACCAGCAAAAAAATCTAAATACGCAAATTAGGCTGTATTTAAAAAGAGTACTTGCCGACCTTAAAGCTGCAGTTGGTAAGTTTTAGAAAAGTAACTTTTTGTCATTTTTGGCAAAACTGTCACTGTGTACAGACAGTATTACATAAAACTAGTACTCTGTAATTAAAAAAAAGGCTAATTTAAACCCACCTAATGCTCCGAAACGAAACGAAACGAAAATAATCATTCGGACCGACTAGAAAGAACCAATTAGAGCCAGGATGGTGTCTGACAGCCCTCAAACAGTGCACATGCACGCGCTGCAGACAGCCCCCTCCCCCTTTCTCGTCAGTTCACGCCAGTGCTCAGTCAAGTTCAAATCTCCGAGAGCGGGTTCAGGAGCTTAGAGCCATCAGCGAGGAAAAAAATACGATACCTCAGTTACCAGAAACGGCACACATGGCTCAGACTAGTAAAAAAGGAAGCCAGAAGAAAAAAAAGTGCAAAAGAAAGAATTTAACAAAACCCAGGATAAAACCAGAGTGAACATCGGAGTGGATTTTTAGAAGTGGAAGGAACTCTGTGATCTGGAAGGATTAAAAACTGACGCGGAGTTTGCGACTTTTCTCCTTGATAGGCAAACCCCTGCTTTATTTGTTGGTTAATTTTTGCTTTGTAAATAAGCGAGTTGGCGTCGCTGACATGATGAACAAACTAACCCCAGCCCTAACCAGCATCAATTCATTTTCGCTCTGCAAATAAACGAGTGCACGTCGCTTACAAGCACAGTCGCTGTTCGAATAGCCAGAGTCTTTTAATTGCTACAGTACCCCGCAGTGCGTGTGATGTTACTGTGATGTTGCAGTCGAACTAACGTTAGCCTGTTTCAGATGCTAGGGCTAACGTTACTGGCGTTGTTTCATTAGAAAGCAGTAGAAAATCTCTTTATGAAGTGACCTGGCAGTCTTATCAGTTGTGTTGTTGTCCTTATAAATATGTGAAACGTTTCTGTGCTCTCACAGCTAAATACTGACATACATGATTTACTGGCCATTCAGCTGGATTCACGACAGTTTCTGTACTCAAAAAACGGGTAATTTCCCGAAATAAGTGTGTGCTGGGTTTTTAAAGAATACATACTGCTGTAGATTACTGTTTATGTCGACATGATTTATTTCTGCTCCTTTGTTGGCAGGCGTGTCGTTGGACCTGAAATTCGGGGCTAATATTCCTCCTTTTTTTGAAAATAATTAATCCTGGCTAATTCTAGATGGGTTTCCGTTATTAACAAGTTTTTCAATTCACGAATAATCAAGTGGCAATCAAAGAGACGGCTTCTCTCCCCCATGCAATCTAAAAGCGACAAAATAATGCCCTGCATTCGGGACATAAAAAGTAATTTAATTATAATTATGTCTATGCACCTGCACTCGGCGACGGCATTTCAGACTAGTAAGTGGTTTTGTCCGTTTACATTTTCCAATCGAACAGCTATTTATTTATTTATTTTTTTACTACGAATTGAGCGACCGTGCTGCAAAAACAGGTGTATGTACTTGTCGCCGAAATTACCTTCATTCGCTGAAGAGTTTTGAAATGCCATCGACGAGTGATGGTGCATAGACCTAATTATAATCTAAGAATTTTTCGGGACTGAATATAACCCAATATTTTGTCGCTTTTAGATTGCATGGGGGAGAGAAGCAGTGTCTTCAACTGCTACTTGATTATTCTTGAATTGGAAAACGTGTGAATGAAGAAAAACCATCTAGAATTTGCCAGGACTAATTATCATCCCTCGCCGCGCGATTAGCGCGAAGCGGGGGATATAGCATTGGGCTCCGTCTGTACAGACACATAAAATTGAGGCGGCGGGGGATATTGTCATGTTAGTGGCAAACACTTGTCTTCAATAAAAGGAGGGATATTAGCCCCAGAATTTTCAGGTCTAACAACGCGCCGTGTGTTGGTGTGTTGTTCGCAACAGTAACGTCTGTTACTTGGCCGCTTTCATAATGTGAACGTGCAAAATCCCTCCGCAGTTGCATGGATAACAGTTTGCGTGCCTTCGCGTGCACGGTAGCTTTCTAGGGGAGGGTCTGAGGAGTGCAATGGAGAGGGAGGGGGAGGGATCTGAAAGTTGCTTTTTTCCACATTTTTGTGCGAAGTCCTCTCTCTCCTCAAAGTTACGGACTGCAGCTTTAACAAGGTGCTGGACTTGGCAAAGTAAGAGGAACTATGACACCAACAAGAGAGCTGGAAAATGGAACAACTGAAAGGATTATAAAACTACTCCAAGAAAGAAATTCAACATGAAATCTGGCAAACAATTTTGGTTGTTCACAGTCTGCGGTGTCCAAAATTTGGTGCAGGTATAAACAAAATGGGAAGGTTATAAAAGGAAAACATACAACTAGACCACCAAAGACGTAAAAAGCGTCAGGAAAGAAAACTGAAAGCAATGTGCTCTGGAAATAGAAAATGCACAACGGAACAAATTAAAGACAAACAGGCAGAAACGGAAGTCAATTTTATGACAGAACTCGGAGCTATTGGCTAAATGAAACAGCATTTTCAGACAGAAAAGCCAAACAAAAACCAGCACCTGACAACAAAAAAGAGAGCAAGGTTACAGTGGGCTAAAGAGAAGCAATCCTGGAGTGTGAATGACTGGATGAAAGTGATATTCAGTGACGAATCATGAATCTGGATAGGCCGCTAAGGCAATGATGCCAGAACTTTCGTCTGGTGTCCTTCCAATGAAAAAGATGATCTCTCTTTATGTTTTCTATACTGTGAAGCACCTTGTGAGTTTTATGTCCTCTGTGAAAGGTGCTATAGTGAATGAATTTTACATTCATACCGACTCTCGAAGGAAACAAGCAAATCCCCCCATTCATTCATGATAAAGGACTGGATGCTTGGTAAAGGACCAAGGGAAATGGCAATTATAACCTCAACTGTCAATGCACAGGTGTACGCAGAAATTTTGAACCGTTTTCTGGTTCCATTCATGGTAAATAGGTTTAGTATCAAAATCATTTTCCAGGTAGACGATGGATCTTGGCTGAGAGCAAGTGCAAAACAGAGGAGTGTAAAAGCTTTTCTTCAGGGAAGGCATATCAACGCAATTAAACAACCAGCAAACAGTCTGGAGCTCCATCCAGTTGAAAATGGTGGGAGAAGAAAAAAAAAAAAAAAAAGGTCAATGGCAAGGCCCCATCCTGCAAAGCTAATCTGTAAACCGCTACATAAGAAAGTTTAGACCAGCTTGATGGAAAATATAAAATATTGTTTTTCATTAGTGAAGTCCCAGCCTCAAAAAATTCAGGCTGCCATAAAAGACCAAGAGGGAGCAACTAAGTACTAAGTACTAATTCAGAAAAAAAAATTCCATTAATTAAAATAATATAATCTAATATGTTAGAGGTGTCTTCCATGAGGCCAGCCAGACTGCTCAGCTATCGAACGAACACTTTTTTTTTTTTATCTTAAGTGCAACTGATTTATTTGCTATAAAGTTAAAAAACCTTGATGAACATCCTCCAAGAGTGGCGAACCATAAGTTTTGCCAGGGGTTGCAATAACACTCAGATTTATTGTATTACAGTTATTAGCTGACACTTCCTTATTGCTTCCAGGCTCACTGACTGGTACCATAATGACAGTGATGCCAAATTACTGAAATTACTGAAAGTGCAAATGAAATAAATCAAGTGCAGCATTTAAACACACACCCCAGAGATACCGTACCATGATGACATTATTACTGTCTTGTATTTTTAATTATGGGCAACAACTGGGCAGAAAATGACTTCTCAGGGAACATGAATGTTTTATATGAGCAACACTTCAATAAAAGAGAAAGCAACAGAATAGAGGTACTTGAACTCAGCCTCCAAGCTGTTAATCATCAATGGCATTTCTCATCCATCGTTCATTTTATCGATGCAATTAATCAATTTTACAGGCAAGAATTCTATTTTAGCTTCTTCATAGATGAGAAAAAAATAAACCGCAACAGTAACAAATCAACACGGTTTCTTGCTGCACTACATATTTCTAACCTTGAAAAGCTTTACGAAAGAAATTGGCCAGAGTTCACACCATGAGCGACCCCCAAAAAAATCTGGTCTAAGAGCCATTTTCTTCCCCTCGCGCGATCTCAAAGCGAGTGAGTTTTTTCTGTGTTCTCTTCTGTCATTTCCAAACATCTTCCCCGCCTATGCTTGTAAAAACCACTGCTAGCTGGTTTATATCGTTCCCCCTTCCCAGAGATTAACATGTTTCCCTTCAGAGAGAAGAATGAAAAAATCCAACAACAATATTGATGTACGACCGTCACAACAGGTCAAAAATCGCCAACAAGAAACGGTTGAGCCATCAGGTGTTAAGGGAGATCGTGCTCATCCGACAGTGTAAACAACACTGTAGCTTTAAAAAAAATAAATAAATACAAAGTAGCAAAAAGTTTAAGCTTCGGCTGTATGAGGCTAAATGCTGATGTCAGTGAACTTGGTGAGAGGGTTATGCATTCTGTAAGCTGTTTATAATAGCAGACACAGCATGTAATGGCATCTGTTTTGGACAGTTCAAAATCTAGCGGGCGACCATATTGACAGCACAGAAGAAAGTAGCAGACTGCTACTATGACGTACATTCACCTCTACCTGTTAATGCCAGCAGAATGCATGTTGCCTATAAACAAATTTGCTGATTAGCGGAGTGATAATCATCAAAACAAAACGCTATTGCCAATGGTTAACAATCACAATACAACAGATAACGGTGCAAATTAACTGCTGCTGGTGCAATGAACTGCATACAAGTGTCCTTGTATATGTAAAGGAAAGACCAGTACAAAAAATATTTGAAATTAATAAATCATTTTAAGTTGGATAAGAGAAGAAATGTAAATTCACCTGCCACATTAAAAACTACTTGACGGTGCGGCACAATTCCAAGCAACTGCACTGGTGAAACAGTTGATGAAATGGAGAAATGCCTTCAGGACTCACTCACAGACGACAGCAGGTCATAAGCATATCTAACACAAGTGAGCACTGTTTGGGCCAACAGAACTTTCACACAACACAAGTAGTAGTAGTATTATGGCAACATCTGTTCGGAAGAAAATCTTTCCAAGCAATTTATCGTCAGTAGAAGACAAAACACTGATTCCCCCGAGTAGCAATCTCCCTTATTACAGCTTTACAATACAAAGAGAGAGACAGACTGCTGCATCATAAAATAAACTTTGCTCACAGCAAATAGTGATTACACTTTTATGGTTCGTTGCCCAAGGAAAGCAATGCAATTATGGACCAGTTCCGCAGGCACTGATAAAGACACCTTGGCTGAAATTCAAATTCAAATGGAGATTCTCCACACAGATTCAAACTGGTCCAAGATAAAGGCTGATCTGTGTCTTCAATATATGGGCGAAATTTTCAAGAGGGGTTAAAATGGGAGAAATTTAAGTCCGCCAAGGAGGTTATGTTTTTGCCTGGCTTCGTTTGTTTGTTTGCCTGTCTGTTTGTTTGTTTGTTTGTTTGTAGGTTTCCAAAATAACTCAGAAAGTTATGGACAGATTTTGATGCAATTTTCAGAGAAGGTGGGTATTAAGTTAAGGAACATGTGATTAAATTTTGGCATATCTAGGCCAAAGTACTGCTGAGATATACGCCAAAGTTCAAAATTTCAAGTCTTTCCAATGGGCCGGAGTTCCAATCGCTGTGCTTTTGGGTTTCGCTGCTCCTTGGCGGAGGTCTGCGCTCTCTGAGTGCTTTTCTAGTGATCCAATAACACTTTCTTAATTTACAGAAATACGCACACTGATGTTTGAAGGACATTAAGCCTCATTTGGCAAAAAAATGCTACTATGTTTAAGTTTAATGAGGGAGGCTGGAATCTTGATTTTTCACCAAAATCTCCATGTCCAAAATCATGGAGGCTGTGTCGTCAGGCATAGAAGTCAGCAAAAGTCACCAAAACAAATCAGCATAAAAAATTATTATCATTGACTATCACCATGTTTGGCATATCCATGGCTTCAAAGTTTATCCAAAACATTATTTTTGGAGAAAAATCCACTTTTGTACATGTCTAGAGAAATCCACTCCACTCCGTAGCCACCAATGCAGTATCCCTCTTCATGGAACAGAGATGAAACTAGAAAGTTCTGCCCCTGCAGAATTTTTTTTTTGTGTAAGCCCCATAGCTACAACAGTGCCATGTGCTGCACTGTCCTTGCATTTCCCTCCAATTTTTTTTCATTTTTCCTGATGAATCAGGTGAGTATGCTTTTTCATTTCCACTCCGTAACACAATTAGTAATTACCATAGAAACACAGGAGCAACTTTTTGAAGTTGGTCATCAGAAAGATGATGCATGACATTAGGTGCAAAGATGGCAATCATCAATCTCTGCCTCAGTGTGTGATGCCCGTCTCCACTTCTGAGAAAAAAACACTCCACTCAGTTACCTCTACTCCATTACCGTTTTGTGGTAATGGAGTGGAGTGCACAGATAACAGAGTGGAAATTATTATATAGAATACTTTTTATCTGATGCCTAATGTCTAATCTGGCAGTATCAGGGAATATTAACACCTTTCTTGTGATCTGGAAAAACCTAGTAGGTGTGTCAATTTTGGGAGAAACTGAGTTTGACCCTCATTTGCAGTAATTAAGAGTGGTGAAAATCTTAAAACACTAGCTATTAGTGTTGTTTGAACGGTCTCGATCAAGCTTCTATTATTTTTTTCGGTTAAGAGAAGTCCAGAATCCAAAGGTCTTTGTTCAGTTGCGAGAATCCTTGCCACTGATAAATTCACTAGGGTTTTACAGATCACAGGAGACCTTTATTTGCACTTTTTTCTTTTGATCTGATCTTCAAATTTCAATTCCAAAAAATAGACAAAAATAGATATTGGAAAATGAACAAATTTCATGAACGATTTTCATGAACAAGTTTCAACCCAGGAATTCTTCCAGTCAAAAATTACAGCCTGTACAATATCCACAAGGATGTGTATATGTTTTAGCACAAATTTGTGCATTATTTGGCCAATACTATCGCCATGGCAACCAAAATCGATAATCGTCATCAACTAAGCGTAACATGTCCCCATCAAACATGAAAGTAATTGGTCAAAAATTACAGCCTGTAGAGCGTCCGCAAGGAAGTGTCTACGGACGCGGTGGCGGAGACGACATGCATGAATCCACTGTAGCCGCCCGACTTCGTCCGGGGGCTACAATAAAACATTTTTATGGCAAACTAAATCCAGGTTTGTCAATGTATTTGCGCACATACTGTGGTTTCTTGTGAAAAATTTCTCTGTATTACAAGTTTTCTACTCCATTACCCTATTTTGCACTATGTTACACAATTTTTAAACTGTTTTTCTGTCTTAATCTTATAAATCAAAACTGATCGGTAGCTGAAGAAAAGACCCAGGAAACATCATTCCACCATAAAATATCAGTTTTTCCCAGGTGCAAGGCATTTAGTTGTGATATAAATTTTTTGTGAAAACGATAACGGAGTGGAAATAGGCTGCGTTAAAAAATTGATGGCAAGGAAAAAAAAAAAAAAAAAAAAAAAAGGGGAATCTGGTTACAATCTGAACTTCCAACTTTTAGCACTTGCAACACTTTAAAGCTCTGGTGAACTCATCGCATTCTACCTTGTCAGTGTGCAAGTGTTTTATGTGAGCAAGTTTCAATGTTGTTAATTCCATCTGTTGTTTATTCTTGTTTAATGTCACCATGCTGCTGCCCTTTAGGCCAGGTCTCCCTGGTAAAAGAGATCTTTGATCTCAATTGGGACGAACCTGGATAAATAAAGGCTAAATAAAATGAAAAAAAACATATGGGCAGCCCTGTCTAACATGGGAGGGGATGATGCAACTTTTGTTTCTGGGGAATCACACAATCCAATATTGACCCCTATTCAAAATTTTGCTCATATACAATTGTGCCAATCATACCGTTCCCTACCCCACACACACACACACAGGCTGCCAGAAGATTCTACCAACTTGCTGTAGCAACAGTCGTTAAGGAGTCGTTAAGACAATCGCAGAGAACCAGCTCGGTAACACTAAGTCACAGGGCAGGTGCTGTACACAGGGTCATTAACTCTGCTTAGAAAATACAATATGAAGGTGATTTCCCTTTTTTCTTAAAAACAAAAGCAATGAATGCTGTTTATTTATAAAAACAGAAACCATAGCTACAGATACTTCACAATGTTCATTATGTCACAATTATGAAGGGCCCGTCAGAGCAATGTGTTGATTCGCACAAATACCTTCATACAACAATCAATTCTAAGCTGAATTTTGAAGAAAATTCCACAGCAGAGTGCAATAAGGACCAGCAGCGACTTCACTGCCTGAGGAAACCGTTCTGCTTCCATGTTGATAAAACCAAAATGACCTTATTTTATCGTGCTTTCATTAAATCAATTTTAATTTTTTTCTTTGCTGCCTGGTTTGAAAATCTTTCTGTTAAGAACATGAACTCACTTTATCCAGTGATAAAAATGGTCGAGTAATCTGATTGCTGAGCCCCAGCTGAACCCTGCATCCCTGTGCACCAGACAGGTACAGCGGATCACTGTTCCATTCTTAATGACAGCCTGCACCCTTTGCAAAGGGAGTTTCAGCTTCTCCTCTCTATAAAGAGATTTTTAGTTCCAAGGTGTAAAACGAACAGTAATAAAAACAGCTTAGTTCCATCTGCGATCACACTGATGAACAAGCTTCGGGAAAAACGGCACTCTCTGGAACCTGTGTATTCATGTATACATATATGTTAATTATGCTCTCATTCACGTAAGTATTTTATTTTGTGGCACAAATGTTGCTCAATGGTTGTTTTTTTGTGTGTGTGTTTTTTTATTGATATTGTTAAAGAAACTTAGCATCTTGACTAGCACAGGAGCACCTTAACTGGTGTAATCTTTTTAATGGTTTGTCTTACTTTTTTGTGTAGTCTGTGGTGTTTGCAACAATGTGTGTTGGATGCCTTATCAATTTTTTTAAAAGGACCACAATTTTTACCAACGGGTAGAATTAAAGTAGACCTGAACTTCAATTCGCCGAGAAACAAACAGAAATCCCACCATTAACACTTGCACCTGCAATGCATTTTAGAGAATTACAGTTTTCTGCCAATTTTCATTTTCTTCATTAGATTTTACCATCCGTAGACAGATCTACAGTTCTATGGGGTCTACAGTTCCTCTACTGTCACCACACATGGATTATAATAGTTATGTTGACAGGGCTCCTGCTGGATTACACAACGCTACAAAAGTTCTACTAAAGGTCTTAATGACCACATCAAGTTACCTGTCCGGATACCTTTCTCAATTTACCCAACATGAGCCTTCACATGATAGCCTTACCATCGCTGCTCTTCTTTTGAGGGAAAACCTGTAATCTTACGTCATCATTACTGTTATCAGGAGTCCAAGCACCGTACATGCTGGGGTCCCACTTTAATGATGATAATGATGATAATAATAATACCACCCCACACCTTTAAAAAACATTTCTGCCAATTTCCCAAAAAGGCCCAATATCACCTAATTTGAGAATGCGGGGTTTTAAAAAAAGCATTTCAAAAAGTTGCTATCACTAACAGTCTCATCACAAAATAAGAATGAATATTTTCCTGATTATATAATTTGCACTCACATGCAACTTCATTAGGCACAACTGTTCAACTGCTTGTTAACGCAAATATCTAATCAGCCTAGAAAATGGCAGCGACTCAATAAATTTAGGCATATACACATGGTCTAGAAGATCTGCTGAAGTTCAAACTGAGCATCAGATGGGGCAGAGAGGTGATTTAAGTGACTTTGGAAGTGCCATGGTTGTTGGTGTCAGAGAGACTGGTCTGAGTATTTCAGCAGCTGCCGATCGACTGAGATTTTCACACACAATCATCTCTAGGGTTTACTGAATGGTCTAAAAAGAGAAAATAACCAGTGAGAGGCAATCAACCCTTTCGACAAGCTGCCCCCCCCGTCCGGTTACAGTTGCTAAGTCCTATGGGCAAGGCAGCCCAGTATCATAAGGGGGTCTAACCCAGTACTAACAAGATGTACCCAATGACTAGGCCTGTGAGTGTATATTAGCTTTAATGCACTGATCAAAGCAGCGACAAGTGCCGTTTCTGTGTGTGAAAAAAGTGAAACACCCACAGATGTTGCAGAAAACATCTGGATCACATTTCTGTCCGAGACCATATTAATACGCCATGATATAAGACTTATTAACCTGACAAGTGGCTGTCAGAAGTGACGAAGTCATGGAATGTACATCATTCCTTGTGAGAGAATTTGACATGCTAGAGCAAAAATGATGCAGGGCAGTGTCATCAATCAGCAGCTACCGGACAGGCTTAGCAATGGCGGGCCATCATGAAACTAGGATATAACGGAATGCCATGTCACATTTTGGGGTACAAACAGAACAGTGCTTTTAAATTCATTCAATGTGTATTTACCGTCCAAAAATTTATGACTGCCACAATGTTGCTTTGAACCCTCCCACTGCTGCTTGCCGCTATATCATTATTACTTTTCATTATTTCTCATTATAACTTCCTTTGTTTCTCCATAAAAGTGCTTTTAAAGAGTTATAACTCTTTTCCAACATTTTTTATGTTCCGTCTTAGGATATTTTGCAAATAACTTAAGCTGAACACTATAATTTCACATCATTCTTCAAAAATTCAGAAATTATCAGCCCCCCCCCCCAAAAAAAACCCCCAGAGGCTATTCCTCGAACTTCAAAAACGTAAGCGTGGATTAGCCAACACTTTTTTTGACAGTAGTTTCTGACAGCGTTTCAAGGAGGAAGAAAATTTTTATATAGTGACTTCGGCAGAGAGTGATTGTCCGCTCCTTGAAACAAGTAGATGATCGTTCATTGTTTTCACTAGTCCCGCTAAACCTCCTACGGCCACAAAATCCTCGATGAACCGTAACGAAAGCCTTTCACCCTTACACAAACCAAGCCTCTCCCCCCCACTGGATTAACCCCAGATCTTGTGTACAATACCAGCAGGATCAAAGGTATTCCCTCGGAGAGAATCTTGGCAGAGCTCCAAGCGTGATGCAAGACCTTGGTTGACCACGCCCCCATCATCCCTCATGTGAGGACAGGGTATAAATTCCCCGTGCCTTATTTTAGGTTCTCACACAAAGCGCGAACAACACAGAGCTACTACTATCCAAACACACTCAGTCTTCACAGCCCCACCTAAACTGAGATATCAAAGTTCTGCGGGCTGCAGTGCCTTCCGGTTCAGGTGTAAAGTCTTCAAATCAAAAACAAACTGAGTCACTCAAGTGCTGACAGAGCCAGGGGCTTGCACACACACCATGTCAATTCAAACCTCAATGACGCAAGGGCACCACTATTTAACAACTCAATCACAATTCAAACACGTAATACAAAATATCACCAAACACAGTTTTAGTATGTCATTCATGTGTGGTGCAAACTCTAAACCAACAGCTGGTGTAGCCCTCTGGTACTGAATTTATAAACTCCGGCTTTAACTGCAGCTGCCTTTACTGAATCAGGTGACAGCAGGTGAGGGAAAAGAACCCCTTCTGAGGAGCTAAACCAGCATATCAGTGCAAAAGTGTCACATCCTCCTTCAGGCATTACAGTGTACAGGCACAAATCATTCATCAGAATGTTCCAGAAACGAAAATGCTGATGTCAAGATTAGAAACTAGAATCGTCGAGTTGAAAAAAACTGTACCTAAAGCACTTCGCATGACCTCATAGACACCTCCCCCAACACGCAAACAGAGTCTTAACCTCAACAAAGACAGCATGGGGCGAGGTGGTGCGATGGGCAGGGAAGGGGCTGGTTCATGACATCATCACAACAGGGACACAGCCTCCTCACAGCTATGAGGACCAAGATGATGCAGCAAAATGTAAATAATTACAAATATAAAATTGGGGGGGGGGTAATCAACCACAAAAGAAAGCATTATAGCAACCACGAACAGAAAAATAACACATACGTCTACAACACTATGCAAATGAAAAAGTGTCTGCAAGAACCAAAGTCCAAAGTCACTAAAGAACACTTTTGTAATTTTGGGGGTCAAAGTTTTCAAATCATGTTGCAGATATGCATGTAGATATAGATATAAATTTATAACGTACCTGCATCATGCAACAACTTTTACCCCCCAAATTCACAGAAATGTTATTTAGTGACTCAAGTACTTCTGGCACACAGGTCTTCAAATGAACTTTTAAACATGTGAACATCCACCAGCCACTGACAGACAAATTTTGACATTTGGAGTTTGAAATCTACCAGCCACTTTCATATTTTTACCATGACTTGGCAGATGCCAACTTTGCACCCTGACTGTGTGCAGTGTGCACACGATTCATAATAAAAGGTGAAAAAAAAAAAAAAAAAAAGCTACTCCAATCGCATTTCGTGGCTGCTCTCCAGGCGCGACGGTGTGGTGCAATCCTAACTCCGCCTTCCTTAAGAGGAGGTATAAAGCACAGAGCCTATTTTTAGAGGCAGGTCCCCTCCACACACACAAAGGCCCAGGTTACAGTGCAGCAAACACAAAGAGTGAGAGATGAACTTGCACACTGAGCATGCAGAAGGTAAGGTAAAGTTCAAAGAATACTTAAAATTTGCATTGATCAACTCACCCATGTAAATCACTATCTTTAAACTTTGTTTTAGAAATGTGGCAGTGCCAATCAAAATCTAAATGCCATTACATAAGCAGATTAGAATAGCCACCAGCTTCTTAAAGGCTGATTTAGGCCGATCTCCGCAATGCCATTATATCCCTAACATTTTAGCAGGGAAAAATTCAGGACTTTCCTTTGTGATCGAAGTAGTGCAATTGAAGACCCTCGTGCTAAAAGTACTTTAGTCACAAAATTTCCATTCAGAGAGAATTGAGAAATTTGACTTGGGTGACGATAAGACATTTTCTCACCCTTACCTCGCTCTGTGTGAAAACGTGACTTAAGTACTTTTAGCACCAGGCCCTTCCATTTCAATTCAACTGGTTCCAGCAAACTGGTTCCCTTTTTCTGCCAATCAATGAGAGAAATTCATGTTTTTTGTACTTTTCATGACTGTACAGTACTGTGCAGTGATGATTATACACTTCACAACATGAAGATAAATCAAAGACCAAGTAGTATTCAAGTATTTATTTCATGTAATATTGGATCATACAGATGAAAATAAGTAAATGATAATGTATAATGCAAAAATAGGTCCAAGGGTCCAGTAGCTTACCGGCAAGCAGTCTTACAGCGATGATACAAGTTATGAAAATTTTAAGTGAAGTGAAAATCAATGTCAAGGCCACTAAATAAAAGTTCACATACATTTACAAGACCTTCTGTAATACAATCCTAAGCTCTGAAGCAGTTCTGGTGATACAAGTCATTAAAATATGTCAATATGTATTCAATATGTCAATTGTGAACTTTAAAGGTTCACAATTGACATTGAGATTTGGGCCATTATCTTTACAATGAACACAGTGCACTTCACTCCCTAATAACCTCAGCCAGTCAAAATTTCGATGCAACTCTTTGCGATAATAATCAACTGATTTTGCCGCCGTTTCATCCGAATCACCGTCATGATTTCCAGTTTCAGTATCTTTTGAGACCGACTCGACTTTTTTAACGTTCACGGTACCAGAAAAAAGAAGTCTTCCATTGCTCTTCGTTCCATTTTCCGTCCAAATCTTGTGCATAGCTACAATAGTAACTCTCATTCCCGCTAAATGGAGTATTAGATGGCTAATATTTACCATTCTAAAATCAGTACAGAGGTTCACGCCGTCAACATCCCCTTTGATTGGTCAAAATGATTACTGCCAGTTCGAGGGAACACACTGGGTGCGCTCCATTCTTGTACAGGTGCGCAAGGCTGCGGTATGTCCAGTAGATTCATGCACTGCTCCGAGACATACGCCCATCTCTTTTTAAGCTGCAGCAGCGGCTGGCATGCTTTCTGACTACCCAATGTACCCGAAAAGAGGCGATTAATTGGGGGGGGGAAAGCGGTCGCACCGGTGCGACTATTTTAATTCGAAGGTTGCATAGAGTTAATTTTGCTCGCAATTTCGAGCCCTGCACATACACACGCGACACGAAACGCATTTAACCTCACTCCGGTGTTCACTGAATTAAACTCCTACAAACACCATGGAACTGAATGGACAACATTGACATTACTTAACCCTAAAACCGGTGTTCGTTATATCTGTACATATTGCCCTACAACTACGTCAACAGCTCCCGAAATACAATGGTAAGCACTTTTAAAGACAAAGCATTCAGAGGCATTCCCGTTTTTCTGACCCACAAACTTAACTATGTTTGTAAGAATGTGTACTCTATGGCAATTACTTGGCATTCATGTTTCCCATTTCAAAGTGGGTGGCAATATTCAATATTTAATATATAAAGTTTAACAGTGAGAGGCTAATTGAAATTTTAAAACACCTTGTTCTGACGCAGCCACTGCGTTCACCACTCTTCCAGTGGGGAAGGGGTAATGCGTCTGCATGTGCTGCAGGGTCTTCCGGCAACACAGAGCTGCCCCTGGATGCCTGTCTGTAAATCATGCGCAGAAAAATATATCGGCGAACCCATGCGCGAATCGGCCGATGCAAGTATAAAATGCAAATATCGGCCTAATATATCGGCCAGCCGATGTATCGGTCGATCCTTACAATGCATGCCTAACAAGGATGCAGTGATACTTCTTTTGATCAAGGATTCTGTCGATTTTTGTGAGATCACCAGCACCTTGAGAGCAGACTGAACCACAAACCATAATAATACCACCCCCAGAGGTTAAACAGAAATTTTTGAAACGTTCTCTACAGTGCATATAAGTTAACCATTTATGCGATAAAATTTTCAAGTTTGATTCATCGGTCCAAAGGACTTTCATCTCTTCACTTCTGGCCCAATGAATATCTTCACAGAGTTGTAATGCTTTTAACTGCCAATTTTTTCCTCGTGATACACAGATGATGAACATCAGAGGCACTTAACATCTGTTTTGCACCTCTATTGCCATTAGTTTTCAGCCAACCGGTCTCAGAAACTCTTGATGGCACTTCTGTAATATACCAAATATCAAAATTAAAATCTTCAGCATCATGTAAGGCCACAGTGCAGCTACAAACAACCTCAGAGAGCTCCATAGGTCTTGCCATCATGTTTAACACTGCTCAAAGTTCATGTCGCCTTCTATACTAGAACAACTGACCATCAGAGTTAATTGTGCAGAATATTTTTGCCTCAAACCAGTTCAAAAAATTTTTTCGGCAACATTAATCATGGAATGAGCCTTCAAACAAGCATTCAGGCTATGCAACGGTCATAAAAATAAAAATTTTCCGCACCTTTCAATTTTACCTCAACATACTAGTGGGAATTTTTTTTCTGTTGTCATTGCCTACAATAGTATTTTCTGGTATATTTTCACCAAAAAAAAAATAGAGAAGTAATATTTTAGCCAGGAATCTTTTTTATAAAAAAGTGGAGGTATAATCATCACTGGACACAACCATAAATTTACACAAAAGATGAAAATGACAATTAATTACTCTGACTTATCATGGCCAGATATAAAGCAAACTTACAAGCAAGGTTAGCATCTCAGAGTTTAAACATTAAAAAGAATGAGGATACGAAGGTCAGACTCCGCTCTGAAGGCAACATCTAGTTCTTGCTCAGCCACAATCCTACGCAGTGACTCACATTTTGGCACGTGCGTGTACCTGATATTATCAGCAAATCATTAAGCTTAAGGTAATATTGCATCACCAAAGTGACATTGTGTGAATGTGTGAATTTCACACTCAAAATCTGGCAACAGTGTTTCAGCCGCACCCAGAGGAAATAAAGCAGTTGTGAAGTAAATATACAATAAAGTATGAGCCCCGCAGCACGGTGGCCCATATGCAGCTACAAACAAGTACAGTGGTGTGAAGAAGTATTTGCCGCCCTTCCTGAATTCTTCAATTTTTGCTTATTTCTCACACATTAATGTTTCAGATTGTCCAATTAATTTCACTAGAGGACAGACAATTCAAGTAAACGCAATATATTCTCTTTTATAGAAGTTTAAGATTCAAAAGCTATATCATACATGCGGAAAAAATAATTCCTCCCCTGAACCTAATAACTGGTTATGCCACCCCCTGGCAGCAACAACTGCAATAAAACATCGGAGATAAACTTCTCATTGTCGAAGAGGAATTTTGGCCTGGTTTTCCTTGCAGAATTGTTTTCATTCACATCGGAGGGTTTTCAAGCATAAGCTGCCTGTCTGAGATCATGCCACTGCATCTTAACTGGACTCAAGTCAGGACTACAACAGGGCCACTGCTCTTTCTAAGCCATTCAGAGTTGGATTTAATTGTGAGCTTTCGATCATTGTCCTGCTGCATAACTCAACTGCACTTGAACTTTCGGTCACAATCCGATGGACGGACATTCTCCTTTGGGACTTTCTCGTGGAGAGCAGAATTCATGGTTCCAACAATTATGGCAAGTCTCTCAGGTTGTGAAGCAGCAAAGCGGGTCCAGACCATCAAACTACTACTTCCGTGTCTGGCGGCTGGCAATACATTCTTATTGTGAAATGCTGTGATAGCTTTACAGCAGATGCAACAAGTCCCATGACTTCCAAAAAAAATCCAGTTTTAACTCAGACTGCAGAATATCACCCTTGAAGTCTTTGGAGTCATCAAGATGTCATTTGGCAAATTTGAGAAGCAGTTTGTGTTCTTTTTGTCAGCAATGGTTCTTGCCCAGCAGCTCTCCCATGGCATCATTTTTTCCAGGTGTCGTCCTTGAGGAAACGTGAACACTGACCTACATTGTGGCGAGTAAAGCAGTTCTGTAGGCGTTTGTCTGGGTTCCCTTGTGACCTCCTGGATGAGTTGTGATGAGCATTCCTGAAGGAATTTTGATATACCAGCCATTCCTGGCAATGTTCTTCACAGTTCCAAGTTTTCTCCATCTGTAGATCATGGCTCTCACCATGGTTCACTGCAGGCCCCGAGCCTGAGAAATGGCTTTGTCACCCTTTCCAGACTGATCGATATCAGCAACCTTGTTTCTCATGTTTATGAATTTCTTCAGATCACAGCATCATGAGCAGCTTTTTGCCTACATAACATTGCCAGACAGTTTCTACTTAAGTGGCATAAAGAGTAATCAGAGCTGACTGAAATCATGCCAGGGTGTGTCTTTTGAAATGGAGCTCAATTCAATTTGTTTAACTGGTTGATTTAGTCACCGAGGGGGAAATTACATTTGCACATAGGGCCAAGAAGGGTAGGAAAGCTCCCCCCCCCCCCTCAATAAATAAAACTAACATTAAACTTCATTATGCGTTTGCTCAGGTTAACTTTATCAAGTATCATAAATAATTTGATAAAATGAAAGATTTAGGTTTGACAATTATGCAAAAATAGAAGAAATTGGGAAGGGGGCAAATTTATACATTTTCAACACATTACCCAACTCAAAATTGACTACTTTTTTATTTTTAATTTTTTTAAAGTTATCAAAATTAAAAATCATGACAGAATTTGGGAATGGTCCAATGCCATGCAAGTCTCAAAGACCTAAGTACACAAAAACACACTTGTGGCACAACAGTAGAAGCTATTTCAGAACAGTAATGGAGAGAGAGTCTTAAATAACTTGTCCAATCGGGGAGTATTGATTAAAAGCGCAGTTTCTCGCTGCAGCCTATGAAGGCCAACCGAAGAAAATGGCCAAGCTGTAACAAAAGTTTGTCAGATGTCTGCCTTTTCCAAAGAACCAGCAACGCACAATTGAAAACTCATTTGGTCTGACTCTGGGAATGTTACAGCCTGTGAGATTTCTCGAGTTTGGTTCTGGTGAGAATGTATTGACTTTGAAGTGTTGTGGTGCAAAGTTTTGCGGGAATGTAGCGTGTTTTCGATATTTTGTCGCTGGTTATCTGAAAAGGTAGACATCTGACAAACTTTTGTAACAGCTTGGCCGTTTTCTTTGGTGGGCCTGCTCTGATGCCGTAATAACAGAGCCCCAGACGAATGACAGACCGTCTCAGTCACTGAGACCAGGCATTTTTTTAGGGAAATAAAGTTTTGAGCCTTAAAAGATAAATACTAAAGGGAGTACTTAAGCTATTCCAGTCACTTATCTGGTTCAAACAGACTGAATTCAGGGCTGGTGACGTTCCCTTCATTGCAGAGCATTAAGCACAAGCAGTTGTTTTAAGATGAATTCTTCACACACTGAATTTGAGTAGTGTGCCCAGTTGCGACACAGATTGTAGGTCTGCCATAAATACACTGCCCTCCGTAATTATTGGTACCCCTGGTTAAGATGTATTCTTTAGCTGTTAATAAATTCAGTTATTTTCAAAATAATATAGGACCACAATGAAAAAGAGAGGGAAATCCAACCTTTATTTGAAGTGCATTAATTCGGCGGGGAAAAAAATCCCACATTAAGAAATTATTATTTTACATCAAATCATGTGTGCCACAATTATTAGCACTCCTGATGTTAATACTTTGTACAACCCCCTTTTGCCAACAAAACAGCACCTAGTCTTCTCCTATAATGTTTCACATGATGGGAGACTACAGAAAGAGGGATCTTCGACCATTTCTCTTAGCACAATCTCTCTAAATCATCCAGCGACCTGGGTCTTCTCCTCTGCACTCTCCTCTTCAGCTCACTCCACAGACCCACAGCATCACCGATCCTCCCCTATACTTCACAGTGGGCACATGGTGCTTTTCTGCAAACTCATCTTTTGTGTTCCGCCAGACCCACTTAGTGTTTGTTGCCAAAAAGCTCTATCTTGGTCTCATCTGATCAAAGCACACCGTCCCAGTTGAAGTCCCAGCACTGCTTACCGAACTCCAGACGTTTGCGTTTATGATTGTGAGTGAGAAAAGGTTTTTTCCGTGCATGCCTCCCAAACAGCTTGTTGGCATGTAGATGGCGCCTGATTGCTTTTTTTGAGACTTTGTGACCCCAAGATGCTACCATTTGTTGCAATTCCTTAACAGTGAGCTTTGGAGAACTTTTTAATTCTCTTACCATCCTCTTCACTGTGCGTGGTGGCAAAATAACCTTGCGTCCTTGTCCAGGCTTGTTTACCACTGTTACAGTTGTTTTAAACCTCTTAATGATTCCTCTGACAGTAAATTTGGGCAGGTGCAGCCAAGTGGCTATTTTCTTGTAGCCATTGCCTGACTTGCGAAGGTCAACACACATCTGCCTTACTTGAATGGTGTGTTCCTTTGTCTTTCACATGTTGAAGGGTGGATAAGAGAAATGGCCTCTGTGTCACGTCATATTTATACCCCAGGGAAACAGGGTGTGAATTACTAATTAAATGTTCCTAGATACTCTGATCAACTTTTTAAACTACTGTAGAAATGACAGAAATACTTCAATTACATTTATTTCCTAGGAATTGTTAGGGGTGCCAATAATTATGGAACAGGTGATTTTATGAAAAATTATTTCTTAGTCAGGGATTTTTTTCCCCTTAAAATTGACTTGAGTTGAAGGTTAAAGTTTTCTACAATTTTCAGTGTGAGAGTATGCCTCTGCAATAAAAATGTAATTTATTTTAAGGCTTTTAAAACAGCTGAACCACAGGTGCCAATAATTATGGAGGGCGCTGTATATTCTCTCACCCCATGCGTCTCCTTAATTGCAACAAGAGTGAAGTCTGCACTCTTTTACCAGAATTTGAATAAGAGAAAAATTCTAAATCAAGACCATAACTAATCAAGGAGTCACTGATTTAAACCCAGCATAAATTCTGATTCTCATCGGATTCTCGTTTCACCCAAGCGTTAAGATACGGGGGGGAGCAAAAGACCAATGTTAAAATTCACATTGATACAAGCAGTAGCTTGTAAATGCTTCATGCTTGAGCAGTCAAAGTTAAGCTGCATGGCAGCTTCCAACAGGCAAAAGCGTGCATTTTCAAAGACAAAAGAAACACAGTTTTTTCTGTGCAGCATACATGCAAAGTGACAGTGATGAGTGACTTGTGTGCACATACTCTGCTTGTTTAAAGATTTCTAAGGTATACCCATACCAACTGGAAACGTGTACTTTTAATTTTTCCGACATCCTACACGGTTCAGACAATCCCTCACTTAACCGGGTAGAGAATGTCCAATTTTCCTGTGGTATACACGAGTACAGCACCTCGTGGAAGCACATTTTAATCCTGGAGGAAGTGCACAGTAAACGCTGAACATCCACGAGTACATGTCACGTGCTTGAACGTGAGTGTAATTTAAATGATGTTTGTCGTCCGCAGTCAACGCAGAAATACGCGCGAGAATAAGCGTAGGCGGAGAAACCACATACCTGGGCTTTCCCAGCTTGAAAAACTGTGGGATGGCCATCATTATGTAAAACCAAACAATGCTTGGAGCAGCCCATGAATATCAATGACAGATAATGACTGCTCATCATCAGAGTCCAAGGCCAAACACTGTTTCAGTGAAAGCACAAAATGGAGAACAGAGGGGGGTGCAGGTGTCAGCCATGATGGCGCGGCCTGCATTGGCCTTAACCGAGCTTATTTTTTGAGTGTAATAGAGCTTTAAGGACACAAAAGAAGCTCCCTATAGCCACAGCCACCCCAGTCTCTCAAAAATAAAGCAAACAAGACCATTCTGAAAGCACAACATCCTCGCCAGAGTTGTGACTGCGATATGCGTATCATCAGTCTGTCTGCAGCATATGTGCAATGTTTCAGGGATGTCCAATGAAAACTTTAGAAGTTGATTTCAACAGCCAAGTTCCTTCCAATACAAACAGATGGACAGACAGACGGACGGATGAACAGACAGGCTGCGCCATGACATTAGCCCCCTTTTCGCCATTCGCCTGGCAGGGGCTAATAAACACTGCAGACAACAAATAATACGTATACGTAAGGATTGCATTTGCAGGCACCTTTCGAAAAACCTTGATGCTACCAGCTCTGTCTCAGCAAGGCAAAAGGAAGAAAATCCGTCAGCAGCCATTATGAGAACAAGATGTGTTTGTGAAACACTGATACCCCCGTACATAACATGCACATACTAACCATTAAAGGCCTATCATGAGTCAATCAAAGGTTAAAGGTCAAGGTCACAAGGTCAACATTCATTACCTCATCAGAAAGGCCTTATCCTAAGGAATGCATATGCCAGGTATCAAATGCCTATTACTAGCTAATGAAAAGTTATGGCCCATGTTACAGTTTTCGTCACCAAACGTCATGCTCCAAGGTCAAGGTCAGAAGGTCAAAAGTCATGACCCCACCTAAAATGCCTTCTCACAAGCAATGCATATGCAAAGTATCAAAGTTCTATCATGAGCCGATCAAAAGTTATAGCCATCGCAAAGTGCGGACAGACAGACAGACGAACAGGTGAAAAACTATATGCTCCCATAAACGAATTGCAAAAGTTTGTTTCTGTTTCTGCTCCACGCAAAGAATATCCACTTGCACTTGCCAAACCTCAGTAACTAGGGCGAATTTCGTCATGATCATGCTTCCACTAAATCGAGTACCACTAGTAGGTGTATGTTATGGTCTCGGAACGAATTTGACAAAAAATGGATTTGCCTCCTTTTGCCTTGGCAAGGCAGAGTAGGGGCACCATTTTCCTTGAACAGGAAATACATTTCTTTAATAAAAGCATAAAAAAGGAGTTAATATTCAACTTTTAGTGGTCCTACACCTCATATGTCATGCCAATGTTACCGTATTCCAGGGCTATTCAACATTATCCTGCAAACGTCGGTGTGGGCGCAGGCTTTCATTACAAACAAACACTTACACAGGTGATACTACTAATCAAGCTCCTTGGCAAAGACTTTTGGGGTTGATTAGTGAAGTCAGGTGTGTAAGAGCTTTGGTTGGAATGAAAGGGCCGGTGTGGGTGCAGGCTTTCTCGAAAACGTTGAATAGCCCTGTTTATTCACTGGCAAGGAAAACATCCTTAGCAGACGTTGATTCAGCGCTTGTATCGCCGTGCGGAGAGAAACCTGCGAGGGCGTATAATCTGCTGCTTCAAGGGTTTCGCCGAAAGCAGGGCTGCCCCCACACAGGCCAAAGGCAAAATCCAAACTACAGCCTCGGGCCTGTGTACGAGACTGAGTCATTCCCATCAATGCGCGCATATTTTACATGACTGAACGAGATGCCAGCTGCTCGTGCCGTTCCGACTCCTCCCATGACCAGTTAAGCATAAATCTCTCACTGTTATTATAAGACTGACAGTCCTCCAGCTAACAAACCTGTCCACGACAAGCTAAGTGATGCAATGAGCAATCAAGGAAAAGAAAGGAGGAATATTGGTGCCAAAAAAAGTTCTGCAAAACTTCCCGAAAGAAAGAATCTGACCCCCCAATGTGGACAATAAGCCTAAAAAGCACTGAACTATAAAATATTGGCTTCTATACTGCCTCATCTTAACACGCAAGTCTCGCGTTCCACACATGAGAACAAGGGACTCCAAGCTGCCAAGAATAGGGCCAATTACACCACTGGCCACTGGTTTCTAAACTACACAAATCATAGGGAACAGACTGTATTCACACTGCAGAGTACTGACCTCCACAGTATAAAACAGGGGCTTAGACAATAGGAGACAAAAAAAGGACCTCTTTTTCCTTCTTTGAGAGTTAAATACATGCCCTTGTGTGGTATAATGCAGTGCATTATCTCTGATAACCTAGTTATGGTTTTACGTTGTTACTTTATAGCCCTACAGCCAACCAGAATGACAGAAATACAACGCTACTTCCTGGAGCACCAAACAGCCATACAGCAGTGCAGGGGAAAGCTATGCACCAATTTTACATTTGGCCCACAGTGTTATCAGAGACCTAGCAGAGCGCTGGCAAACAGAATGCCTTATTCCTGGATATCCATCCTCAGAGAGGAAGTGAGAGGAACTGCCAAGTATGTCAACAGAAACCTGAGCTCAAATGTCAGTGGGTAGAAATGGGCACTTTTCAACTCGGGACAAAGTCAGAAAACGCCACAAAAATAGGTAAGAATAGAAAAGTCAGTCGCTAGCATCCGCGGGCGTATCCCCCATATGTCCCAACCTTTACTACACAGAACTTGTATCAGGAAGCTACAATCATAATAACAGTAGCTAAGTCATATGGCTGTTGATTATGTTTAAAGTGAACCCCATCTCTGAGTAACGACAACCTTTTTATGCGGTCAAATACAGCGGTAGCGCCACACTACAGCATCGTGGGCTAAATAAATTTCTTATGGTCCCACAATGCTTTATGTCAATGAAAATATAAAAACACGAAGCCCGGCCAAAACAAAATTGTGTCACACTTAAGATGAATGATTGCTCATAAAGGCTTTATACAGTATGTATACTGCCTTCATGAATGAGACAATGTCTTAATTAATCATACACAAGAGTTTGTCACTTAAGTGACTATATCCCCCGCCGTTAGGTTACCAAAACCGACTGGGGTCTGCGCATTCCCAGTAGAAAGGTTGGTACCAAAAAGAATTGAAATAGGTTGACTCCTTCTTGAGATATCGCGCTGACAATGTTCAGGACAGACAGACGTACGTACGGACGGACGGAGCTGAATACTATATCCCCCGCTTCGTACTAAATGCGCAGCAGGGGATAAAAAGCAAATGTCAAGCCTTGTAAACGATGAAGTAACACATCATTATTCACGGTGTGATCCCAAATGTGATATAACTGACAATGTCACTTAGCTAGTGGCTAAATACTATAAAGGGTGACATTGTAAGCTAAGTGACATTGTCATTGTCACATCTGACATCACATGCTGCATAAGGATGTGTTATTTCATCCTTTACAAAGCATTACATTTGCTTATGTATGATTCGTGAAGACATTATGTCTCATTTATGAAGGCATTATACATGCTGTATAAAGCCTTTATGAGCAAAAACTTCATCTAAAGTGACCCAAAACTGTGTTAGTAATTTGAAATTCGCAACCAACAGGAGAAAGGGGCCTTCTCCATTAAATTACTAATTTAAATTTAAAAATCATTATGCAATTTTTATTGTGAGGTTTTGCCCTATCACTGTAAGATCCACACAATTAGATATTACTGAGAAAAATTGTTGGCCACAGAGCAATGACAAGAGGTCTCTGATGAGGCAGCGCAACAGGTGCTTATATACAGTTTCCTCCTGACACTTTCATACAAGTGATATTAATGTCATAAATTTCCCATAGTGAGGGGAGAAAAAAAAAAAACTCAACAACTTCACAATTTCAAGTATTATTTAAAAACTATCTCCATAAAAAACATAGCACTTAGCAATAAAAGAGGCTCGGCCTTCTCGCGAAAACAGCCATTTTCCAAGCCTCTTTACTCACAAATGACGTTTAAATTCCTTGAGTCACTGAACAATGCTACTGCCTGCGATAACAAATGCTTACTTCATTTACTCATCTGCCTACAGCGTGTAATGAGAAACTGAAAACGCCACTCGAAAGTGTGAATTCTGATCTCTCTAACCGCAATCTGATCTCTCTTCTTTGTGCCAAACAGAAGAATTTTTTGTCATAAAAAGAAACCAAAAAACCCTTCAAATTAAAATATTCGGCTCTACATTTTGAGTTTACAGGAATTTTTGGGCCCATGAGAGAATGAAGAACTCAAGGAACAGCCAGTCACCAGGGAGCAGAGAGTTCAGAGAGTTCAACTGATCGAGTGACCAACAAAATCGCAAAACGTACCCAATTTACGCCAAAGTTATTCAACCCTGAACTTTCTGAAAGTGACAAAGATGCAGAACAGACAGGCCCTGCGCAAGAGCCACTTCAAAACCGAAAGGCACGTATGCAAAATAAACTGCAAGGTCAGATTCCACACCAGCAGTACATCAACAAAGGCCTGAAAAACTGAATGTGTTTATCAGTAGCTTGCTACTACACACCAAGCAGTCGCTGGCTTGGTACAGATGACATCATGAGTCATATGGGCTGGGACTAGTTGTTGCTGGGAGGAAATTGAATAATCTTACTGCCAGCATGATGACACGTTCGTAGTATAATGCAGTATTGCAAAAATGATCTTGTTCACTGCAAATTAAATCTCATGCTTTCCGGCTGTTAAGACATTAATCAGTGGTCCTTCCAGGGAAATAATGCATATTAAAATGACCGGCTGACACAGAATACAGTCCATTGAGTAGTCCTCTACTTCATGCAGGACTGAATTAAGGTAAAACGAACATTAATTTAGATTCATCTAGACACTACCTATTAAATCTACAGACCACTCCCAATGCCTCCATCAAGCGTATTCCAGCTAATGCCCTCAAAGAGCGCCCAACAGTATCTCCACTTATCCTGCGTGTTTTAGATCTCTCCCAGCTACAGTGAAGTTTTATTGTACAGGTGACTCACTATCGAGCAGCATTGTGGATTGACAGCAACACGATCATTTGAATAACTTGAGCAGGAGCAGGGAGAGGTCGAAAACATGCAGAGCATGTTGTACTCCAGGAGATGTTTGGGAAACACTGCAAAGTCAATAATGTTTGGGCGGCATAGATTTGTACGTTGTTGCCATGGATATGATTTGCACCACTCCTGGAGTGTTTACAGTGCCGAGGATGGGTGGGGTTGGAGGGCACGTGGTACTCCAGGACAGGTTTGGGAAACACTACTCCACAAAGTCAGTGACGTTTTGGGCAGCCTGGATTGTTGCTATCATAGATATGATTTACGCTGCCAAGGATGGGCAGGGTAACAGGACATGTGGTGCTCCAGGACAGGTTTGGAAAGTACTACAAACTAAGGGTGGTTTTACACTAGGGACTCGGGCACAGATCCGAGTACACTCGACCCCAAAGTCCATTTCATTTGGTAAGTGTGAACACCAGCATACTGTACTCAGGCAAGGTACGCAAGTCCTCTTGGAAGAGGTGGACTCGGGCACGGTTCATCCGTACTCGAACCAAATGTGAGAGCAACCATACTCGAGCACAGAAGTGGAGTATTATGTGACTTCTTAACTATTGACCCGTTCTGTTCTGACCAGGGCTTTGAACCGGTTCGCGGAATGAAAATGAAAACCAGAAACTTTTGACATTTTGCGAGGGACAAAAACAAAACCAGAAACTTTCGGATTTTTAATGTTCCCCGAGCAGAATCGTTTACAAAAAAAAAATCATGGTAACCAGTTAATACCATTATTTTTTTGGTTCTTGAAATGTTTTGTGTTTGGGCTACAATGTCCAACAGACGTTCACTTCCTGTGTGTCGTTCCCTGGCATACCCGGGCAGAGTAGAGAGAATTCAGCCTAATTAAGCCTAATGCTATGCCTAGCCTGTCAATTTTCTTCACCAAAATGCAGTAGTTCTCAACCATTAGCACAATCCAGGAGTACAAAAGCGTGATATAGCAGCAGTCACAAAGACCTGCTGAAACCTCACCTTTCAATTCTTAATAACATAAACCTCTTGCAGTTTACTTTACCCGATTAGCAACAGCTGCTCACACTAATTGATCTAAGTCAATGGGTGACGTCAAATTTATTCTCAATCGCACTGTTTTACATTGCACCACAAAATTATGAGGCATTTTCATACGCACATATACGAAGACAAAATATTTGCATTCATTATTTTGTGAGGCTCATTAAGCAATAAGCCAGAAGAATCGGTTTTATATTTCGAAAATAGTCACAGCTAAAGAGCATTGTTAGGCATGATGCACAGCAGAGTGGCAATTGTAAGAATTGCGAAAAAGATTGCTGCACATCATAGAAAGTTTTTTTTTTGCATTAATATTGCCAATTTGCCATCCTTACAATGCTAAATCGATTAAATAAAGGAAACCGAAACCATTGTGCTCTTTTCAGTTTTTCAGTGATTTTACTTTGCTGATACAAGGAACAAGACTGGATCTGTTTCCCGTGGCTTCAGCATCTCTTGAGCTTTTGTCGCGGCCATGTTTGGGCTCAGTCGCCCTAATTCAATGTTTGACTGCGAGACTAGAAAATGCCCCGAATAACGAGAAGAGCATGTGAAATGCACTGATTGAGTCGTGACAAGGTCTGGCCATTTGTCTCAATGGCAGCTGTAGCCTGACCTGTTTCAGTCATTTGCATATGAAGGCTTCAACCGCAAAAACCTGTCAACACCATTCAGGCCTCAATGTAAACTTTTTTCTCATGCTCCTAAAAAATTTTTTTAGGAGCACAGTTAAATTTTTAGGAGCATGATATAAGTTTTGGGAGCACAAAATTAACAAAGTGCTAAAAAAGGAACTTAAATATAAAAAAAAACAACAAAAATCAAGCTAAAGTCTTTATGTTTTAATTAAGATAACAGCTTCAGTTTCAAGAACAAGGGGGAGGGGGTGTGCCACTCAATCTGTTGCCCATGAGCAACTGGCCATGGGGGAGCACTCATCATCCCATTCAACCGGAGGGCAATCTGGCACCTCAGGCCATTCCTTGTACATGGTCAAAATTTTCAAGGTGCACGGGTGCGACCGGCAAAAAATTATTGATCGCAAAACTGAAAGACAAGTCGCATATGCGACCAAAACAGTCGCAACATTGAGGCCTGCCATTTACACGAAAATTGAGTTAAATGTGTTTTTGACAAGCTTTCAGTGTGTGTATGCCAATAATCAAATCAAGCTTTGGTAAAACCCTGTAAATTCCATAGTAAAGCAGTAAAGCTTCAGCGATTTCAGCTGACACCTGACACCACATTTAACACCAGGTCAAAATCTTCATTTTACAAAAAATGAGGTCAGCTGGACTTTCTGGGTTTTGCATCTGAACTCTACATATATTGAGCAATGTGAGAAGTGAAATGGGATCTGTTCTGTTGTTTGGCAATTAATGACGTAACAGAAGTTATTCTTGTCTTAATTCATCTATAACAAGAGGTGCCAGGCACAACAAACCCCGCCCCTCGCACATACTTTCACCTACCTGTACGAAATTCAATAGGCATCTATTCTGGGTCAGTGGTAATGCCCATTCCGAATATGACGTGGGTCTGGCAATTAATTTTGCCACTAGAGTGTTAACAAACACACAAGCACAGGAAGAAACGAAACCAACAACAAGACTTGTGCGGGTGAGCGGATAATGCGGCGGAGCAGCGAACTCCGCATTTTGATCTCATTCCTGCAGATGCAGTGTGGATGTGGAGAATGTGGATGGCGTACATCTTGTACTCCGCACAGGGTCACCAGTGGACACCATATAATTCACAATTTTGGTACATATTTGACCAAGGAAGGTTCCTGCAAAATTAAGTTGCCGAAACTGTAAATTGTTTACGGACGCACGACGACGGACAAAAGGCGATTAGAATAGGTCGCTTTGAGACTTTGTCTCAGGTGACCTGAAACATACAATCACAACTGGATACTGCTCACAAACGCAGAAATTTCTGCAAAAATTTGCGAGTGTTCAAATTTAAAATAAACATTTTTAAAAATGTTAAATTTGCGTGGTTATTGCAGAACAACAGAACAGTGCCGCGACAAACTAAAGAAAGCGCAGCTGCAATATCTTAAAAGTGCGGAACATAGTGTGAAAGTCTAGCAGTTTTAGTGTTGAAAAAGATCCATTTTCATGGCTGCTTCTTCATTGTGTATATTTATGTATTTAAAAACCTAGGTGCATACCGCATCTTTCTGGATTGGAATTTTGATAAAATAATCCGTACTCGGGCACGGTACAACGTTGCTGGTGTGAAAGATGATCAGCGAGGGGAGGGGAGCGAGGGTGAATAATCATACTGCAGCACGGTACAGAACAGTTGTGTGAAAGTAGGAATATAGGAACCCTCCCTCCTGTATGGCTGTGTGTGAATGTTTGCTGGTGGTCGGAGAGGCCGTAGGGGCAAGCTGGCAGCTACGCTTCCGTCAGTCAGCCCCAGGGCAGCTGTGGCTACAAAAACGTAGTTTACCACCATCAGAGCGTGAATGTGTGAGTGAATGAATAATGCCTCCATTGTAAAGCGTCTTTGAGTGTCCAGAAAAGCACTATATAAAATTGATGCAATTATTATTATTATTATTATTAAAGTGCCTTAAATGACGTTTTGGGCAGCCTGCATTTATATGTTGCTGTCATGGATATGATTTGCACCTCACCTGTAGAGTTCACGGTGCCGAGGATGGGCGGGGTTTAAGACGAGTGTGACATGGCGATTGGTGACTCACCGAGGAGGCGGGGCAGCCGGGGATCTGGGTTTGGGCTTCTCTTTGTCCTCCTTTTTCTCTCGCGGCTCCCGCAGGGGGCGCTCTCGCAGTCGCTCCTTCTCCTCCCTCTTTAAGCGGTCCCTCTCCCACTCCTCTTTCCTCCGCTGCCTCTCTCTCTCGCGCTCCCTCTCTCTCTCCCTCTCCCGCTCGCGCTGGCGTCTCTCTCTCTCCCGCTGCTCCCGCTCTCGCTCGCGATCCCTCTCCCGCTGTCTGTCTCGTTCCCTCTCCCGCTCCTGCAATATTTAAGAATATCTTTTAGCTCTTTGCGCAGATATAGACATCGGTGTCTGTAAATTCCGAAATTTAATTCCTTAACAATTCTGTAATTGAATTTCCAAATGTCTTGATTCACTGCAATAATTTTCCGGAGTCTCTGTGACACAAATATTGAGTTATAAAGCATAAATAAGATCATGCATAACAGGAAAAATGGGCAATTTTTTACATTCTCCGTGAAGGGGACTACATCAATAAACTCATGTATCTACATCAATTCCCTCAAAATGAGGGGACAGACTTCATACATGTTCTATACAAGTCAATAAATCAAACAACACCGAGGGCCCAGAAGACTGCCGAGAAACAGATGTGTTTGTCGTTTCACCTCAAGAAAACTGAAATAAAAGCTGCTTATTTCAGAGGATTTATTAGTTTCCTCAAACTCAAATTAGAAATCAGTTGTGCTACCAATCTGCAGCAACAGAAAGGCAGGTACAACCCTCCAGACTAACTTTTGGACCTAGGAGCGCATGCGCTTCCAACCTGAAAAAGTTGGGCACGCAGGCCAGAACTGTGGTCACGCAAAGTACCATGATACTTTTCTGAATATTTAGAAGCCCAACTAAAACAAGGCTTATGCCGTCGGAGGCGACGGCTTGGGGTATATCCCCGAATGCCCCCAATCCTCCAATTCCCCAATCCTTGAATAGACCCAATACAATGACCTTTCATTTGAACTTAATTTCAGGTCACCTGGACAAATAGTTCTGAAGACATGGCCAAAATGGTAATTTTCCATCACAAAGTGCCACCTGGTGGCAAAATATTGAATCATACAGGTATGATGTCATCATGTGACATGTTGTGAGGTCATGACCTTGCAGTTGCACATAGTTTCATGTCAATTGGACAAATAGTTCCAAAGATATGGCAAAAATGGTAAATTTTATGTGACAAAGCTCCACCTTGTGTCAAAATTTTGAACCAAACAGGTATAATGTCATCGTGGGACACATCCTCTGGTCATGACCTTTCATTTGCACTTGATTTGAGGTCAATCGGACAAATATATCATCGGACAAATATTTCCAGAGATATGATAAAAACAGTGATTTTTTTCAGTTTTTGGCCCCTGGTGGCCAATCTAGAAATTATAAATTGTCCAAAATCGAATCAGTTCTTCCTCTTTATGATACTTACTTACATGCAAAACTTGAAATTTTTAATTGAAATATTACTGAAGTTATCGCGTTATAGCGCGGAAACAGTCTGCTTCATGACCACACACTGTTTGTGACAGTCTTATATTTGAGGCATTGCGCAGATAAGCCTATGGTCGTCGCTGGTATTCATTGGGCAGGTGTCACCAGCTAGTTTTTAAATCAGTTTTGAACATTTGCTGCAATCGACAAAATACTATTCCTTTGACAGCTGGCCAATTATCGGAACCCCAAAGAAAACAAACTATAAATCGATAAGAACCGCAGCCTCTCTCATCTTTATCGTACTCCAATGAAAATAACTAATCTTGCACTTGGACCAACCAGTCACCGATTTCTTGAATAATCATGTACATGCAGAACTTCAGATCAGAGTGGAAGTGCGCATACCACCTAATCCATCAGGATAGAAGGTAAGCGATTGATACTGAAACGCTAAATAAAACCATTCGCCAATGGACGCAAGCAACCATAGTTGGTATCAACAAGACTCAAAACGAACAGTCTACGGTCACGAAGCAAACTATGTTTTTGGGCTAATAACGTCGGACATCGTTCTCACTCTCCAGGTGTGTTTCCATTACGCTTAGAAATGCGCAAAATCTAAATAGCGAAATAAAAAACCGGTATTGAAAACACTTTCTGATATTATGAAATTTTCTCTCCGATCTGCAGTATTAGTCACCGAAGCCAAGGCCTTATACGTAGAGTATTGGACTTCTGCAGCAGACCAGCTAGTGTACTGGTAATTTTGCGTATTCTGGAGCATTTTCATTGTTATTGTCAGACAAGGTTTTACAAATTTGCCGCGCGCACAACTCAGCTGACAGTGACAAGGTCAAATGCTTTGCCATTCTCATCGATGTATGCGTACGGCCAAGCTGTGATTGGCCGATGGCACCAGCTGATCTATGATTGGCTGATGTCCGTAATGGTACCAACTGACCTGCAGAAAAAATAAACTGCGGCCGACGGCTGATAATTTGGAAGTGAATCACTGCCCAGAATAGGCGCACAGTGCATGAAGTGTTTGGTCGCGCACGACTGATGTGAGAATGTAAGTCTCAAAACGAAAATTTTGGTCGCAGACTGGAGAGCTGAGGAATCTAAATTTCTCAAGCAAACTTTAGCAAAAGCACAATTTGGCGCAGAAAAGGTTGCAGGTGGAGCTTCCATGAAAGGTGAAAATCTATTTCAAAAATGCGGTGAGTCATTATATTATGAAAGAAATTTGCGATCATTCCAAGAAAACTTCTGCAGTCAATGGATTGGCATTAACTGCCACCACTTGTTAAGTTTATCAAAATATGTCATAGTTGATGTTATTCAAAATATTGCTGTTGATATTTAAATTTCCAAAGCAACTTATCACCTACCCACTGTACTAGCTATCCGGCCAATCACTGATATTTGTTGAGTTTTCACCATGCTGTTCATCATGATGCAACTAAACCAGGCCATTCATGGAGTCGGCATTTCAAAACCAACTGACCCTAGTTTTTTTTCCCCCCTTTATCTTCACTGGGAGATTATGATGATGTAAAATTTCTAAAAATTTCAGAATTGTAATCCATTTAGTTTTGCCGATATAGCAGTTTAACGTTTTCTCAGTGCCTACATGATATAGGATTTACCGAGGTCCATAACTCTGAGGAAAAGCCGTAATTTTTTGAAAACCTGTTTCGAACAATTTTGTGAACAAAACTGATATGAAGCCCAAGACATGAATCTACTTTCCTTCTCGAGAGATTAGCCCAGAAAAATGCTATGCCATTCACTGAGGACCAATTTTGAAGGGTCAAAGAAATACTGAGGGGTCTCCGAGTTATGGTCCGTAAATACTCCAGGACACCGACGCAGATGTCGACAAGAACTGAGCTAAAACATTCTTCTCCCGTAAATATTCTAACACTAAGCAGTTGAGCTATACCTGACAGTGAAGCAAACCATTATTAGGCTGAAAAATCTGAACAATCCAATCAAAAACATTTCGCACTGTCAAATCAATTAACAGGCACATTCTTAAAATGAAAGATTGTACAGGTGAGCGCTGGGAAGAGCCTGGCACAGAACAGAAGTGTGATGAAGGCCCGAATAATTCAATTACAAAACATATTTCAACAGTTACAGTCATCAAATGTTCCAGAAAAACTTCCCAGCAGTTCATGATTGCCAAAATACACCGCAACAATTAGCAAGTAAAAATGAGTACTCACATTATAATGGTAGGGTAGGGGCGTTTCTGTGTACTGCACTCTGAAATTCTCATATTGACCTCCTCTCCAGAAAGCCTCCATTTCGTAGTCGTAGTAGTCTGGGTAGGGTTCATTTCTGCAAAGATAAAAAACACACACAGGTGCACACACATGCAATGAGCATCTGAGAGACTTCACAATTCCCTCACCAGCACTGAATAAAGGTTAAAGCTCTTGTAAAAATGCATGCTGCTTTCGAATTCACATTAACCATTAAAGGCCGAGAGACTAACTGCGTAAAGAAATCTACATTCAATCACCCTCGACTAATTCTCTTATTTCTGCATGCAGGAAGATGAAATACTTTTTATGCCGAACACCTGTAACTCTCCAATATGTTGAATTGACAGACTCAGGCCTGCATTCAGAAACGACACTCACACTCACCATATAGTGAGTATGATTGAAATCTAACTGGAGTGCGAGAAAGTGATCAACCTACCACTTACGGAGGGAGCGGTCCCAGTCCTCGCCAGGTGATATTCACAAACGCCACTCAAGCATAACTGACAGTAGTGGGCACTGGGTACCACAGGCGGAGCGTCGGCTGCTGCAAAGGGACGCTCAAACCTCACCCTTCAGTGCTGAATGACCCAAACTTGCCGCAGTTTACTTCTCTTGATTAGACAGTTTCATAGGCTAATTGGTAAAATGACAATTAAATGTATATTTTATAGCGTTGTTATACATTTCTTCACAAAATTGAGGCGTTTCTTTCGCACATAAACAATGACGTGAAATATCTGCATGTATTCATAAATTCTGTTGTCGAGTGGCTCACTAAGCAAGAAGCTGCGAAACGTGCGAGACATTTCCTTCTACATTCAGCAATTAAGAATGTGGAAAAGAATGGATTCTCGTCACTTACAGCTACATGAGCCTCGCAGACCAATCCACACGCACCCCACAAGCCAGCTAAGCGCAGCATTTTCCAACCCATAAGTACAGAAAAGCACGAGAAATCCGAATGTGTGAGAGTTGACAGCTATGCGTCATTAATAAAAACCGGCCTCACCCGATAATGTTGAGTTTTCGGAGTTTCTGCAATGGTAATTTAAATGAATTGAAAACAGGGCAATAATTATCAGTGCTCATTCTAACCTAAGTAGAACTGGTGACACGTGGTAATCCTTATTATTTTTGGAGTCCAAGTTAAAAAAATTTTATTAAATGATTGAAAACAGGTCATGTCCAATCATTTTTAAGGGATGATTTGAGCTTCCCCTCTCGGCAGTTCACCAGTAGCCAATGGTGGGTACACAAAAGCTAACTTTGAGTTCACCACAGTGCAGTTCGTAAACACTGAAACCAGGTGGTCAGTCAGCAAGTGACTGGCATCATTATCATCATTACAGTTAAAATTTGCGAAGCTGCCATTGCGTCGAGCTTGTGACGGTAAACGATCCAGAGTTTCCAATGTTTGTAACCACCTGAAAGACATGACAACTAAATACCGGCGCAAGTTAGTGCGGCTCAAGGGAGGTGTTCCCTGCACTCACCCTTCACTCAGGTAGGGATACTAATTTCAGTGTGAGTGAGGTCTCTGAAAGCAAATGAGTGTTAGGGCAGCTTCTGACTCATTTAGTATAACCTGACACTAAGTTTTAGTACGCACTCACTCTCAATTAATGTGTCGTTTCTCAATACGGGCCTAAGACAACGGTTGAGAGAGAAATCAATATTATGCAAGTTTGAAGTTTTTCACTCCAGGTTTATGACAGCAGCCTCCGGAAAAACATGGCCTGAGACTGAGTCATTTTTTTTTTTGTA
The DNA here is from genome assembly GCA_029721435.1 of Gymnothorax reevesii. Taxonomy (NCBI): domain Eukaryota; kingdom Metazoa; phylum Chordata; class Actinopteri; order Anguilliformes; family Muraenidae; genus Gymnothorax; species Gymnothorax reevesii. The sequence continues at coordinate 26,766,001 of CM056574.1, read as the reverse complement.
CTTCATGAACACGTCTCCAAAATAGACATCATCAGCAGACCTGCATTTCAAGAAACTATCATTATCACGGTAAAGAAATATGGTTGATTATGCTGGGAAAAGTGCACTTTCTGGATGAGCCTATTTTTGGATTGTTAGTCGACGCAGTGAGATTGATAAGAAAGTAGCGGAAGATAGCTCATTTGGGAAAGAGTCGGAGGAGATCATTTGCAATGTCTTGGACAACTGTTAGAGTTGACCAGTTGCCGTCTACTGGGGTTGGTGAGGGAGGATTACGACTTACATCATGGGCGCTGCCAAGGTTGAACAGTCATGCCAGTCTCTGGTTCATTCTGAAATTGATTCATTAGCCTTCTAGAGTTCTCTAGAGTAAACAGTTGGCGCCTGGCCAAGCCCCACAGCACACAGAAAAGCTGCACTCCAGTCATTGTCTATTGCATACTGCATGCAAGGATACCATCTGATGCAAACTGGCCTCAGGTGCTTAAAAGTGGAGAGTGCAAAGGTATAAAATTTCGAACTTGAAGCGAATGATATGGTACTCGCACAGAACGAACTCGCGCAAAAACTAACAGCAAGCGAGAACATTTTTTCTACAGTAGGAGGCCATTTTCACTGATTAGATAAAATCAGCATCCACCTGATATATACACAAGGGAGCAATAGCTCAGTGCAGTAAAGATTTTTCTTGGGCATGTGGGTATAACCGACAGACTGGGATTTTAGTTGATTCAATAAATGGCTCATTGCAGTGCTGGGGGGTTGATTACTCGGTTTTTTGTGGTGCGCTTGTACTCACCCCGGCTCCCGGATCTCCCGGGTGATACGGTAATTGCGTTCCCTGAAGAACTCGTTCTCTTTGTCGAACTCCCGCTCGTCCTCGCCGATAGTCACGTTGAAGCGTTTCTCCTCAAAGTCGGGCTCCTGCTCCTTGCGCATGGTGGCCTTCTTCAAAACCTGAAGAGGAGGCGACGTACTTACAACCACAGCATGTACAATACAGACTAAACAAAGGGATCCAAACATACTTTGAAACTTGAAGTTGCATATGCACTTGTAACTGATCGACATAAAGCACTTATAACTACTAATGCAGGCAAGCATTTATAGCAAGAATCAGTTCTGTTGTCCATAAATGGGAGAATCTTCAGGCATTCTATTGCAGGATGGTCTTGCAGCCGAAACAAAGTAATGAGCCGATGCTCTGGCCCATATTGGTTACACCAAACTGTTTGGAAAGTTTCAGGGCTTGGATCTTTTTTTCTGGGGGTAGCTACAGAACTACATCTGAATGCCACTCCTTTCGAGACCAGTCAGCCGAGGAATTACTTTTCCTTTCAAGCAAGCACTATTAAAATATTGAAACACCTTAAAAGTAAAATTGCTGTAAATATATATATATCAAAAAAAAAAAATTAATGGTGTCTGAGTGTTAAGGACGAAACTTTATTGATTGAACCACGACAAAGACAAACATTCTGCAAACAAATCCTTCAAATTGCCGCCAAAATTTGTGTAACCACCCCAAAAAACTTGGGACAAAATAAAAAAATGCAAATATAAGAAAATGGTAAATCATCCTGGAGCTGAAATAATTTGAGAACAAGACGAAGACAAGATATCTTATGCGTTTCCTTCTCTAGTCAGTTTTTTTTTTTTGGAAACAAGCACTCATTGTTTTATCCCAGAAATTTGATCCAAAACCGCTGAAACTGGTGTTTACAGCACTGGGTTACATGAGCAGTCCAATGAACAACAGCCTTCCAAGTTATCAATTCGGGACATCAAGTCAAGACATCAAGTGCTCCAGTTCTGAAGAATATTTTGGTAAGACTTTACTTGAAGGCATCGTCATAAGAGTGACATGACACCGTCATAAATGTTACATGACACAGTGAGGAACGTGTCATGAACATTATGTGCATGTCATAAACATTTATGACTCAAGACAACCGAAACAATGTCAACTTCTCATTACAAAAACCGAATGAAACTTTTATGACTGTTGTCATTAGGTGTATGACATTGACAATGTTTATGACACGTTCACGACTGTGTGAATTGTGAATATGAATACCTTCAAGTGTCAACAATTTTTTTTCCTCATTTTTGCTTAATATATGATTTAAGCTGCTCAGATGACCAGGGTCCTCATTGTCGTATTATGAGCATATTTCAAACACGGGACAGGCCTGGACTTGATGGTGACACCTGTACAACCCCGGTACATCCCTTTTCAGGATTACCACACTTTTCACTTATACTACCCCTGTATTGCTGCACACATCAAATTCAGAATGAGTGTGTATTTCTTCAAAAAAAAAAAAAAAAAAAACCCCCCATAACATTGATATAACAAACAAAAGTATTTTTTCTTGTACAGTTTCCTATCTAATACAGGTCAAAGATGATGATATAAAAATCAATGCTTTCTTTTTTTTTCTCCAGCATTTCCCATACTGTCTCAATTTGTTTGGAAGTGGGATTGTGATTATAAAGAATGCCATGTGAGAAAGTCAGTCGGTATAGACACATAAGGAAGTGGGGGTAGCATAGAAAGTGAATAAAAATAAATGAAGCCCATCCATATCGGATAAGATCAAAGACATAAAGTCCAAATAATTAAGCAATAATGGTGTTTTTACTATCAGACAAAGATCACACAGCTTCAAAAATTGAATCAGCCAAGTTAAAAATAGCAACAATGCAATTCATGATAGCGTGTGAAAAAAAAACAATGAATTGTTGCATCACCTTCAGAGTTTCAAATGACCTATTATACAATTTGATTCCTTTCACTTCTATATGTGCGCCGCTTTTAACGGAAGGATTGTCAAAAAGACGCTTTGCAGAGCGCCCGACCAAAATCCCCAAAATAGCAAATGAGGTCTAAAATAACTCCCAGAACAAATGAGGTCTAAAATAAGTCCCAGAGGAGAGAAAAATTCTCAAACAGTGGAGAGAAAAAAACTCCCCAGTGAGGTGAAATCTCAGGAGGAACCTGGCTATTGTCATGAAACCCATCCACTGCTATCCAGCTAGTTGTAATGCAGGTTGGATCCCAATAAGGAGACGTCTCATGTACTTGACTGTCAACAAATCATTACCAGTATCCACACTGCTTTCACTTATGTCCCATATAAAAACAAGCATGCAAAAAAGACAAAGCAAACCGAATGCCCCCCTCAGCGGTCATATGACCATCACGCGGCTCCATTACACTTTTTAAGGCGTCACGTTTTAAATGTCATGATATGAAAAGCCCAAGGTAAAATTACACAGACACCCTTTGAGGAACTAAGCCACAGTACCAAGACTCTCACAACTCAGATTTATTTTCCTCAGCGGAACTCACTAGAAGAACAAACAGTTTCACAAAGCCAGTGATCACAACATGACAGGATGCAAACTGTTGTAGTTTGAAAAGCAGCCGCCTGTCAAATTGACACTGTTAATCTCTCTTTTTGGGAGCGTCAATCTAGTCGGTAAGTTGTGTGTGGAAAAAATATTTTCCTGGACCTCAAGGACACCAGTGAGCACTCCTCAATTCATCAAAGACAGATATTCATCCTCTATTCATCAAAGACACGTAAGAGACAATGGGACCACAAAGAAGGGAGGCGAGGGGAAGGGGCAGGAGTTGCGATTTAGACATTCCGATGTGAGTGAAATCGTTTATTTTGGAACAAAACATTCCTCAGGCTGACCACACACTTTCGCCGCCAAATAGCCCAGTGAGATGACTCGCTGCTTTGAAAATTCTGTGTTCACTCTGCGCTAGTTGTTTGGAAATTTTCCTGACTGACTCCACAGTAATAGTAATACTACATTTCATTTAGAACACAGTATCTATTCCTTCATTATAATTCCCTTGAGTATTTTCCTCCATTTTAAAACTAACCATTTCTCAAAATTCAACTCAAAGCAATTGCACTACATGACTAAAAGTAGGAAAATCATATGCATTAATGCAGAGTTGTTCCATGCAGGAATAGCTAAAATACAAAGCCAACTAGAATCTGTGCTTGTGAAGCACTATGATGTTCCCCACCAGCAGTTGGTTTGAATCCCATTTCTATTTATTGAGTTGAACATATAATGAGGTAAAAATAGCTATCATACACATACATATTTGATGAAAGGCCATCAGGTTGGATATGAGAGAAATAATTTTATGCTATGGCATCCAAATTTCATTGATGTTAAGACACTTTTAAAAAATGAGGAACGGGTTTAAACATTTACTGTTGACAGCAAATGACCTATTGATATCAGTACAAACTATTATTTGATGAAGGAAAACGCATTTTCTAATGCTGAACATGAAGTTGGCCTAAAGTAGGTTTGCTTGTCCTTTTCAAGACATTTTAAAGAAATATTTCAAATTTTGAGAAGGATGAATTTCTTATCACCAAAAACACAAATAATAACCTTGAGTAGTGTTCAGTTGTATTACTTGAGGATAAACCTATCTGTAGTATACATGGCCTAGATTTTCAAAGGTCTCTTAGCACTACATTAGTCATAAGCCAATGTTCATGTATGCAACTTATTGCCAAGAGAGTTTTAAAAATCTAAGACATGGACAAATCGTAAACTACTTTCCTGAGTTATATCTCGGAAATATACAACATAAGATCGATACTATATTGTAGTAAATAAGGACTTCTCCACCTGAAGATGATATGGTTGATATGCACCATGAATCTACTTCTTGATGATGACACACAATGAAGTGCACCACTGAATCACTCCTTTGAGGAATCATTTCTTTATGACAGACAATGAAGTGCACCACTGAATCATTTCTTTATGACACAGAATGAAGTGCACCACTGAATCATTTCTTCCGTCCTTCTGTCCGTCCTTCCGAGGTTTGTCCTGGCCATAACTCTTAAACCATTCAATATTTTATATCAAAAGGCACATCTACAACATGTGGTCTAACAATATACCAGGTTTGGTGAGGAAATCTCTCATAGTTTTAGAGTTGTGGTCCGGACAAGGTGCCTACCCTGAAAATGCACTAAGTTCAACTTGTTACCATGGACACGGGAAAAAATAAAAAAATCAGAATGACCAAACTATCCAAAGGCACATCTACACCATGGGATCTAATGACATACCAAATTTGGATAAAAAATATTGAACGGTTTAAGAATTATGGCCCGGACAAACCTCGGAAGGACGGACGGACGGACGGAGGGTAAAACATTATGTTCCTGCAACATTTGCGGGGAACATGATGAAAAAAAAACAGAAGCACATATTTTATTCCAACGTTTCTCTTCAAAGCCACGGGCCTTTATGACATTCACTCCACTGAATCATCCCCATCAATCAGTGGGTTCTCTGTTCAGACAATAATAGGAATTCTCACATTTTCCCTTTCTTGTTCAATAAATCACCGTAGCCTACATACAATTCCTTCATTAACTCTTCCGAGCCAATGAATGAAATTTCTGTATCATGCCAACTGACTCCTCAGCCTGAATACAGAGGTTTCCGAATTTTTCGATTGCCACAGGGTCCTAAATCCTACCCAGAAAGGGCCGATGTAGGTGCAGACTTTCATTACAACTGACCAGTTACACGTGACTCTACTAATCAAGGTCTTCAGCAAAGATTCAAAGTGATTATTTATCCCTGAATATTTGCTCTCAGTATGTAAAATCTGCCACATTTTGCAGTAAATCAATGCATCCAACTTGCGCAACATTTAATTTCACTATTTAATACCATAAAATGCTGAGGTTAACTAAAAATTTTGTAAAAGCTTTTGAGCACATCTGAATCAGATGGGAGTGGTCTTAATTCGCACAGAGCAGTCATGTTCGGTTTTGTAAAAGCTGAGTGTCAAAGGGTTTGCGTCTCTAATTTCATGATGCTGGAGCGTGGAGTTTTCAAGAAAGCCCAGATATGGATGCCATTCTAAGTCGAGCTATGAGCCGTTTTCTCGGGGTACAAAAATATACTACAAATGCAGCTTCTGAATGAGACATGTGATGGGTGCCAGGTGCGGAGCAGCAGAAGGCAGCAAGAGTTTCGTCATGAAACTGGCCTTGTTCAGTTGCCAGAGGAAATGCTGGCCAAAAAGATTTTTAACAAGGACAAAGCTCACTGTCATTCTTGGTCAAAAGATGGCTCTCTGATATTCTCTCTCCGATTGAAGAATTATTTTCAGGAACAATCTGCAGACCAGGGTAAATAAAGTCAAAGCAAAACTACATAATATCCATAAGGAACAAGGGAAAGAAGAGATTTGGTCAAAACCGAAACTCAAGAAATTACATTCACATCAAAGTAGACTTCTATACAGAACCTTACAGTGCTTTTACATTAAAGAGAGGGCAGAGGTCCCTCCATGCCCAGTTGAGAACTAGTACCCTACAACTGGCAACTGAGCTATGCAGATATAAAAGCACGTCTAAGAAGCAATGCATTTGTGTTCAATATGATTTTAATGGTACGTATAGATTCCATTCACCATAAGGACCTCGGTCGAGAGAGTTAGGGTTAGGGCATCATAATCAGAGGTTTATTTTCATAATCCATTTTAGGCGAGGCGATCTGTCAATTTTCTGATAGTGTCATGTCACGAGTGATGATTTATTCTGAAATCTATCTCAGGCCCATGCTCTGAGAGGATGGAATCTAATGCCGAGCCTTGGAGTTGTTGAGGATGAATTTTCACTTCCTGTTTCGCTGCCCAATATACAGTGACTTGAGGAACCATCTGTATGAAAAAATCCAGTTGAAAAACCCTGATTTGTTTTGGTTGTCTGAAGGTGACACGCTATGGTGGGTCCTTAATGAGGAGACTTTTGTTACTGCAAATTGTATAAATGATGCATGGCTGTTTAGACAGAGAGCAGGGTATCCGACATAATTAAATGTTTTTGTCATGGAAATTGACCGTTTGGAGATTTTCTTTTGAATTTTCTGAATTGTTATGATTGATTCGGCACATGGCCATCTTGCGGTTTTTGCTTAGCGTCATGTAAACCCATACGGGCTCGGCACCATGCAGGAGTAAGACTTTAAAGCAAACAAAATCTCTCAATCAATCTAACGCTTTCATTAGAAGTGTATAATACTCAAATCCCCACCACGGGATGGCTGGTACTCCAGAACAAAATGCAGCAAATAACAGACTGCATTTTCCAAAAATTGAGAACAGATGGACGTTTGAAAAGGACAGACATACGAGAGGACAGAACTCAATCCTATATCGCTCTTCCTCTTCATGGAGGAAGATAATCATAAGCGAAATGAGAATCACTCCAGACAAAACCGCTACGAACCAAAGAGAGGCCATATGCAGCATCACATGACACTTCTGAAAGCTGCCATTGAAAAAAGAGCATTTTAATTAGGGCTGCACGATATGGTCAAAAAGTGATATTGTGAAAATTTTGACAGATATTACAAATGTAGCCAGGAATCCATCCATATCAAGCTTTGGTCGCTCCCAATGGTCACTTGCTGATATGTCGGGCCTCAGTCGGTAGGCCAGCGTTTGACTTTCAAATATTCACACAAAATCCATGCGAGACCTGTGATTGGCTCACAGTGGCAAGGGTGCCGCGCCCCTTTAGACAGACTTGCGGCGGCGGGTCCTGAATGATTTTATCCCAATGTGGAAAAGTGAACGTGAGCACAGATTATCACCGATTATTTTGCCCCGTTGTCACAGAATTAAATACTGGACTTTTTTTTCACAGGCCACATCTTACAAATATTCTGGTGCTGCAATGGCATTTTTAAGACCAACAGATCAGGAGAAAATGAACTTCGTTCGAAACCTGTCTCTCTCAGCAGTGGTCAGGTAACATCTGGCAATACAGAAATACAGTATGGACTGCGGCAAACTACAAATTAAACTTTCAAACTGAAATAATGCTTGTATTTATATGTTCAATGATACTGTTATTGCCATCAATGTTCATCGTTTATAAAGGAAAAAAGAATGTATTTCATCGCTATAATCTTTTACTGGACAGATATCAGATATTAAACAAGCGGGGAAAAGCGGCAAAATAAGCGCTGGCCATCCACGTTAAAAATGCCGAAACGTTGTGCAGCAATAGGTAGCAATAGCAATAAGAACAAACAATCCATCTTCTCTTTTCCGTAGAAAGTACACAGGCAAGGAATAAATTAGCAACTGTTGCATTACATACCAGCTTCATAGGCTTAAAGTGATACTCCACCCAAGAACTATAATTTGTTTATCAATTACTCACCATTAGATGTCTTGAACGGACGAAGTTGATCTTCAGCTGGCTGAACTTTATGGCCACTGGAGAGTTTTGAAAAATTATCCAAATTCCTTTTTTGCTGGAAGCAAATCGGGTCACTCAGTAGCACTGGGAAAACTCCACAAAACGTCCGTTGACAAACTTTCAAACCATCGTCCAATGCATCGTCCAGTATTATCCAAATCTGCTTTGTCCGCTCGTATCCTCAGAACTCTAGAAACATGGTTATTTTTAGCTAAAAATAAAAAAATACCACAGTTATGCTTCAAGTAAGCTTGCGCATTAAACAGAAGTCCCGCCTCCCGGCTCGTGTTTATACAAATATTCATCTGAGTGGCAGCAAAGTCTCTGTGCAATGAACGAGCCGGGAGGCAGGACTTCCGTTGAATGCACAAGCTTATTTGAACTGCGTTTCTAGAGTTCTGAGGATATGAGCGGACAAAGCAGACTTTGACTATACTGGATGATGCGTTGGACGATGGTTTGAAAGTTTGTCAACGGACGTTTTGTGGAGTTTTCCCATTGCTACTGGGTGACCCCATTTGCTTCCAGCAAAAATGAAATTTGGATAATTTTTCAAAACTCCAGGGGCCATCAAGTTGCGCCGGGTGCAAAACAACTTTGTCCATTCAAGACATCTCATGGGGAGTAACTGATATACAAATTATAGTTTTTGGGTGGAGTATCACTTTAATCTAGTTGATGCAATCATGCCCTTCGAGCTATAGTGAATGCCAATTACAGTGAAATACGTTATCCAATTTGAGAATTATTTCATTTAGCTTTTTTATACTGGGGAATCCCACATAAATAAACAAAATGCAGATATGGCCAAACATTATCCTGTTCAAAACCTAACAACCACTCCAAGAGTAAAGGCAAGCAAGCCACAATCTAATTTTTAAGGTCATGTCAAATAACAATCACGAATGCTGTTGCTGGCCAGCTAACTCATATTCGATTGGTGGTTCTCACCAAAAGGTCACCCAATCAGCCAAGTGCAGAAAACATGAATATTCATATATTCACTTCATTAGTGACGTAAGGGCTAAACGCTGGCTATACGACGGAGGCCAGACTGATATCAGTCAGTGACCACTGGGAGCGACCAGCACCTGATATGTATGGATTCCAGACTATTACAATTGAGACATAATTCACGATTACAACCCCATTGCCCAAGTAGTTGGCAATCTGCTTAACATGGAACAGAGAATGCAATCATTTGTATTCAAAAATAGTACATCTTGTCAGCACATCAAATGTTTAAACTGAAAATACCAGTTCATTTTCAATCTGATGCCAGCAACACGTCTCAAAGATGCTGGGACGGGTTCAACAAAAGCCTGGAAAAGCTGAATGATGCTTTAAAAAAAATAGACCTGGTGGAGAACCTCAGAGCTAATTACTACATTAATTAACTACAGGTGAGTTACATGAATACGTATAAAAAAACTTGCAGAAGTCAGGATGGCGAGGGCTTCATCACTCTGTGAAAGCCTGCGTGGGAAAATACTTCAAAAATTTAAGAAAAATATTTCTGCAACTAAAAATGCAAAGAATTTGGGGATTTCTCTACAGTACATAATATCATTCAAAGCTTAAAAGAATCTGCAGAAATCTCTGTGTGTAAGGGACAAGGCCAAAAACCAGTATTGACTGGTAGTGGTCATCAGGCCCTCAGGCAGCAGTGCACTGAAAGCAGAGAAGATTCACAGTGGAAAGCACTGCATGAGCTCAGGTATAATTCTATAAATCACTGTCAGTTCACAGTTTATTGTTGGATACACAAAGGCAAATTAAACTGCCATGTCAAGATCAAAGCATATTTAAACAAGATGCAGAAGCGTTGCCACTTTCCCTGGGCCCAAGCTCATTTAAGATGAACTGCAGAAAAACAGAAAACTGTCTTGTAGTCTGACAAATCAAAACATGAAGTTCTTTAAAGAAATCACAAAAAAACGCCTCCTTCCTCGAGGAGAGGGACCATGCAGCTTATCAGCACTCGGTTCAAAAGCCAGAATCCTAGATAGCACAGGGGTGCATTAGTGCACATGGCCTGGGTTAACTCACACATATATCAAGACAAAATAAATGCTGAATGATATATACAGGTTTTAGGGCAAAATATACTGCCATCCAGGAGCCTTTTTAGAGGAAGGCCTTGCTTATTTCAGCAAGACAATGCCAAACACACCAGACACTGCTTGCACTCTAGCAATATGGTTCCACCGTAAAAGAGCCTGGGTGTTAAACTGGCCTGCCTGCAGACTAACCAGTCACCCATTTTAAATATCTGCCATATTATAAAGGTCCCAACCTTTTTGGAAGAGGGGTTGTATTATGGATGATAAAAATTTACATGTTTTGCAATGGCAATGAAAACTAAGTAAAATCATTCTGAAGTGGCATCTCTCCCAGTCTCTGCCAAACAAACATGCTTTACGGCATCCACAGAACAAGCTTTGTAGGCCAAAACATCTCTGCAGCTCTCCAAAATTTTACTAAAGCACTGTTAACCCATTGCCACTCCGACGGCCCATATTCGGGCCGTCAGGGAAGTTAAAAACATACTACGTCATTTACACAGCTTGTATGTAACTGAGATACTCATACCACATATCGTCGGAAAGCTAAGTTTCTTGAGATTCGAATGATGCCGAATGAGATTTGAACTATTTCAAAGTATAATCATCACAGCAGCTTTAATCAACGCCTATGTCAGACCACAAACAAACAAACGAACAGTTACAAAACTGATGTAACTCACCAATGAAGCCTCCTAGCCCTCCTCCAGTCCAACATATCCCCTCAAACATGGTCTTGTTACATCCACGAAGCTCCAGTAAATCCAACCAAAGTTTTTAGTCCAAAACACACTATTATACCGGTAAATATCCATGAACATTCTACCTTTATAAAATCGCTGCATTTCTTGCAATTTGGGTATTGCACTTAGTCATATCACGATTTTCGATTTTTTTGCAACTAATTGTGCAACCCCTTATTCCGATGCAATCCCACATTTATTTTTACCCAACATTTTAGTAAATGATTCAACTTACAGAATGACATACATCTTATTTTCACAAAGCAAGGTCTGTTTTATCATCTATTAGTAGATTAATAATTTCATGAAGTCTTGTCCAGTAACATTTTGGACCTATAATTTCACATTTGATAATAACCTGGAGGTTAGCAGAGAAAAGTACAAGATCAGAAAAGAAGTGGCATTGCCACTCCCCCATATTTCATAACCATAGTTTGGTTACTGGCAACTCCCCTTTTTTTTACCCTCAGTGGTCCAACAAAGGCATTCACATTTTTGCTGATATCTTAAATGACTATGGTTTGAGGAGCTTTGAGGATATTCAAGTACAATATAATCTTCAAAGCACATCCTTCTTTATATATTTGCGTCTTCGATCAGCAATGCGTGCCTATGGGGTCCCTTGGAGCATCCCATTACAGTCTCATCCTATGCATAGCCTATTCCATTCAGAAAGACAAATGAGATGTTCAGCGTCTAAGATCTATATTTTTCTCCTTCAACATACTTATGGACCATTAGGGGTTACAGAGACATGGGTCAAAGATTTACACCTGGAAAATGATAACTATATATGTGAAGATATGTGGAACAATATTGCTCTATCATCCAGAAATCCAAACCATCAAATGATCCACTGGAAATTTTTTCATAGATTATATTTGACTCCCCTTCGTCGCTTTCACATGCGTCTGAACTCTTCTCCTAAATGTACACTATGTGGTCTTGGTTCAACGGGGACCTTTCTGCATACTTTCTGGGACTGTCCAGATGTTGCCAAGTTTTGGAAACGGGTTGCCGCAGATTTAGCTTTACTTATAAATAAGAAAATAACCTGCTCCCCAATGTCTTTTTTACTAAATGACGATTCTGCTCTCAGCCTCTCATTGCAAGAGAAAAGAGTATGGCTAGCCGGTCTTACTGCGGCAAAGAAAATACTAATAAATCGTTGGAACCCACCTCACACTCTCTCACGGCGACTATGGCTATTAACTTTTCTTGATATAATCTCCATGGAATTATCAACAGCTCGCATGCACGGTGCTAAGGGGAAGACCACTGAAACATGGAAGCAGGCTTTTGATGACATGAAAATACTTGTTCAACCAGGGCAATAAGAATTTCGGTTACCTTATTCATTACATGCACATGTCAGTGTATATGAGTGTACATATTTACCATCAAAAACATCATACAATGTTTTCACAACAACTCCTAAAGCTTGACGCTGTTTGCAAGTACAATTGTATTTATATACTGTATGTCTGCATATTAAGGTTAAGATGAGAATGAGTTTTTATATTTGTTATATATTGTATCTCTTCAAAGTAGGATATCACCTTGTTTTTTTTTTTCGGGGGGGGATTGTATATAATGGGTTTTCTTTTTCTCTTTCTGGGATGGGGGTGGGGGAAACATTATAATATAGGCATCTTGTGCATTCATTTATTGTATGCCTTATAATAAAAATAATTGATCACAAAAAAAAGTCTTGTCCAGGAAGAAAAAAAAACATCATGCGGTTGACCTCAGAGGTTTTTCGATGAATTTAATTTTGTAATCATTCAAAGAAAAATGGAGTCGTATCGACTTCACTTTCAAAGTCAAAAAGCGTGAGTGAGTCGAAAACCACCCGGCGCTGGAGGCGCACACATACACAGTATATTGCAGGTATGAGGAGTTTAACTCAGGAGAGCAGTGCAGAGGCGGGGGGTGTGAGGGGCTGTCAGGTTTACCTCTTTGGCGTGGCGGAGACCCCTCTCCCAGGCGCTCTCTACGGGGGGCTCCAATGGCGGGGGCGGCGGGGGCAACTCTTCAACCGCGGGAGCTCCCTGAAGTAGACGATACGCAAGCGCATAACATTACGAAGCACGACATGTTAACAACATGCAGACAGCAATATGAGCTCACATTTTTAACGTACGCGATCAATTACCCAAACTCATGCATGAAAAAACACTCATAGAAAGCCAGGCACCAGCCGTGTTTACATAAATAATGTAGCGCAGATCTTACATCAGCTTAACCTATTAGATCATTTCAAGATGGAGACAGTTAGGTAGTGAGCTAGAAAAACTGATCACAGTGCATCACTCTTACTCTGTCACATTATAATAAAATGGATCAATGGGAGGGACAGTTCAAGAAGTGTAGTGATCATCAGCCTTGTTCATGGAGGTCTGCCATCCAATAGGTTTTCATTCCAACCCAAACACAGTACACTTCACCTCATGCAAAAGCATGACATCCTGTGTAGCTGCTAATTAGTAGCCAAGAGTGCCAGATTAAGGCAGCAATGTAAACCTAAAGGCCAGTCTTTCTCCAAGAGTAGCATGGGATATCACTGAAGTAGTTAAAGCAAACCAATCAGTTTGACAGCCATGGTTCAGTTCACACAAATTTAAGCACACTTGCACGATGTATAAACATACTGCTAGATCCGAGATACCAAGGCAGACGCAGTGACAGAGTAAGGTAGGGAGGGACGTGGCCTCGGCGAATTGCATACCCAAGGATTGGAGGGCATGAGGGGGTGCGGGCCTCCTGGGGCTCCCCCATTGGGTGAGAAGGGATCCGGCTTGCTGATGAGAGAGTAGTTTCCCTTGTCATTCACCCCGGGATGGATAAATCTGCAGTTCATGCCCCAAGTACAGTTGCCTAATAAAGAGAAATGAGAGGAGAGACGGAAGGAGAGAAACAGCAGAATGGAAAGAGAGGAGTCATTTCCAAAAGCCTCCTGCAAGTTTCCAAGTACCATTTCCCAATTGTCCAACATTCATTGATTGCCGGGCGCAGAGCAAAGTTTCGCAAACGCTGTGCCATCCAGTAAAAGCAGCTCATCCGTCATCTTGAGCTACCTGACTCCACAACAGCAACAAAAAAAAAAAATTTTCAACTTTCTAATTTCTCAAAAAATCCCACATTTTTCAAACGTCTTTTCAATGATATTACTTTTTTTTTTTTTTTTTTTTTTTTTTACAGACAGCAAACTAGCCTTACACCTATACCTTCATGAGGTCACTCGACTACTAACCATCCGATCATTCCCCACATTATTTTGTGTAAGTTCTTGGGCGGCCGATCAGCATACAATTTTCTCTCGCGCCTTTACAGCTGCTATTTGCTTAACCATTAATTGGTGAATTTCCCTCTCATCAAAGAAGCACATAGTCTTTACTGATCTATGGTCCCTCTGCCCATCAACATGACTCATGTAAGCATGAATATTTATGCCCGCACACATTTTTAATTAAGAACTATTGCTACGTCAATGCCAATATGAGATGCAAAGAATATTTCTGTTTTCTTAATCATATACACTACTAATTCGAATGATTAAAATGTTTATTGGTTGGGTATTATATAATTCAACAAGACAGTGACCACATTTCAGAATTCCAGTTTACAGAATGTACACTGTGCCAGAAAAACTCAACCGCAGCTGCGCACTGAGTGAGGAAATGCTGCCCTCTACTGTCCGACTAAGATGGATACATTTAATTCAAAACAAAACATGCATCTGACATGCGTTTCGTCATAGCACAGTATATTAGAGTACTGTAATGAGTGTGCAATGCCGCAACCGAGTGAACATAAACCAATACATGTTGTATGGGAGTGCTGCGAAAACGACTGCTTTACCGATGCTTCCGCATTATCAAGTCAAATTGAGTTCTCATTGCCATTAAGTGACTCACTTCGGTTGAGAAGTGCGAACACCAGGCTTACTGGAGGAGCGCAATGCCGGCTCGATTTTCAATTTGTGATTAAAAGCATGTAATTTAACCCTTGGTAACAAGATATCTGAACTTCGAACCACTTCATAATGTAGATTAAATTTTGAAGAGCTGACAAACTAAAAACAAGGAAAAAGTGCAAATCTCAAGGACCCGAGGAGCCAAACGTAGTGGACGCGTCAAACTGCTGTTTACAACATCCATTTAACACTCAATCTCATACGTAATTATTTGTCTGAGATTTGGACAATTTCAAGTTACATAAATACTCATCAGCTTATAATCTGCTTATGAAAGCAAATTGAAATTATCAATATTATATAAACAAGAACAAAGTTCTTTGCACTAACAAGCTGGTAATTTCTTGTAACAATGGTTTTTTAAAGATCTATTAGTTGATCTCAAACACAGGCAAACGGCTCGCAAAGAAAATGCTTTACACTCACTCAGTGTGTAGGAGATCTTACTTGAGTGAGTGGATTACAGGCAAGTGCTTTACAGTTGAGTGATCGAGGCATATAATTTGTAAATGATTGCCTTTAAAGACACAAGCAATGCAACAGTATGGCACAGAGAGGGCTTTTAAAGTAAACAGGGTACAGGAGGGACAGCTGTGTGTGTACTGGGGACCAACTCACAGGGAATAGAAGGTGAGTATACTACAGGTGGCAAGGTAACAGGCAAATAGGCAGTGGGTCAGTGCTTCACCAGCTCTACTATTTTTGCTTAGTAAACCACCACAGTGCATTTGAAAAGAATCGATGAAGATGCGCTTCAAAGCTACATTTGCACCTTAATTTTAAGGGCTCAAACAAAAATGCGAATGAACAGTGTAAGAATTGAAATCCCTTTCCAAAAAAAAAAAAGCCTTCCCAATAGCAGCTCAAAATTGTTTGGCCAACTTATCAACCCTGCATGAAATTTTTGTTAATCATTGGTTTCAAGTCCTTTGCAGCTAATGACAACCAGAAGTATAGAAATCTGGAAACCAAAAAAAACTAGAATGGTTTTTACACGTAAAAACAGATGTCTCCCCCTTCCCCCATTTCACATTTTAGAGTTATGGTCCGGAAACGAGTCCCACCCTTCAATATGCCTAAGTCCAAATTGTTGCCATGGAAACAGATAAAAAAATAAATAATTCAAAAGCAGTTCAAACCCTGAAAAGGCACATCTACATGTTATGGAGATAGACTATATCAAATTTGGTGAGAATCGGTAGAACAGTTTCAGAGTTATGCTCCGGAAACAAATGGGAACGCCGACACCAACTGGAATTCAGGCGAAAACAATATGTCTCCCTCCCCCAGGAAGGGGGAGACATAATCACCAAAAGGAGTGTTTCTTCCCAACAGATGCTCTACTGCTACTATCTCTGTTCAAACTCAGTTCTTGCTCGTAATTGAGGCGTTTTGCAAACATCAAGCAAAATCCATTTTAGATTTTGGATTCAAGTCAGGCGATTGACTTGGCCATTTTAGAACAGTCTACTTCTTTGCGTTATGGTCTTGGGTGGCCTTCTAAGGATTTGAGTCATCATCTATCTGCACTATGAAGCATTTGAGTGACTAATGAAGATAATACAGTCTATACAATATGTTCCGGTGAAGTCTTCTCAAGTTGATATAAACAAACAAGAGTCATCAGAAGATGACATCTCCCACCGGTTCCACATAATTCGTGATTTACTCATTGCAGGAGAATTGTGTCCTCTTAATATCATCACTGTAGTAATTCTATACTCATAAAACAGATGGATTGATTAGTTTGTTATCAAGGCAAGCATGTAACGATGAATGTATTGATTCAGAACTAGGATCTTGTGTCATGGAGGGGGGAATACAATAATGTGAGATTTGCTATTACCACTGTATGAAATGGAATACCTATTTCCGTATATGTTAACATATTACCTTTATAAATAATCAATGATGTAACTTCCATAGTGATATCTTGTCTAACACAAACTTGACAGTGTTCTGTAACCCATACTCTTTCAATAGCGGTGGCTGGTGTGCCACTGAGTCCTACGTAATTGACAGTTCTGTTTGTTCCTCATTCCATGGCTCGGATGCGAGATACAACAAGGACATCTCACTCTATTTCACTTGGTCTGTGTGAGCCGAGACTTTTGGAGTTTTTGAAGTTTCTAAGTGGCATAGTTTTTGAGTTCTGTCCCGGAAATGAGACAAAGTCCAATTATAGGGCTGTTTTTGGTGTAAATTTCAAGAATTATGGGCAGCATGAAACTGAAACCCCCAAAAGGCACAACTACACCATAAGAGTAAGTTCTATAGCAAATTTGAAGTTTGTAAGTGGTATAGTTTTTGAGTTCTGCTCCGGAAATGAAAATGATTACGGACGGACAGACGGACAGACAGGGTGATGAGTATATCCCACGGTATTACATACCGGTGGGATAAAAAAAGGCACACCTCTGGAAGCGCATTCTTAAGCCTACTGTAGTGCAGGTGTTTATTTTATCAGAAAATAAACTTTGTGAAAGTGCTTTCAGTTTTTTGTGTATGTGTTTGTTAGAGACAAATACAGCACCAGGACTCTGAAAATACCCTTAAGTTGGTAAGAGATGAGAACTTTGATGTCCATACCCTTCATGAAGAACCTGCAGATGGGCCGCGGCCGGAGTTTCCTGTCCATGGGGTCCTTTACCTCCCCCTCCTCCAGGTCATCATCCTGGAAGCCCACAGGGAAAAAAGATAATCTCTGGAACATTCCCCCAAGTGCACTACAGTCAAAAGCATCTATACTCTCCAAAGCCTGAGGTTATTTTCTCTATTTCAACAAAGGTTGCTTAGTACAACTCCCAATGCTACTGCTTAATGACATTCCAGAAAATTCTGCGCTTCTACCATGTAAGGAAGGGGCTTCCTTGGTTTGGCGCCGCAACACCCCATGTACAAAGTACGCATGGTGAGACACAATTTCAATGACAAACAGAACCATGACCTCAATCTCACCAAACAGTTTTGTGAACAGTTGGAAAGCTGACTCTGAGACAGGCCTCATGACCCAGCAACACTACCCATCCTCACTGATATTCTTCTGACTAGAATGGGGGAAAAAAAACTATGGAAAGCCCACCCAGATGAGTGGATGTTGCTATGGCAAGAAAGGAGAGACTAGTCACATATGAGCTCCCAGGACTTTGGGATGAAATGTTGGATGGCCGATACATGCATATTCAGCTAAGTGGTAAATCTCTTCCAGTCTGTCAAAGACTCATTATCAAACATTTAACCAAACAAGAATAAATCTGGAACAGCATATTATGATAACTATAACTGCAGTGTATTTTTACTTACACCAACCATCCAAGTTAAGCGGAGGTCAAGTTTCGCCCATGTCCATACGTTTGTCTGTTTGTCCGAACAATATCTCTAATTTCCACACTAATGTAATTGATATTTTAAAGAAGTGATAATACAAAGAACAATCAATTAGATTTTGGCGGTGATCAGGATCACCATTGCAGTGTTTCCCACAGAGCAGGACACAATGTGTGGTGGCAGACCGGGGTGGAGGGTACATGCTTTTAATTTTGTTCAGCGAAGGAGGGTTGCTGCTTCTGATTTTGTTGAGCGGGGGAGCATGGCACTAATATTGCGCGCATTATGCATCTTCCAGTACTTTTAATTTTACTTTTTTTTTTGCGTGCACGCAGATGAGAATACAATAGAGGAAAAAGCGTTGGGGCGCAATCCATTCGTGGCGGTCCGAGTCGATTCTGTGACTGCCCGCCACACAATAGTCTGTGTGAGAGAAACCCTGCCATCGGGATCCACGATTTAAGGAATCTCCACCATTATGGCAATGCAATATTGAAATAAATGCCATGTATCTTAAAATCAAAAAGACCGTAATAAAGTTGTAAAGTATTGCATAGGCGAAGGTATGTGAGTAGCACATGGACAGCGGATGATGCGTGATGCATGACAAGTTTAACAAAACTTTCTTCAGCAAGTAGTGGGGTTGGGATATGAAATCCCAAGGGCCAAAAAGGAAAATGTTATTTTTTTGAACCGGCAGGGAGGTGGGAGTAGTTCTCAGTCTGTCCTGTATCCAAGATCACAGGGTTAGAGTGTTTTGCCTCGCAGCTTAAATAAAATCATGAAGTCTCCTTTATGGGTCACAGGTGTTTTTACCTGATAAAAAAGCTGCTATATCCCAGTTCTTTTTGTTGAACCAGCTACTCTGCTTGTTAAATGTAAAAACCATAAAGACGCTAGCGCATTTGCCAGACACTTTTCCCCACAAAATATGAACATTAAAACCTCAGAGAACACTACGTACCTGACTTTGTTTGCTCAAAGTGATTATACATAACGGCTCCATCCCCCCCAGCGTTTCCAAGAGGCGTTTTTGTTTCTACTACTGTCTCAAAGACAACCAGATCACTTTCTGTTTTCCTCAGACTTGGCCCAGAAAAAGAACATTGATTTGAAAATCACAACCATGTTCACTTAAGACGTAAAATTAAAAGGTCATAATTATACACTGAATCTGAGAACAGGCAAAAGAGCTAATAGCAGATTCCGTGTCCATAGGGGTAACCTTCCCGGATGACCATCTCCAAATTTATTCCTACTTGGGATATATCATTGGTCGATGTATCTGAAGTACTCTCCCCAAATATTTAATCAAAATTCCACATAGTCTCTGAGATTCAGGCAGTGAAGTGCGGGGGGGGGTCCAGGGGAGTTGGTGGTGGTGAGTGTTTGTGTTCGGCTCCTGAGCAAATCCTTATTTCTAGGCCATTTTGAGGGCGCTACTATGAGAAATCCGAGGTGGTACAGGTCTAAGTTTTAGTTACACAAGTAGTACTACTTAAAGAGACCAGGGAAATAATATAAAATCATAGCCCCCGTGTCATGGGCTCATGCACCGAGGCTCGGAGAAAAAAAAAAATCAAAGAATTCTAATTTTGACAAGTTTAATCTCCAGCAACTAAATCTTTAGGCTACTAATTAAGGTAGATATGGAGCTAGTATGGGCATAACAGTTATTTAGTCCCCCCAGGAATCCGCGATTCCGCGATCGCGGAATTTACCGCGGAATTCAAAGCCCTCCGCGGAAATCAGAGCAGTCCGCGGAATATAGGGCGAGGTGCAGAATTTTATATTTTACAAGTATTTTTCATCCCGGCCGCTAGATTTTGCGGTCAGATTAACGGGATCTAAGACTCACAGCTGGTGCTGCCGGTTACGGAAACTGATTTTTTTCTGCTGTATGCAGCATAAACTATGTAAAAACATGGACGCGGCACCCTGATTTGAAAAAAGAAGCCCATGTGGAAGTACCGTAGAATGGCATTCTATTTAATGGCCAGCAGATGGCGACGTCAGTGGTTGCAGAAAGAAGTTTAATGCAATAGAAGTCTGAGAAAATGATCCTACTTTCCGACCTGATTTTTAATTTAAATAATGATTTTTCACATCATTTTATGTTAGCTATAGCAAGTTTCAGGTCTCCTTCGATATATCATGACATTCATTTTCGTGAATTATGGTCCCATTTAAACTAGAATAAAGTATAAAGCCAGAATATGCTTCTGGGGTGTCGCTATCCTCTGGTCCTCGTCCGATACGGTCAGATCCAGAGCCACGTTCCTCCCCGGATCTTCGATTCACTTCTTCATCTTCGAACCAGTGGGTGACATCACGGTAGCTTCTTCCATCTTTTTATACAGTCTATAGTATGCAGTAACGTTTACAATATCCTGAGGATACAGTGAATAGTGTACACTTTGTTTAAATCTTTACTTTGATCTTTGGCACTTGTTCAGTTACTAAGCCTCGTTCACCCATAGTTTGGTGAAATGTTTTGCACTTTTTAAGTTATGCAAATAAATCTGCTCAAGAGGGACAAAAAGAATATTGATGCTGCTTATTTTATAACCAAAATGTTTCGCAGTGTTTTGGTATTGCAAATAATTTCATAAGAGAATTTTTGCTTCATGATTACATAAATTTGCTTTATAACTGGTCATTTTAGGGTTTTTTTAATGCCCGCGGATAATCAACTTTCGAGCCGCGGAATCAAGAATTGCTCTCCGCAGAATCAGGAATGTTTTCCGCGGAATCAACACTTTTTCTCTGCAGATTCCTGGGGGGACTAGTTATTCCTTAAAAACACCATACAGGTGGCGCCAATGGTAGCCAGAATCAGCCAATTTAGTCAAATCGCCTAATTTCGACAAGCCATTACGGCCATGTGACCCAACTTCTATCGATTTGCAATATTTCTTCCTTGAAAGACTACATTTTAAGCTTCAGATCTTTCTGGGTGAAATAATTTCATCTAAGTGTGGTATTTTCTCTGTCATTTTAAGCTTGTTCCTACCATTTCACACATGGAAAGACATACTATTTATGGTAAATAAACTGAACAAAAATATAAAGGCACAAACCAAAAATGCTGAGCTAAATTGACCTATAATGAAATATGCCCAAAAAAGGTGTTTATTGGCGTACTGAATGATTTGTTTTCCTAAATTCTGGTGACCCACTTCTCATTGGCCACTCCCTGTGAGATTACTCACTCACTGAGTTATTCCGCCCCTGAGCTGCATAGAGCATAACATTGAGTTGGTCAGTCAGCGTGATCAATACACAGGCACTCCTTGCACCAGGGTCAATAAAAGGCCACCGCAAAATGTGCACTTATGACAAAAGTCACAATGCCACTGATGTCACAAGTCATGAGGGAGTGTGCCATTGACTTGCTGAATGCTGGGATATCTGTGACGGCAGTGTCAACACTCTTGAATGTGCATCATTACACCACTAGACGGTTGGGAAGTCGATTCAGAGCGATTGCCAGCACTGTGAATCGTCCACATGCCCGACGACCACGTGACCATGCCCGCAAAGGATCGGCACATGCGGCTCCCGAACCTCCGCAATCAGCTCTAACCAGCCACCAGGACAGCTGACGAGACCCTCGGACTGCACAACAGGCGGATATCAGCTCAGAGTGTCTGAAACTGCCTGAGGGAGGCAGACCTTCGAGCCCGCCGACCGCACCTCTCGACCTAACCGCCGTCCGTAATCGGTACAGACTCAACTGGGCCAACCGTAACCTTCACTGGACGCTTGCACCGTGTAGGACCGTGTTATTCAGCGATGAAGTGCAATTTCAACAGTACCGCGCTGATGGCAGACAACGCGTATGGTGACATGTGAGCGAGCGTTACACTACAGGAGGAATGGGACAACATTCCACAGGCCACTACTGACAACCTCATGAACTCCATGCGCCGGAGGTGAAGCACTTTACCTGATGCCGATGGTGGACACACTCGTTACGGAGTGCTGTGAACTCTGCCCGCTGACCCCTGATGGGCTCAGGCTGTGATAACTCATGAATCGTGTACAGTAAATTGTTGCTCATGTTTCTGTTGCTTGAATATTAAGGGAAAAATAATTGTTTTGTTGAAATATTTCCCGATTGATAAAAAATAATTTGAAAAAAATCACTTATTGCGTTAATATTTTTGTTCACTGTACTTCGGTCCACCTATTGCTTTGAAACTTTGCATCGAAGCTAATGTTATACGGCTTAATCAGAAAATCCAGTCACAATTCTCGCGATTACCCCACCCCTGCTCAGACACCTGCAAAATTCATATTGGTCAAAACATATCGACAACTTTTGGAGTGGACTTTCTACAATAATAGAGGAATGAGTTAAAAAAATTGAAGAAAACCCATGGTGTGCCCCTGGAGATACGGGTTTGAACAGGTGGCATTTTAGCTTTTTTCCCACACATTTGGCAAGGTACTGACTGCAGTTGGTGATGAATTCATGGTGAATTCAGCCTGACTTATATTCACAAGACACAAATTAATGGAAAAAATTCCAGAGAGCCGATGGTAAATTTATATTGGGGGTGCTTTGGGGACCTAAACATGGAACTGCCTGAACAAAAGGCGCTTTTAGTGTCCTCATACCTCCACAACCAAGAAAGATAAAGTAAACTGGACTGGATTTTCTGATTAAGCAGAATAGCATTAACTTTGATGCAAAGTGTCAAAGCTATATGTGTAACAATAAAAAAGTTATGCCATGTTAAATACAAGAAAAATGACAATTGACAAAAAAAACTGATGAACAGTACCCTCAGAAAAGAATTCACCAAAAGTTCATTTTTGGTCCGAATAAGCCGTTATTTCGGATTTGTTCATCCCTAATACATATTTATCTAATGTGAAAATACGGATGCAATCTATGACTACATCATGACAGATGTTTTGAAAATTTGATGATTTCTATCATGGAATGACCCAAATGCTACGTTTTGAGGTGCGCTGTAGCAGAGACCGGAGGTACAGCAAGCCGCCATGGGAAGAAATGCAGCTAACAAGACCATCTCCTCAATGCTGAAAATGAGGGTGTGGGTGTCAGCTACACCACCTCACCATATACTGGTCAAGCATAATTGAGTAATGTACATTTGCGCGCCGAAGTTCAACTTAACTGACTCAGGGCGACAAAACACTGGTGAGTTTTATTCACCCACAGAAGCTTTTTTTTTTCCACCCTCTTAATCTGAATGAATGGAGTGTGATTTTTTTTTTAACAATCCTAATTTTTACACGTGACCATAGCTTTATAAACATCAGTAATTACGCCTCATTTGGCATCATTTCGTTAGGCAGCGTCACTTGTTGAATCAGGGCAGGCTGCCAAGAGCAGCCATTTCGAGCGAGTGCCAAATTTTCTTCTTAGTTGAAATTTGTGTCAGCTGTTTGTGCTTCATTAATTATTGTTTCACGGAAGCGATGTGCTTCAGGAATTGTTTAAATTAAACTTAATCCGAGAAAAAGACATGCAAAATGTGTCTTCTTAATAATCAATGATTCACTGATCATTGATTGATAACATGTTCGACTCAGTTCAGTAAAATGGACAAAATTTGCAAGCCTTACGAGGGTGTAAGATGTGGATGAGTCATATCCGTATAATCAACACTGTCGCTACTGAAAATTTAAAGAGATGGCGTACATGGATTTGTGAGGATGAGGCCTCACTTTTCTATTTTATCATCCACAGGCCTGTCCAAAAACACAAAACCAGTGCTGAGAATGGATTCCACAGACAGACAATAATTAAATACTCAGAGAGGGTGTGGCAAATGCAAACAAGATAGACGTCAATGCAAAGCGTTGATTGCTATGCCTCCACCTGCCATCGCTTCACACCCTTAAAGCAATTCTTACCTTCCTGGAATTTTTACACTTTTCTTTTGTAATCTTAAAATGCTCCTAATAAGCATATGGCACACTAAAATATAAAAGAAATCCACCGGGTGTTGAAACTATTCAATATTTTATTCTCATATATTTCTGATAAAGGTCGGACCAATCATTTTCTTTAGTCCGAATAAAATTATTTGCCGAGCTTTCTGTCTGTCATTCGTTGCAGCGACCCTTCCAGTTGCCTGTAGCTGTCGCCGCTTGCGAGTCACGCACCTCTGTGGCAGGGAAAAAAAACTACGCATTTGATTGAAAACAAACGGATGCAGAAATGCTATAATTACAATAATAACGTTAATGGTTAAAACCCCGTGTTCGCGTGGGTTTTCGCCGGGTACTCCGGTTTCCTCCCACAGTCCAAAGACATGCATATCAGGCTAATTGGAGACACCAAATTGCCCATAGGTATGAGTGTGAGAGTGAATGGTCTGTGAATGGTGTGTGCACCCTGCGATGGATTGGCAAGCTGTTCAGGGTGGGTCCCTGCCTTTGCCCGTAGTCAGCTGGGATAGGCTCCAGCTCGCTAGTGAGGAATAAGCGGGTATAGAAAATGGATGGATGGACGTTAATGGTAGTTTGTCAGACTACAAAGGTAACTAAATGTTACGAGGGCATTTTGTAGAATGCAATATTATGTCATTATTGTTAGTTAGTTTTCACTCACCGGCGCCTCTGAATCCGACTCCATTGACTCGTTTCACTCTCCTACGAAAAAAATATACTGCGTGCTGCGCAAGGAAGTAAGCAGTGCGAGTGAAACGGGTCAATGGAGTCAGATTCAGAGGCACCGGTAAGTGAAAACTAACCAACAGTAATTAAATAATATTCAATTCTATATGAGGTATAAAATAAAATGCCCAAGTTAAGTTTAGTTACCTTTGTAGTCTGACGAACTACCATATATCGGTTATATTTTTTTTCGTAGGAAAAGTCTGGCAATTGGGGGGAAGAGGGTGGGACTTTGGATGGAGGCGGAGTTGTTCATGTTCAAATTTTTACTGAGTGCTGCGCGACATTCCAGAAAAGTAAGAACTGCTTTAAGGTTGATCCCATAAACAGATGAACTTAAGTGACCTTAACCTTTGACCCAATGACCTCCAAAACCTAATCACTTCAGTTACCTCTGAGGACTGTTGCTATGTCTGATTTGGTAAAAGTATGTCCTTCAGAGGATATCACACAAACAATGTGTGTGACAGATGGAGAGGCAGTTGGAAAACAGAGTGCCCCTGCCCATTGTGCGCAGCAGAGGCACAAAAAACTGAAGTGAAATAGAATGAAATGTTATCTCCCTTCATTCAGTCCCCATTTGGTTCACTGGTATAGAGTCCATCGAAGCTAAAATGCTGTAACTATGTCGTAACAGCTTGAAAATCATGTTAACAGATAATTTTTTTTCCAGCACTTGCGCAGAGGGCCACTGACCCCCCCACCCTTCCCGGGCCCAAAACAAGACCACCCCTTCTTCAGCCAATTTTCCCCCCATTAAAAACTGTGAACTTACATCAATCTCTCCCTCATCGATTTCCCCATCATCCTCATCCTTTTTCTTGTCGCGGAAGGAATCCCTCCTTCCTTTCTCTGGGGGGCGCGGCTCCTCCGGCTTCTTGGGCTGCGGCTCCTCCTGAGGGGGCGGAGCTTCGACATTCTCCCCCTTCTCCTCCTCTTCCTCCGCGTCTTCATCGCCTTCGTCTCCAGCCCCGCCCCTCCCCACTTCCTCCTCCTCCTGGGCGGGGCCAGTCGCCTCCTCCGGCACCTCTTCGTCATAATCGAGCTCATGCTCGTCCAGCTCACGCGAAACGGAGGGCGAGTCCTCCTTCGGGTCGCTCATGACCCTCCTTTGCACCACCACCTCCTCCTCCTCCTCTTCTTCCTCTTCATCAGCCGGCGCCTGCTCCATTGCTGGAGTCAGGGTTGCCGCCTTCACCCCTTCATCGTCGTCATCCTCGTCTCGAGGTTTCTCAGGCTCAGGCTCGGAGTCAGGAGACTTTGGGCCTGTGCTGACCTGGTCCTCCTCTTCCTCCTCCTCTTCCTCATCGTCCCCAGGGAACTGGTACGCCTCGGTTTCGCCTTTCAGCTCCTCGTCCCGATTTAGCTGGCCCCACTCTTGTCGCGGGGGCTCCTCCTCTTCTTCGTCTTCCTGGTCTGATATGCGCTCGTGGCCTCCAACGTGCAGAGGCTCCGGCTGCTGTTC
Source organism: Gymnothorax reevesii (assembly GCA_029721435.1). NCBI lineage: Eukaryota > Metazoa > Chordata > Actinopteri > Anguilliformes > Muraenidae > Gymnothorax > Gymnothorax reevesii. The sequence goes on along the minus strand of CM056574.1, from coordinate 26,739,485 downwards.
CCGATTTCCATCTGGCTCATCTCCGTCCAGCAGCTCATCGTCGCCCAGTCCGGCGGTCCCGGCCCCGCCCTCTTCCTCCTCCTCTCCATCCGGCTCGTCGTCGTTCAGCAACTCGCTGTCAGAGTAGCCTCTCTCCTCCTCTAGCGGGGACTGGGGGGACTGGGCAGGGCTCTCTGGGGTGTCCATTATAAAATACACTTCACAAACAACAGCAACAAGAGAAGCCCAATTTAGTGATATCATCAATTGTCAAGTACCTTACATGCCAGCAAAGAAGGAAAAAAAACTAGTACAAACTTGCATAGGACGCAAAGTTTTCTAAAAACATATATTCACTGGTAGTATAATAATAGCGTCTCCATCACTGATCCATTTCGCACAGCAATCATTTTCACCCCGTTTGATAGTACGATTAGTTTTTTTTGTCTTGAGTCATTTTCTCGCAGCAATTAACTCTAAAACTAAATAAAACCAAAAGCTAGGAAAGCCGTCATCAAATGAAGATCCAATATAAAAAATAACTTCAGAACCGAAAAGAGGAGTTCTTTTCCAAGACAGGCAATGGTCCCTGAGCTCTTCAGAGACCCTTGACTTTAATATTTTGAATTACATAAAATTTGTATCACCCGCTCCGCTGAAAAAAATCATATTTAAAAAAAACACAATAAAGGAGATGAGTTTGGACCGTTACTCCAGCAGCCTTAAGCTGCTTTCCCACTGGACGCGAAACGAATTTTTCGCACGACAGATTACACTCAAAGTCAAGGCAAACACGCGCGTCTTTGCATTGACTTTGAATGTAATCTTTCGTGCAAAAAATTAGTTTCGCGTCCGGTGTGAAAGCGGCTTTACCCAACTGCGCGTCAAGTGAACTTTGTTTATTTTCCTGGAGGCCAAGAAGCCGGCAAACTAAAGATGCCCATTTAACAAAAATTAGGATAAAGCATATTTATATTACGATCAATAAGTAAAAAAATGCCAATTTATCACAAGTACACATGCCGCTCTCTCGTTACTGCCAACTATACTTGCCACTACCAATCTACTAGCTACTGGACTATAGAGTTAAAATGCTTTCACACTGCACGCGAGACGAATTTTTCGCACGTCAGATTACAAAAGTCAATGCAAAGACTGCGTCTTTCCTTTGACAATGAATGTAATCTGTCGCGCGAAAAATTCGTTTCGCGTCCAGTGTGAAAGCAACCTTTAGAGCTGGCCATTTTGTAGAACTAAAAAAAACGAGCACGTTGAGGCAAACTTGGAATTACCTCGTCCGTATCCTCGAAATGATCACCTACCATTGCTGCAGTCTTTTGCTACCCACGATCGGTACACAAAATGCGTTTATTCAGTGGCTAAACTAGCCAACCGTAATGCTAACGAAAGCTGCACATTAAGTCATACAGCGAAAGACGTCTTCTTATGTGTTCAGGTAGCTAGCTTGCTAGCAGGCCCCAATGCAACCCTTGCCATCCACCACGCCACCGGCGCGGCAGTTAATTCCTGCAAACTCCGCACCTTCTTGCAACCTATATCTAACTTTGATGTAACATGGTGCGATGCAAGATCACGTCCACAAACATCGTTCCCCCCTCGATGTGTTGTAACCAGCCACGTTTCCTGCCCGATAGTAAGGATCCAATTAGCCCTGGTCTAAACAACCACACTAAGCTTAGCTAGTGCTAGCCATCGAGCTAGCAAGTTAGCCAATAAAAAATAGACGGGCGAACTGATACCTTTCCAGACTTATCGTCTTTGGAAACAGGGCCGTGATCTTAAAAAACTACCCCGTCTCTCCCCGTCCGAGTTTAATAAACAACAAAAAAGTATTCAGATTAATGTAATGTTCTTTTCACCGGAGAGAATCAAGAACTCTGCACTACACAGTGAGAGCGGCCATTGCCTTGACGTCATCACGACAAGTCAGTCAGCGTCGCCTTCCGCAGGACGGAGCTGTCTATGTAAAGACACTGTATACGCTGCAAGACAGAGTGGTGTCATTTCGAGAGGTACCTCAAGTTATTCGGACTGCAACGGTCTCCAGACTATTTCTGTTGCTTCCAGGAGTCCCAGGGTGTGGAAAATGCATCTTTGTCTCAATCACCTCAATTCAACTTCGTTTTGTGCCAACAGAACCAGAAAATATCCATGTAATCTACACTATCAATGTACTATGAACATAAAAAGCGACAAAGCAGGCACAAAGTGATGTCCAGCAACAAAACTGCCAATGAAGCTTGCAACCTGGATTCTCTTGAAGTGTTCTGAATAATCTGCAATGGTGTCGCTCATTCAAGAACAGATTAAAACCACAGGATAACGCTACTTGGACAAACACTCATTACTAACACTCATTAAGCACATTATAAGGAACACATGTATACATGCTTTGTAATGCAATTATCCGATCAATAAATCATATGGCGGCAGTGTTATGCATGAGTACACAAACGTAGATGATGTTCACATCAAGTATAGAATGGGAGAAAAATGTGATCTCGTAAGTTTGACCATGGCATGGTTTGGAAAATCCTGAACAGCCGTCTCCCCCATCGTGCATAGACTGCAAAGTGGGGGCACCGTAAGTCTCGTCAGCAGCCAGTGCTTGCGGGAGTACCTCAATTTGGGGTTTTGTCTCCACTCTTGCTTATGCTGTGTTTTATTACTTTGGATGGCAAGTTACCCAGTGCTGTTTGCCCAGTGAAATTTGCAGACGACTTTTCACTACAGAACTCCTGTCGGGAATCGCCTCGTCTTTTTCATCCAGCCATAGATGCAGTGATCAGCCGGGAGAAAATCTGCTCCTTGTCTGTTAATGGCAGAAAGACGAAAGATATGATAATCTGTGTTAGATGGCTGAAAGGAAAGCTTAACCCACTTCCCCCTGAAATCAATGGCCATTAAACGGAAACAGTGCAGACCTTTAATCTCTTTGAGGTTCCAGTGTCATCTGATTCCACCTGGAATGAGTAGGTTGCATATATTTTGAAGTGAGTGCAGCCCAGGATCTATTATCTCAGAATAGCAAGGCGTGAAGGCTTACCTGCAGCGGTTTTGCTAAAGATCTACATGTCATTTACAAGGCCTGTACTTGAATATGTGTCTCCAGTGTGGGCAGGTTTGCCAAACACCCTTACCACAGGCTTGAAAAGTGTTCAGAGGAGATGCTGTCAGATTATTGGAATATCCCCCACAGACCTGCAGTCCCTTGAGAACAGAAGGGATGAAGCAACACTCAGGGGGTCTAGGCAACACTTACAACTCCGCACGAGTACAATCCGTGAGTTTTATACTCCAAGGCAAAATGAGCATGAATTTTGTAAAAAGAGAGCTTTCTGTGTCCTTGCTAGTCAGACTGCCAAACATCAGAGGTCCTTTTTGGATAGGGCATACAAGCTGCATTTCTCAAAAATTGATTGAGTACTGTCCCCTGTTTTATGTAGTACTGTGTGATGATTTTTTTATTTTTTTTTGTAAATGTATGTATAGTGCACAGTCACAGGAGAATACCTGTAATGCAGCATGAATTTTTTTGTGTGCCTGTGCATTGTGCGCTCAGGTTTGCAAGCAAATTTCTCGTAAAAACATGGTTATTGCTTCCAGCAAGGCTGGTTTGAGTGTTCCTGAACCTGCCCATCTCTGAGGATTTTAAAGTACCGCAGACCCTGAAGTTTACACAAACTAGTGAGTAAAAACACAAAATATTCAGACTTTGTCAGTTCTTAGTGTACAAAAGCCTTTTTGATGAGAGAGGTCTGAGCAGAATGGCCAGATTGGTTTGAAATAGAAGAGCCGGCGAGCAGAGACGCATCTCAAAAGTCACAGCACGTCGAACCTTGAGGAGGATGGGCTACAAAAGCAGAAGATCACTTTAATTTCTATCCACGTCAGCCACAGTCAGAAATTTGAAGCTGCAGTGGGCTCACTCTCACCAAAGCGGTACCGCTGAGGATTACGCTGAATTTCTGCTGCAAGATGCAGGCAAAACAAACATAATTTGGTGTGAACCAAGGTATGAAAATATGGACTCAACTTGCCTTGTGAGAGCAGATCAGGCTGGTGGAGGTGGTGGTGAAATCTAACATCGACCTCAAGCGAGAAAGTCTGCATTTGAAACCACATACTATGCTAGCAGTACATACTGATTTTGCCAAATAGAAGAATGTAATATGACTAAATCAGTATGTACTGCAATTTCAAATTCAGCTGAAGTTCATTGTTTAATACGCTGACCAAACCATATCGACTTCCTCCGTGCTATATATTGACATCATTTCATTTCCTCCTTGCTGTGTTGATAATTACTATGGTAGTTAGAGGCCACTTGTTACTTAAAGACGTAAACCTAAGTTGTTTTCACCTCTTGCATCTACTGCCTATGATGTTGTTTCCCTTGAGAAGACAGTCTTCTAAAAAGGCAAAGCTTCTGAATATGGAGGGAAGTTTTATCAGCTTCTCATCTTCAAATACGATGCTGCATTAGTTTTTATATAGCGGGGTAACCAAAGAGCATGCAATGTTAATGTAAAATTTTTGAAATTACTAAAAATAGGTTGAGCGTTTTTTAATTGAGTAGTATCAGGTACAGTACTATGTAACAGTCTGTGGCACCTAGATCTTCAGCGTTTAAATCAAGAATTGTGATGGTTCTGCCCTGCAGTCCCTCCCAATCCTGCTGTCTTCGCCTCCACTTCAACGGGCCACACCAGTTGCTCGTTGAAGTGGAGGTGAAGCTTACAGAATTTTACGCATTCTACCGTTTTTAGCTCTGTGAGTGTTGCTTTTGCTCCCCTGTCTGTTTTTGTCAGTTTTAAAGTATAGTTATTAAACATATTTTGGTTGTACCAGCCTGTGTGAGTTGGTCCCTTCACTGATCCATGACAAGAATTAAATGAATACTTTTTGTTTTTTGCTGTAGCCAAAAAGCCGAATGATTATGGTGGATGAAAATAGTATTATTTTCCTGGTGAAGAAAAACCCCTCTGCCACAGTCGGCCAGATCAAGAGCATGCACTTGGAGGTGGGCATATCCAAATCAAGGTCAACAATCCAGAGAACACTTTACCAACTTAAATAACAGGGTTGAAGGACTCAAACTTGGAATTAGGACTCAAACCCTTTTTTCAATGGCTCGAAGTGAAGACTCAGCGAGTCCGACGTCTCGCTGGAAGGGTGCCGAAGCTTGAAATATACCAAGAGGAAGCATATTACTACAACCCCAATTCTGAAATAGTTGGGACGAAGTGTAAATTGTGGATAAAATCAAAATGCAATGACCTTCAGATCACATGAGCCAATATATTTTTTACAACAGAACATTGATAACATTTCAAATGTTGAAAGTAAACTGAGACATTTTACATTTTTATCCACAAAATTAGTTTATTTCAAATTTTCTGGCTGCATCAGGTCTCAAAAAAGTTGAGACACAGGCAAAAAAAGGGCTGAAAACGCTATTAATATATAAGAGAATCAGCTGAAAGAACATTTAGCACATACATTAAGTTAACTGGCATCAGGTGTGTAACACAATTGGCTATAAAAGGGATGCCTTAGAGAGGCTGAGTCTCTCAGAAGTAAAGATGGCCAGAGGCACTCCAACCTGTGAAGGCTTGCGTAAAAAAACTGTGGAATACTTTAAAAACAATGTTCCTCAACATCAAATTGCAAAGGTTTTGAAGGTCTCATCATCGACAATGCATAACGTCATCAAAAGATTCAGAGAAACTGGAAAAATCTCTGTGCGTAAGGGACAAGGCGGAAGACCTTTACTGGATGTCCATGATCTTCGGGCCCTCAGACGCCACTGCATCACTCACCTGCCTGATTCTGCATCGACATTACTAAATGGGCTCAGGAATACATCAACAAACCACTGTCTGTAAACAGAAAACCGCCGTACCATCCACAGAAGCCACCTAAAACTTTATCATGCAAAAAGGAAGCCATTGTTGAGCATGATCCAGAAGCGCCGCCATGTTCTCTGGGTCAAGGCTCATTTAAAATGGACTGTAGCAAAGTGGCAAAGTGTCCTGTGGTCAGACGAGTCCAAATTTGACATTCTTGTTGGAAATCATGGGCGTTGTGTCCTCGAGTTAAAGAGGAGAAAAGACCACTCCTCCTGTCATCAGCGTTCAGTTCAAAAGCCTGCATTTCTGATGGTATGGGGATGCATTAGTGCATATGGTCTGGGACACTTGCATGTTTTAAAAAGGACCATGAATGCTGAAAGGTATTATAGTAACATATGCTCCCCTCCAGACGACATCTTATCCAGGGAAGGCCTTGTGTATTTCAGCAGGACAATGCAAAACCACATACTTCAGCTATTACAACAGCATGGCTTCGTAGTTGAAGTGTCTGTGTGCTGAACTGGCCTGCCTGCAGTCCTGATCTTTCAGCAATTGAGAACATTTGGCGCATAATTAAACAAAAAGTCCATCAAAGGAGACCCTAAACTCTCCAGCAGCTGGAAGCCTGTATGAAACAAGAGTGGGATCAAATTCCAATGGATAAACTCAAGAAACTTGTCTCCTCAATGCCCAGACGCCTCCACTCTGTGTTAAAAAGAAGAGGGGATGCAACACCATGTTAAACAGGCCCCTGTCCCAACTTTTTTGAGACCTGTAGCAGCCATCAAATTTGAGATGAGCTAATTGTGTGGATAAAATTGAAAAATTTCTGAGTTTCAACATTTGCTTTGTTATCTTTGTTTTATTACAAATAAAATACTGGCTGGTATGATTTGAAAGTCATTGCGTTTTGATTTTATTCACAATTAACACTTTGTACCAACTATTTTGGAATTTGGGTTGTAAATACATTTTTACTATCTTTGATTGTCATTGATAAATAGAAATCGCCATCATCATTATCAAATCAAAGGCTGAGCAGGTGAAATCTTGAATGTCTTGATGCCTTATTGTAAAATCAGCAGTCTTGGATCCAGGACTTTGAGAGGGGAGGGGGGTGCATGAGGGAGACTACTCCCATGGATTTTTAAAATTTGAATTTGAATACTGATAGATTAAACTAACAAAAGAATACTCAATTATACCGAATATAGGGATTTTGGCATCAATTTTTTTTCAACAATTGGTATTGGGATGGGAGGAAGGTGTGGACACGGTCCACTGGTATCCCCTCGCCGGATCTGGCCCTGAATTGGTGATTTAAAGCAGACCACTGAAAAAATCATGGCAGCACTCACACTAGACTTTCATAATACGTCATTTATGAGGCATGGCGGAGGTGATTTCAAGGTGTGGCCATGTATAACTGCTAATGGTACTGGTTCCCGTTAATAGTTCTTGATCATGTGACTGCTGACAAAAAAACAGCAGGATAAATTCCGAGTCGTATACAGTACTATCCAAAAGTCTTAGGCAACCAAGATTTCCTTTACTTAAATTTGCTATTGGGTGTTTGCTTTTGATTTCCATATTAGTGGTACTGTAGATAAAAAGCATATTTGAAGCATTAATTGTTAATTAAAAAGAAACATCCTGCATAAGAACTTTGTATTTCACCAAACACAATAGATACAAATAATACACCATGACAGAACCCTGATCACAACATCATCAAGGCTATCTGGTAATACCTGGGGAGACAGACGTAAGTGATAGTGTTAGCCTGCAAAGTAACTGTGGCATATTCTCCAATATGTTTAGAACAATCAAACAGCCAATAAACTTATAAAGCTGCAAAACTTCCAGACAGTGTCCCAAATTTTTAAGCAAAGGCTAGTCACACTAAATATTTACTTGAGTAATGTAGTTTTCAACAGTTCACAGCCCTTCTTCGTATGTTTTTCCAGATGTAGAAACATTTAATTAAATGAATTTTGTAAATATCTTTGCCTTAGAAGAATTGTTTACATTGTGCCTAAAACTTTCGCGCAGCGCTGTAGAACAGAATTATCTGCTCAGATACAGGGTAATGCTTCAATGCTTATTGAGCAGCACTTCATAGTGCAAATGTACAGTGACTCATCTTCCGAGAGAGAAATCCAAGAATTCAAGATAAACAATGTTAATTCAATATAATGTTCTGCAGTGGCCAAGTCAATCACCTGCTCTGAATCTGCCAAGATTTACAGCCAAGTATTGAAATTTAAAATGTAACCTGTGACTATGATAATTTGCCTGATTACATTTTGAATACATAAAACTGAGACTACTGTATGTATACAATTGCTGTAATTTCAACATAGTTTTTGATTTTTTTTCCTAACAAAACTTAAACATTCAAGCTGAGACCTATGAAGCACATATTAATTGTGCCGTTTACGATCCATTGTAGAGGCGTAGAGAGCTGAAATTATGAAAATTGTGAGACTGTGTGTATACTTATTAACCTGACTGTATTTACATCATTTCAGGCTCATTTTTTACTCAGTGCTGCATTCCAGAGCCACAGTAATTGCTGCCCAACCTCTACTCGAGTCATCTTTCAATGATGCATTTTGCTGTTTCAGCGACGTCCATTTTCTTTTCGATACAAAGTGTTGCAATGCTTTCTTTTCTTGTGACTCCAATGGAATGATGTTATGTGATGTCACTGAGGCCCAAGTGCAATGTCCGTGCCCAGTTCAGTGTATACGCACAGTAGTGTGCAGTGGTGATAATACACTTAACAAATTGAAGATAAATTGGAAACCAACTACTATTCAAGAATATATTTCATGTAATATTGGATCATATAGATGAAAAGTAATAAACAGATAACAATATATAGTAAAAGCAAAAATAATAATGTCTTTTTGAGAGAAAGTGTCAATATCGGGTGTGGTCACCCTTAGCTTTGATGACAGAATTGAATCCTTCAGGCTTAGTTCTCACATATTTTTTTAGGCAAAGGTATTCCCCCAACAGTTGAGCGACATCTTTTGGTGAAACTTTTTGGAGCCATTTGAATGGTGTCTTAGATTTACCGTTGTCATGTCTTATAGGTGAATGCATGAATACTGGGTTCATGGTAAACATTACCTTTAATTATAGAATCCCAAAACACTTTCTGGTAACAAGTTTTCTGAAAAATTAAGCCTACATGCAAAAGTAGCTTGCTTGCATTTAAAGTAGCCAGTAGTGCAATCTAGTTTTACTGAGATATAAGTCAATCTGTTAAATGCTAAAATTCTAATGCTAGATTATGCAAATGTCCTTAACAGTCTATAAGAAAAGTATTAACCTACCTTGTAATTTTACTAATTCAACAGAGGAGACAGGAAGAAATTTACATCTCCATCAGAGAACACACACACACACACACACACACACACACACACGCACTAAACCTAAGTACTGTAAACTTTACCCATGTTTTCCTACCGTTTATTTGCGTACAGTCAGCAACTGAAACATAAATTTGTTGCTACAGTCCAACTGTTACCAGTCCTGTTCCTGCAGAGGTTATTGGAAAAAGTGTCTGATTAGCAACAAAACAATGTAGTAGTTGGAGCTTGGTGGGAGGGGTAAGTGTATGTTATTGGACCTCGGTATTTAAAAAATCCTGGTTACGGCCTTGATTCGGGTATCCTCCAGGTATCCTCCGCCCTCGTTCTGAACTAGCGAGAAATCAACCAAAGAGTGGCTGGCAGGCACGTGCCTCAGAGAAGAGCCGCAAACTGTCTTCACTCTCCTAATTTGGCAACAGGGGGTCGCATATATGCGAAAGCCTTGTACATAGTCCCCCGATTGGGCATTCCAGATTCGGGTGGGATTGGAGATGCCAAATTTAAAAAAAAAAAAAAAAAAATCTACCATGGGAGTGATAGCAACTTTCCCCCCAGTTCCACCAATGATTGGGCAATTAAAAGCAAATTTCTTTTTCTGTACCACCAATGGTTAGGGGAATAGCTGCTTTGATTTTTTTTATTATTTTCTTACTCAGTTAACTATGCAAAACTATATTATTCAAACTATATGGTTTGAAGATCATTCCTAAGAGATTCCTTCAGTGTTTAAAGAATTTTTTTAAATCTTAGTGTCAAGCAAATCCCAGATTTGCCCCATCGGATTAAAGGTCTCCTATTATGTCACCAGGTGCGCAGCTAAGTAGTTACTACAAGCCATTTCAAAATCTTTTAACATCACATGGGGAAGTAACCAACCAGAGGCAAGAAGAACTGATCACCTTCAGCCAAGCAGTCAATCAGATTCATTATTCTGGGTGGTCACTCCACCTTGTGATGTCCGGTGGAGGAGACTTTGATCTGGCTCATAATGGCTAATTAGCAGTGCAGCTGGTGGCATAATAGGGGACCTTTAAGATCTAGACTTCGAGCAGGCCAAGTCATAACTTTTCCATCACCAGATGACTTTCTGACTGAAATCATTCTTGCGCAGCTTAGAGTAGTGCTTTGGGTAATTATGTAGTTGAAAATTGTTATGGCCCCAATTTGTTATTACATTTACAACACTACAGCAACAGCAAGGGATGACAGACAGTTTTTAAAACTTATACACATTTAATTATCAAAGACAACAACTAACAATAACGACTAAACTAATTTTCTGACCAAGATTAGATATTGTAATGTGAATATAGGCCACTAGATGGCAGTATTTACCTTTTTTTGTTAAGCTCAGACTGGAGTCATGTTTGGACATGTCCTGGACATGTCTGGGGCAAGTCTCAGAAAATTAAAAAAAAGGGGTCTGAATATGGGTGGGGTTTGCAGGGGAGTATATAAGGAAAAGAATTGAGACAGTAAAGTAGTAGGAGAAATTGCAATAAGATGACCACACCTGCCATTCTGTTCAAGACCTGTGACGTTTCTTTTGTGGATTTCTTTGCCTGTGTTTGAGCATTTTCTTCATCCAGGACATCACCAAGCCACCCCACCAAAAAGGGACTGTAATTATTTCTGTTTTTTCTTATTTATCAATCTTGGTCTTTAGTTGTAGGTTGTTATTAGTCTTTGTCTTTGTTAAAAATTAAATGTGTTTTAGTTGTTAAAACTGTGTTTGTCATCCCTTGCTGTTGCTGTTGTGTTATAAATGTAATAACAAATTGGGGCCATAACAAATTGGGGGCTCGTCCGGGATAGACCATTGTGTGAGTAATTTATTGAAAATCTAACATTCCAAATTGTGAAATTGTTTTTGTGAATTTTCCTAGATATATATTGACAACAGCAATGGATGATTTCTTGGCATCACCAACCGTAGGGGTTTTGAAGTCTTTTAAAAAGACAGAACTGCTAGAAATTTGCAGACAGTTGCAGCTGACAGAGGTAAAACCAGCCATGCGAAAAGCAAGACTGGCTAGAGAGATAGTTGAATATTACATTGATGAAAATGTGTTTGCACCAGGAGATCTGGAACAGTTTCCAGTGGAAAATCCAAATATAGAAATGGAACTTAAATTAAAAATGCTAGAGATTGAAAGGGAGGAAAGAGAAAAAGAAAGGGAGGAAAAAGAGAAAGAAAGGGAAGAAAGAGAAAAAGAAAGGGAGGAAAAAGAGAAACAAAGAGAATTTGAGAGGGAAGAAAAAGAAAAACAAAGGCAGTTTGAGTTAAAAAAATTAGCAAGAGAAGAAAAACAAAGAGAATTTGAGAGAGAGAAAGAGGAAAGAGCAGAAAGAGAGAGACAGAGACAGAGAGATTTTGAATTAGAGAAATTCGATAGAGAAGAAAGACTCCAAATGGAGCAACTAAAAATTAAAATTGAAACTAAAAATAAATTTCGTGCCAGTCAGGAGGTAAAACTGGTGCCTCCATTTGCAGAAAAGGATGTTGACAACTATTTCCAGTGTTTTGAAAAGGTAGCAAAGAGTTGCCAGTGGCCAAAGGAACACTGGCCTCTGATGTTGCAAACTGTCCTCAAGGGTAAAGCTCAACAAGCCTATTCGGCTTTGTCTGCAGATGATTCCTCTGATTATGAGGTTGTCAAAAAGGTTATTTTGAGAGCTTATGAGTTGGTTCCAGAGGCTTACCGGCAGAAATTCAGAGGTCTGAAGAAATCTGAAAATCAGACTTATGTTGAATTTGCTAATGAGAAGCAGGTTTGCTTTGAGCGCTGGTGTACTTCTATGGAGGTCAAGGATGATTTCAACTCACTAAAAGAGATGGTGTTAGTTGAAGAATTCAAGAACTGTGTTAAGGATGATCTTAAGACCTACCTTAATGAGAAGCAAGCACTGAACTTGCAATCAGCTGCCAAATTTGCAGATGAATATGTTCTCACTCATAAGTCCAAATTTCAGTCTAGCAGTAACAATAAATGGTCCCAATTTCAGAAAAAGGGTTACGGTGATACCCAAGATTCCTCACCCAAAGACAAAGACAAATCTGGTGATGGTGCTCAGAAATCCAGTAACAGGTCTGATCAAAGTGTGAAAGCTGACAGTGACAAAAGTGGTCTAGTTTGCAGTTATTGCAAGAAATCTGGTCATGTTACAACTAACTGTTGGTTCCTTAAAGCTAAGAAAGAAAAAGAAAAGGATACCAAACCAAATGCCTTTGTGAAAACAAGGTTAGAAACCCCTGTAGTAGATAACCAATCTGCTAAATTGCCTGCTTCTTGTGGGGCTAAAAAGCCTAATACAGCTGACTTTGTGAGGGAGGAATTTCTTCCATTTGTGTCAGAGGGATTTGTGGCTCTGAATGAGCATACTACTCCTGTCCCCATATATATCCTAAGGGATACCGGAGCTTCTCAGTCACTTTTGTTGATGGACTCCTTGGAGTTACGTGATGAGACCGCTTCAGGGGATTTCATACTTGTACAAGGTATTGAAGGGAGGACTGTATCTGTACCCCTGCGCTCTATATTCTTGAAGTCAGATTTAGTTACAGGACAGGTAAAGGTGGGACTTATGTCAAGTCTACCTATAAAGGGTGTTTCTCTGTTGCTAGGCAATGACCTGGCTGGGGGCAAAGTAGTTCCCCCTGTACATCTTACTTCACAGCCGAGCACTGAAGATGGGGATGAGGACCCATCTCTGTATCCTTCTTGCGCAGTGACTCGTGCTATGGCCAAGAAGGCTAAAGAAGATGATGTTGTGGTGCCGTCCAGTACATTGAATAGTCAGGACTCAGGTGGTTCGCCTCATGACTCTGATTGGCCTACTATGGTTTCTCCGTTTGAGGACTTATCAGATACTTTTATCAGTTCTCTATTCAGCCAGCCGGATGGGTCTGGTGATTCTGATGTGTCTGGAGACTTGTCTCTGTCCAGAAAGCGGTTGATTGAGGAGCAAACTAATGATCCTGAAATTTGTGTACTAAAGAGGAGAGCCCTTCCTGAAAAAGAAATAGATGCAGTTCCAGTTGGGTATTATCTCAAGGATGGTGTGTTGATGCGGAAGTGGCGCCCTCCTGATATCCCTGCCAATGCAGATTGGGCAGTGGTCAGGCAAATTGTTGTTCCGAAGGTCTATAGGAATGAGATCTTAACAATGGCTCATAGTTTACCTTTAGGAGGTCATCTTGGTGTTAACAAGACTGTTGATAAGATCATGAAACACTTCTTTTGGCCTGGGCTTCGGAAAGACGTTTCCAACTTTTGCAAAACCTGTCACACTTGTCAGGTAGTTGGAAAACACCAGTTAGACCCACCTGTAGCTCCATTGCAGCCTATCCCAGCATTTGGGGAGCCATTCTCTAGGGTCATTGTTGATTGCGTTGGTCCATTACCCAAGACTAGATCTGGAAATCAGTACTTGTTGACAATCATGTGTGCATCTACCAGATTCCCCGAAGCCATACCTCTACGTAACATCAAGGCAACTGCAATCTCGAAGGCTTTGATAAAGTTCTTCACGTTGTTTGGTCCTCCCAGGGAAATTCAGTCAGACCAAGGTAGCAATTTCACTTCAGGATTGTTTCAGCAGGTTGTGTATGAACTAGGTGCAAAACAGATTCTTTCTAGTGCCTATCATCCAGAAAGTCAGGGTGCCTTAGAGCGGTTTCATTCCACTCTCAAGACAATGATGAGGACTTATTGTTATGACCATGAGAAAGACTGGGATGAAGGGGTTCATTTGCTGTTGTTTGCAGCGAGAGAAGCAGTGCAGGAGTCTACTGGATTCAGTCCATTTGAGCTAGTGTTTGGTCATGAAGTGAGAGGACCTTTGCTATTATTGAGTGAACAATGGCAAGAGGAAGAGCCGCAAATCAGTCTGTTAGACTATGTTAGCAAGTTCAAGGAAAGATTGCGTGCAGCTTGTGACCTTGCCAAAGAGAACTTGAAATCAAGTCAGGGAAAAATGAAAACTTGGTATGATCATAAGGCTAGAAGCCGTGAGTTTAAACCAGGGGACAAGGTCCTTGTGTTGTTTCCCTTGCAGTCTAATCCATTGCAGGCTAGATTTCATGGTCCTTATGAAATTCTGACAAAACTCAATGATCTCAATTACATTGTGAAGACTCCAGATAGGAGAAAACCAAAACAATTGTGTCATATTAACATGCTAAAGCCTTATCATGACAGAAATGCTAGGGTTGCAGCTGTCACTTCAGATTCTCCAATGGTCGAAACGTGTGAAGATGAGGGGGAGTTTCAAGATGATGAACCAAAAATTAAAGCTGAAGTTCTTTCATGTAAATTGTCAAACACTGAAGTGTTGCAAAATCTTGATGTAAAACTCCAGCACTTAGAACCCTCACAGAGAGATCAGTTTGAAAGGTTGATCAAGAAATATGAGGATTTGTTTCCTGATGTTCCAAAGAGAGTTACTATAGCCTCTCATGATGTAGATGTTGGTGATGCCAAACCAATAAAACAGCATCCATACCGGATGAATCCTGAAAAGAGAAAGATTGCTGAGAAAGAGGTTGAGTACATGTTAAAACATGATATTATCAGACCCTCCAACTCCGATTGGAGTTCACCCTGTGTGCTAGTTCCAAAACCTGATGGAAGTACTAGATTCTGTACAGATTATCGCAAAGTCAATGCTGTAACTAGAACTGATGTGTTTCCAATACCTAGGATTGATGATTGTATTGATAGTGTAGGGCAAGCAAAGTTTCTGACCAAGATTGATTTATTGAAGGGTTATTGGTGTGTGCCTTTAACTGAGAGGGCCAAGAGCATCTCTGCTTTTGCCACACCTTCTGGATTGTACCAGTATGAAGTCCTACCCTTTGGCATGAAAAATGCCCCAGCCACGTTCCAAAGGATGATACAGTCTACAATCGCCGGATTGCCACACATGGGTGCGTACATCGATGACCTGATCACATGGAGTGACTCCTGGGAAGAACATCTAAAAGATGTAGAGACGTTGTTCCAGCGCCTGACCCAGGCTAACCTGACTGTTAACCTGAGCAAGAGTGACTTTGGTTGTGCTATTGTCACCTATCTTGGCTACGTCATAGGCCAGGGTAAGGTGGCACCCATAAATGCTAAAGTCCAAGCCATCATGGACTTTCCAGTTCCTGACAACAAAAAAGCTTTGCGCCGCTTCCTTGGAATGATTGGGTACTACCGCAAGTTCTGCAAGAACTTTGCTGAGATTGCTCTCAGTCTAACTAACCAACTGAAGAAAGGCGTAAAGTTCACCTGGGATGATGCATGCCAGAGAGCCTTCGATCGCCTGAAGTCTCTGCTGTGTCACTTCCCCATGCTCAAATCTCCTGACTTCAACAAACCGTTCTCCATCGCGGTCGATGCTAGCGACCAAGCTTGTGGATCTGTGCTCCTACAGAGAAGTGACTCTGATGACATTGAGCATCCCGTGGCATACTTCTCCAGGAAGTTCAATTGCCACCAAAGGAACTATTCCACAATAGAGAAGGAACTGTTGGCTCTGGTCCTTTCATTACAACACTTTGATGTTTATGTTTGTACAGGGCAAAAGCCAATGATTGTGTACACTGACCACAATCCGTTAATGTTTTTGAGTAAGATGAAAAACAAGAATCGGAGATTGTTGTATTGGAGTTTGATTTTACAGGAGTTTGACTTGGAAATTAAGCATGTGAAGGGTACAGACAATGTAATTGCTGATTGCTTATCCCGTGTTTGAATGTGTATATATATATCATCTGTTTGAATATTGTATGATATGTATATATAGACAAGTGTTCACTTAACCATTTTGTATTGAAAAGAAAAATTTTGCCTTTATGAGTCAAAATTTTTCCCTTTTGGAATGGAGGTGTAATGTGAATATAGGCCACTAGATGGCAGTATTTACCTTTTTTTGTTAAGCTCAGACTGGAGTCATGTTTGGACATGTCCTGGACATGTCTGGGGCAAGTCTCAGAAAATTAAAAAAAAGGGGTCTGAATATGGGTGGGGTTTGCAGGGGAGTATATAAGGAAAAGAATTGAGACAGTAAAGTAGTAGGAGAAATTGCAATAAGATGACCACACCTGCCATTCTGTTCAAGACCTGTGACGTTTCTTTTGTGGATTTCTTTGCCTGTGTTTGAGCATTTTCTTCATCCAGGACATCACCAAGCCACCCCACCAAAAAGGGACTGTAATTATTTCTGTTTTTTCTTATTTATCAATCTTGGTCTTTAGTTGTAGGTTGTTATTAGTCTTTGTCTTTGTTAAAAATTAAATGTGTTTTAGTTGTTAAAACTGTGTTTGTCATCCCTTGCTGTTGCTGTTGTGTTATAAATGTAATAACAAATTGGGGCCATAACAATATATACAAAAAAAAAAAAAGAGAAATATTTACAGTCCCTTTTGTAGGTTACTTGGTGATGTCCTGGGTGAGGAAAATGCTCTAACACAGGCAAAAATCCACAAAAAGCTTCACAGGTCTTGAAGAGAATGACAGGTCTGGTCATATGTATCCTTCTTCTTGCAATTTCTCCTGCTACTTTACAGTCTCCATTCTACTCCTTATATACTCTTTTGCAGACCCCACCCACATTTAGACCTCTTTATTTTCTGGGACTTTCCCCAGACATGCCCAGGACATGTCTAATAGCTCCAGTCTGGGCCTAATAAAAGAAAGGTAAATACTGCCATCTAGTAGCCTCTATTCACATCAAAATAAAATCCCTGACGAATGAGTTTCTTTCCAGATGGTGATGCTTGCCTCACAAGGATGCTGTGATACTTCTTTTGATCCATGATTCTATTGATTTTATGAAATCACTAGCTCCTTTCGAGCAGACTTAACTCCAAACCATATTACCACCTCCATGTTTGAGAGAAGGGGTTAAACCAGGGCTCCCCAATCTTTCCCAGAAAGGGCCGGTGTGGGTGCAGGCTTTCATTGCAACCAAACAATTACACACCTGATACTTCTAATTAACCCCTGGACTCTTTGCTAATAACCTTGATTAGTAGCATCAGGCGTGTAGCTGCTTGGTTGCAATGAAAGTCTGCACCCACACTGGCCCATTCTGGGAAGGATTGGGGACCCCTGGATTAAACAGTCATTTTTGAAATATTCTCCGAGCCTACGGCACACAAATTCTGCTTTTGAATGAAAAATTTTCAAATTTTAATTCATTGGTCCAAACTATTTGTTCCCAGTCCATTGGTGTCATCCTTGAATTTCTTGGCAAATTCAAGCCTTTTCTGATGTTGCCAGCTCTTGGCAGTAACATGACCAATCAGAACATTTTCCCACAGACGTCTGTAAATAGTAGATCTTGATACTTTCATCTCTTCACTTCTGGTGCTATTATTGTCATCACAGAGTTGTCATGTTGTCACCTAAGAAGACACCTAATATACACTTCTGGGAAGATCACATGGGGAGAATCACAGGTGCAGGAAGTTAGGCTGATTACAAGGGGAAGGCACACGAGGGAGAACCTAATCACCTGGAATTGGCCAAAGCCAAAACGTGGACAGGGAACACGAGACATTCCAATAAACAAACATACGGCTCCAGTCACGGAGTTTCTAACATGCATAGATAGTAAGAAACAGAACATCTCGATCAGGAGTGAGCTTTCACAGAAAATGCAGCAAAGGTAATCAGGGAGAGACAAGAGGCGTAGACTAGAACAGGGCGAGTGCTGAGAGCTTGTTAATCAATAGTAAGTGCAACTATACAAATCCTTGGTGCTCGTTAGTAAGTTAGTATTATATACACGGTTAGTTGTTGTTAGTAATCTCAGGAGAAAATAATAAACTGCTAGTATTGTTAGTAGATAGAAGAGTTAAGCCAGCAAACGAGATCGGAAGGAAGTTTGAAAACCAGAATCCAATTAATCACATGAAGAGTGAAACACAAGACTGGGGTTGTGTGCAATGACTAGACATGAGACCAGACGGGGGAGACAAAGTGCAAAGCAAAATGGAAAACATGAACTGGAATGTGATATGGCAAAAAGTAAAACATGGAAAAGTAAACTAAGATAAAACATGACAAATCAAAGTAATCAATTCACAGTACATAATACAAAGAATAGTCAGGCATGGCAAATAGTCAAAAAACACAAAAGGCAGTCAGAATAGGCAAGGCATGAACATGGTCAAGGCAGACATGGCAGAATCATAACAGTGACACTGCTCAAAGTTCATGTCACCTCATATACTAAAACAACTGACCATCAGAAGTAGTATTTTTGCAGAATAATGTCATCTCAAAGCAGTATAAACATTTTTTTAGCATTATTAACCTTGGAATGAGGTTTCAATCATGCATGCATGCTAGACAAGAGTCAAAAAAATAAAAATTGTAAGTCTTTTCAGTTGTGATTAAAAACGATGTTTTCAGTGTTTTTGTTTATTACTCATATCTTTACCTCAATATACTTGTGTGAATGATTTTTTATTGCTCTCATTGCCTGCAATAAGATTTTTCAATACAATTGAAAGATTGTATTGAAATTTCATTTTCAATACAATTCCGCAAAAAAAAATATGACGGAGTCATTAATTCGGACCCTTTTTTGACGAAAGGGGTGGTGCATAATCATCACTGCACACGACTGTATAGGGCTTGTTTTCCTGGCTCGAGGTAAGGCTTTTCTTCAGAAAATCTCCTCCTTGGAAAATAAGACAAGGCTACTTCTAATGTTCCACCTGTTCTCTCTTCAGAAATGAAAAGCATCCAGTTCCTGTACCAATTCCTACCACTGGATGGGGCAGAATAAGCGTTTTACGCGCTGACCAGAAGTCATTGCTCAGATAGGTTGAGTAATGACCGCCCCTTATAATGCTTTTCTGATGTCCATGTTAAGTTTGTTCAAGTCCCCATGAACTCCAGCCTATCATTTAGGCTGCAAATTGTGTATAAAATAATTTGCTGATGTAATTCTTCAATTTAGCTACCTTAATGCTAATGGAAAAGACGCAGCATGTGAAAGATGTATGAAAAAGATGCAACACAAAATTAATTCCTTTCGGGGAACAACAATCTCATGATAAATTCACGTCCTCTGTCAGTGAGAGCATTTATCCTGATTGAAATTAATCAAGAACCTGTTTTATGATCTCTCTAATTCCACCGCAAAAAGAATATATTAGCTACTGTACAAACAGACCGTGAATTAAGTAGCCCCATCTGGATTCAAAATAGTCCATTAATACTAAGACCTAGTCCACATTTAGGCCATTCGGTTTGTGGTGCATGTGACACATTTATGTTTACTGCACAAGCGGCCAAGCAAAATTATATGACTTGCTGAATGCTCTATGAGATATTGCATGGTCTGACATATTTCATCTGAACTAACAGCCTATCATCGACACACCTTCAATTGTATTCAAGATTTATCAAGTCAGAGAAGCAATGTGCCAGGCCTTTCAACTATTCTTTACAGGCATTGTTGTTGTTTTTGATCTTGTTTAACAAATATGAATGAACTGAATTTTTTTCTGATGGCTTATTTCACATCATTTTTAAAAGCCTGTAAGAGAAACAGAGTAAAATTCGCTGTGAGATGTAAAGCAGCAACTACTACAAAACTTAGCATATGCGACAAGGCGTTTGTGACCCCCTTCATGTGTTTTGAATGGTCACACTCCAGTATTTGTGTTCTGAGTAATTCCCGTGCTGTCGGACTGCAGAGCAGTTGTGACGGTAACACGAGAAAGACGCACTGAGTGGTGGCGACGGAGTGCGGGACGCTGCACTTGAGCTGCAGGTGCCCAACGAGCACATTTAGGCATAATTGGTGAGCGCCAGAATGGAGCCCGGCGATAAATGAAGTATAGCGATCATTCCGGTGAGAAACGGCGATCATTTTTTCCGAGGAAATCTATGATTGGTCCCATTCCGAGTTATCCGTTTACGGTCCAGAAAGATATATTTTAGGTGGGTACAAATTTTTCTTCGATGTCATAATCTAATTAGAATTGACTACGATTGATGGTAAATGTTTTCATTAAGCCTATTTAAAAAGTTTAGCAAATATTTGGAGGATTTACATTTCTTTGAAGGGAGCATATGCCGTCTTATTAGGCTATGAATTTAGTTTCAGAAATTAGCCCATGGAACGATTATTTTCAGAACATCAGAAAAAGCTGTGAAATAAGTTTTATGCTTCCATTTCCTGTCCACCGCCCTGGAAATATGTTTATTATAGCCTGTGCTTTACATTTTTAGAGACGTACAGCGAATTTCCCGAGGTCTGGCAATAGTTTCATTCTGCTAATTGTCTGTCATGCTTGCGGTTAACAAATGCGAGGCAATGATGATTTGTTTGTCAGCTCAGGAAACCGCGTGTTGAGCAACAGGTTCTGCCGCTCGCATGAACGATTATTCCATTCATTACGGGTAAATGGACGCTATTTTATGAGAATGCAATTCTATTTATTATTGGCTCACACGCAATACAGCTGCACGTTCACTCACTCGATAATTCACCACATGAAGCTCGTATGACACGCTTTTCAATTTTATGTTATTCTAAATCTCCTTGTGATAAACGCGGTCAGGAAATTTAAAAATTCTGACTGACAGACAGCTTCATATCACGGTCACCGCGCCTTGCACTCCGTCGGCATATCAGAAGCTGGTAATCAGTTTGACCGTCGTTCGACGGAAGTCTACTGCTTCTTCGGCTAATACAGTATTCTCCCTCCGAGCACCGATGTATGCTCTTGACATTAATTCCAAGATTCAGACTGGCTGTAGGCTATCTGTTTACGCTGTGAAATAAGACTGTTTTTTTTTTTTTTAATAACATGGCTATAACATCTAAATTATTAAAACAACGCTCCCCGATGTGCTGTCCACTTTCCACCCTTGTAGTCATTCTAATTAACGGCAGGAAATAACTCGTAGGCTATAATGCCAACACACAAGCAAATTTGTGGATTTAACTTGGAATCGCTAAATATAGGCTACTGCATAATCACGGGGCGAATTAATTCAGTGAAGCAACAGTAATTAACTACCAAAACAGTGGGGGGAAAAGGCGCAGGACAACTGTGGTTAATGTGGTTGGTCGCTCAGATTGTGATACGCCGTGACATAGGGCTGCCGAAGACTTCGCCACCTTTTTACTAAATAAAAAGGGAGTTTGTCTAATTGAGACTTTGGAGTTTTTATTAACACGCGTAGACTTAGGAATGTGATCTGTTGTTTGGTACAATTTCCTTTTTTTTTTTGCTAAGTTACTAAGAAGTGTAGCGATGCTTCCTTTGCCTCCTGAGTGCTTTGTCCGTACTTCGGCGGCTGGCAGCAGGGTACCTGCCCTCGAGGCTGTGCTTATTGGGAATCAATATATCGGCAAGGTTTTCCTTTTTTATTGCCAGGTAGTTTGCCGTTGTGCACAGTGTTTTAGAACCACACGCAATCTGTTTGGATTGGGCTTGTTTTTCGGTGATTTGTGCAACTGTTTTCAGTGCTTGGTGTTACCTGGTGCACTGCAGTTGTTCTGGTTTATATGTAGAGCTCATTAGGCTGGAAGGTGTCTTAGGGTGTTTGCTAAGGGAGCCCCAGTGCTGATTTATTGCTTGATCGGTGAATATTTATTATTGTTTCGCTCTGGCATTGCATCTCTCTCTCTCTCTCTCTCTCTCTCTCTCTCAGAATCTTTGAAAATTGTCATTGAGAATCTGAGTTGAAGGTAGAATAGTCAGAAATACATTTTGCATTTACTGAACTCATTTAAAAATGGTAGCCTATATGCAAACGCCCTGTTTAAGTAATTTAATTCTACCCTCAACTACACCCCTGATACCATCTCTCCTAAATGCAAGGATGCATGTCTGAAGAAACAGGAAATGGGTGGACTGGCTGATAAAAAATATTGCGGTGTTGGATGCATATTGCCTACTGTACTGTTATTTCAGGTCCCTTGTGTTCAAAATAAACAATTATTCACGTGGGTTTGAAGTGACCCTGAGTGAGCCTCACGCTGCAGAGATGCAGTTGGGTGAGAGGTATCTGCTACTTCAGTCTGAATAGGATATGGAATATGATTAGAGATAATTTGGTGGAATATTTATGAATCTGCAGGAAATAAAGCAAATACACCCAGGCTAAGATTTATTTACACCCTTGATGAAAATTAAGGAAAAAAATGCTGGATAAAATTAACAGAACAGTTCATAATCCATAGTTGAAGTTCAAACATTGGGGAAAACAGTATCCTTTAAAAATCATGCAGTTGTTCTCATGATACTGTGTTTTTCATGAAGTAATCCATTTTTTAATGAGAATCATAGGTGTCAAACCGACTGAAAACCCTGGTTTAGTAACTTGTGCAAACATTCCTAGCAACAATGACAGCTGTGAGTCTTTCAGAATAATGAGTGATTAGACTGAAAAGCTTTTGGGGGGATTTTTGCCCATTCCTCCATGGAGAGATTTTCAGGAATATTGATATCCTTGGGCTGGAACTTGTGGACTCTTAAGTTATTACTGGTTTTCGATGAATTTTACCTCCAGAAACTAAGATGGCCACCGCGAAGCATTAAAAAAACTATACAAATGCATTTGCTGGATGAAAGCAGGGTAACATTCTCCCTGTTTGAAAAATTCATTGTTTGGCGGCACAGGAAAGGACATAGGGCCCAGAAAATGAAAAAGGGAACACCTCTGGACACCTGAAATGTTTATAGTAAATTTCAAACAACTTCCATTAGGACTGCTTGACTTACTGCATTTTGAAAAAATAGTGCTCCAAGAATGGCCTGGTATCCCCAGAACACTAGGATTGCCATTTAATCCACCCATACATTTACAACAATTTCAAACTGACTCGCATTAAAACAGTTTGACTTATTGCATTCAGAAACGTATTATCACGTTACGGTGGCGCTACTCTAAAAGTAATAAAGCCATAATAATTTTCGTCCTCTATGCATCAGAAATGTTAGCAGCGAATTTGTCAGGATTCCCATTAAAACTGTTTCAGATGATGCATTTTTAAAAATCAAATTTTGGACTTGTGGTAGTGTTCCAGAGAAGGTCATACAGGGTCACCAACGTCTCCTGTATACACCAGGAAAAATAATAGAAGGCTTAATAATTATACTTCCCATCTAAACTGTGTGGTTTGCCGTATATGGAAAAGTCAAATTTGGCCAAGTGGTGGCGTTACTGGAAACATAACAAAGAGGCTACTATCAAGAACTTCCTCTTTCCTTTACATTCCACCAGGAATGCAGAAAGCAGATCAGATGTGATTCCCTTCAAAACTGGTTGAGTTATTGAATTGTGAAGTTTGACCTGTTGGAGGCACTACAGGAAAGGCTACAGGGTCACCCAAAATAATAGGTTCTGTCCTCTGTGCACCAGGAATGAAAACAAGTAGTTTCAGGTAATTCTCATAGAAAACTGCTCAGGGGTGCGTTTCCCAGAAGTGTAGTTGCTAAGTTAGCAACTTACATAGTTTGTCCATTCACAGTCAGTAGTTCCAGCTATTTTATTAGCATCTGTGCTTTGCGGAAACATACCCCTGGTTGGCGGCAGTTCTAGCGTTCGCATCCAAGGCAAATCCGGAATGTCCTTGAAAACTCTGTTTTAGGGAATTAGTTGGTAGTCTTCTGACTATGGCTCTTTCCTCATTTCAGAATTCTAATAATGTTAAATTCCAAAGGTAATGTTCGGTTTTGTTTTTCTCTGCTCAATGTTTGCTTTTCTTTAAGCAAATCCGTCAAGTCTTTTGCTGCAGAGATGGCATGTTTTGTTGTTTTTGAGACTTGGTAGACTTGGTGACGACAAGGTCTAATCAGACATTGCAATCGTGATCCTTGAGTTTCTTTGCTGCCTCCTTTACCATAGCAATATACCTGTACGTTTGAGCAATATGTTTATCAATTTGAGCAATTGTCAATCACAAAAAAGTCAGATCTAGCTTTTTCGCCGAAATTTCTTGCACTTCCGAGACAACCACACTTCCAGTGCGCAGCTTGCAAATGCTTAGGTCTGTT
The DNA here is from genome assembly GCA_029721435.1 of Gymnothorax reevesii. NCBI lineage: Eukaryota > Metazoa > Chordata > Actinopteri > Anguilliformes > Muraenidae > Gymnothorax > Gymnothorax reevesii. The sequence goes on along the minus strand of CM056574.1, from coordinate 26,715,225 downwards.
GCATGCGCATAATAACATTGAACATGAGCAATCTTATCATCTACATCAGTGCTTTTCAAATCTCTCCAGGAGTATCACTTCTGCCTGTTTTAGAGGTCTGCCTGCTCCAGCACAGGTGAGTCAAATGATCAGCTTGTTACCCGAGAAGATGCTTGATAATGAGAGAATCATCCCTGTGAGCGGGAAGAGATGTAAAACATGCGAGAGAGGTGCTCCAGGAGAGGTTTGAGAAGCCCTGATCTACATCATCTGTGATTGTTGACGACAAAAAAAATGATTCTAGAAATTATATCAATCACCTGAATATTGCCATGGAAGGCCTTTCTCGAAACTTCAAGAAAATGATCGAAAAAGCTTCCTAATATGGCCTCAACACTCAGTGTAGTACGGCCAAGCATCTGTAACCACACTCGCTACAGTAACTTTCCTCAGCTCTGTGAGACTGGAATTGACTCGGCCACCGAACTATCCCATAAAGCAGGGGTGTCCAATCTTATCCAGAAAGGGCCGGTGTGGGTGCTGGTTTTTGTTACAGCCCAACACTAACACACCTGATTCTGCCACCTGATTGAAACCCCTGATTAGTTAATTAGTGGAATCAGGAGCTGTAGCACTGCAGGCTAGGACAAAAACCAGCACCCACACAGGCCCTTTACGGATAAGATTGGACACCCCTGCCATAAAGCATCGAAAATGGGGCGTGACTGCAACATCAGGGCGTTTTTTTCGTACTGATGATTGCTTGAATTTATGTAGTTTTTTTTCCTATTTCTTAGCTCATAAAGGTCATTCATTATCTATCTCTGTGGAATTGACAAAAATAATTCATCATGCACAGTGCACTATTTTTATTGAAACAGGAAATGATGGAATGAAACGTTATAGTTCATTCAGAGTGAGATGAAGTGAAAATACAATGCAAATACTTGGATATTATTGACAATAATGGTGGGTGTAAGTAATTTTGACTCTGATGATTTTTTGAAAAAATGGAGGACCTAATAAAGATACTACAACATGAGACTGAATATGTTGAAATAAAACTATATAGTGTTCTGATATGTTTGAACTTATGATATCATAGATGAGGATCGAAAACCGTGTTCATTGTATGCAGCCTTTTGTCTTCATCTTTATCCTTGGTGTCAAGACTTCTGCACCTGTCTGTCGATTCTGGCTGCAAATGTCACCACTTCAATTCTTCAAGAAAGGCTCTCTGGAGAAGAATTTACCACATTTTAGGGGGAAAGAGATTGCAGAAGAAGGCACAGATGCCTCGCTCCCTTTTCCAATCATGGCATACCGCAACTGACTAATAAGGTTTGAAAACCCCATCACTGGAAATAGCGAGGACCGCCACACATTTCATGACAGGAAATCAACATGACACAATGAAATAATTAACCCCAAGTTCACTGGGCACACGAAAGATGTGCAGTGAAAGCGATAGAGGTTGCTGGGGAGCACTTGTAGGTGGAACATTTGTATGCTTACAAAATGTTTGTCTGACATTGATATGAGCGCTCGTATTACGTTGCGTTCTTATGAATATAAAAAAAAAGGAATGTAGGCATTGTATCTCGCTTGCAAAATCATAATTATGAAAATTCTATCAGAATGTTTGAAAATGGAATTTTGGGTGCCATTTTAATATGAACTGTTTTCAGACAAAAGCACTTTTTGTACGTTTTTTAAAAATGTATAATACCACTGCCACATAGGGAAACTTCATTCTTCATTAATAATTAACAAGAAATGCAGTAAAAAAATTGAACAATCTTACTGAATAGCAAGAAATTCACCACCAGCCCCTCCAGAGTCTTACTCCATTTTCTGCATTATTATATAATGTCTTTAATTATTCATGTATTAATTTGTTTAAACACATCACCCATTCCACTCTTCAGCCTCCTTATCTGATCTTTCGCTGCGAGCGACATCTCCTGATGCATGTATATTCAGTTTTACGGCGGCACTCCACTAAGTTCTTAAAACCTCTAAATTTTTTCAGCAATGTTTTACTGTGGGTTTAAAATGATAGCAAGACATGTGGAGCACTTAATAGGGTGGATAGTGTTGCAGTCTTTTTCATGACAGAATTCTCTATACTTTTTTCCTAAATTGGTCACTTTCACTCCTCTCTCCTTAAGGGTAACACAAAACGAGGGCTTACAGACCCACATTTTCTTTTTCAAAAATAATATAAAATGTGTTAAAATGATGTGGATAGATTTTTTTTTAAAAAGCTCCAGAACACATCAATATTGTGAAATAGCTTTGTAGGGATTAGTGACAGTTGACACAAGATGGGAGCTTGCAAGAATTTATGAATGACAAATGAAATGTCAACCTAGTAGCAGTTGGACTGGAAAACCAAATGTTTGTCTTCTTTGTTAACATGTAGCGGATGCTCTCGGCAGCGATGCCAAGGCAATTATTCACTCAGAAGGTGCTGTGTGAAGATATGAGAAAGAATAAGCGCAGGAATAAGACGCCATGTTACGTTTCCATGGCAACAAACGGACAAACCCTCGCAAAGCTGGCCGCAGCGCTTGTCTCTGGTGATAAACACGCATGTAATTAATCATCAGCAACTGCATCATGGCAGGACAACACTTTTACCTATGGCTTTATGATGACAGTAATGCCATTAGCATTTAGCACATCTTTTCTCACTCTTCCAGGTAATTATCAAAAGATGCCTCTGACTGTATTGAGGCAAGCTCTGACGGGCAGCTCTGTGCAAAGATTTACACCAGCATTATACCCTTTCCAGCAGATCAAAAGGAACAGGAACAACCAGCAAAGACTGGAGAAGTCAAGTGAAGACCTCTCCTACAAAGGAAACTGAGCGCTTACTCACCGGCAGTCGCATAGAAAGGCACGCACACTTTGAACAATGATGACAGAAAATACAAGTTCCAGGATGGACACGCCAACAAATGTTTCACTGGCCAACAGTGCAGATGCAGTCTCTGAGTCGCTGCAGTATAAGACGGTGTCTGTTTTCCTGGTACTACTGGTTTGTGGCCTGGGCATTGTGGGAAATATCATGGTAGTGTTGGTGGTCCTGACTACCCGTCACATGCGCACACCCACCAACTGCTACCTTGTCAGCCTGGCTGTGGCTGACCTCATCGTCCTGGTGGCGGCCGGACTTCCCAACATTTCCGACAGCCTGACGGGAGCCTGGGTCTATGGGCACGCCGGTTGCCTGGGCATCACTTACTTCCAATATCTTGGTATCAACGTGTCTTCCTGCTCCATCACGGCCTTCACTATTGAGAGGTGAGCTGAGCATGGGTATTACCTTAAGACAAACTGTGGGCATGCCACAAATGTACATGTAAAATGTACCATTTTCTTCATTATATTCCACTGTTGTGAAAGGTAAACTAATAATAATAATGCTATTTCTGTTGTAGTTAATACGGTAATAGTGGTATTAGTAGAATTATTAGTTTAGTAGTGGTAATAGTAACAGCAGCGGGGGGATACTACAAAGCAAGTTCCATTTTATCCACGCTTTCTTTGCATGGCTGAAGGCACCGCAAACTCGCAATAGGAGATGGCATAGGTTACAGAGCCCCCGTTAAAAGAGAAGCACCTCAGTGGCATTGAAAACCCTAGCTGAAGGTTTAACATGCCTCACTAATCCACTAGTCTCGCTTGGTATTATTCCCTCAGAAGTAAAAGTTTTTATTTTTATGTGTGTAATTATTCATTATGTTGCAGTATTTGACAGATAAATACTTGACGTGCATCTGACTCAGTACCGTCTTGGGGAGAGGAAAGTGTGGGAAATGTTATCGAAAATTCACATGGAATCTATTTTGAATAACAGAAGATACGTCCTGAATCTATATAATGCTAAATCAATGCAAAATGAAATGTAGCTACTTTGTCATTCAATGAAATTAAAGTCAAGTCTTGGAGGGTCACTGCTGGTTGTTGGTGTACTTTTGATTTTAAGTTGTTGTGTTTGATCTGGTCTCTTGTTGTTCCCAGCTGATCAGAGGCTGTTCAAAACTAGTTAAGCTGGTAGGGTAAGATCGTGACCGAGCTGGAAGGCCAGTTTGCTGTAGGACACTTTGCGATTGAACAGTCCATCAACTTGGAAAAACCAGTTATTAGCGTTGTAATCATAGCTTACACCTTAACAAGCCTTAGGTTTGTTTCAGTACAAAGGGTCACCCTTACTTCATAGCCTGAATTGACTTCAGAGCAGACCGGCTCCTGCCACACCCTCGCTAAAGGTTCCCAAAGGTTCACTTGCACTGTTGTATTAACGTTTAGCAAATAGTTTGGCTCAGCTGAGCTTCTTGTTGTTTCCTTTTCAAGGTACATCGCAATCTGTCACCCGATGAGGGCACAGACCGTTTGCACCGTTTCGCGGGCCAAGCGCATCATTGCGGGCGTATGGGCCCTCACCTGCATCTACTGCCTGCTCTGGTTCTTCCTGGTGGACATCCAGGTAGCCGAGGACCAGAGGGTGCAGTGCGGTTACCGGGTGTCTCGCGACCTCTACCTGCCCGTCTACCTCATTGACTTTGCCATCTTTTACGTCCTGCCCCTGCTGCTGGCCATTGTGCTGTACGCCCTCATTGCCCGGGTGCTCTACCTGGGACCCCTCCCCCATCCTGCACGGAGCGAGGGTCAAGCACCTCCCACCTTACGCCGGAGCTGCAAGGAGCCGTCAGAGGGCGGGGCCAAAGGCGGCCGCCACCGAAGCGCCCTTTCCTCCAGGAAACAGGTGCGCTTCTTGGAGTGAAAAAATCTGCCCAATACAAAATTTTGCGGGCTGGGGAAACATGTCCCATGAAAAACATGCGTCCGTCAGGAAAATGTGCCCCTCCAGTTATTTAAATTGTAGCAACATAAGGCCGATCAGGCAAGTTTTGCATTAAAACAAGCCCAAACACTCTTGTAGTTAAAATACTTTGCCGGATGTGATGCTGCTAAGGTAAATTGTTTCGAAAAGTACTCTGAAAAGTTAAGTGGCCAACTTACATAAGCACTGGCCTCAAATTATGGAATTGAAGATATTATAATTTGTATATAAACCTTATACTATGCTGACCAGCATTGAAAACGCACCCCCTTAATTTCATGGCATAGGTACAAATCGTATATATTTATGATGTGTAGGCATCATAAAAACAAAATCAGATCGATCTTTCAAATGATCAAACTAGACACAGATCAAATGATTTAGGTTTAGATTTTTTTGCCTTTAGTGTGGAGTAGACCTTGCTTTTAAACAGTGCTAAACTGGTGTCTTTGAGGGAAATGGGCTCAACTGAAGGCTTAACACGCCACTTTTGCAGCTGTTTGGTGACTTATGACAGTGGATTCAGACACTCGACCCCTGTGACATCACATCACCTTGGTGAGCCGTTTGAGTCCATTTTCATATCTTAATACTTTAATTTACACCATGGTTGGCAAACTGTGGACAGTCAAGCACATGACAAGAACTCCAAAACCTTTAGTCAGTCTTCCCACTGATGGAATAACAATAATGCTTCCACGTAGCAAGACCACAGACGCGTAAGCGCGCTTGTAACATTTTATGAGTGTGTTTCTACTCATTTTAGAGTTCTCACCTCAGTTGCCATCTATTAGTGATGCTTATCAGCTGACTTGGGGTGGCTTTTGCCTTGCCACCTTTTGAAAGACTGGATTTCGTGAACAGACCCAGAAAGACATTGCACTTTGCCCTGGAGACAAAACTCGAATGCCTGAAATGGCATTAAAACGTCACAAGGGCCTAATTTTGCATTTTGCCATCCTGTCAGAAGGCATAATGCACTTTGATAACAATTACACATCACAAACAGGCATTATGTGTATTTTGGCCTTGAAATTAGGGTGGTGAGTTTTGGTCAGTATATGATGCCATAATACATGAGAACATCCACAAACTTTTTACCTGATTCTGTGCCAAACAAGCCTTTACCTTGCAATGAGGTATCATGGCCACCCAGTCGAGTAATGCAACACTAGCGGAGGACATTACCTTATTTCATATATCTTGAAAACTATTTAAATTCAAAAAAACATTTATTGACTTTCACAAACTATAAATGATTAGCCACTGCAGTTATTAAGGGTAAAGTTTATTCAATGTAATTCCTAGATTTAGATTTTCACATAATAGTGATCATGTAAGCGCAGCTATAAATTTAGCAACATGTGGATTTTAAAACCGTTAACTTACAGGCCAGATACAGTCCTTGTGACTGACTAGTCGAAATTAAAACCCACTGCGTCAGAAAAAAACAGGGAAGATAGAAGAGACAATTTCCCAAATTGCAAAAGTTTTGTGTTTTAAAGTATGTGTTAGTAGGTGTATGATCATGTTAAGCAGGAAGCATTTCAAAGAAGGCCATATTCCATTAATTTTCCAGTATCTTGGTCTTTCGTGCCCGCACACCATGTTGAAGGTAGAGCGTACACCTATTTCCACCTTATATGCCCGAGTAACTTATTTTTATGTGACCTATATTTTATGTGAGCAGACTGTATGAGGTAACATCAACTGGCCTCTTCCTGTAGTGTAAGGTAGCTCTCACACATTCCAGCACCCGTGTGTTGAGCTTCCAGACAGCATTGTACCACTCTGTGTCCACTGCGGTCTGATTTACCTTTGACACTGCATCATTGTTTGCAGTCGACTGCTGTATTTTGCTCACTCATATGCAAATGCAATACATATTCAAAATCATTTTGATTCATTTTCCCAAACCACCTCTCTCAATATTTTTGAGAGAATTGGCAGAAAAAAAATCTCATTGGCTGTCTCAGGTGACGCCGATTTTATTACCTCAACAATAACTTGTCCTGGCACTGTGCATCTCATTTTATGAGTCTGTGAAAAATTCCCAGACACAGTCATTTTTTTTCACTGCAACAGATTGACACTGTTACCAGCCAGATTTATGAATTACCGGTGCTCCAATTATGTTTGTGAAACGATGTGAAACCAATAGAAATTCCGGCATGCAAATACACTATTCAAAATGTATTTGAAATTTTGCCCAGTTCTGGATAATTTTCTGGGGTGGAACAAGTCAAGCACTGTCGAGCAGATTGCCTTGAAAAGCATTAACAATTAACAGCTGCTTTCACTGCATTTTGTTTGAGCGCGGAATCTCAATTGTAATGATGTAGCGTGTGAAAATAGCTCATATCAATCAGTCATACGTGACAAGTGATTTACCTGCAACAATTGGAGGTGGGGGCAAATTAACTAAGAATAGGGCAATAAGCAGAGTCATGCATGCAGTGAAACACATAATATTCATGCACACACACCGACACACATAAGTGCACGTGCGCGCACACACACACACACACACACACACACACAAATCCTGGCATGTGAAAGAACAGCATACATGGATTTTCCTAAGACAAAACCACCTTTTCACATACAGGAAAACTAGTTGGTTGATAATAATGTCAGTGATTTTTTCAATGCACACCAAGACGTTATGTTCATAAGCTGTTTATAACACAGTGTTATGACTGGATTTACGATATGTAGACCATTAAAGGAATAGTTCACCCAAAAATGAAATTCAGTCATCATTGAATTACCCTCATGCTAATGAGAAGTACAGTGTAGTTTTCTATTCCTCAAAGTGCAGCCGGAGACTCGGGGGGGTTTCCTCCTGCACCGCAAATCCATATAACAAGCTTCTGTGGTTACTGAAAAGAAAAGGTCCATAAAGGTACACAAAAACTTTTTAATATTCCTCCATACTGCTCGTCTGCAGCAATCCAAGTGTCCTGAAGGGGTAACATCCAGAGTTTACCCAAAACAACGTCATTTAGTACAGTTTTATAGCCTATTATTCACTCTAGTATGTTTTCCGATTCTCCCGAGTAGCGGCGTTCACTTCGGTTGCCGCGCCAGGCAACATTCAACGAGAATCGCGGAAGAGAAAACCCTGTGTTTACATCCTGCTGAGAGCGACACAAAAACCCAACGAAGCAGAGCGAAGTCAATGATAGCAAAGTTAGCTGCTCCCAGAGTTGAAATAAAAAGTCATCTTTGGTTTTTGTCACTCAGAAATGTATTATTTTTTTTCCAACTGCACCGGTAAATGAATATGAAAAGATGGTTGTAGTGTGTTCCTTTCCTGGATGCTTCAACCGAATGAAGCGAGTGTTCAGGAGATCCATGACTTCCCACAGACTACCTGTTCAGGACCCTGAAAGACTACAGCTGATAGCTCTTCGTCGCGATATTAAGACCGTCAACGCCCATAGTCTCCGGGTCTGTAATGACCACTTTTCACCAGAGGATTTTGAAGTTTCTAAACGAAGACCTTTTTTTGAAGACTACAGCTGTGCCGACCATGTTAAAACTAAGGACAGAGGTATGTACTTTACAGACCTTTTATATAACTTATATGTTTCTATATTTATATACCCTTTTCACAAATGTAGTAATGTTACAGGATGTTTGATTTTACTTGACCAAAAACTATGCATTTTTACATCATTTTGGACTATTATGGAGTTTTGTCCTTGTTCCTGTCACAGTGAATATATGCATTTTCACATAATTTTGGACTATTACCACGAGTCTTTTAGATCTGTTCATTTTGCTTAGGGACTGTGAAATAACACCTGGGGGTTGCATATAAGTGTTATAATGATTGGGGAAAGATAACATCACTAGCTATGTTTCCATCCACTTGTCAATCGAAGAATCTGAAGTTCGCCAAAAATATTAATACGAAAAAAGAAGGTGAAAATGCATTTCCATCAAACGGCATCAAAGCGAATAAAAAGTATTGCGTAGAGCTGCCGGATAGCTCACTCGGTTAAGGCACTGCGCTGCAATGCAGAGATATCTACCACGTCGCGGGTTCGAGTCCCGGCGTACCCACCGGCAGGGGTCGGCAGCTCTTTCAGAGTAGCGCACAATTGGCGATCGCGCTACAGCGTTTCAAATTAAGAATAACACCTTTGTTCGTTACTCCAGCGCCTCCTGTTGGCCAGACGGGCGCTCGTAAGGAAGACTCTGGGTTTGTTCACGTTCGGGTATCCTCCGCCCTCGTTCGGAACTTACGAGGATTCGACCAATGAGTGTATAAGAATCAGTGGCTGACGGATCTGTGCTTCGGAGGAGAGCCGTGAGCTGTCTTCACTATCCTGAGTTGGCAGCAAGGGGTCGCATACGAGCAAGCTTTGTACATAGTTCACTAATTGGGCATTCCAGATTCGGAATTTGGCTTTGCAAGTCAAATTAAAAAAAAAAAAAGTATTGCGTAGAGACGTCACATGCTGTAATGCGATCAAATTGGTGTACCGAATAGATTTCTGATATTTTAAGCTGTTTCCATTCATTTTCGCACTGAATTGCAGAACCTTCAAGTGACCAAAAGTAATTAAGTAAAGTGTTAACCGACTAATTTAGTTAGTCAGCCAAAATGGATCGCGTCTACAAATAAATAATGATAATTGCACAAGTTGTACGTGCTCATGTGCCAGCTATTAGCAACATAGTAAACCATTATCAGAAGGCAACGACGGCATCAAACACCATCACAATACAGTAGCAGATTTATTTGGAAAATAACGTTTCCATCTGCTTTTTTTTTTTTTGCTCCTCTTTACAAACCCAGTGGGCTTTACTTAATTGCTCACTGTCATGTATTGATTCATGTCCTCTTACTGACTTCTGATGGCAAAAACAACACATTACGTGTAACTTTTGATGAGAGGCACAGCTGTTTTATGTGAGCCTAAACAAATCAGGCCCGCTGCACTAATATGTCAGTCTGCATGATTATAGTATATTGTGGTCTAAATTCGAGTATTACACAGTTGAAGAGACATTACCCACAAATGTAATTTAACATTGTTTTCTCCAAATCACAAATGCATGGTTTATAATTATCTATAATATATTTGAGGTCGATGTCTGTCTGTCTGTCTGTCTGTCTGTGTGTATGTACACGTTTTTCTCCTACATTTCTCAACCGATTATCACCAAATTTGGTGTGAATATCCACACCAGGAAGGACTTGGAGTTGCCTGATTTTTGAAAAACATTCATGCACGCAAAAAAATGGCAATTTCACTCCGGGTAACAGGTAACAGCTAGTGTGGATATAATTTCTTTGTTCTTTGTTTCTTTGGTCTATATTATGTATATGTTGTATCATTAACGTTTTCTATGTGTCCAATTTTTTTTTTTTTTTTCAGGAAAACTGCAATTTAAGGTGGTTTACCCAAAACAAACCAAAGAGTGGGTCTCCTAAAAGATCTATGTGCCAACTGCACAAACATTCCGGCAAAATATGGTGGTGCAAGTTCTGCAGAGACGCCTGGACGCCAAGATCAAGTTGAAAGACCCACAGTCACATGTTTCTATTCCCCCACTACCAACAAACATAGCCCAAAAACCAAAACTTGCAAAAGAGGAATTCATACTAGAACATGCTTCACGGTTTAGCAGTTAGTATGATGGATGCACAATGGTTTCTGCATCAACATTTGAAATATCAAGTCAGACAAACACAAACATGCCATGCTTATTTTTGCCTTTTTTTTATTTTTGCAATAATCTTGGTTTTAGTTGTTTTCCAAATGAGGTGATGTTGGTTTAAATTTCTATTAAAAAATAAAGTTTGTGTGAATAGAATAAAGTATGTGTGAAAAAAACTGTAAAGGTCCTCATTGTCCATAACTAAGTCACCAGAAAAGTCCTAGTCATGGCATATGTGCTTGTGGACCCTACTAGTCAGCTACCGTTTGAAAATGAGGCCCTTAAATCTGTACATAAATAAAGCACTGCATTTATCTGTGGGTGGCTCGTCTGTATTGCAGTTTGTGCCCAGGTCTAAGATAAATCTCCAGTCAAAGGAGCAGTTTTGCAAGTCATATGCAAAATGTGTGCTTGTGATTCTGAGCCAAATATTGACTTATTTATAGTACTTATTTTAGTATTTATCCAATTTACCAGCAGTATGGTATCCCTTGGAGTGAGTAGCGAATGCAACTTAGTTTTGTGGTTGGTTACTGTTGTTTTATTGTGCAATCCACACAATACTAACAAACGTTAACAATTACAATAAACATTGTAAAATATCTTCCATTTTATACATTTTCTTTATTCTTTAGCGATATAATTTCTAATAAACATATAAATGTGCAGCAGCATAGTTTCCATGCCTATTATTATTCATAATGTGGCAGTACTTTTTTGATGTATTGGTAAAAGTCCCAGATGAAATACTATGAGGTAATATAAAAATGTGTCAGTGAGAATGTCTTTAGGTTGATTGTCTTCAGTTCCGTTCAAAAGCCTCTTCTGCCCCGTTCAATCCAGTATACAATCCATCTGAAGAAAGGTAGCAGTCACGGATGCTTGCAACTACACAGGCTGGTAAAACTTTTCTATTGTCCTTGCCCAGTCTCTTGCCTTTCAGGACCCACTCCAATATCACCCGGTATGCCACCAACCTGCACTGACTCTGGAAAAAGTCAATAAAGAAATAGATTAGCGCTAGGCACAGCACAAAATACGAAAATATTGTAAATCGTGTAGCATCAAAACAAAAGACATTTAACGGATACTGTACAATGGAACTTACTCCACCCCGGCAAAAAGAAGTTCATGAACCTGTGAAGTTCAAGAACAGTTCTTGAACTGTTCTTGAACCGAGTTCTTGAACTACTATTTCATGAACTGTTGCTGAACTGTTCTTGAACTAAAGCTCATGAACATAAAAGTTCTTGAACTGTTCTTGAACAGTTCTTAAACCGAGTTCTTGAACTTCTATTTCATGAACTATAAAGTTCTTGAACTGTTCTTGAAATAATGCTCATGAACATAAAAGTTCTCGAACTGTTCTTAAACCAATGTTCAAGAACTCCTTGTTCTTGAACTTTCCTCAAAAACGATGAGTTTTAAATATGTTCTTCAACTTTTTTAATATGAAAATTGAAATTTCTTGGTACATTGAAAGGACACAATTATAGGCCTTAAATATTTAATATTGCACTATTTAATAAGGGGTTGGCCTATGTCTATTATTTTACTTACCTTCAATATTTGAATCTGTTCTATTGTTGATACTTACCTTTAATATTTGAATCTGTTTTATTGTTGATATTTTGATACAGATGTTATTCAAGTCTGTTGTTTGACCGTATAGAAATACCTTTGCTTTGACTATATTCGTTTCAGCACTTGTGACTGGTCAGTATTGTGGAGAGAGATTTTACCCTGTATGTGATTGGTTGAGAGCGGGTGGGCAACGTCAAGGCATTGAAGAGAGAGAGCGATGGTTGAGTTTTTTTTTTTGACAGCATCAGAGAGAGACGGTTAATACTTAATGTCGAGTGTGTAGTGTTGTATTCAGGGGAATAAGTAATGTAAGCCGAGTTTATTCATCAGTTTTATGTGTGCGGGTGTCCCTACGAGACTGTGACTCGTGAACTGTTAAGGATTGGACCGGAGAAGACTGGACTAACTGTTTGTTAGTCCTGGAGGTTGGACCTGGTGGGAACTGTTACTGAGCTAGCCTAGCTCGCTAGCTAGTTTGCTGGTGTAACCCAGTAGAGACAAGTATTTGACACTAACGTGTCTTTGTCCCCCGCCACAAAATGTGAAATCGTGTCAAAATGAACAATTTCTTGGTGTGACTTTGCGAATGGCGCGAAGGTCACCAAAATGGACTGGCGCCGGGGTATCACACTAATACATGTTGACATAAGATTTGAAGTAAATCCGTCGATTCGTTCTTGAGCTATGTCGCTGAGAAGGCTGTCAGGGTGAAAATCCATAATCTCTCAGTGTGACCTTGAGAATGGCACGAAGGTCACCGAAATCGACTGGCATCGGGGTATCACACTAATACATGTTGACATGAAAGTTGAAGTAAATCTGTCAATTCATTCTTGAGATATGTCGCTGACAAGGCTATCAGTGTGAAAATACACAATCTCTCGGTGTGACCTTGAGAATGGTGCGAAGGTCACCGAAATCAACTGGCGCCGGGGTATCACCCTAATACATGTTGACATGAAATTTGAAGTAAATCCGTCGATTCCTTCTTGAGATATCTTGCTGACAAGGCTATCAGTGTGAAAATACACAATCTCTCGGAGTGACCTTGAGAATGGCGCGAAGATCACCAAAATCGATTGGCGCGGGGGTATCAGACTAATACATGTTGACTTCAAATTTGAAGAAAATCCGTCAATTCGTTCTTGAGATATCTCGCTGACAAGGCTATCAGTGTGAAAATGCACAATCTCTCGGTGTGACCTTGAGAATGGCGCGAAGATCACAGAAATCCACTGGCGCCGAGGTATCAGACTAATACATGTTGACATCAAATTTGAAGAAAATCCGTCAATTTGTTCTTGAGATATCTCGCTGACCAGAATTCGGGACGGACGGACGTACGGACGGACGGGCGGCCGTGAATACTATGTCCCGCCGCTTCGCACGTTTCGCGCAGCGGGGGACAAAAACAACTCTTTTTCTCTCAAGTTTATTGTGTTAATACAACTGCATCATTTTATTTTGAAAAAAAAACTTGTATTTTGAAAAGAGGAAGTGTGGTCCTCTCCCTCCAACTTTATTTTCCTGTATTCATGGTCATGTTGGATGATAATGACCTTCTCATTTGTTAAGAGTGATATTAGTCCCGCCTTCTGAACAGCGGACTGAACTTCGCATTAGTTCATCGGTCATTTGCACTCTGGAAATGAGCAGGACAGGCTGTCTGGTGGTCCGTGCCGAAATTCATGAATAGTTTTGGTGAGTTGTGATGAAAAACAGTGTTGTAAACAAATATTTGCTCTGTCTAAAAGCTAATTTGAAATATTTATTGTGTCAAGTGGATGGGAGCACGAGCTAGTGGCTGTGTGGTCGGTGTTCCTTGCCGTGTGCCGTGTGATACCTCATCTTGGTGAGTTCAGACAACGTGCTTGCTAAAGAAAACATGCTAGCGCCATACTAGTATCAGCATTATGCTAACGCCAATCGCGAATGCTAACGCTAATCGCGAGTGGATCTTTTCTGTTAAAAAGCTATATAAAAGCTATTTTTGGTTGTTCTAGGGTTTGCCAAATGGTACTCTAATTCATAAAGGTATATGTAAGCACTTTTGGTCGTTTTTTTTTTTTGTGTACTATTTTTAGTAAAATGTGATGTTTATTTCGATGCTAAATGCACAGTTTTTGGTTCCTATGTAATGCTAAAACAGTAGCCCAGATAGGGTTTTACGGTCACAATGGATAGCTTTAAAGGAGAATCATGGAAGCTATTATTTTATTTCCTCCTTGGTAATGAGATAAATTAATTGTATTTCAGTTCATGATTTACAAAAGCTTAAAATTGGTTAAAAAAAAGTCAATAATTAAATTTGTTAAGAAATGTTAATCATAATTTCCTGGTTAAATGATTTAAAGAGATAAAAAGAGGAATTCATTTAATTGTTTTACATGGGTTAAAAATATTTTCATGTACAACAAAGGATAGTTTGAGTTAAAAAATGCATGTAAAATATTACTGTATACTGTACAATAGTAATAAGAGAGAAAAGATAAAAATCAAGCTATAGCTATTGGAAAGAATAAGAGAATGGACTTTATTTAGCTGTATACAATAATACAATTATTATTGTGCAGGCTAGGTTTTTTTTTGTCCTTTTACTACGGATTCTGAAACCTCTGGATTGGATACTGGATTTCTCCGGACGGGAGATGGCGAGCCTGTGCCTGAACTGAACCAGACCTTCATCGGAAGAACCTCATTCTTCATTTCTATGGCAAACAACACTGTGGTAACACTCAAATTACCCCAGAAAGGAAACAAAAAGGAAACGGAACTTCTAAATTGTCTAATTTTTATTTTCACTTTTCTACTAATAATACACTCATTCTGGCTCACTTACTGCCTCCAGCTATTTCATCACACATTCACTTTGGCCAATATTGTAACTCCACCGAACCTAGCAACTGGTCCATACTTTTGAATTACTCTGCTGAACTTAACGTGAGTCCGAGGTTACACTATGCCAGCCACTGTGTGACGCTAGCCCAGCGCTACATGAAGTGGGACGGGATCAGTGAGTCATGCCGTTTCCAAGCTAGTCGTCGAAAGACAGGTATCGTTCGAGTGGAGTTAGTGGGAAGGAGGTGCTGTGGACCGAAGAGGAACGCAGATCGACTGTTGCTGATAGATGGAGAGCTATGCCTGAAGTTTGCCCTGCTGCTGGATGCGCAGTAACCATCACCCAAGCGCGAGACGGCGAGGGATATTGAGGTACTGAATGTGGTTGGCTCACTGGAGCGAAGAGGAAAGTTCAAATGTAAACAGGCCTGCAACGGGGGTGGACTCTTTTTACTTTCCATTTATTTGCCTGCTAGATTAGGCTTTGGTAGCGTTATTGTATTGTGATCGAATGTTTTATTGTGCTGTGGTCGATTGTTTTAATGTTAACGTAAGGCTTTAGGGCTAATTCTCCTTCATACATTCTCATCCAATTATTTAATTCTTAATACATTTTATATGATATAATTCTATGTGCCTGTGTGGTGTGTGAATTATTGATGTGGAATGTGTTCTTGATGTGTTTTTCTGATATGGGGAATATAAGCTAATATAAGGTGTATAGGCTTAACGGGCACGACACGCTTGTATTTGCAAATTTAAAGTAATAATCCAGAATTTTACTAGGAGTCAATAGGTGACCCACAGTGATGTTTGGAGTTCTGTAGGACCTTAAAGGGCCCCACACACATTTTCTATTGAAGTTATATTTGGACATTTCAGGATATTTGGAATAAATCTTAACATACTAAAAACACATAAAAAGAGAAGTTAACACACTTCAATAGTGTTAAGATACAAAGTATATAGAGAACTCAGGAGCGTTATCCTTCATAGTTTAAAGGGATAAAATGCGCTACACTTGTGACCCCTCGGCTGAGTGCCACTACATTGGAGTCCATCCCGGTGAATGAGAGGGTCTCTGCAATTTACTTACGGGTTGCAGAGGGGAATGCTCTGACCTTTGTTTGTGCTTATGCTCCAATCAGCAATTCAGAGTATCCAACCTTCTTGGAGTACCTGGGTTTAGTCCTGGGAAAGGTTCCTACCGGGGATATCATAGTTCTACTGGAAGACTTCAACGCTCACGTGGGCAGTGATGGAGACACTTGGAGAGGAGTGATTGGGAGGAATGGCCTCCCTGATCTGAACCCAAGTGGTGCTTTGTTATTGGATTTCTGTACAAGTCATGATCCAGAAGATTTCCTGTTATTGAAATTTTCTTTTACAGGTTATGGACAGTCCTTGAACAGTTCATGAACGATTCTTGAGCAGTTCTTGAACAGTTCTTGAACAATTCTTAAACTGTTCTTGAACTGTTCTTGGACAATTCTTGAACTGTTCTTGAACAGTTCTTGAAAGGTATTTGGGACAGTTCTTGAACTCTGCGTTCAAGAACTCAGTTCAAGAACTGTTCTTGAACTGAGTTCTTAAACATTTGAGTTCTTGAATGCAGATTTCAAGAACTGTCCCAAATACCTTTCAAGAACTGTTCATGAACAGTTCAAGAACAATTTTCAAGAATTGTTCAAAAATTGTTCAAGAACAGTTCAAGAACTGTTCTTGAAATTTTCGCAGGGGCGGGTCTTGGCCTCTTTGTCCAGTTGATTTTAGTTACGAGGAAAAACATCTCGAGAACCCCACGGGTCAGTAATGGTGGATAATCCGGGTTTTCGGTAATACATTGACTTTGGGCAGTGCTCTCAGTCTCATCAACGGAGATATTGAGATCCACCAGCAGTGGCATCAACAAATCCCAATCTAAACAGCAAAGGCTCTCCACTTCAGTTGGCATAGCTTTACATTTTCGACATTTACAGTGATGCCAATTCTCACACATTCGGCGTAGGTCTTATGCATTTTTTAGGCTAATTCAGCGTAGTTCGCAATTATTCATTGAATGCTTGATGAGATTCTCGTGCGGAATTAAAATCCTTGTGCATTGAAGTTTCCGTTTCACTTGCGTAAAGGTGCACCTCATCTCAAGTAACATGGAAAGCGATTATGACTCCGGACTTCCTGTGCTTCTCTTTACTCAGGGATTGGAAACGATGAATGTGTTTCATGATCGTTTAAATTGTTTTAGTGAAATAAGACCATTTGAAACATTTTATGCACTTCCATTGCTTTTAATCCCTCAGTAAAGACAAGCCAGGGAATTCCCGTGTTATAATCGATTTCCGTGTCATTAGTGGGGAAATCCACCGTAATGCATGTGAAACTGATTAACTTGATGCACAATGACTTGAATTCCGCGAGTGAATTTCTTCAGTGCGCTTTGATTGAATAATTGCTGACTACGGCACAGATACGCGAATGCCACTAAGAGGAGAAACTCACGCCTAAGACGTAAACCTTGTTATCTCTGAATTCACACCACCATGTTTCCGATACCCTAGGTCTGTACCGCCGCGGGTTGTGGCTCTAGTCGAGCTGTGGCTGCTTCATCTATCTGTCTGAGTTCCTTGCCCTGGACTCCAGCTCAGTGAGACAAGCCTCAGCAAAGAACTCTTGCTCTTACTCAACATTGAAATCCTCGGACATCTTTCTTTTTTCCTTTCAAAGTTTCAAATCACATGCCAGCAGATCTCTCTTGTGTTTGTGTGTAGCTCGTGTCACTATCAGCAAGATGCAAACACAGGGTTGTGTGTTCCGCGATTCTCATTGAATGTTGTCTGGCGCGGCTACCGTAGTGAACGCCGCTGCTCGGGAGAACCGCGTGACATACTAGAGGCAAACATACTAGAGTTGAATAATAGGCTATAAAACTGTACTAAATTACTTAATTTCGGGTAAACTCTAGATGTTACCCCTTCAGGACACTTGGATTGCTGCGGACGAGCAGTATGGAGGAATAATAAAAAGTTTTTGTGTAGTTTTATGGACCTTTTCTTTTCGATAACCATAGACGCTCGTTATATGAATTCGCGGTGCATGAGGGAACCCCCCCCATAAAAATGATATGAGGATAAATTTGAGCGAGAGGTTGAGACAGGACCTGGGTTTCAGACAGGATTTGAACCCTTGCCTCCCTGAAGGGGCACCAGAGACAGACGGCTTGCCCCTTTACCCTAACCCTTCATTGTGATTTTGAATTTCTGTTCAAAATGCATCTGGTAGCCATTTATTCCTGGGTTATTTATCATTTCCATTAATTTGGCTTGATTTATGAGTCCGAGGGTGTCCTCACTTGACATTCAAAAATATTTGCAACTTTCCTGAGGCCTTGATTTCTTTTGTCACCTCATGAACATTTAATTGGTTTAAAATAATAACCAATGCCCTGTTATTGCTGAAATGAATGAACACTGGGTGAAATCAATATTAGCAACAATTCATTTCCAGTGCAAACATACCTTTGGTTGTTCAGTAATCACCAAAGTGAATGAAAAATTATTGTTCCGGAAAAAAACAAGACACTTATTTTGATGGGCACATGAGCAGGAAACCACAGGGAAAATTGATAGTTGCATAATTGTATAACTATGCACTATGTCCATTAGTTTTGTGTGTATTCTTATTTGGCGTTTCAATTAAGCTTCCTTCAATTTATTTCACAAAATGTGCAATTGGTTCAGCAAACAACAATTGCTCGTATCCATTTGAGGTTTGATAGCTTGGAGGCATTTGTAACTGAATTTTCTTGTTTTGTATTCAAAGGCTTTTTATGCATCTATAGTTAAGGGGGCTTTGTAAGAGGAAATAAGTATCTTTCCAGCCATGTGAATGAGGCTTGAAGGTCTTAGTATGCAGAAAATTATTTGCTGCAGTGACATGACATTCAAGAAGAAGTTCTTGAAATATGACCATCAGGAAAAGCTTACAAAGGCATTTCTATATAAGGCTCTTGGACTCCCACAAGTCACTGTCTGTGTTATTACCATCCAGTGGGGTAGACTTAGAACAAAATTGTTCCCAAAAATGTCTGCATGCCAAATTTCCTCCTTGCATCAACGACTCACAAAAGTAACAGGAAGTCACGAAAGAATCTCCACATTTGAGAAAATACAGACTATCCTTGCCTTTGACATGGTCTGCATTCATAATTTCTTCACTAGAAAGAGACTGAGCAAAAACAGTTTCCTTGGTAGAGTTGCAAGCTGAGAACCACTGGTACCAGGAGGAGCAATAAGGCTCATCTCACTTAAACGGGGAAAGGCCTGTGGAGGAGTTACCCAGTGAATTGTGGGAGTATTCGGCCTATGCTAAAAATTGACTCCACGAAGATGGGTTGTCAGCCGCCAAACATCGAAGAGTATTCTCCTTAGTCTGCCCGTTAGTCTCTGGGTGGAAACCCGAGGAAAGGCTCACGGTGGCCCTCAACTGGTTGCAAAATGCATGCCAGAATTTGGTCGAAAATTGAGGGCCCCGGTCAGAAATCACATGTCGAGGGATGCTCTGCAGCCAGAAAACATGGTCCACAACAAGAAGGGTAGTCTACCGCGCCGAAGGCAGCTTGGGCAGCGTGATAAAGTGGGTGGCCTTAGAAAAATGGTCAACCACGACCAGGATGACCGTGTTGCCTTCAAAATCAAGAATGATATGGCTCTACGACGCTTAACCCCTTTGCGCTGAATACAAAATTTTGCCAATTTTTCCTGTTGTGCATGAGCCTATTTAAGCTTTAGAACTCAGGATTTGTGATACAGAGATTTTTGAAAATTATTCAAGTGAAGCTAGACATTTGGAAATTCAATTACAGAATTGTTTAGGGATTAAATTTTGGAATTTACGGACGCCGGCGTCTACATCTGCAGAAAGGGGTTAAAGATGGCCAACGACCGCAGCAGACCAGAGGGGGGGAGGTGGGAAGTCCTAATTCCTAGCGCAAATACAGCACGCCGCTACAAACTCCGGGATGTCCTCCATCATGCTGGGCCACCAACTTGGGACTGCACAGCTCAAGGAACAAATAAACAGCCAGGCGGCTCCCCACCAGGACCAGGATCATTTTTCAACGCCTTCCGCACAACGGACTTAACATCCCACTGAATGGGAGCCACAATCTGAGCTGCTGGGATAACCGGCTCAGGAATGGGGCCGCAACCGAAGCGGTTATGAATCCACGACAAAGCGTCGGGCTTGATGTTTTTAGACCCCAGGCGATAGGTTAATGTAAAGTTAAAGCGGTTGAAAAACAACTACTGCGCCTGCCGAGTCTGTTGGATGTATTGGAGATTTTTATGATCCGTCCAAACCACAAACGGCTGTTCAGCCCCCTCCAACCATTGGCGCCACTCTTCTAACGCCAACTCGATGGCTAACAACTCCCGGTCACCAATGCTGTAATTCTGTTCAGCCGCTGACAACGACCGGGAGAAGTTGGCGCATGGGTGCAACTAATTGTCCCAAAGGGGGTGCTGGGACAAAATGGCACCTACCCAGACTTCCAACGCATCCACCTCCACAACAAATGGGAGGGAGGGGTCGGGCAAAACAAGAATGGGTTCTGAGCTAAATCTTTTCTTTAACTCCTAAGAAGCAGCCTCCGCTGCTGGAGACCAAGCAAACAAGGGGGAGGTATTTATCTTAGTGAGCACAATAATGGCGGCAGCTACTGCGCTAAAATTGCGGATGAACCTCCTATAAAAATGAGCAAACCACAAAAACCGTTGTACCTCCTTAACATTTTGAGGGGCAGGCCAATCCCTGACCATTGACACTTTGTCAGGATCCATGCGGACTAACCCTTCCGAAATAATGAAGCCAAGAAACAAAACTGTCTCGGCATTAAAAACGCATTTCTCAGCGTTGACAAAAAGCTTGGCTTTGAGGAGGGACTCAAGCACTTGTCTGACGTGTTGTTAATGCTCTGAGACAGTTGGAGAGAAAATCAGAATATTGTCAAGGTAGACAAAGGCGAATCCAACATCTCTCTGAGGACATCATTAATGAGTGCCTGGAACACAGAGGGGGCTTTAACCAATCCAAACGGCATGACCAAATGTTCGTAGTACCCCGTCATGCGTCTTAAATGCCATTTTCCACTCGTCCCCTTCACGGATTCGAACCAAGTAATAAGCATTCCAGAGGTCTAGCTTGGTAAAAAAAAATGATGCCTCCTGCAGCCGTTCAAACACAGAGTTCATCAACGGAAGTGGGTATCGGTTTTTAATAGTGATATTATTCAAGCCCCTGTGATCGGAATCTGACTTAGAAGGAGTAGGTT
Source organism: Gymnothorax reevesii (assembly GCA_029721435.1). Lineage (NCBI taxonomy): Eukaryota > Metazoa > Chordata > Actinopteri > Anguilliformes > Muraenidae > Gymnothorax > Gymnothorax reevesii. The sequence continues at coordinate 26,693,968 of CM056574.1, read as the reverse complement.
CGGAACAGGGTGAGAATTTGGGGGCTGCTCTGAACTTTTGTCTGCCTCCTAATGTTCCTGACGATTATGCTGATCTCACGTAGATTTTTAGCAAGCAATGGGCCTTGACTTTACCTCCTCATCGCACGTGCGATTGTGAGATCAATCTCCACCGGAGAACCAGTCCCCCCAGGGGTTCATTATACTTGCTGTAAGGGTGGAATGGAAGGCTATGCAAGAATATATTCAGGAAGCTCTGGCTAATGGATTTATTCAGCCCTCCATGTCATGTGCCAGAGCGGGGTTCATTTTTGTGGGCAAAAAAGATGGCAGCCTGAGACCCTGTATTGATTCAGAGAAATTCTCTGAATCACAATCCTCCTCTGGCTGCCGCCAAATAAATTGAGGATCCCACTCCAACCCTTCCTCGACCCCTTTCTGTAGATTAGGCGGGTTGTGTGAGGCAAACTCCTCAGAATCACTCCAGGCGTCAGCCTCCCCCATAGGTCGATGCCCGGGATGACAACCTAAACTCTCCCTACAGTAGGACCTACAATCAGTCCCACGCTGGACGATCGGGTTATCCTGATTTCTTCAAGTGATATGAAGCCTATGTTCCGTGGCTAAGTGTCCTAAAACGACAGAGAAAACAAGAGAATTGATCATAAAAAACCGGACCTCTTCAGAATGGCCACTAAAAGAGATGAACATAGTAAATGATTCAGAAACTTTTTTATAAATGCAGTTCCCAGCAGGCGACCGTCCAAAGATCTAACAGAGCGTGAATGTAGAAGAGGGCGGATAGGAATGGAATATCTCCCATCCCACTCTGCATCCATTAAACTATCCACGGCGCCAGAGTCCACAAAAGCTTTGATAAATATTCTCTGTCTCAGAACAGTCAATTCTACGGGGATGAAAGTTCGGAAGGGATATTTGGGTCTGTCCCGACAGTGCCCCCCATACCGCTAGAAGGACTTCCCATTTCCCTGAAGCTCAGGGCAGCCAGGAAAGATATGTCCCAATTTGTGACAATTATAGTAGATTGTACGTTTCCGAATGGGCTTACAAGCTCGGCTCTCATTTGAGCTGTTAACCTGCATAGGCTCACTAGGAGTGGAATTTTCAGTGGGCGGGATGGGTGCTTTATGCATGCTGCTAGTAGCATTATACCCATTGCCAGCAAGAGTCAATGCAGTACATTTCTCCCTGTTACGTTTGCGGATGCGATTATCAATTCGCACTGCAGTGTGAACCAACAAATCTAGAGACAAACAAGGCTCCAATGTAGCCAGAGCATCCTTAACTCCGCTGCCAAAGCGTGAATGAACATTGTCATAAGAGGCGCTTCTGGCCAGCCTGTCTCTGTCCCCAAGGAGCAAAATGTAGTTGAAAACTCAGCGACACTCTCAGAGCCCTGCCTTAGATGCATTAAACGCATAGCCACATCCTAGCCACAAACGTCCTGATCAAACACTGATACCATTTTTCTAACGAGAATCTCCACAGCAGTGGCGGCTGGCCAGTAGTGGGCGCTGAGGTGCCGCCCCCCTTCAAATATCAAGAGATGAAAATTTACTTAAATATGTTAAATATAATTGTGTTGTTTCATGCAAATAATTATGGGATAAACGTGTTTTTTAGTCAGTGAGCGCCTGTCAACAGCTCCTAAATATCGGTTCCAAATGGTATTTGGTTGATATCTCTGTATGCATATACTTCCTGGTGAGGGACACCGGCCAAACGGTACCTTATGTAAGCTCTCAAAGTTTTGATTAGCTCGTGACCCAAGGCTGCTGTTTCATCGGTTTCTTCAGATTTCCTTACAGGACGCAGTTCTGTGCGCCCCAGACACTCCCACTTTTATTGGCAGCGAATTGGTATTGTTTTTACGTTTTTTGATCTAATGTGATTGGACAATTTCTGTGGCTGTCAATCACACCTACCGCGACGGGTGCGTTTGAGCGCATCTGCAAGTAAGCCGTCTGCACGAGAATCCCGAAAAACTTTGCAAGAATTTTGCCAAAGTTGCGCAATAAGCCCTCCAAACCCTGTGATGGCTGCAGCTATTGCAGGGTTTGGGGGGCTTACAAAACAAAAGAGTTTCCACCCTAGGGGCCGGTTGCACCAACCGTCTTAAGTGCTGTCCTAAAGTTAGGCATGAAAATGGGTTGCACCAACAATGACTTACGACAAGCCTGTCTTAAGTGCTGTGTCATAAGACAAATGGGTGCAATGGCTATCAACGGTGAAAAGAGCCGTTCCACCAACGCAAGTTCGGACACGGAATTACGACAGAAACCTATGTGTGGTGGAAGGTGACTTAAGTGTGCTGCGATCTTAAAATAAATCTCTTTCTTTTTAATTTATATGTAATAATCTCCTAAAATTGCTACAGTGAGACCACTTCAAGTAGGAATTGCACGCTGTCTACATAGGCCTACCCCACGGCGGCAAGTGGTCACACTTTTAAAAAAATCGTGGTTTAACATTGCCACATCCCAACTCTGAATCATCTCTCATTGTTGCATTTTTTGGAGATTACAGATTAATTAAACAAAGAGATTCATTTTAAGATCACCGTGGATTTTAGGCATAAAAAAAATACACAAGGTGGAAAACATTCCGCATAACAAAAGAAACCTGACATTGAGACAATGGCCCTCATTTATCAAACTTGCGTAGGATCTGGTGTAGATTCTGGTGTAAATATCATCACTCGCCAAGTGTCACGTCTGATTTACGAAAAGTGCGTACGTCGCAGATTTCGGTGAAGAACTGCTAGGGCGTTGATAAATCTGGTGGCAGAAACCATGTAATTTACATGACATGCCCCAATAAATTCATACTCCGGGAGGCATAGACCTGCCCACTTTACGATATGGACTCTCGAAAGACGGCAAAGAAGAAAGAACTTCACTGAGGAGGAAATATCGTCGGCCTGCTGGTTTCATTTAATTCATTAATAAATCGAAGTGACTATTCGCACATACTCACGGATTCACTAATTAAGACTTAATTTTGAGAACTTTCCTATGTTCGTAGTGGCTAGATATAACGAATACGAACAATCGCACGATTTTAGAACCCCCAGGTCCAGCGATATAGATAAAACTATTGAGGAGGTTTCCCTTGTCAGCAAGTTGATAAAAATAGATCCGGAAGGAAAAATAAGCCTGTCGCGCAACAAACAAGGAAGCCAAGTCATCGTCTTTTATGATTCGCACGAGGTAAATAGTCTAACATATATGACATAAAGAAATGATTGCGATGTTTGGATGACTCTACTGTAATAGGATGGTTGTTGACTTGATGTATGTGTGTCATATTTGCATAAAAATCGCTATTCGCTATAATAGCGATTCGCTATAATAGCTATCATGTGTACTACGTCACGGAAATGTGTGTTTTTTTGGCGAGCGAAAAGAAGTAGGGTTACACACTTTGGTGGTCAAATACAAACATTTGAGATTAATCTATAAGGTAAAGTATTTTAAAGTTATTGTGTGATTTAGGCGATCGTCATCCTATTGAAGATGAGTATGTGGCTTTAATTTTGTTGCTTGGACGCACTTAAATGACCAAAATTCTTGTTAGACGCACTTATTATTGTGGCCAAGACGCACATTTCTCCATTGCCCACACTTATTTTAAGTGCGTCCGAAGCTAAAATTTTTTCTTGGCCAAACTTATTTTAAGCGGTACTTTCTAAGCGGCACTGGAATGGTCATCAACTTGCGCACTTACAAGTGTGGTCAAGAAAAAAATTTAGCATTGGCCACACGTATAAGTGCAAACAACATCGGCCTTAATAAATTCAATTTATAGATCCACGATATTTCATGTTATATTGCCTACATAATGGACAATCCAAATGCTTTACATGTAGGTTAAAAAAGGGGTCCGATATTAACATCGCCTCCAAAAAACGGGTTGCAACAACGCACAGACCAGTGGAGGCCAACTACACTCGAACCTCCAGCTGTCACAGCACTGATAGGCTCCCCCTCAATCGTGGGAATGCGAGCCGGTGGGGACATGGATGAGTCCCTCCCGCCTCGATCGGAGCACCATGAGGGTAAAATGCAGTCTACAGAGATCACTCTTCATTGTTCTTTTATCAGTGTTACTCCATGACATTTTCTTGGGTTGCAACACAAAACGAGCAGCCACTCGTCACATCTGTGTAGAGAAATTAATTACACTTCTATTTGGAAACAACCTGCTTTTATTCATTTATTTATTCTATTTATTTTAATAATAATAAGAACAACAACAGCATGACGTCCGCATCGCTGCATATGGTGTATTACTCATTTTGACAGCTGCACTCGTTCCTGCATGTTGTTCGCTGTTTTCAGATTTGCGTACACCTGGTCAGAGCTGGCGTGAGATTTTTGCGGACCGTTCGCTCACGTTCAGATTGATATATGCCGATTCTTGCGGGAGATTTGGCGTACACCCATTTTTTTGGTGTACGCAAGTTTGATAAATGAGGGCCAATGAGAGGAGAGCCACAAAGAAAAGTCCAAACACGCACACCTAACAAACCATGACACCTTGTGTGAATCCTTTGTGCATCTCTTTACAAATCAGCAGGTGGCATGTCTATAAGGTATATGTGTGTTGTGATTGGTTTGCGTCTTGCACATCTTTCCCCACTCAGCTGAATGTCATTATCTGGTTGTCTACTAAAGACCGTGTGACGAGTATTTAAGCCCTCTAGTTCATGTGCAAGTTGATGGATTGTAAACTTGAATTCGTTCTGAAATCCCAATCATATGTTTATTAGTCAAACATCTTCATCTTCTTCCAATACAAATAGTACTTTAGTGACAGTCCTTTTTCTTAGAAGTCTTTATTGTCATTAAGTTAAAGTGCACCTATTATGGTTTTTCATTATTTTAATGTCATAGCATGAATCATATCATTTTTATGCACATTTAAAAGGTCTGTGTTGTAAAACAACTCGAAGTCACCTTCAGAAGGAGCGCTCTCTGCCCCAAAACACAGTGCACAAGAGCTGACTGAAACGACCCAATCGCTTCTGGCCATTTTTTTCATCAATTGGTGATGTCACTATTTGAATTTTCCCCCCAGCAGATAGTTTGGTACACCCTTGAATCAGGTGGGTTTTGCGTACCAGACTTAACCAGTACTTGTTTCTCAAGCAGAAATCCATTTATAGTAAGGGGCGTGACAAGGGGCTCGAACGGTGGACCAAACACAAGTGAGTGATCACAGCAGACTGGGGTTTTTGGGAGGGCTGGGGCAGGACTTTCAATGGAGTGTTTCACAGACTGGGACCACAGAATTGGCAAGCATGAGAAAACTTGATTGTTTTTTTTACATTTTTTTTACAATGACGCATTTAAACCTTTTTTTTTTGGTTGAGTTCTAAAATACTAGAATGATTAGTGAAAAGTCACATAGTAGGTGCACTTAAATTTGAACAAGCTTCCAGTCGTAATCAGGGTGCAGGATTGGGACCAGGTTAAAGATAGCTCAATTCAAGCCTCTTCATCCATTCTAATTTTCAAGAAAAAGCTACCAATCCTAATCAGGGTCCTGAACTGGGACCATGCTTTTGTTAACCAATCAAAGTTTGTTAACATAACGAATGGCGAGAACAGACCATTCAGCCCAACAAGGCTTGCTAATTTCCTATCATTAAAGCAAACCTAACAGTTCAGATTCTCAAGGACTAAATGCACTAAATCAAGCCTGATCTTCAAAACTCCCAGAGTTTCTGTCTCTATGACATAGCCAGGCAAGCTAATCAACACTGAGGTCACTCTCTGCTTGAAAAAATATTCCCTGACATCAGTGCTAAATATACCCTTGACTGACTTCCATTTGTGACCCAGAGTTCTGCTAACAGAATTTGGCCTCAGTAAACCTGCATAATTAACTTTAATAATCCTTTTAAAAAATTTAAAGGCCTCAATCAGATCGCCCTTAAATCTGCTTTTGGTAAGACTGAAATTATTCTCAGCCTCTTGTCGTAGCCTTTGTCTTTTAGACTAGGAATTGACTTTGTGGCTGTAACGTTTTTGAAAGCCTCTACATCTTTATTTGAAGTATGGTCCCCATAACTACACACAATACTCTAAGTGTGGTCTAATGAATGTATTGTACAATTCCGAAATAGTAGGTACGAAGTATAAATTATGAGTAAAATCAAAATGCAATGACTTTCAGATCACGAGCCAACATGTTATTTACAATAGAACATAGATAACATGTTAAATGTTGAAACTGAGACCTTTTACATTTTTAATCCACAAAATGAGCTCAATTTAAATTTTCTGGCTGCAACAGGTCTCAAAAAAGTTGGGAAGCAGGCAAAAAAAGGCTGAAAAAGCAATTTATGTCTAAGAGAATCAGCTGAAAATACTTTTGGCAAGTAATAACATTAACTGGCATCAGGTGTGTAACATGATTGGCTATAAAAGGGATGTCTTAGAGAGGCCAAGTCACTCAGAAGTAAAGATGGCCAGAGGCTCTCCAACTTGTTGAGGCTCGCGTAAAAAAATTGAGGAATACTTTAAAAACAATGTTCCTCAACGTCAAATTGCAAAGGCTTTGACAGTCTCATCATCGACTGTGCATAACATCATCAAAAGATTCAGAGAAACTGGAAAAATCTCTGTGCGTAAGGAACAAGCCTGAAGACCTTCACTGGATGCCCGTGATCTTCGGGCCCTCAGACGCCACTGCATCACTCATCAGCATGACTCTGTCACTGACATTACTAATGGGCCCAGGAATACTTCAAGAAACCACTGTCTGTAAACACAGTCCGCCGTGCCATCCACAGATGCCACCTAAAACTCTATCATGGAAAAAGGTAGCCATTGCGGAGCATGCTCTAGAAGCGCCGCCGTGTTCTGTGGGACAATGCTCATTTAAAATGGACTGTGGCAAAGTGGCAAAGTGCTGAACTGGTCTGCCTTCAGTCCTGATCTTTCACCGATTGAGAACATTTGGCGCATAATTAAACGAAAAGTCCATCAAAGGAGACCCAAACTCTCCAGCAGCTGGAAGCCTATATTTAACAAGAGTGGGATCAAATTCCAATGGCTAAACTCAAGAAACTTGTCTCTTAAATGCCCAGACGCCTCCACTCTGTGTTAAAAAGAAGAGTGGATGTTACACCATGGTAAACAGACCCCTGTCCCAACTTTTTTTAGACCTGTAGCAGCCATCAAATTTGAAATGAGCTCATTTTGTGGACAAAATTGTTAAATTTCTCAGTTTCAACATTTGCTATGTTACCTCTGTTCTATTGTGAATAAAATACTTTTCCCATGTGGTCTTTATATTTTATAATCAGTCATCAGTTGATTTATTGTTGCAAATTTGCTACATGAGCCTGGAGAGGGTGAACAGCCAAGGCATAGTGGCTAGAACCCGTAAGGATCAAGTCAAAAGTCACTCCCAGATCTTTTTCAAGTAGAGCACTTTGCAGTTTTAAACCTTCCATCTGTAAATTTAACTAAGTTGCTTTAAATATTCCTGTTAAGGTCATTTTTTTTGTTTTTAATTTAGCATCTCCAATCCCACCCAAATCTGCCCAGTTGGAGAACTATGTACAAGGCTCGTATGCAACCCCTTGTTGCCAATTCAGGAGGAATGGTTCACGGCTCTCCTCTGAAGCACTCGCCTGTCAGCCACTGCTTCTTATTACACTCATTGGTTGAATCCTCGCAAGTTCAGAGCGAGGGCGAAGGATACCCGAACATGAACAAGCTTAGAATCTTCCTGACGAGCACCCGGCTGGCCAACAGGAGGGGATGAGCAACGAACAAAGCAACTTTTTTTTTTTTTAATATTACCCCTCCCGACAGACCCTTCCCAATTTGCATCCCTGTAGCACAATGGCCAATTGTTCGCTACTCTGAAAAAGCTGCCGACTACTGCCGCATGGTACCACCGAGCCTCAAACCTGCGCCATGATAGTCACTTCTGCTTCACAATGTGGTGCTTTGAGCTATCCGAAAGCCCCTGTCAAGGTCATTTATGTAGATGAGGAAGAGCAAGGGTCCCAACACTAATCCCTGAGGGACTCCACTTCCCACATTACCTCGCTCAGATGGGATTCCTCTGATCACAACTGTTTGTCTACTGTCCAATAACCAGTTCCGAATACACTCCAAAATCCCTCCTGTAAATCCTATAGTCCTCATTCTCATGCAGTACTATATCAAATGCTTTCTGAAAATCCAACCATATCATATCATTGGCTCTGATCTGTTTTGGTGGCCTCTTCAAAGGAGGCCACCAAAGGATCAAAGGATTCCAAAAGGTTTGTCAGACGTGAACTTACCTAACGGAAACCATACTGGCTATCCTTTAGGATGTTATTAGGTACAAGTAATACTTCCAGCTTATCTTTAATGATAGATTCCAGTATTTTACATGCAGTGCAAGTTAAAGTGACAGGCTTGAAGTTTCTAGCCTCAGTACAGTCCTGTTTCTTATGTTATTACAGTATATTGCCTTGCTTCCAATCACTGAGTATTTACTGCCCAAAATAACTGACAGTGGTTTGGAGATGATCTCAACTACTTTCCTGAGAATTCTTGGGTATAAGCCATCAAGGCCAGCCACCTTATTCACCTCTACCAAGGAGGTGTATGTTTTTGCTGGCGTTGGTTGGTTTGTTTGTTGTCTGTTTGTCTGTCAGAAGGATATCTCAAAAACCGACACATAGATTTTAACCAAACTTTGCAGGATGTTAGAGTAGCACAAGAGAAGCTAGAGAATAAATCTTGGCATATCTAAACCAAAGTACAGCTGAGAAATAGGCTGAAGTTCAAATCCAGCTATGCTGGCAGAGATTTGATGGATTTCCAGTCGGCGTGCTTTTGGGTTTTGCTGCCACCTGGCAGTGAAATGCAACAATACCCTACATCAGGCAAAGAAAATAGCTAATGCGCAGAGTTGCCTTGGCGTGGCGGAGGTGCTGAGCTCTTATTTGCCTTTAATTTCTGCAATTTGCCTAATAATTCTTAATCCACGATTAATCCTGCACAGTAAAATTTTCATTCACAAAGAGTGCTACACCCCCTTTCCTCCTATTGGATATATCCTTCCGTATGAGCTTGTAACCAAATTATATTCATCTTCATCCTCTTCACCAAGCCACATCTCTGTAATCGCAACTATGTCATAGCCCCGACTAATCATAACAGATATCGAGTTCTGAGAATTTATTTTTTATGCTTCTAGCATGTAAATAAGAACATTTCAGATTATTACTTCTGCTCCTCCCCAGCTGTTTCCCAGCAGCCTGCTACTCAAGGCCTCAAAACTATGCTTTTTTGCTTTATAAAAGATATTGTCACAAGTTCAGCTAGCCCTGTTCTCCTTGTCTAGTTTGTTAGGAACAAGCTTACAACCCTGATCCGGGTCAAGGACTGGGATTGGGTCCCTCTCAAGCAACCTCCTCATCCTCTAAAGCAGTTCACTGCAAAGCGGCAAAGTCTATACTGCACCTGGCTCTTTCCCGGAAGCCACTGGGCATCGACTGCCAGTCCAACTACCAATAACAACTATGCTGAACTGTCTATCATTATCTGGGGCTCTGCCTCCACTCGACTGTCCAGGGTTACGTCCCCATTCTGTCCAAAACTGCTGTCAATAAACTTGGATTGCACGTCTTACTTCACACTTGATTCCTGGTCTGCAGCATAATATTGTGTATCCTTCTGTTACTGTCTTCTATTAAATTTTGTTTGATGATCTGAAAACATTTTGTGTGACAAATTTAGAAAAAAATCAGGGCAAATACTTTCGTTGGGTATTGTATGACGATTTAGAAATCATTATTACACAGAAATCATTATGACACAGAGATGAATTAGATTTGAAAGGATGATGATAATCCAAATAATTGATTTTACAAATCTCAACTTTCTCTGAATTCCATTTGCTGTTGTAATATTTGTTTCATCAGAGATTATTTAAAAAAAAATTATGAGTGATTTATTTTGAGACGATGATATACTTTGTCAGTGGTGACCAGCAACCTTTTGGGAGCAGTGCATAATTTGCACGGCGCTGGTCTGGGATATGGGTGGGAAACAGTCGGTTTGGATTAGCATCAATTGCTGCTCACATTCCTCCAACTGGTTATTGATTGGCCTTTGAATAATCAAGTGCTCAGATTTCCTCTCGTTAGATCATAGTAATGTGACATTACATGTGCATTACATTGTTATGACAGTGTAGGCCTATTAATGATTTAGTGCAAGGATAATACAGTAATTCTGGATTAATAAAGTTAGAAATGTGTTGGAGAAATAAATAATCACATACATTTTGCAATTTTATTATTATGTTATTCGCTCTTTTTGTTCCTGCGAGATTCGGACCATGGCTTTTTCAGGGGTGTCTTTCACAGCCCCTGTCTCTCACTCGGCCATAGTAGGAAGGGAATCAAAAAAAGAGAGAATATGGCTGACCGGACAACAGCTTTTATTGTATCAATTTTTTTACTGGTGTCCATTTACAAGGAAGTCCTGGTCCAAATCTGATCACATGACTGTCCAGTCGGTCCGACACTACATTGAAATTCTCTCAAAATAATATCAGTGAATAGGTCCAGAGTGTAAATATTTTAATGAGATATTTTTATGACAGCCTCCCCTTGGGGCCTGGATATAGAAACTCTGTCTTACTGTGACACTGTGACCCTGGTCTCCCTTATATCGTTGACTGATAGGACACTTTAATTTGGGAGATTGGAAAAGCCAGGTTTAATTTGAAAAACATTAATTCAAGGTTGAATCTTTTTACGCTATTGGATTAATGTTGAGTGCAACTTAAAATAACATCTATGACCTTTATAAATTGTAGTACTTAAAGTAAGCTTGTCAAACTAATTTATGCAAATTTGTGCTGTCTCATGAGCAATTAAAGTTCGAAATCCTCAAAGGTCATATTCCCGTTTCATTTTTTACCAGCTCTGGAACATTGTCTTCCAATGAACTCTGATTCTTCCGTATAAACAGAATCAGTATAAATTTGCCCGTGATTTTATTGATCAGATTTAATAATTGAGTGAATCTTTGGTTGATTTACAGCAAAGAAAATGGGAGGCTGTTGGGAGTAATTTTTAGTAAACTTGCCACACCTAACTGAGTATTCATTTGTTGTTGTAACTCTTATTAAAATAGTTTTTTGGATGTTCAACCTTTAGTTATAATTGCTGTTTACATTGCACTTACCACTGTGACGGTTACAACTGCATTTAAGTGTTTACTCAAGAACATTCTTTCAACATTGTTTTGATCTTACATCTTAGAGGCTAAATGAGGCTTAGAGGCTTAGTTGACAAGTTTGACACTCATCAGTCTGGAACATTGCAGCCCGCACAATGAACCCCAAAAAGGGGCAAGTTCAGGACAGTGAAACCTGCGGATACACACTATATTAAATTATGCCATATATTGAAGAAATTTGCTGATTCACATGGCATGGTATGATGGTGCAGTATATCTTTGTACAGGGAATCCTGCTCCTGTTCTTTTTGCAAACAGAGGTGTGTCTTTTAACATGAATGGCTTACCAGTCTGAGTACCAGTGGCACTCCTTGAGTGTGTCCGAAACAGCTTCTTCTTCTCCTCTTGCTGGACATACTGTGCCAACTGCTTGAATTTTCCTTTAGGCAGATTTCCAGTGGTGTGTTGTAAGATGCCCACCTTTCAATGAAAAGCATCCATTTCTTTCTCCATGATCCATACAACTGCAACTGGATCCAAGATGACCCTGCGTTTAATTATCTGTTGGTCTGAACATCAAGTGTTAATGACTTTCTGAAAAGTTTCTTTCTGATACTAGTTGCAAAACTCAGAAAGTACATATAGTCTGGGAATATTACGTGAACTTTTTTAAAAAGAAAAGTCAGCCTGGGTGCTCAAATTAATGTAAAAATAAAACTGGGATCTGGAAGGGCAGTAGGTAATTGACAGAAAGGTGCGCTCTCCTGATTCTTTTTTCTTTTTTTTGTATTTTTGCACATTCTTCACACTAAATGGTGTCAGATCATATAAAATGGATGTTTGAATTCGGTTGCACAAAACTACCATTTTCAACAATTATTAGTCCTGACCTGTTCTCAGTCATTTTCATAATTAACAGAAGGTTCACTCTGGGAGCGCTCCACAGTTAACAGTTAACAGGACACGTCCAGATGAATTATTGTCCTCTTACCTAATCGGGGAGAAAATGACTGAGAACAGGTCAGGACTAATAATTGTTCTAAACGAAAGTTTTGTGCAACCCAATTCTCTGTTCGTGTTCCACAACTGGACTGAATTTAGCCCATGATTTAATCGCTGTTAGATCGCATATGGAGAGAAACCGTGTCTTCAGTTGCCAACTACGATAATTGTAAAACACGTCAATAAATGAAAATGATTGAGAACTACTAATTGCAGTCAAAAAGGGACGTGTCTCAGCACCCCGCTGGTTACGCCACTGTCGGCAAGTACACATGCCAAAATAAAATTATCCCTTTGTTCTAAAAATGTATAGAGATCAGTAATCAACATGGTACATCAAAATGTATTTATGACCACAATCACGTTTCATGACACCTGCTAGAAATATCAAAACGAAGACATTTCAATGATAAACCTACCTGGTCCGCCATATATGGATTTACTTCACTGGAGGCAGCCATTGAGTTATTGGGTGCATCTCAAAGCCTAGGCTGCATCCTTCAAAGGCTGCATTTTAAGGGGTCGTCATATACTCCCGTCCACCATACAAACATTTTATGGTTTGAGATAAGGATAAATTTAGGGTTAGGGTTAGGTTTGGGGCCAGGTTTACGGTTAGGGGTTGGAGTTAAGATTAGTTTAGGGAAACCACAGGCAACCAAAGCTGCTTAACAGACATGAAATGATGTTGCGTCAGTTTGGAATTTAGTGGCAACCCCTGAAAATGCAGCCTTCGAAGGCTGCCGCCTAGGCTTTGAGATGCTCCTATGGTGAAGCAGCCTTTTTGTACCCACTTTTGTTTTGATATCATACCTTTTGAGAAAAGAAAATGTGAAAATTATTAAAAAATGAGGGCAGCATACTCACTTTTACATTTTTTGTTAAGTTTGTTCACAATTTGAACTCTCAATTTGTCTCCTTCACATTGAAGTGATTTGCTGTTGGATCTGCCAAAATTTTCTCTCTCGCTGTCACTCTCCTCCCCATCCTCTCACCTCCCCACTTTCTCATTTAATTTCCACAAAGATATGATTTATTGTACTAAATACCCTCTCATAAAAATTGCTAAAGGTAGAACAAAGTAACAAAATGCAATAATAAATTGATCTCTGCTGTCGGCCTTTCCTCCTGATAGGTAACGAAGATGCTGGCAGTGGTGGTGATCCTGTTTGCCTTGCTGTGGATGCCCTACCGCACACTGGTTCTGGTCAACTCCTTCGTAGCCGCACCTTATCTGGACGCCTGGTTCCTGCTTTTCTGCAGAATCTGCATCTATGCCAACAGCGCCATCAACCCCGTGGTCTACAACCTGATGTCCCAGCGTTTCCGCTCGGCTTTCCGTGACCTCTACCGCTGCCAGGGGGAAGCGGGTCGGCGACGGACCCTCTCCATGATAACGGCTAGTTACACGGCGGCCAGGGACAGCTCCTCGACCGCCACCAACGGTACCAAGGCGAAGGCTGCCGCAGAAAAAGAAAAGAAGGATAAAGGAGTTTCGTTTGAGAAGGATGGAGCAGAAGCGATTATGTCCGAGAAACTAAGGGAGAGGACAGACACACTTAGCAATGCTCTGGAAGCCACATCCTGCCCCACAGAGACTAAAAGCGACAAAATGCATCACAGCATAGTGTAATGGGCTGTATGAAGATTTAAGAAACCTCTGCCAGTGTTTGTGACACGTTATGGAATGTTTAACACTTGGGACGTATGAGAGGCTGAATTAAAAACCAAATGCCATTGGTTTTAGAAAGATGGCAACAGTACATTGGTAATTTACTACGAGGACACACTGCCTGCTGTCCTACCGACATGAACCTGCTCTCAAAAAGCACATATTTTATCACAAACTGCTATCGAATGTTGCATGAAATGAATTTGTAAATTGAACAATGGAGGATTACAGGTTAATTTTATGACAATTTGGCTTTAAATACGAGGTCAGCTTTATTCCACCAGGTGCACTTATTTCAATGCCCAGAGTACATGTCAGTCGCAAAGTATACAAATCTTATCGAGTCAGAAGCAACTGCTAGATAAGTTGCAAAAGGTAGCTAGATCTCTCAGCCAGCTACTGGCAAACACACTTTATTACTCAGCAAAAGTTTCTGTTGACTTTTACAATTTCAATGTGATGAACTGTGCAATTGAGCTGATTTCAGTTCTACAGTGTGAACTACTTTATTACACTTGAGTTTGATTGACAAGTGTTCCTCTGGCACATTGAATTCTTCTGAAAAAATGGGAGTGATACTTCAAAAAAGCATCAGTCTGGATACTGCTTATCTGCATGAATAACAATACGAGCAAGAATGGTCGGTCATAACCTCCTGAGACAGGTGCGTGACAGGGCTTTTGCCAGGAACTAAAAAAATAATACAATTTCAGAATGTTCCCTGGAAAACCCACATTCCAATGGCAGTGCTCCGGAAACCGATTGGCCCGCTCCTTCACTGACTTTGCAGAGTGGAAAATTATCGGATGATTCAACACAGGGGCCAATTGTTGACTGTTCCTATATAAAGGAAACTATTCAATGGAAGACTTGGACCTGACCGGCCATATAAGAGAGAATTCACACCACTGAAATGAATTGTTCAGGGGAAATGCATCTGAACTTATCCTGATGGCTGGTATTATTCAGACAGGTTACAAGCATCTAGAGGACTCTAACAGCCTTCTCTGCGGGAGAATAGCTGTTCTTCCTTCATACAAAAGTGACATGTATTATCTTTTTTTGAGCATAGCTACAATAAGTTTTGATTTATTTGTGAAAGGCGTGTGCTGCTGTCCTTCATTACCGCAAATGTGTTTCTATGAAAAGATGGCTGGCACAATGAGCTCAGTAAATGTTTTGACGGTGATATGGTTTGTATTTCCCCCATGATTCATTCAATGTGAGTAAGAATACAAGAGATTAAATACAGGCTGTCAGCATTATTTTGACGGGTGGCTGTTTTTAATGGATATGAATGTGACTCTCTGTATCAGTGGACACCAATCCTGTTTCTGGAGGTCTACCATTATGTAGGCTTTCATTTCAATGTTTGTGCCTGACTCAACTAATTAGCAATTCAGTGCATACCATTAGTTGTTGAATGGGGTGTGCTCTGTTCAGGTTTGTGTGACAGCCTAACAGGCTGGTTGATCTCTTGGAACAAGGCTGGTGACCTCTGTTCTATATCACTCTGAGTTCACTGCTGTCATCATAGACTGTGTAAAAAGATGGACAAAGCAACTGTGATGTCACCTGTTGGTTTCAGCATACCATTTAGGAAGCCTCGATTTTGACAATTTGAGCAGCGCCATTTTGTCATTTTGAAACTGGATGTGATACCTATTGGACGAGAGAATGAATTGAAGCTCCAAAAAGGAGCGAGGGGAGGATCTACGGGTGGATCTGACTGTATCTGATGAGAACCAGAGAATAGCCACGCCCCGAAAGCATATTCTGGTTTTATCCTTTATTCTAGTCTATTTGGGACCATAATTTACAAAAATGAACATCATGATATATCGAAGGAGACCTGAAACTTACAATGGTACCATAAAATAATGTTGAAAATCATTATTGAAATAATAAATCAGGTGTGAAAGTAGGGTCATTTTCTCATAGACTTCGATAGTATTGAACTTCTTTCTGCAACCACCAACGTCGCCATCTGCTGGCCATTTAATAGAGTGCAACTTTTGGAGATTTCCACATTGGCCTCATTTTTCAGACTTGTGTGCTGTGCCCATCTTTATGTACAGTCTATGGCTGTCCTCTATGAACATGGATTTGCCACGCTGTCTTTCCTTATGAGCTAAGCTGTTCACTATGAAAAATGATCTGTACTGTAGCTCTGTTAGAAGGCTCCTGTCCCTCATTAATTGCAATGTGTCAAACGTAAGAGAGGTCCGTAGTTTTTTAAGAATACTGCGTAATTTTGAGACTCAATCTCTGGCAGCGGTCGTTCCTCATGAATGCTGAGGTGATAAATCCAGCGGTCATGAAGTTCAAGTTTTGCCGTGGGTTTTCTCACCCACAATGTTCCAAGATAGTGAGGTGTACTCAAATGTTTTGTAGAAACTGATTCCCTCAAAAACTTTTGGCCAGTACTTAAAAAAATAGTATTTTTTTTTAAAGATTTACTGTACCAAGTTTGTAAGTGCTGAGAACACAAGATCACTCAATTTGCTTATGCAATTCTTCATGATAATTGGTTTTCTGTGTTTACGGTGCTGGGACTCTGTTGGCTGATTTCACTGAATAGCACCATCTACTGTAGTTTCTGAAGTCTTGTACTTATTACCAAATGTAAGTAGCTGGAACAAAATACTGGGGAGGTATTTTACCTTCTCAACCTGTAATTTCCTCCTCTGTATGCATGTTAGGCACAATTACTCCTAAATTATTAGGGATGTGAGACACTGTTATCTGTGGGAGCCATCACTGCTGTTACTTATGAATATTGACCTGATGAACCGAAGAACCAAAAGATTACAACCACTCAAAGATGAAGTGGCTGAAGGCCCATTCAGACCGAGCCAAAGCGAAAAAGCGGCTCGGATTTGCGAAATATTTTCTGCAGGAAAATTCTATGTGAAACTATGCCCACCAGACACGGTGCAAAATTCTAGATTCTCGTGTTACAATTTCGCACAACAGACAAACAAATCCGCGGGTTATTATTGAATCAAAATGCACCATGAGAGCAGCAGCAGTGGCAATGATTACACTGTTTGTATGTATCTGAAGGATAACGTTAGCCTCACGGTCTGCTTTTGCATTTACGGTCATCTCCGTAGTCACTGAGCATTTTCAGTCTGGAAAAATTCTGTCTGGACCTGGTCTTTTAGCTCGTTCAGACAATCATCCTGCCTCTAGTCATAAAGAACAGGATACTGGAGAACAAAATTGATGAGTTGCTCTCCTTTTTTTGTCACTGCACTATGCTATGTGGTTTGAGTTTGTATCTAGTATATGTGGCTTTGCTGTTTGAGATTTGAATGCTGTGACTATAAACAAAGCACTTCGTTGGCTAAAAGTCTCATTTCGCTGACGGATTTTCGCAGATTCTAAAGTCTGTGTGGATGTTTTTTTTTTTGCCGCATGAAAGTTCCGCCTTGGTGTGCAAGCTAACATTAGAACCCATGGAATCAGCTTCTCTAAATACATCAAAGGAAATTTGCGCTTGGTCTGAATGGGCCTTAATACAAATTAACCTGTAACAACATAATGTCAAGGTCCACGAACGGACCACAGATGTACGAGAAATGAGACCTGAGCAATTTAGACAAGGACCAAATCATTATAGCCAGTTGACTGGTTTGGAGCGTCTTTGAAGCAGAATGTGTCACGCCACACAGTCCATCACACCTGCTGCATATGGGAACGTGTGGCTATACTGTCCGCCATTGAAAGTGCTGGCAATCGGCTTACAAACATCAGGCCTGACCTTGGGGCAGTAGAAAAGGTTGCATAGTCTGGTCCATCATTATATCAGCCATTTAACGGGTGAAAAGATGGCACTAAGATGTGCTGTGGGAAAGCGAAAAGCTGGTAGAGGGAGTGCAATGGTCTGGGAAACCCTGGGTCCAGGCATTTTTGCGAACTTCAATTTCAAAGAGCTATTGAGACAGCATGTAGATGGCAAACAACATATAAGGAAAGTGGTCCTCATGTTTTGGCTCAACAGTCTACTGTTGACTGATATTCAGGAGAATTGTTGTTGTTTAGAAATTTATATGTTAAACTGAGAGGATGGGAGTTCTTCATAAATATACTTGTGACTATCTTGAAAAGAGGACTGGTCTTTAAGGATATGAATTTGATACTCTATTACTCTCCTGTCAATAAGGATGTAATACACTACCTCTGTGAGAGGTTTGCTGTTATTGATGAATATGGATGTAATATATCGTGGACTGATGTGTTTGATTCTAATGAATTTAAATGTGTTGAACGGAGATGCTTGGCGCTCTATATGAATACAAATGCGACACGCTGTACGTCTCAGATTGGGTGCCTGTTCATTTGTGACAGTGTAGCTCTGTGGGAGAGATCATCAGTCACTGTCTTGTTAAAGCCCTCAAGGAACGTGTGGTGTAGTGGAGTGTTTCCACCGTCAGACTGGTGTATTTCATCTTCCTGTCCCACTCACTCTCATTTTCCATTTGTTTTACAGTATCCCCGCCTTTGTTCACAGCTAGCCTTCTGTTTTACCCCATGTGTGTGTGTGTGCGCGTGTGTGTGTGTGTGTGTTTATGCATGTGTGTGTGGCTGTGCACACATGTGCACGAGAAGGTGTATGCATATGCGTACATTAATCCTTTGATGTCAGTGTGTCTCTGCGCGTGTCTTTGTGTGTCTGTGCACATGAAGGTGTTTGTGTGTATGCATACATTTTATTTCATTTTATTTAACCCTTATTTAACCTGGGAAGTCCCGTTGAGATTGAAATCTCTTTTTCAAGGGAGCCCTGAGGGGTTGAGGTGGGGAGGGAAAGGGCAATTTGCACAGCCAATTAGATCAGGATTAGGTGGCAGGTCGAAAGAGCCAGGTTGGGACTTTAGCCATGACACCGGGGAACTCCCTACTCTTATCGAAGAGTGTCATAGGATCTTTAGTGACCACAGTGAGTCCGGACCTCGGTTTAGCGCAGGGATCCCCAATCATTCCCTGGGAGGCCCAGTGTGGATGCAGGCTTTTATGGCAACCAAACAATTACACAACTGATATGACTAAACAAGCTTATTAGCAAAGAGTCCAGGGGTTGATTAGTAGTATCAGGTGTATAATTGCTTGGATGCAATGAAAGCCTGCGCCCACACTGGGCCTTTCTGGGAAAGATTGGGGACCCCTGGTTTAACTAAAGACAACATCTCCTTCAGTACAGTGTCCCCATCACTGCACTGTGGCATTGAGGATTATTCCACCAGAGGGAAGATCACCACCTACTGGCCCACCAGCAACTTGAATTTTCCCAGGTGGTTTCCCATCCACATACTAACCAAACCCACACCTGCTTAGCTTCAGCCACACAGCTGGAACAGATTGAATAGTGGTATGGCGGCTGGCAAATTAATTCAAACTTAATCTTTTGATGTCAGTCTGTCTATGTGTGTGTGTGTGTGTGTATGTGTGTCTGTGCGCATGTGCACGTGAAGGTGTGCACGTGAGAATATGTACATAAATGTTTTGATGTCTGTGTGTTTGTGTTTGTGTACATTAATCTTTGTATCACTGTCTACTCCTGTCATTCATTGAGAAAAGTGTTATTTCTCCCACACTCTGCCCATTCAGTGCACAACATTGGACGTCTCGGTTGAGGAGATGTGATTGGTGAATTGCTACCATCTGAAAGTCAGGAGGATAATTATACGTTCAGCGCAGGCTGTATATTTATCAGACAAATAATGGACTGTGAAACGACCCTGCTAATCTGACCGGGGGTTAAAAAAATGAATATATATTTCCACCTGTTTGCTCTCACCTTGTATAATATTGCTAATATGATATTGCAGACAGTTTGGAGACCTTGTTGTCGTTTTGATTTCGCATTCAAACTTTTGTATTTAAATTTCTCAATGTTATGAGGTGGTATCTTTTGAATGACTGTATTTTTGGTGTTTGTACCTGTAGATGACATGTGTGCTAGTGTAGATGTATCCTTTCCTTGCCTAAATCTAATAAAAATGTGAGAAAATATTTTATTCCACTGTTTCTTTTATTCTGTGACAATGCCTGTCATGACATCCTGACAATCATTGCTTTATTACACGCAGACTCTGCCCACATTTTATCAACTTTGCGATTTTTAAAATGTGCAGTTCAATAATTTTTAAAGAAACGTTATGGAATTGCAGCAATTGTTGTAGATTAAGGCCATTGCTTTTTTTCAATGCCTCAGAACTTAGTTAATTCAGATGCACAGAGGACTGGAAGTTGAGGACTGGGCTCAGGTGCAAGGATGGATTTGGTTGCAACAGCATTTTTTATGTCAACTGCACTTCAGAAGGCACAGATGTTGTTATGCAAATCAATAAGGAACTGAGGTTGCAAAGAAAGCTCCATGAGCAATACAGAGTCTGGGCTATGCCTACAGTCACAAGATATTACAAATAGAAAAGCAAAAGGAAACAATGGTCCTTGAGATTGAAGTGCTTGGCAAATACGCGGACAGCACTACGTTTAAAGAGTTGGAAACACGAATACGGAGAATAAGTTTAACCTCTTAACTGTCACCAGCATTTTCTCACATTTGGCCTGGATTGGGAGACCACATTTCAAATGCTCACTGCTCAAACATACAATGGTTCTATAACACAAAATACTGTGCGTCTGTTGTTGCTGTTATGAGTATTTACATAAAGGCAGTTGCTGTGGGTACGGCAGCTTTCCAATGCATTTCAATGTAGAGAGGTACGGCAGTCCCATTTCAAATCCTGCCCTAACCTAACCCTTCCCTTAATCATAATCACAAAGCCGTATCCAAATCCCTTCTGCATCTGTAGACACTGCGTTACATAAAATATATGGCTTAATCTTGAAGTTTGGGACAAACAACATGGATATCTTAATTGCACTGGTGCTTAGCTTTCGAACAAGACCAAATGGAACGGATAATACTTGGTTTGACCGTCACAATGCAACTTTGATGATGAGGACTGGCAGGTTTCATTGCACTCAAGTATGTGGTGTCTATGTTAAGAAATTGATTTATTGCATTTGATATGACAGACATAGGGAAAAAAGGTGGGTAGAAATGAAATTCTGAGCATCTAAGCTTTCAAATGGTATTTCAGTTGCCTGGATTGGTTGAGGATTTAAGTCATAGTTTACAAATGAAAGTTTCAAAATTTGTTTGAAAATTCCGTAGGGCCCAGTGACAGATAACACGTTAAACAAGATGAAGAATGGCGCACAGGCGTGGATATACGAGACTTCACCATGAGACTGAGTGAAACTGGGTCTTAAATACATACTGCTGCCACCCAGTGCCAATGAGAAACTGGTGCGAGAGATAATTGAATAGTGAATGAAGTGCAGATCTAGTAGACCGGTGAACTGGACAGCAGGATGCATGGCCTGAAATAGTAAAGGCTTTTCACTTTCATCAGAAGCACTTTCTGACCGTTCTTGAATAAAAAGAACAGCATGTTTTCAGATAAATGTTGGGATAAGCAAATCCATTAGAATGGAGCACAGATAATCACCTCCATATGGCTGCATTTATGAATTGTGTATATACTGCCATAATTTATACATCTCACATGCCCATAATTCTTTGCATTTATGATTATTAATACAACCCCAATTCCGAAATAGTTGGGACAAAGTGTAAATGGTGAATAAAATCAAACTGCAATGACTTTTAGATCACATGAGCCGATATGTTATTCACAATAGAACATAGATGACATTTCAAATGTTGAAACTGAGACGTTTTACATTTTTATCCACAAAATGAGCTTATTTAAAATTTTCTGACTGCAACAGGTCACAAAAAAGTTGGCACACAGGCAAAAAAAAAGGGCTGAAAAAGCAATTAATATATAAGAGAATCAGCTGAAAGAACACTTTGCAAGTAATTAAGTTAACTGGCATCAGGTGTGTAACATGATTGGCTATAAAAGGGATGTCTTAGAGAGGCTGAGTCTCTCAGAAGTAAAGATGGCCAGAGGCTCTCCAACCTGTGAAGGTTTGCGTAAAAAAACTGTGGAATACTTTAAAAACAATGTTCCTCAACATCAAATTGCAAAGGTTTTGAAGGTCTCATCATCGACAGTGCATAACATCATCAAAAGATTCAGAGAAACTGGAAAAATCTCAAGGGACAAGGCCAAAGACCTTTACTGGATGCCCATGATCTTTGGGCCCTCAGATGCCACTGCATCACTCACTGGCATGATTCTGTCATTGACATTACTAAATGGACCCAGGAATACTTCAAGAAACCACTGAGATGCCGCCTAAATCTCAATCATGCAAAAAGAAAACCACTGTTGAGCATGATCCAGAAGTGCTGCCGTGTTCTGTGGGCCAAGGCTCATTTAATATGGACTGTAGCAAAGTGGCAAACTGTCCTGTGGTCAGACGAGTCCAAATTTGACATTCTTGTTGGAAATCATGGGCGTCAGGTCCCCTGGGCTAAAGAGGAGAAAAACCACCCGTCCTGTGATCAGTGTTCAGTTCAAAAGCCAGCATCTCTGATGGTATGGGGATGCATTATTGCATATGGTGTGGGACACCTGCATGTTTTATAAAGCACCATGAATGCTGAAAGGTATATAAAGGTTTTAGAGTAACATATGCTCCCCTCCAGACGACATCTATTCCAGGGATGCTGAACTAAAATCTTCAACATTATCTCTGTTCTATTGTGAATAAAATACTGGCTGGTGTGGTTTGAAAGTCATTGCGTTTTGATTTTATTCACATTTTACACTTTGCCCCAACTATTTTGGTATTGGGGTTGTACATACTGTTTTCTCTCAGTTCCAAAGTCTCAAAGATGGCTCGAAAAATGACAGTCCCATTATGTATACCACATCGTAACATTACCCCTTTCTAACGTTTGCAAAAATTTACGAAAATAATTGTGAAATGCATTCCTTTGTAGTACGTTCAATGCATTTTATATTCATGAGGGAAATACATGTTGAGATGAGTATTTCCTTGGTATGGCTCTCCGCAAGTATCCCTTAACATTAGTGTGTGGCCAGATATTATTCAATACACTTTAAGACTGAACCTATTGTTGGTAAAACTGAATATTTTGAAAACTATTCCTGACATTTTATTTTACGATTGTTGCATTGAATGCAGCCAACCATTTTTAAACTAATGCCATAGAAACTCAAAGCCTGGTACCATTTGAAATTTTCAGATAGGAAAGGTTCCTAAGGGGACACTCTCAGTGTTATTGACAGAACATCATTATTCATTTTTTTTCCCGAAAATCTTCCTGGGATTTTCCTCTTTCACCAAAAAACTAGCAGCAAGAATTTATGAAAGGTTATACACGGAAATGTAGGGACTTTCCAAAATATGCACATTTATAGTACATCATGATGTGCAAGCTAAGCTAAAGGAACTTAAAGGTGTTTTGCTGATATGATAGGAGGGAACTATGGGGGAACTAAAAAGGAGAAATTTCACTCCAGAATAATGCTGGATGGCACCAGAGCGTGTTTGATTCTGTAGTCAGTACATTCCTAGGAAATGTTGACCTGAAACGTACAAATAGCTTGCCATTTGGTGATAAGGCTCTTAATCTAAACTGACTCTTTTCTGAGTAAATAAATAGACCATTTTACATTTGCATGCCAACACTCAGACACATTATTACACTTGCCTTAATGTCAGTGGTATTTTCCTGGCTGTTAATAGCCAATTTAGTGTGTGCCAAATGTCAAATTAGCATGCTTGTAGGTAAAACTGCAATAACCAGGTCCAGGTGCTATTTTTCAGGAAAATGAAAATGCTGCCCGTCAGCTGGCTATGTGTAATTACTGGGCAAACTACAACCCTCTGCAGTTGCAGCGAACAATAGCTGTCAACTCTGTAGTTAGAGTCTTGGGCCTGATCCACCAAAAAGGAATACATTCAAACTTAAGTCAGCTAGACTGGCTCCAATGTTGATGT
This sequence comes from Gymnothorax reevesii, assembly GCA_029721435.1. Taxonomy (NCBI): domain Eukaryota; kingdom Metazoa; phylum Chordata; class Actinopteri; order Anguilliformes; family Muraenidae; genus Gymnothorax; species Gymnothorax reevesii. Next base: position 26,670,130 of record CM056574.1, on the reverse strand, counting down.
GGGTTTTGGAATGTTCAACACCACTGCCAGAGATATCATCCATGTTGACATAATGACTTTCTAAAAGTTAAACCCTGGTGCCTTATACGCAACAGGAAACAACCTTCCTAGGAATTTTATTATTCATAGATATATGAATTTTCTTTATGTTGAAGGGAACATTTTGGGCACCCTTTTATTAATTTACATAAATTAATATGCATTGCCGATAATGAGTGACTCATATAAGAGGGGGAGGTAGTCAGACACTCTATTGGTTACATTAGGAAAATCAAAACATTATAAAATCAGAAGAGCAGAGAATGCAGTCAAACTGTAAACATTTACACAATAACCCGAGAGGACCTCTGAATTTTTTCTTGTTTGAAAGAGAGCTTCAGTGTCTGGGATCGCCAGCTTTTCAAAACCTTTTCAAAGTACAGATGCTCGTGGGGCAGAGAGCATACAGACTGAAACATGGCCCGTGAAAGGCAATGTCCAAATTCTCAGGAGGGTTCACTCACACCCATACATACTCAAACAAATGCACTTCCTTTGCATCTCCCCTTCTCAGGCTGCGATATAGCAGACCTCCGACCGTGAAATCATGGACCTAACGAATTTTCCACGGAACGCCGATGACAAATGGCCAAGTCTCCCCTGCACTGAGTTCCACCCAGTTGCCGCCAGTCAATCAGTCAGTCAAGTTGATGCTGTGGTTATGCACGTCTTGCGCAGTTACTAGATTGGAGAGGTGTTGTCTAGGCTGATAAGACGTTCCCTGAAAATAGATTTTCTGCTGGGCATAGAGTGTCAGTCCAGTGAATGATAACCCCCTTTTCCAACAGAACACCATTCAGGGAGACCAGACATCCTGGGTCAGGATAGCATGTTCCCGGAGTTCCACAGATATTATGAATCATAACTACATTAGGCCAGGCTTTCAGGGCTGTCTTGTCCTATGCCGCTGTAGTATGGGGGTTTTTAGCAATGGTTGCACTTTTTCACAGCGAGCAGGTTGTGGGTTCGTACCTGCCTGGGACCTCTCTGTACAGAGGTTGCTTATTCTCCCAGTGTCCACGTGGGTTTACTGCTGGTTCTCCTATTTCCTCCAACCAATGAAAGCTGCTTGGCAGAAATTAGAGGAGGATAGGAAAAGCCCTTTTAACCATAATGTAGTCTTGACCCATTTTTAATTATTTACCTTGAATTACAAGTTCTCCAATGATAATAATAAGTCATCTGCAGGTAAACGCACAACAATTTAATTGCTGCGGAAATTAAATGAAGAATTCCATTCAGAAAAAAGTTTAATTCACAACACAAAAAGTATACCCTGTTAATTTTCACATTTTCTTTTAGGATACCCTGTTTGCAGGCTAAACTGCGCTTCATGATTGTTAAAATTTCAGAGAAAATGAAGATTAGCAATTATATGCAACTGAATAATGCCAACTTCGATGGCATTGCAATTTCACGTCAAAATGAGACATTTTATTTCTCATCTTCCTTTCACGATGTCATGGTTTTTGAGGCTGGTGGTGGCTTTGAGAGCTCTCTTGGTAGCTCTCGTCCGGGACGATATCGTTTTGCCCACAATCGGATTCTTGGGCCAGCTGGCATTAATTGGGGGCATCGCCCGGATTCTATTTAAGCCCTAGTTCCGCCTCACTGCCCTTGCTAGAGTGTCAGTGTTTTGTTTGCACTATAGCCGGTAAGGTCTCTTGTGAGAAAGTTGTTGAGGTATTAGCTGCAAAAGAGGAAAGTGCTAGATAGCAAGGAAATCTTTCTGTTTTTTCTCTTTCTGAGCACCGTCTGGTGCGAATTCTTTTTATTGCGGTTTCCGAGATTTTTTTCCTTTCAATTCATTCTGTCGAACTCCCTTTGCTTCCTTATTGTTATACGAACTGGATCTAGGTCCTTTGGAAGCGCGAGTTTCTCTCTCTGTGATTTCTGTCTGTGTTTGTCTCTTATTTTGCTGTTCCTCCTTTCGTTCCGGCCACAGCATTTGGTGTCTCAAAAACCCGACCATCACACATGAGGAGTTGTCAGTATTATTAATTATTAATTGTTAGTTGTTTTTAGTTTTCCCTTTTTATTTATTTATTTATTTTTGTGCTTTATCCTTTCACTGGCCTGTTAATTTAATTTAGGTTTCCTTTCTCCCCTTTTCCATTCTCTCTCTCTCTCTCTCTCTCTCTCTCTCTCTCTCTCGTCTCTGCCTCTCCCTGGAGTTTTTATGCTGTTACTCCAACTGAGTTTTTGACTCAAACTGTTGGACTCAGATCTTTTTTATTATTAAATTTCTTTTTGCCATTTTTCCCCAGACTGTGCCTGGGTCCATTCACCGTTCAGCCACCTGATAGTGCTGAGAAATGGCAATTGAAATAAAGGACTAAAAACCAGTTGAGACCAATCATTAGTTTAAAGGTATCTTCTTATCACATTATAGTTATAAAAGTGCTGAAAGTTCTTCTAAAAATAAAAACAGAGCCATGGGCACTGTAGCTCCCATAGATTATTTCAGGCTTTTGTGTTATGTAAGCTCACAAGTGGTAGTATTCTTTATGCTTGGGTCCAACATTCAGAAAATGAAGACTCCTTTAGCAATTTGTGTTAGGGAAAATAACTTAAAGCAAAAAAAAAAAAAAACATCATGGGTTAATGTTTCAGCATATCTTTTTTTTTGCAGCTGAGTGCTCTTTTCATTGTGCAACTCTTGAGACATCAAGCCCCTGACACCAGATCATTGTACCCAGCATTACACAGTATACTGAAGAGTTGGCTATTAGGCTTAAGTGTGTTGCTCAAGGGAGCAGTGCTCCAAAAAATTAAGAGGTAAGCTTTTTATTTTTATGTCTGCAAAAGTATGTGTGCACAAAGTTTCAGAATTGCTTTCAAACCCTCTCCAGCATAATACACAACATAGTTCAATTTTAAATATGCCCGACTGGCGGCCATGTTCAATGTCGAGTTTCAATGCCTTGAACAAATTTTACTCTGAACATCCATATGTACCTTCCCAACAAATTTCATGTTGTTCCCTTCCATGGTGTGGCAAAATATGATCAAAGTTCACGTCGAGGCCACCGCGTGATCCCGTAAGCTCCCTTTAGTCCGTCGACCAAGTGATCTTATAAAATGAATGACTTTCATAATGTCCCCTGCTCAGGTTGAAAGATCCTTCACTTGAGATAAAACTTATGTGGAATATGATATCAATGCCTACATTTACACACAAAACAAAAATATCATAGAATATTAATTTCATTTTAACTAATAAGGGATGGCTTAAGCAGAAAATTCTAAGGCATCACCAAATCCTCACCCAACTGGAGATTCGCAGAGTGCATATACAATAAAAGATGCTCAACGCCTTACAGCACAGAACAGCCAACCATGGCAGTGAGACGTAGGAACATTTGTTGGAGTGCAGCCTATACTAAGGCACAGAGCAGTCCAGAATTGGTACAGGCTTTAGTTGCAGTTGAGTATCCAAATTTGAGCGAAACAATAGGAGAATTGAATGTGCTTTTAAGGTTACTCAAACACTTTCTCCAGGAAATATTGTATCATTTTATCACTCTATGTGCAGCAGGCCAAAGGAGGGGACTTGAACCTCCAGACCCCCGGGTAAGAATCATGTGCGCTGACCACATCGCCAAAGAGCCAGTGACAGGACCCTTCAACTGTCACATATGTAAACTTTAACCTTACTTCACTGACCCGATTGATGAAGCATTCGCATTAGCAGAAAGTCTTTAATACTGGCTCCATTAAAAATATAATATTAGATGTAAGAGCTGCAGGTAAAAATCCAAGAGATGAACAGGAAATTATGTTATGCTCCTCTATTCTGCACATTTTCATCTGAAACCATAATGAATAGTTGCAGAGACTGGCTACCAAAAAGGGGAATTGGTCTTGGCGTATCTTTGAGAACTCACCACTAAAATAGAAATATAAACAATTTAAATCAAAACAATTGTTTTTACCATGTATTCTCCTGGGTAAGATCAGAACCTAAAAACTGGAGCGTAGCCAAATAAAACCAACAGTAGTGCAAGGCGAAGTGTAGCAATTGTTGTTTTATTTAATACCACACTGTTTGGCTGTGCAGCTATTTTTGGGACACTAGATTTCAAAACTCTGTCCTGGGGACTCATGCGAGCTCTGGTTTATAGTCCCGTAATTCTAAGAAGCTGGTAACTAATCTTAGCCTTTAATTCTGAAATACTGAAAAAAACCATGTGTATGATTTATTTCTAAGCATGCAGCTAAAATAAGTTACTCTAAGGTATTCCTGGGGGAAGATGAACTACAACTTGTGGAAAAGATCAAATACCTTGGGGTCACTTTGGACTCGACATTATCTTTCAGGAGCCACATTAAAAAAATATCGAATACCATCAAATTTAATCTGAGTAATTTTAAACAGATAAGGACATCTCTAAATGAAAGTGCCACCTTTATTTTCCTTCACTCAATGATATTCTCACATATAGATTACTGTATGACTAGGTCCTTTACTGGAGCCATGGCACTCAAACCAATTGAATCTTTGTATAAAAAAGCGATCAAAGTCCAAGACAATTCATACCATTACTGTAGCATTCTCCCTAAGTTTAAGTCGCTAAGTTTTGAAAATTTTAAGCTTGTCTGATATTGAAAGCCATACATGGGTTTGCACCGCCGCCACTAAATGACTACATCAAACTGAGGGCAGTTAGCCACTCCACCACTCGAGTCACTTGAGCCACTAATAGAGGTGACTGCGAGGTACCTCTTAGATGAACTGCATTTTGGCCAAAATGTTCTATCCCATAGAGGTAGTACATTATGGAACAGCCTACCTCTCTCAATTAAAGAAAGTCTCAGCTTTTTAACATTCAAGGGACATTTAAAGGTGTGGCTTCGAACAAACCAGATCGGTGATCATGGTTAATCAATATGCGATCACATCATGGGTCAATGTGTGACAATTAATGATATACAAATTATAATTTATCATGGGTTTATGTGCAATTACCATGGGTAGTGTGCAATTTATAGCAATTATACTATTTCTCTCAGAACAATGTGCAATCCTAACTATATTTTGGGTTTATGTGCAATTACTATACAATCTTTTTTGGGTTTATGTTCAATTATCATGGGTTATGTGCAATTTATAGAAATTATGCAATTTATATTCAAGTGCAATCCTCATTATATTATTCTGGGTTTATGTGCAATTACCATACATGTGCAAATTACAATATTATTTGTTCTGAGTTTATGTGCAATTACCAAAGGCAATGTGCAATCTTTAGCAATTATATTAAGGCAATGTGCAATCCTTACTATATACTGGGTTTATGTGCAATTACCATACATGTGCAATTATGTGAAATTATAATACTATTTGTTCCAGGTTTATGTGCAATTACCATGGGCAATGTGCAATCTTTAGCAATTATATCAGAGCAATGTGCAATCTTTACAACATCTATAATATATATCTATATATTACATTTTTCTTATGGGCATTGTAAAATCTATTTCAGTCTATGACACTTTATAACATGTTATCTATTTGTAATTTCCTGGGCGTTGTGTACATACGTATAGCACGTTGCACTATCAAGACGCATCTTGCACTTCGTCGTTATGCAGCACGTTCTCTTCACACTTCTGCCTCTGCACGGTTGAACATAAACTAATATGGTTTCAGTCTGACTGTATAAACTTGTCCTTGTTGTGTGGATTTTTTTTTTATTTGTCGTTTTGTATTCTGTGTTTTGTTTTTGTCCAGCTTTACTATCCTTCCCCTTCCTTTTTACATCAACCTGCCAACGGACTACGGTTGGAAATTAGCCTATGGCTATAAATCGGCATATTTACATGTATAATGTTCATTAATATACATTGTCCCGTTATAAATAAATAAATAAATAAATAATATTTGATCAGTTTAAGAATACTTGCCTCTCTGCATGTGATCATTTAATTACCTCAGCTTGAGTATGGGATTCAAAATCTCAGTCTCGTGTAAAACTGTCTCGGACAATATTTGCTGGGGACGATAAACTTGTGACCAACATTTTAGAAAAAACAACATTTTAACATTCTTCACAGCAAAAAAAGCATAATACAGGGGTTCCCTTGTCGAAGTCTGAAAACTGCAAAGCTAGAAAATGAGCCACACTCATGTGGGAATTCCAATGGAATGAATGGAAAAACAGCACAAAACAATAAATGTCAAAGCCACATCAATATGGCTTCCATTTGAAAAGAGAGCTCGGTTAGACAACCATCAGCTTGAGGTAAAACTAGTGTCCTTTCTGAGCTCTTTAATCAACATCATTGATTAGGGGTTCAGGACTTTGTAAACAACATTAGCCCACAGAGCTCTTCTGTTTGCAGCGGTGCTGTAGTCAGTAACTAAACTAGTCACTTTTCATCAAGTTCAAAATGAACCAGATAAAAGAATATTTTTATAAATGAGAGAGAGAACGGCTGATTTTAAGAGGAGGGAGGGGGTATGCCAAAGGAATTTTAAGTCAGTGAGAGAAATCACAAAAGTATCTGGACTGTGTATCCATACACAGGTGGTGCGTCTTTTAGCATGTTACAGGACATTACTAGTAGACAATTGGATTACTAGTCTCTTTTAAGCTTCAATAAGGTGTCCATTTCTAAATCCTTATAGTTTACATTTTATCACCGTTTCACTACTTCTTTTGCATGATGTCTCAGTACTGAATCTAACTGAATCAAATGTTCACCATTAAGACTAAATGAGGGCCCAGCAATATTTTGCAGTTGATCACCAGGGCAAACGTTTACTGAGTAGTTAGCGTCTTTTAAATGCTCAGCACCATTAAACAGCAACAGTGGCTGAGTCTTGACTTGCTGTACTTTGATTAGACTTACTCACAGCTGGATTGGACAAGCATTAGAATTAAACTGCCAATTCATTCCAGGATTTTATGCAGTTTGCTGACCTAATTGGCTCAATCAATCTGCGCAGACACCTGCTGGAGCAACAGACTAGTGTGCTGTAGTTTCTATAACTGCTGAGAAAGAACACTAAGGTCCCTGGCTTGAGTAAAAACCAGTGCTCGGATCACTGTTCCAGGAATGGAGTAGTGCACTCTTTGTCAATCGGAGGCACAACAAAATCAATAAAGAGAAAAAGAAGAAAAGGTGTGGCATTGTGAGAAAGGATTTGTTTACCATTTCCCTGAGTCTTTTCACCTGTCCATTTTGTCTTTTGTATTGGAACCAAGATTAAATTGGAAATGGCCCCAAATGTTTGAGAGTGTCTGTACGTTTGTGTGTAAGGAGGTAGAGGCTGTATGGCACACAAAGTAATTACTTGATCAAGGCAAGCGCTGCTTGCTGTGTCAATTCAATTAGGGATGCCCTGCTGGTCCCATTTCCACCCCTATCCCCAGCACGCTATTTCTCAATCCTCTGGCCAAGATTAGTTAGCTTGGAGGCGATGTTGCCGCTAATGTGAATCACAACGGTCATGAGTGACAGGGCCATCGTCATGGAAACACTAACTCAATACACATCAGCAGTCCAGCAGTTGCTTTCACACACCCACACTGCTCAAAAAAAAGATTTCATGTGAGTGGGATTGATCAGAATGTGGTTCATCTTATACCGCCAGGTGGCCACAAACAATTAAACTTAGTGTATCACTGAAATATTTAGCATTTTACATAAATTTGCCAGTCCAGTTATTCAATGAGCTCATCCTCAAAACTCGACCTTGATAGACCCTGACATTCTTGCCCAAAATGACTGCTACACTTCTCCCACGTGGTTGTACTCATTGATGGTATTTTGCCAAGCATAATGCAAAATATTTTGAGACCGCTGACAGACCTCAGGTTCAGAAGTCATGTGCCAACAGAAGATCAGTTTCACAGACTGCGCTGAAATAAAGCAAAATGTAAGAAAGTTTGGTTCATTGCCAGTTGGTGGGAATGCAGAACAGAAGCGAGTAGCAGAATTAGTGTCATTAAACAAGCAGAGTGAACTGAATGCCTTTACTGGGAGCAGGCCACATCATAAGCCAAGGACAGTCAGACAGTCATAAACAGATATAAATCATACACTGCGGACAAGGCGAAACTCGAAATCTGAAAAACAAAGGGAAATCAGAACTGGAAAATCACTCAAAATAACAAGGGTCATCACAGGCAAAATACACTGAGATAGACTTGCAATAAATAGGAGAGAATGGGGAACTCATAAAGCAACCTAGAGGCACTCCAAGAACATACCTCTTGGAACCTCCGCCAAGGCAGCACTATTGAAGTCTTGCTGAGTGAACATGGCTCAAACTGCTAGGTTCCGTTCCTGATGCGAGACCAATCAACCTGCAAAATTTCAGTGACATCACTGGGCGTGAAGTTCAGTTATTGCATGTCACTGGATTTCAAAATGGCAGCCATGGAGGCCATGTTATTTGAGCAATCACGGTCAAAATCAATAGGGTCTGTCCCTGATGTATTATCAACCCTCCCACAAAATCTCAGGGAAATCGGTTCATTACTTGAGTTCTCATTCAGAAACAGACAAACCAAGGCTGGCAGAAACATAATATCCTTGGCGGAGGTAACAGATAAGGGAGAACTCAAAGCAGGTGCATCAGTGGCGTAGCGTAGAGGCGCTGGGCCCCGGTGCGAGAATGGCGCTAGCCCCCCCCCCCCCCCGAATACATGTAGATCGTAACAGAGCTTTAGTTTTTTGAAGATTTGTACTTTACCTGAGTTATTTTTTAAACCTGGACTTTTACTCTACAACATTTAAAACTTAAAAATTATCATTTTACTTCGTAACAAATTAAAATATGAACGCAATTCATCGTTTAAGGTTTATCTGGATTTGGCGTCTTCGAGAAGAACAACGGTGCTCGGCAGCAGGGTATCTTAGGGCGGGGACACGGAGCTGCAAATTTATGCACGTAGTTACAATATTCTTTCACTAGATGAGCCACCCGCACCAGTTATTGGATATTCACAGAAACAATCGTCCTCTGTAGCCAACCACTTCAGCTACAGTGAGCCAGTAGGTATCCAAATCAGTAATTAAGAAAAGTCAGTTTTCTGAAAAACGTAGACACCCATAATTATTAGGGCTATTAGAACCATGAACAATGAATATTTGCACTGCATCTCTACATCACACAACACGTTAGGCTATTTGAACCATGAACAACAGTGACAATACATTGCCAATCAAAATGCAAAAAAGATCCATACGGCTGAACAGTCAACCATATTTCCCTAACAGCACAACAGTGGCCAAATCAAAAAGTAAACAGATAGATGGACACACATCCTGGCACAGCAGCCATTTAACCACAACCGGCAAGCTGATCACTTGCAGTAGCCTAATAAAAAAACTGCACTCACCCATTCAGAAGTTAACTCTGGGTGCCTTCTGCTCTGCGAAGTCGTTGAGCAAGAGGGCAATGAGGTGGTAGCATTAGCCTCCAAGTCTGACTGCTGCGTGTCGCCGCTATCATTCACAACGCTAACAGGAGCTGGATCTGGACCAGGTGACTGATTGAAAAATGTATTCAATTTCGCCAATTTGGAGTTCCGTACATCGAGCTCTTTCTTTCTTTTCTTTTTTGAACGCCGCTTTTGTGCTGCTCAACATGGTGCTCAAGACTTTTCACCTCTAATACTAAGCTAAAGGGTTAGCTCAGCTGATCTCTCAAAAAAGAACACTTCAGGAGCAAGCGCGTAGTCTGCTAAGCTACGATCAGAAAGGATTAAGTAAATGTCAACTGATTGGACAAACACACTTCCCAGCAGGCCATGTTCTTTTGAAAATGTTGAGAATAAAACAATCAAATATATGAGTAGTAATTGTGATTATAACGGACAAAGTATCATTACTGAAATACAAAAGACATATATCAAAGAAAAGAGGAAAAATGGCCAGTATGTGTGTGGGGGAGAGGGGGGGGGGTTGTTACCATGACTGTGTTGTATAAAACAGTAGAGCAATATATAAACTCATCAAATCGTGAAAACCCAAATATCACAATTAGGTAAAACAAAATTCTCGAGGATGTCTCTTCCATTAAGATATTTTCTTTATGTATTGTGACAAGAAGAGTGGTCTAGTTAATCACCGTGGGCCCTCAGCGCTCGTCGGGGCCCCGGTTCAGCGCACCGGCGGCACCGGCAATACCTACGCCACTGAGGTGCATGGCAAACAAGGAAGCATGACTGGGGGTATGATTACAAACAAGGGACTGAATGTAAACACAGGGGAGGGCTGGCAGGGAATGAAAACAAAGACAACTGGAACGGACAGCTGAACTGAAATAGTGACAATGGCAAATAATATAAACTAGAAATAAATTAAAAAATTAACATTTCTAGGAACTGTATACTGGGATGGTGAAGAAAAAAAAATAAAATAAAAAAAACAGACGTCTACTCTCTGAGCTCTGGATTGTCCACCTCCGGTCATGACGCACAACTCAAAACTTTAGAACCAAGTGTCTCATTATCAACTTCATTTACTAAGTCTGTTACACCTTAGGACTGGAACAGAGAATAGCAGCAGACATCAGCTTTCCACATTTTCACCCATTTCTACCTGTATCCTTCTGAATGCCCTTAGCAGGCTACAGACCGTTAGCAAATCTCCCAATGTGGTGTCATTTGCAAATATAACCAACTAACTTTCAATGTTCCGGTCAAAGTCATTAATATGGAAGAGGAAGAACAGTGGTCCCTGTGAGGTTTTACGAAATGAACCAAGTGCAAACACCAGTAAAATGCAAAAAGGAGGCTTTATTTCTGAAGGGGGAAACCCCCAAACATGACAGGCGTCAGTACAAAGTCCACAATCCCAAAGCAGAATCCAAGGGGCGAAATCCAGAACCGTAAACAGGGCACCAATCACAAAGATCGTAGTCAGACAAAAATGGGTCAAAAAAGACGAATGCAGCAAAGTACAGGGATAAGGCAAAGCTCGAGGTCTAGGACAGTCCAGTCAGAAAGATAATCACAATGATGAGAGCAGCATAGCACAGGTTGCAAGGAAGTAACAATCTGACAAGGAAGTGTAACAAACAGACATCTAATATACATTTCCGGGTGACCACATGACGAGGGAACACAGGTGCAATCAATGGGAATGATAATCATGGAGAGACACATTGGGGATAAACTAATTACATGAAATTGGCCGTAGCCAAAACGCAGACAAGGATCACAAGACAAACCTATAGACAGATAACAGCTCCAGTCAAGGAGTACTAAAAGTGCATAAATAATGAGAGAGAAAGAACAGCACAAAGCAGTTGTGGAGACCCACAGAAATGCAGCTGAGATAATTAGGGAAAGACAAGAGGCGGAGACTAGAATAGGGCGAATGCTGAGAGATCGTTAGTCAATTAGTAAGTGCAGCTATACAATCCTGAGTGCTCGTTAGTAAGTTAGTCAAAATATACAAGGTTAGTGTTGGTTAGTAATTATCCAAAATAACAAACTGTCAGTAGGTGTTAGTAATATAGTAAAAGTGAGAGGAAGGAAGAACACGAGATAATGAAAGAAGGTTAAAACCCAGAAACCAATAAATCACCCGGAGTGGCACGCAAGAGAAGGGACCGTGAGCAAATACAACACTCAAGACAAGACGGGGGAGACGAAGTGCAATGCATGGAAATGAAACATGGCATGGCAAACTATGAATAAACTAAAGTCTGGAAAATAATAAAACATGAAAATCTGAATTACCAAAACACAATACATAATCAAAGAATGGTCAGACATAAGCAGAGGTCAAGAAACACATAGGTCAGTCAAACATGGCACTAGGCCAGGCACAGAACTTGAAACATGAGCATGGGCATAAACATGGTACATGGCATGGCAGAAAATGCAGGATCACAACAGTCCCAGCACTGCTCCTTTTGGGACTCCGCTCTCCCACTGTGCCCTGCTCAAATGAGATCCCTCTGACAAGTTTTTTGGAGTTCTCTTACCTTCATTTATCTGAGTCTGATACATCTGGCGAACAGAATGGTTCAAAAAGGCAGTAACCGCTGTCATTCAACTTTCAAAGTCCATGAATGCTTCAGATCTCAATGGTTATTGTTTCACAGTACATGATGATAGATTGCAAGCAACTCATTCTCACAATATTTTTGATAAGATCATCAAATTAAAGCTGACAGTCTATAGTACATATTGATGAAATCCATATTACTCATATTCAGGGCATCATTTTTTTAAGTCACTGTCCAAATACTTGTGGACTTGACAGTGTTGTCAGCAAACTGGGGCTGAGATGTCTCTTTAAAATAAAAATGTACAAAGAAAATAACAGAAAAATTACACCTGTACAATGTTTATCAAACTACTCTGTGGCAATAACCTGCCCTTGCTTGCTTGGGGGTATAAACGCAAAATATCTTAGGCTCAGTAAATTGCTGTGTAATGCCACCTGCCTAAGCTCCGATACGTATGAAAGGAGCTTTGCTGCCCGCATGCTCCGCTCTGTTGATATTCATGGTGATGGCAACTGTCCTGTTGCTGATAACAGAGGGCCGATGGGTTTTAATGAGGACTGTGGCAACTGTAAATGAAGCAGCAGTAGAACCACAGGTGAGAGGAACAGAGACATTAATCTGTACATTTTGCTGTAATGACAGACTTCACAGATTTGCTCAAGACTCCCCCCAGAGGGCATGAGCGCAGCAACAAATGACCTTCAACCATCTCTTGGACTTATTCAATATTATTTATTTATTTATTTATTTATACTGGGAGTCCAATTGAGAGCAAGCTCTCTTTCGCAATGGAGCCCTGTAGCAAAAAACAGAAAACACCAAGTACAGTAAATAAAAACAATGACTACATTACACATGTAATGCAAGACATTGGGCTACATTTCAAATGTGTTGTCCACCAGCTCTGGATGCTTTATTACATTTTTCAGCTTTAGGAGGGAGATTTTTTTCTAGAACTCTGTGACTGTGGCAGTATTCCTCCAGTGAGTTGATACTATAGTTATGCTATAAAATTTGCAACTGTTCACACACAGAAAACAAAAAATGGCCCTTGCGCTGGCCATACCTGGTCAAATACAATGTCCAATCAGATATGCTATTCAGTCATGTCGGCCTCAGATAAGCTGTTCTGTCTTGGGGGCCTTTTAAATATGTCAATTTCATTGACCATGAGTGTGCCCCAGGTAATTGACCATAATCACAATTCTCAAAAAATGTATATCTCATTAGGCAATGACAATGTCCCTGAAAAGAAAATAGTGAGATATGATTGCTAACTGATTGACTTTGCTTCATATTATAAAACAGCAAATGAATAAATAAATAAACAAGTGGTGCCAAACACAACAAACCCCGCCCCTCGCAAATACTTTTTTTCTAAATTCAATAGGCATCTATACTGGGTCAGTGGCATTCCCTAAACTGAATTTGGGGTGAGTCTGGCCATTAGTTTTGCTGCTAAAGTGTTAACAAACAAACAAACAAACAAGGAAAACCAAAAAGAATACCCTTTGCCCTACCTCTCGGGAGGGGCGGGATAATAAAAGTTACTACCAAACTCTTAGGAATTGCGCACTCTATCACACTGTACCCGTGGACATCAGTTTGGCAGATATTACAGAAACTTCTGGAGGAATCCATCAAAGCCCTTCTCATTCAGCAGACAGTACATGGACAGGAGATTGGATGGACGGAGAACTGTTCCCTGGCCAAACCTTAGAGGAAGACTCCAATTCTGTCATGTCTGTCAGAGCACACCATCGTGTCGGAACAGATAGACACTACCGAAAGAATAAGTGCAAAACCTTGACAATATACTGCATCACTGAAATGAGAAATCAATGTGGGGTTACTGCGAAAAGGAAATAATAAAATGTTTTAGGGTCATGTGTGATCAGTGGTACTCAATATAGCTCAACTCTGTGCTAACAGTGCTGCAATTTGTTACCTGATGCAGCATTGTCCCATTAAATAAATCTGCAATGTCTTGAGCTTGTAATACAGGGGAAAGAAATGCACTTCATATCATGTGCGCAACAGATATAGCGCCCGTATTTCAGATTTAAGTATAAAGATTCACATGTATTTGAAAAATTACATCACCATGGCTGGTGACAGACTATCATGTTGAATATGAGGTGCATATGACATACAGTGTTAATCACATTTCACAAGCTAACTAATATAGATTTCTATTGACTTCAACCTGAACAGACACTACCCCGATGATTGACGTAATCCTACAATCAAACTGTTCTATCCTCAGTTGTGGTACTTAGCAGTAAACCATCCTATCAGATCCCTTTGTATTCTGCTATGAACATTCACCACCCTCTTACTCTTGATTCAATCCAAAAAAGCCCCCAAAGAGCAAATATTTTCAACTGAACAGTGTCTGACATAGCAGCAAGGAACACAGACATTTTAAGCCTATCAGTGTCTTGGCTGATTCATCAGTCACTTGTGAGTGTGTGTTTGTATGCGTCAGATGAACAAGAGGACACGTGTCAGGTTTAATTCTGGTCAGACAACAGACTCAGAATCAGGGAAAGAAAATGTGTTCCAATTGAGAGGTGTTTTTTTTGTTGTTTTGTTCTCAAAGCAGACAGCTGCACAGTTACAAACTATTTCTTCATCCCTCCTACAGCCCTGTAACATGCTGCCTGCACCTTCTGATCCACGAGACAGCTGTCCATCAAAGAGTTTCCAACAAGATGCTTGCAAAAGCTTTCCAAAAAAACTCCAACCCAAGCCCTGCGACAGCTGTCCGTCATCATATCTCCACATTCATCTTTCTGAGACAGCTTGTTGTTAATCACAAATTCCTTCTGCCTGTGTGAACTTCATGAATTTGCTCAAAGACGCATACAATAACTATGGGCCATGAGGGCTGTAATAGAGTAGGTTTTGTGTGCAAAAAAATAACTCAAAATGGCCACTCTTTTAGGTAAATTTGGGCAAATTTGGGCAAAGGTCTGCTCCTCTTAACCCTGAATCATGCAGGTCCTGCTCAATAAATCAAGTATTCAGACACACATGAATATTTTACTACCTATTCCAGCAGTCGAATGCCATGCAATATCAAAGCAGTGTTGCTGACCATGACAGTTCCTTCATGGCTGCAAATGGAAATTTCAAGTCAGATAACGCAGCTCACAAGGCATAAATCACCTCAGTCCAGTTCAAAAATTCTGGATCTACATCCAGTTTACCCCAATGGCCTTTGCAGCCCCTAGAACATTCATTTTGCAGCATGTTGCTGTAGAGGAAAATTGTATCTGATACTATGGGGTCACCCAACAGATACTTTTCTCAATCCCTGCCATGAATAAGGCTAGGTGAAAATGTAGCACATGACTTAAGTGTATTTTCTGTTTTCCATTTCGAAAGAGCTACAGCCAATGGGTATACTCAAACACTCAACCGACCAATGGTATGACTTCATCACTTAATCAGTCACAGGCGCTCACGTTTATAGGGCTGGCCCCCGGTTTGCTGCAGTTTAGACAAAAATTTAAACTGATGGAGGCAAAGGCAATCCTACTCATTAGACGATAGGGCTGTCTTATAAGATTGCTGCTGGGTGATTAAGTACTGTTTAATGCCAGGTCATCGCTTCGGAGCACAACATTCAGGTGAACGCTCCTATCTGCCTTGTATCTGAAGTTACTCTGGGAAACAGTGTCTGCGAAATAAATGGTATAATGCAATAAAATACTAGCTATAGTTGGCAATGTTTATGGACTAAATTTTGTACGTCTGACCACCAGGTTAGCAAAACACACATAAATGCAAATATCTGTTTAACTGCCAAGAATGCAGGATATTGTGCTTCACTGATTGGAAAAGGGGGACAAATATGAAATTTTAGTGAATGTGTCTTACAGCTTCAGCTGTAAAACAAGAACTGCCTTGACCCAGTGATGGCACTTGGGAAAGCTCCTCTTTCATGGATTCAGGATGCAGGAAACAATGGCTGTATCCAAAGAAGTGTAATCGGTTACTAAAGCTCATGTAAAGTGAGTACACTTGGGAAGAAAGTTGTAAATTTTGCGCACTTACAATACAAAAGTGAAACACTGAAGTGGATTGAAATCTTAGCCACAAAATATTTTAAAAAATTTACATTCAGTCTCAAGTGCTTTTTTTGTGTGCGTGTGTTCCAAATTAGTATTGTTCATAAAAAGCAAATTTGATTAACCAAATGTTCATTGAAAAACTATATATTTTAAAAAGTAAGGCATTAACTGCAGTCAGGACAGGTGACACAGTTGACACAGCCTTGACAGAGCTCTGATCTCAGTATCATCGAGGCTGTCTTAGGTATTGATTTCAAATATTGACTTGATTTACATTCTTCGTTCAGAAATAGTTGGGACAAAGTATAAAAAGTGAATAAAATGAAAACAAATGACTTTCAAATTACACCATTGTGTCTCATTGGGACCTTCCTGGTAAAATAAAGGTTAAAATAAAAAACCAGTATTTTATTCACAATAGAACAGAAATAACAAAGCAAGTGTTGAAACTGAGAAATTTTAAATTTTTTCCACAAATTCAGCTCATTTCAAATTTGATGGCTGCTACAGGTCTCAAAAAAGTTGGGACAGGGGCTTGTTTACCATAGTGTAGTGTCCCCTCTTCTTTGTAACACAGAGTGGAGGAGTCTGGGCATTATGGAGACAAGTTTCTTGAGTTTAGCCATTGGAATTTGATCCCACTCTTGTTTCATACAGGCTTCCAGCTGCTGGAGAGTTTTGGGTCTCCTTTGATGGACTTTTCGTTTAATTATGCGCCAAATCCTCTCAATCTGTGAAAGATCAGGACTGCAGGCAGGCTATTTCAGGGCATGAACTCTTCTACTACAAAGCCATCCTGTTGTAATAGCTGCAATATGTGGTTTTGCATTGTCCTGCTGAAATACACAAGGACCTCCTCGGAGGAAAGCATATGCTGCACTAAAACCTTTATATACCTTTCAGCATTCATGGTGCTTTTTAAAACATGCAAGTGTCCCACACCATATGCACTAATGCATCCCCATACCATCAGAGATACTGGCTTTTGAACTGAACGCTGATAACAGGAGGGGTGGCCTTTCTCCTCTTTAGCCCGTAGGACACGATGCCCGTGATTTCCAACAAATGTCAAATTTAGACTCGTCTGACCGCAGGACACTTTGCCACTTTGCTACAGTATTTTTTAAATGAACCTTGGCCCACAGAACATGGTGGTGCTTCTGGATCATGCTAAACAATGGCTTCCTTTTTTGCATGATAGAGTTTTATGTGGCATCTGTGGATAGCACGGCGGACTGTGTTTACAGACAGTGGTTTCTTGAAGTATTCCTGGGCCCATTTAGTAGTGTCAATGACAGAATCATGCCAGTGAGTGATGCAGTGGTGTCTGAGGGCCCGAAGATCACGAGCATCCAGTAAAGGTCTTCGGCTTGTCCCTTATGCACTGAGATTTTTCCAGTTTCTCTGAATCTTTTGATGATGTTATGCCCTGTCGATGATGAGACCTTCAAAGCCTTTACCATTTGCAATTGAGGGACTTGTATGTATGTATATTGTAAGTATGCCACAATTTTTTAACGCAAGCCTTCACTGGTTGGGGAGCCTCTGGCCATCTTAACTTCTGAGAGCCTCTCTAAGACCTCCCTTTTATTTTTTATTTTTATTTAAAAAAAAAATTTTTTTTTAACCCTTATTTAACCATTGGTTTTATAACCAATCATGTTAAACACCTGATGCGAGTTAACTGCATTACTTGCTAAGTGTAATTTTAGCTGATTCTCTTCGATATTAATTGCTTTTTCAGCCCTTTTTTTGCCTGTGTCCCAACTTGTTTGAGACCTGTTGCAGCCAGAAAATTTGAAATAAGCTCATTTGTGGATAAAAATGTAAAATGTCTCAGTTTCAACATTTGAAATATCTATGTTCTATTGTAAATAACATATTGGCTCCTGTGATCTGATCTGCGTTTTGATTTTATTCATAATTTACACTTTGTCCCAAGTATTTCAGAATTGAGGTTGTAGTTTTTAACAATTCAACAATGATGGTTAATTTTAAGTGGATCATACCGCAAACCAATTTTTCTGCATACTGATTTTACAACAAGACTGTTTCCCAGTGATAGTGGGTGTGTAAGGTGTTCAGCTTTATAATTGAAAATTTAAAAATGCACTTCATCCTTAGTGTTGCATCAATAAATTGGATGCCATACTTATTTCTGCCAATGCATTTCTGAAACTACCACGCTGCAAAATTATAATCATACTTCAGGATCGATTTGTTTGCTACCAAAGCTCTCAATGGAGACTCCGGAGAACAGCCAAACCCTGAACTTCACCCCAACCCTCACCTTAACCGATCCTAGACTGAATCCCAAAATTGCCAAATAAGTCAGAACCCAGGGGACTTGTTGATGCGTTGGACAAACTAATGTCGCTGTCATGGTTTTGGATGTTTGTGCGTGTATTTTGGACTTTTCATTGTGGCTCTCATTCCAGACGATATCGTATTCCTGTTCTTTACCCAGCTGGCCGATTGGACTTAGGCGGTGCTTCCCCGGACTCTATATAAGCCGGATGTTTGCCGCGCCTCTTTGCTAGAGTGTCTGTTTGTAGCAATGCTCTATAGCCGAAGACATCTGTAGTCAGGATTTGTTTGACTTTCTATCTTCTCGTTATTATTGGAGTTTATTCTCCCTTTTTCCTACCTCGCTTTGCTTCCTTGTTTCGGTAGGCGAGCACTTTCTGGTGGTCTGTATTATTCTTTGTGTTTTTTTTGTGTCCGTGCTGCTCGTTTCCCTCTTGTCACTGCAATTGGCCTCCTACCTCAACCGGCCATTACAGAACACTCTAGCCAGACATGGAGTCGCCAGCAGCAGCTACGCTAGAGAGCATTGTTGCTGATCAGCAGTCTGTCCTTACTGCATATGGCCAGGGTCTTTCTAGCTTGGACAGTAGGCAGGCAGAGGTGACAGAGAATTCGCCTTCAGGAGAATGCTATGGAGAGACAGGAAAGCCTTTTAATAGGTCTCTTCGAGAGTATTAGAGTATTGTCTGCTCAGATTACACAAAGTGTTTCACAAGCACAATCAGTACACCTTCCACGCGAGTCTAAACTCCAGTTACCCCCAAGATATGGAGACGAGGCAGGAAAATATAAAGATTTCTTTGCTCAATACAAAATAGTTTTTTTAAAGCGCAACCCTCATGGTTCTCGAATGAAGAATCATGGGTTTCGTTTATTTTATCACTGTTGACCGGCACAGCTCTCACTTGGGTGGGGCCACGTATTAGAGCAAGATCGTCGGTAGTAAATTCAGTGGAAACTCTAGTGAGAGAAATTATTTATGTTTTTGATCAGGATGTTTATGGTCAGGACACAGCTACGGGTCTAATGCATTAAGCAGGGCTCTGATAGCGTCACTAATTTTCTACCATGTTACACTCCTTAGCCACGGAGACAGGGTGGCCAGAAGCCACTCTTATGACATTGTTTGTTCAGGCTTTAGCTGAGGAGGTGAAGGACGCTCTGGCTACATTAGAGCCTTGTGTTTCTTTAGATTCCTTGGTTTGTACTGCGGTGCGAGTTGATAATCGCATCGACGAACGAAACAAGGAGAAATGTACTGCATTGGCTCTTGATAGCAACGAGGTTAATGTTCCTTACAAAACGCATACAGCTCCAAATCCGCCCATTGAAATGTCCAGTTCTAGTGAGCCCATGCAGGTTGATGGCTCATATGAGAACCAGACTCAAAAGCCTAGTCATAGACAAATAACTTGTCATCATTGTAGCGAACAGGGATATATCCGTGCAAGTTGCCCTGAGCTTAAAGGGAGATGGGAAGCCCCTCTGGCGGTGGGGGGGAGGTTAAAGGGACAGACCCAATCTCCCATTCAAACTCTTATTTCAGTAAAGTTGACTATGTGGAAGAGGAGAATATGGGTTGAAGCCTTTTTGGATTTGGGGGCTGTTGATTGTTTTATGGATGTGGAGTGGGCTAGAAAACGTTCCATTCAAATCTGCTCTCTCTCACATTCACACTCAATGAAAGCTTTGGATGGTCGACCGTTGGGAGATGGGCTTATAACCGAGGTCTCTGATTATTTGACCATGTTTATCCCTTTTGGTGGTCATTCAGAGAAAATTCATTTTTTCTTAATCAATTCCCGGTTTGTCCTGTGGTTTTAGGTCATTTGTGGCTGCTCAAGCATAGGCCATAGATCCTTTGGGGCAGTCAAAGTGACCCAATCGTCCAGTGGGGCACTGACTGTAGGTCTCACTGTAGTGAGATTCTGGCAAGTTGCCCCGAATTTCAACCCATGGGGGAGGCGTTGTGTTCTGATTGGTGTGTAGGAGCTGCGCTGAACCTTAGTTTACCTCCCAACGTGTCAGATGATTATGTTGATCTCGCGGAGGATTTTGGCAAACAACAAGCTTTGTCTTTGCCTCCGCATCGTGTTTACAATAGTGGGATCAAACTGTTCCCTGACACTCTGGCAGCGGTTATGAATTGGCCTGCCCTTCAGAATGTTAAGGAGGTTCAAAGATTTTTGGGCTTTGCTCATTTTTATTGGAGGTTTAGACGCAATTTTAGCGCTGTGGCTGCCCCCATCATTGCGCTCTCTAAGAGGAATTCCTCCTCGTCGTTTACTTGATCTCCAGCAGCGGAGGCTGCTTTTCAGGAGTTGAATAAATGACTTAGCTCTGAAACTATTGTCGTTTTGCCCGACCCCTTCCTCACATTTGTGGTGGAGGTTGACGCTTCGGAGATCGGGGTAGGTGCCATTTTGTCCCAGCGCCCCCTTCGGGACAATAAGTTGCAACCATGCGCCTACTTCTCCTGATCGTTTTGTCACCGGTTGAACGGAATTACAGTATTGGTGACTGGGAGTTGTTACGTGTTAAATTGGCATTAAAAGAGTGGCGCTATTAGTTGGAGAGGCCTGAACATCCATTTGTGGTTTGGATGGATCACAGGAGTCTCCAGTGTGTCCAGCAGACTAGGCGACTTGATTCCCGGCAGACACGGTGGGCATTGTTTTTCAATCGCTTTGACTTTACGTTAACTTATCACCCCGGCTCCAAAAACATCAAGCCTGGCGCCTTGTCACGGATTTATGACCGCTCGGGCCGTGATCCCCTCCCTGGGCCAGTTATTCCGGCGGCTCAGATTGTGGCTCCCATGCAGTGGGATACTGAATCTGTTGGGAAGGAGGCCTTGCGGCCCGATCCTGGTTCTGGTGGGAAACAATCTGGCTGTTTATTTGTCCCCATGGCGGTGCATAAACGGAGGGCTGCCACTGATAGGAAGCGCCGTTTTGCACCGGCTTATGAGGTTGGCCTGAGGGTTTGGTGTTCTGAAAAGCGGTGCTGGGCCTCTTCTCGGGATACCTTGGGTTCAGAGTTCCTTGCTCGGGGTTCTTTGGGAACGCATGGGGCCGTCCCTTGGGGGGGTGGGTCCTGTCATGGTTCTGGATGTTTTTTCTGCGTGTGTTTTGGACTTTTCTTTGTGGCTCTCATCCCGGGATGATACCGTATTCCTTTTCGATCGGACTGATTGAACTGGGGCGGCGCTTCTCTGGACTCTATATGAGCTGGATGTTTGCCACGCCTCTTTGCTAGAGTGTCTGTTTGTAGTTACGCAATATAACTGAAGATATCTGCAGTCAGTCTTCTCGTCTTTATCGGAGTTTCTTCTCCCATTTTCCTGTCTCGTTTTGCTTCCGCGTTTCGGAGTATTATACGTCCTTTGAAAGTGCAAACACTTTCCGGTGGTCTGTATCATTCTCTGTGTTTGTTTTGCGTCCGTGCTGCTCATTTCCCTCTCCCTCTCCTACCTCTAACGGCCATTGCAGTTGCGTGAGTGGACACCTTTTTTATGGGACTATCTAACATGTATGGCTTTCTCCTTAAAAACTATTACTCAGAATGCTTGAGCTAAAAAACAGTAATATGTTTACAAGTAAAGTAAATAACATGTAGGGACAATTTGCATACTTAACCTTTTCATTCAGTGCATGATTGGCATTCAGGTAGGTAATACATAATTGGTAGTACGTTTGCACCTTTAGGGGACATAGCAGTGAGGTGGCTGTTTGAACGAGGCCAATATTTGCATCAAACAGAAAGATTGTAACAATATCATTATCTTTCCAATTGTATCATTCAATTTTAGAGCAGGCTATCAGTGTCCAGAATTCATTGCTTTTTAGAAAACAGCTTTTTGCATTTGTAATGAGCAGTCATTACAGAGAACACATTCTGCTGGCACCAACGCAAATGAAGGTATCGCACGAGATCAGCAAAAATGGCTGCACCCTCATTTCTCTCATACTTAAGAGAGACACAAAATCACTATTATGTGAGAAACTGAATTGTGCAAAATGTTCCATCAGACAGCAAATTTTTTGGGCTCCATTTGGGCTCCTTTCCTTTAGTACTCTAAATTTCCCCTGGTTTTGATTTAACCACAAAATGACTACTGGTCATAATTATTATGTTCTGCAGTAGTTGAGGAAAAAGTGTTTCATGGAGGGTTTCCACTCCACTTTGCTGGGATAAGAATGTCAGACAGCAGGGAACTGACATGCCTGAATGAAAGCCATCAGCACTAATCACTGATCAATACAGCCTGGGTCCACAGGGTGTGGAGAGAGCATGAATGTTTTGAACTATCACTAAGCACTAATCAATACCACCACCATGCCTTCTGTCCCCGGGGCATTGTCAGACATAGATCACTGTCTGGCTAGAGGAAGAAGCAAACAGGCACCTGTACAAGCAAAGTCTCACACACACACACACACACACACACACACGAAGACCACAAAGGAAAAACGATCAAAGTCCAAATTTTGCATTTTATATAATAAAATGTATTTATTATAATATAAAGTAATATTATATTTTTATATATTTCATATTTTTTGCATATTTTTTCAGTGCTTTGTTTCTAGGATCATTTTGAATTTTTAATTCATCATTTCTCCACAATGTGAACATGTGACAGATCATTTTTACATTGTGGTCTTCACATGCATACAGATAAACGCGTCAAAAAGATCATCAAAAAAGAGTACATTATACCCGGTAGTAAGATATTGGTCTTATTTGGAATTATGAGGAATAGCGAGTGCCCCTTGAAAAGTATCTTAACGGATGATTGAATTCTGTTATTTTGGATAAATACATTTTGAAGCTCTCAAATGGATGGAGCTGAGAACATAAAAAAGGGAGGGAAAATGGTTGGAAGGCTGTGAAAGAAAGAAATAAGAACGTGCCTGTTGCCTCACCAGATGAAATGCTGACAGCTACAGTAGGAAAAATGTATTTGCTTATTACCATTTTCAAATTCTTTCTGCTTCCTTTTTAACTGAGGTCTATTTTGGACTCATGTACTCATAACACAATGGTTCTGACCAAGAACAATAGCTCCTAGGCTATTCGTATTTTTTTGGTGAAAAGCAATCTAGCCTTTCAATTCTCGACGTAGGTTACAGTCTCGCTGGGCTGCCTCTGTAATCACTGATCTTTACTTTCAGGATTTTCTGATGATTAACCTGTCCGAAAAATTCAAACAGCTGTACATCAAATTAATAGTTTCTCTGCCGTCATAGATTACAGTTGAGCTGATGCCCATGGGCTATCGAATAAGGATTTTCTACCATTGTTACATAGTTGGCATTCCTTTGGATTTTTTGGTGTTCATCATTCTACATCAAGAGCAAAATTGAACCCATATTCCTGCCGTTCAACCTTGAGAAAACCAATTTTTTGATTATCATGCCAGATATTTGGGTTCTCAAGTTCCCCCTCTTCATTCTTTTGATCTAGTTTCAGAAATCTAGGTGTAATTTTGGACCAATGAAAGAATTTTCACCGCTGTGCCAGAATGTTGATCCAGGCTAACTCTCTCCAGCTGAGGAATATTGACAAAGGGGCTAAACCACACGTGGAATCAATCATTCACTTATTCATTTAAGCTCAACTGGACTGCAGCAATTAATTTTGTTCATTGCCTCAGTGAATTTTATTTGGACCACTTACACTGGCTTTCGATCATGGACTTAAATTTAGGACTTAGATATAAATTTTTGTAATGCCCTATAAAGTATAGCATGAAAAGTCCACAGTGGTCTTTCACCAGCTTTACACCTGCAGTAGCTCTCTCACATGGTCTGACTAAGGCCTGCTGGTTTTCCCGCAGACTGAGCAAAGGAATCTGATATAGCACTGTTGATACTTTTAAAGTATGTATAGCTGAACACTACATTTCTTTCCTGTGCTGTCACACAATTTTTTTTCTCAGTTCAGGTCGTGACTTTGCCCCAGAAAGGTACCACAGACTATTCAAATCAGCTAAACTTATTTCCAGGCAATTCTGTGTGACATGTCAGAGCACAGCAACATAATGACAGAGCGTTGCATAATGGCGGTTTTAAAATGGAGAATTTGAATATCCTGAAAGTGTATTCACAGGCAAATCTGGGTAGGTAGTTCCAGGGGAGCATAGCAATAATGCATATTTCCGGGCAAGAGCAGCCCACTCACAGATGTCTGTCAAACTGATGCCTACATACGAAACTGGGCAGTGAACTTGCTGAAATCCGGGGAACTTCTAGGCATTCCAGGAGACATGAGATGCCAGGTGCGATATAAATAATCTTTACTTGCTCATCATCATGCCAGTAGACCTGAATATGACAGGTATTGTTTTTTTATCAACCAAGTTGTAGACCATAGCAAATTTATGCAAAATCATGCAGTATACAGAAAATTTAAAGGGACATTCATCCAGATGACAGCGTAGACGGAGTTGCAGAATTATTAGCACCCTTGACCGACAAAAAGACAGCGTAAAATAAACAATGTACTTAATAGTCCATAATTTTAATTTCAAATAAATGGGAAAGCCGATACAAATCGTGCATTTATGGCAAACATTCATTTTCCTGTTTCACCGTTCTTTTTTTTTTTGTAATATCCACGCATAGAGACTCTAATAATGTTTGTTAATACAATCAAATGAAGGTAATTTGGCCATTCTTAAACTACATTCAGTTTATCTCAAACGTAAGGAATTATAGTGTATTTTTCTATCGCTTCCTGCACAAAATATCGTTCTCAATATTTTGCTGCAAATCTTTTGCAGTCAATGACTGCCGGAAGACTTCGACAGATGGTCAGATCTGATTATGAGCTTCTTCCCTGGCGATGCTCTGCATGCAGAGCTGTCATTTAGGGGGAAAAGCAGTGATTCCTGGGGCTCACAAACCCCTGCAGTCTGTGATGTTGGCCTCTTTCTGTACTGAAATTATGCATAATGGGCCCAAATTCATATTTATGCATCAGAGTCAAAACAAAGCCATGAAGTGATGCAATATAGAAACGACAATTTTATTTTTAATTTATGCATTTACTTTTTTGAGCAAACTCCCCTTTTTTAAAAAAAAAACTGTTTGATTCATAGTTTGGTACGAGATTAGCTGAAAGCCACAGGTAGTGAATGTGTGTTGTAATTGCACACAATGTGAAGCAGAGATCTATGGCAGAAATATGCTCTGCTGCATCTAGCCTGCCTGAAATTAACAGGAAAAAAAAGAAGATTTTAGATTTTTTGATGACATCAAAAAAGTGGATGTAAGGGTTTTAAGTAATTGGATTTGAGACAAGTCAGTCACATTAAAGCATTTCTGCAACATTCATTGGCTAGCAAGCTAAATTAGCAAATATATGGTAATTGTCAGTATGCTTATTTTTGGGGGAATACAGCATCATGAAAGGATAATTCAGATGTTCCATTGTTGCAAACAGCAATACTAAACAATGACAGTAACAGGACTGAGGCGCAAACAGGGGATCACTTCAGTTGGCTTCATTGAAAACTAATCTCATGGTCAGACAATCCCAGTTAAAGCGAAACAAGACACTTGCAGCACAGAAAGCGTAACCAAAATTGTAATCAGTATACTGTCTACAGGTCTTAAGCCAATTGGGAGAAATGCCAAAACCAAAAGCAGATCCAAATCATGAATGGTAAGCAAGCCAGAAGAAAGCAGAAATGCAATAATACACGGGATAAGATAGACTCGTAAACTGTGAACAAAAAAGAAATCAAAAACAGGAATAGCTCTTGGATTTATAAAGGCTTTTAGCGCCCCACAAAAATACTGCGTTTAACTGAAACTGAGGGGTGAAAAAAGGGAGAATTAAAGCCAATCAGGAAGGAAGTGCAGGTGCAAGGTCTGAGGGAAGTGTGGCGAGGGGCATGGTTACGATCAATGGAATATGGTAAACTAACTGCAAAATGGAATTGGAGGGCGAGTGCAGGAGGGAGGAACACAAAAACAAGTGGGAAGAGAGTGGAAGTGAAA
The DNA here is from genome assembly GCA_029721435.1 of Gymnothorax reevesii. Taxonomy (NCBI): domain Eukaryota; kingdom Metazoa; phylum Chordata; class Actinopteri; order Anguilliformes; family Muraenidae; genus Gymnothorax; species Gymnothorax reevesii. Next base: position 26,643,719 of record CM056574.1, on the reverse strand, counting down.
AGGCAGTGACTAATACACACAGGAACTAAGAGGACTAATAAAAACACCACAGAGGAAAAATAACAAATATGATGGACCCAGATGCATAAACACAAGGAAAACAACAAACACAGAACTCAAGCCCAGACAGACAGACGTTGATGAGACTGACTATGACAGATCAATCCTATCGCCATTATTGTTAGAATTTGACATAAGCCAAATTCTCTGGGGCAACACTTTTTTTTTTTAATTCATCAAACTGGCTGGATTGTTAACATGAAGGGGGTGGATCTTGTTAATGCAGTGATGTTAAGCAGCTTGCCTTCCTCTTACAATAATAAAGTGAAGCTGTTTGCTTACAGCTACAGCTTTGATAAGCCAGTTTAGCCCGTCTTCTGTCGGCCAAGGCTCGGCTGATTAGTTGTTCTATCAAACATAACAATAAACGAATGCACTTTCATCCAAACAAAAATATTAAATTGAAGAATTATATATTTATGCGCTAACATGGCAAAATAATTTTTGGCTATTTTGTCCTGATATGAACTGCAGCATAATTGAATCATTGAGTTTTCAAAGGGCACAACTCCAATGAATTTGAGGTCTGCATATTTTATAACAAAAGGGGAACTTCCTCGTAATTTCAGCCATAAACATCCCGATGGCACTTTCTAGTAAAGAAATAAACTAAAAATATATGGGTTATAACATTTGGGAAAAAGATAAATCAGTTTTTCCTTCTTAAAAAAGAGTTTTCACTGGAGTTTCGCCCTTCGGAAACTCCAGGATTCAATTGTCAGTTGCTTTCACAGCCTTCGCTTGGCAGTTCACTTTGACACAGATATGCGTACATCCTGAAGGCTGTTCATGGGCTGTTGTCCAGCACAGTTGCTACACATGGTCTCTAGGGCTTTTTGGTGGTTCTGCACTCGCCGGTTCTTTCTTTTTAAGACTGTAAATATATGATTTGGCCGATCCTTAAGTTTTTGTTATGTCTCTGATGGGCTATTCTGATTTTTCAGCCTAATGATGGCTTACTGCACTGGCAGGGAAAGCTCTTTGGACATCATCTGGAGAGTTCACAGTGACAAATACCAAGTGGAAATACCATACTTTAAATCATCTCTCGGCATTTTATTTGCTTAATGGTAAATTTTAAAAATGAGGCTGGCTTTGGAACAGTTGTAGAGCTGTTCAATAATTTTTTTTCCTTAAAAAAGGAAGGTCCATATATATATATAAAGTGATGTGATTCCAACATCATTCACCCAATTTTGACATAAAGGCCCTCAAATTAAAGTGTAATTTGTGGGAAATTTCACCGTTTAATTTCATTTTCAGAAAACTAAATGCAAACTCGTCCATACATACACTGACACATTACTTCATAGGGCAAACCTGTCAACTACAACAAAAGAGCTCCTTATGCCTGTTTGGCAGAAGAGCATGTGCATTGGGAGCAGTTGCTAGTTTTCACCATAGCATGTGCTCTGGGTATCACAATGGGAGGAAATCAACAGGAATAAAAATGAATTTCAAATATTCTTTATTGTGCTCAGTAAGAAAAAAAAATGTCCCCAGAGAGTATGGCTAAGTGAAAAGAAACTTTAGATTTGAATACAATAAAAAGGATTTTATACATTCACTTATAATAATGTATAATAATATTTAAAATAATGATAAAAATATGAATATTATATTAAGAGCCAGTGCATGAGAGATTGACATTCGGGTCGCAGTTGACCCCCTGGAATTGAATGAAACTTGGCACATAGGTTGATATGGGCATCTCATGGAAAAAGCCAAATTTGTAGGTCTGTATTTCACTTTGCCTGCCGGTGGCGCCACCTGGAAGCCACTAAAGTGGCTCAGTATTGCTGCTGACACCACATTTTACATCAACTATCACAGGCCAAGAAAATGACCAAGCTGTAACAAAAAATTTTGTCAGATGTCTACTAATTTCAAATTACCAGCAACACGATATCGGAAACATGCCACATGCCCGCAAAACCTTACTGCACCACAACATTTAAAGTCAATACATTTTTACCAAAACCAAACTGATATAAATCGCATAGCCTGTAACAAACCCAGAGACATGTGAGCGCGCATGCGGAGTTTGTTTGTCTCTAGGTTTGTCCAGGATAGCACATCCATATATGCAGTTGCAAGGTTTGCGAAGTCTCCCAGCACAAAAAGTCTCAAAAGCATGGGGGAGGAGATAAGGTGACCGGCTGGTACATGAGTAGGGCCGGACAGGGCCGTAGAAGGGCATCGACCCAGCAGCAGAACTGGTATCTCCTCCTTTGTGTGAGAAGGACCAGGAGGAGCACTGCCAGAGGCCACCATCACATTACATTACATTACAGGTTCTTAGCAGAAGCTCTTATCCAGAGCGACGTACACCAAAATGAACTCTAGCAGGCTACTAGTGTGCGTGTCTTTGACCAAACTGTCAGAAACGAGTGGGACCTGTGCTCACAGCCCAGCACTATGCAGCACAATTGGCGTTCACCATAGAATGCCAGAATTGGCAGGTCCACCTTTGGCGCCCCATTCTCAGAAACGATAAGAGCAGGTTCATACTGAGCCTGTGTAGCAGGCATGAAAGAGACTGGAGACGCTGTAATGAATGAAATGCTGCTTGTAACATCATACAGCATGACCAATTTGGCGGTGGGTCAGAGATGGTCTGGGAGGCCATATCCTTTGAAGGTCGCACAGACCTCTGTGTCATAGCCATTGGTACCACAGTTAGGTACTGGTATGAAATCCTTAGAGCGATTGTCAGACCTTATGCTGGTGCAGTGGGTCCTGGGCTGGGTTCCTCTGGGTGCAGGGCGATGCCCGGCCTCATGCGGCCAGAGTGCGTAGGCAGTTCCTGAAGAGCAGCGTGCGGTCGCATGCTCCCAGGGGCTTCAGTTCCCTCACCCTTTACTGCTCGATTGTCCTCAAGTTGTTCTCGTTCAAGTTTGCCTGATTAACAATCAAAAAACTTATCAACTGAATGACTAAGACCGATCCATGATCCATAATAAGAAATGATAGTGGAAAAAAAATGAATGTCCATTGCCAACATCTATATAATTGATACAACATTGGTAGGATAGAAACATAAATGCAAAAAATCCAAAACTTCTGCTGACTTCACAGCATTTATTTTCACCATCACTCAGCTGTGCATTGTACCCAAAAACGCCCTTCAAATCAGGAGCATGCCCAGACATGGAGTACATACAGGCATGCCACACACACCACCCAGTCACATAATGAGCTTCTGTGATAAAATGCAAGTTGGATCAACTTTGGAATTCAATTTTTTACTTTCATTTTTGGGGTGATTTTGAATCCAGCCCTCAACCCTTTGGTAGACAGATTTTCAGCTTGAATGATTCGTTCATCTACAAAACCCAAAACCAGTGAAGTTGGCACGTTATGTAAATCGTAGATAAAAACAGAATACAATGATTTGCAAATCCTTTTCAACTTATATTCAATTGAATATAAAAAATCAAAATATGACATCATAATAGGTCATAATAATACCAAAATGATTGTAGTGATTTAGTTTTATGTGTACATCATCCCCTGCTTTGGAGGTCATACGCCATGTCGTTTAAGAGTTACCGGGGAGGAACGTAAAAGGCCCCCTGGCCCCAGGAAGCCCTGTAAAGCCCGGTCTAGATAGGGTTAATCCAGTTCAACATGCATTTCACTGGCTTAAAGCAAAACTGAATAACAAGCAGAAACTTAATACAGCTGCAGTTAGGGTCAGTGAGAGCATCTCCTGGGGGGAAATCCAACATCTGGTGATGTCAGTGCATTGCAGACATCAGGCAGTTATTGAAGGCAAAGGATTTCAACAAAGTTTTGAAAATGACAATTTAAGGGTGAAAAGGTAATTACATTTCATGAAGGTTTGTCCAATTATTTTTGAGCCCCTAAAATTGGTGGGCTAGTAATAAAAATGTTTAATTCCTTCAATATGTACACAAGAACAGTTTTTCTTCTAGGAAAGGATGCATTTCAACATTCAAGGTATGGTGAATATTTGGGGATATCATTTAGGAATGTGATGAAGTCAATTTATGACCTTTAAATGTATTCTCAGTTTGGAGTCCCAGAACTGCTGTCAATAAGCAAGAGAAGTGATTCATTGCCATGGAAACTGAACTGTACAGGTTGCCCATTTAAATATGAGAGTTCATGAGAGTTCATATAGTTGGATAATTTATAAGCTCAGGTGAACCAAGGCAGCAGGGAACTGTTTGAACACGAGTACGCGCATAAAGATGAAACAAGAAAAAGAAGGCTAATGAAGGTAGGTTTAAAAGGTTTTATTTAATGCACTTAATTTTGTGAGCAAAGCATTTTAATTCGTCTGCAGATAGTGCCCCTTTCTGTTGTACAAAATTATAAAAGGAATGAGGAAATTAAAAATTGGCGGAAATTCCCTTGCAATCCCTAAACAAAAGACTTCATTTTGTTCACCCACATTCTTGCAATGTGTTCAATGTGCAGACATTTAATTGAACAGTTTCTATCTCGTGCCATGGTGCGAGGTGTCACTGGCATTAGCTCTTCCACCTGCTCTCCACAAGCCTCTGCTCTGGCAGCTTGTTCAATCCCAGCATGCCTGGGGAACAGGAGACATTGATTGAGCCATTGAGCGAAGGGCAGTGAAAGAAAGAACCAGAAGAAAAGAACATTCAGGGTTTTAAAAAAGGAATGGTCCTGTGGGCTGTCGGCAGGGATGTCATCAACCTTATCGACTGCATTTTGGTAAACCGGCAAACGGAGAAGATACATGAACACACACATACACGCAACCACAAAGTGACGGTTGCAGAAAGACATCAAACAAACATAAAACAAAAGCCTTTTGTTAAGACAGACACGCTGCTGGTTTACTGATGCTCCTGCATCACAAGGCTTTTTAGTAGAGATTTTCCTCTGTCCTTTTCCACTGTCTTAGTCTTTTCCCTGGTGTGTCTGGCCTTTTTTTTTCTCCCTCCTCTTCACTCCTTCTCTGTCCCCTCCAGTTTTGTTTTCCTAACTGCTAGCTGGCTAAAAGATGGACGCTTCGCCACAGATGTAGGCAAATATACTGGGTACTCTAGGTTTAAAACAACACCAGTACAAGCTTAGCTCAAAAGCACTTGAGAGCCAAATGAATTCACTGCTAATCAAGACTGCAATTGGGTAACAAAAAGTAGACTGAATGGTCTGCAGCTCTCAGGTCATTAGATATGCCCTACTAGTAAGTTTAAAAGATCCAGTTAATCCGTGACCCCAAACAAACAGACCAAAAGTGAGAACTTAGTGGTAAACTAGAGCTTGTTTGTCACTGAGGCTGAACCCATTCATCAGACTTCAGAAGCAGCTGATTACTCCCAACTCGACTGTTAACCTTACGCAAGGCAGTTGGTAACTGTTTGAAAATTTCAGCCAGCCTGCTGGTTATCGCCCAGTTTTTTTTTTTTTTCAAGAAGTAGTGTTATGATCCAGACCAGGAAGGCAGAGTGCAATCCAATAGTAAGGTTTATTGATAGTGATATGGTAACAGTGGGATGGAGCCCAGAAGAAGGCACAGTTCAGATATTGTGGGCAAAGCAGGGCAGTGGCTGTCTGGGATGACTGCCAGGTGGAATACACACTTTGCCAGTGCCGAACTGTCCGCAAGGAGGATGGAATAACTCAAGGGGAACTTGGTCCTAATCCTGATGAACGTAGAAAGATTGGAAGTTTGTTCAGGACAAACTGTACAGACGAACAGATTTGGATAAGGGTAACAAAAACTCGGTCCCAAGCCTGGACCCTGAATTAGACTTGGGAGGTTATTCCTTTTAAACTGGACAACGGTGTAGACTTTAACTGGGTTAACTTAAGGGTGGTAGCAATCATTGGCCTTGAAGTAGGCTTGGGAGCTTGTTTGAATTAACTAAGTAACGAGAAAGGTTTCTGCTAGTTACAATCATTAAAAATTTCATTACACTTTCTGAAGATGAAAAGTCTCTACTAGGAAGTACTGATTGGTTCTAAGCAGGAATAGCAAATTACAATCCAGCAACTGGCGACTCATTAACACATTAACGCTCGCCCGCTTGCCCGAGGCAAATTGGATTATGTAAGGGCGATATGATCGGTCCTATTGTCTCGCCCGGCTGGCGATTTGATTTTGACAGTGGCACACAACTAGCCGTAACGGCCGTTAGCCAAGTGCTCAAGTAGCACTGTGTGGACACTACAATGCAGGCGGGTCAATGGGCCCAGGAATTTTCATTCCTGGAATTCTCATTGACTCGCATGTATTGTAGCGTCTACAGTGCTACCTATTTGGCTCACGGCTGTCATGGCTAAGACACAGCCCACTTTTTAATTCACCCGTCCACCCTCTGTCAGTGCACGGGCGATTAATTCTCGTGAAGTTGAAAAAAGAATTTTGACTTTGTTCCTACTGGCACTTAGACCCTATAATTTTTGTTGGTAGTTATGACCCTCCCACTAGGCCTACTAAACTTCATGAACTTAAGTTATACTCTACCAGTTCAGATAATCAAGCGACCACGCTCCATTACTGTATCAGCAGGCTCATGTCAGCGAGCAGGATTCACTGGGCCTGTATTCTCGGAGACTTACGACAATGTTGTAGCTGTTTTGATTGGTCAAGCGCGCACTCTCGACCAATCAAAACAGCTATGAAATTGTCACAACTACAGCCCCTGGCTAATACTTAGTAGTATGGGGCGTATTTTTAACAAAGAGATGTTACAATGTCATAGCTGGTTTGATTGCTCGAGGGGGAGCTCTCGAACAATCAAAACAGATACGGCATTTTCCCAACTCGTTGAGAATATAAAATACGGGTTAGTAAGAAGCGCTGTGATTTGCCGAGACTGCCAAACGTGTGAACACGTGCGTGCTTATTCGTTCTAGAAGATCAGATGATCCGTCCGCGCCAACCTGCTTGGAGGAACTGGAGCTCTAATTGATTGATTGACTCCCTTATTTATAGCTTATGATGTTGTTGAATCTGATATCACATCAAGCATTATGTAATAAAAGATAATTATATTAAGTGGGCCTCTTTTTGTTTCTTGCAGTGTCGGTGTATAGAAGTGAAAAAAGTCGCAATATTTCAGCACTATTAAAAATTGGTCAGGACTAGTAAATTATATAGGCCACTAGTCCTGTGGGCCAGTGCTTTTTTTTGCTTAATGAGCACCCCTGACAGGTACATCAGGAAGACACCATGAAATGAGACTCAGCTGGGGATAGTGGCTCATGCGAGACATAAACCAATTAAAGGAGACATTCATGCAAATTGCTGAATGGACGGCGTTCTCACAATGGTTGCGAAAAGTACAAAATTTGACATTTTGATCTCACAAAAATGAGACAAATGATGACAAATATTTTAGTTTTATAAAACAAGTGGGAATGGATCTGAAAAAAATGGAAATGGACCTAAAACTTTGCAAAAAAACTGGCCTTTTTTTGAATATGTTGTCAATCAGAGTGTTTCAACTGTATTTGAACAAATTCAAAATTATAAGCATTACTAAATCAAGAATTTCTACAGCTGTAATCCTTTGCCCTGGGTGACAGCTAATTAAAGCTAGATTACTAGCTTGCCCACTCACCACATAGCTAATAAATACCAATAATGATAATAATAATAATAATAATTCATTACTAGAGGGTGTGTTCAGAAGGCCACATCACCCCGCCCATGCCCTCAACGTCACGTGAAGGTCAATGTCATGGTGCAATTGGTGTCCCCATATATGGTTTCCTATTTGTAATTGAGCACAACATAGGGCCTATCTCTGTTGGTTTCCCAGTTACAGGGTCTGAAAATATGAAGGTCCGCCATTTTCACCTCTCAAGGTCACTTGAAGGTCAAGGTCACAGTGCCATGAAATTCCCCATATATGACTTCCTATTAGTCTTCAATAGTAACTATGGGTCAATCTTGCACCATTTGGCTGCTAGAGCACTCGGAGAAGTGGTGATGTTGAGTTTGACCTTTCAAGGTCACTTGAAGGTCAAAGTCATGGTGCCATTAGATTCCCATGTATGACTTTCATTTTGGGTTAACAGTAACCATGTCTCTATCTCCCACCGTTTGGCCCCTAGAGCAGCCTGAGAAATGGTTGTCCTTGAGCTTGACCTTTCAAGGTCCCTGAAGGTCAGAACATTTGGTGGTAAAAGAATCTCCATACCAAAATTCCAATTAGTGATTGACTACATGCCTATCTCCAACAAATTTCATGTTATAAGCAGTGGAAAGTCTGCCCTATGTCCCAGTGTTAAAGAAATATTCAAACTGATCCAGAATCCAGGATTTGATGTGGATCTTCACCAAAAACTAATCATTCTTCCCTTCTGCCAAAGTGCTGTCCTTACCAAATCTGAAGACAATCTGTCCAGAATTGTGGCTGTAGAGTGCAAATAGACACACACAGAGATAAAAAAACATGACAACCACGTATACCCTTTCCACAACTTCCGTTGTAGGTGGGATGAATAATTAGAATAGAAGTAATAATACAGTAGGTTATTGCATAATAAAATAGCTGGTTATTTTTTAATGGTCCTGAACAGTTGAATGACATTGTTAAGGTTCATAATAAGTATTAATAACATAGTTGCTCACTTCTATGCATTTTTGTGATAACTGGCCTGCCGAACTGCCGAGAAAAATTTTGGGAAGCTATTTTACATCGGGCCATTTTAGATGTGGCAGACTCTCAGAATGAAAGACTTCATGCTAATTATACCTCTCCTCATGCATTCCATGATGTGATACTTTTATAATCTGCCAGTATATTGTTGTTAGCAGGAGCATGAGTACACACAAACTAACCGAACTCGATCAAGTCTGTGTTTGAGTGGTGTGAATGAGGGCTGGTACGGGAGGAGTGCCAGTGAATTAAGAATCGCACATTAGAATCCCAAATTGCTGAGCAAACTCCTTTCAAAAACTGTTATCACTGAGACTCTCGGACTGCTGCCACCGCTACAATTACCGCCATCTCCGAAGAAAATCACTCTTACTCTAATAGGCCACTGCAAACCAGCACTACCGCCCATCTAGCCTTCGTCGGCTTTTGAGACTGCTCCTTTTTAGATTTTCCAATTGCTTTTTCACGCCCACAAGTGCCACAGCTGGCCGTCCTCCTGTGATTCTTCCAGAAGATGGCTGTCTTCTGAGTTTACGCAGACTACTTGGGCTCGGGAATTTGATTGACACTGAGATATCATTTCAGCAGATGGCCTTATGCACTGACATAATGACAGGTTAAACAAAGGTGGCCATCTCTCTCTGCCACAGCTCCAGGAGGTTGGCCGAGCCAGCATTGGCATGACGGAGCATTGAAGGACAGTTGGCAGGAGATGCGGGGGAGAAGGAGAGTGCATCTGCTCTGTAATTTTTGCCGTACCCAGAAAACTGCTCATGTTTGGGGATGGGGAGGGAGGGTGGGGGAGCAGGCAGGTTGGGGGGCAGGAAGTATTAGCCTTCCAGGTGTTCCAGACAGCTGTCTGTTTCATATTTGCATTTTAAGTGTCGTGTGTGTGCAACTCCTTTCCTCGAATCTGGTTCCTGTGCGTATAGGACCAGGATGTAGACAGAGCTGAAGTCACACTGAAAATACAGAGGCAGGCTGAAAGGTTTACAGGGCTCACACAAAGCTTATCAGAAATCTGACCCCTTGGTTGGACTTAAAAGTAGATGAGATCTCGGGAATCAGGGCCTATCTTAAAAAAAAAACACTCTGAATTACTCTTAAGAGTGATCCCAGAGCTTTGACCTCAGGTGATTCTATATAGAAGGGCCGAAGCATCTTGCATACCCGTGCTAAGACTATTTTATAGCAAAGAATTAGTAGCATTCTTAGCTGGTGATATCAGCTCTATTCACAACACATTCAGGGGCTGTAAAACAGAATTACTGCGTGTCACAGCGACAGGCTTTCCGTGGCATCAGCCAGTAACATGCCTTCAAAGAAAAGCTCATAAAACAAACTAGAACTACGAGAAATGTGCTCGCTCCTTTATTTATTTCATATTGAAACATACCACGCTGCTGAATACCCCTCGGCCCGGACATGATTTCCTGCCTCAACGTCACAGCGTTTAGGTCAAAGGTCAAATCCAGCAAAAAAGGTGATCTATGGCACATCTATGTGTCAAAGTGAGTTACCATACCAAATTTGGTGAAGCTGTGATCAGTAGTTGCTGTGTACTGACCCATATAAAATTTCCTGCCTTATGGTCACAGCGCAAAGGTCAAAGCTGAAATCCAACGAAAACATAACATGACATTGCACATGTGTGTGTGACAGTGAGTCACCGTACCAAATTTAGCGAAGCCACGATAATTAGTTGCTGAGTACTGACCCAGACAAGATTTCCAGGGTCAAGGTCACAGAGCTAAGGTCAATGGTCTAATCCAGCAAAAAACCTGGCATTTCACATGGGTCATAGTGAGTTATCATACCAAATTTGGTGAAGCTGCTAGAATAAGTTGCTGAGTACTGACCCAGGCAATATTACCAGGGTCAAGGTCACAGCGCTAAGGTCAAAGGTCAAATCCAGCAAAAAACCTGGCATTGCACATCTATGAGTCGTAGTGAGTTACCATACCAAATTTGGTGTAGCTGCGAGAATTAGTTGCCGAGTACTGACCCGGACAAGATTTTCAGGGTCATGGCCACAGAGCTAAAGTCAAAGGTCAAATCCAGCAAAAAATCTGGCATTGCACATCTAGGAGTCGTAGTGAGTTACCATACCAAATTTGGTGAAGCTGCGAGAATTAGTTGCTGAGTACTGACCCAGGCAATATTTCCAGGGTCAAGGTCACAGAGCTAAGGTCAAAGGTCAAATCCTGCAAAAAACCTGACATTGCACATCAATGGCTCATAGTGAGTTACCATACCAAATTTGGTGAAGCTGCTAGAATTAGTTGCTGAGTACTGACCCAGGCAATATTACCAGGGTCATGGTCACAGCGCTAAGGTCAAAGGTCAAATCCAGCAAAAAACCTGGCTTTGCACATCTATGAGTCGTAGTGAGTTACCATACCAAATTTGGTGAAGCTGCGAGAATTAGTTGCTGAGTACTGACCCAGGCAATATTTCCGGGGTCAAGGTCACAGCGCTAAGGTCAAAGGTCAAATCTAGAAAAAAATGGACCTTGCATATCTATGAGTCATAGTGAGTTATCTTACCAAAATTGGTGAAGCTGTAATCATCACTTGCTGAGTACTGGCCCAGAAAATGTCACCCGGACAAGATTTCAAGGGTCAAGGTCACAGAGCTATGGTCAAAGGTCAAATCCAGCAAAAAACCTGATGATGCACATCTATGGGTCATAGTGAGTTACCATACTAAATTCGGTGAAGCTGCAATGATTAGTTGCTGAGTACTGACCCGGACAACATTTCCAGGGTCATGGTCACAGAGCTAAGGTCATAGGTGAAATCCAGCAAAAAAACTAACATTTTACATGTATGGGTCATATTGAGTTACCATACCAAATTTGGCAGAGCTGCGATAATTAGTTGCCCAGTACTGACCCGGACAAAATTTCCAGGCTCAAGGTCACAGCGCTAAGGTCAAAGGTCAAATGCAGCAAAAAACCAGACTTTGCACATCTATGGGTCATAGTGAGTTACCGTACCAAATTTGGTGAAGCTGCAATCATTAATTGCTGAGTACTGGCCCAGATAAAACCATGGACGGACGACGGACCACAGACAGACACGCAGGTGACGACAATACCCCTCCAGGCCGGAGTTGGCCGAGGAGTAAAAATGGACATAAACAAAGACTGGGGATGTGATGGTGCAGTGGATTAGTGTGCTTCACTTGGAGTCATAAAATCCTGAGTTTGAATCCCTACCTTGGCTTTTGCAGCATGTTCATGGGCAAACACTTCACTCCCACAGTGCCCAGGTGTAAAATTGGGTACCGGAAAATTGCTAAGGAAACCTGACTCAAAGCTATTCTTACCTACCTGGAATTTTTACACTTTTCTTTTGCATTCTTAAAATGCTCCTAATGAGCGTATGACACACTAAAATGCAAAAGAAATCCACCAAGTGTTGAAACTCTTCGATATTCAATTCTCATATATTTCTGATAAAAGTCTGACCAATCATTTTCTTCGGTTCCAATAAAATGATTTGCCGAGCTTCCTGTCTGTCATCCGTTGCTGTGCCCCTTCCAGTAGCCTATAGATGTCACCGCTTGCGAGTCGCGCGCCTCTCTGGCAGAGCAGCAGAGCGGTAGAGACAAAGCAGGTAGCTACTCAACTAAGTTAGCCTGCAAACAAAGCAGTTGCAACTGCTCTTGATTTAATGACTAACGTTACCGGGACAATTCTGGTGAGGTAAGACATTATGACAGCTGTTTTGCAGGACAATATGTTTGAATTCTGCCGAAACACAAAGCATCTGACTGTAAACAAACAGGCGCTGAAATGCTATAATTACTAAGGTTAATGGTAGCTCGTCAGACGTTACTAGGGCATTTTATTTTATACCACATATATAATTGAATATTATGTAATTACTTCTCACTTACCAGTGCCTCTGAATCTGACGCCATTGCCCTGTTTCAAGATGCTTTCACACTGGACATGAAATAAATTTTTCCTACAACAGATTACTTTCAAAGTCAATGCAAAGACGTGAATACGCGCGAGATTCGCGTCTTTGCATTGACTTTGAATGTAATCTGTCGTGCGAAGAAGTTTGTTTCGTGTCCGGTGTGAAAGCAGCTTCATTCGCGCTGCTCACTTTCTCACCGCACGTGTCAGGGGAGGAGGGGAGCCTCAGAGGTCTATGAAAAAGTTAGAAAGCTTGTCCACTAACAAACAAATCTCACTCATGATTGAAATATGCACCGATAACTCTGGCTTTATTAGGCTCCTTGCTCATACAATAGGTGCAGGCTAATTCCCTCAGCTTGACAGTGATGCAGAGACTGTGCAGAAGATACTGCGAAAAATCAATGGACTTTCATGGCAGACAGAGAAACCTGACAATGTACAGAGCAGTTGCAGCCTTGACAGTGTCAGGTATGCTTCTAGTAATGGGCCTGGGTAATTACTTGGCTATTGTTGCATTTAACCAGTTGCCAAGAACGATAGCGCTGTGATAACAGTAGGAACAAAGATTAACGATATGCATCTCTTGAGCCAGAACAAAAGAGAACAGTTTCTAAATTAATTTGTCCCTGCAGCACATTTGTCCCATGACATTAGTGAAGACCGGTGTGTTATACACAAAATGAAGAAAATAAATATGAGGGCAGTCCGACAAGAAAAAAGAGCAGTTGACAGTTTCAAAAAACTAATTACAAGAAAAATTATGTTGGAAGAGAATGAAAATAGAACCACTGTGCTACTTTTGTAGCCAAATTTATCCACATTTTAGCCATTTAAACTGATATAAATGAGCTAAAATGCGTACAGTTTAAATAATGGTGTAAACTAATTAAAGAAATGGCAACATTACTTATATTACTTAATACAAAATTTAAATAATAATAATAGTGGTGGTAGTAGTAAAGATAGTCCATTCTAGCCATGGCTCCCATCTATAAGCTTCAAATTCTGTGGCTGCTTCTTAGCTCTGACCAGTGCATAATTTTCACAACTGAGCTGCATTCGCTGTACAGGTGTGTGACTCACAGCTACGAGCTCTGCATTGCAGACCCCCTGCAGAGAATCGTTTTAGCTCTGAGCTCCTCCCATTGGGTCAACTCAATCCATGAATGCTATTTCAGGCACTTCGTGGTTCATAGGCTGAGATATTGTCAATCTGCTGAAGCACCAGACTGTAAAGACTAGCCCCACCCACCCTGTGAATGACTTCAGGAAGGAGAGTTAATGGCGACAGTCTTCAACATCTCTAATTATACTTGGGATACTTCAGTCTTTAAAATAAAGATGAGTTATGCATGCGTACAAAAAGTTGACAATGGAATCATATATAAAAATTTTGCATGTCATTGGTGGTCTCCTCAAAGTGTCATATTTACATGATTTACATTTAGTTTAAAAAAAATTTTACAATATTTATCCTTTTCATCTATTAAAACCGCAAATGAGTGCATCCATATAATCTGCTTTTATGAATAATAATGTCGAACACAATTTGCTTGTAACAATAGTGGTTGGTGGGCTGTAATTAAAAGAGGCGACAGAGAGCATCCCTCTCAACTAATGATTGAACTTGACATGTTTTTATTTATTTATTTACTTACTTATCTTAATTAACAGTACGTGAACTCCAAAAACACTCTCTAGACTATCAACACTCTCAGGCATGGCCACTTCTCCTCGTTAAGGTAAACAAATATATAAATAAATAAAACACATTTCAAGCCAAAATTGCATCTCAATTAAGTGTTATTCAGTTCTGAATACTTGTTGCCTATCTTCATTTTTGTTATTGTAATTTAAACAATAGTGGAGCATAGGTGAGACAGCCTGTGTAGCAGGATGTGCTAGATTATCTTTTTCATGAAGTGAAGAAAAACATTTTTTCTGAATTCAGTTTACTTCTAAATTACTGCAACATTGTATAAAGGAAACAGTGCGTTTAAATGCTGAGGGATTTTTTTCTTATGTCGTGAAAACTTGTTAATCAAGGACTGAAAACAGGTAAAGACTACTAATTAGTTAAAATGAGTTTTTTTGTACCTCCTCTAATGTCAGCTGATCAGCCCTCAGTGACTTCTAAGGTCCACAAAGATATGTTTTATAATGATTTAAATTACAGTTTGAATTGGCTTTAAAAAATGAATGACTCAATCTTGAATGACTCATTCAAGCAGCCTTAGTCATGGTTTGTCAAGGCTGCACATAAACACATTTAGACAAGTGGAAGAATTCCTGTTATCACTGGAAAAGAAATGTGATGCTGCTGGGTGGCTCATTCAACGAAAGAGATGACACCCTGTGGAACTTTGATGAGCCCCACTGATCGAATCCAAAGTTGTGACATGTTCCCAAGATCAAAATCAAACAGCCAGAGTATGCCGTCTGATATCAAGCAGTGCCTACACTTTCAATGTAATTTAAAATCCAACAATGTAATTGGAGCCTAACGCTGAGAAACACTAGCATAAGATCATCTCTGGAGCCAGCTGGACTCAAACAACAAGCTCATCAGCAGCTGACAGCTATAACATGCCATGCAATGCGCCCAAAAGGGAAACAGAGTCTCTCTTGCCAAGAGGCATGAGTCCAAAAATGCCTGCAGTCACTGCGTCTCCGCGATTTCCTTCCCCCCTGATTATAAGAACTGCATTTTTCATGCAATTGTGCTCTTCAGTCTGATAAGAGACATGAATTAAGTGGCACCAGGCTTACTTCAAAAGAAGTGAGTAAAGCCACTTTCTGCACATAAATCCTCCAGTATTTTGTTACATTTTATTTGTCTCACTTAAGACAGTCTCTCTCTTTTTAAACAGCAAGGTGGGAAAAAATTCAGATAGGACCCCAATAAAATGTTTTTTTTTTTTTTTGTGACAGCCAGTTCAGCCGGCTATTGTGCAAAATGGCCCTTTTCTCTCCTCCTCAGCATCAAAAGAATATTCTATTTAGGCCTCGCTCGGTTCTCTATCGCTTTGTTTACAGGAAATTATATAATCCAATCATCTGCTGAATTGCCTCGCAAATTCTTCTTCAAGAGGTTCTTCTTTAAAAGAGCACTGTACCTTTTCAATTAAAAAAATTCATTGTGTGTTTGGGTCGAGTATTGGGGAGGATGGCAACAAATAAAGTAGAAGACAAAGAACCCGAAAATATACTAACAAGATCCACATTATAATGACAAAGGCAAAAAAAAGCAAAAACATTTTAAAATGGACCAGGTTGAAAAATTAGATGAGATTGGGTTGAAAATAGAAACGCTAGCTCTTAAAATGCCTGTGCTGAATTTTGCATTAGCCTATCTGCAAACCAGTGCAGTAATTGTTATGAGCAGTGTGTGAATGACGCCAGTTTAAGACACCAGAACAATCTCTTCTGCCATGTTCAAACAGTCTGCGGAACATATTCTGTCTCTAACAGATTTTCAATGCATATCCTTATCGCAGATGCTTATTTTTATAATTACAGCCAATTTACAGCTTGATTGTTAAATAGGAGGGAAGAAATACAGTAAACTACCCTGAGATGAAAAGGAAAACACACATTTCAAAAGGCTCCCATAAAATGCTTAAGTGCCACTCCTTTCAGAGCAGATGGAGGATGTACAGTATGGGTTAAATAATGAAAAATTTGGCAAGAATTCACCAGTGAACCAGAAAATTATGACCAAATAAGCTGTTGGTCCTCCAGGTGCCGCCAAAACAGCTCTGACCAGCCGACCATCTGAGGAATTCGAGGGTGAGGGTTTGATCTTGAACTCTACGTTGTGTTCCTCAAACCATTGATTGCCATGACTCCATCTCGTAATTTTGAAAGATTTGTCAGCTGCCCATCCATGCTGTGCAGAGTGCTGCATGAGATTCAGATCTGGTAACTCTTCTGTTTGAACACATGGAGCATTACCATGCTAGACGTTACAATTAGAATAGGCCTATTGGTAAATTGCGGCAATAAAGACATTCATATCGTCGGCAACAATACTCAGATGTTGCCTTCAAATACTGTTTGATTGGTATTAAGGGCCTATGGTGTGCCATGAAAACATTTCTCACACCTGAACTGTTGACAAAATGCAGGTTGACTCCACAGAATTATCATGTTGACTCCACATTCTGACCCTTCAATCTGTATGTCAGAGCAGAAATTTAGATTCATCAGGCGATGCTACATTTTTCCCAGTCTCCTCCAACTTTCCAGTTTTGGTGAGTGTGTGCCCTGCAACCTCAAATTTCTCTTCTTAACTGACAGGAGTAGAACCTGACACGGCCCTCTGCAGTTGTAGCCTGTCCACCTCAAGGTTCAGAGTGTTATGCATCCTGAGATGCTCTCCTGTTGTGTTTAAAAATCCCAGGAGATTAGCAGTTCCAGAAATACTAAAACTGCCCCGCCTGACACCAACAATGTGGTTAATGAGTGCACTTGTCATTTTGCATGAATTTGTTTGTATGTATTGGCATGAATTTGAAACATTGGCCATTCATGACCAAACCAGTAAATGAAAAGAACGCAGAATACAGCAATTCATTATGACAAATCAGATCCAAGATGGAGATACAAGAAGAATACTGAGAATTCTTAAAGACAGTGACTGAGGACAAGCAATTTTGGTCAGCCAATGAATGAAGTATGGAAAATACAAACACAACATTAAGTTTACAATTAAAGTACTAGGAATGTGGCTCCATATTTTGTTTGTAATTTTAATCTCGGCTCATTACGTCAGCGCACTGGAAATACACAATACTTTTATATATAACTTCATGTACATACAGTACATTCAGAGCTAAGATTGCATTAAACAATTCTGTTTGAACAAAAAGAACACTGGAGTCAAGATAACATGATCTGAATTCTGCACGGTCATTCACGGTCATCTAATCAGGAATGTTAAATCTGCTTTTTCAATGCTTCCTTTTGGAACATTCTCAAAACGCATCCTTCTTGGTGTTTTTAATGACTATAAATGGTAACAATCTGGGGATGTCATAAATTTACATGTGACATGCGAGGAGTATAAAGCCTGTGACTTTAGCGACAGAACTTGTTTGGAGAATGAAAATTTTCTTTGGGAAAATTCTTATCATAATATTTCTTTATGATCAAATGGAAATATTCCCCCGTTTTCCTAAAATGTTACATTTTAGCTCAAATAACTCTACACCAAAAGACAAAATTCAAGGGTACAAATAAAATATACCACAGGGAATGTACAGATGGTGCTGTGATAAAGTGAACAGCCCTTTCCAGATTAGTCCTGAATGAAAATAATTTCCTGAGCCTTATGTGTCAGTGTCACAATTAATTGCTTCATCTATTCAAACAAAATGCAATATAAAACAAAACCCATTGTATTTTAAGAAAACCTGAAATACGATTTTGGATGATAATTTCATTAATTGAGAGGAAAATGTTATCCAACGCCATCTGGCTCAGTGAGAAAAAGTGACTGCCCCTTAATTAGTCAAGCAAAATTTGAGGGATAATTTAAATAAACTCAACTAGATTCATTTGGGCCTACTAACTGCTAGCCCTGTTGAGTCTAAACATCACCAAAAGAAAATATTTCCCGCACTGTAGAATAGACTAAAATGTCCTGACAAGCCTCATGTTACGCCATGATTTACGGAAATTCCAGAAGCAATGAGAATTAATGATATTTAAATAGACTGTATCCATTAGGAAAACTTTACAAAGCCATTTTAAGGTTCCGGGACACCAGTGAACTGCAGCGACAGCCATTATCTCCTAGTGAAGAAAACTGGGAATTGTGGTGAATCCTCCCAGGCATGGCTGGCCCACTAAAATTCAACCAACAGAGTATCAGGGACTCATCTGGGCAGTATAAATGAACCACAACAAACATCTAAGGAACTGGAAGCCCTGTTCCCAGCAGATAAGGTCGGTGTTCATAATTCCATCATTTAATAGGGCAAAAATAGTATCCCTGGGAGAGTTACAAGGTGATATTTCTGTAACCTAAGGTTACATGTCATTTATTACATTTTGAATGGTCTAAAAGCACTTACTAATATGGGCAAATACGCATAAATGGAAACCAGGAGGGCGCAAATAGTTTTGCATGACACTGTATAAGGAACAAGTCAGTCAGAGACTGCAAAAGTCTCACGCCAAAGATCGGCCACACACACGCACAGACAGATGCAAAACATTTAAAAGTCATAACTAGAGGATACAGCTAAATTCATTGCGCAGTTTCAAAAATCCTGTGTTAACAGTGCTGGAGATCTGCTCCAGAAACAATCAGGACAGACGCACACCTGCATGGACAGACACACGCACACATACATGGACATAGTCTGAATCAGGAGTCCCCCGATCCACACTTTGGGAGGTGAGGGACTTATGAAGCTGACTTGCAGTCCAACTGTACTATTCTGTATCTGTCTCTATACTTAACACTTAAATGCCCCCGTGACAAATTTGTCACACAATTTGGGGGTTGTCAAAACCACTGAACCTACATAAATTTTGCCACTCAATGCCCATAGTGACATATTTAGACCATCAGTGCTGCCATCTGATGCAAAAAAGTGGAGCTGACACTCCACTGGCTGCACCAGCTAACCTTTCCAATATGGCCGCCCCCATGGTGGAATCCACATGATAGATCAGCACCCATTCATTACTGGATAAAGTAGACAAACAAGTAAGCTAATGAAAAATAAACAGCGTAATGCTTCAGCTATATGTCAACTACCAAAACAATGATGGACAAAAGTTCTCTTTTTATCCTAGAAACTTAGAGTGACATATATGCCAGAAAACTAAAATGAGTACAAAGGTCACCAAAAATTAAAATTTTTGATTGGGTTGTTATTAACCCCTCCCCAGGTTATATTAACAGAATACATAGATTTTTCTTTTAACTTTTACTATAGTTGTGCATTTAAGGGTTAAACTGGAGCAGGGAAATGAGTATTGAAATACATTTTTTAAAAATCATTTTTCCCTACTCAGTTAACAGAGCTTATCTCTTCTGTAGTACTGTGTTTTTCCATAAAAGACTATGTTTTTTGTTATGTTTTTTGAAATTGCAAGTCAATATTCTAGAATTCCAGTACTTTTCAATATAAGAATAAGCCCCCAGAAGCAGTGGGTTACACTGATTTTATAACGGCGGAGGGTCGTTCTAAGGCACGACGGGCAGCGGAGTGCCTTAGTGCCCCTCCGCCATTATAAAATCACTGTAACCCACTGCTTCAAGGGGCCTATTGCTTTTATAAAACGGTTACCCTACATATAGCCCATTAAATAAACACACAAGAAAAATAATCAACAATTTATTAGTAATAATGCAACAATAAAATTGAGAACTATTCGTT
The DNA here is from genome assembly GCA_029721435.1 of Gymnothorax reevesii. Taxonomy (NCBI): domain Eukaryota; kingdom Metazoa; phylum Chordata; class Actinopteri; order Anguilliformes; family Muraenidae; genus Gymnothorax; species Gymnothorax reevesii. Next base: position 26,623,722 of record CM056574.1, on the reverse strand, counting down.
CTTCCGCCAAGCAAGATGGAGTGGACAGAATGGTTGGCAAACAACACAGACCCTAAGATTGCTTTTTCATCTATCGCCATTATGTCACATCAGGCTATTTGGGCTCATTAATGTAGATATACTATGAAAGCAGGCTATTTGGAATGTCTTCATCAGTCTCCCCAAGGCCCCATTAAATAATTCAACGTTCATTTTTGTTTCAGTTTTCCAGTTTGCTTGTTCTCAACTCACGCCGATCGGCCATATCATTACAACCAGCAGCGAGAGTAGGGATCAAGATTGACTTTTGTCCTCCACACTTGCCGGTGTCCGGAAAAATATGTTGAATTGTGCATTAGTTTGCTAGCCAGCTTGTCAACTAGCTAGCGTTCACTACAATGGACGTGGTTACTCTACAGATCGCCCATGAAATAAACACACAACAAAAAAAATCAACAATTTATCGCTAATACTGAAATAGCGTGCGAGTTAGCAATGTAGCTAGCAAGCTAAAATGATATCAAACTCTGTAATCCAATAGCTAGCTAGGTAGATAGCCAGCTGGTTAGCGGGTTAAAAGGCTAAACTTCGCTAACACTGAAATAGCGAGCTGAAAGTCTTGAAACAAACGTAACCTAACAAGTCAGTTCAGTGCCGAGTAGTTGGTTGCGCGCAGAGATATATTTTGTGCTGCGGTCTGCCTCAGAATGCAGTGGGTTACCGTGATTTCATACCGACATGGAACGCGGCTCAGCCAATCACTTTTAAGGATGGGAAGCACCTGTTTTATAATTGACAGTAATGATTGCAATATTAGTTACAGGATGATCAAATTTAAAAAAAAATAATAATTAGATGCATATTTCAGACCTTGCACTTTAAAAGGTTAAAATCCAAAGGGGAGAGGAAATCATGCTAGCAGTGTGCAACTCCTCTGGATGCCAGGTTTGCAGTGCTTTCAGTAGGGCTATTTTTAGCAGTACTCGAATGTTGAAAGATTGAACTGCATCGCTACAGAGATCACAACATGGGAGACCAAAGAATTCATTTTGGTCATTGTTAGTGACAACAGGAATGTTTCCATGCCTGGCCTGTAAAAACTTGGTTGAAATTTATGTAAAAATAAACAGCTCAAGACCAAAAAGAAAGCCAAACATTTTTCATTGGAACAGCAGAATATGGGAGCTGTACAATGAGAGGCAGACAGAGGTCAAACACACGATGACTCTATGTTCCAACTGGCCGTAATTGACTGAGTCCAAGGAAATGAGAGACAGAATCCACATGCTAGAGCAAGCTTGAGTTGTCAGAGCACTTCAGATTTCTCGATTTCAACAGCCTCATTTTACAGCCGTTTTATCTTGAGGAAACACAGTCTGGGCCAGTACTTCTGAGCACTTCTCCACAGGAACACAGTGCATGTGTATTTACTTGTATCCGTGTGTTTGAACACTTATGTGTGTATGTATGTGTGTGTGTGTGTGTGTGTGTGTGTGTGTGTGTGCGTGCATGCATGAGTGAATTTGCATCTGCACACTGTTCATATGAATGTATACTTTCAGATCATTTCCTCACAAGGCAGCTCACTTGCTTATTCACTAACTTACTGACTTACAGAATCGCTGTTCATCTCACTTTGTAACTCACACCATCACACTCACTCACTCACATTAAGAAGAGTCTGAACAGAGGGAGGCTTTTTGCACTCAAGGAGCTGAAATGCCAAACTCTACTAGTTTTCATGTGTCATCAGCTGCATGACATATCCACATAAACCATCCATCATTACCTCCACTTGAGAGGTTATATATTTTCGGTTCAGTTTGCTTGCATGTCTGTCTGTTTGTCAGCAGGATCAGGGGAAAATTAAAAATTAAAAAAAAAAAAACTACCCATGAGATTTTCACGAAACTTGTGGGATGATGTAGCATGGGCCAAGAAAGAATCCATTAAATTTTGAAGCGGTTGTGAATCAGAAGGTTGATATATAAATTATTAATCACTTTCATTATCATTGAGAGATAAGGCATTTGGCCTTGGCCAAATAAATGCCATACACCGTAAAATCTGCTAGATGGTGGTAAAGTACAATACTGACAAAACATTGCCAATTGTCGAAATACGTGGATTGCACTTGCAGATTTACATATCACAAATGAGTGGACTATTGTTCCAGCCAGAGGTCTGCATTCTCCAAGTGCCACTCATGGTCTGGAAGAAGCAAGAATGCTATGTAAGACTAGTTTAGCTATTTAAGACTGGCTATTGTTCATCCTTTTTTTATTCTAATGCGAGTGATCGAGTCCTGCACATAATCCTAGTTTCATTGCAAAAGAGCACAGAACAGTACATTGCGACAGGACAGCATCAACAGTTTCAGCGCGGTAGAGTATCAACACATTGATTTTCTTCGAACCCCGCCAATACTACGTATCTATTATTTAAAGAAGGAAGCCATTTTAAAACAACTAGTCAGCACATTGTCTAAAAGACTATTGAAATATAGATTTCAAGTGACTGTTTAATCAGCCACATGATGATACACTATTTTTTTCTTTAGTTGTGAAACAGCCCCAGGAATTGCTGCTGTTCACCAGCAGAATTGATGAGTTTTCAATTTACCTAAACAGTGCATACCCAGGAGACACTAACAAAGTCATAGGAACAAGTTCTTGAAAGTAACATACTTTTAATTCCAGAAAGCTGCTGGTAATATCCAACGCTGCCAATCACCGAGCATAAAAGAAACTGATACGCAAACTTTCTACTCATTTCTTGATTTTTTTTATCCTGGGCTTTTCAAATACAGTAAAGAACAGTTTGTGAAGTCTCCATTTTAAGAGGCAGCGCATAGGATTTTATTGGGGTATAATGAACTGGCATGATTGCAGTGAGGGTGTTTCAGGTTTATACCTCTTTTATACCTCTGTTGGAGTTTGATAAAGAAAAGAAAAAGACCTCTTTATAAGTGAGGGAGAGATTGAAATTCGTGAAACATGCCCAGTTCCTGAGCCCACTCCAAGCCAGGTTGAATCAACTGAAGAGGGTCTAACAACCAAATAGTCTTTTATCTTCATGTCATTAGTTCATTTTTGTAACACTTTCCATAGAAACAACCCCAACTCCAAGACTGTGAACATAGAAGGGAACATTGAGAAGACTCAGATCTGAGCGGTTCGGGGGGTGGGGGGTGTAACAGATGGAGGACAGGATTTGGGGGGTGGGGAAGTGTTTATCAGTAAACTGTGGCACCTTATCTTTCTCCTGTCTCTCAGCAGCCAATACAATACATCAGAAATCATGACAGGGCTTTGGAAAGAATGAGAAATGAAAAATTAGTTTTTATCAGCCACACAGCCGCTAGTTTTTCTACATTCTTTAATTAAGCCTCACTTACGCAACAAGGGAGATGTCATTCTAAATATTCTCTACAAACATGAAAGAGATGGTTCCCTTGATTGAGTAATAATTAATTTGTCCACACTGAGTCCAAAATGTTGGCGAGGGTGTGTGTGTGTGTGTGTGTGTGTGTATGTATGTGTGTAGGTGGGATTATAATCCTCTGTGTGAAAGGATTCTTTCTTGGTCCTGGATAGTGTCTGCTGGTTTTATTTGTAACTTAGAACTTGATTCATTCATTTAATCAGTCTGTTGGACAGATAAATCATCCCTCCTGTCTACTTGGATCCATATTGATTATTGATAATCAAGGCAAAAACAAAAAGCGGTGGAAATTGCTGCTCTACTGGACCAGGAATCAAGGACCACTCATCTATGAGAAAGCACAGGTTATAGGTTGCGTTCAACAATGATCACAGAGTTGAACAAGGTACAACTGAATGAAAAGAGTCGAGTGCTCTGTCTTCGACTTTCATGACCCCTCAAAGTTGAACAAAGGCCCCACACACACGATTGACCTTATGTGACCTTGACCTTTGACTCAACGACCTCCAAAACCAATTCAGCTCATCTACCCTCTGAAGAGATCAACCATGTCTGATTTGGTTAAAATCCCTCCACTCTCTCAGTAGAAATAGCACAGATATTTGTGGCGAACATTGGGTTGAACAACAGCACAGACAGACAACCGGAAAACAGTGCACCTCCCTCTCCCACTGTGTGCAGCAGAGGCATAATAACAGTCTGACGACAACAGCATCAATAATTCCCATTGTTATGACGAAGGGGGTCTCTGCGATGAAAGGCTTACTGGACAGCATGATAGACTTTCAGTTATGGAACAAGAATCACCAGGAGCATAGCTATCTCTTGGTTGAAATTTCTTTTTTTACAACATGTACGTGGACTCTTGAATTATACAAGAATATAGCAAAGGCGGCATTGACAGTCAGTGAAAATATAATTCTGTCAAGGTCTCAACTTCAGTTGAAACTCCTCACTTTATCCTGCAAGAGTCTGCTCTTCGTGAGGAAAGAGAAAAACCTTGGTAATCTATAGACTGCATTGGCGGAATGATGAGCAAATCATTGCGCTGTGCTTATTTTGAAAGACGGTGAGGTCAGGAGTACTCTGCTATTGTGCAGAAACTCTGTCCTCTATTCAGCAGCATTCTGTGTTCCCACACTTTTCACATCTTTATTCCTGAAGACTTACCGCACTTTAGATTTTCACTACCCTGCCCTAAAAAGCACACCTCATCCACAGCTTTTACGTGCAGAATCACAGGGCTCAGGAATGTTTCTGCGGGGTGGCCAGGAGTGGTGACTGCCATCTCGTTCGTAGAACTTGGCTCTTCAACAGACTCACCACACCTGAGCTACTTTAGGAAAGCAACAATGTATTACTTTCATGTATTAATTTATGATGCATAATTGTATTAATTTTATGTATTAATGTATAGTGTTTGAATTTATTTTTTAAAGTATAGTGTAACTATGCTATGTAAATTTCTGACGCAGACAAGTTGATAGTGGAGATTAATCAGTTCTTCATATTCTGTGTATTCACGCGAGCTAAAGGCATTGGACTGCGACGCTTCGTCAAATTCAGGCCATAGTATTTAATGGAAAGCTATATCTCATTAAATGGGATGTTTCCTTGAAAGCAAGGCAAGGAAAAGTCTGTCACGAGGCCTGAGGCAGGCACTAAACTCCAGTTTCTGTAGTATGAAGCAACTTAGGAGTATTGCTGCTCCCCTTGGATGGCATGCTAGTCCACTGCAAGTTACCCCCCAGCTTTTAGTCAGGTTTCCTCGAAAGTTTGCTGGTAACCAGTTATACACCTGGGTGGAGTGAGGCACTGTGGCAGTGCAGGGTTTTTGTTGATGAATGCACCAAGAAAGCCATGGCATGGACCCAAACTCTGGACCTTTCAATCCCAAGTCAAGCGCGCTTGGCCACTACACAGGATGCAGCCTTTTTCCTCCCACGCAGACCATTTCCTGCAGAGGACAGAGGGCCACGACTTAGCACTGTAAATGGGACGGCCTCCAAAATCTCCACCACTTTATCCCCTGAGCCCAGCCCCTTCTACTCAGATCTGGCACTCGGGTTTTCACTGGCTGTTCCTCATGTTTCTCACTCAGGGGGTTAAGTAATGAAGTTAGCCAGCCATAAAATCATATGATTTCCATGGTAATACTTCTCATGCATTGTTTTCGTAGCCATGCAAGCTGTTGTTCTGGAAATTTTTTTGACTAGAATGGAGAGAATAACCTGTATGTTTAAAGAATTACTTTAGTCCCTTGAGACCTAGCTAAGCTCTGTTGTTTTTGTTATTTTTTTCAGTTTGAGGAGTTGCATTGGCATTGCATTGCTGTGGCCTCAAATTTACAAGCTCCACTTTAGGCCAACAAGATACAAGGACACCAAAACCAAGCTTATAATTAGTAACAAAAAGTTAACAGACCTAAAAAATGCACTAACCAAACTGAAAGCACCAAGAGTCCGTGGGGGGGGGGTCTTGTAAAAAAGGATGGAGAAGCAATCAGGCCAGTCAATGGCCATCAGGCCCAGCTTTGCCCTTAACTACCAAACATACGGAAAGTAAACAAACAAACAAAGCAGCAAAATTGGGCCACGAAACCACCAGAAAGAGAAGGGAATGCAGTAAATAAAGTATACAAGTAAAAAAACACCAAGTATTGATTTTCAGGGGGGAGAAAAATGTTAGGAGCGTGAACCATCCAGGTCCACCTTTTTAGAGCCAGTCAAATGCAATGGGCAGGATGCTCCTGAGTGGCACAACTACCTCCAGTTGGAAATTGAGAAGAAAAGCAAGTAGATGGAAGGAAGCGCATAACAGGCACATACACAACCATTCAAAGGATGGATGTGCACTTGATAGTAAAATGGTAAGATTTTGACAAACGATATATCTAGCATGTCAAAAACATTCATCAAAAGACAATTCGAGTTGACTGCCTCATGTAATCCCGCAGAAACCCCACTGAAGATTTTCTAGATCCGTCAACTATAAATCCACCCCATAGAGCCAAACCTGATTTTCTACATTTGAGTCTCAGAGGCAGAATTAACCTCATATAATTACAAATAATCCACCTAAGCACATTAAAATCAAATTTAATTCCTTAAAACCAACCTACTACCTGCAAAGGAAATTATCCACCACTTAAACCTCAGATAATACCTGTTGAGGAAAAATGATTTCATAAAGCCGCATACTGCCAGTACTAACACTGTATTCCCTTGGCCACCCACTGAAGGTTTAAAAATACCACTTCTAGTTTACTTGTGGTCTTCTTGGACTTCTGCTGTCATTCACCAGCCCGAGAACTTCTGAAAATGAAGAGGATTGAGCCAGTGCTATGGAAACAGCATAGCATGATAGCAGAAAGTATGCCCCATAAATTAACCTGTCATTTAATTTCTGCTTCATGTATGTTTCAATTAATATGAAGCAAGGGTTGCTTGTAAATGCAGAGTATTGCGTGTTCTCCAGGTAATCAGGGTTTGATGGTTTATCTAGACTAAAAACATAATCTAACTAAAAGCTCATTGTCAATGTAATTAAATACTGGAGTTTGTGAGTAATTATAGCATAATATGAACTAAATTACATTTAAATCAGTTGGAGGCTTTGGTGGCCTCAGGCAGAGAAAAATTTAAAAAAAGTTCAAATTCAAGTTTAAAACAGAAACTTTGGCTATTATATTAAAAATCCTTGCTTTGCACAGTACTCAAAGCTTCATTTTATAAATGCCAATATTATAAAATGAAACTAAGAAGTCATCTTGTTTTCTGTGAGATTTCTGACTTGGTCTTATCAAATGATTACCAGATCACCAGTCATTGCGCTGAGCTTACAGGCATACTGGCGATATGTGCAGTGGGCTCCAAAATTACTGGCACTCCTGACTGGCAATTTACCAACAAGACAAAGAAATATAAACAGTATAATTATAGAGGAACGAAATGTACCAGCATGTGTGAAATACTTTATTTATTTTTCACTGGAAACGACCAAAATCACAGCAATCACTTAATATAAAATCAAGGTGTAATCACAATTGGAACATTTTAGTTCTTTGGGCAACCACCTCTGACGAGGATAACAGCCAAAGCCGGCCCAAGGCATAAGCTAACTAAGCAACTGCTTTGGGCCCCGCGACCACTAGGGGGCCCCCAAGAGCAATAAACGAAAATATTTTAAAATCTATTTTCATTCATTTATTTTTTGCATGTGTGAGTGATGATTCCTTTCTGATCAAAGGTATTTTATCGTACAAAAACTAAATTTTATGTTAACAGCGTACTGCTGATGTAGGCCTAGTGATTCCTCCTGCCTCTCATTTTAAATGTCAAAGCTCCGGTGCACCGGTAATTTGTGCATCCTGCCGTGCAGTGCGCACTGCGCATCCTAGGAGCAGCTGGGTGAAAGCTAAACAATGTCACAAAAAAAACATCTCCTTCAGGAGCAGAGAAAAGAAAGAGGAGAAAGAACGCAATGATAAACATATGTTTGCATGTCTTGGTGATGTAAGTTTCCTCAAGTTAGGAAAGTCCCTAAATATCCTTATCATTTTGATGCAACTGGTTGCGTGTAGCTGTTAATAGCAAATTAGCAAGCTAGTTAAAAACTGGAGTCATTTCTCTTTCAACTGGCTGGCAAAAGTGTATAGTAACGAAGTACATGCACTTCGTTACAGTACTCAAGTCGTATTTTATTTTGAAGATTTGTTCTTTACTTTTTTGGGGGGGGGAGGGGGAAAAATGCAGTTGCGCCCTCTACCCTTGAGGTTTTCAACAGTTCCATGTCTTTGGAATTTTTAAATTATTGCCTCAACTGTGCTCAGTGCTCAGATTTATTCAATCATTTGTGAATCTTCATGTAGCTATTTTCAGATTTATGAAGGTTTATGACCATCTGCTTCTTTTGAATTGGTGGTTGTTTTGTTTCTTCATGGTATTGGCTGACAAAGCGATATTCCATTTGTGTTACCTCATTTTTATACCCTAGTGAATATATTGGTAATATAGTAATATATTGCAATATATTAAACAAAATATAGTTTCTTTACACTAAAACTAAGTGGAATTTAACACCTGGTTCAATTTTGGTAGATGCTATTTCCAGTAATCTCCATGGATGCCTGTAATGCCCCTCCCCTTTAGCATTCCTTTGCCAGGCCATCTGCCCTTATCTAATTATTCACTAAATCCTCAGTTCTCTTCAGTTTATCGTTTTCACCAGTTTCATTTTAGTTAATTAAAATCCCCTTTTCTATTTAAAGCCAAATTTCCCCCTTCATGGGCAGGTGGCGATAGTCTGTTCCCATTTTTGTTTAGTGCACTCCCTTTCTGTTAACCTAGAAGTTTTGTTTTTACTTTTGTTTTATGTATCTTTATTATTTAATAAAATCCATGTCCCTGTACTTAGGTTCTCATCCTCTCCTTGCCCCATGACCCTTTTACCATCCTTGGGTGCCAGGACGTGACCGTACCATTACGTTTCAAACCTTTATTTGGCAGAAATTGATTTTAAATTAAATCACTAAATAATTTTGGTAGGTTCCATTGGAACAATGAAATTGTGCAGTATATTTCACATGTTGTTATTTAGAGTCTCTCTATAAATATACTTTGTAGAATATTTTAAAGTATAGTTTGTGCATTGCCTGTCAGGGGTGCCAGTAATTTTGGAGCACAGCCCATGGTACATATATGTGGTCAAAATATAGCTGTAAAGACAGCCTATAAGGCAAAATACGCCATTATCTCTTTTTATATTGTCATAGAAGTCCCATGAATAATGCAGCACTAATTACAATAATAGCCTGCGTGAACAAATACTTTCATGGTTAAAAAGTCAACTGCACTGTCAAGGCAAAAATAAATAATTGGGTCAGACAGAGTTTTTGGTATAACCCAACCCGCCAATTTACAGCAGCACCAAAATAATGTCGCTGTTGATGTGTCATCCCCAAAACAATCCATTCCCTGTCCTATTCAACAGAAAGCATTGCTTTAATTAGACAGATTTATTCATGCTGTTGCACTGGGGATCATTTAACTGAACCCTATACTTGCAAAGTAATTGGTATTTGGATTGTGGGTGATTTACAAGTTTAGTCCCTTTCTACACATTAATTGTTGGCCGCTCCAAATAAGAGCGTTAACCGAGTGTCTAAAACGTAAATAGAAAGCAATTGAATGTTCATATGCGGGGAACTAGAAACACCAATCATTGTAAATTAGATCTCTAAGAGAAGTCCTCTTCCTGCATCATCCCTCGACTTGCTTATAAGGGCATGTACCTGTACTTGTCCATTATTGATGACTGTGTTGTCCAGTGGGTACATATTTTAACTGAAAAGGAGAAACATTGCCTATCCTCATTCTTCTCGGATATCAGGGAACCACCCAAACCACATCACGGATATTCCACAGTGATAACTTTCCAATCAGAAAGTGCAAAGTAAACCCATTAACTCTAGCAAAAGATACCTAATGCATTTGCGCAAGATGTTAAAAATACTTTAGCCTCCCTCTCCCCCACTATCTCCGTTCCTGTTTCCACGGATACCATAGTGAAACTGCAGTTAGCAAAAGATCAACATTTTCTTCTGAGATGTGTGGATAATTTCACTCTGAATGAATCAACTTATGTTCAAAGGAAGAACACAAAACAGTCCATATGTACGAAACTGACATAAAACCAGAGTGCTGCATCTCAAATCCACATTTTTTTTTTCTGTTTTATTAACAAAAACGGGGGATTCAGTTTAGCGCACCACATAAAAAAAGGCAGTCTTTTCACCGCTCATTTTACCAGCTCTTGACATAATCAAGAGAGTTTCAAAAATTAGGATTCAGGGTCTCAAACTCCAGCACTGAAGGCAGAGCTATCGTGTCTGCAATTTTTGAGCCCTACTTTCAGACAGCAGCAAATTTAATTCTGGGAAATAATGGTTCAAATGCAGCACTTAGCAGCTGCAGTAATCTAACCCCAGTAAACACTGCAGTCCTCCAAGACTCCAATTCAGAGATCTTTGGTTTAAAAACAGTTTGCACTGTTGCCATGTGCGAAGAACCCCCTCTGGTTCAGGAAAGCATGACAGATGTTAAATTTGAAAGCGTTTCACCTGCAGCTCATAACCTTTTAAAATGTGTGGTCACAAATATGTAATTAGGATGGTGTGAGCGGAATGCTTGAATGCTGATGTAACTGTTAGTTTTAGCAATTGAAAACAATGGAGGAGCAGAACTCACCATTTTGAAATGATCTAAAATCTAATAGCAGGTAAATTGTCAGTCTAGTACATACATATTCTCACGAACGACAGTGTTAGGCAGCTTTAGGTCTTCAGGCTTGCAGTACAGCAGGAAATGTCAGCGTATACAATTTTTCATCTTTTTTAAGGTTGATATTTGTTTTGTATTTTTTAAAGCACTGCAGCCAAGGTTTTTCTTTATTATACAGTATTTATCTGGGCAAAATCTCTATTTATAAATGTGGGTAACATCGCACACAATATCTGGATAGACGCAGGTTAAAGGAGATTCACAGTATTGCCTGTGGTTCTTGCTGCAACGCTAAAAATGAAGCTGCCATTGTCAGTTTCTCCTACTTTCACTGGTAAGCTGCAGCGTATGGGGCCAATTGCAATGACCTCAGCAAGATTATTAAACCTTGACTTCAGTGCACTGGACCATTGACCAGTGTGAAAGCTGGAATTACTTGTAATCTAAGTGATCAGGAACACTCATCCCAGTTATAATGCATGTTCATTGGTGCCTTGAACAAAACTGCATAGCTCAGGTCATTGTGATTACCCTTCTAAAGTTGTTGGTAAGGGTTTTTGGTGGAGGTGAGGCCACAATGTCTTTATCGGTAGCTATGCTTGTTTCTGATCTAACTATAGAGTAGTAGCTATAGAATGGTATTCACTCAGTTGACAGTGGGGCTTACCTTGCATTAATTGGCATACCATTCCCAAAATGGTCATAAACCTTTGTGTGAATTCCTTTTATGACTCATTCAAGTCAGCATCTTGCGTGTCCATTAGGTGTCTGTCTCGTGAGAGTGGTTCATGTTGTGAGCGTCTCCCCAGCTCTGGTTATATCTATTCGCCTGCTTAGCCAGGTGATGGTATTTAAGCCCTCTTCTCGGTATGGCCAGTTCCTGGATTGTAATCTGCTTTTTTGTGCTCATATGCAGCTAGTATTTTCAAATAAACTTCTTGTCTTTGCTAAATGTAGCTTTAACTTTAGTTACTGAAGTTCCTGAATTCTATTCTTGTAACTTATCTAATTCAAACAAGCTCCCAAGCCTTAGCAGGGTCCAGACTCTTTTTAACTTTTCCAAGTGTGTTCCTCTATCCATTTTGTTGGGAACAAGCTCTAATCCTTCTACAGTCATCAGGATTGGAGCCGAGTTCCCCTCAAGCTACTCCATCCTCCTGTGGGATGGTTCGGTGCTGGTGAAGTCTGCAGTGCAAATGGCTGCATCCCGGAAGCCACTGGCCAGTGATTGACTGCTCAAGTTTCATTTATAACATCTGTACTGAACTGTGCTATCATAACTCGGGGCTCCATCTAACTCATTATAGCCTCAGCTGTCAAGAAACTGCCTGTTAGTTTGCACACTGCCTCCGCACTTCATTCCTGATCTGCCCTGCAACAGTACAAACCAGCCACCGACGGAATCGGCAGAGATCTCAAGCCTGGTTCACACCCTGAGGTGCTACGGGCTACTGCTTATCCAGCATAAAGAGTTGCGTTGCCAGCTGCTCCAGAATGATGTTGCCTTCTTCAGTCAATTTGAAGCTGTTACAAAATGTTTTGCTGGACCCTGCCCTTGCTATTCCAGCAGACAGAACCGTGCTGCAGTTAGTTTTCCCGATGACACAAGCCCTCCCTGAGCCCAACCTGGCAATACCCCTCATGTCCGCTTGATCATTCACTGGCCTCTGGAGAGTCAGCTATTCTTAATGTCAGAAAAGTGCGAACTCCATCGCACTATGCTCTCCTTTCGGGGATTGTGATGACCTTTACTATCATTATTTGGGGTTCCAGCCCCACCTCTTCCTCAAGAGGTAGTTAATAAACTACCTTTTGGATCACACACTGCCTCCACACATGATTCCTGGTCTGCACCATAACAAAAACATTTTTTATAATTATGATTTCAAGTGTCTTTCCAAAGGTTTTTTTCTTTTTTTCCAATTTTGGTGGATTTAATACCTGGGAATCCAAAAAAAAATTGGACTGGATGTTTGAACTACAAGCCCCATACTTCCATTGTAAATGAGGCTACTAAACGGAAAAGCAGATGTTTTATTTGTCTCAGGAGGTAAACCATCATTAATAAATACAGCAATAGAATACTCTTAGAGCAACCTACATTGTTAAATGACACCGAAATATTGAATTACATAATTTTATGACAATTCTTGCATTGAACACACTTGCACTTTTGTTTTCATAATGTGAGAGTCCTTGCATGCATTTAACTGCTGTCTGGCTGCTTGACATAAGCCTGTTATAATACATCATTGGAATGTCGCACCTGACACAACCTGATCAAAAAAGCAATAAGAATACAAAAGTGTAATTTAGAAATATAATTATTCATTCCACCATTATTAAAACAACAACTCTATTTCGAGAAGGTTTGAAATATGGCACAGTGCCCTCCACTAATATTGGCACCTTTGGTGAATGTGAACGTAGTTTTGAATTAATGCCTTTATTGTACATCCTCTTGATATTATTGACAAAAGTCTAGCCTTTAATTGAAATACAGTGATTGAAAGAATGATTATTATTGTGAAATAAATATTTTCCCTTAATATGTGTGCTACAATTAATGGATCCCCTTTATTCAGTACTTTCTGCACCTACTTTTGCCAAGATAACACCTCTGAATTTTCTCTTGTGTAATGAAGTTAGAGAACACATATGAAGACATCTGAGACCATTCCTACAAACAGAGTCTCTCCAGGTCCTTCAAATTTCTTGGTCCACATTTATGGACTTCAGCTTCTCCCGCAGGCTTTCCACTCAGTTTAGGTCAGGGACTGGGATGGCCATGACAAAGCTTATCTGTGTGGTTGGAGAGCCATGTTGTGTTGATTTGAAAGATCACTGTTGGAAGATCCAACCAAGCTTTCTGGTGAAGGCTATCAGATTTTTATTTCATATGTGCTGATGCTTGATGGATTACATGATACCATGAGTTTAAAAAAGCAGCCCAGGGCTGTGGAAGAAAAACGACCGCACTAAATGTGAAGTCGACCACCTCAGAGTGGACGTGTGGTCCTTTACAGAATGGATATTTTTGTTTTTCATGCTGAACCCACTTCTGGGAATTCTTGCCAAAGAGATCTGTTTTGCTCTCATCTGATCATTCAATCTAGTCCTACTGGAATTTCAAGAATCATTCGATAGACACATGAGTTTGTTTTTTGATGGCAATCCTCCCAATCATTTTGTAGTTGTGTAAATGTTTCTGGATCCTAACTTTGGAGACTTTCTGACCCCAAAATATTATTATGTCAACAAGTCTCCAACTGTGACCCTAAGAATTTCTGTCATCACATGAATCGTCCTCACAGTTACCCATTCAAAATAGCCACATGGCCATTTCCAGGCAGATTTCTAACACATGCCTAAATTTCAACATTAGTGCCCTGATTGTTACAATAGGCATGTTGAACTTGTGAGCTATTTTCCTCAAGCCATTTCCCCATTTCTGAAGCTAAAGGACCTGCTGTATCACAGATCACCATGGAATTCCTTTGTCTTAACCATGGGTATGGATAACAGAAAAACTGGCCTGAGAACCACCCATGGACAGTCTATAGAATCGCCTTGTATTTATTACCACTGACATTATGGCTCATAATGAGCATGAGGACACAGGAGGAACAGCCAAGACAATCCTAAAGACTGAGACTTTAATCGTTATTATTAATTTCTCTATGTAAAAAATGCTCATAAATACCACTTGCATTTTTATTTTAAAATATATTTTAAAAAAATAATAATAATTTTTAAAATGTATATATATATATATATATATATTATATTATATTATATTATATTATATTATATTATATTATATTATATTATATTTTATCTGCTCTTCTGTTTTATGTGGGGCCAGCTTAGAGCAATATGACCCCACATCCTGTCTCCACAGCAGTTTTTATTTGTTCAGCATTTATATCTCCAGCACTTACACCTACAGCCTTTCCTAAGGTGAAGCACTCAGCAGGTAGTCTAAGACTTCTGCATCTGTCGGACCTCACTTCATCCATTCAGAGGTACAAATGGAGGCCACCTTTTAAACTTCTCAGTTGGAGTTTTGGTCATATCGCAGCAGTGCAAAGTTCTCACTACACGGATTGTTTATTTTTGTACTGATCAAAAAAACATTTCCTGTACTTCCTCCCCGTCTGATTATCGAATGTTCCGGAGCAGGGGATACGGAAAGAGAGAGGGAAACCAAGTGACTCGCAGTGCAGGTGACAAATCGCAGAGCAACGGATGTGCAGGTTGCATGGGGGGGATATTTGTGTTCAATTCGCTCAAATAGATTCAAAATATAAGCGATGTGCCGCACAAGCTAAACAGGGTCTGACTTAACCAAAGCCCTGCTTTAACCCCCGGACCTTAAACCAGTGTTTACTCTGCTCAAACTGAGAAGTGTTTCAGTTGACACTGCAGCTCCATATTTTCTATATAGTGTGATACACCCACTGTTTAAACCCATTTCCTTTCCCTGGTGAGTCCAGCAGTACTCCGCATGAATATCAGGCTCTGTCACCTCCATAAACTAAAGGAGAGAATATCGCAGATAAATCTCTTCTTGTTACTGGCTAGCCTATACAGTATGAAGACCAAAACATATTCATACTCAACTTGAAAGCTGGAGCAGTTATTATAATATGTTCTGAAACATATGTTCAAGTCATAATGCAAGTTCACTGGTGTCTTGATCTGAAATTGATTTCACAGGTCATTGTGATAAACTTTGCGGGCTTGGTGGGGGAGATTTTATCTCCTTACTTTTCAATAAAATTTTGCTGAAAAACACATTTCACGATACAGCGGAGCTGCCATTTGGCCAACAAATTTTTGCCTTTTAAAAAGTGTGTGTGGAGGGTGGGGGGGACGTATGAAGTGTCCTAATTCCTACACTGTTCGCACAATTTAGATGGAAATAACCACAAATTGAAGCGGGAAGCCTGCACTTTAATCTTACGATCACAAACTTAAATCAGTGTGGAGTGGTGGACGGCTAAAATCACAATAACTTTGTCTGTGTCCAAATATTTATGGACTTTTCTACAGAATTTAATGTAATGATTTACAAGTATCATGATCTATGTGACACATGGTCAGCTATGACATATTAGGGTTTACCTGTCCTTAACTGCTGGAATGTATGGTATCTTCAGCATTTTCTAAAACTGTCAGCCACAATTACAAAGGGAACAGGTGCCTAATCTTGACTGAATGCACTACATGGCCAAAAGTATCAGCCTCAAATCTTCTAGGAAGGCTTCCCACCAGATGTTAGGACATTACTAGGATTTGCTAAAATTGCTCACATGAGAGAGAAGATATAAGTCAGCTTTCCACCTGATCCCAATGGAGCCTGATGCAAGCTCATCTTCCACAAAATCTCGACATACCATGTGTTGACCAAACTCAGTACATGGGTAAATATAGTGCATAAATGACATGTTGGAAGCATAGAATCATCTTGAATGAGTATTATGGTATCCTACACTATCAAAATTGTCCCTCAGTGAAACTAAGGCCAAATCCAAGGCACAAAAAACAGCAGTAGGAATTGCTTGGTTGCAATGAAAGCCTGCACCCACACTGGCCCTTTTTGGGAAAGATTGGGGACCCCTGGTCTTAGGTAAAGGTAAAAGTTGTCAGTTAATGTAAAACTGTGTTAAAACAGCACTTTGAAAGTTTTTTAGCTTAAATTTTGGAACCTTTGGAGGAAAATCTTAGAACAGATCGGCCAGATTTTTCTCCCAAGATACTAGGAAAATGTGTTTTCAGCACATTCATTTTTCAAATTTTTCTGGGGGAGGGCTCCCAGATCCCCATCCTTGCTGTACCCCCCCCCCCCCCCCCCCTTTCAGCAATTCCTGGATCCGCCTTTGAAGATTGCCAAAAAAGAAACAAATTTGACTCAATGGAATAAGCAGAAAAAGAGCTATGAAAAATGCCCATAACACTAGTGTATTTTTCCAAACAGTTTAGAAGAATGTCATGTTTGATGGCATAAAAAGCAACACATAAATCAAGTTACAGCAACACTGATGTGAATATTGCATCAAATATTATCAGTAGATCTTTATCAACCTAGTCAATACGGTTTCAGCAGAATAAAGACATCAAAAGCCGTACTGATATTTGTCAAAAAGAATTTCTGGACTAAAGCACAAACTGATGAGCTACAACATTGGAGATGAATCCTACAGAAAATTGGAGATGAGCCTAAGATTACTCAATGTAATGCTCTCCTAAGTGTGGGTTAAATAATAGCTTTTTGAAGCCAGATGGAAAAGAAACCACAGAGAAAAAACAAAAAGTGTTCATGACTTAGCATTCTATACTCCTGAAGACATTTAGCCAAAAAGGAGCTAAGCTTAAAGATGGTGCAAATTCAACACCAATTCCTGAAGAACCTAACTTGCCATAATTGTTTAACTTGGCTCCATTCTCAAATTCACAGCACCCAGACTGCTAACCAGGTAATCCCACTGAACGATTACGCACCTATTGTCTGCATGGCAGATGTAGTGTATGTAACCAACCTTCCTTTGATTCTAGCACACATAATATCTTCATGCAACCTTGTATCCGGGAAGGTAGGGTTCAACCCATAAATGCGGTAGGGATTTAACCGGACTGTTCAACAATACAATAATATTCGTTGCTCATAAAATAACGGGAGAGTTTTTTTTTTTCATCGTAACTTAGCATTTTAGCAAGATAACGAGGAGGTAACAGAGAATTGCCAGTACACTTAAACAATGGCTACTGAAAATGGTTCATTTAAACTCTGCATGTATAAAGAGTAAAAAAACTTCATTCAAACAGGGATAGTAATGAAGCCTTGGCTATATTTTTGTTCAAGCTAATTCTGCCTTGGAAAGTAAAAATATCGACTTTCAAAAGCATTATTCAGCCGTTATTCAGCTCCAAAATTACTGCCAACCCTGACTGGCAATGCAAAAACAATACAAAAAAAATATATAGAGAAAAGGAATATACTGACATGTGTTAAATGCTTTAATGTTTCAATGGAAACAACCAAAATAATAATGATCATTTAATGCAAAAATAAATTCAACACAATCAATGTTTATTAATAATTAGCACCCTTCATTTGGTACTTCGTGCAACCACCTCTGGATTGTAGATCTGGAAGAACCAATAATGCTGGCATATGACATGGTGGAGGTATACGCTTTACCGGGTGCCCCTCTTGTTAGTTCGTTTGTTTGTTTGTCTGTCTGCTAACAGAGTAACTCAAAAAGTTTGAAACGGTTTGACACAAAATTCAGTAGGAGGATAGGTGGTAGTCCAAGGATGAGTTGATTCAATTTTGGAAGTGATCTGGAACATATTCAGGATTACGGCTATGGAAAAATTAAAATATATTCAAATGAGGGTCTGTGTGATATTTCTGACCAGATAACTCAAAAAGTTATGCAATGTTTGGCGCGAAATTGGGCAGGATGATAAACGGTAGTCCAAGGAATAGCTGACTTAATTTTGGAAGTGATCCAGAACATATTCTCTGAACGAAAGAACAGATACATGGCGTGGTAGAGGTACGCGCTCTACTAAATGCTTACCAATCAAAGTTCTGATGATGCACACAATCCGAGACCTTAGCATTACCGGGTTCTAACTAACATGTAAAGAGTTTTGAGGAATTTCCTTGCAAAGCTTGGCCGCTCAGTGTGTACTTAGGGAACTGGAGCTTTGTAATTCTGATCTGAACACAATTTAACAAATGAATTGAATACCCATTCTTAAACATTAGATAGAACTACTTATAAGCAATTATGTCCAAAGGTAACTCAATTTTGACCAAATTGTCAGTTAGAACACTGTAATTCTAAGGTTGTGAATGGTCAGGTGAGCTTGGCCATTATTAATTCATTTCACCCCACCTTTTTCTTGCCCCACTCTGATGGATAACGCATGGGAAAAAATGGGGAAGGGTAGGGGAAAGATTCGGCCAAAGAAAGTGTTTTCACACTTGAACTGTAGTTTCAGCGAGCTGAAAGAAGAATTGTATGGTTGAAGCACCCGGAATGCATCGGTGCTCCCTTTACAGTCCACTCAAGTGGCCTTGTCAACAGAACGTTAGCTGGCTGAATGTCTGAAAGTAATGGCACTGCAGATATCATTTAATTTTCCGGAAAATAAAACAAATAAAATGGCAGAGTTCTGCGTTTGCCACAGATAAGTAATATAGTGGTGGCCAACAGGATTTGAGACCTACCTGCTCATTGTGTAGGCGTAGCATATGTATTGCTTCTCTCTTGAGTAGGCCTAAATCAATTTGGCCGGAGACAAAATTCACCAAACCAGGGCAGTAGCACGATTAGCATCTCAAACATCCTCACAGGGCTAACTGGGAATAACCCGCAGCAAGACTGCATTCTAATGCGTGAGGGCAATCAAATCAATTAATTAATTCTGAGTTCCTTCACAGAAGGCGATAGCTTGTGAGTTTCGAATCATTTCAATAAGCGAGTATGTGTCAGTCCTAAGAGGAGACCTAAATAATAAACCCACCATGGGCAAAGAGATTAAATCAAGTCAAATATTTCTCAAGGTTAACGCCTCTTGCCTGTGCAGACTACAATTCACAATTTGTCACATTCTGACAAATTTATAGAAATGGGCCTATGAAGGTCGAGTGCTTTATCGTCTTGTCACGCAGAATTCAAACAAAGCTAACAACCCACTCTATGCGTAAGTGGAAGCGCGCAACGCATTAGGCCCTCGCAAAATGTATTCTACATTAAACACGAACTGCGGCTGCAACCTCGACTTGAACTGAATTTTTTCCCCCTCGCAGTTGTTCCAATGCATACGCCATTGATGACACCTAGTGGTCACTTAACGATAAGTGCATTTTCGGTCTTTTTATGAAAGAATAATGGTGGTTCATCGCTTTTCTTATCTGAGGTTTTTGAAGTAGGAAAATAGGAGTACATGTCATCTCCAATAATGCTAAAAGGCACCGTGGTCTGAGGTTAGGGTGAGTGGTAGGGATGCTGCAAGAGGGCCTTGCTTTATGCTCAGTATGCTGCTCACATAATGTATTCACACTGATCTGATGGTGAATATTTTGATCTCAACCCTTGTGTTCTGTTCGGGTCAAAGTGATCCGTTTCAAGTTATTACGAAAAGGAAAATGATACATAGATTTTTTTTTTAACTGAAATTCTTTGTCTTTGGCTCATTTTCTTTGAAGAACATGTAAAATAAACATAATTAATTGAGTATACTGTACATGCTACAATGCCCTGCACATTTATATCCTTCATACAACGGTTAGGTCAGATTGACCCAGGCGCATACAGAGACACAGACACAGAGAGCACACACATTTTCTCTCTCTCTCTCTCTCTCTCTCTCACTCACACACACACACACACACACACACACACACATACATACAAGGGTTCCAAAAATAGCAGGTCTTCATGCCCAGTAATCAAACCTGATGACCATCGATAATATGTGAAAGCTTCTTATGTCAGCAGCTGAGCTCTCATTGGGGATGAGAGAGAGTCAAGTATGACCTCATCCCAGCCACTGATCCTTCCATCCCTTTGTACACACAGGTAGAGACAGAGAAGTACACACTCACACACCTGCACATTGTTACAATCCCAGCACCAATATTTTCCCGCATTCTTTACCCTCTGTAGTGTGGGAACATTTGAATTTCTCTCACACTGTACCCTGCACGCCTGCACATTGGGGGAGGGACAAAACAGATAAATAATGTACAATAATTTATACAGGGAAGCCAGAGGGAGGAGCCCCGGAAAAAAAAAAAAAAAAAACCAGGGGACATAGGCGGTGCTGGATATGACGCAGGGCCTCAGTGGCCACAACATCACCTTTGATAATTTCTTTACCGCCTACAACCTGGAACAGGAACTTCTCAAAAGAATGCTGACAATGATTGGATCAATTAGAGAAAACAAGACAGAGCTCCCACCTCAGCTTCTAACAGTAAAGAACAGGCCAGTCTATTCCTCCAACTTTCTGTTTACGGCCAACACTGCCCTGGTCTCCAACATACCCAAAAAGGGCAAAAATGTGGTGGTCATGAGTACCCTATATAGGGATGGAAGGATCAGAGACCAGGAGGACCGTAAGCCAGAGGTCATTCTTGATTATAACGTCACAAAAGGAGGAGTAGAGAACTGTTGGCCTGGTACAGCTGTCAAAGAAGAACTTTATGGTGGCCACTTGTGATCTTTTTTAAATATTCTGGACGTGTAAGCCTATAATGCGATTGCAATCTAGATGGCAATCAACCCAGACTGGAAAGAAGCTCCCAAGAAGATGCCTTTTTCTGGAGGAGCTATGCAAGGCACTGGTGACACCGCACAAACAGAGGAGACAATATCAGTTCAAGTTAAAAACAAATAGATAAGCATTATTTATGCCACATTCAGTTATGCCAGTCTTTATTGTCGTGGATCTTTTTAGATAAATAAAGAGCACTCAGAGAGCGCAGCACCTCCGCCACGCCTAGGCAACTCTGTGTATTAATTATTTTCATTGGCTGATGTAGGGTGTTGTTGCATTCCACCGCCAGGTGGCAGCAAAACCCAAATACATGCCGATTGGAAATCCGGCCCATTGGAAAGACTTCAAATCTTTGGCAGCATAGCTGTTGGCCTATATCTCAGCTGTACTTTGGCCAAGGTACGCGTGTTTCTCTTGTGTTACTCTAAGATCCTGCAAAGTTTGGTTAAAATCTATGTGGCCATTTTTGAGATATCCTGCTAACAGACAAACAGACAAACAGATAAAAGCCGGCAAAAACACACCTCCTTGGCGGAAGTGAATTATGAATTCAATTTCACAAAAAATGCCTGTCAGGTCAATTGTTGAATATGATATGAATTATATATGTTATCTATTTTTTTGGAATTGAGATGAAGACTATACACGTCGCGTATTTTTGTAAACATTTTTATTTCTGTATTGCTTTTAAAACCCCAGAAAATGTCCCGGGTCAGATTGACCCGAATACTAGTTGAGATTCGTAAAAGTGGACATACCACAAAGGTCAAATTCTAAATTACACACTGTAGAACCTCAAAACTAATTTCCCCAGAACATGATCCAACTGTTTCCAAGCAACAAGCAAGAGTGCTGGTGAGTGACCAATCACTGTCCCATAGATCCATAATTATATATTTCATTATTTTCAAGGCATACTAGAGCTTTGGATAGTGCTTCACACTTGAGACAGACAAAGACCTGCAGCATACTGTGGAAGCAACGTAAGATTATTTTATGGGAAGGAAGTGGACCGTTCAACAATGGCCAAGTGTTTCGGCTGTATGTGATCCCTGTGGGTTTGTCCCTTTTTCTCCTTTGCCCTTAGTAGCTCTGCACAAATCTGCTGCATCTTCTTGCTCAATGAGGAGCGCCTAACCAGGGAACGAAGTGCTTAAAGGTCCCTGTGTCACCATCAGAAGGGGGAGGCTTCTGGCATAGGGACTGCTAGTTATGCTCCCTCTCGGCCTGGGATTCTGTGTTACTGCTGCAGTGCTGTGTTCTGACTTACTGACTTTTGGTAGCCGTGAGTTTGTGGCTTCGTTGTTTGTATATCTTTATGTTAATAAATCTCATAGATGTACTTGATTTATGATTCTTTTGGGTCAGTAGTGGAATGTTGTTGGCTTCACAGGGAAGGTGAAGGTCACAATGCAAGTCAATCAACTGACCTGGATCCGAATGAGTGTGTATTGAAGGCTAGCTAAACTCAAGGCAAAATGTCCTGAAAACCAGCAGAAATGGATAACTGCTGCTGTAAAGACCTGTCACAGCATCACCGGGGAAAAAACCCAGCAACTGCAGATGCCTATGGAGTTCTGGCAGCAGACGTTCAACTGCTGCATAGGATTTGCCCCCACGTATGAAAAATGACAACTTAATTTATGCCTATATCCAATTGTCCAAAGGCCTTTGAGCCCTACAAATTAGGACAGTCTGCGTAAATTTGGTGGTAATTTTTGCATATTTCATAAATAATGTTCAGTAATACCGTGAACTTAAAGCTAAATCTACCTCTCAGGCATACAGATGAGCCAAAACGTTAAAAACATTCAAAGATGCAGCAAATAATGCTACCTCCTGACAACACCACACGTCAAGGCCAGCAGACAGATCTCAGACAGTAAGTGAATAGTCAGTTCTAATACTCAACATGCTGGATCTGGGAGAGAGGGGAACTGAACGACTTTGACAAGTGCCAAATGGTTAAGGCCTGTCGAGTGGGTAAGCGCATCTCAGTGGCAAGACGTCTGTGATGTTCTCTGTCAGCAGATGTGAGGGCCCACTCCAAAAAGGGATAAACCAAGAATAGGTGACAAGGTCTTGGGAGCCCAAGGCTCATTGATGCATGAGGGCTATGAAGGCTATCCTGTCCAGAAGGGCAGAGGGTCAGCTGTGGTACAGTTTGCTGATAATTTCAATAATATGTAAATCAGGAATGTGTCACAATGCACAGTGCATCAAAACCTGCTGTGTATTGCACTTTTTAGCTTAGAAAACAGTCAAAGTGCCCACTGTCACCACAGTCCACCTCTAAAAGCACCCCAAATGGGCACCAGAGCTTAAGAACAGGATCATAGAGCAGTTGAAGAAGGTCAGTTGGTCCAGTGAGACCCACTTTCTTTTTATATCATGTGTGTCGTGTGCACCATTGACCTGGGTAGAGAGGGCGTCAGGATGCACTGTGGGAAGAAGACAAGCTGGTGGATGGAGTCTGATTCCCTGCGACATGCTCTGCTGGGAAACCCTGAGTTTGGAATTCAAGTGACATCCGTTTGATGGAGCTGTTGTGGCAGCACACGGTGGACCTCCATTACAGTAGGTAGGTGGTTTTAATCCTGTGGCTGATTGGTATATCTTAATTGATTAATTTCATATCCACTGTAATTGGGAACAGAACCACAGTGATAAATTTTGTCCCTGTCCAAATATCCTTATGGACCTACTGTACATTTGTCCTGCTGTGCAGGGACATTACAGCTGCCCAGCGAGTGATCTCAGCAGCTGTCTTGTTAACTACATTCAGGTCATAGAGGATGATTCCTGGTGACATCATCAGTATATGTTATCCAATGCTAAACTTCCATCAGAAGAACGGTGGAATTAAAGTTACACGCAAATCTATGGGTCCAAGAGTTCTGCAGTGACCATCGGACTCTCCCGTCACTCAGAATTTGTACATTTTTTACAAATACATCAGCAGGCGATGCGGGTATACCCTTACGACCTCCAAGCATCTAATGACTCATTCAATATTTAAATCACTTCAATGCAACAGCACCACCTCTGATGGTAATCGCAGAATTTGCAGAACTTCAATTTTACAGTGACTCCAAAGCAAAATCGCACTGTGGATTACCTATACTTGATGAGGTTCCCTGGCAACTGGTATGGCCTCTCGAAATTCAGCATGCCAGTCTGGAGTGAAAGATGAGACAGCCAATCAACAAACATTCAGCTATTACTTTGTTCCTTTACCACTCGAAAAACCTCAACGCTGCATAACCTGTTGTTTAGGTTGGCAAAAGGACAGTTCACTTCCTGTTTTTATATCATATCAGCACTAGTGTTTTTTTGCAAAGTTTTTCCACTGACGAAAGAGGATTATATTTTAAATATTCAGCCCTGTAAATCTTTTTGCTGTTTCATTAAGTAGGTTTGAATTCAGAAAAAATGTTATTTTTCATATTATAGGACAATGTTGCATACGAATTCTGGTATCAGCTGGCCGCAGTGCTTCAGTGAAGCTGCATCACACTCATATTGAGGGAAATATCCAAACCTTGGATAGTTTTTATGGCCACAGCATGACATCAAATGGAAAATATCGATACATCATTTTATACACTTCTCTCTGACTCAGCATGACATATTTGGGATCGTTGGAAACCTTCGAATCTCCACCAGACTGTAAAATAGGGCTCAGGTTTCACAGTTTTGAATACAGTAGCATTTTATGAACCCATACAAGGGTTTGCGTTATGGTTCTGTCTCACGTGTGCTGTCTTGTCATTGTGCTTATTATTTGTATAATGGTGCTTCTGCATTTTCTCCAGTGCCTCACTCTTTCAATTTTTTTCAGCTTTCTTTTCACCGTCTGAGCATTGATTAACTCTTGCCCAAACTCCTGTGATGTCGTTTGACAGCCTTCAGCATGCCTGAGTCTCGTTGTCCAATCACGTTGCTCATTCGGAATCGGCTGTGGTAGGGTATTTCATTCATTACTTCCACCTGTGCTTAATTCTGGGTCTCGCTAAACTCTGATTGAATGCGTTCTCTGATAGAATCATTACTAATCTGTACTAACCAGCACTTATTTGAGGATGATTGTATATATTTTGTCACGTTACGTATTTACCTTAATTAACACATTAGCGTGTGCGAGCAATTCTAGCTGTTGTAATTTCATCCTAAGCTTTCCCTGATTAACTAAGTTTAAACCTGTGCTTTCCTTTGCTTCTCTCGTGGTGCTTTTACTCGTCATGTTTAGATTACCTTAATCTATACCGTCTAGTTTGATTGCCTCAGCGTCTTGTCTCGAGTCATGATTGTTAACCCAGTTCTCGTGAATTTGTTAATGTCATGTGTTTCTGTTTCCTGCTGAGATTGCCCACCGAGTCCCCGCCTCCTCCCCTGTGTATTTCTGTGGGCAGGAGGGGAGAGAATGAGACCCATTGAGTGTGTACCTTTGTGTCTCCCTGCCTTGGGCAGTGTACCTTAGTTTCTCCCATTCGTTCAGTGCATGTGCATGTGCATGTGCATGTGCATGTGCATGTGCATGGTGTTTTGTTTCTGGCTTGATGGCCTGCTTTTCTCATTTAGTATTTGGTGTTCAAATAAACTCATTGGGTCTCACTCATGAAACGTAAGCAGAACGAATTTGTATGTAATAGTTCCCAGACGGAAATTTACGTGCGTCTCCGCATCATCAATATTTTAGTAGCTCCGATCTTTTCGTAGCTACTAACAAAATCTACACATGCTGCTGACCACGCAGAGGGGAGAGCTGGTACGAAAGTAACATTTTTCACATGGAGGTCATTTTAAAAGAGAAGGTTACGGACCGAAAAATATTTTTGGAGCGATTAACTACTTTCGTGTGTGCTCTGTGGATATCTGGTGCTAAATCATCCCAATATATATCGACTTCAGCATAGTTTGACGACGAACGGAAGTTGCGCATTGCTACTTTCGATCCATCCAGTCGGGATGAAAGTAATGCGCGGGCAGGGCAAAAGTAATGTGATAAAATTTAGTGGAATCTTTTAAAAATTCTGTCGTTTAGACAAAAACAAAAACAGTCAGACATTTGTTTTAAACATTTTACTTTTCTTCAAATGTTTCAAAAGTAAACGTGAACATTTTTAATGTGCAATTGGTCTATTTATAGAAATTATGAAATTACGTTACTCATAATCACAGTTCCCAGATTAGCCAGCACCTCCACTCCGGATCTGCCCCGACTCTGTGCCTACTTCTACTGATCCGGCTGATCCGACAGATATAACTAGATGATGCGCACTCTATAGAGATGCTAACCCATGCCTCTTGTTGACCTTTGACCTTTTGACCTCAAAATTTGGACAGGGTACCCTAAAATCATCTACCCCACAAAAGGTTTGGTCACCCTAGCTTCAGTGATGGCCGAGCTGTCGTGCGGACAGACACACACGCAGGCAGACGGTGCTAAACTGTATACCTACGCCGCCTCGTCGGGCGTGGGTAATGAGCGGTACCCTCAGTGTATGCCTCATGTGACCACAGCAGACAAAAGGTGCACCGCACCCACACTTCTCCAGGCAAAGATGAGGAAAATGTTTCCCCACAAACAAGACACTCCTCATCGTTGCACTGAGAAACTGTGGTTGCAGTGTGTCCACTAAACCTCGTTTTCTTTGGGAGTTTCGAGGACTGTTTTCTCTGGCCCCTCTGCTGACTCTCTTCCTCCACAGCAGCTTTCACAGGGGTGTCGGTCAGTATTGCTGCTTCCCTGCAACATTCAATGAGATTATAGTCAGAATCAGCTTGTTTTTATACAAGCAAGAGAATCAAGACGAGTTAAAAACGACACTCTGCTCACCTCTTTCTGCCTCTCCTTTTATTTTCTTTCCTCGAGCCAGCCTTTGGATATAGGCGAACCTTTTCTGGACTGAACCTCTGTACTGTCGTGCCACTAGCTGTTCCTGGAACCACTAGCATTCCTGGATAGATAATATAAAAAAAATGCTTGGCAAGGCTGAACACGGACATTTAAAGACACACACAGACTCAAACTCTCACCATCTACAGGAATGGCTGACTCATGGGGATGCAGCTCAAATGGGCTCTGGCTAGGTTGATGTCTTAAGGGAGCGTGTGCTGGTGATGGAGCTGGCGCTGGTGATGAAGAGGCCGCTGGTGATGCAGCTGGCGTTGGCGATGAAGAGGGTGCTGGTGATGGCACTGGGGATGGAGCTGGCACTGGGGTCATATGGGTGTGTCATGCAAAATGCTGTAAAAAGGCCAAAAAATATGTCTCCTCCATCCACCCTGATCCACTGGACAGAACCAGTGCAGCCAGGGGTACCATCCCGGATGAAGTGGTCATGGAACTTCTTCATTGGGAAGATAAAGTCAGGGGGAACAAAGTTGCCTCGTGCGTCGGCAGCAAAGGCAACAGTCACCAATGTCCCTCTTTCCCCGGAGATCACAGCACCGACCTGGTGCTGCCTCTTGGTGGCAATGATTTTGTCTGGCACTTGAATCGTTGTGGTACCTGAAATAATAAATGAAATGAATTATTGCTGTTGCAAATCGCTGTTGCTTTTTTATTTATCTAAATATAAATTTTTACCTGTTTCACTCATGTTCCAGATTTCATTTGCTTCAAAATTATAGCGGCTGAGGAGAGTCTATACGTTGTTAAAAAACGCTGTCACATTAATCTTGTTGAAGCTGGTGGAACGGGACATGCTGGTGGCTGGAGGTCGACGGATGGACGGGGTTTTGTTGCGCTGGAGGAAGGAGGTGAGCCAATCCTTCCCTGCCATCTGGTTTTTCTTCCATGAACATGGAGTTTTGAGGCCAATATTTTCGGCCAGCTCATATGCAAACTTTCACACCTAAAACAGCATAAAAAAGTGGTTAATTCCCAGATAGTAAGCACCTCCGCTCCGGATCTGCCCCAGCTCCAGGTGATCCGGCTCAGAGCCGGGGCAGATCCGGAGCAGAGGTGCTTGCTATATGGCGGTAGTGGTGTAGCTCTGTCTGCGGTGTTACTCGCACCTCTTTAGGACTCAGGCCAAAATATATATCAGCTGCTCTCTTTATATATCCCTGCAGTCTCTTCTCCTGTTCTTCTGTGAAGACTTTGTTGTGAGCCCTGTACCCCGGGGCCCTGGTCTGCTGCAGTCTCTTCTCCTGTTCTTCTGTGAAGACTTTGTCGTGAGCCCTGTACCCCGGGGCCCTGGTCTGCTGCCCTCCTGCCTCTGCCCTCCTCTTGCAGTACCTGAACAGGGTGACATGACAAACACCATGCACCGCTGCTGCCCTCCTTATACTATCACCTCTTCGGACATCAAAAAAGGCCCTTGTGTAAACCTCCGGGTCAACCGTTCCTCTCTGGGTAGTTCTGACCCTAACTCTTGCCATTTTCTGTCAATAAAACATAACACACATTTTCATTGAGCTTTTAAACACAAAATGCGGCCATATTAGCAGAGAGGGACGAATGTAACTGTTGCTACTTCAGTCCCGACGGTGACTCCTGACATTTGAATGAGGATTGCTTCTAAAGTGGAAAAAGTCTGACATTTCAAACCTCAGGATATGTTACAAAACTAAATGACCTATCATTTCATCATAAATATGGCACATGGAGCGATAAAGACAATCTTTAAATCAAAAAAGTTTTCCATTTGTCTGAATTTACTCACCACTGTGGAAAACAGTCTACCCGGTCTCGTGCCACGAGGAAGCGACGACACCTCAAGATTTTTCGCGGGTCTGGAGAGGGGCGCGAGCTGCACGTGCTCACCTAGTATAACGCATCGAAGTGTGGATGGCTGTGAGTAAATCGCCATATTACTTTCTTCCAGAGTTACTTTCACACCGGCGCTGTGGCTCCTGTGGGTCCTCCTCCTGTGGCTGATGTTTTTTTGTTTTTTTTTTGTGTGTGTTTATGCGTTTCTTTGCCTCCAGTATCATGTCAACCCATTTACACTTCACCTGGGACATGGTTCTTTGGACTACAGAGACAACATTAACGGCATCTGTCACCTCCCTCCAGGCCTTTGCTTTCCCAGTCCCTATTACACCACTGCTAACAGATGAAAATTAAATGTTTTATCTTAACTCCACCCAAAATTATTTCTATCTCCGCTTTGGAAAAATTACTTTTTCTATCTTTGTTCGCGCCATGACTGACAGGTCAACTGGATGCATCTACACCTCCTTATGGTGGTCATTGGCAATTCATAGGTGGGGATTTATGCTAATAGCTGATTACCGGGAGCGCGCTGTCAGTTTACGATGGATTGGCATTCATGATCATACACACGTTTTTACGATCAGATCAGAGTTTCCCGCAGATTTCATGAATCCGGAGTAGGTTTTTAGTGGCGTAGGCTTTAATGTGCAAATCAACGCACAAATTTACTAATGTTTAATGAATGAGACCCATTTCTCCTACATCTGGTTTCCCCCGACCACTTCTTGACAGGTCTGTAGGTTTTACAACTTAAAAAAATTTGCTGGAGCCCTACAAGCTTACCAACGGCATGTAGTGTGAGATCTGCCAAAAGCCTGTAATTTCATCAGGGTTCACTTGAACCTCAAATGCCCTCAAATTAAAGCTGACAGTCTGAATGTAATTTGAGGGAACAAGACTGTGAGCAGTTTTAAAGCTACTGCGCAAATATTGAAAGACCTCACTAAATAATTGTTGGAAATTTGGAGGCTTGTGGTATTTTTGAAAGAATATGCACAAAGTAACTCAAAAGCATGTATCAATGGGGTTACATTTCCCAAGACAGTCAAGTGTCAAATCTCTGTCATATAGATGTAAGAGGAATTTTTGTGAATTCAAATGAAATAACCGCCGAAGAAGAATAAGACAGACTTGTGCACTTTAAAATGTCCCTTCGGACAGTTTATTTCCCCATGCATAGTTTGGACAAGTGTGTAGTGGAACTTCATAAAGATTTAAGAACTAAAGGAAAAACTAACAAAAAAAAACTTTATCCATTGTTATTTTCTCCTCGTTATAGATATTAGAGCTTTTTTTTCATTCTAAACAAAATGGTGCCTACTTGATATTAAGTGTGAAAATTCATCACCAGTCTTTCACAGGGGCTAGGTTTGGATTAGGAAAAGTGCTATAACATAAATAAGCTGGAAGGGCTTCAAGGGAAACATTGTTCAGCAAATTTCTAAAACAAATCAAAAACAAGATTTGAAGGTACTCTCTCCATCTCTTTGAAGTGAAATGTATCTTGCAAAGTAAAAAAGTCTATTGTAAACATATGTTACGTCAAAAATGGTTTGTATGTCTACAAACCTATGTGAGTCACACAGCTCGGTTAGGAGAATACCATAAAGTGAGGACAAATTAAAGCCTAATTTACAGTACCAGTCAAAGGATTGGACCCCCTTCACTTGTGTCATAATATTGATTTTAGTTAATTGCTTAATGTAGTTTACTAAAGGAAACAACTTCAAATGGCACAAGGTAAGAAGAAAATAGCCTTGAGTTGAAAAAGCAAAGGTAATTTTACAGGGCAGCATCCAGATTTTGGAATTCTTGAAAAGCCTCATTTGACGAACAGAAAAGAAATTCTTCATTTTCCTTCAAGAGAATTAAAATCAAGGCAGCTTGGAGGCTACTGGACAGAAAATCAAGGAGAACAACACCACAAGGACAGAAAACAGCTGCGCTGGTGTGAACATTCAAACCAAATAACTGTCAGTGTATAAAAAATGTAAGCAAATGCTCTGCTATTTTTATTGCAAAAAGTGGTTATTTAGATTAATTTATGATTAAAACCTTACTTGTCAAAGGATTTAATTTATTTTTGTCAGTGCCACAGCAAAGCGGGGACCAGCCTTATAAACTGAAATCTGTGTCTCACTGAGTGATGAAGTTACACACTACGTCTATCAAGTGAGTGATAACGTTTGCGGAAGTCTGCGACTGAGACAATGAAGAAGTTACACCATAGGTCAGTCCAGAGTTGAAGTTTTCACATTGGCCACTGCTTTTAAAAAATGAATAGCTGCAAAAATGTTCTTGCCATTAACTTGGTATTCACCAAGTCTCACTGAATCTCTAGTTACTTTTAAAATTTAGGTAAGTCTATTCTTTTGATTGGTACTGTATGTTTAAAACAGAAAAAAATAATTTCCTGTTTTCATTTAGTAGGTTTTAAACTGTAGAGGACCTGGACTTACACGTCTCATATGACAAACTTACTTAACATACAGTATTCCACTGAGCAAGCTAAGACTTTGTTGTATTGTTTTGAATCAGTGAAGACTATAGGACTTTGTTCGTCCCTTTAACGGGGACTAATTGAAATTTCAGACCTGATGAACACTGATATTTGAGCTGGTAAAATAATTCTTCACATACATACATTGTTAGCACACAGCAATACGAAGACTGGCACTCAACAAAACAACTTTCTGTCGGTGGAAACCCGATACACAACACATACAGCCAGCCAGTAATTCTGCAGCCCCTTGCTTCTGAACAACAGAATGTGGAATCAACCTCTCGCTAATTGGCAAAAGGTGAAGCGCAAACTTCAAAAAAAAATAAAAAATCTAACTGAACAAAAGATTATCCAGCACTGAAACTAAATGCACACAAACAAAACAGTAATACAGTGTTTGTCACAGGATTAAATTTCGACTGATCAGATCAAAGGTTTCTCTTCATCGGTGGAGACTGATTTGAACAGATGGATTTAAAACAATAAAATACGAAACACTACAAACAGCATGTTTTGACAGAAAATAGGTAGTTCATGTTCACACGAAATCAGTGAGGACTCAAAGATAAATGTTTCACATTTTTTTCTACCCATTCTCCTCTAAAAAAAAAAAAGAAATGTGATAAAGTTTTCACAGATTTCAGTTTGAGATTATAGTCTTAATAATGTTCAAGCATCATTACAGCAGCCTCCTCTATTCATTTACTTCAATGATGGAGCCAGTGTTTTAACAAAACATACAGTATATTACCTTTTAAAAACAACTCAAACACACTAAAATAACTGTGGGCAACGAATAGGAACACTTGAGGCAGTTCCCCCATCAATGAAAGATTTAAGGTAGTAAAAGAATTGACATTAGGTCAAAGGCGATAACAACACTCAAACGAGATAGTATTTGCATTCAAAATGACCAAAATACACCTCAAAACTTACTAAGATAAAATAGGAAAAAAAACATAAATGCAGAGTCCAAACTTGACACTCCAAACGTGACGGTTTTCACACTTTTTAAGTGTGCAGGTAGCAGATTTTTCTCAGTAATGTAATAGCAAATTGACCCATTGATGAGTAATAAGTTACCATAGTAACAATATCTTGGAACATCAGGTAACTGACAGCAACCCCCTATGCCTGATGAGTAACAATTTCTTCAGTCTTACACCTCATTGAGTCACAGTAAAGTTTGGGTAGGGCCATGTTTGGATTGGTTGTCCCGAGATGAGGGTTGGGGTTCTGGACTCATTTGACATGTTCAGCACTGTGGGAGGAACAGTAGTACTTTTTGTGGGCTATGAAGGTGGACAGACTGCTGAACCTGATGTTACACAGCCTGCAGTAGCGGTGGTTTCCGTTCTGCAAGGGAGACACCAGGGCCGCTTTTGGTGCCAGGTGAGCATGGCTATGGGAGCCAGGTTTCTCCAGCAACTGTGAGTGTAGCCCCGCCTCCATAAGGGCTTCGGCCTGATGAAGGACAGGCAAGGGGGTGGTGCCTGGGGAAGATGAGGCGGGGGACGAGGGCGGAGCCCCATGGTGCATGGGACTTCCATTCAGCAGAGGCGAGGAAGAGGCTGGAGAGATACTCTCCCTCTTCACTTGGCCATTCACACTGTCTCTCCTGGGCTGCTTGGGAGATATGGCAGGCTTTGAGGCCTTGGGGCTCAGATTTGGAGTCACCCCAGCAGTGTTGGGGGCAGGGGTCTCTGGGGTAACCGCACTCCCAGGCTGGAGGGTGAGAACCAATCCGTGTACGACTCTGAAATGTTCCATCAGGTCACCCACCACTGCTCCGCTCTGGGGACAATACGGGCAGACCGTAGGCGGCTGGGGGGACACTACGGCCTTTGCGCCTTGGGTGAAATGTAATGGAGCCCCCTCGGGTCCCAGGGGGCTGGGAAGCGCGGGCGAGGGTTCCATTTTGGCGCCCTTGGCGACCCCCAAGCGCTCGGAGTGGAGTTCTGTGAGGCCAGACCTGGGGGAGGGGGAAGCTGACGCAGACCTCCGAAGCTTTTGTAACTGTTCCAGGGGGCGCTGTTGCTGCTGGAGTGACGTCGCGGGGCAATAATAGGCCTTGTGCGCCAGGTAGTTCTCGATGCTGTTGAAGCTGATGCAGCAGGCCGTGCATTTGTGGTAGTCTGCCAGAGGAAGGGGCAGGGCTGGGGGCGCGGCCCTCTGGGGCTCCCGAAGGCGGGGCCTCTTACTCAGATCAATGGGGCCCTCCCCCTCCGGGCAGTTGCCAGGTGATGGGGCGGGGACTCCTTCCTGCTTCACCATGGGAGCCGGCGTAGGGGCAGAGGCCAGAGCTTGGGTTCGGGCCATGTGGATCTCGTACATCTTCTTGCGCTTGCGGGTGCGCACGGGCTGCGGCTGGAAGGCCTTCCCTGGGAGGGAGTGCTGGAGCCGATGGTTGGTGGGGTCGTGGCGAGAGGCACAGTAGAAGCGCTTGTGCACCATGTAGTTTTCATGGCGGCTGAAACGGATGTTGCACGCCTGGCAGAAGGTGGCCGTGGGGTCCTCCTCCAGGTCTTCCCCCTCTCCCGAAACACCGCCGGGACTCTGGCTGCCCTCGCTCGCCCGGCCTCCGCTCCCGCTCTCCCCCTCCGAACAAGATGCCTCCCTCGGGCCTGCGTCTTCACTCTTCACCTCCACGCGTTTGCCATCGGCGGTGCCCCCTTGTGGTGCCTCCGCATCGCTGTGCGCGGTAGAAGATGCGCGGGTGACTTCTGACGCTGGGGATGCGGAGCTGAGCCCAGCGGGAGGCTCCGCCCCTTCCTTGGCAGGGGGGACAGCGGTGGGCGTGGCAGTGGGTGTATCTCCTTGCTGCTGGTGCCTGCTGGAGCAGTACAGCCTCTTGTGGACATAGAAGTTGTTGACGTTGTTGAAGGTGATGTCACACTCAAAGCACGTCGCCCCCTTCGGGACAGGTGAGCCAGCGGTGGCATAGTAAGCAGCGGTCGCCGTGCCAACGCCCAGAGTGTGACCTTGTTTGAGTCGGCTGTGCACCATCTCAGACATCTTAGCCAGGATCTCCGAAGCCTGAGGCAGGATGGCCTCGGGACCGAACACGTATTGGGGAAGGAACACCGCCCCCCCAGGCAGCCCCGCCCCGACACTGCCCTGGTGTGCCGGGCTGGA
This sequence comes from Gymnothorax reevesii, assembly GCA_029721435.1. Classification (NCBI taxonomy): domain Eukaryota; kingdom Metazoa; phylum Chordata; class Actinopteri; order Anguilliformes; family Muraenidae; genus Gymnothorax; species Gymnothorax reevesii. The sequence continues at coordinate 26,589,356 of CM056574.1, read as the reverse complement.
ACCTGGTGTGGGGCTGGGTGGCTCTGCCTTCACGGCCGGTGAGGATGTAGCGCTGGGTGGGATTTCAGTTTGTGGGCGGGGTCTGTCTAGCCCCACCCCTTCATTCCCATTCAAGCCCTGCCCCTCATCTCCCTCTTCGGAGTCAGAGCGGGGCTCCTCTTTGACCTGTACGGCTGAGTCCAGTGGACTACTGCTACCCTCGCGAGGGGTGGCTGAGCCCCCATTGGCTCCTGGTGTGTCCGAATCGGGCAGAGGTGCGCATGCCGGCTCAGGGCTCTTGGAGGAGGAAGGCGGGGTCTGCTTGGGAGCGGGGCTTCTCTCAGCCACGCCTCTCACCTCGAGGTGTGTCCGCACGTGCTGCTGAAGAAGGGCAGGGGAGTCCGCCCCAAATCCACACACCTGACACTTCAGCACGACCCCACAGTCTGGAGGACTTAGTCCTACAACACCAGAAGAACAGAAACAAAACAGAAGAACAATGTAACCATATTATCACCACATTATCTTTAATACATAACAGTACACATCCTGCTAAAGTTATCCACGTTGCCTTTTCACCGTCACCAACAAATGAAGTTGGACAGAGGTTATGTTTGTTTGTTTGTCCGGACTATTTCTCTCAAGTTTTGGGATGGACTTGAATAAAGATAATATTTGTTCAGTTCATAGTGACAAAGGCATTGGCAAAGGGAAGCATACTCCAAGTGCTTTTGAGTTGAAATTTGTCACACAAAGCTCTAGTTTTGAGGGATAATGAGTAAGAAATACACAGTAACTGTGGTATGGTAAACTCACAAGAGCACCATTTGGGGGCCCCCAATTGGAGATTTCAGTGCATCCATTAGATTCAAGTTTAAAAGTACAATAACCAAGTAAACAAATATGTCAGAAAAAATGTATTTTAGTTAGACAATTATGTACAGTAGCGAGAGTAAACTTCTGTAACTTTAGCTATCGCTCTGTACTTGAGGGTGTTGTGGGGTTATTACTGCTGACACTGACTGCTGCAGATACATGCGGACTATCTGTCTCATATTCTTAAAAAGCTTGTTTGCCAACTGTCAGTGATCCTGACCACTCAAGCACGAGGTACATACGCTACCTGTAGCCAGCGGTAAAGGCGGAAGTCCAGGGCCAGGGGAGTACACCTCGCTGCGGGAGCCGGGCTGGCACACCATGTGGCAGGTGACCAGGTGACTATACAGAATATCACGGGTGGTCGAAACAAAGCCGCAGCCGTGACAAATGCCGTTCAGCGTGTCCGTGTGCACCTTCAGGTGTCGCTCGCAGTTGGCCTTGGTGGTGAAGGCAGACAGGCAGATGAGACACACGAAGGGCCGCTCGCCTGTAATGCACAGAGATGACCAATCACCGTTAATGACCAGTCTTCAGGATCCGGTGAAACCTGAGACTCAATTAACAGAATGCAGTGAATTACAACTGATTTCCATCTCTCTCTGTTCTGGATGGGTCGTTACCAACGTAAGTGCTTGAGTGCTAATACACAAATGCTCAAAATGCGCATGTGGTGTATATGTTCGTTGGCATGCCCATGTGACATGCTCATATCCCTGATGTGGATGCAGTTACGATACAAGCTCTCACACTGCAAGTGGTTAGTAGCAGGGTTTCCCCAAAACTGTTCTTGGAGATCTGCTATCCATCCTATAGGTGTCAGCACAGACCCTCACAAAGTACATCTCATTCGATAGCTGAGGCCTCTCTGCACTGCCAATTAACAGAACCCAGTAGATGTACACCCATCAGAGATAAAACAAACATTTACTGAACAGAGGATTGGCAGCAAGGGGATGGGGGAGAACAATGATAAAAATGGCGACAAAAATGTTCGCTGAAGGGGTCTTCAGAGTTAAGTGTAGTAATAACCAAAACAATGTAAAAACTAAGAAATTCACATACTCAACATGATTTTAATCTCATAAAATGTAGTCTTTTGATAAAAATGTACATGGTTGTGTGACGGTCGGTTATTTGAGACGCCAAATGCTGTGGCCAGAACGAAAGGTGGAACAGCAAAATAAGAGACAAACACAGACAGAAATCACAGAGAGAGAAACTCGTGCTTCCAAAGGACCAAGATCCAGTCCGTATAACAATAAGGAAGCAAAGGGAGTTCGACAGAACAAATTGAAAGGGAAAAAATCTCGGAAACCGAAATAAAAAGAATTTTCACCAGACGGTGCTCAGAAAGAGAAAAAACAGAAAGATTTGCTTGCTATCTAGCACTTTCCTCTTTTGCAGCTAATACCTCAACAACTTTCTCACTAGAGACCTTACCGGCTATAGTGCAAACAAAATACTGACACTCTAGCAAGGGCAGTGGGGCGGAACTAGGGCTTAAATAGAATCCGGGCGATGCCCCCAATTAATGCCAGCTGGCCCAAGAATCCGATTGTGGGCAAAACGATATCGTCCCGGACAAGAGAAACCAAGAAAGCTCTCAAAGCCACCACCAGCCACTTTAAAGACAAAATCTGAAAATATTTTGTGGCACTAATATTTCAATAACCCATGGTCAGATTTTACTCAAATTAGTCTCATATGAAAGGTTTAAGACAGTTCTATGAAATAAAAAAGGATTTTTTTGTTCGGAACATTTATGAATATTTAATGAGCTCTGTTATGTAACCATAACGAAAGTCCCTATGATCAACTTGCTTCATTTTCAAAATTAACCCCCTAGGGATGCACCTACCTAGAAAATCCTTTGTCATTTCATAGATCTCCAACTTCAGTCCAAATTTCAAGTCAATCAGATGAATATTAATGATTGTATGAATGCCACAATGTTGAAAATCAGTGAAAATTGTGGATTTTTTTCTTTTTGTGGATAATTTGCATTTAAAGTCACAAGTAACAATTGAAGCAGAGGAAAAACATAGATTCTTGGTGTTTACTGGCATCTCACTGCATTCCTTTATTTATTTTACTTATTTTATGTGAAAATCAAAAATACTGACATTTTAAAATAAAATGTACATTTTTACCCAGAAGACCCCTTAACAGTTTTTTTCTGGTTGTTTTTGTCCCGGGTCAGGAGTGGAGAGCTTAAATATTTGACTAGTACTGCGTAAAATGACATCGTCCGATCAAGTCATTAATGATACACAAAAGGTGAAGCAGCCAAGGTGCATTCAGCAGATCAACAAGGAAATGGTGCACAGCAAGGCTCCCGGATTTTTGACCAGCAGGGTGTGTGTTGGACCTTCCTCAGCAATTTAACCAGTCGACTACAAAGTTAACTCACTCCGTTTAGTTCTTTGACTATAAGGTGCCTACTTATTTCAAGTTTAAATAAAAACCAGCAAACCAAGTGGCATTTTAGGGCAATACAGTTATGATAACATATAAAACACTCACAAAACAAAGCAGTCAAGTTGTGTCAGATTAGGTGAGTAAATGTCAATCATATTTCACGGTGACGGTGTAGCGAGGCATGTATCAAGGCAATTCTTTTAACAACAATGCAAGAACTTTAGCAAGGGAAATGAGGTGAATGTCACGTGACACCTGTAATCAGGTGTATCACATAGAGACAATAATGTGACGACACAAACTAGCCAGTGCAGTGAAAGTTGAAAACACCTATAACTTGGATTTTACTTCGCAATAATAAAATGCCTCATACAAAACAGTGATTATGAGAAGGGACTTTAACGAGAGAAAACTAAAGTCATGAAACAATGTCTTCGATGTCTCACCGCTGTGCGTGCGCATGTGTATCTCCAGGGAGCTGGCGCTGGGGCAGCTCTTGTTGCAGTGGGGGAAGGGGCAGACACGCTCGTTGGGGTACGACTCGCGGGGCTTCTCCGGCGGCGGAGAGGCCGGGTCCTGCTTTTGCCGGCTGGCGCAGTAATACATCAGGTGAGCCTGCAGGTTCCTCTCGCTCCGGTACCAAATCCCACAATCCTTACAAGGGAAGATATCCTCTGGAACAATCAAATCATGCCACTGAAGTTAGGATAACCAATCACAGATGAGACTACGCTCTCTTGAACTTAGATTTTGTGCAGTGGAATTCTGAAACTTTTGTTATCTAGACTACATGTGTCATAAAAGTCTTAATTTTGTGCTGGGGTTTAGATACATTTGTTTAAATATTTTCAAGAAAATAATGGCCATCTTTATATGGTTCACAAACTTTAACCTCTTAAACTCTAGGGTCCCCCACTCACCGCAGCAAAATACCTACAACGCCGCGCTAATTAAGTAGCAATATAGTCATACTACACATCAAATGAAACAGGAGAGCCTCTGCTACAAGCACATATAAGTCCTTTTTACATACACCAAGCACAACTCAAAAACCAAGCATATTAATGTTCAAATATCAAAATCCGAGCAGCGTCAGAAAATCAACCCTCTCTCCACATTTCCATGTCTCCCTCTCTGATACTTCATGCTACACAAACAGAAATATACTCTATTCATTTTGGGTATGTCATTTTCAAACAGAAACCTAAAAAAGAGGCTGGGGCTTAAAGAAGCACAGCATATGCATCTTTTATTTCGGGATAAAATCTCATTCCAAGTGTTTCAATAACTGCCGCAGTACCACAAACACAAAGGGTGTGTTCGAGCGCATCTGCAAGTGAGCCGGCTGAGCAAGATTCACTAAAAATCACGCGAGAATATTGCCAAAGTTGCGCGATAAGCCCTCCAAAACTCGCAATGGCTGCAGCCATCGTGGGGTTTGGAGGGCTTATCGCGCAACTTTGGCAATATTCTCGCGTGATTTTTCGGGAATCTCGCGCAGCCGGCTCACTTACAGACGCGCTCGAACGCACCCAAAGATGGAGGGAGAGGGAGAAAGTCTTCAGGCTTTGAAGTGTTGCTCAGTGTTAAATATTGAATGCTTTGGCGATATAAAATGTTGTATTTTGTCATGCCGATAAACCAAACAGAAATGATAAAGATGCAGTAGAGAGAGAAAGAAAGAGAGAGAGATGGAAAAAGAGAGCACTCAGCAAGCGCAGGTAATCTAACAGATCTTGTGTCAGGAATCATGTTCAGTGACTCAATTGGTAATGACTTCCTGAGGCATGTAATGTCCTGGATCCACGCTGAGAGAGGTAATTTAACAGGGAAACAGCAATATGAATCGCGATGTTTCATTCCTCAGGTTAATTCCTGATGATTCATCGCCCTCTCACATCACAGCACAGCCACATTTAATGAGGACTTTTATTCTGACATGCCGCGCTGTGTTTCAGAAGTAAAGAGCGCGGTCGGTATCCTTGAGACGACATTAAAGAGTTCTCCAGATCAAAAACGTTCGATGTTAGCAGCCTAGTTTAAAAATCTTAATGGCCACAATGGTCATGCACATTCAGCACATCAAATCTTGACTTCAGAGATTAAAGAAAAACTTGATCCGTTTGATCAAATTTTTCTCGTTATGGAAAAGGGCTGTTAACAGTCATTTCTTATGTCAACTGAGTAATCTTTAGATTCTAACATTCAAAGATTACATCAATAAAATCTTACCATTCTTGCCAACACATTCTGCTTTGACAGTAATGATGTGAACTGGGTGCTACTGTAACTCCAGTTAATTAATATAGTGGGAATATACTGCAAAGTCTGTTCTGATTACCAGCAGTATCCATGGATGAGGTATTGTTCTGAATTCTGTTGTTTTTTGTTTCATTCCTACAATATTGCAGCAATCCTTTCTAAACTTGCTACACAAATCAGCCATGGTCCAGAATAATACAAGCTATTTAACTTTGGATCCAACAGACCAAAGTTTAACAAAGATGTAGGCCAATGTCAATACAAAAGCACTGTAACGCTTTCAGGGACGAGGTATGTTGTGCCTGGGATCGCTTGTTTGAAAAGAGTCATAATTTGGGACAGTGCAGATCACATTTTGTGAATGTAAATACCTTCAAAAAACATTACAGCATATTTGCATCCATATTGATAAAATCGTTTCGGAGTATAAAATTCAGTCGTAAACATTACTGACCTAATTCAATATGGGAACATCAGTTATTTATCTCAATTATTGGCTTGACCAACATGGTCAGGTCCTACATCCCTGTAAGTAGGTATGTATGTATATAGGTGGATGGGTGAGTGGGTGAGTGAGCAAACATGTGAGTGAGTGAATTAGAAGTTGCACTACTGGTCAGCCAATTTTGCAAGTAAACCATGAACTGTCCAGCCATATACTAGGTTTTAATCTAATCCTGATCACATGATGTTTAACCTCATCCCCACTGGATGCGTTAGGTTACCTGCCACCCGACCCCAATGAACAGCCCTGGGGTACATTTCCCGAAAGCATAATTGCTACCTACATTTGCGATACGTACCCCTGATCACTAACAGAGAATACCAGAACTTACTGTTGATGACGGCCGTGGCCAGAATAGCCGCCATACCCGCCTGCTGAGGGAGGAGCTGGATTTCTGAGTGTAGCGCAGCCGGGTAGGCTGGCTCCTCCTCCTCATTCACTGGTGCATTGTGGGTCTTGGTAGCTTTGACCGGCTCTTCTGTTGGAGATCCTGACAGAGTGGCCAGTAATCTGTTCCCAGTGCGGATCTCCTGAGTCACCTTACAATACAGCTCTTCACCTGGGAGAGGACAGAGTTCCTCATAAGTATTCAGTGTTGCTTAATGTTACTCACATGTTCTGTCTAAAACTGTGTATTTTGCCCATTTTCTTTCCTTCTGATTTGATTGAAGTGGACTAAATAGAAATAAGAGAACATGGAAGCCAGATGGAGTCTGAATGGAAGAATGTTCTGAATGTTTTGGTCAGCCTAGTATACTGGGCTGAAACTCGGTGATACGTGTTTATCAGGGACGTGCAGTCAGGGTAGGCAGTGACCTCTTTTTTTAATTGCTAGATTTTGTCAAACTGTTCCCACGTACTATGTCTGATTGTAAGTCAATTAATTTGACCTTTTTTTCTGGTCAATTAAACGTGTAATGATTAAGTGGTGAAAGTGACAAAAAGATTAATTTACCTTTATGCTTTGATTTGAAACTGCAAGGACTTAAATCTTAATAATTCATAGGGAAAAAATCTCAACTCTCTGGGTAATTTTGTATAATGTTTTGATCTTTTGTTTATCGGTTTATGAATGAAGACTGAAAATAAACTCCCTATTTTTTTAAAAATGGCATTAAAAAGTACGTGTTTAAGTGGGAAATTTTATCGTAAACATAATGACCGCACATTGAATGCCACATAAGAAAGGTTTTAATGCTTGATAATGGCATTGCGTTAGCTTCCTCTAAGCATACATGAACAAACTTGCTGTCTGGTGAGCATTTGCAGGTTTGATGCACTGAGCAATAATGTTGTGAATGGAACTGGCAGGCCATTCTGCTGTTTAGTCTCGTAAATTAGTTAATCAATCTTCAGATTGCTAATCAAGCAAAGAAATAGAGTTATTGTTTGTTTAACGGTGAGGATTCTGCCTACCCTAACCGACCTCCGACGGTACGTCACTGGTTTGTATTGTTTTAGGATAGAATAAAACGATTGTTGCAGTTTTGTCAGGTGTGTCCTTTAAGAATGGGTTGTGATTACACAGGCACTCTCACACAAAATATAGGTCAAAATTACAGAAACACATCGGGCAGGCCAGGTGGGATTGAAAAAAAGCGAGAATTTTCTGAGTAGTGTACAGTGTCCCATCAGAGTAGCTATTTTCATAACATGATTTCACTTGGAGGTCTTTTTCATCATTTATGAACTGATGTAATTACATGTTAAGGCAGGAATACATAATAACAGCGACAGGCTATTCTGCTCAGAAATAATTTTAATTTACCCAGAAATTCAAGGACTCCAGCTATGATCGACAAACAAACAAAGTGGTTATCAAAGATTATGCAACAGTCTTAAATGAGACTATTTTTAGCTGGCCCTTTTATCCTATGCGGCATAAAGTTGATAGGATTAAGCAATGGCCAATCCCCCTGGAGCAATGTGGGATTAAGGGCCTAGCACAGGGGCCCTAAAATTAACATAAATTGACAGGAGCTCATACCATCAAACTTTCAATTCCATCACCTAAGCCAAGAGGCCACAGACTGGCCCTAGATGTCACTGTGGTGGTAAAAATATGTGGTTTGAAAAGTTAGTGGAATACCTTGGCTATAGATGGTGCAGTTAGCTTCACTCTGGATGGAGGTGACAGGCAGCCGTTTCAGCCAAAGTTCAGTGTCTGTACTGACCACAGTGAGAATCTGGCCCTGTAATAAGAGACAGGACAGAAACAGAGGAAGACAATAAGGGAATGTGGCCAAGAAGAAGAGATGTACGTTACACAATAAAAGGAACATATTTGATCCCCACTGTCAAACACAAAACAAGTTTACAATACCAGACATGTTTTCTGAAACCTACAGACATACATTTATCCAAATGCCAAAAAGGTGTCAAAATAAATAAGAGAAAGAATCAACCAAGAACGAGGGAGACACAAGAGTTGATGGTGCACTTACTGCGTTTGCCCTCCTTACCAGTAGATGGCAGCATTTAGTTAAATGAAACACTGTTAGCCCAGAGATAAGCTGAGCTCTCTCTGCTCCCTCCTTCTCCACATTGTCATACACACCCCAGGCAGAACGAAGCTCCACCAAAATTGATTTTGGGCTTAAAGAATAAAAGGCCTGAGCAAAAAATATAATTAAAGGTGAGACTGGAGGTGGGGGCGCACAGAGCAATGCTGAAAGGTTTATTTCCTGAGACTTCGGCTCAGCACGTATTGCATTTCACAAAGGACACGCTCGGATGACGAGATATCACGTCCTTTTGTTTTAATTTGAAACTCAATCTCAAGCTGCTCTCCATGGCCGTGAGGGCCTTGTGTGGACGCTCATTCATCCCCGCCTAGTCTAACAAGAGGCTGATTTGATGTTTTCAACAGGGCAACTTAGTTTTTCAGGGTTGAGAATGAACTGTACTCTCACGCATGCTCACGTTCGCAGTGAATCATGTTTGTGTGGAAAGTAATGTTTATTGGATAGGTTTCAGTTTGCAGTATAGTAAATAGGTATTATGACAATGATACCATTTTAAAACACTAACCATCACCTGCAATTTGATGTAATCTACGTCCATATCGAGTGAACCATACAAGTTTTAATTGTGTCACATTCCTACTACTTACAAGCAGCACTGTAACAGACCAGTTTCAGCAGGCAAGTCTTTTCAGCTGTTTGTGTGTGTGTAGGCGTGAAAAAAGACAGTGTGAACCTCTAATTATGTGCACTGAGTGACTCCATGTACAGTCTATGTGCGTGTAGGTAAGAGTATGAAAATGAGTGCGAATGCTATTGCGAGTATGTGGAGGACACAACTGTCAGCCCTCCTTTGGAGAGTCAGGCCTCCTCTCCCTACCCCATAATGCACTGTGCCGGGCTTATCTCTCCTCTCCGTGCTGCTGACACCTTTCACATGCTGGACTGAGGGCGCACAGAAAAGAGTCTGAGATCCAGCACAGCCCTGGAGTTTCACCTCTGCAACCCTCCCGGAACCTCGGCACTTTGAAAACGTTAAGCCCTCCGCGCACATCATGGCCTGTCACGGAGTTTTGAAGTCCCAACGCTAAGCCCTCCTCCGTCTAACCCCCCGCCCACCCCCTCGTCCCTCATGAATATTAATTGCGGGGAACGCAGAGCTTTAATCTGGCGGATCCGCGAGCTGCTGAGGCAGTGGTGATAGTCAATCTAATTATTGAGCCTGATATTACCCCCCCACCCCTCCCCTCCCCCGAACCTCACCTTACGCACACACGCTAACCCCCCGCCGCACCTCACCCAGGGACACCCCCCCCAACACACCCCCCAACAAGCAATCCCAGTCCCGCCGCCCTCCAGCACCGCCTGCAAAGTCCTGCCTCCTCTTATCGTTCCCACAAACACCCTCTTCTCTGCCCGATAAAACCAGAATGCAAATGATGCGAGGCTGATTTCCGCATCCCCCTCTATATTCTGGGTGAAAAAAGAAAGAACATGTGGTCCTGTTTTCTCGCCTCTTCACTCGCTGGCCATCCAACTCACCCTTCAGTGTGGCCTGTCCTGTCTCAGAAGCCAGGAAGAACTGCGAAAGTAGGAAGACTGGCCCGAACCAGGCAGATCTGAGACCACAGAAAACTATGATTTGACCCAACTTTAGCAGAAACTTTAAACTGTACCAAGATCAGCATATAAAACCCACAATCGGAGGTCACCACATATGAAATGACCTTTTTGTGCTCACTAGGCAAAATGAACCATCTGTTTCAATAGTCATAGTGGCCTAACCGTCCCCTGGACATTTGTACTTGTTCTGTCACTATGCCTCATCTGCTAAACAAGCAAGGAATATCCATCTGAATATCGGCCTTGAGGATGTGTTTGCCCAGTCCACACAGAACATGTCAGCCATGGAAATCTCCATCCCATCTCCAACCACCATAAGCTTCCCACTGATGTTCACCATTGCGGCATACACCCTAACATCACTGAGATTCTTCACCCTTTCCCCAATCTCTGGAACATTCCATCTTATCTCCAGCCAGCCAAACCCATCTACAATACCTGAAAATCCAAACACTCCCTCCTGTTAACCTACACCTGGGCCAGTCTCCACCCAGCTGATCTCCACCCCAATCCAAGCTTCTAGATCACCCCTGATTTACAAGACACAGTCTTCAGGCCAGCTGGCTGTACCTCCTCTCTATCTTTCCCTCTTTCCCCCCTTCCCCCTCTCTTTCTCTGTCCATGTCAAACAGGAAATGTTTCTTTGTGTTGTTGGCCAATTGTGGGAGAATGTGAGCTTCGTCCAGAACAAAAGGGTCAGTGTGTGGATCCTCTAAAAAACCTCAGAGAAAAGGAAGGACGATAACATCGCTCCCTCTCATCCCATCCGGCTAAGCAGTCCTCTCAAAAAACACACACGCACACACACAAACACATACGCACACAACCTTACAGACACTGCCTTACACAAATACAGTTGCGCTCAAAAGTTTGGAATCACTGAGACATTTTTGTGAAAGAAACCGATAGCAGTATTGCAGCAATGTATGCATTAAATTGATCAAAAGATTACAGCTAAAAAAAATTTGTAATGTGCAAAGATTAACATTACTGTTCAAATAATTGATTTCTTAGCCAATCTTCACATATGATTGTAAAGCCCCTCTTTCAGAAGCCATTCATCAAGAGCGTGAAATGAAAATGGCCTCCCCTCATTTTTGCACAATTTTTCAGGTGATAATTTTGGTCCTACAGAAACCTTTCCTTCATTTTAACAGCAACACATTCTGAACCGCGAGATTCACTTATTTAGTCCAATTTTCTAGTTCTAGATCAACACTAGCAAATATAAATGAAAAAAAGACCATAAAAATATTTTTATCTTGAAACGTCAATTGTCCAGTCAATTGTTGTTTCCAGAGATTAAGGCTATTCCATACATTACATTGAAGATATCATACAAAGTTGTATAACTAAGAAAGAAACACAATTTCGGTCAGAACAGAAGCGGATGGCCAAAATGCGCACCTGAGTAAGAGGACAAATTCATCTGATAGTTGAGTTTGACAAAGACATACCTCAGTGATCCTCAGCTTGCAGTTTGAATAGCACCTGTTCAACATAATTTTCTGCCACAGTGAAAACAAAACAACTCTGGCCTTAGTTTAGACTAAAAAAGCAACTTATGAAACTATCTCATTTCATAACACATCACAGTTACTCACTTATAAATGACCAATAGGTAAGACTAAGCACATGAAACGAAGATTCAACCATAAAGATGGCACCTTCGAAAAATGCCAATAAAGCCAGTTTCCCGGAATCCTCTCTTCTTAATTGCTGCTAGTCTTACAGAAATTGTTCAGAGTTGCTCATCTGTGTTACCCAAATCCGGGACACTGAAGTGATTGTCATCTTTCACAGTTGTGCGTCCGAACCTTCCACTACTTTATTGATTCTTTTTGCATCCAGTATTTTACAGACAATAGTGCTCATCCCTGTATAACAAGAGCAACGCAGAGCGTGGCATATGCCCCCGCCTGTATGTTGATCAAGGGCATATTGAGATGGCTGCTGATGCGGCCATTTTAGATATCGCACGACGCTGGTTTTCGAAAGGAACCTTCCTCTAGCCACTCCCAATACGCCATTAAGAAATGGCATCAATCCGACGAGAGATTCTATAGTTATCCCACGGAAACGAAAAGTTAACGGATGACGAACGACGGACGGACATGGTATTCTTTCCTCTTTGGAGGGCTAGGGCATAAAAACGGCTTCAGATTCTTCCAAATTAGCATGTTAGCTCTGATCACTTTAAGGCTGAGAATGGATCTTCTTATTGGCATAATGGAGTATACTGGAGTAACAGAGGTTGCCATAATGCATCAAAACCAAATAAAAACATGGAATGCAAGCCATTTAAGAACCCGGTGGCCTTGCCATAATATCAAATAGATTAAAGTCATCATTACCCAAGGTCACACATACACAAATTTTAATTTTGAGCTTGGATCCTGCAAAAATTTTAGTAATATTACTTTATAAAAGTATTCAAGGTGTGAGTGTAAAAGTCAAAGGTCAAATGTGGAATACAACCAGGCGATGCACAGTTCCATCCAATGCACTTCATGTGTGACCAGTTTAACATTGCTGCTATTATTAATTATTGAGAAACAGCCTGTACAAAATGTCCAAGGTCAAGGTCACTGCACCTAGGTCAAAGTTTAACTCCTGATGAAGGTAGGTCTTTGCATAGCTACAGCCTAAGATCCTTACATGTGATATGCATGAGGTGTTAAATATGAAATATTACAGAGTACTGGCCCGAACAAAATGCGAAAAAGACACACAGACAGACACAAAGACAGACATAGAGATGCCATCATGACGACATCTGCCATACTGGCTGTGGGGTGATAAAAACAATTACTTCCAATAGTAATAGTACTCGGTAACAATAGCAATGCTTCAGCTGTATTTTGTTATTAATTAATGATGCCTTGTGAATTTACCGGTGGTAGCAGAATTTTGACTAGTACTGTATTTAAATGCAAACACAGTGTTAAAAACAAACATGACCGCATACACACATAAACATGCCCACACACAACATATAATACATATATAATATATAAAACTTTATGTATGCGCAGACTTCCTGATATAAAAGACACACACCCTAAGTCACAAAGGCGGACAGCAGCACACTGATAAACAGGTGCAAAACCAATTGTGTTTTGCTATGTTCATATATAAACAGGTCCACACCAGAGAATAAACCCAGTGTCTGATGACAATTTATTAATTCAAAAAGTAGTAGTTTTTTACTATTATAGTTACTAGTAGCAGCCAAAAAAGACTCATTTGCATATACACTAGACTCAGCCAGTAATGCACCTCCTTATTTGAACATACTCTGTGAACATTTCACTGTATTAAGCCCTTTGAGATGAGTCACAGTTGAATTAGCTCTAACATTGGTAGTGACTAGCATAAATGTGAGCATAGCCTCAGAAATTCATATCAGAATGGCGTTTAAGAGGGTGAGGTTATTACAGGTAAACAAATACAGTTTCCAAGGGAACGATAACCTTCATGAGTCCTTCATTGGGGTGAAGATTTGACAAAGAGGGGTGGAGTAAGAACGGGTGTTACCCTCCCAAAAAAAAGTGTTTGAAAGCCGTGGGTGGCTGGTCTTATCGGATGAGTTTTCCTACAGAGATTATTGGGGATTAGGCTGTGTGCTTGTTCCTATAACATGATAAAAAGATGCATGGTGCGTGACAGTGCTTTGAACTTCCTTTTTCTCCTTCTAGGACTGGGCCGCTGGCTTCATTTTCCTCAAAAGATGAGTTTAAAGACGAAAAATGAAAGGTTTGAGTTACTTTCCCCAGACTGCCAGTTCAAATTCAAGGCAACAACTGCGTTATGATAATTTCATGAGATCCCATTAAATGATTCTCGCACTAAGTCTTTCTCTTACGCGCACATAAATAATTGCAGTTTATCAATTCCATGTAAAAATTATCTGAACTTTTTCCACTATAAAATGAAATTATACCTTGATGCCTTCCTGTAGTCTTGTGTGTTTGTCCAAACTAGAATCACCTGACATTAACAAAATAACATCTGAATTATGATATTATTATTAATAATAATAAAATAATGAATAATACTTTTGTAATAATAATATTAAATTGACAGTGCAAGTTATTTTTTATACCCTACTGAAACATGGTATAGTGATGGAATGTCACAATCTAGTTCATTTAGACAGAAATGTACCAAATGCAAGCAATTTGCATAGTTTGATTTTATTCATAGCAATTGATCACGGTGGCAAGACTTACTGTATATCACCTATTGGAAGGAGAAATAGGATGAGATCGCTTAATAAAATCACTTCAAAATCATTAGTCGAGTTATCTGATAAACCACTGAGACATGCGGAATAAATGTTCTGAAATAAAAGAATAGTTTAATTTGCAAATGATATATGATATATCAAATAATTCTCCAGTATGTTTGATCTTAACGTATGGTCTATGAGTGCTGCTTATTTCATGCAGCATTTCTTCTTTTTGTTCATCAAGAGTGCCTGTAAGTGAGGTCACCCTCCCAGTTGTCAGCGCAAACCTTTCATGCAATTCAAAACAAATTTTTCAAATACACGGTCTGTCAACTACGGTAAACTCCCGCAATGGGGCCAACCTCAATGGGACCAGATGAGAGGGAGATAAACAAAAGGCTGGATAAACAGGTAAAAAACTAAACATGGCAGGAAACAAATTTTAAAATGTGAATATACAAAAACAAATGATTTCTACAAGCAGTTGATTATTATATGGCATGGTGAACATGCACAGTCAATCACAGGCAAGATCAGGTCAATCAGCATATTGAGTGTGACACTATTTTCATCATTTTGGCTCTATACACCACCACAATGGATTTGAAATCAAGATATGCTTGAAGTGTAGACTTTCGCCTTTAAATTATGTTTCTAGGCCCCCCATTTCAAGGGCTCAAACATAATTGGACCAACTAAATAATCATAAAATTAATCATGAATGGAACTCTCAGTTTTAATACTTGGCAGCAAATGCGCTGCAAACGATTGCCTGAAGTCCGGATGGTCATCTGCAGACCCTGGGTTTCATCCCTTGTGACGCCCTGCCAGGCCTTAACTGCCAGTGTCTTCAGTTTCTGCTTGTGTTTTGGGTGTTGGGTGTTCCACTTCTTTGCCTTAAAACAATTCTTGAGTTCCTCTCTCAGTATGTTCCGGTCATTCGCATCAACACTATGAAGTTCCCTCTAATGAATGATGAAGCATTTTGCTGAATTTGAGCAGATAATATAGCCCAGTACAAAAATAAATTCATCTTACTGTTTCTGTCAGCAGTCTCACCATTAATAAATCCAAGGAAACCAGTTAAATTGGCAGCCATACATGCCCATGCCACAAGGCAGCCTCCTACAGACTTCACAGCTGAGTTGAACGACTTTGGACCATAGACATGTCTCTTCCTACCACATACTCTTGTCTTTCAGTTTTTGAGGTTTACCAGCGGTTTACATCTTGAGGTACAGCCTCTGTTTTTTCTGAAATGGTGTACTAATTGTTCACTTTGGCACTCATACGCCTCCCTGGTGGAGGATGTTCGTAATCTGGTCAAACATTGCAGGGGTTCTCCTTCACCAAGGTGAGAAATCTGTCATTCACCACAGTTGTTATCCGTGGTCTGCTGGGTTTTTTGGTGTTCCTCAGCTCACAAGAGCATTCTTTATTTACAATGCAAAAAACAAAAAACAAAATGAAACAAAAAAAAAAAAAATCAATTGACTACACCTAATGTTTCTGCAACTCCTCTAAAGGGTTTTTCTTGGCTTTGATGGCTTGCTGCTCTAGCAGGAACAGCTCTTTGGCCTTGAGAGTTAACATTCAAAGATTCCAAATGTAAATTCCACACAATCAACCTTTAATCTGCTTACTCTTAAATTAAATAATGTGGTAATAACATCCTCCGTAGAACAGTCGTGGGAGGGGTCAAGTGCTCCTAGATGGTGCATGTGTAGACATACCATTATTGTATTGCACTTAGTTAACTTTAAATATTAAAATTTGTATTAACATTAGAAATCCAGCAACTATCTAATTTTGAAGACAGTTCACCTGGGCATGACATGACCGACTACACAAGCCATGATAATTTTACCAAAAAATAAAATGATCCTGCCAATGGAGGGAACTAATAAGAGGCCTGGAGGGCAAAATCAACTCTTTGTCTGATCCTTTGCCAATATTTATCCAGTTATTTTCAAATATGGTGTGCAGATAAATAAGGCGCATCCAGGCATTTAAATATGCCTATTTGTGGTACTGTAGAAATAGCGTTTTCTTGAACGGACGTATTTTAAAGCATTGATTATAACTTCCATACCATATTTGAAAATAACTGTCAAAATATCTACAAAGACTGAGCTAATCAATGCTAATAATCCTTGACAAGATCTATGAGCATGGTATATGTACAGCTGATGAGCTGATTACCTAATTTTCAAATTTATTTTTTAAACTTTCACAGTTCCTAAAAGTGTCCACTAAAATAAATTGAGGGAACATGTAGATCATAGGAACTCAAGAGTTCATAGGAATCAAGATCGCAGATATAACAGCAAAAGAAAAAAGAAAACAGGAAATGAACAGGCTGTAGATTCTGCTTCAGGCTAAAGTTGATACTGGCCTCTGCACCACAATATTTATGTTTCTTACTAAGCAAGAATGGCCGACTCCATTCTGAGTCGGGCAATAGTAAAAGGCCCTGACCAATGAGAGGGCAGCTGTAACCACCTGATCCAATCAGAGGGCAGGAGCTACTATCAAAACAATTATTTCACACTTAAACTGACAGCAGTTAAACTGACTAAGCCGACAGTGAAACAGTTATAAATGCTTCCTTCTCAAAAGAATACTTGCTCAATTCCCCTGAGATGCAAATGATAGATTTCCATATAGACCAGCCAGTGCTTGCATTTAATTCTAACACATTTAATCAGATGAAATCAAAGTACAATGGACTTCATTCCACAATTACATTTTTCCCGCAACTGGCGTAACAGCAAATGCACACCTGCCCTTGGAAGTATACACATTAGAATAACAGTTTACTTAAAGACCTAAGTGCGAAGTCACAAAATATCCCTTTTGAGAAAATCGAGGCAGTGGACTTCGATAACAATATTAGAAATGGTTTGTGAAAATGTGACTTAAGTACTTTTAGCACTAGGCACATATATTTCTTTGAAAGTATCATTTCCCTCACGCATTAGGCTTAAGTTTAGACCAGTATTAAGTGGAGAGCTTACTTGTCCAGTTCAAGTAGGATACAAAGTGAGTCTGGAGACAGATGTTAGACATCCACTGCCACAACAAAATCATCAGGAGCGATCTAATCACCGGCTCTGGACAATATTGAGGTCATAATAGCACTGATGTTTTTTTTTGTCTGGTGATGCAATTAAGTATCATTGCTGTTTTTTTTTGTTTTTTTTTTTATACCAGGGAAATTTCCATTGAGAACATGTGTCTAATTTTCAAGGACACCCCAGGAGACATGCCAGATAGAACATTTGCAAGTGAGGATGGACAAAGAGAAACAGGCTGAAGTCCCTGGAGCAGTTTTGGGGTCAAGGGCCCAACAGCATAGCTCATCACTACTTCATCTCTCCAGATTCAAGTCAGAATCTCAAGCCCCACCAGGGGGCTCAAACCAGAATCTTTTTAGTTACCAGTCAAGTAACCTACTACTTGGATGCTCTGATACATTCGAAAGGAGAGAGAGGGGAGACTGTTTGGGTTTCCTAATGAACTAAATACACTACAGTTTTCAATTTCAGACATGGAATACACTGCATTGTAATGTTTATTCTGAGTTGCTGGTCTTACACACAATACCATGAAATAACCATTAATGAGTTGACAGCATGAATGTGCCTGAATTAGAGATGAATAAATTATTAAAAAGGATGAAAGTAGGTCAAGTATGAGTATAAGCAGGTCCTAATGAGGATGGAATATCTGACTGATGCCACGCTGTGTGTAGCCACTCAAGTCTACACATTATAAGGTGCAGTTTGTTGCAAGCTTTTTCTCGAGATTATGCTGTGGTTTAAACACTTTAAGACCGGTTCATTTATTGAAAGGTTGAAACGACAAGATTTTTCACCAAAACACGTTCCCGATTTTTAATCATGACAGGCTGAGGTGCTGACTGCACATCATCACATTCTTTGCATTGTAAGTTTATTCTAAACATGCAAGAAAATAATGGCTGATCTGGGACAAGTTGCCCGGTCTTAACATGTGTCAGCAATGAGTTAAACCCGTATTTTGCTGATACAGACGCCGGCGTCCGGAAATTCCAAAATTTACTTGTTAAATAATTCTGTAATTGAATTTCCAAATGTCGTGCTTCACTGGAATAATTTTTCACAATGTCTGTGACACAAATGCTGAGTTATAAAGCCTAAAATAGGCTCATGCACAACAGAAAAAAATATCACCATTTGTATTCACTACAACTATGGCAGCAGTAAGTCTTAAGTTGGCAAATTGCCTGGGGCAGCTTTTTTATAAAACTGACTCCAGCCTTTGAGTATATAAACAGTGATACATTTCAAGGCAAGGCCACATGCAGAAACAGACAAGAGCTGGAGTGTCTAGGCGAAGTGTGGGATAATGTGACGTGTATTTTAGGGTAACTATAGCACTTTGCATTTAGGGAGGTGACACATTACTGACATTGGAGGGTGGGGGGGGGGGGGGGGGGGTTTACCGGGCACACAAAGACAGGGGATCAGAGAGTAAAAGTTCTGCCATGGGATACTTTGTGAGCTCAGTCATCTGATTTAAGTAATTAGTCTGACCTTCTGGGTGCAAAACAGTTAATAAGCGCATCTAGGTGGTTGGGACACGATACTGTAGACGAATAATACTTTCTGAGAAGGAATTATTCCACCTCTGTTCGGGGGGAGGTCACAGGGTGTTTTTGAAGTTTGTTACCTACAGTATACCTGGAGATGGGGTTCTAGGGCTGATTAGTTCCCCTGTGTGCGAATAGAGGGTTAATGGTGGATTGTATAAAGTATTTGGGTTTACCAGCTGAGGAAGCCGGTGCAAAGATTAGGTAATTGAAATGTTAATGTAAGAGGACATGCTTTTTGAAGCAATATACTGCATCACACAAAGTAATTGCCTCAAATATTCAGAAACCTAAGACTTCCGTGACGGTAAAGTGGGAATGACAGCTTGGAGTTCACCATCTCAAACGCTCAGGCCGTAAAGGACAACTGCAGCCTTGACCCCACATGACCCCGGGCACAGCCGTGAGCAAAGAGGCTAAGCACTGGGAGAGACGGCTGAGGGTAGCAGAGATGGTTTTGGGGGACCACAGGATTACACAGTGTCTCAACCGACATTAAGAAGCCCAGTCCATGCATTCAGGTGCAGCATTTAAAGCAAACGTGAGATTGAGAACAGGAGAGACACCAGACAGAGGGGAAACAAAAATGAATGAACAGATAGGTGGAGGAAGAAATCTCCAAAAAGAATGATAGAGGGAGAGAAGGATAGAGAGGAGGATAGATCCACAGAAAGGAACAGGGTTAAGTAAGAGAACAGAATGAAAGACAGAGGAGCGGGGGGGAGGGAGAGAGGGATATAAGTGTTCGGGACTGAAAATCATCAACAAAGCCTACACTTGATAAGAACGTTCCAATGAACACGAGTACTGCAGGGGCGGGGGGAGGCAGATGAGGTGGGCTGGATTGGGGGGGGGTGGGAGACAGACTTAGAAATTCTAATAAAAATGAAATCTTAGAAATGAAAGACTATCAAGCAGAAATCAATCATTCCAGTCTTGTTGTCCAAGAGCATGGCGCCAGAAGGGAGATAAAAAGAAAAACGGACGTCTGGGGGGGGCGGATGGGGTGTACAGGGAAGGGGGTGGGGGGGGCAGATAAGGGTTAATCAGGCAGATAGATGAGTTTTTTAGTATAAAAGACAGAGCGGTAGAGGCAGGAGCAGTCGGCAGAGGCGCTGATGAGGATTTGCATATTGTAATCTGCTGTGAAGGATTTCTTAATAGTGTAATGTAACCTCGGATATAACCCCACTCCTCCGGCTCCATTAGAGAAACAACAGAGGGAGCCAGGTTCTCTGCTCGGTTTCAGGCCCACTGCTACCGCTCCTGCCGGGAGATTTTTCGCCCGTCCACCTGGCTGGTTTAAGCACAGATCCCTTAGCTCTGTCGCTTCAACCCAGAGTTCATGGTCCTGATACTTATTGACCACTTCTGACCAATTGTGTACAGAGAGTCAGTGTCAATGAAACTCTGTGTGGGTGTTTACAAGTGCAGCCTGTGCACATACTTCGAAGAAAGCAAGGTCAGGGCGTTTTGTGAAACAAAGACAGAGAGAGAGAGCAAGAGAGTGTGTGGTTCCATGCGTGTGTGTCTGACAGCGGTGGCTGGTAAGCTGAAAATTGACAAGAAAGAGAACATACCTTTAAACTAGCAATTGGTCTTACCAGTTTTTCTTTATTTGTTTAACTTAACATGACACAACATTCAAAAACGCTCAATGCTATCAGTTAAGGCCGGAAATAGAACGTCATTTTGATGCAAAACAGAATTTCAGTAAACATTATTTAGTTGTGGATACTATGCTTTTTTTTGTATTTTTGAATTCTTTGCTGTAATTTAAAAGAACATAATATGTTGCCAAATACCCCTGAGCCTGTGCACATCTATGGGTCATAGTGAGTTACCATACCAAATTCGGTGAAGCTGTGATCATTAGTTGCTGAGTACTGACCTGGACAAAGTCATGGACAGACGGCAGACAGACAGACACGCAGGTGATGACAATAACCCTATGGCCAAAATTTGGCCGAGGGGTAATAATGAAGTGCAAGTTAGATAGTCTCCATTGTAGGATGTGCTATAAGCAAACACGGAAGCTAACAGTTTTTTTTTTTTGGTAAAGTGCTTAAAACATTTTTCTAAATAGGATTTACTAATTAATTGCCGCAGCACTAAATGAAAAAGGAAGCTGTTTGTTTAACTGCCTGCGGATTACTCTAATCATAGGAAAACTTGTTAATCAAGAAAAATAATTGAAAACAGGTCAAGACTTCTTATTAGTTAAGAGGGATTTTTCTGTCCTCCTCTGATTACAGCCGAGCGGCTGTCGGTGGTGGTGTCCAAGCATTATCTTGGGTATATTCCGTGTCTGGAGAATATCTTTGGAGTCACTTTAGTGATTGTGAGAACACACTAATAGACATACAAACCAAACACAAACACAGTCTGCACACTGCACACAGACACATAAGCACACATGGCTGTTTGACTCAACAAACACTCACTGCATACCTCTACTTCCTGGTCCGCGCCCTGCTCCTTGGTGTGGACATGGCCACTGTATGGTCCCCATAAGGTGTTGGCCATGAGGTTTTGCTGGGCGATGACCTCAACAGTCCCATCCACCAGGTTCGGGCAGAGCTCTTCTGCAGATGAAAGGCAGAGACTGGGTTAGAGAGACTCTCCAAATACACATATCCACTCAAATGGTCAAGCGACACGGATTACTTTCATGACTGAGGCAATGCAGATATAACGAGTGCATAACATCCGTTGGCCGATATAGTGCCCGTATAAAACTGCAAAGCATGCAGCAGTACCATAGGTATATTATCTACAACAGAAAAGATGCAGTATAATAGATTAACACACATACACAGTGCAGTGAATATATAAGCCACAAAAAATAATGGTGTAGGATTATACAGTGCCATCAACTGAAGCGTTTGCCCACTTCCTGATTTCTTCTGTTTTCGCTAATTTTTTGCACTTGTTTGAGACCTTCAGACAGAATCTAATACCAGAGGAAGACAACCTGAGTAAACACAAAATACTGCTTGAAAATGATCATTTCATTTATTGAAGGAAAGAAGTAATTCAGTAATAACTACCCCCGTGTTAAGAAGTAATTACCCCCACCCCAGTTCCTCAATCAGCTCCTTTGCCAAATTTAATTGATAATTTGGTGAATATATGCAAGAAACACCCAGACTAAAAACTGCCAACCCCGCTCAATTGAATCTAAACACAATCTAAAGAGTACATTTCGAGGCAAAAACATCTCCCAGCCAAGAGGACATAAAGGCTCGTCTCACATTTGCCAAAAACTACTTGAGAGCCCCAAAGCATTGTGGAATAATTTCCTGTGACTGATAAGTCAAAGGTGGAGCACTTTGGAAGATGTAAATTGCATTACATCTGATGCAAAGATAACACTGCATTTCACAATAAGAACAATAGTCAAACAGTCATAACAACAGTCAAACAAGGTAGAAGTAGTGCAATAGTGTACTGATGCTTCACGGTGTCAGGACCTGGGTGACCTCCCATAACTGACAGAACCATGATTTCTGCTCTTTACCAGAAAATCGTGTAGCAGAATGTCCAGTATGTGAACCAATGTCCAGCAGTAACCAATAAGTGAACAGAAGCTCAAGCACGATAAGGATCTGCAGCAAGACTATGATCCAAACCACGAGAAGAGCTCTGACTGGCTCTAAAGAAATATCATGAAGATTTGAGTGTGCTTGTCCAAGTTCAAGCCTGAACCCGAGAGGTGACATGACCGTAAACAGGCAGTTCATAATGAAAAACCTTCTAATTAGCTGAATTGTAATGGCCAATTTGAGTGATCGCCAAGACAAAAAAAAATACCCAGATGTCGCAATCAAGCCCCATTTTCGATATTTTATGGGATAGTTTGACAGCCAAGTCGCTTCTGGTCTTGCGCAGCTGTCGAGGGAAAATACTTGGCCGTACGATACTGAGCGTAGAAGCCGGAATCCTTCATGCGATACTTTTTCATGGCTTGATTTTAGTGTTTATATCGTTTGCAGTTTCTCAAGTATTGCTGAATTGTTCTTGTCATGCTGCTATGCAAGCTGCACACTGGAAGAGTGGCAATCCCAGAAGAGCAAGAAATTTCCATGAAAAGGCCACCTCTGGGTATTTTTTTTGTATAGGTGATCACTCAAATTTAAGGAGAAGGAGAAATTCCTCCACAGCGATGTGAAAGACTGATCTCCAGGAATCTAGTTGCAGTTATTATGGCAAAATGAGTAATTAATTTTTTAAGGAGGCATACATTTTTTCCATGGGTGATGTAGGATGCTGCACTGCCTTTTTCCTTCAATGACTCCAATTATTTTTTTGAATTGTTTCACCATATTCTCCTTGTCAGATATTATATTTTAGAGAGACAAACATACACAAAATTGAATATAGAGGGGGGTAATTCACATTCCTACGCACACACATATGCACACGCAACCCAACATTCAGCAGTACAGTTGATCAATTACCACTACTACTACAGTTATAAGATAAACACATCTTCATACACAGGGAGACATAAGCACAACATCCACCAGAACTGTCCACTAACATGAACGATTCAACAGGGAATGACACTGGTAAAGTGGATAAAGATTAATATGAGGATGACCTCATTTTCTAAGGCCTTCAGGGCTACTCATCCCCTTTCATTCTCCGTACACCCAATCTCGCAGGTGTGGACTCATCTCACCACCAGAGGGCTTAAGATGTTTACCAAAGTTGTGAGCAGAGGGCACCTGCTGTGGAACCGAACAGCCAAAATCGAGCTTCATTTTCTCTGCATCTTTCCTGGTCAAGCTTAGGAATGTTCCTCAGAAGCAACAATGCAGTTGACTCAAGCATATAAAATTCACATTTTTCATCCAAATAAAAAAGACAAGGCCAAGACCTAATAGTATATGGCTGGATTGTTTCTGGTCTCTGTGTGAAATTATGAAAAATTTGTTTCAGGGACAGCCAGTGGTAGCGTATGTTAATAGTCTAATTTAATTCCTGGATTTTAAATGTTCATTGAATTGTCTATATTGGTCTTGGTAATAATTGTTATTAAAGTGCATCGGCATGAATCTGACGTCAGCGTACCCTAATGACGTGATAGAAACTGCTTGCACCAAATCAATTTGAAAGTGCAACAGCCGTTGGGGACAGAATATTCGGCCAACCGACTTCACCAGTCACTCACTATGTATTTTCTAATTATGTCTTCCTGTGTTCCAATTGTCAAGCCAGAGCACCACTTTGACAATGAATAAAGATTTTAGGGACGAATCAGGAGCAGGTGACCTCACTGTACCTTATATTCTTTGAGAAGACCTGCACTGAGGGACTGTGCTGCGCAGATTCTGGCTCTGAACTGTACAACATGGCGGCACTCGGAAAATGCACTTCTGAGTGCTGAAATTCTCATCCCTCATTCTTAGGAAAGTCAGAGGGTGACACCGAAATAACATGGTCTATATTTCTTGGCTGTGGATACAGAAGACCACAGGCATCGAGTTCCTCAGGAAGACAACAGGCAACAGATGCCGTGTCGTCATTCTTGTAGGGTTTGTTAGCATTTTCGAGTCGTCTGGTTCTAACAAACCAGCGGTCAATGGGAGCACTGAATGGAGTTCCTCTACATAAGTAAACAATAAATTGTGACGTGGACATTTGATTGTAGGTGAGAAAGTAAGCTTTTTGTGGAATGTGTGAAATCTAAAATAACATCAAATTCTTAAAGAGCAAAATGTTACCAGCTAAGTATCAAGCAACTCTTCTGGTTGCATTTCGAGCTTGCATTGGCAAAGGCAGCTACCCAATTATTTCAATAAATCACAAGTTTTTCACAAATTTCCCACCCAGCAGTAAATAATGCTCTAGTTATTATTATTAGCATAATTTCTGCTGGCCTCTTTTGCAATGTTATGACATTAATCGAGCAGTAGCTTTACAATGCTGGCTACTGGTAGCTACCTCTATGGAGCTGCTGCGTATTGAACAGATATGGTGGGCAGCAAGCGTTAGCTTCTTGCCAGCAAGTAAACTTGGAAACTCGGATTGGAAAACAGAGACAGAATTCCGTGGATCCAGAAGGATGCAAGAGAGAAATTTTCCCAGAAAATAACGTTCAATTTTTAGAACTTAAGAGCTTATAACACAAACTGTGACAGATGCAATTAAGTGGTAAACCCATTTGTTTTCCCAACAGTGGAATATGCGTTGAACTGGAGTACTGTATACAGTTGCCCAAACGCAATTAGCTATAGTGTCATCACACTATCAAGGGCTACATGGTTTAAGGCAGAAAGCATGAGCATTGAGTCCTGAAACAGGTTGGGAGCATTGAAGTCTGAGACAGGTGGTAGGGGGTGAGGGCAGTGGACACTGAATCAGTCAGTTGGGAATTACAGAATTGGTCAAGGATTACAAAAAAGCAGCCAACCGTATGTTCTTCTCTGTAAAGAAGGTTCATCTGGGGAAGTGAAGGCATGCCGAAAGCCCGAAGAGCACTCCCATCCATCAGTCGAGGTCAGACAGAAAAATCTCATCAGATTTGAAACAAGAGGTTCAAGCACTCAACTGCTCTGCCACCTGGCCACACCTATTTGGGAGTGGGGTACAAGACTAAAAGAAAAACCTAAAGAGTAAATGTCTTAAAGACAGTGACCTCTACAGGTTACGGGTCCTTCAAATAGGTGTCAATGGGTGAAGGAATGTCAAAGGCCAAAAAATGGCCATTGTCAATAAGACCCTTCATTTATATATCGAGACATGTTGCATACTACTAACATAAAAAGTTTTAGCTCTATATCTGAACTGGAAAGGTTTAAACAGAAAACTTTTAAACAGAAAATTTGATCAATATTTGTGCAAGAGGTTAACGGCTGAATTTTTTACAGATTACAGACGCCAGAAGACGACGGGCAACAACGTTCACACCAATGTTCACACTGGTAAATGACCAGTTAACAAGCATAAAGACGTCACACCATCACAAGCCCCACTGCTATCTCTGAATATACATAAGCTCCCGACTCACTACATGGTTCTATCTAACATTTTAATATATTTCTGGACACATGTCTGGGATTTGTTGAATATTTACCTCTGCCAGGAGGTCATGTTTTTGCTTCCGTTTGTTTATTTATTTCATGTTTGTCTGTCTGTTAGCCGAATATCTCAAAAACGGCTGCATAGATTTTAACCAAACGGTGCAGGATGTTAGAGCAGCACAAGAGGAACAAGTGATTACATTTTGGCATATTTAGGCCAAAGGACAGCTGAGATATAGGCCAAAGTTCAAATCCAGCTATGCTGGCTGGGGTATGGGCTCTCGCGAGTCCAGCTCTAGTTCACATATTTGTTAACCAAAATAAACAAATATAATAAAAGGATTTACTTAGAACAGCAGCATTCCATCCAAGATTTGAACGTGCAACAACCACTCTCCCATGGAGTTACCCATACTGCCAAGGCAGAATATTTACTGACCCAGGGTCAAGATCCCCTGTCCATATTCCTCCCTGTATCTTTAATGAGCTATAAGGAACTGCGCCAAGATCAGCACTCCCAGTCTGACCAGGCCGTATGAATATGAGAAATGCCGGCTACCTACTGGACTGAAGCACAGCATACCTGGTCTACAGTAGGAGAGCAACAGTCAGAATTTACAAGTAAGAAGTTTGATGAAGGTTTTAGTAGGTTGGTTAGTAGGGAGGAATACAGATAATATTCACCACCTAAGACTCCATCTTTAATCTGTTCCCACAGACGCTCACACGCACGCACGCACGCGCACGCACACACACACACACACACACACACACACACACATCCTTCCACCCGCCCTTCTCTATGGTTCAGCTCTCTTCCAGGGGCCGGGCTGAAGTGTCACACAGATAACACTGTTTGTCCAACACTCTCCATGTCAAAACACTCATCTATCTTCTGTGTATCTATCCCCACCAGAGACTCACTCACGGGCTGAGATAACTGGCTTTCCCACAGCCAAGACTCGGGCAAAGGGAGGGAGCGAGAGAGGGAGAGAAGCAGAGAGAGAGATGAACAGACAGCAAAACGGAGAGAGAAGGGAAAGCAGGCAGTTGTTAACTTAACCTCTCCATATGCGCAAACACTTTTAGAGAGGATACTATGCTTACAGATGGTAAACTTTTATGAGTCCTTGATAGGGAAGGGAAAGAGGTAGAAAGCAGAAGACAGGGTGAACATTGGAGGATAGTGAGGGAGAGAGGGAAGAATGGAAGGATATAAGAAAGATAATCAATGGCAGAGAACAGGGAAGAGTTTGAAGATAGAGAGGCTTTACTCAGCTTCACCATTTAAGCGTACTGTTACAAAATGCAGGCCCATAAAACTACATCACTTTAAATATCACTTTATATCGCTTCGTCATAGGATCAAGCCTTGCTATGTCATAATGTTCTATTATCGTGACTTCATGCACTACACATATAATTGCTTCTGTAATTAGCATCTACATCTGCTATGGCAGGAAAGAGTACCACTGTGTGCAGAAATAGGTAACAGAACCAGAGTGTACAGAAAGAATAAACAGTAACAGTGTGCACTTTCAGGAAACAGTGACTGTCTGCATTCCCAGCCAAAAATCCTAGTGTGCATACAAACAGGAAATGTGACCAGTGTACAGCGTAACAGAGAACAGTACCAGAAAGCATATAAACAGGAGATAGTACCAGAGAGCACCGAAACAAGAAACAGTACCAGTGTGCGCAGAAACAGGAAACAGTACCAGTGTGCTCATGAACAGGAAACAGTACCAGTGTGCTCATGAACAGGAAACAGTACCAGTGTGCTCATGAACAGGAAACAGTACCAGTGTGCATAGTAACAGAAAACAGTACCAGAATGCATATAAACAGGAAATGGTACCAGAGAGCACCGAAACAAGAAACAGTACCAGTGCGCGCAGAAACAGGAAACAGTACCAGAATGCACAAAACAGGTAACATTACCAGAATGCAAAAGAACAGGAGACATTACCTGAATGCACAGAAACATAATACAGTGTCAGAGAGCACAGTAACAGGAAACAGCTATAATCCACAGAAAAAGGAAACAGTACCAGGGTGCTTCAAAACTAAAAACAGTACCTGAGTGCATTTCAAAGAAGTAGCATACCGTGATCATAGAAAAAGTAAAAAGTTCCAGAACTCAAAAACAGTTTCAGTATGCTCCAACGGGAAAACAGTACTTGCGTGTATGTAAACTGGAAACCAGTGCACCAAGGGATACAGTACCAATGTGTATTATCACAAGAAATAGTGCCAGTGTGGACCACAAGGGAAAACCTGTGCTGACGCTGCATCCACAGTAAACTTCACAGTAGACGGTGAATTTTACGGCAAGTTTGCACCACAGACTATATAAAAAGATGGACGCAGCACCCTGGTCTGAAAAATGAAGTCCATGCGGAAGTACAGTAAAATGGCATTCTATTTAATGGCCAGTAGATGACGATGTCGGTGTTCAATGCTATAGAAGTCCATGAGAAAATGACCCTACTTTCCCACCTGATTTTTCGTGTAAATAATGATTTTTCACATTATCTTATGGTTGCTATAGCAGGTTTCAAGTCTCCTTCGATATATCATGATGTTCATTTTTGTAAATTATGGTCCCAAATAGACTAGAATATAGGATGAAGCCAGAATATTATTTATGGGCGTGGCTATCCTCTGGTCCTCGTCAGATACGGACAGATCCAGAGCCATGGTCCTCCCCGGATCTTCAATACACGCACTCGGCCAATAGGAATCACATCCGGCTTCAAAATAACAACATGGTGCAATTCAAATTGCCAAAATCCAGGCTTCCTTTATGGTATGCTGAAACGGGTGGGTGATGTCATAGGTAGCTTCGTCCATCTTTTTATACAGTCTATGGTCTGCACAACTGCTAATTAACAATGAGTTGTAGGGATTACTAAACGATCAACTTATAATGCTGTCCATTTCAAAATGGATAGGAAAATTATAACACTTGGTGCAATTATCTACACAGGAGAAATAAATGGTTTCCATGCAAAAGCTGTGCTGTTGTCCAGCAAAGTAACATCCGATTTAGAATTCCTGTGAACGTAACTATGAAAGACCATAATAATTAAATATGAACTTAAAAATGATTAAAATTTTATTACTTTTTTGGTGTCCAAATCAGACTTTATCATCTTATCATTATGCACTGTGAACCAAAATCCATGTGAATGATCCTTCACCAGTCTGACACGGAAAACATGGCCAGGGTGCCCAGAATGCTTATCAATGCCTTTCCCCTGCCAGCCAGAGCGGCGACGGATATCTCTGTCCACTTTACAACCTTACACAATAAAACAATCTCTATATCATTAATCAAATGAATAATGTAATTACCAGTCAGAGCGATTAATTAGAAAAGAAGAAGAAAAAAAATAGTGGGCTCCAAAATTACTGGCACCCCTGACTGGCAATGCACAAAGAACACTTCTGAAACACAAAATGTGAAACATATATTTATCGAGAAACTCTACATAATGAAATAAGGATGTGAGAAATATGGTATGATACTAATATTCCTATGAAACCAACTAAAGTCAAACATGAATTAAAAATCAATGTCCTCCAAATCAGGTGTTCAGAATTAACGGCACCCTTAAAGATAATTGTAAATAACATCTACCAAAATATAAACCAGGTATCTAATTTCCTCTTATTTAAGTTCAACCTAAGTGTTAAGGAACAATATTGAGCCATTTCACCACTTCCTGTCGCACTAGAGTATAAAAGCGAGGTAACACAAATGCAATATCCCTGTGTCGTCCAACATCATCAAGAAAACAAAACAACTGTCAGTTCAGAGGAGGCAGATGAATCTGTTAATGGCAACAAGAAGATTGAATATGATTGAATATGCCACTGAGTACTATCAGGGCAATTATTTAAAAAAATCCAATGATATGGAACTGTTGAAAATCGCATAAGAGGAGGACACAACTACATTCTGCCCAACCAGATACTAAGGGGGATGGTGAGAGAAGCAACAAATCCGCAAGAATCACTGTGAAGGAATTGTGGGCTCACCAGGCTTCAAAAAGCACCGTCAGGCACCACCACAGGCTCTTCGGAAGGGTTTCCAGAAGAAAGCCTTTTCTGGCCAGAAGACACAGATGCAAGCGCATGGAGTTTTCAAAACGTCCTTTAAACGAGATAACTCAGTCACCACGGGGACCAAGTCGTGTATCTCCCCGATCCCCAAGTTACGGACAAAATGGCTGCCGGCAGCCATATTGGAAGTCCAAAATTGCCGAAAATCAGTCTTGAACAATAGAAATATCTTCGCCTGTGCAAAATTAGAAGAAATTCCTGTAGCTTCCAGAGCCCGGGACAGAAAATCTCTGCGGGTGCGGCGGCGGCCCCGAAACTAAACCATGTCGGGGACATACAATTATGTCTGGAACAAGGTGTTTTGATCAGATGAGACCCAAATTGCACGTTTCGGTCAGTTACAGCATCTGCGTGTCTGGAAACGAAACAGAGATGCATTAAAGGAGAAGCACCTCAGCACAGTGAGATATGATATTGGGTCAGTCATGTTTTGGGGCACTTTTAATTTAAGAGGTCCAGGGGCACTGGTTAAGATTAATGGCATAATAAATTCCACCAAGTATCAGGATATTTTGGCTGAAAATCTGGTTGCCTCCACCAGAGGGCTGTGACTTGGCTGTGGGAGGACTTTCCTACAAGACAATGATCCAAAGCATACCTCAAGATCCACACAGAAATGGTTCTGTGAAAATAAAATCAGCGTTTTGCAATGGCCATGTCAGTCACCAGACCTCAATCCAGTTTAAAACCTGTGGGCTGAGTTAAAGAGGGCAGATGATATACGCAAATCCTAGAATGTAAAGGATCTTGAAAGGATCTGCTTAGATGAATGGTCCAAAATCCCCTTAACTTTTTCAAAAATTACTGGAAAAGACTCCATGCTGTTATCCTTGACAGAAGTGGTTGCAGAAAATAGTAAATAAAGGGTGCCAATTATTATGAAACCTTGATTTTATTTAAATTTATTTTGCATTCAAT
The DNA here is from genome assembly GCA_029721435.1 of Gymnothorax reevesii. NCBI lineage: Eukaryota > Metazoa > Chordata > Actinopteri > Anguilliformes > Muraenidae > Gymnothorax > Gymnothorax reevesii. The sequence continues at coordinate 26,558,290 of CM056574.1, read as the reverse complement.
TATTTTCATGACTTTGGTAGTTCCCATCCCAACGAAACATTCATTAAGTATTTCACACATGTTGATACAACCCGTTTCTGTATAATTATAGTTTCTATGTATTCAAAACATTCTGGCTATTGGCGTAATATGCTGTTGGTCCTCGGTATGCCACCAAAACAGCTCCTCTAAAGTGTAAAATTGATGTGCAGAGGAATCCTTGTACCTTGAGTTTCCCAGGATAAAATTTCCCAGAGCATCACACTCCCTCAACCAGCTTGTCTTTGTCCCACAGTGCATACTGATACCATTTCCTCCCCAACGTCCATGAAAATGAGAAACATCGGTTTTGGAGGCCTTCTTTGCAATAAAACATGTCCAATACAAGAAATTACTGTTTGCTAACTGTCTACAATCTGTTTGCAGACCATGACATAAACCATTGTTACAAGATAATCAACATTATTCACTTCATCTGTGAGTGATCATAATGTTTTGGCTCATCAGTATATATAACCATCTGTGTATTTACTGTACACACCTACGAGGCTAAACACCATGACCACTCACAGATGCAGCTAATAACTTTATTTCTTACAAGGGCGCATGTCATGGTCACCAAAAAAACCGCAAGCAGCAAGCCAACAGTTTGTTTTCGACATGTTGGATGCATGAGAAATAGTACCTCAGCAACAATAACGAGGCCCAATATTATTGCCAGATGAATAGCTCAGAGCATTTCCAATGTGTCAGGGCTTGTGGAGTGCTCGCGGTCATAAGTGGTGAGTACCTCACGGAGGGAAAACCAGAAACTAGCTAAGGGGTGTTGGCTGCCCATAGCTTATTGACATTTTCTTGCAACAATGGCTATCCCGTCTAGTCCCAACGAACAAGGGGCCACTGTGGCACGAGTCCCACAAAATTGTAACGATGGTTACAGGAGAAATGCATCAAAACACACAGTGCATCTCACCCTGCTGTGAGTGGGGCTGAATAGCTGCAGACCAGCCAGAGAGGCAATTCTGAACCATCCAGCATCAAAAATGCCTATAATGAGCATGTAAGCATCAGAAATGGACCCTTAGAGCAATCAAAGGATGTTTGCCCTCTCAGTTTGGACGGGTACAGTTAGAGGAGTGATATTTCTGCGCTATGTTCCCTATACCTGGGTACTGAGGTATAATGTAGCAGTGCCTGGTTTCCTTCAGTTTTCTCTGTAAGTACTTTTGTATGATATTGCTGAGCCACGATGGCTACATTAGTACTAAAATGTGATATTGCTGCGTTACGTAGACAACAATTAGTCACGGAGAGGCAAGTATGCTATGTGATGTCAACCTTGATTAAGAGCGATGTGGTATGGTTGCAGCGTCATGTTGCAGGGTACAAAGGTGAATTTTTATCGCATAGTATCTCATACAGAAAACATGACTGCAAACACACTGGACTATACTCTTGGGGAACATGGCCCAGCAATACCACACCCCTGTACCACGTAGCTGAGAAAAAAAAAACAAAAGAACATCACAGCAACATCCAAACCTTACAGTAGGGAACATGAAATAGTCATCACACTGTGCTGCACCAGATCATCAGTCATGTCACAAAACTAACACACCCTCCTATATGGGATACAACATAACATATAAAATCCTCTGTAAACCATAGGACATACTGCGCAGCAAATAAACACGATGTACATCCCAGCTCTGTATACAAATTAGACAGCTAATGGCCTGGGTCAGCTCCATGGAATGTATGTACCAAGAAGTCCATATATAATATTTCAGAATGGATGTACCAAAAAATGGAAATGACCATAAGCAGCTCTATCTGCCATTCTGAAGGGTCACTGGCTAAGTAACTATAAAGCTACAATCAGTCACAACAACAAATATAAGAACATTATCTTTGCTTTAAATGATTGAAAAATTCAATCAAATCACGTGTTTGAGCTCTAAAATCAGCTCCAAGGAGGTGATATGCAGATATTGTAAAAAAATTAATTAATTAATTTAAAAAAAAAGCTTGCGCACATGCTCGTGTATGCGTACGCACAAGTACCATAGACATTAGTGCTTGCGCACACGCTTGTGTATGCATACGCACCATTACCAAGGATATAAGCACACCACGCTGGATTATTGTCAGGAAAGTTTGCAGGGTACTTGAACGAGCTTTAAATGGAGTCGAGAGCATTGAATTCACACTTCCCGATGATAGGTTGTTGAAAACACAGTCAAGTGTCGAACTGTCGAGTAACACATGAGATGCCATACGCTCATGTCATTCAACAGGGGACCTTCCATGTGCAAATGCACACTATTGGCCACAAGAGAAAAAGAATACCCTGCGAAGTCACCTGATTGGCTTTTTTCTTCCTCCTCTCTTTCAAGTTCCACCGCCTCTTCTATCAGGGCTAATTGATTTTTAAGAAGACTATTGTTGGTATCAAATGAGCAGATCACTGTGAGAGTATTGATTCCCACATGTGTTACAACAGCAAATCTTTATCAGGCCCGAACTCTGACCCCACGCTAATAGGTAGGGTTTAACCTCAACTGAACGACGGATTCCCCAGCACGCAGCCTTTCCCGCCGAGCAATGTGCTCTGAATGTCCCATTTTACCTGCCCCACCTGACATAGTCGAGAAAACATGAACACAGCTGTGCAAAAGTGTACAGCTCAGAATAAGCCATGCATTTGAGAATGACTGAACACACTTGACTGCTCCAGAACTAACCGCGAATGCTTTCAGATCAAACAAAGAAAATATGGATTAAAAAAATACAAACCCTAAAGCATCTTGGAACAGAACCCAGAGTACCTGCTGCGTGGCCACAAGAAAGCGAACACTTTGTGTGTGTTTTTTCTTCCTATAATGTCTCCACATACTAATGATGATTATATCTCAGATTGCAAGTTCCTCCACTTTGGATATGCTGCGGATCTGCTCCGGCTCCAGCTGATCCGGGGCAGTTTTGGGCAGATCCGGCGCGGAGGAGCTTGCTATTTGGGTAGCCATTGTGCTATTTGGATGTGGGTGGCACTGTGACCTCACTGTAAGAAGGTCGTAGGTTGAAATCGGGCCTGGGGCTTTTTTGTGTGGCATTTGAATGCTGTCCCTGTGTTAGCGTGGGTTTCCTCTAGGTACACCGGTTTCCTCTCATAGCCCAAAAACAAGCATGCCAGGCCAACTGGACACTCCAATAAACTGGGGCTACAGTTAGCAAAGGCTCACCAAAACTGGACAGCAGAAAACTGAAAAAAAATGCTGTCAGCTCTGACATCTGCTACAGCAAGGGCCATAATAGGGCCATTATTTAGTGTAGACCACATAAATCCATGGATCCGTCCTGCTTGGCTTCAACAGTTCAGGCAGGTGGTGATGGCCGCGTGATGGTATCGGGAATATTTTCTTGGAACACATTTGGCCCGTTAATTCCTACTGAGCATCCTATCAACCAGCAATTTGCAAGAGGAGCCCAGGACCAAGTTTGAGAACCACTGATTTCAATGCCACAACCAACCAGAATATTGTTGCTAACCAAGTGCATCATTTGTTAGCCACTGTCTAAACATCTTCTAATGCCACTTCTAGCAGGATAACACAGAATGTCTCAAAGCTCTCATCATCTCCAGCTAATTCCATGAACAAGACATTGAGCTCAGAATACTCTATTCCCCTCAAGAGTCACTAAATCTCAACACAGCACCTTTGATAAGTGGTGCAATGGAATATTGTATAGCCAAAAAACTGCATTAATTGTTTGTTATCTTGTCAAGGAATCTGCAAGGAATGTTTCAACTCCAAGTTGAATCTATGCCAATAGCAATTCATGGCATTTTTTGCGCAAAACAGGCCCCTGGCCAGTATTATAAAGGTGCTTCTAATAAAGTAAAGTAAATTAAAGTAAAATATTTCTGGTCAAATGGAACTCAAAAACCGAAAAGCTGAAACACAGAAAGTGTGAGATCAGAGGGAACTCAGAAACACACGGTAACGCATGTGTGTGTGGCAGTCAGTCTGCACATGAATGTGTGAGTGAATATCTGTGGGAGTGCCACACCGTGATGCCATATGTGTGTGTGTGTGAGTGTGTGTGAATGTGCATTTGCTCATCTCTCCCAGTTTCCCCTCACTCCAGCTTCTCGCTCACAAATTGAAAATAAGGACCTTCAAGAACCTCTTCCTGATAATCACAGAAATTAATTAGAAAATGTTTCTTGACATTCTCTCTGCATAGATGGGGGGGGAAGAGACTCGGGCGAAGCTGCAGAATTAATTGTACGGTATGTGACTAAGATAATTAATTCAAACATCATTTCTTTTCTACTAAGCTATTTGCTTCTGGCCCTGAAAAGAGCAGTTGAGTCACAGAACTTGTGGTGGACCGCTTGTGACCTATGCGTTTTCAAGATGTTTGGAAAGTTAGAAGTTTTACAATGGTGCCTGACAAAGTTTCAGTGTAGATATCAGTTTAAAAGTTTCAGTTGAAAAATCAGAAGTCTGACTCTGAACAGCCAAAGGGCAGTAATGTCTGGTGACATCACAAGGCAGTGACCTTCTAGAATAGTGACAACACACCGCTAGGCAGGTCTAACACAGACTCAACAGACTAAAGGCGTCAGAAGGCCCTCTGTGTTTACAGTTATCTGTTGTTACCTTCTGGTCAATAGCCAATTAAGGCCTTGAGAACAAGGCGTGTGGACTCTTTTAGCTATTCAATAATTTAAATTTGTCAGTCGTGCTGAGCCATCCAAAAGTCAGCAGGAACTGTCACAAATGTTTTTTTGTTTTTTTTTACAAAAGTAAGAGGAAGCGCTCAGTTGAAAGCAGAAACCATCAGCTTGCTTAGACATTCCCTGAATAGTAACACATTACAAATGCAACTATTAAGAAAGCACCTATTCCAATGATGTCGTATAACACGGCAATTTTATCAATATGACCAGAAAACCAAAGACGTGGCATGTGGGTGACCACTACGATTTCAGATAAAATCGGGACCATGACATTTCACACCGTGTCCAACATTTTATTACTGCAGTACAGAACTGGGGACTGTGTGAGCCTGCCTGGGCATGAGAGGGTACAGCAAGCCAGGGATCAACATTCCATTGCTAACAAGTGATGCCCGTCTGCCAATCAGGTGCTATAGCCACATATGACTAGTCTCCCTCCAGCTCTGCTATATCAGCACAGCTGAATAGCTTCGGTCACAAAACTGGACATTTCAAAATGGGGTTTGAACCAGGTACAACTCAACGCAAAATGACAATTCCTATACCTCCACCTGCCATAGCTGAGTTAACCCCAAAAGTTAATCTTCGGCACCCACATATGGCAGAGTTTATGTAATCTCGACCTTTGACCCGATGACTTCCAAAATCTGATCAGGTCAGGTACCTTCCGTCGGGAGTTACAATGTTTAATTTTTTTTTTAAATCTCTCCACTCCTACAGTAGATATAGTGGAGATGACATCTTTGTTACGGATGGTAGGACGGACACGCACACACAAACTCACAACTGGAAAACAGTGTGCCACCTGCCCACTGTGTGTGTTGTAGGTATAGCCAGATGTTTAAACCCTAAGGTTGGGACAAAATGTGTTCAAAAAAAGGTTTTTCATCAACTGAGAAGTGGAAAATTAATGACCATTGCACAGAAACCACAGAACAAGAACCATATCCAGCATATCAGTGGGAGTCCCCCTGCATCAGTGCAGGTTCCTCTACACTTCCTGCTTTACTTCTTGGTTATAGGAGACCTGAGGAGAGAGGGGACACACACTGCCTGCGCAATCACACCTCCCTTATCCCATGCCGCATCAGAAAGACCTGGATTTAATTCCCTCTTCAGAAATCTCTCCCTCTTCTCAAAGCTCTACTCCACACTCATCAAGATTTGAAAGACACCAAAGAAGGGACAAATACTGCCGCCGCTGATTAGAATACTAATTACATTAACAAGCATGGCTGAACGCGCAGATCAAAACACCTGTGGCTCTCTATTATTTTGGCTTCTTAATCCAAAAAGGCGAGCTTTGTGAGCATGTGTGTGAAAGGGAGAGAAGAAGAGATACTGGAGAGAGACTTCCCCAACAAAGAATTGTGGTGTAATTTCAGTATCTCTATGGGAAGTTTTTTTTTTTTTTTTGAATATTGCTTCATTGAGGTTGGTTAGTTATGCTTTTTTTCCATTATTAATTATCCACAATTGTACATTTCCATGCTTCTTCATTTCCCTGTTTGATTTCTCTGTAGCATTCAGAATATGACTTAGCACAACCACAGTATCCCCGACATGCAAATAAAGTAGCATACATTGAATTACCTCTGCAGAGAGAGAAAAATGAGGATTGTAGAAAGAGTGGGTGAGTTAAAACATGCAGAAAGCTGAAGAGTGTGTTCTGAAAAATACTATTTGCAAATATTTTCTCATTTACTGAATCTTGTTTTAAACAGAATTTCATTTCTGAGAAAAAAGATGCACAACTTGTTTAAAATTCTGTAACTAATTCATATCAAAATGTATTAGATATATGTCTAACATTTTTGACCAACTTAGCAAACTTCAGATGGAACAAGGCTACCTCTGAGGTAATATAATGCAGTGGCCCCCTCCTATTGTCATTGGTCAAAAGTGAATTAAAATTCAAATGCAATTCAACCACGTGACTACTTGGTAGGGTAAAATAATGCCGTCAAAGCAACATATTTCCATAATAAATAAAAATAAAGACAAGTATGAATAAGAAGGCCAGACATGAAATGCAATAATAATAATGCTCCTTTTTGACCCTAGTCCTGCTGGTCACTGATATATGAAGGACCTACACGTTTCCCTGTGTGCCGGTCGTCGATATGTCGTTCCTCGCTAGCTTTTTCCCCGTATGCTGGTCCTTAAGCATTAGCCTAGAGGCATGACTAGGGTTAATAAGACTGAGTTAAAGGCATCTATTGAAGGGCGCATACTTCAGTCAATCAAATGGGCTAATTTACAGTCTCGAATTAATCTGACATCCAAGTCTTTGGACTGTGAGAAGAACGTGGAGTAAGCAGAGGAAACCCACAGGAACATGGGGTCAAGCCCGGAACCTTCTTCCTCAGAAGCAGTGGCATAACAGAAACAAAGATATGAGGGTGATATGACATATGCAGAAAAAACAAAGAGGATGGGAAGAGAGCCAGACAGGACAGAGAAAATACAGTAGAAATATGGAGAAATTCCTGCTTTTTATTCTCTAAAAAGCACAATCCCCTCCCAGTGTCAATGCAAAACCCTGCTGTCCTGTGCTGAACTCAATGAAAGGTCCTTTCCACAGCCCAATCCTGAGCTTCACTTGCAGAGGTTGATGTCTGACAGGTCTTATTCACGCAAGCTGGCAGGTGGGGAAATGCGAGTCATCAGGGTCTCATACTGAAGATTCTGATGTCGTCTTGCAGTTATGCAACAGTTAAATGACAGAAATCAGTAATTCATAGGCCATTCTTATATAAAACAAGACCTTGCTAGCCTGGTTTAGCAGACACTTGGTGAGTAAGTAACCAGCCAACTTTCCATGAAAACATTTCTCGCAAAAACCAAAGCAAAGCTGGCTAGTGAGCAAAAATGAAATCACTCACAAATAACAGCTAGTAAATGTTTCCATATAATCAGCCAGCAACATACAGCTACACAATTGAGAAACTGGAAGCTATTCAGGGAATCTCAGTAGTTGCAGTGTGTAAAGACTGCAACTTCCACACAACAATAATTTTTCTTCCTCTTCTTCCGAGGGGACATCACACATACAACCCCAATTGAAGCACCTATTACTAAAACCCCATAAGTCACACTTGACTTGACTTGACTTGTAGGGTTTTAGTAATCAGTGCTTGAATTCCAAAATAGTTGGGAAAAAGTGTAAATTGTGAAGGAAGTCAAAAAGCAATGATTTTCAAATCACACCAGCCAGTATTTTTTTTGACAATAGAACAGAGATAACCTAGCAAATGCTGAAACTGAGAAATTTTACAATTTTATCCACAAAATGAGTTCATTTCAAATTTGATGGCTGCCTCAGGCCTCAAAAAAGTTGGGACAGGGGCCTGTTTATCATGGTGTAGCATCCCCTCTTCTTTTTAACACAGAGTGGAGGCGTCTGGGCATTTATGCGCTAAATTTTCTCAATCCGTGGAAGATCAGGACTGCAGACAGGCCAGTTCAGCACATGAACTCTTCAACTACGAAGCCATGCTGTTGGAACAGCTGCAGTGTGTGGTTTTGCATTGTCCTGCTGAAATACACAAGGTCTTCCCTGGAATAAATGCTGTCTGGAGGGGAGCATGTGTTGCTCTAAAACCTTTATATACCTTTCGGCATTCATGCTGCTTTTTAACACATGCAAATGTCCCATGATTTCCAACAAGAATGTCAATTTTGGACTTGTCTGACCACAGGACACTTTGCTACTTTGCTACAGTCCATTTTAAATGAGCCTTGGCCCACAGAACACGGCGGCGCTTCTGCATCATGCTCAACAATGGCTTCCTTTTTGCATGATAGAGTTTTAGGTGGCATCTGTGGATGGTACAGCAGACTGTGCTTACAGACAGTGGTTTCCTGAAGTGTTCCTGGGCCCATTTAGTAATGTCAATGACAAAATCATGCCAGTGAGTGATGCAGTGGCGTTGGGGGCCTTGTCCCTCACACACAGAGAATTTTCTAGTTTCTCTGAATCTTTTGATGATGTTAGGCACTGTCAGTGATGAGACCTTCAAAGCTTTTGCAATTTGACAGTGAGGAACATTGTTTTTAAAGTATTCCACAACTTTTTTTACACAAGCCTTCACAGGTTGGAGAGCCTCTGGCCATCTTTACTTCTGAGAGACTCAGCCTCTCTAAGACATCCCTTTTATAGCCAATCATGTTACACTCCTGATGCCAGTTGACTTAATTATTTGCTAAACGTTCTTTCAGCTGATTCTCTTATATATTAATAGCTTTTTCAGCCCTTTTTTGCCTGTGTCAACTATTTTGAGACTTGCTGCAGCCAGAAAATTTTAAATAAGCTCATTTTGTGAATAAAAATGTAAAATGACTCAGTTTCAACATTTGAAATGTCATCTGTGTTCTATTGTAAATAACATATTGGCTCATGTGATCTGAAAGTCACTGCATTTGGATTTTATTCACAATTTACAATTTGTCCCAACTATTTCAGAATTGGGGTTGTACTTTTCCTCTTTCTAACACCATTTGACACTCTATGCATCTATCGATGATTGCATCTATGGTGCGATAAATTCTGAAATGAGGGTAAATGTATCAAAACAAGGTGATATCAATTGAAATTAACAGATTATTCACAGTTTCTTATCATTCTTAATTTTAATAAATGGATATAAACTGCATGCACGTGAAAAATTGTTTTCTTTTATTTCTTTTGCTTGTTTCTATGTTTATAGAATCATTACTTATTTCTGAGCAATTCTGCCAATAAACTCAAATGTCATAACAGCCACATTTTTCTGGAGTGAAATAGCTGGCGGGTTGAGGGGCTCGGAGGTCGGTGGTCCAGGATGTGGGTTTTCTGAGCGGCAGTGAACGCACTCGTCTGATAGGACACCACAACACCAGCGACACAGACTGTTCCAGCAACAGGAGCTATACGTTGGTGAATACGCAGCCGGCCAGATAGCACCAAGTTCCTTTAGATTACACCCTCAGTCTATCAATCATTGTGAGAGGAAAAGAGAGAGCAGGGGAGAAAAGAGAGAGAGGGTGAGTGAGAGATGGAGAGGAAGAGAAAAATGGGAGAGGAAAGAGGGCAGGAGAAAGACTGAGAGGAGAAAACAAGACCACCCTTCAGTCGCAACCAGCGCTAATCCGCAAATAGTTCATCAATGAGACTTCTAGTGGAGTTACACCTAAACAACTGACTTTACTGTTGAAATCAAAAGGCATAATTATCCCTCTGTTAAATCAATTTCAAGCTGTGTGATCCATATCATATAAAATGACTGAACATCAGCTCAATCCCAGTACAAAAAAAAGCAAAGAAACCGGTCTCTCCATTAAACTGTGTAACTTAAATTTCGCAATGAAAAAATAAATCGAGGAGAAAGAGAGGTGACAGAGAAAGAAAGAGTATGGCTGTAGTGAGAAAGAAAAGAGGAGAAGAAAAGATTTGTAACATTAGCCCAGGGATGAAAAGCACCCCATCACACTCTCACGACGTCAGAGGAGAGTGTCTGGACAGAAGGCGGGTGAATCGAGGGTAGAGTAACGGTCTCGCGGCTGACGGCTCTGTTCTGGCCCTGATAACAGTCGGCCTGTGTGCTGTCACACAAACCATTTATAAGAACCATCACTGGCAAAGAAAGGCATGAAAAATTCAGGAAGATAAAAAAAAACACAACTTGATAAAAGTAACCCCAAACTGAAATCATTTACATTAGTTCTAGGGAGATATTGGGAACCTTGGCAATATAATAAAAACTCCTTCATGCACAAATGCACTCACACACCAACCACATATATTCTCTATTTTTATCAGCTGCAGTTAAGGAAGTTACTTCTAAATAGTACTCAGGCAATTAGATTTGTTCTCACAGTTTTTTGTCAACATTAGCTATCCCAGCTCCCCAGCAGTGCATCGGGGTTAATGCTACGTCAACACGACCAATCTACACATCAGGCGAGTACGAAATACCAGTTGTCAAATCTGACAGAAAGTCCTCCAGTATAACATAGCATTTGTAAATGAATTTGAAGAGTGGAATCATAACTGTCTTTCATCGCATACGCCTCTATAAGAAGATTACACCTTCGCAGCACTAAAGCTACCAGTACACAGCGACTAGTAAGGGTCGCAAGTACAGTTCCTTATTGTAATAGCCTGCAGAAGGAAATTATGTTTGCTTAACATAATTATTTGGACATATCCAGCCTTGAGTTTTTATTTGACCTTTCCATTAGGATTTTATTAGTCCATTCTATTTTCCATCCTTATTCCGTTATTTACGAGTACAGCATTATGGTTTATACACAAATTAAAACCATACTATTTATTACTGAGCTTGGAAGCAGGGACAGCTATATACTGATAAATGCATAAAGATGAAAATATAGAGGAAAATATAAATTTAATACAAGCAGATAAGCAGAACAAATAATGTTTTTTTAAAAAATGTAAATCAGTCATTTCGGGAGGGAAAATCAATCTGGTTCAATAAGAAGCAATGAATGAGCAGTTAGATTTTATCTAATGAAATGAGAGATTTGAATAACAGTCTTCCAAAGAAATGCCTTTCTCCCTTTTTTAACCAAACAATACTGAGCACTCCAGTTGAATTCACTGACCCTGTGTTTATAGAACTCGACTGTAGAACTTGTTGACCTCCATTGTTCTAGATCCCACTTTTACAATAACTAGATTAACTTGCTCTGTATATGATGGCCTAAAGAACATTAAGCTTCAGGTTTGTTGAAGCTGTTGGTAAAGAGCAGCAGACCGTTCTGAAAACGGATGTCTCTTGCCTTACTAGTATTGTACATATTCAAGATGTTCACCTTATAATGGTGACGTCTTGAATTACTTGAACTATTCACAATACGTTTGCCAAATGCATATTTGTAAGGTGTACATTGTTCTTTGACGTAATGATTAAATTATCTGCACGCGTGGAATTTGTGAGTCCAGAATAACACACAAGTAAGTGAAGATCATTAGCAGTCTGTTGCCGGTATGAAAGACCTTCTGTAACCTCACCTTTGAATGCTTAATTACCTAATTCGCCACAGTTTACTTTGCCTGATTAGCCATAGAAGCAGAGACAAATCGGTAGAATGACCATCAAATTTATTTTCAATGCCACTGTTATATGTCGCATTAAGAACTTACAAGGTGTTTTCTTCGGCGCATACGTAAATGACAATGTCAAATGTCCACAATAAACTGCAGCTTTCTGTACCTGTTTAAATTTGTTTTTGCAAAGCAAGCTTGAGCAGATGAAAAGCTTTGTTTCCTAGCAGAGCAGCTACGCATTACTTATTACTCAGCATCCTATACATACAGCAAGAGAATAAAATACCAGAAACATCCCTCATTAATGAATAAACTCTACATACAGCACAACTTTAAAAGCATCTACATGTGATTCCTGTTTATCTGAATGCTAATTAGCAGCACGTGACAGCTTGAAAGAGACCTAACCAGCAGCACCTTCCTATGTAGCAAGCAACAGTACCAGAGGAGCCAAATAGTTGGTCCTTCAATTACAGATACGTTGATCATCAAAACACAGCAAATTTTTTCAAGCCGGCATGGGAGGAAATGTCAAAAATTGTTACAATAAATGTCAAATATTTAAAAACAAAGAAAGAACTGCGACCATAAGTGAAAGCCTTTGACAGGGACTCTCGGGAGGGTACTTGCCGATGACCACAGAACAATGGCTCTAAAAATGAGAACTTGAATCAAATGAATTGAAAAAATCCACATCTGAACTGGTCTTGATAGAAAGAGCATGTTGTGAACCTCTCAAAGCTGCTACTTATTCTAATGATTTGCATTAATGACTATTGCCAGTTCTGATATTCTCTTGTCAAGAGTTCTTTACTGGACTTTCAGTCCAATTCAGATCAAATCTGTGGCAGCAGATAAAATAAGTTCTGTGAGTTCTCAAGGCAGATTTACTGTAGCTGAATAAAGGCAAAACAGTCCAAATTACAACAAAGCTAAACAAACTGAGCAACTGTTTCCACATCAATAGGCATCCAGTACTCAAGATGACAAATTGCCTCTTCAAGACGGTTGCAGCGGTCATTAACATCGATCAAATTTCTTCCGAATGTTGCAAAAACTTTTTTTTTCTAAACGAGGTTAAGTAGTGGAATCTCAGTTCGCCTACCAACCCAAAGACAAGGCTGCGTCATGCCCACCAAAGACAAAAAAATTCTCACGATGCTACTGCAATGTTACATCAATGGCAGCAACACCACAAGAACATTTTTGAGTGAACTGGGCCCCCACAGCATCGTCATCGCAAATTCTCTTTAAACACAGAAAATGTCACAAACCTTTATTAATGCTGTGACTGTCAGGGATGCAAATTAATAACCACAAATGATTTAACGTGCAATTGTGGCTTCTCCACCCCCTGTAATTTAATATAATCACCCCACCGAGCCCAGTAAATAATATACCATTATTACCCGCCTTATTATGTTTGTTATTATCGTAGCGTTAATAGTCAAGGCGGATTAGGAGAGGGAGAAAGTGCTGGGGAGACAGAATCTGCACACGGTTGGCCGCGTTTCCGCGCTTATCCCGGGAGAGACCGGCGGGAGGCGTGATCGTCAGTCCGCAGGCTCGAGGGATTACTGCGACGGCCATTTGCATATCGGAATTTTAAGCAGAGAGAATATATCAAACCCTCCAGCCAGCAAGGTCATTTTGAAGATAATTTTTTTTTCTTCATAATTTATTTTGCATATCATGCAGCGGGACACAGTACAGATTAAAAGCCGCTTCGCCGTATCAAACCGTGCCTGACACCAGCACCCTGCCCCCGATTCTCTCCGCATTCCAACACCCCCCACCCCCCCCCCCATCCCCCCGCCATTATCAAAATATTACACAGACACATGCGGCAATTAGAAACACTAATGCCATCAGAATACTGCCGTACAGTAATCACTCACAATTATAATGGAATATCCCATCCCAGCTCCAACACAGTCCACTGTTTTTCTATGATAATCGGTTACAATTAATTTCGAAACAGGAATAATGAAAATTACACCCAGTGAAAAAAAAATTGTCTCAATCCACGACCTAATTATTTTTGCAAATAACAAAAATACAAAATGAGACGGAACTGCGAGTAGCACAGCATGTCAGAGCTAATTTTCAATATCTCGGCTTCCTCTTGCCTGGTTTGTGTAAAATAAGATATCGTCCACCATTCCGCCCCGTGGCCTTCTGCTGTTCTGGCTCAGAGCTTCTTATCGATGTGTTTGCATACAGCCATTTTAGGAAATTAAGTTTTGATGGACAGAATTGACTACAGTAATGTTTAACGGTACCGTCAGAAACTATATACATTTTTTTCCTAGTTTCTTCGCACAATCAGAATTTTTAACAATAATATTCAGTGTCTGGAAATACTAATGAGATTATTATTATTATTATTATTATTATTATCAACCAACTTGAGGATAATATTCCAATCCTCGAAGGACTGGAATTTGGGTGACTGTAGAAAAGTGGGGAATAACTAACTGGCAGTCATTACTAGTTCTGTTTTCCAAGGAGGAAATAATCTGATAGCCGGGAATTCCGTACGCTCTCTTCTCTTTAAGTAGCCTTGAGAGTCGGCAAGGAGGACAAGATGGCCTAAACAACAGACAATCAAAAAGTCTGGTCCTGCGAACAAATGAAAAAGGAAACGCTTTGAGCTAAGCATGCCAAAATTGCCCAAAATTTGGAAAACAATTTGAGCACTCAGACAATTACTATCAGTGGCTTGATAATTACATGTGATGTGACAAGAGTTTCAGGATATTCCGGTCAAGTACCTCAGCCTAACACAGCTTTTCACAATTCCTGTAATTTAAACCAATGAAATGTTTTTCTATGTTTTCGGTCAGTTGGGATCTCAACTTAAACAAAAAAAAATGTCGGAATAATAGTTAAGAGAATGATTTGTTTCAGCTTTTATTTCCTTCATCACATTCCCTCTAGGTCAGAAGTTTACATACACTTAGTATTTAGTAGCATTCTTAAATTGTTTGAATTTGGGTCAAATGTTTTGAGTAGCCTTCCAAAAGCATCTCATAATAGGTTTCAAGCAACCTGTGTAACTGAGTCCGATTTGAAGGGATCCTTCATCACACATGCTTTTTCAGTTCTGCCCACAAAATTTCAGTCGGATTTAGGTCCGTTTGTGAGGGCCACTCTAATATCTTAACTTCATTGTATTTGAGTCATTTGCCACAACTTTAGAAGTAAGTTTGTAGTTCCTGTCTATTTGGAAGACCCGTTTGCAACCAAGCTTTAATTTCCTATCAGTTGACTTGAGATGTTGTTTAACGTTATTTTCCTTCCTCAAGATACATCTGTTTTTCGAAGTACACCAGTCCCCCCTGCATCAAAGCACCCCCACAACATGATGTTGGTACTCCACAGTTTCATTGCTGGGATGGTGTTCTTACGCTTGCAAGCCTCCACCTTTTTCCTTCAAACATAACAATGGTAATTATGGCCAAACAATGTAATTTTTGTTTTATAAAACAAAAGAGAATTTCTCAGAGAATTAAGGTTTTTATCCCCATGTGAAGTTGTCAACTGTCGTGTGGCTTTTTTAAGGCAGTTCTGTAGCAGTGGCTTCTTCCTTGCTGAGTGTCCTTTCATGTTATGTCGATACTGGACTTGTTCAACTGCGGCTATAGATACCCTCCTCATACCTGTTTCCTCCAGCATCTTCACAAGGTCTTTTGTTGATGTTATGGGACTGATTTGCACTTTTTGCACCAAAGTTCATTCATCTCAAGGAGGCAGAACACATTTAATTCTAGAGTTGTATGACAGCTGCATGGTCCCAAGGTGTTTACATTTCCGTGCCATCGTTTGTGTCAATGAACTAGGTACCTTCAGACGTTTGGAAATTGCTAACAAAAGATGAACTAAAAGTCTACAGTTTATTTGTGAGGTCTTGGCTGATTTGTTTTGATTTTCCCATGATGTTAACCGAAGAGACACAGAGTTTGAAGGCAGGTTTGAAATCTGTGGAGTAATTTTTTTTAAATTATAAGTTTTATGACTCCAAACTAAGTGTATGTAAATTCCCAGCTTCATAAACAATATGACTAGTAGTTTTGCATTTACAATAACAAAAAGAATGTAGATCCAAATTAAAATTAACTGCTCATAAGGCTTAAATTCAAAAGCTCCATGATACTCCTCTACTTTTGAAGCTCCCTTCTAAATTACTTCTAAATTAGATGCGCTCTGATTGGAAATGGTAACATTCTGGTCAGAGAGAGATAACATATAGAAAACAACAGCAGCAGGAGCAGCAATTTACGTAACAGTTCTTCACAACGAACAAAAAAAAAGACAAAAAACAAAACAGACGATGAACGGACCCTTCAGTACTGCGAGAAATACACGGACAGACTTGTACACGTGTATACACACACGCAGGCGTACAAATCACAGACGCACACACTGAATATGCGAGAGAGAAACTGAAAAATCCCTTTCCGCACAAAGAAATGTTCTCGTCCCAGTGGCTTGTGGGAAATAACTGATAGGGGAGAGGATTACAAAACCAATGTATGAACAAGAGCACGTCCACCCCGACTTTCAGAGAAAACAAGGGGGCGGCCTGTGTCTGTGCAGAGAGTATATATGCGCACGCATGCGTGTGTGTGTGTGTGTGTGTGTGTGTGTGTGTGCAGTGGGTTGGTGAAGGGGAGGGGGGGCCAGGGTGATGGAGAGACAGAGAGGCGAGTACTGAGGGGGGGTCTTGATGATAACAGAAAAATTCAGACCGGTCAAAGTTTCCCTTTTGCCAATCACACTCCTGATAAAGACAGAGCCTGCTCCAGCACTGATAGAAGGGCTATCTCCCTCTCTCTCTCTCTCTCTCCCTCCCTCGCTCTCTCTCCCTCTTTCTCTGTCCCCCACTCTCTCCCTCCCTCTCGCCCCTCTTTAGTTAGTTTGGAAGCTAATCACACTGAAAACACAGCGCTGCTGTCAACCACTAACCAGTGACCACAGAACAATTAATAAGACTGTTAATATCGCACCATCCCAGCTGACAAAGAGTGATAATGAAACACACAGAATGTAAGGAATATAAATATATGCACACACACACACACACACACACACGCACACACAATCTATCTCCCGCTCACACACATACATGCGTTCAGTCATACTCCCAGAAAAATACACGGGCATATGCTCTCGTACACTCAATCACATTCCGACGTTGCCATATAAAAAATTCTAAATGAATTGAGTAGGTGACACAATTTTTACGGATCAAGCTTTTAGTTCTTAGGTGTCAGACTTATTAGTTTTAAAATAAAACAATCAACATGAGGTGCAAAATGTTGCTTTAAGTTTCAGGGCATTTTCATGCATACTGGATCACCTTTATAGGAATTAAACAGCCAACATTTAATACAGCCTTATTATCACCGGACAGCATTCCCACTTTAGAAGAGCAGAGGAAATGGGACAGATGAATAAGATCTGATAGAAAGTGCCCATTGTAAAAGTCGCCAATCCTTAAAATTCAATGGCAAGTTTAAGACTGCAAGCCATAAACACCTCTATACAGCCAGCATGCAACCTACTCATGTCCTGTGGGCCTGTACTTCAGCCATATTCTGTCTTCAGTGAGTGGCCAGAGAAACCTAATTTCAGTTGAATTGAGGTGGAGTTACTTTGGAAATCGTCCTGCAGCTATCAGCAGTGGCATCATCTCAAACAAACAAGTGAGCAACTCAACTGGAAGCCATACATGCCAAAGCCAGCTACTGTTCAGTTTAAGATCCTTTTAGACTGTCCTAGCTGGGCCAGCTTGTTCTGAAGGTTTAGCAGTTTGCATCTTGCGGTGGACCTTTAGTAAGTGTTGGCGTACTCTTCTCTTCTGCAAATTATTGACTTAGAGTTCTAATGGATGGTGGAGACGAACATTTGGAAAATTTCTAATCAGTCCAATTTATTATAAAAGTAGCAAATGAATATCATGGAATGTGAAAGATAAAATTTTACTGCAGTCAGAAAATGCTGCTTGGGCCATATGATTTTGAAACAGCACCAAACACTTCTGTTGTGAAGCCTATGGATAAAAATAAGGTAGTAAAAACCCCACAAACGCACACACAAAGGTAATACTTGCGCAGTAACGGTGTAGCCCATGTATCGAACACAGACATCTAACAGAGTAGCGTAGAAGGGGCAGAATAAATTTTACCTCATTGGCTCTGAGGTTTGTCAAAAATGTTATGCGAAAATCGCATTGCACATAGGCCTCACAAATGTAAAAAGATAATAATCGTAGAATGATTATAACTTGCAAAATTCGACTGCAGGCTATAGTAAATAAAAATGAATCAACTAATACAACTTCAAACTTTGATGGGCCCTATATCATACAGTAGATGGACCTGTAAAAACTCCTGCAACAAAAAAAAGCAAAGCTTACAACGAAACAGACTGAACTTCAGAATTCTGATCGGTTTTGCTGTTGTATTTCATGCTATAAACTCCATGGCAAGGCTTGTATAAAATCCAATTTGCCTGAATTTTGCTCTCAGTTGCATCAGTGCAAAACAATTCAGTCTACTCTCGTTGTTGACCTCAGTCGGTTTTTGAGTTGTCTCGCTTTTGAAAAAGAGCACTCACCTCTAGCATTGACTAGCAACAAATTGTGCAGAGATGTTTCTATATGGTCTTTGGACTGATCGCTGAGTTACACAACAGCGGAAAATAAATAAATGAAACTTCTGAACACATTGCATCAAAACAATCAATCATGAATTCACAAATGAGTATAATTACGATGAGTCTGTTCCAAAAAGTTCATTTAGAAAAAATTATGGAAAAAATATCAGGTCATCGCATCATGCCAATTCTACCTTATATGTTGTATTCTGAAATACTCAGTGGCATTATTTTGTCCCTGTTGACTCAGCAGAGAATTCAAAATAAACGTTTTAGTAACGCAATGCCATTGATGACAGTTACAAAAGTTTGCCAGGTGTGAAATTCATCTCTGAAGTAAGAAACGAGCTCATTTGTACAAAGTCGTCGGGGCGCCGCTGACACGCCCAACCTTGGAAATGAGGCTGAAACAGCTGAGCAGCCAATTGGGCAGCAACCTGCAACTTTTGCCTCCCAAAAAGTAGGGGGCCGATTTAGAAAATTATATTCTTTCAAAAATCACATGGTATTGATATTTTATCTCAAATCCAATATGTTGGCTGACTGCCGACTAAACACACAGTTGAGTCAATATCACAATAAAATATTTTTACCATTAATTGCTCATATAAGTTGATACTGGGCAATATATTGATTTTACATTGGTACTGTGGGATACGATATTGTCTGCGACTTTGGATATCGGAATACTGTGATAGGACACAAGTGGTGTCTTTTCTGGTTTTAAAGGCTGCATGAGAGAAAAGGAATGCAGTTTTCTTCCCTTATTGGACTTTTCTCACTGTCGACTGCACATATTTGTTAATCACCTCAACATTACTAATGACAGTTTCTCAAAAATCACCTTTTGAAAATATTTTACAGACGGACCCACAGTCATCCAAACAATTTTGCCACAATATTGACACTGAAGTATTCAGTCCAAAATATTGCAATATTTTTTCCGCATCACCCGGTGCTACACCTGCACTCACATGCTTAAAATTCTGGGAATGAGCCCAGTCAACTGCAGAGGTGATCATGAGCAAATATGTCCGCAAAGCCACAGGACAGTTCTTGTACATGGAATTCCACAGCTTTAGAAGGATCTGCCTGATACAGTGTGTCCTGAATAAGGGTGTGGAAGCAGTGGGGACAGACTGTGATGGTGCTCACCTGGACCGTGCCACTGAGGCTCCACCTCTCCTTCATCTTCCTCAGGGCTTCGTGGCGGACCCTTCTCCTCTTCCTCGTCATCAGGTGCACTGGGTGAATCTTCAGCCCGCGCCTCTGCGGATTCAAGGTCATCAAAGACAACGTTAGCCCAGCCGCTTGAGGTGAGGTTGACATTATGACTGACTCTGTCATCAGGTGCGGCATGACAATGATGACATCACAATATCGATTCCTTCATGAGTTAATCAGCAGATTGACTACCTTCCCTGAAGAGCTGCTCATGTCTATAAGATCCAAAACAAGTTCTCATGTGCATGTGAGTGCATGTATTTTTCTGTACATGTAATAGTAAATGCACACATGTTCATGTGATTTCATGCGCTTGACATGTTCATGTCCATCTTTGTGCATGTACACTTGTATGTATGCAAATGATGTGTGTAAAACACGTGGGTGAATTAAACTTCATTGATTCAACTACATTTTTACCCTTGATTGAGCTTGTCTGATGCTATGAAACCAATTCAGTACTCTTAAAAAGTGCTTAGTCTACCTGCTGGTCCTCTTGGTTGGCCAAATTGCCCAGGCAAGATCAATCAAGTACAGAGAAGTATTTGATTTCAATAAAATCACATAATTTACCCAAGTCTGGTGCAAAGCATGTACTGAGGCAAACATATTATGAACATGAGCATATGTGGAAAAATCATTGCCCTGTGCTCCATGTTAGCAGTGAATTCAATTAGCCTCCATGCTTGAAATTTAATCTCAGCATCGGGAACAATTAATGCTAGTCCCATCCAGTATTTACATCTGTGGTTGGTGCTCCTCAATCAACGGCACATTAAAATGGCAACAGCTACAGGACAGCACTGAAGACTGAATGTACAGCAGGATAAGATGTACAGTGTGTCTACTACATGCTAATAAATTAAAAAATAACAGCCCCCCCCCCCCCCGGGACAAGTCACTGACACCCCAGATACTGCAGATACAGTGGTTACCCGAGGTATAGCAATTTTAAATAACCTACAGTACCAAAGACACCACCACTGATTTCCACCATGTCTCTTCAGAACTTTACTCCAATTAAATTAACCATTGTCAACAGTATATATAATGTTGAAATTAATTCAGACGGAACAAATCACTCTCCTCGGACCAATTTTTTTTCCCCAAGTCAAACAGATATATTTCCGCTTTTCTCTTCCGTCCTTCACGTTTGGTTACCACAGTACACACAGTCAGTAGTGAAAAAAGCAGCATAGTCTAAAATGCCGGCCTCCACAAACTGGCTTCATATGGTTTGAACACACACCGTTAGGAAGCCATAGAGCCTTCATTTTGTCAAATATCTTGCGACCATCACCTCCTACCCTCTCCCTCCGTATTCTCTAGTCCTACTCCCCCCCCCCCCACCCCCCGGAAAAAAAACGAGTTTTGTTTGCATAGTTCTGTTGGGTTACTAAGAAACCCCCAATATCATCCATATTTAATCCCTCCCCATCGCCCCACCTGGAACGCAGCGTAGCCATTCGCGCAAAGGGCATGTTTACCTGCTCTCGCCCCGATGAACAAGCGATAGTCTCCCGATCAATACCTGCCATAAAAGTGCCGTCCGCGTGACTCCATTAGCGTTAGCGTTATTAATGCCGCAGATGGGAGATCAGATCAGCATCTTCAAATAAATCACCAACCCCTCCCCCCAAAACACACTCACACACACACAAACACACACACATTCTCCCTCTCTCTCTCTCTCTCCCCACTGGGTGACGGAGCAGTTCCATTATTTCAGCTATAAATCACAGTGAATGGCACGTTGATTTTTATCCGAGGTATGGAGGGGGGGAGGGGACCTGGAACAGCAGTTATTGCATTTAATATTATCAGCGGTGGCTATCTTGCCTCTAATCTGAGTGCTGATGGCAGGTATCAGGACGGGTAACTTCTCAGAACTTCCTCCATCACAACTGAAGGGCAAAGTCTCCCATCAAGCCCTGACTCATAACTCATACTAACACACACATACACACACCCACACACACATATTCTGGGTCCTCTATTCGGAAATAAGTTAAACATCTTTAACTTCTCCTTTCCGGGCTCTACAACCACCCCTGATATTGATTAAATGGACTTATCTAAGCTCCTCACTGATGAGTGTGATGTACTGTGTAGACTAATCCAAATCCCAGCTAGCCTAGGGGTGGCACTGGACTAATCCCATCAAGGTCCTCCCAAAGTTTAAAATTTTCATCCATTTGGATTTTGTAGAGAGCATACACTGAATACTTCCATCTGCGACAATTCAGCCACCCTAACTGGGATTTGGATATATGACAAGGTCAGTGGTGTGAGCGCAGTCTTTTAGATATAGGGATATTTAGATACATGATAAGTTCATTGGATGGGACACGATTCCGTTGGTCAGGGAAGCAGTTCCACAAAGTGGACACTGAGGGGCGTATTCTCCTTCCAAACTGGCACAGCGAGGTACCTTCGGTCAAAGGGTCACAGGACGAGAAAATAAAAAATGGCTGCAGCTAACACGTGTGCTATGGAATATGTGTGTGTGTGTGCGTGTGTGTGTGTGTGTGTGTGTGTGGTGTTTGTCTGTCTATGAGTCTGTCTGCGTGTGCATGCGTCTCTGTATAAGTGTGTGTGTTTTTCTTGTACTTGCTTCATACTGAAGACCAGAATATGTTTTCAATTAACAGAGCAGGTATGTTTCTGGGAAGTGGGGACATCTTTGGAGGTGAGGAAATTTGGGCCGGTCCTCTCAACTACAGAAGCAAATTGTGACTCAATGGTTAAGATTACTGTTAAGGTTAAAATGAATAACAGGTTGGGGTTAGAGTAATGGTTTTGGTTAGCCAAACATTGGTACTGGCTAGGATTTCAGACATGTGTGTGTGTGTGTGTGTACGTGTGTGTGCATGTGTGTGTGTGTGTGTGTGTGTGTGTGTGTGTGCGTGTGTGTGTGAGCAGTTGTGAACCTATGTATGAATGTATTCCAAATCTGTGTGCACATGCAGTATGTGTGCATGAGTGTATGCAGACAAGTGCATCCCAGAATGCAAACATGTTCAAATTAGTTTTTGTCTCATTTGCAATAGTGGGAATTCGGTTGGCCACTGACCCTTTTATTCACTTATTTATTTATTTATTTATTTATTTTCTCACTCTAAAGCGTCTTTGTGAGAGTCTCTCTGTGAAAAGCGCTACACAAATAAACCTGACTTGAATTGAATATAATTGAATGAGCACACATGTGAGTGCACATATACATGAGTTAGTGTGCAAGCCCTAAAACAGTGAGGCAAGTCAGCCTGGGCCATTCCTCTGAAGGACTGAATGGGCGTTCCTGTGTATTATCAGCTATGGCCTGTGTTTCCCTCTCTCTCTCCCAGATGGTGGATAAGAGCCCTGCCTGTTTGAGCCAGCAGGGTCCCGATAAAGACCTTGGTATTGATCCTGGGCTGAGAGAGCAGGTTCCTCAAACAGGGCTGATTTATGGGGCCCAGATAACTGCTACCATCCAGCCACCGAAGAACGGCGGAGACACAACAATATGGTGACGTGTCACCACTCTTTGCACGGCCCAGTGGAGACAAACACCACAAAACTATCCCGTCTGCCCTCTAATGTGTACACAAACACAAACACACACGCGTGCGCACGCACACATACACGTGTGCACCTATTTATGCAGGAGACCACATCAGCACAAATGAACACACAATGTTACAAAAACACACAAACTCTCACACAGTGTCCCATTCAAACGCACATACACACAGATGTACACACAAACACACACATATATATATATATATACACACATACACGCCCGCAGCCGTTTATGCAGAAGACCACATTAGCAAAAACAAAAGCACACAACGTTACAAAAACACGCAAACTCTCACACAGGGTCCCACTCTATCTCTTTCTGTCACACACACACACACACACACACACACACACACACACACACACACACATGCACACACACAGGAGGCTAATCTCTAATCTGGTCCCGATTAGCACCTGACAGAATTTCCATGCGTTTATCAACCCCAGCCAACGAACAGACGCTTATCACCCCAGCCCCAAATTTCACAAGAGCTGGAATTTTCAAGATTAAAAAAGAAAAACAGAAATCTGAAATAACTCGGCAGAAACGACTCGAAGCCCATGGACCTGGCCAAGCTCGGAGGCAGATTGGGATGAGAAAGGGGAACTGGTTGGAGATGAGGGGGCAGGGGGGTGGGCAGTACAAGTCATTAACTGAGGTTGAGATCCAAGGAGTCGGGGGTGGAGGTAAAACAAGCTTCTCATTTCCTCTTATAACTTGCTCCTTAACCAAGCGGTTCTCACACCAGCTCTTTGAATGACCAGAGGCCTCATTTATAAACGGAGTGTACACAAAAGAAAGATGCGCAAGCCACAGTAGTTGTGGGCTTCAGTTTTATCAAAACAAAGCTAATTTTCAAAAACATGAAAAATGATTAGCAGTGTGCACATGAGCAAAATGTCAACTTTTGATTTGAGTAAAAAGCGCATGTATTTTAGCATAAATTTCATCATTTTGGATATCTTTTAGCCATATAACATTCATCTTTTCTGTGCGTACACAATATTTTAGCGTGAAGCCAACTCAGTTTTTTACAAATGTGGCCACAGAACCTATATCACAAGGAGGAGTGGCTAATTTGTTTGAATGTGGCAGAAATTAAGCAGCTAATCACTTTGATCAGAGGAAAAGCACACAGTGCGATGGCCACACTTAATAATTAGAAAACACCCCCTCCCAAAAAAAAAGATGAATAATAGGAAATTTAAATTATCCCCATGTTAGAAGGTATACAACACTCCCTGATATATGCTCAATCATGAGTTAACTAAAAATAACATTTAAAAAAACCAAGGTTTACATGAACAATGGCCAGGCATGAATGTATGAATATGTATACATGTCTATAAATATGTATAAAATCCACTTTAAAAAAAGAAGCATATATAATTAAGATGGTGGTTATTTTTTTTAAATGGATCAGTCAGTTGTATGTCGAAGACCTATCTACTGTTAGCCTTCATATTTCAGGTCTTTCAACAGACCTGGGTGCAGTTATACAATTCATTTTAATGCCACCAAAAAAATGTAAAATATGTGTAATATGTAGATATGCTTCCTGCCAACCAAACTGAGGTCAGAAGACAGAGCATCCTGTTTGTGTGTAAGTGTGCAACATGTGTTTGTCAAGTCAACCTGCGGTGCGATGAGTGCATTAAGTTTTAGAGCCTTTGAGACTGTGCTGAGTGGTCACTAACCTTCATTATATGGTGGCATAAACGCTGGGCTGGAGTCATCGCACTCAGTCGAATCTTCCTGGTCCGAGGCTCCGCCCTCGTCACCTGATAGGCTGACATCATCAGGTAGGTTGTCCTCGCCTTCCTCCAGGTCTCCAAGGGAACCTTCAGATGACACATTAGAGGAAAATGACTTCAAAGCAAATCAAATGGCAAAAAATAGGACCGATGGCCCTCACCGGCCCAATACCTGAGCCAATAGTTCAACATTTCTGAGAAAAGCTTTCTAGAGATTCAATGGTGTATGAATACAGTGCACTGAAATATGTGAAGTGAATCAGGCCACCGGCTTCATAGGAGATGACTGTGAAAGATTTTCCCATTTTAAGTAAATGGGTAAAAATTAATGAGAAAAAAAATTCATTAAAGTAAAAAAAAAAATATTTTAAAAACTGTGAACTGTCCAGGTAGACATTCTCCCAAGGAAGTTCCATAAAAAGCTTGAAGTAAATCTAGCTGGTAATTTCAGAAAAGAAGATTTTTCAAGATTTTGGTAACGGATGACAATCACAATCTTGACCACAGTCACAACGCCAGACACGGCCTCATCACAATGGCTCACAGCCTATAGGTCCAGGTCCACGTCCAGGTCCATTCAAGCTGGTAAGGAAAAATATTGGGACTTCGAAGGATGGCTGGATATTGAATGAAATGTGACCTGTGACTTGTCTAAGCTCCAAATCTTGCAGTCTTTAAGAGCAAAACTTGGTTTAACTAGCAGTCTTCCCTGTCAATTGTACCCAATAGTACAAAATGGGTACCACTGCCAACCACATAGTGATCTTGGGTAAAGATGTAGCTCATTAAACTACCAAAATCAATTCTTGTACAATAACAAAAATTTTCAGCTAGCCATATCAAAAAAAGATCATAAGTTTAAAGAGTAAATAACAATTTCAGATAAATAAAAAAAGTTAATCTAATTCTGATAGAGCTCATTTACCACAGATGGTATAAAACAAGGAAGTATATCTTAAAATTTAAATTGAGTATATTGTTCAGAGAAACGAAGGATACATCACTGTAAATTGAGTGTTAAATTATGCATAACCTAATCAGCACAAATCAGCACAAATCAGTGAAAACTAAATAAAACAGAGAAAAAAGAGATTTTTTTTCTCTCTCCAAGTAAACGGAGTATTACACTCAGACTGAGATATGCATTATTAAGCTACACTATTAAGGCAAATCCTTAATTTCATACATCAGGCAGAATACTGGAATTTATGAGAGTAGGCTATAACAAAAATATCGAATTGCCTACTTTATTTTTAATCAACGGGCTCTTTAGATGCCGATATTGCCAAAGAAAATGCAGAAGATGAATACTGGTACATAATTTCCGTACCATTTTTTGTAACGAACGCTTCTCAGGTTTAATGAGATGTAAATCTTTCTTGGATTAATCACTGGCCATAGAATCGTCTTAAATAAGGTTATAGGCCCGTCTATGCAAGATAGGGCATCTAAGCAATTTTCAGTGATAAAAACACTCCAACCATTTACAGTAATTTCATTCACTGTCTATTGGCCTACTTTATTTTCATACAGTAACAATCCATGCCATCTCACAAATTGTGATTTTGACTTCAGGCTTTATTTTATTTTGAGATTTCATCGAATATTTTCCATCGAATTTTGATTATATTTTTTTATGCGACCTTGAGCGATTATTTCCAAGATTTAAGCGCAGTAGTATAATGAGGTAAGATGCTGTTATGCCCCTATCATGAATGCGAGATACCTAACGCAACCAACACTTCTAACTGCGCATCCAGGCTAAAAATAAACCGCGATATACTTATCAAATAATATGTAGTTAGGTATGCAAGCGCGCTCAGAACCTAAGGGACAGGCTATGAGTGGATCTTCTGATTGTACTATATCCTTGTAACAATTCACATCCCATTGTTTTGATACAGTGGGCCCATAGACATGTTCTAATTAAGCTCAAGCACGGACATGCAGACATTGAGGAAAGCTCGGGAGCTTTTAGTTCTGCACGAGTCAAACATCAAACGTACTCCAGATACTTAAGACGCGACAGGCACTTTAAAGGGGGTTAAATTTTTTTGGAGGAAAGAATCTCATTAAGGTGGTTTTACAAGCAAGTAAATTAAATATCAGTGGAAACTAACACAGGTTGCAATTGCATTTTTCGCTAGTTTTGTAAATTAATTTTCATTACGTTGTGATGAATGAGGAGGGATTGTTCCAAGCTAAAGCCGTGACTGGAGGCGTATATATTTACACTCCCAGAACAAAGAGGCCTGTAATCTATACAAAGCACACAACAATACGCGTGAATAAAGAGCTTTGTAGAAAGAGGAAAGGCAATTTTTGTAATTCTGTTAATTTCACTTCCAAAGCAATTAAAAACGAGGCGGAGATAATGCTTCGAAACAATTGCCGGCTGACAAAGTGTTTCTGTCTTTGTAAATGAAACATCTTTAGGCTAATTTCAACTTCCACGCCTGCATGGTTCACTGTAATTTCAGATAAAATTAACACAGTTTGATTAGGAACTTAATAAAAAATAGAAAGGGAAAAATACAGATCCCGTTCCGAAATATTTTTAGAATTATGGAGAGCGGGGTTTCGTAGATCTAATTTCCATCTGCAAAGACATTTTCATACAATTAATTTTCCTTTAATCATAACTGTACAAAGGGACCTCTGTTTAAAATTCCAATTATATTTCATGTTTAAAATGTAAGTTTGAATTATGATTTTCTCTCTCATTAGGGCTGCCGTTAAATGAATCAATCGCGAGGCCGACTGCAGCCTATACGGCTTCCCAAATCAAATGGCACAGAAAAATATGCCCCTCTTAGACCATCGAATAATAATTCTGTTTCACTCCAAGACAGCCAGATACTGTACTGGAAAACACCGTTCAGTAATGCAGGCAGAGATTCTGACATCGCTGAGTAAATTTAGCCCATTAGACTTTCGTATTTATGGATAAATTATTACCGTGAATTTAGTCGAAAATAAGCCTAGTAAAGTTACACAATCAAAGGCGTCGGAGGTAACCGTATAAAAACATTTCACTGACACAAATTTCACAAAACAGTCGTGAAATATAGTCAGTCACCATAATCATTATAGTAGCTGCAAATATCATTGATGACGAATATCAGAATATAATCAGAAAGGACCTATACCCCCATGATTCTATGTTCCCACTTCCCAGGGCCCAAGTCTATTTATTTATATATTTCAAAGCAAAACAGTCCCATACAGCCCAAGGCCAATATTTGGACCTAAAAAGAAGTACCATGTCTAGAGCAATTATTCTAACAAAATGCATAATCTGACAGTGGCTGACATGTAAATGATCTTTGAGATGAGGTTATGGACACTCCTAAGAACAAAAGAAGAACAAGGTTTTAAAATAAAATTGACTTATTTGCAACAATCAATAAGAATATATGGTTGTGAGCAGAATTATTAGGGCCCCTGCTTAAAAAAAATAAGAAAAATGACTGCAGAATACATAGGAGTTACTAACACATATATTACATGAAGACACAGAGGAAATATATATATATACTTCTATTTAAAAACATTCCCATGTTTCAGTGTTTTCATGCAGTTAATTATTTGTAAAAACTATAGGAGTAAAGAATATTGGCGATTATCGGTAACTGTTACAAAACCATAAATGGTTAAAACTTGCCTATAAGCAATGTAAAGGCCATTATAAAATGTGAAACATTAAATGATTGAAGACATGTTAGCAATTAGAGGTCAAGTATATGCCAACCGAGTAAGGAAGGTGGTAAGAGAGGCTATAAAGAACCCGAGGATTGTGGTTCAAGAATTTCAGCCATTAGCTGCATCATGGGTTCACTTAGTTTCTCAAAAAAACAAAATATGCCACCTGCACAACAGAACAAAGAGTAAAGAGCCAGTCATACATCTTTTTTTAACTACGACTTTAAAAAGATAAGACCAAAATGGTAATTTTGCAGTCACACACATCGCCGCTTGTTTGCCGGCAAAGCAGGAATGCATTTAATGAGAAGCATTTCAGACCTACAGTCAAAAATATTGACAGCTCATTTATGATTACCCGGTTTTTTTCTGCCCCTTGTCCGCAGGTACTCAGTACAGTGATTGGTGCAATGAGTTTCACCAAGCACTGCAAAATTGTGATGGAAAACCTGGTTGCCTCAGCTGGCAGGCTGGAACTTAAATGCAGGTGGATTTCTCAGCAGAACAATGACCACCATCATCAACATATGCATCAATGTCCAAATTGCAACATGAAAACAACATTCATGATCTCCAAAAGCCACATCAATCTCTGCACTTAAATGCCATCAAAAATACTTCAGTCAGTGCAGGAGAGACCAGTCTACAAGTACAAAACAAAGGATTTGAATGAACTCCTCAAAACTTGCAGGCTAACCTCTTCAAAAATTTCATAAAAAGACTCAACAGCGGTAATCTCCGCCACCGGCCTCCCACTGAAGGAACATAGAGGTTGATTGTTCAATAAACGTAACAGTGTAACACAGCATTCCGGAACAAACGGTTAGGAAAACATCGTGGCTGCGGTTAAAGTTAGTATTTCCCAGAGGTTAAGATTAGGGTTAAGGCTCAGTTAAGGTTAGGGTTCAGGGTTAAGGTAAGGCCATTATGATTTTTAAAAGACAATCGTGACTTGCAGTTGCAAATATTAAACTCGTGGCTGGACACAGGAATGGAAGACCAGTCTCATACGGGAAGGTCTACTGTTTTGACCGCCTTCCAATGCAATCTTAGTTGCTCAGACTTTGTCTTATTTCCTCCTTTGCTTTGTTGTTCAATTACATCATTTTTGGGTGCTTGCATTTATGACCAATCAGGTCCTTTTCCTTGTGAGGATGTACCAAAGCGGGTTACCAATAACGGTAGCATTTTTACATACAAACAATACACCTGACATTACTGAAGGACTTTAACCATGTACATAAACTTTAATTACATTTTTTAAAGGTTTAGTAATGTCAAGTGAATTTCAAAAAGAGAAAATCTTCATTAGCATCTTGACTATAAACACTATGTCACATGATAATTATATTATCTTCTGAGCAAACACCATCGGAATATACATCGGAATAAGGACATTATTCTTCCCTTTAAGTTTCAGTTTAGAATGATCATCATTGATCAAGAATCAAAGGACCGTACAAAAGTAGGGTCCATAACAGCCACTTACCAGAAATTGGTAATGACTATTAAGGCTTATAAACAGGAGGAAACTGGACAGAAAATGTCATGCTCTTAAACATATTTGCCCAAGTAGGCATTGTATGTGACAAAAAAAGGTTCCATCCAATCTCCCCGATCAAACTGTCCATGTGTTTCTGCTTGGTCATAAATCAGCCGATGAGAGCATCTCGGTTGAGAGCGGAGAATCACTGTCCTCCTGACATGTGCTGCAGATAATTTCATTCATGGAACTGACCAGGTAAAACTGAAGTTCTGTATCATAAGATCCCATTGGCTACTCTGAATGATCAAATCATGGTGGAAACACTTAGTGTAAAAACAAAACAAAACAAAAAAAAAAAAAAGAAAAAACACGTTCCAAAAGGTCAATACTTTAAGCCAAGGGAAAGCAAAAAACAACAGGATTCTCTGCTCTGTGATCTGAAAAGTAACACTTGATTTCAATGTCAAACATGAAATCTAAGATGACTGAGGACATACATATTAATAAAGAAATAGATGCGCGCACACTTTCCCTAAAACTCCCTGACACAAGAATACATGTGTACGCCATCAAGTGTGAATCACATAAATCCACAACCTGCTACCAGAGGTTTTACCTATAATATAAAGGAGGGAAAACAAGAGAATGATAGCAAACTGCATCCCTTTCGCTCTCTCTCGCTCCCTCTCTCCCGCCTCTTACACGTAGCAGCGAGGGCAGCGCTGATGAAGACGACTATGATAACGATTTATTAACTCTGCGTCCATCCACATCAAAACTGTGTGATTAAACAGAGAGACGCAGCGGCCCTCAAACTAATAACCAGCCGTGTTAGGAAACGTTAAATAATTACCAATCAAAAAAGATCAGTGTTAGAGCAGGTGTAGGACAGCTTCACAGACTCCTGAGGTGGAAGGCGAGACAGAATCACAGCGAGGCTTCGCCACCGCCTTCAGAACAACCAAAGTATTTCCCATTCAAACATATGATCATATGAGCGAGTGTGAGTGTGTGTGTGTGTGTGTGTGTATGTGACATAACACCACCAGGGCTGAGGTCACTTAGTGTAACTGTCAAGTACACTCAAGTTCCGCTGAAAGGAATGATGTCATTGAGTGGAGCAGTGTGGCGTGCTCAAGTCCAACCAAATGGAATGAGGCCATAAAGTGTAACAGTACAGTAAGCTCACATTTCACTAACAACATTGACAACATACCACGTGTCAGTCCGGTGTAACAGGCCAAAGTATACCCTCAGCCCAGAGTATACCCGGAGTCAAAGTGAGCTGGCCTGTTTTATACCCCGGGTATAATTTCGATTTGCCACCCCCCCCAACATTCAGTCACATTTTACCACCTGGGGTATATTTTGACCGCGGCCAGAGTATACCTGAATATAGCCTGGCAGAGGATTAATCTGGGCGGCTACACCGGTATTCCCAAATTTTACAAATAGGAATGAAACCATTGAATGTGGAAGTCCAATGCACTCAAGTTATACAAACAGGAATGAAAACATAGAAAATGGCAGTACAGCGAGCCCACACACGAGCAATAGGAATTAAACCACTCACTGTGACAGTCCATTTCACTTCAAATCAAATTCTTCCAAGATGAGTAAAACATAAAATATGGCAGTCCTGTATGCCCTAATTTTAGTAACAGGAATAAAACTATTGAGTGTAGCAGTCCAACACACATAAATTATGCCAACAGGAATGAACGTAAAATATGGCAGTCCAGTATGTCCGAACTCTAGCAATAGGAATAAAACCATTAAGTGTGGCAGTCCAATTCACTTCAAATTAAGTTCTAACAAGATGAGTAAAAACACAGGGAATGACAGTCGAGCATGCTCAAATTTTAGTAACGGGAACGAAATCAGTCCTGAACTCTGTCAACCAAAATGAAATCCTCGAAGTGTGGCAGGTCAGAGCACTCAAATTATACCAAGAGAAATTAAATCATTGTACAATCCTCTTGCTATAGATATTACAACAGCTCAACTCCTAACGCTGATGATGATAGTACCAAACCTGCATATCCAATTCTACACCCTGTCATGAACCGTCTGCTGACTAAAGCTTCACAAAGAGTTTACCATCTGTTCAGTCACTGCTATAGCTGTCATTGTGAGCACCTTTCTGCCGATTGGAATGACACTGTGCTAAGTACCAGGGCGCTTAGTTCTTCAGATTGACATGACACGGTACAGTACAGCAAGGCACACTGAAATTGCATTCTAAATGCAATTTGCGTTCAGAAGAATCGCACAAGCGTGATGCTATAGGTGGGAACGATTGAGCCTGGCCCTCATCAGTCTTCATACGTACCCACCCTACCAGAACATTACGAACAACAGGCCACAGACACACATTCATACGCGTCGCACAGAGCACACTGGCTTCACTCTCACATCTTCAACTACAGGGCGAGCTGCTGTCATGGCAAAACCATGAGTTTTCTGCACTGCTTGATTAGTTTTGTGGAAGCCTTTCTGTATCAGTGAAACTAACTTTTAGCTAACATTCATTTAACATGACTTACGTATGCACACCTATGGAACTTATCTATCCCACCCCATGACTAAAACGAACGCGATTTCACACACCAAAAGTCTACTGTTAGATATGTGGCCAGAGAGTCCAAGACTGCAGAGAAGACGCAATGCGTAAAGAGACAGGTAAAACTGCTAAGGACAAACATTCCTGAGCATCTACAACTCAAATCGTTCACGTTTTTTTTTTCTCTCTCAAAGGGAGCATCTGTTAGTCATTGAAATTTAATTGAGACATGCAGTCTACCTCGGTATACCCAAAATCTAGGTTTTAAAAAAATAGCAAACATCTATCATAAGCCCCGCCCCTCTCAACCCGCCCCTAAAGAAAGTGTTCACGACAAACTGGCCTCGATGAGGAATGAAAGCACACCATATACCAAATTTGAAGAGGTCAAGATGGAGTTAGAGCGATAGTTCTCTCCTCCTTTTACCCTCTCCATCTCTTTTTTCACTCACTTCCTCTCTCCCATCCCTCGGTACCTTGTACTCTCTCTCTCTCTCGCTCTCTCTCTCTCTAAAAGTGATGTGACTGCCTGTGTCACTCGGTGAGGATAGCTGCGAGCTGTTCCCGGTTATCGGCCGCTGCAGACTCTCTGCCGGTCTGATCTGTCTCCTCTTCATTAAGCAAATACGCCGACGTGGAAATGAAAACATAATAGCTATTTGATTTCCAGCGAGATATTTTGCATATTGGTTCGGCGCTGATAGTGGAATTTCATCAAGTCTTTTTTTTCTTCTCTTCTCTCCCCTGCTTTAAAAACTGAATTACCAAGCTGAACGGCGGCCGGCTTTTTTTTTCTCTCTCTCTCTAACATCGCTGGTAAGAGGGAGAAAGGCAGTTCCCCAGGAAGAACTTAAACGATTAAATATCCCCCCTTTTCCTTTTCTCCTTTTGATAAGAAGGGAGAAATGTAAAGAATTCACAGTGATTTAGGTTGACTATATTAATCACAGATAGGCCAGAGAAAATTAACTCCTTAATGAGCAGGAGTAAGATAACGGGACTGGGGACGCTGGTGTTGCGAAGGAAAGGAGGGAGGACGGAGGAGAGAGAGACAGGAAGGTGAAAAAGAAAAGTGCCCCCCATCTTCAGAGGATCACTTGCTCCGTGTGTCCTGAGGTGGCAAGTGTGAGGAGAGGGGGTGGGGTTTGCGATAGCTTCGTGGCAAGAAACCGTCCTGGATCGCCATGGTGATTAACGACCCCAGTGTGGGGGTATTTTTCAGGCCCGTCGAGACCTACCCTCGCCAGCAAAGCTCGAGAAACCACTTCAACACTAATCCTGTTGATATCAGCCTCCATCACATGGGAAAAAGTCACTGCTGATACCAAAATAAATGTGCCGATTCCTCCCCCATGTCTGAATGTAGGATATTAGCCCAAGACTGACCAGGTTTCTCATTCTCTCTCCTTTGCCCCCACTCACAACTTATTTCAATCCACTCTGCACTATACTTTAACTCGTTCCAGTTACTATATACTGATTGGTTCAATAGTCCAGTCCCGCCTGTTTCAGCGCCAGTTTTAGTCCGATCCAATGTGATTCACCACCAGTTCTAGTCCAGTCCAATTTAGTTAACTGCTAGAAATAGTCTAGGTCAATGTTGTTCAAGGTCAGACTTCGGTTTGGTTCAGTCAGTTATCCAGATTGGTTCAGTGATAGCTATAGTTCGCCCATTTTTGTTCAGAATCAGTTGTCATCTGATTCAGTCTGGTACAGCGTCAGTTAGAGGCTTGTCCAGTTTTGTTCAATGTCAGTTATAATCTGATGCTTTTTTGTTCAGAGCCAGTCATAATATGATTCAGTTCAGTCTTGGTCTGTCCCAGTTACTTTCAAGTGTCAGTCGTGATTTGATATGATAATAATAGTAATAATAATAAGGCATTTAAGTGCTGGTAATAAAATTAAAAGTCAAGTGTTTGTTGGAAACTGCCTGCTTCTGGGAACAGGTCAATTTGCTGGTGCACTATCTCCCATTCCCCTATCCTTAATAAGTTTATAATGTCAAGAGACTAAGTTTCGTACTAGATGGCCACTATGGTTAAATATGAACTGAAAGTATATTTACAAGCGTAACCCACATTACGAGCTCGTAGATTGTCTTTATCGCCACAAACCAGCGGCTTAATTAGAAAGCAGCAATAAACTGGTACTTTTTGTCCATTTTAATTTCTGAGGATGTGGCAAATTTAAAATGTTTCATTCCTATTCTTCCACACGTAGACACGCAGGGTCTGTGCTGAAGTGCATCACGGCTGTTCCACTTTATGTTGCTGCATAACATATTGTTCATATCATATCAAACTGACGAGTGCCACACCAGTAATGTACGTGAACTAACTGGCAACTGTTCATTAACAGCATTCATATGTTACACTGAAGTTGTGACTCCCTGTTCCTAGGGTAGAGCATTTTTTGCTTTTAACACAAACTACTTTTTTGTCCTGCTATGAAAACAAGAAAAATTCTTTTTGCCAGAGTCTTCGCTTGCAGTGGAATCTCAAGGCCAAATATTTTCTTCCACAAGCTGAACACGTCACACTTTTCCTACAGAAGCTGGTACTGTGCTCATCTGCTTTTTCAATGTATGTTAAAACCTGGGTGACGTGAACATTTGGGCTTTGGAATAAAAAGACACAAATGTGGCCAGGCAAATACAGAGACTAACATATCAGGACATTCCTCATTCAATGAGACAGCACAGCTGGGTCCATTCTCCTTCACTGACATCAGCGCAGTCTGGTCTAGTTCAGTGTTGCATGTTGACAGCTCTTATCTGATCCAGTTTAGCTTGGTGTGATCACTGATCTGGTAAATAATTGGTTAAGTGTGATAGGTTGATTCTGACGGAGCCAGGTTCAGGGTATTTCCTTGAGTTGAATCAGGTCTTCATGAACGCGATAACTTCAGAGCAGTTTAGAGTGGTTCAGTGCGATCGCTCAGCTGGGGATCCTTGCGTTCCCCGAATATTGCTCCCAAGGCCCTTCCCCTACTCCCTTCCCCATCTGCAATTCCCTCTCTCACCCTTCTTCTTGGCACCATATCAAACACTTCCCTCATGAAAGATGGGCATTTTCGTCAAGGTCGCAACACAATCCCACACTGATTACAGGAGAGCACAGTCTACCATCTGTGCGAGCCTCTCCCTCCCTCCCTCCCTCCCTCCCTCTCGCTGTCTCCGTTTCCATCTTAACCTCTCTCTTTCTCTTTCCCTCCTTCTTTCTGTCCCTGGTTCCTGAGACTGGTAAAGGGAGAGAACAGAGGGGAAAACAGAGTGAAGTTGCCAGGCAGCCGTAGTCAGACGCTGGCCCATGGAAGACAAGCATGCAGAGCAGAGGCAGGCAGCAGATAAGCTGGCCCTGATAACAGATATAAAACAGCAGCAGATTTCAACTTTCCCACCGTCCGTACATCTGCAGTCTCCCTCCCTGTCTCGCCCTCACGAGCAGCAAGGACACTGAGCAGGCTCCCTCTCTCTCTCACACACGCATCTGTGCACACACACGCGCACACACATGCACAAATGCACACACGCAAGTGCACGCATACGCTCGCGCGCATGCGCGCACAAATGCGCACGTGCGCGCGCGCAAATACGCACACACTCCAGCGCGCGCGCACGCACGTACGTGCGCACATAAACACGCGCGTGCGTGCACGCACATTTAACTCTTACAAACACACACTTATTCGCTCATTAACGCTCAAACACACGCCCACACGTGCACGTGCACACTTTCATGAGTGCGGTATAAACGCACCTGCACCCCCATTCATACGCACAAATGCAGACACTTGTCTGAAGACAAACACACACACACACACACACACACACACACGCAAGATGGTCATTCATACACATCTGGGCAGTCATGAATCCTGTATCTCCGCCAGAAATAAGTCATTCCTGAGACATCAGAGCTAACAGCTGACTAAGGTTTTCTGTAGGATACCACAGCCAGACAGAGGTACAAATGTCCTTCTTTCCATTAGCAAGACAGTGTCAGGTTTCCTTGACATTCTCTTGACATCAGGAACATAAGACAAAAAGCCACACAGAACTGCCGATGAGCAGCTCTGTTTACAGGGTCAAGTGGAGGTACAGATAATATTTTGTCTGAGCAGGGAATTGTATATATATTATTAAATACTGGTTGCTTGAAATCAGTTACTTTTCAAGTTCAAATTTGGCTGATAATTCCACAGACGTATTTGTCACAGTTTTTACAAGGTGTCTGTTAGGAGAAATTCCAGATGTTAATGTCAACAAAGGATAGTCAGTAACACTTCTGTCTTGTAAACTAAGACACTAAACCCCAGGGACATGAAAAATCAGCAAGAGAAAACACTGCAGGTCACAGACAGGTCAAACACAGGTCAGAAGTCTGAGTCTGACCCTTTTGCGATGTCTCTATTGGCAAAGCTCCCAAACTGATTGCACTGCCTCACCGCTCCGGTCCTGAAGATCTATTGGCCCAAACAAAGGCCAGCACCTCTTTGTGCTACCGTTCCTCTCTGACAACAAACAGGATTTGTCCTCCCTGACTGGCTAACGTTCCTCCCATCGACCCCAGTCAGGAGAGCCATTATCAATTGTGTGGAAATACACAGCCTGATAAACACGGGCAAAGACGTCCAAATTCATCCTGTTTTTCACAGCAGTTTTTGCCCCTTGATAGCCGCTATCTGCTAAAAGGATAAAATTTGACCTTAGAAATTTTCGGGAAATCGCAAGATAATCTGATGCTGCAGCCTAAAATGTCCCACCCTGCAACTAGGGGCAGCAGCTGAAAAGGTTCCTATATAGCACGCAAACATATTCCTCAGAGAAAGTGCAACTTCAGCTTCTCTGTCAATAGAAATGTCTCTTCTAATTCAGACCTAAGATTTTCTTGTGTGAGTGAGAGAGAGCAAGAATGTGTAAGAGAGCGAAAGTGCAAAAGAAAAAAAGACACTAAGGAAAACTTTGAAAGTTGGGAGATTTTCAGAGTCCTATCAGAAAGCAGGAGTTCTCCGGCCTTCAGTTCACTCTTATCCAGGACTGACCCTGAAGCTCACAGAAACCCCGGCAACTGAGAATCTACAGCCTCTGCTACAGTCCACCCACACAAACACACACACACACACACACACACACACACGCGCGCGCACACACACACACGCACACACACACACACACACACACACACACATACACAAATTAACTCACTCGTGGTGAAGCATTCACAGGATGCTCAGAGAGTTCAACCCCCCGCTGTGGCTCTGTTTTGACTACACAGAGAGAACAGTGTGATACAGAGGCAGCCAGAGGTCAACACTCCCGTCCCATCCTGTCCTCCGCGCTCCGCCCTTCCCTCTCCCAAAAGCATTCAGCTGGAGAGCTCCATTTTTTCCATCTCTCCGATGGAGGCAACCTCGTCCCAAAGGTAACAGGTGCAGGAACATATAGTTTCCTTCACTTGAATAAACGAAAGCAGGGTTCAGTCGACTGAGGACCCCACAGTCCCTGCCACATCCTGTACCCCTGAAGCATGTTCCTTGCTAACTGTGCTCTAAGCATAGTACAGCCAGCCCTAACTACAATAAAGCTAATTCCCTCCACACTACAGCTATCTCTTCAGCCAACCACAGAAAAGGTCACTCCATGCACTCTGAAGCAACCGCACACCAACTACAGCAGACTCCATCCACATTAAAGCAAATTAAAGCTTCAGCCTCAGCACAGCGTACTCCGAACACATAACAGTGAACTCTAATGCCAACCACATTATAGGATACTCCATACTCATAACAGCTAACTCTCACCTCAGCACAGCTGACTTCATCCACGATACAGACAACTCTAATTCCGAGCACATTACAGCTGACTTCCGCTCAAGCCCCACAACAGCAAATTCCATCCACGCTACACCTAGCATGAACTATAATTGCCCTACAGCTAACTCCATCTACACCACAGCTAACATCAACCACAGTGTATTACTAAACCTCAATTAAACCTCAATCATTAGCCCAGGAGGGATAAAGTGTCTGCATGGGTTTCTGGTTTATTCAATACCAGCAGCCAATTGAATCTACAGAACTGAAACACACAGAAAACCAGCAGACATTGTGACTGAATCCCTGACAGACAAAATGCCGAAATCAGTTCTAACTTCCACTGGTGGAAAATGCATTTTAACTGGAGTAAAGGTATACAGCTGTTTGCTGACCAGATGTCAATAACCTAGTGTGGCTTAACAGTTATTGATATAATAAAATCCTTACTCATCTTGACATACACAGAACAGAAATATTTTTTGAAAAAATATCAGATCAGCTCTCAACAGATGCAATGTGAATGGCCAAGAGAAAGCTGACCTTAGGTAAAAGTATAATGGTCAATTTGCTCAGGACTTTGTCATCTTCAAATGACAAAACCCAAAACCAGTGAAGTTGGCACGTTGTGTAAATCGTAAATAAAAACAGAATACAATGATTTGCAAATCCTTTTCAACCTATATTCAATTGAATACACTGCAAAGATAAGTTACTTAATGTTCGAACAGGTAAACTTTGTAATTTTTTGCAAATATTAGCTCATTTGGAATTTGATGCTTGCAACATGTTTCAAAAAAGCTGGCACAAGAGGCAAAAAAGACTGAGAGAGTTGAGGAATGCTCATCAAACACTTATTTGGAACATCCCACAGGTGAACGGGCTAATTGGGAACAGGTGGGTGCCATGATTGGGTATAAAAGCAGCTTCCTTGAAATGCTCAGTCATTCACAAACAAGGATGGGGCGAGGGTCACCACTTAGTGAACAAATGCGTGAGCTGATTGTCGAACAGTTTAAAAACAACATTCCTCAACGAGCTATTGCAAGAAATTTAGGGATTTCATCATCTACGGTCCGTAATATCGTCAAAAGGTTCAGAGAATCTTAAGAAATCACTGCACGTAAGCAACAAGGCCGATAACCAACATTGAATGCCAATGACCTTCGATCCCTCAGGCGGTACTGCATCAAAAACCGACATCAGTGTATAAAGGACATCACCACATGGGCTCAGGAACACTTCAGAAAACCATTGTCAGTAACTACAGTTCGTCGCTACATCTGCAAGTGCAAGTTAAAACTCTACAATGCAAAGCGAAAGCCATTTATCAACAGCAACCAGAAACACCACCGGCTTCGCTGGGCCCAAGCTCATCTAAGATGGACTGATGCAAAGTGGAAAAGTGTTCTGTGGTCTGACGAGTCCACATTTCAAATTGTTTTTGTAAACTGTGGACGTCGTGTCCTCCGGACCAAAGAGGAAAAGAACCATCCGGACTGTTATAGGCGCAAAGTTCAAAAGCCAGCATCTGTGATGGTTTGGGGGTGTATTAGTGCCCAAGGCATGGGCAACTTACACATATGTGAAGGCACCATTAATGCTGAAAGGTACATACAGGTTTTGGAGCAACATATGATGCCATCCAAGCAACGTCTTTTTCATGGACGCCCCTGCTTACTTCAGCAAGACAATGCCAAACCACATTCTGCACGTGTTACAACAGCATGGCTCCATAGTAGAAGAGTGCAGGTACTAGACTGGCCTGCCTGTAGTCCAGACCTGTCTCCCATTGAAAATGTGTGGCGCATTATGAAGCGTAAAATACGACAACGGAGACTCCAGACCGTTGAAAAACTTAAGCTGTACATCAAGCAAGAATGGGAAAGAGTTCCACCTGAAAAGCTTCAAAAATTGGTCTCCTCAGTTCCCAAACGTTTACTGAGTGTTGTTAAAATGAAAGGCGATGTAACACAGTGGTGAAAAGGCCCCATGATTATTTGCAAAAAAAAAAAAAAAGTTTCTCAGTTTGAACATTAAACATCTTGTCTTTGCAGTGTATTCAATTGAATATAAGTTGAAAAGGATTTGCAAATCATTGTATTCTGTTTTTATCTACGATTTACATAACGTGCCAACTTCACTGGTTTTGGGTTTTGTAAGAAGCTGGTATTGTGCGTGGCCTGAGGATGACTGAATGCACACACAAAGCCAGCAGTCACAAGCAGTCATTTCCAGCACTACTGCATAGTGCCGATGCGCATTAAGAGGACCAAAGCATCTCCAATTCAGAAAAAATTGCATGCAGTGCTCTTAATAGACCACACCATGTTCACACAGGCACACGTGGGCTCTCATACACACACCCATACACACAAACATACACTTCCACACAGCCCTTCAAAAAGTATGTAAACAGACAGGTGCAAACACACACCTACACACTAACATCTATTGCACATGCTCACACAGTCGCACACCCTTTCGAAAAGTATTCGAACAAGCGGGACGAAGACACGCCCGCAATGACACTTGTATACACAACTCACCCACCCCTTCAAAAAGTATTCAGACCAACAGGTGCGTGCACACACACAATCCCACAAACAAACATGTACAGGATGCACATATGCATTCTCAAACCCGTTCAAAAAGTGTTCTAGAATCTTCCGTGACCATGGCCCAACCCCCCTCTCCCCCAATACTGGAACGTGAGAGAAGAGGGTGGGGAGTGTAACAGTTTGAATCTTATCTATCGCTCATGTCACATGGTCCAAAATAAAGAACGAAAAGATCCTGAGCATGCTGTTGAGATAGCTGAGAGGAGAATGTAGGGTGGGGGGAAGGGATGTGGGAGAGATAGAAGAGTGGGGGTAACTTGTTAAATATAACCCGCCGCAGGGGCGCATGTGTGGGGGGGGGGGGGGAGAAGAAGGGCGGCGCTGCCCCCAACGACACCACCGGCGGAGATAACATCCATCTCCGCGGAGACGCAAGAAACGCCGAGCGGGTAAATGGTCACACCGCCGCATCCCGCAACCACCAACGCAGCCATTGCGCAACCTCTCCCCCGCATCCTGGGATTCTTCTGATGGGACAAATGCGGTCTTTTCAAATGAGGATGAGACTATGGAGGTAACACCGAATGTATGTGGCAATGAATGGAGATGGACAGGGGAGAGCACTGTTATTAACAACCACTTAAATTCGCTCGTTTCCATGAAAACACATTAGACTCGTTCATATGATAACAACACACAGATCGACAGGCTCAGCCAAAATACAACAGCAATAAGAGCAGGCTCCTGACCCTAGAAAGAGTGTATACTTGAGGGGTGAACCACAAAAATAGTGGAAAAAAATACACAGCACTGTTTAAGATACTCCCAGCCCTCATGATGTTACCACTTTAAGACACTTTTTACTCTCACAATAGTCTACGATTCAGACATTCTTAACCTGGAAAACTGTGAAAGATACAGCATGCTCTTCAAGGTACGCTTAACCCTAGAAACTGCAGACACTTTAGAGGCAGACCCTGGTGCGTTTAGGCTGCAGAAACGGTGCCAGAGAGGCATTTCTGTGTGGCTGAGTGGAGATAATTTTAATATCAGGCATGGTGTGGATCGCTGATAGTGTTTAAGGCAAGGCCCATTGGATAGAACGCTGGTAGTACCTATCTGTAATTAGTAACCACGCACAATCACTGATAAGATAAACTCACCCTGACCTTTCCATTGGGTCTCCATGGCAACAAGGCCTTATCCCCCCAATATTATTTTAGTGATTAAATAGCAAATAGCGAGGAGATGTGAGGAAAAGATAGAGATGATTAATAATGGGGTTTGGTAAAAAAAACAGGAGGGGGGGTGGAGGGTAGGGGTTGGGGGGGGGTGCGGGCGTGACAGGGGGGCAGGGGGTTCTCACAGAGTTGTGTGAATAGGCTTGGCGTGGCTTGGCTTCGCTGAGAATAATGGAAATTTTAGATTAGCTGAAAGGGGACCGAATAAAGAGGGAG
This sequence comes from Gymnothorax reevesii, assembly GCA_029721435.1. Lineage (NCBI taxonomy): Eukaryota > Metazoa > Chordata > Actinopteri > Anguilliformes > Muraenidae > Gymnothorax > Gymnothorax reevesii. The sequence goes on along the minus strand of CM056574.1, from coordinate 26,515,724 downwards.
GGTGAGCGACAGGCGCCTCTTTTTACTGAGTGCCACTCAGAGGGAAGAGTCCACACACATTCCCCGGGCCTTCCATTCACCCACCTTTCACTTCATACCCGCATTCAATTATTCATATTTATTTCATTTGTTTACACTTTATTTTATGTGCCTCATTTCTTGACATTTACGATCCATCAAAGGTTGAGGGAAATGGGATCATCTTGATGGTACTTTTGTGATATTTGCTATTTTTCCTTTTTATTTTTTTTTTGTTTTGAATTTTTAAAATGCACTTTCAACCAGTACATTTTTCAGGCCCCTTCAACCTGGTAATTACTTTATTCTGCTGTAATATGCAGAAAACTCCTGTGTCTAAAAAAAATAAAAATATAAAGTTCTGTCATGAAGAAACCCACATTACAAGACACATTCCATAAAAATACAACACATTCCTAAAAAGTAATAATTTTTGAAAATATTTTACATGCAAATAGCTTGTGTCACCATGATAAATCTGCAACCCACAAAAAAAAAAAGATATTTTTTATGCTTGGAGCCAGAAGGATGCATATATGCATATGTCGATACAAATTTACAAGTATAATAAAAATTAAATTGCTATGTTAATATATGCCAAATTGTAAAATCTGTGCAGAAATCTTGTATTTGCTCATGGAGCAGATAAAATATTATAGGGTCTCTGTCAGGTGGAAATTTTCACCAGCTACTTGCCCTAGTTCAGCTCAACACAGCAGAAAAGAAGCAAAACGCTGACTGCCTGAGTATAAACTGATTGTTATGCCAGTGACTTGACCACAAGGAGGCTGGGATCAAACAGTCAAACCGAACACACAACACTGCATTTCAAGTGGCCAACTATACTAGCATGAAAGCATGAAGCTAACAACATTGCTTATATACTACAACATCTATTCCGAAATAGTTGGGAAAAAGTGTAAATTGTGAATAAAATCAAAACGCAATGACTTTCAAATCACACCAGCCAGTGTTTTATTCACAATAGAACAGAGATAACATAGCAAATGTTGGAACTGAGAAATTTTACAATTTTATCCACAAAATGAGCTCATCTCAAACTTGATGGTTGCCACAGGTCTCAAAAAAGTTGGGACAGGGGCCTGTTTTCCACTGTGTTGCATCCCCTCTTCTTTTTAATACAGAGTGGAGGTGTCTGGGCATTGAGGAGACAAGTTTCTTGAGTTTAGCCATTGGAATTTGATCCCACTCTTGTTTAATATTGGCTACCAGATGCTGGGGAGTTTTGGGTCTCATTTGGCTGACTTTTCATTTAATTATGTGCCAATTGTTCTCAATTGTGAAAGATCAGGACTGCAGAAAGGCCAGTTCAGCACATGGACTCTTCTACTATGAAACCATGCTGTTGTAATAGCTGCAGTATGTGGTTTTGCATTGTCCTGCTGAAATACACAAGGCCTTCCCTGGAATAGATGTCATCTGGAAAGGAGCATATGTTGCTCTGAAACCTTTATATACCTTTCAGCATTCATGGTGCTTTTTAAAACATGCAAGTGCCCCACACCATATGTACCAATGCATCCCCATACCATCAGAGATGCTGTCTTTTGAACTGAATGATGATAACAGGAGGGGTGGTCTTTCTCCTCTTTAGCCCGGAGGACACGACACCCATGATTTCCAACAAGAATGTCAAATTTAGACTCATCTGACCACAGGACACTTTGCCACTTTGCTACAGTCCATTTTAAATGAGCCTTGGCGCACCGAACACAGTGGCATTTCTGCATTGTGCTCAACAATGGCTTCCTTTTTGCATGATAGAGTTTTAGGTGGCATCTGTGGATCGCACGGCAGACTGTGTTTACAGACAGTGGTTTCCTGATGTATTCCTGGGCCCATTTAGTGATGTCAATGATAGAATTATGCCGGTGAGTGATGCAGTGGCGTCTGAGGGTCCGAAGATCACAAGCATCTAATAAAGGTCTTCGGCTTGTCCCTTACGCACAGAGATTTATACAGTTTCTCTGAATCTTTTGATGATGTTATGCACTGTTGATGATGAGACCTTAAAGCCTTTGCAATTTGATGCGAGGATTTTTTTTTATATAAGCCTTGACTAGTTGGGGAGCCTCTGGCCATCTTTACTTCTGAGAAACTCAGCCTCTCAAAGAAATCCCTTTTATTTTCAATCATGTTACACACCTAGTGCCAGTTAATGTAATTACTTGCAAAATATTCTTTCAGCTGATTCTCTTATATATTAATTGCTTTTTCAGCCATTTTTTCCCCCAGTGTCCCAACTTTTTTGAGACCTGTTACAGCCAGGAGATTTGAAATAAGCTCATTTTGTGGATAAAAATGTCTCAGTTTAAACATTTGAAATGTTACCCATGTTCTATTGTAAATAACATATAGGCTCGAGTGATCTCAAAGTCATTGCATTTTGATTTTATTCACAATTTACACTTAATCCCAACTATTTCTGAATTGGTGTTGCACTTGCAATACATTCTGATTTGGTCAAAATGCAGATTGTCATATGGCCAAATCAGTATGTAATACAAGTAAAGTCAGTAGTCTCAAATGCAGCCAATGGGAAAAAGGGCTGTCACTCAGCACATTAACAGGGCTACACACTGGTGACGTGAAGTTTGAGTGTGAGGTTAGTCCGTGGGAAAGGTATTGTAACTAATTTTAACTCAACCGTAGAAAGAGAGTCCTTTGTGAAAAGAAGCTTTACAACGTGAGTTAGCACGGCACAGAAGCCTGTCCCCACGGAAACACTGCAGACAGTAGTTTGGAGTCATAACTAACACCATCTCCAAACCGAATACACCAGACCGCCCTGACCTATCTTCTACCTACTGCTCCAACAGTCCTGCCTCATTGGAGGCATGAGTGAGTCCCCTTTAAAGGAAGATGAGCTCGGAAACCAGACGCAGGTAGTAATTGCATGCTAAAGGACAAATTCTACTGGCAAGACAACATAGCAGAAAAAGTTATGGCGTCTGAGAATTATGACATCATCATAATTACACATGATGGTGGCAATGGTAGCAATATTAACAAAATACAATGAAAAATAAACTTGTACTTCACTGTACATTTTCTTCCAAATGACAAATTGTCTCCTATATAGTAGACCTGGTCATGACACTGATAATAACAAAGGCAAAGTTTAGTGAGTGAAACAAAGGAACAAAGGTAAGGAACAAACTTTACAAAAATATTACTTACTGAATAAATGTGCAAAGGAAAATATGAAATGCCTGTATTTAAAATGCAGCCATTCTTTGTGGGCTCAGAGGGTTGTAAAGGGATCTCCATTTCAGATAGCACACATACCCTGATTACCATGGAGATGAATTCTGCCCTTGGGTGGGTGGGTGGGGAGGGGGGTTATAGCTGCCCTGTACCTAACCCGTCCAACTCCCACCTGTCTCACAGCAACAGAAAACAACAGCAGTGCTTGGACCAGGGCCCACATTTACAAGCCTGAAGTTCTCAGATCCCGCGCCAGGATTTGGCGTTCAGGCCAGGAAATAAAACACGGCGGAGAGATGGACAGACGGACGGTATGAAAAGGCACATCTACGGCATGAGATGTATCTATACACTGGATGTTGTGGAAAAATGTTGAAAGGTTTAGGAGTTCTGGCCTGGTAATGAAGCGTGACAGATGAACACGCAGACAGATGGACGGACACGCGGAAGGACAATTCTCATTCCTATATTCCCCTTCTCCTTTGAGGTGGGGTATAATAAAGCACATTGGAAGCATTGGTCTAGAGTCATGTTTTCCCATGTCCATGTCCATACCTAATCTTTGGTGGCCAGCAAAGTAAAACTGATCTGAGGCCAGTTCTGATCAGCTCACACCTCAATCAGACCCGGTGGCTACAGTACCAGCGGCTCCCAGCTTCCCCTAAATACAAGTTTGCATGCAGAGGAAATGGCAGAAGGGCATGCAAATTTTTCCCACATGCAGAAAGGTCACTTGGATTTGCAGTGTGTGAACTTGTGACATAATGGTTACGAGTTCTAAACTCATGTACTGCATGGTCGAACAGTGTATCTCACTCATAAGGACAATAAAAATCGGTAATACAGTTTGCCTCACTTGAACGACTGAGTTAAAAGGAGGAACATAGTTAAATTCACATGGGCTCCAGTTCTGAGTGGCACAATATACACTACAGTTGTTTTCCCATATACAGTCTAGGTAAGACAATACAATGCTATAGCTCAGATAACACCTGAGCCAAACAAATATTTGACATAGTTTTAACTCATGTTCATACAATTCCAACAGATTGGTAAGCATTTTCGAGTATAATCAATATTCACGACAAAATCAAACTTTATGCAGGTCACAAAAAACAAAAAAACAAAAAACGAAACAAAACACAGAGTACAACCCATGATAAGAAGGGCGATCTTACTAGTCCAAATCAACACAACAGTAAACAAACTAAACGACTGTTTCTCGGACAGCATGTTTGCTTCTGAGGATCAGTCCAACTCGGCTAAACATTTGATGTGTGAAATTTCAGGGACTGGAGCAGACTTCAAAAACTTGGTAGCTCATCTAAAGTATTGTTTGAAAATGTCCCGTAACCAACCCATCAGATGAAGACTTTGATGTGAACCGGCCTTAGCCCCTCAAACACTCCCACACTTGCCCAGGCCAAGGCAAAGCTGCACTGTGGTTAGGTCTTCGGCTAAGCAGCTGCGCTGAGCACATGTTTGACCAGAGTGTTGGCAGCCCAGAGGAGATCAATCCACAGAGTAGATCATCAAATGCTAGTCCTTGAGGCCCCAAAACTCCAGGTTTTCCATCTCTCCTGTATCTAGAAGTCAGGCATGAAGACAATCTGGCAACCTGTGCATACTGAAGGGCCTAATACTAGCAGTACCGAAGTCACATTTTCACCATGAGGTAAGGATGGGAAAATGTCTTTTATAGTTACCCAAGTCCACTGCCCGAATTTTCAAAAATGGAAATTTTGTAACATAAGAACTTTTAGCACTGGGGTCTTCAGGTAAATGCTCGGGAAAAATGAAAATCAGGGGTGAACTTTGACACAGGAGTCAGATTAGATGATCCCTGGCACAAAGCCCTAACCTGCAAATTCAAATATCTCCATACACACACACACACACACACACATTCCCACAGACAAAGATCCGTGCACACAGACGCACACACACGTGTGCACACCGGAGCGGAGTAGGATTAGCGCTAACACAGAGTCCGCACTGCAGCACGAGTAAAGCGAATTAACCTCTGTGATGGCTGAGGAAGCAGAATAGAGCCAGAAAGAAAGGATAATCTTTTATCTCCCCACCTCCCAAATGATTTTTAAAAGTGCGTATCACTTCACTGACAGCTGATGTTCCAGTCCTCTTTTTCATTATTTATTTATCTATTTTTGCTTTGTGTGAATTCAGCTAAAATACTTCTAAAGTGCTTAATGGAGTTATCGAGAGCTCAGATCTGCTGCCACTCGCTTGCCTGTCGCTTTCATTTAGATATCTGCAGCCGGCCTCGAGAACTTCAGCATTATCAAATGTCTTAACGAGGCTGACACGGCCGATTATTGACAAATGACTCTTTTAGAGCCAAGCTTCTCCATGGGGCGCGGAGCCTGCCTCGAGGAGCCGGCGATGATTAAACGCATCGCCTCGCATCTCGCCCTCATCGCAATCATCGTCCATTAGATCAAAATAGCCGTAACAGTCCTATCATTCCAAAGTTATTTGAAATGTGACCCCCCCCCTCCCCCCCACCTCTTTATTCCAGCTAGAGAACAAATGGTAGTCTACAAATGGTTCTTGTTTTCAAAATAAAAAAACGAAAGGCTCATAAGTGTACAGGAAATTGAGAATTTGTAGATAGATTATGACTTTGCCTCTACATGAGGAAAAAAAATTAACTTTATGTATTTATTCATTTAGCATTCATAACACAGGGGTCGGTACATTGATAGATAATGTAAAACAATAGTACTATGCATTGGACCGTGACATTTACAGCTGCACTAATTAAGCTAATTTCAGGCACTACCCAATTAATTCCATCAATATCAACAATGGGAATAATTACAAAGTGTGGCTTCTTTATCGAAAGCATGTCACTCATATCTCTGAGTAAAAAAAATACTGACACACATCCTGCAGAAAGCATCCGTCAAGGAAATAATGTTAGGCTTGATCATCAACGTTTGTCCACTTATCGAGGTCTCTGCCATCGACAGGACGTGCGTGCTGGCTCTTTAATGCTCCCACTGTGGGCTGAAAAGATAAAAGCAGATGACAAAAATATTCTTTCCTGAAAGATGGACAGACAGAGGGATGTGGAAGGGATCAGACAGGAAGCCCTGCCAGTGATAGCACACTCACATGCTTTGCTCAGGAATCCACACACACACACACACACACATTCTTGCGCTTATATTTTTGTGATGACATTACATTGACTTCCATTCATTCTTCCCGTGTCTCTACAGCCTTTCCCTCATCTTAACAATATGCAATGTATGCCGAACCCAAACCCTTATTCTAACCTTAACCTATCCCTAAGTCTAACCTTCCCCCTAACCTTAACTAATAAGTCACAATTTGCCTTTGTAGTTGTGAGGACCGGCCAAAATGTCCTCACTTCCCTAAAACGTCCACACTCCGCAGGAAAAACTCATTTTTTGGTTCTCGCTTTGAAGCAAGTACAAGAACACACACACACACACACGCAAAACAGCACTCACACACACATTCAAACTGCAAGCAAAGAAACATACATACACACAAGCACAGCCACACACCAACACCCTCACTACAGGGGCTGTCCAAAACCAAGGCTCTCCGTGACATAAGCATGCAACAAATCTGAACCATTAATACAAATCTCTCTGATGAAGTGACCACAGAGGAGAGAAAATGTGAATAATCCAGGAACAAGGCGAAGGTTTCATGCTTTTGAAAGACAGTCTGATTGAGTATGTGAGTACACAGGTTACAACAGAGCCCCGACCTAGTAGTACAGCTACGTCTCTCCTGGATATGAATCCCCCCGTGCAAATTACGGTTTCCCAGTTCTGTCTCTTGCAGGCTACCCGGTGACGCCACCTCTGCCAAAAATCCTTTTGTCTTGTCTTCACATTTACATCCAAGTAACCAAACATTAATCTTTTGAGTTGCCCGATGGAGAGTATATTTACACCTCTTCCAGGATGCAATGTTTTCCCCAGCGTTCGACTGTTCATTCATTAACAGTTAACAGGGTGACTCAAAAAATATGGATGGATGTCAATGAAATTTTGTGCCTAGACAGGTACGGTATTAAGGAGGAAGTGATTAAATTTTGGTGGTGATCCAACATATACTCTCGATCCAGGAGCCAAAAGAATTTCTCTGCGCATTAAGACGACACTGTTGAGATTCTTTTAACGCCCACATTCAGCAGAAATTCATCTCTCAATGAAATGCAATACGACAGAGGTAATGCACTCACTGAGAACCTTCAGGTTGGATTTTTTTTCTAATTCTAGAAAATGCCATGCAACTGCCGTAGAATTAAATGTATCTAAATCACCACAAGTGGTTATTGCATCATTTAAAAACATTCTGATCTCATATTTACGATCTAGGGCCATAAAGGATGATGTGATAAGAAACCAAAGAGTGAGAACAGAATAGAAATCACATCAGGACCGAAACTTAAGTCTACTTGTCTAAAAAAAACACAACTTATCGATAAAAGGACGTTAAGAAAAATCCCTGTATGCAAAATCTAAAGCCTTTTTAGTTGAACTCGAGAGTTTATAATTATACACACAGCATAATTAAACTGATACACAAAATAAGGGCACAACGGTTTTTATTAAAAAATGAACGAATTACAAAATCTAATACAAACACACATCAGGAGTGCAATGAATTGAATGCCTAAGAATTCAGCCCAGAAATGTCAAACCCTCATAAAATGCTGAAAAAAATACTAATAAATAAAAGCCAAATCTCCAGAATAAAGTGATCCATTGCCAGGCCTCAAACAGAGAATACACTATCAGGCGATCGCCTCGTCTGTCAGAGATAGAAAGCAGAGACAGATCGTGACCGTGTGCAGACTCGGTGACCGCAACCTGCTTAGCAAAGGAAGCAAACAGAAAAAAAGTCAAGCAAACAGCCGAGGAAAGGAGTATGCATACGAGGAGAGACAGGTGAGGGAGCCGCGGATATGGAGTTCCTTGTTCCATTGTAATAAATACTCAAGAGGAAGTGTGTGTGTGAGTGTGTATGGGGGTGGGGGGGGCTGCTGTAAAAACACCTCTCATCTCCATTTTGCAAACATGACTTATGTAGGACAGATATGAAGAGGGCACAGGGCAAAGCCACATGTCAATGCTCAAGACACAAAGTCAGCAAACGACTGACTGCTGATTTCACTGCCACTTCTACTTTAAGAGATTCACCTTCCACTATAATGCCAGAAGTGGTTAGTAGTCATTTAGCTTTTTCTTTTCCTCTGAGTATTATTATCTCGATGCGTGCAAGAGTGTGTCTGTGCATATTTGAAATGTTTTCCGGGAATCAACATTTAATATGGCCACGGCTGTTTTGTTATGGCCGTATCTCAGAATTTGAACTTGGACTTGTACTTAAAATTGAGTGAAATCCACAAATAGGGACCAAAAAGAGAAGGGTAGCCATTCAATATGGGGAAGAGCTTATTTTGTAAAAAAAAAAAAAAACCTTTGTATTGAAAAAAGCCCACCCCAGCGTCTGGTCGAGCGGATGGCCAGCGCAGTGGCACAGGGTTCGAGATGGCCCAGGGTTACAGGAGCGCAGGTCTGCAGCACGTCCGAAAAGGGAGTAGCTCCTTAACGTTCATCATCGCTGAACTCTGAAACTTTATCAGCGACGCAGAACGGCGCCACGGTCGGCCCGGCCATTCTCAGCTCACAGATAGGCCCGATAACGCACTGATAGATTACAACAGATTGTTTTACTTCAGGGGACACTGCTGCTAATGCTAATACTCAGAAAAGACTGCGGCGCACGGAGACAGGGAGAGGGAGAAAGAGAGAGGGAGGAAGGGGAATGGAAATAGAGAGAGGGATGAAAAGATGGACAGATAAAAGGGAAAGAGGGAGAGTCAGGGACCGACATTACATTGGAGAAAACTATGAAAAGAGAAGCAAGCAGGAAGTGGGACGGAGTGGCAGCAGCTGAAGAAAAAGGGTGTTTTAGTTCTGTAATTCAAATCTTTTTCTCTCATACATGAAATATGAGCTCATTTTAGGTCACAGCTAAGACAAGCAAGATTTCCTTTCTCCATTGACAAATCTCTTAAAGCTGTCGCACCAAACAGCAATATTTTTGAAAAATAACGTATTAGGTAAAAAGACATAAAAATATCTTGAAATACGGCTTCAGAGGAACTAATTGTTTGGTTTTTGCAATGAAGCGTAGTTGATTTAAAGGGACCTATAGCTAAGCAAAATGCCAATTTTGGTTAAAAATTTTATTTTTGAGGTAAGAGTATGAAGTGGTCCTTCAAACAGTTCATAATATAGAGTCGCGTTCCGAAGGAAACATTCGTCACGAACAATGTCTTCAAGGCTGGAACAGCTATGAGTCTGGTGACTTTAAATGATGGCCAAGGAGGAACTGCCTCCATTCTTAAGAAACTTGGCATAAAGACAGGGGCACAATCAGTGAAAGACTATCACGAAATGGACAGAAAACGTGTGTAACAGAGTGAAAAACACGGACTACAACTTGAAAAAAAGACACGAATAGATGCTCGCAAGCACGTAATACTCGCGAAGAAACACAGATTGAAGAAAAGGGAGTTACTTATGAGGCTGGTGCCCTTTAAAAATCCTAAAAACCACTTAAAACAAAATACTAAATGTATTCTTCCTGAGAACATTAAAGTCAAACTTCACATGATTACTGCCAAACTAAAATCACGGTTTTCTAAAAACACAGATTTTCAACAAGAAAATACAAATTTTCAGCAACTGTACATCCAATTAACTTCATACTTGGCAGTTTTCTTCATTCTGTAATGATCTATGTCTTTACAGAGCTCATTTTGCAATATGTACCTCTGAATATGAATAAATCAAAATATGCATATTTAATTAGCTGTTTCCCACCGAAATTGATTTAGGGGGGTCAAAATCAATACTAGAACATAGAAACCTGGAAAAAAAAAGCTCTGTTGTGACAGGTGAAAAACTAACAGCCGTTGCCATGGCAACTATTGATGTGATGCTACAGAAACTCAGTGTTTTAGTGGCAATTTCTAATACAATTATTTTGATAATAATTATTAGTTTAAAAACTGAAATATTTGCTTAGCTATAAGTCCCCTTAAATTGCAAAATAATAAAATGGAGACTGTGCACAAGCCACTCTTTCCCACAAGGGCGGCGCTACATCTTCTCTGATCATGAAATTGAAATCAGTTCTGTGAGCTTAAACACAAAGTCGACTGAGGGCACAATGAGAGTGAAATGCAAGCTGGCTGAAGGGGAAGGGGGGGGGGGGGGGAAGCAGGGCAGAGGCATCAGGTGACCTGCAGCTGGAAAGGGGGTCAAGTGTGAAACACAAGTCCTGAACTCAGCACAAAGGCTGCAGTCTTGGGTAACGATCTGCATCGCAGCGGAGAGATAGAAAAAGAGAGGGAGGGAGAATAGAGAGAGCTTAAGAGAGAGATAGAGGGCATTAAGAGAAACGCAGAACACTAAGGGAAGCCAATGAAGTACTTTAATAACGGGATTTTAGTGAATCTAACAGCAGACCCAGAGAGGGACAGCCATAAACTATCAGGAGCGCTCTAAAAACTACCTCATTGAGTTTTGGGTGTAGACACAATGTAAACAAAGAAATCTAAGCAAATGATAAGATCTGTAGTCAGTCTCAGTGTAAAAAATGTTTTTTGGTTCTAGAAAAAAATAGTAATAGTATGATATATGTGCAGAGGATATGAAATGGCTCACCAGACAGTTACAGAAGGTAACTACATGACACTAACAATAACGAGACGACATTGCCATCAATATCCCCGCACAATGGAATCCTGTTTTCACACCCAATCAAGGTCATGACTAGAAGCAAACACACACAGAAATTTCATTCATCTGGGTAGTTTTCAAGAAAACATGTCCCCACTTATCTGGACGAACGGACAGATACGCTCCATTGCAATACCTCCCACTCCACTTTGTGTCGTGGCAGGTTATAATAATACTTGAAGAAGAAGATGATGATTAAGAAGAAGAAGATGAAGAAGAGGAATGTTACCACCATGTGTCATGAAAAATTTCAGTTATTCTGAAAATATTAACTAATAGGGCACAATGGTTGAAGTGCAGATAGTGAATTCTGCATGCAGGAGTGCGATTACTGTATGACCTTGGCATACTATCTTGATACAGTGATGCCCAAGAAGGCTTACGCAGTACATGCGCATATGTGGCACTGCCAAAGAGCACATAGATGGAAAAGTGTGCCACCTACATTGACGGCAGAGGACTGTATAATGCCATTTTACTCCATCAGTGTGGAAAGGTGTCAGTGTGGAGGCATTCCTAAGCTGTTTCGGTTGCATCTACATCCCATAGGGTTGTGGTAGGGAGGAATGCCACAGCTCCATCTCAAAACTATTTATTCCCCAACCTTCTTAGCTCCACTCCCCCATTAACGCTCCACTGATACCGAGAAGTATGCGGAGAAATTCAGCAAAGTTAAGCAGAGGAGGTTTAACAGCAAATGTGCAACGGTCAAGAGAAATGGACCAGCTTACGCGTTTATCGTTCACCAAAGTCAGCATCGCCGATAGATGAAATGGCTACATCAGCTCATTTCATGCAGCGAAATAGTCAGCAAGGTTTCAAGCAGAAGTTTCAGCAGAATATGCAAATAGGCAGAAAATCCAAGGGATAGCATTTTAAACTGTGCGGGTATGAGCATGAGGATGTCCCGCCGAAGTGCCAAAAGTCCTCCGCTGGAGCGTAACTCAATGTCAGCTCCAATTTGCAGGGGTTTACAGCCAAGTTCAAAGCTTCTTCCCCTGTCTCCTCCACTCATTTTCTGAGAAATGGGACACACCGCAGGCGTCATCTGATTAGGTTTCACGTAGGCCGATCAACAAAGCCAGATCATCTGGCAGCAAAGAACATAAGAGAAAGACCAGACGTGCACTTTTCAGCCGCATCAACCACAGTGCATGATTTACACCAGACGTGCTTGTGTTCTGTCGACAAAAGTGTAGAAAACTTCCATTTGGTGCCCCTGTCATTGAATTGTAGCCATCATGGTCAAGTCAAACCACATGCAAACCAAATCACAAGGCATCGCAAGCATTGGCATTGAAGCATATGACTATTGGAAAGCCTAGCATCGTAAGTTGTCCCAGCATGCCTTTCAGGGGCGACCAGTAATCCTAAATAGGGAACAAATAGGAGGCGATATCAAACCAGATACAGTCTTGTTTTGTATATCTTCACTGCTATATGGACAATGCAGTCATTATGGAGCACATTTTTTGCATGAATTAGCATCTATAGGCTTCAGGAAAAAAACAAAAAACATAGATCTTTTTCATCTAAAAAAAATAGATGAAAACCCAAATTTAAAAACTCAATAATGAAGTTGGAAAAACAAATATATATTAAAAAAAAGAATTCCAAATACCACGTTTGAAGTGAAAATAATTAAACGAGGTATATGCAAAGTACAGTAAACTTAACCAACCCCAGTTCTGAAATAGTTGGGACAAAGTGTTAATTGTGAATAAAATCAAAATGCAATGACTTTCAAATCACACCAGCCAGTGTTTTATTCACAATAGAACAGAGATAACATGGCAAATGTTTACAATTTTATTCACAAAATGAGCTCATTTCAAATTTGATGGCTGCTACAGGTCTCAAAAAAGTTGGCACAGGGGCCTGTTTACCATGGTGTAGCATCCCCTCTTCTTTCTAACACAAAGCTGAGGCGTCTGGGCATTGAGAAGACAAGTTTCTAGGGTTTAGCCATTGGAATTTGATCCCACTCTTGTTTAATACAGGCTTCCAGCCACTGGAGAGTTTTGGGTCTCCTTTGACGGACTTCTCGTTTAATTATGCGCCAAATGTTCTCAATCGGTGAAAGATCAGAACTGCAGGCAGGCCAGTTCAGCGCACGGACTCTTCTACTATGAACCCATGCTTTTGTAATAGCTGCAGTATGTGGTTTTGCATTGTCCTGCTGAAATACACAAGGCCTTCCCTGGAATAGATGTCGCCTGGAAGGGAGCATATGTTGATCTAAAACCTTCATATACCTTTCAGCATTCATGGTGCTTTTTAAAACATGAAAGTGCCACACATCATATGCACTAATGCATCCCCATACCATCAGAGATGCTCGCTTTTGAACTGAACACTGATAACAAGAGGGGTGTTTTCTCCTCTTTAGCCCGGAGGACATGAAGGCCCTGATTTCCAACAAGAATGTCAAATTTGGACTCGTCTGACCACAGGACACTTTGCCACTTTGCTACAGTCCATTTTAAATGAGCCTTGGCGCACAGAGCACAGCGGCGCTTCTGGATCATGCTCAACAATGGCTTCCTTATTGCATGAGTTTTAGGTGGCATCTATGGAAGGCACGGCGGTCTGTGTTTACAGACAGTGGTTTCTTGAAGTATTCCTGGGCCCATTTAGTAACGTCAATAACAGAATTATGCCGGTGAGTGATGCAGTGGCGTCTGAGGTCCCGAAGATCACGGGCATCCAGTAAAGGTCTTCGACCTTGTCCCTTACGCGCAGAGATTTTTCTTTTTCTCTGAATCTTTTGAGGATGTTATGTACTGTCGATGATGAGACCTTAAAGCCTTTGCAATTTGACGTTGGGAAACATTGTTTTTAAAGTATTCCCCAATTTTTTTTACGCAAGCCTTCACAGGTTGGAAAGCCTCTGACCATTTTCACTTCTGAGAGACTCAGCCTCTCTAAGACATCCCTTTTATAGCTAATCATGTGACACACCTGATGCCAGTTAATGTAATTACTTGCTAAATGTTCTTTCAGCTGATTCTCTAATGAATTACTTTTTCAGCCCTTTTTCCTGTGTCCCAACTTTTTTGAGACATGTTGCAGCCAGAAAATTTGAAATGACCTCATTTTGTGAATAAAAATGTTAAATGTCTCAGTTTCAACATATGAAATGGTTGACAGTAGGCCTGGGCTAATATGGCTGTTGAATATGTTTAATGAAATTGTCCTCTACTATCAAGCACAATACAGGTTTTCCCCATTATAAATTGCTTAGTCATTAAATTCTTCATGATTTCCCAGATGGTTACATTTGGTTGCCAAGTGTATACACTTTCTTTTGAACCCATTGACTTGTTTCAACCTTAATGTTGATCAGTCACAGAAAATATTCCCGTTTTCAAGCATTGCTGTGAATATTTAAAAGCAAACATTGTTTGTGGTATGTTTGCATTTTTTGCAATAATGACCAATAAACAGCCATAGCACGCATACAGAAAATGTTTCATTGAATGCATAGCTATGCAATTTCCGAGTTTAAGTTATGCCACATGTAGAAAATATTCTGAGATTGTCAATAGAGATGGAGGAAGTAAACGAGGACCAAGGACACAGACCACAAAAGCCACATCGCGCAAGGCAACTCATATCTGGCCCTCGAGTCCAAATCTGTCCCTGTTTTTTTTTTTTTTATCTCTCAGGTAGTTAACTGAACATTTTGTGTAAGTGATTAGCCAGACTGTTTTCACACCTTTCTTCAGGGTAAAGAGAGGACATAAAACCTGCAGTTCTCTGTCCTCAATGACTGTGATTTGAGGAAAATGGACAAAGAGGAACTACATATGCATGAGAACAGACAGGAGACAATACGAGAAAAGAGAAGAGGTTGGACCTCTAGGTCACAGTAATATGTTATGACACTTTTAAAAATGCAAGTCAGGCCCATTGATGGTTCCCAAGTTTGTGGTCCTTAACCCGATCCCAGGGGCACACCAGCCAGATCCAAGTGCTTATTGTGTGTCATCATAAGCACACCTGATAGAACAACTGGAAGGCTTGACTAGTCACATCAGTTGAGCTAAAGGTGGTACAGGACAAATACCTGGATTCAAGGCTTGTGTGCCCAGAGGACAGGTCTGAGAATCACAGCCCTAGTCTCCCATGGAGCAACACCCTACATCTTAGCAACAACGGCAACAACTGCTGCGTTGCTGATGTGTTTAGTGAGAGTCCACCATCCACCTCCTGGTTCTTTATTCGTGTCAGATTGAGGTCAGGCTTATCTGAACCAGCCAGAGATCCACATTGAAAGCACAGTGTGGAGCATTAGTAAGAAGGAGGTGGGGGCTGGGGTGAGGGGGGCGGGGTTGTGGGTAGCGGAGAGGCTGTCAGTGCAAAGGAAGGGCGGGGCCGATGAGAAAGGGTTAAACGAGGTTGTTAGGCAGCGTGAGAGGGTGGATAAAGGGTTAAACAATGTTCCCCAGCAGAGAGAGGGAGAGAGAGGGAGGAAGCATAGCTCAGACAGAGCTGACGCACTCAACACACAGACGCTAAACCGAAAAACAATCACCAAAAAAGAAAAAAAATAACATCTTGATATTCTTTTTTAATTTTGTGTCAACATTTTATCGGCACAGACGTGAATAATCGGGAGCGGTAATTTCATTCTTTCGTTCTTTTTGTTCCTGGCATTTTGGTGGCGCAAGATAAGAGTAAAAACAACAGAAGGGCCAGGAGAGAGAAAAAGAGAGATAGATAACATTGATATCAACTCCTACACAACACAGTCACTGTCTTATCTCAGCTTTTTATCAGTTTCATTTTTTTCCCTTCCACACCCAGTTCTTTGCAGCCAAACAACAAGGGACCACTGGCCTTAAAACGAAGCCCCACGCTCTGGTGTCAAATTGACCTGTGGCGTGGCTTTTCGTAGCCAGTAAACACAAATGAATTTTAGCTTTTGACAGCACATGGAAAACTTCCAGGATTTTGGGGAACAAAAGGGCATCTCATCCAGACAGCAAAAGACATGGGTCGAGATATGCTGAAGATATATTGAAAGAGAAAACATTTCCACCTCGTCAATGAATTTCCCTCAACTTGATTTCGCTGTTTTTCATTCTCATTATCTGTCTCCCTACCGACACCCCCCCCCTAATTCCTATTCAAGGCAGAAGACTGACTTAAGTCCACCACTTCACGAAATGAAGAGGTATTCTGCAGCAGACCTCCATGTGATGGAGAGACTCTGGAGGAAAAGCTTGGTTCTCCTCTGCAGAACATATATTGAGTCATGTCTGTTTTAGAGATGGCAGTTTCTGCAAAATATGTCCTCTGTGATACATAGCATTTTGAATACATGCACCAAAAGTACACATACTCTTTATCAAAACATGCTCACTGACGCCAGTGGTACTTCAAGAGCTCTGAATAGTATTCCCAGAATTGTGTTTCAAACAAAATACTGCTGGACTGTAGCTTATTCATGCATTTATTTTTGAACTATTCTGTTTTAACAGGACACATTTTGTGTATTTGTACCCTTCCCAAGACCAGCTAGCCATATTGTCACCACCAGAGGAAGACAAAAAGTGAGATGTCCAGAGCTCAGAGAGTCTATTCTCCAAGGGTAGCCAGGTTCGTTATGGTTATCTCACCAGAGAGATCAGTGAATGTTTGCTGCCCCGGAAACATCAGTCATATTGGCACTCATCTGCCCACAGATAGGGCTACCCGTGCACTGCACAACTTCCTGTGGTCACTCTGGTATCAAAGCGGTGGTCTTGATTCCCTTCCTTAATTTCTTTATGCCAATATAGCAGATTATTATAATAACTGTGCAGTCTGTTATTACTGTAATCTACTGTGTACATTCCGTATTTTGGTGTTCTCAGAGATGGCCCTGGTTGACGTGCTCGAAGATATAAAGATAAGAGCACGTCCTCCAGAAATACTATAAAAAGTGTTTTTTTTTTCTTTTTTCTTTTTTTGAAGCAAAGCAGGTACTGACAAAAATAAATTTGTTATCAATCAAAAGAGTAACAAAACTGACGTACTTTTAGTAACATTTTACAGTAAGGTTCCGGTAAACTGGCATTACCTACAATAGTTTCTAACAATCTATTAAAGTGTTAGTCGATACATCATTAATTATCGTCAACAACTGCACTAGGTAACAGTAATTAATGTTGGAATTAAAAGACAGCTTTGTACTAGTTAAAAGTTAAATAATATTTAAACTAGATCTGTAAATGTATAAATAATCATTAACTAATTTGTTAGTGGATAGATTCGTTGAAAAATATGTTTGTTGGGAAGTTATTAAGCTTAGCTTAATTCGAGAGTTTTTATATTGATAATAAATGTTTACAACAACATTAGTTAACACCAATTCAGGTGACCTGATTTAAATTGTTCTCTGTGGCTTGCGTGTTTGTGTGTCTGTTCATGACAGAGGGAAAGCAAGTCAAACACGGATAAACACACGCAAACGTGTACGTGAAAGTATTACCGTATTTGCGCGTACATATGCCCACGTGAACACGTGACCGCGCATGAGTGTCTTCACAGAGGAAGGACGTGCATTTTCAAACATCACCTGCTGCCACTATCCAACAATGAAATCCTTAACACTCAGATACCCTCCAGATCATCGCCAAGTATTTTCAACCACAACCCCTCTTTGTATCTACCCCAGTCTCTCGAGACTCTTCCACATCAGACGCTTCCTCGCTCTCTCGCTCTCAAATAAATCCCCAAGTAAAGAGAAATTACACAGGACAGTTTATTTCTCCCTGCCCCTCACCTCCCTTTTTAGACAGAGACCGAAGCAGAGGGGGAGAGGAGGGGTGAGAGAGAGAGAGAGAGAGAGAGAGAGAGAAAAAAACATAATTTATCTGTGTATTATCAAGAAAGGCAGACACTTTAATCAGTCAGCTATGAAGTCAGTATTTCCATTCTTATCTGTCGCAGGAGTGGAAATGGAGAGCTGATAGGACTCGGAGCCCGTCGGTGGGCAGGAATGATAATGGGGAGAGAGCGCTGGCTATTGGGCCCCGCCACCGCGCTATCTGCACCCATTATCAAGCGCCCTATCTCTGCTCCCATCACACCAGCTGTAATGGGGCCAGTTCAACTTTCCACATTATCATACCGCTAAGACCTGGCTCACGGAGGACAGGGGGTCTGACTGGATACCGAGTGGGACAAAGACAGAGGAAGCTAAAGGGGGGGAGGTGATGTGTGTGTGTGTGTGTGTGTGTGTGTGTGAGAGAGAGAGAGAGAGAGAGAGAGAGAGAGGGAGAGAGAGAGAGAGAGGGAAAGGGGGGAGAAGAATGGTGAGGATTAAGAATTAAGCGAAGAAAGAGACAGAAAATGAAAGGATAGGAGGAATAAGAGGGTGATGCAGCAATTAGAAGAGGCAGGAGAACAGGGAGATTAATATGGAGGGAAGAGTGCAAATGTGAGGCAGGAGCAGTCAGTCACTGTAGGTGCTGAGAGTGGACAAAGAGCTCAAACAGCACTGGGAGAGGGAAAGAGAAGGAGACAGAAAGAGTGAAAAAGAGAGGAGAGAGAGAGGGGGGATAGAGTGAGAGATTTAAAAAGCCGTTTCACCGGGAAAGACAAACTGAGATACTGCAAAAGGAATCTAGGTTCCATGGGCAAGAATGAAACCCTGAAAAAAGGTGTCTGAGGGGAACAGAAATAAAGAGAGACAGAAAGACACTCTCTGGACACCTCATATTTCCAAGTACTTCTCGAAGGCTCCAAACCTTTTTCACATAGCAGAGAAGTATGGAACCAGAGCGCACAGGCGGCAAAAAAGCAATATCATAGAGGAGCTACACTCTGGGAACTAAGATCTTTGAAGGTAAAGAACTGCTGGAGAAAACCAGGACCATATTTGGATTTGAAGACCATATTTGAGGACCTTTGTCATCAAGTAAACCAATGAGACCACAGGAGCAAACTGGCCTAAAATGATATGGCAAATTATTAACCTCCCTTTCACATTTGACATAGTGTGCATGTTCAGATGTTCAGACCTGCATGATTTAACACCAATGTATGACAACATAGCCCTTTGTACACCAGTCCCAAATTACTGAGGGCCTGCAATACTGAAAAATGGTGAACTACGTAGAATTTGAGTATTCTGCTTTCAATAGGTTTTCCAGTTCATCGCCGTTTACATAATTCACTTTTACTTTTGCACATTAGCTCAAAGGAGCGCATGTATCAATTTGTGCTAGAATTCCCACAGGGCATCATCTTTTTTGATGTGTTGCCATGATGTTAAGTGTAGACAGAGAAAACGGAGCACTAGTGAACACATTTGATTCCAGCAAATTTAGCAGATTGGATTTATTGACAAGTATTAACATGACAGCCTATGCTTGAAACCTGTTCCTTCCCCAGTATTCCTGAGAAACACAATCCCAAATATCAACAAAACACTTCTGCGTTCAGTTTAATATATATTTAAGATCCATGATAGTAAAGCTGTCAGAATAAAGGTCACATGCCTAATCTCTCAGTAACCATGGTAGTATATTTTCCAGTCAAACAAAATGAAACTTTTAGTTTCTACAAAAGTCAGTAATTGAAACGAACGTGTTAATGCAGAACTTTACAAACAACTGTTGGCCAGTGTGAACCTAATGAAGACATTAGCAATGGAGGTCAAAGCAAAACAAAAGAATTCTTTGATAAGAAAATTTTAATATAAATTTACACGTCAAGTCGAAAACCTTGACAGCCCCCTGAATGGCTCAAGTCGTGGAATTAGTTCTCACTAAAAAATAAAAAGTAAGACTCTGATATGGAAGGCACTGATATATCAAAATCAGCTGTGATAAACGAAAAATGTAATGTCTTTTTACGAAATTTTATGAGAAGGGGGTCAATGAAACATAATAGATATACAATAAGTGACTGTAACTGTGATAACACTGATTTCTTTCACAAAATGTGATGTGATTGATTTCTGTACAATAAATGCATAAATGAAGGAAGGCTCCAGACTGAACACTAAAATATAAAACATAAAATATATTACATATATTTAAAAAAAACTCCACAGAACGTCATTGCATATTCAAATGACAAATTATTCACAAGCACTGGGAGGAATGCTGAAATAAAAAAAAAACATAAGTGTAAAAATATGCTCTATCATAAGATATAGCTTTCAGTATGCTGTACATATATTGAAATCCACATACCATATATTGTTGGAATGATGTGATGGAAAATATCTAGGCACAGATGGTCAAGACCAACGAGCAACACAATGAGGAGGTAGAGAATCTATTTAAATTGATATCGCCCCAGAACCTGTTTTTCATAATTAATAATGATTAAATACTTGCCAACTTTTTGTAAGGATCACCCATCAGCACTGGATTCCATTTAACTTAATTGTGTCTCATGAGTCAAGTTACCTTATTGCACTTCACAGTAATTAATTTGAATTATAACAAAAAGATTGGACCACATTAAATAATTTTTATTATAAAACGAGATGGGAGATAACTTTACACCATTTTTGTCATAACTAAAATGATTTCATATGCGTACAGGCAGAGATAACGGCTTAAAAGACACTCTAGTGAAAAGGAGTTTATCCGCTAATGGGCGATCCTTATTTAATGGAACATGGCTGCCAACTGTGCCAATGCAGTAAAAAAAAAAAAAAGGTTGAGTTTATTATTATTGTGCAGCCGACCACACTAATGACCACAAAACACTGGGTCTGGTCAAGTATTTCACCATCCCCAGGCGGGCAAAGCTGCAAGGTCACAATGGGGGTCAAGCTTAGAGCCCTGAGAGATTGCAAGACCATAAACCTCATATTCAACTGTCTCGCAGCTGAAACTAAGGGCTGAGCAGGGAGATAAGATGGGTCTAAAGAATACACATGACCAAAAAAAAAAACATACACTGCACCAAGGATCCTCAAATCTGGCTCTGGAATCCAAATCTGTCCCTGGTGTTCCTTCCTTCTCAGAAAGTCACTAAACAATTAGCGCTGTAAAATGGGCAGACTGTCATGACACCTGACTCCCAGGTAAAAGGAGGATGGGAAACCAGTAGTTCTTAGGACATCCAGGACCGCAATTTGAGGATAAAGACTCTGAGCCTTCCACCAAAGTTTTCATCAGATGAAAACTGACAGCCATTACATTAGTTGTCGTGTACATGCATTTGTGGTGTTATATCTCCACACTTAAATTTTCTGAAGGTTTGGGGAGCTTGTATTACCACCTTATCAGTTACCCCAGCCCACATTCTCAATGCAGAAGCCATTTTCCAACTGGTCAGAATGAGTAGAAACATTGCAATTCTATACATCTTCTGAAAACTCACACAAAATTATACACAGGCACAATGCAGTAATGACATCCTGGAAAGCACAATTCGAAAATTTTAATCATCTGCAGTCACAGGATGAACCAGTATCACTGTCAGCAGTATAAAAAAAAAATGCCACTGATTCACCGGTAACCCTTCCAAAGTCACCTCTGACCTGGAAGCAAATAAATAACACTCACTTGCCGTGACTCAGCACACCTGGACGGTAACTGTCACCCTGCATCGTCTCCAGGATTTACAAGTGCCCCCCACCAACCCCTGCTCCACTGCCACTGATGGATATGTTACTTATCTGCCAAAGAACATACACCCGTACAGTTTACACAAGCACAAAGCAAACCATTCTCAGGTCTTCCACAGTATGACAACACACCCAGCAGAGACTCACGCTCAACAAACACACTGAGCGAGACAAAAGAGCGAGTGAAGAAGTATGAGGGGGAGAACGAGTGCAACAGAAAAAGGGATGCAGAGACAGGGAGAGAGAAAGAATTATATCCGTCAATTACTTCCTGGGACCTATAGGGGGCGAGTATGTGAGGAGTTCCAGATAAGGCACATTTGACCAGATCAGTTGCTTGACCAAAGGTGCCAAGATTGGGAGGGTCATGTGATCCCCCCCCCCCCCTCCATTTAGTGTCTCTATTTCCCCATCTCCCACCCTAACGATCAATGACCATACTAACTATGACAGGAAGTGACATCACAAATGCTTAACCGTCGGTGTGTTTATTATCCTTGCCTCCAGTGATTAACAACCCCAGGGGGGCAGTTCGGAAAAACACAGAGTCTTGATCAAGTAATAAAAAACTTTGAAGAAGGAAACGCACTCCAGCAAGCATCCCATGTCCCAGTAATGGCGGAAGTGCATCCCGCCAAAATCCACGGCAGTTAGCACTTGACCCCCCACTGTCGATACGCCACGTTTAGCTATAAATCCTGCTCATCTGGGACGTTTGCCGAGGAATTTTTACAGCCTGAGAAAAAAAAAACGGCAGAGAACACAGTAGGAGTGCTGTAATGTCTCTCTTATCGCTGGCTTTGGAGGCCTTGTCATAGCATTAATGTTACAGTTTGTTACTGGTTTGGCAGACTGGTAACCTGCCTCAGCAATGATCAGGTTTCATCCGGATATCCCACATCCTTTCTACTAGCACTCCCCCCCCCCCCCCCCCCCCCCCATCAGCCCTTAACAGATTCCCACTTCCCCCAAATGTGGGCCCTTTCACTCTCTGGTCCCTTAAGCCGCAACGAAAAACATCTTCCCCAGAACAGCTCTGATGCAAGATAGCATAAGGAACAGAGCACAGCAGCTCCATATTAAACCATTTTGCCAAAAAAAGGATGTTTGAGGTTTAGGAAGTAGATATTTCTTGTTCAATAAATGTGTTGTTTGCTCAGAGAGCCAAGCGTGAAATGCAGTTTTTTTTTTCCCATAAGCAGCCTTACAAGGCTTCGCTGAACATTCGTACCTGGCATGCATTCATATGTGTTTTTCAGTGTAGCTGAGAGCCGCAGAGGGATGGCTTTTGGGCTTATTTAAAACCAAGGACTTGTGTTCAGTGCTGTCTCCATTGTGTCTGAATCCAGAGCAGCACATGTTGCGCAGTAGGGTTTTTTCATCAATAATTTGCAGACGAGATACACATAGCCTTCACGCAACAAACGCCACCATACATAGAGCACCAATATACTGCCGTTGTTGAAATGTCATTTTTGTAATAGTGGGAGGACATTTGAGGAGTCTTTCTCACAATTAACCCTTCTATTGTGTTCAAATTGATAAACCATTTTTGGTCTGAGGTCAGTTTCATTCCCGCAATGAAAAACTAGATAAGATGTTTGTGACTGAATGTGTTACCCAATCTCCTCTCAGCTCATTTATGCCTTTCTACTGACCATTATAACAGCCAAGTAAATACACATCCTCCTGTTACACACCAAGCATCGATTTTACATGATTATAGCAAAATGATTGAGACCAAATGTGAAATGGAGGAGAAATTAATTTAAGCATGCCCTCAGTCTTTGGCAACACTACAGCAACAAGATCAAAATGATGGCTTTATGTAATGATTGATCCTGGGGTCAAAATGACCCAGACAACACCGATGCTTCTAACACGTGCACACTGCACAGAACATGAAATATTTAAATTGATGTTTTACCCGTAAAGTTAGGGGAAAAAAATCTAGCTGAAAAAAGTATGTTCACGATGTTTTAGAGACATTGAACATTGAGTTGGGTCAAATTGACCCAGAACATGATAGGAGGGTTAACTTCGTACAAAAATATCGAAACGTAGCACTGATCTCTGTGAAATAAGAAGCAGCTACATGAAACATAACATGCAATTTTTTCTTCATTTTAGTAATAATAATAATAACAATACATCAGTTTTATATAGCACTTTTTGAGGCACTTCACAATGGATACATTACATTCACTCACACATTCACACTCTGATGGTGGTAAACCACGTTTTGTAGCCACAGCTGCCCTGGGGCAGGCTGACAGAAGCGTGGCTGCCAGTACGCGCCTACGGTCCCTCCAATCACCACCAAACATTTGCACACAGCCATATATCCTATAATGCATGTTCTTGTGGGTGGGGGAAACCGGAGTACCCGAAGGAAACCCACGCGAACACGGGGGAGAACATGCAAACTCCACACAGAGAGGCCCCAGGCCGGATTCCAGTGATTGCAGTGAGGCAGTAGTGTTAACCACTGTGCCACCGTGCCGCCCAACCTCAAACCTTCATTGCATGGTGAGGGTTTGTGACCGTCTTTAGAGTCAGCTGCTCTTTTCATTCCTTCACATCCCTCACCAAGATAAAAATTTTTATAGACCCGTATTCTGAAATAAAAAATATATAAAGAAACATAATGCAAATGTATAAACTCAAATTTCCACTGCATTATTTTGGATATATCACCTTGCCAGTGGAATATATAATAATTCCTTAAGTACAAAAGTAAAACCGTTAAAAATGACAAGGAATAATATAGTAGCGAAGTATAATTTTCACACCTAATAGTAATTATTCTCAAAACATAGCAGCCCTGCAGGGGAAATTTTATGAAACTGACAAAAAAAAAATCCAAAAGCATTGTGAAAATATTTTGTATTCGCTGGGCTGGACTTCTTCAGCACTCAAATGGATTTGAAAAGCTTGTAAGCAAATAATAAAAAAAAGACCCCAACCTTAAGTGTTTACCTGTCCCAAAACACCAAAGTATACCTTAATTCTTTAGTTTTCCCTTTCCATTTAGTCACTAAACACAAGCCATAAGTTCGATTAACGGAGCGCTACAGCAGAGATTTCAAAAACAGGAAGAAAAGTTGCTCGAATGCGAGAAATGCGATGCAGCCTCAGCGGAACATATCATTCACCATCTAATATCTCTTGCTGCAATCAGCACAATTCTGCCGCTGGCACAAGCATTTTACTTCTTTGTTATATTTTCATGAGCGTGCATTTAGTTTTTGTTTTATATTTACATGATAAAAATAAAATGGTACTCTAAAGATTAACATCAAGGGAGAGAAAAAGACCACCATATCTGAGCACTATCAGACGCCGCATCTACAGTGAGTAATATTGCTATTAGTTTCAATTTAATTAATTGGTAACAATGGCTGCTCAGAAAAAAAACACAGGCGAGAGAGGAAGGGGGGGGGGTAACGGGAAGAGACAAAAATGCATTCACACCTATCATCTAATTATACAACAACATTAATCACATTAAAAGTGGAACTAATTGCCCAGTCAGGCCCACTGTTCCTCAGTACGGCTTTGTTATTGCAGTGGAGACTCCTGCTCGCCTGTTATGCTCAGATAAGAACTCTTATCACGTTTGGCGATCTCTATCTGCGGCCAGATCGGCCCCGGGGGCTTATCTAAAGTTCACATCGAGCTAAAAGCAGAACAGCGAAGGAAACACACACACACACACACGGGCGCAACCAATGAGAGCCTGAGAGGTTTTTCCTGTTTTCTCATGAAATTTGGAAATTAGTAAGGCCCACTGAAAAAGGAAAATCCCAAAACAGGCGGACTATTCAGGACTCACTCATAGTCAAACTGCCAGCATCGGGATAGGGAACCGCGCAAAAAGAGAATGAAACTTCAGAGCTATTTTTCTTATCTTTGAGGAATGTATATCAAAGAGATGGCTAAAATGCTGATCTCAGAACAACTCCCTCGCTTTGCAAAGGAGGAAAGTGCCAGTTACCCATAACTAAAGTTTTATGACTAAACTGATGACTTTTTTGACATTTAATACGCCGAAAATGAACAAAGGAGCCTAATAATCAAAATGATTATCAAAATGTATATCCCTTTGAATGACATGACTTGTTGAGTGATATGAACTTGGGGGTAGTCCCCACCTTGCTGGGTGTTCCTATTAGTTAAATCAGTTCTCATGATATAACAGCAGCATGGCGGCTATGTAGCTAGCGCTGCAGCCTAAGAGTAAAAAGGACAAGGCCTTCATTCTGGCTTTGCGACTTTCTCAGTGGAGTTTGTATGTTCTCCCAGTGATTGTACGGGTTTTGCATTGGTATGCGCATGCTAAGGAACAGTGCGAAGAGTGACATGACATAACCTTAGGGAAGTGCTGAGGTCTCGTTAAACATGAGATAAATAATGAGGCCAATTTCAGTCCTGGACTGAGCCCATCTGCTCCAGAGCTGGTTTCCGCACCCACAACTGTCTATCAGAAGTGTTGTCACTCCAGCCACCAGTCTTTCAGACTAATTTTAATGATCTGTACATAAGATTAAGAGTCCAGAGCAACATTGCAGTCGTGACAAAAACACGATCGAAGCAGCCAAGGGCACTTAATGCACACATTCCAAGCTTATCATCACCATCGGTCGTATTCTTCATTATCAGTGTGGAGATCACATGGACCTTTATCTGCTCTCCCATCTTAACTGACTGAGCATGAGCAGAGGGAGGACTGGGAGAAAAATTTCATCACCATATCAGACAGTGCCATCTTATCAGCGGGGAGGGATCTAACCAATCAGAAAAGAGGGAACCACAAGAGACCAAACAAAACATTTACCCAAACGTGAGGACGACCCAGAACAACACAACTGCCATCCCCATAAGTCGACCCAACCCACCCGCTCCGGTTGCAGCAGCCATTGCAAAATATCTCTTCCCCTTCGCCGAAGGCAAGAAAGTCAAACACCCCAAAATGAGATGATGTCATGAAAGACAGTGGGGGTGAAATCAAAATGTGAACTCCACTTCACACAGCAATACCTGTGCAATTCCCAATGACCACAGAACTGTAGGCCAGTGCTGGCTTTTGAGATGAAAACAAAGGAGTCAGCTATTGACTAGTCTAGAGCTGATTTCAATTATTTTTTAATTTAACAATACATAAACTCTGAAAACGCTCAACACTATGAGATGAGGCCATTTCTCCTAATTAAGGTATTATGGGAAACAATGCAATATTTTGATGCATTTCCATCATTGCGGTTCAATTGTGGATATTTGCTGCTTATCTTTGTTTCTTTATTGTTATTGTAAACAATCCTGAGGTGCAGACTACATAGCCTACGTTGCAGGATGTGCAAAAAGCAAATGTGGAATAGTTCATAGCTTTTCGTTAAAAAGGAAATAAAGCACTTTTCTGAATTGAATTTACTGCTTAATTGCTGCAACACTGCATTCTGACAGAAACTGTGCATTTAGCTGCCATTATTGTCGTCATTGGAAAACTTGTTCATCAGGGAGAATAATTTCAATAAACAGGTCAAACCTACTTATAGTTAAAAAGGATCATTTATGCTTCTTCTAATTTCCGAGTACCTCTTACTACAAAACCAAAGATCCAGTAGGCAATGATGGATTAGTTCCAGCTCCACCCGCAGCTCCATTTCCGTGGATAAAGGGGGTGGAGCTAGGTCACATCTATGTGTTAGGGTAACAGATGAGATCCAGCACCACCAACTAGATATTTAGTTTGCAGCTAGAAGTGTCTCAGCTGACTATCAGGCAGGTCACGGGGCTGGACAAATTACTGGGATGATATGGAGGGCTGATGTGGAGAGGTGGCACATTCCATATCAACTCACCAGAGCTCCAAGGCCGGAGCTTTTTTGCGGTCTACAGTAAGGGCGTTTCACGAATTAAGACCACTGCATTAGAGAAATGCAACAATTGAAACCAGAAGAAGCGATTACTGCATATCCCAGTTTCGGAAGGGTTCCTTAGTTTGGGTGATGAACATATCCAGCCAACTCAGTAATCCTGCTTTGTGAAACACTCCCCAGGGGGTTTCACTCTCTGGTCAAAACCAGGACCCACATTGTTTTCGAAATTCAGACACAGAAAACCTTGATATCAATTAAAACAGTTTTAAAATTTGCACATCTCCAAGCACAGCTTTTTTCCACCAAACATTGTTTTTTCAACTTCAGTTTTCATTTGGCCCATTGTTCATTGTCTTTTGTTCCCAAACAGGGATATGTTTCCAAAGTGATTTCAAAACCAAACTCAGCACACCCGGTGGCTCTCCAGGACCAGGGCTTGCTACCTTTTATCTTTACTTTGAACCTCTACTTTGTCCGGATTACAACTATGCTCAATGTCCAACTACATTGACAAATCTTGGTTTCCACTTAGATTTCTGTCACAACCTGCATGTCTGTTTAATTGGCTCTAGGAGTCTTGTGGGTAGTTCCTGGTAATTGATTGATTGGCTTATTATTCCCTCAGTGCAGGAGTATTGCTAACAGCACAGGGTGTGCTGAGTTTGGTTTTCTCCACCCTATTTAAACCTAAGACACCAGGTGAGATGAGTTAAGTGTGTAATGAACTGCTTTCATTCATCAATTAAGTGCAGAGTAACGTCAAACACCAGCAGACACTCCGGCCCTCCAGGGCCGGGGTTGACGACCACTGGTGTACAGTATCCTGGACATTGAGAAAAAAAGTAATTGCCTTTCAGATAATATTTACAAATTGAATACACCGGCTATATTTAAATTATGTCAACCTGTGTGCAAGAAGTACCTAAGTCACTCAAAAACACACAAGAGCATGACTTTCCTCCTGGTATTCTAGTTTTATCCCACAATCCAAAGATGTGGTGTAACGTTTTAAGCCGAAAAATTGCCCCCTGGTTAATTCTAGTGCATCAAAAGAGATGGTATTAATGTGCACAAGTATTTTAAAATAAAAAATGCACAAACACAAATATAGCATACTTGCATATGTGCTAGGCATCACAGGGACACGTTACTAGGATTATTAACCCAAAATGCATTTAATGGGGTAAATCATCATCACAGATTGATAAGCGTGTTATTATAAACTATAAACTGCTTCTTAGAAGTCCAGGCTGTAAATTGCTATTGAAAATCAGTATAGAAAGTGGATTCACAGTGCCGAGTCTGTTAACGGGTGTGATGCTAGAGTACTCAGAATAAAGGGAAACGGTTTGGCTCTGTGCTCCACAGTAGTCAAAACAGAGGGTATAGTTCCAGTTAATTTTCCAGCATACCCAAGCAAAATTTGAACATTGTAGGTGTCAGTGTTTGTTATCATCAGATAAAACAACCTTTCTGCGTCATTAAGCCATCACTAAGTCGGTGATCTCATTAGATCAAACATACTGGCTGACAGACCAAAGCCTTACCAACGGAGTTTCCCCGTGATAATGTCACGCCTACAATTTTAATACAATTGGCTAATCAAATGATTAGTGACCCGGCAAACAGAGCCTTGTTCTCACAACAGTAGTGGAAGGTTTTCTTAATGTCCAAACATAACCACTACATCGCAGCAAAAATGGGCAGTACTGCACCAGCTAGGACCTTAGTTCAGGATGCCACCGATGAGTCCCAGCTTTGGTACTTCAGAGAGTGTTCATAATCATTATCAAAAGAGAGAAGTTCATCATGACAGAAGAAGAAAGAACTGCATTTTGGAAACATCAAAAGGAAAAAAGGACTGGATTTGACTAACAAAGAGCGTATCTCCTTAAACTCTTATTTTCACTTGAATTTCCCCATAAGTTTGTGAACCTCTGTGCAGAATACAAAATAACACCATGTTTTTTCCTGTTATGCATGAGCCTATTTAGGCTTTATAACTCAGTGTTTGTGTCGCAGAGACTCTGGAAAATTATTCCAGTGAAGCAAGACATTTGGAAAATACATTACAGAATTGTTTAGGAATTCAATTTCAGAATTTACAAATGCTGGTGTCTATATCAGCGCAAAGGGGGAAAAGGTTTTTTTTTTTTTTTTTAATTTTGTTGAGCAATTTCATATACTGCATCTGCTGGTTCCAGCGCATGGAATAAGGCATAGGTCTACAGGTTTGAATAAAGCAGCTCCATCAAATAAACCCACACATGAGTTAAAGGGTTAAAGCACTTTTTTGTAACAACAAACAAAGCTCTCTGTCTCCCATTGAAAAATTAAATGAGAATAATCCAATGGCAGCCAGTGAATGTAAACACTGAGAGTTATAATCACAGCCAGGATGGTCAAACAGACAGACAGCAGATAGAGAATAAAATAAAGGGTTGAGGGGATCCGTGTGGCTTCAAACATGCTTACTCCTTTAATTATAGCTAGCGCTCTGCTCACACTGTCTTTCTCTCTAAAAGGTGATACCAGACAGTGTAAACATAACCCTCTAGCTGTGCCAAGGAAAAAAGGAGATTCCAGCAGGAAGTGGACCAGCTCTTAACAGGAAGTCGACTAGTATCCCACACAGACAAAGCTTTTCGCTCGGGAGGGGGTGTTCACTGTTCACAGCTCATTCAAATAAGGACAGTGAACATGGAACATTTTTCTGGAAAGTACAGATCATCAGACGGAGACACTCTCCAGTTACACTGACATCACTTCCTGTTCCACACTAGGGCTACAAGGGAAAAGGCAGAGAAGGATTCAAACTTACCTTTCCTACACCTCCATTTGTCCAAATTCAGCTTCCTTAATGCAAATTTGTCATTAATAACTGTAAATCTCACAATCTGCCTTTATCCTACACTGTTAACCCTCTTTCTCATCGACAGCATGCCAAGACCTCATTCTCGTACTCCAGACTACGCGATGTGGATGTTTGAGCATTGCTGTTCAAGTTCACCTGGACCACCAAAGTATAGCATGGATTGAAGTTGGGCCTAATTGTGACAAGACTAGCAAAACGTCCAAAAAGAAGGGAACTGTACAATGTTGCACTGTGAATTACATAGTGTGATAAATAAAGAGTACCTAAAAGTGAACCAACCATTTGGTGCACTTTTTTTCTCACATTTGAGTACCGGTGGCAAAGTCAACATACGCTGGCTTAATATGAATTCAAATTTACTACATAATGTGATATTTCTGACAACTGCAACTACGACTAATAAAATAATAATAATAACAATAACAAAAATAATAATTATTAATTATTATTATTATTATTATTAGTAGTAGTAGTAGTAGTATTATTAATAATAATAATAATAACCTCCAAATAGGACTTATGATAAACATGTCATGAAAGATAATGAGTAATTGTCCTTCGTAAGAAGAAGCATTGTGTCTGCGGTCCATGCAATAGATCACATTCCATAAGAATGACATCCGTCGGAAAACTGAAGCCTATCTCTCCTGACGCCCACTTTAAAGTATCGTTTCGGCTAAGCGCCTGTGCCACAGGAGCGTCTCTTGTAGCCCTCAGAGACGGTTAAACAAACCTCGATACCGCCGTACACTCAGCAGCGTATGCTAATGTTACCTTATCGGGAGATTTCGCTTTCCTCTCTAAGAGTCGCTTTCTCCCTTTGACTCGCATTAATATTTATTTTTGAGCAGGCCTTTCAAATTCAACCTCCAAGATATTGCTGCTGGCCTTATCGCTCCGTGGCATCGTTTCTGGAGGCAGAACTGAAACACTGCCTGGCATCAGAGCAAAACGACTTTTGAGCCCCGCTGCTCCTTTTAACTGTGTGAGAGAACCCAGACAATTTTTTTATTTATTATTTTTAATTTCATCTACTACTATATCGCAGATTTTTGATAATGTGTCTCCCATTTTACAAACAGGAAGAACTAGTCTGACACGGAGACCCAAACCGTCGACCGTAAAACGCTTCACAGAAAGAGTGGCAGCCGTGCATTAGAGAGTTAAAGGGAGGCAGAGATAAGAGAAGATCCAATTGTAATCCCTATCGGCGGGTGAGATCAGTTTGCGCGCTATCTGAAGTCCAGATCTGGGCAAACAGAACTGAAAAGCCGGGGAAAATGCAACGCCAGTATCGAAGCAGCCACCGACAGAAAACAAATATAAAGATCCAATTTAAATCTTTATCTGGAATGGGATCAGATCATTTCTTATCTGAGCTCACATCGCATTTTCAGAGAACAGTGACGTTTTCAGAAGCGAATTAAACAGGAAACCATGGCTTCGGTTTGTCTGCGACTGGCCACTCGCGAAAAAAAAAAAAGAAATTATTTCTGAGTTATTCAGCCAATGTACACCATCATCATCAGTACACTCAAATACGAAAACCGGCTCCCGCGGAAAACCAGCAAAAATGTAATAATTGGAAGTAGGAGTGCGCATGGATGGGGCGAACTTGAGAGAGGGTAGGACGCAAAACGATTTGCGCTCATCCTTCAGCTGTTCATAACAATAATCCAACCTGAACATTCATAACTGACCCAATGACTGCGCGCGCCTCTGTTAAACACGCGCGCATTCCCTACCCACTCGAGAGGGCGCGCGCAGAGTTCGCTTAGGCAACTGAAGTTATCAAAAACACCCGAACCGTACGCCGCCGGTGCACGTATAAAAAGTACAGCATTCGGTACGAATTACTTTCAGATCATCAGAAAGCTGGTGCATCGCGCTTTCCACGTGAAGGACGCGACGAAGCCGTGTTCAGCAGGGTACAATCCAAGCAGGCTATAAACAGCCAGCCACGCAGATTTACTGAACGGAGTGTCATGAGGAAACGAGCATAATATGTCA
The DNA here is from genome assembly GCA_029721435.1 of Gymnothorax reevesii. Lineage (NCBI taxonomy): Eukaryota > Metazoa > Chordata > Actinopteri > Anguilliformes > Muraenidae > Gymnothorax > Gymnothorax reevesii. The sequence goes on along the minus strand of CM056574.1, from coordinate 26,483,312 downwards.
ATAAGTACTCACGAATACTGTGATCGTGTAAAAAAAAAAAGAAGATATCTTAAGCATGCACAGCACAACACTAACTAGCCTTCATAAACATAGCCTAACGCAGACTGTAGCCTACATGATTGTTCATAATAAATGACCGTCACCAAGAGAACATGTAATCCGCGGAAAAATTGAATAAAATGTCACTTTCTGCATACTTACGTTTGATCTGTCGAGGTTTGCTCTGCTTCCTTCGCGACATGTCTTCTCTTCTTCAGCGCCGTCGAAACGACTTGTCCTCGGAAAACTAACTATCAGTGCTCCAAGGCTCGGTCCCAAGCCGGAGATACCTGCATGTCCAGCACTAGTCCGAGTGTCTCGGTACCTGAGCCACCACAGCCAGCAGATACGCGAGGTTAAGCTACTTTTTGGTGTTCTCCTAGGGATCTGTTTGCCACTTACCTCTTCCACGATTTCTTGTATTTGCTAAGATCGAAAAGGTTCCAAAGCTTATCACCCTAAGTGTAGTTGTTGCGCTCTTATTATTGTTTCGCTTTGCTCCAATTTCATACCTTCACGGAGCGCTAAGCCCGTAGTTGTGAATGCCTGGAGACCGAACACATCAAACAGCGGAGCTGATGCGCGACACGGCCACGCCCTCTACAAGACTCAAGAGCGTCTTGATATTAAGCTGTATCTGGTTCAGAAAAGCGACGTTTAACGCGCTTACTGCACAGTATATAGAATTGAAATTAAGTAGCCCACGCTGTCCCTTCTGAGATCTGATTCAGTTTTCTTGATTAAACAGTGAGCATAACAGTTGCCACTATTGACAGGAATACTTCCCCGGCGAAAAAATGGTTTTAATAATTGGCAAAGGGATGCATTATAGCCTAATGGCAGGCCATACTACTTATTACTTCTGAAAACAAATAATAATAACATAATTTTAATAATACTAATAATAATAATAATAATTATTATTATTATTATTATTATACTGACTGGTGTCTGGCTAATGTTCGGGGTGTAGCTCGGATGGGAGATAAATTTACTTCCCTTGATTTTTAAGTGCATGCGAAAGTTCGTCTGCGAGGTAAAAGCCAGTGGTGTGCGGTGTGTAAAATGCACTGCACCACCTGTTGGAAATCGCGCACACTGTATTGGGTGAAACAGACTGTCAGTACAGAGCTATTTTGAAAATAAAAAATGTTTCCTTTTCATGGAACATGATTTATGCGGTCACTTGAAATTAACCCCCTAAAAAATTGCCCTCTTACTGTGTGCTAGTTTCATACATTTGCTTTGTCCAGCGCAATACATTGACCAAAAATATCACAATATTTCACATTTTAAAAAATAAAACATTGTCGCCATACTTTGTAAGCGGCACCTACAGCAGCTATTTCAGATCTATGTATTAATGACTATCAGATTGCCAGTAAAAGGGGCAATTGATTATTTACATCAAATATCCGTTATTACAAAACATATATACATAAAATGCATAACAACAAGGAGACAAACCACAATTAAGAGAATTATAAGGGTAACAATGGATGGTAAACATTTGAAAATGAATTTGAGCCCAATCATATACAAAGGTGTCACAACCCTCGGGTGAATCCTTTTCATGTCTCCCCCCAACCAACGGCTTGCGTGTCTTTTAGATATATTGTCTCCTTTGACTCCCACGTGCTTTTTGACTCCCCAGCAGCTGTTAAGCATTCATGTTTCCCCATTTTCTCACGTGTGTTTGCGTATTTTCCATACTTTGAGTGTGCAAGTTGCTGGATTGCCGCTTACTATTTGTCCTTTAGAAACCAGTCAGTAGCTTCCTATAAGTCTATCGTCTTCAGAAATGATTTACAATCTACAGTATAATCATAGTGAAATAGGGAAGTTCTCTTCCTAGTTTTTTTTAATAGGAATGAGCTCCTAAGTACTACTCTCATCTCCAGGATAGGGACCGCAATTTGACATTTGACATTTTAACATTTATTTATTTTTATCATCCTTCATATGTTCCTCTGCCCATTTTATCAGGAACATCTCCCAAGCCTTCTGTGGTCATCAGGATTGGGAGTGCATTCCTGCCCAACTCCAAAGTCCCACCATTTGACGGTTATGCCCTGGCAAGGTATACACTCCATCTAGCAGCTGACACCACTGGCCGGGCATGGACACAGCCCTTTGCACTCAAGTCTGTTCCATTTGAACAGAACTGCGCAATTCTCCTCTGAGCTCTGTTCCTCTGTCAATACCATATTACTATCAATGGTAACACTTTACTTGAAGGTAGCGTCATAAGAGTGACATGACACAGTCATGAACTCGTCATAAACATTATGTCAATGTCATAAACATTATGTCAATGTCATAAACGTTGTCATTAAGTGTCATTCGGTTTTTGAGATGACAAGTTGACATTGTTTGGGTTGTCTTGATTATGACAACTTCGTCATAAGAGTAACATGACACTGTCATAACTGTTACATGACACATGTAACAGTTAGGACAGTGTCATGTCACTCTTATGACGGTACCTTCAAGTAAAGTGTAACCCTATCAATAAACCCTACTACTGGATAGTATTGACTCTGCATTTGATTCCTGCTCTGGATCCTAACAAAAGCATACATTATACAACGTTGTATTATGCAGTTTTGAACTTATTGAGATGAATGAACAATTTATATTAAGGTACTCTGTCTCTCTCCATTCATATGATTCAAAAGATACGATGCATTAATTCAGTAAGTTGTGTAAAGTTTCAAACAAATAATTACTTTTAATTTATTTTATATTGCATTCCTCAATTTTATGTTCAGTTAGCCTCATAGTATCATTGCATAAGACAGCTTTTTGCCTAATTGAAATATTGGCTGCCTCTTCCTTTGTATTGGTGAAAAAATGCAATTTTCCCTTTTTCTCAAAACTTTATTTTTTAAATAAAATCGATTCTCTCAAGTAATAAAAAAATAAATGAAAAATGAAATCTTAAAAAATGAGATCAGCAATTATGCTATTAGGCTGACTATTTGTAATCAAACAATGCACTTGTGCTTAATGAGCAGATTCTTACCTCGATGAAATGATAATTTCATTCATTTTAGTTTCACTCAAATGAAATGGCTGCACCTGTTGCACATTGTCCTCCCTATTTCAGGGAACCACAAATGGCCAAGAAAGTCTTCAACTGTATACGTAGGACTACAGATCCTCCAACCTCTGGACTACAGATTTGATGGTCTCTTCAACTGGTAGACTTGACTGTGCCAATGACACCACAAACATAAATACAGAGACTGCACTACAAGATGAAACCACTTGTAAGCTAAAAAAAATGGAATGGCCACTTCACAACTTGCTAAAAAGAACCTAATTGCGACGGTTGTGCTGCATGCACAGTTCAAATGCATGGAGGACAGAAACATAAGAATTAGACTCAGGTGCAAGGATGGACTTGGTTGCATTTATTATGCCTCTTGCACAACAGCAGGCACAAATGTTGCGATACAAACAAAATGGAAATGAGGTCCCTTTTGCACTATAGAGACTCTGGGCTTTAGCTGCAGTAACGATGTATTACAAATAGAAAAGCAAAATGAATTGAGGTTACCTTATAATAAAGTGCTTAAATAAACTTAAACAACACTTAGCTTGAAGAGTTAAGAGTTTTGATACGCGAATATGACAAAAAAGTCTAATCAAGACTAAAAATGCTTTACAGGCGTGGATTTACGAGACTTCACAATGAGAAAGAGTGAAACTGGGTCTTAAATACACACTGCTACCACCCAGTACCAATGAGAAACAGGTGCGAGAGATAATTGAATCATAAATGAAGTGCAGTCCATGTCTTAGTAGACCGGTGAGCTGGATGCGTGGCCTTACAGTATACCCTCCTCCCCGCTGAGGTGCGACGCCTGGCGCGCCTGATCTTTGACCAGAAGGAGCCCTCTGGGGTGCAGAGCAGGCTGGTCTGGGTGGGCTTGGTGGAAATCTGCTAGGAGCTGTGGGTCAAAGATGTCATCGCAGTCCACCCAACTCCTTTACTCCACACCATAGCCTTCCCAGTCTAACAGGTACTGTAACTTACCGGCTCTTTTTCTGGATTGGAGTAGGCTGCACACCTGGAAGACTGGGCCTCCACTTACCTCCAGGACAGTGGGGAGGGTCTTCAGGGGGGGTAGCCTCCACCAGGGGTCCAGCAATCACCAGCCTAAGCAGAGACGTATGGAAAGTGTTGTTAATGTGGTAGTTTGATGACAACTGTATAGAATATGCTGATTCATTGACCTCCTGGAGGACACAGAATGGGCCAATGAACCGTAGGCTCAATTTTCTGTCGGGCAGGCGGAGGCGCAGGTTCCTTGTCGAGAGCCAGACTCAGTCCCTCGGCTGGTATTAGGGGTAGTCCCAAAGTTTCCGGTCCACCTGGTTCTTTTAGTGGTGGAGAGCTCTTCGGATCTGGAAGTTGGTGGTCTGCCAGAGTTTCTCTGTTTCCTTGAACCAGGCATCCACTGCCGGTACTTCTGTCTGGCTCTGGTGTCATGGGCACAGGGGAGGTTGCCGTCCGAGCAAGCAGTGGAAGGGGCTGAGTCCAGTGCAAGCACTCTTTAAGGAGTTCTGGGGCATACTCCGCCCAGGGCAGGTATTTGGACCACTCTGATGGCGCTGATGTCAGTATGCTCAGAGGAACCTCCTTGGGTCTTGGATGGCTCTCTCAACTTGCCCGTTGGCTTCAGGGTGGTATCCCAAGCGAGGTTAAGAGAGGCTCCCAGCTTCCGAGCAGTGGCTTCCCAACTTTTGTTGCCCTGATTTTGTTGCTCTTGATTCTGTTGCCCTTTTAATTTTGTTGCACTTGATTTTGTTGCCCATTTAATTGATTTTGTTGCTCTTCATTCTGTTGCCCTTAGTATATTAGCATATTTTAGTATATAATATCAGTATATTTGGTGCTTACCTAGTGGTCTGGACCTGTAACAACCAAATTTGTTCTCTGTCACTTTTACTGTTAGCACTTGCACCTGTCTCCTAGAAGCTCTGCTGTTTTGTACGAATCTTTTGCACTTTTGTACGTTGCTCTGGATAAGAGCGTCTGCTAAGAACCTGTAATGTAATGTAATGTAATTCCTGAAAAATGCCCTCCGCACTCGGGATGCGAATTGAGGCCCACAGTCAGTAACGATGTCCTCCAGAAGGCCAAAATTTCTGAATACCAGCTTGAACAATATGCAACTTGGAGAGCAGATAGTAATGCAGCAAAATGCACAAATTTACTACATTTAGAAAACCTATCAATAATCACCAGGATACAGATGTTACCTTCTGATGAGGGTAGATTGATAACAAAATCAATTTCGATGTGTGACCACAGATGATGTTGGACTGGCAGTGGACTGAGGTTACCCGCAGGCAGCTGCTGGGGCATTTTGAACATTGCACAAATTGCGCAAGAGCACACAGCTGCTTCCACATCAAAGGCCAGGTCGGGCCGCCGAAACTTTCAGCTGATGATGTGTGTTGTTCTTTTGACTCCAGGGTGTCCTGCGGGCAGGGATGTAAGGGCCCACTGAATCACTCGCCCTCAAAGATAACTGAGAATGAACATCTTACCCCCTGGCATCCAGGTAATAGGGTGATTCCACCTGGTCTCCTTTACTATTTCCCATTTCAACTGCCCCTTGATTGGGATGAGGATGCAGGAGGAGGGCAGAATTAGCTCGTCTGCCTTCAGTTTTTTTTCTACCTAAAATCTTCGGGATAGTACTTCTGCTTTGATGTTCTTCAAGCCTGGGCAATATGTGATTGAAAAATTGAAACAAGTACAGAAAAGTGCCCACCTAGATTTAACCATTGTGCCTTTCACAGATATTCCAAGTTGCAGTGATCAGTTAGAGGAATGGATGATGTGCCCCCTCTAGCTACTGCCTCCTTTCCTCTAGCTCTAGCTTTATTGCTAACAGCTACTGGTTTCCTACATTGTAGTTGGCCTCTGTGGAGGTGAGCTTGTGTGAAAAGTAAGCACAGGGACACAGCCTCTCTGGTGTCCTGTGCCACTGTGACAGGATAGCTCCCATGCCTATACTGGAGGCGTCAACTTCCACAATAAAGGGCTTGTCCAGATCCAGTAATTTGAGTGTAGGAGCTGTAACAAACAGATTCTTGAGTGCGTTGAAGGCGTGTTGAGCTACCAAATTCCATCCCAGTTCTAGGGTTTCCCCTTGAGCAGCTGCGTCAGAGTATGGGCAACCGCACTGAAGTGCTTTATGAAAAGGCGATAGAAGATTACAAATCCCATGAAGCGCTGGAGTATCCTTTATTGTCCGTGGGATTAGGTATTCCACAACTGCCTTCTCCTTCTTGGCTTCCATAGCCACTCCCTCTGGTCCAATAATCTAGCCATAGAAGGAGACGGTGGATCGGTGTAAGATGCACGTCTCTGCTTTGACACAGAGATGATGTAGTAGGCCTTTAAGTACTCTTCTCACGTGCTTCACATGTTTGTCATAAGTACTGGAGTAGATGAGGATGTTGTCGAGGTAGGCGGTGATGAACCTGCTCAGCATCTGTCTTAGTACATTATTAATGTAGGACTGGAACATGCAGAGGGTGTAAATGAGGCCGTACAACATGATGCAGAACTCGTAGTACCTTGAGGTGGCGCTGAAGGCTGTCTTCCACTCGTCGCCTCCCCTGATATGGAGCAAATTTTAGGCACTATGGTGGTCAAGCTTTGTGAAGATTTTCATGCCTTTCAGCTGCTCCACAGCGCAGGAGATCGGGGGGAGTGGACATTAGTACTTCACCGTTACGTCATTAAAGCCTCCGTGGTCTATGCAGGGGCAAAGACTTCCATCCATCTTCTGCATGAAAAAAACTTGCAGACACCAGTGAAGTGGAAGGGTGAATGAAACCCTGCTGTAGGGCTACTTGTGCACAATGCTCCGTTGCTTGAGTTTCAGCCATTGATAGGGGGTACAAATGGCACCTGGAGGGTGCAATGTCGAACAGGAGCTCAAGTGCACAATCCCATGGAAGATGTGGAGGTACTTGGGTTTCTTTGGTTTTGCAGAACAAAGTTTGCAGGTCCCAGTACTCATCGGGAATCTCATGCTATTCTTCCTGGTCAGAACTCTTTATAGTTGTAGAGGCAATGGTGAGGGGATGACTGGAATTGGAGACATCTTGTTTGCCAGGAGATGGTTGGATTGTGTAGCATCAGCCACGGGAGTCAAAGGATGAGTGGGTGGCTTGAGAAGTTGAGGATCAGCAGTAGAAGTTCCTCCAGATGGCGCTCTTGGACAAAGAGGGAGATCGGTGCCGTCTGGTGGGTCTCGATGCTATTGTCCAGAGGTTTCCCGTCTATACCTGCCACTGTGAGGGGGGCGTGGAGCTAATGAGCTGGGGCCCTGAGCCGTCGAACTAACTAGCGGGAGATAAAGTTGCCCACTGCACCGGAGTCAATCAGAGTATTCGGTATTGATGGTCACCCTGTTGCAGGACACCTTAACTGGAATTTTAAAGTGCTGTTTGGTAACAGCTGTAGTTTACTCCTTTACTAGGGGACGCTGTTCCTCCTTCATGACACCTGTTACAAGGGCTAGTCTTCCTTTAGGGGCAATGCTCGGATGGGTGAGAAGGCCCCAGTTCCATAGGTTCCACCTCTTTGGTTGGCAGCTGGGCGGGGCCTCACCGTCTCTCCTGCAGGAGGTGGTCCATCACCCTGGGGAATCACTGAGGGAATTTGCAGTTTGGCAGGAGTGGTGGAGGGAGGCGCTGGTGGCGGTGCATGGGAGATGGAGAGTTTGCGGATCCCGCAAACTAAGTTGTCTAGGGCGGCTAGTAGAGGTCGGGAGGCTGGTCAGCAAACTCTCCCACGATGGAGGGAATTGGAATCCATGCTGAGTCCATTCTGGGAGGTCTTCAGTAACATTGGTGCTGCATGTACAGTGCAGATGCACAGAGGACAGGAAGATAAGGACTGGACTCAGGTGCAAGGACAGACTCGGTTGTATTTATCATGCCTACTGCACAACAGCAGGTGCAAATATTGCAAGAGAAAACAAAAAAGAAATGAGGTTCCTTTAATATTATAAGTAATACAGTCTCTGGTCTTTAGCTGCAGTGACACTGTATTACAAATGGGAAAACAGATAGAAACGAGGTTTCTTTATAATAAGGTGCTGCAACAAACTTAAACGGCACTAAGCTTAAAGAGTTTAGTGTTTTTATACGTGAATATGGAGGAAAAAGTCTAAACAAGACGAACAATGCAGCCCAGCCGGATTTTTGAGCCTTCACAGTGAGACTGAGTGAAAGTGGGTTGTAAAATACACACTGCTACCACCCAGTGGCAAGGAGAATCAGGTGCGAGAGATAACTGAATAATGAATGAAGAGCAGTCCGGGTCCTCATAGACTGGTGGACTGGACGGCTGGAGGCATGGCCTTACCCTAACAAAACACTCGTACAGAAAGTATAAAGCTCTGGATTTTTTTTAAAAAAGAGGAAAAAAAAAACTTATCCGCAGATCAGGCTGCAATTTGTCCTCAAGACATTTTCACAGAGGTCTGCAGGGTGTTAAAATTTTTTCTGTTTCATAGCTTACCAGCAATTAGCATCTTGCATTGTTGCCTCTGTATTCCTGTGTGTAAAATCTTCTGCAAACAGTCAATGATCCATCAATGTCCACCAAATCTAAAAAAAGAGGTGGACAGTGGCACCTCATTTGAGAGTGATTTGAAAACAAATTGTAGGCAATATTCCTGTCCCTGATAGTACGTGAAAGCCAGCCTGTCCTCTGGAAGAGAACATAATGAATTATGTGTTTCAGTAGCATCCCCTGTAATGGACCTGAGGGCACCAAGGCAAACTGCATCAAAAGTCATCAGAATAGATGCAGTGTCATGCATACAAATAATGTCAACATAGTCTAAAAATGACAACAAACAATGAACAATTACTTTGCATCCGGCTCTTCTGAACAGATATGTTTATCTCTATAAGACCTTATTTGCAATTGAGTTATTTCAGTTTCTTTTTTTGACATTACTGTGTTTTCATCATTTTTGGACCCATCATTTGAACCAGTTATGTATCAACAATATAACTACAGAGAATTCTCGCAAACAACTAAAGAAAGACTATTGCATTCATTTTGAAAAGCAGAGAAAACCACATGGTATTTTCTAAAAGCTTGATTCATTGAGGGTGGGGATATATTGATGACAGAATTATCGAAAGAAGAGAATTTCATAACCAATAGTTCTGTATTATATATGCAGTATTATAAATGCATAAAGTTGAACCCAGAAGGAGGCAAACAAATCAGAAAAATTGAGCCTTCATTGCATTCCACTTTGCATGCACACACTGTAAACCATAACAGTTCAGCCTATTCAAAACAATAGAGTGCATCATAATTAAAATTTGTGAAAGAGTTTTGTCCAACGTGAAGAAATTGCATACTTTGCGCTGGAGTTTAGTTTTCATTTATTTGGCCTCACCTTTTCCTCAGGACAGATTGATAACTGATTTCATTTAACTCTGGGTTAGTGCCAATGTCCACGTCTTTGCTTTTGCTGAAGTCATCTAGAAAAGTGATTAGATTTGGGAATTAATTACTATGGTTGCCCGATATGCTCGTGGTGGAAACCTTTGCCATTGAAAATTATGCGCAAGTTCCCACCTGGACCCCCGATTCCGAAACCAAATTATGGTATAAAATGTTGAATAATAGTGTGTAGTGAATGTACCGCCAGAATCTTAAGAGTAAAGTAGACAGAGTTAAATTGAAATTTGTGTCAAAATTGCAAGAAGTCGAGCATAAGATAAATGAGCAAAATTACTTCAAACTAATAGTACAAAAGCCACTTACAGTTTGCGACACGAAAGTAGAAAACTGGTTGACGAGTCGCTATTTCGAAGTTCACAGTCAAATAAAATATTCAATATGCAACTAGCTTCAACAATTATGATTTTATTCAATTCACTTGTGCCATTTTGCTCCTTGAGTTGGGTGGAGTGTTTTTTCGAATTTGTTTAATTAAAAATCAGATACGTTTTTACATAATGCAAAGAAATGTGAGCTGTGTGAATCAATCAAGACAGGGACGTGGGAATCTAGCATCACAAAAAGTAACACTCGAAACATTCTAGTCAATGGGGCTTATCCTATAGTACCCTCTTGTGGTTGTATTGAGAATGACAAGCCAGCAGAGTAACCAGTGAGCGTTCATAAGTCCGATTTAGGGCAGCAGTCAACCCTTTGGTTACGTCGAAGGTTGCTTTCCAACTGCGAAGTCCTTGAAATACTGACTGTCACTGAATATACTGTTCCAATGAAGTATGAGTAACTGCCCGAAAACACGCTGTCTTTATTTTATCAACCTTTATTTTACAACCCCAATTCTGAAATAGTTGGGACAAAGTGTGAATAAAATCAAAACGCAATGACTGTTACAGATACAAGAGGGAAAGCACACAGGGGAACTCTGTAGAACTTGGAAACGAAAGGGAGACACAAAAGGGGAGTGAGACGCCAGAAGCGGGGATCCAAAATAATAATTTATTAAAATAAACACAGGGAAAAAACCAAGGGGAAAAGGGGGCACTAAGGCTAACAAAAACACCGTGCCAAGCACTGAAACCAGAAAACGCAGGAAAGCAAACTCAAGACTAGGGCAGACCAGAACACTAGACAGGGGGGCAGACAAGACTATGGCTAGGGACTGTGACTATGGCTTGGACAAAGACTATGAACTATGGCTTGGGGCTATGGCTGTGGCTTGGCTTGGGGCTATGGCTATGGCTTGGGGCTGTGGCTTGACTAAAAACACTGACAAGACAAGACTGGGCACAGCTGGCAGATGGCAACTCGGAAGGCACAGCTGGCCAGGAAAAGGGTAAGGGAGAACATCAGGAGGGGAACAGACAGGACACAGGGCACTTGGACGGGGAGGAGACGCTGGGGCACTTGGACGGGCAGGAGTCGCTGAAGCTCAGGAAGCCAGAAACACTGAAGCTCAGGAAGCCAGAAACACTGAAGCTCAGGAAGCCAGAAACACTGAAGCTCAGGGGGCCAGAAACACTGAAGCTCAGGGGGCCAGAAACGCTGACGAGGAAGACGGGCACAGAAGACGGTGGAGGCAGACTGGCAAGACAGGCACAGGGGACACTGGAGGAGACAGGGGGCACCAGGGGCACCAGGGGCTTGGAGGCAGCAGGAAGGGCAGGCTGGGCAGGGTATGCAGCTGATGAACACAGAGGAGAACTGAGGGGACCAGAGGGAGTGCACAGGGGCAAGGAGTGTCGCAGAGTGACAAAGGGAAGTCAGATCTGCCGGCGTGGAGAACCGGCTCCCAGATATAGGGCAGGGGGCGAGGACAGACACAGGTGCAGCAACTTAATATAATTAACAAGGGGTGGAACACAAGGGAAACCAATTACATGAAAACAGATAAACATTAACACACAAACGAGGATCACAAGACAATCCCAAAGACGGGATAAATAAACTAGATAAAAGGACGCCTAAGTGTACAGAATAAGTCAGGATAGATTATAAGAATGCAGAGAGTCTGCAGGAAACTTTAGCAAAACCAGAGAATAGTAAAGCAAGGGGCGGAGACTAGAACAGGGCGAAAGCTGAGAGATTATTAGTCAATTAGTAAGTGCAGCTATACAATCCCGGGTGCTCGTTAGTATGTTAGTCTAATATACAATGTTAGTTTGGTTAGTAAATTCTAGAAAACAACAAACTGTTAGTAGGGGTTAGTAATATAGAAAAGCAAGGGGAAATTAGTAAACGAGAACAGAAGGAAGGCTGAAACCCAGAATCCATTAAATCACCCGAAATAGTGTCACAATCAATTAACACAGAAAACTGATACAAACAATGACGCGACCGGGGAGAAAGCAAAGACAGTACATGGGTAAGACGTGGACTGGAGTAACACGGGAGAGGAATGAAATTTGAAACACTAAGACATGGACTAAAAACTGACATCACAAAAATAATAAAAACCTAAAATTGACTAACCAAACACACAGACCCACGGAACACAACAATGACTTTCAAATCGCATCAGTCAGTATTTTATTCTCAGTAGAACAGAGATAACATAGCAAATGTTGAAACTGAGAAATTTTACAATTTTATCCATAAAATGAGCACATTTCAAATGTGATGGCTGCTACAGGTCTCAAAAAAGTTGGGACGGGGGCCTGTTTATCATGGTGTAGCATCCCCTCTTCTTTTTAACACAGAGTGGAGGCATCTGGGCATTGAGGAGACCGGTTTCTGGAGTTTAACCATTGGAATTTGATCCCACTCTTGTTTAATACAGGCTTCCAGATGCTGGGGAGTTTTTGGGTCTCATTTGACTGACTTTTCATTTAATTATGTGCCAAATGTTCTCAATCGTGAAAGATCAGGACTGCAGGCAGGCCAGTTCAGCTCACGGACTCTTCTGCTATCAAGCCAGGCTGTTGTAATAACTGCAGTATGTGGTTTTGCATTGTCCTGCTGAAATACACAAGGCCTTCCCTGGAATAGATGTCGCCTGGAAGGGAGCATATGTTGCTCTAAAACCTTTATATACCTTTCAGCATTCATGGTGCTTTTTAAAACATGCATGTGCCCCACACCATATACACTAATGCATCCCCATACCATCAGAGATGCTAGTTTTTGAACTGGACAATGATAACAGGAGGGGTGGTCTTTCTCCTCTTTAGCCCGGAGGACATGACGCCCATGATTTCCAACAAGAATGTCAAATTTGGAGTCGTCTGACCACAGAACACTTTGCCACTTTGCTACAGTCCATTTTAAATGTGCCTTGGCCCACAGAACACAGCGGCGCTTCTGGATCATGCTTAACAATGGCTTCCTTTTTGCATGAGTTTTAGGCGGCATCTATGGACGGCACGGCGGTCTGTGTTTACAGACAGTGGTTTGTAGCCAGTTCAGCACACGGACTTTTCTACTATGAAGCCATGCTGTTATAATAGCTGCAGTATGTGGTTTTGCATTGTCCTGCTGAAATACACAAGGCCTTCCCTGAATTTCAGCACCTTCCATAATTATTGGGACCCCTGGTTAAGATGTTTAAAAGCCTTCAAATAAATTCCATTTTTATTGCAGAAGCATGCTCTCACACTGAATTGTAGAAAGATGTAACCTTCAACTCAAGTGAATTTTAAGGAGGAAAAAAAAATCCCTGACTAAGAAATAATTATTTTTCATAAAATCACCTGTTCAACAATTATTGGCACCCCTAACAATTCCTAGGAAATAAATGTAATTGAAGTATTTCAGTCATTTCTACAGTAGTTTATAAAGTTGATCAGAGTATCTAGAAACATTTAATTAGTAATTCATCACTTCCTGTTTCCCTGGGGTATAAATATGACGTGACACAGGGGCCATTTCTCTTATCCACTCTTCAACATGGGAAAGACAAAGGAACACACCATTCAAGTAAGGCAGCTGTGTGTCCACCTTCACAAGTCAGGCAATGGCTACAAGGAAATAGCCACTCACCTGCACCTGCCCATATCTATTGTCAGAGGAATCATTAAGAAGTTTAAAACAACTGGAAGAGTGGTGAACAAGCCTGGACGAGGACGCAAGGTTATTTTGCCACCACGCACAGTGAGGAGGGTGTTAAGAGAAATAAAAAGCTCTCCAAAGCTCACTGTTAAAGAATTGCAATAAATGGTAGCATCTTGGGGCCACAAAGTCTCAAAAACAAAAATCAGGCGCTATAAACATGCCAACAAGCTGTTTGGGAGGCATGAACGGAAAAAACCTTTTCTCACTCACAATCATAAACGCAAACGTCTGGAGTTTGCTGAGTGGTTCTGGGACTTCAATTGGGACCTTGTGCTCTGGTCAGATGAGACCAAGATAGAGCTTTTTGGCAACAAACACTCTAAGTGGGTCTGGCGGAACACAAAAGATGAGTATGCAGAAAAGCACCGCATGCCCACTGTGAAGTATGGGGGAGAATCGGTGATGCTGTGGGCCTTTTTCTCCTCCAGAGGCCCTGGGAACCTTGTTAGGGTGAATGGTATCATGAACGCTTTGAAATACCAGGACATTTTAAATCAAAATCTGGTGGCCTCTGCTCGAAAGCTGAAGATGGGTCGTCACTGGGTCTTTCAGCAAGATAATACATGACCCTAAACATGTGGCCAAATCTACAAAGACATGGTTCACCAGACACAGAATCAAGCTCCTCCCATGGTCATCTCAGTCCCCAGTCCTCAACCCCATTGAAAACCTGTGGAGTGAGCTGAAGAGGAGAGTGCAGAGGAGAGGACCCAGGTCGCTGGATGATTTAGAGAGATTGTGCAAAGAGAAATGGTCGAAGATCCCTCTTTCTGTATTCTCCCATTTGTGAAACATTATACGAGAAGATTGGGTGCTGTTTTGTTGGCAAAAGGGGGTTGTACAAAGTATTAACACCAGGGGTGCTAATAATTGTGGCACACATGATTTGATGTGAAAGATTGATTAATTCTTCATCTCTTTTAATATTAATGTGGGATTTTTTCCCACTGAATAAATTCACTTGAATTAAAGGTTGGATTTTCCTCTTTTTTTCATTGCGGCCCTATATTAATTAGAAAAAAACTGAATTTATTTGAAGCTAAAGAACTCCTCATAACCAGGGGTGCCAATAATTATTGAGGGCGCTGTAGATGTCATCTGTAGGGGAGCATATGTTGCTCTAAAACCTTTATATACTTTTCAGCATTCATGGTGCGTTTTAAAACATGCACACACGGTATGCATTAATGCATTCCCATACCATGAGAGATGCTAGCTTTTTAACTGAACACTGATAACAGGAGGGGTGGTCTTTCTCCTTGAGTCCAGAGGGCAACAACGCACATGATTTCCAACAAGTATGTCAAATTTGGACTCATCTGACCCACAGGACACTTTGCCACTTTGCTACAGTCCATTTTAAATGAGCCTGGGCCCACAGAACATGGCGGGGCTTCTGGATCATGCTCATGATCATGCATGATAGATTTTTAGGCGGCATCTGCGGATGGTACGGTGGACTGTGCTTACAGACAGTGGTTTCTTGAAGTATTCCTTGGCCCACATAATAATGTCAATGTCAAAATCGTGACAGGGAGTGATGCAGTGGCGTCTGAGGGCCCGATGATCACAGGCATCCCGTAAAGGTCTTTGGCATTGTCCCTTAAGCACAGAGATTTTTCCAGTTTCTCTGAATATTTTGATGATGTTATGCACTGTCAAAGATGAGACCTTCAAAGCCTTTGCAATTTGATGTTGAGGAACATTGTTTTTAAAGTATTCCACAATTTTTTCGCAAGCCTTCACAGATTGGAGAGCCTCTGGCGATCTTTACTTCTTAGACTCAGCTTCTCTAAGACATCCCTTTTATAGCCAATGATGTTATACACCTGATGCCAATTAACTTTATTACTTGCCAAATGTTCTTTCAGCTGATTCTCTTAAATATTAATAGCTTTTTCAGCCCTTTTTTGCCGGTGTCCCAACTTTTTTGTGGCCTGTTGCAGCCAGAACATTTGAAAAAAGCTCATTTTGTCAATAAAAATGTAAAATATCAGTTTCAGCACTTGAAATGTTATCTTTGTTCTATTATAAATAACATATTGGCTCATGTGATCTGAAAGTTATTGCATTTTGATTTTATTCACAATTTACACTTCGTCCCAACAATTTCAGAATTGGGGTTGTACCAGGTACTCACCTGAGGTCATTGATCTCTTTTTTGATCAAGACCTTGTTATGTTTAAAAACATAATCCTGAGTACATTGAATGAAAAGGCTGTAAAGTAAAATTTTCTGTATTGCACTCACAAGCCCAGGATTATACACATATGTCCAGGATTTTCCTGAATGTATGTCAGAGACCAATGTTCAGAAAATAAGCCATAATGTTAAGTTGACCCTCAGAGAGGGAGAAACTGACCCGTCTCAGGTCGAATTGTCATAGGCTATATCAGTGGTTTTCAACATTGGTTCTGTTGGTCCTAGGGTCCAAATGTGCATGCCAATGTTTGTTCCTCCCGCAGTTGCGATTGCTGGATTTAAACAAGCTCTTAAATTGTCCTTTTCAATAATTAATTATATGTAGTCCATAAATAGAGCAGTTATTTACCACCTAAAGCCACATTTTGACAGATAAATGCAAACATGTCATTATGAATGAAAGGTCATTGAATATGTCGTGTTTATTTTTTAATATTGTCAGGAATTTCAGGCAAAATCATTTTTAAACAGGTCAGATTAAATCCTGAGAAATCAGTAAGCTCCAAATTAGGTTACTGAACCCAAGTGTTTTAAGGTTATTTAAAAATACTAACTTGGGCTTAATATAAACATAAAAATTACACAGAACAGGTTTGGCACTTTATCATTTTCTTGCTCAATAAGTGGTCAATTTTCAAGAACGTGTCCATGGTTTCACCAATTAGGAACTTAATCATTTACGTTTTCCTCCTCTTTTGATGCAGCTGTTTCCAATATATCCCCACCTGGATGCAGAGTTTTTATTCTTTGTGGCATGTGTGAATATTTCTGTCAAAATTGACTGAAGAGGGTAAATTACTGCATCAGAAATGAATGCACAAAATTAAAACAGATTACCATCTTGTCAAAATCTTATGATGGCAATTGCAGGTGAAATAGAAAAAGGCATGCGCAGTGAGCTCCTTGGAAGGACATTGAGCAGCACTGTGATAGATCATGGAGAAAGAGGTGTGAGCTGTTCATTACAAGGGCATTCAACACACATCCTGTCACTGAGAACAGTGTGGAGGATATATTGGACCAGTGGCACAGAATTAGTACCTACTTTATACAATGTATTTGTCATGGTTTGGTCCCGCCGGCAGAAGGACCATGTACCCAAACCAAACAAAAGGGACCCAAATGCACAGGATGAGTAAAACTATAAATAAAATTTTAATTTATAAACAGAGAGGAGAGCAGCGGCTACAAACAGGGCTCCATTAAACACAAAGCGTAAAACCACAGAATGCAGCTGCACTGCCAAACTCTTAACAGCACCTCCACCTCAACGAGCAACAGATGTGGCTCGTTGAGGTGGAGGTGCAGACAGCAGGACCATCAAGCGCCCTCCCGCAATGCACGTCTCCTTGCTTCCTAAGAGCCACACCTCTGGACCACACTGGGGCGCCACACCTCCAGACCTCACTGGGGCGCCACCTCTCAGGACCACACTGGGGCGCCACCTCTCAGGACCACACTGGGGCGCCACCACTCAGACAGCAGGAGGGGGGAGGGCCTGCAAGACAGGACCATCACAGTAGTTTGGGCTAAGGCCACACTCAGAAAAACCCTGGATATGAATATCTTATTAAGATAAGTTCACCAAATCAACAACTTCATCATCCAGGGCACTCAATTCAGAAGAGGGATAAAACACACAAATTGCTGGATATGTTGGACTGGAAGCACATAATGTTTAGATGTTGAAAACCTATTTTGTGATGCAAATGTTTCAAATGAAAGGGCTGTGGATATGTAGCTGGGGCAAAAGAGACAACAGGTTTAACAACATGGTATAGGATGGTGAAGGTGTATTTGCATGATATGTGCTGTCAAGACTGTAATATTATGAACCTGTACTATGCAACGTGGACAGAGCACAGGGATGAACTACTTGGCTATGGGTGCAAGGGTAGACCAGGCAAAAGGGCATAATTTGTATGTTGGTGCATATGGGGGAGGATAGTGGCCAGTATTTTCCAGTTCTGGGTCATTGGCCTGTATGTTGTCCATCTGATATGCATGGAGTTCAATAGATTAAAAGGGGTTGATGTTCTGGGTGTGTGGTGTTGGCAGTTGCAGAGCAGCATAGAGATGGCTGCGGCTGCAACAGCCTTCTTCAGGTGATCATGAATCAGGTGATTAATATGAGTTCATTTAGTTGTACACAATTCTCATTCAGAGCCATGCCACATGCTGCTAAGTACAGTTGGGAGAGAAGAAGAAGTAAGCCTGACTGGTGGCATGACGCAACTAGGAGTATTGCTACTCCCCATGATGAGATGCCAGACTCCCCCAGCAGTTAGTCAAGTTTCCCTGACTATTTGCTGGTTTATACACCATTTATACACCTGGGTGGAGTGAGGCAGTGTGGGAGTGAAGTGTTTTGCCCAAGAGCACACTCCGAAGGCTGTGGCCGGGGCTTGACCTTTCGACCCCAAGTCAAGCTTACTTAACCACTGAGCTATCATGTCCCCCTGTTTGGAGAAAGTCACCCTTGTGGGGAGTGATTTAGGCAACTAATGGCATTCTGCTACTGTAATCAGGGAAAAACAGCCAAGCCTGGCTGTTGCAACAAAGTTTTTCTGGTGAAAAGAGCTGCAATGATTTTTGGTGTAGTTCTACCATTGATGAAACACACCTAAACGACTTAAGAATACCCTAAAACGTATAATTTTGGCTTCAATCACCCTTCTGGCTCAATACACTTAAATCACACACACAAGAAGTATATGGGTCATTCCACGCTAATCATTTTTTTTCCGCGCCCCCTTCGATTTCGATCAAATTTGGCATGTTGGCGGACTTCCTTCAGAAATGGCAGCACACCAAATTTCACACCAGTTGGCGGGATTTCCAACAATTGGTGACCCTGAAACAGAAATTACGTAATAACTCCTAAACGAGTAATTCAATTTGTTCAAATTTGGTATCATTGGAAAGAGTCTTGGCCCACAGAATATGGCGGCACTTCTGGATCATGCTCAACAATGGCTTCCTTTTTGCATGATAGAGTTTTAGGTGGCATCTATGGATGGCTGTGGATGGTTTCCTGAAGTATTCCTGGGCCCATTTAGTAATGTCAATGACAGAATCATGCCAGTGAGTGATGCAGTGGCATCTGAGGGCCCAAAGATCACGGGTATCCAGTAAAGGTCTTCAGGCTTATCCCTTATTTCCAGTTTCTCTGAATCTTTTGATGATGTTATGCACTGTCGATGACGAGACCCTCAAAGCCTTTGCAATTTGCTGTTGAGGAACATTGTTTTTAAAGTATTCCATAGGTTGGAGAGCCTCTGGCCATCTTTACATCTGAGAGACTCAGCCTCTCTATGACATACCTTTTATAGCCAATATTGTTACACACCTGATGCCAGTTAACTTAATTACTTGCTAAATGTTCTTTCGGCTGATTCTCTTATATATTAATATCTTTTTCTGCCCTTTTTTTAACCTGTGTCCCAACTTTTTTGAGACTGGTGGCAACCAGAAAATTTGATATAAGCTCATTTTGTGAATAAAAATGTAAAAGGTCTCAGTTTCAACATTTGTAATATTATCTATGTTCTATTGTAAATAACATATTAGCTCATGTGACCTACCATGAACTCTCATGCATTCAGTAAAAAAATTTACAATTTTTGGTCACACTTTAGATTGTGTTGCTCATATGGGCTTTATACAGCATGTATAATGCCTTCATAAATGAGACATAACGTCTTCATAAATCATACGTAGTCAAATGACATGCTTTGTAAAGGGTGTAGTAATACATTCTTATTCAGCCTGTGATGCCAGATGTGACAGTGATAATGCCACCCTATATAGCATTTAGCCACTAGCTAAGTGACATTGTCAGTTATATCACATCTGGCATCACATGCTGAATAATGATGTGTTATTTCACCCTTTACAAACAATGACATTTGCTTATGTATGATTTATGAAGACATTGTGTCTCATTTATGAAGCCATTATTCATGCTGTATAAAGCCTTTATGAGCAACACTTCATATAAAGTGTGACCCGATTTTTCATATACCTTTGAAAACCTAGTTTACCCGTCTGGAAAATTACATTCTACTATTACTAATGTGTAACAGGTAGAGTTTTGCTTTTACACCTTATGTACCTTTTGATGATCTTAAGAGGCTGTTTTCCACTGCTCCTGTCTTCAGGTTTCCAGATCCACAGCGTCAATTTGTCATGGATGTTGACATCTACAACTTGGGTGCTGGAGCTCTTTTCTTAATATGAGCTAACAATGGTAAATTACATCCTTGTGGCTATTTTTCTTGTCGCTTGTCTCTGGCAAAGAGGGTCATTTGGATGCTGTTGGCGATGAAGCCGGCCTTCAAAGAGAGGACACTGCCGACCTACTCCTTCAACACGTTTTTCGCCTAAACGGGTGTCTCGAGAGTCAGTCTCAGACTATGGTCTCTAATTCTCCAGCCATTTTTAGAAGTCCTTCCGCAAACTGGTAGGCGCTACCCCGCGCATCTCCTCGGGGATCCATCCAGGAACCAATGGGCAGGTGGAGATGCTGACCCAAGTACTGGACAAAACTCTTCACTGACTGATTGAAGGTATCCCCATCAGACTGTCTCGTTTGTTAACTTGGGTGGAGTCGGCAAACAGTTTATTACCAGAAGCTGTGTCGAGCATGTCTCCTTTTCAAAGTTGTTTGAGTCACCAGCTGCCTTTATTCTGTTGAGGCTTTCATTCAAACATATTTTCATATCATGAGGTTCCCCCATCCTCAAGCAATTGGAGAGCAACAGATTCTTCAGAAAATTAGGCCTTATTGTGGCATGTTGATAAATGTAAAGCCGAGTTCTTTTTGCACAAGAAGAACTGATTTCTTACTTTTCATACCCAGGTTTTATACCTTTATAGTAAAAATCTTCCAAATATGGTCTTTCCGCATTCTCATTCTCGCGCTGCAATTTGACAGGCAAACCAAAACACTGTTAGCTAATCCTTCAGGAATTCACAGCAAAGATGAGTTGCACATCACTAAAAAGGAGTGGAAACTTAGAGGCAAGAGATGGAAGTACAGACAAAGGAAAAATGCAGCCAGATGAATAGGATACAAGTGGATACATAAATGATTCAATTGATTATGTTTTCAGTAACAACTAATGGTTTTACTAAACAAATATTGATCAGAGAAACAGAAATCAAATACATCCTCTAATAATGTTTTTGAATCAACTAAACAGAAGCCTGCTTACTAATCAAAGCTACAGAAGTTCGCTGCTTATGTGTGTGTGAGCTGCTCATGCATTTGTGAATTGAATTGCTTGTATGTGTGTGTGTCTGTGTGTGAACTGCTTGTCTGTTTGTGTGTCTGTGTGCGTGTGTGTGCATGTGTACGTGTGCTGCCTGTGTATGTGTGTGTGCGCGCGTCTGTGTGCACTGCTCATGTGCGTGCGAAGCGCTTGTATGTGTGTGTGCATGTGTGTGTGTTTTATGTGTATGTGTCTGTGTGTTTGCACTGCTCATCCCCTCCCTATGCGTATGTGAACTACTTGTATGTGTGTCTGTGTGTTATGTGTGTTTGTGTGTTTCTGCTGCCTACATAATGTGATTATTGATTATGATTATTGATTATGGTTATTCAACATGGCAATTGATCTACTGATGAATATGATGAGAAATATTGAAATAATCCTCCACATTTCCAGTCTAAGGAGGACGCGGCTGCTTCCTCTGCTCATGTCCTGGTTTGCTGTGCTTGCAGGGGATGGAGAAGAGCCCGTACTTTACTACTCAGGCACAAACAATATCCTGCTTCGGAAGACGTTGAAAGCTTGACCCCTGCAGTCCGTTGACCCTTTCCTCTTCTCAAAAGTCTTGTCTTCATCTGCTGTCAGTCTCCTCCTCAAGCATTCCCTAGATAACATTCACCCTAAATTGCATGTATTGCAAGTAAAACCTGTGTCTTTTTCTCCCTATACACTCAAAAAAACCAGATTGGGTGTCTGCTAAATTAATCTAAGTGTAACATGTTGCTTCTACCATACATATAGTCATGTTTTGTGGTTGAACTTCATTGAGTAAGTGTAACATGTTGCTTCTACCATACATATAGTCATGTTTTGTGGTTGAACTTCATTGAGTAAGTGTAACATGTTGCTTCTACCATACATATAGTCATGTTTTGTGGTTGAACTTCATTGAGTAAGTGTAACATGTTGCTTCTACCATACATATAGTCATGTTTTGTGGTTGAACTTCATTGAGTAAGTGTAACATGTTGCTTCTACCATACATATAGTCATGTTTTGTGGTTGAACTTCATTGAGTAAGTGTAACATGTTGCTTCTACCATACATATAGTCATGTTTTGTGGTTGAACTTCATTGAGTAAGTGTAACATGTTGCTTCTACCATACATATAGTCATGTTTTGTGGTTGAACTTCATTGAGTAAGTGTAACATGTTGCTTCTACCATACATATAGTCATGTTTTGTGGTTGAACTTCATTGAGTAAGTGTAACATGTTGCTTCTACCATACATATAGTCATGTTTTGTGGTTGAACATCATTGAGTAATGTTATTTTAGCATGATGTGCAATAACCTAACATTTACTAAATGATTTTATGCTGACAGAACCTAATGCTTTTTGGGTAAGATATCAAATGGCGTGTACAACTCCAGAACAGAGGGTGGCAGTAGTGTGCGGGAGGGAGTGTATTTACACTTTACTTACGGAAGTTGCAGAAGAAGGCAGAGCAACGCACGAAAGAGACGGGCGGGCGGACAAGTTAAATCTCAAAAAATCCTGTTTGCTATGGGTGGCATGGTGGCACAGTGGTTAGCACTACTACCTCACAGCAAGATGGTTGTGGATTCGAATCTGGCCTGGGGCCTTTCTGTGTGGAGTTTGCATGTTTTCCCCATGTTTGCATGGGTTTCCTCTGGGTACTCAGGTTTCCCCCATCCACAAAACATGCAATATAGGAACACCTCTGTATGGCTGTGTGTGAATGCTTGGTGGAAATACTTTCCATAAATTTTGTATGTTCACCCAACAAATGATTATTATGTTGGACTTACCCCTTGTAATTGAGTAATAGTAACACCAACACCTTATGTTGAACCAGCATATTTATATTTATGTCACTCAATAAAAGAATTTGTTGCTAAATTAACGTATTATGATTGGGTGGAAATACTGTTATGACTTGAAAAAAATCACAATAAAGAAAACCAGAAAGTACAACTAAAACAAATTTATTCTTCACAAAAAAAAGTTGTACAAAAAAAATATATCCACTATTCAATTCTCTAATAACACTTCAATGCCACTATTTAACTGTTGCCAAAACAAAACTCTGTTTCTGCTCTGCTCTATTCTGCTGTCTGCTCTCTGCTCAAAATCACAGCATTTATATAGACGAGCAAGATTAGAGACTAGAGAGATCCACAGGATTCTAGGGAAATCCCGCCCCCTCCAAGCAGGAAAGTGCCAGAAGCTTCTAGAAATCACTAGTCTTTTCTCAATGATTTTACAGACACGCCACCAGAGGGTGCCAAATGAACAAAATAAATATAGCTGACCAGCAAGGCAGCAAAACAACATGTAACAAATCTTCATTTACAAATGAAATATAATGCAGTACAAAAAATTATCATACATAACAAAACTTTCCATAATTTTATTATGTTCACCCTACAAATTATTTTTTTGAGTGTACATTCCTAACTCTCTCTCCCCACCTCCCCCACGGCTCATTGATGGCGGCCCTGCTTACACAATGAACCTGCGCAATACTTTGCATTCTTTTCTGTGTTCTCACGGGTAAACCTGGTCAAAGAGCATAGTTTGTATGGGGGTGCATTTTGGCCTGTAGGTTGCAGTTCAGGGTTAATGGCTCATATGTAGATTTTGAACATCCTATTTGCACAGAATTCAGCGCGTCAGTATCTCTGTTCCTCTGCACAGAGTAGAGATGGCTGTGGTCAAGAGTATTTTGGCTGCTGCCTGCCTCATGTCAGTCTTCTTCAGGACCGTGGAATCAGGTGAGATTATTTCATTTTGTTGCACATTCAGGGCCACACCACAGACATGCCAGTCCGTAAGTTTACAAAGGAAAGTCACATTTTATGAGGGAAAACAGAGACTTTGACCACTTCTGGCATCAGTTATTCTAATCAGGGAAAGGCAATCGGCCAGGCTGTTGTAACAAAGTTTTTGCAATTAAAAGAACTGCAATTTGGTGTAGTCCTGCTATTGGGAAAATTCACCAAAACCACTCGCTAATAATTAAAGTTTGCATTATTAGCCTTCATCAGCCTTCAGGCCGACACACTTAAATTCACGCACTCTGAAAAGTATTCATGTTTTCAGACACTGATTCAGACAATGATTTCAGTAGGTATTCCAACTATTTTTTAACTGATGTCAAGTAAACTTTGTTATGTTGCATGCAGCCAATATTATTCTAAGTAACATTTTTATTTGCTCCTTAGATTATCTGGAGTCTCTGCTGATTAGGTCTACTAAGCACACCTATAACCTGAATAGCAATGTAACTTGTTAGAATAGATTGTAACAGTGGTTATGCCATGTTTATGATCATGCAATGTCAGCCTTATTTCAAATGGTTCAAGTAAAGCAAAACCATTTTTTCCTTTACGGTCAAAATAATTCAGGAAACTACGGTATTGTCAGTTTATATTCTAATATTCAGAAATGTATTTTTTTAGTTCCACCCAAACCTGGAATGAGCAATTACGGAACTACACACAAACATGCTCATACGCTACTCATGCTGCAACACTGTTAAAAGAAAGAGTTTTGAAACCCCCAAATTGGTGGCATAATGTGAGAACACCTCCGGTATCTTGCTCAGGTTTTGGGATATTTGGCCTTGAAAAGGAACTTCAGCTGTTTCGGCCCAATTTTGAGGTCATATATTTCAATACTCCAGACAAGAATTGAGCTAATGAATAGGTTGATTTATACCTTCTGACACAGTGTAGAAAAGGTGCCAAAAATTTCTATGGCACTACTAAGTATTTTAGTGCTGTCCCCTTTCAAAGTTGCCAATACAACCTTCTCAGCTAATTTGGGACCATCTTTAGGAGTCCATAAAATTTTACTCCAGCTAGATAGATATTTGAAATTTGTAATATTTTCAGACTCTGCCATGTAGATTCAAGAAAAGGTGGAATTATTATGGCACTCTATATGGTAAGCCAGATATTTGATGTGTAATCTCAGCCAAAACTGCCACTATGAGGCGTTTTCATCTGTACCTTATTTTACAGCATCTCCATCCATGTGCCACAGTAAAACCTTTGGAAACTTAATATATTAACTGGACTGATGAGAAGAAAGTAAGATATTGTTATGGCAATAATGTGGACTTCTTTGCTATGCCAGGAGGGGCGCTGTCAGGTATTCAAGCGCGTAGTCAATTTCTCTTGCAGGTACCACAGGAGAACCTTCGTGAATATTACCAATGACCTTCATTTACCTGATCTAAGTGAATTTTTCCATTAGTTTAGAACAATGCTGTCCTGGACTCGCGTGTGCACTCCAGAGAGATAGTACAGCAAAAATCACTTCCCATCACATAAAGGGCAAGGGCATCCCAAAGTTTATACATGTTTTTACACCCTCCCCTTTATGAAGCTCCCTCCATAGCTGTGAGGGAGACTTCACAAAGAGTGACACTCGGTAGTGAAGTACTAGTGGTGAGGGAGCGTTTTGGGATTGGACCTATGACTGCGTCCAAATAATCTCTTTAGCCTTGAAAAGTTCCTAACCCCAAAAAAATGATCTGGAGGTAATTACGTGGCATCCATGACCAGTGCATTTGAATTCTTTAAAGTGTCTCAGTGCTTCTAATTTACCTCCTTTAGCATAGGGTACACAGAACCATCCTTTTTGAAAAGAAAGGAGATAACACTATCCCACAATTCTGAAGAGCAGCAACAACATTGAAAGCAGCGACCATTCATGCGGCCAATTGCATAAGGCCTGTTCCATGTCAACTGGGTCTGAAAAATGAACTTTTGGACATTGGTGGCTCTTAATTTCCTTGTCCTTGTAACTATTTGTTTAGACATATGAACATTTCCCAATTAGGACTATCAGCAACTTTCCGAGG
The DNA here is from genome assembly GCA_029721435.1 of Gymnothorax reevesii. Lineage (NCBI taxonomy): Eukaryota > Metazoa > Chordata > Actinopteri > Anguilliformes > Muraenidae > Gymnothorax > Gymnothorax reevesii. The sequence goes on along the minus strand of CM056574.1, from coordinate 26,457,395 downwards.
ATTTTATGGCCTTCTCAAGTTCTACCCCTCTGTGTGGCAATTTCCGACCCTGGAGTGGGGCATACCATTTCTTTCATTCAAAATCTCAGCTGCTCTTTATGCCACATGGGTGAAATTAATATTACATAACAAGCTATACCCAAGTGTTTTTATCAACCAGAAAATCGGGCCGTTAACCCTTTGCTTTCTGAATAATATGGCCTCAAATATTGCCAAAATGTAGGTTTTTTCACATATTTTGGCAATTTGCCAACCTCATAAATCGGCAACAGGTTAGAATTTTTTAATGGTGTCTTTTTTGTTTAATAGTGACCAGAGTGCTTGACTGATCCATTGTAAAAGAACATTTGATACCTGCTCTGATATTTTATAATAGGGCCCAAAGATGGTCACAACTCAAAAGTGGGGATTTTTCCAAATTTGAATTTGATAACCCATACTGATGGTTTATGGCCTTGTCTTGAGAAGGGAAAAGGATTGAAATGTGTTTGAAGCCTCCTTTTAAGTGTATTTTCATCAAAAAGATTGAGGTTCTGACCCACATACATATTGTACACAAGCAAAAAACACAAAGGTACAGCAAGTATATAGGAGTGAAGACAAGTCCAGCAATCAACCAGAACTAAAAGAAAATCTTATTTGTTTTATCCCAAGAGAGCCACTCTGAACTGAATGGTATTGGGCATGGACTGTATGGTGATGGGGCTAGGCTTTCCATGCGTAGGGGTTGGACAGTTCAGCTTCTGAGACTTTGCAATCCTTCTCAGATTTGTGAGTGGTTGGATGTTTTCCCGCGCAGCGTTTCGTCTTTATTGAATAATATTAGGCTACATACTGCCGCCTGGTTTAACAGAGCGCAGTGTCTATGTTGCCGTCCAACTGTTCCCGTTTTTTCTGCTATTTTGCCGTTGCTTCCACTTGACATGCGCAGTTGTCACAGATGTGGACTTAAAAGTTTGTAGGCATACACGGCGTTGGCTTTCCACGCTAAAGGACTATAATGTCATCTGCTCAGACGGCAACTCACGCTGTAAAGTTATTCTGCCATCTGCTCTGACGAATACTACTCCACTAGGCTACACTTTTACTACAGCCGCGGACGGCACTACAACTGTTCGCCATGTTATTCGACCGTTGGATCGGGCTTAAGTTAACCAGAAGCATTTTTAATTTGCAGAGCACGCGAACTAACATGCAATAGCTGATTAGCGGACATGACTTAGTTTGACTGTAATCTATCGCGCAAAAAATTCGTTTCGCGCCTGGTGTGAAAGCAGCTTTATGGACGAGCACTTTCAAGGCACTCGGAGCTATACTGGACAAAATAAATTAGGGATCATGAACTATTTCAGTGATGAGAACCAAAATTTTGTACGGGCATCACAGAAAATATGAAACACAAACGCTGACATCATTTTTAATCCATATTTAATGACAAATCTCAATGTCATTCTTTGTTTTTTGGTCATAGAGTACAAATCAACAAATCACTGAATGAGGTGATTAAATCTGCCAACTTTAAATTTACAGAACATGTCCCAAACTGACTCAAAGTCTCATCAATACTCGGTGTGACCTCCATTTGCTCTCAGAACAGCCTGACATCGGCGTTGCATGCTCACAATGTTTTGCAGTGGGAAATTGTTCCACTCCTCTCTGAGGGCGTTCTCAAGGTCATCCAGAGTCTGTTGTTGGTTTGGACGCTGTGAAAGTCGGTGCTGAAGTTGATCCCACACATGCTCGATGGGGTTAAGGTTGGGCCAGACGGCAGGCCACTCCATACGCTCGATGGTTTCCCTCTCCAGGTACTCCTGAACACCATGAGCTTGATGAGGACGGGCGTTATCTTCCATGAGGATGAAGTTTGGACCTATTGCACCAGCAAACAATCTGACGATTAGGTGAAGAATCTCATCCCTGTACCGGAGAGCAGTCAGTGTGCCGTTCCTGATGGCTACCATGTCAGTACGACCGCCCAAATAAATCCCTCCCCAAATCATCAGAGAGCCACCACCAAACTGATTGTGTTCAGACACCAATGCCTGACTATACCGCTGTCTGGCTTCTCTCCACACACGTCTACGACCATCATGGAAGTCCAGACAAAATCTGGACTCATCTGTGAAGAGTATGGGCTCCCAAAGTTGTCTATCCCAATTCACATGCTGACGTGCAAATTCCAAGCGTCCTTGTCGATGACGTGGGAGGAGTCTGGGGCACACTGCTGGTCTGTAAGCCCAGAGATTAGCAGCATGAAGTCTATTCCTCAAAGTCTGGGGTGTAATGTGCAGGCCTGTGGCAACATTGAACTGACTAGTCAGTCTTGGAGCAGGTTGAAACCGCTGTCTCCGGGCTAACGTAACGATGTAGCGGTCTTGGCGTTGCGTTGTGGCACGGGGTCTGTCACTCCTAGGCCGCTCATTGACTGTACCAGTCCCCTGAAATTGTGTCCAGAGTCTAGAGATAACACTTTGAGACACACCGAACTGAAAAGCAACATCTCGCTGCGTTTGTCCAGCCTGAAGCATTCCGACTGCTTGATTTCGCTCATTTGCCTGTAAATGCCGTCTTTGTGGTGGCATGCCTTCACTAAAGTCAACCTCAATCGCTGCTCACTTTATCAATAACGTAAAGATGTCTGCTGACTCATTGTCAACGTCACACAACAACCCAGAGTCAACCACATTTTAATCATGCTGCTCATGAGCACGTGTTAATTGCACAGAAGCATGCAGTGAACCGATTTCAGGTCACACAATGTGTTTTCAATTCATGTGTATTAAGTATTTCATTACACTTTATTCCTTTAAACTTTAGTAAACCAAAATGTCCATAATCCCTAATTTTTTTTGTCCTGTATATATTGTATCCTGCACCTTTGCTGCCTTGAGCAATATTTTAGCCTGCGAGGAGAAATACATGCTTGCAAAACGTTCTCCCGCTCGCTCGCTATTGGATTTTTTTTCAGTGGCTGATTTGCGAGTGGGTTTTTTTCAGCGGCTGATTTTTGCCAGTGAGGAGGCGGGCCTGAGGGCATGCCAAACCCCGATTATAATTGGCTGAGCAACTTCAACAGTTGGACAGCAAGGTACGGCACACCAGTTGGACGAACGGAACAAACCACACAGCCCTGAATAACTGGGCTCTTGTGGAAATAGGAAATGCCACATTTTACATTGAAATTTGCCAATTTGCTCAAAACTTCATATTTGTGCTGAGGGTCTGCTCCTGAATGCACCTGCCCACATTTTATTACACTCTGAGCCGCCCCCTGGTAGATAAAGTATCAACTTGTGATAACTCCTTCAGCTTTGTCTGATTCGCTCAACACATTCTCACGGGTTGGGGCCTGCACTTGACCTGTCCAATGGTGGTGAGTGCACAGCTGCATCCGTCAGGATCTCACCACAAACCCCAACGTGCGCAAGGGTGCGAGGGCCCGTTCAACGCTGCTTGCAGCTTTAATTAGTAATTAGTGTTGAAGGAGGCAAACAAGACTTGAAGTAACTTGTGAAGCACCAGAAAACTTTTGAAATCACGAAATGTGACAGATCGCAGACAGGGGGATGCACTGGCAGTAAAGAAAAAGAAAGGCAAGACATCACTGGCAGAACAATGTGTACGGAACTGGTAAACGGCAATGGTGTGGCAGATAATACAAAATTCAACAGAATCAATAAACTAATAAACTAAGTGGAAATATAGGGCACTGGCGGCCCCAGAATCTCCCGCCAAAGCAAAATGTCAAAGAATTTGATGAACCCGCCCATGGACGGAGCCCGATACCATCGGGAGCTAATAAAACATAAAACCAGAAATACAGAAAAACAGATCACGACAGTGTTAATGTATAAATTAGGCTTTTTTTGTCGTCTTTTAGTATAGGATGTGGAAATTGGTATCTGTTTGAACTACGCTGATGGATGGGTGTGACTATGGCTGATTAATAACTGATTGAGAACACCTGGATGACCGCAACCTTTAATTAAATCTTTTGCACATTGTTCGCCTTGGCCACAAACCCTGATGAAATGAAGAGTTTGGTTCCAAAACGCAATAAGTGCCAAAATTACAAAAATTGAGATAATACCATAGAGCGATAGTCCTGCGCTTCTTACACATGGTGCAAAAACCCGTCATTAGAAATGCATACTATATGGTGTATTTTTTCATGGTCAAAGTTTGTGTTTTTCTATAAAATGCAATAGGCGCCAACATAGAAAAAGTTGATTTACTCAAAATGACTGAAATGGATATATTGTATTTTGGAACCAAACTCTTCAAATGTTGGTAATATTAACCATGTGCAACCATTTCATTCTTTTAATTCGTGATATCCTAAAAATCTGCACCTTTAGGGGTGTAATGATTCTGAATTGATGTTTTTTTTTAAGCGTAGTAACACCACCTGCTACCATGGGGTGAACATCCGAGCTTTCCCTTTTCCTTTATTAACCCCCGTGATGTCCTGAACGAAAGTGCAAAACATCAAAGGGAATGAGAAATGCTTCCCGAAAAAAAACTTGACTGACATCAGTATTTTCGGCTACGTGCTGAGAGGAGCCAAGCAAATGAAAACGAAATCGTCATCCTATTAACCAATTAGGCAACTCTAAGAAACGTATACCTGTTCCCGTTTACTTTGCCTGATTAACAATCAAATGGTGGATTTGTTTACTCTTTAAGTTGAATGAGTAGAGCTGTTTATTAAGAAAACATGTTTGATTGCTGCATTTTGAAATTTAAATGGGCAGAGAACAGGACTGCTTGAACACGATTGCCATTGCCACGGCATTTTGTGCGATTGTGATAATTTATATCTCATGTTCACGTTTCATCCCCTTCTCAGATGTTTTCCACCTTGTGTATTTTTAGACGCTTAAACTTCAGGTCGATCTGATAACAAATCTGTTTTATATTAATCTTGGATAATGTCCTAAAATGCTACAATGAGAGATGTAATTCAGAGGAAGATTTTTTTCTAATTATTCAAACTGGCATTCTTTCAATCTACCACCGTAGCCCAGTTAGGTTTGTCTGCTTTTCATCATCACATCTTAATCGTAATAGGCAACTATTTCTTGATTGTTATTTAGACCAAGTACACGGGAGAAGATTTAGGGAAGGGCGGAGCTGCTGCAATTAGCGAAATCTAAACTCATGCTACTTCCCAACAGCAATTTAAATTGTTTTAAGCCGCTTCAGGTGTGTATGTTTCAAGAAATTACACGCGACTGCATACACACCCCATGAAGGCAAGTTGTCTCATCACACTTTAAAAAAAAAAAATCCTTGTTCAACATCGCCACATCCCGACTCAGCATTTCATATCTCATTATGGTATTTTTAGGAGATCTATAATGATAAAATAAAAGAGATTTATTTTCAAATCGCCCTGGATTTCAAGCGTATAAAATATACACAAGGTGGGAAACATTAAAGCGGATGAAACGTGAATGTGAGCTATAAATGATCACAATCACACGAAATGGCCAAATACTAGTTCTTGCAAATCTATGGCCATTTATCTTTCAGAATGCAGCAATCAACCGTGCTGTCTTAATAAACAGCTCTACTCATTCAGCAAAATAAAAAAGCGAATCGCCTGTTTGATTGCTAATTGAGCAAAGTAAACAGGGACAAGATTAGAGTAACCTAATTGCTTAAAAGGAGACAATTCTGTAGTCCTTTACTTGGTTCCGTGCAGCATGTCACCGAAACAGTCAAGTTTTTTTTCCATTTCTCATGCCCTTTGATGTTTGGCACTTTCGTTCAAGACTGCATCAGTTTAAATAAAGGAAAAGGGAAAACTCGGATGTTCGCTCCATGGCGGTCCTATGTCGTAAAAAACATCGATACAGAATCGATTCAGAATCGTTACACCCCTACTTCTTATGTTTGAAGCCATTGCATCACTTCCTGTTTTACTCGGGTATAAAAATGACATACACACAGATGCAATTTTGTACCTTAGTCATCCAACACCTAGGAGAAAACAAAACAACTGTCAGTTGGTCATAAACATTAATAAATCTAGTAATGGTTAAAAGAAAATTCACAAACAATTGAATACGCAACTGAGCACTGTGAGGGCAATAATCATACAGTTTCAAAGATATGGAACGGTTGAAAACCTCAAACACAGTGAACACAACAGCAATTTGCCCCCCAGGATACTATGGAAGATGGTGAGAGAAGTAACAAAATCCCAAAGAATCACTGTGAAGGGATCGCAGGCCTTGATGGCATCTTGAGGTCACCAGGTTTCAAAAAGCACCATAAGGAGACACCTCACAGGCTCTTTGGAAGGGTTGCCGGAAGAAAGCCTTTTCTGGCACAGAAGCAAGCGCTTAAAGTTCATCAGATGTCATTTAATTTATGACTGGAACAAGGTGCTTTGGTCAGATGAGACCAAATTAGATGTTTCTGTCAGACACAGCATCAGCATGTTTGGCGTGGAAACAGGGATGCATACAAAGAGAAGCACCTCATACCAATGGTGAAATATGATGCTGGATCAGTCATGTTTTGAGGTGTTTTATTTCAAGAGGTCCAGGGGCACTGGTAAAGATTAATGACATAATGAACTCCACCAAGTATCAGGATATTTTGTCTGACAATCTGGTTTTCTCTGCCAGAAGGCTGGGACTTCGCCATAGGTGGTCTTTCTAGCCAGACCATGACCCAATGCATTCCTCAAGATCCACACAGAAATGGTTCCTTGACAACAAAATCAATGACTCCATGTTGTTATCCTTGCCTGAGGTAGTTGCACTAAGTACTAACTGAAGGGTGCCAATTATTTAAAAAACCTTGATTTTGTTGAAATTTATTTCCCATGAAATGGTTATGGTTTTGGTTGTTTCGACTGAAGCAAAGTATTTCACTAATGTTGGTATATTCTATTTCTCAATAATTATTGTTTTTTTTCATTATTGTTTGTGCATTACCAGTCAAGGGTGCCAGTAGTTTTGGAGCTCACTGTATATAAATGTTCTGTTTTTCATAGCAACTCCAAAATTTGTATTCAATACGCTAAACAGGAGAAAATAGTTTGATAGCATTTGTTTCTTTTACACAGGGTGGACAGGTCTTTCAAGCTTTCTTGTAAAATATTGTGTTGCAGTGATTCACAAATTTCCCCAAAACTTCACTGTCAATTTTATGTTTTTCATAAGTCTTTATTACTTCAGCCAGCGTGTGTTCATCAGACACATCAACAGAATTGGTGCAATCCTCAATTATGTTTTGTATTGAACTAGAACCAAGCATACTAACTTCCTGCTACTTTAGAAAAGTGATTGTCAAGCTTTGTGTGACATCATACCTTGTACATCTTACTCCATAGTCATCACTCTCATTACAGCCACTGCATTGTACATCATGAGCAGTTTCAATATTCTCTTTCAGTTCATCTATTAATGAGGCGACATCTGTGATGTCTGCTTATATGAAAAGCGTACGAAGGGTATACTTCAAAAGTTACATTACTGTGTTTCATCACACAAACAATATATTGACTTTCTGCAGTATGCATCATAATGTGAGGTCAATGCTCTCAAATTCTCCTCTTTGTGATCACATGTTGGACATCTAATCTCGAGGTTTCAAATATTAGTATCTGGGAATTTATCAGAAAGCATATTTCTATGAATACTACACAAGTCCTTTGTACAATATCCAATGCTTGAGAATATTTTGCAGCAATACTCCCTTTCAACAGAGGTTAACACTGTGAAATTTGGCCCATTACTTTGAATTCCAGACTGGTCATCAATCTTGCTGTTTCTGCATTGGCTAATGCAACATAATGGACAAGTCAACATTTTGCAAAGAAGGTCGATACTTATACCTTTGATGTTCTCAGCAAACCTGAAGGAATACATTTTATAAAGACCTGATCACAGAGATTCACATGAAACACTCCAGATCACTGCTCACCTGTAGGTCATTTCAAATTTGCAAATTACATTAATTGCCAATTTTGAAGAAAAAAAAAGCTCAATTGCTCAATTAATTGAATAAAATAGAAAATCAAACAAAATCAGGGTCCATGAGTGCTGTAAGTCTGCAGAGTTTTGTGTTTCTCTAATTCATTTCTAACCATTTCCTCCCTGCTTCTGTAATAAAACAGCCATTCAGAAGAGCATTCTGCAGAACTCAAGATGAACATACAAGAAGCCATGCAGACAGAGTCTTATAACCAAAAAAAAAAATGTGATTCCAGATTTCTTTTTAGCTTTATAGGGAATGAACAAAATATCAACATTGGCCCCAGAGGGGAACATTAACTAGCCAAGCAAATGCAGAGGTCTTATGACATGAATAACCAAATGACATGAATAAAGAAGTTAATATCAGTGACCTCTAAAAGTTAGACAGTTAAATATCTGGTTTTAAATTATGCTAAATGATGTATGGCATTAGTCATTCTAAAGTGGGTGTGGTTAAAGAACAAAGTGTCTCCAGCAAGTTTCAGCTCATGTCCAAAATCAAAAAATCCTGGGGTCAACTTAAATGTTCCGTGTCTGTCTGGTTAGAAAATAGGTCTAATTGTTTCAAATTGTTGATATCCATATTCTCCACATACTTGTCAGTCGGTCAAACCACTGTGTTTCCACTCGGCTATTAGCACAAGCACTGGTGAAATTATTATTATAATTTTTTTTTTTTTTGTACCCATTATGGCAAGCCCGGTCCCACTCCCACACTTCACCAAGTAGTTTTGGTGTCTGACCAAACCAAGTAATATCGATGCCTAAACCTTACCTTGAACGTAATCCTGACCCGAACCCTGAACATAAGGGAGCAGTTGAATATAACCAAGTAGTTTTCATGCCTAAAACTCACCCTGACCCATAAACTTTCTAAAAGGTTGGACGCAGCAGCTGGGTCTGAAAAGTGAAGTCAATGCATAAATCTCAAAAAATTGCATTCTATTTAATGGCCAGCAGATGGCGATGTTGCAGAAAGAAGTTTAATGCTATAGATGTCTATGAGGAAATGACCCTACTTTCTCACCTGATTTATTATTTGAATAATGATTTTTCACATTATTTTATGATATCTATCACAAGTTTCAAGTCTCATTCAATATATCATGATGTTCAGTTTTGTAAATTATAGTCCCAAATGGACTAGAACAAAGGATAAAGCCAGATATGATTTGGGGCGTGGCTATCCTCTGGTCCTCATCAGATAAGGTCAGATCCACCCTTAAATCCACCCTTCGCTCCTCCCTGGATCTTCAACTCACATTCGGTGAGTGTGTGGGCCTACAAGTCAGCGGCGGGATTGCCGGGACATGGAAGCATAAACAATAGAAATACATTTCACACATTCCATTTGAAATTTCTATTAACTGCGTAACAACAATAAAAAATGTAATGCAAAAATCATTTCTGATCATAGGCTATATTTTGATTATTATACCCTGGAGATTCTTCAAATTGATTTAGAGTTCATGGTATGTTGCACTTTGACAGGAGCAGCAGTAAACTTCCTGAGTTGGAAGAAACCCTGTTTCTTGCGTTTCAAATTCATTTTGAGTGCACCGAAACACTAACATTGGGTTTAAAGCGAACACCCTCCAAACACCAGACCTCACTCAAGAAACCCTGTTTTCTGTGTTTAAAATTCATTTTGAGTGTGCCAAACACCAACATTTGGTTCCAAAGCAAACACCAGACTTGACTCCCCAGCCTCCAGATCTGGTGCCTCAGGACACAAAACCAGTGTGTTGAAACTTTTTCTTTTAACAGTGCATATTTGGGAGAGCACAGACAGTTTTTGGTTCTCCTTCAAACTGTGAACTTGTCAGCCTTCGCATCTTTCCACTCGCAGGTTCGAACCTTGCAAGTTCAGAACAAGGGTGGAGGAAACCCACACGTGCTTGCTTAGAATGTTACTGACGGCAGCCCTATCCAGACATTTCAAAGATACATTCTGGGCTGCCGGATAGCTCACTCGGTTAAGGCACTGCGCTGCAATGCAGAAGTGTCTATCACGTCGCGGGTTCGAGTCCCGGCGTACCCACAGGCAGGGGTCGGCAGCTTTTTCAGAGTAGCGCACAATTGGCCATCGCGCTACAGGGTTTTAAATTGGGAAGGGACTGTCGGATTTGGGTTAAGAATAACAGCTTTGTTCGTTGCTCCAGCGCCTCCTGTTGGCCAAACGGGCGCTCGTCAGGAAGACTCTGGGTTTGTTCACGTCCGGGTATCCTCCGCCCTCGTTCGGAACTTACGAGGATTCGACCAATGAGTGTATAAGAATCAGTGGCTGACGGACACGTGCTTCGGAGGAGAGCCGTGAGCTGTCTTCACTATTCTGAGTTGGCAGCAAGGGGTCGCATACGAGCAAGCTTTGTACATAGTTCACTAATTGGGCATTCCAGATTCGGGTGGGACTGGAGATGCCAAATTAAAAAAAAAAAAAAAAAAAAAAAAGATACATTCTGGAACAGAAACACCTGTACAGAAAACCTGATATGGCAAGGTGTAAGATTATCCTATACAACAATATTATTGAGTGCTTACTATTTTTTGACTTTCATTGTTTTCTGCAGAGGAGGCCCCAGTGGTGACTGTGAAGACTGGCACATTGAGGGGGGAGTACGCTCGAGTCAAGGGTTCAGACCAGGTGGTGGAGTCGTTCCTGGGTATCCCCTACGCCCGGCCCCCTGTGGGGCCCCTGCGTTTCGCCAAGCCACAGCCCCCTCTGCCTTGGGAGGGAGTGAGAGATGCCACACATCAGCCCAACGCGTGGGTCCGCCGTCCACACACAGACACACACATGGGCACGGACGTCACATACGCCAAACCTGGATTAAGCAACTAATTTATATACCAAAATTGCTATGGGGTGCCAAAAAAAAAAAAAAAAATACTGCACTTCCAACATACAGAAAAATCTTTATTAAGTATTTCCAAGAATGATTAAAAAAAAGATTCCCTTTCAACTCCTGGGTAGCTCACTCAGCTAAGGTGCCGCTTTGTGGAGTGGTAGGGAGCACCATGGCCTGGGTTCGAGCTCCGGTCCTGCCAGTGCTGCAAGTGGCCAGTAGCCTTTTCAGATCACCGCCCAACTGGCTGCGTGCTGCGGGGAAAAATATATATAGCTTTATATATAGTTCGCTGATTATGCATTCCAGATTTAGGTGGTTTTGGAGATTCCAATTTTTTAAAAAAAAATCCATTTCATATTATCCATATTCACATGGTATACATTTAATGGTCTGTGCTGCATGCAGCATATTGAAGGAGCTATTTTGTTGTAACTACATGTTCATGACCTGGATTGGGTTGGGGTAATTTTTCTGGGTTCCCATTGCAGATGCCTTCAGGAGACAGATTTATTGGCGTCAGTATCGAAGGTTTTGGGAGTTAATTTCACTGTTCCTCTAGCAAGTGAGGATTGCTTATACCTCAATGTGTATGCCCCCTCAAACATCATGACTGGGAAGAAAGCTCCGGTGAGTACAGAGATATGCACAAACATTTATTCTCTCTTTAGCACACATACATGCATACCAGTGGCAGCTGGTGAACTGGCGATAGGGGAAGCTCAAACTATCCCTTAAAAATAATGATTGGTCATGACCTGTTTTCAATCATTATTTAAATCACCATTACAGAAACTGCAAAAACTGTTAACATTATCAGGTGTGGTCAGTTTTCATTAATAATGCATACCTGTCCACTGTCACGCATCGCATTCAGTGTCAGTTTTAGTGGCATATTTACGTTCCCCTGTTGAAGTCAGCAATTATTCAATCAACGAAGAGATTGAAGAGATTCTCATGCGAATTGAAGTCCTCCTGCATGGAGGTTTATCAGTTTCACCTGCATTATGACTCCGCACTTCTCATGCTTTTGTTTACAGAGGGGCTGGAAGCAATGCATCTGTTCAAATGAAATAAGATCATTGGACGCAAGGGAAATTCATGGATTCAATGAATTCAATGGAAATTCAATGGAAAGACTTTTCAGATGATCGTATTTCATTAAAACTGTTTAAGTGATAATGAAAGCACCTACTTTCTCTGTTGCATACACAAGAGAAGGAGGGAGAGAGAGAGCGACAGAGAGAGAGAGAGAGAAAGAGAATTCATTGTCTTCTTGAACAATTACTTACCTGTATTTTGTATCAGAAAATTGTTTGTTTTGCCCAGTCTTGCCTTCCTAGTTTTGTATTATCCTGATATGAGAAAGGGACAGGGTCCAGTGGATTGTCCACACGCTCAGTTTGCCATTCAGTATGGAAGCCCAAAGTGGACAATATTCAAATAAAAATGAAACCCCACTATTGCATTATAATTTTCCACTTATGAATGAGTTATTTGAGACAATATTAAATAGAAAATGCATCAATCCAATTATCACTTTCATTTTCACATACACATATGGGAAATCTATGACTATTTAAATGATAATGAAAAGTTGTTTGACATTTCATTTTCAAAGTCATGCTCCGCAATACAGTGGACAATATTTGTTGCAGCCGTTAAATTGATGTCTTTACTTCTGTATTTGGTAACTTAGTTTTTCAATGGAAATGAATTGTTTACTCTGCTTATTATGGCCTATGATATTGCTAAGATTGTTTATATTATTGTTTTTTTTTTTTTCCATGTTTCCGGGGTGGAGGGCGTGTTGTCTCTAGCAAGAGGATATATGGGTCATGTGACTGCGCGGCAGAGCATTGGAAAACTCTTAATGTTTGGTTAAGAGGCGGTGGTTGAAAACAGTTTTTTGACCACATTATTTAAGTTTTCGTTGCCATAAAAGACCTTTTCGTAATGATGGTCAAATGAAGCCTCATGAATCACTGAGGCTTTCCAGCCCATTGCTTCACCAAAAGGTTCAGCACTCGAGGCCTCAATGAAACATTCAATACTGCCATTTGCTGGGCGAAACAACATATGACAGTGAATGAACAGTACCATGACCTGAGCGGAAATGTATGAAAAACTTTTGTGTGCAGTAACAATGGATATATTTCTACAGCATGTGCATGTGTAAGTAGCTATAATTATTCATAATTAAAATAGCAATGAAACAATCACGATACTTTGCTTTTTTAAATCATTTTCATTCAAAAACACAAATACGGGAGTGACATTATTGAAAAAAACAAAATAACTGACACTTTCACGTCAATGTCCAACAATGAGGAAAATAATATGTAACTCACTACAACTCTCCAACGTAGTACACCTCTCTCCATCTTATGCAAGCGCCGACAACACCCACAGTTTGGCGCGAGATTTGAAGCGAATTTATGAGGAGGCCATATGTTGAACGAACCAATGACGTACTCTCCACAAACCGAGGCCTAGTTTGTCATCAGTCACGTGATTTTTACGGTAACAACGCAAGCCTCGAATCGGGGCTTCATCAGGCACGCCCCTTTTTGCTTAACACAGGCTCCGCTTCAAATGTCACATCACTACCTTTTCGTTTCTCGTGGATGTTCTAATAATTCAGCAAACAGTTTGGATTAGATTTAAGTTGAAAAATAAAAGTTATGATTCTTTAAAGCGTGGCTACCGAAAGTTTATTGAACGTGAGTAAAGCGGACCACGCCTGCAACGCCGCGGCTTTTAATAAGAAAAGTCGACCGAATATTATTGGCACCCCTGGTAAGATGTGTTAAAAGCCTTAAAATAAATGCAATTTTTATTGCAGAAGCATACTTCATAGAAAAATGTAACCTTCAACTCAAGCGAATTTTAAGGGAAAAAAACATCCCTGACTAAGAAATAATTATTTTTCATAAAATCACATTCCACAATTATTGGCACCCCTAACATTTGCAAGGAATTATATGTAATTGCAGTATTTCTGTCATTTCTACAGTAGTTTACAAAGTTGATCAGAGTATCTAGGAACATTTAATTAGTAAATCATCACTTCCTGTTTCCCTGGGGTTTAAATATGACGTGACACAGGGGCCATTTCTCTTATCCACTCTTCAACATGGGAAAGACAAAGGAACACACCATTCAAGTAAGGCAGATGTGTGTCGACCTTCACAAATTAGGCAATGGCTACAAGAAAATAGCCACTCACCTGCACCTGCCCATATCTACTGTCAGAGGAATCATTAAGAAGTTTACAACAACTGGAACAGTGGTACACAAGCCTGGACGAGGGCGCAAGGTTATTTTACCACCACGCACAGTGAGGAGAATGGTAAGAGAAGTAAAAAGTTCTCCAAAGCTCACAGTTAAAGAATTGCAACAAATGGTAGCATCTTGGAAACACAAAGTCTCCAAAACAACCATCAGGCGCTATCTACATGCCAACAAGCTGTTTGGGTGGCCTGCATGGAAAAAACCTTTTCTCACTCACAATCATAAATACAAATGTCTGGAGTTCGCTAAGCAGTACTGGGACTTCAACTGGGACCGTGTGCTTTGGTCAGATGAGACCAAGATGGAGTTTTTTGGCGACAAATACTCTAAGTGGGTCTGGCTGAACACAAAAGATGAGTATGTAGAAAAGCACCTCATGCCCAATGTGAAGTATGGGGGAGGATCAGCGATGCTGTGGGCCTGAGGCCCTGGGAACCTTGTTAGGGTGAATGGCATCATGAACGCTTTGAAATACCAGGACATTTTAAATCAAAATCTGGTGGCCTCTGCCCGAAAGCTGAAGATGGGTCGTTACTGGGTCTTTCAGCAAGATAATGACCCTAAACATGTGGCCAAATCTACACAGAAATGGTTCACCAGACACAGAATCAAGCTCCTTCCATGGCCATCTCAGTCCCCAGACCTCAACCCCATTGAAACCCTGTTGAGTGAGCTGAAGAGGAGAGTGCAGAGGAGAGGACCCAGGTCGCTGGATGATTTAGAGAGATTGTGCAAAGAGGAATGGTCGAAGATCCCTCTTTCTGTATTCTCGCATCTTGTGAAACATTATAGGAGAAGATTAGGTGCTGTTTTGTAGCTAGCTAGCTGGGGAAGCTAGGGCAAAAACCGAATCACAGCATTTAAGCATAAAAATGATGACAAACATTTCCCCTAACTAGAGTCAGCAGGGTGGGGAGACGAGTAGCGTTTTATCTGGAGGAGTGTAATGCGCTAAAGCACGCATGGAAGATAATGCTGCTTTAACTAGCAATGAAATAACATGTCTGAACTGTCAGTTTGTTCTTACGGGAAAAGAAGCTGCTGATCAATGGTGAAAGAGGTTGTGTGTGCGAGATGGGGTTGAAAGTGACAAATCTGCTGTAAGAGCTTCTCCAGTGGGCATCATAGCTAGCTAGCTGTAACTGTTACCTAAGCGATTGCTTTTAGACTCACTAGCAAGCTAGCAAAAATCTGTGAAATCTGAAAGCACACTTGGGTTGCAGTTGCACAACACTGCCGCGAAGCCTCAGATAAGTTCATGCATATTACAGCTAGCTCAGTTAATAGATTTGGGGCAAAAATCAAGCCATATTGCTTTAATGTGATGATCATTTACAAATTCCTCGGTTAACGTTAGCTAGCGTACTAGCTGCCGAGGTGGCTACATCCAAAGTGTAACGTACCCTACAGCGCGATGGCACACAATACACAGCAGCCTATCCATCATGACATTATCAGTAAGCCTCCATGCGTACAAGCGCTACGCAGAAGCTGATTGGTTGGTATGCAAATGAGGAACATGGTTTCCGTTCGCGACCCCAATGAGTGATGCCCTAGTGGAAGACCCGCCTTGAGATGCTGACAGATTGCATTTTAATTTTCATTGTCCCAAAAAGAGCGTGGTGACATGTATTTGAAAATGCAATGGACTGGGAGGCATCGTTTCCCCTCCTGCGTTTGAATATTATACAATGTATTGCAGGATAAGTCTCTGAAAATGAAATGTCAAATGTCGTCATCATTATTATGTCATTGCTATATCCAAGGGAATAGAAAACAGCATTTGGGGGTGCTGTTTTGCTTATTGCATTTGAATATTATCCACTGTATTGCAGAGCATGACTTTGAAAATGAAATGTCAAACAGCTTTTCATTTTTATTCGAATATAATCATAGATTTCCCATATGTGTATGTGAAAATGAAAGTGATAATAGGATTAATGCATTTTCAATTTAATATTGTCTCAAATAACTCATTCATAAGTGGAAAATTATAATGCAATAGTGGGATTACATTTTCATTTGAATATTGTCCACTTTGGGCTTCCATAATTCAGTGTCCAGTGCATCAACCATGTTTCACAGACCAGGTCAGCAAATTTACATTAAACAACACACTCTGGCTTAAGCTCTCTTTTGAACATCTAAGCGTTTGTTCACGTGTGTGGCTGTGCGCGTGTGTGTGTGTGTGTGTGTGTGTGTGTGTGTGTGTGTGTGTGTGTGTGCGTGCGTGCGTGCGTGCCCGGTGTGTGTTTGTGTGTGTGTGTGTGTGTGTGTGTGCATTTGTGTGTGTGTGTGCGTGTGTTTGTGTGTGTGTGTGTGTACTTGCGACACAATCAGGACCAGAAAACATATTTTTCTACAGAGTGGGCCCGACATTGTTGGGAAGTGACAACATTTTTCCTGTCCACACCACAATAACCGCAAATTGTGACTTATTAGTTAAAACTACAGGTAAGGTTTGAATTAAGGATAGGTTAAGGTTAGGGAAAGGGTTTGGGTCAGGCATGTGTTGCTTAGTGTTAAGATTACGGAAAGGCTGTAGAGACAAACAAAGAATGCATGAAAGTCAATGTAATATCCTCACAAGGATAGAAGTACAAGGATGTGTATGCGCGCACGCTTGAGTGTGTGTGTGTGTGTGTGTGTGTGTGTTTGCGTGTGTATCTGTGCGCTGTTTCTCATAATGTCACTCTACCATTATCAAAGAATAATTTTGGCGATATTAGTTCTATCTCTTACTCATACACTGCATAAAAAGATGGACGAAGCAACCTTGACGTCACTCATTGTTTTCAGCATACCATTTAGGAAGCCTCAATTTTGGTAATTTGAAACCGTATGTGATTCCTTTTGGACGACAGCATGAACTGAATATCTAGTGAGAAGCGAGGGGTTGATCTACGGGTGGATCTTACCATATCAGACAAGGACCAGAGGATAGGCACGCCCCTAAAGTATATAATGGCATTACCCTTTATTCAAATCTATTTGGGTCCATAATTTACAAGAATGAACATCATGATCTATCAAAGGAGACATGATACTTGCAATAGATACAATAAAGTAATGTGGAAGATCATTGTTTAAATTATAAATCTGGTGGGAAAGTAGGGTCATTTTCTCAAAGACTTCCATAGGATCGAACTTCTTTCTGCAACCACCAACGTCGCTATCTGCTGGCCATTAAATAGAATGCAACTTTTTAAGATTTTTGCATTGGCCTCAGTTTTCAGACCCAAGTGCTGCATCCATCTTTTTATACAGTCTATGCTCTTACTATGTCATTATGGTCCTTGTCAATGAACTGCTCCTGTCACAAGTTCATACAGTTCACATAGGTGATTGTTTGTACCTGATGGGACTCTGTGTGCACACACATTGTATCATAAATTATTTTCCCCATTCATTCATGTGCATTATACAACTAACTAGTGCCTGGTAGCCTTGGTCTTTATTTTAATCTCTTTTTTTTGGTTTGGTAGGTAATGCTGTGGATTCATGGAGGTGGCCTTGTGATAGGGAGTGCATCCCAGTATGATGGTGCTGCTCTGGCTGCTTATGAGGGCGTGGTAGTGGTTATTATTCAGTATCGCCTGGGGATTCTGGGATTCTTCAGGTATGATGAGGGTAAAGCTTTCCCTGTGTTTTACAACCAAGCTAGGTTTTCAGTCAGGGCAAGGCATATTTTTGGGGCTTAAGCCCACCCAAAATGCTATCTAGGACCCCTTGAAGATTATGTACATTTTTTTTGTTTTAATCATCAATACCTGGATTTGAACCACTAAGCTCACATGCACGAGTATATCATGGCATAACAGACAAAGGAGTTGTCCCATTTTCATAAAATTAGGCACAGAGAATCCTCAGAGTATGGCCTAACAACTGTGCAATTTGGGAGGAAATTGGAAAACAAAGTAAAGACTAGAAAGTCAACATTTGCGAGGAAATGCAGGATAGTTCACTCCCCACTTTCACTTATGATTTAAATAAGCTTTTTGGGTAATAATAGCCAATTATTACCCAGAAAAAGCTTAATAAATCTAAGGCCAGCACCCAAAAAAATGAAAAAAAAAAAAAAACGTCTTTGCATATGTTGCTAAGCTACCCCTTTTCCAAATTTCAGGTCATTTCAGCCTTAAAATGAACGCTTGGCGCCCAATTGATAAAAAAGACAGGAGGAGAAGAACTAGAAACAAAGCTAAAACAGTACATTTCACTCCCATTATAGGGGAGTGAAATATAATAATGTGGGATTTGGTACAAAAAGTGGCCTCTTTAGAAAAGATGGTCTCGCTCGTGTTTGTTAACTTCACTGGATAATTTATGAGATAATTATAATGTTTAAAGATGGAATAAGTGGAGCAAGTCTCGTGCTTTCTGCAAACTTGGATCTTGGCAATGAGAACTTGCCTAAATTCAATAAAATCTGAGGGCCGTCGAGCATGTTACAACTTAAAGCTTGAAGAGCAGTCACATGATGTCAACATACAAAGTGGTGACAACCTCTGCCTGGCCAAGTAATTAGGGTAATGAAAGTCTGAGTGTTACTCAGCTTTTGGTATTACATTATATATTATTTGTCACACCGAGGAAACTTTGATAGCAAGGGGTAAATGGATGAAAGACTGAAATGGAATGCACTTGCCTTTGTATACTTTCGGCCTGAGCTATCATGGATAAACTACCAGGTGTAGACTTGGCGCTATATTGCTTTTCACAGATTGAGAAATACCTGCTGACTCATTTCAGTGAGATGATGGCATCTTCTGCGGATAACTGCAAAAACATAGCACTCAGTAGCTAATTGGTTGCGTTAGTATTGAGAGGAGGCTGTAACATTTTGTGTACTGTACTGTCCTTTGGCATGAGCCACTGCAGTAACTCGGGGACTGGCCCGGGCCACTGTCCTGTGTACTGTCCTGTGGCATGAGCCACTTGCAGCAACTGTCCTGCTCCACTAAGGGGCTGGCCTGGGCCCCTGAAGGAGTGTCTTGAGACAGTGAAATTTTGCAGTTTTAACAGGCCTAGCACTGACGTATTGTCTCGGAACCACTGACTGTACAGTCCATGCTTGGAATACTACAATTACATCGTAAATGCCTGCCTTATCGGCGTCATAACTGTTGGCCAAATCATTTATCTAGCCTGCCATTTTGAAAAATAAATAGTTAGAACTGTTATTGTTCAAAATATCCGAAGGCGATAAAACAAGCTAGTTACCGTCTTATTAGTCTATTAATGCAGTCTATTAATACGCAGCTCGCTGCTTTTTTTACTGCACTAATCTGGCATATTAATAAACTAGCTAGTGACACCCCGAAAAACCCAATGAATATAGAGTATAAAATAATGATTGCATCAGATTATTCTCAAAAATATGAATGCTCTGAACAAATTATTTTTATCTAGCCTAGATGGAGAACATTAAAAATGATTCGAAGGTTTGTGAAGTTATGTTAACGAATTGTTCACACATTGCTGTCAGCTGTTAAAGGTTGTATCATCAATTCTGAGCCAAAACATAGTTTGTCACGTACAGGAGATTTTTCCTCATGAACTGTTAGCAGCTCCTCTCATGAGTGGGTGGTGGAAAACTCCAGTCTCTGTGGGCCACTTACAGCCAGGTTGACACTGAGAAAGATACACAAATGCGTGGGGACCTACCCGCGTCTCCAAACATCAACAAATCTGTTCCAATGAATCGGAGGGCAGGGGTGGGTCTTCTGCACCAGTTCCGTGCTCGTGCACGACAAGTGGGTGGGACTGAGCAATGAAAGGAACTGGCAGTCCCGATGCGGCAGAGTGAAGCATGGTGGAAGCTAAACTGAAAAAGACACGCTCAAACGAGCGCATGTCGAGGAAAAAGGAACATGATTGCAGCAATGCAAAGTCCCGAATAAACATAGGGAAAGCATACCAACGTTGGAGAGAATTCCAAGAATTGAATGTTTTAATTCTGACACCCAGGTTGCCTTGCTTCTACTTGAGGTAGTGATGGCAAAGTGAAGCTTTCTGAACGAGTGAAGCTTTCCAGCCAATTGTATCGGAAAAAGGTTTATTCATTCAATGCCTCAAACTCTACAATGACCTCTGCTGTTCAATACTTGTAGTGCAGTATGTTTGAAATAGCCGGCCGGAATATTTTGGCCCAGTCTCTGTGGGTTGAACATGGTTATGAAAACTTGAACCAATAAATTATCTAATAAATACACGGATTCCTATATGAATAAAATTGTTGTTTTTCCTGATTGAATTGTGTCTATATTTGCGTAATAAAAATTATAGCATGTCTATTGACAACCTTGTTATGGGAAATCAAATTAAAGTGCTCCCACATCTCAAAGCGACCTCTCTTTGCAACAGGTTCCATTATAATTTAATGTTTGCTACTACTGACTCGCAACACCGCTTTCGACTACTTCAAACCCACAAGCGCGCGCCCCGTTTCGCACACCTTTGAATCAAATCGAAGCGGTCACGTGAATGTGAGCCAGAATGAAGCTTCGGACGTTGCTGATCACGCAATCAGCAGCAAACGAACCAAGCACCGATACATTTGCTTCACCTTGAACTGGTTCATACTTTGATATAAGCTTCGAAGTAGAAGGGTCGGAGGTAACAACACTAACTTGAGGTGAGTAGAGCTGGTGCTAACTCGGTTGGAAGTGACTTGTAGATCAGGCTGGTCAGAATGAATCAAATGGTAGAGATATCAATATTTCCTCTTTGGAGCGAGTTAGCAAAGGTCCTTTGCTAACTTTCGGTTGGCAAGCTAGTGAGTCTGATCAAACTCTGATCAAACCAGAGTGTGTGTTCGTGTGATTTAATTTTTTCTCTGGTTAGTACTCAGAGTTGAAATGTATAACCGCATGATAAGTTTAGCTAAAAGTGTTGATCTATGTGATGTTGTTAATTCTCATTTAGTAATGCCGAGCTAAGATACTTGTCAGATATCTTGTTGTAGCTAGCACTAATGATGTGAATTTATTGTCTGGTAATGTTCGTCATTGTTGCTACCGGGCGTTTATCACAACGAGTTGCACACGGCCATTTACCCAGCTGAGTGATCCAAGCGTGTATTTGCGTCTTTGCATTGACTTTGAAAGTAATCTGTTGCGCGAAAAATTTGTTTCGCGTCTGAGGTGAACGCAGCTTTACTCAGACGTTTCACTTGTAAGAAAAGTGCGTTAGTGTTCCAAGCTCCTGAACAGGAGGGGTGAGCGAATGTAGTGTGTTTTTAGAATGACCAACTGTCAGAAATAGTGATATTTTAAATATTGAATAAAGCCTTAAATAAGGCTTTAGCTATACTTAGGCAGAGGGGTGTGATGTGGCCTAATGTTGTCATACTTGAAATGAGGTTTTGATTACAGCTCAGTTTAATTAATCTGAAAATATGGTGGCCATTTCTGACAAGTAATTTCGCTTCATTGTTTTACCATTCAATCCTTCTGAGAAAAGGATAAAAATGTTTTGACTGTTTAAGGAGATGGATGTTTTACCTAGTGGCAGATCTTGGATTTTTCTAAGTAAGGGGCCATCAAGGGGCCATATTTCTCATATATATATATATATATATGTATCTCACTAGTCATATCAAGCTTGTATGCAGCTGAAACCATGTTGTCTATCAGACCACAACTATTTAAATTAAGAAAAGGACTTGAAATCTTTAAATATCAAGGTGAGCTCTGGTAGAGGTGAGGTGCAAGAATTCAAATATTCAGGATAGTGAAATTATCCTTCACTCAGCAGTGTCCAAATTTTTTCCCTAAACATATAGCCTATGAAATTGTAAATCATATGTTTCGAATGTTCTATTGAAATACTACAATTTCATGACTACACAAAACATGAGATTACACAATGTGCAAGTAGTCTGATCTTCAGTGAGACAGAGATCCAGATAAATGTCAAGGCACTGCCTACATTCATACAAACTTTGCTGAGGTCAAGTATGGTGGATCTGCACTTTGATTTCTATACCGTTCCTTTCATGTAGGATACATTCATTAATTATTTTCACTATTTATCCCCTATTTAGCGCGAAGCGGTGGATATAGTATTCAGCTCTGTCCGTACGTCGTCCGTCCGTCCCGAACATTGTCAGCGTGATATCTCAAGAAGGACTCAACCTATTTCAATTCTTTTTGGTACCAACCTTCCTACTGGGAATGCGCAGGCACCAGCAACGATAAATTGCGATGACTTCAGAAAAATTAAGTTAATGCTCAACTAACAAGATTCAATCGGGTGCCTCAGTTTCAGCAAATATTCATGACCACAACTTGACAGATGCCGATCAGCGACATACATTGGAGGAAAAAATGACAGTATTAGCTAGCCATTGGCTACCTCTGGAAACCCATGGACCCTCCTACTGTGCAAACTTATTTTGCAGCATGCTGCCATGAGCTAGCGGTCATGTGGTGCATTGAAATCCATCGAAAACAGCACGACAGGGACTTCTGATTTTTTTGCTGGCTACTTGATCAGTGTCGTGTTAGTGAAATTGATTTAGTAGCTATTATTAGCTAGCTACATTTGGTGCATAGAAATCAATAGAAAACACTGAATAGAGATTATTTCACTTCTTATCTATAGTTAGGTCAACGAGCAGTGTTTTATTTATCTAGGCAACTAACAAGCTAGCTGGCTAGGGGCAGCAATGCATAAAGATTTATTGTTCGTTGGCTAGCTAGTTTGCTTACTAGTAGTTTTTTTTAATGGACACTAATGTTGCCAAATGCTTAAATCCAAGCTAAGTAGCTGCATAATTTGATAACTAGCTAGGGTAGGCTTACTAAGTAGAAAATAGGCCTACTGTTGCTTACCAGCTAATTAGCTTAGTCCCTGTTTAGGTTGTTGTGCTTATTTTTTCTTGGTTTTTGCTTTGGTAGACTCCCTAATCTATGTCTCCAAAAATAGGTGGATCATGGAACATGTAGCTTTTAAACTAATAAGAGGGGTCAACAGGTCAGAAAAATTTAAACGTGGTAAGTTATAGTTGACTATCACACTCTAAAAAATTAATATGTGTGGTTACTTGGAAATATGATGCAAAATTTCAAAATAGTTGAAGACTTAAGAATAACAGGAAGTACTTCAAATGTAATTTTTAAAAATGTCTATGGGTAAAATGAATGGGAATTTTTACTCAAGACTCCAGGTGACATAAGCTGTGTTCAATATCGTCCACTCATTCAATAACTCCTTATTGCCTACGTCGTGAATCTGATGTATTGCACTACATTGGGAATGACCAAAGGAGATTTCGGACACTACACCGGAATTTTCTGAACATGCTTGCGTCAGCAAATATGCTGGATATTCCTGTGATGTAAGCGGATGCGCCGAGCATCATGTAAACAAACCGGACACTTAGGCTGCTTTCAAGGACGCGAAAAGAATTTTTCGCATGACGGATCACATTCAAAGTCAATGCAAAGACGTGAATTCACGCATTTCGCTTCATTTCCTTGCATTGACGTTGAATCTAATGTGTCGTGCGCAAAATTTGCTTCGCGTCTGGTGTGAAGCAGCTTTACGGGAACATTTGAAGAATGTATTTCTGCAGGGCGGAGCCATCTCGCTCTTCACATTCCTCCTCTGTGGAAAAACACGCCCGCAATGCATTGTGGTATACGAAACTACAAATTTAGTGTACATGGCTTGCTCACTCGATTCCGCTGTACATTATTGGTATTTTACTGTCCACTATATAGTTGATGAAAAGAATTCGAACAACACTACAAAATGGCGGAGACACTATATAGTGCACTACATCTGTAATAGGGGGCGATTTCGAACACAGCTATAGTCATCTCAGTTCTCTATATTGACATCATCTCAGTTTCTTTATTGCTGTGCTTATAATTACTAAGACCACTTGAAGACATTTGGTCACTGAAACGTTGCAGTTTTTGTCATCCGACCAAAACTATTACTGGCCAGTGACAATACGTCACTGTCCAACCAATATTAGCTGGGTAGTTTCTTTTTGGCAAAAAAAACCAAAAATATTTCAACAGCCGCTTGAAATTTCTTAATTTCATATTCTATTATTTCATTAAAAAATCATCAGTCTCATCTTTGAAGTTTTTTTTTTTTTTTTTGCTCTGAAGTCATTTTCGACACATAGGCAGGTATCAACAGTCGTTTCATTGGAGCGCACATTTCCCTCCAGTTCAATGAAGTAGCTAGCCAGTCCAGCTGTAAACAAGACATTCAGATGAATAAGACACAGTAACATTAAGGTGCATCTCATTTATTTGTGGCCAGCTCAACCATTGATGAGACCGGACACAGAATAAAATTTTATAGTGGATCTTTTAATTCCCCGACTGCATATAAGAAAATAAACAGCATTAACTCTGTTATTTTTGAGGATTTTGCTAAAATCAGAGAAAAAGTAACAAAAATATCCTTCCTTCCTTTCAGTTTTTCTTAACAATACATAATTTTGCCATCAAACTATACCGCATAAAAAAGAATTAACGGCGGCGGTGGTGAGTTACTCAAAGTAACACAGTGCATGAACGACTACTATTGACAATTAGACCCTCCAGTTACAAGGCAATTTAGATTTCACTACACAATTTGGCTTTACGGAACAAATAAATTTTCCAAGGCAAATTGCATTCACCTTTACTAGAAAAATAGACTTCGCTAGACAACAGTCTTAACTAGGCACTTTAGATTTAGCTAGCCTGCTAGACAACAGTAGTGGCTCTCTCACTTCAGGGTCTTGCCAGCTTGAAACGATACGCGCCTGGATCTCAACAAGGCATTATATCTTCCCTGCAAAACTGCAGTGTAGCTTGTTCCTTAGCATGGCAGAGATATCATGCAGCCAAACCGTTTTCAGCAAATCTGAGGCCACTCAGAAATGCAAACCACATTGTCACTCAGCTTTTCCAGTTCTTCTTCTGTATCTAAAACGTATTATAAAACGGGTGCTTCCCATCCTAAAATGTGATTGGCTGAGCCGCGTTCCATGCCGGTATAAAATCAGTGTAACACACTGTATTCTGAGGCAGACTACAGCACAAAATATCTCTGCGCGCCTGGCCTAGCAACCAACTACTCTGTGCTGAACTGACTTGTTAGGTTACGTCTGTTTCAAGACTTTAGCTCGCTATTTCAGTGTTAGCAAAGTTTAGCCATTTAACCTGCTAACCAGTTGGCTATCTACCTAGCTAGCTATATGCTTCAATATCAATTTAGCTTGCTAGCTACATTGCTAACTAGCTCGCTATTTCAGTATTAGTTTTAAATTGTTGATTTTTTTTTCTAGTGTGTTTATTTTATGGGCTATGTGTAGGGTAACCACATCCATTGTAGTGAACGCTAGCAAGTTGACAAGCTGGCTAGCGAACTAATGCACAATTTAACCCCTTACCATTCTGGTAACATTTTCTTAAAATGCCTATAAAGGATGTACTCAAGGTAAAATTAAATCTTTTCTTGTTTTTAACTTCCCTGATGGGCCCG
The DNA here is from genome assembly GCA_029721435.1 of Gymnothorax reevesii. Lineage (NCBI taxonomy): Eukaryota > Metazoa > Chordata > Actinopteri > Anguilliformes > Muraenidae > Gymnothorax > Gymnothorax reevesii. The sequence continues at coordinate 26,431,765 of CM056574.1, read as the reverse complement.
TATTCAGGCCGTCGGAGTGATAAGGGGTTAACATATTTTCCTGAACACCAGCAGGTGCGGAGGACAAAAGTCAATCTTGTTCCCTACTCTCGCTGCTGGTTGTGATGATATAGCCGATCGGCGCAAGTTGAGAACAAGGAAACTCTAAAACTGAAACTGAAACGAAGGTAAAATTATTCTACGGGGCCTTCGGGAGACCGACGGAGACATTCCAAATAGCCTGCTTTCATAGTGTATCTACATTAACAAGCCCAAATAGCCTGATGTGACATGATAATGGCGCTAGATGAAAAAGCAATCTTAGCGTCTGGGATGCTTGCCATTCTGTCCACCTGATCTTGCTTGGTGGTCTCAATTTTAGTCTTGGACTATTACCAATAAATTCTTTTTTTTTTTCTTGTGTGTTTATTTAATGGACTATATGTAGGGTAACCGTTCTAAAAAAGCAATAAGCCCCCTGAAGCAGTGGGTTACAGTGATTTTATAATGGCGGAGGGGCACTAAGGCACATTTTAATGGTAAGCAGATGCAACTCTAAACACACTCTATACCCCTTGTTCACCCGGCTACATATGGTTCAACCAATCTGCTCAGTAATAATTTAACTTTGTCTGGGTATTAAGTTAGGTATTTGAGTGATATATAATATGTTTTTTTTGTTTGTTTGTTTTTTTATTTATTTATTTATTTATTTTTTTGCAAAAAGCACGGGCGATGAACATGCTTCTGGAAACTGGGGATTTTTTGACCAAATAGCTGCCCTTCAATGGGTTCAAGACAACATAGAACGCTTTGGAGGGGATCCAAAATCAGTCTCCATCTTCGGCGAGTCAGCGGGCGGGGTCAGTGTCTCCATGCTGGTGAGTCAATATGAATCTCATTTGTTATATCATTAAGGTAATTTAAATAATGGTGCTGATTTAATGATTAATCAACCGCTCTCTCCTTCTCTCTTTCATTATGTCTGTACCTTTCTCACTCCCCCTCCAATCCTCAATAGCTCCTTTCTCCATTGTCCACTGGTTTATTTCACAGGGCAATAGCTCAGAGCGGAGTGGCCACAGTAGGCTTCTGTACTGGCAACAACTCCATGATCAATGCAAAGGTACCCAAATCCTTTCCGATATTTTACAAGGTGGAATTGTCAGGGGGATGGGTACAGAGGCCCAGACGCAACAGAAGAGTAGGGGTCTAAAAGCTTCCCATGTAGTGAGATGCCACGAACTAGGGGACAGAACACAAAAAGGGAACATACACCCCGGAAACGGCGCCAACAGAAAACAACCTAGATAAGCGGGCAAAAATTCCTCTCAGAAAATAGAACCAACTGGACAAAGAAAAGAACAGAAATGCAGCCTCCAACTCCCAGCAAAGTGGGGGAACTTACAGAGGCTCTGAGTAAGGGGAATAAACTCAAATAACTTGGTGAAGGGGACAGAAGCACCTCATCTCTGGAAGCAACAAACACGAAAAGAGGTGAGGCTGCTCACTAAACCCCACAACAGTCCACAACTCAGGCTGTGCCAGGGCTGAGTGACAACAGATAATTGAAAGAAGGTCCAGATAAGGAGTAGCGACCTTATTGGATGCAAAACTTCCTTCGTAAAGAAGGTTTCTAAACTAGCCTAAAATATGCAGCTAAAACCTATCCTAAGGCTGTCAGCTTTGTAGTCCACAAGCAGAGTGGCATAAAAGTGCAGTGCACTGCTAAGGCAAGTCTTATATACTGCCAAACATAGCAGGAATGAATTAAGCCACTAATTAACTGAGTCAGACCTCCGAAAGGAGCCTGCCCTACTGAATTAGCGCTTTGATGTGAGAATGAAATAAAGCAGGTAAAAACCATGACGGGAATAGCATTTTTGCTCAGGTCAAAAAAATAAAACATTCACCAAAACTAGTATTGTGTAAAGAATCATTTTACTCAGAAGCAATTGAGTACATTCAGTGCTATGAAAAGTATTTGCCCCTTTCCAATTTCTTCTTTTTGTTTATTAGTAATAATTTAAATGTTTCAGATCATCCAACTAATTATCTCCCACCGCTTGCAGTGCTAGAGCTATGGTATCGGGTTTCGTCCGTGTGTGCGTGTGTGCATGCGTGCATCCATCAGCACATTTCGCTTTCTCATCAACTATTTCAGTTACAGGCTCCTAATTTTTTTCTGGACATGCATCTCATAAAGCCCTACAAATGACATACCTAATGGTGACCTTGACCTATTTTTTCAAGATCACTGGCCTAAAAATATCTCCAAAAACTTCAAAATTTTGCTTATTCAACTATTTCACTTACAGGCTCCTAATTTTCACTGGACTTGCATCTCATAAAGGCCTACAAATGACGTGCCTAAAGGTGACCTTGGCCTATTTTTCAAGGTCACTGGCTTAAAAATATCACCAACAACTTTGACATTTTCCTTTATCTCATCAACTATTTCTGTTACAGCCTCCTAATTTTTACTGGACATGCATCTCATAAAGGCCTACAAATGGCGTGCCTAAAGGTGACCTTGCCCTATTTTCCAAGGTCACTGGCCTAAAAATATCACCAAAAACTTGGACATTTTCCTTTATCCCATCAACTATTTCAGTTATAGGCTTCTAATTTTTACTGGACATGCATCTCATAAAGGCCTACAAATGGCATCTCTAAAGGTGACCTTGGCCTGTTTTTCAAGGTCACTGGCCTAAAAATATCTCCAAAAACTTCAAAATTTTGCTTAATCAACTATTTCACTTACAGGCTCCTAATTTTCACTGGACATGCATCTCATAAAGGCCTACAAATGACGTGCCTAAAGGTGACCTTGGCCTATTTTTCAAGGTCGCTGGCTTAAAAATATCACCAACAACTTTGACATTTTCCTTTATCTCATCAACTATTTCTGTTACAGCCTCCTAATTTTTACTGGACATGCATCTCATAAAGGCCTACAAATGACATGCCCTAAAGTGACCTTGGCCTATTTGTCAAGGTCAGTGGCCTAAACATATCACCAGAAATTTCTAAATTTTGCTTTATCAACTATTTCAACTACAGGCTCCTAATTTTTACTGGACATGCATCTCATAAAGGCCTACAAATGGCGTGCCTAAAGGTGACCTTGCCCTATTTTCCAAGGTCACTGGCCTAAAAATATCACCAAAAACTTGGACATTTTCCTTTATCTCATCAACTATTTCACTTACAGGCTCCTAATTGTCACTGGACATGCATCTCATAAAGGCCTACAAATGACTTGCCTATAGGTGACCTTGGCCTATTTTTCAAGGTCACTGGCCTAAAAATATCACCAACAACTTTGACATTTTCCTTTATCTCATCACCTATTTCTATTACTGCCTCCTAATTTTTACTGGACATGCATCTCATAAAGGCCTACAAATGACGTGCCTAAAGTGACCTTAGCCTATTTTTCAAGGTCAGTGGCCTAAAAATATCACCAAAAACTTCTACATTTTGCTTTATCAACTATTTCACTTACAGGCTCCTAATCTTCACTGGACATGCATCTCATAAAGGCCTACAAATGACGTGCATAAAGGTGACCATAGCCTATTTTTCAAGGTCACTGGCCTAAAAATATCCCCAACAACTTTTACATTTTACTTTTTTTCATCAACAATTTCAGTTAAAGGCTCCTAAGTTTTACCGGACATGCATCTCATAAAGGCCTACAAATGATGTCCCTAAAGGTGACCTTGGCGTATTTTTTCAAGGTCACTGGCCTAGAAATATCACCAAAAAATTTTACTATTTGCTTTATCTTATCAACATTTTCAGTTACAGGCTCATAATTAGCTCCCACCACCCGAGTAGCACGGGAGCTATGGTATCGGGCTCCGTCTGCGTCTGTCCATACGTGCGTCCATCAACAAAAACTTCGACATTTTGACATTAAAGGCAGGAGCTTCTGGAGCTGCCAGTACCCTATATTTCTTTGCAGAAGTGTTTCGTTTCAGCCACATTAGATTGTTTTTGAGCAGGAACTGCTTGTTTAAGGTCATGCCACAGCATCTCAATCAGATTCAAGTCAGAACTTTGAAGCTGCCTCTTGAAAACCTTCATCTTATTTCTTTTGAGCCATTCAGTGGTAGACTTGCTTGTGCGCGCATTGCCTTTTGCATAACTCACCAACGCTTCAGCTTTATGTCTCAAACTGATGGCCAGACATTCTCTCCCAGGATTTTGTGTTGGATAGCAAAATGCATGGTTCCAGCAATTATTGCAAATCACTCAGGTCATGAAGGAGAAAAGCAGCCCCAGACCATCACATTACCACCTCTGGGTGTGATCGTTAGAATTTTCTTCTTGTGGAATGCTGCATTAGCTTTACACTAGATGTAATAGGACTGATGTCTTTCAAAAAAGTTATATTTTTGACTCATCAGTCCACCGAACACTATAAAAAATTTTAGAGGGTCATCAAGATGTTTTTGGCAAATGTGAGATGAGTGTTTGTTTTAGGGCCAGCAGTGTTCACCATGCAGCTCTCTCATGGATGCAAATTTTGACCGGTCTCTTTTTTATGTCGGAATCATGAACACTGACCTCAACTAAGGCAAGTGAGGCCGGCAGCTCCACAGATGTTAGCAGGAACACTTTTGTGACCTCCTGGATGAGTTGCCAATACGCCCTTTGAGGAATTTTGGCCAACTCTGTTGTGTTCCGGGGTTACAGTATTATTCATGGTTTTAACAGTTTCATGTTTCAAGATTTCATAGTTCATAGTTTCATGTTCCATAGTTCATGTTTCATGCCATAGTTTTAACAGTTTCTTGTATCAGTTTTTGCATTCCATGTTCCATGTCCATGTTTTTACTTTTTCATGTTTTTGTTTTTGCCAGGTCTGCCATGCCACTCCACCGCTTGTCTGCGTTCCGCCCCGTGCCTTCGTTGTTGCACATTTCTGAGCTCTGGTTGGCTTTGGTATTTCCCCTTCCTTCCATGCTGTGCTGGATTCGGGCCTCTCTAAGCTTAATTGGCAATTAACTGTTTTTAAGTTACTAACATTTACTAACACTCACTGGGTGGTGTAATTCATTAGATAGGCACATTACTAATACTACTAATTTAGACAGGGAGTTTATTGTCATGATTCCTGCTTTGCTATTTCAAGATCTTGCTGTGCTTTTCTGTTCTTAACATTCATGCTTGCTTCCAAACTGCATACTTAATTGGTACTTAAGCTGAGCACGCTCATTCTCTTAATGAGCAGGTCATGTCATCCAATCTCTGTCCATGTCTTGATCTTGCCATGCCTCTTGTTTCTCTCTCTCCAGGTGTTACCCCTCATGTCATGATTTCCAAGCCTTTATCTGGATGCGGTGGAAGTTGGCTGGCAGACAGTGTCTCGCGTCTCATTGCTTGTGCAAGTTTAGCCAAGTTCTTGTTATCATAGTTCCCTAGCATTTCTAGTTTCAAGTCTTGTCCCAGCCTCTTGTTTTGTGTGTATATATATATATATAGTCTTGTTATTTGTTTTTCTTGATCGTCTTGCCTGGAGTTTCCAGTGCCTTTTTGTTTTTTGCCTTTTTGCATTCATTGTTTATAGCTCTGTGTAGCTTACCTTAGTTTGTTTTTTGCAACCCTTTGGGCCAAGTTTTTTGTTGGCCCTCGTGCCTGTTTTGTTTTTTGTTTAATAAATCCTCATTTCCCTTCACCCCGCTTTTGGTGTCTAACTGATTCCATATCAAACTCACCACTCCTGAGAAGGTTCGCCACTGTTCCAAGTTTTCTCCATTTGTAGATAATGGCACTCACTGGGGTTTCATGGTGTCCCAAAGCCTTAGAAATGGTCCTGTAACCCTTTTTAGACTGATAAATGTCAATGACTATGTTCCTCATCAGTTCTTGATTTTTTTTTTTTTATTGTGGCATCGTGTGCTGCTTTTTGCCTGCTTCAAATTGCTACGCTGTAAATAGTTTCGATTTTAGTGGTGTGTAAATTCAACAGGCCTTCCAGTGATCAAGGCTGGGTACAACTTGCGAAACTGAAGCCAATTATCAATTAAATGCATTCCAAATGGCCCAATGAGCATTGAGAGTTTTATTGCGGGGCTGACCTGGAATTAGCAAAGCTGTGTTAATGAAGTTAACTTATAAGAGATCGTGAGCCACACATCCTTGACCATTAAGCTTTTTTACTCGCAGGCCTTTGAAAACGTGAGACTAAAGTTTGAGCACATGAACATCAGCATATTCTGATCTTTGGGGACCAAACATGCATGAAACCAAGCCTTCATCCTTGAGCTCATTAGAGCTCTTTTTTGTGCAGAGTGGGTAAAAGTGATCCAAACCATTTGGTAATTTAATTCTTGCAGTGTAATATTTGACAGCCTTATGATCACAGGTGGTGGGAAACTTGACTGGGTGTAGCCATGAAGTCTCGGAGCCTTTGGTAGAGTGCATGAAGCAGAAGACTGAGGAAGACATTATTAATGCAACCAAAAAGGTGAGAAATGCAACTGGGATTCTCCATACTCCACAACCAACAAAAAAATGCAGCTTATAGCTGAGATAAACTATTTCTACACAGTTCTGTATCTGTCAATGAGCATCCACGTAATTGCATCCACAGAAAAAGCACCATAGCATACAATATGGCTTATGGGTCTCTGGTAAGGTTTCAGAGATTTCTGAAGATATTCTGTGCTAAAATACATTTCAGAGCCGAGTCACTGTTGCTTCACAGCAAAAGGCTTGTCAAGTGGCTTAGTCTTGTGAGATATAAAATCTTTGTCTTTTCTTTCAAGTAGCAAACATTGGTGAGTATTAACCCCATACCTCCCAAAAGTGCCATATGGCACTCTGTCATATGGCCTTCAAATTCCTAAGAGTGCAAATTGGCACTCTCTCAGTTACTATGTTTAGACTAATCAACACACTTGTCTTTTTTATGTTTCAATTGATTGCTATTCTGTCTAAATCAGTCAGAACAAGCCTCATAGATTGTTTCTGCGTAAGCACTTGGCTGTAGGCTACTATACTCAAAAATGAAGACATTTTTGTCCACTATTTTTTGTGGTTAAAATGGTGGGAAATAAATTTAACAGCGATTCAGATGCATCTGACTTTTTTTTTTCGCCAGAGCATGTACAGATAAAATAACTTGTGAGCAATGAGTTGTTTAGAAAATGTTTTGTACGTGTGTAAGCACTCTAGTCTGACTCCGCCATCCTTTGTACTTCCGCTTAATTTCATTTCGCTTCAGTACTCAGTCTGATCACTCGGAGCTCTGCCCCATTTACCTCGGCAGAAAGTACGGCGGACCAACCAACAAACAGATGGCGTGGCCGAGAGCCATGATGTAGCAGCTGCACTGAGTTTGAAATTATAGTCTCTGAAATCAACAATGGCTACGGACAAAGATTCATTGGAAGCCATTCGCTCTGTCGTTGAGAAAATCCCGGGTATCAGCGACTTACAGCCGCAACAAGATGAATTTTTTGGTTAGTTTTTTGAATGGAAATGATGTTGTAGCGCTACTCCCTACAGATTGTCATATCTACTCATTAGCCATCATGAAATATTAATCTCTGTTGAATATTTATCCGTGTTCATCTCTGTGAGAGATAGCCAAACCACCTCAGCTAGCTTGTAGGTTCTAGTGTTACTTTGCTTGGGAATTTCACACTATTTAAGTTGGCAGCAAACTTTTTAAAAGCCGTGTTTTTATTCGTGTCACAAGACCTATTCGCTGTCTCAGTGTTATGTTGTCATTATCCGTGAATGGAATAGCTGTCTGAGACAGCCAAATGCTTAGAGCCAAACTGTGTTAGATGGCGAGCTCAGAATGATGTTAGCACAAGTATGGTTAACAGTTCAGTTTTAGTGTTGTAATGTGAATATAGGCCACTAGATGGCAGTATTCACCTTTTTTTGTTAAGCTCAGACTGCAGTCATGTTTAGACATGTCCTGGACATGTCTGGGGCAAGTCTCAGAAAGTAAAAAAAAAGAGGTCTAAATGTGGGTGGGGTCTGCAAAAGAGTATATAAGGAAAAGAATTGAGACAGTAAAGTAGTAGGAGAAATTGCAAGAAGATGACCAGACCTGCCATTCTGTTCAAGACCTGTGACATTTCTTTTGTGGATTTCTTTGCCTGTGATTGAGCATTTTCATTATCCAGGACATCACCAAGCCACCCCACAAAAAGGGACTGTAAATATTTCTTTTTTTTTTTTCCTAATCAATCTTGGTCTTTAGGTTCATTAGTTGTTAGTTAGTTGTTATTGTCTTTGTCTGTTAAATTAAATGTGTTTAAGTTTTAAAAACTGTGTGTCATCCCTTGCTGTTGCTGTTGTGTTGTTTTAAATGTAATAACAAATTGGGGCCATAACAAATTGGGGGCTCAAGGTCCGGGATAGACCATTTTGTGAATCATTTATTAAAAATCTAACATTTCAAATTGTAAAAAATTTTTTTTTAATTGAATAAATATATATTGACAACAGCAATGGATGATTTCTTGGCATCACCAACCGTAGGGGTTTTGAAGTCTTTTAAAAAGACAGAACTGCTAGAAATTTGCAGACATTTAGAGCTGACAGAGGTGAAACCAGCCATGCGAAAAGCAAGACTGGCTAGAGAGATAGTTGAATATTACATTGATGAAAATGTGTTTGCACCAGGAGATCTGGAACAGTTTCCAGTGGAAAATCCAAATATAGAAATGGAACTTAAATTAAAAATGCTAGAGATTGAAAGGGAGGAAAAAGAAAAACAAAGGCAGTTTGAGTTGGAAAAATTAGCAAGAGAAGAGAAAAAAGAAAGGGAGGAAAAATAGAAACAAAGAGAATTTGAGAGGGAAGAAAAAGAAAAACAAAGGCAGTTTTAGTTAGAAAAATTAGCAAGAGAAGAAAAACAAAGAGAATTTGAGAGAGAGAAAGAGGAAAGAGCAGAAAGAGAGAGAGACAGAGACAGAGAGATTTTGAATTAGAGAAATTCGATAGAGAAGAAAGACTCCAAATGGAGCAACTAAAAATTAAAATTGAAACTAAAAATAAATTTTGTGCCAGTCAGGAGGTAAAACTGGTGCCTCCATTTTCAGAGAAGGATGTTGACAACTATTTCCAGTGTTTTGAAAAGGTAGCAAAGAGTTGCCAGTGGCCAAAGGAACACTGGCCTCTGATGTTGCAAACTGTCCTCAAGGGTAAAGCTCAACAAGCCTATTCGGCTTTGTCTGCAGATGATTCCTCTGATTATGAGGTTGTCAAAAAGGTTATTTTGAGAGCTTATGAGTTGGTTCCAGAGGCTTACCGACAGAAATTCAGAGGTCTGAAGAAATCTGAAAATCAGACTTATGTTGAATTTGCTAATGAGAAGCAGGTTTGCTTTGAGCGCTGGTGTACTTCGATGGAGGTCAAGGATGATTTCAACTCACTAAAAGAGATGGTGTTAGTTGAAGAATTCAAGAACTGTGTTAAGGATGATGTTAAGACCTACCTTAATGAGAAGCAAGCACTGAACTTGCAATCAGCTGCCAAATTTGCAGATGAATATGTTCTCACACATAAGTCCAAATTTCAGTCTAGCAGTAATAATAGATGGTCCCAATTTCAGAAAAAGGGTTATGGTGATACCCAAGATTCCTCACCCAAAGACAAAGACAAATCTGGTGATGGTGCTCAGAAATCCAGTAACAGGTCTGATCAAAGTGTGAAAGCTAACAGTGACAAAAGTGGTCTAGTTTGCAGTTATTGCAAGAAATCTGGTCATGTTACAACTAACTGTTGGTTCCTTAAAGCTAAGAAAGAAAAAGAAAAGGATACCAAACCAAATGCCTTTGTGAAAACAAGGTTAGAAACCCCTGTAGTAGATAACCAATCTGCTAAATTGCCTGCTTCTTGTGGGGCTAAAAAGCCTAATACAGCTGACTTTGTGAGGGAGGAATTTCTTCCATTTGTGTCAGAGGGATTTGTGTCTCTGAATGAGCATACTACTCCTGTCCCTATATATATCCTAAGGGATACCGGAGCTTCTCAGTCACTTTTGTTGATGGACTCCTTGGAGTTACGTGATGAGACCGCTTCAGGGGATTTCATACTTATACAAGGTATTGAAGGGAGGACTGTATCTGTACCCCTGCGCTCTATATTCTTGAAGTCAGATTTAGTTACAGGACAGGTAAAGGTGGGACTTATGTCAAGTCTACCTATAAAGGGTGTTTCTCTGTTGCTAGGCAATGACCTGGCTGGGGGCAAAGTAGTTCCCCCTGTACATCTTACTTCACAGCCGAGCACTGAAAATGGGGATGAGGACCCATCTCTGTATCCTTCTTGCGCAGTGACTCGTGCTATGGCCAAGAAGGCTAAAGAAGATGATGTTGTGGTGCCGTCCAGTACATTGAATAGTCAGGACTCAGGTGGTTCGCCTCATGACTCTGATTGGCCTACTATGGTTTCTCCGTTTGAGGACTTATCAGATACTTTTATCAGTTCTCTATTCAGCCAGCCGGATGGGTCTGGTGATTCTGATGTGTCTGGAGACTTGTCTCTGTCCAGAAAGCGGTTGATTGAGGAGCAAACTAATGATCCTGAAATTGGTGTACTAAAGAGGAGAGCCCTTCCTGAAAAAGAAATAGATGCAGTTCCAGTTGGGTATTATCTCAAGGATGGTGTGTTGATGCGGAAGTGGCGCCCTCCTGATATCCCTGCCAATGCAGATTGGGCAGTGGTCAGGCAAATTGTTGTTCCGAAGGTCTACAGGAATGAGATCTTAACAATGGCTCATAGTTTACCTTTAGGAGGTCATCTTGGTGTTAACAAGACTGTTGATAAGATCATGAAACACTTCTTTTGGCCTGGGCTTCGGAAAGACGTTTCCAACTTTTGCAAAACCTGTCACACTTGTCAGGTAGTTGGAAAACACCAGTTAGACCCACCTGTAGCTCCATTGCAGCCTATCCCAGCATTTGGGGAGCCATTCTCTAGGGTCATTGTTGATTGCGTTGGTCCATTACCCAAGACTAGATCTGGAAATCAGTATTTGTTGACAATCATGTGTGCATCTACCAGATTCCCCGAAGCCATACCTCTACGTAACATCAAGGCAACTGCAATCTCGAAGGCTTTGATAAAGTTCTTCACGTTGTTTGGTCTTCCCAGGGAAATTCAGTCAGACCAAGGTAGCAATTTCACTTCAGGATTGTTTCAGCAGGTTGTGTATGAACTAGGTGCAAAACAGATTCTTTCTAGTGCCTATCATCCAGAAAGTCAGGGTGCCTTAGAGCGGTTTCATTCCACTCTCAAGACAATGATGAGGACTTATTGTTATGACCATGAGAAAGACTGGGATGAACGGGTTCATTTGCTGTTGTTTGCAGCTAGAGAAGCAGTGCAGGAGTCTACTGGATTCAGTCCATTTGAGCTAGTGTTTGGTCATGAAGTGAGAGGACCTTTGCTATTATTGAGTGAACAATGGCAAGAGGAAGAGCCGCAAATCAGTCTGTTAGACTATGTTAGCAAGTTCAAGGAAAGATTGCGTGCAGCTTGTGACCTTGCCAAAGAGAACTTGAAATCAAGTCAGGGAAAAATGAAAACTTGGTATGATCATAAGGCTAGAAGCCGTGACTTTAAACCAGGAGACAAGGTCCTTGTGTTGTTTCCCTTGCAGTCCAATCCATTGCAGGCTAGATTTCATGGTCCTTATGAAATTCTGACAAAACTCAATGATCTCAATTACATTGTGAAGACTCCAGATAGGAGAAAACCAAAACAATTGTGTCATATTAACATGCTAAAGCCTTATCATGACAGAAATGCTAGGGTTGCAGCTGTCACTTCAGATTCTCCAATGGTCGAAGCGTGTGAAGATGAGGGGGAGTTTCAAGATGATGAACCAAGAATTAAAGCTGAAGTTCTTTCATGTAAATTGTCAAACACTGAAGTGTTGCAAAATCTTGATGTAAAACTCCAGCACTTAGAACCCTCACAGAGAGATCAGTTTGAAAGGTTGATCAAGAAATATGAGGATTTGTTTCCTGATGTTCCAAAGAGAGTTACTATAGCCTCTCATGATGTAGATGTTGGTGATGCCAAACCAATAAAACAGCATCCATACCGGATGAATCCTGAAAAGAGAAAGATTGCTGAGAAAGAGGTTGAGTACATGTTAAAACATGATATTATCAGACCCTCCAACTCCGATTGGAGTTCACCCTGTTTGCTAGTTCCAAAACCTGATGGAAGTACTAGATTCTGTACAGATTATCGCAAAGTCAATGCTGTAACTAGAACTGATGTGTTTCCAATACCTAGGATTGATGATTGTATTGATAGTGTAGGGCAAGCAAAGTTTCTGACCAAGATTGATTTATTGAAGGGTTATTGGTGTGTGCCTTTAACTGAGAGGGCCAAGAGCATCTCTGCTTTTGCCACACCATCTGGATTGTACCAGTATGAAGTCCTACCCTTTGGCATGAAAAATGCCCCAGCCACGTTCCAAAGGATGATACAGTCTACAATCGCCGGATTGCCACACACGGGTGCGTACATCGATGACCTGATCACACGGAGTGACTCCTGGGAAGAACATCTAAAAGATGTAGAGACGTTGTTCCAGCGCCTGACCCAGGCTAACCTGACTGTTAACCTGAGCAAGAGTGACTTTGGTTGTGCTACTGTCACCTATCTTGGCTACGTCATAGGCCAGGGTAAGGTGGCACCCATAAATGCTAAAGTCCAAGCCATCATGGACTTTCCAGTTCCTGACAACAAAAAAGCTTTGCGCCGCTTCCTTGGAATGATCGGGTACTACCGCAAGTTCTGCAAGAACTTTGCTGAGATTGCTCTCAGTCTAACTAACCAACTGAAGAAAGGCGTAAAGTTCACCTGGGATGATGCATGCCAGAGAGCCTTCGATCACCTGAAGTCTCTGCTGTGTCACTTCCCCGTGCTCAAATCTCCTGACTTCAACAAACCGTTCTCCATAGCGGTCGATGCTAGCGACCAAGCTTGTGGATCTGTGCTCCTACAGAGAAGTGACTCTGATGACATTGAGCATCCCGTGGCATACTTCTCCAGGAAGTTCAATCGCCACCAAAGGAACTATTCCACAATAGAGAAGGAACTGTTGGCTCTGGTCCTTTCTTTACAACACTTTGAGGTTTATGTTTGTACAGGACAAAAGCCAATGATTGTGTACACTGACCACAATCCGTTAATGTTTTTGAGTAAGATGAAAAACAAGAATCGGAGATTGTTGAATTGGAGTTTGATTTTACAGGAGTTTGACTTGGAAATTAAGCATGTGAAGGGTACAGACAATGTAATTGCTGATTGCTTATCCCGTGTTTGAATGTGTATATATATATCATGTGTTTGAATATTGTATGATATGTATATATAGACAAGTGTTCACTTAACCATTTTGTATTGAAAAGAAAAATTTTGCCTTTATGAGTCAAAATTTTTCCCTTTTGGAATGGAGGTGTAATGTGAATATAGGCCACTAGATGGCAGTATTCACCTTTTTTTGTTAAGCTCAGACTGCAGTCATGTTTAGACATGTCCTGGACATGTCTGGGGCAAGTCTCAGAAAGTAAAAAAAAAGAGGTCTAAATGTGGGTGGGGTCTGCAAAAGAGTATATAAGGAAAAGAATTGAGACAGTAAAGTAGTAGGAGAAATTGCAAGAAGATGACCAGACCTGCCATTCTGTTCAAGACCTGTGACATTTCTTTTGTGGATTTCTTTGCCTGTGATTGAGCATTTTCATTATCCAGGACATCACCAAGCCACCCCACAAAAAGGGACTGTAAATATTTCTTTTTTTTTTTCCTAATCAATCTTGGTCTTTAGGTTCATTAGTTGTTAGTTAGTTGTTATTGTCTTTGTCTGTTAAATTAAATGTGTTTAAGTTTTAAAAACTGTGTGTCATCCCTTGCTGTTGCTGTTGTGTTGTTTTAAATGTAATAACAAATTGGGGCCATAACAGTGTCAACACAGATTTCGTACTGATGTAAGCAATGCCTTATTCTCGCCAACTATGCCATTGGTTTCCGGTCTCTTACATTTATTATTATTTTTTTTTTTAACAATAGATTTTTTTTTGATCTCTATAATTTTATCAATTAAAATGACCAGATACAAGTCCAATATGTGTCTTACAACTTTGTCACAACATTATTCAGCTTGTAGCTTTTGCTGTTCAGAGCTTTTTGTGAGTGTACGATAAAAAGTAGCTGACTAGTTGAAAGTGCCAAAGGGGGGAAGGGGCTAATGGGAATTTCACCCCCTAGAGGTAAAGGGTTGAAAAGGCGTCTGTCCATGTGTGCCTCCGTCAACAAAAATTTCAACATTTTGTTTATCTTAAAGGCGGGAGATTCTGGGGCCACCAGTGCCCGATATTTAAATTAAGTTTCCTGATGCCATAGTTTAATCTCATAATACATCAAAAATTCCCACCTCAGTTGTAATATTTTTATCTTCTTTGGAAAAAAAAGTATTGGGAATAAGATTTTGAATATAAATCTCCAACTTTTCTTGGTTTTCTTGTTTGATTCTTCTGAGTTGCAAACATATGCGCTGAAAAGTCGAGTCAGTCACTATCAGAGTGTTTAAATAGAAAAGGTAGACAACAATTATTGATGCTTCTTCTTGACTTTGTTCATGGATAAATTGTGTGCCTTTCTGCCTTTCAGATGAAGATTTATCTCGGAGGCACTGTTGATGGAGTGTTTCTCAAAAAATCATGTGAACAGCTTCTTGAAAACAAGGAATTCCTCAGAGTCCCAGTGCTTTTAGGAGCAACAAACGATGAGTTTGGCTGGATCCTTCCAAGGGCAAGTTACTGACATTGGCTTACTGCTATAGATATCCATGCACACGCCCACAAAATGCACAAGCAAATGTAGGAACATAAAGTATCACTCAAAAGTTTCTAATCACCTGATTTCTTTTTTTTTTTTGAAAGAAACTGATAGTTTTGTCTGCCGAGCTAACAGTAAGTTAATCAAACAGGGTAAGTCAGGTTTTTGCAGACTTAAATTGGAAGAATTTACAAAACACAAAACCAGTGGAGTTGGCACGTTATGTCAATCGTAGATAAAAACAGAATACAATGATTTGTAAATCCTTGTCAACTTATATTCAATTGAATACACTGCAAAGACAAGATGTTTAATGTTCAAACTGAGAAACTTTTTTTTTTTTTTGCAAATAATCATTAACTTAGAATTTAAAGGCAGCAACACATTGCAAAAAAGTTGGCACAGGGGCCTTTTTACTACTGTGTTACATCGCCTTTCCTTGTAATGACACTCAGTAAACGTTTGAGAACTGAGGAGACCAATTTTTGAAGCTTTTCTGGTGGAACTCTTTCCCATTCTTGCTTGATGTACAGCTTAAGTTGTTCAACAGTCTGGGGTCTCCGTTGTCGTATTTTACGCTTCATAATGCACCACACATTTTCAATGCGAGACAGGTCTGGACTACAGGCAGGCTAGTCTAGTACCCACACTCTTTTACTACGGAGCCATGCTGTTGTAAAACGTGCAGAATGTGGCTTGGCATTGTCTTGCTGAAATAAGCAAGTCCATGAAAAAGACGTTGCTTGGATGGCAACATATGTTGCTCCAAAACCTGTATGTACCTTTTAGCATTAATGGTGCCTTCACATATGTGTAAGTTGCCCATGCCTTGGGCACTAATACAACCCCATACTTTCCCCATGGCTTTCGCTTTGCATTGTAGAGTTTTAACTTGCACTTGCAGATGTAGCGACGAACTGTAGATACTGACAGTGGTTTTCTGAAGCGTTCCCGAGCTCGTGTGGTGATGTCCTTTACACACTGATGTCGGTTTTTGATGCAGTACCGCCTGAGGGATCGAAGGTCACGGGCATGCAATGTTGGTTTTCGGCCTTGTCGCTTACGTGCGGGGATTTTTCCAGATTCTCGGAACCTTTTGACGATATTACGGACCATAGATGATGAAATCCCTAAATTTCTTGCAATAGCTCGTTGAGGAATGTTGTTTTTAAACTGTTCGACAATCAGCTCACGCATTTGTTCACTAAGTGGTGACCCTCGCCCCATCCTTGTTTGTGAATGATTGAGCATTTCAGGGAAGCTGCTTTTATACTCAATCATGGCACCCACCTGTTCCCAATTAGCCCGTTCACCTGTGGGATGTTCCAAATATGTGTTTGATGAGCATTCCTCAACTCTCTCAGTCTTTTTTACCACTTGTGCCAGCTTTTTTGAAACATGTTGCAGGCATCAAATTCCAATTGAGCTAATATTTGCAAAAAATTACAAAGTTTACCTGTTCGAACATTAAGTAACTTGTCTTTGCAGTGTATTCAATTGAATATAATATAGGTTGAAAAGGATTTGCAAATCATTGTATTCTGTTTTTATTTACGATTTACACAACGTGCCAACTTCACAGGTTTTGGGTTTTGTACTTCTACTTTGCAAGTTTTTGTCACAGGAGATATGCATATCCTCAGGTCTAAGATGGCTGTCACTCTGAGCTGAAATCACTGGGGCCCAAGTCAGTGAAAGCTGTAAGCACTAACAAAAAAGAAAATTCCTGGGTCAGAAAGTTTAGGTCAATATTGTGCAATGTAGCAATGTGCTATGACAACAGGGTATTGATTTTTATTGTGCAATGAGTTGGCTTTTGCAAAGCATGACATAAGCAACATATGAGATATTGTACAGCAGTCATTTTTAACAGCCATTCATTCAGCCATCATTAGAACTACTTTGAAATAAAAGTATTGCTTTTATGTGCATAATTGAAGCTGCTGTAACTGATTTGGTCATTTCAGCTGGCTTCCTGCCCGTCGCCCAAGTCCCCACCCCCATCCCCAAGCCGCATATAAACACGCATCAGTTTCCGATTGAGGCAGAGAGCAGCAACTCAGTTACAATATAAGTAAATAATATAAACCATCACATTGAGTGATTGTTGTATGAAAGCCAAGCTAAAAACCAACAACACATTACATCCGTAAAGAAACTTTGGTATGAACGGCTTTTTTAAGGTGTTAGGTAAAGCTAGCAAGAGTTCTAGCCACATCAACAGGTAATGGCACGATGGCGTCCCTGAATATGGTGTGGAGATCGTTGATTCAGAAAAAAAATCATTCGTCTATACAAAAACAGTCTTCTGTGAGCCCTTTAAAGCACATTTTTTTCACATATAAATATGTACCATTGTTGTCATACTTAGACAACAACCTCCCTCTGTCAGAGCAAATAGCAAAAGCAACCAAGTTTTGCTGATGTTGTTACTCAGGTAATCAAACTTTAGTCAGCCACAAATGACAACTGTACATTTATAAACCAATATTTGCAGGATTAGTTTATAAATGTACAGTTGTCATTTGTGGCTGACTAAAGTTTGACAAGAGCTGAAAATGATGATTAGCAGGATTAAAAACCCCCTCGTGTGCCAACCTCAGAACCTCTGGACGATACGTCTTGGGAACCATGATGTGATGTATGACTGCCCAGTCCTCAGAGGCCGGGACATTGGATGGTCACCACTTCCCCATCAAAACTCCATCATTGACAAACTATCCCACTGGGACCTTGGACAACTCCTCTTCAGGGAAATCAGCGTCAAACAGAGAGCTCAAATCAGGATCGATCTCTTGTTCTTGGATCAATTTCTCTCTGGACAAAGACCCCTGTCGTAGATGGTACTGGCGTCTCTAACTTCACATCGGACTGTTGAGCAAGATCCTTACTGGGATCAGAAGATTGACGAAGATCCTCCATAGAATCTAGAAATGTCCCTGACAAATCCACAATGTCATCTTCAACATCAACATCCCGTAATACGGCCATTTTCTTAGCCAGAGCTCTGGTCACCGCACAAGAAGGAAACACTCCAGGATTCTCTTCCACAACAATGTCGCTATTGGACAACGGGATTGGCTCAGAAACCACTCTGAGCTCAGCAACACCTTACCTCCAGTCAATTAATTTCCCAACAACTAAGAAACACCTTTCACCGGTAACTCCAGAACAACCCCAACTACAACAGAATCTCACATCAAATCTGACTTCAGCACAACATAGTGTAAGGAAGCTGTCACAAAACCACATTCCAGATAACAAATTCACCAGTAGCAGAACTCGAATAAAAAGGCAATGTACCTTCAAACAACAAAGTTTGAGTTGCGCTTGTATCACGCAAAATCTTGATCGGCACTGAATCAGTTTGACTGAAGCCTCAGACATAAAAGGAATGAATTCCCTTCTCATGTCAGACTTCTCAACATGATGTTCAGGAACAACAGGTGTCTCATGAGAACGAGGCTTCTTGGAAGAAACAAATGGATTTAGGGTTAACATCAGGTTGCATCTTTTTCTTCAAGGCGAAACAATTATACACCACATGATCCAGTTTCTTACAAAAGAAACAAACTGGACCAGGCATAGACTGACCCTTCTCCGACTTCTTTTACTGACTATCCTTTACATTGGACTTATCACGATTACCAGTGGAATCAGACCTTCAGCTGGATTTTGTTGTAGTCAACGATTATCTTTTTTTTTGGGAAACACTGACTTGTGAGTGAGAACAAAATCATCAGCCAGAATGGCTGCTTCTTCAAGTGTGCCAACCTTGTGTTCATTCAGGTAAGTTTTAAGGTCATCGCGAACACATCTCTTGAATTGTTCAAGCATGATGTTTGCCTCAATTTATCAAAATCATTACTGACTTTACTGGAGGTACAGCAGGGGTCAAACAGTTCCTCTTTTTCATGGGCAAACTCCACATAAGTTTGATTTTGTTTCCGATAACCTCTAAACTTTTGGTGGTTAGCCTCTGGTACCAATTCATAGGCCTTCAGGATAGTGGCCCATGACAACCTCATAATCCTGACTCTGATGTTACGAAAGTGCAGTGAACACCTCCTGGCTTTTGTCCTTTAACACGCTTTGTAACAGAAGTGGCCATGCCTCAACAGGCCATTCAAGACTGTTGGCAATTCTCTCTAAATTAGAAAAATATTTGTCCACGGCATTTTCATTAAACGGTGGTACCAGTTTGACTTGTTTGCCAAAATCAAATTTGCTTTGGGCTTCCTCCCTGGTGGCTTGATGTTTGAGACGAGCTTCTGCCTCCATTCTTTTAATTTCCACCTCGGCGTCTATTCGGCGCCTTTCAGTTTCTGCCTCTATCTCTAGGCCGTGCCTTTCATTTTCTGCCCCTATCTCTCATCGGCACCTTTCATTTTCTGCCTCTATCTCTAGTTGGCATTGTTGAAGTTCTAATTCCTTGAGCCGAAGCTCTCTATCACTCACCACAAAGGGGTCTTTGGGATCGCTATAATCCTGCACAGCTTCTTTTGCCAACAGGTCTTCATCAACCAAAACTTCCACAATCAATTTCTTGATGTCAAATTTCCAGTACTGAGATGTCTGGGAAATTTTCAGACTTGTCCTTCTCAGGTCATTCTAATGACATTCTGTCTCATAAACAACTTATTCAGGAGCAACAACAAGCTTGTGATCTAGCGTATCTTCTACCACAGGCTGCAAGTGAACAAGAGGCTACTCAAGTTCCTGTCTGATTTTACGACAAAAATGGTGTGCTTATGAGAAAGTGGCGTCCACCTGATGTTTCTGCAGATGAAGAGTGGATGATCACCCATCAAATTGTTCTTCCAAAATCTTATCAAAAACTCTTAGTCTGCATTATGCACTTGCCTAGGGGAATGTGGGTGCAAGACAAAAGTATGTGACAACACTGTGGAAAGCAAAGTGAGCGGTTTATTTTCTTACTCGTACATTTCAATAATAAATGAAGCATAGCTTCAGAGTGAACCGAAAGAAGGAAAAAAAAATGCATACAATCGCTAGTCGGACTCCCTGGCCAAAAAATTGGAGAAAAGGTTTTCAAATAAAATAGCAGTTCTTGCCGACAGCTTCACTACTCAGAGACAGCAGTATAACGGACAGAGGTCGCGAGACACAAATTTACAGGTTAACAACAATGCAGTAAGCAGTTCGGGGTTTATAGTTCAACAGCACTGCGGCTCCCAGTTGTGGATGTTCACAAGTTTACAGATTTACTCATTCATTTCTAATGACCGGTCATTTTTGACTGGGAACACCACAGGTGTATACAAGTTCAATAACACCCACAAAATTTAATCAAAATTATCCAAATTTATTTTATGCATTCAGATGCCATGTGTGAATAAAGTCATGGAACCTTAGGACAAACAGATGAAATTAACTGCATTTTTTTGGAGAAAAAACTCAGGAATCCAGTAGATCAGGGGTTCCCAAACTTTTCCAAATCAGGGCCCACTTGAAAATCTAAAAAATGTCCGCGGCCCACCTTTGTCCTATAAACAGTGCAAAGACGAAATTATGCATTCTCAGAACACTTAAGAGCAACAATAATTGAAGCACTGATTACTAAAACCCCACAAGTCAAGTCAAGTCAAGTGTGACTTATGGGGTTTTAGTAATAGGTGCTTTAATTGTTGTTGTTGTTAAGAAAATAAAATAAATAAAAAACAACAATAATTGTTGTTGTTGTTTTTATTTTTTATTATTATTATTATAAAGATTCAGGATTGAAATGAAAGCAGGGGGATAAAGGAAGCCCAAACTTTTAAGCTGTGGTGTACATACAAGACAGAATTAATTATCGAACACAGTACGTGCCCCTCCGATTATGACCCCCAGTCATGATGACCAGAAAGCTACGTTCCGATCATAAACTATATAAGGTTCCTAAAATATTGTGAGGTCAATAACACTCAATAGGTTATTACTTCCAAATATTTTTTAAAATCGTGCAATAAATATTTTACGGTATGAATAATTAAAAAATCATATTTGCAAAAATGAATCATATTTTTAATGACCTCTCATAACCTGTATGATACAGTCGTTATGGTGCGCTCCTCACTGACTGACTGTCGCTATACTAACGCCTGTACGCGAAAGCTCTCAAAGTGCTTTGCGCGGCCTCGTTATGAGTGGGAGGCGGCTTCTTCTTCTTTTGGCAGTTGACAGGCCTGTTGGTGTATTACCGCCAACTACTGGATTCATTCAACATAAATTTCCCTGTTCCTCTTATATCGAATTCCCACCAAAGCCTCGCCAAAGTGAAAGATGAACTGTGTCTAACAATGCGTTTGCACTCTGCATGTGTTCTGTGTGATTACACTTTCGATTTGTCTAATCTACGAGCCGAATATAGACGCAATGCATTGGCTTTTGAAGAAGGAAATGACGTCAACACCAAAGCTGCCTGCTGATTGGTCCAGCCAAAAAATTTCAGGCGAAGCGCCGTGAGGTAGCTTTCCTTTAACGCCCTGATGGGAGCGATCATCAAAGCCAACTGTCGCACACAAGGGCGTTAATCATTAACGTTGGACCTCTCACGGCCCACCTGCAGTACCACCACGGCCCACCAGGGGACCGCGGCCCACACTTTGGGAATCACTGCAGTAGATCTTTCCAGAATATTCCTAGTCTACATAAATGCTGTGATTTTGGTCAGTTGAGGAGAGCTTTTGTTTTGGCATCAGGGCTACATAATAGCAATATAAGATTGCACTGTGGATTATTTATTGACATTTGTTTTCCTAATCGGTGAAGGATAAATTTGTTTAAAGTCGTCGTTGCTGGTTTTCTTTGTTGTGATTTTCAAGTAATAACATCACTTTCACATTTGAACTGGCAACTGGTTGTGGAGATCACTTTCATATCATGAGTTGGTTTATGGGAAAAAGTTGGGTTATAGTCATGTGATAGAGAAAAATATTGAGCAAACGCGTAAATGGTATTCTTCCACTGTCGACTAACAAACTAATGCTACATAATGGTTATGGAAAGGTACTGCGAGCATGCTAGCTCAGTAAAGTTAACTTAATTGTGAGAGTGGCACTTAACTGGCCTGCTACAGTGCTAAGTCATACCAATTTAACAAAAGTTACATTTGGTATTCAGATTTTCTAAATATTAACTGCATGACTTAACATGGAGCGATTAACCCCCCCCCACCCCCAACACTCTAAGCAAATGAAATTTTTGGAAAAATGCTATGGGAAAAGTACTACAGTTGTTTGATAGAGAAAAATCTGGAACAAATGCCAAATCTCAGTACTCTGCTGCAGACAGAGCCATTGCAAACACCAAGTACAAAAAGCCGGTGATCCAGTTAAACGTCTCAAGCCTCTATTTGGACAAGAATGAATATTCATGACCTGGATATTAAGAGTAGTCAATACTGAGTCAATGAATAATGAAAATGGGTCTTTACAAATAAGCAACTAGAAAAGCACTCAGAGAGCGCAGACCTCCGCCAGGGGGCAGCAAACCCAAAAGCACGGCCATCGGAACTCCGGCCCATTGGAAAGATTTGAAATCTTGAACTTTGGCGTATATCAAAGCAGTACTTTGGCCTAGATATGCCAAAATTTAATCAGCTGTTCCTTGACTTAATATCCACCTACCCTGAAAATTTCATCAAAATCCGACCATTACTTTTTGAGTTATGTTGTACACAAACAAACCAACAAACAAACGCCACCAAAAACATAACCTCCTCGGCGGAGGTAACAAACAAACGCCACCAAAAACATAACCTCCTCGGCGGAGGTAATAAGCATACCGGGCCTCACCTTCCAGTATTATGTTCCTGCAGTAGAAGAGGCTGCAGTTTGAGGACCACAGTTCTAGGAGCCATTCTCACCTGACTCATCATGTAGTGACGCTACCTGACCAAGTGTCTACATACAACAAAAATGGAGACTTTTGGCATCCTTATTAAATTAAGGTTCGGGTTATGGTCGTGGTTAGGGGGTTGGCTTTGTTTGAACACTGGGGTCAAATAAGGATACCGAAAGCCTCTATTTTCATGTTTTATTGACACTTGGTCAGGTAGTGTTACTATATGATGAATGGGTAGGTGGCACAGTGGCAATAAACTAGGGTCCTAGAAATGCAGTCCTTCAACTGCGGCCCTAAAATGGCAGTATTTTTGACTGCAGCTGTACCAACCTATGATTTTTTTCTGCGTGCACCCATTGACTGTATTAAATTATGGACGACCTGGCAGCTCCCCAAAAGTGAGGCCAAAATATTGTGATTGCCGTCTAGTGGCTGGCTGAGGAATCGGTAATAAACCTGCCCCCTCCATGTTCGTGGATGGGACATGGACCACGCTAAATAATTACAGTCCGTGTCAAATAATTTCTTTATGAAGATGGTTGCTGTCATTTTAAGTAGTTCTTACCATGCTGATGTACAAGTATGTTCAAGTGTTCAATTTATTCTGATAAGTTTGATTTATTTAGCTATTTTATAGTACAAAACCCAAAACCAGTGAAGTTGGCATGTTGTGTAAATCGTAAATAAAAACAGAATACAAAGATTTGCAAATCCTTTTCAACCTGTATTCAATTGAATACACTGCAAAGATAAGTTACTTATTGTACGAACAGGTAAACTTTGTAATTTTTTGCAAATATTAGCTCATTTGGAATTTGATGCCTGCAACATGTTTCAAAAAAGCTGGCACAAGTGGCAAAAAAGACTGAGAGAGTTGAGGAATGCTCATCAAACACTTATTAGGAACATCCCACAGATGAACGGGCTAATTGGGAACAGGTGGGTGCCATTATTGGGTTTAAAAGCAGCTTCCCTGAAATGCTCAGTCATTCACAAACAAGGATGGGGCAAAGGTCACCACTTAGTGAACAAATGCGTGAGCTGATTGTCGAAGAGTTTAAAAACAACATTCTTCAATGAGCTATTGTAAGAAATTTAGGGATTTCATCATCTACGGTCCGTAATATCGTCAAAAGGTTCAGAGAATCTGGAGAAATCACTGCACGTAAGCGACAAGGCTGAAAACCAACATTGAATGACTGTGACCTTCGATCCCTCAGGCGGTACTGCATCAAAAACCGACATCAGTGTGTAAAGGACATCACCACATGGGCTCAGGAACACTTCAGAAAACCACTGTCAGTAACTGCAGTTCGTCGCTACATCTGCAACTGCAAGTTAAAACTCTACAATGCAAAGCGAAAGCCATTTATCAACAGCACCCAGAAACGCCGCCGGCTTTGCTGGGCCAAGCTCATCTAAGATGGACTGATACAAAGTGGAAAAGTGTTCTGTGGTCTGACGAGTCCACATTTCAAATTGTTTTTGGAAACTGTGGACATCGTGTCCTCTGGACCAAAGAGCAAAAGAACCAACCGGACTGTTATAGGCGCAAAGTTCAAAAGCCAGCATCTGTGATGGTATGGGGTGTATTAGTGCTCAAGGCATGGGCAACTTACACATATGTGAAGTCACCATTAATACTGAAAGGTACATACAGGTTTTGGAGCAACATATGTTGCCATCCAAGCAACGTCTTTTTCATGGACGCCCCTGCTTATTTCAGCAAGACAATGCCAAGCCACATTCTGCACGTGTTACAACAGCATGGCTCCGTAGTAAAAGAGTGCGGGTAATACACTGGCCTGCCTGTAGTCCAGACCTGTCTTCCATTGAAAATGTGTGGCGCATTTTAAAGCGTAAAATACGACAACGGCGACCCCAGACTGTTGAACAACTTAAGCTGTACATCAAGCAAGAATGGGAAAGAGTTCCACCAGAAAAGCTTCAAAAATTGGTCTCCTCAGTTCCCAAACGTTTACTGAGTGTCGTTAAAAGGAAAGGCAATGTAACACAGTGGTAAAAAGGCCCCTGTGCCAACTTTTTTGCAATGTGTTGCTGCCTTTAAATTCAAAGTAAATGATTATTTGCAAAAAAAATAATAAAGTTTCTCAGTTTGAACATTAAACATCTTGTCTTTGCAGTGTATTCAGTTGAATATAAGTTGAAGAGGATTTGCAAATCATTGTATTCTGTTTTTATCTACGATTTACATAACGTGCCAACTTCACTGGTTTTGGGTTTTGTACAAAAAAAAGGCATGTCAAGTCATAATTGACGGACATGATTGATGGGAACTCTAAGGGATGAAGTCGACTTTTCTCTTATTTCTGGAATTCTTTGGTGCTGGAATGTGACTGTCGCGAAAAGATGTAACGTTAATATTCAGTGGCGCCCCGGTGCGCCCCCCACGGAAGTAAAAAAATTAAGCATTTACTATCCTCAGAATAAGCCCTAACTTAGAACATGCATGCATATTAGTGTAGCGAGCATAATCTCTGTTGATCTTCAAGTCTGTAACCAAAGTGACCTACCAGTCCCCACGGTTTATAAACCACTCTTTATGGTTCACTTCTCTATTCTGGTTGTGTTGCATCATGGCAAATTTCTTTGGATCCAATTGTATATATTTGCTGTATGCAATAGGATTGACCAAGAAACTCTACTCTTGCAAATAAAAAACGATACTTGGACTTAAGCTATGTACAATTTATTAATTTTTTTTGTTTTCGTCCTAAAGTTTAAGAAGGCAGGCTTGCTGGGAAATTGGTTCCACTAATGGCCTTGCTTGTCTCCAGCAAGCAGTCTGCATGAGTTTATAGAGGCTGGCAGGAACCCTGGACATTGGCATGGGAGCCATGCAATGTGTCGTTGAGGACAAGGAAAGCAGCACATGTATTTAGCCGTATAAAGCTGTACTTGGGCAATATACAAACTAGCTACCCCTTAAACAAGCTTTAGTTTTGGCAGGACAGTGCTTTCAAGGGGTTTCAATTGGTTAAATTTCCTAACAAGATAAAATTGAGTCTATTAGGCTAACGATAACATTTGATGTCAGTAAACACACTCCAGGGCTCTATTCTAACACTGAAGCCACCAGCCTGGCTACACAAAAAGTACAGGGATGTGCTTGCGACTGTGTAGGCAGGTGTATGGGCAGGACCTTGATACCGTGGCTCAACCCTTTGATCACTACTGCTAGGCTCCAAATGTGCAAGATTGCAGTGTGAATGTGATGCATATTTGGCTCTATTTTTGTACAGTGTTAGGAAGTGGAGCCATCTTGTCTGTCTTTATATACAGTCTATACATGCGCAATGTCTGCCAATACACGCACTGATTGGTCTGCACATCTATTCCAATTTTCAACGGCATTGCTTTTTTTTTGAGATTGTATTGTCACTGCTACTTCTTTCTTTATTCCTCAGGCATTTCTTATCCCTGGCTGGGAAAAGGGCATGGACAACAAGACAGTGATGCAAATGCTGAAGTTATTCTTTCCTGCTAGGGTGAATATCTTTGCATCATCCCTTTTCACTTCATTTGGCAATCCTCGGCATGCTTAATTTCAGAAATATCCTTAGACAAATCAAGCCTCTTCAATGCCTAAAACAACTGGCATTCTGTCTGTCAGTTAAGCTGTCTCCAATTATATCCCCAAGTGCACAACTAATTAACTATTACAAGCCATTTAAAAGTCTGTTCTTTGTGACATCACACAGAGAACACTAAGAATAATGACGGATTTGATCGGGTTTTGCACTTCGGGCCGAGGGCAGCCTGCTATTCATAATAGCATTTTATGCAGTCAAATATTGTGCTACGTTGAAGAAATATATTTCATTTGAAAGTGTGAGAACTCATTCTGAGATAGAAGCAACACATCTTAATGAATTTCTACTACGATTAACCTTGCACTATGCAGTGCTGTACAGAAGCCCAGTAGAAACTAAATAAGTGCCCCCATTGGCCATTATGTACTGATCTAACTGAATACTAAATGTCTTAGCCTATCAGCCCTCACTCAATTACATTAGAACATGTGGCTGGACCATGTATGTGCACGGTACAGTACCTAAACGAAAAATGTCTAACCTCTCAAACCCTTTATCACAATTAATCTTGAATGATTTTTACTCACAGTAATCAATGTACACTGTCCTTTAAAAATCGTCCTTTAAAAATAAACAAATTCTATGATTTGATATTTATTGCAGGACTTAAAGGTCCCCTATTATGTCACCGGGTGCATAGCCAGTTAGTTATTACAGGCCATTTTAAAATATTTCCTCTCTTGACATGACATGGGGGGGAAAAAAAACAACCAGAGGCATGAAGAACTGATCAACTTCAGCCAAGCAGTCAATCAGATTTCAGTATTCTGGGTGGCCACTCCCCCTTGTGATGTCAGGAAGGGGAGATTTTGAACTGGCTCATAATAGCTAATTAGCCGTGCACGTGGTTGCATAATAGGGGACCTTTAATATGTTTCAGCTAGCAATAATTATTTTTACCCTACATGATGAACTGCGTAGCTTCTCTGACAGAATCTTTTTCTGCCAGACAAAAATCACATGATTATACTTGTCAAAGTGGTTCTAGAGCAGTTAGCGCTTTGGTTTGGGAGGGAATTTGCTCTGAAAGGGTTAATACACAGCAGTAAACTAGTTGGCTATAGTTGATCCATTCTTCTTCCCTGTGGGTGGTCACTTCTCCAAATTAAGTCATGACAACTCATATCTTGAAATAGCTTGTAATGGCTAATTCACTGTGGACTTTGTGAAATCGCAATTGAAATGCAGAATGATATTGTATATTTATGAAAATTTGAAATGTGTGATCAATATAATATAGACAATGTATACTGTATATTTGGCTGAACCTCGACAGGAATACGATCTCATGACAATTCTGGCATAGGGACTGACCAATTATCGGTCACACTAAGTGCCATTTGGTATAAAGTATTAGTCAGAACTAATATTGATAATAAGACAGCAGAGCAGTTTGACATAAGGTTTTTAATGTTTTGAGAGACTGTGTGGTTAGCTCAAGAACAATGAAAATGTGCAATCGCTAAATTTGCTAAACAATCAGATAGCGAAGTTGACATCTTTAGAGCCATGGACTTTAGAATGTGACAGATTTAGATAATCTGCAACCAATTAAAGATGCATGCCAGTTGTGAGGGTCACCATAAAGGTTTTAAATTAAGTGGTTTCATAACAGTTTCGAAAAAGTGAGGTTACTTGCTCTCGGCTATATCCCCCTTTATATACATCCTCAATTTCATTTTTCAATTAGGAACATCATCTCCATAATTTTTTTCCATTTCAGACTGAAAGTGAAAGAGAACTGATAGCACAGGAGTACCTTCGTGATGTACTGTCTCCAGAGGCTGTTCGAGATGGATTCACTGAAATCATGGGGGACTTGTTCATGGTTCTACCAACCATCAAAGTTGCTAAGTACCACAGAGGTTAGTATTTGAGATGTTCTCTCCAAGGAAGTTATAGAACTGTAAAGACAATGCACCATAATCATTGAAAACGCTGCCAGTCTCTCTCTTTTGGAACCTAAATATCGCTCAATGTTGAGGAAATACAGGTAGTTGGAATTTAACATGGGCACTCACCTAGCACTTGATAATGGAAACTATAGTTATGCTTAGTCGGCATGATTGAATAAGTTTTTTTTATTAAAAAAAAAAAAAAAAAAAAAAAACGCCAATTTTGGCCCAAATATGGCCTTAAATGGTCCAAAACGGTTCACTCCAAAAACAAAAAATCTGAAACCTGGTTTCCCACTACATTAGGTCATGGTCATAATATGGTGTGCAAGGGGTTAAAGTCCCTTTTTACATAATTTTGGATGCTTACCTCAGGTTGTCATTCATGAACACCTGTATTAATGTAATTAGATCAGATTTTAAACAGTCTGGTCCACTCTTTTTATGTAATCCTGTTTGACCTAGTTTCCAGACTATTCACTAATTTCCGCCAAAAAGTGGTCTCAGAATGCCTAATTTCAAAAAGCATGTTCAAACAGAAGGAGGTTGATAATCAAAAAAGTTTTTATGTCATTAAATGAATGTTTAAATGTGTATATTTGTCTGGTATAAATACCATTACTATCATCCAGTGCCCAGGGGGTCATCTGGGGGTCTGAAGGCCAGGGTCTGAAAGGGTCATTTTGGCCTGAAGTGGTTTTCCGACCCCCACAAGTCCCCTACCAATGGTAATATTATCCTAAAACTTAGTTTGGTGGTGGGAAAGTTCCCAAATATACGGGAAACCACATTTCCAAGAGTATCATTCACTTAACCACGTCCTGGGGACCCTCAAAAAGTGAAAAATCTCTGCCGCCTTAAAAAAATTGGATTTTGTGGGTCCTCCTCTCTCTCCTCTGATGTCTCATGGTGATTCTGCCCACAGAATCCTGATATATGGGCCAGAATGCACCAGCTTATCAAGTTTCAGCTTCCTATCTCTATTATGTGAGAAGTTACAGTTCCAAAAAGCCACAAAATGAAATGACCAATTCACATAAGTCTAAATTTCAAAAGGGCATGACACAAAAACTATTAGAGAAATTGACACAAAACTTGGGAATCTTTTGTTTGGTACTATAAAGTATTTTTGGACTAAGTTTGACCAAAATCCAAGAGGTGTCATGTACAAGGCACCTCAATATTGGCTTTTTTGACATGGAATGACCCAGATGTTTCAATACACAGAGCAGCTGCTTATTGGATGCTTTTTTAGCCTAATTTTTTTCGGGATTCTGTTTCAATACAGATTTTAAGTGTTGTGAGTGACAATCCCTAGATATCAGTCATTTCAGAGGTATTCAAACCAGCTTACCTGGCACTAACAACCATGCCGGGGTTAAACCCATTGAGATCACAATTTTTTTCCTCAATTCTGACTGTTGATGCAATTATTAACGTTGGCACTTTACCCTTAGTTGTATCACCTTATACACAGCACTGCCGTAACATCATTGGTAGATTGTATAAATGGGTATACAGACATTCCTAATAAAGTGCTGGGTCAGTCTACTTGTTAGCAAAATAATAAGAAACATTACGTTTTGGACAAAGACATAGTTTTTTCTTTACAATTTGGCTCAGTCAGACAATTTAACATCTGAAATCAAGTAAATTCAAATAATCTGAAAATTTAGACTGATTTTTTACTTTTTTTTTTTTTTTTTACAGTACATTTTTATGGATTTTGTTTCACCATGTAAAAATTACAGAATTCGTTTTACAAATTGAAGCACTGATTACTAAAACCCCACAAGTCAAGTCAAGTGTGACTTATGGGGTTTTAGTAATAGGTGCTGCAATTCTTTTTACATTTGCGCTGGAAGGCGCAAAAATTCATTCTTCAAATTATTAACTTGTGCAAGCAGCTCAGTCGGCAAAACAGTAATCTTAGATCCCAAATTGAAAGAAACAAATACTATGGATTTTTGGCTGGAAATTTGACTGGGAACCTGATGGTTGGTAATTTGGGCCCCTTGAGTATGACCGTTGACGCTACATTTTCCGCTGCTTAGTCTAATCAACAGTTGTAAGCTTTGGTTAAAAGGTATTGGCTAAATAACTGCAATGTAATGAATTTAAGTGTTATTCAAAGATTAATTAAGAAATATTTTTGTTTGGGTTTTTCAGCTTTATTAGACTGGATAATATTCAGGAAGAATGGGGAACTAGAGACAATTGACAAAAGTTGTGAGGCTGGATTCAAACCGCCAAAATTTTGGCTCGTAACAAGCTTGTTAACAGTGCTCCAATGGCTGCACCACTGAGACCACTCGACATTTAAAAAAAAAAAACTAGGTCTACGCTGTCAGCGGCCGACAGCAAGGGGTATATCCCCAAAATTCCACAATCCTCGAAGCCCCCTTTATTAGATTCCCCTTTACTAGACCTACAATATGAGGCAAATTTGAAGTCTGTGTAATATATAGATATACAAAGGCTTATTCACGGAGAGGAGAAGGGATATTTAAAATTGGAATCTGTTAATCTGTATAAATCTTTAAGGAAACTTGTATAAGAAACACATCGTGAAATAAATGCCAAAATACAACTCTGCTTCATTTCGGATCATTTGGTTGTTACACTGTTTTGCCTTGTTTCCCTTTTTCCCTTTTCTTTCGGCTCTTATCTCTCTATTTCATTATAATTATTATTATTATAATTCATTTGTTTTCTCTCTTTTTTTTCTTCCTTTCCCACCTTTTTTTGTTTATTTGATTTTCTCTTCTTTTCTATTCCTTTTGTTGATGTCTTTGTATAATATTATTGTATGTATATTATTCTGTAAATCAACTCCACAACTCGCTACCTATTTATTTGTCTGGTCACATATTTGTCTGTATGCACTTATTGGTGAATTAAAAAAAAAAAAATTTCACCAGAAGTCTGTGTAATGAATTGTTCCACAGATATGGTTAAACCTAGGTGTGCATACTTGCCCAAAATCTAATCAGTTCATCCTCTGCCATATCTACCCATAAGCTAAAAATGAGAAGCCAATGTAAAGTATTTTGTGAGTCATTGCCCTAACGGCTAAAATCTGTGGACGCGGTGGCGGCAGAGGGCCTGGCGAAATCATGATATCTCTCGAAACTCGTATTTCGGGGATATAACAAAAATGCGCAGAACTGCAGGGGCTGTTTGAGGTCAATTTTTATATATTATGCACAGCTGCGTTTTCATTCCCAAGTACCCTTCATTCAGAACAGCATGTATGATTTTACCTCCAGATGCTGGTGTCCCAGTGTACCTGTATGAGTTCCAGCACAGGCCTGAGGCACACAATGACAGGCCCAGCTTTGTGAAGGCTGATCATGGATCTGAAGTTGGCTTTGTCTTTGGGGCCTGTTTCTGGAACGGCTCTGTTAAACTTACAGGTAAAGTGGTTCCCTGGGGCCGGTTGCATAAAATCAAACTCAGTCTTAGACTTAAATGTAATTTTAAGTCAGGCTTGCTATAGACACCTTAATTAGCCTGTTGCATTAAGCCTGTCCATGAGTCATTGATTTAAGACTGGACTTAGATAGCCTGTCGCGCTATGGATCATGGGTAAAATGAAACAGAGGAGAAAAACATGGCGGACGCAATAGCAACACTCAGTGGCAGGAGTAGATCACTGCGCTTTAGTGCAGCAGAAAACCTTTGCTTATTAGAAGAATATAATGCAGAAAAAAGTATTTTATTCAGTATTTTTAACCAAGTTAATGGAAATTTAAGATGTCATCGAGTATGGGAGAAAACAATCGGATAACTCAAGATGAAAGGAAATTATCCCAGCCCCGCAAAATTCATATTAAGATTGGTATGGTCTGTTTGACTAGTTCAATCTAATATGGGGCAACTCAGTAAAGGCTGCCCAGTGGTAGAGAAAGACAGAAATTTCCCTTTTAACTAATGAAAATTTTTGACCCTTTTTTCAATCATTTTCCTTCACTGTAAACCGTGATAGTGTGGTGAACTCAAATCTTTTGAAGAAACCTATTACCTCAAAAAATTGTACAAGCCACTTAATTGCATTGAGTGGATGGTACTTACAGAAGATAAGGTAAACATTTTGAGAAGTTATTTTTGCCATATTTTCTAGTGCTGTGCACACAAGGTCATTAAATTGGCTTACACAATATTTTAAGGCAATCAGTTTCCACAAATCAATTGAGTGCACCACACCACCCTAGAACACTATCGCCGGGTGATTTTTCACCCGAGCAAACGTGTTTACGTGATTTTCATTATGTTGCGTTTGTCTGAGTGTCTGTCTGAGGGTCCCTGGGCAGCTTCAGCATTGTCTTTGACATCTTTGAAGGCATGGGTGTTTTGTTTACCTCAGGGTACTTTTTTCATTTTGTTAGACATGGCACTGTTGAAAATAAAAGAACACTACTCTAATTTGTCATGTATTGTCATATTTTGATGACAAGTACGTTTTATTGGGTATTTTACTATATCGGGAAAAATCACCCGGCGTTATTGATGGTGTTACTAATTTTAGCAATAGTGTTCTAGGGTTAACAAGTTTTTCCAGTCATTATAATAATCAGTCGACATGTCAATGAAAAGCTTCCTCCTTTCTGCAATGCTGTAGTGATATGCTAAATGAAGAATATTGTTTTATTCACTTTATAAAGAAGATAAACTCTGATAACTTCCATGTGTTTTAGCCCACCCTGAATTCAGGCAATCTAATTGTGCTCCATGACTGTTTAATCACAACAAAGAAAATAAGGACAGGTACCAGCAGCTGAACAATGTTTACTTCGACTAAAATGCAATTTCTCATCAAAACTACACGGTTCATTTCCTGTCTCACCATAACAAGGATAACTGGCCACACCTGAGAGTGTTCAGTGTTTTCTGAGCTGACATTTTTTTTTATTTAAATGAATGTTTTCAAACAGGCCAAGGCCAGTCATGAGTTAAAAGGTATGTTTTCATTCCCAATTTTCAGCCCACTAGCCTCCATTGTTGACACTGATATAAATGGAGTCACATGCACAACAGCAGAACAGATTCATGTTAAGTACACAGAATATTGGTACCACTGGATTCAGTATAGATTACAATTTCATGTTGTCTCATGAGGTGTAGTTGGGCCAAAGTTATTTTACATGAACAGTGGACATGCAAGGTACTCTGGGTGCATGCACCAAGTAATATTTTTAAATAATCTTATTCTACCTTTGGAATTTTTAAACCCAACACTCTGCTGTACTCAAAAACCCACTATAATCTGGGAGTTTCAGTTATCTACAACCAAAACCATTTTCACGCATCAACTGAGGTGGTTCTCTGAAGCGCACAGAAACCCTCTTTTTTATTTCTTTTTTTTTTTTTAACCGAAGCTGAGATGGTTTGGAGCTAAGGAA
This sequence comes from Gymnothorax reevesii, assembly GCA_029721435.1. NCBI lineage: Eukaryota > Metazoa > Chordata > Actinopteri > Anguilliformes > Muraenidae > Gymnothorax > Gymnothorax reevesii. The sequence goes on along the minus strand of CM056574.1, from coordinate 26,398,195 downwards.
GATCTTTTATTTTCATTTTTAGCATGCCGTCCGAGCATATCTGATAAACCGTTGAGAGCTGCTGGACTGAAATACTGAGACCAATCCGATTAAGCCCTCTTATACCCTGGGTGGCACAACTGCCCACTCATTGTGACAAATGGCCATGATCTAGTCTTGATTTGACTGTGGCTTATCCATGTACCACAGTGTAATGCTTCAACAAAATGGGCCACCCAGCACCCCCATTAAGAAGCTATTACAACCTCTTACTTACTCTGCAAACAGCGACTCTGTTGACTGCCATTGATATTACATATCTGTGTGTTTGCCTCAGGCCCAGTCACAGCAGAAGAGGATGAATTGTGCAGGAAGGCAATGGCATACTGGGCTAACTTTGCTCGGACCGGGTAAATTTTCAATCTTATTCTTGTAGTGTTACATAATCCTCTTGACACATTAATTCTATTGGCCATATAGTTATGTTGCAGTTTATCATGTGGACAGTGATGTTTAACTTGTGTGGTCATATGCTACGTATACGCCTGGGCAACACACTCTCATCCCGACTCGTCATATAGTGACGCTACCTTACCAAGTGTGGGTATACTGTGAAAAAGGCGGCTTTTTGCGTCCTTGTTTGACGTTTAGGGTTTGGGTTCAGGTTAAAGGTTAGGGGTTAGGGGGCAGGGTTCGTTTTAAACTGGCTGTAAATAAGGATGCCAAAAACCTCCTTTTTCATCGTAATTTAATGTTTGGTCAGGTCGTGTCACAATATGACAAGTCGGGATGAGACTGGGCTCAGCTGGGAAATAATGTTATTTGTACAGGAGGGAAAATATGATTATGTGGAACTGTGTCAGGTTGGTTATCCAAATGTTTATTCAGAATGGAGGAGAATAATGTGACTGGATATTGACTTTGATGTACTTGCTAGTATGCACATTAGGCAGATGCCATGCGCAAGCTTTTAGCGTCACTGAAGTTGGTTATGAAGCTCATTTTCATCTGTAGTCGCTAACAAAGAAGAGGTCTTTGATCCCAAACATATTTTGTTTCCAGCTCACCCAATGGCGCTGGGTTACCAGAGTGGCCAATCTACGGAGAGACAGAGGAGTACATGAATTTGGACCTAGAACCATCTGTGGGACAAAAACTGAAGCAAAACAGGGTTCACTTCATTGACGTTACCCTCCCTGAGCTTTCCGCCAGGCCTACATCAATTACAAAGCCCTTTGGCTCTTCATAATGGATTCATGTTGTTAAAAACTGTCATTTGTGTTATGAAAATGTTTTGGAACTTGTTAATGTTTAATTTTTTCTCAAATAAATGAGTCTTGGGCTATGCTGACAGATCAATGTCTAATCTTTGACCACAGAATATTATTCACATGACTTTTGCTCAATTTAATGATATTTCCTTGAAACAGTTGTTGATTTCACTAACTGAGGCTTTGATGTATGTAGACTGTGTTATAACATTTGAAAATTGATTAAATCTTGCCCCTCTTGTCTCATTTTTTAATTTAAAATTGGCTTTAAATTAAATCTACAGACAGGTGAAAAATTAAAGAAAATAATGTGAATTCAAACAGAAGAAACATTACATTTGCAGATGCCTCTGTTCATTTGTGGGGTATGGGGTGGGTCTACTCATTGGCTTAGAGGCAGAGGGGTCACTGAAAATCAATGCAGTTATACTGGGTGATCAATTTTGTATACTTTGATGAAGCATTCTTAGGAATGGAAGTAGTGTCTTCCAGGACAACAATAGCCCAAGGGCAAAAGGGGTCACTAGATGGTTTTATATGTATAAACATCTTGCACAAATGCCACCACCTTCATACTGTCTATCCATCATCTACAATAGGAAATTACTGTTAAGTGCTTGATTATTGGATCATGAAAACAAGGCTACAGGTTTCTATGTAGGTCAAGGGTAGCCACACTGTCTGGCAACTTGGCGTCTCGTTCACTGGTCATTGTAGATCCCAGTTTCAAGCTCATGCTTCTCCTTGTACTCTAGCTGGCTGTTTTCCTGTTTATCGTCTTCTTCATTCAACTTTGTTCCCCTGCTTGTGTCTACCGTTCCTCCAGGATCGATTCAAAAGTAATGACCTCGGAACTGTCCATTAGCCCCAATTTGCCTCCTCCTCAATACCCAGTACGATGCCGCCCAACCTCAGCCTGACCAGTGACCACATTCGGCCTGCCCTCACCTGCTTTAGCTGCCTGATTATTTAATAAAGCACCCTCTGGGTTTTCTGCATATATTGCATTTGGCTCATTCTGTTCAGACGTCCCTAACACATAAGTGGGCCTATTGAACAACTTTCTCATCCAGGTTACTCAATTCACAAAGAGGGATAAGGCATGCAAAATGCAGCCTTTATTCACCTTCGCTGAGGGAGGGGTATGTTTTTGCCAGCATTGGTTGGTTTGTTTGTCTGTTTGTTAGCAGGATCTCAAAAACAGCTGCATAGATCTGAAACCAAACTTTGTAGGATGTTACAGTAGCACATGAGGAACAAGTGATTACATTTTGGCATATCTATCTATCATGCCAAAGTACAGCTGAGAAAGTTGAACAGCCTAAGTTGAAATCTAGCTTCTATGCTGGGAAGCTTCATCTGTTCTGCGGTCCCAATATCACAGATTTTTCTTTTTTTTCTAATGATTTTCCATATTCTGTGGACTATTCAGCTCTCTGCCCGTTTACAAGCAGAGAGGACCACTTCCTTATGACATTTACTCACCAAATTGGATAGAGGCAGTGGGTGACTCCCCCACTTTATTGCAGTTTTATTGCAGCAGACAGTGACTGAGAGACCTGTGTTATGCATCAGATACTCAAAATCAGTGATCTCTATCGGAATGCGGAGCTACACTGCCATCCATAATTATTGGAACTCCTGGTTAAGATGTCTTCTTTTGCCTCTAATAAATTCAGTTTTTTTCTAAATAATATAGGACCACAATGAAAAAAAGAGGAAAATCCAACCTTTAATTCAAGTGCATTTATTCAGTGGGAAAAAAAATCCCACATTAAGCAATAATCTTTTTACATCAAATCATGTATGGCACAATTATTAGCACCCCTGATGTTAATACTTTGTACAACAACCTTTAACCGACAAAACAGCGCCCAATCTTCTCCGATAATGTTTCACAAGATGGGAAAATACAGAAAGAGGGATCTTTGACCATTCCTCTTTGCACAATCTCTCTAAATCATCCAGCGACCTGGGTCCTCTCCTCTGCACTCTCCTCTTCAGCTCACTCCACAGGTTTTCAATGGGGTTGAGGTCTGGGGACTGAGATGGCCATGGGAGGTGCTTGATTCTGTGTCTGGTGAACCATTTCTGTGTAGATTTGACCACATGTTTAGGGTCATTGTCTTGCTGAAAGACCCAGTGACGGCCCATCTACAGCTTCCGGGCAGAGGCCACCAGATTTTGATTCAAAATGTCCTGGTATTTCAAAGTGTTCATGATGCCATTCACCCTAACAAGACTCCCAGGGCCTCTGGAAGAGAAACAGGCCCACAGCATCACAGATCCTCCCCTATACTTCACAGTGGGCATGAGGTGCTTTTCTGCAAACTCATCTTTTGTGTTCTGCCAGACCCACTTAGAGTGTTTGTTGCCAAAAAGCTCTATCTTGGTCTCATTTGACCAAAGCACACGGTCCCAGTTGAAGTCCCAGTACCGCTTAGCGAACTCAAGACGTTATGATTGTGAGTGAGAAAAGGTTTTTTCCGTGCGTGCCTCCCAAACAGCTTGTTGGCATGTTGATAGCGCCTGATGGTTGTTTTGGAGACTTTGTGACCCCAAGATGCTACCATTGTTCCGATTCTTTAACAGTGAGCTTTGGAGAACTTTTTATTTCTTTTACCATCCTCCTCACTGTGCATCGTGGCAAAATAACCTTGCCTCCTTGTCCAGGCTTGTTTACCACTGTTCCAGTTATTTTAAACTTCTTAATGATTCCTCTGACAGTAGATATGAGCAGGTGCAGGCGAGTGGCTATTTTCTTGTAGCCATTGCCTGACTTGTGAAGGTCGACACACATCTGCCTTACTTGAATGGTGTGTTCCTTTGTCTTTCCCATGTTGAAGAGTGGATAAGAGAAATGGCCTCTGTGTCACGTCATATTTATACCCCAGGGAAACAGGAAGTGATGAATGACTAATTAAATGTTCCTAGATACTCTGATCAACTTTGTAAACTACTGTAGAAATGAAAGAAATACTTCAATTACATTTATTTCCTAGGAATTGTTAGGGGTGCCAATAATTGTGGAACAGGTGATTTTAAGAAAAATAATTATTTCTTAGTCAGAAAATTTTTTTCCCTTAAAATTCACTTGAGTTGAAGGTTACATTTTTCCACAGTTTTCAGTGTGAGAGTATGCTTCTGTAATAAAAACTGTAATTTATTTTCAGGCTTTTACCACAGCTTAACCAGGGGTACCAATAATTATTCAGGGCGCTGTATTTAACACAAAAAAAAATCACTTTTGCTTTCACAATGTGCCTACGGGTAAACCAGGTAAAAGGGCATAGTTCGCACGTGGATGCATATGGGGGTGGATTCATACCAATAGATTACAGTTCAGGGTCAGTGTCTTGACCTCCTATTTGCATAGAGTTCCAGATTGGGAGGGGGAATGGGGTTCTGGGTGTGTGATATTGGCAAATTTTGCGGTATTAAAGAGAGCATGCTCATGTGCGTCCGTATCTCTGCCCCTCTGCATAGTGTAGACATGGCTTTCGTCAGGAGTATTTTGATTGCTGCCGGCCTCACGATAACCTTCTTCATGACCGCAAAATCAGGTGAGTAACATTACTTCAGTTTGTTACTCTTAATTCTCATTCATAGCCATGCCACAAACATGCCAGTCAGCAAAGTTTAAAATGAACGTCACATTTTATGCTGCGAGAGACTCAAGCTTCAAACAGCGTTTTGTTTCTCTCATCAGGGAAAAAAAATTGCCCTCGCTGTTGTAACAGTTTTTGCGATTGAAAGAACTGCGCTGGTATTTTGGTTTTCCCAAAAAACAAAACTACTCTCGAAGTTTTAAGTAAAATCCGATTGTTTATCGACTCCATAGATTATTAGGAGTCTCTATTGATTAATAAGCGCACACGTATTCTGAGCAGTTAGGTCACATTAGTGTTGTTTCATGAATCTGCGCTTGAACTGGCCCGTAAAAGGGCAGAGAGGCTGCAGTTTTTCAATGCAGCCAAGCAGAGGGACGCCTGATACAACTGATCTAATCAACTGATCTCAGCCTGTGCAAATGTTGAAACTGAGACATCTAACATTTTTATCCGCAAAATGAGCTTTTTTAAAATTTTATGGCAGCAACAGGTCTCAAAAAAGTTGGGACACAGGCAAAAGGGCTGAAAAAGCAATTAATATATCAGCTGACAGAAAATTCAGCAAGTAATTTAGTTAATTAGCATCAGGTGTGTAATATGATTGACCATAAAAGGGATTTCTTAGAAAGGCTCTCAGAAGTAAAGATGGCCAGAGGTGTCATGGTTTAGGCGTGCGTTTGTTTGTTGGACCTTTCTTTGTTCAATCATCCGGGACGCTATCGGATTTCTTTTCAATCTAATTCCTGGCGCAGCAGGCTGATTGAGCTGGGGCAGAGTTTTCCGGACTCTACATATATGGCCAGGGCTTCACCACACCTATCTCTAGATTGTCTGCTTGTTTCTAGCACTCCAGCCGGAGAAAATCTCCAGTCAGTTTTCCTAGTACTTTGTTATATTCCCTTTTTTGGTAGGAATTGCTTCTTTTAGAAATTTTCTCTCTTCTCTCTTGTTGTTTATTCTCTCTCTCACTACTTCCGTGTTGTGTACTTTAATCCTTCCTTGGAAGCGTGAGATTTTTCTGGAGGTGTGTCCTTCTTCTGTGTTTGTCTCTTAGCTGAGCTGCTCTCAGTTCTTTCTCTCACTGGTCGCAGCACCTGGCGTCCTGTCACCACCCATTACAGTACACTCTAGCCGAACATGGAGTCGTCAGCCGCGGCTACGTTAGAGAAAGTGTTGGCTGATCTGCAAGCCACACTCTCGGGCTATGGCAAGGGCTTGTCTACCCTGAGCAGTCGACAGGCTGAGTTGGCGGAGCGAGTCCCCCATCAGGACGAAGTTTTACAAAAACAGGAGAGGGTCCTGTTAAGTCTCGCTGAGAGTATTCCAGCCTTGTCCACTCAAATTACACAGAATGTTGCACAAACACTACACTCACCCTGTGAGCCTAAGCTCCAGCTACCTCCACGATATGGAGGCAAGGCAGGGAAATGTAAAGGCTTCATCGCCCAGCGTGAAACATTTTTCAAAGCTCAGCTTTCACGTTTTGTAAATGAAGAGTCTCGGGTTTCATTTATATCATCTCTGTTGACTGACAGCCCTTACTTGGGTCAGGCCACTTATTCGATCTAATTCCCTGGTCGTGAGTTCAGTGAAGACTCTCGTTAGGGATATGGTGTCGATGTTAGATCAAGATGTGTGTGGGCAAGACACGACTACGTGTCTAATGCATCTTAGGCAGGGTTCCGAGAGCGTTGCTGAGTTTTCTATAACCTTTCGCTCTCTAGCTACAGAGATGGGCTGGCCAGAGGCGCCTCTAATGACTGATTTTGTTCATGCCTTGGCGGAGGAGGTGAAGGATGCTCTGGCTATATTAGAACCCTATTGTTCTCTGGATTCGTTGGTTCGCACTGCTGTGTACATTGATAATCAAATTTGTGACCACAACAGAGAAAAAAGTACTGCTTTAGCTCTGGCTGACAATGGGGCCAATCTTCCTCGTAGTATGCATATAGCTCCTATTCCGTCCACTGAACTTTCCACTCCTGGGGAACCTATGCAGGTCGATGGATCATATGTGAGCCGGGCTCGTAAGCCAGTTCATAAACCAATTATCTGCTAAAACTGCCACAAACCGGGACATATTCGCCCACACTGCCCTGATCTCAAGGGACAAGAAGTCCCTCTAGCTGTATGGAGGGCGCTAATACAGCTAGAGGGACAGACCCAAACTCCCTTCCGAACCATGATTCCTGGAGAATTAACTGTGGGTAGACGGATAATTCCTGGGGAGATTTTTTTGGACTTTGGGGCCATGGATGGTTTTATGGATGCGGTGTGGGCTGAGAGGCATTCTATTCGTATACGCCCTCTGCTACACTCACGCACTGTTTAATCTTTGGATGGTCGCCCACTAAGTTCTGGAATTATAACTGAGGTCTCTGAAGCACGAACCATGTTCATTCCCTTCAGGTGCCAAACTGAGGAGGTCCGATTTTTTATTATTCATTCCCCTGTTTTTCCTGTTGTGTTAGGCCACTCGTGGTTATGGAAACATAAGCCTCACATCCGTTGGAGTAGTCAGACTAGCCCTATTGTCCAGTGGGGCGCTAAATGTAGATCCCACTGTTGGGAGAGTTTGACTTTAGTTCCGGGCATCAACCTAGGGGAGATGCAGATGCCACAAGTGATTCTGCTGAGTTTGTCTCATACAGCCCTCCTAGTCGGGATGAAGGGAAGAGCCGCCTCGGAGGAGGGGTTGGAGTGGGATCCTCAATTTGACTGGCAGCAGCCGGAGGATGATTGTGATTTGGAGGATCTCTCTGTCTATGATTTGGTCATGGTCATGGCGAGTCCCATTTGGGGGCCTCTTTGAATTTTGATCTGCCTCCTAATGTTCCTAGTGATTATGCTGATCTTGCCGAGGTTTTTAGCAAAAACAAGCCTCGACTTTACCTCCTCATCTCCCATACAATTGCAAGGCCAATCTTCACCCTGGTACTACTCCTCCTAGGGGTTCACCATACTCACTGTCAGGGCTAATGGTTTTATTCAGCCATCCACGTCTCCTGCCGGAGCAAGGTTTTTTTGTGGGGAAAAAAGACGGTGGTCTGAGACCCTGTATTGATTATTGGAGTTTGAATAAGATCACCATTAAAAACCGAAACCCCTTCCATTCATGAATTCCACGTTTGAACGTCTGCAGGAGACATCATTTTTTACCAAGCTAGATCTCCAAAATGCTTATAACTTAGTTCGCATTTGGGAGGGGTACGAATGGAAAAGGGCATTTATTACACATGATGGGTACTGGGAATATTTGGTCATGCTGTTCGGATTGGTTAGCGCCTCTTTGTTGTTTCAAGCAGTCGTTAATGACGTCCTCCGAGAGATGTTGGAGAAATTTGTCTTTGTTTATCTTGACAACATTCTGATTTTTTCTTCAATGCTCTCAGAGCATAAACAACATGTCAGACGTGTGCTTGAGGCCCTCCTTCATACCAAGCTTTTTGTCAAGGCTGAGAAACGTGTTTTTCACGCCAAGACTGTCTCGTTTCTTGGTTTCAGTGTGTTGGAGGGGTCAGTCCATATGGACCCTGTTAAGGTGGCAGCGGTCAGGGATTAGCCTGCCCCTCATAACGTTAAGGTGGTGCAATGGTTTTTGGGGTTTGCCAACTTTTATAGGAGGTTTATGCATAATTTTAGTGCGGTAGCTGCTCCCATTATTGCGCTTACCAAGAAGAATTCCTCCTCGCCCTTTGATCAGTCCCCAGCAGCTGAGGCTGCTTTTCTTGAGTTAAAGAAACGTTTTAGCTCAGAGCCCATTCTTGTCTTGCCCGATCCCTCCCTCCCGTTCATTGTGGAGGTAGATGCCGCTTAGGTCGGGGTGGGTGCCATTTTGTCCCAGTGCCTCCTTCGGGACAATAAACTACACCCGTGCGCTTACTTCTCCCGATCATTGTAGGCGGCCAAATGGAATTACAGTATTGGTGACCAAGAGTTGCCAACAGTTAAGCTGGCTTTAGAGAAATGGCACCATTGGTTGGAAGGGACTGAGCATCCGTTTGTGATTTGGACGGATCATAAAAATCTCCAATATATTCAACGTAATTCCCGGCAGGCGCAGTGGTCATTATTTTTTAATCGCTTTAACTTTACGTTAACCTATCGCCTGGGGTCTAAAAACACCAAGCCTGAAACCTTGTCACGGATTTACAACCACTGAACCACGGAACCGGTTATCCCGACTGATCAGATTGTGGCTCCCATTCAGTGGGATGTTGAGTCTGATGTGCAAGGGGCCTTAAGGTCCGATCCTGGTCCTGGTGAGGAACCACCTGTTTGTTTGTTTGTTTGTTCCACCTTCGGTGCACGCCCAGGTTCTAAAGTATGGGCACTCTTCCCATCTGGCGGGTCACCTGGGGGTTCATTGGACCAAAGAGTTCTTGGCCAGACCTTTTTGGTGGCCCAGCATGGTGGAAGATATCCGGGAGTTTGTCGCAGCGCACGGCGTCTGCGCTAGAAAGTAGACTTCCCACCTCCCCCCCTCTGGTTTGTTGAGGCCGTGACCCGTCCCTAAACATGCATGGAGCCATATTGCTCTTGATATCATTACGGGTTTGCCTAATTCTGAGGGCAACAATGTCATTTTGGTCGTGGTTGACCATTTTTCAAAGGCCGCCCATTTTATCACCTTGCTGAAGTTGCCTTCGGTGTGGGAGATAGTTATTCTTGTTGTCGACCATGTTTTCTGCCTGCAAGGCCTCCCGCAAGATGTGATTTTGGACAGGGGCCCTCAATTCACGGCTAAGTTCTGGCAGGCATTTTGCAGTCTGCTGGGGGTCACTGTCAGCCTTTCTTCTGGCTTTCATCCAGGGATTAATGGTCAAACAGAGCGGACCAACCAGTCTCTGGAGAATATCCTTCGATGTTTGGTGGCTGATAATCCATCGTCATGGTGTTCTTTTTTAGCTTGAGCTGAATAGTCCCATTATTCGGTGGACAACTCCTCCACAGGCCCCCCCTTTTTCCTGAGACCGAGAAGGATTCTGAAGTCCCCTCTGACAATTATTTTATTCAATGCTGTTGCTCTGTCTAGGCCAGGGCCCAGTCCTCTTTGTTGCGATCTAGGCAGGGACAGAAGACCACTGCCGATAGAAGGCGCCAGTTGGCCCCATCTTATCGAGTAAGCTAAAGAGGCCAGCTTTCTACTCGGGACCTTCCCTTAAAGGTGGAGTCAAGATAGTTGGCTCCTCGCTTCATTGGCCCTTTTAAAATAGCGCGGAGGATCAACCCTGTTACTGTCAGGTTAAAACTCCCTAAGTACTTGCGTATCCACCCCTCGTATCATGTCTCAAGGCTAAAACCAGTTAGCACTAGTGTCCTGGATCCGGTTGACAAGCCTCCACCGCCACCCAGGATAATTGAGGGGGGCCCGGTTCATACTGGGCGTTGCATTTTGGCTGAGAGGCATGTGGGTCGCGAAGCCCACTTTTTGGTGGACTGGGAGAGATATGGGCCTGAGGAGCGGTGCTTAGTCCCTTCTTGGGACATCCTCGATCCCAGCCTCATCTCTGAGTTCCGTGCACGAAGTTCTTGGGGAACTTCTGGTGCTGCCCCTTAGAGGAGGGGGGGGCGGCGATGTGTGTGTCTGTCATGGTTTAGGCGTGCGTTTGTTTGTTGGACCTTTCTTTGTTCTATTGTCCGGGATGATATCAGATTTCATTTCCATCTAATTCCTGGCGCAGCTGACTGATTGAGCTGGGGAGGAGTTTTCCAGACTCTATACATATGGCTGGGGCTTCACCATGCCTATCCCTAGAGTGTCTGCTTGTTTCTAGTATTTCAGCCCGAGAAATAGTCAGATTTCCTAGTGATTTGTGAATTTGTTTTATTCCCTTTATTGTGAGGAATTGCTTCTTTTAGAAATTTTTTCTCTCCTCTCTTGTTGTTTATTCTCTCTCGCACTGTTTCCATGTTGCAGACTTTTATCCGTCCTTGGAGGCGGAGCTTTTATCGGAGGTGTGTGCCTCTTTTGTGTTTGTCTCTCATCTGGGCTGCTCTCAGTTCTTTCTCTCAATGGTCGTGGGACCTGGCGTCTTGTCACCGCCCATTAGTGCAGGCTCTCCAACCCATGAAGGCTTGCGTAAATTTAAAAATTTAAAAACAATATTCCTCCACGTCAAATTGCAAAGGCTTTGAAGGTCTCATCATAGACAGTGCATAACATCATCAAAAGATTCAGAGATGGGTGTAAGGGACAAGGCCGAAGACCTTTACGGGATGCCCGTGATCTTCGGGCCCTCAGACGCCACTGCATCACTCACTGGCATGATTCTGTCATTGACATTATTAAATAGGCCCAGGAATACTTCAAGAAGCCACCGTGAGGAAACACAGTTCCCCATACTATCAACAGATGCCACCTAAAACTCTTTCATGCAAAAAGGAAGCCATTATTGAACATGATCCAGAAGCACCGCAGTATTTTGTGGGCCAAAGCTCATTTAAAATGGACTGTAGCAAAGTGGTTAAGTGTCCTGTGGTCAGACGAGTCCAAATTTGACATTCTGGTTGGAAATCGTGGGTGTCGTGTCCTCCAGGCTAAAGAGGAGGAAAAACCACCCCTCCAGTTATCAGCATTCAGTTCAAAAGCCAGCATCTCTGATGGTATGTGGATGTATCAATAGATATGATGTGGGACACTTGCATGTTTTAAAAAGCACCATGAATGCTGAAAGATATATAAAGCTTTAAGAGCAACATATGCTCCCCTCCAGACGACCTCTATTCCAGGGAGGGCCTTGTGTATTTCAGCAGGATAATGCAAAACCACATACTGCAGCTATTACAACAGCATGGCTTCGTAATAGAATAGTCTGTGTGCTGAACTGGCCTGTGTTGCACACATTTAAAACAGGAATGCGGGTTGAGTGGAGTGGTTTTTACTGAAACACAAAAGTTTAACGCAGTCATTGCTCATGTACAGGCAGTTCGCTCAGCTCGTTGCTCGTGAATGCTTTCTCTCTACAAGATGACGATAGAACGCCAGACTACTAGTTCAATTACCGATTCATATATTCGTATTCTTTCATATTCATACCCGATTCACGCATTATCACCATTCCATATTAGCACAACCGAAACATTCATTTAAATACGACTGCAGCACACACCATATTAATATAACCGCACCGCCAACAATTCAGCTATTAGCCATGACAACAGGAGACATATAAATGTGCAAAAACTCGATCAGCCCCACATTTCACCCAGTCACGCTGCAATTATAGCGAGTTAGCTTAATGGCTAGCGGCGAGCCTACTAACTTAGTTGCTATTTTTACACTTTGGGAAACTACGGCCAACTTCATTCCACAACTCGTGAATTGTTTAATTCATTTCTGCTTACTATTATTAATTACTCCTGTCTGTGCTTACCTGAAACACAAAAGTTTAACACAGTCATTGCTCATGTACAGGCAGTTCGCTCAGCACGTTGCTCATGAATGCTTTCTTTCTCCAATGATGACAATAGAACGCGAGACTACTTGTTTAGCGTTCTGGTCATGCACCGTTCCCCTCAGCTAAGAGCGCCACCCTCTGGAATACATCCCACCGTTGAACAATGACCATAATTATATTCATCTAATGGTAGATTATATTAAGCACGTTTCCATAACAGAAATACAATTCTCTGAACAGCAGTACAAAAATCTTGCTCTGTCATATAACAAATGAAAAGAAATTAATACAACCACTTCCCCACACCTGCCTGTAGTCCTGATCTTTCACCAATTGAGAACATTTGGCCCACAATTAAACGAAAAGTCTGTGAAAGGAGGCCCAAAACTGTCCAGCAGTTGTGTTTGCGATGTTATCTTTTTGCTTTTGTGAATAAAATACTGTCTGGTGCGATTTGAAAGTCATCGCATTTTGATTTTATTCACAATATACACTTTGTCCCAACTATTTCGGAATTGGGGTTGTATATCCACATTGTGATATGAGTAACAACTGCATAAAAAGAGGAAACAAATTTACCCAGTCAAAGTAAGCAATCAGTTGGTGAAACTGTGGACACGTAGTTGCAAGAACAAGCAAATGACAGAGTCAAACCTGTCTTGCGTTATTGTTTTGTTATTAAGTTGAAGTAAATCATTTTGAAAACACTCGGAACTCTTGTGTTCAGCAATCTGATTTGGATCTTACTGATTTTCTCAGTGCCTAATCTGATCTGTCAAAAGATGTTACCTGAAGTTGCTTAGAAAAAAAAAAAAAACTGTGTTCAGCGGTCTTTGATTCTTCATGGCACTGGTAGATATTTCTATTAAATTTTGCTTTAAGACAGCAAATCATTTCTTTAAACACAAATTTCTCCTAATTAGGACAAATTAACAGCTAATTGAAATCCAATGAAGGCAATTATGGTTGGAACGAAAACCAGCATACACAGGGAGGCCCCAGAACCGAGTTAAGAACTCCTGCCCTATACAGTTTGTCATGTTAGCACCAACAGAGCTGTCCTTTCACCACATGTGCTCATGCAGATAACACTTCAAAATATAATCAACCACCCATTAAAGAAATACACACCAAATGTAATTTCCGTAATTGTATATTAGCACCACGCAAACTACATTTCTCCACTTAGTCATTCACGGCTGAACGAGCAATGGGTTGTAAATTCAGTCAACTGAGTAGCTACCTAACGTCAGCTCGCTAGCTGACAAACTAATATTACATAATGGTTTTGAAAGTATTGCGTGCATGCTACCTTGCTCAGTAATGTGAACTTAGTTATGTGAGTGGCACTTGACTAGCCTGCTACAGTACTGAACCATACCGATTTAACCAACGTTATACTTGGTATTCCATTTGGCTAAGTATAAACAGGGAGACATAATGCAAAGCGATTTTTTTCCTCCACGTTCTCAGCCAATAAGATTTTGGCAAAAGTGATATTACCAATATTATCAATATTAAAAATCAGGGCCGGATCCAGACCGTTTTAACCTTTTCGCTGAATCGTTCAGATTATTTTCTGAACTGTTCGTCATGGGTCAGATTTTTCGCGGGAAACTTTTTTGCTGTTCGTTATCTGAATCCCGGCGGTGGAATACATTGCCGCCACTGTATCAGCGCACAAGATTTTCAACCAATCTCCGTGAAGCAGCGCGTCGGTGTTTATCTCAGAATGCGATCATGCAAGGATGAAACAACAACAATGGCTGCGCCCAGGGAATCACTAAAACAAGGGAATCTCCAACCTTATTTTTTCACAAAAAAACGGTGTTTGTATATTACATATGACAAAAACAGACTCATGTACCATGGATTGTGTTGATAACGTCGTAATGATACGTTATTTCAGAAAACTTGGGAAATATTGTGTGATAAAGATTGCACATGTTTAGCATGTTTTGGTTGATGTTTTGGCCCATATTCACCACATGAATCGTTCGATCGGTAGCATCAACATCATAGATCTACATTTCAATTTGCAACATGTACAATGTGATTATCAATTTTAACTTCATGAAAAGATTATCTTGATCTAGATCCCTCTACATGTAGGTTTTTGTTTTTTAGGGGTTTTTGTGCCCTCTTAATTTTAGTAGGTGCCTACTTGAAAAAAATGACTACTTTTACTTTAATCTACAAGTACTCGTATGACAAAACAAAATTACACGTCATGATTGTTGCCAGTCCCATTGGTTTTGCATTTAAATTGTGACAATAACATGGGATGGATTTTCTTGTAATGGGATGAACGGAGATTTGTTGTAATGTAATGAAAGATTTGTTGTAATGTAATGAAAGATTTGTTGTAATGTGATGAATGAAGATTTTTTGTAATGTGATGAATGAAGATTTGTTGTAATGTGATGAATGGATATTTGTTGTAATGTGATGAATGGATATTTGTTGTAATGTGATGAATGGATATTTGTTGTCATGTGATGAATGGAGATTTGTTGTAATGTGATGAATGGAGATTTATTGTAATGTGATGAATGGAGATTTGATGTAATGTGATGAATGAAGATTTGTTGTAATGTGATGAAAGAAGAGTTATTGTAATGTGATGAATGGAGATTTGTTGTAATGTGATGAATGGAGAATTGTTGTAATGTGATGAATGGAGATTTGTTCTCATGTGATGGAGATTTGTGGTAATGTGATGAATGTGTAGTCGTAAATAAATACTATATGAAACATGAAACTTTGAATGGTCGTTTGTGCAACAGTGTTATGTAGTGATCTATCAAGTATAGTGTGGTGTGGTGCAGATTTCCACATATATGTGTCTGTGTGCACATGCGCTCGCGTGCTTAAATTTTGCTGAAATCTAATCGGGTGCGCGCACGTGCGCTTGAAATCTCCCAGAGATTTGTAAGGGACTAAACCAGTCAGATTTTGGTCTGGATCCAGCCCTGAAAATGTGTCATGAGCTGGGCTATGGGAAAAGTACTAGTTATGTGATGATGCAGTATCTGCCTACTAAGGTTGTATTTCACTTCTTATGTTCCTAGTTGAAATGGAAGTATGACAGCACGGTGTATTATATCATTTTAACTGCATTTGTTACGACTGTTTGGGACAGCCGTTCTGTCATTTAAGAGGCAGTGCTTTGTCTGCTTTATGTCAAGTGTTTCAAGTAAAGCATGACTGCTTTTTTATAGTCAAAATAATTTGGGATCAACAACCTGCTCCACAGTATATGCTAATATTCAGACATTTCCTTTTTTTAATCTTCTTTGGCATTTCCAATTCCACTCAAATCTGGAATGACCAATTAATGAATGGAGGAAATAATAATTAATGGAGGAAACCCTAACGTGCAGGTTTAGAATCTTACTGACAAGCACCCAGATGCCCAGCAGGAGGCACTTACTCAAGGAGCGATGTTAACCCATATAGACTGTATCCCTCTCGTCCCCTGAGCAGTGTGAAGCCAATTATACGCTGCTCTCAAAAAGCTGCTGGTCATAGGCAGCACCAGCACAGCTGGATTCAAGTCGATGTTATGGTGCTAACTCATGCACAGCAGTGCAAGCCAACCCAGCACCCCTATTAAGACATTCAGGAAGAGAAACCACTGTATTGAAAACCTGATATGGCCAGGTGTAAGACTGCCCTATACAGCTATGTTAATGAGTTTTATTGATTGCTGTACAATCATGAGGCATATGCCATGTGCTTAGGAATGGCGGCAGCCTCAACATATAATATTAAGTGGTTTTCAATGTTTTCTGCAGAGCAGGCCCCAGTGGTGACTGTGAAGACTGGCACTTTGAGGGGGGAGTACGCTCGAGTCAAGGGTTCCGACCAGGTGGTGGAGACATTCCTTGGTATCCCCTTCGCCCTACCCCCTGTGGGGCCCCTGCGTTTCGCCAAGCCACAGCCCCCTCTGCCCTGGGAGGGAGTGAGAGACGCCACACATCAGCCCAACGCGTGAGTCCGCCGTCCACACACAGACACAAATGCACGTACCCGCACGTGCACACCCACACATGCTCACACAAACAAGCATCAGCCACACCAAACTTGGGCTATGTGAAGGTTTTACTGCCCTGTCAAGCCAGACGACAGTATCTGCAAATTTCTCAAAATTGGGAAAACCCACCATTGACCCTCCACAGCACCAGCTCCATCTACTTTTAGTAGAGATTAGCCAGATCAATACACATGTACAGAGTTACTGCATGTGCAAGTTAGGAGTTTCCACAGAAGTGGGGCAGGAGGTAAAATTTTAAGGCCAATTTTCTCAGTTTCACTATTTTGCAGATATTGCCATCTGGCTTGTCAGGGCAGTATAAATACTTTATTGACCATGATGCACCAAAAACCTATAACATTTCCCATAGAAAAAAAATCTGAAAAAATCTGTTCACTATCTCCCAGAATAATAGGAACATTTCTTACTTTCGCATTACACAGATTAACTGGTGGGAGAATATCAATAGGCTCTGCAACATTCAGGCTGGAGAATGAAATTCATAATTGCCGTACTGTCGTGAGAACACTTCCTGTTAACGACCAGTGCGGAGGTGGGGTGATTTTTTTTTTTGGTTCTCGTTGCAGATGCCTACAGGACCCAGATGTATTTGTGTCAATGGCAGAAGCTGTGGCAATTAATCACACTATTCCTTCAGTCAGTGAGGACTGCTTATACCTCAATGTGTATGCCCCCTCAAATATCAAGACGGGGAAGAAAGCTCCGGTGAGTACAGTGATATGCACAAGCACTTACTCTCTCTTGCAAACACTTGCACTCTCAAACACACTCGTGTGGACATTAACGTGCACATCTGGTGCATAGTAATCATATGACTGCAGCTGAAATAAAATAATAACATGGAGAAATAAAATGAATGTATTTTTTTAATTTGTTCAGCCAAAGGGCAGTTGCGAGTGTGGCCCAGTTCAATGCATTTTACTTATAGTGATCAATAAAAAGTATGATACAGAGAGAGAGAGAGAGAGAGAGAGACGCCTGTTGCATTTTTAATCAAGTCTTAGAAGTGCAACGGGCAGCACGGTGGTAGCACTGAGTTGGCAAAGTTGGTAGCACTGCCGCCTCACAGTTTGCATGGTCTCACCAGTACCCTTCCACTGTCCAAATACATGCATCTCAGGCTAATTGGAGGCTCTACATTGCCCGTATTTATAAGTAAGTCAGTAAGAGAGAGTGAGCGAGCAGTGTGTGCACCCAGCAGTGGATTTGCAAGGTGTCCAGTATGTGTCTCTGCCTCAGTCAGCTATGATAGGCTCCAATTCCTCCATGGCCCCAGTGAGGGGGAAGCAGAACAGGACATGGATGGATGGATGTAGAAAGTGCCTGCACATTTATATATTGATAAACATGGTTTTGAAACCAACTCTGCCAGATTTCAAAATCTGTGCCTGAGACAAATATTGATTTAGCTGCAGCAACCGCTAAGGTCAGAGTTCTGTGGAATGTCCACACTGCAGAAAAGAAAAAAAATAAAGTCTAACCAAGCATGGCAAGCTTGCATTTAGACTTATAACACTTACTTTGTAAGCTTTTGAATTTGAAGATTTGTCCATGGTTTTAGTGAAATCATATATATTACCCCATAGACAAATCAGTGAGTCAGAATTACCTCCCATCACAGGGAGAATTTGAATTGGTGAATTCAATAAAGGCCCAACTCCACACATTTTCAGCATGGAGTTTGGCCCTTATTGAATTCACCATTTCATTTTTTTCTGAGAAAAAAGGTAACAGAAACGTGTTTTAAGTCTTACTACATGACTAAAATGCTTGTAAGTAAATGCTTGTTAAGATTTTTTTTTTTTTTTTGCAGTGCACAAGCTCAGTTTGCAGTTCAATGTTCAGTGCACTATATTTAACATATTAGGTCAGTATTTACATAATACAGGGTACTCCACCTTTTTCTCTCCCTCTTGTTAGTTTTTGTGCATGTGCACACCAGTGCACGTATCTCTAACATACAAAGGAAATATCTAGTCAGTCAAATTTTGATAGTTTGGAGAAAAATGGGGTGCAATTTCTAGCCCCTGCATTAAGATTGGGAATAATACCTTTGAGAAGTTTGGTGATGGAAAACACTTTTAATCAACTGCTCTGAAATACTTTTGAGAGTTATCCAAAAATATGTTACATAACAGGATTTAATGTGACTTACTTTGTTTTACTGTCGGAATTTCTGTAAGAATGCAACGATACAACCTAGTAAGTCACAGCACTGATCAGTTACATCTCTCGATTTCACCAGCGATGATGTTGTCCATCTTGTTTTTGGAGGAAATTAATGAATTATAAATGAATAAAGAACAATTTCTTGAAATGTTCAAAATTGAAACATTGATGAAATAGAACGATCATCATTTTATCAGTTGGACGTATCCAGTCAGTGTCAAGACAGTTCGAATTGTTTCAAGCAAGATCAACCAGTAAAAAACTAAATATATTAATTTAATTTCCAAGACAAGGCTATTCCAAGCTTTAATCATAGATGTGATCAGTGGTTTCATCTCATCATCATAGTAAATCACACTGGGTTTTATCTTGGGATACTTGACTAAGTGTGTACTTGCTATGTTTTACCCCCGTGGTTCTGATGCATTGGTAGACATTTTGCCAATTAAAACACTTCATTATGATGCAAATTGACCCAGTAAGTTCAATTTTGACCTTAACTCATTTTTCGGCCTAAGTGTGACTTACTAGGTATTTCCTTTGGTAGATCTGTTTCCTGTTTCTCTTGATGTCACCGTATATCACAGAGGATATTTTTGGTGATATTTGCAGTTCATCTTATTTGCATACCATGAAGGGCCTTGTCAGTGTACAGCCCCTGTCTCAAGGAGGTGTGTGTGTGTGCGTGCGTGCGCACAATTAATCACACACACTGTCCCTGCTGCTGCCTCCTTGATGTGCATTGTCCAGCAAACTGGTGGCCTTGGTCATTATTTCATCTATTTTTTTTGGTTGCCTAGGTAATGGTGTGGATTCACGGAGGTGGCCTGATGATGGGGTGCGCATCCCAGTATGACGGTACAGCTCTGGCTGCCTATGAGGGCGTGGTGGTCGTTATCGTGCAGTATCGCCTGGGGATTCAGGGATTCTTCAGGTATGAAAAGACTTTCAAAAGACTGATGTGAAAGACCCTCTTACACCTAAAAACAGCATGTCATAAAGCCACAGCTTGTCATAAAGTTACCCACAGACTATTACATTTTATAAAGACCGGGGATCTTGCACAGCGCACCTTCTAGTAGTTGACAACATTCACATCATTGATCTTTTCTATTTGCATGAATCATGATGAGAGACCTCTGATAATTTTAAACATCTTATCTTACCAGAATATAGGGACAAGAAAAGTCTGAATCGACTTCTGTTTCATGACCACCGCACACCAGAAGATTGAGATAAATGAGGAGCAAGCCTCAGCTCCAACAAAACTCTCATTTTACAACGTATTCTGACATTGGTTATTTGTTGGCAACTCTGAAATCCATTCATAAGTTATTTGGTGTCAGGCCTGCATAAGTGATAATGCTACACCGACTAAATTCAGCCAAAAATGGCCTGGTTTTACAATTTGTGGAATTAATTTTATTCCAAATAATC
This sequence comes from Gymnothorax reevesii, assembly GCA_029721435.1. NCBI lineage: Eukaryota > Metazoa > Chordata > Actinopteri > Anguilliformes > Muraenidae > Gymnothorax > Gymnothorax reevesii. Next base: position 26,378,271 of record CM056574.1, on the reverse strand, counting down.
CACTCTTTTTTGTTATCATGGTGGTTCACTGACAGTATTAATCAATTCGGACAGTTCCTGTCATCGCTGGTACTTTCCATGTCATGTCCAGCTTAGTGTGGTTTTACGTATTAAGATGCATTTTTTTTCTTTTAGAATGGTTCCCCAATATTCCCAATCATCTCAATCACAGGTAGACTGTAATGGAATATATTATCAATGACAAAAAAAATTACATTTCGCTGAGCTGACAAGTAATGATCTGCTGCTTCTGACAGTCAAACAATTTGCTGACCTGAATGGTGCTCAACTATAGGGAATACAGGCCTCTCTCAGGCCAGGTGCTGCTCTATCAATCTGGCTGATCTAACAGTCTGGAGAAGAAGAAAACCTAGACAAGAACTTAAAAACACAGAGATTACGAGTAATAATGAGGGCCAGGTAGGGGAGGATAAGCGGAATGTTCTAGGGGAGAGGTGATGCCAGGAGACAACAAGTGATTAATGAAAAACAATCAACAAAACAAAACTGAAACTGACACAGACAGCCAGACTGTTGGTAAAAGTGATTAACACAAATTTGAGACGTGGCAGTTTGGTGTTTTAATTGAGCCTACATCTTAATTCCATTTCATTTTTGGCAAAGTGAAACAAAAATGTTTCAACAGCAACAAAAACTTTCTTAATTTCTTAAAACATCACCTAAAACACCTCCTTTTTGAAGTTTTATTTATGTGCACTGCAGCTATTTTTATCACATTGGCAAGAGACTTACAGTTGCTCAATTGGAGGCCGTGTTTCACTGTGGTCCAATGCAAAAGTGAGCCCATGCTGGTTTAAAGATGACATTCTGATGAATAAGCCACAACAACATAAATGAGTGCCTCACTTATGGTTTAAAGTGAAAGATTACTTTCATCTGAAGTGGCCTACACGTGAAAGAACTGCCCCTTAGGTGTTACAAAACATGTCTTCGGTAATTTTGAGACAAAGTTGAACTGTATGATACACACTTAAACAACCTGACCGAAACACTCACAGAATCTGCCATTTTCCCTGACAGAAACATCAAATGTCCTATTGCTCTTTTACAGTGACAGCTAAATAAAGCTCTCACCGAAGACTCAAATTTTCTGCTTTCCCCTGAGTGTTCTGGTGAGATGAGTTAAGCGAGTAAGGAACTGCTTTCATTCATCAATTAAGTGCAGAGTAACGTCAGAAACCAGCAGACACTGCGGCTCTCCAGGACCAGGGTTGACGACCACTGCAGTACAGGGTTAAGCTATGTTCAGTCGATGTAACTGTCACATGATTGCCAAAGCATTTCTCGGCGCCTCATTGGCTAAATCTGATGGCAAGGGATGGAAAGATGGCGACCTCCAGATTATTTATTTTTATTGTTTATACCATTTATTTATTTTTTCCTAGACATATCCTAGACATAATATCTGGACTCCATATATATATATTGTTTTTTTTTTTAACAAGCACAAGCGATGAACATGCCTCTGGAAACTGGGGATTTTTTGACCAACTTGCAGCCCTGCAATGGGTTCAAGACAACATAGAGAGCTTTGGAGGGGACCCAAAATCAGTCACTGTGTTTGGCGAGTCAGCAGGCGGTATCAGCATCTCCATACTTGTGAGTCCCTGTCTCTCAAACTCAAAATCATATTGACTGTGTAAGGTACGTAACAGAAAATATCTATGCTAAATTAATGATTAATCAATCACTCTCTCCTTCTCTCTTTGATTATATCTCAACCTTTCTCACTCTCCTCCAAATTCTCACCAGCTCCTTTCTCCATTATCCACCGGTTTGTTGCACAGGGCAGTAGCCCAGAGCGGAGTGGCCTTGGTGGGAATGTTTATCAGCAATGACTCCATGTCCCAAGCAAAGGTACCTGAGTCCTTCCCAATCCTCTGCAATGTGGAATGTAATTTTTGAATAAATCAAAAAATGTATTCATTCGAATTCAAAGTCTCTTCCAACAAATAATGTACAGAGACACATTTCACACAGGAGCACTTTAGTAAGATTACAAAATGTAATTTGATTTAATACATAATAAATGGAGAGTGAAAACTTCATTTAAACATTTTTAATAGCTTCAAAAAGCTTTCAAGAACTGTTAAGTAAGTAAAATACCTGGAATCTGATTATGCACACAGGAATGTCAAGGATCCTCGATTTTGATCCACTCTGAAAATTTTGACCAAAATCGTCACTCTTATTTATATTCTCAACATTCCTCTCGTCAGTCATGGGGGAGAAGGGTGACATCGAGTAATAGCCAGTGCTGTGCAGCCTCAGGAACCAAGCTCTGCTTGTTAATTTGTGATGTTTGTGCGTATGAAAATGATGCTTTTGGCAATTGTGCAGACTGTACCTTGTTTTATATTGTCTAAGTTCTGTAGACATGTTGAGCGGAAGCTCCTTAAAGAAGTGCACTATGGCCAATGGCTAATTGTGTTGTGCTGCAAAAACAAACATTGTGTGGTTGTTGGTGTAAATGCAATGCACCCATTTCCAACTTTAGAAAAATGCGCCTATTAGGTCAGCCCACAACTTTACAGGACATAAAATGGAATTAAATCAATTACATGCTGTACCATTTAAGCACAATCGTGGCTAAAAATGCGAAAAACAAAAAATTATTTGACTATATTTCCCAAAAAAGCGTTCTGTCATTGCTTGCCATTTTAAATAACATCTACATCGAAAACTATTAGAACGACCAGCAATTACTAGCATGTAGTCCACATGCCTCCTCTGTCATGCTGTAACTGTCCATAACAGAAATTTGTAGAAGATTTGAATAGAGAAGTTTCTGGTCAACTATCATTAATAACAGTAAGATAAAGACTAAAGATTATCATAATAATGTCCAAGTCTGTTGTATGCCAACAGCTCAAGGGCCCAAGATGCTTTGTGCACTATTTACTCAAATAGAGTATTTTCTACAGATCGAAATCACCTCAGACGACAAGACACTTGAATGTCCAATGTAAGTTCGATTATTCAGAATCATAACTACGCTAAAATGCTGGTTAGCTTGCTAAAGTTATGGGATAACTGAGAATATATAACTAGAGAGCTAGCTAGCTGGCTAGATGCCGTATTTGTGGATAAAACTTCTCTGACTAATATGTCGAATTATTGTACTACTAAATAACAGCTAGCTAATGCAAATTCAATGTAGCGATTTACTCCACATTTGCTCACAAGCAAAAAGAGATCACTAGAGAATAACACCACGTTGAATGGGAGTGGAACCCCATCAAGCCACAACACTCGTTTCCAAGGAGTGACATTCATATCTTTATACAAAAGTGTGGTATTTTGAGCTGAGAGCAATATATTACATTAATTTAGCAGACGCTTTTTTCCAAAGCGACTCACAGTAAGTGCATACAGTAAGGTTACTGACACTGTAGCCCAACTGACTGGACAAAGTACAATTCACATCAAGCATTAGTCACCTGAAGTCATGAACATGTAGAGCAAGGAATATGCAGAAGGCAGTAGCACACAGGAGAAAGAATCAAAGCAAAAGGAGACAGTAAGCATTTTTTTTTTTTGAGTAAATAAAAGAAGGGGAGGGGGGTGATCTGGTCACGAACTGTCAAAACAATAAGTCTTAAGGTTACGGCGGAAGAGCAGCAGGAATGGAGCAGTTCATAGGGAGGTGGGAAGGTCATTCCGCCACTGGGGAGCAATAAGGGAGAAGCTGAGTGACAAGCTTTTTCCGGCCCAGGGTAGGGGGGTGAAGTCGCCCTGCTGCTGCAAAACGAAGTCGCCTGGCTGGTGTGTATGGGATGATCATCTCTTGCAGAAAGGAAGGGGCTGTCTTGTTTGCTGCAGCATAGGCCTGAGTTAGGGCTTTGAATGCATCTCTGGCCGCAACTGGCAGCCAGAGAGCAGACATACCGATTTAATCCATAGCTTTTGAGAAGTTTTTCCCCAAAGTTTCGCTCTCGCACTCGAACAGCCTCTGCTTGCCCTTGGATCTGCAGCTGGTTGGATGGATTTCTGGTGTGCAAACCTCAACCTTTTCTCCCCGTGCCATAAACTGACACTGCAGGCTTGGAACATTTTCACTTGCACTTAGATTTTTTTTGTAACTCATTCCTGTCATAAATCGCCAACCAAAAGAATGTCAGGTTTTGTGTTGAACAATGAAATTGTCCCTGCTTTGTTGCAGGCCCATCCATTTAACAGTTTACTGGTTATTAGGCTCACAGGCTCCTGCACTCTGGGGTTACATATATACTCCCATTGCTTTCTTCACGACTTTGGAACAAAGGGACAGTTCATATATTTATACATCAGTGTCAATACTTTTCCTTTACCATAACAGCTATGGTGCTAAAGGTTCCAAAGCCATTGAGATCTATTCATGCAGTATAATATTTGTAATATTTATGGTCATAGGCAGTGGGAAACTTGACTGGATGTAACCATGAAGTCTCGGAGCCTTTGGTAGAGTGCATGAAGCAGAAGACTGAGGAAGAAATTATTAATGCAGCCAAGAAGGTGAGAAATTCAACTGGGGTCATCCACAGTCATCAACAGAGGTATAAAATCCAGGGGTCAGAAAGTAAAAGTCCTGCCAAGTTTTATCTCCCTCCCACAGAATGAGCTGATCACTCATATTGGCTCTATCTCCTGTCAGAAGTAAATCCAGATGGTTGGAATAAAGTTCTGGGGAGGATTTTTACTTTCTGAACCCGGACTTTACCTCTGGTTGTCAACCCCTAAAACAGAGCATATGACCAAAATCATCCATTTATGCAGCTGTCAATGAGCATCTATGTGATTGCATTCATGCAATTCAAGGCACTGCGTATTTAATTTCCAGACTTTGCCGCCGGTGGTGCTACTGCTATTCTTGATAAATCCTTCAGCACGATTGGCTTACGTGCAGGGAGTTACAGGAGGTCAATTCTCCGTTTTGGAATGTGCAGCGTGGAAAAACACATCAAACAATACTCTTGGCTTATAAAGTATCGCCAAGTCAGTGTACGATACGCTTGTACAGCCATGGGCTGCATCCGAATAGTAAAAAAATTATGGCCTATCCACTAATCCCTAACCACTTTTCTTTAACCTTTGTGGAAAAAGTCATAAGGTAAAGGAAAGGTGTTAAGGGGGATTTCTAACAGCTGTGGAACACAACCGCGCTAATTTGAGAATCCAAATGCACTTGTACTAGACAACATGATCAAGTGTCCCCTGCCCATCATATGCGTTTCTTTATGCGATTGGTCGGACGAATGGTCACTGCTTTAAATATTGCTGCTGCGCAGAATTGTGGGATAAATTTATCTCCTTTCTTTTCGTAGAGGATGGTTCTCTGTACCCTATGCTAAGGGTGGTAAATCAGGAAGTACTGCGACACCTTTCCTTAATATTAGAAGAATTTGAATGCACTTTTGGTTGCCTCGTAATTATTTCCGGTCGCTGCCCTGGTTTCCCATCGCCAATAATCATAGGAGAAGAAAAATACCTTCTTTTCTTCTTTGATTACTGGCAGTTGGAAAAACCAGTTTTCATCTTTCAAATCCTTCAGATAAAGCACTAAAATAGTCCGATGAATTCTCTAATTTCCATTGGAAGCTCCTTAATACATAAAGCATAATGCCTAGGTAAACAAAATATATAAATACAATGGAAAACCATGACGTATTTGCAAGGATGGAAGTAGATTTCAACTCGCAGTCAAGCGGATTTACTTTTTTCAGAGTTGTGAGCATGTGTAGAAATCGTGACACAGCTACTTTAGACTTCACTCTACAACAAGCTCAGAGGGTTTAAGCAGAAAAAGTTGACAACAAACATTGACACCTGGAGCACAAGCGAGGCTGTGACTGCTTTCATGAATATTTTATCTGCCTTTCTACCTTTCAGTTGAAGATTCCCATTGGAGGCACTGTGGATGGAGTGTTTCTTAAAAACAGACCTGAAGAGCTACTGAAAAACAAGGAATTCCTCAAAGTTCCACTGCTTTTAGGAGCAACTGACGATGAGTTTGGCTGGCTCCTTCCACACGCAAGTTAACTGATATGAGCTTACTTCTATAGATATAGATTCATACAAACACAAAACACACATGCAGACATAGAAACATATTGTGCCACTATAAAGTTTTAAGTCATTTTTTGTTGAAACTGGTAGTTTTATCACCCGAGGTAGCAGTTGCTTGTTAAAACAAGGCAAGCCTGCTTTCAGTCCGAAAGTAAACAAAGCTGCTTACTGTATACCCTGCAAGTTCTTTATCACAATTTGGCAGTCACGGGAAATACATCTTCTGTGGTTTAAGAATGCCGTTATGCTGAGCTGAAATCATAGGTGCCCGAGTTAGTGAACCATAGGCTCTGACTGAAAACAGTGTCTGAAAATTTGGGCCAAAATTGTGCAATCTGAGAATATGCTACATCAGCAGACTGTGAATGAGTAATGGACGGTCTATAGCAATGCGTGATGTCAACAACACATCAGATATTGTATTGCAGTCTACAGCTATAAACACATTGGGCCACATTTATCAACACAAACAAATAAAAACAAATTTTATTCTATTTCTTTCGTAGCTTTAGTCAGACGCGAAAATTGGGATTAAAACCTTTTGGGCGCAGGACTTGTGCGAAAGTACTAAGGAAATTCATGAGAACACCAGACAGCAAATAAAGCATGCATAAACAGCATAGCTTGTCTTTTTTTGTCTTAAGTCTTTAGGCTCTTATTAAACTACCAAAATTTAATATCGAAAATAAATAAATAATGAATAAATAATTTTTCCATTTAATATTCTCAATGAGGAGGGGTCTAAAATAAAATATAAAAAATTATAGTAGCACGTAAGGTTATCTGGGGTTATAATATGCGTTTTAATGCACGGGTACCTATGATTATTTGGAGCGAAAGATATTTAGAGGGTTAATCCTCTGTGTATCCTAGTTTACAAGTGACCAGTGGTTGACAGTGGCGTGGACTTGGGGAAATTTTTTGAGCAAGCCGTGTGTGACAAGTGCTGAAGTCCATTTATTTATTTATTTTTTTAAGGGGGGGGATATAGCCACTTTAACAGCCAATGTAATGTAACCAGAGCACACATTACAATCCTCAGAACAGATTTAATAATGAACTTAAAAAGAGTCATTCATTCACAGACTTAATCAAGAGGTGCTGGTGGCTGTACTGAGCGACATTGCTGTGTGAAGGATATGCAAATGTGTCGCCTTTAAGTTATTTAGATTATATTGCTATCTAGCCAGCAATAATAATGCAACCCCATTTATAGAAAAGTTGGAACACTCTGTAAAATGTAAATAAAAACAATGCAATGATTTGCTAATCATTTAAACCCTAAATTTAATTGAAAATAGCGCAAAGACAGCATATCCAGCATTGAAACTGAGAAATTATACTGTTTTTTTTTTTTTACATGATCCATCCTTCATTCTGGAACAGGATAATTCTGAACTCATCAGGCCATATGATCTTTTTGCACCTCAAGTGGTTCACTATCCTTCCAGTTTTTTAAAATGCGTTGGAAAGTTCTTATCCCAATTTTAAAGGTTTCCTCGATCTCCTCATTTGTTTTCTTTGTATAAAGTAAGCCAATAATTTTACCCTTCTGAAACAGACTTACACCTTTTCCACGACCACAGAACATATATTCTGACATGGCTGTTTAAGAAATGAAAAGCTGCTTACTGCATCAATTAGGTTTAAATAACTTGTTGCTAGTTGAAACATATTAATAATTGAAATAATTATCCAATGGAATACCGATTTACTCAGTTCAATCCAGGTGGTGATTTTTGACCAGGCTGTGTATTAACAGCATGACGACATGAGGAGCAATTTTTTTCCCAAGCTCTCTGGCAGGGAAATTTTTGCAGAAGTAGGAAGTACATATCAAAAATATCTCAGGGCTATGGGAAAGGTACCCCAGTTGCATGATAATCAGAGGATCTTACAGTAGTGGGCATATTATATGAAAGCTATGAAAAGAGTTGAGTGAAATTTGCGTTTATTGCAAGCTTTAGCACACTACAAACCAAACATTTACTCAATGAGTTTCATAACTTTCATTCGACATGGCTGAGAGTACAACCCCAATTCCGAAATAGTTGGGAAGAAGTGTAAATTGCAAATAAAATCAAAATGCAATGACTTTCAGTTCACATGAGTCAATATGTTATTTACAATAGAACATAGATGACATTTCAACTGTCGAAACTGAGACATTTTACATTTTTACCCACAAAATGAGCATATTTCAAATATTCTGGCTGCAACAGGTCTCAAAAAACTGAAAAAGCAATTCATGTATAAGAGAATCAACTGAAAGAACACTTAGCAAGTAATTAAGTTAACTGGCATCAGGTATGCAACACGATTGGCAATAAAAGGGATGTCTTAGAGAGGCTGAGTCTCTCAGAAGTAAAGATGGCCAGAGGCTCTCCAACCCATGAAGGCTTGCGATAAAAAAAATGCGGAATACTTTAAAAACAATGTTCCTCAATGTCAAATTGCAAAGGCTTTGAAGTTCTCATCATGGACAGTGCATAACCTCATCAAAAGATTCAGAGAAACTGGAAAGATCTCTGTGCATAAGGGACGAGGTTGAAGACCTTTACTGGATGCCTGTGATCTTTGGGCCCTCAGACGCTGCTGCATCACTCACCGGCATTATTCTGTCATTTGCATTTCTAAATGGGCCCAGGAATACTTCAAGAAACCACTGTCTGTAAACACAGTCCGCCGTGCCATCCACAGATGCCACCTAAAACTATCATGCAAAAAGGAAGCCATTGTTGAGCATGATCCAGCGCTGTGTTCTGTGGGCGCAAGCTCATTTAAAATGGACTGTAGCAAAGTGGCAAAGTGTCCTGTGGTCAGAAGAGTCCAAATTTGACATTCATGTTGGAAATCATAGGCATTGTGTCCTCCGGGCTAAAGAGGAGAAAGACCACCCCTCCTGTTTTCAGCATTCAGTTCAAAAGCCAGCATCTCTGATGGTATGGGGATGCATTAGTGCATATGGTGTGGGACACTTGCATATTTTAAAAAGCACCATGAATGCTGAAAGGTATATAAAGGTTTTAGAGCGACATATGCTCCCCTCCAGACAACATCTATTCCAAAGAAGGCCTTGTGTATTTCAGCAGGACAATGCAAAACCACATACTGCAGTTATTACAACAGCATGGCTTCGTAGTAGAAGAGTCCGTGCGCTGAACTGGCCTGCCTGCAGTTCTGATCTTCCACCAATTGAGAACATTTAGCACATAATTAAACGAAAAGTCCATCAAAGCAGACCCAAAACTCTCCAGCAGCTGGAAGCCTGTATTAAACAAGAGTCGGATCAAATTCCACTGGCTAAACTCAAGAAACCTGTCTCCTCAATGCCCAGACGCCTCCACTCTGTGTTAAAAAGAAGAGCGGTTACTACACAATGGTAAACAGGCCCCTGTCCCAACTTTTCGGAGACCCATAGCAGCCATCAAATTTGAAATGAGCTCATTTTGTTGATAAAATTGAAAAAATTTCTCAGTTTCAACATTTGGTATTTTAACTCTGTTCTATTGTGAATAAAATACTGGCTGTGTGATTTGAAAGTCATTGCATTTTGATTTTATTCACAATTTACACTTTGTCCCAACTATTTCGGAATTGGGTTTGTATAAGATTCTATTTATCACATAAGTGAATTGCTTAATTTATGGAAAACAAACTTAATTTCTGTTAACACCAAAACGGTAGCTAATTGCCATTATGTTAGCATTCAGCTAATGCCATCACTCTGATACTCCATAAGTAACTGAGTCACAGACATTCGCGGTTGAACTAGCCGTGGGTTATCAATTCACAGTCAACTGAGTAGCTAGTTAAAAAACTGATGTTGCATCACGGTTATGGAAAAGTGCTCCATTTACGCTGACTAGCTAACTCAGTAACAATAACTTACTTTTGACAGTGGTACTTAGCTGGGTTGCCGCAGCGCTAAGCCATACCGATTTAACCAACTTTACACTTGGTATTCCGTTCGTTGAAACTTTCGCCTGTGATATTTCCCTTTGGTAATGTCAAAAATATGAGCTGGGCTATGGGAAAAGTACTGCGGTTACAAGATAAAAACAACTTCTTTACAACGGAGAACACTGCCAATTAAAACCTCCATCTCTGCCCACTGAAATCATTATTTCTTTCCCCTGTTTGTTTTTGGTTATGAGAATTTCTCCAGCCCCTCCATTGGTGTTTCTGAGGGGGGGCAATAATATAAATTAAGGTTGCAGTACGCGCTTCTAATTTTCAACTGATTGGGATTTGTCGACATGAGTGCATGTATACAATTGAAACTAAGCGCCCCCAAAAGTTTGATAAATGTGGAGGGAGTTGTTAAAGTTCATAAAATTTCACAAATACTTACCAATAGATTACGAAATGATTGATAAGAGAGGCCCAATGTTTTTACAGTCATTAATTCAGCCACAATTTCAACTGCTTTGGTTCAAAAGTAATGCTTAAAAGTGAATAATTAATCCGAGTATCTATTATTATTCATATTGCTATTGCTACTGTTGATAATAGTAAATATCTGTCAACCATGAAGCGTTCAAGTTATAGCCCCCTGAAAATCCATGTCCTTGGCTTTGACCTTTCAAGGTCATGCAAAGTCAAAGGTCATGGTGTCAAATAAAAGCCTATGTAGGAGTTCCTATATTCTCACAGTTGTAAACATCTGGCTATCTGCAACTGTTTTTGAGTTACAATAGAAAAAAATTTATTTTCACCTTTGACCGTGACCACCCCCCCCGACATTTAACCCCCAACAGTTACGGAGAATATCAAAGCTACCTCATCATATAGTAAACAGTTGGAAGCAGAATTGAAAGATGCACATTTTGGTTTTGTTCCGAAGTCAAAGTGATGAATTATCGCAAAAAAAAAAAAAAAAACATTCTGAAATTTCTGATGACCTTGACCTCAAATCGATCACCCCTAAAATTAAAGCAGGTCATCTACGAACCATTGCCCACCTACTGTGAAAGTTCTAAATCAATCAGTGCAACCATGTAGATGCTAGATTGTTAACACACGGGCACACAGACAAAAAACAAACAAACAACCCACACTGATTACAATACCTCGTCCCGTTGACTCTGTTGCGGGTGAGGTAATAAACATAATGCCGCAGATTTTCTAGCATGCGATTAGAGTGAGGATTCACCCACAGGTCAGCATGTCTTTTCTGATTTTCACACAGACATTTCTTTTTTCTTTGAGGTTGTATTGTCACTGCTTTGTCTTTCTCTATACCTCAGGCATTAGCTCCTGCTGGCTGGGAAAAGGGGATGGAAAAGAAGACAGTGTTGCAAGTGATGAATTTCATCTTTCCTGCTGGGGTGAGTTTCCTTGCGCTTACTCACCATCATCTTTCACCTTACTTTGAAATCCTAGGTTGATTTCAGAGATATTCTGACATAAATCTAACCTTTATAATGTCCCAAACAGTCTGCACTCTTTCATAATAGGAGCAATCTGTTATATCGCAAAACTGTCGTTAATCGGGAGACGAGACGAAGCAAGGGGATTTTTAGTCGACATCCACACTTCCGGTAATAAGACCAGCTTCACCAAGCCATGAGGCCAACACATTCATGACAAAATGCGATGAGCATTGCGCAGCTTTGCAGTTGAAAACAATCGTGGATGCACAGATATGAACATGAAAATACAACAAAATTCAAATAAACGCTACAAACCAGTCAAAGCCGGAGTTCACGCTTTGGAACAAAACGCTATAAATCGCCATTATATTAGCCAACGTTCGACTGCACGGAAATGACGAAAGTTCACACGTCAACATTTTCACATCGGACCCATGATTTCCTGCCGTCATATCCGCCTGGCGATGTGCCGTATTGTATATCAGATCGCTCCTGTTGGTTGTATTTTTTCTCCAATCTGCCATTTCTGTGTAGACAAAGGAGAATTCCTTCAATTATTTAAGCTGTCTTAAAGGGACAATGTGTAACGTTTACATTTTTTTATTTGCCAAAATCTTAGTCTGCATTCATATATATGTCATCATTGGTGTACTATGACCTTCACTAATAATCTGATATATTCTCGTAAAACCAAAAATTTTAGACTTGTTTCTACATTGGACGGGTAAGCTCGTAGGGGAGCGCCATGACAGTCAGCCATCTTGAAACTTTTGCCGCCGGCAAGGGACAAATAGCACCAAACGCGGAATAAATCCTCGTTTGCCCTGCCAGCCAGTGCAGAGTGATTGAGACAGCGGAGGAAATCAGGAAGAGAGGCTATCGCGGCAACTTTGAAAAACAGTACTACTGCAGCATAATGCAGGACCATACATATGCAGCAGCAGCACAGGAGACGAATCCCCATCCGCAAAAAAAAAAAAAAAAAAAACGAAAAAGAGAATTGAAAAGACAGCGCTATCGGCGCGCTGATAAAAACAAGGGTGAACATCGGGCTAGCCTTCCCCAAAAGGCAGGAGTTAATGAAGCAGAAAGATTTTCTAAGGGACGCTGAAGTTGCCAGCTTTCTCCTCGACGAGTAAGTCAACTGTACTGCCTAAGTTAGCCTAATCGTAACTTTTCATTCAGTTTTGTTACACAGTGTTGCTTGTTGCCATAAGCAGCATAATAGTAGATCTTGCTAAAATACTGCATCCTCGTTGTAACAGATGGAACTGTATGTTTACTTGGTTTCAGTAGCTTTCATAATCGCAGTAAACGCCGGCTTTCGAAGCCTACCCACCGGCTTTTATTGGCGGTGAAGCTGGTGGGTAGACTTCAGAAGCTGGCATTTACTGTGACTAAAAGCCGGCGTTTATCGTGACTAAAGTTACGGAAACCACGTAAACATACAGGCTCATAGCTAGGAAAGGTGCTTATCTCCTATCCGTGAATTAAACGGCTAAACAGTTTTGTCATATAGGGCTAAAAAATAAGGGGGGTCGGGGGGGGGGGTTAGTTAGTTAGCTAGCTAGTTCTCAATCTTTCTCATTTCCTTGACGCGTTTTCCAATTATCATGATTGGCAACTGAAGACTTTGTTTTTCTTTCTTTCCATATGCGATCTAACAGCGATGAAATCGTGGGATAAATTCAGTATACAGAGGCGTAGCCAGAACTGAGATTTGGCTTGCACAAAACATCCGTTTTAAACAATTATTAGTCCAGACCTGTTCTCAATCATTTTCATAATTAATAAAAGGTTCACTCCGAGAGCACTCCACGCTTAATCAGAGAGAACAAGCAGCACCTGGTAAGTAAGACGACAATCATTCATCTGGACATGTGTTTGCTGCATTTAAATCGACATTGTTAAAAATTGTATACCTGTCGACTGTCATGCAGGTAGCTTGAGCCGCACGCTTTTAATAGCCTATTTAACAGCAGAGTGCCACATTTTTTATCAACTCATGCAATACCGAGAGTGAAAGGCGATATTTCATTACAATGCGGACCAGTTCAATCGAGGCAAAGCATTAGCCTTTTAATAAGTACATTATTTCTCTCTACTGAATTAAGCCCATGATTGCATCGCTGTTAGATCGCATATGGAGATAAACCGTGTCTTCAGTTGCCAATGAAAATAATTGGAAAATGCCTCAATGAAGGAAAATAATCGAGAATTAGCCAGGACTACCTGATGTCATAAAAGACGTGTCTGTGTCCCTTCCCATTCCCAGTTCGATTTGCGCTTCTGGATGCTGGTTTTTCTGGATTTTCACAACGGTGTCTTTTGTCCGTTATTTTGCATCTACAGGTGGTCGAGAGACACTGCTAAATGTACACCTACTTCCTCTAATGCATTATGCAAGTAACATGCCAAACAATAAAATGTGGTCAACTCCGCCTGAATTACGCGAGTACAGCTAAACATCTGCTTACCTTGGATGAGAGTAGTAAAATATTACATTTTTTTTAAAAATTAGCGCTTAAACTCTAGCGCTTAGCTTAGAAATGCGCGAAACAATGTGTTTTCACTTGGTTCTAGCTCTATACGCACAGAGAGAAGCGCTCGCCGACAAGGACTTCGCGGTCCAGCTGTATTATATCGAAGGCTGACTACAATAAACAGTTATGTCCGGATCTTATGCATTGGGCATAACTGTTTATTGCAGTCAGCCCTCGATATGCTGGCCTTCGGTGCAGTATTACCAGTTTTATTAATACATCCATGGTGTCATCAGCGTTGACAAGGCTTTTGATTCACAGTGGCTGCCGTAGTTGCAATACGTGTTTTAAAAAGTGAGGCGCTAGAGTGCATTATTCGTTTGAATGTAATACACGATTTCAACGCAGGATGAGAGTAATTCCTACACAATGTCCCTTTTTTGCCAAAGTCTTGCAGCTCAAGTTATGAGGCAGAGAGACATTTTTCGCGTGTGAGGCACGGATAACATAATCAGCCAAATAGCTCCACAAGGGCGAAATTATATATAAGGTTCTTTTCCTTCTTAATGACTATTTATTGTCATTAACGTGGGCAGCCTTAAATGCACTCGTGCGTGTTTTCTATTTCGAATGGAAAATCAAATGATGTCATTGGGTCATACGTTGCTGCACAGAATTCGTTTCAAGACTATAAAGGGTCATGTAGTAATCAGAGACAAACAAGAAGAAAAATGAGCGATTGCACGGTGTGGAATTTATTGATTGAGTGCCAGCGGTGGCGGATCAAGAGGTCCTTTCCAGAGCAGCAGCAGCAGCAGCAGCCGCCGCGACGGCTTAGGCTTTTATCTGGCCGAGTATATATATGGCGACGTAAACACAGACGGCGTCGAACACTTCACTCAAATTTTAGCTGACGACATGATCCTGCTACTGTACGCGTTGCCACATAAGAGTAGTACGCAACACCGAGAAGACATCAATAGAATGATATCATAAAGCCAACTTAAGTTCCAAACCTAATGTTATTAGGCGCAAAGCAAGCTCAAGCACGCAAATTATTACTCAAACAGAGAGTCCAGATACGAATAAATAAAGCCCCACAATGACACAAACGGCTGGGTGTCGAACCCACTAGCGCATGGAAAGTGAGCGCAGCACGCGCGTGCCTTCGCGATATCGCAAACTATGCTTAGCTGCGCAAAGTGCGCATGCCCCAGTATTGTCAACAGTGTCATGGCTGCCACCTTTATAAGCTGGTAGCATGTATAGCCGCTGTAGAAATGAAAGTGTAAATTATCTTTACTGGATGTACGGTTAATGTTCTTCCACACCTGAATACTTCACTTGCTATCTAAACATTAAGGTAAGCCGAAAAAGTTGTGATTTTTTTCGATTTTTCTGGAGGTTGTGTATGGCACTCTTAACACGGTGGCTGTCCCTTTTTTATCCTGGCTTCCACCGACACCATCCTTTTTTGCCTCTTTGCCTCAGCCATCTTTCGAGACACAATACTGGGCTAGCCTAGCTGCCTTCTACTTATGCTCCTTATCCAAAAGCTTGTGTGTGCTGTAAAACTGAACGTACGCCTCTTGAGAGTGCGGGACCCGCAGTTGAAAGTTACATAGACCCAGATGCAGACCACCAGGTCCCTCTGTGGTAATGGGAGGGATGCCATTATCACTGTAATAATCCAGCCCACCAATAGATAGACTTTGAAACTGATATTTTAAGGTAAAATTCCTATCAAGTGGGGCTTTAACAACTCCTGTCTGCAAATCACCTCAGTCCCATTGCAGATGACATATCTATGAAAATATGAAATGTGTCATCACTAGGTCACACAGTATGTTCAACTAAATCCAGACAGGAATACCCCCACAGATCAGGCATACGCGCTGAATTGTTTCTAGAATTGATTATGGTGACATCATTTATATGCACTCTGCTTCCTCATCGCTGAAGCCGCTTGACCCATTATACCCTGCTGCCTTAAGGTTTATAACAGGAGATGGCTTCAGAACGCAGCACTGTGGTCTTTTGTAGGTGGGTTGGTCTTCGCTGGCCTTGAGAAGGGAGCAACATTTTCGTCTTTTTATTTACAAGGCATTGTTGGGTAAGCTGCCTGGATATATTGCCAGTCTGCTTAATTGTAGAAGGGCGGAGTACCATCTTCATGCTCTTGATTATATGACTTTAGACATCCCGAGGGTTCATTCTGAACTGGGTAAAACTGCTTTTATGTACTGTGCCCCACAGAAGTGGAATAGGCTTCAACAGACACTGAAATTGGAAAAACTTATCTCATTTAATTGTTTTAAATGTCTGTTATTGGATGCAATGAAGCTGGAATGCACATGTGTACTGTAGTTCCTTTGTTTGTTTTTTTTTTTTTTTTTTAATTTATTGTTGTAATGTTTGTTTTTATTGATTCACTACTGGGCTCCGTTGCAAAAGAGAGCTTGCTCTCAATCGGACTCCCAGTAGAAATAAATAAATAATAAATAAAATCATTAAAATGGGCCTCACTAAGCACAGTTTGGTGTAATGTTACATCATGCTGATAACAAGACAGCAGAGTTGTTTGACATGAAACTTTAATTTTTGGGCAAAACTGTGGGCTGTTGTGTTGCTCAAAAACAATGAAAATGTGTAACTGCAAAATTTGCAAAATAATCAGATGGCTGTGCTGGCTTGTTTCAAAGCATGGAATACAGTAAATCGCTTTTGATAGTCTGCGACCAGTTTAAGATGTGCATCAGAAGAGAGAGGCACATTAAAAGTTTTAAATTAAGTGTTTTCATAGCAGGTTCCAAAGTGTTTTGTGAGGCTACTCGTTCACTGCTATCACCTTTAATTTATGCTTTCTCACTTTTTATAAGTGACTCATTGCCCTTATTTTTGCAATTTCAGGCCAAAAGTGATAATGAACTGACAGCCCAGGAGTACCTCCGAGATGCACAGACACCAGAGGCCATTCGAGATGGATTCACTGAAATCATGGGAGACTTGTTCTTGACTCTCCCTATCATCAAAGTCGCTAAGTACCACAGAGGTTAGTATGAGGGATGAGCTCTCCAAGAAAGTTCTCAAACTGTAAAGGTTGTGCACCATAATTATAGGAACTGCTGTCAGTTACTTCTTATGGAAATCAAATTGGCTCAAACGTGGAGTCAATATTTGGAATTTAAAAATTAGCCCTCAGTCAACAACAGTAAACTATATTAATGCTTTGTACGGCGTCCCCGTGGGTTCAGAATTCCAAGAGGATTGGATATCACAAGATGTTAAAACTTCCTTTTAGATTCTGGTCCATGGCAACATGATTGCACCATATAAGGTCTGCAGATTTGCTGGCTGCACATTCATTCTGTGGAGCTCCTGTTTTACCACAATCCAAAGGTGCTCTTCTGGATTCAGATTTGGAACCTCATTTTTACATGTTGTATAGTCACAGAAAAGATGCGGATGCTGATTTATAAAATCAAACTTGACATTTGGAGATACTAACGGGAGTATTTTTCTGCCTGCCATTATATCTGGCAGTGAAGTTGTTAATAACAATGCCAAAACTCAAACAAATTGACTTTACTTTAAATTGACCTCTGTGCACCGCCAACCACGGCGTATTTGGAGTTCAGCGTTGGTTGAACACTACATGGTATGTAAAATGATATCTTGGGAGTCAGTCGGTCAATTTTGATGATCAACATCTCTATCGAACAGTCTGAGACCAGAATATCTAGCAGAAGTGCCAGAGTCCATGGCAACAACACTGTTGGCCAACAGCTAGGAAGAGTGTACATGTTGTGCATATTGAACACACTTTCCTACCCCTCATAAGAAAGCTCCTCCTAGACTTAAAAATTGAAGACCACAAAAGAAAAACAGAGTCCAAGTTTAGCATTTTTGTATATTTTATATACAAATTATGATTATAATATTTATAATATGTAATATTATTATACATTATTTAGTGATGTCAAACGATTAAAATCTACTATCAGATTAATCACAGGGTTGCTGTGGATTTATTTCGATTAATCACGATTAAAAATCATTCATTTTTAATCTAAATTAATCGTGTTTCATTTTGCATGAGCAAAGAGACTCAAGAAAGAAGGGAATATATATGCACTTAACCCCTTTGCTATTGGCTATTTAGGTGTTACCTTATTTAAGGCTTTAATTCAGGATTGTAGCTTCACAGACAGGAAAATTGTTTAAATGATTAAACAGTCAAAACATTCACCCTGCAATGAAAAGCGAACAGTTCCCATTTCTGAGCTCACAACCTTTCTACACCTTATAAGGAAGAAGTAAAACTCACTAAATCAGTAATATCTGAATTCTTAATTATACCGTATTTTAACAGAGCAGACATTCCACTTCCAGGAAAAATCAAACAATATATCGAGGGCTGACTGCAATGTCAGCAGTTATGTCCAATGTAAAACATCTGGACGCAACTGTTTTTTGCAGTCAGCCATCGATATGCCTCCCTAGCCTCCGTTGCAGACGTCTTATGGTGTTCGATTTATTTCCCTCCCCCAACAACGTCTGCGCACTCGAGCGAGGTTTTGTGTTCCGTGACGTAATGTGAGCTCTGTCATCTCTGTTAACACAGCGGTATAACTTTACACGAACGAGTTATTCGTCTGCCGAACGGGCTGCTATGGCTTACTTGAAAAAATTTCGAAAATAGAGAAAGAACTTGATGAAAAGCGATCGGAATTTAAACTTCTTTATGAAAGCGAAAGGCCCCGAATGAAAAGTCTAACAACAGAAGAGTGTTCTTCTCCGTTGGCCAAAACATGGCTAATCTTTGATAACTTTGACACTTCAACTCCCGTAAAAGTGCCTGGACAACCACCACAATTTGGAGTAGCTGAACTAGTTGAACAAGCAGAGAACCCCGAATTCATTAATCCTGTTCCAGCCACGACAGAGACGATGGAGACTAGCCGCAATGTTCAAGGAGAAATTTACGATGTACCGGTGCCGAGCGAAAGTACAACCAAGGTGTCAATTGTGATCGAATATCCCAGCAAGTGAGTATCAAAGGAACTGTCTGTTGATTTGGCGGTAGTAGGAAAAGCTGCAGCACGAGGCCCGTAAAAAGACCAGCAGGAGCGACACTGAAGGAGGAGACACTCCACACTTATGCATATATAATTAGCTCCTGGATTACAAGAGCTAGTTTCTGATTGGTGGAACACAAAACCTCGCTCGAGTGTGCAGACGTTGTTGGGGGAGTGAAGTTAACTGAACGCCATAAGACGTCTACAACGGAGGCTAATGTCTCCCTAGATTCAACAAATCGTGCTCCAGCTCGGCTTGCTTGTGAATATTCAATAACTGATCTGGAGGTACAATCTAGTGATTGAGTACTGTAACTGCATGCTTACATTTGCAGTTCCATGTCCGCGAGCGTCTTCAGCGTCTTCCATATCGAGTTGTTTGGTTCTGCCTTGGGTTCTGCTGGATCAACTGTCCATTTCTGCATGCGCAACGGTAACACTACTTGGAAAAACTGCCCAAAATGCGATGTTTCAGGGATTTTGAGTCATTCTGTGCAGCAGATGGATTAATTGCGTTAATATTTTTAATCAGATCAATAATGATGATGGATTAATCCGTGTTAACGCATTAATTTTGATGGCCCTTGTATTATTATAATATTTTGTATATTTTGCATATTATTTCAGCGCTTTGTTTCTAAGATCGTTTTGAATTTTTAATTCATCATTTCTCCACAACGTGAAAATGTGACATTTTTTCCATCGCGGTCTTCAATTGCTGGGGACTGTCAGTGATTGTTTCAAAGTCACACAGAGACTTTGGACTAAATAAGAGCAGCAGTTTTATACCCTCAAACAAAACTTTGATTGCAAAACAGCCAAGGTAACACATAATTCATGGTTATGATTGCATGATGTGGAGTTTGTTTTTGCTCTTTTTCAGCTGCTAGTTCAGTGAGTTTTGGTCGTAGAGCGATAAATGTTAAATTTAGATTAGAATCCGGTTAGAATCCGTAGAGTCTCTGCTTATATTTTATATATTGTTTGTGTGGTAAAGCGAAGTTACGGATTTGCTAGCACTGCATATGCAACAGATGCCTCGTTCACAAGTTTTTGCGGCTAGTTCGTTAAGTTGCTTGGTGCGCAAAATGCGTTTTGATTTGGTTAAAATTGTTATTGGTTGCTTTTAGTCGATATTCTTCCCGTTAAGTGGGCATATATATGACTATGTTGCTACACAGGAAACATGCCCTTGGGTGGTATTCCTTGTGAGATGTGCCACTGCCCACTGTATAGCGGGTGATCAGGTTCAAGATGACAAGTTTGAATTATCTTTTTGTTACCATTCTGGTTCGATCATTTTTAAAATGCTACAAAGGCCTTTACTGGATCCATGTTTGGTTCTTCCTGTGGGAACATCATAGTTGCAGGCTATCTGCTTCAATGTTTGTATATTCATAGATGCTTTTCTGCTCACTGCAGTAGTAAAGAGCGGTTATCAGAGTCAGCTCAAATAAGTATGATCGTTTTCTATTGACCTTTCTCGTAAACAAGATGTTTCAGTCTGCAAATCTGCTGCTTACAGGACGTTTTTTTTTTGTTTGTTTCAGTTCTTCAGTACCTTTAAGTCTTCATTTTGTGTAATGTTTGTGAAAATCCCAGGAGATCAGGAGTTTCAGAGACTCAAAACAGCTATTCTGGCACAAAAAACCTGGCCACGGTCAAAGCCATCAGAATCACAATTTTCCCCATTTTCATGGTTGATGTGACTATTTAGTGAAGCTCGTTCCCTGTATCTGCTTGACCTGCACTCCTGCAACATGATTTGTTGATTGGATAAGCAGATGTACAGGTGTCCCTAATAATGTGCTTGGTGAGTGTAGCATAACAGCTCACAGGATAATGCTTGGGACAAAGAGGTAATGTTTTTTATTTTTACTTGGCTCTGTACTTGACAATTTTACATCTGTGACCAAGTAATTCATATATTCTGAAAATGCAGATTCTAAGTTTTTACCAAAGTATATTTTTATGGATTTTTGCTTCACCGTGGTAAAATCACTGCATTTTTATCCCCCGCCAACACGAAGTGGGAGGGGGATATAGGTTTGACCTCCGTCCGTGCGTCCGTCCGTGCGTCCGTCCGTCCGTCCGAGATAAAGGGGACAGCTTTACTCAGAAACTACTACAGATACAGTAACCAAATTTGGTGTGTAGCTTCAGACCATAAAGGCCTTGATTGAGTTCGAAAATGAGAAGCGCACGATTGGCAAGGGATGTTGTAGACCATGTCGACTTGTTTTACATGTAGTTACATACACTGCCCGGCCAAAAAAAAAGTCACCGTTTGGAAATTATTGAAAAAATTCTATAATTGGATCATTATTGCAGTTATTAATGTGTTTCAGCTGGCAATAATCATTTTAACCCTGAGTGATGAAGCACGTCGCTAGGTATTTCTTAAAAAATCATGTCGGAAGACACATCCTTTGATGGTGGAAAAGATGTTACATAATTTCAGAATGGGCAAGTTATTGGCCTGTATTTAGCAAAGAAAACCATGAAAGACAAAAATAAGTATGAGGAATCATTTTCACAAACAAATTTACCACCACAAATTCCTGACCTTAAACACATTAAAGGTTACTGGGATGTGCACAAGAAAGACTACCGAGTGGTTCAACCACTATGTCGAGAAGACAAGATCTCAGCCAAAAATTATGGCATTTCTGATCGAAAATTAATGTTCTGGCATTGCATATAGTTGTCAAAACAATGACAAGACGAATATGCACTGTAATCAAAGCTACAGGGGTTCCAACTAAATATTTGAGTCTGCGACTTTTTTTTTTGGCCGGGCAGTGTGTAATTCATGCTATTTTGAAGGCACAAAAACGTTCCTGTCAAAGTTTTAACTTTTGCAAGCAGGGCAGCTGGCCAAAACGACATTATAGTTTCCAATCTGAAACACAGAGAAGCAGAAGACATTGCAGATTATGGGGTAGGGCTACAGCTTAGTGGCTAGACATTTGACTGGGACTCAGTTGCTGACTAAGCCTACCCCTTTAGATGAACCCCACATTTTTCCTTGCATATTCTTATCAACTGTCAGTAGCTTTGGATAATAAGTGTCAGCTATTGTTAGAAATCTGAGTGTTATTAGAAAATAAATAAAGAAATAAAAAGTAAATTGAGAGATTTATAAATTATTAAGAAATATTTTAAATATTTAAAGGTTTTTCAGCTTTATTGGACAGGACAGTATTGATAAACAGTGTGATCCGTAATGATAGACAGGGAATGACTGAGAAATGTAACAAAGGTTGTATGGCAGGATTCAAACCACCAGGGTCACAGCTCATAACAAGCATGTAGACAGTGCTCTATGGACTGCAAAGCAGAGACTCCTAAAGATTTTTCACATACTGTACAGTGATAGATCAGGTGGATAAATGACAATGTGCATAACTGCTGGGGCTGTTTACAGCCTATTTTTTATCTCCAGCAAAGCTGTGTTTTCTTTCACAAGTTGTCTTCATTAATTACAGCATGTATGATTTTACCTCCAGATGCTGGTGTCCCGGTGTACCTGTATGAGTTCCGGCACAGGCCAGAAGCGTTCAACAAGAGGCCAAGCTTTGTGAAGGCTGATCACACATCTGAACTCGGCTTTGTCTTTGGGGCCTGTTTCTGGAATGGCTCTATTGAAGTTACAGGTATAGTGCTGCAAAGAAGGTGACAGGAAATGAATCCCAGCTCTGGAATGTTAATTTAACCCCTTGCACTGTAAAATTTGCTTGAATTTCCCGAAAGTAGGTTGAAAATTAGAAGAAAAAAAAACCAAACATTTTTTATATGACAGTGTCACGTATATATTCTATATCTGTTGGTTGCAGCACTTCAGTGAAGCTACATCATACTGGTGAAATATTCAAAACCAGGACGCCATGTTCTTAATGGCCGCAGCATTACAACAGAAAAAATCTAGATTTTGGGCATCATTGTACAAACATTCCCCTGTAAATAAAGGTTTTTTTTTTCTTTCTTTTTTTTTAAAATAAATTTGGCATCTCCAATCCCACCCGAATCTGGAATGCCCAATTGGTGAACTATGTACAAAGCTTGCTCGTTTGCGACCCCTTGCTGCCAACTCAGGATAGTGAAGACAGTTCACGGCTCTCCTCCAAAGCACGTGCCCGTCAGCCACTGCTTCTTATACACTCATTGGTTGAATCTTCGCTAGTTCTGAACGAGGGCAGAGGATACCCAGACATGAACAGACTTAGAATCTTCCGGACGAGCGCCCATCTGGCCAACAGGAGGCGCTTGAGCAACGAACAAAGCTGTTTATTTATTTCCCGGCAGTCCCTTGCCAATTTGAAACCCTGTAGCGCGATGGCCAATTGTGCGCTGCTCTGAAAAAGCTGCCGACCACTGGCGATTGGTACGACCGGGGCTCGAAACCACGACGTGATAGTCACTTCTGCACTGCAACGCAGTGCCTTAACCATCTGTTTTAAATTGACCCAAAATTATACACAATCAAATGATTTACCTCAAAACCCAATATTACCCATTAGCCAACCAATGATTTTTTTTCACTTGTTTGCAAAACGCGAGAAGCAATTCTACCAAGACATTGCAAAACAAGATGGCCAATGAAAACTGCTTTTCACTGCATGATCCTTTGAAGTTGATCAAAATGGCGGCACATTCGATGGAAATTACTTCCAGAAATTTTCAAAATAGTGGAAAACTCCCACTCTTAGAACTTCCTGTTTCATTGTGGAAGCTTCCGAGATAATGCAGAATGAATACAGCTATGGAGCTGTAGCCCCAATATCTTATGTTTATCAGGGGAAAAAAAGAATTCTGTTAATTTTCGTTTGTTTGAAACAAGAGGTCGAGAAAATAGATAGTGTGCCATTCATAGATTTTTTTAATAGTAATATTAAAAGTATTTTAAAAGTAAATATCATAAGTAATAGTAAAATACATTTTTTAAGTGAGGAGTCCACTTTCAAAGCCTTCTAAGTCAAGTTGGTCCATTTTTTTTTTTTTTTTTCGAAAAATATGATTTTTTGGTAGGCATAGAAATTATCTTCTATAGATACCAATTTTCACCATACGGATACTATTAGCCTTGCTGACATAATCCATGAGGCAATTCATTATTTTTTTTAGCAATGACTTTGATCTTGCAACACAAAGTTTTGACTTAGCAGGTTTTGAAAGCGGAGTGGAAATTTAGCAGGATTTGGCAGTGTTTAAACCAGCCCCGTTGCTCAATAGGTGAAGGTATTTGACTCAGGACACACTCTCCATGCAACTCAATGTTATAGACAGCACAGTGGTTGAATAGCTGCTATGGCAATGACAACATGAGTCCATGGATTCAAATCCCCCCCTTTTATGGTATCACTAATCATCACACTTTTCTGCAATCAAAACGAAACTTGAGTCTGCATCCCCCATCTTGAATTTGGGAAAGCAAATGCTGAACAGGCTATAAAACCTTGATTAAGATTAGTTCCTTCTAGGGAAGGAAAATGGAATCACGTTTCCACATTGGCTGATTACTTCGCAGAATTTGCTAGTTTTCCTCCTTGACCTGGTGGGTTTTGATGGAGTTTCACTTTTCCTGTTTCAATTTATAACATGATTTAGTAGGTTTTGAAAGTGGAGCTGTCATTGGGACATGTGCAGGTGCCCTAAAGAGAGGCAAAGGGAGATAACTAATTTATTTTCAAAACTTTACTTCGCAGGTTTTGCAAATTGACTCCTCAAGTATTATTGATGTCATTCACCACTTTATGGCATTTACCCAGCCATTCATAAAGCAGTAGACCACAATGCATATGCTAATTTTTGTATTTAACCACAGTTCTAACGTCAGTTGTAGTTATTGTTTGGAAAATACATAAGTAATATAATGTGAAAAAAACTGAAACCATAATTATTGCGACTTTGTTCATATAACTGTCATGAGGTAAATAAGTTTGACTGAGGTAAAGTACTAGCTAACTGAGGACTCCCAGTTTCGAATCCGGTTAGATCCGGTTAGTAATACTGGTGATTCATGGTGATTCATGGGAAAAATTTACTACTCTGTAAGAATAAAAAAAATGACATAAGTACAGGCATCGAACTACAGGTGATAAGGGGCACAGCAAAAGTTGCTCTGGTCCACGCTGAAAATATAAGGGCACTATGGCAAATGTGCCTTCATATAAGGGGCACCACAGCAAAGTCTGCCGCTACCTTGGGGGCACAGCAGCAAATCCCGCCATAGAGCTTTAGGTCATCACTTTAGCTAATAAAATTTAAAGCTCCGTAGTCACAGTTGTTCCTCACAAAAAGTGACCAATCAGCTAGCACTATGCAAATCAAAACCATTCTTGAAAAAAACCGTTTCCTGTATTTTACCCAGCTTGCTGTCTTGTAAACTGGCTCAGTATTACACTGGGACATCGTTTGGCCATTGCTGGAATGCAAATACAAGCAAAGGACATTCCAGTCAAACGCCAGGTCATTGAAAAATAATCATATTTAGCCATTTTGTCCATGTTCTGCCACCCGCAAAATTTAGACTTTCTCCTGTCACTCCAACACTCACACTGGTGATAGCGCTAGATACTGGCTATAAAGACCACTACCCAAGCTTTATCAACACACCACATACACCCTAAGAGAACTTCAGTACCTCCATAACTTTGTAAATTTGCCACACTTTACGGCTGCCGACTGTAATTCGGCATTTTTTTCTTTCTTTTTTTTTTTTTTGTTCCTTTCCCCTGTCGGCATCGTGATCGGAGTTAAAAATAGAAGAGATACATAACTTATTCAAGAATAATTCTGCACCTATGATCGCAAGAAAGGGGCGAAACAGACAGTTGTGAAAATCAGTGATGATTCATCGGCCGTAACAAAGGGAGGCCAAAACCTCACCCTTCAAAGCTTAATGACTTAAACCTTTCAGTTTACTTTTCTAGATCAGCAGTTGCTCATACGAATTGGTAGAAGGACAGTCAAATTTATTTTCAATAGCACTGTTATACTACATTGCACCACAAAATTATGAGGGGTTTTCTTTCACACATAAATTACCATAGGCCTACGTCTTTATAAATTCCCCTGCTCAAGTAGCTCATGAAACGGCATAGATTTGCAAATTGATTAGTGAGGCTCATTAAGCAAGTAAGTAAGTAATTTATTTATATAGCACTTTTCACAGATAAAATCACAAAGTGCTTTACAGTGCATGCCAGGAATAAAAGCAAAAGCATATCAAGACACAATGAAAAAAAAAGTAGCATTAAAATTCAATGAGAACTTAAAAAAAAAAAAAAAAAAGATAGATATGAAAGCTTAAAAAAAAAAAAACCAAAAGCTACTCAAAACTAAAAAGATAAGTCTTCAATCTCTCTTTGAAACTTTCTATACTGTCTGCAAATCTATCAAATATCAGTGGGGAGAGCATTCCAAAAATTAGGTGCAGCCACAGAGAAAGCTCTATTACCACAAGTGTTTAGGCGGGTACGGGGAACGGCTAACAAGTTTTGATTGTTGGATCTGAGAGAGAGTGGAACAGAGTGAAAGTGAATGAGTTCAGAAAGATACGCAGGTGACTGACTATGTACAGCTCTGTATATTACAGTGAGTATTTTGAATTGAATCCTGTAGATCACAGGAAGCCAGTGTAGGGTATAGAGGAGAGGGGTGACATGGGTGTGTTTGCTTGACCTAGTCAGAAGCCTAGCAGCAGCATTTTGAATGGATTGTAAACGGTGGAGAACAGATTTTTTGAGTGAAGAGAACAGTGCATTACAGTAATCAATACTGGATGAAATGAAGGCATGAATGAGCATTTCTAACTCCGCCTGAGACACAACAGACCTCAGTTTGCTTATATTCCGCAGGTGAAAGAAACAGGATTTAGTCAGAGACTTAACATGAGTGTCAAAAGACAAAGACTAATCAAACATCACCCCCAAAGTTTCTCAAACTTGGGCGGACAAATGATGACAGTGGCCCAATGTTCTGTTTTATCTCGGGAACAATTTTATCTGGCGCTACGACTAACACCACTGTCTTAAACATATTTAATTGTAAAAAATTCTCAGCCAGCCATCCTTTAATGGCCAAAATGCAATCAAAAAGGTTTGAGAGCTTGCCATCTCTTTTGGACTAAAAGAACAATGAAGCTGTATATCATCTGCATAAAAATGATAAGCAATGTTAAAACTGCAAATAATCTGGCCCAGAGGCAGCAAATACAATTTGAACAGTAAGGGGCCCAATACTGACCCCTGGGTGACGAGGCAGAGAGAAAATTTCCGTAAGACACTGCAAAGCTTCTAAGCCATAAGCTGTGCAATATCGCATTCTTTACTTCTATATTATGTTATGATTCTGCCTGTCTGCCATGCCTCTGATCTGCCTTGCCATGTCCATGATCTGCTTTGCCATGTCCCTGATCTGTTTGCCATATTTGCATTTGGATCTTTGCTATGTCTGTGCCTTGGATTATGTATTGTGATTTGGTTACTTAGTGTTCATGTATTGTCTTAGTTTTGTTTTTCCATGTTTTACTTTTTACCATAGTTATATTCTGGTCCATGTTTTTGTTCCTACCATGCATTGCACTTTGTCTTTCCCTGTCTGGTCTCTTGCCTTGTTTCTGCTCTCAGCCCCGGTATTGCGTGCCACTCTTTCAGGTGATTTAACGGTTCGTGGATTTCAACCATTCCTTCCAGTCTCGTTTACTTCCTTCGCCTTACTTTTCTATTTTACTAACCAATACTAACAGTTTATTGTTTTCCCTTGAGTAACTAATACATCTAACATTGCATATAATACTAAATAACTAACAAGCAATAGGGATTTTATAGCTGAACATACTAATTGATTAACAAGCTCTCAGCACTCACCCTGTTCTATTCTCCGCCTCTTTACCCAATCTTCTCTGCTGCGTTTCAGTGGATCCACACCTGCTCACGCTGCCCTTACCCTTATTATCTATGCATGATAGAACTCCTTAACCGGAGCCGTATGTCTGTCGATAGGATTGTCACGTGATCCCTGTCCACGTTTTGGCTTTTGTCTTTTTCATGTGATTAGGTTCTCCCTCTTGTTCCTCCCTTTGTAATTAGTATCATTTCTTGCACCTGGGTTCTGTGTAGCTTGTGACTTCCCGAGAATGTATATTAGGAGTCTATTCACTGCACTTCCTGGTCAGAACGTTTCTCTCAGTTTGATTGTGCCAAGCTTTTACTCGCCTTGTACTCTCAGTGATTCTCTTCTGACTGGACCATGCCCAATTTTTGGCTTTGTTTTTGGATTATTGTTGCATCTGTGTTTTTGACCCATTTCTGCCCCACTACGAATTCTGTGATTGCTGCCCTGGTTACGGTTTGGATTACGCCCACTGGATTTTGGCTTTGCTTCTCTGACATACCTGTGCCTGTGTACCAAACATATTTTTGCCTGACCACGAGTACTGTGATTGCTGCCCTGGTTTTCATCTGTTTTTGCCCAGCTGGATTGTGATTTTTTGATAGTGGACACTGTACCTTTTGCCTTCTGCCCTGTGAGGAATTTCCCCCTTGATCAATAAAATAAGATCTACTGCATTGTTTGGTCTCGCGACTGGCTCCTGAGCGTATCATCACATATTAAGATTGTAGAAAACTGATTGTCGTGGCTTCTTGCGAAAGAAGCCTTGCAAACTAATTCATAAAGACGTATTGATAATTTGCGTCGTCATTTGCTATCGAAAATAAATTTGACTGTCCTTCCAATTGGTATGAGCAACTGCTGATCAAGAAAAGAAAACTGCGAAATGTTACAGTCATTAAGGTTTGAAGGGCGAGGTTTTGGCTCCCCTTTGTTAAGGCCGACGAACCGCCTGTGGTAAAAACGGGAAATGCTGTATGAATTATTTGTTTTGTTCGAGGGGCACTTACGGCAATGGGGGGAAAGGGCACGGCATTCTACATATAGGTGGGCTGCACGGCAAACAGGTAGGGCATCGCCATCGATGCCGTCGTGAAATTCGAGCCCTGTAAGTGGGTTTTTTTTCTTCTTTCAATTCTGATGTATAATCAATACAATATTTGCTAAAACCAAAATAAACTTAAGGGCCCTATTTTAACGATCTAACCACGATGTCTGAAGCAGATGGGCTGGTCTTTGTTATTCCAAAACAACCAAGAAAGTAATTTTAAACCAAAGTGTCACTTAAGCCCTTCTTGTATGAGGCTATCGATTGTGATTACTCTCACTTCTCATTTTCATTCCCCTTATTAACAATTAAAACAATTTATTGTACAGTCTTTATCAGTGCATCAATACCATTTCTTTGATTAAGAAATGATGACAGTTTGGTTACCTAGTCAAATGTAACCCTTGCTTTACTTCTGGTGCTTAGGCATATACATATAGCTACATATTTTTATGTACAGATCATAGGTGGCTTTGATTTGAGTTTGCTTAAGACTGGCTCAGTCGAGAATTTTGCTAGCAAATGCAGTTAGCTTGGGTCTTTCATTTTTATTTCACAATATGGTCGTATTTGGAGTCAAACGTAGTCTTGGCTTTTCTTCAATGATACTTGGGCATGTGGACGTACACGCATTTTTATAATTTGAGTTTGCCTCAGACTGGCTCATTTAAAACTCATTGATGAAAAAATTCTTTGGTATTAATTATTCAATAATTTTTCTGGTCATTATCTGGGGGGAAAAAATTGGGAACCCGTTTAGAGTAATGTGTTCAAAACGTGAGAATACCATTATTACCTCTGACAGCATGCCACTGCACATTAGCGATGTTCTTTTTTTGCGTGTTTTTGAAAATGTTAGATAATTGATAAAAGCAAATGTGGTAGATCATCTTTAGTGTTTCACATTGTTCATAGTGTTAACCCTTGGCGACGGTATGCTCTTTGTGAGAGCTTTTTGCGCCATTTGTATTTTGTTGTGTTTCTTGTTTCAGTCAATTTATTTCACTTTACTTGAGCCTAATCTTTTGATCATTCCCTGTGTGTATTTATGTAACTCTGAAACCTCCTTAATTTGACGCATACCCTTGCATCACCATCCAGATATGAACGGTGACTGCTATCAGGTAATGCAAAAGTAAGTGCTAGTTCAGTCACTTCATGTATGTTGCGGGACGCCATTTTGAAAGATTGAGCGAGCCCATCCTCCTTCAAGATCACGTTAAAAGGTGTGCGCATGCAGGCACTAACGCAGGCGCTTGTGATCTTGAACACACCTCTGACCAACCATTGAAAACTGCTGGAAACGAAAAACAGAGACCTATCTAAGTCCTCCCATACCCTGGGTGGCACTACTGCCCACTCTGTGTGGCCTTCTAAAACATTTGGCCTTAGTCTATCATGGTTTCGATTTGACTGTGGTTTATAAATATATCAGTGTTACACTTTAACCAAATGGGCCGCCAGGCACCCCCATGAATGAGCAATTGATGCACTGATTACTAAAACCCCACAAGTCAAGTCAAGTGTGACTTATGGGGTTTTAGTAATAGGTGCTTCAATTATGACAGTTACTTTTCTGCAAAGAGCCACTCTAGTGATTGTCATTGATATTACATATCTGTGTGTTTGCCTCAGGCCCTATCACAGCAGAAGAGGATGAATTGTGTAGGAAGACAATGGCATACTGGGGAAACTTTGCTCGGACTGGGTAAATTTTCTTTATAATCCTCGGAGTGTTACATAGACTTATCACTTTCAGGCACATAGTTGTTATGTAGCCATTTATCATGTGGAAAGTAATGTTTAACCTGCGTGGTCATATGCAACCTATGGACCTGGGAAATAATGTTATTTGTTCAGGTGGGAAAGGGTGCCAAAAGGTGCCAAAGGTGTTTAGAATAGGCAAAATAGTAATATGGCTCATTTATCCCCATGACTCATCAGTCAATGGTCAAATATTTTTCCTATTTTAAGCAGCTCTGTCATCGAGAGCTACTGTATTTGTTAGATTACTCATTTAGTTGATGCCATCCACAAGCTATCAGCTTTACCGAAGTTCACCATAAAGCTTCCATTTCATCTGTCGTCGCTAACATTGAAGACATCCCAAACTCCTTTTGCTTTCAGCTCACCCAATGGCGCCGGGTTAGTGGAGTGGCCTGTGTATGGAGACACAGAAGAGTACCTGAAGTTGGACCTAGAACCATCAGTGGGACAAAAACTAAAGCAAAACAGGCTTCACTTCAT
This sequence comes from Gymnothorax reevesii, assembly GCA_029721435.1. Taxonomy (NCBI): domain Eukaryota; kingdom Metazoa; phylum Chordata; class Actinopteri; order Anguilliformes; family Muraenidae; genus Gymnothorax; species Gymnothorax reevesii. The sequence continues at coordinate 26,347,079 of CM056574.1, read as the reverse complement.
AGATGTTACTCTCCCTGAGCTCTTGGCCAGACCTACGCCCATAACAAAAGCCTGAGACTCCCCGCAACGGTTTCTTGTTGTGAAAAACTGTCATTCATGTTCTGAAACAGTATTAGAACTTGTATATGTTTATTTTTCTCACAATAAATAAATGAGCCTTTGGTCATACTGGACGTTTAATGCCTAATCTTGATGATAAAATTCACATAAGACTTTTTTTCAACCAAATCATGCTTTGTGATGGAAACGATTGTTTAATCTGCAGACATCTGTGAATTGCATTTGAAAATCGATTCAATCTTGTCCTTTAACTAATTTTATATATAATTTAACTGAAATGGACTTCATATTGAACCTACAGGCTGAGTTACAAATTGAAGGCGACAAATACAAATTAAAAACAGAAAAATCTGAACAAACATAACAAATGCAGATGCTTCTGTTCATCTTCCTAGGAGTGGTCTTTTTTGACCACTTTTTAGCTGCAGCACTACAGGGCACAGGGGGGCACTGAATGGTTTTATGAGTATTAAATGATCATGAGCATGTCACAATCATCAGGTCATAAATCAACTGAACTCATAAGAGAAATTTTGGAACATTGCATTTGACAGCGCTCTCAGGCACCATCATTAAAGCTGTAGTGCGTAACTTCTGTCGCCCACAAGAGGAATTTTACGTTATTAGAACAATACAGCCAGCACTTCCATATGATGTATACCCATGTTATCGATTCGCTAGCTCCATATAAGCAACTATTCATGTTAATGGAACTTACGGTCTGTAAAACCTGTATTATGTTAATTACATACCCAGAGCTCTCTCTAGCTGTCGCATACTATCCATAACGCGTCCATTTTCAGCGAGGACAGTGAGGTTGAAAACGGAGTACTTTTGCCATTGCGTTTTTGGCCGATTATGCTGTCGAGTGTCTATACCACGAAAATGTGTCTTTCTCATTACTTGAGCTGCCAGACTTTCACACTGTGTCCTCCACTTTGAAATTTTGCGGCCGCAGTTTCTTTAGTTTGTCACGGCACTGTTCAACTGTTCTGTGGTAACTACACAAATGCAAGTACTCACAAAATTATTCCATAAATCTCCGAGTCCGTAATATTTAACCAATTTAATTTTTCAACATCAAGTCCAAAGTCGTTTGAGTTAAAGTGAGTTGTGAACTCAGAAGGCTTGAAATCTCCGGCGCTGGATTTCTCTTGCTAGGAGACTCGCCACTCTTCCTCCCCCTCCCTTCTTGTTTTGAAATAAAACGCGTAATATCCTGTGTGCCAGCGTGGGAATGTCGCCGGTCGACATGCAATACAAAACAACAAATACTGAAAAATACAGCGAGATGTCAGAGGAGCCGATCAGCTTAATCAGCATTGTATCATCTCCTCTAGTAGTGGCTTGGATGAAACGGAAATTTACGGACATTTAAAAGTTAGGTATTATAGCTTTAAAACACCAAATGAGGGAATATTTCTTGAATGAAAGATACTTTGTGCCTGTTTTTCACTTGGTGACTGCAGCTATGCCAAGTTGTCATGAAGCTGATCTGGCTGCTTGTAATGTCCCAGAACCTTACTAAGGCTGCTTACGTTGATTTTGACATTAATTTGTCACTATCTGTAGCTCTTATTATCACTCTTTTATGCAAACTGAATGTTTTATGAGACAAATCCTGGAGGGCAAACTTGGCACAACTTGATCCAGATAAGAAACCCGATGCAGATTCAGGGTACAAAAAGGAGTAAAAAAAAGGAACATTTATTGATAGAAAATGGTAATAGTCGTGTAGCTGGCCAAAACTCAGAACTGAGAGGGGGACAGTTTCTAGTTTCTTATGTAATAACAGGTGAGGGTTTGGCCAGTGGCCATTCTGTGACAGAAACCTGATGGTGCATTCCCCTCACGGAAGCACGACTGCTGGACTGAAGACTTTAGCAGGAAAGCAATTCCAATCTTTAAGACCAATTAAGGGATGGGAAGTGTTCATAATAAACTGGCTGAGGGGACCAGACTGGAACTGAGGGCTAAAGGGAAGAAGGTCCCAATCCTGAAGACTAATATTACGGTTTGGGAGTTTGTTCTAATTCATAAGACTCCAAAGAATGATTACGTTTCTCTATCGTTAATGAGCAACTAAAAAGGGGTTTGAAGTTTTGATTTTTTTTGTATGCGTTTTAGTGGTAAATTATGGATGAAATTTTTCAAAATTAAATCAACTTGTGAGACTTGGGTTAGAAATAAGTTTTTAGAGGCACTTTGTTTCTGCCCTGCATTTTCAGAAATCTGAAAAGCGCGATTGAATATCTGAGCACCTGACGTCATTCTGAGATTTGGTTGTACTGTGAGCACGCTAGCTATAAAGTCACTAAATGTGTGCGTCGTGCGTAGCTCAGTATTTCGATTCCTGAAACTAGTTTGAAAGCGAAGGTAGAAAATATATTAAAATTTGTGGGGACAAAATGATGTGTGGACATTAATTAAAAACTATGGGAATAATTGTGTACGTCAAAACTGCCTAATCCGACGCTTATGGTAAATCCACTGAAGAATGGTCCCTCGATTACAGCTTGAGCAAGTCACCTGGCACTGAGTCGAGACTGCGCGACCTGATGATGTTAATGACGAACACATAGAGATCGCATACCGCATCTGAGTACCGGCGTGTAAGAGGCGCACATGCAGAAGAAATTGTAAGGGAAATCCCAACTGCCTTGTTAGCATTGCTTGAGCATGTCTGGATAGGAGAAATTGACGAAAATGCCTCCCCAACATCGATGACCCAAATTCGGAAAGGAGAGACAAGAACACATTTGTGGGGCAGACAAACCTTGGAGCGATATATTACGTAAACACATTCCTACAGGTGTGGTTTCACAACCTGGAGCTGCAGTAAACCTTGTACCTCTGTCAGAACTCCCGAGCCGAGAAGCACAACCTTAACTCAGACTATGAACCCCAGACTATATGTGAACACCTGCAGTACCTGTTTGTCTTGTTGCAAAACAGCGACAGGTGGTACATCGACTCGTCTGGTCTGGTGAAGGCTTTGGGCTTGGACACGGGGTAACAGCAGGATGCTCAGGACAGCACAGCTCTTCTGGTCCCTGCTGGAGGACACACTTTCCAAACAGAAGAACCCAAGCCTGCACAATGTGGTTCAGCATCAGTTCTGTGGGCCGTTTGCATATGTCACAGTGTGTAACCAGAGTGGCTGCGCTTCCTCACTGCCATCCCGTTTCTATGAGCTGGAGCTCAATATTCAGGGACACAAGCAGCTCACTGACTGTGTCACTGGGTTTTGGAAGGAGGAGAAGCTGGAGGGAGATAACAGCTATTACTGCAAGAGCTGTCAGAGAAAACAGAATGCCACCCGCAGAATCACACTCCAGAGCCTACCTCGAACCCTCAACCAGCAGCTCATGCGCTTCTTCTTCGACCGGCAAACTGGCCACAAGAAAAAGTTGAACACATTCATCAGCTTCCCAGAGGTCCTGGACATGGACACCTTTTTAGAACAGAAAGAGGAGAAGTGTGTGTATGAGCTGAACGCTATCCTGATCCACCGGGGCTTCAGCGCCTACTCTGGCGACTACATTGCCCACGACTGGTACAAGTTCAATGACAAGGAGATTGAGGAAAAATTAGGGCAAGAATTGCAGCTTGGAATTGAAGAGGACATTGCGGCACATGAGCCAAAGTGCAGCAAAGGCTACCACTACTCACGGAACGCATACATGCTGGTGTACAAGCAGCAGGTAGAAGAGGAGGGCTGTGCAGCTCTGTCAGGTTCTGCGGCTCAAAAACCAGCTGAACGAAGATCACAAAGAAGTTTCCAACTTTGTCAGGAAACTGGAAGAAGAGGAGGAGGAGATCGAGCACAACAATGGGAAATCCAATGGGACAGGGCTGGACGTCTCAGCTGCTAAAGGTGAACTGGATTCACAAGGACCAGAGGGGGATAAAGAGGGCAAAAATGAGGAGATGAAGACTTTCAACGAGGATATTCTCTGCCCTCATGCGGGCCTGAGTATACTGGAGAGCGAGCAAAAGCTGGTTTCTGTGGAGGTATGGAGCAGGCTGAGGCTGTACTTCCCCAAGGCTCCCAAATTCAGCCACCTGCAGGAACCCTGTCAGCAATGCCTGAGGCTGGATTGGGAAGGGAAGGAGATGGAGGCCCTGAACAAGATGATGGCCAACGAGCAGAAGACACCTCTGCTGAATCTGTTCCAGGAGAAAAACAGACCCATGCTGCAGAAATGGCCTCAGGACACCAATGCTCTTTACATTGTTTCTTTGTTTATTTATGGAAGAATGGAAAAAGTTTATCAGCCGACCCGCGAAGAGCACACCCGTGTCTAACGTGGGGAACAGTGTCCTGCTGTGTCCACATGGGGGTTTCATGTTCACCTACGACTCCTTGCTGAAGGAAGACGCTCAACGTATAGCCCTGCTTTGGCTGACTGAATGGGAAGTTATAAGCAGACTGTTTCTAGTGGATCAGCCCATTTCCATCAGCAGAACTAGGCTTATGGCGTTGAAGGCGACTGCTGGGGGTATATCCCTGAATGCCCCCAGTCCTCAAATTCCCCAATCATTGAATAGATCTTGAATAGACTTTCATTTGAACTTAATTTCAGGTCAATCGGTCAAATGGTTCTGAAGATATGGCCAAAATGGTCATTTTCCATCACAAAGTGCCACCTGGTGGCAAAATATTGAACTATACAGGTATGATGTCATCATGTGACATGTTGTGAGGACATGACCTCACAGTTGCACATACTAGTTTCATGTCAATTGGAGAAATAGTTCCAAAAATATAGCAAAAATTGTGAATTTTATGTGACAAAGCTCCACCTTGTGTCAAAATTTTGAACCAAATGGATATAATTTCATCGTGGGACACATCCTCAGGTCATGACCTTTCATTTGCATTTGATTTGAGGTTAATCGGACAAATATTTCCAGAGATATGATAAAAACAATGATTTTTCCAGTTTTTGGCCCCTGGTGGCCAATCTAGAAATTGTAAATTGTCCAAAATCGAATCAGTTTTTTCTCTTGATGATACTTACTTATATGCAAAACTTGGAATTTCTAATGGCAATATTACTGCAGTTATCGCGTTAACATGTAAATCAGTTTTTGGCCCCTGGTGGCCAATCTAGAGATCGAAAATTGTTCGTAATTGACTCAGCTCTTCCTCTTTATGATACTTACTTATGTGCTAAACTTGAAATTTGAAATTGAAATATTACTGAAGTTATTGCGGAACAGTGATTTTTTTCAGTTTTTGGCCCTGGTGGCCAATCTAGAAATAGTAAATGGTCCAAAATCGAATCAGTTCTTCCTCTTTATGATACTCACTTATGTGCAAAATTTGGAATTTGTAATTGAAATATTACTGAAGTTATCGCATTAAAACATGCGGCGGCGGCGGCGGTCGGACCAAAAACATAATATCCTCCGGAGCGCCATTCGGCGTTCGGGGAAATCATCAGTGGACAAACACTGGATAGTGCAGTGAATGTAGAATACAGAACTCAGCCAGATCTATGCTTGGACTGCAGAGAGGGACTGATATTCCAGCAGCAGAGGGACATGCGGGAATACGCTCAGGCCACTGTCTACATTCGGAAGGTCATTGACAACATGAAGATGATAAAGGATGCAGCACCCGATCTCAATGTGAGCGGCTCAGAAGCTGAGGACGAGCGGGAGGAGTGTAAAGGAGGCGGGGAGAATGACCCTGATTTCAGTCAGTCAGAAGATGGCGCCAAGCACCTGAAACTGGGCAACTCCAGCGGCTGCCACAGCACCAACCCCAGCAGCACAGCCGGCCCCACCCACAAAGGGGGCATTCGGCGAAGCACGCGTCATCGCAAACTGTGCGGAGAGAAGGCGCGTATCGTCTCCGCCAACCAGACGCTTAAAGAGCTGAAAATACAGATCATGGACGCATTCTCTGTGGCCCCCTTCGACCAGAATCTCTCCATAGACGGCCGTTGTTTGACTGACGATTCTGCCTCCTTGGGTAGTCTAGGAGTTACAGTACCTCACAGAAGTGAGTACAATCCTCGCATTTCGGCAATTAATTCATTATATCTTTTCAAGGGGCAACATTACAGAAATGAAACCTGAATATATTCTACAGGAATCATTGTACAATATGTGTAGCAGTGTAGATTTACTGCATTGTACAAATAACTGAACAAACAGTAACTATTTCCAAAATGGGTAGTAACAAAAGTGAGTCCACCTCACTGTCAACATGCCAAATTGTGTCCATAGTGTCAATATTTAGTGTGACCACCATTGCTGTCCAGCACTGCCTTGATTCTCATAGGCATGGAATTCAGAATTCACCAGAGCTGCACTGGTTGTTGCTGGGATCCTCCTCCACTCCTCCATGACAATATCATGGAGGTGGTGGATGTTGGACATCTGCTGCTCCTACACCTTCTTCTTGAGGATGCCCCACGGGTTCTCAACGGGATTCAGGTCTGAAGACATACTCAGCCACGCCATCACCTTCACCTTCAGCTTCTTCAGGAAGGCAGTTGTCATCTTGGAGGTGTGTTTTGGGTCTTTATCATGTTGGAAAATTGCCATTTCCGAAGAAAGGGCATCATTTTCTGCTTCAAAATGTCACAATACGTGTTCGAATCCATTATATCATCAATGAAGCGCAGCTCCCCAGGACCAAAAGCACTCATGCAGCCCCAGACGACGATGCTGCCACCACCATGTTTAGCAGCAGTACAAACTTGTCTTGGTACTCCTCACCAGGGTGCCGCCGCACATGCTGGACACCATCTGAGCCAAACAAGTTTATCTTGGTCTCATCAGACAACAGAACATGGTTCCTATGGTTCATGTTCTTGAACTAGTTGTCTACAGCAAACTGTTTTCAGGCTTTCTTGTGGCCTAGCGTTAGAAGAGGCTTCTGTGTTAGCCGACGGCCATACAGACCGATTTGTTGCTATGCACAGAATATGGTCTGAGCGCTGGCTGGCTGTTCTCCCACTGCTGCAACCTCATAAGCAATGGTGCCACCACTTCTGCATCTGTTTTCTGAAGCCAACTTGTGCACCTGATGCAGAGCATGAGGACTCAACCTCTTCGGTCGACCCTGACGAGGCCTGTTCCGAGTAGAACCCGTCTTAGAAAATCAATGAATGACATTGACCACTGTGCTGTAGCTCAGTTTCATGGTTTCACAGATGATCTTGTAGCTTAGACCATCTTGAACAGTAACAATTCTCTTTTTCAGATCCTCAGAGAGTTCTTTACCCTGAGGTGCCATGTTGACCATCCAATGACCAGAATGAGAGCACTGCACCCAAACCGCCGGAATTTAAACCTTCAACATGTTACACAAACTCATATGACCCAGTCAAACAGACAAAACCATGAACATAATGAATAAGATGTTTCATTGCTCGGTTAAATATTACCAACTGGGGTGTGTACTCACTTTTGTTGCCACCCATTTTGGATATAATGACTGTTTGTTCAGTTATTTGGACAGTGCAGTAAATCTTCACTGCTACACATATTGCACAATGACTACTCTAGAATTTATTAAAGTTTCATTTCATTGTCCCTTAAAAAAATATAGTCAATTAATTGTATAAATGTGGGGGGTGTACTCACTTTTGTGAGATACTGTATACCTGAGAGTGTCATATGTTTAAAGGCTGAAGAACCCATAGCAGATTACGCAGCAATTGATGATGTGTACTAAGTCTGTTTGCCTGAAGAAGGATTTAACCCCTTAGCGCAGATATAGACGCCAAATGTCTAGCTTCACTGGAATAATTTTCAAAAATCTCAGTAACACAAATCCTGAGTTATAAAGCTTAAATAGGCTCATGAACAAAAGGAAAAATTGGCTAAATTTTGTATTCTGCGCAAAGGGGTTACAGGCACTGGGCTTCTTGGACACTCAAGTGAACTTCTCCCAGTGACAGAAGTTGGATTATCAGACCAAAAACTTGACATAGTTGAAGGCAGCTGATGTAATAATAATAATAATGCATCAATTTTATATAGCGCTTTTCTGGACACTCAAAGATGCTTTTCAATGGAGGCATTATTCATTCATTATTCATTCACACATTCACATTCATGCTCCGATGGCGGTAAACTACATTTTTGTAGCCACAGCTGCCCTGGGGCAGACTGACGGAAGCGTGGCTGCCAGTATGCACCTACGGCCCCTCCGACCACCACCAAACATTCACACACAGCCATGCAGGAGGGAGGAAGGGAGGGTTCCTATATTGCATGTTTTGTGGGTGGGGGAAACCGGAGTACCCGGAGAAAACCCACGCGAACACGGGGAGAACATGCAAACTCCACACAGAAAGGCCCCAGGCCACGACCTTCTTGCTGAGGCAGCAATTGCTAACCACTATGCCACCGTGCCGCCAAAGTGCTTTGTTTTATTTACAGTGTGACTGTATTCAGAAATTCCTCCTCAAATGTTTTGTTTCCCCACAAATGCTTGCTTTTAATATTTGAACACGTTTAGGCATTGTATAAAACCTACCAAACTGCAAATCACTGTCACTACAGTAGAAACAGATTACTGGCAGTCCTTGTGGCATTTCCCATTTTTAGAGCATTTCCAGCTGAAGGTATCGGGCAAACTCGTCAGCTTCAGCTTTTCTGTTTGCCTAAGCTGGCTTTGTTTTTTTAAAAACATTGTTTCAATTTGATTGTGCTGGAGAATTTTAGGCTAAAATCTGGTGAGATATACTTTGACTCTACTGAAGCTTTTCTCATTCCTCATGTTAAAAATATTTCAGAATGCATGAGCAATTTTTAATTATTGAAAATATGACTGTTCTTGGGTTTGAGATTAAGTACCTCTGCAACAAAATTATATTCCTTCCATAATATTTGATATTTAGGGACACAGGCCAAGGGGAAAAAGGACAAATTCCACCACCCTCAGTTTCCTCAGACTTAGCATAGGTGCCCACTGCTCTCCGTGATAGGATTCGGGCATTTATGTGAACTGTTCCTTTCTGTAAGTTCTGTCATACAGGCAATAAAGTTTTTTTCTTCTATTTTCACATGGGGAAAAAAAGCACACTAGCTTTACAGTGTACATGAAAGCCTTTATTCAGTCACCGATTGTTCATGTTGTGTTTTCGTCTTGTCTTCATAAAAAAATCAGTAGCAACAAAAGCTAGAAAATATATCATTTTTATGCAAAATAAGGTTTGTGTTCTGCTGTAGCAACTCAAGTCAAAGTCAGAAGTAGAGGCTGTGTTCGATTTGCAGGATGGTGCTGGCTATTTACACAAGTACAAAGACATACAGAGAGGTTGAGAGGACACAATGATAACATATGTTGGCTCATGAAAAACTTTAATAATTACATTTGTTCAGTCCATAGACTGTATGTAGCCTAATGGTTCCAAATAGCATAAGCCATTAAATGATGACAAACCATTGAAGAGAAGAAATGGCGATTGCAGCAATCAATCTCAAATTAGCTTGCTAGCTAGCTAACTTGTCCCCTGTAAGGCATTAAACGAGTGTGTGTGTGTGTGTGTGTGTGTGTGTGTGTTTAGTGTTATTTCACACACATGTAAGTTAACTCGTTCACAAAAATACACAGTTTAGAATATGGGGTCATTCCATGTCAATTCAACAAATGTCTCCCACCTGACCATCTCAGATTTGTCTTAAGAAATTATTACAGAAAGGTAATATACCTACTAGGATGTATGCCAAATTTAAATTAAATATGTCTATTAGTTTTGGCAGAAAAAAAATAATAAAGACGGTAGTGTCCGAATTTTCACACTCGTTTTTGCAACGTCAAATAAAAGGGAGTTTTTAGGAGGCAATATCTCCTGTTATACTTATGCAATTGCCTCAAAATTGTCCACAGTGTAGCATACAGGCTCAGTAAACTAGGCAAGTGCATTTTCAGTGGCTTTTCTCTTTCTCTTAGGGAACTATGGCAGTTTGAAAATGCTAATTTATTTGACAAAGTTTTCTGTGACACCAAATTTGAAGGCCATTTATGACCAAAGATTTGCAGGTAGAGAGATGTTTTTTCTGGGCAAGCTCTCCTCACATAGTGCTACTGGTACAATAAACACCAAGCGTGTCAATTTCATGGTTGTCCAGAAAATGCACAGCAAAATCCTAAAAAAGCCAAAATTTCCTGAAATTTGACATCAAATTGCCGAGGTGTGACAACCTGTAAATTCTTGAAATCTTCACCATCTTAAAGCTTACATTCTTGGCTATCTTTGGTTCAAAGGTGGTTGTGGTGCAACTCTTCATTAAATAGTTATGAATTTTTTTGTAACTCCTAATAAACGCTCGTTTTTCAACTCTTTTTTAATGTTAATACAAATTTGAGATCTGATCCTAACCATTGGTGTCTGAAAGTCCATACTGAGGTGTTCTCTATTCCTTTGGGGTTTCTCTGTCTTTTTCCAGTGTAGATCACTGGATACAATGTGCCTCAATTTCACGTCCCGGGGGTTAAGAAAAACTGCAGAGGGGATTCAAACCTGCATATGTATTTCTCTGTCGAAAAATATATTGAGCACAAACATGAATTTTCCTATATAATAATTATGTGAATCTGGCCTTTTTACATCCTGGGCTATTTCTATTATATAGCAGGTAATTTATCAAAATTGGGAACACTTTAATTAAACTGCTATTGTGTGCACAATTATAAATGTCAATGTGGGGAAATAAACAATTTGTAAGTCCTCCAATGCCATCCAATGGTTGAGATTGTCATCATTCATCAGTTTTGTTAACATGTTTCAACATGTCTCAGTGAGAGGCAAGTCCTAATCTGAGCACTCTTGCCACCGATGACATCAGATTAATTTTCATGCACCCACTTGGACCAGCAAGAAGTTTTTACTGGCCACACAGAGAGGATGTTTGCTGGGTACCTGTATAACATGTCATCACTAAGATGCCAGCACCTACAACTGCCACGGAACACAGATATAACCTAAATGAGGAATCTGTTAATTCAGCAAAACTGTTTATGATGAACTTGAAATTAGTAATCTAATGCACACTGTATTGACCATGATAGATTTGAATGTTTGGACACAGTAATGATGTGGCTAAAATGTATTTTGCTAAAAAAAAATTCATATATACAATTTTGTATGTACCAATGTATCTAAATATTGCAGATCTTTAAGTGACTTTCAAATATCTGATGTTACGATTACAGCCTCGGAAACTCCTGCAATATGCAAGGAATCACATAGAAATAATGAAAAACTAGCATTTACAAGGTGTTACTAAAAAATTCATAACTATTTAAAGAAAAGTTGCACCAAAACCACCTTTGAAACAAAGATAGCCAAGAATGTAAGCTTTCAGCTGGTGAAGATTTCATCGAATTTATAGGTTGTCACACCTCAGGAAATTTTGGCTTTTTAGGATTTACTGTGTATTTTGTGGACAACCAAAAAATTGACATGCTTGCTGTTTATTATACTAATAGCATTATGTGAGAAGAGCTTGCCCAGAAAAAATCCGCTCTCTACCTGCATAACTTTGGTCATAATTTGCCTTCAAAGTTGGCGTCACAGACAACTTAGTCAAATAAATTAGCAATTTCAAACAGCCACAGCTCCCTACTAAAAACATATTTGCCATTGAAAATGTGTTTCACATGTGTACTGACATAGATGCTAAACTGTGGAAATTATACTTATACCATGGCATAAGTATAACTAGAGATATTTCCTCCTTAAAATCCACTTTCATTTGACGTTGCAAAAAGGAGTGCAAAAATCAGCAAAACGCTGCCATCTTTATTCATTTTTTTTTTTGTCAAAACTAAAGAAGATATTTAACTGAAACGTAGCACATATCCTTTTAAGTACATGGCCTTGGTGTGAGAATTTTTTAAATAAATCTTAGATGGACTGCGGGGAAATTTTCTGAAATTTGTTGAATTGACATGAAATGACCCGATGGGGACTCACCAGTAGCATCTCTTTGCTCTCTCCTGAAATACGGCATCTTTAATTATAATCATATTTAGCCTAATTATAACATGCTTTTAGTTCTGCAAGTCGTGAACTCTCTGGTTTTACAGCCAGCTAGCCATATTCGATAAATCCTACAACATCGACTGATGAAATGTACTGTAACTTCAGTTTTGGAGTAGTCAGTGTTTCAGCAGCTCATTGGTGATGGCACTTGCTTCAGTCATTGGCACAGTAAACGTCCTCACAGTGAGCAAGATCTCACTCTGACATTGATAGTGAGATTTTTGACAATGTTCCTCATGCAGCCTCCAACTACACAAGATCGAGGCATTCTATATTTATCAAATAAAATCATACTATAAATTGAGGAACGTTTGTCTGTCTGTCTGTTTGTTCCCCTACTCCTCCAAGGTCCTCTGACGGATCTTCACCAAACTTGGTGGATCTATGTAGGTTGTCCCTAGAATTGTCCTTGAGGGGTTAGTTTTTTGAAAGGTCAAGGTCACTGGGGTCAAAAATCAATTTTTTGCATCTCCCATCTCCCTGGACAGATTTTCATGAAAGTTGGTACGTGGACGTAGGTCGTCACAAGAAATGACCGCGAGAGGTCCGTTCCGTCAAAGGTCAAGGTCACGAGGGTCAAAGGTCACCGTATTCATGAAAGTTGGTATGTGGACGTAGGTCGTCACAAGAAATTATTCTCGCCACGGGTAATTCACTAGTATATTAAAAACAAAACCAAAGGAGAAGCTTTAGCTTGGATATTTCGCATGGAACGTAAACGCTTGTCTACGTCGAATCAAGAGCTGCAGTGAGTCTCAGATGCATATAATTAATACGTTATTGGCTTTTCAGAAATCTGGGAAATCGCACCACAGCTGGGCTGGTTTTTTATCTTCTCCTTTCAACACAAACAGGACAATTAAGCTTAGTTACTAATGCATTCGGGGAAAGAGTAAAATAAAGAACCTAAAATTGCCAAAACTGCGAAGAAGTCAGGAACCGTGGAGTTCCTCCTTAAAGTATTAATAAACCCACGAAAGAAGAGCATTGCTCAAAACTTGAGGATAAATTGGCTGATAGGCATTGTTGGACAAAGTGCTAAAATCCAGCAGCTCACCTCAACAAAAAGAAAGCCTATACTCACAGACCACACAAAAGCAGTGGGACACATAACACCAGGGCATGGGTAAGAAGACGAGATAAGTCAAAGGAGACAAAAGGACAAAACCACAAGACATGAGTAGGTTGCTGGACAGGGGGAGGAGACAATTACAGACACACAAAAGGCTGTGACAGAAACCATTCTCTTCCAGGCATATTCTCAGCAAGACTGCCCATTCTGGAAGCTACATTCCAGTTTCACACTTTCTTCATTATTTTCACACACACCACATTTGAATGAGGCCTGGATCCGATCTGATGGATCCGATCAAGGGCGGAATCAATGTGTTTTTTCTTTTCTGTTTACACAGCCATGTGACAGATCGGATATTGGCCGCATTTGAGCATAAGATCCGATTTGTGTCACATTCGTATCACATTTAACCCGCAGTGTAAATCCAGCCTGTCAGAGAGAGAAATGTCTCATCATCGATAGCTTCAAATGGAATCTCGCTCTTTGTTGCCAAAAGCGTGTGGACACTTCATTGAAACGTCATCGACGTATATAGAAAATTGACATTCATAAAGTCTTAAGATCTGACATTTTCAACGAATTTGGAATTAATAGGTCTGCATGGCCAGATAGAAGAGAATTTCACCTTCAGCTTGAGGCAACAATGTCCAAAGCATGGGGCGGAACTGTATGAAAATACCCTCAAATTAAAGCTGAAAATCTGTCCTGTCAGTCGTTAACAACCAATTCATTCCAAATTCAATTAAAATGTCAGATATTTAAAATTTTAATATGCCTGTTTACTATGCATCTCAATGAGGTTTCACTATCCACGCACCTCTGGATATGCAGCGTATGTCAAAAGGGTGTAACTGCATCTCTGTTCATGATGAATTCTTTATGAGAAACAATTACTTCGTAGTACAATGAAAGCCAATCAAATATTCAGGCCTTCCATACATTGACTGATGCATATGCTGAAATATTCAATGCAAATATCATGCCTTCTTCGCTTTTCTAGTTGTAAGTCATCTAACTTTCTGAACCGTCACTTGAAATATTAAATTTGAAAATAAACTGTCATATAATCATGCAGTTGTAGTCGATAATTTGTGAAACCGTATTTCAGAGCAGATTTGTTTTAAAATGTGGATATCAGAGCAATGGATTATAGTTTCGAGCAACAAATTTCTTTCACAGTATCGAAGAACTAATGACCTTTTTATGTGTACAACTTTTTCCAAAGTATGCACTAGCGCAGTATTTCCAAAACTCAGTCCTGAGGATCCACTTTGTATGTTGGTTTTTTGTTACAACCACGATTACAATCCCAGAATTATAATGAGTTGTTAATTTTTCTAAATGGCCCTACTCATGATCATAGGGATTATTTACTCTTTTAAGCCACATATTTCATAAAGGGCTCTCCAAATCCAGCCCTCGAATCCAAATACAGTCCTGGTCTTCCTTCCTTCCAGGAAATTAAGTGAACAAGTAATGCTGCTGATTGGCCAGATTGTCATCTCACCCCAGGTAAAGGGAGGGTGGAAAACTAGCAGTTCTCAGCCCTCGAGGACCGTGATTTGAGGAGCCCTGCCTTAAGAGCTCCATATTCAAAGTGAACAATATTGCAAATTACTTTTAATTTCACAAGAGGGGGAAATTGTTACTTTTGAAACTAAATAATCAATAGGCTTCTAGTTGTTAAAATTGTAAACAGTTTTTTGTGAAAGCTGACCATTTATAGGCAACTGAATTCAAACAGAAAGCAAATTATGATGAGTCAAACCTGTTAGGTGTTATTTTTTATGATGAGTCAAACCTGTTAGGTGTTATTTTTTACGATTGCTTTTAGGAAAACCATTTGGAAAGTACCTGAACACCTGTGATCAGAAGCCTGATTAGAAACTTATTGATTCACCATAGGCTTGCTTTTGATCAGTTTGAACTTATTGCCGGCCGCATGGCTTTCTGACTAGGAATGTCACAAAATGAGCGCAAAATATTCATTAGGCTCTCATACACCGTACATAGCCATTATACACTCTTAAAAAGGGAGATTCTGGAGGGTGCTATGTAGAACCATTGGGGTTCCTTGCTAACGAAATGGAACCTTTAGCTCAAAAAAGGTGCTATTTCCTTCACAAGAGGATTGTTTGAACTTCAACGACCATTTATGGAACCTTCCAGGCGACACTCATCCTACACCCCCAAACTGCTCCTGATGTGCAGGTTGGCGCCTTGCATGGCAACCTCCGCCATCAGGGGTGAAGGCATAATTGTAAAGTGCTTTGGGGTCATGTCATGTGACTAGAAAGCGTTATATAAATGCAGTCCATTTACCATTTCAACCGAAAAATAAAAGTAAAAGGTCTGAGGTAGGAATGAATCTTTTTAATGTGCTATGTAGATGCCTTTTATAAAAAAAATATATATATATAAGAACCCCAAGGGCTCTTGAAATTGAACCCTCTGAAATGTTTCTATATACAGCTGTAGAACCTTTTGAAGGTGCCATATATGTACCAAGCTATAGAACCTTTAAAGGTTCCTTATGGAACCTTTTGTTTTTAGTGTATATAACCATTTTTGTCAAAGCAGTTTTCTTGAGTGAAATGTCTGAAAAGCAATAAAAAATTATTTAAATTAAATTTAAAAAGCGTGGGCACTGGTTGGAACAAAAACCAGCATATATAGTGGGTTCCCAGGACCGAGTTTGGAAATCCCAGCGCCAGCGAATACCCCAATCTGAGAGGGCCGAGTTGTTGCACTCACAAGCAAACCAGTCACTTGCGCTTCTGGGCGAAGTGCCCCAATGATGCGGAGGCCTACAACTGAAATCAGTTCCCCATAATGGATGCGATGACAAATCCTGCGTGCGACTACATTTTGGAACAGTCAGCTCGACAGTCAGCAAAGTGCCTATGTTTACATGAGCGTGCATTTTTCTACTGATAGAATGCCATTCACACTATAAATTTACATCACATTAGCTCATTTTCACTGATCGGTATATCACAGGGATAGACGATATTGATTATTCGACGAGTAGTGCCTGTTCACATTGATGATAAATGTGCGTATGCGCAGAAGGAGCGCAGCTCGCGTCCGGGCCGTGTTGTGAATAAATGGTACTTCTGGGCATGCGCGAATTCGTGGGAGTCATGCTGCAGCAAGTTAAGCCCAGTGAATGGAAACCATCTCGTTTCGATTTCTGTCGGGGGTTCTTTGGTATGTATTTAGAATGACTCACATAAATGATGTGTAATTTTGCACCGTCTATATGGTTTGGTGAAACTGTTTTCATCACCTTTATGAAACGTTTGGTTGATGTCGTTTTGCATTTTTACATCAGGAGTTGCTTTCTTTATGGCTGCTGCACTGACAGCTGGAATGATGACCTAGCTAGGTTGCTACGTACGAGGAGCAGTGGCGTCGCTCATTTCGGTGGCTTTACTTAGTCGTCGTCATGCGTGTATATCCCAGCTTCGTAAATCTAACACGTTTTCAATGAATGGAAAAAGTGTATTGTTGTTGCAGATTAGTGTTGTGTTTTACAACTGTTTAGTGTCCGCGTTCCCTGGAAATAACATTTGAACAGCAGGATATTTCAAGGCTGCCACACCTCCTACATCAAGTTAACGCTTGCAATATTACTTCGTGAGCATGTGTTTTTGTTTACATTTTGTTAAATTTGGTCAATGATCTTGTCATTGTTTCTCTCGGATATTTATTGAATGTCTCACGTGAAGCCGCTTTCACGCTGGACGCGAAACGAATTTTCAGCACGACAGATTACATTCAAAGTCAATGCAAAGACGCGAAACGCGTGTATTCGCGTCTTTGCATTGACTTTGAATGTAATCTGTCGTGCGAAAAATTCGTTTCGCGTCCGGTATGAAAGCAGTTCAAGAGCCACACAGTTCCCTGATATAAATTGCCTTATGGTCAGTAGGTTGACATGCTTCTTATCATGACTTTGAAGGTGTTCAGACTCCACACACATACTTCTGCTGTAGCTACTGACGAAACTCGTGTCCCTTCGGGTCTCCGTGCTATGGTATGGTATGTTTCCTTTGGCGCAGCGGCACCTACAGAATGTGTATTAATAATAATAATAATAATAATAATATCATCATCATCATCATCAAATCGGTCGTTGGATCAGTTTGTTGTTTTATGTGAGGAAGAGGCAAGCTCATCCTGAATATCCCAATGGACTAATTTTCCCAATTTGAGGGACTGATACGTGAGACCAGTTGCGGGTTGTGTTTACTGTTCGCTTCTGAATCTGAATGATTCTGTGTTTGGTTCTGAAACTAGGCTGCGCTGCGGTTAAGCGCTTTTACGTAAACGCTGTGTTTTTTAAAGACATAACATTATACGCAAATTGCGATCTAGCTCAGAACAATGAACTGCAGGAGGGGGGACATATTCTAAGGTTTCAACCGTCGCCTATAGGAAGATGACGCCACAATGACGTCCTTACGGATGCGTTGAATAAGCGCTGCAAATGCATTATTATTGAAACCAGTGAATTATTTCAGTATTGTCTTGTCTGGCTACTGTTGACCTGATAATTTCCTGTCATTATTGTCAGGCGTCGGAAAATACTTGTGTTGTAATTGGACGCATGTCGGTGCTGTCTGGCGATGTGTGAGTGCTGTGTTCGTCGCGTATTGTCTTGCTGTCAATAGATTACTTGTTTGGGTCAGCAGCAGAAGTTCTGTTGGTCTTAGATTTAAGAGTGTAATACATTAACTGTTAGAATGATGACTGAGTCAAGATAGTCAGCATCCGTTGTGTAGTCGCTTTACAAATGTTGGCTGCTTGTCATTTCAGTATTCAGAGGGTTAAGCCGCTTTCACACTGGACGCAAAACGAATTTTTCGCGCGACAGATAACATTCAAATCCAGCGCGAAGAAGCCAATACAATCGACTTTGAGTGTTATCTGTCGTGCGAAAAATTCGTTTGGCGTCCGCTGTGAAAGCAGCTTAAAGGTTGAGTGCGTCAACACGCAGTTTCCTCACTTGGCACTTGTTCCTGGAGGCATTCCTGAGGCTTTCTTTATCAGGAGTTTCCGCCTGGGGTCGACTCGTGCAGCATTCATTTTGTTGTTCTTATTTTGTTGGCGTGCTTAGCTGTGGGACATTTTAGGTTTAAATGATGGTGATGTCATACCGTGGACAACTCGAATCGACGGCCTTGGAAGGGAGAGGGGACAGGCCACAGGGCGAGCTGGGTTTGGAGACCCGGGTCAAGCTCCTCCTACTTATAATGCGTGAAATACATTGGCTTTATGCTAGCGTGCGCCCGTCTTCCAAATCGAACACCCCGCTTATTATTGTGTGTCGTGCGCTAATAAAAGATATGATTGGTGGGCCGTGATGTAATTCACTGTAGTTTCAGAGGTGAGGATGGAGAGGGACGGGTTAGGTGTTTTTGTGAGTGGGCGGAGCTCCCATCATCTTTGCGCAGAGTGGATTTGTACATGGTCAGGTCGGGGGGGAGAAGCTCTGAGATTTCCAGTGTGGAGGGTTGGGGACATGTTACATAACTGGCTGCGTGTCATGCTCAACCAAGCATTGCAGAGGGTTACTTTAAATACTGCAGTGAGAGCCACTTGTGTACTTCGAGGAAATCAGAATTCTGTATGGAAAGGTCTCTTGCAGAAATGGGTGTTTTATCAGCTGAGGCTAGTGCTTTTCCTCCATGATCACTCTGAGTGAGCTCGCCATTACTGGGTTTTTATTTTATTTTATTTTTTTTGGGGAGTTTTCTCGTTTATTTGACTATTTAGTAGAAGGAAAGCTAGGAAGAAGAGGGGGGATGACGTGCAGCAAAGGGCCGGGGCTGGATTCATGCCCAGGCCGCTGCTGGAAGCCTTAGCCATGGTGCATGCACTTTAACCAGTGTGCCACCAGGGTGCCCCCCCAGTTCCTGTTTTTATTTAATTGTACCCATACAGCCAAAACAAAGTCATTAAATTTTTTTTCTCTCTGATGGAAGTGTGCGCTTCACATGTTTTTTCTTTTTCTAATGTCGCTCCATCCTTGTAATAGTTTCTGACGTTAGCCTGCTATTTGGACCAGCGGGGAATATTATTATATATTATATATATTTTCTTGGAGGAATTGGAAGCAGTTTAGGTTGTAGCATCTCGTGTTTCATGGAAGAATCAGACTGTGGGTGGGCGGCGGGGAGGGGCGTACTCCAGAGGCTATGGCTATGTAAGCTACCATATTCCAGCCTGATTCCAGCACCCTCAGAAGCAGCACTTTGTTACAAAACTCTTTTCACCTAGCCAGAGAAAATTCACTGGGTAATCTCTCTCTAATATGGTCTAACCTAGGGGTGTCAACGTTTACAATTTTTTATACACGTGTACATGGGACTACTAACCGACGTGTACCCGATTTATGAGCTTTTTCTATCGCAGTTGAGCTGTAAAACCACAGAAAGTAAAATGAGTTGAAAATAAAATCCTCTATCATGTTGACAGATAAGAAAACGTACAAGTGAAAGCTGAAAAAGGTTTAACCTTCTTTTTTTAATCACTGTTTTAACGATTACTCACTTTTGTACATTTTTTTTTTATTTAAAGTGCAAACTGCATCCCTCTCTCGCAACGGGAGCTGCATCTGAATTTTAATATGCGTCTCATAGTAAAAGTAATCTGGAATTGGCGAGAGAAAGCAACTCAAAAAGAAGCCAAAGTAAGCTGAATATCCACAAAGTTAAAAAAGTAGAGGGGGACTCTCACAATTATTCACTAAAATTGTTGAAAAAAATGTGTTTTCTTCCTCCTCTTTAGACGCGAGGATGTGTGATCAGGTCGTGAAAGGCCGACAGAACACCCACCAACGATATAACGTACAACAACACGCAACAATATAGGCTAAAATAACAAGACATTAACAGTTTTTGTTTTCAGCTGCACGACATTTGCACATGGAGAAGATGATGAGCGCAGCGCTCTTCTCAAGTCCACCGCAGCCTATTCTTGATGTGGCGCGACACTGGCTGTGGCTGCGGGTTTTTTTTTTTTTTAAATCAAGGTAACATTGCGCCCCATGTATCTGTATGCAGATAACTGCACTTGTGGGAACATTGAAGTGTATTGTTGGTTAATGTTATTATCTGAAGCTTTCAGGCAACATTATCACCCCTATAAGTAGGCGACTACATGTATTGGTGAGAAATGAATGAGGAAGAAAAAATGACGTGTACACAGTTATTGATTTTTCTCAACGGTTATGATTTGTTATCCGTGTAACCGTTTACACGTGTAGTTGTTGACACCCCTAGTCTAACCTATATATTTATTTTCTACTGCCTGTGATATAACTGAAAAAGTGCTCCTATAAGGCATTGGCTTCACAATCGAACTGAATCTGGTTCAGTATGCTTGACCAGCAGTATCTTCTTGCTTGAGCATGACTGGAACTCAAGTCTCCGTAACAGACTACCTTGATGCAGTCTTGCTATGGAGTCCAGCCCCTCGGCAGAGCGAGTCCTATAACAAGATATCGATCTCTCCTTGTTTTTATTTATTTTTGAGCGGAGTCACGACTGCGTTCTATGAAAAATTGAAGCCTTGAGGACGGGTATTCCTGGAGTAGTCCATAGCCTCTCTCTCGCTGTTGTTTGGTCTCTATATCCCCTTTCTATTTCTCTTTGAGTGTTTCTGCTCCCAAGGCGTGTGATTGAAAGGACAAGGGTGGGCTCGGTGGGGGTTTGGTGTAGTTGGTGGTTGAATGGGAGGGGGGTTATGCTCAGTGATGTAGAAATAATGCTGTTGAAGCTCCATTCTGCTGAGTGCACCAGAGAGGGAGAGCCCAGCGATTTACTGGAGTTGCCCGAAGGTGTCTTTGATGCTCCAAGAGCGTACGCCTGCGCAGTTCTTGGATGCGAATATGTAAAATGCAAATGGCCACTTATCTTGAGTAGTTTCTTTGCTCATAGTTTTTAGATTTGGGAATGTGAAATCATCTTTGTGGCACGGAGAAAAAACACTGAAAGGAAAATGTGTGTGTGTATATATAATATTATATATATATATATATATATCTTGCTTTGGTGTTTTGTCTTCACAGACATTATACTGTTAGGGCTGTGCAATGCGAGGCTGTATCATGATTCATTCCCAGTTGTAGATTACTGGACGTGGATCCATATTGAGGTGACCGTTTTCATTTCAGGCACTGTGCTGGTGTTGAGAGGGTACTTCCCTGGGAGTTTTCATGGTAAACGGTGTTGGAATTAACTGAATTAATATTCTCATAATGAAACTGTTAATTGCGTAAAAAAGGACGCTTCAATTGAAGCACCTATTACTAAAACCCCAGAAGTCACACTTGACTTGACTTTTGGGGTTTTAGTAATCAGTGCTTCAATTATATCTCACATTTATTTCTCGATTTGTCAATTAATGAATGTGATGTATGATTTGGATTTCATTTGAATGTGCATTTGAAATGTCTCCTGAAGTATTTCCATCAGCGATTTGTCCATTTATGACACATTCCAGTGCATCTCAGTGCTGCTTTGAACAATTTGCTTATCAGTATCAATTTCTTTCCCAGAAGTAATGAGGCATTAACCTTCCATAAGCTGGTATGCACTTCTAGTACAGAGACGCCATTGTGAGACGTTCCAGCCCTGTCCTCTGGGCTGGCTTTTTATGGCTGATGTCATAATGAAGTTCTAAATGTATTACTGAATGCTCAAACAAAGCCAAACCATTGTTTCATGCAAAAAGATTCAGTCTTTATTGTGAGTATTTTTGTCCATAAACGTTCTAAAACCAGCTTCTTACGATTTGGCAAGCTGAATCGCTGGCGACACAATCAGCCGGCTTGTAACTAGCTGAGACGGGCTAGTTCACACAGCTGGGACTCCTCCCTGCAACGTTATAAAACGGTCTCGTCTCATCGCGAATCTTTGGTCTGAACTGGGCTTAAGACTTCTAGAACATTGAATGCACCTACGCTTAATACCTGGGGGCTGAAGTGTTCACTGCTTTCTGCTGGTGGCTCAACATGGAACAAAAACACTTCTATTGCATCACCCCGACGATAGTCAGGAGATACTATGGTTCAGTTCTCCGGAGCTCCAAAGCTCCAGAGGCTTTGGTGTTAATAGGATTTTTTTCTAAGTTTTCATAGTCAAAGATGCTTATTTGACAATGCTGAAGATCGATTTTTGGCAATTTCCGACATCCGATATGGCCACCGGTGGCCAATTTGTCAAAATTTTTTTTTTTTTTTTTTTTTGCAGATTGTGTTTTCTGGTCACTTTGAGCCATTTTAAGCAAAAAACATTTTTTTGGTTATAAGTCACCTCTGGACTTATGCAGCGTTAGGGTTGGGGTTAGTTAGGGTTAACTACTGCGCCCGCAGAGATTTTCTGTTCCAGGCTCTGGAGGCTTCCATGTTTATAGCATTTTTTTCTAAATTTGCGTAGTCAAAGATCTTTATTTGACAATGCTTAAGATCAAGGTGCATACTACGTGTAGTACATGTATTTTTCATTGTCTTTTCACAAAGTTTTCCATTGCATATTTGTGCACTGTGCAAACTAATAAATTTACATGAACATACATGCACATGGATGCGTATTAATGTCATAGCAAGAGTAAAAACGGTAACATAGAGGCTGTAAAAACTTGCAAGTGATCTCTGAAGGGGATCGGGGAGATACACGACTTGGTCCCTGTGGCGACCGAATTATCTGTTTTATCAAACAGTCAAGAGTTCACAAACCTGGTTTCTAAGGCCTACATTAACTGATGGTACGGATACCCCTAGAAGAGATGTTACTGCAGCTCTCAAACTGGTCTGTCAGATCCCTGATCTAAATCTGTTTTGGCGTAATGTTGAAATGATCAGTGTTGTTTTTTTGCTCACTAATGTTTCACAATTTAAAATGGTGAAATAGTTGTTATGCACTGCAATGAATAATGAAACTTCTCCAGACGCTCCTGGTCCATGACTGATTTTGCAATATGTTAGTCATGAAATAAATGTAATTTGGTGTGTGTGGGAAACTAACTTCGGTTTGCATTGGATCAAGGACCCTTTGACCTGGAAACCTTGCACATCTTGAGTTGTGTAATTCACATGGTCAGTTCAAGGTCAGCATTGTGCAGTTAGCAAAATATATGATAAGTTAGATCTGAAAGCAACTAAGTTTGTTTGATTGCACATCAGTCCCTTAGCAAAGATGCTCTTTTTTTTTTTAGAGCCAATTCCAGTATAGTTGCAGAAGGAAGTGGTATTGTTCAAACAATGTGTTATTTAGGCAAATATTTCCATAAATTCAATACAAAATGATCAAGGGTCATGCATATATTATTGTGGAAAAACGATTAGCTCTCCATTTTTTAGACACATTTGACCTTTGGTGTTTTTTTAATGGTACAGTATTGTGTTGATAGAGAAGAGCACATCTGAGTTATTTAACATTCATATCCAAAAAGTAAAATTTTAGAGGCCTGTGTAATTGAAGCAGCAGATGTTGTTGCCTACATGGGGCCCTAATCTGGACATCATCAAGGCTGTCAGTGACTCCTGGA
The DNA here is from genome assembly GCA_029721435.1 of Gymnothorax reevesii. Taxonomy (NCBI): domain Eukaryota; kingdom Metazoa; phylum Chordata; class Actinopteri; order Anguilliformes; family Muraenidae; genus Gymnothorax; species Gymnothorax reevesii. The sequence goes on along the minus strand of CM056574.1, from coordinate 26,323,370 downwards.
GGGGCAGTATTAAGTGATGCAGTCAAAGTCTGCCAAAAGAAATCTGGCAAGTTCTCAAATATAATTGGAGCAACCTAACCTCCCTCCCATATGCTCATAAAACTGCAGGAAGATGTACATTAGAAACTAGCTGAAATCTTACTGGCAAAAGATAGTTACACCAAATATGAATTTGATGTAATTTTTAGCTGTTTACTGGTTGTTATAGCAAATTTTCCAATGAGTAGAAATTATTTTCTAATTTATTTTTAAAAGCATTTTTAAAATCTTTCACTGAAATGTTTTGCATTGTTCTGTTTCCTGAGAGAAATGGGTTAGGATAAAACAAGCCTAATAATTTAGTTGTTACTTTAATTGCAAAAGTCTTTGCTTTCTTAGTTGGCTTTCATTGTGTTAATCCCATTTAATGATGTGCGTTCATTGACTTATGGAATGCTTGAGCTTGTGCCCAGAACCTCAGTTCATGACAGCTGCAGTTACTTCATACCACCAGTGGTGGCGCATGACGGTAGATTCTAGGACACTCCTCCCTGAAGTGCGATGGCTGGAGAGGGTCCAACTTCATTCAATTGTGACATCATTTTCCTTAAAAAAAACATTGTTTTGTACAGGAAAAAATGGATGAGCCAAATCCCTATGCCAATGTTGGGTTTTTATTTGCTACCTGTCATTGTTTCACTTTTGTTGTCATAGATGGCATGTTAATCAAGATTTATACTGCGCATAAAAAAAACTTGTTGTAGTTAAGCCATTGTGTTTGCAAAGATACGTGTATACTGTTGCTAACTGGCTAGGTACATGTATCCAAAGTTATCCACTCACGAGCTGGAAAAAGTTACACCTATGCACGTGACCTTTAAGCTTTTTTCTTAACATTAAAATTTTGGGTGTCGTCTCCTGAGGCGATTATTTTCACTCCTGTGAAATCTCCAGTTATCACAGTATGTACAGCTTATGGGTTGTATATGAGTAAAACAGGCGTCAAAATATTTATGCCATGAATTTTTATCTTGCCTGTTATTAGTTGACATAAAACTCTCTATTTGTGTGCGACATAGATTTGTAACTGTTAGGAATGGTTTTAGGACAACAGAAGAGCTTGCAACCATTTTTACAATATTTGCTCAGCTAGCGAGGGTAACCTGACGTCCTGGTAATTCTTACAGTTCCCTGAATTGAGTGGAGCAAGGTATTTTGCAATATGGATATTATCAGTGCAACTTATGTAACCAATTACAAGCTCAAGTACACATTTTGTATGTTATCATTTTATTATGTATTAGTTCCATAAAGACGGGTCGTTAGAAGTCGTCTTTCAGAATACACTCTCACAACGACATCGTTCAGCCGCTCTCTAGCTTCTCATCAAAGTCCTTTTTGCCACCACTTCCCTGACAAGAGGGGAAACTGGCAAGCTAAACGAGGTCACGCAGCAGACCGAGGTTTGGCAGAAAAGCAAGGTTTGATAACAGCCTGAAAATAAAGGAGACCCGTCTCTGTTGACACCCTGTTGGCTGGCGCAAACCAGTTTTGAATTGAATGCCGACTGAGGCAGGAAGTCTGGCGGGGCCGGGCGGGGGTGGGAAGCGAGCTGCTGTCGGATAAGCAGAAGTGAGGCTCCATTATATTTGTAGGTGTTGGATGAGAACTGAAATTCCAGCTGGCAGTACCCACTTGCGTGCCAGAAGTGTATTGTGAGGAAATTGGTAAAATCAATCCGTCCGTCATCTTCCCCAGTTTTTCCACGGCCGGGTTGCCGGGGGACTGGAGCGTATCCCAGGATACAGTGGGTGAGAGGCAGGAATACAGTCTGGACAGTCCGCCAGTCCACCCCAGTGATCACATACAGTTCACTCACACTCATACTAGTGAGCAATTCAGAGTATCCAATTAACTTAGCATGCTTGTTTTCAGTTGGCCTCAAATGTATGTCTTTGGACTGCAGTAGGAAACCAAAGCAGCCGGATTAAACCCACACAAACAGAGGTTGGACTCACAAACTCCACAAGGAAAGGAACTGGGCTGGTTTTAAACCCATTACCTTCTTTTGATGAGGCAACAGTCCTATCCACTACACCACTGTGCCATCCAAAAGAGTATTTTGACATAGAGGGGATGCTTACTCGGGAAGCAATTAGTTGCAATTTCAATATGCGTTTTTAATAGCAGTGCCTTTACAGTATTTGGAAGGGAGAAAGTCTTGATACATGCAGACTGTATAAAAAAAGTGCCCTCTTTGCTTGAAAATGGAGACGGTCAAACTGCGTGCCCTCTATTTGAAAATATAGACAGTGGAACAGCACCCCCTGTGGTTGCAGGTGCAGACTGTGTGACAGCATTCCCTGTGGTTGGAGATGCAGACAGTGTAACAGTGCCCCTTGTGTCTGCAGATGCAGACAGCGTAACAGCGCCCCCCTGTCTTAGCAGATGCAGACAGTGTAACGGCGCCCCCGGTGGTTGGAGATGAAGATATTGTAACAGCGCCCCCTGTGGTTGGAGATGCAGACAGTGTGACATTATTCCGTGTATTTGCAGGTGCAGATGTAGAGTGCCCAGGATCACTTCCCGGTCTACAGCGGACACGTTGACGTAACTGACAGCTGCTCCATTCTCAGTCCTGACGCCAGCCATGGAGCTTGATGCCGTTGCCGTGGGTAACCTGATCGATTTCGATGTGTCGCCGTGTCCAGAAAGCGCGCCGGGCACCCTGGGCGGCCCTCCCACTGGCATCGACTTCCAGCAGCCTCTCCTTCCAGAGCCGCTAGCCCCCACCTATGGCTCCGTCTCCCATGGCGACCGCAGCAACGACAGCGAGGCGACGGAGTCAGCGGACAGCGAGAACGAGGAACCAGAATCTCCCTCCCACCCGTGGAGCTCCTCCCGGCGGTCGTCCTCGTCCAGTCACAGCGCGGAGGAGGACAGAGCCGAAGTGGCCGAGTGCAAGGAGTTCATGAAGGCCTACGTGGAGAAGGTGTTCCACGGCAGGTGGGCCACGGAAAGATGATGGTGTGGTCTGGGAATGGGTGTTGGCATAGGCGATGGAGGGATGTCTGCAATAAACTTGTCTGACCTTCTGTCTACTGTGAAAAATATTAAAAGGAATTTTTAACTAAAATGTACATTAGTCTTTTATTGAGATTGAAAATCTAATTTATCTCAATTATTTCCATAAGTAAAATGAATATCTTGCTAATGAGGTGAGGTGGGCCGGTTTTGCACGTTTACAAATTTGCCAGTGCAGTGTGACCATTTTATTTGTCCTGCAAAAAGTAATTTAAAAAGTATATATTTTGTACTGTTGGTTTTTATGTCTAAATATTAGATGAGATGGACACACTTTTTTGCAGTTTACTGGAGGTGACACTGTTGAGGGGCATTGTTATCCTCTCTCCTCTCTCAAAGGCCAAACGGTGACATAATTGTATCCTCTATACAAAAGCACCGGGCAATACCATAGATCAGCAGTCGTTAGGCCGCTGCTGCGAAGGCTTTTCTCGTGATTGCTCTTCAGCCAGCAACGTTTCGCCTATCATTTTCAAATTTATTGACCTTGCTTATGACGAAAGGACAATACCTTGCCATTTTTTGGGGAAAAAACAGCATACTTGCGAGGCATACTTGCCATTTAATGTAATCGCCCTGCTGATTACAATTTCTGTTAAGCTTGATGTGAACATTTTTTGTGAAGGCCATATTAAAAAAGGTTGGTGATCATCCCTTTGGGCATAAACTGAGGCGGGGGAAGTTTTTTTTTTTTTTTTCCCCTTAAAGACTGAAACTGGTTGAAACACGTTTTAACTGAAGACTGTTTAGATATTTGCGCATGCGCGGCATGGTTCAATAAACGCCCACTAGAGGGCCGGTCATCCCAGTTGAATCGAAATACCGCAGTTTTAATCACTGGAGCTGTTTCCATTAATTTTCACACTGAATCGCAGAACCTTCAAGTGAACAAAAGTAGTGTATTCGCTGACTAATTTAGGTAGTCAGCCAAAAAGGATCGCGTCTACAAATAAATAATGATAATTGCACAAGTTGTACGTGCTTATGTGCCAGCTATTAGCAACGTAGCAAACCATTATCAGAAGGCAACGACGGCATCAAAACACCGTCACGATGCAGTAGCAGATTTATTCGGCAAATAACGTTTCCATCAGCATTTATCACATAAGCCTTTTACCGATCAAGGGAAAATCCGATCAGATCAACCGTATACACTTTGTTACTATATTCTTGAAATCAAGTCGAATTTCACCGTTTCCATAAGGCATTTTTAATTCGATATGACTTAATTCGCATAAGAACGTGTGGATGGAAACATGGCTATTGACACACCGTTTTTTACATTTTTACGCGTTTCTAGACATTTTTTCGGTGAAAAAATCATTTTTTGGGAAAAAAAATTGGGTCTGCACTGTTGCTGGTCGGGCGGGGATGATCGCCAACTCTTTTTTTTTTTTTTTTTTTTTTTTTTTTAAAGACTACCTTAGAGAGGATCAAACCTGGTGCTTTTAGAAATAATCCCACATATCTCTAATCTCATATATGAGGAAAACATCTTTGGATGTGGGCAACTGATAATCCTGGTCTCAGATCTTGAAGGCACTAGATTTCAGCAAAAGCCAAGGGTCGCTGCAGGACTCCATGATGGTGGTTGAGATCCCTGCTTTGAGGTCCCTCTGCCATTTTTTGGACAGGGAGGAGTTTGAGCAGGAGGAGAAGGCTCGTTTTGGAGAGCTGTGCAGTGGAGAAAACGCCAAAGGACGGGAGTGGTTTGCCAAGTACGTCAGTGCGCAGGTACGTCTCATGCACAGCAGCCACATCCAAACCCTGGACCTTCAGCTCAAAGGGGCTTCTCAACGCCGAAGGCTGTAGAGCACTGGAGCCTTTGAAATTCAGGAATGTGGGGAAACGGGTTTTGGAGCATTATCTATTATTATCGATTATTGCTGAATTTCCGTACTTGGCACAGAGCGGTTGTTAGCATGGGGGTCAACAAATCTGTCATGAATCAAAAAAGTTTGCTTTTGTGTAGAACCCCAGCTGGGAATTTACATTTTACAATTGCAGTATAATAACATTTCCTCCGAATCTATGTAAACGTTCTTTGGGAATTTGCAGTTGGCAGTCCACTTCATGGCTCGTAAGCAAGGTAAAAGGATGGGTCCTGATCGAGGTAGCGGGAACCGACATCCGTTTCAGATGTCATCATCTTACTGCATTTCATGTGATGCGGTTGATTTAGGAACTGTTGAATGTTTAGGACTGCTGCTCACACATACGCGGAGCTTCATAAATCTCTCCTTTTCCCAGCGCTGCAACTCAAAGTGCGTGTCAGAGCAGACCTTCTACAGGCTTGTGCAATCATTTGCTGTCGTCCTCTTCGAGTGAGTATCAAGTTTTTGGTCTCGTTTAGTTTCACGTCCTTATTTGCCGATTTGGTGTAGGCGTCAATATGTGTAACATATTTTTGTTACAGCCATATCCATTGCATTGCTTGAGCTTGCATTGCTACAAATTATTGCTCAATATCTCCTTTCCTTGAATGATTTCAAAACCCAGCCGTGCACACCTGCTGTGTCCGCCTGGCGTGGGAACTAGATGTGTGTGCCAATGCTGTGGACTGTTTACGGAATCTCAAGATCAAATCCTGGAGGATTACAAGTGGTGCTTTTAAGCACAGTGTTCTTCCTTAAAGTCACTGATTGGTTGAAGAGTCTGAGCAGCTGGTTTTCAGGGCATAAACTGGCTGATTGTTGGCTCTTTCAAAGACATCACTGTCGCTGGCATTAGGGATGTGGAAAGGTGTTGTGTCCAGGTGGTGATCACGTGCTACCCCACAGGTGCTACCAGATGGACGACTACAGCCCGGCTAAAAACCTGATGACGATGTGCTTCACCTACTACCACGTGGGTAAGGCCTGTTCCAGCCCTGGCTGTGTTAAAGAGGCGGTTTTTGGCTGAGTCAGCGGCAGTGACTCTGCCCTTTCCTTTTTCTAATTTATTAACTGTAACTCAGAAGCTTCATCCTGTGGAAGCCCCTCCCCCTTCCTTCCCTAGAGAAGGAGAAATGACTGTGTTTTTGTGCTTAACTGCACTGCAGAATAATGTTTAGGGAAGAGAGCTTTTAACTTCAGAGTTACTGATTCCATTTTCCAGTTGGAGTGCGGCCATTTTACCTTTGAGCACTTAATTGAGTTGGCTCAGTAAAAATATCCAGCTGTATAAATCGATTTTATGTAAAAATGTGATCCGAGTGAGTCAATCTGGGTAAGAGCATCTGCTAAATGCCAAAATCTAAATTAAGTGTGCGTGCGTGCGTGCGTGTTTGCCCATTTCTATATTTTTTCGGCAAAATGGCATGAAACTTGAGTGGTGCTTATTTGACATTCTTTGCATACTGCAGCAGTTGTTGTTGTATCCATGGAGAGACTTGTTACTAACTGATATTAGGACAATGAGAAGTGGTTTTAAAATTCCGATATGAGATGTCAACTGATATTTTCTGCCGTGACATAAATCTATAAATCTGGATGGATAGATATCACTGTAGATTTGTGGAAAATGGTTTAATTTCATTTCTGTGTGTACTGACCGTTCAATGTACCCTCTATACACCCTAGGCAAATCCCAGCTGTCCCCCACAGAGTTATTGGACCGCCCCACGAGTGGCATTGACTCCTACATCCGCAGCGCAAACAGCTGGCTATCAGGCAAGAAGGACATCGCCGAGCGACTGCTGAAGAACACTTCTGCCAAGACTGACGTCAAGGGCTTTTTCGGGGGGCTGGAGAGCAAACTGAGGGGTCCTGTTGCTCGCAAGACTGGGTGAGAGCCTCATTTCCCCTCCGCATCACATCATTTCCTGTCAATTTTTTCCTGTAGCAATGGTAAACACAGATGTGTGAGATCTGATGTGCATGCACTTGAAATATGAGTTTACTTGAGTATGTTTATGTGATGCAGATAGCATGTCTCAAATTATTGTTCAGTTTACATCAATGTTCCACATATGAAGCAACCTGGAAGTGTGCAGTTTTGATAGTACTCAATTGGTACCGCTGTCGGGGAAGATATTTTTATCCCCTCGGAATGTAATAGAGGGGTTATAGCATCAGCGCGTCAGTCAATCTGTCCGTCCACTCTCCATTCATCCCTGCATCTGTCTGTCTGAAATCGTTTTTGTTTCTGGAACTCAACTTTAGAACCGTACAATATCTTTTCAGAAAACTTTCTCCTACTAACAAAAAAGCACTTGTCTGATGCCTTCTGGCATTTTGGAATTTTTATGTTGATCGACCCCAATGTGGCAATCAATTGCAAATATTAAGTAACTTTTGAACTGTGGGTCTCAGAAATGAAATCTTTTTTTCTGGATTCAGTGAATCTACAAGAATCTATCCATATAAGTCACGCCAATTTGCATATATGCACATTTCCTTTTGAATTCTGTGTAAAACATTTAACACAAACTCTTTTTCTTCTTGTGCGGTACAGCTAACTCGCCAATTCTTCAGACCCAGCTTTTTTCTATGCTATTTACACAAAATTGCTACATGAAAAAATGTGGCCAGAGTAGAGCAATAAATTTTGTAGGTGTGGCCTCTATTGCCAAAATGAGTTCTAATTCCTGAGTGCAATATCCCGCTATCACCAAACTTAAGAATCCCTCATCAGCGGGCCAGAAAACTCAAACAAACCAAATTTGGTGTAAATGCGTCCATAGGTGTTGCTATACCAAACAAATGGGCAGAACTTCAAAACGAATTTCCCAATCAACATAAAATATTGCTTGCTTCACATCGATCAGGGGTCTTGTGGATCTATAAGTAGAAGGTCATTTTGCAAACAAGATGGCCACTTTCAGCCAATCACATTTCCCCATCAATAGTACTCATCCATGAGCTATGATGTCTCATCATGAAACTTTACAAGCTTTTTTAGGATGTGTGAAAGGTCAATCAACCATGCACTTGAGAGCTGCCTTTTACCAGTTTGGAATTTTTCAAATTCCAAACTGGAGGATATGAGGATATGAGGATATGAGGGCCTGGAGGATATGACATCTCCTGATGGCTCTCGTCTAATTTGTGGATGGGCACAGATGTTACCAGAGCTTGGTAGTTTCAATTGTTTAAAATTTCTTAGAATTCAGGCCTGTCCTGCTAGTCCCTGAAGTGGTGTTCAGGCCGGACTGCATCCAAAACCAACCCTTCCATTGATTTGCTCTTGCGCAATTAAACGCCGTTTATTGCTACCTTTTTAATTGCCTCAACCTTCTGGCTTCTGGTTATATTTGTCCTGGCCACCGCCACTGGGCAGGGACTGAGTACCGTGGGTGTAATGAAAGTAAGACGCCACTTCTCTGGTGTCCTACTGTAAACCAGAGGAAATTACCAAGTGTTTCACTTGCCTATTCTGGGAAAAAGAAGTAACACACCAAAGAGTCTTTCCAAAGTTGAGGTGCAGGTGACGGGGCAACCACATAAATTAAAAAGAAACGCTACACACTCAAAACTCCACCAAATTTCTTTGTAGGACTCCAAAAATTCCTTAGGACAATGTTTCAGCAGACCGCCTATGTAAAGTCTTCAGGTACATGAGACAAAGGAGGAAGTTAAGTCTTTAGAAGGTGATAAGTACAGCTGGTGTGCATCCAACAGATTTCAGGGACAATCACATCAGTTAACTCGTTTAAGTGTCACATACAGAGATTAGAACTGCAAATATATACATGGTTTTAAGTACTTAAACCAAGGTGACCCAACAATTTCACTATACCTATAAAGTGCACACGTAAGATTATATCTATATCTAAATAGTGCGCAAATCAGCCAACAATTATCAATGGCAAGGCAGCGTGGATCAATCAGTACCCAGCAACAGGTTGCTCCGGATGGTTATGCTGGATTTAATGCAATAATGGAGCACAAAATCATAAAAAGCACCTTAAATCAAAATCAATATTAAGGCCGTTTGGTGCCAAAGTATTCAGAAAATGTATATATTAATGTTCCCTTCTAGATAGGAGATTTTCTAAATTGCCACCTCTTCTAGGGAGGGTAACCTTCTCAATGCCAACATACTTGAGAGTGGTTATGGGATTATTAGCCTCTATGAAATGAGCAGCCACGGGGTAATTAAGGCTTGTGCACTTTTTAGGTGTAGTGAAATTGTTGGGCCTCCTTGGTTTAAATACTTCAAACCATCCAATGGAATTTTTTGGAGTTCTATAAAGAAATTTGGTGGAGTTTTGAGTGTGTGACGTTTCTTTGTTTTTTTGTTTTCTTTTTGTCCCCCGCCGCGCGGAACGCGCGAAGCGGTGGGACATAGTATTCACGACCGTCCGTACGTCCGTACGTCCCGAATCCTTGTCAGCGAGATATCTCAAGAACGAATTGACTGATTTCCTTCAAATCTTGTGTCAACATGTATTAGGGTGATACCCCAGCGCCAGTCGATTTCGGTGACCTTCGCGTCACTCTCAAGGTCACACCGAGACATTGTGCATTTTCACACTGATAGCCTTGTGGCGGGGGACAAAGACACGTTAGTGGCAAATACTTGTCTTTTCTTCTTTTTAATTCACATGCCTATTCTAACATAACACATTTTGTGGATGGACATGTTGATCACTGCCTTGTTTGAGATCACCCATCAGAAGCACTAACTCACTCTTGCTCCAAATGCAGCTTCATACCGCCACCCATACAGCTTGCAGGGATAGATTTTAATCCTTAGAGCCCATAGCTCTTTTAAACAAGTCGCCATATGGTAGGTTTTCAACAGCACAAGATAATTTCATTTATAATTAATTTTGACACTAAGGGTTAACCCTGATAAATTTTAGGCTCCATGCAGTGCTCCAGTACCTGGATGTAAATTTAGGGAAGTGACTGGGATTACTGGGGAAAATTCTCTTGCTCCCTCTCCTGGCAAATCACAACTAGTGACTCGGACTTGATTTGACGAGGTGAGTCGAGAGCTAATCCTTGTTGTTTGTGGATAGCTTTGCAGGTTCATAAATGGGCAATGACCTGGAAGTGAACTGAGGGGTCATGGGTTCACCCCCATGGACCAGCCTCACCTTTCAGACTGGCCAGCTGAATTAGTTTCTGAAGTTTTCTATCTAGAGGGTGGGAAAAGCTATGTTCAAACGGCTTGGCCACAATCCCCCCCCCTCGCCTGTACATTATCCACATTGGATAATCATCACAAAACAGCATAAACACATTAACCTGATGTGCTGTGCTAATTGTGAACGTTGCTCACTTGATGATGGCATTAACTCATGCTGGGAGAGTAATTTGGCGGGCCCGGATCTCCCTGCAAGTTGGGCTGGTACCACTTTCTTGCCTCTGTAAAGCCTACTTCCCCTGGGCACCAATTCTGCTCTTGTTATGCCTCATTGCCAAAGCTAATTGCGTGCAGCTCAATTACTGTAGTATGGCTGCAAGCACCTGCCTTGAGCTTTGTATTCAGGGTCTGTGAGTAACCCCACTGTCACAAAATGAGCTACTAATTGGGAGAGGGGAGAACGGTGTCCTCGCTTTGCGAGCATTCACTAGCTGTGCTTGCCTCAGTACAGGTGCTGCTGGAAGGGGAAACTACATTGTGAGCTGTCTTTGTTCAGATTAACCGGGACCTCCAGGGGTTTGGAGACTTGGGGGACGACTTTCTCCGCTGTGTGTTGAGAAACTTATCCAGCTTGACTCCGTGCTGGAGTTGCATAGATGTGTTTTGGTCTGCCCTAAGAACACAACTTCAGTTGATAAAATTGGACGAGGTGATATGGGAGAATTTGCTCTGCCCCAATGCAAAATGGTTGTGGTGCGTAGAAATTGCTGTCTCGCTTGCACAGAAAAAGAGCAAGTCTGGGTCATGCGTCCAACACTCTGGCTCTCGTCACTGACATTGCATTCCTCACTCACTGAATCATTGAGAAGTCCTTGGTGACTGAGCGACCTTAGTTATCTCACATGATTATGGGCTTCTGCAGCTGATTTCTAGTTCATGTCATATACTTTAGTCATTTTTGGCCCTTCATAAGTAAAGTATGTATAAATAAATAAATAAATATAGGAATAAATAAATGCATAAATTTAACATTTTTCTTTGATCTAATCATTGCGTAAATCTATGGATGCACTTAATTAGTCGGGGTAATTGATGGAAATAAAAACCTGCATGCACACTGGCCCCTCAGGACCAGGATTGCCCACCCCTGGAATCGCTCGAGCATATTTCCGCCCCTCTATCCCTTTTTCTGTGGTTTGTATGAACTAAAACTGACTAGTATACGTCATGATAATCGGCACATTCAGGGGCCTCATTTATAAATGGTGCGTAGGCAAAAAAAAAAGCGTACGTCACTTTCTTTGCAGTTTTATGATTTATAAAAACAAACTTGATCGTAAAAAAAGGGAAATTATTAAGCTTATGCACAATGTCAATAAATTCCAAGTCCATCCTGATTAAATAAATGAAAATTCCATGCAGTGTATTTTACCCATAGGTTTATAAATTGGGTTATTTTCCACAAAATGTGCTTTTTTTGTGCGTACGTATTATTTCGGTATGAAATCCACGCAAATTCTTATATATAAGGCCCGTGGTCTCTCTGCTGGTAATGTTCAATGGTTTGATGAAGAAGGCCTTGTTGGCCTGTTTATAATTCCTGCAGCCGTTTCAAGAAAACTTCAACATTTTCGAGAGAGAAAACGGAGTCTGCCATCTGGTCATTTCTGACCTATGAGCTGTAGATAAATTAATTGTTTTCTGTATACGCACATACCGAGCATAAATCCACAAAGTGCTCCTGTGCCGTTTGAATTTTATTTCAATTGTCTCCCCATGTACCGCTAACAAAAGAATCTGAAAGCCAGAGCTCCTCAAGCTTGTCTGTGTAGCGCATCCATGCTCCTGCATGAAATGAGTGGCGTAGCTACATAACCGCCAAGTTATGAAGACTTGTCAACCGATTATTCCCAAGGAAATGTGCCATTTCGAAATATGGGGACTGACCAATATCCTCTCTGTGCGCTCTCCTGAAATACGGCGCCAAAGCAGATTTATTCATATAGCCTGTACTTGGGACTGTAGCCTGTATCTTTAACGTTGCTGTTTCATTGCCAGTTATATCCGATAAATAATCTACAGCATTTATTGACTCAAGAAATGCAACATTAGTAACGAGGCTTTTCGGAGTTCATGAAGTTTCAGCTGGTTGTCTGTGATGTCCTTGATCTGGTCCCTGGCACAGTAACTGCTAGCCAGGTGCTCCGAATTTTGCAGTGGGCTTCGCTTTGACAAACAGCATCCTTTGCTATAAACCAACAACTCTTTTCAATACATTTAATTCTTTTCCCCACACTTGTATGAATACAAAAATACGGTAATGGCCGTTATCTTGGCAGGGTAGGAGGCTTGGCTGGCTAAAGGCGAGGGGCTGCGGCTGCACAGGTCCGCTTGTCTTCTGGGGTAACATTTTGCACTGATATTGTGGGGTCCAGAGCAGAGGGAGGGGGCGTAGCTCATCCATGTGTTCTATGTATACTCAATGGTAGCCAGGCAAGGAATAGGCGTGTCCTCGGCTACCTCGGAGTCCTCTCAATGAGAGTGGCCAAAATGCATGTCAATCAATGTTTTAAAAGCTATTGAATGTTTTAATAAATACGCTGATATAATGGTTCGTCTTTAACACTTGCAGAGTTCAACCCAAACCAGCCCAAGATGTGTCCACCCGCCCAAGGTTATTTTAGCCCGCACAATTCAATCAAAACCATCCCAATTAGGCTGGCAACACTGCTCACGGTTCAACTCTAGCAATATTTATCTTCCAAGCACAGGTCGGTGCAGGTTTTCAAGCTGGTCAGCCACATCCCGCGGCAGCTCTACCGACGGCCTCCCAGTCAAAGCCATTATACCAGAGGTATTTCGCAAACATCATGTGACTAAAGCCGCTTTCACACTGGACGCAAAACGATTTTTTCGCACGACAGATCATTCAAAGTCAATGCAAAGACTTTGATTGTAATCTGTTGTGCTAAAAAGTCGTTTTGCGTCCGGTGTGAAAGCAGCTTTAAGCACTCAATTAACTTTATAGGGAAGATTCTTAAAGGATCGTTTGCTTCTGTCTGGCTCTCCTAATTGACGAATCAAGCTTCACACTGAGGGTAGGATCTCCCACTTAATTAGCATGCGGACACAGAAATGCATAAATGAACTAGAAGCACTCGTAGAGTGCAAACCTCTGCCAAGGCAGCACAATCCAAATCCTCATGAGTGGGAGCAAAGTTGAGTTATCACGTGTCATATGATTTCAATATGGCTGCCGTGGCGGCCATATTGTTTCACCGATCATGGTGAAAATCAAGAGGGTCCTTCCTTAATGTCATAGCAATGCACCCACAAAATTTCAGAGAAATCCGTGCATTACTTTTTGAGTCATGTTGTTCACAACCGGACACAGACAGACAAACAAACGGGGGCGAAAACATAACCTCAGCCCCAACTTTGTTGGTGTAGGTACTAAATGTAAAAATGCAGAAATAAATTTAAAGCATTAATTCATGTATGTCATGTTTAAAAATAATTTTTATTCATGTATTCCAGCATTTATTTTTGCATTTATTTATTTATGAATTAATTTCAGCAATTATTTATTCATTTATGTTTGTATGTATGTATTTATTTATTTATTTGTATTCAGGTCATTTTTGGTCCTACATTTTTACTAGCTTTGGTTGCCATGGCTAAATTAGGGCTGCTAGCAATGGCTTTCACGTGAGTGGTAACACCGAGGTAAATATTGAAGCGAGTTATTTATTTGTCCAGCTTATCTCTGGGATTTTAAACAGACCATTTTGCAGCTTTTCCCCAAACAAAAGGGCTTCTTTCAGCTTGCGCACTCAGGAATGCTTGTTACCAAGATTTTGTGTGCGCTAGATGGACCTTCTGGTTAGCTATGCCCCGCATAGCTTAGATCATTTTAGCTTCTCAGGCATTTAATTATCAGAGTGTTCATATCAATATCTCACAAGAGAGGAGATTGAATAAAGAGTGTTAATGCTACTCTCAAACCACTGTTTCCAATTGGCATGTGAATACTGTCATGCCTGAAAGACTGAAAGACTGGCTTATCTGAGCGGCAGGCCCACATCAGGGGATCTCAGCAGTTGCTGAGTCATATAACAGACCTGTGTTTTCTAGCGAACTCGTAAATCTGCAGCAGATAATTGCACTGAGGTGCTACATTAACAGGGAAGCAGCCTACTGTTGAAGTGCCCAGCTGTTTTATTTGCTTGACTAAAGCGCACAGAGGTGCCCCATTTTTCATTAATGGCTGACAGAGTGGGTGGTGGAGGCCATCTTATGCGCTTGCATGTCCAGAGGGTGACTGATTTATGCGTCTTTACATTACTACACTGTGCGTGCTATCATTAGCATCAGTGTGCAGAGCTGCACTAATGTCTGAGAGTTGTGCAGCTGCCACAAGGACATCAGCACTTTCTCCTAGGGAACTAAGTTCCCCTGTCAGGGAGTCTGCTTTGGTTTTCTGAGCTGCACTGAGCTGTTCCAGGTGGGCGACTGCATAAAGGGCCAATCATACCGAATGCGCTTTTTTGGCGTGGAAATGCCTGGTGCCTCTGACCTTTTTTTTTTTTTTGAAGCCAACGTTGTAAAAAGGCACTGGACGTGTCTTTCCTGAGTTGCTAAGTAAAGCACCTGTCACTCATCTTTGTGAACATTGTGAAATTATCCGTTTCAACAAACTAGTCAAAAGTGAACGGATTTCTGGTTTGTGTCTGTTAATGGTTTTTTTTTTTTTTTGAATTATTGAATTATTTATTGCCCAACAGTGAATTTTTGTTGGGAACTCGCTTTTGCTCTTTACTATCACCACACGAAACACTGTGCGGGGGGATAATATCACCACACGAAACACTGTGCGGGGGGATACTATCACCACACGAAACACTGTGCGGGGGGATAATATCACCGCAAGAAACACTGTGCGGGGGGATACTATCACCACACGAAACACTGTGCGGGGGGATACTATCACCACACAAAACACTGTGCGGGGGGATACTATCACCACACAAAACACTGTGCGGGGGGATACTATCACCGCAAGAAACACTGTGCGGGGGGATACCATCACCACACAAAACACTGTGCGGGGGGATACTATCACAGCAAGAAACACTGTGCGGGGGGATGCTATCACCACACGAAACACTGTGCGGGGGGATACTATCACCACACGAAACACTGTGCGGGGGGATACTATCACCGCACGAAACGCTGTGCGGGGGGATACTATCACCACAAGAAACACTGTGAGGGGGGATACTATCACCACACGAAATGCTGTGCGGGGGGATACTATCAACACAAGAAACGCTGTGAGGGGGGATACTATCACCACACGAAACGCTGTGCGGGGGTATACTATCACCACACGAAACGCTGTGCGGGGGGATACTATCACCGCACGAAATGCTGTGCGGGGGGATACTATCACCGCAAGAAACACTGTGCGGGGGGATACTATCACCGCAAGAAACACTGTGCGGGGGGATACTATCACCACACGAAACACTGTGCGGGGGGATACTATCACCACAAGAAACACTGTGCGGGGGGATACTATCACCACACGAAATGCTGTGCGGGGGGATACTATCACCACACGAAACGCTGTGCGGGGGGATACTATCACCGCACGAAATGCTGTGCGGGGGGATACTATCACCACACGAAACGCTGTGCGGGGGGATACTATCAACACAAGAAACGCTGTGAGGGGGGATACTATCACCACACGAAATGCTGTGCGGGGGGATACTATCACCGCAAGAAACACTGTGAGGGGGGATACTATCACCACACAAAACACTGTGCGGGGGGATACTATCACCGCACGAAATGCTGTGCGGGGGGATACTATCACCACACGAAACGCTGTGCGGGGGGATACTATCACCGCAAGAAACACTGTGCAGGGGGATGCTATCACCACATGAAACACTGTGCGGGGGGATACTATCACCACACAAAACACCGTGCAGGGGGATGCTATCACCACATGAAACACTGTGCGGGGGGATACTATCACCACACAAAACACTGTGCAGGGGGATGCTATCACCACATGAAACACTGTGCGGGGGGATACTATCACCACACGAAACGCTGTGCGGGGGGATACTATCACCGCAAGAAACACTGTGAGGGGGGATACTATCACCACACAAAACACTGTGCGGGGGGATACTATCACCGCACGAAACGCTGTGCGGGGGGATACTATCACCGCAAGAAACACTGTGAGGGGGGAGACTATCACCACACGAAATGCTGTGCGGGTGGATACTATCACCACACGAAACGCTGTGCGGGGGGATACTATCACCGCACGAAATGCTGTGCGGGGGGATACTATCACCACACGAAACACTGTGCGGGGGGATACTATCACCACACGAAACACTGTGCGGGGGGATACTATCACCACACGAAACACTGTGCGGGGGCATACTATCACCACACAAAACACTGTGCGGGGGGATACTAT
The DNA here is from genome assembly GCA_029721435.1 of Gymnothorax reevesii. Taxonomy (NCBI): domain Eukaryota; kingdom Metazoa; phylum Chordata; class Actinopteri; order Anguilliformes; family Muraenidae; genus Gymnothorax; species Gymnothorax reevesii. The sequence continues at coordinate 26,306,788 of CM056574.1, read as the reverse complement.
CACTGCACGAAACGCTGTGCGGCGGGATACCATCACCGCAAGAGACACTGTGCGGGGGGATACTATCACCGCAAGAAACACTGTGCGGGGGAATACTATCACCACACGAAACACTATGCGGGGGTATACTATCACCACAAGAAATGCTGTGCGGGGGGATAGTATCCCCCCCGCACAGTGTTTCATATGGTGATAGTATCACCACACAAAACACTGTGCGGGGGGATACTATCACCACACGAAACACTGTGCGGGGGGATACTATCACCTCACGAAACACTGTGCGGGGGGATACTATCACCTCACAAAACACTGTGCGGGGGGATACTATCACCACACGAAACACTGTCCGGGGGAATACTATCACCGCTAGAAACACTGTGCGGGGGGATACTATCACCACAAGAAACACTGTGCGGGGGGATACTATCAACACAAGAAACACTGTGAGGGGGGATACTATCACCACACGAAACGCTGTGCGGGGGGATACTATCACCACACGAAACGCTGTGCGAGGGGATATCAGCACCACACAAAACACTGTGCGGGGGGATACTATCACTGCAAAAAACACTGTGAGGGGGGATACTATCACCACACGAAACGCTGTGCGGGGGGATACTATCACCGCAAGAAACACTGTGCGGGGGGATACTATCACCGCAAGAAACACTGTGCGGGGGGATACTATCACCACACGAAAGACTGTGCGGGGGGATACTATCACCACACGAAACACTGTGCGGGGGGATACTATCACCACACGAAACGCTGTGCGGGGGGGATACCATCACCACATGAAACTCTGAGCGGGGGGGATACTATCACCACACAAAACACTGTACGGGGGGATACTCTCACCACATGAAACACTGTGCGGGGAAATACTATCACCACACAAAACACCGTGCAGGGGGATGCTATCACCACATGAAACACTGTGCGGGGGGATGCTATCACCACATGAAACACTGTGCGGGGGGATACTATCACCACATGAAACACTGTGCGGGGGGATACGATCACCACACAAAACACTGTGCGGTGGATACTATCACCGCACGAAACGCTGTGCGGCGGGATACTATCACCACACGAAACACTCTGCGGGGGGATACTATCACCACAAGAAACGCTGTGCGGGGGGATACTATCACCACACAAAACACCGTGCGGGGGGATACTATTACCGCACAAAACACTGTGCGGGGGGATACCATCACCACGCGAAACACTGCGGGGGGATACCATCACCACTCGAAACTCTGTGCGGGGGGGATACCATCACCACATGAAACTCTGTGCGGGGAAATACTATCACCACACAAAACACTGTGCGGTGGATACTATCACCGCACGAAACACTGTGCGGCGGGATACTATCACCACACAAAACACTGTGCGGGGGGATACCATCACCACATGAAACTCTGTGCGGGGGGATACCATCACCACACAAAACACTGTGCGGGGGGATACTATCACCACATGAAACTCTGTGCGGGGGGATACCATTACCACACAAAACACTGTGTGGGGGGATACAATCACCACACAAAACACTGTGCAGGGGGATACCATCATCACACGAAACTCTGTGCGGTGGGATACCATCACCACATGAAACTCTGTGCGGGGGGATGCCATCACCACATGAAAGACTGACAATGACGCGCCTACAAAGCGTCATCGGTGCCATCGGCCCCTAAGAATTGCTTTACCAGTAGTCCGGAGGTCTTGAGTACCATAAATTTGGACTCTAACTACAAATGCAACTGTGGTTCTGTGACTTAGATGAGGATGGCTAGATTCTCTGGTCAAGTACAAACACATGAATGACCTCGAGACCAAGATGAAATCCTCTCAGACTTGGATTTCCGATGATTAATCATCCGAGACCATCCAGTCTCGTTCTCTGATAAGTGAACTGTTTCTGGCAGCCTCCTTGTTATCCACAGAATTCTGGAGGAGGGGACTCTTAATTTGGAACTAGCTCTTCAGTATGGTAACAGGAACTGGTTTCGCAGACAACTGATCAGCTTCCTTGGCTTCATTGTTAACCCTTGGTGCACTGTAGGTAACTATATTTGCCTAATGATGGAACATATCAAAATCAGATGCTGTTTAAAACTCATTATGTGGCAACTTGTTTAAAAGAGCTCCCGGGAGCTCTTAGACAAGTTGCCACGTGATTGGTTTTCGACAGCTCAGGATAATTAAATTTTAATTCCTTTTAAATTTACTCTGTGCTCTAAGGATTAATTCTGTCTTGGTTTATGATCTGACCAATATGATTACATGTGAAGCACCTCAAGGGCTGTCTTGCTGCCCGCTTGCATACATGCAGGCCAAAATGTACTTTCATAAATACATGTATCCATGCATTAATAAATACATGCATGCTGGTTTTCTCACTGGTGACTGTATATGTCCATGCAATAAATGCTGCACTTTTCAAAATTTTCAATGGAAATAACCAAAATTATTATTCATTCCATTAAAAATCCATTTCCTCCAAATCAAGCGTTGAAAATTAATGGCACCCCATTAAAAATTAAAAAAGGAAATCTACCAAGTATAAATCTACCAAATGTAAGCGAGGAAGAAATTCAACTTATTTAAGGTCATCAAATTTTTAAGGAACTATATTGTGTCATTTCATCACTTCCTATTTCACTATGATGAGCTGGCATGCATGCAAAATCCCGTTCTCTTTTAGCACCATGAAGAAATTGAAGATCTGGCTGTTCAAGGAGACTGACGGTTGTAGACCTTCATCATCTCTATGAAAGAATTTTAGGTCTTTGTGACATCGTGGGGTCACCAGGTTTCAATAACCACCATCAGATGCTATATTTCCAGACCAAACAAATGTTTTTGTCAGATTTAACATTGACATTCTTGGTCTTAAAACTGGTACGCATATGAAGAAATGCGCCTCATACCCATGGTGAAATATGTTGTTGGATCTGTGATGGTTTGGAGCAGCCTTAATTCTGGAGGTCCTGCTTAAGGTCATTGGCTTAATGGATTACGCTTAGTATCTGGCAGCTTTGGTTTGGCAATCTGGTTGCCTCTGCCAGAAGCCTGGGTCATTACAGTAAATTAACTTTCCAGCAAGTCAATTACCCAGAGCCTATCAAGACAGCCACACAATTATACACCAGACCACCCAGTAGACAAGATAAAATGTACCTCCTGTCTACAAAATTTAACCCTGCCTTCCCTTGATGAGGTTGATATAGCAAGTCTGGAAAACCCCATCTCTCTAAAAGAACTTGAAATAGCGTTAAAACCCTTCAAAAAGGTAAAAGCCCTGGTTTAGATGGCTCGCCTCCTGAGCTATATTCGGCATTATGGGATCAAGCTGAATCTGTCATACTAGGTTCTTTTAATTTTGCCATTGAACATGGATCCTTTTCATGGAGATCAGAGAAATGCACTCATTACACTTCTACTTAAAAACGGCAAAGACCCACTTGAGCTTTCGCCCAATTTCACTGACCTGTAGTGACGTGAAACTCAATGCCAAGGTATTGGCTATTCGATTAGAGACCGTAATTGGAAAATTAATTCATTTTGACCAAACAGGCTTTATTAAAGGGGGCATAGCATCTGACAATATCAGAAGGCTCCTTCACATCATTGATGCTTTGGATGCTATGGATGATGATTATGCTGTTCTCTCCCTAGACGCTCATTAAGCTTTTGACCGCCAAGAATGGAGTTACTTACGGTTGGTTTTGGAGAGATTTGGATTCGGCCCAAAATTCATCTCAATGATCCGAACTTTATATGGTCAGGTCACTGCATCGGTTCTCACAGGAACATGTCAATCCCAAGCTTTTTCTTTATACCGTGGAACCAGACAGGGTTGCCCTCTCTCCCCATTGCTTTTTGCCCTGTCACTTGAACCTTTAGCTCAATCCATTTGAGAGAGAAGCTCAATCTTCCCCATAACCATAGATCAATCTAAACATCATATCTCATTATACACAGATGGTCCTGAAGCTCTTCGATTCATTTAGAGAGATGGCTGTGTACAGAATTAACTGTATAACTGCTGATATCCCTATCTGACAAGTGTTCACATACCTTGGTATAAAGATCTTTCCCATTCTAAGTAAAATAGTCCAAGAAGATTTTTCAGGGATGAAAAACAAAATTGTGGATGATTTGAAAAGATGGGACTCTTCTTTGTGTCTCGCTACAGGGGAGAATTACCACTGTCAAAATGAATGTTTTTCCTTGCATTAACCTTTTGTTTTTTAAGATTCCACTAGCACTGCTGCCTAAATTTATCTCTAAGATTCAATCCCTCATATCACAGTTTATTTGGGGAGGAAAACATGCACAAATTAAAGTGGCAACTCTGCAAAGAGGTAAACCCTCTCTGGAGGGTTAGCTGTTCCAAATCTCTATTTGTATAACTACGCCTTCCAGATCAGGCCCGTACAGGTCTGGAGGAATCCAGCATCCCAGGTCCCCTGGCGGGCAATAGAAGTAGCACACGTTTAACTTCACCGGCTGCAAGATTTACTGTACACGGGCAGTGGGAAAAGAAATGTCACGCTGAGACATGGAAGCATTATATCTCACTCTGTAACCATATGGAAGAAGGTGGAGCTGATGATGGTTATTTTATCAGACATCCCCCTTATGGAATAACTATCATCTTCAATCAGGTGGAGAACCTTTTATATTCCCTCCTTGGACTAAAAAAGGTGTCAATACTCTCAAAGATATTTTCAGTGACGTGGGACTCCGTTCGTTTCAGGATATCAAAGAAGAATATAATTTACTTGGTACCTCTTACTTTCTATACATGAGACTGAGAGCGGCAATGAAAAATTATGGGGTATCCTGGGACTGATCTGTACCGGACCACCCTATGGAGGAGTGGGTATGCCCGGGACAGAGCTCTCGTGGGCTTGTTACACGCACCTATAATTCCCTGCTTGATCGCTCTACTAAACCCCCGGCAGTTCAGATGATCTGGGACAGAGAACTCGGCAGTGGGCAGGAATCAGATTGGGAAACGGTGTGGTCTCATTTAAATAACACCTAAAAAAAATTTGGCACATCAACTTATACATTTCAAAATGATTTGCAGAGCATATGCCATGCCTGTTAAGCGTTTTAATATGAAATTGATTGCGAGTCCTAATTGCACTCATTGCCAAGACCAAACACTAGGCACAACAGTGCACATGTTTTGGGAATGCACACTGATTATAAAAATTTTTGGACACGCGCTTTGTTAACACTGTCAGATTTAGTAGGTACCAGTATTATTCCAGATCCATGCCTTTATCTGCTTAACGATGTTTCATCCCTGCCTCTTAACTTAAACTAGGCTTATGCCGTCGGAGGCAACGGCTTGGGGTATATCCCCGAACGCCCTCAATCCTCCAATTCCCCAATTCTTGAATGGACCTCAAATAGACTTTGACTTGAATTTAATTTCAGGTCAATTGGACAAATGGTTCTGAAGATATGGCCAGAATGGTAATTTTCCATCACAAAGCGCCACCTGGTGGCAAAATATTGAACCATACAGGTATGATGTCATCATGTGCCACGTTGTGAGGTCATGACCTCGCAGTTGCACATACTAGTTTCACGTCCATTGGACAAATGGTTCCAAAGATATGGCAAAAATGGTGAATTTTATGTGACAAAGCTCCACCTTGTGTCAAAATTTTGAACCAAACAGGTATAATGTCATCGTGGGACACATCCTCAGGTCATGACCTTGCAGTTGCACTTGATTTGAGGTCAATCGAACAAAGATTTCGAGATATGATAAAAACAGTGATTTTTCAGTTTGTGGCCCCTGGTGGCCAATCTAGAAATTGTAAATTGTCCAAAATCGAATCAGTTCTTCCTCTTCATGATACTTACCTATATGCAAAACATGAAATTTCTAAATGAGATATTACTGAAGTTATCGCCTTAACACGTAGGGCGGCGCGGCGGCGGCGGTCGGACCAAAAACATAATATACCTGAAACGCCGTTTGGCGTTTGGGGATATAATAAACATAGACTGCTACTGGCCAGATTCACGGCAGCAAAGAAAACCATATTGACTCGGTGGTTTAATCGTAATCTTCCGTTATATCAATGCTGGGTGGAATCTTCCCAAAAGATCGTGTCCCTTGAGTGTAGAACTGCAAGACTTAATAGAGCCAAGCCAACAACTGTTCAAGCATGGTCCGATACAGCTATAGCCATTAGGGACTACCTTAAAAGAAGGGTTACCCCAATGTCTACGCCTCTCCCTCTCTAATGATATCAGATCCGGAATTAGATGCATATGACAAGATAAATGAATTCTCCTTCCCCCCCTCCCCATCCCCCCACCCCCCCCCCCCAATTATTGTATGAATTGGTATATGATGCATTATATGTAGACTACCTGCTTTTCCACGGTAGCTTTATTCTCAATTCAAGGTTGTTTAATTTTTTCTTGGGAATATGTTTTTTTCATCATCATGTATAGTATCTATATTATGATCTTGGTTTTCAAACCTAACTGGATTGTGCCGCACCGTCTTTGTCATTTGTTTCAATGTGTGTTTGTGTTGTATTTTGTTATAAAAAAAAAAATTGTTGATCATAAAAAAAGACAGCCGCACAAAATGCTTTCAGGACTGCAAAAACAATGTTCTGCAATGGCCATCTCAGTCATCAGACCTCGGTACCATCAGAATCCTATAGGCTGTACTGAAGAGGGCGGCTGATGAGAACAATCCCTAGAACGTGACTGATTCTGGAAGGATCTTCATAGAGGAATGGTCAAATCATCCCTAAAGGCTCCCTTTACTCTGAACAGCACAGGAAAAGACACTACTTTACCGAATGTGGTTGTACCAAGTGCTTAACCTTGGGTGGTTCCACTTGAAGATTGATAAACTACAGTATTTTTTGTATATTGGCCTTTTTTAGGTTCTTTGTAATTTGATTATTAATGTTTTCATTGTTACTGCGAACCATTTTCAGCGAGGGGTGCCGAAAATTCTTGAGCCCACTGTAGGTATCTGGGAGATTGTTGTGCTTGCCGCTAGTTAAAAAAAAAAAGTCTTCAGACAATCAGAACCGCACAATTACTGAAATGACCCCCGAACAGAAGCTTTTCCCTCTGTGAGCTGTTCCTTAATGTAGTGTTCTCGAGCGTGTTCTTAATTAGCATCATGTTGACTTTTGGCGCTCCTCCAAAGCCCTGAAAGTAGTCAGCTGCTCTCTCTGATGTGTCCTCTTCTCACCTCTCCTCTGGTGTAGGGACGCGGAGAGCCCGGCAGAAGACAAGCCCAAGACACCTGGTATGTGCCCTCATTTCTTGGGTGTTCAGCTCTGCTCCAACCTCATTATCCTTCCCGCTGGTTCTCCTGGACTAACTAACTTGGCTAACTTTTCCTTAAGCTAAATATTTCCCAGTTGTACTTATATATCCACCTTGTTCATTCTCCTGCACCTTAGCTGATCACTCCCCTTTACCTCAATCTACCCTGCTGATTCTGCCTTACCAAAATACCCTCCTCTCTGTTAGCAGGACCTGACTATCCTTTCATTGTCATTTCCTGAATCTATTTCCTTTTCCAGAATATATCACACTCCTTTTCCTGCATCTGACTATATCTGAAGACCACAAATGAGAAATGATTTGAGTCCAGATTTTGCATTTTTGTCTATTTTGTATATTGTATATTATATATTATTGTAATGTTTTTAATAATGTATAGTAATACTTAATATATAATAATATAATTATTATAATATTTTAGATATTTTATTTTTTTGCATGTTTTTTTCAGTGCTTTGTTTCCAAGATCGTTTTAAATGTTTTATTCATCATTTCTCCACAACGTGAAAATGTGACTGATCATTTATTCCATTGTGGTCTAAACTTGTTTATTCCCTTTTATTGAAATGTACCCTGGTCAGTTCTGTTTGGTTTGACCTGTTTGCTATACCTGTACCTGACTGCTTCTGGTCGTTCTCCTTAACCCTAACCCCGCTTGGTCTGCTGTACCTGACTTAACCTGTTCACTACACCTTTACCGGACTGCATCTGTTCATGCTCTGTTGCTTAAATCTACCCCACCTGGCTTAACCTGTTCGCTGTGCCTGTGCCTGATCCTACATGTTCAGCATTTACCTGGCTTGACCTTCTCAATTCCCCAATACCTGACTCTACCTGCTCACATTTACACAGTGTCTCCTGAGTCTCCCGAGGAAAACAAAGGCGAGAAGATCTACCTGTACACACACCTGAAGCAGCAGCCCATCTGGTGAGTCGCTCCGTCTGGCGCGGTTCAGCCGAGGACAAGAGCTTTTCATAGCAAAGCAGACATTTTGTCAGCAAAAATCGCAGCGACATACACTGAAACCCTTCTGCTTCTTTGACAGGCACACCTTGAGGTTTTGGAACGCGGCGTTTTTCGACGCAGTCCACTGCGAGAGGAAAAAGAGGTCGCCCACTACGAGGTAAGACGGGTGACGCGTGTGACGTCCCCTCACATGATGTAATGTGTCACTCTAAACTCTTTCTCTCTCTCTCTCTCTGATGCTGTCATCTACACCTTCATTTCAGCTGTTATCGTTAGCAGCTGTCATAAGAGAGAAGATCAGTGTATACTTTGTATAGTGCAGTAAAGTTGGGGTGGTGCTTATGCAAAATAGTTGTGATGTTACAGAGTGAGGTGTGGGTAATGGCACACAAGTCTGTTCATGTTGATTATGTGGTTTGGTTTTCTGTGTATGAGTGTTTAAAGATAGGGGTGTTTGAGATTGGTGTGAGTGTGTGTTTATATTGGTGTGAAGTTGAAAGTGGGGAGGTATAATTTTAGCCTTGGGTGTGAGTCTGTGGAAGCTGATAATTATTCATGTTGGTAATATAGCTCAGCTCTCCGAGGATGTGTTTAATGATGGTGATATTTCAGAGCGGGGTGTCTGTATATGTGCGCTTGGCCACGGAAGTAGATTGTTATGTTGGTGATATCGTGTGTGTGTGTGTGTGTGTGTGTGTGTGTGTGTGTGTTTACCTGCGTTGTATTAAATATCCTGCTGTCATCGATCTCTCTCTCTCTCTCTCTCTCTCTCTCTCTCTCCTTTCCTGTGCTCCTGATCTCCGCCTCACTCTTTGCATGCGTCTCTAACCCTCTGTTTCCCTCTGCTCTGCTGCCGGTCAGGCGGACGGCTGAGGAAGAGGAAGGAGAGAGGTCTGTCCTTCATCATGTCTGCTCCCCTCATCCCTGATAGAGGGAGGGTGAGAAAGGCAGGAAGAGTAGATGTGATAACTGAAAGGCTAGAGAAGGATTGAGGAAAGGATGGCGTGGAAACCATAGGTAGATAAGAAGGAAGGGATAATGATGGTCAAAGGATCAGAGAAGAGATGACAATCAGGAGGGAAAAGCGAACGAGGACGAAAGAGAAGGATGGCGAAATGGAGACTGTCAGAAAAGAGGGGTTAAATGATGGGAAATGACGAAAATTAGGTTTTATAATGCAGATTTGTCATGATTAGTTGTAATTGCATTGCATTTGTTCAAGGAGATTAAGATGGATTTAGAAGATTGAGGGGAAGTCATAATTCAGGGTAATTGCTTAATAAGATGCATGGTAAATATAGACCTTTTTCAGTCGAGGGCATGTTTGTCTGCTTTTAAATCTGAATTTTGAGATTACAAATCTGAGCGAGACAAGATTTTAATCTTGACTGCAGGAGTTACAAAAATGTACCTGTTTATCAGTGTTTCAGTTCAACCCACATTCTCTCTATGTATGAGGTTCAAATGAAGTTGTGTTGTTGGATGCTTACTAAAATATATTTCAGAATAGCAAGGTTTTGAGTTCAATGTAAAAATGTTATCATGCAGAACATTCAGCTTATCTTTAAAAATAAACAGGAAAGCCTAACCTCTTTGTAACCTTTGCCCAAAGATGCTGTTTTTTTTTTTTTGGTTTGTTTTGACTTAAGCCGCGGCTTGTCCGGTCTCTTAAAAAATGTTGCAGGGTGCAGGGTCAACATCTTATGCTGACTGTTCCCATGGTACGCTATGGCAACCAGGGGAAAACCGCTAACCTGGCTACATCATTTATTGCAAAGAAATAATTATTTGTCCTGCACGCAGCAATGAAAATTCACCATAGTTGGGCAAAAAAACAACATGACCGATATCTTCTTTCCTTGCTGATAGCTGTGGGTTTTGGTTGAGTCATAGCGGTTTTCCAGCTAGCAGCCAAATGTAATTTGGTGCGAAAGCGTCAGCGTTTTTCACTGAACTCAAGACTGAGTCCAGCAGTTAGAGATGTGCCAAGTTGTAGCAAAACAGTGAGAGGCAGTTAGATCTGAAAAAGATTGGATTTTAACTGCAATCTGTCTCATCCATAGACAACCTCGGTCGCCCACATCTGGTCTTGTGACTGAAACAAACCAACTTTTTGATTTCTTCCCTCGCTACAAATTTATCCTGTCCTTTTGTTTTTCTGAGTATGAATATTATAGGATAAAAGTTACAAAGAATTTGTCCTGGCTTTGTGCATAGTGTGTTTTTTGCATTTGAGGTGACAGTAAGTTCAGAGGTTTGTGAAATGTTAGTCATTCTATCCACTACTTTACATCTGAGGTACAGATTCATGAAAGTTAATGGACTGCTAAATGCATTTTGGGTTTTTAATTTTTTTTTCAGCCAAGTGCATGGTGGGCTTTTCCTCTCTACAGCCCACTGCATGCTGGGCATTTCCTCTTCACAAGCCCATTGCATGATGGGTATTCATGATCCATGGCCACCTGCATATTTGACCTCTTCTTCATAGTCTGAGATGTATTAGGCTTTTAATGTTGCAACTTGTGCAATGTCCTCAAAATTTTTCTTTGACTGTTGTGTTAAGTAAATTCACATTTTCATGATGGAGATATCCTGCTTTCTCCATATCTATATCAGCAAAAAAATTTATTTTTCCCCCTGGGTATGTGTGTCTGCAGTATGTATGTGTGTATTAAATATGTTGTATTGAGTAGTCATCCTTTTTGATCCCAGTGTAAAATAAATATTTGCCATCTACTGCTGGTGGCTTGTGCTGTGTCTGTTTATTTTGAAGCATGCACTTTCATGATCTAACCATTAGGGGGCAGTACTCTACAGTAGCTCCTGAAACAGGTTGGCAGATCCTCTTTCATTGCATGTGATATCAGTATGCAGAGATGGGCCTGATGATTTTCCTTACGTTCATTGTGTCTTTAGTGTGTACCAACTCCTTATGTGACTAATTGGTAAATCGTGCAGTCAGTTCAGCGCAGAATGTCTGATTTAAAATGGTTTTACTGCTTCACACCAACTGACTTCCATCATTGCAAGATGCCGCTGAGAAAGGGTGGCTGGTTGCAAAAGCTTTAGGAAGGAGATGTGTTGTTGTGCAGATGTTTGATTGTTTAATGACCGCTTCCCTCCCAAAAAAAAAACCCACTTAAGTTTGTTTTATAAAAAAAGACAAATTATGTGGGATGTCAGCTGAAAAATTCCGAAAAGGTCATTAATTATCCATAGAGCAGTGACTTCTCAGTTTTGCCGCCATATTCAGAACATGGTAGAATGTGGAAGGCAATCATAATATCTGCATGAAAAAGCCTAGAAGTGGATAATTCTCCACGAGGGCAATATTAGTCACAGTGTCCAGTGTCTCTGTATTTTTAAGTGTGTTCAGTTTCCTATCCCCCAGTCTGGCACATAGATTCTCCTCATGGGTGTGGAGAGCAAAGGCTCTGGTTAGTTGCATTGACGAGGAATGGAGTTCTATTGAGAGTAGGTTTCTTGAAAGCCCCCCCTAAATTCAAGGTTCAATTTCTAAAACTCATTTTATTTATATTAGCATTTGTGACTGTGACATCAGCGTTATAGTGTTGGATTCATAGCGTTCTCATTAAGCATGTAATTCTGCACTCTGATGGTGTAACCCTGCAGCGGCTAACCCATGCTTTGGTAAGCCTCAGACAATCAGTGGTAGTTAAATCTGCAAGTGCGTGGGCGTACTGCAGTTGCTGAGAGTTTAAGCTGAGGAGATTTGGACAGCCCTCTCTGAAAGTTCTCCTTCCTGAATGTTGTGCAGAATTGAATTTTTGGTCCTTGAATGAGTTGATGCATGACCTCTGACCTCTTGCTTCTTCCCCAGGGAGAAATGGTGTCACATGACCGAGGAGGAGAAAGAGGACAGCTCGAGGTTCAATGAGAACATCACCTTCGGCCAGCTTGGGTATTTTTGTGTTCTCTTCGGACTGTCGATGCTTGAGGATATGTCCATATTTGTGTGTATTTTGTGTGTGCGTGGTGCGTCTTACAAAATGATTGAAATTGGAGATCTTCGCGTTGATGGAGCACAGTGTCTATGATTGCAGTTTGTGTGGTTTGCAGTTAAATGTGGAGAGCAGCATAGTGTGGCATTGGGCAGAACTTCCAGTGGGTGTGGCTTTCAAATGGCCATTCTACTATAAGGAGGTGTTGGAGATTTGGACCATCTGTGACATTGTGGCCCCTTCTTCTGATTCGCGTTAATATTAACTCCAGCATTACTTCTGTGCCTGTGTCACAGTGTATATGTGTAGCAGTTTGCGTATGTAATGCTTTTGTATTCTGTTTTACAGCAGAAATGGAATGATGATTTGCTCGTCTAAAGAGTGTGCCTATTCACTGATGTGGTCATGTGATTTGTGGTTTGTCTTTAAAGGACATTTACCCACAACATGCTGGCCTTCGGTCTGAGCAAGAAGCTCTGCAACGATTTCCTCAAGAAACAGGCTGTCATTGGGAACCTGAATGAAGGTAACCTGCCCTGATATACAACCAGTGCAGATGTTGTTTGGAGGGTGGAACTGTGGTTCTTTCAAATATTTTTGGAGAACACCGTCTAACTGTTAGGGGAAAAAGGTTCTTTAAGAACACAAATCTTTTAAGAACTGTCAGGGAGGGGAAAAAAAGCTCACATTTTGAAGACCCTTTGCTGTGTGCTCATCCTGAATATTTCCCTGTGCGTTTCTTTCTCACCAGAACAATACAAGCTGCTCAGTGACCACATCGAGCAGATGGCAGCAGAATGAAGCGGACCTGCTCTGCTATTGCACTGAAGACCACATGATCGAGCTTGTCCCAGCTCACCCCCACTTTCTATTGCTAGCCTGTTCTTCCTCCTGTTCAACCTTGCTAATGCCTGCTTCCTGATGCTTTATACCGGATTCCCTCTATCTTCCTGCTCAAGCCCTCTCGCCTCTATTTCCTAATGCTAGCCTGTCCTTCCTCCTGTTCAATCCTGCTTATGCCCACTTTCTCCAACTCAAACTTGCTTCCTCCTGCTCAATGTCAGTTTCCTCCGGCTTCATATCTGCTTGCATTTTCTTCTTCCTGCTCTTACTTTCTTCCCTCTACTTCCTGCCGCTAACCTGTACTTCCCTCCCGCTCAACCCTGCTCGCCGCCACGTACTTCAGCTAATATCCTCCCGCGTTTCGCCTTCCCCCGGGTCACTCCAGCTCATCTTCACTGAATCCTCCCAGCTCCTCCCTGCCCCCTTTGTGACCCCCCGCTTGCAACCACTTCCTGTGGGTCACTCTCCCCTTCCTCCTCCCTCTTACTTTGTCTTCCTTCTCTGATATTGCAGTGATCTGATCAGGCCTGTTTCTGAGCTTGTATGAAAGGGTTTGAGGGGTGAATATCTGTGTTGTGAAAATGCATATCACTCAGCATTCCAGGCGTGCATCTACCTAAAGCTGTCTGGGCCAGATTTTCCTCATACCGGCTCCTTAATGCATTGCTCCCGGCTTGTTGGCAGCTTTCCACATGTCCTCAGTTTCACTTTATCACCTGCCCTCGTCTTACCCTTGTAGCAAACTGATACACTGAAGTATCGTATCGGCTGATTCCATACTGACTGCAAGTTGCTGCTATTACAAGGTCACTTGATTATTCCGTCCAATCCCAGTCAGGATATTCTCTCCTGTCCCTTTCTCTTTGGAACGGCGCACACTTGCACATGGGTTTTGGGTGAAAACTACCACCTCCTAAATGTGATGTGCTGCAGCAAAGGCAATGTTAAGGTATTCAAGTCATTTTTGTTATGGTTTTTATCTGTACTTCAGTGTATTTGTTATCAGGGGAACGGATAAATAAGAGCCACTCTATTCTGTTCAAAGTGCCTTTGGTGCATCGGAAGGTACCTCTTCATGGCGTTAATTTAGATGCAAGCTTCAGTGTTAGAAAGGATGGACCCTGCTTCTCCCGCTGACTGGAGATTTGAAAGAGAAAACTCAAGATTAACGAAGGAAGTTAGTCCTGTCTCCTTATCTCCTGCATGTGTGAGTTTGTGTAGCTAGACTTATGAGAACTTACTCTTGAGCAGTAGCGGCTCTAGACACGGGAATGGCGGGGCGCAGACACGTCCCTTTATGACAATTAGTCCTGGGTAGTTCGCAATCATTTTCCTTTACTGACGCGTTTTCCAATTATCGTACTTGGCAACTTAAGACACGGTCTCTCCAAATGTGATCGAACAGCGATGAAATCATGGGCGAAATTCAGTACAGAAAAAAAATTAAGTTATTAATAGGCCAGTGCTTCGCGTTGATTGATCAGGTCCGTGTTCCAGTTAAATATCGCCTTTCACTCTCGGTATTGTGTGGGTTGATAAAAAAGTGGCACTTGGCAGTTAAATAGGCAGCCTGCTGCTCAAGCTGTTTGCGTGAGAGTCGTCAGGTATGCAAGTTTGACTAACGTTGATTTAAATACAGCAAATAAGCGTCCAGATGAATGATTGTCTTCTTACGTAATCGGGGAGAACAAGCAGCTGCTGTTAACTGCGGAGTGCTCTCGGAGCGAACCTTCGGTTACTCATGAAAATGACGGAGAACAGGTCAGGACTAACGACTGTTTTAAACAGATGTTTTGTCACAATTCTCAGTTCAGGTTCCGCCACTGAGCTGAATTTCGCCCATGATTTCATCGCTGTTCGATCACATTTGGAGAGACCGTGTCTTAAGTTGCCAAGTACGATAATTGGAAAATGCGTCAGTAAATGATTGCGAACTACCCAGGACTAATTGTCATAAAGGGACGTGAGTGCGCCCCGCCATTCCCGGGTCTAGAGCCGCTACTGCTCTTGAGATATTACATATGTTGTGAGGATATTTGGGGTTATGAGGACATTTTTGGGTGGTGTATGGAAAATTGCAGCTAATTGGTTAAAGTTAAGTTATCACAATTATGATTAGGTTAAGGATAGGGTCGGACATAATTAATGGTTAGTTCAAGGTTTGGGAAAGGCTGTACAGATTGAATGCAAGACCATACAATGTCCTCACAAGTGTGGCGAAACAAACATGAGTGTGTGTGCGTGTGTACGTGTGTCTGCCCATGTTTAATTGTCCAGAATAAAGAGTAATGATGTGTCGTGTAAAAGTTTATGATTCTCGGTAGAGAGTTCCAAGTGCAGCTGCTGAATTCAGGACGCTGGGCCACAACTTTTCTCAGAGGAGCTGAAACTGCTTGTGTAAGAGGCAGTAGATTTTTTAAAAGGGTTCCTACCTTTCACATATTAGACTTACATTCTCTGCTCCTCCTTCTGTGAGAAGCAAGGGCACTTCCTAAATGTATGTGTGAATATTTATTCTGACTATGAACACATTTTAAAAGAGAAAGGAGATTTGATAGTAATAATGGTGTGCCCTGATGGCTCTTGCAATAATCTTAGGGTTAAAGGGATGAACTCTTTTCGTACGTGTTTATTTATTAGTGGAAATCAATTGATTTATACATATCTGCTGTACCTCTTTCAATGTATATATCTGAAAATGTGTGCATACTGTATATTTTGTGCGTACTATGTCCATTCGTTGCCTTGGCTTCTAACCTTCCCTGTGATTCTGGCTGGATCCTGAGTTGTTTTTTTTTTTAATGATTTCATTAAGTGTGCACTTTTGGATTAGACTGTGGTTAATCTGATGCACGTTTTAATTTATGTACGTAGCCGTTTTATCTGTGTCAATTCTTAGAACATGTAAAACCATAGATGTGAAATTTGTCAGATATGACTTCCCGTTCTATGGACCACTGGGTCAGTTGAAACTACCCAGCTGTAGTACGAACCCAAAAGGCCCACAGTTTTCCCATAGAGTTGTTTAAGTGACATGCAATAAGAGTTTGTGTTTGCTTTGTAGAAAATATGATGTTGCTTTATGGTGCTGTAGTTGGTAGAAATTTGCTGTGTGCTGTAGCCGTAGTCTTTAGCCGCACATTGTCTAGTTATGCTTTCTAAATGTGTTGTAGCGGAGTAGTGAAACTGTTAGCCTTGGTTCCTACCTGTCCTTCCATTCTAGTTTGTCCTACAATTGTTATGTGCTTGAATTGTTGTCAAGGGAATGCCATCAATCTATTGTTGCCATTAAATATACTCTGCCTAGGCTTGTTACCTGATTAAAAATACACTGTCTTATAGCTAGTGGTGGGTTAATGCCCACCATTGTCTTTTTATTTGTTGCTGTGGGAATACCTGCCTCTGGTCTTATTGTAATAAGGCCTCCCACCCAGTGGCAGAGTAATATTACATAGGAAGTATAAACTCTTGGCGTACTTGCTTGTGCTGTGTCCTCCAGCAGCATGTTCTTCTCTCAGAATGCGCTATTTTCTCTGCATGGAGGGTCATGTTTGTCTGACGCGATCCATGATCATGAAGATGTACTTTTGTGTGTCCAATATGTGTCAAAAGTTAGAAGTGGACACTTGTTAAAATAAAATTATTTTGTAACATTACATTTCTTTGTATTTATTGTTGTAAAAGAGTATTGTACCCTTTGAAAGCGCATTTCTTCAGTGATATTGCAACTGCTCGAGAGGGGATTGTTCATGTATAACTTAATCGCAAACACCGTGTCAGGCTGTCATATTCAATGTGCGTGCCAACTTGTGAGATGAATCAGGAAGATAATTGCATGATGTAAAAAATGAATGAGCAATGGTAATTATAATAGCATACAGTTAGAACAAAGCAGAGGAACATTTTTGTCACGATGAACTGGACTGTTGTGGAAAGTTCCTGCTACCGCATGACATGCAGTTTGTGTATTACTGTCCATGTATGACAAGTGCAGTTGAAGGATGCTGTGTCATATACAGTCAGGGTGAGTTACTGTGCGTGAGCAAACCCTTGTGTGGAAACAGAGTAGTGGACTCTGAAACAACTGTGTAACCCATGAATACACCCAAAAGCCATGCCATACTAAAACATGCTTATTTCCTCTCTTAGAGTGTTGATGTACGCCTGTCACCTGCATTCTTACAATCTCAATTCGGCCTCACACTGTAGCTCAGCTTATGGACTGACGCATGCACTCAAATGTTGGGGTGGTGGTGGCAGAACAGCTCTGACAAACTGCCATAAGACTTAAGATCACCTATGCCGTGACTGCTGAAGGATGGCTCTGACACGAATGACCAACCACTGAGGAAATATACCCTCACCAGTACTTCTGAAGCAAAGGTGTTGAAGTTCTGCTGGACCGGACGGACTGCTTGTGTTTGTAGTTGCCTTGCAAGTTGGAGCCATCCAATCAATTCAATGAACTAATCAAACTTAACACCAAGACAGAATAAACCAGAAAAGCACTCAGAGAGTGCAGACCTCCGCCAGGGGGCAGCAAAACCCAAAAGCACGGCGATTGGAACTCTGGCCTATTGGAAAGACTTGAAATCTTGAACTTTGGCATATATCTCAGCTGCACTTTGGCCTAGATATGCCAAAATGTAATCACCTGTTCCTTGACTTAATACCCACCTTCTCTGAAAATTTCATCAAAATCGGTGCATTACTTTTTGAGTTATCTTGCTTACTATCAAACAAACCGACAAACGCTGCCTAAAACATAACCTGCTTGGCGGAGGTAATAACCAAAGAATTAAGACATTGCTGTCCTCTATGGTTCAAAGCCATACCTGAAAAGATTTGCTTTCTTAGGCCGATCGTGTGAATTGAGGGCACCAGGAAAAAGTTGAAGACCACAATGGAAAAATGACCAGAGTCAAATTTTCACATTGTGGAGAAATGATTAATAAAAAATTCAAAACAATCCTAGAAACAAAGCACTGAAAAAATATGCCAAAAATCTAAAATATAATAATAATACGTATATTATAAATATTATAATGATATATAAAATATAAAAAATGCAAAATTTGGACTAATTTTTCCATTGTGGTCTTCAGTTGTTTACTGGGTGAAAACATTAATAACCAAATAATGTATGCATCTGTGGTTTCCCTGAGCATTCCCATGCCGTAATCTACTGCACAAATTGTACACAGTCTGACCATCCAGTGAGATGGCTGTAGTGTAAGGTATTTCCCTATGAAAAAAAAAAAACATGCACTTCTTCACTAATCTTTAACGACTGTGACTGGTGACAAAGAGGGTTCCCACTCTTTATCTCTGAATATAGTTTACCAGTGAAGCCACAGAATAATGGTCAAATCCA
The DNA here is from genome assembly GCA_029721435.1 of Gymnothorax reevesii. NCBI lineage: Eukaryota > Metazoa > Chordata > Actinopteri > Anguilliformes > Muraenidae > Gymnothorax > Gymnothorax reevesii. The sequence goes on along the minus strand of CM056574.1, from coordinate 26,288,274 downwards.
TTAATATCTGGGCACAGGCATAGTTACTGTTGTTTAAGCTGTTGAGCACAGCATTTTGGAGTTGAAATTACACAATAAATATGAGCTCAAAATGCAGACGATTAGTTTTCATTTTAGCAAACATCCAAATTAGGTGAACCGTAAAAAGCCCAACTGGAATTTAATAATTAATATCATATATTATTAAAAAGGTTTTTTTTATGTTGCACTGGTGCTTTTATAGCATATTACACTGGAAATAATTAGCAGGAGCAAGGCTGATCTGCACGTTTCGCTAGCCAAGAAGGGTGAGTCGAGGTCAGGACGCAGGAGAGAGGAGTACGTTGTCATTGGCTTTGGAATTGCCTTCTGCTTTCTTCTGAATTACTGTATGTGGCCAAGAGTAGCAAGTAGTATACAAAAGTATAGCACACTACCTTAGATAAATTTTACAGTATGCCTGCAGAACTGTATCCCGCAACGCCATGTACTCAATGGTAACAGCCCACTGGAATTCAGGTGGTCTTAAGAGCTTAGTGGTCATGTGACCATGTGGTATACGATATGGGAACAGTAACATACTAGCTACCACACTGTATACTACTACGGACAGTAGCAGGTAGAATCCAGTACATACTGGAGCAGTATTGGCAAAGGACATACGTTTAAGATGACAAACATATCCATTATTCTCTAGGTGAACACCCTGCATGCATTTGTCCTTTTTTGGAATAACATAAAAACACTGAAGAACTTAAGCATAAATCATAAGATCATTTCAGGAAGAGTATTATGTTAAAAGCAAGTCTCTTCTGCCCTAAAAGCTTGACAGAGGATGACCGTATTGGTATAGAAGTTCACCCAACCTCTTTATGACCTAAGGCAGTCAAATCACCACACCCATATGGAGCTACCTCAGGTGAGAAAGAGCTTCTCCCACAAATAACTGAGGGTAAATCAGGCCAATATACATTATCTTTTCCTGGTTTCAAGCGAATACAGGTCAAAAACGATATGCAAGTCATTGTGTTTCCTTTTTTATTCACATTGTACACTGTATCCCAACTTTATTGTTTCTGAGGCTTGTACACTGAGCAGTAACACTGAATTAGGCTCTGAGGTTTCTGGAAATTCTATTCCAAAATAAGCCTAAGGAATAAGAAATAAGCCAAACTCCATCTGAGGGATGCACTACAAAGCAAGTTCAACATTAGCCAGGCTTTCTTTGCACGTTGTGGCTCGACAAAACCTAAAGTCACAACCAGTGATATCATAGTGGCAGGTTAAAGGAAATCCACTTCATTCATACAGAAAAGAATTTTATTCATATAGAGATTGTGGTTTCACAATGTAGCAGTCGCAGCATTTTTTCAATACCTTTGAGAAAATGACTTTGCTGCATTGTCTCCTTAATTAGGTGTATTGACTTGCTTACAGGTACAATATAAGAGAACTTTGTTACCTTGTTTTGACTGTAAACATCTGCTTGCCTTGGGAGTTTGTTATTGGGCTTTGTGAGTTAAATTGTGACTTTGTAAGTCAAGGTACTGTAGCTGTTATAAGCCTGAGAAATAGAAGAAAATATTCAGATGCATTGATAGGCTTGATACACACCTTCAATACATAGTAGATACACAGAAACATTCGGCCTACTATGGTCCACAACTTGGAACGACATCAAGTTCAGCAATAGTAAAGGGCCTGGTAGGGCGATGCAAACTTCTTTAGTTGATGATGAACAAGAACTTAACATATGAAAAATAAAAATTCATTTGTCACCCATTCATGACAATTCAGTGCCTTACCATTATGATGGAAAAAAATCCAAAATCCATGCCCAACAGATCAAGACACTACGGTATGCTGGTGCAGATGTGACAGTGGTCATAATCAGCAGAAGTCGTGAAACACGGGAATGCAGAGGCTACAGTACAAGATGGAAACAAGGCAATCAGAGGTGGCAGACTTCACCCATTCACGCAAATATTGGCAAGCGCAGAAACACAAACACAAAGAGCCACTAGATGGCAGACTTCACCCATTCACGCAAATATTGGCAAGCGCAGAAACACAAACAAACAAACACAAAGAGCCACTAAAAACAGTACTTCACACCCACTCAGTGGGCTGAATTTATATGACTGAGCCGCCAAAATAACACAGCCAGGTTACAGCTTGCTCAGAAGAACTGAAAATTGCTTTTTTTTCTGGAAAAGGGACTTGTTACATTGCAGTTAGCAAACACTCCTATCCAGAGTGATGCACAACACAAAGCGCGTTAGCAGCAACGAAAGTGCTGAGAACAATGTAGGTATAAGTAACATAGGTTAGGTTAGGTCAGGTAAATCTTTATTATAGTCACACTCTCACAAATACACTGAGACCAGCCAATTCTGGCTTATGAGTGACATTAAAATATAAAATTACAAATATTTTAAAAAGCACACACACTAGTAGGCCCTATGTCTGCGGCATCACATTACTTGACTACGGATATAAAGCAAGCGGGAATGAGGAAAATCCACCTAAGCGTAAGAACTGAAGCAGAATAGAGTAGTACGATCCAGCAGACAAGGGGCAAAAATACATTAACAACTATTTAGAATTAAAAACAACAAAAATATTACTTGAATATAATTGATCGACGTGAGAATTTCATAGGCATACTTTGCAACCTTATCGCAATGGTTACCATCAGACATTACAAAAGTGAATTTATCAATGTCAGAAATACTTGAGAAGGTAGCATCAAAATTGATCATTATCATCAAACAGTTAGGTTCTGACGTTATCGTACATTAGACAGATCATAAAACAGCAGAACAAACAAGGTTACTTGGAATCTGTGGGGACTTGTGGGTTTTTGAGAACTTATGAGCGGGCTGTAACCATGCCATGCTATTTTTTGTAGCTTGCAAACCCTAGTTTTACAGGGTAGTACCTTTTGGCTGAATAGAATGCCTTTTGCCTTTGCATGTTATACAAAATATGGCTGATAGAATGGAGAAGTATCTGACTGGACAAAACCAGGCAAATTTATGAGAGGTAATTGAGAGGTTTAATTCTGTTGTAGGTTATCATAACAGTGATGGCTGCTCGTGAGAAATTATGGGGAGGAAATTAGAGGGGGCACAAACGATGCCTTGAAACGTATAAGTAGTCTTGACCTCTTTTTAAAAATTTTCATAGATTAACAAGTTTTCCAATGATTAGAATGGTCCACCAGCAGTTAAACACCCAGCCTCCCTCTTAATACAATCTTGTGATGATTAAATGGTAAATTCAGCATAAAAAATGTGTTTTCCACTTTACAAAAAGATTCACATTTGCTTTTAAAACATTGTGAAACGCAGGTGTGCTTCCTGTTTATTCGAATTACGACAAGGAAAACAGAGATTAACCAGTTGCCACTATTTTGAACAAAGTTGACTGAAATGTAATTTCTTGTTAAAATGAAATGTTTTAATTCTTGTCTTACCTTTTTGTGGCAAGGAGAATTGGCCACACTTGATACTGTTGAGTGTTTTTGGAATTCAGGTAATGTTGATTTACATAAATGTTTGAAAACAGATCAAGACAAATCATTAGTTTAAACTGATGTTTTTGGGCCTTCTCAATTTTCAGCTCGTCAGCCTCCACTGTATCACAGGGACTTTTTAATTCTTGAATGAAATGATTGCTTTTACTGGGTTTTGCTGTCATAATCATCAAATTCCAGCCCAGTAATGTAAAATATTGTATCAATGTCATATAAGTGGCACGGCTAACTCACATTAAGGTGTTCCACGTTCAAGCATCAGCTGGCCAGGGTCTTACTGCATGGAGTTTGCATGTCCTCCCTGTGTTCACATGGGTTTTTTTCAGGTACTCTAGTTTCCCCCACCCAAAAAACATGCATTACTAGAAAACTTCACCTGGTGCCTCTGACCATGGAACTGGCTTTAGAACTGGAGCTGGTCCCCGGGTGTCGCTCTGTGCCCGCCCACTGCTCCTCACTATAAGATGGGTTTAATGCAGAGGACAAATTACCGAACAGGGTTTAATAAAGTCTTATTATCTCTGCAAGAGTAAAACAGAATGGAATGTTCGCCTCATTTGTAAAACCAACTTTTTCTAATATAAACATGCGCTTATAAGGACAGGTATAAACGTATCGTATAAGGACAGGCATGTCATGCAGCCCAATTGGAATTCTGGTTGGCAAGGAAACGGAGAGATCGGGTTGAAACGGCACCCCCTAGTTGCCATTCTGAGCGCTGCCGATCTTGAGCAATGTGGAATCCTTGCTCCAATGAACATACATGTAGATGTGAAAAAGCCTTTTCCAAAATGTAAGCACAGTTCTCATTAGGGTAGGACATTATCATGTTTTAAAGCGGACAATTTTGCAATCTACGGGCTGAAATTCAGATGCATTTAAGACGGGGATCAGGGCAAATTATACAATAAACGTTCAGTTTTTGAGGAACAAGGTAGAAGCAGTTAAAGAGTTAATAGTAGCTGAGGCATGACGCTGTGAACCGTGCGCTGCATGACTTAAAATATTTTCTGCGACAGGACATACGCACTTTGGGATAATTTTAGAAATAAAAAAATCATACTTAAGATGAGGAGCATTTTGCTAATTGTTTTCTGATATGAGGGGAATATTGAGGGTTATGATTTTTTCCCTCCACAATTTCATACCGCGTTTGCAATTATATTTCTTAACTCGTGGGAATATGCCATTTGAGTACATTCGGGCGTAGCTCAAATCATTCAGTTAAGTACTTCAGTTATGCAATACATGTCACCAAACTCGGTACTCTCGACATGACTGACCAATGATCGATTTCAATCAGTTGATATGATGCTAAAATACCGAAATAAGTATATCTAAGACTTTGAAACACCTAAGGTTGGTCTGTTCTTCCAGACAGTACAAGCCACAGAGGCAGTAGACAACGGAAACTCAGATTTTGTTTACATCCGGCATCTACATGTGCGTGCATGCGTGTGTCAAGTCGCTCAAAAGTGACGTTTATAGAATGAGCCCGGGCGGGGCCGGTATATTAGAGGTGTCACTGTACATATGCTACATTCCCTGTCCACGCCTTGTGGTATCCCTGCACTTTTGGACCGACAGTTATGTTCGGGAACCCTAAATCCAGGCGGGGTCTGTTCTTTCCTCGCATAACTGTTACAGATAACGCGAATTAACAAACTTGGGTCAGTTTTCTTCATTGGTTGACAGATCGGTATTCAGCTTGATCGTCGGGGAATGTTCAGGGAACGTATTGCCGTATCGTTGCCTCTGGCTTGAAAGAGTGTGGAGAACAATAATCTGTATAAAGTTGGGTGGCGTCTTTTGAGGATCGGTCGCTGCCAGTTTTCTTGTGTATGTAATTTTGCCAGTTGACTGCTTTCATGTTTGCTGGGTACACCCACTGAAGCTGTGCGGCACCGGTCTCTCTGGTCCATTATTTGGATTTTCTGTCATTGGAGATTTGTCTAACTAGCCCAGCCGTACGATGTCTGATTCTGGATCAGCGGCCGGTACGGTGGTAGCTGACCCACAACATTCACGGAAATTACTCCGGGCCCTGCGCTCATTCTGGCAAGAACAATGCTTTCAGGACGCGGTTCTGGTCATCGACGGCGAAGAAATCCCTGTTCAGAAAAACGTATTGGCAGCAGCCAGCCCATACATTAGGTAAGTATCAGCTACTTGCTTTACGTGCGCAATGCGCGGTCGACAGGCTGATGCCTGACAGACTGGTCATTTCTGTTCATGTCAGCGACTTCATGTGTGAAACCGGTTGGAACTTCACAGTCCTATTCACCCGCTGCTATTCACTCTCGACAGCAATACTTCAATAAAGCTTTAGCATTGAACTATATGTTTTTTGTTGTTGTTGTTGTTGTTCTGACAGTGTATATGTGTACTGAGTTGCCTGCGAAACGAGGTAGGCTTGTTCAGTTTGTCTGCCGCTACCCATCACTGTAAACATGTCCCAACATGAGGCTAATAAATATGCAGGCCTGGCAAACACAGAAATTTCTCTCGGCTTGGTAACGCTCAGGATTCAGACACCGTATTCTTGGGTAAAAAGGAGATGTGCAGTTCCCCAACTTTCGACCGGTCCCGGCCCCTTGTGGCGGGGTCGCTGGGGCATTTTTAGGTGAGGTTCTGCTGGGGTCCTTCCAGTAGCTTCATCCCGCTTTTGAACTGACGTCACTTACACCTTTGACGTGTGCTGATTTATTGTTGCTGGAACTTGCAGCAATCTCAGGCACTGCGTCGGTTTTGTCTGGCGAGCTCGATCAATTCAGGGGGCATCTAAGGTAGAACATTCTCAGAATTGAACGGCGTGTGTTCTGTGCTGTGTTTGGATGCAGTGTCCCGGAGGTGGGGCAAGTAGGGACAGATCAGTCTTTGATACGCACACTACCAACGCGGCAAGACTGCAACACTTGCTCATTTGGCAACGTGTTTTCAAAAGATGTAGCTAATATGTCTGTGCAGTAAAGCTTTTAATGAGATTTCGTTATCACCCACTCAAGTTTTTATATTATGACTGCATTCACCTGGGTTACTGGCATTGTTATTATATTTTCATTCTTTGGATCATGTTTTCACAAATGCATTCTTAAGATATGTTGGTCTTCCATCCAGAAGGAAGAGACTTATTTGTAATGAGTTGTTTAATTTTTTTGCTAGTAGGTGGCCTCAGCATACTGATGCATAACTGTGGAGTTTATTATTCCTTCTCCCCCCCAAATAAACATTATGATTTGCAGAATGTTATTTCCCCAGGCTATAGGCAACACCAAAGCTGTATCCTCTGTGTTCTTCAGGGTTCATATCAAAGTAATTTTCTGGCGAGCCCAGTAATTCTGTTTCTTCCCTTTCTCAGATGGCATTATTGGTTGTAAAGCTACCCGAGAAAGGGAAGAAACAGAATTTGGCACTAGTACAGTCAAATTAAGAATCGGTGCTGTCCCTGTTTGAATTTAGTGCCGACATCACACACTGAAACCTGGTGTCTTTGCAGAACACTTTGTTCCTCAGCTCAAGCAGTGGACATTATCGATGGGTGAGAGGTGCAAAAGTACAATTTACTGCCCCCTTGGCTATTAACCTAATTGGGTGCACATCACTCCTATCTTTCAGGCAGAGGTGGAAAATCTTTGTTCAGATGCCTTCAGTCCTCCCCTGTATTTCATACCAGTCATCAGGATTTTATCATTAAAAAAAAATTATCAGGTGGGAGGTAGAACTCGCCAGTCATATCACCTAGCTGGTTCATGGGTTGAAGAAACTCATTGGCTGGATTTTCACATCAGTGACCTGCAGAGTATTGTAGTCCTCTAAAAAGATAATAATGATGCCTTCAAATGTAGTGCTTTTCTTGTCGATGTGCTGAGACAGTATTCACATTGTTCGGAAAAGATTGTTAAATCTGAAAGATACACATTGATTCGACTTAAGCCTCTTCACATTAGAAAGTTGGACAGGTGTCTGTGCCGAGGGGTGAAGTGTAATTACTATGCCCCCCCCCCCCAGAGGGGGGAGACATTGTTTTAGGCTAGGTTCGCGTCAGCATTCTCACTTTGTTTCCGGAGCATAACTCCAAAATCGTTTGCTTGATCTTAACAAAACTTTGCATACTTACTACTCAGGGGCCGGTTGCACCAAACGTATTGCGAGTGCTTGTCGTAAGACACCAAACTTAGGACAGCGCTGAGACATTTCGTAACTGCCGTTTCACCAAAAACTCTTATGCGTGTCGTAAAATCTGTATCTTAAGATATGTCTTAGGACATGTCCTAAGTAACATACACAAACATCCCTGGCCGTGAAGTCCTGACCGGTGTCTCCAAGGTCAAATCTGAGTGGCAAATAGTCAATTTTGGATGATGTAATGTATGTGTGTAGGTATGCATGCATGAGCAGTTTATATGATATGTACAATAATATATAAATAAACATAAGTATCATAGAATGAACAGAACTAAGACAGCCTCATATAGCACACACAAAAGCAAAGAGGTGGTTTTTCTCTGAAGCATAGCCAAAAAAAAACAGCATCCCGTCCCAGTCTTGAATGAACGACTCAGAAAGTGCCAAACATCAGAGGGCATAAGAAATTCTTCTAGAAAAAACTTGACTGACATCAGTATTTTTCGGCGACGTACTGAATGGAGCTAAGCAAGGGCTACAAAATCATCTCTGTGTAACCAATTAGTCTACTCTGTCCCCATTTACTTTGCTCAATCAGTAATAAAACAGTAGATTTTCTTATTAAATAAGTTGAATGAGTAGATACTCCAATTCATCAAGACCGCATGTTTGATTATCGCATTTTGGAATTAAATGGCCATAGAACGGCACAGTTACACGTTTTTTTGTGGGCTTACATTTGGCCATTTCGCACGTTTGCGATAATTTATACCTCAATGTCAGGTTTCTTTTGTTATACAGAATGTTTTCCACCTTGTGTATTTTTTATATGCCTAAAATCCACGGCGATCTTAAAATGAATCTCTTCATTTAATTAATCTGTAATAATCTCTTAAAAATGCTACAATGAGAGATGAAATTCAGAGTTGGGATGTGGCAATGTAAAACCACGAGTTTTTAAAAGCGTGACCACTTGCTGCCGTGGGGTATGTAGACTGTTGCGTGCAATTTCTTGAAATGTACATACTTGAAGTGGTCTCACTGTTGCAATTATAGGAGATTATTACATATAAATTGAAAGGAAAGAAATTTATTTTTAGATTGCAGCACACTTAAGTCACCTTCCACCACACGTAGGTTTCTGTCCTGATTCCATGTCCTAACTTGTATTGGTGCAACGGCTCTTTTCGCCATTGATAGCCATTGCACAAATTTGTCTTATGACACAGCACTTTGGACAAGGCTTGTCGTAAGTCATCTTTGCTGCAACCCATTTTCATGCGTAACTTTAGGACAGCACTTAGGACGGTTGGTGCAACCGGTCCCAGGTCCTGAAGTTGTGGCTTTTGGTATGTGCCTGTCTGTCCACCCGTCTGTCTGTCCGTCCGGATGTCATCAATTTCTGTCCGGAGCATAACTACAGAACCATTTGCATGATCTTAACGAAACTCTGCATACTTACTACTCTAGTCCTGCAGTGGTGCCTTTTGGTATGTGCCTGTCTGTCCGTACATCTGTCCGTCTGTGTGGTGGGTTAGGCAGGGAAGGGGGGGCCACATTTTTACAAGTAAAAACACTTTCTAGTTTTATTTTGTATTTGGATGGAGGATTATTCCATGTCAAATGTCCGAATTTCAAAGAAACTTCTGACTGATTTTCCACTTGACCATCTCAGATTTGGCTGAAAAAATTCCAGTGGGTGCACACATCTCCAAACAGGATAAATCCAAAATTTTAGCTGTGAACTCCTAGTACTTTTGTCATTAAAAAATATTTTTGCAACTAAGTTCCAGCACGTTTTGAACAACGATTTCTGAGGAGCCAATTTCGCATGGCTATATCTAAAATAGTATTTCAGATAATTCCTTCAAATTTTCAGGGTTGGAAATCTGCTACTATAACTTGAGGAATATGGACTTATAAAGATGTTCCTGGCCTTTGGATTATCATATATTTCTGGGTGCTTAAAGTTGCTCGAAAATTTTACTCTGCGCTCTGCGGTAATATATTTGAAGGACTGTAAAAAGCCTAATTTCATAGACAGGGATTTGGTAATGCACAGACAGCCTCCCATATATGTCGTGTATTTTGTCTTCTAATTCTGCCCGTCTCTTTATGAATAATCTAGAAAATATTAAGGCTTGAAAATGGAAAAAATTTCTTTTGCTATTTTTAACATTTTATACCAAAAAAAAAATGACACCATCCACCAACATCAAATTGACTGTTTTCAGAAGATTACATACCTGTTATTAACATCCAAAATTTGTGATGGTGTTCTGCTTCATCTCCTCAAAATAAATTAATGAAAATATGGTATTTTTGTGGACACAACATTTAATGGCATCAAAGTTATATTAAAACATTATCTTATAAAATGCAGGTAGTTAATGATAGAAAGCTCAAACTCAACAAAAGCATTATTTCATAGACTGAAATAATTTATCTTAAATTAAATAGGATCTTATTTTGGTTTTATTTTTACATAATAGAGTTTTAACTTACATTTACGAATGTAGCAATGAACAGAGTTTACTGACAGCGGCTTTTAGAAGTGTTTCTGAGTCCAAACAATGATTTCCACCATAGAATTTTTTTTTTTTTTTTTTTTTTAAATGGAATGCCGACTGAGGGAATGAAGATCACAGCCATTCTATACTGGAGATCCAGCATTCAGTTGGATTTTCATTGCAATGTGGCACATTTGACTAGATGACAGGAGAATAGGATCTCTTGCTTTCGTGGGAGAGTGCTTTGGCAGGGTTTGAATCCAAACCTTCAGGACTATAGATCTCCTGGAGCAGGGTTAGTGACTACTGATCTCCAACCAAAGACCTCTATTACTGTAATGAAGCTGAAAGTACTCAAAAGAAAATGTGAGGGGCAAAGATACTCATGCTCATTCATTTAACCTCACATACCATCAAGTTAACAAATTACATGTTTATTATAGATATTATGGGATTTACATTTATTTTTTCTAAAATGATGTCTTTAAAGTATTTTTCTGAGAAGACGTGGCATGGTTCATCAGAATAGTTCCCGGGGCATTGTTAATGGTAATTGAGTGGTGTTTTTGATGTATGGCTGTTGCAAAATTTAAAAATGGCGCTAAGAATCAGTTGAGAGACTGCATTCAGAGAATTGAGCCAAAGTTCTAATCAAATAATAGGACATGAGTTGACAGGCCGCATTTTGACTGGGCACTTGAATCGCCCTATAAAATTGGCTCTTGCATTGCACAAAAATGTGATTACTGTACAATTTGGAATGTGGCCTATGCAATTACATCCAAAATTCTTTCAAGACTATTTGGCTTGTCTCTCGTTCCAAGCCATCAGTACTCCTTTTATTTATAACAGCGCTTGTAAAATAGGGCAGAAATGCCACTGACAGATACTCCGGCTCCAAAATGACTGGCACCCCTGACTGGTAATGCAGAAACAATATTTTTTAAAATATTCATCCCCTCCAAATCAAGGTTTATTTATTAATAGCACCTTTAAAGATAACTGTAAATAACATCTACCAAAATTAAACCATGTATTGAATTCCACTAATTTAAATTTTTATCTAAGTGTTAAGGAACTACAGTGCTGTGAAAAAGTATTTGCCCCCTCCATGATTTTTTTTCCTTTTTGCATATTTGTTAAATGTTTCAGATCTTCAAATAAATGTATATGTTAGACAAATATAACCTGAGTAAATGCAAAATGCAGTTTTTAAATGACGATTTCATTCATTGAGGGGAAAAAAGCTATCCAAACCTACCTGGCCCTATGTGAAAAAGTAATTACCCCCCCACCACCACCCCCACCATTAAATAATGAATGAGCTGTGATTAACCAAATTTTTTTTGTTCAATTTCACTTGATGAATGGCAGACCTGTTGAGTCTAGAAGTCACCAAAATAGAACCTGTCTGACAAAGTGAAATAGGCTAAAAAATCTCAAAAAGTGACACATCATGCTGCAATCTAAGGAAATTCAAGAACAGATGAGAAACAAAGTCATTGACATCTATCAGTCTGTAAAGGGTTACAAAGCCATTTCTAAGGCTTTTGGAATCCAGCAAACAAAGTTGAGAGTCATTATCCTCAAATGGAGAAAACATGGAACAGTGGTGAACCTTCCCAGGAGTGGCAGGCCTACCAAAATTACTCCAAAAGCGCTTCAACTACACATTCAGGAGGTCATAAAAGAACCCAGAACAACATCTAAAAATCTGCAGGCCTCACTTTCCGCAGTTAGTCAGTGTTCATGATTCAACAATAAAGAGACTGGGCAAAAATGGCACCCATGGGAGTGTGCCAAGGCGAAAACCACTGCTGACCAAAAAGAACACAAATGCTCATCTCTCATTTGCCAAAAAACATCTTGATGATCCCCAAGACTTTTGGGAACATGTTCTGGGGACTGACGAGACAAATGTTGAACTTTTTGGAAGGTGTGTGTCCAATTACATTCGGCGTAAAACTAACATTGCATTTCATTAAAAGAACATCATACCAACAGTGAAACGTGGTGGTGGTAGTGTGATCGTCTGGGGCTGCTTTGCTGCTTCAGGACCTGGACGACTTGCCATAAGTGATGGAACCATGAATTCTTCTTTCTACTAGAAAGTCCTGAAGGAGAGTGTCCAATCGTCAGTTTGTGACCTAAAGCTCAAGCACACTTGGGTTATGCAGCAGGACAATGATACAAAAAAACAAGTCCACCTCTGAATGGCTTAAAAAAACAAAATTAAGGTTTTGGGGTTGCCTCGTCAATGTCCGGAGTTAAATCCGATTGAGATGCTGTGACATGACCTTAAAACAGGCCGTTCGTGCTCAAAAACCCTCCAATGTGGCTGAATTAAAACAATTCTGCAACGAAGAGTGGGCCAAAATTCCTCCACAGCGATGTGCAAGACTCATTGCCAGTTATCGCGAACGCCTGATTGCACTTGTTGTTTTCGAGGGTGGAACAACCAGTTATTAGGTCTAGGGGGTAATTACTTTTTCATGGGCCAGGTAGGTGTGGATAGCTCTTTCCCTCAGTGAATGAAATCATTTAAAAACTGTAACATCTGGATGTAAATGGGACTCATGCCAGACTTTTATTTGTAGACTTTTTCTCTTCTTTTAATACAGTCTAGCCCCATGTATTAACCAGAAGGCTATTAGAACAGTTTGACCTGAGTTACAATCTGGTGGGCTGTATTCTTGACTTTCTAACAGACAGGACTCGGAAAGTGAGGGTAAATGGTGTTTCTTCTGATCATAAGTACTCCTCCACTGGTTCTCCTCAAAGGTGTGTGCTGTCACCTTTACTTTACATACTCTACACAAATATGTGTCAGACATGATAGTAGAACTATTATAAAGTATGCAGATGACTCTGTAATTGTTAGTCTGCTTAAAGATAATGATATTGGCCACGGCCCTGTTGTTGAAGAATTTGCACAGTGGAGTGAGGAGTCTTACCTCCAGATAAACATATCAAAAACCAGACATGCTCATTGATTTTAGGAGGAATACTCACTTGCACAAGGCCACTTCAATCAAAGGCCAGACCGTAGAATACAACCCCATTTCCAAAGTAGTTGGGACAAGGTGTAAATTGTGAATAAAATCAAAATGCAATGACTTTCAAATCACACCAGCCAGTATTTTATTCACAATAGAACAAATATAACATGCCAAATGTTATATACAAGATGAGCTCATTTCAAATTTGATGTTTGCTACAGTATAAGGTACACCTGTGCACTAATCATGGTGTCTGATGAGCATCTTGATGTGGCACACCTGTGAGGTGGGATGGATTGTCTCAGCAAAGCAAAAGTGCTCACTATCACACATTTAGACAGATATGTGAACTATGTTTGAGAGAAATGGTAATATTGTGTATCTGGAATGAATTTTAGATCTTTGAGCCTATCTCATGACAAATGGGAGCAAAAACAAAAGTGTTGCATTTATATTTTTGTTGAGTGTAACTTCGGGTACAAATAAAGTAACCTGTTACCTGTTACTCTGCTAAGAACCCTGTCTACAGTGAGCAGGTGCTAGCGGTAGCGAAAAACTAAGTACAGAAAGCACTAGTACCAGTTTTAAGTGACTTGCAGAGCCAATTTCATGCTCTGCGGAATATCGGCAAAAGATTTCAACAAATGGTTCTACCTCTTTGCTAAAAAACTGTGTTGAGAAGTTGAGATGATTGGAACAAAATACTGGACGGGACCTCTATTATCTGAACCTGGATTTACCTTCTCTGGTTACGACAATTAATAGAGAGGCCACTTCCAATTTGAAAATCATTGGCTGATTTATACAGCCCATACAGCTGATTTATATTGTGTTGATGAAGTATATTTTGCTGCATAAGTGCTGTGCCGTTTGGTCTTGATGCTACCGATAAACCTCAGTTAAACGATATTGCAAATTATGGAAATTGATTAACAGTACATGATGGTGAATTTGCATGCTGTTTTGCATCCTTTTTCTTTTTGTTCCAAGGAATATGCTGGCCAAATTTGTTGCAAATTTGGAGTATGGGTATTGGGAGATTGCTCTTGCAGGAATGAGGATATATCATTGAGCTTTTTTTGCAATACAATTGGAGCAGACAGAGAAATTTGGTTTTTCCAGAAGATACTGTTTTATGTTTCCAGTGACATGTCAAAAATCATCTGATAATGTTGACAAAAATAAAATAAAACTTATTTTAAGACACATTGATATTTTGCATTTTAAACACTACCAGGGTGTTGGAAGTACTTTTATGGAATGCATCAATGCTGTTGTGCTGCTGCCACAAAGCACATTAGACTTCTGCCTATTTAGTCCAGCTCCACTGTCCTCTGTGTGTGTCATGTGAGGAATGTACGGGCGAAAATTATTTTAAAAACAGTGCCGACATTTTTTTCCCCTTCTCTTGATTCATTTTATTTTTCAATATTCATCACCTTCAAGTTTTACAAATCTTCAGTACGGATTTGATGTCTGAGAAAGGCAACTGAAGTAAATGCAAAATTATGTTTTTTCATTATTAGTTCATTTATTGGAGGGAAGATGTTACCCAGTACCAACTGGTATTGTGCGAAAGAGCAATTGTCCTCTTAGCTACTCAATCAGCCAAATGACCAAATTTAATCGATAACTGGGTTTAATTTGACTAGATATACCCTCGTATGATTACTGTCTGCCTTCTTGAATCTGAAAATTACTTGTATTTCCAGCAACGGGACTGCTTAAAACAACAAGCAGGACACTATGCCACAATGAAAAGAAATGTTGGGCAAGACGAAGCTATTGAAATGCGTCATTCTTTAAAGGGTTACTGGACCACTTCCTGGGGTGATGAGATTGAGTATATTCAAATGGAGAAAGCGTGAAGCAGTGTTGAATTTTCCCAGTAGAGGCCAGCCGACCTAGATTCTTCTAAGAGTGCATTACTGGCCTGTCTGGGAAATGGCAAAAGACCTTAAAGGAACATCTTAGGGACTACGGACCTTGCGCTCCTCCGATAAGGTCATTATTTGTGATTCCAAAACTGATTTAAGCTGAGCAAAAATGGTATCCACGCTGAATTTGCTAGGCTGAAACCACTGTTTATTTGGAGGCACTTGAACTAGTACTACATGTACCAAAAGCACCTGGATTACCCCCAAGTCTTATTTAATTATTTTTTATTTTTTTGGAATAATATGCTCTGGACTGATGAATCATCCATTTGGAAGGCTGGTCCCAATACATGTAGGGTAAAACTAATGCAGCATTCTTTCAATATGAACATCATACCAACTGTCAAACATGGTAGTGCTTGTTTGATGGTGTGGGGCTACTTAGCTGCTTCAGGACATGGGCAACTTGCCATAATTGATGGAACCATGAATTCTGCTCTCTAGCAGAAATCCTGAAGGAGAATGCCCAGTCATCACTTTTTAAAGTTGCAATATAATTACTGAAGTACCTAGCAAAGAGATAAAAACCATTCATCCACCGGATTAGTAATTCAGATAATTGAACCCTTGTTCATCGATTAGTCTTTTAAACCGTTGAAAAATAAACAAAAAAAGTTAGATTTTTCAGCTCTGTTATTCTCTCAAAATCTGGTGTAAATCAGAGAAGAGATGGGAGTTTTGATTTAAATTTTGCACTGTGACTACATTTCTAACTTGTAGCCTATTGAGGTGATATTTAGACATTTGAAATGAGTCTGTGAAGTATCAAGTCAATGTTTTGTTATCTCACAGGGAATTTGATAAAGTTTTCAAATCAAGTGTTAGTAAATCAGAAAACAATAAGGTTACAGCTCTGTAGACTTGAGTCACTAATAAAACAGTCACTAGCCTATACCCTGGTGACCTATGAAAAGCCTGTGAATAGTGATGTCAGGTCGTTCATTTGGCTTTACTCGTTTTTTGTTGACAGGACAAAGCTGAACTACAACCCACCGAAAGAGGATGGATCTGTCTACACCATTGAGCTACAGGGAATCTCTATGCCCATAATGAAACAGATCCTGGATTACATCTTCAGTGGAGAGGTGTGTGTGCATGCTTGCACATATATATGTGTGTGTGTGTGTGTGTGTGTGTGTGTGTGTGTCTGTGTGTGTGTGTGTGTCTGCATGTCTGTGTGTCTACCCCCATTTCTTCATATTTCTCCTCTGTCAAAAGTTAACCAGCTGGGAACTAGGGATTCAGGGGTTTCAAAACTGTGGTCTGGGGACTCGCAGTGGTCCAAGAAAAGTAGGAGCTCCATATAATAGGCAAATTTGTTGTTATTACTGTAGACATTTCAGACATTTAGTTTAAACTTGTCTATTTATATAATCCTATATAATGTTGTTATAATGGTATACTGTAATGTATTTGCCATATCTTGGATAAATTTTAAAGTGTAATGTATGACATATAGGATCATGTGCTTTTGTGCTTAAGAGCCACTGCACTGAAGCTTTGTGTGTGTGTGTGTGTGTGTGTTGCACATGCTTGAGTGCATATGTGTGTGTTTGTGAATGGATGTACTTGTGTGTAATTTTGTCAGCATCGTCATTACAGTGCAGTCCTTAGGCATTGAAACATAGACGCTACATAAAATCGTCTGCAGTATCGACACGCCTCCCACAATGTAGTCCTAAAAGGATGTTCTGCTTTAACCCTATGTGCGTTCTGCGTGTGCACCTCTCCGAACAGATCACTCTGAACGAGGACACCATTCAGGAAGTGGTGCAGGCGGCAGACCTCCTCCTCCTCACCGACCTGAAGTCTTTGTGCTGCCAGTTTCTGGAGAGCTGCATCACGGCGGACAACTGCATCGGAATCCGCCTCTTCTCCCTGCACTACTGCCTGCACCACGTCCACTACGCCGCCACTGACTTCCTACAGACGCACTTCCGCGACGTGGCCACCACCGAGGAGTTCCGCGAGCTGCCCCCGGACCGGCTGC
Source organism: Gymnothorax reevesii (assembly GCA_029721435.1). Taxonomy (NCBI): domain Eukaryota; kingdom Metazoa; phylum Chordata; class Actinopteri; order Anguilliformes; family Muraenidae; genus Gymnothorax; species Gymnothorax reevesii. The sequence continues at coordinate 26,271,196 of CM056574.1, read as the reverse complement.
GCGAGATACTGGCCATCGAGAAGCTGAACGTGGGCAACGAGAAACACGTGCTGGAGGCGGTGGTCCGCTGGCTACAGCAGGACCCTGTGGAGAGGCGGGTGGGTGGGCCTCCGCTGTGGCATCGAGCCCCCAATAGCGGTCAACACTACCACACGTCGTACATTCACTGAACCATCGCTCATTGGACATTAACGCATTTTTTGTTATTTTGGCTCTGTCAATCCCTTTTGTTGAAGTAATATTCCAATTCTTTTTCACTAGGCCAGTTTCTTAAGAACAAGTTTTTATTAAAAGGAGGGAAGTGCCTGGGAGGAATGCTGGAGAGAACTGTTAGATGTTGGGATAGAGACAGTGGTAAAGGTCAAGGGCCCAACAGCTGCAGTCTTCCCTTCTTTGTTGACTGTGAAGAACTGAAGTTAAAAAGGGGATGAAAAGAAGTGTGCAGCAGAGTTGTCTTCATCAAAGCCTGTTTGCCTACACCCTACTACCTAAATTTATTTGAGCGCGAGACATATTTTGTATCTTCAGCCACTAATAAGCCAGGTTTGGTGAAAATATGACCACCGTTGCTGTTACCTACCTGCTGAAGTTTTGTTGTATTGTGTGTTCAGAAATGCAGTCCTGCACACTACCGTTGTCAACAGTTGTTATTTCAGCGGTGGTTATCGTTCTGGTATCTTCCTCTTGTCTGCTTAATCGGGTCACCTATATGCACGTTTATGGTTTATAAACAAAAGCAGGTTGACCAAAGCGCAATACAAAGTTGCCATATGGAAATTAAAAACAAATACCACTAGAAAGCACTCAGAGCGCACACCTCCGCCAAAAGCGCTATCAGTATTAAAGCCGCACACGCTTATTAGGGAATTAGCACAAATGCATGCTGTTACTCTCCCGATCCACTCATAGAATGCAAGCAGATCGCAACTCACATCCTGTTTATCCTCTCCTGCTTACCCCAGGGTCCTAATGCTATGCCGGCTACACATAAACCCAGGGTTACTAATAAAAAGGGCCACCCTGACCTTGACCTTTGATGTACATGCACCAGAAGTTAATCAGTTTGTCCTTGACCCGTACTTCATCCTTCCACCAAGTTTCATCCAAATCCACCCCCAAGTTTTGGAGTTATTCTGTTCACAAACAAGCAAACAAACGAAGATGAAAACATAACCTTCCGCTCCAACTTTGTGAAGGCGGAGGTAATTAAATTTTTTTTTTTTTTTTAAGAAATAGAAATTGCATTCAGTTATGGTAAACAAAACGCTTTCGGACGGATTTAATTTAAACTCGATGACTAATGTGAAAAAGTGTGTCTTAAGACGAGTTTAAAGGTATCAGTTTGTACTTGTGCAGTCTCTTATACAGCCTAAGAGCAGGAACAGATTGGATTTTAAACGGGATAATCCAAAGAGCAAAGCAGTTTCAGGGATTTGAGTGACACGGAATTGGAGGGGGGTAAAGGTAATCAGAAATATAGAGCTACTAAAACTAATGGTAAAACCTCAAATGCGACTGTAAGATTGACTGCTAGCCAGTGCAGAGAAGCCGGTTATAGTTCCTACCAAGTTCCAATTATCTGTTCGCCTTCTCATTTGTCCTGTCCAAGTTGGTGTTTTTAGCCACAGAACTGCCTCACATGAGATGTTTTTTTTTTATTTCACCATTTTCTCTTAATTTCAAAGTGCAGTGTCCTAAAAGGGTAGCTACTGCTGAAACCATCTGTCTGACGTCAGCTATCAGACCATGGTCAAAATCACTTCAGTCACGCTTTATGTCCTTTACAATGTTTGCTCTGACAAAAAAAATGAAACCTCTTCACCATGTCTGCGGGCTATTGTCGGCGTGACAGTGCTGGTGTACTTAATAAAGCAAATTGATATTATGTTTCACAAAGCAGTCTCTCTGTGGCGTCCTCTTCTGTCTTTCTCTCAGGTCCACTTGAAGGAAGTGATGTCATCCGTGTGGGTGCAGGGACTGGACCCATCGTACTTGAGAGAGCAGATGCTGGGAGATCCGCTGATGCGCGAGGTGATCCGAGAGTATTGCCACGCCCCTCTGGGTGGAGTTCCCCAGCAGGGAGAGGCCCTATTGGCCTCCTTCAAGCCCCGAGGCTACTCTGAGTGCATCATCACTGTGGGGGGCGAAGACAGGTCGTGAGTATCTTTTTCAGGGCTGGGGTATGTGGAATGAATCAATTGGTGGAATATATTACACTACATTACATTATTATCCCCTGCCACGAAGCGGGATGGGGGCTGTTGGACTGGGTCCGTCCGTCAGTCCGTCCGTCCATGCATCTGTTTGTCCGAACCACAATGGGGACAAGATTTCTCTGAAACTATTATACCTACGTGCGTGAAATTTGGTAAGCTTAAAGAGCTAGTTATGATCAAAATTGATTTCAAAAATGGATGTCGAAGCACATTTATTTATGGAGTTATGGCAATTGATCATGATGGGGGAGAGTGATGACGCTGTCATCTTGTTCTACATTGTTTGCACCAGTCAGCCAAAACATTATGACCCCCTGCAGAATATAGTTTGTCCTTTGCCTGCCGCCAAAACATCTATGTCAATTTGGCGCCTGTATGAATGCCTACAGCAGCAGAACATTTGTCAGAGCACCACACTCCTTCAACCAGCTTGTCATCTTCTCACAGTCCATCCTGGAGCCATTTCTTGCTGAGGTAAACGGTGGGTACACACCTGACCCATGTACATGGCGTAAGAACAGGGACTCATGAGAAAAAGTGACCTTCTTCAACTGCTCGAAGGTTCACTTCCCATTCTGAGCGCTTTTGTCGCCAAATGGGGGTTTAAAGGCAACCAGTCTGTTCTTTTGATTGCAATGATTTAATAGATTTTAATAGATAAGACAGAACAAACAGGAATGAATGAATGTTTTGTCTGAGAATGCTTGCAATCCCCAGGATATTGAACGTGAAAATAGTTTTTGCGACCCCCAAAAACTCCTCATGCCCTTTGAAATACCTCATTAGTATTCATAAGTACGCAAAAATTAGGTCACATGAAAACAGATGTGTGCTGTGGACGCAGAAATGAACAGAAGTTGGCCAACAGCAAAGTGCTGCGGCCAAAGACATATCTGACTGATTCCAGTAAAAGTGCTAGAAAAGGCCAGGAAAAAGATCGATTGAAGAACAGGATAAATATAAAAGGCCAAAGTGATCGCTGGCAAACATTTAAAGCCAGGTTTGGTGATATTTCCGATGAAGATACTAGCAAAACTTTGGCTGGATAAGTAAGTAACCTAGATGCCTGGTGCAAAATGCCCGAAGTGCCTGTTTCCTAGCACTTTCAGGTTGTTAATGTACTTGAAATCGTCCCATATTTGTAACTAGACATATTATTGTAACAAATTTCATATGCATAAACATAATTTATTCACAGGCAGGTTGAATCTGATTACTGATCTGGCGTTTGCATGACTTTTCGTGCAAATAGCTCATGCATATTACGTAGTAGGCACGTCGAAATGGCCGCGGTCCAGTAGCCGCAATGGCTGATCGTAACGGTCGAGTGATTGCTTTCCTTTGGAATTTATCCGTGTTGGAGATCGAGGACGAGATTAAAACTTGCACACAAATCTTTATTGGAACGGCCTGGCAAATTATGTGGAAAAAAAAGTTGAGGATAAGGAATGAATTGGTTAACTTTTTAATGGGTAAATTCTGGCTTTAAATTCCGATATGCAGCAGCGTGCGATGCCCTGTGTGTTCTGACAAATTCCTCTCATTACCATAATGACAATTTTTTTGTACCCTCTTGTAAAATCGAAAGAAGGGGTCGCCCCTCTGTTGATTTTGACAAGGCGGGATGGCCTTTGGTCTGCTCAGGCTTCAGTGAGCCTCGGTTGCCCATCACCTTATCAGCAGCTCACGCCGGTTTTTTGTCTTTTGGACAGTTGTTAGCAGATACTTTCCACAAGTCTGGGTGTTTTGGAGATTGTCTGACCGAGACGTGGGGGTCTCAATGATTTTGTTCTTCTCAAAGTGGCTCAGGTCTTATTTATCCCCCGTCCCTCACAATGAGAGCCTGTTCCAACTATTCCCTTGCTGTCTTGGGCCTGTCTGCAGACCTTGACATGCGCCATTCTTACAAGATAATCAACATTATTTAGTCATCTGACATTATGGTCATAATGTTTGGGCTCTTTGGTGTAATTGTGTATCTGTACATTATAGTCTGTACATGCTTAGACAGTGAAGCAGTTTTTTTTTGTTGTTGTTGTTTTGGGTTTGTGTCTCACCCTCTGGGTTTCCTGTAAAGCTGAAGCGTGGACAGTCTGCTTAAATTTAAGGGTATTTACACTCTGGGGCATAAGATGGGAGCTTTTCCAGGGATCTTTTTCCATCAATGTCCTTGTCATGAATGCAGATTATGTAATGTTGAGGCATGTTGCACTCTGAAACGTCAACCAGATATTCTCGAGAACCCCTGCACAATCATTTTGTTGTAAACACCTGCCGAAGCTAAGTTGCATTCATTTCCTCCTTGTACCAAAAAAAAATAACTTGAACAAATGAGAGTTGAAATTGACCTGTCTTGTGTTACTGAATTTGCACTGGAGAGATGACAGTTTGAAGGGATGGAGAGGGATTTTGATGTAGAAGAGGGGGAGCTTGAGAGAAGAGAAATGCAAATCTCAGGTATCACTGTGTAATGTCTCAGCTCACAAGTACTGCTAAGGTTAAGTTAGTTTCTTCTTGCACATCACCATTGTTAAAGATGAAAATACCAATCATGGCTCATCACTGCGAACGCATATATTCCTCTTCGGGAATATTATTTGTCTCTGACTTAGTAGCCCCAGCAAAGCCATGGGCCTGCAGTGTACATTTTCTCTGGATTGTTCCAAACCGTTTCCAATATCTTTGCCTTGAAACTGGTGGAGCAAGTCGCAATAATTTGCCATGTAAATACATTTGTCTCGTCGGTTGCATTAACTTCAACAGCTCCCTAGAGGGCGATAAAGGACGAGGGAGAGGGAGAAATGAGAGCGGTAAAGGGAAAAGGTTGCGATGAAAAACATGGCATTTTCAGGCCATGATCAAAATTACCATCCTCCCATATCGGTGACAGTGGTTGGGGGAGGCTTTTAGTGCTGTACAGGAAAGCGTCATTTGTACAACCCCAGTTCCGAAATAGTTGGGACAAAGTGTAACTTGTGAATAAAATCAAAATGCAATGGCTTTCAAATCACACCAGCCAGTATTTTATTCACAATAGAACAGAGATAACGTAGCAAATGTTGAAACTGAGAAATTTTACAATTTCATCCACAAAATGAGTTCATTTAAAATTTGGTGGCTGCTACAGGTCTCAAAAAAGTTGGGACGGGGGCCTGTTTTCCATGGTGTAGCATCCCCTCCTCTTTTTAACACAGATTGGAGGCATCTGGGCCTTGAGTAGACAAGTTTCTTGAGTTTAGCCATTGAAATTTGATCCCACTCTTGTTTAATACTGGCCTCCAGCTGCTGGAGAGTTTTGGGTCTCCTTTGATGGACTTTTCGTTTAATTATGCGCCAAATGTTCTCAATCGGTGAAAGATCAAGACTGCCGGCAGGCCAGTTCAGCACACTGACTCTTCGACTACATAGCCAAGCTGTTGTAATAGCTGCAGTATGTGGTTTTGCATTGTCCTGCTGAAATACACAAGGCCTTCCCTGGAATAAATGTCGTCTGCTGAGGAGCATATGTATGTTGCTCCATGGTGTTTTTTAAAACATGCGGGTGTTCCACACCATATGCACTAATGCATCCCAATACCATCAGAGATGCTGGCTTTTGAACTGAACACTGATAACAGGAGGAGTGGTCTTTCTCCTCTTTAGCCCGGAGGACATGACGCCCATGATTTCCAACACGGATGTCAAATTTGGATTTGTCTGACCACAGGACACTTTGCCACCTTGCTACAGTCCATTTTAAATGAGCCTTGGCCCAGAGAACACAGGGGCGCTTTCTGTGTATTGCTTTAAGTTTTTTAATGAAGGAGATGATGACTGGGCAACTTGAGCCATAGAAATGGGTGTCAGCGGAGGCGCTTACAACACACTTTCTGTTTCTCGCTCAGCACCCGCAAGCCATCGTCTGCGACGCGCTGCATGTGCCCTCTCTACGACCCCAACCGTCAGCTGTGGATCGATCTGGCGCCCATGAGTATCGGCCGGACGGGTCACGGCGTGGTGGCTGCAGGTCAGTCCCCTCGAGTCTGAAAAGATGGCACATATCCAGAAACTGTAGAATAGCCTGGGTGGTAGTTAACTCTTTTCCCCGGGAGACTCACTTCAGTGGGTCCAAAAAAGAAAGAAACTTTTGATTGACTGGACATTGTTGTGATGGTTACAGACAGGTTAGGCAAGTGACTCATATTTTGAAAGCTTGACTATCAAATACACTGCCTGTTCAAAAATGAAGTCCCCGTTACAAACATTAATGTGTTTCACCAGGCAATAATTATTTTAACCCTAACGGATGAAGCGCATGCCTTCTCATTACCTGAAAAAATTATTTTGGAAGAAGTATCCCTTGGTGGTGGAAAACAAATTACTCTGTTTCAAAAGGGACAAATTACTGGCCTACATGTAGCAAAGAAAACAAGAAATGAGAAATACTGGAATGAGGAATCATCTTCATGCAGGAATTGTCCACCACAAAGTCCTGACCTAAACTGCATTGATGTGCTGGAGAAAACTACAGGCTGGTTCAATACGAGATCTCTGCCAAAAATTAATGCTACTGTGATTGAAAATAAATGTTGCATACAGTTGTCAAAACAATAACATGAGGAATTAGCACTGTAATCAAAATTACAGGAGTTCCAACTAAGTATCTGAGCGTGCGACCAGCATGGGACAGGCATTTTATAAACTTATGAGGACTTATGAGCCCAAAAGTGTTCTGCTCACTTGTTTACCGCCAGAAAAAAAGGTTTTTAGGAAAACTCAGGAAGGAAAGGGTTAAGTAAGCAGGATCATGTAGTTGACAAGATAACTGTGCTGAATAGAACCTGGAGGCTTATCTAATCTAGAACATGGACTGCAGTCAAAAGGACTGTCCCTGGTTTTATTCAGTTTGGTTATGCAACTTACTCACTTGTGTTGCTTTGTTAACCCTTTGCACAGAATGCAAATAATGCCAAATTTTCCCTGTAATGCATGAGCCTATTTAGGTTGCGTAACACATTATTTGTGTCACAGAAATTGTGGAAAATTGTTTTAGTGAAGCAAGACATTTGGAAATTCAATTACAAAATTATTTAGGAATTAATTTTTGGAATTTCTGGACGCCGGCGTCTATATCTGTGCGAAGGGGTTTTAAACACCTCCCATGTTCATTTAGCCTTTTCTGGCTATTCTGCGCATAGATGCATCAAAAGACTCTTTGGGATGTTAAGAAATGCATTAATTTTTGAATTAATATCACAATGTCTAATATAAATATTACAAAACTGCAGAATGGTTGGTATGCTGATACTGTGCATGTGTCCTAGAATCAAAGGTCCATAAACATGCAGTACCCCAAGCAGCCACAACATTAAAACCTCTTGCCTAATATTCTATAGGCGCCCCTTGTACCACCAAAACGCTCTGTTAAATTGATGTCCACTTCAGTTCTTGGACCTGGGGTCTCCCTGTAAAACATTTCCCAGAGCATCACTCTCCCGCTACTTCCCAAAGTGCACCCTGATGCCATCTCTTCCGAGGTAAATGGCGCATTCATGCCTGCTTGACGCACATAATTTAAAAGAAAATAGTACTCACTGGACCGGGCGACCTTCTTCAGTTGCTCTAAGGTCCAGTTGAAATGCTCTCGTGACCATTGTAGGTGCTTTCTGCGGCGGAGCTGGTTTGGAATGGGCACTTTGGCTGGTTGTGTGTAGCACAGTGCGAAGCATGATGTTGATTTTGTGGCATATATCTCGCGTATCACTTCAATTCCCTGTGACTTATGCCAGATTAGCCCTTCTGTCAATTTGGACCAGACAGGATAGCCCTCATTATCCTTGTGCATCGTGGAGCCTCGGGCACACACATCCCTGTTTGCGGTTCAAGTTTCATTCCTCATTGGACCATTTTTGGTTGGTACTTCTTCTAACTACTGACTGAGAGCGCCCCAGAAGCCTTGCCACTTCAGAGACCCTTTGACCCGCTCTTCTGGCCATCTCGATGTGGCCCTTGTCAAAGATGCTCAGGTGCTATTTCTCCCACATTAAAAAAGTTGACGAAAAGAAACAACTATTAGTGTCCATGTGAGCTCTGTCTGCTGATCTTGAATAGGCAGTCCAGTCCAGAACTGGAATGTGCTCTGCTTCAAGGAACTGCATGCAGACTGCTCTGATGGACATCCTGCATCCAGCATGCCAATGTCACGTTCCCGCATGACCTGAGACATCTGAGGCATGATGACTTTTGACAAACTTTGACATTTTGGGGTGGCCTTTTATTGTCCCCAGTATGAGGAGTGTCTGGGTTCTGCTCATTCTGTGTAATCACCGTCTGGAAATGCCAATGTGTGAAATCACTGCATCACTGAGCAAATGCTCAATGACAGAGAGATGGATTAAAAAATGGTATACAAATCAAGAGAAATATCCCTATTGTACAAGTAAAAGTCAGCATATGCTCACTTCGAGTTGTTCACTCCATGTGGCATCAATATTTGACATGGGGCGTTTATATTTTTGTTCAGTGTACTTAGCCTGCCCTGATTTATTTATTTATTTTGTTCCTGCCATTTCAGTTCCTGAGGTCCTCTGGAACATTTTAATTTCATTATTCATCTGGCACCTATTGGAACCTTTTTGTTGGCTTTTGCCTGGGTTGGGATTGAGATTGGGTCGGATTGAGAATGTTTGATGCATTTTTTGAAGGAAAAAAAGCATTGTTCTTGGTCATGGTGAAAACAAACAGGGACACAGAGGGATTTTACTTCCGACACTGGAAGCCACATTACAGTGACATCGTCACCGCAGTACTCAATGCCATCTCCCAAGCAAACGAAACATAAGTTCACTTTGTCACCACTTGGCATGAAAATGGAGCCCATTGTTTCTTTCATTACCACATGATGTGGAGTCTAAAATGTAGCAGTCTTGGATGAAACTTGCGTGCAGTAGAAAAAAATCAGCTGTTTTGTCTGTGGCTAATATACCCACGTTTGTGTACAAAGTGATGGTGCCAGGCATTGCTCCGCCACTGAAAGACTCCATTCTGTTAAGCTCGGTGGCGAATTGAGAATGTCCTGCCTGTGACTGCTGTGAACTCAGATAAAAGATAATTTTCCTGACCTGTTATTTGACCCTGCCCTCTTGTCATTTTGTCCAATCAGAGGGCTACCTCTTTGTGGTGGGCGGGGTGGATGAAAACAAGACTGTTCTCTGCAGTGGGGAGAGGTACGACCCTGACACCAACAGCTGGAGCCCTATTCCCCCAATGAGCCAGGTGAGTGTCCTCGTAATCACGTCAGGAGTCACTGTACTCACTAGAAAATTGCAGCCACGGGTACAGGTTTTTTTTTTTGCTAAACTGGACCTGTAACCGTATTTGGATAGAAATTGACACTCTTGGTATACATGAACTATGCAAGTTCCCATGGTTAAATTTATCTGTTTGAGATGATCTGCGAAAGCGTAATTGCAATAACTATTTACGATATGAAGGAGGTTCAGTCATGACACCAAAAATCAGTCAAAATTATTTTTATATTACTTGCTTTATTGCAAAGTATTGCATTTTATTCCTCGTTTTTTTTTTTTTTTAATTTCAGTGAGCGCATAGTATATTGTTAATTTTCTGACTGCTAAGAGAACGTTTTGCTTCTTTGAAAAACCAGCTGCCACCAGTATGGCGTGGCAGGGCTGTCCAACTCAGTGCCTGGAAATGCTCCATCCTGTGGGGCTTTCCTTTCAAATCTAATTTGGCAGCCTGATGCTGTAAATGATTTTCACAATATGATCTCCTTCTGTTGAATGAGATGTGCTTTGTATGGGTTTGAGTAAAAATGTCATGGACGGCGCATGTCCTGGTACAGCCTTAGGCGGGCCTGATGTGGAGTTCTTTTAGCAGTGACAAAGAGCAACAATATATACAGTGCTTAACAAATTTATTAGACCACCACCCAATGTAAGGTTTATGCCAAAGCTGCCCGAAGTGAAGTGTTGGTAATTACCAAAATAATTTTTATGTTTCTGTAATGGCTATGCGCAAACTCTTTAGCTGAAATGATATTTTTAATGCTAAAATATGATTATTGTTGTTATCCATGAATTTTCGAATTTACTGATATACAAAAAAGCAGAAAAAGTAGTTTAGCACATCATTAGTTTTTTATTAAGATGCCAAATAAGTTATTTTCTTGCATTCCTGAACTTAAAAATTAGTTTTAGTGGATGAATGCAAGAATGCAAGCTGTTATCAAGGCCAAAGGAGGCCATACAAAATATCAAGTTTTTTTTTTTTTGTGACTATCTAGTTGTTTCAGTTCCTTATTTGCCAAAGAGATAACAAAATAATTTTTAGTTTTAAACAAGTCTTTGACAAATTTCTTAAATATTCATGTTTTCTCATTTTTTTTAAAGACAGGTGATCTAATAAATTTGCTAAGCACTGTATATAGTAGTCACCTCTTCACTGTAACATTACAGTTCTGTGCGCACCCATCCAATTGTCTTGGGAGGGGGCGGGGGGGGGTAGTCAGTAATGTGTGAGTTCCCCTGATTGATCTTGCTGTGCTTCCTCTGGTGCAGGCCCGGCAGAATTTTGGGATTGCAGAGCTGGATGGATTGATCCATGTGTTGGGTGGAGAAGATGGAGGCACTGAGCTGCTCACCATTGAGGTGTATGACCCCCACACCAAGACCTGGACAATCCAAGGGAGTATGTCTATGGTTCGCAAGGTGAGGCCTTGCATTCACCAATACTCATATACTCACACACACACCTAAAATCCTTTTAGAAACCCAGAAATTCTGTTCATCTGAAAACGTCACCCACAAGCCCCGGTCAGACCACGCGAAACTATGCACAGTTTCACTTCCCGGTATTTTACTTCTCGTAGTTTGGATAGTCTGATCACAAACTTCCCGAAAACTTACCAGAGAAACTTCCTGTAAAACTTCCCACTCCTCCTTGAGAGGTTTCTCGCTTCCTATGAAACTTCTTCAAGTTTTCGGAGGTCTGGCCATGTCGTCTTGAAGCTACGCATCGTTTGTCATGCGATTAATACCACCTCCTTCCATGCTGTCAGTTTGTTTACTTTTTTTGCCCATGTGTATTCATGTGTATGTTCTACTCATTAAGCCAGGCTGCATGCTACAGGTAGTATCGCAATTTTACTGGCTTAACTTTGAATTGAGAAACGGCAAGAAATGGAGAGCTAGTGATTTAAGTTAATTAAGATTGAAATTCATGAATATCACACAAGGATTGGAGCAACTGGCCGCGCTGAAACTGCGTGCATATTAATTGCACTGCATATCAGATTCGCTGTACTGTTTCTGAGACAGCCAAGGATCGGTTTTTGCCATTCTTGATCATGCACGGTAGTGCCCCAAACTACGAGTTGTTCGGCATTGCTTAAACTTCGAGAAGTTTGTCGGTAGTGTGATTGCGCACTTGAAACTTTGGGAAGTAAACTTGGCGTAGTTTCGCGTAGTCTGACCGGGGCTAGAGACAACTTAAATACAGTATAAAGCTAATAAAGCTATGCAATATGTAAAACTGTGCTATTACACGTAAATGTGAAACTAGATGCCATGTTGAGATACACTTGGGCTACCCTCGACCTAGTTGGAAAGGGGTTGCAACCTTATGCATCGCCTCGTTTTTGAGACGCGATGCCCAAACGCATCTGGGTAATTTCCAGTTCTCAACGTAGACAATAGATGGATGGAAGAAACGGTTGACCTTGACTGGAGTGACCTTTCTGGCAGCCTGAGTGAATATCAAGACATATCAAATATATTTCAATTCTATACCAAATTATTGTCATATTTTTGTCCTGAATGGTACGTTCTGATTGTGATGTACTGTGACCTTGAACATTTGTGAAACCTTCTGGCTCTAGCGAACCTAATTTCACAACCTATGATGCATGCAAATTACCTCGAAGTCATTTGTTTTGTATTTAATTTGTGTGAATATTCTGTAAATATTATTGCGACATTGCTGCATTGGCACAAATGAGAGATGGAGAATGGCAAAACAGTGGGTCTCCTGTCATTATTTTTGTTGCATAAAGGACATGTTTCTGTCTGAAAGCGCAGGACTGTTTATGAAACAGAAGATGAAAGAGTGAATTATTGGATTTCCTGCCAAATGGAACTAGAAGGGCTAAATTTGTCAATCTGGGACAAACTTTTATTTATTACAACACTGACGTAGTATTCTTGCGATTTACTGTGAAAATGTAAAAATACTGTCCTGTTGGGATAGACACTGCTTCAGGGCAGATCTGTGGTCATTCTGGCCTGAATTTAGTAGTGCAGAGCTACAGTCAGGGTAGATCTCAGGCCCAAAATAGCCGAGATTTGCATGCATCATGCAGAAATGTCAAGACGTACAATTTCCTGCGCGTGAGGATGGTGACTAAATATTTCCTGCTTTAATCGACTCTGCCTTTCTCTACTCTTCCCACAGATTGGCTGCTATGCTACAATGAACAAGAAGATCTACGCCATGGGAGGCGGCTCATATGGAAAGTTGTATGACTCGGTGGAATCTTATGATCCCAAGACACAGCAATGGACAGCCCTCTGCCCCCTGAAGGAGAGGAGGTATAATTACACTCAGTCTATATCCTTTGCATATGAAAGGGACCCGAATGAGGAAGAAATTCCTTTGCATTGTCTCATGAAACTTCTCGCAAGCAGTTCATACATGTAAACAATACATCTGCTACAGATCAGAGTTTGGAATTATTAGTAATTTTTGTGTAAATTAAATGGAAGATTATTTGTGTTGCAGCAAGATGATGATCCAAAACTTAAATCTAAACTCTGCAGGAACCTCAGAAAAGGAAATTGCAATAAATGAAGCGGCCTGCCCATTCACTTGATGTAAAAGCCGCAAAACTGTTGTGGAATCATATGAATTATTATGTTTGTACCCATGTAGTGTACCCATCTTCAATGGCACGCCTATGGGAAATGCTGCAGTTTATGGAGAAATCTTTTGAGAATGATGCATCACTCCGGGGATGTATGGATAAGAAATCACTATAATGGATAGACAGGTTTTTTTCCAAAATACCAAAATAAAAGGTACTGAATGGAGTGCATTTTTTACAAAAAGTACATAAATATAAGGGGTTTTCAGAAAGCTTAACTTACACTCTCTAGGACTTTATGTCTTAATACTTGTAGTCTCTTGGGCAATTAGAATTTTTTTACTAAGCAACATAGTGTTTTTTTTTTTCATTATTTTTTTTTTTTTTACAACCCCAATTCCGAAATGGGACAAAGTCTAAATTGTGAATAAAATCAAAATGCAATGACTTTCAGATCACATGAGCCAATATGTTATTTACAGTAGGACATGGATGACATTTCAGAAGTTGAAACTGTGACATTTTACATTTTTCTCTACAAAATGTGTTTGTTTCAAATTTTCTGGCTGCAACAGGTCTCAGAAAAGTTGGGACGCAGGCAAAAAAAAGGCTGAAAAAGCAATTAATATATAAGAGAATCAGCTGAAAGAATATTTAGCAAGTAATTAAGTTAACTGGCATCAGCTGTGTAACGTAACATGGCTATAAAAGGGATGTCTTTTAGAGGCTGAGTCAAGATGGGCAAAGATGGCCAGAGGCTCTCCAACTTGTGAAGGCTTGCATAAAAAAAAAATTGTGGAATTGTGGAAAACAAAGTTCATCAGCATCAAATTGCAAAGGCTTTGAAGGCCTCATCATCGACAGGGCATAACATCATCAAAAGATTCAGAGAAACTGGAAAAATCTCTGTGCGTAAGGGACAAGGCCGAAGACCTTTACTGGATGTTCGTGATCTTCAGGCCCTCAGACGCCACTGCATCACTCACCTGCCTGATTCTGTCATTGACATTACTAAATGGGCCCAGGAATATTTCAAGAAACCACTGTCTGTAAACACAGTCCGCCGTGCCATCCACAGATGCCACCTAAAACTCTATCATGCAAAAATGAAGCCATTGTTGAGCATGGTCCAGAAGCGCCCCCATGTTCTGTGGGCAAAGGCTCATTTGAAATGCACTGTAGCAAAGTGGCAAAGTGTCCTTTGGTCAGACGAGTCCAAATTTGTCATTCTTGTTGGAAATCATGGGCTTTGTGACCTCCGGGCTAAAGAGAAGAAAGGCCACCCCTCCTGTTATCAGCATTCAGTTAAAAAGCCAGCATCTGTGATGGTATGGGGATGCCCTAGTGCATATAGTGTGGGACACGTACATGTTTTAAAAAGCACCATGAATGATGAAAGGTATATAAAGATTCTAGAGCAACATATGCTTCCCTCCAGAAGACATCTTTTCCAGGGAAGGCCTTGTGTATTTCAGCAGGACAATACAAAGCCACATACTGCAGCTATGACAACAGCATGGCTTCGTAGTAGAAGAGTCCGTGTGCCAGGGTTGGGTTCAGTTACTTTTTTCAATTACAATTACTTTTTGGACAAAATGTTCGATTACAATTGCAACTACTTTTCAATAAAAAAATTTATTAAAATTAAAGTACAATTACGAAAGCAATTGATTACAATTACTGTAATTGTAATTGAAAAAAGTAATTGAACCCATCCCTGCCGTGTGCTGAACTGGCCTGCCTGCAGTCCTGATCTTTCACAGATTGAGAACATTTGGCGCATAATTAAACGAAAAGTCAGTCAAAGGAGACCCAAAACTCTCCAGCAGCTGGAAGCCTGTATTAAACAAGAGTGGGGTCAAATTCCAATGGCTAAACTCAAGAAACTTGTCTCCTCAATGCCCAGATGCCGCCACTCGGTGTTAAAAAGAAAAGGGGATGCTACACCATAGTAAACCGACCCCTGTCCCAACTTTTTTGAGACCTGCAGCAGCCATCAAATTTGAAATGAGTTGAAATGAGTTCTCAGTTTCAACATTTACTATGCTACCTCTGTTCTATTAAGAGTAAAATACTGGCTGGTGTGATTTGAAAGTCATTGCATTTTGATTTTATTCACAATTTACACTTTGTCCCAACTATTTCGGAATTGGGGTTGTACAATTTTGAAGCGCATGAGTTAAAAGCAAGGCTCAGAAATTGCCTAGAGGTGTCCTGTGGTTATAAACATTTATTCCCCAATCCTGAAATAAACTGCTGAAATGAAGTGCTGTTTCCTGTCTCAGAATGGATGACTGAGGAAACAGTTGGCGATTGCTACATATGAATTGTTGGAGGAAGGAAACCAAATGGTCATTGTCCCCAGGTTCAGCCAATAAACTCCTATCACAGAACTGATAACAACTCAATCCTCACTCTCATAGTGCTGTCATCCCGAGGTTTACTTTCTACCCCCACTTGATAATTGTGTGAGGTTTATTGTACTAGGTGCTCATTCAGGAACACTACAACAGGTTTTGCGATTTTCTCCTCACCTTCCTTGTGTGCTGTGGCTTGTTTCACTGTTTCAGTATCTGGTTGACTGGATAGTTCAAACACCATGTTTCCAACCCTTGAATTGGCTACTCACTGAATGAACGCTACAAACCCTGTGGATAATAGGCTATTTGCGGGTGATGCACAGGCAAACTGCGCGCAGTCTAACCATTGGTCTCTTTCATGTTGTGGCATCAGGTTTGGGGCGGTGGCGTGTGGAGTGGGCCAGGAGCTGTACGTTTTCGGAGGCGTCAGAAGTCGCGATTCAGACAACCCGGAGTCTAGTCAGATGACCACCTGCAAATCCGAATTTTACCACGATGAGCTGAAAAGGTCAGAGCAATACACAGGCTTACATAGAGAGGCTTTTTTTAATTATTCGTTCCAACTGATGAAGTACAGATTGCTGTGGCCATTGCAAAAACAAGCATTCGTAACAAATTTTACTCTTGTTATGGGACTTGAAATCATATTTTTCATGTCCATAAGTAGGATTGTTTTAGCTTTTTTTACTACTGTCTTGACAAGTGATATTTTGTATGCCATTGGCAATACTCTCTGAGCCCGTCTCTCCTTATTGACAATTAATGTGTTATTTGGCTCAAAAAGCTAGGAAATATGTTTTGATTCTGTGCGTCAGGCTAAAATTCTTCTGAAGATGGACAGTTTTGGTTTTTGCTGTGCTCTTTATGGCAACAAGTCTTAGCCTTTGACTTTTCTTTTTCTTTTTACATTTTCCCTCGGTCTCAAATGTTCCTCATGAACCCAAGCCCTCAGAGAATTTTAATCAATCAGTCAGGAAAACCTGATTAATTCATTTTAATCATACTGATGTCACAATCAAACTGATTTTATAGTCTGACTGCCAAATGTAAATCACAGTCTTGGTTTCATGTTTTAAAATGACGTTATACTTGATCTTGATCGGTATAATTCTTGGCGCATATTTTGGCATTTGGGTCCAGGAATTCGCTTAGGCCTCACATTGAAATTGAAATAATCACTTCAAATCATTGAAAAAAAACGGATCACATGGTCCTGCATGTGCTCACTCTTACGGGACTTTTTCGGGCTATACTCTGAGAAACACTGTGAATGTTTTGTATCATGCAATGTAAAGTTTTGTTGCGCAATTTTCTGCACTCTGTTCTCTTTTTGCTATGACTGAATTGACACTGTTTGTGCAATGTCCTGACTCTGACCAGATGCCCACACTTCCTCTAACTCGGTTTGTGTTTGGTCTCGTTTTCCTGTGTACCTGGGTGTTGTCTTTGCGGGAGAGCAGGTGGGTACTGTTGGACGATCAAAACCTCTGCGTCACGACGAGCTCCTCCTTTGTGTACGGGGCTGTTCCTATTGGGGCCAGCATCTACGTGGTGGGAGACCTGGACACTGGTGAGTCAACCCTGTCGGCCTGGACCATTTTGTTTAACCCCAGCTTAACCCCCTAAACTCTGACTTCTCACTTAAATTGCCCCCTAAGTTGGTTTAAAGTCAGAAAAAGCATTTTTCCCATATTGCAGGACAGTGTCGTATGCATAATTTATCTGCTGGTTGCAGCTCTTCACTGAAGCAACATCAGACTTGAGAGAAATATTCAAACCTTGGATGCCATTTTTTAAGGCTGCTGCATTACATCAAATGGAAACTATCAAGATCTTCTACATCATTTTATTTTATACACATTTCCCTGTAATTCAGGAGGACATATTTGGGATCTTTGGAAACTTTGGTATGTCCAATAAAATTTGAAAAAGGGCTGAAGTTCCGCAGGTTTGAATAAAGCAGCTGCGTTTGACGAACCCACATATTGAGGGGTCAGAGTACAATAGTTATATGTCCATTTTAGAGGTTTTTGAGAAAAATGATTTTTTTTGGTTTGCAAGTGTTCAATTAGATCAGGGATTTTATATCGTTTTTATATCAATCGCTCCTTTGCTACATGGTTCAGAAGTATATTAAACGCACAAGTTTTCATAGACGTGGTACTGTGACATCATGGCCAAAATTGCCAAAACTGGGGATGTCACCTCTGTGCTCCAACAATTCTAGTACTTGATGTGACATAACACAATGGTGATAGATTGAAGTTCAGTTTGTTTACAATGGAAGAAGGACGATTCTGTAATAGTTCATGGTCAATCATCAAAAATCATTGTTTAATTCATTTAAACAGATTTTGTTGGACATGCCACAGAATGAAAAAGTGAATTGTACTTAAAACGAAGACAGATGAACATATAGTTTTTGTGCCCTAAGAATTAGCAGATGGAAAGCTGTGACAGGAGTAAAAATCTCAAAATCACAAAATTTGGACATATCAACATAGTGCTCCGGCCCCACAGTATGAGATTGTGGTGCTGTAAACCTTGCTTTCCCACTTCATTAGGTATACTACCCCTCCCTGCCTTCCGCTAATTAGAATCTCTGCATTATGAATGGCATCTCTACAATACTAATCACAATGCTACTATGGGAGGAGAATTGCTTTGATGTGTTCAGATTGATATCCAAGCATTTTTGTTGTGGCAATCCTCTTGCTCATTTGATAATTATTCTGGAGAAATATTTTGGCGTGTGAGGACTGAGTGTGCCTGGGAATATTCACACCAGGTAAGTGTTGACTGCGAGTAGCATGAGCTGGGAATGCGTAACTGCTGTAGCAGACATTGATTTGGTCTGATTGTTGCTCTGTTTTGCAGTGTGTTTCTCGAAACTCACATTATCTTTTTCATTGATTTGTCTTACTGAATCTGGCATTACTTCATCATCACTTCAGCAGATTAACTTTTCAGATCCCACTTGTCATTCAGAAATTTTCTGGAACATTTTACTCTGGCCAAGAATATATTCTGCTCATTCCTTATAATTTGTAATGGAACCTGAGCACTAGCTTGTATTCACGTCAGCACATAACTTTTTTTTTGTCCTGCCATGAAAGCTAGAAACGGTTCTCAGAAACGTGCCTGCCGACAGTAATGTCCCATGTTAAAAAAAAAAAAATGGCTGAAAATACTACATTTTCTGTAACTCTGGCTCCCAGAAAGGTAACTGCTTTAACTTTGGCTTCCCCTACAGGCACCAGCTATGACTATGTGCGAGAGTTCCGGCGAAGTTCAGGAACCTGGCACCGCACCCGGCCCATGCTGCCCTCCGACCTCTGCCGGACTGGCTGCGCCGCCCTGCGCATCGCTAACTGCCGACTGTTTCGGCTGCAGCTGCAGCAGGGCCTGTTTCGGATCCGGGTCCAGTCCACATAAAGGAGACCCCCCCCCGCAAATTTTGCCCCTTCCAGCCCACAAACCCCCCACCCCACCCCAAGCACTCCCCCCACATATGCAAGCTTGCTCCTTTTATAGATGGTCTTGCACACTGCTGTAAAAATAACACCAGGAAGTGTACGAAGCTGGCCCTAAATGTCGCCCTGCCTGGTTTTAATGGATTTTATTTGAAATTGTACAATCATCTGGCCTTTTCTTTACGGTGCGCCCGGACACTGTCGAGCCTGCTGCTCTACCTGCTGGTGGTTGTGGGTCATTGCACTGGCACAGACTGAATTCTGTTTTAGCAGCTGGCCTTCGTTGCCTTTTTCAAAATGACGTTCTTCGTTTTATATTATTTCTGTATACATACTCCCTGAGTGCTCTGTGTATTTATGACTCCTGTGAAGGAGTATAATTGGTGGGAGTAGGAAAATGTAGCTTTATAGGGATGGTATGGGTGAATTAAGAGTTCTGAAGACTGTTGTTTTCAATTCTGCCAAGTCAAGACCAATAAATTGGCTGTTCCTTTAAGAGTTCAAAGGTCGCTGCGACGCTGTGGGTTGCTGAGTGTCAGGGAGTGAAGAATTGTACCGCTCATGATGTTTGCCCATGTCGCACAGTGTAGACACTTGCGCTCGCAAACACACAATGTGTATATTTCTGCACACCGACCACATTTTACACACATTCCCTACTGTGTACACGCACCAAAACATATTACAGTACACGCCAGATATAAAACTCATTGTGTTTATTGTGTATTTGTACAAGGCACAATTCAGATACTACATGGATTACAGAACTTGCATACGTGTGAAGCACCTTTTTAGATCACTTCAGCTGTGGTTAAACACCACATCACAAAGCACTAACTTGAGGTGCAACCAGTGTAGTAGGTTGCCTCATTAATTATAAACTAATCTGAACCAATCCGTTCTGTGGCTGAGCCAGTACGTTCAGCTGGCTCAGTCAGACATAATTAGGTGCTCTCTCAAGTGGACGGAGCTGGCCTCTGAAATTTGTCATGCCAATTTTGCCCATCACTGTGTGATTGAATGGGACCCATAAATAGTACAGCAGCACGGACATTTCATTTGAGTGATTCAAAGGGTGTGTGTGTGTGTGTTTGTGTCGCTTTGTTTCTGTGCCTGTATGTCTTCACGTGCGTGGATGGACTTGTGCCGATATGTGTGTGTGTGTGTGTGTTCGTGGGGGTCTGTCTGCCAGTGTGTTTTTGTACGCAAGGATGGCATTGTGCCTGTGGTGTTTGACTGACTGTGTTCCAGTCCCTGTTAGTGTGTGAGGGTCTTTATGTCTTTAGTGTGGGAATGTGCAGATTGCTGTGGGTTGGTTTGTGTGTCAGCGTCCATTTCTGTGTGCACACGCTCGGTTACATACCGTCAGCTCAACACAGCAGGGACAGGGAGAACAATACGTTGGCTGTACCTCTGTATCGAAGGGTAGGTGGGTGTGAATTCAACTGCTATGTCTCTGCCTGAACAGAAACCTGATTTCAAACTGGCCTGTCTCCATTTTCTGTCCCGTGGTAACTGCACTGATGTCATACTCAGGATTTTACAGTGCTGTCAGTTAAACTGTGCTTCTCATAAAAGTTTTGACATGCTGTTTTTAGCCACCTCTGCATTAAAAGCATTCTTTGACATTTCCAACCGCTGTGGTGACCATAAAATTATTCGTAGTGCTGGAGAGTTGTATTGTGGTTCGGCTGTGAGAGTTCCTGTTAGTATTTCGACTGCGAACTGCGTCTGGTGAGAATGAACAATGTATGTGTATGTGTATGCATGTAGAACTTATATGAATGGAATAAATGGCAAGTTTTGTGTGTTTATCCATGCATGTATGCATATGTAAGTGAGGTTACGCAGTGGAGCGGACATGGGATTGGGACAATAGGATTATGATGGATTATGAGAACAGAGTTAATGGTGCTGTCACGATGGGAGGTAATTCAATCAGCTCTCTCGTGCCCGAACAGAGCGCAACTGGTGCTTTTCGGTATTGTGACATTCAGAGGCCTCTTGCCTTATGTCACTTCCGATTCCTGCGGTGAAGACTACTTTTGTTTTGACATGCAGAGTGACGTGGAAACTGCACGTCTCCTAGTGACTAATAGTCTCTCAAGACAAGATTTCAGTTCTAAATATCTGTAGAAAAATGAAAACAACTCCTTTACAGATTGTTTTATTTTCTTTTTATTTGTCATCTGGTCCCCCTTATTTCATGGCACAGTTGTTTCTTAGAAACTGAGGACCCTGGTGCTTGATGTACTTCAATCACAAAATGTTTGGAGAAAAAAGGGTCTGACTATATAATAGATTCATATCATCTGCTAATTTAAAAACTGTGTGCTAAAAGTACTTAAATCTCAAAATGCCCATATTGAAAAAGTTGAGAATCTCAACTTTGGCAACCATAAAAGATGATTTCCCATCTTTGCCTCATGGTGTATGAAAATGTGAATCCAGTACTTTTAGCACTAGGCTCTTCGATTGCTCTTTAAGCAGGAACACTAGGTCAACAGATCCATGTTCGATTTCTGGATTGGAAGAGTTGCAGTATGGTTAGTCCTCATTTCTCAAACCTTGGATCATAAAAATCCGATTCTTAGTTGGTTTTTCATTCAGAAACATGTCCAAGAGCTGGAATATCACTGTTTTTCAAGGGTGAGACGGTTACTACCAGGTATCTCATTCAGTGATGTAAAATTTCCATTATTTCGATATTTCATTTGAACAATGGTGCAGTTGGTAGCACTGCTGCCTCGCAGCAAGAAGGGTGTGGGGCCTTTCTGCGTGGAGTTCGCTTTGCTTTCCCAGCATTCGTGTGGGTTTCCTCCCAAAGACGTTCATATCAGGCTAAGTTGAGACTTGAAATTGCCCATAGGTGTGAGTATGTGTTTAAATGGTGTGTGAATGGTGTGTGCGCCCTGCAGTGGATTGGCAAGCTGTCCAGGGTGTGTCCCTGCCTTTTTGCTCACAGTCAGCTGGGAAAGGCTCCAGCTCCCCTGCAGCCCTGGTGAGGAAGAAACAGCATGGATGGATTCAGTTATTTTTTCATTTGACTAATAACTGTGAATAGTAGGTTTGTTTATTGATAGATTGATTTGTGGTCTAGTCAGTATAATGGTGCTCAAGGAGGGAAAAGGAGCAGATCGTCTCATAACAGACTTATGCACTACTTGTTTCAATTGTACATAACACTGTGGTTGGATAGTTTCCCAAAACTGGTGAAGTCCGTAATAATGCTAGATTTTTTTTTTTTTTTTCCTGGACGGTGTTCTATCTGTAACACTCAAATGTTTGTGATCTGAGACTCCCTCCATGTGACTGCCAGTTCAAAGGTTAGTGTTTTACCCCTGGGTCGGAGGTCACAGCTCTATAGAGGCCAACAACTTCATCATGGGGGTGAGACTGCTGCTGTTCATTCCCTATCATGTATCAGTCACGGGACTGAGCTTATTTTGATGGGAGTTCACACACCCCTGCTCAAATTGCACCAACTGCAGGGTTTGTACCAAAAGAGGAAGTGGAGTTGGTCAACCTTATGAATTCTGTCTGGGAGTATTGCACAGTATTTTTTTCCATTATTCTTTCATAAACCATGATTTTTGAGTTAGCTGGTTAACTTTAGTAAAGGTTAATATTTAGGAAACCACATTGGGCAATATTTATCCAACTGAATTACGCAGAGTACAAAATATTTTAACATGATTTTTGTGGATGAAGTTTTCACCTTAATCCCACTTTAGCATGCAACTTCAGAGAACGCTGTGTGTAGGAATGCAGGTTAGTATATTGTTTTGTGAGTGAAGGTGAGTGTTGGATCAGGAAAGCATGCCGGTGATTTTATTGGTTTCTGTTTGGAGAGATTGGCATGCATTCAAATGAGTGATCAGGTACCCATCCTGGTCTTTCCTCAGTGACACCTCGACTGCAGAATACCGTTCTCCATGTCTACAAGTTACTTCTGGTCTGTGTTTAACAGCACACAATCCCACCCTCCCATCAATGCCAGGAATGTGACACTATGTTTTCGGATGAATATGAAAGCTAGCAGGGTTCCATTATCCGTTATCTAGCTCTGTCGCTCAACGGCGTGCAAGCACTGCCAATCTCTTTGTAAAAAAAAGTAACTGAAAGATAGGATACTGTATAAGAGAGCGCACACTCTTTCTTTCTCTCCCTCCCTTCTGTGTGCACAGACCACATTTCCCTATCACACATTCAGACAGCAGCAAGACGCGCAGTGCATCCGCTCAGCACCCCATTGACGTCACTGTGGTATCACATGAACGAGCCCAGACCAATCAAAAACGCGCAGCTTAAGTGCCTGGTTTCTTCACCAAGACAGAGGAAAGATAGAAAAGGGAATCGAGCCAATGAACCACTAAAGCGAAAAAACAGACAACCGACGTTTCTGACACTCCTCTTCAACAAAAGAAACAAACCATTTTAAAGTGTCTGATAACTGAATTAAACCAACGTGGTGATCGGTGTAATGGATAGGCTATAGCAATGGCCCGATCATATTAAATAGCTCTTGTCGGGGGGGAGCGGAGCGCATAGAGGAAGAGACATTTCTGGGGTAATCGTGCGCAGAGAAAAAAGGACAGAAGCCCCTCGTCGCCTCTCTTTCCCCCGTCAGGGAATCCTCTCCTGGCGTCATTTCATGGATTTTCTTGGTCAGCGTACGGTCACATAATTTTTTTCGTTGTTCGAGTGAAATACTCGAGGTCGTGCTGCGGTGGCAAGGTTGAGTCGCAATCGTTTTGGTCCTGGTCATTTTTTTAAGAAAAAATACGCACATTGCATTTGTTTTTGACATAGAACTAATTTTCTTGGTGTCCTGCTCATGGAAGGATTAAATATGGATTTTAACTGCAATGGAGGGGAAAGCGATCTCCAGAACAACCAGTACCTCCAGACAGACGAGAACAAGCCTTTACTGGAGGAGATGTCTGCGCCGACGCCGCCGGAGGGGAACAATAATAATAAGATGGGCGCCGGGTCAGGTCGTAAGACCTTGCTCCAGAATAATAGTGGGATGCGATACAAACTCCTTCAGGAAGGAGACATCCAAGTGTGTGTGGTCAAGCACAATCGCACCTTATTGAACAAAATCCTCACCTCTAAATTATTACGGAGATGGGAGCCCCACCACCTAACCCTGACGGACAGCTGCCTCGCCTCAGCCACGGTGAGCCCCCCTTTCCTGCACTGCGAGCGACTGACCCCGTTTTAATCTCTTACCGAATTAAAGCAGGAATTCTTAGAAATGTCAGCTGCTATCTGTGAACTGCAATGGATACAATATTGTTCGGAAATGGTGTGGAATGTACCGTTTCCTGTGCGCTTACCATAATAAACCAACATTTTGAATGTAATCGTTAAAGCCAAGTTCTGCGCTTCTATTGTGGTCGGTTACGGTATCGAGCTCTCAGCTGTCACCTGCACTTACAGGATACATAACGTTACACTGGAGTGCGACTGGTTGACAGCTCCATTTCATTAGTTAGCCAACATTTGCTGTATTTATTTGATTAACTTTTATTGATTATCGTGTGTGGGTGTATTTGTAGTATATCTCAGCCCTAACTTTATCTTCTCAGTAGGGCATAAAGTATAATTAACTCTTTCCACAACAGTTGACATTTGGCATAAAAGTATTCAGGATAGCATGTAAGCACCACGGAGGTGTGACCAGTCTGTAACACGAGGATCTTAATCTAGCTGACAAATTCTTGACTCTATCTGGCCCAGAATGTCACGAATATGAACTCAATATCAATTTTTGGGAGGAGGCTCAATTCAGACACACAGATGTTTGTTTTTTAGTTAATTTATTTGTTATTTTATTTGTTTGTTGTCTGTTAGTGCACCTTTCCCACCCGATTTTTGTTTTCGCATTATCACATTTCCATGCGTTTTATGGGTGCATAGCCCACTCTTAAACAATTAGAAATGTGGGCGTTGAATACAACTATTTTTATACAAAGTTTTGCGTGGTAGGCTGCACAGTATCTGTGTTTGCACTGCCCCCGTAGCGTTCATAATGTTTTAAAATGTTCAGAGTGAAACAATATTTAAGATGCAATCATATTGCCTTCTCAGAAATATTCCTGTGTTGTATCTGTAAGCCAGTTCCCCTCAAAATGTTGCCGTAAATATGCACCTGTTTGTATATGAAAGGTATTCAAGCAAGTATATTTGTTCACGGTAAATCAGCCAATGCGGCCACATGTGGTGCAGTCAGTACATTTACAAAATTATGTAATTCAAAGATTTATTGCCTCTCAAAATGGCTTTAATGTACATATGCAAATGCTTTGGGACTTTGAGCCCAACAAATTTGCTTTGTATATACATAAACAAACCATTTTCTAACTTCTCTGGCGAGAAAGTAGTCCAACCAGCATTGAAAACATGGAATATCCGCGTAGCAAGTAGGTGTGACAGAACATCTGTGAAGAATCTCTCATAAACGTGGGGCAATCAGTCCTTCAATAAGTCCTTCGTTCGCCCATTCAAAAAAAAAAAAGAAAGAAAAAAAGCATGCCATTTATTTGTCTTTTTCTTTTTGGCCTGCCAAAGCCATTTCTGTATTAATAGAACTTGTCCATGCAGTCTGACAGACTAAACAGAGTTTATGACATGGCTAGCCATGGACTAAATGGGAAGCTTGTAGCTGAGAGAGGCTGGATGTTTTAACTTAAGTCAGGTCATATATAGGTTTTGTTCTTTATTAAAACCACTCTTGGAATGGCTCATTCCAGTTAGCAATGAGCCTTTGTGGTTCAGATTCTGATATACACCCTTTGAACACCTCATCATTGACAGAAAAGGAAAAATCCTTTTGATGATATCACAGTCTTAGAGCTCTGGATTTTGAGTATTAATTATCCTCTCCTCATAAAGTAAGCAAAAAAAAAAAAAGATGTGTTTGAATACATTTTAAAGAAGGAGATTGAAATATTTATTTCATATCTATATGAATATAATTGAATATATTTGATTTGATTCAATTTAATTTGAATAAGGCTTTAAAATGAGCTCAATGTGCTTAATATAGCGTAGGGCTTGAATTCCCAAGGAGCAAGCTAATGGTGATGGTGCAAAGGGAAAAGCAATCTTGAAGAAAGAGCCCTTGGGCCAAACCCTCTCAAAATGGGGGAACCCAGCTACCCCAGACTGGCATGGGAGAAAGTTGGGGACAAAGGGGTGCAGAAAGATTGGAAGGGAAGGATCAAATAGTGATGGAGACATGAAGGGTAACATTACCATGATCGCATTTCGGTAACCCTGAACCCTAACCTTAACCTTTAAAAAAACCACAGTGGCCTCCCTAACCTAAACTTGACCTTTTAAAAACCACAATGACCTCTGCCTGAGCGTGAACCCTAACCATATCGTAATGAAGACTACAGTCACTGTAGTGCTGGGCTCAACTATCCTCAATCTGTGACACTGATGACAGGTTGCATCTCCCATTCCATTAGCTGATAACATTCGAAACTGGTTTTCTTGGGCTGAATGGGACATTGGGGGCAAAATGCTCAGGCTTAGTCCAAGGGATGTCATAGTCTGTAGTGGGTTAGCATTACTAAATGCAGTCCATTTACCATTTACCATTTTGCTAAATGTGCAAATTTCCTGATTACATGGGTAATTTTATTGCATTGTCATCTGATATACGTGATTATTTGCCAAAATGGTGAAACCTAGTCTCTCCTGACTGGCCATTTTTGGTGTTGCGGCAAAAAAATGTGGCTGTAACTTTGGAACTCCTAATTTTTTTTTTCTTTAAGAGTAATTTGCAAAGACTGTATGAGCTATAAGTAGCTTGAAAGTTTGTGAGTCACTTGGAGTAGTCAGGAAGACTCCTGACTCACTAAGAAAAATTCACAAACACTCTTAATGGCTGCCTCTGAAAACCAGCTTCATAATTCGGGGAACATTTATGAAAAATATAATGATATTGAGCTTTTAAATCGGTACCTCCTCCTTGTGAGGGTATAATGATGATGGTGGATTTAGTTTGCGACTTGATTACTTCACCACAAATTGGAGACAATATCATAAGCGTGACTCCAGACCTCATAGTTTGAATCCTTCTTTACCATTTGGATAAGACTGGAAAAATGCAACAATGTAGGGCAGACAAACTGGCCATATTTCAGGCATTCGTGTGTTGGATCATTCACCAAACCATCAAAACACTCTCCAGACCCCACATTATTAGTCAGTTCATCACGTTTCCTTTCGAAAAAAAGCTGGTCTCAGGGAACAAAGGGAATTTCATGGCCATTGCTGGACTACGGGGTACAGTTGGATTTTATTATCAACATTATCAAAGTGTTATGTTTGCCTTTCAACATCAGTAGGGCTTCTGGGAGTTTCTTTTTTTTTAAAGGGAGATTTCATCCAAAAAGCCATTTTTAGGAAGCCATAAGTAAAAAAAAAAAAACTAAACATTACTCATTGAATTTGATGCCAAAATTGGAAAATATGGGTAGAAAGCATTCCATGTGGCAGAATTAAATAGCTCATTATGGGCTTCTAAACATTGCTGAAGTGCAAATTTAACCATTCTACTGACAGAGCGGGGTCTAGGGCCCAATTTCTGAAGTCCCATTTGCAAAAATAATGGTAAATGATGGCTAAAATTTTGTATTTTCGCTCATCTTGGAGAGACAAACTCTTCAAACATTTTTCAACGGATTCTGAGAGGGTCACCTGGGGAAGTTCTGAAAATCTTGGTGGTTTCACATTGAATGACTCTTTTAAGAAGGAGCTCTTGGTTAGGAACTTTTAGAACCACTTAAGAGTACTCCTAGGCTGTATTCGAATCCCTGCTCTTGACTGTTCCCAAACAGCCTGGTAACAAGTCGGGATTCAAATATGCCTGAACAGTCAGGAAAGGCAACCATGGGTACGTGTCTGCAACCATGTGTGAACCCACGCTATTGAATGTTTGGCAGAGGTACAGAGGTTGTCAGGGGCAACGCGTTTCTCGCAAATGGTCTATTCAAGATCATGAAGCAAAGAATTGTGAACATTCAAGTGTTTTTTTTTTTTTTTTTTTTTCCAAATCCGGAATTGGGTCAACGTCAAGGCCTAATGGATCAGTGAATAGATTAAATTGTTCAGAAGTCTACAAGTTATGTAAAATACACCATACGAGGGATAAAATCAGCTTACATTTCACCAGTTTCGCCAGTCGCCCCCACATCTGTTACCCGTCGTTCTTGACCACACCACCTCCCGAGCCGAGAACGTGTTCGCGAACACGTTCTCGGGTGTTTGATTCATGACAAACACTCTTCTCTGTTCGTGAACAGGGATTCGAATCCAGCCCTCGTGGTAAAATAAGATTCTTTGTGAATACAGTCCCAGATTTAAGGGAGAGTATCAAGCAATATTGTGTAATTGCATTATTTCGTCAACGACATTACCACAATTACGTTTACTTGTTGGCTTTTAGCATGAGAAAATCATGTTAGCATTTTTAAAGGTTAAAGGTGTCTGTGGAGATTTTGTGACTGAGGAAATTTACTGGAACATGCGCAGCAAGGTAGTTTAGATAGCCTAACATTATTGACTGGGAGGAAATTTGGGCACCATGTGCTTTGTTTGTTTAATGCGTGTCATCTTCAAAATCTTTTGATTCTGTGAGATGGATGAGTTTATGACTGCTGTGTGTGAGGCTTGTTGGCCGCGTAATGGTACTAACCGCTAAAATGTAAACCAGCTTAACTAGTCCAAGTGCGTAGCCAGCAGACCTTTCCTTGGAGTACCAATCAAAAGGACCCCGTAGCTAATGTACTTATATTTGAGAGTCCCATAACTGCTTACATCAGCTAACTAAGACTTGGTAAAACCTGGTTGTACGATGCCCACCGAACAATATTTGATCAGTAAAAATGGTAAGAATGCTGAGAAAAGGCTTATTTAGCAAATGAAGACGTTCGCTTAGAGTAATTATATTAGTGTGCTAATTTAACTTGCGATGACATAATTTAGCACTGGCTTATGATTTAGAATTGCATTTACTCATATGGAAATTAATGAAGTTGGCATGCAGTATTATGTATTGTTTTTCCTAATCCAGAGTTAAGAATTGATGGGAATTAATGCTCTTACTCTAGGTTTATGTAAGCATGCTGATTGGGCATCCAAGTGCTGATCCTATACTGTTGTGTATGCAGTTATTGAGTTAAAATGCTGTTGCTCTTCTGACAAGACTAATGACTTCGAGGTCTTTGCACAATGCTCCAAGTATATTGATGTTGACATAATTTTTTTTGCTCTGTATTCCAGCAAACTGAAATGGTACAAAGCAATGTCCAGTATTAGTAAAATTCATCAGTAATGATTATCACTTTAGCATTACATTTGAACGTGCAGAATGTTTCTTCGACTGCGTTGTCATCACATGTGATCTGACACCAAATCAAGGGTTCTGACATTTCTTGTCAGTGGCATTCATTCTTGAGTGAACGGAAACCTGATTCATTGTTCAAGAAAGCGGGGAACAGCAAAGGCCTCGCCTACTTCCGCTGGGCCCCGTGTGACCATGTTGAGTCTCAGGTTTGGAAATGTGCCACTGAGGTCGTTCTTGGCCAGGACTGAGCTGAGCCTTGGCGGTAACGATGCTGTAATCTCAATGCCGCTGAAGCGTAAGCCCTGTGTAAACATGACATTTGTGTAATGTGATGGGATCTGTATGACGGGAATGATATCCCACCTGATTTAAAATAGATGGAGCCTTTTGGTCTGTCAGTTTGACAGTTGCTTCGTGTTTCAGCCCTACAGTCTTTCTCTTCTACACTTCTGTCAGACTGTTCAGCTGTTCCCACAGTATCAGCTAGTATTAGTGCTCCCTAACATTAGTTTTGCTGGTCTGTCGTCTTAATTTCCAACTCTTCCGCAGCCTCACATTTTCCTTGCCCATAGTTTATTTTCCCATTGTTTTCATAGTCTTACAAAACTCATGACTGCAATTGGGTAACCATTAAGACTTGTGGTTACATTGGTCTCTGGGTTTGCAAAATACAATTTCTCATTTTGTCCTGACCCCTGTAGCGCCGTAAATCTCACTGACTATGCAATGTTTGGCTCCTATGCATTTCTATTGGCTCAATCTTCCAGTTTTTAGTCCAGCATTGCAACGCTGCCGTGATGTAACCAGGAAACTGTCCTCGCCACCATTGCTCATACATGAATTTCCTGCTGCATATATGCGTCAAACAAGTCTAGTAGCCTCTCATGTCACGGAATTGGCAGTTATGAATTCATAGTGTTGCAATTCCTTTTTAAAATACTTTCTGTACGTTTTTGAAAATGCCGGAAAGTTACTTTCCCAAAATAGAATGGTTATTATCTTTGAGCTCCTATAACTGCGTACAAAATCTTGGGCTTGTTAGTCCTTTAGGGTTTCTGAATTTCCTCTAATATTTACAGAAACCAATAGAAGAAAGTCTGTGATTACAGATCTTTGTGGCCTTGCCTGGTGCCCTTTGGAGCACAATGGAGCCATTGCTGCTGCAATGGACACATGCTGTGTCAAATTCTATTCGTAATGTTCTCGGCATACAAACGGACAAAGTTATGGTTTGTTCGCATCGGCAAGAAAATGTTTTTTTGTGTGTATGTGTGTTAGCCAAGGCAAACTGCTCGCATATGGAAACATAATTTCATCAATTTAAGTGCTTTTCAGTTTTCATCATACTGGCTTGCTGGCCAGAGGCAGTCAGAGAAGATATTATGTTACAGCATGATAGAAGGTGTATACAGTTGCCTTTTTATGAGGCGTAATAATGATCACTGCCACCATGTAGCAGGGCTCCCATCTCTCCCGGATTCGGCGTGAGATTCAGTGGCATATTCACGTTCCCATGCTGTATGTCAGCAATTATTCAATCAGCACGTTTTGTAAGAGATTCTCAGGCGCAATTGAAGTCCTTGTGCACTGGAGGTTTATCAGTTTCACATGCGTCACGGTGGATTCCACCACCAGTAACTTTCTCACGCTTTTCTTTACTCAGGGGTTGAAAGCAACGGAATTGCATAAAAACATTTCAAATGGTCTTATTTCATTGGAACAATTTTAAAGATCGTGAAACCCAATTGCATTGATTGAATAATTGCTGACTACGGCACGGGTACATGAATATGCCACTAAATCTCACTGCGAATGCTGTAGAGTTGGGACCCTGAGCGAACGGCCGATCTAGCCTCTTATTTCTTTCAATCTTATCTGATGTAGGGCTGGGCGATATATCGATATTATATCGATATCGTGATTCAAAGTAAAATATCGTCACGGATTTTGACTATCGTAATATCGTGATATGAAAAAAGTGTTGGCTTTTCTGATTTTAAAAGCTGAATTACAGTAATGGGTTGCATTTTTCTGCACTTGCAAGACTGTTGAAGCTGTTGCCTGCACCTGTTTCATCGTTATGTCAACATTACTTATAAATGGTTATAGAAAATATTATTGTGTACATATTTTGCAAAAGCACCAACATTTGTCCCGATGATATCGGCAAAATATCGATATCGAGGTATTCGGTCACCGATATCGAGATATTAGATTTTATCAATATCGCCCAGCCCTAATCTGATGTAGTCATTTGAGGTGGTCAAAAAAAAAAAAAACTTACCAACTATCAGACGTCATGGGAAATGTTTCCAGGAGAAAAACCCAACCGGTGTTTTTAACTTTTGGGTGCTGTTACGCTGGCCAATCTCGGCCTTACAGCTTCAACACGGTGGAAAAAACAAATCAGAAGATCACGTAGATGCTTTACAACCTTGGTGATAATTTATTGGCCCCAAAACTCAAAAAATGCCCCTGCCTCATCTCCACTATGCCTCCGTTGATCTGTTCTTGGGAAGAAATGGTCGTTTCCTATATCTGTCCACTGCCCCACCACTGGAGGAGAAGTAGAAAGCAGCTCCAAGCTTGGTTTCCCATTCTACCAAAATGAAGCATGTGACGATGCATAGTGCTGCAAACGCCTTGTCACATTTCTGGCTGACATTATCATACTCCGCCCTCAGTTTTAGCAAGCTTTCAGGTTTTGATGCTGTCCAAACTTTAAAGTGACGATCGGAGAACTAAAATTTCCGCAGTTGTGTGAAATATTGAGCCATGTTTGTCTATCATGAAGGTTTTTGTGGCACTTGGCATCCTGTCTGTTTTACTGCGTTACTTATAATATGTGGTTTATTGTTGTGGCTTTGTAGGTGTGTATCCTTCAGGTAAATATGGTAATTAGTCTGGTATGTCTGGGAAGCTGGTTTATGATTTTCTCATAATTCATGACTCTTACTTGGAGTTCTTAACTGTATTTCATCAATAATTGATATTAACCAGGACAAATCTTTACCAAAGGCTTCTTCACTTCTGTTCTTTACTTGCACTCATACTCGCACAACAATGATTCAATCACAGGCTTTATGCTGATTTAAATCCAAATGGTGACTTTTTGGCCAGATACTGCACGATGAAGGAATTTTATTTTTTTTTTTCATGGGTGAACTTATTAGCTGGTTACTGAAAAAATAGATGGCCATATAGCAATTATGTCAGTGTTATCCTTGTCTCTTCTATCCATAATCTACATTTGCCCTTCCTGCACAAACTGTTTCAGTCTCTCTTAATTTATACTAATTGTCAGTGACTGAAAAGTGAGAATGTTATATAGGTATTGTCACTTCATGTCACCTTTTTTTTTTTTACTGTACACCTCTAGCCTATTTATTCTTATCATAAACGTCACCCTCTGCTCATGCATAATGTCTACTACTTTGTCAAACCAAGTGTAAATTGTTAGTGGCATTCCTGGTGCACGATAACGGTGTCCCTGGCCTCCATTTTCGCTAGCTCTGTTCGAGCATTATTTGTGATGGTTGTGTCAGTGCTTGCCTTGTCTGTGCTACCCATATCTTCACAAGCCCTGTATCTGTCTCAGTCTGTAAGTGAGTCATGGCTATGCTAGCAGTGTCTGAGCTAGCGTTGGTGACCCTTGACTAGCCACGTCTGTGTTTGCGCTTGCCTCGTCTGTGCTAAGCATTTACGGGCAAGTGATTTCAGTGGCAACCTCGTCTGTTTTACATGCTCCTGCTGTAATATCTACCAGATGGACTTCTTGCTGAGTGAACGTAATTAATTCTGACTAATGGGGGCTGCCAAGCCAATGTTGACATGGAGATTAAAAAGAAATTTTGAAGTATGTATTATGATTGGTCATTATAAGTGGAAAACTCTTTGTAATATATTGCTAACCTGTAAAAATAGAAATAATTATGTATACATGTATAATATATTGAAATAAATACATTTAAACTTATTAATACTATTGTTGTCATTCCGTGACAATTTGCTTCTTGTAATTCCGTGACATTGACTTTTTGAAATTTCTTGCCCATAAAGCAGGGTTAAAGTCAATATTTGTTTCTATAACTTGCAGTATTAACAAAAAACATCTTAAATATGAACATATTGAAGTTTCATAACTTAACTATGATAGGAACGTCACTTTCTGGATAGTTAAACACAAAATTTAAAAAACCACGTCAATTTTGTGTAATTCCGTGACTGAGTAGTTTTTGCTTGTTTTTTCTATGAAAATTTCTCAAAAAATATATTTTCACTTCATAATATTAAAGAACAAGTTAATACCTTCAATATGACATATCATACTTGATTTTATCTTGTTTAGTTGTAGAGTTACAACCCAAAATGTAATGGGACTGTAATTCCATGACAGCTTGGCGGCCCCCTAATGCATCTGAAGATGTGTGCTAGTTCATTCTCTATATGGGGAACACGGCACGGTGGGATTGCGATTTATTGAACTGGGTTGGTGTACTAGTAAGCAAATTCACTCAAGAACTGTGTTAATCTAGGGAATGACTGTATGTTCAATGTGAAAAATTATGCAATAGCTGAGACTTCTGCTGAACTGCTGAACGAGCCAGTTTTATATGCAATTCTTGTAGGATCCTGTGTATCCTTACCCATCACATTCCTTCACCTATACTGCACCCGCAGGCTCTCTTAGTGTTCCTTTATTTCATTCACTATCTGGCAGTGCATCACTTCATAGACGTGATTAGTCAGAGCTGGTGTCTTATTCTGCTTTAAACACGCCTTCCCTTTTCCTGCTGAATCTTGCTTGTAGACTTGATGATACAGGCGTGGGAAATGATATGAATGCAAGTTAAAGGCTTTGGCTCTGCCTTTCCAAAACATAAACGGTTTCCCACCCGGTTTTCAAGGCAGACGTCACCATTGCGTAACGGGACAGCTCATATTTGAACAGTCAGCTTCCTGTTGGTCATACTTCGGGGGAAAAAAAACGAAGCCTGCGTCGTCTCTGCATGAACCGAACCG
The DNA here is from genome assembly GCA_029721435.1 of Gymnothorax reevesii. Taxonomy (NCBI): domain Eukaryota; kingdom Metazoa; phylum Chordata; class Actinopteri; order Anguilliformes; family Muraenidae; genus Gymnothorax; species Gymnothorax reevesii. Next base: position 26,236,901 of record CM056574.1, on the reverse strand, counting down.
ACGAGCAAGCTATGTGAATTGCTGTCCAAATCTTTTGGCTGCGACCCCAAATTTTTGCTAGGACGCTTTCCAGAGGTCATGGCCCACCAGCAGCGCCACCTCACTGATTGTCACCAACAAACAAGCGTGTCTAATTTTAGTTTCTGTTTTGTGTGTGTTGAAGTACATTCTGTGAAGATCTTCTCTCCTCCATAACCCCCACCCATATGCACGCTTCAGTCAGTAATCGTTAATAAGGGCTCTTGGTGTTTCCCTGATACCTTTTGTAGTCATGTTCTCAATATTGTTTACAAATGAGTGGGGGTGAAGCTCACCTTAACCGAAACACCAGTTGTGTGCTGGCCGCTTATGTATTTTTGCCATCGCACTTTGGCCATAACCGCACTCCACAATTATGACAGTTCAAGATCAGCTTCATGGGTTGCTACCAGTTCCATTAGAGACTCCAGTGAACACCCAAACCATAAACCCCTTAACCTAACCCTGACTTTAATCAATGCTGAAAAAATAGCAAAATGGCTGAAAGCGTCGGAACCTCGGGGTCGTGGTTATGGCAGAAGTGCAGTGGAAAAAGTTCTGTCACAAGCTATCTTGTTTATGTCTACACTTGAACTTCAGTTGTTGTTGTGGTGTGTGGGGCCACGGCAGTGTGTTAGGGTTGGAATCCTCCAGTTTTTGAAAGTTAGAGGTTATTCAAGGTCAGTGGAGAGGAGGACCGGGTTGTGATGTATTGCTTATTATGGGTGCCACAAAGTCACGAAAGAACCTCAGAGGGGTGTGTTTGAACTTGCCTCTTTCCACACGTCCAGACCTCCTCCTCGCTGAAAGACGGGTCCCAGCTGCTTGACCTAACTTACGGTATTCTGAAAAATTTTGGCTGATGTGGTAGATTTCCATTGGTTGTGGTGTTTTTTTTTTTTTTCAAGTCGAGTCATCTTTCTGTCTCTAAACTCAGCAATTACAGTATGCGGTAAAATTGGGCTCGGCCTTTTCTGAATAGCTGCCATACCATTTCCTGATTTTCAGGGGGTTTTTAGAGATCAGAGACTTTACAGGATTTCAGCTTGTGTCCTTCTCGACTTCCTTGGGTCGTTTGCTTACTCAGCAAAGTGTTGCAGTATAAACTTCCACTGCTTCCGTTTAGATTTCATCTCCATTTATCCTCCGTTTGAATCAGCGGGAGTACTCACACCCTTTTTATCGTGTGGCCGTTCATCCTGGAGGCTAGCTATCTAGATTGTGACAGCTGGGAACAGCATGGTGTGCCTGCTGTAACTTTGGTCCGATTCTCGGGGAGCAGGTCAGAGAGGAGCAGTGTTTCTCACTGAACACCTTTCTGCTCCCGCTGTTCAAACCTGCCATACAGTAACAGTAAAAAGTTTTGGCACTCCCATATTTTCATCATATCAGCGATTGAGAAAAGAAATATAAACATTTTTAATTTAATTTATGGCATAAGGATTCAGATTTTTGGGGGGAAAAAATCTGAATCCAATTGCAGTTAAAATAGCCAACACTTGCAACTGGAGTTGTTGAATATTTGTTTTTCTACAGTGGCATTCGTATTGTCAGGAAGTCCCAAACAAGCCTGTCAGAGACTGCAAAAGTCCTCCAAAAAGGGATGCATGGGGGCATGCTCATACGGATAGACGGGCTGTTGGAGATAATTTCAGGACATAAATGTTTTTTTGAGTGTCTCTCTGACTATTAAACTCTAATCGTCCAACACAAGAAGTAATCACAGAGATTAATACTCTTGATTTTCACTGTATATACAAATCCAACACCAGTGAAGTTGGTACGTTGTGTAAATTGTAAATAAAAACAGAATAAGATGATTTGCAAATCCTTTTCAACCTATATTCAATTGAATACACTGCAAAGACAAGTTACTTAATGTTCAAACTGGTAAAGCTGGCACAAGTGGCAAAAAAGACTGAGAGAGTTGAGGAATGCTCATCAAACACTTATTTGGAACTTCCCACAGGTGAACGGGCTAATTGGGAACAGGTGGGTGCCATGATTGGGTATAAAAGCAGCTTCCCTGAAATGCTCAGTCATTCACAAACAAGGATGGGGCGAGGGTCACCACTGAGTGAACAAATGCGTGAGCTGATTGTCGAACAGTTTAAAAACAACATTCCTCAACAAGCTACTGCAAGAAATTTAGGGATTTCATCATCTACGGTCCGTAATATCGTCAAAAGGTTCAGGGAATCTGGAGAAATCACTGCACGTAAGCGACAAGGCCGAAAACCAACATAGAATGCCTGTGACCTTCGATCCCTCAGGCGGTACTGCATCAAAAACCGACATCAGTGCGTAAAGGACATCACCACATGGGCTCAGGAACACTTCAGAAAACCACTGTCAGTAACTACAGTTCATCGCTACATCTGCAAGTGCAAGTTAAATTGCGTTCGCTTTGCATTGTAGAGTTTTATCAACAGCACCCAGAAACGCCACCGGCTTCGCTGGGCCCAAGCTCATCTAAGATGGACTGATGCAAAGTGGAAAAGTGTTCTGTGGTCTGACGAGTCCACATTTCAAATTGTCTTTGGAAACTGTGGACGTCATGTCCTCTGGACCAAAGAGGAAAAGAACCATCCGGACTGTTATAGGCGCAAAGTTCAAAAGCCAGCATCTGTAATTGTATGGGGGTGTATTAGTGCCCAAGGCATGGGCAACTTACACATATGTGAAGGCACCATTAATGCTGAGAGGTATATACAGGTTTTGGAGCAACATATGTTGCCATCCAAGCAACGTCTTTTTCATGGACGCCCCTGCTTATTTCAGCAAGACAATGCCAAGCCACATTCTGCACGTGTTACAACAGCATGGCTCCGTGGTAAAAGAGTGCGGGTACTAGACTGGCCTGCCTGTTGTCCAGACCTGTCTCCCATTGAAAATGTGTGGCGCATTATGAAGCGTAAAATACGACAATGGAGACCCCGGACTGTTGAACAACTTAAGCTGTACATCAAGCAAGAATGGGACAGAGTTCCACCTGAAAAGCTTCAAAAATTGGTCTCCTCAGTTCCCAAACGTTTACTGCGTGTCGTTAAAAGGAAAGGCGATGTAACACAGTGGTAAAAAGGCCCCCGTGCCAACTCTTTTGCACTGTGTTGCTGCCTTTAAATTCTAAGTTAATGATTATTTGCAAAAAAAAAAATAAAGATTCTCAGTTTGAACATTAAACATGTTGTCTTTGCAGTGCATTCAATTGAATACAAGTTGAAAAGGATTTGCAAATCATTGTATTCTGTTTTTATCTACGATTTACATAACGTGCCTACTTCACTGGTTTTGGGTTTGTATTTCACTGTATAGCAGTGAACAATAACATGAGGGTCATTCCATATAAAATCAACTAATGCCTCCCACCTGACCCCCATAGTATGATGATCAAATCAAGCCATGGCATATGAAAGATTTCATTTTGTTCTACACTTTGAAGAAATGTAGAACAAAGAATGCCCCTCCGCCGTTATAAAGTCTCTGTAACCCACTGCTTCTCGGGATTTATTCCTTTAATATATATGATAAATTTGGATTCAGATTGCTATAATTTCATTGGGCTGCCTGGGGCAATTCTGTAGCTTAGCTTTCTTTTTGGGGAGCTTTCGCTTTGGGGGTTTCGCCGCGATACCCTTTGCTGGGGGAGCAACAATGTAGGCCTTGTTTATCAGCCAACATTGCTTGGGCAATGATGGGAATACGAAAGCCATCAACCGCATCAGCACAGTGAGCCTAAGCTCTTTCCTGAAGTCCCTGCACGATTTCCCCATGGTTCTCCTTTGGGGGAAACAAATTAAAACTTTTTCCAATTAGTGCATGGCATCAGCTACCTTGTGAACTATTGGCCCTACCGCCGACTTAACCCCAAACAGGTGAGCTATAGCCTGGTAGCATGAGTCCCTAGCAAAACACCATGGACCTAAAGCTACCCCATTGCAGATGGATGCGGAAGCTCTGAGGCAGGTGTTTTGCTGCTGAAGGTCCCAGGTTGACTTGAGGCATGAAAACATGACAAGTAAGCCTTTGCATACGGAAGTTTTCCATTCAGTCCGCGTCTGAAAACACCCCAGAGACAAGGAGTTGCCTCTAGCATTAGCTGTGTTGTTGAGCCCGTACCTGCCTTTCCTCTGAGACCACGAGAGAGCTAAATAATACCTGTTGTGCATAAAGCAAACACCCGTACAGCACATTCATCAACAACACTTGTTTGCTGTATGATCTGTTTGCAAAATTGCAGAAAAACAAGAATGGGAAGAGAGTCCCTGGTGCAACCAGTGCCGTTCTTCTTCATTCTCATATTGCATCCGTGAAATTAAAAGTAAATGAATCCTGTCTCATTATCCGGCCACCAAGTTCATAGAAAGTGTTACGTCTGCAAGCGCCAATGTAAGCTGAGCTCAGACACCAATCTGATCATTCCGATTGCTGAATTTTCATTTAAAAGACGAGGATAATGAACTTGACTGTGGCATAGCAGTTTTGGAGCTGGTATTTTGATTGAGGAATTGCAGGTAGGCCCCATAGTTCCCAATTGGAGCACATCCACTTGTTTGGCTACTTGTTCATACATTTACAGTGTATGAGGGATGAGAATGTTAGTCTAAGACCTTGTTGGTCATGTACCTGTAACTTGAGGAGGCCTACAAGTTGTCCGAGTTTATTTGTGTACCTGTCATGGAAATGGCTACTGTTAACCTGCTGATTTTAAGTTTCTTTTTTGTTGTTGTTTTGTTTTTACATTTTTATCCATTGCTCATCTTTTTATGTCATTTGGGGAATTAATGCGGTTTGCCTGTTTTAAATATACAGCTAGTAGCCTGCCTGGTCTGGGAAGAATTGTCTCAATTTGTTCAGCTTGAAAAGCTTAATCACCAGAGAAAATGCAGCTTTGCTAAATTATCCTACATAAGCTTAGGTCACAGTTTATTTACCACATAATGAAGCGAGTGCCAAAAAGTTAAAGGCAGGGGATAATGAGCTGGGTTGCTCATAACAATTGTGTTTAGACTTGCTAACTGATGGAATGGAATTAGGCACCGTCATATTTAGGGAATCCTCAAGCGAGTGGAAAATTGTGATTGGCGTTGGACTTTTTCAGATTGGAGTAGTATAACCTCAGGACCTCAAGTGCTTTTTTTTATTCTTTTTTTTTTCTTTTTTTTTAAACCTATGTGGGATAGATCATGTGGAGACTTGAAGAAAATTGCACCCGAATTACTGTTAGTGCCCCAGAAATGAAGGGAAAGGTCAGCAAAATAACAAATGGAAGTAAGCAATCATTGGCTAAAGCGGCTAGCTAATGCTACATTTAATATCGCATTAATGTATCATCATAGGTAGTTCTATTATTCATTGTGTACTATTGTTGACAACAGATGAGAAAATCAGACTAAAACCTACATTAGCAAGACAATACAGGAAAGAGTCTGGTATGGAGGGATTTACTCATACTATGCGAGTAAATGAGGGTAAGGAATGTAGGGTGGGGAATAATGGGTGGTGTAGTCTTAATTTGGGGTGGTCTCTGCGCCAGGTGTATTTTACATGGAATATGTGAAAGGACTGTGTGGTGGTGGAACATGCAATTCGCGAGGTGATCATCAGAAATGACAATGTGCTGGAGCCAGCGATAATTTGCTAACAAACAGTAAGCATAATCATATTAAACCTTCATGTGGTGGTCAATAATGTAGTGTTTTACCACTCCAAAAAATCTCCACTACAGCCTCCATTTTCACGTAAAAGCGAGAGAATGGTTCTTCAAAGAAACCTTGTGGTACAATATCTGAGTTTCACAAGGAATTATAATTACCTGAGGACCCTGGAGTATTCTGAAAGGAAGTGTGTAGTCTGAAATTTTTTGCTCAATTCTCAAGTAATAATTTCTGACTTGTGGTGCGTTTCCCAATAGCGTAATTGCTAACCAAGTTAGCAATTTGCATAGTTCGTCCATTCACAGTCAATGAACCCAACAATGTAAGTTGGCGTCTGTGATTTTGGGAAACGCACTCCTAGCCAATTATGGTGGGATTAAAATCTCTGGAGTAATGGATGATAATTCCAGTTACCAGAGGTCCCCTTGTATAACAATCCTATGAGAATGGGGCTATTAGCGTTATACAGACAGCAAGCCACTTCGATCCAGATTTGAGAAAGTTCTCGCTGATTCAGACCAGAACCGATGCCAAGATGGCTGTTGTCTGAGTATGTGGGGTGGTCGTTAACGTCAGAAAATTCTGGTTGGACATACTGACGTGGTCGGTGAGTTTAATTCTCTTTACGGGTCATTTCACAGTAATGTGATCACTTAGTGTCCCCAAGAGTCTAACGGCTGAAATGGAAGGGAAATTGAATATAATTTGATAAATTTTGAGTCTTAAGGTAGAATAGGTCAAAATAAATTGCTATAGATTTTTTTTTTATTTCCACACTAATTTTTTTTTTCATATTTTTCATCAAATTCCATACACTTTACCCCCATTACAAGCACTGTCTCTGGTGGATTGGCCTAAACTTCAAACTGTCAGCATATCTATTTTTTTTCAGGATTTTAATACAAACTGGGTTTATATTTATTAAGTATAAGGAAATAAAAATTAACACGCTAAAATATTTGTGGTGCAATTGTTTTTTTTTTCATTTATTCGATGATGTTTGCCCAATTATACCTGTCCCCAGATTTTGTGTCATATCCGTAACAACATGTTTTAGCTGCCACCTATTGGCCAGAATACACACTACCGAAGAGTCACATGGTCCAGAAGTTTTACAAGGCGCTATTTTTGAAAATCTTGGCCACTGATGCATTCAAATTTTCTGTATTTGCACAGTATTAAATGCACGTAAAGCAGTTGCAGGTGAGTACCTTTATTCTGTGTCATCTCCGTACACTATAGGCGCCTTCCATTTGGCCTCACAAACCCAAAAATTTGTATATATACTGTTTTGCAGGGGTGCACTGTTGCCAAATTTACCCAACTTGAAGGTATAGATAGATGTACTACTCATCCATGCAGACAAACGTCAAATAGGTGTCATATCCGTCACGGTCACCTCCGTAACAATGTCAGCGTGACGGAGATGATTGGTTCTCTATGCCAATGTTTGTGTGGTTCTATGTTCAGAATAAAACTGTTTTCCTAAGTCTGCTATTCAGATATTCATCTATTAAGCACAGAGTGTCATATCCGTAACACAGGCATACTGTTACAGAGATGACACCTTACCAGGAGAAATTGTAAAAACAATCTATTATGGTCAATGAAAGTGCATGCCAATAGCATGTACTGTCTTTAGCATGACCCATGGCTTGGTTTAGATCATATTTGGAACCAAAATTGGTAACTATACATTTGGATTCAGAGATCCCCAAAATGCTCACAATACTGTGAAATGACCCTTACAGGAATTGGTAATATCTGATGAATAAGATGGAATTTCTCCTTGAATAGCGGTCCATTTTAATTTTAAGCCTTCCAAGCCTAAGCACTTAATATTGCAGAAATAGGGCTTAACTGAAGTAGCTGTGAGTTTCTAGGCGTGTTGCTACGAGGATATGCGTATCTCTGGGCAGCAGATACACCAGTTTTAGTGGACAGTTGGACTAAAAAAGATTAAAAAAATTTCATTTGAAAGAATGCATTACTGATATGATACATCATAATTTTAAGTAATTGCCTTTCAAAGACTTTTTAAAAGTGGTTTACTGCTGCTGCATTTCAGCATCCATACAGTATAATGGAATTAAGTCATTAACATTGCACGTATCTAGCCAGAGGGTGGTTACACTCAGAAAAACATGTGGTACACTAGGGAGGCTGTCTTGTGTGCAGGGCTGTCGTTAGCTAAAATAAGGAACTTGGTTACAGATTTACGTCATAAGATGAGACTTCGTGTTTTCAAACTGGAGACGGAAAAATTTACATTATTGCTCGAAGTTAAAGGAGTGATGATGTTGACGATAAGTGTTCACATAAACCCCCCCGGCACAAAAAAGTTTGCAGTCCTACAAGGTACTAGGTCTCACTTGTCAAACTCAATCAATGAAAGCAAAGTTAGAGTATGCATTTGTGCCATGCATAAATATATGCCATTGGTTGTGCATACAGGTGTATGGTCCATGGGTCAGCTGTTTTTTCTCCCATGATCTTAGCCGGCTGATTCTACTAACTGGTTCATCCTTTCTGCTGAAATATAGTTTTATTTAGCAAATCCAGGTTTTTAAATCCTAAAAAAATCTGGAAGACTTTCACGATCTGAACGTGGACTGTCAGCCGTTGGTTGTTTATTACACATGCATGTGGTCACAGCAAGCTAGCCCGCTGAACCAGGTGTAATATTTTTATGATTATTCACCAAAAAGGGCTGAAATACTGTGGAATAAAACTGATTGTATAGTAACGGGATCATTCTACCATTTTTGGCTGAAGTTAGTAGATCTTGAGAGTGAAGCACATTGATGGCAGCAAATGGCAACATTATGCAGGCGGTCAAAACAACAGCTGATAGGTGTGCCAAGATAAGGCAAAGTCTGGCATCTGCTTCCTCATAATCATCATAGACCGTAATTATATGCTCACATTGAGGCCGGCATCTTGCTTCAAGCTTTGAAATCCCTCCAGAAGAATTGCAGGTACAATGATTAGGCTAAAATGTTTAAGGCTTTGGCTGCCTTGCGAATGACTCTGAGGTACAAACCGTTTTAAGGAGGGGGAGGTGAGAAACCTGTCGCATATTATGGATGCATATGGCAGTGGAATACTTCTTGTTTTCCAGGCCTGAACAACTCTGCACCCAAAGGTGCAAAAAGAGGAGGGGGGGGTGTTCAGCACACGCCTCAGTCTTCCACGGGGCAAAGCTGAACAAATATTTGTTGAAAGTAAGCACTTTGTGCCAAATTATTTTTTCCAATTGTATTCTTTGTTTATTTATTTTTTTTTATCTGCTTTGGCCGCAAGTGTCGTGGTGTCTCTGTTTGTATCTGCTCATCAGATCTGGGATTAATATTGTCCTCTGAATGAGGCCACTGAAAGCTGTACAATCCCCTGACCTTTTTGAAAGGAACATCAGAGCTCCTTCATGGCCGATCCTCATTTCGGATGATATTGTCCATTATGCTTAGTCGGCCAGAAACATTCTGTGCGCAGTTCCCCAGAATTTGTTGGCAAATTTACTTTTTACTGACGTCATTAGGGAATGTTTCAAATGCGCGTTTGTAACGTAGCTTTCCAAGTAATACTCGACTTTATCAGTCATCTGCTTTCTTTGGCTTCTGTTGTGTACTTTTAGAAATCGTTCTGTCCCCTCTGTGTTTAGCACACCCTTTATTTCTGGACGATATAGTCGAGTTAGAAATTCCTTATCTTTATTGATGGAAACAGTGACTCATTTCAAGCTAGCGGTTGTCTTTTTGATAAGGCGTAATATGCAGAGGCTACTTCCCTGTCATCCCGAGTCCGACCGGATACACTGCAACTCCCAATTCCACAGTGTACGTCAAGGAGGACAGCGATGTTGTGATAGCTGTCGACTCGGAATATAACTTTGCTCTCCCTCTGCTGTTCGCACAATTGGTTATTATGGGGCCCTTAATTTTCCCTAACGATCCAGTGATGTCATGAAGGTATTAAGATGGAGCCAAAAAAGGAACATCCTGTTCTTGTTTGAGGGGAGTTCCGGCTCTCCTGCTGGAGACTGATCCAGTGGGAGGTTCGCAGAATGGCAGCATTTTGTACACATTGTTAATCATTTTGAAATCGTGACACTCCTCTGGGGGTTAATGCGCCCGGCGCTCCGATGGCAGGGCTGGTGCGTGCCGTGCTTGGGCTCCCACTGCACCCAACTCTGACCTGTTTGTCTGCCCTGATTGCTCTCAGTGGCAAAGCTGTTTCTCTGAAACACCCACTTAGGAGTCGGGACTGCACCATGCATAACAGGGCCAAGGAATATGCGGTTGTAGGATTTGTGTGTAGTGCTTGCGTTGGGCTAATGCTGTGCTTTTTTTGGTGATTGCGTGTAGCACTTGTGCGTCGTTTCGGTTGTGCTTGTGTCGCGCTTGCATTGTGTTTGTGTAGCGCTTGTGGAGCGTTAACATCTTGTGCTTGTGTCCGCGTTTGTAGAGTGGTTGCATAATGTTTGTACATAGGGTTTGCGTTGTCTGTGTGATGCTTTTGTTTGTGTAGTGCAGTTAGTGGTAGTCAACCCTGGTCCTGGAGAGCCACAGTGTCTGCTGGGTTTTGACGTTACTCAGCGCTTAATTGATGAATGAAGGCAGTTCATTACATCCTTAACTCATCTCACCTGGTGTCTTAGGTTTAAACAGGGTTATATTAAACCAAACTGTGCACACCCTGTGCTGTTGGCTATAGCTGCTCCTGCACTAAGGGAATAAGCCAATTAATCAATTACCAGGCACTACACTCAGGACTCCTCGAGCCAATTAAACAGACATGCAGGTTGTGACAGCAGTCTACGTGGAAACCAAGATTTGTCAATGTGGTTGGACATTTAGCATTGTTGTAATGCAGACAAAGTAGAAGCACAAAGTAAAGATAAATGTTTTTAGGGCAGGGGTAGCAAGCCCTGTTCCTTGAGAGCCACCGGATGTGCTGAGTTTGGTTTTTTCCACCCTATTTCAACCTAACACCAGGGGGGGTATGCTACAAAGCTGGCTTTGTGACTAAGCCTGACCTTTTTTTAAGCTAAAGTAAAACCCGGAGCAGCTCCTTTTACTGTAGTCCATGTCACAGATTTGAAGAAATTCCTGGTTTTACTAAGTGCTGAAGTCAGGCTTAAGCACAAAGCCAGCTTTGTAGTACACCCCCCTGGTGAGATCAGTTAAGCGCGAAATAAACTGCTTTTATTCAGCAATTAAGTGCTGAGTAACGTCAAAAACCAGCAGACACTGCGGCTCTCCTGGACCAGGGTTGACTACCACTGGTGTAGTGCTTTTGTGTAATCTTTGTATAGTCCTTGTGCATAAAGGTTATCTAATGTTTGTGCAGTGTTTTTGAATTATGCATGTGTGCTGTTTGTCTGGAGCTTGTATGGTATTTTTGTTGTGTTTCATATTCTCGTTATGTGGCATATATTATTGTCCAAAGCTGCAGTAATCACTTCTCTTTCTCCCTGGTAGACTGTTTGATTGCACACGGTTAATTTACTGGGGAGGGTAAATAGCCTTCCTCAAACATGTGCGCAGGCACACACACACACACACACACACACACACACACACACACTCAAACAATCATGTTTTAGCCCATGTCTCTCTCTCCCTCTTTCTCACTCAGGCTCCCGCGCTCTCTCCCTCTCTCGGCCTTTCCCTTTCTTCGGCAAGTTCGTCCGATCTGGCAGCAGGTCCTCCATTGTGATTGGAAAACATGGCATTTCCACAAGGTCTGCTGGCGCTGGCTGCAGTCTGTTTACATATTACTGTTTCTCTATCTGAGCAGAAAGCCAATTATCCAGAGGCACATGGTGCCCTGACTTACAGCTACTTTCCCCCTGGCCTGAGGGCTCACATGACTTCATGGCCAATCTTCAATTGAAGTGCACCCACATGCACACGCTGATGTGCACGCTGAAAAAAGAAGAAACACGAACGCCGGCGCCTCAGTCATTCTGAAATTGACAAGGTTGTCCGCCATCTCACACAGCATATTTGAGTTCAAATAAAAGAAAAGCAGACGGTATGATCTCAAAGTGCAGACTTCCAGCTTTGATTTGCGAGTAGTTATATCCCTTTTTACCTTGTTGTACTTAAAATATTTTTCATATTACTTTGGTCACTATTTAGGAACCAAAAGTAATTGGATAATTGGGAGCTCAACTGTTCCATATGTGTTATTTTGTTACACCCTCATTTAGTGATTTCCAAGTACGCAGGTGAAAGGCGTTGAGTTTATATTATGTGTTGCTTTTGCATTTAGAATATGCTGCTGTGAACTGTATATATGAAGTATAACAAGCTGTTACCAGCAAAGCAAAATCATCTTTAATAAAAACTGTTTTCGTGGCCAAATGGAGTATTTGATACATTCTTCAAATGAAAGAGCACACCAGTTTAATCAGGAACACCAAAATGCCCAGAAAACATATTTTTACTCTGGTTGAAGACGGATCATTCTTTATCTGAATGAAGGGACAACCGCCATTCACATGTAAATACTGAGGGTTACTTGGGTTAACTCAAACAATATGTTTTGACTAGAACCTTCACTGGAAGTCTACATCTTGATTGTCTCATTGCTGTCCAAATACTAATGGTCCTGACTGTACAGATGAATGTTTGCACGCATTTTGGTTTGTGTGGGGTGTGATGGGGCCCTTGTGGTGTATGACCAGGGACTCATGTTCTGGAATGTGCTGGTGGCTCTGATCAGAGCTGTCAGTTCTTGGTATGAAAGACTAAACCTGATATGGTTGAGGCAACAGATACTTCCCTTTCCTAAGTATTCAAAAATTATTGAATGGACAGTTTACACCTGGGCTGCCCAACCCTCTTTCTGAGGGATATGCTGTCTAGTACCATTTAAATTCAACCCTTAGTTGGCGTCTCTTGATGTGATATTCTGAAGCTCGGCGTGATGTTTAGCTTTTCAATGAAGTGAGCTTTGTTTGTGTTGGAGTGAAAATCTGAGGGAATGATTGATCTGCAGGAACTGGGTTGGGTAGCTCTGAGTAAAACATTATTATGGTTTCTCCATTAGCGCTGCACTGTTGTTGAACAAACTGTCCACCAATCAATCTGAGTGAATGATTTTATTTCTCCCGTTTCTTGGCGATGCGGTGGTGCTTCTCTCCGCCACCTACCGCGTAAAAGAGAAACGTGGAGATGTTGGCTAGGGTTACCACGGTTACTGTACAGGATTTTGTTTCCATGGCAACCCCACTGTGGTGGTCTCAATGCCATCCTCCTCTGATCCCGCGTACACATCTCGCCATTTCTGTTTTAGTTTTGTCAAAGGTTCAGCTCCAGTGCTGAAGCGAAGTGCTGTGCATTGATTAGCACATTCGCATGTGTTAGCGTTGTGCTGCTGCAGTTATTCGTATGCGCATGCAGGTGAGCTTTTCAAGCCACAAGGCCCGAGAAATTATGATTTATGTTTATTCTGTAGCAGAGGGAGGGAGAAATTGGGGCTTTTCTTTACTAGAGGGAGGGAGAAATGCAGGCTGTTCTGTAGCAGAAGGAGGGTATTATATTATAGCTGTTCCTTAGCAGTAGGTATGGATGGGCTGTTCCCTGGGCTCATTCCAATGGTGAATACTTTGCCGCTTTTCTTTTTCCTGGCAGCTGACCCAGACGTCTGTTGTGGTAAGACATAATTTATCAGATTAGAATCTACTTAATAAATTATGAAAGAGGAATGAGAGGTCTTCCTGGGATATCCTGGGACAGGAAACATGAGTATTGCTTCCAGACTTTGCAACGTACAAATGATTGACCTGTAAATCTACGGCTCCACTTTGGCTGTGCCTGTAACTGTCACTTCGCTTGACATTTGAAAGGGCAAAAGCATGTTCCATTTGAATAATCCTCATGTCGGATTCTCCCTGTTTTCAATCCTTTTTTTCTTCTTTTTGATCTCGTCTCCTCAATGGATGGAGCTGGGAGCAAGAAAAGGTGTGAAGAAAATGGAGATGGGCAATAAAAATAAGGGATTTGAATGACCTTCAAGGCAGAACGGGCAGTAAAAGAAAGCTACTTAATTGCAGATGAGGCTGGAAAAGGATGGTGATTCCATAGCAGAGAGAGGCTGGAGGGTCACCTGTTCACTGTCGGATTGTCAGGAGTCGAGTGTTCGTGTGGGGTACGTGCTTGAAAGGCTAAATTGGCGAAACCCAACAGTTGAAACGAAGCGCTAGTGCATTGTAGGCTGCCTGGCATCTAGGGAAGTTGAATGTTGGGTGGTTTTTCCACCTGGATTTTGCACTTTCAACCAGACCTGGGGTGGATTCTGCATAATCAGTGCGATTACGATGATTACGAGACATTTTTTAAAGATTACGATTATAGTCCTCCAAAAATGTATGATTACGATTACATGGGTTTAGAATGTATGATTACGATTACAATCTAGATTACAATCATGATTACGACTGGTTAGACTAAGGTTTCTTTGTGGAGATATCTTTATAATGGTACAGGTATATTGATGCATATGTATTTGTAAAATAGCATGTGAAATGATTAAACATTGTTTTTGTTTTGTAGAATTACTTGTACAAGTTGTTATTATTTCACAACAACATATTAACAGTAGTCCCTGCAAAATTAGAGATTACGATGACGATTTTGGGCCCATCGAAATTAGTGATTACGGTTATGATTACAATCGTAATTGTAATCATAATCGTAATCCGGATTACAATCCGACCCCGGGTCTGCTTTCAACTGCAGAGGACAGCCCTACATAGCAGGAAAAAAAAAAAAGAGTATGGAGACATTAGCTAGCCCTTTAGCATCTGCTACAATTTTGGACTTCCTCCACTGGGAATCAGTAAGGCTACAATTGGCTCTCTTGGCTGGAAACCTTTGGTCATTAGCGTTGCGGGCTCATATTATCTCGCGCTGTGCAGTGCGGGCTGGGAATGCTTCAAAACCCACAGCGGAGGACCCCGGGTCCTTATTATGCTCGCGAGAACCACCCTGGCCAATCGGGCAAGTGTGTTCAGCCTTCGGTATCTATGCCAGGGTGTTTGGAAATCCCCAGTCGCGTACAGTGGAATTGCTGTATTAGTGCTATGAACGGTGGCCAGTTGAATATATTACGCGCACCGGTAAGGGATGGACGAGGCTCTCTGCTTGAAAAACGCTGGAGAATATGAGCAAATGCCATGAAAAGGAGTGATTTCTGGATTCAAACCCCTACATCTAATCCCATCTGGTCATTTAGGAGCCGTTTTTGACCCTCGCTGTGAATTGATGCTTGATGCGCACATCTGTGTGCTTGTGGGAGTCGATGTCCCGTAGATATGAGAGCCTGTTCCCTTTATTTACTGCCCACATGGTGGATTGCTGTGGCGTGTGTAATGGGGTGTGACCGCCAGCGTTTGTTTGTGTTGCCGACTGTTTCTGCGAATATTGAAGTGACCGCTCTTTCGCTCTCTCACACTCTCTCTCTCGCGCTCTCTCTTTCTCTCTCTCGCTCCCCACAGCCCACGGGTTACATGGAAACATCGTTCTCCTACAGCAGCATAGAGGAGATTCTGCCGCTGACCTGGGAAAACGCCCCTAAATACTGCCTGCAGCTTCGCTTTCCTGGAGGAACTGTCCTTCTGCAGGTACAAGTCCTGTGCAGTGGCACACACTCACACCCACAGATACAAGAGTGTATGTTTAGCAAAGTAGACGGCCATTCACGTGCATGTAATTGTACGCTCAACTGTGCATCCATATGTTAGCACGTATGCAAATGTACATGTACGTATGTACATAGACATGCTCATATGTTTGGAAGCTTGTATACCTGCATGCATATACTGAGACATACAGGTGCTTGTGTGTATGCATGCAGTGTGTGTGTGTGTTTGTCTACTGTGATTGTGTTGAGTGAGTGCGGTGGCGTCTTATTGGCGTGTTTATCTCTCATAGGCAGCCAACAGTTATCTGCGAGACCAGTGGTTCCACTCTCTGCAATGGAAGGTAGCGTAAACTCCTCAGCTGTTGTTTTCTATTGAGTTGATTGTGCACGAGCGTTCGCCGGACGTGTTTACAGAAAACCCTCTCAAGCTGTGCTGTGTTTACGTGCAGAAAAAGATGTACAAGTACCGGAAGGTTCTGACCAAGCCCAGCCGCTGGGAGGTGGTTCTGAAGGAGATACGGGCCTTGGTGGACTTGGCCCTAAACTCTCCACTTCAGGACGATTCCATCCACCAGTACCCCTTGCACATCATCTCCACCCTGCTGGCTGAGGTAATTGGGTGGGGCTCACATCTGTGCTGGGGTGCAGATGTGGCTTTGGGTCGTCCGGGTGGGATTTGGGTGTAGGAGGGAACGGAATTCAATTGGAGAATTTTGGTTTTACCTTCATTTATTTCCAACTAAACTTCAGAGCTGGGAACTATTACGACTTTATTTTGAATCTTTGTGAATGATGGAGTCACTGCCTCTGTCCGAGGTACGGTGCGCTGTCAGGGAAATAAACAGCCCCTGTAAACAGCCACCATTGTGCCGTGTCTGTAACAGTGACTTTGGTTCAGTGACCGTGTTATCACGGTTGTTTTCGATCACTCAGTGCTCGAGCAGTGGGTGTACTGCTATATACACTCTTCCCCCTCAGATTGAGATTCATACCTGTTCATCTGGGGCATAGAATCAGTGATTCAAATCTGAACTCTGGTTGAAAATCAAACCGACAGTGAAGCCTCTTTTACACGGGACGTGAAACCAATTTTTTGCACGACAAATGACATTCAAAGTCAAAAGCGAAACCCGTATATTCGTATCTTAGTATTGACTTTGACTGTAATCTATCACATGAAAAATTAGTTTCGCTTTTGGTATAAAAGCAGCCTAAGACTGGTCTCAAAGATCAGATGCGTGTGACTGATGTGGCTGTAGCTGGGTTTGTCGAGCACTGCCCACACACTCGTTTCAAATCTGACTACAGGTCTCTTCATATACCTCCCCTCTCTCATTCCCCATACAGTTGTATCGAATAAAGCTAGAGTGAAGTTATAAAAAAAAGCGCAATTAAAAATATGACATTACTGTCCCTATTCAGAGTACTGCAATATTCAGGCATTGATTGCTGCACTTGTTGTCTTCTTAGCGTTACTTCAGCAGTGTTTGTTTCAGTGTGGTACTTTTTGACTGAAAATATCACTGATCCTGGGATTTCAGTGCGATGCGGTTCACTCTACCACTCTTGTGGGAAATGATCGGTGACGCACACCCTGCTGTGTTAAACGTAACCCCCTGCCTGTCTGTGCGCTTTCTCTCCAGAACACCAACTTGAGTGCTCAAGATCACGAGAACATTATTGTGGTGAGTGAACTGTGTATGTGTATGTAGGCTTTTTAGACACTGGATGTATGTGGTGTGTCTGACTTTGGGAGGGTTTGAGTGCTTTAAGTGTTTGTATGCAGTATGTGTGAAAGGCGTTTGTGTTGCACGCTCTTCCAGTGCCTCTTCAGGTTGTGTGTGGTGAAGCAGTGTTGATCTGATTGGATGAAATACCTTTGCTCCCTTCTCCAGGCCATCTCTCCTCTCCTGGAGAATAACCACCCACCCCCTGACCTGTGTGAATTCTTCTGCAAGGTAACGAACCCCCACATTCGCCCATCATGGGTTCCCCTTACAGGTCCAGAAATGATAGTGTGCTTTGCTTTTGGGATCACGATTTTTTTTATTAAATTGGCTTCCTCCATGCACAAAAACACAAAAAGCACATGCGAAGTGTCTTGACTCTACCTAGCTAATTCATTTTTGAAGGCACATCATTGTTTGCATAGTTTCGTAAGCTAACAGTGAGTATGAACTATTACTTTGCTTTTATTAAGAGCTAATCCAGTCAGCAGCGATTTGAGTAAGAAAAGTAAGTAAAGTTTGAGTAAGAAAGTTTGACTTTCCAGAGTGACGTCTGAAATGTTGAATCCTTCATCCACTTAAATCACCTTTAACTCGTTAATTTTCTTTCTTACTCACTGCTGGTCTTTGAACTAAACTTTATGAAGCGACACAAGCGCTAGCTTAAAGCGTGCTGCTGGAGTTGCCTCTCCGCAGCTGGAAGGGGGATGTTACTTTATCTTAAGAAAGCATTGCCGCAGCCTGATAGCACCGAGACTAATGAAACACAGTCTGCGTCCCTGCTGTTCATCACAGATCGTTGCATCATACAGCTGCCATGAAAACGGAGCCAAAAGTTATCTGTAATCTTTCGGGGGGGGGGGGCAAATGCAAGCTGGAAACTTCATTTCGCTCCAAAACTGAAGTAATAGCAATTGTATTGTAGCATCCCGGACAGTGTAACTGAAAGCCCATATCCACCTACTCTGGGAAATGCAGATTTCAGATCTCTGATGGCTGCGCTGTAGTACTTGAGCCAAGTTATGCTATTAGCATGTACTGTTGTATCATCAAAGGGGATTTGATATAGTTATTATTATGGCTAAATTTGTAGCAGTGAAAGGCTTATAAAATCATAAGAGGTGCCTTAATCCATGTTAACATCCTTTTGTATTTTTGACACAAATGTCTTCCTCAGCCATGAGTCACTACCGGTTGGGTATACATGGTCACTTTGTGTTGGTTGAGGGCACGATACCATTCTGCAGTTTCACCAATTTTGTGACGCTTATCGAAAATTTCCATTACAAGACGAAGACGTCAGCTCCTGCTCATTATAGGAAATATTTTTATCTTTTCAAGGGCATTTTTATGGTCTCCCTTGACATATTTTCCACAGCTATTTTTGGCATTTCGGGGATACTAATTCTCAGCGCGTACAATGCACACAGAGTGGGCTGCGGGAACTCATTCTGCAGATGCTGTCAGATTTTCTATCCATAAACTTCTGCATGTACAAAGAATATAATGGTAATGTAGTTGAGCTTTTGTGCTATATATAAAGAAGGCTGAACTAATAAAGGTTAAATTAATATGTAAAATTACTTTACTGTGGTTACTGTTCTGCTTCTGCTGTTCTGACAACTCTGTACCACATAAAGAGGCCCATTGGTTTGGTAATAAGTACGGTCACACAGGATGCAAAATGTGGTTTTCTCGCACGTAAATGCTCTTAGAACTGTGCTCGCTTAAGTTCAGACGAAGTTTGGGTATGATAGAGACGTCAACACTCCTCCTGGACTAAAACTTCTATTTTGAAGTGGATCAAGTGTCCCAAGTGTTGATTCTCAAGGTCTTTTCACGCCAAGGATGAAACGCAAAGCAAATATAAAATGCAGAGTGCACGTTGAAGGTGAAATACGCAAGTTTTGGATTCGGTGTGGGTAGGTTCATAGAGATAAATGGTTTAAATTTTTAATTGTGGTATTTTCTTTTAGTTTGGCTGTTTCGTCTTTGGTGTGAAAATTTCTTTACTCTTCCATGGTTTCATTTGAGAAACTCTGGAGGAACTCCCACTTGATTTGTGATGGGACCCATGCCTTGTGTGTCTACAGCACTGTCGGGAACGTCCTCGCTCAATGGTCGTCATTGAAGTGTTCACACCTGTGGTCCAGAGAATCCTCAAACACAACATGGTGAGTGTTTCTGTGCTCCGCGCATTGGCATGAAGTGTTTTGCACATGGTCAGGTAAGTGTTGTTTTGGGACCAACAGAATAATGTTTGTCAACGACTAACATTATAGTTCACCAACGAATAGCACCAATGAATGCTATGACGACATCATGAAATCATGAAGGCTTTACAAAAATGTACAAGGCTAGCAAGGACATCGGCCAGCAGTTCATACCATTGCCATCATACCAGTAAAATCCCCTTAGGTGAGCTGTTTAAGAGAGAGAGCAATGTGAAAATTATTTAAAATTCATGAGACAAAATTCTACTTTGGGTTAACCTGTAGTTCTGCAAGTCTCTGCTCTTCTGCATGAAAAGCTTGTTAATATTGGCTTGCTAACTTGCAAGAAATGAAACACAAGACATTTGTAAGTTCAGCTTAGAGATGTTACAGCTGCTATTAATTGGCGGTCTATCAATGTTACCCTTGGACGAACATTAGTTTGTTGATTCCGAAACAACACTTGCATGAAGATATCATATTGTGCCTTTTGGGTTCAGATCGGCCGTTCAGCTTCTTTGTCTGGAGAATTTTGCAGCATTTTCTCTTCTGCTGCTGAGTCTATCTTTTTATATCTGATAGTTGATCTCTTTTATTTGTTCTTTCACCCCTTCAGGATTTCGGGAAGTGCCCCCGACTGCGCCTCTTCACGCAGGAGTACATTCTCGCTCTGAACGAGCTCAATGCTGGCATGGAGGTGGTGAAAAAGTTTGTACACGGGTGAGTGACATGCGGATGTGTAGTGAGCGTGCTCACACCCACTTGTTCATGTCCACACGGCCACTATATTACAGTGGAGAATTACCAGCACCCAATTCTATGTACCTGTTCCTGTGCCTCTGTCTGCTTCTGTGTTTATGCCTATGTTTGTGTTGGCGTATGTATTTTGGCAGGGAGAAATCGTAAATTAAAATGATTTTTTTTTTCTTTTTTTGAATGACAATTTTTGTGCAAAAGAACATTTAATTAACATTCGTGTGGTTTATTGACCAGCCCAGGTGTATGCGTGTGCGTGTGCGTGCGTGCGCGTGTGTGTGTGTGTGTGTGTGTGATTTGTGGGTAACCCGTGTCTCTGTTTCAGCATGCACGGCCAAACGGGACAGTGCCCTCACCCCCGTGTCCTCCCAAACCTGGTGGCCGTGTGCCTGGCCGCCATTTACTCCTGCTACGAGGAGTTCATCAACAGGTCAGTCTTCTCTGCCTCAATTTAATGTGGGAACAACTTAATCTAAATTAATTATGTCACCTCCCTGGAGGGAGAGGGGAGACTAATTGTTTTAGGCTCGGTTCTCGTTCGCGTTTGCGTCGGCGTTCCTACTTTGTTTCCGGAGCGTTACACCAGATCTGTTCTCATGATCTCAACAAAACTTTGCACACTTACTACTCAGGTCCTGCAGTGGTGCCCTCTGGTCTGTGCCTGTCTGTTCGTCCATCCGTCCGGTGGGTTAGGCAGGGAAGGGGGCCGGGGGGAAGACCTTTGTTTTTACAAGTAAAAACACATTCTAGTTGCGTCAGCACTCAGCACTATGGTGTACCTCGAGACGATCACTCAGTGCAATGGTATCTCATGACATCACCACTCAGTACCATGGCATCTCATTACATCATTGCTCAGTGCTGTGATACCTCATTGCATGATCACTTGGTGTCATGTTACCTCCTTACATCATCACTCAGTGCAGTGGTATCTCTGTACATTATCACTCAACACCGTGGTATCTCATTACATCATCACTCAGTGCCGTGATGCCTCATTACACAACGGCTTAGTGTCATATATGACCACCTTGCGTCATCACTCGGTGCGATGGTATATCGTTGTATCATTAGTCTGCACTGTGAGACCTGTGTCCCAGCAGTTGGAACAACATTTCCTGGAAAGTGCTCGGCCAAGATTAAAATGGCCCCATATAAAAACATTTTCAACATACTCCTTTTACTAACAGTCTGTTCATTCAGTGACACTCAATGCCAGGCGAGAGCTGATAATTATATGTTTGTGATAACAATGGGAAATGTAATGGAAGCAGCATTTACTGCACCTTGTTTTCCCTTGTTTCATTTATAGGTCTGTATTTTGCTTGTTTGGACTTACTGTGTGAGCCATTTTGATGTAAATTACTGAACGTTTGTTTGCATTTCCCTGGTTTTCCTGGCTATGATAATAATAAAGGGTTTCCTACTATAAACATGCAGAAACAATGGCTTTGATGAAGAAACATAATCTTTGACAGATGGACTTTGTTCATTTCAAAGGGGCTTAATTCAGTGCTTGCGAAATAAACAGATGGACAAACAGTATCTATGTTAAATGCAGGATGTGAGTCAACGCTGCTATACGCAGCCAATTCAGCCATACGTAATATTACAGGTAATCTCTGCATTGACGCCTGTGTACGAACACTTCTGTTCATTTAGTTCAGTATATGTTTGCATTGATCAGCTCTCTGATCTGAAATGGCTATTTTTTTTTTTTTTTAAATCTCTTGTCGTCATTTCTTTTGTGACCAAGCTCAATATCATTTCGACTACGGCAGCCATTGGCTCACCAAGCTTGCCCGCTAGCCACTTCTTCCAGGGATACTGTACTGAAATAACTACAGCCGTTGGTGTGGGCTAGAGTATCTTGGCTATCTAACTTGCAAACATCTCCATTTGTAGTCTTCACATAACTTTGCCTGCTAATGTTTGGTTTACAGTCTGATTGTCTATGGCTAGCAACAATACATATTCATCAAAGTCAGTGTTTCTCAGCATTGGTTCTTGGGATCCTTGTGTGTGCGGCTTTTTTAATACTACTGCAATTGTAGGATTTTGTCACAAGATGTGCATTGTCTTGTTTTGGTGCATGGCCTGTTTATTTACCCTCCTCCGGCAGAATTTGACAGTAATAGCTATGGATTTGAATTCAACTTGTCTTTCTTTAAAGATATGATTATTCTTCCCAGTCCTGACGCAGGTCGTTTTATTACATCATTAATGGAGAACTGGCTGATGTTGGTTTACAGGCTTTCCAATTAGCAATACCCATTTCCTCAAATGAGGCTTTCGATAAATGCAAAAATTTTGCTTTGCTAATAAGGCGGCCTTGCCTGCGTTTATTACCATCGCATATGTACAACCTCATTGCTTTTATGTGTTTTTCATTGTAGTATAATTTCAGTTAATTTACATGTATTGTCTGTATGTGTTTATAGCCGAGATAATTCCCCCAGCCTGAAGGAGATCCGAAATGGCTGCCAGCAACAGAGTGACAGGAAGCCGTCCATGCCTTTGCGTTTGCTCCGCCCAGACCCTCCCACTCCCCCGCCCTCGACTCCGCCCTCGCTGCCCATCTCACCGTCTACAACCCCCCTCTCCCCACCGCCATCCATCGTCAACTCCACTGAAATCCTGGTCGAGCTGGAGCGGAACCACAACAATTCTAGCGTCGACAATGTGACCCGCAGTAAGCTGAAGAGCCCTGCGGGGAGCGACAGCGAGCCCAACCTCATCGACTGCCTGATGGTCAGCCCCTCCCTCAGCTCCCTGTCCATCCAGCTGCCCGCCCAGGCTGACCGCATCCTTGGCTGCTTCGTCCTCATTCTCAAGATGTTGTAAGCCACACCCCTTTCTCCGCCCCTTTCTCCCCTAACTGAATGTTACTTTCCACCCCGATCAATCGTGTCTTAACATAAACTCCAGTTCCAATCTAGAAGTCTAAGAAATTAACTACAGACCATCTTGGATCGCGCAAGCTGCGATAGCAATGCTTTTGTTGTTTTCAGTACTGCAGTCCTCATGATAGTGATTGCATATTTAGACCACACTCTGTTCAGTGAGTGCGCACTCAAACCACACCCTGTTGAGTGATTGCATACTCAGACCACACCCTGCTCAGTCAGTGCATACTCAGACCACACCTTGCTGAGTGAGTGCATACTCAGACCACACCCTGCTGAGAGAGTGCATACTCAGACCGCACCGTGTTCAGCGAGTGCATACTCTGACCACACCCTGTTGAGTGAGTGCGTACTCAGACCACACCCTGTTGAGTGAGTGCATACTCAGACCACACCCTGTTCAGCGTGTGTATACTCTGACCGCACTGTGTTCTGTGAGTGCGTACTCAGACCACACCCTGTTGAGTGAGTGTGCACTCAAACCGCACCATGCTGAGTGAGCACGTACTCAGACCACACCCTGTTCAGTGAGTGTGTACTCTGACCGTACCCTGTTCAGTGAGTGTGTACTCTGACCGCACCCTGTTCATTGAGCGCGTACTCTAACCGCACCCTGTTCAGTGAGTGTGTTCTCAGGCTGCACCCTGTTCAGTGAGCGCGTGCTCTGACCACACCCTGTTCAGTGAGTGTGTACTCTGACCACACCCTGTTCAGTGAGCGCGTGCTCTGACCACACCCTGTTCAGTGAGTGCTTACTCTGACCACACTCTGTTCACTGAGTGCGTACTTTGACCACACCCTGTTCAGTGAGCGCGCACTCAAACCACACCCTGTTCAGTGAGTGCGTACTCATACCCCACCCTGCTAAGCAAGTGCATACTCAAACTAGAACCTATTCAGTGTATGTGTACTCTGACCACATTTATCTTCAAACCCAGACTTCCTTTTTATCCCAGCTTCTCACCTGTAATGTTTTTTAACTGCATCTTAAAAAGTTGCAATGCAATTGTGTTCACAAGAATTGTCCACAAATACGCACTCATACATGCAGTGCTGTGAACAAGTATTTTCCCCCTTCCTGATTTCTTAATTTTTTGCATGTTTTTCAAACTTAAAATTTGTTTGATGATCTGAAACATTTAATACAAGACAAAAATAACCCGAGTAAATACTAAATGCAATTTTACCTGGCCCCTCCCCTAGGGATGCAAAAATGGCATCCATGGGAGAGTTCCAAAGCGAAAACCACTACTGACCAAAAAACACAAAGGCTTGTCTCACACTTGCCAAAAAACATCTTGAGGATCCCCAAGACTTTTGGGGGAAATATTCTTTGGACTGATGAGACAAAAGTTGAACTTTTTGGAAGGTGCGCGTCCCGTTACATCTGCCGTAAAACCAACACAGCATTTCATAAAAAGAACATCATACCAACAATCAAACATGGTGGTGGTAGTGTGATGGTCCGTGGCTGCTTTGCTGCTTCAGGACCTGGACGACTTGTCGTAATTGATAGAACCATGAATTCTGCTCTCTACCGGAAAATCCTGATGGAGAATGTCCAACCATCAGTTTGTGACCTCGAACTCAAGCGCACTTGGGTTTTGCAGCGGGACAATGATCTGAAACACTCTAGCAAGTCCACCTCTGAATGGCTTAAAAAAAACAAAATGGAGATTTTGGAGTGGTCTAGTCAAAGTCTGGACTTAAATCCGCTTGAGTTGCAATGGCATGACCTTAAACTGGCCGTTCATGCTCAACTCCCCCCCCCAGTGTGGCTGAATTAAAACAATTCCGCAAAGAAGAGTGGGCTAAAATGCGAATGCGAAAGACTCATTGCCAGTTATCGCAAATGTTTGATTGCATTTAGAAAAAATAGAAAAAAGTTGCGCCGCACAGGGAGTGCTGACCACAAAAAAGAACAAATAATGTGATGCTCTCAACACAGAGAATGGTCACACATCCAAATTATACAAATCAGACTGAATATAGCTATGCCTATTATATGCAAATGTATTATTTGCCTATAATGATAGGTATATCTATATTCCATCTGATTTGTTTAATTTGGATGTGAAACCATTCTCTGTGTTGAGAGTATCACATTGTTTGATTGCATTTGTTGTCGCCGAGGGTGGCGCAACCAGTTATTAGGATTTAGGGGGCAATTACTTTTTTACATGGGGCCAGGTAGGTTTGGATAGCTTTTTCCTCTTCATAAATGAAAAGTCATTTAAAAACTGTATTTTATATTCATATTTACTTGGGTTGTCTTTGCCTAGTATTAAAATTTGTTTGATCTGAAACATTTAAGTGTGATAAATATGGGAAAAAAAAGAAATCAGGAAGGGGGCAAATACTTTTTCACAGCGCTGTATCAACTGAAATCAATTCCAGCATTGCTGGTAACAAATGGAAATCCTTTCCCATCTTTAAATCACTTTTCAATTAAAGGAGAGTCAGGGTTGCTGTGAATTGAGGACTTCGCATCCGCCATTTTGAAGTTTCAGCTCCGTTAAGCTTTCATCTGGGTCACACAGTAAACAGGAAATTACATCAGTTGTAATTCAGATGTTGGCTGGTCACTTTATCTCTTCCCCTTTTATTGAGAAATTCTTCAGAAAATGTAGGTGAAACTAAAAAAAAGCTGTGTGCTCCAGTGTGACGCGCAACAAGAACGCTAGTATTTGTGCCACGACATAGTTTCAAATTCAGAAGGCTGTTTTCATTAATCGCAAGCTGGGGCAGCTATGCCGCATGACATCATTGGACAGATGACCTTTTTCCAGCACTGATGGATGTTCTTGTAAATGAAGTACAGCGGATACCAGTCCTTTTGGGAATCCTTCTGAGAATAAGACTAATCAAATTAGGATGTTATAAACATCAAATCGCGATGATATTTGTGGCTTGTGTTGCCCATTAAAGAGCGTGTGTGTATTTGGGCGTATGAGCATGTGTGGTTGTGCATGCGTTTGCATTTGACTTTTCATTTTTCTTAGGAACAGATAAATATGCAGTGAATGGTTCTCAGGAAAAGATATTTATGTTTTGAATGATTTTTGGGAATTCACATCACCAGTGTGTCGTGTGGGTTGATGGGTGTGGGGGACGGGATGGCGGAATGAATAATTTGAATCTGAACTATTTTTTTTGGATTCAGTTCTTACGTGAGGTCTGGGGTCAGTTGAATTATTCTAGTGTCTATTACGTGATCTGTGCATCGTAATACTCGCAACATACAAAAATATCTTGCCCAGCTGAAGTTGTAACACTGGTGTTAAAAATAGATTTTTGCTCTTATGCCCTCATATGCATGAAAATGGCCGTATATCTAACGGTCTGGATTAAATGATAAAGGATCCCCAACTTCAAAAAAAAAAAAAGAAAAGAAAAAGAAAAATAATATTAGTTATATTCTTTGGATGATTATGCAGATACACTAGTCACTCTTGGAATGCTGTTTGGTGTGGCACAATTGCTGAATTCACTCCGATAGATGCACTGTATGCCCCTCAGTTCAAAAGAATAATGCATAATTGCAACCAATTACCAATATTGTATAATAATGAACGCTAATAAATGAAAACTAACGAATAAGAACAGTAATACTGATAATTGTTTTTTTTTTCCCCTTTGTCTAGGTCTGACTATGATGACTGGAGACCTGCATTAGCCAGTTTACTGCAGCCTATTCCCTTCCCCAAAGAGTGAGTGTCTTCTTGTTCGCCATTTCCTCTTTATCTCTGTTCCCTCCATCTTCTCCCCTCAGCTTCTAGTCCATCCTGCTCTCCTGTCTGACCTGGCCTGTCAGGTTTGGAAGAGAAGCCCGGCTGCAAGTTGTTTTTGTCTCACCTTAAAGGGTTTAATTGGCGTAATGTAGTTGTTTCAAGTGCGGAGTTCCTCTGTAGGGGACGGTCCCGTAGAGGCAGGGCCAGGGCAGTTTTTGGCGCTGGTCTCCCGCAGGGCCACGGGGAAGAGGGATTTGCGCTGTCCCTCTGACGTGTTTTCAGATTGGCTGCAGTACAAGCGCTCCTGAGGGGAAGCTGTAATTGGCCCTTTGGCTATTGGACTCATTACGACCGACACGCTAATGTTGCTGCCGGCGCTCACCTGTGCAGCTAGGCTAATTCTGAATGGCAACAACAGGCAGACGCTTCTCCCAGCTCGCCAAGACTGACACTGTGAACAGGTGTTACGTAAACACTAATATGAAGATGTAATGCGAGCATCATGGGCCTTAATGAATCCTTGATCTGCTGTCAATGGATGTGTTTACATTTGTGTTGACGTGTGCCTCGAGTGTAATCTCCCTCTGCTCTTACCTGTCACAGGGCCCTTGCTCATGGAAAGTTCACCAAGTAAGTGTCTTCACCATTCTCAAGTGACCTTGTATGCTCTGCTAAAACGAGCTAAATCTAGCCTCTTCTCACTTTGATTGGGTCTTGAAATCCTTTAATACAACAAGTAGTACTCTAAATCAGTGCATTACTCCATCTTCTAAATAATAATCTCCACTCTTGCCTCATGAATAGTTAGGAGTGGTGGAGTTTGAAATATTCCCTTAACCCCTTTGTGCGGAGGACAAATAATGTCAATTTTTCCTGTTATGCATGAGCCTACTTAGGCTTTAAAACTCAGTATTTGTGTCACAGAGACTTTGGAAAATTGTTCCAGCGAAGCAATACATTTGAAAATTCGATTACAGGATTGTTTGGGAATTAAATTTCTGAATTTATGAATGCTGGCGTCTATATCTGCCAAAAGGGGTGAATGTTGATGGGTCTTCAACAGTTTTTCTTAAATATTAATGATAGTGTGGACCCATCTGCTGTGGTGAGAATAGTGCCTCACAGATTTGTGCCCTTTTCTTTGCAGGGAACTGAAATATGTCATCCAGAGGTTTGCAGAAGACCCCAGACAAGAGGTAAACCTGTGAGAGTGTGTTGCTGGTTCACTCATTCTGGTGTGTGTGTGTGTGTGTGTGCGCGTGCCCGTGCATGCGTGCGCATTCAGTAGTAAATGTGTATAGGCATCTGCGTGTTTCTAATGTGGGTACGTCACTGGTATGGGATGTCTCTCTCTACACATTACAGTTGAAGAATTTGTAATCATGGCAAGAAAGTAATGTTTTTAAAAGCAATTGGTATTTTGATTTGCCAAGGTAGAATTTAACTGATTGCAAAGCCCCATTTTTAAATGCTACTCTGAAATGGTCCCATCAGGTAACATGTTCCTGGGGTAATTTAACTCCTGCAAGAGACTATTATATTCAGCACAACTGTGCAGTTCAATTCAGTTAGGTATTTTTCTCTCATTTGCTACCCTATTTAGTGCGCTACTATTTCTATTTCTATTTCTATTTCTTGGTTTAAGACCGGCCAGAAATAAGCCACATTCTCTCAACAGTCATCGGTCAATTTATCGTTTGTAGAGAAGTTGGCCATTTCATGTGTTTGATCTGGCCTGAACTGAATGTGCTCGATCTAGCCTGCACAGAAATACAACTGAACGATCCAGTTGCTCAACTGTACAAGAGGACATGCACATCAGAATCTGTAGCATGAGAAATTGATTCCTCTGAGGTCCACTGCTGTAAGCTTCATTGATGAGTATTTACTAAACATCAGTGTCCACCATGGTGAACTAAGATGTTGATTGATTTTGGGGATGTTGGCCATTGCTGAAACTGAGAAACAAGAATAAAAGTTTAAAGTGAACGAAAGAACCAAGCTTTTGCTGGTGTAACAGTAATGGAGGCCAGAACCGCAGCGCTGCCTCTTCAGTCCTGCCTATGCAGATGTTTGGGCAATACCAAACAAATAGGATGTTGGACTTTTTCTGTACCCATAATAGAAGTGGTTTTGACAGTACCAGTCAAAAGTTTGGACACACTTTGCTCATGTCACAGCACTCTGTTTCTACAGGAATTTAAACAGCTTAATTTCTCCGTATAATCTCACATGGAATCTAGCAGGAGGTAAACAGTCAGAAGTTAAAAGAGAATAATTTACTTGTTTGAATAGTGTCCAAAATTTTGGAATTGGCAAAGATGGGACATTTTGCGAAGTAAACAGACAAACAAACTCCTTACATTATCCAATGGCTGAATTAACGTCAAGCTGTTTTGGGTCTTATTGGGCAAACCGGTTGGTGAAAAGCAAATCACAAGTGCATCACGTCTTTGGGAACTTTGATCGCCATGCAGCTGCAAACGCATTATAGCCATATAGCTGCCCTGGTAAAAAAATAAAATTACATGTGTGTATGCTCAGAAAATGTAACAACAAATGCTGGTTAGTTTGATGGATTTAAGAATTTGATTTTTTTTCCTGCACAATAAAGGGAGCTTATTTCATTATTTAACATATATTGTAAGAAAAATTATGAGTATGTCCAAACATTTGACTGGTACTGTATTACTCGAATAATTTAAGTTGTATGTACATTTATTGGTTGTATATGTGTACTGAGGTATTCTTGATATAACTCCATTGCATGTACATTACTTATGTATTTATGTAAGTCAGGTGTTTGTGTAACTTGGGTGTGCGTGTCTGTGTGTTTGTGTGTGAACTGTAAATATACTTAACTCGGGTAAGTTTGTATAACTTTTGTGCCTCTAAGCTGAGGAGGAGGGGCCAGACAGTGTTGTTTCTCTGTCTCTTTTGAAGATCTAATTGGCTGGTAGATGTGTATATAGAATTCAGTGTGCTTGTGTATATATGTATAGCTTAGGGTGTGTATTCGTGTGTGTATATATAGCCCTGTGTGTACGCATATATATAACCTGGGTGTGTGTTTGTCTGTACATGACTGAATTTCTTTTTCTTTTTTTTTTTTTCCAGGTACACTCCTGTCTCCTCAGTGTTCGTTCTGGAAAGGACGGCTGGTTCCAGCTCTACAGTCCAGGGGGAGTGGCCTGTGACGATGATGGAGAGCTGTTCGCCAGCATGGTACGACCATCGAACAGTCACCCGCGTGACTCCGCCTTCCTCCTGCTACCAGCAAATATTTACATTCTAGTTGCTGACATTTGTGTCTGGACCAGGAAGGCGAGTTTTGAGGTTGTCAGTCCAATACGGTCGCTAAGAAGGAGAGCATGAAATGGCCAGGCTGTTGACCTTTGTGTTGCTGGTTTTGGTTCTCATTTCGCTCTGAGGCAGTCATTTAACTTCCTCTCAAAATACTTCCTCCAGGTGCACATACTTATGGGCTCTTGCTATAAGACCAAGAAATTTCTTCTCTCTCTTGCTGAGAACAAACTGGGACCGTGTATGCTGCTGGCGCTGCGGGCAAACAAGACCATGGTGGAGGTATGAGTGTGTGCGTTTGTGTGTGAGCCTTCCTGTCCCCTCTCTGTTGGTTTGTGCGCACATAAGCATATGAGTGCTCTCTCCCGTGCGCGTCATGCCGTGGTTAACCTCTGCAAACCTAAAGACCCATATCTGGGTCCTTCAAATGCAGCTGCTATATTCAAACCTGTAGCCTGCTTGAAGGTCTTGTGGAGATCCAATGGGTTCAATGATCCCAAATGTGTCCTACTGCATTACAGGGAAACGTGTATTAAATGATGCATAATATCTAGATATTTTCTGTTTGATGTAATGCTCTGGCCATAAAAACATGGTGTCCTGGGTTTGAATGTTTTGCTCAATTTAAGTGTGGTGTTGTTTCAGTGAAGAGCTGCAACCAGCAGGTACAGAATATGTATTAGACATTGTCCTACGATATGAAAATAAAAGCTTTTTCTGACTTTAAACCCGCTTAAGGGAAAACTTGTGTGGAAAAGTCTGAGTTTAAGAGGGTAACCTGTGTTTTCCCTGACAGATCCTGTGCCTGATGCTGGAGTATAATATCATCGAGAATGACGACACTCAGCTGCAGATCATCTCCACGCTGGAGAGCACGGAGGACGGCCTCTGCATGTACGAGCAGCTGTGTGACCGACAGAGAGAGCTGAGGGAACTGGTGAGAGATGCGCAGCCCAAAACTGCACATTTACACCGCCACAGAACTGCACATTTACACAATTAAATAAGTGCTCATTTGCATAACCTTACATAACTACTTATTTACACAACCTCACATTGGCACATTCTCATAACCACACACTTAACCACATATTTATACACCTCACACATTCTTACAACCACGCACTTAATCACAGATTTTCACAACCTCACACTGGCACATTCTCATAACCACACACTTACATTAGCACACATTTAGAATTATATAGCCACACATTTACACAATCATATAACTGCATATTAGCATAATTAAATAAGCACACATTTACGTATTTGTATAACTACATATTTACACAACCTCACATTTACATAAACTCATAACCACACACTTATACTAGCACTCGTATTGATCATATAGCTACACATTTACACTATCGTATAACTACACATTTATACAATTACCTTACAACACACTTACTCTAGCACGCTTTTATACAATTTGATAAGCACACAGTTACACAATCTCACACTACCTCAATTTACCCAAACTCCCATTTACATGATCACATAACCATGTATTTACTCAGTTACACCTTTACGCAAATTCTTTACAACAAAAATTGAATAAGCCGTCCAAACGAGGCGTTTCAGGCAGAGACTGCAATGGACTACAAATGGGGTTTTTTGAGGATGGCAGTATGAGCTAAATAAGGACCCTTTTTGGACTTAGAACGATCAGCAGGCCACTCGGGGTGTCCAAGATCAAAATATAAACTTGGAAATGTAGCATAATAGGTCCTCTTTAACACAATCTTGCATCTGCGCAACAGTGTCATTACACAGTCAAACAACCGCATAACTGTGCATATTTACATCACCGCATGACTACACATTAACATAGAAACAACTACTTACTTAAACAACCAGATAACTTCTCCCTTATTTGACCGAAGAAACTGCTTTTATGAAATTATGCATTCTAACAACCTGAAATAACATGCATAACCATTCATTTATCAAAACACACAATGGCACATTTACTGTACCACACAATGCCAAATATACACAATCACATATTTATGCAACCACACATTTAGACAACTTCCCATATGCACAACTGCCCATTTACACAATTACTCTTTCAAACAACCTCATGTTTAAGACGAGCACATGAACACTTAATTCTTCAACTGCTTATTTACGCAACCTCATGTTCATTGCACGCTCGCACAATCGCACGTTCTCACTGCCTCATACTTGACCGCATAGCACATTATACTGTTGCCACCTGCTGGTTGAATGTGGAGCTGCAATAATCTTAGTCTCTCTCCCTTTGTTGTCTAACAGCAAAGTAAGGGCGGTCCCACTCGGCTCACACTTCCTTCCAAATCCACGGTGAGTGTCCTAGTAGTTCAGTGTAGAGATTTTCTCTTCCTCTTTGTTGTATTCTTGTCACTTTTCAACGTTATAAGCATTCGTGTTTTTCTCTCTCTTCACTATACCTTCGTATTTTTGCAGCTATATCTCTTCTACTGTTATATTTCTTTCTCTTTCTTGCTCTTCCTCTCTCCCTCTGTCCTTCACCACTCCCTGTTCCTTTATCCTCCTTCCTGCCCTCATTTTCTCTCTCTTTCTCACTGTCTTTGTATTGCTGTATTTTTTGCTTCTGTTTACTGTGCTTGCTTATTTCATTCTATTCTCCCTATTTCCCTCTCAGTTCAGTCCAGTTTATTGTGCTCTATATTGGCAAGACATGAACATGGCAAATAATGCCAAAGCAAATATGAAATGTGTAAGAATGAGTTTTGATTGATTATCAGTATTGACAAACTTGGTTTCCTATAAAGTTGAATATCATTAATCATAAAAAAAATTTCTCCAACTGATTTTGTTTATATTGCTTTCTTCTCGTCCTTCCTCTGAATGTTACGGTCTGTGATGTTGTGTAAGTTTTGTTTTGGAGCAATGTCCCAACAAAGAGGGTTTTGAATCTGAAATGTCTTTCTCTCGCTCTCTCCTTTTCTCTCCCTCTCCCCTCACTGTTCCTTGTTCTCCCTCTCTCCTCCCCTCCGGGCCTCTCACTACAGGACGCTGACCTGGCTCGGCTCCTGAGCTCTGGCTCCTTTGGGAACCTGGAGAACCTGAGCCTGGCCTTCACCAACGTCACCAGCGCCTGTGCCGAGCAGCTCATCAAACTGCCGTCCCTCAAGCAGCTCAACCTGTGGTCCACTCAGGTATGCCGGCTGCCCTACTTCTACCAGCCTGTGTGACGCTACAGGCGGATTTCTGCACCAGTGCCAGTTTAGTTCACTGTAAACCAGCGTTGGTGCTGGTATAGCAGCCCAGATTAACCCCCTGCCATACTATACCTGGGTGTACTCTGGCCTAGGTCAACATATGCTCCGGGAGGTAAAATGGCCTATCCTGGTTTAGACTCCGGGGTATATTTTGGCCTACACCGCCCCTAATCACTCATTTATACTAGGACCTCTAATATTTAGTGACTAAATGTGGGGGGTATAAGCGGGGCTTGCCCAGACTATATTCAGGGCATAAAACAGGCTAGCCCAGTTAAACCCTTGGTATATTTTGGGCTGCTTCATTGGTTTAACTTTGTCACTTCACAGTAAAATTGTCCAGTGTTTAATTAACTCCTGCATTGTACTTAAATAGAGAGTCCAGTCAGGACCAGAAGTGCTCTCCAAAAGTTATTTTTAACCTGTTTTTGCTCTGTTAAGCGTTACTGTCTCGAGCTGTGGCTAAAATCTCCACTCCAGTCTTGGAGTGCTGAAGTGCAGCTGTAACTGTAGTCACAGAGTGCCGCAGTGTCTGCGGGTTTGTGTTGTGTCCTTTTAATCAGCAGTCACACTCAGGTCTGTGTGGACTGTGGGCTCCTCAGCTAATCATTGACCCAGATGAAGCACTGAAGCACTAAGGCAGAGTGAAAACGGGGAGATACTGTAGTGCCCTGGAGGACTGTAGACAGAAGTCCCTGCTTTAAAGACGTGTGTCTGGCAGTGGTTTATTACGGGTTGGCTGAAGATGAGACACTCTGGCTAAAGTGGCAGTGTTTGTTTTGTGAGGGGTGTGGGAGCCAAGGTTCAGCTGAAAGCGTGCTCTGGAAGATGGCGCATTACCCACTATATTTCACTCTTCCTGCCATCCATACCTCTTTCCCCTCCATCCTCCTCTTGTGCTTCGTCCCTCTCTTCCCTTGCTCTCTCTCTTTTTCTCCTCACTTTCTCTCCCTCCATACCTCCCTTTATGTGTTCCTCCCTCCCTCTCACTCATTCTATATGCCTCTTCCCTCTCTCTCTCTCCTTCTGTGCCAACCGCATCTCTCTCTCACTCCATCTCACTCCTTCCATCGCTCCCTCTCTCTGTCCAGTTTGGCGACGCAGGGTTGCGGTTGCTGTCGGAACACCTGGCCTGCCTGCAGGTGTTGAACCTGTGCGAGACGCCCGTCACTGACGCTGGACTTCTGTCTCTCAGCTGTAAGACTATCCGCATAAATCCTCCATGACACACACACACACACACACACACACAGGAGTGCACCTCATGCACATACACTTCACTGAAGGCATGTTGGCAGCTTCCATCCTTTACAGTGATATAGCACCACACCCTGTCCTGATGCACTATGCTGACATGCATTTTTACCAGAGAAATATACTGTGATCCAGAGGTTCGTAAGCTGTTATCTTAAATGCTATTAGCTGATTAATTTTTACTTCTAAGCCCTTTGGAAATGGTTTTTCTTGCTCAGTATTAAAACATTACCTTGGTACTGCATAAGGTGATACAGTGTGTTGTTCGTACTGGCTGCTGCACACCAGTTGTTGCAGGCATCTGTAAATGTTTTATTAAAATCAAATATTGCTAAAACTAACAGTACTTTTTATGATTATGATGTCTTGGTTGTTGTACTTTTATATATGTACTTACATTTATTTAACGCTAATTTCCTAAAAAATATGTTTATTTCTTTGAAAATCTTTAAAATCATTGGTGATTCCAAACCTCTCAACCATTTGGGTGTAGTTGTGTTGTAGCATGTGTTTTTAGGAACCATCTGTGTGTCCACGTCCGTATGCTTTTGGAACCTGCGAAAACTGTGTGTATGTGTCTGAGCACACGTAGTCACCCTGTGTGTGTACGGACAGCGAGCACAGTAATTTATTGGGCAGCAACACAATTTATTTTTCCATTTTTTATTTCTGAACTCTAGCTCTTTGAGTTGGTAGGATAGAAACTCAACAGCGACTATACAGTTGAAGTGCAGACTGTCGGCTTTAATTTGAGGTGTTTTTGTCCATATTGACTGGAACCATTTTCTGGTCCATAAAAAATGGTATAGTTTAACAAAATATGGAATAATCATTTGTAACAGTTGTTAACACGTCCTTTACTGCCAATGCTTGAAGCCTATGACACACAAACATCACCAGACGCTGTGCATGTTCCCTGGCGGTGCTCTACTAGGCTTATGTTGAAGCCAGCTTCTGTTCCCTGCTTGTTTCAGAGACTTTTTACCGCCAGCCTTTTTCAGCATGTAAAATATATGCTCTTTTGGATTCAAGTCTGATGATTGACTTGGCCAACAGAACCGAAAAATGTGTCCCTGTCCAATGAATTATGGTGCTCAGTGTTCACTGCATGTATGTGAAGTGTCTACTTGAATAAAGTAACCATGTGAGTGTGCTTGTCTCTTCCAGCAATGAAAAGCCTTTGCAGCCTGAACATGAATAGCACCAAACTCTCTGCAGATACCTATGAGGACCTCAAGGTTGGTCTCCTGAGTACCCTTCCTCTCCCGCCTCCTTTCCTTCAGATTTCTAGCAGCTCGATTGCATGCTGTGGAGATGTCTTTGATTAGTCTGTGGAGCAGTGGTCTCTAATCTAGTCCCAGGATAGCTACCATTGTGTAGGTTTTTACTCCAACCCTATTTCGGCACACTTGAGGCGGCTCGTCAGCAGCTCATCAAGAGCTTTAGCTTGGAAATGTGGTGTGCTTCGCATTGGTTGGAGTGAAAACCGTCACAACGGTAGCTCTCTATGATCACGGTTGAAGACCCCTGCTACAGAGCGTATTTTCTGCTTAATGTAGTGAATTTTATTAATTATTTACCCTTTTTTCCATTATGTTTGTGTTTTTTACCACCCTTCTTTCCATCCCCTCTCACGCAGGCGAAGCTGCCCAATCTGAAGGAGGTGGACGTTCGTTACACGGAAGCCTGGTGATTGTACATTACACTATTGCCACACTAGGACCTTCTCGCGTCATCTAAAACAAACCAGGACCTTAGGACATCCCCCTCCCCTTAGCAGGATAGACTGATTATGATGCCTGATAGCAGGACTTTGTGATGTCATCCTCTCAACAGGACGCTGTGACATCATCATGACCACATGAATCTTTAACGTCCCAGGAACTATGATGTAATACCAATGAGCTGGACCTTAGGACACCATGTTTCTTGTGATATCATCTATGAGGCGTCTCCTGAGTGAGACGTGTCAAGTGCGAGTTTGGGTGAAGAGGTGTACCCCATCGCAGTCCAAAGCCTCTCCCCTCTCTCTTGATGCCTTTACTGCTCCCTGAATCTGTATGGAGCAGAGCAAGGAACTGGGGCATCCACTTCCTCAATTTTTCCTGTTCAGGAAGTTCTGCCACCTCGGTTTCATTTGTCAGGGGTCTCCTGTCATAAGACCTCCCCCCTCTTACGGCAGATAGCCAGGAAAAAAACCACAGATGAGTCCTGGCTATGTTGTTTTCAGAGGAGAACATGCCTGTGTGAACCACAACGAGATAAGAACTTGAAAGGTTGTGAGAATTTAACGCTCATGTTTTTTTTTTTGGTTTGTTTTTTTGTCTTTTTCTTCCCCCTTTGTCCTCAATGCTAGTCTTGTTTGTTCACAAAGTTCCACTCTAGGCATAAGAAATCACAAACGGTAACGTACCGTGTTTTTCCTGTCTCTCTCTCTCTCTCCCTGCCTCAAGCTCCCCTCTGTTTTCATTAGTTTTTATCGACTTGAGTGAACATATTTTTACAGACATCTCTACTTTCATATACTGTGTTTATGTATAGAATAATATGTCTACTCATTTTCTCAATTTACCATTTAAAATCATTTACAGGATTTTTTTTTCTTTCTTTTGTTCTTTATAAAAATAGTTTTAGGTCAGGTGTACAGAACTATACCTCTGTATTTAAAAGATGGTTAGGTATGAGGTGGTCTGGTACTGCCTTTTATTTCTGTTTGTTTTTCTCCGTTTATCTTTACTTTTCCTCTCTATCTTTCCTCTGGTTACTGTCTGTGGAAACTTTGCTCACATACACTGCATAGTCATTAAAAAAAAGCAAAAAAAAAACATGCATTTCTTTTCCAATTGGCCATTTTTTCGTGAGCCTTTTCTCTGATTAGCTGTCCAGTAACTAACCAGTAAAGTCAAAGGTCTGAGGAACAGAGGAGCGAGCCGACAAACTGATGTCTTTTACCCTGCAGTCAGCCAAGACCAAACTTATCTTTTGTTTATTGTATACGCTTTTTTATATACATATAGTACATGTATATAAATGTATAAATATAAATGTATATATTTTCCCTCCCTCCTTCCATGGGAGACAGCTGCCTTCATCTTCAGGTTGTATGTAAGCGTGTGTGCGAGCAGATGCACAAGTCCGTGCATGCGTAGTTGTGCGTTTTCCACAGTACGGGCACTATATTTATCTTTCAGCAGATACTGTGCTTCTGTTTTTCAACCTTTTATTATCTTTTGGAGATTTGGTATGATCATTTCAATCAGATAGTTGCTTTTGCGTGTTTGTCAGTTTTTGTTGTTTTAATTTTATAATATTGCTGTCAAGTGTGTCGTCCGATGACACTTACCGATACGCGAGGACTGAGACTGTTTTGGGCGACACTGAACATTGATGCAAGAGTGTGTGTGAATGCGTTGTGCGCGCTTGTGTGTGTGCATGTAATGAAGTAAATGTGATCTTGGTTGTATTGCCCTCCGATTTGAAAAGCTGTTCGTAACATTAATATTGTCTAGGTTTTAAGCCAATGCACTCTCGCCAGCCAGAGAAATTCATTGCTGTTTTGTGTACACATATAATTACCCGCACCCAGTAGCCATATGTTGTTTCCTAAGCAACGACCCTGTTTCAGAACCTTTCTGTCATTGGTGAATTACACCACACATATTTACAATGCTGTTTGACCACACTAGCAGACATGGGGGTGTATATGTTGGTGGCTGTTGGGTTCCTCTGAATTGAACACATCAAAGGTTTCTCAACAGCCAACTGAAGGGAGGATGTTTATTAGTTTCATTAGTTTGGAGAAAAATATCTTTTTTCCCTCGGCTTGTTAGCTGTATCTAACCAGTGGATTTCCTTCAATTGGTATCCTAATGTCCATGCAGACTGAAGTTGGCAACCGGTCTTCTAAATTTGGCTTTTCTGTTACTCAAAGTTTTGCTGCGTGTTCTTCTCTTAATGTTTGGGACTGTGGACCCCCACTCAACTCTGTTAGCCCATGCCCAATACCCCCCTCCTTGAAAGTAAAACTGCGTGAGGGAAATACAAATTTTGTAAAGATAGTCAGCAAAGACCACTAATCACATCTTACCCAGCAGCTGCTGCCGCCTTAGTTCTGTGACTGCCAATGACGGGAAAAGACTGAACCCAAGGCGATGTAGGAAAAAAAACAGGAAAACAAGCGATGTGAAATAATTTCAAGCAAAATAAAATGGTCTCTGAATACACCTGTTCCTGTTATTATAATCTGACCCAAAGTCAGAGTCTGATTTGCTGAAACCTTCGGTTTACTGCATAAAAACCATGCTCCTGCAAAATCAACTGTATGACCTGGCCATGGCATTTACGTTGAACTGCTAACTATCCCCCACAGGTGGGACCGGGGGATATTGGATTGGGGTTTTTGTGTTCCTGCATCTGACCAGGGACAAGAATTATCTGAAACTATTATACCTAGATGCGTGAAATTTTGTGTGCTGAATAAGCTACTCCTGATCTAAGTTGAGTTTGAAAATGAATGCCAAAGGATTGTTTTTTTTTTTACAGAGTTATGGCTCTAGATCTTGGCAGGGGATAGTGACGACACTCATCTTGTTGGCTATGTTTTCAGACTTGTGCTAGTATGTTTTACATGTGCAAGATCCAACCAACTACCCTGCTGCAACCACTTTCATCAACTATCCGACCCCACTTTTATGACTGGACTAACTCCACTAAGTGAGCCTTTTTTATCAGCATTTTATTTCAAGCTCACAAAAAAAATGGATGCATACGCAGATAAAAGCGCTAACCTACATAAAACACAAGCTTTATGGGCCTTTGAACTTCTCACAGCAGAGAGGTGTGATGTCTGAGTCCCCGCCTCTCAATTACTTTCAGCACCACGTGGAAGTCAATATGGGCAGAGCTCCAGGGATAAATCTAAAATATCCTTGGGATTAACCCAGTTGAATTTGTTCGTCACATCGCTCTCTAGTAGCCACTCTTGGTCACCTGGGGACTGAAGGCGTATGAGCCCAATATACCCTGATATTCTCCGCCGTGTGTAATAGGCAATGCGCATGCACTGTGAAAAGTGAGGGGCAGTCGTCATGTGAGTCAGGAATTGCCTGCTGAGTCGACTGGAGCTGGTTACTGCAGTGGATTGAACTGTTCAATAAAAAAAATAAATATAAGCTTTGAAGACTACAGATGGCTATCAATGATCACAATTGCAAATTTAATTGATCAAATTAAAATAGGGTCCACTTATGTTAGTTTTATTTTTGGCATCATGAGCAGTCAAACAAATAATTCAATAATGGCAAAAACATTTAGCTAATCTCAGGCTGTTGACTTTCCATATGTTTAAACAACCGGGACAAATTTCATTTCTGTGCTCAAAATAACGTTGAAGATCCTCTGGGTCTTCATCAACATGTTTTTGGAGTTTGTTTATAAAACTGAACCACTCACTTGGGCTGAAGCCGTGATTAAGCAGTTAATTTCAGTGTGTATGGTGCTATGGAAAAGTGTTTGTCCCCTTCCTGCACACTTGTCTCTAATCCTCAAACAAAATTATGTACGGCAAAAACAATCCAGTTAAACTCAAAAACAGATTTTTAAATGAATATGTACTGAAGGGAAAGGTTTTCCAAACCCAATGGCCAATTGTGGAAAAGAAATTACCCCCTCAGTTACTGAATCAGCAAATTCACCAAATTTCATTCATATTTTGGTTGGACTAGATGCACTCATACTTGATTACAACCACCTCTTTTGACCGAAGACACATATAAAACCTTTTGTAGCAACATAAAGCTTGTAAAAAGGTCTACACATGACACGCAATGCCTCAATCAAAAGGAATTATGGAAGTGATGAGAAAATTGTGTACATACAGCGCCCTCCATAATTATTGGCAACACTGGTTAAGATGTGTTAAAAGCCTTAAAATAAATTCAAGTTTTATTGCAGAAGCATACTCTCACACTGAAAATTGTAGAAAAATGTAACCTTCAACTCAAGTGAATTTTAAGGGAAAAAAAATTCCTGACTAAGAAATAATTATTTTTCATAAAATCACCTGTTCCACAATTTTTGGCACCCCTAACAATTCCTAGGAAATAAATGGAATTGAAGTATTTCTGTCATTTCTACAGTAGTTTACAAAGTTGATCAGAGTATCTAGGAACATTTAATTAGTAATTCATCACTTCCTGTTTCCCTGGGGTATCAATATGATGTGACAGAGAGGCCATTTCTCTTATCCACTCTTCAACATGGGAAAGACAAAGGAACACACCATTCAAGTAAGGCAGATGTGTGTAAACCTTCTCAAGTCAGGCAATGGCTACAAGAAAATAGCCACTCGCCTGCACCTGCCTATATCTACAGTCAGAGGAATCATTTAGAAGTTTAAAACAACTGGAACAGTGCTAAACAAGCCTGGACGAGGAGGCAAGGTTATTTTGCCACCACGCGCAAAGAGAAGAATGGTAAGAGAAATAAAAAGTTCTCCAAAGCTCACTGTTAAAGAATTCTAACAAATGGTAGCATCTTGGGGTCACAAAGTCTCCAAAACAACCATCAGGTACTATCTACATGCCAACAAGCTGTTTGGGAGGGATGCACGGAAAAAACCTGTTCTCACTCACAATCATAAACGCAAACATCAGGAGTTCGCTAAGCAGTACTTCAACTGGGACAGTGTGCTTTGGTCAGATGAGACCAAGATGGAGCTTTTTGACAACAAACACTCTAAATGGGTCTGGCGGAACACAAAAGAAGAGTATGCAGAAAAGCACCTCATGCCCACTGTGAAGTATAGGGGAGGATGCTGTGGGCCTGTTTCTCTTCCAGAGGCTCTGGGAACCTTGTTAGGGTGCATGGCATCATGGACGCTTTGAAATACCAGAACATTTAAATCAAAATCTGGTGGCCTCTGCCCGGAAGCTGAAGGTGGGTCGTCACTGGGTCTTTCAGCAAGATAATGACCCTAAACATGTGGCCAAATCTACACAGAAATGGTTCACCAGACACAGAATCAAGCTCCCATGGCCATCTCAGTCCCAGACCTCAAACCCATTGAAAACCTGTGGAGTGAGCTGAAGAGGAGAGTGCAGAGGAGAGGACCCAGGTCGCTGGATGATTTAGAGAGATGGTGCAAAGAGGAATGGTCGAAGATCCCTCTTTCTGTATTTTCCCATCTTGTGAAACATTATAGGAGAAGATTTGGTGCTGTTTTGTTGGCAAAAGAGGATTATACAAAGTATTAACATCAGGGGTGCTAATAATTGTGGCACACATGATTTGATGGAAAAGAATTATTTCTTAATGTGGGATTTTTTTTCCCACTGAATAAATGCACTTCAATTAAAGGTTGGGTTTTTCTCTTTTTTCATTTTGGTCCTATATTGTTTAGAAAAAAAACTGAATTTATTAGAAGCTAAAGAACACATCTTAATTAAGGGTGCCAATAATTATTGAGGGCGCTGTATATCAGTCTGGGGATGTTCCAAAGGGTTGCCCTGGGACTCAAACCAGAGTAAAAGCCACAAATGAAGAATGCTTGGAACTGAGGATAATCTTCTTAGGAGTGGCTGCCCCTCTAACATTCCTCCAAGAGCACATCGCTGATTCATTGGAGAAGTCACAAAGGAACATTTAAGAAACTGCAGGCCTCTCTACCCTCACGTAAGGTTAGCTCTCGAAGTGGAATTTTCTGCAATGGCTAAGTCAAACACGAGACACGAATCCGATGTGAGCAAGCGTTTCACTTTCTAAAGGCAAAACACCTCAAGAACAAGCAGGAACTTGAAGAAAATGAGGGCCTGGCAGAGCACCACCATGGAACAAACCCAGCGTTCTGTGATGTTTATGAGTTCCAGACATCAGGCAGTCATTGGCTGCAAAGGATTTGCAACCATGTATTAAAAATGGCAATTTAGTTTATGCATCTATTTGTCTGGTTACTTTTGAACCAATACTTTTGGTGGGGCTATGCATCAAAATGGTTTTAATCCCTACATACAATACAATACATGCGTATATACAATATTTGTAGCCCCGGACGGAGTGTCTGGGGGTACTATGGATTTGCGGTTGTCACGCATCAGTGTCCGCGTCTGCAGAGATTTTCTTGTGAACGTTCTACAGACTGCAATTCTTCTCCGATCCCTCTCATGTTTCACATGCACGTTGATAGTGGTTAAAGGATGAAGCCTATCGATTTTGGTTGAGTTTCGTTATGTGGTGTCCGAAATATTCCCAGAACACCAACAAAAATTTTCCCATTGGAAAGAATGGGAGTTGGGTTCTCATTGTAGAGTGCATGATTTCACACCTAGAGTGGGAACTGGGAGCACAGAGGCTGCAAAAAATACTTTTCCTTTCACTATAACCTCCACAAATTTGAATCTCTCCTAGCAGCTAGAATTCTAAGCTGGTTTAAGATGGTCTGAGTTGTGTTATTAGCTGGTGTAGCTGGTCTCTATAGCTTGATGAAGGCAGTCAAAGCTGGTTAAGCTGGTATTGTCCACTGGAGTCAGCTGGTGAAGGGCTAGTCGACCAACTAAAACTGTCCAAAAAGGATGC
This sequence comes from Gymnothorax reevesii, assembly GCA_029721435.1. Taxonomy (NCBI): domain Eukaryota; kingdom Metazoa; phylum Chordata; class Actinopteri; order Anguilliformes; family Muraenidae; genus Gymnothorax; species Gymnothorax reevesii. Next base: position 26,193,878 of record CM056574.1, on the reverse strand, counting down.
TTAAACCAGCCTGGCCAGCCTAGGCTGGTCAAAGCTGGAATTTTCAGCAGGGTTGTTTCCAATCCCTGAGTGAAGTATGGGAAGTCCAGAGTCATAATAGCTTTCCATGTTACTTGGGATGAGGTGCACCTTTCCGCAAGTGAAACGGAAACTTCAACGCACAAGGATGTTAATGCCGCATGAGAATCTCACTAAGCATTCAATAAATTATTACGTACTACGGTGAATAAGCCTAAAAAATGCATAAAGCCGTTTTCACATAGCACGCGGTTTGGACGGCGCTCTGCGCTGGGCACGGCGCAGACTGTGTTGAGCGGCTTTCAGAGTGGGCGCTGAGTAGGGCACACGCATGCGCGTTGTGATCGCATGTGGCGCTGTTTGCTATGCAATCAATCAAGAAAGATAACTACAACGATGACAATAAAGATATAGTTTTAAAAATTGTTCCAACTCACGTAAATGGCGAAGTCCAAACCACAACTTTAACGACAACAATAATGGCAAACGATATCGCTGCGATCACTTTCAGAGCAATTTTATGAACAATGGAAAACTTGACCAGCCATCAAATCCGTCGGAATTAATAGGGCTTCACTTCAACATGTCATGTTCATTCAACATGGCAGATGACATCGCTGAGAAACTCATTACATAACGTTAATCTAAAACCAAAAGGATACCTTGTACTAAGTTAACTCTCCAGATGTATTCGCTGAATAGCAGCTGTGAAGCTAGGCCAACGTCAATTTTCCAACGAAGCAAAAATGGGTTCGCTGAAGAGAAAGTACAGCCAATGTGAACTAATCAAAGTAGCTAAATCAGCATTTACATAAGAAGTGAGGTGAGTCGTGCGAGTTATCTTTCTCAGTGTGGACGCCCCGAAGAGGTAATTATGCTATGCTAACGATATCTCTGCCAGTTTTTAAACACACCTAGTATTCCCAAATTGTGGAATATCTCTCTTCATGCTTGGGCTTTTTTAGCGAGATCCCGGTAGATGTTGAGTCTCGTGTCCCACAGCTCTGCATGCAGAGGGACCACCACAATGATGCTCTCCTCCATTTTTGCTCTGCCTTTCTGATTTTTTTCAGATTCCAATATTCTCTCCTATTGGACACGCCCAAGGTGTTACACCCAAGTTCAAAGTATTAGCACCCACCTCGGCGAGTCCAATGCGTGAGACTTAGCATCTCTGCCATGGCCCTCTGTGATTGGCTGATTTGATATCTAACAGCTCAGCTGAGTTTCCATACATATGATTTGGTTAGAATAGGGTGCGTTCGAAATGTACACTCACCCTCTCTGTACGGCATTATCTTGTGAATGTTCTACATTGAAAACAATATAAAGACAGTGAATAAGCGAGTGGACAAGTGTGCATTCCGCGTGTCATCATCAAAACAAAGTTAAAGTTTTTCTGCCACAGTAGTCAAACTTATTTTATGCAAATTTCTTGTTTGAATTTGTATATGACCATGTTTTTGCCTAAAATCATTCGATAATGCAGAAATCTAAAGGAAACAACTATGTTTGGGAGCGCCCCAAGAAATTTGTTTTTTTTCACAACTGTTCTGCAGTTTGGGTGCGACGTCAACTCGGGAACGCTCAGCCCTGCCCCCAACCCGGCATTTATGGATCCTGCATACAGTCCTGACCTATACCCATCGCGCTTCCTGTCGTAACTCAAAAAAACAATGCCAGTGGAGTCTTAAATTATGTATGAGGAGCAATCGGAAGATAATACTTCTGGTGCAGAATTGTCCGATTTTAAAGAGGGAGAGGTTGAAAAAAGAGGGATCCAGCCATGTATGTTCGAGCCTCAGGCATCCCATGATGGCTCGGCGGAAAGTGCACATGATGACAGGGAAGATCTCGAAGCGAGACTGGGCAACAATGACTGGTTAGTTATTTTTACAGTTATTTTCCTCTGTTAGATTTACATGAACATGAGGACCTATGCGATTTCATAGTGTAATGTGGAAAGAAGCCACTAGATTCACCTTTTTTTGTTAAGTCCAGTCTGGAGCTAGGTTTGGGCATGTCCTGGGCATGTCTGAGACGGAAAGTCCCAGAGAATAAAAAAAAGTCTAAAAGGTGGGAGGGGGCTGCAAAAGAGTATATAAGGAGAAAAACAGAGAGAGTAAAGTAGTAGGACAAATTGCAAGGAGAAGGATACATTTGACCAGACCTGTCACTCTTTTCAAGACCTGAGAAGCTTTTTGTGGATTTTTGCCTGTGTTGGAGCATTTTCCTGTCCCAGGACATCACCAAGTAACCCCGTCTCAAAGGGACTGTAAATATTTTTTTTCTTGTATATTATCAATCTTGGTCAGTAGTATAATTGTAGGTTAGTGTTGGTCTTTGTTTAATTAAATCTGTTTGAGTTTTAAAATTTTGCCTGTCATCCCTTGTTGTCTTATATGTCATAACAAATTGGGGCCATCCCTGCTGAAAATTCCAGCTTTGACCAGCCAAGGCTGGTCAGGGTGGTTTAAGCTGTGTTTTGGACATTTTTAGTTGGTCAACCAGCCCTTCACCAGCTGACTCCAGCTGAAAATACCAGCTTAACCAGCTTTGACAACCTTCATCAAGCTATAGAGACCACCTACACCAGCTATGACCAGCTAAGAACACAGCTCAGACCATCTTAAACCAGCTTAGAATTCTAGCTCCTAAAATTCTAAGCTGGTTTCAGATGGTCAGAGCTGTGTTCTCAGCTGGTCATAGCTGGTGTAGCTGGTCTCTATAGCTTGATGAAGGTGGTCAAAGCTGGTTAAGCTGGTATTTTTAACTGGTGAAGGGCTGGTCGACCAACAAAACTGTCCAAAACACAGCTTAAACCACCCTGTCCAGCCTAGGCTGGTCAAAGCTGGATTGTTCAGCAGGGATAACAATAGCTATTCATTATTGCAAGGCATTCACTCAGTCATGAGATATGAAGGTGTGCACGTCGCTGGTTGTCATGTTAGCAGCAGGTTAAGCCTTCGTTAGCTGTCAAATAAGGTGCATTGAGTGGCCTCAGATTGGCAAAGAACAAAAAAAAGAAAAATGTTTCACGCTTGCTTCAGATGGCTTCTCAATTTTGCGAAACAGACTTAATAGGCAGTTAATCTGAAACACATTTTTTTCTAATAGCTGAAGCGGAGGCTTGGCTCCGATAAAGAGCAGGCACATGGCTAGTTAATGCACTTATTCTGCATAAGTAGCCATGTGCTTACTCAGACCATGACTCTACACTGTCAACTTCCGCAAATACTTCACTTAGCGGTAAAATGGCTTTTTTGAGATTGTCCGAGATCAGTAGCAGGATCGAGGGGTACAGTAGGCAATGCCAGACTGAAAACACAGTCTGACCGTTCTGCATTCACGTTTGAGGTTGCCTAGCAAGGAAGTTGGTATGTGCTTAATTGACATAGGTACGCAGACATCGCCGCCTACTTAGAGTTGTTAATTTGCTCTGAACCGCTTGAGGGAAACATATGGAAACGTTAGCGAATTTCACAAGATTCGCATCAAATTTAATTTAGCTTTATTGGTTTTACAAATTCAGTGAACATTACAACCAACAAGCTCAGAAATTTACAAATACAATTAAGATCAGACCAAATTAAAACACAGAAAAGAATTCCCATAATCATACCAGTAAACACATACAAATTAATATTTCAAAGTTCACCAATCAATTGTACAATTGGAAACATAGCTAGTAACTGCTGTCGTAAATATATCAGCAGCTACTCTGCTGCCTCTCCTCTTAGTGGCTCTCTGCTACATTCACCTCGATTCACCGTCAGAAGTACCCAACTTCACCGCAGGAATCGCATGAGGTTTTAATATTCGCTTTCTCCCCTTATTAAAATTGCTTAATAAAACGGGTGCTACCCATCCTTAAATGTGACTGGCTGAGCCGCGTTCCATGCTGGTATAAAATTACTTCATACCATGGTCTGGGTGAATACATTGTTCTGATTGGCTGGCAGGTATGCATTAAAACCGTGGAACCGCACAGGTAGTTCGGCAACGGTCGTTTCGCCATTCGAAATTCATCCACTAGCCAACTTGTAACCCTAGCAACGTTAAACGTGGTATTCGGCTGGGTACAACAGAAACCTAGCTGCTAATTTATCTCCAGTAAATTTAGCGGCGTCATATAAGTTGCGTCCTGCGAGGCGGTATAGGTACTCGAGCGATAATGACGGGAAATATTTTAGCAGCGAGGTAATCAGGCTTTATTCATTAAACGATTGTAATTGTGTACGGTTACAAAGGAAGCTAACGTGTCCACTTCATGTGTCAGCAACTGCTGACAGTTCGCCAGCGATGTGCTGTGCCAGCAGACTGATTTCAGTTCGCTGACTGCGGAAACCGTCATAAGTTCATTGTAATTGTGGGTAGCAAGTTAGCAACAGTCTGCATAATCGCGCATAACGTTGTATTATGCATAATCTCCTTTTCAGATGGAATCCGGTATCAAATCATCAGCTAGTAAACGGATGTAACGATAAGCATGTGTGAAAAAATTCTTTCTCCATGAACATAAGAGGAACTACAAAACCCAAAACCAGTGAAGTTGGCACGTTGTGTAAGTCGTAAATAAAAACAGAATACAATGATTTGCAAATCCTTTTCACCCAATATTCAATTGAATACACTGCAAAGACAAGTTACTGAATGTTCGAAAAGGTAAACTTTGTAATTTTTTGCAAATATTAGCTCATTTGGAATTTGATGCCTGCAACATGTTTCAAAAAAGCTGGCACAAGTGGCAAAAAAGACTGAGAGAGTTGAGGAATGCTCATCAAACACTTATTTGAAACATCCCACAGGTGAACGGGCTGATTGGGAACAGGTGGGTGCCATGATTGGGTATAAAAGCAGCTTCCCTGAAATGCTCAGTCATTCACAAACAAGGATGGGGCGAGGGTCACCACTTAGTGAACAAATGCATGAGCTGATTGTCGAACAGTTTAAAAACAAAATTCCGTAATATCGTCAAAAGGTTCAGAGAATCTGGAGAAATCACTGCACGTAAGCGACAAGGCCGAAAACCAACATTGAATGCTCGTAACCTTCGATCCCTCAGGCGGTACTGCATCAAAAACTGACATCAGTGTGTAAAGACATCACCACATGGGCTCAGGAACACTTCAGAAAACCACTGTCAGTAAGTACAGTTCGTCGCTACATCTACAAGTGCAAGTTAAAACTCTACAATGCAAAGCGAAAGCCATTTATCAACAGAACCCAGAAACGCCGTCGGCTTCGCTGGGCCCAAGCTCATCTAAGATGGACTGATGCAAAGTGGGAAAGTGTTCTGTAGTCTGACGAGTCCACATTTCAAATTGTTTTTGGAAACTGTGGACGTCGTGTCATCCGAACCAAAGAGGAAAAGAACCATACGGACTGTTATAGGCGCAAAGTTCAAAAGCCAGCATCTGTGATGGTATGGGGGTGTATTAGTGTCCAAGGCATGGGCAACTTACGCATATGTGAAGGCACCATTAATGCTGAAAGGTACATACAGGTTTTGGAGCAACATATGTTGCCATCCAAGCAACGTCTTTTTCATGGACGCCCCTGCTTATTTCAGCAAGACAATGCCAAGCCACATCCTGCACATGTTACAACAGCATGGCTCCGTAGTAAAAGAGTGCGGGTACCAGACTGGCCTGCCTGTAGTCCAGACCTGTCTCCCATTGAAAATGTGTGGCGCATTATGAAGCGTAAAATACGACAACGGAGACCCTGGACTGTTGAACAACTTAAGCTGTACATCGAGCAAGAATGGGAAAGAGTTCCACCTGAAAAGCTTCAAAAATTGGTCTCCTCAGTTCCCAAACGTTTACGGAGTGTCACTAAAAGGAAAGGCGATGTAACACAGTGGTAAAAAGACCCCTGTGCCAACTTTTTTGCAATGTGTTGCTGCCTTTAAATTCTAAGTTAATGATTATTTGCAACAACAAAAAAAAAAGTTTCTCAGTTTGAACATTAAACATCTTGTCTTTGCAGTGTATTCAATCGAATATAAGTTGAAAAAGATTTCCAAATCATTGTATTCTGTTTTTATCTACAATTTACATAACGTGCCAACTTCACTGGTTTTGAGTATTGTAAGATAGCTGGTTCAATGTAGCTTGGCCTATAGTATTGGGCATGAGAAGGCGCGGCGCCTGTTGATTACCAACTCGCGGAACGCGCGAAGCGGCGGGACATAGTATTCACGACCGTCCGTACGTCCGTCCCGAATCCTTGTCAGCGAGATATCTCAAGAACGAATTGACGGATTTTCTTCAAATTTGTTGTGAACATGTATTGGTCTGATACCCCGGTGCAAGTTGATTCAGGTGACCTTCGCGCCATTTTCAAGGTCACACCGAGAGATTGTGCATTTTCACACTGAGCCTTGTCAGCAAGATATCTCAAGAACGAATCAATGGATTTACTTCACATTTCAGGTCAACATGTATTAGGGTGATACCCTGGGGCCAGTCAATTTCGGTGACCTTCGCGCCATTCTCAATGTCACACCGAGAGATTGTGCATTTTCACTCTGATAGCCTTGTCAGCGAGATATCTCAAGAACGAATCGACGGATTTACTTCACATTTCATGTCAACATGTATTAGGATGACACCCCGGCGCCAGTTGATTTCGGTGACCTTCGCGCCATTCTCAAGGTCACACCGAGAGACTGTGGATTTTCACACTGATAGCTTTTTCAGCGACATATCTCAAGAACGAATCGACAGATTTACTTCAAATCTTATGTCAGTGTGTATTAGTGTGATACCCCGGCGCCAGTCGATTTCGGTTACCTTTGCGCCATTCTCAAGGTCACACCGAGAGGTTGTGCATTTTCACACTGATAGCCTTGTCAGCGAGATATCTCAAGAACGAATCAAGGGATTTACTTCAAATCTTATGTCAACATGTATTAGGGTGATACCGCAGCGCCAATCTATTTTGGTGACCTTCGCGCCATTCTCAAGGTCACACCGAGAAATTGTTCATTTTGACACGATTTCACATTATGTGGCGGGGGACAAAGACACGTTAGTGTCAAATACTTGTTTTTTTAGTGCAAGACTTTAACCAAAAATTTCTGAATGCTGCGATTTGATATTGCTGATGAATGACCATGGTATAAGCCGAATTATCAACTCTAAGGTGAGCATTCCATGGTTTTAAGGAACTTTGCGGTGCATTAAAACCGTGGAATGAACACCTTCTCGTTAATTATCCCTTACTAACCCACTGTGGCAGGCCGCAGCACAAAACTACTGCACGCAACAAGCTACTCTGCACTCAACTGACTCGTTAGGTTACGTTTGTTTTTTTATGGCCCCAATTTGTTATGACATATCGCACAGCAAGGGATGACAGACAAAATTTTAAAACTTAAACAGATTTAATTAAACAAAGCACTGACCAAGATTGGAATATAAAAAAATGAGACAGTTACAGTCCCTTTGTAATTTAGATGGGGTTACTTTGTTGCGATGTCCTGAGACAGGAAAATGCTCCAACACAGGCAAAAATCCACAAAAAGAGCTTCACAGGTCTTGAAAAGAGTGACAGGTCTGGTCAAATGTATCCTTCCACTATTTCTCCTTGCAATTTCTCCATCTACTTTACTCTCTCACCTTTTCTCCTTATATACTCTTTACCAGCCCCCTCCCACCTTCTAGACTTTTTTTCAACTCTCTGGGACTGTCCCCTCTTAGGCATGCCCAGGACATGCCCAAAAAACCTAGCTCCAAACTCGGCTTAACGAAAAAAAATGTCAATACTGCCATCTAGTGCCTTTACTTCCCACATTACACCTCCATTCCAAAAGGGAAAAATTTTGACTCATAAAGGCAAAATTTTTCTTTTCAATAAAAAAATGGTTAAGTAGACACTTGTGAGTATATGTGTGTAATTTGTTGTGGCCCCAATTTGTTATTACATTTATAACACAACAGCAACAGCAACAGCAAGGGATGACAGAAACAGTTTTAAAAACTTGAACACATTTAATCACAAAACAAAGACTAACACTAACCTACAATTAAGACCAAGATTGATTAGAGAAAAAAAAACTGAAATATTTTCAGTCCCTCTTTGTGGGGCGGCTTGGTGATGTCCTGGGTGAGAAAATGCTCAAACACAGGCAAAGAAATCCACAAAAGAAACGTCACAGGTCTTGAACAGAATGGCAGGTCTGGTCATCTTTTTGCAATTTCTCCTACTACTTTACTGTCTCAATTCTTTTCCTTATATACTCTTTTGCAGACCCAACCCACATTTAGACCTCTTTTTTTTTAATTTTTTTTGAGACTTGCCCCAGACATGTCCAGGACATGTCTAAACATGGCTCCAGTCTGAGCTTAACAAAAAAAGGTAAATACTGCCATCTAGTGGCCTATATTCACATTACAATATATATATATATATACATATATATATATATATATATATATATATATATATATATATATACACACACACAGTGGCGCTTGAAAGTTTGTGAACCCTTTAAAATTTCCTGTATTTCTCCATAAATATGACCTAAAACATCATCAGATTTTCACACAAGCCCTAAAAGTACATAAAGAAAACCTAGTTAAACAAATGAAGCAAAAATTTTATACTTGAAAATGATCCAATATTACATATCTGTTAGGGGCAAAAGTATGTGAACCTTTAGGATTAGTGGTTAATTTGAATGCGAAATTAGAGTCAGGTGTTTTCAATCAATGGGATGACAGTCAGGTGTGAGTGGGTACCCTGTTTTATTTAACCCCTTTCTGCAGATGTAGACCTTCGCGTCTATAGATATGCAAATTTAAGCACTTAGTTATAGTAGTCGACCACGAGATGGCACCCCCGGATCAGCTATTGAATATTTATAAGCAGGCAGAGCTGAAACGCGATTTAGAGTATGGAGAAGTTCCCTCCAATCCCTGTGTTTCAGGAGTAGCATGAATTAAACTCCTCAGCTAAGCCTGATGTGCAAACTGGTCAATATACTTGCCCATAGTATCGATGCAGTAGTTTAAAAAAATTATCACTTGCGACAGAAAAAAAACTTAGTACTCTGTAGCAACCATTTTAGCTACAGTGAGCCAACAGTATTCCAATTAGTGGTTGAAAAAATACGTTTTGTGAAGCAAAAAATCCGGCATAGTATCGATTCTCTCACATTCTACTGTCAATTACAGTCATCACACACAAAATATGCGTAGTTCCCTCCCATGGATTAACACGTATATTCCTCCATTGACAAATTCGGTGCTCCCTTCTATCCACCCAAGTACTTGTGTCAATAGCCAGTCACTCAATTATATACTCAGATTCATCTGTGTAACTCTACAGTTATAGTTCACGCCCTCGTGAGGCTTCCCCGGTAATGATGTATTGATGGACTCGTTTCTTATCCAATTCCCGAGTGTTTAGACTTTCCTCAATAACTGAAATACATTGATCGGACAATAAGAATAGGATACAAAGCTAAGCGTAAAAGTAAGGTTGGTTGTGTTCTTCGAATGTTGGCCATGGTTGCGCAGCTGAAAATGATGTGATATCAAAGAAACAAAGACACCCGAATCCGGCCTGAAGTGTTCAGTTTCATTTACGAGATAAATGTTGTATGGACGCGGTCAATGGGAATTATTCCGAATGAAACAGTACTGGAGGGTTCCTTCTACCCGATACATCTGTCTCTGGAGGAGGGCATCAATGAAGAAAATAGGTTATACTTCTACTCTGCATTTTGCTCTAATATGGCTTTTTGCTGTGGAATTTATACCGCGTTTAAAGACATCGAATGCCGAGGTTTTCGTTTCTCCATATGCATACAGCTCACCCATGTCGATAGAGCCCTCGGTACGTTCATTACACTATTCTGATGAATATATAGGGCTTATGTCGTTTGATTTTTTGTGAAAGTTAAATTTCTGTTAAAATAAGGTATATTTCAGAATTCAGATATTACTGAGTTAGTGAGTTTTTACCCCATAAGGTGTAAGGTTATGAGCTCGTATGTGAGAGCGGTTAGCTTTTCATTGCAGCGTGAATGTTATAGCTGTTTAATCAGCACTTTATTTAATGCTTGGGGAGCTTCTAAGAAATATGGACAATATTGTTAACTTTATTATGTAGAAAAGGCATGTTTTGTGTTTGGAGAGGTTACTGGTGACCAATGATGTTCAACTGCACTGATATTGATAAATTCATGCTAAACTCATCCAGAAAATCATTAGTTCATGCTGAATTTCATGCCCCAAAAGTTAATTTGTGTTAAATATATGATTAATGTATGATTTGACAGTGAATCATTTTGATGTATCTCAGACTTTGGGGAGACACCTGGATAGCTATCTAGTTTAGCTCATAGCAAGCGGGTAATGTTCAAGATGAATTGTACTTGTGGTCAAGAAGTTTATGATCCCAGGAATGAATAGATTTAAGTCCCAGCAGTTTTTCATTTGTCAGTATTATTATTTTTTTTGCTTTTTCAATGGTGAATTCTCATGAAGATTTTTTATGTTTGCAGCCCCTTTTCTCCACCAAAATCATAAAAATAAACTGAAATACGATGGGAGTCTAAATGCTTCAAGTGTCTAGACTCAATTGAGTCAAAGTTTTTCTGTCTGTAAAGCTGCAATCCTGATTTATAAAGCCTTAAATCAGGTAACACCTGAAAAAAAAGAGCCAGATTTGGCTTCTGCGCAAAGGGGTTAAAAAACAGGGATCTATCAAAGTCTGATCTTCACAACACATGTTTGTGGAAGTGTATCATGGCACAAACAAAGGAGATTTCTGAGGACCTCAGAAAAAGCGTTGCAGATGCTTATCAGGCTGGAAAAGCTTACAAAACCATCTCTAAAGAGTTTGGACTCCACCAATCCACAGTCAGACAGATCGTGTACATACGGAGGAAATTCAAGACCACTGCTACCCTCCCCAGGAGTGGTCGACCAACAAAGATCACTCCAAGAGCAAGGCGTGTAATAGTCGGCAAGGTCGCAAAGGACCCCAGGGTAACTTCTAAGCAACTGAAGGCCTCGCTCACATTGGCTAATGTTAATGTTCATGAGTCCACCATCAGCAGAACACTGAACAACAATGGTATACATGGCAGGGTTGCAAGGATAAGGCCACTGCTCTCCAAAAAGAACATTGCTGCTCGTTTGCAGTTTGCTAAAGATCACGTGGACAAGCCAGAAGGTTATTGGAAAAATGTTTTGTGGACGGATGAGACCAAAATAGGATATTTTGGTTTAAATGAGAAGCGAAAACACAGCGATCCAGCATAAGAACCTTATCCCATCTGTGAAACATGGTGGTGGTAGTATCATGGTTTGGGCCTGTTTTGCTGCAACTGGGCCAGGACGGCTTGCCATCATTGATGGAACAATGAATTCCAAATTATACCAGGAAATTCTAAAGGAAAATGTCCGGACATCTGTCCATGAACTGAATCTCAAGAGAAGGTGGGTCATGCAACAAGACAAGGACCCTAAGCACACAAATCGTTCTACCAAAGAATGGTTAAAAGAAGAATAAAGTTAATGTTTTGGAACGGCCAAGTCAAAGTCCTGACCTTAATCCAATCAAAATGTTGTGGATGGACCTGAAGCGAGCAGTTCAGGTGAGGACACCCACCAACATCCCAGAATTGAAGCTGTTCCATACGCAGGAATGGGCTAAAATTCCTCCAAGCTGATGTGCAGGACTGATCAACAGTTACCAGAAATGTTTACTTGCAGTTATTGCTGCACAAGGGGGTCACACCAGATACTGAAAGCAAAGGTTCACATACTTATGCCACTCACAGATATGTAATATTGGATCATTTTCCTCAATAAATAAATGACCAAATATAATACTTTTGTCTCATTTGTTTAACTGGGTTCTCTTTATCTACTTTTAGGACTTGTGTGAAAATCTGATAATGTTTTGGGTCATATTTATGCAGAAATCTAGAAAATTCTAAAGGGTTCACAAACTTTCAAGCACCACTGTATATATACACATATAATACAATATGCTAATAAAAGCGTGATATATACACATACCCAAACACGGGACAAGCAATCAGCAATTACATTGTCAGTACCCTTTACATGCTTAATTTCCAAGTCAAACTCCTGTAAAATCAAACTCCAATTCAACAGTCTCCAATTCTTATTTTTCATCTTACTCAAAAACATTAACGGATTCTGGTCAGTATATACAATCATTGGCTTTTGCCCTGTACAAACATAAACCTCAAATTATTGTAACACAAGGACCTTGTCTCCTGGTTTTAACTCATGGCTTCTAGCCTTATGATCATACCAAGTAGGGCTGTGCGATATGACAATATATATCGTGCCACGATAGATAAATGTCTATCGATAGAAAAATGGTTCTATCGTTTATATCGATGTGTTACAAATCAAGTCATTTCCAGTAATTTATAATGGGAGTTTATGAGCATAGGCCACATTAACTGACTGCCTAACATACATAGTAACACAGTTTAAAGTGATAGTCCACCCAAAAACTGTAATTTGAATATCAATTGCTCAGCATTAGATGTCTCGGCCTTGCACCTCCCTACATGCTGCTCTGGTTTTGGAGAGGGGCAGAGAGCCTCTGCAGGAGCCAAACACACCTGCGGTGTAGCTGTGGCCAAGTTTTGACAGAAAAGTAAAAGTGTCGCTCCATATGGTGCACTCAGGGCACCACTTTTGCCTGGGAAGAAATGTGCCAGCATCAGGAAGCATGTACAGATTTTACAGTTGTATTGTAGATTATGTTCACTGCTGAATTAAAAATTTGCACTACTCTTACAATTAAAAGGAGAAAACGAATAAAATATGATTAAGTACCTTTTATTTGTCAAATACATAATCCTAAATGCAATAAGAAATAGCCCTTTCCATGTGGTGATTTTATAGAAACGATTTATTCATGAAAATTACAGAAATTTTACTATATTGTGATATATATCGTTATCGGGATGTCAGGTAACCTATATCGGGATATGAGATTTAGGTCATATCGCACAGCCCTAATATCAAGTTTTCATTTTTCCCTGACTTGATTTCAAGTTCTCTTTGGCTAGGTCACAAGCTGCGCGCAGTCTTTCCTTTAGCTTGCTAACATACTCTAACAGACTGATATGCGGCTCCTTTTCTAGCCATTGTTCACTCAACAATAGCAAAGGTCCTCTCACTTCATGGCAAAACACCTAGCTCAAATGGACTGAATCCAGTAGACGCTTGCACCGGTTCTCTAGCTGCAAACAACAGCAAATGAACACCTTCATCCCAGTCTTTCTCATGGTCATAACAATAAGTCCTCATCATTGGCTTGAGAGTGGAATGAAACCGCTCTAATGTACCCTGACTCAGGCGCTGGAAAGAATTTGCTTCGCACCTAGTTCATACACAACCTGCTGAAACAATCCGGAAGTGCAATTGCTACCTTAGTCTGACTGAATTTCCCTGGGAAGGCCAAATTACTTGAAGAACTTTATCAAACCCTTCAAGATTGCAGTTGCCTTGATGTTGCGTAGAGGTATGGCTTCAGGGAATCTGGTAGATGCAGAAATGATTGCCAACAAGTTCTGATTTCCAGATCTAGTCTTGGGTAATGGACCAACACAATCAACCATGACCTTGGAGAAGGGCTCCCCAAATGCTGGGATAGGCTGCAATGGAGCTACAGGTGAGTCTAACTGGTGTTTTCCAACTACCTGACAAGTGTGACAGGTTTTGCAAAAGTTGGAAACGTCTTTCCGAAGCCCAGGCCAAAAGAGGTGTTTCATGATCTTATCAACAGCCTTGTTAACACCAAGATGACCTCCTAAAGGTAAACTATGAGCCATTGTTAAGATCTCATTCCTGTAGACCTTCGGAACAACAATTTGCCTGACCACTGCCCAATCTGCATTGGCAGGGATATCAGGAGGGCGCCACTTCCGCATCAACACACCATCCTTGAGATAATACCCAACTGGAACTGCGTCTATTTCTTTATCAGGAAGGGCTCTCCTCTTTAGTACACAAATTTCAGGATCATTAGTTTGCTCCTCAATCAACCGCTTTCTGGACAGAGACAAGTCTCCAGACACATCAGAATCACCAGACCCATCCGGCTGGCTGAATAGAGAACTGATAAAAGTATCTGATAAGTCCTCAAACGGAGAAACCATAGTAGGCCAATCAGAGTCATGAGGCGAACCACCTGAGTCCTGACTATTGAATGTACTGGACGGCACCACAACATCTTCTTCTTTAGCCTTCTTGGCCATAGCACGAGTCAATGCACAAGAAGGATACAGAGATGGGTCCTCTTCCCCATCTTCAGTGCTCGGCTGTGAAGTAAGATGTACAGGGGGAACTACTTTGCCCCCAGCCAGGTCATTGCCTAGCAACAGAGAAACACCCTTTATAGGTAGACTTGACATAAGTCCCACCTTTACCTGTCCTGTAACTAAATCTGACTTCAAGAATATAGAGCGCAGGGGTACAGATACAGTCCTCCCTTCAATACCTTGTACAAGTATGAAATCCCCTGAAGCGGTCTCATCACGTAACTCCAAGGAGTCCATCAACAAAAGTGACTGAGAAGCTCCGGTATCCCTTAGGATATATATGGGGACAGGAGTAGTATGCTCATTCAGAGCCACAAATCCCTCTGACACAAATGAAAGAAATTCCTCCCTCACAAAGTCAGCTGTATCAGGCTTTTTAGCCCCACAAGAAGCAGGCAATTTAGCAGATTGGTTATCTACTACAGGGGTTTCTAACCTTGTTTTCACAAAGGCATTTGGTTTGGTATCCTTTTCTTTCTCTTTCTTAGCTTTTAGGAACCAACAGTTAGTTGTAACATGACCAGATTTCTTGCAATAACTGCAAACTAGACCACTTTTGTCACTGTCAGCTTTCACACTTTGATCAGACCTGTTACTGGATTTCTGCGCACCATCACCAGATTTGTCTTTGTCTTTGGGTGAGGAAATCTTGGGTATCACCGTAACTCTTTTTCTGAAATTGGGACCATCTATTGTTACTGCTAGACTGAAATTTGGACTTATGTGTGAGAACATATTCATCCGCAAATTTGGCAGCTGATTGCAAATTCAGTGCTTGCTTCTCATTAAGGTAGGTCTTAACATCATCTTTAACACAGTTCTTGAATTCTTCAACTAACACCATCTCTTTTAGTGAGTTGAAATCATCCTTGACCTCCATAGAAGTACACCAG
The DNA here is from genome assembly GCA_029721435.1 of Gymnothorax reevesii. NCBI lineage: Eukaryota > Metazoa > Chordata > Actinopteri > Anguilliformes > Muraenidae > Gymnothorax > Gymnothorax reevesii. The sequence continues at coordinate 26,178,635 of CM056574.1, read as the reverse complement.
CGCTCAAAGCAAACCTTCTTCTCATTAGCAAATTCCACATAAGTCTGATTTTCAGATTTCTTCAGACCTCTGAATTTCTGTCGGTAAGCCTCTGGAACCAACTCATAAGCTCTCAAAATAACCTTTTTGACAACCTCATAATCAGAGGAATCATCTGCAGACAAAGCTGAATAGGCTTGTTGAGCTTTACCCTTGAGGACAGTTTGCAACATCAGAGGCCAGTGTTCCTTTGGCCACTGGCAACTCTTTGCTACCTTTTCAAAACACTGGAAATAGTTGTCTACGTCCTTTTCAGAAAATGGAGGCACCAGTTTTACCTCCTGACTGGCACAAAATTTATTTTTAGTTTCAATTTTAATTTTTAGTTTCTCCATTTGGAGTCTTTCTTCTCTATCGAATTTCTCTAATTCAAAATCTCTCTGTCTTGCAAATTTTTCTAACTCAAATTCTCTTTGTTTTTCTTTTTCCTCCCTTTCTATTTTCTCTTTTCTTGCTAATTTTTCTAACTCAAACTGCCTTTGTTTTTCTTTTTCTTCCCTTTCAAATTCTAGCATTTTTAATTTAAGTTCCATTTCTATATTTGGATTTTCCACTGGAAACTGTTCTAGATCTCCGGGTGCAAACACATTTTCATCAATGTAATATTCAACTATCTCTCGAGCCAGTCTTGCTTTTCGCATGGCTGGTTTCACCTCTGTCAGCTCTAAATGTCTGCAAATTTCTAGCAGTTCTGTCTTTTTAAAAGACTTCAAAACCCCTACGGTTGGTGATGCCAAGAAATCATCCATTGCTGTTGTCAATATTATGTATTCAATTTAAAAAAATCAATTTTACAATTTGAAATTTTAGATTTTCAATAAATTACTCACAAAATGGTCTATCCCGGACCTTGAGCCCCCAATTTGTTATGGCCCCAATTTGTTATTACATTTATAACACAACAGCAACAGCAACAGCAAGGGATGACAGAAACAGTTTTAAAAACTTGAACACATTTAATCACAAAACAAAGACTAACACTAACCTACAATTAAGACCAAGATTGATTAGAGAAAAAAAAAACTGAAATATTTTCAGTCCCTCTTTGTGGGGCGGCTTGGTGATGTCCTGGGTGAGAAAATGCTCAAACACAGGCAAAGAAATCCACAAAAGAAACGTCACAGGTCTTGAACAGAATGGCAGGTCTGGTCATCTTTTTGCAATTTCTCCTACTACTTTACTGTCTCAATTCTTTTCCTTATATACTCTTTTGCAGACCCAACCCACATTCAGACCTCTTTTTTTTTATTTTTTTTGAGACTTGCCCCAGACATGTCCAGGACATGTCTAAACATGACTCCAGTCTGAGCTTAACAAAAAAAGGTAAATACTGCCATCTAGTGGCCTATATTCACATTACAATATATATATATACATATATATATATATATATATATATACATACACACACTGGCGCTTGAAAGTTTGTGAACCCTTTAAAATTTCCTGTATTTCTCCATAAATATGACCTAAAACATCATCAGATTTTCACACAAGCCCTAAAAGTACATAAAGAAAACCTAGTTAAACAAATGAAGCAAAAATTTTATACTTGAAAATGATCCAATATTACATATCTGTTAGGGGCAAAAGTATGTGAACCTTTAGGATTAGTGGTTAATTTGAATGTGAAATTAGAGGCAGGTGTTTTCAATCAATGGGATGACAGTCAGGTGTGAGTGGGTACCCTGTTTTATTTAACCCCTTTCTGCAGATGTAGACGTTCGCGTCTATAGACATGCAAATTTAAGCACTTAGTTATAGTTATCGACCACGAGATGGCACCCCCGGATCAGCTATTGAATATTTATAAGCAGGCAGAGCTGAAACGCGATTTAGAGTATGGAGAAGTTCCCTCCAATCCCTGTGTTTCAGGAGTAGCATGAATTAAACTCCTCAGCTAAGCCTGATGTGCAAACTGGTCAATATACTTGCCCATAGTATCGATGCAGTAGTTTTAAAAAATTATCACTTGCGACAGAAAAAAAACTTAGTACTCTGTAGCAACCATTTTGGCTACAGTGAGCCAACAGTATTCCAATTAGTGGTTGAAAAAATACGTTTTGTGAAGCAAAAAATCCGGCATAGTATCGATTCTCTCACATTCTACTGTCAATTACAGTCATCACACACAAAATATGCGTAGTTCCCTCCCATGGATTAACACGTATATTCCTCCATTGACAAATTCGGTGCTCCCTTCTATCCACCCAAGTACTTGTGTCAATAGCCAGTCACTCAATTATATACTCAGATTCATCTGCGTAACTCTACAGTTATAGTTCACGCCCTCGTGAGGCTTCCCCGGTAATGATGTATTGATGGACTCGTTTCTTATCCAATTCCCGAGTGTTTAGACTTTCCTCAATAACTGAAATACATTGATCGGACAATAAGAATAGGATACAAAGCTAAGCGTAAAAGTAAGTTTGGTTGTGTTCTTCGAATGTTGGCCATGGTTGCGCAGCTGAAAATGATGTGATATCAAAGAAACAAAGACACCCGAATCCGGCCTGAAGTGTTCAGTTTCATTTACGAGATAAATGTTGTATGGACGCGGTCAATGGGAATTATTCCGAATGAAACAGTACTGGAGGGTTCCTTCTACCCGATACATCTGTCTCTGGAGGAGGGCATCAATGAAGAAAATAGGTTATACTTCTACTCTGCATTTTGCTCTAATATGGCTTTTTGCTGTGGAATTTATACCGCGTTTAAAGACATCGAATGCCGAGGTTTTCGTTTCTCCATATGCATACAGCTCACCCATGTCGATAGAGCCCTCGGTACGTTCATTACACTATTCTAATGAATATATAGGGCTTATGTCGTTTGATTTTTTGTGAAAGTCAAATTTCTGTTAAAATAAGGTATATTTCAGAATTCAGATATTACTGAGTTAGTGAGTTTTTACCCCTATAAGGTGTAAGGTTATGAGCTCGTATGTGAGAGCGATAAGCTTTTCATTGCAGCGTGAATGTTATAGCTGTTTAATCAGCACTTTATTTAATGCTTGGGGAACTTCTAAGAAATATGGACAATATTGTTAACTTTATTATGTAGAAAAGGCATGTTTTGTGTTTGGAGAGGTTACTGGTGACCAATGATGTTCAACTGCACTGATATTGATAAATTCATGCTAAACTCATCCAGAAAATCATAAGTTCATGCTGAATTTCATGCCCCAAAAGTTAATTTGTGTTAAATATATAATTAATGTATGTTTTGACAGTGAATCATTTTGATGTATCTCAGACTTTGGGGAGACACCTGGATAGCTATCTAATTTAGCTCATAGCAAGCGGGTAATGTTCAAGATGAATTGTACTTGTGGTCAAGAAGTTTATGATCCCAGGAATGAATAGATTTAAGTCCCAGCAGTTTTTCATTTGTCAGTATTATTTTTTTTTTTGCTTTTTCAATGGTGAATTCTCATGAAGATTTTTTATGTTTGCAGCCCCTTTTCTCCACCAAAATCATAAAAATAAACTGAAATACGATGGGAGTCTAAATGCTTCAAGTGTCTAGACTCAATTGAGTCAAAGTTTTTCTGTCTGTAAAGCTGCAATCCTGATTTATAAAGCCTTAAATCAGGTAACACCTGAAAAAAAAGAGCCAGATTTGGCTTCTGCGCAAAGGGGTTAAAAAACAGGGATCTATCAAAGTCTGATCTTCACAACACATGTTTGTGGAAGTGTATCATGGCACAAACAAAGGAGATTTCTGAGGACCTCAGAAAAAGCGTTGCAGATGCTTATCAGGCTGGAAAAGCTTACAAAACCATCTCTAAAGAGTTTGGACTCCACCAATCCACAGTCAGACAGATCGTGTACATACGGAGGAAATTCAAGACCACTGCTACCCTCCCCAGGAGTGGTCGACCAACAAAGATCACTCCAAGAGCAAGGCGTGTAATAGTCGGCAAGGTCGCAAAGGACCCCAGGGTAACTTCTAAGCAACTGAAGGCCTCGCTCACATTGGCTAATGTTAATGTTCATGAGTCCACCATCAGCAGAACACTGAACAACAATGGTATACATGGCAGGGTTGCAAGGATAAGGCCACTGCTCTCCAAAAAGAACATTGCTGCTCGTTTGCAGTTCGCTAAAGATCACGTGGACAAGCCAGAAGGCTATTGGAAAAATGTTTTGTGGACGGATGAGACCAAAATAGGATATTTTGGTTTAAATGAGAAGCGAAAACACAGCGATCCAGCATAAGAACCTTATCCCATCTGTGAAACATGGTGGTGGTAGTATCATGGTTTGGGCCTGTTTTGCTGCATCTGGGCCAGGATGGCTTGCCATCATTGATGGAACAATGAATTCCAAATTATACCAGGAAATTCTAAAGGAAAATGTCCGGACATCTGTCCATGAACTGAATCTCAAGAGAAGGTGGGTCATGCAACAAGACAAGGACCCTAAGCACACAAGTCGTTCTACCAAAGAATGGTTAAAAGAAGAATAAAGTTAATGTTTTGGAACGGCCAAGTCAAAGTCCTGACCTTAATCCAATCAAAATGTTGTGGATGGACCTGAAGCGAGCAGTTCAGGTGAGGAAACCCACCAACATCCCAGAATTGAAGCTGTTCCATACGCAGGAATGGGCTAAAATTCCTCCAAGCTGATGTGCAGGACTGATCAACAGTTACCAGAAACGTTTACTTGCAGTTATTGCTGCACAAGGGGGTCACACCAGATACTGAAAGCAAAGGTTCACATACTTTTGCCACTCACAGATATGTAATATTGGATCATTTTCCTCAATAATTAAATGACCAAATATAATACCTTTGTCTCATTTGTTTAACTCGGTTCTCTTTATCTACTTTTAGGACTTGTGTGAAAATCTGATAATGTTTTAGCTCGTATTTATGCAGAAATCTAGAAAATTCTAAGGGATTCACAAACTTTCAAGCACCACTGTATATATACACATATAATACAATATGCTAATAAAAGCGTGATATATACACATACCCAAACACGGGACAAGCAATCAGCAATTACATTGTCAGTACCCTTTACATGCTTAATTTCCAAGTCAAACTCCTGTAAAATCAAACTCCAATTCAACAGTCTCCAATTCTTATTTTTCATCTTACTCAAAAACATTAACGGATTGTGGTCAGTATATACAATCATTGGCTTTTGCCCTGTACAAACATAAACCTCAAATTATTTTAACACAAGGACCTTGTCTCCTGGTTTTAACTCATGGCTTCTAGCCTTATGATCATACCAAGTAGGGCTGTGCGATATGACAATATATATCGTGCCACGATAGATAAATGTCTATCGATAGAAAAATGGTTCTATCGTTTATATCGTTGTGTTACAAATCAAGTCATTTCCAGTAATTTATAATGGGAGTTTATGAGCATAGGCCACATTAACTGACTGCCTAACATACATAGTAACACAGTTTAAAGTGATAGTCCACCCAAAAACTGTAATTTGAATATCAATTGCTCAGCATTAGATGTCTCGGCCTTGCACCTCCCTACATGCTGCTCTGGTTTTGGAGAGGGGCAGAGAGCCTCTGCAGGAGGCAAACACACCTGCGGTGTAGCAGTGGCCAAGTTTTGACAGAAAAGTAAAAGTGTCGCTCCATATGGTGCACTCAGGGCACCACTTTTGCCTGGGAAGAAATGTGCCAGCATCAGGAAGCATGCACAGATTTTACAGTTGTATTGTAGATTATGTTCACTGCTGAATTAAAAATCTGCACAACTCTTACAATTAAAAGGAGAAAACGAATAAAATATGATTAAGTACCTTTTATTTGTCAAATACATAATCCTAAATGCAATAAGAAATAGCCCTTTCCATGTGGTGATTTTATAGAAACGATTTATTCATGAAAATTACAGAAATTTTACTATATTGTGATATATATCGTTATCGGGATGTCAGGTAACCTATATCGGGATATGAGATTTAGGTCATATCGCACAGCCCTAATACCAAGTTTTCATTTTTCCCTGACTTGATTTCAAGTTTTCTTTGGCTAGGTCACAAGCTGCGCGCAGTCTTTCCTTTAGCTTGCTAACATAGTCTAACAGACTGATATGCGGCTCCTTTTCTAGCCATTGTTCACTCAACAATAGCAAAGGTCCTCTCACTTCATGGCAAAACACCTAGCTCAAATGGACGGAATCCAGTAGACGCTTGCACCGGTTCTCTAGCTGCAAACAACAGCAAATGAACACCTTCATCCCAGTCTTTCTCATGGTCATAACAATAAGTCCTCATCATTGGCTTGAGAGTGGAATGAAACCGCTAAAATGTACCCTGACTCAGGCGCTGGAAAGAATTTGCTTCGCACCTAGTTCATACACAACCTGCTGAAACAATCCGGAAGTGCAATTGCTACCTTAGTCTGACTGAATTTCCCTGGGAAGGCCAAATTACTTGAAGAACTTTATCAAACCCTTCAAGATTGCCGTTGCCTTGATGTTGCGTAGAGGTATGGCTTCAGGGAATCTGGTAGATGCAGAAATGATTGCCAACAAGTACTGATTTCCAGATCTAGTCTTGGGTAATGGACCAACACAATCAACCATGACCTTGGAGAAGGGCTCCCCAAATGCTGGGATAGGCTGCAATGGAGCTACAGGTGGGTCTAACTGGTGTTTTCCAACTACCTGACAAGTGTGACAGGTTTTGCAAAAGTTGGAAACATCTCTCAGAAGTCCAGACCAGAAGAAGTGTTTCATGATCTTGTCAACAGTCTTGTGAACACCAAGATGACCTAAAGGTAAACTATGAGCCATGGTTAAGATTTCATTCCTGTAGACTTTCAGAACAACAATTTGCTTGACCACTGCCCAATCCGTATTGGCAGGGACACCAGGAGGGCGCCACTTCCGCATCAACACTCCATCCTTGAGATAATACCAACTGGAACTGCGTCTATTTCTTCATCAGGAAGGGCTCTCTTCTTTAGAACACAAATGCAAGGATCATCGGTTTGTTCCTGAATCAACCGCTTTCTGGACAGAGACAAGTCTCCAGACACATCAGAATCACCAGACCCATCTGGCTGGCTGAACAGAGAACTAATAAAAGTGTCTGATAAGTCCTCAAATGGTGAAACCATAGTAGGCTAAACAGAGTCATGAGGCAAACCACCTGAGTCATGACTATTCAATGTGCTGGACGGCACCACATCATCTTCTTCTTGAGCCTTCTTGACCATAGCACGGGTCACTGCACAGGAAGGATACAGAGATGGGTCTTCATCGCCATCTTCAGTGCTCGGCTGTGAAGAAAGAACTGGGGGAACTACATTGCCCCCAGCCAGGTCATTGCCTAGCAACAGAGAAACACCCTTAATAGGTAGACTTGACATAAGTCCCACCTTTGCTTGTCCTGTAACTAAATCTGACTTCTAGAATACAGAGCGCAGGGGTACAGATAGAGTCCTCCCTTCAATACCTTGTACAAGTATGAAATCCTCAGAAGCGGTCTCATCACGTAACTCCAAGGAGTCCATCAACAAAAGTGACTGATATATATGGGTACAGGAGGAGAATGCTCATTCAGAGCCACAAATCCTTCTGACACAAATGGAAGAAATTCCTCCCTCACAAAGTCAGCAGTATCAGACTTCTTAGCCTCACAAGGAGCAGGCAATTTAGACGATCGATCATCTACTACAGGGGTCTCTAACCTTGTTTTCACAAAGGCATTGGGTTTGGTATCCTTTTCCTTCTCTTTCTTATCTTTAAGGAACCAACAGTTAGTTGTAACATGACCAGATTTCCTGCAATAATTGCAAACTAGATCACTTTTGTCACTGTCAGCTTTCATACTTTCATCAGACTTGTGACTGGATTTCTGAGACACATCACCAGGTTTCTTTCGGTGAGGAATCTTGGGTATCACCGTTACCTTTTTTCTGAAATTCGGACCATCTAGTGTCACTGCTGGACTGAAATTTGGACTTATGAGTGAGAACATGTTTGTCTGCAAACTTGGCAGCTGATTGCAAATTCAGTGCTTGCCTCTCATTACGGTAGGTCTTAATATTATCCTTGACACAGTTCTTGAATTCTTCAACTAACACCATCTCTTTTAGTGAGTTGAAATCATCCTTGACCTGCATAGAAGTACGCCAGCGCTTAAAGCAAACCTTCTTCTCGTTAGCAAATTCCACATAAGTCTGATTGTCAGATTTCTTCAGACCTCTGAATTTCTGTCGGTAAGCCTCTGGAACCAACTCATAAGCTGTCAAAATAACCTTTTTGACAACCTCATAATCAGAGGAATCATCTGCAGACAAAGCCGAATAGGGTTGTTCAGCTTTACCCTTGAGGACAGTTTGCAACATCAGGGGCCAGTATTCTTTTGGCCACTGACAACTATTGGCTACCTTCTCGAAGCACTGGAAATACTTATCAACCTCCTTCTCCGAGAATGGAGGCACCAGCTTTACCTCCTGGCTAGCATGAAGTTTGTTTTCAGCTTTCATTTTGATTTTTAGTTGCTCCATTTGGAGCTTTTCTTCTCTGTCTAACTTCTGTAAATCAAAATCTCTCTGTCAGTCTCTCTCTTTCTGCTCTTTCCTCTTTCTCTCTCTCAAATTATTTGCTTCTCTCCTTCTGCTCTGTCAAATTCTCTTTGTTTTTCTTTTTCCTCCTTTTCTTTTCTCTCTTTCTCTCTCTCAAACTCTCATTGTTTTTCTTTTTCCTCTCTTTCAATCCCTAGCATTTTTCATTTAAATTCCATTTCTACATTTGGATTTTCCACTGGAAACTGTTCCAGATCTCTTAGTGCAAACACATTTTCATCAATGTAATATTTAATAATCTCTCTAGCTCTGTCAGCTCTAACTGTCTGCATATTTCTAGGAGTTCTGTCTTTTTAAAAGACTTCAAAACCTCTACGGTTGGTGATGCCAAGAAATCATCCATTGCTGTTGATCTGTATATCAATCTAGGAAAATTAAAAAAACTATCTCACAATTTGAAATTTTAGATTTTCAATAAATGGCTCACACAAAAGCCTCTCCCGGACGAGCCCCCAATTTGTTACGGCCCCAATTTGTTATGACATATCGGACACCAAGGGATGACAGACAAAATCTTAAAACTTAAACAAATTTAATTAAACAAAGCACTGACCAAGCTTCTTTTTTTTCACATTACAGTTTCAAGACTTTTAGCTCACTATTTCAGTGTTAGCGAAGTTTAGCCTTTTAACCCGCTAACCAGTTGGCTATCGACCTAGCTAGCTATTGCATTACAGAATTCGATATCACTTTTGCGTTATTTGCAACATTGCTAACTAGCTCACTATTTCAGTAGCCTATATAGCGATGAATTGTTGACTTTTTTTCTTGTGTGTTTATTTTATGGGCTATGTGTAGGGTAACAACATCCATTGTAGTGAACGCTAGTTAGTTGACAAGCTGGCTGGCAAACTAATGCACAATTCAACATATTTTCCTGGACACCGGCAAGTGTGGAGGACAAAAGACAATAGTTCCCTACTCTCGCTGCTGGTTTTGATGGTATGGCCGATCAGCGCAAGTTGACAACAAGGAAACTCGGAAACCGAAACGAAAGTAAAATTATTTAACGGGGTCTTCGGGAGGCATTAAAAGTAGCCTGCTTTCATAGTATATCTACATTAGTGAGTCCAAATAGCCTGATGCGACATGATAATATGGTTCGTTATGAAAAAGCAATCTTAGTGTCTGTGTTGCTTGCCAACCAGTCTGTCCACTCTGTCTTGCTAGGTGGAAGCCAATTTTATTGTCACATTATTACCAATATATTGTCTTTTTTTTTGTGTGTGTTTATTATGTAGGGTAACCGTTTTATAAAAGCAATAAGCCCCCTTGAAGCAGTGGGTTACAGTGATTTTATAATAGCAGAGGGGCACTACGCTGCACATCATGCCTTAGAACGCCCCTCTGCCGTTATAAAATCACTGTAACCCACTGCTTCTCGGGACTTATTCCTTTAGTAGAGCCCGTTGTCGAAGTCGGTGTCCTGGAAGTGGTCACTGCAAACTACGCTAGACTCATTCGGTTCATGCCACTTGACTCGAGTTAGTTTCACTTTCACGGCCCAAAGTTATCTTCGAGCCTTGTCCTTGGAGAAAGTGTGTAAGCTTACTGCGCCTTTGGTTGTTTTGCTACAACCCCTCATGATGCACCGACCTGGCATTTCAAGTATTGAAGCAATTTTTCATTTTTAAAATACCGCGAATACCCACCGCCAAGCTTAGAAAATGTGAGGTACATTCCCAAGTTTATGTCACGGCTGCACGTGATCATGCATACTTGTTTTTTTCACATTTTTTGAAGGCGGGCCCAAAGAACTGGCAAAGTTGTTAAAAAGGTAACCTAGCTCATTTTCCAGGTTGTTTATTTTCACTGCCAGGTCTAAGCTAATTCGGCACTATTTTAAAACATTACTCACTTTGTCAAACAATCGAACACAAAGAAGCATTTGATAGAAATTTAACGTTAAAAAGAGAAACATATGTTCATGAATGTGAAATGCCACTGTTTGCAATCTACCTTAAATGGTATTACTGCTAAGCAAAGCTAGTGTTTGCCTAATGCAAGGTTCATTAGCAAACGTTATGTCTTCGTTAATTCCAATACAGGCTCGCTAGGTTATCGGCATCTGTTTGCCAGCGTTACCATTAAGATAAGTTAAACCTCCGAGGAATATTCACGTACATAACTTCATGGCTCAGCCTGTCCTGCTGTACATAATTTACGAAGAACATTAGGCGCATGAATAAATTAACTGAAGTAATTTCATTTGCATCAAGAAAATTTACAAAGAACTAATGTGGAATCACAATGCAACACAGTTGAAATAACATTTGTTCTGTTTGAAATGACATTTGGATTGCTGACATGATAGAGAACTGCGTTGGGAGGTTGAAGCAAGCGGAAGAGGTCGAGCAGCCATTTTACTATGCCTGGTAGTTAGCAACCGTTATATAGTATTCTATGGCAGAGAAGCACTGATGCGGAGCGACATTTTTGGGGGATGTGGCGAGACAATGCTCTGGCTGTAGTGAAGACGGATACACATAAACTAATTTCAACGAATATATTGCTTATTATTTGCCACTGGCGATCTACCTTATCGGCAGATAATGTGTCAATGTTAGCCCAGCTAATGTTGAAGATTTTATTTTTGCATTTTTCATTATATTCATTATTCATGATTATATATATTTTTATCATTATTCATTCATTGCTCATACTCATAATCAATAACCATATTATGTGGGCAGCAGAAAGACAGACACATAACACAAATAAACATACAAGCAGTGCCACACACAGAGTAGGGAGGGGATAGACACACATATACAAGCAATTCAGTTCACACCTGGATGAGCAGCTCACACACACATAAGCAGCGCACTTCTGTAGCATTGTAAGCAGGCTTCTGTTTAGTTGATTCAAAAAAACATAATCAAAGGATGTATTTGATTTCTGTAGCTTTGATCAATATTTGTTCAGCAAAATCATTAGTTGCTACTGGAAACTTCATCAATTGAATTATTTGTAATAGTTTGATATGCATCGAATTCATTCACTGGTATCTTTTTCTTTTTATCATATTCATCTGGCTGTATTTTCTGTCTTTGTATCTCTGTATATTTCTTGCTGAGGGTGGCTGTAGGTTTCCACTGTAATGTGCATGCATCAAATTCCTGAAGGATTACCTAACTGGAATCTCAGGTTACCCTTCCAATGGTAGTGCGAGAATCAGAGGTATAAAAAGGGCCCGTAAACGCCAGTTCTGGAGAGTTCTTCGGGGAGTTCTTCACTTCTTCGGGGAGTCCTTCAGTTCTTCTTGGGGGCAGTTCCTCTTGCACAAGAGGAACTCGGCTTTACATTTATCAACATGACACAATAAAGCCTAATTTTTCTTTTTCAGAATCTGTCTCTCTCCAATTGCTTGAGGATGGGGGAATCTCAATATGTTGAAGAAAATCCACAACACTAACGGTTATTATTGGAGCAATTCAAATTAATGTTCGTTAACGTGATCCATCAGGTTAGCCTAAAGCTACCTAGATGACGGAACTGAAGTTAACCAGATCAATCAATGTCATACGGCATAAATGAAATGATCCAGTAACACTGCTGTGTAACGCTGTCTATAATATTAGACCAGACTAACTAGAGAACAAATCCAGGCGTTGACTGGTCTAATCATTTAGGCAAATTTATTCCAGCACTAAAAAACGGCTCATGTTCTGCTGACACTCAATTACCGTTGACGGACAAATTTAATTTGCCAGGTTATCTATGAGTATGTAATGTGAGAACTACTTAAATAGATAATGTGATTCACACTCGATGATGAATGGCAGGCAGTTTTACACACAGCTCCTCAATGCACCAGTTAACTCACTTCACTTCTCACGAACGCTACTTTAGCGACCTTGATAAGTTCACATTGCGTTCTCTTCAGCAAACCCACTTTCGCTTCGTAGGAAAATTAGCCGAGCTTCATGGCAGCTCCTGAGTGAACACAGCGCAAGAGAAAACTCAATACAAGACATCCGTTGGGAGTTACACATGCGTTATGCGCTACTGAATCTCACACCCAGTGTTTCTAAAATAAAGACAGCGGTTGACAAAGTGCGAGTTTATGGCTACTTTTTTCATTAAGTTTTTAAATCCCCCCACACAGAATAATATCAATACGTGCAGGATTGACGTCTTGTCTTCTGCAGTCTCAATGACTTTGAACTTCAATTTGGTTGTACCACTGCCCCACTCAGGCGGGATGTAGATGGTCGCACTGCAGGGGAGTTGCCAAGGGGGGGCAGGGGGTGGGCAGTGCCCACCCTGAGAAAAGCTCTGCCCTCCCTAATGAAAACTCAAGTTAAAAACCTGATATACTACTATTTGTCAGCAAACACGCGAAATCCAACTGATTCTCAGCTGGACGTAAACAGCCAATTAGAGTGAGCTTTACGAATGCTTCATTTATCTATCACTATGTGTGATTGGTGGATTCCTTTGCCAGTCTATTCTGCTGTGAAACTATCGAATTACTGGGACCCTCCCATTCTCTTAGACTGCCGTCTTCACTCATCAGTCTGAGGTCACGTCTACTACTCTGTGCTTCTCTCAGGGAATTAAAACTTCGCCCATATCTCTTTTGTTGCTATTTCTGCCACCGCTTATTTTGTAAGTCTTTGTGTTTGATATTATGGTAATTTGTGTTCTAGTTTGTCATTTGTGTTCACTCGTGCGGTTATAACCCGAGTTGGCTACCGAGTGAGCCCAGGCAGCTCGCCAGCAGCTAGTCTGGAGTTGCTAACGTTAGTCACTCACTGGGGTTGTTGCTACAATAATTCTGTATCATAAGCACTTCCGGGAGAAAACTAGACTGGCGTAAGTATTTTTCGGTGACATACTGAACGGAGCCAAGTAAAGGATTTCAGAAGGCAACTCTAAGAAAAGTAAACGCGTTTAAAGATACACACCTGAGGCGGCTTAAATTATTTAAAATGCTGCCGGGAAGAAGCCGAGTTTAGATTTCTGCAGGTGCTCCGCCCTTCCCTAAATCTGCTCCCGTGCACTTGGCCTCAATAACAATCAAACAATTTCAGTGGCCTATAACGATTAAGATGTGATGGTGAAAAGCAGACAAACATAACTGAGCGACGGTGTTGGATTGAAAGAAAGCTAGTTTGAATAATTCGAAAAAATCTTCCTCTTCCCCAAAACCATGAAACGTGAATGTCAGTTCTATTTCGTACGTGCTCCGCCCTCTAACGGGCTTCGCTATTGGTTTACCCCTCCGAGGCCCCGCCTCGGCGCCTGAAAGAAAATTGAACTCACCTGCTCCGTAGGAGTGGGTAGCATACTCACCCCCTATAAAGCCCCGCCGCTGTCAGTGCTCGTCTCCCTTTTTCACTCAGCCTGATGAAAGTTTGGACTCTCGCGGAATTAAGTCGCGAAAGATATGGATTAAGTTTTGTCTCTATATGCCTCCCCCTTGGCGCCCTCGGACCAGCACGATGACTATGCATCTGGCTGGCGGGAGACGCCAGGCGCAGGCTGCTCCGTGTCGCCTATGCAAGCGTCCACACGGGCAGGGGCATGTACAGCGGCTACAGTTTGTGCGCCCTCCAGGCTGGCTCGGGGCCAACCTGAGGGCTGGCGGCGGTCCGTCTGAAGCTCTGACAACGGCCCTCTTCCAGGAGGACAAGCTCCTTTTGTGCTTGAGTGACGACTTCACCATCGGTCTGCTGGCCCAGCGAAGTGGGGACCGTGGCCCGGTGTACGATGTCCGAAGATGTCGCCATGAACCGATGGCAGCCAATCTCCTTTGGGGCCTACTCCACCGTGTCCTGACGATGGTCGACCGCCTGGAGTCTGCCTGCGAGCAGCTGTCGTCGCCTTCGCTTGGCAGCCGTCGTCGCACGTCTTCAGAGGACCGGCCATCAGTGGGCTCCAGCCCCCGTCTACTGCTTCTGCAGCCTCGCAGCTTCTGGTCGCCCTGCCTCTGTGAGATTTACAAATAAAAGGCATTATTTGTATTTGGCTTCAAGATCGTTATTCATGCTACTCACGCTGACACACTGGTTGTTTCAGATGTTTGCATTCTTGGTCATTGGGATACTTTACTGGGGAGAGCAGAGTGCCTTCCCCTTTTTTTTCACCAGCTCAGTAGAGGGACACGGTGCGTGAGGCTTGTGTTTCCTCAGCATTTCTATGCAACACAGAACAGCAATCTGGGCTTCACAGCTAAAAGGGTTATTTATGAAGCGCTGGTTAGCCAACCAACGAGGTTCGCGTTCTACCCGCGGGGTAGTGTAACGTCAAACAATGTGGCTAATCGTAATTATGGCGATGACACCCTCCCGCCATGCTGCTGGCAGGGGGGTTCGCTGCAGATCCTTCAATTCGGGGCGAACTGATGCAGATTGCCATCGACTTCCTAACGCTGCTAGCTGGACTGGCTCCAGCGGCGCGGTTAGTACAAGTCCGCTATACACCGGCGATTCGCCAGCTATAAATTGTTTATGGAACAATGGATAGCTAAGCGCCAGCTAAGTTGGCGTGTTCTACCAGCGGAGGTAGTACACGGTCAAGCATTGTAGCTAATCGGAAATCTGACGATGATACCCTCCCACCTTACAGTGGCAGGGGCGTTCACTCAAATCTTCGACTCGGTTCACTGTGCATCTCGGGAACAAGGGGCGGGATGTTTGCACAAGTGTAATTTTAGTACTGGGGCTAATGAAGCTGTGGAGAGGACCTCCACTCGTTCTGCTCCAAGCCGAATGTGCTAACCATGGCGGTAGCACACGAGCTCCGGACCAAAATTGACGCACTCCATCTCTGAAAGCAGTGCTGGTTTGGCCAAATTCAGTCTGGAAATTCAGCGAACTCGCTTCATCCGGATGGGTCTCCAGTGAAGAAACATTCACAAACTAATAACCAGCTTGTTGCTAACACTAGCTGGGCTGGCTCCAGCAGCGTGTTAGGATACGTCAGCGCACTTCTGTTTCCGGGTTGCACGGAAGTGGAGTCGCCCGCCATTTTGGCTCCATAGCTCCTGAGGTCTCGCAAAATTCTCACTATGCATCCCGGTGGCAAGGGACGGGATTGTGTACGCAAACGTAAATCTGGTACTGGGGCTTCGGAACCCGTGGGGAAAAGTGTCGTTCGTTCTGCCCCACAGCTCGAGGTGTGTTCCGCCATTTTGGCTCCATAGCTCCTGAGGTCTCGCAAAATTCTCGCTATGCATCCCGGTGGCAAGGGACGGGATTGTGTACGCAAACTTAAATCTGGTACTGGGGCTTCCGAACCCGTGGAGAAAAGTGTCGCGCGTTCGGCCCCACAGCTCGAGGTGTGTTAATGGCTAATGTCTCTGAGGGTAAACGTCGGGAAGAGCTTTCGCTTGACTCAGAGACAGCGGCGCCCCCACCGCCCACGGTGAGTGAGTCACCAGGTGACGTGCTTGGGGTTGCAGTGGATGCGCTGTTGCCATTGGCCTATCAGCCCTTACGGCAGGGCCCCCCGGTCGAACCCTCCCACAAGGGGCGGGGCGTCGCGGGAGGGCCTGGGCTATCGGGAACCATAGAATCAACTGCTTCACCACTGACGAATCACTATCAGTTGTGGGTGAGGTTGTGCGCCCCCCTTCCGAGGTGGTTGGACAGAACGTTGCGGAAGGGATACGCATCGCAGTTTCGCTGCCGTCCTCCCCCATTCAAAGGCATTGTATAGACGAAGCTCCCCGGTTCCGCCCAAAGGGCGGTTATGTAGGAAGAGGTAAACTCGCTTCTACGGAGAAAGGCCATAAGACCGGTTCCTCTGTCAGAAGCTTAAGCAGGATTTTACTCCCCATATTTTTTGATCCCCTAAAAATTGGGAGGCCTGAGGCCCATTTTGGATCTTTGGGAGCTGAACAATCACATTGTGCTCAGACCATTCCAGATCCTGCCGGTGAAGGCGTTGCTGGAACGCGTCAGGCCGGGAGACTGGGTGACGTCAATAGGTCTGACAGATGCCCATTTTCACGTCCCAATCCTGCCACGCCATCAGAAATTCCTTTGCTTTGCACTACAGGACCGGACCTTTCAGTTTTGCCGCCTCCTGTTTGGATACTCCCTGGTACCACAGATATAGTCCAAATGTGTGAGACAACCCTAGCGCCGCTTCGGCTGAGATGGGTGTGGCTTCTACCTATCTGGACGATTGGCTAATCCCGGCCCCTTCCGAACAGATGGCAACCGCCTATACGAAGTTGGTGATGCGTCATATTGTGCTGCTGGGCTATCAACTACGACAAGCACCCTGCAGCCCAGCCAGACAGCGCGGTATTTAGGAATGCAGTTGGACTCTCAGACCATGACCGCATGCCTGTTGGTGGAGAGAGCAGAGGCGATCCTGTCTTGTGCCCAACGGTTACAGGACACAGTCTCAGTGCGGGCGACAGAAGTCATGTCGCTACCGGGGATGATGGCTGCTGCCCATCTAGTAGTCTGCTTAGGGCTACTGCACAAGAGATCTGCAGCGCTGGTTCATACGCCTTCGGCTGGGCCCGAGGCGAGACCAGCAGCGCATGCTCCGCATACCATTGCAAGCACGGCGGACCTTAGCGTTTTGGGCCTCACACGGCCGGCTCCGCGAGGGAGTTCGGTTGGGGTGCCTGGCTCACTATGCCCATGCATTCATGGATACCTCCCTCACAGGGTGGGGCGGAACTTGTGGCCCTGCTTCGGTCGCTGGTACATGGCAGGGGCCCCGGCGGCACATCAACCTTCTGGAACTCATGGCAGTTCAGAGGGTGCTGCACCATTTTTCCCCACAGTTGGATGGGAGGCACGTCCTGTGAGATCAGACAACACGACGGCGGTAGCCTATCTCAACAGACAAGGGGAGGGTCAGATCAGTGACCCTACACAAGATGGCGGCTTCCATCCTAATATGGGCAGATCGCCACTTGCGCTCTCTGAAGGCCAACATGTTCCTGGCATCCTCAACACTCGGGCAGATGGGCTGTCCAGGGGGGCGCTGCCCGAGGAGGATTGGAACCTCCCCACCGGCGACAGCCGAGCAAACCTGTAGGCTGGTCGGGCTACTGAAGATGGATCTGTTTGTGAACAGGGAGAACGCTCTGTGCCCGCTGTGGTTCTCCCTGAGGCCTACCAACAATCCTCCCCTGGGGGTGGATGCGTTGGCCTATCCAGTGTGGCCGGCCGGCCTGCTATATGCGTTCCCGCCCCTGCGGCTATTAATGCCACTTAATTCGCAGAGTGAGGGAGCAGCACTTGTCCATAACTGTGGTGGCACCACTGTGCCCGAGCGCCAGATGGGTTCCGGACCTTATCCAGCTGGCGTTGGGGAGCCCATGGGAAATTCCGGACCCTCCCCTAACCGGGACTTGGATACCGAACGCCGTCCGCACCTGCCCCCTCCTGGCCTGGAAGCTGAAAGGGTAAGGTTAACTGAATCGGGCTTACCCGAAGCGGTTGTGTCCACAATTCAGTATGCGCGTGCCCTGGCCACGTCCAAGGCTTATGCGACTCGTTGGCAGACTTTCGTGGGCTGGTGTCAGGTGAGAGGCCTGAAACCGCGCTCATGTCCCCTTCAGGGGGTGCTAGAGTTCCTTCAGGGGCTCTTCGAGAGGGGCCGTGCAGCATCCACCTTGGGCGTGTTCGCGGCGGTTATTGCAGTAGGTCATGATGGGTTTGACCACTTCTCAGCCAGAAGTCACCCCCTGGTAAAGCGGTTTTTGAAGGGAGTCCGCAGGCTGAAACCCCCGATGCAGCGCTTGGTTCCACAGTGGGATCTGCAGACGGTGCTGGACGGCCTGGCGGGACCACCATTTGAACCCTTGGACCAGGCGGACCTGCATACCTTAGCGATCAAGACGGCCCACCTTTTAGCCTTGGCATCAGCCAGGAGGGTGAGCGAATTGGGGGCCCTTCCCGTGCACCCGTCATGCCTGACTGTAAGCGAGGATAATGGATCAGTGGAACTTCACCCTAATCCGTCCTTCCGTCCTAAAGTCATCACTTCAGCCTTCAGTTCTTCGGTGATCTGGCTCAGGGCTTTCTGCCCTCCGCCCCATGCCACCAGTGAGCAGGAACGGATGCACAAACTGGGCCCAGTGCGAGCGCTCATGCTGACATTAAACGCACGGCAAGCCTTAGGAAGGCGGATCAGCTGTTTGTGGGCTATGGTGAGCGGGCTCAACGGGCCCCTCTATTATCGCAGCGCCTCGCCCACTGTATCTGTGATGCAATCGGCAGAGCCTATTCGGCAGTGGGCCTCTCCACCCCGGCGGGGCTGATCACACATTCTATCCGTGGGGGAGATTCACAAGGCGGCCTTGCGGTCTTACGCATCCACCTTCGCGCAGTCATATCTGAGGGCATGACCGTCAGTTGGTTGCGCATTCAGTCCTGGGAACCCTGTCAGCAGGGTCCCCCTCCAACGCTAACTAGTATGTTACCACACCCTGGGGCGATGCGCTCTGGGGGCGCCTCGCCTGCTGGTGTGGGGGAGGGGCGCGTAGACGGGATATAACAGCTACAAAAGCCCCCCTCCTCATTCCTTCTTTCTGTCATTCTAGAAGGGGCCTTATCGGAAGGGGCCCCATCTGACACCGGCTTGGGTCTGGTGTTGTTTGGTGTGTCATGACCTGGGCCGGGGTACGCAGCCTGGCGGTGCCCGCCCCAGGAAAGACACGGCTTTGTTGGTTTCCAACTAGAACTCTAGGGTGCGGGGCCACCTGGGAGTACATTCATCCCTAACGGCCTTCGCCGTAGGTGTAAACCAATAGCGAAGCCCGTTAGAGGGCGGAGCACGTACGAAATAGAACAAATAGTTACCCTGGATGTAACTCCAGTTCTATGAGTACGTGCGTAGCCCTCTAACTGCCTGCCCAGCTGGCCCCCGAATGTGAGATGCTGAGTTTCAAAGGGAGACGAGCACTGACAGCGGCGGGGCTTTATAGGGGGTGAGTATGCTACCCACTCCTACGGAGCAGGTGAGTTCAATTTTCTTTCAGGCGCCGAGGCGGGGCCTCGGAGGGGTAAACCAATAGCGAAGCCCGTTAGAGGGCTACGCACGTACTCATAGAACTGGAGTTACATCCAGGGTAACTATTTGATATAAATGATCAGTCGCACGAAATTGCGTGGCAATGACAATCGCGTTCATGCAAAACTGCTGTTCTATGGACATTTAAATTTAGAAATGAATCAATCATGCTGTCTGAACAGCTTTACTCATTCAACTTCGAGAGTAAACGAATCCACCATTTGATTGCCAATCAAGCAAAGTAAATGGGAATAGGTTTGTTTTTTCTGAGAGTTGCCTAATTGGTTAATAGGAGGCGATTCTGTTGTCCTTTACTTCCGTTGTTTTCAAACTCAGTCCCGGAGGACCCCTGTGTATGCTGGTTTTTATTGCAACCACAATAGCAATTCCAGGATTTTAACAAGCTGTTACTTTTTCTGAATTAGGTTCTTTTGATCTTATCATCTTAATCTACAGAATGCCAAACATGGCTTTGAAATGCCCCAAAGATGACTCATTTTACATTGTACTCATTGCACTATTGGCAAAAAATTAAAGAGGTAACAGACCAATAAGATTAACTTGCCAACTTAATGACTTAACTTGTAACTTGGTTTTTTGCTGTATACGCAATAATTGGCTATTTTCACCTGATACTTCACCACAAAACTGGTGGGCCTCATTATCATCATTGGCGTTGTTATTGCATTCATCATTATCTTCTTGATGGTTAGGAATGAAGGCCAGGTGTACATACCAATTAAGAGCCTGCTGATTGACCTCAGACTTTAACTGCATTGGTTATAGTTACATTTCTTCATGTATATTGAAATCAACTGTTTGAAATTTAATGCAGTGAGTACCACATGCCCATAGAAGATAAATTTTACATTGCATACATTGTCAATTCTGGCATGATGTGATTTAAGAATCTAAGTGATATATATAGGCTCTATTTATTTATTTTACGGCGATTTAAAGGTTTTTTTTTTTTGCGCCCCTAAGGAGGACAAATGCCCACCCAAGCTTGGCATCCTGGTAACGCCTCTGTCGCACTGTCAAATGCTGATATTGTCCATTGAAAATATTAAAAGCGCGAACAACTGCTGCCTACTGTAGTTAAATCTGCGGTCCTTGAGGCATT
Source organism: Gymnothorax reevesii (assembly GCA_029721435.1). NCBI lineage: Eukaryota > Metazoa > Chordata > Actinopteri > Anguilliformes > Muraenidae > Gymnothorax > Gymnothorax reevesii. Next base: position 26,157,907 of record CM056574.1, on the reverse strand, counting down.
TTTCGTACAGTCAGGTCGATCTGAGGAGGAAACATAAAATACCGCCTCTTCTGTATCTGTGAAAAGATATCTTCTCAATTAATTATATCGTTGGCTGCCACGTGTTCAATGTGAGTAATGTTCTGAGAGATTATAGTTGGGCATACCAATATGGCGGCACGGTTACTTCAAAATTGTGACGTCATCAGCGATCCAGTTCTCATATATAAATCAGTGGTTGGAACTGAGAAATTTGACAAAATTATCCACAAAATGAGCTCATTTCAAATTTGATGGCTGCTACAGGTCTCAAAAAAGTTGGGACAGGGGCCTGTTTACCATGGTGTAGTATCCACTCTTCTTTTTAACAGAGTGGAGGCGTCTGCATAGCTGTCAAGTCTCCCGTTTTGGCCGGGAAACTACCGTATTTTACCCCTCTTTCCCGCCGCCCTCCCATATTACTATTCTCCCGTAAATCTCCCGTATTATTTAAAATAAAAACATTCCTCTGCCTCTGCTCCTAAACTTCCACCCGATGCTGTTATTGAAAATATATCCCCCAACTCATGGAGTTGAGCTTAAAATAATGATCTGATACTGAAATTTATATCCAACTTTGACTTTGTTCTCTCATCATTACTTGAAGCTTGAAAATCCAGCCTCAATTTACCGTTCCGTGCGTAAGCAGTCGTGTACACTGCAGTTACGTACGGATCACAGTACATTTTTGACGTCAACAGGTAGGCTACATTATCTCGGGGCTGTTAGCAAGGGAGGTGAGTCCGAAATATGGAATGTTCCACTACAAATAGGTGACACGACAGTGAGTTTCAAAATATATACAGGAGCCGACGTGAATGTGATGAATACTGACACATTTAAGCTGCTCCAGCCGATAACACAACTCAGGAGCGCTAAAGTAAAATTGGATAGCCCAGGCGGGGTACTAAAGTGCATTGGACAGTTTGACAGCACAGCGGTGCACAAAAACAGAGAGTACGCAATCAACGTCTACGTCGTAGCAGGGCAGACCTTCAGGAACCTGCTTAGCCGCGAAACAGTTACAGAGATGGGGCTAGTGCACAGGGTAGAACGGGTGAGCGCAGCGTTTGGGGGGCTGAGCGTAATGGACACAGAGCCAGTGAAAATCCACCTGAAAGAGGGAGCTGTGCCATACGCTGTACATACAGCACGTAGAGTTTACACTACTCCCTAAAGTCAAGGAAGAACTCAAACGAATGGAGGAAGAGGGGGTCATAGAGAGGGTAACTAGGTCTACCGACTGGTGCTCACCAGTGGTCCCAGTGATGAAGCCCAGCGGCTCTGTGCGCATATGTGTAGGGCTAAACAAGCTCAATGAAAGCATAAGGAGGGAGAGATACATGCTACCCACTACAGACGAGACTCTAGCCAAACTAGTGGGATCGAAAGTGTTCAGCTCGTCGGACGCGCAATGCGGGTTCTGGCAAATCCCTTTGTGCTACGAAAGCTGCCCGCTCACAACGTTTATGACCCCAGTAGGGCGATATTGCTTCCGTAGATTACCCTTCGGTATCAGCATAGCGCATGAAATCTTCCAGAGAAAAATGATTGAACTGTTCGTCGACCTAGAAGGGGTAGCAGTTTACATGGATGATGTGATAGTACATGGGAACAGCATGAAGGAACATGTCGAGCGCTTAAGCAAAGTGCTGGAGAGGATGGAAGGACCACGGCTAAAGTTGAACAAGGAAAAGTGCGTTTTCAGACAGCTTGAAATTCACTTCCTTGGGCACATCGTGGATGCGACAAGCGTTAGAGTGGATCCAGAGAAGATGCGGGCGATTAGAGACCTGCAGGAGCCCACAAATGTAGCAGAGCTGAGACGAACACTGGGCATCATTAACTATATGGGAAAATTCATACCCGACCTGGCCACAGTAGGTGGGCCATTGTACGAACTGCTGAAAAAGGAGACTGCGTGGACGTGGGACGAGCCGCAGAAGTAGGCGTTTAGTAAACTGAGAGACGCGCTGTCTATGAGTGGGGGGCTGATGGTATATGGGAACCGCATCGTCATACCCTAGTCGATGAGACAAGAAATACTAGAGAGAATACATGATGGGCACCAGGGCTTGCATAGGTGTAGAGAGTGTGTGCTGGACTCTGTGTAGTGGCCGGGTGTGTCGGAAGACATGAGACGTAAGATAGAAAAATGCCAATTCTGTCAGGAAAACAGGAGAGCACAGCGCGAAGAGCCCTTATTGCCCACTCTACTGCCAGAAAGGCCCTGGCAACGGGTAGCCACAGACTTATGTGAACACAACGGCAAACAGTATCTGGTGATCTCTGATTATTATTCGCGATACCTGGAGATCCTAACACTGCCGGGGACCACTTCAGAGACTGTTATTCAGGGTCTACAGGCGACTTTTGCGCGGTTCGGTGTCCCCGAAGTCCTAGTCAGTGACAACGGGCTACAATATGCAAGTGAGGCGTTCAGGGACTTTTGCCAACAGTGGGACATAAGACAAGTCACTTCGAGTCCCCACAACTCGCAAGGAAATGGACATGCTGAACAAGCCGTCCAGGTAGCAAAACAGATTTTAAAACAGGATGACCCACTGTTAGCTCTAATGAGCTATCGAGCCACCGCCACAACAACGACAGGAGGGAGCCCAGCAGAGCTCAACATTGGCCGGGGGATCCGCACTCCGCTTCCGACATTGCCAAAGGACCTCCAGCCCAGATGGCCTAACCGGGCTGTGATCGAGGAGAGAAACAACACAGCGAAACTGGAGCAGGCCCGTTATTTCAACCGGCGACATGGTGCGGTGGATTCGTCGCGCATCTATCCAAGTGACTCAGTCCTTATGAGGACAGACAGCGAGCAGGTTTGGAGAGGTCCCGCTACGGGACCTGCTGCCTACCAGGGATATGGTGTCCAGTCCGAAGGGCCAAGCTTGTACGAGGTCTGGCCGCATTAGTAGGCCAGTGGACAGGCTGGACTTGTAAAGCTACAGAGAGCTGAAAGGACACTTTTGTGTGCAAATATTTTTTGGTATATGTTCATACCTCACCTTGTAGTACAGTTTGTACTGTTGGTAGAAATTAAGTGACTAAAAGGGGGAGATGTCAAGGTATTTAGTGTAACGTGTTAATACACTGAGGCAGTCAGTAGCCTGTTATTGCACTGTAGTGACGTAGGGACTAGAGTAATGTATCGCGCATGCGTGAGTCGAGTCCAGACAGACACACAGAGAGAATACGCACACTGAGGTGTCTGATGATTGTGTGTTGACGATTAAACATATTAAAACGTGGTTATCACACCAGAACCTCTCAGTTTCCTCTTAACTATAAGTGAATGCCAGAGAGCCACTTGAGTAAACATAATGAAATGTAAGAAATGTAAATGAATGAAAATAAAATGTAGCCTACATGTTAAACTTAAAGACAAGCAATGTGAAATAAGCAGTAAATATGTAATGTGTTGACTTGTTTATGAACTGAAAATTTGTTAAATAAATAAATGTGCTTCATATACTCTTTTGTGTTTTCATTTAGGCTGTATTAATATGTAGGAAATGTTCACAGCATTTTAATTTCAACAAAGGTAGGCCTATCAGATTCTGATCACCTAACTGTGGTTAGAAAGTGGTGGACAAGTTGTTTTTAGATATCTTGTACACCTGTCTTAAAATGTAAGGGATACTGGAGTTTGGTTGGGGTGGTGGGACAGCTCGCAGCGAACGCAGGAAAATTTCCCTTATTTTCAAATCCAAAACTTGACAGGTATGACAGGTATGGGCGTCTGGGCATTGAGAAACCAAGTTTCTTGAGTTAAGCCATTGGAATTGGATCCCACTCTTGTTTAATACAGGCTTCCAGCTACTGGAGAGTTTTGGGTCTCCTTTGACGGACTTTTCCTTTAATTATACGCCAAATTTCTCAATTGGTGAAAGATCAGGACTGCAGGAAGGCCAGTACAGCACACAGACTCCTCTACTACAAAGCCATGCTGTTGTAATAGCTGCAGTGTGTAGTTTTGCGTTGTCCTCCTGAAATACACAAGGCCTTCCCTGGAATAGATGTCGTCTGGAGGGGAGCATATGTTGCTCTAAGACCTTTATATACCTTTCAGCATTCATGGTGCTTTTTAAAACATGCAAGTGTCCCACACCGTATGCACTAATGCATCCCCATACCATCAGAGATGCTGGCTTTCGAACAGAACACTGATAACAGGAGGGGTGGTCTTTCTCCTCTTTAGCCTGGAGGACACGACGTCCATGATTTCCAACAAGAATATCAAATTTGGACTCGTCTGACCACAGGACACCTTGCTATAGTCCAATTTAAATGAGCCTTGGCCCACAGAACACGGTGGCGTTTCTGGATCATGCTGAACAATGACTTCCTTTTTGCATGATGGAGTTTTAGGTGGCATCTGTGGATGGCAAGGCAGACTTTGTTTACAGACAGTGGTTTTTTAAAGTATTCCTGGGCCGATTTAGTAATGTCAATGACAGAATCATGCCGGAGAGTGATGCAGTAGCGTCTGAGGACCCAAAGATCACGGGCATCCTGTAAAGGTCTTTGGCCTTGTCCCTTACGCGCAGAGATTTTTCCACTTTTTCTGAATTTTTTGATGATGTTATGCACTGTCGATGATGACCTTCAAAGTCTTTTCAATTTGATGTTTAGGAATATTGTTTTTAAAGTATTCTACAATTTTTTTACGCAAGCCTTCACAGGTTAGAGAGTCTTTGAAAGCCAATCATGTTACACACCTGATGCCAGTTAACTTAATTACTTGCTAAATGTTCTTTCAGCTGATTCTCTTTCATATTAATTGCTTTTTCAGCCCTTTTTTGCCTGTGTCCCAACTTTTTTGAGACCTATTGCTACCAGAAAATTTGAAATAAGCTCATTTTGTGGATAAAAATGTAAAATGTCTCAGTTTCAACATTTGAAATGTTATCTATGTTCTATTGTAAATAATATGTTTGCTCATGTGATCTGAAAGTTAATGCATTTTGATTTTATTCACAATAAAATAAAACTATTTCGAAATTGGGGTTGTATATATACACTGCTCAAAAAAATAAAGGGAACACTTAAACAACACAATGTAACTCAGAGTCAATCACACCTCTGAAATCAAACTGTCCACTTAGCAAGCAACACTGATTGACAATCATTTCACATGCTGTTGTGCAAATGAAATAGACTACAAGTGGAAATTATAGGCAATTAGCAAGACACCCCCAATAAAGGAGTGGTTCTGCTGGTGGTGCTCACAGACCACTTCTCAGTTCCTTCGCTTTCTGGCTGATGTTTTGGTCACTTTTGAATGCTGGCGGTGCTTTCACTCTAATGGTAGCATGAGACAGACTCTACAACCCACACAAGTGGCTCAGGTAGTGCAGCTCATCCAGGATGGCACATCAATGCGAGCTGTGGCAATAAGGTTTGCTGTGTCTGTCAGCGTAGTGTCCAGAGCATGGAGGCGCTACCAGGAGACAGGCCAGTACATCAGGAGACGTGGAGGAGGCCGTAGGAGGGCAACAACCCAGCAGCAGGACTGCTACCTCCGCCTTTGTGCAAGGAGGAACTGGAGGAGCACTGCCAGAGCCCTGCAAAATGACCTCCAGCAGGCCACAAATGTGCATGTGTCTGCTCAAACGGTCAGAAACCGACTCCATGAGGATGGCATGAGGGCCCGACGTCCACAGGTGGGGGTTGTGCTTGCAGCCCAACACCGTGCTGGACGTTTGGCATTAGCCAGAGAACCCCAAGATAGGCAAATTCGCCACTGGCGCCCTGTGCTCTTCACAGATGAAAGCAGGTTCACACTGAACACGTTACAGACGTGACAGTCTGGAGACGCCGTGGAGAACGTTCTGCTGCCTGCAACATTCTCCAGCATGACCGGTTTGACAGTGGGTCAGTAATGGTGTGGGGTAGCATTTTTTTTGGGGGGCTGCACAGCCCTCCATGTGCTTGCCAGAGGTAGCCTTACTGCCATTAGGTACCGAGAAGCAATCCTCAGACCCCTTGTGAGACCATATGCTGGTGCGGTTGGCCCTGGGTTCCTCCTAATGCAAGACAATGCTAGACCTCGTGTGGCTGGAGTGTGTCAGCAGTTCCTACAAGACGAAGGCATTGATGCTATGGACTGGCCCGCCCGTTCCTCAGACCTGAATCCAATTGAGCACATCTGGGACATCATGTCTCGCTCCATCCACCAACGCCACGTTGCACCCCCGACTGTCCAGGAGTTGGTGGATGCTTTAGTCCAGGTCTGGGAGGAGATCCCTCAGGAGACCATCCGCCACCTAATCAGGAGCATGCCCAGGTCATACAGGCACGTGGAGGCCACACACACTACTGAGCCTCATTTTGACTTGTTTTAAGGACATTACATCAAAGTTGGATCAGCCTGTAGTGTGCTTTTCCTTTAATTGAGTGTGACTCCAAATCCAGACCTCCATGGGTTAATAAATTTTGATTGCCATTGATAATTTTTGTGATTTTGTTGTCAGCACATTCAACTATGTAAAGGACAAAGTATTTAATATACATATTTAATTTATTCAGATCTAGGATGTATTTTAGAGTGTTGTGTGTGTGGGGGGGGGTTTTTTTTTTTTTTTTTTTTTTTGAGCAGTGTGTGTATATTCCGGTCCGACCCATAACCCATCAGTGCAGATGTTGATGCCAGCGGACATGAAGCTGCTGTACGTATGCACGCAGTTACACTATTCTCTCTCACCCGGACCAGTTATTGAATATTCACCAGCAAGCCGACCTCGAACACAGTTCTGAATATTGACGAGTTCAGTCCCAACCATGGTTTTTTTTTTTTTTTCCAAGACTTGCATGAATGAATCTCCTCAGCTTAGCCTCCTGTGCAAACTGCTGAATATACTTGCCCATAGTATCTATCGAGCTATTCCACAAATGCTCTCTTGTGACTGAAAAATTTGTTGTCCTCTGTAGCAACCACTACACCTATACTGAGCCAGCGGTATTCAAATTAGTTAAGAAATCGGTTTTCTGAAGCAAAAATTTGACATGATATTCATACTGTTATTCTTCTAGCACTTCCCTCATGCAGATGTAATTCTGGGCCAGGACGCAAATCCATAGTACCGCTGCAATGTCTTTGTGTTTTTTTTTTTTTTAAATCACAATCTAGTTTTAAACAAAACCCTGATATTACAGTTGACAGTCCACACTGCGCATACCTTAACTGTTTCTCTCAAGACAGCATTTAACCCTTTAAAAAATTTGAAAATGAATGTTTTCAGAATGTTTTTCAAAATACAAAGCCAGTGATCAAGTCCTTCATCACCATTAATTAACATTAGTGATAGGAGTATCTGCATTTAAATGTCTGGTTAAGGTCATGAAAAGACACAGACCAAATATGCATTATCTAATACCTCCTTATTTGGGAAACAAATTGATTTTTGTTTTTTAACAAAGGAGAAGAAAATCATTTATTTTTACGATTATATTGTCACCCATGTATTTTTAGTTTATTTCTTTGTAAGAGGGTGTCATGAGGGCACTTTTTTTTTTTTTTTAAATATAAATTTGACATCTCCAATCCCACCCGAATTTGGAATGCCCAATTGGGTAACTATGTACAAAGCTTGCTCGTATGCGACCCCTTGCTGCCAACTCAGGATAGTGAAGACAGTTCACGGCTCTCCTCCGAAGCACGTGCCTGTCAGCCACTGATTCTTATACACTCGCTGGTTGAATCTTCGCAAGTTCAGAGCGAGGGCGGAGGATACCCGGACATGAACCAAGCCGGATTCTTCCTGACGAGCGCCCGTCCGGCCAACAGGAGGCGCTGGAGCAACGAACAAAGCTATTATCGAATACCCAAATCCGGCAGTCCCTTCCCAATTTGTAACCTTGTAGCGCGATAGCCAATTGTGCGCTACTCTGAAAAAGCTGCCGACCCCTGCCGGTGGGTACGCCGAGGCTCAAACCCGCGACGTGGTGATCACCTCTGCACTGTAGCGCAGTGCCTTAACCGTGTGAGCCACCCGGCAGCAGCTATGAGGGCACTTTTGACTGAACTTATGATACGCTTACCTTGTTTTTCTTGTCTGCTCTTTCACTCATTACATTTGTGGGTCAGTACTGGACATGCAAATGGAAGAAAGCCAGATAAAATATGTTTATTTCAAATATGAGCAAAATCCAAACAAGAGTGGCAGCAAGGAGATGACGGGTGAGGACACAGGTGCATGCCTTCATCAGGTCTTAAACATCGTCTATTTTAGCGCATGAGTGAGGAGCAGGTGAGCAGCACAGCTGAATGCCATCATGTGCATGAAAATGGAGTCCATCTTATTCACGATGGGGGGGGGAGAATCTCTGGTACAGGGAGGGAATCTGCTTCACGAGTAAAATCTGCTGTTGTTGATTTTCTCATCCTTCATTCTGCAAATGGAGACAGAAAGTTAACTGGGATATGACAACACTGAACTGTAGAGATACTTACACTACTGCTACTGCAATATACCCTTCTGCCGTCTAATAGACATCTCTGTTACCACGGGCCTACCAGCAAAGCAATGTTATTCTCTTCCTAGCTCAAGTCTCTTTTCTGTACCACTGATATGGTGAAAAAAATGTGTCTTATTTGATTTTAAGAGAAATTATTGTGACATTATTGTGATTTTTTAGTTTATTTGTAAAAAAATTCACTGAGTGGCACTGTATAGCTGGAAGAAAACTGACTCGGAAAAAGGGTTAATATTAATTGCATTTCATAATATGAAATATTTAAAAATTAATATTAGAGAAGGTGCCTATAGTATTACTTACAGTAGCGCTACTTATTAGCATTTCAAGGATTAGTGCTTAAGTGACTAAATTCTGTCACAAGGCAATGAGGCCATGGTAGGGTGAAGTAATCCACTCTACAGCACGCATCCCCTCTGCACGCACTCACTTCTGTCTGCAGATGTCCTGGATCTTGTGCAGTTGGCTCTCGTTGATACTAAATTCCCGGATGAGGTCGTCACGGCGATGGGCGGAGCGTTGCAGGTCGCCGTGTGTGTCGTGCAGGAAGAGTTCGTTGCCGAGCTCTGCCTGCCTCCTTTGCAACTGGTTGAATGATGAGTAAAGCTCCTCTTCTGCTTTCTGACTGTACGGCAGGGACAACAACATCACCACACGTGACATCATTATCATTATCCTTACTCCCGCCTACCACCCATGCATGCCTGTTAACATAGACTTCACTGGTAGCAGCCATTTATAAAACCACTAATACAGATGAGCAAATTATTAATACTGTGCTCAGTTGTATATGCAGCTGCATGACCACATATTTATCAGAACCACATCTACATCATCTACATCTACAACCACATCTAAGCAGAATTTTGTCCATAAGGATTAACAGATTAATAGGTGCCACTGCTCTTTTGGACTGGGCTCTGAAGTGTAGATTTAATCATAAAAACTGTCCTTGTTTTATATGCCGGGACAGTTTTGATCTGCCCTGGGTTTCGATGAAAGTCTGATTGAGAGCTGATGTCCTCAGCTCACTGGCCCTTCCAAACATACCTCCACCCTGCTCCACATCAATGTAGACCAGCAGAGACGCAAGCTCAATGTTCTCACTGAAACCATTTTTCAGCGGAACCGATCGATACCCTGGGGAAAGCAGAGGGGGATGAGTGCCGGAGCGTGTATTTGAGGATGTGGAATTGTGGCTGTGGTTCAGATGAAAGTGTTAAGTGTGCGTGTGTTCCTGCGCGTGTAGAAATGAAAAAAACATGCATACTCTTACACACAAAGTAACAGGAGCATTTCATAGCTATGCATTGATATCTCTGACCTTTCCTGTACGTAAATTTTGCAATAAATACTCTGAAGTTAATACAAACAAATCACTGCTGTTTTTTTTTTAAATACAAAATTCCAATATCAGTTTTGATCCATTGTGCTGTATATGATTTTGAACGTGGTGTGAATGCATATGAAGGCCACAACAGAAAAATGATCAGAGTCGCATTTTCATGTTGTGCAGAGATAATGAATTAGCAAGAGTTGTGAGAAGACCACACAGCTCGCCGGAAAACTTATACCCTGCTGTGCACGGACGCTGACGCGACGCAGAGGGTATGGCAATTGCTCTCTAAGGACATTCGTCCGGACAAGCTAAAACTTCAAAACGATTTTTGAAACAAAGCACTGCAAAAATATGCAAAAAATGTAAAATAAATAAAATGATATATTAAATATACAAAAATGCTAAATTTGGACTCTGATCGTTTGTGCTTTGTTGTCTTCATATCGTTAGCTTCATAGCACAATTGTCTAAGTCATTTTTTGGTTTACTGTTGCAATATCTATAAAAATACCAATGTGCTTACAAAAATTGTGTTTTTTCTTGTTTTCCATGTTCAAAAATAACTTAGGCAACTATGCTATTAGGCTAATGAAATGCATCTTGTATGCCTGTGAGTGTGTGTCATCATTTACGTTGGTGTGTGTATGATTGTGTGCGCATTCGTGGGTGATTATTTCACCATGAGGGTATGTTTGGTGGCATCTCTCACCTGACCGGATGCCCTTGACTGGGAAAGTTGCCTGGGCGAGGAAGCTCGGATCGGAGAACATGTCCTCCTCATTGACTATAAAACGCAGAAAGGTCAACTCAGGTTCATAAACCATAAACTGAACCGGCTCTGGAGGAGCTGGCCACACTGGATTCAGTCCGTTATCATCTGAAAACACACACAGCACACCGGAGTGAGACAGACGAGAAGTGTATCACTCCCACATGCGCACGCATACAGAGAGCTCCACATTTCATTGGACACAGACACATTTTTTTGTGATTTCGCTTCTACTGGTTGAGTCAATCATTGGACCTGAATCCAACTGAACATGCATTTTATATGCTTAAGAGGAGACTAAAGGCAAGAAGTCCCCGAAACAAGCAGGAACTCAAGATGTCCACAGTACAGGCCTAATAAGAGCATCATTAGGGAGGAAAGCCAGTTTCTGGTGATGTCTATGCATCACAGACTACAAGCAGTCATGCAAAGGTTTTGTGACAAAATATTTAAAAATGATTACTTTATCCTACATGATTTTAAACTGGCCAATATTTTTTGATGTGCCCAAAATTGTAGAAGTACATGCGAAAGTTGCAATCAATTCTGAACAAACCACATAGAAGAAAACACCCTGAAACTAGGCTTGGTATATCCCCGAACGCCCCCAATCCTCCAATTCCCAAATCCTCGAATAGAACCAATACAATATATAGCCCCACAGGTCATGACCTTTCATTTGAACTTAATTTCAGGTCAAACGGACAAATGGTTCTGAAGATATGGCCAAAATGGTAATTTTCCATCACAAAGTTCCACCTGGTGGCAAAATATTGAACCATACAGGAATTGTGTCATCATGTGACACGTTGTGAGGTCATGACCTTGCAGTTGCACATAGTTTCATGTCAATTGGACAAATGGTTCCAAAGATATGGCAAAAATTGTGAATTTTATGTGACAAAGCTCAGCCTTGTGTCAAAATTTTGAACCAAACAGGTATATTGTCATTGTGGGACACATCCTCAGGTCATGACCTTTCATTTGCACTTGATTTGAGGTCAATCGGACCAATATTTCCAGAGATATGATCAAAACAGTGATTTGTCAGTTTTTGGCCCCTGGTGGCCAATCTAGAAATTGTAAATTGTCCAAAATCGAATCAGTTCTTCCTCTTTATGATACTTACTTATATGCAAAACATGAAATTTCTAACTGAAATATTACTGAAGTTATCGCTTTAATATGTAGGATATCCTGTGGCGGCGGCCGGACCAAAAACATAGTTCGGCGTTCGGGGATATAATTACAGCTGACAGTATGCCCTTCAACCTCAATGGCCTCAATGTACCTTACTTGGGTACAGAACCAAAATAAAAAGTGTGTCGCTGCCCAATGAATTATAGTGCTCACTGTATACACACACTCACAAACCAATGCAAACATATCAACAACCCCATCCCAACCCCAACCCAATCCCTTCCTCACGTCTAACGATGGTCTTGATGGTCTTGCTGTCCTCTGTGCTGAATCCACACAGCTCTATCTCCACAAATGGGCTGATGATGCTCCGGCCTGGTTTGGGCAGATGCCGGGCTGCAATCACCTACAGGTAAAACCAGAGAGCCAGCCCTACACTTAATATGCTAAATAATTATTTTATTTATAGAATATAAAGACAACACATCAAAATAATGCAAGGGGAACAGATTTATTGGTTCAGTTTAAGAGTCTGCCACAGGTGTGTTATGATAAGTATAGCTATAAATGTAATGTGTAACCAAAAGTTGACATAGCTCATTAGAATTTTTTATGATTTCAGTGATTTGAGATCAGTAAATATAGAAGGTGCAACAGAAGGGTAGGTGGGTCCTCACTCGAACCGTGATGATGAGTTTTATCCTCTTCTTGTCCGGCTGTGGGTACGGATCATAGCTGTCAGAGCGCATTATCTCCGGTTGCAGGATGTACCCAGTCTGTCCGTTAAGACTGAAGAGGGCGCTGTTCAGCTGCATGCACCAATCTGAGGAGAAACACAACAATCAACAAGCTTTACTTACACAGAAATACAGCACCACACAGTGCCTTCAGTTTCTAATACACACATAACCATGCACAAATGAACCAAATCAATACACACTGGATATCACACAACTACAACACATAACTTACAGCTACACAATTCACAATGCCTACACACACACACAGTCTCTTTTCAATGCCCTGGTAGAAATTTCATCTTTGTTCCAGTTTGGTTCTAAGCAGGTACAGCTGGTTTGAAGCTGGTATGGAGATAGCAACAGGCTGGTAAACTCTGGAAAGACCATATTGGACCATCTTAATCCAGACAATAGACCAGCACTAAATTCCTGGTCGCATCCAGCTTGAGCTGGTGTTGGTTCCAAACTGACAGTATTTGTCTGAAGCTGGCATTTCCATCATGAAGAGACTCACCGCCAGTCTGGAAGTTGAGTGCCACCATGTGGCAGCCGCAGAGCCAGAGTGGGTAGGGATCGTAGTTGGAAGAGTCCACGCGCTGGGCCTTGGGGTAGATTCGGCTCAGGGCCTTCCTGTTGTACATGAGGAACTCCTTCTCTTTGCCTCTCAACACCGGCGCCTTGTTCTCCGCAAAGGAGCGGACCTCCTTGTAGGTGTAAGTGTCTGGGAAAGAGGAAGGGACCATTCAGAACTATGGGTGTGTGTTTTTCTTAATTAAAAAAAAAAAAACACTGGCATATCCAGTGGCATCAGAATCTGGAATGTCCAATTCTCAATCAAAGTAGAAACCACAGACTGCATAGGCAAGCATGAAATACTCAGATCCCCCACCGCAGGATGGCGGATATCTGACCTAGAAACAAAACGCGGGGGAGGAATGAAAAGATGGACCAGAGGATGGATGTTAGTATACCAAAGGTACATCTACACCAATAAGGTGTATCCATATTCAGCGCCTTCAATAATTATTGGCACCCCTGGTTAAGATGTGTTCTTTAGCTTCTAATAAATTCAGTTTCTTTCTAAATAATATAGGACCACAATGAAAAAAAGAGGAAAATCCAACCTTTAATTCAAGTGCATTTATTCAGTGGGGAAAAAATCCCACATTGAGAAATTATTCTTTTACATCAAATCATGTGTGCCACAATTATTAGCACCCCTGATGTTAATACTTTATACAACCCCCTTTTGCCAACAAAACAGCACCTAATCTTCTCCTACAGTGTTTCACAGGATGGGAGAAAACAGAAAGAGGGATCTTTGACCAGTCCTCTTTGCACAGTCTCTCTAAATCATCCAGCGACCTGGGTCCTCTCCTCTGCACTCTCCTCTTCAGCTCACTCCACAGGTTTTCAATGGGGTTGAGGTCTGGGGACTGAGATGGCCATGGGAGGAGCTTGATTCTGTGTCTGGTGAACCATTTCTGTGTAGATTTGGCCACATGTAAAGGGTCATTATCTCGCTGAAAGACCCAGTGACGACCCATCTTCAGCTTTCGGGCAGAGGCCACGAGATATTGATTTAAAATGTCCTGGTATTTCAAAGCGTTCATGATGCCATGCACCCTAACAAGGTTCCAAGGGCCTCTGGAAGAGAAACAGGCCCACAGCATCACCGATCCTCCCCTATACTTCACAGTGGGCATGAGGTGCTTTTCTGCATACTCATCTTTTGTGTTCCGCCACAAAAGTGAATGGTGTTACTTGAATGGTGTTTTCCTTTGTCTTTCCCATGTTGAAGAGTGGATAAGAGAAATAGCCTCTGCGTCACGCCATATTTATAACCCAGGGAAACAGGAAGTGATGATTTACTAATTATATGTTCCAAGATACTCTGATCAACTTTGTAAACTTCTGTAGAAATGACAGAAATACTTCAATTACATTTAATTCCTCGGAATTGTTAAGGGTGCCAATAATTGTGGAACAGGTGATTTTATGAAAAATAATTATTTCTTCATCAGGGATTTTTTTCCCCCTTAAAATTCACTTGAGTTGAAGGTTACATTTTTCGACAATTTTCAGTTTGAGAGTATGCTTCTGCAATAAAAATTGTATTTATTTTAAGGTTTTAACATATCTTAAGCAGGCGTGCCAATAATTATTGAGGGCGCTGTATACACTTTTCTTCAGATATACTGAATGGTTAAGGGATACTGGCCCCGAAGAAGAACAAGATGGCTGATATTTGAACTGGGAACAAAACATGGTGGAGGCACAAATATGGTCAAGAGGATGGAACAAAGTATGATAAAGCACATCTGCACAATAAGATGTGTCCATATACTACATTTGGTTGAAAAATATTAAACTTTAGGAGTTCTGGCCTAGAAAAGAACCATGACAGATGGACGGGCAGGGGATCAAAAATATGGAGCAAATTACTGTAACGTTAGCCTATGACTCTCCCCGTGCTTGACGAGAAGCACTTTAGCACTCAGAAGTTTGGCTCTCCAGTGCTGCCATGTTGTACAAACCCCAATTCCAATGAAGTTGGGACGTTGAGTAAAATGTGAATAAAAACAGAATACAATGATTTACAAATCCTTTTCCCACCATGCACGTGTGTGGTGCTGCTACCTAACCTCCTCCACCATATTCAATTGAATACGCTACAAAGACAAGATATTCAATATGCAAAGTGATAAACTTTGTTTTTTTAGGAAATATTCACTCATTTTGAATTTGATGCCAGCAACACATTCCAAAAAAGCTGGGACAGGGACATGTTTACCACTATGTTACATCCTTCTATTTATCAACACTCAATAAGCGATTAAGTTAATCAAAACGATCAAGTTTATCTGTATGAACATTTGTCTTTGTTGTTTACCCAATTGAATATAGGTTGAAAAGGATTTGCAAATCATTGCATTCTGTTTTTATTCCCATTCTACAAAATGTCCCGACTTCATTGGAATAGGGGTTTGTACATTGTGGGTAACTGTTAGGGATGGGGGTTGTGGGGGGATTTTAGTTACATCCTTTCATTAGTTACTGTCTCATGAATAATATTACATTGCAAGAAAGATAGGACGAATGCATTACAAAAGGCATGGATCGTCAAAAAACATCAGGGCAGTGCTATGTGAGAACAGTGTCCTAAGTACCAAAGCATTCCTTCTCTTTGGTGCGAGGGGTGCAGTAGACCACCAGCTCTGACATCTCAATGGCAACCTCATCCTTCTTCTTGTTCTCCTTTTGCTTGGTGGTCTGAAGGACGAGACAAGGTTCTTTTAGGCTCGGGGTCCCCAACAAGGTCCTCAAATCCATATCTGGCCCTGTTTGTCTTTCCTTTCCGGCAATTATGTGTACATTAATTGCCGACTGCTAAGCCAGACTGTCATCTGTCCTAACTCCTTGATAAAGGGAGGATTTAAAACCAGCAGTTTTTGGCCGCCGAGGGCCATGATTTAAGGTATTGGGAGTTAAGCTGGCATTCACAATCCAATTCATTTCCTTCTACTGAGAGGTACATATCAGTCATTATGTTATCCGTTAAGTGGCATTAATACATTTTTTTAGTGTCTTTTCACACAGCTGCACAATACATAATGAGATATTATGCGAATATTTCAATAATGCTTCATCAGTTTTAACATAGTTCAGAGCCCATAGATGAAGAAAATCATGCTAGCTAACATTTAATCTAACTTGAAAATGCAATTATGAGTCAAAATAAAGCATCCCATTAATAATGAAATAAGAAAGGACAGGATACGCCTGGCTGGCCAACCAATCGTGGAAGTTCTTCCCCGCCTGCCGACCAATCTCTGAACTTATTCCTGCTAGCCAGCCAATTGTTGAACTCGGTCGGTCGGTCGGTCGCTCACTCACTCACTCACTCACTCACTCACTCACTCACTCACTCACTCACTGACTCACTGAAATTCGCGTTTATAGGGGCCAGGCAGCTGCTCGGCCCAGCCCAAAAATATGCACGCAGGCTGGATCTTAGTGCAGAAACAGTGCTGAGACAGGAAGTGAGGTCACTGGCCTTGTGCGGTGTGTTGATTTCGCACTGGCCGGCATCCCAGGCCGCCTGGTACCACTCGAAGAGATCTTCCACAGTGTCCGTGGCGATGTCCACGGGCATCATGCCGTTGTCATCCTTCAGCAGCAGCGTGAGTACGTACGACATCCCATTCTTGGCTTCCTTCGCCCTGGCTGTAGACATTCAGACAGGGCCTTGGGTCTGTTTACTACATTTGGTTCCTGGTCCCACATAGATTTGGGCAGGCAGCATTTAAAATATATGGACAGAGCAGGTCTTATGTATTAGGCCACCTATGGTTCTTCAAAAAGCTTTTAGTTGTAAAAATTAAGCACATTTACTGTACAATAGCAGACTCCTGAATCTAAGCCTAACCCACTCTTTATATTTCATCTTTCAAGTGACTTGTAAGCCAATATTTTCTCATAGGCTTGTGGCCTAACCATGGTTTTCAAGGGAACCAACACCACAAAAGATTTAAGTCAGTTTAAATGAATGAATTGTATGCACCATCAGTTTAGAATGACCGGCATTGCAGAGCTCTTACCAACGCTGTACTTGGAAAGGTCAATCAAACCCTTACAAAGTTCACCCAGAGGGTTGTCCTCTGTCTTCTGCAACAGAAATGAGAGAAAAAAGGATGACTGCACACACGTGGAGTCAGAACTAGGATAATGGATACATGACATGAAAATTTGATAAAATCATCAATCACATTTTAGGCTAAAACATGAGGAAGCCATATGCTTTTTAACACAATAATATAAAAACAAGTTGGAATGAGTGGTATACTTTTATCCCCAAAACATGAGCTTCAAAATAATCACTACCCATCTCCTGAAACCAATATTTTGTTGAATTTGATACATGTTCGGAGTCATAATCTAACTGAAAGGTCCATTTACAATCAAGTCTCCACTTCCTGGAAGAGGTGCCCAGGTTTTCTATGTAAATATCCAGGTGTGATGTAATTTTAGGCCCTCAATCTTAATAAGATCCCCTTGACTATAAATACCCGTAACTATATTTTACTGAGGGTACCAAAAACTTTCATTATATGCACCCCACGATTTTCACAAAAAATGCTGTCAGTGTGCATGTCCAAAAAGTTATCATTACCACATCACATGAATACAATTATACTTATGATAATGTTTTGCATAGTTCAGATGATGCAATTTGTGGCTTTTTCTCAGAAAGGGCCTCTTTCCTACAATTTGTCATCATTGGCATGCAGATGGAGTCTATGTCTGATTGAGAGACTTCAATACCCTATGAATGTACTAAACTATGCAGCTCCGAGACCATGATGTTTAAGTTTTTCTTTGCCACCCTAACCATCCTCCTTACTGTGCACAAGGGTGATATACACATGCATTCTCTTCCCATAAAATTTGCTACAGTTCCAAACTTCAGAAACTTGATTTCAGTCCAAATCTCAGAGGCACTTTCAATAGTTTATGCATGAATACTCTCAATTACTTTACCTGGGCCCGTATACACAAAGCATCTTATCTTACCGCCAGAAGTACTCTTAAGTCAAGCTAAAACATTTTATGTAAGAGTAAAATCTTAAAAGTTATTCACAAAGCCGCTGAGAGCAACTTTTAGTTAAGAAAACTGGTAACTCCTAGATTAGGAGTAGCTCTGAGATAGGTGGGAGTAAGTCTCCGTTGCTATGGATGACGTCAATTCTCATGCACAAGTCGTGGGACAATGAGCATGGTAATTGTTTGTTTGGTGACATGGAGGTAAATTGAAAAAATATCCCACATACAACCCATGGAGGAAATAATGAGGAAATAGTCCAAGCGGTTTGTTTGTCCCATTAAATAATAACATGTTGAGCACTCCTGAAAATGCACTATGCGCAGTCCCCACATATCATGCTCTAGGCAAATAAACACACATAGAAAAGAGATAGTTGTAAAAATGCCAATAGCATAAAAAGAGTCAATAATAAAACGCGTCATTTGCCCCAATAATTAGCAACATTACCCAATGAGAATATGTTGCAATCATTTAAATGTCAGGCCGTTCAAGTTTGTTTGCCCTAAACTGTCATGGATGAAAGTTCAAAAAAGGTGCAAAAGCCCAACTGGATCCACGACCAGTTACTGCTGCTGGCCCAGTTGCTGCTGGAGCGAAAGCATGTAATCAAAGGGAAATTTGGCTCTGGGGTGAACAGCAAATCCAAGCGGGATGCGTGGGATAATATCAGCCTACAGATCAATGCTGCATTCCCCTCGGTGTCTTAGATGGTAGACGACTGCAAGAAGTGGTGGTATGGGCTGCAATCGCAGGGGAGGACCGAGATTGCAGCCTATAAAAGGGCTATCGTTCAAACAGGAAAGCATACTAAGCTTGGTTTGTAATTTATAGCCTACAATTTAAATATACATACAAAATATGACATATGCTGGTATTATTATGAAATTTAGGACTCCTAATTATGTTTACTAAGTGTTATTCACAAAGCATTTTAGGCCTAAAAGTAGCTCTTAAGTCTGGGAGAGCTTAAAAGTAGTCAAGAGGACTCCTAACTTGCTAAAACCTATTCACAAAGAATCGGAAAATGGCAGCTGCTGTTGAAAGACAGAATGACTTGGAAATTCTAAATGATGCGCTGTTGTTGAAAAGATAACGGATCGACGGTGAAGGGATCTTATTTGATGTTGACTTGGTGAGGGAGAGAATTACGTCTCCAACCATGAGAAACAACCCAATAAGCCCTGAAATAAAATGCTTGACAACACTTTGTTACTTGGCCACCGGAAAAATGCAACTTTTTTATATTTTTATTTTTTATTAACCTCCATAAAATGAAGAAACATACTAAAATACAACATAACAATAAAACACAATAACACCATAAAAGAGGGCTAGATCAGAATGCTTTTGTGATGAGACTCGCCAATCTAAATTCCAAACTACCTCTGTTATTATATCTTGGCGAAATAAACAGAGATGCTAACAAGTCTGCTATTCCATCCTCGCCAGTGGGTAAAACCGGCACAGAGATGGGAGAGAAAAACGCTCCAAGAGGCGAGATCCCAGATGCTGCCACACAGGATACAAGGCGCACAGGATTTATGAGTGGCGATGTCTTTTACAATACCCAAAAAGCGCTTAACTAAATTACCTTGGGTGGACTCTAACAGTTGTAACTGTGTGCAGTTTAAATCAATGCACTCTAAACCATTTGGAAGAGTGGGAGCACAGATAGTCCGCCAGAGATGGGACTTGACATCAGCTCCTGGACCAAGATAACACATTCCAGACGAGTGCCTACAACTAGATACATTTTTTTCAACATGTGCCCCATGAGAGGAGTCAGCAGAGAAGATGGCACCCAATAATTCAAGTTTATCAACATTACTGATAGTAACCCTCCCAAGTCTCCAAGTAGGGTCAACCTGAAAAGGGCGGTTACCTATAATACAGCATTTTGATTTCTTAGTTCTAAAATTAAAACGCCAGGTGTCTGCATAGGCATCACATTAATGCTTGAAGTCCAGGAACAGTATTGTTCAGCAAGGTAATATCATCGGCATAAGCAAATGAGTTAATCCTAGAACGCCCAATTATAACACATGTATTCTCAATGCCAGGTGGTTCCCCCAACAAATCGTTAATAAATATATTAAAAAACAGAGGTGACAATAAACTGCTTTGCCTAGTGCTCCTAAAGACTGTAAAAGTTGTACAATACAGACCTCTACAGGGCACCAGGGCCCGAAGTTTACTATACCATACCCTGATAAATAACCAGAGGGGAGTAGGCAAAATACCATACAGTTTAGCAATATGGGCATTGTGCCAAATTTTGTCAAAGCACTTCTCTGCGTCTAAACTGCACGTATATAATGTGCTACCCCTCCTCTTTGAATCAGTCACTTGAGTCGTCTATTCGGTTAGATTGGAATTTAAACGGTAAGTTTTACCGGAGTGCTCCGCCTCCTCCCTCCTCCAATTTCTCCTGGGCGTTGTGGCCAGTCTGTTTTATGTGGGTTCTCAGCTAAGCCTGTGATATTTTAAGGTTAGTATATTAATAGTACTGGGACTAGAAAAACTCAAGTCGGCTTATTAGGAGTGCTTGTTACATATAGAGCTTGTCTCAATTGATATTTCATTTCTGTTAACTGAAACTAAGTCCCTGTTAAAAGAGGCTTATTATTCATTTACATAGTTTCCCCATGGATTCTATTGTGACTGCTGCTTAGGGCTTCTCAGGTTAATAAATTAATAAATTGTGGTTCCTGAGCTTCTGTCTCGGTATTTGTAATTTTCTTTGTTACTGGGGGGGGGGGGGGGGTGTCAGTAGGTAGAAGGTTCAAAATGTGGCCAAAACTAAATGACGGTTGCAGGATGATCGCACCTTTGGAAAGAGATTTCCAGGGTGGGTGTGTCTGCCACCGTTGTCAGCTAATTGAGCATCTGGAGAACAAGATCCTTGATCTTCAGGGCCAGTTGGCGGCGCAACATAGTTCGTAATCAGTAGAGTTCCTGGAGGAACTATGTAGAATGTCGTTTAGAGAAATGGCGTGTACGCCGAAGCAGGGTGGTGCGGAGACCCCAGAGCAGGCAGGGAGAGAAAGTAGGGTGACTGTAGGACGTCGGCACAGGAAATGGCGTGCACGCCGTAAAGCGACAGCTCCTCCAGTGGTTGAGGAGTCCAACTGATTCCGGCCCTTGCAGAAACTCGAATTAGCCCCTGAACCTGAGAGTGGGGGGACTGATGAGCATCAGGGCACCCTGTTGGCCTCTACCCCTCAGAAAAGAGAGTTAGTGATAGTGGGGGACTCAGTACTTAGAGGAATGGGCAGCTTTGTCTGTTCTTGCGAGAAGGAGTCTCGTACAGTGTGTTGCCTGCCTGGTGCCCAGGTAGGAGACCTCTTGGAGCGTGCGGACAAGCTCCTGGCCAGAGCGGGGAGGAATCCAGTTGTCATGGTCCATGTTGGGACAAATGACATAGGTAAGGGTAGGTTTGAGATTCTGCAAGGCAAATTTGTGGAATTAGCTGGAAAGCTTAGGAGCAGATCCTCCACTGTAGTTTTCTCTGGGATTCTACTGGTAGCACGTGCGAGCAAAGGTAAGCAGAATTTTATCTGGAGGTTTAACACATGGCTACAACCCTGGTGTAGGAAAGAGGGGTATAGGTTTATGGGGCACTGGAGCTACTTCTGGGACAGAGGTGACCTGTTCAAGCCGGATGGGCAACACCTGAACCAGAGGTGTACCTTTGCACTGGGTCAGTGTATGTTGAGGGTAGCACAGAGTTATTTAAACTAGGGACTTGGGGGGCAGGGAGGTTAGACAGTGTTATACAGAGGGAAATGCAGACTGTCCTGATGAAAGCAGACAGCGTTACATGCGCTATTGATGTTATATTTTTAAAGCAACAAAGAGTAGTGTGGGGCATGGAGCAGTGGGCACATGGGAAATCGAAGGGGAAGAGCATTCATGATAACCTGAAATGTTTTTATCTAAATGTAAGAAGCATAAAAAACAAATTTCCAGAACTTAAGGACGTTGCCATTAGTGAGGGCTCTGACAAAGTAGGGATTACAGAGACATCGCTTAGTGAAGAGGATGAAGATGAATATAATATAGAAGGTTCTAAGGTCTTGAGGAGGGATAGATGCAATAGGCGAGGAGGGGGTGTAGCACTCTATGTGAACGAAAACATAAACGTGCAGGAAATCCCTGAAATTAAACATTCCTTGCCCTGTGACGATATCTGGGTCAGGCTCATTGGCAAACCGAGACAGGTTTAAACATAAGCGTATGCTATTGACCGCCAGCTTTGGACAGTATTGTCAATGAAATGCTCTTCAAGGGGATTACGCAAGCTTGTAGAGGAGGAGGAACTATTATTATGGGAGGCTGAAATTATCCTGGTATCGAATGGAAAATGGTGAAAGGACAGGGTAGGGGGGAGGAAGAATTTCTAGAAGTTATAAATGATAATTGTTTGGTGCAGTATGTTAATAAACCTACAAGAGAGAAAGCAATTTTAGACTTGGTGCTCTGTAATGACCCAGAGAGAATTAGCAATGTTCAGGTACTGGAGCCACTTGCGACAAGTGATCACTCAGCTGTTAATTTTGATGTTTCATGGGAAGTTACAAAGGTGTCTTCAAAAACAAAAAATTTCAATTTTAGGCAAGCAAACTTTGACAGGATGCGCTCATATCAAAGTGAAATAAAATGGGAGACACTCCTAGACTGTGAGTCTGTAAATAAGATGTGGGAAAGATTTAAGGGGGTTTTACTTGATTCACAATGCTAATTCACTCCAAAGCTGTCCAAAAGTAAGCTGAAAAAGCAAAATCCTCAGTGGATGACCACAGCTATTCGTATGAGTTTGAGGGAAAAGAGGAATCTTAATAAGATGTACATAAAGGATAACAATGAGAACACTAAGGCTGAATACTGTAAAATGTGAGCTGTGGTCAAAAAAGAGCAAAGGAATGCTGGAAGACTGTATGAAAGACAAATTCCAGAGGGGGCAAAAACTAACCCTAAGCGCTTCTTTTAGTACTGTAGCAGGAAAAGGAAAGTCAAAGAGGAGGTTAAGTGCGTAAAGAATAAATATGGATCGCTGCTATATGATAGCAAGGATATTGCGGATACCTTAAACAGTTAGTTTGTTGAGAATTTTACCTCAGGGTTTTTAATTCGGCCAGAGGGCATGTCCATGATTATTTAGCGAAAATTGAGGTTAGGGATAACAAAGTATTAGATAAGTTGCATAAACTAAAGGCAGATAAGGCGGCGGGTCCTGATTGCTTATATTCTAGAGTGCTCAGGGAAGTTAGTGCGATCATCTTTACGCCGCTATCCTCCATCTTCAGACGGTCTTTATAAAATGGAGAAATACCAAATGATTGGAAGCAGGGGAATATAATTCCAATATATAAGAAAGGGGCCCATACTGAGCCAGGAAATTACAGGCCAATCAGTTTAACTTGCATTGCATGCAAAATACTGGCATCTATCATAAAAGATGAGGTGGACTTACACTGCCCGGCCAAAAAAAAAGTCACCGTTTGAAAATTAATGAACAAATTCTAGAATTGGATCATTATTGCGGTTACTAACATGTTTCAGCTGGCAATAATCATTTTTCCCCTAACTGATGAAGCGCATCGCTACTCATTTCTCAAAAAATCATGTCGGAAGACACATCCCTTGCTGGTGGAAAAGATGTTACAGTATTTCAGAACAGGCAACTTATTGGCCAGTATGTAGCAAAGAAAATCATGAATGCAAAAACAAGTATGAGGAATCATTTTCACAAACATATTTGCCTCCACAAAGTCCTGATCTTAGACACAGTAAAAGTTATTGGGATGTGCTCAAGAAAGACTACCGAGTGGTTCAACTATTATGTCGAGAAGACAAGATCTCGGCCAAAAATTATGGCATGTATGATGGAAAATAAATGTTCTGGCATTGCATATAGTTGTCAAAACAATGACAAAATGAATATGCACTGTAATCAAAGCTACAGGGGTTCCAACTAAATATTTGAGTGCGCGACTTTTTTTTTGGCCGGGCAGTGTATTTCTTGAACGTAATAATATCTTGAGGGATAGCCAACATGGTTTCCATAAGGGAAGGTCATGCCTGACAAACCTTCTGGAATTTTTTGAAGAGGCCACCAAGACTTATGACCAGAGCAGGGCTTATGACGTCATATATTTGGATTTTCAGAAAGCATTTGATACAGTACCACATAAAGAGTCTAATTTTTAAAATGAGCTCTATTGGAGTTACAGGAGATATTCTGAAGTGGATTCAAAACTGGTTACAGGACAGAACACTAAGAGTGCTGGTCAGTGGTATCTCGTTTGAGCTAGGTATGGTGGGGAGTGGTGTCCCCCAGGGATTGGTGTTGGGACCCCTGCTGTTCCTCATCTACATTAATGACCTTGATAGGAATATTGAGAGCAAATTAGTTAAATTTGCAGATGATACTAAATTAGGAGGTTTGGCAAATAGTTAAGAGTCCACTGAAGTGATTCAGGATGATTTGGATAGAATCCTGAAATGGGCAGAAATATGGCAAATGAAATTTAATGTAGCGAAATGTAAAGTTGTACATGTAGGTAATAAAAACATTAGACGGGATTACTTCATGGGAGGTTTAAAACTGGAATGTGCTCCACACAAAAAAGATCTGGGAGTGATTGTTGACCAAACTCTCACAGGCTCTAGCCATTGTGCCGTAGCAGTTAAAAAAGCCAATTGGATGCTAGGATACATTGCCAAAAGTATTGAGAAAAATCCAAGGAGGTGATGCTTCTTTTGCGCAACATATTTGTCAGACCACATCTGGAGTATTATGTACAGTTCTGGGGACCATCCTTTAAGTAAGATATAGAGGCTCTAGAAAAAGTTCAGAGAAGAGCCACTAAGCTAATTCCGGGTATAAAAGACAAAAGCCATGAGAAAGACCAAAGGAAAATTTAGCACTGATATTCGGAAATATTAATTCACCCAAAGAGTAATTTCGATGTGGAATAGCTTGCCTGACTGTATTGTTGAGGCAGAGACCTTGGGAGTTTTCAAGAGCAGGCTTGACTTAAAGCTAGATACCATTGAGTCATTGACTATCTGAAGTGATATATTCACAAGAGTACAAAGATTCTTGCCATTCATGTAATGTTATGATATGATATGTTACTTTGGCACAAAGAGACCACAAGAACCTCTTCTGGTTTCTCCCACGAGTTAGGACAGGGCACCAGTAGAGCTTGGGTATAGACATTTTGTTAGTCAGACATCAGCCTCCCAAGGGGAATCATGGATCAATTCAGACAGGTAAGTCATATATTCATAAACATAGGCTTGTCCCTCATCACGGCTACAACAGTCAGTGGGGTTCAGAGGAGGAAGGTAATCCAATTTGGCAAGTAACTCCCAATACATGGCATCACTCCTTTCTGAAGACCAGCAGGGAGGGGAGAAATACTTCCTAGCTTTACCCTTCTCAGGTGTGTTTTCCTGACATACCAATTCAAGCTCAACTCTGACTGGAAGATGGTCACCCAGGTTTCCTGCCTCCTCAGGTACTATGGCACAACTTCTTATGTATGGTAATGCACAGTTATTAACTAAAATGTGGTCTCATCATGTATAGACACCATAAGTATGATTAAAACGTGTACTTAACAGACTGCTTCTCCAAAAAATCAACTACAGTAAAATTATTTGACTCAATGAAATTATGCAAAATATTGCTGTGCTTACTAAATCCAGGCATCTTGAACTAATTCTGGTTCATAACACCTGATTTAGGTAACTGTACATTAAAGTCACCACAAATAGTAATGGGAGGAAGAGAGCCAAACTGGTCAAGAAAAGACTGCGGAGCATCCAAGCGGGTGAGATAGGCATCTGTTTGAACATTATTACCCTTGTCGTAGTGCGGCATGTACACAGAGACAAAAATATGAGTGGCATTACCAGAGCTATCATATACTGTCGACCAGTAGGATGCGATCACAAAAAGACTGAAGCTGACTATAACTAACACCATCACGTACTTTACAGATCACAGCAACGCCCCCATACGAGCGGCCGAAGTACTCAGGGTCTGCATCTTCCATGGCACTTTTTGCAAATACATAATACAGGCCACCATATCTGGAGGAATCTATCACTTTGTCAATAAGGCCCAACTCATTAGGCGTTGACCAGGTTTCTGAAAGACAGAGAACATCTGATTTTGCGGCTCACTCACTGATTTAGTCGCTATTTTGATTCAAACCATGGCAATTTAACGACTTGCACGAAAAAAGTAATTCAGTAGCGTTGGTGGTTGTTGCACCATTGACAATCTGGGCCCGTATTCACAAAGCATCTTAGTGCTAAAAGTAGGTCCTAACTGCCGGATTTAGGAGAAATTCCTAAAAAAAAAAAATGGGCTTGTCAGTCGTGAATTTAGGACTTCTAATTATTTTTAATAAGCGTTATTCACAAAGTATTTTAGGCTTAAAAGTAGCTCCTAAGTCTGGGAGAGCTTAAAAGTAGTGAAGAGGACTCCTAACTGGCTAAAACCTATTCACAAAGAATCGGAAAATGGCTGCTGCTGTTGAAAGACGGAAAGACTTGGAAATTCTGAATGATGCGCAGTTGTTGAAAAGATATCGAATCGACTGAAGGGATTTTATTAGTTGATGACTTGGTGAGGGAGAGATTTACGTCTCCAACCATGAAAAACAACCCAATAAGCCCCGAAATAAAATGTTACACAGCAGTTCGTTACTCGGCCACCGGAAAAATGCAACTTTGCAATGCGGACAATTTTGGTCAATCATCGGTCAGTCGCACAATTCTGCAATAAATGCGCTCTGTCAACCCCATATCATCTGACAGTTTATCTGGTTTCCAATGGACATTCGCCAACAACACAGAATTAAACTTGAATTCAGGCCCATCTCAGGTATGCCCGGTTTCATCGGTGCTATTGACGAGACCCATATTTGAATTATTTGTCCAACCCAATATAAAGAGGTGTTTGTAAATAGAAAAAAGTTCAATCCATCAACACCCAGATAGTAGCCTATTTGATGCCAGATACAATATTTTGGACATTGTTGCGAAATGGCCAGGATCCACGTATGACTCGCATTTTAATGAAAAGCAGCTTATGCCAATTATTTGACAGGCATTCTGTGCCTACGTGATACTACTTGCTCGGGGACAGTGGCTTTGGTGCTGTACCTCCTCCTGCTATGCATGAATTATTTTAACAGGCTGTTGAGTGAGGGTTACATTTAATAGATCATCATAATAATATGTCATATTTTTGTATACATGTTTAAACTATAGGCTATAAATCCTGTTTGAACGATAGCCCGTGTATAGGGTGCAATCTCGGACCTCCTCTGTGATTGCAGCCCATACCACAGCTTCTCGCAGTCGTCTGAATGCAGCATTGATCTGTAGGCTGATATAATCCCAAGCATCCTGCTTGGGTTTGCAGTTCACCCCCGAGCCAAATTTCCCTTTGATTACATGCTTTCGCTCCAGCACCAACAGCAGTAACTGGTCGTAGATCCAGTTGGGCTTTTGCGTCCTTTTTGAACCTTCATACATGACAGTTTAGGGCAAACAAACTGGAACGGCTCCTCATTTAAATGATCGCAACATATTCTCATTGGGTAATAAGTTGCTAATTATTGGGGCAAATGACGCGTTTCATTAATAACTCGTTTTATGCTATTAACGTTTTTACAATGATCTCTTTTCTATGGATGTTTATTTGCCTACAGCGATATATGTGGGGACTGCGTAGAGCATTTTCAGGAGTGATCAACATATCATTTTATGGGACAAACAAGTCGCTTGGACTATTTCCTCATTTTTTCCTCCATGGGTTGTATGTGGGATATTTTTTCAATGGACCTCCCTGTCACCAAACAACCAATCACCGTTCTCACTGTCCCAAGACTCGTGCTTGAGAATTGACATCATTCATAGCAACGGAGATTTACTCCCACCTATCTCAGAGCTCCTCCTAGTCTAGGAGTTACCAGTTTTTTAACTAAAAGTTGCTATCAGTGGCCTTGTGAATAACTTTTAAGATTTTACTCCGACATAAAATGTTTTAGCGCGACATAAGAGTACTCCTAGCGGTAAGATAAAATGCTTTGTGAATACGGGCCCTGGTTTCTCGGGTCTAAGGTGGGGGGTGATAAGAACAAAAACCAGCACATGGGCTCTCCGGGACCAGCATTGGCTACCCCTGATGTAGGAAAACAATCATGCATCTCTACTGAGGTGAAAGTTCTTTGTTTTTCTAATATAAAGGATGGAAAATGAGCACATTTGAAGCCTCAAGTGTATACCTCGGTGAGGGAGGACACGATGACATGCAGTGAAATGCATTCTTGTGACAAGATTGATTTAAAACATCTTCTGCACAGTTTCTTTGCTTTGTATGAAATAATCTCTTGGGGTAACAATATTTTTTACCCCAGTGGTTTTGAGATCAGCTTCCATGAACCAAAAGAAACAAGTTCTAGAAAAGCAAGAATTTCAAATCAGCAAATGTACAACTGTACGTAACTTCAAAAATGTGTGCTCATACGCTGGAAACCGGTCACCCAGAAGTACTTTTACCAAAGTACAAACAAATGCCTAATCTACAAGAAATGCGACAAAAGAAGAAAGTCAGGTTCAGTAAGTGTTCTGATGTACACTGCTGACTCCCCATTTGGCATTTGCATGCTAGTAATGTACCGAGGTAGGCAGTTCAGTGCTCATGTTTCATGCTACTTGTGGTTAGTGCAGTCTGCAGACGACTCTCGAGTATGAATGTCCCAGATACAGAAATTAATGCTTAAATTTTTGTACTGCTTGGAGCTCTGACTTTGCACATTTTCACAGGTTGGGGTCAGAGGGTCAAAGGGGATCAGGGCAGGCCTGAGGTGAGAGCAGTGGAAAGGTCTGAGGTGCAGGGGTAAAAGTGTCAGGGGTCAGGGAAGGTCAAGTGAAAGGCTGCAGGGCCCATCGGGCTCTTTGTTCTAGTTTCCACAAACAGAACATCAACAGCTTATTTTGTTCAAGAGGATCTCTGGAAGCCAACTATGCCACACTTATTATAGCCTTCATAATTTCAAAAAACATGTCATTAAGTTATAAATAAAAGGAATGGAAGGCTCTCCAGGAGGTCCTAAAATTTTAAAAAACTAATGTGACAATGTGATTTATCATGTGTATTGTTTATTTCAGGCAGTAATTGGAGCTCATTTTCATAAAAGTTGCCAATATTTCTTGTGTTGACTGCATATATTTTAGTACCTAATTCACAGCGTTAATACACAAGGGCAGTTATAGTTCAGTATCAACACACAAGCACATACGCATATTTCAATTAAACACTTAAATCCCAGCATCTAAGGGGTCTATTCTCCCATGCACGCAAGTGGAAAAAAGCGTGTAGCTACGCGGTTTTTAGCCTACGCGTATTCTCCCCTCGACTTACAGTACAGACCAAAAGTTTGGACACACCTTCTCATTCAATGAGTTTCCTTTATTTTCATGACTATTTACATTGTAGATTTTCACTGAGGGCATCAAAACTAAGAATGAACGCACATGGAAGTATGTTTGTATCTAACAGTCGTCCAATAGGGCTGTTGGCTGTGTATCAACATGACTAATGCACAACACAACTGATGGTCCCAAGCCCATTGATAAGGGAAGAAATTCCACTAATTAACCCTGACGAGGCACACCTGTGAAGTGAATACCATTTCAGGTGACTATCTCTTGAATCTCATCATCATTGTGCAAAACAGTAATCAGAGCTAAGGGTGGCTACCTTGATGAAACTAGAATATAATACTAGAATAGAACTAGAATATAATAATAATGTTTTCAGCAGGTATTTCACACTTTTTTGTAAAGTACATAATTCCACGTGTTCATTCATAGTTTTGATGACTTCAGTGAGAATGTACAATGTAAATAGTCATGAAAATAAAGGAAACTCATTGAATGAGAAGGTGTGTCCAAACTTTTAGTCTGTACTGTACATAGGCCAACTATTACAACCGCGTATCGTGGGCCTGCTGATAAAACCTTGTATCTTCAAAATGATAAACTTCACAGGAAAATAAATACATATAAAATAAAGAATATACTGTATAAAATTGATAAATATAATTTAAAATATAAATAAAATAAAAAATATTTAATTCTGCATGTAAGAATAGTGGACATATGAGTTTTTGTTTTTTATCAGTTTGGAGATACGAGGTTTTATCAGCAGGCCCACGATATTCAAATTTTTTTCCATGGACCACAACTGCATTTTCATGGTAAATCAGAAAATCCTTGTTCCATGTTTTTCTGAAAGCCATAATCAAGGAGCTTTGGATTAGTCACACCTCTTTCTTCAGGCCGCCGACATTCTGAAGTTAAGCTCTGTGGGCGTGATCGAAGCGAGTAGGGGAGAATACGCGTAACTCTAAAGCGCTTAACTCGAATCGCGTAAAAACCCCTAAGTGAATAAAAACCCCATTCAACCACATATAAACACACATGCCTCTCTCTCTTCACTCTCACCTGGTCTATTGAGTCCACTTTCTTGTTATTAACCACCTCCTCCACATAGTTCGCAGGAAAGAAGTATTGCAGTTTGCCACCATAATCTCCCATCCACCTGCGGTTGGCACAAGAGAGCTGTGAACTCACCAAGGTGTGTGTGTGTGTGTGGTCAGTGAATATAGTCTATGCCGATTGAAAAGCAGATTTCTTTGTCCTTATGGGAAATTTTCAGGTCCCCATGAGGAAATTTGGCTATAGTATATAACCGTTAGCGGTTAAGGTTCGGGTAAGGTTTAGACTTGTATTATTTACAGATACAGTCAAGGAAAAGGGTTGGAGAATGAATTTAAGTCTATTAGATGTCCCCACAAAACCTGAAAACTAAACCCTGTGTGTATGCGTGTGTGTGTTTGAGATAATTGGTCACTCTTGATCTGGATGTGATGTGGTCTCACCAGCCACTGCTGTGCTTGGTCACATTATAAATGAAAGCTCCCTTGGAGAAACTCAGCTCATCGGGCTCACACGCTCTGTAGTTGTACAGCGCCTTCACAGTGCTCTGCGGCTGCAGAACACACACAAACACACACACACGCAGAGAAACGCACAGACACACAGATATACGCACACAGGGAAAAATACACAAGCACATATTTCCACAAATACAAATATATGTGCATTCAAGCACATGCAGACCCACACACAAGCAATACACATGAAAGACTGCAAGAGCAACTTGTGCAGACACACATGCAAACACATTAGTGGAATAACCACAGCTGATGTTTCTGAGTCACAGTGTGCAGAGAAACTAAAATTTCACAATTTTTTTTTCTGAGAATTATCAGTAAAAAGGAGTTATCTCCATCTGCATGATCACCAGAGGTTATGCTGAATCACCACGGAGACACACAAGACAAGCAGTAGTACCACCTACCAGGGATGGCTCAATCTCATTGGGCTCCACATACATCTCCAGCTCATAGATGGAGGTAGAGTTTCTTTCCTGCATGGAACAATGTCAAAACTATTACCTACACAGTTATTCCCACACAAACATACTGACACATCCTAAAATGCTCTTAAGCTATCAGGCACCCTTCATCCACTGCCTTAAGGCCAGTTTGGAGTCCAACAGCATAGTGTCACCGTGACCATCCACACATAATGAATGACACAAGATGCAGTGACAATTGATTTATCTTCTAGGTAACTGCTGCCCTGTGAACGCTATGATGGTCACAGAGGATGTTGCCGGGACAACAATACATTTCATACATTTTAGCAATTTATAAATCTCAAAGGCTGTAACAGACACATGAGCTAGCTGTGAAAACTGACGCTGACAGACTACTGTTGAAATACTTGTATGCTCATGAGGCAATGATAGATATACAGGCACAGATGAGCACTGTCTAAAACCTCTTGCTCGAGAGAGAATGACAAGTCATATATTGTTGATTAATTGCCAGTAGCTAACAAAAAAGTTAGAACTCTTGAAAGAATGAGTTGTTTGATGAATATGTGTGAAAAATGGAACTGGCAAGTATTCTTGACTGGTTGACGTGGTTTAAGCTGTGCTTCGAACAACTGTCAGGAGAAAAAAAAGGCTACTGCTCCATTGAGCGGTGCTCAAACTTTTTGTGCCCAAGGCACACCAAAAGTCAAGCTAAAACCTCAAGGCACACCTGCGTAACGCATATAAAGTGGCCTCTATAACATGCGATCACTCATCATTCCAGAAATGTCTATTTACTTATGCCAAATGAAATTTGACAAACACCTACACTACTCATGACTTAGTTATTAATAAAATTTTTAGAATTCATTTGAGAGACTCAACACTGCACATTTCATGAATGGCAGAAACTGGGATTTGCTTTGAGGGAAGGTTTTTAAGTGATTTAGGGTACAGAATTTGCATTATTACTGGAAAATTAATGAATACAAAGTTCTGATGCGTAAGTAAAACATTCATTTATATTTCTGTACTTGTATATATCAGTAATAATGTATTGTTGTCAAAAAATCCCAAGGCACACCTGGACTTGCACACCAGTGTGCCCTGTTGCACCATTTGGGAACCACTGCTCTGAGAGACTTTCTCATATCCTCTCTCAGACACATACTCTCATGACCATCCCTGAGACAGGCTCTTTTAAATCCTCTCAGAGACACGTCACCATCCTCCCCAAGACACAATCTCTCCTATCTACCTGAGACACACTCCCTCATATTCTCTCTTAAACACATTCTCTTATAGCCTCCTGAGACGAACTCTCTCACATCCTACCTGATACACGCTCTCTAACATCCTTCCCGAGACACATTCTCAAATCCTCTCTAAGTCACACCGTTAAATATCCTCCTCGAGACATGCTCTCTAAGATCCTCTCTTAAAGACACCCTCTCACTTCCTTTCTAAGACTGACTCCCTCATTACCTCTATGAGACAAACTCTCCTATCCTCCCCTACGCTCTCTAAGATCCTCTCTGAGACACGCACTTGCATATCCTCCCTGAGACCCACTCTCTAATATCCTGCCCAAGACATACTAGCTAATATCCTCCCTGAAACGCAGTCTTCAAAATCCTCCCTGAGAGACACTCTCTAATATCTTCCTCAAGACTCTCCCTCTCATATCCTCCCCAAGATATACTCTCTCATATAGTCCTGTGACATGGTCTCTAATATCCTCTCTGACACCTGCTCTGTAATATCCTCCCTGAGACACACACACACTCACAGACACACAAACTCATGTCCTCCCCGAGACACTTTCATATCATTTCTGTGACACACTCAAATGCTCTCTGAGACAAACTCTCTCATATGCTCTCTAAGACAAACTCTCTTGTATCCTCCCTGAGACACACTGTCATATCCTCTTTGACACACTTTCTCATATATCCTCTCCGAGTCTCACACACTCATATCCTCCCTAAGGCATACTCTCTCATATCTTTTTTGAGTTAAAGACTTTCAGATCCTCTCCAAAACACTCTCACATGTCCTCTCCGAGACAAACTCTCTTGTATCCTCCCTGAGACAAACTTTCAGATGCTCTCTAATACCAGTATTAAAAATTTTATTTAGCGCCTGGCTCATGACTCACCGTGCTGAACCGGTTCACCAGCTCTGGGGTCACAGGGTAGCGGAGCTTGATGTTGCGGTAGAGGGGCTTCCTGCGAAAATAGTTGACGAGCTCCACCAGGCTCTCGAACTCAGTGGAGGATCCAAGGACAAATATAGAGCCCTCCTTTTGAATACAGCAGTGCTTCACCTTACCGTCACCCCTGAAATTCATGGTAAATTGCAAGAATCATTCATGAATGGAAAAACAATCATTCACGAATGAGAACCAATCATTCAAAAAATAAAAAATAATCATTCTCAAATGAGAAACAACTGTTAACAAATAAAAGCCAATCACACGCACAAATATACTCAGCAACAAAAGTTTCTGTGACACCATTTATGTGTATGTTATAAATGACACGCAAAGATCTCAATGCAATCAATATGTTTATTTAACAGGAGAAACACTGACTTTTCAGTGCCAACGTCACTCAAAACGAAAAATGTCATTTTCATGCGTCATGAAGCACTTGTCTGACGTCTAATCAGTTGTGACCTTCACACTTCAATACCGGGTGTGACTTCCTCGTGTCATGATGCAAGCAACGCATCTCCGGCGCATGGACCGAATCAGATGTGCCAGAAATTGCTGTGGGATGTCATTCCAAATCTGACGTAGACGTTGTCGCAATTCCCGGAGAGTAGCTGGCGGGTTATCCAACCGCCGCAAACGTCGATCCATCTCGTCCCAAAGATGCTCGATTGCGGACATGTCTGGGGATCTGGCTGGCCATGGCAGGACATTGACATGTTGTTGCATCAGATACTGCTGTACAATCCTTGCAACGTGTGGTCTGGCGTTATCATGTTGCAGCGTTATTCCGGGACCATGTTGCATCAAAAACGGTACCACCAATGGCCGTAGCACTTCATCGCGATATCTTTGACCTGTCAGATTTCCATCAATAACAAGCAAATCTGTTCTGTTTCTAGCCGTGATCCCTCCCCAAATCATGACACTACCACCTCCAAAACGATCAAATTCCTGAACACAGTTGTTGGCATAACGTTCTCCACGTCGACGGTATACACGTAAACGACCATCACATCGGTTAAGCATGAATCTTAATTCATCAGTGAAGAGTACAAGATCCCACTGACGTTGGATCCACCGTCGATGTTGTTGTGCCCACTGTAGACGCAGTCGTCGGTGTTGTACTGTGAGTATTGGACGTCTTGCTGGCCGACGTGGGACAATGCCAAAATGACGGAGACGGCGACGGATTGTCTGTGCAGACAGTCGCCTCAAACCAGGTATCGTTCTTGCAGTTATGGTTGCAGGTTGGAATCGATTTCGGAGATGGGTTGTTCGAATCCAGTTGTCCTGTCTGGGAGTGGTTACTCGTGGACGGCCGCTGCGAGGACGGTCTCTGACATGTCTTGTCTGCTGATGACGCTGCCATAAGTTCCAAATGGTGTTTCGGTGGACATTCAGGCGATGAGCAACTTCCCTCTGCGAGGTTCCGGATTCAATCATCCCAATGGCCCTCCACCGATCATTTTCAGACAGTCTTGGCATTTAGAGGGTAGAGTTCCTGATCCGAAATGGCTGTGTTTTCGATAAGTGATGCTTCCGTCGTTCATCAGGCACAATGTGAACATTCCAAAAATTCTCCTCTTTTATTGCCATCCACAAGCATGATTTACGCACATTTTCACGTGCAAAGTCATTTTCTCGCATTTTCATGATTTCCATTTCAATGTTGTGTTTACGTGTACTGTTTCAGTCTGATATCACCATGTATGACAATTTCATAATTGCGTTATGAAAAATAATTAACAATATTGGTGTCACAGAAACTTTTGTTGCTGAGTATAAGTCGATTTCATTGCAAAGTGTTAATTGCAAAGCCCCCCCCCCCAGGGTTCATTCTCTCATCTTGGCACACTTCCAACTGAGGAGGTCACGCTCTCTCTTGGCGCATCTTCAACCAAGGGAAGATACGCTCGTTTTTGGGCCATCTCCCCCCAGGGGAGGCCAGACTCTTTTTAAGTGAAAAGACGGCACATGTATTGGAATTCACGCATCCTGCGCAATTTCAGGACTGCAAATCTCATTAAACTAGCTTATGCCCGGTGCTACAGCTGATTGAACACGCAACAACTCCGAAAAAGAACTTTTCCGAATCAGCAAGGACGTTCCGACACAGCAGAGCAGCACGCAACTCCAAGCGGACACAGGACTTCGGATCTGCGCACCCCGCAGGACATCCTCGCCAGAACTGTGATGTTCAATGGACCCAGAGAGGAATCCCAAGCTAGGAACTTCAGTAAGACTAACTGAACATTCTAGGCAGTAATGCAGTTTAGCGGTTTTCAACTTAAACTGTACCGCATTTAAGTTGTCCATTACTGACGTAATTGTATAATCGCATTGTGTCTGTTTTTATATTTTATGAAGTCAAATAGCCATTGATTGTTTGTATTTGCATGCATAATCCAATTCTGGCTAACTTTCTAATGCTGCAATTAACTAACACACCTGCCGTATTATGGATGATAACTCAATTAGTAATACAAATTGCGTATGAGCTGAAGCAAACTCTTCTCGCAATTCGTTGAAGCTAAATGGAGTTATCCAACCGCGCATCGCCCGCCTATAGCTACATTTATAAATTCTAAGCAGCCCCGCACTGAAAGAATTTGTCCCAAGACAAAGGAACTCGTGCTCACGAGCACCCACGCACATCTGCCACGCGCGGACTCGCGCCTGCCCACTCCTAAAATGGCGCACACGCGTGCGTCCTGCACGCGCACCCGCAGCACACACATGCACACTTGCACATACACACATACCATTGTTACACTCTCTAGTTCGTATATAGTCCTTTGATTGGTAAGCCCCCCCGCCATAGCTTCATACACCTCAAAAGGTGATCTTCAGCGCACACACACACACACACAAAAGACCATATATAACCTTGCCTTATGAGGTGATGACCTCCAAAAACCAATCAGTTCAGCTACCCTCTGTGGGGAGTTACTCTCCTGCCCTTCAGCAGGAGCAGTACCGATAAGATATGCGAGACAGATGCACAGACAACCTGAAAACAGTATGCGTTGTGCCCACTGTATGTGACAAAGGCATGGCAATTCAATATTCTCTCGTAGATAAGAATAGAGGGGTTTAGCCATACCTAAACAGAATTTTACAAGCACAGCATGTGACCACATACTTTTCTAATCTGTGGGTGAGTGTATCAACATACTGCATTTGGACAGAACCACAAAAGGTTTTGACATACTTGCCAAAGAGGACACACGCATGATAGGAGAGGAGCCACTAAGAGCCACAAAGGGTTTGTGCGCACAGTCAGAGAAAGATTTAAACACAATAGGTCCATTCTTTTTTTTTTTTTTTTTTTAGCCCACCACCACCCCCCCTCGTCGGAGGACAACTTTATTTTTTAATTCAATTAATGTGCAGACAGTGCTTTCTCCAACCTGACCCACATCCACCCTATCACTAATATTTTGGATTGCCTAAGCATTTTGAAGTTGTTAGTTTACAAAAAAAAATAAAATAAAATAAAAAAATCAACAAAAAAATGGATAAGTAAATAAAAATAATAACAAATAAGTCATGTGAACAGAAAATTGGGCAAAATGGAACTATTTACAGATGGACGCGGAAAGACAGGGTGATGGACAGACATATATAGACAATGGACAAGCAGACGCTGACAGACAGACAGACAGACCAATGGACAAACAGACAGATACAGGCAATCGACAGGGACAAGATATTCAGATAAAATAGATCAACAGGTGAAGACACAAACAGGTGGATGCTTTGACAGACATACTGACACGTATATAAAGATCATATTAGTGAGTGATACTGTTTGTTAATGCTTGTGTGTATGTGGGTATTTGTGGGTATGAGAGAGAAAGGGAAAGGGAGGGGGTTGGGGGGGGGGATTGAAGTGTAGGTGTCAAGCGTAGGGGGTGAAAGTGGCCCAATTATTGCTGAATTTGAAGAAGGGTTATGAAAGGATTCCAGATTTCTTTGAAGGCTGATGTATTGTTCTTCTTTTGAGCTAAGAGTTCTTCTGTAAGTATGTGTTCTGAGATTAGGTTGAGCCAGTGATTTATGTGACAAGAATTCCTAGATTTCCAGTTTTGAAAGACTATTTTCTTAGCGATAGTTAGAGAGACAAGTAGTGGGTGTTTCATTTTCTGTGGAATGATGATGGAAGTGGTATCTCCTAGAAGACAAAGGGAGGGGGAGAGTGGGATTCTACAGTCCAAGATTGCAGAGAGTGTTTTTGTGACAGAGGTCCATAGTAAATTGACTGGCTTACAGTTCCAAGTGGCATGCAAGTAAGTGTCAGTGCTCCCCGAATTGCAGTGAGGGCAGATATCAGTGTTGATTAGTCCCATTTTAAATAGTTTGCTTTGTGTGAGGTGAGTCCTATGAATAGTTTTATATTGTATTAGCTGTAGGTTGGTGTTGGAAGTCATGGAGAATG
The DNA here is from genome assembly GCA_029721435.1 of Gymnothorax reevesii. Taxonomy (NCBI): domain Eukaryota; kingdom Metazoa; phylum Chordata; class Actinopteri; order Anguilliformes; family Muraenidae; genus Gymnothorax; species Gymnothorax reevesii. Next base: position 26,119,679 of record CM056574.1, on the reverse strand, counting down.
TATTTTTGCAGATATTTGTCCAGAAGTCTGGGGTTGGAGAAAATACCAGGTCACTTTCCCATTTTGTTAGTGGAAGTGTTATAGAGGTAGATGAGGAAGCAATTACTTTATAGAGTTTAGATATTATTTTTTGTGGATGGTCTGCAGTTTTTAGTAGCTGTTGAATGGTGTTTGAGGGTTCCAGAGTGCTGATTGTTTTTATTTTGCTATTAATTGTTGCTTTCAGTTGATGGTAATGAAGGAACTGATCTTCTCCAACCCCATACCTCCGGACAATATTGTGAAAAGAAAGGAATTGGTTATTTTCAAATAAGTGATGGAGGTGGGTGATACCTTTAGCTTCCCATTTAGAAAAGTGGATTGGGGTCTTGTGTAATGAAAAGTCAGGGTTGTGCCATAAGGGGGTGAGTCTACAAGGTGTCAATGTGGATTTAGTGATTCTATTGGTTTTCCACCAGGCTGTCAGAGTGGTGCTTATTGTTATATATTTGAAGAGATTTAATTTTTTAGCTGTTTGTGAGAGGAATGGTAAATCTGCTACTGAGATAGGATATGATATGTTTTGTTCTAATGTTATCCATGGATGAGAGTTTTGATTCTGTAACCATTTGAGGAGATATTGTAACTGATTTGCAAGAAAGTAGTGATGGAAGTTTGGGGCCTCAAGTCCGCCTTGTTGTTTGGAATTCTGAAGAGTGGTAAGTGCAATTCTTGGGGGTTTATTTTTCCAGTAGAAATTAGTTGTAAGAGAGTTTAGAGTTTTGAACCAATGGTCAGTAGGTATGGTTGGTATCATTGAAAAAAGGTAGTTAATTTGTGGGAGGGTTTTCATTTTAACTGCTGCTATTCTGCCAATTAGAGTGAGTGGGAGTTTGGTCCAGCGCTTGTAATCGTCTTCAACCTTTCGTAATAATGGAATATGATTAAGGTTGAAGAGCTCTGACAGCCTGGGGGAAATCACAATACCTAAGTATTTGATGTTGCCAGTGCTAAGAGGTAGTGACGGATCTTGGACTGCAGAATCCCAGCTGTTTTCGGTTAATGGTAATATGGTTGATTTTTTTCCAGTTAACGGTGTAGTTAGAGACTTTTGAGAAATGATTAATGACATTGAAAGTTTCTTGGAGTGAGGCGCGAGGAGATTGTTGATATAATAACAGATCATCGGCATGGAGACTGACTTTGTGTTCTGAATTGGAGTTTTGGATGCCTTGAATTTTACTGTTCTGACGTATTGCTGCTGCTAGTGGTTCAATAAATATGGCAAATAGGGATGGAGAAAGTGGGCATCCTTGTCTGGTTCCTTGGTGCAGTGTGAAGCTTTGTGAAGTGATCCCATTGGTGACAACAGTGGCTCTAGGTGATGTGTATAGTGTCCTTATCCAATGGATGAACGACTCTCCAAAGCCAAGTCTGTGGAGGGTGGTGAAGAGGAAAGACCAATTAACTTTATCAAACGCTTTTTCTGCATCCAGTGACACAATGATGGTATTATTCTGTTGTTTTTGTGTTATGTCAATTAAATTGAAAAGTCTACGGAGATTGTCGGAGGCATACCTGTTCTTTATGAATCCAGTTTGGTCTGGATGAATTATTGTGGTCATAACCGTTTCTATTCTTGTTGCCAATGTTTTTGTGATAATTTTGAGGTCTGTGTTAATTAGAGAGAGAGGGCGGTAACTAGATGGATGGTTTGGATCTTTGTTTGGTTTGAGTAGAAGGGTAATAACAGCCGTATTCATATGTGTTGGTATTGATGAATTTTATTAATATCAGCAACTAGTCGAATAAATAGTGGTGACAAAATATCCCAGAAATGCTTATAGAATTCTGCCGGAAGTCCGTCAGGTCCAGGTGATTTGTTATTGGGCATGGTTTGGAGGGCTTTGAAAAGTTCGTCAATGGTGATAGGTTGATCTAATAGATTTGATTGTTGCATAGATAGTGAAGGGAGGTGGACAGAATTGAGAAAGTGGTCTATTTCAAATTGAGTGGGTTGGTTGCTGGTGGAGTACAAATCTTTATAGAAGTTTTTAAAGCTGTTATTTATTTCAAGCGGATCTTGGGTTGGTTTGCCTAAGTGGTCCAGGATAGATGGAATAACAGATTTCTCTTTCTTGTGTTGTAACATGTTTGCCAAGAATTTTCCTGATTTATTGCCAAAGTGAAATTTGTCATAATTGAGTTGCTGGATGCAGAACTGAGTTTTTTTGTGAATGATGGTGTCCAGTTGTCTTTGCAGATGTTTTAATTCGGTTTGTGTATCGTCTGAGGGGTTGAGTGACAGTTGAATTGTTAAGTTTTTAATTTTTTCTTCTAACGTATTTTCTAATTTCTGTTGCTGCTTTTTCTTGTATGTTGAATATGATATGATTATACCTCTGATTACAGTTTTGCCTGTTTCCCAAAGTGTAGAAGGGGATATCTCTGGAGAATCATTCGTTTCCAGAAAGGATTCCCACTCTTTTCTAATTAAGTTGGTGAAATCTTTGTCCTCTAGGAGCGATGTGTTTAGGCGCCACCTAGGTGAAGGTTTGAAATCTGATTGGAAAGATAAGGATAAAGAGACAGGGGCATGGTCACTTACGACAATAGAATTAATCGTGTTCTCAGAGATTTGGTGGATGAGGGTGTTGCTAACCAGAAAGAAATCTATTCTTGAAGAGGATTGGTGAACTGAAGACATGTATGAGTATTCTCTTAAAGATGGGTTCCTTGTTCTCCAAGTATCGCTAAGACCATAGTCGATCATGTATTGTTTAATTGTTTCAGATGAGTGTCAGTTCCGTGAGTTCCTATGGTTACCAGAGCGGTCCACTGATGGGTTAAGGACAGTGTTCAAGTCTCCGGCTACTATGAGATTTGAGGAGTTGAGGAGAAGAGAGAAAAGATTATTGAAAAAGGATGGGTCATCAATATTTGGGCCATAAATGTTAGCAAAAGTGACAGTTGTGTGATTAATTGTAACATTAATATTGATAAATCTTCCATTTGGGTCGCTAACTGATGAATTGAGAGTGAAAGGGATGTTTTTGTTAATCAGAATTGAGACTCCCCTTTGTTTGCTATTGAAGGTAGTTGAGAATATTTTATCAAATTGTTTGAGTTTGAGAAGCGGGAGTTCGGTTTGAGTTAAATGCGTTTCTTGTAAGAAGCATACATCAGCCTTCAACTTTGTGAGGTGGTTGATTACTTTAATTCTTTTGGACTGAGTGTGGAAGCCACGTATGTTCCATGTAATAAATTTAAGTGAGTGCATGAGTGTATGTGAAGTGTTTTCCTTTTTTTTTCTTTTTTTTTTCTTCTTTCCTCTTCCCCCTTTTCTCCTCTTGGTTATGTATGGGCATTGAAGAGGGAGAGGGATGGGATAGTCTGTGATAGCCTGGGATTGGGGCAAAAATATATATATGGAGTGTGTGTGTGTTTGTGTGTGTGTGTTTGTGTGGGCGTGCGTGTGCGCGTGCGCGTGTGTGCGTGTCTGCGCGCGTGCTTGCATGTGTGTGTGTGTGAGTGCGTGTGTAAAACAAAAAAGAGAGAGAGAGAGGGAAAAAAAAATACAGTAGGGGTATTCTTTTTAAAAAGCTTCAAGATTTCCAGCTGATATGTATTGCCCAAGTTTGGCTTAAGGATGTGGGTCTGTATCTGCAAGAACGTTTTACATAAAGACGAGTAAACAAGACATAAGGACATTGAACATATAGTGACATACAAACATTTAACACATAGAGAGATCTAGAGAGAGTAGGGGTAGGTAGAGAGGGGAGTAAAAAATAGAGAGAGAGGAATAGTACAGTCGGTACTAATTCTGGCACTAAAAACTGTTGCAACATGTGAACATGTTTTAAGAGACAGCAGTAGAGTGATATTTAAATCCCATGCATGATGCTGGCAGGCAAAAAGCTAGAGAAGCCTATAGCCATGTCGATAGGTCCATTCAACTAGCTGATTGTTCACATACTACCTTCATTTCCTCCCTTTCCTTACCCTCACCTCCTCCCACATGGGGCAGGCAAAAAGAATCTTTGTAGATACATTTAACAGGAAAGAATCTTGAAATGCATCGACTTAGGAATAAGATTGACATCTAAGTCAGGCAAGGCCTGAAGACTATGAGAGATAATTCAATTCAATTCAATTCAAACCTTTATTTATACTCTTAAAATGAAGGAACCCCTTGGGCTTCAGCCCCTCTGTCAGTGGAGGTTGGTGCTCACAGAAAGGACAGTAATTCCAAACAGAAATAAGAAACTGGAGCAGTCAGATCATCAGCCAAAATGTATTTAGGTGCCAGGACTGACGTTTCGATTCACTGCGTCTTCCTCAGAGTCAAACATGTATGGTGAATCTTGGACAGTTAAATAACCTCCTACACTCAGAGAAAAACTTCCCATTGGAAAACAAGGGAACTGAGAGGTAACCATACCGTACCAATACTGTGACCCCGTACAAAAGGAGGTGTTACCTTGAGAATCACCATAAATCCAAAATAATTACAGTAAAAACAATATGTAACACATTGAAAAATAACAAGGAACTTACGGTCCTAGATTTTACAGGAAACAGGAAAGGTTTAACTCTTCATTTAATCCATGTGGTTCCACTGTATTCAATGTGAAGATCCAAAAGGCCTCTCTGTTGAGTAATTTATTAATAATATCTCTGCCTCCGCCAAACAATTTTTTCGATGCCCCAAAATTTAAGTGAAGCGGCCGAACCATGATTCGCTCGGGAATAATGTCTTCCTATAGCATACTCCATATTTTGATTACGAATAGCCGCCTTGTGTTCGGTGATGCGGAGTTTAAGGGAGCGTTTGGTTTGGCCGACATATAGAGCAATCCAAATGGACACTTGAGAATATAAACAACATGAATGGTGCTGCAGTTTATAAATGAATTGATCTTATATTTTTTGCTATTTGTGCAAAAATATTTGGAATTAGATGAATTGGATCAATGGGTACAGTGCCCACATTGATAAAAACCTAACCACGGGGGAGGGGGCATCATAGAGTGCATGAATCGGTCTCTGAGTGACCGGGATCTCCAAAAACTGATCGGGGGTGGGGTGGGGGGGGGGGGGGGGGGTCCGCACACGTATGTTTAAGGGCAGGGTCGCATTGTAAAACACCCCAGTGTTTTTTTTTATAATGTTTTTGATTTCACCTGCAATGGGAGAGTACTCCGTAGAGAAACAGAGCCGTGGTGTTGACAGGTGCTTATTCTTATCTAGGAGCCGGGGCCGAGGGGTGCGCATCGCCTTCTGGTAGGCTGACATAATGTCCTTCTCTGCATAGCCTCTTTCACAGAAGCGCTCAATCATATCTACTGCTTTACGCTCAAACTCCCCCTCTCTGCTGCAATTCCTTTTTAAATGCAAAAATTGTATGGCGCGCATAAAATCCACATTTTTCAAGGTATTGCTCTGAAATTTTCACCATAGCATCAGTTTGTTACATTCTATACAATGACATGGCCATTTTTGGGTAGGTAGATACATGGTGTAGTTATAATCCATCTGCCAGGCAGGTTCTGCCACCCATTTCTAAAATTCTATGACCAAATATTTTTCAAAATATTTTCCCATGAAAATACCCAGAATGAGCATGTCATTGTATAGCTGGTGATATTAGCTTCAAAACAAAAAAGAATTACAGGAAAGTATGGTATAGTTTCTGAGATGTTGTTGCCACAAGATTTCACATTTTTGCCAATAATGTACGGTTTTCACGATAACAAACTTATTAAATTTGATTAAAATCAAATTCCATTCTGAGCTTTTTTCAGCTGACACAGTTTTTATGTGTTTTAAGTGTTTAGAAGTACTCCAATTGAGTGTACCCAGGCTTGACCCCTTAATGAGTTGTTTCGGGTGATGACTGTCTACTCGTAGAAGAGTGTTTCTGCTCATTGGTTTACGATAGATGGTGCATTCTAATCCCCCTTCGTCATTTTTATAATTTATAAGATCCAGGAAATTAATTTTCTCTAGAGATTCTTCAACTGTGAAACGTAAATATGTTGTGGTAGAATTGATGTAATCCACAAAGTCCCTCAACTCCTCAGAGGTCCCGGACCAGACATAAAATATCATCAATGTATCTTTTCCAGATTACAATTTTGGAGAAAAAGTGATTATTAACCGAGTTATGAATGAATTTCTCCTCCCAGAGACCCATAACTAAACGTGCAAAGGAACTACCCATGCTTACACCTCGCCTTTGTAGATAGTAAGACCGTGCATATTGAATAATGGGATAAAATTAATTGCGCAAGGGTCAGTAAAAATTAATTAGGAGGTAAAATTGCTATCAAAGAAGTGTGACAGCGCTTAAATGCCTGCAGAATGTGGGATACAAGTGTGCAGACTTTGTACATCACATGTACGCAAAATGAGGTCCTGATTACATTTGAAGGAGTCCAGCACTTTCAAAACATCTGTAGTATCTCCAAGGCAGGACGGAAGGTTGGAAATATATTTCTTTAGGAAGAAATCCACATACTGAGATAAGGGCTCTGTTAAACAGCCTATGCTTGAAACAATAGGTCTAAGGGGTGGATTAGTTCAGTGATTTGTGAATTTTGGGGAGCCAATAGAACACGGGACAAATGGGATGTTGAACAGTCAAAAAATCTTTTTCTTTATCAGTGATCCACCCTCTTCTGAACCCTACCTCCAAAACCTGATCAATATCTGCTTTGAATTGATCAGTGGGATTACCATTAAGGGGGTGTAGCAGTCATTGTCCATAAACTAGGACTTAATACTTTCATCGTATTGTTAAAATTCATGACAACAATTGAACCACCTTTGTCTGCAGAGCGAATAACAACATCTTTTCTCATTTCTAGTTCGTTTAGGCATTTTAATTCAATGTCAGACAGATTTGTTTTCTTTCGTTTAAACTTCTTTCAGGTAACTGCCAAATCATTCTCAACTAGGTGGCTGTAGTTGACAATGTATGGATTGAGATCAGAGTGGGGAATAAAGCGTTGCTTCTTCTTGAAAGGCATAGCTTCTCTAATTGGCAAGGTTGTTACCCCAGCATCTGAATTTCTCAAGACCACCTCAGCATTAGACAATACGCTCTGACTAGAGCAGAAAAAATGTTTAAGTTGGAGAGAGCGAAAGAATCTAAATGAGTCCACTTTTAATTTGAATGGATCAACCCTGTTAGTGGGGCTGACGGACGTACCTTTGCTTAAAACCCCAGTCTCTCCAATGGGAAGTTTTTCTCTGCGTCTAGGAGGTTATTAAACTGTCCCAGCTTTACCATACATGTTTGACTCTGACGAAGACGCAGTGCGTCGAAACGTCAGTTTTGGCACCTAAATACAATTACAGGAGTGACTTGAGTGCTCAAGTTTCTTCTTTGCATTTGGCTTTATTTAAACTCGTAGGGCATTGAGGTCTCCCTCATTTACAATGTCGACGAGTTTACAACAAGGGACATGGACACAACAACAGCAATAACAAATAAAAATGGGGAAATAAATAAATTAAACTAAAAACAATTGCGATTTGATGAGCTGAGACTAAACACCAAATATTTAAAAACAGTAGCAGAAGTGAGTACCTCTAACCTTAGGGTTTGTTGCAGAGCGTTCCGTGTACTAGGGGCATCAATGAAAAAGGCCTTTTTCCCCCAAGATCAGGGATGTGAGCAGTGATTTTCAAAAATAGAGGAAATTCTGGAAATGGAAATGATGACCCCGATTCCGACAACGTATAGTTGTCGAGGGGAGGGTATTGGAGGGTGCGCCCTCCCATTGGCAAAGTTTGGGGAGCCTCCCCCTTGAAAATTTTTTTTAAAAAGAAGCATAAATGGTGGCATTTAAAGCATATTTCAGGTCTTTTCTAAAAGAAACGAAAGAGCGAGTTTTGCAAAGTGTCACCATATAAAACTTGAATACTTCTCACAAATAAAAAAAATCTGAATGAAATTACAAAATGTATTAAAAGTAGACCTATCCAAAATAAGTGTCACATGCACTGAACAAAAATGCAGTTAATTGCAGACAGGCAGATTAACTCCTTTTGACAAAAACAAACTTATAAATTACTTTGGCACTAAGTGAAGGTATCCTCATAATCGATTATTTTACATTGGTTCGAAATAATTATATATCAATAGGATCTTTTAAAAAATGGTTACAATAATAAAACTCAATTGCTTTTCAGAAATAGCTATTTATTTATTTCACATTTTCATGTTAAATGTTTTTTTTTTTTTTTTTTTTTTTACAAGACATGTGAAACAAGAGCAACGCAGAGCGTGGCATATGCCCGCGCCTGTATGTTGATCAAGGGCATATCGAGATGGCCACTGTGGCGGCCATATTAGATATCGCACGACGCTGGTTTTCGAAAAGAACCTTCCTCCAGCCACCCCCAATACACCACCAGGAAATGGCATCAATCGGACGAGGTGTTCTTTAGTTATTGGGCGGAAAAGAAAATAAAGATGGCTGCTGTGGCAGCCATACAGGATATCGCACGACACTGGTTTTCAAAAGGAACCTTCCTCTAGCCACCCCCAATCCGCCACCATGAAATGTCATCAATCGAACGAGGCATTCTTTAGTTATCGGGCGGAAACGAAAATCAAAATGGCTGCTGTGGCGGCCATATTGAATATTGCACGATGCTGGTTTCGAAAGGAACCTTCCTCTAGCCACCCCCAATACAGCAACATGAAATGGCAGCAATCAGATGAGGCATTCTATAGTTATCGGGCGGAAACGAAAATCAAGATGGCTGCTGTGGCGACCATATTAGATATCGCACGATGCTGGTTTTCGAAAGGAACCTTCCTCCAGCCACCCACAATAAACCACCAGGAAACGGCATAAATCCGACGAGGTATTCTTTAGTTGTTGGGCAGAAACGAAATCAAAATGGCTGCTGTGGCGGCCATATTGAATATCGCACAATGCTGGTTTTCAAAAGGAACCTTCCTCTAGCCATCCCCAATATGCCACCATGAAATGGCATCAATCGGATGAGGCAGTCTGTAGTTATCGGGCGGAAACCAAAATTAAGATGGCTGCTGTGACGGCCATCTTGAATATCGCACGACGCTGGTCTTAAAAAGGAACCTTCCTCTAGCCACTCCCAATACGCCCTCAAGAAATGGCATCAATTGGATGAGGTATTCTATAGTTATCCCACGGAAACGAAAAGTTTACGGACGATGTATGGACGACGGACGGACGGACGGACGACGGACAGACATGGTGTCGATATAATGCCCCCTTCCTCTTTCGAGGGCGGGGGCATAAAAAAGACAGTGGCACCTTGCCCTGTGCATGACCCAAGTCTATCAGAAACAAAATACATTTCATTTGAAAAAATAAGCATTAATTTGCCATTGTAAATTTGCCATTGTAAAAAAATAAAAACTTTAATTGAATGTCAAAATAATAATTAGGTAATAGAAAAAAATAGGGATTTCAATGTCCAATGTTCAAAGAAGGTGCACAGACGAAGACCTCAGTTGAAATGGCAACAGAAAGACCAATGAAATTGTCAGCATACCAGTTCCTAAATATTTTAGTTTATTTTCTCGACTTACAAATTGATATGTTGCATAAAAGGTATATCTGGAATAGATTTGATGTACTTTTTGCATATAGTTACAAAAGGCGTGACATTTTTCAACAGCAATATTGGAAACGTAGCCTAGGTGCACAGACTTAGCCCATTGAATTTTACCTTCAGCTTTCTCGCCAAAATAAACACGAAATAAGTTAAAGGAAAAGGGTCAACCGCGCTAAATATGCTTTAATAGTGATAATTTTTTACATACCTGGTAATGCATAGTTGGTTTTCTGGATGTGAACGAGCTGCTTGTATTTCGTTCCAGAAACGTGATCGTCGAGAGTGACTGAGCCACGCCTCCCATAATTTATCTCCTTTCTGCATATCTGACAAAAGGCAAAGCCAGCCTTGTTGATTTTGTCAATAACAACACAAAGTTGTGTTTAATCAACAATCTTTTCTAACCAAGACCAGCGCCAGTGGTTTTTGACGCCTTTTCGTGACTATTTTCCGTGTCTATTTTCGTGACGCCGGACTTCCATTCAACACTCTGCATGTTTTCTCAATGTGCATTGTAGATCTGGGCGAGCTCACAGCATTGCATTTTACTATGATTCAGCGAGAATAAGCCTTCAACATCACTGTACGGAGTTTAGAATAGCGGGAAATTGCATCACTTCCGCCCAGTGTTAGACTTTGCTTGCTATCACGTTATTTCGTGATAGGATTTCTTTTTTTTACTTCTCAAAATTTAATCCGTGGAAATGATATTTTTACGCGAAAATACGTTGTGAAAAAACGTGAATTTCTGCGTTTACAAGGAGAATTCACACCCCTGCAAGATCAGTATGCGCACTAGTAATCCTAAGAGTGAGCCAATTGTCAGATCTGGTTTGATAGGAAGCAAGATTCCAATGTAGTAGGGAGGAGAGACAAGGAGGAAGTTTACCACTAATGGCTTTAAAAACAAACAAGTGCCAGTGGTAACTGCGCCTCAAAGCAAGAGAGGGCCAGCCAACTTTATTATGGAGAGTGCAGTGGTGTGTATTATAACTGTCACTGGTGATAAATGTTAGTGCGGAATGATAAACAGAGTCTAATTGTTTCAATGTAGATGCAACTGCATACCCATAGATTACATCACCATAGTCCAATACTGATAAAAAATACTGGCCCTACAACTCTCTTCCTGCTAAACAAGGGAAAGCTAGACCGATTTCTGAATAGAAAGCCCACCTTCTGCCGGAGCTTGGAGGCGAGGCAGTCGATGTGAGTCTTAAATGAGAGCTTCTCATCAAGCCATGGCCTGAGATATTTATAATCAGTAACTCTCTCTATCAGAGTACCATCAACAGTTAAAACATAAAACATAAAAAGGAAAAAAATCCAAGTCCAGAAGTATCCAACCAGTCTTTAATAATGGGATACAGCATTAAAAAACAGGCTGTTTCCGGCTTCTTTGTTATACACCCTGATCAAAGCTGAAGTGCCGACACGGGTTGGTGTTTTTTTAAATGCTGTAGCCCATTAATAAAGACTTTTTGGATTTTTTGCGAATCAACTGAGTGCCTGGACTTAGATGTTTTTCCTTTTTATGTTTCAACTTTCAACTAAGTTTCCTTCCAAGAGCACCAGTTTTTTCAAAGGACACAAGCAGACCTCCACCAAACTTTTCTCTTGGAGTTAAAATTTGAAGTTTCATAAAATCAATATTACAAGCTCATGAAAATAACATAAATTTGCTTTTTCGCATGTTAAGAACTAGTCTAAAGTCAGAGAGAGTATCCTGTAGTAAGTTAAAAGAAAGCTGCCAGTTGTTAATAGCAGCCTGGGGGGTATCAGCAGTACAGTAGAGAATAGTATCATCTGCATAAAAATGGGCGAAGCAACCAGTTAAAGAAGAGAGTAGCTCATTAATATAAATAGTAAAAAGGACAGGACCCAATACAGAGCCTTGAGGGATATCTTTTGTTATGGCTAGGAATTCCGAATTGCTAAATGACGATTTCACACATTGACGCCTGTAAAGTAGGTAGTCATGGAACCAAGTACAAGCACCCATGTCCAAGCCGATATCAGACAGCTTTTTCAAAAGCAAATGGTGATCAACCGTGTCAAAAACCTTTGAGAGGTCAACAAATAGGGCCGTGCAGTGCTTCCTCATGTCCTAGGCCGAGACTATGTTGTTAGTTACAAGTGTGATGGCAGTGATGGTACTATGGTTAGCTCTGAAACCTTATTGGTGAGGACTAAGAATAGAGTGGCTTGGCAGGAAACACTTTAATTGGGGGTTGACTAAGGTCTCTAATAGAAAGCCCAAAACCGGTGAAGTTGGCACGTTGTGTAAATCGTAAATAAAAACAGAATACAATGATTTGCAAATCCTTTTCAACCTATATTCAATTGAATACACTGCAAAGACAAGTTACTTAATGTTCAAACAGGTAAACTTTGTAATTTTTTGCAAATATTAGCTCATTTGGAATTTGATGCCTGCAACATGTTTCAAAAAAGCTGGCACAAGTGGCTAAAAAGAGAGAGTTGAGGAATGCTCATCAAACACTTATTCGGAACATCCCACAGGTGAACGGGCTAATTGGGAACAGGTGGGTGCCATGATTGGGTATAAAAGCAGCTTCCCTGAAATGCTCAGTCATTCACAAACAAGAATGGGGCAAGGGTCACCACTTAGTGAACAAATGCGTGAGCTGATTGTCGAACAGTTTAAAAACAACATTCCTCAACGAGCTATTGCAAGTGTTATGACTTAAAAAAATCACAACAAAGAAAACCAGAAAGTACAACTAAAACAAATTTATTCATCACAAAAAAAGTTGTACAAAAAAAATATATCCAGTATTCAATTCTCTAATAACACTCTGCTGCCACTATTTAACTGTTGCCAAAACAAAACTCTGCTCTGCTCTCTTCTGCTGTCTGCTCTCTCTGCTCAAAATCACAGCAATTATATAGACTAGCAACCTTCTAGAAACATCCACAGGATTCTAGGGAAATCCCGCCCCCTCCATGCAGGAAAGTGCCAGAAGCATCTAGAAATCACTAGTCTTTTCCTAATGATTTTACAGACACGCCATCAGAGGGTGCCAAATGAACAAAATAAATATAGCTGACCAGCAAGGCAGCAAAACAGCATGTAACAAATCTTCATTTACAAATGAAATGTAATGCAGTACAAAAAATTATCATACATAACACAAGAAATTTAGGGATTTCATCATCTACGGTCCGTAATATCGTCAAAAGGTTCAGAGAATCTGGAGAAATCACTGCACGTAAGGGACAAGGCCGAAAACCAACATTGAATGCCCGTGACTTTCGATCCCTCAGGCGGTACGGCATCAAAAATCGACATCAGTGTGTAAAGGACATCACCACATGGGCTCAGGAACACTTCAGAAAACCACTGTCAGTAACTACAGTTCGTCGCTACATCTGCAAGTGCAAGTTAAAACTCTACAATGCAAAGCGAAAGCCATTTATCAACAGCACCCAGAAACGCCGCCGGCTTCGCTGGGCCCAAGCTCATCTAAGATGGACTGATGCAAAGTGGAAAAGTGTTCTGACGAGTCCACATTTCAAATTGTTTTTGGAAACTGTGGACGTCGTGTCCTCCAGACCAAAGAGGAAAAGAACCATCCGGACTGTTATAGGCGCAAAGTTCAAAAGCCAGCATCTGTGATGGTATGGGGGTGTATTAGTGCCCAAGGCATGGGCAACTTACACATATGTGAAGGCACCATTAATGCTGAAAGGTACATACAGGTTTTGGAGCAACATATGTTGCCATCCAAGCAACGTCTTTTTCATGGACGCCCCTGCTTATTTCAGCAAGACAATGCCAAGCCACATTCTGCACATGTTACAACAGCATGGCTCCGTAGTAAAAGAGTGCGAGTACTAGACTGGCCTGCCTGTAGTCCAGACCTGTCTCCCATTGAAAATGTGTGGCGCATTATGAGGCGTAAAATACGACAACGGAGACCCCGAACTGTTGAACAACTTGAACAAGAGTTCCACCTGAAAAGCTTCAAAAATTGGTCTCCTCAGTTCCCAAACGTTTACTGAGTGTCGTTAAAAGGAAAGGCTATGTAACACAGTGGTAAAAAGGCCCCTGTGCCAACTTTTTTACAATGTGTTGCTGCTTTTAAATTCTAAGTTAATTATTATTTGGAAAAAAAAAAAAATTCTCAGTTTGAACATTAAACATTTTGTCTTTGCAGTGTATTCAATTGAATATAAGTTGAAAAGGATTTGCACATCATTGTATTCTGTTTTTATCAACGATTTACATAACGAGCCAACTTCACTGGTTTTGGGTTTTGTACTTTGGCAAGGCATGGAAGTGTAGCGAATGGACAATAGTTATTCAGATTATCCCTATCACCCCCCTTGTGCAATGGAATGACACGTGCAGATTTCCAGACCAGCAGAAACAAGCCGGAAGTGATGGAAAGATTAAAAATGTAAGACAATGGCTCACTAACAGCTGGAGCAGCCAGTTTTATAAAAAAGGAGTCTACATGATCCTCACCAATAGATGACTTAGGGTCTATAGTAAAATGTTGAGGACCTCAGAAGATGTGCTGAAAGGAGAAATGTGACACACGATCCAGGAAGGGACTACCATCAGAGACCTCCGATGGAGGGGGACCAGAAAACAGCTTATCAAATGAATGACCAGCATAATGATTGGAATTAGACTATGTACACAGGACCAGAATTTACACACACACACACACACACACACACACACACACACAAAGCAGGAGTGTGATTTTAACGCACCCACACAGGATGGATATTTGGACAAACCAACATAGAGGGACGATTTGGACAAACCAACACAGGATGGAGATTTGGATAAACCAACACAGAAGGAAGATTTTGACAATCCGACAGAGGAGCAGGTAAACAGACATGACAAGCCGTTTGGGAAAATGGGAGAATCTGCACCTGAATGTGATGGCAAAGGAGTCACCAGTCTCTCTCTGGCGGATGAGGAAGGCTCCATCTCGCGGGATACGCATCAGCATGTCCTCGGCCTCTCCTCTGCTCAGGTTACTGTAAAACCAGCTACTCAGAACACACACAGAACATTTTCAACAGACAATTATACACATATTAATTCACAAATGTACACACAGCTAATTCTGATAAATTATCACACGCACAAGAGTACAATTGCAAAGAGAGTAACTAAAACTTGCTCCACTGAACAAAAAGGTCAATACGCACATACAGTGCCGTGAAAAAGTATTTGCCCCCTTCCTGATTTCTTATTTTTTTGCATATTTGTCACACTTAAATGTTTCAGATAATCAAACAAATTTTAATATTAGACAAAGACAACCGGAGTAAATACTAAATGCAGTTTTTACATGATGATTTAATTTATTAAGGGGAAAAAGCTATCCAAACCTACCTGGCCCTATGTGAAAAAGTAATTGCCCCCTAAATCCTAATAACTGGTTGTGCCACCCTCAGTGACAACAACTGCAATGAAACGTTTGCGATAACTGCGATAACAATGAGTCTTTCACATTGCTGTTGAAGAATTTTACTTACTTTTACCCACTCTTCTATGCAGAATTGTTTTAATTTAGCCACATTGGAGGGTTTTTTTGCATGAACGGCCTATTTAAAGCCATGCCACTGCATGTGAAGCAGATTTAAGAAAGTACTCCAGCCATTTTGCACTTACAGCCTTATTTATCGCTGGTTTACCAAGAAATATAGTGGTTCAGGTGCAAATTTTGACAAAAAGCTCTGTTTGGAGAAGTTTGGGTCGTTTTGTTAGCCTGCGTCAACTGCCAATGTAATTTCAAAGGGTATGCTGAAATTGGTCCTAAAACAACATTAAACGTTTGTCTGAAAAGACGTAAAACTCACCAAGTGGTCAATGGTGTTCATTGATTCCAAATTTTTGTTGTGGAAGACAACTTTTTAACTTCCATGAAACTTGAAAATATACAGTATTGGAGCCACTTGGGACAAGTGATCACTCTACTGTAAATTTTTATGTTTCAAGGGAATTTAAAAAGGTGTCCTCAAAAACAAAAATTTTCAATTTTAGGCGAGCAAACTTTGATAGGATGCGCGCATATCTAAGTGAAATACAATGGGAGACACTCCTGGACTGAGTCTGTAAATGAGAAGTGGGAAAGATTTAAGGGGGTTTTACTTGATTCACAATGCAAATTCATTCCAAAGCTGTCCAAAAGTAAGCTGAAAAAGCAGAATCATCAGTGGATGACCACAGCTATTCATAGGAGTTTGAGGTGAAAGAGGAATCTTTATAAGATGTACATAAAGGATAACAATGAGAACACTAAGGCAGAATACTTTAAAATGTGGGCTGTAGTCAAAAAAGAGCTGAGGAATGCTAGAAGACTGTATGAAAGACAAATTGCAGAGGGGGCAAAAACTAACATCATCATCATCATCATCATCATCGTGGTTCCCCGCGTGGCACGAGTTTGGCCTAGGGGGGCAGCTGCTTGGCTGATGGAAAGCGTGAAGCCAACAGCTGCATGAAGTCATTCTTTTGCATCATGAATCTCAGGATCTGACTTCTGACCATATTTAAAGATGACTCAATCTTAGTCCAGCTAGTTCTTTTGTCAAAAAGGGTTTTCTTCAGTAAGGAATCATTAGTCATCCGGACAATGTGAGCAATGTACTGCATATGTCTGGTCTGATAGTAGTGTTCTATCGGTGTGGAGCCAGTAATGCTGTGGAGCTTACTGTTCGACATTTTATATGCCCAGTCAAGCTCATCATCAACAAAAGAGAGTGGCTCGACACCCTTTTTTGATTTATTTATTTAGCGGAAGTATTAGACAAGTTGCATAAACTAAAGGCAGATAAGGCGATGGGTACTGATGGCTTATATCCTAGAGTGCTTAGGGAAGCTAGTGAGATCATCTTTAAGCCGCAATCCGCCATCTTCAGAGGGTCTTTAGAAACTGGCGAAATACCAAATGATTGGAAACAGGGCAATATAATACCAAAATATAAGAAAGGGGACCATACTGAGCCAGGAAATTACAGGCCAGTCAGTTTAATTTGCATTGCGTGCAAAATATTGGAATCTAGCATAAAAGATGAGCTGGACTTATTTCTTGAACGTAACAATATCGAGGAATAGCCAACATGGCTTCTGTAAGGGAAGGTCACGCCTGACAAACCTTCTGGAATTTTTTGAAGAGGCCACGAAGACTTATTACCAGAGCAGGGCTTATGACATCATATACTTGGATTTTCAGAAAGCATTTGATACAATACCGCGCAAGAGACTAATTTTTAAAATGAGCTCCATAAGAGTTACAGGAGGTACTCTGAAGAGGATTCAAAACTGGTTACAGGACAGAACACAAAGAGTGGTGGTCAGTGGTATCTCATCTGAGCTAGGTATGGTGCAGAGTGGTGTCCCCCAGGAATCGATGTTGGGACCCCTGCTGTTCCTCATCTACATTAATGACCTTGATAGGAATATTGAGAGCAAATTAGTTAAATTCGCAGATGATACTAAATTGGGAGGTTTGGCAAATAGTCAAGAGTCCACTTGTCATGGTTTGGTCCCGCCAGCAGAAGGCAAGAAGCCGGTGAGCACTGAGACCATGTACCCAAAAGCAAGTAAGGGACCCACATGCACAGGCTGAGTAAAAATATAAAAACATATTTAATTTAAAGAGTTAAAACAGAGAGGCGCAGCGGCAAAACAAACTTAAACAGGGCTCCGGGACACAGAATGCAGCAGCCCTTTTATACTCTTCTCTCACCTCCACCTCAACGAGCAACAGATGAAGCTTGTTGAAGTGGAGGTGCAGACAGCAGTAGGGGGGAGGGACTGCAGAGCAGAACCATCACACCACTAAAGTGATTCAGGATGATTTGGATAGAATCCAGAATTGGCTAGAAATGGGGCAAATGAAATTAAATGTAGCGAAGTGTAAAGTTGTACATGTAGGTTATAAAAACATTTGACGGGATTACTTCCTGGGAGGTTTAAAACTGGAATGTGCTCCACATGAAAAAGATCTGGGAGTGATAGTTGACGGAACCCTCACAGGCTCTAGCCATTGTGCCGTAGCAGTTAAAAGCCTATCGGATGCTGGGATACATTGGCAAAAGTATTGAGTACAAATCCAAGGAGGTGATGCTTCTTTTGTACAACACATTCGTCAGACCACATCTAGAGTATTGTGTACAGTTCTGGGGACCATACTTTAAGAAAGATATAGAGGCTCTAGAAAAAGTTCAGAGAAGAGCCACTAAGCTAATTCCAGGTTTAAAAAATACAAGCTATGAGAAGAGGCTGAAGATCCTTAATCTCTTTAGTCTAAGGAAAAGGAGATTTAGGGGTGATCGGATTGAGGTCTTTAAATATGCTAAAGGGATTAACAAAGCGAATTGTGTAGGATTCCTTCGACCAAGTGTTGTTAGTAGAACTCAGGGTTACAAATGTAAGTTGACTAAAGGTAAATTTAGCACTGATATCCGAAATGTTTCTTCACCTTGTTATGGCCCCAATTTGTTATTACATTTACGACAGCAAGGGATGACAGACACAATTTTAAAACTTAAACACATTTAATTAAACAAAGACTTTTAACTAATCTACTATCTACTCTACTGACTAAGATTGACATATACAAGAAAAAAAATATTTACAGTCCCTTTGATTGGGTTGCTTGGTGATGTTCCAGGTGAGGAAAATGCTCCAACACAGGCAAAAATCCACAAAAAGCTTCACAGGTCATGAAAAGAAAATGACAAGTCTGGTCAAATGTATCCTTCTCCTTGCAATTTCTCCCACTACTTTACGATCTCAATTTTCCTTCTTATATACTCTTTTTCAGACCCCTCCCACCTTTGGGACTTTTTTTAATTCTCTGGGACTTTCCATCTCAGACATGCCCAGGACATGTCCAAACCTAGCTCTAGTCTGGGCTTAACAAAAGAACAGGTCAATACTGCCATCTAGTGGCTTCTATTCACATTACACCTCCATTCCAAAAGGGAAAAATTTTGACTCAAAAATGGTACAAAAACATACTCAAACACGGGATACGCAATCAGCAATTACATTGTCAGTACCCTTTACATGCTTAATTTCCAAGTCAAACTCCTGTAAAATCATACTCCAATTCAACAATCTCCGATTCTTGTTTTTCATCATACTCAAAAACATTAACGAATTGTGGTCAGTGTACACAATCATTGGCTTTTGCCCTTTACAAACATAAACCTCAAAGTGTTGTAAGGATTGAACCAGAGCCAACAGTTCCTTCTCTATTGTGGAATAGTTCCTTTGGTGGCGATTGAACTTCCTGGAGAAGTATGCCACGGGATACTCAATGTCATCAGAGTCACTTCTCTGTAGGAGCACAGATCCACAAGTTTGGTCGCTAGCATTGACCGCAATGGAGAACGGTTTGCTGAAGTCAGGAGATTTTAGCAGGGGGAAGTGACACAGCAGAGACTTCAGGCGATCAAAGGCTCTTTGGCATGCATCATCCCAGGTGAACTTTACGCCTTTCTTCAGTTGGTTGGTGAGACTGAGAGCAATCTCAGCAAAGTTCTTGCAGAACTTGCGGTGGTACCCGATCATTCCAAGGCAGCGACGCAAAGCTTTTTGGTTGTCAGGAACTGGAAAGTCCATGATGGCTTGGACTTTAGCATTTATGGGTGCCACCTTACCCTGGCCTATGACGTAGCCAAGATAGGTGACAGTAGCACAACCAAAGTCACTCTTGTTCAGGTTAACAGTCAGGTTAGCCTGGGTCAGACGCTGGAGCAACGTCTCTACATCTTTCAGATGCTCTTCCCAGGACTCACTCCATGTGATCAGGTCGTCGATGTACGCACCCGTGTGTGGCAATCCGGCGATTGTAGACAGTATCATCCTTTGGAACGTGGCTGGGGCATTTTTCATGCCAAAGGGTAGGACTTCATACTGGTACAACCCAGATGGTGTGGCAAAAGCAGAGATGCTCTTGGCCTTCTCAGTTAAAGGCACACACCAATAACCCTCCAATAAATCAATCTTGGTTAGAAACTTTGCTTGCCCTACTCTATCAATACAATCATCAATCCTAGGTATTGGAAACACATCAGTTCTAGTTACAGCATTGACTTTGCGATAATCTGTACAGAATCAAGTACTTCCATCAGGTTTTGGAACTAGCACACAGGGTGAACTCCAATCTCAGGTGGAGGGTCTGATAATATCATGTTCTAACATGTACTCAACCTCTTTCTCAGCAATCTTTCTCTTTTCAGGATTCATCCGGTACGGATGCTATTTTATTGGTTTGGCGTCACCAACATCGACATCATGAGAGGCTATAGAAACTCTCTTTGGAACATCAGGAAATAGATCTTTATATTTCTTGATCAACCTCTCAAACTGATATTTCTGTGAGGGTTCTAAGTACTGGAGTTTTACATCAAGATTTTGCAACACTTCAGAATTTGACAATTTACACGAAAGAACTTCAGCTTTAATTCTAGGTTCATCATCTTGAAACTCCCCCACATCTTCACATGTCTTGACCATAGGAGAATCTGAAGCGACAGCTGCAACCTTAGCATTCCTGTTATGATAAGGCTTCAGCATGTAAATGTGACACAACAGTTTTGGCTTTCTCCTATCTGAAGTCTTCATAATATAATTGAGATCATTGAGTTTTGTTACAATTTCATAAGGAACATGAAATCTAGCCTGCAATGGATTGGACTGTAAGGTAAACAAAACAAAGACCTTGTGGATCTTAAGGCTTCTAGCCTTATGATCATACCAAGTTTTTATTTTTCCCTGACTTGATTTCAAGTTCTCTTTGGCTAGGTCACAAGCTGCACGCAGTCTTTCCTTGAATTTGCCAACACAGTCAAACAGACTGATATGCGGCTCTTTCTCTTGCCATTGTTCACTCAACAATAGCAAAGGTCCTCTCACTTCATGGTCAAACACTAGCTCAAATGGACTGAATCCAGTAGACTCCTGCACTGCTTCTCTAGCTGCAAACATTAGCAAATGAACACCTTCGTCCCAGACTTTCTCATGGTCATAACAATAAGTCCTCATCATTGTCTTGAGAGTGGAATGAAACCGCTCTAAGGCACCCTGACTCTCTGGATGATAGGCACAAGAGAGAATCTGCTTCGCTCCTAGTTCATACACAACCTGCTGAAACAATTCGGAAGTGAAATTGCTACCTTAGTCTGACTAAATTTTTCTGGGAAGGCCAAACAACGTGAAGAACTTTATCAAAGCCTTCGAGATTGCAGTTGCCTTGATGTTGCGTAGAGGTATGGCTTCAGGGAATCTGGTAGATGCACACATGATTGTCAACACTGATTTCCAGATGTAGTCTTGGGTAATGGACCGACACAATCAATAATGACCTTGGAGAAGGGCTCCCCAAATGCTGGGATAGGCTGCAATGGAGCTACAGGTGGGTCTAATTGGTGTTTTCCAACTACCTGACAAGTGTGACAGGTTTTGCAAAGGTTGGAAACGTCTTTCCGAAGCCCAGGCCAGAAGAAGTGTTTCATAATCTTGTCAACAGTCTTGTTAACACCAAGATGACCTCCTATAGGCAAGGTCGAAAACCAACATTGAATGCCCGTGACCTTCGATCCCTCAGGCGGTACTGCATCAAAAGCCGACATCAGTGTGTAAAGGACATCACCACATGGGCTCAGGAACACTTCAGAAAACCACTGTCAGTTCGTCGCTACATCTGCAAGTGCAAGTTAAAACTCTACAATGCAAAGCGAAAGCCATTTATCAACAGCATCCAGAAACGCCGCCGGCTTCGCTGGGCCCAAGCTCATCTAAGATGGACTGATGCAAAGTGGAATAGTGTTCTGTGGTCTGACGAGTCCACATTTCAAATTATTTTTGGAAACTGTGGACGTAGTGTCCTCCGGACCAAAAAGAACCATCCGGACTGTTATAGGCGCAAAGTTCAAAAGCCAGCATCTGTGATGGTATGGGGGTGTATTAGTGCCCAAGGCATGGGCAACTTGCACATATGTGAAGGCACCATTAATGCTGAAAGGTACATACAGGTTTTGGAGCAACATATGTTGCCATCCAAGCAACGTCTTTTTCATGGACGCCCCTGCTTATTTCAGCAAGACAATGCCAAGCCACATTCTGCACGTGTTACAACAGCATGGCTCCGTAGTAAAAGAGTGCGGGTACTAGACTGGCCTCCCTGCAGTACAGACCTGTCTCCCACGGAAAATGTGTGGCGCATTATGAAGTGTAAAATACGACAACGGAGACCCCGGACTGCCTAACAACTTAAGCTGTACATCAAGCAAGAATGGGAAAGAGTTCCACCCGAAAAGCTTCAAAAATTGGTCTCCTCAGTTCCCAAACGTTTACTGAGTGTCGTTAAAAGGAAAGGTGATGTAACACAGTGGTAAAAAGGCCCCTGTGCCAACTTTTTTGCAATGTGTTGCTGCCTTTAAATTCTAAGTTAATGATTATTTGCAAAAAAAAAAAAAAAAAAGTTTCCCAGTTTGAACATTAAACATCTTGTCTTTGCAGTGTATTCAATTGAATATAAGTTGAAAAGGATTTGCAAATCATTGTATTCTGTTTTTATCTACGATTTACATAACATGCCAACTTCACTGGTTTTGGGTTTGTATGATTTTTTTAATATATAACATCAAAGAACACCAATGACCACTCAGTGAGTTTCATATCTTTTCAAACGAACGTTTAATGTTGTTTTAGGACCAATTTCAGCATGCCCATTGACATTACACTGGCAGCTGACGGGGCTAACAAAACGAATTAAACTTCTCCAAATAGAGCTTTTCGTCAAAATATGTGCCTGAACCATTCTATTTCATTGTAAACCAGCAATAAATGAGGCCGAAAGTGCAAAATGACCAAAGTGTTCTTTTAAGTCCGGACTTTGACTACGCCACTCCAAAATCTCCATTTTGTTTTTTTAAGCTATTGAGAGGTGGACTTGCCAGTGTGTTTGGTATCATTGTCCTGCTGCATACCCAAGTGCACTTGAGCTTGAGGTCACAAACTGATGGTTGGACATTGTCCTACAGGATTTTCCATCAATTATGACAAGTCATCCAGTTCCTGAAGCAGGAAAGCAGCCCCAAACCATCACACTACCACCACCATGTTTGACTTTTGGAATGATGTTCTTTTTATGAAATGATGTGTTTGTTTAACGTCTAATGTAACGGACGCACACCTTCCAAAAAGTTAAACTTTTGTCTCGTCAGTGCGCAGAATATTTTCCCAAAAGTCTTAGGGATTATCAAGATGTATTTTGGCAAATGAGAGACAAGCCTTTTTGTACTTTTTGGTCAGCAGTGGTTTTCGCCTTGGAACTCTCCCAGGGATGCCATTTTTGCCCAGTCTTTTTCTTAATGTTGAATCTTGAACACTGACTTTAACTGAAGCAAGTGAGGCCTCCAGTTCTTCAGATGTTGTTCTGGGTTTTTTTTGTGACATCCTTGATGAGTCGTCGATTCGCTCTTGGAGAAATTTTGGTAGGCTGGCCACGCCTGGGAAGGTTTCCCACTGTTCCAAGTTTTCTCCATTTGTGGATAATGGCTCTCACCAGAGTCCCAAAGCCTTAGGAATGGTTTTGCAACTCTTTCCAGACTGACATGTCAAATTCTTTTTTTCTCATCTGTTCTTGAATTTCTTTAGTTCACAGCATGATGTGTTGCTTTTTGAGATCTTTGAGCCTATATTACTTTGTCAACAGATTCTATTGAAGCGATTTCTTGATTCAACAGGTCTGGCATTAATCAGGCCTGGGTGTGGCTCATGAAATTGGACTCATAAAAATTTGGTTAATCACAGTTAATTCATGATTGAAGAAGGGGGGTCAAGAACTTTTTCACATAGGGCCAGGTTGGTTTGGATAGCTTTTTCCCCTTAATAAATGGAATCCTCATTTTAAAACTGTATTTCGTATTTATTCGGGTTATCTTTGTCTTATATTAAAATTTGTTTCATGATCTGAA
This sequence comes from Gymnothorax reevesii, assembly GCA_029721435.1. Lineage (NCBI taxonomy): Eukaryota > Metazoa > Chordata > Actinopteri > Anguilliformes > Muraenidae > Gymnothorax > Gymnothorax reevesii. The sequence goes on along the minus strand of CM056574.1, from coordinate 26,096,093 downwards.
ACATTAAAGTGTGAAAAATATGCAAAAACGTAAGAAATCAGGAAGGGGGCAAACACTTTTTCACGTTACTGTAAATGCGTATCACACAAGCAGACGCTAACGGATGCCGGTGAAAAATCGGTGAATTCAATGAGGGCCAAACTCCATGTTGAAAATGTATGGAGTTGGGCTCTTATTGAATTCACATAAAAATTCACAAGGGAACATTAACGTGACTCACTTCTGAGAGAGGTGCGGGTTGGGCCGAGGCACGGCGTCGGTGAGCCAGATGTCGTATTCCATGCAGCGGATGGGGTTGTGGCGATAGTGCTCGACCAGTCCGTAAACGCTGGAGAAGAGCAGGTTTTCCGTCAGGAAGTACACCGTGTGTCCCCCCTCGGTCCCTGAGCGAATTCGACAGTGCCGCACCTGTCCTGCCCGCCTGCAAAAAAATAGCACATTTACATCACTTTACTTTATTCCACCCACTTACCCTCCAAAGACCCCTAAAAGACCTGGGCCCGTATTCATAAAGCATCTCATCTTACCGCTAGAAGTACTCCCAAGTTGCGCTAAAACATTTTATGTTGGAGTAAATCTTAAAAGTTATTCACAAAGCTGCTGAGAGCAACTTTTAGTTAACAAAACTGGTAACTCCTAGACTAGGAATAGCTCTGAGATAGGTGGGAGTAAATTTTCGTTGCTATGGATGACGTCAATTCTCATGCATTGACAAAGAGCACGGTGATTGGTTGTTTGGTAGCAGGACGGCCCATTGAAAAAAATATCCCACATACAACCCATGGAGGAAAAAAATTAGGAAATAGTCCAAGCAGCTGGTTTGTCCCATAAAATAATAACATGTTGAGCACTCCTGAAAATACACTATGCGCAGTCCCCACATATCACGCGCTAGGCAAATAAACATACATAGGAAAGAGATAGTTGTGAAAACACAAATAGCATAAAACAAGTCAATAATAAAATGCGTCATTTGCTCCAATAATTTGCAACTTATTACCCAATGAGAGTATGTTGCGATCATTTAAATGTCGGGCTGTTCAAGTTTGTTTACCCTAAACTGTCATGGATGAAAGTTCAAAAAGGATGCGAAAGCCTAACTGGAGCCACGACCAGTTACTGCTGCAGGCCCAGTAGGTGCTGGAGCGACAGCATGTTATCAAAGAGAGATTTGGATCAGGGGTGAACAGCAAATCCAAGCGGGAAGCATGGGAGAGTATCAACTAAGGATCAGTGCTGCAGTCCCCTCGTGTCTTGGACGGCAGATGACCGCGAGAAGCGGGTGCATGGGTTGCAATCGCAGGGAAGGTCCGAGATTGCAGCCTGTACACGGGCTATTGTTCAAAGAGGAAAGCATACTAAGCTTGGTTTGTAATTTATAGCCTATAATTTAAATATGCCAACAAAATATGATATGGGCTGGTATTATTATGATGATCTGTTCAATGTAACAGTCGCTCAATAGCCTAATAAAATAATTCATGCATAGCAGGAGGAGGTACAGCACCAAAGCCACTGTCCCCGAGCAAGTGGCATCCCACAGGCACATAATGCCTGTCAAATAATTGGCATAAGCCGCTTTCCATTAAAATGCGAGTCGTGCGTGGATCCTGGCCATTTCGCAACAATGTCCAGAATATTGTATTCGGCATCAAATACAATCTGGGTGTTGATGGAATGAACTTTTTTTCTATTTTCAAATCCCTTTTCATCTTGGGGCGGAGAAATAATTTGAATATGGGTCTCGTCAATAGCATCAATGATACCGGGCATACCTGAGTGCATGAATGCAAGTTTGATTCTGTGTTGTTGGCGAATGTCCATTGGAAATCGGATAAACTGTCAGATGATATGAAGTTCACAGAGCGCATTGATTGTTTGTTGAATTGAGCAACTGACAGATGATTGTGAAATCCCTAAATTGTCCGTGTGGCAAAGTTGCAGTTTTCTGGTGGCCAAGTAACAAAGTGTTGTCAAACATTTTATTTTGGGGCTTATTGGGTTGTTTCTCGTGGTTGGAGACGTAATTCTCTCCCTCACCAAGTCAACAACAAATAATATCCTTTCACAGTCGATCCGATATCTTTTCAACAACAGCGCATCATTCAGAATTTCCAAGTCATTCCGTCTTTCAACAGCAGAAGCCATTTTCCGATTCTTTGTGAATAGGTTTTAGAGAGTTAGGAGTCCTCTTGACTACTTTTAAGCTCTCCCAGTCTTAGGAGCTACATTTAGGCCTAAATACTTTGTGAATAACGCTTAGTAAAAATAATTAGGAGTCCTAAATTTACGACTGACACACCCATTTTTTAGGAGTTTCTCCTAAATCCAGCAGTTAGGGACCTACTTTCAGAGCTAAGATGCTTTTTTAGTACGGGCTCTGTTCACCTCATGGCCCAAAAACATTCTAAATCCTCCTTATATCAAAAGATGCTTTGACCAATCATTTGGTACCCAATCGTGAAACCAGACACACCGCCAGTTAGTCATTACAAACCATTAAAAATTTTGTCCTTTATGACATCACATGGGGGAGGGCTCACCTAGAATAATGGAGGAACTGATTATATGGTTGGCTGAAGTTGAGGAGTCCTTCTTGCCACTGGGCGGTAACTTCAGCATATGATGTCACAAAGCAAAAGATTTTAAAATGGCATGTAATGGCTAATTGGCTGAGCACCAACACGTATGATCGGTGAACTTTAAATAATCAATCAACACAAATATCACCCTAAGATTCTAACAGCGGTCATTGTCACCAATCCATTGTCAGTGTTGGGGAGTAACGGAATACATGTACCGGCGTTACGTAATTCGACAAATACAAAATATGAGCAACTGTATTCCGTTACAGTTACAATTTTAATAAAAGGTATTTAAGATACAGTCACATTTTAAAAATTAATGGATTACTTTCTGTTATTTTAAACAAAAATTATTTCCCAAATCAAATCCGAAGAAATTAGTTCTTTCCCACGCATTTTCCCAGCTGGTCGCAGAATTGTAGCACTCTCTGATCACGCGCTGCAATGCCACCTCTTACAGAATGCGACCGTAGGATGCGACCCGAGATTCGTGACATCATTCATCCGACCATTTAGTACTCTAATAATGTCGGAGGCGTCGGAGCCAGAACCGGCAGGTCAGAGCCCGATCAAAAACGCATTCGTTATCTGGAAATTCAACCTCCACTTCACTTAGTAGAAGGACAACACAAGAGAACGCAACATAACAGTGAAGTGCGACCTCTGCATGCCTGAAACCAGGGCTCTCACGTCAATAAGTTTACACGATCTCATGCCACACATGACATTACTCACGCTGAGAAGTGATAAAACCCGCCGCACATTAGTAACATAAACTGTGAAACAGATGAGTAATCTATGAATGGATGAGGCAAACTTATCAGCCAATCAAAAAATAGTAATTATTGTTGCCAGGTGAAATAGCAGCGCCGTAATCACGTCTTCCACAGGCGCGCGAATACTATTGTGTGCACACGACAGAGAAGATCTGGAAGTGGAGGCCCAAAATCAAGTAATCACTTCATCACTTTTTTTCCCCCAATAACTGCTTATCAAAGTCGAAGAACTATGTAGGATATTTGCTTTATGGATCATTTTTTACCTCAATTTAACAGCTTTGGACGGTTATGGTTATGAATTATGATCAGTCAATTGACTTGTAACTTGTTGAGTCAGGGCTCTCTGTCCTCCATGCAATGCATTTTGGCTGAAAACAAACCCTGCTGCGATCCGGTGTCGGAGGTGGTACAACAATATCTCTCGTTTGTGACTGAAAAAACGATACAAATACACAAAAGAATTACTTAATTTAGCGTTTACTATACCGGGGAGTCCCAATGAAATGAAAAAAGCACAGATATTGGGAGGAATGCAGAGTCACTTCTTATTTCAGTTTACTGTGAATATTCAATAACTTATCCTGGTGTGCGAATATTTAATAACCGATCCTGGTGTGCCATCTAGTGATAGAATATTGTAACTGCGTGCATAAATTTGCAGCTCCACTCCACGTCCACTGCGGACACATCTGCACAAAGATACACCGCTGATCTTCTCGAACACGCCAAATCCAGATAATCCGTAAATGATGAATTAAATTAATATTTTAATTTGAAAGTAACGAAGTGAAAGTATACTACTAACGTATATACTGTTACGAAGTACATAGTACTATGCACCTTTGAAAATGGGAGTATCATGCACCCCCCTGCAATTAGTTTTGGAACGAAGCTTCCTGCCAACTTCGGGTATTTGGGAATAGCGCTACTCTTAAAGCTTTTGTAATGGCTTTAGATGCACAATGTGATTTTTAGGTGCATGTGTGCAAGCTCTTGCTGGCATTTAGGGCCTTGTCTACAGCCTACTTGTGCCACTTGGCTTGCAAAATGGATTCGTGTCTTGCAGGGGTGTCCAATCTTATCTGCAAAAGGCTGCTGCTGGAGCAGTTTTTCATTTTAGCCTCGAGCTACAACACCTGAATCGTCGAATTAATTAACTAAACATGCGGTTCAATAAAGACCTTAATTAGTAAAATCAGGTGCAGCACTATTAAGCTGCTGACCGGACGTGAAACGAATTTTTCGCACGAAAGATTACGTTCAAAGTCAATACAAAGACGCGAATACAGACATTTCGCGTGTATTTGCGTCTTTGCATTGACTTTGGATGTAAAACTTCGCGCGAAAAATTTGTTTCACGTCCGGTGGAAAAGCAGCTTAATAGTGCTGCTCCTGATTTTACTAATTTTGTTTAGTAAGCAGGGTGTAAATTCATGCATTTATAAAATTGAAGAAAATGAGGAAGTAATCCAAGTATTCGGATTACTAAACTCAGATTGAGTGATGTAACGGAATGCATTACAGATTACATTTTAGGGCATGTAATCTGTAGTGGAATACATTTTAAAAGTAACCTTCCAAACACTGTCCATTGTTTCCCAAAGACCCCACCAGCTGTCAGGCTCTGAAATCTTAAAAAAAAAAAAAAAAAACTGCAAAAAAGAACATACTGCCCCCTAATATCACCCGTAAAAACCAATCACCTAAAATATCACAGCAATCAGCATTATAATCTTCCAATATCAGCCTAAAACAGCCATACTGCCTCAGAAAGCCATCCACATCATACACCCCAACACCACCAAAGTACGCTCAGAGCACCCATACATGACTCAGATACTGACTCATGAAAATCGGCCAAGGAAAAAGGGATAGGCTGAGTACCAGAAGGAGAGGGTGTAGTCGGTGATGAAGGTGTCGCTCTTCCGCACGAGGAAGGTGCCGTCACACCCCCCTGACTCAGCGCAGAACTCCTGCAGGAGGCGCTCTGCTGTCTGCCAACCCTCTGACAAGCGACCATGAAACCAGGGCTCCAGGTAATGCTGCTCCGTTGGGTTCATATCCTGTGTGGAGAGAAGGGAGGGAGAGAGCGATACATCAGGCCCTTGTAGCATGAGGTAATCCACTCACCTGATTAGTGGCAGGAAGTGCCCCAGTGGCTGATATGTTGAACGCTTCGAAGAAAATGGGGAGCAGTCTGTAACTCCACTGCTGTCGTTCAGCAGGAAGGGTTGCTGTGAGAGCATTAGGGTGTTGAGTTGAAATACAGGGTTAAATTTACTTAGAAATTATAGCGAATCAATGGTACATATAAGTAGGCCTACTAGCTCACTGATGCCAACATTAATCATTCCCTCCAAAAGCTATGACATGATCTTAGTAGTAAAAGCACGACCTGTATAAACATGCATGTAAATAATGTAATTCATAAAGAGAAATGTGCAGCAATTATGTAAGGTTTAATTTAATATTTAACGTTCAGTAACGCAATTGCTGCTGTCTGTCCCATAGCAAACAATGACAGCGCAGTGTTCGTTTGGAACTAAAGCGCTTCCCCACGAACCACGTGACCACTCGAACAACGAAGTCAATAGGCCTATTTCACATTTCCGGGTATACAAACCGGATAGCAGGTAAACTGACTCCCGCCAATTTATGCTTGCTTGATGCTCCTTGTATTAACAATGGCAGGGTATTAGTAGTTGGGTGTTTCCAGTCCTGACTGTTCAAACTGTAACTCGAAGAAGCAAGCCGACCTCTCTTTTCTCGGTTTGTCCATTGAAGACGACGTGAGGAGATGGATTTTGTTCATAAGATGAGATGATGGAGGAAGATTTACGATTTTGAGATGTAGCTATCTAGGTACCTGAGTGTGCAATGCTCACGAAGCTGTACCATTCAGATCCATTTGAACTGGGGCGTGAAAAATACGAGTGACGGCAACAGCGACGAAAGAGGCCTGCGATGGAGTGGGGTTGAAAAACGGAAAACGGATTCACCTGGTGCAGAACTTTTGGAGCATTGACTGCGATTGCTGTCCTCCTGCAGGTAACTAGCTATCTTGCTGCTTCTTCCAAATCACACAGCTTACTTTCACCATGCGTTTAAAAATTGAGGCAAAAAATAGGATCTGCAAAGCCAGTTAAACCGGAAAATTTTAGAGTTATTTGCCAACTGACACAATATTATGGCATCAACAATTAACTTAATGGAACATAAAAATACTAGCATTAGCTTGCTACCTATCGTTCATGCTGTAATCCGTGGCTAGTTTGCTAGTCTTCTGTGTTCGCTCGAGCTACGTTAGTATCAAAAATATCTTGCACCATTTAGCTGGCGAACATATGTCTATGAATTTGTTTTCTAGATATCACGTTTCCGAAGTTGCTTATTACTGGTTTAGTGAAGGTCAGTAAGCTGTGGTCGAGAATGGCTTGTGTGGGTAACGCATTTGTACCCACCAGTGTTTGATAATTATGCTTAATAAAGTTTTCCAAAGATTAGAATAATCCTATGGCAGTTTGTGCCATATTTCTTATTAAAGAAGTTTTAGTATGATTGTATGACATTCTGTACATAAATTGCTTTGCCTTTTTTTGTTTTTATTTCATCAGGTGCAATTGCACACCTTTGGAAAGGATCTGAGAACTGAGGGACACGGTTTAGATCTTAAATTTCTCATTTGATACTTCCTTGCTCCTCACTTGAAGCAGAAGTTATGAGAGAGATTACAATTTTCATGACTTGTGGATGATGGACGCATTGCCAAGGCATAGTTTTGTGCCCATGGCTGAGATCCACCAAACAAACCAATAAGAATGTCCTATAAATTTGGTGAGCCTCCATCAAAGCTGTCAAAAGTTATTGCGAGTACAGTGTTCCTCGCATCTTTTTGCTCAGTGACCTTAAAAACTAGGTCAAGGTCACTCATCATTGAACTTGAGCAAGGCCTTCACGAGAGGCATATGTGGTGTGAATTTGGTGATCCTCCATCAAAGCTGTCAAAAGTTATTGCGAGTACAGTGTTCTTCACATGTTTTTGCTCAGTGACCTTGAAAACTAGGTCAAGGTCACTCATTATCGAACTTGAGCAAGGCCTTCACGAGAGGCATATGTGGTGTGAATTTGGTGATCCTCCATCAAAGCTGTCAAAAGTAATTGCGAGTACAGTGTTCTTCACATGTTTTTGCTCTGTGACCTTGAAAACTAGGTCAAGGTAACTCATCATTGAACTTGAGCAAGGCCTTCATGAGAGGCATATGTTGAGTGAATTTGGTGATCCTCCATCAAAGCTGTCAAAAGCTATTGCGAGTACACTGTTCCCGGAAGGAATGCACGGACGGACGGACGAACAGCATTTCTATGTCCCCCGTTCCGCCAGGGCGACGGGGTACAAAAATACTGATAAAACCTTGAGAAAAACCCATATGAAACAAGGTATACTGTGGTTCAGCGCCATCTATTGTTGTCAACGTATATTGACAATAGACTAAAATACGCAGAATCACTGATTTTGACTAAAAAGCCGAGTCCTCGAAAATAAGATGAACCCACTTTTTGAAAGGGGATTTCCCGGGAAGAAACATCATTTTATATTTAGAACAGCCCGGGTGATTATTATTATTTTTTTTTTGGTTCAAGGCCACACCTTAACCAAGTCTGCGCACGTATGGTATTAATTTTGTTGAAAATTGGTGCCTAGACGTAACACTGAATTTTCGCCTTTTTGGGAATACTGCTTCTAGAGAAGAAAGCGCTGAGTTGGCGATGGTTACTGGTCTTTCACTGGCTACCCCAGACGGAATGCCACGGTGTATGTTGAAAACGCAAGTCGCAGCTGCTGCAGTAATCAAAAAGAATCGCCAGGTAATGGTGGTCATTAGCCAGCATGCATTTGCAATACCTTAATTCACTTGCTAGCTAGCTAGCCATCCACTGCGAAGCAAGTTACATTTAGCCAGACTTTCTTTGCATAAGCTGATGGGACAAACCTCAAGCTCCATATCAGACACCATTGCTAAGCGTTCTAGCCTGTTTAAAACCGAGCTATGATCGTGACAGAAAATTTAAATATTACTTCAGGCCAAACACAACTCACCTAGCTAGCGAACTCCCAATCTCGCCTCGCTGGAGCTACAACCTTGGTACAATTAGCAAGCTTCAAGCTTCCTCAGTGACTGAACGATATAACATCCAACCCAGTGACCACTATGCAATGTCTGAGACACGACAAAGTTAGGTAAAGTGAAAAACAAACATACAAACAGCGAGTTTTACGAACACAGACATTTAGTAAGTCATTAAGTCGTATACTAGCTAACATTTTCACAGGCAAGCTAGCCAAATTATCTGAAATGCCAGCTATCATAAGCTATCCCTTTACAATCAAAAAATGAATTAAAACAAAAGGCTAACCTTAACAAATCTACTCCTCCTCACGCTACCCTGTAATTCCAAAATACGGACCACAACTGTAATCATCTCATGAATAAAAGAGGAGTTTGTAAGAAGATAAATTAACAGTATATGCCTCTAAGCTTCTGTCATTGTAATAACAGTATATGCCTCTAAGCTTCTGTCATTGTAGCCACAGGAAGTGTTTTAACATGCGTGGCCATATTGTGAGTTATCTATCGCTCTGCCCGGTACTTATGGAAGCATATAGTTAACAGAATTAAAATGAAAATGCAATGTCAGGCATGCATTTTCATTTTCAAGATACAACTGCATTATTTGTATTATAATGAAAATCAAATGTAATCCTCCACTTTGCATTTTCAAGTCCATGTATGCAATTTTTATAACAAATGGAAAATTAAAATACATTACTCATTTACATTTGCATTTTCGAGAAGTGCCCTGCAATATCACTAACAAAATGAGAATGCCTATCGTATAAAGCAAATACATTCTCGGAAATGCTTTTTTTTTGTATGAATAAAAAATATACACTCAGCAAAAATATAAACGCAACACTTTTGTTTTTGCTCCCATTTGTCATGAGATGGACTCAAAGATCTAAAATTAATTCCAGATACACAATATTACCATTTCTCTCAAACATTGTTCACAAATCTGTCTAAATGTGTGATAGTGAGCACTTTTGCTTTGCTGAGACAATCCATCCCACCTCACAGGTGTGCCACATCAAGATGCTCATCAGACACCATGATTAGAGCACAGGTGTACCTTATACTGCCCACAATAAAAGGCCACTCTGAAATGTGCAGTTTTGTCTCAAAGCAAAATGCCACAGATGGCGCAAGCATTGAGGGAGCGTGCAATTGGCATGCTGACAGCAGGAATGTCAACCAGATCTGTTGCTCGGGCATTGAATGTTCATTTCTCCACCATAAGCCGTCTCCAAAGGCATTTCAGAGAATATGGCAGTACATCCAACCGGCCTCACAACCGCAGACCACGTGTAACCACACCAGCCCAGGACCTCCACATCCAGCAGGTTCACCTCCAAGATCGTCTGAGACCAGCTACTCAGACAGCTGCTGAAACAATTGGTTTGCATAACCAAAGAATTTCTGCACAAACTGTCAGAAACCGTCTCAGGGAAGCTCAACTGCATGCTCGTCGTCCTCATCGGGTCTTAACCTGACTCCAGATCGTCGCCGTAACAGACTTGAGTGGGCAAATGCTCACATTCGATGGCGTCTGGCACGTTGGAGAGGTGTTCTCTCCACGGATGAATCTCGGTTTACATTGTTCAGGGCAGATGGCAGACAGCGTGTGTGGCGTCGTGTGGGTGAGCGCTTTGCTGATGTCAATGTTGTGGATCGAGTGGCCCATGGTGGTGGTGGGGTTATGGTATGGGCAGGCATCTGTTATGGACGAAGAACACAGGTGCATTTTATTGATGACATTTTGAATGCACAGAGATACCGTGATGAGATCCTGAGGCCCATTGTGCCATACATCCATGAACATCACCTCATGTTTCAGCAAGATAATGCACGGCCACATGTTGCAAGGATCTGTACACAATTCTTGGAAGCTGAAAATGTCCCAGTTCTTGCATGGCCAGCATACTCACTGGACATGTCACCCATTGAGCATGTTTGGGATGTGCTTGACCGGCGTATACGACAGTGCGTACCAGTTCCCACTAATATCCAGCAACTTCGCACAGCCATTGAAGAGGAGTGGACCAACATTCCACAGGCCACAATTGACAATCTGATAAACTCTATGCGAAGAAGATGTGTTGCACTGCATGAGGCAAATGGTGGTCACACCAGATACTGACTGGTTCTGAGTCCCTAGACCCCCAATAAAGCAAAAACTGCACATTTCAGGGTGGCCTTTTATTGTGGACAGTCTAAGGTACACCTGTGCACTAATCATGGTGTCTGATGAGCATCTTGATGTGGCACACCAGTAAGGTGGGATGGATTGTCTCAGCAAAGCAAAAGTGCTCACTATCACGCATTTAGACAGATTTGTGAACAATGTTTGAGAGAAATGGTAATATTGTGTATCTGGAATTAATTTTAGATCTTTGAGTCCATCTCATGACAAATGGGAGCAAAAACAAAAGTGTTGCGTTTATATTTTTGTTGAGTGTATATGCCAAAAACCTCCTCAATATTGTGCAGAACATTCTGCTTTATGTGAACATACCCAACATTGAAACAGTTCATCACTGATTTTTTCAGAATTTTCAACCAAACATGACAAAACGCATATGGTGTGACTGTCCGGCACTTGTTTCTCAAAGTGAGAACTTGAATAAAACTGAGAAAAATAAATGCAAAAATTCTCAAAAAAATACAGAAAAATAACATAGGTGTCAATTTGTGAGTCTACTCTTTTCAAAGTCCAAGCGTAATGTTTTGAGTCAGTTCTATTTAAAAAGATTTTGTCACACAAATCAAAATCATATGGCGTGACACTATTTTGGGATATTTCAACGGGCAACTGTATGGACACCCTTGGGAAGGAGAGGACGTCCTTCATCAAGGTTGTGCAGTACTAGCAATACCAGTCCATGACAGGTTTCTGAGGTGAATTATCATTTTTAATTTTACAATAAATCAGATCTTGTTGGTACTCTGACAAAAGTCCCACTTCCAGATGTCTTTTGGTGTGACACATTTTTCAAAAAAATGCAACAAAAAAAATATTTTTTTGTCATAATTACATGTAAATCTATGCTGCTTTGTTACAGATAGCATGTTGTTAGCATGCTAATGTGTAGCTACGAGACTCAAGGTTGTGCTAAGTGCAGAAAACATCCTATGGTGTGACATATCTGCCTGTCACGCCATATGATTTGATTGTCACACCATATGATATGAATTGTAATTTCCTGCAGATATAACAATAAATAACTGAGTCCAATGTATGTTTTCTCCTTTAAATATTTATTTGGGTCCATCACCACATAAAAGCTGTAATTATCCACAATAGATTGCATTTAGATTAGTTTTACTCTGTGATAAAGATTTCTAGTTTATCAGACAGACACAGCAGAGCCCTTCACAGAAACCTTAGAATGCTGTTTAAGTCTGAACAATGTTCTTCATCTCAAAAAGGGGTTTTGGGGCCTGCCTTGCGGCCTACCCCGCGGACCAGAGTTTGTCGCCCTCGGGGCCTTCCCCTCGCGGGAAGCCCGGCCGTTAATGATCCTTCCGCAGGTTTACTTACGACTTTTACTTCCTCTAAATAGTCAAGTTTGATCGACTCGGGCACTCCGCCAGGGCCGTGACCAACCCAGGCGGGGCCGATCCGAGGACCTCACTAAACCATCCAATTGGTAGTAGTGACGGGCGATGTATACAAAGGGCAGGGACTTAATCAATGCAAGCTTATGATCTGGGCTTACTGAGAATTCCTTGTTCATGGGAAATAATTGTAATCCCCGATCCCCATCACGGGTGGGGTTCAGCAGCTGTCGGTGTAGGGTAAACACACGCTGATCCACTCAAAGGTCAGAGTCATCATAGGAAAGGTCATTGACATCACAGCCTTCCACCAGTAACCCTCCAGTGAAGACAGTGTGTCTCTAGCCCTCACAAGGGCTGAGTTGTGGGATTCCTGCCGTGCAAGATGGCAAAACTCCACCCCCCAAGGTCAAAGTCATCATAGGGAGGGTCAGTGACGTCACAGCAACCCACCAGTAACCCTCCAGTGAAGACCGTGTGTCTCCAGCCCACACAGAGGCTGAGAAGTGGGGCTGGTGGCGTGGATAAAAGCGTTTTAAATAGGCTCCACCCCCTCAGTTTGGAGCAAGCTAGTGGTAGGTCAGTGACCTAAAGGACATCCTCAAGTTCCCTACGGTGATAACGGAATGTCTCTAGCCGGCACAGGGGCTGAGTTATGGGCTGAAACCCCAAGGGGTCCCCCTTAACACCCCGAGGATGCAGAAAATCCTAACACCACACAAGGGTTAATGAAAACATTCTTGGCACATGCTTTCGCTTTCGCCCATCTGGTGCCGGTCCAAGAATTTCACCTCAGCTACCCTGTATGTTCACAGTTTATAAGATATAAAAATGTGATTGTTTTACTTATATTTTTGTTTTACTTATAATATTGCAGACCAGTTTTGAATTGAAAAGAAATTTGCTACACTCATATGGCTCATATGAAAATGTTTGTTTTATTGTTAAATATCAAATAAATCAATACAGTTTGAATATTGCCTCCCAGCATTTAAGAGTGGCTAAATAATTCCTACCATATGACTGATCAGTACTCACCAATAAGTAGGATAATACATGGTTTGCGCTGACACATGGTGACATGATCATATGGTGTGACACTATCATTTGGTGTGACATTCCAAATTGTAAAAAAATAACATTGCTTTTTTAATGATAAAACCTGAAAATGTTAATGGTTACATAGAAAATGGCATCAGCAAGAGTCAAAAATATTTTTATAATTTTATGGCAAGGTTTGTCTCAATAAATGAAAAATGTGTTAAAAGACCGACAGCATAGGTCTCACATTGAGCGATGATTTAGAAAATAATACACAAATTTAATTAATTTTCATAAAACTATAGTGGATCACAGTCTAGTTAGGATAAATGACTTTGATAAAGTGAGTAACTTAAGAAAGGTATTATCCATTTTTAGTTTATATACAATTATTTTCATGTCACACCATATAACGATTTTAGGCACTACTATAACAATTTGTCACATAAATTCTGATTCCAGTTGAAAATCTAAAAAGCAATATATGTCTATAAAGATGAGAGTAAGTAGAACAAAAGTCAACCATATTTATGCCTGTTATTTAAATGAAAACGCACCACTTGAAAAAATTCAATATTTAAGTTCAAATGAACTTCAATATAATTTTTACACAACAACAACAACAACAACACTACAGTGACGTCACCCGACATGCCAGGTGCAAGAAATGCGAGAATTTCAAGTTAACTGTAACGCTAGGCAATTTTTTGCAAAAACGCAACATCTTGCACGCACACCACGGGAAAAATGAATTTCACTCTGAATTTGCGCACACATTGCCTTTAAAAGCATGTGAATCCGAATAAAATTTCACTTCTTCACTGATGCTTGTGAAACGTCGACACTATGCCGCGACTTACAGCCCCTGAACGGGAACGCGCCATAGGCATGCTTCAAATTGGCGCCAGCACCAGGGAAATTGCCAGACGACTACACTGCGCACACACAACGATCGCAAGACTCCATCAAAGGTTTCTGCAAACGGGGAGCACTCGGGACCGTCCTCAACCGGGTCAACAAAGTGTGACAACGGCACGTCGGGACCGTCAGATCATACGGGATCATGTCCGAGACCGGACACTACCAGTGACAAGAACGGCTGCTGAAGTCCAAGGACGACGTGGATTCATTCACCCCAACACCGTACGGAACCGTCTGCGAGCTGCAGGCCTGCGTGCACGACGTCCTTATTTCGGCCCCATATTGACGGATCGTCACCGAAACCAGCGTCTACAGTGGGCAAACAGGCACCAGAATTGGCGACTACGACAATGGCACGGTGTCATCTTTTTTGACGAGTCACGATTTCACTTAAGGAACGCAGATGGCCGTATACGTGTTTGGCGGAGACGTGGTGAACGTTATAACGCCGATTGTGTCGTTCAAACGGACCGTTGAGGTGGTGGCAGCGTTATGGTGTGGGGTGGAATAAGCTACCTTCACAGAACCCCTCTCCATATCTGCAGAGGAAGGGTGAACGGCGTCTACTACCGGGACCAGGTGCTGCAGAACAATGTTGTGCCGTTCTTCAACCAACACCACGATGTCCACACGTTCCAACAGGACTACGCTAGGGCACACACTGCAAGGATGTCCATGCAGTACCTTGCACAGCAGAACATCCCCGTGCTTCAGTGGCCAGCTCTGTCACCCGACCTCTCCACTATCTAGCACTTATGGGATGAAATTGGACGATGTCTTTCACGTCGACGCCAGGTGGACAACATCCGAGAACTTGAGGTTGGCCTTGTGCAGGAGTGGAATGCTATCCCTCAGAACACTATCCATAGACTGATCAACTCCGTGCGACGACGATGCACCGCATGTGTCAATGCAAATGGCGGTCACACTCGTTATTGACTTTCCTGTTTGACCCCTACACCAGTTAAACCTCTCTCGCGCATTGGCATTATCGTGAATGAAATTGAATGATGTTTACATGTCTTCTTAAATGATTCATTATCTCAAATGCATCATACATATATACTTCACATACCAATCCGTGGAGCTATTCCAGATTTTGTGAGTGGTGCGTTTTCATTTGTACTCAGTATATGTCACTGACCCAAATACAAGCGATCTCGTCAGTTACTGCACGCAGTTTTATGTCAAAGCACAACTGGCAACTTACATAGTTGGGGCGACTGACTGTGCATGGATGCCCCCTGGACATTGAGGAGTTTGATTGAGAGTATAGCTAATTCAGGTTTTCCCCCAAGGACACTGTTCTCACACTCAATTACCCCGTGTGCGCTTGGATTAGCGCTGCTTCCACTGAAATTGTGTGCTTTACACTCAGATCTGTCGATCTTCGGACGGGTTATCTGCGCAGCATCTGTTCCGTAGTTCAGTCGGTTACAAAACAAGTTCATACGCTCCTGCTCACTTGGGCTTCGTGTACTTCCATTGCTTTCTTCACGAATTTGGAGTGAAAGGACAGTTCGTATTAATACACCAGTGCCTATACGTCTCTTTACCTTAATAGCTGGCTACGTACAACGGTAGCCGTGTAACACGTCGACCTCCAGTTCTCTATTATGCGGGTCTGTGGATTAATCGCAATCAAACTCCGCAATGTCCAGGGGTATCCATGCACAGTCAATGGCCCCAACTATGTAAGTTGCTATTTGTGCTTTGACATAAAGGTGAGTGCAGCCGGAGCTTCCCTCTGATTGATAACCAACGAGATCGCTTGTATTTGTTAATATCCAATCCGTACCAAATTGTGGGGGAAGTCCCTCCTTCTCACCGACAGGCCGCACCCAACTAAGGAGGGTATTTTCATTTTCCTTTTCATTTTGTTTAGAAAAGCGCTGGGACCTCAACATCGAAAATGCAAAGTCAGGCAGGGCAGTCTGTCACAAGAATTAAAAAGAAAAGTTGCGAACTGTGTTAGCGATTTCATTATGAGACATATATTGCGTTTGCTTCTTGAAAAAGACAAAGCATTTCCGAGAATATATTTGCTTTATGAGATTAATGTTTTGGATTTCGTTTTGTTAGTGATATTGCGGGGCACTTATTGCAAATGAAAACAGTGCCTACATGGACTTGAAAATGCAAACGCAAAGTGTAGGATTACTTTAGCATTTTTTGTGATACAAATAATGCGCGTGCTTCTCGAAAACGAAAAAGCATTTCCGAGGATGTATTTGCTTCATTCGATTAGCGTTCTCATTTTGTAAGTGATATTGCAGGGCACTTCTCAAAAATGCAAATGTAAATGAGGAATGTATTTTAATTTTCCAATTGTTATAAAAGTTACATACATGGACTTGAAAATGAAAATTCAAAGTGGAGGATTACATTTGAATTTTCATTATGATACAAATAATGTGCTTGTATCTTAAAAATGAAAATGCATTTCTGACATTGCATTTTCATTTTGATTTTGTTAACTATATGCTTCCATAAGTACTATATTAGCCACAACGCATTTTTGTTCGGAGTCAGACTGACTGAAACGGAGAAGATCAGCGAGAGGCGCTCATCACTGCCCCGGGAAATTTGAAAGCCTGCACTGCACTTTAGTTCCTAATGGAGGATCATACTTATGCTGAGCCACATGAGACGGAACCCTTGTCCTTAAAAAAGCGAATAAGTGAATTAAAAAGGCAACGTGAGCGGCGGGGAAAAAAAAAAAAAAAAAAACGAGGGTAAACGTCGGAGTAGCTTTTCCCAAGTGGAAAGAGTTAATGAAGGAGAAAGACTTTCAAAGGGATGCTGAAGTTACCTGCTTAATTCTCGACCGGCAAGTAAATGTTACAGTCTAAATTGCAAGCTTTTTTCATTGCTTGGTTGTGTAATTCGTTATAGCATAACAGTTGAGCATGTACAGGTAAACAGCGTAGTTTGTGAAGAGCAGCATAGGCTATACTTGATGGAATGAGGGTTGCATTTAAGCTGAATTTATGCTTCTGCATTGACTCCATGCAAAGGGCACACCGTCACCTCGATGCTGTCGTGGACCTTTCGAAGTTCTGCGTTAAGGTCGTTTGCGTCGTGCTGTGCCGCAAAGCAATTCACCGTCTAACCACTCGGTGGTGTCAGGTTTCCGAGGAACCTGTCGTGGAATCGCGTAAGACTCGTTGTTAGAGTGTTTACCTTACGTCATGGGCTGTATTTCATTCTGTAATAATCCCTACATCTTACACCCTGTGAAATCACTTCCCTTCATAGTGAAAACTCTGAAGGGCAGCAGGGAGTAGGGTTTTCAATTAACAGTCGTTTGGAATGTCCTTGGACATATTTCACGGCTGCTGCTTTCTGCTTAAGCAAGTGTAAACAATTGCAGCCAGTTCACCAGAGAACTGTTTTCACTGGCCATTTATCGGTTTCGCGGTAGCTTTATTAGCAACCGCATCGCTTTCATAAGGCGACAAATAGCCGCGGATAAAAATTAAAAACAACATAACTAGCGATAGCCAGTCAACTGTAGTAAACCATCAAGCCAGGTTTGTCAGCTTTCTGTGCGTTAGGTTGCAACTATTTATTTATTTTTTTTAATTAATTATTTTTTTTTATTAATTTGGTGACAAAGGCAAAATACAAACAAATACAGACATTACAGATTTTAAGTAACAAACAAAAAGACAGACTGAAATAATAACATGAGGTAAGACGGATAGAGAGAGAAAAAAACAGAAAAAGCAATAGCTGTACATGTAAATTACACGGCGGTATTAAACAATTGATAAAGTAATGTGCGTAAACTTTTCTTGTTGTAAACAAGTTTCAAAGACTGCAAAAACCAGTCAAATTCTATCAGAAAAAATTTAAAGGAGGGCAATGTTTTCACAAATTTAGATTTATGTAAATGGAATTTACCCAATAAAATCATGAGGTTAATTATAAAATTCAAAGAGTTAGTATTACTAATAAAATAAGCAATCATGTCTCTAAGACGTATTTTAATAGAGTGACCAGTCTTCCTTAAAATATACAATTCCATGTCCGTCCAAAATTGAGTAGAAAATGAGCAACGAAAAAACAAGTGTGACAACGTTTCAGGTTCATTGTTGCAAAATGAACAATTTTCATCCAATACGGTAAATCTTGACACCAATATATTAGAAGGATAAAAGTTGAGCAAAATTTTAAAGTGAACTTCCCTAACCTTGTTAGAAATACAAAACTTAAAAGGAGAAAGCCAAGCCCTCTTCCATTCAATATCAGGTAACCGAGAATTCCAAAAGGGTTTCGCTCCCGGTGAGATCTTTTTTTTTTAATTGGATAAAGCATTCCTCATATGTTTATTGGTGCATTTTGGATTCATAATGTTTATTCCATTTATAAGCAACTCGGGAACAATTCTAAGTGCATTGGAATAATATAAATGATTCTTTAATAATTGGTGTAAACCAACTGGGATGGCTTTAATTACAGAGTTAAATTCTCTACATGTTACAGGAGAGGCTTTTTCCTTTAAAAAGGCTTCATAACTCAGAAAATGGCCACTACTATCCAATACATCAATAACAAAGATAATGTTGTTTTCAAACTAATTTTGGAAAAATAAACATAAAAATATTTAATAGTAATATTATAATTATTCCACAAAATAGCTTTATGAGGTGAGAAATCATGTACAAAACAAAGTTTCCAAGCCAAGAGAGCTTGCTGGTAAAAATTTGATAGTTTAAAGGGTAATTTGGTAATACAATAATCACATGACAACAAAAAATTTAAGCCACCAAAATTACTGAGGATATAATGTGGGATGATCTGCCATAAAGATTCTGGAGAATCTAGACAATTTTTTAACCACTTAACTTTAAATGAATAATTCATATCAACGAAATCCAAGAACTCAATACCTCCCTCTGCTTTGGATGCTGTAAGAACATGAGTTTTGAGGTGATGATGTTTCTGTTTCCAGATAAAGTTTATGAAAAGAGAGTTAATCTTCCTACAAGTTGAATCATCTACAAAAAGGGATAAAGAAGGATAAACTAATCTTGACAAACCTTCAGCTTTAGATAATAATCAGCGTCCAAATAAAGAAATGTCTCTTTGAAGCCACATATTAAGGATTGTGCTATTTTTTTTAATTCTAGATGAAAAATTAAAATTTTGTCTATCCTGTTTATTTTTAGAAATGGAAATACCAAGATACTTGACACACTTTTTAACAGGAACACCATCCAAACTAGACTCGTGGGAGTTATGTAAAAACAGGATCTCACATTTTGATAAATTAAGCTTAAGACCAGATGCACAAGAAAACTTTTCAACCATCAGCACAGCTTGCTTAATGAAGGATTTGTCTTTAAGAAAAAGGGCTGCATTATCTGGCGACTGAGTTATTTTAATTTCTCCATTAAAAATGGTTATACCTTGAAGAATTGGATTATTACGAATAGAGATTGATAATAACTCAACTACAATTAAAAAAAGGAAGGCCGAAATCGGGCATCCTTGCCTTACTCCTCTTGATATTGGAAAACGTTAAGAGACATTGGGATATAAATTTACACAGCTACTGATATCATTGTAGAACATTGCAATGGTAGATATAAAACTCTCTCCAAACCCGAAGAGCTGAAGAGCACGAAAAAGGAACTGATGCCCAATTGAGTCGAATGCTTTGTAAAAATCAAGGAACACCACAAGAGCATCAGATTCCACAAATTCTGAATAGTCTAACAGGTCTATTATTAATCTAATATTAGAACTAATATGTCGATTGGCCATAAAACCTGTCTGAGATTCGTGTATGATTTCACCAAGACTTTTTTTTTGAAAAGTTTTGCAAAGACAGAAGAAATCAATTTGTAGTCAACTGTAAAAAGACTGACTGGTCGCCAATTTTCAATGGACAAGAGATCTTTAGCTGGTTTCGGTATTAAAGTAATTAAGCCTTGTTTCATTGTGGTTGACATTATCCTTCGCTCTAAACATTCTTTAAACATATTCATCAGGGGAGATTCTATTATATCCCAGAAACACACATAAAATTCAACAGAAAGTCCATCAAAACCAGGAGATTTTCCTTTTTTCATAGAGTGAAGCACATCAGATATTTTTAATAATTCTGCATCACAGATCGATTTAAAATTTTCTGAAATAATAGGAGTAAATCTTTTAATATCTTCTGTGAAATTTTCGCAATGCTCAGAGTTGAAGTTAGAGAGATACAAATTACCAAAGAAGGAGCTTACAATTACTTTAGGATTTGTGCCCTCATAACTATTTATAGATAGGGCTGATACTGAATTCCTTTTCCGGTTTCTTTTTTCCAAGGCTAAGAAGTAACTTGTACTTTTTTCACCCTCTTCCTACCATTTGGCTCTCAATCTTATAAAGGCACCTTTGGCTAAATCAACATATATTTGATCCATTTCAACACTAAGCTTTTTGAGTTGTATTTCTTCATCTACTGTAAGATTATCCTTTGTGATCAGGGTGTTAAAGTTTTCCATTAAAACCATTTCTCTCGCGAATTAATCTTTTTTTAATTCTTTACTTCGTTTTATTGCCATCTCCCTAACTTTAAATTAAAACAAATTCCCAATTTTGAATGTGTCCCATCTCAGGGTTATTGAATATCTCTTTTACTAGCAATTTAACAGAGTTTTTAAAACAATTATCCCTCAAAAGATTGTTGTTTAATTTCCAGTACCCTTTCATGTTATTACTCCTTTTTTGGGAACCTTCAAGTACAATTGTAATCAGTTTGTGATCTGACAGTGGGGCATAAGAGTGTGAAATATCAGATACAAAATGTGAACATACAGAAGAAATCATCCAAAGGTCTATTCTAGACTGAAGAGTTCTTCTAGCGTTAGTCCAAGTAAAGTTTTGTCCATCTGGGTTCAAAAACCTCCAAGCATCGAAAACTGTGAGTTCCCGGGAGATAAATGAGGATGCCTTGAATCTCACATTTCGAGAGGTCCTTGGTGGCAGGCAATCAATTAAATCATCAGGAGCATCGTTAAAGTCACCTCCAATAAGAAGACAAGGATCCTTATATTTGTGCAGTAGCAGCTTCAAGGTTGAAGAAATTTGAGTAAAAGTAGACTTGGCTTGTGCAGAATCATTTGGACCATAAACAATGCAAACAATAAAAAGGAGTTTATCCAACTTAAAAATTACTATAATCCATCGACCATCTTCTGAAGGCACAGCCTCCAAAATAACACCTCTGAATTTATTTAGCATAATGGCAACACCAGTTGAATGATGTGAGGCATGGGAAAAATAAATCAGATTACCCCATTGAACCTTCCAAAATTTCTCATCATTAACAGATGAGTGTATCTCTTGTAATAAAATTATGTCTGCATGCTATGTTTGCAGTAAATAAAAACAGATTTTCTTTTTGTATTATCTCGAATCCCTCCAACATTTAGTGAAACTAATTTTAAGGAACTAAATTGAAGTCTGTCATGCAACACACAAAAAAAAAAAAAAAATAGGGAAAAAAGGATAATCTGAATGCCTGGAAAATAAACAAATTAACCGATTGAAATTCTGTTTGAAAAGGACGAAGATCGAGAAAAGCTCCCATTACAGTAACAGCATGCAAAACAAAGTAAATTGCTTAGCTGTATCAATGCACTTTTAATCATTAAGATTTCATTTGAAATATCCCGCACATTACAATTAAATGATCACCTTCTTCCCATTAATGAAGGCGTAAGGACCTCCGTATCCAGCATTTACACCATCTCTCCGAGCTTTTTCAATGAGCGGCCAGACGTTGTTTCGCATTTGTTTTTCAGAGCGTGTTAGGTCTTCTTTAATGCGTAGTTTATTTTCTTTCAGCACTGTGGCGTCACGAGCCGCTCTCCAAATTTTGCTTCTGAACGTGCGCATGGTAAACTGAATGATAATTGCTCTCATGGACTAATCATCGCACGGGGGGCGGATTCTGTGGACGGATTCGACCAGGAAATCAAATTTCCCTTTATCTTCCGGAGCCATTTTCGTCAGAAGATCGAGGACTACTTTCTTTTCATCTTCGTTGGGGGTTTCGGTGAGGCCATACAGTCGGAGGTTCCATCTCCTACGGTATCGCTCAGATTCCTCCTGTAACTCCATGGCTCGGTTGGAAAGTTTTTTAATGTTCTCCTCGTTTTCATTCACTTTCAGTTCCACCCCTTTCAGTTCATCACAAACATTTGAA
This sequence comes from Gymnothorax reevesii, assembly GCA_029721435.1. NCBI lineage: Eukaryota > Metazoa > Chordata > Actinopteri > Anguilliformes > Muraenidae > Gymnothorax > Gymnothorax reevesii. The sequence continues at coordinate 26,073,886 of CM056574.1, read as the reverse complement.
ATAGCTTCCGTGTTTTTGGAAATCTTTTGTTCCAAGGCGGAGAAACGAACAAAGAGATCAGTTGCGCTTTTAAAATGTCCGCATTAGAAACAGAATCGTTATCGCGTGGGTCGTTAACACCACTTCGTATTTTTTTTGAGATGGGGCTTTTGACAGGGGTCTCCGGTGAAGGAGCAAAAGGTCCATCAAGAGCTTCTGATTCAACATCCAGCGATCGTTCACCACTACCTTTAGCAGAAACGTCTCTTTTTGGCATTTTGCTGTCACAGATTCGAACAAATGCTCAACGTAAAGTTAGCCTTGGCCAAAACACTGTTGCCAAGTTAGCTAAGGGAAGGTTAGCTCGGAAAATATCGATAACTCAGGTGTTCAAGAGTACTATCGTCCTCAAAAAATGTGCGCAGAAGTTACCTTTCATTGTCCCTCGATACAGACTTGCGAAATTAAAACGCTGTCTTAATGCATTGCCTTGGTGCTGAAAAGAGCAAGAGTACCATGCACAACCTCCACTTTTTTTGGTTTTTTTTTGGCCAGAATAATTTTAAAAGGGGGCACAAATATTTTTGGGGGGGTTTTATGAGTGAGAAGGGGGTTTAGAATTTTAAAAGGGGGCACAAATATTTTTGGGGGGGTTTTATGAGTGAGAAGGGGGTTTAGAATGATGGGGGAACAATTTTAAAAGGAAGGGGTAGCCGCGCCGCGCGTAAAAAAATAAAATAAAATCGCGCTAACGCGGATACACGCATGTGTATTGTTACCTCGTGCCTTTCACTCTATGTCCTATCTCTTGAACTACTTATGTTTTTTTTTTTTTGGACTTAAGTTTTTTTTCTGCTTTACGTCGATGATGCTGTGAACTAAGCTTTACATGTTAAGTCAAACATTACATTAGTGTCTGCAGTGGGATTTGAACTAGGAACCCTGTGGAGAATGCAATGTTAATCACACCATTCACTGTGGCCTTAACCACTACGCCAACTGAGTTTATTGCACCATTAGTTTCCATTTATCGCTGAAGCCTGAAAGACAATCGAAAGATCATATATATATATATATATATATTTATAACCCTCACCTTAACCCAACTCAGCCACAAATAGTTTGTTCTGCTCAAATTATTCTACCTAGAGTCTCCGGATCGGCCATCAGCATGAAAGACATCAAAATGGATATTCATTCGTCTCCTCATTGACAACAATGAATAAAAGAGAAAAAAAGTGTATGTGTATATATATATATATATATATATATATATATATGTCAATGAGGAGACGAGTGAATATCCATTTTGATGTCTTTCATGCTGATGGCCGATCCGGAGACTCTAGGTAGAATAATTTGAGCAGAACAAACTATTTGTGGCTGAGTTGGGTTAAGGTGAGGGTTAGGGATAGGGATAGCATTCCCTATGAGTTGGATAGGGATAGAGATGGTTTAGTTCGTTTGGTGATGAGTGTGCCTTGCGGCACGCGGCGAGTACGGTTGGAAGAGGAGGAGGGGTATTCGGCACGATATATATATTTATACATACACACACACAGACACTAAACTTTGTAAGCATTCACCTGCTTATGACAGAACAATAGATCAGTGTCATGACAAATTAAAAACAATGTGCGCGGTGCCAAAGTCTTGCAGCTCAAGTTATGAGGCAGACAGATTGATTTCTCGCGGTTTGAGGCACGGATAACATAATCAGCGAAATTATAGATAAGGTCCTTTTCCTTCTTAATGATCTATTATTGTCGTTAATGTCATATAAATGGGCAGCCTTAAATGCACTCGCGTGTTTCCTATTTCGATTGGAAATAAAGGGCGTGATGAAATTGGACATACGTGTACAAAGTTTATTTCGAGACTATAAAGGGTCCTCACCGACAAACAAGAACCAAAATGAGTGATTGCACGGTGCAAGATGAGTGGAACTTGTGGCGGCTGTCTCGGCAGCTGCGGACTCCATAGGCCACGATTGAATTCTGCAAAGAAAGGGGTCTGATTGCTCGCTCTCCGCTTTGTTGGCGGTGTCGCAGAGCCCTCTCGTGGTTTGCGAAGGCAGACTGTCGAGTGGGCTTTGTATGGCGCTGCCACAATCGGAGATGCAGCAGCAGCCACCACTCGAACCTCCGACCACAGCATTTGTCGTGGCAGCTGGTTCGCTGGCAGCAGGATGTCATTGGAAAAAGTCCTGGTACTCACCTACTGCTGGGCGGCGCAGATGTCAAACAAAGCGGCGGCAATAAAGGAATCCAGCCTCGACAGCGAGCTCACAAGCAAGGAGACCGTCGTCGACTGGTTCACTTATTGCCGCGAAGTTTGCCTCCACGTCGTCCAGCAGTGTAGTATCACCGCTATAGGGGGCCCAGGACCTATCTTGGAAATCGACGAGTCCAAATTTGACAGCCGCCAAAAATACAACCGCGGTGGTTTTTTTTTCTTCGAGGTTGAGAACCGGAATTCGGCGACGTTAATACCCCTTATTAAGGAGTATGTTGCCACCGGTTCGCAAATCGTTACCGACTGCTGGCGGGCATACGATTGCCTCAGCGAGGAAAACTTCCAGCATCTCACGGTGAACCACTTCTTGAACTTCGTTGACCCTGCCTCCCCTGGCGCGCACACTCAAAATATTGAGTGCCAGAGGTGGCAGATCAAGAGGTCCTTGCCATCCACGCACACGAGCAGCAGCGACGGCTTAGGGTTCTATTTGGCAGAGTACATGTGGCGACGTAAACACAGCAGCGTCGACCACTTTGCTCAAATTTTAGCCGACATCCTGTTGCTGCAAACTCCACCAAAGAGCACGTAACATCTCGTCACCACCACTCTCCAGACTTCTGCTTCGGCAGAGGTCTCCTATAAGGTCCAAAGAAAGAACATTACACTTTGCGCCTGGAACCGTATTATTTACGGTTTCGGGCACCACCACACAGCATCATTTGCACACCGAGACGACGACGTCCATTGAATAATATCATAAAGCCAACTTCGCGTAAATTCCAAAATTACTGTCGTCAAGCGCAAAGCAAACTTAAGAACGCGAATCATTACTCAAACAGAGGTCCAGGCGCGAATGAATGAAGCCCCACAGTGACACAAGTGGCTGGATGTGGAACACAGTAGCGCGCGGAAACTGAGCGCTCGCCCTTGTGGCATGCTCGTGCTTACGCTGCGCAAAGTGCGCATGCTCTAGTATTGTCAACAGTGTCATGGCTGCCACCTTTATAAGCTAGTGGCACGTCTAGCCGCTGTGGAAATTAAAGTGTAAATTATCTTTACTGGATGTACGGTCGACGTTTTTCCACACCTGAATACTTTACTTGGTATCTAAACATTAAGGTAAGCTGAAAAAGTTGTGATTTTTTTTTTATTTTGCTGGAGGTTGTGTATGGTACTCTTACCCTGAAAAGCTGTCTGCAGCTCACGCGAATGTGGCTTTCCTCACTGCCATCTTGTGCGGACCACCGCTCGATTGCTACTATTTTTTTTTTTTCGCTCATTTGCACTGCACATACCACAAGACTTGCGTCATTCATACACAATAAAGCATTCACAGCACGTTAATCCCAGCCAGGCTTCGATCACAGTGCAATGTGTAGGACAGCCCTCAACTCGGTTGCTACTAGCCATCGTTGTCATTTACTTGAGTGACGTTGAATCACACACGTCACTAGGCTCGGGTTGGACCAATCAGTGCCCTTGTGGTCTGCGTCCCTTTGATGTGCAGTTAGAAAATTTACGAGGTGCACGGCAGGCGACGCAGAGGCTCTGCGGTGGGGGTTCACGTCGCCGCAGAGGCTCTGCGTAGCGACGGCGTCGGTTCGACGTAGAAGCATAAATCCAGCTTTAGTCATGCCCACTACCTCCATCAGTACATTTTTTGAAGAACATAGACAACGGTGGTAAATGATGGTCTCACAACTGCCATCAAGTTGTAATATTATTGTTTGAAAGGCGTCTACGGGCAAATCCAACATGACAGACTCGCGTTAGACAGTTATAGGGAGCAATTGTATCCATTTTGATGATTTGGCCACTGAAATTCAGTCAAGAAAATTTCGAGTTTAATTTCTTGTGCTGCTATATGTGGTAATCCATGTTACTGATGACACACCGGGTTGCTAGGGCACGTGCAGCACGCATTCGCGATATCAATATTCGGTAGCCCCTTCTCAATAATAAAATCCGCCAAAACATATTGGTGCCTCCTTTTAAAATCGTACTGGCAATTAAAAAACCAGAAAAAAGCAGAGATCAGATACGGAATTCTTTCTACGCAAGAGTTAACTACTTTATGTATATTTTCCCATTTAAAAGTACTAAGGTGCATACTGCGACGCGCTGTATTGGAATTTTGGCATACTCAGGTATGTTACAATATTACTAGTGAGTAAGCTAACCAGCAGGGAGAGGGGACAATCGCACTGTGGCACGGTACCAAACAATCGTACCTTGTGCAAAAGTGGTCTTAAAAGTTGTATTAAAAACAGACACTCCGCTGTATACCACAGTTCAGCGGGCATTGTGAAGTGGCATTGGATGACATGATGTCATAACTTCTTGGTACATAACAGCTACCGTAGTTCCAAAACGCCTTTGAAAAAGCGAGGCGCTAGAGAGCACTATTCGTTTGAATGCAAAATACAATATCACCGCTTGATGGGAGAAATTCCTACACTATGTACCTTTACCTTTTACCTGTACCATTCTAATCGCATATGCTGTATTTGTCATTATTTCCCGACATAAAGGGTTAAAGCTGTAAGCAGAGGACTTAGTCCTGGATAATTGAGGAACAAATAAAATGTGAAAGGCAATATTATACGGTGGCATACTGGTGCAGTTGGAAGCACTGACGCCTCAGCAGAAAGGCGGAATCCCAGTCTACTGCAGCACTATTTTGGTCGCAGGTCTTTAAAGCAGTCAAACTGGTCAGAGGTTTTCACCATTTTCATCTATTTCTGCCAGTCTATAAAAACACAAAGTCCTCCCACCCATAAGCAGACTCCTGCCACTCTCTTAACAGGCAGACTCCTCCCAATCCTCTGACAGACTCCTCCCCATCAAAGTAATGTCCTTTCACTCCTTTAACAGGCAGACTCCTCCTACTCCTGAAACAGGCAGACTCCTCCCACTCTTCCAGCTGGCAGACTTCTCCCTCTCCTTTAACAGGCAGACTCCTCCCACTCCTCAAACCTGAATTCTCCTCCTACTCATCCAGCAGACAGACTCCTCCCTCCTCTTTAACAGGCAGACCCCTCCCACTCCTTTAACGGGCAGACTCCTCCCACTCCTTTAACAGGCAAACTCCTTCTACTCTTCAAACAGTCATACTCTTCCCACTCCTCTATCAAACTGACTCCTCCAAATCCTCTAAAATGTAGGCTCCTCCCCACTCACCTTCCTGGGCTCCTCCTCCTCCTCTTCATACTCCTCGGTGTAGTAAAGTTTATCGTCTGAGATAACACAGTAGTGGCGGTTCCATTGCTGAGAGAGAACAGACAACCATAAAAAACTTAATCTCCCCCAGTCCCCGCTCCCGTGGCAGTTGTCCACAATGCCTCTCCTATCCGCCATGTACCATCAGTTTAGACTCTCTAAGGCAATGGTGACCAACCCTATACCTGGATGTCTACTATCTTATAAGCTGTTGTTCCAACTCCAATTTGGCAAACTTGTTTCACACAATGAATACCTTTCGCAATGTACATCTTAAGCTACTATTGTCTGTAGCAGGTGATGCTAAGTTGACGCAAGCTTTGGAAAGCGAAATATTAAGTGGGAAAAAAAACTCTAGAGCTGAATTAGCTGTTAGTTTTGCCATGAGATAAGATAAGATACATTTTATTGAACCCCTTGGGGTAATTTCTCCTCTGCATTTAACCCATCCGATAGTTAGGAGCAGTGGGCAGTTCCTTGGCCAGGGGTCCTGGTAGGAGTGTTCCTAGGATACATGTTTTTGTGGGTGGGGGAAACCGGAGTACCCAGAGGAAACCCATGCAAACAAGGGGAGAACATGCAAACTCCGCACAGAAAGGCCCCAGGCCAGATTCGAACCCACGACCATCTTATTCATTTCTTTAGTTCTGTTGCGTCCATTTTTTAAAATATGATAACGTCCTTCATACAAGATCCTACAATTGTTTGTGCTAATAAAGTTGGTACAACTTATGCCAAGGTGAATAAAATTAATTTATATATCTTTCGTCATTATATTTGTTGTTTAGCAGCGTAGACAGAGTGGCAATTTTTACACTTTAGATTTTTTTAATATTAAATATTTTTAGTCTCAATGAATGTTCTCTATCATGTTACCAGGTGCAGAGCCAATCAGCCAATACGAGCCATTTCAAGATCTGTTCCTTTGTGACATCACATGGGGAAGTGCCCAGAGTCAAGAGGGACTGATCAACTTCAACTAACTGTTTAATCAGTTCCTTCATTATTCTGGGTAGTCTCACCCCCTTGTGAAGTCACAAAGGACAGTTTTTGAAAAGGCATGCCAAGGCTATGCACCAGCGGCCGTGAGAAGGGACCATTAATTCCCCTTTTAAGAAGTGAATGTTAAGAGAATGTGAATGAGCTTTTACTTTTGAATAGCATGTTTTTAGTTACTACTAGTTTATCTGACCTCACATATCTGCCTCCTTCCAGATCCCATTCTGGTTGGTTACAGGGGAATAATTCCTAACTTCAGTTCTGTCTGTCGCGGCCCGTACCTGATCCACAGGGTCCCAAATGTGCAGGTCACCTTGCTTTTTCTCCTTCCGCAGGTCTCCCTGGCCAAAGGTGGCATTAGTGGAATCCAGGTCAGCAGCTATGCTCAGCTTCTTGTGCTATACATGGAGTCCCATCAAAAGGTCAATACAGAGAGTCTTCACAGATGTACAGTCATTTCACAGAAAGACTTCACAGGTGCATGTGCATTTCAGAGAGCCTGCACAGGTGTGCATAGATTTCACAGAGAAATAACACAGGTTTGCACACATTTTACAGTGATGCAGCAAAGTTTTTAAACACATTTCACAGAGAGACAGTGCTGCGAAAAGGTATCTGCCACCATCCCTTTTTCTTCTATTCCTGCATGTTCGTCAAGTATTGAGCACTATACCAATTTTGAGCAGATAATATGGCATTGTACCATTCAGAATTCATCTCGCTGCTTTTTTCTCGGCCATGACATCAGTAAGAACAAGGGAACCAATTCTACAGGCGCCCATACATGCCCAGATGCCCACACATGACCTCACTTCACAGACGTGATGGAATGTTTATGATCATGAGCAGTTCCTTCCCTTAATCTTTTGTACTCCTCTCCATAGTTTTATGACATATTGTCTCATCTGAGCGGGTGAGAACCTGCTAACTCCCAAATTGATAGTAAGGGGGGGGAAGTTTCAAAGTTTCTGCTTTCTGTAAATTCAGATGTTTGCCAGACTGTTGAAATTTCTGGTTAAAAGAACTTGCAACTGATGCTAAGCATGTTTGATTTAAGCAAAGTCAGAGGGTGCTAAATGCAGTCACCTCATTTTTCACCAAATGTAGATAAGCCACATTCCGACCAAAATTCTCTTTGAGGTAAAGATTCCTGTGGCCCATTGTTATTTGTATTCTGATAGATTATTCAAATCAGGTTTATGACATATGGAAACGCAATTTTTAAAGTAAAGGTAATAAACTGCCAGTCCGGTAGGTTGTAATAAGAAGAAAGCAAAGGCCATAATGATATCGCAATACTATGCAACGGACAGACAGGCATCATCTTTTCTGTGACTGGAGGATATCTATGGAGAATACTGAAGCTTTATTTTAGTCGATTAATTTTTCGTTTTGTTTGAAGAAGATGAATTTTGTGTGTTTGTAATCTTGAAATTTATGTACATGCTCAAAAAAAAAAAAACATGAGCAAAAATTTTCAGACGGCATTATTTTTGCACCAGTTGTGGGTCAAGCAAAAATTTCCACACTGCAAATGTTCCGCGTTCACAGTATCACATTGCAAATGGATTAATCAAATCGACCTAAGCAAGGAGGCAAGCACTTGCAGCAATGCAGATTCAAAATGCCCATAATACTGTGGGCACTCAACCAATCAGAGAGGTTCAGCAATACAGGCCACACCCCTTAAGTTTCCATGCCATTGGAAAGTACTTCCCCACAAACAGGGACTATTGTGGGGGCAAATCAATGGCCCAGGAACTTAATTTTTCCCCTGGCCCCTACGGTCGGAACATGTAGGGTTCCTCAAAAGGTTCCAGGTTCCTGGGGAAATTTCCTGCAGTCGAAAGCGACTATAGTCGCCTCTGGTTCTCACCCACACATTCTCCTTATTAGTCACATGGACACAGGTATGCCTACATCCTGAAGGGTGTTCTTTAACATGCTGATGTTTCACATACAGCCATAACAACCTCTCTGTTTGCTATCGCCCACTGCATGACCTGTGACCTCTCACCCAGCACCACCACTCTCCGAGCCCTAAACCCACCTTTATGATGATCTTGCCCTTGAGTTGTGTGGGAGAAGGCAGATGATCGGCGCAATCCTCCACTGGGTCTGTCAGCAGCTTGTCCTGGAACACATCCCTTAAGATCCGCGCCATCTGCCTCTGCTGGTCCACGCAGCAGTGCTCCTCGATGGACAGCACCAATGGGTATCTGACACGCGTCAACACAAAAAGCTAATGTCACATTTAATTCAATGTTACTGCAGCACTGTGAGACTGAATGTACAGTGTGTGACAGTACTAAAGGAAACCACAGCCATTTACTTCTACTCAGGTTCATAATACTCTGCTTTTGGCCCAGAATTATGCCTAGGGTTTAACGTTTGGAACAAAGGAGGTTTCAAATGTTAAATCCTTCATTTTAATAACAAAAACAAATGTGTAGCTGACACAGCAATCCAGCTCATGCTGACTCGTTGATGACAACTTTATTAGAAGACACGTGCCTCTTATAAGTAAAGTAAAACCAATGTCAGCAGAAGCAGAAAGAGAGAAAATTGCCAAACGTAAATTTCTCATTAAAATTCCAGACCGAAACTGATAACATTTTTGAACAACATCAAAAGGGGCATTTCTTCCAAGAGTCAGGTCAGCAGCATGTCTGATGTTGACAGATTAGAGCTTTGTAATTTTTGCCCAGGCATGAAAGAACCCGGCAAGAACCTGATGGGTCATTCGATATCTTTCTTGAGACCGATCCAGCCCAAAGACGGTAGGTCCTTTGTAGCACACCCTTAAAATGTAGAGCTCAAAGCTCCACTTAGACTAGCTAAGCCGCTGAGATGGTTCCATGAGATAACTCAACAAAATGTACACAAGTTCAAACACCTGAAAAATGGTTAAAATTCATAAAAATTCTAAGACAGAGTATGAAATGCACTTTGGGTCCCCACAAAAACTTGTATAAGATAAATTAATTCTGTTGTGTGGTTTTGATGAAGAAGTGAATAGGCTACAGCCCCTTATTATAGCAAAGGGAGAGGGAAACTTCACAAAATTCACCGAAGTTCGAACACATGAAAAATCATCAAAATTTTTTAATATTTTCAGAAACAAGGTATGAGATGCGCACTTTTAGTGTCCCTACAAAGCGTGTGTTTGAATTCAATTAATCCTACTGACCAGCTTTTGAGAAGTGGATAAACAAAACTGCCGATCAACATCATGAACTCCGTACAGAACGTAAGTATGGACGGACAAGGGTAACCCTACAGTATCTCACAAAAGTGAGTACACCCCTCACATTTCGACAATAAATTAATTATATATTTTCCAGGGACAACACTACAGGGATTAAACGAATATATTCTAGAGTAATCATTGTACACTATGTGTAGCTGTGTAGATTTTCTGCACTGTCCAAATAGCTGAACAAACAGTCTTTATTTCCAAAATAGGTGGCGACAAAAGTGAGTACACACTCCATTTGGTAATGGTCAACCAAGTAATGAAACGTGTCTTATTCATCATGTTCATGCTTTTGTCTGTTCGAATGGGCAATTTGAGGTTGTGTAACGTGTTGAAGGTTTAAATTGTGGTGCTTTAGGTGCTATGCTCTCATTCTGGTCACTGGATGGTCAACATGGCACCTCATGGAAAAGAACTCTGAGGATCTGAAAAAGAGAACTGTTGCTCTCCACAAAGATCGTCTGAGATACAAGAAGATCAGTGAAACCATGAAACTGAGCGACAGCACGATGGCCAAGGCTATTCAGCGGTTTTCTTAGACGGGTTCTACTTGGATCAGGTCTCATCAAGGTCGACCGAAGAGGTTGAGTCCTCGTGCTCTGCGTCAGGTGCACAAGTTGGCTTCAGAAAACAGACGCAGGAGTGCTGGCAGCATTGCTAATGAGGTTACAGCAGTGGGAGAACAGCCTATCAGTGCTCAGGTCATACGCCATGCACTGCACCAAGTCGGTCTGCATGGCCGTCGGTTGAGATGGAAGCCTCTTCTGAAGCTAGCCCACAAGAAAGCTTGAAAACAGTTTGCTGAAGATAGTCCAAGAATATGAACCACTGGAACCATGTTTTGTTGTCTGATGAGACCAAGATAAACTTGCTTGGCTCAGATGGCGCCCAGCATGTGTGGCAGCGCCCTGGTGAAAAGTACCAAGACAAGTGTGTACTGCTGTCAAACATGGTGGTTGCAGCATCATGGTCTGGGGCTGCATCAGTGCTTCTGGTCCTGGGGAGCTGCGCTTCATTAATGGAATAATTGATTCCAACATGTACTGTGACATTCTGAAGCAGAACATGATTCCCTCCCTTCGGAAACGGCAGTTTTCCAACATGATAATGACCTGAAACACACCTCCGAGATGACAACTGCCTTCCTGAAGAAGCTGAAGCTGAAGGTGACGGCGTGGCCAAGTATGTCTCCAGACCTGAATCCCATTGAGCACCTGAGGGGCATCCTCAAGAGGAAGGTGGAGGAGCAGCAGGTGTCCAACATCCACCAGCTCCTCCGTGTTATGGAGGAGTGGAAGAGGATCCCAGCAACAACCTGAGCAGCTCTGGTGAATTCCATACCAGAGAGAATCAAGGCAGTGCTGGACAACAATGGTGGTCACACTAAATATTGACACTATGGACACAATTTTGCATGTTGACGGTGTGGTGTACTGACTTTTGTTGCCACCCATTTTCGAAATAGTGACTGTTTGTTCATTTATTTGGACAGCGCAGTAAATCTACACTGCTACATATATTGTACAATGACTACTCTAGAATATATTCAGGTTTCATTTCTGTAACATTGTCCCTTGAAAAGATAGAATAAATTAATTGCCGAAATGTGAGGGGTGTACTCACTTTTGTGGGATACTGTATATGCCCCAAGCTATATATGCCTCTCCTCTCTAACATACTGGATTCAAATGACTGCAGCAAGACTGAGGCTGGGTAATGAGGAAATTTTGTATAAATCAGGTATACTCTTCCAAAAAAGAAACTATGCATTGTTTTTAGCATCAATTTATTATACATGAAATGTTTTGACAAATGTGGAAAACATTTTGAAATATACTCTTCCAAAAAAGAAACTATACAAATATTGAATTATTGATTACACTTTCTTTTCAATATGTTTTCCACATTTGTCAAAACATTTCATGTATAATAAATTGATGCTAAAAACAATGTACAGTTTCTTTTTTGGAAGAGTATATTTTAGAAAAGAGAGACACTCACACAGGCTATGGCTCTTCAAGGTTTGCTACCCCTAAATGAAAATGTCTGATAGAAACTCCTCAAAAACTGAGCTCAGGGGCTGGTGGGTCATCAGAATCAGTGACTGAACCGCATTGGGGGCACTCACTCAGATGCGACGAAGGCGTGTTCATTAATGGCCTTCACCACATCCTCAAACTTGATCTTGGTGGTCTTTGTCCGGCCGTGGTAGATGATGGGTTCACCCGGACCATCCCAGCAGTCCACTAAGCCGGAGCAAAGAAATATCCACTTGCTAAGCCATGCTTTTCAAATTCAGGGAGCCATTAAAAAAAACTGAATGTCAGGGAAGTCTATTTGATGTAATCCATATAGGGGCTAAATCTCTCAGCCGAAACCCATACCTCATATCTGAAGATGGCCTTTCACTTCTAAGTTTCGGCGTTTTGTCTTCTCTAACCTTCATCGCTTTTCCAGCCCGAATTAAATTTAAAAACTTATGATGGGCTGCTCTTCCGCATTCCATTCCCCAGGAAAGCGCAGTTACAGAACCCAATATGCATCACATCGACAAGGTTGAGTGAACGTATTGGTTTAGAGAGGTTCTTACGCTCAATGCAGCGGCAGCCCAGTCGCAGGCATCGCACGTATGCCTCGGTGGACGACTCGCTGAAGAACTGGTCCCCTGTCAAGTACCTAAGAGAAATAGGCTTCACTGTCACAACATTACCCAAATTACAAGAGACAAGTACCCTTTCCACACAAATTAGAGCAAAAGTCGCATCAACACTCCCAAGCCACAAAAAAACACATTAACCTCCCAGAGTAACAGCGACAAAGGCCACCTCACCACAGGCAGTGGTGTTTACATAAACACTATTACAAAAGATTTATGACACACATCGATACTGCACAGAGGCTGGAAGAAATTATCCATCATCACAGAAAATTACAGTTTTTTAAGCTTTGCTGTAATAAATGCTGCAATAAAAGATGCGAGTTGATTACAGCAAAAGCATGACTAGCATACACATGATGGGCAAAAGTTTGTTCATGGAATTACACAACAGCACAGAAATGAAAGGGCACTTGACAAGAAGCACGCAAACCAATGGCGACAAGAAGAGCATTACTTAAACTGATAAGAATGTTACATCCACAGTCAGCAAGCATGGAGGGGCCCTCTCGCTAGCTGGCTATTGGTGGCACATTTTTGGTCCATGAGCACACAGAAAATCAGTACTGCAGCCCACTAACAATGATGTGCTAAGCATTAGTGACTGTACAGCTGCCACTGATAGCCATTCGATAGGCGCTCGCTGACTAATGAATGTGACAGTCTTTCGTTTCGTACTGACGTGTTGTGCGAGGAGTTTATCCAGTAATGGGACAGTGGATTGTTCATGTCCAGGGTGCAAAGCTCTGAGTACTTCTCATCCCAGATTGAATTCTCCTTTGAGAAGAGAAAATTGAGGAACTGCAGAGAGATAGGAGACAAATTTAATATAATATATATCAAAAGAAAGGCCTGATGAGCCTGGTTAAGCCAGACCCTGTCAGTATCTGAACATGTCTGAATGTTTATGGATTTTTTTAAATGTTCCCTGGTTTATTTTAGCAGTTCTGTGAATTAGTGTAGCCATTCCATGTTTTTGACACTTGCCACATGTTTTCTGTTTTCACTCCAGCACTACTCCTGCAAACTCTTGTACCATATCTCGTTTATTATTTGTTTGATTGTTCCCTCATTTACAGCTACACATCCCTGCTTGTTCCTCAGCTCCACACGCCTGAACTTCATTCAATTAGGCCCTTAGCTTCCCCATATATTCCCCCAGTTCTGCTCATTTCAGTGTGAGCTTGTCAAGCCTGTTCCCAGTGTCTAAATTCCCTTATGTAAAATTACCACAAAATACTACAGTAAAAAGACCAGTTTTCTATAGTAATTATGGTATTTTTGTGGAATTACTACACTGCTCAAAAAAATAAAGGGAACACTAAAAACATCCTAGATCTGAAGATCTGATTCTTATTAAATACTTTGTTCTTTACATAGTTGAATGCACTGACAACAAAATCACACAAAAATCATCAATGGAAATCAAAATTATTAACCCATGGAGGTCTGGATTTGGAGTCACACTCAAAATTAAAGGATCTCATCTCGGTAGCTAGTGGCAGTCAGGCTACCTCTGGCGAGCACATGGAGGGCTGTGCGTCCCCCCAAAGAAATGCCAACCCACACCATTACTGACCCACTGCCAAACCAGTCATGCTGGATGATGTTGCAGGCAGCAGAACGTTCTCCACGGCGTCTCCAGACTGTTACGTCTGTCACACGTGCTCAGTGTGAACCTGCTTTCATCTGTGAAGAGCTCAGGGCACCAGTGGCGAATTTGCCAATCTTGGTGTTCTCTGGCAAATGCCAAACGTCCTGCACGGTGTTGGGCTGTAAGCACAACCCCCACCTGTGGACATCGGGCCCTCATACCATCCTCATGGAGTCGGTTTCTGACCGTTTGAGCAGACACATGCACATTTGTGGCCTGCTGGAGGTCATTTTGCAGGGCTCTGGCAGTGCTCCTCCTGTTCCTCCTTGCACAACGGCGGAGGTAGCGGTCCTGCTGCTGGGTTGTTGCCCTCCTACGGCCTCCTCCACGTCTCCTGATGTACTGGCCTGTCTCCTGGTAGCGCCTCCATGCTCTGGACACAACGCTGACAGACCCAGCAAACCTTCTTGCCACAGTTCGCATTGATGTGCCATCCTGGATGAGCTGCACTACCTGAGCCACTTGTGTGGGTTGTAGAGTCCGTCTCATGCTACCACTAGAGTGAAAGCACTGCCACCATTCAAAAGTGACCAAAACATCAGCCAGAAAGCATAGGAATTGAGAAGTGGTCTGTGGTCACCACCTGCAGAACCACTCCTTTATTGGGGGTGTATTGCTAATTGCCAATAATTTCCACCTGTTGTCTATTCCATTTGCACAACAGCATGTGAAATTCATTGTCAGTGTTGCTTCCTAAGTGGACAGTTTGATTTCACAGAAGTGTGATTGACTTTGAGTTTCATTGTATTCTTTAAGTGTTCCCTTTATTATTTTTAGCAGTGTATATATATATATATATATATATATATATATATATATATACACTGTTGTAAACTCTGTAGTTTAGTATAGTGATACTAAAGTAAATCAAAAACTCAAACTCTACTATAGTGAACTATAGCAATGATATTCAATTACTATAATATATTTACAACAAACTATAGTTTACTGTAGTTTACTATAGTTTACATCAGTTTTACTGTAGTAAACTATAGTTAACTATAGTGTTATGTATGAGTGTTTTATGTAAAGCACTGTATATCATTTGTAAATGGAGATTTGGAAGATACTATTTGTGGTGCCTTACTGGTCAGATATTTGTTTATTTTATTCATCATTTAAAACCCTCTGTTGGCATGTCTGGATAAAAGTCTTTTTGTAGCAACACATGATCTGATGCAATACCACTTGTTTGTGATGAAATAGACTAGTGCTTTTTAGAAGTTTCTTGCATCTTCTTACCTGTAGAAGGGCAGATCACCCAGAAATCTTGTAGATCTTTCCAGAATGTTATTAGTCTTTATAAATGATGTGATTTTTGTTAGTTGGTAGTGTTTTTTGTTTTTGCATCAGAGTTACATAGTGACATTAGAGTGTTATTATAAGATTACACATGGATTATTAATAGAAATTTTTGGACTTAATCAGTGAAGAATAAATTTGTTTGTCATTGCTAGTTCTCTTTGTTGCGATTTTCAAGTCATAACCATAGTAAATTTTTATGAGGGTTATACTCGGGTTTCTGATTCCTGATCACAATATGTTTTTTTTTTTGTTTGTTTGTTTTTTTTTTGGTTTACATTACAGTCCTGTCCCTTGTGTGTGAGGGATTACCATCGCATTACTTCCATTTGGCTTTTTAGCCATTTTACACGGGCAGCACAAAAAAAAAAAAAAAAATGAAATACACATGCAGTGTAACAGTCTCCACACAGAGGCGGAATACACAACACACCTCGGCGACAGTGAACACTGGGTCATTCGTTTTCCTCTTGGTATCATCAATGAAAGTTGTCATCAGCTCCCTCACTCGGTTCAGATCATTAGCCCAAGACTCCTGAGAGGGAGAGAGAGAAATATGAAGGAAGAAATTGAGAGAGCAAGTGATCATAGAAGTGAGGTAGAAAGCCTCTCGGACATTTTGTGAAATGCTCTACATAAATAAAAATATAAATTTGCTCATTTAACCTGTCAAGATATCACAGGAAAGGCCAAGCTAAAAGACAGAAATTTTACCAAACCACTCAATGCTGCTAAGGGAAATACGGTAATACAGACAGTAGGGGGCAGTGTCGAGAACACTTATGGTTATCACAGTAGCAGAAGGGGGCAGTCAAAATCCTCATTGGAGTGCCAGCCTTCTGATTAAATAAGTGGTTATCGCTAATTAAAAGTACACTGTCATGCTCCACAGCATTCTGAAGTGAAAATGAAAGGATTTCTGTGATAAAACACTAGCTTACAACTCCATTTTATGATGATGAAATATGTTAAAACATTTATTTCATCTGGTTATCTGCAATTGTACCTCTGCAGAAATATGTAAATGCCACATATGGCTGCTTTCAAACAACAAGTTTAAACGGGAAAATCTCAAATGCTGGTTTATTATTATTATTTTAGCTATGCATATAGTTTAGTATAATTAAATTGTTTTATTAAAAACATTACTTATTCAAAAGTATGGCGCAAAAAGTGGCCACATGGTGACTGAGCAATAATAAAGGTAAGAAACTGTTGGCATCAAATATGGAGATGGTTTATTTTCTCAAAGCTCTTTCTTAGAGATACAGAAGTATTTTTGTCTTGGCTATTCATTCCCAAAAACCTCTGACTCATAAAGTTATTTGTTTTGCAAAAAAATGGCACCATTAAGCGATGTAGACTTGGTGCGAACCCAAAAAATAGTTATATTTTAACATTAGACTGACTGACATACTGTTGGTCTTCACCTTGGAATGCAGCCAGACTGACTATCAAGTCAGCCACTCAGCATTTCTTACAGTGTTCAATGTGGAGAGTTCTGACAAGTTACAAAGTGCAGCTTGAGATTAGTATTAACATGGCTCCAACCATCTCACAAGTTTTGTGAGAATATATGGACTGCATTTATATAGCACTTTCTAGTCACATGACATGACCCCAAAGCACTTTACAGTTACGCCTCTCATTCACCCTGATGGCAGAGGCTGCCATGCAAGGTGCCAGCCTGCATATCAGGAGCAGTGTGGGGTTCAGTGTCTTGCACAAGGACACTTCGACATGTTCTCTGGAGGAGCCGGGGATCGAACCAGGAACCTTGCGAGACCACCCACTCTACCTCCTTAATGGTATTTATTTAGAATTTGAGGATTCATTGCATGAAAGCGTGCATTTTCATGCAAAGGCACCTGAACAGTCCTTACATTTTGCTGGCAAAGGAGGAAGTGCTGAAAATCAGAGGCATCTGGTTTGTCCGTCTTGCTGAAGAGAACAAAAAGGGAAAATTAATCACATAGCTTTTGTCCTGTAAAATTATGGTACATGCATGCACATGTACAGCTATACTGCAACAGCACGAAGACTGATCGATACAGTTCTAAAGCTACATGTCATGTCATCCCTACGCATGTCTGGGGAGGTCAAAAGCCGCGCATCTATAAGCACATTCAACTGTATACAATGACTGTAAAACTAATTTTCTAAGCTTATGATGCAAAGTGCCAAGTTATTTAACAACATAATAATGGGACACAATGGCAATGTAATGAGAGAACGAGTACAAATTCAACAAGAAAAGTAAACTAAATTGCACAGTAATGTAACTACACTGCCTCAGAACCATCACTACTACTATTTGAGGTCTGTGTCTGTCTCCCTCTGTCAGCAGTGCGTAGCGCACAACGTACGTCACTCATCGTACGTCATTACGTTCCTGTGAGATGAACGCTAGTCTTATCATTTCTCCTCTCTTCACACAGGCTCGATTCAGCCTCGCTTCGTTTCACACAGCCGGACCCCAAGTTTGCAGTGCTGGCTTCAGTCAGTCTGGTGCAAACTCAAAAGCCAAGGTGATTTTTCGCTACAAATCCGAGCACATTATGAGATTAACTATGAACGCCCCAGCTAAATTCACCGCATTCGCTAGCGAAATACTTGCATCAGCTACACTCAAAGTATATAACGCCACCGTTCACCTGTACATAACAATACGAATACGTTCACGTGCCCAAGTATCGTAGAAGTAAAGCAAAGGTGATCCTACGCTACAAATCTGCGCACATTATGAGATTAACTATGAACACCCCGGCTGAGTTCGCCGCATTCGCTGGTGTATATATAGTTTGTTTGCAAACAAGCTACTGTTCGTTAATTACTCTGTTTTCTGTGGATTTCGAATACGTAAATATTCTTTCAAATGCGAATGAGAGTCAGAGTCATGGAATTAGCGCAATGCTCAGATATAGCAAATGGGAATCGGCAACCACTAAAGTGCAAACGGAAATTACATTTGTTTGGTAGTAAACAAAGCTGTTGAGAACCGCGCACCTGCCCTACCAAGTGTCTATTCGGCAATTAGCGTGCGCCCTAGCCTGAGCTTGAGAAGCATTATGCTTAAGAGTTTATAGTTGATAACCTCAAGCGCAAATAGCCAGCGGTCTTATTGCTTAAAGCTTATGCAGTGACTTCGCCACTCATTCGCATTTGACGGATTTTAAATCCACAGAAAACAGTGTGTTGTGTGTTATACTTTAGATATGACAACTATTGATTTTCGTTGCCATGGTGACAGTATTGGCCGAATAATGCGCAAAAAGGGGAAGAAGTGGACTTTCCAGAGCTACATTCATGCGGTTGTGAGCGATCGGACTGTCTAGTAGTATCTATATAAAAACATCGCCAACTTACCCCATGATAAAAGTGCAGGACTTCTTAATCTCCTCCAAAATCTGATAATACAGATTTTACAGACAACATTTGAATCCATTTTTACCATTAAAAACCCCATGAATTAGATTTTAGAAAATCACTCACACTCTTCTGGTTCTCAAACATTAGGCAGTTGTAGAATTTATGAAACTGCTCGAAGATGAGGACATCTTTCTTTGCTCCAATTTCCTAGAGATGACAAAGAGGAAACTTCAGAGTCGAGCTCACACAGGTAGAAAAGCAGGACTATAATAGAGCACAAGGACTTAATGATACAGATGGAAGAGCCAGAGGGTAATGGAAGAGAGGGGCTGAATGTAACAGGCACTGAGCAGGAATGTAATGGGACAGAGGGGACAAGTGTAAGGAGCAAAAGTTCATATTTCAGAGGACTTCAGGCATCTACATTATCCCAATTTTTTTGGTGGAAAAAACCGCTACCAGTTAGAGGGCACTTGGCAGAGCACAAACTTCCGCCATGCCATATATCTGTTCTTTTGGTGACAGAATATGATTGGATCAGTTCCAAAATTAAATCAACTCATCCTTGAACTACCACCTATCATCCTGCCAAATTTTGTGCCAAACTGTTGATAACTTTCTGAGTTATCCAGTGATGGATATCACACAGACCAGCATTAGATAGACTTCTGGATCCAGAATCCAGAATATGTTCTAGATCACTTCCCAAACTGAATCAACTCATCCTTGGACTACCACCTATCATCCTCCCAAATTTCGTGCCAAACCGTTCGTAACTTTTTGTGTTATCCTGTTAATAGACAGACAAACAGACAACTAACAAACTGGGGTGAAAACATAACCTCCTTGGCGGATGTAACAGAATATTCTGTTGAATATTCCAAACAAGGGAGGGAATTTGGTATGCTCAGTCTCATATGAGGCTCCGAATAAGAACAGCAAAAAACAGTAAGGAGGACATGAGAGTGTCCAGGAGCAATTGGGGTAAATACAAGAGATGACCAGTACCGCAAACCTGTCCCTCAGAAAGTGTGCGCTAGGAACTTTCAGGTTCATCTGTGGCAAGAGAGACTTCAGCTCCTTCATTGTGAGGCTACAGAGAGAGGGCGAGACAGGGGAGGGGGTTGTGACCATTGAGGGCGTATTGGGTCTGAAAGTGTATATGACACAAAATGTTTTTTCCCTGCTTTTTGTTGTTTGAAATATGCTATAAACAAATATTTTCTGCCACCTTCAAAAATTTTCCAAGAATACCAACAGCAGTCTCGGCATGGTTCAGCTTTGGGTCAGTTTTGTTAGGTATGCTCATCGAAATCAATGAGGGGCTGCTGCTCAAATTTGACCCATTTTGCCCTCAAAGGGGCATCTGAGAGACACACGTATCAATATGCCCGGCTTGAAAAACGCATTCATACAACTCTGGTTGTTCGGTGCTCCAGCCACGAAATAACAACATCCTGTCTTCACAGCCTTCTTCCTGCTTTCCACCACGTTGTGTTGTGAGTCCAATCAACTGACCTCATGAGAGTAAATCACGTGATGTACCTCCTTGCAACAGTTTTCAAGTCAAAATGGCAGCTTATTTGAAAGCAAAAAATGGGCTCAATTAAATTTTAGAAGTGCTTTAATGAAGGACTTTCTTATAAATATATCAAAGAAAGAAATATTGGGAAAAAATTGGTGTGATATACACTTTAAAGGCAATATGAGGATGATGATAAAGGGAGACTTTGGTCATAGCTTACCTGTTCTTTTTAGTCTGATTGATGGAATACATCTGCTTCCTCAACCAGCTGTGAAAGAAAGAACGGAGCCAGAGTAAGCACAGGTGGAGAAAAACAGATTGTGCAAGTGTGTGTGTTAGGGAGGATGTTCATGTTAGCACCTCTCGATTACATCAGGAGTCGAAGCTGCCAGCGTCTCTTGCCGCAGTAACTCCAGTCCCTGCAGCCATTTCTCTGCATCCTCCACTGAATCAACTGCCAACAAAAAGATAAACATCTTATCTTCTTTGTGCTGGATGTTTAAAAGAAGTGACCTCAAACTCAAACATGAAAGCCACTGACGAAGAGAGCAGCAGCCAACCCCGAGGGCACATGTGTCAAACTGGTGCCATGGAGGCCCAAGAGGCTGCAGGTTTTCATTCCACTCAAAAACTCCAGCAAGTGATTTCACACTAATCAGTCAAGTCACCTGCTAGAGTTTTTGGGTGGAATGAAAACCTGCAGCCTCTTGGCCCTCCATGGCACCAGTTTGACACCCCTGCCCCAAAACTTGGATGATCAACTGGCGGCCCGCGGGTCACATCCGGCCCACCAAGGCTTTCCATCTGGCCCGCGGAACATTTAATTAATTCAGAAAAAGTGAACATAAAAGAAGTGTTTGTCTGTATTTTTAGATATCTACAGTAGCATGTCTACTTCTAATATTGATTGAAACTACCCCAAAAGCAACAGCACGTTCAAATAATTTTGTTTGGAATGATTTACTGATGTGTGTGTTGCATGTGCGCACCTCCCATGGGGCAGAAAGTCAGCTGGCGCAGCGAGTCAGCGGGGCTGTCACTTAGTGCAAGACTGGGGCAAATTTTCACGTATTTATTTAACATTTAAATATTCTCTTTTCCACACTCTTATTTAACAATTTGTTTTTACTTCTTTTTTTTTTCCTGCATGCACAATGTATGGTCTCATTGAATGTGACGGCTTATTTTCTTTAAGAACAAATGGCGGCATTGTGTCAACAGATGTGAAAAATAAAATAGACCGGTACAAACCCGTTCACAGCATCTGGGGCTAGCCTATATAAATAAAACGCAATAAAAAGCAAAACTAGACCATCTCAGTGTCCAAAGAATCACACAAATAAAACCCTGCCCAATATTTTGGTTCTACTTTTTTCACATGTACAATAATGATGCTCAGCGCAGGAAAAATAGCCTATCACAGTGAGAAGCAGAAGGAATATAATCGGTTTATTTAATTTAGCAACAATGACAAATACCATCTTTGTACGACTACAGATGTAAATGATAAATAATATAGACGGGTTCAAAAAATAGAGCCATTCACAGCATCTATGGCTCTATCAAATAAAGTGCTATTAAAAATAAAACTAGACCATGTCAGTTTACAATTAATCCAACTAATAAAACTGTTGGCGCAGCTTTTCTTCACTGTGGAAAATGAATGCTGGTACGAAGTTCAACATTAGGGGCTCTAATTTCTTGGCGCAGCGCAGGGTGGCGCAGCGTGACGTAGCCCACACGGTGGTAATTTCGTCCGGTGCAGCCCGCGCAGTGAAAATTTTGTGCGGTGCAACACCGTGCGCAGCCAGTTTGGCAATTTGGTAGACGGCTGTGCGCTAAGATGGGTGTGGCGGCGTAGTAGGGGGAGGTGTCACATATTCTTCATAACGCAGTGACAATTTCATGGATAAAGGTTCCGCCGAAAGTGCGCAGAGAGCTCGCCAGCTCCAACCTGGTTTACTTTCTGCGCAGTGGTAATTTGGCTGACCGGCGCACAGTGCGTACACGTCACTGAAACCTCACAGGCAGGTTTCCAGAATGTCAGGCACATTTCAATGCAATAAATAATCACAGCAACCACTATTTAATGTAACTATCTGAATCAGCACATAAATTATAGTATCTATATCGATTATCCTGATGTCAGATCAAAGAAAAAGAGAGAGAGATGTGTGCATATGGGCGCGTGAGTACGTGTGTAGGGTATGTGGGTATGTGTCCTTTAGCTGCTTTGACACCGGACGCGAAACAAATTTTTCACGCGGCTGATTACATTCAAAGTCAATGCAAAGACGCTAATACACGAGTGGAGTCACGTCTTTGTATTGACTTTGAATGTAATCTGTCTGGTGAAAAATTCATTTCGCGTCCAGTGTGCAAGCGGCTGAATACTATTATTGTCACTTAGGTTTTATTGTTTTTAGTGGGGGAAAGGAATTACAGCCTAATTGCTATGATCTCGTTCTGAGTTAAGATCACATATTGAAAATAAATGTGTAACGTATCTTGCACTGTTGTCCATGCATGTTCATCCCAAAATTTTAAGCAGCAACAGGGTGTAATAATAGGAACACGCTATCCATCGTTTCTTTTCCCAGTGATGAAGGCAGAAGAAATAAATGAGCAACCATCGTATTTCATTCCAACTTCATAAGTTTGAATGATCTGTCGTAGTTTTGTTTTGAAATTCCATTCAAGTTCGCTAATGGTAATAATTTTGAATGCCTTAGCTAGCCAGCTAACTCATATTCCTAATGCTTAATGTGGACGTAAGTGGTGCAGAAAACATGCCTGAATAAGCAAAGTAAAATGCAACATTCACACATCATGTAGATATAGGACTGAGGCTTTTTTATTCCAACATTTTAAAGGTGAGTAGAGGAGCTCATTTAATTGGTGAAGATTTGACTGGGCTATGTAAAACCCACTCAAGGCTTCTATCCTCTCTCTTTGCCACTTGCACCAGCAGGAAGGACAGAGGCGGGACAGAGGAGTACTTGCGCCGGGCACGAAATTGCAAAATACACCTGGATGCACCCCGTTGGCGCGGCGCTCCCCCCATTCACCGCGCCTGTGCCTGGTCAACGAATTTAGAGCCCATTGTACTAATTCGCCATGTTTTAATTCCATGCTAAATTTAAGTGAAGCCTTAAGCCACAAAGTTACTGACAACATTTTTGAGTTTACTGATGTAGTGTAGGCCTAAGTGCTAACATCTCAAGCAAGTATGGTGATTATGACCAATGGAAGAAAACACACCTAGAAAATTGCTGTGTGTGAGGAACTATAACACTGTAGAATTATTAGCAGCAGGCCTTTCATAGTAACGAAACAAAACAGAATTAAGAACTGCAGTCTTGCACATAGCATTGGACATTTCAGCTGTTTCCAATAAAAAAATTAATAGTGGCGGAAGAAAACAGTCCACATGCAAGCGTGATTTTTGTGATTTCATCCAAAAATTAAGTGTTTATCTAAACATGGCATAAGGCCAAGAAAAAACTCCATGCTAGACATTATAAGAAAGTAATTGCACAGCTAAGTGGCTTGCGGCCCCCGGCACATTACAACACTTAAGTGTGCAAGTGCTTTCGTTTAATGACCGCTATGTCGTTGTTTACTGCCTACACACATGGGCAAACATCTCTACATGCACACGTGCACAGACATACACACAGATACTCACCTCCAACGCTCAGCGTGTTGAGGACAAACTGGGATCCATAGAAAATAGTGAAGCAGTTTCTTTCATCATATTTGTCTTTGCAGTCCTTAAATCGATCGAAGTCCTTGGAGTTCTTCCCAGGTCGAACCTCCCGAATCTCATGCAGGTCCACTGTAACCAACAGCGAAGGGAGAGTAAGATCCAGCCCAGCCGATGCTACAAACTGGCCAACTAACAGCACAGTCACAGCAACAGTCAGCACAGCATGGCCAGGAAAAAAAAACCAGCACAGGTGCCACACAAACAGCCCAGTCAGTTCAACAAACAGTGTAGCTAATACCGTAGGGCTGTAAATACAACAAATAGTGCAGCCAATAACTTAGTACAGTAGGTACAACCAACAGTGTGGCCAATAACCAACAAAAAACAGAGTCATCATAAAAACAGCAGTGCCACTACGATATACTATACAGCTGCTTTAATTACCGCCAATCTCAGTGTAACATGCAGCAAAGTCGCTATAAAAACACAGCACAGCCTAACCAGTAATCATTCAACATAGCTACCATAACAATGGTGACCACAGATTACAGCATCGCATAGACCACCATTTGCATGGCCGTTACAGAAAGCATCATAGTCATTACAGCAATACCAGCCCAACAACAAATAGCACAGTCACAATACAAGAAGTAATAATGACAACAAACAGTGAAGTCACTACAATACAGTGCAACCAGTTCAACAAAGAGCACCGCAGCAAACAGTACATTAATAAAAACATGCCGCACGGTTACTCCACAGCCTGGTTTATACTTAACATGTCTATTGGTCATGGAGCATGCCATGGCACAGACCAGCGCTACATCACTTAGCACCTCAGAAATTCAGTAGGTTGTCGCACGTGATGCTGGTTTCAAAATAGAAGTATTTTTGAGGATGCTGGCAGGGCTTGTTTGTTAATGCGAGCAAAAGCCAAAAAAGCCATGGGCGAAAGTATAGTCAAGTCGAGTTTATTTGTATAGCACGTTTAAAAATCAAAATGCAGTTGACCAAAGTGCTTTACAAGTAAAAAAATACAAAAACAAAGACACATAAAGAAAGAAAACAGCATAAATTATGTCACAGAATCAATAACAGCAACAGCAAAATCTGCGCAGAGGGTGAACAACAGTAACTGGAAGTAAAGGCCAAGGAACAGATGGGTTTACAATAATGTTTTAAAATGTTCAAGAGTGGAGGCAGACTCGACATGGAGTGGTCAGCTGTTCACAGTCTAGGGGCAGTCACTCAAAAAGCTCAGTCACCTTGTGTTTTGAGCCCCGATTTGGGCACATCTAAGAGCAGCTGGCTGGCTGATCTCAACTCTTTAGCCAGAGCGTAGTCATGCAGGAGTTCAGCTAAATTAGGTGGAGCTGATTAAAGCTGGACTTTGCAATTTTTCAAAAAATCACTCCGCATATTTGTTAAAACTGTTACTGTGACCTGACAGTGGGATGTGAGTCAGATGATCTTTGAGAAAATCAGAGCCATCTGGCTCAATCTAGTGCTTCTAATTCCTTCTGCAAGATTTCACCGCGACTGGGACAAAACAACCAATCAGAGCCAGGAGGAGTGACTGAAGATGACAATCATTTCTAGTGCACACGCAATTCAATCAGCTGTGTAGCTTAGTTGTGGGTGTTTCTTTACAGCTGGACAAACGCTAGCCAGCATAAGCACTGCCATTTCTCATGGACTCCCATATTTGTGAGTTCAAACTTGAGAAATTGAGAACGGGAGTACAAATTTACAAGAACACGAGGACATTGTAAGCTGAATCTGCAGTTTGAGACAATTGTGTTCTTGTCTACTTAACATTTCAGCGCGAGAATTCATTTGTCCACCTTTCTAACAATTTTAATATTGTTAAAAATAAACGGTTATGTGCTTTTTCTGCGGCGGATCCTGTTGTTGCTGACTGTCACCAGAGAATACTGTCACCAGGGGCTCTGCTGTCACATTAGCTGCAAAAGCCATAGGCAAAAGCAGACTACACTTGCTGCCGATAGGCGTTGCAAGCTCGGCTCATAACAATAACTTTGTCAGTAGTTGGTTGCTAACGCAAGTGGGTGACTGGTCGATACATCGTATATCACCACAGATGTATTTTCTGGTTACAAAACCTATGTTTTCATATTTTACAGTCAACATTTCTCGTCTCCTTTTCCAAAATATCAAGTCATAAACCCCAAACTTATTAATTTAAGACCCAGCTGGATCTCTTCAGGTCAGTTGGAAGCCACCCGGAAGTATCTTCGCGCATATTGTTAACGAACATTCTGAAATGCCATATAGCTTCATATGTAAGACGTCAATGGTTACGGTAACACTCCGTTGAGAATATCTCAACGTTACAAACGTTGCGCTCATGGCTGACGTTAGCTTGTTTCCAGTGCTAAGGCTAGCTTAGCGGTTAGCTGTGTTTTATACATAATAAGCTGTAGCTCTATTTCTAATATGCCCAGGTAGTTGTATTGGTTTGGTCTTTGACCTGAGGCCACATTCATAGGATACTTGTTGATGGTAAAATGTAGATATTTCGCTTTTTGCGCCTAGCGTTCACATTGCTCCGCTGATGATTCAGACATAGGACACTGCATCCAGGTAACGGGATGCGAGACTCGCTCAGGGGGCATGGCTTTGGTCAGAGACTTGAGGGGAGGGGGTGGGTTTAGAGGTGAGGCTACATTCAAACCTTGCTTGCTGTTCCAAGATTGCATACTCCAGCTTTAATTGAGATTTAAAAGTTAAGAGCTAAATTTTAAAACAAATCCTATAATGGACAGGAAGCCAGTGGAGGGAGCGTAACACAGGTGTAATACAGCCCCTCTTTTTCTTTCCTGTCAAAAGGCGACCAGCCGAAGCAAACTGTTCCCTCAATGCAATAAGCATTATAGCCTCTGCGCCTAAAAAGCACCCCTAGAATAACAGCACAGTCTGCACAAATAATAACACAGCCATTGAGAATGGGCCAACTCTTTTTACTTCCATGGACTTTTGGAAAATCCACATCATGTCACAAGTGAATGTTCTGAGTTCTGTATTACAGTGACTTATTCCCTCTGCAAAACCCAGGTCAACTTCAAAAAGGTGGAGCTTTGACTGGAAATTAACAATACCTCTCAGTTTCTTCCTTTTTCATGGTTCTTTCCTGAAGCAATGCGGTGAAGGTTTTTTATCTTCACATTTATCATGGTGTGCATTATTTTAGTAAGGTTATTTGTGATCTCTTTATATCTCTTACAGGTGTTGTTCGTCTTCTCATAACCCTTCCAATAACCTCTGATCAATGGCCTGGTTCCCAACAATAATTTTTCTTGCCAACCGAATAAAGTTCTGGTCAGAGCTTATGATTTACTTTATAAACATCATTCACAACATTTTTGCCTCTCTATGAGACACTGTAACTGAATATTCAAGACTTTTTCTCCAATCAAGAGGTCATTGCCACAGGTCATCACTCCATCTGTCAGGCTGTAAGGAGAGGCACAAACTAACTTTTCTCAGAGAAACACACACAAAAATATGCATACCGGAATCTGACAAGCAAAATTACCCACAAGGAGGCAGCTGGACTTGAAGGAAGCTTCCTAGCAGAGTAAATGAGTTCCCTTTGTGACATGCTTTGCATCGTACATCAGAGCATAAAGATCTCATTGTTTCAATCTTCCTACATCCACATCAATCGCTCGGTCAACTGTGCAGTGTTGTAACAAGTATATTCTACTGTCACTTTACCACCTCCAAAATAGATGTATTGTCCCACATTATCTCCATCACTGCTAAAGGACTTTACCCTCTAGCTTTGTGCCCCCTGTAAGTCCTCATGGTAGGCCCGTTTCCACCGAAGAAGTTCCTGGTAGTATTTGGGAGGCAGGAACTACTGCAGGAACTACGACAAGAACGTCCTCTCACTAGGCCCTCTCAACTCCCGTGTCTCCATCGAGAAGGCGAAGTAGGAGGAAAGTTCCAGTAATGTTTTGTGACGTCCTTTTGAAAATGCGACCCCTCGTCGTCTGCCGAGTTTTAAAAATGCCAGCTATTTTGTCGCTTTCTGTTGATGTCACATCCCGCCCTAAGTAAATCCAATCAGCGCCAATAAAGCCTAAGCCCCACCCAGGAGTTTTTCGGGGTCGTTCAGCCATTAAGCAAACTCCGTGGCAGGGACTTTTTTAGCCCCTGTAAAAGTTCCGGAACTTTGTCCTTTGGGGGTGGTTAAGGCAGTGGAGACACGCAACAATGGCCCCGGCCCCGTAAAATTACCCCGAAGTTCCTGCGGTGGAAACGGGCCTAGTAACTGCCTAGTAACACCTAGTATATGCACCTCATGAGAATCTTCTCATGCCGATAAAGAACTGGAACCATGAAATACTTAGGAATCATTTTGTTTGATATCTTTTTTTCTTTGTAAATTAAAAACTATTTAAAAATCTACTTGTGTACAGTAAATGTGAGAGTTTCTCTGCACAAGAGAATTCATAGGAAACTGCAAGGAAGCAAAATTAAGTGAGAAAAAGAGTGAGATGTGCAGTGGCTCGACAACCACAGAGAACTGTGAGAAGACCAAAGGTGATAAAACTAAATCCTCTAGATCTGCAATATCTGGGTGGTTTTTTTTATATTTCAGATCACTCAATTCTTACACTCAATTTAAGTCCCAGGCTAGCTTGTCCACTCGCCCTGTTTCAAGAGAGAAATGTTTATCCAAAGGAAACTGCAGAAACCTGCAGCCGCTTCGGCCCACAGACTTCGAGAAGACTGATGTGGAGACATGTTCAAAACGAACGTTGAGATAGCCTCTCAGAAAATAAACACAGCAAAGACATCACATTAATTTTTGAAGAACAATCCCCGCTCTTTTCACTTTAACTAGCTGGGTGGATGTCTTGAGGGTGGAAAGCTCTTTGGGCCAGTTAGAACAGTCAAGAAATGCTTCTATTTCAGCTTTACATGGTAATCACAATACAAGATGAAACCAAAAAAAAAACTGAACAAACTACAACGTATTTAGCCCTGGAAAGTTTTCCAATGAAAGACCTCAGGTATCAAAGATATGTTAGTCTGTCAAGTCTTAAATGCAGTCAGTGTCACTGCGTATCATGTCATCCTGTGGGTATTTTGTGAAGTGCTCCATGACAAAGGTTAGATAAAGTTTAGATAAGACCATTTCTCCTTATCTGCTCTAATTCTGGGAAAGAACAGGGGGCGCAGGAACTGCTGCAAAGCAACATACAGTACAACCCTGGATAAAAAAAAAATAGTTATAATGGGCCAGTCCCAAAATGACGAAATACTAAGCTTTTAACTATCTTAACATCTAGGGTTGACAGTTTGAAAGGATTGAACAAACGCTCGGCTGAGACCTTCTGTGTCTCCATTTGTTCATTAACTTTAGCTGTTTGAGAAAAAGCTAAAAACTGCTTCACTGTGAAGCTGAGCTGCTTCAATGTGTAAAGTGAACTGATGCTTTGGACTACAGAAGAATATTGCGGAAAGGCTTGCTTCCCACAATTTAATAGTTGTTTTCTTAAGAGGAACAATCAGATGTTACTTGTAGTTAAGACCACTAAAAGCTTCATAAATATCCATTTTTTTTTTCAGGAGTACGGACACAAACACACGCACACACATTCACATACACAAGCCCACATACTTAAAGCATGCATTGACATTTGTATAAACTCATGCAAAATTTAGATACACATTATCAAGCCCAAGGGACAACAGTAGGCTTCAACAGACCCATCACTGACACATAGGCAAAGCAAGTCAATCATGCAAGCGGCAGAAACATCTGCACTTGTACTAACAATGACTCCTTACAACTTACAATGTTAAAAATGACTAAAAACAGACGGTTAGTTTGGCTCACTCAGTAGATGTGCCACATGTGGAGCAAGAATGACCACTGCAGTCTTGGCTAAAATCTGGCTGTGCCAGGGCCAGCAGCCGAACAAGAGGAGCGGAAAACTTGCTTTGCACTGCTCAGGGATATGGGTAGGATACAGTCAGTCTGAGTTGTCATTGTTCATTAGAAAAGCATCTACAACTGGCCCACTGGGAGCTCGAGAGTTGCCATCCGAGCAAACACATGTCTGGACTTCCTCAGCCTTTGTTCTGTGCATGTTAGAACTGTGACCACAAGTGAAAAAAGTAGCAACTGATGGGGGTGTGTTTCAGAGGAAAACCATAAATTGTCTGCTGTCTCTCACAAGGGCAGCTTGAGACATACACAAGCATGCTTCTCACAGTTCACTGAGAGGACATTCCAGATTTGGACAGGATTGGATATGCTGTGTTCCTCATTTAAACTGACCAAGATCCTTAGAAGGTCAAAAGCACCAAGTACCTTTCCAATAATCTACCCAAAGGTGTTCAGAAGACTCTTGATCACATCTGTGGGAACTTCTGGTTTTCCTGCTCTTTGGAGGTACATTCGGTAATTTTGGAGACATAGATTTACTGATATAAACACGAGCAGTGTGCTTTGATATTTATTGGGTCAAAGATGTCCAATCATATTGTTTGAAGATTCAACTTGTTTCCGTAACACAGGACACAGATCCAGAATGCTAATATTTTGAAACCACGCAACCCATATACGTCTCTCTCTCTCTCTCTCTCTCTCTCTCTCTCTCTCAAAGAAGAAGAAAATATCCAGCATCCTTAGAATAGTGTTTTTCTAGTATTTTCTTGGGATCAGCATGAAAAAGGCTAATGTCCAATTTATGACCACAGATTGTTCTTCTTCTTCTTCTGCATTTTTTTTTACAGTTGTGTGCAGTGATGATTATACACTCAACAAAAAGCAGATCAATCAGAAACCAAATCCTACTCAAATATTTGTTGTAATTGGATCATATTGATGAAAATAAGTAAATAAGATAACAATATATTGTAAAAACAGAAATAATAACGTCTAATAATGAGATAAAAAGTCAGTATCTAGTGTCGCTACCCTTTGCTTGATTACAGCATTAAATCTTTCAGCCATAGTGTTCACTGGTTTATTTCCTCACTTTCTAAACCATTCCATATGGTATGAAGTTCATTCCAACTAAATGTTTTCAATGTTACAACACATTTGCTGAATCGGATTAAGGTCTGGACTTTAGTAAGCTAATTCCTTAATGTCACCAGATGTTTCTTTCCAACTAAGATAATTCTTGCACAACTAAGAAGTATGTTAAGGGTCATTATCTTGTTGAAATTAAATCCCTGGCCAATCAAGACTCTTTCCAGATGGCAGTGTGTGTCTCAGAAGGATGCTGTGATACTTGTTTTGATCTATGATTCTGTCGATTTCTGAGATCACCAGCACCTTTAGAGCGGACTGAATGACAAACCATATTACCTCCTCCATGTTTTACAGAAGGGGTTAAACAGTCATTTTTGAAATGTTCTCCAACTCTACGGTGCACATAAACTATGCATTTGAGTGAGAAAATTTTTAATTTTGATATATCAGTCCAAATTACTTTTTCCCAGTCAAATTGAGTCCAATCCTTTAATTTCTTCGGAAACTCAAGTATTTTTTGAAATTTCAAAATTATTTGTTAGTACAGAGGATTATAGGTTTTGCAGAAAGTCAGAGCTCTCCGCGTGCCCTTCTAGCTGTTACTTTACTCAGAGTGGGTAATGACAGTGCAACATTCTGGTAAAGTAATCAAAATCGTTGACTGATAATGAGTTTGCAGTGCGAAACATTAAGATGCATGCTTGACTTACAAATAAAATTTTTGAGTTCCTCTGTGTATCTCCTGCATAACCCAAAAAACATCCAAAGCTGGTTAACAGCTCATCCAGTTGAAGCATAGTTTTACTGCATGTACCTCGCATTCAAAAATAAAATTGTGTCTGGACTGACTGTGGGCAGCAACCATACAAGGCAGCAAGGATCTACTACTTCTGAGGAGAGAACTTGGTTATCTGGGTCAAGCGGCCAACACCAGTTTGTTTTTTTTTTAATGCCCACTTCCTGGTCTTGATGAGAAACTGTGCTCCCAAGCAAGAGAGTTGCTAGCTCCAGTGTAGCTGTCTCTAACAGCCAGAAGTTTAAATGTCAATCAGGAGTACCAATATGGAAAAATACTTGGTTAAGAATTAAAAATAAATATGCAACAGGTGTTTTTTCTTATGTCAGTTTGCTCATCTGATGACTTTGGTTTTTGTGCCACTAGTAAAATACAGAAATATTTTTCAGATGAGTATTTTACCAGGGCAGTTTGTACTACTGCCAGGTCACTGCATCTCCCGGGAATAGAGGAAGAGCTGCTCTCAGTAGGACTTATACCTAGCTGCCTCTGACTCTCCGACTCCAATCTGTGTAACATGTTGGCAACCAAACACTGCACTTCCCATCCACTGCATCAAAACGCTTTTGCCAATCTCCCAGAAAATAAGAAGATGACATTACTGCAACTTGGTCAATATTCTTCCACTCTCTCCTCAGTCTACTTATATAGCAAAGAAGAAAATCCCTCTAAATCCCAGAGTTTTCTTTGAAACCAAGTTATTTCATAGATGAACACCGAGTGTGGTAGGCTTCTGTGACGAAAAACCTGCGGGAGCATACAAGAACAAACAAGACTGCTGATAGTGAAGCAACAGTTTCATCTAACAAGGTTGTCTTAAGCAAAAGAATTCTTCATACTCTCTTCAAAATACTTTCATTATGAATTTTCTTCTGAAGTCCTAAATATTCATTTCGCAATTGGGTTTGTTTTCATGGACAGCTATCAGACGATGAAGCCAGTGAGCGTGTAGGCAACAAACCATAAAATCAAAGTGTTTTATTTTGGTTTCATTCATTCATTCGTTCATGTTTATGAGGTTAGGTGCAGTGCTCACCATGTTCACTTGGGTTATTGTATTCACGAGTACGTGCATATGTGTGCGTATTGGCTTGAGCAGGGATGTGTTTGTAAGCCTCTCTTGCTGCTGTGTGCAGTATAAACATGTAGAGCACCAAGCTTCATCCCCAAAGGCAACATTAGGATGGGTGTGCTGACTGTGCTCTTTCTGTCGCGCACAGACACACACAAATATAAAGTTTTCCATTTAATCCCTGTTCTGCAACTCGCTCTTGCTGTCAAGCAAGCTCACCTGCTTGGGACTCGAAACAAGTCCCTACTTGGGCGTATACCTTCCGACTAAAATGCAAACTAATGAGCTGACAAACTCGAGTCATATCCCATTAATTAAACCATGCTACAGCTACCAGGCATATTTTAGATGCAAGAGTAGGCTAGAGAGAAAGGAATAGAATTGGCTGAGTTGACAGTAGCTTGATAGCTAGAGCAGGAAGCTGAAATGTTTTTTTTTTTTTTTTTTCGGGGGGGCAGGGGAGAAGAGAGTGAAATTTGGTTAGGGGAGGAGCATTCAGCATGAGGAGCAATATTATGTTCCTGCAGAAGAGGAGGCTGCAGTTTCACCACCAAACTTCCAGAGCCACAGTTGTCGGACCAGAGTTTTTCGTCATTCTTATTCCAACTTGTCATACAGTAACGCTTTCTGACCAAGCGTCTTTTGATGTTTAGGGTAAGGGTTCGGTTAGGGGTAAGGGGTTGGCTTCGTTTTAACAATGCGTCAAATAAGCACAGCAAAAACCTCTATTAATCGTATTCAATCACGTGGTTAAAATTTGTGACGCCACTTTACGCTATAAAAGCTATCCAAACCTACCTGGCCCTATGTGAAAATGTAATGCCGCACCCCCTTGTTAAATCAAGAATGAACTGTGATTAACCACATTTTTTTTGTTCAATTTCACAAGCCACATCCAGGGCTGATCACTGCCAGACCTCTTGAATCAAGAAATCACTTAAATAGAACCTGTCTGACAAAGTGAAATAGGCTGACTGATCTCAAAAAGGAACACATCATGCCCCAATATAGAGAAATTCAAGAACAGATGAGAAACAAAGTCATTGACATCTATCAGTCTGGAAAGGGTTAAAAAGCGTTTTCTCAGGCTTTGAGAATCCAGCGAACTGCAGTGAGAGCCATTATCATTCAGTGGGTCACAAAAGAACCCAGGACAACATCTAAAGATCTGCTGGCCTCACATGCCTCAGTTAACGTCAGTGTTCACGATTCAACAATAAGAAAGAGACTGGACAAAAATAGTATCCATGGAGGAGCTCCAAAGCGAAAACCTCTGCTGACCAAAAAGAACACAAAGGCTCATCTCACATTTGCTGAAAAACATCTTGATGATCCCCAAGACTTTTGGGAAAATATTCAGTGGACTGACGAGACAAAAGTTGAATTTTTGGAAAGTGTGCATCCCGTTAAACCTGGCGCAAAACGAACACAGCGTTTCATAAAAAGAACATCATACCAACAGTCAAACACGGTGGGTGGTAGTGTGATGATCTGGGGCTGCTTTGCTTCTTCAGGACCTGAACGACTTGCCATAATTGATGGAACTCTCTGATCTCTACCAGAAAATCCTGAAGAAGAATGTCCTTTCATCAGTTTGTGACCTCAAGTGGACTTGGGTTATGCTGCAGGACAATGAACCAAAACACACCAGCAAGTCCACCTCTGAATGGCTTAAAAAAAAAACAAATGAAAGTTTTAGAGTGGTCTAGTCAAAGTCTGGACTAAAATCCAATTGTAATGCCGTGACATGACCTTAAACAGGTAGTTAATGCCCGAAAACCCACCAATGTTGCACAATTAAAACAATACTGCGTAGAAGAGTGGGCCAAAATTCTTCCACAGCGATGTGAAAGACTCATTGCCAGATTGCCGTTGCAGATCGCAAATGCCTGATTGCAGTTGTTATCGTTGAGGGTGGCACAACCAGTTATTAGGTTTAGTGGGCAATTACTTTTTCACATTGGGCAACAGTACCAGCGTTTCCATAACGCGACACACGGTCTCCGCATCGGGCCACTGAAGCCCCGTAAAAAAAAAAGGAAGACGTGATTATTGATTCCGTCACGCAACACGCGTGTTCCTTGCATGGCTTGCAGCAGCAGTGCATCGTAGCATATGACTACTTCATCACCCCACGATGAAGCGGAATTTTCCCTCAGGGCATGAGAAAAGAAAGAAACGAATCCATGATTATGAACAAAGGGAACAGTAGTCAGGTAGGCAAGGCAACTTAATTCCTCTGTTTTTAGTTTACCCATTGCCCTGCTAGTGTGATTCATTTCGTATGGAACAGGAGTGAGAATCTTGCTCAACACTGCGAGAAAACGTGTCTAGGTCTTTGATTCCTTCAGTACACACGTACGTTGTAAACTAGGGTTTATTGTCAACATTTTATTGTTGTTTTGAAAGTTAAAGTAGTTGAGAACCATCAGCTGATTAGCGTTTTGTTTAGCCAGTGCAACTTTGCGGTCAGCGTAATCAATTCAACAGAGGAGATAGTGAGAGGAGGGAAGGGTGTTGTGTGTGTGTGTGTGTGTGTGTGTGTGTGCGCGCGCTCTCACGCTACTGTGTGTATGGCTGCCAGCCTGCCGACGAGAGTTTCGTTTAGTCGGTGCCACTGAAGGCCAGCACCACTGAGTGAACATAGGAGAGAGTGTGATACAGAAGGGTCTCGTGTGTGTGGGTTGTGTGCGTGTGACTGCCTGCGTGATTGGAGGTTCAATTAGGAGCAATCTGTCGATCTCCTGATGTTTTGTTGAATAATGTAATAAATGCATGTAGCAGAGGGCAGAGCAATCACTTATTACAACAATATGGAGCTCAACCCGGCCACATATGAATTATTTGATTGGCATGCTTTTGCTTTTGCTTGGATAGCCCACAGGCTAATAAATGCAGACATCTTAGAGAATGAATAAAACCTGTGCCATGACGAAGGTGAATCATAATATTACACAAACCATTCACAATAATTCATGATAATATTCATAATAACCTACGTTTTAAATATGAATTCAGTGAGTTGAAATATGACTTTGTATGAAATTACCGTAATTCCTCAAATAATAGCCAGGGTTTAGACCAGGCTACAAAATGTGACAGGCTACAATTTGAGGGAGGCTTTTAACATAAAAAGGGAAAAACAGCCATATTTGCTATCGACAAAGACACAGGTTGTGATATGGGCTTCTAAGAGAGGCAGACTTTTATTTATTAAAAAATGTTTTAGTCCAGGTTACTAAAAGAGGCAGGCTACTATTAGGGCCAGGCTATAAACTGAGGAAATACGGTAAATTTAAGTGCAGCCAATTTGATGGAGCTGAATTAATAGTAGACTTATTTATATTTTACAGGCGC
The DNA here is from genome assembly GCA_029721435.1 of Gymnothorax reevesii. Lineage (NCBI taxonomy): Eukaryota > Metazoa > Chordata > Actinopteri > Anguilliformes > Muraenidae > Gymnothorax > Gymnothorax reevesii. The sequence goes on along the minus strand of CM056574.1, from coordinate 26,037,737 downwards.
CATGCTTAAGTTTCTTTCAACCACAAGCTCCAGCCAGTCAGCCAGTGGAGGGCCAGCGCAATGTTTATCTAGTACAGGTGTCTGGTCTTGGGGTGGGGGGTGGGGGCTTGATTTTAGACTTGAAACTTGATTTTAGTCAGGAGGGCCCCTTGGCATATTTTTGCCTAGGTCCCCAAGGAGGCCTGAACCAGCCCTGTTGGGCAAGGTAGGTTTGGATAGCTTTTTCCCTCAATAAATTAAATCATCATTTAAAAACTTCATTTTGTATTTACTCAGGATTTATTTGTCTGATATTAAAATTTGTTTCATGATCTGAAACATTTAAGTGTGACAAATTTACAAAAAAAAAAAACAAATCAGGAAGCAGGCAAATACTTCTTCACAGCACTATACATCAAGTGAAAAGGTCAGTCCAGATCTCAGCTTCCCCAGCCTACGTGGAAAAGAAAAGAACCCAAAGAGGAGAGCTTTATGGCTTCTAGCTATCCTGAGAGAAGATAAGGAGGGGAAGCTATGGGACCCAGTGTCTTCCCATGTTTATGCGTGTGCGAAACACTTCATTTATTCAGGTATTGTGCGCACTCAAGTTCAGGCTAGGAAGCAAATTAATAACTAGACATATCTCTAAATCATGAAATCAATGTAAACAGGAAACAAGTTAAAAAAATTTGTTAAATTTCACAGCCAAATTACATTAAGATCAGTGGGATCAGAGGTTTTCGTTCGCCCAAAGGGGGGCGCGGCCTTGACGCTTTGCGAAGTACCTGGATGTGCCGGTTTGGTCAATAATTTGGCTAATTTGCAAGTTGTTGTGAGGCATATTGAAAACGAAGTATTTACACCGTATATCAATGCTTTTTCCGAAAGCGTAACTGTATGACACATCGGGATGAGAATGGGGGGAAAAAAACTTTCGGGTCCAAGGAATGTGGTCCGACAACTGCGGTCCTGAAACTGCAGCGTCGGAGGGGGTTTGAGGCAGGAGCTGAACATTTTTTAAATGGGTGGAACACTCACGAGCACCGTCGGTCTTATCAGCTGTATGTGTCCAGGCCACCTGCCTGGTCTCCATGATGACCTTGACGGTCAAATGCTCCATCCGTCGTCGAAACACTGTCATCATCGTGCCAATCTCCAGATCACGTTTAATCAAACTCTTCTTGTACTCCGTCAGCTCCCCCAGCTGATTCCAGCCAGCCATCACGGCTCCTTCAGTCAAGGTGCTCACCTGCGACAAATGGTCAAATATTCATGTATTCGCTGAATGTACACCACAGCGCTGAAGTCGCCAGATTATTTAAACTAGATTTAGGCCAAGCGCAAACGGTATGGAAGCCCATTCCCGCCAGTAATAAAAAAAAATATCCACATGTTAAGTCATAATTATGAGATAAAAAGTCGAAATGATGAGATACAAAGTCATAATTATGGGATAAAAAGTCATAATTATGGGATACAAAGTCATAATTATGGGATAAAAAGTCGAAATGATTAGATACAAAGTCATAATTATGAGATAAAAAGTCGAAATTATGGGATAAAAAGTCATAATTATGGGATAAAAAGTCGAAATGATGAGACATAAAGTCATAATTATGGGATAAAAATTCATAATTATGACATACAAAGTCATAATTATGGGATAAAAAGTCGAAATGATGAGATACAAAGTCATAATTATTGGACAAAAAGTCATAATAACGAGATACAAAGTCATAATTATGAGATAGAAAGTAGAAATTATGAGATACAAAGTCGAAATTATGATAAAGTCATAATTAAGAGATGCAGAGTCGAAATTATGAGATACAAAGTCATAATTACGAGATGCAAAGTCGAAATTATGAGATACAAAGTCATAATTACGAGATGCAAAGTCGAAATTATGAGACACAAAGTCATAATTATGAGATACTTTCACTCAATAGCTCTTAGGCATTTCCCAGTCAATTTGACATCAAGATGGGATGGATTGTAAGTTCACTGAAGACTACTTTCTTCCACTCCGGAGTTATATATTGGCACTGCTCTCACCACGCCTTAAAGCGCTTTATATAGCCAAACTCGAGCCCATTTAGGTATCCTATTTACAAACCAAAGTGTTCTATAGCGAAGATCAGTCCGTATCTTGCTCTATAGTTCATTGATATAATTATCAGCATTTTCCTATCCACATTTGTGATGACATAAAACGTCAACGTCCTACGAAGCTTCTGAATTCCTGCAGCGCACAAAACGGAATATATTTATGCGTCTGCGTCCGATCGGCTTTTTACGCCTAAAAAAATGTTTCTAATTAAAGTGACTCTATAGTTAACTCCTGGATAAGTTGTTCGCGAATCTTACCACCAGTGGTGGTGCCAACGGCAAACTGATTGATTGACTGATTGATTAGTGAGTGACACTCGAGTATCATCACCGCACTCCTTCCTAAGCTGCGCTTATCCAAGAGTAAAAACGCGGTTTTCCTGACTAAGGTGCGCGTAAGGCTGCTCATAAAACTGTATGCAACCACTGACATGACCAAAACAGTCAACCTATTTCTGACTCAGAATCGGATAATCAACTGAATTAATTTACTGAGCAAATTTGCTGCGTTTCTATTAACCATTATGACATAGGGCCTACAGCTTAGCGTCAACGAGGAAGGCTACTATGAGACTGCATGGACGGTAATTAAGTGAAATTTTTTTGTTAACTGTGCTGCTGGTTTTTATTAACTTTACTGGTTTCTTTAGGTTCGCTATGGTTCGTTCTGGCTCCACAATTTTCACTTTGTGTTTCTTTTGTCACTTGATCAATAGCACTTGTCTCCTTCGAGATCAGCACTTTTGCACCGAACTTTTGCACTTTGTGCGTTGCTCTGGAGAAGAACGTCAGCTAAGTACATGTAATGTAATGTAATGTTTTTGGAGTAGATCTGAACGACAGGGCATACACAAATAATTTTCCATTTTTGTAAACATTCTGAGAAATTACATTTCGCAGAAAACATGCCATACATCTTAAACTCCAATAGATGACAGTCAATAGCAACAAAACATAGTCAATTATAGAAATACAATGGTTGCACTTGCAGATCTGCATATCATACATGAGTGGACTATTGGCCTTGGTGAAGGTCTGCACTCTCCTAGTACCACTCCAGTTTGTTTGTAAATTCTTTAAGACTTTTGGGGAAGTGAGTATTAATCTGTCCCAAAGAAATATGACAAGTGTGGAGAAACATGATGACGATAAGTGTTGAGGCTTGAGCATGCATAGCTGCCATCAGAAACTGGCTTACTTTGCTTTGTTGGCGTGACTGCTGTTGGCAGCAAGATGAACTCTGAAGTGCAGAGGTCCAGCCAAATGGCTCTAAACTCACAGCATAGAGTTTACCTCACTGCAGGATAATGAAACTAATCACAATGATCAAGCCACCAAAGAGTCCTTTGGAGGAACAAGTACTTGAGTAATCTTGAGCGTCTCAATCGTTTACCTGACCCGAATCCAAAAGCTCTTGTATTCCACTAGTTCAAGCCAACGCTGAAAGCAAAAATTCCCGAAAAAACAGGAACTGAAGATGGCAGCAGTACAGACAATAGGCACAGCATTATCAGAGAATCTATCCAGTGACAGCTGATGTCAATATATTGCGGACTTCTCATAGTGTTCAGTGAAAAGGATTTATTTTTAAGTACCAAATATGATTAAATTATTCAAGATTATTTTAATTTCTTCCATTTTTTTCTGTCTTCTGGTATAGGTGGCTTATATAAGTATAAAATGAACATCAGAACAGGTGTAACTAGATAATATTGGAGACTCAGCTTTAGGTCAATCTTAACTAATTTCCATTGTTACATTTCAAATCTTCTGCTGTAGAACCCCAAAAACTACAAAAATTGCCTCCGCTCAAATACTGCACATACAAATAAGTACCATAGTATTAATTCTGGTTACAAAATGCGAGACCTAAAACAAAAATTTAGATTCACAAATGCTTCTCATTCTCCTTATTTTGTTGAGCGGGGGCGAGGGGGGATTGCATTCTTATTTGCTTTAGCGGGAGGGAGGGCTGCGCATGATTTTTTTTTTTTTTTGGTTGGTTGACTGCGGGAGCATGCCACCAATATTGTTCAAATGACGTATTTTCTTCTTTTTTTTTCCTTTCGTGCGCACAAATGAGAATGCGATACAGAAAATCATGTTGGGAGCTGGTGGCGGTAAGAAACCACATTCTTTATGCAGGAAAAACCCTGCACAGGCGATCATTCTGTACTCAGAGAGCGGCTAGGTGCCATTGGGTTTGATATTAAATCTCTGAATTGGATTAACAATTATTTAACTGGTAGGTGTCAAGCGGTTGTGGCCAATGGCTATCAATCGAAATTTATCCATCTTAGCAAGGGGGTTCTATCTTGAGGCCCTTGCTATTTGCCCTTTTAATTAATGATTTTGGTGCTAATTTTATCAATAGTAAAATCCATCTATAAGCAGATGATACGGTCATCTACTCAGCTGCTCCTTCTGCTGAACTGGCTCTTCAAAATTTACAGTCAGATTTTCAAATCTTCCTACTGGCTCTTTTCGACCTTAAACTTTTAATAAATTCTGAGAAGACTAAATATATGCTATTATCTCAGAAACCTGCTGCTAGGTTTTTATAATGGTAGCATTTCTACAACAAGTGGAATACAAATTGAGAGAGTTCCTTGCTACAAATATCTGGGCATCTGGGTGGATGAGAAGCTTTAATTTAGGAAGCATGTTGATGAGCTAACCATGAATCTGAAAGTTAAATAGCCAATGCTTTATAGAAATAAAGCTTGCCTGCCGAGGAGTTGCAGAAGGCAGATTGTGCAGGCAACTATTTTTTCTAGAATAGATTATGGTGACCTAATTTATATGCACTCTGCTTCCTCATCACTGAAACCTCTTGACGCATTATACCATGCTGCCTTAAGGTTTATAACAGGAGATGGCTTCAGAACGCAGCACTGTAGTCTTTATTTCAAGGTGGGTTGGTCTTCACTGGACATGAGAAGGGAGAAACATTTTTGTCTTTTTATTTACAAGGCATTGTTGGGTAAGCTGCCTGGATATATTGCCAGTCTGTTTAATTGTAGAAGGGCGGAGTACCATCTTCATGCTCTTGATTATATGACTTTAGACATCCCGAGGGTTCATTCTGAACTGGGTAAAACTGCTTTTATGTACTGTGCCCCACAGAAGTGGAATAGGCTTCAACAGACACTGAAATTGGAAAAACTTATCCTATATAATTGTTTTAAATGTCTGTTATTGGATGGCATGAAGCTGGAATGTACATGTGTACTGAAGTTCCTTTGTTTTCTGTTTTTAATTTATTGTTGTAGTGCATGTTTTTATTGATTCATGACTGGGCTCCATTGCAAAAGAGAGCTTGCTCTCAATCGGACTCCCAGTATAAACAAATAAATGAATAAATAAATAAATATTTGATGCCCTCTGAGTACGGCCCGGACCAAGAATATCCTCATAATAAGTGTCTTTACTAAATTTTGAGCTGCAGATCTATTTTGAAGGTAAAAACATCCTTTCTGACATTAGTAAATGGATGATTAATCCTTAAATGATGTTTCAGAGATCAAGGAGAGTTTATTTTTATAGGTTGTACAACACTCCTTTTTGGAGGAAAATATTGAAGATCACACAATATCATGTCCTGTTTAACCCAAGACATGTAAAGATAACAGCCAACATGACTGAAATGGATTTTTTTTAAAGTGAAAATGACAAGAACATTCTGGAACTGTTATGATTTATAATATATAACCATTCACGACAGACAAACCACTGAACACTGTCCTCACTGCTATATCATAAAATTCACTATTTTGAGAATCAAAGAATCACAATTATCAATATTGATTCAATATTAATTGACATTGAGAACACAAAACTTTAAAAATACTTATTGGGAACTGGTAAACTAGTCTGTGCTCTGACAGCAGTGGTAGGAAACCCAGCATTTGTTGGACTTGCGGATGGATTTCCCACCTTTGCAGCAGGTTGTCCCTGTTTTGCTGTCCTTTATTCAAGAACAGAAACTGTATCTCTCTTCTGTCCCCTTGTGTTGGCTTCTTATGTGACTTGTTGATCAGGGCCCCCCACCCTCCCTTCCCAAATTGATAAAAGTTTATTTTTACATAATTTTGTTATACTGCAAGGGCTTGCAGGTGCAGTTCTCATGTCTGTGGCAAGGCACTCTCTGACCTCTGTATGACTTCTGTTCCTTATGTGTATTATATATGATCACTGTCTCCGACAGTGTTTCACTATTTCCAGATTACCCCATGACATTTCAAAGGCGAGCAGGTGCCTGTCTCTGCGGGAACCTGGGCAAATGTGGTGGGACCACAAACAGTTCTTGTGACAGTGTCAAGTTCCCCCTTGAACTCTGTCACAACTGTCCCATAAAGCATACAAACACTGAATGTACAGTTTGACAGTTTCAAAATTCCCTAAAACCACCATTGCCCTTAAGCTGACCCACACTAGTGGATTTAAAATCCATTTAAATAGATACGGGTTTAATTTAACCCGGAACAGCCTCAGTGGACAAAAATTTGTAGCAACTGAACAAAAATATTAAATTTTAAAACGTTTTCATTTTTATGTATTTTGGGTCACTTTCAGAAAAGTAATCACATTTCAGGCCAAAAGACTAACATTTAGGGTATGTTTACTGCTGCCAAATGTCAAAACGGGTCAAATTTGAGCTGAGCAGTAAGGGTTAACCAATAAGCAATCAGGGCTGATATGAGTAAATACACCAGCCTCTCACTACATCAAAAGATTCAAGACATTGTTCAAAACTGAGCGACGATGTGCACCATCCAACCCAGGACTTACTGCCCAGTCGCACAAGTACGAATATGTCATTTGGGAACTTACCTTTCAATGGAATATTTTTTTATTTCCACGCAATGATATTTTCTTCAAGGTAATCTACTTAATGATTTCAACGATTAGGCCTAAATGAAGTTTGTGCGTCAAATAGCGGGCTGTGCTCTGTCACCTTGGTCAGTTCCTCTGTGCTCATTGCAGGAGGAAGTAGCGACCTAATGTGGAGTTATAAGAAGGCTGATGTTATTCGCACTTATACGTGTGGCCAATGCTGAATTTTTTTCTTGGCCACAAGTACTCGCTGTACTTGATGACAATTCCAGTTTTTAGAAAGTACCGTTTAAAATAAGTCTGGCCAAGAATTATTATTTTTTTTTGGCTTTGGGTACACTTAAAATAAGTGGGGGCAATGGATCAATGTGCATCTTGGCCACACTTGTGCGTCCAAAGCGAATTTCGATCAATTTTTGTGCTTGGGTGCACTTAAAGGAGGAAACATCACCCCGGCAAAGTATTTCTGCGGAAAGTAGAATACTTGAAGTGTCTGAAACCAGTGGCGGGCGGTGGACGAAAACTGGGAGGGGGGGGTGGGTTCATCCCTTGGAACGGATGAAATTAGTGAGCACTTTTTACCCCTCAGCCCTAAAGGCTGACGGGGTATTGCTATATTTCGTGAGGTTGGGAGGGTGGGCGGGAATCTATACTTCGTGCGGTTGGGAGGGTGGGCGGGAATCTCCAAAAACTTCGACATCGGGCTGAGGGGTATTCCGTGCATTGCACGCCGATTTTCAATCATTGTTCTTGGTCAACATGTTAGTTTCCCTTATAATGTGATGTTTGGGCGAATGAATAATAAATTCTATAGAGTGCTTAATTCACATGCCTTAATTGGCAACTCTTCACGAAAAAACCACCGTGGATTTTCCGCGTTTTTTGTCACCTCCTAAGCAAGTTGTCAAACCTGTGCGTAATGATTGTTTAATTGAAAAAGATTTAAATGCACTCTTTTTTGCGTTCAACTGGTGCGTTTGATTTCTCGTCTTAACGAAGACAATAGCTACACCTGAGAGGGGAGAGTTCAAGTGACTTTACCATGGAAACTGACTGAAAACAGATCAAGACTAATAAGCAGTTTAAAGACATGTTTATCGCCGTCGTTGTTCTCTGTCCACCACCCGCCACTGTCTAAAACGCATATTTTAATTTGATAATGATCCAGTGCGACGCATTGTTAAACCAGTGAATCTTCAAATTGGCTTCAATACCAGGGGACAGTTTAGTTGGGGAATAATCTGATTTTGAATTTGATCTTCGGAAACCACACCTTTAAAGTGCTTAATAACCTTAACCTCTTGCAGTTTTCATCTCCCGATCAGCCACAGTTGCTCAGACTAATTGGTAAAACCGACAACAGCCTAATTTACTTTTGATAGCATTGTTATGCATTGCACCACAAAATTATGAGGCGTCTTCTGCGCATAAATGACGACGTAAAATAGGCCTTTGAATATGCCTTCATAATTTCAGCGCTAGTTAAGTGGCACCGATTTGCGGAAATTAGTTTGCGTGGCTGCGGGAATTCGTTCTTTATTTTGAATGTTGTCACGGCTGAAAGGCGCTGTAAGGTTGCAGTGCTCTGTGACAATCCCAAGGACGGCGAAAATGAATGCTGCTAAGTCAGGGAAAGTTTTGGTTTTGCAATGCCATATCAATTATATAAATGTTGGCAATGGGAATTTACATTTCATTAACATCTCTAATTATAGGTCATGTATTGGTCTTGGTCGCTCAGTCGATAAATTGTTAGACTGTTAATCAGGCCAGTGCGTTGATTGATAAATCCACCACAATCAGTGGAAAGTCTGTATTGGTGGTGTGTTTGTGGTCAGCTATTGCCAACGCAGAGCCAGACACAATGTTTTTTGACCTGCTTGAGTTGGATGGGACCACAGCAAATGATATTACAGAGAAACGAAAGTTACGACTGTAACTACGGTTCTATGAGTCCCGGATGACCGCCAGGCGGTGCTTAAAGCACTGGATATCACCGCTCGCGCAAGCGCGTGTCGAGTACAAATAAAAACAATGTCACCCGTGACCCCTGCGTGACTCCTGGAAGGCTATATCTTCCGGTGTGCGCAGGGTTCGGTTCCTAGAAACTACTCGCGAGAGCACGAGGCCTCTGAGTGACCGAATGTCCTGGCGGTCATCCGGGACTCATAGAACCGTAGTTACAGTCGTAACTTTCGTTCTATTTTGTCCCTTTATGACCGCCAGGCGGTGCTTAAAGCACTGGATGACGTATACCAACAACGTCACACAGAAGCCCAAGCAGATACCTCAGTGATTGGAGGCAGAAGAAGCTGGGAGCAGGACCACACCCATCGGGTGGGGAGAGGCAACGTTGATTCTGTAAAAGCAGGCAAAAGTATCAGGCGACGTCCAGGAAGCCGCCGCACAGATGTCTTCCAGAGGTACCCCCTTGAGGGCAGCCCACGAAGCAGAGATACCCCTGGTGGAGTGGCACTTTACGTCTGGTGGCAAGGAATGGTCACTGACTCCATAGGCATGTTTAATCGTCTGGACCACCCAGTGGGATAGACGTTGTTTTGAGAGAGCACAACCTCGATTGGGCCCACTGTAACAAACAAAAAGCTGCTCCGATTGTGGCACAGATGCTGTAGCAGCAACATAAGCATTAAGAGCCTGTACTGGCCACAGCAGGCTCGACCCATCCTCGGCTGAGGGAGAGTTGAAACGGGCGAGCTGGATTGGCCGATTGACATGTGTCCGTAGCAATACTTTGGGGAGAAATGCCACGTTTGGCCATAGTGTAACCCCCGAACCATCCGGGTTCCATGTAAGACAGGACTCACTGACTGACAGGGCATGTAATTCTCCAACTCTCTTGGCTGATGTTACAGCAAGGAGAAAGGCAGTTTTCATTGACAGCCATTTCAGGTCTGCTCGAGCTAAAGGCTCAAAGGGAGGAGCAGACAGGGCACTTAGGACCAGGGACAGGTCCCACACTGGGGCACTTGGGGCCCTTGGAGGGTGCAGCCTCAAAGCCCCTCTGAGGAAGAGAGACACTAACCGGTGGCATCCCACAGTAGCATTGTCAACCAAGGCATGTCGTGAGGAAATGCCTGCCACATACACTTTCAAAGAGGAGTGAGCACGACCACCATCCAGGAGGGACTGAAGGAACTCCAGGATCATAGCCACAGAGCATAGGGCAGGATCCTCTGCCCTGCCCGCACACCAGGCAGAGAAACGCCTCCATTTACTTTCATACTGAAGACGGGTGGATGCAGCACGGGCATTCATGATGGTAGCCTGAACGGGCTCGTTACAGCTCGTCAGGAGAGGGTCGGGCCTAGCAACGGCCAGACCCATAGCTGGAGGCAGCTGGGGTTGGGATGCCAAACCTGACCCCCCAGCTGTGACAGAAGGTCTTTCCTCTCTGGGAGGCGCCATGGAGAGCTGCAACAAAGCCTCCGCAGCATCGGAAACCAAGATCTCCCTGGCCAAAAGGGGGCCACCAGGAGGAGCCAGTGGCCCCGCTGAAGGACCCTCTGCAACGTTGGCAGAATCAGAGGCAGGGGGGGAAATGCACATAGGAGCACCTTGGGCCACTCGTGCCCGAGGGCGTCCTGTCCCAGTGGAGCGGTCTCCTCTGTCCAAGAGAACCAGAGTGGGCAATGAGTTGACTCCTCTGTGGTAAAGAGGTCTACCGCTGCTCTGCCGAAGAGGTTCCATATGGTGTCTACCACCTCCGGGTGAAGACGCCATTCCCCTGGTGGGGTCTTGCACCGGGAAAGGAAGTCCGCCACCTGATTCTGTTCCCCCGGCAGGTACATTGCCCGCAGGCTGGATAGGCGAGGAGTGGCCAACGTCAGGAGGCACCGGGACACCCAAAGCAGCTGCACTGACCTGATGCCTCCTTGATGATTGATCTGGGAGACAGTGGACATGTTGTCTGACTGAACAAGCACATGTCTCCCCTGCAGACATGGCAGAAAATGCTGCAGTGCCAGATGCACAGATTGAAGCTCCAGCACATTGATGTGGCAGTTGCGGTTGCAAGCAGACCACTGTCCCTGGGCAGGTCTTCCTCGCCACACCGCACCCCACCCTGAGAGAGAGGCATCCGTGATGACGGTCTCTCGGAAGGATGGAATAATCCCCAAGGATGCCCCTCCCAGCAGGAACGCCCTGTCCTTCCAGGGCGCCAAGGCACGAACACATGCCTGAGAGACCCTGACCAGCCTGCGCCTGTGTTTTCTGGCATCCAGGTGGAGGCTGTTTAGCCACATTTGCAAGGGGCGCAATGTCAGCAGACCCAAGGGTACAACAGCTGAGGCAGCTGTCAGTTTGCCCAAGAGCTGCAGAAACTTCATGTAGGGCAGCCACCTGCCCCTTTTGAAGTGGGGAAGGAAATGCAAAATATTGCTCACGCGCCGTGGCGAAAGGTAGACCTTCATGGCGACAGAGTTGAGCTCCAGCCCTAGATAGGTGACCTGCTGAGAAGGGACCAGGCAGCTCTTCTCCTTGTTCACGTTGAGCCCCAACCTGGCCACGTGAGACAATAGACGGGCCGTATCCCCTGACACCTGATCTCGGGATGGCGCACAAACTAACCAATTGTCTAGATATGGAACAATCTTCATACCTTGTGCCTGCAGAGGCGCAAGGGCTGCTGCCACACATCTGGTAAACACCCTTGGGGACAGGGAGAGCCCGAATGGGAGCACCCTAAACTGGTAGTGGTGACCCTGGAAGGCAAACCTGAGGAATGGCTGGTGATGTGTGGCGATAGGCACATGAAAATAAGCATCGTTCAGATCCACGGATGTAAACCATTCCCCCTGACTGATCATGCGCAACACGTCTGCCGTGGTCAGCATCTGGAAGGACAGAACCTTCAAGTAGCTGTTGAGGCCTCTCAGGTCCAGGATGGGACGAAGTCCGCCGTCTTTCTTGCTGACAAGAAAGTAAGTTGAATAGAACCCCCCTGTCTGATTTAGGGGATCTACCGGCAAGATGGCACCCTTGCTCAGGAGGACGGACAACTCCCGAGCCAGAGTTAGGGCTTTTGCCGAGTCGCTGATGATGGTCATTGTGACCCGGCCAGACGCAGGGGGCCGGTGTCGGAACTGCAATTCGTACCCTCGAGTCAGGGTGGAAACCACCCAAGGGTCTGCCGAGCAGGCAACCCAGTAACTGAGCTGCTGCTCGCCGACAACCGGCCCCATAGCCCGAGCTCCGTCCCCCACGGCCTTTAGAAGTGCCGGGGGATGGCGGTCAGACTCAGAGCCCCGACGCTGTCCAGCCGATCGACGTCCAGGAGGACGAGTGTCAGCAGCAGGCTGCTCAGCAGGCCGCTGGAAACCCGACCGGTGTGTAGGTGGCTGAGGGCGGCGCCCAGAAGTAGATGAGGGGCCTCTCCGATTGCTGGGAGCAGGCGCTCTCCTGTGGAGGCTAGCCAGCCGCTGCCTGGTCTCCCCAGCCAGGGCTGTACGGTCCAGTGCCTCCTGAGCAGCCGAGCCAAACAGCTCCCCTGGTTCTGCTGGTACCTGACGGAGGACCTTCCAAGTGGCCTCCGTCAAAGGTGACTGCACAAGCAGACATGACGGCGTGCATGTACCAGTTTGGACATCAACCGGCCTAGCTCCTTTGTCTGGAAGGCGAAAGCCTGCAGCGATGCATCACAGATGTCACGGGTAGAATCATCCACCTGTGCATCCTGCAGGGAAGTTGAGAGGGCAAGCAGTAGGTGGGAAAGGGAGTTGCCGAGCCGACCAATGCGTGCCGCTGCATCATAGGCCCTACAGATATATCCATCAGTGTCTCGACACTGGACAGAGGGGCACCTGGCGTTTGGCTTCAGAGCCTCATCAGGAGCCACAATCAGGGCCGCAACAAGGGGCTCGACAGCAGGCATGTGTCCCAGGCCAACAGCTTCTGGACTCTCCATTGCTGCCAAAATCCGTTCATCAGAAGTTGGCTTGGAGAGGGCTGTAGTATCTCTCCAACACGCATGCAGCTCTTTCAAAAAATCCGGCGAATGCGGGATGGCAATTTTAGCTGGAGAAGGATTGCGCCTGTGGAAGGCGCTAGGGGCCACATTTCCTTGGGGGGTATCGAGGTGCACGCGCGCCAAAGCGGTGCCGATAATGGTCTCCATGGAGGAGGCATCTGACCCCCAGTGAGAACTCTGGGCTGATGAGCGCAAAGAATGCTCTGAGGCCTGAGAGGCAAGGTCACCTGACGAAGCATGAAACTGAGTCGCAGAGGCTGCAATGGAAATGGCGTCCTCTGGCGGGGGTGGCTGCAGTGCATGCCCTAATCCAACAGGTTCCCTTAGATGCGCAGGCTGCAGACTCCAGAGAAGTGTCTTCATCTGCTCCATGTCAGCAGCCAAGCGATTCACTTTAGTTGAGCGCTGGCTGTTCAACTTCCTCCGCTTGGGGGCACCCACAGCGCTCTGTGTTGAGGGCCTCTTTAGAGTCCTCCCACTACCAAAATCAACCCCCACTGGTTGGGATGAAGGGAGGCTGGCCAGTGGATCTAGCTGCGCTAACCTGGCTAGTCTCACTGACCGCGGCATTATGCTGCAATTCATGCAAGCACCTTCAGTGAGGGCTTCTTGTAAATGCTCAATGCCCAGGCAGGAGGGACAGAGATCATGGCCATCTGCTAGATCCAGGAGGGCCTGACATCCAGTGCAGGACTGTTCCATCACAGCAAAGGCCAGGGCAGAGTAAATGTGTGACAGTGCTGGGAGAGGGCAGCGAGCACACTACCTTCGCCAACAGGGTAACACAGATAAGAGTGATATAACAGAGCTGGGAGAGGGGAGCGAAAACGCTGCCTTCACCAACAAAGTTAACACAAGTTAAACAAAAGAATAGGATGTGACAATGCTGGGAGAGGGCGGCGAACACACCACCTTCACCAACAAAGCAACACGAAAACAAACAAAAAGCAGACTGAGACTGTGCTGGGAGAGGGCAGCGAGCACACAACCTTCACCAACACAGAAATAGAGCAGATAATAGCAGCAGACAATAGCGCTACAAAACAGCTCTCCAGCTGCTGTGAGCAATGCCGGGAGGGAGGGGCAAACGCCGCTATCTCCAGTAAAACTCATTAAACTGACAAATAACGTGCCAGCCACAACCTGTCAGAGGACGATAAAATCGTTGCTCCCAACGTAAGGCACGAGGTTGCACAGGGCAAGTGACAATAACTGAAATGGGATAGTAGCTTGTAAGTTTTAAGCTTGTACTCTTAACGCGATCGCGAGAAGAAAAAAGGAACCGAACCCTGCGCACACCGGAAGATATAGCCTTCCAGGAGTCACGCAGGGGTCACGGGTGACATTGTTGTTATTTGTATTCGACATGCGCTTGCGCGAGCGGTGATATCCAGTGCTTTAAGCACCGCCTGGCGGCCATATAGGGACGAAATAGAACTGCTAGCATGTCTTCATAAAAATGGCTTTGATAACTATTTCTTGGGTGAGTGTTTTGTGGCATTTGTATGTGACGGAGCATCAGTAATTCCAGACAGAAGAGTTGCTGCACAACTTTGTACCAGATTTCCAGACCTGTTTGTGTGACACTGCTCAAATCATCGTCTGGAATTGGCAGTTGGCGATGTTCTCAAGGAGGTTGGCGGACTTAACCACTGTAAGATCTTCTTTGACAAGCTCTACACTCTAGGCTATATCATGCCTCACCCAAAAACCAAAGAGAAGAACTGTGTCATTGTGCACTGAGTGTTGGGCAACATCTTTCGATTGGACATGTTTTGTCGGTAGATAATTCATAGATGGATTTTAACAAGAAAATACTTGTTAAAACTAGTGAAGTTTTAAAACAATATTTCTTAAAATCAGGATCATGTTCTAGTATTTGAATGTTTCACTTAATGATCTGCTGGTACCGACCGCCCACCGCCAACTTAATTTACCCGCCAATTGTTGAAAAGGGGGAGTACAGGTGTTGTGCCGTAGAATGCACCCCTGCCGCAGATCGCACCCCCTTCGCGGGAGCGCGTACGTCATTCCAATACAAAAGTGACCCAGTTCGCCTTTATTTCGTAGAGTGTAACAGTTTCACGTGTTAAAATCTTGCTAAGGATTTACCGCTTTGATTCCGCAACCAATCACAGTGCTAAAAAGTCCGAACGACAGTATCATATATTTATTTTTTGTGAAGGAGGTACTGAAATTAAATAACAAATGGTATGGCTTCGCGACATAATATCCTAAAGCCACGTGATACGAGTGATAACGAAAGCATAATGATCTTATATCTAGCCTTCGTATTTCACAACATCGGTTTTGTGGAAATATATAGCCATACAGCCAGACAAAATGAAGTTCTGATAATTTGAGCAAGTAGGCATCTCGCGGCTAAATTGCATTACTATTATGTTGGTTGAAAGGCATTTGCGGGATACGCGTATATGCCCACCACATCAGATGTTCTTTTCGAGAAGTCAAATGTTTGTCTCAGGTCTTAACAAAATTAAATTAAGTGAACGAACTAATGAATGATCAAATAAAAAAATCCTTAAAGACTTCTTTAATGAAATATTTTTACTTAAAACAGATAAACACCTACAAACAGACCTGTATGAATTGAAAACAATATTTACATCAAAATGCAGCTAATTCTGGGCAGAACAGGAAAAACACTATGGAGGGTGGTCAGCTCGTCTTCAGGAGGTCCCACTCCCGACCTGAATCAAACTAGAAAAGCACCAAATGGATGAAACTTACTCAGGTTCCATGAACTGGGTGCCTATGCACAGTGCTAAAAGCACTTGAAGCTGATGAAAACAAGGGAGAAAAACTCGAGTAGTGTATTCCACGGCAGTGAATGTTTATGGCTTGCTGTGAATTGCACCCCCTGTCTAACTCAGACAAAGAAAGTGCTACATACATGAAATTCCTTCAGGTAAAATGTACTAGGGCCCTTTGCATGCTGTTAAAAGGAATTGATGCTGGGACTACCAGATGTAAAATTCCAGGGGGGTGCATTCCACGGCAGCCCATGTTTTTGGCTTGCCGTGAATTGCACCCCCTGTCTAACTCAGACAAGGAAAGTGCTACATGCATGAAATTCCTTCTGGTAACATGTTCTAGGGCCCTATGCTGTTAAAAGGAATTGATGCTGGGACTAACAGAAATAAAATTCCAGGGGGGGTGCATTCCACGGCAGCCCATGTTTTTGGCTTGCCGTGAATTGCACCCCCTGTCTAACTTAGACTAGGAAAGTGCTACATGCATGAAATTCATTCAGGTAAAATGTACTAGGGCCCTTTGCATGCTGTTAAAAGGAATTGATGCTGAGACTAACAGAAATAAAATTCCAGGGGGGGTGCATTCCACGGCAGCCCATGTTTTTGGCTTGCCGTGAATTGCACCCCCTGTCTAACTTAGACTAAGAAAGTGCTACATGCATAAAATTCATTCAGGTTACACGTACCAGGGCCCTATGCATGCTGTTAAAAGGAATTGATGCTGGGACTAGCAGAAATAAAATTCCGGGGTGGTGCATTCCACAGCAGCCCATGTTTTTGGCTTGCCGTGAATTGCATCGCTTCTCGGCCTTTTGGCTAAGATCAAGTGTAATAGGCAGTGTGCATGCACTGAAGAGCAAAGGGCAGTTGTCATGCGAGTAAGGAATTGCGTGCTACGGCATTCGCTTGCGGAGTCGACTGGAATAGGTCACTGCAGTGGATTGAACTGTTCAATTAAAAAAATATAAGCTTTGAAGACTACAGATGGCAATCAATCATCACAATTGCATATTTAATCGATCAAATTAAAGTAGGGTCCACTTATCTGCTAGTTTTATTTTTGGAATCATGAGCAGTCAAACATAATTCAATAATGGCAAAAACATTTAGCTAATCTCAGGCTGTTGACTTTCCATATGTTGAAATAACAGACACATTTCATTTCTATGCTCAAAATAGCGTTGAAGATCGGCACGGGCGGCACGGTGGCACAGTGGTTAGCATTGCTGCCTCACAGCAAGAAGGTCGTGGGTTCGAATCCGGTCTGGGGCCTTTCTGTGTGGAGTTTGCATGTTGCGTGGGTTACTCCGGTTTCCTCCAAAGACATGCATATCAGGCAAATTGGAGACACCCATAGGTATGAGTGTGAGAGCGAATGGTGTGTGAATGGTGTGTGTGCCCTGCGATGGATTGGCAAGCTGTTCAGGGTGGGTCCCTGCCTTTGCCCGTAGTCAGCTGGGATAGGCTCCAGCTCGCCCCGTGACCCTAGTGAGGAATAAGCGGGTATAGAAAATGGATGGGTTATGAAACTAAACAACTCACTTAGGCTGAAGCCATAACTAAACAGTTAATTCAAGTGTTGTACGGTGCTATGGAAAGGTGTTTGCCCCCTTCCTGTAAACTTGTCTCAGATCCTCAAACAAAATTACGAACGGCAAAACAATCAAGTTCAACTCAAAAACAGATTTTAAATGAAAATGTATTGAAGGGAAAGGTTATCAAAACCCAATGGCCAATTGTGAAAAAGAAATTACCCCCTCAGTTACTGAATCAGCAAATTCACCAAATTTCATTGATATTTAGGTTGGACTAGATGCATCATACTTGATTCCAACCAGCTCTTTTAACCCAAGACACATATAACACCTTTTGGAGCAATATGAAGCTGGTAAAAAGGTCTATACATGACACGATGCCTCAATCAAAAGGAATTATGGAAGTGATGAGAAAATTAGGTACATATATCAGTCTGGTGAGGTTACAAAGCCTTGCTCTGGGACTCAGAGTTCAAACCAGAGCAAAAGCCACAAATGAAGAATCCCGGAAACTGTGGATTATTTTCTTAGGAGTGGCTGGCCCTCTAACATTCCTCCAAGAGCACATTGCTGATTCATTGGAGAAGTCACAAAGGAACATTTAAGAAACTGCAGGCCTCTCTACCCTCACGTAAGGTTAGCCCTCATGAAGTGGAATTTTCTGCAATGGCCAAGTCAATCCTGTGACACAAATCCGATGTAAGCAAGCATTACATATTCTGAAGGCGAAACACCTCAAGAACAAGCAGGAACTTGAAGACTATGAAGGCCTGGCAGAGCACCACCAGGGCACAAACCCAGCGTTCTGTTATACCCCCATCACAGCAAACTAGTTCTTACGATGTTCTTGAAAATGTTGGCGAACGGGCTCAAACTGTGTGCTAACGGAGTGGACATTGTAGCTACTTTTTCCGAACTTCATGGACAGGCTCGTCCGGGAAGTGTGCATTAGACATTATTTGGCCAAAGTTACACATTCTACCCCGACCACATCCCGTTTTACGATTATTTTAGGACAGGGCAAGATGTTTTGAGAACTACTTTGGCATGACAATAGCATTATGTTTATGAATTCCAGGCATCAGGCAGTCATTGGCTGCAAAGGATTTGCCACCACGTATTAAAAATGACAATTTAGTTTATGTGTCTATTTGTCTGGTTACTTTTGAGCCAATACATTCAGGGGGTTATGCATCAAAATGCTTTAATCCCTACACACATACAATACATACATACGTACATACAATATTTTTAAACAAAACCCTGATATTAATGGTGATAGTAAAGATGTGCGCAGTGTGGACTGTTTCTCTTAAGATAGCATTTAACCCTTTCAAAAATTTGAAAATGAATGTTTTCAGAATGTTTTTCAAAATACAAAGTCAGTGATCAAGTCCTCCATCACCATTAATTAGCATTAGTGATAAGAGCATCAACATTTGAATGTGTGGTAAAGGGCATATGAAAAGACACAGACCAAATATGCATTATCTAATGCCTCCTTATCTGTGAAATAAATTCTTGTCTGCTCCTTCACTCTTATGTTGTTGAGACAGGACTGGACATGCAAATGGAAAAGCCAGATAAAATATGTTTATTTAAAATATGTCAAATACGTTCACACTGTAAAATATAAGCAAAATCCAAAAAAGAGTGACAGCAAGGAGATGACGGGTGAGGACACAGGTGCATGCCTTCATCAGGTCTTAAACATCGTCTATTTTAGCGCATGAGAGAGGAGCAGGTGAGCAGCACAGCTGAACGCCATCATGTGCATGAAAATGGAGTCCATCTTATTCACGATGGGAGGGGGAGAATCGCTGGTACAGGGAGGGAATCCGCTTCACGAGTAAAATCTGCTGTTGTTGATTTTCTTATCCTTCATTCTGCAAATGGAGACAGAAAGTTAACTGGGATATGACAACACTGAACTGTAGAGATACTTACACTACTGCTACTGCAATATGCCCTTCTGCCGTCTAATAGACATCTCTGTTACCGCGGGCCTACCAGCAAAGCAATGTTATTCTCTTCCTAGCTCAAGTCTCTTTTCTGTACCACTGATATGGCAAATAAACTGTTGAAACAAAAAAAAAGTATGTTATTTGATATCAAGAGGAACTGTTGCGACATTATTGTGATTTTTTTCGTTTATTCCAAAAAAAAATTCACCGAGTGGTACTGTGTAGCTGGAAGAAAATTGACTCTTAAGAGGGTTAATAATAATTGCATTGCATGATCTGAAATATTAAAAAATTAACGTTACAGAAGTTGTAGGTAGCATTACTTATAGTAGTACTACTTCAACGATTAGTGACTAAGTGACTGAATTCTGTCACAGGGCAATGAGGCCGTTGTAAGTTAAAGTAACACTGGGAACAGCACGAATCCCCACGAATGCACGCGCTCACTTCTGTCTGCATGTGTCCTGGATCTTGTGCAGTTGGCTCTCGTTGGTGCTGAATTCCCGGATGAGGTCGTCACGGCGATGGGCGGAGCGTTGCAGGCCGCTGTGGGTGTCATACAGGAAGAGCTCGTTTCCTAGCTCCGCCTGCCTCCTTCGCAGCTGGTCGAATGAGGAGTACAGCTCCTCCTCAGCTTTCTGATTGGACGGCAGGGACAATGACATCGCCACACGTGACATCATTATCCTTACTGCCGCCTTCCACCCACGCATGCTTGTTCACATACACTACTGAGGTAGCAGCCATTTACAATACCACTAATACAGATAAGTAAATTATTAATACTGTGCTTAGTTATACATGCAGCTGTAGGACAGCATATTTATGAGAACGATGTTTACACAAAATTTTGTCCTTAAGACTTACCTCCCACTGCAGTCTCTGATGTTCAGCATGAAAAATTGTGAAGTTTTAGGATGAGACAGATGCAGTAAGAACTCAATCATTATCCATTTACAGATCACTTAAATTTTTTAAAATAATTTTCACCAACACTGGCACAGACCGCACCCAAACAGATTAATAGGTGCAACTGTTCTTTTGGAATGGGCTCAGTAGATTTAATCTTAAAAACCGTCTGTGTCGCATCTGCAAAGACAGTTTTGATTTGTACTAGGTTTCGATAGAAGTCTGATTCAGAACTAAGTCCTCAGCTCACTGGACCTCTCGAAACATACCTCCACCTGCTCCACATCAATGTAGACCAGCAGGGACGCAAGCTCGATGTTCTCACTGAAACCATTTTTCAGCGGAACCGACCGATACCCTGAGGAAAGAAGAGTGAGATGAGGGAATAGGTAGAAGAAGAGGAAGGATGATGAGGATTGTGGCTGCTTTTGGATGAAAGTGTAAGTGCTTCTCTCTGTGTAGAAATGAATAACAGACATACTGTAACACAAAGTACCAAAAGCATTTCAAGGCTATTCATTCCAATTTGACCTTTCCCTATGCATAAAGTTAACACATACAAATATCCGCTGTGTTTTGAAACACAA
Source organism: Gymnothorax reevesii (assembly GCA_029721435.1). NCBI lineage: Eukaryota > Metazoa > Chordata > Actinopteri > Anguilliformes > Muraenidae > Gymnothorax > Gymnothorax reevesii. The sequence goes on along the minus strand of CM056574.1, from coordinate 26,017,055 downwards.
AATTCCAATATCAATTTTGATCCAATGTGGCGTATATATTTTTGTATGGGGTGAGGATGTGTATGAATAATGTATGCCTGTGTGTGTGTCATCATTTACGTTGGTGTGTGTATGATTATGTGTGCATTCGTGGGTGATTATTTCACCATGGGGGTGTATTTGGTGGCATCTCTCACCTGACCGGATGCCTTTGACTGGGAATGTTGCCTGGGCGAGGAAGTTCGGGTCGGAGAACATGTCCTCCTCATTGACTATAAAACGCAGGAAGGTCAACTCAGGTTCATAAACCATAAACTGAACCGGCTCTGGAGGAGCTGGCCACACTGGATTCAGTCCGTTATCATCTGAAAACACACACAGCACACCGGAGTGAGACAGACGAGAAGTGTATCACTCCCACATGCGCACGCATACAGGGGTCTATTCTCCCATGCGCTTAAGTCGAAAAAAGCGCGTAGCTACGTGCTTTTCAGCCTACGTATTCTCCCCTCGACTTATGTCTGTGCATTACGTGCCTTGAAGGCAGTTACGCGCTTGGGGCGGAGCAAGGCCAAAATTGGGGCGTTCCCGGGTGTTTCTCATGCAAATAACACTTACGCGTATTCTCCCCCTGGCTTACGCGCTTTTTCTGTTAAGCGCTTTTGAGGGCTGTATTAAGGTCAAGCGCCAACATTAGGCGAAATTGAATATTGCGTTTGATGTCGGTTATAGGCCGAATTTTAACATTACTTTTATTTTATTTAACATGGTAAAGGTTGAGACATTTAATATTCGATTGTTCTTCCTTATTTCTAAACTACATTTCTCAAAGCCATGATAATTTATCAAACGAAATCATCACATGATATTACGCATCAGCCTCTTCTCCAATCAGTTAAATTACAAACGCAAAACAATTAATTAATACGAGTATACATAAGACCATCATTCTACCATGCCCTCAAAATCTAAAGCCAAAATGCCAGTCCTGCATTTGCTTGCACTCTTGCGTGATTGAGAAAGAGTAAGAGGAGCGTGCCGAGCTCGAAGACGAACACGCATATATCGGCTTCGTTTGGACATCCTGGGACAAACGCATCCAGCGCTTTCGCCAGGACCGTGCATGAGGCAATCATCTATCTTTGCCGACTTGTGGATGAACAACTATCCAGCCGCAGCAATTATCCACAAAACATACCCGTGGTCATCAACGTCAGAACTGTGCTGTCGCTCCTGGCATCTGGGTCGTTTCAGAGAGTGGCTGGTGATGTCATTCACATCACAGGCGTCTGTGTCAAGGTGTCTGACGCAGTTCGTTGGCGCTCCAAGTTCTTCTCCATGCACTTCAACTGCAGAAAGAGTAGATGCCATCCCCTCCTCCTTGCAGTGAAATGCACAGGGGATGATGGTTGCCCACCACCTGTTGCGTGTACAGTTCTCCGGTGTGCAGAGAACCTGGCTTTTACAGCGCCCCGCAGATCTCTCCATTTATGCTTTAAATCGGGGATACTGCGCTTACATCTCCCCATCGAATCCACAACCAGAACTATTCGCAGCTTAATTCCTCGGATCAGCCTTCATTGCTTGCTTGCCATACAACACCAACATCTGTGAAATTTGGTTTTCGGCTTTGGCTCGACATCGCCATCATTGTCTTCCATGTTCTATCAACAAATTCGACTGCCCTATATGTTCGTGATAATCTAAAAAGTTGTGATATTCTCACGAGTGAGGGGATTGATTTTTCTAATTGAGGATATCTGTATTAACTAACTCGAGTCCTAGTAATGTTTTACCATTGGGAATACTGTGTAATTTAATGTGTGAATAAAGATATATTAAATAGGCTACTCTAGATTGAGCCATACCCTGGCAAATACCAGAGCACTATCCATTTCTTAATCAATTTTAGCCTTTAAAGGATAGCTGACATGGGAAGAATCATTATCAGTAAATGGGATAATTGATTATCATAAGGTATTAGGCACAAGTTCAAGTGAATGTGTCGCTCAAATCAAATAGGATGATAGGCTATGGATATGGAATTCTGTCATTGCTGAGGCGGTTTCGGGGCGGGGAAAGAATCCTTGTTAAAGCGTTTCCATGTCCTTTAGTTGCAAACCTGACATCGGAGTAGTTTTCAAGTGCGCAATTTCTAAATGAGATCATATAAACTGTCTTTGATTGTCTTTGCGTGACTAGAATGTTCCCTTTGTCTTCTTCCCTGTCTTCCATGGAACAAACAGGCTGGTGTAGGAGGGGCACATTTTCAATGATCTGATTGCGCTGATTGAGAAGCGCTAAATTCTTTATTTATTATTTCATTATCGCGGCAATTTGTTTGTATGCATAGCTTTAATGCCATGGTGGCTAGAGTAAGAAATAACAAGTGTTTGTCACTAACATATCCCCCGCCGCCGCAATTTTATGTGTCCGTACGGACTGAGCCCAATGCTATATCCAATGCTATATGCTATATATGATAAATAAAGAGATGTCTGAATTACGTCTTGTAATTGGTACGGCCTACTATAACAGCGGCATATAAAACCTCGTATCTTCACAATGACAAACTTCACAGGAAAATAAAAAAAATTAAATAATAATAATAATAATAATAATATAAATTGATAAATATAGTTTAAAATAAAAATGTTTAATTTTGCATGTAAGAATAGTGGACATACGAGTTTTCGTTTCTTATCAGTTTGGAGATACGAGGTTTTATCAGCAGGCCGACGATATTCAAATTTAAAGTCTGGTTTGCGTTTTCCATGGACCACAAATGCGTTTTCATGGTTAATCAGAAAATCCCTTTTCCATGTTTTCCTGATAGCCATAATCAATGAGCTTTGTACAGAGTCTGCCTCTCTTTTAGATCAGTCACACCTCTTTCATAAGGCCGCCTACATTCTGAAGTTAAGCGCTGTGGGCGTGATCGAAGCGAGTAGGGGAGAATACGCGTAACTCAAAAGCGCTTAACTCGAAGCGCGTAAAAAAGGACTTACGCGCTAATGGGAGAATAGACTCCACAGTGAGCTCCACGATTCATTGGACACAGACACATTTTTTTGTGATTTCGCTTCTACTGGTTGAGTCAATCATTTGACCTGAATCCAACTGAACATGCATTTTATATGTTAAAGAGGAGACTGAAGGCAAAAAGTCCCCGAAACAAGCAGGAAGTGAAGATGGCCGCAGTACAGGCCTGATAGAGCATCATTAGGGAGGAAAAGTAACTCAGCGTCTGGTGATGTCTATGCATCACAGACTACAAACAGTCATGCAGAGGTTATGTGAAAAAATATAAAAAAATGATTACTTTATCCCACATTATGTTCAACTGTCCAATATTTTTTGATATGCCCAAAGATGGTAGAAATATGCACGAAAGGTGCCGTCATTTCTGAATAGCTCATACCACATGGATGAAAACACCCTGAAATTACAGCTGACAGCACTTCAACCTCAATGTGTTACGGTTCTCCCTCGTGCGCTTATTTGTGCTTGTGCGTTCCCCCCCCCCGTGCCTCTTGATTTGTTTTTCAGCTCTATCCCTGCGGTCTGACCATTGAGCCCCTCTTGCCCTGACTCCTGTTATATCATGTGACAGCCTTCAGCATGCCTGAGTCTCGTTGTCCAATCACATTTCCTCTTTCGGTTTCGGATTTGGTATTTCACTCATTGCTTCCACCAGTGCTTAATTCTGGGTCACGCGAAACTCTGAGTGAATGCGTTCTCCGATTACTAGTCATTACTAGTATTATAGTCATTATACTAGTATTATCATTATACTAGTATTACTAGCATTACTAACTAACTACAAACCCATACTAACCAGCACTTATTTAGGGGTGTTTGTTCGTCACATAGTATTAACCTAATTAACTCATTAGCGAGTGCGAGTGTTTCTAGCTTTTGTAATTCCTTCCTTAGCTTTCCCTGATTAACTGCGTTTAAAGCTATACTTTCCTTTGCTGTTCTCGTGGTGCTTTTTACTTGTCACGCTTAGATTACCTTAATCTAAACTGTCTAGTTTGATCGATTGTCTTAGAGTTTTGTCTCGAGTCATTGTTAACCCGGTCCTTGTTAATTTGTTTATTAATCCCAAGAGTTCCATTCAAGATTGCCTTCCGAGTCCCAGCCTCCTCTCGTGGCTATTTCAGTGGGAAAGAGAAGGGACCGTCAGGCGGGACTTTGTATCTGCTCAGCTCTGCATGGTGAAATCTGAGCTCCTGTGCCTTCCCGAGTATTTCTTGGGTTTTATTCCCGAGTCTTGCGTTTACTGTGCCCACGTCTTGTCTGACCTGCATCTCAGTCTCCTAGTGTGTCCGTCAGTTTAGTTAGGGTCAGTTTTTGTTTTTCTAGTTTATCCACTCTTGGAGTGTGTATTTCTGTTTCCCCCTGCCTTGAGCAGTGTACCTTAGTTTCTCCCATTTGTTCAGTGCTTGTGCACGGTGTTTTGTCTCTGGCTTGTGTGCCTATTTTCTCCTTAGTGTTTGGTGTTTCAATAAACACTTTGGATCCTGCATCTGGTGTCCCCCTGACCTTTTCTGACACACTGGCGCTGTAACCTCGCTTGTATACAGAACCTAAATGAAAAGTGTGTCACTGCCCAACAAATTATGGCGCTCACTGTATACACACACTCGCAAACCCATGCAAACATAAACAACCCCATCCCAACCACCACCCAATCTCTTCCTCACGTCTAACGATGGTCTTGAACTTGCTGTCCTCTGTGCTGAATCCACACAGCTCTATCTCCACAAATGGGCTGACGATGCTCCGGCCTGGTTTGGGCAGATGCCGGGCTGCAATCACCTACAGGTAAAACCAGAGAGCCAACACAACACTTAATGTGCTAAATAATTATTTAATTTCATTTATAGAATGTAAAGGGAACACATAGAAATAATGCAAGGGGAACAGATTTATCAGCTGAGTTCAAGAGTTTGCCACAAGTGTGTTATGATAAACATATCTATAAATGTCATGTATAACCAAAAGCTGACATAGCTCTTTTGAATTTTTTAAAAATCATTTCAGTGACTTGAGATCAGTAAATATAGAAGGTACAACAGAAGGGTAGGTGGGTCCTCACTCGAACCGTGATGATGAGTTTTATCCTTTTCTTGTCCGGCTGTGGGTACGGATCATAGCTGTCAGAGCGCATCATCTCCGGTTGCAGGATGTACCCAGTCTGTCCGTTAAGACTGAAGAGGGCGCTGTTCAGCTGCATGCTCTTATCTGAGAAGAAACACAATGATCACCCTGCTTAACTTCTGCAACTCCACACAGTGCCTTCAGTTTCTAATACACACTTAACATGCACAAATGAACCAAATCAATACACACTGGATATCACACAACTACAACACATAACTTACAGCTACACAATTCACACAATGCCTACACACACACAGTCTCTTTTCAATGCCCTGGTAGAAATTTCATCTTTGCTCCAGTTTGGTTCTAAGCAGGTACAGCTGGTTTGAAGCTGGTATGGAGATAGCAACAGGCCGGTAAACTCTGGACAGACCATATTGGACCATCTTAATACAGACAATAGACCAGCACTAAATTCCTGGTCGCATCCAGCTCAAGCTGGTGTTGGTTCCAAACTGACAGTATTTGACTGAAGTTTGAGTTTCCATCATAAAAAGACTCACCGCCAGTCTGGAAGTTGAGCGCCACCATGTGGCAGCCGCAGAGCCAGAGTGGGTAGGGATCGTAGTTGGAAGAGTCTACACGCTGGCCCTTGGGGTAGACTCGGCTCAGGGCCTTCCTGTTGTACATGAGGAACTCCTTCTCTTTGCCTCTCAACACCGGCGCCTTGTTCTCCACAAAGGAGCGGACCTCCTTGTAGGTGTAAGTGTCTGGGAAAGAGGAAGGGACCATTCAGAACCGAGGGTGTGTGCTTTTCTTCATTTCAAAGAGCTGGTATCTTACGTTCCATTAGAATTTGGAATGCCAAATTCACAAATTAAGTACAAACCATAGACTGTATAGACAAGAGCCATCAGGAGGTGGCATATCCTCCCGGCCCCACATCTTCGGATTAGTAAAAGGCGACACTTCAGGTCATAATTTATGTCCACACCAAGTTTTGTTTAGAAATATTGAACGGTTTTTTAAGTTATTCTCTGAAAATGAAATGTTCAAAGACAGACAGATGGACGGCCGAATGGACAACCACACCCATGACTTTATCCCAAGCAAGGTAACAAGCAAGGCATAGCTGATATTTGGCCTAGAAACAAAACTCAGTGGAGGGATGGACAGATGGACATGGAGCATGGACAGAAGATAATAAAGGCACATCTAAGTAATAAAATGTATCCATAAACAGTACAGTCACCGTTAAAACCGAAGAGATGGTGTTAGTTAACGCCTGGTTACCTTGGACATTTTCACCGACCTAACTATGATCTAACGCGCGATAACGCGGTACTTCACACTGTTGACCGATGAGCCGTATCACAGGACAATTTGCCGCCAGGAATAGCCACATGTGGCTCTGCGGACCTGAATGTAGTACCGCGTGTAAGTTATAGAATAGAGGGCATTTTGACGGTAAGAATTACGTTTGTGTTTGCCATTATGTATTTTAACATCTTTTTATTTTCTCTTGCAGTGAAAGTGGAAGTGAGAGCTTCTGCTACCACTGGAAAGCGCGTGACTGATCATTTCCTCGGTTTAAAAAGCCTAGCATGAACAAGAAAAAAAAAAAAATTATGATAAATTCGACTGTAATGTAGGCAATTGCATTCTTGAAGGAAATTGTTTTGGTATTTTAAATATATACTGAACAACAAAAGAAACGCAAGTTAGCTAGTACATTAGTGATGTACTCTTATGGTTACTCAGTGAAAGTGACCGCAAAATAAAGAAAAGTTTGATGAAATGAGTGTAAATGTGCACGCGCTAGTAATAAATTTGATTTTCGAAAATAATTACGTGCAAACTTATTTTCCAGTCTGCCTTTAATGAACTTGGGTTTCTTTTGTTGTTCAGAATATGTCTTTTTTTTGCAGAAACTGTGATTCTGAGAGTTTGTGGGTAGACCTTTAGCGAAGTGTGCTGCAATTGATTTATTGGTTTTGAAAAACCAACAGCAATATACACTACTTCTCAAAAGTTTGGGATCACTTGGAAATTTTCTTGTTTTCCATGGAAACACACATGAAATTAGTCTGAATAGGAAATGTAGCAAATGAACAGAACATGTTGACATTGTCTGAGTTAGAAATAATGATTTTAATGGAAAATGGTGAATATGTACTTCAAACTTTGCCTTCATCAAAAAAAAAACTGTTGATACTGAAACTGGTATTTGATGGGAACTATTAGGGCAGCTGCTAGTTCGCAACCTGTGAGGCATCTTTGTCTTAAACTACACACTCTCAGATATTTGTCTTCTTGCGCAGTTGTGCATCGGGGCCTCCCACTCCTTTTTTCTGTCCTTGTTAGTGCCAGTTTGTCCTGCTCTCTGAAGGGAGTTGTTGACGGCATGGTTTTAAGTTTTCAATTTCTTTGGATTGAATTTGCATTGAATAGCCTTCTTTTCTAAGCACAACAATATACTGACAGGTCTTTAAAGGAAGTTCTTTCTTTCAGGCCATTTTGAGCCTGTAAACAAACAAACAACTGCTGATGCTTCAGGTACTAAACCAACCTCAAGAATGCCATGCTCCCTTTTGCGCTCCATTATTAGTTCAAAGGTTTTCAGCTGTGCAACACATTTACAGAAGGGTTTTCTAACAATCAATTAGCCTTATAAAATGCTTACCTTGGGTCAGCAGTCATACCAGGAGATTGATGCAGAGAACTGACAGTTGCTGATAACAGGCCTCTACGCAAAAATGTAGATAATTCTTTGAAAATCATCTGATTAATTTTAATCGTTTGTGAAATGGAAAAAAATGTTTCTGCATGAAAATGTATTTTTCTTTGGAAAACAAAGAAATTTGCAAGTGATCCCAGACTTTTGAGCAGTAGTGTAAATAAACAAATTGTGATTATTGATGACAATTTTAAATATAACTCTGATATAGATTATACAGTGTGAACTGTAATTATTTCATTATGCATTATAATTATGCGTTTTCGGATCTGCAGAGGTGTGAGGTTGTCTCTCGCCAAGGAGTCAATCTTCGTCCTAAACTGTGGGGAAATGGGTCGTATTGTGATAGGTTCCATAGTTGCGAATATGATATGTCAGTTTATGGTTGAGCATTTTAAAGAAAATTTCTGCCATGCGCTGACCAGGTCATTAATTCTTTAATACAGTCAGCTTAAAGGGATTATTAGGGTGACAACGAGTAATAACTAGAGATGACATGAACTGAGCTGTATTGAATCAGTGCCAGGTGTATTTAATCTGCTTTTAATCCCCTGAATTCAGTTTACGAAAAAGCCATTCAGCATTAAATGACATTTAGTCATTGTCCTTTAGAGATAAGATATTGAGCAGAACTTTAAATTGCATTTTCCTTATTGATTGATATATAGTAAGTTAACTAAAACAACAAGTGCACGGTTCCGCAAATAGTTTATTTAGCATTTTTTTCTCTTGCATTCAGGAGTTGTTATGGTCGAACTAAATTCATATTGTACACAATTATTTTCTAGTTGCAAGCTTTGCGAACATTATATCTTAACATCTGGATGGTTATGACAAATTATTAAACCAAATACAGACGATGCAAAACGTTTTGTCATGAAAAATTGGTTAAAAATTGCCTATTAGCATTTCAAAATTAAACAGTATATAAATCGAAAAACATTCACATTCTTTCCGTAAATGAATTTTACTGAGACGGGGTGCGAGTAATCTTCGATGTAGGAATGGATATAAGCAACTAAATTACAGGTTTGCAACAGGAAAAATAATATATTTTGGCACTTGAGTGTAAAATAATAGTACATAATAGCACACATTATCTACGAACATAAAATATTGCAGAAATGATACCTGACAAACAAAATCCTCACCAAAAATAGCATGAAATTTAATAATCCAATTGTGTATTATACCGCACTAAAGTTTTTAATAGTCACACAGGTTGAGCAAATTGTATTGTCTAGAATATAAAAGTTTGCAGAAATGATTACCAGCAACATCAGCCCCGCCAAAGCAAATCAATATTTTATGTAGGCTAATGTTATTCATATATGGAAGTAAATCGCCAAAAAGCTGTGCCATTATCTACATGTACGGACTACTGTCAACACGACCGCCCCAACCGCCCTCGTGGCTCAGTTATGACTAAACAAACACCCAGCTAACGGGCTATCGCCCAGCTACCACGTGCGCGGTAGGCGGCGGGAGGTCTTCTTTCGTCTTTGTGCGCGTCAAGACGCCTGTCCTACCAACGACGAGATTTCCCAGTCCTACCGACAGCCTAACGCCCCCCTACTGACAGATTAACAACCTTTTCTTTGGTTTTAACGTTGACTGTACTGTATAAAATTTTCTTGAGAAACACGTAACTGTTTAGGGGTTCTGGCCGCGGAGAAGAACGAGATGGCTGATGTCTGAACTGGGAATAAAATGTGGTGGAGGCAAAAATACATGGTCAGGAGGATGGAATGAAGAATGATAAAGCACATCGACACAATAAGATGTGTTCATATACTAAATTTTGTTAAGCAATATTTTTTTTGTTGAAGAAAAGCCCTTCTGCACACAGAAGTTTAGTTCTCCAGTGGGGCCATGTTGTACACTGTGTGTGTGTAACTTTTGGGGTGGATTTGAGTTACATCTTTTCATATGTTTCTGTCACATGAAAAAACATTACATTGCAAGAAAGAGAGGATGAATGCTTTACAAAAGGCATGGTTCCTCAAAAAACATCAGGGCAGTGCTATGAGAGAGCAGTGTTCTAAGTACCAAAGCATTCCTTCTCTTTGCTGCGAGGCGTGCAGTAGACCACCAGCTCCGACATCTCAATGGCAACCTCATCCTTCTTCTCGTTCTCCTTTTGCTTGGTGATCTGAAGGACCAGACAAGGTTCTTTCAGGCTCGGGGTCCCCAACAAGGCCCTCAAATCCATATCTAGCCTTGTTTTTCGTTCCTTTCAGGTAATTATGTACAGTCCCAGTCAAAAGTTTGGACACACTTTGCAAATGTAACAGCGCTCTGTTTTTAGAGAAATTTAAATGGCTTAAATTCTCCATATAATCTCAAATGGAATCTGGTAAGAGATTAACAGTCAGAAGTTAAAAGAGAATAATATACTTGGTTGAATAGTGTCCAAAATTTTAGTTTAAATCAGTTTAAACATAGCTCAGAGCCCGCAGGTGAACATAAGCATGCTAGCTAACATTTAATCTGACGTAAAAACACGATTGTGGGGTCGCAATAATGCAGCCCTTTAATTATTAAGAGAAATGTGCGCAGATTGGATCTCAGTGCAGAGACAGGAAGTGTGGTCACTGGCCTTGTACTGTTTGTTGATTTCGCGCTGGCCGGCATCCCAGGCCACCTGATGCCACTCGAAGAGGTCTTCCACGGTGTCCGTGGCGATGTCCAAGGGCATTGTGCCATCGTCGTCCTTCAGTAGCAGCGTGAGTACGTACGACATCCCGTTCTTGGCTTCCTTTGCCCTGGCTGTAGAAATTCAGACAGGGCCTTGGGTCTGTTTACCACATTTGTTTCCTGGTACTACATAGATTTGGGCAGGCAGCATTTAAAATACACTGCTATAAAAAATAAAGGGAACACTAAAAAAAACACATCCTAGATCTGAATGAATGAAATATACTTATTAAATACTTTGTTCTTTACATAGTTGAATGTGCTGACAACAAAATCACACAAAAATTATCAATGGAAATCAAATTTATTAACCCATATCCAACTTTGATGTAATGTCCTTAAAACAAGTCAGAATGAGGCTCAGTAGTGGTTGTGGCCTCCAAGTGCCTGTATGACCTCCCTAAAACACCTGGGCATGCTCCTGATGAGTTGGCAGATGGACCCCTGAGGGATCTCCTCCCAGACCTGGACTAAAGCATCCGCCAACTCCTGGACAGTCTGTAGTGCAGCGTGCTGGTGGTGGATGGAGCGAGACATGATGTCCCAGATGTGCTCAGTTGGATTCAGGTCTGGGGAATGGGCGGGCCAGTCCATGGCATCAATGCCTTTGTCTTGCAGGAACTGCTGACACTCCAGCCACATGAGGTGTTGCATTGTCTTGCATTAGGAGGAACCCAGGGCCAACTGCACCAGCATATGGTCTCACAAGGGGTCTGAGGATCTCATCTCAGTACCTAATGGCAGTCAGGCTACCTCTGGCGAGGACATGGAGGGCTGTGCGGCTCCCCAAAGAAATGCCACCCCACACCATTACTGACCCACTGCCAAACCGGTCATGCTGGAGGATGTTGCAGGCGGCAGAATGTTCTCCACGGTGTCTCCACACTCTGTCACGTGCTCAGTGTGAACCTGCTTTCATCTGTGAAGAGCACAGGGCGCCAGTAGCGAATTTGCCTTCTTGGTGTTCCTGGTGTTCTCTGGCAAATGCCAAACGTCCTGCACGGTGTTGGGCTGTAAGCACAACCCCCACCTGTGGACGACGGGCCCTCATACCATCCTCATGGAGTTGGTTTTTGACCGTTTGAGCAGACACATGCACATTTGTGGCCTGCTGGAGGTCATTTTGCAGGGCTCTGGCAGTGCTCCCCCTGTTCCTCCTTGCACAAAGGCGGAGGTAGCGGTCCTGCTGTTGGGTTGTTGCCCTCCTACGGCCTCCTCCACATCTCCGGATGTACTGGCCTGTCTTCTGGTAGCGCCTCCATGCTCTGGACACTACGCTGACAGACATAGCAAACCTTCTTGCCACAGCTCGCATTGATGTGCCATCCTGGATGAGCTGCACCACCTGAGCCACTTGTGTGGGTTGTAGAGTCCGTCTCATGCTACCACTAGAGTGAAAGCACTGCCAGCATTCAAAAGTGACCAAAACATCAGCCAGAAAGCATAGGAATTGAGAAGTGGTCTGTGGTCACCACCTGCAGAACCACTCCTTTATTGGGGGTGTCTTGCTAATTGCCTATAAATTCCACCTGTTGTCTATTCCATTTGCACAACAGCATGTGAAATTGATTGTCAATCAGTGTTGCTTCTTAAGTGGACAGTTTGATTTCACAGAAGTGTGATTGACTTGGAGTTACATTGTGTTGTTTAAGTGTTCCCTTAATTTTTTTGAGCAGTGTATATGGACAAAGCAGGTCTTACATATTAGGCCACCTATGGTTCCCTGAATCAAAGCCTAATCCACTGTTTATATTTCATGTTTCAAGTGACTACTCAGCCAATATTTTCTGGTAGGCTTGTATTTTTTAGCTGAACCATGGTTTTCAAGGGAACCTAAACCACATACAATTTAAGTCAGTTTAAGTGAATGAATTATATGCACCATCAGTTTAGCACGAGCAGCGTAGCAGAGTTCTTACCAACGGTGCACCTGGAGAGTTCAATCGAACCCTTACAAAGTTCACCCAGTGGGTTGTCCTCAGTCTCCTGCAACAAAATTAAAAAAAGAGAATCAATGCACTCACATGTATCAAAAAGTACAACACTAATTCCGAAATAGCTGGGATGAAGTGTAAATTGTGAATAAAATCAAAATACAATGACTTTCAGATCACATGAGCCAGTATATTATTTACAATAGAACGTAGATAACAATTAAAATGTTGAAACTGAGACATTTTATATTTTTATCAACAAAATGAGCTTATTTTAAATTTTCTGTGGCAACAGGTCTCAAAAAAGTTGGGACGCAGGCAAAAAAGCCTAAAAAGGAATAAATATAAAAGAGAATCAGCTGAAAGAACATTTAGCAAGTAATTGGCATCAGGTGTGTAACATGATTGGCTATAAAAGGGATGTCTTAGAGAGGCTGAGTCTCTCAGAAGATGGCCACAGGCTCTCCAACCTGTGAAGACTTGCGTGAAAAAATTATGGAATACTTTGCAAAGTTAAATTGCAAAGGCTTTGAAGGTTTCATCATCGACAGTGCATAACATTTTCAAGAGATTCAGTGAAACTGGAAAAATCTCTGTGCGTAAGGGACAAGGCCAAAGACCTTTACTGGATGCCCGTGATCTTTGGGCCCTCAGATGCCACTGCATCACTCACCGGCAGGATTCTGTCATTGACATTACTAAATGGGCCGAGTTATACTTTAAGAAACCACTGTCTGTAACAGTTTGCCATGCCATCCACAGACGCTACCTAAAACTCTGTCATGGAAAAACGAAGCCATTATTGAGCATGATCCAGAAGCGCCGCTATATTCTGTGGGCCAAGACTCATTTAAAATGGACTGTAGCAAAGTGTCCTGTGGTCAGATGAGTCCAAATTTGACATTCTTGGTACAAATCATGGGCGTTGTGTCCTCCAGGCTAAAGAGGAGAAACAACACCCCTCCTGTTATCAGCCTTCAATTTAAAAGCCAGCATCTCTGATGGTATAGGGTTGCATTAGTGCATATAGTGTGGGACACTTGTTTGTTTTAAAGAGCACCATGAATGCTGAAAGGTATATAAAGGTTATAGAGCAACATATGCTCCCCTCCAGACGACATCTATTCCAGGGAAAGCCTTGTGTAATTCAGTAGGACAATGCAAAACCACATACTACAGCTATTACAACAGCATGGCTTCGTTGTAGAAGAGTTTGTGTGCTGAACTGGCTTGCCTACAGTCCTAGTCTTTAACTTATTGAGAACATTCGGCGCATAATTAAACGAAAAGCCTGTCAAAGGAGACACAAAACTCTCAAGCAGCTGGAAGCCTGTATTTAACAAGAGTGGGATCAAACTGCAACGGCTAAACTCAAGAAACTTGTCTCCTCAATGCCCAGACACCTCCATTCTGTGTTACAAAGAAGAGGGGATGCTAGACTATGGTAAACAGGTTCCTGTCCCAACTTTTTGGAGACCTGTAGCAGCTATCAAATTTGAAACGAGCTCATTTTGTGGATAAAATTGTAAAATTTCTCTGTTTCAACATTTGCTATGTTATCTCTGTTTTATTGTGAATAAAATACTGGCTGGTGTGATTTGAAAGTCATTGCATTTTGATTTAATTCACAATTTACACTTAGTCCCAACTATTTTGGAATTGGGGTTGTAGGATAATAGACACATTACATGAATATTAGAGTAAATCATTAATCATATTTTGGGCTAAAACCCTCCAATAGGTCCTTAGATTTCAACATAATAATGAGACAGTCATTTATCATGTTTACGGTTTATTTCAGACAGTAATTGGAACTCATTTTCATGAAAGGTATCAATATTTCTTGTGTTGACAGCATGCAATTGTTACAATTCACATTGTAACTTCACAAGGACAGTTATTGTTCAGTATCGACACACAAGCACACACATATTTCAAGTAAACGCTAAAAACCCAGAAACTCAGTGAATGAAAACCACATTCAACCATGTATAATCACACATGCCTCTCTCTCTTCAGTCTCACCTGGTCTCTTGAATCCACTTTCTTGCTATTAACCACCTCCTCCACATAGTTTGAAGGAAAGAAGTACTGCAATTTGCCACCATAATCTCCCTTCCACCTGCGGTTGGCACAAGAGAGCTGTGAACTCACCAAGATGTGTGTGTGTGTGTGTGTGTGGTCAGTGTATATAGTCTATACCGATTGAAAAGCAGATTTCTTTATCCTTTCGGGAAATTTTCAGGTCCCCATGAGGAAATTTAGCTATAGTTGCAATCAAAATGATTGAACCCCTATTGCAAATTGGGTTTAATATCAAAATTTACAAACTTTCAGCTGTTTGTGATAAACAGATTAAACAAGAACATTTTAAATAGCTCAACACAACTAATATTATAAGTGGTTTCTCCAAATGTAACACTTAATTCCATTTTTAATGACTATTGCAGTCTCAAAATGATTCAACCCCCGAATAGAATTCCTGATAAAAGCATATTTGCAAATCAGGAGTTGTCTCAAGCACACCTAATGCAGCTAATCAAGAGCTTCTTTAGTTGCATCGGGTTTGCTTGAGATAGAACACATCAAATACTTGCACTCACCAGGAGTTTGTTGACGGTGACATTTGATTGCATATTTTAACTAGGCTTATGCCGTCGAAGGCGATGGCAGGGGGTATATCCCTGAACGCCCCCAATCCTCCAATTCCCCAATCCTTGAATAGACCTTGAATAGACTTTCATTTGAACTTAATTTCAGGTCATTCGGTCAAATGGTTCAGAAGATATGGCCAAAATGGTAATTTTCCATCACAAAGTGCCACCTGGTGGCAAAATATTGAACCATACAGGTATGATGTCATCGTGTGACATGTTGTGAGGTCATGACCTTGCAGTTGCACATAGTTTCATGTCAATTGGAGAAATAGTTCCAAAGATATAGCAAAAATGGTGAATTTTATGTGACAAAGCTCCACCTTATAGGTATAATGTTATCGTGGGACACATCCTCAGGTCATGACCTTTCATTTGCACTTGATTTGAGGTCAATCGGACAAATATTTCCAGAGATATGATAAAAAACTGAGATTTTTCAGTTTTTGGCCCCTGGTGGCCAATCTTGAAATTGTAAATAGTCCAAAATCGAATCAGTTGTTCCTCTTTATGATACTTACAGATATACAAAACTTGGAATTTCTAATTGAAATATTACTGCAGTTATCGCGTTAACATGTAAATCAGTTTTTGGCCCCTGGTGGCTAATCTAGTAATTGTAAGTTGTCCAAAATCGAATGAGTTCTTCCTCTTTATGGTACTTACTTATGTGGAAAATTTGAAATTTGTAAATGAAATATTACTGAAGTTATCGCGGAACAGTAATTTTTTCAGTTTTTGGCCCCTGGTGGCCAATATAGAATTTGCAAATTGCCCAAAATTGAATCAGTTCTTCCTCTTTATGATTCTTACTTATGTGCAAAACTTGGAATTTCTAATTGAAATATTACTGCAGTTATCGCGTTAACATGTAAATCAGTTTTTGGCCCCTGGTGGCTAATCTAGTAATTGTAAATTGACAAAATCGAATCAGTTCTTCCTCTTTATGATACTTACTTATGTGCAAAATTTGGAATTTGTAAATGAAATATTACTGAAGTTATTGCGTTAACACGTAGTGTGACGGCGGCCGGACCAAAAACATAATATCCATTTTGAATCATTTTGATTGCAACTGAATAGTATATAACCGTTAGCGGTTAAGGTTCGGGTAAGGTTTAGACATGTACTATTTACAGATACAGTCAAGGAAAAGGGTTGGAGAATGAATTTAAGTCTATTAGATGTCCCCACAAAACCTGAAAACTAAACCCTGTGTGTATGCGTGCGTGTGTTTGAGATAATTGGTCACTCTTGATCTGGATGTGATGTTGTCTCACCAGCCATTGCTGTCCTTGGTCACATTATAAATGAAAGCTCCCTTGGAGAAACTCAGCTCATCGGGCCGACACGCTCTGTAGTCGAACAGCGCCTTCACAGTGCTCTGCGGCTGCAGAACACACACAAAGGCACACACACACACACACAAACACGCAGAGAAACATACACAAGGAAAAATACACACGCACATATTTACATGGATACAAATATATGTGCATTCAAACACATGCAGACCCACACACAAGCAATACACATGAAAGACTGCAAGGGCAGCTTGTGCAGACACACATGCAAACACATTAGTGGAATAACCACAGCTGATGTTCCTGAGTCACAATGTGCGATGAAACTTTTTGCAAAATTTTGCAAAAAATTTTGCAACTTGTTCCAAGAATTATCAGTAAAAAGGAGTTATCTCCATCTGCATGATCACCAGAGGTTATGCTGAATCACCATGGAGACACACAAGACAAGCAGTAGTACCACCTACCAGGGATGGCTCAATCTCATTGGGCTCCACATACATCTTCAGCTCATAGATGGAGGTAGAGTTTCTTTCCTGCATGGAACAATATCAAAACTATTACCTACACAGTTATTCCCACACAAACATACAGATACATCCTAAAATACTCTAAAGCTATCAGGCACCCTTCATCCACTGCCTTAAGGCCAGTTTGGAGTCCAACAGCATAGTGTCACCGTGACCATCCATACAAATTGAGTGTGTAATGAGTGGTGATAGGACGCCAGGCGCCGCAACCAGTGAGAGAAAGAACTGAGAGCAGCCCAGATAAGAGACAAACACAAAAGAGGTACACACCTCCAGTAAAAGCTTGCACTTCCAAGGACAAATAAAAGTCCGCAACACGGAAGCAGTGCGAGAGAGAATAAACAACAAGAGAGAAGAGAGAAAATATCTAAAAGAAGCGATTCCTGACAATGAAGGGAATATAACCAATCACTAGGAAATCTGACTAGATTTTCTCCGGCCAAAGTGCTAGAAACAAACAGACACTCTAGCCATGGGTGTGGCGAACCCCTGGCCATATACAGCGCCCTCCATAATTATTGGCCCCCCTGGTTAAGATGTGTTAAAAGCCTTAAAATAAATTCAATTTTTATTGCAGAAGCATACTTGTAGAAAAATTTAACCTTCAACTCAAGTGAATTTTAAGGGAAAAGAAATCCCTGACTAAGAAATAATTATTTTTCGTAAAATCACCTGTTCCAAAATTATTGGCACCTCTAACAATTCCTAGGAAATAAATGTAATTGAAGTGTTTCTGTCATTTCTACAGTAGTTTACAAAGTTGATCAGAGTATCTAGGAACATTTCATTAGTAATTCATCACTTCCTGTTTCCCTCAGGTATAAATATGACGTGACACAGAGGCCATTTCTCTTATCCACTCCTCAACATGGGAAAGACAAAGTAACACACCATTCAAGTGAGGCAGATGTGTGTCGACCTTCACAAGTCAGGCAATGGCTACAAGAAAATAGCCACTCGCCTGCACCTGCCCATATCAACTGTCAGAGGAATGATTAAGCAGTTTAAAACAACTGGAACAGTGGTAAACAAGCCTGGATGATGACGCAAGGTTATTTTGCTACCACGCACAGTGAGTAGGATGGTAAGAGAAATAAAAAGTTCTCCAAAGCTCACTGTTAAAGAATTGCAAATGGTAGCATCTTGGGGTCACAAAGTCTCCAAAACAACCATCAGGCGCTATCTACATGCCAACAAGCTGTTTGGGAGGCATGTACGGAAAACCTTTTCTCACTCACAATCATACACGCAAAGGTCTGGAGTTTGCTGAGCGGTACTAGGACTTCAACTGGGACTGTGTGCTTTGGTTAGATGAGACCAAGATAGAGCTTTTTGGCAACAAATACTCTGAGTGGGTCTGGCAGAACACAAAAGATGAGTATGCAGAAAAGCACCTCATGCCCACTGTGAAGTATGGGGGAGGATCGGTGATGCTGTGGGCCTGTTTCTCTTCCAGAGGCCCTGGGAACCTTGTTAGGGTGCATGGCATCTTGAACGCTTTGAAATACCAGGACATTTTAAATCAAAATCTGGTGGCCTCTGCCCAAAAGCTGAAGATGGGTCGTCACTGGGTCTTTCAGCAAGATAATGACCCTAAAAATGTGGCCAAATCTACAAAGAAATGGTTCACCAGACACAGAATCAAGCTCCTCCCATGGCCATCTCAGTCCCCAGACCTCAACCCCATTGAAAACCTCTGGAGTGAGCTGAAGAGGAGAGTGCAGAGGAGAGGACCCAGGTCGCTGGATGATTTAGAGAGATTGTGCAAAGAGGAATGGACGAAGATCCCTCTTTCTGTATTCTCCCATCTTGTGAAACATTATAGGGGAAGATTAGGTGCCGTTTGGTCGGCAAAAGGGGGTTGTACAAAGTATTAACATCAGGGGTGCTAATAATTGTAGCACATATGATTTGATGTAAAAGAATTATTTCTTAATGTGGGATTTTTTTTACCACTGAATACCATTGAATAAATACACTTGAATTAAAGTTTGGATTGTCCTCTTTTTTTCATTGTGGTCCTATATTATTTTGAAGGAAACTGAATTTATTAGAAGCTAAAGAACACATCTTAACCAGGGGTGCCAATAATTATGGAGGGCGCTGTACATAGAGTCCGGAAAACTCTGCCCCAGCTCTATCAGCCAGCTGGGCCAGGAATTTGATGGAAAAGAAATCCGATTTCATCCCGGACGAGAGAGCAAAGAAATGTCCAACAAATGCACACCTAAACCATGACAGAGTGACATAGGTCGCAGTGACATTCGATTTATCTTCTTGGTAACTGCCGCCCTGTGAATGCCATGATGATCACCGAGGATGTTACTGGGACAACAATACATTTCATACATTTTAGCAAACTATCAATCCGTAAGGCTGTAACAGACACATGAGCTAACAAAAGCCATCAAAACTGATACTGAGACTACTGTTGAAATGCTTGTATGCTCAGAAGGCAATGATAGATATACAGGCCCAGGTGAGCACTGTCAAAAAATCATTTGCTTGAGAGAGAACGAAGAGTCATAGATCGTTGAATAATTGCAAGTAACTTACAGAAGTCAGAACTCTTGAATGAATGTGTTGTTTGATTAATATGTGAGAAAAATAGGTTGTTTGATGATTTATAGTTTTGATAAGTTTCCCATCAAATAAGCGTGTAAATAACATCCCAGTAGAACATAAGAGCTAAAACTGGATAGGATTTTTGACTGGTAATGGTGGTTTAAGCAGTGTTACGAACAACTGTCGGGAGAAAAAAAAGACTACTGCTCCTTCCTCTAAGAGAGCGGTGCTCAAACTTTTTGTGCCAAAGGCACACCAAAAGGCAAGCCAAACCCTTAAGGCACACCTTCGTAACATGAGCAAAATGGCCTCTATAACACGCGATCACTCATCACTCCAGAAATGTTTATTAATGCCAAATGACGTGACAAACACCTACACTGCTTAAGAAAGAGTTATTAATAAAATTTCAAGAATTCATTTGAGACACTCAACGCTGCACATTTCATGAATGGTAGAAACTGGTATTTGCTTTGAGGGAAGGTCTTTAAGGGATTTAGGGTACAGAGTACAGACTTTGCATTAGTTTTAGAAAATTAATGCATGCAAAGTTCTGATGCAATAGTGAAACATTCATTTATATTTCTGTACTTGTATATGTCAATAATAATGTGTTGTTGTCACAAAATCCCAAGGCACACCTGGACTAGCACAACAGTGTGCCCTGTTGCACCATTTGGGAACCACTGCTCTAAAAGACTTTCTCATATCCTTCCTCAGTCACAGCCTCTCATATCCTTCTAAAGACAAGCTCCCTAAGATCATCTCTGAGACAAACCCCCCCCCCCTCATTTCCGTTCTAAGACAGACTCTCTCATTACCTCTATGAGACAAACTCTCTCATATCCTCCCCGATGCACGTTCTCTAAGATCCTCTCTGAGACACGCACTCGCATACCCCCCTGGGACACGCTCTCTAAAATCCTCCGTGAGACCCTCATCTCAGGGAACTCTCACATATCCACAAACTCTCACATATCCCCCCTGAGATATACTCTCAAATTTCCTCTCCAAGACATACTCTGTAATATCCTCTTGGAGACACATACACACACTCTCATATCCTCCCTGAGACAGTCTTTCATATCATTCCTGAAACACACTCGCAAATCCTCTCTGAGACAAACTTTCTCATATCCTCCCTGTGAGAAACTCTCTTGTATCCTCCCTGAGACACTCTTTCTCATATCCCTTTCAAGACACGCACACAAATCTTCCCAGAGACACTCTCTCATATCCCTTTCAAGACACGCACACAAATATCCTCCCGGAGACACACTCTCTCATATCCTCTTCAAGACTCTTCCTTTAATATCCTCCCCAAAGTAAACTCTCTCATATAGTCCAATGAAACGCTCTCTAACATCCTCTCTGAGACACGCTGTCTCATATCTACTCTAAGACATGCTGTGTAATAACCTCCCTGACACACACACACACACCCACACAAAGACTCATATCTTCCCCAAGATACTCTCTTTCATGTCCTTCCTGAGACACACTCTCCAAAATCCTCCACGAGACACGCTCTCTTCTATTCTCCCCAAGACATGCTCTCTCATATCCTACCTGAGACAACTCTCTCATATCCTCCCCAAGACACGCTCACAAATATCCTCCCTGAGACACAATCTTTCATATCCTCTTCACAACTCTCTCTCTCATATCCTCCCTGAGATACACTCTCTCATGTCCTCTTCAAGACACGCTCACAAATATCCTCCCTGAGACACACACACACACATACACAAACTCATATGCTCCCCTAGACACTTTCTTTCATATCCTTTCTGAGACACACTCGCAAATCCTCTCTGAGATAAACTCTTGCATATCCCCCCTGAGATATACTCTCTCATCTCCTCTCCAAGACATACTCTCATCATTTCCTCTCGAGACTCATACACACTCATATCCTCCCCAAGACTGTCTTTCATATCATTCCTGAAACACACTCGCAAATCCTCTCTGAGACAAACTTTCTCATATCCTCCCTGAGACAAACTCTCTTGTATCCTCCCTGAGACACACTCTCTCATATCCTCTCAGAGACATGCTCTCACAAATCCTCTCTGAGACACACGCTCATATATCCTCTTTGAGTCACACACACACCCTATTATCCTCCCTATGCCATACTCTCTCATATCTTCTTTAAGACAAACTCTCAGATCCTCTCAAAGACACTCTCTCATAACCTCTCAGAGAAAAACTCTCAGATCCTCTCTGAGACAAACATTAAAAATCTTACTTAGTGACAGGCTCATGACTCACCGTGCTGAACCGGTCCACCAGCTCTGGGGTCACAGGGTAGCGGAGCTTGATGTTGCGGTAGAGGGGCTTCTTGCGGAAGTAGTTGACGAGCTCCACCAGGCTCTCGAACTCAGTGGAGGATCCCAGGACAAACATAGAGCCCTCCTTTTGAATACGGCAGTGCTTCACCTTGCCATCACCCCTGAAATTAGTGGGAAATTGCAGGAACCATTCACCAATGGAAAAATAATCATTCACGAATGAGAAACAATCCTTAACAGATTAAAAATAATCCTCCACAAATGAGAAGCAATCATTCTCAAATGAGAAACAACTGTAAACAAATAAAACCCAATCACATACAGTTAACAACGAGTAGATTCTATTGCAATGTGTTGACTGCTAAGACCCCACCTGCTATAGCTTTACACACCCTAAAAGGTGATCATTGGCACCTACACACATCTGGCCTTATATAACCTCGTCCTTTGAGGGGATGACCTCCAAAACCTGATCAGTTCAGCTACCCTCTGTGAGGAGTTAGCAAGACAGACGCATGGAAAGACATGTGTGACAGAGGCATGGCAATTCATTATTGTCTCGTAGATAAGAATAGAGGGGTTTAGCCACACCTAAACCAAATTTTACAAGCACAGCATGTGACCACATACTTTAATAATCCTCAGGTGAGTGTATCAATATACTGCATATAAACACAACCTCAAAAGGTTTTGACATACTTGCCAATGAGGACACTCACAGGACAGGAGAGTATGGAGTTAGATTTGTCTCAAAAGTATCTGCAAATGCACAGACAGTGATCTACAAATATTCCTTGATTGGCACTCGTGTTTTGCTATCCACAAACACAAATTTCCTATTTGTAACTTGTATGGTAATCTTTACAAATATATGTATAGTTGTAAATATATAATTTTCCGTTTGTGAAAAAAAAAATGGTATTTGTTAAACATGATTCAGCATTTGTGGATCACCAATTAAACGCATTACTACGGGAAGGGAATGTCTATGTATTTCTGAATCACGAACTACGTATTTGTGTGGATTTCGTGGAAAGAATGTCTCAAAAATAAGCTACTGAATCACATTTCACATACAGAATTTTCACTTTTACAAATCCATTTTTTTTTCTTACAAATGGAAAACGATATATTTACAAATATACATATATTTGTAAAAATTACCATACACTTTACTGATAGGAAATTTGTGTTTGTGGATAGCAAAACACGCGTGTGAATCAAGGAATATTTGTAGATCACTGTCTGTGCATTTGCAGACACTTCTGAGACAAATCTAACTCCATACAACACAGAAGGAAGATTTTGACAATCCGACAGAGGAGCAGGTAAACAGACATGACAAGTTGTTTGGGAAAATGGGAGAATCTGCACCTGAATGTGATGGCAAAGGAGTCACCGGTCTCTCTCTGGCGGATGAGGAAGGCTCCATCTCGCGGGATACGCATCAGCATGTCCTCTGCCTCTCCTCTGCTCAGGTTACTGTAAAACCAGCTACTCAGAACACACACAAAACATTTTCAAAAGACAATTATACACAAATAAATTCACACATGTATACACAGCTAATTCTGAGAGGTTATCACACGAGCACTAGAAGAATCGCAAAGAGAGTAACTAAAACATGCTCCACAAAACAAAAAGGTCACTATGCACATATATGCGTAACTCAAAAGCAGGCGCGAACAGATGTAGGTGAAACTGCATATGAATCGGTGAATTCAATAAGGGCCGATCTCCATGTTGATAATGTGTGGAGTTGGGCCCTTACTGAATTCACCAATTCATATAAAAACTCACAAGCGAACACTAACGTGACTCACTTCTGAGAGAGGTGCGGGTTGGGCCGAGGCACGGCGTCGGTGAGCCGGAGGTCGAACTCCAAGCAGCGGAGGGGGTTGTGGCGATAGTGCTCGACCAGTCCGTACACGCTGGAGAAGTGCAGGTTTTCCGTCAGGAAGTACACCGTGTGTCCCCCCTCGGTCCCCGAGCGAATTCGACAGTGCTGTACCCGTCCTGCCCGCCTACAAAAAAATAGCACATTTACATCACATTACTTTATTCCACCCACTTATCCTCCAAAGACCCCTAAAAGACCTGTTCACCTCATGGCCCATGTACACTCCATATCTGTCAAATTTAAAAAAGATTCTTCCCTCTAGGGTCCCCAATCATGTCACCAGGTGCACCGCCAATTAGTCATTATGTAACCATTTAAAAATTCATCCTTTCTGACATCACAAAGAGGAGGGCTCACCTACAATAATGAAGAAACTGATTAAATGGTTGGCTCTGGGCTGTCACTTCAGCATGTGAAGTCACGGAGAAACAGATTTTGAAATGGCAAGTAATGGCTAATCGGCTGAACACCTGCGGACATGATAGGGGGCTTTTGAACTACCCATCAACACAAATATCACCCTAAGATCCTAACAGCGGTCATCATCACCAATCCATCGTCACCTAAAGACCCACTCAGCTGTCAAGGACCTAATCCTTTGAAAAAAAAACTGCTCAAAAACAACATGCTGCCTGCTAATATCACCCTAAAAGAACCAATCACCTTATATATCATGATAATTAGCACTACAATCCTCCAATATCAGCCTAAAACAGCCATACTGCCTCAGAACGCCACCCACAATATACACTTCAACCATCAAAGTGCATACAGAGCACTCATACAGAACTCAGATACCGCTTCACAAAAATCGGCCCGGGAAAACGAGATAGGGGGAGTACCAGAAGGAGAGGGTGTAGTCGGTGACGAAGGTGTCGCTCTCCCGCACGAGGAAGGTGCCGTCGCACCCCCCTGACTCGGCACAGAACTCCTGCAGGAGGCGCTCTGCCGTCTGCCGGCCCTCAGACATGCGACCGTGAAACCAGGGCTCCAGGTAATGCAGCTCCATTGGGTTCATGCCCTGTGTGGAGAGAAGAGAGGGAGAGAGTGATACATTAGGTCATTGTAGCATGAGGTAATGCACTTACCTAACTGGAAACAATAAATACCACGGTATACTGTATGCTGAATACTTCTGAGGAATACGGTCAGCGTTCTTATAAATGACAGCAGTGGAGTTATCAATAGTGGTTCTTATGCCAGGATTAAAATGGTGAGTAAAGAGCTTTTTAATCACATATGGTGTATTTGTGGTTATTTCACACCTTAGAGGGTTAAAGCTGTAAGCAGTGGACTTAGTCCTGGATAATTGAAGAACATATAAAATGTGAAAGGCAATATTATACGGTGAAATACTGGTGGAGGTGGTAGCGCTGACGCCTCAGCAGAAAGGTAGAATCTCAGTCCACTGCAGCACTATTTTAGTCACAGGTCCTTGAAGCAGTTAAATTGGTCAGAGGTTTTCACCATTTTCATCTATTTCTGTCAGTACATTAAAACACAAAGTCCTCCCCTCATAGGCACACTGCTCCCACTCTCTCAACAGACAGACTCCTCCCAATCATCTAACAGACTCCTCCAACTCAAAACAAACTCATTCCACACCTTCAAAAGGCAGACTCCTCCTACTCCTTCAATAAGCAGACTCCTCCCAATCTTCCAGCAGGCAGACTCCTCCCACTCCTCAGTCATACTCCTCCCACTCCTCTATCAAACTGACTCCTCCAGATCCTTTAAAATGTAGGCTCCTCCCCACTCACCTTCCTGGGCTCCATCTCCTCCTCTTCATACTCCTCGGCGTAGTAAAGTTTATCGTCTGAGATAACACAGTAGTGGCGGTTCCATTGCTGAGAGAGAACAGACAACCGGAAAAAACTGTTAATCTCCCCCAAACCCCATTCCCATGGCAGTTGTCCACAATGTCACTCCTATCCTCTGGGTACTATCAGTTTAGACTCTCTAAGGCAGTGGGTGACCAACCCTCTACCTGGATGTCTACTATCTTATAAGCTTTTGTTCCAATCCTAATTTCCACACTGAATCCACGCAATGAAGATCTTAATAAATTCACATTTTTAGCTACTGTTGCCAGTAGCAGGTGACGCTAAATTGATGCAAGCTTTTGGAAGCAAAATATTAAGTACGAAAAATCTCTAGAGCTGAATTAGCTGTTAATTTCCCCATAGGTTCCCAGAATTTAATTACCTACAGGATTATTTAATGCCCTAGTTCAAAAGGCAAAATCATTACATCCCCGACATACGAGTTTCGGGGATATCATGGTTTTGCCCCACCTGCCGCCGCCACGTCCGCAGATTTTAGCCATTAGCGCAAAAACTCAGCAAATACTTTACATTAGCTTCTCATTTTTAGCATATGGATGGGTATGGCAGAGAGGATGAACTGATTGGATTTTGAGCAAGTATGCACTCTTTAGTTTGCCACCAGGTGGCGCTATATATTGAAAAAATCAGTTTTTTAACCATATCTCTGGAACAATTACTTACACGGACCTCAAATTTGCCTCATATTGTAGGTCTAGTAAAGGGGAATCTAACAAAGGGGGCTTCGAGGATTGGGGAATTTCAGGGATATACCCCTTGCTGTCAGCCGCTGACAGCATAGGCCCAATTGTTTGATAGAAATTTGCAGAATTTTTTTACACATGAATGATAGATGGACTCAATTTTATTTTATTTTATTCTATTTTTTGACACCATAAAACAGGATTTATTCATGTCTTTGGCTCTATCGCGTCCATTTTTTGAAAATATGATCACACCCTTCATGCACTGTCCTATTCATTTGTGCTAATCACTTCTACAAACTTATGCAAAGGTGAATAAAATTAATTTACATATCTTTCACTATTGTATTTGCTGTTTTTTTACTATACACAGAATTGCAATTTTTACATTCTCTATTTTTAAACCCAAATATTTTTAGTTTTAATTAATGTAACCTATCATGCAAATCTGTTCCTTTATGACATCACATAGGGAAGTGCCTAGAGTCAAGAGGGACTTATCAACTTCAACTAACCGTTTAATCAGTTCCTTCATTATTCTGGGTAGTCTCACCCCCTTGTGAAGTCACAAAGGACAGTTTTTGAAAAGGCATGCCATGGCTAATTGGCTATGCACCAGTGGCCATGACAAGGGACCATTAATTCCCCTTTTAAGAAGTGAATGTTAGGTGAATGTGAATGAGCTTTTACCTTTGAACAGCATATTTTTAGTTACTACTAGTTTATCTGACCTCACATATCTGCCTCCTTCCAGATCCCATTCTGGTTGGTTACAGAGGAATAAATCGGAAGTTCAGTTCTGCCTGTTGTGGCCCGTACCTGGTCCACAGGATCCCAAATGTGCAGGTCACCTTGTTTTTCCCCCTTCCGCAGGTCTCCCCGGCCAAAGGTGGCATTAGTGGAGTCCAGGCCATCAGCAATGCTCAGCTTCTTATGCTATAAATACAGTCCCATCGAAAGGTCAATACAGAGAATCTTCACAGATGTACATTCATTTCACAGAGAGACTTCACAGGTACATGTGCATTTCAGAGAGCCTGCACAGGTGTGCATAGATTTTACAGAGATATAACACGGGTTTGCACACATTTTTCAGTGATGCAGCAAAGTTTTGAACACATTTCACAGAAAGACAGTGCAGTGAAAAAGTATTTGCCACCATCATTTTTCTTCTGTTATAGCATATTTGTCCTGTTATAAGCACTTGACTGATTCTGAGCAGATAATATTGCATTGTACAATTCACAATTCATCCTGCTGCTTTTTTCTCAGCCAACACATTATCATTAAGTACGCACAAAGGAACCAATTCTATGGGCACCCATACATGCCCACACATGACTACGCTTAACAGACGAGATGGAATGCTTAGGATCAGTAGCAGTTCCTTCCCTTAATCTTCTGCATTCTTGTCAATCCAATGTTTTATTACATTTCGTCTCATATGAGTGGGAGAGAACCTGCAAACCCCCAAATTGAAAGTACTGGAAAAAAAAAACAGGGTCAAAGTTTCTGCTTTCTGTAAATTCAGATGTTTGCCAGACTGATAAAATTTCAAGTTAAAAGAACTTGTGACTGATGCTAAACATGTTTGATTTAAGCATAGTCAGAGGGCGCTAAATGCAGTCACCTCTTTTTTCACCAAATTCTAGATAAGCCGCATTCAACAAAAATTACAAGGAACTCATAGTTCCTGGTAATTCTCTTTGAGGAAAAGGTTCCTGTGGCCCATTGTTATTTGCATTCTGACTACGGCCTGCGGTCCTGGGTAGATTATGCAAATCAGGTTGATGACGTATAGTGTCGCAGAGCTGAGCGTAAATGGAAAAAAGATCAACTAGAGGTGTCTTTTCAAATATTGAGGGATTGTTGGCGTCGTTATCAATCGTCTGTGAAAGAGGCAAAAAGGAAATGACATTATTGTCTCTAACTGTCACAAACCTCGAGTGTTGTTCAAAGTGATCAACTCTGCCCTGAATGCATCGCAGACTGTGGGGGCTGAGCCCTCTCCTTCTGTGTGTGAAAACTTTTTGCAATTTTTTATTGATAAAGTTTCTTCTCTCAGAGCACTTATTTCACCTTCAACCTCTGACCCCTCAGTGTTTCTTCCCTGTTCTGCTGTCTTTGACTCATTTGAGCCTGTGACCTTGGCATTTGTGCAAGAGATTGTGGGGGGTTTAAAACCATCTGGTTCGCCCAATGATCCTGTTCCTCCTCAACTTTTTAAAGAGGTTTTCCCCACTCTCGGGCCTTACTTACTCCATATTATTAACAGCAGTCTGTCATCAGGAGCGGTTCCTGATCAGTTTAAACATGCAGTTGTGCAGCCACTGATTAAAAAACCCGGACTGGATCCCACTGTTATGGCTAACTTTAGGCCTATTTCTAAATTGCCCTTTGTAACAAAGATTTTAGGGAAGATTGTCTATTCTCAGCTTTTTGACTTTTTTAAGGACCACAATATTCTTGAAATTTTCCAATCTGGTTTTAAAACATTGCACAGCACAGAATCGGCTCTCTTAAGGGTTTTTAATGACATCTTTTTAGCTAATGACTCTGGTCACTCTGTAATTCTTGTTCTTTTATATTTAACTGCTGCTTTCGACACAGTGGACCATGATATCCTAATTGCTCGCCTAGAGCAGAGGGTGGGCATCAAGGGCCAGGCGCTTGCTTGGTTCAGGTCCTATCTATCTCACCGGTCTTTCTGTGTCGGCCTTGGTGACTTTATGTCCTCCACTGCACCTCTTTCTTGTGGGATACCACAGGGCTCAGTGTTGGGCCCACTTTTATTTTCTTTATACCTTCTCCCACTTGGGCCCATTTTCAGGAAGCACGGCATTTTATTTCATTGTTATGCGGATGACAGCCAGATTTATGTCCCCCTTAAAAAGGCTGACTCCTCTGCGCTTAAGCCACTTTTAAACTGTCTGGATGACGTCAAAGCCTCGATGTCTCGAAACTTTTTAAATTTTAATGAGAACAAGACGGAAGTGATTGTCTTTGGTGGCACTTCCGCGACCTCCCCAGTCGACCTGGGTTCCCTGGTGCAGTTTGCCAAACCCATTGTTAACGATCTGGGGGTAAAAGTGGATGCGGAGCTTAAGTTCGACAGCCAGATTAAAGCTGTAGTAAAAACCAGCTTCTTCCAGCTCAGACAGCTCGCTAAAATTAAACCCTTTCTGCACAGACAGCACTTTGAAACGGTAATACATGCCTTTGTAACCACTCGGCTTGATTACTGCAATGCACTATACATGGGGGTCAGCCGGTCCTCCATTGCACGTCTGCAACTAGTGCAGAATGCAGCTGTGCGTCTTTTAACTGGCACTCGAAAGTTTGAGCACATTACACCAATTTTAGCTTCACTTCACTGGCTACCCGTCCATTTTAGAATTCATTTTAAAATTCTTTTATTTGCTTTTAAAGCCCAAAGTGGCCTTGCCCCTGTGTACCTCTCTGAGCTTCTGCACCCTTACGCACCTACTCGATCCCTCAGGTCAGCTGACCAGCTGCTCCTGAGGGTTCCTAAAACAAGGCGGAAGCTCTGAGGGAACCGAGCGTTTTCTGTAGCCGCCCCTAAGCTTTGGAATGAACTGCCGCTGCATATCAGACAGTCCTCTTCAGTGGCCACTTTTAAATCTCTTCCTAAAACGCACCTCTTTTCCTTTGCTTTTATCACCACTTAGATTGTTTATTTTATGTGCACAGGTATTTTACCCTTATGTATTATGTTTCTATTTTTTATTGTCTATTTTGCTGTCTATTTTAATGTACAGCACTTTGGAAACCTTGAGTTTATTTAAACTGTGCTTTATAAAATAAAGATGGATTGGATTGGATTGGATTAGAAACGCAATCTTTAAAGCAACGGTAATAAACTGCCAGTCCGATAGGTTGCAAGACGAAGAAAACAAAGGCCATAATGATAATGTCATACAATGCAATGGACAGGCAGGCATCATCATTTCTGCGAGTGGAGGATTCTATGGAGGATACTGAAGCTTTTATTTTAGCTGATTGTGCTTTGCTGCAAAAGTGGAAATTTTTGCTCAATTAATTTTTCATGTTTGGCTGAGAAAGATGAATTTCACTTGTTTTTAATCTTGAGTTTTATGTACATGCGCAAACAAAAAAAAACCCTTGAGCGACAATTTTTGTGCTTTATTCACCTCCGCCAAAGAGGTGTATGTTTTTGCCGACGCTTATTTGTTTGTCTGTTTGTCTGTTAGCAGGATATCTCAAAAACGGCCTCAGAGACTTTAACCAAACTTTAAAGGATCTTAGAGTAGCACAAGAGGAACTACTGATTAGATTTTGGCATATCCAGGTCAAAGTACAGCTGAGATATAGGCCAAAGTTCAAATCCAGCTATGCTGGCAGAGATTTGAAGTCTTTCCAATGGGCCGGATTTCCAGTCAGCATGCTTTTGGGTTTTGCTGCCATCTGGCAGTGGAATGCAACAACACCCAACATCAGCCAAAGAAAATAACTAATGCACAGAGTTGCCTTGGCGTGGCGGAGGTGCTGTGCTCTCTGAGTGCTCTTGTTATTTTTGCACCAATTGTGGGTTGAGCAAAAATTTCCACACTGCGAAATGTTCCGCGTTCACAGTATCACATTGCAAATGGATTAATCTAATTCACCTTGGCAAGGAGGCCAGCACTTGCAGCAAAGCGGATTCAAAATGCCCACAATGCTATGGGCACTCAACCAATCAGAGAGGTTCAGCACTACAAGCCACGCCCCTTCAGTTCCTGGGCCATTGGAAAGTACTGCCCCACGCAAACAGGGACTATTTTGGGGGTAAATCAATGGCCCAGGAACTTAATTTTTCCCCTGGCCCCCATGGTCGGAACACGCAGTGTTCCTCAAAAGGTTCAGTGATGTTTTACATACAGCCATAACAACCTCTCTGTTTGCTATCGCCCACTGCATGACCTGTGACCTCTCACCCAGCACCACCACTCTCCGAGCCCCAAACCCACCTTTATGATGATCTTGCCCTTGAGCTGAGTGGGAGAAGGCAGCTGATCGGCATAGTGCTCCACCGGGTCCGTCAGCAGCTTGTCCTGGAACACATCTCTGAAGATCCGCGCCATCTGCCTCTGCTGGTCCACGCAGCAGTGCTCCTCAATGGACAACACCAATGGGTATCTGACACGCGTCAACACAAAAAGCTAATGTCAAATTTAATTCAATGGTACTGCAGCAGTGTGTGAGACTGAATGTACAGTGTGTGACAGTACTAAAGGAAAACACAGCCATTTACTTCTGCTCAGTTTCATAATACTCTGCTTATGGTCCAGAATTTTGCTTAGGGTTTTCCATTAGGAAAAATGGAGGTTTCAAATGTTAAACCAAATGTTAAATCCTTCATTTTAAGAATAAGGACAAAAGTATAGCAAACACGACCATCCGGCTCATGCTGATAAGTACGTTGATGGCAACTTTATTAGAGGACACATGCATCTTTCAAGTAAAGTGAAGCCAATGTCAGCAGATGCATGTAAATTTCTCATTAAAATTCCAAGACAGAGACTGATGATGTTTTTGGGCAACATCGAAAGAGGCATTTCTTATGTGTCAGGTCAGCAGCATGTCTGATGTGGATAGATTAGAGCTTTCTAATTTTTGCCCAGGCATGATTTAACCCGGCTAGAACCTGATGGGTCATTCAATATTAGTCTTGAGACCGGTCCGGCCAAAAGACTGTAGGTCCTTTGTAGCACACCCTTAGAATGTAGAGCTCAAAGCTCCACGTAGACTAGCTGAGCCACAGAGATGAAAGAAGAATATTTGTTTCCATGAGAGAACTCAACAAAATTTACCCAAGTTCAAACACCTGAAAAATTGTTATTATTTGTAAAAATTCAGAGACAAAGTATGAAATGCACATTGCTTGGGTCCCCAAAAAAACTTGTATTTGCTAAATGAATTCTGTTGAGCAGTTTTGAGAAGAAGTGAGGGGACTACACCCCCTATTACAGCAAATGGAAAGGGAAACTTACCAAAGTTCAAACACCTGAAAAATCATCACAATTTTAAAATACTTTAGGAAACAAGGTATGAGATGCATACTTTTAGTGTCCCTACAAAGCATAAATTTGACCAGCTTTTGAGAAGAAGTGGATAAACAAAACTGCCTATCAACACGATGAACCTCGTATGGAACGTAAATAGGGACGGACAAGGGTAACCCTATATGCCCCAAGCCATGCATGCCTCGCTTCTCTAACACACTGGATTCAAATGTCTGCAGCAAGACAGAGGCTGGGTAATGAGGCAACTGTTTATAAATCAGGTATTTTAGAAAAGAGAGACACTCACACAGACTATGGCTCTTCAAGGTCTGCTACCCCTAAATGAAAATGTCTGATAGAAACTCCTCAAAAACTGAGCTCAGGGGCTGGTGGGTCATCAGACTCAGTGACTGAACCGCATTGGGGGCACTCACTCAGATGCGACAAAGGCGTGTTCATTAATGGCCTTCACCACATCCTCAAACTTGATCTTGGTGGTCCTTGTCCAGCCGTGGTAGATGATGGGTTCACCCGGACCATCCCAGCAGTCCACTGAAGTCAGAACAAGGAAATGTAAGGGAGCAATTGAAAAAAAAAGAATATCGGGGAGGACTATTTTGTGTAATCCATACAGGGGCTAAATCTCTGAGCCAAAACCCATAAACCGATATCACAAGATGGCCTTTCAAATCAAGTTTTGGCACTATGTCTTCTCTATCTGTAACCTTCACCGCCTTTCCTGCCCAAATTAAATTTAAAAACTTATGATGGGCTGCTCTTCCGCATTCCATTCCCCAGGAAAGCGCAGTTACAGAACCTGATATGTGTCACATCGGCAAAGTGGAGTGAACATATTGGTTTGGAGAGGCTCTTACGCTCAATGCAGCGGCAGCCCAGTCGCAGACATCTCACGTAGGCCTCGGTGGACGACTCGCTCCGTAACTGGTCCCCTGTCAAGTACCTACAGGAAATAGGCTTCACTATCACAACATTACCCAAACTACAAGAGACCAGAGCACTTTCCACACAAATAAGAGCAAAAGTCGCATCAACACTCCCAAGCCACAAAAAAAAAACACATTAACCTCCCAGAGTAACAGCAACAAAGGTCACCACACCACAGGCAGTGGTGTTTACATAAACACTATTACAAAAGATTTATGACACATATCGATGTTGCAAGAAATTAACTGTCATCAAAGAAAATTACAGTTTTTTAAGCTTAGCTGTAATAAATGCTGCAATAAAAGATGCGAGTTGATTACAGCAAAAGCATGACTAGCATACACATGATGGGCAAAAGTTTGTTCATGGAATTACACAACAGCACAGAAATGAAAGGGCGTGTGACAAGAAGCACGCAAACCAATGGCGACAGGAAGAGCGTTACTTAAACTGATAAGAATGTTAAACCACAGTCAGCAAGCATGGAGGAGCCCTCTCGCTAGCTGGCTATTGGTGGCTCATTTTTGGTCCATGAGCACACAGAAAATCAGCACTGCAGCCCACTAACAATGCGATAACGATTTGCCAAGCATTAGCAACTGAACAGCTGCCACTCATGGCCATCCGACAAGCGCTCGCTGACTGATTAATGTGACAGTCTTTCGTTTCGTACTGACGTGTTGTGCGAGGAGTTTATCCAGTAATGGGACAGTGGATTGTTCATGTCCAGGGTGCAAACCTCTGAGTACTTCTCATCCCAGATTGAATTCTCCTTCGAGAAGAGAAAATTGAGGAACTGCAGAGAGATAGGAGACAAATTTCATATAATATATCAAACAAGACCTGGTGAGCCTGGTTCAGCCAGACCATGTCAGTATCTGAACACGCTGTATGTGTTCGCATTAGTTTTTTTATGTTCCATGGTTTACTTTAGCAGTTCTGTGAATTAGTGTAGCCATTCCATGTTTCTGACACTTGCCACATGTTTTCTGTTTTCATTCCAGCACTTTCAGTATTTTCTGCAGCTCTCAGCACAATAGAACAGGAATGAAGAAGTCCGTAGACACAAATAAGGGAAAATTAACTGTTTCTTTGGATATAAACTTATGATGGAAATATTTAATCACCAGGCTTAGTAACAGAAGACAGAGCTGAGAAGCTTAACATAACTTAAGTAAAAAATACAATCTAGGTCTGCCCGGTGAACAAGAGGATAAAAATTATTCACATTTACTTGAGTGGCAGGTAATACCTCTGTATCAATAAAAGGGCTAGTTGTGGTAGTGATTGCTGATAAATATTTTTTATGAGTAGGCATGTTAAAATGGGATGAAAAAGTTATCACAGGTAATTATTTATTTTACGCGGGCTGCACAAAAAAAAAAAAAAGAAAGAAAGAAATACACATGCAGTGCAACAGTCTCCACACAGAGGCTGAATACACAACACACCTCGGCGACAGTGAACACGGGGTCATTCGTTTTCCTCATGGTGTCATCAATGAAAGTTGTCATCAGCTCCCGCACTCTGTTCAGATCATTTGCCCAAGACTCCTGAGAGGGAGAGAGAGAAACATGAAGAGAGAAATTGAGAGAGCAAGTGATCATAGAAGTGAGGTAGAAATCCTCGCTGACATTTTGTGAAATGCTCTACATAAATAAAGATAGAAATTTGCTGATTTAACCTGTCAACATATCACAGGAAAGGCCAAGCTAAGACAGAAATTTTACCAAAACTCTCAATGATGCAAAGGGAAATACGGTAATACAGACAGTAGGGGGCAGTGTGGAGGACGCTTATGGTGATCACAGTAGCAGTAGGAGGCAGTCGAAATCCTCATTGGAATGTAAGCCTTCTGATTAAGTAAGAGGTTATCGCTAATTAAAAGTACACTGTCATGCTCCACAGCATTCTGCAGTTAACTTGCCCTAAAATGAAAAGGTTCCTGAGAGAACACACTAGCTTACAACTCCATTTAATGATGATGAAATACGTTAAAACATTTATTTCATCTGGTTATCTGCAGTAGTACTGTTATTGTTATTGTTATTATTATTATTTTAGCTATACATATAGTTTATTATAATTACATATTTTTATTAAAAGCAAAAAGCATAGGGCAAAAAGTGGCCACATGGTGACTGGGCAATAATAAAGGTAAATGGTGTCATTGAATGATGCAGAGTTGGTGCACAGTAAACTCAAAAAATAGTTATATTTTAACATTAAACTGACTGACATGCTGTTGGTCTTCACCTTGGCATGCAGCCAGGCTGACTATCAAGTCAGCAACTCAGCATTTCATACAAGGTTCAATGTGGGGAGTTTTGACAATTAAAAAGTGGGCCTTGAGATTAGTATTAACATGGCTCCAACCATCTCACAAGATTGGTGAGAATATTTCCGTGGTTACAAATGATGCCTTTGAACTATACTGAACAACAATGGGGAACCAGCACCCACCAAATTTCTGGTTCATTCACTCTGACACAGTGGCGGATCCAAGGGGGGCGGAAAAGCTTAGAGAATAAAGTAAATCGACATTTGAGGCTCAGCCTTTCAAAGGCAAAAAAATGGCCAGCTGTTTGGCCATGATGATCCTCGTAGCAAGCAGTTTTCATCAGCAGGGGGACATGGACGCGATAAGACTGAGATTAAATTAATAGGCAAGTATGCATTCGGTTAAAATTCGCTTGAGTTTACAAAAGGACCCCACTGATGGACCAGTTGTTCAAAGCCTACTATTCGGTGTATATTAATTCGTTCTTCTATGGTGCCAAATTAAAATTAATCCTGGAATACTGGAAGACTTTGCAAAAGTTCCATTCCATAACCCCGTCTTGACGTTCAGAATCACCCATCATTAAACTTGTAACCAGTGAGTACGGCGGTTCTGAAGCTAGTGAGCTATTCTATGCCCATTAGAGTCTGTAAGATATGCAACTTTATTTTAAAAAAGTTATTTATGAGTCAATCCAAATAGTTCAATGGTCTTATTGAAAAATTCTAAATGGCCCTAAAGTCACATTTCTTTTTCACATTCATTCAAGTAAATATAATAATAATAATAGTAATAATAATAATAATAATAATAATAATAATAATAATATTTTCGTAAAAAATAGTTTACATGTTGACAATGTTATGTTTCAATATCGGACAGCATCATTGCATTTAATTCATATCAGGACATCTTGAGGATAAATAGGATCTTTAATATAAATAAGAAAGCTTGTTTTTGGACATTACCCACCCAACCACTGCCTCCAAATTAGGTAAATTCACTCACGAGCAGAAATTCAACTTGATGGCGACTCGAATCATGTGTATGACAACACTTCCTACTCTCAAAACACTTGGGAGTGTTTTGGAAACATTAAAGCCTCATCTTTTCCACCATTTTGAAAAAAGGCAATCACATCATTGTAATAACTTTTTACAAGCTGTTGAGGGTGTTATCTTTTACTAAACCTGGTTTAGGGACTTGGGGGGGAGGGGGGGATTTGGAGATCTGTTAACATCTGCTAAAATCTCAGATATATACAGCCACTGGGTTTGCGTGTTTGATATACACTACAATTATTTTGTTGGAGGCTATTTGGTCTCATAAAAACTCAAAAACTAATAATATCAATGTTTCGTGGGAAATAAAGTCAAACCCTTTCAGTGATAGTGGTGATTTTGTCAACATTTCTGAAACATCAAAACCTTTAAAAATCGCTCGAACCATAGCACATTGATATTCATTTGGAAAGCTCTCATCAAGTATTCAATGAATACCAACACTGTAGGGTTTGGACGATTTTGAAAGATTTTCTCCTCTTTGAAATTTTGACCAAGTCACCAACAGCAGTTAAAGGGTTAAGGTCACGAACTTTGACAAGAAAGTGAAAGTCTTAGGTAAAAGTTGTCAGTTGATGTGAAACTGCGTTAAAACAGTGCTTTGAAAGTTTTTTAAGCTTAATTTTTGGAACCTTGGGAGGAAAATTATTGAACGGATAGGCTAGATTTTTCTCCCAAGATACCAGGAAAACGTGTTTTCAGCACATTAATTTTTTTTTTTCTGGGGGAGGGTACCCCAGATCCCCTCCTTGCTGCATCCCCCCTTTCAGCAATTCCTGGATCTGCCCCCGTGACAGATTGGATATTTATTTTGAATTTGAGGATTCATTACATGAAAGTGTGCATTGGCATGCAAAGGTGCCTGAACAGTCCTTACATTTTGCTGGTAAAGGAGGAAGCGTTGAAAATCATGCAATAGAACAACAGAGGCATCTGGTTTGTCTGTGTTGCTGAAGAGAACAAAGAGGGAAAATTCATCATATAGCTTTTGACCTTTAAATTATGGTACCCACATGTACACGCACAGCTATACGGCAACAGCACGAAGATTGAACGATACAATTCTAAAGCTACATGTGATGGCATCTCTATGCATGACTGGAAAGGCCAAGAGCCGCGCACCATGGGAACATTAAGCATCTATAAACACATGCAACTGTAGACAATGACTGACAAATTAATTTTCTAAGCGTGTTATGCAAAGTGCCAAGTTATTTAACAGCATAATAATGGGACACAATGGCAATGTAATTAGAGGAGTACAAATTCAACAAGAAAAGTAAACTAGATTACACAGTAATGCAACTACACTGCCTCAGAACCATAGTACATATATAAAGCATCACAAACTTACCCCATGATAAAAGCGCAGGACTCCTTCTTAAACTCCTCCAAAATCTGATAAAATAGATTTTACAGGCACAACATTTGAATCCATTTTTACAATTTAAAAACCCATAATTTAGATACAAGAAAATCACTCACACTCCTCTGGTTCTCGAACATTAGGCAGTTGTAGAATTTATGAAACTGCTCGAAGACGAGGACATCTTTCTTTGCTCCAATCTCCTAGAGATGACAAGGAGGAAACTTCAGAGTCGAGCTCACATCCGTAGAAAAGCAGGACTATAATAGAGCACAAGGACTTAATGATACAGATGGAAGAGCCAGAGGGTAATGGAAGAGAGGGGCTGAATGTAACATGCACTGAGCAGGAGTGTAATGGGACAGAGGGGACGAGTCTAATGAACAAAAGTTTCAGAGGACTTCAGGCATCTACATCATCCCAATTATTTTAGGTGGAGAAAACCCGCAACCAACAACAGGGCTCTTGGTCGAGCATAAACCTCCGCTATGCCATATATCTGTTCTTTTGGTTTCAAAATATGTCCCGGATCACTTCCAAAATTAAATCAACTCTTCCTTGGACTATCACCTATCCTGCCAAATTTCGAGCAAAACCGTTCATAGCTTTTTGAGTTATCTGGTCAGAAATATCACACAGACCCACATTAGATAGATTTTAATTCTTCTGGATCCAGAATCCAGAATATGTTCTAGATCACTTCCCAAACTGAATCAACTCATCCTTGGACAACCACCTATCATCCTACCAAATTTCGTGCTGAACCTGTTAATAGACAGTCAAACAGAAAGACAAATGACTCCCGCCTAGCGGGATCGATGTCCAAATTGTCTGTTGCCTGACTCGATAGGGCCCATTTCGTAACAGTGTCAACAGTTACTTAGTACTTTGACCTTCAAAAGTTTAAATGTGTGGCCTAGGACAACTGGATAATATAATATTGCTTATGGGCACTCAGTAGAGCGCGAACCTCCGCCGCGCCAAGGAAACTCTGGACATTCGCTGGCTGATGTAGGGTATTGTTACATTGTACCGCCAGGAGACAGCAAAACCCAAAAGCACACTGATTGGAAATCCGGCCCATTGGAAAGACTTCAAATTTCCACTAGCATAGCTGGATTTGTATTTTGGCCAAGATCTCAGTGATACTTTGGCCTATATATGCCTGAATTAATTCACTTGTTCCTCATGTGCTACTGTAACATCCTGCAAAGTTTGGTTGAAATCTATGCAGCTGTTTTTGAGATATCCTGCTAACAAGCAGGCAAACAGACAGACAGACAGACGACTAATGGAACAAAGTGACAAGGTTCTCTATTTCAATAATCAACAAACTGGGGTGAAAACATAACCTCCTTGGCAGAGGTAAATATTCTGTTGAATATTCCAAACAACGGAGGGAATTTGGTATGCTCAGTCTCGTATGAGGCTCCGAGGAACAGCAAAAAACAGTGAGGACATGAGAGTGTTCAAAAGCAATAAATACAAGAGATGACCAGTACCGCAAACCTGTCCTTCAGAAAGCGCGCACCAGGAACTTTGAGGTTCATCTGTGGCAAGAGAGACTTCAGCTCCTTCATTTTGAGGCTACAGAGAGAGGGCAAGACGGGAAAGGGGGTCGTGACCATTGAGGGCGTATTGGGTCTGAAAGTGTATATGACACAAAATGTTTTTTCCCAGCTTTTGGTCATTTGAAATATGCAATAAACAAATACTTTCTGCCACCCAAAATATACTGACTCTCCTTCTAAGATTGTCCAAGAATACCGAACTCATGACGTCAGTGTAACTGACAGCAGTCTCAGTGTGGTTCAGCTATTTTTGTTAGGTATGCTCATCGAAATTAATGAGGGGCTGCTGCTCGAATTTGACCCGTTTTTCCCTCTAAGAGGGATCTGAGGGACAAGCTTATTAATATGCCTGGCTTGAAAAACGCATTCATACAACTCTGGTTGTTCGGTGCTGCAGCCCTGAAATAACAACCTCCTTTCTTCACTAACTACTTCCAGCTTTTCCACCATGTTGTGTTGTGAGTCCAATCAACTCACCTCACACAGAAAAACGGCGAAACCCTCTGAAACTCTAACAGACATCCTGGCCGAGGATAAATTAGTTGAATTGTGGCAATTTTTTTGTATCATGTGACTCGTCTGCACATCATGTGATGAGACTGCACATTGTGATTGGTCGAGCACGTGCAACATTGCAGCAGGTAGCCCCCACACAGTGAGTAACTTCCTTGCATGACGCGAAAATATCAAGCATAGTAGATATGCTGCTGCACTGTCATGCGAGGAAGTTACGCAGTAAAAACCATCCCCACAGGACGCAACATTGCCTCATGCAGCATACACGTGTGTCACTTGCCTCAGGCAAAGTTGCACCGTCTGGAGCAGGCTCAAAGGCAAGATGAGGATGACGATAAAGGGAGACTTTGGTCATAGCTTACCTGTTCTTTTTAGTCTGATTGATGGAATACATCTGCTTCCTCAACCAGCTGTGAAAGAGAGACCGGAGCCAGAGTAAGCACAGGTGGAGAATAACAGATTGTGCAAGTGTGTGTGTTAGGGAGGATGTTCATGTGAGCACCTCTCGATTATATTAGGAGTCGAAGCCGTCAGCGTCTCTTGCCGCAGCAACTCCAGTCCCTGCAGCCATTTCTCTGCATCCTCCACCGAATCAACTGCCAATAAAAAAAGGAACATCTTATTATCTTCTTTATGCTGGATGTTCAAGAGAAGTGACCTCCACTTCTGGAGGACTACGTCTCCTGATTCTTGTATTTCAAAGCTAGACAGTGCTCAATTCAATTGTAGACTATGCAAGATTTTTAACCTCAAATATTGTAAAACAACCATGCTCAGTCATCTCAATGAAGTACAGGCAATCTGCATCCTTCACTTCAGAGGAGGCTTATCTGTAGAGAAACATTTTCTTTTGACAGCACCTGAACAGGTGCCTTCTTGCTTTTGCTGCAATGTTATGTCAGTACTCCTAGTTTCATTTCTCTAGTTTCATACTGGTTGTTCAGTCAGGTCCACTTTGTCAAAACCCTAAATTATAGCATCATTTGCAGCGAATTTATTGGCAAAATTTTAATTGGGCGGTATGGCTCTGTTCTGGGGGCTCCCTGCCCTACTACACATATGCATGAAAAGCCAGTAGGCAGGGAGAGCCAAAAACCTGCCCATCTATGCATACGCATGAAAGCAATGGGCGGAGATAGCAGCAGCAAATCCCCAGGGGTACAGAACAGAACAACGTCATTGTGTCGTCATTGAATAAGTCAGATAAACATGTAAGGAGGAGCTGGGGATGGAGGTGGGTTGCAAATGAGCAGAGAAAGCAATAGTAGGCAGGCAAAGCATCTTTAAATATGGCGCCATGTTTCAGATTTGCCAGTTGAGTCCCTGGAGGGAATCAGCTAAGCTGTCGGCTGATGTGGGCTTGGCTTGCGATCTGCACTATCACTAATGTAGGCAGGCTTGCAAGCTGGGCGTGACTCCATGCCCTGCCTGAACTAACACTCTGCTCAATTTTTGTAATTGGTTTTGTTCTCCGGTTAACTGCATACATTTATC
This sequence comes from Gymnothorax reevesii, assembly GCA_029721435.1. Taxonomy (NCBI): domain Eukaryota; kingdom Metazoa; phylum Chordata; class Actinopteri; order Anguilliformes; family Muraenidae; genus Gymnothorax; species Gymnothorax reevesii. The sequence goes on along the minus strand of CM056574.1, from coordinate 25,975,568 downwards.
GCCAAGTTCACACTTTTATAATAATTCACACCTATAAAACAGAAATAAGCTTTTTTCCTGTCAGTGAGTAAGAGCATCTGAAAGGAAACGTTTCTTGAGACTGACAAGACCCTTTCAGGCCTTGCGCATGCTACAATTTAATTGTAAGAACGTGATGTCTTACCAGAACTGTACTCAACAAAGCAAAGCAAGCTATTTATGTCAGACATTGTATTGCAGTTTACTTTTTCATGCTGCAGGCAAAGTGGGAAATATAGGCTATTTTAAACTGTACTTGTTTATCCTCGCTCATTACAGCAAATATGCAATGCAGAGTATAATCGAAATCTGTACAATTTGCAAGACGGATTCAAGGTGGAAATATGTAAATTACCACAAACAAATAAGTACAGTATTTTCTTACTTTTCCAGATTTCCTGTAAGGTATACCACAAACTTGTACAAAGTTTAGTAGACTATAAAATATTCTGCATTAAAGAGTCTTTTTGTCAGATATTCCATTGTTTGACACAATATATTCAGAACTATATCATCTTTCTTAAATTGGTTCTGCACTCCACTGTTTCAGTTATGCTCAATACTAAGCGTATCATCTGGTAGGCCAAATTTGTTATTCTATAAAGTGTTTGGGATGTTTGTGGGCCAGGTTTTTTTTCTCATATGCTAAAGCTGAACAGTAGGGGTTGGAGAGCGAGACGAAACATAGCAGAAGCATGAATTCGCTGTTTTCATCAGAGATAGCCTCAGTAGCTTTCTGGCTACGCTAAAGGCTGCCGAGCATTCGACAACAAAAGGTACCAGCAATTTTTAACATTATGTTGTTGTGCGCAGTTAGTCAGCAATTCTCGCTGGGTCCTCGAAGCACAGTGCAACTTCAGGTTTTTAGAAAATGCTTAGGGCTGTGCGATATGACAATATATATCGTGCCACGATAGAAAAATGTCTATCGATAGAAAAATGGTTCTATCGTTTATATCGTTGAGTTACAAATCAAGTCATTTCCAGTAATTTATTATGGGAGTTTATGAGCATAGGCCGCATTAACTGACTGCCTAACATACCTAGTAACACAGTTTAAAGTGATAGTCCACCCAAAAACTGTGATTTGAATATCAATTACTCAGCATTAGATGTCTCGGCCTTGCACCTCCCTACATGCTGCTCTGGTTTTGGAGAGGTGCAGAGAGCCTCTGCAGGAGCCAAACACACCTGCGGTGTAGCTGTGGCCAAGTTTTGACAGAAAAGTAAAAGTGTCGCTCCATATGGTGCACTCAGGGCACCACTTTTGCCTGGGAAGAAATGTGCCAGCATCAGGAAGCATGTACAGATTTTACAGTTGTATTGTAGATTTTGTTCGCTGCTGAATTAAAAATTTGCACAACGGTTACAAATAAAAGGAAAAAACGAATAAAATATGATTAAGTACCTTTTATTTGTCAAATACATAATCCTAAATGCAATAAGAAATAGCCCTTTCCATGTGGTGATTTTATAGAAACGATTTATTCATGAAAATTACAAAAATTTGACTATATTGTGATTTATATCATTATCGGGATATGAGATTTAGGTCATATCGCACAGCCCTAAAAATGCTAATGCAAAATTTCTTCAGATTCGGCCCTTCCTGCACAGAAGAGGGCTACAAACTCATGCCAAAATCCAACACTCGTGAGTTCCGGTGAGCTGATAGGTATAATAAAAAAGTTACCAAATATTCATGTGTTTCTGAGAATGTATGCCCATGTTAAAGAATTTTGTTGTGCTCATAGAAAGGCAAGAGCAACATAAAATTCATTAATGTTGTGCTAGCAGTGGCTCGACCAACACTAAGCTAGCTAGCCTCTAATTTCTGCTCCATGTGATCGTGGAATGAAATTTCCTGCTTGCAGGTAAGCCAGTCATGCATTTTGGCATATTTGTTGACTCCCTGACTTGTATGAATGAGCTGCAACTCCACAACTATCAACAGTTCAACACAAAGAAAATAGCTAATTGTTTTATAGGCCTTCGAAGTCATGACGTCCCTCCCGAAGGCTTCCTCAGTGAAACTTCCAGTTCAAACACTCGGGGATTTATGGATTTATTAATAAAGTTTCTCTAAATTCATGGAAATAAATTATGGCACATGGACTTTCGTTTGCACATGAAAAATGTTTATGATGCTCTTGCTATAATAAAAAAATGAATCTAAACTGTATCATCTTTGTTGTTCTATTTCATAATTTCATGAAGTTATGCAGTCTATATATAATTATTTGCTAGGTTCTTTACCAGATGCAAGAAAACTGGGTTTGGTTTTGGTAGGAGAACAACAGCAGAATTGAGTGAAACCTGTATATTTTTAAATAAATGTCAGCTAATAAAAAAATCCAATTTTAAATGCCAGCTTAAAATGTAATCTGTGGCAATTCTATGAAAACCCCATTCATTTTTTCAGCATAGAAATATGGGTCACACTTTAGACGAAATGTTGCTCATTAAGGCTTCATACAGCATGTATAATGCCTTCATAAATGAGACATAATGTCTTCATAAATCATACATAAGCAATGTAATGCTTTGTAAAGGGTGAAATAACACATCTTTATTCAACATGCGATGCCAGATGTCACAATGACAATGTCACTTTGCTGTCAATGTCACCCTTTATAGCTTTAGCCACTAGCTAGGAGACATTGTCAGTTATATCGCATCAGGCATCACATGCTGAATAACGATGTCTTATTTCACCCTTTACAAAGCATGACATTTGCTTAGGTATGATTTATGAAGGCATTATACATGCTGTAAGCCTATATGAGCAACACTTCATCCTAAGTGTGACCGAAATATGCTTTGAACCAGAAGTCTAAAGACTGCTATCCAGTTACTTTTAGCTTGTTATGTCATACTTCTAAGGGTTGTTGTTGGGAAGGCTTCGTCTGCTTGAGGAATAAGCAGGGTTCAGAATGGAGAAATGCATGGTGTTTGAATATAAAGTCAAGCAAAGCACAAAACAAAATCATTGTACCTCCATAGTACAAAGCACTGTTTCCAAGGACTAAGCATGAGTGAAAATGAGTTTCACTTATCCCACACGTCTGTTAAATACTCAACTGTGATTGGTTGAAGGATGCTCTAAGGGTGTGCATAATTTTCTGAGAACTGCACACCGATAAAGTACTTCCAGAAATGATACCCTTTTGAGACATTGTATTGATTCGCCATGTTTTAAGACAAGATTTTGGAGTTTTCCGATGTAGTGTAGGCCTAAGTATGAAAATCTTGAGCTAGGATGGTGATTATGACCAATGGGAGAAAACACAACTAGAAAATTGCTGTGTGAGTGGAAATATAACACTGTAGAATTATTAACCACAGGCCTTTCATCGTAACAAAACAAAACAGAATTAAGGACTGCAGTCTTGCACATTGCATTGGATATTTCAGCTGTTTCCAATAAAAATTTATAGTGGCGAAAGCAAACAGTCCACATACAAGCGTAATTTTGTGATTTCGTCCAAAAATGAAGTGTTTATCTAAACATATCTGTGGAGATAACACGGCATAAGGCCAATAAAAAACTCCATGCTAGACATTATTAGAAAGTAATTGCGCAGCCAAATGGTTTACTGCCCCCCTGCGCATTACACCACTTAAGTGTGCAAGTGTTTTCGTTTAATGACCGGTATGTCGTTGTTTACTGCCTTCATACATGGGCAAACATGCATACATGCACGCGTGCACAGACATACACAGATACTCACCTCCAACGCTCAGCGTGTTGAGGACAAACTGGGATCCATAGAAAATAGTGAAGCAGTTTCTGTCATCATATTTATCTTTGCAGTCCTTAAATCGATCAAAGTCCTTGGAGTTCTTCCCAGGTCGAACCTCCCGAATCTCATGCAGGTCCACTGTAACCAACAGCAAAGGGAGAGTAAGATCCAGCGCAGCCGATGCCACAAACTGGCCAACTAACAGCACAGCCACAGCAACAGTCAGCACAGCATGGCCAGGAAAAAAAAACAGCACAGGTGCCACACAAACAGCCCAGTCAGTTTCACAAACAGTGTAGCTAATACCGTAGGGCTGTAAATACAACAAATAGTGCCGCCAATACCTTAGTACTGTTGTGATTCTGCCTTGACCATGTTCATGCCCTGTTTATTCTGACTGCCTTTTGTGTTTTTAGACTATTTTCCATGCCTGACTATTCTTTGTATTATGTACTTTGAATTGGTTACTTTGATTTGTCATGTTTTATCTTAGTTTACTTTTCCATGTTTTACCTTTTTGCCATATCACATTCCGGTTCATGTTTTCCATTTTGCTTTGCACTTTGTCTCCCCCGTCTGGTCTCATGTCTTGTCATTGCACACAGCCCCAGTCTTGTGTTTCACTCTTCGGGTGATTTATTGGATTCTGGTTTTCAAACTTCCTTCCAATCTCGTTTGCTGGCTTAACTCTTCTTTTCCATCTCCTAACAATACTAACAGTTTATTGTTTTCTCCTGAGATTACTAACAACAACTAACCATGTATATAATACTAACTTACTAACGAGCACCAAGGATTTGTATAGTTGCACTTACTAATTGATTAACAAGCCCTCAGCACTCACCCTGTTCTAGTCTCCGCCTCTTTGCTCTCCCTGATTACCTTTGCTGCATTTTCTGTGGAAGCTCCAAGTCTTATCACGCTGTCCTTCTTTAATTATCTATTCACGTTAGAAACTCCGTAACTGGAGCTGTTTATCTTTGTATAGGTTTGTCCCGTGATCCCTGTCCACGTTTTGGCTTCTGCCAGATTCCATGTGATTAGGTTCTCCCTCCTGTGCTGCTCCTTAGTAATCAGTCTGACTGTTTGCACCTGTGTCCCTCACCATGTGATCTCCCCAGAAGTGTATATTAGGTGTCCTCTCACAACCAGTCTCTGTCAGATCGTTTTCCTAGTCTTCTTGTGCCACGTTTCTTTTCACCTTGACTACTCTGTGTTTATCTTTCTGACTGGACCGCGTGACGTTTCGATTTTTGCCTTTGTGATTTTGGATTATTGTTGCATCTGTGAGTTTTGACCTTTTTCTGCCCGACTACGAGATCTATGTTTGCTGCCCTGGTTACGATTCGGATTACGCCCATTGGATTCTGGTTTTGCTTCTTTGACATTCCTGTACCTGTGAACCAGACCCATTTCTGTCCAACTACGATTATTGTGATTGCTGCCCTGGTTTTGGATTCTATTTTTGCCCAACTGGATTTTGATTTTTGGAGTGTGGACTTTGTACTTTTGCCTTCTGTCCTGCGGGGGTCCTCCCCCTTTAATAAAGCAAGTTCGACTGCATTGCCTAGTTCTCGCGACTGGTTCCTGATCGCACCATTACAAGTACGGTGAATACAACCAACAGTGTGGCCAATAGCCAACAAAAAACAGCAGAGTCATCATAAAAACAGCAGTGCCACTATAGTATACCATACAGCTGCTTTAATTACCACCAATCCCAGTGTAACACGCAGCAAAGTCACTATCAAAACACAGCACAGCCCAACCAGTAATCATTCAACATAGCTTCCATAACAGTGGTGACCACAGATTACAGCATCACATAGACCACCATTTGCATGGCCGTTACAGAAAGCATCATAGTCATTGCAACAATACCGGCCCAACGACAAATAGCACAGTCACAATACAAAAAGTAATAATGACAACAAACAGAACAGTCACTACAATTCAGTGCAACCAGTTCAACAAACAAAGAGCACTGCAGCTATAGCAAACAGTACACTCATAAAAACATGCAGCACGGTTACTCCACAGCGTGGTTTATACTTAACATGTCTGTTGGTCATGGCACAGACCAGCGCTATATCATTTTAAGCAATCATGCACCTAAGAAATTCAGTAGGCTGTCGCACGTGATGCTTGTTTCAAAATAGAAGTATTTTAGGGGAGGCTTGCAGAGCTTGTTTGTTAATGCGAGCAATAGCCAAAAAAGCCCTGGGCGAAAGTATAGTCAAGTTTATTTGTATAGCACGTTTGAGCTTATTTTGTGAATAAAAATGTAAAATGTCTCAGTTTCAACATTTTTAATTGTTATCCATGTTCCATTGTAAATCACGTATTGGCTCATGTAATCTGAAAGTCATTGCATTTTGATTTTATTCCCAATTTACACTTCATCCCAACTATTTTGGAATTGGGGTTGTAAAATGAATCTTATACAGGGCTTGTTGCGACTGCAAATAGGTGTGTTTGAATTGTGATATGTATTTAGCACCACTTATTCGAATAACAAAAATGACCAGTGCGGGCAGTAAGTAGCTCAATGTGGGTACTTGCATGCTGGAAAGCCTCGTCACGTCACTGACTGAACCAATAATACCCAACTGCAGCCGCAGGTACAGTACAAACCACGCCCCCTACAAAACACGCCCACTTCTTAGGGTTTGGGTTAGGGTTAGGGTGGATCGATGGGGTGTGTTTTGTAGGGGGCGTGGTTTGTACTCGGCTGCAGCTACAGCAAGACCCTTCTCGATTGAACCAATGCTGTGCATCTAAAACATCACATGATCCATTCATCCAACCAGTTAGTAGATGCCACATTAGCAACTTTGGCCTGTTGCTCCGACACATCCAAGCGTAAGCCACATCATGAAGGGCAGGGCCCCCTTGTAAACACATGCAAGTAAAGAAGGGTGATGTGGATTTTCTTAATCTATAACATTTACACTTCTCAACCGATTTCAACAAGCCGTATATATAGGGTTTATCATCTACATGGAGTACACACAAAACATTTTTATCTTCCGTAAATTTGAATCTCGGTAAGTTAAGCTAAGATTACAAAAAAAAGATTAAAAAAACAAAAAAAAAAAAACATTATTTGATACATTTTTAGTGTGCTACTAAAATTCTCAATGTGCTACTAAATTTTTTAATTTAGTAGCACACATGCTACCTAAGAAAAAAGTCAGCGTCGAGCCCTGCTATAACAGACAGGAAGCCAATGGAAGGAGTGTAACAGAGGTGTAATATAGCCCCTCTTTTTCTTTCCTGTCAAAAGAAGACCAGCCGAAGCAAACAGTTCCCTCAATGCAATAAGTATTATAGCCTCTGCACTTAAAAAGCACCCCTAGAATAACAGCACAGTCTGCACAAATAATAGCACAGCCATTGAGAATGGGCCAACTATACTTCCATGGCCTTTTGGAAAATCCACATCATGTCACAAGTGAATATTCTGAGTTCTGTATTATAGTGATTTATTCCCTGTGCAAAACCCAGGTCAACTTCACATCTCTTACAGTTGTAGTTTGTCTTCTCATAACCCTTCCAATAACCTCTGATCAATAAGCCTGGTTCCTAACAATAATTTTTCTTGCCAACTGAATAAAGTTCTGGTCAGTACTCATGATTTACTTTATAAACATCATTCACAGCATCAGTGCCTCTCTATGAGATACTACAACTGAATATTCAAGACTATTTCTCCAATCAAGAGGTCATTGCCTCAGATCATCACTCCATCTGTCAGATTGTAAGGAGAGGCACAAACTAACTTTTCTCAGAGAAACACACACACACACACACACACACACACACAAATATGCATACAGGAATCTGACAAGCAAAATGTAGCCACCGGGAGGCAGCTGGACTTGAAGGAAGCTTCCTAGCAGAGCAAATGAGTGCCCTCTGTGACATGCTTTGCATCGTACATCAGAGCATAAAGATCTCATTGTTTCAATCTTCCTACATCCACATCAATCGCTCGGTCAACTGTGCAGTGTTGTAACAAGTATATTCTATGGTCACTTTACCACCCCCAACACAATTGCATTGTCCTACATCATCTCCATCACTGCTAAAGGACTTCACCGTCTGGCATTGTGCCCCCTGTAAGTCCTCGCAGTGACTGCACCCATCATCCTGAAAACCTTCTCATCCTGATAAAGTTTCTCTTTGGGAACTGGAACCATGAATCAAACAAAAAATATCAAAAAAAAAAGATTATTATTTTTTTTTTTGGAAAATCAAATAATTTGAAAACCTTTTTGTGTACAGTATATGTGAGAGTTCCTCTGCATGAGAGAATTCATATTAAAAACTGCAAGAAAGCAAAATTAAGTGAGAAAAAGAGTGAGATGTACAGTGGGCCGGACAGCCATGGAGAATCGTGAGAAGACCGGAGGTGATAAAGCCAAGCCCTCTAGATCTGCAACATCTGGGTGGTTTTTTATACTCAATTTAAGTCACTGGCTAGCTTGTTCACTCGCCTTGTTTCAAGAGAGAAATGTTTATCTAAAGGAAACCGCAGAAACCTGCAGCCGCTTTGGCCCACAGACTTCGAGAAGACTGACGTGGAGACATGTTCAAAAGGAACGCAGAGATAGCCTCTCAGAAAATAAACACAGCAAAGACATGACACATTAATTTTTTGAAAACAATCCCCACTCTTTTCACTTTAACTTGCAAGGTGGATGTCTTGAGGGTGGGAAGCTCTTTGGGCTACACAAAACTATTTAGCCCTGAAGGGTTTTCCAATGAAAGACCTCAGGTATCAAAGATATGTGGGTCTGTCAAGTCTTAAATGCAGACAGTGTCACTGAATATCATGTCATCCTGTGGTTATTTTGTGAAGCGCTCCATGACTAAGGTTAGAAAAAGTTTAGATAAGACCATTTCCCTCATCTGCTCTAATTCTGGGAATGAACAGAGGGCTCAGGAACTGCTGCACAGCAACATACAGTACAACCCTGAATAGAAAAAAAAAATGAACCAATCCCAAAATGACAAAATACTAAGCTTCTAAATATTTTAACATCCAGGACTGACAATTTGAAAGCATTGAACAAGTGCTCTACAGAGAACTTCTGTGATGGCTGGTGATTTGAGACGCCAGATGCAGAGGCCGGAACGAAAGGAATCACAGGAATGCAAGAGAGACAAACACAGACAAAATAGGAGAGAGAGACTCGAGCTTCCAAACGACATAAACCCAATCCGAGTGAAACAAGGAAGCAGAGAGAGCTAGACAGTACGAAACAGGAAAAATCTCGGGAACCGAGATTAAAAGACAAAGCACCAGACGGTGCACAGAAAGAGGAAAGGGAAGAGAAAGATTCCCTTTACTTACTAACACTTTCCTTTTTTGCAACTAATCCCTCAACACTTCTCCTGCTAGAGATCTTGCAGGCTACAGTGCGATGGTAACACTGACACTCTAGCAAAGGCGGCGAGACGGAACTTGAGTTTAAATAGAGTCCGGGCGCCGCCCACAATTGATGCCAGCTGGCAAAAGAATCCGATTGTGGGCAAAACGATATCATCCCGGATGAGAGTAACAAAGAAAGTTCGGCAGCCTCCAAAAACCATGACACCTTCTGTGTCTCCATTTGTTCATTAACTCAAGCTGTTTGAGAAAAAGCTAAAAACTGCTTCACTGTGAAGCTGAGCTGCTTCAATGTGTAAAGTGAATTGATGCTTTGGACTACAGAAGAATATTGCAGAGAGGCTTGCTTCCCACAATTAAATTGCTGTTTTCAAAAGAGGAGCAATCAGATGTTTTTGGTTGTTAAGACCATTAAAAGCTTCATAAATTGCCTTTTTTGTCCAGGAGTATGGGCACACACATTCACATACACAAGCCCACACACTTAAAGCATGCACTGACATTTGTATTAACTCATGCAAAATTCAGATTCACATTATCAAGCCCAAGGGACAACAAGTAGGCTTCAACAGACCCATCACTGACACATAGGCAAAGCAAGTCAATCATGCAAGCGGCAGTTACATCTGTACTTGTACTAACAATGACTCCTTACGACTTACAATGTTAAAAATGACAAAAACAGACGGTTAGTTTGGCTCACTCAGTAGATGTGCCACATGTGGAGCAAGAATGACCACTGCAGTCTTGGCTAAAATCTGGCTGTGCCAGGGCCAGCAGCCGAATAAGAGGAGCGGAAAACTTGCTTTGCACTGCTCAGGGATATGGGTTGGATACAGTCAGTCTGAGTTGTCATTGTTCATTAGAAAAGCATCTACAACCGGCCCTCTGGGAGCTCGAGAGTTGCCTTCCAAGCAAACACATGTCTGGACTTCCTCAGCCTTTGTTCTGTGCATGTTAGAACTGTGACCACAAGTGAAAAAAGCAGCAGCTGATGGGGGTGTGTTTCAGGGGAGAACCACAAACTGTTTGCATTCTCTCAAAAGGGCGGCTTGAGACATACACAAGCATGCTTCTCACAGTTCACTGAGAGGACATTCCAGATTTGGACAGGATTGGATATGCTGTGTTCCTCATTTAAACTGACCAAGATCCTTTAAAGGTCAAAAGCACCAAGTACCTTTCCAATAATCTACCCAAAGGTGTTCAGAAGACTCTTGATCACATCTGTGGGAACTTCTGGTTTTCCTGCTCTTTGGAGGTACATTCCATAGTTTTGGAGACATAGATTTACCGATATAAACATGAGCAGTGTGCTTTGATATTTATTGGGTCAAAGATGTCCAATCACATTGTTTGATGATTCAATTTGTTTCCGTAATGAGGAATATTATTATTATGACCACAGGACACTCATCCAGAATGCTAATATTTTGAAACCACACAACCCATATATGAACAGTCTCTCTCTCCTTCTTCGAGGAAGGAGGAGGAGGAGAAGAAGAAAAAACCATAGAATATTGTTTTTCTAGTCTTTGCTTGGGATCAGCATGAACAAGGCTAATGTCCAATTTATGACTGAATGCAGATTGCTCTTTTTTTTACGGTAGTGTGCAGTGATGATCATACACTCAACAAAAAGCAGATAAATCAGAAACCAAGTTGTACTCAAGTATTTGTCGTAATTGGATCATACAGATGAAAATAAGTAAAAAAAAGATATTATAAAAACAGAAATAATAATTTATTTTTCAGAGAAAAAGTCAGTATCTAGTGTCGCCACCCTTTGCTTGATTACAGCATTAAATCTTTCAGCCATAGTGTTCACTGGTTTATTTCCTCACTTTCTAAACCATTTCATATGGTATGAAGTTCATTCCAACGAAATGTTTTCAATGTTACAACACATTTGCTGAATCGGATTAAGGTCTGGACTTCAGCGAGCCGAGTAATAACTTTTATGTCACCAGATGTTTCTTTCCAACTGAGATAATTCTTGCACAACTAAGAAATATGTTTTGGGTCATTATCTTGTTAAAAATAAAATCCCTGGCCAATCAGATTCTATCCAGATGGCAGTGTGTGCCTCACAAGGATGCTGTGATACTTCTTTTGATCCACGATTCTGTTGATTTCAATGAGATCACCAGCACCTTTAGAGCAGACTGAACCACAAACCATAATATTATCACCTCCATGTTTTGCTGAAGGGGTTAAACAGTCATTTTTGAAATGTTCTCCAACTCTACAATGCACATAAGTTCTGTGTCTGAGTGAGAAAATTTTGAATGTCAATTTATCAGGCCAAAGAACTTGTTCCCAGACCAATGGTGTCCCATCGTTGAATTTCTTGGCAAACTCTAGTCTTTTTTGAAATTCCAGAATTATTTGTTAGTACAGTGGACCACAGGTTCTGCAGAAGGTCCAGGCTCTCTCAGTGCTCTTCTAGCTGTTACTTTACTCAGAGTGGGTAATGACAGTCTTGTGCAACATTCTGCTAAAGCAGTCAAAATTGTCAACTGATGATGACTGTGCAGGGCTAAACATTCAGATGCATGCTTGACTTACAAATAAAATTTTTGAGTTCCTCTGTGTATCTCCAGCATAACCCTAAAAATATCCAAAGCTGGTAAACAGCTCATTCAGTTGAAGGACTGTATTACTGCATGTATCCCGCATTCAAAAATAAAATTGTGTCAGGACTGATTGTGTACAGCAACCCCGCAAGGCAGCTAAGCTCTTCTACTTGAGGAGAGTACTTGGTTATCTGGGTCAAGTGGCCAACACTATTTTGTTTTTTTTAATGCCCACTTCCTGGTCTTGTTGAGAAACTGTGCTCCCTAGCAAGAGAGTTGCTAGCTCCAGTATAGTTGGTACAGCCAGAAGTTTAAATGTCAATCTGTGGTAACAATATGGAAAAATGCTTGGTAAAGAATTAAAAATGAATATGCAACAGGTGTTTTTTCTTTTGTCAGCTTGCTGATTCAGTATGAGGAGCAGTATTGTGCTCCTGCAGTAGAGGAAGCTGCAGTTTCACCACCGCACTTCAAGAGCCGCATTCGTAGGACCCTAGATTTTCGGCATTCTTATTCTAACTCGACATACAGTGACGCTTTCTGACCAAGCGTCATTTGATGTTTAGGGTAAGGGTTCAGTTAGCGATAAGGGGGTAGGGTTCGTTTTAACAATGGCGTCAAATAAGCATAGCAAAAACCTCTATTCATCTCATTCAATTGCGTGTTAAAATTTGTGACGCCACTTTTTGCCGCCATGTTGGTTGAAATACAAAGATTACAAAGTATTTAACTTACACCAAGTCTACAGCCCAGCTATGTTGTGCCAATAATGCCGTCGGCACAATGTCGTGTGGAGATAGTTTGCCCTTGGAATGTCGTTGCGGAGACATCACTTCTGTCTGGCCCATATTTCCCCGCTGTAAATGCGATATTGATCAGCCACCTCCCAACGTTTATCCTGCCGCATCACAACGCAACAACTGAGGCAAGTTCTGTACCTTCTGCCAACGTTTTTTTTTTTTTGACAGCATCAGTGAGACTTATGTTTTAGTCAGCTGGTTACTTAAATAACTGGTCTGTTGAACAAATAATGCCAAGCGAACCAACAAACAAGGGCAGGCTCATTCTTCTCATTTAAATACGTAATATTTATCTGCCAATATCCACCCTTACATTCCTACTACTTTTGAAAATGACACATGAATAAAAGCTGATCTTTCTCCCTGGGACCGATGACACTGCGACATTGGATGCTTTGTTTCTAGTAAAATTATGACCGCAGCCATAAACAGCGCATAAAACAGCACAACATTTTAAGCCATGGAGCGTGACTTGAGGTCAAGAGCGTTTGTATACCAACCACCAGGCGGAAAGCTACTGCCAGCAGACATCAACAAGCACTCGGGGTCAAGGCCGCCACCCCTTTTTTGGACAAAACAACCACCCTACTGCACTGTAAACATTCAATAACAAGCTTGAAAAACAGGCAGGAAAATGCCTAAAACCTGCTGTGTACCGGGCTGTAAAGTGCTGTGAAAAAGTATTATCCCCCCTGCTGATCTCTCATTTTTTTGCATATTTGTCACACGAATGTTTCAGATAAATCAAATCTAAATATACGACAAAGCTGACCAGAGTAAATACAAAATGCAGTTTTTAAAAGATTGATTTAATTTAAGGGAAAAAAAGCTATCCAAACCTACCTGGCCCTATGTAAAAAAGTAATTCCCCCCCCCCTCCCTCGATACTCCAGTGTGCTGGCATTTTTCTGAACTAGGTGATCAGTTTTAGAATCTATATCACATTCAATGAAATGGAATGCCTTTCATTTTTGCTCTTTTAAAGTGCGAACAGCTATCACTGTAACCTGAGTTATACTTTTTCCATAGTAGGCGTGTTGTTTCAAGCTTGTGTTTCACAGGGATGATCGGAATTGTAAACAGCAAGCTTTCCGCCTGTGTGAACATTCTGACCGTAAAATATGCAGTTCCTCTAATGAGTATGTGTGCTTGCTGACGCGGCTTTGTTGATAAATGGACGAGACTCTTGAATCTTTATCGTGGAGAAAAGACATGTTTTTGGTTTGGAGAGGTCAGTAGTGACCACTGACGTCCAGCTGCGCCTATATTGATAAACTCATGCCAAATTCAACCAGAAAATCATCCATTCATTTTGAACTTCATGAGTACAAAGTTGATTTGCATTATAATAAGATTATTTTATGAATTGAAAATGCGCCATTTTCAAGGCTCTGGGAGTTAGAGGAGCCATGTGGATAGCTATCTTATTTGGCTTATAAAAAGTGGATGATTTAATATTTCATGTTCAGATGAGGAGTACCTGTGGTCTAGGAGTTTATTGTCCCAGAAATGTATTGTTTAACCCCCAGCCATTTTTCAATCCTCAGAATGATTTTTTTTCCATTTCAATGGTGAATTCTCATGAAGATTTATGTTTGCAGCCCATTTTCTCAACCAAAATCATGAAAATAAACTGAAATACAATGTAATTCTAAATGCTGTAAGTGTCTTTTCTGAGTTGAGCCACATTCATCCTCTTTGTCATGGCATTTGCCTGCAGGCCCTTCCTCCTGCTGCATTCTTCGCCTCCACCTTAACGAGCCACACCTATTGCCTGTTAAGGTGGAGGTAAAGTGTTGCTATTTAAGGGTTGGCCACACCTGAGTTTGGTGCAGCAGTATTCTTTGTTCTTTCTGAGAGCCCTGTTAGCTTCTGCATGCTGCTCCCCTCGTTTGTTTTAACTTTAGCAATTTAAATGAAAGAAGTTTATATTTTTATCCCAGCCTGTGCGTTTCGGTCCCTTAACTCTTTTTGGGAACAAGGTCCCTGTGCCCGCCGGCTTTATGTCTTTTGCCGGCGGGCCATGTCCATGACACTCTTTATGAAACTAAAATCTTGAATTATAAAGCATCAAATTAGGTAACCCATAAACAGCCAAATTTTGCTTCTACGCAAAGGGGTTAAACAGGTAGTTCATGCCCAAAAACCCACCAATGTGGCTGAATTAAAACAATTCTGAAAAGAGTTGGCCAAAATTCCTCCACAGTGATGTGAAAGACTCATTGCCAGCTATGGCAAATGCCTGATTGCAGTTCTCGCTGATGGTGGCACAACCAGTGATTAGGTTTCGTGGGCAATTACTTTTAGGTTTGGATAGCTTTTTCCCCCCAATAAATGAAATCATCAATGAAAAACTGCATTTTGGATTTACTCAGGTTATATTTGTCTAATATTACTGAGTACAAATGAAAACGCACCACTTGAAAAAAGTCAATATTTAAGTTCAAATGAACTTCAGTATAATTTTTATACAGCAACAACACTACAGTGACGTCACTCGACATGCCAGGTGCAAGAAATGCGAGAATTTCAAGTTAACTGTAACGCTAGGCATTTTTTTGCAAAAACGCAACATCTTGCACGCACACCACGGGGAAAATGAATTTCACTCTGAATTTGTGCCCACATTGCCTTTAAAAGCATGTGAATCTGAATAAAATTTCACTTCTTCACTGACACTTGTGAAACGTCGACACTATGCCGTGACTTACAGCCCCTGAACGGGAACGTGCCATAGGCATGCTTCAAATTGGCGCCAGCACCAGGGAAATTGCCAGACGACTACACTGCGCACACACAACGATCGCAAGACTCCATCAAAGGTTTCTGCAAACGGGGAGCACTCGGGACCGTCCTCAACCGGGTCAACAACGTGTGACAACGGCACGTCAGGACCGTCAGATCGTACGGGATCATGTCCGAGACCGAACACTACCAGCGACAAGAACGGCTGCTCAAGTCCAAGGACGACGTGGATTCATTCACCCCAACACCGTATGGAACCGTCTGCGAGCTGCAGGCCTGCGTGCACGACGTCCTTATTTCGGCCCCATATTGGCGGATCGTCACCGAAACCAGCGTCTACAGTGGGCAAACAGGCACCAGAATTGGCGACTACGACAATGGCACGGTGTCATCTTTTCTGACGAGTCACGATTTCACTTAAGGAACGCAGATGGCCGTATACTTGTTTGGCGGAGACGTGGTGAACGTTATAACGCCGATTGTGTCCTTCAAACGGACCGTTGGGGTGGTGGTAGCGTTATGGTGTGGAGTGGAATAAGCTACCGTCACAGAACCCCTCTCCATATCTGCAGAGGAAGGGTGAACGGCATCTACTACCGGGCCAGGTGCTGCAGAACCATGTTGTGCCGGTCTTCAACCAACACCACGATGTCCACACATTCCAACAGGGCAACGCTAGGGCACACACTGCAAGGGTGTCTATGCAGTACCTTGCACAGCAGAACATCCCCGTGCTTCAGTGGCCAGCTCTGTCACCCGACCTTTCCCCTATCGAGCACTTATGGGATGAAATTGGACGACGTCTTTCACGTCGACGCCAGATGGACAACATCCGAGAACTTGAGGTTGCCCTTGTTCAGGAGTGGAATGCTATGCCTCAGAACACTATCCAGAGACTGATCAACTCCATGCGACGACGATGCACCGCATGTGTCAATGCAAATCGCGGTCACACCCGTTATTGAATTTCCTGTTTGACCCCTACACCAGTTAAACCTCTCTCGCGCATTAACATTATCATGAATGAAATTGAATGATGTTTACATGTCTTCTTAAATCATTCATTATCTCAAATGCATCATACGTATATACTTCACACATCAATCCGTGGGGCTATTCCAGATTTCGTGAGTGGTGCGTTTTCAAATGGACTGAGTATATAAAAATTTGTTTCATGATCTGAAACATTTAAGTGTGACAAATATGCAAAAAAAAGTAAAATATCAGGAAGGAGGCAAATACTTTTTCACAGCTCTATGCATCAAATAACAAGTATTTGCCACTAACGTGTCTTTGTCCCCCGCCACAAAATGTGAAATCGTGTCAAAATGAGCAATCTCTTGGTGTGACCTTGAGAGTGACGCAAAGGTCACCAAAATCGACTGGCGCCGGGGTATCACCCTAACACATGTTGACATCAAATTTGAAGAAAATCCCTCAATTCCTTCTTGAGATATCTTGCTGACAAGGATTCGGGACGTACATACGGACGGACGGTCGTGAATACTATGTCCCGCCGCTTTGCACGTTCCGCGCAGCGGGGGACAAAAAGGCAAGTCCAGATTTCAGGTTCCCCTTCCTACCTGGAAAAGAAAAGAACCCAAAAAGGAGAGCTTTATGGCTTCTAGCTGTCGGGAGAGAAGATAAGGAGGGGAAGCTATGGGATCCAGTGTCTTCCCATGTTTATGTGTGCGGGAAACACGTCATTTATTAATGTATCGTGAGCACTCAGGTTCAGGCAAGGCAGCAAAATAATAACTAGATATCATGAAATCAATGTAAACAGGAAACAAGTTTAAACTAGAACGGGCACTCGGTAGAGCGCATACCTTCGCCGACGCCACTGAATCCCTCGCCACTGGCGTTGGTTTCATGCCGATCGGATAAAAATTGACCGAGATATGGCCGAAAGTCGGTTTTGACCTTTTCGTGGCCTTGACCTTGACCTTTGACCCGATCACTCCCAAAATCTAATCGATTGATCCTCAGGTCATGCCAAATGAACCCACCAAATTTTATGAAATTCCGTTTGGTACCTTTTGAGTTATTCGATACACATACATACACACAGACAGACAGACAGACACACAAACAAATAAATACACGGGGATCAAAACATTACCTTCGTCAGCAAAGTCGCTGGCGAAGGTAAAAATCTTAAATTTTCAGATGCCAAATTACATTAAGATCAGTGGGATCAGAGGTTTTCTTTCCACCAAAAGGGGGCGCGGCCTTGACGCTTTGCGCAGTACCTGGATGCGCCGGTTTGGTCAAAAAGTTGGCTAATTTGCAAGTTGTTGTGACGTAGATTGAAAACGAAGCGTTTACATCGTATATCAACGCTTGTTCAGAAAGCGTAACTGTATGACACATCGGGATGGGAATGGGGAAAAAAAACTCTCGGGTCCAAGGAATGCGGTCTTACAACTGCGGTACTGAAACTACAGCGACGGAGGGGGTTTGAAGGAGGAGCTGATTATTCTTTAAAGGGCGGGACACTCACGAGCACCGTCGGTCTTATCAGCTGTCCGTGTCCAGGCCACCTGCCTGGTCTCCATGATGACCTGTACGGACAGACGCTCCACGCGTTGTCGAAACACCGTCATCACCATGCCCATCTCCAGATCACGTTTGATCAAGCTCTTCTTGTACTCCGTCAGCTCCCCCAGCTGATTCCAGCCCGCCATCGCTGCTCCTTCAGTCAAGGTGCTCACCTGCGACAAACGATCGAATATTCATGTTATCGCTGAATATACACCACAGCGCTGAAGTCGCCAGATTATTTGAATCATACAGTTACAAAAGGGCCCAACGCCACCAAGGTATTTTTTTAAGGGGAGCATTTTCTCTGTTTGCTGTTAATGCTATAGGCTGAACATGAAATATACTGCCTGTCACATAAAATAGGCCTTATAGTAGCACTTGAAACATGGCGGAGTTGGGCCCTTTTGTAATTAAACGGAAAAAATGAAAGGACTACAATGATTTCTCCAATGAAATTTGAACTTTATTTCATACTACAACATTGCTTTTGTATATGACAGTAGGTCTGCTTTACTTCCAAAATTCTGCCAGTGGGTGCTTGTTCATTGGGTTGTTCACCTCAGAATCGGACATGTGTTGTTCTGTGGGCGCTTCCATGTTTGAACTGGTCCTGCCATCTAGCGGCCACCAGTAAAATTCGTTGAGGAGGGGCCCAACTCCTGGACTTGGGCCGTTCCTCAACTCAAAGCTAAAGAACTCACCTCAGTTAACAGCTTTATGCACTAGAGTTGGGCCTTTCTTCAATTCATTTTCATAGGTCTTAACCCAAAATACAAGATCGACAGATAACCTGGATTTATCAAAAATCATGGAGTTGGGCCCTTTTGTAACTCCATGATTCATTCAAACTAGACTTGGTCCAAGCGTAGACGTACTGCTGCACTTTTCAAAACGGATTTTTCCTCCTACATTTTCCAAAAAAGAGAAAAACATATCTATATGTCCGTCTGAACGAAGACATAAACACGCCACTCAAGCGCTGTTAAAGAGCATGCCAAGCTAACAGGCGGCGCAGATATAATTTAACTCTTAGAGCGCTAAATGCGACTATTGTTACTCAATGATGTAAGATTTCAAAATCAATGCGGTTGAAAACCTGTCATGTGGCGATTTGTTCAACATAACTCCAGGAGAGGTCTTTTAAACAAGGTGCCACATTTTAGGTTTTCAATAGCACAAGATAAATAGAAAAATATAAACTTAATTATTTCAGCGCTCAACGGGTAATTGTAAGACCATGTCAGCAAATCACAAGCCTTATAAACTCACTTTTAGGTGCACTCACTCTAATGTCGGAAAACAGAAATTCAATTTTCGCTTTTCACTTGTAAATATTAAAACGGAGTTTCAAGAAATCTTGACCCTGGAAAACGATTTCCACCTAGCTTTTTTTAGAGACTAAAACACGTAGAAAATGCTACGTTTTCAAAAATACTCTCAATCGGGAGAATATTGGCTTTACAACCCATAGAAGATTAATTGTAACTATACATATTATACGATTTATTTATTTATTTATTATAATTATTATTCCACTGAGGCCACAGAATTGACGTCAGCGTGACGTCAGAAAGCTAAATAAAATATTGTAACCCGATCACTTTCCCTCCAATATCACCGTCAGCCCAAAGTTGCACTTAATTGGTCATCATAATATCTGAACTATACGCTGGAAATTCAAAAACTTAACAACATCTTCTCTATTCTATCACCCAACTCCCGTAAGTAGGCCTAAATACTCCCTTGTGGACTGTGCCCAGAATATGCATTTGGTTCCTTGTCTGCATCATAAAGACTGAGCTTCATAACAAGAATAAAAGCCGAAGAATTTGATCATTTTGAAGCAGTTCTTCTCCAAAACAACAACAAAAACAAACAGTTTAGTTTGCGAGTGATTTTCAACCTTCCATGCGTTTCTTGGCGATGAGTGAGGACACTATTTTTCTTTTTAACCTAAGGGGCTGTCAAAAAAAAACATTTAAAAATTAAGTACTTTTTAAAAACTTTTTTTTAAGGCTCAAGCCTAAAATTTGCCATCTTAACATTAATATCAATGATTTCATGGAGCGAATCGTGTTCATGCACAAAAAGTTAATTTCCTTTCTTGTGCTGGCCGGCCTTGTAGCAACTTCCTCCGTCACATTTCAGGGTTAGCTTTCTGTGACGCACCGAATTCTGTTCTGAGGGGTAGCTTGAAACACCGCGTTTTAGCCCCTTTTACAATTGAAGCGCGACGGCCTGCGGCCATTTGGTCGTACAACAGGGCAAAAAAATAAATAAAAAACTTCTATCGCACTTAGAAAACTTTCACAAATGCAACAGGGGTCGTATGACAAGAGCAATTATATCGCTTCATTCAGTCGTTCAATGGTAGCACAACGTCGCGAAAGCTTTCACAATTGAAAAAGGAGTCGTATGATAAAAGCAATTATATTGTCTCTACAGTCGTATAATGGTAGCACAACGTTGCACGACTCCTCGTTAGACATCCCTAGCACAAGTAGGCCTACCAGTGTTGCACGATTTCCTATCCATCAAGTGCAACTTTTTAATTGGTGGGAACTCTTGCGTCAGGTCATGCGACTATGTGCAACGTTGCACAACAGTCGTACTACCGTCAATGCGACCTAATGCGACTGGATCGGTCACATTTGGTTGCGTTTAATCTCGGGTGCGGCTTCGTGCGACTGCCTGTGCCCATTCTTCTCTATGTGGGGAGGGTCTTCCCCCCAGACAAAGCCACCAGCAAACAAATTGCTAGGTTGGCTTTTCGTTTTGTCTGGGGGTCTAAAATGGAACGATTAAAAAGAACTGCCCTCCTCAAGGAGGAGAAGAATGGGGGCCGGGGGGTCCCGGATATTGTTTCAATCATTATGGCACAGGGTCTGGCCGCCCTTGTCCAGAACACTGGGAAGGGGGAGAAAACGGCAAGTGCCTTTGCTAGGTACTATGCCACCCCCTTCCTCGGGGCGATGGGCTTGGGCGTGCTAGACCATAAGATTCCATACTGCTGGGACCCCCCCTATGTCTATCAGGCTTTGAAGGACTTTGCCTACGGGACAGGATTGTCTCGGGCCGGTCTCACCTCGTGGAGCTACAAAAACATCATGTCTTATTTAAGATCCAAACAGACAGTAGAGCTCCCGAGGGGTGGACCGACCCGAGACCCGCACGTCATCTGGGCAAATGTCACTCACAGTTCTTTGACTAATAAGCAAAAGGACATTGCCTGGATGGCGGCCCATTGGTGTCTCCCCACCAGGGTTTTTATGTACCGCCGGCACCTGGCCCTGACTGAGCGCTGCCCGCACGGTTGCACTGACCAGGAGAGTGTCCACCACCTCTTCTGGGAGTGCACCGTGGCCAGGCGGGTCTGGGGCCTTGTTTGTTCTTCTGTCTCCCTAAACAGGTTGCTGCCGAGGTCCTCCCTGACTGCCGAGCTGATCCTCTACGGTCCACCGCAGGGATGCAAAACACCCGCAAGCCGGCGTCAGTGGAGGATCATCGCTATCACCAAACAGACCCTGTGGGAGACGAGGAACATCAAGGTCTTCAAAAAAAACAACTGTGGACCTGATCACTCTTCGGCGGAGGATCCAGAGCCTCCTCCAGGACGGCGTTTTGGCGGACTACAACAAAAACAAGGACCTGGCACGAGAGAAGTGGGGGGTGGACCACTGGAAAGAACTGGTTATATAGTCCACCCCCCCCACACACCATCTGAGAGGGAGAGACGCCTGCGGAGGAGAGGCCCGGGCATCGCCTTTTTTGCAAGGCATGGACATTCATTCCCTCCCCCCTTTTTTTCCTTATTGGTTTCGTTCTTATGCTTATACTTTGATATCATGTTTATATTTGACATTGACCTTTTTCTGTTGCAGGGCTTTTCATTTTTGCCTGAAATAAAAATTAATTTGTCAGGCATTAGATATAATTTGACCTGCTACTGTGTTTTGATACAATTAAATGTTCCCTTCTGTGTTCTTAAGTTATCATATGATTAAAATGTTTAGTTAATTGATTATAAAACTGTTGTTGCTTTTTAGAATTTACTGTCCTTATGATTGATTTGAAACTTCTGTTTTGAGATTGTGCTTTTGGATTTTTGTTGTAAATTTCTAAAGCATATTTTGAAACATGTCGTTTAGAATGTTACTTTGATTCTTATTGAGTTGATGTATTGATGTTGCCCCTTCTGAAATTATGTTTTGTTTGGAATGTATGTCCATGCCTTGACTGAATGTATTTGTAATGGTTTTATTGGTATTTTGTGCTTTTAAGACTATTTGAAAATCTGGAATGAAAATTGTAAATGGGAATTGTAAAACCAATAAAGCAATGCACATTCCAACTGCTCGTGAAACAGCGAAAATATTTGTCGGACTTGCTAGTAAACTGGTCGTATCTCAACTGTGAAAGGGCCTTTAAGTGAATAATAAAAATATTTACAGGTTTTTAAGCTTGTAATTTAATTAGTAACTGCAATTCAGCGAAATGCTCTATCTTTCTAGTGCGATAAACTATAATATAGCCCAGCTAGCTACGGAAATACAGAGAAGCTCTTCGATGGTCCTGAAACTATCTCCATCAGTTTAGCAGTTATAAATCTGTAGTGCACACAACTAGGCCAAGAAAGTCTCATATAAACCAATAAAAACCAAGACGAAGATACAGCATCAGAATTAGGTTAAATGCCCGCTATATACTGAAACAGCATATCAGCCCTTGATGCTGTAATGTGAATAGAGGCCACTAGATGGCAGTATTCACTTTTTTTTTGTTAAGCTCAGACTGGGGTTATGTTTGGACATGTTTCAGACATGTCTGGGGCAAGTCCTCGAAAATAAAAAAAAAGAGGTCTAAATGTGGGTGGGGTCTGCAAAAGAGTATATAAGGAAAAAAATTGAGACAGTAGTAGTAGGAGAAATTGTAAGAAGAAGGATACGTGTGACCAGGCCTGTCATTTCTGCTCAAGACCTGTGAAGTTTCTTTTGTGGATTTTTGCCTGTGTTTGAGCTTTTTTTTTTTTCCTCACCCAGCACATCACCAGGAAACTGTAAATATTTCTTTTTTTTGTATTCAGTCTTGGTCAGAATATTAGTTTAGTCCTTATTGTCTTTGTTAAAAATTAAATGTGTTTAAGTTTTTAAAACTGTGTCTGTCATCCCTTGCTGTTGCTGTTGCATTGTAAATTGTAATAACAAATTGGGGCCATAACAATGCTTTGTGTTGGACTACATAACAAAAATGTTTCTTGAATGCAGCAATGAATCGAAGAACAGTATTTCAGTGTTCTGAGGGCTTGTTTATAGAAGTCTCATGAGGAGATAATGGCTGTATTGTCCTAATTTTACACTTCATAATTAACAGCATAGTTACATACGCTGCCGTGCCAAATAAAGTAGCCGTTTGGATTTAAATGAGCAAATACTTACAGCACTTCTGGTAGACCTTTAACTCCAAGTGTTTTTTCAAGTGCAGAGTTTTTCCCAGGGGTGAAGATATTTAAAACTCCAATTTATGGAGGTTGAACCATCAAGACAGCGAGTGAAAGATCGGGACATTGCCACAGTAATCGTTTTAAGGAAAAAAATAGGAATCCTGCAACATCTACCTCAGGAACAGGCTTCAAGTGTAATAATGTTTCTACACTGTACGTAATAAGTTCTCTGATCAGCGGTGGCTTTCCCGATAACGTTGGAACTCAGGATTAACGACTGCTTTTAAGAGATTCTTCGCGTTAAGAGGCTTTCGTGAAGCCCACCCTAGCAGTCTCTTCAAAACTAGCAAAAGCTGAAAGAAGAACATGTCTTCTCCTATGATATTTATTGGCAGTTTTCACACCATCTAACATTCTTCATATCCTTTGACAAAGTGCTAAAATAGCACTTTGAATTCTCAGATTTCCATAGAAGACTGCTTAATATAAAAAACATAATGCCTGAGTAACTAAAATATATACATAGAAAGCAAAACGAAGACGGATTAGCAACAATGGAATCCCATTTTGACTCGCAGTCGAGCGGATTCACTTCGTTTGATTTCTCGTAAGTTTTCAAAGTTCTGTGCATGCATGGTAATCATGACACAGCTCCTCTAAGAGCTAATGATTGGATCATTATCTTTTTAACCCTGACTGATGCAGTGTATAGGTTTCCATTCCTAAAACAACCATGTGGAAAGGTGTATTTCATGATCATAGAAAATATGTTACTGTGAGGGGCAAAAGAGGGGCAAATTATTCGCCAGCATCAAGCAAAAGAAAGAAACTATCCAGGGGTGCGTTTCCCAAAAGGGCCAGGTCACAGGGTCACAGAGTTACAAAATTGGTGTATTTTGTATCATAGCTTCAAAACTAAGTAAGACAGAGTTACAATTTAAATGGTTTTGTGTAGGTCTTCCCTAGTAATTCAAACAACAAAATAGCCAATTTTGTCCATTTGATTTATTTATGATGTAATGTGAATATAGGCCACTAGATGGCAGTATTTACCTTTTTTTTATTCAGCCCAGACTGGAGCTAGGTTTAGACATGTCCCGGGCATGTCTGGGGAAAGTCCCAGAAAATAAAAAAAAGAGGTCTAAATGTGGGTGGGGTCTGCAAAAGAGTATATAAGGAAAAGAATTGAGACAGTAAAGTAGTAGGAGAAATTGCAAGGAGAAGGATACATGTGACCAGACCTGTCATTTCTGTTCAAGACCTGTGAAGTTTCTTTTGTGGATTTTTGCCTGTGTTTGAGCTTTTTTTTTTTCACCCAGCACATCACCAGGAAACCCACAAGGACTGTAAATATTTCAGTTTTTTTTTCTACTCAATCTCGGTCTTAGTTGTTGGTTAGTGTTAGTCTTTGTTTGTTAATTAGATGCGTTTAAGTTTTTAAATTGTGTCTGTCATCCCTTGCTGTTGCTGTTGCTATTGTGTTGTAAATGTAATAAAAAATTGGGGCCATAACAAATTGGGGGCTCGTCCGGGATAGACCATTGTGTGAGTAAGTTATTGAAAGTCTAACATTTCAAATTGTAAAATTGTTTTTTTGAATTTTCCTATATAAATATATTGACAGATCAACAGCAATGGATGATTTCTTGGCATCACCAACCGTTGAGGTTTTGAAGTCTTTTAAAAAGACAGAACTGCTAGAAATTTGCAGACAGTTAGAGCTGACAGAGGTAAAACCAGCCATGCGAAAAGCAAGACTGGCTAGAGAGAAAGTTGAATATTA
The DNA here is from genome assembly GCA_029721435.1 of Gymnothorax reevesii. Classification (NCBI taxonomy): domain Eukaryota; kingdom Metazoa; phylum Chordata; class Actinopteri; order Anguilliformes; family Muraenidae; genus Gymnothorax; species Gymnothorax reevesii. The sequence continues at coordinate 25,950,524 of CM056574.1, read as the reverse complement.
CATTGATGGAAATGTGTTTGCACCAGGAGATCTGGAACAGTTTCCAGTGGAAAATCCAAATATAGAAATGGAACTTAAACTAAAAATGTAAGAGATTGAACGGGAGGAAAAAGAGAAAGAAAGGGAGGAAAGGGAGAAAGAAAGGGAGGAAAGAGAAAAAGAAAGGGAGGAAAAAGAGAAACAAAGAGAATTTGAGAGGGAAGAAAAAGAAAAACAAAGAGAATTTGAGAGAGAGAAAGAGGAAAGAGCAGAAAGAGAGAGACAGAGACAGAGAGATTTTGAATTAGAGAAATTCGATAGAGAAGAAAGACTCCAAATGGAGCAACTAAAAATTAAAATTGAAACTAAAAATAAATTTTGTGCCAGTCAGGAGGTAAAACTGGTGCCTCCATTTTCGGAAAAGGATGTTGACAACTATTTCCAGTGTTTTGAAAAGGTAGCAAAGAGTTGCCAGTGGCCAAAGGAACACTGGCCTCTGATGTTGCAAACTGTCCTCAAGGGTAAAGCTCAACGAGCCTATTCGGCTTTGTCTGCAGATGATTCCTCTGATTATGAGGTTGTCAAAAAGGTTATTTTGAGAGCTTATGAGTTGGTTCCAGAGGCTTACCGACAGAAATTCAGAGGTCTGAAGAAATCTGAAAATCAGACTTATGTGGAATTTGCTAATGAGAAGAAGGTTTGCTTTGAGCACTGGTGTACTTCTATGGAGGTCAAGGATGATTTCAACTCACTAAAAGAGATGGTGTTAGTTGAAGAATTCAAGAACTGTGTTAAGGATAATATTAAGACCTACCTTAATGAGAAGCAAGCACTGAATTTGCAATCAGCTGCCAAATTTGCAGATGAATATGTTCTCACACATAAGTCCAAATTTCAGTCTAGCAGTAACAATAGATGGTCCCACTTTCAGAAAAAGGGTTACGGTGATACCCAAGATTCCTCACCCAAAGACAAAGACAAATCTGGTGATGGTGCTCAGAAATCCAGTAACAGGTCTGATCAAAGTGTGAAAGCTGACAGTGACAAAAGTGGTCTAATTTGCAGTTATTGCAAGAAATCTGGTCATGTTACAACTAACTGTTGGTTCCTAAAAGCTAAGAAAGAAAAAGTAAAGGATACCAAACCAAATGCCTTTGTGAAAACAAGGTTAGAAACCCCTGTAGTAGATGACCGATCTGCTAAATTGCCTGCTTCTTGTGGGGCTAAAAAGCCTGATACAGCTGACTTTGTGAGGGAGGAATTTCTTCCATTTGTGTCAGAGGGATTTGTGGCTCTGAATGAGCATACTACTCCTGTCCCCATATATATCCTAAGGGATACTGGAGCTTCTCAGTCACTTTTGTTGATGGACTCTTTGGAGTTACGTGATGAGACCGCTTCAGGGGATTTCATACTTGTGCAAGGTATTGAAGGGAGGACTGTATCTGTACCCCTGCGCTCTATATTCTTGAAGTCAGATTTAGTTACAGGACAGGTAAAGGTGGGACTTATGTCAAGTCTACCTATAAAGGGTGTTTCTTCGTTGCTAGGCAATGACCTGGCTGGGGGCAAAGTAATTCCCCCTGTACATCTTACTTCACAGCCGAGCACTGAAGATGGGGATGAGGACCCATCTCTGTATCCTTCTTGCGCAGTGACTCGTGCTATGGCCAAGAAGGCTAAAGAAGAAGATGTTGTGGTGCCGTCCAGCACATTGAATAGTCAGGACTCAGGTGGTTCGCCTCATGACTTTGATTGGCCTACTATGGTTTCTCCGTTTGAGAACTTATCAGACACTTTTATCAGTTCATTGTTCAGCCAGCCAGATGGGTTTGGTGATTCTGATGTGTCTGGAGACTTGTCTCTGTCCAGAAAGCGGTTGATTGAGGAGCAAACTAATGATCCTGAAATTTGTGCACTAAGGAGGAGAGCCCTTCCTGATAAAGAAATAGACGCAGTTCCAGTTGGGTATTATCTCAAGGATGGCGTGTTGATGCGGAAGTGGCGCCCTCCTGATATCCCTGCCAATGCAGATTGGGCAGTGGTCAGGCAAATTGTTGTTCCGAAGGTCTACAGGAATGAGATCTTAACAATGGCTCATAGTTTACCTTTAGGAGGTCATCTTAGTGTTAACAAGACTGTTGATAAGATCATGAAACACTTCTTTTGGCCTGGGCTTCGGAAAGACGTTTCCAACTTTTGCAAAACCTGTCACACTTGTTAAGTAGTTGGAAAACACCAGATAGACCCACCTGTAGCTCCATTGCAGCCTATCCCAGCATTTGGGGAGCCATTCTCTAAGGTCATTGTTGATTGTGTTGGTCCATTACCCAAGACTAGATCTGGAAATCAGTACTTGTTGACAATCATGTGTGCATCTACCAGATTCCCCGAAGCCATACCTCAACGTAACATCAAGGCAACTGCAATCTCAAAGGCTTTGATACAGTTCTTCACGTTGTTTGGCCTTCCCAGGGAAATTCAGTCAGACCAAGGTAGCAATTTCACTTCTGGTTTGTTTCAGCAGGTTGTGTATGAACTAGGTGCAAAGCAGATTCTTTCTAGTGCCTATCATCCAGAAAGTCAGGGTGCCTGAGAGCGGTTTCATTCCACTCTCAAGACAATGATGAGGACTTATTGTTATGACCATGAGAAAGACTGGGATGAAGGTGTTCATTTGCTGTTGTTTGCAGCTAGAGAAGCAGTGCAGGAGTCTACTGGATTCAGTCCATTTGAGCTAGTGTTTAGTCATGAAGTGAGAGGACCTTTGCTATTATTGAGTGAACAATGGCAAGAGGAAGAGCCGCACATCAGTCTGTTAGACTATGTTAGCAAGTTCAAGGAAAGATTGCATGCAGCTTGTGACCTAGCCAAAGAGAACTTGAAATCAAGTCAGGGAAAAATGAAAACTTGGTATGACCATAAGACTAGAAGCCGTGAGTTTAAACCAGGAGACAAGGTCCTTGTGTTGTTTCCCTTGCAGTCCAATCCATTGCAGGCTAGATTTCATGGTCCTTATGAAATTCTGACAAAACTCAATGATCTCAATTACATTGTGAAGACTGCAGATAGGAGAAAACTAAAACAATTGTGTCACATTAACATGCTGAAGCCTTATCATGACAGAAATGCTAGGGTTGCAGCTGTCACTTCAGATTCTCCTATGGTCAAAACGTGTGAAGATGAGGGGGAGTTTCAAGATGATGAACCTAGAATTAAAGCTGAAGTTCTTTCATGTAAATTGTCAAATTCTGAAGTGTTGCAAAATCTTCATGTAAAACTCCAGCACTTAGAACCCTCACAGAGAGATCAGTTTAAGAGGTTGATCAAGAAATATGAGGATCTGTTTCCTGATGTTCCAAAGACCATTTCTATAGCCTCTCATGATGTAGATGTTGGTGATGCCAAACCAATTAAACAGCATCCGTACCGGATGAATCCTGAAAAGAGAAAGATTGCTGAGAAAGAGGTTGAGTACATGTTAAAACATGATATTATCAGACCCTCCAACTCAGATTGGAGTTCACCCTGTGTGCTAGTTCCAAAACCTGATGGAAGTACTAGATTCTGTACAGATTATCGCAAAGTCAATGCTGTAACTAGAACTGATGTGTTTCCAATACCTAGGATTGATGATTGTATTGATAGAGTAGGGCAAGCAAAGTTTCTAACCAAGATTGATTTATTGAAGGGTTATTGGTGTGTGCCTTTAACTGAGAGGGCCAAGAGCATCTCTGCTTTTGCCACACCATCTGGATTGTACCAGTATGAAGTCCTACCCTTTGGCATGAAAAATGCCCCAGCCACGTTCGAAAGGATGATACAGTCTACAATCGCCGGATTGCCACACACGGGTGCATACATTGATGACCTGATCACATGGAGTGACTCCTGGGAAGAACATCTAAAAGATGTAGAGATGTTGTTCCAGCGCCTGACCCAGGCTAACCTCACTGTTAACCTGAACAAGAGTGACTTTCGTTGTGCTACTGTCACCTATCTTGGCTACGTCATAGGCCAGGGTAAGGTGGCACCCATAAATGCTAAAGTCCAAGCCATCATGGACTTTCCAGTTCCTGACAACAAAAAAGCTTTGCGCCGCTTCCTTGGAATGATCGGGTACTACCGCAAGTTCTGCAAGAACTTTGCTAAGATTGCTCTCAGTCTAACTAACCAACTGAAGAAAGGCGTAAAGTTCACTTGGGATGATGCATGCCAGAGAGCCTTCGATCGCCTGAAGTCTCTGCTGTGTCACTTCCCCGTGCTCAAATCTCCTGACTTCAACAAACCGTTCTCCATCGCGGTCGATGCTAGCGACCAAGCTTGTGGATCTGTGCTCCTACAGAGAAGTGACTCTGATGACATTGAGCATCCCGTGGCATACTTCTCCAGGAAGTTCAATCGCCACCAAACGAACTATTCCACAGTAGAGAAGGAACTGTTGGCTCTGGTCCTTTCTTTACAACACTTTGAGGTTTATGTTTGTACAGGGGAAAAGCCAATGATTGTGTACACTGACCACAATCCGTTAATGTTTTTGAGTAAGATGAAAAACAAGAATCGGAGAATGTTGAATTGGAGTTTGATTTTACAGGAGTTTGACTTGGAAATTAAGCATGTAAAGGGTGCTGACAATGTGATTGCTGATTGCTTATCCCGTGTTTGAAAAAGTATATCACGTGTTTAGTTGAATATTGTATGATATGTATATATAGACAAGTGTTCACTTAACCATTTTGTATTGAAAAGAAAAATTTTGCCTTTATGAGTCAAAATTTTTCCCTTTTGGAATGGAGGTGTAATGTGAATATAGGCCACTAGATGGCAGTATTTACCTTTTTTTTATTCAGCCCAGACTGGAGCTAGGTTTAGACATGTCCCGGGCATGTCTGGGGAAAGTCCCAGAAAATAAAAAAAGAGGTCTAAATGTGGGTGGGGTCTGCAAAAGAGTATATAAGGAAAAGAATTGAGACAGTAAAGTAGTAGGAGAAATTGCAAGGAGAAGGATACATGTGACCAGACCTGTCATTTCTGTTCAAGACCTGTGAAGTTTCTTTTCTGGATTTTTGCCTGTGTTTGAGCATTTTTTTTTTCACCCAGCACATCACCAGGAAACCCACAAGGACTGTAAATATTTCAGTTTTTTTTTTCGAATCAATCTCGGTCTTAGTTGTTGGTTAGTGTTAGTCTTTGTTTGTTAATTAAATGCGTTCAAGTTTTTAAATTGTGTCTGTCATCCCTTGCTGTTGCTGTTGCTATTGTGTTGTAAATGTAATAACAAATTGGGGCCATAACAATGACCATAATGAGCTATTTTGTGTTTTGAAGTACTAGGGAAGACCTACAGAAAGCCATTTAAATTGTATCGCTATCTTAGTTTTTGGAGCTATGATACAAAATAGACCAATTCCGTAACTCGGATACCGCGTGACCTGGCCGAAAATCATAGTTGCTTTGTCTACTCACAGTCAGTGGGCCTAACTATGTAAGTTAGCATCTGTCATTTGGGAAAACGTACCCCAGATTGCTGAAATAACTGGAACTGGGTTAAGAACTGTCGAATACATTATTAAAATCTAAAAGGATGATGGTGAGCTGTCAACTTTGCAGAAGAAGACAGTTTGGAAAAAAATCCTGAAAGATTGTGATCAGACTGAAATGCTCCTGCTCATCCCACTCAAGACTGCTGTCTGTCCTGGCTCCCCATTGGTGGAATGATCAAGGTCAGGACGTCAGAGTCACTGAGCATCTTCAAGGGCAGCCTGAAAACTCACCTCCTCAGGCTCCACCTCTCCGATGCTCGACTGCCCTCAATGTAACTCTCCTCAAATCACGTGCCACGGTGCCTGAGTCTCGTTTTGTTAACTGTGCTGCTGGTTTTTGATAACTTTGCTGGTTTCTTTCGGCTGGCTACAGTTCATTCTAGTTCCACAATTCTCACTTAGTGTTTCTCTTGTCACTTCATCAACTAGCACTGTAACTTGTCTCCTTGGAGCTCGGCACTTTTGCACCAAAATTTTGCACTTTGTAAGTCACTATGGAGAACAGTGTCAGCTAAGTCCATGTAATGTACTGTAATGTAATGTTTTTGGAGCAGATCTGAACCACAGGGCATACACAAATTATTTTCCACTTTTGTAAACATTGTATGAAATGACACTTAGCAAAAAACATGCCATACATCTTAAACTTCAATGGATGATAGTCAACAGCAACAAAACATACTCAATTGTAGAAATACAATGGTTGCATTTGCAGATCTGCATATCATAGATGAGTGGACTATTGGCCTTGGTGAAGGTCTGCACTCTCTTAGTGCCACTCTAGTTTGTTTGTAAATTCTTTAAGACTTTAATGGAAGTGAGTATTAATCTGTCCCAAAGAAATATGACAAGTGTGGAGAAACATGATGACGATAAGTGTTGAGGCTTGAGCATGCATAGCTGCCATCAGAAACTGGCTTACTTTGCTTTGTTGGCATGACTGCTGATGGCCGCAAGATGAACTCTGAAGGGCAGAGGTCCAGCCAAATGACTCTAAACTCACAGCATAGAGTTTACCTCACTGCAGGATAATGAAACTAATCACATTGATCGAGCCACCAAAGAGTCCTTTGGAGGAACAAGTACTTGAGTAATCTTGAGCGTCTCAATCATTTACCTGACCTGAATCCAAAAGCTTTTGTATTTGACTAGTTCAAGACAAAAAGCAAAAATCCCCCGAAAAAACAGGAACTGAAGATGGCAGCAGTACAAGCTATAGGCACAGCATTATCAGAGAATCTATCCAGTGACAGCTGATGTCAATATATTGCGGACTTCTCATAGTGCATCAGTGCAAAGGATTTATTTATAACTATCAAATATGATTGAATTGTTCAAGATTATTTTTATTTTCCCCATTTTTTTCTGTCTTCTAGTATAGGTGGCTTGCTAAGTATAAAATTAGGGGGTGGTGTTATTTTGCAAAAGTCATTCTGGCGATCCGGTACCCCCCTAATATTATGTTCTAGGCTTACCTGAATCTGGAAATACCAACATTTGGCCCGTGGGATCATTATAACCCCTCTGTATATACTGTATGAAAGTTGTAATTTTTTTTCAATTTTCATATTAATTTGTAGCTGACGCGCAATTCCACCGCTAGTCCATTATTCTAGTTTGTTTGACTGTCATATCCTATGTCGCAACTATTAAATTTTGTTTGGTTTGTTTATGATACCAAAACAGCACAAAAAAAACTTATGTAAAAAAAAAAAGAACAATTAAAGCATATATAGAAATACATTTTTGTAGATATTATTTTTTCTTGAAGAAATAAGTTTCAAAATAGTACATATAAGCATAAAAATTACGATCAGCTAATGTATAACATCACTATCAAGCGGTGGAATTGTGCAATCGTGTATAGACTTACATACTATTATCAACAAAGTGTACGAAATCTGCGGCTCCTAACTTTTTTGGAAAAATAAATCAGCTCAAATTTTTATTTTTCTGGACGGACCACGATTAAAATTAGCCGCAACGTGTTCAATAATCTTTCATGGGGTAAGAATTTTGCAATATAAAGCTTCCTGTGCGAAAATACGGGAAGTTTTATTTTTATTGGGGCCTTTTCGCCACTGCTTGTATTATTACAAACCAGGGCATCAGCTATTAATTAATTTGAAAATTTTTTTAAATTTAAGGCCATGGACACAACTCTAGGTCACTGACTATCTGTTGGCAGTGTTAGTGAACACTAACACACTCTGGAAACACTCAAATTGAACACCAAGGACACACATTCTGATCTTGCTGTGCTTGATGTACATTATTATTTGTCTATGGCAAATTTAATGTCACTAATATTGAGTTTCTTTCCTGTATTCCAGGTCTTTACCAATATTGTGAGGCGATTTTGAGTCAAAAACGCTATATTTGGGAGGTGCAAACTTCAGGGGATATGTAAAGGGCTTGATTACACGGTTTATCATTGGTATTTTCTAATTCATACTGACCATCTCCATATTCTATGGGGGATATATCAATGAGTTGGAACTAACACCACCCCCCAATAAATTGAAAAATACAAATAATTGGATTCAGTTCCATATTACTTGTTCATTCAGTTACAAAACCGATAACAGTCAATTCAAAGCCAATTAAATTAAATTCAAAACCAAAATTCAATTCAATTTCTGTTGGAACAAATTTTTTTCCATAGAACACCAAAACAGATGTAACTAAATAAGATTGACGTAAAGCTGAGTCGCCAATATTAACTAATTTCCGTTGTTACATTTCAAATCTTCTGCAGTAGAACCCCAAAAACTACAAAAATTGCCTGTGCTCAAATATACTGAACATAAATAAGTACCATAGTATTTATTTTGGCAGCTAAATGCGAGACCTAAATCAAAAATTTAGATTCACAACTTGAAGGTTTAATAAGGGAAAAATGACACCTAATATTTATGATATTTAAATATCAATATACTTCTATACTTCCTGCCCTGAATGAGATTGTCGGGGGAGGAGGTCGGAAAAGTTCATGAGAGAGTCTGTTCCCCACCTGCACCGCATCCCCCACATTGTCACATTCTTTATTTACATTGCAAATGAGCAAAAGGAACTCTGATGGCAAGATAGACAGTCCTTCGGCAACAGTGAAGCATTAACTCAGAAATATTTTAATATTTCCCCAACAGGAACCTTTGCACCCATCTGGCGCTGTCCCCTAGAAATCGCAACTTTCTCTCGCTTTCTCCCTTGCTCACACACAAAACTTACAAAAAAAAAAACCCTGTTATTAATCAATAGCGTTGTTAGAGTACTTGTGTACACATTATTCACATCACAAGTGGAAAATTCAGGGGCCAGAAAGTAGAAGTCTTTATCCACGAGCTTTGTTCGCCCGAAAAGTAAAAGCAAGCAACTCCGATCGGGCCAACTCCTAGCGGAAGAACTGCACTTACAAGCAAATACAGGCGACTGGCACCAACACTAGGAAATCTAAAAACGTTTAATGTTGAGGATGAATCCTCAAGTTTGACAGGCAAACTTTCTTTTTCTCTCTCTCTTTCAGCCCAAAAATGATTTCCGTGCGCGCACTACAAGCTTTGGCCTGCCGTTCTCCGTTTTAACCAATAAGTGATCAGGACTGATATGAGTAAGTCCATTAGCCTCTCACTACATCAGAAGATTCAACACAGAACTCGGAACACTAGTTCAAAACTGAGCGACGATGTGCACCATCCAACCCAGGATTTACTGCCCAGTCGCACAAGTACGAATATGTCATCAGGGAACTTACCCTTCAATGGAATATTTTTTATTTCCACGCAGTAATATTTTCTTCAATGTAATCTACTTCATGATTTCAACGATTAAATAAAGTTTATGCGTAAAATAGCGGTCTGTGTCATGTCGCGTTGGTCAGTTCCTCTATTCTCATTGCAGGAGGAAGTAGCGAACTTCGCTAGTGTTATAAGAATAGCAGTAATAAAAGATCCGGAAGTAACGATGCTATCAATGCAAAGTCCCCAAGGGCGCGACACACTTTGCCCACTGAACTGAAATTTACATTCCGACGCTACAAAAAACTTGACGTTGAAAAGCGGCGAACATTGAGTCAACCTCGCCACTGCTCCCAGACGTCAAGACACCACAGGCGGGGAAATATCCACATGTTAACATTCTGTGAGGTTTGCTGTCCCCTTTAGCAATTTTCTCCGCTTATAAGCTTATCAGTTAAAAATTAAAGCCAAATGCATTCAGCACCTGCAGCCTACACTGATGAGACTGCGTGACATAACGGAAGGGAAAGTTCATTCTGGCGCTGCGTCAGTAGCACCTGCAGCTGTTTCACAGCTATAATTACGATGGCTATAACCAGGCTCTAGGTCGATCGACTTGCAAATCCATATTTTTAAAAAAGGACAAAAAAATATATATATATATATATTTATTGTTATTATTATTATTATTATTATTACCCCAATCCCGAATTAGTTGGGACAAAGTGTAAATTGTGAATAAAATCAAAACGCAATAACTTTCAAATCACACCAGTCAATATTTTATTCACAATAGAACAGAGATAACAGAAAATGTTGGAACTGAGAAATTTTAACATTATATCCACAAAATGAGCTCATTTCAAATTTGATGGCTGCTACAGGTCTCAAAAAAGTTGTGGAAGGGGCCTGTTTACCATGGTTTAGCATCCCCTTTTCTTTTTAACACAGAGTGGAGGCGTCTGGGCATTGAGGAGGCAAGTTTCTTGAAAATAGCCATTGGAATTTCATCCTACTCTTGTTTAATACAGGCTTCCAGCAGCTGGAGAGTTTTGGGTGTCCTTAGACGGACTTGTCGTTTAATTATGTGCCATATGTTCTCAATCGGTGAAAGATCAGGCCAGTTAAGCACACGGACTCTTCTACTAAGAAGCCATGCTGTTGTAATAGCTGCAGTATGTGGTCTTGCATTGTCCTGCTAAAATACACGCATTTAATTGCTCCACATGCTGTCTGAGGTTTAACAGATCGTGGAACTTTTTACAGCCAAAAAAACGTTTTTTGAGCAGGTAAGTAAAATCTTAAATTACCCAATGTTTTTTTTTTTTTGGACAAATATATGCTTCAGCTGTGGCTGTCATTGTTATATGTTTAAAAATAGGTTTTTAAGGCCTGTATTTGGAAAACGTTTCAACGATGAATACTAATTCAAAGATCCCCCAAAATATGGCCACCCTCCTCGGGGGTATTTTATTTGGATTGAACGTTAGTGCACATTAGTGCATTTGTTTGCAAGGGAGTAGTTACTTTCTCTCTTGCCACAGTTAAAGGGCCAAGCCACAGCAATATGCAAAATAACTAGTATAATTTTCCCCCACATAACTGGGAAAAATATAATGTAAATAGGTCAAGCATTTGTCATTTTTTATTATTTTAGTTTATTGGGTTCTATCCAATTGCTGAAAATCTTGCATCTGTCCAGCGCGTCACCTTTAATAAAGGAAAAATAAGATTTGTTGGTACAATTTCATGTGTTACAATTGCCCCACGGTTATGTTACAATTGTCCCGTGTTGTGGGGCAATTGTTACACTTGACTTCCAGTTTTGAAATGATAATGGCTTCAAAATAAATTGTTTCACTTAACCCAAATCTAGTCATGTTTCAAGCCAAGATATGCATCTTTCATTTAATATACCTTTAAGCAAGTATTTAACTATAATAAAGTTGATATGCCAAATTTGGAAAAAAGTGCTACAATTGTCCCCGGTCTCCCCTACATTTAGCTGATTTTATATTACTACGCAGCATATTGTGTAACGTTGATATGCAATGATAAGAGATATGCAAATTATTGTGCATTTTACTGATCAGAAACTATTTTAACTGGGCCGGTTCCTGAGGCTATCGGACCGCGACCTGACCTGAATCCAGAAATTCCCATGATGTTCCTGGATAATTTAATGCGTAAAAAACGCATAAAATTGCTAGATAATGCTTTAAAATGTATACATCAAAGCTCACTTATAAAATATATTAAATATCCCGGAATGCAGCAAGCGAATTACTTTTTTTTTTGTTCACGTGCTAACTGATAAGTCCGGTGCGCATGTAACATTGGCTAAGGTGATGGCTGTATTCCCGAAATTCCCAGAGTATCAGCCATGTTTTTCTGCACATTCGCCACAACTCTGAGAAGGGGACCATTTAGGGGGTTTTCGAGGCATCGGCAGGGGATGCGCTGTAATACCTTTATAGAAGGCTTAATGGGGTTTTTATAAGACATTGCAAAATGTGCTAATTTGAGTGGCTGTCGAGGATCCCAAACACTTACCTTTTTGGCGAGGCTCAAATATCTGCCCGGTTTGCCTTGCCCGGCAGTGCGTCTCTGTATGTTTTCATTCAGTCAACGTTAAGGATGTTAATTGTTGCCCGGCAGTTGGGGGCCAATCCAAGGTATCTCACCAACCCCCTCATGGCCTACTCCAACCCCTACACACACCCCATCGCCCTTGGTCACATATCTCCCTAGATTTCATCACAGGCTTACCTTCTTCCAATCACTATAACACCATCCTCACTATTGTCGACAGATTTTCCAAGGCAGTTCATTTTATTCCCCTCACTAAAATCCCCACGGCACAAGAAACCGCTACCCTACTTATACAACATGTCATCCGACTCCACGGCATACCCACTGACGTTGTCTCTGATCGAGGTCCCCAGTTCACTGCCAAATTCTGGAAAGCTTTCTGCACCTCCCTTGGCACTTCAGTCAGTCTTACATCAGGTTTTCATCCCCAATCTAATAGCCAGACCGAGCGGGCAAATCAATGCATTGAGACGGTATTGAGATGTCTCTGTTCTAAGAACCCTTCCTCCTGGAGCTATCAATTGCCATGGGCCGAGTACGCCATCAATAGCCACACCTCCTCCTCCTCCAAGCTGTCTCCTTTCGAGTGCTGCATGGGATACCAACTCCCACTGTTCCCCAGTCAGGAGGAGGAGGTGGTCATCCTGTCCCCACAGGCCTTCATCCGCCGATGCAGACGCACTTGGAGAGCTACTCCCGTCACCCTGCTGAAGTCGGTGGCTAGAATGAAGCGCCTGGCGGACAGAAGGCGTACTCCAGCTCCGAGCTACCGAGCAGGACAGCGCGTTTGGCTCTCATCAAGGGACATTCCCTTGAGGGGGAGTGGGGGGAAACTGTTCCCCAAGTTCCTGGGTCCCTTCACCGTTGAAAAAGTACTTAGCCCCACTGCTGTCCGCCTCCGTTTACCACTTTCCATGCACCGTATTCACCCTACATTCCATGTGTCCCAAGTTAAGCCCACAGTTACCCACCCCCTGTCCTCTGGACTTGATCCCCCACCACCCGCCCGGATCATCGACGGAGGCGAGGCATTCACGGTCCGAGCCCTCCTGAACCGTCGTCGGCGAGGTAAAGGACTGCAGTACCTCTTCGACTGGGAGGGCTACGGGCCGGAAAATCGCAGTTGGGTGCCTTCTCGGTTTATTTTGGACAAATCTTTGATTAAGGACTTTCATAAGGTTCACCCTAGACCTAGTTGAAACGCCAGGGGGCGTTTCGTAGGGAGGGGGGTACTGTTATGATTCTGGGTTTTGATCATGTTTTATGCGCTGGTTTTGTGTTCATGATTATTGTCTTTTATTTATTCTTTTTGGTTTTTGTAATATTCAGGTATTTGGCTCATTCCATGTTTCAGTTCCATTGCACTTGTCTCCCCTGTCTTGTGATATAGTTGGCTTAGTCCGTCTTCCCTGTCTGCGTGCTCACTGACTTCGGGTGATTTAAATGAAATCCGGTGTTTAAAAATATTCCTTCGTATCTCGTTTTCTTCCTTCGACCTTCTGTTCTAATTATACTCAGCAACAAAAGTTTCTGTGACACCATTTATGTGTATGTTATAAATGACACGCAAAGATCTCAATGCAATCAATATGTTTATTTAACAGGAGAAACACTGACTTTTCAGTGCCAACGTCACTCAAAACGAAAAATGTCATTTTCATGCGTCATGAAGCACTTGTCTGACGTCTAACCAATTGTGACCTTCACACTTCAATACCGGGTGTGACTTCCTCGTGCCATGATGCAAGCAACGCATCTCCGGCGCATGGACCGAATCAGATGTGCCAGAAATTGCTGTGGGATGTCATTCCAAATCTGACGTAGACGTTGTCGCAATTCCTGGAGTGTAGCTGGCGGGTTATCCAAACGCCGCAAACGTCGATCCATCTCGTCCCAAAGATGCTCGATTGGGGACATGTCTGGGGATCTGGCTGGCCATGGCAGGACATTGACATGTTGTTGCATCAGATACTGCTGTACAATCCTTGCAAAGTGTGGTCTGGCGTTATCATGTTGCAGCGTTATTCCGGGACCATGTTGTATCAAAAACGGTACCATCAATGGCCGTAGCACTTCATCGCGATATCTTTGACCTGTCAGATTTCCATCAATAACAAGCAAATCCGTTCTGTTTCTAGCCGTGATCCCTCCCCAAATCATGACACTACCACCTCCAAAACGATCAAATTCCTGAACACAGTTGTTGGCATAACGTTCTCCACGTCGACGGTATACACGTAAACGACCATCACATCGGTTAAGCATGAATCTTGATTCATCAGTAAAGAGTACAAGATCCCACTGACGTTGGATCCTCCGTCGATGTTGTTGTGCCCACTGTAGACGCAGTCGTCGGTGTTGCACTGTGAGTATTGGACGTCTTGCTGGCCGACGTGGGACAATGCCAAAATGACGGAGACGGCGACGGATTGTCTGTGCAGACAGTCGCCTCAAACCAGGTATCGTTCTTGCAGTTATGGTTGCAGGTTGGAATCGATTTCGGAGATGGGTTGTTCGAATCCAGTTGTCCTGTCTGGGAGTGGTTACTCGTGGACGGCCGCTGCGAGGACGGTCTCTGACATGTCTTGTCTGCTGATGACGCTGCCATAAGTTCCAAATGGTGTTTCGGTGGACATTCAGGCGATGAGCAACTTCCCTCTGCGAGGTTCCGGATTCAATCATCCCATTGGCCCTCCACCGATCATTTTCAGACAGTCTTGGCATTTAGAGGGTAGAGTTCCTGATCCGAAATGGCTGTGTTTTCGATAAGTGATGCTTCCGTCGTTCATCAGGCACAATGTGAACATTCCAAAAATTCTCCTCTTTTATTGCCATCCACAAGCATGATTTACGCACATTTTCACGTGCAAAGTCATTTTCTCGCATTTTCATGATTTCCATTTCAATGTTGTGTTTACGTGTACTGTTTCAGTCTGATATCACCATGTATGACAATTTCATAATTGCGTTATGAAAAATAATTAACAATATTGGTGTCACAGAAACTTTTGTTGCTGAGTATATTAACAAGACTAACATTTGTATTTTGTATTATAGTCAACTAACACAACTAACCATGTATATATTCGATTACTAAATTACTAATGAGCACTCTAGTTTAAGTTGTAAAGCTGCACCACTACTAATAGACTAATTCCCTCTTCGCAATCGCCCTGTTGTATTCTCCGCCCCTTTGCTTTCCACCGTCCTCTCCCTATGTTCAGCCAGAATCTCTCGCACTTGCTTAATTACTTTCTTGCTCTTGTTATCTGTGCACGTAGAACTCCTGGACCGGAACTGTTTAAATGTCATAGGCTGTCTGTGTGATTCCCGTTCGTATTTCGTCTCTCGCCAATTTTCGTGGTAAGGGTTTCCCTCATGTGATTCTCCCGATGTAATTAGCCTCATTCCCCACAGCTGATCTCTGTATAGCATGTGACCATTCCTGTGTGTATATTAGGAGTCTTTTCACTCGCAGCTCTTGTCAGAATGTTGATCAATTTTCATTGTGCCGAGCTCCTTGTACGCCTGTGATTATTGTTTTTCTTCTACTGGATAGTCCGACCCTGATTCTTGCCATTGCCCTTTTTGTACTGTTTTGCCTTTCTGGATTTTGACCTGTTTTTGTATGACCATGAGTACTGTTTGGATGCCCTGTGTATGACCATTGGCTTTGCCCCTCGACTGCGACTTTTTGCCTCTTGTTTTTGTACCTCCGCCCATCTGTCTAACTGGTTCTGGCCCCTGCCTGTCTAGTCGATACTGTTTTTGGATTTCGTATTGTGGCTTGGCAAGTTCTGTGTATTTTGGCTTTGACCCGGACTCCAATAAAGGCATACGTTTTTTGGATTACGATCTCTTGCGAGTGGTTCCTGAACTGTACGTCACAAAAATGAAAATTCAAGCAAAAGCCCAAAGAGTAAGGAGATATGAAAAAAGAAGTAAACAATAAAACCACAACCAACTGCTAACAAAAGAGAGAAATTCTTCAGAAACCTTGGTAAAGAACAGGTAATAGTTCAAAAACCACTAAAGAAAGAAGCAACAAGCATTTTGGCGCAACATCTTGGAGAACAATAGAGAGCACAGCCACTCCAGAGTGGATAAAGAGAGAACAGAAATATGCTGATACAGAATGCCAACCCTGGGAGGACATTAGCCAAGATGAACTGCAGACTGCACTGAAGAAAGCCAGCAACTAGAAGTCTCCAGGCCCTGATGCAGTTCCTATCCTCTGGCTCAAGCAGCTCACAGCTCTACATCAACACCTGCTGAATTCATATAATAAAGCAATAGAACACCCAGAAGTGCTTGATGGGTTCACAACAGCACAAACATACTTACTGCCAAAGAATAAAGGCACAGAGAACCCTTAGAACTACAGATTAATTGCCTGCATATCAACATCCTACAAAGTGCTCGATTATAACAAAGAGGTTGCACCCATATCACCAAGAATGAGATATTGCCGGAAGAACAAAGAGGCAGCGTCATAAATTAATATGGATGCAAGGATCAGCTCCTAATCGATAAGATGATCTTAGAAGACTGCAAAAAGAAGAAAAAGAACTTGAGTATGAAATAGATTATAGAAAGGCCTATGATCCTGTTCCTCATTGTTGGATCCTAAAGACCTTATAAAAGTACAGATTTAATAAACTCAAGTTCATGGATAATGGCTGTATCACAACAGATCAAATAAAGATCAAAGGAGGGATCTTTCAAGGAGATTCATTCTCACCTCTGCTATTTCCTCTAACCCTTGTGTTTTTAACATCAGAGCTTACTACATCTGGATATAGTTACAAGATCTAAAAAACAAGTGCCCCAATCAGCAACCTGATCTTTATGGATGATCTAAAATTGTACACCAAAAATGACCAAGAACAAGCTGGAGAACTGAAAATAGTGAAACAATTTAGTGATATCAGTATGGAATTTGGTTTAGAGAAGTTTGCCACAGCCAGTTTCAAGAGAGTTAAGCTGGCCTCAACTGGAAACTTAGCAATAGATGAAGACACATCCATACAAGAGTTGAACCAGGAAGAAGTATACAAATATCTAGGTGTGGATGAAAGTGATGGTATCCAGCACAGCAAAATGAAAGAGAACATAAGAATACAATAGAAGAGTAAGACTGATCCTAACTGAGCTCAATGGAAGAAACAAAATAGAAGCTATGCATAGTCTTGCACTCCCAGTTGTGCAATATAGTTTTGGCATCATTGTCTGGAAAATCTCAGAACTGAAGAAGATTGATACAAAAACCCGCAAACTGTTGAACATGCACAAGATGTTACATCCCAAAGCAGATGTGGAAAGGCTGTACATACCGAGAAAAGATGGCGGAAGGGGCCTTATCGAGGTTGAAACAGCATTCAAAACAGCAACAATTGGGCTCCTTTACTATCTGAAGCATAAAGAAGGGCAACACGTAAAGCAGGTGCTTGAACATTAAAGGTCTAAAGCCAAACATTCAATTATCAAGAGTGCTAATAAGTTTGAGAGGGAAGTACCAGTATTTGAGTTTGAGAACAGAGAAGATAAATCAGCCTCAGAAAATGCTAAAGCCCTAAAACACATGATCAAGTCCAAGATGAAATCAAGGAAAGAAGAGAAGTGGAAAAATAAAGTATTGCATGGCCAATACCAAAAGATCGTAGAAAAGCCTCATGTAGATACAGTGACCACCAACAAATGGTTATCAAGTAACCTGAAAGGAGAAACAGAGGGGCGACTAGTAGCAGCTCAAGACCAGGCAATAAGCACCAGAAACTATCAAAAATTCATATGTGGAGAGCAAATGCAGAATGTGTTCACAGTATGAGGAGACAGTGGACCACATCGTATCTGGTTGTTAAGTATTAGCTAAAACAGAGTACATCTCCAGGCACAGTGAAGCTGCAACGTATCTCCACTGGATCATCTGTAAAGATCATGTATCGAGGTTACAGACAGCTGGTACGAGCATGAGCCGGAGACTGTGATGTTCAATAAAGACAACAACATCGCCATCGTGTGGGACATGCCAGTCAATACTGATAGAACTATTGCAGCAAACAGACCAGATGTCATAGTTAAAGATTCAGTGAATTCTACCTGCAAACTGATTGATATGACAGTTTATCCCATTGGACAGAAACATTGCACTAAAAGAACTAGAAAAGAAATGGAAGTACAAAGACCTAGAATTAGAAATACAGAGAATGTGGCAGATGGAAACTGAAGTGATCCCTGTGGTTCTTGGTGCGCTTGGTACAATAAAGAAGGGGATGGTATAAAACATCAAGAAAGTATCAGCGAGAGCTACAGTAACAGAGATCCAAAAGATCAGCATACTGGGAACTGCATGACTCCTCAGGAAGGTGCTTAATGTATGAACAGAATGAATGACTGAGTGACGGATGCCCTAGGTACATGGTTTGCACTCGGCTGATGCACCAAAAAGAATGCCAGCAAAGTCTGTTACAGAAGAGTAGTAGTAATAATAATAATAATAATAATAATAATAATAATAATAAAGATTTGTTAGGTATAGATAGAGTAGGTAAGAATTTTTTTTTTTAGGCTATATTTGTTGGAATTTTCTTAACAGCCTGATTAATAATCAATAAATTAAACTTTTAAAACTAAAACAAAGTCAAAAATCAGATATAGTGGCAGCAGGGTTGTTAAAATTGTCCATAGCAAAGGTTCAACTTCATGGGAGGGACTTTGGATGAAGGTACTTTGGGACACTTGGTGCTTGATACAGTTTATGATTTCATTAATCTAAAAAAGGGCTGCATAAATTCAAAGGATTCAACTCACTATATCACCACAAATGCATTGCTGTAAAAAAAAAGTATTTCCCACTTCCCAATTCCTTTATATTTGCAGAGGATATATGCAATGCTTAAATGTTTATAATCATCAAACTAATGTTTGTATTAAACAGAGATCACCCACGATAACAGAAAATGCTTTTTAAAATTATAGATTCCATTTATTGAAGGAAAAAAAGCTATTCAACCCTGCCTTGATCAATACAAAAAAGTTATTGCCCCCGTAGTAACTATATATCAACCACTTAAACAAATTTAATTGATATCTGGGTTCAGTTTCATTAGGCACACCATGGCATGATTCCTGCCAGCCCTGTTGAATCTATACATCACTTCATTAGAATCTGTTTGTTAATGCGAAGTAGGCAAAAAGCACCACATGATGCTGTGACGTAAAGTAATTCAAGAAAACACTAGAAACAAAGTGCTGATGTTCAATCCACTTCTGAGGATCTGGGACACCACCGCGCCATGGAGAGAACGATTATTTACAAATACAGAAAACTCAGAACAGTGGTGAACCTTCCCTGGAATGGTCAGCCTACCAAAATTCCTCTAAGACCGAACTAATGGATCATCCGCTCAGTCACAAAAGAACTGAGGCTAACATCTAAAGAACTGCTGGCCACACTTACCTCAGTTAAAGTCAGTGTTCACGATTCCGCGACAAAAAAGAGACCGGGCAAAAATGCCATCCATGCACTGTTAACCAAAATAATGTGGCAAACTTAAATGTTTTGTGGAAACCTATTACCTCAAAAAATTATGTAAGCCAACTTAATTACATTGTATAGACGGTACTTCAAGAACATAAGGTAAAAGTTATTCTTACCATGCTTTTAAGTGCTGTGAACACAAGATCATTAAGTTGGTGTACACAATTTTTTGAGGTAATAGGTTTCCCTAAAACAATTCAGTGTGCAGTGTGGGAGACCTGAACGGAAAAAATAAATAAATAATAAAACGCAGCTGACCGAAAAGAACACATATGCTCATCTCAGGCCAAAAACATCTTGATAACCCCCTAGACTTTTGGGATAATATGTGAACTGATGAGTCAAAAGTGAAAATTTATGGAAAATATGGGTCATATTATATTCGACGCAAAACTACACTGTAAACCCTGATAGTGCGGTGAACTCAAGTGTTTTGTGGAAATCTATTACCTCAAAACATTGTGTCGGCCAATTTAACTGCATTGTTGAAGGATCTTAAAAGGAAAGAAGGTAAAGTAATTTTTTAAATGTTTTAAGTGCTGCGAGCACAGTAACATTAAGTTGGCATACACAATTTTTTTGAGGTAACCAGTTTCCCCTAAACAACTGAGTGTAATACACTTACAGGGTTTACAGTATAACACAATATTCCACAATAAGAACGTCATACCAGTCATCAAACACTGTCGCGGTGAGTGTGATGGTCTGCGGCTGCTTTGCTGCTTCAGAACCTGGGCTACTTGCTATTGGACCATGAATTATGCTCATTACCAGAAAATCCTGAAGTAGAATATCTGACCAGCAGTTCATGGTCTAAAGCTCAAATGCCATTAGGCTATGAACAAAAATCTGAAGCTCACAAGTTGGTCCACATTTAAATGGCTCGTGAAACAAAATGAAGGTTTTGGAATTGTAGTCAAGGAAGCCAAGTGTAACGGTGCGGCATGACCGTAAACAAGCAAATTTATGTTTGAAAGCCCTCTAATGTGGTTGAATAAAGACTATAGTATGTTGCAAAGATGAGTGAGCACAAATTCCTTTTCAGTGATGCAAAGGATTTATTGCCTCTTATTGCAAACATTTGATCGCAGTTGTGGCTGCCATGGGTTACTCAAATAGTTGTGGGGTTTATGGGGGCAATTATTTTTCCCATGGGTGATACAGGTTTTGAATAACTCTTTACCTTCAATGAAATGGTCCTTTAAAAGCTGCATTCTGCGTTTAATCACATTGTTTTTGTCTTAAATTAGTTGGATGATCGGAAACATTTGAATACGACAAAAAGTCAAAAATAGAAGACATTGGGAAAGGGGCAAATACTTTTTCACAGCATTGTATGATCCATTTTTACTATAGCTGCTATTCTTTCAATGTTTATGGGACAAGAAATAATATTTGAAAAAGGTGATCAATGCTGTTTCCTTTTTCTTTGACTGAGGAAAAGTAAAGATTGGACGATAAGAACTTGCACACTCATGAGTAGGGCAGTCAAGAGTCACAGTCAATGCTTGGAGGGGGGCTTGTATAGCTGTATTTGTGAGACCACAAATGTGGGGACATTTGGGGCTATGAGGACATTTTGAGTGGACCCAAAGGACTACGGAGGATTAGAGCTAACTGCTTAAAGCTACGCTTACAGGTATGTACTCGGAAGCATGGCTATGCAAACATTGCGTGTATGCATATGTGTGTGTGTGTGTGTGTGTGTGTGTGTGTGTGTGTGTGTGTGTGTGTGTGTGTGTGTGAGAGTGTGCACGCCCGCAAACGAGCACCTACACGCAGTGTTTCACTCTTGCTGGGACGAATACATAATTGAAAGGAATTTTATCTCGTTTTGAGATTTATCTCTGGTCAATTTATTCAGACTTTCACAAACCGAAGACAAACTCTTTCTCTTTTAGGTGTTTCGTACACATTCCTGTGCTTGGCAGAACTCGATACTTCCTGAACAATAAATGTAGTTTTACCACCTCCTGCTGATCAGTAGAGGGACTTTGATGACCAGCCTGATTGCTCGTGGAAGTCCCACTGTACACATCAGTTTAAAATTCAAAATCTTTTCCCTCATCCATGCCAATCTAAATTCGGTTCTTTTTCTTCCAAGCTGCCAATCTGTCCAGTCATGACTGAAAGCTTAGCAAAGCATTCGAAGACTTTTTCCTATATATTTTGACCCAAAAATAAACCATTATAAAGGAGAACAATTGGAGGTTCAAGCCTCTTAACTGACTAACGTCGATATTTGTTTGGGCAAGAAAGGGCATGTGAAAAACACAGAGGAAAAGGTAGCTTTCTGACACCCCTATGCGCAAAACTTTTGCGTCTCAGCAACACCGAAACTTGTATGGACTCTGGGATTTGAATCGAGACGCATATGCCATGTTATACTGTAATAAGGCGAATAGGTAGAACGTAATTTTAGCTAAATGGTTCTGAGAGGATCACAAATGGTTCTGAGAGGATCATCGACGACAACCCTCCCAGATGGACCTTACTCTTCAGAGGTAACAGTGACGAAACTGGCTATGCTTATATGATTCTTGGTTAATCTACCTGGTCTAGATCACAGTATTTCTCACCGAGCTCATTGTTTTCCGCCGCTGATCTTGTTTCGCCATATTTTGCACTTGCCTGCGAGTAAAGGTCCGGGATTCTCAGTCTGTAATCATTAAATCGGACCACGATTGAAAGTTATCATAGTTTACAGCGTTTCCTGTCCCTCTTAATTAGCCCTAAGTCAGTCCAAATAGCGAATCATATCCTACCACATCATAACCTTGATGTTTATGATTATGAGGCTCATATGACACAAGTGTGCAATTTTTGCCTATAGCATGTAATTTCCTATTTTACCAGGGGATGGTGCGAGACAACGATAAATGCACGGCAGAAAACATGTCCCCGCGAATCATCCCTAAGACGGTCGGCGTCAAGGAGCCTTTTAAGGCGATGCGATTATCTGTATTTATGATCTGGCCATCTGGGTGATATTTTAGTGGAATCTCGATAGCGCTGACTCGTATTCCTTGAGGAAGGAGTCGTTATTGCTGCTTCCTTTCTTGCAGTCGAACGTCTATGGTCTGTTTGAAACACTATATCGCGCCTGCTGTCCCAGACCTGGGAATGAACAAAAACTAAACGTCTTCTGTCTTGAGAATTTAGTTCCATATGTTCAAATATGTAGATATGGGGGTTGCGGGGGTGGGGGGTACACGGGTGCAGGTCATGCTGTTAATTAAAGAGCAATTTACTAACTCTCCTTCTTTCAGTGCCTGGCGAAAATAATGCAAAATGCGTTCGAGTAGTAAACCTCGGATCATGGAATATCGATGCAGAAAGTTTTTCTTCTTCTTCTTCTTCGCCTTTCTGTCCGGAGGGTGTAGCGCTTGATGCAGGGAATTATCCTCCTTAAGGGCAGGTGTTGCCCCATCTTGATGCCCTGTCAGGGTCATACACGAGTATAAGGGATGAATGTGAAACAAATCCAATAGCTGTCAGGTCATGGACTAGGAGCTGAGTTCATATCTCATGGCAATTCAATGTGGCCCAAATTAGTTGTTTAATTTCAAGTCCATTGTCATGGTGATTAGAACCAAGGTAATAAACATTGTGTCACTACAAATACTAATGAACTTGACTGTGTTTTGCTTCTTTCAAAATGAAAATATTTGGCCTGTTTCATTTCCATCTGAAGGTAGGTTGGAGATGTCGCTGAGCTGTTGGGTGCATGTCTCAAGGGGTTTCTCTGACTGCATGAAGGACCATATTCTTCCTTTTCCGACCATAATGCCCTATAAGGCAAAAGTGTCAAACTGTCTCGCTGTACAGGAAGTGATGTTTTCTTCAGTCTGTGTTCAAGAAGGATGTGAAAACAAAAACTGACTGCGGTGCAATGCAGTGTGTAATTATCTCTGAGGCACTGACATTTTGGACTCACCCAAAGAGACCAACCGAATGAAGTTTTTGAAGGAAAATGGCTCAAAAATTCATTACAGCATTACAAACAATGTTGTAAATTATGATTAGTATTTGTGATGGTTGTTTTAAATTTATTCACTGAAAAAAATTGATACTTTGGATCAAAGTAAAAAAATTGCGTCAACTTGTTACAGCTAATTTTTTTTTTGTTTTTCTCAATTGAAAATAATGACCTTTGTAAAAAATGTTTCAATTGAGAAAAATTAAAAAAAATTTTTTACTTTAATCCTAAGTCTCAATTTTTTCAGTGTTTAGTCTGAAAGTGTAATTGCAAAACACCATTTAGCAGCCCTTTGTGCAAACAACACATTGCTTCACTGATGTAATTGAGTTAGCATGCTATTTTGGTGCAAAACCACTCTCCTCATATTAAGTTCTGCTCAAGCTAAACATACCTTTTTGTCTGCTCTTTGCTATCTCTCACCCTGCTATTTATATATACTGGTTCAGTGTTGTCCAAAAAGCAAATGTTTCCTCTTGAAAATTGTTAGTCAGTTGTGATCTCTAGAGCTTACATAGCGAGATTAGCACAATGTCTTCAGCATAAGGTGTCCAAATGTGCAGTGATGGTTGGTGAAAATGGAGTGTCACTATTATACGTAAAAACTACATTTAAAGAAGGTCTATTGCAAAATATGAACATTAATTTTATTGGGTGAGTATTATTATCAGTTTCTCTCAAAAACATCAAAATGTGTTGATGATCATTAATTGCAGATCACTCCTCTCCTCACCCACAAAACACAAATGCGCGTGCAAAGCACTCTTGGACACACGTATGCATTCATGCACACACACACACACACACACACACACACAAACACAGACCGAAACACTTGGAAATAATTAAAGACCCAGAGAAAATTCATTTGAATTTAATAATTATACATCTCACGAAAATGTGTAGTTTAATCTTAACCATTTTTCACAAACCATTTGGCACACCTCGCTTTGAAGATGTGCTTTGTGGTTTTCCTACTGAGTAATCCTCCTATTAAGTAAACTACAGAGGCACAGATTTGCAGCAGTTGCAATCTCACAAAAAATAATTTGCCCAGCTAAGACTCTGTCCTCAGCACCAGCAAATGCCACTTCCTGCCAAGGTCTACTCTGCCAGGTCAGAGCACTTCGTGTCTCTCTTGTGTGGATAGACTTTTTTTTCAGGTCCTTTCATGTTTTTGCTCTCTCTCTCTTGGTGCATGCTGGGAGTTGGGTGCATATAATATTGAGCTGCAGTTGTGGTATTTTCTGCCCACCCCCCCCCCCCCCTTTTTTCTTTGTGTTCTTTCTTTTTCTTTGTTGATCCACAATTGATGTATCTCATTCTCAAATGATTTTCGCAACTCCTTCAGATTTCCGCTGTCCTTTTGTCTAGCTGGGTTTTGTGGGGATGCTGTCCAATGGCGAGAATCCATCTTGATCTCTCCAATATGGTGTAAGGCTTTACTGAGCTAGCAGTAATGGTAGTGGCGGTTCCAATCACAGTGTAACATAAAGAAAGATTTATTCGCAGGTTCAGTGAGAATGCCATTTTCATAAATAACGCATTAATGAAGGTTCCTCCATTAGCTTCCCTACCTATGCAG
Source organism: Gymnothorax reevesii (assembly GCA_029721435.1). Taxonomy (NCBI): domain Eukaryota; kingdom Metazoa; phylum Chordata; class Actinopteri; order Anguilliformes; family Muraenidae; genus Gymnothorax; species Gymnothorax reevesii. Next base: position 25,925,569 of record CM056574.1, on the reverse strand, counting down.
GTTATCAAGTGCCTCTTTTTATTCCCTCTGAGGTGTTGGAGCAAGAGCTTTGACCTTTCCGCGAGTCAACGAGATCCATTTCCACTGTGCCCCTTGTATAAAGAATCCACAAAAACATAAGCATGTCAAATAGAGCCGCATGCTTTTTATAGCCTATTTCACTGCCAAGTGCCACTTTTTTCCCACTCAATACCGAGAGTAATTTAAAATAACATTGATTTAAATTACGCAAACGTGTCTAGATGAATGATTGTCGTCTTACCTAATCGGGGAGAACAAGCAGCACCTGTTAAGTGCGGAGCGCTCTCGGAGTGAACCTTTTAATAATCATGAAAATAACTGCGAACAGGTCCAGACTAATAATTCTTTAAAACGGATGTTAAGTCCACCCCAATTCTCAGTTTTACGGAATTTACCCCATGACTTCATCGCTATTAGATCGCATGAGAAACCGTGTCTTCAGTTGCCTATTACGATAGTTGGAAAACGCGTCAATAGAGAAAAATAATTGAGAACTAGCCAGGACTATCCTAATTGTCATAAAGGGACGTGTCTGGGCCACCCCAATTCCCATTTCTAGCTACGCCACTGTACGTCGGGCCAAATGACTATTATAAGGGTCTGGTAATGTCTTACCATTACTGAGGACCAGTTTCTAAAGGTAGTCGGTGCAGTCTGAGCTGCGTATGTTGTTGATATGATTGGTCTATGCCATCTCTGTCCCAAACTTGGACAACGAGCTGTCAGACGTGTAGTGTAACATAGCCTATAAACACAGTGGCATTGACGGATTTCTTTTACTTCGAAATATTGGCTGGCCGTAAAGTACTTTCGTCGTAACATTTTTACTTTGACTTTGTTAATGTTCACGAACGTAAACATCATGCTCCTGATACTGTCGACATCCAAAAAAAAACAATAACAACCTGGTAAGTTGAGCGAAAATCATAGACATTTCAGCGAGTGTTTTTCTGATTTGTGATGCAATCAAAAACAAACAGATTTTTCTATGAAATAACATTTTATTGCAATTGAGTCAGTGAGAACTTACTAACAATGAACTTTACTGGTCCGACCATCAGTCAGTCAGACCATCAGTCACGTGAAAAGTCGGACCATGCTTCGACAGACCATGTCCGTCAGGTGTTTCGATAAAACAAAAATAGGATGTCCGACCATGGTCCGACGCGTATGGACGGTTCGTCACTGTTCGTTTGAAGTTGCGTGAGAATTTACATTTCACCGATGCACTGCTTTGCCATTTGGCATTGAAATGCTTGAAATAAGTTAACGTTAAATGAAAAAAAAATCTGATTAGCTAGATCATTAACCACTATTCAGACATAAATTAACTGCGCTCATCACTGTAGGATGTCAGGTAACGTCCATTTTCAGTAGGCTATTAATTGAATACAGTCTAGCTAATTCAGAGCAGTCTTTGCTTACTGTGCAGAAACTACGATTGGCAAGAAAACAAAGCTATTAATCGCACAAAAGACATTAAGTGAAACATTCAAGTCTTGACGATCGCTCATTTTACAGAATTGACTTTAGCAGTCGAGCGATAAGCAGAGCTCCACTCTCGGTCACACTCAGCACCACGAATACGATGTTTAACCACTGAGCACCATGGCGGGACCGCTCCTTAGGCAGTGCCCCATTAGTGTTCATAAAAACACAACTTTTTGTCGCACTTGAGGTGTACGGTACCAACAATTTAAAAGTAAAATCTTCACGCGTTGTTAATAAACTATGTGTAGTTGTAAGAAAAATTCGTTCACGGATTTAACAGAGCCCCGCTTCGGCTATATTGGTTTCGCGGGCATTGGCACCGTTTTTCCATTCTCAAATATTTTGGGCTGTCTGCACTTCCAGACAAAATCAAACAATAACGCCATATATTGGGCTTATATTTTTTGTCCGACCGAGTTTTAGGACAACTCTCGAGTAGGCCTACAAAGTCGATGGACAGATTAATGACACACTTAGAAAAAGACGAACCATCCGATCCAGTCTGTCGTGTTCAGTGAAACAGCCTCCAGGTAAGTCAAAGGGTCACGCCCACTCCATCTTTCTGACCAATCACACAACAGTTCTCGGACACCACGCGAGAAAAAAGTTCTGCCCTGGTGATGTGTTGAGAACAAGCTGCAAGAACTCCGAAACCAGGGCTGCGAGAACAAAATGGCGTAGTTTTGTTCTTTCAACTTCGAGAACAAGAACAAATTTCTCTGTTCTTGTGGTGTATGAATCAGCCTTAAAACTCGAGGAAGGGCCATATAGGATCTATGCAAGTTGTAGCACTGAGATGGAGGCACGGGCTCTTGGCTTGCCCCCATAGGAAGTGGAATAAGGAGGGCGTTGCTGCTGGGACCTCAAGCCGCTAACACATTGCAGTGTGAAAGCAGCTTCAGTTTGCTGAGCCTTGCATGCCTTCTGCTGTCATATCCAGTTGTCTTTGGACAGTGACACGATTTTTTCAACATTTTGGGTCTGTGCGCACCCACAATTTATTCGAAATGAAGGATATTGATGTTCTTTAAGTGTGGCCCGTCATTATTTTTGTTGTTTTACTTTGCCAATCCCATCCGGGTCAGGAATTGGCAAATTGTACACGTAAACAGTGTAGGAGAACGACATTTTTGACTGTGAGGAGGATGAAATCGGTCTCGGCTATTTGTTAAATGACCTAAAAAAAAAAAAAAAAAAAAAAAAAACCTCCAAGGCTCTGAATATACACTTCAGCTTCTTTAGTTTCCTGCTTTACTGACTTAACCCAGCTAACAATATTTTTCAGATGTTTTTGCATTTTCATGGTGGGTGTTGTTATTCACTAAATTCAGTGGGCCAGGCATCTGTATTTGGCGCGAAGCTCAATAGTATTGGTGGTCATAGCAACACGGACACCCTTTTTGGCCTCAGGCATTGTGTGGTCTTCAGTAGCACCATCTTTTTCACCAGACCAGGGATATCAGTAATGCCAGAGTTGCTTAAAAAAAAAAATGCAAAAAAAAAAAAAAAACTAAATACACAACTTGTCTTTCAAAGGGAATGAATTATGGCATTGAAGATGAGAAATGTTGTATATCAATTTCTCATGATTGACACGCTAAGCTGACAACAGAAGTTGCATTATTTTGAAAGACGTGTGGGTCCAGTGAAGTTGTAAGATCACTACCAGCAGAGGTTTCTCACACTTGTCAAACATGTGCACACAGTTATGGTGCAGCTGTGCAGAATATAGGTGAGGCTGTACATGTGATCATAGTTTCGTGTGCTTTATTCAGTTTCCTCTCATACTTCCTGCATCAGAATGTCCACCTTGGAAATTATTGGATGTTACTAAACCCTTAGAGTGCTAAATGCAGCTATTGTTGCGCAATGATGTAAGCAATACAAATCAAAGCTGTTGAAAACCTCACATGGTGACTTCTTTAAAAACTTCTTCTGCAAGCATTCGATAATTAATTTTATATTTGAAAAAATTGTTTTAGCGCTTTAAGGGTTAATCTGTTTTCATAGTGTCACCACGCGTGAATCATCTTGCAAGAGATTTTCATCAAAGTTTGATTTTAAACAAAGATATACACACATACAAACAAAACACGCATAAAAGTGCCAGTTTTTTATTCATTCTGAAATGACTGAAGTGAAATTAATGATCACTTCCATTTACTTTTTTTTCCCAAAACCATACGAATCAGAGACATTACACATTCCTTTTAAGTTTTCTTCCAAAATAAAGGCAAAAAAAAAGAAAAACCACGCCACAAATAAGTGATGCTGGTCTGGATTGTGCTGATTGACAAGGACAAGGCTGCACCCCCTTATACCCATGTAAACAAGAAAGGGAAAAATGCAATTGGCTGGAGATGCCATGGAAACCATCAGAATGCAGAGAACTGTATGGAAGACAGCCACAGCCAATCACAGTGTGGTTTCTGCTTATGGACTTCCCCTGGCACCTCCTACCTTCTGTGGGAGATTAAGGCAGTGACCATGAACAATGCGGGAGTTCCATGAATCCAGCAATGAGTGGGCAAACAAGGAGCCGCCAATCTCTACATTTGACCATCTGAGACATTTTTGCTCTCCACTGAGAAAGACAGACAATAGACTCAGATTGATTTTCCACCAATGGAACACTGCAGCTCCATCCAAGTCTGATTTCATGAAATCTCACTTTTCCATCATTCGTAAGATAAAAGTGGGGATGACAAGAGCAATACCAATTCCAGAGACTGAAAATGGACACACAACAGCAACATAAATTTATAGGTTTGGTTTAAAAACTACATCCTCAAGAAGAGCAAAACTAACAAGAGTAATGAGGCAGGCAATTTAAATTTAGGAAAAAACACAAACTGAATCCAATTCTTGGTCTGACTATAGTCCTTGCATGGACATGCATCCAAATCTACTACGAAGTGTACAATACATTTACCCCAGGTGTGCTAGTTTTATTTGTGATTGAGGTATCTTGCGCCCTAAGCCCTACCCCCTAATCCAGGCTACAACTCATTTAGTCACCAAAAAAGTGACACTGATTATGCAGCCGCATGACGCAATTTTAACATACCTGTTGTTTTCCATTTGAGAACATTTACAATCTTTCCATGTGTAATGTTCAGCATGCTGCAGAAGCTAGATCAATGTAAAATTTTAGGTCAAGAGGATTGAATGTAAACAAGCTAATAAAAAAAGTTAAATTCCAAAGTGTGTTTTAGTCCACAGACTTTTTGTCTGGGCCGATTTGCCTCTGTGCGTCAATATTAAGGTAAGGTTCTCATTACAGTTTTTCGGCACCTAATGAAAGCTTGTAGTCATGATTTTTAATGGCTAAATTATCAGTAGCCCGCCCTCCCATCAGCCCTGCCTTTTCCCAAGGAGACACCCCTCCCCCCTTTCTACTCTGTCTGCGCATCATAATCGGCCCCGCCCGCTTTCTTCAGCTCTTCTCGAATGTAGTCCTCCTCCAGCTCACGTGGATCGCTGAGCGTAAACTCCTTTGCAAAGGTCTGCAGAACACACAGGGGAGATGTAAACAAAGGTTTGTATTTGTGAGAATCTGGATTAGTCCATCAGTGCGTTTACAAGCGTGCTTCAAGAACTCCAGTACTGCAAATAACCAGGTTATGGCAGAAACCTTGTGAGTGAAAAACCCTTGCATACATGCATTAGTGCAAGATATCCAGGAAGCAAGGCAAGTTACAAACAAGCCATCTAGAAGAAGTTAGGATACAGGACCCTGTGTTGTAACATATTGTGAAATTTCCAATGTGTTTAATGTTACTCCACTTAAAAATGACTCATTCAGCAGCCTTGGTAGTACTGATAGATTCCAATATTAACAGAGAGATTTCAGCAATCCGGAAGTGAAACTTAATTCAAGGGTCTACAAGAATAAGTAACAAATTTACTGGGGCACAAACATAAGTCTCTGAGCTTCATCTCTCTCAGTACCTTAATCTGGTAACTGAAACCCAGCTAAGCGTTAACGTGACATCTTTGAAACCTGGTTACAGAGAGCAACCAGTTTATTCAAGCACATGCAAATACACTGAATGCATAACTCCTCATGTGTAGGAAATGCATGAGTGTTTGTCAGACAGAAGGTGTGTCTACTTGGGCAGCCGTGCATGTGTTTCAAATCTTGTGTGCTAAAGCAAGCTTAAAAATATGGAGAAAGAGAGGCCTCAGTGGGGCAATCAAATGAAAGTGACATAACAAGGGTTAAGAGGAAACAAAGTGAAGTGGACGTGATGAAGTGCTCTGAGTGCAAAATGCCTAGTATAAGCCCTATGACACAGCTATTCAGCAGGATTATGGAAAACCCAATGCCAGAAACGATGAAGGACTGTCATTATGCGAGAACGACATGAATGTGTGCAAGCGTATGCACACTCAGGAACATGATCAAGACTTGCCTGTATAACTTCCTTCACTAGCGTTTTGTCGGTGCTGATCCTGGCTCGCTGCAGGCCAGCCACTTTGTCTCCAATCCAGGTGATGAGGGCGAACTTGGCCCGTTTGCTCATGGCATCGCCCATCACGATCCGTACGAACCCAAAGAGACGTACGTCATCTTAGGGAGAGAGAACAGGAACGTTGTTCATCACAGGAAATACCTAAAAGTGAAATTTGCCACATAGCCCCCACAGGAGCGACTCTCCCACAGGTTTCTCCATTTTAGGACTCTCAGAACGGAAGATCGGCCAGTGAGATGGACAATCGCAAGACAGCAAGAGAACAGGGTGAATCTGTAATCACAGTGTGATAGCTAGTCAAATTTTGCAGGCAGAATTTGCCCAGCTAAGGCTAAGGAGAGCATAAATCTAATTAATCCAGACAGTTTCTCTGAAGCAGAGGCAGCCAGAGTCTCTGCCAGTACCATTCTTTTGGCTCTGAACTCAAAAAGCTTGAGAGCCAACAGGGAGATGACGAGAGTAAATCATTTCCAAGGTCTACATGAACAGCTAGAGCTGGACCTGCAAGAGCCCATACCTCCACCAGCATAGCTGGATTTGAACTTTGGCCTATATCTAAGCTCTACTTAGGCCTAAATATGCCAAAATTTAATTACTTGTTCCTGTTGTGCTACTTTATGATCCTGCAAAGTTTGCTCAAAATCTATGCAACCGTTTCTGAGATATCCTGCTAACAGACAGACAAAAAATAAATAAATAAACAAACAAACGAAAGGAAAAATACAACCTCCTTGATGGAAGTAACAATTAGCAAGGCCATCGAATGAAATCTGCACTCACCACTACAAAAGTTTCACAAACCAGTCATGATGGAAACCCTAATTACACCAGTACCAGTTCAGCACCAGAGCATTTAACATAGCTGCGCCGATAGTCGCCTTGCTCTCAATCCGTAAAGCTATAGTCGCCACATTTATTGTTATGCATTTTGGATTCCTCTACACCTCTACCCTCTCCAGCAGAACAAAATAGTGAGCCCCCAGTAAATTTTGAATCATCTTTCAGATAACTGCAGTTTCAAATTAATACATTAATGTTTAGTCTTAAGACTCCTACCAAAAAGTCCCGCAAAGGACAAATTCAAAATAAATTCTCTTGGGCGACAATTGAATCTATGTGGGCGGCAGGTTTCAATAAACACCATAATTCCAAAATGTCTTGATCTAAGCAGCATATCTGTTTCAGTAATGTTATGTATGACCTGATGACTATAGGCTCCCAAGATGGTGAGAACTGGTTCACCGGTTGTCGCAAAGAAGGCTACCAGCATACTTAACGAAATGAAGTTCTTTAAAGTAAACATTCAGAGAAATTCACTCAAGTGATAGGCTATTTAAATCATAACAATTTCCCAGATATAAAAGAAACAGCAGATAGCCACTAAAGATGAATAATCCTCTGTTATAATCAACATTTCATGAAAAAAATGCTAAATTTTGAAATACCGAGGCAACATCTACGAAACCAAACATTTAAATGGGTAGGTTAAATATGGCATGTGAACACTCATCCACTGATGCTCCTGAGCTAGACACGTGAATTTTTACTATTTTTTTTTTAATTATTATTTTAAATATCAGCACACCAAAAAATATGAATTCAAAAACAAAATGTAATGAGCAGGACCTCATGAGATGATGTTTGTAGGTTCCAGAGCAACCATAGCTTGGAAATTCATTCTTCATAGCAGGTTCTTTCCATATTTAAATCCTATATGAATATTTTAAACTATACTCTCATTGGCCACTGCCAGTTTATATCTGGGTCATTCCAAGCCAAAAGTTCGAATGCCCCCACTCGACTATCTCAGATTTGACTGAAAAGATTCCAGAAGGTTCACACACTTCCCAATAGAAAAAGTCCCAAATATTAGCTCCCAGCTCCTTATAGTTTTGTCATAAAAAACGTTCTGTCAACTACCCTCTGACCTGTTTTGAGCAGAGTTTTCTGGGGAGCCACTTTCAGATTGTTGTATCTACAAAACTATTTAAGGCAGGTCCTTCAAATTTTCAAGGGTTGAAATCTGACAAAAGTACTTGTAGAATATGGACTTTTACACGTGCTTTTCGTTTATCACAGAATTCTGGGGGCTTGAATTTGATCGAAAATTCTACTCTTCAAATATGAATGCATATTTGAAGGACTGTGGAAAGTGCAATTTCAAAGACAGAGGTTTGATATTGAACACACAACATCTCACACATGCTGTGTACTTTGTATTTTAAAACTGGCCCTCTGTGATGAACGGTCTAGGAGATATTAAGGTTTTAATATGGAAAAAATTAAGTTGGTGCCATTTTTGCCATGTTATTCCAAAAAAAATGGAAAAAGCACCCAACAACATAAAATTGACTGTTTTAGAAAGATTAGAAGTCTATTTTTAACATATCCAAAATTTGCGATGGGGTTCTGCCTTATTTTTGCAAATGTGGTGTTTGCATACACGCATAGCATTCATGGCCTATGAAGGCACTTTCAGAAGCTAAGAAAACACCCTGAAATCATGACACAGCTAGAACTCAACAAAATGCTTTATTTAATTCATCATAAACTATACTTGAAGGATAACCCATATGTAGTATTTAGATATAGAGATAGAAATGTGTCAAATTGAGCATTCACACTACAGAACTTAATGTGGATACACACGTCAAACCACCTCCACATGTGGTTTTAACAATCAGATTCCAAAGCACTTTGGAATTGTTCACACTTGTATTTAGAACAAGCCATTAGTAGTCAGATCTACCATATACAGTATATGACTAGAGTGAACTGGCACCAAGTCTTCAAGATGACATCATTGGTACCATGTTTTATTGGAGCTGCGCTTGGGATGTGCTGAAGACTGCCACAGTTTGGATTACACCAAAAGTTATGCAATGCAAGTCTCACTACTTTACATTAATATTTTTCTTGCAACTACATTTTGCAGCTTCACCCCAGGATCTAGACGTTATTGACTGACTTATGTGGTGAACACCAGTATTTTTAACTTACTATTTAAACTTTCCTGATAACTGCGAAGGTAGTATGAGTCAATTTAATAAGCATTTATGAAATGTTCTGAAACAATAGAAGCATAACAAGTCAGCTGATCTCCATGACCTCACTATCAAATGATGACCAAATGCTCCTAAAGCAGAGGTGTGGTTTGGAGGATGATGTACCACATGATGCAACTGTATAAAGCTGGATTTTTATTCTTTTCTCCTAGCACTACAACTGGACGTATATACAGTATACAATTTAGGAAAATGACATCAAAGCATTAAAGTTTCCTGAAAGAGTTCAGATACTTTACAATAGTTGTCTGAAAGTTACCAACTTTATAATTCATTTTATAAGTTCAATAAATCATAAGAATATTCACAATCGTTTCTGCTAGACTGTCACTTACTTTTTATCATGGATAATTACTGAAGTATACAGGTTATTTTTGGTTCATCGTGGTACAACGGAAATGTAATGGTTTGTAACAAGTTTCATTTTCACCCATATTGGAGCTCCATTATTTCAATACCTAAAAATAGCATATATGCGATTCTTTAAGTGTAGTTTATGATGAATCAAATAAAGCATTTTGTTGAGTTTAAGCTGTTTGTTATAAATTTAGAGTGTTTCCTTAGCTTCTGAAAGTGCCTTCATAGGCCATGAATGCTATGCGTGAATGCAAACACCACATTTTCAAAAATTCATTTTGCAAAAATAAGGCAAAACACCATCACACAATTCTGGATATGTTAAAAACAGACATCTAGTCTTTCTAAAACAGTCAATTTTATGTTGTTGGGTGCTGTCATTTTTTTGGTATAACAAGGCAAATATGGCACCAAATTTATTTTTTCCATGTTTAAACCTTAATATCTCCTAGACCGTTCATCACAGAGGGCCAGTTTTATAATACGAAGTACACAGCATGTGTGAGATGTTGTGTGTTCAATACCAAACCTCTGTCTTTGAAATTGCACTTTCCACAGTCCTTCAAATATGCAGTCATATTTGAAGAGTAGAATTTTCGATCCAATTCAAGCCCCCAGAATTCTGTGATGAACGAAAAGCATGTGTAAAAGTCCTTATTCCAGATTTCAACCCTTGAAAATTTGAAGGACCTACCTTAAATAGTTTTGTAGATACAACAATCTGGAAATGGCTCCCCAGAAAACTCTGCTCAAAACAGGTCAGAGGGTAGTTGACAGAATGCTTTATGACAAAACTATAAGGAGTTGGGAGCTAAATTTTGGGACTTTTCCTATTGGGAAGTGTGTGAACCTCCTGGAATTTTTTCAGTCAAATCTGAGATAGTCGAGCGGGGACATTCGGACATTTGGCGTGGAATGACCCATCTTCTAATGGCTTCACACTCAAACAGGAAGCAAGCTACTATCACACCACTGCCTATTTCCTGCCCCATCTCCTCCTCCATGATGCATTAACATTCTTCATACTCCATTAACTTCCTGTGAAGCTATGGACTCAATCCAATTCCCAGTGTCTGAAATCCTCAACTCCTCTGTCCTGGATTGACCTTGATACAGGTTGCAAATGTATTTTTCAAAACATGATGTTATCAACCTGTAGACCCACCTTTTTCCATTTGAATACTCAGTTACACTTCATTTGAGGGTGTATGCATAAGACTGACATATCATCATCATAATCATGACACTCATCATCATGAACATGAAGAAATCTTAATGAAGGTCTGTGACTGTTGCCATTCAGTTTAGGGTTAGGGCGAGGATTCAGATTAGGGTGAAAAACATTGACAAGTTATGAGGATATGTTGTCTTGGTTAATGTCAAGTTATCATCCCAAAGACCTCTCAAACAACATCAACTTTGCGTTAAAAAACCACAAAACTGACTAAATGACACTCAATGACAAGTTATAAACATTCATGGACATTCACGTTCATGACTTGTCATGTCATGGTTAGGAGGGTGTCGTGACAGTCTTATGCACACCCCTTCAAATAAAGTGTACCTGGACATTCCATTTTCCAAACACTGCCCCAGATTCCTCCATCTTCACTTGTCTTGAGTGCTCCGATAGGCAGAGCTAGGACTGAGGACAAGAGGTGAGGTAAGGAAGCAACGAGGTAAAAATAAGGGACAGGAAAGGAGCCCAGTGACTAGCAGCATACGACTTAAACTATGAGGGCCTACTCTCCCTTCTAGTCCTCCAATATTTGAGCAAAGGTGACACTACAATGACTTCCCCTTTTCCTTTCTATTTACATGCATTTGTTTTGGCAGGCAGATTAGTCAAAGTGGCATTCAAGGTTATCACACCACCAAAATACCGGCAAAAATGCGAGTAAGAATTCAAGTTGTGAACAACATCACTTGCAGGCGAGTATGGCGGCTGAATGAATTAGTAGCACAGAGATCAAATTTGTTCCAAGGGCTTAAAGCGTTGTTGAGCGGCGGTCTTTCTTCGTTCGCAGCACATGGCTTCCTCAGCGAATCGAAAGGTTTCAAAATGTTGGACACGTTTTTGAACAGTTGTCCTTTAAACCGGTCTGTCTTGCCCTAGATCAGTGTTTCCCAAACCTCTCCTGGCGTACCCCTTGTCCTGCATGCTTTAGATCTCTCCCTGCTCTGGCACAGGTGATTTGAATTATTCACTTATTATCAAGCAGCTTCTGGGGTTAATTATGACCTGATCACTTGAATCTCCTGTGCTGGAGCAGAGAGAGATCTAAAGCATGCAGGACAAGGGGTACGCCAGGAGAGGTTTGGGAAACACTTCCCTAGATGGTGCCACTCCTTAAGGTTGATTCCACACGTCAACAGGGATTGGTTTGGGAGTTCATAAGAGTCGCAATAAGACTGGATGCACTCTATTTTCACCTGTTTGGCCTGTTTTGACATAGGTGGATGTGGGAGTGGCATTGGCATGCTTACAAAAGCAAGTATCAACGGTCAACTGGATTGGATATGATATGTAACGCCTAACCCTCCGTTGTCGACTGCTGTGGGAGCATCTAAACCAGGGGTTTCACACAGGTTTGTAAAAGGGCTGAGGGGCTGCAGGTTTTCACTTCTACCGAGTCGCTGCGCACCTCATACAAGTAAACAACTGTGAAGGCTGAGATCTGCTGATTAACTTAGTTGTATTAGGTGTGCCTTTGCTTGGTTGGATTGAAAACCTGCAGCCCCTAAGGCCTTTTACGCACCAGTTTGACACCTCTGATCTAAACTGTCTTAAACTGATAGCACCCCCCATCTGTTGTACTTTTCCTAACCTTACAGGAACATGTCACACAAGTCAAAGAGAAAGTTATAGCATGATTTTGAACGTACCTTGAGACATGTTTGAGAAAAACTGGATGACCTTTACTTCAATGCTTCATGAGCTTGACAGCGATTGATAATGAAATGAGCGTTCCAGCAGGGTAAATACAAGGAATTACAAATCCAACAACTACAGTTGCAAAGGATTGTGGTCCAAAAACAATCATTCCTTTTTCCAAGATTGGTCCCGTGTTTCCTTGCTGAAAGGATGGAACGAAGGAGCAATCGGTCTCCTTTCCTTATGAAATAGCCATGACAAGGGGTGCCAAATTGTCTATCAGCTAAACTATTTCTAGGTCCTATCTGCTCTCGAGGAAGATATCTTGCTCTTCAGAGTATTTGAATGTATCCCTGGAGTTCAACCAGCTTGCAGACATGAGAAAGTGGCGTGAACATGGCATAATCCGGGAGATTTTCGGCATTTAAATCGAGTGCTGATTCCGCCCCCCTATTGCATCACTGCAGCGTTTGCAAACAGAATATATCCACATTTTTAAGGCAAATTTCTGGGACTCCTTGAGAAAGACTGCTCACTAGTGGCACCCTGGCTGGCTCTAGTATATATAAAAATGCCCTGTTCCCCATTCAAGTGAGTGTAAACCTTGAAATTGGAAGTCAATAACTTTTCCTACAAATAAATGTTAGCATGAGTAAATGTTGGCTCATGAAGTGTTCCACTTCTTCAAATCGTCTCCCCGTGTGCCAATCTGTTCAGCTACTACACCACTTTGACAATAGGGAAATATTTTGTAGACAAATCTGAGGCAGACCATGGACTCATTGCGCTAACACTAGACAACTCAGACTAGACAGTCATCCCTTGCAAACCTCAGCTCCAAACTGCACAACATGGTAGCACCAGAGAACTGGACGTCAGTCTCGAAGCCCAGGGAAAGTAGACAGATGAAATCACAATAAGCGTTCTCCACAGTTTCTATCATCAAACTCTTCAATGCTTGTTCCACAGCATTTGGTTCATGATCTAATCCACTGCATTTCGGACTGTGCATCCACATTTATTGCCCATCCATCAATCAATTCATTGATTCACCCAGTAAATTCTGCATTCCACTGGACAGATTTGATTTAAGCAGATATATGCCATGTCATGGAAACTTGTCTGTTCTACAGTGTATTTGTGTCTTTAAACAAACAAAAAAAAAAAACCTACAAGCAAACAAAAAACAGATGTGCTTTGCATGTAAACAACAAAGTAAAAGGAAAGGACCAGATACACAACAACTACCATTGATATCCACATTCCAGAATGACCAAGAAAGATTAGCGTGCTGCAATGTCTCCATCTGAAGAGGTAGCTTCTCAGCTTGAGCCTTGAGACAAAGAAGCTTCACAGTCTACTCTAACAATGTTTCAGTCCCAAGCTAGGCATACACTCCTTCCATTTCTATGGTAGAAAATAGTGAAATGTATAGGGGGCCCGCCAAGCTGTCACGGAATTACAGTCCCATTACATTTTGGGTTGTAACTCTACAATTAAATAAGATAAAATCAAGTATGATATGTCATATTGAAGGTATTAACTTGTTCTTTAATATTATTAAGTGAAAATATATTTTTTGAGAAATTTTCATAGAAGAAACAAGCAAACACTACTCCGTCACGGAATTACACAAAATTGACGTGGTTTTTTTAATGTTGTGTTTAACTATCCAGAAAGTGATGTTCCTGTCATAGTTAAGTTATGAAACTTCAATATGTTCATATTTATGATTTTTTTTGTTAATACTGTCAGTTATAGAAACAAATACTGACTTTATCCATGCTTTATGGGCAAGAAATTTCAAAAAGTCAATGTCACGGAATTACAAGAGGCAAATTGTCACGGAATAACAACAATAGTATTAATTAGTTTCAATGTATTCATTTCAATATCTTATACATATATGCATAATTGTTTACATTTTAACAGTTTAGCAATATATTACAATGAGTTTTCCACTTATAATGGCCAATCATAATACATACTTCAATTTTTTTTTTTTTTTAATCTCCATGTCAACATTGGCTTGGCGGCCCCCATAGGCATAGCTGTGCTGCCCGCTTAAGACCGTTTCTGGGTATTCTCCTCCCTTCTCTGTTATGAGTGGGACAATGAGTGCCCATATAGGGTAAGATGAGCTTGGTATTGCCCCAACTTCCTTTAGGTTTCATTACTGTGGGCGTGGTCAGATCAGATCAGAGTCAAAAAACCATGGTTCCAAGATAAGTGGTGAGTAAAATCAAAAACCTGGAAGGCATTTAGCTTTCCAGCACTAAAGATTTATAACCATGATCTAGACAGCATTCAGGGCCAAAAATCTTTACTTCCTGGGCATACATCACTTTTTACAATGGCAATAAGCCGGCAGTAGTGAGCCATTCCGTGATGACCTCATATCTACTGACCAGTCAAAGCACATGTGTCCCCAACTAGGCCTCTGATGGTCTCTTTATAACATAAAAAAATACAGCATGTGCAGAAACTAACAAAAACTGGTGGATATCCACATCAAAGAGAGGGACTTAAGAGCTGGAATACCATCACAGTAAATCTCTGTCTTTTCTATTTATGTGGAATGTCATCTTCCTCTCTGCCTACCATACCGCCAGATCACAAACCTCAACCTCAAAGCTGTAATCATTAAAATAAAGGATCGGTGAAAATAGTAGACGGTCTCAAAGAGAATCAACTTAAAGAAACTGGATTAAGGTTGACATCTCTGTCCATCCAAACAGCAAGGGATCTTTGAAGACAATCTTGTGATACTATATGTGTGCTTATTTTGCCTTGGAACGGCAAGTCTCGTTATCAACAAGTAACATTCAGAAGTCGCATTCAAGCTAGAACAATAATTCGTGCAGTCAAAAGGCTACTGCGCGCTGCAAACAAAGCCGAGGGTGGCAATGTCCGCAAGTTGCGTGACAGAAATGCGTGCCAGCGCATTATTAACCAGACACAGCATCTGGAACGATTACCAATGAAAAATAAATTCACAGTGAATACATCTGAAATCTTGGTCTACTTCCCATTTTATGACTCTTATAGTTCCGTATGAAATAGCCTACCGCCGCACGCAGACGGCAACAAATACAATTTTAATATCGACATAGTGTGAAGCTGCACTTTCCTCTTTCTCTTGGGTCGTTTTAGTTCTCTGAATCAATAGAGGGTGAAAGCCCACAAGGAAACAAAAGAACAGACCGCGTGTAGCATAGGCCCACAATTAATTAATTAATTTCAACCGGTCTTACCTGTACATCGTTGTTTGAATTCTTCGTAATTCTCTCCCTGCTCTCCAGGAACAATAGTAGTCCCGTCGTATTTGAAGGAGGCCCTTTTAAAAGTAGAATAGCGTGATTCGTAAATACTGCCACACAGTCAATAAAAACACAACTGCTCTCTTCGTGTCACCTTTCGCTTAAACGATCGATTAGGCAGAACAGGAGTTCGACCCAGCGACAAGCAGAATTGGCCCAGGACAGACCCGCAGCGAAGAGAACATCTAATCGAATGAATGAGACGTCCACAGTTGTACCAAAATGTAAAAATACTTCTACTTTCCTCTTTCAATCAGTTGGAAATCCAGCAATACGTGGCGACCAATGATTTTAGTTCCTATGAGCGACGAGCACTGAATGAATGAAAAGAGATCATGAACCGCATATCCCCGGTGCCGAACTGCCAACAATATAATCAACACGATAAACCGCTACGTATGGTTTCTTTTCGGATGCAAACGTTCCATTACAATTCACGCAATATACGCAGCACTGGAACTTACCAATTAATATTTGTAGCATCGGCTCTTACGAGGTTGTAGGCTTCCCTGCAAGCATCTTTATCGATTTGCGAGGTCATTTTCCAGAGATTAACGTCACAGATAAAAACAGCCACAAAGTGAGACTGTTTAATGTAAAACGAGCAATGACGCAGAGGAAAGAGAAAGATTCCTAATTGCTGAAAGAGTTGCAAGAAGTGGACAACGCCAATGTTTCAACCTCGGTATCCTGAAGCCGTGCGGTACAACAGGAAAGACTGCGCGATAGGGTTGCAACTAATCTTTTCTCTTTAATCTGCCCTCACTAAGCTGAAAAAACCGGATAGCACGGCTCTGCTCATCGTCTATTTCGGCTTTATAAACGTAGGTGGAGCATGAGTCAGGTTGCTTTCATGAAAGAGACAGCCCCAGACACGCAGAATCATCCTCCTAATGGTAAACCACGGGATAACAGCAAATTAAATCCGCCCGATCTTCATTGTTCGCCTGCCACCTACCGTCCACGTACCCATGATTGATATTATACAGTGTGATTAAAAACACTCGCAATGGCCGAAAAATCTCTCCTCAGAGTGAAAGCCCTCGGGCGATCAAGTCGTAGGCTGCAGAATACTAACAGGTGGTGAATCAAACACTCAATTCTTCGACTCAGTTTGTTCTTTTTGGTATCATTTCAAACCAAATAGTACCAAGTTGTTCTAGGCCAACGGTATGTGGACTCCTTTAAATGGTAAACTAGGCCTGTGTAAATAACGCATGCACTCCTTAGCGCACCCTAATCAGTATGCACATCTGTATACGCACATCAGCCTTTTTTCAGTTAATATTAAACGGAATGCAGACAATGGCTTACCAAAATATTGAGACATTGGCGAACTTTTACTCTGAATAACTGAAGACTTCGTGAATGGACTAATACTGAGGTTCTCAGATTCGGTCCTGGGGGATCCCATGTGCATGCTGGTTTTTGTTCCAACCGCAATGGCAATCCCAGAATTTTAATAACAAGTATCCAAACTAGGAGCTTATATTGTGGGCTTAAATAAACTCTTGAATCACATCCAGCCAGAATTGGCTATGCATTCCATAAAATGTATCTTCTGTAGGCATGTGGTACTTACTGGATCAAATTTCAAACAGTTAATTTCAATATGCATGAAAAGAGGCAATCTATAACCGATGAAATTAAAGACAGAGGTCAATCAGCAAGCTCTTAAGTGGTATGTCCACATGGCCTTCAATACCAATCATCAGGAAGATAATGAAGAATTTAATAACAATACAAACGATAATGAGGCCCACCTGTTTATAAGGAGAAAATAGCTACTTATTGTATATACAAAAATTAACCTATTTACCTGTTACATTACTAAGCTGGCGAATTAATCGTATTAGTTAGTTACCTCTTTTATTGCCTACAGAGCAATGAGCACAAAGTGAAATTGATCTTCTATGGGGCAGCTTGGCTTTTTTGGATTAAGACAGTAAATTACCTCTCATTAAGAAAAATTAACCGCTTGTTAAACCTCTAGAATTGCACTTGTGGTTGGAATTAAAACCAGCGCGGGGTCCCACAGGACTGAGTTTGGAGAAGAAAGAAAAACAGACTTGTAAGTTGTGCTATAGTGCATTACCCAAAAGTGTAGTTGCTTACTAAGTTAGCTGCATGCATAGTTCATCCATTCACAGTCAATGGGTCCAACTTT
Source organism: Gymnothorax reevesii (assembly GCA_029721435.1). Taxonomy (NCBI): domain Eukaryota; kingdom Metazoa; phylum Chordata; class Actinopteri; order Anguilliformes; family Muraenidae; genus Gymnothorax; species Gymnothorax reevesii. The sequence goes on along the minus strand of CM056574.1, from coordinate 25,907,798 downwards.
GTGAGTTGGCATATGCGATTTCGGGAAATGCACCCCAGGCGTGACCTTGCTTCGCGGCCATACTGTGCTCCCTGAGACAAGTTTGATCTAATGACATTCAACTTCAGCTATTGTAGACCATGGCATGGTGGTGTAGAGGCGAGCACTGTTGCCTTCCTGCAAGAAGGTCATGGGTTTGAAACTGGCCTTTTTTGTGTGTAGCCTCCCATGGTCCAAACACATGCATGTTAAGCTAATTGGAGATGCTAAATTTGCCCATAGATGTGAGTAAAGGTATGAGTGCGCTGTGATGAATTGGTGAGCAGTCCATGGTGGGTCCCTGCCTTTTGCCCTTAGTCAGCTGGGGTAGGCTCCAGCTCCCCCTGCGACCCTAGTAAAGAAAAAACAGAATTGAGAACGGATGGATGCCACTGAGTACAGATACTGATCAGCAGTCATCAGTCACCGCGGCATAGATTTGAGCAGTTGAGTCATTTTATAGCTTCAGTGATTATTTTTGTCACAACCCTACATCTTGCGTGTTCGCTCCTCCTCAGCTCAGTCTCGTTTCATGGTTATTTTTTAACGACTATAGGCCTGTTTCCACCGAAGAAGTTCCTGGTGGTATTTGTGGGACAGGCCCTCTCCATAAAATTACCCCGAAGTTCCTGTGGTGGAAATGGGCCTTAAAGGACTTGCATTTAAGCCTCTTGCTTTGAGTTTCTAGCAGCTGGATTGTAATTTGCTATTGATGGGTTGAACCAGTTAGTATTCCTAGTCGTAATACTTTCTCTTTATTATGTGTAACGTAAACTTTCTTGAGTCAGTTTTCCTATTAAAAACTTCTTGTCTCTCAAGAAGCTCCCAAGCCGCATCAGGGTCCCAGATTGGGTCCACACTTTTGTTAACCCTACCAGGTCTGTTCTTTTGTCCAGTTAGTTGGGTGCAAACTTTTAGGAGTTCTGCAGTCATCAGGATCAGAACCTAATTCTCTGTTCGGCTCTGGCGAAGTGTGCACTCCTCTTGGCTCTTATCCCAGTACCCACCAGCCAGCGACTGACAGCTCAGCGTCGCCTTTTTACATCTATGTTGAACCGTGGTCCCCTCCTCTGGGATTCCGCTCCCACCTTTTTCTCTGGGGTTTCATCCACAATACTACTGTATTGCTGTCAATAAACTTGCCTATTGGATTGCACTCTGCCTCCAAACTTGATTCTTGGTTTGAATCATAGCAATCATGTGTAAGAAAGTGGCCTGGGCTGAGCATATCACAATGATAAGCGGCACAAAAACTGCTGTGAGTGTGTGTGGTATTTGTTATTTGTGCGTGAGTGTGTGTGTGTGTGCGCACGCTTGTGGTAGGTCCCCTCTCTGTCCCCAGCATTTGGGACTGTGACTCTCATTGTGCACAGTTCTGTGAAGCCTCTTCCAGCTGAATGGATGGACAGCAGGTCACACATTGATCAGTACCTGCTCTCCGTTGGATTGCCTCCATCCATCCACGCTGATGGGTAGGTAAACTAACTCTGCCCATCGTTATGCAATACTAGGCTAAACCTCAGTGTAGAGCTCCACACACCTTAATCCAGGAGCTCCAAATATGCTTTTGGTTTATACACCATCCATGCCAGGCCTTCCCCGGAAAATTTTTGAATTTAGTTGACCAGAAAAAAAAAAAAAAAAACAATCAATTTCCTGGCATCTGGAGATAAAATTTGGGACAAAAATGAAAATTTGGCAGAGGACTTTTGATAATTTCAAAATTCAAGCACTGTATGAGCTGTACATACGCAATTTCCTGAAACCTGACAACAAAACTAGACATTTTGGTCCAAAAGAAAGAAAGAAGTAAAATGAAATACAATAAAATAAATTAATAATTTGCATTTTACATCTAGGAGGAGTTCAGGGGAGAAATGAATAAACACAGATCTATGATGGGGACAATGGTCGGCTGTGTTATTATTACGTTCAGTTTCATCAGTAAATGGGCTGGTGGACACTTCTCCACAATGGCTACAGCTGAAATCATAGACTGAATATCGATCTGCCTTTGAAAGCAAGCAATGAAATTCCGCGCTGTGTTATTTGTCATCACATAATCCATTGCAATATATTTCATTCGGGGAAATATACAAGCCAAAATGATAGAATTTTTGGGTGACATTCCTTATAGAAGCTCAGACGTTTCGACCTCTCTCATTTCGATTCGATAAAACTGGCGAAACAATCGTTTGAGCAATTTATAGATCGTGAAATGTCCTATTTTGATTAAAAAAAAGAAGTATTAGTCACAGATCTATATATATCTATCATACTAGTTGACAAATCTCTGACGACATTTGTAGTGTTCTGATTGGTGGAACTTTTTGTCAATCATTTGAACACTTCCTGGATGACGTCATGGTTGCGGAACAATGTTGGGGTAATGCCTATGGTAATACCCCGAAACCTGTAGGTACAAAACCAATGTAATATGTCAAAAGCCGATCATGCTGTGGTAAGTTTACATTATTTTATTCTACAGTGGTGGTCCGGGAGATGAACGTTCAACCACAGGTGCTAAACATTAACATCGAAAAGTTATGCGGGGGGCTACCGAAATGGAAAGTTATCTAATGTTAGGGAGCAATACGTCGCTCACAGCGTTTATTAAATGTTATGGAATTTTATTGTCAGCACTTGCCGACAGGTCGGTGAAGTATCCCGGCAAACTGTTCATGCTTCTGGGGAATGTTCCTTAAATTAGAGCTGTTCCTGGAGCAACATATTCTGTTCTCGTTGCGATGAACGCCGCCCCAGATATGAGAAAATATTCTGTTAAATGTATGATTAGAACGTGACTGTATGTATACCTGTCTGTTTAGCGTCTCTATCATTGCTTGCTGTGTTTATATGGGACGGTTTTATATGCCGGGGTCGTGCTATGCGTTTTCTTGTGCTAGATTTTGCCAAAGTAGGAGCCCTAATGGAGAGCTGGGGGCGAGCTCGTGTGTCACGCCCACAGCGAATAAGTGAGTCATCGAAGGTCAGTGTACAGCGCCTGAAACAGTGCATCACTAATCAGCTCTCAAGTGGTATTGACCCTGCCCCTATCAAATGGAACACACTTGGCTGGCATTACAGCCCAATTTACAAAAAAGAGGAGTGCTGAAATCCGCAGAAAGTTCTTGTACTATTGAACTAATTGTGCCTGAATAGTTTTTACCTCACTGCTGTCTTGCAGAACTTTTTCAACCGAGAAACCATAAGAATGCTATGACTAGTTGGCAATAATTTTTGGCCTTGACTATCCTGTCCATATCCAAGCTTGAACTGATATTCGCAGTGTGCTGACCATTTACTTTTTCAATAGTATGTACACCACACAACACATTTTCATTACATACATGGAGAAGAGATGGGGTTGGGGATGGGCGTTGTCTGGTCATGTGATGGTTCTGAGTCTAACTCCATCCACTACAGATCAACAATCAAATGTGAGGAGAGTTTTCAGTAGCTCTCCTACCTACCGATCAGTTATACTGAGCTATTTGCTGTTCCGATGCACCGCAATGATGATTGTCTCTGCGATGTACACCCTCCACTTGTTTGAGGTGTTGCATGTCTCCGCTGTTTGGAGGTGTAAGTCTCTCAGGTGTACGGAGTTCCTTGTCCCACAGTACTCGGCAAACCTCAGCAGATTCGTTCCTCATCAAACCTCGGATGTGTGACTGCAGAAGCCATGAGCTGGGACTTTTTTTTTTTTTTCTGGATAAACATAGCAGCATCCAGAGGCATCAGCGCTGGATTCGATGTCAAACTGGTGAAAACATTGTGTCGCCTCTGGTGTCAAGACCTGAAGAAGCGTCGCCAGGCGTAGGTTTTGCGAAGGTCAGTTTTGCCTCCATCTTTAGTTGCCGATGTTGCGCGTGGATTTTGGCAACCGTGTAAATCGGTTTTCCGGCAAAGAAATGTCAGGCGGAGTGACATATCAAGTTTCTGTCACGCATCCGAGGTTTGATGAAGAGTAGCTGAGTCTGCTGAGAAGCTCCGAGTGGTACCACAGGTGTCCTGAGTTAATTGTTTCTCTGCTGAGCTGTTTGACCTGTGCCTCAGGTGTACCGCTGGGAGGAGCAGCCGAGCTGGGTGCTGCGGGGCCTGAATGAGCAGCGTCAGAGGGGCCAGCTGTGCGACGTAGTGCTGGTGGCAGATGAGGAGCGAGTCCCCGCCCACCGCGCCCTGTTAGCGGTGTCCAGCCCCTACTTCCAGGCAATGTTCACCATAGGCATGCGGGAGGAGAAGCAGGCTGAAGTGGAACTGCTGGGTGCCTCCTACATAGGGCTGAAAGCTGTTGTGGATTTCCTGTACAGTGGGGAGCTGCCATTGGACGGGGGCAACATTGACTACGTGCTGGAGACGGCGCACCTGCTGCAGGTGTGGCAGGTGGTGGACTTCTGCTGTCAGTACCTGGAGCAGGAGGTCAGCGAGGAGAACTACCTCTACCTGCAAGAGCTTGCTTTACTCTACAGCTTGGAGCGGCTGGACAACTTCATCGACCACTTCGTCCTGGAGCGCTTCGCCACCCTGTCCTTTACCCCTGACTTCCTGCGGGACATGCGCCTGTCCAAAATGGCCTCCTACATAGGGAGCAGCCTAGTGGAATACGAGAGTGAACAGGCCCTGCTGCAAGCCGCCCTGCAGTGGCTGAGTCATGCACCCGACCGCCCAGCACATGCCCGCCAGCTTCTGAGCCAGGTCCGCTTGCCCCTGATCCCAGCGAACGAGCTGCAGGGCCGCGTGCTTCCAGCCGTGCGCTCGCTGCTGCCCCCGGAGGCTGGCGGGGAAGCCCTGGCACTGGTGGAGGAGGCGCTGCACTACCACGAGCAGCTGATCGGCCAGCCCCTGCTCCAGAGCGGCCGCACGGCTCTGCGCGGGGGGGTTGAGTGCCTCCTGCTGGTCGGGGGTGAGGTGTCGGACCGTGGGGAGGAGCTGAGCTCCGACGTTCGCCGGCTCGAGGGGCCGGGTGGCAGGGATGGGAACTGGAGCACGGAAACTCAGCTGCCCGCCTGCCGTAGCCACCACTGTGTGGCCGTGCTGGGGGGGTTCCTCTTCGCAGCCGGTGGGAGCTCGTCCCGCGATAACGGTGGGGATGCCGCCAGCAACCTGCTGTACCGATATGACCCTCGCAGCAACCAGTGGGTGGAGGTAACCTAATTCACCTACCCCTATTGTGGAACTGATTGAGTGGTCTCAGGTGTTATCATTCTCAGGTTTACTTTCTTGCTTTATCTCAGATGGCCTGTTATCGGTCCCAGGTTAACTTGCTTGTCTCTCTGGTATACTGTCATGTGTCCCCAGTTCACCGCTTTGCCTGTCGTTGAGGTATTGTAGTATCTGTCTTGGGTGTCGTGAAATCTGTACCAGGTTCACTGTCTTGGCTGCGTCAGGCGAACTGTCATCTGTACCTGGTTTACTGTCTCGGCTGTGTAAAGTATACTGTCATCTGTACTAGGTTTACCGTCTTGTCGGTCTCACGAGTATCCCAATATCTTTCTCAGGTTTAAGGGGATAGCTCATGTTTTTGAAGTGTGCTTAACCCTCGTCAGTGCATTACCTGTAGTAGTTGGCGGTCACCAAGCTCCCAGGTTGTAGAAGCAGAGTGTTGCGCTGACACTGGGCAAGGTCAGCAGCAAAACGTCTATCGGCCTCTTAAAAGGAGGTTCACCAAAAATAAATCAATACCCGTTTAAGTGCAGGCTATATTTAGAATATTTTCAGCGCTGTATCTTGTCATCAGACAGCCCTTTCCTTTGGCATTTTTTCAACTGTAGAACTTCCGCATTCTCATACGGTTGCGAATGTGTACAGCTAAAGAAAAGAACCGCCGGTCTGACGGCCAGGTAAAGCGGTTAAAACATTAAAATATTTCGATAATATTTACGGCATTAATGATGATGTGAAGGATGTCGATGAACCAATGCCAGAAGGGAGAAAATGGTAAAGAATCTTGACAGAAGTTACGCTGTCAAAGAACTTCTGTCGTAAAATTAACATAGCCTGAATATATTCATAAATTAATGTTATATTCGAGGTGTGCTGTTGTTGTGTTAACAGATTTTAAATTATGTCCTCACCAGGGGGCGCCAATGAACCAGAGGAGAGTGGATTTTTTTCTGGGGGCGCTGGAGGACTGTCTGATTGCTGTGGGGGGACGCAATGATAACGGCGCTTTATCATCTGTGGAGGTTTATCTCCCCCTGGAGGACTGCTGGCACTACGTATCGGGGCTACCCAGGTAAGGATTAATCTGATGACTCATTTGAAATTGCTTAGTGTATGATCAGTTGCAACTTGGAACGGATTAACACCCGTAATCTCTAAATAATTACTTAGCCATGTTATTTAGATTATGAGTGATCTGCTGTCTTTTTCTCTCTATTTGTACTGTTCACGAGAACAATGTTCAACTTAAACATGTCCCATTGCATTATTTCTTGCTTTTTGATAGGTTTTTGTAGGGAGGGACAAATGTGTGTGGAATTTGAGTATTGTTGATGTCCATACACCTGAATTGACAGTTGTGTACTGGCATGAACGGAGCTGTGTTTGAGGACTGATGTCCATTTTAACTGGGGTGGGCATTTGATATGTTCATGACAAAATTTATTAAAGCTTGTTTAAAGAAGTGCGTACTGCGTTGTCAACTGAGGTCTGTATTCTGTAAGGTTGTAAGACCATAAGTATGTGATGAGAATGTTAACTAGACATTGTAATGCTCATGTAATATTTGGTAGTTGGAAGCAGTGTTGAAAAACAGTGATTTAGCATTTCAAAACAAAGAAAATATGCCAAATAACGCAGTCCTCCAATCTTCAACGGTTTAATCCTGTAAACTTGTATTGAATTGTTTTATTCTTAAGGGCTTTAAGAACACAAGTATGTAATTAGAATATTGATTGGACATTGTTATGCTGATGTTATAGTTTTTATTATTATTTGGAAGTAGTGTTGAAGAACAGTGATTTAGCATTTCAAGACAAAGACAAACATGCTAAATGACTTACTCCTCAAATCTTTAAAGGTCTAATTCTGTCTCTCGTCTCCTCTTTCTGTAGGTTTACATACGGCCATGCAGGGACAGTACACAAGGGACTGGTTTACATCTCTGGGGGTCACGATTATCAGATCGGTCCGTACCGGCGGGACGTCCTGTGTTACAACCCGGGCGATGACGCCTGGCTCGAGCGGTTGCCGATGGGCGTGGCCCGGGGCTGGCACTGCATGGCCTCACTCCGCGATCTCATCTATGCCATTGGCGGTAGCGACGACCGGCAGGGGAGTGCCGAGCGATTCGACGTCCTGGCCGTGGAGGCCTTCGACCCCCGGGCCGAGCAGTGGACTAGCCTCTCTCCGCTGCTGCGGCCCAACAGCGAGGCGGGCGCGACCGTGTGGGCCGGCTGCATCTACGTCCTGGGAGGGTACAGCTGGGAGTGTATGACCTTCTCGCACTGCACGCAGGTGTTCGACCCGGCGAAGGGCCAGTGGGCCCGGGGACCGGACCTTCCGAAGCGCGTGGCGGGATCGTCGGCCTGCGTTTGCACAGTCAAGCCACGTCCGTATAACCCAGATAGGAAGGGGGCGGGGCATAGGGGCAAAACTGAGCCGTCTCCCTCCAAGGTGAAGGACTAATAACACCGAAGATGGTCCAACCCTCACCAAATTCTATGTGTCAGACCCTCGCATCCCTTCCATATTGGACTGATGTGGGTGGCAATCGCTATCACAGGTCTGCCTAGTGTTAATATTGAAGCTCACTGGAGGCTGAGTGCTGTGGTGTTTGAAGATAGCCCTGGGAGTTCAGACCAGGCAAACGCAGTACTGCTCAGAAGTTTGGAGTCACTAGATTTTTCAGCAGTTCTTGCTATTTAATTCAATAAAATCTTCATTTAATAATAAGTCGCATGAAATGAAAAACAAGTGTGTTAAAGATGTCTTAATACATTGGTATACTAGAGACTACCTGAGATCACACCTGCTGCAAAAGCGATTTTGGTATTGTTTTCAGTGTAGCACGTCCGTGTAATACGTTCATAAATCGTATACTCAGACCACATCATCCATCTTTGGACTTGGCCTTCCTTTTTGTCCAAACAGCTCACCTGTAAAATTTCCTAACAGATTGAGCATTTCGAATGGTTGCAGTGCTATCGTGTTCACGAGTACTGTCTGCAGACAGAAACTGAGGTAAACAGCGTTGCATACACCTGAAAAAAATTCTGAAAAAATCCTTTGTACATAGCAGTTGTGTAGTGGTTTCAGCCCGGTCTTGTTGAAACTTGCCCTGATGAGACGCACAGGGGCTAACTGAAAACAATACCTGCATTGCTATCCTGGCTGGTAATGATGCACATCATAGTTATCCATCTTTGTAGTTTTCTCGTTAAAACATCTTCTATGGGGATTTGTTGCTTCTGCAAATTGTAAGCATTCGGTTTATTAAGTTTACCAATGCATTATTTTCAGTGGACTGAAAATGGACTGCAATATTTCCTCAGGTGTGTCTATGAACATGGACACGCTTGACAAACTTTACAATCCAGATCAACCCAGGGGTTTGCAAGAGATGACTGAGCTGGCCACTCCATGTTTTGTTGGTTTAAATCTGGTGATTGAGCTAGCCAATTCACTTTTTGTAATTTTCCTTTTTAGCAACTTTCTGCATTTGAATCAACCCGTAGAGCGCTAAATGCAGCTATTGTTGCTCAACGATGCAGGATATCAAAATCAAAGCTCTTGAAAACCTATCATGTGGCGACTTGTATAAAGAGCTCACACAGGGTAGCTCCTCGATACAAGTTGCCACATGATGGGTTTTTCAAAAGCACAAGATAATTATATTTAAAAAAAAATATTTCAGCGCTCTAAGGGTTAATGGTTTTGGTCACCGTTACAGTGAAGCACAAAATTTATATGAAACTCAATAGTGATTCCAAACTTTAGTGTGGAAATCTGTGTGTCTGCGTATGGTATGTGCGTGTTTGTGTCTGCATATGGCTGTCATTGGTCTGAGAGACAGTTGAGACACCGATGATGTATTATGCGTGTACACACTTGACTGCGTACATGTGTACCAGGCAGGATGACACGCATGGATGTGCGTGCGTGCGTGCGTGCGTGCAAAATTGGCTACAGAGAGCTGCTGCTGTATATGTCTGGGTCGGACTGTCTGAGTTTAAGGCAAATGGCTGTTGGTGTTGAATTAAATTGTGCCATAACTTAATTATAATGATGACTCTCAGAATGACTGCATGTCCTGGTGCTCTGCCTTCTTCCGTCCTGCATCTTTGCTCCCTGCACTTCCTGTCTCTTGCTTTCTGCCCCTCATGGGTGGTTTCAGAAGGTGTAGACGAGGGATTTTAGCCTGCGGGTAATGGGACATCTGAGATACAGGTAAGTCAAGTGGTGTTAGTGTTTGTGCATGCTTGTGTGTCAGCTGGAGAATGTGGAAAGGTGTGAGTGGATGTACATATGAATGTGGGTATGTATGAGGGAGAGAAAGGTGTGTGTGTGTGTGTGTGTGTGTGTGTGTGTGTGTGTGTGTGTTGTGTGTGTGTGTGTGTGTGTGTGTGTGTTGTGTGTTGTGTGTTGTGTGTTGTGTGTTGTGTGTTGTGTGTTGTGTGTTGTGTGTTGTGTGGTGTGCGTGTTGCGTGTTGTGTGTGTGGCATGAGAATGCTGTGTGAGTGGAGTTTGTGGGTGAGTGAGTCTGAGGCCCACAAGTCAAGGGTGCAGGATCTCCATCCACGATTGAGGCTCTGAAGCACTTTTCTCATCATGCGAGGAGAAGTCAAATATCGGCAAAACATTACTAATTTACCTCCCTACCAGCCCCTGTCAACCATGGACACTTTACGTATTTGTCATCAGACCATGCAGAGACTGCTCAGTTAAAGTGCTTGAGAAATTACAAGATTCCACAACTGGTGATTTGCTTTTGTGGAAAAGGTAGCTTCACCTTTTTGTTTTTCAAAATGTGGCTGGGTTTGATTGGTGTGCCCTGCTGTACAAGGTTTTGCAAGAGCACCTGCAACACATATTTTAGTCATGAGGGTCTTGGAGAATCTTCTCTGGGTCAGTGTTCTATGGCGACTGTGGAAGAGGGAACTGATTTTGTTTTGAGATTCTGGAATTAGTTTTTTGTGTTATTTATTTTTAATCCTTCTTTAACCCGGGAAGTCCTGTTGAGATTGAAATATCTTTTTCAAGGGAGCCCAAGGGCAATTTGCACAGCCAATTCAAGGCTGCTCAGCCAGTTATATCAGGGATGAATAGGTGGGGGGGCGAAAGAGGCAGGTTTGGACTTTAGCCATGACCCCGGAGAACGTCCTACCCTTATCGATAAGGGTCATAGGCTCTTTTCTGGCTCACCAACACCTCTTCCAGCAGCAATTTGATTTTTCCAGGTGGTCTCCCATCCAAGTACTAACCAAGCCCACACCTGCTTAGCTTCAACCACACAGATGGAGTAGGTCCAATTGTGGTATGGCTGCTGGCACCAGCATTGATTTTGTATCATGTAAGTGGATAAAATGACTCAAGGTACAGCCTTTTCACACCACAAACGAAATGGGGGAGGGACCAGAATGAAATGTACCTTTTGAAAAATTTGAGCTTATAATGAACCTGTCCACACCGAATCTGAAACTTCTGGCTGTGCTTTCAAAAGTTTTTGTTTGTTTTGTTTGTGTTTTTTTTTTTCATTTCACCCTTGATTTTAATTTAAAATACCTTAATCCTGATTTCAGAAGGCTATGCACAATACCTGCATAAGAGAAAAAATGTTTTAGGTGTGTATCTGGCATATGAGACTGGGATTTACCATAAATATGCGATATGTGATGAAAGTGCAGGCATATAAATGAATTATGCTGAGGTCAACGTCATTAATAACAAAGGTTATGGTACCAAGATGTTTGGTTATTGGCTTGTGGAGCATAGTTCAAAGTAATGAGGTCAAGGATTGTGTTATTGGAATACACTCTGGCATAAATTTATGGTGTTAAGATTAGTGCTGAGGTAGCCCTTTGGATGCAATGCTCCCTGTTGCTGGGATCTCCCACACAATCCTAAAGAGCTGAAGACAGTAAATGCAGTGTTTTTGTCCTCACACACTCAAACCAGATTGGACTGGACCAGGTCGGGTTGCAGCTCCATCTGCAAAGTGTCGTGATAACTCTGAGAAGTCCTCTATCTGTAATAGAACAGCACGCTGCCTCCGAACATTAAAACCTAAAGGTATGATGTGCCATATATGCGATCAGAATGTTCTTAATGCTAATGTTACAATTATACCTGAAGGTAAACATTTCAGTGAGTAACAGTCGGGTTCATGTTCACCAAACGTTCCGAAAATCGGTGCAGAAAATGAAACTCTTACTTTGCTCAAACTTTTTTCAAGAATACAATGTTTCCACTGTGCCTAATCCAATACCCCACTACACTTATGGGCTATGTGGGAGGATGGAGAATTTTTACTCTGGTTGCGGCATGAATTCAGGATAAGCAGTGATGAATGCAGCAAGTCTATCATTGACTGTCAAATCTGACCCTCAAGTCCCAATCTATCCCTGGTTTTGTTTTGTCTTAAGTAGCACTGTATTGCTCAGTTGATTACCTATCAGCCTGCTTGTGTCCACAGCTGAATCATCATTGAAAGAAAAGAGGAAAACTAACTGCTGTTCACCACTGAAGGCCAATTACAATGATTTGATCATCTCTGGAGTGCTTGGCACAGATTAAGTTGGGAGGACAGTATAGGGTAAGAGATAAGATGTGAGGAGGGTATAGGTTGAAGTGTAAGAGGGGTGGGGGGTGCTGGGTTTACAGTTAAGTGAGGAGGAGGAGGGTATAGGGCAGAAACTAAGGTTGAGAACTGGGGACCAACTCCAGTTCTAAAGCCAGTTCCTTGGTCAGGGGTACTGGTTGGAGTGTTCCTATGAGGCATGTTTTTGTGGGTGGGGGAAAACCCACGCGAACACGGGATGAGATGAGAACATGCAAGCTCCACACAGAAAGGCCCCAAGCCAAATTCGAACCCACAACCTTCTTGCTGTGAGGCTGCAGTGCTAACCACTGTGCCACCGTGCCGTACATATAAGTAATGTTATAATGTTGGATATCCATACTCAACCTCAGTCAAGGTTCTACGCAAGATACAGGGGTTTTGCTGTAATCCAAGAACTTGATTTCCTGAATGTGATTTCTTCTCTGAACAGCTCGTCCCAAGATGTTTACGAGATCTGGGCGTAACCTGACGTCAGGTTATGCTGTCCAATTAGTACAGACCTGGCCAGAGCCAATGACGGTGCTGGACCTGCCCACCCCAGAATCAATTCTAGCAGGCACAAGCAACTGCTGATCATATTACGCCTTAGTAGCATCCACACTTCCAGAGATACAAAAAAAAAGAGGAAGAAGAACCGCGGGTCATTTGAGGTGCAGTTTTGTCAGTATATCCCCCAAAGCTGCTCGTCCGTGTTTTTTTTTTGGATGCTGTTACGACCCAGTACGTTTATGCTGCCCCTAGTGGCTGGAGGACGTTTGTCTGTCTTAAGTGTTTAATTGCAGGATTGGTGGCACCTGGCTACACCCTATAAGAAGAGTTTGGTGTTGTGCAAAGGGGCTCTCAATTGCCAGTCTGTTCTCTAGCAGCCACTGGTTGCCCTGGCCAGCTCGCTTCATTTTTGGGCAAGATGTTTCTTCAGATTAGATTGTTTTTAGAAATTAAATCTTTTTTTTACAACCATGTTGTTCTCCCATTTCATGTTGCGATTAGTCTGTGGGCTGGTCGTAACAGATGCAAAAAAAAGCACAATGATTTTCTCTCCCAAAAGACGATGCCACCAGAAATCAGTGGGTGGCTTTTTTGTTTGCTGGCAGCAAACTGCCACACTCAAAGGGAATTTTAGCTGTTTGTGCTCAGCATTTCACTGAAGACAGCTTTGTTAATAAAGAATAATTCGATGCTGGATATGCGTCTCAGCTGCTTCTCAAACTTGGAGCAGTTGCATTGATCAATCGCCCAGAGCCACAAGCTGTAAGTAACGATATAACCACAAATAACGTAAGTGAAGCTAACATGTTACGGGTGGCTAGCAGGACCGCTAACAATAGTTAGCACCAACATTGGCCTCAAATACAGGTTTTGTAAAATACCTGAAGATAAAGCCTGGATCAGTAGCAACTGTCCGTGACTCACAGATGCAGAAGCAATAAGTTTTACCATTTTGTGTTGCGCTATTGCATAAGTCTACCAAACGTGATAGCCTGTTGAATGTGGCTGTAGCACTGCGGCTAACGTATCTGTTACTGTCGCTAATGTTTGTGTCCTAAATATCCAAGAGTAATATCAGAGGACATTCTACGAAGGTTTGTGAACATAAACCTCATTTGAAGCTAACTTTTTATACTTTTTTGTAATTTGGCTACTTTGTACATCTCTTCATGGTAATGGAACTTCCCATCTGTAAAACCTGTATTGCAGGAATTTGTTCGTCTCGGTCGTTATGATGACAGCTCGGTTACTACCGTATGTTAGTTTGCTTTCCATGCTACTTACAAAATGCTCCTAGTTAATTTATATGCCATAATTCAGATTGGTATGCTTGTGATATTTCGGTTAGCATCAAGGTGGTAGTTTCATCATAACGTTACCTGATTGTAGCTGCTACAGATAAAGCTAACCAGAGAGGTGTTGTGCATGTCTGCAAAGTTGGGCTGATGAGGCTGCAGTTATACCAGACGTAGGCTTTGCAGAACTTAGGGTACGTGTTTGGGTTTGTTTACGGCTGCTGCACTTATCCATGACCGGGGTCAGCCGCATACTTTGCTATGGTGTGGGTTTAGTTCACAGATCTTACTGCGGTGAAAGCAATTGCAAAACGCACTATAAAGTGTCTGGGATAACAAATGATTTCTCTGCATTGCCGTGGTGGAATATCATCCACATTTAAAAATTGTTCTGGTGAATAAAAAGCCGAAAAAAATGTGGAGATCGGATACTGATTTTTTTTCAGTAGAAGTTATTGATTGGCTTGCTCCAAGTTAGCAACGCTTACACCATTTGTGTGTTTTTGCTGCAAACTCATTTAGTAGCTTGGTGTCGGAATTGCGTTTTGTTTTGGTGACTATATAACTGTACAGCTACAATCACATGCACACAAGACGAGACAGTATGAGCAAAACGCTAAAATTTCAACTTGCAATTCATTGAAATCCTGCTGTAAATGTTGCTGCTATACTTCAATTGCTTCCTCCTCCCGTTCAACGTCGGATTCGGGATCAAACAAGTAAAGTCTCACAGCTATACATGCCGCAGAGAGCTGTCCTGAAATACCTGCTATCTTGGCTTCCTGGTTTGGGTCTGCACCCTCCCCCGGTATCGACACGGCTAGGCAGCCAATCAGTGCCTCATTAGCATAGCCTCACCGCTCATTTCAAAACTGCTCATGTTTCAGGCCGGCACTGACGGGGTAAGAGAAGAGGTCTCACCAGGCCTGGATGTATGTGAGTTTTTTTGTAATTGAATTCTTAACATGATTTTAAAAAACCATTGGACATTTCTTGTATTTGAAACAACTAAATACAGCATAATAGGGGATGTTGAAGTCATGCAGTCCCCTCCACTTCCTGTCATATAGGAGTATAATAAAGCAGTTTATCCCATAAATTATGAAAAAGAGAATATCATATGGGCATTTTCATATCACACCCTGTATCAACCTGAGACCCCAGTATCAGCTTGAGAGCTTTAGCTGTGGAATTGCAATGGCTATGGAGGCACGTTGCCTAGTAGAAAAGCATTGCGCGGCTCTTCCCTTATGAACTAAGCTAATGCCATCATTATCAGAGCATGCTGCCCAGCAGGTAAACCATCCTGATACGCTGCCTGTATCTGCTTCATGTTCTCAAGCCATGGCTGATTTTGCTTGCTTAAATTTGAGTTAAAAAAAATATGCAGGACAGCACCCCGCTGAATAAACTTACTTCCTTAAACTTACTTGCTTAAATTACTCCATGCTTTTCTTTTGATTTTAACTTGAGTTCATATTTTTTGTATCGATTTTTCAGTGCCTCTACAGTCATCTGCTCCAACATCTGTAGGCTTCATTTGGGACTGCCTCCTATGCCTGCTTTGAAATCTCTTGCCATAATGTCAATCACCTTGGTTGAGCTCATGCCATAAATACAAGGGCATACTGCCACTGGCTCCAAGGGGCCCATAAATGTTGACCTCAGGTTTTTGAGCCTCACGGTTATTGTTTTGCTTAGGGGGGGGTGATGCATTCTCAATTTCGAGTAAGCAAGCATTTTCACTCAGTTCAGGGGAACTCACATGCTCATATAAAATATTTCCTTTGCATTAAGTGACCTGTCTTGCCAGATGTTGATCTGCTTGCATTCAGCATTCCTGCTGATCTTCTGTATTCACACGTGCAGGTCATGCATGGTTGCATGAATTCAAAGAAAATGTGACATGCTTGTTGTCTCAAGTGGCTTTGTGCCTCACATTGGTCATTTCCTTTTATATCAAGTCACTATAATGGTGTCTTGCCAGATGTTCCTCTGCTAGAATTCAGAATGCCTGCTGATGTGTTTGCATCCAGAGGAGAAGGTCATGCATGCTTGCAAGAATTTAAAGGAAATGCAACATGTATGTTATCATACATAGTTTTAAATGACATGCAGTAATTTCCTTTGCATCAAGCCTTTCTTAGACTGTCTGGTCAGGTGTCTGCATTCAGCATTTCTGCTCATTGTACTTCATTTTTTTTTTTTGGTGGGGGTGGGGGGTGGGGGAGGTCATACATGCTTGCATGAACCCAAAGGAAATGCAGCATGCTAGGTGTTACACATTATTCCACTCTATTCAATTCAGACTCTGATGTTATTAGGAGGTGACTCTGCTCCTTTTGGGAGTGCAAGTTCTGTGGTTTGTGATCTAAGGGAGTGTCTGTGTCGTGCTTCCTCAGATTGTTCCACTGAATCACTCCAGAGGGAGGTGGGGGGGCCATACATGCTTGCATGATCCCAAAGGAAATGCAGCATGCTAGGTGCCACACATTATTCCACTCTATTCAATTCAGACTCTGATGTAATAGGAGGTGACTCTGCTCCTTTTGGGAGTGCAAGTTCTGTGGTTTGTGATCTAAGGGAGTGTCTGTGTCGTCCTTCCTCAGATTGTTCCACTGAATCACTCCAGCAGAGTCAACACCAAACTCAGATACTTGTTCTTTAATAAGCGTCCTGGCTGAAATTGAGATTTAGTTCAGACAGGCACGGAAGTCAGCTGGTCACAAGCCCCTTGCTGTCCAATCATTCTTGACTTGGGCATTGCCCACCCAATTGGCAAGCCTTTATAACCAAGGCAGCATTCATTCATTTCTCCACCTCAGTGCCCTCTACACTGCCCCTACGCAGGTCTACTCAAAAATCTACTCCTCATCTCCCCCATCACCCCAACCTCCTCCTTTATGAGTAACATCGTTCATCGCAAGCGGCATCTGCTCATATTTTAACAGGTAAATAATTTAAACGTAAACAAAATTGAAAAGAATCTTAGGCCATGTTGGGGAGGGGTTGCGATCTGAGCTTGTGTCATGCTTGCTCAGATTGCTCCAGAGCATCGCTCGAGCAGTCTCTCTACCAAACTCAAATGCATTTCATTCTGTAATAAATGGTTAAATCTGACCTGACTGAGCTACATACAAAACCCAAAACCAGTGAAGTTACCATGTTGTGTAAATCGTAAATAAAAACAGAATACAATGATTTGCAAATCCTTTTCAACCTATATTCAATTGAATACACTGCAAAGACAAGTTACTTAATGTTCGAACAGGTAAACTTTGTAATTTTTTGCAAATATTAGCTCATTAGGAATTTGATGCCTGCAACATGTTTCAAAAAAGCTGGCACAAGTGGCAAAAAAGACAGAGAGTTGAGGAATGCTCATTAAACACTTATTTGGAACATCCCACAGGTGAACGGGCAAATTGGGAACATGTGGGTGCCGTGATTGGGCATAAAAGCAGCTTCCCTGAAATGCTCAGTCATTCACAAACAAGGATGGGGCGAGGGTCACCACTTAGTGAAAGAATGCGTGAGCTGATTGTCGAACAGTTTAAAACCAATATTCCTCAACGAGCTATTGCAAGAAATTTAGGGATTTCATCATCTATGGTCCGTAATATCTTCAAAAGGTTCAGAGAATCTGGAGAAATCACTGCACGAAAGCGACAAGGCCGAAAACCAGCATTGAATCCCCGTGAAAGTGCAAGTTAAAACTCTACAATGCAAAGCGAAAGCCATTGATCAACAGCACCCAGAAACGCCACCGGCTTCGCTGGGCCCAAGCTCATCTAAGATGGACGGATGCAAAGTGTTCTGTGTTCTGACGAGTCCACATTTCAAATTGTTTTTGGAAACTGGAAACTGGACGTCGTGTCTTCCGGACCAAAGAGGAGAAGAACCATCTGGACTGTTATAGGCAAAAAGTTCAAAAGCCAGCATCTGTGATGGTATGGGGGTGTATTAGTGCCCAAGGCATGGGCAACTTACACATATGTGAAGGCACCATTAATGCCGAAAGGTACATACAGGTTTTTGAGCAACATATGTTGCCATCCAAGCAACGTCTTTTTCATGGACGCCCCTGCTTATTTCAGCAAGACAATGCCAAGCCACATTCTGCACGCGTTACAACAGCATCGCTCCGTGGTAAAAGAGTGCGGGGACTAGACTGGCCTGCCTGTAGGCCAGACCTGTCTCCCATTGAAAATGTGTGGCGCATTATGAAGCGTAAAATACGACAATGGAGACCCGGACTGTTGAACAATTTAAGCTGTACATCAAGCAAGAATGGGAAAGAGTTCCACCTGAAAAGCTTCAAAAATTGGTCTCCTCAGTTCCTAAATGTTTACCGAGTGTCGTTACAAGGAAAGGCGATGTAACGCAGTGGTAAAAAGGCCCCTGTGCCAACTTTTTTCCAATGTGTTGCTGCCTTTAAATTCTAAGTTAATGATTATTTGCAAAAAAGAAAAAAAAAGTTTCTCAGTTTGAACATTAAACATCTTGTCTTTGCAGTGTATTCAATTGAATGTAAGTTGAAAAGGATTTGCAAATCATTGTATTCTGGTTTTATCTACGATTTACATAACATGCCAACTTCACTAGTTTTGGGTTTTGTACATGACCACTGGTCCATACGTATTCACAACAGTATGGCTGTTAGAGTGGCCAGACTCGTAGAAGTTTCAAAACTCCA
The DNA here is from genome assembly GCA_029721435.1 of Gymnothorax reevesii. Classification (NCBI taxonomy): domain Eukaryota; kingdom Metazoa; phylum Chordata; class Actinopteri; order Anguilliformes; family Muraenidae; genus Gymnothorax; species Gymnothorax reevesii. The sequence continues at coordinate 25,889,515 of CM056574.1, read as the reverse complement.
GGTCACTGTGCATATTGCTGGGCAATTACATTCTTGAATCAACAGAAACTGAGCAGAACTCTTCATTTTAATGATTACCGTACAATAAATTTCCAGGTTTTGCTACTAGTCATGGATTAAGTGCACCCTCTTTGCCCAATATCTAAGCCTCCACCCATTTCCTGCAGAGTGCGAGTTTCATTCCTGCTCCAAAGTTTTCCAGCTTGAACAACTTCTTAGATCACTTTTCATGCATAGGGTACAGGCACAAACCCTCAAATTTAGAAAATTTGAGGAGCTTTCCAGGAAAAAGAGAACATTACAATGAATAAGACAAGTAAGAACAGGAATAGGACTTAAGGTGCAAAACAATGACCCATTCAGCACATTTATGGTTCTGCTTTAGCCTAAAGCCAGCAATATATCACATGCTATCAAGCCTGGCCTTTAGGACCCGAAGGGTATTTCCTATCAACAGTTTGCGGTCAAATTTTATTGTTTGAAACTAGATACACTTATTTTCTTATGAATAGGTCAACAACACTGCGTTGAATTTGATTCCGGATACAAAACAAGCAGTGGAAACTTTGTGTGCTGAAAAACTCATTACTTTTGAAATGGAAATTAGTAGTCAAATTTGTTATCTAGATATTCACAAATGTAAATGTCTTGTCATATCAAAGGAAAGGATGGGGGATGCATGAGATGGAGGAAAGAGTAACCCTTGTGACTTTGGGTGCAAGACTAACCCCCAGTCCGCTTGTAGCGTAGTTGTGCCCATAGTCGCCACTGCATTTCAAAATTTTGCGTTTTAAATTAAATCTTGATTATATAAAAAACCCACTTCTAAGGTACAACAGCATCACCCTCAAAGGTACTGCCACAGTGACAAACAAGGCTTGTCACTGGGGCAGTATCCTCAAAGGAACTGCTGTTGTACCTTAGAAGTGGGTTTTTATTTGTTTTGGAATATAAAGGTACCTTTTAGACCCGAAAAAAAAGGTCCACACAGGTACCTTGAGGTCCTATAATTAGACTTAAAGGGTACAAAATACCTTGGGGAACAGAAATTGACTCCTGCTGTACCCCTATTTCTGAGAGTGCAGAATGGAAATAAGTATGGTCAAGAAAGAATTGATGACCTTGTTATTGTTAATGTTTCTGGAAAAAAATGTATCAAATAGTATTAGATATTTGTGTTGATATCATAGCTTTTTGTCTCCTTTCACTTAACATAACATAACATGAATGGCAAGAACAGGCCTTTCAGCCCAACTAAGCTTGCCAGTTTCTTTATACTATAGTGAATATATCCCTTCAGATACTAAATGACTCAATGGTATCTAGCTTTAGGTCAAGCCTGCTCTTGAAAACCCCCAAGGTCTCTGTCTCAACAATATGGTCAGGTAAGCTATTCCACACTGAAATTACGATTTGGGTGAAGAAATATTTCCGAATATCAGTGCTAAATTTACCTTTGGTGAACTTCCATTTGTGACCCGAGTTCTACTCACAACACTGGGTCGAAGGAATCCTTCATGATTCACTTTGTTAATACCTTTAACATATTTAAAGACCTCAATCAAATCACCCCTGAGTCTCCTTTTCCTAAGACTAAAGAGATTAAGGATTTTCAGCCTCTTCTCGTAGCTTTCATCTTTTATACCTGGAATAAGCTTGGTGGCTCTTCTCTGAACTTTCTCTAGAGCCTCTATATCTCTCTTAAAGTATGGTCCCCAGAACTGTACACAATACTCCAGATGTGGTCTAACGAACGTGTTGTACAGAAGAAGCATCACCTCCTTAGATTTGTACTCAATACTTTTGGCAATGTATCCTAGCATCCGATTAGCTTTTTTAACTGCTACGGCACAATGGCTAGAACCTGTGAGGGTTTGGTTAACAATCACTCCCAGATCTTTCTCTTGTGCAGCACATTCCAGTTTTAAACCTCCCATGAAGTAATTACGTCTAATGTTTTTATTACCTACATGTACAACTTTACATTTTGCTAGATTAAATTTAATTTGCCACATTTCTGCCCAATTCTGGATTCTATCCAAATCGTCCTGAATCACTTTAGTGGACCCTTGACTATTTGCCAAACCCCCCAATTTAGTATCGTCTGCGAATTTAACCAATCTGCTCTCAATATTCCTATCAAGGTAATTAATGAAACTAAGGAATAGCAGGGGTCCCAACACCGATCTATGGGAGACGCCACTCCCCACCATACCCAGCTCAGATGAGATATCACTGACCACTACTCTTTGTGTTCTGTCCTGTAACCAGTTTTGAATCCACTTCAGAATACCTCCTGTAACTCCAATGGAGCTCATTTTAAAAATTAGTCTCTTATGCGGTACTGTATCGAATGCTTTCTGAAAATCCAAGTATATGATGTCATAAGCCCTGCTCTGGTCGTAAGTCCTGGTGGCCTCTTCAAAAAGGTTTGTTAGGCATGACCTTCCCTTCCGAAAACCATGTTGGCTATCCTTCAAGATACTGCTACGTTTAAGAAATAAGTCCAGCTCATCTTTTATGATGGATTCTAATATTTTGCACGAAATGCAAGTTAAACTCACTGGCCTGTAGTTTCCTGGCTCGGTACGGTCCCCTTTCTTATATATTGGTATTATACTGTACTGCCCTGTTTCCAATCATTTGGTATTTCTCCAGTTTCTAAAGACCGTCTGAAGATGGCGGATAGCGGCTTAAAGATGAACTCACCAGCTTCCCTGAGCACTCAAGGATATAAGCCATCAGGACCCGCCGCCTTATCTGCTTTTAGTTTATGCGACTTGTCTTATACTTCGTTATCCCGAACCTCAATTTCCGCTAAATAATCTTGAGCATTTGACATGCCCTCTGGCCAAATAAAGACCCCCTCTGAGGTAAAATTCTCAACAAAGTAACTGTTAAAGGCATCCGCAATATGCTTGTTATCATATAGCAGCGATCCATTTTTATTCTTTATGCACTTAACCTGCTCTTTAACTTTCCTTTTTCTGCTACAGTACTGAAAGAAGCGCTTAGGGCTAGTTTTCGCCCCCTCTGCAATTTGTCCTTCATAGTCTTCTAGCATTCCTCAGCTCTTTTTTTACCACAGCCTGCATTTTACAGTATTCACTGAGCCCTAGTATTCTCATTGTTATCCTTTATGTACATCTTATAAAGATTTCTCTTTTCCCTCAACATCCTACAAATACTTTAGGTCATCCACTGAGGATTCTGCTTTTTCAGCCTACTTTTGGACACCTTCGGAATAAATCTGCATTGTGATTCAAGTAAAACCCCCTTAAATCTTTCCCACATCTCATTTACAGACTTACAGTCCAGGAGTGTCTCCCATTTTATTTCAGCTAGATATGAGCGCATCCTGTCAAAGTTTGCTCACCTAAAATTGAAAATTTTTGTTTAAGAATGCACCTTTTTAACTTCCCATGAAACATCAAAATTAACAGCAGAGTGATCACTTGTCCTAAGTGGCTCCAGTACCTCAACATTGCTAATTCTATCGGGGTCATTACAGAGCACTAAGTCTAAAATTGCCTTCTCTCTGGTAGGTTTATTAACATACTGCACCAAGAAATTATCATTTATAACATCTAGAAATTCTTCCTCCCCCCTACCCTGTCCTTTCACCATTTCCCAATTGATACCAGGATAATTTAAGTCTCCCATGATAATAGTCCCACCACCGCTACAAGCTTGCGTAATCCTCCTAAAAAGCATTTCATTGATTGTACTGTCCAAAGCTGGTGGTCGTCTGGTCGATAGCATACTCCTATGTTTAAACCTGTCTCGTGTTTGCCAATGAGCCTGACCCAGATATCTTCACAGGAGAAGGAATGTTCAATTTCGGGAATTTCCTGTACATTAATGTTTTCGTTCACATAGAGTGCTACGCCTCCTCCTCGCCTATTACATCTATCCTTCCTAAAGAGCTTATAACCTTCTACATTATATTCATCTCCATCCTCTTCACATAGCCATGTCACTGTTATCCCAACTATGTCATAGCCCTCACTGATCACTACAGCCTCAAGTTCTGGAAATCTATTTCTAACGCTTCTTGCATTTAAATAAAAACATTTCAGGTTATTACTAATGCTCTTCCCCCTTGATTTCCCATGTGGCTGTCGCCTTGAGCCCCCCTCTACGCTTTGTTGCTTTAAAAGTAAAACATCGATAGTGCATGTTACGCCGTCAGCTTCCATCGAGGCAGTCTGCATTTCCCTATGTGTAACACTCACCAACCTCCCTGCCCCCCAAGTCCCTAGTTTAAATAATCCTGTGCTACCCTAAACATACGCTGGCCCAGTGCAAAGGTACCCCTCCGGTTCAGGTGCAGCCCGTCAGGCTTGAACAGGTCACCCCTGTCCCAGAAAAAGTTCCAGTACCCCATAAACCTATACCCCTCTTTCCTACATCAGGTTCGTAGCCACGTGTTAAACCTCCAGATAGAATTCTGCTTACCTCTGCTTGCACGTGGTACCGGTAGAATCCCGGAGAACACTACCGTTGAGGATCTGCTCCTAAGCTTCTCAGCTAATTCCACAAATTTGCCTTGCAGAACCTCAGACCTACCCTTACCTATGTCATTTGTCCCAACATGGACCATGACAACTGGATCCCTCCCCGCTCTGGCCAGGAGCTTGTCCGCACGCTCCAGGTCTCCAACCTGGGCACCAGGCAGGCAACACACCGTACGAGACTCCTTGTTGCGCGAACAGACTAAGGTATCTATTCCTCTAAGTATTGGGTCCCCCACTATCAATAACTCTCTCTTCTGAGGGGTAGAGGCCAACAGGGTGCCCTGATGCTCATCAGTCCCCTCACTCTCAGGGTCAGGGGCCAAGTCGAGTTCCTGCAAGGGCTGGAATCGGTTGGACACCTCAACCACTGGAGAAGCTGTCGCTGTACGGCGTGCACGCCCTTTCCTGCGCTGCCGACCTACAGTCACCCAACTTTCTCTCCCTGCCTGCTCTGGGATCCTAGTACCACCCTGCTTCGGCTTACACACCATTTCTCTAAAGGACATACTACTCAGTTCCTCTAGGAACTCTACTGATTGCGAACTATGTAGCGCCGCCAACTGGGAATCAAGGATCTTGCTCTCCAGATGCTCAATTAGCTGGCACCGGTGGCAGACAAACCCACCATGGAAATCTCTTTCCAAAAGTGCGATCATCCTGCAACCGTCACATAGTTTTGGCCACATTTTGAGCCCCCTACCTAATGACTTTGCTCACCCTAGATAAAAGAAAATTACTAATGCCGAGATAGAAGCTGAGGAACCACAAATATTTGATTAAATTATTTATTTATTTATTAACCTAGGAAACCTTAAGCAGCAGTCACCATAGTTAATAATGACTGGTTTACACATAACATGCCGTTGTACCATGTATTTAGTATCAAATGCAATTCCAATTTCACGAGTTCATATGTGATTAAAAAGTTATTGCTTGAAATTCTTGTTATTTCTGTAAGGAACTTTGGACTAATATTACCTTGAGAATAAAAATATGAGCTAGGCATCATGTAAGACAGCTGCAAATGCCCTGTATATGCACATATATGTACCTGAATTTGGCCTATATGCAGCAAATATGTGGCGTATATGCACATATATGTTGCATACAGGTTGCATATATGCACATATATGTTCATATCGATTCCTTCCATGTGGGAAGGAGGCATTAAATTCACTGGGGGGTGGGGGGGGGGGTGGCTTTCTCTTTAGTTCTGCTGCTTATTTGCTGTTTGTTTAGAGCAGGGGTGGGCAATTCCAGTCCTGGAGGGCCGGCTTGTATGCAGGTTTTTCTTTCTATCAATTATCATGACTATTTGAGCTGAAGGGCTGTGCACACAAACATAGATTTGCACATTGATTAGAACGAAGTAAAGTGTTACATTTAGGGGAGACAAGGGCAGTCTTGGGTGATCATTCCTGATAATTTAAAGGAATGCAGGAGAAAAGTCTGATTTCACAAGTGGTTTGGCTAATTAAGATAATTAACTTATTAAAGGCCAGAAGTTGGTGTGAAAACCGGGTACAGAGATGGCCCTCATTGCCCACCTCTGCTTTAAAGGATCCCAAAAGGCAAAACAAAAATTTTTGAAAACATATCATTTTCTGTGTGTTCAGGCAAACTGCATTTTTGATCACTGAAAATGGACCTTTTGGAAAATGTCTTTCAGGCTCATGAAATTCCGTCTTCACTGTTAATGCTGGGACAGGGAAAAGCATGGTTTCTGGCTTGTGACGTCAGAGTGTGTGCGCCTTATAAGTTTTAAAGGCTTGTGATTGGCCCACATGATCTTGGATTAAATTATCATTGTCGCCAGTTGGTTTGGCATGCTGTTGATGGCACTTTAATTGTATTTTTGCATCTGGGCATGGACAGAGATTTTTTTAAAGGAAAACCCCCGTTTTTAAAAAGTATGCGTGTACTTCTTGGACTATGCCCGAAATTCAATTTATCAAGGACCACCTTTTCCTCCAAGCTCAGTGGTTCACAGCACCGGTCCAGGGAAACCCCTTTGTATACTATTTTCTGTTCCAACCATAATTGTAATCCCTGAATTTTATCAATGTTTTATTTTTTCTTCGTTGCACTGCTCATGTTTATGAGGACTCTTAAGCCACATTATGTCATAAATAGCAATACGTGCACATAATGTGTGGACATAAAGTCACTGAAAAATGGCAATTTGGGAGTTGATGAGCTATTACATGATAAGATAAATGATAATGAACCAAACTAGCATTGTATTAAAAAGGGAAAATGTTTTATATTCAGCAACTGAATGGGAACATGAATAATTGACAATTGTCTTAAATTCACTCAGTTTAAAATATGTAGCCTGCCCTTTTACCAAGTCTTAGCAATAAAGCACAATTTTACCCTACTTGACATACAGCTACAGGAATTTTGGGGAATGTTCTTAAAGAGGCTAAATAATTCCGTTAAACATGAAAAGGACCTCATTCAGATAAAAATGACAGCTGTTTGATATTGTGATTTGACTCCTGTTTGAATAATGTGTGAGCAACTTGACCCTCTTCAACAAGCTTCAGTCCAGCGGGAACCAGCCTGGAATTTCCATTGGGAAAATAGGAAAAACATAGCCTATCTTCCATGTTCCCAAGCCCAGTAGTGGCATTTAATTGACATCATTCAGAAGGATTGAGCAGTCAGTATCATGGCCCCCAATGATCAGTGTTCAATGGCAAAAAAAACTGGCCTGTGCCAGGCCATAGTGCAGGGGTCTCCAACTCTGTTCCTGGAGAGCTGCTATCCTGAAGGTTTTCATGCCAACCAAAGCGAAGCACATCTCATTCCCCAGGCAGTGTTCTTGAGCTGCAAATTAGCTGAATCAGGTGTGCTGAATTAGGTTTGGAGTAAAAACAATCAGGATAGTAGTTCTCCAGGAACAGGGTTGGAGGCCACTGCCATAGTGGAACTGACCTGGACAGCAAATAGATCCGGGCCGGATCTGCTCCAGATGTAGTCCAACATCCTGAAAACGATCTGCTTCAGATAATTTTGCTCCCTGCCCCAGATCCGGCACGGATCCACTTAACAGTTCTGGAACAGATCTGGACCAGATCTGAACCGGATCCACAAAAGACCAACTGTTTACAGCCCATATCTGGCACGGATCTGTCTGGCGACAGTCAATCTGCCAGGTCCGTTGCAGGTGCGTTAAGCAGGTCTGATTGGTCAACGGAGGTAGGGCGGCAGGGGCCGAATCCTATACGGACCTTTTTGCTGTCTGGGGAAGACCAAGCCTGGGCATCAGACAGGTGTGTAACACAGTTAATTATTCCTGCTCTGTCAACACTTCTCCTGGTTAATTATTGAACCCCTACAGTCTAAGACAGTGTTTTTGTGTGTGTGCGTGTCTGTGTGTGCTTTTGTTGGGTTCAAAGTTTTTATATTTTCGTATATACAACCACACACTCTGGGGTGAAGTTTGAAACTGTGCCTGGTTGCCATTCTTTCACTTCCTACATAATTGTGCTATGTACATGCAAGCCAAGTAATGTTTCTGTCTTATCTGCTTTTAAAGCTCATTCATGTTGGTTTTTGAACTGTTGGTATAATTATTTTTACACTACATTATTCGGAAAAGAACTGGAATCAATAATTGAAATCAGCTATTTAAAAGATTTTTGTGATTAAAAAACAAAAAGTCAACAAAGTAAAATAGGAATCCTGACCAGTGTATTCATTTATGAAATAATTTATCAATCAAAGTGCAATATGCCTACCATCTCCATCCATTACTAGAGCCTAAGACTTCTTTATGGCGCAGATGCACACATGTTGGTGTAAGCTTTGTGAAATTGAACTGAAAATATCTTAGTTTGTGCTACAACTATGGGGCCACGGACCTACTATAGGGAAAGATGTTCTCTTTGCTGTGGGTCTGTCCTGGTTTTTTGTTCATTTTGTTTTTGTAGCGAAGAATGCATCCTCATGCCTGAAACATGCTCAAATAGCACAGAAATTTGCCTCAAACATTCAAAATTACCAACTGGTGTCCAACTGAATGTTCACAGTACATTCTATGTTTGCTTGGAGGTGGGAAGAATCAGAAATGCATTAAGAACACCCCTACCACTAAAACAAAGTGATATAAATCTGCATGTGCACACAGATAAGCGCACTTACCTGTACATGCCAAGTCTCTGATTTTAAAATGAGATAATGCAGCTATAAACTGGTGTTCTATTTCCCTAGTCGTGGATATGGTTTTCTCGAAATTCCGTGGTGGCTTGGGTCAAATTGAATTACATGGTTTCGATTTTAATATTTTAATGACATTCATTTTAAATCATTTTCATTAATCACTCATAGAACCCTCGATCTAAGCTGTTTGCCTTGCAATGACTAAATAAGGATCACTTAAAGCACAGGTGTCAAACTGACCCTTAAAAGGGCCAAGAGGCTGCAGATTTTCACTCCAACAATGCAAAAGCACACCTGATACAACTAATCAGTTGTGCAGGCCTAGATCAGTTGATCAAATCAGTGGTTTCAGGTGTGCCTCTGCTTGGTGGGAGTGAAAACCTGCAGCCTCTTGGCCCTTTTACGGGTCAGTTTAACACCCCTGACTTAAAGGGATAAATGTTTGATGTCTTAAACATTGCACGCAAACCGAATTAATTAATTAAGCATTTGTTAGTTTTCCTCTGCACAGATACTCAGCGAATTCAACAGTCCCACGGGATATTTCATAAAGCAGTTGCTTTGTAAACCCTGAAGCAGCCATTAGTTCTCTTCATATGCCAGATTTGGAAGCGATATTAGTGTAATGATCCAGTTAATGCTGTAATCCTGCATTATGAAACAAGGCCTTACCATAGACTGTGGGCTGAACTGGGATACAGGCACTGTTCTATTAGCAGTCCAAAGCCAATGCCAACACCATTATCTGACAGGGGCGACATTCCTTGCAAGCTTGACATAATGCTCCCCCTCAGATGAGCTGCATTCCTTCGCCTGTCTGCGCGTGCACAGCCAGCACAGCAAAGTGCCATAACGCAGATATGATGGTGAGTATGTACTATAGTAAATGTAACAAGAGCCATCAGAAGATGGCATATCCCCCCGGCCCCCGCAAAATCAGGGAGGCCTCAGGTACCTTTTACTGATAAATATCTTCTCAAAGTTTCATGGAATTACTTCCAAGTTCTGCTACGGGAATGTAACTGTCCACATTTTTCTGAGTCTGTTCCATTTGTTTTCATGAAGCAGAAAATCCCACATAGCAAAAGACACCTCCGGAAACGAGCCATACCCTTACCACAGACTAAGTCCAACTTGTGGCCTTGGAAACACAAAAAATAAAAATTTTAGAAATTCCTAAATACCGAAAGGCACATCTCCATGATATATGAGATCTATGCACCAAATTTTGTGAAGAAATATTAAACGTTTATTGAGTTATGCTCCGGAAACGAGCCATACCCTTACCAGAGACTAAGTCCAAATTGTGGCCTAGGAAACACAAAAAATAAAAATTTTAGAAATTCCTAAATACCAAAAGGCACATCTCCATGATATATCAGATCTACACATCAAATTTAGTGAAGAAATATTGAACAGTTTTTGAGTTCTGCCCCGGAAACGAAATGATTGCGGACGTACGGACGGACAGACAGACATGGCTATCGCTATATCCCCCCGCATTATATGCCGGGGGGATAAAAATTAGATCAAGGCTTTTGTTGTTAAAACATGGTCAATATAGGGCCTTGAAAAACACAGTTATTTAAATCTTAAATCAATTTCAAATCAGTACTGTACACTACTTCACCACGTCTATCAAGACTTCCAATCTCGAGTGCAGCAAACTATCTCGAAAGCTTCGAGGTAACTGTGCCTAGATGAGCAGACGGTTGAATTGATAGGCACGATCAATTTTGAAGCTCTGTGGGCTCTATAAGGTGCCATTTCAGACTCCATGAATTAACCGACTCTGGATAATGGGGGCTTGTTTGGCCGTGCTGCTCTGAACGCATAGTGACACGCCCCTCGAGTCTGCTCTCGTGTCTGGACAGACCGGTTCCGGACTGACGGCGAGGAAGGCTTTGTGTGCCTTACAACACATGGAAGTTGAGCAGGATGTTAGGTAATGATCTCCTTTTGATAAAGAAATCACTTCAGATATGGCCGTCCTTCTCACGCAGCCTGATCGCACGTTAGTATAAACTACGGAGGCTACTTGAAACATAGGAGGAGGAGGATTGAGGAGTGCGGTCTGTTCGAGTGCGCACTACGGACGGAATTTAGACGGCCAGCCATGGGTAAGTATCCTTGTGGCGATAATCATTATTTACGTACTGATCGTGAATGTAGTTCAATCGCTGTTTATGAACTAAAATGAATAAAGACGTCGTTCACAAAATATGCTGCCCTTAAATTAATAATAGAAGAAAAACGAGAAGCATATTTTATGGTTATAGTTGCGTGGAAGGAGGCAACGCTGGCTTCTTATTGAAGAATAGTTGGAAATAAATATCTCACTGCAAAACTTTACAGAACGCCTCTTTCTCCTCGTCTAATGAGTCATCTTTTTTGTCTACTACTAGACAGTAAGCTTATCTTCTTTAAAACATTTTAAATGCTACAAAATGGATCAAACTACTCAAACTGCTTGTCGCAAAAATGACCATGAAATAGACGATGGGGAATACAGAGGCTCTTGAATTTTTGTTTCCTCGTAACGGAATTTCTTGCTTTATTAATATTCTCTAGAAATGGTTGTAATTGCACTGAGATGGGATGGGGTGATGCGGAGCGACCAATGTGAAGTGTGTTCATGGGTCCTCAAGTCCATAGCAGGGTCTCTAGCCATGGACGTGGATTACCTTAATTACACGGTGACCACTGTAACCCTAAATTCCACTGTGTGTCCTGTACTGGGCTGAGACTCATGCACTAGTGGTCACGCGGAATGAAAGCCTGACTGTTCTGATGTACAGTATCATTGCAGGAGTAGTTCTTGTTGTTTGGAGACCATTGTTTTTCATCCTGAAAGACGCTTGAAATACGCAAGATTTTCCTGATTAAATCCTACCCATAAATTGCGACTTTGCTTATGCAATGATTTTCATTTTATGATTTGGGGGGGCTCAAGCAATTTTGGAAAAAGGTGAAAGACTGCATCAGCTCTTTGATAAAAAACATTTTTCAGCTGGAGTTTCACAGTAAATATATCACCTAGGCATTAAATGACTTTGGGCTATATCTGTGGCTGCTACAGCTGACATTTGGCCTGTATTTTTGCAGATTAGGTTAGAGTTTCTTGCCATCTGGCACGAGTTCTTATCAGATTCCAGGACTCCAGATGTACTTATTGGTACTGTCAATAAATCAAGATCAACTCTGAACAGAGGGCAGTACTTGCCAGCAGAAACTAAGTAGAGTGCACAGGCCAGCACCACACTGATGCCTGTGAGTATCTCTGAGTTTGAATGAACTCAATCATGCATGTGTGTCTATTCGTGTGTGTGTGTGTGTGTGTGTGGTATGTGTGCTTTTAGCATGCAGGAACGTGCTGATTGTGTACGCCCACCAGAGCGATGCCTCCTTCAATGCGGCAGCGAGGAATGTGGCCGTGGAGGTGCTGGAACAGCAGGGCTGCCGGGTCGTGATCTCAGACCTGTACACCATGGACTTCAGGGCCTCTGCAACTGTAAAAGATATTGAAGGTACTGTCCACAGTCATGTGCACATGCATAGACACACACACTCACATACGGGCACTTGCACAGGCACGCACACTCCAGTGCTGTTCGCATTCACGAGCATGCACGCCAAATGTGCGTACACATGCATGCTCAAATGCTTGTGTTGGCAAGCTAATGCGTGCTTAAATGCTATTCAGTTCACACACAGGTAAATACACAAATGTACGTACAAATATGCACAAAAACGCTGGAATAAACGCATCACTTCTCTCCCTCGTTCTCTTTCAGAAATTAATTTTCAATCGTGGTAATATTGGTGAGCCAACCCTAACATTGCCATTGCTTATGATGACAAAAACTATCATTCACTCAAATCAGGAAAAGAAAAAAAAAAACAATTAGATTTAAGAGAAGATGAAAAATATCAGGAGCACCCCAGAAAAAATGGCTTTCATTTGAAAATCTTTCACCCGCAACTACGAAGACATCAACATATCGTTCCAATAAATTTGGAAGGTAATTAGCAGCGTACGACAGCTATAAAGAGGTCTAACGAGCAGAACTTTGCTGGGTAAATCTTCAAAGCTAGAAGACGATGCGGAGTTCCAATGGTGGCAAATGATAGGCGTGACGGTCATAAAAACGGCAAAATAACCTGAGGTGGTAAAGTGAACTTTCTGAAAAATTAAGAACATAAATGGAAAACACCAGTCACAGCAACAGAAAAGTCTGAATCTCTCCAAGAGGGACTGATGGACACACTGTCAGGCAGCTGCTCTCAACCAGTAAACTATGGTTCTAAAACTCCATGTGTTCATCCACCATCTAAACCACTTCCTCACCAGGGTCATGAGGGAGCTGGAGTCTATCCCAGCTAACTATGGGCAAAAGGCAGGCACATACCCTGCACAATCCAATCCATTGTAGGGCAGTTCGCTTCCATACTCTTACCAAATTTAGTGTGTCAGATTAGCCTGATGTGCATGCCTTTGGACTATGAGAGGCTACCCAGAGGAAACCCATGGGGACATGCAGAGAACAAGCTAACTTCACTCAGAAAGGCTCCATTCCAGAGCTGAGCCGAAGACTTGTTTGCTGTGGGCTAATAATGCTACCCGCTATGCCACCTTGCTTCCCGCTCTTAAAATCACCATAGAGTTACGTCGATCCATATTTTAGCCAGACTCTACATAAACAATATGTCATAAGCTTCCCACAGCTGGTATTTATGGTAGTTTCTGATATTTTTCAAACGCTCACACATGCTCATGCTGGAGTCTGTCTTTTGCAAACACAGAGATATCTTTCTCTCACTGACACATTCACAAACATCTCCTGTGTTTACACACAGTACAGAGATCTCTAATCCTTCTTGTCTCAGTGAGCATTATCTCTCGGCTCATAGGTCAGCCGAGGAACGCAGAACAGTTTTGCTATGGCGATGAAACCATGTGGGCGTGGCAAGAGGGTCGGCTGAGCGATGACATCATAGAGGAGCACCACAAAGTGGAGGAAGCCGAGCTCATCATCTTCCAGGTCATAGGTCATGCCCTGATCCTTTTTGTCATCTGTCACTGTACCATTGTCAGGTACATGGTCCACTGACTAGCATGCTAGAATTTTGCAATTTGACATGAGAGTGGGCCACAAGCAAGATTGTAATCTCGACATTTTTTGTGTGGAGAGCTTTGCTTTATTTAAGCCTCCAGTAGGCTGTTGTATCCTTCGTCTCAGGATATTTGTCTTTGTAACCCATTAATACCTTCTTATCTCTGTCCAGTTCCCCATGTATTGGTTCAGTGTACCTGCTATCCTGAAGGGCTGGTTGGACAGAGTGCTAACTCAAGGTTTTGCCTTTTCCCTGGAGAAGATGTACAACAACGGTATTTTTAAGGTCAGTGTCCCTCATCTAAACCAGACTAAAACCGTCCAAGAATTAGTCCATGGTCTTTTGAGACCAAATGAACCGCTGGAGCAATTGTGTGCATAGCAGCTGCCAAAGCCTCTGGTTTTGACCTGTCTTTTTGGGGTATGTGTTCTGAGGTTTTATGTCTGAGGTCCAAGTTAGGCATGTTGGAGTTGACGCATTGGGTTTTTGCATGTTTGTGTGTGTGAGAATGTTAGGAGTGTGTCATGGTGGAAGGAGGATGCAGTTACCGACAGTCGAGAATATTTATGCACTGGGAAGTTTGCATCTTGGCTCAACTAGAAAGTTTTCAGGATTCGTGAACTCCCCGTCATGTAGCTGAGCACCACAAGATGTTTATTCAGTTGGCCGGCAGCATTGCTGTGTTTAAGTGGAAGAGTGCCCCCTTCTGGCCAAAGTATCCTGCAGCACCCTGTCTCTTACCAATTCAGAAACAGCTGAAAATATATTTAATTGAAATATATTAAATTATTTGATTCATTTAAACATTTCAAGGTAAGAAATGTATAATGTCACAAACAGTTCTGACAGAGCAATTCTCTACAATGTACTGTGCACTTATCGATTAAAATGTGTCAGTCTGCCCTCCAGCTGTTGTAAATTGTAACCTAATAGGGAAAATAGGGCTTCTAACAAAGATGCAGTGGTGAAGAGGAAGTTTTTATAAAGTACAACGAGACTCCTGGAAATGCTAATACTGCCTCACTGTCTCCGATGTGGAAAGTCCAAGGGTCCTGGAATAGATGCATTGCTATGTGTTTGGCGCACCAACTAACTCTGCCAGTTTAGTACACTCATTAGTTCTAGACCCAGACAGAAGATCTGTGGTGATCAGCAAATGTTGGTCATAGGAGTAAAATAAAGTGGAGGACTTTTAACGTTTGAATGTGGATTTTCTACCTAGGCCCTGAAGGCAAGACTGTCATATGTCTATCGGGGTCTAGACAATGGCTCGTAATATGCTTGTGGGGTATGTTTAGGCTCTTTAAGTGGTAAGTTTATGTGTCAGTGTGCGCATATGTCTGTCTGTTTTGGGGTTATTTGTGGTTTTTGTAATAATGTGCTCAATTGTGTGCGTCAGTATGTGCGCACCGGAATATTTTTATGTGGGTGTATGCTGCTGTGCCTGCTCGGGTGCATGTAGGAATGTACTTGTCTGTATGCTTTCATGAGTCATTGCGGTAAGTTTTGTACTGGTGCATTTGGGAACCTGTATGTGTGTGCTTGCGCACTTGTGTATTTCTGGCTGTAGTTACCTTTCCCATTGAAGCTAGACAGGTTGAGGTTTTGCTCCCGTTTGTGTCTCTGTCGGTCTATTTCTTAGCAGGATTGTGGAAAAAGTTACTGACTGATCTTGATTAAGCTTTAAGGAGAGGCCATATATCACAAAAGTAAGAGGTACTTAGATTTTCACTGGTCAAGGTCAAAGGTCAAGGTCAAAATTGCAGAGAAAAGTCAAAAATGATGTTACTCATGGTGTAGGTGGCCTGCACTCTTCCGAGTGCCCTTCTAGAGTAACACGTTGCTGTTTCTCTAGGATAAGAAAGCCATGCTGTCTTTCAGTACGGGAGCACCGGAGTCAATGTTCCTTCCCGATGGAATCAATGGGGACATGAATGTGACACTGTGGCCCTTACAGGTGAGGGAAGAACATAAACTTGTCATTCAAATGACTTAGTGGCATGGATATAGACTGAGATGGCAAGATTTATAAACTAAAATGAAGAGCTGCTGGAGCTAAAAGTACAAAACCCAAAACCAGTGAAGTTGGCACGTTATGTAAATTGTAGATAAAAACAGAATACAATGATTTGCAAATCCTTTTCAACTTATATTCAATTGAATATACTGCAAAGACAGGATGTTTAATGTTCAAACTGAGAAACTTTATTTTTTCTTTGCAAATAATTATTTACTTAGAATTTAAAAACAGCAACACATTGCAAAAAAGTTGGCACAGGGGCCTTTTTACCACTGTGTTACATCGCCTTTCCTTTTAACGACACTCAGTAAACGTTTGAGAACTGAGGAGACCAATTTTTGAAGCTTTTCAGGTGGAACTCTTTCCCATTCTTGCTTGATGTACAGCTTAAGTTGTTCAACAGTCCGAGGTCTCCGTTGTCGTATTTTACGCTTCATAATGCGCCACACATTTTCAATGGGAGACAGATCTGGACTACAGGCAGGCCAGTCTAGTAACCGCACTCTTTTATTACGGAGCCATGCCGTTGTAACACGTGCAGAATGTGGCTTGGCATTGTCTTGCTGAAATAAGCAGGGGCGTCCATGAAAAAGACGTTGCTTGGATGGCAACATATGTTGCTCCAAAACCTGTATGTACCTTTCAGGATTAATGGTGCCTTCACATATGTGTAAGTTGCCCACGCCTTGGGCACTAATACACCCCCATACCATCACAGATGCTGGCTTTTAAACTTTGCGCCTATAACAGTCCGGGTGGTTCTTTTCCTCTTTGGTCCGGAGGACAGGACGTCCACAGTTTCCAAAAACAATTTGAAATGTGGACTCGTCAGACCACAGAACACTTTTCCACTTTGCTTCAGTCCATCTTAGATGAGCTTGGGCCCAGCGAAGCCGGCGGCGTTTCTGGGTGCTGTTGATAAATGGCTTTCGCTTTGCATTGTAGAGTTTTAACTTGCACTTGCAGATGTAGCGACGAACTGCAGTTACTGACAGTGGTTTTCTGAAGTGTTCCTGAGCCCATGTGGTGATGTCCTTTACACACTGATGTCGGTTTTTGATGCAGTACCGCCTGAGGGATCAAAGGTCACGGGCATTCAATGTTGGTTTTCGGCCTTGTCGCTTACGTGCAGTGATTTCTCCAGATTCTCTGAACCTTTTGACAATATTACGGACCGTAGATGTTCGACAATCAGCTCACGCATTTGTTCACTAAGTGGTGACCCTCGCCCTATCCTTGTTTGTGAGCAACTGAGCATTTCAAGGAAGCTGCTTTTATACCCAATCATGGCACCCACCGGTTCCCAATTAGCCCGTTCACCTGTGGGATGTTCCAAATAAGTGTTTGATGAGCATTCCTCAACTCTCTCAGTCTTTTTTGCCACTTGTGCCAGCTTTTTTGAAACATGTTGCAGGCATCAAATTCCAAATGAGCAAATATTTGCAAAAAATCACAAAGTTTACCTGTTGGAACATTAAGTAACTTGTCTTTGCAGTGTATTCAATTGAATATAGGTTGAAAAGGATTTGCAAATCATTGTATTCCGTTTTTATTTACGATTTACACAACGTGCCAACTTCACTGGGTTTGGGTTTTGTACTTAAGTGACATTTTTACACACTATGTGGTAAAGGGGAGGAAATGTCTCTTATCGCAGTTACCTTAGTCAACTTTCTCAGTTTCCTCAAAATGGAGACTTGAGTTCTTTTAGCACTGGGGTCTTCAATTGCATTCAGTGCACATTATTCATTCCATGGAGTGACTAATAATATATGAGACGTGTGTATTAACCTATTTTCTACAAAATAGTTATTCCCTCTCGAGCTCCCGGATATCAGTGGAGTTGACATGGTATAAAGTCAACAAATACAATGCCATGGGATTAATTTTGTGATTTTTCGTTCATATATCAGGCGAGAAATGCAGAACACCTCTGCTGTGATGATGAAACCATGTAGGCATGGGACGGGCTGTTTGTTTTTCTCCCTTAAAAATTAGGCTTCCAGTGGAGTCCTGGGTAACCTTGAAAACCTGGGATTTTCAGATGCATTTTTTTAGTCAGGGGATATGAGGGTTGAAAAACAAACAAGCTAGCTATCCTGATAGATATTTTTTTAAGTTGCAGACGTAACAAATGCCCCATACTGTGATCACAGTCGATCTCCTCGATCTCTCCTTGCAGTTTTATGTCATTCCTTATACTGGCTCTGTCTTCCCTCCCGCCCTCTACCTCTCCTTCTGTAGAATGGTGTGCTGCATTTTTGCGGCTTCCAGGTCTTGGCTCCCCAGATTTTCTGGGCGCCGACGTTCTGCCCTCCCCATGTACGGAGCGCCATGCTGGAGGGGTGGCGAACAAGGTTGGGGGGGTTGTGGGAGGAGACGCCCCTCACTTTCGCCTCCTCGGAAATGTTTGATCTGAGTTTCACCGGGGGCTTCCGCATGTGGCCACAGCTGAAGCAGGAGTGGAGCATGGCCCCGTACGGCGTCACCACCGGGCACCACCTGGGGAAACCGCTCCCCCCCAACAACCAAATGAAGGCCGCGACCCGCCAGGGGCCAAAACAGAACTGTGACCCACGGGAATACACAAAAGCACAATTAAAGCACTGTCCAGAGCTTGCCAAACCACCAGGCAGTGATGATATAATTTAATGTGAGACCATGTAGGCCAATCGCAAGCCTTAAAAACAAATTATAAGGTGTGCACACTCAAAAAGATGTCACAAGCTCAAAAGTCCGTTTTCCCTGTTCGCTCATAAACAATGACAACAGAGCTTCTAGAAATCATCACCCTGGATGGTGATTTCCAAAAGCTACTGTTTCGCTCACCAAAACCGCCTTTTACTTGCAGACAAAAGCCCAAAACGCATGGAAAGTACAACATTTTCATGTGGACAGGGTCTTAGAAAACTTTTATGACGATATATTATTATGTTCTTCAGTTTTAGTTTTATCTTTAATCAATTAGTCTTTATAAATAATGGAAGTGTTATCTTTCTTCAGTTTGTGCTCATACATGCATATAAAACACACACTTGAACAAGCCTGGTTATTCTTACATATAAAGATTATAACTGATGTGTATTGTGATGAATATCCCAGTTCAACTATTTATTATGACTAATGAATGTCCATCTTCTCTGACCACAGGAGTTGTTTCTGGAACTTATTGAGCTTATCTTTGTATTTTTCTCTCACTCCAGTCTCACTTTTATGCCCGTAGTGGTGACTGGAGTTTTTCATTTTGAAGTTTAGTCCTTAATTTGCCTCTCAGTTTTCTGGATACTGTGCATAGACTGTATAAAAAGATGGCCGAAGCACATGTGACATCACCCATTGGTTTACCATTTAGGATGCCTCGATTTTGGCAATTTGAACAGCACCATTTTGTCACTTTGAAACCGGATGTGATTCCTTTTGGACGAGAGCGTGAATTGAAGATCTGGGGAGGAGCGTGTCTCTGGATCTGACCGTATCTGGATCGGACAAGGGCCAGAGGATAACCACGCCCCTGAAGCATATTCTGGCTTTATCCTTTATTCTAGTCTACTTGGGACCATAATTTACAAAAATGAACATCATGATATATCTAAGCAGACTTGAAACTTGTGATAGATACCATGAAATGATGTGGAAAGTCATTATTGAAATAATAAATCAGGTGGCAAAGTAGGGTCATTTTCTCATAGACTTCAACAGCTTTGAACTTCTTTCTGCAACCACTGACGTTAAATTAAATATAATGCAAATTTTGAGATTTCTGCATCCGGCCTCACTTTTCAGACCCGGATGCTGTGTCCATCTTTATACAGTCTATGGTCCTGTGATATATTCTACTGTAATGTATGGACACCTTTAGCATTTACTCAAAGTTACAATTCTCAGTTTTTTTTTAGCTCGATTTTTCATCTTGTCTCCACTTTTTGATGACTGCCATGCTAGAGTGATCTTGTATGACTTTAAAAACTAATTTTATTTATACAGAGGAAAAATAGAAAACTTTCTGACACAACTTTGAAACTTTATGTTACATTACCATACAATTAACCTAGAATGACAACATTGGATTACAAGCAATAACAAATCAACTGCAGTTCTGAATTCTTTGATGAGTGAACATTTACAAAGAATGTCATTGCATGTAGCAGTAGGGTGTATGGGCCAAAAGCTGGGTCAGAGATTATCCTGTTTTTTTCCACTATAATGCCTGCACGCCCAGACTGAATAAAGGGACGGAACTGAAATCCAGCCCCAGGCTCTGAGGCCTTGCGAATGCGCAATCTAATATCGTCCTTTAAGTGTCATCCCTGGATCAACAAAGCAATGCTCATCCTTGAGTAAAATTAAAGTCCACCATTCAGTAGCAACTCTGATACTGTGCTTGCCATTTTCAAGTTGTCTAAAGTAAGCTAACTAATGTTAGCCACCTTTTCATGCTGAGACTTGCAGAGATGCTTGTTATCAAGAAAACCCAGAATTGTTTTTGCCTGTAAATTTAATGTAATTTTCACAAATTTTCAGTCTTAAATTGCTCATCTTCAGGGATTTCGCTCGTTGTAACTGCTAACCGAAGGTGCTTGCTAGCTGCATGGTTGTAAAGCCCTTGTGGTTTCATGACATCATCACAGCAGAGCTGCTATTCGTTGGTGGACAATAACTTCACTCCCAGACAAACATTAGTTTGTTGATCCTTTAAGAACATTTACATGGCACATTTACATGTCACTATCAGATTGGCCTTCAAATCTAAGAGCTCCTGCAAGAGAGGAGCTGAAAAAGCAATAGATAGCAGCTGAAAGCCAGAAAACATACACAATAACTGCGAATAAATACTTACAAGGAGGCATGTGACTTCCATGAAATGCATAAACATAAATAGATTGCAACAGACTTGCAAATCCAAACCTTGATTTGAGAGATGTGACCATGGTTTAAAAGATTAGGAATGAGGCCCTCCTACATTCAGGTTTTGATTGTTCTTTGCTGTGCCTCGAGATCTTAACTACCCCTCCATCTTTCTCTTCCTCCCGTAATCTCTTAACTTGTGTCCTTCCCTGTGGCTCATTGGTCCAGATCATTTGTCTCTGGGCTGATGGGTCTGTAGTGTGCCTGGCAGAAGTCTTGGATTCGGCTGCAAGCCTCCAGCATCATGTCCATGGGTACAGTCACCACGATCCGGAAAAAATTGGGATAGTCAAAAGCCTGGGGGGAAATAAGTGTGTCACAGTCATCTTATTCTCAAAGACTGTTCTGCTTCATGGCATGAACAAAACTGAGAATTTCCTGTCAATTATTCAGTGATCTCAAATGTTGAGTGTATTGCAAATAGTGCTTTAATCCTAGAAGCATTATATTGGGGCGAAAATTTTGAACAGCATCCCAAACAATGACATGAATCTCTTCTATTTCCTCCAGGAGAATTTACTCAGATATTTAGAGTTTGGAGCTCAAATTAAGCTCAAAACAGAATACAAACCTTTAATCTTGTCCAAAAAACTGACCATTTTCTAAACATACCGGTAAAGTGTAGCATCAAATTGAAACATCAACTAATTCACTGATATTATAACAAGGATTGACAGGGATGAGATTGAATTTTGAAGGATGATTTTCAGATCCTACCAGTTTGATAGAGCATGCCAAATCGTGAGTGTTTGGAAGAGGATCAAATTCAAATGGGTCATAAGAAGTGTGAGGTTGATGTGGATGATTGACTGATCTGCTGTTAGTTGACCTGTCAATCAGAAGGAGGGCAGCACTGTACCGTTGCTGGGAGGCAGAACACTGATTGCTCAGTCACCAGCCGCTCTGTAAAGTCCACATCATTTTCGAAATCAGGGAAGTGTTTCATCTCAATCCCCACCTGAAAATACAGCCATACAGATGACACACACGCGCGCACACACAAACACACACGTTGGGTTTTCATATTTTTTCATGTTTTCATGTCTATTCCATAGACTTACAATCATTCCCTAACCCCTTTCCCTTACCTCAACAATACATACCTAACCCTCACCTTATCCCAACCCTAACCTGAACCGTTAACCCAATGGTTCTCAAGTTCAGTCCTGGCGCCCCCCTGTGTATGCTGGTTTTTGTTCCAATTACAATTGGAATTGTAGGATTTTAAAAAGCTATTACTTTGTCTAAATTAGCAGCATTCCATGTTTTGAGCAGTTATTAACCATCTTAAGTCACATTTGGATGGACATATCCATTCTGCTATGAAAAATAAAAGCCCTTGAACATATTGTGCTTAATTTTCAATATTGCTAGGATTTTCAGGTGAAAACATTTTTACACAGATCAAATTAGACTCTGAGAAAATCAATAGGCTCCAAATTAGGTTTCTGACTACAGGTGTTTTGAGTTTTTCCCAAATAACCTGCCTGAACCAAATAAAATCAACAGGAAACACAACAGGTGTGACTCCATTGTTTGCCAAGTAAATTGCCGGGTTTCGCCACCATGTGTCCAGAGTTTCACCAATGAGGAACCTTTTGATTATTTATGTCAATTAAATGTTTGGTCAAATTGTTTCCCTCTGCCAATATTTACAATATATCTCAATATGGATATTGCCATAAATGCACCTAATTTAAACAAATCATCAGCTTGTTAAAATCCAAAGATTGCAATTGTAGTTGGAACAAAAACCAGCATACACAGGGGGGCGCCAGGGCCGAACATGAGAACCACTGCCTTAACCCTGTCATAGGATAATTTTTTTTTTTTTTTTGTCAGGACTGGAAAATGTCCCCACAAGTACAATTAAATTGGGAAATCCATGTCTTGTGGGGATATTTGGTCCCCACAAGGGTAGGTAAACATACACGTGCACGGTACATGCGCACACACAGACACACATCAGTATCGCAGTTCATTTACCAGACCCTAGGCTTTTGCGGAGTTTGAGGTAGCTGATGGAGTTACAGTATTTTATCCACAGCAACTATAATACTTGCTACTCACCCTTCTGAAATGAAGCTTCCTGGCAGCAAATGTCAATAACCCTCCTTCCTTTTCTGTAAACTATTTCTGACTTTCTCCTGAAAGTCCAAACACTGCAGAAATGGGGACTCACCATTAAATACATGGCTCCTGAGGGTTTCACTGGAGTCAGTCCCTGGACAGTGGAAAGGGCGCTGTAGCAAATCTGCGAGTTAGACTGAGAGAGAGAGAGCCACAGATTCAATTCTAATTGCAACAGAATTTAAAATTCAGTTTTTATGCCCAATCTGTGAGTATGCTAGTGATCCAAAGTATATTTGAAAGCAAGACGTAGGCCATGGCGGGCATAAAGAAAAAAAAATGCTGTCATAGTATAGTTTTACATCAGCAAATTCAGTTGAAACTAATCTATTCAATCATAAATTGCCCAATTATTTTTTTAATCATACTGGCCTTGGTAATGGTAAAGCAAATCCCTATTCCATGTCCTAAGACCAGGGCATCAAACTAGTCTGTAAAAAGGACCAAGGGGCTGCAGGTCCTCCTTCCTCCTGAGCAGAAGCACACCTGACACAACTAATCAACTGTGCAGGCTGAGATCAGTGGATTAAATCAGTTGTATCAGGGTGCGCTTCTGCTTTTTTTTAATTAGAAACCTGCAGCCCCCTCGGGCCTTTTACGGACCGGTTTGACACCCCTGTCCTCGGATCACCTCTGATCAATTGATTTTATCCCCTCACATTATCGATGCAGGTCTTTTACAGGCCCAGACTGACCTGAACAAGGCTGATGGTGTTGCTGTAGAAGTCCTGGGGTGTATTGTTCAGAATTCCGACCAGCGCTCCCTGTACAATGGAGCAGGGACCCAGAATACGCTGGCTTAGCTTCATGAGTCCCTCCCTGATCTTAGAACAAGAGAGACAGATCGATTTGCGTTACATGTGTGCGGCGTGAGTGTGTGTGTATGTGCGTGCGCAGTGTGAGAACGTGTTTGTGCACATGGGTGCGTGTACTTGTGCCTCCGCGTTAAGCGGGCGGCTCACCTCCGGACCGAAAGCCTGGCTTCGGTCGTGAATGAGGATCCAGCCCATTCTCCAGCCTGGCACCAGCCATCGCTTAGCAAGACCCCCGCAGGACAGGATGGGCACGTCTTTGCTGAGAGCCGCAATGGAGTGGAAGGCACAGCCCGCGAACACCTGGAACAACAAAGGCCCATTACAAAGGACACAGATCTGCTTTGCATGACACCACACAACACTGACTCATACTAAACTGGCACAAGGGTGAACAACACTATACAACACTGTACAGCGGGGCTCCCCAATTCATGGTTATTGAGAGCCAAGATCCGCTGGTTTTCAACCCTCCCTTTACTATGGAGTCAGGTTTGAGAAACCAAGGCTGGAATTGGATTTGAGGGCCAGATTCGGGGACCCCGGCTGTATAGCACTACACAACAACACTGTCCAGCAGTACCCAGCGCTATACAACACAGCATTGTGCAGCACTGGAAATGACAACACTGTACCATGCTGCATAAAATTGAGCTAAACTAGAACAACAGAATGAGAAACAGCACTACTGTACAACACTGCACTGAAATGCACTGCACAGCACCACAAAACGCTTAACAACACTGCACAGCATGCACAAAAAAATTCAGCAAAATTTGGCCGAACGCTGCATGGCTCTGCACAAAACTAATTTACAACTCAATAGTACAAAGCACTGTACGAATACTGAACAACACAACTCTGCAGAACTCCGGATAACAAAACTGCAAAACAATGCAACACTGCACAACAAACTACTGCCGAGCAGAGTACAACAAAAGAAAGCAACTGCATGACACTCGACTGCACTGCCCAGCTTGCACAAAACACTGCAAAGCACAGTGGAACGCAGCACCACATAACTCTGCAGCACTCTGCACACCACTGTAAAACACTGTCAAACCAAAACATTGCAGAGCATGCCCACCATTGTGTAAGACAGCACTGCACAATAAAGAGCTCAACACTACACAACATTGCCCGTTGAATAACTGTAGAGCACTGCACAACATGAAACTCAACTTCACATCTCTATACAACACTGCCCAACAGAACACTCCAAAGCACCAAATACAGCATAGTGCTCTACAGCAATTGACAACACAGCACTGCAAAACCTGACACAACACTGCACCGAACTGGGGTGTGTTTCCTGAAAGCACAGGTGCTAGTTCACATAGTTGGAACCATTGGCTGTGAATGGATGAGCAATATAAGTTGCTAACTGAGTTAACAACTATGCTTTTGGGAAACGCAACCCTGCACAACACTCTAGAACAAACCGATGCAGAGGACAACACAACACTACTCTCTACTTCGCAGCACTACACAACACAGCCAAACACAAAAGTGCAGCACTACACTGAGTCACACACAGCACTGAATGTCATAACACTGCAGAGCATTGCACAGCAGAACACCGTACAGAACTACACGCTGTAGCCTTGCACAGCCTTTGATGCCACTGCACACAATGCAGTCTGCAAATATTTAGACCATGACACCATTTAAAAGGGGCATTAAATCTTATGTGGCTTACATTAACTTACAGCACCGGTCAGAATAGATTAGATAAACAAAAGACAATTTACTCATCAAAAATATCTAATTAAAAAAAAAACACAATTTGCAGTCATTTTTGCTGAGCGTATTGAAATATTTTTTTCTTTTTTAGAGGGCAGTCATATGGTTCTTAGAGTTCATGCCAGTAGAACAGTAGATGTTCTCACAGCTGTTCTGCACTTGCGGTTTGCTTCTCCATGACTTGTCTGTCCAAGAAGTCACAGGTTTGCTTGATTTCGACTCACATTTAGGAAAATGGAAAGAAGTTTTTTGTCTTCTTATTTTACGAAATTACTGATCATTTTTATAAACCCCAAAAATTCTGGCACTATCCAGTGATTATTATTTTTTAACTTCCGACTAGGTTATCACAGAGGTACAACCATTTAAATTTTACCAAAGCCAGAGTACAAAAACAGGCGTAAACTGTTTTCAAAGTTTTGACTGGGATGTAGACACGAAACCACATTATTACCCATTCTTTCACAGCAAAAGCAAGTTAAAAATTATTCATACTGCATCACATTAGACAAAATATTAACTGCACTGTGCTACATGGCAGGCTGTTATTTACAGCACAACACAACAGAGTGCTATATCTGGCTATGCAACACACATAACGACAGCTGCAAAATGTTACAGGCCTGCATAACAGTGTGCAATAAAACCACTGTATCACAGTAAAACATCATTAACTAAGCAAAGCACCGTACAACACTACAGTACAAAGTCACTACAACAGCTGGCTTTCATCAAAGTCAACAACATGGTATATTGGGGGTGGGGATCCTGTCCTCGGGTGATTCGTGTTCCTGATTGGCTGGAACAGACTAAATGACCAGTGCCCTCTTGACTCTAAGTGAGGTAACACACCAACAGCAGTAAGGCCCGACACTGAAATCAATCATACCTCTACCTAACATTCCCTCTGAACCACATGTAAGAAGCACATGACCCCACCCTCTTGGCAACCAATGAGAAATCTCATCACAGAAAGAGGATCCACGTCTTTGAATCCCTTAATCTTCAAACGACACATCTGTCTTAACTGGTACCACATGGACAATAAAAAGTGCTAAGTCATTCTGCTCCACATCTGTAGTTCTGTATGAAACCAGTCAGTAAACATTCCAACTCAAGTAAGATCAATCCCTTTTTCTCCAATTCAACTCAAAACACCCCGGCCCCAACTGTAAATTATCCCATTGGAATCCAAAAATTTGCCACTATTCTCCAAAATTACCACCCACACCCAATACTTGTTTTATTCCATTTCCTTTCAAATGTGTAATTATCACATTTCATCTCAATATTTCTTATCTAATTGTTCCATTATTCTACCAGTCACAACCAAATCTTCAAAACACCAAAATTCTCACATTTCAAGCATATAATTTACAATTATTCCACCAATGATAAATGAATAATCATGAATTATCTGCACACATATCTCTTCCTTCACTGGAGGTACAATTTACTGGAGGTACCTGTCGTTGTTCCTTGTTAGTCCAATCCACCACTATCGCAAAGCTGAGGCAAGAGCAACAACACTAAATTAACTTGAAAAAAAAATTTTTTTTT
The DNA here is from genome assembly GCA_029721435.1 of Gymnothorax reevesii. Classification (NCBI taxonomy): domain Eukaryota; kingdom Metazoa; phylum Chordata; class Actinopteri; order Anguilliformes; family Muraenidae; genus Gymnothorax; species Gymnothorax reevesii. Next base: position 25,862,546 of record CM056574.1, on the reverse strand, counting down.
AAACAATATTCTCTGGTGGAAACTACTTGTTTATACTGCAGATTATCATTACCAAATGCTTACTGTTCTTTCTGAATTATTTACTTAAAGTGGGACTCATAATATTTATTATTATTTTGTTTTTTAAAACACATATTTTGTTCGCGCTAACTTTGAGATATTTATGTGATGCTATGTCTAGCCATAACAGCCACCACCCAGGAAGAGGTCAAAGTCAACCATATGCCTAAAAAAAAAGCTATTATGCTCGATGGCATTATGTACTCTCCATAGGTTGCTGCAAAGTCTGGCTACACAAGTGACTTGGATTTTGCAAGCCATCCTTATTTTCCTTTATGGAAATCCCACTGAGGCCGAGGCCTCTTTTTCAGGGGAGCCCTGAATACAATAAAACATTTACAAAATCAATTAACAACACAGACCACGGTAAAATTCACACAATTACATTTAACAATTGCAGACTAAAGGAAAACTAACTTTAAAATACAATTAAAAATAAAGAAGAAAGTAATAAAATAAGTAAAACATACAAGTACAAAGGAACAAGTCCAAAGTTAAAACTAGAGGCAAGTACATCTGGCCTCCTCAACTAACATCTCCCACAGTCGCCTCTTGAAGGACTCATATCGAATGAGACAATCAAGCTTCAGAGTGTCTTGGCATCTATTCCAGACACAGGGTGCATATGAGCAGAACAGCCCAAATTTGCTCTAGTTCTGAGTGACTCAGTGACTAACGAAATCCACCCTGGCGATCTGACATGCTGGCTTCTGATTTTGATGGACAAAAGCCTAGTAAGATAATAAGGAAGTTTTCCAGGCAATGCTTTGTAAATAAATAAAATGCAATGGAGCTTCCTTCTAAAATGAAGGGAAAACCACACTAACAAACTATATAAAACACAGTGATGAATGCGGAAACAATCTCCAGTGATAAAACGCAGAGCGCTGTGATAAATTGCGTCCAAAGGTCTTAAAGTATTATCAGAGGCATGCATGTAAAGGACATCCCCATAGTCAAATTAAGGTAAGATTGTTGCCTGGACAATCCTCTTCCTACTGTCTAACAAAAACAAGACCCAAATATTTGTAAGACTGAAATTGCTCAATTTTAGCACCAGTCACAGAGAAAATTGAGTCATTTGGCATAATTGCACTCCGAGCAGAAATAAACATGAACTTTATCTGTATTTAAAACAAGTTTCAGATCTGCCAGAGCATTTTGAATAAGATTAAAAGCCGATGGCAGGTAGATAAGGGCCTAGGCTCACTTTGGTGCAGAGGAGTACAACACAGTGTCATCTGCATAAAAATGAACCTTGTAATTTGCAATATTACAAGCAATATTATTTATATAGATTGAGAATAAAATTAGTCCAAGTATGGGTCCTTGGGGTACTCCTTTCGTCACTTTTAAAAATTGAGACTTCGTATCCCCAAGCACAATTGCTTGTGTTCTATTAGAGAGATAGTCCTGGAACCACAAGCAGGCATCACAATCAAGACCAACGGAGGACAACTTTTTTAATAAAATAAAATGGTCTACAGTATCGAAAGCTTTTGCTCAATCAATAAATAGGGCTGAAAATTTTTGTTTATTATCCAAAGCTGATACCAAATCATTTATAACCACTCAGGCTGCTGTAATAGTGCTATGACCAGGCCTGAACCCAGATTGTTGTGAAGTTAAAATGTTGTAGAAATTTAAAAAAGTTGCAAAGCTGCATCTGCTGTGACTAAAATAATCTCTGTGAACCTGAGCATTTACTATGCATGCTCCGCCGAGATAGTGTTCCTTTAATTCAAATAGCTTACTTTATCGTTCCTTGTCTCGATGCTGATCAAGATATACATTCTTTAAGACATCATTTACATTCCAATCCTAAATGTTCATACACATAACTTGAAAAAGGGAGTGCAAAATTGCCCAGAAATATCTTGAGATAGGATACAATCCCATCCTATGAGAAGGTATTTTTCAGTTTGTGTGGCATAAAAAAAGAAATTAACCAGTAAATTACCCAACTGCCACATTCATGAATCTTTTCTTTTTGTTCTGGCTTAGTTATGGAAGATGAATATTCCAGAGCTTCGCAGTTTACATGTTCTAAGTGAGTAGGGATAAGGTGAAAATATCCACCATGATTATCTACAATTGCAAAATAAACAAGCAATTATAAATCTGCTTAACTCCAAAAATATTGATGTTGTAAAACCCTTAGCTATATCCTTAAAACATATGTAAAATATATGAAAATGTTTATGATTATACTTTGAATATCATGTTTTATCTCATTACCATGTGCAAAAATATATATTTTACTACTCTGTAATTGTACAGTGGGCACATTTGTGACCCTCCAGTACCAAACCAGTCAGATGGGTTAATTTTTCAAAATGTTTTTGGGCTCTTATTAAATGCCGTTTCAGATGAGCCCAAAAACTCATATTTGCAACATTGACTCATTTGTTTGGTTTGGTGCTGAGGGTTGCATATGGCCAGAAATTCTGAATAAACTAAACTGAAATTTGAATCTGAAAAAAAAAATGCATGTGCCTCATCTGGAACTGAAGTGGCTATCGAACTATCAATCAATGCAGCAAAAACATTCATTTGCCTGATGCACATTTCCTCTATTCCCTCATCTTTGGATCCAGTTCTTAATGCCTTTGCTGGCCTCCCATAATTGTTGGAGCGAGGCAAAAGGAGAAGATGTAAATAGAGAGCACTCAAAGACTCCATTTTTCATTTCTAGGTGCTTTGGCAGCACGTGAGACATATGATATAAAAAATGAAGTAATTAAAGGGACATTATCATGGTACAGTAAGTCACACTCTATAGCTGCATAAATATACAAAATCAATCATGTGCTGGACATTTTTCATGTGGGGTCATCCTTTCACATTGTGTAGATCATTTTGATAAGTTTATGGAACCCACCATGACACTTCTAGCAGACGGTATTTTTGAGGAAATACCGCTAGGGGCGCTGTAAATAGTGATCTCATTCCGGCTCACTATGGCTGTCATTTTAATCTGTATTGCATTCACGCATTATACATAGTAATGATAATAATTGAACATTACGCGTCTTTTGCGTGATTAAAACAAAGCACCTGCCTCAAAAGAAAGCGGGTAAGATAGATTTCCTGCACCTAGACCTCGACGATGTCAGTAGCCCACCCTGAGGATATACATGATATAGAGGATTTTACGAGTAACTGTGTCATATGAAAGTTATTAAATGAGTAAATGGTTTTTAACCAGCTAGCCAGCTAGCTAACAAACTAATGTCATTTAATGGTTATGAAATGGGTATTCCATGCACGTGCCTAGCTAGCTCATTTCATAAAAATTGTGGTGGAAGACAGCGATTACACTGTGTATGCTGTATGTAGTATATATGCAGAGTAGCCGCCGTAACGTCACAGCTAAGGCACGAAAAAGAGATAATAAATACAATAATAAATATAACGGTGTGCCCCATTCAAGGGAGAATAGCCTGTTTGCTTGCGCCCTTTGTTCGATATTTGAATTTCATGGGGGTTGAATCTCCCGGAAAAGGATAGAAGTTGAATGTATTATTATCTGGGAACAATTTAAGTGGCAAAAGGCCCGTTTCCACCAAAGAATTTCCTGCTAGTATTTGGGGGGCAGGAACTACGACAGGAACGTCCTCTCACTCAGCCCTCTCAACTGCCGTTTCTCCACCGAGAGGGCGAAGTAGGAGGAAGGTTCCTGTAAAGTTGTGTGACGTCCTTTTAAAAATGCGACCGCACGTCATCTGCTGAGTTTTAAAAATGCCGGCTATTTTGTCACTTTCTGTTGACATCACATCCTGCCCTGAGTAAATCCAATCAGCACCAAGTAAACCCCAAGCCCCACCCAGGAGTTTTTCGGGGCCGTTCAGAGTACCTACACCGAGGCAGGGACTTATTTAGCCCCTGTAAAACTTCCAGAACTCTGTTCTTCAGGGGTGGTTCCGGCGGTGGAGACACAATAACGGCCCCAGCCCCATGAAAATTACCCCGCCCATAATTTCTGCCCAATCTCTCTCAAGACTTACCATGTCCCCATAGATCTCATCAGCCAATATGGGTACGCAGTGTTTGGAGGCAACTGAAAGGAGAGGACACAAAACCAGGATCAGAGGGAGGAGCAAAAGTATTTGTGTCAGGGGGAGGGACCAGTCTGACTCAGGGGAGGGGCCAGGCTGCATATTGAGGGTGGGGCAAGGCTATATACACACTATCATCACCACATCATGAAGCGCTAAGTGCCAAGGCCACGCCCCTTTTTTGGGGAAAACAATCAGGCTCAAATGCTTTAAACAATCACTAACAAGTGTGAAAATCCAGCAGGAAAATGCCTGAAAACTGTTGTGTGATGGGTTGTACATCAAATAAAAAGACCACTATAGATCTCAGGTTCCCCTTCCTACCTGGAAAAATAAAAGGATGAAAAAAGGAGAGCTTTAGGCTTCAAGTTATATGGCCACTGTATCGGGACATTGAGCCACTTGGACGGAGGGACTCTGAAGGGGCAAGAGGGTTGACTGATCAATCTTTATTCAGGTATCGTGAACGCTCAGGTTTGGGCAAGGTAGCAAAATAATCGCTAGACATATCTAGAAATCATGAAATCAATGAAACTAGGAAATCAAGTTATAGAAATCTGTTACATTTTACAGCTAAACACTTGCCAAATTACATTAAGATCAATGGGATCTAAGGTTTTCTATCCCCCAAAGGGGGGCATGGCCTTGACGTTTTGCGAAGTACTCGGATGTGCCGGTCTGCTCCGTGTCTGGCCAAGCAACGTGTAGGGGGAAGGGACCAGTCTGTAAGCCAGGGGGAGGGGCCGGGCGGTGTATCAGGGGGAGGGGCCAGTCTGTGTGTTGGAGTCATAGACTGTTTAAAAAGATGGACGAAGCAACTGTGACATCATCCATCGGTTTCAGCATACCATTTAGGAAGCCTCAATTTTGGCAATTTGAAAAGCGCCATTTTGCCATTTTGAAACCGGATGTGATTCCTATTGGACGAGAGCGTGAATTGAAGACCCAGGGAGAAGCGAGGGGTGGATCTAAGGGCGGATCTGACCTAGATCTGACCGTATCTGACCAGACGATAGCTACGCCCCCAAAGCATATCTGGCTTTATCCTTTATTCTTGTCTACTTGGGACCATAATTTACAAAAATGAGCATCATGATATATCAAAGGAGACTTGAAACTTGCAATAGATACCATAAAATTATGTGGAAAATCATTATTGAAATAACAAATAAGGTGGAAAAGTAGGGTCCTTTTCTCATCGACTTCCATAGCAATGTTCTAATTTCTGCAACCACCGAAGTTGCCATCTGCTAGCCATTAAATAGAATGCAATTTTAAGAGATTTCTGCATTGACTTCACTTTTTAGACCCGGGCGCTGCGTCCATCTTTTTATACAGTCTATGGCTGGAGTAGGGAATTATCTGTAAGTCAGGAGGCGGGACCAGGCTGCTTGCTGCGGGAGGGACCAGCCAGTGAGTCAGGGGGAGGGATCAGGCTGTGTATCCGAGGGAGGGGCCAGTCTCTAAGCCCGGAGGGAGGGGCCAAGTCATCTGTCAGGGGCATAGACATATATACATAGACGCCGCATCGACTGTGGAGCGACGTGCCTACAGGGCGGCCATCTTGGAACAGGACCAGCAGAGGCAGCGGTACATGAGCGTCGACGTGGGAAACAGGTACTCCTCAATCTCAAAATAGAATTATTCTCTGAATTTTTGACCGATTTTCAAACGGTTTGGTTCGTTAAAAACTTAATACAAGTAGCTATGATATAGGGTGGTAGGATATTTTAAAAATGCTGGTTTTACTACCCAAAATACAAATTTTAACGTACTTAACGTTATCAGCAGACAAGCCTCTGTGAAAAGATGCCGGACTATTGTGCCGCCTATGGATGCTGTAATGAGCGGAACATAAAAACCAGATCTCGTGGAATCACTTTTCACAGGTAAGATAGTAAGTTAAGATAAGTAAGGTATAACATAGTGTAACTGCAGGTTGTTATAGTGAAATAAACCCTGACAGGTGTAACGGGGGTACTGTTTCCTTAACTATCTGTAAGCCAGGCTAGTGCGCCTGCGCGGGTTTTGAGGGAGAAGTTGAGTTGGTCCGAAGTTATGACGGCTCACACATTTTTCCTCTCTTACTTTCCGTAACGCGACGGCTCCGTTGGTCCGGTTTATCCCTTTCTTATTTCACTAATCTGTTCATGTATGATAGAGTTAGTGTGCCGTAGCGGCCAGGCATGGTATGGTCAATGTTAAAATTAATAAAGCTGCATCTTCTAGCACTGCCAGTCTGATTGCCCCGCGTGTTCAATGGTCCGTGACAACGAGCTAGGCTGCAAGCTGCAAGCTAAAGCGTTACACAGGACGGAACCTTTCAGCTTCTTTCAGGTTCTATCAGAGACATTCTAGTAAGACTTTGGTTCTATCCATGTTATAACCAGTTCTCTATACATCATCCCGCGTATTACATAGCTGCTTACTGGTGAAACAACTAATCTGAGACAAAATTTTGGTCTAAATGCCGTGTTATGAATCTATAAACTATCTCTGTAAAAACTACCGGAAACCGTTAAAGAAGCGGCGTCCCTAGCAACTCCCGTTTACACAGAGAAAACAGACTGCAGTGATCGGTCTAATATAGCAAACACAGTATATTGATCATCATTGGCTCTATTGTGCAAGGCAATTTCATTTGTATAGCCCGCCTTTACAAACAGTTGAAAATTTACAAACCCCGTGAAAATAGCTTGACAAATAAGCGATTTATGAACATTTTTATTGTGTAGGCGCATCATTTCTTCATAGACGTAATGCACTGTAGGAGCGAGTGGTCCTGTTCCAAGATGGCCGCCCTGTAGGCACGTCGCTCTAGTGGGCGGCAGCAGTCAATGCGGCGTCTATGTATATATGTCTATGTGTCAGGGGGAGCAGCTAAGCTGTAAACTGAAAATTGTGGGAGGTGCTAGGCCTTGTTTTGGGGCAGGAGAAATAGGCATTAGAACTCACCTGCAATAATCTGCTGAAGGTGTTCCTTGCTGTAGACAGAGCCACACGGGTTGGATGGGTTATTGACAATCAAACACTTTGTCTTCTCGTCAATCAGTGACTCCAGGTGCTGCAGGTCTATCTCCCAGGATTTCTCCGGCTGCAGCACAGGTCAGAAATGATCTGTTGGAAACTCCTTATTTACATCCCACAACAGCATCTGACCATACATTGAGATCTCAACCAAACATTCATCTGTTTAGATTGCAATGAGGCTCTGAAGACATAAGAACATAAATAGAACAAGATGATAGAATTGAGCTACTGGATTTAGGTTTTTCTCTCAGCACACTCAGATCCACACACTCACCCATTCCCAGCCCCTTCCCCTCGCTTACCACACACACACACACACACACACACACACTCATTCCCAGCCCCCTCCCCTTGCTTACCCCAGCCCCCCCCCCACGCACTCACATCAATATCCTCCCACAGTGGGGGGCGCCTGGCACCTGGTAACACTTGGTAGTCGCTGTATTGTGCTCAGAAGGAAGGCACATGATCAAAGGTAACATCAACATCCTGTAAGTTTGGGTGGAAGGCCTTACATCCACCATTTGCTCTACCACTGATCTAGTACTTAAACCTCGAGATGTGAACAGTGTGTCAGGATTCTCCGCGAATGCTACAGCGGACGCTAGGATCCTCCTTTGCGCATTGTAATGAAAGCCTTTTCAATTGGAAAGTGGTCATTGGTGTGTCACTTCATCAGTCCCGATTTGACTCCACGACAGAAAACAGTCTTAACAAAGATAAGTCAATAAGGTCAACTAAGGTATTGATTTAATATTTCGATGAATGTCTGAGCACAAATTTTAGGTTCAGCACTGAATGGATGCAGCCTTGTAGCAACAGTGCTCGAACCAGCATGCAGCAGCTGATTTAACATCTCTTCTGAATGGAAGGAATTCATAAACACCCCAAAAGCAGATAATCCTATTTCTAAAACCCTAAATTATCTGGACAGCAATCAGTGTAACCACACTGATATCCCAGCCAGCACTGGGAAAGACCTCAAACAGTGATCTGGGATCAGACACAGTAAATGTAAACCTTTTGCGGAAGGGAAATCTATGCGTATGGCAGAGCAACATCTGTTTCCGAGTAGACCAGGATGAGCAGACTTTAGTCCCCATCACAGGTGTGGATCATAAATAGTGATCCTGGTTCAGACGTTAGTCATGCTAACAACACGAGACAGAAAAACTATGAGTGCAGCAGAGCACCTGCAGTTTCCTGAAGATCAGAACATTCCAGATGCAACCAGAGCAACATCAAAACAATGGGATCAGAAAAGGACTCGCTACTTCTAAAAAGCCCACTACCACCTGCAACCAGATTTGAAAGGGTCGCGTCACAGGGCATCCTGCTACGTGAATAACAAGGCAGGTATAGAGCTATGGAACTAATAATTTGCCACAGGCAATGCACGCTAAATATGTTGTCTGATTAAAATGGAGAGAGCAAGCATGTGAATTCCAAAAGCATCTTTAAGAGATATCTTGCTCAATATTACTGCACTATGTAATATAGTTGGTTGTCTATTAGCATTCTACTTTCAATAGATCCTGGCAATGGTTATCTTCTCAAAAAATACTGCAGTTGATGTGCTTGAATTAAACAGTTTAGCTTTACCATGGAATTCTGGGGTTTGGAGTGTTAAATAAACCCTGCCTTGTGATCACGGGATATAATCAGATCCAGCAAACCTCACACTCAGCTCTCTAAATGTTACACTTATTAATTGCATATAGCAGCAGTAGAAGCAATTATGAGCTATAACTTTAGCAGTTTAAGATGCTCACATTCAAGCCCGATGAAAGTCCTGGGTAAAGCACATAGTGAAACAGTGAGCCCTTGGCAATCCGCCGAGTGCAACATTCAGAAGCCGAGCGCGATTCGCCATGATTTGGGTGCAGCCAACAGAACTAAAGAAGCTGCTGCTGTTACAGCCCCGATCTTACAATAACAGAGCATCCCTCTGCTCTGGCAGAAAACACATAGTTCATTCAGAATCCGGGCTGAACAAATTTGCTGGCAACCGTTATAGACACTGCATAGCGCAGATGTAATTTAATACCTGTGATAGTGAGTCACTCATTCATTTATTTTTTTCAGACTGAGGGGAATTTGTTATCAATTCCTCCAATAAATGAAGAATTCAGGATATGCTTAATTAACCTGATGGATATTCTCTTTTGTGATTAAACAAACAGAATGAAATGATTAAAGGAGCTGTGTCACGGTTAATGCGCATGCTCAGGAGGTGACATATGCAAATCAGATAAACAGACAGGCTTTCACACGTGCGGAGACTCGTAGAATACAGAGCTCGCAGGACGTGAATCTCTCGGGACAAAATAAAGACTGCATAAGACTAGGAATGACTTCAATTGCTGGTGCAAGCGCGCCACTTTCGGTAAGTATCTGATTTCTATGCGAATGATCTTGTTTTCAAACATATTTGTTGGCCGGGGAAAGAAATTCGAGCGCCTTCATGTAGCACTGCCGTCTGCTTTCTATACAGCAAGAAAAAAACACAGATGAACTCGATCAGCCGAACGAGGATTTTTGCCGATGTAAGAGCACATGCTCTACAAAATCTGGACGAAAGAGGACTGGTTGCCCTTGCAAAACTGTAGATCGCTTCTGTGGTGCTCTATGCCAATGCAGTAGGCGAAAACCATGCGGCCGCTGCCGTACCGCTTCCCTCCTCGAGAGGACATCCTTCGAGAGGATGCTAAAACTTCTAGTTCCTCGACTTATACCGGACAAAAAATACCCAAAACAAAAGCCTTATGTTCAAGGAACTAAAAAAAATATATATATACTAGAAATTGAAGAATGTAGAGCGCCGATGGAAACGGATTTTTGGAAGATAAGTCACGATCACCTTGATTTTGATTTCTTGTTAGGATGAACAGTTTTCAAAGTTCTGAGCCTGCACAGTTCACGTGACTCAACTCCTTTAAGCAGCAAAATGCATGTAGGTCATGAGTGAATAGGAGCTGCCCCTTGTTGTTGATCTATGATCAGGTTCACTGAACTCATTTTTCTCCAAATGGTTTGAAGATTATAAAGTAAAACTGGTCCAAGATAAATACTGGAGAGGAACCTCTGCCAATGCAACTCAATTTCCTGCATTTCTGAGGTAATAATAGAAATATTTTAGGGTTTTTCATAGTGCTTCTACAAAACAATACTGCTTATACAATCCCATAAGTCTCTTTCTTTGTAATGCATGGGTAGGATTTTGTGACTGCTAATGGCGGCTGGCTTCGACCAAAATCTTGATGGTCATCTAATGGCTTTCCCTAGGAAGACCACATTAATCCATTGGGCTCCTGAGGACAGTCACCATTGTTTTGCCAAGCTAGACCCAGATATCTTGAAAAGAGAATGATAGTGTCTGATGTTCAGTGAGTGATGCTGCCTTTCCCATGAGCAGCTTTAATAAATGTGTACTCCATTCATCCATGTCCCAACCAACCAGCCTATTTATATGGCCTTCATTCTACAATCCTTGTTTCTCTCGTTTGACGTCCCTCCCTCCCGTTCCCTTCTATTCATTTCTCACCCTACAGCAGGGATACTCTCTCTTTTCCAAAATGAGCCAGAGTGGGTTGTAGGGAAAAAATTAGAACACTTTAACAGGGCACAAAAGCATAATGTTCATAAACCTTCTGTTCTGTGCCTTCAATCTGCAGTATGTGTCCCAGATGTTTACTTTCCCTCTTTGTAAAACAAGCAGTACACACACACATACCTTCATTGTGACATTCGATATCTACTTCTCAGCATCTTCCTCTGATTAGAAGACACATTCTGTACCTTAATGCTCCTTCGTTTAAACAGACTACAATGTCTCAAGGGGAGTACGAAACAACCCACTGTGAGCTTGAACAGTTCACTCAGAAAGCACATGAGCAATAATAATTTTCCCCCAAAGGGTGCAAGCTTTTATTCTAACTAGCCAAGCCACACGCCTTATTCCATTATTCAACCCCTTTTTAAAAATTTTTTAAATTTATTTTTTGAAAAATTTGGCATTTCCAATCCCATCCGAATTTGGAATGCCCAATCCCAGAACTATGTACAAGGCTTGCTCGTATGCGACCCCTTGTTGCCAGCTCAGGAGAGAGAGACGGTTTGCGGCTTTCCTTCAATGCATGCGCCTCTCAGCCCCTGCATCTTTACACTCATTGGTCGAAATGATTGAAAGTTCAGAACGAGGGCGGAGGATACCCGAACATGAGAAAGCTTAGAATCTCACTGACGAGCATCCGGCTAGCCAACAGGAGGCGCTTGAGCAGTGAACAAGGCAATCATTTTTAATTTCCTTTCTGAGTAGTCCCTTCCCAGTTTGAATCCCTACAGCGCTTAAGCAAATCGTGCACTGTTCTTAAAAACCAGGGATCGAACCTGCGCCGTAGTAGTCACTAATGCATTGCAATTGCGGCGCCTTAACCGAGTGAGCTAACCCGGCAGTAACCCATAAAGCTTTTGCCATAGAGCCTTGATAAGTAGAATCAGGTGTGTAACTGTATGGTTAGAATGAACCCTGGCCCCACACTGGGTCATTCTGGAAAAGAGTGTATATGCCCGCTCAAAAGGAATCCCTAAGGACATGACAAAGCCTTTAAGGCTCCAAGAACAAACAGGAACCTCACCTCGTTGCTAGGGGCTACCCATTATCCTGCACTGGTCTCCACCTACTCAACTCTATTCCATCCTTCATCATTACAAATTCCCATGCTTATTAAATTTAATAAATATCATTAACTACTATTCTGGCTACAGTCTGGAATTCATTAAAGTGCTTTACGAGTTTCATTATAAGCATTAATTCTGTTTTCAAGTTCTTTCCATTTTGAAGTTAACTGTAAATTACGCAGTCAGATTTCAACAAGCTGCTGACATTGTCAAGCAATATCCCCCGCAACTGGCATTGCATTTTTGAATAGAGAATGTTTAAATGCATTTAGATTTTTAAAGACCTGCACTAATTGCAAAGCTGTTAATTTTCTTGCAAAAAAATAGGCCGTAGAGAAAAGTCGAAAAATTATACCAAATTGTTGTCATGACGCACCTTTATGTCACCTCGATGCGAAATATGATCACGATCGGATGATTAGTTTCAAATTTATAGCCAAGACAGGACACAACAGATTTCCCAGAAATCTGACGCTTTTTGATCCGAAATGCGAAGAATTGTAATGAAATTTTCAAAATTGCTTTTCATGACACACCTTTAAGTGTTTTTACACCTTGATACCAAATATGATCACAATCGGATGATAATTTTCAAAGTTATAGCCCGGACACGACACATTACAGATTTGCCAAAAATTTGTCGCTTTTTGCCCCAAAACGTGAAAAATTACAAAATTATTTTCAAAATTGTTTTTCATGACACACCTTTATGTGGTTTTGCACCTCGATGCCAAATATGATCAGAATCGGATTATTAGTTTCAAAGTTATAGCCCGGACAACAAACATGTCGGACGGACTGACAAACTGACAGATGGACGGACCCCATTTTTATATACCCCGCAACAACGTTGTTGCGGGGGATAAAAAGTAGAATCTAAAGTAAATGGAAGAAAAAAAGATTTTTTATCATAATCCGGTGAAATAATATCAGAAAATTAACTTCCTTCTCCGCAGTCTGAATACAAGATATGGGTGCGTGTCTTGTGTGTGATACCTGCAGGTTGTAGAGCTTGACCTCAATGCCTAGGGACACAGACAGAGTCTTGTAGAGGGAGAAGCCAGGGCAGGGAACCAGGATGTTCTGCCCTGGGTTACAGAGTACACTGATGGCCAAATCTATGGCCTGGCTACAGCCACTCGTCAGAATCACATCCTATAACACAGGAAAATACAGAGAGAGAGAGAGAGAGAGAGAGAGAGATAGAGAGAGAGAGAGAGAGAGAGAGAGAGAGAGAGAGAGAGAGAGAGAGAGATAAGGGTGCAAAAACAATGAGGGTGGAAAACTGGGATTTGGTCAGTTTCCCACTTAGACCAGAATATGCGAGTATCACACCATATTTGTTGTGATGAAAATGCAATTGGCCTAAATATGGTCTATTGTCCTCACCCTGACCCATTGTCCAAGGTCATTTGAAGCCTTGCCAGCTGCCTGTACAAGCTCAATATTAACTGTAACTTTCCAGCACAGTGAAAAAGAAGCAACTGGTTACAGGCTGACCTAAGGGGAAATCCCTGTCAGCAAACTCCTGCATCTATACATTGAAGCATTGTGCTTGTAAGCCTAAAAATATACCTGTTCATTCCAGGGGTCATTAAACAATAGTTAAAAATCAGGCAATATATATGTCCATTAAAAAATGAAAATGTTAGCATACCCTTTTAACCAAACCATTGTGAATCTCTTTGTAAATTGCATTTTAAGAATAGTGCTATATAAGTAATTTCATACAACAACAACGACAAACAACAAGATCAACAACAATAACTACTACTAATACTACTACTACTAATACTTCTATTACTATAATAATAATAATAATAATAATAATATAATAATAAAAGTATGTAGTTCCCCCCCAATGATATCGACTCACACAGGTGCTTTGCGAATTCATAATGTATTAATCTATAAGGTCTATGCGTACTGCATCTTCATGAGCGTGTTGAAAAAAATGAAGGGAGCTGGAGAATAAATAGTGACTAACCTCTCCCTCTAATGGAGCTTCTGGAAGGCTGTAGTACTTTGCCACGGACTCTCTGCTTTGCATGTAGCCTGTCCAAACAGCGAGAGTCACATTCATTATCTAAACTCACAATGAATGAAGAGACAGAAGAACAGTACACAAACATTCAATGGACAGACGTTCAGACATCATGGGGACAGGACAGGGGTGGAAAATCAAGATTCAGAGAGTAAAAATACTCCCCAGTGTTTTGTTCTGGTCGCCCAGATCTGCTAATGAGAACAATTTTTCTGCCGAGTAGTAGAATTGGTCACCAAAATCAGCCACTGGGTTTGTGGAGGGGAAGGCACACAAGGCAGAAGTTTTACTGAGTGGCGTCCAGATATTCCACCCCTGTCACAGCCTGAATCAACTGCTCATTCCAGATGGAAAGATCTCACTCTGGGCAGGTAGAGCTCATATGAGGGTTCAGTCACCGTTTATCAACCTGGCAAAGTGTCTGACCCAGGTTTGTGCTTCATCGACTACATCACCCTCTGTCATCCCACCATCCGATCAGTTTACTCTTCCTCACCCACTGAAGGCGCATAGCCGTTGTACTGGTGCGAATCAATGGCGTCCTTCATGGCTCGCAAGACCATTTCATCAGTCGGCAGGCTCCCGAACACTGTGGGGTCACCTATTGGAGAAGAGAGCAAGTGAGCTGGCGTACATGGTATTTCAATCAGAAATCGGTAAAATTAAGCAAAAGTCAAAATTTCTCTTAAAAATCCAATAAAATCTGAATCAGACAAATCGCCAACATACATTATCTTTTGGAATAATTTTCATTTTTTAATGCGTATTTAATAAACAGTTGTTTCCAATAAAACTCCAAGTCAACTAAAGAGCTTTCATAAAATCACCTATTATCTAAAGAGCTTTGACACGGGCTATATGGAAGAAGATATAGGCAGGTGTACACTGCATGCGAGAGATTACAGGTCTCACCGATGGACAGGGCGATCATTGGTTTGCTAGGGTTGGGCGTCAACTTCATACAATCCACTATGGCGCGGATGGGATTCAGGGTCCTCCGGGACATGTCTGAGGCTCTGATGTTCCATCGCGGTTTCCAGGCCTTCAGGTCTGCGGGTAAAATGCTGTCCGTCCTGGCGGTGTGATGTACACCATTGCCATGTGTTCGTTTTCCTTGAGGACCGTTCTCTCTACTTCGGATCAAACAGGATTTACTCTCCATGCTACTGGCGTGGCTACAGATGGAAAGAGCACATAACAGCTCTAAATATTGTTTCCCTGGTTCACACCAATAACAAAAATAAGGCAATTTGTGCAGCGATTATTCAACAATTTTAATTTTTCCATCAACCTCCGCATTCAGTGACCTGGCCTGTAAAACTCCTGGGATCTTCAAAAACCGCTTGCTTTTTAATGGTTTACAGTGACTGATTCATATGCAAATGAATGAAAATCGTGCGGCGCACAGTCTGCTGCACCCAAATACACAGGGCTGATGACATGCAAAGTTCACAAGAAACTTATAAACTGATGACGCTTCTCGTAGTTTCACAACTTTTGGTAAAAGGTTGGCTAGTTACAATTAAGGGTGACCGGTACACTGTGTAACAATGGGTGACCACACGTTTAGTTCAGGCATGCTAAATAGGCCTAATCAATTATCAAATATTATATTCTCAGAACAGATGAATACGGAAAATTATTCAATCAAAACTGATGAAGGCATATAAAAGATAAACATATTGGCACAATTTTCGCATGTTGCGTCAATATAAGCCTTAATCGTAATTGCATTCAGGATATTAACAATAATAAAGAGTTGTGTACTGTTTCACTGTTAATGCTCGTTTGGCCATCGCAAAATAAAATTATATATCTCTTGTAGACTCGAGGACTGTTGATAGGATAAGTTAGAAATGAAAAAGCCACCGATTGATCGCTTCCGTCAAAAAGTATTATTTCAACTGTTCTTCAATAATCTAACATTAATCATTCCGTATCGTCTTTGAGTGAGGCAATAATTAAAATCGAAGATCAAATCAGGACTTGAATAAAATGATTTAAGAAATGATAAATTAAATACCTGGAAAAATATGTCCGGACCAATAGGGGTTCCACATGTGAATCAACAAAAATGATCCAAATTCCTGCACAGACCGGCTTTATAGCTTGGCAGTAAAACGGGTGACGTGCGTTATCCGTTTTTTTTCCATTGGCGGAGGCAGAGGGCCGCTGAATACACCCCCTTAAATTTTCCCCAAATTCAAAACTGTTGTTGCATAGACTTTCACAAATCCAAGCGCAACTATCGTGTGTAATGGACTGTGAACCGTCGCATCACTCAAGCTTTACGTGGGTGCGTCCATGCGCGTGCATGTTGGACACCAAGCCTTAATGCAGAGTAGCGTGCCTGTCCTCCAGCAGCAGTGAGAGCCGAAATTGTCCTGTCCTGCACAGTGTCCTGTGTCCTTAGCAGTGTCCTGCGCACTTGAAACAGGATTAGACAGTTTTCTTTTTTGAATTTCATGCAGTCGGAAAGAGGTGATCAGGTGAAAAATAGATGTGCTAAGTGTACAAAAATTTAGCATACTTTTGTATACTTGAAGCCACACTAATCATCACTATACTTTAAGTGTGTTTATGATTAGTTAACTTGAACTATGCTATTTTGAAACGACCAATTTTGTACAAAATATATTTTAATTGTAATTAAATTGTAGAAAAGCTAAGCTCTAAGTGTATTCAGTGTACTTTTATGTGTGTTAAAGTGAAACAACTTAAAGTATATTTTGTATACTTTAAGTATAGGACTTGATATGTACCAATATATGCTGAATTAGTAAAATTAAAGTGTACTTTGTTTGTCTTATAAGTATATTAAAACATTTTTGTTAGTGTCTTAAAAATATTTAAGCTTTATACTTTAAATATATTCTTACTGTGGCAAAAATATGCTTAGTTAAACTTTTGGCTTATTCCAGTTACTAAAAAAAGCATACTTTGCATTTAATAGTCAATATACTTTATCATTATTTTGCTATACTACTTTCTGGCTTGCACATTCTTGCAAATGTATTACCAGAATACTAAAGGCTGAAAGACTTGTGGGACTACTTGTGATGGCTGGTGAGTTGAGACACCAAACGCAGCGGCCAGAACAAAAGGAGGACACACAGATGAGAGAGAGATAAACAAATACAAGAAAAGAGCGCGACTTGCTCTTCCAAAACAGAAAGAATCCCTTGCTATCTAGAACTATTTGTCAAATAAGCAGCTAAACCTCAACAACTCTCTCACTAGAGACCTTACCGGCTAAAGTGCAAACATAACACTGACATGCTAGCAAGGGAAGTGAGGAGGAACTAGGGCGATGCCTCCAATTAATGCCAGCTGGCCCAGGAATCCGATTGAGAGCAAAACGATATCGTCCCAGACAAGAGCAACAAAGAACGCTCTCAAAGCCTCCAAACCATGACAGGACCCCCCCCCCTAACCTCCCACCACACCCAGAAATTAGCGTGGGATCCAGAATATCCTACGAAGGTACCCAGCAGCGCTCCTCGGGGCCATATCCCTCCCAGTCCATAAGGAACTGGACCCCATGACCAACACACCTCTCGGCAAGATTGCCGCGCACAGTGTTAACTGGCCCCCCCTCAAACATTTGCGGTGGCGGCAGGGGTGTGTCGGCAGGTGCCAGGATGCTAGGGCTGACTGGCTTAATCAGAGAGACATGGAAAGATGGATGGATGCGTAAGATCTCGGGATCTTTAACTGGTCCGTGACTGGATTGATCTTCCGCACTATCTTGAACGGGCTAATATAGCGGGGCGCCAGTTTTCAGGGTTCAACTTTCAAGGGGAGGTCCAGGGTAGACAGCAAAACTCTCTGACCGACCCGATAAGATGGGGCCAAACGACGCCTTCTATCAGCGGCGGATTTTTGTTTGAGCCCTAAGCGCCACAGAGAAGAACGAACCCTGGTCGAAACCGACCGACAGCGACTGATGAAATGGTTGACCGAGGGAACCTCAGAATCATTCCCATTCTCAGGAAACAGTGGGGGTTGGTAACCACAACCAGGATGATCGTTGCCATTACATACAGGCAGCCCCGTTACGAAGTCTGACGCAATATGCGTCCAAGGGCGCCTGGGAACGGGCAAAGGTCGCAGCAGACCAGAGGGAGGGAGGT
This sequence comes from Gymnothorax reevesii, assembly GCA_029721435.1. Classification (NCBI taxonomy): domain Eukaryota; kingdom Metazoa; phylum Chordata; class Actinopteri; order Anguilliformes; family Muraenidae; genus Gymnothorax; species Gymnothorax reevesii. The sequence continues at coordinate 25,844,541 of CM056574.1, read as the reverse complement.
GGGAAGTCTTGTTCCTGGAGCAGGTGCCACAAGCTGCAACACATTCCTGAATGTCTCTCATCATACCAGGTCCCCAAAAATGTTGGGCCAGGAATTGCTTAGTCCAATGGGCCCCTGGGTCAGCCAAGTGGGAAGAATGTCCCCACCGGAGGACCTGTGGCCTAACTCTTGGCGGGACAAACAAACAGGCACGAGGCTCACCCCCAGGACCAGTTTCAGTCTTTAAAGCCTCCTGAACCACTGCCTCAATCTCCCACTGAATGGGTGCAACAACCTGAGCAACCAGATAAACTGGCTCTGGGGTAGGATTAAGGTCAGAGAAGTCTTAAAGGTAATCGTCCTCTGGCTGTCGCCAATCAAATTGAGGATCCCATTCAACCCATCCTCTGGGTCTGTCCAGAGGTGAAGGCATCCAAAAAATCAGAAAAATCCTGGGTCTCCCCCTCAAAAATTTCTCAAAAAATTCATATAGGTACCTCTGGTGGACTTATGAAATAATACCAAGTATTAGACCAATATCCCTAATAGTTTTAAAGTGATGGCCTGTCACAATTTTAAGTATTTTTTTCTTTTGACGAAATTGTGTTTCGTTCAACTTTGGGCTTCTGCTGTTCCTCTATTATTTGACTTACAGATCAGATTTTTGGTCTCCCAGGCCAACATTTCTCCGAGAATCGGAATTTCTGGTCAGATTATCTGCCTTGGTTTCTCATAGGGCTCCAAAGTTGGCCAAAAAGCCAAAAATAGCAAAAATTGCTGTATTTTTTAAATGCTACAGATCAGAAAGTTTAGGGAATTCAAGCTTGAAATTTTTTTGTGACCAGTCCTGATACCTCTCATAGGTAATCCACTTTAATCTTGTGTGTATCTTGGCAGGAATGAGAAGAAAAAAATATTTTTTTATTTTGCTTGTTTTTCATTTTACAGGAAAAATAGCAATTGTGAAGTCCATGGTTCAATTGACCACATCCTTCAAATCTTTACCATAGATTGCTATAGTTGTCAACTTCATCCAACTAAAAAATTGGGATGGTGTTCAGCCTAGTTTTTTTACTGCAATTTTTCGAATGATGTTACCTATTTCGAGCAGATATTGATGAAATTTCAGCATCGTGTAGCATTAATTGCCAAATTCAGCACATTTGCCACATCTAGGCTCTTTGAAACAGCTTAATACATGCAAAAAATAACTTCAATACAATTTTTCAAGAACAATCATTGTTTTATTTGAAGCTTAACAATGGATTACATGTAAGACTACTACATTGGAATGGTTCACCTGGTTTTTATTAGATACCATAAGAATGCTGCTTTTAATCTCATTATGTAATTTTTGCTAACATTGCTATCAAATCTTCATTCACTGCCAGGAACTTAGAGGACTAAAAATCACACATTATGCAAATCTGTAATGGAATCAGGATAAACTTATACAATTGCTGTACCAAAACATGGAAATTACACTTAGGTGAAATCTGTTTGGTATGAATATTTCCTGGATCTGCACATGTACGCTTTTCACTCATGAACCGAGATAAAAACATCTTCTCATGATGAAAACAAATTTGCTCAATTTCCTCAGGCATAACTCCAGATCTCCAGGAGAGCAATTCTTGATGCTCATTGCTTCAGAAGTCCACTCTGAAGAAGCCAGTTTTTCTTGCCATACCTGTATTGTGTCATTCATCACCCAATTTGGTGCCTAGGTCACACTGTGGTAAATCCTTCTTACCCTCCATGGTTTGAGTGATTATGATAATCTGATCATTGGAGCTCTTTTATACTGGTCGTCATTATGCAATACCAAAACGAGTTCAGATGAATTATGGATTAAGTCATCACACTTCACTTACCTCAGATTGCAGATTTCATAGAGATGTATGATGAAACAAGTTTGTGCTTGTCTCAAGATTTCATTATTTGTTCAAGTTTTAACATGATGAACTAAACATTACTTAATATTCATACTTTCAACAAATCTATTGCATTTTATGATGTACAATGGTGCGTTTAAATGGCCAAATATGGTGTGTCTATTGAAAAATTCACATAAAATAAACTAGGCTGGACACCATCCCAATTTTTTTGTCAGATGAAGTTGACAACTATAGCAATCTATGGTAAAGATTTGAAGGATGTGGCGCACGTGGTGAACCATGGACTTCAAAATTGCAATTTTTCCGTAAAATGAAAAACGAGCAAAATAAAAAAAAGAATTCTTCTTTTTCCTGCTAAGATACAAACAAGATTAAAGTGGATTACCCATGAAAGGTATCAGGAATGGTCACAAAAAAATTTCAAGCTTGAATTCCCTAAACTTTCTGATCTGTAGCATTTAAAAAGTACAGCAATTTTTGCGATTGGCGACCGTCCAAAGTTCAGACAGAGCTTGACTGTGAAAGCATAATGGTGGGAACGGAGTGCTTCCTAGCCCACTCAATATCCATGACACAATTTACTACGCCCAAATCCACGAACGCTTCAATAGCAACTTTCATGCACCCCATAGTCAGTTCAACAGGGATTAGTGTTCGGAAGGGAAATTGGGTCTGCCCCTCTAGCTCCCCCCAAATCGCGAGAGGGGTTTTCCGTTTTCCCTGATGCTTCGGACAACGTGGATAGGTATGACCCAGCTTATTACAATTAAAGCAGATTATTCTTCTGCGAGTAGGTTTATTAGTCCGACCGTCAAACAAACTATCAACTTGCATGGGCTCAACCGGAGTAGAATTTTCAGTGGGTGGAATAGCAGCCGCACACTCGCCACTGGCATCTTTAGCCCCATTATCAGGAAGCAGAAATCTGTTTAGCTTCTCCCTGTTGTGTTCACGTATGCGGTTGCCAATTCGTACAGCAGAACGAACTCAAGAGTCTAAAGTTGAACAGGGTCCCTAACAACAGCCTCCATAGAATTTATGACTGGTGAATTAGATCTGATTAGTGGGCCGAGTACTGTGCCAGCCAGCAGGGATAATATAAATGCCATCCCAGAATCCTCATTAACAAATTGTGACGGCTGAGCCTTAAAAAACATTTCACATTGGGCGATGAAATCCTTACATTTCCAGCCTTGCCACTATATCTATGAAGCAATTGCAACTAAGGTTCTTGGGGAGGGTGTATAGATGATACTTGTGCAACATTTTGTGAAACTTGTGTAGGCAGAGACCTAACACTCTCGGTCAAGCTTCCTGATTCTGAAGAAATTCTCTTGAAGGTGGAGTCTCTCAACTAACTCAGACTGCTGATTACTCAAACCTGAAAGCCCTTTAGCGAAACCAGGCAGCTGGTATTGAATGGAAACATCCGGTTTCAACTGCCAGAGGAAGGATACCACATCTCAACTGGGGACAAACAGACCTCTTCATAATTAGACATAAATGTAATTTAAAATACACTCAAACTTAATATTACAGTGTTGATATTAAAATGTGCACTTTTAAAATATGCTTTCAGTGTAAGTTATAAAGACAATTTTGAGCATACATTTTAAAATGTATCAAAAATATGTGTAAAAACAAATTTCAAATAAGTATACTTTAGAAATTAGGCACATAACTTTCACCTAAAGTATATTTTAGTATAATATATTTCTATAAAGTGAAATAAAGTATAATTATTTTAAAGTGTGTTAAAAGTTTGTTTGTTTGTTTATTAAGATCCCCATTAGCTTTTGCATAGCAGCAGCTATTCTTCCTGGGGTCTTACAATTTCAGTTGTGAAAATAATATACATATATACACAATATACAACATTACACAAAACAATACATACAATTCACAGAATACCAATAATATAACTTAGCAAATTTGCATCACAATATCCCATACAACAACAAAAACATACAACAGTGCATACACCTCAATTAGTATGTAACACTATTTTCCTCACGCTCTCACTTATATGAACATGCATATGTATGATCTTGCATACTTGTATATGGTTTCTCAAAAAAATACAACAAAAACATGAAAAATATAAGATACAACTCCGATACTGAATCCACCTTAATAGTTTATTTAATTAAATAATCCCCATCATTAGGAATACTAGATTTTCCTTATCTTTAAATTATGTTGGCAAGACATATACAGATTCATTTTACATAAATAGTGTGAATTGTTCATATTTTACCATCCCAAAAGATTCTAATTGTTAAAGTTCGTCTTGAAATAATAATCTTTCAGCTTTATCTTAAAACTAAGCATATTTTCTGTTGTGTTATATAATTTGGGAGTGAATTCCATTACATTACTGCACGTTGAAATGAGGTCTTAGATTTTGGCAAGCTGAAACAGCCCTCAACAACATGTTTGTGGAATAATTGTGTGTCTCAGAACGTAAAGAAAATCTTTTGTGCAGAACACATGGCATCTTTGTTGTGATCACATTTCACATGAAAACCATTAACAAATAAAAAACTTGATTACTCACATCCAACCAAGAAAGACATTCATGCATTTTAAAGACATTTGTCCTAATTCCTCAGCCCAGAGCAACACGTGCTGCTTTATTCTGTACCAATTGCAGTTTTTTTTTTATATTCCCAAGAGAAGTATTGGACCAGACTACTGAACAATAATCCAAGTGTGACAAAACCAAAGCTTGAATTACTTGTTTGGTCATTTTTTGTGTTAAATATTTTGCACATCTCCGAATCATCAATAAAATACTTCCTATTTTTGTAACTACTCTCAATATTTGTGCGTCCCATGACAATTTCTGATCTATAATCACACCGAGCAATTTAGTTTCTTTCACTTGTTTTTTTAACTCACCATTTATAGTAAGATCAAGCTTTGGATTTGAGCTCACAGTGTAACCTGTGCCAATTACCATATTAGTTGTCTTAGACACATTTAAGATAAGTTTGTTACTATTAACCCAATCAAAAACCAACTTCATTTCCTGATCTAGATTTGTGTTTAAATCATTAATATTTGTTTCAGCTAAATAAATTGTAGTATCATTTGCATACATTGACATATGAGCCTTTCTTAAAACCAAAGGAAAATCATCAGTAAAAATTGAACAAGTGTTTAAAAAAATGAAAAAGTGTTAGCATGAAAGCATGATGTTAGTATACTTTTTATATATTTACAAAAAGTACAATTTCTGTAAGTAGATTTTCAATATACTATTGGAAATATTAATAAACAACCTGAATTCCGAAATAGTTGGGACAAAGTGTAAATTGTGAATAAAATCATGCGATGAGTTTCAAATCACACCAGCCAATATTTTATTTACAACAGAACAGATACAACATAGCGAATGTTGAAACTGAAAAATTTTACAATTTCATCCACAAAATGAGCTCATTTCAAATTTGATGGCTGCTACAGGTCTCAAAAAAGTTGAGACAGGGGCCTGTTTACCATGGTGTAGCATCACCTCTTCTTTTTAACACAGAGTGGAGGCATGCTTTTTCAGCCCTTTTTTGCCTGTGTCCCAACTTTTTTGAGACTCGTTGCAGCCATAAAATTTGAAATAAGCTCATTTTGTCGTTCAAAATGTAAAATGTCTCAGTTTCAACCTTTGAAATGTTATCTATGTTCTATTGTAAATAGCATATTGGCTCATGTGTTCTGAGAGTCATAGCATTTTGATTTTATTCAGAATTTACACTTCGTCCCAACTATTTCGGAATTGGGGTTGTACTTGAAATACAATAAAGTACCTTTTTGTTTCATCAGGGGTGGGTTTATGTTTATTTTTATCTTGAAATCCAAATATACCTGTATACTGTTTGTTTTAAACAGCGGCATTTCGAACAGCAGACATCCTAGTAGATTTTAGCTCAGCGTTGTAGCTTATAGGCTACTTTAACTGGATCAAACACGAGTATTAACCTGTTCAATATATTGAATAGTGCACGCTGCTCCTGTTGTCCTACAAATTGAGGAAGCAGCAACATGATTTTTGATAGTCATATTCCGCAACTTTGTATTGGCGCGCACTACGCCCATGAATTTCAGGTGCTTCTATACAGCAGATAATACGCTGGAATGGCGCCCAGTATAGAACCTGTTCCTGGTCAGATGGTCAAGAAGGGATATTGTAGGCACTTTTCATGAATTTCACATAGACGTCACCATGCTGCATCTTCCTCACGTGTCTTGCATCACTTGGAATCCTTGCAAATTTATTCTGATTGTGTTCCAGTGAATTGACACTACCCTTGCTTAAGACATACAGTACTTGGGCCCTTATTTTAACCCTTAGCTATATCTCATTTGGTAGGAATCATAAACAACATAAATTATTGGGACACATGGTAGTATAAAATGGGATGCCTGATCTTGCATGGAGTGATCAACCTTGACCATGTTGACAGTATGTTGTAACCTGGTTTCCCACTACATTAGGTCATGGTTGTGTTATGGTGTACTAGGGGTTAAAGTCCCTTTTTGCATAATTTTGGATACTTGCCTGAGGTGTTCATTGATGAACACCTGTATTAATGTTATTATAACTGATTTTTTACAAGTTTTATACGTAATCCTATTTCTGGACTTCGGAATCTCTGCCGAATAAGGGTCTCAGGATGCCTTTTTTTGTAAATTGCGTTCGTATAGAAGGAGGTTGATAATCAAAGTTTTTATTTCACTAAATGAATGTTTAAATATGCATTTAAGTGCCGTTACCATCATCCAGTGCCCACAGGGTCATCTGAATGCCTGAAGTCCAGGGTCTGAGAGGATCATTTTGGTCCGAAGTGGTTTTATGACCCCCATAAGTCCCCCACCAATGGTACTATTATCCTAAAACTTAGTTTGGTGGTGGGAAAGTTCCCAAATATGAGGGAGAAACACATTTCAAACAGTAGCATTCACTGAACTGAATCCTAGGGACCCCCAAAAAGAGAAAAATCACTTGCCGCCTTAAAAAATTTGAAATTTGGGGGCCGTCCTCTCACCCTTCTGATCTCTCATGGTGATTCTGGCAGCAGAATCTTGATACATGGGCCAGAATGCATGAGGAAAAGAAATTTCAGCTTCCTGTCTCAATTACATGAGAAGTTGTGGTCCTTCCAAAATGCTACAAAATGAAATGAACAATTCACATAAGTCAAAAAGGGGCGATTCGATCAAATTTCAAGAAATTTTCATGTGAAAACCGTCAGAGATACTGACATGAAACTTGGGATTCTTTTGTTTGGCACCATAAAGTATTTTTGAACAAAATTTGAGCAAAATCTTAGAGGTGTCATGTACAAGGCACCTCAATATTGGCTGTTTTGACATGGAAAGACCCGCCATAAATTATAATAAAGCATGCGCAACGATACACATCCCTTACGAAAAAGAAGTTTATGTTAGGGTGCCATTTGTATACTTCTTCTAAACTAAAAATAAGAGAGTATGATTTCAGTTTACTTTTGATGTACTTATCAGAGATATACTTAGCAAAGTAATACTTCAGTAAATTCAACTTATACTGAAAAGTACACAGAAAAGTCGAAGTACATTTGGCATTATTGGCACCCCTGTTTAAGATGTGTTCTTTAGCTTCTAATAAATTCAGTTTTTTTCAAAATAATATAGGACCACAATGAAAAAAAGAGGAAAATCCAACCTTTAATTCAAGTGCATTTATTCAGTGGGGAAAAAAATCCCAAATTAAGAAATAATTATTTTTCATCAAATCGTGTGCCACAATTATTAGCACCCCTGATGTAAATACTTTTTACAACCCCCTTTTGCCAACAAAACAGCACCTAATCTTCTCCGATAATGTTTTACAAGATGGGAGAATAAAGAAAGAGGGATCTTTGACCATTCCTCTTTGCACAAATTCTCTAAGTCATCCAGCGACCTGGGTCCTCTCCTCTGCACTCTCCTCTTCAGCTCACTCCACAGGATTTCAATGGGGTTGAGGTCCGGGGACTGAGATGGCCATGGGAGGAGCTTGATTCTCTGTCTGGTGAACCATTTCTGTGTAGATTTGGCCACATGTTTAGGGTTATTATCTTGCTGAAAGACCCAGTGACGACCCATCTTCAGCTTTCGGGCAGAGGCCACCGGATTTTTATTTAAAATGTCGTGGTATTTCAAAGCTTTCATGATGCCATACACCCTAATAAGGTTCCCAGGGCCTCTGGAAGAGAAACAAGCCCACAGCATCACCGATCCACCCACATACTTTACAGTGGGCATGAGGTGCTTTCCGCATACTCATCTTTTATGTTCCGCCAGACCCACTTGGAGTGTTTGTTGCCAAAAAGCTCTATCTTGGTCTCATCTGACCAAAGCACACGGTCCCAGTTGAAGTCGTAGTACCGCTCAGGGAACTCCAGACGTTTGCGGTTATTATTGTGAATGAGAAAAGGTTTTCCGTGCATGCCTCCCAAACAGCTTGCTGGCATGTAGATAGCGCTTGATGGTTGTTTTGGAGGTTTTGTGACCCCAAGATGCTACCATTTGTTGAAATTCTTTAACAGTGAGCTTTGGGAACTTTTTATTTTTCTTACCATCCTCCGCACTGCCCGTGGTGGCAAAATAACCTTGTGTCCTCGTCCAGGCTTGTTTACCACTGTTACAGTTGTTTTAAACTTCTTAATGATTCCTCTCACAGTACATATGGGTAGGTGCAGGTGATTGGCTATTTTCTTGTAGCCATTGCCTGGCTTGTGAAGATCAACACACATCTGCCTCACTTGAATGGTGTATTCCTTTGTCTTTCCCATGTTGAAGAGTGGATAAGAGAAATGGCCTCTGTCATGTCACATTTATACCCCAGGGAAACAGGAAGTGATGAATTACTAATTAAATGATCCTAGATACTCTAATCAACTTTGTAAACTACTGTAGAAATGACTACTAGAGTACTAGTTGTATTCCTCGAGCATACTTTTCAATTTATGAAAGTATACATTAAAGTTAACTGCAAGTAAACTTGGATATATTGCTAGTTTATATACTTCTAGTAAAGTTTTCAGTTCATGAAAGTATACGGTAAAATACTGTATACTGCTAGTAACCTTAACCCTTGTATGGTGTTAGGATTTTCTGCATCCTCAGGGTGTTAGGGGGTCCTTTGGACCCCTTGGGGTTTCAGCCCATAACTCAGCCCCTGTGCCGGCTAGAGACATTCCGTTTTCACCGGAGGGAACTTGAGGATGTCCTTTAGGTCACTGACCTACCGCTAACTTGCTCCAACCTGAGGGGGCGGAGCCTATTCAAAACACTTTTATCCACGCCACCAGCCCCACTTCTCAGCCTCTGTGTGGGCTAGAGACACACTGTCTTCACTGGAGGGTACTGGTGGGTTGCTGTGATGTCACTGACCCTCCTTATGATGACTCTGACCTTGGGGGGCAGAGTTTTGCCATCATGCACGCCACAAATCCCACAACTCAGCCCTTGTGAGGGCTAGAGACACATTGTCTTCACTGGAGGGTTACTGGTGGAAGGCTGTGATGTCAATGACCTTTCCTATGATGACTCTGACCTTTGGGGGCAGAGTTTCGCCATCATCCATGCCACAAAACCCACTTCTCAGCCTCTGTGTGGGCTAGAGACACACTGTCGTCACTGGACGGTTACTGGTGCGTGGCAGTCACATCATTGACCTCCCCTGTACTGACTGTGACCTTAGTGGACGAGGTTTCGTCATCATGCACGCCACGAATCCCACACCTTAGCCCTTGTTAGGGCTAGAGACACACTGTCTTCACCAGGGTGTTGCTTGTGGGTGGTTTCTGACCAGTCCCCAATCTCTGGCACACACGATGGCTTGATTGTGGGATTCCTGTGGCGTAATGGCGTGGCAGCGAAGCCCCGCCCCCTTGGATCAAGTTTGGTTGGGGACAATATATCCCCCACTCCACCCCCTGCTCAGGTATTCTAGTCTCTGGTAGAAGGAAGGCAGGCAAAGGCATGCAGCAATGTTTTTGGTCCTATTCCAATGTTCACACTCAAGCTGTAGAGTAGACTACTGCCCTATTGTTTTACATTGGGGTCCTTGGGACGCAAACACCCTCTGTGTGATCTAAATGTGGAGGGGGGGTGTAGAGTGGGAGCTCCCCCCAAAAAAGTTTTCCTCCATGTTCTTCACCTAAAATAAGCCAAGGACACCGAGTTTCAGGTTGAAAAAAGTATTACTTGTATGATTTTTATTTTAGTAAAGATTGAAAATGGGTCCAAAAGACCCTAACATCACACAAGGGTTAAAGATGAACTATTAGTTCACTAGTTATCTGGACACAGGACACTGCGCAGGACAGTGTGCAGGACACCACACAGGACATAGAACAGTGTGCAGGACAGCACGCAGGACACTGCACAGGACACAAGACACTGCGCAGGACACCGCACAGGACACAGGACACCGCGCAGGACACCACACTGGACACAGGACACTGTGCAGGACACCACACTGGACACAGGACAGCACGCAGGACACCGCACAGGACACTGCGCAGGACACCACACAGGACACAGGACACTGCGCAGAACACCACTCTGGACACAGGACACTGGGCAGGACACCGCACTGGACACAGGACACTGGGCAGGACACCACACTGGACACAGGACAGCACGCAGGACACCGCACAGGACACAAGACACTGCGCAGGACACCACACAGGACACAGGACACTGCGCAGGACTCCACTATGGACACAGGACACTGGGCAGGACACCGCGCTGGACACAGGACACTGGGCAGGACAGTGCGCAGGACACCGCACAGGACACAGAACAGTGCGCAGGGCAGCACGCAGGACACCGCACAGGACACAGGACCATTTTTGCTGCTACTACCTCTCCAGTCATTTTTTAGCGTTAGCACATTAGAGTGATATCTGGGAAAAACAAGTTTTTGCAGTTAATTATTTGTTGATTTTCAATGCCATGGGTGTCAAACATTCAGTGTGAATTGGCATGCTGAATACGGAAACATCCGTCACTGACGTTGCAAGGGTTATGGGATGCAGTCGACGGACTATCCATGATCTTTAGACACGTCTCCAACAAACTGGCACCACAGCTGACCAACCTCGTTCTGTTAGCCCACGTGTGATGTCAAAAGCAGAAGACCAACAAATTGTCTTACGTCATTTGCATTATCGATTTGTCACTGCAGCGTCCACTAGGAATGAATTGTTTAGAGGTCGTGTGACTGCCCAAACCACACGTAATCGCCTGCGCACTGCTTTCATTCAAGTTGTAACCTGCCATTTTTACTCTTGGACATTTCTGTCACATTTCCGGTGGAACTGGTTACATTATGGGCATCATTTTTATGATACACCATCTTTAATGAGCACAGACTTAAATAAAATCATTATTTAAAACCTCATTTCTTGTACGTTCAACTTATCAACCTCCAAATGAGTGTGAAGTTTTCATTTTAGCTAAGTATATAACATAGTAGTGGCACTGGGAGAGGTTAGCACAAGAGACTCGACAGTTTCGAATGGAGCATGAATTGTCCCGCCATTTCCGCATCCACGCTTTCTACTTGTGCGTAAGCGTGCAGTGGCAGACCTCCAGTTTGCGTATCCGCCGTGTTTATGCAGAACCAATTTGCCCCCTACATGTCCATTATTCGAATAAATAAGATCCTCGTTCATAAATCACATGTCCCTTGTTCTAGGGATCACAAGCACCACGACAGTACTCCCAAGTCTGCTAAAAGACATATAGGAATAGCCACAACATGAATCAGTTTGCAGAGATGACGGCTAAACCGGAGCATAAAGACGCGACGGACCAAAATGGTATATACATACTTGCTCTTTTTCAGTCAGCCCTTGAACTCAAAAGAAGTGTGCATTCGATAAAAATATACAGAAATGTTCTGATATCATTATAAAGTGTAAATTTTATTCATCCATCCATCATCTATCCATACAACCATTCATTCACTATTCTGCTTCTTCCTCACTGGGTGACGGGGGAGCTGGAGCCTATCCCAGTAGACTCTGGGCAAAAATTGGGGACCCACCCCGGACAACTCGCAAATCCATTGCAGGATGCACACACCATTCATACGCTATTCGCTCTCACACAAATACCTATGGGCAGTTTAGCATAAACAGTTAGCCTAATATGCATGTCTTTGGACTGTGGGGAGAAACCCATGCGAACACAGAAAGAATACGCAAACTCCCCAAACCGGATTTGAACCCTCGACCGTCTTGCTGTGATGCAGCAGCGCGCCATTGTGCGCGCAAGTTTTATCATTGGTTGAAATCGAATGGGCTGAAGGGAATACCGAAAATTTACTAAGACCGTTGCATAAATAAGCGTGTCTCAGTAGTCATATAGTTTGGAGATCACAATCAGAAGAAGAAGAAAAGCAACTTTGCTATGTATTTACTATTCAGTATAGCTCATACTTTAATCTCGTTACATTTTTGTGCCCATAGGCTACTCCTACATGACAATAGCCACGATGGATACGGGATTAATAGCAAAACTATGTTAAGAGCAGTTGGTTTCTTCAATACATACATTTCTGGGAGAAAATTCATCCACAAAGACATGCAGAACAGATCATGTTAAGTGAAATGACATTAAGTCAGAACAGTGACTCTCTTGCCCAGCAGCGTTATTGCACTATCATGCTCCTCAGTCAAAACACATTCATCATGGCAAAAGCTTATGTAACGGCATTAAAACGCAAACCTCATGACTTTTGAACTTTTTCACGAGAGGCCACTTCGGAACATCCGGGGGCTCCGGGTCAAATCAATACCTCAATGTTCCTAGAAAGTTCAAACCACATGCAGTCACAAACACATATTTTCAGGCCGTCAAAAACCAATGCTATATGTGCAGCAGGGGTCGGATATTTCTGTGGCAACCTGCTCTCACGTGACGACTCAAGTGAACAAAGCGCGAACGTGCAAACCGACTGCGCCGCATAAGTTGGCCTACAAAGTTACATTATGGAGTGGCCAACATCCTCAAAAGGAAAACATATTTTTGAGAGCTGGAATGGGGGGTGGAGTGGCGGGGACGGGCAGCCATGAGAAAAAAAAGCAGGTTTTCATCTCACGTACCTACGTCCAGGGGAATACAATTACCTGAATTATTTTTTTTTACCACAATACGTTAAGTGGGCTTTTAATACAAACCAATCATATTTTCGTCGTGGTTTCAGAGGGTAAATACATTTGCCGACGGTTTTGAAGGAAAAGAGTTTGAATAATCAATATAATTTAATTACCACCCCGATTCCGAAATAGTTGGGACAAAGTGTAAATTGTGAATAAAATCAAAACGCAATGACTTTCAAATCACACCAGCCAGTATTTTATTCACAATAGAACAGAGATAACATAGCAAATGTTGAAACTGAGAAATTTTACAATTTTATCCACAAAATGAGCTCATTTTAATTTGATGGCTGCTACAGGTCTCAAAAAAGTTGGGACAGGGGCCTCTTTACCATGGTGTAGTATCCCCTCTTCTTTCAACACAGAGTGGAGGCGTCTGGGCATCGAGGAGACAGGTCTGAGTTTAGCCATTGGAATTTGATCCTGGGGTCATTCCACGTCAAAGCTTCCAGTGCCCAGCATGTCCCCCTTTTGTATTTGGCTCAAATTCACATATTTTGTTCCCCTAAGGGCCAGAAACACATGTCCAAAATTTTGGAACTAAAGTCCGTAAAGCTAAGAAGATACGCCCCCTTGAAATTAAGTGACCACGCCCATTTTGAGACACAGCCATACTACAAGCCAAACTTTAATGTCTCGCACTGGCTTTTGAATGACAGTCCAGCCTATTATTTCATAATTTCTAAGTAACAGGTATCCCGACAAGTAACAACATAATAAAAATTATGCACATGGACTACTACAAAGCCATGCTGTTATAATAGCTGCAGTATGTGGTTTTGCATTGTCCTGCTGAAATACACAAGGCCCTCCCTGGAATAGATGCCGTCTAGAGGGGAGCATATGTTGCTCTTAAACCTTTATATACCTTTCAGCATTCTTGGTGCTTTTTAAAACATGCAAGTGTCCCACACCATATGCACTTATTCATCCCCATACCATCAGAGATGCTGGCTTTTGAACTGAATGCTGATAACAGGAGGGCTGGTTTTTCTCCTCTTTAGCCCGGAGGACACGACGCCCATGATTTCCGAAAGAGTGTCAATTTTGGACTCGTCTTACCACAGGACACTGCCACTTTGTTACAGTCCATTTTAAATAAGCTTTGACCCACAGAACACGGCGGCGCTTCTGGATCATGCTCAGCAATGACTTCCTTTTTGCATGATAGAGCTTTAGGTGACATCTGTGGATGGCACGGCAGACTATGTCTACAGACAGAGGTTTCTTGAAGTATTCCTGGGCCCATTTAGTAATGTCAATGACAGAATCATGCCGGTGAGTGATGCAGTGGCATCTGAGGGCACGAAGATCACGTGCATCCTGTAAAGGTCTTCGGTCTTGTCCCTTACGCACAGAGATTTTTCCAGTTTCTCTGAATATTTTGATGATGTTATGCACTGTCGATGATGAGACCCTCAAAGCCTTTGCAATTTGATGTTGAAGAACATTGTTTTTAAAGTATTCCACAATTTTTTTACTCAAGCCTTCACAGGTTGGAGAGCCTCTGGCCATCTTTACTTCTGAGAGACTTCTAAGACATCCCTTTTATAGCCAATCATGTTACAAACCTGATGCCACTTAATTACTTGCTAAATGTTCTTTCAGCTGATTCACTTATGTATTAATTGCTTTTTCAGCCCTTCTTTTGCCTATATCCCAACTTTTTTGAAACCTGTCGCAGCCAGAGAATTTGAAATAAGCTCATTTTGTGGATAAAAATGTAATATGTCTTAGTTTCAGCATTTAAAATGTTATCCTGTTCTACTGTAAATAACATATTGGCTCATGTGATCTGAAAGTCACTGTATTTCGATTTTATTCACAAGTAACACATCGTCCCAACTATTTCAGAATTGGGGTTGTATTTCGTTTCTGATTCGTACTCATTTTTAATTCAATAACGCTGATTTAATAGGTAAAATTATTATAAGCCTAGTGTAAATCTTCAATTTATATTCACGATTAACACCACCATAACCAAATCAGAATCTGCATTGATCGGAGTTTGTCAAAAGGATAGTTGGCTTGATTCAGCTGTCTTCCATAATAACTGGGACAAACCACAGGTGCACCCTTTCCTTCCCCCGTGTCTTCGGTGATAGTAAATTAAAGAAAATAGTGTTACCGTTCCTAGTTTAATAATTAGGAACAACCTCCCAATCCTTCACTGGTTGTCAGGATTGGGACTGCGTTTCTGTTAAATTCTTCATTCCTGCTTGCTAGCTGTCCTGCACCTGCAAGTGGTCCTCTTTGCCAAGCTTCTGATCTGGGACAGTTTCTGGCCTTGGGGCGGTTGCAGTCCCACCTATTTCAATGATACCACTTGCTTTGTTAGACCGATACTCCTCTGTTCTGGGCTCTGTGATACAGCTCCCTTAATTCGAAAGAGTCAGGCGTTCTGGTTGAAAGAACAAGAACACAAACAGAACCTGCTTTTAAAGTGACCAGGGATGTCAGAAAGGCTATCAATCTTGGAGTGTAGTTTGCATATGTTTTGAAGGAGAGAATTAACGCTGCACCCACTATAATGATTCTGCGACCACGGAGAAATCCAAAAGTGATCCAGCTAAAGGTGCTTGAGGAGTCAGATGACTTTCTGACTATTGAGCTAACAAGGGTAGTCTGGATTCCTGATTGGTCAAGGCAGAAAAGAGCCTGTTCGAGAACCAGTTATTACATTCTGACTGGGGTCCTCCCCATCAATTAAATGTGAGGGAAAGCACTCTTTCGCTTGTTTTCTGAACAATTTAACGAAGATTGAAAGCAGATATTGCTTCCATTGCTCATGTAAGGAGGGGATATCACTGTGATGCTATGCACATTCAATATAGACAAAGCAAAGAAACTTAATTGATATCTGCTCAGGAGAGATTTCACCATAGCATTAGCAAAGCAGGCTACTAACTGGAACCAAGGGTCAGTCCAAGTGAAGACATCCAGAAAATCTGAAAATTCCTGGGTCACCCTCTCTGAAATTTCTCAAAAAAATTCATATAGGTACCTCTGGTGGACTTATGAAATAACAGTAAGTATTTGACCAATATCCCTAATAGTTTTGAGGTGATGGCCCGTCACAATTTTAAATATATATATATTTTTTGACAAAATTGTGTTTCGTCCAACTTTGGGCTTATACTGCTCCTCTATTATTTGACCTACAGATCAGATTTTTGATCTCCCTGGCCAACTTTTTTCCCTAGAATCAAAATTTCTGGTCAGATTAGGTGTATCTACCTTGGTTACTCCACAACAGGGCTCCAAATTTGGCTGAAAAGCCAAAAATTACTTTTTAAATGCTACAGAGCGGAAAGTTTAGGGAATTCAAGCTAGAAATTCATGGGTAATCCACTTATTTGTATCTTGGCAGGAATGAGAAGAAATTTTTTTTTTTTTAAATTTTGCTCGTTTTTCATTTTAAGGAAAAAATCGCAATTTTGAAGTCCATGGTTCAACATGTGCACAATTGACCACATCCTTCAAATCTTCACCATAGATTGCTATAGTTGTCAACTTCATCTGACTAAAAAATTGGGATGGTGTTCAGCTTAGTTTTTTTACAGCAATTTTTTGAATGATGTTACCTATTTCGAGCAGATATTGATGAAAATTCTGCATTGTGTAGCACCAATTGCCAAATTCAGCACATTTGCCACATCTAGGCTCTCTGAAACAGCTAAATACATGCAAAAAATAACTTCAATACAAATTTTCAAGCAAAATCATCGTTTTATTTGAAGTTTAACAATGGATTACATTTACGACTACTACATTGGAATGGTTCACGTGGTTTTTGCTAGAGACCATAAGAATGCTGCTTTTAATCTCATCATGTAATTTTTGCCAACATCGCTAACTATCAAATTTACATTCACTGCCAGGAACTTAGAGGACTAAAGATCACACATTATGCAAATCTGTAATGGAATCAGGATAAACTTATACAATTGCTATACCAAAACATGGAAATTACACTTCGGTGAAATCTGTTTGGTATGAATATTTCCTGGATCTGCACATGTACGCTGTTCACTCATGAACAGAGATAAAAACATCTTCTCATGATGAAAACAAAGTTGCTCAATTTCCTCAAGCATACCTCCAGATCTCCAGGAGAGCGATTCTTGATCCTCATTGCTTAAGGTAGCCAGGTTTTCTTGCCATACCTGTATTGTGACATTCATCACCCAATTTGGTGCCTAAGTCACACAGTGGTAAATCCTTCTTACCTCCATGGTTTGAGTGATTATGATAATCTGATCATTGGAGCTCTTTTATACGAGTCATCATTACGCAATACCAAAACAAGTTCAGATTAATTATGGATTAAGTCATCACGCTTTACTGACCATAGATTGCAGATTTAATGATGATGTAAGCTGAAACAAGTTAGTGCTTGTCTCAAGATTTCATTATTTGTTCAAGTTTTAACATGATGAACTGAACATTACTTAATATTCATACTTTCAAATAATCTATAGCATTTTATGATGTACGATGGTGTGTTTAAATGGCCAGTATGGTGCGTCTATTGAAAAATTCACATAAAATAAACTAGGGTGAATTCCATCCAAATTGTTTTGTCAGACAAAGTTGACAACTATAGCAATCTATGGTAAAGATTTGAAGGATGTGGTCAATGGCGCACATGGTGAACCATGGACTTAAAAATTGCTATTTTTTCCGTAAAATGAAAAACAAGCAAAATTAAAAAAATGAATCTTCTCATACCTGCCAAGATACAAACAAGATTAAAGTGGATTACCCATGAGAGGTATCAGGAATGGTCACAAAAAAAAAAATTAAAGCTTGAATTCCCTAAACTTTCTGATCTGTAGCATTTAAAAAGTACAGCAATTTTTGGCTTTTTGGCCAAATTTGGAGCCCTATTGTGGAGCAACCAAGGTAGATACACCTAATCTGACCAGAAATTCTGATTCTAGGGGAAAAGTTGACCAGGGAAACCAAGAATATGATCTGTAGGTTAAATAATACAGGAGCATTGGAAGCCCAAAGTTGGACGAAAAACAGTTTCGTCTAAATAAAAAAAAAATAAAAAGCTTAAAATTGTGACAGGCCATCACTTCAAAACTATTAGGGATATTGGTCTAATACTTGGTATTATTTCATAAGTCCACCAGAGGTACCCATATGAATTTTTTGAGAAATTTCAGAGGGGGTCATCTGGGAGGGTCTGGATGCTTAGATATGGACTGACCCTCAAGTAACAGAAGTGGTCGTGCCAACAAGTAAATCTGAAAAGGCCTGCCTACTGCACCCTTACAGGCTAGTTCAGCTGTGTGTCGTCGCATTGAACACTTTTATTCCCTTAAGACAGCCGCTGCCACAGGGTGTCATCCAGTTTAAGGGTTTCATCTCAAATAAATAAATGATAAATGTTTTCTATTTACTTTTAAAATAAATTTTGCATCTCCAATCCCAGCCGAATCTGGAATGCCCAATTAGTGAACCATGTACATAAGCTTGCTTGTATGCGACCCTATGTTGCCATCTCTGGAGAGCGAAGACAGTTTGCGGTTCTCCTCAGAAGCATGAGCCTGTCAGCCACTCCTTCTATACACTCATTGCTCGAATCAAAACTTTGGAAGTCCAGAACATGAAAAAGCTTAGAATCTTACTGACGAGCGCTGGGCTGGCCAGCAAGAGGCGCTTGAGCAACAAACAAAACTACTATTCTAATATCCCAATCCAGCTGTCCCTTCCCAATTTATTTCCCTGCAGCACAAAGCCAATTTAGCGCTGCTCTGAAAAGGCTACCGACCACTGCCAGCAGGTACGACTGGGGAGGGAACCATTTTTATCATTTATATCATATAGCATTTCTATTATGTAATCTTGCCTCTCAGAGTTGAGGCGGTGAAGTATGATGTCCTCAGTGCGGACTGTCGACCCTTAAGGATATGTAACAAATGCCGTTTCATTGTTGAGTTTCATTCTAGTGGCTGTATTGCTGTGGTCCCGGGCCACTGTGATCTCCCATTGAGGAAAGTTCACAAGGCTTTGAGTGCCAACTCTCTCTGTTCAGGGTTTCCCCAAGTCATCCTTTAGACACTCACAGGCCACTTCATTAGGTACACTAAACAAACAAAAGTTTTAGCACATCTCAACTTTTCCATTTATTTTATTGAAAATGATGCTGTTTGATGTCTCACTACACTCTGGAATAAAAAGCAAATACATGATGGAACAAATAAATAATTGAATGAAAAAAAAAATCATGGAATCAATTTACAAACCAAAATGTATTCTAAACATTTAACTCAAAAGTAGCCACCTTTGGCAGATATAACAGTTGAACACTCGTGGCATTCTTTCTACAATGGAAATCAAATATTCTTCACTACGTTCCTCCCACCTCCATTGCAGAAGTTCCCATAAATTTGTGGCACTTGTAGGTTACTTTGCTTTCACTCTTCTGACCAGTTCATCCCAAACCATCTCGATGGGGTTTAAGTCTGGAGACTGTGCTGACCACTCCATGTTTTCAAGCTGACCATCTTGTTCTTTTTTCCTCAGGTAGCCCTGGCAGAGCTTGGACTTATGTTTTGGGTCATTATCTTGCTGTAGGATGAATCCCTGACCAACGAGGCATGTACCAGAGGGACTGCATGGCGCTGCAGAATGCTGTTGTAGCCGTTTTGGTTCAGGGTGCCTTGCACTCTGTAAGTCACTGACCCTGGATCCAGCAAAACAGCCCCAGGCCATCATGATTCCTCCTCCACGTTTCACAGTTGATGTCACACACACAGGAACTATCCTTTCATCTACTCCACGGCGTGCAAAAAACCTGAGTAGCCTTCCCATTTTTTAAAAACTTCTGGTAGTTCACCACTTTCCTTTGTACCATTTCAAGCTATTCTTTGGACTGGAACTGCATAATTTTCAATAAAAACAGAAAAATTGGGGTGACCTATAACTTTTGACCAGTAGTGTATATTTTTTTATATACTATACTATATTGTTTATACCTGATGGCAAATCCAACAGAAGGGGAGGTCAAGTTATGAGAAAGAATAATTCCAGGGAGTCTCGTTTTATGTGAAATAAGGCAAACAAGCATGGAAATAAACAGCGAAGCAGACCAACTCGTATAGGCTCTGGGTCATCACCAGGGTATGAGGAGCACATAATCAGGCTATGCACGTAGAATACATTTTTCTGGGATTTTTTTTTCAATTCAATATAGAACGCTACATAATTCCATTGTTGTTTGCCTCATTTCATATTAAGACATTTCACAAGACTCCCTGGAATTATTTTTTTCTCAATGATACAATGAATTTGCTCAATACTCAAAGCTACAGGGGCTCCAACTAAATATATGAATGTGGAACTTTTTTTTCCCTTTTTTTCTGGACGGGCAGTGTATACACACCCCTTCTTTCAGTTTACAAATGTTTTCGCAGTATCAGTCAGACAGAAGGCAAGCCATTGGTGAGTTAAAAAACACTTTTTTAATGAAAAATGAAATATGTCTTTTAAATTTCAGGAAAGAATTGTTGATTACATGTTAATGAACTGGAGCAATAGGTACAACAATACTCCAAAAAACACTCTTCAACAATACTGTCTCCAAAAAACACTCTTCCTGTGCAAATACTGTGCAAATGCAGGTGAGTGGCTAAAAAAAAAAAATTTGCCGCAGATAAGGACAACATGATACTCTGTCCTGATCCACTGAGGAACGACTGAGAAAAACACTGGAAAATAAATAGCGACCGTTGTTGACTCCTTGCTGTGATCCAATGTACACAAAGTTCCCCTTGAACTTTGAGCTTGCACATCACTCTCACTCACATATCATTCAGAAATTACTTTCAGTTTACATTATGTCTATCTTTTCATCTGTCCCCACCACTCCTCTGACTTCTGACCCCCTGCAAACACACACACACAGTCCCCTTAAACCCATTTTCCAGAGAACTTGGTTGAAATCATCGTCGACTCCAGCAGACCCTTCCCCTCCCAATCTAGCCTGCGTAAAGCTGAGCTACACCAGACCACACTCTCTGTTCCCACCTCCCCTCGAGGTGTCTGTCTCACTCAGATCAATGGTTTCCCAACAACCCATGAGGACAAAATGTCCTCGTCTCACCATCGTCCCAAATACCCACACAAACAACAACGCATTTTTAAAAATTCTCATAACAAATGTTATCTCACACACACACACACACACACACACACACACACACACACACGCTGCTACCCCCTCTCAATGCTTGCCCATAAAATGGCTCAGCATGGCAATGAATGCATTTTTAGTATGTTATTCCCAAAAAATACTTTGTCAGAGTGGCACATTTACTACCTCACTGCTGGCCACCAAATTAAGCTTCCTTTGGTCCACTGCTATGAAACACAGACCCAGTTGTACGGCTCAGCTTTGCCATGGAGGGATAGAGGATGCCCAGAAGTGTTATTTGAAGTTTGTGTGGCGAGGTGAGGTCAAAGGATCTGCTGAACCATGACTGTTGGATAGCTTTTTTTAGGGAGTTATAGTAATGCGTTTTTGGGACCTTTTTTAAATATATATTAATTTAGAATTTTCTAAAAAAAAAAAAAAAAAAAAAAATGGATTGGTAAATAAATACGTCATACTGCTTACTGATAGAGCAGTACTGGTAAGATGAAAGTCAAGAACATCAGATCAGACTGCATTAATAATTTCTGCATGAGGTAAGGCTGCTCTAAATGCAGTAGTTGCATAGGTATATCTAATTTTCAAATAAGTAAATTCTACAACATATATTCATACATTAACAGCTATACTGATTAATACAAAGGTAAAAAACATCTCAATCAAATTTGCTATCCTTTGAAAAGTCCAGTTATATTTAGCAGCAGGGACTGGCTTCATCGCGAAAACTGGACTCTTTAGATGTCAATCTGCATCTGGTCAGCAGCCCAGGGTAACATGTTAGGTGTCCGCAAATGAATTTGAAACCTCTAAAATGTAACATCTCACACAAAGTGTTGGAAAACCCAGCAAAATATTTTAAAGGTTTTCTGTAGATTAGATGGGATATTTGGAAAGTAACGGATTTAATTGTACCAAAATCTTCCCCCGATTCTTCACTTATCCTATCCAGTCGTCCATCAGAACTGCAGCCTCTTTTCTTGGATGGGGGTTATACTCTGGGTCAGAATCAGAACCTTCGGAGTCTGATTCAGAATAAGTGAAGTCGGATTCCCAGTCATCTGATTCTCCCTCCTTTACCTGCTCATGATGTTCCTCTCCTTCATTTTCCTCATCCTCTATTCCCACTTCCTCCTCTTCTTCACAGCTAATCTCGGTTCCACCAGAGCCTGCGGCCAGGTGACATTCCCTCAGTGACAGCCTCCTGACCCGCACTGTGGGTTGTAACAACCGCGACCGAATGAGAAGGAGTTGACTCTCCAGAGAAATCCAAACTCCACGCCTTGGCGGGTCCACCCCAGGGAAGGAGCCAGCTGTGCCATGACTCCACCGCTGATCACTCCTGGGGGTGGAACGCTGTTGGGACGGGGTCACCGAGCGGACTAAGGAGAGTGGTGGTTCTTGCTGTAGCTCAGTCACACCTGGATTCCAATTTGCGTCTTCAGAGCATTGCTCCAGAACTCTTGCACTGCGTTCCATCAAATCGCAGGACCAGTCCTTGAGAACGCCCCCACTTTCTTGCGACCCCATCTCCGTAGGACATGGCTGCAGAATGGTTCCATGTTGACACTCTGTGTGTTCTTTGCGCTCCCACAAAAGGCTTTGGTTTCGAGACCCCATCCCTTCAGGGTCCTGCTCCAGAGTGCTCCTTTTTCCAGACCCCACCTCCTCCTCACAGCACTGCTCAAAAATACTCCCATTTTGAGACCCCAACCCCTTAGGACACTGCTCTAAAATGCCTCCATTTTGAGATCCCATGTCCTTAGGGCATTTCTCCAAAGTGCTTCCATTTAGAGACCCCATCCCTTTAGGTTTAGCACACCGCTTCAAAATGCCACCACTTTGAGAACCCATGTCCTTGAGGAACTTCTCCAAAATGCTTCCATTACGAGATCCTATTTCCTTACGGCATAGCTCCAAAACACTTCCACCTTGAGACTCTATCTCTTTAGAGCACTGCTCCAAAATGCTCCCAATTTGAGGCGCTCTCTCATCAGAGTACAGTACGAAATTGCTCCCATTTTCAAACTCCACCCCCTCCTGAACGCAGTGCTCTATAATGTCCACAGTTTGGCATTCCTCATCCTTAGGGCACTGCTCTATAATGTCCGCAGTTTGGCATCCTTCATCTTTAAGGCACTGTTCAATAATGCTCCTCCACTGAGAGCCTATCTTCTTCTGACACTGTTCCTCAACACTCACAGTTTGGCACCCTACCTCCTTAGAACGATGATCCATAACTCCTGCATTTTGACACCCAATCATGTTAGCACACTGCTCTAAAATGTCCATACTTTGACACTGTAGCTCCTCAGTGTAATGATCAGCGTTCCCATTCAAGTCCCCTGATTCCTCAGAGCATGTCTCCAAAAGGTGGCAGGTCATGGTTTCTCCCTCCAATTCCTCAGTGCATTGCTCCACAAGTCTTCCACTTTCAAGCTCCACATTCTCAGAGTACTGCTCCAGATTGCTCACACTTTGGTCCCTAGTATCTTTCAGGCACTGTCCAATAATGTGTACAGATGTACCCAGCACCTCCTTGGGGTACTCCTTCACAATGCCCTTGCTATGGCCACCCAACTCCTCAGAGCACTCCTGCAGTATGTTTCTCACCCATCTCTGGTGTTTGGAGCATAGCTGCAAGGGATAGTCCCCCATTTGACGGTGCTGTTTTGTCCAGCTTTGGTTCTCTTTCCTCGGGCTCAACCTTCTCTCCTCCTGTCCCGGACACTGTTCTTTCTGCCCGCTTTGACCTTCATCCTGGACCAACTGCCTTTCCACCCAACCGTGCGAATCTCCATGCCCACCCAGAAACGAGCCCCGCTCATCATCTGTCCATTTCGCACCACCATTTTGGTCACCTAAACAAGACCGCGTTGAGCATGGTGGATCAGGCGTGGCTTTCTCTCCAACACAGCCCGTGCAAATGCTATGGATTGTGTGAGACTGCGCACTTTCAGCGTTTCCAGCGGGGGGCAGTGGTTGATCTTTTGAATCTTTGAGAGGCTGTTGCGAGTCTTTCTTCGTGCCAGTGCAGCTGGAGGGCTGACCCATTCTCGGGCTGGTATGGGGTGCGGCCTTAGCTGGAGGAATCAAAGTGGAACGGTCAGTAGGCACAGTGGGGAATCAATATCAATTCTTCATGCTCTGTATTGGTATGGATAAGGTTGGGTTTTCGTCTTGGGTGAAAAAAAACTGTATATATGTATATATAACTGTAAATATATAACTTGCATGAAGGATAATATGTCGCCTGCAGTGCTATGCAGAAGTATTGGTCCCAT
Organism: Gymnothorax reevesii; assembly: GCA_029721435.1. Lineage (NCBI taxonomy): Eukaryota > Metazoa > Chordata > Actinopteri > Anguilliformes > Muraenidae > Gymnothorax > Gymnothorax reevesii. The sequence goes on along the minus strand of CM056574.1, from coordinate 25,820,024 downwards.
CCCAATTTCCTTCTATTGCACATTTACAACAATGAATGGTTTAAAGCCCAGAAGAAAAAAGTACAAAGTAATATTACACGAAAGGATACTGGGTAAACATACACAATGATTTTTAAATGTGCTTTAATTTGTTTGGAGAAAAATTACCAAAACCAAAAAGTAAAACACAAGTAAGTAAATAACTAAAAGTAAATTTAAAAAATGCACGTATGACCATTTGCAGAAATGACTAGCCAACACTTGAAATCATTTAACATGAAATCGTTCACATAATGCCATCCTGACACTTGCATGATTTTTGTGCCCCAGCAATGCCAAGCAATGCATTGTGGTAAGGCGTGTCATTGCTGGTATGCAGCAGAGCCTTGTTTACGCCCTGTTCACACACTATACACGCAGAAGTTCCGCACTGTCTATGCTAAGCGCGGCCAAAAATTTGAACTATGCGCAAACAATGCGTGAACACTCCGTGAGAAGTTCCAGCTATGCGTGAATCGTTCTTGACGTGAACTTGCTATGCGTGAGCTGGGCGTGCCACGATCATGTGAAAAACTCGTGCAACACCCTAACCCGGCACAAATGGACACGCACCGTCGGCAGTGTTTGCGCCGAATTCGAGTAGTGTTCACGCATGGTTCATGCAAGTGGCACGCACACGGCACAAACATTGCGTGCCAAATGCGTGCCGAAATTTTGAACATTTCAAAATTCTCTCTACGACATAGCTCGCACCCCCGCGCACTTCACACACTCCTCGCGCTCTGATAATGACACAATAGGCAATAACTAAGGAAATGAAAAGGGGGCAATTGTCTTTCGTAGTATTTTAGCTTTTTATCCATCTTTGCTTCAGAAGTTAATTTTGAACAAGCCTTGAATCTAGTATTTCCCAAAAATAAATAAATAAATAAATAGGCTTTTTAAGAAAAAATTGTTTTCAGAGTATGGGACAGAGATATTAGTTCATTTCTAGAATAAATAGTTGGTGCCTTAACCAAGTATTCGAAGTTGCAGCAAAACTGATGCATCTCATGACTTTGGCTAAAATGCTCTGTATAGTGCCCTCTGTCAGCCACCGAGTGACGCTGCTTGTACACTTTCCTGACTCACCAAATTGAAGCAGTCTTTTCAGTACTGAAGCCAAACAAGTGGGATGACAGCTCAGCACCTTCAGCAGCAACATTTCCCCTTCCACAAGGGGGCGCTCCTGCCTCAAAACCTGAAAATATGGTGACGGAAAACTTAAATGTGCAGACAGGTGCCAAGGGCATTCCACCAGACATCAATCTCTTTTCAACCTCAGTCATTCAGCTTTAAAAACATTCTGTACCCTGTTTAATCAGGTATCTCTATGAGAGCAATGCTCTCACCACCGTATTTCAGCGTAGTGGCCCGCTACGCTGTTACCTGAAAAAAATACGCTGAGTCTTGGCCAGCTACACTGTCTTTCAAGCTCTTTAAATTGGGCCATCTAGACTGTCTAAGGCCTCAAAAAACCATAAATTGGCAGAGCTTCGGGGGGGCTTCCCCTGGACCTTTGTTGGGGGCTTCCGCGGCCCCTAAACCCCCGGCCAGTTTGGGTGATGTCTCATCCCACTACGCTGTCAAAAATTTCTGGTAGCTAGTATGGGACCATTGGGGGGAAACCAATCAATTTCCCACCATGGCAAAGCCAAGGTATCCATACCCTGCCAGATGTTATGAATGATGAAGGATTGACGTCATTCCAAGATCTTAAAGATTAATTTAATTTATCTGGGTCATCATTCTACTTTTATCTCAAGCTCCATACAGCCCTGCGCACATATGGTGCTCCAGTCACTTAATCAGTGGTAAAATCAGTCACTTAAAATGCATCCGATGGTTGAAATGTTTAAAATTCCACATGCAGGTGTGGGCTATGTCTCGCATGTTTATAAAAAGATGCAGGACAGGATCCAAACCTATATGGGAATTGTACAAGCTCGGAATACTGATCTGGCAAATTATGGCTTCACAACAGACTGGGAAAGAGTCCGGAGAAAGATTGCTGACACATCCGGCAATTATAACAATCAAGTACTGCATTTTAAGATGATCCATAGATTCTCTGTATCACCAAGAAAATGCTGCCAACTACACATAACTTCAACCCCTTATTGCCAACTATGCCCAGAAAGGTTAATTGGCACCTATATGCACATGTTTTGGGGATGTTAACCTATTTTGGGAACAAATTGCACAGTTTATGTCTGATATTATTGGCTCAATTATGCCCTGCATGTCCAATATAATGTTACTGAATGACGATTCATCCCTTAATATAATGGGTAAGAATAAGATATTTTTTGCTGGTCTTAAAGCAGCAAAAAAGATAACTGTTATGAGATGGAAGTCTCCTCACTCTCTATCACTAGATCATTGGTGGTTCTTATTCCATAACATACTTGTTTTAGAATTATCAATAGCCAGGGTTAATGGTGCAAGAAGGGACAGAGTTGAAGCTCTAACAGTTGCAGTTGGGCTGGTTAAGCAACATATGCAATAGCCTCTAGCATATTTCCATGTGTTGTTCATTAATAGGTATACTGTACAGGTGCTTTACTGCTTTTAATGAATAGTTTGCACATGTTCTGTACATTGTACATATGTAACCTACTGATTATTATGAATTAATTTTTCCGCCTTATGGCGGAATTATGCATTTCTACAAATTACTACCTTCATTGTCGATTTAGGTGATTATATTGCCTGACATGGTATTGTGGGGAAGGGGAATGATTGTAAACCATAATAAAAAATTGGTCATAAAAAAAATTCTGGTGAGAACCCTGGAGAGATATGAGAGTGTTTTTTTAACCAGAACAATGAGTATCCCTAATTTAGACAAAGGCCTTCAAGGGGAACCCATATTGGACTCCTTAAAGACACAATATTCTCAGTCAAAAATAATACTAAACAATAATATTAGGCCTGATTTTGATATATATAAAATAGTGCCATGGGCACTGTAGCTCGCTTGGTTTAATTCAGGCTTTGGTGTTATTTAATCTCACAAGCGGAAGTATTTTTTATGCTTGGGTACAACATTGGGACAATGAAGACACCTTTTCACCTTTTGTAAATTGTGTAGGAAAAAATGTATAATTACAAGTGGTAATGAAGGGGGTCCAAAAAACATGAGGTAATCATCAGTTTTGAAGCAGTGTGGACACAAGTTTTTCTAACAATTTCCGTTCATGGCACATAACTGTGCATGGTATACTTTGCCCAGCAAATTTCACATTGATTAGTCGAATGTACCAAAATAATACGTTGCTTACCTCTGTCTGAAACCTTAAATTTATCTTGAACCAGTACCTCTATGAGCATCACCCAACTACTTAAACCAGCCAAGTGCCAAAGCAAAATCAGTGTTTTCGCTACGTATACATTTCACATATTTCATTTCAAGATAATTCTCTGTGGCACATCTCTGGTTTTGCGAGATCTGAATAAGGTGGTACGGTGGGGCGCCACCTATTGGCATTACTGGTTAAACCAACATAGTGGCCAAATAAATGTACAAAATGTACAAAATGTACAAAAGACATATTCCATTTCATGAAACATCAGCATGGCACATGTCTGGTTTGGCAGATCTGACATATTGGTAACAGCGCCCCCCATACTGATATTTTTTTGAACATTCATCCCTTAATATCCAGACATTGGCAAAGAGTGCCATAAAACCTCCTTTGGCATGTTAAAATATCCTGAAAGGGCTGGAGACTCAGCTAATTTCAAGGCTTGGTTCACACTTTTATTGGCCCCTGAACATCCCTGCAAACAGGCGAATTGGAGATCCTCTCAAAATGTCTGTAGCCGCTGCTCCAAGATGGAGCATAGTGCGAAAGAGGTTTCTGGTGGCCTGTGTTTACCCCGAAGGAAGGTTCGCATTTATGGTCTACTCATCCCCGCAGGTGTCTAGTTATTAATGTTAATCCACTGTAGAAACAGGAAAAAATTAGCCCGCACCCAAATTTGGGAGCAAATATCTTGAAAAACCAAAAAAGTGCCGGACTGAATACCTCAAAATTTTTTTCACCTTTAATGTATGAAAACGAAACAGGAAAGATGAATTTGGCACTGGTCTGGTTTTAAGATTAAAATAAGCCCGAATTTGTAAAAGTATTTTTTCCCGTAGTACACAGATTTCTTGTCATTGCACGCATAACCAACATGATCACCAGGTGGCACATCCACATTTTTTAAATTTGGGTATCCCAGTATCAAATACAATCATAACTCGTTTGGCACATTGAAGCAGTTATCCACAATATTCCTTTAAAAAAGGGGATTTTCCCTCAAAAATGCTCAATTTGGTACCTGACTTGTCCACTTCTAGGAGTCGCTGTAGCCATATCAATGAAAATTGAGAGCTAAAACTCAACAATTTTCTGTTCCACGTATATGGGCACCATTCTGCCAAATTTCATGCAATTCTAGGATGTCAACTCCACTAAGTATCTCAAAAGTGCCGTTCTCTCAGAATATGGCTCTTCAATGCTGTAATCAAAGCAAAGGATGGCCACACTAGATACTGACTTTTTCTTTCAAAAAGGCATCCATTATTTTTGTTTTTACTAGATGGGTCATTCCATGTCAAATCATCCAGGGGGTGCCAGGTCACCTCCTCAAAGTCCTTTGAAAAAATTCACTAGTAAATATTTACACAAAATGAAAAAATGCAAAATATTAGGCCAGTATCTCAAACAGTTTAAGTTATAGCCCTTTGAAATTTGAACAATATTTTCAGTTTTTTGGCAAACTCATTTTCAGCCAACTTTGACAACTTATTGCTCCAAATTGATTGCTTATACAAGCCTGAAATTGGGTATACTAACTATATTCATCCCCTAGAATCTGAAAATGGTCTTGGCTTCTGTGCATCTTGATCCGCTTTTGTATAGTAAAGCCTCAAAATCAGCCAAAAACACAAAATGCCCAAAAACGAGACCACATTTTATGATCTTAACTCAGGAACTAAGTAAGAGAAGAGTCATCAGAAGATCACATATTCCCCCGGCCCCTGATTATTTGCGAAAGTCAAGTCAATCCTACACCTTCAAAAGAAATTCAAACAAGAATGTTGAGGTGATTTCCTCTGGAATGATCTGGAAGTATGTACTGGCAACATCTAGCAAAGACCATGAAGCACGCGTTGGCAAAGACAATAAAAAAACAAGGGTCATTAATGAACAGTGTTTTAGTTCTGCTCCGGAAACAAACCCAGCCCCGCGACTGAGTCCAAATCCACGGCGCTTCCATGGAAAGGAAAAAAAAAATTAAATAATAATTTCAGAAATGAGAAAATATGAAAAGGCACCACTTCAGTACTTGGGTAATGCACATACAAAGTTTCAGAAAGGTAATGAACGGTTTTTGAGTTCTGCTCCGGAAACGAACCCATCTCTGTACAGAGTCCAAATCCAACTTATTTCCATGGAAACAAAATTTTTTTTTTTTCAGAAATCTGAAAATATGAAAAGGCACCACTTCAGTATGTTGGTAATATGCATGCAAAGTTTCAGAAAAACATAATGAACGGTTTTTGAGTTGTGCTCCGGAAATGAACCTATCTCTGAACAGAGTCCAAATGCAACTGGTTTCCATGGAAACAGGAAAAAAAAAAAAAAAAAAAACATTTCAGAAATCTCAAAGTATCAAAAGGCACCACTTCAGTATGTGGGTTATACACATGCAAAGTTTCAGAAAGATATAATGAACAGTTTTTGAGTTGTGCTCTGGAAACGAACCTCTCTGTACAGAGTCCAAATGCAACTGGTTTCCATGGAAATGAAAAAAAAAAAAAAGATTTTCAGAAATCTGAAAAAATCAAAAAGCACCACTTCAGTATGTGAGTAATGCAGAAGTTTCCGTAAGATATACTGAACAGTTTTTGAGTTCTGCTCTGGAAACAAACTAGGCCTGATGTGCAGATAAGTCCAGATTTGTTTCCAAGGAAACAACAAAAATAGGAATCCCAAAATTTCCAAAGTAGCAAAGGGCACATCTAGACTATAATTCGAATACATGAACCCAGTTTGGTACTGATATCTTGCATAGTTTCAGAGTTCTGCTCCGGAAACAAAATGATTACAGACGAGGCGATGCCTATATCCCCCCGCATTCTGTGCTGGGGGGATAATAAAAGGCTAGAATTCATATTTTATGATATTATGATATATCTCTCAAAAGCAGTAATCCAAGTAATATCATTTGTAGAAGTTTTTAAATGTAAATAAATGTCTAAGTAAATTTTTCAAGTTTTGCCCCAAAATGCCCTTTTTTGGGGCAAGAAATGATCATGTCACCAATTATTCATCACTCTGAACTTTTTACTGTGCAATCTTATAAATATGAACAATGTCTGACAAAAAATATGAATGATGTTCAGCTTACTTTTTTTGCTATGCATTTTTAAATTGTTCCAAAATTTTCGTTACCTAAATGGGTATAGGCCTGCATATGGAGTCCAGCCAAAAAGCACAGCGAGTGCCGAACCTCCTTCTCCCCCAAGGGCCGTAGCACGTTGCAGAAAATCCGCTGCTTCCCGACTACATCACCTCAGTGGTGTAATCAGGGAAGATTACGATGCGGTGACCTCCCGAACGCTGCCTCCCGAGCTGCAGAATGTTCTCCTTTTCCTGTGCAAGATGCACTCGTGCCATTATCATGCGAAAAGAGCCATCTGGTGGTTTGGGCTATTCATGAGCTCTATCGATTACAACGGGCATAGTAAAGTTCTCATCCCCGACCAGCCTGGAAATCAACCTGGAGACGAATTCTGTTGGTCTCCCTTTCTCCTCACCTTCCGGAACCCAGACAGTCTTTATGTTGTTGCGCCTGGATCTCCTCTCGAGATCCAATAACTTAGCCTGCAGTCTATTTTCATCCCGCAGCTCGGAAACACAAGTTTCAACTGCATGAATCCCCTGGTCATGGTCCGCCACTTGATTTTCGGTGGTGGATACCCTCTCAGTGACCGTCTGCTGAGCAGACAAAAGATTTTGGAAAGTCAGCTCGAACTTGTCGAAACCGTTCGTTAAAAGACTCCAAGAGCTTGTTTGACATTTTTTGCCACATGAGTGGAAGTTTGTCTTCCTCTTCAACTGAGGGCATATCTAAAGGCTGCGTGCTAGCTTGGTCATGGCTAACAATAGCACTTGCTGGTGGGCGAGCAGCTCCCTTTCCGCCTCATGCAGCTTTACTTTGCATATCGACATTACACTTTTAGATGCGTGAATGAAAAGCAAATAGCAATGGTTTAATCGTAAAAATTAAAGAGTTTGATGATAAAAAGCAGTTTTTAAACAAAACTGTGTGCCACAAGGCGCTCGAAAAAGCCACATCTACTACACTTCAATCATCTCACAAGCGCCCCCCTATGCATTATTTCAGAACAATTCGTCCAGTAGTTTCACAGATATAGGCCAATGAAATTCCATGACTTTGAATTTGACCTTTCAAGGTCAACTGAGGTCAAAGGTCAGGGTGCCAAATTGATGCCCATATATGACTTCCAGGCCTCAAACTACAGGTGATAAGGGGCACGGCAAAAGTTGCTGTGGTCCACGCTGAAAATATAAGGGCACTACGTCAAATGTGCCTCCATATAAGGGGCACCACAGCAAAGTCTGCCGCAACCTTGGGGGCACAGCAGCAAATCTACCATGGAGCTTTAGGTCATCGCTTTAGCTAATAAAATTTAAAGCTCCGTAGTCACAGTTGCTCCTCACATACAGTGACCAATCAGAGTGCGCTATGCAAATCAAAACCATTCTTGAAACAAAACGTTACCTGTATTTTTTCCTGCTTGCGGTCTTGGAAATCGGTTCAGTATTGCACTGGGACACTGTTTGGGCATTGCTATAATGCAAGTACATGCAAAGGACATGCCAATCAAACACTGGGTCATTGAAAAAAATAATCATATTTAGCCATTTAGTCCATCTTCTACCACCCACGAAATTCGGACTTTCTCCTGTCATTCCAACACTCACATTGACAACAGCGCCAGATGCTGGCTATAAAGACCACTTCCCAAGCTTTATCAACACGCAACATGCAACCTATGAGAATTTTAGTACCTTTATTAGTAGAAGTCAATTTGCCACACTTTGCAACTGCCGACCGTAATTCGGCATTTTTTTGTTCCTTTCACCTGTCGGCATCATGATCGGAGTTAAAAATAGAGGAGATACATAAATTATTCAAGAATAATTCTGCACCCACGATGGCAAGAAAAGGGCGAGAAAAACGGGAAATGCTGTGTGATTTATTTATTTTGGGTAGGTGTTTCGGCCAAGGGACACTTCCAGCAATGCCGGGAAAGGGCACGGTATTCTACTGCCGTGAACTGGGGCTTTTATAGGTGGGCAGCACGGCAAACAGGTAGGTTGAAATTCCAGCCCTGGACTTACTATTTCAGGTTAATAGTAAGTATGACCTTATCTCTGACCATATCAAAGATATAGCCCATAAAAAATTTCCCACCCATAAGGTTCCATAGAAACAAATATTTCTCAAAAATTGAATTTAAAAACTTTTCAAAAGCCTTGAACAAACTTCATCCCATCCGGATATGGAACATCCAAAAAAATTTCAGAACAATCCGTCCAGCAGTTTCTGAGAAGAAGACCCAAGTTTACAGACAACAGACTACGCCGGACGCAAACCCATGACAATAGCTTATATGGCCTTCAGCTATATAAGCTAAAAATTCATTAAAAAAAGTAAGCTGAACATCATTCTGATTTTTTGTCAGACACTGTTCAAATTTATAAGATTGCACAGTAAAAATTTCAGGGAGATGAATAACTTGTGACGTGGTAATTTTTTGCCCCAAAATGCACTTTTTGGGGGCAAAAACTGGAAAAATAATTCAAAAATAATTTCATCAAAAAACTTCTACAAGAGAAATTACTTGTATTACTGCATTTTTAGAGAGATGCATCAAAAAATCATAAAAAATTTATTCTAGCCTTTTATCTTACTCAGTTCCGGAGTTACAGGTCATAAAATGTGGTGTTGTTTTGGGGGCGTTTTGTGTTTTCAGCTGATGTGAGGCTTTTCCAGAGAAAAGTGGATCAAGATACACAGAAGCTAAGGCGATTTTCAGATTCTAGGGGATGAACATGGTTAGGATACCCAATTTCAGCCTTGTATAAGCAATCCATTTGGATCAATAACTTGCCAAAGTTGGCTAAAAATGGGTTCGCCAAAACACGTAAAATATTATTCAAATTTTGAAGGGCTATAACTTGAAATCTATTTGAGATACTGGCCTAATATTCTGCATTTTATTTCGTGCGAATGTTTACTTGTGAATTAAAAAAGTTATTGAGGAGGTGACCAGGAAAATTTCTCAACCTCAAAATCTGGATGATTTGACATGGAATGTCCCATATATAGTTAACTGTTAACTTATTTTGATCAATATGATCCAACATTACATGAAATAAATACTTCAATACTCCTTCATTTCTAATTTGCCTGCATTTTTTAGGTGTATAATCACCACTGCACACAACAGTACATCCAATGCATGCACACTACAATTTACACAGTGATACAGAAAGATGGAGTTGCTGGGATGACTACACTAAATTAACACGCAAATGCACACACACCTGATCTATGCATGTGGTTGGTGGAAGTTCCTTCTCCAGAAGCTGTAGGTAGTCAAACAACCTTTCCTCCAGTTTCTGCGCATACCTCTCTCCATACTCTTCCTCCATCAGGTCCTAAAACACTGCGAGCATTAGCATATAGCTCACCAATTAAGCATTCCTCCAACGTCTACTTAATTGTTGCAAACCATCACACGATGAGGTTACATTTATCCAAGTATGATAACCGGATATCGGGCTGACATGGATCAGGTATGAAATAAAATTTATTCAAAGGGGAGCATATGACCATACTTTTGGTGTTCTCACAATATCAGTATACTGTCCATATATTCTTGTGTGTTGCAGTATTTTTTTCTGATGATGATTATAAAAGCGCAATTTAATTCAATATATTCCTGGGTGCTGCAGGATGAATGATGTGAGGGTATATGCTCACTCACTCTAATATATGCCTTGCACATGTCCTTGTGCAAGAGCAGAGTCTGGGCGAGCTGCTTGAATTCGTGATGAGTCTGTCTCATCTGATCCAGCTCCCTTTTGCTCTGCATGAGGAAGGATAACCAGAAAATTAAGTTAAATTTTCTTTTTGCTTTCATAGATTCAAAAAATTGCAACAAGACAAATGAAGATGAATCATACCTGTACATCCTACCTATACTGGGCAAGGAAAATGACAACGAATATATTTTAACTGTTAATAGTTTTAAAGCCTTTAGGAGTAGGCCTCTGAAGTCTGCTCTCATCATAAGAAACATACAGTGAGCACCAAAATTCATTGGACAGTGACACACTTTCAATTTTGCCACAATCAGCTGAGTCAGTCACCTGATGTGAATCCACATGAACAACATTTTTAATGCTTAAGATTAAAGGGAATTAAGTCCCAGAAACGAGCAGGAACTGAAGATGGCCGCAGTTCAGGCCTGGCAGCGCATCACCAAGGAAGATGCCCAGTGTCTGGTGATGTCTCTGCCTCACAGATTTCACAAAATCATTTTAAAAAAAGGATATTAAACCAAATGGTAAAAATTCTCACTTGGTTCCACATTGTTAAACTGTTCAATATTTATGATGAAACACCCTGAAATTAAAGCTGGTTGTCTGTACTTCAGCATCATTGTCACTGCATCCTTTCAAACTCAAAGTGGTGATGTACAGACTGAAATAATAAAAAAAATCGCAGTCCAATTAATTATGCTGCTCAATGTAGATAGTCGCATGAGCCAGAGTAACTAATTACCCCGGTAGAGAGGCTCAGGACCAATGCTGCAGAAGTCAGTGCACCCCATTTCCCTGTGTCACTACTGCCCTCTGTTGGAAAGATAAGGAATGCAAACACATACAGTGGCGCTTGAAAGTTTGTGAACCCTTTAGAATTTTCTAGATTTCTGCATAAATATGACCTAAAACATCATCAGATTTTCACACAAGTCCTGAAAGCAGATAAAGAGAACCGAGTTAAACAAATGAGACAAAAATATTATACCCGGTCATTTATTTATTGAGGAAAATGATCCAATATTACATATCTGTGAGTGGAAAAAGTATGTGAACCTTTGCTTTCAGTATCTGGTGCAACCCCCTTGTGCAGCAATAACTGCATCTAAATATTTCCAGTAACTGTTGGTTAGTCTTGTGCAACAGATTGGAGGAATTTTAGCCCATTCCTCCATACAGAACAGCTTCAACTCTGGGATGTTAGTAGGTTTGCTCACATGACCTGCTCGCTTCAGGTCCTTCCACATCATTTCGATTGGATTAAGGTCAGGACTTTGACTTGGCCATTCCAAAACATTAACTTAATTCTTCTTTAACCATTCTTAGGTAGAACAACTTGTGTGCTTAGGGTCGCTGTCTTGTTGCATGACCCACCTTCTCTTGAGATTCAGTTCATGGACAGATGTCCAGACATTTTCCTGTAGAATTTGCTGGTATTATTCAGAATTCATTGTTCCATCAATGATGGCAAGCTGTCCTGGCTCAGATGCAGCAAAACAGGCCCAAACCATGATACTACCACCACCACATTTCACAGATGGGATAATGTTCTTATGCTGGAATGCAGTGTTTTCCTTTCTCCAAACATACCACTTCTCATTTAAACCATAAAGTTCTATTTTGGTCTCATCTGTCCACAAAACATTTTTCCAATAGCCTCTGGTTTGTTCGCGTGATCTTTAGCAAACTGCAGACAAGCAGCAATGTTCTTTTTGGAGAGCAGTGGCTTTCTCCTTGCAACCCTGCCATGCACACCATTGTTGTTCAGTGTTCTGCTGATGGTGGACTCATGAACATTAACATTAGCCAGTGTGAGAGAGGCCGTCAGTTGCTTAGAAGTTACCCTGGGGTCCTTTGTGGCCTCGTCGACTAATACACGCCTTGCTCTTAGAGTGATTTTTGTTGGTCGCCCACTCCTGGGGAGGGTAACGATGGTCTTGAATTTCCTCCATTTGTACACAATCTGTCTGACTGTGGACTGGTGGAGTCCAAACTCTTTAGAGATGGTTCTGTAACCTTTTCCAGCCTGATGAGCATCAACAACGCTTTTTCTGAGGTCCTCAGAACTCACCTTCGTTCGTGCCATGATACACTACCACAAACGTGTGTTGTGAAGGTCAGACTTTGATAGATGCCTGATCTTTAAATAAAACAGAGTGCCCACTCACACCTGATTGTCATTACATTGATTGAAAACATCTGACTCTAATTTCACCTTCAAATGAATCACTAATCCTAGAGGTTCACATACTTTTGCCCATAACAGATATGTATTATTGGATCATTTTCCTCAATAAATCAATGACCAAGTATAATATTTTTGTCTCATTTGTTTAACTAGGTTTTATTTATCTACTTTTAGGACTTGTGTGAAAATATGATGATGTTTTAGGTCATATTTATGCAGAAATATAGAAAATTTTAAAGGGTTCACAAACTTTCGAGCACCACTGTATATGAATGCAAATTGCACACATCACAGTTATACAGTCATGAAAGTAGCTGGATACTCACACAGCCGTGATACGATGACAGTCTGCTGGGGAAGAAGTGGATTAACTTTTTCATAGTGCTGACTTCCTCTTGATCCATCCGCAGCATCCACATGACAATCTGGACAAATGAACACAACATAGGGCAGGGCAACGTGGGCAAAATCAAAAATTCACAATATTTTCAACCAAATACCTCAAAATTGATATTGTGGCAGAAAATTGCAGGGATATCTATCGGTGCTTTCCCAAAATATTTACACCATTTGATTTTTTGAAAACCATTCATTAGTAACGTGAATATGATGACCAAGTAGGTATAGCTAACACCTGGTGCTGTCTACTATGTACAGAAAACTGCATTCGGTTACTATAATGCAGTCCTTAAACCAGAAAAGACAACATTTATGTCCTGTCACAATATTCCAATATCCAGAATCCTGGCATCTTAACTTACATCATGATACAAGTACAATATTGATATATACTGTATATCCCAGCCTAAACACAACCATTCATTTGTTACAGATTCTACAATGTCCTCCAGATCATCCTTCCGTTGTCCTGCCTCCTCCATCCCTGCACAGCTCCCCTCCCTTCCAGCACATCCATGCTGCAGTGGCACAACAAATATATGAACTACAGTCACTGCTGCAAACAGCACTGGTGGCCTACCATGGTCTTGAGGCCAAACATAATCTTCATGTGCTTCATAGCAGAGACAAGCCTGGGCACCAGAGCGTAGATGACCTCCAGCAGCTCCAGCACGCTCTCGAAATGTTCGACGTCCCTGGCGTTCACCACGGACCAAGCTTGCGCTGCTGCCACTCGCACAGTGCGAGGTTCCTGCAGGGTCAGCGACTGCAGGTCGACCTCCAGCCCCTTAAATGGCGCCAAACCTGGGAGCACACAAAACAAAGGTTCTATTTCCTGACGTTCCAGATCACCAGAGTACAATGCCTCAGCACCAGGCAAGTGAAATGCGTATGGGTCACTTCACAAAATGGGGTCACAAGTATGTGACATGCAAGTCACACTGAAAAATCTAAGCAACACTGAAATGAGCCGTCCTGTCTTCTTCATGAGACATCCCCAAAACATAAATAATAGTGTAAAGATAAATTCAATCATGGCTTTTATGTATTTAGAGGAAAGGCCCATTCGTACGATTTTTAGACCAGCCTATTTGATTTGAACTTAACATTTGGAGAAAGGGACACGATTTAGAATTTTCAAATTTTGGGTTGCTAAGTTTTTCAAAGTTTTGGTTGCTCGAAAAGGAATTCACAGTCTCACACAGCACATTTCTTTATACATTTCCGTCTTCATATTTCATTGTATGGACACAAATATTTGCTATAGGAAGCCCTTTCATGGGTATGGTTCTAAACATAAGAGGGCTGGACACTACATGTTACATTAGCAACCACTACTTTCAATAGAAAGTTTTGGCGTCAGATATGATTGGGGAGCGATATTAAGAAAAAATGGCAAGAAACAGTCAAAAGGAATAAAAAAACACAAAAATAGGCTGGATGACTGCAAAAATAGGCTTTATTTCATAAAATAATGCTGCACAATATGTGGTGTCACACTGGGAGTGGATTTTGTGTCCTGTGGTGATGGAATTTTATCTTTTTTTAATCACACTGTTTCATTAAGGCTCATCATTTTATCTTTGGTATATGGTGATTGAATATATATCACTATGGTGGGTTCTCACCCCAATTGCTGGAAAAACAACACAGCTCTGGCACCTTTGTCATCACACTATGGTTTGTGACCTCATTTCATGAAGTGATCCATAAGCGCATTGTCCTACAGTCATATAGAGAAGTAGTCACCTCATGAAAGATAACATTTTTTTACTCTGCTTTCTCACCGAAAGCAGCAAATGGCTTCAAACCGGCCAGATGTCATCCAATTCCAGTGAGAGCCGGTTTCATAGTGCAGCACAAGCCACAAGCATGCCGACTGTACCAGCAGTTGTATCACTACTTGATCTGCTCCAGTCATGTGACTGAAGCTAAACAGGTGTGAACTTGGATAGTACCTAGTACCAGGTAAACCACCTGGTAAAAAAAAGTTGCTGCTAGAAGTGGTGTTGATGCTCCAGTAAGTGGCGATCTGCCGTTTAGCGAAATAATCCCCGATACCACAGTGCAGTGATGGGGACACTGTACTGAAGGAGGTGCCATCTTTTGAATGAGATGTTAAAATGAGGTCCTGACCCATTATGGTCATCTAAGATCCAACGACACTCTTCAACAAGAGTAGGGGGTTCACTAACTTCCTGGCTTAATTCCCAACCTGCCACCAAATCATCCCCTGATCTAACTGGCCATGCAATTTGTCCTCTCCCACTCCACCTTGAGCTGATGTGTGGCGAGTGTTCTGGAGTGGAATGTCCGCTATCGCTTTATCCAGGTGCATGGGTGGTGGTGGAGAGATGAGATTACCCTATATGAATGCAAAGCATTTTGAGTATCAATGAGAATATGCTGTGTAAACGCATTGTTCATTCACAGTGAATTTTGAGAATGACTTTCAGACTGAGCTGACATCATCATACACTTATATAGCTGGAGACATGTTACGCGTTGCAAGGTGACTAATTCTCCGTACAGCCTAATTCCCGACCAAAAATGTTGTATTCTACAAGTGCAAAAGCACGACCACTTTGCAGTTGTCAACTACTACATAGGAACATAGAACCCAACTATGTTATGTAGCAATTCATACATTTTTTTTGTCACATTCCCTACTGGAAAGTTCAGTCAACGTTCATAAACTAATTTCGGCCATCCTAAAATCTGCACCCACAGTGGCCCTGAAAATTTAGATTAGACAAACACACAAAGTTGGTCAACTGAAGAAAGCTGGTCACAGTTAGCAGTCAGACTCAAGAACTCAAGCTTCCTAGGGCTTCTCAGCTAGTAAACGGCAAATTGAACGACCATTGAAAACACTGTTCTACCACTATTGACTGACTACGGTTAAAACTAGAATTTGGTTACCACAGAATACTTTGCCCGCAGTTGACAATGATCAACAAATTTTAACAATAGCAAGAAAAGTATCCTTAGAATATGACTAATGACAGTTCTCAATTTTTTGGCACGTGAGTAGATTAACATTAATGCGAGGCGTAGAACTCATTTGAATGGACACGATCCAAAGATTAGCCGATCCACAAGATTTTAACTGATGGATGAAGTAGATCAATAAGGCCATGTAACAGCGTAACTTACCTTCAAGAACGTCCATCATTCGGTGACTCCAGGCATATTCAATTATCCACATAGCCAGCGATGGAATCCGTTCAGTGCACATTATTTCAGATTGTTTCAAACAAGAGCGACTCTCCATTTCCAACAGGAACAAATAAATAATGTCTTAACCTCTTTCATGCATATGCTTAGAACAACTGCACTTCCGATGCTGTCCAGTGAGCAACATGACAAACGAACTGATACGCAACTCAAATTTCGCCGACCCGCTGCGTTCTCCTATTGGCTTGAATATTCGGCTTAAAATCCGTCTTGCCAGATTTTCATTTTCATTGACCAAACTGAACAACAACGCTACTTTGAATTAGTATTTTGAAGATCTTTCTCTGTTCTTTCATTTAAGTCTGGATACATGCGTGAATTTCTGAAATACCATTATCGTCTTTATTAATCCTGTGAAATAATCCAAAAAGAAATCATCTGGCAACCATAAGACCACGAAACTTTCCGAGGACATGTTGGGGCAAATACTCTAGCATCACGTGATCGTGAGACGCTTAGGTTCGAACATAATAATAAACGGGAAATGTTATTTAGTCCATGGTGCCAGAGAATGGTGCGAGAGTGAGGCGTTATGAGAGACATGACGCGAATGGAAGACTTGTATGGCAATGATTCACTTCTTTTCAGAAACAAATCTGTAGTAGATATAATGCATATGACACCTGATCGAATAAGATTCCCACTCCAAGCCAGTAGGTCGCAGTAATGCGCATTTCAGTAAGTCAACGAAATGAAGTCACCGAAGATAGTGAAGAATAAACCAGGGATATTTATCTACCGCTCTGTCCTCATCTGCACAGATTTACTTCTGCATTGTATAGCTTCATGTCAGGTACCTCTAAGAGCTGGCAGGATTTACCTGGCTGAGTTCTCTCTGTTGAACAGTGATGATAGTAATACTCTGAATTTAGAACATTTTGGGATATTTTTCCCACCACAATTCACTTTATGAATTAATGACCATACAAAACAAGACGAAGGAAAAAAGGTACTGAAATCATATTTATGTGGGTTCCTGCTCTTATTGGCATAGTGGGAAATGAAAGAGTATACAAGCTAGCCAAACAAGCAGTTAAGAAAGAAAACATACACAAACATCTTTCACTCTCAAAATCAGAAGGAAAAAGTATAGTTTTGGAAAAAATGAATAAAGAGTGGCAGCAGCACTGGGATCAGGAGACAAAAGGAAGACATCTACACTCCATTCAGAGCAGAGTTGGCATGATGAGAAGCAGGGGAGGCAACAGGAAGGAGCAGTTATGGTCAGATTAAGGATTGGACAAAGCATTCTGAGCAGTACTCTCAAGATTATGGGAAAACATCCAACTGGTTTGTGTGAACAGTCCCAGGTACAAGAGACTGTGCAGCATGTGATCTGTGAATGTAGAAAATATGAGGCAGACAGAAAGGACATGTTGGAGGAAATAAAGGCAGCAGGGCTGCCAAGGTCAAGGTTGGTTGAATAATTGGAATTAGTGAGACGTTTTTTTTTTTTTTTTTTTTGGATTTCTTTAAATATAATTTAAGCGATGATATAAATCCAGTAGGTGGCGGTAATACACCAATTGGTTTTAAACTTACATAAAACCAAAAGAAGAAGAAAAACAAGCGTGATCGTAGAAGAAGGAGAAGATTGTCCAATGGGAAGTGTTTCCTGCAATCTGCAATGACTGAAAATCATCTGAAAGGTCGCTGTGCGATAATTTGTGTTTTTTTCCACCGTTGAATTATTCCGTTTGCCTCTGAATTAAAGTTGTCACTTGTGATCAGTGGTAAGTGATCACATTACATCAGCTAATTAATATCCAGCTGCAAGACCACTTGGTTCACGGGGCAATGGTCGCTTGCTCTACTGTTGCTTGCTATATCAATCCTTGTCGGTACGGCAGCACTTCGCAGAATCACCCCCGCCAAGTATGTGTTTGCTTGCCGTACTGTAATCTTGCATAAAAGACTGTCGAAATTACGATTCTGTGTCAATACCTTGTTTATTATTTTTTGTGCTGATACGGTTACTTAACCATTAATTCTGTGCGTGAGGGACAGTCAGGGAAGGGGCAAGCTATTCAGTGTTCAATTGTTGTAGTTATGTTTATTAACGGTTGTTAAATGCCGCTAATTAAGCAAATAAAAAACCAGCAGCAATCACGTACGGTATATTATGCATGTTAAGCTAGCTTTCCAAAGTAACTTTGAGCGTGCCACTTAATTGACTCCAAAATAAATTCAGATAATGCGCATTAACACTTAAATTTTTCAGTTTATCAGGTGAAACTATCGGGCAAAACGGCTAACCAAATACTGTTTTACTCTGAAAAAATAATAAGAAAAAAAATCAGCCATACGTGAAATTTCTGGCTTATAAACCCCTAATAATAAAATTGTAATAAGTTGGGGCTGCCTTTTTCGTGTGCAAGTGACAACCTCATTCGAACAGTGATTAGAGGCTGCCTCCTTGGTCGTTGATTAACAGCCTTGACTCTTGCTGCAGATTGGCCTGAGCTGTCGTGGAGCAGATTGACTACACCCAACCATGAATAGACCTTTCTGGGCATCCATCTTGTTGCCCTGGGCTTTGCGGAAGGGTGCCCAAAAATCTCAGCTCACCAGTGCCCCCTTCTGGCTGCTAGCATGCGCCTCCCCTGCGCCAGCCAGATCACACTCCTCGAACATTAAGGTGCGCTCCTACTTGCAGTACCTGAAGCGGAAGGTGCAGGCACCTCCAACTCCACCCTACAGTCATGTCTGCCAGGTGGGCGACCCTGTGCTCAGGGGTCAGGCAGCAGAAGTGGAGGCGGGGTTGGTGGGCGGGGCTGAGGCGCAGAAGGTGATCGGGATGCTGGTGCGGGTGATGCGTGGGCTTGACTGCGTGGGCCTGAGCGCTCCACAGATCGGCGTGCCGCTGAGAATCCTGGCGCTGGAGTTCCCCGAGCGCATGCTGCAGGACTGCTCCCTTGCGACTCGAGAAGCTCGGGGCCTGGCACCCGTCCCACTCCGAGTCTTCATCAACCCGCGGCTGCGAGTGCTCGACTCCCGAACGGCCACTTTTCAGGAGGCCTGCGAGAGCATCTCGGGCTTCTCCGCCTGCGTGCCACGGTACCTTTCCGTGGAGGTCTCAGGTGAGGGTGCGTTTCTTGGGCTGGGGGAGGTCGCCGGTAACGGCATCATAAGTGGGGTGGAAGGTGTGGCCCTCAACTGGGGACGGCCCACAAAACCTCCGGTCCGATGGGAGAGCCTAGGAAAGATTTCTCTCTAGGGGACCAATTGCTAAGAATGTCATATGATATGGATGCAAGTGCCCTCAACTGAAAGCGTACAGTACGTCATGTTCTGCATTTCATGCTACAGTACAGACACAGAACAAAAGGAAATTCTGTCTCAGCCCAAATACATTCAGACTGCACTATGGGTGAGCTCGTGGTGTGACTGGTCTGTCCGTAAGTATTTGGACAGCAATTGGATTTCTTTTTGTTTCGTCTGTGCACTGCAGCATGATTCAAAGAATATGAGGTCAAAGTACTATCTGCTTTCATTGAGGGCACTAACATCTATATCAGATTACATTCTCAGGAACTACTGGAATGTTTATGCTGGCTGAGTAGTACATTGATTATTACTGGGGTGAAAGAGCATGCAGAAGACAATATGATCTGGACTCAAAATGTGATTGATAATCAGGATCACAACTTTTAAAAGCTAAATTAATTGTGCTTAATCTAAATGGCAAGTGTGCAGTAAAGTAATGATGAATATTTGTGTACTGTAAATGTGCAATTGGAAATCTATTAATTGAAGAGGTGCCATTTTTGACATGCCCAAAAATACAAGTGGTATAGTATAATGCCAATACCCCCATATAACACAGTTCAATGATGAGTGCTTTATTTCCATTTAAATTCTGCTTAATGGCTGTAACCACAGCCGTGTTTCCCTCCAGATTGCATTCCCTGGCTCCTTAGCAGTGACGATTATAATTTTACCGAGGGGTCATTCCATATGAAGTCAACCAATTTTCGGAAAAGAAGGTTCCATGGGAATAGTCATGGATTCTCTTTGGCATGACTAACATGCACAGCCTCCACTTTTTTTGGGCTTTTTTGGCCAGAATGATTTTAAAAGGGGGCACAAATTTTTGGGGGGTTTTTATGAGTGAGAAGGGGGTTTAGAATGATGGGGGGGGAAATTTGAAAGGAAGGGGCAGATGTGGCGCGAATAAAAAAAAAAATTGCGGTAATTCCACATCCATATTCTTCCCTCTTGCCATTCACTTGGTTTCCTAGGTCATGAACTTCTTATGTTTTCCTTTTTTATGCTTTTTTTACTTCCGCAATCGATGAGAACAAAGGTTTACATGTTAAGGTAGACATTACATTAGTGTCAGCAGTGGGATTCGAGCCTGGAAACTTATGGAGAAAGCAATGTTAATGAAACCATTCACTGTGGCCTTAACCACTACACCAACTGAGTTTGTTGCCAGCTCAGTGCATCAGTTTCCATTCATCGCTGAAGGGTGAAAGACAACCGAAGGTGTGTGTGCGTCTTTTATTTATTGTTGTCAATGAGGAGACGTCTAGCGAATAGCCATTTTGATGTCATTCATGCTGGTGAGTCGGCTGATCTGTTGACACTGGGTAGAATAATTTGAGCAGAACAAACCATTGTTTGTGGCCGAGTTGTGTTAAGGTTGGGGTTAGGGACAGGAATAGGGATAGCATTCCCTGTGAGTTTGATTAAGGTTAGGCACAGGGATAGGGATAGCATTCCCTATAAGTATGGTTGGGGTTAGGGATAGGTGTAGAGATAGTTAAGTTCGTTTGGTAAGTGTGAGCACGAGGCTCGGACACGGTACGCGAGTACGGTTGGTACTAGTATCAAATGCGAAAGCAACTGTACTTCAGCAAGGCAGATTACCGTTATGTGTCACGGTTGTCTTGTTCGAACAAATGCAGCGGCGAAAGGATCTCTCCATTCAAACGAAGAAATTCAATACTTGCTCGAAATGTAGGCGCACGAAAACAAAATCAACCGCTGGGTATGCTACGCACAAAAACTCGGAGGTTATCGGAATGATTTGTGCGCAGCTACTTTCGCGTGCTTTTGACTGAACAATAGATTAGCGTCATGACAAATTAAAGAAAATGTCGCTTTGATAGTCATATCAAAGTGCGCGACGCGGTGCCAAAGTCCTGCAGCTCAAGTTATGAGGCAGATAAATTTTCATGGTATGAGGCATGGATAACATAATCAGCCAAATACACAAGGGCGAAATTATAAGGTTTTTTTTTACTTCTTTATTGTTGTTAACGAGAAGACGTCATGTAAATGGGCAGCCATAAATGCACTCGCGTGTTTTCTATTTAGAATGGAAATAAAAGGCGTGATGAAATCGGTCCTACGTGCACAGAATTGGTTTCAAGACTATAAAGGGTCGTGTTGTAAGCAGCGGCAAACAAGAAGAAGATTGAGTGATTGCACGGTGCAAGATGTGTGGAATTTATTGATTGTGTGCCAGTGGTGGAAGATCAAGAGGTCCTTGCCATCCACGCATACGAGCAGCAGCGATGGCTTGGGTTTTAATCTGGCCGAGTAGCCTACATGTGGCGACGTAAACACAGCGGCGTCGACCACTGTCATCAAACTTTACCTGACATCCTGCATCTATAAGCGCCACCTAAGAGTAACACCGAGAGGACGTCAATGGAATAATGTCATTAAGCCAACTTCGATGTAAGTTCCAAACTTAATGTTGTTAGACGCAAAGCAAGCTTAAGCACGCGAATTATTACTGAAACAGAGATTCAGATGTGAATAAAAACCCCACAATGACACATACGGCTGGGTGTTGAACACACTAGCGCACGCAATCTGAGCGCTCGCCCTTGCTGCGCTGCATGCGCTTGCCTATGTGCTATCGTGAACTATGCATGCGTTGCGCATGCCCCAGTATTGTCAACAGTGTCATGGCTGCCACCTTTGTGAGCTAGTAGCACGCATAGCCGCTCTAGAAATTAAAGTGTAAATTATCTTTACTGGATGTGCGCTCGAAGTTTTTACACACCCGAATAGGTTTTGTGACAGCAAAATATACATGACTGGACAGAACAACTTCTAATTCCGGGAGTATCATATCTGATACAGACAAAAATCAGCACTCCTCCAGAACCCAACACTAGAAATTTCAAATTATTTATATGCTCTCTACTATCTATAGCTATTCCTTAACATGTATAAGAATAAGTTTTTGTGTAATATGTACCTTGGAATGCCAAACTTCACCGCCAAAGTCCAAGGAAATTCATGAATTCCCATTCACATGCAGCTACTACCTTGAAGTGAGTGACTAGGGGAGATACTACTCCTGCAATCTCATTTTTTCCTTCTAGGTGGCAGCACTGTGTATCATACATGAGAGCAGTCGTGGTTTTGTTGCATCTTACCAGGTGGGCATGGTCCTTTGGTCCTTCAAATTTGGTGTATCATATATGACACAAGGGGCATTATAGGGTTAAGGTAAGCCGGAAAAGTCTTTTTTTTTTTTCCCCGTTTTTGGTGGAGGTTGCGTGTGGTACTCTTACCTTTTTTTCAAACTATAATAGAATATTGCTTTGGGTGGCAAATGAAAAGATACCAAGTTTAAGCTCAATCAGCCCACTAGTTTTGATTTTGGGGGGGGGGGGCCTGAAACTCTAATTTTTCTCAGGACTTGTTCTCTAGGCTCTGTGCTACCCTTCATTGCAAATCAAAGTAGTTTTAACCCTTTTAGTGTTGTTTTATACGCTCTCAAAAATGCTACTTTTACAAATAGGTATCAAAGCCTACACATTTTAGGGTCCCATTTTCACACCCATCTGATGAAATGTTTGGATTAGTCGTAATATCAGATATTGGTAATGGTCAAAAGCTTTCTATAGCCACCAATTAATATTCTGTAGCATTTACAGTTCTTTGGTAATATTGATCCTTATTTTACCCTACTGTGGGGGGTGAACCTTTTTTGACCCCCTTTTTCAGGATGTGGGTATCGTTTAATTTTATTGAAACCTATATTTTTGCAAAGCTCCTGATATGCACTGCCACCAAATTAAATTTCATTATGGAACTAGCATACTGTTAAAAAATACTGAGTCATGTTCTTCAATTGATGTCCTGAACTCACCCCCTTTTAGGGATCGTTCACAATTCAACATTTTCTCGAGTGTAGAAACGGTACATTTTTTTCAGATCCTCCTCCCCCAAAAAAATGTACTGTAAAAATACATCACTTTTACCTAAATATTTCCTCTTTTTAAATGTATGAAGTGTACACAGATAACCCCACCCCACTCCCGTGATGTTGAAAATTGTGAATGGCTCCTTATGCTGCTTTAGTTCTTACCAGTGCCATTACTGGAGTCACTGGTTTCTAAACCACTAGCTGATTCTGTCAAACTCATAATCAGAAAGAGTGTACTGCCTTTCAAATACTGCAGTACTTGGTGCAGAGATGATTGAGAAATGGGTCAGCTGCACCCAAAGCAACATTTTATCAAAGTTTAAAGAAAATCCATGACTATGCCCATGGGAGTCCTGGTTGACTTCATGTGGACTGACCCTGAGACAAACCAAACGATCATCTTTTTCATCAGGGCTAAATGAGAAAGGAGAGCCGGTTACCTGGCAGGCGACAGGCTGGCCTGCTCGGATCCTGCAGCACGAGATGGACCATCTAGATGGGGTTTTGTACATTGACCGGATGGACAGTCGCACCTTCACCAACATCCACTGGCAGTAGCACAATGAGTGATGACATGTAGAACACGAGTGACTGCATTCAGACCAAGGAGTAACCTGGGAGAGGTCTGCTGCTGCCGCCACATGCCATCGGTGGTTTACATCAGTCACACCGGCTCACTTGCCTGTATACACCAATGTTGATACGCCTGTACAGTTTATGGAGGCCAAACAGCTTGCTATGTTTTAATAGCAGACTGTATAAGGAGCAGGTCATTAAAGAAAATTTAAGCAAATAAACAGTGTAAACAGAATATTTGTTGACTACATGCCCTTTGAATTATTTATTTATTCAGTTTTTTGTCCCGCGTTTCAGTTCAACTGACAGTGCTGTAATTAGTTATCCCTGTTGAACACTGAAATTCTTTCAGACGACTATCAATTCAGGAGAGCATCAGATTATCTTCACATCTGTTAAAAAGATGCACAGCTAGCTGTCACTTTGGTTCTGTAGATGTGTATGAGTATATGTTGAAAGGCAGATGTAACCACCAGGACTGTACCACTGTCCAATAAAATAACTCCAGTCGCAGAGAAAACATGAATGGAACAAAATATGATCAACACCAGTCTACCTTGAAACAAACTAGCACTGATGGCAAGAAATACTATTTTATTGACAGCTCAAATTTAACGCATCATCCCAATCATTTTTTTGTGCCGCATATAACTTCGATTAAAACCAAAACTAACTTGACATCTGAATGCCGACGGTACAGAAGAATTACATTCTTTTTATTGGATAGACAGAGCGTTTCTTGTGGCATTTAAGTATTTTTACCCCACTTAAACAGTGCCCTTCAGCCTCTGCTCTGCTGAGTAGCCACACAGTATCTCAAAAGCAGATAAACAGCATCCTGCTTATCATATAACATCCCATGATATCAGGCCAGCTAAGAGGTGGGTTATGGACATCATACAAGTCCCTGATCCTGTCTCTCTTCTGGATAGGGCCACTGCTGTTTTGCTCAGACAGCGAGTGGATTCCACAAATCCTGTTTCACTGTGTTCACCAGCACCACATGAATCAGTATATTGGCACAAAGTCCGATATTCTCACCCTCTGACCTCACAAGGGTCGAATTTCATGGGTTGAGCGGTCTTTGAAACGTAGTACAATAATATCCAAAATAGGCGTGCAATGCAAGGAATACCCCTCAGCCCGATGTCGAAGTTTTTGGAGACGCCCGCCTGCCCGCCCAACCGCACGAAGGATAGCAATACCCCGTCAGCCTTGAGGGGTGAGGGGTAATAATAAAATTTCCCATTTATGAAGTCCCCATTTTAGAGATATTTTGTAACAACAGCAAGTCTGCTTCCCAGTTTTTGGGAGAACGGATGAATGTTGGCAACAGGTATTGCGGACAGGAATTTAAGCATTTATGCAACACTTTCACAGTTAAGTCCTTTCCCTTCAGGTGAAGCAGTGGCTGGTGAAGGTGCATCTCATTGTATGGAATGAATCCCCAAGGAATCACACAGATGTGGGCACAGAAAGATATTTTCCACATGGACATTTGATTGGACTCTCATACCAACACTCCTCACAAAGCCTGTATGGACAGGACCTACAAAAAGCATGATAAACCTGTTGGCAGTCTGGTTTGCTACAGACCAGTGCCTGCCCCTGTGACCCCGAGGGCCCACCATTCAAGGTTATACCCATTTGTGCTGCTGAGACTGTGACCTCATTGGCCCTGTATGATGCAACAGCGGAACCATCGGCTACTTTCAGCTCCTTAGGACATGGTGTTGAAGGCCCTCCCATTGACGTATGCCACTTAGCATCTGAAGCCACTCTAGGTTCCGTCCATGACTTGACATAAGCCTCTCCTGCTTCGGACCCATCCTTTGCATGTGTTGTATCCCTCACTCCCTTCTGTTGCCTGCGTACTACAGTTACAGAACCTCCCACTGTAGACCCTGAAAGGGCTGAGTTGCTGAGAGGTTGGTGGTTGTGCTTTGCCTTCTTACTGCTGTCCACATCAGTCAGTGTAAGTTTGTGATGGTTCTCCACACAGCTTTCCCGGATTTTACAAGTCAAAAAGTGCGTGTTACCGCACTGCTGGCACTTGCAAAACTTCCTTGGACTAGGGTCTAGAGCGCAGGTGCAGGTCCGATTCTGCTCTGGACCTGTAGCCACCCCTCTGTGCTCAGCTGTCGGGGTGAACGGCAGGCTGGCTGTGCTCGTCAGAGTGATGTGCATTTTCTTGTTTGAGAAGCGGCTGCCCCCTTCTGGTCGGAGGCTCATGCTTCTACACACAGAGGCTGGATACTGCTTCTCCTTCCCAGGACTCGTTGCGCTGGTCTCTTCCATGTGTCCCTCCCCGTCTGCAGTGTACAGGTCCAGCTCTCCCTGGTCCTCCCAGTCCATCGCCCTCTGCTTCACCAGGCTCTCCAGCACTGCTTCCAGACTACAGCCCTTCCTTCTGCCCTGCACCAGGCTTAACTCTGCGCCTGCACTGGCACCTGACTCAGCGGCGGCTGCGGACAGTAGGCGGCTCTCGCACCGCGCCACGAAGAATGCGCACGCCAAGCTGAGCAGGGTGGATGCAGCTGGGGGCGCGTCTCGCAGTTCAAACTCTGCGCCCTTCAGCTCGTATCCCAGCAATCGAAACAGGAGCTGGGCCTGGATCTCAGACATCGCTGGCCTCACCAGGTGTGTGAACATGCCTGAGAAAATCTGAATATATGGACAAGAGTGAGAGAATATTTTGAATTTTTTGCTTTTACTGATGCAGAAATAATTGTCACAAAATATTAAGTTCCAGAAAAACTATTCAATATTTAGGCTACACAAAGGATTTAAGATGATTAAGAGTTATTGTCCATTGTAGCACAAATTTAGCCGCTAGGTTACACATTAAAGGGATGCGTCCCTCACAACGGACACAGCAGCTAACACTAAGGACAGTTTGAGACAAAGTGCACACTTCTAGTTCCATTTGCACTTGCTAATATGCTGTGAAAGAGGTTGGAGTCCATTCCATCCCAGCACTTAATTAACTAAACACCTAATTACACATTTTGCAGGCTTAAATTAAATGAGATGCAGACATCCCACCACTGCAAAAAGGGTGGGGAGGAAGGAACTCCCGCAAAATATTTAACGGCGGACGTGTGGGTAGAGAAACAAAATGTTTGATCAGCAGAAAACACTACCTGACAGGGAGAACGGGGCACAACATTGCGCAAGACACATGGTAATTTTGCACTGTTGCATTGTGTTGATTTTATGCAGTTGGAGTGCTGATCTGAGAAACTTCATCACAAATTAATGGTGTCATATGTGGTTAGTTGGACAAAATATAGACCAGTAGAAGACAAGACCATAAAACAAGAATCCAAGCTTTAAAAAATGAAACTGTGATAAAAGTTGGATTCATCTCCATCTGACTTAAGTTTAAAAAAAGACAAGACCAGTGCATTTCTTTGCATTTTGAATACTGATGCAATGTGCCTTGAGGTTATTGAAACTAGCACTGCAGCAAGGGTAAGTTCTGAAAATTACCCCTCCACTTCTAAATGTTGAACTTTGACCACCTGGAAAGTTCTTTAAATGTCCTGCAAGTGTACAATAATGGAGATGCCAAACATGTTGTATGAGGATCAAAAAATATTGAAGCATTTTTAATTAAGTGAATGGCCAGCAGTGAGGAAATTGCCTGCATTGTGATTTCATCACTGTTTCCGGTTGTCAGTATAAAACAGGATCCCAGGAATTATAGAGTTAGCTTTTGATCTCTGATTTGTCAGAGATTTAGGACCACTAACAGATATCAGTAGGAAGGTGACAAAATTTGGGAGATGCTTGGACCTTCAGAGAGAGGTAAGATTATGAAAAATGAGAGAAACTGATTATGATACGCTGTTGTTGGGCCTTTAGTTTGAAATACTATTCCACCATTAACACCTGTAATATACACAAGAGTAGGAACGCAGGCCATTCATATGCTGAAATAAACAAACCTTAACTACTCTGTACTCCTTCCTCCAGGGACACAGGTACAGATTGAGGGCTGCTTGCTCCAGAACCTCAAAAGCCCGACTGATCGTGCCCAGGCACGGTGCTGTACGTAGGTCTGTGAGCCCTCCCACAGTGTGACCCCATCTAGGAGGAACCAGGAGGGAGTCTTCAATCGCTGCCAGGATATCCAAGCTCAGGGCAGCAAGCAAATCTAGGTGATTTCCTCCTTTCAGCATCCTCTCCACACTCTGACAGAGCTCTTCATCTCTGCACACAAGGTCTAGGTCTCCTAGTGCTACCCTCCTCTCCAGACTCATTTGGTACAGCTCACAGATGTCCCTGCCACTGTTGGATCGCCCCAGATTACTGTGACGAGATTCCCTAAACAACAAAGAGTAAGATACATTTACAACCATGACAAACAAGTAAGTTGCCCATAAGGGCAAAAGACCAACTTTAGTTGTTTAGAATTTGAGAGCAGCGTAAACAATGGACCTTGAAAACAAGACAGAGGCATGGAGTGAAAGCTCATTGGTTTTACTGATTAAAAGTATGAACTTGTGTCCCTGAACACAGAAAAGTTTCCAGTCAAGTTTTCAAATGTGAGTCTTTTATGGTTCTGGAGTTTTAGGAGGACAAAGGATTTGGTAACATGAGCTCATTGCTGGTTTACTGCCAACTAAAGTGGGAATAATGTGTTCACACAGGTGACTATGGACGAGACAGCACAGATGCTGGTGTCACAGAGCTACAGGACAATCATATAGGTTTCACTTTCACAGCGCCTGGTGTAGACCGCAAACACTCTTCTTTAAGCAATGTTTTCCATTAACACGGCTGAAGTCCGGCTGCGACTGGCTGCGGGGCAGACACGGGACATCGCACGCGTCCCATGGCGCGTCCTCAGTGTTTCCATATAAACGGCTGAACTACGCTGTTCATCCGTTTTCGTCCTCATGGCAGGACCCAACACAGCACGACCTGAACAGCACCTCATCGTGGACAAAGAGCTCATACCATAATAAATAAAAGCTACATTTAATACAGAAGAAGAAACGGACAGTAAGAAAGCACCATTAAAGATGATAAAAAGATGAAGATGGCTGGAATTGTGTTCTGTTGAATAATAAAGTGATATTCTGAAGATTCTGCTTCATCCTCTGAATTGCAAGAATTAGATGAAATTGTTCAAACTCTGTACAAATGTTGCATGAAAACCACTACTCTTATCATCTTGTGACAAACTTAAGCGTATGATACACAGGAACACTTCTGATATACAGAAATCACGAAGGTATCGTGACATTACAAAGCTCAGATCATAATTTAAAGCGGCAGTATGCTTTTAATTCACTGAGAATGGTAAATACATGTATGTTGCTGCAGAAACATCGGCTCTGCTCTAAACAGGGCAACAAATACACATTGCTTCAAAGGTACTCATTTGTTAAATAAATAAAGTGGGGAAACCCCTATGAACTATAGGGAATTCCTCGTGCGATTTGTGTAAGCTGGAGCTGGAATCGCTCCCTGGTCCGATCGGAAAAACTCCGCTGCAGGAGCCGTGTCAAAATCGCATGGATGGAAACACTTCATACAAAGACAATCATATGCGAATTTTGACGTACCCGCGTCTGCGCCGGCGCCTGACTTCAGCCGTATAAATGGAAACACAGCTTTATTCGGGAATGCGGCCAAACAAGCCAGCCCAACTCGTCTTTGACAGTTTCTGCTCGGGATATTCTATTCCAGTACATCTTATATGATTATACAGTAGTATGTGCGTTTTTCACAAGTACATTTATGAGCCACGATGTAGAATTATTGACAAACCTTAATTGCCAATCAGTCGACTGGAATTAGTTGTCCGACAGCGCCACCAGTAATATTAACAAGTCAACATACAAATCGCATGAAAGGAAGCTAACACGAAAGTGAAAGCAGAAAGCTTTCCTAGCATAAGTAAGCGAACAATAAAAACAGATAATTATGATTGTTATAATAGGGCAATACAGCATTTACAGCAGTGAACCGTCGTAAAAAGCGACCGTTCATGCAAGTAAAATTACGGACAACTTCGTCAGATGTGTTGTCTGTCATCGAAGAGTCCAAGTTAACGAACGTTGGCTAACTGACGTTGGTTAGTGGGACAGCAAAATATTAGCACGTCAGTGGTTCTAACAGTTAATTAGCAAGTGATTTGACCAAAAGAAAGCTTTAAAGCTGCTTTCACTCTGGACGCGAAACGAATTTTTCGCACGACACATTACATTAAAAGTCAATGCAAAGACGCGAATATTGACTTCTGTCGAGCGAAAAATTCGTTTCGCGTCCGGTGTGAAAGCAGCTTCATTCGTGTCTGACAGAAAGTAGCAAGCTAGGTAACTACATAACGTTGCGGTTGCAGCTTAGAAGACTTGCCTCGTTTCGTTTTTGCTTCTTTTATTCTTGGTTAGATTATCCATTTCAGTTAATGTAAACCAAGGTCTAGCCTGTTGGAAACTTTTCCGAGATCTGAACTCTGAAACTTGCCAAAGCACCTGATTTGACTCGCTTGCTACTACCTTTCTAATATGATAGCTATTCCTTAGTTCTGAAGTCCTCAATTTCAACAAGTTGGTTTCGACTTCAAGATTATGTTACCCCAGAAATGGTTAAAAAAACCACTGGCTGACTCTGCGAACGTGTTGAACGAACTCGTCCAACTAGCTTGCTGCACTTCCTCGTCGGTCAGCATGGACGTATATGACGTAGCGATATTATAACTTCTTAAGGTGAGATTTCCATATTTCACAAACCATGCTTCGTGATTTCTGACAGAACAGACTGAACGTCCAGTGCGATAAACTTGCCTGACTTATTTAAAGATGGGGTGGGATATGTCCCGTTTACTGTTTTGCAATGTTTCATGTCAGACTATAGAATAAAAATAAAGCACAGAATAAAAGGCGCACAAATTTTATATGATCCTCATATTCTTTGAATATAAAATTAAATGTCACTTATTTTCCAAATGGCGAACCCGCGGTCTACAGCAGGTGTGGGCAATTCCTGTCCAGAGGGCCGGTGTGTGTGCGGGTTTTGTCCAATGATTAGATCAAAGAAAAATGTTTTATGATGAGAGACAAGAACAGTCTTTAGTGGTCATTCATGATAATTTAAAGAAATGCGCTTGAAATGTCAGATTTCATACATATTGTGGCGAATTTAGACAACTAATTAAAGGACAGAAGTTGGTGTGAAAACCAGGGACAGATACGGCCCTTGTCGCCCACCTCTGGTCTACAGTAAGCTTGCGATATAGATGGTATAAAATGACAAGCTAATGTTTCGGCTAATGTTAGGTACTATTTTGTCGTGTGTACCGACAGTGCGCCACAGAAAGCGACCGACCATTGCCGTATGAAAATTCGCGAAACCGATACCAGTAGGCCTACGAGGCTACTGTAAACGGAATTAGTTAAAGTTAGGTGGCCACTGAAGTTGTGGGCAGGGCTATATTGACCACGACAGCAGGGCGTGGCCTGTTGCGCTTGCGGTCCATTTAAATCTTCAGCGCGACATGCTGCTTACAACAAATCCTACAAGTTTGGTTTCAGATCCAGTTCATACAGCCACCGGGGATTTATCGAGATGCCTAATTCTGAGAGAGTGGTACTAGCGCTTGGCGGAGCTGGTGTTGTTGGTTCCGGAATAGTGAAAGCTTTACTGGAGAGAGGTAAGTGACACACTGGGAGAGGCAGAGGCACAAATCATTTCATTGTTTTAGGATAATGTCATTCCATGGGCTTTAACATTTACATAATATTTTGTTGTTTTTCCATGAATTGATTGCGGATATCATTTTACAGTACACTTTATTAGATAGATAGATAGATAGATAGATAGATAGATAGATAGATACTTTTTTGTCCTCTATGAGGAAATTCTTTTTCTCAGGTAGGCGTGTAGGGACATACACACATAGCCACGGCATACAGGACAAGGTTACATAGAAACATAAAGTCGAAGAAAAACGAATAGCACACAAGATATGAAACAGAACAGGCACAGCATTTAGAATTTTAAATGCAGCAGAGGCAGACATATTTAACACACCACAGGCAAATAACAGGAAAAATTATTGTTATTAATTATTTTGTTCTCCTGTGAACTAGAAAATACTAAGCAATGAAAATCAACTGGCCTACATGAGCAACTCAAGAGATTGGCGTTGTTAATTCTGACACGATTTTGTATGAGTGAAGTCGGCATATTTAAAAAAAAAATGCTATGGATCGATCGCATTTTGCACATTGCATGGACTGACATCCAGCCCAGATATCCATCTCTAACTCTAGAGGTCGCAATAACGCAAATGTCCAGAACGTAGTAAATGGGACAAAACGTGCACCCTACTGTTATTACTCCGCAAACACTACATGTTGGTTTTCTTGTCAATGCAATTAATGACTCGACTACCTCACATTTATTTTGAAATTTCATTTGCTCAGCTGCGGTCTTGAAATTTTTTTACAAACAATGCAGTTTTGAGGTACCCTAATTGAGATTGCGTAATTTTTGTTTGTTTATTGTTTATTTGTTTATCGGCAAGGATCCCCATTAGCTGATGCAAGATGTCAGCTAGTCTTCATGAGGTTCAACAACATTATTGTTCATTTGATAATTCTGTTTTCAGTGTGTTCATCATATGTTCATAATACTAAAAATACTTATGAAGTGAAAACCCTGAGACCCATGAGAGGCCTCCAAAAATCATTTCGTTATTTATGTTTTTATTGTGGAAAAGGAGATAGTGTGTGGTGTAGAGGAGTTTGGGAGTCTGATTCTTCTGAATTAAGACTTCTCCCCCCTCGACTTCTCCAAAAATTTGGGTTCGGACTGTGGGGTGAGCCCCACCCCACGGTGACTCTGATTATTTTTCTTGTTCATTGTCAGAGGTTGGGTTGGGTGAGTGGGGGTGTAGAATGGGAATGATGTGGGGGGGGGGGGGGGGGGGGGGGGGGGGGCAGAATGGGGAGGGCAGAATAGGAGGTTGGGTTTTAGTGGTAGGAAAGTGAGAGTGGGGCCAGGGAGTTGAGGGGTGGATGTTGCCTGCTAATCTCATGGGATTGTTAAATCCAAATATACTTCAAAATGTTTTATGACTTGTCATCATAAACTTTATTAAGTAGAGGATATATTTACAGATCGGAGAGAATGTGATAAATAGATACATTTGCATTTTACAGGTGTCTCTTGTTCTGTAATTTGATTACTCTGCATTAATTATTCGTTACTGTAATTGAGATGAATCGTTCAAATGAAAGACAAAAATGCTGAAAGCAAGCCATTCACCAAAAATCTTAAATATTATTAAATATTATAATTTTAAAAAGTAACGATTTATTCACATACTTTTTAATGTTTGTTTTTTTTTTGGGGGGGGGGGGGGGGGGGGGATAGGGAGCATCTGAGTTGAATGATTTTTATCATTTTTAGTTTTACACATTTTTCAGTTTGGTGTTGTGACAACTAAATTTGCTGCTGTACCAACTGATTATCCCTGACCTTATGTTGCTCTATTTATCAACATTATTTACATGGTTTACTCAAATCTAAAAAAGTTGCAATCAAACTGAAGAAATGCATTGTTCTTAAAAAGGAGTTTTCCTCCCCATCCTCCCCTCGCCACTGAAAAACAACTGATCTGCTGTCCGTACTGTAGCACCGTAAGAGGATGATCGGCTTTATCTCAAGGTTTTTCTGCTGGTGTGATGTGAGGAGTCCAATTGTTCATGTTCTCTTCTTCCATGATATCAGTTTGACAAAAAAATTTAATTTTATCTGTTATGTACTAAATGGTCCTGTGGAACACATTGTGAACTTGCACAATTCAATTTCATATTTCCAACCTCCAATACGTGCTCTGTAAGACAGTAAATTATGAAGTAGACTTCAGTTTACTACTGTAGCATTTGTGATTTGCCTATTCTATTGTATGTAAATTACTGTATGTTAATGGAATTAATTTTTTTGCCTTTGTGTCGTGACTCATACAGGCAGCGTGATAAAATAAAGGAAAAAATTACGGGTGAAATATAATGAATGCAGATGCCTCCGTGGATGTGTACTGATGCATGATGCAGTTAAGCAAGTAACATCCTATCCCCCTCTGGAATGAATGCAGAGTTTGACCAATCTCAGTGTTTTTAGATCAAGTCTTGGGATCAAGAGGAAAAGATCTCAATGCCTGAGAAATCAGTGTCATTCTTGGCGCTTGATTGGTGGAGGCTTCAGTCACGATGACTACTTTTAGCATTTCAATAGAAACCGTGACTGAAGTTACATCTTCATTTAGGTTTAAGGGCAAAGTAACAGTAAATTGCATTGTTGGGAACTGCTGTCGAAAGGACACATGATTGTGATGCAGGATGCAGGACATGGTAAATGCGATATGGACATTTATAAGTGAGATCAGTAAGCAGCGAAGGGCTGCAGTCCATTAGCCTGTCATTTCAGAGACAAATGCACATTTGAGAGTCCGGTGGCATAAAATCCATGAGAGGTACTGGTTTGTTGGCGCAAATGTGGAAAAAGTGATGTGGACAGTTGAGTAAACCTTCACTATCTTCTCAGCATGTTGGGAAGTGCACGTATGCTTCATGAACCCAAAACAAGAGACCTGAACGCTTGATCTTTATTGTGAGGGGTTTGCTGGCTTGGTTATGCTGTGGGTGGCATTTTCTGGAAAGCTTTAGGTTCACTTGTCACCTTAGTGGGGAGGGTCCTTGGAAATCCATACAAAATTTTTGTGAGTGTTAGCCGTTATACTATGTTAAAACATTTCCACTGATCAATATTCATCGCCCCATCTTTAGCAGCCATCAGCCAAATGCACTAACAACATATTGTGTCACCTCATACTCGCATATATTTGCTACTGTGTTATTTTGGTACTCAACAACCCTTTCCCATTCATATTTAATGCTGCAGAAATTACATTTAAAACCCTTTAACTGAGCACATTTTGAGTCACTATATTTAATTGGAAGATGTGGTGAACTCAATTGAGCTTACTGCTAAGCTTACTGCAGCCAACTGTAACAAATTGCTTGATCAGGTTAAGTTCAACACATTACAGTAAGATACAGTGACTCAAAATGTGCTCAACCAAAAAGGCTGAGACAGTTAAAGAGTTAAAATACCTTCATATGAGTATTTGGTCTATCCTGCGCGTTTTGCTCAGTTTTGATCTAAAAATAATCCGAAAGGAAATGCTTTCTCAAATTTGATAGTCACTTGTTTTTAGGGATGAAGGCGTTTCCATGCATGAGATTGCCAGGAAACTTTCAATTTTGCACAAAAGATATGCACTACTGTCTTGAAAGAATACAAACACATAATTGTGCAGTAGGAAAAGTATATTGTGTAGATGCGCAGTTGCGCAAAAGGGCAAGAATACACTAAGTTTTTCTAGAGAAGGAAGCAGATTTATTGGCAAACAAAAAACAAAGGCTAACATAAACAAACCACCACACATATTGGACCTGAATTAGGCCAACAAGATTTACAGAAAAATGTCAACAAAACATTTTGAAAGAAATTATTTGCTTTTGTGCTGTGAATACTGTCGTAGTATAAGATATGTGTGGTTTTCTATGTTTAGGCTTTAAAGTGGCAGTGATCTCAAGGGACAGTGAGAGACTGGAAAAGTTGAAGGCCTTTATCTCGCCATCCTGCGGAGAGAATCTCGTCACACTGGTGGGGAACGTGGGTAAGAGTCCACCCATGACCGCGCACTCACATTAGCTGCACATCACACACACACACACATGCACACGCATTCACCCATATCATACACACATCGCATTTTGTGCTCGCAGTATGCACTGTTTGAATTGCTGTGATCTAGCGGAATATTAGCCATCCACTTCATGCCTAAAGCCGCTTTCACAGTGGACACAAAACAAATTTTTCACACAACAGATTACATTCAAAGTTACGTTAGGTTAGGTTAGATTAGGTTAGGTGTCTTTATTGGTCTCCACCAGGGAGAAATTTCACTCAGAGATAGGGACAAAGTTGTAGCACATGTATGACATGCAATGAGAAATCGACGTACATCAGGTTAATAATAATAATAATAATAATAATAAAAAAAAACACATTAGTGGACAAATACACAAAATACTACTCAAACACTGCCCATACCTGTCCAGTTATGCACCCATTCGTTCAGCTTTAAAAACCACCGCATGTCACCTGTCACAGCGGGCAGAAACACTCATTCACTCTAAATATATTTACATCCATACGACATCCCCACACTCCATCATAAACTTTCACATCACCCATTGCAACATACGGAAATATTAATTCTATCATAACTAAAGATTCATACATCGCCCAGCGTTCATTTATCCCTTCTCATACATACATCCATACACAGGCAGCAGTCATAAATGTACATTCATTTCCACACACACAACCATCACATTTGCCTCTGACTATTAAGGAGCTTGATGGATACGGGAACAAAGGAATGTTTGTATCTATTGCGCCTGCACAAAGGAAGCCTTTTATCTCTTTCCAGAATTCAGTAGAACATATTCACAGTTCAACACATGGGCACTATCTGATAAGATGGCCTTTGCCTGTCTATTTATTGCCTGCTCAAAAAGGTCCTATGGATTAAGGGGGGCAATTACTCCCATAATTTT
Organism: Gymnothorax reevesii; assembly: GCA_029721435.1. Taxonomy (NCBI): domain Eukaryota; kingdom Metazoa; phylum Chordata; class Actinopteri; order Anguilliformes; family Muraenidae; genus Gymnothorax; species Gymnothorax reevesii. The sequence goes on along the minus strand of CM056574.1, from coordinate 25,783,646 downwards.
GCCCGCTGTCCTAACCAGGCTAGCGATCTCTGCTTTAGATCTGACTGTTAGGTTACCCAACCAGCTGGTGATGCCGTAATGAAGGACTGACTCGATTGTCGCTCTTTAGAAAATCAACATAATGTTCTCACAGACTCCAAATATTCTGAGCCTACGTAAGAAATGAAGACGATGATGGATTCTGGCACATACATTGGCCACGTGTGTGCACCAGCTCAAGTCACGAAACGCATGTATTTGCGTCTTTGCATTGACTTTGACTGTAATCTGTCGTGCGAAAAATATGTTTCGCGTCCGCTGTGAAAGCAGCTTTAGTCATCATTTATGTGGCTCCAGCATGATCTCCCCCCTTCTCTCTCTCTCTCTCTCTCTCTCTCTCTCTCTCTCTCCTGCGTATCGCTCAGGTTCAGAGGAGGGTGCAGAGGAGGCTAAGCTGGCTTTACTAAAGGCTGTAGGAAAGGTGACAGATGTGGTGTCCTCACTGGGTTTCAGCTGGTGGCAGGGGGGCCCACCTCACACCCAGACTGCCAAGGAGCTGCACTGGGTGAGCTCTCAGCCAATCACAGGGCCTCATCCACTCTCACTGTTCAGCCTTCAGCTGGGCTAGTCTTGTGTGCCTGGCTCTTACCTGTCTGTTGCATGCGTGTTAAAAGCCATTCATTTCAAAGTGGCAAACTTGCCAACATCTGGGATTTTAGCTAGGCATTTTCTGACAAGTCATATTAACTCCATGGTGGTGGGTGGTCAGGCAACTAATGTTTAGTTTTGGTGGTTGAGATCAAACCTTAGAGAGTCGGTGAGAATAATGGGTAATGATTGGTAATGACTTGTGTATTTCCTGGTGATGGGTCCCATCTCCACTTAACTAATTGAATATAGTCTGTTACATATTTGGCCTGTGAGTCCTCCTGCATACATTCCAGAAATGTCCTTTAAAGGGCCATGAAAGTCAAGCAGAAGGTCATAAGCTATGAATTCTCACCTTTCCCAATTCCTAAGACAAAAGAAAACACCAATTTACAACCTTATGACCACCAACTGGAGAAGAGCATGTCGCCTTTCTTTCATTCTTTGAATGCCACCCAAGGCTTGTCCATCCCTCCTATGTTTTTGGGAGCGGTAGTAAAACTTTTCAGACGTTTTTGATAATTGAGTTTCATTACCTCCTATAATACTCATGTTTAGTCTCATTAAAAAAAGACTGATTCCATGAATCTCTTTATCAACATTACATTGTGCTTCGCTCAGCTCCTGAAAACAAAAATGGCATTTAAATACATTAAGTTTCATGAGAGGCAGTTTATCATGACTCGCACCTTCAGACATCGACAGCTCCGGCAATCAGCCTCCCTTGATCCCTTGGAAGGGGGGTGCCTTTCTCTCTGTCTGAAAAACCACATAAAAATGTGGCCCTATTTTCTGTAAATGGCTTTTTTTTTCTAAGACCAACAAGGAGTTTTGACATCTGTGCAGTGGATTTTGTGGTTGATATAGTTTGCCTTTTCCATTTGAAGAACTGGCTGACTTTGGTTTCTGACATTTTGATTTTGGCCTTTCTTGAGACGGTCTCAAGAGATACAAGCTTTGGTTTGCTGTTTTCTTTCTTCTTGCTAATCTTTGATTGCTCATGTCTGTTTAATTCTTGTTTATGGTTCTTTGTATATTCTATTGTAACCTTTATTCAATTTCCTTGGAACTTGGAATCAGACTCTAAGTTGGGCTGTTTGATAAAGGTTGATCCAACAGTTTGTTCTGCATATCAATGACTATGGCAATTTATTTGTTAATATCTTTGATGGTAATTGATAAAGCTGCATGAATTAATTTTCATGTTGGATAAGAGAGGGCTTTTAACTGTTGACACATATTTGCGTATGTCCTGTCTATACCTCTGTAATATGTTGGTGTATGTTGGTGAACATGTCTTTATTGTGCTCTTTTGTTGTACCCTTCCTCAGCGGAGGTGCTTCATCATGTTTCATAATTACTATTAAAAAAAACTATAATAAAATAAAGCTGACCTCCAAACAGGTGGGGTGGTGACAGGTTACAGCGCCCTCCATAATTATTGGCACCCTTGATTAAGATGTGTTAAAAGCCTTAGAATAAATTCAATTTTTATTGCAGAAGCATATTCACACACTGAAAATTATAGAAAAATATAACCTTCAACTCAAGTGAATTTTAAGGGAAAAAATCCCTGACTAAGATATAATTATTTTTCATAAAATCACCTGTTACACAATTACTGGCACCCCTAATAATTCCTAGGAATTAAATGTAATTGAAGTATTTCTGTCATTTCTACAGTAGTTTACAAGGTGATCAGAGGATCTAGGAACATTTAATTAGTAAATCATGACTTCCTGTTTCCCTGGGGTATAAATATGACATGACACAGTGGCCATTTCTCTTATCCACTCTTCAACGTGGAAAAGACAAAGGAACACACCATTCATGTAAGGCAGATGTGTGTCGACCTTCACAAGTCTGGCAATGGCTACAAGAAAATAGCCACTCACCTGCACCTGCCCATGTGTATTGTCAGAGGAATCATTAAGAAGTTTAAAACAACTGGAACAGTGGTAAACAAGCCTGGACGAGGACGCAAGGTTATTTTGCCACCACCCGCAGTGAGGAGGATGGTAAGAGAAATAAAAAGTTCCCAAAGCTCACTGTTAAAGAATTGCAATAAATGGTAGCATCTTGGGGTCACAAAGTCTCCAAAACAACCATCAGGTGCTATCTACATGCCAACAAGCTGTTTGGGAGGCATGCACGGAAAAAACCTTTTCTCAATCTCAATCATAAACCCAAACGTCTGGAGTTCGCTAAGCGGCAGTGGGACTTCAACTGGGACCGTGTGCTTTGGTCAGATGAAACCAAGATAGAGCTTTTTGGCAACACACACTCTAAGTGGGTCTGGCGGAACACAAAAGATGAGTATGCAGAAAGCACCTCATGCCCACTGTGAAGTATGGGGGAGGATCGGTGGTGCTGTGGGCCTGTTTCTCTTCCAGAGGCCCTGGGAACCTTGTTAGGGTGCATGGCATCATGAACGTTTTGAAATACCAGGACACTTTAAATCAAAATCTGATGGCCTCTGCCTGAAAGCTGAAGATGGCTCGTCACTGGGTCTTCCAGCAAGATAATGACCCTAAACATGTGGCCAAATATACACGGAAATGGTTTACCAGACACAGAATCAAGCTCCTCCCATGGCCGTCTCAGTCCCCAGACCTCAACCCCATTGAAAACCTGTGGAGTGAGCTGAAGAGGAGAGTGCAGAGGAGAGGACCCAGATTGCTGGATGATTAAGAGAGATTGTGCAAAGAGGAATGGTCAAAGATCCCTCTTTCTGTTTTCTCCCATCTTGTGGAACATTATAGGAGAAGATTAGGTGCTGTTTTGTTGGCAAAAGGGGGCTGTACAAAGTATTAACAACAGAGGTGCTAATAATTGTGGCACACATGATTTGATGTAAAAGAATTACTTCTTAATGTGGGATTTTTCCCACTGAACAAATGCACTTGAAATAAAGGTTGGATTTTCCTCTTTTTTTCATTGTGGTCCTATATTATTTAGAAAAAAAACTGAATTTATTAGAAGGTAAAGAACATATCTTAACCAGGGGTGGCAACGATTATGGAGGGCGCTGTATATATATATATATATATATATTAAAATAAAAAGTTCTGGATTATCTAGCGAGGGCGTCTAACTGTTAAAACTGCTGGATTCAGAAATGACGCATAATTCTTCTTCTTCTTCATTCGAGATTCCGGCAGGCTGTATTCCGTCTGGTGTAATGCTGCCCTCCACCATTCATTTCAAAACACTTTTCAGATCTTCTCACCATTCGCTCTCATACTCATACCTATGGGCAATTTATCGTCTCCCATTAACCTGACATGCATGTCTTTGGAAACCAGGAGGAAACCTGCGTACCCGGAGAAAACCCACGCGAACACGGGACCACATTCAAACTCTACACAGAAAGGCCCCAGGCCAGAGACGAGCCCACGACTTTCTTGCTGTGAGACAACAGTACTAACCACTATGCCCCCATGCTGCCCATGGCGCATAATTCAATTAAACCTAATTTCCCCAAGAGGGTCTACTGCAAGCTGACAGTTCAAGCAATCTACGAGACACCAAGAAGTGACTGAATTCCATGAGGATGCCTGTGTTAACCATGTCAAACTTCCAAAAACCTCTGATTGCTTCCACAAATGTAATTTCTGAGTTTGCTCACTCCATTTAGAGCCCTTGGCCTGTGCTGTAAATGCAGCATGTGAAGTTCAAGCATCCTGTTAGCTGTTTGAATGGAACCTTCTGCCTTTCTTGACCAACAAACAGTCCCGTTTACCTTCACCGCACATATAAGTTCACACTGTCATCCCCGTCCTCCAATAACATTCCTCCTTTTCCTTTCATCACTTTTCAGTTCTTCTGTTCCGTACCCCTTCTTTCAACCTGTCTCTGTGCTCTTCATCCTTCTTTCTCTCTTCGCAGGTGTTAGAAACTCTGATTCTCAGCACCTTTGTGTCATGGAAGGCTTTCTTTCCACTAGTGAGAGATGACCCCAGCTGCACCTACACCTTCATCACAGGTGAGGTCTGCAATACCTCCACGCAAGTGAGTGTATCAATACCCACCTATGTTGAGTTCCATAATGTTTTGGGCAAAGATTTAGCTTCTTGTTTTGGCTTTACTCCACTGTATTGGATTGTAATCCATTATCTGTGCTGCCTCTTCCTTACTAGGGTTACGGGGGAGCTGGCGCCTATCCCAGCTAACTGTGCGAAAGGCAGGGCCGCACCCTTTACAGCTCGCCAACCTAGCGCACGGCGCACACACCATTCACACACCACTCCCTCTCACATTCACATCTGGCGGCAATGTAGAGTCTCCAGTTAGCCTGACGTGAATGTCTTTGGACTGTGGGAGGAAACGCTTGTGAATGCGGGGAAAACATGCAAAATCCACACAGAAAGACCCCAGGCCGGATTTGAACCCACAACCCTCCTGCTGTGAGGCAGGATTGTAATCAAACCAGTCATGTATCGATCAAGTATAGATGCTCTGATTCGATCATGTGGCATTTCAAGACATTTAAGATTTTCCTTGAATAGCCTGCAGTACTTAAATGCATACATAGGTACCTAATTTCAGGGCATTATTATGTTTGGGATGGGTTGCTTCTGAAGTGTTTCTGATTACCCAGGTTTGTTCATTTGCTTTCTTAGTGCAGATATGGCCGTTTTGTTTATCTGGTCTTGATTACATGCTATTGATTGCCTTTGTTGTTTATTATTGTTGATATTGGAACCAGGGCTGTGCTGTTGAAAGTGAATGAGGCCATTATGTGACTGATGATTGAGGGCAAAAGAAAATAATCTATGAGCATTGGCCAGAACTTTGGTCGAGTTCCTAGATGGACACAGTTGCAACATGAGGGCTCCAGAAAATGTGGTCATGGAGCCATTTTTTTTCCCCGGCACATTATTAGCCACCATCTCAAAATGAACCAGTATGAGACCATTTTTGCTTTGTGACATGATGCATTATCATTCTAGAAGTAGCCATTAGAGCAGGGTCCCCTGTCTTTCCGACAAAAGGCCCAGTGTGGGCACAGGCTTTCATTGCAACCAAGCAATTACACACCTGATACTACTTATAAACCCCTGGATTATTTGCTAGTAAGCTTGATCAGTAGCATCAGCTGTGTAGCTGCTTGGTCGCAATAAAAGCCTCCACCCACACCGGCCCTTTCAGGGAAAAATTGGGGCCCCCTGCATTTGAGGATGGGTACATTGTGGTAATGAAGGGATCTATATGATCAACGACAATGCCCACTAAGGTCGTGGCATTCAAAAAATGGTTTATTGTTGTTAAGGGGTATAAAGTGTGCTAAGAAAACACTCATTAAGTCACCACCACCGGCCTGAAATGTTGACATACAGTAAGACAGGTTGGATCCAGGCATTCATACTAGAAACACCAAATTATAACTCTGTCATATGCTTTTTCGCAGCAAAAATTGAGGTTCATCTGATCAGGCTATGGTATTTGAGTCATTGAGTATCCAGTTTTGGTGAGACTGCGCCCAATGCAGCGTCAGATTTCTGTTTCTGACAGACAGGACTAGAATCCCATGTGCTTTTCTACTGTAGTATCCAATCAGTGTCAAGGTTCAGTGCAGTCAGAGGTTGTTTTGCGCACACTGCAGGTGAATGGTTATCTTAGTTACGGTAGTCACCCTGTCACCTTGAACTAATCTGGCCATTATCTTTTAACCTCTCTCATCAATAAGGTGCTTTTGTCTGCAAAACTGCTGCTCACTGGCTGTTTTTTGTTTTTAACACGACGGCCTGTTGAGTGTTTAAAAAATCCTGGCAGACTAGCTTTTTCAGAAATACTGCAGCCAGCCCATCTGGCACCAGAGACCCTGCCAAGGTCAGGGCCACTGCAATCACATTATTTCTCTTGTCTGATATTTGATGTGAACATTAAGGATATAAGTCCTTTAGACCCCATACCAGTTGGACCCAGTACAAGTTGGACCCAAATCAGTTGGAACTCTGACCACTTGAACCCCAAATCAGACTTCTAACCCTACCTTGTTGGACCTCATGCAATTTGGACCCAAGACCCTAACCCTTACCCTTTCCCTAACCCAACTGGTCAGGGGTCCAGCTGGTCTGGGGGTCTAACTGGTCTTGGGTCCAATTCGCCTGGTATGGGGTCCAAACAGTTAGGGTCAGCTCTTGACCTGTATCTGCATGACCTTCTAAATTGCACTGCTGCTACATGATTGGCTGATGGGATACTTGCATGAAAAAGTGGCTGTACAGGCGTTCCTAATAGTTCCTTATAAGAGTCTGTATATAATGGAGTGCTCAAAGATGCCATGGAATGGATATTGGAGACAATGTGAAATGTGATGACCCATGAATGGACGTTGATTGGAGGGGCACAGATATTTTACCGGCATATTTCCTCAACACTTTTGATTATAGTTTTGGTTATTTTGTTATAAATGTGAAATTGTTTTCGGGGGAAAAATGTCCTGTCCATGAAGGTGGTCGCACTCAAGATAGGTATGCATGAAACTGTATATTCAGCACTCAATCGTCAGTACATGTTTTCCTGCAGGGGGAGGCGGTGAGAAGTTGTTGATGCCAGGGACTGGGTTCTTAACAGTTGGTGCAGCCAGCGCTCTTGCATTCTGCCAAGTTTTGCGCGAGGAGTACCCTGATGTACCGTGCAAACTTAACCAGGTGAATCTTTGTGTCTCCGCCTTTGACTCTTAAAGGAAAGTTCCAGTGTTTTAGGGAAAGAACCCTTTATCTATGGTACCCAGACTGAGACAAGATCTTCTTTACCAGTCACAATTTTGTACATCTTATGGTTTGATTCCTTTGGGTAGCATTTGCATTTTGTGGTAGCTTAACATAAAAACTTGAATTTTATAAGAATCATTAACCTAGCTCTGTCAAAATTTAAATTACAAACCTAACAGCAGCTCTGTAGCTGTCTTATTTAGAAAATGTATCACGTATTTTGAAATAAAAAAAAAAAGTTATTTTCAAAGAAGTTATAAGGTTGGAACTACGCATCTCTGAATGTGAATGTAGATCCCTCTTCTGTGCACACAGGCTCAAACAGATATGGCTCTGGATTATTGTCTGTCCAGAGGAAGTCATCCTCATCTTCGACAAAGTCGAACATGATGAGAAGTAATATTGAGTAGCCTAGTACCCTGTCTCCTGAGTTTTGTTTACAAGTGCGTGAGGGCACTTTGTACTGGATCTATGTAACTATACCTTCTGAGGTACACGGATCACTGTTTTTGTTGGAAGGAACGTGTTTTCAGCAGTTGAAGTCCCCAACTATCTAACTTTTCCTAAAACAACTTTTCTTTCTAAAAAATAAATCGAAGATATGAATTTAAATATACACCAGACATTGCATAAATGAGCTGGCTTAAATCTTGCTGTAAGGCCTATTTTTTTTTACTTAGATGGAGCTAGGCTTATGACTTTAACAGACTTCAAGAACTTATGTTAAACCCCTTACCACCCCGGTTACATTTTCTTAAAATACCTATAAAGGATGTACTTAAGGTAAAATGAAGTCTTTTCTTGTTTTTAACTTCCCTGATGGGCCTGTATACGGGCCGTCGGAGTGGTTAGGGGTTAAGTTTACGCAAAATGCTACCCAGAAGAACCAAATTTTTGGACATGGCCGTAAAAATTGAATCAAACATCTTGTCTCAGTCCTGGTAAGTCTGAAAAAGGGCATTTCCCCCAAAACGTTGCAGTAGTCAACTCCTTTAGAAGGAATATGGATCAACCTCTAAATGTTCAAACTTTTAACACTAATGCTTATAAACCCTCCCCCGTGACTAAAATGTGCACACAGACTCCAACCCATACACTCACACACACGCACGCATATTTCTGCGCCTAAGCACATTAAGCACTATATGATTAATTTACAAAATTCTGGGAAATGTTGATTTTTATGTAAACATTGGTAATAAGTAAAAATAAGTCATAATCCCATCTTTTGAACAATTCTTTTCTCATTATTGTTTTAGGTAAAGATAAACGCTGGTGTAGCCCCTCCAGACCGCATGGTCCCCGGTTACCTGAGTCACCTGGACCTGGGGGAAGCCGTGGCCACACTTGTGGAGAGACGAAACACCTCCCACACCGTCTACGATGTGAACAGTCCTGCAGACCTAAAAACCATCCTCCTGGAGAAGAGCATGTAGTCGGGCCCCCTGCTGTTGCTCTTACAAACCTAAGAGCCAGCAGTGCTTAACAAATTTATTAGAACACCTGTCATAAAAATGAGAAAACACAAATATTTTAGAAATTTGTCAGAAACTTGTTTAAATCTTTTTAAACAGCAGACTGAAACAACTAAATAAGTCCTTATTCACATATGGCCTCCTTTGGCCTTGATCACAGCTTGCATTCTTGCATTCAACCACTAAAACGAATTTTTATGTATAAGAATGCATGTAAATAACTGTTATTTGGCATCTTAATCAAAAAATAATAATGTGCTTAAATATATTTTCAGCATTTTTGTTAAGCAGTGAATTAGAAAATTTGTGGATAACAACAATAATTATATTTTAGCCTTAAAAATATCATTTTAATTGAAGAGCTGATGCATACTGGTGGATTGACCATCAGAGAAACATAAAAGTGATTTAGGTAATTACCAATACTGTTAATTTAGGGCAGCTGTGGCTTAAACCTTACATTGGGCGGTGGTCTAATAAATTAGTGAAGCACTGTATGCCAGAGCAGTTTTATATTAGCTTTTTTTGGGGCCGAGTTGCATCCCTAATTCCTCATTTCATAAGCCTTTTAGCTGTACTCAAAGCCATTTTATGTTCTTTATGTGAGTGTTTTTTGTACCGTAATACCCCCCCCCCCCCCCCCCCAATCCTCCCATACCCCTGTAGAATGGAATTATGGGAACAGAGCGTCATGCTTTAAATGATGATTCCTCTGCCCATGATGATTTTGCACTTTGTGAGTACTTCTTGTTCAGTCTTGGCTAATTGTCTGGGTGCCGGCTCTCTTCATTGAGAATTCATGTCTGTGCATCGTCAGCCTGCCTGCGAGTCTCTGATCTATATCCTGTCTGAGCCATTGCTTTTCCTGGGTAATTGTTTTCTTATTTATCTGCATGCTTCAATAAACCACTCAATCAGAGGGAAAATTTAAAAAAAAATAAAAAATTCTTGGCATGGTTACTGGTTCACGAAATAAACATTCATTCTAGTGTAATTAAACAACCTTGGACTGGTGTGGTTATAACGTACACTGAGTCGGTGCTGACTGGTAGGTATGTAAATAAACAAACATTCTTTTTGCCCTAGCGTGTGTATGTGTGTTGGTAGATAGCATGATTACTTGTTTGTGTTAAGTCACGTAAGAGGGCAGCATAGCCTCTGTTGAAACACAGCCATTAGTGCAGATTTAGTGAGGACATGGTGGATAAAACCTGCATATTTATCATTTACTTTGCAAATTGCTACCTTCTCATCCATTAACAATGAACCTTAGACAAATTGAAGCTACATACAGAGGCTAAAGAATGTAATGTGTAGTACATGCACACAAAATCCAACACAGATTGGGGCAAGTAGAGTGTTAGAGTGGGCTGGAGTTTGTTGTGATTTTATCCCTCGCTGCCAAATTAGGACAGATTTTAACAAGCAGCAAGAGTCCTTTTCCATTTATAATTATGTTACACAACCAAAGATACAGTATTTACACTCACACTTACAATTACTCTCACACATACGCACCGAAAGCATGTACCGGGTTCAGCCAAGTTAGATGTTATTTGAAAGATTTAGCTGGGATGAACTGAGTTATAAGAATGTTAAAGGTCTTAAGACAGAATCTTGGAATATTGCAAACACAATAGGACTTGCATGTGGCATCACTCCACTCTAATGATCATACAGAAGGCAGTTGCAAAAACCCTACAAAACCGCTTTGGGTTCAGGCTAAAGAAACTAAGTTGGGGTTTAGGTCAAGCCATAGGATGGCATGTTGGTAACGTGAAGAAGACCTCAGGGTGTGTTGAGGTAACTATAATTTTTTTTAGGATAAAAGGATTAGATGAGTGAAAAAGAGCAGCACACAGGGGACATCTCCTACATTACTGCAACGTTCAATGTAAAAGCTTGTGTCTACAGACAGATAAACTGCAATCACTGGTCTCTTTTTCCATGCATTCTGCTAAGCAGATGCACATGTTCTGAACAGTACCGCCAGGACTGAATTTTTAGGTTCCTTTCTTGAGCACACAAATGAATGACATTTGTGTAATTAAATAAAGATGGTGTGACAGAGTTTGTTGCACTGAAGAATGTGCTTTTCAATCATAATTTTAGACTAAATAAAGAGATCGCAAACAGCACTTCTAATTTCAAACATCTTTGTTGTCTTGGCTGCATTTATAAACAAAATCACTGACAGCTTTTTGAATACAAACATTGGTTTATTAAAAAAGATACAAACTAGGTGATTCCAAAGTTCTCAATGCTTGTGTAAATGTGAAAAGTTGAATGAATAACCAGTTCCTACTCTTGCCTGCCATCTTTAGCCATTCTTATCAGGAACAGATGACTACTATGTTCAAGGGATCGTAAAGATTTAATTGCAGCTGTAGACAGACCAATTCGACACTGCACATAAAAGGATTCACTTCCAACCATGCATGAAAAATAAATTCACTCATATTCAGACTCAAAATAAAATTGGGAGATACTTGAAAACCTTTTTTTTTTGTGGTTCTAGACAGACACAGACCTTGGAAAAAAATTCCAGTAGCTCTGAATGATGACATTTAGTGACTTTTGGTCTTTGATTATTTCTGAAGCCAATATGACCGGGCAGTGATGAATGAACTAGATATATATTAGGGTCCCGGCCTTACCCCCTCCGATTTCAGTGAAACCTATTTTAAGATTAGCCCTTAGAACCAATAATGAGTTGCCCAAATTTCAGATCCAACGGTGCAATAGTTTTTGAGATACACGGCTTTGAAATTTGTCGACCACGCCCGTAGTGCCATTTCCCAGGCCTAGGCCAATGTTTAAAGGGCCGTTTCTCTGTCCGCATCAGCGCAATTCTAGAAATCTTTTTCTACCTGTGACAATACATTGTTGGCTTTTGGAATTCTACATCAGAAGTGTTGTTGGCTGTGTTATGTTAAAATGGGAATTGTGGAAAATGCGAGTTAAATTTGCATAACATTTTCTAAAGGATTATCCAGACAGATATTTTTTATACAGGATGTTCATGATCTCAAACCTGTCTCTCTAGTCACACTGTATATCGGCCTGGTTGTTCCCAGAATGCGTTGTGACCCTCCAGTCCATTTGGTTTAGTGAAATCGAAGGTTTGAAATGTGTCATGTCAGCAAAAATGCTAAATTAGCATGTTTTTCGAAGTGGTAAATGGTAATGTCGACAGTTAAAATTTGCTGAAAAAGTTTCATACAAGTAATCTCTTATGCTTTATGTCCAAGTATATCAGGTTCCATCAACTAGCCGAAACTCCAGGTAAAAATTTATAGGACATCTATCCTTGATCACAATGAAAATGCTAATTTGGGAACTGAAATTTGGGCAACTCATTATTGGTCCTAAGGGCTATTCTTAAAATAGGTTTCACAGAAATTAGAGGGGTTAAGGCCGGGAGCCCTGTTCAGTTTGGTGTGGAATGACCCATTATATGGCAGTTATGTACCACTGGCAGGGTACAACAAGCCAAAGTCAATTCAGCATTAATGAAAGATTACAGCCCATGCCACTTTATAAGTCACAAGAGGTCAGAGATGGAAAGTCCTGGTTCATGATGTGACAGTCCTCCCCTGAGCATTATTCTAACCACCCGGATTTGCTTCAGGCAGGAGGTAGAACAAATTGATGAGATTAGCTGACTATATAGGATTACGAAAAACATGGCTGGATTTTTCCTCCTTGAACCTTTACCTCTGGATTTTACATGTTGGCACAAGACAACATAATTTCACCAGCCTGCCTTTATTGTGAACATGAAGCCAGATCCACAACTATTTGGACATTGACAAAGTTGTTATTTTAGCTGTTGACCTCAGCTTATTCAAGATTAAATTGAAACATTAATGTGAGCTCGAAGTGCTGGCTTTCAGCATTAATTTAGCTGTATCTTCATCTAATCAGGTGAATGACTAAGGAACATTGAAATGTGGTTCCCACCTTATAAGGAACCAAAAGTAATTGGGCAATTTACTGCACTGCTGTTCCAAGGCCAGGCATGTATTATTACCACATTATTTCACTGGTAAATATGCTCAGTATAAAGTATAAATTTGATTTAAAGCCTGGCACCTGCATTGTTAAAAAAACATTATTTAGCAGAAAAGTGCGATGTGAAATGGCTGTAATTCCTGTACAGCAAGTCTCTTCAATTACAGCTTGGAGTCTACCCGCTCCTTCATTAATCCGTTCGAAATCTGTGGTGCAGTGGTGTAGAATGATGAAACTTGAGTCACTGTCTATACACATATGGACCTGACCGTGTATCCTGACTGCCTATCCAAATCCACTAAAATCCCAAATTAGGGCACCAACCACTGGCCACAATAGAATCCTGCTAGTCTCTATATCAGGCTTTTGAGAGTTGTTGGTTAGACCTCCTTTTAGTGAGCACATATTACACATAAGCATTCAAACGAATACAAAATGGCTGGTGTTGATGCTTTTGTAACAGTGATTGTGAGACTTCAGAACTTGAATGGAAGCCATTTTTTCTGCTTCTTACACTTTTTCCACAGTAAAGAAAAAAACTCCCGTACACAGTCTTGTCACTTGCAATTGCAAGTTACTTTTCTTTACTTTAGTCCACAGTTACTTTACTCCTTACTCCCACGCTCCTGTCTGCCCGCCGGCGTGCGAAAGTTTTTTTTCTTGCACCTGCTGAATTTTGAAATGCACCACAATATACCGCACTACACTATATGTGGGTGAGTAAGTCTGCACAGGCTGAGTGAGCAGGGCTGGTTTTGGTGAGTTAAATGAAGAAGAAGAGCAGAAATCATAAGAAATCATTAAAAAAACTCAATGACTCATGCGTTGGAAGCTGGAGACAAACATTCATACTTTCCAGCACTCGGTCATTTTATAAGACTGCAGCTGAAATCAGAGCGGAAAGAACAGGACACTCAGCTCACGCAACGGTCAGCCGAGTCACGCACGCACACACTCGTGCTAACAAATGCTCACACACAAACGGCTTGCTCACAAGGGCACACACTCTCAAAATGGAAACAATGCTTATCTGTAGCAGTTAAAACCACTCATTTTAACATACACTTCCAGTCCAAAGTTCTAGAACACTTTACAGATGTTTTTGTCAGATGTTTTTTTTTTTGTGAAATATGAGCTGTTTTAACTTGTGTAAATAAGTAAATAAGCTTAACTGGTGCAAGGCAAGATGTGAAGATGTCAATAGTGAAAAGTCATTGGGGACTGGTCATTTCCCAGGATAGCTATCTAAATTTTGTGGGTAATTAAAAATTTGTTTTTGGTAAAGTGAACAGGTAAACTATCATTTCCTGCAAAGGATGTAATATCAACATACATTGACGCAAGTTAAACAGGAAAATCTAGAAGCAAACCACAAGAGCAACGCATTCTTAGGAACTTCCACAGTAGTGTTAGGTGTAAACTTCTGAAACTATATGAGTGTCCTTCAAGAAAAAAATCAATTATTCGGCTAAGCAGTGTTACAGCAAAGGGTGGCCACATAGAACAGGATTTCGGTAGCTTTTTATAAGATTAAAAAGCATACAAAGTTCATTGTTCCATCCCTGACTGCTTGAAAATCGTTGGTGTTCCAAAACTTTTACTGGTTGTGTATGTGTACACATGTACACTGTCACTGACACAAATACACTTACAAAGACATACAGAACACATATAGACATGCATGTAAACACCAGCAGCGACCGGTGAGCTGAAAATAAAGGAGGTACAGAACATCCCTTTCATCTTATGATTCGTCTTAACCTATTTTTTTTTTTTAAATCAGCAGTACAGGAAATCAGAAAACATTCAACCCTGTCAGGTAAGTCTAGTTCTGCTCATTAAGGTAATAGGTAAAATTGCATTTCATCCAATGTTATTCAATTGTGGATACTTGTCTCTTACTGTCCTTTCCTTCATTCAGTTCAACCAATTATGAACTGTAGATTAGATAGCCTACATTGCAAGATGTGCTAAAATCAATCACGATAGGTAACAGAGTAGTCCATCTTTTATTGTATATTGAATAAAAATGGGAGTGTAAACGAAAGTTCAATCACGATACGTAAGACGCAAGCAATCGATCTTACCCAATCGTAACCCTTTATCTGCTATATAAATGCCCGTGACACGTTCCGTTTAGCTGTTTCAGAGATTCCGCATCGCCCACCACCTCCCCATCACCACCAACTTTCGACTCCAGCCTCTTCAGCATCAAATCCATCCTCTCCATGGCAATCTGATGACCCTTCAAGGGGGGCCGCTTCGCCTCTGCCTGCCACCCAGGCAGATCAGCACCCCTCCTTGCTGGAGGGTCCATGAGGACGGAGTCATCGCCAAAAACTTTGTCAAATTAATTTCATTGTTAATTCCATTGTCAAATAAATCTTTTACATTTTAATTCCAAAGTCTTCGTGATTGAACCCTTCTCTGTATTGAATTTACTTATCTATTTAATCGCAACAATATTGCATTGTATAGATAGCTGCGTGTGTTTACCTGTCAATGGACTTTCAAATCAACGGAAAACTTTTCAATTAAGTAAAATGACTGAAAACAGGCCAAGGATACATATACTGTAAGTTAAAAGGGATTTTTTTGGCGCTAGTAATTTCAGCTGACCATTTGCCACCTTTTACACAGATATACGCACACGCTACATGCATCCGCACAAAGTGAATCCCCCCCGTCTATAACCTTATTTTTTGTCTTCCCGAGTCGTCTTTTGTCTGGCTATCTACATTATCACATCCTGTGCCATTCAACTACTTTCTTTGTTTTTTCAATTCCTATCAGTAGTACAGATAGCTTAAATTTCTGCTTGGTGTTTCTAAGATTCAAACACAATAGCCGGCACTAAAATTCGGGTAAATTCATGAAGATAAAATGGTCACAAGCCTTGTCACAACAAACAACAGCATGTCCTCTATATAAAGTCAGCCATCTCCCGTTTATCTCTGCCTAGCCTTCTTCTTCGGTTCCTTTCCCTCTGTCTCTCGATAGTTTTGTCTCCCTTAACATTGTCAGATTTCCAGCTGTCCTCAAATGCCCCCAGCCTACGCACCTACAAATTACATCAAAGGAAAGAATGTTTTTTGGGTCATGTCCCCCAGTAAATTGGCGCACGCTAATGGGGGCTCGCGCTACTCTGCCCCCACACCCCCCAAAGGCGCCTTTTGCGTGTCAGCGCTGACCGCACCCCGCGACCGTGTTTATCTCAGGAAAGCCAGTGCATTTTACAGACTGTTAGTTTGGGAGCCAGGAGGAGTTCTAGGTTTGGCTTTTCTCTTTTTTCACCCATAAAATAAGAATAAAATCTGTTTGAATTCTTGCACAGCTCAGCGGTTTGCAAGGCCCAAGCGGGGGTGGCGATACGGGCGGTGTTCAGGGGTGATCTGGTCTCGACTTGCAAAGATTTGCTTTGGAGAGATTAGGGGATGATTGAGCTCACATCTAAAGTGATGAGGTAGAAACCCAGGCAGGCACACTCTCCTCAAACACACACACACACACACACACACACACACACACACACACATAAACCGTGGCTGCCACCGCTCTCGTGTCTTGGCCTCATTAGCAGAGGGTCACTGAGAGTTGACAGGAGCTTCAGTCTATTCCTTCAGGACAACCCTCACCCTCCTCCCCTCCCACTTGCTTTCTGTTCTGTGCTCAATCTATTTTTATTTTCATTCTACCTACTTCTCTTTACGTCATACCTTTTTTTTTTTTTTAGTATGTTTCATTCTTTTGCTCTTGTGAACAACCGCGTTTATAAGCATGGTCCTCATATCATGCTTGTTTTTTACCCTATTACCCCTTTATCTGTCTTTTTCTGTCCACAACTTTTTGTCCACATGCAGCTCCCTTTCAGCCCGTCTGACACAATTATTTGCTTTTTTCCCCCCATCTCAGCTCCCACAAGAGCACTGAAGAGTGTATGGTGTGGTGGTGGTGGTGGTGGTGAAAACCAGGCTAAGTACTCAAGTCTCTCTCTCATTGATGCAAATTTGTGGACTGCCTCACCTTTATGGAGATGAAGAATCTCCATCACAGAACCCAAAAATGTTTGCCACAAAAATACAGCCACAGTCTCGTCTTAGCCAAACCCAACCTCCTCCCACCTGCTGCAACGCCTGGCATGTAAAATCCACTCTCAGACACCAGCCACAGCTTCATAATCTCCTGTGGATGGCTGTGCTGGGCAGATAGGTCTGTACATTGACTCAGGCATCAGGTCTGTACATTTGCCTCCAGGAAACTTTGATGCGAGGAGGTGTAAGTATTCTGTCACGTACTATGGTTGTGCGTGCATATTTATGTGTGTGTGAATACAGGGTAAATATAACATACATTCATAATTGTCACTGTTCATCAGCATACATCACTCCAAACAAGTATTTTCCTTCTTCAAGAAACAATATTTTGACCTATGTTTCACCCTTCAGGTACTCCAACTGACATGACAATAAGACAAACGGAACTAAGATATGCATAAAATACCATTTTTTCTGATCATTTCATTTATTTGGGAATAAAGATTGTGCAATCTATGTTGTCTACAAAGTTAAAAGTAAACCTGAAAAAAAAAAGAATTAGTCCCTTAGTTATACAATCAGCCTATTCGGCTAATTTAATTGATAACTGGGTGCATATAGACACACCCATGCTTGATCACTGCCAGCCCGGGTGAATCCAAACATCACACAAATAGAGACTATGCAGCAAACTGACAAAGGTCAGAACAAAGGTCTCACTAAGTAGCACATGATGCTGGGACCAAAAGAAATTTCTGAGGTGATGAGAAAGACATTAATTGAAATAAATTAGTCTGGAAAGGGTTACAAAGCCATCACAAAGGCTCTGAATCTCCAGCAAACCACAGAGAGTACCATTATTTTCTAATTTAGAATGGTGGGGAGTCGTCTGAGAAGTGCCCATTTTATCATATTCTTCCCAGGGCACATTGACAATGCAACAAATTAACTAAGACAAACCCTGAAAGAACTAAACACCCCTTCTACCACACATAAGGCGAGGGTTGCTTGCAAATTTGCAAGCTATTTTTTTCTGAGGTTGTTCGCTTTTTTTTTTTTTTATGAGACTGAAATAAAAATTAATATGCTTTCCTGGGCCCGGTTGTTCAAAGCTTTGTTAACTTTATCAAGTGATTAAATTTGAACCACAGTATCTATATCTCTGCACTCTTGAATGAATGTGTTGAAAAATAACACAGAAAAATATGTTATCACGAATAACACATTTTGTGTTGATTTCAACACAAAATATGTAAAAAAGTTTTAAAATAAATAAATAAATAAATAAATAAATAAATCAAATCAACACTGATTGTGTTGAAAACAACACGAAGTGTGTTGTCCTTAACTAGACACACAGGTGTGTTAAAAATTAACACGTGTTGGGTTATTTTCAACACATCTCTTTTGAGAGTGTGAATGAAAGCACAGATGTTTATATATTTTGATGCATTTTGTAGGTTTCCCCTTGATTAGTTTAAGTAGTGAAGAGCATTCGCGAGAATCTTATTTAGAGAGTGGTCATGATGTCAGGTGTTAAGCGCTAACCAGCTGTTAAATTAACGGAGCTTTGAACAACCGGGGATATAAATTGTCCCTTTTTTTAATCAAATCATGAATTTCACAGTTTGAAATGAAACCTAATTTAATTCCTTCCACTGATTTTCTTTTTTTTTCCTCACTGAAGCTGCTCTCACAATGGACGTGAAACAAATTTTTTGCATGACAGATTATATTCAAAGTCAATGCAAAGACGCGAATACGAGCATTTCACGCGCTTTATTCTTATAAAGGTACATTAATTCCTGTATGTAAATGGGTAAAATGAGTGAAACACAGCTACAGTGGGCCATGTTTGTTCTTACTTATTGCTAAGTTGTCTGTGTCTGTATTGGGGCAAATATCGGTAAAAAGAGCACCGGACAGTCAACACTGCATGAAAAAATATGGAATGATGCTCTGCGGACTGTGCACTGCAGATTAATATAATTTGTCTGGGACTAAACATTGAAGCATAATAGGGTTTTGCAGCCAGGCAATGATCAAAAACGCAAGAGCCAATTCACCTCTAAATTGCAGAATGCATGAGTAAAAAAACAAGAAAATGTGAGTAAAAGTAAAAGAAAATGTGCATGACAGGGGTACTGCAGGAGCAGGGTTGGGCCCCGCTGATTTAACACACCTGATTCAGCTGATCAGCTCATTAGTGGAGGACCTAATGACCTGATCTGGGTGTGTTAAATGAAGTAGACATCTGAAATATGCAGGGCAGGGGTACTCCAGGAACAGAGTTGGGAAACACTGATTTAGACCATGGCTTGTTCAACAAGTGCACTGCCTATCGGCGAATGTCATATTGCTCGCAATACTCGTCCCCTACCGGTGTATGCATATTATATTGCCTAAAAAGTAGGTCAAAGTGACCTGAATAGGGTGTATGACACACCCTCTCCCCAAGATGCATCCATACACCAACTTTGATTTTCCTAGGTCATACGGTATTGAAGTTACGGAGCGGACACGAATGCAGACGGACGGACGGATGGACGGAGTGCAATTCTATTGTCCCCTCCATTTCTATCGATAGGGGACTAATAACCAGCAATACCTATTAGTCAAGCCCCCTGGCTAACAACTACTTTTTATCTTTAATTTGAACAGAAAATAAAATTCATGAGTCCAATATGCAGAAATGAAAAAGTAATTAGCTTCATTGTGATTTCCAAAAGCAAACTGGAAAATTTTAATTGGCGAATACAGGAAATCCTTCTGGTAGCCAACCTAATTAAAACTACAGAGCAAATGGGCAAAAAAGCCGGAGAGAATAGCTTCAGAGAGAATGCTTACAGTTATACTCCTTACTCCAAGATTTTTGCCAGCTGCTGTTTTGATTTTTACATGGAAACTACTTGAAAACAAACCGCTTTATTTGAGGGAGTGACAGTGGCACGCCTAATGGAAAAAAGAGGCAAGCCAAAAAAATAATCCTTATCATTGATTCTCCAAAGTTATTTTTACAGCAAGCTATGGTCTTTTTTTTTTTTTTTCAAATGAGTCAATGAGTCTGAGAGGATTTTAAGAAGTGCTCTGTACTCTAGTAAATTATGACAAAATGAATCTATATCTCTGCAGATAATATACCTGATATTCCAAGACTTTTCAATTTGTTGCCTTAAATGAAATTTAAAAAAAGATCTTTGTCATTTACTGCGTTTACACAACAACCAGCTCTAATGTCAGTCCTGACAGACTGCTGAGGCCTGCATGTCAGCCCCTTACAGGGCACTCAGTGAGGGGCACATGTCTAGAACAGACCCCTGCTGTGTCTGGCCAAAATGAGGCCTATTTACTCCGACATGATCGAACAGAAAGACTGACCACGAGTTTCCTCATGGTTGAAGATATTCAGAACACACAGACTCTTGTCGACAATGCTTGGCATGTACTCATACGCACAAACACAGACACACATTCTCTGTCACAACCAAATGCACATACACTCACACACATACACACTAAAATGCATGCAGGCACTCACACACACGCACAAACAGAGCGCATTCACACACACATATACTAAAATGCATACAGGCACTCAAATGCACTCACACACGCACAAACGCACACACACACACGCTCACGCACACTATAATGCATGCAGGCAATCACACACACACACACACACACACACACTGTAATGCATGCAGGCACTCACACACGTGTTTGTGCTCACAGGTTCACATGCAGAAGCGCACACACACGCACACATACACGTGCGCGCACAAATGCACGCACACACACGCACACGCTATAATGCATGCACGCACTCACACACGTGTTTGTGCTAACAGGTTCACCAGCACTTGTGTTCCTGCTGACTCACATGCAAAAATATGCTTCCACTTTGACTCACAAATTCACACGCCTGCATAGGCTTGCAAAGTGCACTGTCCACGCAGGCGTGCAACAGCAAACACACACACACACACACACACACACACACACATATCTTATAAATAGAGCTTGTTCAATGTTGCGTATGAGCACTGCATGAAACTGAACCATTAAAATGGTGGTTATTTTCAAATACAAGGCCAGAGAAGCAAGCATTTTCAATTGGCGCCATCTACTGGAAGAATATAAAGGCCTCCGTTAAGCAAAAAAGATTGTACTGGGAAATCGGGTCAGACTCATGTCCTGTATTTGTCATTGCTATTAGTGTGCAACTAAAGTGGCGGTCCGCCGGCAGAAACGCAGGGCCAGCAATGACCTCACCTTTCGCTGCTTAATGACCAAAATCTCCAGCAGTTCACTTCTTCCAATTAGCAACAGTTGCTCAGACTAATTAGAGGAACTGACGAGAGTCTAATTTATTTTTGAAAGCCTTGTCACACATTGCACCACAAAATTATAAGTTGTTTTCTTTCGCACATAAATGACTACATAAAATCCTTATTTTTATTTATTTATTTAACTGGGGGAGTCTTGTTGAGATTTAAATCTCTTTTGCATGGGAGCCCTGGGGGGGGTTGAGAGGACAAGTTGCACAGCCAATTAGATCAGGGGATGATTAGGTTGCAAGTCGAAAGAGCTAGGTTGGGAATTTAGCCATGACACCAGGGAACCTTGAAAAGTTCATAGGGAGGCAGCAAAACCCAAGAGGTGAGTTGGGAAGGAACCAGTGAAAATGGAGGGATTTGCTCATATCAGTGTGCACCAGTGCGCTAGGTCTTCTATTCACACAGGTACAATTTCTGAAATTTCAGGATTTCATTACTACTAACCCCCTTTTCTGAATGATACCTGATCTCACCGCTGATGTCCTTCTGGGTCCATGCAGTCTTTGGAGGTCCAGAGAGATGAGGCAGCTCCAATGTCATGCCGGACACAAACAGATCAACCTCACATACACAACCTGCTGTGTATCTTTGGAGTTCTTCATCTAGGGCCTACCAGATTGATACATTCAAAACAAGCAGGCAATACCATTTAAAGCTTTTTCAATGACCAATCTTATGAGAGATTGGTCAATAACACCAGAGCGGTTTTCCCTCCCGTTTTCTTCCGATGTGAATTTCTTGGCAGCCCGTTTTAACGTATGAGAATGGTGACAATACAATGAAGTATGACATCTTTAATTTTTTTGAAAAGAAAATGTAGCAGCAGTTGGAAATCTAGTCTTTTTCACCCCATGCCCATCTGTTCAGTTTCTGCAGAGTAGATTGAAATATTTTATGTGGTGATACTGTTAATATTTGATGCCCTCACAGTATGGTGCGGGTCAAGAATATCCTCATAATAGTGTATATACTATATTTTGAATTACAGATCTACTTTGAATGCAAAAAATAGCCTATCTGAAGTCGGTAAATGGACAATTAATCCTTAATTTATGTTTCAGAGAGCAAGGAAAGTCTATTTTTTAGGTTGTACAACATTCATTTTTGGAGAAAAACTAATATCACACAATGTCATATCCTGTTTTACCTAAGACATGGAAAGATAACAGCCATAATGACTGAAATAGATTTATAAATTTGACTAAAAGTGAAAATGGCAAGAACATTCTGGAACTGTTAGGACGTATAATATAACCACATAACCACTGCAACCACTAAACACTGTCCTCGCTGCTATATCATGAAATTCACAATTTTAAGAATCACAGAATCACAATTATAAATACTGACTCAACATTAATTGACATTCAGAACACAAAACATTAAAAAATAGGCATGCAATGCACGGAATACCCCTCAGCCCGATGTCGAAGTTTTTGGAGACGCCCGCCTGCCCGCCCAACCACATGAAGGATAGCAATACCCCGTCAGCCTTGAGGGCTGAGGGGTAATAAAAATAATAATGGCAAACTAGTAAACTGGTCTGTACACTGAAAGCAGTGGTAAGAAACCTTGTATGTGTGGGACTTGCGGATGGATTTTCCACATTTGCAGCAGGTTGTTCCGGTTTTGTGGTCCGTTTTTCCAGAGCAGAAATTTCATCTCCTCTTCTGTCCCCTTGTGTTGTCCCCAGTTTCACAATTCCCCATATCCACTATTGTCCTTGATTTGACCCGCACTAGTGGATATAAAATCCATCTAAATAGATACGGGTCGAATTTGACCCGGAACAGCCTAAGCGGACAAAAATTTGTAGCACCTGTACAAAAATATAAAACTTTTCATTTCATTTTTCATTTTTATGCATTTTGGGTCACTTTTGGGAAAGTCTTGAAATTTCAGGCTAAAAGAATGACATTTAGGGTATGTTTGCGGTCATATGTCAAAATGGGTCAAATTTGACCCGAACAGTATGTATGAGTTAGGAACAGTTGACTCAGCCGGTCTTCAGGCCCAACATATCGCTGGCTCCAATATGTACCACGTGGTAGCGCCAAAATTGCTCTTCCACGATTTCAAAACACCTTCCATGAGCCAATGGAAAGTCAGTTGATGTATATGTTGCTGATACACGGTCCATATTTGCAGTCGACAGTTCATAAGAGCTCTTGCTGACTTGCAGTGCGCAGTACCAAGTTGGCTATTTTGTTTTACACGAACACATATCGCACAATGAAGGCATAACCACTAGATGTCGCCACTGTTTCATACAACCGTTGTTCTGCAAGCAATCAAGAGGTCCTGGTTGAATAGTGGTTGTCAAACTCGGTGACCCTGTGTATGCTGGTTTTCGTTCAAGCCGGAATTGCACTCAGAGGCTTTCAAAAAGCTATTAGTTTCACCTAATTAGGTACAATTCATGTTTAAAGTAGTTATTTACCATCTCAAGCCACGTTTTGACAGAAATTTTTGTGTTTTTACGATAAAGAATGAGATAGTCTTTAACATAGTGTTTATATTACTATATTGCAAGCCATCTCAAGTAACAATATTTTTAAACAGATCAAATCAGACACTGAGGAAATCAGTCAAATCCAAATTGTGTTGCTGAACACAGGTGTTTAGAATTCCTTCAAAATAATTTCCTTGGAATTACAAACATAAATATGAAACAGGAGAGGTTTGACTCAATCATATGCTCACCTAATAAATTGCAAATTTCAGCAACTGAGTGTTGCTAGTGTAAGGCAAATTAACCAATGTAGTAGACAATCTATAGATAAGGTTCCAAAATGGAGGAACTGTGGACACGCAAACACTCAAATTAAGAATTTATTAAGCAAACAAATGATGGAGTCAAACCTGTTCTAGGTCCTATTACGATACTAAGTTCAACAAAATAATTTTGAAATAACCCTGACCACTGGTGTCCAGCAACACAATTTGGAGCCGACTGATTTTCTCAGTGTGTAATTTGATCTGTTTAAAAATGTTACTATCTGAAATAGCTTGCAATATAGTAATAATCTATTGCTTGCATGTTATTTTATTTTGTCTTGTTTTATCTGTTTTTATCTGATTTTATTTTCCTGACTTTTTCAATTGTTGCTTTCTTTTAACCTGCTTTGATTTCTTATCTTATTACCTATTTTTAACTGGAAAGCACTTTGGTCACCTCGAGTGTTGTAAAGTGCTCTATAAATAAACTCTGATTGATTGATTGAATATAGAAGTGTAACTGCGGTATGTTAAAGGCTTTTTTATTCTCCACGGCACACAAAAGTATATGCAGCTAAAATGTGGCTTAAGATGGTATAAAAAACTTCTTTAAACATGAAATGCAGCATTAGGACAAATTAACAACTCATTAAAATCCAATAATTGCAACTGCAGTTGGAACAAAAACCAGCATGTAGTGGGGGGCACTAAGACCGAGTTTGAGAACCACTGCAGGAGAGAAATCTGGGAGAATACCAGCTTACAGTGCGAACTCGACCCGACAACCTCACCCTCCATTTTATCAGGGGAAACCGTATCCACCTATTAATGTAAAAGACACGCACATGTTTGACTGCTTTAAAGCATGACAGTCAGCTTGCAAGGACATTCACTCTCTGGACCTTGTTACTTAACTAATTAACCATGAATTGCGATTGACCATCCTGCCAAATGCAATCCTAACTCCCAGCCAGGTTCTATTGGCAGTGGCATATTACATCTCGTGACTCCCTAGCCCCAATTAGAAACTCCACTCAGAGAGGCCCAGGACAAATTTGAGTGCATTTATATTTCTCCAGTATGTTGCAAAGGTCACTCAGGCAGCTTTATCATGTTCCAGGTTTAAAGTGTAACTTAGATTATTTATTGATGAAATATGTCACTACTGCGTAACCTCTTCCGTAAGCCTGTGAAAAATGGGTTATATTTAAAACAAAACATTGTGTTTAAAAGTAGCAGTTGTCCTAAAAGGCAAAAAGCACAAATCCAGATTTTAAAATTAAAACAATACTGCTGTTGTCATACATACATCTACACCAACCACGCTTCCTGCTTAATATAAACATCACTCACTCAGTCCTCTCACACACACACTCTCACTCTCTCTGTCTCTCTCTCTCTCTCTCAAAAAAAGTAAAAAATCTTTGGTACAACGTTTCTACTCTCTACAATATGTGTACAGAACTGTGATTCATTATGCAGTAACTGAAAATGTAGCCATAGTCCTTCAGAGTACAATGTGCCACTAAAAAGGGACTTTGTAATTAGGACCAAGTGCTGCTTTTATCCAAACCAAACAGGAATTTACCCAGAGCAAAAACAGACAACAAAAGAAACGTAACTCACAAGCGATCCAATTTTCTGTGACTTTGTTATATATTTTTATTTCATTTTTTTAAATCAGCAATGGTGAAGTGAGGTACCAAAATACCGGAGAATGTGTCGAAGTTGGTCCATACCTAACCACAGCAAATAGCACATCATTCTATCTGAATTCTGAACCAGTCCGGAATACAAATGAAGTACCCAAACCACACGACACTGCAGCAAAACACATTTAGTATTGCTCAGCAATGAACAGTAAGGATCTGTCTTCAATTCAAGAGCACAAGCTACAAATGATGTGTTGAAGGGCCCCCTGCCTCTCTGACAGGGGTGAAATAAATTTATTGTGCTTTAGTTTTCTCACTGAATGCACTGTTCCAGTCAACCCGGCCAATCTAGTCACTGACGGGTTGTCATTTCAATCTCCCCTGCAATTATTCAAGTACACAGATCATTCATTCAAAAACATCCACCGTCATTAACCAGTGTTTCAGGAACACAGAAAGCGCTGTAAACAGGACACAAACTAAAATAAATTCTCTTCAGAAAAAGCTAGTCTGGTAGAAAAATATCTGTGATTCAAAAGCACTTCTCTCCTTGCGTGTACTGAACACAAGACACAATTCAGCAGTAGTGAAAACAATCAGACTCGAAAAGGAAGGCCTTTGGTTTCAAAACAAACAAGCAAACAAAAGAAAAGACGCTTCACAGTTCAGAGCAGTCTGTGCAAGACTGTGTGGCCAGATGTCCATCATGGCTCAGACTGGTAAGTCAGGCGTCCATCAAGGCCCAGGGCGGGTTCAGGTGTCCATGTGGGCCTGAGGGGGGCGGAGTCCGGTGTGTCTGTTAGCGCCATGGGGCGGAGTCAGGAGTCCAGACGGCCAGATGGCCAAAGCAAGATGTCAGTAGGAGCTAGGGGTGGAGTCAGGTGTCCATCAGGGCCAGGGGGGCAGAACTGGGTGTCGGTCAGGGGTAAGGGGTGGGGTTAGATGTGCGCCACAGTTTGTGGTCAGGTGACTGAGAGACACGAGGCGCGAAGTCTTTGGTAAACGAGATGCGTGAGGACGAAGAGGAGCATCTCTGAGGTACTGCTGAGCGCCACGATGAAGGGCGCCTGCGAAGCGTAATCTGCCTCCGCCCTCCGGAACGACAGCTGCATGACAGCCAGTGCCAGGAGGCTGTTCTGCACGCCCACTTCGATGGCCACAGTCCTCCGCTGGGGCACGGCCAGGCCCGTCCCCCGCGCCGCGGCGTAGCCAATCAGCAGCCCGAACACCGGCACGCTCACGCCCACGCCCACAATTGGTGGCCGCACGTTCGCCAGGATGGATGCCCCCATCTGATAGGCCACAAAGACCCCGCCCACGATTAGCACGAAGCTAAAGGGGCGGATCAGCGCCAGGAGCGCCTGCGTGAGCCGAGGCATCCGCAGCTTCACCACCACGCCCAGCGAGATGGGGATGGCGATGAAGAGGAGGGTGCCTAAGATCTTGACGAAGGGCACGTGGAGGGCAGCGTGCACGCCCAGCAGCTTGCCGTACAGGGCGGAGGAGAGTGGCATCATCGCCACGGCCACCACCGTGGACACCAGCGTCATGGATATGGCGAGGGTGACATCGCCACCCAGCAAAAGGCTGTAGAGATACCCTCCCCCTCCCCCAGGGGCGGAGCAGGTGATCACCAGCCCCAAGGCCAACGGTTTGGGCAGGGAAGCCAGCCAGGACAGGAAGTAGGCATATAAAGGCATTACCAGGAACTGGCAGGCCACACCCAGGAGAATGGGCACCGGGCGACGCCCCAACAAACGAAGGACCTCCACGTCTACCTTGCAACCGAAGGCACACTTGTTGATGAAAATAAGCGGCAGCAAGGCAAACAGGACTGGGTTTTGTGTAAAGTGCGACAGCCCACCACGATGGGCCAGTAAGCCACCTGGATCGTTGAAGTTAGGGGAGACCCTGATGGAGAGGTCAGTCCTCTCCTCCACCAGAACTGGTTGGGAGTTCTGGCTAAGGTTCAGGAGCTGAATGATAAGCCGAGCTTTCCCTGCCATCCCAGATCGAATTCCAATTAAGTAGTTCCTCATCGACAAATGCTGAAGCCCACCGTCACTCACGTTGAGGACAGCGAGGACCTCCGGGTCTAGGGAGCGCACGCTCACGGTCTGCCCTCGGCTCTCACCATCATCCGCCTGTCCGCTCACTGCAGTCCAGTACGGGCTCGATATTACGATTACGCCTTTGCTGTGTTCGGGAAATTCAAACTCTTGCAAGGAGCCATCACCGATGTTGATGAACCTACTGTCGCCTCCAGCAGTCATGTTGCCATTATATGACGACTGGCTGTCTGTTATAGGTATCCTCTGGTCCACTCCACTCGTCACCAAGAGGAGAGAACAAAACATGTAAATCGTCATCATCGCTTTTGCAGACATGACATAAAACGGATACCTCAAAGCCATGCCGCTTCCCACTTCGTCTCTTTAGATCGTCCTTTCACCACACATGAAACGTACGCGAATGGCCTGGTAAAATCACCACTTTGTTGAAAGCGCCCGACAGAGTTCGGCTGGTATCCATTTAACTAACTCGCTGTCAAGCTGGCTCGTTAAGTCTGTTATGTATAAGCGCTTGTCCGTAAACCCAGCGTTCAGACATCCGGCGACTCTCCCGATTCACAACCACTCTTTATGCCTAACGGAGAAAAATGTTTATATTTTGAAATTATTTGACCTGGGTCTTGTTTTCTCTTCCGGGCAGACAGTGTTCCGTCCTTGCTGGCAGCTGACTCCAACGTGCGTCCATTTCTGTCCGTGTTGACTATTCACTGACTGAATCTGCCTCGCTGATCCTCGCTCTGTGCTTTCTCTATCTCCCATTCACTCACGAATCTCATCCCTCGTCCAATAAGAAGGGCCGTGGTCATTAACTGTTTCGACTCCAGACCGAAAAGAACACTACATAACCGTTCTGGCGTCACTTGAAGAGAATGACATAGCTGCATGGTGTCTCCCTTGAATGCCACAAACAGTTGCCCAAATCTGATAGGCTATAATCCCCGATGAGCTCATTCAAAACGTCCGTGGTAAGATAAATTCGAAAGGCAGTTTCTTCTCCAGATTTAATTATGAAAGAAACAGTTTGAGATTTCTTCTTGTGAGAAATGGAGCTGAATAAAATTTCGATGGGCAGAATGGTCGGAGAATATGGGATAAACGTATCAGATGCACGCATGAAAAACGGTTTTAACTCCATAGTCGCTGGACCAGGTTTCGCCTACAACATGTTTGGGCAGGGCCATGTAAAATTTCTGGCAAAATTATGGAATCTTCATACAAACAAGATGTTCATCCAGCTGTTTTACTTCATAGCAAATAAACAAATTGCAGATAAAAGACACAACTTTTTTTGTTAATTAGCTTAACATTCATGTTCCATGGAACACACCATCAAACAAATTAAATAATTCAATTTAATGGCATATTGTTTTCATAATCAAATGGAGGGAAAAATATTAAATTACTCAATCAATGAGTTATAATGGAAAATTATGGAATCACATTGTAATTGCCATTTCTAAAAGAAATACCTACAAAAATCTGAATATGCAAATTAGTCTGCAGTTGAAAGAGCGTGCTTGCAACCCTTAACAAGGCGTTGGACTCAGCTAATTGAGAGGAAGCATTGCACCGGCTGGAGAGCTAGCAATTGAGTCAATGGGAAGGATTATAAAACTGCTCCAAGAACATAATTAACATTGTAAAAGGTGAATGATGTTGGCTGGTCCCAGTCAGCAGTGTTTAAAATTTGGTGCATAAACAAAGTGGTAAGGTTATAAAATGAAAACATTCAGGTAGACGTCAAGGCATAAGGACTAAAAACTCAAAGCAGCATGCCTTGAAAATGGAAAATGCACCGTAAAACAAATTTAAAAAAATAAATGGGCAGAACCAGGAGTCAATATTTGTGACAGAACTGAGAGATTTCAGCTGAATTAAATTGGATTTATTTACAAAAAAGCCAAACAAAAACCAGCACTATCACCACAACAGAAGAAAGCAAGATCACAGAGGGCTAAAGAGAAGCAATCATGATGTGTGGATAATTGGGTGAAATTTACATTCAACAAAATAATCACAAATCTGCATTGGCTATGGCTGTGATGCTGGAACTTTCATCTGTTGTTGTTCCAATGAAACATATAAAGATGATGAGAAATTTTCCCCTTCATTTATGATATGTGGTTGCATTTCAGGTAGAGGACCAGGGGGAGAGGACAATTATTACCGCAACGTTCAAATAACTACTATACGCTCAGATTTTGGACAATTTTCTGACTCCATCAATATAAAATAGGTTAACATATCAACTCAATGAAATGGTGAGCAAACAGTCCGGATTTTTAACTAATTGAAAATGTATGGTTATGAAGAAAAAAAGGACACTGGCGCACACTGATGAATTTACAGCCTGTTGGTGCAAACATGCTGTTTCGACACTACTGTGTCTTCAAAAGCACCCAGCAGTGTCGAAACATTAGTCTGTTCGCACCATCAGGCTGTAAATTTATCAGTGTGCACCAGTGTCCTTTTTTTCTTCATAACCATACATATTCTTTTGAAAATTTCTGATGAGATTAAAAAAAAAAAAAAAAATTCCATGGCAAAAAAAATTCCATGGGGCTCATCCTGCAAAGTTGATCTGCCAACTGCTACTTCAGAAAGTTGGACCAAGCTTGATGGAGAATATTGTTTTTCGTTTGTGAAGTCCTTGCCTCAAAGGTTTAAACAAACACAGGATGAGATGTTAATATCCTTGTGCGAGCACGTGCAGAAAACAAAGGAACCGGTGAATAGTGGGAGGCTTTGGAGTAACTTGAATTTATGGGACACATCATCAGTAGTGTTCCTCTGGCTCACGGGGTGTTTCGGCCTTTAACAGAAAGAATTCAGCTCATTGTAAAAGCCTGAGGAGGAGCAATGCATTTCTAATTCTCCTTTTTTGTTGATAATTCCATCATTTTTTTTTCATTTACTTAGTAATGAAAAAACTATGCCATAACTAAAATGTGTGGATGTTAAGCTAATAAATGTTAAACTAATAAATAAAAATTGTTTTGCGTAATATCTGTGATTTATTTTCTATAAAGTGAAAAAATGCTTGATAAACATCCTCTAAGTGTGGTGATACCATAATTTTTGCCAGGAGTAGTATACAGGCTATATGCTTGATGATTCTAAATGATTTCTAAGGGAGCCACATAGTTGACTTTCAATTTGCAGATGTGCTGGCCTTGAAAAAAAGAAGAAATGATTTTAGGTGGCTGTTTGATGTGTAAAATATAAAAAATGACAACATATGCCCTACACCAGGAGGTGGAAGCTGCTATTGCAAAAAAAATGTGTCAGCAACTCAAAGCTCTCTGATAGGCAGTCTTGGAAGCTCAGGTAATCTCCACAGTTCAAAAATCACCTGTAATCCAGTGTGTAGCAGGCAGAGTGGCACTTGATTCACATGATTCACCACCTGTGAAATATTTCTGCCTTGGGTCCCAGATACGTGGGCTTGCTCTGGCAGGGTTAATTTTGTCGTTTAGTAAACTGCACACCTTTAGCCAACATTGCATTTGCACTAAGGGTAGGTCTTCACTTTGTACCAACTATTTGCAGCTTTGTCATTGGTAAATTGATAACATTTGAAATATTAATTTATAAACTGCGAGACGTGTTTGTTTTATGTCGAATGTACATTTCCAATTCCAGTCCGCTTTCTTGTCTAACGGGTTATAATGACCTTTGTTGAAAAGAGTGGTTTCGGTGCTTGGCAGTCTTTGCTTTGATGTTTTGTCTCTGTAACACCTGCTCGTGTTTACGTACTTAATAATGCATGCGACACAACCAGAGTTACAAACGTTTGGCCACAGCTAGGGGTCGGATTCCACACTCACTGAAATAATTAGCTATTCCTAAGAAGTCTAGCACACTGAAAATAGTTGCCCTCTGAGAGAAGAGTGCAGAGTTGGAATAGTGAAGGCTACACACTGGTATGTGGAGATAAATGCATCTTTTTTTGTCAATTTACAGTATACCCATCTATCAATCAAAAATACCCATATCCTGGTGATCTCCCTATCTACCAAATAGAGTGTATATATACTTCTCCACAGACCACTACACCACTGAGGACACATCATTACTAAGTGTATAGCAAAACCTTCTGAGAAAAATCAGGAATATTTGTCAAAAGCCCAATGTAGTCCAAATGACCTGGGTATCCATAGCTATCTAGAAAATGGTTCCATTCTTGATTACTATCGCCTTTTCAACAGTGCTATACTGAACAATAAATGAAATTCTGAGAAAATGTAATATTAGTCAGATGGAGAACAGGTAAACAGAACCCCCCACCCCCCCACCCCCCTTTTTGCAATAATTATTACCTAATTTGTAAGCTCTTCACAATTATCAGGTATTCATGCATACTGAACAAAAATATAAATGCAACAGTTTAGTTATTTCAATATTACACATAATTATTCCTGAGGTTGACTTAGTTGGGTTTATTTATGTGACCAAGGTTGTGTGCAACTGGTCTGTGTGCATTTCAGTCACCTTCTCCATATCATTGTCAAGTTCATGCCCTTTGTCAAAATTGGCCTGTCAGACAGGTGGGGCATGATCCAGAGCTATTGACATCAGGTACAGTCAGCCTGGGCACATCCTGTACTCTGGTCAATAAAAAGCCACCCCAAAAGTCCCAGTTCTGCCATTGTTCAAAATGCCATAAATCACTCGAGCCATCAGGGAGTGTGCCATTGGCATGCTCAATGCAGGAATGTTTCTCAGGGATGTTGAAAGGGCTCTTATTGTCCATGTTTCAACAATAAGTGACATTAAAACACCTTTTTGAGGAATGAAGCAAGACAGCAGACCGCTCGCACGCATGACAACCATGTGTGACAACCCCCACACAAGACCGCCATATCTGGACTCTTTATCTCTGTGATCGTCTGAGACCAGTAACTCCCACTGCAGATGTCACAGCTGATCCTCACCATCACCCCATTTTTGCCGAAGCTGTGAATCTGTGAATTCTGTGAATCTCTAGGAAGGCCATATCTTCATGTCTTTTGCCCTTTGTGGATCGGACCTCTCCTCAGCTCGATGAAAAAATTGGTTCAACTGAGTGAATAGACACGTTTGATGGCACAATGGAGGACTGTTTTCTTGACAGAAAAGTCACGTTTCCAACTTCACAGGGTGGATCGACGGAGGATTGTTATGCTGACATTATTGTGGTGCGCAAGGTGGCAGATGGTGGTGAAGTGCTGGTTTGGGTGGGAATATTCCAAGGACATTGCACCCAACTGTAGTTGATGAGCAGCGACTTGAATGCAGTGTGATTTCACGATGAGATGCAGCTGCCTATCATCCTACCATTCATCCATCAAAACAATAACCATCCAGCATGACCATGCCAGACCCAAGTCACCCGTGTATGCACAGAATTCCTTGAGCCTGAAAACATTTGTGTGCTTGAATGGCTGGCTTATTCCTCGGATTTGTTCCCCTTCCAGCATCTTTGGGATGTCCACAAGCAACAAGTTCGTCATTGGTTCCCATTTCCAGCCAATAGCCGCCAACTCCACACAGCTCTTGAAGAGAAGTGGGAACATGTCCACTAAGTCACCATTGATCATTTGTTACAGTCCACAGAGCAGAGATGTGTAGCAATGCAGCAGGCTAAAGGCAGACATACCCAATATTGATTTGTGAAATGTGGACAATAGACCCCATCCCCTTTATCATCATGCCATCGGGAGATTCTTGTTTGTCTTTTTAAATCATTGATCGAAATGTATTGCAATATGGTCATACAATCTGTTGACACTCAATGAAAGTACAATGTGATTCTGAACATGGTCACATTTCTCACAATAAGAAGGGTTGCGTTTATATTTTTGTTCAGTGTGCATTAAAAAGAAGAAATCAGACAGGCGGCAAGCACTTTTCATGACACTGTACAGTGGGTGAAAGAGTGAGGCCAATCCTTTTGCCGGTTGAGCGTCTGCTTAACTTGGCTGTTTTCCATCAAATATTTTCAGGGCCACGCCATAGGTGAATTTGCTTTGCACGCAGGACAAAAAAAAAAAGGCATGCCTGCTAGCCCAAATTGAACATGAAAGCTTATATCATGAGTTAACTCAAATTGACTGCTTCATTGTAAGAATAGTAAGATTTATATTTGCTGTAAGCAAATATAAAGAACGTAATCTTCTCAGAGTTCCTCTTTTTTCACTGACAATGCAACAAAAAAGTATTCAAATGTTTCAGATCATTCAACCAATTTTGATATAAGACCAAGACATTGTGAGGAAACACAAATTGCGACTTTGGGTTGATAATTTCGTTTACTAAAGGAAAACAATTATTCAAAATCTCCATCACCCGTGTGAAAAAAATAATTGCCCTCCTAAGCCACCCTTCGTGACAACAACTGCTTTCACAAGTTTTAAATAACAGGCAATGTGTTTTTTACATTGTTGTGGAGGAATTTTGGCCCATTATTCTTTCCAGCATCATTTTAATTCGGCCACATTAAAGGGTTTTCGAACATGAATGGCCTATTTAAAGTCATACCAAAGTATTTGAATTGAATACAAGTCAGGACTTGGACTATGCCACTCCGCTCCAAAACCTTCATTTTGCCGCTTTTGAGTCATTCAGGGGTGGATGTCTTGTGTGCTTTGAATCATCGTCCCCCAGCATACCCCAACTGTGCTTAAGTCTGAGGTCAAGAAGGAACGACCTGATATACTCCTTTAAGATTTTCTGCTGGAGTGCAGAATTCATGGCTCTATCAAATACGACATGTAGCCCAGGTCCCGAAGCGATTAAGCAGCCTCAGGGCATGGCATTATCTCAACCGTGTTTGAGTGTTGGTATGATGTTCATATTATAGAATGCTGTGTTAGCTTAATGTCTGATGTAGGTGGACTCATGAATTCCAAAAAGTTCCACTTTTGTCATATCAGTCCATAGAGTATTATCTCCAAAGCTTGGTGGTTGTTAGACTGGTTTCTTTGGCAAATTGATGAGCCTTTGTTTGTGTGTAAGATTTATATTTGCTGTAAGCAAATATAAAGAACATGTAATCTTCTCAGAGTACCTCTTTTTTCACTGACAATGCAACAAAAAAGTATTCAAATGTTTCAAATCAATCAACCAATTTTAATATAAGACCAAGACATTGTGAGGAAACACAAATTGCGACTTTGGGTTGATAATTTCATTTACTAAAGGTAAACAGTTATTCAAAATCTCCATCACCCGTGTGAAAAAAATAATTGCCCTCCTAAGCCACCCTTGGTAAAAACAGCTGCTTTCACAAGCTTTAAAAGAGTATTATCTCAAAATTTTGGTGGTTGTCAGACTGGTTTCTTTGGCAAATTGATGAGCCTTTGCGTGTGTGTGTGTGTGTGCGTGTTTTTTTTTTTTTCCCCCCTTTTCTCGGCAGTAGTTTGCGACCTGCAGTTCTCCCATACAAGCCAGTATTCTCCCAGTTTCCCTCTTATTGTGAAATTGAGAACACTGACCTGAACTGAGGCAACTGAGGTCTGCAGTTCTTAAGGTGTTAGTCTGGATTACTTTGTAACCTATTGGATGAGTTGTCAATGTGCTTTTGGAGGAATTTTGGTTGGCGAACTACTCCTGGGAAGATTCATTACTGTTCCAAATTCCTCTATTTGTAGATATTGGCTCTCAACATGCATCACTGAAGTCCCAAAAACTTAGAAATGGCTTTGTAACCCTTTCCAGACGGCTGAATGTCAATGACTTTGTTTCTCATCTGCTCTTGAATTTATTTAGATTGCGATATAATTTGCTGCTTTTTGTCTACTTCACATCGCCAGAGAGATTCTATTTACAGGTATGTGATATGTAGATTAAACAGGGTTGGCAGTAATCATGCTTGAGCGTTTCTATCGAAATTAGACCCTATTACTAATTAAAATTGTTTAATTGGGTGATTTAGTAATATGGGGGCAATTACTTTTTAATTTACTGCAAGGTAGGGTTAGGTAGGTTTTTCCTTCAGTAAATGAAAAAATCATTTAAAAACTGTATTTCGTGTTTACTGCAGTCTCTGTGTAATATTAAAATTAGTTTGATAATTTGAAACATTTAACTTTTGTGACAAATGTGCAAAGATAGAAAGAAATCAGGAAGGGGCAAATCCATTTTTCACAGCACTGTGGTATTTCTGAGAAACGGCAACAGGTGACAAGACACAAAGACACAATTTATGATGTTTATATTCCCCAAGGGGCAGCAGCATATAGTGTTAATTCTAGAACTCTATGGACTGAGGTCCCTCCCCAATGCCAGAAAAAAAAAAACCCTCAACTACAAAATCCTCTGCTGGCATACTAATGCCTGCGGGGTTTTCTGAGCTAAGCAAAAGAGTCTGAAGCAGTGGATCAGTGTAAAATTTGTTCTTGAGGTTGTGCAACATTCAGCATATCTGAACATATGGTTTAAATTTTGCCATTATTTAGCCTGAACTTTGACTTAACATTAAATGCAATCATTAATTACATTCTTTGCATACTTGCTTAGGCAATTAAAGCGCGTCATTGCTAGACTCTTACCTTTTAAGGATTGCAATGAGCAGTTGAGTTCAAGTACAATTAAATAAGGTATGATTCTTGTATTCAGGCCAACATGTTTAGTCAAGTGCTGGCATGAGTGTTCTTTGGCCATACCAAGCATTCTTCATTATACAGCACTTTGGCAGTCATATAAACTAAGAAAAAGAGGGCCCGCTATAATGATGTGCCCAAAACCTGCTCCTGTACTGTTTGAAGCCAAAAATCTTTGTGACTTTCACAAAATATTGACTATTTCTATGACACTTGCAATGACAGCTGCCTAAAATGGAGATACATTTGATGGAGGTATATAATTTGTGTTGGCACAATGACCTTTATCAATGTAAGTGTGCCACAGATGCATCGTTTTGGAATATAGATTTTTTTTTTTTAACCAACCTTCTTGTAGGTAAGCTTTCAAGAAGAAATACAGCATATGCATTTGCATGAGGTACAAGGAAAGGAAAACTGAGTCCATTGGCTCAATGATTGTGCAGCTCAGCTGGTGGAGTGTCCAGCTGCACTGGGAACCAGCATTACTGGTCGTCACAGATCAGTATTTTGCGGTCCAGATAGGCTTCCAGGGTGAGCTAGTTTTTATCCCCCACCGCGCGGTTAGCGCGAAGCGGGGGATATAGCATTGGGCTCCGTTCGTCCGTACGGACACATAAAATTGAGGCGGTGGGGGATATTGCCATGTTAGTGGCAGACACTTGCTTACTCTGAAACTGAGCTTAAGTCTCCTCAGGCATTTCAAAATAAAAGCTTTTTTTAAATAATACATTTTCATGTTTTGTTCCTCATTTTTTGAACAACACGGCTGGGCCTGTTCCACTTTTGAATTGAAAGAGCTGTGTCATGATTACTGCGCATGCTCACAATTTTGAATGAAGTGAATCAGTACGACTGCAAGTCAAAATCTAGAAGGTATTTTTCTTCTTCTATGATTATTGGCAATGGCAATCAGCTTACATTCTTCGTATCCCTTGGCTATGGCTTAAAGTAGCGCTTTGAATGCTTGAATTAACGTAGAAAGTGCCTAAATATAAAAAATATGGCAGAGTAACTAAAGAAAAAAAAAAAATATATATACATTGCTAAATGAAGATAGATTGGGAAGGATGGAATCAGATTATGACTTACAGTTGAGTAGATTCACTTTCTTGGATTGTAAATTCTGAGCATGAGCAGTAATCATGGCACAGCTCTTTCAAGTCAGTGAAATGGTCCTCTACTCTGTGGCGGAGCAAGAAATGGGAATTGGGGTGGCACAGACACGTCCCTTAAGTCCTGGCTAGTTCGCAATTATTTTTCTTTATTGACGCGTTTTCCAATTATCGTAATTGGAAACTGAAGACACGGTTTCTCCCCATATGCGATCAAACTGCAATGAAATCATGGGCTAAATTCAGTAGAACTGAGAATTGGGGTGGACAAAACATCCGTTTTAAACAATTATTAGTCCTGACCTGTTCTCAGTCATTTTCATGATTAACAAAATGTTCACTCCGAGAGTGCTCCGCACTTAACAGGTGCTGCTTGCTCTCCCCGATTAGGTAGGATGACAATAATTCATCTGGATGCGTATTTGCTGAATTTAAATCAACGTCAAATAGAGCCGCATGCTTTTTATAGCCAATTTCACTGCCAAGTGCCACTTTTTTTCACTCAATACCGAGAGTAATTTTGAATAACGTTGATTTAAATTAAGCAAACACGTCCAGATGAATGATTGTCGTCTTACCTAATAGGGGAGAACAAGCAACACCTGTTAAGTGTAGTTGAAAATGACTGAGAACAGGTCAGGACGAAAATTTTTTGAAACGGATGTTTAGTCCACCCCAATTCTCAGTTCTACTGAATTTAGCCCATGATTTCATCGCTGTTAGATCACATATGGAAAGAAACTGTGTCTTCAGTTGCTAATTACCATAACTGGAAAACGCTTCAATAAAGGAAAATGATTGAGAACTAGCCAGGACTGACTGTTGTCATAAAGGGACGTGTCTGTGCCACCCCAATTCCCATTTCTAGCTCCGCCACTGTCTACAATTGAAATAAATCAAACATATTTTAATACAAAACTAAGATTTTTCCATTCAAACATGTTAATGTATTTGTTTATAAAGTGATAAAACAAAGGTTTTTAAATAAGACATTTTCTGGCTTTGTTTTTTGAACAACTTCTCTCGACCTGTTACACCTTTGAATTAAGACATTGAAATGTTCCTCTACCATTGTAATAAGTCAAACATATTTTAATGCAGAACTAATATTTGTCTATTCAAATATGTTAATGTGTGTGTTTATAAAACAGTTACTTCATAGACAGTGGTTGCAAGGTCATAGTTATGTTCAAACTTTAAACTCGTACAAACCGACTTGACTTCCCACAAAGCAGGGGAGAATGAAGGATTCTCAAATGGAAGTCGATTCCCTAAGATGCATATTTCTCTTGTGTCTGGAAGAAGAACACCTGTGTCATCTATACACAGTACAGTATATTGTATTTTCAGTATTTTGAGGTATGGATACTGTCTTTCACTCTCTGGTCTGATTTTACTCTCTAAGCTACAGTTGCATGGTGCTGGTTCCCATGAGAACTCTGTGTGAGAACTCAGTCTGTTATAATGAGACTCAGGGGAATAAGTGAGAATGTTGGCTGTTGATGCTGACGCCATGTTGCAGGACGTGGTTTTGACTGCTTGGCCATGCATACAAACGGCTGTCATAGCTCTCCATATATGACTTATTCACTTTTAATCTCCAGAGGTTCCTCTGAATGTGTGACTACTGTTTGTAGTATAGAATGTTTGTAGTATGCTGTATAACGAGGCAGTTGTTACTTATTTTAAAAAATTGATTCAAATTTAAATCTGTTGTCCGCTTTTAAAGTGAGATATTGCCCGAGTGTTTTTCTGGGGGTTCACTGCCATGCAATTCCCAGTAGTCAACTTTGGAAAGCCAATATTAATGATAATAATAATAATAATAATAGTGCCAGTAGAAACTTACCCTAAAACTGAAATGATATCTAAAAAAAGCAAAAAGTTAATTAACATTTCAAGAACCAATTGAAAATATGTGCAGTATGTAAACTAACCAGGGAACTGGAAGTCTGAGTATTCAAATTCCTGAGGAAACAGAAGTTTATCACCACCCCTAATGCACCCCCCCATGTAAAAAATAAGCAAGCACAAATTTATACCAATACATTAAAGTAAAAAAAAATGAAGTTACCATCTCATTCTCCTTATAAATACCACTTTCAAATTAAGAATGTACGTAATTACTTTTTATTCTGCGAAAAGGTGGCCTATATCCAGACATGAACCTCTGAACGCCATTTGAGAAGTGGCAGGTTTCTTTAATTGCACTTAGTTGAATACATGTTTCTGTAGAAGGTTGAGTAACCGGTGAACATAACCAGACATCATGAGAACAGTGTCATCATAATGCCCTGTCAAACACCCATCATTTACACATTCAAGTACCATTGAAGAGTTCATGCTGAAAGGGAGAACACATGAGCATGTAGTGAGGCGCAGTCATTGTGCTAATCGTAGCCTCCAGACAAAGTCGGGTGGTACTACTATGGATACATGCTTGCCGTCTCTGCCATGGCGGCAGCGACCGAAGACACTTCCTTGTGGACGTTGTTCAGGCTGTAAATTTTGACCGATTACTTTCATATTTGGTATGGACACGTGTTATACTTAAGTTATGACACCTATTGATTTTGTTTGTCTAGTTCTAGGTTAGATTGCAAAGTTCAACTCCGGTTTTTGCAACATTCTTTCAACACAAACATGTGACATTTCAGGTCCACAACAATTTGGGATTTAACAATGGAAGCCTGCACTTTTGAGTCCATTCAAGATGCAACAAATGCTCTTGCTCACAGGCTCGCATACACAGTGCATTAGGTTTATCTGTGCATGCGTTAATGATGTGACATTGTCTGAGTACACTACTATTGTTTAAAATATTTTAAATGATTCATAATAAGCATCATTTTATTCTATAAAACCTGTTTAATTTGAACATATTTCCAGTTTATCATAAAAATGATATATATTTCATGTTTAGCCATTTCAAACCCTCAAAATGTCGGGTGGCGCAACCTTCCGAGCAAGTTAACAAAATGTGAAATGTATTAAATATGTTATTTAAAATATTAATTAATATTAATATGGGGGCATAATTTTATTTTGAAAAGCCCTCAAATAAACAAAGTTTAATTGCTTATTTGTTCTTAAATTGTTTAGAAAACCAAAATACACACACACCCCCTACAAAGAATCCATAAGTTACTATATCAAGCGCAATTTCAAAAAAAGTAATTTTTTAGGCAGAGTAGACACTCTCCGGTATACTTCCTAAAAAAATCACTTGAAAAACAAGAGGGTAGTGTTTTTTTTTCCCAAGAAATTTTTGATAGTGCCATTTGACATTTTTTTTGGCTGGTGAAATTGCAAATACAGTTTAAAACTGTACTAAACCCTGTAAATGTTGTGCAACCATTAAGACTTGTTTAAACACACTCTTCCAACTTCAAATAAATGTATTCTGTACATTTTTGAAGATTTATAATTTAAAAATTAAAGGCTTATTTGTCATTGACCCACATATTACTACTCTCCGTTGCAAAACGTTGCCATCGGTCACAATCTCGCATCACCAGGAGACACCTTCCCCCTCCCTTCACGAAAAGCACTTCTCAGCCAATGCTTTGCTGCCACCTCCTGGTTATTATGCTACACTACACGCCAGATTGGCTCCTCTCGAACTCCATTAATGCTGTTGCTATACAGTTGAGTACATCATCCTGCAGATTTCCTTGCCAAGTTCTGTAATTGCACTGCTATGAACTATGATGAAAGTGAAAGTCCATCCATGCATGTTAGTAAGCATCATATATCAGAATTTTTATTTCCCAAGAAAGAAAGTGAATATTTCTAGTTGTGATTGACTTACTATATTCTGTGAAAAAATGATATTGCACAATAATACAGCATATTGCATGGTACTGAATGCATGAGTTGTGTAGAAAAAACCTTTTTCCTGTCATTTTCTCTTTCCTGGAGATTTCAGCTTTAATTCATGGTATTATTTACATCTCTTTTTCCAAGACAACATAGGAACAGTAGCATCAATTTTCAGACCAAACACTGCACTCGCACTACGCTTATGGTACGATAATTTGTCACAAAATTTCCATGCAAACTTTTATTTGTGGAAAAGGCTGTTTCAGATCCACAAAACAAAAATATACAAAAAAAAAAAAAAAGACAAAGCACAGAGAACCGTCATTGTTTCACAATTCCAGGGCTTTAATGCAATAAGACAAACCTGGTCAACAAAGTAACAGGCTTATTAAGTACCATCTCCGAGGAAACCTGACCAAAAGTACAGCATTTGACACTCAATGTACAGAGAAATTTCAACAGGAGATTTTTCTTCCTCGCCCAAAACAATAGGTTAGAATTGTGTCTAAAACTCAAAAACACTCCACTCAGTGCCTTGTCTTGTGGAGAGACATAGTGTAGAATATATACACCCTTTTGCCTTCGTGGTCACTGACTATACCAGCAAAACCCATCCTTTCCACTCGGCGCACCTGCTCGTAGCTGCGCGCTTCTTCACAAGGGGAAGCATGCCTGTGTTAGTGTTCATACTTCAGCTTATTATTAAGTCACATTAAACAAAATTAAAATGAAAATACATAGGTTAAGTAATACTGCTGGCTACCAGTGGTTCTGTGCTCAGCGGGAAGTGACTGACAGTCCACAAAAAATTCACAGCTTTCAAAACTCTCTATATCAGATAATTCCAGGACTTCATAAAGCATACATGCAAATGCAAAACTGCATGTATGTACACATACACACACTTATATTCACATATACCC
This sequence comes from Gymnothorax reevesii, assembly GCA_029721435.1. Taxonomy (NCBI): domain Eukaryota; kingdom Metazoa; phylum Chordata; class Actinopteri; order Anguilliformes; family Muraenidae; genus Gymnothorax; species Gymnothorax reevesii. Next base: position 25,741,553 of record CM056574.1, on the reverse strand, counting down.
ATAGGTATGTTAACATACATACATCCACAAATGTGTGCGGATAGACATACATTCACACTCACTGTACACAGTCGCTCCAAGTTTGGAATTACTTTACATATATTTTACATTCTTTGCTTTGAAATTCAGAAAATGTTCAGATAATCTTACATTGCAAAAAACTGTAGATGTTTCATTTATTATTTCAAGAATTTTGGGGAAAAGTTCTAAAACGTGCATTAACGGTTATCCATTTCAGTTATTTCTCATCAAAGAATAAAATTAAATCAATGATTTGCAAATTTTAGGCTTTTAATTTTTTACTATGGAATCATTCTCACTGTATTTCCAGGAGGATAGCAATTATCCCATAACCGTGTCTTTGAAAATCACCACACTTCACAAACCAGTTTCCAGGTGATTACTCAACAACTCTCTAGGTTTAAAATCAGGTGATGCATCCAGCCACCCTAGATTCTGTTATTTCCTCTCCAGAAAGTCTCTGCAGAGTTTGAGTTTATGTTTTGGATCATTGTCTTGAATTAACATGAAGTTTCATCCACTGAACCTTGGTGAAAATCATTAGTGAAGTACGCGCACGCGCACGCGCACGCGCACACGCACACGCACACACACACACACACACACACACACACACAGTGCTTCTTCCTCTAAACTAAAGAACTATTGCAAGCAGCAGTGGGGAAACTGTGTACATCTGAGTAACAATGACAACAGAGCCCATAAACAAAGACGATATGAAGTAAAAGGCTCCTTCCTGCTGGCAAACGGTAGACAGTCCTGACCACAAAGACAAGGGGAGTGGTTAGAGGCAAGAAGCTATGGGCTGGATTATTTTTGCCCCACCCCCCTTATCCCTCTTGTCCAAAGTCCTCAGTGAACTTCTTAACCTTCAGCAGGTCCTCCGTGTTGACCGTGGGCCGCGTGGTTGCCAAGGACCTCAGCATGTCTGACTGCAATGCACAGATGGTCAAGACACAGTCACAACAGCGCAGTGATATTCTACCACATTATGCAGACATTTTAAAACAAAAATGGGAAAGAATTGAACAGTGCGCAATGGAGGCATTGCACTGGATGCAGAAACCGTAGTGCAAGTCACGTGATCCCCGAAGTAACGCAGGAAGATGACTTTGATGGGATGGGAATGCATTGATTAATAATTATTTATTTATACAAAAAAAATTATTTCCTTGCTCTGAAAGGTCACATGTATAACCGGATATTGAACCTCAGGTCCAAGTGCTCCGCCTTATCCACAGCACTAGCTCAACAGACCATATATTCACTGGTCGATTTAGCACTTGTATAGCAGTGCAAATCTACCTACGAGTACCAATAAAGTCACCTTGAACCTTGTGCTGTGTTTGAACTTGAGCATATTGGCGCAAGGATTCTCAGTCATATGCCGGCTTTGAAAACAACAGCTGAATATTTAGCGTTTAATTATATGCATCTTCCAGTGCATAGCATAATGGCAAGAGGACTCTCAGGCAGACTGGCTAAAACAATAGCAAGCGCAGATTTACTCGCAAACAGCTTATCAAAATATCAAAGGTAAGAAAAGTTTTTGCTCATCTCTGTAGCATTTAAGGTGTATGCCTGCTGTTCTCGGAGTGTGGTGTCAATTTAAAATGACAAGGCTTATATCATTGGAATTTGTGGACTGTCCTTCATTTGAGGTATCGTTTGTAAGCATATCACACATTCAGTAGAAATGCTTGCGAAGTTGCGATAGAGCACTGATCTTATTTTATGTTTTGCCAGATGCTTATTCGGTTTAGGTAAAAACGGTCATCACATTCTTTTCGCTGAGTTTCCTCGCTTTAACAGGATATGCTGCATGATGAGGTTGCTATTAGGAAACATGCTGTATTTATTATGCAAATTCACTGACCCCGTTACGGGGGCGTTCAGGCTTAAGGTTAATATTTGTATAGAATATATATTTAACACTAATTTCTTTAAATCTTCACTTTAAAACCAGATTTCATTGCAACAAAACGGTTGACTTACTTGTGAACGTCTAGTACGTGAAGCAGCTTTTCTCAAAGTGCTCTGAGCAAAGAACTGAATGTTTTGTTGGTTTGTAAGGCTTTCCACAGTCAGTTCTTCTTAGTTTAACGAGACACTCTTTCAAAAAGGCTTCACTATTTTGTGTAAATTGAAGGAAACTCATTTTGCCGTATTTTCCAGACGTTTTTATTGGTGCAAGCAACAGCAGCACAAGATTTCCCCATATTCACTATGCTGAGAACAACCCTTGTGTACATTTTGCTTCGGGGATCACGGGACCACCTACGGATCTTGCAACAACCTCATTGCGTGACCTTCATGCTTTGGTAAATTGCATAAATCATAAAAGCAATATGACACTCTAGAACCACCTGGAAGAGACCACGTCCCCATCCTCACAATATAACCATAAATCATGTTCCCACATGCAAAATTTACTGAATAATTCAGGCTGAACTTTGGCTGAATAGACTGGAACCTTGAAATGTACCAGAATGTTCCACTAATTAGTTAACCCTAGTGATGTTAACCCTAATAAAAGCGAGACACTTCTGTCAACTTAAAGCAGAGATGAATATTTTAATAAATTTTTAAAATACAATGCCTATGTATTAGTGCAGAATACAATGACTACCAATTGAGATACTTCACCAAGATACCAAGTTGAACTTCACAGAATTACCGGTCAAAGTGCAGCTAGATTAGAGATTAATAGTCCCAACAATTATAGATCCAGCGACTCAACCAAGAAAGAACTGAATAAAAAGCAGTTTGCAAGTTTGTAAAAGATAGTTTGTGTGTGTACATTTAGAATCTTGCTTGACAGCATTTATGTGAGCACACGTGAGCGTGTAGGCTAGTGTACGTGCGCATGTGCACGACTGTGAGCACTTGCATGTAAGCAAGTATTTTTCTCACCATGCACACAATGGGCTCTAACAGCTTATCACTGGGAACATCCATCCAAGTCATCTCTATGGCTTCAGGATCGCCGGGGGAACAGGGGGTCAACAGGTCATCCACTATTATTGAACTGTTGCTCCGAGATGGACCTCTGACCTGAGATGAAAGGGAATTAAAATAAAAAAGAAATAAGAAAAAGGCAACAGTTTCAAATTGGACCCGAACTGCGACAGTGCTGGGGTGGCGTGCAAAAAAGCAAAACAATACAATAGCACCGCCCAGGAACGCGTAAATCCATTCAGCTCAGGGTCTGTGTTTTACTGCTCTGGGATTTGACTTGTCAAAGTCATATCTCCTGTTCCTTGACACAGGATAACTGTAGATACACTTGCCTTTCAACCAGGTGTTCACATAGACAATTGGCTGCTTCATGACTTGAATAACTCATAAACTTACCAATGTACTTTGCTAGTAAATAAACACTTCCACTAGTAGGCATACACCTGAAAACCAATAGCCCAGATCGCAAAGAGCTTCCAAATTTGCATGTGAACCTCTAACCCCATCACATCCCGGTATCTGCATCTTGCATATTCGCATTTCCAATTTCAGAGGACACGCCCTACCAACGCTCCAAACGGACCAGAATATGCGATGCAGCCATCATGCGCACCTGAATGTGTACTTGCAAGCAAATATATCGCTGGTCTTGGAACAAACTTGACTTGAGGTCTCATTCCAAAAAAAAAAGTCAGGATTGTGTGGATAGTAAGTACACTATATCAGTGGTAACCAATCCTGCACCTCCAGACCTATGATTCTGCAGTCACAACTAACAGCGAGAGATATCACTTAACCAACCCTACTCCTTAAGACCTATGGTTCTGCAGTCACAACTAACAGCGAGAGATATCGCTTAACCAACACTACTCCTTAAGACCTATGGCTCTGCAGTCACAATTAACAGCGAGGGATATCGCTTAACCAACCCCACTCCTTAAGCCCTATGGTTCTGCAGTTACAATTAACAGCGAGAGATATCGCTTAACCAACCCTACTCCTTAAGACCCATGGCTCTGCAGTTACAACTAACAGTGAGAGATATCGCTTAACCAACCCTACTCCTTAAGACCTATGGCTCTGCAGTTACAACTAACAGTGAGAGATATCGCTTAACCAACCCTACTCCTTAAGCCCTATGGTTCTGCAGTTACAATTAACAGCGAGAGATATCGCTTAACCAACCCTACTCCTTAAGACCCATGGCTCTGCAGTTACAACTAACAGTGAGAGATATCGCTTAACCAACCCTACTCCTTAAGACCTATGGCTCTGCAGTTACAACTAACAGTGAGAGATATCACTTAACCAACCCTACTCCTTAAGCCCTATGGTTCTGCAGTTACAATTAACAGCGAGAGATATTGCTTAACCAACCCTACTCCTTAAGACCTATGGCTCTGCAGTCACAATTAACAGCGAGAGATATCGCTTAACCAACACTACTCCTTAAGACCTATGGCTCTGCAGTCACAATTAACAGCGAGAGATATCGCTTAACCAACACTACTCCTGAAGACCTATGGCTCTGCAGTCACAATTAACAGCGAGAGATATCGCTTAACCAACACTACTCCTTAAGACCTATGGCTCTGCAGTCACAATTAACAGCGAGAGATATCGCTTAACCAACCCTACTCCTTAAGACCTATGGCTCTGCAGTTACAATTAACAGCGAGAGATATCGCTTAACCAACCCTACTCCTTAAGACCTATGGCTCCGCAGTTACAATTAACAGCGAGAGATATCGCTTAACCAACACTACTCCTTAAGACCTATGGCTCTGCAGTCACAATTAACAGCGAGAGATATCGCTTAACCAACACTACTCCTTAAGACCTATGGCTCTGCAGTCACAATTAACAGCGAGAGATATCGCTTAACCAACACTACTCCTTAAGACCTATGGTTCTGCAGTTACAATGAACAGCTAGAGATATCGCTTGTCTGTGAACCCTTATGTTCTGAAGCTGAAAGCCCTGACTCAGTTGTCCCACATTACAGTTGAACTGAAAGCCCACAGGATGGCCTATCTGCACGAACAAGGGTGGGTGACGACGGACACACAGAGTGAAAGAGGCATGTGTTTTTACCTTTTTGAAGTGTGTGGCGGACTGCACCTTCCTGACGGGCTGCATGAGGGCGTCCCGGACGATGATGCTGATGTCGGCGCCGGAGTACCCGTCTGTCTTTCGGGCCAGCTCCCGCAAGTCAGCCTCACTCAGGCTGTGGGGGGTGTTGCCCAGGTGGAGACGGAACATCTGCGCCCGGGCCGGCTCCTCCGGGAGCGGGATGTAAATGCGCTTCTCGAACCTGCAGCCACACTGGACCAATCAGGGCACAGGCAACTGCATGCAAACTCAACATAGCTCTCAAATAACTACAGACTCGCACGGGTCTAGCTATTAAATCTGTCTAACAACTGACTTTATTATTTTTCACATTTTCCCAGGATAAAAAAAAGGCAGAGCAAAGCAGCCATTACCCCTAAGCCGCTGGACTATTGAAAGTTAGACTACGGAATACAAAATTCAAGATGGTGGCAGTGGGGGGCACACTAAACATCCAAGTGACGTGAAACTCGATAGGCTTCTGTAGGTACAGAAGCCAGCCTAAGCAACACAGCGAAAATGGCTCTGGTTGATGGAGGCCTGTTTGAGTTATCATGGGGCATGGAAATTGAAGATGGCGGCTGTGGCAGCCATATCTGATTTTGGATCGCGACAGAGATTGATATGCTTGTATAGTAACTGTACCCCGATTGTCCTCACCAAAAATCATGATGATCGGTGATGCCATTTTTAAGTTATCCTACAGAATGGAAATTCAAGATGGCAGCTGTGGCAGCCATATTTGACTTCGGATTGCGACGGAAATCAATAGGCTTGCGTAGTAACTGTACCATGATGTCCACACCAAGAATCGTGATTAAGAACAGAATTTAGCAGATAGCGTCCCAAATCTATCCCACCTGTTTCGCCCCTAACCACTGACCTTCTGCGAATGGCAGCGTCCAAGACCCAGGGTATATTGGTTGCTCCGAGAACTAGGATTCCATCGTTGTTGTTTCCCACACCTGCCAATCAAAAATTTTCTAAGTGAGACCACACCCATTTCAAGGCTCCTCAAATGATAGAGAGGACTGGTTACGAATTGTTGCACAGAGTTGGCATCAGACAGAAGTGGCAGCAAATTGGTCCAATGTTGAGGCTTTGAAAGTTAAAGCTAAGTGGCTACATTGAACATTTAGGCTAAAATATAGTGAAAAGACGTCTTTACCAGTCAAATTTGAATGTCAGGGCTTAGGGCCACTTTGATTACGTCACATGAGCAGTATGGAGGCATTTCGTGGTTTTAAAATGTTGTTTTTTACGCTTGAAAGAGTGGCCACCAATGACTTCAATGGTCTTGGATTTGTCTTCAGTGCGGTTTTTCTTTGCCACTACAAAAGTGTTTTGAGGACTAAAGAGACTGACGAACCCTTCGATTAGCCTTGGGGTGAGTAGATGAGTGAATTCTCATTTTTGGGTGAACTATTCCTTTAATGACATGTGTGTAGTAAATTGCAGGAACAGATGCTACAGGGTATGCTACATCCGTTATGAGAATAGATGACGGGTCACTCCATATCTAGTCCAAGTCCACAGGAGGAGACACAGAAACTCTCACCCTGCATCTGCACCAGAAACTCTGTCTTAATACGGCGGGCTGCCTCGCTCTCGTTTTCGTTCCTCGAACCGCAGAGAGAGTCCACCTCATCTATGAAGATTATAGAGGGCTTGTGCTGCCGGGCCAGTTCAAACAGGTTCTTTACTAACCTGGACAGAGGAGGGGAGAGAACCATGAAAAGATTGAGCCAGAGATGAGAGGAAGGGAGAAGGGTGAGAGGGAGCAGGACAGAGAGAGAGAGAGAGAGAGAGAGAGACTGGCAGGCAGACAAGAGACTGGTAGACAGCGTATGGGTAAAGGGCGAAGAGGACGGTCAGGTTAGTCACTCACTTCTCACTCTCTCCGAGCCACTTGGACATCAGGTCGGAGGACGAGACAGAGAAAAAGGTAGAGTTATTGGCCTCAGTGGCGACAGCCTTGGCCAGATAGGACTTTCCTGTTCCAGGGGGGCCGAAGAGCAAGATCCCCCTCCAAGGGGTGCGTTTACCTAGAAACAGTCACCAACATAGAATCATATTCGTTGTCATCACTTGCCAAACACTACTCACTGTATAGCTGCCGTCACAGGGGCAGTCTTTTGTCTTGTGAAATGGCAGGCTATGCCCAAAACCTCTCAAGATGGCAGCATTTAATAAATAAATATTTTGTAATGACTGAGAGATGGGCACATATGAACACACATTTTGAATAAATGCAGTCCATATTAACAATGTCACCTTTGAAAAACGTGAATATCTTTGCCTCACCATTGGAGTGAATGAGGATCCACTTACAACGTGAAATGGGCTTAATGATGCATCAGCTACATTACATCACAAAAATTAAGAGGATGCTCTGAGAGTTGGGGCTAAGCCAAAAGAAGTCATGTCCCTTTCTTCCACTGAAGGGAAATTTTGATGTGATGGCTTACAGTGAGATTCCAGATTGCTCTAGGTTTCTAAAAGTTTGGAAAAAGCTCCCTCCAAGGTCAGCATGATAAATACAGAACAAGGTCCACACATAATTATGACTTGAGCCCAGACCTCAACCCAACCAAATGCTTTTTTGTTTCAACATGAAAGCAGACTTCAAGTCAGGTGTAAGTGTACTAGGAAGCATAACCCTACACTAGAGTAACGTTCTTACATCTAGAAGAAAACCCTTGCTCTTCTTTGAAGGTTATAATAACAGAAGAAGGGACCAAGCCAATATTAATTCAAATGATTTTAAAGCAAGGTTTTCTGAGCACCTACTCACATAATTTAGCTGACTGAAGTGTGTAACCAGTAACCTGTACGGTGAAATTCAGGAGGGCTCGGGATCACAAGCAAACAGTCCACAGGAACATGCTTTTTGCATGAAAGCGCATGTAGGTGGGGACAGGTCCTACCAGTGAAAAGGTGCGGGAATTTGATTGGCAGAATGACTGCCTCTTTCAGCGCCTCTTTAGCACCCTCCAGTCCAGCTACATCACTCCACCGGACATTGGGTTTTTCCATCACAATGGCGCCTGAGAATAGAGGAAACGCTCTCAAACAGGGCTGCCCGACCCTATTCCAGTCAATCCAATGTCCAGCAGGTTTTAATTTCAACCCATGTTCGGCACCTCCAATGCCACTCAATGGCCCAAAAGAGAGTGCCAACATTTGATTGAGGTGGGATATATAGGGGTTGGCATAAAAGCCTGCAGGTTAACCCATGGCTGAAGTCAAAGCGGTGTTGCCACACTGTATGCTCACAAGTATATTCACCCGCACTATACAGTACCAGTCAAAAGTTTGGACACACTTTGCTCATCTCACAGCACTCTGTTTTCAGAGAAATTTAAATGGCTTAACTTCTGTATATAATGTCAAATTGAATCCCCTAAGAGGTAAACAATAAGAAGTTAAAAGAGAACAATATTCTTGTTTGAATAGTGTCCAAATTTTTAGAATTCTCAAATAAGCCATAGTTTGCTAAGTGAGCAGACAAATCAGCTCCTTAGTGAGTCCTTACATTTTCCAACAGCCAAATTAAAGACAAGCCAATTTGGAACTTGTTGGGCAAAAAAAAAAGTTTGAAGAGCAAACCACAAGTGCAGCACATCTTTGGGAACTTAGACGGCCGCTCAGCAGCAAACTCATTATAGCCAGATAACTGCTCTTATAAAGAAACAAAAAGTGAGTATGCTCCGCAAATAAGACAAAAAATGCTGGTTAGTTGGATGGATTTAATAATTAGATCTTTTCTTTGCAAAATATAGAGTGCCTATTTCTTTATTTAACATGTATTGTAAGAAAAATGTGGGTATGTCCAAACTTTTGACTGGTACTGTACATTCACAACCTACACCATTTTGCCGACAGATTATTACAAATTTTACACAGGGACACAAGATCAGGCTTCAGAAACTATTCATTCCCTTATGGAGAAATTTCTTATTTTACACAGTACAATAAACAACATAATGCAAGCCAATATGAAATACAAAAAACAAATGGCACTCTCCACTCCTATTCTCATCAAACTGCATAAGAATAGCAAAAAAAAGAAAAGCAGAGCACACTGACCCATCAGCTGCTCCTGGAATTTCTTCCTCTCTGGATTTTCACCTTCACTGTCACTGTCACTCCTAGAGAACAAAAACAACCTGCTAGAACACCAGATTAACCAAAAAAAAACTCTGATTTCCACTTGAGTTTCCCCTTAAGTAGGTTTCCTCCCACCATATTGGGCAATGTCACATAAATGTATAGTGCTGGTTGCAGTGTTTCACTGAAGCTACATCACAATTACAATGCGTGGAATGTTCAAATCAGTATGCCATGTTTTATGGCTGCAGCATTACATCAAATAAATAATTATTAATAAATTAATAAATAATAATTGTGCATACTTTTGTACACATTACCCCAAATTTGCAATCCTCACATACCTTGGGTTCTCCACCAGAATCTAAAAGAGCATAAAGTTCCTTGGGTTTGAATAAAGCAGCTGCATTTGAGAAACCCACATATTGGATCAGCAGATGGAGATTAAATAAGTAACAATATTCAGTTAGCGTGGCTTTAAAGTCTCCGTGAGGGTGTTTGTGCATGGCGATATGCATAGTGCTTGTGAGTGGAGTCTTGTATGGATGTGAAGATGTAGGTATGTTAGTACATCCAGTACGAATTCCTATATACACGTGAGTGGATAGACCGAGTGCAGTTTTCAGTACTTGTCATTGTTTTGCGCTTCCTTCACCGGCTTCTTCCCTTGTTTATCCTTTGTCTTAAGGTAATCCTTCAGCTTCTCTGCTCTGTCCAAGTACTGCACGCACTTCCCCCGAATGCTTTCCTTCGCCTTGTCACTGTGTGCCTCATCTAATGGAGGCAAGATTCATTAAATCCTTAAAACAATCTTACGATTTCTCCACCACCCAAGTTCCAAATTACTGACAAATTAACGACAACAAAGAAAACAAACATTTTTCTTCATACCTATAAGACAATGGCACGGCTCAGTAGACAGATAACGTTTTTGGGAGGTGAAGGAACTTACATTTGATGGCGTGCAGGAAATATTCCACCGAGTGCTGGTACAGACGCAGGGCCTCTTCATAGTTCTTCGCCTTGTCCTCTTCTGTGGCTTTTGTCACCAGATCGATCGCTTTCTGCTCAACAACAGCGAGAGTTCACGTCACAATCTCCCTAAGCTTAAGTAACACTGAAATAAACAAAATTCTTCAAACTAATTTTTGAAGCAGAAAAGGTCGCAAGGAATTCAATTAATTCAACAAGATCATTGAACTTACTGAAGTGTTACCACTTTTACAACGAACAATTAATAAATCATTCAGTCCCCACGTGTATTTCTACTGCAAGAATATGTCAATCCATTCAGTGATGCGGCCTGATCTGCACCGAATTTAACGAACAACACATGACAGAAACTGAGAGAACAATGCGTTGTCGCAGCAGCTGAGAACATCAAATTATGCTAAACCATGGCAGACGCGAGTCACTTAGTCAAAAAGCAAGGAAAGAGCCTTTGGTCCCGTCAAAATAATAAACAGCTATGCTCTATGATCAGCGACATCAGTAGCAGCATTCTCCAGTCTACTGAGAAAACTACAAAGTATTTTGAGTTTTTACAAAAAAAAAAAAAAAAAAAACCCTTAGCGCGCAGAGAGCCATATTTGTTCGCATGTATTTGAGCAGAATAGCTTTCAACAGACTGACATGACGGTGTCGATGCAATCCGTTCGCAAGTATAAGCATTAGCAGTAAATACTTGTCCATGTCAGCTTTGTTTACACCGTTATAATTCGCGAAATAACCAACCCGCTAATATAGTGTAAAGGTAGAAAGGAATCTGGATAAGCAACCTGTAATGTAGACGTTGTCATTTCATCTCACACCCATCAAACAAGAAATCTCCTCAGTGTAATATCAGATTATTGGAATTTCGATACACTGCAGGCACAAATTTATCTAAATTTCATACCCCCAGGACACTAGCTGCGTAAACAAGGCAGCGCTTTTAGTATGACTTCCGGCTGATAGTTTCCGGTTCAAGCATTTTCAGAATTTTTTACAAAATAAAACATATTATCGCCGTTTTGAATCAAGTCTACCTGTTTCAATTGATTTACAATGTTCGAGAATTGTTTGCTAAGCTAGCAAACTTCCACATAATAATTTGTTATTTGGAGCACAAAAGATAAGCCTAGCTAATTGATTTAACTGTGAGGTCTCTGTAAATCTGGTCTTGAATATTTATGAGTTTCTAACCAATAATGGCTCTCAAATTCAGTCCTAGGGTCCCCCATCAATCCTGATTTTTGTTCCAACTGCATTGATAATCCCAAAATGTTGACATTTTGACAAAAAAAATTGAATAAATTTTGCTGAATGCACAAAATTATTTGACAGGCTTTAAATCACATTCTTCCAGCAATAAGAATTTATGCCATGAACAATACAATGTGATTATGTAATACTTATCAGTCTACATTTCCATAAAATTGTGTAAAAATAGGTTGATTATCCGCAACTGTTTATATAAAACACTTCGGTGAATTTAAAGGCTCATAATTTGCATAAATATGTGCGCCTGGCCACTAAACCCAACGACTAGAAAGATCATGAGTAGTGGGATAGTGTCACAGTTGCCTCAGGACCACAGGGCCAAACTGGATGAATTTGAACAGGAGTTTATCTGAAAGACAGAAAAAGTTGAACAACCAGAGGCTGGGATCAGGTACTGGAATAACAAAGGAATCAAGAGAATGTAAACTATGAAAAATTATGGCACAGAAAATCTATAAATAATTAAGCTGACAACAGAATCAATAAAACTAGGGCTGCATTTGAATCGTCTTTTTTGCCTGGAAAAAGTTCCAGTACAAGTAAGTTTTAGTACACTAAAAAATGATCCAGAAATAATTACGTGGCAGCCATGATAAGTGTATTTGAATTCTTATATGTTAAGGAAAGGTGTCTCAGTGCTTCCTTTAGCATAGGGTACACAGAATCATCCTTTTTGAAAAGAAAGAAGGAAACGCCATCCCACAATTCTGTGCTGCAGCAACATTTAAAGTGGCAACCGTTCATCCGACCAATCGAATGAAGGAACGTACATGATGGGCAGGGGACTCATGATCACCTTGCCTATTGTAAGTGCATTTGGATTCTCTAATTAGCGCGGTTGTCTTCCTAAGGCATTAGGAATTCCCTTTTACATCTTTCTTTTTCCTTATGACATTTTAAACTAAAGTTAAAGAAAATTAGCGAATAGGCCTTAATTTTTTGACTATTCAGAAGCAGCCCGTCTTTTAGTACAAACCCAGAGAAATTAAGGATATAAACTAAGAACAAACACTGGTATGATAGAAACTCCAGCCTGGAGAAGTAGTAGACAATGGGAGAAACAAAGTCTGTATAAAAATGTCCGCCAAATCCAGGCATGACTTAATGTAATCATTTCTCAGAAATTTATTTTACAAAGCCACTCTCTTATTTTTTTCAGGGAAGATTATTGCCCTCTGTATATCTCTCCTTAATCTCTCCTATTTCTGTCATTATGCTCGACAGAGAGTGCAGAGAAGGAAGAGTAGTGTGCATATGTCCTATTTTAAATGATGTCAAATGTTTGTACACCTGCAGTGCAAAAAAAAAAAAAGAAAAGAAATTTCCACACCAAACAGCCTTTTTAAAGAGTGGCCAGTAACATCTAATGTTTATCACATCTAGTGACCACACATAGTGTTCTCAAATTAGTAGTTGCATCGATAAGAAATGTTAATGACCAAAAAGAAGTTGGCAATATTATTGGGAAAATCCCCACTCCAGCATACTTCAATTCATAGATGCAGACATGTGTGATTGAAGTCTAGAGATTAATTTCTTAATCTGGCGAAACTGTATGTGTCATATATGTGGAATTCTGAATTATTTTGGAACGATGAAACAAATATCGGAGTACATTCAACCACCCTAGTCCGAGCTCTTATTTTGAAATAGGAATGAGGAAATAGTCAAATAGGAAGTCGTAAATCTTAAGGATCGCGAGGCTCTCCAGAGAACTAGCAACAGAGCTAACAAGTAAGCTAGGTAGCAACTGCAGTATTCCCACCCATGTTCATCTGGCTTGCTGAATGCGTCTCCTGTTCAGGGATTTTGTCTTTGTCTTAGTTACGATCGCAGCTGCTTGCTAATATAGTGAGCTGCTAACGTTATATCTCCTTTTGCCCGCAGTTGTATTTCTTCCAGCTATTGCTTCGTCCTTAGAGAAAAATGGGCACCAGAGACGATGAATATGACTATTTGTTCAAAGGTAAGAATACGGACGTTATTAGCTGCGTTATGCGAACTTCGTCCGGCGAGCAGTATCTGGTTAACGTCATTCATGTCCGGTTTGGATGACTCTGTATAATATCTTTGTTATCAAGTGAAATGTAGATGATCGATGGCGCGATTCGCTAACATTAAACCTGGCTTAATGTTAGTGATATTGGGGAAAAAAAAATGTAAAGTCACTTATGTCATTTGGAACGGAGAACCAGGCTGAGCAAATGCGCATTTCTCGGTTGGTAACGTTAGCTTGCGAAACCTGGGAGATCTTGAACGCGTCGATGGAGATAAATGAATGCGCAGTTGGTGGTCCGTGGTTTCCTGCTGTAGCTGTCATGTTTACAGTTTGATGCTTGTAGTCGCGATACCCGCGATTTCGCTTCTCACGACTCTCGGTTCATTTAAGAGGTGGTACCGCGGTAGCTGGTCTTCTCAATCGTTCACAAACGGTGTTAAGCCGCTTTCACACTGGACGCGAAACGAATTTTTCGAACACACGCGCATCTTTGCATTGCCTTTGAATGTAATCTGTCGTGCGAAAAATTTCGTTTCGCGTCCAGTGTGAAAGTAGCTTTATGCTTCGGTCATTGAGGGTTCGGACTGTGGAATCAACCTGTATTAATTAAGGTTGTTACTAAGATCTTTATAGCCTCAGTTGTTTTGACAATTTGTGTGAAGAGAGTCTTGTCTGGTCACTTTGCAATAATCTTCTAAAACTTATTCGTCAACATCTCCCCGCTTACGCCTTTCATGCATGGAGGTCACTCCAGTGTACAGCTGTTTGTGTTTTTTTCTCGATATATGCCTGCAGTTTTGGGCACTGCTGCGTATAAGTAAAAAAAAAAAAAAATCCTGTCTGAGTTTTTCATAATTCATGCATGAGAGGGTTAAGAATCATTATGGCCACTGTGCCTTCTTTGTCATTTATTCAACAGTCGTTATATTTGTTTGACCGTGTCAACTGTGATTTTTGTTGTCATTATACTGTGTAAAAACAATACCGCAGTAAAATAAAATCATCCATTAGGAAGTAATGAAGCTCATATTTCTCTCCAAGTTATGAAGTCTCCATAATATATTCATTTTTTTGTTTGTGATGAAGTTCTGTTTTCTGGTGGTTTTGTTCTGTCATACAGTCGGTTTCCAAAAACTTAATTAAGTTGCTGCAGTTTGTGACGAAATTAGTTGCGTATTCTGTAAATTGCAGTCAGTACATTCCCAGCCTAAACCACTTTACCCGTGTGAGGTTTGTTTCTGTTGCTGTGCAGTGCTTATTACTTTGTTCATTTATGATGAGAAGCTAATGCCAATCAGCAAAAGTATTGCGTGTTTCTTAGGATCTGATAAATCGATCATGAGTTTTATTATGCGTAATTTTAAGTTGCTTTTCCTCTTTGGTGTTTAGATTGGGCACATGAAACACGATTAGAGTTTCCCAATAGCTTCCTCTACCCCTCAATAAATTCTACTTTTGTGTTGTATTTTGTAAATATTTCTGCCGACAGTGTGAAGGTAGGAGATCCTTTATTCCGGCCTCTTGGGTTTTCTCGAGAGGACTTAGTCATTCTTGTGGTTTTTGGCAGAAAGTTAAAGCAATTTTCATGGTGAAAATGAGGCGTCAGGTTTGTTCCTGGATAATCCAGAACAGATGAATTATGCGTTTAATCCCGTTTGTGATATTGTGGGCTTTCCTTGAGTATATAAAGGCCAACTGGAATACAACAGTTTGAGGCATTCTGAAAGGGTACAAGCTTTAGTTGAGTATGACATTTTGAAGGTGTGGTTTGACATGGTTTCATTGAGCTGATTTCAGTGTGGAAATTCACATGACTTAGCACTAGGGTATTTAAAATACATTTTCACCTTTCATCATCTTCACTATTAGGATATGTTTTCCCTTCATGTCTGGGATTTGTAGTCCTCTCCCCATTGTGTACAGTGGTTATTTTGCTGCTGATCCTGCTGGTAATTGTAGTTCCCACACTGCTTATATTTGTAGTCCCCTTTATTTGGAATGATATAAAGATCATACAAAAGCTGTTGCATGTTTTTCCTCTCGCTGTCGCAGTGGTGTTGATCGGAGACTCGGGTGTGGGAAAGAGTAACCTGCTCTCGCGTTTCACACGGAACGAGTTTAACCTGGAGAGCAAGAGCACAATTGGTGTGGAGTTCGCCACCCGAAGCATACAGGTGGATGGGAAAACTGTAAAGGCCCAGATCTGGGACACAGCCGGGCAGGAGCGCTACAGAGCCATCACGTCAGCGTGAGTATCTCTCCTTAGAGCCTCAGCCTGACATTGGGCCATTCTGCGCTCATTAGATATGCTGCAGCATCTATTGAATAGGTTCTTTCCTGTTCTTTCATGACTCATGTATGTCTCCTAAAACTTTGTTGTAGAAAGCAGAACAACTTCTACTTTTCAAGCTGGGGAATTTATGTATTTACGCAAGATATGTCCATTGTGCTTGCGCAATAAATTAGGCTCAGATGATGAAGCACAAGGATTTGATTGTTCATAATTGTTATTTGGGCTTTTAACCGCTTGTTTCCCGTGTATTTACATTACCGCAACTCACACCTGCCCGATCTCTTATCAGTTGGCTTATCGAACTTGCCCGGTAATGTGTGTACTCGTATCGCTACCGACCGGCTCGAGTCCCGGAGCCGCGTCTTATCACGTTGCTCGCTTTGCATCTAAACACGCAGAACTGTTATCATGAATCCTTTTTGCTTTGCGTATACATGCAGAAAATGGTTTGAGTTCATGTGACATTATGATTGGTCTTGGGTGATATAAGAAGTAACCTGCAGACATTCCATTACTGTCTGTTTGTAAATTTAGTTTCGTTCATTTTCACCGTGATCACATGGTGACAGCCAAACAAACTGATGCTGGTCCTGCTGTGGCAGAACAAAAAGCTCGTGAAGATGCTGTCAATCCGCGGGCCACATGTGCGAAGCAGTGAAGAGGAATCGTCAGGGTGAGCAAATGGTGAAATCACGTTTGTTGATAACAACTACAGTATGAGCGGTGTTGATCGCAGTTATCAACCGGCTAGTTAACGCCTGCCGACTGCGAAAAAGTTGAGACTGTGCGAATCTTGTGCAGTTTCCGCCAAGAACAGTGTTAGGAAAGAGTCACGCTACATTTGCGTGAGTTATGAGATTCTATTATGTGTCGAACCGTGCTTCCAAACTAGCCATACTGTCAAGAATTTTTTAATGCAAGTTTTTACCCCTCAGCCCTCAAGGCTGACGGGGCGTATTGCTATCCTTCGTGCGGTTGGGCGGGCGGGCGGGCGGGCGTCTCCAAAAACTTCGACATCGGGCTGAGGGGTATGTCGTGCATTGCACTCCGATTTTTTATGTTTTTTTCTGGTCGCCGTCATTCTGTCACCTAGCAATCTGTTTCTTTGTAAGTAAAAGATGTATGTAGCGTAATTGATGGCATCCTTATCGTATATCACATGAACTAAAGCCAGTGTCTGGATGGTTTAGATGTGTTTCTCAACCAGGGGACCGTGGACTCCTAGTGGTCCTTAATGTTACTGTAAGAGGTCCGTGAAAATAAAATTTCTTTTTTTTTCTTTTTTTTTTAATGATTCTATGACCTTTATAGATATAGCATTATCTCACTCAGCTGTGACCAAGACCTTTATTTACCTTATTTACCTGCGGAAGGAAATGGGACTTGTTTTCTCGAATACCAGCCTGGCAGCCTCTGTGTTTATGCGGAGATGTTCTCTCAAATCGCACCATGAAACCTGCACACCTGCAGTGCCATCTAGGCACTAAACACCAATCGTCAGTAGGCAAGACTGCTGAGTTCTTCACACGAAAATTGTCAGAGTTCACAGGAGCAAAAAATCACATGCATGCTGCTGTTTTGTTACATAAGTCCCACATGCTGTTTTGTTTCATATGTACCAGAAGCCACTGCATAAATATGCTGTTTTGTTAGAAATCTCCAGACGTTACAGTTCAAAGCTCATATTTTCCTCCAAGAGAGTGAATAAATATGCAATAATGCAATTCAAAATGCAGTTTCTGCTGTTTCTTTAAAATTGGTTACCCGATCCCCACAGTTCTTATCACCCATTACGCCAATGACCATCAGTGAAAATAATCCGGGGCAGTGCGCACGGCAGCACTCGCTGCCGCCCTGTTAAACACAACTCGCATGAGCTATCGTTAATAGACGGATCCGGGACTCCAGCTGCGATTGTTCGCGGGTAAACACGGCTCTGAGGCTAAGTGGTTAATATAATCATACAATTTGTTGGAGTATGGAGGGCTGAACTCAGTATTTATTTTTCAACCTCTAGTTATATTTGCCTGTGCACATTAACCAGCTTAATAGTGTCATTAATCCACTTACTTGATGCTTTTTTTTAATAGGAGTTGTTGTCCTATATTTCATACTGAAAATAGCAGTCCAGACTTTTGAAGGTAGTACATTACCTTGCTGTTCAAGTGATTGTATGGCCGAGGATAAGGTCTTGTTTATCTTTTCTTGCTTTTGGCTTCCCTCTTCAGCTGTTATCTAATTATTAAGTTCAGGCCACTATGACGCACTGGTCTTGTTAAAGGAGGGTTGACATAAGGCTGAGTTTGTTCCCCAAAGGGTAATTAAAGATCTGAAAGTGAGATAGGGTTGTTGACTGACATTTGATCTTGAGCATTCCTTCACTGTGGCAATGTGATTAGACTCCCCCTTAGGTCAATTTGGGCTGACCCCTGCGTTTTTCCACTGATTTAGCTTGTTGGCATTTTGTTACTACGTGGAGCCTTCCTGTTTGAGTGATGTACAAACTTAGTGTGACTCCAAGTTGGAAACTTCTCTGTAAATGCATGCAAGACCATGCTTTTGACCTACACAAGTCCACCTCTGTGTGACCTCAGTGTGTAACACATGCACCAATCCCTGTGTGTGCCTGTGTGCCTGTGTGTCTGTGTGTGTGTGTGTGTACTTTAGGCCTGTGTGACCCTTTCTGTGTGTAACCTGTCTGTAAATTACATCCAGCCTATGTTGGATGACTGTGTTTGAGCAGTGTTGGACCTTGTTTGTGATTGGTCATTGCAGTGTGTTAGTTGAAAGTATTCCCCGGGTATGACCTCTGTCTTACCCCCGTGTTACTCCTAAGAGAACAGCCCACACCACCCCCCCATAAACCCCAATTATCTGCGTGAGACTCCAGTCTGACTGCAGCGTGACATGCTTAGGTACTACCGGGGAGCGGTTGGGGCATTGCTCGTGTATGACATCGCCAAGCACCTGACCTACGAGAATGTGGAGCGCTGGCTGAAGGAGCTTCGAGATCACGCCGACAGCAACATCGTCATCATGCTGGTGGGGAACAAGAGCGATCTGCGCCACCTGAGGGCTGTGCCCACTGACGAGGCGCGCGCGTTTGCGGGTGAGTAGGCATTCAGATGAGCTCGTGCTAATGTGCCGTTTCACACAAATTTATTTGACACTGTGTGCACTCACGAAAAGGACATGCACACTCGTGTGCTCAAACACCGACAGACTTGCGCTAACATACAGGCTTGCCCAGAGGTGGGCAATGAGGGCCGTATCTGTCCCTGGTTTTCACACCAATTTCTGGCCATTAATTAGTGAATTACATCAAGCATTTATGGAATCTGATGCATCTCTTTAAATGCTCATGATTGACCAACAAACTCTGTTCTTGTGTCCCTAAATGAAACATTTTTCTTTAATCAGCTGTCTGAGCAAATTCATGTTTCTATATACAACCAATTTGTTCAATAGTCAGTGTAATTGGAAGAAACAAAACCTTGCATACACACCGGCCCTCCAGGACTGGAATCGCCCACCCCTGGGCTTGACCGTGCTCATACACAGAAGTGTCTGTGCTTGCACATGGACATCCCCACACCTATTCGGGCAGTTTCATGCTAAAATACTGATATTCTCCTGAAAGTACATGTCCTCACTAACATGCAATATTGCCCATGCTTATGTATGCACTTACCCTGGCAAAAATGCCAACGCAGCTGTGCTAACACGGAGGCGCCTATGTGCCTAGATGCCCACTTTAACATACAAACACGGCTGCGCCAACATGCGGAAACGCCCAGGCTCATGTATGCGTTCGCCCAAGCTAACATGCGGACACGCCCAGGCTCATGTATGCGTTCGCCCAAGCTAACGTGCAGACACTGCCTTGCTCGTGTACGAACACGCTGACTCTGAAATGCTGGCATAACCTTGCTTGTTTACAGACATGCTGAAGCTAACACACTGACGTGCCTAGTCTAATGTACATTAGCATACAGGCATTCTCCTTTGAAGAGACACACCTGCTTAAAGGTAGATTGAGATGTGTAGATACACTGTTTTTGATCTTGTGATGTTACTATTGCTGGTGTTGGTGCTGTTTTTTCTTTTTTTGTTTTTGTTCTGCTGCTGTTGGTCTTGGTGCCCTCTGTGTTTGTGATGTCCGAACTGTTACATGCCTTTCTCTTGGATGGGTGTTTTGTTCCATGTTGGATTCCACAGTATTCTAATCTATGATGAGCTAAACTCAGAACTGTTGACTGACCTGTGATGCTACAATCCCCTTACGGCCTTATTCATTAATCTTTCAGAGAAGAATGGTTTATCCTTCCTTGAGACCTCTGCCTTGGATTCCACCAATGTAGAGACTGCCTTCCAGACTATCTTGTCAGGTGGGTACCTTGCGGATCTATACCCTTTCTTCAGCAGGTGAGACATTTAACGGTAGTTTGTGTCAAGGTGTTCACAGATGTACATAGCATTGTGTAAGGTCAAAGGAGAGCAAAATATTTACTGAAACTTCAGTACCGGACTTTTTCAAGGCCTGACTATATGTGCAATGTCTTTTCCGATTTGGTTGGTTAGTTTGGTTTTTAATTAATGGTTTACCAGTACTTGGCATTAAAACTACCAATCCATGTATATGGGAAAATCGCAAGTGGTTTTTGGTTCACATTGTGACACACCACTTTGCCCCGTGTTTTGCAGAAATTTACCACATCGTGTCCCAGAAGCAGATGTCTGATCGCCGGGAAAACGACATGTCTCCTAGCAACAACGTGGTGTCGATCCAAGTGCAGCCCACTGAAAACAAAGCGAAGATGCAGTGCTGTCAAAACATCTAGCCCCTCCCCTGCACCTGCTAACCACACCCCTTTCCTCATACCTGTCCCCTGCCCCGCCCTCCTCCTCTGAAAGACTTGGATCTGGCAGTGCCAGGGTGGAGACAGCTGTTTTAGCCCCTCCTATTATTAGTAGCCTATCAGGAGCCTGCGGCTGCCCACTGTCAGTGCTTATGTGAGACCTTTTGTCACATTCCAGTTATGAGACATTTTGGTTATTTACAAGAATAAGGGTCTAAATACCTTAAGTGTGACTTTTTTTTTCGCTTTTTTTTTTTATTGCCTATGTTCTGTTTACATTGTGCATTTTTTTTTTTTTTTTTGTTTTCTATTTTTTCTTTTTCCTTCCTCCTCCCCCCCCTTTGGGATTGTTGTTGTTTGAATATGTCTCGATACCCTCCCTGCATCTTGGTCGAGTTCGGTGGTGGTTTGGCGAATTTCCTAACTGAGAGATTTTCAACTCTGTGTGAATGTCGACATATTTGAGGGGAGGGGTCTGCACTATTTATATTTGAATGTCTATAGAAAGAGGTATCATTGTTAGGCGTATAGGTTGGCACTGTGGTAATATTGAACATTTAGAGTGATGTCAGTACCTTGTGATCATATTACATGTGCTGACGGGTCAGTACTATGTGCAATGCAGTGGGATAATATTAAACTTGCAGAGAGGGCTCTGTACTATAAACTGTGTGATGTTAGACTGATGGAGAGGGGTCAGTACTTTGATAAAATATTTGAAGTTCATCTGGAGGTCAGGACTGTGTGAAATTAAACCAATGGGCAAAGGTCAGTACTGTGGGATAATTTTAAATTTGCAGCAAGAGTGATCAATACCGTATTGTGATATTACCGAAAGCGAGAGAAGCAGGGCTTGCTGTATGTTAGCTCGGTGATTTATGAAGAGCCTGAAAGGGTGTTCAGAACTGCATGATAATGAAATATCACTCAATACAACTCACATTGCCTGGCTCACATACACCAAGCCCTTTTATAGGGTGCCACAAAAATGGCAAATGGCATGTCAACCACTTTTTAAGAGGAAAGGAAATTTAAAACGCATCTATACTGTTCAGAATCATAACTAGATAAATGTGTTTTGAAGGTTGGTTTCCAAAGCGCTTTTGCTTTATGATTTTTAAAATATTTTTTTATTTACATCACTAAAAACGGGCAGGTTACGGTTTTCTCGGAAATCTTCATAACCGCTAGGGAGTGTGTGCCCGAAGGGGAAAGTGCATGACGCGTGTGTTGTGTACGGATGTCCACGCACAGACACGGGGAAAGGTCCTCGCTGTTGCACCTCATTCAACGACTCCATGTCCTCCTCGCATTGTGCGTGTAATTGCATGAATTGGCTTGTAAACAGGAAGTGGGGGGAATATTTTTAGCTCTGAAGAGGCCTCCAAGATTTATCTGATTAGAGTCTGTGCGCAGCTGCAATTAAATCGGCCGCAACAGCATTTATCTGACATTGACTTGTCACTGCATTGCCTGTTGGTGTCCCCCTTACATTTCAAGTAGGTTCATCGTGCCTTTTCCAGCAATGGATTGTCAGGTTGAAGCGCCTTCCTTTCCTTCAGTTGCACAAGCTGTTGGACTGATGAATACCTCAAGTATTCAAGCAAGTCTTCAAAGATGCAGAAGGACCCTATGTAATATTGTTTAAGATCACTCCAGCGTCCCTCTGCAAGGATTTCTAGTTTTTTACAGTTTTGGTTTCTGGTCCCCTCCCGTCTGGGACTTCAGTACGCCTGTAGGACGGCTCGTGTGTATTTCGACCTGTGACTGTCCTGCCGTTGGAGCGTTTAAGTCCTTTCAGAGCTCTTGGATTGTGGTCTCCTCACTCCTGAGACTTTTGTTGAAAATCTCGCTCTTTCTTCAGTGGGATCATAAAGCTGCCTCTCATCTGGGCAACTGCAGCCATCCCACTGCTGGGACTTGTAGCCCTTTACTTGCAGATTATGCATGGCTCTATCATACGATTTGCTTGCCTTTCTGTACGGAGGAAGAAATGGTTGTATCTTTCCTGAAATGGGGTTTTCATCGTCGAGAGCCTTCAGGACTTATCCTAGGTAAAGGTCCCTTTTACTGAGAACTGCCGTGTCCCATGGACACTGCAGGGAAATGAAGGCTCTGAGTGCATGATATCAAGAGGGCTTTGTAACGGTGCCAACTTAATCAAGGTGGCTGCCATATTTTTTTTCCCCGTGGAGGAAGAAAGTTGTTATCCTGGCACTCATTCTGTGTACCTCTACATTTACATCTCGCCCTAGGCACTGGTTGATTTCCTGGTTGCTTAAGTTATAGCATAAAAAGATCTGAGCTCTGTCCACATGAAACTGGATGCACACGGAAGCCGTAGGCTCTGTACAAATCGGACAGGACCTTTCTGAGAAACTGAGATTGGGTCCTTCAATCCCATTACATCCACTGAGGATGTTGAGTACACGCTCCCTTCCCAATTTGAGTATTGATTGCTTGATTGCTATTGATGACAGATTGTGGGGAGGTGGGTAACAAAGTGTAAAAGAGAATAATGTTTATAACATACCTGTGGGCTTTTTCCCTGGTCCTGGAAAACTGTGGCATGTTCTGGTTTTGGTTGTGGTTGTTTCTAAGTTCTTGTTTTGCCTATCAAAGCTGTGGATTATAAGTTGTCGTACTTAGTTTTAAGGTCAGAACCGAATGGAAATTAAGGCAAAAATGACATTCGACTTGCCCTTTAACCTCCCAGGAGGATGAAGGTTTATACAGATTTACATATCTTGTAATCTTGCTTGAACCAACATGACACTACTTTTTTTTGTCATTAAAATGTATTCTCTCGTGCACTAGGTCATGGGTTTGGAATCTTCTGGCTTGCAGTGTTGTGAAATGTAACTAAATTGACTGAATTTGTTGGCATTGGTTGAAGTCTGAACAAAAGTGTAAGCTGTAGGTGGGTGAAGCTGGTTCTGGGTGTTTGCTGGTTCCCTTACCTGTGCAGGAGTGACATGAGAACGGTTCTGTCTGGATGAGAAGTCCGAGCCGTGACAAACGAGGAAAACTGCTTGAATTGGTGAAAAATTAGCTTGATTTTGAGCTTACCCACGAGAAACCATCCGGTTTACCAGTACTTAACAACAGATCAGCGGCATCAATCTACTAGGTAACCATTCAGATTTTGTTTCAGCCAAAACAATTTATTGATACCCTTGGGAGCTGTTTTACAAAATCTTGGATTATTGTGGTTGACACCAATTATTTCTGCAAGAGGTTCAAGAAGCTTCACTCCCTCAGAGGCTGGTGCTGGACTGCAGATGCCCGGCCGGCAGTGTCAATGACGAGAGCCACCAGAGGGCGCTGTCGTGGCCATCGCTCAAGCTTCTTTGCCCGCAGATTTCAATATGACTGTGGCCTTTTTGATTACATCTTTCCAAGTGACCTCTTATGTTAAATTCAGTGCATTAAGTATGCTGTAGCTGCTGTGATTTGTCTGTGCTTGTGGTTTTTTTATGTTGCATCATTCCATCCATTGTAATTCTTGTTCATAAGTACAAATAAACATTTCAATGAAGTCAAGATGAGTGACTGATGACAATTATCTCAAGTTGGATATTGGGGTGTGCAGGGGGCTGTGTATTACTGTGATTACTTTGTGTAAATTTGAACTTTCAGATTGGTAGACTCATTCTAAATACCTTGGCCACTTCCATGAGGGGAAGATGGCCTCCAATGTAATAAGCACCATTCTGTGTATGGATATTGTCACTTTGGTGGTCATGAGATGCAGTCAATGTAATTTGTCTTGTCACTATGCTAATAAGTTCCATCGTATTCGACAACTGTATTCATCAGGGAGAACCCAAATGCGGGGAAAATATCAATAATATTAATGAGTGCCTCCTGAAGAATATTTTGCACTCGTATCGATCGTAAGTCTGAAGAAAAGAAAATGGTTCCCCTCGTGTGGTGTCCCCTCAGTTCTAAGCGAGTCACGAAATTGAGAAATTGATGCCCAAAATGGCGTTTCGTTATTTTCAAGGTTAATAGCTAACCAAAACGGCCAAGGTGTTCCAAATGTGGGGGATTATGAGAGACCTTTATGGGTCCTCACAAGTCATCATTGAAGAAAGGCTGGTCTTTAACATATTACCACAATGGATCCAGATCTTATGGTGTCTTTGTGATTTTTCTCCTCCCTCATTTCCCTTGATTGAGTAATCCCCAAAACACAAGGACAAAATGCGCCGGTGGCACCAAGTGGAGTTGACATCAGAGTTATGAGGAGGGCGAAATTCACTAAATTCACTTCTCAATATTTCTTGAATATCAGTTGTTTACAATGCTACTTTAAGAAGAATCATTTTATCATTTTCACTTCCTGGCAGTTCTGTCTAACTCGAGGACTAATAAGGTTTCTCTTCTCAATGTATAACCAGCCCATGGTCGTGACTTTTATTTTAATGAATGAAACAAGGAATACGCTGTCGTGCCCAACAGCAAAGGGTATATAGGTATTTTTCACAATATGGGCACTATTGATGAATGGCAGAGTCCGGATACCTTATTTTTAAAATAATCCCACAGGGTTAGTTTTTTACCTATTAAACTACAGAAGTGTGTCCTTTCGAATTGGAAATAAAGTATCATGGGTGTATTCTCATTCTCCTTTCCTCATTGACGCATTTTGTTTGATAGCCTTGCACCTATACGCGATGTGCGTGTAACTTTTTCTTTGTACTGTATTTTCATTCTATCCATTATTTTTTGGGTCAAAAAAGTGGATTTTGGGAGTGTCCCAATTCTGGATTATATTTTTGAAACTCGCAATACTCCAAAGATCTCCATTTCCTTTGACTGGAAACTGTATGCATGCCTTAAAAGACACTGTGAAATAATAAATATCCTAAAAAAAAAAAAAATCAAAAGGAGGTGGTTTTCTGAGAAAAATCACTGAAAATAGGGGTGTCCAAAAAACCCACTCAACTCCATAACCATCACTACACAGACGCCCCCTGGAGACAGAAGCTGAAATCACAGTATATGGCCCATGCAAACAGAACCTTTATGCGACCCCCCTAATGGCCATGTGGACTTTTTTCAAAATGGTTCTATGATTAATTAAATATTTCTCAAAATTCTGGCAGCCTATGGTGAGTATAGTTTTTAAACTCCATGCCGTTACCTTCATTAAAATCCATGGCAACGGTAAGACAAAGTTTTAATCATGCTTTTCATAAAACTTGTGCAAAACCTCCACAGTATGGTAGGAAGCATCAAAAGTTATTGCACCGGCGCATGGAAAATTCCACTTTTCTGAAAAACACTCAACACCATAACCTCAACTTATGTAGCCAATATTGGCTACATAATATGTAGCCAATATTGGCTATGGAGGTGAATAAATTGATAATGGATTATCAGTTTCAATCAGAGGCACTGAAAAGGGTGATATTCACTCAGTTTCAGAACTCAGGTCTATCACAATGTACCAGGAGAGAGCCTCACTTGAATATGTGACGGAGTTGAGAGGATCGGAGGACACTGCAAAATTAAAATGACCCGCCCAATGACCTGCCCTGGTTTAAGCTCTGCCTCTGGGTTTTTTGAGTAGCTTAGGGGCAACCCTACCCCTGGGGGAAAAAAGAATCAGAACCAGACAACTTCTTCTTTTTTTTTTTAATGACATCCAAAAAGCGCCCTTATTGAGAAAAATACCCATATCAGCAAAGGCCCCCAAGTGAAAGCTCCCATAAAAGGAAGCCTTGCTACAGTGTTGTCTCAGACTTACATGCGCCGAAGAGTTGGAGAACGTTTCAAAAACTTGCTCAGTTGGATTAAGGTCTGGACTTTGAGCTGGTAAAGTCACAATTTTCATGTCACCAGATGATTCTTTCTGACTGAGATAATTCTTGCTCAACTAAGAAGTATGTTGAGGGTCATTATCTTGTTAAAAATAAAATCTCTGACCAATCAGTCTCTTTCCAGATGGCTATGCGTGCCTCAAAGGAAAGCTGTGATACTTCTTTTGATCCATGATTCCATCAATTTTTATGAGACCACCAGCTCCTTTTGAGCAAACTGAACCCAAAACCATATTATCACCACCTCTATAGTTTACTGAAGGGGTTAATCAGTCATTTTTTAAATGTTCTCCAACTCTAAGGCACATGTAAGTTCTGCATTTGGATGAAAACAATTTGAATTTTGATTTGTCAATCCAAAGGACTTGTACCCAATCTGTTGGTGTCCAATCCTTGTCAATTTTGTTTTTGATGTTGCCAGCTCTTGGCAGCAACATGACCAAACAGACTATTTTCAGACAGGTGTCTGGAAATAGTAGATTTTGATACTTTCATCTCTTCACGTCTGGTGCTATTAATTTATATTAACATTATGATGATATTTGTTATCATAATGGAGTTGTTACGCTGTCAACTGCTGATTATTTATTAATTTATTTTTTCTACTTGTCATACACAGACAACGAACATCAGAGGCACTCATAATGTTCGTTTTTTACCTCTATTGCCATTCATTTTCAGCGAACTGGTCTCTTTGAAACACTTGATGGCATTTCTTACTGTGCCATGGCAGCATTTAACGTCTGCAGAAATCTGACCAACCAGCATCATGTAAGTGAATAGAGTTAATAACAATCTATTTTAAGGTGCTTTATTTATTATTTCAAATATTTGGGGACAAGACTCATTACATTTTGCATGACAAATCACAAGAGAAATGTTATATATCTTATGAGATGTCATCACTGCTTTGCACATTTTGGGTGTTTAAGATCTTAATTTTCCATTGGTGTCACTCATGGAGGATGTCCACATGGATTGCAATATTTCTTTGATGATGGGAACACCATAAATTTACAGTCTCTGCAAAAATTATGGATTATTTGGTTGCTAATTGTACTCTTGAGTCTCCACAGAGCCCTTTTGGAAATCCACTCTGTGGTACAGAAAAGATAATATCTTTTTGCGGTATAGAACTGAAATTTGAACCAGATATTGCTTGTGGCTATGGCCTGCCTGCCTTTCTAAGGTGAAACACAGAACTACAAGTGCCAATAGCCATTTTAGTCATACACAGTAATGGGATTATAACCTCCCAAGGGAATTAAAAAAATGTATTTTGAGTATAGCATTTTAAGACTTATAAATGAAAACGCACCACTTGAGAAAAGTCAATATTTAAGTTCAAATGAACTTCAATATAATTTTTATACAGCAACAACAATACAGTGACGTCACCCGACATGCCAGGTGCAAGAAATGCGAGAATTTCAAGTTAACTGTAACGCTAGGCAAATTTTGCACGCACACCACGGGAAAAATGAATTTCACTCTGAATTTGTGCGCACATTGCCTTTAAAAGCATGTGAATCCGAATTAAATTTCACTTCTTCACTGACACTTGTGAAATGTCGACACTATGCCGCGACTTACAGCCCCTGAACGGGAACGTGCCATAGGCATGCTTCAAATTGGCGCCAGCACCAGGGAAATTGCCAGACGACTACACTGCGCACACACAACGATCGCAAGACTCCATCAAAGGTTTCTGCAAACGGGGAGCACTCGGGACCGTCCTCGACCGGGTCAACGTGTGACAACGGCACGTCAGGACCGTCAGATCGTACGGGATCATGTCCGAGACCGAACACTACCAGCGACAAGAGCGGCTGCTCAAGTCCAAGGACGACGTGGATTCATTCACCCCAACACCGTACGGAACCGTCTGCGAGCTGCAGGCCTGCGTGCACGACGTCCTTATTTCGGCCCCATATTGACGGATCGTCACCGAAACCAGCGTCTACAGTGGGCAAACAGGCACCAGAATTGGCTACTACGACAATGGCACGGTGTCATCTTTTCTGACGAGTCACGATTTCACCCAACCTCTCCCCTATCGAGCACTTATTGGATGAAATTGGATGACGTCTTTCACGTCGACGCCAGAAGGACAACATCCAAGAACTTGAGGTTGCCCTTGTTCAGGAGTGGAATTCTATCCCTCAGTACACTATCCAGAGACTGATCAACTCCATGCGACGACGATGCACCGCATGTGTCAATGCAAATGGTGGTCACACCCGTTATTGACTTTCCTGTTTGACCCCTACACCAGTTAAACCTCTCTCGCGCATTAACATTATCGTGAATGAAATTGAATGATGTTAACATGTCTTCTTAAATCATTCATTATCTCAAATGCATCATACATATATACTTCACATATCAATCCGTGGAGCTATTCCAGATTTCGTGAGTGGTGCGTTTTCATTTGTACTCAGTATATAATGAAAAGGGGCACTGCAGAAAAGGTGAAGAATTGAGATGGTTTGTCTTACACATTTTGTTTACACATTTGATGGAGGTTGTCTCATAAAAAATCCTGACTAAAGGAGCCTCAGTGCATAGCAATGAAGTTTTTGACAAGCTAGGTTAGTGTGCTTGTACCACCTAAGAAAAGCTAGGGTAAGCTTGCAGAGAATTATTCATGGGCCTTCCGAAGTCATCTGTTGTGAAATTACATATGTGCAGTGGAGACATTGCTATGAGGAAACAAGAGCTTTTATATTTCCTTTCAGCCTTCAGTTCTGTTTTTCCTTGCCTATCGTCCTTCACAAAGCAAGTTTTAACATTTCACTTGTTGTGTGTCACAAAATGACTCACCTCAGGGAAGAGAGTAAGGGTAGGAATTCAGCCAAATATACTGCTGTGTATCCATTGTGTATCCAGTGAAATGGAGTGGATATGAGATGTGTACACTAAAAAAATAGGGCTAATTACAGCTGTGATGGCGCTGCACTGACACAGTGTACAGAAATAAGTACAAACAAAGGTCAGATGAACACCCTGAGCAATGTCCACTTTATTTAGAGGTTTTATTAAAGATAAGAGAAGCTCTGCAGATAATGGCACAGGGAAATGACATCATACACACGCTGAAAAACACGCACGGGCGCACGTGCGCGTATACTTGATGTTTCACGTTTACACACACTGTCATCCGATCTCAAACGTGAACAACTCTTACACTTGTATCCAAACACTAGCATACGCAAGCTTTCGTCTTAAAGTCCGTGATTGATGAACGTGGCCTAGCTAGATTGTCGAGATGTTATTGCTTTGAGCAGAGAATTGATGAGCTGAGAACTAGAGACTCAAAATATTTACCTCCCACAATGATCACATTCCAATAGCAGGAAGTTTCTTTAACAATCCAACCAGGATTAAATATTGGCATTCACATAAAATAGTAATTTTTACGTCAATCACCAATGTTTAGAGATGTATTATTTTAATTGAGATCCCAGCGCCAATCTGTTTCAATGCTTTTTATGATAACGAAACTTCTGGACTAAAAATTACAAATAGCTGCAGGGCGACTCTTTGGGAATGAGGCTTCAAACTATGGCGTTTGAAAGAGTCCCATGTTTGGAAAAAATTTGAGCCAGTGCCAGCACCCAGATGCGGCCTGTCACTAAATGCAGCAACAGACAACGGCCATTTCCATCTCCACAGCCATTGGAAGGTTAAGCTCCTCACAGGACAATGTTTAATCACTCTTTAATGACACTGCATTTTAAAACTACAAATGATAGGGCTTCCATTTCTTCCCAACCAATGACAGGTTAGTTTTAGTCTGCAAACTGAAAAAGAGGTTACACTGTATTTCGCAGAGGAACCACAGATAAACATATTCTTTCTGAAACTGAGATTTTTGCATGAACACAACTGCTGTAGCTAACTACTGGCTGTTCAAAATTAGAGCGGGATGCAGCCTCACTTTGAGAGTGAAACATACAGGAAAAGGTGCACAATATTTGCTGTGCCAAGGATTCTGATTTATAAGAATTTTGTCATTGCTGCCATGTTGCCACTGCTGCCAAATTCTAAGTGAGGTCAGGCAGTGATACCGCGCAAGCAGACCGGGCTCAAAGTCAGCTTTCCATCTGATACAAATGGTATTTTAATCAGGTGACATCACAGCTTTGTGCAGCTCCATGGATTTTGGTTTGCATGGGGCTTTGTCATGCTAAAACCAATCAGTGGTTCCCACCGGTCAACTCGTGGACATCGTGAAAACCCCTATGTCCTCATAGCGACGTCGAACTCCATTTCGTTAGCATGCGAAATGTTTAGCTATTGATCTGGTGACAGCCAAGTGAGTGAGTGAGTGAGTGACTCATTTGCATATCTGAGTCACCTCAATAACACATTACTATGCTTTGCGTACTGTATCCGCAAGATAAAAATTGCCTATCTTCAACCTCTGGGGACCCAGAATCAGTTGGAATGTCATTGTACGCGATAGTGTCCAAAAATTTGTCTTAGTGGAACGGAAAGGCCTGTACTGACCCAAGAAACACCGCCTCAGACCAAGCACTGTCTCCATACTTTTGGCTACACAGGATTGATTGACATCCAACAATGACATCCTGCAGGCAGCAGCTGCTATTTTCTATCCAATTGTGTACACTGAAAAATTGATTCCAGCCGTCCTGGGCTCAGCTGGCTTGTTGATAATCACATGTAGAGTTTCCTGAAAATATAACCCCCATTCCGAAATAGTTGGAATGAAGTGTAAATTGTGCATAAAATCTAAATGCAATGACTTTCAGATCACACGCGCCAATCTGTTGTTTACAATAGAACAAGGCTTTGAAGGTCTCATCATTGACACTGCATAACATCATCAAAAGATTCAGAGAAACTGGAAAAATCTCTGCGGGTAAGGGACAAGGCTGAAGACCTTTACTGGATGCCTGTGACCTTTGGGTCCTCAAACATCACTGCATCACTCACCGGCATGATTCTGTCATTGACATTACTAAACGGGCCCAGGAATACTTCAAAAAACCACTTTCTGTAAGCACAGTCCGCCATGCCATCCACAGATGCCACCTAAACCTCTATCATTCAAAAAGGAAGCCATTGTTCAGCATGATCCAGAAGCGCTGCAGTGTTCTGTGGGCCAAGGCTCATTTAAATTGGACTATAGCAAAGTGGCAAAGCATCAAGTCGTCAGACGAGTCCAAATTTGATATTCTTGTTGGAAACAATTGGCCTCGTGTTCTCCCAGCCAAACAGGAGAAAGACCACCCCTCCTGTTATCAGCATTCAGTTCAAAAGTCGGCATCTCTGATGGTATGGGGATGCATTACTGCATATGGTGTGGGACACTTGCATGTTTTAAAAAGCACCATGAATTATGAAAGGTATATATAGGTTTTAGGTTTACGCTCCCCTCCAGTTGACATCTATTCCAGGGAAGGCCTTGTGTATTTCAGCAGGACAATGTAAAACCACATACTGCAGCTACAACAGCATGGCTTTGTTGTAGAAGAGTCCGTGTGCTGAACTGGCCTGCCTGCAGTCCTGATCTTTCATTGATTGTGAACAATTGCCGCAAATTAAACGAAAGTCCGTCAAAGGAGACCCAAAACTCTCCAGCAGCTGGAAGCCTGTATTAAACAAGAGTGGGATCAAATTCCAATGGCTAAACTCAAGAAACTTGTCTCCTCAATGCCCAGACGCCTCCACTCTGTGTTAAAAAGAAGAAGGGATGCTACACCATGGTAGACAGGCCCCTGTCCCAACTTTTTTGAGACCTGTAGCAGCCATCAAATTTGATATGAGCTCATTTTGTGGATAAAATTGAGAAATTTCTCAGTTTCATCATTCGCTATGTTATCTGTGTTCTATTGCGAATAAAATATTGGCTGGTGTGATTTCAAAGTCATTGCATTTTGATTTTATTCACAATTTACACTATGTCCAAACGCCGGTATTTCGGAATAGGGGTTGTACATCATGGCACTTCTCCTTCAAGTTGGTTAGCGGACCTGGTCAGGATCTCTGACATGAAGAGGCAGAATGATACTTAAAGCAGGAATTTCAACAGTGTGATGAATGAGGTGAGGTTGTCTGTGGTCGATAACGGCATATAAATGACCGCCATTACATCATCTGCTTGCAATGATGGCCGTTCAGTATGCCACTTGACATCAGCCACCGGTTCATCAGTGAAGAAAACTTCATCATTAAACTGGACAACATAGCCTGTCAGCTTATGCTAACGTCATATAAACACATTGATATTTCATAGGAATATTGTACAGAGGCTTTCTGATTACATTTTAACTTTCCCATCTTCCACTTAAATTAATAAGGAATTCATATAATAATATATTTCCTAAATTTGGAGATGACTCATTAATAATGTGCACATATTGCAATACAGCGAGATGTACTGAAGGTGACAGTTATTTACATTTAATATTTTAAATCGATCATGCTCGCTTTTTTCATTAAAACATCTCACTAATAAAACCCACAACAGTATCACTAAATGTAAATAATTATCAGATACGATATAAATACATAATTACAATTACAAAGCCAGAGGAAAAAAAAAAAAAGCATTTCTTAAAGTAAAGATATGAACACAAAGGCCAGTTAAATACGTAAGCAAGTCAAATGTGAGTCGACAAATAAATAAATGATCAAATATTAAAAAACGGGGGGAAAAGGATCAGTGGGAATTCTACTTGTGGCCATTTCCGGTGTTATTTTTTTCCATCAGCCAATGAGACCATTGCTACAATATTCATTACACAATCATGCATTATCACTGGGTTTTCAAATCCAACACAGAGGTTCAGGGAGACTCGGAACTCGCGATTGCAATTTCCAGTCAGACGCGGGGAAAAAAAAAATGTCCCCGTATAAGAAGAGACACCCCCTCTATGGCTCTTGTCAAGTCAAATGTCATACAAGGTCATCCCTGGCCTTGACACCCAATGAGAGCAGGTCCAACTCTGACTTGCGATCAGAACTTCGCCCATTAGGAGCACTGTCCATTCCGCCATTTTGTTTTTACGGTTCTTGGAGCCAATAGCAGCTTACAGAGTTCTCCCATGCTTGGAAGTTTGGTTCCCAGCTGTCCGACAAGGGCTTTCGCAGTGTGTCTGAACAGGGAATTTTAAACCCGATACTTTGTACAGGTTCTTAGTGCAACCCACTCCAGCCACGGATGAACTACCTCCCTGCCCTGTGTTCATGTTAGAGGTCTTTGTTGCAACGGTTTTCGTGTCAGTGGCTTGAAAGCCCAAACCGCAGTGGGAAAGTCTTAGTGGGGCAAACTGTAGCAGGACTCAGGGCTCATGATCCAGAGAAACATGAAACCGCATCATCCCATGAGGTCCCATCCACCCAGAGAAAGAGAGATGGAGGGTTGAGTGAGAAAAAGAAAGGATAGGAAATGAGGGGAGAATAGAGGAAGTGAAGAGGGAGAGAGAATGAGTCTGAGAGTGAGCGGGTTAGGGAGAGAGTGCGGCGGGACATGAAAGTTGAGAGAAATGAGCAGACAAAAATATTGGGAAAGAAGCGTTTACACACTACCTGTGCTCTGTTACCACGCAACAGTCAGAGAGTAACAGTAACCCCGGGGCTGGGTCAGTGCGGTGGAGTGAGGCCGGGCAGGGCGGGGTTGGGCTGCGTGGCTGCGCCCGTTGTGGACCGTTTGAGGCCTGTCCCCTACAGAAGGGACCCGTGGGGGCTGTCAGGGGGTGGGGTTTTGTGGGTGGGGCTGAGCCGGACAGGCACCAGGTCGTAGTGACTGGGGATGTGGCTGTTTCGCGGGAGGTCATACGGACCCTGTGAGAACGTGGTCAGTATTCCACCTGTGCTCTGCAGGACATTGACAGTGGGCTCTGTGTGAAAGAGAGAATGGGAGGTCAATTCCTCCCATTACACATTATCATCATTACTAACTATACATTAAGCCCTGCTAAATAACATAGTGACTCAGTCACATACAAAACATTATGAGTCTCAAATACGTTAATACTGATACAGCTGAATTCGTTATAAAATTTTTAGTGTGCACACTTACAAATAAACTTTTTTCAATGGGCAAACTGAAAACTTATATTTGTTCCACACTTAATTCTTTGGTGTACTTTCATCCAGAAAGTCGTTCACATTCACGTTCAGACTCATGCAGGAAGTCTCCAACTTTCTGATTTCTTATATATTTGAAATATTTATTTTATGAATGATTAAACAATAAACTAAGTTAAGATCGGTAATTTAATTAATGCCTTCCGCCCTCCACCCTCCAAGTCATGACATCTTGCCCCACAGAATTCAAATACAGAGTAAACGCTTTTTAAGTTTGTAGTCCTTCTATTTAACTAATAGCGTAGCACTGTGTTATAACACTTCACTACTGCAATGAATACCTAGGAATTATCAAGCAACTGAATACCAAGACCTAGGCAACCACCAAGTGACCAATTAGTCACACCCAAGAGACCAAAAATTAAGACCCTAACAATCACTAAGAAACACCGAAGCATCCAATTTCTGGTGCATAAGAAACTTCCTTAGAAATCATCCAGAAACACTCTGCATACCAGGTAGTTAGCCACTAGCAACCACAACCAGATAACGCATTATTAGCAAACAGCAAGTTTAACTCTAGCAACCAGTAACAACAATGCAACATTGAACTAAAAACACCCCGGAACAAATCCGAAACCACCCATTTACATCCTTGAAACAACTTCAGCAGTCACTTAGTAACACCTTTGAAACCATACGGAAGACTCAAGCAATCAACTCGTAACATCTTGGCAACTTCAGATCAAAACCTTAGCAATCACTGACTAAGGCCCAGCAACCACCTGGCATGGCCTTAGCAATCACAAGTACACCGTAACAACTAACTAGTTCTGCCTGAGCAATCACACAGTAATACCCAAGCAACCTTTTGGTTACATGTTATCAACCTCTGAGCAGGATTATCACAACTACCTTGCAGGACCCGAGCAAGCACCAACTAAATCATGAAAACCAACTACTAACATCTTGGTAACAATTTAGCAACTAAAGAGTAAGACACAAGTGACTCCACCCCACACCATAGCAACTAACCAGTGACACGTCGGCAGTCAACTTGAAAAATCTGTGCAAGTACCTTAGACTCGCAACCATACACATCCCAGCAACACCCAAGAATCCAAATAACAACTTAGCAGGAACCAACAAAATAAAAGTGAAAATAAATATAGTAAGATTACAATGAGGTGATTATTATGATAATGAATGCTATGATTATTACCACTATGCAATTGTTCTGTGGAACATGCACAACTATGTAAATGTGACCGGTTATGTTCATGTTTTGTCGCAGAAATGCCAAAGAATAACTTTCCATGGCAAGTCTCCTTTACTCCGACAGTTGGATAGGGAGAGTGATTCAGGAGAATCGGCTGAGAGGCCATCTTTAGCCTCCCCTATCTCCTGGAGTCCCACCCATCGCTCACCCATGTCATAGATATTCCTGATGGTAGCGGAAGAGGGGCGAGAGCACGAGCGAGATGTGGGACAGGAGGCCGAGCGAGTAACAGGGCCCCACTGGGGCTCTCGACGAGCGGGGGACTTCATCTCCATGTAGCTGCTCTCCGAGTGCCTGAAGGGCGCGCCCGGTGGGTCCTTGATGGTGGCATACGGGTTCTCGCTGCTGAGCGAGTAGATGCTGGCACTGCACATTGATTCCATGTAATCTGAGAAGGGCAACTGTAGTCAGCGACAAACTTCACCCGCTCGTCAACAATACGCCACAAAGGGAGGTTCGAGGGAGGCAGGGCTTGGGGAAGAAGAGGGGCGGGGCTATTGATTACAGCCCTCCCCCAGCAGTGCGAGCTTCAAGATGATGCCAAAGGTAACGTCACATCAGAGGTATAGAGGGAGAGCAGTGAGGAAGGTTTCGAGGTGTAAGGATTGTGCTGGAGGAGGGTGAAGAGTGCAGCTCAGTTGAGGAAAAAGGGGAAGTATTCTTCATTACCCACCCTCAATTAGAGAGCAGTACGGGAATTTAGTTTATCTAAACACACACAAGAATACACACATGGACACACCAAAGAGCGCACACATAACCACGAGTCCGTGCACACACACACACACACACACTCTTATAAAGGTATACTTGTGCGGCCGCGGTATTGACTTGCATTCATTCTGTGTGGCCTTTCTCAAAACCAAACCATAGCCAAATTTACCAAGCCTAACGTTAGCCTTAAACTAATCCTTACTGTAATTGCAACCCTAACTAGCCGTGATCTTCTGCAATCCTCTATGAAAACCACCCAAAATGTCCTTATAACATATCATTTCTCAAAAGTTGGTTCTCAGTACAGCTATACAAACCCACACACACACACACACGCACAAACACACACGTTCAGACCTCAGACTCACACACTCAAGGCTTCTAGAAGTCTTCTGATTGCGTTGTTTCCCTCTTTTCAGTCATTCACGATGGCCCTGGATCAACCCCCCCTGGACTGGAGATTTATTACCAGCATTTATCATACACCAGTATGTTAAATGTGGACAACCAGCCAAAGCATTAGCGGTGCATTGGCCCAGTGCCGTCATTTGTGCTCTCATAACCAGGTAGAGTTTGTTTCCTGTGGGAAAAGTGACATGGGACTGTGACACAAGGACCAAGGTGGAGAGAGACAGTCAGGTGACGATTGGCTGGAGGGTTTATGAGGATGATGATGGTGGTGATGGTGGTGGAGAGGAAGGCTGAGGAAAGGCTGGGTCTCCTTGCTGTACTGTACCTTTGTAGCACTGCTCTGCAACGTAACTGTAACGTTGTTCCATGCGGTGCACACCTGCACAGAGTGGAGATGCAGGTGTAATAAGTCTGGATGCCATGACATTGCAGCATTTCCAGATGCTTTTTTCTTTAGATCTCTTGGTAATTTATGAATTCTACTAAGCTTCATTCATTGTTTAATCCCATGAACCACAATTTGTCCCTTAAATTTTTCCCTGAACTCGGTCCTGTGATATGAAAAAAACATTTTTTTTCATATCACATGACAGTGCCACATACATATACGGTATCTGCTGGTTGCAGTCCTTCGCTGAAGCTACATCATACTTACACTAAGAGAAATATTCAAACCCAGGGCACCATGTTTTTTTGTGGCCACAGCATTACATCAAATAAAAAATATTTTGATATTGTACATCATTTCACACACATTTCCCTGCGTTTCAACAGGACATATTTGGGATCGTTGGAAGCTTTGGGATATCCACTATTTAAAATTGGACTGAAATTCCACAGATTTGAGTGCAGTAACTGCATCTGTGAAACCCATATATGAGTCTGAAGGTTGTATGTGGTTTACATGTTTGACATGTACATCAAAAAATTTTGGAAGCATCCCCAAAAAATGGCTTCAGCTGATTTTGACATCTCAAAATCAGTATTACAAAAGCATCTACACTTGTCAATCTTATTCATACGAATACAAATAAGTGGCATAATTCTGCTTCAAAGAGGTCTTTCTGCTTAAAAGAGATCTACCCAGCGGCACTTTCCAAGGTAAGTATCAATAGCAAGATGAGGATTCTACCAGTTACATTGGGGCCTAATACTTGGTGCCAAAATTTCAAGTGCATCAATCGAACCAAGCAGCAAAAGTATTTAAGGTGGCAAGGGAAATAGTGCGAAAATTACAAAAATATATGCAAGACATCAAAAAATAGCCACAGCAAAAATGAGTTGCAATTCAAAGCTCTCCTAGAGGGACAGACAGACACTTGGAAGGATGGCTGCTAATAAACGCAGAACTACAGCTCTAACAGTTAGCAAAGAATTGAGACAATCCGTATCTGAACCTGTTCTAAGTACAAAACCCAAAACCAGTGAAGTTGGCACGTTGTCTAAATCGTAAATAAAAACAGAATACAATGATTTGCAAATCCTTTTCAACCTATATTCAATTGAATACACTGCAAAGACAAGTTACTTAATGTTCAAACAGGTAAACTTTATAATTTTTTGCAAATATTAGCTCATTTGGATTTTGATGCCTGCAACATGTTTCAAAAAAGCTGGCGCAAGTGGCAAAAAAGACTGAGAGAGTTGAGGAATGCTCATCAAACACTTATTTGGAACATCCCACAGGTGAACAGGCTAATTGGGAACAGGTGGGTGCCATGATTGGGTATAAAAGCAGCTTCCCTGAAATGCTCAGTCATTCACAAACAAGGATGGGGCGAGGGTCACCACTTAGTGAACAAATGCATGAGCTGATTGTCGAACAGTTTAAAAACAACATTCTTCAACAAACTATTCCAAGAAATTTAGGGATTTCATCTACGGTCCATAATATCGTCAAAAGGTTCAGAGAATCTAGAGAAATCACTGCACGTAAGCGACAAGGCCGAAAACCAACATTGAATGCCCGTGACCTTCGATCCCTCAGGCGGTACTGCATCAAAAACCGACATCAGTGTGTAAAAGACATCACCACATGGCCTCAGGAACACTAGAGAAAACCACTGTCAGTAACTTCAGTTCGTCGCTACATCTGCAAGTGCAATTTAAAACTCTACAATGCAAAGCGAAAGCCATTTATCAACAGTACCCAGAAACGCCGCCAGCTTCGCTGAGCCCAAGCTGATCTAAGATGGACTGATGCAAAGTGGAAAAGTGTTCTGTGGTCTGACGAGTCCACATTTCAAATTTTTTTTTGGAACTGAGGACGTCGTGTCCTCCGGACCAAAGAGGAAAAGAACCATCCGGACTGTTATAGGCACAAAGTTCAAAAGCCAGCATCTGTGATGGTATGGGGGTGTATTAGTGCCAAAGGCATGGGGAACTTACACATATGTGAAAGCACCATTAATGCTGAAAGGTACATACAGGTTTTGGAGCAACATATGTTGCCATCCAAGCAAAGTCTTTTTCATGGACGCCCCTGCTTATTTTAGCAAGACAATGCCAAGCCACATTCTGCACGTGTTACAACAGCGTGGCTCCGTAGTAAAAGAGTGCAGGTACTAGACTGGCCTGCCTGTAGTCCAGACCTGTCTCCCATTGAAAATGTGTGGCGCATTAGCGTAAAATACGACAACGGAGACCCCGGACTGTTGAACAACTTAAGCTGTACATCAGGCAAGAATGGGAAAGAGTTCCACCTGAAAAGCTTCAAAAATTGGTCTCCTCAGTTCTCAAACGCGTACGGAGTGTCGTTAAAAGGAAAGGCGATGTAACACAGTGGTAAAAAGGCCCCTGTGCCAACTTTTTTGCAATGTGTTGCTGCCTTTCAATTCTAAGTTAATAATTATTTGCAAAAAAAAAAAAAAAAAATACAGTTTCTCAGTTTGAACATTAAACATCTTGTCTTTGCAGTGTATTCAATTGAATATAAGTTGAAAAGGATTTGCAAATCATTGTAATCTGTTTTTATCTACGATTTACATAATGTGCCAACTTCACTGGTTTTGGGTATTGTAAAAAAAATATGTTGCAAGCTTCATCAATACTATGTATGGTAGTGTATACGTTATTATCCATTATTCCCCGTATTTATGATAGAAATGAAAATGATAGGAAAAATATCAGAACGGTGTGGGCTGCCATTGGTCAGACAATTACAAGCTCTTTGGCTAGTCAAAATAAATGAGGAGTTAGTATTTTCATGTTGCTAAGAAAAAGGAAGTATTGAATTTGTTCCCTAAATTGCTAATAGTAACTATTAGCTGATTAGACTCTGGTGGTCAGTGGTGAAGGTGATGGGGTGAAGCGGCAGTCAGATGACGACGTGATCGATGGTGGCGTACATGTGTGAGGTGATGATATACCAAATTGACGTCTAACGAGGTGGCATGTCCAATCATGCCTCAAACAAAAGAAACCTGTTTGTACAGTGAAGAATTTACTGTTAGAAAACAAAGATATTTGAATGGGTTTCTCAAACGTTAGATTTCCGGATACAATATGATTAATTGGAATAGAATGCAAAATAATTCTCCCTGGGATTGCTCTCAAATAAAAATGGCCAAATTCTGTATATTCTGCAGTTTGTGTCTGCTAGCATAAGCTACACAAAGTGAGTAAAACGTGACTATCTGCTTCTCCGGTTCCCTGAAAACACCTGAGGGGTGATAAGCAGACATATCTAAGAACAGCAGTAAAACAGCTGCAGTCTTCAGGCTTCAAGAGCAGATGACCAGCATGCATTTTCACACAACAGCACTTGCGCATTTTGTAGTGATTCTATGAATATGTCGAGAGACCATGAAAGAACATTCTTCTCTTTTTTAATCATTGGGACTGCTTTAAGAACAAAACTGACAGATATTTAATTTGCAATACCTTGTCCTCAAAAGCTTTGCATGCTAAAATATAAGATGAGCATATTATTGGAGAAGAATCGGGATCTGAAATTAGATACAGTGTGCGTCATCAAAGCATTCATTCCAAATCCATGCACATCAGGTTTTTTTTTTTGTCCCTTTGCTTTTAAGTCCATTAGATATAAATTATTTTAAAATCAACAAAAACTGTAGAATCCAGAAAATATTAATCAAAATGACAGTATCGCCCAAACAACAAATAATTGACGACTCTTCTTGGTCAGGGACGCGCGTGGTGCTTCATACCCCCAAGAAATATGGCTTCTGAATAAGACCTTAAAGCTGAAACTCAGGAACTGAGGAGAAACGATCTCAGAAGATTGAAAATGACCACATTCCATAAAATTTGGCATAAAATACTCCCTCAAGACTGCTGTAAGTGAAGCTTTTCACCTTGGTTGAGAAAATAAAAGAAGATTGTTCAGCTTGCTTGTGGACTCTACAGTCTAGAGCATGTATTCATGGCCTGCTAAAAAAAGGTAGACTGAGTCATGCACTTGTGCTCTGATAATCTAACCACACTGCATAGCACAGAGCAGGAATAGCCATGCTGATCAGCACTATGCGTTCAACCAAGTAGCAGCAATCAGTATGCTGCATGAAAGGCACAGAATGTTCCACGCACAAGTCTGTAAGACCAGTATTCTCACAGCATCCAACATCTCACTCTCTGCAGAGCAAAATGTACCAAATTTCATTGTGGAAAAACAAAATAATCTGAAATATGGTGGTCCACTTCATTTGCAACAGACAACATAAGGTAGTCTTAGAAGTAAAACACTCCTACTCAAACTGATCAAAACAAATTCTAATTTGAATGTAAATGAATGAAATTGAACAAATACATGGCAAATATATGCTAATTATCGTA
Organism: Gymnothorax reevesii; assembly: GCA_029721435.1. NCBI lineage: Eukaryota > Metazoa > Chordata > Actinopteri > Anguilliformes > Muraenidae > Gymnothorax > Gymnothorax reevesii. The sequence goes on along the minus strand of CM056574.1, from coordinate 25,699,855 downwards.
GCTTTGTATCTTTGAGCATGAAGCAAGCTGAAAAATACAGCTTATATTATTGGCATGAATTGAAAACCTGTATATAATGCCTCCACATAATCAAATGTAGCATTAAATGTTTGTAGTATACTTTTCAATATATAGCAATCACTTTTTTTACACTGTTTGACTGCCGTCTGAAATGGCCAAGCAAAAATTCTGGAGCAGAGAGCCCCTTGGAGCAGGCAACTATCTAAGATGAGAACCATATTTGTAAGAGCAGTTTGAGACCTACTGGTCAGATGCAGCTTCCTCATAGACTGTTTTTTTTCCATGTGATTAAGCCAATTTAGGAAGTAACAATGATCAGTTCAAATGATTTAACCATTAGACCGCTAAATGTAGCTATTGTTGCTCAATGATGTAAGACAACAAAGTCAAACTGTTGAAAACCTATCATGTGGCAACTTGTATAAGGTAGAATACTGCTATCAAGCATGAAAATCTTTATTTCATCACTTACATGAAATTGCTTTATTGATATGAGAAGCAAACATTCAAATTAGCAGGGATGGAGATGAGTTGCATAAATTATGCAAATTAGGTGTCCAAGATGGCCGCCGCTAAGGGGCATATCATGACAGTCTCAAAACACCATACTTCAGTAACTAATAGACATGTCAACTTCTTAATTTGCACACAGGTTGCCTGATTTAGCATCCATGGGCTCAACCTCTTACAGTTAGATACTTTAACAAAATGCAAACGTTTTTCAAAATTTTGCTCTTGACTTGAAAATTCTCTACCTCATTATATATTCATATAATTTGCATATTCCGCAAAGAGAGATACTGTGGAACGTGTATGTTAAATTATTTTTTTCCCCAATAAGTACAATGACTGAAGAGGTTTGACAATTATAACAAAATAAATTGATTTTGAACAAAATTTTCCGTGACACATTTTTGCACATTTGTTAAGAAACAGCACCTCTCTGACGGTCCTCAGAGATCTCTCAAGAGTGCACTGAAATGTCACCAGTCATGGAAGAGTTCAGGAACTTTCCCATACAGTACATCAAGTCTGCCCAACTCTGTTCTGGGAGGTTAACCACCCTGCTGTGACTCACTCCAACCCAAACAAAGCAGACCTCATTCGACAGCCAGAGATCTCATTTCTGCTCCTAATTAGTTGAATTAGGCATGTAAAAAAAGGGGGTAAAACAGAAACCTAATAGGCCGGCAGAACTCCTTAAACAGGGTTGGGCAGGCCTGTACAGAATGTTTTTATCAGATAAAATACTGACCCAAGTCTTGGAGGTTGCAGTACGCCCTCCAATCCGCACTGGTCCGGTCCGCCTTCCTGCTCTTGGGCTGTAAAAAGACAGGAGGGTGCTCAACACACTGTCGTACGTATTTCACAGGCCTCAGTACTGTGCAGCAGTTCATTAACAAGAGAGCTCCTCATGCTGAGACTTGTATTACTGAAATGAGCCAGAGACTCAGAGCGTGCAGTGGTGCTATTAGCGAAGTGTGTGTCTGCGTACACATAGGTATATCCATGTACGCTTGAATTTGCGTGTGTGTGTGAGAGAGACAAAGAGAGAGAGAGAGTGAGAGAGATAGAGAGAGAGAGAGAGAGAGAGAGAGAGAGAGAGAGTACTGACAAGGGCTTCTCACCAGTGAGTGTGTCCATAGAAGACTTTTAGTTCATTGGAAAAATGATTGACATTCTGACAATATCCATTGTATATTCACATAGCAAGCAGGTGTGTAAAAACAATGTAACAACATTACATAAAAAGGACATATCCTGTACTTTCTACACGACAAGAAGGATTAGGTAAAAAAAAAAAAAGAAATTTGCATCTGCATGCATTTTATTTTAGAGTGTTAACCCTCTCTAAACAAAAGTACTTGCTTTGGTATGTCATAGTTGGCTGTTCAATGAAAAGCACTGGTCTTTTGAACATAGCAGAATCATGTCTCACTGAATAAAGATGAATAAAATAGGGTAATTAACATCATTTCCATTTTTCACCCCCTTGTGAGTAGTTCTATTTAGATAACAGCCCATGCAGAACAAAGCATTTAACTTGACGATAGAATAACAATTGCCAAGGTCATATCAATTACTAACAGTCAATACATAACATGAGGGCGACAACAGCTAACAAAATGGCCGCCGTTCATTTATGGCGACTTTATGGTAACGGAATGGGCAGCTTCTGACGTGAAATTGCAGGCGTACTTTTAGCAAGTTTTGAAATTCACTTTAACCATTTAAGCTTTGCTTGCTTCAAGCTCTTTCTTGGTGCAGAATTGATCTAGGAAAAATGGCTGCTTTGTGCCACTGTGCCTGCTGAGGGGCAAAGTTGAGTGATAAATTATTTAGGATCTACACCGATGGTAATCAGCCTTGTTCCTAGAGATCCACTATGCTGCAGGATCCAACTTAATCTCCAACAAACCATCTTAATCAAAAGCATAAGATCATGAGGAGCTGGCAGTTGGGAGGTGTGCCAAATTAGGGTTCAAATAAAAACCTGCAGGACAATAGATCAATGGGCTCATGATAGTTACCAAATGCTCGAGACAATAAATGTTTTCAATTTTTTTTGGAACCAGAAAGTCTGCAGTGCATCAAATTTCCAAGAGCTCTATCATCTTTAATTTTTTTTACCAGTCAAAAGACATTTTAAGCACCATAGGCTCATTGGTAGAGCGAAATTTTTCATACACTTGCTGAAGTCTTTCTGATAACCACAGATTTGTGTGTCATTTGATATTAAGAGAGATGTTTGTCACATTGTTGTAATCATGAAAAAAAATTCACGAAGTGGTAATATATATGCGGAGGAAAATCAACCCGTAAAAGGGCGAACATGCAATGACCAGCAATTGTTGGGTAAGATGAACACAACTAGTGGGAGACAGTGTGCGCACATACTATAATTACATGACATGCCATACCTTCAGGGTAGACTCTCCATCCACACTGTTGCTATGGCACTGGGTTACACTGCATTGACCCAGCGTGTGGTAGCTTGGGTTTGAGAAGCAGTGGCCACTGGGATTGATGCTGGTCTGAGAAGCATCTGCATGTAAAGGTGTCAATGATGTCAAAGCGCTCGCATCAAACACAAGCACGCAGATTCACCATATTCATGTGCACATACAGTATACAAAAATGAACAATACAGCAATGCAACAATGCAACAGAATACATAAGTTCATTTGTGTGACTGAATTTGCCAAAACATTTTATTTTTGTACAACTGATAAAAACAGCAATATATTCCAATTATGCAACAGTTACTCACTAACATCTGTAGAGCTTAATTTGTATACTGTGAAAGATTTTTCCACTGAAGTATAGCAATGTAACACAAAATCAGAGAACAGTCCGAGAAGCATGATAAATGTGAACTATGGCAAAAAATAACATTGATGGAATGTGACAGTTAGCTGGTTGAATAAACAGCCGGTTAGTTGCCATGACCCAGCTCAGGGACGATCCCAATGTCAGAGATAACACTAGACAATAACAGCAAAAAAAAAAAAAAAGATATATATATATATATATATATGTATATATACATACACACACAGGTGCTGGTCAAAGAATTAGAATAATTTGAAATTGTGCAATCGTTACTTTTTTTTAATGCATTTTTTGTGCAGAAAGCAAATCAGGTGTTCACCGCGCCTGTCCTACTTGTTAGAGTAATCACAGAACTCGCTACCTGTAAAAAATTTGCTCAGCTGAGCTTTCCAAAAGGCCCATTTAGGCCATTTGTCTGTGACACTGTTGTTTCATTGAATTAGAATAATTCATAAGTCATTTCATTCAATTAGAATAAATGCTTGAATTTTTGTTTTCTGTGAAGAGTGTTCACTGTGCAGTATAAAGTCAGGGTTAAGTAGAATTTCTAAGTTGTAAAATCAATCATGGGTAAGCAGAGCGACCTCTTAAACAGATTAGTGGCTCAAATTCAACCCTTCGCCAACAAGGCTTGACCCGAACTAAAATTGCTGAGCAGCTCAGCATCAGCCGTCTGCAAAGATCTCAAGAAAGACTGGAGCAAGCACACCAACTGTTCCGGCGTTCGAAAAACTTCTGCTTGCGACAACAAGCAGCTGAGAAAGATCGCAGTTAGCTACCGGTTCAAGTCCACTTCTGAGCTCAGCGACTTGTGGAACGAGCAGACCGGCGCTAACGTCTCGAGATCAACCACTTACCGTCGTCTGCGCGAACTCGGCTTTAAATCTTGCGTTCCAGCAGTAAAACCAATGCTGAACAAGAAACAAATGGAGAAATGGCTGAAGTGGGCCAAAGAGCACGGCGAGTGGACTGCTGAAGACTGACAGAAAGTGGTCTTCAGTGACAAATTACACTTTTGCATCTCCTTCGGTGACTGAGGTCCTTGTGTCTGGCGTCGTGGTGGCGAACCTACAACCATGAGGCCGTGAAAAGATACGTCAAGTTTCCCCAGAGCGTTATGGTCTGGGGATGCATGTCTGCTCGGGGTGTAGGGAAACTCTGCTTCCTCAAGAAGACTGTCAATGCTGCCGTATACCAAGATGTTCTGGAAACGTTCCTGATTCCGACTGTTGAGGGACAGTTCGGCGAAGAAGACCTCATATTTCAACAGGATCTTGCACCAGCTCATGCAGCAAAGTCAACCAAAGATTGATTTGCCGAAAAACAGCTTGAAGTTTTGGCTTGGCCGGCCAACTCGCCTGACCTCAATGCCATTGAAAACCTATGGGCCATCGTCAAGCGGAATTTTCACGACAGAAAGCCGACTACGCTGGACCAACTGAAGCAGAACATCGCCACAGCCTGGGAAGCAGTGAGTGCAAAAGCAGTGAGTGCGATGCCGCGGAGACTTCAGGCAGTCATACAAGCCAAGGGGGCAGCCACAAAATACTGAGAAAGTGATGATTCTAATTATAATAAAAATTATTCTAATTCAGTGAAACAGTTTCTCCATTATTCTAATTCAATAAAACAACAGTGTCACAGTTAAATGGCCTAAATGGGCCTTTTGGAAAGCTCAGCTCAGCAAAATTTTTACAGGTAGAGAGTTCTGTGATTACTCTAACAAGTAGGACAGGCGGGGTGAACACCTGATTTGCTTTCTGCACAAATGCATTAAAAAATTTTACGATTGCACAATTTCAAATTATTCTAATTCGTTGACCAGCACCTGTATACTAGCTGCTACCCACTATCCGGAGTGAAATTGCTATTTTTGTGCATGACCGTTTTTCAAAAATCGGGCAAGGTCAAGTCCTTCCTGGTGTCCAAGTGGATATTCACACCAAATTTGGTGATAATCGGTTGAGAAATGTAGGAGAAAAACGTATAAATACACACAGACATCAACCTCAAATGTATTATAGATGTAAGATATATATATTACACAAAGCACATTACATAATTGAACTGAAGTACCAACAAGCCTCCTCCCTAAATTGGGAGTTGGCAGTTTATGAAATAATGATCTACACAGGAGGGGCTAGTGATCTTCACATTGCCCTGAACAGCTCTGACCAAAAATGGCCAAGATTAAACACTACAGTCATTCAAATAAAATTGTGTGGTTCAATTATTAAGTTGGGCGTTTTGTTGGTGCGCCCAGTTGCCTCATGATTAGCAAACGAGCAGAGAGAGGCAGAGCAGCAGGGCTGTAACATTAGCTAAGTTACTTTATTCAGCACCCAGCGGCTCTCAAATTCATAATCTAGGCGTGATAGCGTGTGAAATGTGTCGCAGTAATGAATGCTCTATTCGGTCTCAGCGATGCCAGCGAGTGTGAACCTGTGCATGCACACGTGTGTGCTTGAGCTTACGTTACCGGAGAGGGAGTAGTCTGTGCTGGAGATCCCTAGGGCCGGGGTGTAGGACACACTGGGCATGTCGTGATTCTTCTCGCTCTGCCTCTGTCGGTGCCAGACGAACAGACTCAGCATGGTCATTATGAGAAGCAAGAGGAAGATGATGCCCATCACCGCGCCTGCAGACTGCCGCTCCGACACCAGCGCTGGGCTGATTTTAGTGTAGGGGTTCAGCTCATCCATCATCAGGGCCGCTAGGGAGACGCCGACCGTTAGTCTGTGTGTGTGTGTGTGTGTGTGTGTGTGTGTGTGTGTGTGTGTCTAAGTGCCTGTTTGTATGTGTGAGAGAGAACTGTATGCGTGTCTGTGTGTGGCAAAAATAACTCTGTGTGATTATGTGTTGAAGAGAGAGAGGTGTGTGTGTGCACATGTTTGTACTTGTGAGATATGTATGGGTGTATTTGTAGATAGGGATATGTATAAGTGTATTTATGTATGAGGGTAATAAGGGTGTGTGTGTTTAAGAAAGAAAGGTGTGTGTATGTGTGTGCGCGCGCGCGCGTGTGTTTGAGTGTGTGTGTGTGTGTGTGTGTGTGAGTGTCTGTATGTGTTTGTGAGCCAGAGTTATGTTTAAGCGTATCTATGCTTGAGAGAAATAAGCGTGCATGTGTGTTCAAGACAGAGAAGTGTGTGTGTATGCGTGCGCGCGTGTTTGGGTGTGTGTGTGTTCTCACTCACCCTGGTCACAGCGGATGCCTTTGTAACCCGGGCTGCAGTAGCAGGTGCCTGTCACATAGTCACAGGTGGCGTTATTCAAACATTCACACAGCTGCTGGCAACCATATCCAAACGTCCCAGATGGACATTCTGAAGGAGCGAGGGAGAGAGGAAGACAGACAGAGAGAGATAGAGAGATGATCCATAATCTCTCACTCATAGTGTATGCATTTTATTATGCAATCACTGCTTAAGCAACGCACATCCCTTTATTTATCATGCCAGTAAAGCACTGCAAATATGAAAAAAAGAGAGTCCAGGTATCTGAAAGCAGAGTTCAAGATGAATGGAGCAAGAAAGATAGAAGAATAAAGGGCAAGACTGAGAGAAGAGGATTTAAAAGAGGATGCAATTAGCAAAGAGGAAATCAGAAAGAGGGAGAGGGAGAGAGAAATTAAGGAGACAGGTGATGGCACACACACAAGCGCAAACACAATCAAATTCAAATGTAAACATATTGTTTGAATAGCAGCTGTGGCTCTTGGAAGGAAGAGGCATGCTTTGGATGTTTGTGATAACAAGTGATACAGGAAACAGGAAGCCGTCAGCAGGAGCTGGCAGAAGCAGATGAGCTCTGGTTTCAGGCTGATAATGACGGCGGTTTGGAAAGCCTTGGCTCAGCCCACGGCCCTCAGGAAATTTGTTTTTGGTTATCGTACTCATGGATGAGCGACAAGATATTCACAAATTTCAACCTTGTATGACCAGTGCAAAAATATTACAGAAAAATGACAGCATATCATCTGAGCCACGTCTAAGAAAGGGTGAAGACAGCTGTAACTGAAAAGTTCCTCACAGAGAATGCATGTGAGTCAGTGAGGAAACAAATGAGTCTTAAGTCGCGCCTATGCATTTCTAGTAATTGCCAAATATGTCCCCAAGGGCATTAACTTTAAAAAAAATAGCTTTGTCCACTTCAGCCACTTTATAATGTTAGAATTTTCCCTGATACACCTTCCTGGTAAATAAAAATAATGGGTACAAAGTGGATTATTTCACCTAAAATTTGTTTTTGCTAGGGAATCCCGATCATCTATATAAAAAAATCACTTGTGAAATCCCCGCTCTCCATGTATGGTATTCAAGATAATATTACCCATCACAAGCAGCCAATAGCAGCCATCGGAAGCGGTGAACAAATTAGCCTTGTAACTATCCTGGAGGTCGTGACCCCCCATCCTGGCAGGCGATTGGTCCAGCTTCGCCAAGGACACAAATCAGTGTCATCTATATAATAATGCAGATAATTCAATTTTGAAGTTTTGGTCATTAAGGCTCATTTTGCGATCACTGGTAACAATCAGGTTAGGAATATACGTTGCACTTGGAATAAGTAGGTGTGATTGACAAGATGGAGTGCTGGAATTGGTGGGACACAGATGGCATAGTCGGCAGGATGAATTGCAGGTGGATGGGCGTGGCTAAAGGCAGAGTTGGTGGTTGTAGGAGCTTGACCAGGAGGAAGGGGGAGGTAAATGGGCGTGGCTACATGGAAAGTCTGCAGGGCTGGTAGGCGTGGCCGGGACTCACTCAGCTCGCAGCTGTAGCCAATGAAGCCTGTGCGGCAGGCGCACTGCCCGTTAATGTGATCGCAGTCAGCTCCGTTCTGGCAGTGACAAACCTCCTGACAGTCCTGCCCGTAGAACCCGGCGGGACAGCCTGGGGGATGCGGTCACAGTCACATGACACAGCGCAACATGGGTCATTGTGGCAGGATGCAAAGCAATAGAGTGCTACGCAATAGCAGTTAATGGCAGTCTCTTCAACTATGGGTTCCTTCGCTAGATTTCCAACGTGCTTTATAGCAAAGGGTTTTTATAGCTGAAAAGGCTTTTCAGCTTAATATAAGGTCCGCGGTGAACAAAAGCTTTCTAGCATATCACATTTAGTTCTGCATGCTGAATAGCAATCCTTAATCTCTCAAATGTGAATTGAAAACCCCAGTGTGTAAAGTACTTAAGTTACAAAATGTCCATTTTGAGAAAATTGAGAAAATTGACTCAGGTTATCGTAGAAGACGTTTTCTTAATCCTAACTTCATGGTGTGTGAAAATGTGACTTAAGTACATTTAGTGCTGGGCTGTTCAATTCAGAAGCTAATATGTTCGTTAGAAAATCAAGCAGTCGATGAGCAGGCAGACTAGAACTGCTCTGACACCCTCAGGACGAGTGCGAGCGTCTGTCTGCGTCACGTCATGAAAATTAGCGCCTCAATCAAAATCATCTTCGAAACGCACATTTGTCGAGTTGTATGCGTTGTGTCTCTTTACGCATCACCCTGTATAGCTACATCTATTTATTCCAGCAGAGTGTAAGAAGGAATTAGATTCTGGCAAACACATGAAATTGACGGGCGAATATGGATATTCGCATGATTGAAGTTCGACCATGTAGAACTTCGATAGGCCTGTGTGCAAGCAAGTAAATTATCCTATTTCTAATATAATAAATTGTTAGCGACTTGCGTTTTAGATGCGCTTGACGACATTGACATTCTCACTATTTGTTTTGCAGAAGTACACGTGAAACACTCATCCGCTTACACCAAACACGGAACTCATTTTGCACAATCTATAGAGAGAACCCATGTTCACGTGTTTCTGGGCTTTAAGCCAACAGACTGTAGCACTCTTTGTATTGAGCAACATGGAGCAAATCAAAACAGCAAAGTGAAATTGAACAATTTGATGAACAACGCTATCAAATCTACAACAAGGAGTGGCACAAAACAATACACAGAATCACAATGTGACACAAAGCATCTGTGAAACTAAGCAAATTAATATAGAACTGTGTCAGAATAAGAGCAATAAAAAGCATTGAGAGACAGAGCCAACATCGACATTGAAAGAATGAACACATTTAAAACTCCTGTGATCTGGAAAAACCTACTATGTATGTCACTTTTGGTAGAAACTGAGTTTGACCCTCATTTGCAGGAATTGAGTTTGGTGAAAATCTTAAAACCCTTGTTATTAGTGTTATTTGAACTGTCAAAATTAGGTTTCTATTTATATATATTTTTTTGGTTAGGAAAAGTCCAGAACCCTAAAGTTTTTGATCAGTTGTGAGAATCCTTGTTACTGATAAACTCACCAGGTTTTCCCAGATCACAGGAGAAAGCTTGACGACTGTTACAGGATGGGACCAATGAAATACCAATACATTTACACACATAAACACATACCCACAGGCAAATGTGCACAATATTAGTATGTATAGTGAGCCCCAAAATTTTTCGGACTGTGAGACATTTTATTCTGGTGAGGGGCTCCAGCACCTTGACTGAGAGATTATAAAATGAAAATGATGTTGAAGAGCTGACTGTCCGCTTTAATTTTCATTTGCTGTTCTCATCCAAATCACTAAGAAATGACCTCGCCTTTTTAACATCGTCCCCCTCCTATTTCTGGGCACATAAAAATATTGAATTTACTTTATTGTAGAAAGGAGCACCATTTCTACATTTTGGTTGCATATCATTTTCTTGTACTGACTGCTTGATATGTGACACACAGGCATCACGAGATGCTGGGTACATTCTCTGCAGATGCACTGCCAGGCCTGTACTGCAGCCATCTTCAGCAGCTGCCTGTTTTGGAGACTTTAGGCTTCAGTGTCTTTCTCAGCATGTAAAATTTTCATTCATTTAGATTAAGCTCTGAGGATTCACCCAGCCAGCAGAACCACATTAACAAAAAATGTGCAAATGTCAACTGAATCACAGCGCTCACTGTACATTACATCACACAAGCGCTAACGCAGGCTCAAACGAACACGTGGCCATGTGTACAGGCATGTTTACAGGCGCCCACGCCTCTTCCGTACATTCAAGGCGCATCCATCAAAGAGATACGGCGTAGGATGAATCAAGAGTGGCAGTGAACACAAACTAAGCTGATGCAAAGATCTGCAATACGTGCCAAATAACACCGACTCTCCCCATTATGCAACGGGAAATTCATTCTGGAACATTGTCTCACAAAAACAAAAGAGAGAAAAAAAGTAGCACAGAAATGGGCTGGAAATGAAGCTAATTAAGCAGAATCTTAATGAATGAACCCTCTGGAATGCAAGATGATGAGGCTGATCTTATGGATTTGGAAAATGTGCATAGTTGGATTAAGTGCAGAATTGATTATAAAGAATTTTTATTCAGGCAAAAGAACAAGAGACAAAACTCATCCAAAACAAAAATTTTTATCCAATTATTTTTCTTAAAAAATATGGGCTTCTTGAAGCTGATGCAAGCCTAAACTTCAGCGGTCTTTGATTTTCCCAGCTGAACAGAGAGGGAAGTTTTCGATTTTTGACTGAGTTGCAATTGCATAAAGCTGCCAGCAGATGTCACTAAGTGCCTGGGGAGTGGGGAGACTCACGCTGAGTGCAGTACAGTCCATTCCAGCCTGTGCTGCACCTGCACTCCCCGTCTGTGGCTCTGCACTGGGCTCCATTGTGACAGTTACAGCTGTGGATGCAGTCAGGGCCCCAGTACCCCGACGGACAAGCTGCAACCATCAGAGACACAATCAGCACCTGTGCACAAGCACACACAGGCTGTACACAAACACAGACATACACACAGACCGTACACAAACTCAGACACACACACAGGCTGTACACAAACACAGACACACACGCAGATCGAACACAAACTCAGACACACACACAGGCTGTACACAAACACAGACACACGCGCAGATCGAACACAAATTCAGACACACACACAGGCTGTACACAAACATAGACTCACACAAAGGCTGTACACAAACTCAGACACACACACACACACACACACAGGCTGTACACAAACACAGACGCACACGCAGATCGAACACAAACTCAGACACACACACAGATCGTACACAAACAAAGTCACACAATCTGGCCAAACACAAACTCAGACATGCGCGCACACACACACACACACACACACACACCGTACACACACCGTACACAAACTAAGACACACACATACACACAAAGATTGTACACAAACTCAGACACACACACAGGCTGTACACAAACTCAGACACACACACAGGCCGTACACAAACTCAGACACACACACAGACTGTACACAAACTCAGACACACACACAAGCCGTACACAAACTCAGACACACACACAGGCTGTACACAAACTCAGACACACATACAGACTGTACACAAACTCAGACACACACACACACAGACCGTCCACAAACTCAGACACGCACACAGGCTATACACAAACTCAGACACAGATATAGACTGTACACAAACTCAGACACGCACACAGGCTATACACAAACTCAGACACAGATATATACTGTACACAAACTCAGACACACATACAGGCCGTACACAAACTCAGACGCACACACAGGCTGTACACAAACTCAGACACACACACAGGCCGTACACAAACTCAGACACACACACAGGCCGTACACAAACTCAGACACACACACAGGCTGTACACAAACTCAGACACACACAGGCTGTACACAAACTCAGACACACACACAGGCTATACACAAACTCAGACACGCACACAGGCTATACACAAACTCAGACACACACACAGGCTATACACAAACTCAGACACGCACGCAGGCTATACACAAACTCAGACACAGATATATACTGTACACAAACTCAGACACACATACAGGCCGTACACAAACTCAGACGCACACACAGGCTGTACACAAACTCAGACACACACACAGGCCATACACAAACTCAGACACACACACAGGCTATACACAAACTCAGACACACACACAGGCTGTACACAAACTCAGACACACACAGGCTGTACGCAAACGCAGACACACACACAGGCTGTACACAAACTCAGACACACACACAGGCTCTGCACAGACTCAGACACACACCCAGGCTATACACAAACTCACACACGCACGCAGGCTATACACACACTCAGACACAGATATATACTGTACACAAACTCAGACACACACACAGACCGTACACAAACTCAGACACACACACAGGCCGTACACAAACTCAGACACACACAGGCTGTACACAAACTCAGACACACATACAGGCTATACACAAACTCAGACACACACACAGGCTATACACAAAATCAGACCCGCACACAGGCTATACACAAACTCAGACACGCACACAGGCTATACACAAACTCAGACACGCACACAGGCTATACACAAACTCAGACACACACACAGGCTATACACAAACTCAGACACAGATATAGACTGTACACAAACTCAGACACACACACAGGCTGTACACAAACTCAGACACACACACACAGACTATACACAAACTCAGACACGCACACAGGCTATACACAAACTCAGACACACATATAGACTGTACACAAACTCAGACACACACACACAGGCTATACACAAACTCAGACACACACACAGACTGTACACAAACTCAGACACACACACAGGCCGTACACAAACTCAGACGCACACACAGATAAAAAGGCCACACAGACACACACAGGCTGTGCATATATACTCACACACAAGCACACAACCCCAAAGCCACATTATCTCTTTTCCCTCCATACTTGCTGCCACATTTTCAAGGCACTGGTGGCCCATTACTGTGGGATCCACTTGCGAATAGAATCTGCTGATGTTTAATCATATGCGACGGTCACAGAACTGACTTCTGTCTGTGCTTTAATGTGTGTCAGTACTGGCATCTAAACTGGGGACACATTTTCTAAATTGGTATTTCCATTCGCTTCTGGCCAGTTTGTAAACATAAAATGAAGGCGATGATGATGAAGATGAAGATGGGGGCGGAGTCTCCGGCGGGCACATAAAGGAGGCGGGCCGATGGACGGATAAGCTGGAGGAGACAGAGACAGAGGCAGACAGAGGGGATGAGGGGCCAGATAAAGAGCGAGAGGAGGAAGAGGATAGAGAAAGATGATAAAGGGAAAGAGAGAGGGGGATTAGAGGAGGGGTAGAGAGAGGGAGGACGGGAAGAGGATTTACCCTGAGAGCAGTCCTCTGCGATCCAGCCGGGGAGACACTGGCAGGAGCCGTCGATGGGGCTGCAGGTGGCGTTATTTGTGCAGAGGCACATTTCTGCACAGTCTTTACCGTATCTGTTACTGGGACACACTGCCAGAGAATATACACTGTTTACACACAGGTAACACACACACACACATACACACACACACACACACACACACATACACATGCACATGCACATGCACACACACACAAGCACATTTCTATTCAGTCTATACCATATCTGTTACTGGGACACACTGCCAGAGAATATACAATGTTTACACACAGGTAACACACACACACACACACATACACACACACACAAGCACATTTCTATTCAGTCTATACCATATCTGTTACTGGGACACACTGCCAGAGAATATACACTGTTTACACACAGGTAACACACACACACACACACACACACATGCACGCACGCACACACATCCGCATGTAAACACTCAAACACACACATAGAAGCATGCGCTGACACACATATGCCCACCCCCACAGACATGCAGTGAGCACCATTATTTATTGGATAGTGACACTTTGCCGTTGTGGTTCTGTTGGTCTTGTCAATCACTGGATCTGAATCCAGTTGAACATGCATATTACATGCTAAAGAGCAGACTGAAGGCCCCAAAACAAGCAGGTACTGAATACTGCTGCAGTACAGGCCTGAAAAGCAGCACTAGGGAAGAAACCCGGTGTCAGGTCATGTCTATGAGGTACAGGGTTCAATCACTCATTGCTTTGAAAGGATATGCAACCAAACATTGAAAATAATTCCTTATTCTAAAATGCCTGGCCATAAAAAGTTGCACGCTCCATCATTTTGTTTGGACCAGCTTTAGCTTTGATTAAGGTATACATTTTTCTGGGCATTATTTCGACAACCTTATGCAATGTCAAAAGATTTATTTCGGTCAAAAGTTGCATTGATTTTTGGCAGGGATCTTGAATTTAAGAGCCTAGTGGTAAAAGTACTTAAGTCACATTTTGGTCGATTCAAGTTCAGCATAAAAACATGATGTATTTGTCTAGCCAAGGCTATAAATAAAGACCTCAGTACTAAAAGTACTCATGTCAGTAAATGTTCATTTTGAGAAAATCAAGGTAGTGGGCTGAGGTAACTATAAAAGATTTTTTCCAAGCCTTACCTCCTGGTGCATGAAAATGTGACAAAGTATTTTTAACACTAGGCTCTTCAGTTGATGATGGAAGAGTCAAACACTCCTTAGAGTCTCCGCCAGCTTAAGCCAAAAACTTTCACTGGGGTTAATAACGTGCTCCGCAGTTCTTAACCCAATTCCAGTGATTTTAGTCGATCTCCTTAGATTTTTCTTCATTTGTCACAGTCCAATCATTCGACCCTTCTGAAACTCAGTGGGATCTTTTCCTCGGCCTAGGGATGCATCTTCTGACATGGGTGCAAAAGGAATGAGAAGCTACACACTGCATTTGTCAGAGTTAAAAGAATTGAAGAGTTGGTTTCCAAAACACTAAAAGTGCTAAAATTACAGAAATTAAGATAATGCCACAGAGCGATAGCCCTGTGCCTCTTACACATGTTGCAAAAATCCGATTTTAGAAATTCTTACTATATGGTGTATTTTTTCATGGTCAAAGTTAGTGTTTTTCAATAAAATGCAATGGGTGCCAACGTAAAAAAAGCTGATTTACTCAAAATGAGTAAAATGGATATATTGCGATTTGGAAACAAACTCATCAATTGTTGCAAGCCGAAACATATAAATTACTGCATTGATGATTTAGTCATAGACCCTTAAATATTTGATTATTCAATTCAAAACGCTCATTTGTTTGGCTTTGCAGAGTACATTATGTTTGACTATCTTATATTTTTTGACCGCCAAAAAATATGGGTGGGGGATGTACAAGAGGTGCTGTCATTTCTGAACAGTTCCACTGACATGGATAAAAACACCCTTGAATCAAATCTGACAGTCTGCGTACCAAACTAACTGTCATTCTATCCTTCCAAACTCAAAGTCCTGGAGTACAGAACAAAAATAGAAAAGGTGTCACCGTCCAATCAATTATGGTACGATCAATCACTGTAGAAGCACATTTGCAAAACAAACATATGCATCCCCACACACATAAGTAAGTAGATACACAGAAGCAAACACAATCACATTCACACTCTCTCTCACACACACACACACACACACACACTCACGCAAACACACACACACGGACACTCACACACACACATTATGGAGTACAGACCCAGTTTTGCTCACAAAGCTGACATAAACCCACAGACACATTCATTTGCACCTCTCAGACTGATGAGCCATCGATCTCAACCAATAAATTTTGCGATTCATTTAGCTGCGGCAAGCACATTCTTTTTACGGATAAATATTAAAAAAGTGACAGCATGCAGCAGTATATTTCCCAAGAGAAATCACACTATTTTAAACAGTCAAGTTCACCACAGGAGTATCTGTTGCTGCACATGTGCAAAACGTGAGTAAATTGAATTTAAATAATTCTGCTTCATTATTCTGAAGTGAGGCATTGATTGAGAGCTCCATACATTTATTTTAGAGTTGGTCAACTGAGTGATTTCTAAATATTCCTGGTCAACAAAATCTAGTTATTGTGACACAAAAGATTGAAAAAAATTAAATTTAAATTCAACTTTCTTCCAAAAAAATTCAAACTCAACATTATCAGTGGCCAGGCTTTGACTTCTGATAACTCAAGGAAGCAAGCTAAAGTTAGTGGAGGCAATATCTAATTGGAAGCAGGAGCTAGTTAGAGGTATGTGGAGGAAAACTTGTTAAGACCTTGAAGGAAATCAATACTTTTTTCATGTTACACGTTACAATATCTGTTTGAAAAACTTGGCTTTTAATTTTGAAAAGCTTAATTTCCAGTAGACATTACTCCAGAGTACTTACAACACACTGAGTCATACCATCCTTATTGTGCTAATGCACTATTTTAGTATTACAGGAACCAGTGATATTGTATTACCTGAGGTAGAACTGAAAAGATCGTTTTCTGTCTGTTGTTACACAATCTAAAACAATGCGAATTGTGAAACTGAATTTTATTTGAAAAGTTGTACTAGATCTTGATAGTCAAGTGTTGTTTTGAACAAATGAGCCTAGATGACAGATTTATTAAGAAGCCAAATATGTAGGGCCCAAATTTATTTATTTATATGTTTGCTTATCTGTTTGATAGTATGTTCATTTGTAATCCCCATTAGCAACACACCAGAGTGATTACTAATCTTCCTGTGGTCCAAAAACATACAAATACCATACAGATAACAGTCAAGTGCATTGGCCACAAAAGCTGATAAATTATTTAAGCTGGCTTGAGCAACAGCATCAAATATTAAGAAAACGCTTTCCAAACACCAAAAAACAACACAAAAAAATTGGGCTGCCACTCAAAGCTCTCTGACAACAACAAATGAATACTTGGCAGTTATATCCGCTGAACTATAGCTTGAAATATTACCACAAAAGTGAATCAATCTATAGCTCTGTCGTCTTAACAGAAACAGTATGTTGTGAGACTCTCAAAGCCGGTATTAATGGGCGGGCTGCCATTTTGAAACCCTTTGAATCCAAAGCTACAGCACAAAAACACATGTCAAGACGCCAGACAAAGGAAACCTGGACCACAGAACAATACAGAAGAGTAATTTGTTGTGATGAGTCCTCAACTGCTCTTTTAATACATCTGGATGGGGCTCTGTTCGGACAAAGGCAAAGAGGGCACTCAAAGCACGATACATATTCTCAACTGTTTAAGTACGGTGGTAGCACTGTAATGCCATGAGTAGCCTTTTCAAGGTACTTGAAAAACATTAAGGAATGATTACAAGGGCACAAGGTTGATGAAAAATGCCTTTCGTGGCCTGCATAATTACCAGCTCTAAACGTAATTGAACCTTCATGGAAAGTTCTGGAGTAGAGGGCAAACTGTATTTCCTTCTTCTTCTTACGCCAAAGAAATGGAGGCTGTCTTTCTCAGAGCTTCACACAGCTCAAAATTTGTGTTTAATATTCCTAGAAGGTCCATGAAATGGTTTCAGGCAAAGGATGAGCCTTCTCGTTATTTGCTGAAGGATATTCAGTTTTTGTAGGTGTTTCTAATATGAGCTTCCTGTGCTGCACCTGAATCAAAGCCAATGCCGTATCATTCAAAGGAGTCTGTGATGCACAGCTGTATGGAAGGCATTAATTAAGGGCACCAGGTATTCCATGGGCCATGGAAGATTGGACTCAGAAAAACATTCGCAGTCGCAGCGAGAGCTCAAATGAGCTGCTGGTCTCCCCTGATTAGCTTCTCCCTCGAAGATGACCGCATTTTTCCCAAGCTCTCTGATTTTTTAAAATAATTAAACTTTTACCATTGGACCAGCCTTCAAAGCCATGAAAGTGAATTGTATATGGCCACAGCCTTTCCCTAATACATGAAAAGATCGGTTAATTATTGCCGCGAATGAAAATCCATATTTCATCGGGAGATTTCTGCTCGGCGTGCAATGAGGAGGCCCTGGCGAAGACTCATTACCACTCCTTTTGGGGCTACTTTACAAGGTGTCCAAGGACATCCTAAAAATGAGGTGTGAATACCTTGGGCCGTGTGGTTATAATGGTGGGTGAACAGAGCAAGGAGGCCAGTGGGGGGGGGGGGGGGTGTTGGCTTACCTTGGTTGCACAGAGAGCCGAAATATCCTGGCAGGCACTCGCAGTGACCGGTGACATGGTGGCACGGCCCGAGGCTGTGGACACACTGCGGGCAAGACTGACTGCAGCGCTGCCCGTACGATCCCGGGGAACAGTCTGGTATGAACACACACACACACACACATATATATATATATATATATACATACAGTTCCACAGAGAGGTAACAAGGAGACAAAAAGTCAATGGAGCGAGAGGGCGCGAAGACATGATGCAGAAAGATATTAACAGATGAACAATGGGGTGAAGAAGCAACAACAGTGGGGAAAAAAGAGAGAATATAAGAGACGTAATATCACAAGAAAAACAAGCTCTTTATACTTCAGCGCAGAATGATGAAGAGGCTGAATGGTGTCAGAATAAGAGACAGGATCCAGCTTAGCAGGTGAGGTCCTGTATTACTGCTGAAATCCCTCAGCACACAGAGGTTAAACACGCAGCTCAAGGACACCACAGCAGTGTCCTGCTCTTCAATGCAGCCTGTAGCTTTGTGCTCATTAACAACGAGTGTTCTGAGGCTACTAATTACTAATAATTATTGGTAGACCATTAATAACAATTGTCTTTTTTATGATGACAGTGTCATTCCACCATAAAATGAAGTTTTATTTGCCGGATAGCTCAGCCATCTGATTAAAAATTAGCTCTCAGCTACCAATCTACTTGTTACAAATATAGAGATATAGCCCCAAACCACTGGTCATGATGAAGGTAGTCATTCAGAGCCCATGGACATTAGACAGTGACAATGGCAGTTGATTGCAAGCTATACTGTTCACAGTTTACGACAGCAGTTTCTCCAACTCTCTGTCTTTGCCCAAGTTCGCTTAACTCCCTGTAAGCCCAGTGCAGAGGTGATCACCACGTTGCGAGTTCGAGCCCCGGCGTACCCACCGGCAGGGGGTCGGCAGCTTTTTCAGAGTAGCGCACAATTGGCTATTGTGCTACAGGGTTACAAATTGGGAAGGGACTGCCGGATTTGGGTACACAAAAATAGCTTTGTTCGTTGCTCCAGCGCCTCCTGTTGGCCAGACGGGCGCTCGTCAGGACGACTCCAGGTTGGTTCATGTCCGGGTATCCTCCGCCCTAGTTCTGAACTTGCGAAGATTCAACCAATGAGTGTATAAGAATCAGTGGCAGACAGGCACATGCTTCGGAGGAGAGTCGTGAACTGTCTCACTATCCTGAGTTGGCAGCAAGGGGTCGCATACAAGCAAGCTTTGTACATAGTTCCCCAATTGGGCATTCCAGATTCGGGTGGGATTGGAGATGCCAAATTATAAAAAAATAAAATGAAAAAATAAACTCCCTGTAAGCCACCAGTATCTCCAAGGTGTAATTACCTTACCATTTGGGCCAGTTGTAATTCCTTAAACAATTTTATCAGCATCTCCCTTTTTGGAGCAAGCTGCAATTGATTACGTGCGCCTCTATCTGATAAAATTGCTAAATTTGACTAAATTTAAAAATTTTTAAATGGTGGAAATCCAATATGGCGTATCAATTTTGTCCACGAGGCTTTTTTGTTTATCTGGAGCCAGAGTATCAAGACAAAAAAGGAACTTGGATTCCAGACCAAACAGTTCAAAACTTAAAGGCAAAAACACATTTATCTTTTCAACAGTGCCACCATCTGGCCAATCATTTGATGCAAAAGTCTGCTCTCAAGACATTTTTAACAAGATCAGCATTTATCGATGTTACAAACAATAAGGTATTAATAACTGATCAAAAATCAACCAGGACAAGACTGGTCTGTAACCCTTTAGTGTAAGGGGTAAACAGTCATACAGCCTATGCCAGATCAGACTCACTGAGCACCACTTACTCCGCTTGCAGGATGTCCCACGATACCCCGGGGCGCACACACAGGACCCGTCCTCTGGTGAGCAGGAGCCCCCATTTTCACAGGTGCAGGTCATAGAGCAGTTGGGGCCCCAGCGGCCCTGGGGACACACGCTGTCACAGCGGACCCCTAACGGGAGACAAGGGATTATGGGATTATCAAACATTAGGGACACCCATGTTTGAGTAGTTCTGCCCTCACAACAAGACTATGGGTGTCAAATCTAAAAAGTGTGAGAAAATTAAACGGGCGGTACATCCAAAAAGGAAATAAAAGCATCTGTGCATTTACCCCCAGCACTGTCTGTCCACCCAGATCATTTGTAAGATTTGAGAATTTTTCAAGATTTGGAAAGTTTTTGAGATTCACCTGACTGATTTGAATATGACACACAAAGGTGTTGGTAGTGATATTCCCCACTCGTATCAGACATAAACATACAATTTTTCAAAATGCTTTCTTAATGTGCTAATCGTTATTTTTTGGCTACCATTGATTTTGAAACTCAGCATTATATCCCCTAGTAACTATATATGTGGGTTTTTTTGACGATAGTAAACAAAAATTTACATCATGGAAATTTTTCCGCAATATGGGGAGGTAAAGCAAGAGCACAGGTCAATGCCTCATCTGGTAAACTGCAGCATGCTTCCCAAGAGCAAATCATCATAAAGATAAATAGTGACGGCTTCTGACCGATATGCCACTTTTTATTACTTTTCGAAAAATGTTGATGTTATAAGGGGACGTTAAGATTTGTGTATGAAATGCCAGAGCTGCAATGACGTTTATCCTTGTTTGCCATCTGGCCTGCTAAAAATTGTATCTGAGGGCTTATGAGACTGTAAGGGGAACCCGAAGCAGCCAAGGTCCAAATCCAAAAATGGAGTCAAAACAAAGTATGTGCCAACAATTGTATTTTATTTTCCCCAAAGGTGCAGGTGAAGGTGAGGGCTATTTACAGTGCAAGCAATCAAAAAAAACTAAGATAGACTTTCAAGGGGAAAAAAAAATTAAATGAAAACAAATAACAGTTCAGAAACAGTTTTCTAATGGGTCCAATAATCGCCATCTTTAAAAAAAAATAAACCACTGCAGAACCAACCTTCTGCCCAACCAAAAAACCACAAATGAATGCTTGGCAGCCCTTTAAATACTTTTCCCCTTAATGGGATAAACCAAAACATTTGCAATCCGCTATGCAGTACAATACTTAATTTAAGCATTCAGTCAGACATATACGAATCATTATATTTCCAGCATAAAAACAAACAATTATTATTGCAGCAAACTGAGTACTATATAGTATTTTCTGCTCATTCCGTGAGCTGGAATATTCCACTTCACAGTTTACTGCTTACATATGCATGGGTGTACGAGTGCTCGGTTTGGTTTCCCGTCCACCCCGGAAGTCACCATCCCGCTGTCGGATCGAACAAACAGGTAGCAAGCGTTTTGTTTCTCTGCTTTTAGCACTGCATTAAAACATTTGGAACAAAGTAAAAACTGTGGCTAGATTATGTTGACTATAGCTTCACCCTCTCCCATTAGTTGGCCAAGCTAATGGTGAGCGTAAAGTTAGAACAGTTTTTAAAAACTTAGCCCTACACGTTCGTATGCATGCCATATATTAAAAAGACGCTTGTCCCAGCTTTCGTCAACGAACAAACGCAGTCACAGGCACGTAACTGACAGGGAATTCCGGACAGAGTTCATTAATCGCTCGACTCAGTAACGGGCCAGCAGCTCCGTTACAGAGACCACAAAATTATTGATTAAGGACACCAAAACCCTAGAGCCAACACAAACTCTGGGAAGATGAATAGCGGAAACAAACATCCATCCATCCATCCATCCATCCATCCATCCATTTTCAGCTGCTCATGCAGGGCCAAGTCTTGGGGTAGCAGACACAGCAAAGTAGCCCAGGCATCCCCCTCCGCGGCTACTTCCTCCAACTCTTTCTGGGAGACCCCAAGTCGTTCCTAAGCCAGAAGAAATATCCCTCCAGGATGTCCTAGGTCTGCCGCAGGGCCTCCTCCCATTCGGTCATGCCCAGAAAACCTCAAATGGCAGGCACCCAGGAGGCATGCACACCAGATGCTCACACCATTGCAGCTGACTCCTCTCAATGAGGAGGAGCAGGGACTCTACTCTCGACTACAGCGACTCCCGGACATCTAAGGTCCTCACCCTATCGCTGGGGTGAGCTTAGCCAGCCTGCAGGCAGAACTCATTTTAGCTGCTTGCATTCAGAATCTTGTCCTTTTGGTCACTACCTATAACTCATAACCGTAGGTGAGAGTTGGAACGTAGATTGACAAGTAAACTAAGAGCTTCGTTTTTAGGCTCAGCTCAGACTGTTACAATGCCCAGATCTCTGAAGACGCTGCACCAATCTGGCATTCAATCTCCCATACCATCCTACCCTCACTCGTGAACAAGACCCCAACACACTTAAACTCCTCCACTTTGGGTAACAACTCACCCCCCACATGGAGGGGACAATCTATCTTTTTGCGGGAGAGAACCGGCCTCAGATTTGGAGGCGCTGATCCTCATTCCAACCGATTCAAACTTGGCTGCAAAGCACTCCAGTGCAAGCAGGAGGTCACAGCCTGATGAAGCTAAATGGACGATGTCATCTGCAAACAGCAAAGATGCATCCCTGAGGCCACCGTACGGGACACCCTCCAAGTCTTGGACGCGCCTTGATATCATGTCAGTGAAAATCATTCACAAAATAGGTGACAAGACACACCCTTGGCTGAGTCTAACACCATCTGTAAACAAGTCTGACTTGAGGCCGTGAATGTGGACACAGCTCTGGCTTTGGTTTCACAGGGATCGAATGGCTTGAACTAACAGCCTTGATGCCACATACTCCCGCAATACTCCCCACGGGATACCTTATACAAACTGAAATCACCACCCCAGCCTGCCATTCCAAGTGCACTGAACAAAACATCCATGCCATGTTAAACAGGCATGACAGCCTAACAGCAACCAGAGCCTTCAGCATCTGCAAGCAAAACTCATCCACCACCAGTCACTTTCCACTGCGAACCAACCTCATTGACTTCCACCAGGATTAGCCAAACCTCACCTAAGTCCTCCATCCTAACCTCCTCAACAGAGGGTGTGTCTCCCAGATTCAGGAGTCCCTGAGAATGCTCCTTCCACCGCCAAACAATATCCCTACACAAGATCAGCATTTCCCCACTCCTGCTTAAAACACCCTCGGCGAAGCTCTGCTTCCCCTTCCTGAGTCATCTGATAGTTTACCAGAACCTCTTTGGGGTTGCCCGAAATGACCTCCCCGAATTCCTCCCAAACCTAAGTTTTTGCATCGGTGACAACCACGGCTGCAGTTCTTCTGGCCTGCCAATACCTGTCTACTGAGTCGAGAGTCCTCTGCACCAACCAGGCCCAAAAGGTCACCTTCTTCAGCTTCACAGCCTCCTTCACCGCTGGTGTCCATCCACAGTTCCTTGGGTGGCCATCACAACTGGCACCAACAACATTAAGGCCACAACTCAAGGCAGCCGCTTCCACAATGGAGCCGTTGGACAGGGTCCACTTGGACTACATGCCCCAAGCCTCCTCCAGGATATGGGGAAAAGCTTTTCCGGAGATGTGAGTTGAAAATCGTCTGGACAGGGCCCTTCACCATTCCCAGTCAACCCTCGTGACACCTTTAGGTTTGTCAGGTTTGTGTGGCAGTCTTCCCTGCCATCTGATCCCGCTCACCGCCAGAAGGCGATCAGTTGTCAGCTCCGCCCCGCTTTTCACCTGAGTGTCCAAAACATACAGTAAAGATCTGATGACGCGATTACAAAGTTGATCACCGACCTTTGGCAAACAGTGTTCTGGTACCATATATACTTATGAACACCTTTGTGCTTGAACATGGTGTTTGTTATGGCTAATCCATGCTGAGCACAGAAATCCAGTGAAAAAATACCGGTCGGGTTCAGAGCAAAAAGTCCATTCCTCCCATTGCTCCATTTCAGGTGACTCCATCATTGCCCACGTGAGCAGTGAAGTCCCTTAGGACAAATACGTTTACAGTTGTCTACAGTCGGGGCCCTTCCTAGGACTCAGCCCAGGGACTCCAACAAGGCTGGATATTCCGAACTGCTGCTAGGTGCATAAGCACAAAAACATTCAGAACATTATCCTCTGCAACCTGCAAGCTGTTGCGGAGACCCTCTCCTTCGCTGGGGTGAACTCCAACACGGCAGTGCTCAGCTTTGGGGACGAAAGTATCCCCACGCCTGTTCACCGCCTCTCACCTCGGGCGACTCCTAACAAGGAGAGAGTCCAACTTCCATCAAGACGTTTGGATCCAGGACCAGCGCTGCACATAGAGGCGAGCCTGACTATATCTAGCTGGCACTGCCCAACCTCCTGCACAAGTTTCAGCTCCCGCCCTGCCAGTGAGGTGACCATCCAGGTCCAAAGAACCAGTTTCCATAACCGGGCCGGAGACTGCAAAGGTTTTGGCCTTTACTTGCCACCCGGTCCACATTGCACCCAACCTCGACTCCTCTCCTCGCGGGTGGTGGGCCCATGAGGAGGCAGCTCGTGAAGCAGGCATAAATATGTTATATTCGCTCAGTAAAACGTTCGATGTCCAGACTCTTAACAGAAAGTATATGAGTCCAGTAGGGAATATATATGGTCTATTCCTTAGTGTTGACACTGACATAGTACACATTGTTCACATTGTACTGTGAGCTAACCTATCAAACATCACCAACACATTTAATATTCAAATTGGATACCAATACTGTGCAAAATTGTGTTTGTGGATTTGCGAAGGAACATAACATTTTTCTGATGTTTCCACTCCTGAACTTAATGAACTGATAAGAATTCTCATCATCAATAATGTTCAAGACGTTGGTCAAATCTTTCATTGGCACAGTTTATTTCTCAGAAAATTTGGACAGATGTGCTGATGTGTGAAGCGCAGTGATGTGCAGTAGCAGCACAGCTCACATTCTGGAAGTTTCCAGGACAGAAAAATGTCTTCACTGCAGGTCGTTTGATGTACTCGCTCAATGTGTTCATTAACGGTCCTGAGCATAAGCCCCTGGACCATTCTGTGCGTGTGCGGGTCTGTGTGAGCGTGCATGACTGTGTGTGTGTGTGTGTGTGTGTGTGTGTGTGTGTGTATGTGTGTATGTGTGTATGCGACATCTGTCAGATGAATGAGAGGAGAGGTGCAAGGAAAATGAGCCTGAGACAGAGACACAGGGTAACAGAAAGAGCTCTTAGATTGATGATATGAAACAGTCTGTCAAGCAAAATGTCCATCCTCAGTAACAACATACAACACAGTAATACATACAATCATTCAAAAAAATCCATTCTTTAATGTCCACTAAAGACGCACAAAGACACTGCCACACACTCACACTCACACACATGTGCATACAATCTCACACATACACAAACACACACGTGTACATGCAGAAATACACACAAAGGCCTGGAAATAGCATCCCAGCCTCTGTGTCTGGATCTCATTTGGAATTTCTCTTGCCAGAGAACTTCAGAGTACTGGGCGGCCATTAAAGCAGAGCTACCAGATTCCTTTCAATTAAACCTGAGGGAGACTCCGCAGACGGGCTCCCAACATCTAACACAATGTATGAAGGATACTGTGTGTGTGTGTGCGTGTGTGTGAGAGAGAGAGAGAGAGAGAGAGAGAGAGAGAGTGTGTGTGTGTGTGAGAGAGAGAGAGAGAGAGAGAGAGAAAGAGTGTGTGTGTGTGTCTGTGTGTGTGTGTGTGTGTGAGAGAGAGAGAGAGTGTGTGTGCATGAGAGAAAAAGAGAGGGAGATCGCGTGTGTCTGTGTGTGTGTGAGAGAGAGTGCGTGTGTGTGAGAGTGTGTGTGTGAGTGAGAGAGAGAGAGGGAGAGAGTGTGTGCATGAGAGAAAAAGAGGGGGAGAGTGTGTGTGTGTGTGTGAGTGAGAGAGAGAGGAAGAGAGACTGTGTTTATGTGTGTCTATGTGTATGAGAGTGTGTGTTTGTCTGTGTGCGTGTGAGAGAGAGCATGCGTGTGTGTGTGTGTGTGTGTGTGTGTGTGAGAGAGAGAGAGTGTGTGTGCATGCATGTTTGTAGATGTCTGTGTGTTGCTGTTAGAGGCAGTGCAAAAATTTGTTTTTTGTTTCTCTTGTTTTGCTCGATGTGTATGTATGCATGTACATTTGTAAACTTAAACATTTGTGTGTGAGTGTGTGTGTGTGTAAGTGTCTTTGTGTGTCTGTGGCTGTTTGAGAAGGGATGAGGGTGTGTCTTTGCACATGTGTGGCCCTGTGTGATTGTTTGCGCGTGCATGTATGTGTGTATTTTTACACCCACAAGTATTTATACACGTGTATGTGAAAATGTGCCAGCCTGCCACTCTCATGCCCTGACAGTAAACACCTGTGCTCCAGTGATGCTTACAGCTCAAGTTCTGTGCCAGGAGGATTGTTGATGAACATTTGCCAAGAAAAAGAAGGTTAATTTGCAGAAACGTTCTCATGAAATGAGAACACAAACACGTCGCGCACAGATCTCTGCTCTAACGGCTGCGTCCTTCCATTTACAGCGCTATTGACTTCAGCTAGTCTGAGTGGAGTCTGTAGAGAAGAAATAACTATAAGTAAAAAAGAATGTTAAAAATACTTCTGCATTGTAGACATATACCTGATTCCCAGGCCGGAGCAATTAACCCTTAGAGCGCTGACATAAAAAAAAGACAGAAAATGTAATTATCTTGTGCCATTGAAAACCTATCATGTGGCCACGTGATAGGTTGTCAACAGTTTTAATTTTGATGTCTTACATCATTGAGCAACAATAGCTGCATTTAGCACTCTAAGGGTTAAAATGTTATTCAGTGTTTTTAAGGGAAGGAGGGGGGTGATGCCTGAAGCTCTGAGAGATTAGATCCTTCTTGGCTGAATCTAGAGATGAGCAACAGGGTGGCTTTGTTAGAGTCAGGCAGAACTCCTGGCAGCTCAGTGTGGCTGGTTCTGGGAATTTTGCGCCCAAGTTTGGTTTGTTACCTGTCCCCCTTAATGTAGATGTGTGCACGTACACAAGCACACTGGAGCGCAAACACGCACACACCATGCACAAAGACTTGCACACTGAGAGATGCATGCATGGACAAAGTCACATACGTACCTACAGTGCGCATTAGTGACAGCTAGTTGACTGACATTCAAGGGGGAAAAAATCCCTTTAAACTAATGAGCAGTCCTGACCTGCTCTCAATCATTTTCCGTTATTCACAAGTTTTCCAATGATCAGATAAATCCATTGACAGTTAAACAGATGGCTTCCTTCGAAATGCAATGCAGCATCGATGTGGAGTCAATTCGGAAAAATGTTTTATTCACTTTACAAAAAAAGATAAACGACTTCGCTAACTTCAGCCTTTACCATCAGCACATCCTCCAATGAAAGCTTTCTAACCTGCGCTTCATGATTATTTCAATTACAAAAAAGAAAACAAGGTATCTACAATTGAATAAAACTGATAGTAATGCATGCAATTCGTGTCAAAATGAAGCACTTTATTTCTCATATTACCTTCATGAAGAGACCTGGTGGTATTGAATGTTTCTGCGCACTGTTGATTGATAAAACCTTGAACGCCAGTCAAGACCAATCATAAGTTGAAAGGGATCATCTCTGCCTCCTATTTTCAACTCACCAGCCGCCACTGCTCCACATACCCCCAAGTACGCACTTGGACATGCCCGCACTCTCACATTCCAACATGCCCCCCTCTCCGAACTGAGGGACCCCTAGTGGCTCAATTACAGCCAGCAGATGGCCCGAACCTGCCCCGTACCCAGAACGAGACCACCCCCTACCCTCACCTTACACCTTCCGACACCCTCACCTGTACCTCATTAAATCCCCCCAATCCCCCTGAAACAAAGGTCCTCCTTCACCCCCCGAGGACTCCTGCTTGTGAACCTGTGACCTTCCCCGCCAAATCCCCATTTTAGCAGTCCGCGCGTCCCCTCCATTACGCATTCAGACGCCGCGGTTCGAGCTCTGGAATTTAATTCAACCTTCCTGTGACATTCGAAAGTTCTGCGGCCGTGCCCTGCACTGTCTGTCTTTCTCACTTCTCCTCCATGTATTTTATCATGTATTTGTTGCCTTACTCATTTACACATGGTGTTAAATGGGCGATGACGTCTGGAAGCGGATGATTTACGGATAGTCACTGAGGCAAGCTCGTGGAGCAGTGATCCAGACATACCTGGGGCTCATAGATTTCCACAGTCACGCACTATGCATTGGGGTCTGCGCGTCAGTGTTAGAGCTGTAATCCAGCGATGGGTGGCTTGGTATGGGTGTTTCGGCTTTACTGGCAGTACTTAAAAGATTAATTGCGCCCTCTTTTTTAGCCCTGCTGCACCTATAGGAGAATATTGAAAAATACTTCTTTCGGTGTGTATACGTGTCCATTTAATTTGCATGAAGTATTTTCAAACAAGTCGAGTGCTGGAAGTAATCTGCGTGAATTTGTCCCCAAAAAGTGAGCTAGTTTGAAATAATAACCCTATGAAACCAATGGACCCATACATGGGTCGGTCAAATGCAGCCACTGTAAACCTGTGGAACCTGAAGCCTATTTTAAATTCCAGTGGAGATTCTAAAGTTTATAACAATCCCAAAGATGTCCTGCTGAATTCCGGAGAATAGTGTATAAAATGATGAATAAGATCCAGATATTTTCCATTTGATGTAGTGCTGTGGCCATAAAAACAAGGTGTCCTGGATTTGAATTAGTCCAAATGTAAGTGTGATGTCGCTTCAGTGAAGCACTGCAATCAGCAGACACAGAATATGTTTATAAAATTGACCCACAATATGAAAAAAAAAAGCTTTTCAAACTTTGTGCCTCCTTAAGGGTTTGTGCCTCCTAAAGAAAAATGAGGGTTTAAAGGGTTTAAAACGACACAAAAATTTATCGACACCAACAATGTCCCAATTTATCAGTTGGATTCACAATTACTGTATGACACTGAGGTACTCTGACATGATTGCAGGGGAGAGCCATCTGTGGAATTCACAAGGAACATTTCAAACATTAGAAAGCAGAAACCTTTTTTGGCTAAATTCTCCTACCTAAGAATTCTCCACTGAATTGGAAAAAAATCAAGTCCATCAGAGCAAGTTTATAGCAATTAAACTTTAGGATTCTAATCTGGACTTTTAAAAATAAATAAATAAAAACTTGGTTTTGACATTTCAAAATAACACTAATAGCCAATGTTTCTAATGCAGATTTTCTCATCAGATTCTCACCAAACTTAATTAGTTTAATTAATTAGTGACTTAATAGCTTTTTCCTGAGCAGAGTATCTTTTACACAGAGGATTCCATGCATGATGGTATGATGAGAAGAAACAGAGAAACCGTAAGTAAAATAAGGGTGAAGCTCACTTCCTACCAACACACTAGGTTTTCCAGATCGCAAGATGATTGTTGAAATAATGGAATGAATGAAAATATTTGAGTAAAAAATACATAAATAAAAAAATACATGGGCATTCATATTTACAGCTAAAACATACGTTCAGGAGTTATTTTCACTGAGCATCTCTCAGTGTTGAAGGGTCTGGCTACACATTTGCTTTTTTCGGCGTTTGTTGACCCTGTGTGAAAACGTTTTGTTTAGCGTAAATGTTTATTAGGATCAGGTCTACACATCGGTGCAATCTGAAAAAAAGAATGCTCTGTCACTGCCACGCGAAATTCCAGAAACCTCCAAAGGGGTTTCTGAGCATATCACGCGACTAGTCCAGTCAGGCGTTTGCCACAGTCGGCCAATGGCAATTCAGGAAAAACTACAGTTTGATGATCTACAGGACTGACACACACACAAAAAAACAAAACTCTGTCAATTCTCTCCTGTCAGACACGAAGACTATCACTCTGTTTGTGTTCATTTACAAACAGGATGGGCCGAAAGGAAGAAGACAACCAAACTGAACATTTGATCATCGAAGAAGAGGAAAATTCATGTCCATATGACGAGCAATCACCCACAGTATGTGCAAAGACTGCAATGTATAAAGACAATGCGTGTACACCCACTTTTTCTGCCAAGGTGGAGGCGGTTCACCGCTCTGCATTATGCAGCGTCTCCTCCGAGCGTTTATCGCAGCTTTTCAAGTGGCATTAACACGCACAGCAAACCGCGAATGTGTAACCAGATCCAAAGCGTTCATCACCATTTCAGCATGGTTGAACGTTTCTCACGGGTGGGAATCTCAGTGCAAACAGCAGTGTTTCTCAGTGGTTCAGAGGTTCACTGATGGTGTACCAGTACTGACCTGTCCAGCCAGCAAGGCATCGGCACTGCCCAGTCACAGGGTCACAGCCATCGGCGTGATTGCAGTCACAAAGCTGCTGACAGCCCAATCCATGGGTGCCTTCCTATCAACAAGAACAGCACACACCTGACATAATATGACCTTCTTGGCTGTGAAATACACCATTTATTCTACAAACACATTCTAATCTATGAAGGGTGTACCATCCAGGAGAGACTTAGTGTAGTGTCCTGTTTAGTTCAATACCAAATTAAACCTAGGCAGTCTGTTTGACTGCAGCTGCATGGGTGTAGCCCCCAAAAGCCCGCTTCACCAGCCTGTACTGCGTCCACAAGGAAATCTCAATGTTTCAGCACAAATTTGCGCTTTATTCGGCCACTACTGTCGCCATGGCAACCAAAATCGATAGGTGTCATAACTGAAGCATAACATACATCGATACCAAATATGAAAGTAATCGGTCAAAAATTACAGCCTGTACAGCGTCCACAAGGAAGTGTCAACGGACGCAGCAGTGGTGGCGGCAGACACAACGACCACGAATCCATAGTTTCCGCCAGACTTTGTCTGAGGGCTACAATAATGCCACAACAATAGCAGCTATCTTGCTCCGTGTATACACGGAGCAATCCATGAGTATTTGTACAGTGGGACCACATGAAAGTACAACCGTTTCTATGTGATTGAAATGACACGAATGTAAGCACAATCTTTACTTTCACCACAAATTCTTTTCATTAAAATTTCAAATCAAAACACTTAGCGCCTGTGTTGAGAGACAAAATGCAAAAATTGGTTCACAGTCTAAAGACTTTAAATGCAGTTGTATGCCAAAAAATGAGCAAGAAAACATTAACATCAGGTGACAGAGAGAAAGAATAAGTAAAGGGCAGAGGTTAAAGTTCAGGGGTCACAGGAGGATGGGAGGACTCACAGGGCAAGGCGTGTCACAGAGTTCACCCCTCCACCCGGAGAAGCAAGTGCAAGATCCATCAACAGGGTCACAGGCTGCCCCGCTGGCACAGGCGCAGGACTGGTTACACCCCAAACCCCAAAATCCACTGGAACACGGGACATTGCATTCGACCCCCTGCCAGCCTGGGAGAAAATGGGAACAGACACGGTCACCAGCCACCAACACGAAGAAGACAGAACATGTTCAATAACCCAGCGTACGAAGGTAGAACACGGTCAAGAACCAGGGCACAGAGAGAGATTGAGGCCAGGAACCTAGGACAGAGAGACAGGAGGTGATCAAAAATCCAGGCTTCAGAGACAGAACGCAGTCAACAACCTAGGCTACAGAATTAACAGAAACAGGACACGGTCAATAGCTAAGAGTACAGGAGCGCAACACGTTCTAAAATGGTAGACTGTCAATAATCCAGGGTACAGATAAAGAACTGGGACAGGTACAGACAGGACTTGCTCAATAGCCTGGAGCAGAGAGACAGAACAAAGCAAATTTTCTGGGTACAGAGACAAAACACAGTCAATAACCCATTGAATTAAAAGAGAACAGTTTATACCCTTGAGAAAAAAAGAGAACATGGTTCATCACAAAGCTAAAAAACAGAACACAGTGAGTGACATGGCGTACAGTGACAGACCACAGTCAGTGGGCTACAGACAGAAGACAGACATTAACATCGGGTGCAGAGACACTATACAGTCAGAAACCGGAGGGAAAGAGGCACAATGCTGTCAGTAAGTTGGAGTATAGAAACAGAACACAGGCAGTAACCTGGACCGCAGACAAAGAACACGGCCAAAACGAAGTACTGAGCGAACTCAGTCAATTGACTGAATTCGAGCTCTGTCCTTCAGGATATCGACAGAACACAGGAATAACCTGGAGTACAGAGACAGAACATGGTCAATAATCTGGACCACTCAGCAGAATATGGTCAATGGGATAAATACCCCAGGGTTCAGAGAACATTTTAACGACCTTGGTGAGAGTGAGTACTCTCAGGAACATACGGCCTGATAAAAAATAATACCCTTGAACGTTGCAACTCACTCACTTCCACCGTAGCCCAAAGAAACGGTTCTATGCATTGACACTAAGAGTAATATCAGACCCATACTGATGAGAGAACTTAAATCAGGGATGAAATCAGTGTGCTGTCAGTGTAGATTAATTTGTAGACTTTATATTCAAACATATGTAAAATAAAGATACAATAATCTCGGTCCCATCAATCCAAGCTGTCTAAAGCCTCCGCTCTCACATTGAACTCTGGCCTTGTCTACAAAACACACAGGATTGAGTTCAATGCATCAGTAAAAAGTGAAAAACTTCACCGAATAAATTTTCTTTCCAGTAGTTTTTTGTCATGAGTTGAGCCAATGGTAATCAGTTTTTCCATCGAGATCTTTGTGGTTTTAGGTGCCCATAGGGCTGGCCTGGAATTACCACTCATGTACAATGAATGACTGTCTAACCGACTGACTGACCCACTGACTGACCGACCGACTAACTGACTAACTAACCTTGTTGTGGAAACATGCATGTGCATCACAACCATAGAGAGAATGACGTGTTAGCGCCATTGACTTCAATTTATTGAACAAATGAGTGTTTTATGGTGCTTGCGCTATGGGGGGTTGTGAAACATTTCGAAACAAAATAGAAAATACATAATGTCAGTGACTGGAAAAAAATTGCCATGAAACAGAGTCCACAATGCTTTAAAATATTAACGCTGGAGAAAGAAAAACACTGAACCCGATTCAACTGCTCGACAGACCCAGATCGACATCATTAGGCAGGATGTTTATTTTGAAAAATACATGGTTCACATCTGCTGTTGAGACCAGCTTGGGGAGGGGGGGTGTGGGTATTCACAAACACAAACAAACAGTTATACGAGTCTAAAGCAGGCTTCCTCAATCTTATCCAGACAGGGCTGGTATGGGTGCAGGCTTTCATTCCAACCAGCGGTTCCACACCTGATTCTACCAATCAAGGACCATAGTAAAGACTCTAGGGGCTGATTAGTCGAATCAGGTGCGTAACTGCGGGTTGGAATGAAAGGCTGCACCCACACCAGCTCTTCCTAGATAAGATTAAGGAAACCTGCTCTAAACGAATATAAGTGCCGAAAGCTAAAAAAAGCCTCATTGAGCCCAAGGAATGTCATCTGCCCTCTACATTAGAGAGCAGTGATTGGCTGAAAGAGCCAGGCCATTTTGATGACACATGATTGACAGACTGGATCAGAATTACGCACTTCACAAGACACAGAAATAGAGAGGTACTCTCAGACTCGGGATGCTTTTGTCTGAGACGAGGCTCACCTTCCCTGCAGATACAGGACCCATCATTAGGAGAACAGCCGATGCTGTTCTGACAGGCACAGGTACCAGAGCAGTTTATCCCATATAATCCAGGAGGACAAATCAGAGTGCAGTGTTCCCCCTGTCAAAGAGCCAAAGAGGGAGTCCTCGAGTCAGAGACAAGTGCATAATTACGTCACGGTTCGATTATGTCTCACAAAATATGTATCATTTAAATTCAGGAACACACAGTTTCCAGGTCTCAAAGGAAATTACTCGCGATCCGTGCTCTTGTCTGATACTTGAAAGCATTATTGTACTCCCTCTACGCACTTTCTTTGGAGATTTATGAACTGACGCTTATTTTGAGTGTCTTTGTGTTGTCTTTTGACTTACTTTAGGCAGTCACGACTCTTTCTTAAAGCCATGCATGTTTGTGGGTGATTCCACAACTGTGGTTTACTGACAAAATAGCTGAAAGTGGGTGCAAACAATGTCATCCCAACCTACCCTTGAGTATGGTATCACACACTTGACTTCTCAAAAAAAAAAACAGTGCATCTAATTTGTATTGCCCTTAATGTGACACTCATATTAGATCCAATTTCACCCAATCTTTTGAATTCACAGTTTACCCCTTTTACTCAGCCAAAAAACCGAAGCTCTGCCAGCACTTCTCACCATTTGAGGCAAGCAAAACAGTAGCAGTGCCTATCTGTGGTAATGTTTGAGGGACTGCTAACCAAGACCACTTTCACCATTGTGATTCCAGAAAATTCCGCATGCTCACCTGCTCCCCGCCCCCTTCTTCCCACATGCATCGGCTTCCTAGATTTGAATACCACATCTCAGCTGAGGTGGTGGTGGTGGGGGGGGGGCAGGATCCTAGGGGGGTGGCTGTACCTTGCATCTCAGAGCTAATTTTCATTCTGTGCCTCCAAACCCCCCCTCCCACCCATCCACATAAAAGACACCTCTGCGAATGAAAATTCCATCACTCAGCTGCAGTCCCCTTTGTTCTGATCAAAATCAGGGCCTTCAGCGCGCTAACGACGGCAATTTTTCCCCCGCTGTCGGAATAAAAACGCTGACTCAGCACTTTAGAGAGTGGGACCATTGCTGTGTTTTTACGTCAGCGCGTGGTTGCGCACTGTGTGCAATTCAAGAGTAATCTCGTTGAAACAATATATGCGCCCTTTTTAAAAAAGATAACATTCCCCGAGACCTCAGAACCCCCTCGCGCATGTTTGTCAGCTACAATACTGTGGCCCCTAGTGGTGCAAAAAGGAATTGCACAGCGTATGTGCATTGAGAAAGTTTGCTATAGACGTGCATGCATTGACGGTCATATAGACAATACCCTTGTAAAAGTTGTTTTCTGAGGGGGAAAAACCAAGGAAAAATTACTTTGTATTTCTACATAAACATTCAAATTTTCATACGGTTGCTACATATTGCGTTGACTCCCAAATCGTCCAGTTCAGAAATAGGTGCTAAGAACACCCCGTTTATATACTCACACATACCCACAAGTGCACATGAATGCAGAAACACATTAACAACAACCAAAGATTTAAAGCTGTATTATATTAGGGGGACCTTGCAATTTCACCCTCGAGGCAATCAAGCCAAATCTGCTTTGCTCTGGTGCACCAATTTATGGCAATGCTTTCAGATAAAATTTTCTGAGATGTTATTAGTATCTAATTTGTTCATTTTCCATTGATATTCGGTAACTGTGTTGCATTCGCAGCATACTGTGAAAAGGACCTAACACTCTTTTTCAATTCTATGATTTTACAAGGTGGGACATAAATCACATCAAATAGTCCTCATCAACTCTTAACCTCAGAAAACTAACCTAACCTCACATGGCAAATTAGAAATTCAGATTTTTTTAAACTTTACAAGGCAATTAAAAAGTGGGTCAGCTTGTCGAAGCCTTTTGTAAAAACCTTAGGAGACCTCGGATTTAGCAGTCAGCAGAAGTCCCCCCGTTAGCTGCGAAAATTTGAAGATATACTTTCCGACGCGAGCGCGTCAGTCTTGTGCATTGTATTGAAGAGATTTTGGCCCCCTCCTGATGAAACTACTTCAGCTTAATGGCATTTGAGTGGACCGGTCCATTCATCAATGTAACACTTTGAGATCTGAATCGTAATTTGACCACTCTACAAGCACATTTCCCTTTCAGAATTTTAGCCGTTTTCTTTCCCAGATGTAGATTTACTTGTGCAAACAAGTAATTTAC
This sequence comes from Gymnothorax reevesii, assembly GCA_029721435.1. NCBI lineage: Eukaryota > Metazoa > Chordata > Actinopteri > Anguilliformes > Muraenidae > Gymnothorax > Gymnothorax reevesii. The sequence continues at coordinate 25,663,760 of CM056574.1, read as the reverse complement.
CCTACACTCTGTGTCTTTTTGCATGATCCACTTTGGCTCAGCTTCAGTTGTTCGTCAGACATACCTTGTAAATTTTAAACTGCTGTAGAGAAAGTCACGGTAGACTCACTGTTTATGAGTTTCGAGGCATCACAATCCTCTGATAATGTTGCATCTCGTCAGACTGAACCTGAACTTGATCTTACTTGTCTGTTCCACTCCTAACTGTCATGATCTTCTACTTCTTGTATCAAATTGTGGTCATGTTGCAATTTTCTACTCTTTATTTGTTCTTCTATTGTGGTCATTTCTTAGCTCCAGTAACATGGGCAATATTTACAATCTAGTAAACATGCCAGATGTTCATGACCAGAGATTTGCTCGTACTTTACAAGAACTGTCCCGAACACATCGTCTCAAAGCAGTTCCAGCACACCTTCAGCATGTTCTTATCTTATTTTTGGTTGGGTAAATGATGACAAAATAAAATTTGGGTCTTTCAAGCTGCATAAGGTTAGATTAATCTGCTTCTTGAACCTGCTAAGGACTAAATAGAGGTTAGTTATGCCCCAATATGAAAACTCATCAAATTGAAAAAGGGTTTTCTTGCTTTTGTAAATCACAATATGATTTTATCCCACCCAGGGATGGAGGAATAAAGTTATCCAGACTCAACCTGGTCCTATATGTCAAGTGGTAGCATTTATATTAAACACTATACATCATCCACTGTATAAACTCATTAAATTAAATGAAAGCACTAGTAAAAATGTGCACCTCCAGCTATGCTAATGTAAACTTATTAGAATGCAGGCGTGGGAAGTGACCTGTTCATGAGGACATTGTGAGCAAGGAGTAAACATGGTGGGGCCAGCTAGAATATCTGAGCAAAAGCGATGGAGAAATAGTAGCACCGCTTTGATGAAATCCTCATTATCTGAAGCACAGATGTCTCTTTCACTAGGGCACTCGTACCTAATATGCCCAGTTGGGGCCACATTAATTTAGCGGTTGGATGTCTAAGAGGAACTTGAAGGCAGGGCCAAAATTTCAATGCATCCAGTACAAGCCATGCCTGCTGCTGTGCTGGTTAAGTAAGTTCAACGAGGTAGAAGGAATTCCAATAAAATCAATTTTGAGTCATTCCCATAGGGGCTGTAGGTAACCAGGTAGGTGGTTTGGTCATCCAACTGCCTACTTCCTTTTTCACTCTTGTTAGAGTTTGGAGCTAAATTCATTATATATAGGGAAGACCTCCTCCACGCTGACAGAGCATTGATCTGGAGCTCTCCTACAGATATGCAAACAGAACCCACTAATTAAACATCCGCCACACATCCTACACCGCAAGCTTTTTTAATTGCCAGGTATTTAATATTCATGAAACTTGATAAAAAGAAGTTATAGAGAAAGATTTGATCGTTGCTCTGAATGTAGCAAATGAGGTCGTGATGGTGTCATCCCCGAAAAAAAAGACGTTGTAAAAGGAAAAATTGACACCAAACTCACGGCGTTAATCAAGACACAGTAAGAGTAGTCGGAGGAGACAGGAAATGCTTCAGTCCCTTATAGTCTAATCATCGTTATTCAACAAGAGCAAAATCAAGGCCGCCACAGGGGAAGCTCAAAGACGCAGTATTGATCACAGCAGTCTGCGCTGCGTGTAGAACGGGGAAGGGAAAAAAAAGGCAAAACAAAAGGCTTCATCGGAGCACCGCTGTTCCGAGGGAACAGAACCACATTCCTTGTCCAATTAGCTGAGCTATTTTCAGTGTTTTCATCTTGAGTGCCCAATCGGCTCTGGGGGCTTTGCTGCTCTCCATTTCAGCCTCAGCCGAGTACAGAGGAGTGACGGGCATGATGGGAAGGCTTTGGATTGAGTCAGTGAGTCCCAAGGGCTTGGGGTGCAAGATAAACCCCCATGCACCCACGCGCACGCAGACACGCACACAAACACATGAACACACATACAGGAATTGATGGTATTTCACCCTTTTGCATCACACTGGACCTAAGGTAATGTCAGAACAAGAAAAAGGGTGGTTACACATTTTTGGTGATGCATAACCGTGGCATGTTCCAATTTCAGCTAATCGCCCAAACGCTCAATCTTGGCGCCAGTTCACTAGTATTCCTGAGCTAGCAACAGCCCTCTGTCCAGATTACCATTACCCACATCCAAGTAAGGAAAGACCCGCGACAGATTTGAACCCTCCAGAACTCTTTTCTTGTTGTGAGGCAACAGTATTCCCCATGATACCACCGTGTCATCTTTCCTTTAATTCCTTGAATACATTTTCATGAAGAAAAAATATTCAAGTCCATTTAATTGAAGGGTAACAATGAGCCTAAATTTAACTTCTGCCATCTTTTAAAGGAGACACGACGCAACTGCCTTGCAAGTGTGTTGGGTGTAATTTATGCCGTCCAATGAGCATTAAAGCATTTGACAGCGACTGAGCAGATAAAATAACCCTCGAAAATTCAGAATTCTTCCTGCTTCTTTTGCAGTTACATCATCAATCAATGCAATGCATTGCAGCCATGCATGCCCATACATAACACTACCTCCACTATGCTTTATAGGTGAGGTGGTAAGCTTCAGATCATGAGTCATTCCTTCCCCTCTTCATACTCATCTCTTCCAATCATTTTGGTACAAGCAGATCTTTGTCTCATCGATCCAGCAGATGTCTCAGAAATGTACAGGCGTCTTTGGATGTCTTAGGGCAAACCCTTAAAACCCTCAGTATTTACTCTGGTGAAGTCTAATCATGATTGTTGACTCTGACAGAAATACATTTAATCCCTTCATGGTGTCCATCACCTGGCCAACTGTTGTGAAGGGGATTTTATATCCACCAGGAATTTCTGTCATCTACCACAGTTGGCCATTAGGAGTTCCTAAACTCACCAGTCATTCCTTCTATTAATGAAGTTACCATAGTTCATATGACCACACCTAAAGGTCGTGGCTTCAAATCCGGCCTGGGGCCTTTCTGTGTGGAGTTTGCATGTTCTCCCCGTGTTCGCGTGGGTTTTTTCCGGGTACTCCGGTTTCCTCCCACAGTCCAAAGACATGCATATCAGGTTAATTGGAGACACTAAATTGCCCCTAGGTATGAGTTTGAGAGTGAATGGTCTGTGAATGGTGTGTGGGCCCTGCGATGGATTGGCAAGCTGTTCAGGGTGGGTCCCTGCCTTTGCCCGTAGTCAGCTGGGATAGGCTCCAGCTCGCCCCGTGACCCTAGTGAGGAATAAGCGGGTATAGAAGATGAATGATCACTTGCTTCATTGACTGCGACTAGTTTTTAAATTTAAAACCACAACCTATTCAAAATCCTTTGCGCAGAATACAAAATAACACCATTGTTTTTTCCTGTTATGCATGAGCTGAATTAGGCTTTATAACTCTGTTTGTGTCACAGAGACTCTGGAAAATTATTCCAGTGAAGCACGACATTTGGAAATTCAATTACAAAATTATTTAGGAACTAGAATGTGATGTCTCGCCCCCCGGCCCCCTTCCCTGCCTAACCCACCAGATGGAAGGATGGACAGACAGACAGACAGGCACAGACCAAAGGGCACCACTGCAGGACCTGAGTAGTAAGTTTGCAAAGTTTAGTTGAGATTATACAAATGGTTTTGGAGTTATGCTGCAGGACAAAACTTGATTACAACTGGATGGACAGACAGTTGGACAGACAGACAGACACATACCAAAAGGCTCCACTTCAGGACCTGAGTAGATAGTATGCAAAGTTTCGTAAAGATCATGCAAACGGTTTTGGAGTTACGCCCTGGAAACTAAGTGGGAACACCGATGCTGATGCGAAGGGGAACCCCTTTGGGGGGAGACAAAATTAAATACATAATTAAATTTCGGAATTTATGGATGTCGCCGTCTATATCTGCGCAAAGGGTTAGATCAACTATAGGCTTTTTATCTGCTTAGTTGTGAATAAAATAATGAGGGCACAACAGTTATAGAACAGCTGAGCAGCAAATTTTCTGATCGCCTTTGAGCCGGTCAAGGGGACCCAATATCAAAAAGTACTGTAATTTCTTCACAGGTCACCTGATTTAGGTGTAAATACCTTCAAATTAAAGCAGAAAGTCTTCACTTAAAGCTAGAATTCACATTAATTTTTTCCCATTTTAACTCCAATATGCTGTGTTTACAAACAGCTAAAATACCACTGATTTCATCAGTGTAGAAATATTTATGGACCTGACTCTAAATCTGTTCTGGCATCAGAGATGAGAATGGAAATCACACCACATTAGACAAATATACTGGAGAATTTCAATGCTGCCTTCGCAGGAATTCTTTCCTCAAGGGTACATTTTCTTTTTATCTTCCAAAATCTGTCAAAATATAGGCAATCCACCACGGAATGAATGCAGATGGCTTTAAACAGAATGGATGATGATTGTTTTATCGCATGTTTTGCCCAATACACATCAGTTCATTAATTTAGCCACTAAATCTATCCCTTACTAACCTCATACCTTACTTAGCGCTTGAACGAGCCAGTACACCATCAAACTTGATAAAGTGGGTCCGGCCATGCCTTAAATGCCCCGAATGCCCTTGTGCATTGCGCTTGAGACTGTTCACCAAGACTGATTAAATTTAGCTCTCTGTGTTAGAATCAGCACATTCTGGGTAAAATGATGATGACTAAAACTAAGCACTGCCTCATTTACACAATCTGATCCACCATCAGAACCAATCATTATAGGCTCTGTGGCAAAATAAGTTGAACACGGATGTTGGTTTTGCCTCATAACTTTCTCCCTTGTAGATGGCTGACAGAGCACAAGGCAAAATGACCGATGAATCCTGCTTCATGACAGAAAATACCTTTAATCTTAGATCGGTGCTCCTGTTCAGAATTTTTTTCTCATTTTGGCATCCATTATAGGGCAATGCAAGTCCAACTGTCACCTCTCAGACTGGTCAAGCTAATGCAGCCACACTATCATGCAATTTTGACAAGCTGCCAATGAAGGGAAGAAACCTACTATTCTAAAACAAAAAAAAAGTAAAAATGTGGAGGCATCAAGTGCTTCTCTTTCCAACCAGAAACTATAGCTAAGCTCACACAGTGCTGAGATGGAGAAAGACTAAGGAGGTGCAGGTCTTAAACACAGTCCATGGGTGCCTGACAATCCAGTGAGTATTACTAATGTGTAATAAAATGCAAACAACTAACTGACTGAACTCTCCTTATCCTGGTGGACTCCATTTCCAAAGGTTAATCAACGAGCATTAATTTATTGATCAAAAGTCACTCAATTTCATTGGATCTCATTGTAAACCAACGTATTATAGTTCCAAGAAGTCGTCAGGCATGCAGAATGGTTAATACATGTTTTTTTTTCTCTCTGTGAAGGCTGGTCATGTGGGAAATTGGTAATTACACATAAAATAAATACGAGTTATCCATCCAAAGAAAAACCAATTAATACGAAATATGATAGAAAAGATACATACGCAGTACATAAGAAATCGTAGAGACAAAAACACTTGAGATATATGCAAAATACACATCACACTCGCTACACATGCATGCCTGCAATGGAACTGCAAGCACAATGTACCACTTTGGGTGACATATAGGTCTCAACTCAGAGCCCACAGCCTTGTTACAGTTATTTGTACATTTATTTGAATAACAGCACGGTTATTTGAATCCTTGTGTAGACTCACTTGCAGAAAATTCCATCTCAAACCAGATTGTGCTGCTCAAGTTGTTTAAGTTTTATTTTCATCTAGCAGTTAATGCCAGTTCACAAGCCTATAGTGAGGCAGTCCAACAGTCTGACCACCACCTATCCTCACCTGCTGAAACAGCTTTGACAAACTTTATCCAGCTCGGGTCTACTGACCGGCTGCGACAGGCCAGACATCAGAAAATCTCAGCTTTAACAGTCTTATTCTAGCCATTCTTGGTGGGAATATTTGGATGAGTGGTGTTTTAACTTTTCACATCAATTACGCCAGCAGCAAGCAATTCATTGTGCCAACCACCTTTCACACTCCATTGCTTCCTCAAAGCAATTGAATAATCTCCAGAGCTAATATACTACATTCACTGCCATTTGCATTTGCCACTAATAACTTGAAAAGTCCACATAACCTTTATTGAGACATTTCCGAATGAAGGCGTGAAAATCCCAGAGTGAGTTTATGGCTTTATGAAGAGGGGCCTTTCGGAACGTTGGGGGAAGAGAGGCCGGAATTAACCATTGCGGAAGTTTAAACATTTTACTCAAGAGGAACAAAAATAATTAATTCAGAGAGCCGTGTCAAAACACTGAGTCCTCATAAAAAAATAATCATTTCACTCCATTGGAATTACTCATCACTTTTTTTTTTAAAGTTCAGACCTTTAATTACTTTACCACTAAACGTTGATTTGCTCTATGTGACCTAATTTAAATACAAAGTGCGCCTCTTTAACCAAGCGGTTTAATAAACGCCAGAGCCAGTGTGATTTAATTGACAGAGGAGGGATAATTCAGGTTAGTGTTCGTGATCTCATTAAAGGTGTTAGGATTAGCACAGTCAAAGATACAGGTGAATAAGGGCTCTGGAGATAATTGCAGAAACAACACAGTGACAGGATGATCCCGATGCCTGTAACAGGGCTGGCCATTCCGAGCTAATGCCCCTTACTCAGTGATTAACCTTGGTAAAATACACAAGATGGCTCAGGTTGTGGCTTATTATTTTTACCTGAAAGGTTCTTACACTCACCACCAGTGTATTCTCTGAAGCAGCTTTGAAATTGCCTCCAGAAACCACTTTAACAATCTTGTGCACAATCTTGACAATGAACCTTTCATAATTATCACCTCTTTTGACATGTTTAAGTTTGGTAAAGTAGTCCTTGACAGAGATGTCTCAGGCACTCATAGATTTTCAGGCATGTATGAAACTATTAGAGAGTCATCCTATAGCTAGATCAGATCTATAACAAGACTAGAATGACAATTAGCAACAGCCAACATGTCCGCCATGTTCTGTTTTGTTTTTCTTCCACTTTCTCTCAAAAAAAAAAACTCAAGGTGACATAATTAATTAAATTGAGAACAAGATTCCCAACATCCTCTGAAACCACAAAGCTCAATGGAATGGATTAATGCAGAAGAAATTAAATACAAATAATGTATTTATACACATATGACTACATATTTGAAATGAGCACTTGAGAATAAAACAAGCTGTATTTGAATGTGTCATACCAAAGAAAGTTCAAATCATTTTTTGAGTGTTTTATCAAAACAAATGAGTGCACATGCCACTTCAGGGCAGCTCAGGTTGTTTGAGCACCTTTTTCGCAAGCTGGGAACTCCTTTCTACATTCTCTTTTCCACAAGAAAACAGAATGCTGTTATCAGACTTTTGTTGTCAAGGTGAAAAGTGCTTGTTGTTTGTGCATTTGTCTGCCATCAGTTGTGTTGTAAGCACCACAATAATGATTTGACACTAGATTCCAGGGAAGATGGTTGTGCTGAGTGAGCAGATGAGTGATTTTGGGATGTCTGAAGTTGTGTATTCTGACTGTGGCATGACATAATTTCTCACTGATGCCTGTTGTAAAATACTCAGAAAATAAAACATTTTCGTGGGACAATTTGGGAAAAAAGACAAAACAAAAAGCAACTTCCTGAAGAACGCCAAGAAACCTATTTAATGTTGAATTTTATCATAAATGTACGCAAAACTGGTAACACTTGACTTGAAGGTACCGTCATAAGAGTGACATGACACTGTCATGACTGTTACATGTGTCATGTAACAGTTATGACAATGTCATGTTACTCTTATGACGAAGTTGTCATAATCAAGACAACCCAAACAATGTCAACTTGTCATCTCAAAAACTGAATGACACTTAATGACAACGTTTATGACATTGACAGAATGTTTACGACGAGTTCATGAGTTCATGTGTCATGTCGCTCTTAGGACGATACCTTCAAGTAAAGTGTTACCGCAAAAACTAAACAACTCAGGAGTCTATTACAGCCACACACTGGTTTATGTAGACACAGCATACCTGCTATTTTAGACTACACCTCGGCATTCAAGTAATATTTCACCAGGCTAAGCTGTTGAAACAGTGACAGAATGAATTAATGTTAAAACAAAGTGTTTCCAGCAGTGGTTAAAGAAGTATACAGTAGTCAGAGTGTTATTTATGCCACCAATGGCCATAAACAATGTCGTCGTAAACAAGCTGTCACAAAGGACAATTTCAGACCAAAATTTCTGATACCGTCAGTCTTCTGTCAGAAGCTACGATTCACTCAGTCGGCCGTTCATGAGGTTGTCTGTCTCACTGAAAATGGATGAATTCGGCTCAGAGTGACAGAAAACATGAAGACTATGATTTGAACATTTTTTCTCTGTAGACGGAGTATCATAGGAAAAATAATTGCAGTGCTTGTACATCTAGCTTCAGCATCAATATCAGGGCCAGCCTCACCCAGTCATGTTTTTATAGGAGAAACTTGTACTGTCAAGTGATTTGCTGCAGGGATTATGAGCGAAGCATTGTTGAGATATAACAGCAATGCCCTAGACTGAAAAAATACCATGACAAACAACATACATCATCCTAACTGACCCCAACTGCCTCGCCACCATCCTGTCTGTCATACAGATCAGACCATAGACCCCCCAGGCCTCCCTATTGGCCCTGCTGCATTGATCATCGCCATAGTGACACAGACCGTAAACCCAGGGGCGCAGACGCAGGCTCCGGTGAAGCTGTCGCAGTCCGCCCGGTTGGCGCAGTCGCAGGGCTGGCTGCAGCCGTCGCCGTAGTAACCAGATGGGCAGGTTTCGTTGCAGTACAGCCCCGCCCAGCCTGGTGCACAGGTGCACTCACCTGACAGGGGGTGGCAGCTGAAAACACAGGAGAAGGGGGTGGGTGGGGGGTGAGAGAATGAACTGAGAACTATGCCTGAGTGTATAACATAACATAACATAACATGAATGGTGAGAACAGGTCGTTCAGCCCAACTACGCTTGCCAATTTCTTTATACTATTGTGAATATATCCCTTCAGATACTCAATGACTCAATGGTATCTAGCTTTAAGTCAAACCTGCTTTTGAAAGCCCCCAAGGTCTCTGCCTCAACAATATGGTCAGGCAAGCTATTCCACATCGAAATTACTCTTTGGGTGAAGAAATATTTCCGAATATCAGTGCTAAATTTACCTTTGGTCAACTTCCATTTGTGACCCTGAGTTCTAATAACAACACTTGGTCGAAGGAATCCTACATAATTCACTTTGTTAATCCCTTTAACATATTAGCAGCTCCATGACCTACTTTTTGCTGTCGCTGAGTATTGCTGAGTGCAGGCGCACGACATGGAATTACTGCTGCTTTACCTTTCAAAATATATAGTACCTGAATGTACTGAATATGTGTACCAAAGGATAATGAGGTCCTTCAGTGTGGATATGCTTGAGGGTAAAGCTGAATCGGGATGTCAGTTTAACTAGGAGAAGGACTTCACCTGAGTGTTGGTTTAAGTGGTCCTTCCACAAATACCATATGCCTTTTTGATTTTTGTGGATTTCCCCTTTAAAAAAAAGTCACTTCCTTCAACACAAATATACATGGACCTCCACTTCTAAAGAGCGAGGTGTGAATATGAATGGTGGATGTTGCAAATGCAATGGCAGCAGAGGCGTTGTGTCATGATTCTGTGATTCTGCTTGCCTTGTTTAAGTTCTGTACCTGGCCTAGCCATGCTGATTGATTTATGTGCTTAGAGACCACTGCTGTTTTCAGACCATTCTTTAGATTATGTATTGTGTTTCGGTAATTTTAGTATCCTGGTTTATTATTTTTCATGTCTTGTATTATTCATAGTCTCTGCCTTGTTTATTTTGCCATGCCTTGCTTTGCACTTCGTCTACCCTGTCTTGTCTTATGTAGGTCTTTGTCCACGGTCCCTAGTCTTGCGTGCCACTCATTCGGGTGATTTATTGGTTTCTGGGTTTTCAATCTTCCTTCATTATCTCATGTGCTTCCTTCCCCTCTCTTTAACTGTCTACTAATCCATACTAACAGTTTGTTATTTCGCTAGATTACTAACACTAATTAACATTGTATATTTTTACTAACTTACTAATGTGCACCCGGGATTGTATAGCTGCACATACTAATTGACAACCGATCTCGCCCAATTCTAATCTCCGCCCTCTTGCCTATCTCTGTTGCAGCTTCTGTGAATTTCCACTTACATCTCATGCTTTCCTTTTCTTTAGACTATGCACTTTTAGTACTCCTTAACCGGAGCTGTTGTTTGTTCATAGGATTGTCTTGTGATCCCTGTCTGCGTTTTAGCATTTGCCAAATTCATGTAATTAGATTATTCCTCATGTGTCACTCCTGATTATTGTATCATTGATTGCACCTGTTCTCCCTGGTCATGTGTTTCACCCGGACGTGTATTTAAGATGTCTGTTTAGTCACTTCCAGTTGTCAGATCGTTCTTCCTATGCCACGTTTGTTTCTCGCCTCAATTCATAGTGATTTATCTTTCTGACTGGATTCTGACCACTTTCGATTTTTGCCTTTGTGATTTTGGATTACTGTTGCATCTGTGTGTTTTGACCATTTTTCTGCCCGACTACGAGATCTGTTTGCTGCCCTGGTAATGATTCGGATTCCGTCCTGTGGATTCTGGCTTGCCTCTCTGATAGAACTATTTCTGTGTACCAGACCCATTTCTGTCCGACTACGATTACTCTGATTGCTGCCCTGGTTTTTGATACTATTTTTGCCCAACTGGATTCTGACTTTTGGATTGTGGACTCTGTACTGTTGCTTCCTGCTCTGTGGGGGTTACCCCCCTTTACCAATAAAACTAGCTCTACTGCATTTCCTGGTTCTCGTGACTGGTTCCTAATCGGTACTCAACACGTTGAGAGTCTGCGATACTAGAAAGATATTGAAGCAGAGAGGAGTACTATGGCTAGTGCTGAAAGGAGTAATCGCTCCAAACGGCTGAATTTATGTGCATCATTTTTGTTGTGTATCCGTTAGTGCTAGCTATCACCATCGAGGTGTGCTAACGTTACATACCAATTCAAGCACACAGTCCCACAACCTTGGGACTGTTTCCACGCTCATATATTAAATGTCATCATAGACCTTAAACTAAATTTTCTACATCACGCCTTTGGACAAATAAGCATATAAATATTTGTATCTACCCGCTGGCTTCATCGGAAAATGTAGCTAAACCGTTAGACTGTGGACGACGATGGCATTTCAGCAAGTCATCTTTTACCAAATGTGGCCAAGTCGTTATAAGTGCGTATGTTATAACAAGCAAAAAAATATCAAAGTTGCTGAGGTAGGCTGATTCATATTTTAGTATTAGGGCCAAAACAAAGACTCTGCGGTTGTTTTGCACAGCGGTAGCATTTTGCATAAGGCCGCATAATTTGTCAGAACATCGGCCGGCGTGGGGTGTGGAAAATCTGTCCCGGATTGCATTGGGCAAACTACCATGGCGCCATCTGGCGTTAATGAGCGCATTATTTGTGGATGGGTTGGCTGAGAGGGGGACTGTGCCTGAGTGTAGATTTAACTGAGAGAAGGACTGTACCTGACAGTAGATATGCCTGAAGGTAAAGCTGTACCCATGTGCAGATTTAACTGAGAGAAGAGCTGTACCTGACTGTCGCTAAACCTGAGAATTGTACTGCAGCTGAGTGTGGGTATGGTTGTAGAGGGAAAGCCTTGCATGAGTGTAGGTTTTATTGTTCTGCAGCTGAGTGTGGGTATGGTTGTAGAGGGAAAGCCTTGCATGAGTGTAGGTTTTATTGTACTGCAGCTGAGTGTGGGTATGGTTGTAGAGGGAAAGCCTTGCATGAGTGTAGGTTTTATTGAGGTACATGCAGTAGCTGGTGTGTTATCTTGCCACCCAAAGTAGATAACTGCATCTGAGTGTTGGTATACCTTACAAAAATGTACCTGACTGTTGCTGTACCTGAGGGTATTACTGGCATTACAGGGGCAGTATTTGTCGCAGATGAGGCCATACAGCCCATTTGGGCAGAACCGATCCTGGCAGTTGGGCCCTTTGAACCCTGTGTCACACACACACGCCCCGTTGACATGGAAACATGAAGCACCGTTCTGGCAGTCACATTTTTTGGCGCATTGTGGCCCGTAGGTGCCAATTGGGCACTCCTCCTGGCACCTGGGTAAAATGAAAAAACATACCTCACCAAGACTGACAGTAAAGTTACTTTCATGCTAAAACATTTTCATTCGAAGATGCATAACTTCTGCAATGTTTTCGCGTAGCGCCCAACCTGCTGCTGCATTTTCAAACCCTTGAAACAGAAGTTTTTGAAGACACTGCTGACCCTGTCTTTGTTTTAAAAAAACCCAGAATTATATATTAGTGTCGATGGAGATTGTTTTCACCCTAAAGCGCTATTTCAAAACGAAAACATATCAGCGCCGAAGTACTAAGCTAACAGATGGGAACACTACAATACCCAGAATCCACTGGTATCAGCACAGTTATGCTGATGATGTGGCTCATTATGTCTTGAATGGATAAAATGAAAGCAATGCATGAAAAAGGACTAGGACAATAGCAAAATAGGAAAGTTGTGGCCCCAGACAGACCTTTGGATGCCGTCCAAGGTGACTCAGAGGTCTTAAATGATAATTTATGTAATTGCAGTGCAGATATGCTGACAGGCAAAGACACTTATAAGAGAAATTCAGATGAATATGCTGCGCCGGCAGAGCATTAATCTCAAATGCTCAACAAAGTCATTAAGAGCCAGATGAATGGCTCAATTAAATAATAGAATGGACTTGTCGTGTTTCGTGTTTAAATGGCTTTGGTAATACTCAGGGAGACTTGCATTACTACTTAATAGAGGGGATCAAACACAATCTGGCGGTAATTTTGCTGTCAGCAGGAAAATTAATGCTTCCAATTTTACAAATATTACGAAAAAGGAGCCTTATTCAGGAACAATTTTGATCAGTAAAGATAGTGGCTTTATGAGAGACTACAAATCCCAGTCTCCTCTATCTGGGAGAATTAGAGATACATGCAGAATACTGAGACTTAATTAGAACCCCAATAAATCCAAAATGAGACTTAGGGAGAACTAGTTATCTAGATAGATGACTGATGGAACAAAGAGTGACAAATTTCTTTAAATATACGAAAAGAAAGGGGAAAATGGGCTTATACACGAACCGTATATTCATGAAGTTTTAAATCCCATTAAAAGCATCCTATGTTTTGCACCCATCATAAAAAATTCAGGAATTTACTAATTACAAAATATATGGGTTTTGGTTCATAGTTCAGTCATTGACAGGAGGCTGTCTTGCGACATGTATTTAACTGCAGTTGAGTGAGAGATTGAAAGGGGGTGAGTGGATTAGTCTAACAACAAATGTATGAATGGGGAGAAAAGTGAGTTATAAAGTACAAGAGTCAGCAAGTGACACCTTACCTCTCCCCGGTGTACCCGGCTGCACACTGGCACTGCCCACTGATGTGGTCACACAGCCCACTGTTTCGACACGGGCACTCCTGGCTGCAGTTGATGCCAAACTTGCCGAACGGGCACGGCTGTGCACACACTGAGCCCTGAGTAGAGAACAGAGCAAAGGAGAGGGACAGCTTATGGGCCTGGTGATACTATAAGCATCCCCTGACACAGCTACACGAGAACCGCCATTTATTCTACCCTTGAGGCTTAATAAGTTACTACGGCTCCAGAAAAAAAATAAATTGGACGTACAGCAAGGGCGGACTCTGCATGATCACAGTCTGGATAAGCCAAGCGTGTCGAATCTTATCCTTGAAGAGACAAAATGTGTAAGGGGACACCTAATTCATCCAATTTACAAATAATGATGTTCAATCAAGACCCTGAGAGGTGGAATTTGATGAAGGAGTGCTGGCATAAATGCAAAAATGTACTCCGGCTGTTGGGTCATTTCACTCAGCGAAGGCGCAGCTTGAGATGCCAGAGTGACCACCACGGTATTGATTGAATCCAGCCGTGCCAGTGCCAACTGTGCCAAGCAGCCTCCTGAGAGCAGCGCACAATTAGCTTCGTGCTGCTCAGGGAAATGGGAGGGATACAGCTGGCATGGTTTTGCATCGTTTGTTGCTCAAGTGCCTCCTGCAGGCCATCCGGGCACTCGTCAGTAGCATTTCATGCTAGGATATGTTTTGGGTTTCCTCCGTCCTCAACCTGAACTTGCAAGGTTTTAAGCTGAGAGTGAAACGAAGCAGCAGCGGACAGGCGTGTTTTGGCAGAAAATCGCTAACTGCCTGCGCTCTTTTGAGATGGCAGCATGTTTCATATATGGGGACGCATTTACATGGGTTGCTGATTGGACATTCCAGATTCAGGTAGGATTGAAGATATTGATTTCTTTAATAATACAAAAAGAAAAAACAAAAAATTGTGAAAAATTCTGCCCTTTTTGGATTAGACTGAGTAACCCCGAGACACTGCCATCGCTTCCAATTACACCTCCATAAAGTGAGCGTCGAGCATCCTAACTGAAAGCATTGGGCCCTACTGAAAAACGGCATGTGAAACATCGCCTTCTCTCCCCTCCTCACTCTTTTCCTTCTCCTCTCCCCTCCCATCCCACTCCGCTCCATCCTTCCTCCACCCTCCCCCAGTTCTCTGTATCCTACCATCCAGCCGGGAGGGCAGGCGCACTGGCCGGTGATGTGGTGACACGTGCCTCCATTCTGACAGGGACAGCGCTGCTCGCACTGCGGCCCGTGACTCCCAGCTGGACAGCGCTCTTCACAGCTGCAGGGAACACATGGCGCAACACTGTACTGAGATCAGGGCCAAATGCTACAGCCCATAACACTGTACTGAGATCAGGGCCGAATGTTACAGGCCGTAACACTGTACTGAGATCAGGGCCATATGCTACAGCCCATAACACTGTACTGAGATCAGGGCTGAATGTTACAGGCGGTAACACTGTACTGAGATCAGGGCCAGATGTTACAGCCCATAACATGGCACTGAGATCAGGGCCGGATATTACAACCCATAACACTGTACTGAGATCAGGGCCGAATGTTACAGGCCGTAACACTGCACTGAGATCAGGGCTGAATGTTACAGGCCGTAACACTGTACTGAGATCAAGGCCGAATGTTACAGGCCATAACACTGTACTGAGATCAGGGCCAAATGTTATAGGCCATAATGGTGTACTGAGATCAGGGTCTAATGTTATAGGCCATAACACTGTACTGAAATCAGGGATGAATGTTTCAGGCCATAACTATAGACTGAGATCAGGGGCAAATGTTACAGGCTATAACACAACTAAGATCAGGGCCGAATGTTATAGGCCATAATGCCGTACTGAGATCAGGGCTGAATGTTACAGGCACTGCAAAGAGCATCACACATGTTATGCACAGGGCTACATACAACCCCATTTCCAAAAAAATGGGATGCTGTGAAAAAAATCTAACTAGAAACAGAACACAATGATTTGCAAATCACTTAAGCACTGTATTTAATTGGAAATGCTGCAAACATATCAAATGTTGAAAACTTATTGGTTTTTGAAAAATAAGTTCTGTTAGTGTAGACAGTTATGAGGAGCTAGCGAATCGATAACTTTTAAAGGAAAGAATTTCCTATTCAATCTACGCCTTTTTCAGTTTTTTTATTAGGCAGAACCATTTCTAAAGGGGGAAAATGCAGTGAAATCTTTTGTTATAACAGGCACGTTAGAGCTTGTACCTTTCGCATTGCTTTCACCACGGTAGCATCAGTGAGCTAGCCCAGATATTGGTGAAGTATCCGGCTGATCCCAGTCATGGATAAGTGAAGCGATCACAAGCAGCCGTAAACAAACCTAAACACGTATCCCAAGCTCTGCAAAACCTATGTCTGGTCTAAATGTAGCCTTTTCACCCCGAACTGTGCAGACACATACAGCACGTCTCCGGTTAGCTTCAAGTGTAGCGGCTACAATCAGGCAACGTTATAATGAAACTGCCAAATTGATGCTTACGGAAGTAACACAAGCATACCGATCAGAATTACTGCATACAAGTTAACCAGGAGCATTTTTAATTAGCACAGCACGCAAACGAAAATGCAGTAACTGGTAACTGAGCATTCATAACAACCACAGAGACAAACCCTTGCGATAAAGGTCTTTCAGACAGCGAGTTCCGTTACCGTGAACAGTTGTACCAAGCATCCAAATTACAAACAAGTACAAAATGTTAGCTTCAAATGAGGTTTATGTTCACACACCTTCTGTTGAATGTCCCCTGACATTACTCTTGCATATTTAGGACACAAACATTAGCAAACGGTTACTTGGCTACGTTAGCCGCAGTGCAACAGCCACAATCAACAGGCCATCACATTAGGTAGGCTTATGCCGTAAAAGCAACTTACAGCTTCCGCGTCTGTGAGTCATGGACAATCGCGACCAATACAGGCTTTATCTTCATATATTTTATTAAGCCTGCTTTTGAGACCAGTTGTTAGTGCTAACTATCGTTAACAGTCCTGCTAGCCACCCGTAACACACATAACACGTTAGCTTCAGTTACATTATTTGCTGTTTATTGTTACTTACAGCTTGTGGCTCCGAGCGCTTGATCAATGCAACTGCTTCAGGTCGAATTATCCTTTATTGACAAAGCTGTTTTTGGTGAAATGCTGAGCACAAACAGCTAATGTTCCCTTTGCCCGTGGCTGTTTGCTGCCAGCAAACAAAAAAGCTCCCCACTGATTTCTGGTGGCATCGTCTTTTGGAAGAGAAATAGGTGCTTTTCTTCATGTCCAAAAATAAGCGGACAAGCAGCTTTGGGAGAGATACTGACAAAACTGCACCTCAAATTATCTGTGGTTCTGCTTTTGTATTTCCAAAAGTGGCGATGCTACTAAGGCTATGATACGAGGTTATTTGTCCCTGCTAGAATAGTCTCCAGTGTGGGCAGGTCCAGCGCCGTGATTGGCTCTGGTTAGGTCTGTATTAATTGGACGGCACAACCTCACGTCAGGTTTTGCCCAGATCTCATGAAGATCTCGAGAGGAGCTGTTCAGAAAGGAAATCACGTTCAAGAAATCACGTTCTTGGATTACGGCAAAACCCCTGGATAATATATTGAGAAACATGGACATCCAGCATTATAACATTGCTTATATGTATTAAAAGAAGGATCAGCATAATAGGTCCCCTTTAAAAGATGTAGTAAATCTGGAAAAGGCTCAAAGTGCAGGAGACTAGGCTGAAAACCAATATTGAATGGCCATGATCTTCAGGCGCTCAGAACTGCATTGGAAACAAACAAAATTCCTTAATGGAAATAACTACATAGGAAAATTATGCAAGCTAAAAGGCAAAAACACTGCTATTAAGAGATAAAACTACACTACATATAAACAAAATCTAGAAAAGCTGTCACCTTCTCTGGGATCAAGCTTATTTAAGATAGACTGAGCCGAAGTGTAAAACTGGTCTGCAGTCTGCCCAATCAAAATGTGGAATCATTGATGCTGCGTCAACCAAGATAACGAGAAGAAGTACCATCTGGCCTATTGTCAGGAAAAGTTCAAAAGCCAGCATTCATGGTAGCAGGGTGCATTAGTGAAATAACTTGCGCATTGGTGAAGACACCATTAAGACTGAATGATATATACAAATTTTAGAGTAACTGCCAATCAGACATTTTTTTAAAGAAAGGCCTTGCTTATTTCAGCAAGACAATTCCAAAGACCACATTCTGCAAGTCTAACAATAACATGGCTCAATCATAATAGAGTCTGGGTGCTAAACTAGCCTGATGACAGCCCAGACCTGTTACCCACTGAGAATATTTGGCGCATTCTGAAACTAAAGGAGGCCGTGGAGTTTTGAGCAGCTGAAATTGTACATCAAGCAGTACTGGGAAAACATTTTGCTTTCAAAACTGCAGCACTTGCTCTACTCAGTTTCCAAACACTCATAGACTGTTATTAAAAGGAGAGGTGATGCAACAGAGAGGAAAACATGCCTCTGTTCTGACTTTATAGAAAGGTGTTGCGAGCATCAAATTAAAATAGAATACATTCTTCAACAAGAGCAACGCAGAGCGTGACATATGCCCCCACCTGTATGTTGATCAAGGGCATATCAAGATGGCTGCTGTGGCGGCCATATTAGATATCGCACAACGTTGGTTTTCGAAAGGAACCTTCCTCGAGCACTCCAAATACGCCATTAAGAAATGGCATCAATCTGACGAGGGATTCTATAGTTATCCCACGGAAACTAAAAGTTAACGGACGATGGACGACAGACGACGGACGGACATGGTGTCGACATAATGCCCCCTTTCCTGTTTGGAGGGTGGGGGCATAAAAAGCAATACAATTTCTCAGTTTCAACATCTGATACGTTGTCTTTGCACTATTTTTGATTAAATACACTTTTTAATGCTTTGTATTTGAATCATTGTATTCTGCTTTTATTTACAAATTACACAGTGTCCCAGATTTTGTGGAAATGGGGTTGTAAACAGACCTACACATGCATGCGCACTATCATGAACACAGTCGCCTATATAGCTATACCTTTAGGACATTTTATTTAACCTTACCCTGACCCTAACTGTAACTGTCAGCCTAATTTTAACCACTCAGTCCCCATAATCCTCTGTGAGGACCACCCAAAATGGCCTCACAACATCTCAGGTTTCTTGCGAGTTGGTTCTCTCAAGTATAACTATACAAACCTACGCACACAACCACACGCACACACGTATGAGTACACACACACACACACACACACACACACACACATATACGCACACACACACATACAAGTGCACTGCACATGCAAAATCCTATATGTGCAGATGTACACTATACATGCAGTATTGTGCAAAAGTCTTAGGCACCCCACATTTTTAAAAATTTAAACCTGGCTTTAGATATTTACTTTTTGTTTTTCACATTTGTGTAGCTAAAGATAAAAATTATACATGAAATTCCAAATACTAATTTAGAATATAGTTATATAAATAAATGTTTGTATGTCATTAAAAAACAGTTGATTCAGCTAATTTACTCTTGGCAGAGCCCTGATGTTAGCATCATCATGGCTGTCCGCAATTTCTAGGAGGGAGAGATGCTGGTGAGAGTCAGTCTGTAGAAGAGCGGTGTCAAGTTTTCTGCTCCACTTGGAACAAATCAATCTAATAACCACTTATAAACCTATGGCAGATCATAGCAGTGTCCAAAATTTTTAGGCAAAGCATAGTCGCACCAAATATTACTTTGATTTAGTTTTTAACAGTTTACACCTCTGTATAGTACATTAGTCAGTTATTAGAAACTTTTCATTTCGTTATTTTTGCAAGCATATTTGCCCTATGATTTGCTCAAAATGTGCTGTGGATTTTTGTACAGCACTGTACATATGTTAGGGAACAGTGGAGATTCTGAAATGCAGTTCTCGAGAGGTCATACCTCAACATGCAAACAGAAGCCATGAGGCAGACTCGCTGAAAGCTAGCACACACAGGCACTGGTGTTGCAAAGAGCAGAGACCATCTTCATAAGAGTGGATTTCACCAGCGATCTGTACTGTATCGTAGCTGAGTTGGTTTAAGTACTGTATATTCAATGACAGTGAGCAACTGAAAATGTTTTGTGCGAACCGGGAGGGTATGTTGGCCATTATACTATCAATATTCATATTTTTGCTTGAGTTGTTAAACCTTTTCAGATTTCATGTAATTACTGCCGTTGATTCATTAATTGCACAAGGAGTAGAAGCTGTTCAAGAAGAAGCCCTTTTTTTTGTTAAGCTTTCCCATAAATGCATCCTGGAAAAAATCTTCGGTGGTTATTTTAAGTTAAGGCCGTCACAGTCACCAAATCTATTCAAAATTAATTGTGCAATTGTGCAAATTAATTGGATAAAGGGGCTTGTCAATTGAATGAGCCGAACGGAGTGCAAATAGCCGTGCAAGTGATAGACCTTTTGCATAACCACCTCGAAGATCACTGCATAGTACCTTTTAGCCACGTTTCATTCATTTCCTTGACTTGTATGATGCAACTAATGCCATTAAAAACATCAACACGGTACTGTAACTGTTTTGGACTGGCCTGGTAATTTACCTGACCTCAATCACATCATCAAGTCAAGGCTGCAGCAAAAGGACTGCACCACAAAAGCTGAAGTTATCGATGCAGTAGTCCAGGTTTGGCATCACGACAAAGAAATCAAGGCAACCTGCAAACACCTGGTCAGCTCCATGCCGAAATGGGTGACACAGCTTATCAAGAACCCTGGAGGACACATCTTGAACTGACTGCTGAATCTAGATGCTATTAAAGTTATTAAAAGCCTGAAAACCTTTGTTGTTTGGCTTTTCTCACTCCAGCCTGCTTTATCCAATTAATTTGCACAAGACTGCAAGTCTGTTACGGTTAACTAAGCATTAGAATTATGTGAAAATTAAGATGTATTTATTTGAAAATGGGAACATTATTTTGTACTCATTATTTTTATTTTTATCATGTCCATTCATACAATGGCAAAAAGCCAAAAGGCCAATCACTGCGCGTAGGAAGAAAGCCTGTCATATAGGTACAGCGAGGAGGTCAACCTCACACTCACATTTCGTTTACACTTTCTGCCTAACCCTTGGTAAATGTTCATCCTGCAACTTGTTCAATAGAATTTAGGAATGAACTCCAAACTTACAACTTTTGAAATCATTCAGGAAAACTCTCAGTGGGAGGATAAGATGCATTGTGAATACAGTCCCTTGACTTTCATTCCCAAGTAAAGCACTGCCATTACAATTTTGAGCAAAGACACTCAACCTGAGCTACTTCAGTGCACATCGAGCTGTATAATTGTCCTGCATGTTAAAAAATGTGAGCAGGCATTGCTGGCCAAAGCAATGAGCTAAGTGCCCGTGGGGATACGAGAAGGAAACTGCAGAGCCACTTAAAGCATTGACCAGCAAGCTAATTTACAGGAATTAAGCAGGGTGTTTAGTGCAGGTAGTGGTACTGCATGGACGCTGGGCAGCAGAGTATTACAATAGCTTGGGAGCTGGACTTTTAATTAGATGGCAGGTTAAACAGCACATCAATTCCAAGTGGGGATTGGGGAATTGAACCAATATCTTGAGCAGGGAACTTTACCTAAATCACGCTTGTAAATATCAAGCAATGTAAAAGAATCTCACACAAAATAATGCAAGCCTATAAAATGTGTAAACCTCAGAGTGCTTGTCCTCGTCACCTGGTGTTACTATACCCAATGTGAAGCATCTGCACCGAGGATTTAAAACAATCACATCCTTGGACTGGGGTCATTCTGCGCCCTGCATGTGGGCCTGGTACAGTAAGCCCCCAAATTTCCCAGACACACTTTTCACTTCATACTGTACCTTTCCTTTCTTTTTAATGGAGAAAGTTACGGACAATTTTTAAGGAACTTTTAGCAGAGGTCTGTGTTGGCCAATCCTAGAGGTGATTTCATTCTGAGAGCGGTCCAGATCAAATTCCAAGTCCAGGAATTCTTTAAATGATTCTTCACCTTGCAGGATTGGTTGATTGGAATAATAAATGTGATACATCTTAAAATTCACTGGATGGTATTAAGGTCCAAATGCCATGGTGGGGGTATAAATTCTCTGAGTGCTCGATTCCTTCTTTTTTTGCTAAATAAATTTTATTATCTTGGTTGCACTTTACATTAAGGGTACATTAGTTAATGCATAAATAAGCATTAACCACCAATTAACTAACAGTTTTCTAATTCATCGAAGAGCTTAATACGCATTAGGTAACCTTAGGTTTCCATTTATTAATGCTCTTTGACATCCCTATTATGAAGTTGAAAACATCCCTTAAGTAACACCTCCAACTATCAAACTTCAATAATGTATAAATTAATACCCGAGTTAACATGAACGCCATTAGTAAATTATTAGTAGACCCATACGTTTACTGTTAATGAACTGATAGTTAATGCTTCTTACTGCATTAGCTAATGTTATTTAATGTACCTTTATTGTAAAGTGTTACCATTATCTTTATAAAAGCTCAAATGACACTCCCATTTTTGTAATATACTTAACCTGGCAGCCATTACAATACTTACTAGACTCCAGTGTAGCCGGGGGCGCAGAGGCACTCGCCGGTCTCGTGATGGCAGGTGGCGCCGTTGAGGCACTGGCATAGCTGCTGGCAGGCTTTGCCATAGTGGCCCGGGTCGCATGGCTCCTCGCAGCGCCAGCCCTGGTACCCGTCGGTGCAGACGCAGGCGCCCGTGATGGGGTTACACAGGGCGCCGTTCTGGCACTGGCAGCGGTTGCTGCAGTGGGCCCCCCAGAAGTCACTCTGGCAACCTGCCGAGCACAAGCGCAAACTGCACCCTTTTTCTAAACACAATTGTAATATGGGATACACACTGCATGCTGAAGTTTATTTTCATTTTTATATGCATGTCTGTGCGGATATGTACTGTATATGTGGGCAATGTCTTTCGACCGTTGTGGGAACCAGATGTCCCACCAAGTATTGGAATACAGGATTTTTTTCATCCTTATGGGGACATTTTCCAGTGCATACAAGGTAACCAGGTTATTTCATGGTCAGGGGTTAGGGTTAGGGTTAGGATTAGGCTTGTGGTGTTTGTGTTTAAGGACAGGGTAAAGGGTTAGGGAATGAATTCAAGTCTATGGGATGTCCCCACAAAACAAAACAACAGCCATCAGGAGATGGCATATCCCCCCAGTCCCATCACATCAACTTCGGATTAGCAAAAGGCACCACATCAGGCCATGATTAATGTGCACACCAAGTTTTGTGAGAAAATATTGAACGATTTTCAAGTTATGCTTTGGAAATGAAATGTTCACAGATGGACGGACGGACAGACAACCACACCCATGACTATATCCCCCTGCATAATATCGAGGACTGACAGCAATAAACAGTTATGTCCAGATGTTTTACATTGGACATAACTGTTTATTGCAGTCAGCCCTCGAGGCGGAATAAAAAATATGTGTGTGTGTGTGTGTCTGTGTGTGTGTGTGTGTGTGTGTGTGTGCGTATGTGAGTGTGTTTTTGTCTCTGCTTAACCAGAATCAAGGATCGGTGTGAATGAATTGTGCATGCCCTCCAGTGGAGGCAAGGGAGACATAACATGAAAGTGTTGCATCTCGCCTGGATTCTTTGAAATTCTCATGGTTCTGTGTTTCATGTCATGCTTTAGGTTCATGGTTATGTCTTTTCCTTATTCTTTTTGGTTATTGTACACTCCGGTTTTCGGTTCATGCCATTTTAGATTTCATTGCACTTTTCTCCCCTTTCTTGTGATTTAGTTGGTTCAGTCCATCTCCCCAGTCTGTGTGCTCACCTGCTTCGGGTGATTTCAATGGTTTCTGGGGTTTCATATTATTACTTCAATTCTTGTTTGCTTCCTTCGCCTTGCTTTTCTAGATTACTAATAATACTAACATTTATATTTTGTATCAGTCTACTAACCCGACTAATCCATGTATATATTACTAACTTACTAATGAGCACTTTGGTTAATTTGTTAAGCTGCACCTCTACTAGATTACTAATCCAATCTTAGCAATCACCCTGTTCTAGTCTCCGCCCCTTGCTTTGCTTTCCCTGCCTCTCCCTACATTTCTGCGAGTCTTGGCTTTTGCCAATTGTGGTGGTTTACGATTTCCCCATGTGTACCTTCCTCTGTAATTATTTCTTATCCAATTCACCTGTTCCCTGCATAGCATGTGACTTCCCAGTTGTCTATTTAGAGTCCTCACTGCTGTTCACCCCTTGTCAGAACATTGATCAATATTCCTTTGTGCAGAGCCTCTTGTCTGCCAATCAATTACTGTTTCTCTTCGACTGTTTCGTCCAACCTTTTTGCCACAGCCCTTCTGTTCTTGTTTTTGTCTTTCTGGATATTTGACCCATTTCTGTACGACCACGTCTACTGTGTTCGGATGCCCTGTGTATGACCCTCTGCTTTCGATTTCGACTACGACTTTTGCCTACTGTCTATGTACCGTCGCACCTCTGCTTTTCTGGTTCAGACCCCAGCTTGTCTAGTCGAGTTTGCTTTTTGGGTTTTGTTTTTGGCTTGGCAATCCTTGTGTCCTCTGGTCCGGACCCTGCTATCAATAGAGGCAAACGATTTTTGGATTTCCTGCTCTCGCATGTGGATCCTGAACGCACTGTCACAGAAACATAGACAAAACAAAACTATTTTTCAGTTTATATATATATATATATATTTTTTTTTTTTGGTACTGCTGAAGGCTACAGATTGGTGAATAATCATTTTGCGAGTACACTGACAAATGTGATAGCCAATCTCCTTGTTGGTAATCATTTAAAAAGCGTCCTATAGTCACTGATCAGACACAGGCTTGCAAAACAAACTTTGCTGGAATCCCCCACCTTACGAATCTCATGTAGTGTTTGAGCACAGGACTCATTCCACGTGAATAAACCCAAATTGTTTTTGTTCCCGTATTTCTATGCAAGGTCTCCCTGCCAAACATTTTCCTCCAGCTGTTTCAACTCCAGTTTCCTACTAAGCTAGCCAAATTTACTCATTCATAATGTCTTCTGGATAAATAATTGAGCTCATTAGCAGATCCAGGTGACTGGAATAACATGCTGAGGGAACTGGAATTTCCTCCCATGACACTGCTCCCATAATTTAATTCATATCTTTTTTTGCAAAGAATGAGACAATGTGCACTCTTTTGGATGAAAGAGCCTTCTTTCAGAATTGATAAGACCCTGCCCATTTACAAGTGCATTTAAATGTTAAGTGGTTTGGGATAAACCGAATGCCTGCACTTCTACCTGAAAACACAAGGAGACATTTGCCAAATGAGGGAAGCCATATGATCCAATAACAGGGAATCTACTATAATAGAGGCACTAGAGGGAGGAAAATGGTGGATGGGCTAAGTGTTTTGCTAGATTTGAGCGTATTTTGTACTTACTACTCGAGTCCCGGTTGGGGCGCAGCCTGAGTTGCCCTGAAAATGATCTATAACATAATATAAAAAGACAATGTATGCAGAAAGATCTTTTGATAATGAGTCAGTGAGGATTAGGTTAGAGACATTTGGGGTGAGCACAGGAGACACTTTCCGCATCTGTATTCGATATGAAACTGGAAAATGTGCAAATGAGAAAGAACTAAACTTTTCCTCCCTAATGTACACAGGCATTCCAATTGTTATGCCTTCAAAGCACCGAACTTGTGATTTAACACTGACATATCATTAATCCTGAGAAATAACAACACATCATTTCCTTTTACCGCTGCATTTTAAAAACAACACAAAACTCAGATTTTCTAAATGGCTGGCCATTATACGCACGGCTACAGTGTGTCTGTGAGCGTGTGTGCGCGTGTTTGTAATTTGTGTTTGCACGCGGGCTGGATATTTGGGATGTGCAAAGATGAGAGACTCAAACCCATCAACAATAAAAGTTGTTTAAACAGTGAAAGTGAAAATGAGCTAAACTGCTTTAATTTGAATAGTTTGTGGGGATGATTACTTGCATTATTCTGTTCTTTAAAAAAATCATTAGTTGCTGTGATAAATAATTTTACTAAGGCCGGTCGAGACTGCAGAAGCTCCCCGGCAAAGATTTGACGCAAGCACACAGACGCACGCACAGATGCACAGACGAATGCGGCCTAAATCAACAGCTCTTCGACCTGCCCTTCAGGTGACTGGGGACTAATCAAGCAAGCTGTGAGCAGGATATCATGAGGACATCACTTTCTCCATGTTGGAGGTCTTAAATTTGCAACATAATAAGACACTACAAAATAATTAGCAGCCTGGAGTTGAAAACTAATGCAAAAACACTTTCCTTCTCAAATTCACCACACAAAAACTAAATTAAAAACTGGTTTAATTATGATAATAAAGAATTTTGCCTATGGGTGCCAATTACGGAAATACTGAAAGCTATTTACCATGAAAAGAGATAGTATGATTCTTGAGGTGAACTGTAAGGTCAAGGCAAACTAGAAATGCTGTGCTGCGACGGACAGAGATCAGTATGGCTATACTTAACCCTTTAAGGGTGGGTTTTTGGAATGTTTATTTATTTATTTATTTTCCTTAAATTACCAAATCAGCGGTCTAAAATTCCGCTGCTCTCAATAAACAGAAATGATTGTTACATTAGCATTATAGTGATCAGTAAAGACCATTCGAATCACACATTCAGGATCTTCCTCCTTAAGAGATAAAACGCCTCAATTTTGGCATGTGGGCATTGAATGGTGAGTGTCACTATGCGGGAACTGATAGATGAGGGTGCCGATGCGTAGGAGCTATCGAAGAACTGCAGCTTTTGGCACTTCTGTATTTGCATCACTTTTCAGCCCTGCAGTTTGCCGTCTGGGAAATGAAAGGATTGTTAAGAAGAATCGATAACATTGGAGGTGTACAATTCCGATGGAATCGATTAATTGGAACCTGTTTCAAGTCGGAATCTGTTTTCGATTCCCACCCCTAATAAGAGCATTTATAGTTGGTGTGCCAGTACGCCAGCAATTTAGTAGTGAGTGTGCCATTATAGGGGCATTTGATGGTGAGCGTGCCAGTATGACGGCATTTGAAAGTCTTCAAATCTTTTTTTGAAAGATTATTTTTTAAGGTTTTCCCCTTATTAGACAGTATTCAGTCGGGAGAGACAGGAAAAGTGGGAGATGAATGGGGATGACATGCGACAAACAGGCCCGAGCCGGAATCAAACCCGGGCCGCTGCGGGAAGGACTCAGCCTTTTGTGGAGCGCGTGCTTAGACCAATGTGCCACGGGGGCACCCCACGGCATTTGATTTTGAGTGTGCCAGTATGAGGGCATTTGATTTTGAGTGTGCTAGTATGAGGGCATTTGATTTTGAGTGTGCTAGTATGAGGGCATTTGATTTTGAGTGTGCTAGTATGAGGGCATTTGATTTTGAGTGTGCTAGTATGAGGGCATTTGATTTTGAGTGTGCCAGTATGAGGGCATTTGATTCTGAGTGTGCCAGTATGAGGGCATTTGATTCTGAGTGTGCCAGTATGAGGGCATTTAATGGCGCACGTGCCAGTATGCAGAAACAGGAAGAATTGGAGGGTGTTAGGGTGTACGGGGCACTGAAATGTGATGGTGTCGCTTTAGTGGTATTTAAGGTGAGTGTGCCAGTGTAGTGTTATTTAAAGGTGACATCATAAGTGAGAGGAGGTACTAAAAGATAAGGGCATCACTGCAGGGGCATTAAAATGTGAGAGCATCAATCCGTGGGCATCTGTGGTCTTTGCAGCCAGCGACAGAGCAGTTTCCATACTGTGCTCTTCACAAAAACAAAATACCAGCGGGTCAGCCACTAGCGAAAAGAATGACACATCTCCTTAAAAGTAGTTCTCAAACCATGGGTGGGGATATTCAGATGATATTATCAAGAGCCTGCAAGTGACGTACACAGGGGAGCCAAATCTGAATGGCATGCCTTATGCCATGTTTATGAGAGGGCAGCCCATAAAAAACTGACTGGATTTTCATATTTCACAGATTATGGGATGGTAGGCTCTCACAAACACTGAAAAAGTGAGTTTCTCATAACATGTCCCTTGAAATCGAAACTTCTTCCATCACTGTTAATTAATGAATAGCTCTGGTAATGAGCTGCTTCCAAATATGTTTTATGCAACAAATCACTGTCATTTTCTTTTCATAATGTAGCATCTTCAGAATTAGTTGATTTTTATGGATCTAGACAGGCAACTACAATGTGAAACATTTATTATGTCTGTTTTCGCATAATAAGAACATGTAGTTCAATTCCATGTAAAGCTCACTCATTTAGGCATTTTTTTTAGCAGCGTATGATCATATAAGCACTGGGGGGGAAAAAAGGTCAGGATCAATTTACAAGAAATTATAGTGTTTTTCAAGCAATCATTCGATTGCTATTCTTGTATTGCGTCATAGGTAAACAGCTTGTTCGTGCTTTGCAACTGGAAAAAACGGGCAGAGGGAGTTTAAAGACGGCATGCTGAAAAGAAAAATGCCACAGAGTCATGACCAATGGCATACTGACAAAACTCCCTGCAGTGCTCAAATCAATACCCTGCGTAATGCACCACAAAGGCCCCCTCCCCCTCAGTCCTCCCATCCCCAACCCTGGTCCTCTTGGCGTGGGACTATGGTGGGATGGTGAGCAGTAGCTAGAAATATAAATCAGCTTTTAAGTGGGGCTCATTCCTTGTCAGTCACAAAACACCTGCCTTACTGAGGAAAGGCACCATGTGGTGCCAGTGCTGTGATACTTCTTGGAATTGCAAGTTCCATTCTTGGTGGAACTGGATGGTATAGGAACAAACAGGCTAATAGCCTTTTAAATTCTGCCAGTCTCAAATGCTGTTTTCAAATGCAGCTGCTCTATGCAAACCTGAGTAACTTAACGCCTCTTTTACATTATAATGGAGACCTCAATGTCCCCAAAGATCCCAATTATGCCTGACTAAATCACATGGGAATGCATTTACCAGCAACATTGAGTCTTGCTGGATTGTACAGGACCCTGCAATGCGTGTGCAATTATGCATATTAATTAATTATGATGCAACTTCAAAAATTTACAGCACATTAACTGTGGATGAAATAGATATTTGTGGTGGTCCATTAAAAGGGGCAACCAAAAGGCCAATGTTACAGCCTACTGTCAATCTGCTAGTGCTGCTCATGAACTTAGGATCTGTTTAGGAAATGAATTTCACGAGTCAACATCATGGCTTATGTTATTCATACCCAACCAGCATAATTTGATGAATACTACATGTAAACAGGGTGTTTGATGGCACGATTTGGAGTTGCATAGAGTTTTGCACCTGCCTAACTTAAAGGTCCCATAACACCCAAAATAATAAAGTTTAAAAAAATGCTTTTAAACTCTTCTACAGTACTTCTACCTTCATGTTTGTACTTTATGCAAAAAAGTCAATCAATATACATATTTACATGTAAAAATGATCAAAATTAATTAGATTACATGGGACCTTTGAGAGATATAGCATCAGCTTGTTAAATTAACTGGCCGCAGGTATTCCGCACTGCCTGAAGACACTGGCACTCAGCCAGCTAACTTAAATATTAACAGTCTGGCTGTCACCTCAGTGTTACCTTAACCTGAGATATCATGACGTCCTCATGGACAGTTTTTAAAGTAACTGTAATATTACTGGAGTAAATGAAGGTACACACGCTACAGAGCTGCATAAAAACCATGGTGTTTAGTGGTGTGTTTTTCATGCAGCTCTTTTCATGCGACTATAGACGTGAGATTAAGGTATATGCAAGTAACAGTGCAGCACACTTCAACTGGGGCAGAAATACAAAACAAACAATCGACAGCTTAACTATTAGTGAAATCAAGCCTTTATCAGGCTTTGACTGAATTGGTAATAATTTCATACAAAGCAATTCGAAATAGTTGGGACAAACTGTAAATTGTGAATAAAATCCAAATGCAATGATTTTCAGAGCACGTCAGCCAAGATGTTATTTACAATAAAACATAGATAACATTTCAAATGTTGAAACTGAGACATTTTACATTTGTATCCACAAAATGAGCTTCTATTTCAAATTTTCTGGCTGCAACAGGTTTCAAAAAAGTTGGGACACACGCAAAAAAAAAAAGGGCTGAAAAAGCAATTAATATATAAGAAAATCAACTGAAAGAACATTTAGCAAGTGATTAAGTTAACTGGCATCAGGCGTGTAACATGATTGGCTATAAAAGGGATGTCTTAGAGAGGTTGAGTCTCTCAGAAGTAAAGATGACCAGAGGCTCTCCAACCTGTGAAGACTTGCGTATAAAAATTGTAGAATACTTTAAAAACAATGTTCATCAACATCAAACTGCAAAGGCTTTGAATGTCTCATCATCACTTGTGCATAACATCATCAAATGATTCAGAGAAACTGGAAAAATCTTTGAGAGTAAGGGACAAGGCCGAAGACCTTTACTGGATGCCCATGATCTTCAGGCCCTCAGAAGCCACTGCATCACTCACCAGCATGATTCTGATATTGACATTACTAAATGGGCCCGTGTCGTCCAGGCTAAAGAGGAGAAAGGCCACCCCTCCTGTTATCAGTGTTCAGCATCTCTGATGGTATGGGGATGCATTAGTGCATATGGTGTGAGACACTTGCATGTTTTAAATAGCACCATGAATGCTGAAAGGTATATAACGGTTTTAGAGCAACATATGCTCCCCTCCAGATGACATCTATTTCAGGGAAGGCCTTGTGTATTTCAGTAGGACAATGTAAAACCACATACTGCAGCTACAACAGCATGGCTTCGTTGTAGAAGAGTCCGTGTGCTGAACTGGCCTGCCTGCAGTCCTGATCTTTCATTGATTGTGAACAATTGCCGCAAATTAAACGAAAGTCCGTCAAAGGAGACCCAAAACTCTCCAGCAGCTGGAAGCCTGTATTAAACAAGAGTGGGATCAAATTCCAATGGCTAAACTCAAGAAACTTGTCTCCTCAATGCCCAGACGCCTCCACTCTGTGTTAAAAAGAAGAGGGGATGCTACACCATGGTAAACAGTCCCCTGTCCCAACTTTTTTGAGACCTATAGCAGCCATAAAATTTGAAATGAGCTCATTTTGTGGATAAAATTGTAAAATTTCTGTTTCAACATTTGCTATGTCATCTGTGTTCTATTGTGAAGAAAATACTGGCTGGTGTGATTTGAAAGTCATTGCCGTTTGTTTTTATCCACAATTTACACTTTGTCCCAACCATTATCAAGCAAACTGATAGAAGCTAAGTGCAGTCCAGGACTGCACATGTCCAAGCGATACAGTGAAGTTTTTGAATGTTAATTTAGTATGATGCAACTTCACAGATCAAGCCAAGGTTTTTTTTAATCAGCTCATCTGCTACAATGAATCTGTTAAGGTGCAAAGTTGTGAAGGTTATGCATAGTACCATTCTTGAGATATTGAGCATGAAAGGATTCTGACTGACCCACTCCCTCACTCATTTCCATCGTGGCTATATTAGCCTGATATTGCAATGAAGCACAAGATGAAAGTTGCCCTCTATATGATGTAATGTAGAAACCACTAAAACATGGCGTCCAGGGTTTGAGTATTTCTCTCAAACTGAGATGTAGCTTCAGTCAAGAGCTTCAGTCAGCAGGTAGAGAATAGTTACGTGATATTGTCCTACACTAACAACACGGGAAAAATGCTATTTCTCTCTTTGAATCATTTTAAGGGGAACTTAAAGTGGAAATCACAGTTTCATGGGTTAAGCACTCCTGTCTTTGGGTTGTAAGACAGTCACCAGAACTTTGGACTGGTGTGACGGTAGGATCAGTTCACTTAAACAAGACTCAAAAATGTATGGGCATTGAATTTGAAGGGAGCAACTGATCACTCTAGTTTTTGAATGTGAGTGAATAAGCAAGCTCTTGAATGGTGGGTGGTAATGAGTAAATGGATGGGGATCAATGAGTGAATGAGTGAGTGACATTAAGCCTATAAGTGTGGGTGACAAGAGTGAGTGAGGAATGAATGATTCAAAGAGTAAACATGTCTGCAAGAGCGTTTTATCCGATGGTAAACGGCTAAGGTTCAATGAGTGAGAGTGTGAGTGAGTAAGAGTTAAGTGAGTGAGTAACTGCGTGAATGAGGTCACTTCTTCCTGCCATAAATACCCACATGGTGAGGAGTTGGACCAACAGACATACTGGCTGACAGCCGGCCCTGGCTCCAGCGAGTTTGTGCATGCTGGTGTGCGTGTGAGTTTCAGCATAAAGCTCTTTTGAGCGTGCAGATCCCTACCTCAGCACATTTGGAGTAAGCCCCATTTGTTACCCCTCTCTCCTCCGCACAAAGGCGCCAAATCTCACTGTCGAAGCAGCCTCTTAACGGAACATCTGTGATGGTATTTTCCCGAGGATTAAAGAGTTCAAGCACACTAGGAACATCAGCCGCGCAGCACCGGCGGAAACCGCTGCGGTGCTGTCAGCTAGCCACAAAGCAGTCTTCTTAACCAAAACACAATAACGGCTTTGTTCTTCGTCAGAGAGTACATGAAACCACCTAGAACTGTATGGCAATTACAAAGAACAATGTTCTCGACATCATTCCTGGAGAACCTCAGTGTTTGCTCCCTCAACTTCAGTCCTAAAAACTGGAACAAGCTATTAACGCCTGCTTAAAGTCATGCTAGCAGAGATGAATTTCATGAGCAAATATGTTTATGCCCCACAACTTCTTATCAGTTTGAACAAGTTTGAGAACCCTTTATACAGAAAGAGGAAGTAACAAAACAGCAGTGAACATCAACATTAAACCATCTGCTGAAGTTTAAGTTGACGGGCAAGAGGCAACTGATCCTGCAGAAACCGGAAAGCCTCCGTTGCAATCCTCTTTACCTGCGCCCGTTTGTCCGAGAGAGATGAACAACAGTCCAGTTACGGATGGGCTGCACACAACCAGACAGAAACAAGATTGGGAGGGTGCCAACGCATGATTGGTGGGCGTAATCCAACAGGATGGAAACAAAACTCATCCCCGCGAAGGACACTGCCCACCAAACACGACTGCCGGATGAAACGAACTAGCCATCGCTGCGGAAGACCGAGAGGGACAGTAAATACCTCACACTTAGGTTTCAATTCACATTTAATGGACTCCACATTGGTGGAGATGTGACAATCGTGCGCAAATGAAAATTGTCATTGCAACAAAAATACATGCCTGAAAATGGCCATTTATATATTTTTTACCACACAACTGTATTCACTTTTTTTTAAAATTATTTTTGGCATTGCATTGAGCATGCTGCACTGTGTCAGAGGTTGACGTGAAGCAGAAATGATGCAACAGCACTGAAATTATTCTGTTTTATGCATGTTATCCTCAGTAATTCTTCATATATTGGACTTATTCTCTATATTTAGCCATATATTGTTTTAAAGGTGAATTGTGTCAAGCGAATAAACTGAAAGAATAAACAAAATGTGGCTCTAGACTTACTGAAACCCACTTGGGAATCTACAAACAGACCTATCCACGGAGAACAAGGGAAACGCTGAATACAGTTACCAGTAAAATACAACAGAACAGAAGGCGGCCGACAACGCTTCAACATCACCATATCTTTCGTCAGACCTCCGGTAAAGACAAATGTACTGAATTTCATGCTGGTGTTCTCAGACTCACTGCAGGTTAGTTCATCTAGATTTTACTGCCGCATATATTTAAAGAAAGGCCATATTTTCATAAGGAGTGTGTCAGAGATAGGAGAAAGTAATTGCTAATTAAATGGGCAACGGGCGGGTGAAGTTTATGGCCAGCTGGCTCAGGTGACCAGAGCAGTGGGCAGTTGTTTAGACACAGAGACTGAATGTACTGTGTGTCTTGGCACACTGAATTAAGAAGAAGGGATTGGATGATGGACTTGCCAAGAGGATCTGGATAGACGCTCGGCCGTCTTACAGGTGCGCTCAAGTTCAAGAAAATGAGATATGAAGAACAGGAGCTTAAGAAAGGCACACAAGAAGCTCTGTCACCCACCAACATTGCCAACTCGGAGGGGACTTCTAATTAAAGTATATATATAAACTGACTGCGGTGGCAAAACAGTTTGTCACAAATCAATTCACCATCATAAGAACAGTTGAAGGTACTGGGAGAAGAGGAACATTCCCCAGAGTTTATTCTTGGGAGATACACATCACGGCATTTCCTTGTCTAGTTTATAATTATGAGAGTTTCAATAACCAGCGAAGGCATGGCGTGTATAAAACACTATAAGAGCAATGAGGCTTGTACCCAGGTACCCAACATTAACAGCAGCTCACATTTTTGTAAAACTTCTTTGTATAAAATGAATTACACCCACGTATTTTCTGTGTCCGAATGAAAATATTGAGATAAAATGAACAATTGAACCAGAACTTTTTTTTTCTTCTGGGCCAACAGTGGCAGCAATAACCTTCATACAGAGCTACTACCCCCATATTAGACCATCCATGAGGCTCATTCACACATAGGAACAGTGTCTTAAAAGGACCAGCAACACAGCAGACAAAGTACAGCGATTTAACACCATTCAAGTCAGAGTCCTACAGTAGTCCTCAGGAGTTCCTTAATCCCTCTTCGCACATTTAGACACAGGTGTCTGAATTCTGAAAATTAATTGTTAAATAATTCTGTATTTAAATTTCCAAACATCTTGCTTCACTGGAATCATTTTCTACAGTCTCTGTGACACAAATACTGACTTATAAAGCCTGAAATAGGCTCATGCATAACAGGAAAAATGGGCAATATTAGTATTCTGGACAAACGGGGTAAACAGGAGCCATATGTATGCTGCCATATCATAGCTCCAGTGCTCTCACTGGAAATTTGCGAGGAAATTCTGTGATAGAGACCAGAGGAAGTTGTCAGGCGCCCCAGCATTCCTTTGTGAAAAATAATGTCTCTGCTGCACATCCAATCACTTCTGGGAGGGCGTTTCCTTTCTGCAGTGTTTTAATACCTTCAAATAAATCACGCATTTAATTGCATAAGGCCAGGTGGGGGACTGAGAATCAATTTTCTGGACATTACTATAGCCGAACTGCCATAAATGATGATTTGACCATTCGCGAGAAGGCCTTCAATTAAGACCGGCCAGGAAGTCATTGTGTGGTTCGACTTAAGGGACCCGGGACCTCAAAGCTACAAATTCCGCCAGGGGCCATAACTTCATCCGACTTTGCAGTTGTGAATTTCGCAAGCCATTCCGGGCTTCTTAATTGTCTCCCATTTACTACTTTCAAAGCTTCAAACGGCCATCAGTTCAAAGTCCAGAGCTGTCACTGAAGGGCCTGAGCGCTGATCCCCCCCACACATGCAGACACATCATAAGATAAACAAACACGTCACCTGTGTATTTAGGGTTGCAGATGGGGCCGGCTAAATGAGCTCACATTCCACAGTGGAGCTACCAGTCACAGGACTGGACTGCATGAAAGCTCACTGCACTCAGTAATCAATAGGCTTTACCAGGGAGAGAAAGAGCGAAGGAGAGAAGGTCGCAAGAGGCCAACGCAAGCATAAATAAATAAATAAATAAACAGGCAGGAAAGAAGACGAAAGCTCAGAGAGATTAAGTAAAGAAAAACTTTGCTCTCAAAATAGCCAGGACGGCCCTTCACCTGCCGTCACAGGTGGATTCTAAGGCTGTACCTCCAGAATTCTGAATTAAGTAAACCTGAACCAGGTGCTGAAGGTTACATTGATTTTTGTGGCTTTGAAGAGAGAGACGGGATGAGCAAAACAAAAAAATAAAAATGACCGTTGGACACATCCGTGAAGTATCCAGACAGTATGTTTAATTGGAAATAACCGGGGACCATCTTCAACCCGACGCGCCGCATGAAGCTTGTACTTTTTCTTGCGAAAATAGCGGTGCTTTCAAAAATAAATGTGCAGAAATAGTGAAGCCCAGCCACGGACAGACATTTCTGTCAATGAGAATATAAATACCCTCGCCTTTTCTCCAGAACTGGCTGCTTTTACGGAGCTCTGCACTAACTGAATGTAAATGAAAAGAAGCCGAGTTTCCACAATGGCCTTTTGCGTGACTGATCGTTACATTATTCCGCAAAACCAGCCTGATAAATGCCGCTGGCCTCATTAAACCGGCTGTTGTTAAGGCCTGTCGATTCTCGACATGGGAAGGCCTTCCACCGGGGGGGTAGGAGAGGAGGGACAAGAGGGTGGACGGCTGACAGTTATTACAGGTTTATTTATTAGCGCATCGACTACCGCCCACAGTCGCTACAAGAGAACCTTCCGGAAGTATCGTTTGGGAGCTGATGGATGTTGTTCTAAATATACAGTGGGGGGAAGAAAAAACATGCCAATGCTAATAATTGTGGATTCTTGCTGAGGTGTGGAAAAAAGAAAAAAAAGAGAGAGGGGAATGAAGATATGCTGTAGTAACCGCTGGCATCGCTGAGAGCGACATTAGTCTTGTTCCGAGTCTCTGATCCCGAACTTCTCCTTCCCAGGTATACCTACGGCCTTTTTCGGTCGGCTAGTAAGGTTTGTGATGCAAGATTCAGCTGAAAGGGACACCAATGGAGGTCAGTAGGGAACCAGCTAAACCCCAAATAGACATAGCTGCTCCAGGGCAGTTTTGCCATGAATTTCAGCCCATCCTATTTATGAGGCACACCTGGACAGAACTGATCCTGCATCAGTCTTAGTCATTATAACTGCTGTCCTCATTGAGTCCCCCATTAACACTATTACCTGACTATACATTTAGTGGTTCACTGTGACATACCAATTTTTTCTTTTATATTGAGGAGGGGAAGCAAGTTTAAATGAAATCTTGGACAGGAACAGTATTTGAGCTGATGAGTTTGGCACGGATGTGCCAAGCAACAAGGCCTCAATGAATACATCAACTGCAGTCTTGACCGTAAACCAAGCACAAAATTACTCATCTGTCTACATTTCAGTTGACGTCTTCACATAAACCAATGAAGTTGAGAATACAGACGTTGTGCTACAAAAAAACTGAAAGCACATTTCTCAATGTTAACACACTTCTCTGAATACTGGTTTTGACAAAAAATACATGCTGCATGCTGCTGTGATAGACATTAAGAATAAGTTGTGGCTGTTGGGTTGCCTCACTTGGTAAAAGTACCACTTCCACCACTGGACGGAATGGAATCCAGCCGCGCCAGTGTCGAAGGTGACCAGCTACTTTATGAGGGCAGCGTATAATCGGCTTTGCGCTGCTCAGGGACATGGGAGAGAGATATTTGGTTTGGGTCAGCATAGTTTGTTGTTCGAGTGCATCTTACTGGCCACCCAGGCGCTCGTCTGTCGCATTGTAATCTCGCTCATGTTCCATCCCCGTTCTACGCATGCGAGTTTAGTGAATGCGAGTGGCAGGCACATATTTTGGAGGAGAACCGCAAACTGTTTGAGCTACGCCAAAAGGGCAGCACGAGTCAAGCACAAACCTGGTTGCTGTAGTTCTCTATTTGCATAAACTCAAACTCAGATGGGATTGGGATAGTTAATTAGCTCAGTTTGGGATGTAGTTCTTGCTGGAACACATTTTTGTTGCAGTAAATTGCTGCTCATTCGCAGATGGCAAGAGATTTGTGACTGACAGCGTGAAGAATGCACGTACACACGGATGACTATACCTGCTGCCCACTGTGAATGGTGGAGGCATAATAACATAGTGATATTTTGAAAGAAGGCAAGTAATAACCCAGTCTCCTTATCTTGTATTATCCACATTGGGACACATGGGAGCAGAACAGGTTGACAAGTTGGTAGGTGATAAAAAGGTTTTTGAGGAGCCAGATCAGAAAAAGTATCCTAAACAATCGTATCCAAACATAATATTGGAGCCAGGTTCAGATTGACAACTGCTGCCATTCTGTGCTATGAAGAACACAATGGGGCTGTTGTAATTGTGCTGTAGCCCACCGTACCCAATACTACTATTTGCATTGCAAATTTGTGGCCTTCGAGATGGACAAGTTACCAATACTGCTGTGCAGGCGCAATAGAGGGGACTGCTATGGGGATTATAGTTTAGCAACAAAACACGCATTAAAGGTCCTGTATTGTGCAGCTTTTTTTTCCAAGTTTTAATTTTATTGCATCAAAACCCCAATGCACGACTGAAACCAGCATTCTTTCGACCAGCACACAATTTCCTAGAGGCTGATGGTATTTGGCCACAAACAATTTTACACACTTTACCTGATAAAACTCCCTCTAGAGTTGATTGTTAGATTTGACAACCACTGCTGTTTTCAAACTCATTGATTACAAATCATTTACAGAAGAAAAAATGCACAATACAGACCTGAGAAAATCATTCTCAATAAAATTGCACATACAGCAAAAAAGATACTTATCTATTCCAGCCAACTCTGTCAAAGCAGAAAGATACATTTCTTTCTGTGAACAGGTTTAGACAAAGGATGACTGATGATTCCGTTTAGAAAATAAACATTGATAAATGTATTCACAGAGTTAAACCTAATACAGTATTTTAATTAAAGTTTATCTGTTTAAATGAATTATGTTTATATAAGTCCAGCTGCAAACCATTTTTCATGAATAGCGCACAATTTATCTTTCTCGAGCAGATTATATACCTGCACATTGTACGCATATCGGCCACTTTCCAGTCTGATGGATATAAAAACGCTAAAGAGTTATTAAAACACACAGTTGTAAGTTTGGAGAGATGACAGCCTCAATGAATGCAGAATGCAATTTGATGCATTTAGTGTGGGAATATTGCTGTTAGAGATCATTTATTGGTGATGGGCTCATCAATATGGGATGGCTGGATGATTATTGCTAAAATGTGCTCTGCTGCCCTCTTTCTGAAGGATATCTGATTTACAAGAGAGAATCTGCTTTGTTAAAGAGGAACCCCACCATGAGAGACTAACACAGAATGGATTCTGGGCTGAATAATCACTTTAATTGCTTTGAAGAATGGATACAGAACTGACCCTGGGTAAGTTTTGGTTTTCTGTATAGCACCATCAAGCTCTTAGACAGAGCTGATCTTGGGTCAGCTCATAGTTGCGGCTCAAGTTATTTCACATTCCAGTAGCACCAACACAATTTATGCTTGTCGCAGAACGTTCAAATGCTGATGATACAATCGGCACAAGTCAATCAAAGCAAATGAGGTGTACAACAATTTATAATGTTGACAAATCATTCTGAAAATCTACCCTTCAAACAGATACAGCTCTAAAACAGTGGAAAACTTTCGGAATAAGAACTATTATTCTTTAGACTCACGCACAGAGATACCACAGGCAACAGTCAAAGGACTGACACCTCAGAGGTGGGCAACAGAACTATTTCCACTGAACTGACCAAAGAGTTTGGCTACAGTATTCCGCAGAATAGTGTTAAACTTTCACTGCATGAATCTTTTCCCCTTTTCCTATTAAGGCTCGTGGGTGGTTTTGGTTACTTTTAAAACCACTATGCAACAAAGGGTTAATCAGGACCTCAGTTTTCCATTAAAAAAATGGATACTCCCTCATTAAAGAAGCCACTTAAACAGTCTCTGAACACCCAGCTCAGCATAACTGGGATATGAAGCACCCATTGGGCATGAGCACCAAGAACCGAGGCTCAAAAGTTTGTTTCTGGGCTTGTGTGACCCTCACCTCTACAATGCACACAAAAGAACCCACTAGTTAGTTAGAGGGGCCATTTTGTTTTAACCACAAAAGAGGCCAATATACACAAGACAAATGGGACTACAGGGGGAGTCTTTGCCTTCAGCACAGCAACAAAAACGAGGAACCCAGCAGCTTACTTACACACCCTACAGAGCTCTTTACCCAAACTGTCTTCATCAGCACAATGTCACGCAGTCCGCAACTCCGCCTCATAAATAATTCAAAACCTTCACTCGGCCAAATTGTTCCCAACACCTCCCCCCCCTTTCACCCCTAAAAAAAAAAAATCTCTGCTCACTTCAAAACAAAGATAGCTCAAATATTACATTATACTGACAAATGGTGAGATTCCCTTGGTAGTGATAAGAGGTTGGCAGTTAGGGGCCGCGGAGGGGTGCAGAGGATTTTAAGCGTGTGTGTGCTCACACACACACACACCTGAAGCTGCATAAGCAATAGCACTGAGACCTCCCGATGCCCAGAGACAATGTCAGCCCGATTAAACCTAATCGAGCCACGCTTGGCCTGTACACATCGATTTCCTATTTTCAATTAATAATTCTAATTAGGATGCTGGAAATTTAACCGGCAGATGGCAGTGGGGTCGATGGACTCGTCGGGGAGGGGGGAATGTGTTGCTATCGATCAAGGTGTGGAGCGAGAGTTTGGAGGGGGGATTCCAGATGTGCGGCAACATTAATTTTCTATTGGACAAAAGTTTAGGGCAGGAGAGCCTTTCAGTTGAAACGCAGTTTTTCTGATGGCCTTTATACTGGGAAGGGGCATTACACTGTATGTACAAAAGCAAATTAACTTTGAAATTTGTTTTAAACAAATAATTTCTACTGAGCAGGAAAAACTTTATCACGCTCAATATACATACTATGTAGAAAAACATATGAAGACCCAGCTTCTTTTTTTGCAGTTTCAGACTAGACAGGGGTAAATTTCATATGTTTACCTCCTTTGGGGCGGTAATAATACAACTCTGTGTTGCAGAGGGGGCCATGCTCTTTTCTCCAGACACATTTTTGCCCAGCTCAAAAGGGTTTTTGAGTGGAAAGCATGAGGCTTTTTAGATAAATGTATGCTGTCCACTGTATATCAAATACTTCAAGGTAATAGCATGTATATTATAAGTAAAGTAAAAAATGGGATTTTCTGATTGTATTATTTGAGTATTTTAACTTACAGGGGTTTATGTAGGAGGAATAAGTGTTGGGGGTGACAAATTTAAAGTAACTAATTACTGTAATCAGATTACATTCGTCAGTAACACAGTAATGTAACACATTACTTTGATAACTTAAGTAGTCGCATTACAGTTACTTAAAAAAAAATGATCCAGTTACTTGCATTACTTTTAATTCTTAAACTATCGGCAGAATGGGAGGCCAGAAAAACTTCTTCTTCTTCTTCTTCCTTTTGAGTATGTTGGTGTTTGAGACAGAGGACTGAAAAACAAATCAAGCTTCTTTTTTCATGCATGTTTATGCCAGTACTAGCCTTGTACTTAATTCACTTTTCTGTGATGTGCTGTTTAGGCTAATTTTCACAACTTTGCTGTTGGCTCTGCAGTATTATAGAGCATGACAGAGAGATCTTGTGCCCTCCTTACTAGAATAAAGATTTGTGCTGCTCTGGGCATATTGCCAGGTTTTAACACCATATGGTTAATTAATGAAGTTATGGTGAATTTCAGATGATGGTTCTGAGTTATCCAAAAGTAATGTAACTAGTAGTGTATCTATTTACTTTCAGCAGTGAGTAATTAAGTAAAGTAAGGGATTACTTTTTTTTAAAAAAAAGTAACTAATAATGTATCATGCATTATTTTATTCTTTTTTTTTTTTTTTTTTTTGAGTAACTACCCCAACCCTGGCACTAATGCAAAGGGTGACTGGAAATTATCCAAAGGGTAGAAAGCTTCGTTTCTTACATTATATCATAAAGTAAATCAATGTCCCCATAAAAAAATGAATAAAAAACCATTGTATTGTGGTCCAAGATTTAGTCCATATCGCCCAGGCCGAGAAGCAAGACAACAATAGATGCTGGTGAAATGGGAACCCGACCATCAGTATGCCACAGCAGAAACTGAGATATGCCTAAGTTTGTCCAGTCTTCTACTGTCCAAGTTTGAACAGCCTTTGCCCACTATAGTCACTGTCGTGTCCAGTTTGTAGTGGATGAGAGTGAAGACAAGTATGGTATTTCGCTGCTGTGGCGCATCCACTTCAAAGTACAACATATTGTATCTTCAGAAATGGTTTTCTTCATAGCATTGCTGTAAATTACAGCTATTTGAATGGCTGCTGGCAATTTTTACCTCCACCAAACAAAGTTTGCTGGCGGTTATGTGATCGATGCTGTTTGTTTGTTGTGAACAACCTGGTGGATACAGTTTTGATCTCATTATCACCAAAATGTAACAATCGCTAATCCTCACCCCAGAATAGATGCACATTGAATTTTATCTTCGTTGGTCAAAGGACAAGGTCACAAATTTTTTTTTTTTTTTTTTTTTTACCAAAGTTGCACATTCGTAATGCCAGACCAAATGTAATAAAATTTGGAAGAATCTTATCTGTGGGCTTCCCAACAACATGAAAACCATCCTGTGGTTTACACATGATAATACACACAGTATGAGTGGGTAGGCTTTCAGAGGTATAGGAGGCACCTGAAGAGTTGGTTCAGGCTAATGAAACCACAGTCAAGCGCTCGATCACTTAGGTCAGGGGTGGCCAACCCTGGTCCTGGAGAGCCGCAGTGTCTGCTGATTTTTGGTGTTACTTTGCACTCGACTGATGGATTAAATTAGTGATTACTCACTTAACTGATCTCACCTGGTGTCTCAGGCTTAATTTGGCAATCAAGCAATTAATTTGGTACTTGAGCCAATCAAGCAATCAGCAGGAACAACCCACAAGACTCCTAGAGCCAATTAAGCAGACTTGCAGGTTGTGAAAGATTTCTCAACGTGGTTGGATATTTTGTGTAGTTGTAATGCAGGCAAAGTAGAAGTACAGAGTACAGATAAAAGTTTATAGAGCAGAGGTGGATAACGCAGGTCCTGTAGAGCCAGAGGGCGTGCTGAGTTAGGTTTTAATCGGGTGGAGAAAACCAAAGACACCAGGTGATATAAGTGAAGGGTGTCATCAACTGCTTTAATTTATCAATCAAGTAACACTAAAAACCAGCAGACACTGCGGCTCTCCAGGACCAGGGTTGGCCACCCCTGACTTAGGTCAACGTATCTAAAGTGGTAGGTTCTCTTAAGTGATAGGAAAATGGAGAGAGTAGTTGGGTTTAATGGCCTGTTCTTGCCACTCATCTTTTGTCATGTATGAAAGTACAGATTCGGGAGTAAGAGGGGAAAGCCGAAATACCTCTATGAAGTAGTGTCGACAGATTTCCAAACTCCATTTTATTTGCCAGCACTGTGTCCTATTTAGAACAATATCAGTAATTTAAAGTATATCAGTATTGTAAATCTGCCCATGCTATACATTGCACAGTGTCTCAATATATTTCAGATCTCAGTGCTATATTTTATTCATACAATGTACAACGCAGTTCTTTCCAATTTTGTTGAAGGCCCAGCATTCTACAGCAAGCTGGAAAAAGTGATTTTTCTTCGATCTTAGGATCGTCAGCTACCCTCGCGGGAGAAGGTAATTGACTTGTACATTATGCAGATGCGCTTCACAAGGAAATTACACTTATGAACCTCAGCAGGAGTCCGTTGGCTCATCAGCACTACAAATATCAAACATAACGTCACATTTCTTCCCTGCAGAATGGAGTCA
The DNA here is from genome assembly GCA_029721435.1 of Gymnothorax reevesii. Classification (NCBI taxonomy): domain Eukaryota; kingdom Metazoa; phylum Chordata; class Actinopteri; order Anguilliformes; family Muraenidae; genus Gymnothorax; species Gymnothorax reevesii. The sequence continues at coordinate 25,620,592 of CM056574.1, read as the reverse complement.
CAAGATAAGCTCCAGCCAAGTCAACCTTACAAACCAGCCGAGTCATGTTGCACAGGACCAGAAACCTAAAGCTGCCCTCAACGGAGTGCTTGTTCACACCCAAACAGGAACTGTCTCATTACATCACTTCCTGTACATCTCATGGTTGTTTTGCTTAGAGAATTGGGGCAGTTCTGAGGATTGAATTACATGAGCCGACACCGCTCTGCCCCCCATTCCTCTGAAGTCGGCACATTTGATGACCCCCTCCTGCTGCCTCCTGTCTTCAAAATTGAGGGTTACTCAGGACGGCGTATTGCCAATTCTGAGAAAATGTCTTGTGCAACTTGGCGCCATGTACCATTTGCTTTTCGGCAAATTTCTAAATCGGTAGGAGCCCCGTACAAGTCACTAACCAATTAGCTGGTTTGGTCGTGCCACAGAACATTACCCTTGAAGACAAAAATACCTTAAAGACAAAAATACAAAAACAATGCTGCTGTCCCCATCTGATAAAGCTACGAACGTCTGGAAAAAAGAACATAGGAGACAGTGTAACCCAATTTATCCATTCAATGTTCACTTGAAATGACTGGATGGTGACCAGCAGTATCGATCTGTCTCTCTACCCCCAGAGCTTTTACCTTCTTCCGGGGCTTTGAGATGATGATTTCATTGGCGCTGCACTTTGAATGAGATAAAAGGCTCAGATCTGTAATATGCACGTTGCAGAAATAATCCACTGGGTACACCACATTGTCAATTTCATAGATGATGAACCCAATCAATTTGCAAATGGTGTACAGAGCAATGAAAAAGTATTTGCCCCTTCTTGGTTTTCTCCTGTTTTTGCGCATTTCCCACACTTGCTTCAAATCCTCAAGCGAAATTTAATATGATAGAAAATACAACCTGCAGAGACACAAACAGTAATTTTTAAATGTCCGTATGATCATTTCATTCTTTGAAGAAAAAAGTTATCCAACACTGACAAGCCCTATGTGAGAAAGTAATTACCTTGGTTACTCAATCAACACAATTTATCAAATTTATTTGATAACTGGGAGAAATTAGAATAGAAGTAAGCAGACTTGTTTGCTGAAAACCCCGTTGAACCAAGACAAGAATTAAATAGAGCCTTTCCACTGTGCAGAACACTAACAAACATCACAATATTCTGTCATCAAAAGGAAGAGATGAAAATGAAAGTTATAATAATGCATCAGTTTTATATAGCGCTTCTGTGGGCACTCAAAGATGCTTCACACTGGATACATGATTCATTCACACTCTGATGGCGGTAAACGACATTTTTGTAGCCACAGCTGTCCTGGGGCAGACTGACGGAAGCGTGGCTGCCAGTATGCGCCTACGGCCCCTCCGACCACCACCAAACATTCGCACACAGCCATACAGGAGTGTTTCTATATTGCATGTTTTTGTGGGTGGGCGAAACAGAAGTACCCAGAGGAAACCCACGCGGACACAGGGAGAACATGCAAACTCCACACAGAAAGGCCCCAGGCCCCGGATTCGAACCCAAGACCTTCTTGCTGTGCGGAAGTAGTGCAAACCACTGTGCCACCGTGCTGATATTATTGAAACATTAGTCTGGAAAGGGTAAATGGAGCCCTTTCCAAGGCTCTGGGCATCCAGGTTACCACAGTGAGATCCATTATCTCCCAGTGGAGAAACCAGCACATTGGGGATCTTCTCTGTGGTGAAGAACTCTAACACAGCATTCCACAATCAGAGCATGATAGCAATAGTCAAACATGATAGTGGTTGTGTGGTGGTGTTGAGACACTTTGCTGCTCAGTACCCAGGTGACAAGCCTAAATTGACAGACAAAAAAAATATTCTGCTTGCCAAGAGAAAATCCTAAATTAGAATACCCAGACATACGCCCAGTATCTGAAGCTCAAGTGCAATTGGGTGATGCAGGAAAACAACAATCCCAAGCAAAGACTACAAGCCCTCCTCTGAATAGCTCAAAAATCTGGAGTCATGATTTGAGCAGCAATTCAAAGTCTGATCTGAAAGACGAGGTGGCAGGACCTTAAACAGGCTGTTCATACTCAAAAACTATCAGTGAGACTGAATTTAAGGAATTCATCAAAGGAGACTGGGCCAACACTTCTCTGTGGCTCTGTGAAAAACTGTTATAAGAAGAGTCTGCAGTTATAGCTTCTAAAGGCGGTTGCATCTACTAAAGTTTCTAGTGGCAATTACTTTTTTCGAATGGGCGACATGCTAGGTGCTGGATAGCACTTTCCTTGATAAATTGACCGATTCAAAATTGTATTTTTGTGTTTCCTTGTATTTCTATTGTCTTTGCTTCATTTCTATACAAAGATCTGAAACAGTTTAGAGAGGAAAATATGCACAAATTAAGAAAATTAGAAGGGGGCGGAAATGCTTTTTTAATGATAACGCCACCAGTTTCACATGTGTGTGAGTTCACATGTGTGGCACCGCATGTGATTGCACCGCATATGGATGTATCCCGAACAGTGTGATATATCACTACACGTGATGATTCGGAACCCTAGTGGCTTAGCCTATGTCAGCAAGACTTCCCATGCGTTACACACAAGAATCAGTGAGCAGAGGAGTAACATCAGAACCAGCGATGAGCGCAACCCTGTAGCAGTTCATTTCAAGAATGCCGGACACAACTTGAACACACTACGCTATATTGGTGTGGAAAAAGTGGAAAAACCTTGTAGGGGTGGTGATTTAGAAACGAGGCTTCCCCAACGCGAAACTTTTTGGATATATTTCCTTAATACCATGTCCCCTGAGGGTTAAATGAGGAATTTGATATTAAGCCTTTTTTTAGGCTATTTTTCCATTTTTACACTTTTCTATTTTTCTATTGATAGCTTTATTCTCACAGTAGTAATTTCTCTTTTGAAATTATGCAATATTAACATTTCCTATAGTTTTTACTCTGAAAATTTATTGGCTGCTTACTGTGTTTTCTCTGTTAATATCATTGAAATGTCACTGTTTAGCCTATATTTTGGTAATTACTTGCCGATGGTGATCCAGGCCACATTACAATGAACAGAATGTCTTTCTTTATGTATTTTATAATTGCATTGCAATCAATGTATTGGTGATGTACTTATTACTCTCTTTGTCTTGGGTGCATTTAATTACTGAGTCCATTTAAAGGGCAGGCACTCATTGTGCATTGTGCCAATGTGACTGTATCTTATTGGTTGTCAGCTGATACTTTATCAGCCAATGACTAGGTAGATACCTGCCTATATATTTATCTGTCTGTCTGTCTGTCTGTCAGTCAGTCATTTGCCTAATGAAGACCCTGTGAGTGGTCGAAATGTTGCATCAATAAAGGTTTGGGAGCTTTAATCCAGTGTGCGGGGTTTTTTTTTACTTTCTTTGCTTGAATTACATGTGAATCCAGCACTGGGCCTAATTTGGTATGAGATGTGCACACAACTACTCTGAGATATTAAAAGCATTCCCATTGGCCAAATAATCAGGGCACAAAATTCTATGCGCATGGGTCACAAAAAAATTGAAAAAGTATTTAGGATGGCAAGGGGAATTGCGCCAAAAATTATGACAATTTATACCAAATGGTAACTGCAAGTTGGTGTTAATAGCCACTGGTGTAATATTCACCCAAAGCATTGAATCAATCCATACTTAGACCAGTATCAACAAAAACAGTGTCCTAAGATTCCCAGAGCTAGTACTGTGGCAGTGTTTCTGATGCTTTGACCCTTCTCCCCGCATGTCTGTATATATCTACATTACTTTTTTGAACTTTTTTAAAGGTAAACTGAAATTAAACTCATTTATCCAAGTGGAGTTTGTTTAAAGCAATAAGAATCATTCACACAATAAAGAGAAACAAACCCTCTTTTTGTACAACAAGTCAGTATTTCATGCGGGCTTCCATATACTGCGAAACTGAAGCTATTTGCGTTGGTAGACTGCTTTTTAAACTATGATATTCTTTTCTCTTTTTTCTTTTTTTTGTCCTGGGATGTATACTCCAAGCTCCTTTCAAGATTTAACTGTTCATTTGACATCCTGTAAATTTTTTTCTGACCAAACAATCTCACACAGCCTAAATTAGGTTGCAGTCAGGGCTCCATTGTAGCCAATAACTCCATCACAGTTCAGTTTACAGACTTTGCTCTAAGTAGGCACAAATCATGTTCGTAAACTCTTTGGCTACTTATGTTGAGTGATCGATTTTGCATGTTAGTTGAGCTGGCGCTACATAAAGATGAATGAGACTGTCTATAATTCTCAGCATTCACCAATCCATGAACTTTGATTATTTTTGGCTCAAATTGACCAGGACAGAGGTGCTACCCCGTTTCACAGAGGACTAAACACAGACAGCAATGAACTTCCTGCCAACTATCAGACCTACTGACACCCCTGTGAACCAAAATTATTGGACTCATTGTACCACAGTTTCTTCCACTCGCTGTAAAATGATTTCACTATGAAAACAAGACCATTTCTTGTAGACAGTGGCTGCTAGCAAAGTTGAGGGTGTCAGTCCACATAAAGGCAACTGACATAGTAACAATCAAAATGCAGTGAAGAGGCCCTTTGATTATTTTACAGGGAAACTATTGCCGTCATGCTAAAAAATGAAATAATGTCAATCGATAGTTTATAATGTGTAAAAGGTACGTACAAAATTTCAGTGCTATCCGATAGCGTTTGGTGTGGTTTTAAGCCGATTTCTTAGTACATTTTTGAGATTCTCATGGGTGCAGCCATTTCATCCAGTCACATGACCGATCTCAATGGAAGTGACGTCAGGTGTGCATATTGACAGTAGTAATCTCCACTTTGTACCCACTGATTTACATAGAATAACAAAATATAGTTATTCTATATAGATCAGTGTTTGTACTTTGTGTTCATTTTGTCTCCTGATTCGTGAAATGCCGTGTTGTATTGCTAAACACTGCACTGTTTCGGATAGAAACAATCCGCGAAATGCTAGATTTCACAAGTTGCCAGCTGGCAAGAATAGGGACCGTCTACATATGCAGTGGCTTGTGAAATGTGCACGTCCTGAACCAAAAGATCAACAGGTCCGTGTGTGTAGTGAACACTTCACGTACGTGGAGGACTACTCTAATAATCTGATGAAGCATTCCATGGGTTTCGCAAGTAAACTGATACTGAATGATGTTGCAGTAACAAGCCTACTTAACAAGGACCTACTGCATATGAAGTTCAAGGCTTGTACCTTGCTCCATGATTGTGGTTGTGTTAACAGGCTAGTGATGGACAAAAATGAATGAACCAATCTTTTTTTACGACTGTTTTCAGTGTCCAATATGTACCGGATCAGCTGTACCGGAATTGGTGGGGGGGTGGGGGGGGCACCTCCCATTATGATCATTTGTCCTAGCTAGTTCTCAATAATTTTCCTTCATTGACGCTTTTTCCAATTATCGTAATTGGCAACTGAATTCACCGGTTTCTCTCCATATGCGATCAAACAGCAATGAAATCATGGGCGAAATTCAGGACAGAAAAATAATTTAGGCCTGTGCGTTGTGTTGATTGATCAGGTCCGGGTTCCAATGAAATATCGCCTTTCACTCTCGGTATTGCATGGGTTGATAAAAAAAAAAGAAAAAAAAAAAGAGGCACTCGGCAGTCAAATAGGCAGTGTGCTGCTCAAGCTATTGGCGTGAGAGGTATAAAAATTTGAATAACGTTGATTTAAATACAGCAAATACACATCCAGATGAATGATTTTCTTCTTACTTAATCGAGGAGAACAAGCAGCATCTGTTAAGTGTGGATGCCTCGGAGTGAACCTTCTGTAAATCATGAGAATGACTGAGATCAGGTCAGGACTAATAACTGTTTTAAACAGATGTTTTGTCACAATTCTCAGTTCTGGTTCCGCCATTGTACTGAATTTAGCCTATGATTTCATCGCTGTTCTATCGCATATGGAGAGAAACCGTGTCTTCAGTTGCCAATTACGATAACTGGAAAATGCAAAGGAAAATGATTCAGAACTAGCCAGGACTAATCGTCTTAAAGGGACGTGTCTGCGCCCCCCCAATTCCCAGTTCTAGAACCACCACTGCTAGTGGTGTACATGTGCCTGCTCATGTCTCTAGCTAAATAGCTAAAGTTGGCATTATTATGATGCTGATTTTTGCTTGACAGTGCTGCATTTTAAGACACCCAAAATGTTACTTATGTTTGGCAGCGAAGTTGCTGCACATTATCGCTCCCCCAGTATCAGTGTGCACTGGCAGGGTAAGAGCACAGATCTCTGGAACACAGCAACATTTGTCAGTCGCCAAGCCTTGATCATTTTTATTTATTAATTGAGTGATTTTCATTTTTATTTTATGATTAACGATCGATTAATAGCATAAAACGAGTGAGTTGCGAACAAAGCATTTATGCTATTTCCATCCGTTAGAGAAATAATGTCATTATTGTCATAGTTGGGAGGCAGAGCAGAAAAATCACATCTGAATAAAATCTTGGCTGTTTTCAGCATGATTCATGTATCCTTTCATGCCCTACAAAATTAAAGCAAGCAATACCATTTGTTTCTCTGAACAAATTTCTTTGACATTCCCTGTCATTGCAGGGTCTCCAGAGAATTCCTGACAGCTCATTAGGCTCCCAGCATACATACATACATACATACAATGCATGTGTAGCTACTTCCTTCTGTTTCATTATCCCCACTCACATATTATCACTCAATCAACAGACAAATGAAAAAAAAAATAGACGAGCGTTATTTGCGATAAATGTGTGGATCCAGTGAACTCAACACTTAAGATAAAAACATCAATGAACGAGAAGGATAAGCGACTGAATGTGCTATACGCACATGTGACGTCAGCGCTATGATTTGTGATGACATGCAGAAAATGTTTATGATGGCGGCCACTGTGGAGAGCTTTGACAGTTCAGCGAAGAAGTATCATCATACCAAAATGCCTGGGGGGATGTTACTGATTTTTTTTTTCATGGTAGGCTTAGAAAACGATACTTCATTGAAATATAATGTTTTATTAGTTATGCTCAATGTCCGGAGTGTCCCTTTAAGTGAAAAAATGAACAAGAAAAAATGTCACGTATTTTTTAAGCATTTGGACATTTTTAAACACGAGTGTGCAATTTTCCTCTTTTTAATTATGTTTAAAGGCATTATTATTTAAAGTGAAGAATCCCCAACCCTTACCCTAACCATAACCCCTTACCCTACCCCTCGCTCTTACCCTAAACCTTTCCCTAACCCTAATCCTAACCCTAGCCTGACGATGACCGTTGTTCAAAACTTAACCCTTACCCCTTACGTTAACCCCAACCCTACCCTGACTGTCACCCTGAGCCTAACTCTAACCCCCAACCCTAACCTTACCTTGACCCTAATGCTACACTCTCATGTCATTAAGCCATTTTTTGTTCATTTTTTTTTTAGTAAGGCATCTGGTGGGTATTTTGACAATAGCCTTTTGTTCGTCTTTCTGCCAAAGTAGTTGGTAGTAGGCAGTTCCTTCCAGGTAAGATGACCACTCATTGCAGGAGTATGTAGTTTGATGGCAAATGAGTCTGCCAGGTCCTGAGATACTCCTTCACCAGTTTTCTCTCCCATGTCCCATGGAGAAGGCAAAGGGAAGTAACTGTAAAAGACTTTCAATTAAATTGGTTTTCAACTTCTTTTCATCTTGGCCAGTTTATACAAATTTTCTTTTTGACAGCTTGAACATAATATCTTGAAATCCACTTATTTGGAACCATGCTTACTGAGAACTGCCTATTGGACTCAAAACTACTATTTTATGTTTTTCAAGCCTGTCCTGAAGGCACCCCAGTTATTCTTTGTGTTTGTTTAATTCCGCTACTTGCGCACCTGGTTTAATCAAAACCTCATTAAGCTGAATCAGGTGAACTGATAGCGGGATTTAACAAACCCAGAGAATATGAGTGGTGCCTTGAGGAAAGATCCTGGAACCAAACTCACGAGGATTCTGAGGATTTCACTTTCATATTTCATTTAATACATAAATCACAGCAAAAGGGGAAAAAAAAATATAATAATTAATTATTCTTTTTTATTGCTTAGAGTATTCATTTCTACTATTTCATGTTTTTCTTTTTGTGCAAATGGACGCTTAATGCGCACATAAATACCTTAAAATATTTTGCAAAAAATGTATAACTTTATGATCACAAACAGCCTTCGTTGTAAAAGTGTAAAAATGTACTTCTTAAAATGAATAGTATGAAAAGCATTTTAAACTCTTACATCTATTTCTACCTATGCATATTAAATGAGATATTCCTATCTTTCATTAAAACCAGAACATTTTCACTGTCTTGAGCTTCGCTGGGGTCATTTTGCTACAAGCTGAATTTATGATGTGAAATTCACACATTTTCTTGTGCAGGTGGTAATTTAGCCTCAGACTACTGACAGGAAACCCATTTTTGGTTCTCAAGCATACGTATAATTACTGATAAAAGATCAAAACAGCAGTCACAAAGAGGAACCCCTGCGTTTAAAATAACCAACTGTTTTTATCTAAATCATTCTCGACCTAATCACTGACGTCAAGAAACAATATTCTGGTGATCAGTGCTCACATTAAATTTCAACATATAAGTAAGATTCACATACCGAGAAACTTCATCTCGCCTCTCCCTCATAATTTTACTGCCACATTGTAAAACACATCTTCTAGCAAACGTACCATGTTAAGTTAAAACCAAAAACTACAATCGTTTTTGTTTAGAATGATAAGGAGAAATGTGATTTTCCAAAACAAACTCCAACCCCCCCAAATTCTCAATAGCTGCAACTGAAAATCTGGCTATTTTTAACACAGCTTGCACTTCTCAGGTGCTGTTTGGAAGTTACAGGCTTTCACAAGGTGGTTGCTCAAGTTTTTCTGCAGCAAATACTTAATGAAAGCTGTGATTTGGAGGGGAGGGGCTTCAGTGGCATCAGCAGCTGTATCAGCAGCAGTCACAAGGGTCAGCATTTCTCAACATTCAATCATTACCTTTGCCAAGGAGGTTATGTTTTTGGTGGCGTTTGTTTGTTGGTTTGATTGTGTACAACATAACTCAAAAAGTAATGGAGAGATTTTGATTAAATTTTCAGAGAAGGTGGGTATCAAGTCAAGGAACAGGTGATAAAATTTTGGCATATCTAGGCCGAAGTACTGCTGTATTATACGCCAAAGTTCGAGATTTCAAGTCTTTCCAATGGGCCGGAGTTCCAATCGCCGTGCCTCTGGGTTTTGCTGCCCCCTGGCGGAGGTCTGCGCTCTCTGAGTGCTTTTCTAGTTCTATATGGGAATTTTCTTAAATAAAACTAGCTGGATATTTTGGGAATTTAACAATGCTGTGAACATGCAAACCTGCCCATATCAATCTGACATTTTCCAGTTAGTGTCATAGGTTTCATCTGATCTGAAAAAGAGTGGAAAAAAAAGTTGCAAAATCTCAGTCAGGATTACAATTAAAGGAGACATATTTTGCGATATTTCCAAATTTATATTTTGATCTTGGACCCCCCTAGAGTACTCCTGATCATTCAAAGTGCAAAAAGGGTCCTTATTAAGCTCATACTGCCATCCTCGAAAAAACCTATTTGTAGTCCATTGTAGTCTCTGCCTGAAACGCCACATTGGGGTGGCTCTTCCACTATGGCCCCCACTCCCCGTGTGCCCACTTTCTTCTGACTGGCCAGCTCTGTGGAGGGCGGATCTAGGCGGGTCGAGGTTGCAGAACGCAGTTTTCCGGGTCAGTCTCCTCAGAGTGAAACGTGAGACGCCTCTGCCCACTGATAAAGAATCAGTGGAGAAATTCAGCAATCTAAGGCAGTACATGCGTATAGATCTAATGAAATGAACTTGTTCTAATAAACACAGCGGCGAAAGTGGAAGACGCAGCGCGAAAGTCTGGCAGCTCAAGAACGAATTTGCTATCGGCTACAGTTTGCTACGGCAACAGTGGTGAGTACAGCAGTTTTTCTACTGTATAGCTAGTATGTAGGGAAAGCTAGAATCCACCCCATATAGACACATTTGTAGAACGGGTCGACATGCCCAAGTGTAGACCGGAGACATTAGAAATCCGGTGGGTCTGAGTTTAGAGGGAAACACGGACAGTGTGGAGCAGCTATTAGTGGACCAACAGCTTATGCACTGCTTTGGTGTGTATTAGGACCTGCTGGTTCGTGTGCGTAGCTGTGGTGTCCCAGATAGCAAGCACCTCCGCTCCGGATCTCCCCCGGCTCTGTGCCGACTCCAGCTGATCCGGCTCAGAGCCGGGGTACATCCGGAGCGCAGGAGCTTGCTATCTGGGGTGTTGTTAGCGTGGAGAAACGAACAGCTTCTGTGCTGGTATATGACAGAGGGACGAAAGCTCCAGGCTAAACGGCCATTTCGGAAATTGCCCGTGGTAATGGTTTACTCATTGCTTCGGAATGACCAGCTTTTCCTCGCGGAAAATGGGCGCGTTCTGGATAGTGCCGAGAGCTAGATAGAGCTCCGGGGATGTCATGAACATAATACAGGTTTTACAGACCGTAAGTTCTGTTTGCGTGGACCGTTGCTGATGTGGAGCTAGTGAATCGATCACTTTTACAGGAAAGAATTTAATATTCAATCGATGGCAATGCAGAGAAATCATTTGTTATACCGGACACGTTAAAGCCTGTGCGCTTCCCTATTGCTTTCACGGTAGTATCTGAGAGCTTGTCCAGACATTGAATAAGTAAAGTGATCATTTCACAAACACCCAAAAAGGCACCCTAAGCTCTGGAAAACCTACGTCTGGTCTAACTGCAGCCCAACTCTGCAGACGCAAACAGCACCTCTCCGGTTAGCTTCAACTGTAGTGGCTACAATCAGGCAACGTTATGATGACACTGTCACATTGATGCTTATGTGTTCACCAGGAGCATTTTTAATTAGCAGAAACGCAAACTAACATGCAGTAGCTGATAAGCGGTCATGACTTTTGTAATGTGAATATAGGCCACTAGATGGCAGTATTTACCTTTTTTTTGTTAAGCTCAGACTGGAGTCATGTTTAGACATGTCCTGGACATGTCTGGGGCAAGTCTCAGAAAATTAAAAAAAAGAGGTCTAAATGTGGGTGGGGTCTGCAAAAGAGTATATAAGGAAAAGAATTGAGACAGTAAAGTAGTAGGAGAAATTGCAAGAAGATGACCAGACCTGCCATTCTGTTCAAGACCTGTGACGTTTCTTTTGTGGATTTCTTTGCCTGTGTTTGAGCATTTTCTTCATCCAGGACATCACCAAGCCACCCCACCAAAAAGGGACTGTAATTATTTCTGTTTTTTCTTATTTATCAATCTTGGTCTTTAGTTGTAGGTTGTTATTAGTCTTTGTCTTTGTTAAAAATTAAATGTGTTTTAGTTGTTAAAACTGTGTTTGTCATCCCTTGCTGTTGCTGTTGTGTTATAAATGTTATAACAAATTGGGGCCATAACACTTTGAATGAAATCTGTCGTGCAAAAAATTTGTTTTGCGTCCAGTGTGAAAGCTGCTTAATGCGCCCATAGTGCATGTATTCAAGTCTTTGCATTGACTTTGAATGTAACCTGTCACGCGAAAAATTCGCATTCGGTGTGAAAGCTGCTTAACGCGCCCATAACGCCTGTATTCGTGTCTTTGCATTGACTTTGGATGTAGGCTAATCTGTCCCGCGAAAGATTTGTTTCATGTGCGATGTGAAAGCAGCCTTATGGATAGTAAAGCTAGAGAGAGCTCAGGTATGTTATGAACATAATGCAGGTTTTGCAGACCGTAAGTTCCATCAGCATGGACAAGTTGCTTATGTGGAGCTAGCGAATTGATCACTTCTACAGGAAAGAATAATCTATTAAATCTCCACCTATTAGCAACTAGCCACAGCAATTTCTAAAGAGGGATGAAATTATGTCAAGGTAATGCAGAGAAATCATTTGTTATACCAGACATGGTAGAGCTTCTGCGTTTTGCATTGCTTTCACGGTAGCACCAGAGAGCTTGCCCAGACATTTGTGAAGTAACCGGCTGATCCTGGTCATGGATAAGTGAAGTGATCACTAACTGTAGTGGCTGCAATAGGACAATGTTAAGATGAAACTACCACATTGATGCTTACCGAAGTAACACAAGCATACCGATCAGAATTACTGCATATAAGTTAACCAGGAGCATTTTTAATCAGCACGGCGGCACACAAACTAACATGCAGTAGCTGGTAACCGAGCGGTCATAACCACAGAGACAAACCCTTGCAATACAGGTTTTATAGACAGCAAGTTCTGTTACTGTGAACAGTTGTACCAAGCATCCAAATTCCAAGCAAGTATTGAAAGTTAGCTTCAAATGAGGTTTCTGTTCACACACCTTCTGTAGAATTTCCCCTGATATCACTATTGCATATTTAGGACACAAACTTTGGCAACAGTAACTTGGCTACATTCGCCGCAGTGCTACAGCCACAATCAACTGGCTATCACGTCAGGTTAGCTTATGCAATAAAAGCAACTTACAGCTTCTGTGTCTGTGAGTCATGGACAGTCGCGACCGATACAGGCTTTATCTTCAGATATTTTACAAAGCCTGCGTTTGAGGCCAGTTGTTAGTGCTAACCATCGCTAGGGGTCCTGCTAGCCACCCGTAACACGTTAGCTTCACGTACATTATTTGCTGTTATATTGTTACTTACAGCTTGTGGCTGTGTGCTTAAAATTAAATGTTGGTTTGATAAAAACGAATTATCCTTAAACTTGAACAAAACAAAATTCATGTTGTTAGGTAAGCGTAAAATGAATACAGAGGTACAAGTCAATATTAATCGGGTAATAATAGAAAGGGTTTCTGAATGTAAGTTTCTGGATGTCGTATTAGACTATAAGCTCTGATAGAAATCTAATGTTAAATATCTCTGCTCCAAGATCTGTAAAAGTGTTGCGGAAAACTAGACATATGCTGAACCAAAAAAGGCTGTATAACACACTAATTCTACCATATCTCAGCGACTGTGTGAAAGTTTGGGGTAATACCTGCAGGAGCAACTTACAAAAAATATGCACACTGCAAAAGAGGGCAGTAAGGTTAATGCATCGTGTGGGATACCGGGAGCACACAAATGTACTGTTCTTAAAATCAAACCGTTTGAAATTAATGGATCTAATAAAATTTAAAACTGAACAAATTACTTTTAAAGCAAGACAAAACCTACTACCAAGAAACTTCAAAAATTATTCAGTGACAGAGGGGCAAGATATGAACTAAGACGGAAATTAAATCTCAAACAAGCTTGCGTTCCGCACGACACAAAAAAGCATGTGCATATCAGTTTGTGGGGTGATCCTGTGGAATAGCCTCGATGATGACATTAAGAAAAGCAATAATATTACACAGTTTAAAAGCAAATGTATGAAATCAATCATGGACAAATACAGAGATGAGGCGGAGCTCAAAAAATAATGATGATTTAATGATGCGAGGTATGTTGCATTTGCAATGTTAAAGATATGTTAGTGAGTATTACTTTCAGGTATCCGGAGATCCGGAGCGGAGGTACTTGCTATCTGGGTAGAGTGACACTATTAGCTTTGGAAGCAGCAATTCAATTGGAAGAGGGTATTTTGACAATCACTCTGAAATGCAGCTGCACATGGGAGAAGTTAGCACTAGTTTCTGCCGGACAGCTTTCTGTTGGAAAGCTTTTTGAAGATGTGGTAAAAATTGTGAAAGGGTCTGTTTTAACCCTTACAATTATGCTTTTCAAATGCTACCAAATAACTTTTGTTGCCCAAACCTAATCTAACAAAACTGTGACTGAGAACTGAAAATTTTCAGAAAATTTAAAATAATGTAAACCAAGTCCTAAATCAACTCACAGTTTTGCATGGAACCCTGTTCAAATGCATGAGAATCCTATGCCTTTCCCATCCACCACAACTGGCTTGCAATGTAGACTGTGTGCCTATACTGTCACCTGATTTCCTAAAGGCTCAAGGGCAGAAAACCTTTATCACTGGTCAATATTTTGGCAGAATTGTGCAGTTTTTGGGAAAAGCGTCAGATTTTGTATGCGTGTTCTTTGGGTCCGTACAAATAATTTTCTAATGAGACCCCAAAAAATCACACCCCCTGACAGCCGCCATCTTGAATTTGAAAATGGCCACCATCAGGGACCTAAACCATGCAATATCTCACTATCTACTGGAGATAAAAACAAAATTCCAGCTTTTATACCCACGTTTTCTAGTAATACGAGTTCATTGGTCCATACGGAAAATTGATTTTGGCATCCGCCATGTTGGAATCCAAGATGTCTGCCATTTTCAGGCAAAATCCTAAGTATCTTGATGTCTATTTGAGCGAATTGGATGATTTTTGCCTCCACTTCTGTGTTTTCACATAAAAGGAATTTAGTGATGCCTGTCAAATTTTGATTGAGGACAGCAGCCATATTGGAATCCAAGATATGGCCAATGTACTTTCAAGTTTTAATCATTGAAAATTGGTGACAGCCGCATAACGTTGTTTTCACTTCAAACATTTCTTGTCTTTTGATATTTTTGTCATTCTGACAGGTCACAGAGCCAATGTAGTGCCAGCAGGAACCAGAATTATATTGGTAGTTGTCATATTTTGGCTTTGTTACATGTTCGAAACTTTTTTCCATATTAGTTTTGTGTTTTTTCCATACTAAGCATGGCGGGTCTAGCAAGACTTTTGGGTAAATGACATCAAACACTGTAATTTATTAGGCTAAATTGAAAATATCAGATAGATATTAGCCCGATGTTTTATCTATGAAAGCCTTCCATACCAAAGTACGCAGAAACTCACATTAAAATAGCCAACTCAGATCAGTAGATCACACTTGCACATACAGTACAGTTTGTTTAATTTTGTACATGAATTAACTCAAGTGACTGGAATATCTTAATATTCTTTCTGATATTATGAAAAAAATGAAAATTAGAGAGCAAAGTGAAGGAAATTTACATATACCGATTGCTTACATTACTTTATTTACTGTTGTAGCTCTTTATTGTAATATAATGTATAATTTCAAAAATGTTTTCTTTTTATTCATGCAACCTCATAAGAGTTCATTGTGTCTTCCAACAAGCACTATTTGCCTCAATACCCTTACATTTTTCTCTTAAAGGTAAGCATTAAACATTGGCACAATTTAGCGCTTGTCACTTCGCCCATGCCAAAATATGTTCATTCAAAAAAATGTTTTCCACTTGCACCCATGGACATGTTCTACACGCATTTTGAAGTCTGTTCTATAGTTTTGTTCTTGTCATTAGGACTGGAAATATGCTAAATTCCAGTTTTTAGACTTGCTGATTCCTTCTTCCATGGATTTTCTGATTCTAGGATGTTTTGAATGGTTTAGCTTCCCATAGGATTTTGAAACATCAGTGCCATCTGTTACCTGTGAATGTAAACCTGCCCAAATTGAAAGTGAAAGTTATATAAACAGGCCTACAATATATGTGCCTCAAGTGACAAATGCACACGTTTTAGCCGTAGGTTTGAAATGAAATTTGAACAACGATTACACCAATACATATTGAAGATGGAGAGCTTGATCTCAGATCAGGAGAAAATGCTGATTATTGGATCCCCACCCAACATGACCACACCCAGTAATTTACAGTTGCACTCCACCAGCCTGGCTGTCTTACTTGCATGTACCATATTATAGTCTGCTACTATGGTTTCGTCTGAAAAGGATTTACCTGACACCCATGCCCCTCATAATGCCCGTTTATCACTTGATGGCGGAAAGATGAGAAGGGCCTCATTCCAGTTTGGACCAAATTACCCATTGTGGAGAGGGCAAGCAGAGAACTAGCATATCGCAAGTGCACCAAGTCTTGTGAGGGCAACTACAGTTGTTTCAAAGCTAAATTAAAGTGCAGCCCCCGTTGCAAATGTAGTGGACTCAATTACCAAACTTTAAAACTGATTTGGGTATGTAGATTTTTGCCCATCTTGGATTTCAATGAAACATACGCAATTGTCACGACTAATGTGTGGGTTGAAGAACATTGAAATGATTCAGTGGGCGATTGTCCCGAGCTATTTTGAGTGAGTGATGATTTCTCTGGATCATGGTTTCCGTCTTAGATTGCAATTTGGCCACTGGTTTCAAACATTTTTACAGGCCCCATTAGATTCCTTGATTAGTAAAACACCGTGTGTTGAGGCTGAAATCATTTCCTAATGATTTCAATGTCCAAACGTGAAAATTCGCACTGTTATCTTTGATATATTGAACAGCTTTTACGAAATGCAGCCACCTTGGAATCTTGGATTCCAATATGACCGCTGCCTTAAATCAAAACTTAACATGCACTGTTGAATTCCTTGTATGTGAAAACATAGGACTAGAGGCAAAATTTATCCAATTTGCTCGATTATACATCAAGATATTAAAGATTTTGTCTGAACATGGCGGCCATCTTGGATTCCAATATGGCGGGAACCGAAAATCAATTTTCCACATGCACCGTTGAACTCGCAGTACTAGAAAACACGGGTGTAGAAGCTGGAATTATGTTTATATCTCCAGTAGATTCTGAGATATTTCATGCTTTAGGTCCCTGATGGCAGCCATTTTTTAATTCAACATGGTGGCCACAAGGGGACGTAATTTTTTGGGGTCTCATTAGAAAATTATTTGTATGGACCCAAAGAACACCCATGAAAAATATGACACTTTCCCTAAAAACTGAACAATTGTACCCCTTAGCCGCTTGACTATGTAGGGCTAACTTCACCGCAAAAACTGAAAAATAAGTCCACCTCACCAAGCAGTTTCATCTTGTGTTAAAACATTTATTTCTATAACCTTTTCTCTCAGTAAGACAAACATTTTTCAATGGGGTGAGGCAATTTTGACTGATTTACAGATTTGCCAATGGGATAAGAAAATTTCACTTGTCAAGCATATGGTAATTTAAAGTAAGCTCATATTTTCAACTTGTGAGGGAAAAACTCGGAAGTTAGGCCTCATTTTGAGAGAAAATGACGAGTTAAGACCGAAATTTTTTGCAGCGTTGTCCCAGCAGCGATCCAACTTCAAGTTGTAGTTTGACTTCTGGCTGGGAGGAGGACTTCAGCTTAACACGACTCACACCCAAACTGTACAACGGCACTATTCTCGGTGTATAAAGCCCAGCTCCCTGCCATACCTTAAAATGTGTCACATGATACAAATCCATCAGCCAACTCAGCTACATACTGAGACCTATCACTATTTTGGTTAGGTAAATAGAGAGGAGTGGGTAAGAAGAGGGGTGTTCTGGAGTGTTCATCACCAAGACTTGATGAAAAGTTTACACTAAACTTTACCCCAAGCAGATGGATGAAAGGAGAGAGACAAGGAGAGAGGCACATTGATGTGGCCCTGACGGCTAATTGGAGCTGGCAGAGGCAAAGGTTCATTCGTCAGCACGGCAGAGGGGCTCGCTAGAGAGGAGCCAGGGGCAATCGATGTCCCATGGGATGGCTGGTAATCACTGTGCCACTCAAATTATGTCCAGGGTTAAGTAGCATCCAGAGATTATGGGTAACGGGCCACACATCGGACTGCAGATACGCAGCTCCCCTTTTTGTCCTGTTATAGATCCTCCACGTACACACAAAGATACACATAAACACGATATAAACACAAACATACGATACATACACAATCACAAACACAAACGTACACACATACAGGGCCATCCCTCATGTAGACAGAACTGTGCGGAAGTTTAGGCACCCAGGATTTTTTTACATTCAAATTTGGTCTTAGATTTTCTTTTTTAGGGGTTCAAGCCCATAGGGCTGAAACCCTATTGTTTTTGTGCTGGTTTATTATTATTATTATTATTATTATATTATTATTATTATTATTATTATTATTAGGTGTTCAAGCCCGTAGGGCTGAAACCCTATTGTTTTTGTGCAGGTTTATGATTATTATTATAATTTAATTTCTTCTTCAGAAATGTTTTCACAAATTCCCATAAAATGGTAAATGGTAGAGACCTGAAATTTTGCATATTGGTTGGAAGTTGTGTGTAAATGCTGCACAAGGCATTGTTAACTCAAATTGGCCTGATGATGGCACTATAATTCAAGGAAAACAGTTTTTCACTTTAAAGGTCATAACTCCTACACTGTAAGTCCGATTTACATGAAACTTGGTATAGACATTCCTTGGTACAAACTTAACAACTTTATAAGGACCTCTAAGGTCCACCATATTTAATTTCCAGAATTTTGAATTTTTTGAAAAATACATTTTTGAGATCTCCTCAAAGGCCGTAGGTCCGATTCCTTCGAAATTCACTGTGGATCACCATTGGGCCAAGTTTATCAAAGATTGCATAAGGCTTATTGAAATCTTTTTTTTTTCCAAGATATTGACCAATGAACTTCAGCAGGGGCGTGGCTTAGCACATAAATGAGCAAAATTCAAAAACCATTGGGTCAATCATCACAGAACTTACAAGATATGTCCATATCCTGTACCAGGAACATACCTTAACAGTTCTATGGAAATAGACCCATAGGGGGCGCTATAAATGCAAAAAATGGGCATGGCATAACACAAATCAGACTATAAATCAGCAATTGTTTGTCCTATAGCCATAACACTCACAGAATATATTCATGTAAGTACCTGAAACATTCCCTGAAAATTGGAGTCAAATTGACTGATGGGGGCGCTATAAATGTAAAACAAAGCAACGTGGTGTAACACAAATCAGACTATAAATCAGTAATTGTTTGTCCTATAGCCATAAAACTCAGAGGATATATTCATATAAGGACTTGAAATATGCCCTGAATATTTCATTCAAATTGACCGATAGGGGGCGTTATACATGCACGTGGTATAATACAAATCAGACTCTAAATCAGCAATTGTTTGTCCTATAGCCATAAAACTCTCAGGATCTATTCATATAAGGACTTGAAATATACCACGAAAATCTCAATCAAATTGACCAATAGCAGGCATTATACAAAACCCAAAACCAGCGAAGTTGGCACGTTGTGTAAATCGTAAATTAAACAGAATGCAATGATTTGCAAATCCTTTTCAACCTATATTCAATTGAATTCACTGCAAGGACAATATACTTAATGTTCAAACAGGTGAACTTAGTAATTTTTTGCAAATATTAGCTCATTTGGAATTTGATACCTGCAACATGTTTCAAAAAAGCTGGCACAAGTGGCAAAAAAGACTGAGAGAGTTGAGGAATGCTCATCAAACACTTATTTGGAACATCCCACAGGTGAACGGGCTAATTGGGAACAGGTGGGTGCCATGATTGGGTATAAAAGCAGCTTCCCTGAAATGCTCAGTCATTCACAAACAAGGATGGGGCGAGGGTCACCACTTAGTGAACAAATGCGTGAGATGATTGTCAAACAGTTTAAAAACAACATTCCTCATCGAGCTATTGCAAGAAATTTAGGGATTTCATCATCTACGGTCTGTAATATCGTCAAAAGGTTCAGAGAATCTGGAGAAATCACTGCACATAAGCAACAAGGCTGAAAACCAACATTGAATGCCCATGACCTTCGATCCCTCAGGCGGTACTGCATCAAAAACCGACATCAGTGTGTAAAGGACATCATCACATGGCCTCAGAAAACCACTGTCAGTAACTACAGTTCGTCATTACATTTGCAAGTGCAAGTTAAAACTCTACAATGCAAAGCGAAAGCCATTTATCAACAGCACCCAGAAACGCCCCCAGCTTCGCTGGGCCCAAGCTCATCTAAGATGGACTGATGCGAAGTGGAAAAGTGTTCTGTGTTCTCACGAGTCCACATTTCAAATTGTTTTTGGAAACTGTGGACGTCATGTCCTCCGGACCAAAGAGGAAAAGAACCATCTGGACTGTTATAGGTGCTAAGATCAAAAGCCAGCATCTGTGATGGTATGGGGGTGTATTAGTGGCATGGGCCAAGGCATGGGCAACTTACACATATGTGAAGGCACCATTAATGCTGAAAGGTACATAAAGGTTTTGGAGCAACATATGTTGTCATCCAAGCAACGTCTTTTTCATGGACGCCCCTACTTATTTCAGCAAGACAATGCCAAGCCACGTTCTGCATGTGTTACAACAGCATGGCTCCGTGGTAAAAGAGTGCGGGTACTAGACTGGCCTGCCTGTAGTCCAGACCTGTCTCCCATTGAAAATATGTGGCGCATTATGAAGCGTAAAATACGACACCGGAGACCCCGGACTGTTGAACAACTTAAGCTGTACATCAAGCAAGAATGGGAAAAAGTTCCACCTGAAAAGCTTCAAAAATTGGTCTCCTCAGTTCCCAAACGTTTACTGAGTGTCGTTAAGAGGAAAGGCGATGTAACACAGAGGCAAAAAGGCCCCTGTGCCAACTTTTTTGCAATGTGTTGCTGCCTTTAAATTCTAAGTTAATGATTATTTGCAAAAAAACAATAAAGTTTCTCAGTTTGAACATTAAACATCTTGTTTTTGCAATGTATTCAATTGAATATAAGTTGAAAAGGATTTGCAAATCATTGTATTCTGTATTTATCTACGATTTACATAACGTGCCAACTTCACTGGTTTTGGGTTTTGTACATGCAAAACAAAGAAACGTGGTATAACACAAATCAGACTAAAAGCCATAAACAGTTTTCCCAATCATGACAAAACTCTCAGGATATGTCCACATAAGAACCTGAAACATGGCCTGAAAGTCTCAATGAAATCAACCAGTAGGGGGTGCCTAACATAACACAAATCAGACTGTAGATCATAAGATGTTGGTCCAATCATTACACTGGCAAAATAGGCCCACATAAATACCTGCAACATACTCATAGAGCCCTATCTTACACCAGAGACCCTAAACCCATTATTTGAGGATTTAGCCTTGCGTTAGAGGCATTCCCCCGCAAAAGTTGCTATCTTACACATCTGCCTATATCCCCAAAACACCAGCGCTACCCGTTATAATATGCATAGGCGTGGTTTTGGCGTTATGCCAGTTAAATCAATCATAGTGCCTGGTGCTATTGCCTTTAGTAGCAGGCTGCGTCATCCCAAATCCTCAAACCAAAACCTGTGATGGAGAGAGGAAGGTCGCCACATTTCTCCGAAGACGAAGTTAAATTGCATGTGCATGAGGCCAAATCCAGACAGGGGAGGATCTGTTTTTGTTAAGTTAATCATGAATTGTATTATTATTAGGTCTCCAAGACGAAAGTCGTTATCGTCCTGTTTTTATTCTTATTGTTTGTACTTTTTTGTGCGCTTTCGTTTGAAGTAACTACTGGGCCGATTTTTATTGAATTTTCAGGGATGATAGAGCACAATGAGGTGTCGGCACGTCACCAAAAAAAAATTTCATTTTCACTCTGCATAAAGGGGGATAACTCAAAACGTAAAAATCTTTGAACCTCAATAGCTTGAAAACTATTCAAGATAATTTCACAAAACTTTTACCAAAATGTAGAGGACATCATTCCCCATCGATTGCACCCATAGCGGTTTCTGAGCACCTGACTAGATTTTTCGCTATTCCGAAAAAACTGAAAATTTTTCGACATTTTCAAAATTTGACTGAGGTCCTCTTTAAAAATCTTCTTCTCACTAACGGCTGTAGTGACAAATATGTGTAATAGCTCAAATGAAATCAGATAGAATTCTCTACAAAGTTATCAAGGCATTTTTCCAATTTTGTCTTAGAACTTGAATTATCCTCCTTTGAAAATGGCTCTTTTCGGAAAGTGAAATTTCTGGTGTCATATTTTAATGCTTGTAGCTCAGTAACAAAACATGATATTTCGTATTTAATGGTATCAAAATGTTTGAATATATAGATCTACGATTTCTCTGATATGCTTTATTATATAGATGTGAATAGTTTAGCTGTAAATTTAGTATAAATTAAAATCTTTGAAATTTTGCGATTTTCAGGTTTTCTGAGGGTGGTTGTGTTGGCAATTTTCAACTGCAGCAACTGATAACAATAACTGTGTGTTTCATAGCTCATTTTGAAGAAGATACATATATGAATTTAGGAAAATTACTTGAAAAATCATCAGTCACGGTTCTGCTCTTATATTTGCTTGAAGAACCCCTAAAACTGAAAATCTCAATTTTGAGGGAACTTCAGAGGATCATGACTCATAAACTAATGATCCAATCGAAGTATTGTTAACATCATCACATACGCCAATGCAAGCTCTTCATTTTCTATGTTATACCCTATTGCTAAAATGTTGATATTTAAGCCATAAAATTTAGAAATATCATGATGGGGTCCGGAAATTGGAAAGAAATTGCTGTTCACCTCATTGTAACTTTAAAGGATCATAACTCACTGGATTTGTGTGGATTACTCTATAGTAACCATTCGACCGAATTGAACGACATTTTCAGGGACGATATACTATTATGTAAAATCTAGAATCACGAGGCCAGATTGTACATTTTCACTCTTAGTCAAGTAAAAAAGCATCAAACAGCTTCAAGTAGGAGCCTATTTTGAGTTTACTATTAATTCAAATGTTCAGGTAAGATAGACTGCTACTTAACTTCGTGATTCACAAGGCCCTTTTTGGAATTTTTATTCTCAGTCAAGTGAAAAAAGTGAAAAGTGATAGATTTTGCGTAGACTCTTTTGGGGTAACTGCTAGCCCAAATTAAATTAACTTTTCGGGGATGAAAGAATGCTACCTAACACAGTGAACGAAGGAGCCCGGTTTTATATTTTCAGTCTCATTCAAGTGAAAAAGCGACATTATTTTGCTTCAACAGTGTCTTCCTGAAAATAAAGCTAAACTTTCTTCTACCATACATGAGTAATATTTCACTATTTATTCTTCCATTGCGGAATGTACGCAAAGGACAGTCATGTCGTTAACGTAAGGGCGTAAGGTGGCGCGTCTTGGAGACCGAAAGAGTTGTCGGCAACAACCCTAGTTATTATTATTATTATTATTATTGTTTTTTGACATTGTCATACTGTTTAATGTTTGGTATGTATTAAAAAAAAATCAAGCCTACACCTTTTGTGATGGAAACTTCAAAAAAAAAAAAAAAAGAAAATGAAAAAATGTGTTTCGCCATGCATTTCCAACTCCCTCTCCTGTCTGAAATGAACCATAGAACAAAATCCCATTTTAGAAAAATAAAATTAGGTCTATGCACTGGCGCTCAGCGACGTTACTTTTTTCCTGGGAAAGCGGAATATCAGAACTCTTCAGTGAATGATGGTGACAAGTACGTGGTTTCGTCCGTTTACATTTTCCAATCGGACAGCTGTCTATTTTTTGCAGCAAGTTGCGCGACCATGCTGCAAAAACAGGTGTGCGTACTTGTCGCCAAAATTACCTTCATTCGCAAAAGAGTTCTGAAATGCCGCTCTCGCTGGAAAAGAAATTACTGTTGCTGAGTTCCAGTGCATGGACCTATTTATAATTAAATTATTTTTCTGTACTGAATGTAGCCCACTATTTTGTCACTGTTAGATCACATGGGGGAGAGAAGCCGTGTCTTCAATTGCCACTTGATTATTCTTGAGTCGGAAAACATGTTAATAAAGGAAAATGGTCTAGAATTAGCCAGGACTAATTGAAGTCAATATAGGGATGGATATTTACCCCAAATTTTCAGGTCTAGCCCCCGCCCTGATTACCTCCGCCAGGAGGTTATGTTTTCGGCAGCGTTTGTCTGTTTGTTTGTTTTTTGTTTGTTAGTAAGCAAGATAACTCAAAAAGCAATGCACCGATTTTGATGAAATTTTCAGAGAAGGTGGGTATAAAGTCAAGGAACAGGTGATTCAAATTTGGCATATCTAGGCCAAAGTACAGTTGAGATATACGCCAAAGTTCAAAATTTCGAGTCTTTCCGATTGGCTAGTTGCACAAGATGGCGCTGTGTACATTCTGAAATACGTTGGTAAGCTCAACTATTTCTGGTTTGCTTCTGCTACTGACCAATCTCCATCAGATGACGAGCAGATGACAGGTATATCATACCGAAAATGTGATTTTAGCTATAGCCATATTCCCAGTATTTGGCTTAATTAACCACGGCTGATGTTCGTATGATTTATCTCGATTACCTGTTACTCATGTTTGTTCATTGGCACTCTAAATGAGGCGTTTGCTGCTCCAACGAGAAACGAGAGGATTTCTAACAAGCAACACAATTCCAGCCGTTCTCACTGATGACTGATGAACTGGCTTTAAGCGACAGACAAAATATGTGAAAATATCTGATAATTAATGTGTAAGTAATCCATAACTTCGAAATGCTGTTTCATAAATCTAACATTCGATCCATGCATATTTTAATATTGTCGATACTTTGTTTCCCTTCCCACTCGGCGTCAGTTGCACTCTCAAGACCATCACATCTGGAGCTATGGTTGGCTGAGCACATCTAAGAAAACCATAACAATATCGCAGTACTAGCAAGCCAGTTGCATCGGAAGATGTAAAAGTAAATTCAATATAAAACCTAAACAGAAAATCTTGCTAGCTCTCTAGCAAGCCTTGCTAGCTACTCAACTTTGCTACTGCTCAATGAAAAAATGAAAGCTAGCTCCAGATATTAATCTAATGAGGAAATTTGGGTCGTGCAACACTGGATGTTTGTCGCTTAAAGCCAGCTCATGACAGTTACCAAAGCAAACAGCTGGAAATGATGCTAGGTAGAAGCGTAGAAAACCCTCTTTATCAGAGGGGCAGCTAATGTCTCATTAACAGTGCCAATGAACAAACAGTAGCAGCTAATCGAGAAAAATCATGCGGACATCATTCACGGTTCATTAAGCCAAATCATGGGAACAGCGGCAATAGTTAAAATCACATTTTCGGGATTTTATTCCTGTCACCTGCTCAGCATCTGATGTAGACTGATAAATGACGGAAGCAAACTTAAAATAGTAAAGCAAGCCAGTGTATTTCAGAATTTACTTAGCCCCATTTTGTGCACATAGCCAATTAGAATAGCACATCGGATCGCCATGCTTTAGGGTTTTGCTGCCAACTGGCGGAGGTCTGCGCTCTCTGAATGCTCTTCTAGTATTATATATAATATATATCATTAATATATATTATACATAATAATTATATACTATTACAAAAGTGGAAAAAATGATTGATACAAAATACAAACAATATAGACTTACCTGAAAGGCCCAGGTACCTGGTGCGCTGGTGTACACGCGTTCAGGGGTTCAACTGAGGCTAACGCAAGGTGACTTTTTATAGGCGAGTTAATTCGGGAAGTGGAGCCGTATTTGCACGTCCACAAGTGTCCAAGTGGATGCGCAATGAAGCCGCCTGGGCGTGCTCTTGTAAAAGCCCAAATGGGTAGCGGGTGGTTTGAGGACCCGCTATACGCTTTCTTTAACATGTATGGTCAAGATAGCAATTGTAGGGAAAGCGCATAAACACGCCCACGGGCACACCTCCAGGCGCAAATAAAGGATTCGGCATAATGCATAGCAGGTAGTATGGCCGCAAGATACCGTTTAGGGATAGTTTAAGCTGCTAAATGCGTATTTCATGGGTAGTGGGTAGTGGCAAAGGGTAGGGCAGTGTGAAAGATGAGCCTTAAAAGTGTTTTTTGTCCCCCGCCACCGCGGTAGCAAGCAGAGCAGGGGAGATAGTATTCAGCTTCGTCCGGCCGTCCGTCATGTCGCATTTGTTATGAACACGATATCTCAAAAACGGTTTGACCGATTCCATTCATCTTTGGTGTTAAGGTATATTGGTGTGATACGCCCACCCCAGTAGATTTCCGTGACTTTGGCATTATACTCAAGGTCATTAAGACCATTTGACCACTAACAAATTCCCTGTCAACATGATATCTCAAGAACGGTTCGACCAATTCCATTCATCTGTGGTGTCGATGTGTATTAGGGGCAGGGGACAGAGTATTCAGCTCCATTCGGCCGTCTCTCCATCCGTTCCATCCCGTTTTATGTGAACGTGATGTCTTTAGAACGGTTTGACTGATTCCATTCATCTTTGGTGGGGCGGGGGGGGAAATAGTATTCAGCTCCATCTGTTCGTCCGTCCGTCATGTGTTTTTTGTTGTGAATGCGATATCTCAAGAACGATTTGACTGATTCCATTTATCTTTGGTTTCAAGGTGTATTAGGGGAGTGCTCAGAGCCCACTCGATTTACGTGACCTTGGCATTATTCTCAAGGTCATTACATCCATATTACCACTTACAAATACCTTTTCAACATGATATCTCAAGAACGGGTTTGACCAATTTCATTCATCTTTGGTGTCAAGGTGTAGTAGGGCTGGGGGACATAGCATTCAGCTCCGTCAGTCCATCCATCCATCTGTCACATCCCGTTTGTTGTGAACAAAATCTCAAGAACGCTTTGACCAATTTTTTTCTTTTTTGGAGTCAATGTGTATTTGTGTGATACGCTGACCCCAGTCGATTTTCGTCACCTGGCGGGGGACATGGCCACGTTTAGTGGCAACACTTGTTAATTAAGCTGTTAAAGCTTTCAACTACTAATGGTCTTTCTTGGCTAGAACCCCGGAATTTCCGCTTGCAGTTATATATATATATATATATATATATATATATTTTTTTTTGTTTTGTTTTGTTTTTCACTTTGAGTTCCTGTAGATATAAAGCACATTACGGACACTAAACATTACTTTTTTTTAAAAATCTAACAAAGAGTGTTAGAAATAAAATGATTTCATGAAAGATAGTAACAATAGAGCACATAGCTTTTTTTGAGAGCCCTGATTGTAACATGATCAAAGTAGTCTGGGATGACGTGGTGAGAGTTGTGAACCAAGAGAGGAACTGAGGAAAGTTCTCCAATATGCAAGGAAAAGCCCAACAGCCAAGTGTCATCTAAAACTATATGACTGCTGGACAGCATTCTTAATTTTTTGGCAAAAGTTTGTAACACAAAATAGTGATTTGATTTAGTTTTTAACAGTTCAATGCTTTTACAATACATTTTTTAGCATTTATAAACCTTTAATGATTTTTGGAAGCATCTCCTGTTTTGCATGTGCATGTGTTTGGCATGTGCTGAAAACTTTTGCATTTGTAACATTTGTATTTATACTACTTCCATATACATATTGGCACACAATATCATATACCATCAAGCACTCCACATATGCTCCCTAAACAAATATATTTAGTTGTACATACAAAAGTAAATACTCAAATATTCCCCCCCACCCCCTCCCAGTCCTAAACATGATTACAATCCCCAATCTGGTCCATCAACGGAACTCACCGTACACAGAAACTCAGTGTTCAAGAGTTTGGAGCAAAACGCAATTGGCCCTTGACCACTAAGAACGAGAACCATCAAAAGCAACAATCACTTCAGCAACACAAATTACTTCACCGCTCAGCAAAAAGTCAGGGCTCATAACCATGGAAATTGGCTGGGAAATCAACCGTAACCCGCAGACTGTGAAATAAGGACGGCGTGTCCCACATTAATATTCACACAGTCCCGTATCCCCTGATGGTCAGTCACTTTGGCATAGGCGTTTCGCACCATTTTCGGCACTTTAACCTACTCTCGAGGACAGAAGATATTGAGCTTGCACCGTCCCTTCATCAGGATGTCCCCTCATCCCGGAAGAGTGTAGCCGCCAAAAATCCAGAGTCCCAGCATAATGATAGCACTCAGTATAATGAGCAAGGTCCACAGCGGCGTGAGCCAAGGGTTAATTGCACACAGCCGTGAAATAATCATCGCAGTCATCGACATCTTTACTGCCCGCGCCATCACCACCACCATCACCGCCTTTAAGCCCAGAGAGATTTCTGGCATCTTTTTCAGACCTGTGGTTTGAATGAGGAAATTTTTGTGCGCCAAAACATATGGGTAAAATGGCTGCCGGAGGTGTTCACACGTCCAGCAAGTTAGGAAAACTACGACCCACTGACACACACAGAACCACACACTTATACTCTTATAAGTTTATTGAATTTAACAGTTAAATTAACGCATTGTTATCTCCTTGTTATTTTAACTGTAAGTAGAGTCCTGTGCGCATTTTACTGTGTTTTACAGGTAACATACAGGGAACCTCTGTTATAAACTGATTGTAAAATCACAGCTAAAATAACTGGCAAAAAAAGGTGTGAGTATATAACAGTGTGGATGCATACATTCATGAATACGTATGTAACTCCAAACTATACGAGATGTACATACTCATGCATATACACACAAGATATGATGAACACAGACACCCAAACATGGCCAGAGAATCGTGTCTGGCACTTGTAATGAAGTTAATGGTGCAGACAATGCTGTAATATAAAGAAAAAGGGGAAAGGACCTTTGTGCTTAATGGGATGTTAACGGCTTCGACGGGAAAGAGACTGACAGTGGGACATGGCTGGACACGGAAAGAGAAGTAACAGAGAGAGCAAGAGAGACAGAGAGAGAAGGAGGAAAGAGAAACTTTCAGCTTCATTTCTGAGAGATCTTGCCGCCAGTTCGCTGAAAGTGGATTATTAACATACTGCAGGTGGAACAGTCACGTCCAGAGCTTCATTCAATTTACTGCCATACACCCTCTTCCTCTTCAACTCCTCTCCTCTCCCTCCCACACCTCGCAGACAAAATCTTTTTACCATCAAAATCATAATCTGGTGATTTACTTCACCATTTAGGGACTAACTGATTGCCTTGCAAATGGGGACTGGTTCTCTTCATTAGTGTGAGACTCACAGGCGTGCACGTAATGCACTCTCGCCATAACTGCTCTGCACAGTAACTGTACGAAAGCTGCAAAATGTCTTATGCAGGCAAAGAAACAAGTTTATCCATCACAAACAAACAAAAATAATATTGCTTTACAAGCACAGTCATATGACACAGCATGAAATGGAACACCACTCTAAGCATTACGCTTTGAAAAATGTTGCAAAGCCAGCATGCACTGTTCCGCAAGGATTTGTGGAACAAAAAAATTGATGCAACCCAGTGATTTTGCTTGTTTACTTTTTGATCAGCACAGCATAACAGAAAACCTTCTTACCATCTCTTGTCAGCT
Organism: Gymnothorax reevesii; assembly: GCA_029721435.1. Lineage (NCBI taxonomy): Eukaryota > Metazoa > Chordata > Actinopteri > Anguilliformes > Muraenidae > Gymnothorax > Gymnothorax reevesii. The sequence goes on along the minus strand of CM056574.1, from coordinate 25,591,477 downwards.
CTGCCAAAGCGTTCAAATGCAGCTTTATTAAGATGTTGGGAGTTACCCGATGCTGGCAGAGCATTTTATAACAATGTCAATACTACACTGCCTTGTGGTAGCGCAGAACTCCCAGTCCATTTTATGTAAATGTGAGAGAATTGACAGCTATGCTTATCTGTCCCAGAAGAACAGCAGTACCAGACACACGTGCACAAACAGCAGAGTTTTGGGTCATTTTTTCCAGACAGATTTAATACCTGGTTTAGTCACTGGAGAAAGTAATTAGACAGTGAAATCACCAGAGGGTAGTGCAGCAAGAGTCACAGCCGAGAGTCAAAACTTGTGAAACAAAAATATCCACAGATGAAGGCAGTATCAATGTACAAAGCACCGGTACAATCACTTATTCACTATATTTTTCTTTCTCACTCCCTTTCATTTTGTTTGACTGGCAAAAAATATCAAGAAGCTTTGAATTAACAAAGCATACAATGATCAGGAAAAACACATTCAACATTGAACAATGTGTGTAGAGGAAAGAATGGTTGTCTGATTCAAATTCTTATGTTCTTTATTTGCACATATTCGGGAGTTGAGTGGCTTAGGTATGTTATGATTCTGATCTGTCTTGCTATGTTCATGTTCTGCTTTGCCATGTGCCTGATCTGTTTGCCATATTTTTATATTCTGCCTTATTCGTATTTGAATCCTTGAATTGTCTGACTATTCTTTGACATGTGTATTGTGATTTGGTAACCTAGACTTGTTCATGTATTGTCTTAGTTTAGTCTTTCCATGTTTAACATTTAACCATAGTTTCATTCTGGTCCGTGTTTTGCTTTCTCCCATGCATTGCACTTTGTCTCCCCCTGTCTGGTCTCTTGGGTTGTCATTGCTCACAGCCCCAGTACTGCATGCCACTCTTCGGGTGATTTCATGGTTTCTGGATTTCAACCTTCCTTCCAATCTTGTTTACTTCCTTCACCTTGCTTTTCTATTTTACTAACCAATACTAATAGTTTGTTCTTTTCGCTAAGATTACTAATCCAACTAACTTTGTATATTATACTATCATACTAATAAGCACTAGGGATTGTATAGCTGCACTTACTAATTGATTAACAAGATCTCAGCACTCGCCCTGTTCTAGTATCCGCCTCTTGTCTCTCCCTAATCTCCTTTCTTTTAATCTGCATTTCTGTGGATTCTCCACATCTGCTCGCGCTGTCCTTTCTCTCATTATCTATGCACGTTAGAACTACTTGTCTGGAGCCATATGTCTGTCTATAGGATTGTCTCGTGATCCCTGTCCACGTTTTGGCTTTTGCCTACTTTATGTGATTATGTTTTCCCTCTTGTTCCCTCCTTTGTAGTCTCATTTCCTGCACCTGTGTTCTATGTACCATGTGATCTCCCTGGAGTGTATATTAAGTGTCGGTTCACTGAACTTCCTCGTCAGGACGTCTCTCGTGTTTACCTGTGCTGCTATTGTATTCCGCCTTGTACTTATAGTGTTACTCTTCTGACTGGACCATCCAACTTTCAATTTAGGCTCTGAAATTTTTTTATTACTGTTGCATCTGTGTTTACAAACTCTTTTTGCCCGACTACGATTTTTGTGATTGCTGCCCTAATAATAATTTGGTTACGCCCACTGGTTTTTGATTTTTGCTTCTGTCAAACCTGTGCCTGTGTACCGAATCTGTTTTTGCCTGACTACAAGTTCTGTGTTTGCTGCCCTGGTTTTCGACTCCGATTCTGCTCTCCTGGATTTTGACTTTTGGATTGTGGACTCTGTACTTTTGCCTTCTGCCCTACGGGAGTTACCCCCCTCGCTCAATCAAATCTCCTCACCTACAATCCTGTGTTCTCGCAACTGGTTCCTGAACGATACCTCACAAGGTAAACATCCAAAGAAGTTGTCCCCTTGAGCAAAATACTTAAACTTGTTTCAATGGTATATTCCATTGAGGTAATACAATAGAACTGGAGAGAGCAAGGAAGTCCCACCCCTATTACTTTCAATGGGAGATGCTAGGCTAGCTTCCTCAGCCCAGGAAGTATGGAATTGACCGAGGGCATCTATAAAAATGGCGTTCCATGGGTGCTTTTCTGGCACCATTTCATAAGACTGCCAATCTGATATCACAGCACAAATGGCCAAGAAAGTGTGTCGCCTGTGCGGATTGGCAAATGTTTTTGAGTGGAAATGACGAGCAAACCTGTTAATCCGGAAAACGCATGCACTTTTCACTCTTCTCGTTGAATTGCTGGAATCAGAGCAGCAGCTGGACAACCAAACTCGTGCACAGCCTGTCATCAAGCTCTAAGTATCAGTTCTTATTTTACAGGCCCTCTTGAAAACATTGACCCGTTGTGTCGGTCAAAGAGCAAAATGAAGGATTACCGAATACATTTTCTATTGTTTTTGCTTTATTTGGCAAGAAAAACAATGCACGCTTTTCTATGGAGCCACCGTATCGTTGGCCACAAAATTGTCCCCAGTGGGAAACGCGGAACCAGGAAGCTAACATGCTAACTGGCTGAAGCAAAGGTACTTCCTCATTCTCTCTGATTCTATTATATATATCTATGGTATATTCAGTAATACCAAACGATGAGTAGCTGTGCTGCACTAAGCAAGGTTGTGTTTCTACTTGGCATTCAAATAATGATGATGAACAGAGCTTACAGCGGATCAGCTGTTTGTGATGCTGTGTCAGGGCCTTAGGCTTTTTTAGGACCTATCAATCTGACTTAATATACGGCCACTGAGCAGCCAGTTTAGTGCAGGGATCTTACAGTCTTGTCTTGGAGGGCTGCAGTGTCTGCTAGTTTTAAAAGTATTTCAGCACTTCAACCGCAAATTTATGTCCCAAGCCAAACTGTGATCAAAAGAAATTCTGGAAGAGATGAAAAAGTAATTGAGAGCCCAGAAAGGGTTACAAAGCCATTTCTCAGGCTCTGGGACTCCAGCAAACCATTTTGAGGGACATTATCTCCAAACGTAGTCATTCTTTCTAAGAGTAACCAGCCCACCAAAACTCTTTCATGATAGCATTATTGACTCATCTGGGGTGTCAGGAGCACCCATATGAATATTTAAAAATTGCAGGCTTTGTTTAGCTTAGATAAGGTCAGTTTTCATAATTCCACCATTGGCGATAAAAAAGCAAAAATGGTGTCCAAGGAGGAGTTTCAAGGTGAAAACCATTGCTAAGAGAAACTCTTCTCACTTTTACAAAAAAAAAAAAAAAACACCTTGATGACCCTAATGCCTTAAGACATGATATTCTTTGGACTGACGAGTTGAAAGTGAAAGTTTTTGGCAGACATGGATCTCCTTACATTTGATGACAAAGCTCACTGATGTCCACTGCACTTAGGTTGTGTTGAGATTGTGTTTGGAAGCTTTGCTGCTTCAGGACTTTAGTGTCTTGCCTTAATTTACAGAGCTACAAATTCTGCTTTAAGTCAAGAAAATCAAACTGGACCAAAACTCCACCACAGACATGTCAAAGACCGATCCCCAAACATCAGAAGCATCTGATTGCTGTACTCACAGCGAACGGAGGCGTAACCCATTATTGAGTGTAAGGGAGCCACAGGTCTTTCACATGGGTAATGTACGTTGGTACTGGAAAACCTTTTCCTTCAATTAATTAAACAGTCTTTCAAACAGTGTATTTTTTTCCCTCATCTTCGCTGTGTCTCATACAGTATTACATTTTCTGTGAAGGCCTGGGACCATTTAGTGAGACATACATGCAGAAAATGCTCTGAGCTGGGGAAAACACCCTCTCTCGGCACTGTATGTTCTTTAGGCCTTTTCAGCTCAGACGTGCCTGTGAAGCTGGACAGGCTGTACACCAGGAGAAAACCAGATAACCACAGGTCTTCAGCCTAACATTTTGAAAAAGAAATACATATGGTTTTTATGATTGCATCTTTACTGTGCCTTAAGAAATGTTTTGTTAGCATAGAAATTTTTCTCATTTTGCTGCTACAGTGCCCCAAATCAAGTATGTCTAAATGTTTTTCTAAATAGGCAAACTCTACCATGACAAATCCATAACTTCAAAGCCATGCATTCTGAAATATATGAGTAAGAGAATCCTGACAATGACTCATGTCAAGGATGTTCATCCCCTTTGCATGAAAAACAAAATTGGGCCAAATTCCCTTTTCTTCGGAGAACACAAAATATGATAAGTTCCACCAAAGATAATTTTAAATTCACCTCTGTTCAGTTGCAGAATACATATTGCCTACTTTGTCCTACTTTGTAATGTCTCCTGAAACTATGGAAACAGATCTGATCAGTTCCGCTGTCATGAAGATTAAGGGGCCGATTGTGAATCCCTGCTATGGCCTTGCTCAGGGGAAAATAACTGGAGGTTAAAGAAAAAAGAATGACAAAGTTTTGAGCCTCTGAGGGAAACTGCCGAGTCCAATGTGACAGCATGCGGAAAATAAAGTAAAATTCAGACACAACCAAAATCAAGCTGTCAAACAGCAGGATAAGATGGGCCCTTGTCTGAGAAGTGACCGAGAGGTCTAATACAGCTCTAACTCATAACTCATAGGCTGAAATGGAAGTGAGTGTCCAGATATCAGTAATCTCCGCCGCACTTCACAGATTCAGCTTCTTGAGAAAAGTAGCAGAATGTTCAGTCTGTGACTTGTGAAAAAGTCAGATGCTAATTCATGCCTTCTGTAAAAAGATTTTGTGGTCAGATTTGATTTAAGTTGAGCCTTGTAAACTGAACGTCGTACACACTATCGGTTTCTGAGTGGAGGTGTAAAACAATTTCTTTACTTCAATGTTTCAACAAGACAGTGACTCATGCTCAAAACAAAAACTTGCTCAGGATAGCTCAGCGCATCAAACATAACTATTGTGAAATGATAAAGCGAAAGACCAATTTCTGTCAAACTGTAGCAGAGTTGGAAAAGATTTACATGGAGCAATGAATAAAAATGTCAAAAACTGCAAATGCAAAGCCAATATACAGTAAGCTCCCCGAATAAGAAATAATAATTTCAAACAGACAAGGGTGATGTATTGACTCCGCAGTGGTTGGAACTGGGATCAGAGAATGCCAAGAAACATAATTTTCTTTTTCTTTTTTTTTGGTACAGACATTTTTTCAGTAAAACTATTTACAAATCTTTGTGTTGCTGAAGGGCAGAAAAAAAGCTATTCAATTAATTAAAATGTTAAAATGTCCTACAACATCTCAAACACATCGGCCAATTCTCTATTCCAGTGACGCTCTATCTTTAGCCACACAATACTCCCATCCTCTCCATAAATGGTCTCCACATAAAGATAGTAACCCATCTGCTCATACTATCATGCCATTCTAGTACTGACTCCCTGAACCTCATCTTCACATGTCTCCTTTAAACTACCCCCCATGGCATCCTTTTTTCATCCACTCTTAGTGGATCAGCTCCTTATCCACTCGGTGTGTTGTCATTGCATTAATAAAAGCTCATGTCATTCCCCAGCACTCACATAAAGGTGCGGTAACACTCAATTCTTCGGTGTGCTCTGAAATCTACAGTACTATTCTTTGGGCATAAAATAAATGTCAAAATGAGTACACTTTAAAGGAAAGACCTTGTTTCCTGAGAGTGGCTTCAGGAAACCTACTTAACACAAACTTGTCATCCAGAACTGGTGGTCAATCTCTCCTCTTTCTTTTGTTTTCAATACTTTTGAAAATGTTGATTTTAGCAAGTGACTTTGTTCTTTCTCAGAATAACCTACTAGACCCTCACTAGTGTAGTCTAAGGGCTGTCTTTGGAATTAGCTATGTCCTTACAACTGTCAATGAGGGGCTCCACATGCAAAAGCAGCATTCCTTTTATCTTACACCTTAACCCAACCAACTCAACCAGACTGTTACTCCAAGCCCAATGATCATCTAAATTCTGGAGAATGGAAATGCCTTCCTAGCTAGCTACTCTGCCTCTGCAATCAGAAATCAGCAACTTAAAGATTCTGCAGCTCATTTGATCTACAACCTGTCCCGTTCCAATATCTCTCCAAGGGCTGCTTGTGTACGCTCAAACCAAATTCAAAACCTCAGTGCTCGCCAATCAGAGTAAGAAAGAGCTCAATTAAATCTTCAAACTATCATTACAATCCAAGGACGTGCACGTGAGAGTGGTCGTGTTAGCAGCTGACAGTGCCACTAGTGTGTGCTCCAGAGGGTCTGTTGCCTTCACAGAAGACCTGATGCTGAAATGAGCAGGCAACCTCCTATGGAGGATGCTTAATGAAACCCGTTTCCTACTGCGCGGCTGGCCAGTTTAACAAACCATTTAACAAAAATTAGGTTTTTGCCTGCGAAGCAGGGGATATATGTTCCTAATGTCATATCCATTGCTTGAGGAATTCAACAACTTGATGGCGATTGTCAATGCTATATGACATCCCATGAGTAACGTCACCGCTCTGGACCCGATTCGCAGTGCTGCTCAAGGGCGATATTGGGGGTTGCTAAAAGCCCATTTCGAATCCACAATTAATCGATTCCGCTATCATCTCTGGATGAAAAGTCTTGATAATTTGAGAGTGTTGCATGCCCTTTCGGATAATACCAAATAGGATTATTTTTTGCAAATTTTCAGATCAAAACATGTCTACTTTAAAAGCATAGAGTGTGACAATACAGCAACTCTGCTTGACAGATATAAGGCTTATATACACCATAGAAACACAAGGAAATGGGCATACAAATAGATTACACCTGGAGAGCGCAGACACACAAGATGCTGATCCCATTAACGGAATAGACAATGGAATTTAAGTATATGCATAGGCTGCTAGCTTATAATATTGAGAGCCCACGAGAAAAATTTCTGGCATACTTGACCATTGATGAAAGAGTTGTGAGCGTTTTTGTGTGGCAGTCTGAAGGCCACTACTGAGCTGCCATTTTGCCTCCCGGATGGGCGATGTGTGACACATGACGTCACATGAGAATCTCCACTCTTCATTACTCTTGTGTTGGGGCATTTGGTCTTCTACCGTGAACTTGCATAAATTCAATATTTGGCTGCTGTTTTCTGTACACAAGACCGTTAGAACAGTACTTACCTAAAGCCTAACCATCTATGACATTTGTTTTGAATGATTAAGAATGAATTAGATACATTTAATTGTTGCTATACAGAGCTGTGGTGACATTACATCACATCTTCATGATAGAGAAAAAGCTCCAGTTTGTGCGGCACCAGAGACAGAATGCCAGCAGTTACATTGCATTATACAGTATGAATAAATACATGAAATTTTATTTAATTCAAAGTCAATGCAAAGACGCGAATACACGCGATTCGCCTGTATTCGCGTCTTTGCATTGACTTTGAATGTAATCTGTCGTGCGAAAAATTTGTTTTGCGTCCGATGCAAAAGCAGGTCAGACACAATCAACCAAAGAAAGGGTTTTGCAGGCAAAATGTGTGTTTGAATTACTTTGCAACAAACTATGGACATTAGGTTGGACTAGCTTGCGGACTTGATAATAAAGAAGTGGTCTGCTCGCCTGCATTCAAGGAACTGCTCTAACAGTGGATCAATGTGGAAAAATTCATTTTGCGTCCGATATGAAAGCAGCTTAACTCAGACACAATCAACCAAAAAAAGGGTTTTACAGGCAGAATGTGTGTTCGTTTTGCTTTGCAACAAACTATTGACGTAAGGTAGGACTGCAGTAAGGGCATTCTGTCATGGTTTCTGGTGGGAGTTACTGTTGACACAGACCTTGATTTTTTCATAAAAACAATCAAAAAGACTCAAAATATTCATCCACATGATAAAGGAGGTCTTCAATACCCCCAAAATGACAATAACTAATTTTCGACCAAATGTGATGTTACGGTGTTTTGCCTTTGCCCGGCAACATGGAACGTGCGGTCATGCTGCTGACCTGAACCAGTCCTGCATGTAGCTACACCCAACCGCTGCACACGCAGACATATTGTTCTCTCTCTCGGCCTTCAAACAGCCTTCTTGAATATTTTCACGAATATTAGGCTCTGTTTGTGACTAACAATGTCCTTTGGCACAGAAAAATGGTGACCACAGTGAGTAATTTATCGACTATCCCAATGCTTGTGCCATCTCACTCGCCATTTATAGCTTCTACGTGCTGCGCCCATGTGACGTCAGGGCATCTCCGCGAGGATTCTTCTGATTAGCTGAAATATTTTCAATGCCGGCATCAATGAAGTCATCAATTGTGCTTCAGAACTGACTTTCGGAGATGGATAGCTTAGTTGTGTGAGCTCCATATATTCAAACAATTGCGTGAATCGTTAGTTTATAACATGATCTATCTTCCAAACTGTATTTTGAAATTCCGTTGTCTATTCCTTTACGGAGACAATACCTCTAAAAGACATGCAGGTTGCTGGAAAGGGGAAAGAGAGAAGGACAAGTGTATCATTTTGTTACATGTCTAATCATAATAGACTTTTGCCTTCCATCCAAGGGGCACATTTTTATAGAAGGACATTTTTAATGAAAAGATATTTCCACATAAGAAATATATAGCAGACAAACCTTTTCCTGGTTTGTTTCCTGTCAATTTTCATTTTTGTTTCTCTTTCCCCTCATTCCCTTGTATTACGCAATGTCATAGTCGTTTGCTGTAATGCATAAAATAGTCAAACCCACCCTTGAACATACTAAATAAAAGAGAGGTTGAGATGAAGACACTGCTCGCTGGGTTAGAGTAAGTTTAAAGAACGTGCTGTCAGCTTTTGGCTTGGGTTTCATTTACAGTCTCCAGTTGGAGCTGGATTAAAATGACACGCAAGTGATTTTGGATTTTCATCATAAGGGTTCGCTTGCAGCTTTGGAGGTGGTTTAAAGAGAGTGTCGGCATGTTCGGAGTCGGATTAAAGAGTTAACTGTCCGGTTAAGGGTTTGGATGTAGGGCATGCTCGCAGGTTTGGAGCTCATTTAAAGAGTGTTCTGGCATGTCTGGGTCTGGTTTAAAACATACGCTGGTGGGTTTCGGGTTAGGCTTTGAAGTCGTGTTACCAGGAGACATCATAACAACCTCAACTAGGAGGTTGGGTGCTACATTGGTCCTCTGCCTTGAAAGATGAACGGTCAGGGAGTCGAGAGGCCTAAAGAAAGAGCACATCCTCTTGAGAGAGGAGATGAGAGGAACAAAGGAGTATTTAGGAGAATTAAGGCTGTGTAGCCCATAAACTCCTGTGATTCGAGCACAGGATCAAGATAAATGTGAACACGCCTCCTGTTGACCTTGACCTTTGACCTTTCAACCTCGAAATGCAAATTTGGACAGGGTACCCTAGGATCTTCTACCCCACAAGGTTTGGTCACCCCAGCTTCAGTGGTGGCCAAGCTGTCGTGTGGGCGGACACACACACACACACACACACACACACACACACACACACACACACACACAGAGACGGTGCTAAACTGTATACCCACGCCGCCTTGTTGGGCGTGGGTAATTATCTGCACTGCAGCCCTCAGACAGTGTACTTGATATAAGCATACATGTGTGTATATTTGTGTAATACAAATTAAGAGTTTTAATTAACAAGGGTGATCATTTATCTCCATGTGTGTGAATACGTGTGATTAAAAGTACGTTTCTGCGTGCGTGGATCTCTGTTTATCTGTGCACACACTGACTCCTGTGGCTATGAATCATGCCTTAAGCCAAATTTAGAATCCGACAGTATCAGCATAAACTTTTGTGGAATCACCAAGGCCGCGTCAAAGCTGAAAGCAGTATTAAAACTTTGCATATTCTTAATCTGGCATAGCACTGCCCCAGAAATAAAATGCATATGTTGAAAAGCTGAAGCTCTTGATACAGCTGCTGGTGTGCACTCCATAATAGTGGAGGCAGCCTCACGACTAATTGAGGGGGTTACTATACAGTAAGGATATATTAATTAATATTAGTCACCGCAGTAATGAGCATTAACTGGTAATCAGTTCGGTGACGGTTAACTAATAAATCAGCAAGATGAATAAGCATTATATAACCATAATAAACTATTTATTAACACTCTGTCACCCTTTTTGAGAAATTGATCCCTTATGTTGCACAAACGATAAAGTTATTTGATAGGCGTACATTAATACCCTAGTTAGTAAATCATTACTGGACATATTAATTATATGTTAATTAACTGTTAGTTCATGCTTATTACTGCATTGATTGGTGTGAATTAATATATCCTAATTGTAAAGTGTAACCAGTGAGGGGATGTAGCTGCACTCTTACAAGTGTAGCGGGTATGTTCAGGCATACATCAGATGTAGATCGCTTACTCACGTCACTGTAAGGAGTCAACGTTAATAGACCAAATCTGAGCAAAAAATGGAACTAAGCCTTACGGTCTGTGATGGAAAACGTAGCCCTTCGACTCAACCCTTCATCTACCTCTTTTCTTCTCTCTCAGGCTCTTCTCTCTCTCATCTGCTACTCTCCCATGACCCAAATTACCCCCTCCAAGTGGGTCTCGCTTCAGAAAAACGCATCGCCCCCGGCCCTCTGAGATGGATCCATCACCATAAAATCCGCCACTTTAAAGAAAATTCAGGCACTCCGGAGTTTTCTGACTCCCGCTCACAGCTTGGCATAATGGGGCACCATCGGGACACTGTATGAGCCCATCATGTAATGCACATTGTGTGTGTAATAGCTTTAAAAAAAGACATTCAATTCAATATACTCTGCCATAAATGGCATATATAGAAATGATCTCCACCCAGAGTTGTTTGTTCCCACCTCAAGTGTTACAAGCACCTCTTAACCCATAAAATGCACGATATAAAGAAATTGGACGGTACAACGGCGTCCGATTTCACAGCTTTCAAAGGCCAGAAGGGATTCCCACATCAGCATGAAGACAGTCTTAAAAGAAAACTGAAATTACATATCAGTGAACTCACAACAAAACAGGTTAAGCCAACCGTGGTCTAAATCTGAATTCAGTATTGACTTAGCTTGATATGACTGTGTACTCCTCGCCTGGTAAAGCCCTGCAGAAATAGGTGGCACCTATTTCAGGGGAGTTAGCCAAGTGTCTGATGTCAGCGTTACCGTTCGCTCCGGGGACAGAAGGAGAGCCGGAGAGAATTTAAAAAAACAACAACACTTCGTATTTATGCGCACAGAGCAGGGGGGAGGCAGATTTAATTTCAAAATTGGCACTCATTCCTCATTTCTACAGATCAAAGCTCATAAAAGAGAGATGCTGGACCCCTGCCCGGGCGAGGCAACGAAGAAAAGTTATGAATAATGTCTCTCAATTTCAATCATCAAGTCTCTTTTAATAAATGGGATTAGCAGGGCACTAGCGCAGTGTGGCTGTAAACACGGACACTGGAGCCCCTGGTTCTTCCTGTTTGCCTGTAGTCAGGCTCCTCATCAATCCGGGAAGGGGGGGCGGGGTGGGGGGGTGAGGTTCGAGGACGCCCAGCCTGCAGAGCTGGCTCGATTCCAATTCAATTCAGCCAGTTTAGAAAATAAATAGAAATTCAAATTTTCATTGTCTGAAAAATCATCCTCCAGCATTATGGGCATTTTTATGAATGGCATCGTAAAAATGAGCTGTGGCGTTCGGTTCAGCAGTGTCATCCAAACGCATGGAGAGTGCTGTTGCGAAACCTCCGTGAAACGTCATAGATTCTGACTCGTTTACCTGAAACCCCCTGAAAGGATATAATTAACTGACCAAAACATATATAATTACCACCTCCAGCGGTAAATGTGTAATGTTACAGATTGAATATACAAACAGGTGTTGAGGCGTGACAACACCACCAGGCACTGAAATATTGGAGGGAAAGAAGCAATTAACTCCTCACCACCAAACCAGCAGGGGTTATCACTTACCCTCCTGGTACTCAGTATGCTCTCAATAATATTCAGCTGATGACTAAACTACGTAAATCCCCTGAACTACAACCCCCATCATTCCACAAATGTAATCTCAGCAGGACTTAGGCCATATTATGTGCAAGACTGCCTTCCCTGCTCAGAACTGGAATGGACCTCTGAAACTAAGCGGGGGCCCCGGGAGGCAGCAATAACTGCGGCGGGGTCGAAGCCCTGCCCCCGATTGCCTGTGCGAGAATCGGCTGATGGCCCGATCCACGGGAGTCTAATAACGTAATGGCAGTGACCGTCACCGCCAGAGCCCCGGAGACGCTGGGTCGCGGAGGGAGAAGCCGCGATAATCATTTCTGCTGCATATTTTATTTGGTTATTTATTTGCTCATTCATTTGTTTGTTTATCCCAGGCTTCCTGCACACCCGGCTGTCTTTTCATGGATGCCCCAAAGGTTTTTATTTTAGCGAAGATACTGCTACCACCGAGACCTCTACGAGCTTCGCGGGACGTTTTCCTATCTTGGTATTCCAGCCCGCTCTATGCATCTCAGATGGCTGTGGCGTACTAGGACCCTTAAGACTAACAGGCTGTCAAGCTGAAAGGCATTTTCTATTAAATATTAATGGCATTTTGCCTCGTGTTATTATTTTGTCCTTCATTGTGATTGTCTTGCTTTATGCTCTGGTTAAACAAATTGTTTTGAATTTGTAATTTTGCTGTTTTCATAACAATGCCGTTTGTTTACAGAAAATCACTCAGCCAAAAAGGGAAGTGGCTATGAAATACCTTTTTTTTTTAAAAAAATGCATCATTACAAACAAACAAACGAAAAAATATATAAAGTGATAATGACCATGAGGGCAGAGTTCATAATGACGCATTTGTTAAACCTGAATATTTTGATTGCTATGGGTGCATCCTGGACTCTGTCCACATGAAGAAGATGTAGTAACAATGTGCATCCACTAGAGGTCAAGGCTGGATGTGAAAGTTCAGCATAACTGTTCGCCCTCAGATGCAGTCACCGTCCACAATCTCAACATGTGTCAAGTAAATTTCACCGCCCCCCGCCCCCAACCCCCCGCCAAAAAAAAAAAAAATGTAAACATCTGTAAACACAGTAATGGTAATATGTCAAAGCTAGAGAAATTTGATGCAGTATAAAAAGAAATAGTTGTTTTAACTTGAAAAGGTTTGTGTCTTGGGTTGCCTGAAAATTTTGCATTGACTGAATTTAAGATGACGATGATTCAGAGTAATCACAACCTGTTGTCTCAAATGCAGTTAAAATTTTAGGGAAACTTTTTACAGTTAAAGCAGGTTTTTATTGTTTTTTTCTAGAGTAATGATTTTTCTTTGTCAGGAGATTTTCATATGTGTGCGCGCTCTGGCTGTGAGATTTTCATGGGTTGCAGTCCATTATCAATGTGTGCACAATCAATGGCGAACAAACACTGCATTAGCAGCAATGGAGGCCAGGTTAGCCAAGGAATGACTCTGATCATAATAACAGAAAATGACTGGTCAGCCAGCTGCGTGTGGTTTGTATGTGATTTCTGTGTGCTTAATTCTTGTGAGATCTGAGATCTGGGCAGCCCATGTGGGACTTACATGGAGCTCACTTACAAGCCTACTCGGAGCCCTGCCTAGTCGTACCCAGTGTGCCCACTACTCTCGAACCTGGAGCCCACATGCACAAGCTGACTGGGAAGCTCTAAAGAATGTTAAAACTTATGGTAAACTAACATTGTTAAATGAAGTACATAATTTCTGCAGTCCAAAATGGTAAGCCATTTTCTTTACACCATGTTAACCACGTTCGCATAATCCAAGAAACTTCAGAATCTGCTATTGCCGCAATAGGAAATAATCGACCAATCAAACGGTCGGAAATATTCCGCACAGACCGGTTGTGTGAGAGCTGGACATATCTTTTGAGTGACTGGAGTCACAGTATTCAATGTTGCATTGATGATTAAAGGAGCTGTGTCACAATTACTGCGTACGCTCACAACTTTGAACAAAGTAAATCCTTTCAAAAGCAAATAAAAATCTAGAAGGAATTTTTCTTCTATGATAATTGGCAATGGAAACCAGCTTACATTCTTGTTATCCCTTGGCTGAAGCTTAAAATAGCACTTTAAATCCTCAAATTTCCATAGAAAGTTCCTTTATATTAAAAGCATAACCCTGTAGTAACTAAAATGTATAAATTCGATGCTAAACGGAGACGGCAAGGATGGATTCAGATTATGACTTGCAATCAAGCAGATTCACTTTCTTGAGATGTAAGTTCTGAGCATGTGCATTGACATGACACAGCCCTTTTAAGAATTTTGAGAGATACCAGTTGTTTGAATTATGACCAATCGTTTGCTGGAAATCTACAGTATAATCAACCCTTGACAATGCCACTATCCGCAGCTGTTGGGTGTTCTAACAAAATGGGTGATCTGAACCCAACTGAGGTAACCATTTTACCTTAAATAAAAAAGAGCGACCAGTCTGTGTGATCCTAATCCAGCCGAACAAACATGGCAGCTTCCTCGTGCTGTCCCTTGCCCAACATTTACACGCAGTTTTCACAGCGCAAAAAAAAGGCTTATTGTTGTTCATAGCAGAAATTATGTACTTTTTTTTACTGTAGTTTTTCTTATCCTTCAAGGAGTAAGTGAATTTGCAGTAAGTTTTTTTCCAGTGTTTTAGTCCTCCATTGCTTTCCATTACTAACGTTGACTGTTACATAAACATTAGTCCAGTTAATGTGGCGATATGCGTGATTTGCTAGTTTCCTGATTAGCACATTGTGAATAAGCCACATACCCAGAAAAATACATATGATCCACTTGCTATAAACATTTGCATCAGATTTGCTCCCAGTTTATGACATTTGAGAGGTGTTGCGCGAATTTCACACCCAAAGTGTGAAAATTCAGGGATATACAGAGTGCTGCAGTGATGAGGTCCCTTTGAAGGCCAACTTGGAAATTTCTCACATGCTAGGTTACCATTTTAGATTGCCAGTGTTTTATTTATTCATTTTTTTGCACGGGGTTTCTTTTTATGATGACTATGATGTCTGTGCTAAACCTAAGGCAGCAGGCATGGAAAGTTTCGCTCTACAAGTTAAATCTACAAGTTAAAGAAGAAAATGTGGTACACTTATTTGGTCAGTTTCATCACAGACCTTATATTTGGTGGAAAAACAAAATCCCAATGCAAAAAAAAAGATATTTGAAATACGGCTAGGAAAGCCAAAGGTGAAAAGTACTAACCTGCTGCCGCATTTTACTATTAGAAATGGTGGCAGTCAATAGTCTATGGATCTAAAGTGCAGGCTCACTTTATGTATCTCAATTGCCTGACCATAAAGCATGCAGTCACAAGAGAGTCAGATGTTACAGTTGTTTTGTTTTATTGACTAAAAACTACATCACCTGCAAAAGCAGAGAGATATTGCATTTAATCTATTTGCCAGACTCTTTTGTCAAAAGCAATTTACTGAGGAGTAACAACAGAAACCCCAAATGAGTGACCAACATCATCAGAAACAAGCCCAAAACATTGACCTTCACTTTATTCCACTAGTCTCTTCAAAACGGCCGACAGTATTCGCATAAATGAAACCAATCACATGCAGATCAAACATTTCCGACATCTAACAGTTAAGATATTCCACATAAACAGATACTATTACAGATTCACTTCTTCACCATACATCGGTGCTGAGACAGTCTACAAACAACGGTCGTCTTCATTAGAACCCTATCGTGAAAATATCTGACTTTAATTCTTATTATGTTCCTCAAAATATCACTTCATGTTTCGGCGGACTTCCTTTTTGAGAAAGGCCAATTAGCTCATTGTAGCTTCCGCGTTGGCTGAGAATATTGGTATAATTCTGTGATAACTGATAATTGCAGAGTGTAAAATCAAATTTTGTCCCTGAATGGATAATAGCTAAAGCAGAGAGTTTGATAAGGTTGTAACACAGTCAGGCTCATTAATATTTTAATATTGACAAAGTTAGTTCTATTTTAGCTGTGTACCATGGAGTTCTAAAAGATGAATATGAAGTCAAAATGCAGACTTTCAGCTTTAATTTGTATATATTTCCATCCAAATCCAGTAAACAGTGGAGGGATTACAGCACTTTTTTTATGGTGGTCACCTTTATTTAATAGAACAAAAGTAAGTGGACAATTATCTGTATAGCCGTTTGCTGCGCAGCTACGTCTGTTATTCCTTCATTATTTGAAACGTAATTGAGCAGATAACAGGCTTTTGGAGTTAATGCCAATGATCGTATCTGTATTTGTAATCTGATATTAACTCTTGCACAAAGTATTTAATTGACTCTTGAAATAAAATTAAAAAGTATAGTCACTGCCAGTGAAGCGAAGCCATCATAATGCCATCTAAATGACCCCATCAGAGAGGTATCAAAAACAGCTGGTGAGACCTATTCAGCCGTTTAGTACATTATTTTAAAAAAGATGAATACACTTATGTGATTAAGGAGCACCAAAAAGCCCAGAAGACCACAGATGTTAACTGTTGTGGATTACAGAATAATTGTGCCCCTTCATAATGCCAGTTTAAATGAAGAACGCCCTCCAGACGATCAACATTCAAGAGAAAACTTCACCAGAATAAATAGTGAGATGTTACAACATAAAATGTAATGCATTGGTAAGCCTCAAGACCAGGAAGTTAGCCCAAAACAATGAAAATGCCCTCACAGTTCTGGAACAACATCCTCTGGATAGCGGATACAAAGATAAACTTTTAGAAAATGCATATTGATCAAAACGGAAGAAACCATTCACGATCCAAAGCATACTGTCTCATCTGTGAAGTGCGGTCAAGTGTGGGCAGGTATGTCTTCCAATAGAAGGGGTTCCCTTGTATTATTGCTGAAGTGAATGCGACAAAAGCAGCAGGATGATTTATAAATGAAACTGAGCCGCCAATGATAAAAGATTTGGGAAAAAAAGGGAATGTATTTATAAGACAAAATACATGTTAAACCTGAAGACTAACTTACAAACGTGTAATAAATCCATGACGCAGTAAAATTTGAATAATAAACAGTTAAATTGAGAGGAATCGGACTCACCACTGGAGCAGTCCAGTCCTCCCCATCCAGGCTCACACTGACAGGTGTCAGGGGAGACACAGCGGCCATGAGCACATTCCTCTGTGCAGAGAGCTGAGAGAGAGAGAGAGAGAGAGAGAGAGAGAGAGAGAGAGAGAGAGAGAGGGAGAGAGAGAGAGGGTTACCACCACACAGAAATACATGACCATACACTGGTATCTGCACATGCATGCACACACAAACGCACACACATGTACACGCACATATGCACACATGCACACACACACACAAGCGCGCGCACACACACACACACGAGCGCGCGCGCACACACACACACACACACACACACACACACACACACACACACAAACACGCAAACAAACAGTGTGCGTCTACATAGCCTTACGTGTAAACAATGGATATCAATTTATGGATTCCGACAGCAGCAGTTTAGTTTCGGTGATTTAAATGCAGCTTGCTTTCCGCTGCTGACCCTATTCACACAAGCCAAGAAATTTGAGAAGTGGGAGAAAAATACGGGAAATTAGCTCATTCTTCTTGGCGATGACACTAATATAACAGCCCCCAGAGTCACACCGTATACTAAATATGCTGTTTACCCCATCAATCCCCATTGAACTACTCGCAAACACATTGATTGGCGTACTGTAAGCATTACTGGCAATGCTCCATTCAAGATTGAGTGGACTTTTTAATAATTTTTATTTAGCTTGGTGATAAAATGACCTTCATTTTTTTGTCAGCATGCCAGCTTTCTGGCAGGAGTCAAAAATAAATAAAAAATAAAAAAAGGAAAGGAAGGAGAAAAAAAAACAATATTTAGCATAAATTAGGCAAAGGCAGCCAAGGTCATGGAGGCAGCCGCATTAAATCCAGATGCTTCAAACAGTCCAGACTGACCCGGCAAGAACAAACTGCTTTGATTGAAATCAACGTTATCAGCAAACCCGGAGATGACATTCCAAATAACAAACACTTCATCAGAACTAGAATGGACAGTGTTCCACAAGAGGCATGTGACAACGGTAGACTGATTGCTTTCAGAGAAAAGCAGTGACTTCAATCTAGTGTAAATGGAGCACTGCCTGCTCTGTGGGCAGAGCAGTGTATGGAAACTTGAACCTCACACCTACAGAGAGCAGTGAAAAAGTATTTGAGCCCCTCCTGATTTCCTCTATTTTTGCATATCTGTCACTACTGCCAATCTTCATACAAAATGTAAAAAAGACAAGGAAAGCATTCAGAAACGCAAAAGACAGCTTGTAAGTGATTCTTTCATTTGATGAAGGAAAAAGGCTATCCAGCACCAATTTCACAGGTGAAAAGCTCCTGAAACTTATAGACTGGTCACCATTAGCTGCGACAACTCCACCTAAATGCTTCTGATAATGGGAGATGAGTCTTTCTCATTGCTGTACAGGAATTTCAGCCCACTCTTCCAGACAGAGTCTGTTAAATTCAGCCACATTGAAGGGTTTTTGAGAATGGACTGCCCATACAAGGCACTACCACAGCATCTCAATGGGGATGAAGTCATGACATGGCATTGTAAATTTGTTTCTTTTGAGCCTTTCTGAGATAGATTTTCTCTTGTACCTCAGATCGCTGTCTGGCTGTGTAATGTAATTGTGCTTGAGCTTCTGATAAAGGACTGATAACTGTAAATTCTCCTTCAGGGTTTTCTGGTTGTCACCTTGGCCCTGGAGCAGCAAAGTAGCCTCAGGCCATCATACTACCACCATCGTGTCTGACAGTTGGTATGATGTTCTTATTGTGGATTGCCATGTTAGCTGTACGCCTGATGTAAAAGGACTCATGTCCTCAAAAATGGTCAAGTTTTGACTTACTGGCCAAAGAGCATTATACTAAAATACCTGAGGGTCATCAGGGCGTTTTTTTGGCAAATGTGAGATCGACCTTATGCGTCTCTTGGTTACCAATGATTTTCGTTCCGTAAATAACATTGTTGCCCCTTCTCTCTCTAATGGTGAAAGCAGACCTCATCTGATGAGAGTGAGGTCTGCAATTCCTTACATGCTTGTCTGGTTCTGAAAAGACTTCCCCAATGAGTTATTGATGCACTCTTGGAGGAATTTTGGGCCAGTCCTAAGAAGACTCATCACCATTCCAAGTTTTCTTCATTTGAAGCTAACTCTTCATGCTGTGGAGTCCCAGAGCCCTAGAACAAGCTAAGTAAAAACTTTTGCATCTCTTCTGGAATTTATTTTCATTTTAATAGATTGTGGCACAGTAAGTAGCTCTGAAGCCTCACTGCAAGAGAGTTGTGGGCTTGACTCCAGCCTGGGGTCTGTCTGAGTGGAATTAGCAAGTTCTCCCCATGTGTGCGTGGATTTCCACCAGGTACTCTGGTTTCCTCCCACAGTCCAAACATATGCATATCAGGCTAACTGGACTCTCTAAAATTGCATATAGGTATCGGTGTGTGAGTGAATGGCGTGGCAAGCTGTCCAGAGCGTGCCCTTGTCTTATGGAGTGGTCAGACGTACGTCATTAACGTAGTTAAGCATAGTGGAAGCCTCCGTGGCTTAATGTAGCCTAACATGGCCTACCGTAGCGAGCCGTAGTCACCCGTGGCTATCTGTTGAAATAACTCAGCTATTAACGTGAGAAAACAGTGCACAGAGGTTGATCTGTTGGGCATGTTCAAAAAAACGTAGCAGTAACATAGTTTAATGTAGTAACACGTAGTATGTCATAGTAGCAACCATAGCCTACCATAGCCAAATGTAGCGTGCCCTGTAATCACCAAATTTGGCGAGAATCTACGGGCAATGAAGGGCTACCACGTTTTAGGCCATACTTTAACTTACTTTAACCTAGTTGAACGTAACGTACGTCTACGTAGTCTGGGCTACAGTTATCCGCCCCTACGGATAGCTACGGAGGCAAACATATGTGTGACCCCCCCCCATTAGTCAGCTGGGATAGGCTCCAGTTCCCCTGTGGTTCTTGTGCAGAGGAAGTGGTTTTGATTATGGATGGACGGATGTGACATACTGTGCTGTTTGTTAAGCCCTTTCTGTCAACTTTTAAATTGCTGGAAAGGTTCTATTGCAGGCAGTACGTTGGCATGTTTCATGAGTAAAGGTAGGGAAAATATTATTTCGGAGCAGTTTTACTACTCCTCGAACCCAGTGATCCAGGAGTGGGATCAACTGAAAAGTCCCAAAAAGCAACTAAACTTGTAGAAACTTTTCTGGCCATCCGGTGATGCTCCAAGCCGTTCCAATATTAAAGATCTTCACCTCCAGATTGGAGAAACAGGCACACTGTCTCTTTGAAATTGCAGGCTGTGTCAATGGTTCAATCCAGATTTTGCTCCAAGAGTTGCAGTTCTGTCAGATCTAACAAGGAACTAAGGCCCAATTGGAACCCTTCAGAAGATAAATTAAAGAAAGCTTTCCAGTCAGCATTTGCAGGGAGCCAGTACTGCAAAACCAAGGTTTCACCAATTGTTGCCAGACAAAACAAACCCCGCCCGCTAGCACTCATTTTAGTGCTTTTGATACTGACTCAATTTTACAGCTCAACCATTTTCAACCGATAGTTCTTTGAAAATCTGTGGTCTTCAGTTTGACCTTTCAAGCTCACTCAAGGTCAAAGGTCATACTGTCTAATAAAACCAATATATGAGTTCCTCTGTGCTCATAAAAAAACATAATTCTGTATGCAACCATTTTTGACTTTCACCGATGACCTTGACCCCCCTGACATTTAACCTCCAACCACTATGAAGACCATCAAAGCCACCCCACCATGCAGCATATGGCTGGAAGCAAAACTGAGACATGCAGATTTTGATTTTGTGATGAATTTGAAGAAATTTATGGGGGGAAAAGCGATTTTGACATCTCCGATGACCTTGATCCGATCACCCGCAAAATTTAACCAGGTAATCTACGGACCATCGCCCACCTACTCTGAAAGTTGGAAGTCAATCACTGCAACAGTCTAGATGCTAGACTGTTGACACACAGACACTCACACAAACAAACAAACAAACAAACCGCTGTGATCACAATACTTCGATCCTCTGAGTCCCTCGCGAGCGAGGCAATAAGGCCTTCAGAATACTGAAGACTGATGCATCAGGTGTGGAGATAATGGCAGTCCTATTCAAAGGGGAACTACAGTATGTGACCAAGAACAAGTGGCCCATGTGAACAGGATGCCCTTATCTGGTGAAATCCAACACTCTGCAGTTGAGCATGACTGCCTGAATATTTAGTGGGCAATAGAGACTTTCAGATAGTACTTTCGTTGAGGAGAGTTCATCCCAGAAAGGGACCACCAAGCTCCACAAAGGCTGTGGACTATGAAAAACTCTAACACAATTATCACTTGTTAATTCTTGGCCCAGCGGCCATACAGGTTAAGGACACTGTACAGAACAAGGAAAGAAAATATAACCACTGACTAATTATCTAGCATTCCTGAATGCAAATGCAGAGAAGCTAACATATGTTTCCCCACTGCCCCCTCTTTCCAAGTTCGAACACAGGTAATTTGTTACGCAGAGTGAGTGTCTGCGGATATATGATGTGTGCCTCGCTGCTAGCAGATTGCTTAAATCATGTTCACCTGTCTCCATATGACCTTTGTTTTGTAATATACGTTTCGTGTTGCAGTTGAAAAACAATAACCGACTTGGCCTGTAACATCACGGCATTAATTTAAACTGATCTGCGCTATGTGGGTTAAATGTTATCCATTTAAGTGCCCATGTTTTTCTTTGGCTTGTCTTCTGTCTCAGTCACTTTCACCATCTGTGCAGCAGAAAATAGCTGCTGGGAAGAAGGATGTGTAAGATAAAGCACACGCCCTGACAATGTCATTTTTCCAATTTTACACTGAGATTTCCCGCGAACATGACAGGAAAAATTATTTTTAAAACTGAAATGGGGAAATCTTTTTGTTTATCCCATCAAATTTACCGTACTCTGCATTGTGCTGAATATTAGATAGTTTCTTGGAGTCATATAGTAGGACTTATTGTGTGTTTAGCCATGATTGTTTATGGTTAAGGCTACCCAGACTCCCCAGTAAAGTGGGATGCACTTTACTGGCTCTCTTATCACTCCCTCGGCTCCATCGCAAACAGTAGCCTGCTCATTGGTTATATAAACGCACGTTTGTATGGACACTGCGGCTCCTAGCGATGCAACCGGATATTGCTATGCGCATCTGGTTATATAAGTTTACATGCTACCTGGAGTGAAATTGCCATTTTTTTTGCATGCATGACCGTTTTTCAAAAATTAGGCGACGTCAAGTCCTTCCTGGTGTCCAAGTGGATATTCACACCAAATTTGGTGATAATCGGTTGAGAAATGTAGGAAAAAACGTGTACATACACACACACACACACACAGAGACAGACAGACAGACATCGACCTCAAATATATTATAGATGTTCGCAAACCAGTGGCAGCTAGCCAATAGAGGCTGGTACAGCGGCACTCTCCCTGGGGAAGAGTGTGTTTTTATTTATTTATTTTATTTTACATTAAAAATCTAATATTAGCTATGATTACTTATTTAAGTATGCATGTTTTTAAAATTCACAACTAAAACCCCAATTCCGAAATAGTTGGGACAAAATGTAAATTGTGAATAAAATCAAAATGCTATGACTTTCAGATCACGAGCCAATATGTTATTTACAGTAGAACATAGATAACATTTAAAATGTTGAAAATGAGAAATTTTACATTTTTATCCACAAAATGAGCTTATTTCAAATTTTCTGGCTGAAACAGGCGTCAAAAAAGTTGGGAAACAGGCAAGAAAGGGCTGAAAAAGCCATTAATATATAAGAGAATCAGCTGAAAGAACACATTGCAAGTAATTAAGTTAACTGGCATCAGGTGTGTAACATGATTGGCTATAAAAAGGATGTCTTAGAGAGGCTGAGTCTCTCAGAAGTAAAGATGGTCAAAGGCTATCCAACGTGTGAAGGCTTACGTAAAAAAACTGCGGAATACTTTAAAAACAATGTTTCTCAATGTCAAATTGCAAAGGCTTTGAAAGTCTCATCATCGACAGTGCATAACATCAAAAGATTCAAGGAAACTGGAAAAATCTCTGTGCATAAGGGACAAGGCTGAAGACCTTTAATGGATGCTGATGATCTTTGGCCCCTCAGATGCCACTGCATCACTCACCGGCATGATTCTGTTATTGACATTACTAACTGGCCCCAGGAATACTTCAAGAAACCATTGTCTGTAATCACAGTCTGCTGTGCCATCCACAGATGCCACCTAAAGCTCTATCATACAAAAAGGACGCCATTGTTGGGCATGATGTAGAAGCGCTACCATGTTCTGTGGGCCAAGGCTCATTTAAAACGGACTGTAGCAAAGTGGCAAAGTGTCCTGTGGTCAGACGAGTCCAAATTTGACATTCTTGTTGGAAATCATGGCCATTGTGTCCTCCAGGCTAAGGAGGAGAAAGACCACGCCTCCTTTTATCAGCTTTCAGTTCAAAAGCCAGCATCTCTGATGGTATGGGGATGCATTAGTGCATATGGTGTGGGTATGTTTTAAAAAGCACCACGAATGCTGAAAGGTATATAAAGGTATTAGAGCAACAATGCTCCCCTCCAGATGACATCTACTCTAGGGAGGGAATTGTGTATTTCAGCAGGACAATGCAAAACCACATACTGCAGCTGTTACAACAGCATGGCTTCTTAGAAGAGTCTCTATGCTGAACTGGCCTGCCTGCAGTCCTGATCTTTCTCGGATTGAAAACATTTGGCGCATAATTAAACGAAAAGTCCATCAAAGGAGACTCACAACTCTCCAGCAACTGGAAGCCTGTATTAAACAGGAGTGGGATCAAATTCAAATGGCTAAACTCCAGAAACTTGTCTCCTCAATGCCCAGACACCTCCACTCTGTTAAAAAGAAGAGGAGATATAACACCATGGCAAACAGGCCCCTGTACCCACTTTTCTGAGACCTGTAGCAGCCATCGAATTTTAAATAAGCTCATTTTGTGGATAAAATTTCTCAGTTTCAACATTTGCTATGTTATCTCTGCTCTATTGTGAATAAAATGCTGGCTGGTGTGATTTGAAAGTCATTGTGTTTTAATTTATTCACAATTTACACTCTGTCCCAACTATTTGGGAATTGGGGCTGAGCATATATTGCTTAAAATATGAATAAATATGTTCAGTGGAATTGTGGGAAACGAGCCTTCAGGGGTGCATGAAATATGCTAGCTAAATAGCCACCTGAAACCTACATAAGACTAGCTATCTGACGTCATGACTTTAGCCGCAAGTGTTTCATAAACTTCTGCGGCTACACTGAGCATGGCACAGCACAGCCCCACCAAGAATATTCTTCACCAGCCATCACTGCAGCAAACCTTTTTTTATTTAAGATTAGATTTACTTTTTTTTGATGAAAGTTTATTTTTGCTTCATATTGTCATTTTCTCACTGAATGTAGAATAAGAAAAAGGCTGCAGCCTGGCTTTGGTTTTTCTTTTTATGAAGGCAATAAATGATATATATTTGTCCAGGGGAATCGTGCTGTACCACGCACTATCTGCTGCACCACCACTAGCCAGTCACTTTATGCCATCCTGGTGGCAAAAGTAGTCACCCAGGTCTTATATTTTGCTACAAAAAGATTAAAGTAAACCTTATGGAATTATGGTACACATGCCCACACTGAGTTCACACGCGTTATTGAACACTATTATGATCGATGGAAATGATTAGAAATGTTCAAAAATAATTGAATGTTATTTCTGTGCTAGTTTTATATATATATATATGTACGTGGCAGCATTCAGATTTGTACATAATCATGATACGTTACGTGGCTATAGCATACACACTGCCTGTCCCAAAAAAGTTTCCATTTGGATTTAACCCCATGAAACTTTTGCACCCATATATCCATCCATTCTCTATATGGCTTGTTCTTCAATAGGGTTGAGGGGGAGCTGGAGCCTATCCCGGCTGACTATTGGAGAAAGGCCGGAACGAATCCTGGACAGCTTGTTAATCCATCATAGGGCACACACATCATTCACCCCAACGCGCTATTTAGAGCCTCCAATTTGCCTAACATGCATGTCTTTGGAATGTGGCAGGACACCAGATTACTATGAGGAAACCCACGCAAATACAGAGAGAACATGCTTACTCTACACAGAGAGGCCCCAGGCTGGATTCCAACCCTCGACCTTCTTGCCGTGAAGTGGCAGTGCTACCCTTGCGCCCATATATGGGTCCATAAAACGCAGCTGCTGCTATTAAAACCTGTGGAACTTCAGGCTTATTTTAAATTCTACTGGAGACACTAAGGTGTCCAACAATCCCAAATATGTTTTGATGAATAACAGGAAAACGTGAATAAAGTGAAGTGAAGTTCAAGATCAAAATTTTCTCCATTTGATGTAATGCTGTGAACATAAAAACATGGCGTCCTGGGTTTGAATATTTCTCTAAATATAAGTGAGCTGTTGCTTCACTGATGCACCGCAACCAACAAATAGAGAATTTGTATGTGACATTGTCATACCATAAGAAACAAGTTTTTTTCTGCCTTTGAAACTATTTAAGGGAAAACTCAAGCGAACAGTAATCGTTTAATGGATTCAATAAGGAAATACTTATAATATTTATAATAAAAAATACTTATAATGGTTTGAGAACTGCTGTGATTAATGTCTCAGCTGGCAAGAGTTCTTTTAACCATTTCTGATGCAGTGTGTAAATTCTTTTTTCTTCAGGAACCATGTCAGAAGATGCGTCTAATTGTCGTGGAAGTTATGTTTCTGTAACAGCCTGCATGAAGCAAAGAAAACAACCAGGGACATTGCGGACATCACTTAAACTGGGCGCAGAACTATCTAGCATATTCCAAACCCCCTGACAGTATATGGGATGTACCGATGGAGACTTCCCAGAGTTGTTCGACTCTCCCATTGGCAATACAAGATGTCAGCCAAAAAATAAACAAATAATGCAACTCTTAATTGAAATAAATGTTGAAATAAATGTTACATAGTCTTGTCGAAACAATGCTACGACGAATTTGTGCTGTAATCAAAGCATCAAAGCTAATGGAACTCCAACAAAGTATTAGTGTGTGCAACTTTTTTTGCCAGGCGGTGTACAAGTTTAGATATCCACAATTTTTGTGACAATTACAGATAATGGTATTCAATATTGACTCTGCAATATTACAACCCCAATTCCGAAATAGTTGGGACAAAGTGTAAATTGTGAATAAAATCAAAACGCAATGACTTTCAAATCACACCAGCCAGTATTTTATTCACAAAAGAATAGAACAGAGATAAAATAGCAAATGTTGAAACTGAGAAATTTTACAATTTTATCCACAAAATGAGCTCATTCCAAATTTGGTGGCTGCTACAGGTCTCAAAAAAGCCTGTTTACCATGGTTTAGCTTCCCCTATTCTTTTTAACACAGAGTGGAGGCGTCTGGGCATTGAGGAGACAAGTTTTTTGAGTTTAGCCATTGGAATTTGATCCCACTCTTGCTCAATACAGGCTTCCAGCTGCTGAAGAGTTTTAGGTGTCCTTTGATGGACCTTTCATCTAATTATGCACCAAATGTTCTCAATCATGAAAGGTCAGGACTGCAGGCAGGCCAGTTCAGCACATGGACTCTTCTTCTACAAAGCCATGCTGTTGTAATAGCTGCAGTATGTGGTTTTGCATTGTCCTGCTGAAATACACAAGGCCTTCCCTGGAATCAATGTCGTCTGGAGGGGAGCACATGTTGCTTTAAAGCCTTTATATACCTTTCAGCATTCATGATGCTTTTTAAAACATGCGGGTGTTCCACACCATATTCACTAATGCATCCCCATACCATCAGAGATGCTGGCTTTTGAACTGAACGCTGATAACAGGAGGAGTGGTCCTTCTCCTCTTTAGCCCGGAGGACACAACACCCATGATTTTCAACAAGAATTTAATGTTTAGTAATGTCCCATTTAGTAATGTCAATAACAGAATCATGCCAGTGAGTGATGCAGTGGTGTCTGAGGGCCCAAAGATCACGGGCATCCAGTAAAGGTCTTTGGCCATGTCCTTTATGCACCAAGATTTTTCCAGTTTCACTGAATCTTTTAATGATGTTAAAGATTTTTCCAGTTTCACTGAATCTTTTGATGATGTTGTGCACTGTCAGTGATGAGTCCTTCAAAGCCTTTGCAATTTGATGTTGAAGAACATTGTTTTTAAAGTATTCCTCAATTTTTTTACGCAAGCCTTCACGGGTCGGAAAACCGCTGGCCATCTTTATTTCTGAGAGAAGTAGCCTCTCTAAGACATCCCTTTAATAGCCAATCATGTTACACACCTGATGCCAGTTAATGTAATTTCTTGCTAAATGTTGTTTCAGCAGATTCTCTTATATATTAATTGCTTTTTTAGCCCTTTTTTTGCTTGTGTCCCAACTTTTTAGAGACCTGTTGCAGCCAGAAAATTGAAAATAAGCTCACTTTGTGGAAAAAAAATGTAAAGCGTCTCAGTTTCAACATTTGAAATGTTATCTATGTACTATTTAAATAACATATTGGCTCATGTGATCTGAAAGTCATTGCATTTTGATTTTATTCACAATTTACTCTTCGTCCCAATGATTTCGGAATCGGGGTTGTATAATCCTATGCATGGATGATGCAGAAATACTTTAGCAGATCATTCCTGAAATTTTGCTTGAGTCTTGTAAAAGCTTTTTACCCCCCCCCCCCCCCCCCGGCACCTCCCCTCTCAAATATTTTTGTTTTGCCGGTTAAAAATAAAAAGCTTTCATAAAGAAAATGTAAATCTGTCTTCAGTAACTACGCATTTCCGATATCTGTTAATTTTCAAACTGTATTTGAAATCTAGTTAAACTTAATGACTGCATTTCAAACTTGATTCGATATTTAACAGCCATCTTCAAAGTTACTTAAAATGTTCACATTACGTTTCTGGAATCCTGTTTTCTGTTAAATCAGCTCATGCGTGTTTGGAGACTGTGCAGATAGCCAGGAAAACTTGATGCATTAGTCACTATCCATTGAGGCATGGTGGATGGGGCCAGTAGCTTTGTTTGCCAGCCAGTCAGAGCAGAGCTCAAGTATCACAGAGGGAACTAGCAGCGAAAGTTGCCTGCTCTTCAGAGGGGAGACAATGACGGACAGCAAATGGCCTTGAAATTATTAATTTTTATGGTTTTTTTTCCCTTAGTAAACCAGTTTACAAACTTCCCTTCTGGACATACAGGAATATAATAACATGGCAAAAAAACCTGCCTCATATTTAACCTAAAAAAAAACCCATTGACTTTTGCAGGCAGTTGATTTAATTTCCACAACTGTAACCTGACAGTGTCCCAAATCCCTGTGGCATTAATATTATGAATTGACGCAAAATATTTATTTATTCATTTATTTATTTTGGCAGCAAGCGGAATACAGCTTGTG
This sequence comes from Gymnothorax reevesii, assembly GCA_029721435.1. NCBI lineage: Eukaryota > Metazoa > Chordata > Actinopteri > Anguilliformes > Muraenidae > Gymnothorax > Gymnothorax reevesii. The sequence continues at coordinate 25,562,976 of CM056574.1, read as the reverse complement.
TAACGAATCACACAGCGAGAGTCCACACAATTTTTTCCTTGTACTGTGCATGAAGATAGGTATTTAAAATGCATACATTTGAAATATCACCCACTACAGGACATGGAAACCTCTTCCTTCACAGGCAAAAATGTTAATAAAAATTTGTGACTATTACAGTTGTGCTCTTTGTACCCCACTTGTTAAAACATGATTTCTCATGTGCTCCAGCACCTCTCTCACACTTATTTCACATTCTGATTGGGAGTTTGTGCTCTGATATACTGCTGCTCACCTCGTACTAACACTCAAAAAGGTCCTGTATATCAATTTGTCAAGTAGCATACTGTACCCGTGCTCAGAATAAATTACACCTGGCAAACGCAACATTTTAATAGCCTCTGTTGAAATGAGCCATAGTTTCCATTTCAGAATACAATGCTATTAATGCATCATATTATTCTGAGGGAGAGTATGTTTTTCTTTTTTTTGCATTCATTCTGATAAAGCCGTATGGCAGGCAGCTTTCCTTCGAAGAGAGAGAAACATCTCTGTTTGTTCCAGGGTGTGTTTGCACTTGGATGCCTTCATGCTCTTATTGCTGCGCTTGACGGAGAATGCTGGACCTGTCTTTCAAAACTCTCTTTGTTCATCACATTCTGAAAGACCGCAGTCTCAGCAAACTTGATTGAAAAACACAAGGGGATTTTATTGTGTGGCTGTGGATTTAAGCTATAGCCTATATCCAATCAGAACCGTATAGTCGAGTGAAAGTACTATACAATATATTCCCCTTTCTTACAGAAATCTCAGATATACGGAGGATATTGAACACAGGATTGACCTGCGTTCAACCCAGTCACGCCTCACAGTGATTCTGGGAGAGTCCCAGCACCTTGCAGTTCACACAAGACTTCAGTCTGCAAGCTTAATTCCTTTCAAGTCGCAGCTGAACAGGATTTAGCTGTGTGATTTTTTTTTTTTTTTTTTCAGAATGAGAATCTGATCACCCTATCCATGGTCCCATGCCCCTTACTAACTTATTGAATGACTAACTGATGATTATGCCGAGTTGAAACTGAGTGCAGCATGTAATGTTATACGCTGTTTGTTAGTCATACGTGGCTTGGCATGATATGAAGCTTGCATGATTTTTTCCAAACTTTCTGATTTGAGAAAGTAAGAGCAGGGTTGGGCGAAGATGCTGCCAGGGCAGAGCTTGTTTTAATTTCAGTTTCAGTCATCCATTTAGGATTAACAGCGGTACAGAAAATACCATGTCTTGGCCTGTTAAAATTACCATAAGGCAGAAAACGAAGTTACGTAATGACAGAGATAAAAGATACGCCAGTTCCTGAAAAACAAAAGAGATGATATCAAGGGGAGGGACAACGAAGCTGATTCCTGACTCGATGTGCAGGAGGGAGATGAACAGTCCTTTGAGGAAGGGCAAAAATGATTGCAGCCTGATGGCACCTTTAATTACATCAGCCTCCCTATCTGGTCTAGTCACTGCTTCGAAGAGTACAGAGGAGTGAAACTTCTGGTGAGAGAGTCAGCATAAGAGCGAAATACTACAGCACACCTGCACTCTCTAATCTGTTCAAAAGAGCTACAAACTTAACTCTAAATGCTCACGCCAGGGGCCTGTTGTTCAGTTCCTGCGTGTCACTTGATTGGCCGATTTGTGTTTTGTTTTGTTGTTTTTTTTTTTCAAAATCTGCAACAAATTCAGACCCAAGAAGACAAGTGAGACTTGTTGAATATCCAACAACATCAATTAACCAAATGGTCATCATGCATGTGGCACAAAATAAATGCAAAATACTTACAAATAATAGCAGAAGCCGACAGAGTTTGTGCCTCTGTCAGAGTATAGACATGTGCAAACCTACTGAGGAGTACAATAGAATGGGTTATCACTGACCACTTTGGAATTGACATTACCTTGACCACCTGATTCAGTCACATCTATTACCCTTTATAAACAAATATTAGGGCGTGTGTGCAGGTTTTATGAGCAAGGGTAAGCCTGCTAAAAAAAAAAAAAACACAATTTGACTCTCTTCACACACCCTAGAACAATTTGCTTGTGGGTTTTTTCCCCCAGTTGTTTCACGTTCAACGTCACGAACACACAATAGGGTTAGCAAATAGAAAGCACTATCAGGGGAAGCTCTCTCACCTCACGGTCTTGCCAGTGTTGCGCAATACAGAGAGCAAAATTGCCTTTGCTCGTTGGTCCCAAACAGTAAATAATTTTGGAGAGGCTATTCCCCCAACTGTTGGGAAAATACTAAGTGTCCCCGGTATTACTCTCCCAACCACTCATGATAAAATTGGTGCAATATTTTGTCCTCTTTGGGCGAAACTTTCGTACTCTGCCATTTTTCCCAGCCAGTGCCAGTGACAGTGCAAGAAAATGCCGGTTCTTCAACAGAATGCTGAATTTTACAACTTTCCGGAATTCCAAGAGGTACTTTCACAATGTAGTGAAAGGAACAATGTCCTATATGTGACGGGTAATTGCACAACCATTGGAAATGCCAGCAAAAGGATCAATTTGACATTTTTTCATGAGCAGTTGGGGCTATCTGTTCTCCCAATCGCTGGGAGATAGCAATAGCCTCTCCCAAATGATTATTCTGCCTGGATACTTATGTGTCAACATCCGCCACTTTCACGCACATTACAGCATTGCAGTGGATAAAGGGAATAAGTGTTTACACCCGGGTTTCAGGTTTACACCGCAGCTGATTAGAGGTGGTGCCGATATATATCTGTGACTGCTGCAGAGTCATTTTGACCCGGGAATGAATGCTGATTGTACTCTTTCACACTGAAGACAAAAGCCAGATGTTAGCAAGTGTTCAAAGGTTTCTTGGTCAGCGTGAAAGGGGCTTCAGAGAAAAAAATTGGTCGTATAAAAAACGTGGTTACATCAAAATAACAAGGATACCAAGCAGACCCTCAGTGCACCATCTTCTCCCAAACCACCTAATAAATGTCAGAATAGATTTATCCTTCAACTTTTCGTTGAGGTGGTAAAAAAGTAGCAACAGTGCAGACGGAAGGCCGAAGAGGGAGAGGATTCGAAGTCTATAAATGAATCCCTTGAAAAAATTCTCATGTTGCAGTTCAGCAAACGTGAAACGTAAAACATACACTCTGGGTGACAGCGCACAACGTTATTAATGTCCTAATGTCATTCTCTAGTGCATGGCCTCGTTATTATCTGGTCGTGCAGAATTCCCAGTGCCTCTTATGGCAATGAGAGAGAATAGGCGACGATGCTTATCCCTCCCTGAAGAATAGCAGTATGAGACGCACATGCACAAACAGCAGAATATCTGGTCATTTGTGCCTGACAGGTTTAAAGCATGGTTGAGCAACTGCAGAAGCCAATTAGCCAATTAAAGCTCTTGGTGGCAGTATAAAGTCAGTCAGAGCCAGGAGTTTTATGGCTGTCCAGTACATATAAGTCAATATTTTAAAATAAGCCCAATAGCTACGCCTTACTGTCTGTATATCTGTCCATTTCCTTTCCTGTCTTCAGCTACTTGTTTGCTCCTACTTTCTTACATTCCATTCAGATAAAATATAGCTTTATTAGCATTATGGCTAGCTCTCGCTCTCTCTGTCTCTTCACTCCCCCCCCTCACATAACGCAGAGAGGGGGCTTTACTGCAGTTTGAGTTCAGTAAATTGTTTGTATTTTTCTAATTTATTAATGAGTTTTATTTAACACAGGGCCGGACCAGCCTTCGCGGAGCCCTTACCCAAATATGAAAAACAAAATAAGAAATATGATAAATGATTTGATGAGCCTCCTGAATGATACAAAACAGTCAGATGATAATTAACAGGAGGTGTTAAATTAAGGCCACTAAAAATGTACAGAAAGAGACAGACAAAAAAGGACTCCGACTAATATCTCCCTTTGCCCCCCAACACAAAATACGGCAGGCAGTACAAATCTCTTAATCCTCACAGTGTGAGCAGGGGGATTAGAAGGATTTTGACAGCGTGGAGACTGTGGAGTGCAGGAGGCAGCCAAGGGACACCTCTGGCGGTCATCCCGCTGCCCTTAAAGGTTCAACACCAACCTTCTAAAGGACATTGCCCCCCTCCAACCTGCGTCGCTCAAATTCTACAGCCCCACCCACAAAACAAAACCCCCACCCCTACTGTAGTGCTCTGCCCTTGCCGACCTGCTCTCCCTTTATCCTCAAGCCCAAGCTATAACACTAAACCGCATCCCCTCTATAAAGCACCGCCCTTACCAACCTGGGGTGTGTTTCCCGAGAGCACAGATGCTAACTAATATAGTTGGAACCACTAACTGTGAATGGACAAACTATGTAAGTTGCTAACTTACTTAGCGATTACCCTTTTGGGAAATGCACCCAAGCTGCTTGATTCCAATCCTGCAGCCCCACCCACAACATTAAACCCAGCCCCCTCTCTAAAAAAACCGCCCTTACAAACCAGCTCTTCTCTAATTCTACAGCTCTACCCACGACACTACAAAACCCAAAACCAGTGAAGTTGGTACGTTGCGTAAATCGTAAATAAAAACAGAATACAATGATTTGCAAATCCTTTTCAACCTATATTCAATTGAATACACTGCAAAGACAAGTTACTTAATGTTCGAACAGGTAAACTTTGTAATTTTTCGCGATTATTAGTTCATTTGGAATTTGATGCCTGCAACATGTTTCAAAAAAGCTGGCACAAGTGGCAAAAAAGACTGAGAGAGTTGAGGAATGCTCATCAAACACTTATTTGGAACATTCCACAGGTGAACAGGCTAATTGGGAACAGGTGGGTGCCATGATTGGGTATAAAAGCAGCTTCCCTGAAATGCTCAGTCATTCACAAACAAGGATGGGGCGAGGGTCACCACTTAGTGAAAAAATGCGTGAGCTGATCGTCGAACAGTTTAAAAACAACATTATTCAATGAGCGATTGCAAGAAATGTAGGGATTTCATCATCTACGGTCCGTAATATCGTCAAAAGGTTCAGAGAATCTGGAGAAATCACTGCACGTAAGCAACAAAGCCGAAAACCAACATTGAATGCCCGTGACCTTCGATCCCTCAGGCGGTACTGCATCAAAAACCAACATCAGTGTGTAAAGGACACCACCACATGGGCTCAGGAACACTTCTGAAAACCACTGTCAGTAAGTACAGTTTGTCGCTACATCTGCAAGTGCAAGTTAAAACTCTACAATGCAAAGCGAAAGCCAATTATCAACAGCACATTTTTCAAAGATAGACTGATTCAAAGTGGAAAAGTGTTCTGTGGTCTGACGAGTCCACATTTCAAATTGTTTTTGGAAACTGTGGACGTCGTGTCCTCCAGACCAAAGAGGAAAAGAACCATCCGGACTGTTATAGGCGCAAAGTTCAAAAGCCAGCATCGGTGATGGTAAGGGGGTGTATTAGTGCCCAAGGCATGGGCAACTTACACATATGTGAAGGCACCATTAATGCTGAAAGGTACATACAGGTTTTGGAGCAACATATGTTGCCATCCAAGCAACGTCTTTTTCATGGACGCCCCTGCTTATTTCAGCAAGGCAATGCTAAGCCACATTCTGCACGTGTTACAACAGCATGGCTCCGTAGTAAAAGAGCGTGGGTACTAGACTGGCCTGCCTGTAGTCCAGACCTGTCTCCCTGCGCATTATGCAGCGTAAAATACGACAATGGAGACCCTGGACTGTTGAACAACTTAAGCTGTACATCAAGCAAGAATGGGAAAGAGTTCCACCTGAAAAGCTTCAAATATTTGTCTCCTCAGTTCCCAAACGTTTACTGAGTGTCGTTCAAAGGAAAGGCGATGTAACACAGTGGTAAAACGGCCCCAGTGCCAACTTTTTTGCAATGTGTTGCTGCCTTTAAATTCTAAGTTAATGATTATTTGCAAAAAAAAAAGAAAAATCTCAAGATGTACTCGGGCACGATTATTGCCAGCCCCACTGAATCTAAACACCATTTAAATAGAACCTTTCTGGTAATTCGAAGAAGGCAAAAAGTAATGATCTAAAGCAATTCAAGCACAGATGAGAAGTCATTGACATCGATCAGTCTGGAAAGGGTTGCAAAGTCATTTCTAAGGCTATGGGACTCCGTTGAACTATGGTGACAGCCATTGTCTACAAGCAGAGAAAACTTGGAACAGTAGTGAACCTTCCCAGGAATGGCCAGCCAACCAAAAGACCTCCAAGAGTGCTTTGATGAATCATCCAGGAGGACACAGAAGCACCCAGACTAGCACCTAAAGACCTACAGACCTCACTCGCCTCAGTCTTGGTCAGTGTTCTGTTCATGATTCCACAATATGATAGAGACTGGGCTGAAACCACTGCAAACAAAAAAGAACACAAATGCTCATCTGACATTTGCCAAGAAGATGTTGATAACGCAAAACTTTTGGGAAAAATATTCTTTGGATTGATGAGTCACAGGATTCCATTAAAAGAACATCATACCAAATGTCACTGGTATCCGTGAGATGATTTGGGGCTGCTTCAGGACCTGGGCAACTTGACAAAGTTGATGGAGCTATGAATTCTGCTCTCTACCAAAAAATCCTGAGGGAGAATGTCCAGCCATCAGTTTGCAACTGGAAGCTCACTCATAGTTGGGTTGTGCAGCATGACGCTGAGCAAAAGAACACAAGCAAGATCACCTCTGAATCGCTCAGAAGAAGAAAATTGAAGGTTTTGGAGAAGCCAAATCAATGTCCTGACTTGAATTAGATCAAGATGCTGTGGCATGATCTTTATACAGGCAGTTTGTGCTCAAAAGCCCTCCAGCGTGTCTGAATTTAAACAATTCCGCAAAAAAGAGCGGGCCAAAATTCCTCAACCGTGATGTGAAAGACTCACTGCCAGTTTTGAAAACATTTGATTGCAGTTATTTCCACCAAGGGTGAAACAAGCAAAAAAAGTTGCATTTTTCGTGTTGTCTTAACCTTACTTTAAAATTAGATGGATGATCTAAAATATTTAAATATGACAAATAAGCAAAAACTGCAAAAATCATGAGTGGGGCAAATCAACAAGTAATGTCCACCATTTAGGGTCTCAAAACCTTTGATTTTTTTAAAGATTTCGGGTATTTAACCACTTTATCAACAACAACAAAAAAAAAAAAACGAAATGTTACCACGTTCCAAGACGATACTTTAATCATGAACCTTATTTTCACAGATTTTCAAAAAACTCATTAATTATTACATGGACCGTGGACCATTGAAAATGAAACTTACTGCACCTCCACTATCCAGACCAAACCAGCACCTCACATGTCCTCATCACTCGGAGTTTGAATCCGCACTTATTCCGCAGACAAGTGTCACAGCTGTCTTTTGACAACATACTCAAAAGAGGGCCCGTTTGACAGAACCCCAAAATGTGTGCGTGTGTGTGTATTTTAGCACAAACCTGCATGCCAGCGAGTCTATAGAAGAGGCTACATTCCTAGTAACAATCTACTTTATGTATTGTAAGGCACGTGGCACAACATACAGTTTTGTTAAAAACAGTTAATGAGAGCATTTATCTTACTTTTCCTCTTTCTTGAAAATGGTGCCCAATGATGTCCTTCGCTTATTTTATGCCCTGAAACATTTTGTTCAAAATAAAATAGATTGTGACTATACTGCAAGTTCCACACAGAAAGGACCTTAAAAGGCAATTTTTGGTGATTAAACAGTTTGGCATGGGCGACTGCTCAACTCGTTAACGCAGATGAACTCTCATCGTGCTAATGGCGTGTTAAATGGGGGTGCCCAACAGAGGTGCTACTGGTGTTCCACACTCCCGTGTGCAATGAACGCCCCGCATTCCCCCAACCAACACTAATTATGAGAAGTCAGGCCCACTCTTTCAATAATAGACATTAAAACCTGCTTATCATGGCAAGATGTATGATATACAGAAAATGCAGCACCATGAATTAAGTTAAGTTTTCAGTTCACAGAGACAATGGGATGGTTGGAAAATGGAGAGAACATAAGCATGTAACACTAAACCCAACTCCTCGTCGCATTACTAAATACCCCTGCCAGTCACTTAGTGGACCACACAAGTAAAGACCAGCCCAAACACAAAGAGAGAGAGAGAGTGCAGAAGAGAGAGATAGAAAGATGGACAGCACTGTAGGAGAACTGGCCTTGGGAGCAGCGGGTCAGAAATAGATCTCCACAATAAAGTCGGGAGCCATTTGTCTCCCCTGAGCCCCCAGGCCTCGGATGCACCGCGGGAGCCCTTAATAAAGTTGTTTACGAGTGGCGATGGGTCAGGAAAACACAATACCCCTCTCTGAGCACGGCTCATCTCCCTCATCTTTCCTTTAAGGAAGGCCGGACAACCTAGTCCGTCCCTTACAAGGCACCATCTGGGGTGTGTAATTGATTTATTCTTTAAAAAACCAGGATGCGTAGGACATGATGGAGGAGGGGGGTTGAGACAAAAGCATCGTCTCGAACCTGCGGCGGGTTAAGCTTTTGCTGCTTTCATCTTGCCCCTCCCCATTTAAAATGGCCGCCCGAAGATCCATATTCTGTATGTTTCCGCTGCACTTGCCATAGTGACAGAAGCTTCATTTTATTGGCTAGTTTCTTTCCTGAAAAAACGGAAGTAAAACTTGAAAAAAGGATTAAAATCTCCAAAGAAAAAATACAGTACAGTTAATGGACACAATCATTTTGTGTGCGGGGCGTCTGGTTTAGTTTTCATATTATTCTTTCTTCTTCTTCATCAACTGGAATTCAGTTGTCATGGCTGTGACGCGTGATGTTGATAAATATAGCTCATAACCAGGGGCATCAGGCACATCATTAACTCTCACAGGTCTTTGGGTTTGATGATACAAATCCACTGGGAGTAGAATTGAAACTAACCAGTTAATCAGTCACACAAACAAGCACGCATTCAAGGATAAGTCTTTGAGGTGCTCATCCAGCAACATAAAAGAGGCCTGGATCTGCATGCACAAGCTGATGCACCTCCCCAGTATCGCCCCAGTGTGCAATTAGCAGGATGACAGATACCATCTCCTGCACTTACAAACCACCGGCACCCACCCCCCACCCACCCGGTGAATTCGAGAAATACGACAGGGAGAATGGGGGTGAAATTCGCATCGCAAGTGGAAGCTTCAAATCTGCCTTTTCCACACTGAGTCCCATTCCACTTACTGTCTAATGACAGTGTCACAGTCTCTGGGTTGCTTGCCAATGGGTAATGATCCTTGGAGGAGCTGTTGAATGACCGTCACCATGTCCTCAAAGGCAGTGCATGAAGAAACTCAATCATTCCAGATTAAGGGGAAGAACTGGACCGTTTGCATCAGGCAATGCCCACAGCGATGACTGCTGACTCATGGAAATGATCCAGGATTCAGTTCTCAGAAGTAGAGTTACAACTCTCTCTCTATATATAACACATGCAATCACAAAATTTCCCAGGATAGTCACCTTTATGTGAATATCATTTTACACTATTGCATTATGGGTGGAATACAGTGGGGTTGAGGGGCTAGACTATGAATTTTTAAATCATTGTTTTGGTGATACACTTTAAATCAGGTGACAAGATCTTACTTAGCACTTTAGTAAATCTTTTTATTTTCATTTTCGACCGGTTGGGCTGTTGAAAATTTGGGAGTTGGTGCAAGGTGAATAGAGGAATAAGGTCCACTGTATTTTTGAAATTGCTCCATAAAATGACTAGACTAATGACTAAATAACTAATTAGAACTAAAATAATAACTAAAATAATTATTTATTCAGCAGAAAACAGGTCACATCTTAGGCTAATAGTGGCAATATTTTCTCTCAAAGAGTAGACTTAACATTGAACATTTTTGTTTGTAGAAAAAAAACCATAGAGGCATGGAAGATAAGCTCAAGATTCTCAAATCAAGATATCATTCCTCCCACGTAATTAACAAAGAACAATTCTCGAGTACTTAAGAATTAGTGCGGCTGACCAGACCAGACTGACTTCACACCTGTCGCAAGGTAAAAAAAGGGATGAAAACTAATAGTTTAGCTCTTGTAGACTGTGACTTGAGGAACAGGGCTTTCGTCTTCCGACTCAGACATGAAGTGGAGGCCAGTGCAAGAAGGGGGCGGGGCTGACACGGCTTCATGAGGAAGTAGGAGAAGACGAGAAAAAAGAATTGCTGTAGAAGGTTGGGGTGGGGACGGGAGGCACACTTACGGACGCACAGGTCTCCACTCTCGATGTATCCCGGACAGCACTGCGAGCGCCGCCTGTACATGGTCCTCACGCCCCTCCGGTATGCAGTCTTATAGCTGATCCTGGAGCGGTGAGGAACACAGTCAGATTGGGAGTCGTTATACAGGCAAGCATCATGACTGATAGCGGAGCTGAGACAATCCGTGGAAAAGCAGCACTTTCAATAGTGGTTGCTGTAATATAATACCTGATCTCAGTACAGTGGTGTCAAAAGTGGGTTTGTGTAAGCAATGTGATCATAGAACAGTGCGGGATACTGCTTAGACTGGAGATTTTTTTTAACTTGAATTAATGCTAATCTTGCATCAGTGATCACCAGAGGAAAACAGATGCGTACTAATGCCTTGCTGTTGCTAGTCCTGAATAAGTGGTGCACAGTGTAGGCATAAATGTATATACAGAATTTAGTTATAGCTATTCCCAGGACAGCGCTGCATGGAAGAACAACGTTGGCAGTTAACTGGAATACCATTGCATCCACATGAGAAGGTGCTTTTTTAATTATATTTTGTACAGCTTATCCTTGAACTGTGTAGCCATTATGAATTTGGTTTCCACGGGAGGTTGAGAAACAGTGATAAATTGAAAACAGGTAATGGTCTTATCGGCAGAAAGCTTATTTTATTGTAAATGCCAATAGCTTGATCCATCCCTGGCACTCTTGACAAACATTGAATCACTACAACATGCTGCAGTACATCCCCACCTCCCTCTTTGTCTCATCTCTTTTTCATTTGTCTATTTCCATTAATCTTAATTCCTGTTTGTCATCTGCCTCGGCTGTATGGCGTATGGCATCTCTCTCCAGCTCTTCCTCGCTGTCAATGATTTCTTCATCAAAGATTAGAACAATTGAAGGCATTACATGATGTCTCCTGAATCTGTCTCTCTCAGCCACTTGTATTCAAATATCACATTCCCTTTCTCACTATTGACCCACAATTCAGTGCTTTTAATTGGCCAAATCATTTCTATGGATAAGAGATGTGTTTTTCCCCAAAAATGGCTACAAAACAACTTGGTCAGTTTGTGTGTACTTTAGATTTTTGGTGTCTATTCTATAGTATAAGCATGAGGCTAGCTGTGTATTACATTAAGGAAGATTTAAAATGCAGCGCAAGGTTGGAGATCAATATTGTACTGGTTGATGGCCTGCACACATCAGTCTGCCCAAAAAGTTCATCATTTGCTTTACTCACAGCCGTACACATATTTCTGGGCACAGCTCAAAGACACTTAATCCTTTCAGGTTTTTTCTTGAAAGTAAACCTCTAAATAGTTATTTCATTATGGTTTTCAAAATTTGAAGTCAATCATACAGAACTTATTTGCTTTCAAACGCAATTACAGTAATTAAAGCAAAAATATTTCATTAATTTTATTCTAATCACGTATTTGAGCTTATGCACCTGAACGTACACCTACAGTAGGCGAGAACTGAAAGTGTTCACATTTTAGGAAAGTTATTTTTTATTTCCTGAAACGTGAAATTGTATTCAAGTCAGTAATCTGTTATCTGTTTATTTTCTTTTTAATTTTATCTCGTGTTTTCTGTCCATCGCTGCCATATCAGTTTCTATGTTTAGTTTCCACATGCCATTGATTTCACTCACCCTTCATACCAGCCCCACCCTTTATGTTTGTTAAGTAGTTCAGCTCATTTCACATTTTGTAACCAGTCCCCCAATCATGCTTCCTTATTCTCCCTGCACCAAATCCAAGTTTGTTTTCTTTTGATTTGTTTGCTTTATAAGTTTCCTGTTTTCTCTTTGACTTTGCAAGCCTGTCTTTGTGTATTCATAGTTTCGTACGAGCCTTCCACACGTGTCACACCCATGGGTGTTACGACACCCTCACTTTCACAGAAACGTGATTTCATGCCCCTCGCTTTCTCCAGAGATACTATTTGATCAAGTGAAACTAACATAATTTTAAAAAGCTCCCCATACATGAGAACCTGGCCGTCAAATTCGATTGATTGATTGATTGATTGATTGATTGAACAACCATCCAGCCAATCACAGCCATTTGACCAACCAACCAGGCCAGGAAAGAGTAATTGTTGAAAAACGTCTATATGTACATGCACTCCAAACCACAGTTCCAGCCGCTCACTGGCTTTGATGACAGATCTGGAAACAACGGCAATTTTCCTTTTTGTTGATGTAGCCAGAATTTTTCTTGTTGCCTGATGCGTCAGCTAACATTGGTCATTGAACAGAAAAGGAAACATAAAATTTGCTTCCATCATTCCAAATGAAAGTTGGGTGGCAGACAAATTTATGGTAGCTGGCATTATTTAGTAAGCAAAATAGCATTTTTATAGCTAGTTAGCTATAAAATTAGCCTAAATGTCCCCCTCTTTTAAGGATATCTCTAGCAATCTCTGTCTGCAGTGACTGTTGTCTGAGCGAATTCGTAGGTTTGCAGTCCGTAGCAGACAAATGTTGCCTACCTTTCTAGCTAGTATGTTTGTAGCTGATAGTTCAGTAGCAACATTCAGTGAGGTATACATTGACCAAGTTGACATGCAGGTCATATTCTGCTTTTTAGCTACCTTTATTCCATAAAAGGTACTGGGCTGTTTTCATGGCTAATGAAAAGTCAAACTCCACCAATATTCCCTTCTACATGCAACTAATTGATTAAAATGGGATTTTTCAAAGTTTTCCATTGTTGGTGGACTTGTTCGACTGTGCTAACGCTGCCTCCCTCTTCCATTTGTTCTACCACCTTCAAAAGGTTGGCGTTGCCATATTTACGCATATCCAAAGACCTGTTTATATCATAATGTTCAAAAGTAGATGCGTTCCCCCCTCAGGCCAGAAATGAGAGCTTTGCAAATTGTAAACAGGCGACGCGTGACGCAAACTGCTGTAAAAAGCTTAATTAGGACACAAGTTACAAATTTTTATTCATAGCTTGTTTTGCTCATATTCACTCAGAGTGCCAATAATTTGCAAAGGCACAATACATGCCCAAAGAATGCTCCTAATACCCAAATGATGTCGGCAAAACCAATGTCTTAACCGGAAAATGCTACATTTGAAATAAGGTGTATTTCTGAATATTCAAAAGAAATATGTTGTTTATGTGATTTGAATCAAATTGTGGAAAATTTGTACGCATATAATCACTCTCATTTTTCAAATTGCATATTGTTTTCCTTTGCTATGCAAGACACAAGCCAATGCACTAAAGGAAGAGGCAGAAAAAGACTGACTCCTTTTTCAAGTCAAGTTGTCATGTAAAAGTGGAGTTATCATAGCGTGGGCTTGTTGAGTCTTTGCTTTGGAAGCTATCATTCAATCTAACTTCTAGCACTGGTTTTGACTGAGTAATGGGAATGGTTGAATTGGACAGTGTAGGTCAGTCAGTGATGCTACAATGTACATTTCTAAGCTCAATATTATTTGCATATGGTGATGAAGAAAATGCAGTTAAGTGTTTGCCATTGGTTTTAATTTGACCTGTAGCAGAGACTGGAGTGCGGGCTTAAGGCAGAGGTAACTGTGCTCACATCCCTCCCCTAGAACACCCACACTTTTGAAATCGCTGCTACGCCCCAGAGGCCTACAGTTTCTCCTGAGATTCCCCTTCTCCGATTTCCTTTTGTCCATGATTTTTGGTTGTCAAAATCAACAACCATGTCACTTTGTTCCATTAGTCGTCTGACTTTCTGTCTGTTTGTCTGTCTGTTTGTTAGCAGGATATCTCAAAAATGGCTGCATAGATTTCAACCGAACTTTGCAGGATGGTACAGTTGCACAAAAAGAACAAGTGATTATATTTAGCCATATCTAGGCCAAAGTACAGCTAAGAGATAGGCCGAAGTACAAATCCAGCTATGCTGGCGGAGATTACGTCCATCTGAAATATAGGCCAAAGTACAAAGTGCTGGTGGAGATTTGAAGTCTTGAGTCAGACAGCAGACGATTTCGACAATGGTCCCGCTAGGCGGGAGTCCTTTTCTTTTAGTTTGCTTCGCCCTTTGTGTTTGTTTATATTTTTCTTTAGGACTGTGGACCTTTCCGGGTTTATGATTCCGCCTACTCCCTGGCAAGGCAATGCATCCATTTGGCTTTGTCCCTCCGCCTGTTGATTGACCCTGATTGTGATATTTGTTTCCGTGCTGCATTCCCACTGATTGGTAATGAGCTGGAGTGTACAATTTTGCCTGATCCCTCAGTAAGGCTTTTGAAACTGATTCTCAGCCTGTGCCGCAGTCCTGGGTCCCCTGTCAGTCAATTAATCACACAGCCAACAAAACCAACTTTTTAAAATATGAATATGTTTAAAAACTTCTAAAACATTGTTATAAGATGAAATATGTCCATGGCTTACATCAGGCTTATGAAACTCCAGCCCTCAGGGCTGGTAGTACTGCAGCCACTTTCCCATCCCCTCCTTTAATCACTGGGCCATCAGTGACATAACAGCATTAAGGTCAGAGAAGAAGAAGGAAACCAGAAGTTTAACTGGCCTTGAGCACAAGATTTTAGCATCCAAGTGACATGTCCAAAATATTACATTCTTATCTTCATTATTTGGGGGCAGCACGGTGGCACAGTTGGTAGCATTACCCCCTCACGGAAAGATGGTGATGGGTTCAAACCCAGCCTGGGGCCTGTCTGTGTGGAGTTTGCATGTTCTCTGGCTTTGGGATAGCACATGAATCTGATTAGTAGATCTTTGTATTGGGTCGAAAGATATCTCCATCAACCCATAGATAACCATTATAAATCATGGCAACTTTTGGGCTACCATAATTTTTGCTTTATTTGTCGGCATTCTTAATACTGCTACGACTGAGCAAGCTGTCAATAGCCTAAGTGAGGACTCGAGGCTTATCTGCATGTATGCTTATGATCAAACAAATATTTAATCGGAGAGATTATTTATAGGAGACTGTAGGGACAAATGAGCTAGAAAATGATGTACAATCCAAAGTCATTGTCCTTAAATCAACAGACCAATAAGCAGGCCAAACTGTTGTTAAGGAAAGGTATATTGAATTGAAACTATTGACTATTTTATCATGATTTGTCTTTCAGTCCCCAAAATGACAAATTTGTTCTTTAAAAAAATTTGTAATGGTGCGAAAATTTTGGATGAGGTGCAACACAAATGCAGTCAAAGCACAGCTAGTTATTAATAATAGTAGTTTGAGGAAATTTACTTTAGTATAGAACTAACAAAAATCAGCAGTCCAAAAATGTCAGTTTGACATCTCTTAGTCTCTTTTTGTGGTTTGAAAATACATTTTAAAAAATCAAACATACACAAGTACAGCTAAGAGGATCTCTCTCCTGCGTTGCTAAGGGAATCCAGAACATAATGCCATATTGAACATCAATGACTCATTTCCCATGTTAACAATAAACTACACAGCTGCCATCAGAACAAATGCAAACTCAGGTGATGGCCAAATATCTCTATCAATGATACAAACTGAAGCCTTACTAATGAACAAACATGAAATGAAGCCAGAGCCTTAGCAGTGATGTCACCTAAGGTTAAACGGGAGGCTGAAGAATTGATCTAATCAGTACATTTCCCTTTAGTATTTTTGATAGGGCAACATACAGGTGAAAACTGAAAACTGCTGTTAGTGGCATCAGAAGAAAAATTCATGCCCACCTATGCCGGGTGCATTTGAACCAGTTGAGGATGTCTGTGCATCTTGTGTAGTAGATCTGGTCGAATGGGTGAGCATATGATTCCTGCACAGTCACTGCATAGCTAGAAGAAAGAAGAAAAAACAATAAGATTTCTCCGAAAAATAGGCCGACTGCATCCACACAGAAAGAATCTCTATAAAAATTTAGGTTTTAATATAGGGCCACATATACACTACCGCTCATAAGTTTGGGATCACTTGCAAATTTCTTTGTTTTCCAAAGAAAAATATATTTTCATGCATTTCACAAACATTTTTTTTTTCCATTTCACAAATATTTTTATCCATTTGATAAACAATAAAAATTAATCAGATGATTTTCAAAGAAAGATCTAAATTTTTGCAGAGAGGCCTATTATCAGCAACTGTCAGTCCACTGTATCAATCTCCTGGTATAACTGCTAATCCAAGTTAAGCATTTTATAAGGCTAATTGATTATTAGAAAACCCTTCTGCAAATGTGTTGCACAGCTGAAAACCATCGAACTTATAAGGGAGCGCAAAAGGGAGCATGGCATTCTTGAGGTTGGTTGAAGCATCAGCAGTTGTTTGTTTGTTTACAGGCTCAAAATGGCCAGAAAGAAAGAACTTCCTTTAGAGACCCGTCAGTCTATTGTTGTGCTTAGAAAAGAAGGCTATTCAATGCGAGAAATTGAAAACTTAAAATCTCTTACCATGTTGTCAAATACTCCCTTCAGAGAGCAGCACAAACTGGCACTAACAAGGACAGAAAAAGGAGTGGGAGGCCCCGATGCACAACTGTGCAGGAAGACAAATATCTCAGAGTGTGTAGTTTAAGACAAAGACGCCTCACAGGTTGTCAACTAGCAGCTGCACTAATAATTCCCGTCAAACACCAGTTTCAGTATCAACAGTGAAGGTGTTTTTTTTTTTTCGTTTGTTTTTTTTTTGATGAAGGCTAAATTTGAAGTACATATTCATCATTTTCCATTAAAATCATTATTTCTAACTCAGACAATATCAGCATGTTCTGTTCATTTGCTATATTTCCCATTCACACTAAATTCATGTGTGTTTCCATGGAAAATTTCCAAGTGATCCCAAACTTTTGAGCAGTAATGTAGGTTTTGCGTATATGCGACATACATAAAATTGGCCATTTTCAGATATTATAGTACAGGTACCTATAATATATGAAAACGGCCAATTTTATGCACGTCGCATATATGCAAAACCTATATGTGGCCCTATATTAAAACCTATTTGTTTATACAGGTTCTGTCCATGTGGGAATTTAAGAATCCCTGTTATTTCATCCCTGTAGGAAAAAGTCTGGGACCTTTAGTTGTTATACTAACATCTCAGATAAAAGACAAGTGTCTGTTCATTAAAACTGTGAACAGAAATGCAGACTTTGTCTTCAAATTCATTAACCACAGTGAAATTCTTAGATAGATGTGGGGATGAAAATGACTTTTGAAAGGCATGTTTACTTGAATGTATGTTCTTCTGTGTACTTTTATTTTGTTATTTTTGCTTTATTTTGCTACATTTAGACTAATGACCTCTGAGCCATATTCATTACCTTTCAGTGGATGTGTATGAGCAGTAATGATGTGACAGACAGACAGACAGACAGATTTATGCAATAAAAGGCTACTGGTCCAAAATACTCATTATATTCATGATATAACATTTGTAAATGCGCGATTTCTTATTTTCTTAACATGGTACAAAAATAGACATAAGTTATGGATTACATTTGGCTTTGTTGATGCCATTATATTTGCAAAATTATATTGTCATAGAGAATATTTACATTTACCAATTAATTTATTTCTAATATCTAAGTAGGCAACACAATTAAGTAATACATGGATTTCATCCTCAATTACATTCTTACAACAGGGGCAAAACCTTAAGTCATGGGGGACATTATCATGTCTACCAGTCTCTGATATAAGTTTGAAATTACTTATGTTACACCTAAATCTAGTCAAACAAATTCTCAAGTATAAATTAATGTCTAAGTTGAGGTAGGTTTTAACATTCAGGTGGGACTTAAACATAATATCATTTGCACATACTGCTGAGTTGTGTAAAGAAGATTATCAGACAGTCTTAGTTTAAAAGTAGACATGAACAAGCCAACATCAGCAATATCCTGTGAAATCCACACAAATCCAAACCCTAATTTAAATAAAATATTCTTTATATGAGATGCCCATGATAAAAGTCCACATTCATCAAGCGACTTCAAAAACAAAAAGAGTGATGAGGTAATCTGTAACTAGGAAGGGTTAAAAGCCGACACCAATATCTGACTGCCTTTGACATGTAAGTTAGTTGAAGAGGGAATCTGCCACATTCTCCAAGAACCATACTATTACAAGTGTTTTTACCAACTCTTAAGAAGTATTTACAAGTTTTAATCTGAATTTGTTCTACTGTATATTTCTGTAAAATGCTACACCCCAAATTTCTGAAACGTAACAAAGTATAGGTTTAACCATTGCATCAAATACCTTGAAAAAATCTACACAAGACAAAAACTGCTCTCTTTTGATACCTATAAATAGCCACTAGAGCTATATTTTATTATTATTATTTATTATTTTATTAAATAAATAAAATGATGTGAATCCAATTTTATCTAATGTGGTGAATCTGACAGTGACTTAAACTTGGACAAAAATGCTAAATTGTGTTGTGATTTACGAAATGAACCAATAGCGGAAACCAGATGAATGCAAAAAGGAGGCTTTATTTCTGAAGGGGGAAACCCCCCAACAGAGTTGGCAACAGTACAATGTCTGCAATCCAAAAACAGTATCCAAAGGGCGAAATCCAGAATCGTAACCAGGGCACCAATAACAAAATCCGTGGTCAGGCAAAAATAAGTCGATACACAAGAATGTGGTACAATACAGGGAATAGGCAAAGCTCGGTAGTCAGGCGGTCCAGTCAGAAAGATAAATCACTAAGAATCGAGGCGAAAACAAACATGGCACAGGAAGCTAGGAAGAACGATCTGACAACTGGAACTGACTAAACAGACATCTTATATACACATCCGGGTGAAACACATGACCAGGGCGGACAGGTGCAATCAATGATACAAACATCAGGAGTGACACATGAGGAATTATCTAATTACATGAATTTGGTAACTGCCAAAACGCAGACAGGGATCACGAGACAAACCTACGTACAAACAACAGCTCCGGTCAAGCAGTACTAAAGGTGCATAGTCTAAAGAAAAGGAAAGCATGAGATATAAGAGGAAAACTGCAGCAGAGATAATTAGGGATAGGCAAGGAGGCAGAGATTAGAATTGAGCGAATGCTGAGAGATCGTTACTTAATTAGTATGTGCAGCTATACAATCCCGAGTGCACGTTAGTAAGTTAGTAAAAATATACAATGTTAATCTTGGTTAGTAATTATCGAAAACAACAAACTGTTAGTATGGATTAGTAGATAGTAAAAGAGAGGGGAAGGAAGCGCACGAGATAATGAAGGAAGATTGAAAACCCAGAAACCAATAAATCACCCGAATGAGTGGCACGCAAGACTAGGGAACGTGAGCAAAGACCTACACAAGACAAGACAGGGTAAACGAAGTGCAAAGCGAGGCATGGCAGAATAAACATGATCAGGAATCTAGGGAACTGAGGCAAAGACTAAATAATAAAACAGGACATGAAAAATAATAACACGAGAATCTAAAATAATCAAAACACAATACATAATCCAAGAATAGTCAAGGGGCAGGCAGTGGTCGCTATACACAGAAATCAATCAACAAGGCTACGCCAGGCACAGAACTTAAACATGACAGGCAGATGACCAAAATCCCAACCAATTGATGACATAAATATAATCAAACCATTTTGTTTTTATACATTTCCTTCTCTTCCACAATACACAACTTAATTTTCATAGAATGGAAGTAAGTATGGTCAAGAAAGAATTGATGACCTTGTAATTGTTAATGTTTCAGGAAAAAAATGTAACAGACAGTATAAGATATTTTTGTTGATATCATACCTTTTTGTCTCCTCTCACTTGCCATAGTCAATAATGACTGGTTTACACATCACATGCTGTTGTCACATGTCAACATGTAAAACCCCAATTCCGAAATAGTTGGGACAAAGTGTAAATTGTGAATAAAATCAAAACGCAATGACTTTCAAATCACACCAGCCAGTATTTTATTCACAATAAAACAGAGATAACATACCAAATGTTGACACTGAGAAATTTTACAATTTTATCCACAAAATGAACTTGTTTTAAATTTGATGGTTGCTACAGGTCTCTCTCTTTTTATCATAGAGTGGATGCTTCTGGGCATTGAGGAGAGAAGTTTCTTCAGTTCAGGCATTGGAATTTGATCCCACTCTTGTTCAATACAGGCTTTCAGCTGCTGTAGAGTTTTGGGTGTCCTTTGATGGACTTTTTGTTTCATTATGCGCCAAATGTTCTCAATCGGTAAAAGATCAGGACTGCAGGCAGGCCAGTTCAGCACACGGACTCTTCTACTACGAAGCCATGCTGTTGTAATAGCTGCAGTATGTGGTTTTGCATTGTCCTGCTGAAATACACAAGGCCTTCCCTGGAATACATGTCATCTGGAGGGGAGCATATGTTGCTCTAAAACCTTTTTATACCTTTTCTGCATTCATGGTGCTTTTTAAAACATGCAAGTGTCCCACAGCATATGCACTAGTGCATCCCCATACCATCAGAGATGATGGCTTTTGAACTGAACGCTGATAATAGGAGGGGTGGTCTTTCTCGTATTTAGCCCAGAGGGCACAATGCCCATGATTTCCAACAAGAATGTCAAATTTGGACTCGTCTGACCACAGAACACTTTGCCATTTTGCTGCAGTCAATTTTAAATGAGCCTTGGCCCACAGAACATGGCAACACTTCTGGATCATGCTCAACAATGGCTTCCTTTTTGCATGGTAGAGGTTTAGGTGGCATCTGTGGATAGCACGGTGAACTGAATATACAGACAGTGGTTTCGAGAAGTATTCCTGGGCTCATTTAGTAATGTCAATGGCAGAATCATGCCGGTGAATGATGCAGTGGCGTCTGAGGGCATGAAGATCAAGGGCATCCTGTGAAGGTCTTCGGCCTTGTCCCTTACGCACAAACATTTTTCCAGTTTCTCTGAATCTTTTGATGATGTTATGCACTGTCAATGATGAGACCTTCAAAGCCTTTGCAATTTGACGTTGAAGAACATTGTTTTTAAAGTATTCCACAATTTTTTTTACGCAGCCCTTCACAGGTTGGAGAGCCTCTGGCCATCTTTACTTCTAAGAGACTCAGCCTCTCTAAGACATCCCTTTTATAGCCAATCATGTTACACAGCTGATGCCAGTTAACTTAATTACTAGCTAAATGTTCTTTCACCTGATTCTCTGATATATTAATTGCTTTTTCAGCCCTTTTGTGCCTGTGTTCCAACTTTTTAGAGACCTGTTGCAGCCAGAAAATTTAAAATAAGCTCATTTTGTGGATAAAAATGTAAAATGTTACAGTTTCAACAATTGAAATGTTATCTATGTTCTGTTGTAAATAACATATTGGCTCATGTGATCTGACAGTCATTGCATTTTCATTTTATTCACAATTTACACTTCGTCCCAACTATTTCAGAATTGGGGTTGTATTTAGGATCAAATGTGTTGCCAATTACCTGCTAATGAATAAAAATATGAGCTAGGCATCATGTATAACAGTCGCAAAAGTGAGATATGAGATATACAATAGGTATGACAAACAGAACCTGCCACTGGGTATATGAGCTACATAGGGGACATATACCTTGTATGTACATATAGGGCCTATATGTGGATATAAAGAAGCGATATAGGAGACCTATATGCCCTGTATATGCACATACATGTACCTGGATTTGGACTATATGTGGCCTAAATGCGGCATATATGCGCTTATATGCTGTATATACGCGAATATATAAGGCATATATGCTGTATGTATACAACATATACAGTTAAAAGCCTTAAAATAAAGCATACTCATACAAATACATAGCCATACAAATAATGCATAGAAGCATACTCTCTCACTGAAAAATGTAGAAAAATGTCATCTTCAACTCAAGTGAATTTTAAGGGAAAAAAAAATCCCTGACTAAGAAATAATTATTTTTCATAAAATCACCTGTTCCACAATTATTGGCACCCCCAACAATTCCTAGGAATTAAATGTAATTGAAGTACAAATTTCTTTAATTTCTTCAGTAGTTTACAAAGTTGATCTAAATATCTAAGAACATTTAATTAGTAATTCATCACTTCCTGTTTCCCTGGGGTATAAATATGACGTGACACAGAGGCCATTTCTCTTATCCACTCTTCAACATGGGAAAGACAAAGGAACACACTATTCAAGTAAGGCAGATGTGTGTCGACCTTCACAAGTCAGGCTATGGCTACAAAAAATTGCCACTCGCCTGCACCTGCCCATATCTACTGTCTGAGGAATCATTAAGAAGTTTAAAACAACTGGAACAGTGGTAAACAAGCCTGGACAAGGATGCAAGGTTATTTTGCCACCACACACAGTGAGGAGGATGGTAAGAGAATTAAAAAGTTCTCCAAAGCTCACTGTTAAAGAATTGCAACAAATGGTGGCATCTTGGGGTCGCAAAGTCTCCAAAACAACCATCAGGCGCTATCTACATGCCAACAAGCTGTTTGGGAGGCATGCATGGATAAACCTTTTCTCACTCACAATCATAAACGCAAACGTCTGGAGTTCACTAAGCAGTACTGGGACTTCAACTGGGACCGTGTGCTTTGGTCAGAAGAGACCAAGATGGAGCTTTTTGGCAACAAACACTCTAAGTGGGTCTGGCGGAACACAAAAGATGAGTATGCAGAAAAGCACCTCATGCCCACTGTGAAGTATGGGGGAGGATCGGTGATGCTGTGGGCCTGTTTCTCTTCCAGAGGCCCTGGGAACCTTGTTGGGGTGCATGGCATCATGAACGCTTTGAAATACCAGAGCATTTTAAATCAAAATCTGGTGGCCTCTGCCGAAAAGCTGAAGATGGGTCACTGGGTCTTTCAGCAAGATAATGACCCTAAACATGTGGCCAAATCTACACAGAAATGGTTCACCAGACACAGAATCAAGCTCCTCCCATGGCCTTCTCAGTCCGCAGACCTCAACCCCATTGAAAACCTGTGGAGTGAGCTGAAGAGGAGAGTGCAGAGGAGAGGACCCAGGTCGCTGGAAGATTTAGAGAGATTGTGCAAAGAGGAATGGTCGAAGATCCCTCTTTCTGTATTCTTCCATCTTGTGAAACATGACAGGAGATGATTAGGTGCTGTTTTGTAGGCAAAAGGGGGTTGTACAAAAAATTAACATCAGGGGTGCTAATAATTGTGGCATACATGATTTGATGCGAAAGAATTATTTCTTAATGTGGGTTTTTTTCCTATATTATTTAGACAAAAAATATTAGAAGCTAAAGAACACATCTTAACCAGGGGTGCCAATAATTACGGAGGGCGTTGTATATGGCATATGTGCGCGAAATATGCGGCATATAGCTTGCATATATACGCATATATGTTCATATAGATTCTTTCCATGTGGGCATAAGCGGGTGATGCATTAGGAGTGCGGTGCAGAGATTTGGGCAGCAGTATGGCACTGATATTCTAACAACTGTGTGGCCTGCAGGCTAGAGTGGCGGTGGAGTGCAGTGATTAAAGCAGTGTGCTGCAGTGGATCTAGCAGTGCTGAGCTGTTGTGACTGGAGTGGCGAGTCTGGAGCAGTGCTTAGCGCGGCAACATAGGCTATTGTTTAGAGCGTCACTGTCCCGTAGTGGTTAGAGCAGCACTGAGCAGTCGAGATTAGAGCAGCAGCATAGAATAATGGTTAGATCAGCAGTATGTAATAGTGGTTAGAGCAACATTGTCCTATTGTGGTTAGAGCACCAGTTTGTCATAGTGGTTCGAGCATCACTGTCCCATAGTGGTTAGAGCTGCACTGAGCAGTCAAGGTTAGAGCAGTAGCATAGAATAATGGTTGGAGCAGCCATTTGTCATAGTGGTTGGAGCATCACTGTCCTCATAGAGGCTACAGCAACTCTGAGCAACAGAGGTTAGAGCAGCAGCATAGAATTATGGCTGGAGCATCATTGCGTCATTGGTGCAGTGTGTCAACATGGACATAGCCTATACGTTCACATCCGGAATCATCATATAGTGCTGCTGCCTAACAAAACATTGATAAACGATAAAAAAGGAGGCTTTCGGCGCCCTTATTTGATGTTTAGGGTTAGGGTTCGGGTTAAGGGTCAGGGAGTAAGGTTTGTTTCAAACTGGTGTCAAATAAGGATGCCAAAAGCCTCCTTTTACGTCATATATCGACTCTTGGTCAGGTAGCGTCTGTATATGATGAGTTGGGATGAGACTGGGCTCTCAGCAACACGTCAAAGTGCTTGAGCAGTATGTGCCCTAGCAGTTATAAGAGCGGTGTGGCATAGTGGTTATATAACAATAGTAGTTAGAGCAGCAGTGTGGACTAATGATTCGAACAGCAGTCTGGAAGAGAGGTCAGGGCAGGAACGTGGAGCAGTGATATTAGCACATTTACATTTAGGCATTAAGCCGTACTAATATACCAGTTAATGCATGTAAAAACAAACTGGGGAAAAAAGCACTGCAAGAGCAAATTAAAGAGGCTATTTGATTAGCAAACAAAGCAGTAAAATAATTCATAACAAAACATGCTGCATGTCAAATGCAGTCTGGCCACTGTCACATAAAGAGAACCTCAGTCCGGTCCTTTCCATCAGCAGCTGTGTTAGTGTCAGAAACCAGGACTGAATGATGGGTAATCAACCAAGGAGTTGAAGTGGAAATCCATTGCTGACGGACACAAAGATTTATGACCATTCAGATGCTGATTTATGTCTGTCCGCGCGGCCCCTAACAAATGTGTTTGTCATTAGAGCACATTCTGATAATGGGCAGGGATGAAAAAGCCCTTGTGCTTCTCCCACTGGGCCATCCGTCATGAGAAGCCTCAGTCTCACCTTGTTCTTGCTTCACCAGTTGACTTGACTGTGCTGGCGATAAATATACAACGTACATTTATGATGGGAAATGAGGTTCCGCCTCCCCAGTTTTGAGAGAACATTTAATAACCCTTCAATAATCGTAGTTCATTTCAAAAAAAGTTATGCAATATTTACCCAAATCGTCAATAGTGATTCCCAATCCTGCTCAGGGAGACCCATTTTCCTGTAAGTTTGAGATAAAAATTTGGCACACCTAATTCTTCTGATGAGCAGTGTTCAGTTTATTTTGAATTGATAGGTAAAAAATCAACCCAGTAGATCCCCAGGAACAAGATGGGCTCCCACTGATGCAAAGTTTTGCTGCTTCCACCGCTGCATGATTTTGTTATTTGTTCAACCTTTTTTGCTACAGGCACTCTCCAAAAATTGAGTAATCAGAGAAACTTGTAGGAAAAAAATTCCAAGAGATAAATGAGTTGTTTGATGCATCACAGGAGCTTCAGGGAGTGCGTTGGGCCCCCTGATTGAAGGACAGTTAACTGCGCCAGTCAAAACGTCTCATACACCACCAATTTTCAAGCAATTAGAGGTGGAAAAATTAAACTAAAACTCTTTCAGTATGTTAGCTTCAAAGTGGTCACCTTTTGCTGAGATAACTTCTAAACAGATTCATTTTTTTCTGACAGCTATATGATTCTGATGGTTTATAATTACTCTAAGGGTCACACTTAAGATGAAGTGTGTGTTGCTCATAAAGGCTTTATACAGCATGTATAATGCCTTTATAAATGTGACATAATGTCTTCATAAACCATACATAAGCTAATGTCATGCTTTTAAAAGGGCGAAATAACACATCCTTATTCAGCATGTGATGCCAGATGTCATATAATTGCCAATGTCACTTAGCTGGTAGCTAAATACTATAAAGGGTGACATTGTCAGCTAAGTGACACTGTCATTGTCACATCTGGCATCACATGCTGTATAAGGATATGATATTTTACCCTTTACAGAGCAGAAATTTGCTCATGTATGATTTATGAAGATGTTATGTCTCATTTATGAAGGCATTGTACATGCTGTATAAAGCCTTTATGAGCAACACTCCATCTGAAGTGTGACCACTCTAAGTTCCAAAGGACATTCAGCACTAATGGTTTGCTACTTCTAGCCCAATTTACACAAACTAGGTAGATTTTATATGTTTTGATAGATAATCTAATTATTCCCACTTTCTGTTTCTATTTTTTATTGCTTTTGCAATACACTTTAACTCTTGTCTTGATTTCTCACAATTCACATCTTGTATTTTACCAATTTGTGGTTGTTTACATGACGTTAACTGTTTACATTTCACTAAAACATGAGTAAAGTGCTATGCATGTTTTACTGATAGCGTGCATATAATCAGCTGATGCCTTCCCAATATGTTTAGAGATGACCTTTGTCTTAATCTTGTTTTGCGAGAAGGGCCGATACAATCTTAGACCCAAGCTTCCGACAGCAGGAGTTCTGATCTTGGATCAGTGACAGAGAACGCTCATTTTGTGACCTGACTCAGACGAATAGACCAAATCCGGCTCCAGATCGGCACTTTGAGAGGTTTTGTTGATATGAACCTCGGCCCTAGAGTTAGACAAAGATCCTTGTGCAAAGATCTCCGAGTATTCAGTCCTGGGGGGCAGTGCATGAGCAGTGCAGAGAACTTGGTCAGCCTCCCCGATAGATTGCGCTCTGAGGGAGAGGAGGGAGTTAATCCCTCATATTTTTCAAATGGGACACAAGCACAGCGTGATTATTTAAGCAAGGGATGTGATGGGCTGGGCTGAATTTAAGCCTTCACCAATCTTCCTGTATTTATGTCCCTCCACTTTCCCTCCCCTACAGTTGCCTCTCTGTGACCCAGTTTTTTTAGTGGATTACAGAAGGTCATAAACTATTTATAACCCCTTATAAACTCCTTAAAACCACTTAAAAGGTGGCGGTTCAGAAGCTGCTGAGCTTGCCTCATTGAATTGCTGATAATTAAGCAATGAGTTATGATGAAAAAACAAGCATGATTGGCAACCTTGTTCACTAATGGAACAGAAAATAAGAGGCACTATAGGCCATTTTCTTGATTCTTTATGATATACCTAATGAAAATCGCATAACAGTAATTGAGAGCAACTAGTAAATAATCAAATCTCAAGACGAATTTACTTTGGACCAGATGAACTTAAGCATGGTAACACTGCAAGAATATATGATATCTTAGGGCCCATTGATGAGCAACCAACATGCTTTCCCAGTTTATGCAAAAAAGGTGATAATGACAATGGCATCATGTCTAATTTTCATTTGTCAGAAACTCAGATAACTGTTCTAGACTCAAAAAGCTCATGGGTTACTGGTTATATCATAAGAGCAATATCGTAGACAATGCCAATGAAGCAATGTGATGGAAAATCAAGAGTCTTAATTCTGGACTGTGACTCACCTCTCCCAGTGACTGCACACATTGGGGTCATCTGGGTTAAGGCTCGATGTTCCAGAAGGAAACCCCAAAACTGGCAACATCACCAGGGCCAAAAGGGAGCCCGATCCTGGCCCCATTTCCCCCTGTCGAGAGAGGCAGAGACAGATTAGAAGAGAGAGAGATGAGACTTTGACATTGAATATGGTATTGTATTAATGCTGTCAGGCCCATTTCCTTGGAAACATGCCCAAATTAACATTGACATTCTAATATAGTGCATATGGATATAACTGCTACTATACACACCCATCTATCAATGATCTATCCCGGTCAGTCCGCATCGGACATGCCAGGGGACGAGAATCTATCCCAGGATCCAAAGGGTAGGGATGCACCCTGGATAGGTCACCAATGCACTTCAGTGACCACACCATACCTCAAGAATTTACTGGTCTTAGTAAATCTCATTGTGAAAGCAACCAATTAATGAACAGGGAGACAGAAATGGAGAGCTGTCGTCCCTGTTACTCAGAGAATAATGAGGGCTCACCGCCATGTTCTTAGATCTGACTGCGCCAGTGCTGACTGTGACTTGCAGAGAGCAGCACATTTTTGGCTCTATGCTGCTCAGGGAGGGCAACAGTCTCTTTGGATTTGTCCTGTCCATTGCTCAAGTGCCTCCTACTGGGCATCTGGGAGCCCAACAGTTGCTTTCTGAGCCGTAACGTTTGGGTTTCTCCCTCACTCATTCTGTGCATGCTAGGATGAACCGCAAACTGACTGCACTCTCTAAAGATGGCAGCATGATTTGCATACCAGCATGGAGCAAAAAAAAAAAAGAAAATTCCAATCTCTAAGAATGTTTATTTCCAATAAGACCAATAAAATATCAGAAATATGGCATATGCACTCTGAATTCAACAGAGCTAATTTGTACCGTGAACCTCCCCAGAAGAGGAATTTTTTTGGGAAGGGCTTTGTTATAGGCCAGACATGTTAATTGGACGGTGTGTCCTCGGACCCGGACCCACACCCACCCAACAAGAACAGCCATCATCTTAAATAAATGGTGTCTCTTTGGATGAAATATTTCGCCGGTCATTCACTCCCAATCACTATTCTATAATTAAAAACTATTTCAATGTGTGGCGGCAGATCGTCGCTAATGCATATAACCTGCATTGTTCTTATGATAGGTGACCAAAAACAGTCAGGTTGGCAGCCGTGGTTGTCAAAGTGTTTCAGACTTGAGCAAAAAAATCTTACAAGTATGGGTGTTCACTGTTTGCTGAATGGGTACTGCTGAATCAGGATTGACTTTAAAGGTCAATTCATGTCATTTAAAAAAAAAAAGAGCCTGTGGAAAAATTTCTTATAAAGCCTCAGCTCTGACAACGAAACAGCAGTATATGCTGAAAATAACAGTTACGTTTAGTATGATTCCTAAGAGCATCAGGAGAATTTGCCTGGATCAGAATACAATGACAAGGAGGACACACGTAACTGCATAGATTGCTAAGAGAAGGATATATAAGGGATAGTGAGGTGCTGCACTCTTGTAATTGGAATGAAATTGATTCTTGTTTTTTGGAGCAGCTCAGAATGCTCTGAAGCGCTGTGAGTGAACCAGGTAGCAAAAATGCGGCTTCAAAGACTTTCGCATTGACAGGCGCATCACCACTATGAGCACACGTTTGATTAAAACATAAACCACCAGGGCATCCAAGTGGCAATGACTGATAAACCTGCCACAAAGCTGTCCAAAGGAAAGCCCTCTCCAACTGTCAGTGCATAAAATGACAATTGCTTTTGGAACGGTTTATGAGCTTACAGTCTCTGTCGAAAGTCTTAAAATGCAGCAGACTTCCTCGGCTTCAGGACTCTCAAAATATGTGCTGGTATGAAGCTTCCAATATAAACCACACCACCTATTTTGAGTATGTTAGACACATTCGGCTGCAGACATGCAACTGTTACTCTGCATGAAAGCCACAATTCAGAGTGCGGAAAAAGGGCAGCTTTATACATACGGAAGTTTTAAATTGACTGATATTAAGCCAAGCAGGTGGACTCATTTTACATTGCAAAACTATGGCTTGAACTTTTCTGATCTGAATACCAGTGAAATGCACCAGCCACTAGGCTACAGGTTGTCCCTGAACTGCCTCTGCAGCATTGAAAAGTGGATAACCACAATATTCATATTCCATATACACTTCTTGTCCAAAAAAGGTCACCTTTTGAATTAAAATCACCAAACACTATAATTGGATCATTACAGCAGCGATGTGTTTCAGTTGGCAATAATTATTTTAACCTTAGCTGATGAAGCACGTAGCTTCTCATTTCCTAAAAAAATAATGATGGAAGACGTATTCGTTGGTGGTGGAAAAAAATGTTGCAGTGTTTCAAAAGAGGAAAATTATTGGCCTGCATCAACCAAAGCAAACCAGAAATGAGGAAAACAAGTCTGCGGGATATTTTCATTCATGAATTTCCCACCACTAAGTCCTGACCTTAACTGCATTGAAAGTCTGTGGGATGAGCCACAGAAACACATCCTGCCGTAAAAAATAGAGCTCGGTGAGAAATTAGTGCAACTTCGATTGAAAACAAATGGAGACCACAAAGGAAAAATGATCCGAGTCCAAATTTAGCATTTTTGTTTATTTTTTATATTATGTTATTATTCTATTAATAACAATATATTATTATTATTGTTATTGTTATTATTATATACTTTATGCATATTTTTTAGTGCTTTGTTTATAAGATTGTTTGGAATTTTTAGTTCATCATGTCTGTACAACATGAAAATGTGACTGACTTTGTGGTCTTCAAATGTACTAACATTGCATTCGGATGTGAAAACAATGACACAACACTTTTGCACTGTAATCAAAGCTACAGGGGTTCTAACTCAATATTTGAGTGTGCGACTTTATTTTTTGGACAGGCAGTGTATTTCTTAGATGATGCCTCATTAAAACTCTCACACTGCAAAACAAGCTTGCTGTCTGGCCCCAGCTAGTTCCACTGAGGACGTCAAAATCTACAGATGTTTCTGGTTCGCTTTGTGTTGATTCAGATGCATTAGGTGATTGGTAGGAACAAACAGCATGACAGAAGACTCTATCTCTCAACTCCCGGCAGGACCCTCCATGTGAAGTGAAAAATACTACAAACTCTCCTCTTTTCCTGCTTCTGTATTCCAGGAAACTCAATCACAGCGGCAGTCAGGCAGAGCCGAAGCAATGTTTTTTCACATCTAAGCACTGTAAGTCGCCCTGGATGAATGTCTAATGCTAAGTGTTTCTTAGGATGGAAAAACTCCCTTGCAAATAAAAATTGGCTATGTAAAAAACACTTAAGAAGTGCTAAATGATTTCTCCATTGAACCCCAAGATCTGAAAATAAATCAGATAGATGAGAATTCCTCTAATTAATCTAATTATTCAAAAACGTTGAAACACGAGTAGTGTGCACGAGTAGGTGGATCAATTCCTTTCATATAGCTTCTGATTGATCTAAAGCCTCATGCATTTTAAATGGATTATTATTAACATCAATGGATCCCTAACTGAATGCATTTGAAGTTGCGCATGATCCCGCAGATGAGTGTATAAGCAGTGTTCAGTGTTTCTGTCGCCGATTTAATGAAGGATGGCGACGTCACGGCGGACGGTGATGAGGCTTTCATTGCCGCGTTACTAAAATAACACTGAGGGCAACGTTGATTTCAGGAAACGGCAAGTCTGATGAAAGACAGCTTAAATATGGCATCGTCGGAGGAGAGTACTGTGTGCAGGGTTAATTTGCAGAGCTTGAACACAAGGTGAACTGAGGCTGAGGAAGGAACACGGTGACTTGCCTCCGTGACATCAATAGAGAGAACGGGGTATTGCAGGGGGTGGGGGACGGGCTGACTGATTTTAGGACAGCTACCAAAAGAATACACGATAAATAATGGGTTAGCAGGGCTGCAGAGTGACTGGCGTCAGGTCAGTTAAAATTTGTTCACTGCAGCTGGATGGTGGGGGGTGGGGGAGGGTATTTAAAGGAGCTATTCCGAGAAGAGCCACGATATTTGGTCGTTTTTGTTTTTACTTGAACACCCGCACCCAATTCAGGTCCAAGTAATCACGTGAAGTGCTCCAACAGTGTAATGAACTGTTTTCATTTATTAATTCAGAAAGGAGACATAACATAAACGAGCAGAACCTGAGCTCCACAGGACTATGGTTGCAAATTCCCAGACTACACATTCTTATCCAGCAGTGGCATTAAAAAGAAATTTCTCCTTCCTGATTTCACTGCATATTTGTCAAACTAAATGGTTTTTAGTCTTTGGACAGCATTTAATATCAGATGAAGGTAATCTGACAACTCACATTTAGTTTCATATTTGAAATTAAAAAAGTTATCAAAGATCCAAATCACCCATCTGAAAAAGAATTGCTTCCCTTTGGTAATTGACCTGTTACTCAATCAGCTAATGATAGTAATGTCACTGGAGGTCAGGAACATTCATCTTTCAGCTGCTTTTCACACTGGTGGAAATATATCACCCCTAGCTGATATCAGAAATCAGACAAAAGGTACATGCACCATAACTCTGAATCCCAAGGAAAGGCAGATTGATTGAAAAACAGACTTGGAGACTACACTATATATTATTTTATTGGCATTTTACATATAACTGTAGTCTAATCAGATCTTTTAAATATCAAACTTTTCACCCAGACTCAATGAAATTGCGACACCAGTTTACCACCAGCCCAAAACCTCTTCGCCTGTGGAATTCTTCAGGTCGAGGTACAGATTCAACAGGGTGCTGGAAACATTCCATGAGTGTATTGGCTCAATCGCGCCACTATTTAAGCATATTCTGCAAACATTCATGCAATCATATCCTTCATGCTCCAAACATCTAATTCCTAAAGTGACTATTTTGGACTGGGATTTTGGTCTGCGCAAATTGGAGTGAACCAGCCTGTGTCATGCTTGTTGAACCATCATGCTTGTCAGTCAACACGCTCTTGGATGGATTAATTCTGAATTGCATTCATAATACTATTTGCTCAGATTCAGCCAAACTCAATGTACAATGGAGAGCAGATAGACAATAACCCGATGCATGGTGTGAAAGCAACCCACAACTTTAAGGCAAAGAAGTGGAATGTGTTACAATGCTAAATCCTACTGATCATGAATTTTGCTTGCAGAGGGCAACGCACCCCAAGAGCAAGTAGACTTTGAAAATCTGGCAGAGCATGGTTGGGGGTGGGGGGGGGGGGGGGTGGTATATCAGCATTTGTAGATGTCTACAGATTCTAAACTTTATGAAATCCTTGTCCACAAAGGATTTGCTACTTAGGATTGAAATTATGACTTTGTTATTCGTCCCATTACTTTTGAGACCCCAATTACATAAAATTTTTTTAAATTCCAACATTTATTCAACAGTTACATCATTCATAAACATGCATACATGCAACATTCATACAAAATATTTTGATAAAACCTTAAAGTGAAAGAAAGCTTTTGCCCAAAACCAATGTGAAATTAAAGAATTACCCTTATGGAGTCTAGATATTATGATGTAGATTTTTTTTTTTATTCTTTTTGCAATTTTTTAAAAATATGTGCAGCACTTATAATAATTAGAATGCAATCAAACAATAAAAATTCTGTGGTTCGGCATCTTTTCATACCTTTCATCCCTTGAGAAGGTTTAGCCAATGAGAGCCCAGGGAACGTCTTGGCAGTCACGGGACCATGAAGACAAAAGACCTGAGTTTGATGCATTTAAATTCCCACTCGTTTTGAGCTGTTCTTCAATAGCTTTGGAGTTGGTGCTCCCCCTCTCTATCTGTGTTGGTCGTCTAGCAACTGGAAATTCTTTTATGTTCTATTTTATTTGTCTCATTGTTATCTTTTCAGCAAAGTTCGCATTATCGAAACAGGACTTGTCTTTCGCATACATTGTTTTGAGGGGATATTTACGTAATTACAGGTATTACCATTACTATAATGAGGATGTTGCTCCTTTTATAGCTCTGGGATCTGAGAGGTCTGCAGCAGATTTGATCATTACACAGTACTATTAGCATGTTTAGTGAACTAATTAATGTTTTAGCTTATGTGGTTAGCCTAGGTGGCAGCATATTAGATTACTATGCATTCAGATGTTCAGTCAGTTACAGTTACAATATATTGGATGCTGAAACTAAGATATTTTATTGTCTTTTGGAAAATATTCAGATTCAGATTTAGATTCACTTTATTGTCATTGTTACAGAATAACAACAAGATTTACGTTGGAGAGAGAGTGCTTTCAGATGAGCTCATTTTGAATTTGATGCCAGCAACACATAAAAAAAATGTTTGCACAGATGCATATTTACTACAGTTGCCTCATGTCTTCTTCAATCGATACTTTGTAAGCATTTGGGAATGAAGGAGACCAACTACTGTAGTTTTGAAAATAAAATGTTTTCCCATTCTTGCTCTATGTAGAATTTCAGCTGTTCAATACATTGCAGCCTCCTTTGTCATATTTTTCATTTCATAATGCACCAAATATTGTCAGTAGGTGACAATTCTGGACTGCAGGCAGGCCACTTTAGCACCCAGACTCTTTTACCACAGAGCCATGTTGCTGTAATACATGCAGAGTATGGTGTTTGGCATGGTGTCGCTGAAATGAGCAAGGCCTTCTCTTAAAAAAAGGCCTTGGAATGGCAATAGATGTTGCACCAAAACTTGTATATATCGTTTGCCATTAATTAATGGTGTCTTCACGGATGCACCCAAGTTACCCATGCCATGTGTACTAATGCACCCCCATACTATCATGGTGTCATGGTTTGTGAGGTGCACGTGTGTTTGCACTTTTCTTTGCGGCTCTCATCCCGGGACGATATCGAATTCCTTGGCTATCAGATTCTTTACCCAGCTGGCTGACTGAGTTGGGGCGGCGCCTTCCCGTATATAAGCAGGAAGTCCGGCACGCCTCCTTTGCTAGAGTGTCTGAGTTTAGCTTTGCACTTTAGCCGAAGATATCTGTAGTGAGCTTTTGTATGACTTTCTATCTTCTAATTATTGGAGTTTCTTCTCCCTTTTTCTTATCTCGCTTTGCTTCCGTGTTTCGGACTATTATACGTCCTTTGGAAGTGCAAGTACATTCGTTTGGTCTGTATTATTCTCTGTGTTTGTACAGTGTCCGTGCTGCTCACTTTCTCTCTGGTCGTTGCACGTGGCCTCCTAATTCTACCGGCCATTACACATGGAGGCTAACTTTCAAAGTGTTTCCTGATAACAAGCCGTGTGACTCCTCTTCTCTTTAGCACAGAGGATGTGGCTTTCATGATTTCTAAAAAAGAATTTCATATTTTGATAAATCAAACCACAAGAAAGTTTTCCACTTCATCTCAGTCCATTTTAAATGAGCTCAGACCCAGAGAAGGCAGTGTTTCTGGATCTTGCTTATATAATTTGATCTCTACATGGCAGAGTTTTAACTAGCATTTGTGGATGCAGTGACAAACTGTGTTGACTGACAATGGTTTACAGAAGTGTTCCTGAGTCCGTGCAGTGATTTCCACTACAGAATCCTGTCTGTTTTTAATGGAGTGCAGACTGAGGACCAGAAAATCACAGCCATTCAAAGTTGGATTTTGTCCTTTTCCCATACAAACAGAGATTTTTCTATAGTCTTGGAATCTTCTAATGATAGTATGTACCGTAAAGGACTAAATCCAAATACTTTGCAAATTTAAGTTGAAAACTTTATTCAAAAGTTTTTTTTTTTTAACTATTCCCCCATACAGTGGCATACAGCGGTTAAGCCCTCACCATAATGAAGAAAGAGTTTTTATACCCAATCATGTTACTGACCTGTTGCTAAATTATCTAATTAGCTGTGAGATGTTCTGCCAGTTGTCTTTTTTTAACATGCAACTTTTCCAATGTTGTCCCATCCCAACTGTTTAAAAACATGCTACTGCCATCAAAGTCAAAATGTGTGGATATTTTTCAAAAAACAATAAAATGTATCACTCTCAACATTTGATAATTGTCTTTGTCCAATTTTCAACTAAATATATGGATTTAATTGATTTCCAAATCTTGCATTCTGTTTTAATTCAGGTTGTGTGTGTGTGTGTGTGTGTGTGTGTGTGTGTGTGTGTGTGCGTGTGTGTGTGTGTGTGTATGTGTGTATATATAAATATATATATATATATATATATATATATATATATATGTGTGTGTGTGTGTGTGTGTGTGTGTGTGTATATATATATAAGTATCCTCTCTCATTTTCTCCTTCAGGAAAACCATACATAGCCACATTATGTATAATCATTGATAGTTTTGACTATGTATCCCACTGAAGCGCTATAACATTTTAGCTAGCCCCTCGACTTTATTCAGAACACTTTTAACTATGCACTGTTTATGCAGCCATGTTGACTTATCCCCACAGTTTCAAGAAAGAGTTGTTTTCTGAGTGTTTTAAAAACAGTACAGTCATGCTTGTTAGTTACACAGCACAGCATTTGTTGCACTGGCGGATACAATTCTTCACAAATCATTAAAATGTGGGGATGTTTGGCTGTTGGGTGTCTGACTCTCACAGGAAAGCGGACACTTCAGGACTTCAGCAAGAGCTTTTTTTTTTAAACCCCCTCTGATGAAGAGCTATGGGACATTCGACATCACGAAAGCTCACTGTCAACTCAAAAAAAAGGCAGATTTCATGAGAGTTTTGATTCGAAAGTTTGGGTAGTTATAAGTTAGTCAAGTTTCCTCTTAAAGAAGTTGTAACACCAAAGGGACAGTTCTTTCATTTGCAGTTCACTTCAGAAAAATGTTGTCTTTCAGTTTAAATTAAAGCTAAAAGTTTACACTTCAAGCAAGTCGTTTTCCATTTTAAATTGATTGTGATGAAGTTGGCAACCATTTCTCATTCTATGTCTGGACTCAATGAGTCAGGAACTAACAATCTTACCATGCTCAAAGTCACTTAGATCTAGCTCATTCTAATATTCATTCAATCAATTAAATTAAATGATTTAATTATGTCTTGATGATTTACTCGTATATAATGAGTTGCAGATATATGATTCGCAGTGTGCAGCTGCCGACAGTCTAAGTTCACACAGAGGTTTACATAATAAAGTGTTGTGCGACTATTGAATCTGTTCATGCTAAACTCACATCCTTCGCATTTTATAAAGTGCAAACATGTTATTCAGTCAAAATGGTATATCTTCAGAATTAGATTAAAGGGAACTGAAAAATGTAACAAGCAATTACAGTGATGGGAAGCTTTAATTGGGGACACTATTAGAACGTAAAATGCAGTAGATTTCATTCAGCACAATCAATGGGGTGCAGAGAACAGGAGACAAGAATCAAGACTCGTCTGATAAAATATGAAAAAGAAATATTTGAACTACATTGCGAAATTACACTCTGGATTAGTTTAAAGATATGTGAACTTCATAAGGTGTGAGATTCTGCAAACCAGCAGTGTCAAATAAAAGTTTTAATGAGAATCCAAAGAAGAACTAGGCGATCTGGTGCCACTTCAAACTAGTGTGCAGGGAATAGGCAGCAAAAAATCATACCCAGCAATACTCACTACTGAGAGGAAAAGTATTAATAGCTGAAATCAAGGCCACACGGGAGGCTGTTCATGGGTTCATCCATAGACAGAGCTTTTCCAGGGTTTGATTGGGTCTGGATCGTGGTTTGGATCGTGGTTACTGTGGTTGGTAGCCATGTATGATGGCACATACATTACGCATGGATGTCTAGCCATTTTTAAAAATGTACTTTCGTGCATCCTTCCTGTTTATGCATGTGCCGTGCATATTTTTGTCTCCCTCCTTGATGCCCGTGTGTGACTGACTGCCGGTGAGCTTTGCTCATTGGTTAAATAAATGACTGCAGGTGGCTCTGAAGCGCAGACCGGTTTCTTCATTCAAGCCTGTGTTTTAAAAGACGGACCAACCTTAGATGCGACGGACTCTCTTTTCCCTGCTCCTGAATCAGCTGACAGCCAAAATGGATAAATTGTAATATTGGCATGTTAAATGGTGCCACTGCCCCAGTTTGGTAGGGATGGATAGCATTTTGTTTGAATCTTTGTTTTCTCCTGTTTGTGGCTTGGAGCTTAGGTAAGCGTTAGGTCTTTGTTTCTTCTTATTTGTTACAAGAAATTCTGAAAAGGCGCTGTGAACCTTTGTTACTGGTGGTTTTTGGGAGCGGGGCTGAGGACAGTCTCATTGTTTCACGTTGTACCGAAGTTTCCCCCTGGGACAGGTTGTAGCGCATAATTAGCAGCATCTTCTCGCAGTAGGAGAAATTTAGCCTGCTGAGCTGATGACCTTTCCCTCAGCAGTGACCCCTTCTGGTCAATCAGGCACCACTGGCTCTTTACCTCAAACCTGAAAAGCCCGTCCGGGCAGGATAACCAGAAACAGCCTTTCAACCAAGGGTTTGCAAATTTTCATGATTACAAATTCATTACGCACCCACCCTTCCATGCGCAAAGGCACACTGCATGACACTTTGCACACTATGCCAAAATCCCCTGTCAAACATGGCAGCTTCAGTTAAATGGCATCTTGAACCAAAGGGCACTCCCATAGAAACTGGAGTCGGAAAGTGGAAGCTTCCTGCAGTTCTCGTACATCTCGACAGCGCAATCTCGCGGACGGAGTGAGCTGCAGTAGAGGCTATATATAAAGCATATTGCAGAGGAGCACTTGTTTGTCTGTGGCCTCCCAAGTTGATAACAGAGGTGACAGTACAGTTCAGCGGTTGGATATTATTGGGCTTACTGGACTGAGACTCCAAAGAGGGGAAAAAGAAAAAAACACTTGAGGCGATACGGCTTGTTTTTCTACAACAAATGGTCTTTTTCTTCCATTCAGCTCCAAGCGTAGCTGGGATATTTATCCTCAGCGCTTCTGGGGGGGTCAGAGAGCTCATTTCCAGCTGCTGAAGGGAGAAAACACAGCCGACCCAACCAGCGTCAGGGAGACATACACAGCAGGGTCTAAAGAGACCCCATTTTCAGACGACTTTCCCCTGAAAACATTTGTGCACGGACAAGAATATAATTTAGGAGGATCTCATAGTTGTAATTTGGATGCAGTTGTACGGCAATTTTTTTTTTTTTTTAACTACGGAGTACAAGTGCAACAGGGAAAGAACACCGGTTAGAGTGAAGCGCAGAAAAACAAGAGCAGATTAGTGCAGTTTCGACTCATTATCACGTACAACCCCAAGAGTGGGAGTTCAGAAGCGTCTTGAAGATGTGAAGGATGCCTACTGTTCCTTGTTGACAATACTGATGACTATCATTACCATGACAATAACAGTCCTGCAGCAGGCTGCTTCCATATAGCAGACTTCATTAGAAAAACAGTTAATTATTCTCTCTCTGTTCTCTGGTGCAGCCAATCAGGGTGTTTCGCAGCCGGAGGAAAATCATTGCAACAAAGAATGGCTTTCATTGTTGCGGAGAAAAAAAAAAAGCTGTGGAAAAAATATAAATATATATAAGCGCTGCTTTTCTTAGAACAGTAGAAATGACCCCTTATGTCAGCACGGCAGGTCACTAGAGCCACCTCAGTTCTGCATATTGTAACTAGCCCCACAACAGAGACAGTTCATCAGTTCCGATTAAGCTGCTAATTGAGTGCCAATCTTATTTGACATCACTGAACTGCGACTCGTTGCTGATGAATTCTCTGGGAAAGAGGAGCATGCTGGGGGGTGTGTTTTCCGCAAACGCAAAGATAAAGTTGTTTACACCATAAATTGTTGGAAGCCACTCTCAATTAAGCATAATATTTATGGAAATAAACTGATGCAGGCCCCATCAAAAAACTAATTACTTTTAGTCGATGAAGCCAAACACCTGTCTGTGTTACTAATTCGATTACGGGGACAAAATGAGTGGAAACAGCCGCTAGAAACACTGTTACTTCTACCCCCTCCACTAAAGGAAACACAGTTCAGGGAACGCTCATCTACAACCGAGATCTAAGAGTCAATACTCGTTAAGTGATGTCAGAGTCCAGATCACTGTGTTCAATTAGCAGCTCAATCAAACTTGATTAACTAAGCTGATTAGCGGCAAGGGCTAACTTCGGTGAACACAGTGCAGTACTTCTGCATGTACGCAGAACTGCCCAATGCCGCACTACTGACCCTACCTTGATAGCAGCCATTTTCACTGACAATAAGCACTGGATTCAGTCAATTTTCACAATTGCTCTGGTTTTTCCTTTGAATTCTGGATATTGACTAACATGACCAACTTACAATAGTCAGAGGGAGAGGACTGTATTTAAATGAGATTGACATTTCCGAGACATACAATCTGCACTGTTGCAAAGGGTAGCTGCATTTATTTCTCTGAACTTGGCCTTTACTGACAATTTTGCCGAAGATGAACTGGCGCAATCTAATCTTCAATGAATCATTACTTACATTAGTCTTCACCTTATTACCCATTTTTGTACTGGTCCGTGGACTAATTTGGAGGATTTGCAAAGGTAAAGGTCAGTTTTACAGAATAAAGCTTTTTCAAAGACAAAAAGGTTCATTATAACATCTTTCCTTCATTAAGCCCTTGCTATAATAGTGGGCAGGGAAATCATGGGCAATTCTTTGAAAATGGCGAAGTATTAGGAAGCAAGGCAAGATAAGTGATTCAAACGCCCTCTGAAAACATTAATAAAAAGCTCTAAGTGTGCACCACAAGTAGAATATGCCAATCAAACCATGTTAGCTTTTACAGTACCTTTCTTTTCTTTCCCCTCGAGCCTTCCAGTCTGATTGAGAAAGAACCCGGTGTGTCAACATGACATCAGATCAGTAAGCCGAGTTATTCTCAGGGCCTGGCAACTCATACCGTGAGATAGTTCACAACAAGGTAGATATGATCACCTGCACGATAGTTGGCTTTGTTTTATAATTGTTCCTTTATTTCCCCCATATATTTGACTATCACCCTTTTTATTGGCAGTAATGAGACAGAAAGGAAAAGGAAGAAAAAAAAACAAACATCAACAACAACAGCAACAATAATAGAAAATTATGATTATTGTTATTATTATTATTGTTGTTGTTGTTGTTGTTGTTGTTGTTGTTGTCATTAATAATAATAATTATGATTATTATTATCTGGCCCCTCCCCTAGGGGGCCAGGTTAAGCAATGATCATGTCTGTATGTGTGTGTGTGTGTGTGTGTGCGTGTGTTTCTGTCAGTCTGTCTGTCAGCCCCTGGCTGGGGCCAGGTCTGCTATCTCTGATTGCCTTGTTGCTATAGTTTTGAAAATGTTCATACGATAAACCTGTTTCTGAACAATAACGGAAACAATAGCAGCAATCACAATGAAAACAACAACAACAAGAGTAATTGACCGTGTTCACACGGCAGCCATCCCCATTCGACACCAGGATCAGGGCGGGAAGCCCCAACCCCACCATTAAAAGTACCATTTCCACAATAAAAGAAGCTTTTTAAATAGCTAATAGCTGAAGTAACGTGAATTGTGTCAAGCCAGTGCCTCTACTTCTTCTGCATGGTCAGAGATTAATTCAACATGGACGTTGTTCCCAACAACACAACTTTGTTCTATTTCATCCTCATTCATTCTCCAGCAACATTGATTTTGTTTTGATGAAAACACCTGTCATAGCCCTCCTGTGTCCTTAATTGGTTCCTCCCCTGTTCCAGCAGTCTGTATATATTTTTGCTGTTTTGCCTAATTAATTTATTGTCTCGTTTCGTCCCTGGCTCCCAGGGATTATCACTTGT
Organism: Gymnothorax reevesii; assembly: GCA_029721435.1. Taxonomy (NCBI): domain Eukaryota; kingdom Metazoa; phylum Chordata; class Actinopteri; order Anguilliformes; family Muraenidae; genus Gymnothorax; species Gymnothorax reevesii. Next base: position 25,521,682 of record CM056574.1, on the reverse strand, counting down.
ATCCCTCGCCCTTTTCATGAATGTACCGACCATTTAAGTTCATTGTGATGTCAGTGTAGTTGCTGAATGGTAATGCTTTATACCCTACTAAGCCTTTCAGTTAGTTTGTGTCCTCTAGTATTGAGCTAAGCTCTTCTTCCCTGAGTTTTTGGAAAATCAATGATAAAGACAGAGGTAATGACTCTTTTGAGTGGCATGAATAGGAGCACATTCCTAAGCCTTTATATCGAGCTCCTGGTTTGGGACTGCATTCTTATCGATCCACTGCTCATGTCTGCTCCTTTTCACTCAGTCTTGTTTCCGTGAGGATTTCCTATCTTGCTTATGCCCCAGGACGGCCCCTGGCCTGGGTGCAGGTATGTCCCTACACCTTAGCTGGAATGCCTCTCCACTGGTCTGGGCTACTGCCCTTCTCTGTTCTATTACTCATTCCTGTTAATTAGTACTTCCTTCTGGATTGTACCCACAATTTGCATCTTGTTCCGTGGCTGGATCTTAACCTCGTCCGGTTTACACCCAGACTCACCAAGGTGTTTGGATTAGTCAGCAAGACGCAAACTTTACCAGCTAAACCAATCCATTGGCGTCATCTCCAATCAACGTGGCGATCATGAACATCTCCTGGGAATCCACTGCCACTACTCAAGCAGCCAGCTCTATGCTGCAGCTGACTCTGTCTCTCAGGCAGCTGCCCTACGTGAACCCAACATAGCTGTGCTGGATCGCTAAAATGGCCACCCATTCACCAGCCAGTTTCCTGGTTCAATGTTTAATGGTCTTTGAGCTCCAACGATCCTCATTCCTCATCGAACGATCCAGAGTGGCATTCATCATCAGTCGCCTGTCTGGACGAGCCAGAAACTGGACTGCCACCTGCAGGAAGACAGGAGATCCTGCATTTCAAACCTTCACGGCCTTTGCCAAGAAGATGAAGGTATTAGATCGGTCCCTGTCCAGCCATGCCACTGCTTGGTGGCATTCTCCAGCCTGTCTGTTTCAGAGTACCCCTGAAATTTCCAGACACTGGCTGTCTTTACACACAGGTACTCCCGAGCACTCTTTGACAATTTCTTCTTCAATATTTTGGATAAAGTCCAGGATGAGCTGCCTACCTGCGTCCTCCCCCAAGACCTGGACAGCCTCATTGAGTTAGCACTGCAGATAGATGCCTGGCTGCAGGGGAGGCAGGCAAGGTTTTATGCATCTACCCCATTTGTGTGCTAAGATACTCTGCTTTGAGCCATGCTGCACCTGGCTCCCATGGAACTTATGGCAGTCAACTGGGCCCAGCTTCATAAGCTGGCCCAGGGAAAACGACTCAACGTATCCAGCTGAATCTTTGCTTGTACTGCGGAAGTGCAAACTATACCACTGCCGAATGCCGTGTCTGGTGGCTATGTCCTACTCACGGAAGAGAGATGCTATCTGGTGCTGTTTCATCTTCTCAGTCACTCTTTCCCGTTTGTCTGACCTGGCAGGGATGCTTAAATTTCATTAAGGCACTGATTTTTCAGGGCCAGAAGGGAACCCTATCCATCCTGGTCTCATTCATCACTAGAAGATTCTGACTGAACCCCTGGGGATTGCCCTCCCTGATGTCACTGAAGTCACTGTCACCTGATGTTTCCAGCTGGTGACCATGCTAACCTCCAGAAACCATTCTGAGGAGTTAGTATTTTTCACCACGAAGTCACTGCAAGCCTTAGCTGATCCTCTTTTGGACTGACCCTCTGAATCCTTCTTGGAGTGGAGTTCATCATCTTCACAGTCCTGTCTTCAGTTAGCTCCTGGTACTCTCACACCTGTTCCCCTCTACCGCCAGGGTAGCTGTCAGACTTGAAAAGAGTCCCAATCATTTACTACAACCTCCACCGGACATTCAGTAATGCATGTGCCATGTTGCATCCACTCAACAAAGTCTCCTGGTTCTTCTGCATCCACCTTGACAATATCCTGGTTTTTTCTTTTATCATGGAGGAACACACCTGTCATGTCCACTTAATCATTCAACAGTGGCTGGACAGTCACCTCTATCTCAAACCTAAAAAGTGCAAATTCCTTGGCGCCACTATCTCTTTCCTGGGCTTCACCATAGCACAAGGCTCCATAGAATTGGACCGCCAAGAGTTGCAGGCTGTGCTGGAGGGGCCTTACCCTTCGGACAAAAAAAACAAAACAAAAAAAAAAGAGGTTCCTAGGATTCACTAATTTCTGCTGATGGTTCATTCAAGGGAACTCCATGGTGGCAGCCGCCCTGACTGCCGTCACATCCACAAAGACCTCCTTCAGCTGGACTCCCCAGGCAGCCTTTGTCTCCCACTGACTTAAAGAGCTTTTTACCAACGCTCCCTCCCTGACCCCTCACTTCAATTCATCATGCGAGTAGATGCTTTAGATGTGGGTGCTAAAGCAGTCTTCCCCTAGCTGGCAGCCGATGGCGCGATCCGCCCATGTGCCTTCTTCTCTTGACGACGATCTTCTAAGGAGCAAACCTACTCAATCGGTAACCGTGAGCTGTTGGCGGTGAAGCTGGCATTTCAAGAATTGAGGCACTACCAGGAGGGATCCAACCTTCCCTTCCTTGTCTGGACAGACCACTGCAACCTCAAGTACCTCTCCGCTGCATATAGACTGAAACCAAGGCCAGCTCACTAGTCCCTCTTCTTCACCAGATTTGACCTTGTCTTTACCTATTGTCCTGAATCTAAGAATATTAAGCCTGACTCCTTGTTCCATCTCTAATCTCTTTTGTCTGATGAACCCACTGAAACACTCCTCCCGGATCAGTGTCTTCTGGCAGCCAATAAGCCCAAGATAGAGTGCAAGGTTGAAGAGGTTCTTTGGTCCAGTCTACCAGCATCAGCCAGTCCACCAAATCATCACTTTGCTCCTGATGGAGTGTCACTGATAGGCAGTGTCCTATTGTCGGCCCACACTTCTCAGTTGGCATGCCATTCTGGCATCTCCCGTACCCTGGCACTCATCTATTGATGCTTTTGGGCCCCCACAATTTACCAAAACACCAAGGAGTTTGTTGTGGCCCATCTTGTGTGTGCCCCACCTAAGTCTCACTCAGCTCGTTATTCACCAGCAGCACCCTCGAGATTTTACCCAGAGACTAACGAGCATGTGGAGAGGCTTAACCAGGAGCTAGCCCAAACCCTACTCTGTCTGACGGAAGGTAACCCCGCCAGGTGGTCCCGTTTCGTCATTATCACGCAACCATTGTAGCAGATGAAAGCTCATTAGGGGGAATAAAACCTCATTTATCTAGTCTTTGAAAACAAAAATTACACATTTTTGGTATTTTACAATATTAATTTACTAATTATGTTTGTATAAAAAAGCATTATGCATTATCCTTGAGCTCCCCTTTAATGTACCTGCTGGGGATGGAAGAGAGCTCTTCTACTCAAGCAGGTCTCGGCCTTCCAGAAGCAGCACAACTGCCGTTGCCATCAAGATCCTGCTTCTGCGAGGGGATTTAACTCCCTCGTTTCTGTTCTGACCTCGGCACTGACATGACCCACCCTCTCCAGTTATAACCAACTCAGCTGGGCTGCCCCTCTCCTGTTTTAGGCTACTGATCGTCCCTATTCTATTACCCTATACTCTTTTGGATTCTAGCACAAAACTGCATCTGGGTCCCTGTCGGGATCTTAACACACACTCATATGCACAGGAATTTTCATCATTGATTACCTGCAAAGCTCTGAGCAGATAATCTCTTCCATATTGTGAGAAAGGCTTACACTCCACCTGGCTCCAACACCAAATGCAGAACAATTCCAAAAAACTGAGATGAAGTAATTAATTATGAAGAATCTGCATATTTTACAGTGTGTGCACTTAAAGACAAACAAGCTTTAGCAAACAATTAGCAAAATATGTTATAAAATCTACACAGTATTTAATATCAAGAATTGTACAAAAGGCAGGGATGGGCTAGGGATCTGTTGAGCTGCTGTGAAAAGGTCTGGCTAATATATTGATCCATTTCATTTTGACTTAAGCATTTCATATTGATTATAGGATTCTTGAAGGCAATGCAAACCCTGGAATATTGGTTTTAATTAAACTCCCTCAAGAAGCACTGCAGTCTAATACTTCAGGAGAAATTGAGGTTCCGGTCCCACTGACAGCACTGAATTTCTGCAAGACTGTAGCCCAGAGCAGAGATACAGATATTCAAGCCAGTATTGAAAATCCTATTTAACTGCCGTGTAAGTCCCTGCACTGTTCATGACATCTTTCAGGCATATGAAAAAAGAGAGGAATGCCAAAAAAGTAGGAGAAAGATAGAATGGGAGCGTGAGAGAGCAGGGGAAGAAAGGATGAAGAGAGGATTAGATGAAGAAAAGACTGAAGGGGAAGAGTGGGAGAGGGAGAAATGAAGGGTTAACTCTGGCTACATTAATTGAAATGAGTAACTTCAGCAATACGCATCAATTGATCATTAATTAACACTTAAATAATGTGCATAGTAATCATTTACAAATGGTGTTCCTGTTTACTAAGTACACATTTACACTAGACTGAATAGATTTGTAGTATGAAGTGCTTCCGTAAAGGACACTTCAGGGATGTTTTTAAATCCAGTATAGGAGTGACAAAGAGCATTAATAAATGAATAATTATGGTTACATAATGTTTCTTCAGCAATCTGGTGCATCAGTTTACTGTTAATTAACTGAAAGTTAATGCTTATTACTCCATTCACTAATGCTTATTGCTGTATCCTTATTGTAATGTCTTACCATAAAGGGTAAGGTACATGGTGGCACAGTGGTTAGCACTACTGCCTCACAGCAAGAAGGTTGTGAGTTCAAATTTAGCCTGGGGCCTTTCTGTGTGGAGTTTGCATGTTCTCCCTGTGTTCATGTGGATTTCCTAAGTAATATAGGAACACCTCTGTATGGCTGTGTGTGAATGCTTGGTGGAAATACTTTCCATAAATTTTGTATGTTCACCCAACAAATGATTATTATGTTGGACTTACCCCTTGTAATTGAGTAATAGTTACACCAACACCTTATGTTGAACCAGCATATTTACATTTATGTCACTCAATAAAAGAATTTGTTGTTAAATTAACGTATTATGATTGGGTGGAAATACTTTCCATAATTTTATAATGTTCACCCAACAAATTCTTTTTTTGAGTGCACACCCACGCATTCACGCACCCACAATCACTGATTGTTGTTTCTTCATGTTCTATATGTCTCTTTATGTATTCTGTTTTCTTTCACAATAAAAAAAAAGAATTTCCATGGTTCGAACAAGGCCTAGCAAATAGCATAAGATCAAGGAGTGTCTATATACCTTTGGCCATTGTCTGCATTTCCTCATCCACAACTTCCCATTTTAGTTCCATGAGTTCAGACTCAGAATTATTTTGTGTGGTTCTGGATTAAAGCACAGAGCTGTATGTAGCCACCTACCACAGTTTAAGAGTTAATGGAGACCTCCCAACTCCCGTAAACTGTGAAAGATTCTATTTTACTCTGCTATTGTTTGCTACAGCATTCCGCTGTAAATAATGCTGCTATGTCAGTTTTATTATCATTTCATTTTAACTGTTCACATGTTTTATCGATGCAAAATTAGTAGTATAACCTCTGGCAGCACGCACTGTAAAATCATGTCATGCGAATAAAGCATTTAAATTGAACCTAAAATTGAACCGTGAGAGGGAATATCCAAGAAAAGTTTTGAACGTTTAGCAGGTACTTCACTCACCTCTGTACCGCATGGTTTATTCATGGGGAGACCTGCCGATGATCACGACAGTCATAAATCAAGGCACGCGCCCACACTTAGCTCAGAAGACAAGGATATGGCAAAAGCGCTGGACACACAGGTGCCTCAGTCACATTTCTCATCGGGATGACTTTAGTTTCACTGAGCAAATGCGTGGGGGGACTCAAAGCCAGTCCGTTCATCTATTCATTGTTATAGACTATAGACCCCCTCCCCAGTCACAATCATTCGAATCACTTTTGTCCAAAGACCACTGGCTCCTAGTACTTTCTTGGCCGTTCAACTCTGACCAGAATTAGCTGGACATGATAATGTCTTTGTTTGCTGAGCAAAATAAAAACTTTTTTTTTTGTTTCTTTTGAGTGAAACAAAAGTTCTTGAAGGAAAAAAAGTTAAGAGTTGAGAAGTCAGTCTTGCCCCTCTGGGATGTGAAAGTTGTCGAAAGACTGGGCAAGCCAATGTGCTAAAGCCATGACAAAACAAAGGCAAAAGACAAAATGTTTCCAACTACTCAGTTCAAAAAGATGAGCGGACCAATGCGAGAGGCGTCCTAGACAAACTATGGGAGAGATACATTTCAAAACAGTATTTTTGGAGTTGCAGTGACAGAGGGGATGACCAGCTAACATGAAGTAAAAAAACAAATCAATGTATTGCAATACTCTGTCTTTGTTTGTGAGACATTCCACCTTCAAGGAACTGCCATGTAAATGTTCTCGAATCATCACCCCAGTACCCCATCTTAAAACCTAATCTACCAGTGAAACTCAATTTTCCCTTGACATTTACTTGATTTCAACTGCTATGTCACCCCTGAAAAGGGAAACAACAGCGCTCCCTGTCGACGTCGACAGCTGGCAGGCACCCATGTTCTCAGTACATTCTCAGCTTAATTAATTTGGCTCAGTTGTTTATTTGCTTCATGGAAGGCGCTGGAAAAAGGTCCTCATACCACCGACCAGTCTGAGTGAATCTGAGCAAAAGCCAGTGGAGGGAAATAATTTGATTAACTGAATAAATCAGCTGGCAGAAGAGCTCTCACGAGCGGAAAGAGCCCAACTCTCCGCATTGTACCAACAAGGCTCCTGCAGAGGACGAGGGTGGTAAACACAAACACCCACATACGCACACACACGCAAATTGTATCCACAACAAATCCAGCTGCACGAATGCAGATCAGATAGAAATTTAAGGCCCCATAATATGTTTTTTTTACAAGTTGCTGTATTCTTGATCTCCAAAAGAAAGGTTTATATATTTTTTCACCAAAAAAAAAAAAAAAAAAAAACAGGAGTGGGCTTCCCGATTACAAAATTGAGCTATGCTCTTATTTGCTGGCAAACTGAGCTAAAAGTGAAAATAGCAACATTAATGCTGCAAGCAAGAGTGAGGTGGAGAGGTAAGAGGAGGAGGGCACACAGAGCTGGTAGGTGTGACCTATGTAGAGCAGGTCCTTTCGTGACCTAGGAAACAGCAGGAATTTGGAACTGTGCATTTCACAGGCTGAAGTAGGTAAGAGGGAATTTCATGGCAAAACGAAACGTCTTTGAAGTCAATGCTCCCTGGGCTATGAGATACAGTGGTGACCACTGTACATGTGGACCTACCTGAGAAAAAAAAATAACTTCACGTAATATGTGTCCTTCGGCTTAGCAGTCACCTTGCAGCTCCAGTCAAACTGCTCTGCTCCTCCGGAACCAACCCACACAGGAGCTTAATAACACATGCTGCTCGAAAACTGCCCAGTGACCAATGTCCATTTCACTACTGTTAACTTCACCTCTGGGGCCTCCACAAATGAGCAAATCAGAACTCCGCACTAATGTTGTAACAATGTCCACTTACAGGTCTCCTATCATGTCGCAAGGTGCACTACTGATACGCCATTACAAACAATTTCAAAATCTGTCCTTTAAGACATCACAAAAAGACGAGACCTCCCAGAATAAAGAACGAAAGTGTTTGATGAAGTTGATCTGTCCCTCTTGTCACTGGGCAGTCCCTCCGCTGTTACTGTCCAGTAATCAAACGTGGATTCAGAGGCACAATCCAACTGGTAGCTTATTGACAGCAATACGGTAGAGATTGGAGGCAGAGCCCCAGGATAGGATAGCAGGGGCGGAGCCCCAGGGAGGATATACAGTTCAGCACAGTAGAAATAGGCTAAACTTCAGCTGCTAACCGCTTGACACACGTAACACAGGCTCAACCAGCACTGAACTGCTTCTGAAGATGGAGAGGTTGTTTGAGAGGAATGCCATCCCAGTCCTGTGTCTAGTTTAGGTTTGGAAGCTTGTTCCTCACAAACTGGACCATGAGAGACAACTGGATGGATTCGCAAGAACGCGGTCCCAGTTTTGGATCCTGATTAAGATTAGAAACTTGTCCTTAATAACTTGAGCACATGAACAGAAACAGACTTGAGTAGAGTTAACTTGAACTCGGTCCCAATCTTAGACCCCAACTGGGATTGGAAGCTTGTTTGAATTAACTAACTGATTAGAATGACTGCTGAAGGAAAAGGCTGCTACTTAAGTCCAAGTTGCATTAAACAAAGACGAAAGAGGTTTCACGCTAAAATTCGACTGAGGTCACATGCATGATTTCGAGTTTACAATCCTGTAACATGCTCATGAACTAGACGGCATAAATACTCATTCTGCCGCCATTAAGTTTACAACCGCAAAACAAGATTCAGACGAGGGGAAGAAATGCACAAGACGTAAACCAATCAGTGCAAACACACACACACCCACTCAATAGACATGCAAGCCGCCAAATTGCAGAGACCTATAAGGAAATGCATGCAAGGGTTGTGACACTTCACCATATGGTGTCTCCAGGAAACAAAATTTTTATGGGCTGTGAACCTCATGACACCATTGGGGTAATTGGAGCCACCTGATATACAATATGACACATCACAAGGCGGATATGATCATGAATAATGACGGATGAAAAGTCAAAATGTGGACGACTGAACTTCCGCCCTTGATCGAACCTTTGTATAATTGCGATTTTTAGCGTTTACTTCCAAGATGTGGTCCCAGGCTTGGATAAGAATTTAGCGGTATTTTTTAAGTTCATATTCATGATGGGTTTCTTTCGCGAAGCTTCACCATGCTCATTGCATCATGACAAAACTAAATCAAATCACAGTCAAGTTCGATTGCGATAGCACAGTGGCAGAGCTATACTGAAAGAGAGCAACGCTGTATACAGTACAGTGCAAACGCCACCTCACCGAGTCATATTGCAAATACGTGATGTTTCCTTAATTTTTAAAAGATCAGAATTAAGACATTAATTAAAATAATAAATGAAATCTTAGGTATTCACTTCATCACTTATGTGCCACAGTGGCTGGGGCTTTGCGGCCTGGCCTGCGGCTGCATGCATTGGCTTGGCGAAGCTGGCCCTATTGCTGGAAATGCGGACGTCTACAAGAAATCCCCTTCATTCATCTCATCTCCCGATTTACGACAGTTTCGCGCTATATCAGGTCGCTCCAACTGAAAATTGTGAGAGAGCGGATGTCATATCTAGTGAAAATTTACATTAAAACAAAAAGTTGAAGCACAACTAAATCTACTTGAGCATGTACAGAATACACCTCTTAAAATGACACTCACCAAAGGTTTCTGTCAAGAATTGAATATATATACATATATATATATATATATATATATATATATATATATATATATATATATATATGTATACATGGTAGGGCATCCCTCTGCCCTCAGAACAAATTAAATTTCTCATGGCTTGGATTCCACAAGGTTCTGAAAAATCCCTTTGAGATTCTGGTCCTTGTTTACAAGCACGCATTGTGTCTGAACTCTAGGCTGATGTGCAGGGAAATCCCAAGAGAGCTGCCGTTTCAGAAATTCTCAAAGCACGCCGTGCAGCGCCAACAATTCAGCTCACATTTTTCCCCCCCTATTTTGATGTTTGAGGTGAACATTAACTGAAGCTCCTGACCTGTATCGGCATGACTACATGCTCTGCAATGCTGCCTCATGATTAGCTGATTGGATAATAGTCTGAATGAACAGTTGTATGGGTGTTCCCAATAAAGTGCATTGTAAATGTATATCACTTATTACAAATACACAATACAACATATGCCTTTGATTTGGCAGTACCAGCCTCTTTTTAGCAGTCAGCAGAGACAGCAAGAAGAGTGGGTCGGGGCCCAGGGTAAGAGATCAAGGGGAGAGAGACAGAGCGAGAGAGAGAGAGAGAGAGAGAGAGAGAGAGGGGGGGGGAGGGGGGGCAACAGCACGCAGAAGAAGACGATAGAACAACTGAAGTGCTGAAACAACAACACAGAAGCCAGGGCAATTTTACACCCCAGTAATTTCACACCTCTGCAAATCACTTGCCCGGTCTTCCTGTCTCGTCATTTATTTAGGGTCAGAAACACTGCGTGGTGAAAAGCAGGGGGAACTGCTAACTCCAAAGTAAAACATGCAGAGAGTGATAAGACAAGGGCAGAGGGAGTCCACCCTTATTGATTTGCTCCAAATGCAAAACTGCAGCCAACTTTCGTTGCACCGTGAACTTTCCAGAAAGTTTCAGGGCAGTCATTTTGAAATACAAGCAAGTTCGACACAACCTGATTCTAAACCATTGCGAGGACACATAAATACGTACAGAGGCACACACTGATGGACGGTTGGAAATAGCCAAAATCAGTGGTCCTCTGACCTACCCTTTCGGTGGTGGAGGACTAATGAATGATTGGTCCAATTAACCTAAAGGTCAAATAGGCATGGTTTGGTTTAAATGCGGATGGCACTGACATCAAGGGGTTCAGCCGACCAGGAATACTGGATCTCAAAGCCCCATAATAACACCTACTGTGATTGGGCAATCAGATTGTAAAAGGAATGTCGAATCTGGCCAGCTATTAAGCTGACAGAGATCAAGGGATAAATTGCATGATCAGATAAGGTTGGTAAGCAAAGCACTCAGTGACTTGAGGTTAGAGCATGAATGCCTTAATGTCCCTTGGGATTACGAGCTGCCACAGCACAGTGACGCCATTGCCTCACAGCAGTTACGATTCCCCTCACAGCCCAGGTTTCATAAGCTTGGTTCATTAGAGACTTAGTATAACTCTTCAATGTAAGAGTGTCAGTGATTGGCATGTGTACTCTGTGATAGATCAATCACCAGGTAGTGGTCCTGAAATGTGAAACAACTTAGGCATCAGCACCCACTGTGACCTGGACCAGGAATAATCATGTTTGGGCATTGATGGATAACAAAATGTTTCATAGATCAGATCTAACCTGCCTGTCACCTGGTGGCAAAATGCTCCAGTAATCAAGGAATGTAATTAGCGGCCATTTTTGGGGATGACTTTAACATGGATTTTGTGGAGAACACAACCAAACTGTTCAGTCCACCATAGCAACCTGCTCACATTGAGGAAGAGGATGCTGTGGCACATAATTCCTTAAACTCATGTGAAGACCGGCTCTCGATTATTCTACTCTATGAAGTTGTATAGCCAATCATACTCTGCCTGTGCAGATAATGCAGCCAGGATATAATTTGTTCATTCAGCTACATGCACCTGGCCGACCTGGAGTGGCCTCTAGATGAACAAACTTAACTGGCGTCCATTTATCTCCAATAAGGTCACTTGAATTTTGTTGCCTCATCGATGTGAACCTCTGGCCATAACCTGAATGTGAACATCTGACCACAAACAAATGTTTTACTGTTGAGCCAATCAAAGGTAACCTACTCCATTGTTATAGATACCAACCCAACCCTGAATTCCTTTGAATATTGGAGGACTCCTTCATTGATTGACTTAATGAGTGAGCAAACTTAAATTTTTGCACAGTAGACTGAAAACAATAGTCGTAGGTTCTATTGAGACCAGGTGTTTCAATTTTGTTTTTGGTATCAGTTATACAGTTGATTTTCTCACCTCATGTGAAATTGCATTTCTTGTTTTGTAAAAACAAGTATGCGATTCATATTTCCATTTTGTGTGATAGCATTTAATAAAAATTACATACTGCTAGTTGTGTTTAGGTTTCAAGTCACGATTAAACGTCCATAGTTTTGTTTAAAGTGACTTATGCTGCAGCAGTAGGAAAAACCAGTGAAACTGTAATAAGCTGCTTTCCCTTTAAATAAAACCTGTATTTGATTGAATTTCAAAGCTAACCCTGTCAGTCTCATCTTTAATACAGTTCAGGGACAGTACTGAGATCATTTGGAAGGTGAACTTTTCCACGGAGAGGCGAAACCTAAGGTCAGAGGCAGTTGGCACACTGCAGAGCTTGCTCTCACTTTCTGACTCAGATCTTCACTTTTACCTTCCAACGACAAGACTGATTTTTCAAGCATTGCAGAAAAACTTTAAAATTAAACAACTCCTGAATCCTGAGATAAGAAAGCAAAATTTAGTTAGACTTAATTGAGCAGATAAAACGCAAGTTCTTCATGGCACTAACGACTTGCGTTGCACGTGTTAATTAGCACCCAGGTCCTCTGCTCTCAGTTCTGATCAGAAATGTGTGATATGTTAATTAAAAAAGGAACGGTAAAACTGGGGAAACAAAAGAAAAGGTCTGCCAGAACAGCTTTGTAAAGAAAAGTCACTTATAATTGTGAGCATTATTATTCTGCTGTACATAGACGAGAGAACACACAACGGAACAACAAGAAGCAGGAGTGGACAGTGCATTTGTTGCAGCCTTATTCAGCTCTTAAACTATCCTCACCTCCCCCTAACTGCTCTAAGTCTGAATCATCCTCTCTTACAGCTAATTAACCCCCCGGATCCCCTATCAGGTTTTGAGTGGAGAATGAGAACTCGCTGCTGCTAAAGACCAGAATAAATTCTTACGGTGGCCACGGTCCCATTGGACGTCATTACAGTAGTAACCTGTCCTTGATGCCTTGTGTCCTAAGGGAAAAGGGTGCGTGTACTTCTCAGATACCCCCTCTTCATTCCGTCCACCCCACCTTCCTGTCCTGATAAAATATACATGCCCAATCCCTGCTTTGAATCTCCACTTGCCCTTGTGCTCTTACTCTGACACCAGGACATTAATAAAACAGTAACTGGGGGGGGAGTGCTCCAGCTAAGGTCAAGAGTTTGACTCAATCAAAATAAAAGTCCCCACAGCAGAGTTATGGGTATGACCACGATTAGAACTTCCAAAGGAGCCAAGTATTCTGAAAGGGCCATAAATGACTTTGTGAAAGGAAACAAACTCCACAACAACCAAAAAAATATTTCAATAGTCCCTCTATCATTTCTTAAAGGCAGACAAATCATTCACCTGAGATGTTCGCATGGTAACAGCTTGCATTTGACCATTCTTTGTATATCCGAACTAAAACATCCTGCAGGATTTTATGGTTTACCTTCAGCCTGGAGCTAATTTACACCTGAAAATCAGGTGCGCAATCAAATTAATCTCATGAGCTGAAACACTTCAAAACCGAGACAACACTGAGGGTGCGCCCGTATACTCACACATTTCCTGTAAGGTAGGTGAGAAGCTGTGCGTTGAATTCGTAGCATGTCCAAATCCTCTGTATGGATCAGACTGTTGGTGAGCAAAACGTGAATGCCTCACTGCATTTCGGCAAAATTGTGCTTTATATAACTAACGGACATTATGTTATTGCACAAGGCTTCTCATGCTGAGAAACTTTATCAAAATAGACAAATGAATTACAGGAGCTCCATATTCGCTTGCATTGCTCAAAATTATTTATGAGGTCGAGTTTTGTCTTTAAATTTTCACGTGGGTGAGGTCATCATGGATAAATGACCAGGTCAGGATATGAGCAAGATGGTGGCTGTACAGTAGGTTTCATGCACATGATGCTAATGCGTGCACATTGAACCTACTTCATTGACTGTTGAGTTGTTAGTCTCCAACCAAATTCAATAAGTACAGATGTAGCATAGGTCTTCTGATCAATGTGAGACCCTGAAGAGCTAGAGTTAAGGTCTCCTTATAAAATGTGCGTGGTAATATTGGCTTCATTCCGAAACGCATAGAGACTTTATGAGAGGTGCACCTCCCCTCTAATTAATGCCAACTTAAGCTAGCTGATTGTACAGTCACGGTTCATGAGCCCCACATTGATAGGGCCGCAATTTACTGTCAATCACCGGATTGTTAGAACCAATCAATTGCCCAAAGAGGAAAACACGCCAAACATATCATTAGCAGATTGAAGTTGATAAAACTCACTACCCCCCCCCCCGCCCCCCCCCACCCAAATCACAGGACAATACACTATCTGTACGTCACACTGTTTGCAAAAGTAAAAATGTGCATATAAATGGCAATGGCCACAAAATAAAATAATAAGGCTCACAACAACAACAATAAAATAAAAGCCACATATCAAAGATATATAGCGAATGAAAGCAAAGACTAAGGTAGGTAGAAAGAGGTATACAAGAATAGGCAGCAAAATAATAAAAAGCAGAAAAATAAAACACATAAGAGAGTCCTCAAGAATGGGCAATAAAACGAGGACAAGAAACAAGCAAGATTATAAATGTGTTCGAAAAATATACATCTTAAAAAAGAATACGTGTCAAAAATAAAACAAAAAAATATATATATAACAAAGGACAATCTAAACAAGTAGCACTAATCTGAACACAGCGCACTTGTACAGCTCTGCTTTCATTTAAATCAAAATAATCCTTTTAAGGAATTAAGAATAATCAATTAGAACTGACCCATTTTCTCTGTGTTAATTTTTACATTTCTATTTCCTCAGTTGCCATAGACACTGCACCCTGTACAGATAGCAACCTATTCAGTCTCAAAGAAAATAATACAGACACAGTTATAACATGTTTATTTTTTTTTTTATCTGAATGTGGCAAAAAAAATATAACGACGAAGGAAATCCGGATAATTCATTTATGAGATGACAGCGCTCAGCCAGCCAGTGTGACATGGAGTCATGGAGTGAAAAATGCTTTGCTCTGTTCCACTCGCTCATGGGGCTCAGCGATTTGCACATGCAGCAAATATATTTAAAACGCAGCATATAATGGAAGGCAGGTTGGGTATATTTTTCATGTTGGCTGGCACGTGCAAGGTGAGCAGTAGATTTATGTCCTGGCCTCACCGCGGGAAAGGTCTGCCCCAGTTTTGGCCGATGAGAGGATCAAAGCGCTTTTCGCTTCAAATTCTCTCTGCCATCGCACCTGTGCCAGGTGAAGAGACCACTGTCGCTCCCTACTGTTCCACATGAGCACTGTCAGCTGTCCTATCCGCATTTTTGTCCTGTCACACTCTGATTCATGCAGGCTAACTTCAATTTCATCGGGAGCTTGAGACATGAATAGTGGGTGTACAGGGCATTGCGCGGAAATGCTCCCTTGGGAGAGGTGTACTGTGTTATACATTAGGATCACCACAAACACAAACACGCACTCAAAAACATTCAAACATACGACATGCACGCTCAGGTGCATGCACACACATACAAACATACGCTAACAAACATACAGTATGCACATTCAGGTGCACACACACACACACACACACGTACACAGAAACATATAAACATGAGGCATGCCCGCTCTAGTGCACAAAAACAGACGCACACACATACGTGCCAACAAACATACAAAACATCCAATATGCAAACTCAGGTACACACAAATACACATACACACACACACAACATGCAAACGCACACAGAAATGTACAGGCCCACACACACACACACACACACACACTCACGCCGACACACGCTGTAAAACAGATGCGGCTTCACATTCGCTGAGCACCTGTAAATCCCAGGTGAAATTTAAACCCTCAAACTGCGTTTAATTTACGATCCTGACTGCCGCACATCGATTGCAGGGGCGACCGGCGTGCTGCTGAATAAGCGGGCGGAGCCCTGAAAGAGTAGCTCTCTGATAACGCTCCCATCCATCAATCAGACCGGTGGGAGGGAGGGCGGGGAATCAGCCCAAATTGGGCCCAGCAAGGCCATGAAACACTTTCCTGCAAGAGCAGCACTGGTGCCAGCAAAGACTGCAAAACCGGGAAAATGATTCGACCCAAAGAGACAGATTTTTCCGAAAAACAAAAAGACTAAACAAAGCCATAAATCGGGGTATAGAGACACTAATAGAGTGCGCTGGCATTTCTGGCCAGCTGGAAGGCTCTCCTGCAGACGATAGACGGTAAACAGGCCCGGGCAGTAGCCAGGAGAGTGCTGGGGGAGGTTATTTTGGATGAGGTGGGGGGTGCGGACTGTCCCGCTGCAGATGGATTTCTCACATAGTTCGGCCGCAGCGAGCCAAAATGACTGCTTCCACGCCCCTCTATCCCCATACACCGTCAAGCAGTGAGGGATGAGACCTAGCTCGAAGGCTGCCCTGAGGCCGCACGGTCATTACAATCATATCCATTCCATTCCTCAAAAAACTCATGCCCAAGGGTCCGTCTGCAATCTTAACTCAAAGCTCAGTTTCTTCTTTCAAAAGTTAGAGCCTTCACTCTTTTTCAAACTGATTCGTGACAGTTCACTGACAGGTATTTATGACGGCGATTCACTGGACAGAGCCTTCGTTGGATATATGTCAAGAGCCCCTCGCGGGTATCATGGCTCAGAATTCAGGCAAACCTAGACTGTCAACTACAAAACCAACTGTAATTTCATTTTGATAATTCCGATTCAAATCATGAACTTCAGCTATAACAATGTCACTGGCCAAGTCCTTTTATTTTGGTTGGTTCGAAACTCACCACTATAGCTCATTTATCTGACGGAGAACTATTTTTGTGAGTTGCTGCAAGCCACTTCTGTATGAGAGATTTAACTAGCCACTAGTCTCCTCTATCAATATCCAGCACGCCATTCCTGACCTTCACAGGATGCTTACCTTGTCATCAAATGCAACCAAAAAGGATTAGCGGCTCAGATGCCTTTAGTTAAGGGGCCTCTAAAAAAACGAAGTGAAAGATGCGCAGACACACTGTAACGGCCCCAGATTTAATTAGGTAAGGTATGGATGGTTGGCCTGAGTGATGGCCACTCTCTGCCCAGTGTATACTCAGTGATTTACAGCGGCGCTATCGCCGTGTATACACAGTGTGTGTTAGCAGTGAGCACTTGATTTAAACTCATGGGTCTTTCGCGGATCAGCGCACAAAGTAGCAGATATGCAATAAAACCGGAGCTGTAAATCACGCAGGACCTATCCGTGAGTCTCGGAGAGGGAACAGAGTATCCACAATGCATTATGGGAGAAAATAAACACGCGGCCACTGCAGTAAACTCTCGCAGCCGATTCAATACAGCATAGCTCTGCCCATACAGAACTGTTACTGCACTGTGCGGGCAGTTATGCCCTCACCAGCTGGCCCATACGTTCTCGGAATGGCTACTGCCGTGATGAACAGCCAACGATTTTCTACTCATATTTACTATATTTTTCTGAGTGCAACCTTGTTATACTTCCGTGACATTTATATTGAGTCACAGACCAAATAACTTAAGGGGACCACTTCTTAAATAATCCATAATGCTGGAAATATTTCGCCGACTGAAGCAATGCAAGTAGCAGAGGACTATTATTAGCTCATGGTGCAGCCGCGCAGTTTCCCTAAATGGGCGCAAAATCCTCAAAGCTGAAAAAACCCTACTGCACTGCTGCCTATGAATAATCATGAAGATTGGTATTTCAACAGTAGCAACAATCGGCTATATGACAAGCTCATGCTCTCCCGCCGGGATTTCGCTCCTGTTGAGTAGATGATGGGCGGTTGCGCGCAGGTAAAATCTGAGCTCCGAGGTTTACATTATGCTCCTTTCGAGCGGTAACTGGCAGCCTTGAGCGGGCGTGTCAGCAGTATTTGTAAAAAGTCACATAACTCCTTGGAAAGACTCGCCTGTCATTAAGACGGACGGGAAAATAATTGACGAATCCATTATCGGGCAGAGGAAGCGGTTGCGAGGAGCGCTGGGTTTGCCCGGCTTTTCTCGCGAGCTCCGCAACACGTTCTCATGGGGAGACGGCTGCGCTCGGCAGGTCTCAGCGATTCCGTTTATCGGGAAAAAATGTGCATCGTTGCGCGATTTCCTGCTGCATTTTCCCTGACGCCAATAGCCTAATATTCCGCAGGCACCATCATTAACCCACAGCGCTTTGATTAGTGTGTAATTAATTCAGACATTTGAGTAGCTAGCAACTTATATGACCCTGAGTCAGAAAAGTTCCTCCCTGTCTTTTACTGAAGGCAGCAAGAAAATGCACTAATTAAACAATGAAGGGTGACTCAAAAGTAAAAGGGGCATAAACACTGGGAGAGTTAGACCCATTGTAGGTTCGGTTTCCCAGGAAGGCTCACCTGGAGAAATGCAATTTATTCCTCTCAGTAATTCCTATACACCAATTCTTCATTCAGGCAAATATTCAGTTATACACCTTAACGCCGCTCAGCACTATACCACCTCACCACATTGCGGTTACTGTATGTCTTGAGACCTTTTTCTCGCATCCCTAGGCAGCTAAAAATGCAACAAATAAAAACCCTGCAAACTGAACAAAATTACTTTTAATTGGTGGAAGTGGAGCTGTATATAACAGGCTACTGTTTTAACTGTTCTTCCACAGAAAGCCTTGGAGATGTATAAACCGGTGACCTCTTTCTTATTTATTGATTGAAGGGGAAGAGACACAGAGCATCTCTGAAAGCATCTGTGACTGTCTCCTTGAAAGTAGAGCTGTCCTGGTGGGGGCAAGAACCTTCTGAAGGGGCAGACTCAGACTCAAAACATGAAGAGAAAGAGAACTGCAGTTCACCCACAAGGGAACATAGAGAGGCAGGGAATATAAAGCAAAAGGGACGGAGTTGAGCGAGGAAGGGAGATAGTGAGAGAGGGAGAATATGAAGGGACCGAGAAACATAGAGAAGAATCAGGAGTGAAGAGAGAGAGAGAGAGAGAGAGAGAGAGAGAGTTTTATTTTGAGTTTAACAAGCCTCTATGTAGTCGTTTAACCCAAGCACTGCCACTGACAAACACCAGAAGACAGAAACACGCGATTTGGAGTTATAGGCAATAAAAATTGGAAACAGACCACAACTCTGGCAAACCGAGTTTCTCTTAAACTTCAGGCAACTCAGAAACTGGTCACACATGAACCACTGGCATTATAGACACGGTGAAATTACTTTCTTCTTGTATTCACATTTATAAATTAAGGTTAAATAAAATAAATATAAGGTCATGAAGAGGCGGTAATTTCTTGGGGTTTTCAAGACCGGACTAAATACATGGCTGGATACAGTCTGGTTTGGAGATAAACATTGCGAAGTTGGCACTCTTTAATGCTTTGATATAGGCAACATTATTTCGCTGGATGGTCTGTTCTTATTTTGTCATGTGTTTTTTAAGTTTTAGTCATTTCAAGATAGTGATTGACACTGTGCAGTTTTATAGTATGTATATAATATGTTTTCTTTTTGCTATAAGTCATCTACAAATTGAAAACCTGGAGGTCTGACACGACATATCAGTTTCATAACAGAGGTTCACTTTTGACAGTTATATTTTTATGGGTAGTAGAGTAAACTGGTGTACCGCAGACCATAGCTGTAAACCTCGATGCCTCTTAAACGAACATCATAGCTTTCAAAAGACCGTAGCGATCCTGATGTAGCGAGCAGCATAAAAATGGCTTGCTTTCAAAACAACAATAAACCTTCATGAGAATAACAATGAAACCATTTCAGTATATTCATGGCTGACAGACAAGAGCAGCTAATAACAAGCCCTCATAGAAAACTTCCTTTCATAAACTGGAACTATTGTGCTGCACAAGAGAAAGATCTGGGAGTGATTGTTAACCAAACCCTCACAGGTTCTAGCCATTGTGCCGTAGCAGTTAAAAAAAGCTAATCGGATGCTAGGATACATTGCCAAAAGTATTGAGTACTAATCTAAGGAGGTGATGCTTCTTTAGTACAACACGTTCGTTAGACCACACCTGGAGTATTGTGTACAGTTCTGGGGACCATACTTTAAGAAAGATATAGAGGCACTAGAGAAAGTTCAGAGAAGAGCCACCAAGCTTATTCCAGGTATAAAAGATGAAAGCTACGAGAAGAGGCTGAAGATCCTTAATCTCTTTAGTCTTAGGAAAAGGAGACTCAGGGGTGATCTGATTGAGGTCTTTAAATATGTTAAACGGGTTAACAAAGTGAATCAGGTAGGATTCCTTCGACCCAGTGTTGTGAGTAGAACTCGGGGTCACAGATGGAAGTTGACCAAAGGTAAATTTAGCACTGATATTCGGAAATATTTCTTCACCCAAAGAGTAATTTCAATGTGGAATAGCTTACCTGACCATATTATTGAGGCAGAGACCTTGGGGGTTTTCAAGAGCAGGCTTGCCCTAAAGCTAGATACCATTGAGTCATTTAGTGTCTGAGGGGATATATTCACAGTGGTGTGGGGAAACTGGTGAGCTAAGTTGGGCTGAAAGGCCTGTTCTTGCCATTCATGTTATGTTATGTATTGCCCTCTGTAACAAGACGACAGTGTGATCACAATCCCCCGCCACAATCAAGGCCAGGGCCATAACTCCTTTAAAAAATATGCTTCAGCATCCATTTTCAAAATCAATGTAGATCATTACTTGCTTATTAAGCATACAAGATTTCACGCAACTAGGTGTAATAGTTTAGAAATCTTGTCCTCATCGTGGCCCAGATGCACGGATGGACGAACGGACGGAAGGACCTTGATCAAATATCCCCCGTCCCGCTTCATGGCAGAGGATAATATTCAATTAATATTTGCCATTAAATTAATAATAACTAGATTAAAATGAAGATATATTTAAAAATATTGATGAACAAAATTGATTTTGTTTCTTAATAAAATTTGCACATTTCTCATCTGCTGATCATTTCCCTTCTGTTACGAAGAGCCATTGCATAGACTATAAACACGACTTTCCCGTTGCATCTTAAAAGGCAAAAACCCAACTGGTTGCAGCAAGGAGCTGTACTTTGAGGACAGAGTATAATCACGAAAGTCAGTAATAAGCAGCAAAATCAGCCCAGCATTTGCTGGCAAAGACAAAAAGATATACTTTGTCAAAAAAATCTCTGAAACTCCAGAGGAATGTGAGGAAAGATGGAACAAAGCACTTCCCACAGCACAGAGGGAGATTTGGAATAATGAGAGACTCAGAGCCACAGCTAAGTCACAGGACTTTTCCCATAAAATACTTTATTTGGCTCCCTTCCTCAGTAGAGTTTCCCCAAAAGCCTCTCAGTGATATTGCGGGGATTGTGTAGGAGACACGATCACGGCATAATTCTGCTCAAATAACACAGCGAGACCACTCTCAGATGACAGCCTTAAATGATAAGTCAATCTCAGCTATTTTGGCAGGAGGTCCAGTGCTCTGTACAGGGCATCTAAAATCACTTCGACATAGATACTGTGGTACCCTTGTCCTCACGCTCAGAGAGCTCCGATGCGTATGTGCGTTGTCAATAACTCCAACAATCCCTGTAAAGCCGGCAATTCTCAGAAAAGCCGGGAGTTCTGATGGATGGTTGTGAGATCTTTGTTGGGGGATCAATAAACTGCCTGACAGAGTTCAGTGCTGTCAGGGCCTTGATGGTGGCAGGTATGGCTTTAGTAATTGCTGACTGTGATGGGCCCCAAGTTATCACTTGTGCAGTGTTGCATTTTTCGAGCGCAGTGTTATGATAACTTTCATTTCTGCATCCAGATCATTATTCCGTGTAGGAGAAGACAGCACTTCTTACAAGATCTGTGACAAACCTCCTTGAATACCTCGACGATCAAGACCGTAAGTCTTCAATAATTCTGTGTCATCAAACATTTCCGATTCATCCTTTCTTGGTGAGAAGGAGCGTAGATGAGCTTCAGTGAATGCACCGAAGCCATGTGCTGGAAGCTCCTTACCAAATTAAGACACTTCCAAAGCTCTCTTGAATAATTTAGGGTCTAAGAACATAATTTTTTTTATACAAAGAACTTATTTATACTCCCTCAATTAAGATTATAACTGCTTCATTTCACTGTGTGTGCGTAAACGCGAATTGCGCTCCAGCCATGATGAAATAGGATTAGAATTCTGCCTCATTTAGATGAATGCTAACTATTTCAGGTTCTGGTGATGGCAAAAGACATCTGTGTTTGACGCAGTCAGTAGTGTGTGTCAATGGTGCGACTAATTGGACTGTCCGAACAGAGAACTCTCCGGTTACACCTTGTCCCGTACAAGCCTGTCAGGCCTTGGTTTAAGACATTATGGTCCTGCTACACACATTACTGTATGCTAGCAAGTGGATTGCATTCTTGAGTGCCAAACTTAACATTGACCATTACAGTGCTATTACAGTGGGGAAGTTTCTAGTCTTCCTGCAATATCTGCTGCAACTTGGATAGTATGTGTCTGCACAGAGAGTATGCCACAGCCTAATTAGCCCTCTGGGCAAAAACTGGTGAATCTTCACTTGCTTCTCAGTGGCTGATAACTTTTTTGAAAGGAGTTAACACTTTTTTTTTTCTTCTTCCAAGTGTGTGCTGAGTCCACGGTAGGATGATGGGAGCTGGATATAGTGCTGAATCTGCCCTCCACCCACCCCCTTTTAAGGTCTGTATCGAGCACAGACGTCAAGTGGCTGTCAAATAAAACCCCTCTCTATAACGAAGAAGCCGCCTGAGGGTGAATTGCATGCAGAATCAATGAGTCTCCCATGCATAGGTGCAGCCTGAATTCAGCTAATATCCACTATGGCTTAATCTAGCAGTTTAGCCAAAGGTTTTATCTCGACATTTCATGAATCAGCCCACTGCGTTGGCAGCTTTGCAAACACAACTCGAGGACAGCTGCTCGAAGCTGCGCCCAGTGCAAGCACTATGGTGCTGCTGTAACAATACAGCAGCTTGGCAAAAGGCCAATTTTGCGGTTCGTCTACCTCTCAAAGCAAGCAGAGGTGCCCCTCTTTTTTAAGCAGAGGTTGGCGTGCTGAGTGGTTCATGATGCCATCATACAATTTTACAATGCCTATAAGCCCACTGGGTACATTTTCCTCTTTCCCTAGTTAAACTACAGAATGGGACCTATGAAACTCTATACAATGGTACTGCATACATCCTTATCTTCTTCTACTTCTGCTACCTTTACTTCCTCTATGTATTCTTCTACCATTAGTACTACTACCCCTACCACTACTACTGCTACATCGTCTTCTTCTTCTTCTTCTTCTTCTTCTTTTTTCCTGGCGATATGGTGTAGTGGGCAGCGCTGTTGCCTCTTGGCAACAAGGTCACCAGTTCAAATCCAGCCTTAGGCCTTCATGCGTAGTATTTCTCCCCATGTTTGATTGGATTCCACGAGGTACTCTGGCTTTCTCAAACAGTCCAAACACGTGCCATGTCAGAATAACTCAACTAAAATTTCCTGTAGGTATGAGTGCGTGGGTGAATACTGCATGAATGCTGTCCTGTGTGTGATCCTACCTTCTGCCCTTAGTCAGCTGGGATGGACTCCAGCCTCTCTGCGATGCAACAGAGGAAGAAGTGATGTAGATAATAGATGGATGGAGTATCATTAATGTTGATGTTTTTGCCATTAGGTTCTTGTGCGAGAACAAAGGAGCCTGAGTAAGTAAAATAAAATTAGAGGAGGTGTAGTATAAAGAATGGCAGCAGAAGGAGACTGAGAGAATTTTTTAAAGGTCACCAGCTCTGGGTATAAAGACACGAGAGCAGCCCAGGCCTGAGGGAAAATAAACAAATATAAAAACGTACCTTATCCCCAGAAAACACTTCCTGATCTAGACTGGGCGGCTCAGGCCAGTCTTACTTTTTTATATATATTTCTTGTTTTGACCTCCCAACATATTTCCTGTGGCTCCAGGGTATTTTTAAAATGGGAAATGGGTGTCAGAGTTTTGCTAATAAAACAGCTATCAGTCAACTTGTGAAAAAAAAAAAACAGGCTTAATCTGCAAAACGGCAGTCTGTTTCAGCCACTTCATCATGGAACTTGGTAGAAAAAAAATCTCACAAGCAGAAATAACAATGGCCTTTAAGGGCACTTTACAGGATTGACATTTCTGTTAACAAAAACTTCAGTTGAATGTTATTTCCGTTATTTCCCTTCCTTCGAGCACAGAAGTAAAATGTTAGCAGAAATGTATGGAGGATCAAGGCACAATGCTGTTACTCAGCCGACTGTGGCTCCATTCTAAAGTGTGATTGTTAGTTTTGGCTACCTCTGCTGGTAGTGGTCTGTCCTTTAATTTCCCCTTAAACTACAGGTAATGCAGAGCACCTGTGGTGGCTAGGCCGTTCCCACAAAACCCCTCCTCCAAGATCCTGAGGTTGGTATTCACCAGGGCTGCAGGGACGCACACAGTTCCATGCAGGAACGGTTTCCTCTTTGTGCAAGACTGGTCGTCGACCCAGGCCCCGCGTCGGGTTATTGTTATAAGTTTTTTCCCCCTAGACCATATCCTCTGTAAATTGTGAGCAATAAAGCTATTGTTGTATGTGCCAACCCGGTGTTGTCCACCCTTGTGTTGCGTTCGGAGGTGTCCGGGCATAACAAATGCTTAATGTGCTTTCCAGAGCATGCCGCAAATACAGTCCCCAGGATGACTATATATTGACCTGTACTCCATCCTTATTCATCATTAATTTTCATTTAAAAATAATTAAAGTGTTGGCAGTATTGCACGCAGTTCGGCGAGGAAATATTTGTTCCACTATGACTGTATAATTGAATCCAGGCCAATATGCAGACTCTACATATCCAGATGATTAATAACAAAGGGAAAACATAGCAATAAATTTGTTAAAGATCCTCATCTCTAAGCCAAGTACAGTTTCATCAAAAGGATCAAATGAAACAATTTCCTTTGAATAGCACAATGTAACTAAAGTTCTTTAAAAAAAAAAAAAACTTTTTCTCTTTAATATGACAGCTCAATTTATTACTTGGGATTTATTGACATTTTAAATTGTATTATTTCTTCAATGTCGTATAAATTCATTCCTTAGTGATGTCACTGCTGTCACAAAACAACTATGAGACTCACTAAAGCTTCTAGACGTCATCCAGAGAAAAGCACTGCACATCATTGGTGTGAAGGAACAACAAGCCAGAAAGGAACTTAACTCACCGTCCCTTCACCATAGACGTCAGGTGGCTGCCACAGCTTTGCTCTAGAAGATGCACACTAGCTTCTGTCCTACAGACCTGAAGAGGATGCTACCTCAGCCATATACCATCAGACGCACAACCTGCTCCAGCCTAGCCATGCCAATGCACGCACTAAAAGAGCCAGTATCAAGAACCCACTCCACAGGCAGGACATTTGTTCACACAGCAGTTCGCACTTGGAATGAGCTTCTGGCCAGCATTGTGGGAAACATCACGGACGATGGCCTGCAGTCCTTCAAAACAAGAACTCATAAACACTTTCTACATTGATATCAGTGATACTCTTGGCAGCAGTGAGTCATTGATTGGGCACTGACTTTATGTACCACCACAGTGCATACTCTCAAGTTCAGTTGCTACTGTTCACAATAGCATATTGTAAAAAAAAAAAAAGGCGGCAGAACTATATCCCATGTCCTACAGGCAAATAGGGGGAATAAACAATATGAAAGCACATTGATTTCAGAAATGCTGCATGGTAGAAGAGAACGACTATATAGGTATTAATATAATTAATATAATATAACCTTCAACAGGGTTATCAATTTTGTGAGAGCTTCAGTGGGACAATTGAAGCACTGATTACTAAAACCCCACAAGTAAAGTCAAGTCAAGTGTGACTTACGGGGTTTTAGTAATAGGTGCTTCAATTGCATAATGATTCCTGTTGAAGCTGTTTTGCTTTGACGTGCTTTTATTCTGTGCTGTCGATATGAGCTTATTTGTGCGCGTTTGTGCATTTGCATGCGTGTGCATCTTTAAGTGCAATTGAAGCACTGATTACTAAAACCCCACAAGTCAAGTCAAGTGTGACTTATGGGGTTTCAGTAATAGGTGCTTCAATTGTGTGCGCCACCGTGTTCATGTCACTATGCATATGATATTCAGATTAGCTTGTATGTATGTATTTGCCAATGATCATGGACAGAGATGCTTGTATGGGTGTGTTAGCATTTGAGAGAGAGAAAGATCATGACTTCACCTGGCATCACCATTAAGAATAGCACTTTTCAGCCAGTTGCTGTGGCTCCTGTGTTTCCACAGCCGGCAGCTCCATTTCCCAAGTACAGTTTTCCACTGTGATGCACATTAGACAGTTCCTCAAGAAACAGGACCTATTTGAGTCTGCCCAGTGGCCTGTTTGGATTCATTACTCTTTTGTGGAGAGTTCCCCAGCCATTATTGGGTAGCCTGCAGGGACGCTTTAAGGGCCGTGATGGGTAACAGGGCCGTAATTCATGCCTTTGTGACCAAACACAAAAACACCAGCACTTCCCTCTCAATTGGGGTGAATGTTCCAGACCAGCTACTAAAAGCCCCCTTCAGGTCGGCTGAGTGACAAGGCTGCCCAACTATGTTATAATTATGTTCAAGCAAAGGAAATAATCAAGTACATATGAGAGCGTGTAATTACTGTCAGGTCCACAAATATTTGGACATTGAAAAAGATGTGTGCCACAAAGAAATTAAATAGTGAAAGTGAGCATGAAGGGTGTTTACATCCAAATTGGGTGAAAAGTGTAGAACTTATAGTATTTTTATAAGTGCCTCCCCCTCTTTTCTAGGGATAAAGAGTACATGTACAATTAGCTGCCCAGCTGTTCCATGGCGGTGTCATTTCTTGCTTATTTTATCTGTTGGCATTTTCAGATCAAAGGAACATTTCCATGGTTCTAAGAACACACCTCTTTATTGTATCCACGCTGCAGGAACTATGACTGATCATAGTCGTTAGAACTCAACTTTGCAAGACTTTTCTGAATAGGCGCTTTTGCAGCACCGGCGGAACTCAGAGTGACACAATTGTTTACGTTGATTAATTTGCTTAAGGAGGTTCCTTCTGGCAGAGCGAAAGCCAACAGAAAAAAAAATCCCTAAAAGGTGTATAGTTCCCAGGAAATTTCCCAGTGGGCAGTTCCTCTCAGGGAGTCCCTCGAACTGTTTAGTCTGAAAACGCTTAATGAGTATGCAGATGAAAGATCTTGACAAAATTCACTCGTGGCATTTTGCATTTGAAATCTGCTGCAGTCAATGCTCATCATGTAGTCCAAAGATCAGTTACTGCCATTGATGCAAGTCATCGTCAGGGTAAGAAATCAAAACACACTGCCAGCAAAAACATTGGCTGTGGCCAATTGTTCCATTTGTGAATAGAAAAAATGTATGATAAGCTTGGGAACACCAAAAGGGAAGAACATTGATAAATACCTAACGACAGTTGGCTAGATCAAGAGCCCCCTTGAAATAGTTGGCATGTCTGTGTCAAAGATCAAGAGAATACTTCACTAGAGTAAATACAGGCTTAGGACAAGATGGAAACTAATGGTACACCCAAAATACAGGAATACCAGATAAACACTTTGCCCATGAACATCTAAAAAAGCTGTGCAGTTCTGCAACAGCATCCTGTGGACAGATGAGACATAGTTAAACTTGAAACTGAATGATGCGAGTAGAAGAACTTGGAGAAGGGAAAGAACAGTTCCTGATGCAAAGCTGAACACCTCATTTGTGAAGCATGATGGAGGCAGTGTTATGGAGTGGGCATGCATGGTTGCCAATAGAACTGGTTCCTTTGGATTTACGAATGATATGAGTGCTGACAAAAACAGCAGAAAGAATTCTGAATTCTATGGGGTTATATTATCTGCTCTGCTTCGGCCAAATGCTTCATAATTCATTGGACAATGCCAGTGCACAACAACGTGAGGCACACTGTGAAAGCCACCTCTTACTTTTTTCAAGGCAAAGAAGAGGAAAGTTCCAGAAAGGCCAAGTCAATCACCTGGTCGGAATCCAAATGAGCACTAAAGGGGGGAGTGAAAGCAGAGTTCCCTGAGAACAAAAATAAAATCAAGACAGCTGCAGTGAAGGCCTCACAGGGCTCGATCAGCTGAGGAACCCAGACTTCAGATATTCAATGACAGCAAAGAAATTGCTTATCATTAATAAACATAACAACCTAATTTATGATTTTTAGTTTGTCATTTCCATTTGAGCCCTTAAACTTGGCCGGATGTAGCAAAAACATATTTCTCACAAAAAGTAACACTCAAAGCTACACTTCAAGCACAGCTTGATCGTTTCACTTCAAATCCATTGTGGAGGCATGAAGAGCCAAAATTATGAAAATTATGTCAATGTGCAAATACAAATGTTTGTGTGTACATACATGTGATCGTGTTTTCATATCATATTTGTTCTGGTTTGCGCGTGTCAATACATGGATATCAAGTACAACCCCGATTCCGAAATAGTTGGGAGAAAGTGTAAATTGCAAATAAAATCAAATTGCAATGACTTTCAGATCACGTGAGCCAATATGTTATTTACTATAGAACGTAGATAACATTTCAATTGTTGAAACTGCCACATTTTACATTTTTATCCACGAATTGAGCTTATTTCAAATTTTCTTCCTGCAATAGGTCTCAAAAAAGTTGGAACACAAGCAAAAGAGGGCTAAAAAAGCAATTAATATATAAGAGAATCAGCTAAAAGAACATTTAGCAAATAATTAAGTTAACTGGCATCAGGTGTGTAACATGATTGTCTTTAAAAAGGATTTCTTAGAGAGGATGAGCCTCTCAGAAGTAAAGATGGCCCGAGGCTCTCCAACCTGTGAAGGCTTACGTAAAAAACTGTGGAATACTTTAAAAACAATGTTCCTCACTGTCAAATTGCAAAGGCTTTGAAGGTCTCATCACCGACAGTGCATAACAGCATCAAAAGATTCAGAGAAACTGGAAAAATCTCTGTGTGTAAGGGAGAAGGCCAAAGACCTTTAATGGATCCTGATGATCTTTGGCCCCTCAGATGCCACTGCATCACTCATCGGCATGATTCTGTTATTGACATTACTAAATGGGCCCAGGAATACTTCAAGAAACCACTGTCCGTAATCACAGTCCCCCGTGCCATCCACAGATGCCACCTAAAACTCTATTATGCAAAAAGGAAGCAATTTTTGAGCATGATGTAGAAGCACTGCCATGTTCTGTGGGCCAAGGCTCATTTAAAATGGACTGTAGCAAAGTGGCAAAGTGTCCTGCAGTCAGACAAGTCCAAATTTGACATTCTTGTTGGAAATCATGGGCGTCGTGTCCTCCGGGCTAAAGACGAGAAAGACCACCCCTCCTATTATCAGCTTCAGTTCAAAAGCCAGCATCTCTGATGGTATGGGGATGCATCAGTGCATATGGTGTGGGACACTTGCATGTTTTAAAAAGCACCATGAATGCTGAGAGGTATATAAAGGTTTTAGAGCAACATATGCCCCTCTCCAGACGAAATCTATTCCAGAGAGGGCCTTGCGTATTTCAGCAGGACAATGCAAAACCACATTCTGCAGCTATTACAACAGCAGCATGGCTTCTTAGTAAAAGAGTCCGTGTGCGTAACTGGCCTGTTTGCAGTCCTGATCTTTCACCAATGGTGAACATTTGGCGCATAATTAAATGAAAAGTCCGTCAAAGGAGACCCAAAACTCTCCAGCATCTGAAAGCCTGTATTAAACAAGAGTGGGATCAAATTCCCATGGCTAAACTCCAGAAAATTGTCTCCTCAATGCCCAGATGCCTCCACTATGTGCTAAAAAGAAGAGGGGATGCTACACCATGGTAAACAGGCCCCTGTCCCAACTTTTTTGAGACCTGTAGCAGCCATCAAATTTGAAATGAGCTCATTTTGTGGATAAAATTGTACAATTTCTCAGTTTCAACATTTGCTATGTTATCTCTGTTCTATTGTGAATAAAACACTGGCTGGTGTGATTTGAAAGTCATTGCGTTTTGATTTTATTCACAATTTACACTTTGTCCCAACTATTTCAGAATTGGGGTTGTATGTTCGTACACATATATATGCTTAAATGCATGTATTGTATGCATGTGCGCACACAAGAGGCATACAGCACCATGATGGGAGAACTGAGGTTGTAACTCTTGAGGCTCATAAGGTTGATTCCCAGGAGGGCCAAAGCAGTTTTACCCTTGAGTGTGGTGGCACTTAACCTGAATTGCCACAGTAAATATCTCAGGGTTTAAATGGGCTGTATTAAAAGAGTCTGTGGCGCGTACATTTCTCTGTATGCGTGTATTGGCCAAACCACAAATGGAACTTGCGTGTGCATGTGTGTGAATGTGAGTGTGTGTACATTAGTGTGCTTATACCCTGTCGTTCCTGAATGCATCACTTAGCAGTGTTTTGTGCTCTTTTTTGAGCCTGTGAAAATAAAGTGGACAGGCTAGGGGCGGACTCTTTTCCCATTTTATATTATTCAGCACCTGAAGACATTCTTTCACATGGTTTTCCTTTACTTCCATTAACAGTGTATTTGCAAAGCCAGTCTACATCATTTTGCTCTAATTATAGTGAGATTTTTCTCCTGCTGCTGTTGACATCGATTTTGTCAATGTTGCTATTATTCTACAAATGTATTTACCTTTAATAGTGGGCATTAGTGGTGAAACCCACTCCCAGCATTAAACATAATCACTGAGAATGTATTATTTTTATATGATATATTAAATATAACAATTATATCTGTAATGATGGAGGGTCAGCAATTCCAATGAGCAGGTACTTGTGAAAAACACTGAATTCAGATTATAATTATATCCCCTTCAAAAAAATTTAACGACATAATGCATTATTGCGAAATTTCACATCCTGCACATTGTACTATGGTTTCTCATCAGCAAAATAACCAGCATATACACATTCTGGACAAATTCACCTGAGTTATACTTGTCCACAAACTCTGGAACATTTGAGCAGTATATAACATTATGTTCCACTATGATTCAGATATCTGTGTTCTACAGTCAGCTCAGATTGATAAAACAAAAGCGATTTATTGATTCAAAAGAATGTTTGCATTTTCAAATAGTCAGGCACTGAATACTGCAGAGAGCAGCATTTTGGAGAAGGGCATAGTCAAAAAGTGTTGCTGCAGCTTTTCTGCGCCATGCTGTCTTATAGGACAGCAAAAGAGTAGCAGGAGTGTAAACCGCCAGAACTAAGTCAAAAATTCTATTGTTTCAGTGAATAAAACTTGAGTCGGAGGGGGATATTCAGTTTTACTATAGGTTGGCCTAAATAAATCAATACTTCCTACGTGAGTGAGAAAACAATTGAAATATTACATAATTATTTGTCAAAATGTTGATTCAGCCATCCAAAGTTTATACAATTCCTTGTAGAGTTTTTTTTTTTCTTGGATCATTAAATTTGGCCTCAAAACTGCCCCCAAATTGTCAGTATTTCTCAATAAATAATTCAAAGTGCTACTTTTTATTTAATTGAACAAACCTCGAGTTTGGCAGACTGAGATAGCAGAAATATTTCTGAGCCGCAGTTTCTAAAAATTCCCTTCCCGAACTGGACTGACTCAGCTCGTTCAGTAGCATTTATGAAATGGAAGCATACTGTATCACTCCGATAAACCAATTCGCAGCCTGAAGAGCAGAGAGTTCATCATGTTATTTGATTCGATATTAAAACAATAAAAGAAATATTCAACTATTATTACGTCATCTAAAACAAATGGATCAAGACTTACTATGAATGTTCACGGGATTATTTGCCGATACATTCTGCAAAGGTGGCAAAAACATCTGAGGGTGACATCTGAGTGGAGCCCCATCCATGGTTGAAAAGTATGCGATTATGATGCTTCAAACTGTCTCCGTTCTCGACGCAACATGAAAAATTCATGTTCTGCTCTCCTAATCACTGATGGCAAATTTCAAAGTTATCCCAGCTCCTGCATCTCGCGCGCGCGCACACACGCACTCGCGCACGCACGCGCACACACACACACACACACACACACACAGCTAACATGCCAACACAACAGGGCAGGTTAATATTTCATCTCAGAAGAAAAGCATGGGCTTCAAATCCCATTAAAAGTGAACTGGATAGAATTATACGCGAGAGAGTATGGGTTAAGCAGCCCATACATAATTCACGCGAGTTCTGCGACAGTGCGCTCTCGCAGTTGCCTATAACAAATATGATGCAGCAGGGCAGGATATAATAAGCAAGAATTAAATCTCACGACAGTTAATTCTTTCAAATAATTTTTTTAAAATTAACGTTATTTAAATGTTAAGGACTGAAATGTTCAGATATCTTGAGTCCTAAATGATTTAAATCACACCATGCCCAAACAGCAGGCACTCGTTTGACAGAGAGCACGCTCTTGACACATGGCGAACACTAAAAACGTCAGAGAACCACCGACGCGTTTAGAATATTCAAACATGCAAAAATATTTTCTACCTTAGCTCTGATTTAAGGGACTGTCTAGAGGGAATATGTCATTATATTATTTTGAAAACTAAAATGCGAGCTGAATAATGTGCATCTTTTAAAAGAGAAAGCCGTTTAATCAGCTTAAAAGCCTTGGTGCTCATATTGCAAACAAAAGCCGCATTACTCAATTGCCCGAGCGCGCTTATGGCAAATGCCACTGACAGTCTGCTATAATGCATTTAAAGACTCTCCACATATACTCAGGAAATGGGCCTGTTCCTTTGGCCTCGCGCAGAGCACAGTGAATAAAACCATACCAGTCATCAGATTCATTGCATAGAAAACAACTAAACATGACAGTATAGCTATGATGATAGCTATTCAAGACTAGGCCAATAACATTCAAATCTTAATCCTGAGGACTGGCATATGAGATGTCAATGTAAAGCGGTGTATACCGTTAAACATTGATCTCTGACATAAGCTTAGGCAGGCAGATTGTCTCTTTAGCCTTCAGTAAAAGCCCCTATTACAGAGGTGGGCAACAAGGGCCTTATCTATCCCTGGTTTTCACCCCAACCTCTGGCTTTTAATAAGTTAATTGCCTTAATAAGCCAACCAATTGGTGAAATCCAGCATTCCTGCTGCGTTTCTTCAAAAGATCATGAATTACCACCAAAAACTGTTCTTGTCTCCCCTAAATGTAACATTTTCCTTTTTATAATCGATGCGCAAATCTATGTTTGTGTGCGTAACCAATCACCTCAGTTAGTCAGGATAATTGATAGAAATATAACCCTGCATACACTTCGGCCTTCCAGGACTGGACTTGCCCACCCCCTCCCTATTACCAGAAATTAGGCTGTAACATGCATGTAATCACATAAAGTATAAAAACTGAATTGATTTTGTGTTCCTGACATGCCGTGGTGGCACCAAATGCAAAAACATACATTTTATATACGCTTCTCAGGACCCATGTTATTTTTGTGAGAAATGTCATCACTGATGGTGAAGCAGAGTATAGACACCTTCCTACATCTCCATATTTTTGTGGTTCCTCAGATGCATATATTTGCCCTCTGGGTTTCGTAAATTAACAGATTAACTGTGGCGTAATCTCCCGTCTGTAGACCAGCATAATAAAACAGTACTGTGCACTCTGTGTAAAGATGGCCTTTGGCAGGCCTTCACTCGGGTGTGGCAGGCTAAATGGCTCAAAGTTTCAATACTGCTGGCAGATTCCTGGCATCTGTCCTGAACACTGGACAAGGACGCAATTCTGATCTTGATAAAGTCCCCCCAGACTAATGCACAGACCCTCACAAATGAGCGGTAAACACAGCAGACTAATTCACTCAGGGGGTCAGAACTCTCCGGAGAATTTTCCGAAGGGTCAAGATTACCTCAATTTTGTCAGCTAGATTTTTTTTTTTAATTTTCAAAATTCAAATTGGTCCTCTAGAACTTACCATCCTTCATTACTGCTGATCATACATCAGCATTAGAGTGTTCAGTGACGAACATTTACGTCATGCATTTTTGAATTTTGGATTTCACACCTAAATGCGTTAAGACGATGCTTCTCAAACTTTTTTCCGGTCAAGTCTCCCTTCGGAAGCCAAAAAAATGTTCATGCCCCTCAGCCCAGCAAAAGTAAATTTCATTTTTATTCATCATTAACAATTCAGGCAACTAGAGTAAACAAAAGATTCAGGTTAGCATCAGAGCACTTTTTTGTATGCCACCATATGAATCATATTCATACAACTTTTAGTGAGCTCAACATCCAGCTCCGCCCCCCCACCCCCAGTGGCCCAGTTTGACATCCACAAGATTAGGAGCACTGATTGTATGGGGTTGGAAAATATCTCTTTTCAAGATATTTTTTTACGAGGGCTCATTGAAATGAAAAGTGCAATTGTCTCAGCTGTTTGGATTGTCGCCACAAACCGTTTGCACTTTCCCCTTTGCACTTTTGCACACCGAATACCAGTGAAAAAAGAAGATCCTAGAATGACATTTTTTTGTATCTGAGTATGTGCAGTGTCTCCATTAAGTCTGGCATACTGGTAAAAAGATTTTTATCAATGGCAACCAAAGAAAATTCTTCAACTGCGACTGGGCCTTGGGTGAACCACGGCTCCCGTTTTCCCCACCAGGGAGGCACAGCACTCCTATCTATATCTCCATCTTGTTGCACAGCACACTCACTCATAATCGGCTGCGCACTCTCCGTCCAATGAGGCAGACTCTAAAGTAAAAATGACCCCTTATGAATTCACAGTCAAGGCCTTTCCTTTGTAAATCAAATTGTTATCGTACCCAAGACATTGTTCTTAAACCACTGTTGAAAACAGCTTTTAGTGACCAGGCATATTGTAAAGTCAGCTATTGTGTAGAAGTTTTTTTCGAAAGACAATGAGAAAATAAGGATTGATTGGTGTATTGATTTATTGATTGATTGATTGATTGAGCTGAAATGATATGCAGCCGACAATAACATCCAGGAGGAAAATCCTCATGAACAAGACTGAAATCCCACTTCTCTCTGTGCAATTTAATGAGCAGGTGACTCAACATATTCGCCGGTAGTGTCCCTCGATATCAACTAGCTTTATGAGCATTTATGAAAGTATTGAATGGTTATGCAAGAAAAACGAATACTGCTAATAAAAAATGAACCCAAGGTAAAGAAAATGTCTCCATTTTTGAATTACAATTAAATTAAATGAGTAAAGCGATAATCGCACTTTATGAAAGTTAAATAGATGGACATACAGAGGCTACCTTCATGACATGCATTTGGTAGTCTGCTTTGTCGTTCATCTCTGGCCATCATTGTGCACTGTTGACTCTCATCCCTTCTGCGTCTCCCACAAACCAATTCAGTCATTTTTAAACAAAGCCGTTCATGTTTTGAGTTTTATTCAACTTCCCAGCGCTTTTAAATAAAATTTAATCCCCCTTAATTACAGGAACTGAAATGACAAATATATTTCCTGGATATACATCCTCCTCATCTTATTTTCGCTCTGGTTTCTTGCCGCTAATCTCTCGCAAAATTATGCTTTGTCTAATTTAAGTCGGCATTACCAGTGCATCCTACGGCACAACACCAGTTTCCCATGAAAGTTTCACATGAAACAGGTTGCCAGCTCTATGTCTCCACCTAGTGGTCAGACAATCCATGTAGTACACATTCACCAATGCGAAACCTTGGCAGAGGAATTACTCTTATAATACAGGCGGATGATCAATAGTGATTCTGTTCCTTCCCACTCCATCGGCCGTGTCTTGAAGGGCAGCCATTGACCTTATCAGATAACCGTGACCGGCCTGTCCAATTCAATCATTGTCAACAAACTATATCGTTTTCAGATCAGCTGACTAACAATAGGCCTTGAATAGTGAGGCAAGTTAGCAAACTTCATATGCCAAAGAAGAACAAGCCATAATCTCATGGCACATAGACCAACATTGGTCATGCAGAGTAGACAGATAAAGTTAGCCAAAGTCCTAAAGAAACATATATGCTCTGTTTAGAATGACCTTTTTAGAATCAGTGGCCAATGGCCACTTGAGAGCTCAAGTTTTAGATACTTGCATGCAGTTCAAGACTTCGTAATGACTCCACTTGGGAAATATGATTTTGCAGGTTTGGATGCCTGCAATTAGAACAGTGCAGGCCAATAGCCAAGCCCCCTGTCAGAGATGTAACAGCATAGCCTATCAATTATTGTGTGGCTTGAAGCTCATGATTAATCTCCTGAGGAAAGTACTCCCTGCAGATTGGCGAAGCGGTTGGCTACACTAGCAGAATAGATTTAATGTTCTGCACCAATCGATGCTGACAGGAAGAAAAACATGTGAGCTATATGTCTTATGTTCAAGATCGTCACGATGATGATGGCCTACAAAGCACACCCCACCCTTACTGTATAGGTTTACTTGTTTCTGGTTCATCTTGGCTCGTTTCAAAATGGACGTGCTCGTTGTGGAGTCCAAAAGGCCTACAGTTCATCTGTAAGTTCAGTATTATGATTGAACTATACAGTGTTTCATATACAATTTCAGACCTTGTTTCCCAAAGATCACAAGTAGGCTACTTTACTAGAGTTAAATCTACTCCCAACATTTCACTCCTCTCTGCCAGTGACACTGCCTAATAGGCCAACAATCTAAACATAAACATTGCCATAGGTATAGTCATTGACAAAAAGTTGTGATATGCATGACCGTTTTCACGGATAATGAAGGACAAAGATGAGAGCATGGAACTTTAATTAATTAATGACTTACATAATCAATTCGGGACACAGAGGACTAGCGGCTCATTTATTAAGGCTTAAACATTTGTGCACTCTCTATAATTTCCCACGAAATTAGGACAGAGGTTAGCGTAAAATTAACAAATATAAAATGGATTAACCAGTGGCAGGCTAAATTTACTGAAAATCTAAATTTACGGCTCATTGATAGGTAGGCTATATTTGTCCATAAGAAATCAAAGTGCGAGCAATACGTAACATTATAATTTCATAATTCTGTCAAATTACTGATATCATTTCTATCTTATATAGCTCATGAATAATCGGCAATAATCCATAATTTAAGACAGACCATATAGGCAGTTAAGCCGGTTCCCAACATCACATCGATTGTAATCGCTGGAACCGATCAGAGAAAATCCGTTTGATTAAACAGTGCTTATGAATACGCGTATGGATTTTCGATGACTTGAAACTGAATCGCGTTTGAAGACAAATAAAATTTATTTGCATGTTCGTGATTTGAAGAGATATGTTTCATCAGCCTACGCCAATGTATAATCTTCGGCGCAACTTAATTAAATCGGTGGCTTGAAACAACTACCATAATGACACTTCGGTTTATCTCTATATCGTAGCCATCTGGCTTATGCACTCTTCCTACAAAACAGAAACCGTAGCATTCAGCAATCACAGTATAAACCGATCTTTTAATTTGAAGGCACTTTGAACATGTGGTGCTGGTGATGCAAATTCTATAGGAAACCAATGATAAAACCGGCTGAACAGCAGGCGCATCCAACGATTTTCGCTGGTAATAAAAAAAAAAAAAAAAAACCTGGCAAACTTATTCAGCGCAGTCAAACGGCCGAGTTCAACGGAAGGTACTGTACGCAATATCAGAGTAGAATATTGCAGACATGTGATTAAATTCACGTACCTTGTATATGAACGTTGCGGTAGCTTTAGGTCCTGGCAATTGAAATTTGCAAGGTTCACTTCAGCGGCAGTGTCCAACTGGCGTTTCACTGGTCCTGCGTTTTTTTGCGTGTGCAGCTTATTATAAATATTTTACTTAAAAAAACTTGTTATTGTAGGATAATTGTTTGCTTTATCCGCTGAAATGAGCGCTGTTCACGGTACGCAAGCGTTGAGTCAAATCCTCGTCTCAGTTTGCCTCTTCTCCGCTGCCTGACAGGTGCGCGGCCCATTTTAAACGGGTATGACGTCATGGGAGCCCGTGCTCATGCTGTCACTTCAGACGGGACGCGATACACAACTGGTAGCAGCAACCTCTGCCACTTGAGTCCGGGCATGTCTTGGGGAAAGATGCTTGGCAGCCTAATTTCAACCTTCTGACGAAAAGAGTAACCACATAAATGGATAATATTGGTTACAGGTTTATTTCTCTTGAATTGTATAGAATATACATGGCTTATAACTACCCATCTTAAAAATATACTTTAATTTCCGTCAAATATTTGCTCTACGCACAGACCAGTCAATGTATTCAAACTGAATGAGGGAAAAAAAAAACAAATAAGCAAAATAGATAAAATATTCAAATTACTAGAAAGGAAGAACTCCCTGTATAGAATCAAAGTAAGAGTATACTGCCAAAGAAAGTATTTTACCTCATTTCTGACATATCTGCTAAACTTAACTCAACTCCTCAGAGAAAATGAAGTATTAGAGAATAGTAACCTCAGTAGACAGAGCACTTTTTAAAATTAATTATTGTTTAAAGGAAAAATATTAAACAAGCAAAGGACCAATATGAAAAAAAATTGCAGCCAAAAACGATAACTTGTTGTATATCAAGAGCAAAGATGACCAAATAGTTCCAATAATTTCATATCAGCAAAGCATTCACATCACTGTGGATGAATTACAGCCCATTCTCTTTGCAGAACAGCTTTAATTCAAACCGTTATTAAGCTAAACTGCTGGTTTCAAGTCCCGCCACAACATACAAAGTGGGTTAAATCAGTGCTTTCACTTAACCATAAAAAATGTCATTTTGTTCTGTTCAGACATTCGAATGTATTACCATTCTCACAGACAGATTCCCCTGCATTATGCTGAGGAATTTTCCGGTAAAAAACAAAATTCATGGTGCACACAATAATGGCAAGTCGTCCAGGGCCTAAAGCTGCAAATTATCTCCACACTATCACATTAGTGCCATATTTGATGGTTGGCTGTTGAATGTAGTTGAATTTGCTTGCTGCAAGAAGATAAGATCCCTATTGCTGTGGGATCATCCTGGCACTTACCGAGACAAACATGCTCATATTACTTTTTCTGATAAGGAATAATTTCCAATCTGCTCAAAAATCCCATCTTTGTCAATACCCTCTCTCATTCTAGAGTCATGACCATGATCTTGGCTGTGAAACAGGATTTTTCAATTAGTCGGATAATTGTCCCAAGTAAAATCAGGAACACAAACTGAAATAAAAAGGTGCAATTGATTTCACTATGGACAGTTATCCACAATACACTATTCCTCAGGGATCATTTCTGAATGAGTAGTTACTGTGTCCTAGAAGAAATTTTGCCAGGGTAGCTGTTCCTGTGGTATTACACCACTGTTCTTAGTGCTGTTCAGGCAATGATTACTTCTACCAATGGCTGAAAAGTCCTGCCTTTCCAGGTTGATATTTTCAAAAATCTCCTCATCTCCTCCATAATTTAATTTGTCGTAAGACCGTGTGGTCATAGTGACTGTGGTCTGTACATCACTGCATGTGGGGACCACATTGCTTTGATGATGGCAAGGTTCAAGATTATTGAGGGTCACATTCATCAGAGCTGCTGCAATCAAGCCTGGCTGAGTTCAAGCAGTCATTATATTTATTTATTTAAATTTGGTCAGTTGGATGATTGAGTAGCCAAAGAGTCAATTACATTTTAATATGGCGTTTGGTCACTTATTTTGCTGAAAAATTCATACTTTTTCAAAAGTGTACTGAGTTGTAAACAAAACCAGGATATTCTGTGTTCCCACCAGATATGCATAAGCTGATATTATATTCTGAGAGTTCAAGACCAAAAATATTAACAGCTTCGACATGGCTGGCACTTGAATGTAACCTATTATTGACTAATCCAGGATCATCCTGTTTCACAATGTAATAAATCTACCAAAGTAACAGTCAGGACTATCATGACTTGAGGGACTGTGAGCTTGCCCAGTGTTTCTGAAGTTCGGTCCCTGCATTTCTCTGTGCATGATGGTTTTTGTTCTTACAGCAACTGCAACTCAGAATTTCAATGAGTGGTTATTTCTTCAAATAATACCACATTATGTCAGGAAAAGAGACACATACCATGAAGAATAGAAGTTTCATAATAATAAAGAGCTAAACTCAAAATTACTGTATTTCATTAAGAACTCATGAAATGATTGAACTAGTGTAAGTGGTGAAATTGTGTACATATGGTAACTAGCTAAACTCATTCGTAGTGGCCATTGCCCCGGACGCCGGCTCTATTATTCCAGCTTTTCCTGTTATTGACCCGGACGTAACTTCTAATTTAGGACGAGCGCCCCCACTTCGTCCGGCTCAATAACTGGAAATTTCAGACAATTGAACCAGTCGCCGGCTATATTACTCAGCCTCTACCTGTTATTGACCCGGCGGCGTACGGGTCAATAGGCCCCACCAAACCAATTTCAATGAGAACGACTTATTCAAAGAGAAAATAAATCGGGAGTCAGGCACCTATTCAGTGTTGAGCATGAGAGAAAAAAAAAACATTTTGAAGGAACTTTAACTGAAATCAGACACCTAATTAGCGAACAGCTTATTGATATACCGACGTCTTGCATTTTATCAGTAAAAAAAAAACAAAAAAACTGAGTGACCTCTTGTGCACTTCCTGGAATATACAAAGGAAAAAAATCAACAATTACTTCGGGCTGTTACTTTTCAAGGAATGAATAGTCCTTTTTGTAAAAAAAAAAAAAAATGCGGTTTTCTTATCCATGCGGTTTAAGGGAGACACATCAATAAACCTAATCATGATTAGCGATTTACCGAGAAAAAAAAATAAGCCAAAATCTTGCCAGCGCTACATTCCTGTAATAACGATAACTTGGTGGTTGCAGTGAAAACCAGAATACACAGCAGCTACCCAAATCTCTCTCCATAGCCGAGACTGAGATTCATAAACTCTTCATACTGGCTTGAGTTCCACTTTTCGTACGGCTGCGGAATTATATTTTCGACAGAATTTCGCGTATTTATGCATCATATTTCAACACTATAAACGGACATTGTTGCGAGAGCGGTTGAAAGCACGATGCTACTAGCAAAGCTACCATAAGTTAGATAGGATGTAAGCTGTTCCGCTGTGTAACCTAACGTCACTGTAAATGCAACCGTTACAGTAGCTATTCCAAGCTCAAACTGCAATGCTGTCCCTCATCGTTTGCTGCTGTTATATGGATACAACTGGTACAACTGATGACTAATTTCAATCCGCACGACGTGCCACACGCGTTTTTCGACGTGCAAACAAATGAATGATTTCCTGTGACGAAAATATGAGTGCCCGCCCTAGTATGTGCAGCACTGAAGATCTTCCTGGTCAAGGGGTGTAAGTGTGTTCGATTGTAATGTTTACTTGTTGAATTGCTCGCCCTTCAAATAATTAAATGGGTTTCATTGAGTTTGCTGCTTACATTTTACTCAGCAAAGAACATGATTAAGACCGAAAAGATTCTACTTCTAAAGAGTTCGCGGGGCCGGAAGGTTCGGGTAGTGCGGGAGCACTATTTGCGAGAACAAATACCGTGTTTCAGTGCTCTCTGTCAAGCCGATTGCACCAACGGTAAGGGAAATGCTCAGCGCTAATGTAATTTGCATTAGTATACTTGTTTGCTCATAATCAAGGAGGTTATTTGCAGATTATCCCTTGGTCAGCCGCTGCATATAGCAAATGATTTTATTGCTGAGTCGGGAGGTAGAGAAGGAGAGGATTTTAATCCTTTATCGATAAAAAATTGGAATAACACTGGCTAATAATTTTGGATCCAATCTTATTGTTGGGTTGCAATCTTACAAACCAACTTTGTTCTACATTTAACGTACCTTGTTCATAGAGATATTCCACCCTATGGGTTTTTATTGAATCCACAATATAGTACAGATACTGCTATGAATTCTACTTCCAGCTCAAGATCGCTATTGAGTGGTTGGTTAACAGGGCGATCATTTATGCATCATCAGTTCTGGAAAATAAAATACTTCTGCAAGGGATAGTTTTGTTTTTCCTAGCAAAATTTTTCCCAACTATGTAATTAGTCTTATTTTGTAAATTATTTAGTGGCTTTTTATCTTCATTTGTATGAATATTTGGGTCAGAGTTTACTGAGTTACAGAGTTTACTCCAGTTTACTGAACCCGATGGGGTTATGTGGGTCATTCCATGCCAGATCAACCAGGGGTCCCCAGGTCATCATCTCAAAAAATTTAGGAAAATAATAGTTGTAGTACTACCTGAGAAATGAACGTGTTTTAACTTTGAGGTCAATCTAAGCAATAGTTCAGAGATACAGCTATCTTATCTCAGTTATTTTATTTATTTATTTTGCACAAAAAACCTCTTGGACCCATTGTCAGAACTCCACACAGCCATTTTGAATTTTTTGGCCATTTTTGGCATTTTCCAAGTGTTATATTTTAATTAACTCCTCCTACAGATATCAACAGATTCACTTCAAAATTGATTTGTGTGAGCTTGACTACCTTGTGATCAAAAGTTACTAAAAGATTGCGCTATCCTTGAAGGACGCGCCCACTGTGGAAGGTTGAATTTTTACGTCTCGCCATAAAACAAGAATTTGCTATAAATTTGGGACAAATGGTCCAATCTGCAGTGCACCAAACCTCACATGATGGATAATGGTTCCGCCCTGAACACGCCTACATGACAATATCCTGTCATAGACATAGTGCCCCCAGGTGGTAAAAAGAAGTGACCTTTTTCACTGCACCATGTACTGATCCAACATAGTTCGCCCCACCTACTTAATTCCACT
The DNA here is from genome assembly GCA_029721435.1 of Gymnothorax reevesii. Lineage (NCBI taxonomy): Eukaryota > Metazoa > Chordata > Actinopteri > Anguilliformes > Muraenidae > Gymnothorax > Gymnothorax reevesii. Next base: position 25,479,087 of record CM056574.1, on the reverse strand, counting down.
TCTAAGACATGCAGAATAAGTAAGTGAAGCTACATTTTGAATGCTGGGAAGCTGCGAGCAATGGCGTCCGTCTGCCATTGCTCGCAAATTACGTTTGGCTTTTTCATGGTTTTAACAAAGTCATAACCTCATGGAAATTGATGCACTCATCAAGAATGGCGAGCACTTACATATGATAGGGCTGTTGCCCATGGGGGGGGGGAGGTTGCCAATATCCAATTGTTTTCAATGCACAGCTGCACTCGTATGGATTTTGCCACCACCCCCAATGTGCACAAGGGTGAGAGGGCCCCTTCATCGCTGCTTGCAGCTCTAATTACAATATGTTCTAATACATGTGAAGATTATTTGCTGCAAATTTCTCTTTAAGTATCAAACTGGTTGTATTTTCAAAAATGCATCAATAATTTGCCAATTCTAAGGAAAAATGCATGTATAAAATATACAGAAAATATGCATAATGTTGTAACATTTGTACATTTGCATTAAATTTATTGATTTTTTTTTTCCTCTTGTACTCTGTGCTCTCAGTTTGCATTAGAAATATAGAGTCAAGAGTAAGGTCTGCCATGCTGGGAATGGTTTGTGTTAGTGAGGTCAGAAAAACTGACAATATGTGGCAAGATTGCCAGCCTGGCAGGTATATTGCCTGGATGTACGATGCCATTTGGGATGTTGGAAACATTAAGAACAGATCAGATGAACATTTTGATGTGCTAGTAAATTACATGAAAAGATCCTGCGACAATGTCTTTTCCTGGCCTCCAATGTCAAGGAAGGATGAATGCTGGATGCCACGACAACATAACATTTGTGTTGTTGATGCACCGAATGTTCAAGGTGGAGGTGCCCGTCACTACACTTCAAGTCCAGAGGATCTGAATAAGGTTTTGTCTGTTTCCACAATTTTTGAATGTTAAGTGAAGAATAAAACATGCTGCATACTTAATTAGTCCCTACGAAGAGAAAATTGTATAAAATATGTGCATATGTATGTATCAATTAGCAAACTGGATATAATGAAAGTGATGTTGAAAGAGATTAAGTCATTTAATGATAATGATATAAATTTATGTTACCAGCATGATAGACCTTACTCTTGACTCTATGGGCTCTATCTTCCACACTGCCCTACCCGTTGCCACTACCCGCTACCCGTGAATTACGCATTTAGCAGCTTCCACTATCCCTAAACGGTATCTTGCGGCCACACTACCTGCTATGCATTATGCCGACTCCCTTATTTGCGCCTGGAGGTGTGCCCGTGGACGTGTTTATGCGCTTTCCCTACTCTTGCTATCTTGACCACACACGTTAGGGAAAGCGTATCGCGGGTCCTCAAACCACCCGATACCCATTTGGGCTTTTACAAGAGCGCGCCAGGCCGCTTCAATGCGCGTCCACTTGGACACGTGGATGTGCACATGCGGCTTCAATTCCCGAATGAACTCACCTATGCAAAGCCACGAAACCACGTACTTGTCACCAGAATTACCTTCATTCGCTGTAGAGTTCTGAAATGCCGCTCTCACTGGAAAAAAGTTTCATCGCTGAGTGCCTAGTGCATAGACCTAATTTTATTTTTCTAAAATGGGATTTTGTTCCATGCTTCATTTCACACGGAAGAGGGAGTTGGAAGTGCAAGGCGAAACGCATTTTTTTCTTTTTTTTTTTTTTTTGAAATTACCATCACAAAAGGGGTAGGCTTGATGTTTTTTTTAATTACATTCCAAACGTTAAACAATATGTCAATATCAAATAATAATAAGTTAATCATGATTTGTATTATTTTAACAAAAACAGATCCTCCACTGTCTGGATTTGACCTCATGCACGAGCAATTTAACTTTGTCTAGGAAGAAGCGTATGACATTCCTCTCTCCATCACGGGTTTTGGTTTGAGGATTTGTGATAGCGCAGCCTGCTCCTAAAGGCAATGGCACCTGGCACACTGATTGGTTTCACTGGCATAACGCCCAAACCACGCCTATGCATAATATAACGGGCAGCGCAGGTGTTTTAGGGATATAGGCAGGTGTGCAAGATGGCAACTTTTGCAGGGCAGCGCCTCTTACACAATGCTAAATCCCCAAATAACGAGTAAGATTGTGCCCTAAATTTCTAATGCAAACTGAGAACACAGAGTACAAGTAGAAAAAAAATGTTATTAAAGTATGTTATTTTGAATTCACACTATGGGTGAGGTATTATTATTTAGATGCTTTTTAACACCATGGAAGTGTTAAAATATATTAGGCAAAACTATTGAAATGATTTCAGCTCTGAATTGTAAGGCTCTGTCCTGCTGTAAGGCCGCAAAGTTTGGACACAATTTCAGAATTTTTTTTTTCTCCGAAATTTGGAGTTCTCTGGACAATGAGGTATAAAAGATGGGCCTATTTTCATGAAATAGAAAATTCCGCAAAAGTTACCTTGTATACAACAATCTCAATTCTATAGCTTTAACAGAATGCTGCAAATGTGCCTTTGAACGTGGACGAAAGTCAAATTTTCGAAAAACGAAAAAATAGCTGAAATATTTAGGTAGCTATATCTCTGAAGCTATTGCTTAGATTGACCTAAAATTTAGCACACATTCATATCGCTAGTAGCACTACATCTATGATTTTTTTTCAAAATTTTTTATGATGGTGGCCTGGGAAGATTATCTCATTCTGGTTGATTTGGCATGGAATGATCCATATGTACTCTGTATTTCACCCGTCCTAGTTACTCGGGAGGAGTTGGTAGCCACAGTGTAGTGTCTGTGAACAACGCCCGTTCAAGAGCCAGAGCTTTGGCCTGGGACAGTGGCAGGAGTGCTCCTATTTAGCATTTTTTTCTGTGTGGGAGGAAACTAATTAAACATATGACCCATTCAAAACAAAAGCATCAGCTGATTGTGGTACAGTTGTAATGGTTAGCAATGCTGGTGATCATTGTTTCGCTATCTTTTTGTATGTTTTCCATAGAAGGGAAGACCCTGTCCGGAGATCTGACGCACTACGTGGTGCCGGACGTGGGAGTTGTTCGGGACTTCCTGGAGGTGTTGGAGTTCAGGGAGCTGCGAGGGATTGTGTTCACGCAGACGGCCTGTCAGGCAGTGCAGCACAGCCGCGGACGCAGGTAATACAAACCTCTGCTCCCAAGCACGCCCAGGTCAGTCCTTATCTCTATCCAGCAAACCTCTCAACATTTCCATCTGTCATTGCATGGAGCACTAATGCACTACGTTACTAGCATGACATATTCAAAAGCCGTCTTGTCCTTATTTTGATGTTTAGTATTATTTTGCAGTCTATACACATTTTGAAATTGGCCATGTTTAAACCTCTCTGGCTCGAATAGTGATGCGAGTCAAATGAGCACAACTTGTGGCCTGTTAACTCTGCTTCTAAAATTGAAATGTCGGAGTGGTTCTGATCAGATAATGTGGAAGGCCTGTGAACCAACTCCGTTCTTTACATTCATCTCTTTATTGCTCTTTCGATTTTAAGCCGTAACGTAAAATATAAATGTAAGAAATTTCTGAAAATCTTGTCTTCATTCCATTCTTTTTGAATCAAAGAAAGTGGATTTCCCCATGTTTTTTTGGGTATTGGAAATGCAGACATGAGCTGTTGCGGAGGGGAAAAGTCTCGTCATTGGTTGAAGGAATTGAGGAATGAATGGTGCTTGGAACATTCGGCCTATTTTAATGTTAACTGAGCGGTATTTCACCATTACTGTTGTTCCCTTACACTTCTTTGGAGAGAAGTATCAGAATGTCATTGTCAGCGGCAGCCATCAGCTGTAATGCCTTCACACTAACAACCCACCCCGCCCCTGAGGTAAATAATGCAGAACCGCGACTGTGATATCTGATTGGGGGGGGCGGGGATATCCTTCTCCCTTCCCATCTATAGCTCACTCAGTACCCAGATTCCTGCCCTCTTCCTGTAGGTCCCTCATTATACGTTATGAATTATTCAATAAATATTAATTCTTGACAAATATGATGAGCAGTGGAAATTTTAGTCCCAGCACGGCAGGAAGTGTACTCCCTCTAGTGTTGGGATCTTTATTTATTTAAATTTATTGTTTTACATATTTTCTGCTTACACGGACATTGTGGCATCGTTAATGTGACGAGAGAAAGCTTCATTTGGGTAAAACGTGGGGGTGTTTGGCGCCGAGCTTGCTGACGACTCTCTCTCGCTGGCGGTAATTACTGTGCCGTGCTGTCCGCATCACACACAGGGGGATCCTGGGAGAAATCGCTGAGTAAGGGAGGCCGCGCTTTTTACCCCCTTTCCTGTAGAGTGAAACGGGTTTGTGTTTTTTTTTTTTTTTTCTCTCTCTCTCGCAAAGCGCTTGTCGTTAAGGTGAAGGATGGATGCTGTTGCAGTGCGTCATGCGTACTTCAGCTTTGTAAATCTTTTTTGTTTTTTAAAGCTCCCTGCAAGGTTGGCGTGTATATCTCCAGTCTTGGAGGTGCAGTGCATATGCTGGATTTAGTGCCAGCCAATTATTCTTTTTTTTTTTCTTTTTTGTATGGAGCTAGAATAAATATTTTCAATAGGGACTTAGGTGCAATGTGCTGTATTTGTCAGAAATAAATGTATAAAATATTATTAGGTGCATGTAATTAAGAGTAAATTTGGCATGAAATCTGAAAATTGATTGGCTCTTGGGATCTCCATCCCTAATGATTGAGTGCAGGTGCACTGGGTCACTGACACTGCGTCTGTGAGATGTGGGCCTTGATTTTGTTTGTTTAGTACATCTATGCATGCATTTGTGTTTGCGTGATGTAGACTCTGACTGCGTTATGTGTAATTTGTGTTTGTACAGGCAGTATAACCGGCTGCGCACTCTGTTAAAGGACCCTCGGCACGAGTGTGTGCTCTTCTGTAATGAGTTTCAGCAATATGCCTTCTGTCCCCGAGAGAAGGGTGAGGCCCAGGAGAAGTGGCAGACCAGGTGAGTGAGAGTTTATACTAAACTCAGGATGTAGGTACGTCTGGACCATCTGTGCTACATATGTAGGCATGTCTTTTTAAAAGTTTGGTCTGCTCTCTGAGTACAGTCCAGGTGTTACCATCTGTTCAGTTTGTACACTGAATACTTGACAGGTGTGTGCCTGTTCTCCCGTGTATTTCGAATGTACAGTAAGATAAGTAAGGTTTGGCAACTGGTTAAAAAAAGGCTCTCTATCCCACAATTATTTTGATTTTTACTGAAATAATTCACTTGGTGTGTTTGTAGATTCTCCACTATTAAGCGCACATAAAAAGAGCTTGGGTGTGCACTGCGCCATTCATACTGGCTCACTTATTTTCACGGATAACGTAACTACCAAGGACTGTATATAAAGACCATGGTAACTACCAACAGTAACAGCAGAGTGCATTGTGATGTTTCTAAACAGTAGCCTACTGTGAAAAAGTATTTTACCTTTTCCTGGTTACCATTATTGTTGCGTTTTTGTCGCATTAAATGGTTTCATGTGTTCTTTTAAAATTTACCATAACTGAAGGAGAATATGAGGAAACAAAGAAACACACAAACATAAGTAATTTTTTTAATTATTATTATTTTTTTTTTTTATTCATTGAATGAAAAGTGTTATCCAACACCTGCAGTCTGGTCCGTAAATATTCAGGCATTGCCAAAGTTATTGTTGTTTCGGTGGTCTACTGCACAATGTTGGAGTTGAGATTTATGGACTATTAGCTCAAAGTGCAGACTTAAATTCCAGGGTGCTTTGAGGCTGTTTACATTCAAATCAGATGAGAATGACTTAACTGCTCCAAAAATAAAATGCGCGCAAGTCAAATTAATACCTCCTGCGATAGCAGTTGCGGTTGTTACAAAACCCAGCATATTTTGGGCGGCCCCAGGTTCGTCTGTGAGAACCACAGAGCAAGAAATTTCACTTTCTGGGCACTCATGGGGCACACCAAAACAATTGTTAGAATGTGTTATACAGGGGTGTGTGCATGCCTATGTGCAATAGTGTTTGTTGCAGTTTTGAGATGTACTTATGCGTGTCTGTTTGTCGCTGTTGTGCGATGTATGCGTGTCTGTTGCAGTTGTTTGATGCATGTGTGTTTGTTGAAGTTGAGTGATGTATGCACGTCTGTTTATTGCAATTGTGTGATGGGTGTGTGTTTTTTGTATTTGAGTGATTTATCCTTGTTTGTTTGTTGCAGTTGTGTGATGGGTGTGTGTTTTTCGCAATTGCGTGATGCTTGTGTGTCTGCTGCAGATGTGTGATGTATTTGTGTTTGTTTTTTGCAGTTGTGTGATGGATGTGTGTCTGTTGCAATTATGTGATGTATGTGTGTCTGGGTTGTGTGATTTATGTTTGTTTCTTGCTGTTTGATGTATGTGTGTTTGGGTTGTGTGATTTATGTTTGTTTCTTGCTGTTGTGTGTTGTTTGTGTGTTTGGGTTGTGTGATTTTTATTTTTTTCTTGCTGTTGTGTGATGTATGAGTGTTTGGGTTGTGTGATTCATATTTTTTCCTTGCTTTTGTGTGATGTATTTGTGTTTGTTTGCTGCTTTGTGGTTTATGTGTGTTTGTTTTTTTGATGTTTGTCTGCAATTGTGTGATGCATGTGTGTTTGGGTTGTGTGATTTATGTTTGTTTCTTGCTGTTGTGTAATGTATGTTAATTTGTTTGATGCGGTTTTGTGGAGTATGTGTTTGTTTATTACTATTGTGTGGAGTGAGCATTTTTTTACTTTTGTGTAATTTTTGTTTGTTTCTGTTGTGTGATGTATCTGTTTATGTTTTTTTTTGCTGTTGTGTGATGAATGTGTGTTGCTATAGCGTGATGTTTGTTTGTTGCTGTTGTCTGATGTATGTGCTTTTGTTTTTTGCTGTTGTGTGATGGATGTGTTTGTTGCTGTTGTTTGGTGTTTGTGTTTTTGTTTTTTGCTGTTGTGTGCTTCGTGTGTGTTTGTTGTTGTTGTCTGATGCCCTTTATAATCTGCTGCAGGGCTGTGTATCAAGCAGCCGTGTGGTACTTCAATCACCTGGCCGGGCTGAAGCCAGTGGTGATGATTACAGAGGATTCAGCTGCTATTGAGGACTTTGGCAGTCTGAATGCTGGAGTCTATGTCATCTCCACCCAGGTATACATTTATGCAACTTCTTCTCTGTTCCACCTCCGGTCCTACTCCAGCTCCATCCCGTTCTGCATGCCCCTACATGCGCCCCCCCACCTTTGTAAGCTTCTAAATTACAGCATTACAGTTTCCTTTCAACCTTTTTCATCTTTACCATGGATTGTAGGAAAATATGGACCAAGTTGCCTTGTGGTCTCCTGTCTATTTTCTTTGTGGTTTGGTGATAAGCGATTAGAACCCTGAGAGTACAGTTTTGGGCCTGACCATGTTTGACAATTTGAACCAGAAAATGTGCAGTGTAGCGCCCATGTCTAAGTGCGTATGATGCGGTGACATTGCCTGCTTGTCTTCCGTCCACAAATTGGTGTCCAAAAAGCGCAATGGCTTCACAAATCGCTGTATAAACGAGAGTGCTAAGGGCCCTGAAGGTTGCCGGCAGTTACAGCCGCAACAGGAGAAAAGTAACTAGCATTAGTCCGCGGATTCAACAGGAAGCCCACACAAATTCTTGTGAAAGCAGCACATTGTCTTCAGGATACTGGCGTTAAAAAGCTCCAGCTCGGACATCCAGCGGATTTCAGCGGTGATGGCGAACGGTCCCTTACCACTGCGAATCAATTCAAGATGTATACGCGCTTGTCTGCAAAACAAGAGAACTGTTTCATCTGCACACTTCCACGGGCCAACACAGCTCGGTCTGAATGGGGTTTTAGTTACCATTATCGGGCAACTCCACTAAGCGGTCACACTTTTTCATGAGTGACAGATGGCAAAATTTTTTTCCGTCACTTTTCTGCCATTTAGCAAAAATATAATCTTTAAGAAGTCTACATCATGAAATCCAGTTAGATTTTTTCAAACCTGAACTTTCACTATTGTCTGCTGTCAATTTGTGAAGTGCGCCATCCTCCCAATTCACTTCTGGTTTTTGCTCTGCTTTCAGACAATGATTTTTTTTTTTACATAACACTGCCACCGAGTGGGTCTAATTGGTATGATTCTTTCTAATCCATGATGCTAGTAGGAACAAAAATCCAAAAATGGATTTTGACAAGTTTTTACTGCCGCAATTGATCACAAAACAAAGTTGACCATGCGGTTTCAATGCCAGTGAAAATTTTAATTATATACTGACCAAAACTTCCAACGCAACACATACAATTTTGAAATATTTGGTGTACATAAAATGGGATATTGGTTTTGAGCCATGACGCATCAACTACAACTCAACTCTACAAGCTCAGAAAATTGTTTTGATTTTGTCGTGTGGGCAGCTCGTTCCGCTTGATTGCACATTGTTTAGAATTTTGCCTATCCAGTCAGGTTGAGTAGAACTCATTGACCAATCTTTCGAGAATTTGGTCAATAAATAGCCGTAGCAATGGGCAACTTTAATATTCCTTTGCATTATCCTGGGTCAACGTGTGACCATGCCGCGCCTAGGTCAAAGCCAGCCAGAGCGAGCCGTTGGTATGCTCACTGGTGGAATGTCGTAAAGTTGGGTTGCAAGGAACCTGGGCATCCCCTAGTCGACCATATCACGTCTCTGGAGCTGGTATAATGGAACAGGAAGCACCGGTGATCGACCACGTGTCACCACCCCTCAGCAGGATTGCCATATTGGCCTCCAGCACCTGCGCAATCGCTCCCTGCCAGCTTCAGTCACTGCTGCTCAGACCAGAGGTCGTCACCAGAACTGGATTAGCGACCAAATCGTACGCAACCGTCTGCGTGAAGCCGACTTGCACAACTGACGTCCCCGCCGTGGTTTGGTGTTGACTCCTGCACATCGCCGTGTCCGTCTGCAATGGTCAAGGGCACATTTGGGCTGCAATGCTCTCAGATGGAACAGGGTGCTCTTCTCCGATGAATCGAAGTTGAGTGTGTCTGATGGAAGACTGCGTGTATCGCGTCGGCGACGGGAACGTTATACTGACGCTACCATCTGTCAAATTTGACTGACTGCCTTAGAATGTCCAGCATGCATGGTTTCCTAGTATAGGTGCCCCAAACATACCTGAGCTCTAATTGCCATATTCAGCTAGTTATAGCGCACTTTGACTTTGTCCATTTGACCTTGACGCCCAATTTCATATTCAACTTGCTGAGAATGTTTGGCTTACATGAGTCCCGATGGGTGCCTCACACATGCCTAAGCTTTAAATGCCACATTAAGCTGTTATAACACATTTTTTCCATTTGACCTTCACCTTGAGGCTCAAGGTCAAATTTGAACAACCAAGAATGTTTGGCCTACATGATTCCCTATTGGTGCCTCATACATAGCTCAGATCTAGATGTCATATTAAGCAACTTGCAGTACATTTTTCCACTCGGCCTTGACCTTGTGGCCCTAGGTCAAATGTGACTGACTCCCAATGTTCAGCATACCTGATTCCCTATAGGTGCCTCATACATAGCTAAGCTCTAAATGCTATATTAAGAGAGTTATAGCACATTTTTGCCATTTGACCTTTCGGCTCAAGGTCAGATTCAACTGACCGACAACGCTCGGCAAGCATGCAAGTCCAGACACGTTGCCGAGGTGGCACTATGAAGGAACGATTCAGTCAAAACGCTGTTTACACCGTTGAAGCAGGTCATGATACTGATTCTATTGCTGCGTTAAAAAAAAAATAATAATAATTATTATATATTTTTTGAGGAAATTGCATCTAAGTGCCAAAAATGGCCATTTTTGACATAAAAATGGCCGTCAAATCAATCAATTTTTTTTTGCTCCGGCATTAACTTGATGACCGATTTGATTACATCCCCAAATAAAAAAAAATTTTTTAAAAAATCATAAGAACGTTTTGGCTTTATGGCTTTAAACGGACGACGCCGCCGGACGCAAAGTGACGACAATAGGTTGCTGGCCTGCGGCTGGCAACCAAATAACAGGTACAGATAATAAGCATCAGCTCAGCCATAAACATTTACCTCCCTCTACAGAAAGTATACAGCCTGGCGAGAGTAGGATGTTATGCTCGCAGTCTGTGTGAATTTAACGCCATGCGTCAACCATTTACTCCGTTCGAGGGTGGGGTTGCCTCCAAAAGGAATTTGGCAAATAAAGCAGAGCCACTGCCATAAAGTAATAATAATAATAATAATAATCATAATAATAAAAACTCTCATTCAGTGCTTTTGTTTATTCCTTTGTGTGCAGGAATTTGATTAACTGTCTGGTGCAACGTAAAAGTGTATCCAGAATTGTCGTCAGCACATGCAAGATGGCAGAATATTATTTTCCAGGTGTTGCCTAAGTGAAATGATTGAGATGCGAGATGGGATAATAATGCATTTTGAATATTGGTGGAATGGAGCGAGAATGTAGGGAGTGAAGTGTCAAAAAACATACAGTATTAAGCTGCTTTCACGCCGGACGCGAAATGAATTTTTCGCTCGACAAATAATATTCAAAGTCAATGCTAAGACGTGAATACACGCTAAACCGCGTCCAGTGTGAAAGCGGCTTTAGAAATAATTACCGACTAGTTGCAGATTTCCTTCGTTCCATGCTTGTCCTTCGCTTTTTGTCTCTTTTTGGCAGTTCCACGTTTAACCTCATGATTTTTTCCCCTTTTTTTGCGGTGAGTTTTTATTACTGCCTATGAATTAGTAGCCTGGTAAAACCAGGCTTTACTACTTCGCTGTGAAATTAAGCGGAAGTACGAAGGCTGGCGGAGTCAGGCTAATGAATTAGTGCAGCCTGCATTCTTTGACAACTCCATAGATTAAAGACTCGCAATGAAGACTTCAACACGTGCTAAATTATAAACTAAAATGAAATGAAAACAAATTCAAATTAACACTGTTTAATAGTTTTTTTTTTTTATCTTGGGAATTTGAGCCTTCTTCAGCAATGTTGTTATTACCAAAAAGCCATGGTTCCTCGATAGATAAAAGCAAGCAAATGTACAAGCTAATCAGTATTTTTGCACAGAATTTTGAAGCTTCAAGCTGTATTGCAGTCGCTATATTGGTTAATTTAATGAATTAAAATGCGATGCCATTTATTGCTCCTTTTTCCCCATCTCCCATGATTTTTAACGACTTAGCTTTTACTGCCTCATGACTTGACAATATGTTCGGTGGCAATCGCATAGCTTTTAATTATTGCACTGCTGTCCAATCCATGGCATTTGATTTCTTTCTTGGAGAGTTGATGTTGCGTGGCCATAAAGTTCTCCCTGTGCACCCTCAGCAATTAAGTTTACTTAGTGTTTAGGTTTGGTCATTAGAAGAGTTGATTTATTTTTTCTGTTGTCTTGCAGTTTGGTGTACCCCTGTTATCCTGTGTTTTAGTACTTGTGTTCTATGCCTGATTTCTATTAGACATTGTTCGTGCCATTAGCACCAACTGTCTGAAGTGAGTTTTTTTCAAATGACAACACTTGGCAGTCTGGGCTTTGTGCTGGCAAAAGTTACAGGTCACTGTTGGGGCTGCTGGGATCACTTTATTATCTCCTGCCACAAAGTGGATATTGTCCTGTTGTTGTGAATGAGTGTTGTCCTTCCGCGTATCTGTCCATCTGTCATGCTTCTTTTCCAGAACAGAACTCCGAAACGATTCCGTTTTTTTTCATTGATATTTAACGTGCAGATCCATTTATTGTGTCGATATGCCTTTTAATGCTTCCGTCTGATCTCTTGTCAGTCTGTCTGTCCCTCCGCCTCCACCTCCGTCCCTTGTTTTGTTTCAAGGCCAGATGTCAGCCATCTCGTACTTTTCCAGACTAGAACTCTAAAACCATTCTCAACAAAATGTGATCTACGGCTACAATTTATTGTGCACATTTGCCTTTTCATACTTCCGTCTGTCTTTCTGTCTGACTCTCCGCCACGTTTTGTTTACAGGCCAAATATCAGCCATCCCGTGGCAGGGATCCCAGTATTTCTTGCTTGTTCCTTGTTGTAAATGTTGAATAGTGGAAGATATTGGCCTAAATCAGTCCTGCACGAGCTCTGGGTGTTTTTATTTGCATATGTGACATCATTCTATGTAATTTTGCTAGCAGGGATTCAGTGGGGTTTTTCTCCCATTTTGGAATACTATGATTTCAGTGACGCTACACTTTGCGCGAATAAAGTTCAGTAGTTTGAGTTAGTGAATTAAATGACCTAAACCAAATTTGGGTTTTACTGTCAACTTGCATTGCCCCTTTCAATAATTCAAATGACTGCCTGCAAGTTGTCCTTCTATCAGCTCCGGCAGGACCTGTGTTACTGCAGTCTTTCTCTCTGTCTAACTGTAGACTGTCTATGTAATTGCAGTCTCTCTCTCCCTCTCTCCCTCTCTCTCTGGCAGCTGAACCTGTACCTGTGTACCTGCTGTCTTTCTCTCTGTATAATTGTAGACTCTGTTTGTAATGGCAGTCTCCTGTGCTCTCTCTTTTCTCTCTCTCTCTCTCTCTCTCACTCCCTCTTCCCCTCTCTCTGTCCCTCTCTCTGGGAGCTGACGCTGTACCTGTGTAACTGTAGTCTTTCTCTCTGGGCAGCAGTCGTCTCTCTCACAGTCTGCTGCAGCAGTGCAGGTGTGACTGCAGTCTGTGGTTTGCCGTGTATGGGCAGACTCTTGGTACAACCTCTCTCAGCAACTGCAGGCTATATGTGTAATTTCTGTTTGTGTCGCCACAGTCTCTCTCTGCAGGTGTAGTCCCTATCTGCAAGTGCCATTTATTTCACAACTGCGGTACTTTTCCCATGAGCACCGCTCGTGACTTGTTTTTGATATTTGCCGAGGGTAATATCACTTTTGCGGAAATTTCATTGGCTGGAAGTCTGTGGAAAAAACATTAAGTTAACTGAATACCATGTGTTAAATTGGTATGGCTGAGTGCTGTAGTGAGCCTGTTAAGTGTAACTACAGTCTATTTATGTGTATCCCCTTATGTAATCGCAAACTTTGCGGAAATGCTGTCTCTTTATATGTAAATGCAGTCTCTCAATGCATAACTTTGATCTCTATTCATCTTACTACATCTTACTTCGTCTTACTACAGTGTGCCTGTAACAGCTGTCTCTTAACGTGCAGCTGCAGTCTATTTCTGTTGTTACAGCTCTGTCTGTATTGCAGGAGTACCTGCAGAGCTTCTGGCCGGACCTGCCGGCTGCGCAGGAGCTGCACGGCTCCATCTCTCAGGCCCTGCAGGAGCGGGAGAGTGAAGGACAGGAGCGTCAGTACACCGAGCACCTCCACCCCGAGGTGCTGGAGGCAGGGATCAAATCCGGCCGCTACATCCAGGTGAGAGAGCGCTGGGTGTGTGTGTGTGTGTGTGTGTGTGTGCGCACGATGGCTGATGAGGTTGTGAAGTACAGGGTACTGTCCTCACGGGTCGTGTCATTATTTAGTTGTGAGTCAGCAGATCTGGGAGGTAGCTATGTCACGTGACAGTGCAGAAGTTTGTTGCGTCCTTAGCTATTTTAGCCTTTTTCGCTTCTCTTACTTCGTGGTTTCTCCATCTCCTCTCCTCCTGCGTTTCAGGGCACCCTGTACGTGAACAAGCACAGGGCGCAGCTGGAAGCCTTTGTTCGGGTAGAGGGCTCAACGAATAAGTGCACAGGTGTGTGAGCGTAATCCCGGACCCCCATCACCCAAGAATGACAAGCTCAGATGCTGCCATATTGTCTGCTCATATTTGTGGTCTCCTTTCAAACAACATCTAAATAAACTGTGTTGAGGGATATTTTAATCCGGATGGTGACTCCATTGAATAAGTGTTACTGAAATGCGTTGAAAACTAGTGGACATGAATGCCCTCCTAGAGTGGAGTCTGACATCCCCATTCATAGACCCTGTTATAGTTGAACAGTTATAGTGAAGATAATATGGTCTGGGTGTCTCATTAGCTTTAATGCTTTAGTCATACCAAATTTATTTTTATTGAAAGTGAAAGTCCTCACAGTGGATTATGGGCAATTTTGCCACAAAAGAGTGCTCAGCTCCTCATATGCTGATAAAAAGAGTGGAAGTCCATTAAGAATGGAAGACCACAAGATGTGGCGCCTCAATGTCCCTGATCTTGAACTTTGGCCACAAAGCACTAAGCTAGCTCCACTGAACTGTTTCTTTACTGACACACTTTGTGTCTGTTGCTGTATCTCTACTGGGTCTCAGACAAAATAGTAATTTTGGTGTCTGTTGGAGATGTTTCCACAGGAACAGATACGACGCATTATAGTGTAAAAGCATAGCACTACTATAGCATAGAAGAAACCATGAGTTGTTTATCAAGGGTCAAGAAGAAAATAATGGATTATAAAAATATATAATTGTTGCTTAATGAACTTCTCAGTCGTCTTCCATTCATCTTTTTTTTTCTTTTCTGATTAGGCCCATCAGCACGCTGAGTACTCCTTATTGCATTATTATTTGTAAGCCACAGCACAGCTATTGGCAGAGAATGGGATATTTGGTTATGATCGCTACAAATCATTTATGTAGTGCAGGCTACATTCAGGTCTGTGGAGTACCTCTCAGCAGAAAAAGTCATTAGAGTATGTAGGAGAGTATACTGACTCCCTCCTTAGTCATCTACCCATCTGCCTAATTGAGTATACTCACTTCTACAGGGACTACTACACCACTTCAACCGTTCGCGTCTATGAGCAGGTCTCTTGTAACAGTTTCATCAGTAATGTGCTCTGTGATCCCCTGACCTCTCTGATGGCAGAGATGAACAGTGACGTGCTGGTGTGTGGTGCTAAGATGCGGAACCGAGCGGTGCACGGGGACGTGGTGGCGGTGGAGCTGCTACCGAAGGGAGACTGGCGCGGGCGCAACACGGCGCTGGCTGAGGGGGAGGCCGAAGATCGGGCGGGAGACGAGCCTCAGAGTGTGCCCATGCCCACGGGTACAGTACCCGCCGACATCGCCACTGGCAGCACAGTCTTAAACTTTACCACTGTCATCATTGTCTTCGTCATTCATAGCGTTTCTACACTGATTGTGATTTTGATGCCATGCCAGTTTTATGCGTGTTGTTATTGTGGCTCTGCAGCATACAGTGGGCAGGAGGCTGTTTTCCGTTTGTCTGTCAGTCCGTTACACCCCTGTCAGTCACAAAAACCAAGTTGATTATATGTACAGACGAGATTAACGAATTTTCACCAAATCAGTATCAGTAACTTCCCACAGATGGTAGTTCAATTGATTTTGTTTTGGAGGTCATTGTCTCAAAGGTCGAGGTCACATTCCATCAACTGTATGCGGGGACCGAAGATCAACTTTTTGGGCGTATGAAGCCTCAGTAGATGGAAGCATTCACTGACTTCCACCTTTATTATGATCGTCATTCTGTTTGTAGCTGTTCACCATACATACAATTCTCATCAACATCATACACAGGGATGTGAGTATTATTGCCTTGCCTTACATTACTGTCGCCACTGTCACCGGATGGGCGAAGTGTTGGATGTGGGGTCATCATTAGCATTATCACTATATCTCAATCATCGCTATTTTATCCATCAGCTTCATTACTGTTATATTGTTATACAGCCAGTTACCTGTACGACTGTCATGATTATTATCCCCCGCCAACACGAAGTGGGAGGGGGATATAGGTTTGACCTCCGTCCATCCGTCCGTCCGTGTGTGCGTCCGTTTGTGTGTGCGTCCGTCCGTCCGTCCGAGATAAAGGGGACAGCTTTACTCAGAAACTACTACAGATACAGTAACCAAATTTGGTGTGTAGCTTCAGACCATAAAGGCCTTGATTGAGTTCGAAAATGAGAAGTGCACGATTGGCGGGGGATGTTGTAGACCATGTCGACTTGTTTTTTTTGTTGACATTTTTTTTATTTAAGTTTTAACATTTACAAAAAAAAAGATATTAGGGGGAATATTGGGGGGGAAGATCAGTTCATTAAAAAACACAATTGCAATATGTATATACATATAAAACAATCCATACAAATATCATATAATCACAGTAAAATACTCCTGATACTACAAATGACTTCAGACCAAAGAGATAATGTGTTCACATTTGCTTCATGTAATATTGCAGTGGACTTTTCCATGATACATATATCTGAATTATAATGTACTCAAATATATGTTAGTGAGATTCCAGGCTCTATCCAACCCTTTAAGATTGCTTTTTTAGCTGCAGTTAGTCCTGCTAATAAAACACGTTTCTTTAGTCTACCGAGCTCTACCTCTGAGATATCCCCGAGAACCAACAAACCAGAACGCATGGGAATCCGCTCACCCAAAAGTTCTTTAAAAGTTGAGACCACATAGATCCAGATGTCCTTTACTGGAGGGAACTCCCACCACATATGAAGATATGTACCAACTACGCCTAATGAACAGGTAGTGCAAAGGCTAGTATTCGATAATTTCATTTGAAATCTGCGATATGGAGTAGCATAGACTCTATGGGCCACTTTAAAATGAATCAACTGATGAGCCAAATTTTTGGAAGAAGTAAAAATATTGCTCCCGACTGTCATGATTATAATGCTCAACATTTTCACCAAACTGGGTACACTGGATAGTGATGTTCATTCACTATTAGGAGGTTTGGACTCTGGTCAGGGGCCTTTCTGTGTGGAGTTTGCGTCTTCTCCACATGTGAGCATGGGTTTCCTGTGGGTATTCAAGTTTCCGCCCGCAGTCCAGAAAATGCATGCATGGCTGTTGCTTGCTAATTTTAGACTTTTAATTGCTCATTAGCAGGGCCTTTCCATGATTCTGACCTGGAATAAGATTGTTAGATTGTGGCTGGATTATACAAGTCCTAGCATCATCAGATTTACCATACATACAATGATCTTTTTTATTATTATATTTATCATAGTCATCTCCATCATCATTATTCCAATATGTTTTGTCATTATCTTTACCATTTTTACTGTATTCATCATTATCATGATCATTTGAATCACTATTAGCAATGACGATGGCATACATAGTACTATCTTAAAAATCATCTTTATTGTAACCAGCATCTTTATCATCTCCATCATCATTATTACAGCACATATCAACGTAACCTGTGTCATGATATTTATCATTATCATAATCATTACCATCATCACCATTTCCTTATATATCATAATATTTATGATAATCATTATGACAGTCATTAGTAGGTACGTAGCTATCATCATCATTACCGTTCCATCATAATCATCACCATCACCTGTGCTTTTAATGATATTACCGTTATCGCAATCATTACCGTCCTCATTATCATCATTATCGTAATTATGCTTGAGCAGCAGTGTGTACGGCACAGCAGGTTGGGGGGCTGACAGTTGTTGTTTCAGTTGAGCAGTCTGCTCTTTGCTGCAATTATTAAATAAATATTTTCCCCCAATCCACTCTTACTGCATTCGTTGATTGTTTTTAAAGAAGTTTCTGTGCTTTGCCCCCGTTTCTCATAAAATTTGCAATGCCCAATCAAATTCATCAACATCCACATTGGGCTGCCTGCCACAGTCAGCACTGGCACGGTCCAGGTATGCAATTCTCAAGCCATTAGGCTAAGTTCAACAGACATCTGAAAGTACGTTGACAAGAGAAGTAAATGAATCTCTGTCAAGGCTGCCTGGTGTGCCCAATGAATATTTTAGTAAGGGGAAATGAGAGAAGGGAAGCATTCTTATGACCACAAGAGGGTGCCAGTGAGTTCAGCTGTAGCTCACGCAGCAGGGCTCAATGCTAACGCAACATTTTATTTTATTTTTTTCAAAAAGCACGTGCTACAAAGTTTGGGACAATGCTAATGCATCTCAGAATCCCTTAAATTATTTTCCAGTTGGCGCCTATTGATTATTAGGTGCTGATGCGCTTAAATTGCGTGTTGTAGGCTTTGCATTGACCTGTATTCAGATTAAGCTTCAGATTGTGCTGTTACATTTGGACTGAGGCAAGCTCCCTGCTCTACGCACACTGCTTGTGTATGTGTTGATGTGTCCCCTCCTCTCCCCCTGCCTCGCTCCCTCCAGGCAGAGTCGTGGGGATCCTGCAGCGTAACTGGCGGGATTACGTGGTGACGTTCCCGCCGTGGGAGGAGGTGCAGTCTCAGAGCCAGGGCTCCCAGCGTATCCTGGTAACGCCGTGGGACTTCCGCCTGCCCCGGATTCGCATCAGCACCCAGCAGGCTGAGAACTTGCAGGTATACACACACACACACACACACACACACACACACACACACACACATGTCCACACACGCACGCACACAAATACGCACGTATGTATGGGACGTATGGGACGCATAAATTCACACGCATTCTCTCATGTGTTCGTTCATACAATATACCCTGTGCACACACTATAGATATAATGAACTGCACACTGCTCACTTATTAAAGTCAAAATACTCCACTCAAATTCTTACAATTTATTGTTGAGTCTCAAATGTTTTCCAGCCCTCAGCATTGTCTGCTGTATTGTAATAAGTGTTCAGGTATGCGGCCTGTCTACCCTTCTTGAAAGTGTGTGTGTGTGTGTGTTTGTGTTTATGTTTGTGTTCCCTCCTCCGCAGGGCCAGAGGGCCATCGTTCGGCTGGACTCCTGGGAGAGCACGTCTCTATACCCAAACGGCCACTTCGTCAGGGTGCTGGGTAAAGCTGGAGACCTAGAGACCGAGGTCCTGACCATACTCACCGAGAACAGCATCCACGTCGCACCGTTCTCCGAAGCGCAGGTGTGTTTGTGATTGTGCAAGAATTACATACTGTCGCCCTCTATGTGTGCATTTTTATACAGTATGTGTTATAAACAACACCTTGTGAACCGTTGGAATACATGTTTGTTAGCAAATGAAAGTGTGGTCATTCTGACCTAGAAGGGTTAAAAAAATTGAGGGGCTTCTGAAAGTAGCACATTAGATGATAACAGTGGAAGCTTTGTCAAATAATGTCGGTTTCAGTAGGAAAAGTGGTTGAACTCTCTGCCTTTCTGCTGCAATGTTGAATGTAAAACCTGTTCTATGTCTCCTTTGCCAAGAATTGTTGAAATTAACAACGATGTGGTCTACTTTAGAACATACATGGGGGGCAATGCTGAATCTTTCTTCATACAAACTTCTAATTGCTGCATCAAATATATGTTGCCGCTATGCTAGGCATTCGACTCTGTGTAGCTACAGAGCGGGATATAGTTTTCAATAGTGTCTGCTCGAGACATTATAGATAATTAATGTATATCAATTTATCAAATGGCCTTTGTGAGTAGAAATGATATATTCCAAGTTTATCAGTGTTCTTGAGAATGGCCTGAGGCCTTTGTGACTTAGTAATATACAGCTATACATGCAAGTCTAAGGGTTATACTCACATATTTCTCGTGCTAGTCTTGATGTGCTTGTGTAATGCGCTTATATGCATCTGTGTGTACATTACCACTGCAGTTACGGGAGATGCCGTCGAATTCTGCAGAGAATCCGTGGCAGGTGGAGACAGAGCAGGTGGGGGTGAGGAGGGACCTCAGGCGTACCCACTTGGTGTTCAGCATCGATCCCAAAGGCTGCGAGGATGTGGACGACACGCTGTCCGTGCGCACGCTGCCCGGCGGGGAGGAGCTGGAGCTGGGCGTGCACATCGCCGACGTCACTCACTTCGTCAGGGAGGGGTCCCTCACTGACCTTGAAGCCCGCTCCAGGTGAGGGAGGGGGAAGTGCATTCATTACAGCAGTGAGTGTTTTCATGTTATGACTGCTACTGGTTGTTGTGTCTTGGAAAAGGTTGCACTTTACCTGACCTCTCCGTGGGGGAGGGGCATTTGGATGTTTCCTGGGATAAAAAGTGTCCACCTAATGCTTAAGCAGGAATGTAAAATGAAGTACATGGAATGGGGAGGAGTAGAGAAGTGAAAGGATAAAGGGAGGAAAATAAAGAGGTGTAGCAGGAGGGAAGGACTCCGAAAGAAGGTGGAATATGAAGGACGAAGTAGGAGTGCGTAGAATGGAGAGGAGGAGGAGGAGGAGAGATGAAGTAGAATAGAGGGAAGAGCGATGGAGGATGAGGACTGAGAAAATATTGAGAGAGGCCGACAGAAACTTTTTATGTATGTTTGTAGAACTGTTCACTCATTGTACTTTTGTATACTGCATATATGTGTTCTTTGTACTGTTTTAAAGGTTGTGAATTGCGTGGGTAGCTTGAAAGCGAAGTGAGCTGTATTGAATGTGGTCTGTGCATGAATTGTGAATGGACGTATGGGTGGATCGCCCTTAAATGTCCAAGACAATTCTGTCATCATCTTCTTCTTCTCGTCTTTCTTGTCTAATCTAAACTGACAGGCCTTTGTGAAACTCCTTGTCTCTTAGGGCCACTACGTACTACCTGGCTGATCGGCGATACGACATGCTGCCGGCCGTGCTGAGCGCTGACCTGTGCTCTCTGTTGGGCGGTGTGGACAGGTCAGTGGTGTCCCTTGTGGCTTTGAGGAGTACTGTTGATATTTCTCTATATTAAAGATAATAATAAATTAATAATAAAAGGAATGCCATAAGAACTTATTATGTCAGGTGTTTGTTGCCTCTGTTTATTGTGTATGTCAGTATTCTGTTTTTATGTTCTGGTACGTCTTGTGTGTGTGTGCCTTATTTAAGCTAGCATGTGTTTTCTCTAAGTGTGTCATGTGTTCTGTATGTTATTTGATGCGCGTCTATCAATCAGGTATGCATTTCTGCTTATGTGTATTAATGTGACGTAGGTGCATCTGGGCAATAAGTACCGTGCAGGGTGGTTTGTGCATGATTGCTAACCCTCCTGTGTCTGTGTGGGTGCGTGTGCACAGGTACGCCATGAGCGTGATCTGGCACTTGGACGCGCGGTCGCTGGCGGTGAGGAAGGTGTGGTTCGGCCGCACGCTGATCCGCTCCTCCTACCAGTTGCACTACGAGATGGCGCAGAGCCTGCTAAACGGGGACCCGGGCGTAGAGCCCCTAGAACTTGCACCCCTGCGTAACGGCGAAAAGGAGCGGAAGCTGGAGGAGCTGCGGGAGGCCTTGCGGCTCCTGACGCATGTCGCCCGGCTCCTGCGGGCGGGTCGGGACGAGGTCGGGGCGCTGGAGCTGGAGGGCGTGGAGGTGCGGGCGCAGGTGGATCCTGATGGGAACATCTCGGCTCTGGTGCCCCGGCAGCCGCTGGAGGTCCACGAGACCGTGGCGGAGTGCATGATCTACGCCAACCACTGGGTGGCGCGCAAGATCCAGGAGAGCTTTCCCCATCAGGCTCTGCTTCGGCTGCATCCCGCCCCGCGCCAGGAGTTCTTCTGCCAGCTGATCGACAGCGCCAAGACCCTGGGCTTCGGCATCGACACGCGGTACTCTATCAACCCCTTAAGCACGAGACGGAAAATGGCATGTTGTACTGTTACTGTAATCAGTTCGATATTTATAACTGACTTGTCTTATTAGCTCAACGGTCAATAGGCAGGTTTAGCTACTGGGATCAGGTTCCGTCTGGCGTAGTCATTGCAGTTGTGGTCATGATCGTGTTCTGTTAGCAAAATCCGTCACGGCATTCCTCTCTGAAACTGTTGGCTAGACATTTTTCATATATTGTGTCAAGCTTCCTTGGGATGAAGTCTCTAACGATTGTTTGCGGTTTTTAAAATTTTTCATTTTCGTATATTTTGCTATTTTTCTTTTTTTTTTTTCAATGAAAACTTCCCCATTTAGAAAACCGGCCTGGTTAAATTATGGCTACAAGTGATGCAACTATGGTCTCTAGTGGCTGGTCAGTACGCTGTAAGATTCTCGTGGGTTTTGAACATAGACTGTATAAAAAGATGGATGCAGCCCCCGGGTCTGAAAAGTGAAGCCAATGCGGAAATCTCAAAAATTTGCATTCTATTTAATGGCCAGCAGATGGCGACGTCGGTGGTTGCAGGAAGAAGTTCAATCCTAAAGAAGTCTATGAGAAAATGACCCTACTTTCCCATCTGATTTATTATTTCAATAATGATTTTTCTAATCACTTTATGGTATCTATCCCAAGTTTCAAGTCTCCTTCAATATATCATGATGTTCATTTTTGTAAATTATGGTCCCAAATAGACTAGAATATAGGATAAAGTCAGAATATGCTTTAGGGACGTGGCTATCCTCTGGTCCTAGTGTGATACGGTCAGATCCACCCGTATATCCACCCCTTGCTCCTCCCTGGATATTCAATTCAGGCTCTCGCCCAATAGGAATCACATCCGGCTTCAAAATGACTAAATGGCGCTATTCAAATTGCCAAAATCGAGGCTTCCTAAATGGTATGCTGAAACCAATGGGTGAAGTCAAGGTTGCTTCCTCCAACTTTTTATACAGTCTATGGTTTTGAACGGGTTTGAATGGTGACCGGCGAGCTACAGGGTCATTGATCCTATTTTTTAACATTGTAATTGAACGTAGCTGTATTTACATCTTTATCTCTGTTGAAGAAAGGCACACATACTATCTTCTTTTCTGCTCCCATGCCAATGACCTCTGATTGATATTGTTTATCCAGGTCCAATAAGACTCTGGCGGACTCTCTAGACCAGGCTGTAGACCCCAAGGACCCACTGGTGAACAGGCTCCTGCGAATGATGGCCACCCAGGCCATGTCCAATGCCCTGTACTTCTCTACTGGATCTTGCGCTGTGGAGCAGTACGGGCACTATGGTTCGTAGTATCGTACTCTGTCCACTAGCGGACTTGTTCATAAATGTCTACATATCGTAAATATTACAATACAGGATATAGTTCTTCAGCCCAAAATCTCTAAACTTACATTTTGTCAGAAGGAGGAAATTATGTTCCTCACATGACATGACTTGAGATATCTAGTCAGCCAAGAGTTTTCTAATTATATGTCCGCTCACCATCGTGCGTAATGTGCTCTAAAGACACCGAAAGTTTTAAACTTCAAGTCCAAAATCTATGTTTGATTACATAGTACCCAAAGCAATCCAGTGGATCGCATTTTAATTTAACAGAAATGCCTCAAGTAAACACTATAATCTGCTAAAGTGATGCTGGCAACAGCATAGTAGCTGCTTTATGCTGTATTCCCAAGATAACCAGAGAGGTGAGCATTATGGAATACTGTGTAATAAAATTACATTGAGCCAGAAGTAGTTAATATAATGTCTTTTGGATCATTTTAACTTGCATAATTCTTATCTCATGAAACACACTCTGAGTTCACTGTTGCATTCATATTCTGCAATGGGAGAAAAACAACGTAAACAATGTCTTTATCATACCAGCGACATCCCTTGCCGAACCATCTGGCTAAGACAAGCTCAGTTTTTGAATTTTTACGCTTTTAGCTCCTGTCTTCTTAGAACTTTATGTCAAAGCTGGCTGGGTAATGCTGGTTCCTGGTAGCCAAGCTGGTGGCCACATTGGTGCAATTGATGACTGTAGGAGATTTAAGTTGTAAATGACTGATTAATGAGCTAAAACAAACCCAAAGAGTAAAAAATACATCTTAAAACCAGCTTTTGCGGACGTTGGTTAAAATTTCCCAACAGTGCCGTCTCGCGCCCTGATGAAGATGCCTGAAATCTATTAGGGAAATTTATGGGAATAAATTTATGGGAATTTAGTGAAAATCCTAATGCAGGTCCATCTGAAATCCACCTGTCCCTGAGAAGTCATGGCAACTTGCCCATGGCTAATTCCTGCTTCAACAGTCTCTGTCACAGGAAAATAACTTTGCCCTCGGTCCGTTCCTCTGGCTTGATGCCATGGGCTTCCAGTTCTTTGTGACTTCCAATGCTGCCTTCATCTCGACTTGCTCCTTACCTTAAAACTTCAGTTTGATTTGAAAAATGTTACATTGCGCTTAAAGTAAATTCCTTGAAGAGGCTTCTCAAATTATGCAGGTTGATCCTGGCATTTGTCTCTTGTAGTGGTGAAGGTAATCATTTTTTTAATTTCAGACTTTTTTGCGCGTAATTGAAAATCATTTGTAATGCAAATTGGCTTTCAGTGGAACAGTGGGGCAAGTGTTTGTACTGGCACCAGCTTCACTATTCATATGCAAATCATACTGTTTTTCATGCTTAACAATATCCTGAGTTTCAGATGGAATAGTTTACGGTTAATGGTCCTGTGATCATGTCTGTACATTCTTCAGGTCTGGCTCTTGATCGATATACCCACTTCACTTCTCCGATTCGTCGTTACGCGGATGTCATTGTGCACCGTCTGCTCACCGCCGCCATTGAAAAGGAGAAAGAGATGGAGTCAAAGGAGCCTCCAGCCAATAACAAGGAGCTTGAGGCTCTTGCACATCATATCAATGACAAGAACAGGGTGAGTGGACAGGCCAGGAGGTCCTCGATAATCAGGTGAAACATCTAGATCTGGGCAGACTAGTGTGTGGTAAGTTTCAGAATATTTTTGATTTAAGACAGCCTCTCAACCATGGAGCAGGGAACTGCTTCCTTATGCTGTCGTTAGATGCCATTGTGGTGGTCTGTGTGCGTCCGCGAACTTTTGGCCTTGTCAGCACTCTAGCGCCTTCAGTTTTTTTTATGGATCCTTTTCTTATTTTGTTTGCATGTATATGGGGTGAAAATCTTGACCAAGTTTGATTTTGGCCATGTTGCATTTGGCCAAACAGGCACAGTGGCTTTGCCCCTATTTTTCTGGAATGTTACTTCCGAAAATTTCGAGTTGGCGTTCTAGAACTCCTTTGATTTCAGTTAGCGACAGTGACCGTTACATCAGCAGTAGTATGTTCAGGTAAGACCATTCTAAGTCTAATCACACTATGGTCATCTTAAACCCCAAAAGCAATTAACTTGAATCCAAATCCAGCCCTGGTTTTCTTTCCTTCCAGATAATTAGGTGAACATTTACTGCCTCTGATTGTCAGACTGACATCACACTTGACTCCCAGGCAATGGAAGGGTGGAAAACCAGCAGTTCTTTGTCCTCAAGCTGCGATTTGGGGAACAAGGCCCTACAGAGTAACACTGATGATGTCATGCAATTTCTTTGTATTGCATATTGGTTCACATGTACAATGATGCACATGCGGGCAGTCTGCATGAAGTCCTCTGGGGAAAAACTTGCTTAGCTTATTATGGAGAGGGGATCATATTGTAATTCTGGTTGCGTAATGAGCATGACAGAGCCCCACTTGAGAACTGAACCAGGATCATTAGAAATGCAAGCACAGTTCCACCAAACAATACACTGCATTGCTGCCATGGCGCGCATGTACGTGCCTTTGCATGCTCATACAGATAAATACCTTATTTATTTTCAGATCACACATTTGAACAGTGATGCATGATAATTGGGAGGTTCCCGGTCAGTTGTGAATGTGACTTGTGTGTGCCGACAGGCGGCCCAGCAGGCCCAGAAGCAGTCCACCGAGCTCTTCCAGTGCCTGTACTTCAAAGATAAAGACCCCCACCGGGACGAGCGCTGCGTAGCCAACGCCATCATCTACGCCGTCCGAGCCAATGGCCTGCTGGTCTTCATCCCCCAGTAAGCAGCAGGATGGGAAATGCTCTCTCTCTCTCTCGAACGGAGAGAGTCAGGGTCACTGAATACCATTTACGTATAAAGACGCAAATATGTGTTTCTGCTGGTGCCGTATGGGAAGTAAAAGTTAAGTGATGGTGTAGTTTCTGTTTGGCTCCAGTGTATTTAGGGTAGAGCTGCTGTGGGGGTGGGGTTACCAGTTTATGGCTGATGTGGGATGAGGCTATGAACACTGCGAAAAGTGACTGTCTTAACAAGTCTATTTATCTTAATATGAAATTTGAATTCCTAGTTTTTCTCTCTAAAGTACAAAATATTAGCTTATTTTAACCCTAAGAGCTCTAAATACGAATAGAGTTGCTCAATGATGTTAGTTTTCAACCTCTTTAAATTTGATATCCATCATGTTTAGAAGAACTCCCCTGCCACATGATAGGTTTTCAGCAGCGCAAGATCATTTAATTTTTTGAAAATTTATTTCAGCACTCTAAGGGTCTTATCTACTAAAGCTTTGCGTGTATAGAAACCCGTGCAAATGCCATATCATCTGTAAATTAACCTGCAGTTTCATCTACTAAGGGTGTGCACTGAGGATTGCGCCTTTTGAAGTGTGCAAATTTGCACATTCTATGCAGTTAGTATTTTTGGCCCTAATGAATATGTAATTAGGGGTGTGCCTATCCTAGCCTGCAAAATATGGGAGGAGAAAATGCAAGTATGAAATTTTAGCACATGCATGGTGACTTATCAAGCCAGAAAGCGATTTTAGTGATGGTGATTGCGTTTGTTATTTAATACCTTTTGAAGGGTAGGTACTAATTGGCTCCGCATAATTGTGCTCAGACATGACTGCCATTATTGTCCCAAGGAGAAGACACAGGCAGCGAGTACGCCGAGAACGGGGGTTCTACGGCCGTGTGACAATGTTTCGGATGTCAGAGGGAAAATAATCCAGACATATCGCCTATCCAGCAATGCCATTTTGGAACTTTGAGATGAAATAAGGGCTGATTTGGAGCTAGTCACAAGAAGTCGTCATGCCATACCTGCAATGATAAAACTTCTTGCTTCTCCCCATTTTCTCGCAACTGGTTCATTCCAGCTCTCACTGTTGGGATCTTCTAAAACAGTTTCTCGTGTGTACCGTCTCAAATACTGGATGCCATGCGCAGGATGGGCCTGTACATAAAGTTTCCATCCACACGGGAAGCACTGAATGAGACCAAACACAAATTTTACGCGGTTGCTCGCTTCCCAAGAGTAATCGGAGTGAGTGACTGCACTCATACCAGTTGTTCCCCCCTCAAGCCCTAAGCATGCACTGTTATAAACTTGCACCTTTTATGCAAGTTATTTTTACTGTAATTTTACTATCCGTTTATAATACAGGTTCCTTGTATGTTAACTGTAAATCACAGTTAAATGCGTGCAGGACTCTACTACAAGGAGACAATGCATTAATTTAACTGTAAAATTCAATCCATTTATAACGGTTTTTTTGCCTCCTCCGCAGGCACCTCCAACTCCATCCAGTCGATTTTCATTTTGCATTTGCGTTCATCCTTTTACTCCACACTGTCCGTGGTGGAAATGACTGCAGCACACGAAGTCCTCATTTCACTAATGCTGTTTGCACCAGCAGTCATTTAGGCCATTACTCCCAGTAGATCACCCACAATTATGTAAGCAAACCAAACGCGCAAAATGTTCCCATGAGTACGCAATTTAGCGCTCTTTATTTGCGATCTTAATAGATCAGGCCCTAAGGGTGTAGTTACTGTGCTCTGGACAAGTACAATTTTCTTATTCCATTGGCAAAACTAGAAATTAGTCAAAATTATTTCACTTCGCTGGCAAAATTTTTTTCTTGCTGAGGAAAACGTAATGTTAATAAGGTTTCTAAGTTTAAATACAATGGTTAGCCTGCAGCGTTAGTTGTTGTCAGCGAGTGTTAGAACAAAGTAGTTGTTGTGAAGTGAAGTGGCGCTGATGCGGTTGTTTTGTGTGAGGGCTGCATGTGAGAGAGGGAGGGACAGAGTGTGTGGATGCTGTGTGTAAATCTGAGTTATTAGCGTGTGTGTCTGGTAGCTGTTTGAGGCTCTGTTATTAGGGTACGTGTGTATCCGCAGGTACGGGGTGAAAGGTGCGGTGTACCTGAAGAACAGGGAGGGTCAGGTGGTCAGTGTGGGGCAGGATGGGAGCTGTGAGTGGCAGTCTGGATCTCTACAGAGACACTCCGACCGCATCAGCTGCTGCACTGCTGCTGGAACACACACCTTCTACCTGTTTCATCATATCACTGTGAGTACGGCAAACAGACACATGCACGCACACACACACAGGCATGCACACTGAGTCACTCATACCATCTGCCTGTTTCATCATATCACTGTGAGTACGGCAAACACACACACACTGACACATACACCTGCCTGTTTCAGCATACCTCTGCAAGTATACACACGCGCACACACACACACTTTCAGTCAGCTTTGCCACGTTGCTGTGCATGCAGAGTGCTCTTCATGAAATATATAGGAATATACTGTGATCTCCATTTTGCTTGGGGGCAAATTTACTCGTGACCAGGCTTGTGCTCCCTAATTTTAGATTTATAATTGAGTTATTCTCATTTGAATATTCTGAATGGTATGTTATACACTTATTCTATGTAGCCCTTCATTCAAGAAAAATATTGCTTGGGCAAATAATTTCAGAGATGTCTTTAATTAAACTGATGTGTTGAAGTACAGCTGAACATTTGTCACCTCTTATTCTGTTCTCCACCTGATTTGGATGAAAACCTCTTTAAATTAAGGCTTCTTGTATTCATTATTTAATTGAAACCCCAGTAGGTTGCGATAGAACGTTAAAATAATATTGGTCTGTTCAAATAGGTACAACCCTGACTGTAAATGTGTGCATATATCGTCGAGTTTATCATTTTCTAAGAACCTTCTCAGTTGTCATGGGAGCCTCGCTTTCCCCCCGACAGGTACGGATCTCAATGCAGTCGTCACGGTGCCACGCAGACCGACTGTGGCTGGAGATCATCAGCAGCCGAGCGCACCAGGCTCCGCCCAGCACTGGCGAGGGGCGGGAGCAGGAGGCGGGCCGCGGCCGGGCCGACCTGGTGCAGGAAGTGGTGCGGAAGGCTGAGGAGGAGTTGCAGAAGCAGAACGAGGGGCGGGCCGCCGCCCCAAAACTCTCCCGGGAGGAGAGAGAGTTCCGGCAATCCCGCTCGCCCAACCTGTACACCCTGCTTCAGGAGATCCAGGAGTTGGCACTGACCGACACCGACACGCCCTCATCTAAAACCGGAGCCCCAGCTCTGAGCCCGACCACTAACACAGCTTCTGCCTGATTGGTGCCTGTCATCTGTGGCCCCTTGAGCCCTGAAAACAAGTGCAGCTCCGAAATAATCACGGCGTCACACATGTAAAGAAGCAAATTGTTGTGTGCTCTGTGTCAGCCATGTTGAATGACCGTTTTTTTGGCAGCTCAATCTTTTTTTGGGGGTTATGAAGCCTTATGTCCCCATCATTGAACAACCCCCTGCCCGCCTTTAATACTGAGCCACCCCAGGGGCTGATGGGAAAGGCACTGATTATTCAGGACCTACCAAGGACTGAACTGAATTTTACTCGGAGGTCCATTTAGCTTCGTCACATAAGACAGAAGCCTTTTATTCCCCGGGGTCCCCATCAGATAACCCAACAGCTGGGTCACTGGTAAAAGGGTGTGAGGAAGTTCAGTGTCAGGACTGGGATGATGGTCCCATAATTTCATTTGATGCATCCTCCCTGCATTAACCATGAACTGTGACTATACTTGTTTTAATTTTTATCAGCAAGTAGTGCTTTTACAGAAAGTAGATTTTCTATTTTTGTAAACTTATTGAATATTCTGAATATAATTGTCCTTGATTTTTAAAAGTCTTCAAGCAATAAGGTGTGGACTACCTCCATAGTTGACGCTCCCAATATTTGCTGCATAATTGATGGCTTTGACTGAGAACCTTCAGTGGTGGTGCACAGTTACACCAGGAGCAGTGTAGGTTTAAACATCTCATAGTTCTGCTGTAAAGTGGGCCATCGCTATGCTTATAATGGCTGTCTAACAGAAGACCTCTCACTGCTGGCTCTGTGGCGTATTTTATGGATTGTTAGGCTAATTTATATATTGGCAGCAAAGTGTCCATTCACAGAAATTACATTTATCATTCATAGTACAGCAGCAGTGTGCATTGTTATGGTAGCATCCGCACACCTTCTACCAGCATATCCTCACTCCTGCCCATTTGGCTGGCTAGCTACTAAGACTAAACCTCTTCATGAAAAATGATGGCGCAGGCATTGTCACTATGGCAAGCCTTTTGTTTTTTTTCATGAGAACCAATCACAGCTCTGCTCACTTCTAAGGACGTCCGACGTTTTTAAAATCTGCGGTTATGCTGCACCACTCAATGACAGTCAAGTGTCGATTTGACATCTTATATGGTAAAATTGCCCCACTCTTGTTGCCAAACTATAAATTAGCCTCAAGTGTATCTCTGACTACTTTGTTGGAATGGTATGTCTTGGTCAAATTAAGCAATGAATGTTTGAGTTGAACTTTTTAAAACAATGACAGAGAATGTTTTGAAACCTCAGGGATTTATACAGTTAAAAACACCTGGAAATGTGATGACAGTCTGAGCTGATTTTGTAATTTTTGCATTTGGACAAAGCAGCGTGTTGAGTAAATTTGAATAATATAGAATATACTTTCTTGTGCGGTTTCCTTTCTTATTTGTCTGTTTACTCTCTATTCCAGCAATTCTCTCTCATGACTGGGAGTGAGAGCCGTGTTTAGAAGAGAAGAGGGAGCAAGTCATCTTATGGCTTCTTTATTGTGCCTTACTCCCAACAGAAGGCAGATGGCGCTCTTGCTTTCTTTAGTCTGGGCAGGACGCGACTCGCTTAGCTTGGGAAAATTTCTAGGCTGCTCCGCTCAACCGACGTCGGTGGAATTCTGCGGTTTGAGAGGGAGGGCGCAGGACCGCACCTCCCAGAATTCCTCTTTCCTGAATGTGTATACTGAAGGACTGTCAGAGGGCCAACAAGGGAATTATGGAGCCTTTACAGAAAGCTTTTTCTCACTCCTATCTTTTTCTCCTTCCCTCTGTCCAGGCTTTTCTTTCTCTCTTCGTTTTTCACCCTCTTGCTTGCCCACTCACTTTTTTGCTAACTAAATACAGAAGTTCATCTATTTCTCAATGTCCTGACGGTGTCTTTTTCATTTAAAAGTATGTTAAAGCCACTGGTTTGTAATTTTAGGGTACCCAGAAGACAGACGAGGAGTGCAGGGCCCTAATTAGGAAAATAGATGGTTTAAATGGTAAACTTTGGGTAGGAATGCCATGTCTAAGCGCTTCTGATGCGTAATTTGAGTTTATGGATGTTAGAACCTGCATTGATTGTGAAGGGGGAGGGGATTTTCAGCTATCCCACAAGTCATCTACAGGGCTGTTATGTTGGTAAGCCGCTGGTTTTTAGTGTTGATCCTTGCGCATGTGCTTTGTATGCAGGTAACTGCTAATAGAACACTATAGAATCACGCTCGTTGCAAATCTAATTTGAATTGAGATCAGCCCATAATATTAAATTCATTTAATGGGAGGTAACAGATATAATCCTGCAACGTGAGTGAACTTGAGTACATCCTGTACATTTATGTGAGCAACAGAGATTTGGCAAACCCAGAGCACAGAAGTTCATGCATTCATAATATTAAAATGTTGGAGTCGCTTAACAATTTTATGGTTGTTGGTCCCACGGGACTGCTAGTCTGCCTCTATGTTGATGAACTAACGGGACATAAAATTTTAGAATTATTTAACACACTTGCATGTAACCTTGATGTATAATTTAATCCTACTTATGATTTTTAAGTGTTTTAGCCGCAGTTCTAAAGCAGTTGTGTAATGAAGTGTAATCTGCAAACAAAGACTGGGCTAAAATGTGAACTCCCGTGATGGTAGCTCCCTAAATGCTTTTAGGAAATGGCATGAACAGGTTTGTCAGCCGAACCAATGTGATGACAGGCCTGCAGAGATTTTGCTGTGCCAGGGATTTCGTTAGGGAAGCCTTTCATAGGACAATGTTCCCGCCACAGTCTCAACCCCCCCATGCCCCTGCCATCTAAAGGCCTCACTGACAATACTGCATCACCATGGAAACGTCAAGCTGTTGTTAATGCAAAAACAATGAAGTCTTCTTGACGATGGTGAGGTAAAATTAAGTCCAAGTCAGGAGTGTGCACTAATCAAGTATACTATGTAGTTAGAATCTCAAACTCAAATTCTGAGGGACCACAGAGTCTGTTTTTATTTACAGTGTGTTCTCGTGCTCAAGATAATCCGTTTTTTGCTGATTGTGCTCGTTATTTCTCGGGCCTTAGCTAATTGCTGACGCGAAGGTAACCCACAAAAGCATGCTGACCGTGGCCCACCAGGATTGGCATTTGTGACCCCTGAAACAAATGCACTCTGAATTCTTTTGTCACTGCAACATGGAAAATGCTAAATAACTGAGTTCATCAGTGACTGATAGCAATTAATCTTAAAGTGAGGTAATGGCTTCAAATAATTGGTAAACAAAAATGCGTAAAATGGAAACCAAGAGAAAAGCGCAGAAAAGTGCTGACGTGGTCCTCCAAGACTGTGGATGATGACTCGTGCTTTTGAGTGTGGTCATGCAAATACTACGCAGAAAGAGAGAGGGTGCTGCTTAAACATCAGAGAATGGGTCCAGTTTGTGTTTACAGAATATTACCTTCAGTCTTAATGCTTTTTCTCAGCAAAGATGTTTAACGAAAAAATAAAAAATAAATAAACGAAAAGCAAACGCAGCTGTTTTAAAAAATCAAACCCAATTATCTCTATCGGCATATCTGCACGAATCCTACACTCGAGTTTTGCCGTCAACGAGCATTCTGCATCTTTTCCTTCTCTCTCTTTTGGTGTCATCCTCGGTGCTAGTAGTCACTCGTTGCCATTGTTACATCAGTAGTGGAACATTATACTGGAAACGGGCTATTTGCGATCTTACACATAAACACGTCAAAATCGGCAACCATTCCTGACCCAGCAATTCCTGAGAGGGTGCGGCTAACCGCCTGAATGAATCGAGCACGGATAATTAATGAGAAGCAGTGCACAGGGGGGTAGCGCGGATGAGGCTGGAGTACCGCAGGCTGCAGAAGGCGGAGGGTTGCCCCTAGCGTAGGTAGGAGGGGGTGGAAGTGGTGCGCGGAAGCGCGAGTAAAGACCGCGGCAGCTGCACCGTTTACTGTGAAGGGTGAATACAGCAGCACGACAACATGAAGCTGGGTGGGGTGAATAGGCTACTTTTAATCTTTAATTTGTATTTGTTATTATATTTGCCTGTCTTAATCTACTGGGCCTATATTTGAACACAGGCCGTAGTATACCTCAGCCATTCAGGCATGTCATCGTTCTGCTCCCTGCCCAATTTCATTAAATAGTTAAATATGTTTATGATGCAGCTGGAATCATTTTAATGTAATTTCAGGGCCAGGTAAGTAAGCACTTCATTGCAAGGTGACTTTTACACAAAGGGTGGATGATTCAGCCATTTTGCATTTTCTCATGCTGCATTGCAGTCACGGTGGAGACTCGGGGACTAATTTACATCGATTTGACATGCGACAGCACGGCTGATACACAGATTTATGGTTGATTGACCCCTGAAATTGAGTAGAAGTTGTGTAATGGCTGCTTAATTTAGGTCTCATGCTTGTGGACAGAAACTCTCAGGCCAGCTATAGTTCCAGTGTGTGCCGCATGACTGGTCAGTGCTTATCCACTTGCTTGGACCAGGGCTGTAGTGGACATGACACACTGTAGTAAATTAGTATTGACTTTGGCCAGTGCGCTACTTTATACCTCACTGTATTAAAAGGAATATTAATGGCTTGAAAAACCGCCTCATTTTCACGTCACATCCAAACAAACCCGCAGCTCATTTGACTTCAAATGTTTAAAAAACCCTATTTTTCCAATGGTTTAAATGCAGCATGTTGTGTACAGTGTGGCAACAGCGCTGGCAGAGATCAGAACACATCAAAGCCTGAGGCAGATGTGACAAACCTCAACCGTGCACTGTAGACAGGTGCCAGTCTGTGTGTGCGTGCATGGTAATGTATTTCAGTTCTTAAGAATGATTGTGTTTTGAATATGTGTGCATGAGTCAGTGTGCATGCGTGTATGTGCGCGTGCGTACGTGTCATTTTCCATGTGGATGAGTTCACAGCCCAGTGCCCTCACAGGGTCTCAATGAGCACTGTGACTTAACATGCCCTGACATGCCTGCTAGTCATTATTTTCTCCCCCCCCCCCCCCCCCCCCCCTTTCCCACACCCACAGAACTAACAGAAGCACCCATCCCCCCAAATCCATCGCTCGGAAAGCCTGGCCCCTCCCACAGTCCTATGAACTGACAACCTCCCCCCTCCCACTGGCCTCTAGTCAATCGTAGTCAATACCAATTTTATACCGTCCCTCCCAGCCCCTCAACAGTCGCACTAATCTGGGCCGTTGCTCTATACAATTCTGGCCCTTCCCACTGCCACCCCCCCATTCACCTTTGACACGTCCGTCTCCACCTCTCCATCTGTCTCACCATGAGTGGATGCTGCGTTTTCCCTGCAGAGAGGCGGCAAAGGACATTACCCTTTAGCGCAGCAACCTAGGCAGCATTTGCTGTGCTTTAACATGTTGCGGCGTCGAACGTGCTATACAGTTGGGCACAGTGACGAAGCAGTTTTTCACGGAGTAACCTGAGAAAACACCTGTCATCGTGAAAGTAACGGCCCCCTTTACCTCTTACACACACACCCACACACACACAGGCCTCTAGCCTTTCACCACCTCTACAATCATAAATCAAAAACGGAAAAGCTTCAGGGGCCAGTCTGTCTCAAACAGGATGCTGTGGTTAAAGTCTAGCGAGGCATATTTGAATTAGGCGGTGGGTTAAAAGCTGTTCAGTCCTCCACCCCATGTCAGTTCTCTTCAACTGGCTAGGACCTTTGTTGAATGGTTACATCATGAATATTCATGTGTTGTATTCTGATGCATAATGATTCCTTGGAAACCGAAGCAAGTAATCAGCTCCAATAAGCCACATCCTCTGCTCCTGTGGGGTGCCTCAGTTTGCGTTCTTCGTGAGGAGGTCACAGTCATGAAAGGGGCAGTGTAAACCGATCCCTGGAATCGATATTCTTGCACCTGCGCCTCCACCGTCGTCCTTCTGCTGCCGAATGGTAGCCGATAGGGGAGGGGACACTCTTTCCTCTTGTGGAGTCTTTGTGTTCCATTTAATCGGAGCAGTTCTGAGAGATTTTATACCTTGAAGGCCCTGACAGCGGCCAGCCGCAGTTGTATTGCCTTATCCTTAAATGGGCATTTTTCTCAAAAGGATTTTAACGGAAAAAAAAAACCTGTAAACTATCACGCTGGTCTCTGGTGTAACTGGTCTTTATGTAGATAATGTGTAGTGCCATTCAGTCTGTCACTTACAGCAATGTCTGGAAAACTCTTTTCTACGTTATCAACCAGTGTACTACGGCAAGTCTATGGCTCAAAGGCTTACGTGACGCACCCTCCCATGTTAGGCTGGTCAGAAAAAAGATGATGCGAATGTATTTTTCTATTACTTTCCCTCAATAGGAAAATAAGAGGTGCCGCGTAGTATGTTGAAGTCATAGCTAAATGAATTTAAATTGGAAGTAATTACATTGTGAGAATTAAACCATGTCTGACCAATCATGCCGCAGGAAGAAAGTTCCCCTCACAAAGCTGCACACTGCGGTAAGCTAGGTTTAGGAACACCACCACGTGCTCACAAATAAAGTTGCTGCGGTGGGCTTGAGAGATTAGGAAAGACAAAATGTGCACCACTTCAAAGTACATTTTGCGTGACAGATGAAAAGTGACAACTCCCACAGAATTTTGCTTTGAAAGGTAAAGCGGCAGAGGCCTCATGCTGAGGGTTCTTGTTCGTTTTTGTGCTTCGTGTTTTGATGAATACCATGACAAGAATCTCATTTTTTTCCACATTCTTGGTTCCTATTGCTCAAATTCGCATGACAGTTTAGTGAATGTAACTGCACTGCTGCCCCTGGATTACCTGACGCTGCGAATGTCCTTGTCCCTGTCTCTTCCTCCGTTCCATCTCAGAGTATTGTGAAAGCATTCACAATTGTCCACAGGCATTTCATTATTTTTCCTGTTATCCAGAACTTCTGTCCTGGGAGTAATTCTTTTAAGAATCTAGCGAATGTGGCCAGTAATTGACATTTTCCTCAATAAGGTTTCCTTTCGGCATTTTTATTTTGGGAAGGATGGCCCTTTAATCCTTGTTTTTGTATGCAGAGCCCACTTATGGTATTTTCGCAAAGATGCACAGTACCACCACACAAGCGGTGAAAACTAGAGACAAAAATATTCCCAATGGCCATCTTACAGCAACTTGGCTGTATTGTCAATGAAATGTGCTGAAAGAATTAGACAGGCGAGTGAGATGGGGGTAATGTGGCGTGGGAATGGGGATTTGCAGGGATTTCAGAGTGCGGCAGGGCGAAACCCTGGGTGGGCCTAAAACCCAGACATGCATTAATCAGCTCCTCGAGAAAATATCTACAATGTGTTGTATTAAATACATTGAGCATGATATTTGCATACAGTACATGCTGGTGTGGAGTAATTTCGATCCTTTTTGAATTTTTGCAATGTTTGAGCATTTGTTTGTGCGCTCCAGGGATGTCGTGTGCTGTAACTGCCTCCAGGAAACCAGCCTCAGTTGCTAGAGATGCAAGTTAAACTGGCTTCAGATGAAGTTTTCTTTACCAACAATAAAACACAACAGTAAGGGACATGCAGCAGCACAAATTATTTTTTTGTCTGTGCCAAAAATGATTTTACTTCTTCCCATTTCCTAGTATTTTTTTCCCCGTGAACAAAGTCTTACGCACATTCTACTTGCTCAAAACACCAGCTTGAACCATCTGAAATGGTGTGCGCATACATGATCCTGTCGACCGAAAGGAGTTGCTTAGACCTACAAGGCACTTAAGTAATAGAGAAACATAATCACAATACTTCTGACTTTTACTTAAGTTATTTTTCTGATGATGACCATCCATTTAATTTCAAGATTATATTTCACTGACTCATCTCATGGATATTATTACCACCATTCTCAATGTAGGCCTATATTGCTACATTATTAAAACTTATGCCCATACATATCTAAAAACAGATTAAATTCACACTGTGGGACAATGTCAAGTACATATTCCAATATCTGCTGGTTGCAGTGCTTTGCTGAGGCTACCTCAACCTCACATTGAAAACCTTGGGATTTCCACTAGAATTTAAGGTGGGCCTGAAGTTCCACAGGTTTAGATACAGCAACTGCAGTGGATGGACCCATATTATGGTCCAAAGGTTTTATGGGGCCAAGGGACCAAAAGTAATTGGAAGGTTGGCTGCTCAGTAGTTACATGGTCAAAAGGGTTATCATCTCATTATTTCATTTAATAAGCAGGTAAGAGATCTAGAATTGATTTTATGAGTGGTATTTGCATTCATAATCTGTCAGTCAAAATAACAATATGCCCGCGGAGCTGTCACTGACGGCAAGGCAAGCCATTAGCAGGTGGGAAAATCGCAGCAAACCAATCATGGATAGTTGATTTGGTCACATTCTGTCTGTCACTACTTTGATGCATTATTAAAGAGACGCAGTGAACTGGTGGGCTCAGATACACCAAGATGCCAGAAATCTACGGGTAACTGTGGTGATTGACTGATTTCTTTGCCCCGTAGCAGAGTCAACTATAAAAAGAAGCCTTCAACAGAGATGAGACAAAGGATATACTGCAACGAATAAACCACTGGTAAGCCTCAAAAAACTGGAAGACCAGATGAGAGTTTCCTATTAAACATCAGTAGAAGTAGTGTTATGGCATGGGCATGTATGGCTGCCAATGGAACTTATTCCCTAGCAGCTCATTTATTGATATGACATCTGACAGAAGCAGCTAGCTGAATTCTGAATTGTAAGGGGCTATATTATAGGTTCCAATTCAGCTGAACGCTTCAAAACTCATTGGAAGCACCTCACCAAAAGCAAGGAGATATAAAGGCAAAGTGGAATGTTTTGCAACCTGATGTGGAACCAACTGGGCATGAATTTCACTTGCTGAAGGCAAAATGCCCAGAGAACAAGTAGGAACAGCATGGCTGCTGCAGAGAGGGAAACCCGGCGTTAGGTGATGTCAGTGAGTTCTAGACATCAGGTAGTTACTAATCGCATATTAATTGAGGGAGCCATGAATGCAAATGATCGGAATTCCCACATAGTTCATACAATAGTTTGATAAAACCCTTAAAAGCTGAAGAGCACTTCAAGCACATCCTGTTTCCGGTCAGACTCTTTGTGGTGGCATTAAAGAGCCAAAATTATGAAAATTGTGTCACTGTTGAAATACTTATGGATCAGACAGTTTTACTCTAAGCTCGCTGGGAAGTATGTAAAAGGACCACTGAAATCTATGGACATCTGGTGATTTTTCATCTGCTTATTTCAGTAACGATTGAGGGAAACTAAATAGGAGTGCAAATGACAGCCAAACCAGAAATGACACCATTTTGATAGACTAAATCAGTGTTCATGCAGGTAAGCTGTAGTATGGGAGGGTTAGATTTGCCAGAGAGTTTAATGGGAAATCAAGTAGGCTCACCTGAAGCATAATGTAGAACAGGAATTTGAATTGACCGACAAAATGCAAAAGTATAGTTTCTGATGCAGCACAATATTAATGTTGATTAATCTTTGATTTAACGCCAGAACACAAAAGGGGAATTATGCAGCGGAAGCAAAGCATATTTCATCTCCTCAACAAGTCCAACCAATCTGCAGTCCCACCTCCCAACCAAGACCACCCTCATTTCTGATTCTTCATCCAAAAAGAGTCCCGCAAAGCTGCCGTTACCCTCAACCCCTGGATTGTTCAGAATAAATATAAATTGACTAAGGCTTTTTCCTGCAGATTACAAAATTCAAGGTGGCGGCTCTGGCAGCCATATTTGATTTTGGATTGTGACCAAAATCTGTTTGCTTATGTGGTAACTCTACCCCAATGTGCTCACCGAAAATCGCAATCGGTGATGGGGTTTTTCAGTTATCGCACAGAATAGAAATTCAAGATGGCGGCCCCGGCAGCCCTATTTAATTTCGAATTGAGACTGAAAACGATAAACTTGTGTAGTGACACTACCTCAATGTCCTCACCAGAAACCATTTTTTTCAGTTAGCGCATGGAATCAAATGTGGACGGACAGACGGCCGCGGTGCGCGATGACAATAACACGCAGCTTCTTTCAGGGCTTTGGGGTAATAAATCACTTGCCTCATCCCACAAAATTTGATTCAATGAGCAATCTGTTACAACCAGACAGCCAGCCATCTCCGACAGATAAGGCACCCCACTCACAAATCGTACATTTCCAAACATGCTTTTCATAGGCTCCCGTAAACTCAAATCACCAACCAATTCCTTTCACCAAACACCAATTTGGAAAACATCACTTTTCAAACAGCATTCCTGCACAGCTGCTAGGTCACATCCTAACACTTAATATTGATTAGACCGATGAGAAAAGTATCTTCAACACTAGATCAAACAATCTGAAAACAAAGTAGTTCTAACTACTGGTAAACAAAAGCCCACTGGGAATCAACTCCGTGTCAATGCCCTTTCCAGCAGGCAGCCAGACAAACATCAAACGCCTCATTATCTTCCCTATAGCGTCAAGCCAAAATGTGAGTACATGCAGTGTCTTTAAGTACAAGACTGGCTTAAGGCCAAATGAGATTGCTACCCACCACCTGTCCTTTAAATCATGCGTGTGGTAGCAGGCTCCGTTTGAGAAAGAACACATGGGAGATGAATGTACACACTTGGTGTTTATTGTTTGACCCAACATGAAATTATACAAGGAGGGGTTTTCACACATGGAAACTTGAAAAACTCCACTGTGATTTGGAAAAATGATAAAAGCTCAGAACAGAAAAGCAGTAGCCCAGGTCTGTAAGCATGAGAATTTTTGCATGAAAAGCATGACGTTTCCCAGGCTCACTGAAGCATAGCTCAGAATAATCTTTCTTGCATTACTGAGGAAAAACAATATGATAGTGCAGATCATACATTAAAATTGGTCAACAACATTTCAAAGACACCCTGTTTTCAGTGGCCGCATTTCAAAGTGCTGCGTAGCTACGCGCGCTACAGCTACTCGTTAAACAAAAAAACAAACTTGCTGGATTTTCGTAGTGCAAAATGTTGAGACCCAACGCAGGCATATTTCTGCTATACCGCAAGCGATCTCTCTGACTCACCATTAATCCCAAACAAATATTTAAGTGCAACATAGCCAGACAAGAACCCTCCGCAAAATGCTACCTTCGACACCCAACGGCAAAATTGAGTAAATTGCGTATTTTGTGTTCTACAAAACATTTTTGATATTGTGGTAAAGGGAAAAAGCAGAAGTTAGTTTTATAATTTGAGTTGTCATCAATGGATGTATTGAACTGTATACACTGCATTTCTGAAACTGTCACTCCATAATGTCAAAGCTCAGCATTCTTTAAATTAAAAAAAAATAAAATAAAATAAAAAAATACAGGATTCTAGTGCAAATGCAGCAGCATACTACGCAATTAAAAAAAATAAAAACAAAATAAGATGCTAGGTAACTAGTGCCAACTGAAGCTACAAGAAAGAACCCCCCTCTGGACGATTTCAAGAGCTTTATTTCAGAGCTGCCGTCAGATGGGCTTTTATGCAGTTTCTGGGGTCGATTTTGCTGGTTTCTTGGCCTCTGGCTGCTGAGCGGCTGCCTTCTTCGCCTTCTGAGGCTTTTTCTTGGGCTTCAACTGCTTTGCTTTGATCTGAGAGAGAAAGAGGCAAGACAGAGGTTGAGCAGGGGGACTGACTCGATCAGGCAGAATGTAATGCTCCGAGTAAATTGCTCAGGAGGAAGAATGACAGGTGTGGCAGAAAACTGATGCAGACATAAACAAGCAGCAAGTGGAAAGTGTTGAGACACTTTGCCAAAAGCCCACAACACAAAGGTGAAGGTGCAGTCACATGAAAATAAAAAGTTGATGTTGGGAAGTGTGACACGACGACATCTCCTTGTTGAAATATGCAATACCTGGACAGTGCCATCCATAACACCAGCTTTCCATTCCAATATTAGCAACAAGCAAATACTCGAGGCTGCATGCAAAAATGGTGTGCCCTGAAGTGGCTTGTGATTTAGCAGTACTCACGGCGGGGTCGTGCAGTAGAATGGCGCGACGGCGAGCCGTCTTGGCGTATGGGTTGAGCTTCATCATCACCCTCAGATTCTTCAGTGGGTTCTTCTTCAGTACCCGCCTGTGAATCTTTTTACTGCAGGAGAGGGCAAAGACCGTTAATCACACCCCACCCACACAGAATTGCCAGCAAACGTCAACGAAAATTCCTTTTTGTTCGAACGTTTGGTTTTCAGGGAGGGGTCAGAGTAACTCAGAACTTCCACTAAAATCATCGTGTTCAGAAACACGGACCATGAAGTGTGAGATCATCACTGCTGCCTCTTTCCAACCCAAGGACCCCTCCACCCATTTCCAAATATCCTCGCTAAAAATTAGATCCCAGCACTAGCCAGACCAGAGGCCTGTTCCACAAGGTAGGATTACTCTAATTAGCTAGATAACTGCACTGAGAAAAACCTGGAAATCTCTAAAATCCAAAACAGATGGGAGTAAAAAGAGCTGTTCTAGGCTTTACTTTGACCAGTTATGCAACTCCACAATCCTGCTTTATGGAACAGGCCCCAGACTGTCTCAGTGGTTCAGCCTGGTTTTAAGTGCGAGGGAGCAGTCCGTACTTTGGAGCGCGAAGTGCTTTCTGGATTTCCTGGCTCTTCAAGATTCTGCTCAGGTCTGTGTTGGTCATCTTGTGCATGGGAAGCCTGCAAGAAAACAATCGAGCACATGTCAATATCTACCAACTCCATATAGATAACACATCAGAAAACCATTCTACCAAGCATAACCATACAAATTGTAGGTCTACTTATTCACAGAGAAAGCACATTCCATTACAATTCTAACGCTCAACTCCACCTATTCAAATATTACCCAATAAAATGCAACCACATTTCCACAACCCCACTCCGCAGCCACACACTCACTTGTAGTCCACCTTGAGGGAGGCGGGCTTTCGCCCTGTGCCGTAGAGTTCGTCGAGCTTACGGAAGGCGCTCTCTGTCCAAATGCAGAATCGGCCAACATGGCCGCCGGGAGCCAGACGCAACAGGTTGAGTTTGTTCACGTTTAGCAGTGTGATACCTGGGCAAGCAAAAAAGAAGGATCTTCAGCTTACGGGGAAGCTATTGATCGATAACTTTCTTTAAAGCTTGGTTTCTCTGTAGCACTAGGATACATTCCTAGGACTGTTCTCATTGAGACTTCATCGATAGACATTGTTTCCTAACAGAAGGAGTCCTCTGCCAATTTTGTGCATGCGTTTGAGAGAGAAGCTCAGAACTTCCACGAGAATCATGGGATATCAGAAACACGGACCATGAAGTGGTAACTCATCACAGTGGCACCTCC
Organism: Gymnothorax reevesii; assembly: GCA_029721435.1. NCBI lineage: Eukaryota > Metazoa > Chordata > Actinopteri > Anguilliformes > Muraenidae > Gymnothorax > Gymnothorax reevesii. The sequence goes on along the minus strand of CM056574.1, from coordinate 25,436,785 downwards.
CTCAAAACTACATGCACTTTGTCCAATAAACGAGCGCACTCGTACTGCTGCCGAATCGATTTCTAAATGCCTAGACGTTACGGTTTACGGTTTCCAGCTCAGGAGTCAGGAAGCAACTCACCAGGGATGTTTCTGAAGGCTTTTGTGACACCTCCGTCCTCGTTGAAGATTATACAGGGCCCCTTTCTCTGTATCCGCCGGCGATTCCGCATTTTGCCTTTACCGGCACGCATGCGCTGGGAGGCGTACACCTGAGCAGGGAAGAGGCATTTACGCCAACCACTTCAAAACGATGGCCAAGACGTCGCCATCCATTTCCATTAAACCTTAAGTGATGGCCAACAGTCAGAATTCTGCCAGGCTGACCTCACCTAAATGCTTCATACATCATGCAAAGCCAAGGGAAAACTGTAAAAGCATCCCGCTGGCTAGGGGGCGATCTTACCTTCTTAATGTCATTCCATGCTTTCAATTTCTTCAGCAACAGTACAGCTTCTTTAGTCTTCTTGTATCCCTCTACCTTGTCGTCGACTACCAGGGGAACCTCGGGGATCTCCTCGATGCGGTGACCTGTAGCAGGCAAGGATACAGCGCCTGAGTTTGCAATCCGAGAACTCAGAAGCAAGACAGCATTTCCTAGCCTAGTGTTTCTACTTCCTCAGAGATTCTGATGTTTTTCTCCTCCCGGAAGAATTTTTATTCTGAATGCAACAGTCTTGTCACATTTTGTTGAAGTTAAATAAAATTCCTAATCTTCACTGTGAAAGTAAATTGGAAATCCTTGCGAACAATGGTGGAAGCAGCGCTCGGGCTGGCAAACAAAAGTCCTAAGAAAGACAATGCAACTTCCATTATGCAGGATAACTAGTCCTCATGAGGATAGATTTCAGAAACTGCTGACCGGCTTAACCTTCCTGCACTGGATGAGAACGCGTAGAACTACATGAACACTTACACACCCAAATGACATAGATCAGGGGTCTAAAACTGGTCTTTAAAAGGGCCAAGAGGCTGCAGGTTTTCAATCCAAACAAGCAGAAGCACACCTGATGCAACTAATTTAATCAACTGATCTCAGCCTGTGCAGTTGATTAGTCTTATCAGCTGTGCTTTTGCTCGGATGGAATGAAAACCTGCAGCCTCCTGGTCCTTTAAAGGATCTGTTTGAGACCCCTGACATTGATATCACACCCTTTGGACAGAAAATCTGCATGTACAAGGCAGACTCCACACCTCTTCCGACAGGTAGGCCTGCTGTTTTGTGAGATGCCTGCCCTTACAGCAATCAGTATCCGTCCAAGCCTACGATCCAACTCACAAACAGCTCAGCCTGGTAAACGGCAAGTAGCTTTCCACGACTTCAAGCACCTCCCTAATTCTACCAGCCAAAGCAGAAAATGTGTAGCTACATAATCCCAATTTTACATTGACTAGAAAAACATGTCAGACTTTTAATCGTTTTTATCCAGTGAATTAAACTTGCTGTTATTCACAAAGAGCCTCCATGGACATTGCCAGCCTACAGACGAATACCATTCTTCAAATTCAGGACCAGAGGTGTATAATCCAGGGGTCAGAAAGTAAAAATCCTACCATGTTTTCATTCCACCCGTAAACTCCTGTCAGCAGATTTCACTTGTTAGGTTTACCTCCCAGCTGAAGAATAGGGCCAATTGACAGGTCTTTTGTGGCTGGAATAATATCCTGGGATGGACTTTTACATTCTGAACCTGGATTATACACCTCAATTCAGGACCCTGACCCTGCTACGCACTGCTGCCACTAGGGGGCAGTCAGGGGATTGGTTTAGCAACTTTGAACTTCATGCTCCCTGGAGACAAGTGGCATCTCTTTAAAAGGTCAAATGTTATTAGAACATGATGTCTGGCAGACCCATTAATCAACTTGGCACAAAATGGCATTCTGGGGAAGCACAGGAACCACAACACAGGTAGGAACTGATATTTCTCAAAGACCAGCTCAAAGAGCCTGGTCGAGCAATTACTGCCCTGTCATGTCATGTTAAAACACTCCTTCCCTTTTTAATGCATGCAACTCAACACCAGCATCAGCCAAATCAAAGTGATAAGATGCAAAGACAAGTTCACAGGCCAGCATCCTTTGGCATTCTAACTGGAGACAGGAACACTCCCAGCATTCGCCATTTTCTCTTGCCCAAAATCAAGCACCTGCCCCAAACCAGCGATTCACCAAGCTCTCCTGGAGGTCATCTTGTCCAGCATCTTTTAAATCTCTCCCTGCTCCCGCACAGGTGATGCAAATGATCATAATCAAGCAGCCACAGGGGTTCATTATTACATGATCATTTGAATCACATGTGCTGGAGCAGGGAGAGATCTGAAACACACAGGACAAGTGGTCCTCCAGGAGAGGTTTGAGAAGCACTGTCCTAAATGAAGAGACAGCGGACTTCTCGCGCAGATAAAGAGGGGGGGCGAAGGTCTCACCTTTAGACATGACCAGTGCGGGCAGGGCGGAGGCCGCGAGCGCGGAGCAGATGGCGTAGCGCTTTTGGGTGGTGTTGATGCGTCGGTGCCAGCGGCGCCAGGTCTTGGTGGGGGCGAACATGCGGCCTCCACGGCACATCTGCACCGGCAGTCAAGGCCACATTACCACTGACACCTTCCCGCCCCCGCAAGAATCATTCATATCTGGGGTGGACCTCATCCCTAGAGGACCGGTACCCTTAAGACAAGACTTCGGTCAGACACTGCTACATTTCACATGAGTGACTGTGCCATTCCAAATTGGAAGATTTGAAATTTGTAGGTGAGGCCTATTTTCAAAGACCATAAGCATGGACACCGTTTTTCACAGCAGGCAAACCATGTAAAGACACCAAAGATTGGTCAGTATTTTGTTTACACCAATAACTGGGTCTGTTAGCTTAGCTCATCATAAACGTCTCAATAGACTGGACACTTACGTAGTTCAATAGGAGGGAGCTTTCAGTAAGACCATGTATTCAATTGTATACAAATGCACCAAATATGCACTTATGTTAAAAATATTTATCATTAAATACATATAATTATTCTTCACAGCAAGTTCAGCACCTCGTACTGAAGTTACTCTCCAGGTGACCCGCTCAGACTCAGTGTTCGTCAGCCTCCCGTGAAGGCACGAGACAGCAGGCAAACTGTCGCCATTCAGGGGGTAGGACGCAAATTACACCATCACCGCGGGAAACTGCCTCACCTCGGAGGCCACTAGGTGCCCAATGCTCCACTCCCACACAGACGGACCAATAGGAGAGCAGCAGCTCTCTCGCCTCAACGGTTTGTTTCACAGTTGGTAATGACTTAAAATTTAATACTAAATAAATTCAATTGAAGGACCATAAGAGAACACTGAAGGGAATTTTTAGCCAAATCTCAAATTAAGTTAGCCAATTTACTTTATTGGGCAGATAACCAAATTATTACAGATCCCGTGGATGCGCTACGATTTCAGACAATGAGTGGACTTGCCTGAAAAGGAGCTGGGGGAAGGGTTTTGGGCTAAGGAAAGGATACGTTTCCGAACGCTCCCTGGCCAGAACGGTGTGTGCCACCTCCACGGACGCGGGGAATTCGGGCCACAGCCCTGCCGGTGCCCCAAGACTCAGCACTGGTCTGATGACCTGAAATAATACAGTAAGATCATGGAGTCTCAACCTTAACGTCATAATCATTACATATTATACTGGTTTAACAATCCAAATTCAAATTGGACCGCAGCTAACAAATCAGGTCAGGTTAGCAGAGTTATCAACTCTGATTTTTGGCATTTGGAAGAGACTGTTGATATCAACAAATTCAAATTCACCGGCTGCCGACTGACAAGGAATACCCACTTTCTGTCATGGGGTTCAACAGGCAAGATGGTAATTATATTGCAAGAGCGTTTGACTTCACTAATTGGGATTCAATTATAATAAAATATTTAATTCTCATGATGCTCTGAAGAAAAACAAAACTAAGTTTTACCCATTATACCGAATACAGTAAGGGTTTCTGAGACTCGTATGTCCCAACAAGATATCTGGAATCACAATGGGACGTCTGCGTCTCTTTAGTACTAAAGGGGTTTTCAAAGCTTCCACTCATTGAACAGACTGTTCACAAAATTCCAGGTGGTGCTTGAATACTTACCGGCCAGTTCACTGACGGCATAAGGCTGGCGGTTGTTCTTGCGCATATTGGTGTGGACAAAGTTCACAATATCCGGGCGGATAGGAGACTTGAACACGGCCGGCATGACCACATTTTTACCGGAGGCCTCCCCTTTCTCTGAGTAGATCGATATGAGGGGTCTCGCACAAGCCTTTGGAAAAAAAAGTCAACAGTGAGGATATCTCGGAAATGAAAGATTCAATCCGTGAGTTGAAAAAGACCTTGACGTTCACCATCAATTTACAACGAATAAGAAACGCCGAGAAAATTCCGTGAAGCGTCTCCTTCAATCAAGCAATGCCATACAAAGGTCCCATGTGGCCTGACAAGTAATTTCCGCACATACAGTATATTAGCATATCATTGTCGTCAATTAAAAAAATAATAATACAAAATAATAATTGTTATATATATACATTGCAAAATACAAAATTTCATTGATTGAATACATTCTTGGAGGAAAAATAGTCATCCTACCCGAACACAGCTCAACTGCATTCTTACATGCAAAATTAAACTTTTTTTGCTCTCCTGTAAAGTTTATCATTTTGAAGATACGAGGTTTTATCAGCAGGCTGACGATAGATGGAGAAAAACAAAATTATTTTATTTGGAAGTCTTAAGAGTGGCATAAAGGGAGCCCAGTAGGCTGCAGTTTGGAGAACTATTGCTGCTGCAGTAGTAAACACTGTTGGGGTGGAAAACCGGAGTGCAGATGTTTTATTTAATTCATTAAAAAATCGAAGTGACTATTCGCACTTATTGTGGCCATGACGCACATTTCTCCATGGCCCACACTTATTTTAAGCGTGTCCAAAGCTATTTTTTTTCTTGGCCAAACTTATTTTAAACGGTACTTTCTAAGCGGCACTGGAATGGTCATCAACTTGCGCACTTACAAGTGTGGTCAAGAAAAAAAATGTAGCATTGGCCACACGTATAAGTGCGAATAACGTCAGCCTTAATAAATTCAATTTATAGATCCACGATATTTCATGTTATATTACCTACATTATTGACAATCCAAATGCTTTACATGTAGGTGAAAAAAGTGGTCCGATTTTAAGAACGCCTCCAAAAAACGGGTTGCAACAGCGCACGGACCGGTGGAGGCCAACTAGACTCGAACTTCCAGCTGTCACAGCACTGACAGGCTCCCTCTCAATCGTTGGAATACGAGCCGTTGGGGACATGGATGAGTCCCCCCCGCCTCGATCAAAGCACGATCGAGCATCATGAGGGTAATTGGTAAAATAGTCTGCAGAGATCACTCTTCATTGTACTTTAATCCGTGTTGCTCCATGACGTTTTATTGGGTGCCACACAAAACGAGCAGCCACTCGTCACATCTGTGTAGAGAAATTAATTACACTAATATTTGGAAACAACCTGCTTTTATTCATATATTTATTCATTCATTTATTTAGTCTATTTATTCTTAATAATAAGAATAACAGCATGACGTCCGCATCGCTGCATATGGTTAATTACTAATTTTGACAGCTGCACTCGTTCCTGCATGTTGTTCGCCGTTTTCAGATTTGCGTACACCTGGTCAGAGCTGGCGTGAGATTTTTGCGGACCGTTAGCTCACGTTCAGATTGATAAATGCCGATTCTTGCGGGAGATTTGGCGTACACCCATTTTTTTGGTGTATGCAAGTTTGATAAATGAGAGCCATTGCCCTTTCACAAAAAGCGAAACAGAGGCTCAACGTTAACCGTGACGGCTTCAGGGTTGACAAAGTCAGACTGGCTTCAGAAAGTGAATTACAATGCATGTTCATGTCCGCCATCGCGCATACCTTCGAAAAATTACATATACAAATCAACACCTTATGACAAAACACAATTTTCCATTTTAACAATCACTTGGAATCATTTTCATACCCATTCGTTAGCAAAGCGTAAGCGTATGCCTTCAGCCCTTGATGCATGAAAAAATAATTCATAATGCAAATACGAGTGATCGTGATTGTCGTTCGTAACCCAAATAAATTTTAAGAAAAATGCAGGACATAGGAACAAGCAAAACCATCAATCAGGAAAACCCGCACAGCGTGGCGCTCCTTCACTGCAGTCACATGGGCCCGTGACCTAAACTGACTCCAGCATTGTGGCGCTGGTCCAAGCGTGACGTCAGGCCTCGAGTGGCAGCTTGGCGGAGCCGGTGACTAAAGGAAACCAGTAAGGGCTGCCTAAAATCATTTCCTCCGAGTAAACGGAGACCAGTGCAGAGCAGCAATGGCGCCGATTTGGAACAAAACGGGTAATTTATTCGCGAGCAGAAAGGGGGTAAAAGTGTATGATCACATAAGCGCAAAGACAGCCCTGGGTAAATTTTCGAGATAAAATTGCTCAATTTCCGCAGCAGCTGCCAATGTAGATCGAGCTTAACCCAACCACCCTATATTTTCGACGAGATTATCAGATTAATGTTAACACTGATCCCAATATTAATTTTCTCAATGTTAGATTTTTAACTAAGGACACGCAATATGTCCCCACTGAAAGTCTGTCATCTCCACGTGTAACGTTCGCCAATTAACTAGTCGAGTTCGCATCGGTCTTAAAATGGCTACTGGAGCCGGTAATTATAAGCAAATACGAAATCAATCAGCCAGTAAATCTGCCTGCTCATCTTGAACGACACCTGTTCCAGATCAAGGTCATACATCCTCACGGGCACACAGTTCAACAAAAAAACAATAAAAATGAAAACGATTCTCACCATTTTCACTGATGTCTGGGAGCCTCGCCGCTCACACGTTCCTCCGTCGATAGCGGCCACGGATGAAAAGAAGGATCGGAGAGCATCCCTAAATTATATACTTCCGACAGAGTTGACACTTCCGACATCTCATGAATATCCTAAATTACGCACCAGAAAACCAGCAACTAGGTCCTTAAAATTAAGCAAGATGTTTTATTTACATTTTTGAGTCATATCAGGACAAGTTTATGATTTTAGCGGAATTATATCAAAAAATAAAACTGGGACTACTTTATGTGTCTTCTTACACGAATGTGGCGCAAGATATAAAATTGGAGACCGAACTACCTTTTATAACAATGACACCGATAAGTTAAAATTAGATATTTTTTGTTTATGTAGAAAACAATGCCAATATTTTACTAAAACATGTATGAAATCAACAGTCAATTCAAAAAAAGAAACCGCGTATGTGTTCTTAAAAAAAAAAAAACTGTGATGCACCTCTGACGTAAACTCGCGGGTTATTTGGATTTTTTGCGATTCCGCTTGTCAGAAGTGAGCCGCAGTGGCTGACGTTAGCTAATACTGGTCATTTCCAATTACGGTGAAAATGGGAACTACTGTCTTCGCTGACGCGATCAAGTTTATGAAAGTTCTTTTGTAAGTGCGTCTTATTATTGCTGCGACATTTGCAAGATGTTTGCTCTCAAATGCCATTAGGTTTCATTTGGCAGCTAACTTGGCTAGCTAGCTAGCAGTGTAAATGTAATGCGTTACTCTTGCTAACGTTGTTCAGTTGGGCTAATGTTTTATTCACTTGAGTTGCCTGTTTATTGTTACTCAGTAACGTTAACTCAGCTGCCCAGTGAGTTAAAGTTTTTTCTCTTAATCTTAGGAATTGCCAACATGATGGTAAAAGTCCAGTGCAGTACGAGGTAATATGATCACAGCTCGCTGGTAACCTTGGCTCGCTCTGTCGCACGTTGCTGTCTACCTAGATTGCTGAATGCATGCTAAAATTGGCCAGTGCATACGAATTGGATGGCCAGCTAGCTAATATAGCGTTGCCTCGCATGAGATTTGCATGAAAATCTCTTGCTGTTTAGCTCTGGTTTACTAATAACACGTCTTGACCGAACAGCGTTCCGCCTTCGAAACCATGAAAGTGCTTGCCTTGCCAAACATGAAATATGTTACTCTTATTGATATGCTGTTCTGATCAATTTGCTCTAGGGGGATATTCAAATTCGGCAAGCCGAAACGGGGGTTGTCATTCCTCACCTGGACATGTTCAGTGACAACCAGCCGGCATTCATCTGTGAGAAATATGTGAGTTCTGTTAACGTTAATCTGTTTGTGGTCTCAGTGGATAACGCCGTGTTGCGCGAACTGTTTTACAATTGAGGACAATTACCTCTCCTGGTTTTATTCATTTTGAAGATTCCCAAAATTTCTAACGAAGAGCAAAACGAGGATTCTCTCTCCGATGAAGCAGCGGACCCTGTGCTGGAAGATCTAGGGCCTCTGGGTGTGAATGTTAACAAAGCAAGGCGAGTATTTAGTTGCTACGTTACTTGCATGGGCTCCTCTTATAAAGCATGTTCCCCTTACTGCATATATTTGCGTGCATCTGGAGTGATAATGTTCATACTCATAAAAGCTGATGGGGGCCGCCAAGCTGTCACGGAATTACAGTCCTATTACATTTTGGGTTCTAACTCTACAACTAAATAAGATAAAATCTAGTATGATATGTCATATTGAAGGTATTAACTTGTTCTTTAATATTACTAAGTGAAAATATATTTTTTGAGAAATTTTCATAAAAGGAACAAGCAAAAACTACTCCGTCACAGAATTACACAAAATTGCTGTGGTTTTTTAATGTTGTGTTTAACTATCCAAAAAGTGATGTTCCTATCATAGTGAAGTTATGAAACGTCATTATGTTCATATTTAAGGTGTTTTTTGTTAATACTGTAAGTTATAGAAACAAATATTGACTTTAACCCTGCTTTATGGGCAAGAAATTTCAATAAGTGAATGTCACGGAATTACAAGAGGCAAATTGTCACGGAATGACAACAATAGTATTAATTCGTTTCAATGTATTTATTTCAATATATTATACATATATACATAATTATTTACATTTTTACAGTTTAGCAATATATTACAATGAGTTTTCCACTTATAATGACCAATCATAATACATACTTAAAATGGTGTTTTTTTTTTTATCTCCATGTCATCAATGGCTTGGCGGCCCCCTGATGATAAAATTATGCTGTACGCACTAAACATACTGTTCACTTGAGCATAATAATTATTGCGAGTCAGGTTTCCCACCCCTATCTCGTAAAATGGCGAGAAATTATGTCATCTGTCTTTATAGCTGGGGTATATTCTCCTTATCTAGTGACTGCAGGAATTGTTGGAATCTTTTTGTGCAGCCATGAGGAGTTGCGTTGCATCAAAAATGTACAAATTATAAAGGCGAAATTCATTCAAAGTTTGTCATCACGTTAATTCAGGATGTAGATAATTTTATGATGTACATTTCCCACCTGTAATTTAAAGTAATTACTGCATATATGGGCAATGATGGATGTCTGATGCTATTTATAGACAGCTGCTCTCCTGGTATGCGGTGTGTCAGAACCCCACCATGTTGAAGGGAGAGCTTACACCAGCCCAGAGCCCACTGCTGGTGCGGTGTGACATGTCCGACAGCGAGGGAACGGCCTGGCTGGCAGCTGAGACAGTTTGCACTGGCGACAAAACTGCAGCCATAAAGTTCTACTCCGTGAACTGCAAAGGTCTGTACCGTTTCTATCGGGGAAACTCCTTTAATTTCGCAAAGCAGCAGTTCACCTCTGTCAGCTATCATAAGCGTTTGGTCCCTCATTCCCCTGGTACAGAGCAGCCATTTTGAGTTATAGCTCACATAAATGCTGAGATATGGAGGGAAGGATTTATTTGGCCCATAAATCTACGTGGTATGATGGCCTCACCACTGATTGCAGGTAGGATAAGGAAGCCAGTGAGGGGTCAGTGGAGAACATTGCCCTGGTTCATTGCTGTGGCTTATAGTGATTCCAGAGAGGCTTCTGCCAAAAAAAGGAAGGTATTCACAAATCCTTCATTGTGCCCTCCATCTGACTCCTGCCTATCCATTATCTAACTTCCCTATTCCTGGTAAGGGCCTTTAAAAAAGAAAAATAATTGAACTGATAAGGCAATGCAATAGATATCTGTGATGCATGTGAAATATGATTTGCAAATCACTCTGCTGTTTTTTTTTTTTTTTTTTTTCTTCATTTAGCATTTTTCATACTATCTCAACTTTTTACTTCCACCAAGGAGGTTAAGTTTTGCCAGCATTGGGCTGTCTGTCTGTCTGTATACAAGATGGCTCAAAAAAGTAGCGAGCAGATATCTCTGACAATATGTGGGTGTGTTGTTACATCAGGGGTGGGCCCTACTGATTTTGACCGCAGTCGGTCAAACAAGTGGCGTGGCTGAGGTATGTACTCTACTGAGTGCCATTCTAGTTTTGAAAGTAGGTTTAATTGGTTTTTTTTTTTTTCTCCAAATCTTGGAAGCTATGAGGGCATTTGCAGTTTAATTGGACCCCCATGCCATATGAACCCTGTATATGCCTCACAAAATATTCTTTACAATTTTGACACTTTGTACTAGATCCTCAGTCTCACTCTTGCCCCCGATGAAAGGGTTTCTCTCTGTTTAATATCCAGATACTGCATGCACTATTATTTGTTTTGGAAAAGATTATTTTAATTTATTGTATAAATGTGATGTCCTCATGTTACCCTCAGTGCCCAGGGGATTTGTGAGTGTTTGTGAATATGAGTGAGAGACTGTGCTTGCTCTTTTGATGGGTTTGTCTGTCTGTCTTTGCAGCCCCAACAGAGACAAAGGTCCCCTCTGTCACCCTGGAGGAACTGAAACAAATGCACATGAAACGACACCGGCCTTCTTTGGTGAGCTTTCTCTTCATGATATCGCTGTGCATCTGGTTCTTCTATGATGGAGGCACTTGAAGGACAACCTTGCCCGTGTCCCCACCTTAAAAAAAGGGGGTACAATGTTCAGTGCTTGCAGGTCACGGTGGTAGTGTGCAACCATTGGTTATCATTCTGGTTGCTATGACAATGCTTCCTGGCGGTCGGCCTTTCTCTGTTGCTGTGGCAAAGCATGTCTTGGTATTCCTGTTCACTGTAGTAATGCATTCCCTGCTGTTCTTCTCTTAGTTGCCATGGAGATGGATGGTGTGCTATTCAGTCCCCCATTACCTTCCTTCCCTTCAATGTGGTTACCATTGCCGTGTCCCCCCCCGCCCTCCTTTTTCAGGTGCTGACCCGTGGTGCTGCACTGTATAACCTCTTCGGCTCCACGGTGGTAGAGAACACGGTCATCGAGTCCCAGAGCAGTGTGACTGTGGATTTCCGGTGGAACAACGTGGAGAGCCTGCTACAAACCCCCCCTCTCTCGTCCACTGCCACGCTGGTGAGGGACCCTGCACTGAACCGGACCGTCCTGTCGCTCCCCTCCTGTCCAGTCCCCACCCACTGCCCTGCCTAACCCACCCACCATCACACCTCGTGTCCCTCTGCCCGTCACCCAGTGCTTATTACCTCTGTCAAGGACGTTATATTTTTGCCAGCATTGTTTTGTCTCTCTGGCTGTGTACAAGATAACTCAACTCAAAAAGTCACAGAGATATATCTGGAATTTTGCGTGTGGGTTGCTATTACATCAGGGAAGGACCTTATTGATTTTGACCGCAATCGGTCAAACATGAAATCCGATGACTGAACTTCGCTCCCAGTGATATCAGTCAAATTCTGTGGGTTGATTTGTTCTTGCATCAGGGAGGGAACATATCCTTAAATTTCTCATGAGCCATGTTCACTCAGCAAGATTTCGACTGTGCTGCCTTGGTGGAGGTTTGCACACTCGGAGTGCTTCTAGTTAACACTGTCATGCCTTCAGCATTTCATCACTCAATGTTTATCTAAACTGAACTACAAGGTGTTAAGTTTCTTGCTTTTTTCATCCTGATTTCCATTGTATTGGGAACTGTTATGTAAAATGTAACTTCTCTTTGTCCTGTATCAAAAACATTGGCAGGAAGCAAAATTTAGCATTTATTGACCAGCCAAATGTATAGTGAATATTCATATTTTATCAACTGCTCAACAGATTATCATTATTTTTTTTTTTTGTGTGGTGAATGAAGCAAATCTGCCAGCTACTTGCATATACCAGCATTTGTCTGGTGGCTGGTGCTAATTTTGTGCCCTGCTCACTGGTCCCTGGAAGATTTATTTTGTTGGGAGCTTTATTATCACGGATAAATTGAATGCAGTTTGAATGTGTTCAGAACATTAGGGTGGGCAGTGGAGACATGAGGAGTCCGATGTATTCGCTGTACAAGGAGCTGGAGTTTGTCCAGGTATGCAGAGTGATAAAAATCATGCTGTTTGTATTCTTTCTACCCAAAGCTGTTTTTGTTATTGAATCTTACCATTGCGCGCCATTCCTTTTTTATTTTTTGAAGACAATTATATCAGTGCATTTTTGACTTCATCTGTGGATTATACTGGCGATTTTCTGTGCGGATTGCAGACTTTGGCGGAGGGTTTGCGAACCGGTGAGACTGAGTGGCTGGAACCGGTGGAGACAAGGTCAGCTGTGGACCTCACCAAGGAGCTTATCCAAGGTAGGCCTGTCTCAGACTCCTCCTCCCCCCCCCCCCCCCCCCCGCTGCCAATCGACCAATGGACTCCTCCCTGCTCGACATCTCGTTAGATTATTTCCCCTGCCATCACTAGTCAGGAACATAAAGAAAACACCCGTGGTCTCCAACCCTGTTCCTGTAGGGCTACTATCCTGGATTTTTTCACTCCTCCCAAAATGAATCATACTGAATTCCCCGGTCACACATCTTGAGCTGCTACTCGGCCAAATCAGGTGTGCTGAATTAGGATTGGAGCAAAAGCCTGCAGGATGGTAGCCCTCCAGGAACAGGGTTGGAGACCCCTGGAAGAGACAGCACCCTCCAAAGCAATACATAAGTGTTTTTGCTGTGAGCATGAGTGCTGATTTTTTTTTATTTTTTTTTTTTCCCATTTTCAGATCTGCAGAATAAGATGATGGTGGAGCCAAATCATTCTGTGATGAAGAGTGAGGTGAGACCATTTAAACAAGGAAGTCTACGGTCTCCAAAATTAGAAGCAATGGATAACTTTGAGGTCATTTGCTTTTGACATTGTAGATGAATGAGTCAATCTAGATGCTTTTGGATCAGGACTTTTGGTCTCTCGCTGTCGTCTCAGACTCCAAAGGGGGCGACAGAGTCCTCATCGTTGGCGGACACCACCATGTATAACACCATGCTGACAGAAAGGGGCGACCTGGATTTTGCAGAGCAGCTGTGGCTGAGGATGAGGAGGAGTAAGAATATATCAAACAGAGACACTAGAAAGCTGTGTATGCATGAGGAGAGCGTTGTGCCCACACTCTCCTGGCTGGAAAAGAAATGCTGTAAAGGTCCCCTATCATGTCACCCGGAGCACCCGGTCATTTAGCCACTGCAAGCCATTTCAAAATCTGTTCCTTGTGCCATCACAGCGGGTAAGAGAATTCTGAATAATGAAGGAATTTATTAAATGGTTGGCTGAAGTTCATCAGTCCATCTTGTACCTGAGTGGTTGCTTCCCCTTATGACATCACAAAAGGACAGATTTTGAAATGGCTTGTAATGGCTACATGGCTGTGCACCCAGGGCCATGTTAAGGGCCATTAAAGTGATTGGTCTCAAACTCCTATCTCACGTGGGCGGCCCTTTCTTCTGCTACTTTTTGTTGCGTCCCTGCTCTGTATCGTCTCATTTCAAGTCAGTAATTGACTCCAACTTCCACACATCTTGTTCCCAAAGCTCATATTGGCTACTAGCTCTCATTGGGTATTGATTGCAGTCAAGAGAACTGGCAGATTCTGGGGCCCAGCACTCATTTTCAAGTTCAAGGGTCTGGCTTTAAGCTCTTCCAGAGGCAAAGCAGCAGGCTATCTTCCAGCAGCAGGGATTGTTGCCTTACGGTTCTATGCCAGGTCAGCGGAAACGCATCTCCGGTGCTGTCATCTGTTGCTGCTTGCCGATAATTTTCACTGCATGTTCAGTGAATGAGTACATATTATAACGGTCTCCTTCTAAGATGAAAAATACCACAACCTGGACCAGACAGTTCTCTCCTGAAAGTGGGCTTTTATTTGCTTTTTCATACACATTAGTTGTTCAGCTCCCTGTATTTGATCACCATGTGAAGCCTATTTTATCCAGCCTCTTTTTCCATTTCCAGTGGCTGAATAGAAATGAGCTCATACAAACACATTTCTATTCTTTTTTTTATACTTGTTCGCTTAACAAATTACACACAACCTCTTGCACAGACATTCTTTAATTGTCCCCTGCTGCCGCGGTAGCGAGCGGAGCTGAGGACATAGTATTCAGCTCTGTCCGTCCGTCATGTCCCATTTGTTGTGAATGCGATATCTCAAGAACGGTTTGACCGATTTTCTTTCATCTTTGGCTTCAATGTGTATTAGTGTGATAGACCAACCCCACTCGATTTCTGTGACCTGGCGGGGGACATGGCCACGTTTAGTGCCAACACTTGTTGTATGGTTTCTTTGAGGCAGTTCAAGTTAACCTGACTTTTATTCTTGGCTATGACAACTGCAACCACCCCTGATGTTTTAAAGAGTCCAGCTGTCTCATTCATTTACTCTGCCTTTAACAGGTGTAACTTCTCATCAAGACATCACAGACTGTCTGAAGATGGTCATCAAGTCCCTGAAATACGGGGATATCAAGCCATGGGTAAACCTTTTGTTGCACCAGTTTTTCCAAACAGCAGCCAATTTGAAATCAGATCCATTCTGGGTTTTTTTTTTAATTATTTTTTTTTAATGTCCTATAAAATGTCACCAGGCATACAGCCTATTGGTCCTGACAAGCCATTTCAAAATCTGTTCTTTTTTGACATCACACGGGGAAGTGACTGCCCGGAGGCAGGAAGGGCTGAACTTCAGCCAACCAGTCAATAGGTTCCCTCATTATTTTGGGTGGTCAGTCCCTCTTGAGATGTCTGTAAGGACAGATTTTTGAAATGGTTTTTATTGGCGAATTGGCTGTACACCTGGTGACATTACGGGGGACCTTTTAATGCACGGTTTGTTCATCTCCTTCAATTCTTCCTTGTCGGTTTCCGTTCGTCCCTGGTATCTCGCTCCTCTTTTCTTGTCCTCCTTCTCTCCATCTTGGTGCTCTCGTCTCCTCTCTAGGTCCATAGAGACAGCAGCAGCTCTCTCAGTAAGCTCATCCTGCAGTCCTACCACCAAAAGATGGAGCCGGTGAGTCTCACAGGCCTCACCCCTGTGCACATGCTCCTGGAGGTCGGCCTGGACAAGATGAAGAAGGACTACATCAACTATCTCATCGGTACATTCATAATTACCAGAATAGCCATGGTTATTGTCCTCTTGTCAACAATTCATGTCATTACATCATGAATCCCAGAGGCAGTTGCTGTAGTGGCATCTTGAATTGACTTGGTGCTGTCTGACTAATTTATATTTATGGGGGGAGAACTGAAAAGTTATTTTGACCATTTTTTGCTATGAAGCTGACCTTCAAGTGGTGTTGGGAAATTTCAGCCAATAAAAGTGAACTATACTGACAGCTAGGAACATTCAGCCAATGAATATGGCTCAGATTCAAAGCTGGGGAATATTCAGTCAATGAAACTGGCTGATATTCCATGATTTTATTGCCTTGTTTTATATTTGCCCATGTTCAGCACTGTGTATTGCAACTTTGCACGAAAAGTGGTACATAAAAAGTTTGATTTGATATTGACTGCTGAGAATATTCAGCTAAATGAAATTGGCTCATTGATCGATGGGAATTTTCAGCCAATGATACTGGCTCACAGTGACTGACTCCTTCTCCTTTTTTCATTCTAGGACAGGAGCTTACCACCCTGAACCACCTGGTGAGTGTGCTTATCAGGCATAATTAGTCGTGCTACCATAAATTATAGCCATTAATACTTTTCATTTATTAGGGATATTGTGCGCACTGAAGCATTACAATGTGGTGTCATCATGGCTACATACCTAGTGAACGCACAAGTGTTCTCATGGTGTTCTGTTAACGTTGTAATTTTTTTCTCATTTATAATTTTTTGGTAGCGGAGTACGATATTGATGTGGCTAAGAGCAGTATTTTGTATGTGCGGGACAGATGAGAATTTTTACGAATGCGATTGGCTTGTCGCTGTTGCATGTGGGTACATGTGTGCCTCCGCGAGTCTTAGGCCCAATTCCAATCCGACCCCTTACGGACTCACTGACTTAGGTTCGTTCACGGGACGTCCGCGAGTGTGTGAGGGCTGTTCCATTGTCAGATCATTAAGTCAGTCCGTGAATGAGCCCTTACTGCCCCCTTACCGTAAGTCAGCACCAATGCTGACTTTGGGTAAGGAAATTACCCACAGTTCATAGCGTTGTAAAGTCAAGTATGGGGATGCCGTCAGAATACCGGAAATGTAAACCAAAAAAAAAAAACAAACTATGAACCAAAGGGCGCTCCGATCGAGGTAATTTGAGGAACAAGAAAGAAAAAAGTTTCCGTATAAGTATTAACGTTGATTGTCACAACTGCAAGTAGTTTGGTAACGTGAAAGGGGATAAGCGCTGTTCCATTCCAATTTATAGGATCCGGAGCCCTCTCAGACTCAGTCCCTTACAGCTGACGTCAGTTAAGTCAGTGAGAGTTCAGGGCTTGAGTCTTTAGGGGGCGGATTGGAATTGGGCCTTACTGCACACATGCGCTCACGTTTCCTTTTCTGTGTTGGACAGAGTTACTATCTAAGCACAGAGGTGGACCTGCAGGAACAAGTCGTTCGTGTAAAGAAACTGCACCACCTGCTGGAGATAGTGGTGACCTGCAGCACATTCCTCAGCCTGGCTTACGAGCAGCTGTTCCTCCTTACCCAGTGAGTTATTGCTGGCGCAGGCAGTCACCCGAGTTAACCCCTGTGTATGCAAACGCCGTGCCCCGGGCCGGATATACGCGTCTGGAGCTCTGGAATGCAACTTCACTAGTACTTTTGAACACACAAGTTTGTAGAACAGGTGCGTACACCCCCCCCTTATCCCTTCTTCTGTGCTGTTATTCAAGGTCATGCCTGCAGTACTACCGCACATGTCCTTACGACGAGGATCATGAATTCCAGCTGCAGATTCGGCCGGCTGTCATCAGCAACTTCTATCACAAGTAAGTGCCCGATATGATGGGCTGGTGGACAGAGGTGTGAAATTCTTGAGTGTTATGGAAATACCTAGTAAGTCTTATTTTTTTGTTGAAAGTGAGTTAAGACCATTTTTGTACTTGCTCGCCTTTGCCTCATTATATACAATAAGGTGCATGAAAAATAATCCTTGATATCTCATGTTTTGCAATGGCGAAACCTAGCAACTTATTGGTATTTACTCAGTAGTGAAGTAAAAACCAAGCAGCTTGATCTTCCATGGTTCTGTTCACATAAAATGAAAATATTCTATTTATTTTTGTTATGACACAACCTGGCAAGTTGAATTAGCCAATTTTGAGGCAGCATGCCTAGTACATGATCTGTCAAGTTATGCAGAGCATTGGATGCGTAGGAGATTAATGGTTAGAATTCATAATTCACGCACTCATAACGATTGAAAAATGGCTTCAAGAGGGAAGCAGATGGTGCAGTTAACACTGAACTGTCAAATGCCACTGCAACTGCATAATCTTTAGGTTTTTGTCCATTTTGAGAAATGACATTTTACATTTTCAGATGGAAAATTTTTGTAAGTCATATTGCCATGGATACTGATAAGAGATATTTCTGGAGGATTTTCTTTATGTAATCAACAAATAACTGCCAAGTCAGTTTTATTGTCGGACAAGAGCTTCAACCCCAGAGGGATAGAGTTTTCTGTCTTTTTTTTTTCCTCGGAATCTGCGTTTTGTGACTTACTAGGTTTTTCCATAACACTCAAGCATTTTAAGTAAAATTTCTGCCGTGCGTTACTTTCGTTATCTTATCTGGACTTTACATGTCAGGTGGCGGGGATATTTCCAAAAGGCACAGCTAATGAAGCCTTCAAATATGGGCCTAGGGCTTTGTATTTTCTTGTCAGTGACGTGCCCTTGATTTGCTTCCACGAACATTCACCCATAATGTTCTCACTGGCTATTTTACCCTTCTAATTTTTCCATTCATTTTTTTTTTAAGTGTGTGTGTGTGTGTGTGTGTGTGTGAGAACAAGGGTTATCCCTCCACCTGTCTGTCCTTCTGTCTGGTTATCATGCTTCTTTTCCCAGCAATGTTTCCTTTCAATATTTCTCAATTAAATTGAATACGGACACATCTGTACATTATCATATCCTCTTGTCCATCTGTCTGTCCCTCAAACTGTCCCTCCACTCCACTGTGTCTGATGGTTTGTTCGACTGAAAGTTCAAAGCATTTTCCAGTCAATTTTGCTTTACTCGTGCATAGCAGTATTTATCAAAAAGTGTATGGCTCTAGAGATTCACTGAGACGATGCTTTATTGGGCATGGTGCACGTTCAAATGTCAATATTGGCGCATGTTTTAACCATTTTTCATTTTTTTTTTGTCTGCTTTTAAATTGGTGACCAGATCTCCATGATTTAAGTTTGGAAGACTCGGCACATTCCTTATCTTGGTGCGTTCATTCTTTTAATCCCTTCAGATGTAGACGCTCGGGGACATGTACTGCAAATTAAAACACGCAGTTACAGCGCTCGATCACTAGATAGCACCTTGAGATCAGTTATTGAATATTCACAAGCAAGCTGAGCTCTAACATGGTTTAGAATATGGACACGTTCACTCAAATCCCTGTTTTTCGGGAGTTGCATGAATTAAACTCCTCAGCTAAGCCTTTTGTGCAAAGTGGTCAATATCCTTGCCCATAGTATCGAACCAGTAGTTTAAAAAAATTCTCTCTTGCGACAGAAAAAAATGGTGTCCTCTGTAGCAACCACTTTAGCTACAGTGAGCCAACGGTATTTCAATTAGTGGTTAAGAAATCATTTTTCTGCCGCAAAAAATTTGACAAGGTATCGATTCTCTCACATTGTACTGTCAATTACAGTCATCACATACAAAAAAATGCCTTGTTCCCTACAATGGATTTACAAGTAGATTTCTCCACTGACAAATTCAGCACTCCCTTATATCCACCCAAATACTGGTGGTGTTGGCTGATCATTCAATTATATATTCCAGATCATCTGCGCAACTGCACAGTTGGAGTTCACGCCCACATGAAACTTCCCCGGTAACGATGTATTGATTGGCTCGTTTCTTATCCAATTCCTGAGTGTTTAAACTTTCCACAGTAACTGAAACACATTTATTGGATAGTCAAAAGTATTACGAGCCTTTACATATCCGCAAGCTCGGTTGTATCTTCTCAACGTTGTGCACATTGCGAGGCTGAAATTGACGTGGTTTATCGTAAAAGACTCCCAAAACAAGCCTGAAGTGTTCAGTTACATTTGCAGGATTTACGTGAGGTAAGGACATGGTCAGTGGGAATTATTTCAAATGAAACCGGAGGGTTCCTTCTACTGGATACAACTGTCTCTGGAGGAGGGATTCATTTAACGAAGGTTTGGCTGTTACTTTTGCTTTTTATTTTGGAATCTATACCGTATTCAACAAAATTGAGTGGCAAGATTTTTTTTTTTCCCTCTTTAAAACGTTAAGTAGTCATGCATTTCAGTGGACCGTACGTTCATTGCATCATTCAGTTGAATTTAGGGAGGCATATATTGTTTGATTTTTTTTTTCCCTGAAAGTGGAATGACTTCTGTGAAAATATATTTTAGAATTCCGATATTACCGAGTTAGTTTTACTTGTTCCTTATAAGGTGTAGAAAGTGTTGAAATAAGGTTGTGAGCTCGGAAGTGGGAACTGTTAGCTTGTCATTGCAGAGTGAATGTTCTGACCGTTTAATCAGCAATTTATTCGATGAGTATGAGTGTTGGCTTGGGGGACTTCAAAGAAAAATGAACAAAACTCTAAACCTTTTGATGGAGAAAAGACATGTTTTGTGTTTGGAGAGGTTACTGGTGACCAGTGATGTTCAACGGCACTGATATTGATAAATTCATGCTAAACTCAACCAGAAGATCATATTGAATTTCATGCCTCAAGTTAATTTGTGTTAAATATGATTATTATATGATTTGACAGTGCACCATTTTGAGGGATCTCAGACTTTGGGGAGCCATCTGGATAGCTGTCTAATTTTGCTCATAGTAAGTAGGTCATCTAGAATGCAATGCTCAAGATGAATTACACTTGTGGTCTAGGAGTTTACGATCCCAGAAATGTATAATTTTAAGCCCAAGCTGTTTTTTCAATTTTTCGACTTTTTTTTTTTTTTTTGCAATTTCAATTGAATTTTCATGAAGATTTTTGCAGCCCCTTTTCTCTACCAAAATCATGAAACTAAACTGAAATATAAAGGGATTCTAAATGCTTCAAGTGTTTAGATTCAGTTCAGCCATTCCTTTCCTGTCAGAGGCTGCAATCTTGAATAATAAAGCCTTAAATAAGCTAAATGGCCAGATTTGGTTTCTGCGCAACAGGGTTTATGAAGAAATGCAAACCTATTTACAGAAAGATAAACAAAAGAAAGCACGCATATACCATATTATATACAATTCTGAAATAGTTTGGACGAAGTGCAAATTGTGAATAAAATCAAAGTGCAATGGCTTAAATCATACCAGCCAGTAATTTATTCACAATAGAACAATAGCAAATGCTGAAACTGAGAAATTTTACAATTTTAACCACAAATTGAGCTCATTTCAAATTTGATGGCTGCTACATGGTCTCAGAAGTTGGGACAGGGGCCTGTTCACCATGGTGTAGCATCCCCTCTTCTTTTTAACACCGAGTGGAGGCATTTGGGCATTTAGGAGCAAAGTTTCTTGAGTTTAGCCATTGGAATTTGATCCTACTATTGTTCAATACAGGCTTCCAGCTGCTGGAGAGTTTTGGGTCTCTTTTGAACTTTTCATTTAATTGTCCCCCGCCGTGCGGAACATAGTATTCACGACCGTCCGTACGTCCCGAATCCTTGTCAGCGACATATCTCAAGAACGAATTGACGGATTTTCTCCAAATTTGATGTCAACATGTAGTACTGTGATACCCCGGCGCCAGTCCATTTCGGTGACCTTTGCGCCATTCTCAAGGTCACACCGAGAAATTGTTCATTTTGACACTATTTCACATTTTGTGGCGAGGGACAAAGTCACGTTAGTGTCATACTTATGTCCCAAATGTTCTCAATTGGTGAAAGATCAGGACTGCAGGCAGGCCAGTTCAGCACACGGACTCTTCTACTACGAAGCCATGCTGTTGTAATAGCTGCAGTATGTGGTTTTGCATTGTCCTGCTGAAATGCACAAGGCCTTCCCTGGAATAGATGTCGTCTGGAGGGGAGCACATGTGCTGTAAAACCTTTATATAACCTTTCAAGCATTCAAGGTGCTTTTTAAAACATGCAAGTGTCCCGTGCCATATGCACTCATACATCCCCCATACCATCAGAGATGCTCACTTTTCAACTGAACGCTGATAACAGGAGGGGTGGTCTTTTTCCTCTTTAGCCCGGAGGACATGACGCCCATGATGTCCAACAAGAATGTCAAATTTGGGCTCGTCTGACCACAGGACACTTTGCTACCATCCATTTTAAATGAGCCTTGGACCACACAACACAGTGGCGCTTCTGGATCATGCTCAAAAGTGGCTTCCTTTTTGCATTATGGAGTATTAGGTGGCATCTATGGATGACATAGCAGACTGTGTTGACAGACAGTGGTTTCTTGAAGTATTCCTGGGCCCATTTAATAATGTCAATGAGAGAATTATGTAGTGGCGTCTGAGGGCCTGAAGATCACGGACATCAAGTGAAGGTCTTTGGCCTGGTCCCTTACGCACAGATTTTTCCAGTTTCTCGGAATCTTTTGATGATGTTATGCACTGTCGATGATGAAACCATCAAAGTCTTTGCAATTTGACATTGAGGAACATTGCTTTTAAAGTATTCCGCAATTTTTTTTACGCAAGCCTTCACAGGTTGGAGAGCCTCTGGCCATCTTTACTTCTGAGAGACTCCGCCTCTCTAAGACTCCCTTTTAAAGCCAATTATGTTACACACCTGATGCCAGTTAACTTAATTACTTCCTAAATGTTCTTTCAGCTGATTCTCTTACACATGAATTGCTTTTTCAGCCCTTTGTTGCCTGTGTCCCAACTTTTTGAGACCTGTTGCAGCCAGAAAATTAGGAATAAGCTCATTGTGTGTATAAAAAGTAAATAGTCTGTTTCAGCATTTGAAATGTTATCCGTGTTCTATTGTAAATAACATATTGGCTCGTGTAATACGAAAGTCATTGCATTTTGATCTTATTCAAAATTTGCATTTCGTCCCAACAATTTCGGAATTGGGGATGTAGTTTTCACACAGTTCACATAAGTAAAATGGAATCGTGCTCGATCGGGTCTGTATCAGTTCAGTGTCTTCTGAAATTTGTAGTCATATTTGCAATTCCTGAGGGGAAAATGCAGTTGGATGCAAAGGAAATGGCAGCAGAAATTATGACCGTTCTCATGTTATGCCCAAAATGCTGCCGTGCAGTCCAAGTCCTTGCCCTGGAGTATGATTTTGTGTATACTGGACCGTGAAGATATGGCCCGAGTCATGAATGTTTTATGTCATTGTCAAGTCCTGAAAAATGTGTTCCTGTAGAAAAGTGTGTGGTGGCTTTGGAGCAACCAGCTCAGTTGCTCCTTGTATTTACGCATTTGAGGAATTGATTTGTTTTGGACCATATTTTTAAAATTTGTGTTTTGTATAACTGCATTGCTTTCAGTCACCAGTCGTGATCGTTCCAGCACCATCAGAGTTTTCGCTTAAGGAGTATTCCTCTCAGATGTTTTGATCTCTGAGCATTAATTGTGGCACCTCCACAATACCAAACCCCTGTTTCTAGTTCCTCCAAGCTCTCTCCCATCTTTTTCATGTCTTTCTGTCTGAATCTACCTGTGTCTGCATGGCTTTAGGTTCTGGAGGGGGTTCTTCCTAGTTTTATGACCGGAACTTGGGGCTTGTTCATTTCTTCTTTTGAAGTGCCGGTAATAAAACCTAGTAAAGAGCCTCACCGCAATTTGGGTCGTCTGGAACTGTGGGCAAGGCATTTAAGCAGCTGAAATTAGACTGCTACTAATCAGCACGTCTGTTGCTTTAGAGGCCAGCTTTCAACTCCCATGTATTATGTACACCAAGTGTGTAGTTTTAGAGAGTGATGTGACATTCCAACAAAAATGAATATCTTTTTGACCTCTAAAGCCTCTGACCTTTACTTTTAATGTATCTCCCTGACGATGAAAGTTGGGAGATACTATGGTTTAGTTACGGGGCCACCACCGAGATTTTCGGTTGCCGGCTCTGGAAGCTACAATTATTACAAGAATTTCTCCAAATTTCACACAGGCGAAGATAGTGATTGGACAATGCTGCCCTACAAAGGCTAAGTGCAGTAATTACAAAATGATTCAAGATGTAAAAAATGGCTTCAGAGTTTGTTTGCTGTCCCAACAAAGGAGTCGTTGGCACTTCTACGGTAGGTAATGGTTAATGGATTTGCCATGGTATAATTTCTATCCAAATAAATCCTGACCTCCCATATACTTTCAGGCCCAAAACTGCGCAATTTACATTTTATCCAATGTGTAGTTACTACACTTAGGCTTCTTAGGGCAGAATGCCCAAGACCGATTTTCGCGAATTTCGAATGTCCAATATGGCTGCCGGTGGCCATTTTGTCTGAAATCTGGCAATTGGGGAGATGCACAACTCGGACCCTGCGGCGACAGAGTCATCTAGTTTTCTTTGTCTTAAATTTAATGTAATATTAGACTCTTATCAGAGAGGCTTACCAAGTTATCTAAAATTGAAATGGTATTAATTTTTTATTTATGTGGAAATACTTTTTGGCCGAGGTAATCAAATATACAGTTGTGATTTGTCATGTCTATGACAAAACTTTTGATAAAAGCCTATGGTGAACGCGCACCTATAATCGACCAGGTTCAGTTTTTAAACCTCAAAACAAGAAACATGGAGTACTCAGATCCACGCCACAGGATGGCTAATATCTGGCCTGGAAACCAAACATGGTGGAGGGATGGACAGACAGACTGGAGTACAGACGGAAGTACAAAAGGGCACATCCACGTTATAAGATGTAGCCATGCATTTTGTCAAGAAATATTGAATGAAGGGCCGGACAAGAGGATGGACACAAGTATGAAAAAGCATATCTACATAAGATGTATCCATTTACAAAATTTAGTGGAGAAATATTTTATTCTTTCTGAGTTCTGTGGAGATATATTCTATTTGGGATTTCTGCCTTTTAAAGAAGCCTGACGTAAGGACAGACAGACTTACTTGACCCCATCTACCCTGTCAACTAGTAAGATGCCGTGCTCTTTACACTGCAAACAGCGTATTGGTTGTCTAGATCAGTGGTTCCCAACCCAGTCCTCAAGGACCCCCTGTCCAGCAGGTTTTTGTTGCAGCTTTACTTTTGCACACCTTATCCATTTAAGGCCCAATGCACAGTCATGCACATCCTGTTCAGGTAGATCTTTTTCAACCAATCAGCATGAAACCCTTAAATGGATCAGGTGTGAAAGTAAAAAGAGAGCAAAAACCGGCAGGGCAGGGGGTCCTTGAGGACTGGGTTGGGAACAACTGGTTTAGATCACATGGGTTGTGGTCTTCTTTCCAGTGAACATCCCATTACCTGGGCAGTAGAAATATCGAGCGGCCAAGGAAAGCGGGAGGTGAAGACATCCTGGCAGCTGAGTGAAAAACCGCCTGTGGATCAAGTGACGTTTGACATGCCCAGAAAGCTTCAGTGCAATTCCAGAGGCAACACTGAAAATGCAGGTTTGATTGCAGATATTCTTCTGGAGACGACCATGAATGGTGAGAACGAAGAGCCGGCTTATTTCGCCACCACCATTAGCAGCAGCTTGGTGAACTTCAGCTAATCCCTGACCATTTCCACACAGAGGTAAGTGCACTGGCTCCATTTCACAAGACCTGTATTTCGGAGAGTATGAGGCTTGGTCCTTGGGTTGAGCCCTTGCTAGGACCTCTCTGCGTGGAGTTCTTGTGATGGCTTTGGGTTCCTTCAGGTTCTCCAGTTTCATCAGTTTCAGTTTTCAATGACATGCAGATTTTGTCAATTGTAAAGCCTAAATTTTCCCTAAATTATAAGTCGATGAGTGTACAATGTGTGCAATTCAGTCAGGATTGGCCACCTGACCACTTTATATTCTTGCCTTCTGTCCAATGCACACTGGAATAAGTTCCAGAAACTCCCATTGTCTGTATCAGAATCAGCAGGTTAGATGATCAATGGAGTGATTTGAACTATGTGGCATGGGCTGATTTAATATTTATTTTTTTAATTGAATTTCAATGTTTCCTGGACTGATGAATCTGGAAAGGCTCTGACCTCTGTTCTGGTTAATAACAGATTTCCGCACTCATAACTCAACGTTTGCATGGAGTGGGCAACTTGATGTTTTAAATTGACCTGTCATTGCAGTTGCATGCATGTTCTTCTGAAGGCAGTGCTACATAAACCAAAAGGTTAATGATTATCCAGTTTTTCTGGAAATGCTCTCCTTTTTCTTAGTCTTCAGTGTGGTTCTATTAGTGTGCGAATCAATTTGTGCTTTGTTAGCATCAGACTCACTAAGGTTCTATTTTGCATATAGCCTTCATAAAGACCGTAAGAAAATGTTCCTTGCGGGAGCAAAGATGGTACCCCTCAGCACCGACATACTGAATGATGGGTGAAGGTGACTTGGTTAAAGTGAAAGGTCATTTGTGAACGAAATCTCAAAGAGGCATGGCTAATCACTGGGGGTATAATGATTCTGAATCACAATTTTTATTTATTTATTTTTTTAAAGCGTAGTACCACCACATGCTGCCATTGGGTGAACATACGAGCCTTCCCTTTTCCTTTATGAAGCCTGACGCAGTGTTGAACGAAAGTGCCAAACATCAAAGGGCATGAGAAATGCTTCCAGAAAAAAACTTGACTGACATTGGTATTTTTCCGCGACGTGCTGCACAGAGCGAAGTAAAGGACTTCAGAATTGTGTCCTTTTAACCAGTTAGGTTACTCTAATCCTGTCCCTGTTTACTTTGCTCAATTAGCTATCAAACGGAATTTGCTTATTTACTTTGCTGAATGAGTAGAGCTGTTTATTTAGATAGCATGTTTCATTGCCACATTCTGAAAGTTAAATGGCCGTAGAACAGCACAGATTTGCAAGAACGTGTACATGGCCATTTCATGTGATTGTGTTAATTCATATTTACATTTCATCCGCTTTACAGAATGTTTTCCACCTTGTGTATTTTTTTTAAATGCTTGAAATCCAGGGCGATCTGCTCTTTATTTTTATTTTATCATTATAGACCTCCTAAAAATACGACAATGAGAGATGAAATGCTGAGTTGGGGTAAGGGGATATTGAACGAGGATTATTTTAAAGTGTAATGAGACCCCTTGCCGTGATGGGGTGTGTAGGCAGTCACATTTAATTTCTTGAAACATACACACCTGAAGTTGCTTAAATGATTTAAAATGCCATTGGGAAGAAGCCTGAGTTTAAATTTCGCTAATTGCAGGTGCTCCGCCCTTCCCTCAATCTGCTCCTGTGTACTTGGCCTAAATAACAATCAAGCAATTTCAGTTGCCTATATTGATTAAGATGTGATGGTGAAAAGCAGACAAACCTTACTGGGCTACGGTGTTAGATTGAAAGAGTCCCAATAATTTGAATACATCTTCCTCTGAATTACATCTCTCATAGAATTTTAGGACATTATTCAAGATTAATTTAAAATAGATTTGTTATAAGATCGCCCTGGATTTTAAGCATCTAAAAAATACACAGGGTGGAAACCGATTTGAAAAGCGGATTAAACGTGAATGTGAGATATAAATTCTCAGTTGCACGAAATGGCATGGCAATGGTAATTGCGTTCATGCAAATCTGCTGTTCTATGGCCATTTAAATTTCAAAATGCAGCAATCAAACATGTTGTCTTAATAAACTGCTTTACTCATTCAACTTCATTTGATCGCTAATCAAGCCAAGTAAATGGAAACAGGTTTACTTTCGGAGTTGCCTAATTGGTTAATAGGAGACTATTCTGTTTTCATTTGTTTGGCTTCTTTCAGTACGTAGCCGAAAAATACTGATGTCAGTCAAGCTTCTTTTACAGAAGAATTTCTCATGCCCTTTGTTTGGCACTTTTGTTCAAGACTGCGTCGGGTTTCATAAAGGAAAAGGGAGAGCTCGGATGTGCGCCCCATGGCAGTGGTGGCACTACGCTTTTGAAAAAATTGAGATTCAGAATAGTTACACCCCTACTACTCACCAAGAATCTACATCAAAATTAAGTTCCTAACCCAAGCAGTTTGAAAGAAACGCCCCGGGCAAAGTTTTGAACGTCAAGGTCACTGAGCAAAGGTCAAAGGTCATTCGGGTATGAAGCTTTGACGAGGCATGGCTACCCACCAAGGCGAGTCCACATGCACAATATAAAGTTCCTTACCCAAGTGGTTGCAGAGAAATGGTCTGGACAATGGCTGGACACCTGTCTGCAAGGGGAATGATAATACCCCTCTGCCCCTTAGTCGGGGCTGAGGGGTAAAAAACCTCAAACATCTCCAGGTCTAGGTGTTGTAAATTGTATTTGATGGGCTGTAAAGTGCTAAAGCATGTCACATTTTCTAGATCATATTATAACGCTTGATATATTTGTTTTCATTTTTGCAGGATTCTCTATTGGCATGGACATAAGCCTCATACGCATCTCTTTCTTTTTTTTTTTTTTTTTTTCCTCTCTAAACCTCCGTTCTTGGGAAGACCATAAATATGCCACTCGCAGTGTTCACTGGTAAAACAGCCTTGTGCATTCAGACTTCTTTTGGAAAGTGGGTCTTGGAACAAAAATTGGCCGTAAAGTTCAGGAACTATCAGGAGTCATGTGGCTTCCGGTCTATCTCCGAATCCAGGCCTAGTCTTTTTCCTTTGATGTGTGAGATCTAATACTTCTGCATACAGCAGAAGGTGCAAGGACAAAGGCTCTGTGTTCTGACTTTCAGAAGAATGGACTGCATTGAGGAGCTCTCTCTGAACAAGTCATGGGTTACTTGGCTTTATTGTGAGATGGGAGAGGTGGTTCCAGGCTGTGCTGGAG
This sequence comes from Gymnothorax reevesii, assembly GCA_029721435.1. Lineage (NCBI taxonomy): Eukaryota > Metazoa > Chordata > Actinopteri > Anguilliformes > Muraenidae > Gymnothorax > Gymnothorax reevesii. The sequence goes on along the minus strand of CM056574.1, from coordinate 25,408,412 downwards.
GGTGGTTGGTGTAAGTGGATTAAATGTACTCCGTTTATGTGGAATGTTCTGATTTTGGACCACATGACCCAGTTCAGCATGTGTCAGAGATGCCATGAGAAAAAGACAAAAACATCTATTCCATAGCTGCAGCTTGGATGTAAATTGTTGTATGTAAAAAATCTCAGCTTTTCATTTTGCTAATAAATCTCCTTTTAAGTCTGTGATTTTTATTTTTTTTTTCTGGTTAATAAGTTTTATAACCAGTTAGCCAGTTCTGGAGCAGTCATTGGCAGAGTGGATAAAGGCAGATTTCCACATACTGTCTGTGCTGCGCAGCGCTGCAAATCTGGAGCAATTGATGGTGCGAGCCCTTGCCCACTGGATGCGTTTCTGGAGCGCCGTGCAGCGGAGCACCGTTTGGTGCTTTAATTTCCTGTCTGGTGCAATCTGGTCTACGTCAATTGATGCGAAAGGGGAGCGAAGTCACTGAAAAATAGACTAGGCGCGTATCTCTGGCGAAGCAGAGCGCAGTGGCGCTTATGGGACGCTCCAGAGACGCTTTGCGGCGCGCACTGTGGAAAAGCCAACATTGACTAGAATAGGAGCTATTTGCTCCGCAGTGTGTGGCGCTGTGCTGCGCGCCACAGATGGAGTATGTGGAAATTGGGTGGGGGGTGGGAGTAACCATACATACCCATGCTTCACAGGTGAGGCGATGTGCTTTGGATCATCAGTAGTTCTTTTCCTGAACCTCATTCTTGTCTTTCCATCATTACACAGCAAGTTGATCTTTGTCTCAACTGTCCATAGAGATTTTCTTGAACTGCACTGATATATATATATTTTTTTTAAATATTATTTGCATTTGTTGTTTACATTGAAGTTTTTGACATATCACAACCATAAAATGCCAAAAAAAAATTTAATTTGATGTATTAGCATACTTTACCGTAGATTTCGTTTTTGCTTGACATTGTGACTGAGCTTTCATACAGCCGGACACATACAGAAGAAATTCAGGTCAAGCTATCTGCGCCCGTCATGAACCATTGAAAATTAATAGCCTGTTTATCCATCCTTTGCCATCAATCGGCACTTAAAACACTGGAGGTACTTCATATGCCATTACTGTAATCTAATGAATAATTTATGAATATTAAATTCCTGCCAGTGGTTTTATGCTGACAAGAGCCTGTCTGCGAACAACTTTGAATTAAATGTTGGGGTTTCGAGACCAGTCCCTTTAAAACTTAATGTGATGCTATTGCACAGCGCATGTACATTGTACAAGCAGCCAGCCATAATTCACATTCCTGAATGCCTAGTCCAGAATAAAAAGCTGTGCCTTTAAAAACTAGCGGGCAGTTCCTGCTTAAATTGCCAGGTTAATGCTTCCCGGTAAAAAGTTGTGTGGTGAAAGTACAATCTCTGTCGGTCTGAATAATGCTGTTTGAACAGAGCATGCTATCAAAATAGAAATGGTATTAGTTGAAGTAAGTGATAATGTAAATGCACCGTATATGATCGGTTCTGATGGGGTGCTAATGGTTTAATGGCCAGATTTATGAAATGCGACGTATAAGTTGGAAACAAGCTAGCTGAACTGGGGCTGCAGACAAGCTTTGCCTATTTGAAGTCTTGACCCAAAGACAGACATAATACCAGCAAAAGCTCATGGATCCAACTCGTCGTAGCAGCACAGCCTGACAACAGTATTCCCAGCCTTGAAGATCTCAATCTTTCCTGCTTTTGAAGGTCACGTGCAGCAGGGAGATATCACAAACAACAGATAAAACTCTGTACAATTACAAGTAGTTGTAGCTGTAATAGCTTGGGGAACAGCGGCTAGTGAAAATGAGAAGACTGCACAGCATGGTCACAGTACAACTAAATCAACTAATAAGGATCACCTACAAGCTGAGGATCCTCCGAATAAGTCAAATGGTTAATATGAAAAACGGTGCCAGATTACTCAATGAGAGCCCTGGAGACCATAGTGTGACGTCATATTGTAGCAACATGGATGATACCACTGCACTGACTGCATTGCAAAAAGACTAGAGTCTTGAACACCCAACTGCTGGCACTCTGCTGACTTCCAGTCTTCAATCTGAGGAACCAAGTGAAGTCTGTGAGACCAGAAATGATCTGAAAGCATCCTGTTCTAAGTAGCCACAATTTGAAGCAAAAGTTGTCCATAATCCTGCAGCTGGATGCAGTAAAGCACTGGAGAAATCACATAAGGAGCCAACCATTTCTCCTAACATCTGTGCTGAAAAGGACGTGTCTCCGCAGGGTCACGGTCGCCATCCACTCTTCTAGTATGAACCAACACCCAAGGAATTTCATTGATAAAGAAACTCATAATATTGATTGGAGTGAAGTTATTCAATAACAAAAATGTTAAATGAGCATAAAGAATGACTGATGACGAAAAGGAGGATCAAAGAAGCGAAACTTGGAAGGCTGACCTTCATAGCGCCTCAGACAAATGATCAGCACAGAAACTTTGATGGCAAAAGCAAAAACTGAATTCTGAAGAGAAGAAGCACTCTGAAGTATTCTCTTAAAAAAATCCGTTAAGTTAAAAAAAAAAAACAACAGCAACAAAAAAGAATTGCTGGCATCATTTGGGTTGAACTGCTTGGCTTGATCTCATTTGGACCAACCGACGGAAATGCTTCCACAAAATGCAATAAGAAGATATGCAAGTCTGTTCATTACATCTGAAAAGAATGAACAAAAGTATGAGCAAAGCGAGTGTGCCTTTATAGATTTTTGTTTACCAAATGCCTCAAATGTTCATGCTTTTTGACAGAGGCTGGAGTCCAACTTTTTTTTTTTTTTTTTTTTCTTCCCCTCTCTATTACGCTCTCTCAAGACTGCCATGACACCCTTGACTCCACATTTGATGGACTGTAATAGAAGAGTGTAAAAAGCAGGGAAAAGCACCTGCGTTAGAAAATGGCCACACAAAAGTGTGGAGAACAGCTGTGCTCTATAGAAGGAGTTCCCTCATGACCAATGCAGGCTCCTGAGTGCTTCTATTGAAGCTCAGTGACCTACAAGCAATTTGCCTGAACACACAAAATTCTCTAGAAATGGTGGTTACTTTATTTATTAAGAAAAACTTGCATTTGCGAGGCTGGCATCCTGGCAAAATGTTTAAAATCATTGTTTCAGATACCATTATTTGAGGAGCGGGCCCGTGATGTATTAAAGGGGACGTATTTTGCTATATTTACAAGGTCATATTTTGATCTTGGACTCCCCTAGAGTACTCCTGAACATTCTAAGATCAAAACAGGATCCTTATTCAGCTCATACTGCCATCCTCAAAAAAACCCATTTGTATTCCATTGTAGTCTCTGCCTGAAATGCCTTTTTCGATATGGCCCTCACTCTCCGTGTGCCCACTTTCTTCTGACTGGCCAGCTCTGTGGAAGGCGGAGTTGGGTGGGACGAGGCTGCAGAACACAGTTTTCCGGGTCAGTCTCCCCAGAGTGAAACGTGAGACATGGCTGCCATCTGATAAAGAATCAGTGAGGAAATTCTGAAATCTAAGGTTATACTTGAATATAGATCTATTGAAATGAACTTGTTCTAATAAACAGCGGCAAAAGTGAAGGATGCAGTGCGAAAGTCTGGCAGCTCAAGTTCAAACTTGCTATCGGCTACAGCAGTACAGCGGTTTTTCTACTCTATAGCTAGGATGCAGGGAAAGCTAGAATCCACTCCATATAGACACATTTGTAGAACGGGTTGACATACCCAGGTGTAGACCGGAGTCCATAGAAATCCGGTGGGTCTGAGTTCAGAGGGAAACATGGACAGTGAGGAGCAGCTAAAAGTGGACCAACAGCTTATGGACTGCTTCGGTATGTATTAGGACCTGCTGGCTCGTGTGCATAACAGTGGTGTGTCGTTAGCATGGAGTAACAAACAGCTTCTGCGCTGGTATATGACGGAGGGGTGAAAGCTCCAGGCTAATGGCCTTTTCGGAATTGCCTGTGGTAATGGTTTACTCATTGCATCGGAATGACCAGCGTTTCCTCGCAGAGAATAGGTACGTTATGGATAGTGCGCGAGAGCTGAGCTCCGGTTATGTTATGAACATCATACAGGTTTTAAAGACCGTAAGTTCCATTTGCGTGAACCGTTGCTTATGTGGAGCTAGCAAATCGATAACTTTTCAATTGCCAATTTAATATTCAATCAACGGCAATGCAGAGAAATTGTTATACCGGTCACGTTATAGCCTGTGCGCTTCCCTATTGCTTTCACCGGTAGCATCTGAGAGCTTGCCCAGGTATTGGAGAAGTATCAGGCTGACCCCGGTCAAGGATAAGTAAAACGATCGTTTCACAAGCACCCAAAAACGCACCCCACGCTTTGCAAAACCTACGTCAGGTCTAACTGCACCTCTCCGGTTAGCTTTAACTGTAGTGGCTACAATAATGCAACGTAATGATGAAACTGTCACATTGATGCTTATGGAAGTAACACAAGCATACCGATCAGAATTACTGCATATAAGGTAACCAGGAGCATTCTTAATTAGCATGGCATGTGAACGAACATGCAGTAGCTGGTAACCGAGCAGTCATAACAACCAGAGACAAACGCTTGCAATACAGATTTACAGACGGCAAGTTCCGTTACCTCAGACAGTTGTACCAATTATCCAAATTTCAAACAACTATTAAAAGTTAGCTTCAAATAAGATTTATATTCACACGCCTTCTGTAGAGTTTCCACTGATATTACTCTTGCATATTTAGGACACAAACATTAGCAACAGTGCTACACCTACAATCAACTGGCTATCACGTTATGCAGTAAAAGGAACTTGCAGCTTCTCTGTCTGTGAGTCATGGACAGTCGCGACTGATACAGGCATTATCTTCAGATATTCTACAAAGCCTGCATTTGAGGCCAGTTGTTAGTGCTAACTATCGCTAGCGGTCCTGCTAGCCACCCGTAACATGTTAGCTTCACTTACATTATTTGCCGTTATATCGTTACTTACAGCTTGTGACTCTTGACCGATTCAGCTGCTTCAGGTTTGAGAAGCAGCTGAAATGCTTATCCTTTGTCGAATTCTCCTTTATTGACAAAGCTGTCTTTGATGAAATGCTGAGCACAAACGGCTAAAGTTCCCTTTGGACGAGGCTGTTTGCTGCCAGCAAACAAAAAAAGCTACCCACTGATTTCTGGTGGCATCCTCTTCCAGAGAGAAATGGGTGTTTTTCTTTGAGTCCAAAAGTAAACGGACAAGCAGCTTTGGGAGAGATACTGACAAAACTGCACCTCAAATGATCTGCGGATCATCTTTTGTATTTACAAAAGTGTAGATGCTACTAAGGCATAGTATGATCTGCTGTTGTTAGTGCCTGCTCGAACCGTTTCAGTTGTGGGCAGGTCCAGCGCCATGAATGGCTCTGACTAGGTCTGCACTAATTGAAGGGCACAACCTGACTTCAGGTTTTGCCCAGATCTCATGAAGATCTCGGGCAGCGCTGTTCAGAGAGGAAATCACGTTCTTGGATTACGGCAAAACCTCTGTATCTTATGTTTAGAAACTTTTCAGAGGTTGAGTATGGACAACCAACATTATAACATTACTAATATGTATTAAAAGAAGGATCAGCATAATGAGTCCCCTTTCAGGAGGACTTTTAGAATAAAATAACCTATTAGTTGTCGTCTTAAACAGGGGTACGCACATAAAATTCCCATGCTGTTCACCCAGTGGCGATTTAACTGCCCTCAAAATAGGCCGGTCAACACAAACTGAATATTCATTGCATTATTTCAAATCTAATGCTACATTGTGCTCAAGAAAAAAAGTCATAACGTGTCACTGTTTAAATTGTGATTGTCAGCCCTGTATAATTATGAACAACCACAAGCTGTATTACCATAAATTAAGGGTGCATTAAAGCTAAGAAATGCATATGAATTCTGGACACCGTAGAAGTGCCCTGGAAGTGAGTGGGATTCTGGACGACCATAGTCAGTGATGCTGTGCAACGTGTTTTGTGTGCGCGTGACAGTTGCTTCCATTTTAGGTGTGGAGCTATTTTTTCTCTTGAGAGTACAAGCAATTACATCTGTGGCTGTGCCATACACTTGAATTGATCCCACATATTGAGGGTACTGTAAATGTCATTTAAAACACGTTATCAGTTGAGTTTCATTTTATTACTGAGTTGGTCATCACATGGTGCATTCGTTCTGTTAAACGAGGTTGATAAAGGCTGGGTCGTCATCGTGGTACACACCGCACTGCCCATTCCCCAATTGACTTGTACATCAAGAATACAACATTAATTCTGTTAGTAGTCGATGATTGTTACTTTTGTTTCGTTTGTTTTTAATCAGTTGCTCACATGAAAGGCCATTTACAGAACACAATTTTCTGTTCTGGTGTTGCATCATTTACCAGTGAGTTGATAGTGAATGTGCAGCAATGGACTTCGGTCTCCCCCTAATGGTGCATTGAGGAATTGTACGGTTACGAGGTAAAGATTGAAATTTTGCTATGGAAAGAAATTCCCTCAACCTTTTCCACACGAGAGACATGCAGCGCCAGAGCCATATACTTGGTTGCAGAATGGATAGAGTTTAGAATTTTCCACTTTTCTCGCTTATATTGGACCATTTTTGAGGAGCGACTTTCCAAAGTTTGGGTGGACATGCAAGTTCTGAGCCCGGAGGCCAGAAGACCATGCACACAAGGGCTACTTTTTCCTTGTGCAGGGGAAAATGTCTAAAAATGGGTGTAGAATGGGGAGAATCTGTGTATAGTAGTGTATTTCTGGGTCAAGGATTTGTGTGTATGGGTGGGTGGGAGAGGGGCAGGGATTAAAACGAATTGAGCGTGCTCTCATTTGTAACTCTGTTGGCCAAGAAATTGAGACCAAAGAGAGAGAGAATGAACATTGAGGGGGAAAGTTTGAATAAATTAAGTGCAGTTTTTCTTTCTTACTTTAGTTCTATATTTCGAGACCTCAGTACTTATCTAGACAGGTGCCATGAGTCTCAGATCGATGATGGGGTTTGGAAAAATTGAGTTCTCATAGTGTGCTACTCCGTCAATTTGTACGGTGTAGATCATGAAAATGAAGGGTGCGCCCAGTATATTCCGAAAAATTGTGCTCGGTCGTGCGACTGTTGTTTACTGCAGATAAGCCTGCCAATTGAACGTTTTGGCATTCTCCAGTGAGCATGCTCACAAGATTTTCCTCCACGAAGGCTAAGAGTAATGTTCAGTGCTGTTGCCGGCCCTTTTTCTGTATTAAAAAAAGCCTTCGTACCAAACATCAGTGAACACTGCATGGTGAGTTTTTAAAGCATTTCATCCACAAATGCTCAGTACATGTACAAGTGTACGGTTTCACTGAAAACGGAAGACTTCTCACGAAGGACCCAAAAAATATTGACCCTGGTATGCATGCATCTTGCTCACAGACAATTTCAGGCTAATGTAATCTCTTACTTCGAGATAGTAAAGTGAGATGACATGCATTTCTCACTGGTTGTCGCCTCCTCAATGGCTCATATGAACTACCGCTCATCACTTTAGAATCCCTCAGTTGGGTGAAATAAAATTTACTAACTTGTCCGTAAACATTTTTCTTTTTTTCAGTATTTGACTGATCAGTTTCATATTTTATATGCGCGTATATGGGGTGAAAATCTAGACCAAGTTCGATTTTGGCTGTGTTGCGATAGACCAAGCTCAAAGGTGTTCTTCCCTCCACTGCAAATGTGAGTGCCGCTCCGGCGGAGGGGTGCAAAAAACATTAGCTTTATCGGAACCCTGGAGGTAAAGATAAACAAGCAGAGTCTTCAGTTAGCTGTAAGGTAGGGGCGTTTTTCAGCTATTGTGCTGTAGCAGCTCCGTAATTTTGTGACAGACACCCAGCCCTTGGAATATAGGGGTAAATTTTTTTTTTTTAAAGAAAAAACCATAGGGAATATTAGCGTTGCGACAGCAGGGTCATTTTCAAGAATTATGTGGGCATCTTGACATTTGTACCCCTTAGTTTTATAAAAGGGTCATACTCCGATCATTAACTCACTCAAGATTAACTACTGCCTTGTTTACGAAATAATGCTTAAGACATTACACGAGGGCAAGTACACACTGTAATAAATTGACTGAATTTAACAATTAAAATAACGCACTTTCTCCTTGTTATTTTGACTCAAAGTAAAGTCTTGCGCGCATAAATTGTGGTTTACAGTTAACATACATGGAACCTCTGTTATAAACTGATTGCTACATTACAGTTATAATAACTGGCAGAAAGGTGCCAGTTTATAACAGCAATCTTACAATTTACGACCGTGCCACATGATGGTAACGCAACACAACTAACATTAGTGAGGCAGGCTGTACACTGCTAGTGAAAGGCCTTTTTTTTAAATATGGAAACGCTTCGTTCAGCTTTTGAGACAAAATTACTAAAACGCCAAGTAGTGAAAAAGAAATTTGGGGAACGCAAACAGGATAAATCCTCATTAGGTTTGCCGTAAATACAAAGACAAAATCGGATATGCGCAGCCTGGCAAAAAAAAAATTGCCCATGGATTAGCATTTTCGCCGGGTCGTAAAAAGTGATGCAGAAGTTGACTATAGCGGGGCTATCGTGAGCTCTCCGGGAGTGACGAAACGCAGTGGGGCTTTCGCATTAAACCTACTGAAACTAACGTCTTTCTTCACTTGAGACTCCCTGAGAGTTTTGAAGTATAAGCAGTTATCCTAAAAAAGTGCCCGCACTCGCGAATACAAAGTACTCAGTTGGGATTTTTGAGGACAGCTCCTTATGCAACCGAGCGATGGTGGTATAGTGGTGAGCATAGCTGCCTTCCAAGCAGTTGACCCGGGTTCGATTCCCGGCCATCGCAGGATACATTGTTTTGGTGTTCGTCTGTTTCCCTAGTGTTCTCTCCACTCAAATGAACTTTCTTGACAAGTGACACATTACCAAAGCACAAGTCAGAAACTTAGACTGTGTATTTGTCCTTAAATTGACGCAAGAGTGGCTCAAGATCCGATAATTGCGAATAGAGTGCTTTAGATACTGCTGTTCAACAGTGTGAATGTTAATTTATGAATGCCGACAGTTTGTTCTGTATATGGGCAACAAAAAGACCAATCACCGTTACTGGGTTGTTCGGCCACATCACTCAGAACTTGTTTAGGCAGACCATTCATTTCCTCATTGGCTGCATAGTAGCTAAAAGCAGTTTCACCAGTCTTTGTCCGAGTGGGGGGCTTAGTTAAAGTAAAATTTTGTAGAGACCTAAGGGTCCTTGCAGGGATGTAGGATTGGAACATGTCTCTTAAGTACTTACGTCCCATACCATTTAAGGATTTAAAAGCAAGTAGCAATGTTTTGAAATGATTTCTGCAATTAACAGGGAGCAAGTGTAAGGACCGCGGGATCGGGAAAATGTGTTCTGTTCTTTTTCTTTTAGTGAGAACCCTGGCCACAGCATTCTGAATCAACTGGAGCGGTTTAATGGTGATCTTAGGAAGCCCTGTAAAGAGTCTGTTGCAGCAATCAAGCCTGCAAGAAATAAAAGCATGAATGAGCTTTTCAAGATCGTTCTGTTACATGACAGAACACATAATTTAGTGATGTTCTTGAGGTGATAAAATGCTGATTTTGTTACTGGTTTAATGTGGCTGTTAAAATTCAGATCACTGTCAATGATCACACCAAGGTTTCTGACAGAAACTTTAACTTTTAGCCCCTTGGTGTCAAGAAGGTTAGCGACCTTAAGCCTTTTTTCTTTCCGAACAAATAAAATAACTTCTGTCTTGTCTGCATTCAATTGAAGGAAGTTACGAGCCATCCACTTATTAATTTGGTCAAGGCACTGACAGAGAGATTCAACAAGAGTGAGATCATCTGGTAGCATAGCTAAATAAATCTAGGTGTCATCTGCATAAGTGTGATAAGTGATTGAGAAATTCTTCATAATTTATCCCAGAGGTAGCGTGTAAAGGTTGAATAATAGGGGTCCTCGCGTTGATCCCTGGGAGACTCCACGGGTCAGGGTTACTGGTGCTGAGGTACAGTTGCCAATAGTGACAAAAAAGCTTCTCTGCTGCAAATAGGACCTTAACCATTTGATGACCATACCGAAGAGGCCAACCCAGTGTTCAAGTCGGTGTAGTAAAATATTGTGGTCAATTGTGTCAAACACAGCACTGTCATCCAGCAGCAGCAAGACTGATGTTTTGCCTGCATCCGTATTAAGGCGAATATCATTAATAACCTTAATTAAGGCAGTTTCAGTGCAGTAACTTTCTCGGAAGCCAGACTGATAGTCATCAACTGTTTTCAGTCAGAAAAGTAGTTAGTGGGTTAAAAACTATTTTTTCGATGATTTTGCCAATCAAAGGCAGTTTAGATATGGGTCTGTAATTGTTAAGAACTGAAGCATCTAGGTTAGGGATGCACCGATATGAACATTTTGGCTGATACCAATATTAATATTGCTGTTATGGCCGATAACCGATATTTACCGATATAAATATGTTTTAAAAAAAAGTTTGAGATGATAAAATTTTGTACAGACTGAAAATCATGATAACTGAATTTTTATGTCTTTATTTTTAAAATATGTTTTACTTCCAAATAACAAGGTTACAGGGCTACCATAAAGCACAAGTAACCAAGTGTTACTTTTTGGCAACCATTACCACTAGTAGCTATGCTTGCGCTAGCCATTTGCCACATCGCCAGGGACCTGTAAACCAGGGACGTGTGGTCAGGATAGGCAGTGACTTCTTTTTTTATCACTAAATTTTGCCTTCCCGTTTCCACTTACGATTCATGATGGTCAAACAATCAATTTGACCTTTTTTTCTAGTTAATTAAGCTTGTAATGATTAAATGGCGATAGTGACAAAAAGATTAATTTACCTTTCTTCTTTGATTTGAGACTGCAAGGAAGTAAATCTTAATTATTAATTAGGGGAAAATTTCAGCTCTTGGTAATTCCGCATTTTGTTTTGATCTTTTTTTTATCGGATGATGATAAAGACTGAGAATAAACTCCCTATTTTTTTTAAAATGGCATTGAAAAGTACGTGTTTAAGAAGGGAAATATTATTGTTAACATATTGACCACACATTGAACGCCACATAAGGTTTTAATATTTGTTAGAGGAAGCTCATGCAATGCCATTAAGTAAATATGAAAAGACTTGAACAACGCTTATTCTTGACACTCATACGACGAGTGAGTAGTCATTATTGTTATATTACGTTCGATCATTGACAAGTCACTTCCTTCCGGTATGATTTTATTTTAATGTTAATGCCCCTCTTGCATTTGCATTTTTTAAAATTTCGCTTCGCGCGCTGCATTATGGACCGAGACCAACATTGTGGCTTAACAATTTTTTCTGACTTTAGCCGCAGTGGCAACACATTTTTTTCCCTAGTGCAAGCACAGAGTAGCAAATGTGTTGCTAAATTAAAGTACAGTACAATAACTGATCCGAGTGTGCCATCTAGTGATACAATATTATAACTGCGTGCATAAATTAGCAGCTCCATGTCCACTGACATCAACATCTGCGCAAAGCGGCTACCGTTGCAAACACCGTTGCTCTACTCGAACGCGCCATATGCAGATAATCCTTAAATGAGGAATTACATTCATATTTTAATGCGTAACGTCTAACGAAGTGGTCTGTGTCCAAAGTAACGAAGTGAAAGTATACTTTTTATCTTTTAAATGTAGTAGAGTAAAAGTCCCAGTTAAAAAAAAAATCAAGTAAACTACAAATCAAAAAAAAAAAAACTGAAGTTTGCAACGAAGCACATGTACTCCTCTGTATGATGATGTATTCCAAGTCCCTTCATTGTATCCGTTCTCTCGTATCGGTTGCGAGATTCAATAGGAAGGTTAAGGAAATAATTCTGGGACCGGCTGCGAAATTCAAAAGGGAAATTGAGGAATGTAATATACCAATCTAGCGTGAAACAATCTTAACAGTGGTCGGAATGTGATTTTAATTTCCCTATTGAATCTCGCAGCCGATACTGTCCACCATGGTTATTAACTGTCGTATCGGTTGCAAGATTAAATAGGGGAAATAAAAACACTTTCCGACCATTGTTATGATTCTTTCACTCTAGATTGGTATGATGTGTTACATTCTTCTCTATGGAATCCCGCAACCGGCAACAGAGAAAACAAGCATGAAGCTGAAACAAACCGAACCAATCTAGCGTGAAAAAAGATAGCCAAATGCAACAAAATCAAATGGAACTTTTTAAAATTCCGGGGTGCTAGCTAGAGCAAATGCAGCATATGCATCCACCATATTAATATTTAATCCACCTTTTGCTGTTTATCAGAAGAAAATACGCAGAAATTTTTGTAAAATGGTGACCAATATCACCAACAAACATCATCTTCACATTACCTGGACTTTGCAGGTGTTGCATACTGCTTTTCGAGTATCTTCTTTTGACACCGTGAAAAATGACCACACCGCTTACATTTTTTCCCCCTCTTCAGTTTAACACCCCAAAATCCTGTGCTGCGTTCCTGTCACTGTCACATGCCCAAACAAATACTGCATGGCTAAATCCCTCCACACCCCTATCCCTACACGCATACACAAACGGCAACTAGACGGATATAAACATCGGTTGATTATATTGGCCCAGTTTTACTCATCGGACCGATGCCGATATGTTAAAAAAAATCGGCCGATACCGATATGAATGCCGATATATCATGCATACCAGTAGCTCATATGAAAGGCCATTTAAAGAACGAAATTTTCGGTTATTATGCTGCTCATTTACCAGTGAGTAGATAGATAGATAGATAGATAGATAATTTGTACCCTGGTTAAACACTAGATTGCAGCATCTGTTTATACACCCGGAAGTAAAATTCGCACGTAGACTCCCATTCATTTTCGCCTACTTGAAAATAAAATTTTCAATAACACTTGCCTGTGAGTCGGTATTATTTCGGTATCGCTGTGCAGCGCAACATTTTGTCTCCCTAAATATGTGGTTTTGGAGGATGGAAAGCAGCACACTTGGTAAAAGGAAGATCGAAATGTGACTCGCTGTCAACGTTAAAATGCCAGCAGAGAAGTTGAATTCAGGTGACCGAGGCTTTTAATGACCCTCTGATGACATAATAGCGCTCTGCTCAGATTCTAAAAATTGACACCGCAATAACCGGATGTCAGACAAACTCTGACTGTACTGTGTGCAGGTATGTACTGCAGTTTGTCTCCCTCTGCGTCTGGATTACGTTTTTTTTTTTTTTTTTTTTTAAGTTAGAAAGCATGGTTCATAACACCGCTGTTATGAGACTTGCAATAGCGACAGCCGATACTCGGATAGGCCGTACATGGCCGGTGTTTCCCATTGATGACACAATGGCCTTTTCCAAAGCCCATTACTGACGGTGAAAAGTGTGATCGCTGCGCTCGTGCGTGTGGACGGGATGGATTTGATCGAACCAAAATCAAAAGGAGTACTTACATATACAAAACTCTTCGTTTAACCTTCGTCGTCCTCTGTAAGCAATACTGTCTTAAACGAATTCGAAGTCGCCATTTCGTTGATGGTGTTTGTCTGATATCCGGAACATTATGGATTTTCCAGCTCTATTTTAGCGGGAGTGACGTCATCTGTGCGGAGCGCTATTGCTTGAACGTGTTCACCGTTATAAGAAATGTCGGTGAATGTCTAGACGTTAACAAATTACTCTCTGGTTTCCTCACTTCATTGTACCCAGGTTAAGCATATTTGCCGTCAACTGAATTGTTCATATTGAATCACATGGCTAATGCCAGTGTTGTTAAAAGGAAGCGCTAGTTAACTCTGGCTACTCCTTTACTAAGCTTCATCTTTGCCCCTGTCCCGCTTAAACACTGCTGTCAAAAATGATCACTGCACAGCGCGGATCGATGGGATAGAGAAAGGTTTTCTCTCCTGATTTCTGACAGCCAAGCCTTTCTCCCCTCCTTGTCTTTGGAACTATGCATAAACAGACAAAGCGACTTGTCCACTGTTTTAAATATTATGCAAGTAAGAAGAACTGTCGCTAAATGTCAATTACCAAGAGCTAGCTAGTTAGCCACCTTCTTAATTTTATTAACTGATCAGTCAATGAAGTCCCCGCAATGGTAGGGATACCAAGGTAGCTCGCTGGTGATCATTACCAATAGCTCGCGTTTGCTTTCAGTCAGCAGTCTATTCAAGTCAATGGGACGGCTAATTGGCTAGCTAGCACGGTAACGCAATTTTTTTTCTATTAAAGTGACAAATTTGCTTTTCTACGTTAATTTACGTATTAAACATTTTCTTTGAACCCTTTAAATGAATATTGCTGCAAAAGGCAGCTGCCAATCTCGGCATTTTAACGCTTATATTGACTTATTTGATATTGGCCTCGTAGGAAACCACTAATTTTTATTAAGAAGTTGGGTGTATAAATATGGTGGCCCGTGGCCGGGTGCTTCACTTTGGGTTATGCAAATATGACATCAGCAATCTAGTGTTCTACACACACACACATATATATATGGGCCTGTCCACAGAAATGGGGTACATAAGTGTGACACACAAGACGAAAAATAAACCAATAACGGAGAAAAAAAGATTCAACCTAATAAGTCACTAAAGGGACCTTGAATAACTTTCTGCAGTCGTAAGGATAATATCAGCAAAGATGACATTGGAACACACAGTTGAAATGGTCATGGCAACACCAATTTACGTATGTAACAAAACAGATATTTCAACCTAAAATCAACAAAAAAAAATGCTTATTAGAAGTAGGTGAAAACATTAATTTATTCTAAAAGTCATAAAAACAATAACACTGATAAAAAATACATTGAATAGTGTTAAAAATTAAATTTTCTTCCAGATTTGCAATTTGTGGATTTCCCGCTTGCAAATTCTGGCACATAGTGTTTTTCAACACTCAAAGCAAACACCTTGCAAAGTTAAAAATTCAGCTAAATGAACTCCATTGAACATCAGTAACATCAATCAATAAAAAACCTTACATAAATCAACACCACAACTAACAATATTCGTTTTCCAAAACTAGCTGAAAGGTATTACGTAGCCTATGTAACAGGACAGACAGGACGTATGTAACAGAAACTGCTGAGACATTTCCTCGAAAATAATATAATTTACTCCCACGTGGCATATTTAATGGTTTAAATATTCAAGACAGATTGCATTCAAATTCAATGCAAAGACGCAAATACACGAGTTTCACGCGGATTCGCGTCTTTGCATTGACTTTGAATGTGATCTGTCCTGCGAAAAATTCGTTCGCGTCCAGTGTGAAAGCGGCTTTATTGTTAACATTCACAACGATATTTTCGGGTAAAGAAATAATTAAACAATTCAGAACGACAATAACAACGATTAAAAACATTTTTTGATGAACATACATTCGGATTCAACATTTATTACAACATAACCATATGGAATATCTTATTTATTATGAAATAATTAATCGGAACAATGACACGGAATTAGAAAACAATTGGCCAGGGAGGTGCAGAACGTTTTTCTGATTACCTTTTTATTTATTGGGGTGGCGTAGCATTTAGTCTAATCGTAATAGTCTGCGCAGGTGACCTCCGTTTTCCTGGTGCAATTCCCACAGACGGGTCTGAAGCAATTGCAGCAGGTGACCCGTCTTATTTTGTGAGTCAGCTCCTGCGGACCTGGCACTGCCTCCGTTTTGGTGCCAGCGTATCCTGCTGCTGCTGCTGGCTCAACTTTTTGCCAGTGCTGCCCAATAAAATAAAATAATTCTAGACTACTCTACTCCACCAATTCTGACAGGGGCATCGGTTAGTTGCTAGGCAAACAAAAGATAACATTTTTCCAAAAAAAATTACAGCCGCAAAACTGTACAGTCAGTGAGACCGCTAATGGCAGAAATGGGTAGATTTGGTGATATTTCATGCTCCGTAGGTGTAATCTATATAAAAAGCCGACGAATTTGCTCCATGTTTGCAGTCCAATCTGATACTTCAAAGTGCATTATTCGCCCAAACTATTGTGTTGATTATGCCAAATAAATGATGTGATCATCGCTCATTTTCTACTACGTTCGTAACAGTACTTACGTAAGTAATATTCGTGACAGATTCAGAGAAAATCATTCCAGCATTGCAGACGATGCTTGCATGACCTTCAAGCAATGGCGTCAACGTCGAGGCGCACACGCATATTTAGTAGGTCTATTTAGCTGTGACTGAGTTCACAGTCGTAGATTCGCATGAATTTTTCTTGTTTAGGTGGGGTTACGAACGTAATATTATTTGGACAGACTCGCAACGCAAAATTTTTAAAAATCATTGACAGAAATCCGAAGGAAAGAAATACGATAGAATTATTGATTTCAGTTATCAACAAATGGACTCTTACTTTTCGTACATGTATGGGTGGTTATTTCCGCAAATATATCCCAGTCTGACCCATTTTTATGTTCGTAACTGTAAGGACAGACGATGGTTACGAACGTAAGCTTTTCAAATAGGGTGTCATTAAATTACCCGTCTTTAATTTTTTTTAGAAAACGAAGAGAAACTAAAAGAAACCAAGTTATTTATTCAAGCTGACAACTTTACTCAAAATAAGGGCGCCCTTTGATGGGCTGAAACCGCCCTGAAATGAACTACATCTACAATGTCACAAACAATGTCAAAAACTAGGGTGGACATTTTCTTCTTTCTGCTAGTAAAAATAAAACTAGGCAAAGCATTACTTCAAAAATGTTCTTATTATATCTTTGTCATATGTATAACACAATAAACATACAGTTCAGTGAATTGTCGAACACTGTAACGTGTTATTTAATCGTTAATGTACCATGCCCCTTAGGTACCCCATTTCTGTGGACAGGCCCATATATATACAGTATATGATTGTTAGTGAATGTGCAGCAATGGACTTCTGTCTCCTCCTGCTGGTGCATTGAGGAATTGTTCGGTTACGAGGTAAAGAATTAAATTTGGTTATACCAACTCCAGCAATCTTTTCCACACGAGAGACAAGCAGCGCCAGAGGTATCTACTTGATTGCAGAATGGATTCAGTTAAGAATTTGCCACTTTTCTCACTTATATTGGACAATTTTTGAGGAGCAACTTTTCAAAATTGGCGTGAACATGCAAGTTCTGAACCCCAAGGCCACAAGACCATGCACACAAGGGCTACCTTTTCCTTGCGCCAAGGAAAATGTCTAAAAATGGGTGTAGATTGGGGAGAGTGTGTTTAGAAGTGTATTTTTAGGTCAAGGATTTATGTGTATGGGTGGGCGGGGGAGAGGGGCAGGGATTAAAGCGAATTGAGAGTGCTCTCATTTGTAACTCTGTTGGCCGAGAAAGTGAGACCAAAGCGAGAGTGAGTGAAATTTCACTCTCAATTAAGAGCAGTTTTTCTTCCTTACTTTAGTTCTATAGCTTGAGACCTCAGTACTTATCTAGACAGGTGCCATGAGTCTCAGAAAGAAGATGAGGTGTGGAAAAATTGAGTTCTCATAGTGCGCAGTCAATTTGTACGGTGTATGATCATGAAAATGAAGGGCGCGCACAGTATAATCCGATAAATTGTGCTTAGTCGTACAACTGTTCTTTATTGCAGATAAGCCTGCCAATCGAGCATTGTGGTAGTCTCCAGTGAGCATGCTCACAAGATTTTCCTCCACGAGGGCTAAGAGTAATGTTCAGTGCTGTTGCTGGCCCTTTTTCTGTAAAAAAAAAAAAGCCTTCATGCCAAACATCAGTGAACACTGCATGGTAAGATTTTGAAACATTTCATCCACAATTGTACAGTACATATACAAATGTACGGTTTCACTGAAAAGGGAAGACTTCTCACAAAGGACCCAAAAAATATTGACCCTGGTATGCACGTTTCTTGCTCACAGTCAATTTCAGGATAATGTAGTCTCTTACTTCGAGATAGTAAAGTGAGATGGCATGCATTTCTCCCTGGCTGTCGCCTCCTGAATGGCTGAAATGAACTACCGCTCGTCACTTTGGACTCCCTCAGTTGGGTGAAATAAAATTTACAAACTTGTTCGTAAACTTTTCCCTTTTTTTGCCTTGTCAGCGCTCTTGCGCCATCAGTATTTGACTGATCAGTTTCATACTTTACTGTATATGCGCGTATATGGGGTGAAAATCGAGACCAAGTTCGATTTTGGCTATGTTGCGATAGACCAAGCTCAAAGGTGTTCTTTCCTGTGAGTGCCGCTCCGGCGGAGGGGTGCAAAAAAACATTAGCTTTATGGGAACTCTGGAGGTAAAGATAAACAGGCAGAGTCTTCAGTTAGCTGAAAGGTAGAGGCGTTTTTCAGCTATTGCGCTGCAGCAGCTCCGTAATTTTGTGACAGACACCCAGCCCTTGGAATATAGGAGTACATTTTTTTAAGAAAAAAAAAAAAACAATGGGGAATATTAGCGTTGCGACTGCAGGAACTTTTCGAATGTTATGCAGGCATTTTGACATTTGTACCCCTTAGTTTTATAAAAAGGGTCATACTCCGATTATTAACTCACTCAAGATTAACTACTGCTTTGTTCACGACATAATGCTTATTATATCACAAGAGGGCAAGTAGGCTACTCACTGTTAAAAATGGACCGAATTTAAAAATTAAATTAACGCACTTTCTCTTGTTATTTTGACTCTAAGTAGAGTTCTGTGCGCATAAACTTGTACAGTTAACAAACATGGAATCTCGGTTATAAACTGATTGTAAAATTACAGTTAAAATAACTGACAGAAAGGCGCCAGTTTAAAACAGCAATCTTACCATTTATGACCGTACTGGTGCGACATGATGGTAACGCAACACAGCTAGCGAGACAGGCTGTAACTCAAAATGAACTGCTAGTGAAAGGCAATTTTTTTTTATATGGAAACGCTTCGTTCAGCTTTTGAGACAAGAAGACGAAAACGCATAGTAACAGTTAGTGAAAAAGAGACATTTGGGGAACCCAAACAGGATAAATCAGTTGACTATAGCGAGGCTATCGTGAGCTCGCCGGGAGTGACGAAACGCAGTCGGGCTTTTATGTTAAACCTTCTGAAACGAATGTCTTTCTTCACTATAGACTCCCTGAGAGTGTTGAAGTATAAGCAGTTATCCAAAAAATTATCAAGGCAGCTAAGAGCTAAGAACAGACTCGCACCCCAAGTGCCCGCGCTCGCGAATGCAAAATATTATGTTCGGATTTCCAATGAATTTCCGCAGTTCCGCCGAGCGATGGTGGTATAGTGGTGAGCATAGCTGCCTTCCAAGCAGTTGACCCGGGTTCGATTCCCGGCCATCGCAAGGAGTTATTTTGGTGCTCATCTCTGTTTCCCCACTTTTCTCTCCACTCAAATGAACTTTCTTGACAGACTAGCCAAAACATCAGTCAGAAACTTAGTAATGAGACAGACCGTGCATTTGCCGTTAAATCGACGCAATAGTGCAGGGGTCCCCAATCTTTCCCAGAAAGGGCCAGTGTGGGTGCAGGGTTTCATTGCAACCGAGCACATACACACCTGTTACTACAAATCAACCCCTGGACTCTTTGCTATTAAGCTTGATTAGTAGCATCAGGTGTGTAGCTGCTTGGTTGCAATGAAAGCCTGCACCCACACCGGCCCTTTCTGGGAAAGATTGGGGACCCCTGCTATAGTGGCTCAAATTCCGATAATAGCACAGAGTGCTTTGAATACTGCTGCTCAACAGTGTGATTGTTAATTTATTAATGCCAACAGTTTGTTCTGCAACAAAAAGACCAATCACCGTTCATGGGTTGTCTGCCTATACAAGCTCTGAGTGATGCTGCCAAACCACTCATTTCCTGACCCAAGCAATGAGGTCGTTGCAAGTTACGTAGGTGGTCATGATCCCCAAAGCAAAATTTACACAAAGGTTGTTCTCAGCATAGTGAATATGGGGAAATTTTGTGCTGCTGTTGCTTGCACCAATAATAATGCCATTTAGTCATCTGGAAAATACAGCAAAATAAGTTTACATCAATTTCCATGAAATGGTGAAGCCCTTTTGAAAGAGTGGCTTGTTCAATTGACAAGAATTGACTGTGGACAGCCTTACAAACCAACAAACATTCAGTTCTTTGCTCAGAGCACTTCGGAAAAGCTGCCTCACGTACCAGAAGTTCATGATTAAGTCAATGGTTTTGTTGCAATAAAAACTGGTTTTAAAGTGAAGATTTAAAGAAATTAGTGTTAAATATATATTCTATACAAATATTAACCTAAAGCCAGAACGCCCCCGTAACGTGGGTAACGAATTAGCATAATAAATACAGCATGTTTCCTAATAGCAACCTCGTCATGCGGCATATCCCCTTAAAGCAAAGAAACTTGGGGAAAAGTTTGACCATTTTTACCTAAACCGAACACAATTCAAGTACCAAGCAAGTAAATAAGCATCTAGCAAAACATTTAATAAATAAGATCAAGGTGCTATCGCAGACATTTCTGCTGAATTTGGGCTATGCATACAAACGATACCGCAAATGAAAAAGGACAGTCCACAAATTCCAACGATATTAGCCTTGTCATTTTAAATTGTCACCACACTCAAAGAACAGCAGGCGTACACTTTAAATGCTACAGGGATGAGCAAATAATTTTCTTACCTTTGATATTTTGTCATAAAAGCTGTTTGTGGGTAAATCTGTACTTGCTATTGTTTTTGCAAGTCTATCTGAGAGTCCTCCCCCTATTATGCTATGCACTGGAAGACCTCAGCAGTATAATCGCTTTAAATGTTTTTTTTTTTGTATTTTTGCGATGAGCAACCGCTAAATATTCAACTGTTGTTTTCAAAGCCGGTATATGACTGAGAATCCTTGCGCCAATATGCTCAAGTTCAAACACTGCACAGCTACACAAATGCTAAATCGACCAGTGAATATATAGTCTGTTGAGCTAGTGTCGTGGATAAGGCGGAGCGTTTGGACCTGAGGTTCAATATCCAGTTATACATGCGACCTTTCAGAGCAAGGAAATCATTTTTTTTGTATAAATAAATAATAATCGATGCATCCCCTTTCAATCAAAGGTATCTTCCTGGGTTACTTTGGGGATCACGTGACTTACACAACGGTTTCCGCATCCAGTGCAAGACCTCCATTAAAAGATACCATCCCAGGCGGCTGGACTTGGATCTTTTCGAATTGCACAAATGATAACCACCCACCCCCTCCGTACAATCAGGAATCACCCAAACCACGCCCCCACCACTCAGTTCTTGTGTGTGCTTCATTCCACGACAAACAGCTGATCGGCGCGGCAGGTGTGCTGACAATCTGTGCTGCCTTGTCAAAAAATACTACCGTAATGCAAAGTGATCGTAAACTCTGCGTATGCCAAATAAAAATTTTCATATTCACCCAAAAGCATTGAAATTGATAGCTGAATAGCTGAATGAACACAGAACTCAGAACAGTTTGAATTATCTCAATATCTCATCTAGAACCAGAGTTATAGCAATTTTAAGATTCGTTTTCAGGGCTCAAAAATCAAACAGATGTGAAGTAATTAAGACGCTTTACTCCTGGAATTTATGTAAAATCGCCATAACTTTTTTATTCTTGGAGATATTAAGATGAAGTTTGGAACCTAGGGATATTTTCGGGTGTTCTGTAACATGCTGCAATCAAAATCACTGTAAGACAAATAGTTTTCAAGCTATCCTGACTATGTTGACTTCCTTAGTTGCCTGAAAAATATTCAAGGTGCTAGTGTCGCTAAAAGAAAAGGACATAACATATTTTCAAACTCAAAATGTGTTCTTTTTTGCCATTTTTCAAAAAGGATTACCAATGACATGATGATAATAAAATGAAAAGGAATTCACAACAGCCCACGACTATATTTGATATATTCTGTCATTTACTATCATAATAGACTCCTTGTTCTTTATTCCAAACTAAATTGTACCAAGCATCCAACAATTAATGAAAAAAGTCAAGGATGCCACCCCGACATTACCCACAAACCCTGTCCACACATGCGTGGCCCAGACTGGCTCGACTACCTTTTTTTGGAAGTCAAATTCCCGTGAATAGTCAGCTGGAAGACGTCATCATTCTAACATGAATAGAGGCCCAAAAAGTTGATTTATCGCATCAAAAAGTGAATTTAACGACTCTTACCTGCTTATCCCTCGTTTGAAATGTTCATTTGGTGTGTAATGAGGGTTAAATCCGTAACATTTCGGCAAAAATTGCATCAAAAGTTTGTCACATATATAAGTTTTCAAAACTGAAACTTGTGTAACGCAAAATTTTATTTTGCATGCGCAATGCGCAATCAGGTAAAACCCTGCCTAGGTTGAGTGTACTTCATAAACACTGCCGAAAACACCAGTGGTGCGGCGGTGGCGCCCCTAGCGACTATTGCCGTACCTAGCAAATATAAATATGCCAACAGTTCGAAAGGCGGACCGAAAAAAGATGTAAATTTATGATTTTTGAAGATACTTGAGATGTGAGAGCAGAAATGGAGCCCAAAATTTTAGGTTTGTGCAAGCACAGAACCGCGAGGTAGCATATTTTGATAGGTAGCAAAAATTGACAGAACACTGGAGACAACATTACAACACAGACAGCATTTAGCAGCGGTGGATATCAATGGCTGTTGCACAGGATTTACAGCATAGCCGGGGAATAATAGCCCACACGCAAGTAGGGCAGTCAGACCTAATGTTACATCACACAAAGCCACCAACAACAACACCTGTATCTTTCGACACTGGATTCACAGCATAACCAAGGCATAATATCCTTAGGTGTGTAACGATTCTGAATCGATGTTTTTTTTAAAGCGTAGTAACACCACCTGCTACCATGGGGCGAACATCCGAGCTTTCCCTTTTCCTTTATTAACCCCCGTGATGTCCTGAACGAAAGTGCTTAACATCAAAGGGCATGGGAAATGCTTCCGGAAAAAACTTGACTGACATCAGTATTTTTCGGGTGGAGGAGCCAAGCAAAGGAAAATAAAATCGACATCCTTTTAACCGATTAGGCAACCCGTTTACTTTTCCTGATTAGCAAACAAATGGTGGATTCGTTTACTCTTTAAGTTGAATGACTAGAGCTGTTTACTAAGACAACATGTTAGATTGCTGCATTTTGAAATTTAAATGGGCATAAAACAGCACTGCTTGAACACAATTGCCATTGCCACGGCATTTTGTGCGACTGTGATAATTTATATCTCACATTCATGTTTCAACCGGTTTTCAGAATGTTTTCCACCTTTTGTTTTTTTTTTTTAGACGCTTCTTCAGGTCGATCTGATAACAAATCTGTTTTAAATTAATCTTGGATAATGTCCTAAAATGCTACAATGAGAGATGTAATTCAGAGGAAGATTTTTTTCTAATTATTCAAATTGTCAATCTAACACCATAGCCCAGTTATGTTTGTCTGCTTTTCACCATCACATCTTAATCGTTATAGGCTACTGGCTAAATTTCTTGATTGTTATTTCGGTTAAGTACACAGGAGCAGATTTAGGGAGGAGCGGAGCACCTGCAATTAGCGAAATCTAAACTCAGGCTTCTTCCCAACGGCATTTTAAGTCATTTTAAGCTGCTTCAGGTGTGTATGTTTCAAGAAATTACATGCGACTGCCTACACAGCCCATGACGGCAAGTTGTCTCATCACACTTCAAAAAAAAATCCTTGATCAACATCAGTATCCCAACTCAGCATTTCATCTCTCATTGTGGTATTTTTAGGAAATCTATCATGATAAAATAAAAATAAAGAGATTTATTTTCAGATCGCCCTGGATTTCAAACGTCTAAACTATACACAAGGTGGAAAACATTAAAGCGGATGAAACGTGAATGTGAGCTACAGTGGCTCCAATAAGTATTTGTACACTCCTTGAAAATTCGACTACATAGCAGCTTTTGTATATTCGGCTAAGTGCTTGCTATTGTGTGTAAAAGTGTTTAAAATATTTGATAATCAATATGTTTTAAACAAATATTTAATGTCAAAATGGCATATTTGGTCAGAAAGGCAATTATCTGACCCAATAAGTATCTGTACAGTTCCATTAGTGAGTCACAAAACTTATAATACTCACCTAAAATTGACTCAAGATGTTTACAGGACATGGTTGACTCACTTGGTCTGATTTGGTCAAGCATGACCATACTGGACACTCCCTCTGTACACAGACTGGCCTATGTAAATGGCCTGACCATGCCCATAATGTATTCCTGTGATATATGGCTAAGACAGGCGAGATACCCCGTCGAATGCGGGAGCAAATCATTCAGCTACATAAAGAAGGCCAAAGCACCAGAAAAATTGGAACTCGGCTATCGTTACGCCCACGACCGTGCAGTACATCATCAAGAAGTACAAACAGTCTGAACGCATAGCCAATGCAGCCAGGAAAGGACGTCCCAGGAAGACCAGCCAGCGCACTGACCGGTACATCTCCCTGCTGGTACAGAGAAAGAGACAGTCCTCGGCCTCCAGTCTTGCCACCAAAGTGGAGGAAGCAACTGGAAGCCATGTTTGTGCCCAGGCCATCCGTAACCGGCTCCATGAAGTACAGTGGAGTACAATACTTATTGGAGCCACTGTAAATCCTTATTTTTTGAAGATTGGTATGAGAGGAATATATGGTCTATAGTTGACTTGATGGACACGAATGGCAATTTCTTAACTTATGAACAATTCTGTATGAAATATACAGTGGCTCCAATAAGTATTTGTCCGATAAAAAAAAAAAAGATATCGCTGCCCGTACACCAAAAGAAACAGCCATCTGTATGGCTGTTGCCAAATCTTAGCTTATACTACCCGTAGCCATTTCTCGCTAGCGCGCTGTTGACTACTCGCTCGAGCGGTCTTCACTCTTAAGTCATGTACGACCCAGAGAACAGCAATGCAAAGCTGTCAGTGCCATCTACTGGCGAACAGGTTAAATCTAAATCTTAAATCTAAATCATAAGTTATATCAGCATTTAGATTTTTATTTAACGTTTAATGTCCACTTTTTTCTTCTACAAAAAGTTATACTACTGAAAACGATATCACCTTTTCTACACCAATTTACACATATGTGTGTATAAACGCGTGAAAAAGAGACAGTTTAATGGCAACAATCTTTTTTTCTCGATTTTTGACGCTAAATGTTTATAAAAACTGTACCGTACAAAACACACCCTATTTTACAAACGGCGCCCCATATCCGCAGCGTTATTACTCCGTAGCCTACATCGAACCTGAATTGCTCAGGAAACTGCAGATTTGCGCAAATTGCAAATGTTAGCTGGCTGCTGAGCTACTCACAACCGTGAGGCCAGGCCCATTGCTATGCCCGCTCCGCTAACAACTCAAGCCCCAGGCATAAGCCCATGCTACGTTGTAACATTAAATTTAATTGAATCGACATGGCGACATGTGCCTAACGTTACAGTCACATTCATTAATGCAGACAGTTGACTTTATGCCCAGGAGAAGAGCTAGCTCCGAGTAAAATTGTAGCCCCTTTGGCTTGTGCAGTGCTCTCCACCTTGGAGATGCAAGGCCAATATTAATCCGGGTTCTGTACCTTTCTTTATCCGACAACTTCTTCGCCAACGACTGTTGTTTCTTTAGAAGTAAATTCGGATCCTGCTCGTCTTCAGGTGAACGTTGCGTGCCGCTCTCCGCCATTTCGCTTTATTAAAAATACCCGGTGCCACTGCTCATTGGCTGTATGGATGCGTTCTCGGGAAGGGGGCGATTCTGCTCACTGGCTGTATGAATGCTTTCTCGGGAAAGAGGAGGCGGCGATTATCATGAACGTACATGAACGCGCGGCCGGACCGCGATTTTTTTTCCTGCCCGTTATGCCTTTTTTTTTTTTGGCTCCCCTGATTGGCTGCTGGAAACAAGTTTTGAACATGCCCACCTAGTGCTCGTGCAGCCTGTGTAGGAAGCTTTTCTTTCAACGTGATCACACGCCGCACCCACACCACCTTCTGATTGATCATGTTTGTCAACTGAACACAAGCAAGCTGTGATAACAGAGACACATTTTTTACAGGCTCGTTATATTGCTAACAATGCAAGAGATCATGCATTGTGTCCTTTATGGATTATTTAGCCATCTTGCTAGCTAGATAGCTATTGATTCATTAGTAAAGGAAAATCCTTGTAAATAACTGTCATATTTAGCCAGTGTTATTAGGTTTTCACCCTGCCTTCTCAAGCTGGCTGCAATAGCTATTTCTCTTGAGCTAGTTCGCAAGCTAGATATCTTGCTATAAATCTAAAAGTTGGCCTACAGTTGGGACACATGAAAGCACCTCAAATCATGTCAGATAAGCTCATGTGTTGTACAGGTTGCTTGTAAAGTTACAGTAGAAACTAAATCATACCGGTTAAATTAACTATTGATAATTAATTACCAAGATTTACCTTAGCTAACGGTAACTAGCTATAGCTCGCTGGATGGCTATAATACGGTAAGAGTAACTTAATATGCGATTGCATACAAAGCCGTATAACGCTGTGTAACTCCCAGTCAAGTAATTCCACCTTTCTGAATAGTTTTCTTATAACCCCATCGCAGCTTCCAGCCCCTGAAAAAGAAACGCGTGAGAAGTGTGGAATCATTATCGCCTTTGGTGGTAGGCTACTCATATGACAAAATATGACATAATAAATGACTTTGCACAGCGAAAATCCCGGAGAGTGCACCTCTGATCAAATTAAAACTTATCACGTGTTTGACGCAAAATTATCCTTGATACTTGATCTTTATGTTTCTATGGCCTGTGCACAGGCATGAACATTGTGCTCACCATGTGGGCATGCTGTCCCATTTTATGTGTCCTGTATTTTGCTGTTACTGGTTGCTTTGAAGCTGAATTCTTTCAATTCTTACATTCGCTGCTGTCATAATGTTATGTGATACCTGTTGTGTTCTGGGGTCCTGGCCTTTGGCCAGGACAGCATTTATGGTTTTAACGGTTTCATGTTCCAAGTTCATAATCCATGTTCATTATCCATATAACAGTTTTAACAGTTTCTTGTATCAGGATCAAGCATTTCATATTTCACATTCATTGTCCATGTTTTTACTTTTCCATGCTTTTGTTTTTGCCAGGTCTGCCAAGCCACTCCACCACTTGTCTGCGTTCCGCCCCGTGCCTTCGTTGTTGCACATTTCTGAGCTCTGGGTTGGCTTTGGTATTTCCCTCTTCCTTCTGTGCCGTGCTGGATTCGGGGCTGTCTAAGCTTAATTGGCAATTAACTGTTTTTAAGCTACTAACATTTACTAACACTCACTGGGTGGTGTAATTCTTAGATAGGCACATTACTAATATTACTAATTTAGACAGGGAGTTTATTGTCATGATTCCTGCTTTGCTATTTCAAGTCTTGCTGTGCTTTTCTGTTCTAAACATTCAGGCTGCTTTCAAACTGCATCCTTAATTGGTACTTAAGCTGAGCACGCTCATTCTCTTAATGAGCAAGTCTTGTCCACCAATCTTTGTCCATGTCATGATCTTGCCATGGCTCTTGTTTCTCCTTCTCCAGGTGTTGCCCCTCATGTCTTGATTTCTTACCCTTTATCTGGATGCGGTGGAAGTTGGCTGGCAGACAGTGTTTGCAAGTCTCGTGCCAAGTTCTTGTTTGCAAGTCTTGTTCCAAGTTTCCAAGTCTTATGTTCAAAATCATAGTTCTTGCCTTGTATATAGCATTTTGTTTTCCTAGTCTAGTCATTGACATCATTAGTCTTATTTCTGTTCATGGTTATCTCCCTGGAGTTTCCAGTGGCTTTTGTTTTTGTCGTTTTTCTGATCTTTAGTTTTTAGCTCTGTGAAGCTGTCTTTAGTTTGTGTTTTGCAACCCTTTGGGCCAAGATTTTTGTTGGCCCTCGTGCCAGTTTTGTTTATTTTCAATAAACTCCTCATTCCCCTTCACCTCGCTCCTGGTGTCGACCTGATCTCGCATCAGTACCTGATTGTGATATTGTGAGATTTAGAAATCTGTTGGTGAGCAGTGCACGAGGCCACTGATGGTTAATCTGCATTAATCATACTTCATTCACTAGTAGTCAAAGAAATTCATCTAAGCCCTGTTGAACCGTGAACATTATTGTAAACACGTGTTTGCCAATACATGTGTATAAATATCTGATGCCAAAAAACAAGCAGCCACTCAGAGGCAATGGCAATGGATATAACGGGTAGAAAAAAAAAAATTCATGGCCGGACCGGCCTTGTAAAGAATGGGCTGGAGATCAACACAGGGAGAGGGTGCGTGACATCCTGTATACTCCAGTTGAAATTTTTTTTTTTTTTTTTCTTTTTTGGAACCTGTGA
The DNA here is from genome assembly GCA_029721435.1 of Gymnothorax reevesii. NCBI lineage: Eukaryota > Metazoa > Chordata > Actinopteri > Anguilliformes > Muraenidae > Gymnothorax > Gymnothorax reevesii. The sequence goes on along the minus strand of CM056574.1, from coordinate 25,380,009 downwards.
CGTTTGCTCATTATCATTTAAGCCGCTTTCACACCGGACGCGAAACGAATTTTTCGCACGTGTCGCTGTTAAAACACACTTTTGTTAATTTGTGATTGAGTGTTGAGATCAGTCCACCACTCCCTGTTGAAAATCACAATATGAGACAAAAGTGAAAATAAACACATCATTCACACTCATTGCGGCTTCAAAAAAACTCCCATGTTTCACCATGCCCCATGTTAGCGTATGACCTGGTCCTTTGACAGAAGGAGAGAGTGAAAGGGAGTTTAAGCCTGTAAGATCTGAAATTCCAGGATGGTCGAGTCTCCTTGCAGGCTCTGTATATCAAAGTTGAATAAAGCAAGGGAAGACAGAAAAGACTGGCCTGTAATGGCACACTCCTGGCATCTGGTGAGTGACTGGCCTACCAGTTAAGGCTGGGATTTGCTACGAGTTGATAAAACAACATCGATAGACACAGCTGGTCAAAGGTTGTCACCACACAAAACCTGAGCACAGTTTACTCACACATTTAAGCATGCTAACTGGCAACACTGCCTTCAATAAGAGTGATCACGGACTATGCCTCAGTGTTACCTGCTGCATATTGTCAGTCCCTTGAAAGTGGGTATTACACTGGGTCCTGAAGTTAATTCTCCATTCACGATTCCCATTGATGTTTTTTTTTTTTTTTTTTGAAACTCTCTTTCAAATCTTTAATGGCTTACCATCTATACCTGGATTGAACACTGTACACCCCCCGGTCAAACGATGAGGTTTCCGAAATGCTTGGGTTATATTTTATATCATTTTTTTTTTCCAGAAAACTTTATAAACATTTGATACAAAGGCTAATCCAGCTACATTTTAGCACTTGAAACTTTATCAGTATTGGGTTCATTCAAATAATGTCTAAAGCCAAGGCTAAATTCTAATTGGAGGCCTGCGTGCAAGAAATACCAAAGTCACATTTTTGAAAAAATTGAGCTGGCACCAGTTCTGGCATCTGTACTAATAATTTTGTATTTCCCGAAGTAGATTTTGCTGTTATAAACATTAAATAAGTTAGGATTTTGAAGCAGTCATTCAAGTAGCAGGGAGGTGCTGTTTGAAAGACGATTTGTTCTCCAAAATTAGGTTATTCTGCATTTTGAATGTTTGTTTCTGATTTGTCTAACTGACTTTGGATTTTACCAAGTGATATTCTTGTTCAACAAGAAGTTCTGCCTACCATAAAGGCAGAAAAGCAAGGAACTACCCAATAAAGGGTTTTTGGTGTTAAGAGTACTCAAGTCTGTGATTTTTCCACATAAAGTACGTGCCATTTTGTCACAAAAAGTACCAAAGACCAAAATACTTTTCTTGATTTCTCGGTAATAAAAGAGAATCATTCCACAAAAAAATGGTGACAGTTCAGCCCCTAGCACTAGCGCACAAGTCCATAAAAAGCTACATTCAATAAAAAGTATCTGCAGCATGTTTTGAAAACTTTGATCAACAATATCTCCTCAGTACCTCTTGCACACAGGTCTTCAATTACAATTTTGCTTCCAGATCCACGTTATACAGTGCTGTGAAAAAGTAATTGCTGCCATCCTGAGTTCTTATTTTTTGCATATTTGTCACAGTTGAATGTTTCAGATCATCAAACAAATTTTAATATTACATAAAGATAGCCTGAGTAAATACAAAATGCAGTTTTTAAATGATGAATTCATTTATTAGAGGAAAAAGCTATCCAGACCTACCTGGTCCTATGTGAAAAAGTAATTGCCCCCTAAACCTAATAACTGGTTGTGCCATCCTCGGCGTCAACACCTGCAATCAAGCACTTATGATAATTGCTTAATTTTATCATGCAGTTCACCAGTGAGGAAGCATGTATTTTACTGTTTCCCCACTCATGTAGTGAAGTTTTTCCTTTTACTCTTCACCTATGTCATTGTCTTATTTATGGCTGCTGTAGTGAATACTATCCACCGAACATTAGCATTTGCTACAGTGAAGAGACAATCCTGAGATACCAGCCTTATGGGCTCTATACCAGTCAAATCTTCGAGTTCTTTGCCCTTAAGAATCAACACTAAAATTTTTGTGCGAAGAATTTCTCAAGTAAAGATGATGCTCGTGTAGATCCCTCTGTTGAATGTGGTAGTGGGAATATCGCATACGTATTCAATGAGTCTAAAAAAGAGCAGCTTCCTCAATTGCCTCTGGCAGTATCCTCTTCCACCACTAGGAGGACAAAGAGCCTGTAGCCCCAAAGCCACTGAGCTATGTATGTTAAGTAAAACACACTGAGAGGAAAGAGGGTTCTTAGCTGTCAGAGGAATGCCTGTGTGCGTGCAGATCGGTGATTTACCACTTTTACACAGCCCATCGAGTGAGGATCCCAGGGGGCTAAAAGGTCGCGGGGGGAAGGCGCAGGGTAACCTCTGACCTCTCGGCAGGAGGTCCCCAGTGCTGCTGTGTTGTCTTTGCATTACAGGGTTTCCACCATGTTTTCTCTGGGGCGTGACCTCGCGCCAATCCAGTTTATGCCCTGTTGCTGCCCCCCTCTGTGCTCCACCCTGCCTAGCTTGGCCGGGCCAGTTCTAACGGGGGTCCAGAGAGTCCCTCCAGGGCACGACCCCATGCCCTGCCAGTTTCACACACTGCCTGGCCTGCTCTGCCCGGCCCACTCTACTTCATCCTTGGGGGGGACCCTAGAGGGCCCCTGTTCCCATGGGCACTCAAACCCCAACTGCATTGCTGGTATGAACTTCCCAGCTAACACAATAAAAACACGTCTTTTGGTTCAAAGAGTGTTTCGCAAAGGTACACAAACCAGAGTACCGAGAGGCTCCTCTGATGCAGGGTAGAGTTTCAAGTCCAAACGAAAATGCAAGAGCTTTTAAGCACATGGGGTTTTCTGGACTGGCTGGTACATCTTGTGCTTTTCTTTGTTAGAAAAACATAAAAAAGTGAGGATTCTCTCTTTAAAACTTGGCTGAAGAATGATGCATACCTAGAGGCTAAATTTCTTGTTTTTTTTTTTATTTCATTCTGGAAATAGATTGAAATTCAGCTGATTGAAAAATAGCCTTTCTGTTCCATGGGAATCTTTCAATTAATTCAAGTTCTATTGATTTCTTCAATTAAATGGAATTAAAGCCAACTCTTGATTTGGATGGATATTAAGCATTGAAGCTCAGATTTATTCTTCAGAATTGTTCTTGTAACCATGTTTATTGCTCTGCACTATGCAATCAGATTACAATATATGCTTGCGATACAATTTTACTCTGGCCCTCGTCCTGGAATTTGGAGTAGAGGCTAGAATGAAGAAAATGTAATACATGCAAGGAGGTGTGAATATTATAAAAAAAATATACATGCTAGTTCTTACCCAGGGGTTTTTGAAGCTATGCCTTTGGTGATCCCTCGACACCAAACCTGACCTTAGGAACCCTTTAACAAAGTTCCTCAATGTGTCGTATTAAGAAAAAGTTGAGTTTTAGGAACATTGGGCCCTTGGGATGCATTCTGCTTTGAAAAAATATTTCCTCCTCCAAATGCCATCAATATGGGCACATTTTTATTCTAAATTGTTTCCAATCTTCTTTTAAAATGTACTAGTAGACAAGCAGAACTCAAGGAAACACAGCATGTAGCTTTTAAATCATTTCATTTACTGAGGGAAAAAAAAATTACCCAGGATTGAAATTACTTTTGTCACCTATTTGAAAATGTTGCTATTTGTACCACTTTTGGCAGAAATAACTGCAACCAAACTGAATATTAGTTTGAGAGCCAAAGATTAGTCTTTCACAATGCTCAAGGTGAATATTTTCTTTTACTTGAATTGCCTTAAGCTTTGGAGGATTTGAGTATGAGCTGCCCATTGATTCAAGTCAGGATTCAGACTAAGCCACTGCAAACTCTCAGTTTTGTTCTTTAGAGCCATTCAGAGTTGGCCTTGCTCCTCTGCTTCAGATCATTGACTTGTTGTATACGTGACCTTTTAGTGCGCGAGCCTCTGATGAATGGAACTTCTCCATCATGATTTTATGACCAAGAGCTGAATTCATGTCTCTGTGAATTCTGGCAAGCCGCAGAAACTCTTCTGGGTGTTAGACCTTGGGAGTGCAGGAGTCCTCAGAGTTACAGCAGGGACCAGTGAAGCCTTTTCCCCAGTGCATTATGGGTACTAGTAGCCAGGCTCTGTACTCTTATCTCCAGCCTATGCTGACGCCGCACTCTTCCTGTTTAAAGTCTGCTGCTGAGCTCTCTCTCCTCTCCGGCCACCCCTCCTCCCATTCCCATCTCACGGCTCCCCGGATGGCACAGCCCATTAGTGGAGACTAGATGCCGTCACCACGACGAGTTATGCAAAGGATGGCGGCAATAACCCATCAGCAGACATGCGAATGGCCTGGCAGAAATATCCTTTACTCGAGGCGGTAAGCACACAAAAGGGAGAAAAAACAAATAAGCAGCCTGCAGATTTCCTTACTTGCAAAGACATTCCCAGAGCTCCACAACACACAGGATATGTCTGTCTTAGTGCCCTGGCATATCGCTGACTTACACACGCAAACGTGCACATATTTGGATGAACACACGCCAAAGAAATAGAAAAACATTCATACATAACAAAATACAAAGATAAACATGGAAACACAAGCTTACACCAAGCACAACGATAAATGCATGCATACATTCATGCATGCTAATGAGATACAAACAAAATCACCCAGAGATAAACACTCATACATCCACACATACGCTGGCACACATGCATATATGGAGATGAACACACTTTTGCATAAAGACATGCACAGACACAGAGAGATGCACATTATGACATTAACACCCACGAACGCATGCAAGCATGCATATACGTACACTAATGCACATTCCTGCACGCACGCACAAGTCTTCATTCAGCACAAATGCAAAGTGTAAATGTGTGGGCATGAAACTACAGGTTTCAAGCCCTTGTGTATTTGCAGACATCAAACAGAAAAACGTTTTTCCAGATGCATGCACTCAAAAACATTTGGCTTAGCGCCTGTGGTTGTTTTCTAGAATACAACTAAAATAGCTCACCACAGGAATAGCAAGATGACAGTGTCACCACTATCCCCAGCCACGATCAAGGACCATGACTTCATAAATAAATAGGCTTCGACATTCATTTTCAAACTAAACATAGATCATGACTAGCTTATCAAGCATACAAAATTTGACAAATGTTACTGTCATAGTTTTCGAGGTAACTGGTCTCCATTGAAAGTGTGATGGGTGGACGGACAGAAGGAAGGAAGGACGGACAAAACTCAATCCTCTATCCCCAGCACCAGTTTGTGGTGAGGGATTAAAAAAAAAAAATGTATCATTCTTCTTCAGACCTGCAGTACGTAGCCTTCAGTGGACGGCTTGGAGTTTTGGCACATATGCAAATTGAGATGTTATTTAAAAAAATGTTATTCTGGGAGGCTTCGCTGTCCTCCTCATGGTCGGCATTTCCCTTTGATCCGGCAAAGGCTGGAGTGCATTTCTGGCCGAAGAGACACCATCTCTAATACTTCCCAGTTCTACGCTCTGCTCCAGTCCCTGTGGAATCATAAAGCTTCATAAGGCTTTTGTTTTTCCAAACTGTATCATTTTTTCCCCTGTCCTAATAAACCACAGGAGTCGCAGTGCTTTCTGTTGAGTCAGAGGAGTTCTCTGTGCTGCTGGTTACTCTCCTAGCTTCAGAACCTGCTAAACAACAAAATAACTCATCAAACCCAGTAAATTTCATTTCCAGGATGCATATATGTACCCTATAATCCTCTCTTGAGTTTTTAATTAATTGTATATTGTTAATGTATTAAAGCAGAGATACCCAAGGATAACAAATTATGCAAAACACTTGTGAAATCATGCTGAAACTGAATTAAATTGAGCTCCACCAATCACAGCTTACATTGCGAACTACAAGATGAACGACGTGAAATGTGACGTGTGAATCATGTTCTGCTATATTTCTTGGAATGACTGAGAAGTTCTCAGAAAGCATCCACCAATCTTGCACGATTTTTTTTTTTTTTACCAGTGTAGTCCCAGAGCAGTGGAGCTCCTCTCCTCAACTGAAAAGCAATGTGACATCTTGTCAGGTTTTCAAAAGTTTATTCTCCATGTAGACACCCAGGGGATATGACTACTGCTGAGGGATTGGAAAACTAATTGGAATTTATGGTGCTACTTGCAGTACTCCTGCCAGTCCAGGCTTTATCTAACGGTGTGCCATTGCAGTACGGTCAGAATGAACAGTCCCAAAAACTCTGTCTAGTTTTTGGGTCCTTTGTCCGGTAGAATGGGAACTTCCTCCTTCCTCATACCAACCAAGGACTGGAGGATTCCGTAAGGAACAGGAAACAGTTTTAGTAGGGAAAGCCAATGAAGCCTTTTCCTGAACTGCACTGTTACTACGCTGATTACCTCCTTCATTTAAGAGAATGGGGACAGACAAGACAGCAGAGCAGGGTGTGGTGAAGGAGAGAAGCTGAAAAGGAGGATCAGGAGATGGTTCCTTGGCCCTGGACAACCCTACTCCACCCCTGGCATGGAGTTCTGGTGCCTGGCACTGCTGTGCCCCCTCCGGCGACATCCCTCTTGAATTACAAATCAGTCCCTCTACTGATGAGCTTATAAACAATTTTCCCAGAACCAAACATCAAGTTATTATCAGTTGTCTGAAATGATATACAGCATCCTATCCTTTTAAAGTACAACCCCAATTCCAAAAGAGTTGGGACAAAGTGTAAATTGTGAATAAAATCAAAACATGATGACTTTAAAATCACACCAGCCAGTATTTAATTCACAATGGAATAGAGATAACATAAAAAATGTTGAAACTGAGAAATGTTACAATTTTATTCGCAAAATGAGCTCATTTCAAATTTGATGGCTGCTAAAGGTCCCAAAAAAAATTGGGACAGGGGCCTGTTTACCATGGTGTAGCATCCCCTCTTCTTTTTAACACAGAGTGGAGGCGTCTGGGCTTTGAGGAGACAAGTTTCTTGAGTTTAGCCATTGGAATTTGATCCCACTCTTTTTTTAATACAGGTTTTCAGCTGCTGGAGAGTTTTGGGTCTCCTTTGATGGACTTTCGTTAAATTATGCGCCAAATGTTCTCAATCGGTGAAAGTTCAGGACTGCAGGCAGGCCAGTTCAGCACACGGACTCTTCTACTATGAAGCCATGCTGTTGTAATAGCTGCAGTATGTGGTTTTGCAATGTCCTGCTGAAATACGCAAGGCCTTCCCTGGAATAGATGTCATCTGGAAGGTGGCACGTGTTGCTCTTAAACCTTTATATACCTTTCAGCATTCATGGTGCTTTTTACAACATGCAAGTGTCCCACACCATTTGCACTAATGCATCCCCATACCATCAGAGATGCTAGCTTTTGAACTAAATGCTTATAACGAGGGGTGGTCTTTCTCCTCTTTAGCCCAGAGGACACAATGCCCATGATTTCCAACAAGAATGTCAAATTTGGACTTGTCTGACCACAGGACACTTTGCCACTTTGCTACAGTCCATTTTAAATAAGCCTTCGCCCACAGAACACGGTGGCACTTCTGAATCATGCTCGACAATGGCTTCCTTTTTGCATGATACAGTTTTAGGTGGCATCTCTGGATGGCACAGCAGACTGTGTTTACAGACAGTGGTTTCTTGAAGTATTCCCGGGCCCATTTAGTAATGTCAATGACAGAATTATGCAGTGGCATCTGAGGGCCCGAAGATTACGGGCATCAAGTGAAGGTCTTTGGTCTTGTCCCATACGCACAGAGATTTTTCCAGTTTCTCTGAATCTTTTGATGTTATGCACAGTCGATGATGAGACCTTCAAAGCCTTTGCAATTTGACGTTGAGGAACATTGCTTTTAAAGTATTCCACAATCTTTTTAATGCAACCCTTCACAGGTTGGAGAGCCTCTGGCCATCTTTAACTCTGAGTGACTCAGCCTCTCTAAGACATCCCTTTTATAGCCAATCATATTACACACCTGATGCCAGTTAATGTAATGTAATGTTCTTTCAACTGATTCTGTTATATATTAATTTCTTTTTCAGCTTTTTGCCTGTGTCCCAACGTTTTTGAAACCTGTTGCAGCCAGAAAATTTGAAACAAGCTCACTCTGTGGATAAAAATGTAAAATGTCTCAGTTATAACATTTGAAATGTTATCCATGTTATCCAATACCGATTATGAAACTGCACAGCTTCATACGTAGCAAAACTGTTTTTGAATGCATAATATTACAACCCCAATTTTGCAATAGTTGGTACGAAGTGTAAATTGTGGGTAAAATCAAAATGCAATGAATTTCCAATATGTTATTTACAATATGTTATGTCCAATATGCCAATATGTTAATTAAGATTTTAAATAACATATTGGCATATTGGACATAACATATTGTAAATAACATATTGGAAATTCATTGCATTTTGATTTTACCCACAATTTACACTTCGTACCAACTATTGCAAAATTGGGGTTGCAATATTATGCATTCAAAAACAGTTTTGCTACGTATGAAGCTGTGCAGTTTCATAATCGGTATTCGGAACATAGGAGATATATAAATTTTTTTTTTCTTTTTTTTACAGAGCCTTAATAAACAGGGCCTTCTTCATCCTGGCTGCTTGGTGTTCACGAGTGGCTGATCTTGTCTGGCGGGATGGGGGGCATCAGAGTTCCCTGCATTGCGTCTTGCCCTCTCCTGCGCCCCCACCCCGACCCAAACCCCTGCCGGCGCCAGGCCCTGACTTCCTCCTTTACTTCTTCCTGTGTTCCTGTGTTTCCCCAGTCCACTTCCTTCCTTGTTTGACACTCCTCATGCCTAAAAACCCAGCTTATATAAAAGGTCAAAAGTGCCTGCAAGAAGAGCCTTAATTCAAGGACACGATGGCCAGGTGTAGAAGCATTTGAGGTCTGTTCATGCACAGCATGAGGTGTTTGGAATTGCCAATCAGAGAGCTCCACCAGTCATCCATTTTGAGTCCGACAGGGTTATTTTGAAATGTGTGCAGGCAGAGACGGGACAAAGAAACGCCAAGGAAATGTCAAGCCCTATCTTTATTATTCATTACCCTTTAATTTTTAATAATGACATATTTATATTCTGAGAAAATAGAATTACCACCAGATATGAATTTATAAAATGAGATGTTTATCTTTTATTTTGTGACCTACATGCTGAGGAATTATTGCAGATGTTTATTTTTTTAGCTCATTGCCAGTATAATGAAGAATTATTGCAGAAAATGTTATAAAAACAGTATTTCAATTTCCACTTCTTGTGATTCCATTACACTGTGGAGCACATTTCTTTGGTATGACATTGCCCATATCATCGAGGTGCTCTCATAACTTCTGACACCAAGCCTTACTTTATGGTAGTAAGTGATCATCTACAAACAGACTGTACCTTTCACACCTGGCTTTGGCCAAACAACTAACTTTTCATGGCATAATAATGTTAGTATTTGATATTTTTTACACTTACGTCTATAATTATTTGAAGGTTACTTTGGATCTCCTGACAAATTTCGGGATGAGGCAAAGAATACTTACAGTATTTTGATATTTAAATCATTTAAGTTATTGAAGAAAAAGTCATTCAACACCAGTTGGTCTTTGTGAAAAAATAATTCCCCCTTCAGGTACTTTAGCAACTAGTTATCTAATTTAATTGATAATGGGGTTAAATAAGATAAACAAACCCAGGCTTGATTAATACCAACCGTGTTGAATTTAAATATCACATTTTTGAGGGCTATGTGCAGTATATGCTATATTTGTGTGTGAATTCATACTTCAATTCATAATTATACACCGCAGGTCACATGAATAAATCCCTCTGCTCCTTTTAAATCAATCAGTATTGTAATGGGCTCATCTACCATCACAATAATCTGAAATACTGCAATCACAAAATCATCATGTTAAATTGCGTTTATTACCTTTGCCAAGGAGGTTATGTTTTCAGCCATTTTTTTGTTTGTGTCTGTCTGTTAACAGGATGAATCAAAACGCTGTGAATGGTTTGGCTGAAAATTTGTTAGGATGATAGGTGGTAGTCCGAGGATGAGTTGATTCAATTTTGGAAGTGATCCGGTACATATTCTGGATTCTTTATTCGGAAAGAATTAAAATATATCTGTCTAATTTGGGTCTGTGTCGTATCTCTGACCAGATAACTCAAAAACTTATGAACGGTTTGGCACAAAATTTGGCATGATGATTTGCAGTCCAAGGAAAAGTTGCTTAAATTTTGGAAGTGATCCGGAAGATATTCTGTAACCAAAACAACGAACAAATGGTGTGGTGAAGGTATGCGCTCTACCGTGAGCCCTCTAGTTCAGGACAATATCGTGAAGTTGAAAGCCAAGAGCTGAACTGATGGTGACTCCAGCTTGATAGGCTCGTTATTGGGTGATGGATTTTTGGATTAAGCATGATGGATTTTGGATGGTTCATTCATAATAGTTGGAGGCACACCAATTTGCTAAGGTCAAAACACTCTTTTTGGAGAAAGGGTGGGGCGGGGGGGCTCAGTCGTGGAGCTCAGGCAGAAGGATTGTGTGTGCTGGCCAGGCAGGCACCACTTCTCTTCTCTACTCCCTTCGTTTATCATCAGAAGTCAACTCCCATATCCCGCTTCCCATGCTGCAACATGAAAACAGTGGAAAATGAAGATTAATTGTTTATTTCCTAGAAACACAGCCTGCTGTCATGCCGTCCTTCCCATTAATTACAGGCTAAAACCCCCTCCACCCCCAAAACACACACTTGGACTCAGTCGCAGGGTGCCACTGACAAATAAAGTGGAGCACGAACCAGACACCCCCCACCCCCCCCAACTTCTTCTATAACAAACAGAGAGCAAAACATGCCACCAGGAAAGGTGAATGGAGCCTCATTAAGTTAAAAGCAGTCAAAACAGCTGGTTTTGTGGTGGTGGTGGGGGGGGGGGGGGATGCGATCTGAACTACAAGCGGATTTGTGATGGTGCAGTCACTCTCTCAATCTAAAATGCTATTCTCAAAATGTTATGCCAAAACGTTGCAGAAATCTTGCAAGAATGCTGTCGATGGAAAATTTGACCCCCCTTTCTTCCCGTTCAGTCCTCCTGTTATGCAGGTCTGGATACTGTCAAATGGCCAGGACCCAAAAGCCTGTTCAAGAGTGGGAAGAAGAATATTCTGCACTGTCCTCTTTAAGCCTCGGCAATGCAGCTTTCTGTAATCCTGAAAGGCATGCTAGTGCACTGTGGCTGGCAATTACCGTCTGTGAAGTCACTCTACGTTAATGGGCATGGTGCAATGGCTGTTTATTCTTGCAATTACTTAATGCTCACATGATAGAAATAATTACAAACTTCTGGACACTCAACAACACATGCAAGCACAACTGGAGCCAATTCTATTGAACTTTTATTGAATTCAATCAGTTCAATGAAAGTTGGTTGTCATGCTTCCACAATATTTCTGAGTCAATTCATTTTTAAATGATTCTGGAAAAGACACACATCTCAGGTCTCCATTAAATGTGCTGCACAAACAAGTTCCAGTTCAGTGGAAGACTCGTAATGGGAAACCAGTGGTTTGCCTACTTTTCAAGAGGTGTGAGGTGAAACTCATCCACGTGCACAAGCTGCCCATTTCCCTGGCCAGTCAGGCTCTCAGTCAGCAGTGGAGTCCTGTCAAGCTTTTAGTCGGTGATTCTGAAGTATTCATCTTCGTCTCAGTCTTTGTTTTCTTCAGTTGTTTTACACATTGATGTGTGTAGAAGGAGTGGGCTTGTGGTGAGCACAGTTCTCCCGTACCACCCCCTCCCCCCATCTCCACCCTCGTAAATTCTCCAGGAGATGGAGGGGTCACAGAGCTGACCCTACTGAACCAGCATGGCTTAAATCACACTCCGATCGCTGGGTGGAGACAGACAGCCAGAGGCAAGTAATGAAAAAAGCATGTTAGAGGGGCCTGGTACATGCACTCATGCACAGGCATGCACAATTACACACACACACACACACACACACACACACACACATACATGCGTGCGCTTACACATCCAGTCAGGCTCGTATGTATTTGGAAAATGAAACAATTTTAACCTTTACACTTTCGCAATGGGTTTGTAATGGAACTCACTGTAGCTTAATTATCAACAATACAAGCATACTTTCCCAAATCAGAAAGCTAGCTAGCGAGCTACCGGTTACAGTAGCACAAACAGACAAAGGTTTATCTTCGGCCAAAGTTACTTCAGTAATGATCATTGATTTTGGCTGATTAGATGGCAGATTCAGCTATTTTTGACCTTTGCAGATCACAAATTCACTCATGCATTAGGTTGGTTATATAAACTGTAAAACTTATTTTAAGTGAAATCCGACAATTGAATTTGAAATGCTATGAGTAGGCTGATTTATTTCTGAGAATACTTCGCTACTGCAAAAACGACGTATATGACACAAATTGCAATAATTGATGTGTAAGGAAGCAAAGGTAGACACATAAATTCACTCATGCATCATGTATGAGTCTTTGTGTCACTTGGGTAGTGCATTTAGGTAAACGCTACTCTGGCAAGTATGTACTGACAAAAGTAGGACCACTTGCATCAGTGGCCACTTTGGAAGCAAAGCACACACAGATAAGTGCTCACTGAGATAGCGAAGCACACTTGGGCAGTTACATGCGATGGGGAAACAATGTGCGTTTGGGTGAGTGAGGAGTTAGGACACTCAATGCACTCATCTAAGTGTGCATCAGTACATATTAACTCCTCAGATATGTCTGCCATGGGAGAGGTCCACCTCAGTGGCAGTCAATGCGCGCTCATCACAGTGAGAGATATTTATCCCATGGAAGAGTCTCCTTTGCAAGTTTCCAGCTGAGAAGATCAATTAGGATATCAGTCGGCCATCATCTGACATGCTGTCCATATTCAGTCAGAAGAGCCTTAATGAAAACTCTAAGACCAACAGACTCCATCTCTAATGCATATCCCACAACAGAGGAGACAGAATGGGGGAGTGCTATAATGGGGGAGATCACATAACTCAGCAGAGAAACCTCTGATTGGCTGGATTTGAGCACTGAAAGAGCCCGTCACATTGGCATAGAGACCAAAATGCAAAACTCACATTTTTTTTGTCAGATTTCTGCAGGTATTCTTGATTGGCTCACCAAACTCCCCCACAGCCCTGCTGTACTCCTTAACAGACTTTCCCCTCCTCCTCCCTTGCTCTAGCCCCAAGAGCCAGCTGTTAATAATGTTCAACAGAGAAGTGCGTGAGAACTCCAAATTATTATTACTGCCATTGCTCATCTCCATCATTTTACATGCACTTCTGGGAGATCCCTGTTGACTTGTTTCAATTAAAAGCCATAAGAAATTTCCCCCTCGAGACGGCCAACCAACAGGATTTACCGCTCTCTTTTCACAGATAGTGCTAAAACACGTGGAATCTTGACTTGGTTAATCGCCAGGGGAGGAATTCCATCCGCCTCGTGATATTGACTGCTACTCTCTGCTAAAAAAATTTGCCACTTGTTAGATTTATTTCCCAACAATAATGTGATCTTACTTTGAATCTGAAATGAACAAAAGATGTGACGTTAACAAGATCCGTAAATCCTTCCAGCAAATTCCAAAAATTAATCACAGTTTCCAATCTTGATGATTTTATTGGAATGTTGAAGAAATCCTACACTAGTGTCTCTTTTTATCCCTCTCTGATAATGAAATATGAGTAGACTGAATCATGCAACCCCGATGCGACTGAATTACAATGATAAATTTTCATTATTTTAGGCAAGTGAACCATGCAAAGCCTTGGCCAGGGTGAGGGAAGAACTTTTAAAAACATCCTTGTTTTTCTGGAATCTGAAGCAGTAGAAGTGGGTAAACTAGGCCCCAGGGCCTGAACCTGGAGTAGGCCCTGACAGTGTGTACTGGACATTTGCAGCCCTTGTGGAACGCCCTAGAATGTGGCCAAGAACACACAGAAAGGTCTTTCTCCTTCAACTTTTCGGCCAAAGATTAACTAGGTCTATCTACCACTTTTGTGTTTTCAAGGAAATTCCAATTAAAGATTTGGTATTAAAAATATCCCCTTCAGGTTTTTCCGAATGAAGATTTTTGCCCTAAATGATTAGAATACGACAAGACTAAACTGGGCTAATTTACATTCTCCTATTCGTCTGGCAACATTGAATTCTGGGTACCCAATTTTGCAGATAGACCATTGTAGCTTTAGAATTCATAAAATTCCAGTGTTACTTTGGTCTATCTGCAGATTACAGGCTTTAAAAAATACAGTATGTAAATGAATTAACAGTCTCTTAAAACTGCATTTTTAAAAAGCCCCAATGTTTACAAACTAATAATACTTATGAAACAACTTTTAAACACTGTCACAGTAAAAAATAAATACAAGATAAACACTTTTTAGGCCTTTTTCAAAATGACCTAGTAATGAGAGACAATCATTCACTCGCGAATGATCTCACATCAAGGAAATACGAACATTATAACTGTGAAAAACTTAAAGTATAAAAACAATGTCATTTTTTGACTCTGCCAATTTCTCTGATTGATCGAAGCCTTTGGGTCATTATTCTTCACTTTGATCTGCATAGAAAAGGTAACCTTGAACTCAGTTTACATGATTAACGTGACAAAACATAATTTTTCAGCAAATCGTTAAAGTTTCAGCAAATAACACTGTTCAATCTGACTTCTTGAAGCACTCACCTAAATGAGGAAATGCAACAATTTCTCTCAACCCTGTTTCAGTAAATTTCTTCTTGGCAGCCATTTTGTCTCTGAGGCCTGAGATCACGTGGTGTGATCCCTCTAATATTATTTGTTAATTGCAGATAGACCTACTTAAAACTTGGTGAAGCTGCTATTTTGAGAATAGACCCTTATAATATTGACCTTTGACATAAACTGAGTGCATGTCTAAGCAGGGTCATAACCTAAAATTGACCTTGTTAACTTAAAAATCATTATGTCAGAATATCTCAGATATTCACAAAAAATGCAGACAGACCAAGTTAATTTACAGCCGACAAACTGTGTGTGTTTGTGTGTGCCCAGGAAGGTTGTGAAATAACACTACAAATCCTGGGACTGTATTTCTGATGCTGAATACATGCAATTTATACCACTGTTTTTTTTTTCCTGATTTGCTGCATCGAGTGATGTATCTCTTTGTGGATATTTTAATATATACACCGTTGTACTTCATGGACTGAAAGGTTGTGTTGTGGTCACACAAATTCAAATACAGGAATGAGTGTCAGTGTAAGACACTCTAGCGAAGCATGCACAAGTATACCCGCATACATGCATAGTTACAACAAAGCCCTTGTGCAACAGTGGACTTCTTATGACCTACTGGGAATTTGAGAATAAAGTTATTCCTACCACAATGTTCATACTTTACATAACTTATGACTATTAAAGTGTCCAGTTCCTAAAGCAATGACTCAGTATAATTCACTATTCTATCCTTTTGGCAGAAACTATGGATGGAGGAAGGAGGGCCAAGGGGAGGGGGGAACCTTAAATCAACCTTTCAAGAAGTCAGGAAACCAAAGAATGTTCTCCATTGAAAAAGCTTGATTATACTAAACAAAATGCTTGCAATGAATGTAACTGCAATTCTATGAATAAGTGGAGGATAACTCTTTGGACCTCAGGTTAGGCGCAGTGTGGGCAGGCTAACTTCCTGTTCCATTGGCAATGCAGACAGTTCACTAATTTGAGTCAAAAAGTGAGGTGCTAACACCCTCAACTGAAAAGATGAGTTGGGCCTATGAACTTGATATCAAATTGGCTTGTGGAGACACCGTTTTATTATGGAACCCATCTACGTTCTTGCAAAGACACGCCCCTCCAGAGCATTCAAGCGCTAGGATTGGCAATAATCCAAACGCCAGAATTAACCAGCCGTTCAGCTCTAGAATTGGAATCCTAATGCTTAAACAGCTGGCCAATCCTAGTGCTTGAATGCTCTGGATGGGCATGTCTTTGTAAGAACATAGGTGGGTTCTGTGGTAACACGGAGACACCCCATATGCAGAACCTGTTAAAATTTGAGCGCTGTCCCAGCATTGGATGAGCAGCTGGAATGGTAACGAGATGAGGAGACAGACAGACAGACAGACAGCCGGCTGGTGGAGGGTACGACAATAGTCCATCAGCCTGAAGCACTGAAGAGGTAAAAAACAAAATCAAAACTAAACAACTGTATCAGTGGCCATGAATCAAAAAGGGCTCCTTCAAACGTCAACCTGCAAGCTACATGAGTGATGAGAAACTGTGCTTTGTCTAACCCCTACCCTATCCTCTCTGCCTGCTTCACTTCCCTCTGTCTCATCACTGCTGATATGAAAATATAGATGAGCAGTCATGTAGGCTAACAAAAAGGGTAAAGTCAAAGCAACATTAACATTATAGCCAAAAAGCTGTCATAATATTGTCAGATGGAGCTTCAGTATTGATGTGGCATGTGTGCCTTGGCAATTCCCTATTTCACTTGGTGTGATATAATGTCTGTCAAGGCTGCTGAAGGGAGCCAGCACAGGTATAACTGATAGAGTGGGGTAGATAACCAAAACTTCCGACCAATTCTAACATCCCTATTTCAAATTCTGCATATTGAAAAACGTAAAATTCTACACTGTGATCATCCATAGCTGACCAGTCCACCTCACTGCTGAAAACTGGCAGCCGTCTAGAATTTTCCATGATGGGGGGTGGGGGTGTTTGCAAAAAGCAATTCATAATGTTTAAATAAATTTAAAAAATTGTGTCCTAAATATCAAATTATATCCATCACTCATAAGAAAACGTTCATTGCTGGTGGCCATTTTGAAAAATGGCTGCAATGGCCGCCATATTGACAAATCAAGATGGCTCCATATCCAATTATTTTCAGAAATTTTATTGTCTTTTATTTTATTTTATTGTCTTTGGCTATAAGCATACCAAATTTCATGCTTTTATCACAAATAGCATAATTCCTCCCTATTTTTGAGCTAAGCTACTCCACTAATAACAATGAGATGCAAATGATGACTATTGATTTGTTAAGCAGGGAAGAGGGGAGAATATTTTCTTATTGAAATCAAGGCTCTGAGCACTTCATTTTGTGCACCTCTACATCTGCTTATTCATGGCCTTATGCAATCATGCAATCATGTAGCAGCTGTGCAATGCATAAGTTTATGCATTATATGGGTCAAGAATTTCTGTTAATATTCACGAGAAACATCAGAATGGAGGGAAAAATGGCTATGATTGTGGCATGGTTGTTGGTGCTGGATGAGTTAGTTTGAATATTTCTGAAACTGCTAATCTGCTGGGATTTTCAAGTGCTGCAATTTGTAAAGCTAAGATAGAATTTAGGGAATTTCAGTTTGAGCTTTGGTGGAACTTCAATAATACCTCTATATAAAATCCTCTTTGAAAGAAAGTGACACATACGATGGAAATTATATGAATCCCAGTACAACTGGGAACCCACTACTACAGTGCCAACAGAGACAACTAACTGGCCTCACTTTAGAGAAGTGATAATGTGCAGTCTTTTAATTTGGTCATAATGAACAGAATAACATTAACTTAGCCTTCCTTTCCCCATATTTAAGTCAACAACTCTCCCTGAAACCACAGTGAACCATTTCTGAGGGGGGGGGGTTAAATAGTTGCACACAATCCCAGCATTTTAAGTGCAGTTTATATTTCAAATGTTGCCTCAAAAAAGATGTCTACAAGGGGAAAACCCCTCTGTTTTGTGCGAGTTTTATTACCTCAGCTCTGCAGCACTGATACTAAAGGGACATAGCAGTAGAATTATCAAACATGCAGATAATATCTGCATAAATTGATGACAACGGAGATTAAATCTTGTGATAAATATGTATTGTATGATATTTGCTGTTATGTAATTAAAAAATGAAGTATGTCATCCCCTTCTCCCATGTAATGTCCAACACTATTCCAAATATGAAAACACTGAATGCCTAGTAAACACGGTACACATATTTTCAGGCACTGAGAAACAACTATAGCAGTACATAGTATGTAAGCCCTGAGGTATAACTGCTGAGAACACTACAAATATAGTGCTCAGTAGTCCATGCTTGTGATTTTCTTTAGGCTATAAAAGACATGTTCCGGTCAAGGCTTCAGCTACCTGAAGCAGTGAAACTCCACCCTCCGTCAAATAAAAGCTATTTGTGCAATCCCGCGCTAACATACGGTGTCCTCCTGTCTCGCACGTGGTGCGCACTGAAGCAGCTAAACTGCTTTGCGCTCCTTTAGCCGGGGAAAACGGAACATAAATGTGAGGAGACCGGGGCAGAGCCATGAACAGGACATGTTGAAACATGGCAAAATTGCATTGCTGGATAGCGTGAGAACATAGTTATTGTTTGTTATAGTAATGCGCTTCTCCTGTCTAAGTGGTGGGCTGCTTTGAAAACGTCATCACAATTAGCAAAGGTGCGCTTTAGCGCCATGCAAGTACCTCTTTTCCCTGAACTGTTTTTATAGCAGTGCAAACACCATAGGCCCCCATTACAGCTATTCAAGTCTCTCTCATGAAGGTTATAAGATGTTTAATCCAGGACAATGGCAAGCGTAAGTTGCATGGTTTAACTCCATGACAGCAGCAGACACTGTCATCATGTGGCCCACTCTTCTTTGCAAAAATTGTTTTAATTCAGCCACAGTGTAGGGTTTTAGAACATGAACAGTCTGTTTAAGGTCATGCCACAGCATCTATTGGTTTTCAGGATTTCAGTCCAGACTTTGACTAGACCACTCCAAAACCAGAACACAGGGGTTTAGATTTTTTTCAAAATAATTTGCTTGAACTTAATTATATGCACAGGACATATAACAAGTTCAACTCCATCATTTGCTTGCCTCAGGAATTGTTGTTTTTTGTGACCATCTGTCCACCGTTTCACCCAGTAGGAAGCTATTTACTTCGGCCACTTTCTCCACCTCCTCTTTCTATGCAGAGATTTGACTACATCACAATGTGGCTATGCCATTATTATTCTCCATGCCATGTATGAATAGCTGTAAAAAAATTTGGCTTAAATGAAAAATAATTCCACTGATTAAAAACGCTCATATCAAGACAAATTAACAGCTAGTCGAAATCCTACGGAACTTGCATTTGTGGTTGAAGCCACAAATACAAAAAAAAAGTCATACTAGATTGCTCCGAGCTGTGTGATAATAAATAACAGCATGATGACGCCTGGCCGTACAAAACAACTATCTATCAGATGTAATTTTACGTACTGTTCATTGTAGATACATTGTCAAAATACCTCATGCAAATGAATACAATTGAAAACTGCCTTCAAAGGCTGCCATTTCGCCTTTAAGAGTTAAGAAACTTGAAACCTTGTTTGCGCAACAATCAGTGCAGCTCGTAGCCGCCAAAGTGTCTAGACTAGCACATGATATGAGCCAGCCAATGGGGCCATCGCGCCGAGAGGCCCCTTGTAAGTGAGAAAAAAGGAAAAAGAGACGGAAAGACAGAAGTTGAGGTGCTGTTTGAAGAGATCTGTACAGGCATTGTGGGACACATTTCTACTAACGGATTTTTAATGGGCAATCTTTAATGCTAACCGTAAATCGTGGTTTTGGGATTATAATTTATTACCGTATAATCACAGAAAACGAATTTGCTTGCGTTTTCTGCAAAGGATTCTCCATGGGATTGACTCATAACAGACTTATTTCATGTGCAGAGCGGCACTTTGAAAGCGAGATATTGAGGTGTTTCAGAGTCCGGGAACGACAAGAATACTGAGCTCCGTGCTTCAAGAACTGGTTTGCATTTAGTAATATTTGTAATGCTGTTTGAGGGTATTCAGAATATTATTAGGTTGTGTGGACTTGTTAGTTGCTGTTGTCTATTGAGGTAGGAATAAATAACCTAGTGTCCTTTTTGTGCTCGAAGGAATAATAACATTACATTTATGCATTTTGACTTCTACGAAGCGGTGCAGTGTGTCATCTTTGCCGCGACATATGTAGATCCTTATCTCATATTGCGGTTTGGCCACAGACTCGCAGACTTCAGCTGTGCATTCATTGCACGGCGTCCAAAAATATTGATGCACTTCTTCTTGAATACTAGTAGAAATCCGAGTATAGCTGAAAAAGAATAAAAGATCTGAGTTTAGACTATCGTATATGTTCAGGTCGAAACGCTCAGGTCTCGTACGGCGTCTTTGGAGAAGCCGTTTGATCCCCGGCAGAGAGGAGGGAGATGGATGTTGCAGAGCTCGGTGTGAGGGGATTCGGGACAATATTCGCTGCAGTAATTCAGAAAAGTTGTCAAAAACGGAAAGCAGAACTCTGTCTCAGGAGGCTACGTTCGTGGAGGACTTCGGGTTAGTGCGAGAGAGAAATTCCACAGGAGGGGGTGGCTCGGAGGTCACGTCCGATCAAGACGAGGGAGCTATGTGTGTCCCGGAATACAATAGTTCCAGATCCGCGCAGGAGAGTGACAGCAGAACGTTTGCATGCTGTTTGTTTAAAGAACCGGACCATTCTCGGCACGGGAGCCCTTCAGCGAGGGCTAGGAGTAAGAAGTCGGGCACGTGCCAGCGGATGACGAGTAATTTGACATTCTGGGACTCCGGTTCAGCAGGGTGGCAGGACTCATTCCATCCTTCTCCAATTGAGCAGGAGGTCCAGGCCTCCACCTACTCAGTTTTAAAGAGACTGAAGGAAAAACCACTTGATGCCTTGTGGGAAGCAGTGGAGTCTAAAGGAGGGATGCCGAGCGATTGCGTCATGGTGTCACGGACGGATCTGCGGCTTGGCGGCCACTCGGCGCCTCCGCAGAATCTGTTTTGCAAACTATACCGCTGGCCTGACCTGCAGCATGCGGCCCAGCTCAAACCCCTTATCAATTGCCAGAGCTACGGGGTTCAGGACGGCCCTGGAGTGTGCTGCAATCCCTATCACTACAGTCGACTCTGTGCGCCAGGTAAAATCACCTATGTTCAACTGTTCTAATGGGCAGTGTCACCTTTTTATATGAATGAGTGGCAAATATGAAGCTCTTTTCTTGGCATAACAAATTTAATGTGACATGGCAAACTTGAATAGATTCCTCTTGCAGTGTTACATTTTCTGAAACGATACAATTATTAATGCAGAATGCAAGATACAAATTGGCTGGTTTTAATTATTCTGCATTATTATCTCCTCAGCATATAATGCAGGGGGATGTAGCAAGTCGTCAGTGCGATCGTCTGTCCGTCCGTAGACATTCGTTTCAGGAGCGGAACTCAAATACGAATCAAATTCAATATTATTTGACTAAGCTTGGTGTGCGTATTAATCTACATCCGGTCCTAGACTATAGTGCCTTTTGATATTTTGGGATTTCTGAGATTAGATTGTGGGGTTCGGGGGGATATGTCATCTTCTTATGACTCTTGTTTCAATTGTCCTGAAGGGATGGGATATGAAAATCTCTGTATTAAATCAACTTCTTCTAACTGGAGTGGTTATACATTGCAGAATTTGATTAAATCTTTGGATTTTGCTTTCCTTCCCTCCTCATACTTCAACCAAACTCCTCAAACCCAAATTTCCTCCTTGTTGAACACATTTCCTAAAATTAGGAATGCTGTTGATAGTCTGAATAAAGTGATAAACATCTTTCTCTGCAGCACAGAATTTCCAACAGTTTACACATAATGTTGCATAAACTACTTCATCCAAACAAATGAAGCGAATATCTTTGCCAGTGTTGCGGTAGCTACTTGAAAAAAGTGATTCATTAAACATTACTTTTTAAAACAGTAATCCCTTACTTTACCTAATTACTCACTGCTGAAAGTAAATAGTTACACTACTATTTGCATTACTTTTGGATAACTCAGCACCATCATCTGAAATTCACCATAACTTCATTAATTAACCATGTCATGTTACAATCAGGCATATGCCCAAATCAGCACAAATCTGTATCCTAGTAAGGATAAGTGATTTTAATCATGATGTGGAAGAAAAGTAGAATCCAGGCCTAGGCTGTCAAGGGAAATGGACATGGTGTGCTCCGGATGGACCAGCCAGACACTCACCAGCAACAACTGCAAAATCCATCTTCAGTCATGGTGTGGGTATGCTGGCAAGTGTAACTTGCACTTCTGTGTAGGCTGCAGTAATGCTTAAAACTACACTGGGATTTTGTTGCATTGTATATTGTCTACAAGACATCTTTTCTGGCAGTGCTCATGCAGATCTCAGCAAGATGTAACAAAATTGTATTCTGCGCACATTTCAAAGCTTGGCTGTGTGAGATGTGGGTGCAGGTTCTGGACTGGTCTGCCTGCAGTCCTGGCTTGCAAAATGCGACAACAAAGACCCTGCACTGGTGCATGCCACAAAACTTGAATGCTGGGAGAATGGGACAAGACCATGCCTAAAACACTTGACGACTTGGTGTTTTCAGTCCCTGAATTTTTATTTTTGCTTCCCCAGAAAGACTACTTTACTATGGTTTTGGAGTTAAGTCGCCACATTGTCAGCTGCAGAGGTCTTGGCATCACCTCAGGAGAGCAAGAAAGAATTAATAGATTTCATGGATTTGCTCATGGCTAAATAGGAGCCTAACACAGAGCAAGTTTGATAAACCAGGCTCCAGGACATCATCTGCTTGGATTTCTTGTCAGTACTGGCCCTCCCCTGGACCCTAAAGACAGTGAAGTTGTTGTTCATGGTGATGTTCAAGGTTCTCACCAGTGAATGACTGGTCTAGATCAGCGGTACTCAAATCTGGACCTCGAATCCAAATCTAGCCCAGGTTTTCTGTTATCCCAGGCAAATAAATGAACAGTTAGTGCCTCTGATTGGCCAGACTGTGTTAACACCTGACTCCCAGGTAGAGGGAGGGTGGAAAACCAGCAGTCCTCGGACCTAGTAGGGTATGATTTGAGGACCAGGGGTCTAGATACTGTTGTAACTGTTCTGCTTGCAATTGGTGCACACTGTCAATTTTTAGCATGTATTTTGCACATCCAGGATACAGATATTTGGTCAGTATATTGAATATCTTTGCACAAACCATCCTTTAATCAGTTTGCTTTCACAACCAGTACAGAAGTCCTGGAACATTTTCAGCAAACAAACTGTTCTTTGCTCATTTTGGAGGTAACATCCAGCCGCCAGGAGAAATAACTTGATGAATCAGGGAGATTGGAAGCCATAGAACTTTGTGTGTACATTCAAAAATTCTTTTTCTTTACATTGCACGATGACGGTCTTGTCCTGTGCTGTATCTGTGCTTTTTTTGTTCTAGCAGTGAAACAAATACAAGTTGGTTATTTGTCCTGCTTCTTGCCTTGTACTTGCATCATGCGGGGGAAAAAAAGATGCTTTGCTCGATGTAGGTGACAAATTATATTGCTGAAAATCACTGTCTTTTAACTATCACAAACAAAAGCAGGCAGAGACAGCACTTGGTTTGGTGGGGTATTGGTTCTTTTTCAAGGCCGATGGCTCAGTTTTCACAGGTTGACCATTATCAAAATGAAGAAATTTGCACATTTAATACACCGGAGATGTGGCTAACACCTCAAAATGACTGTATAGGCTGGATTTAGAGTGACTTAGAGTGCAGATGAAAGGTGTAGTTTTAGTCTTCGGGTAAGAACTGAAGAATTTATTTTGACTTGGCTGTGTTAACCCTTAAAGGTGTAGTCAGGGAAGTGGGAGAAAACGAGTGGAGAGGTTGTTGATATTTGAAGTGTAAACAAATGCAAACCCACCCTCGAGCATAGGAAGGTCCGGCCTCCACCATATTGGTCAGCTATGCCAGTGTTTCCTATCCCTGTTCCTGGAGTACCCCTGCCCTGCATGTTTCAGATGTCTCCTTGATTTAACACACCCAGATCAGGTCATTAGTTACTCCACTAATGAGCTGATCAGCTGAATCAGGTGTGTTAAATCAGTGAGGCCCAACCCTGCTCCTGCAGTACCCCTGTCATGCACATTTTATAGGTCTCCCTAATTGAACTCACCTGATTCAGCTGATCAGCCCATTAGTGGAGCACCTAATGACCTAATCTGGGTGTGTTAAATCAAGGAGACATCTGAAATATGCAGGGCAGGGGTACACCAGGAACAGGGTTGGGAAACACTGGGATAGCTGACCAATATGGTGGAGGCCGGACCCTCCTATGCTCAAGGGCAAGTTGGCGAGGGGAAGCCGTATTTCTTGTTTTGAAAGTACATTTGACGAGTTTTAGTAGTATTGTAGCTAAGGCGATAATAAGCCTGTCATATAAAGAACTGCTAAAGCATGTTTGTCAGCGCAATACATCTAATAGGAGTCTGTGTCCATGAACAGACTACGGTCAGGAATGCATTTAAAAATTGTTCTGGCTAATTACAAGCTGAAAATGTGGAATTTGGAATTTTTCCCGATACAAGTTATCGATTCCCGAGCTTCTCACAATCAACGCTAAGACCGCTTGCGTCTTTCTGCTATGAGCTCATTTAGTAGCTTACTATCAGAATTGTTTCGTTTTGGAAGAAATGGTTGTCAGGAGCTTATAGCAAAATTTCTTCATGAACAGTGGGTATATAACAGTACAGCTACAACCGCATGCATGCAGAGCGAGACAGTACAAGCAAAACAAAAAGCTGAGATGAAGGCGGTTCATTTCATTCTGTCAAGTCGAACGTATGTACAGCATTTGATTGCGCAGTTCCCTGTCGATTCCTTACATAAGATGTCAGACATTCACAAGAACTCGTAGCCGCAAGTTCAATTGAAGCACCGATTACTAAAACCCCACAAGTCAAGTCAAGTCAAGTCAAGTGTGACTTATGGGGTTTTATTAATAGGAGCTTCCATTTGCAAAGCTAAGGTTCGCTGACCCGTCAGACAACTGTACCCACAACTCGACTGCTATTAAAAATAGATAACATCACAACAACGATACATTTTGGCAGATTAGACAATATGATGAATGCCTGATGGCTTTAACTGTTGCGTGAAGCACCGCAAAGCTAATGTTGCTCACCTGTCCAGCAGAAAGACGGCAACCTCCGCATCCGTTTTCAGATCCTTCAATTCGCAGAGTTCCCTCCACCGTCAGAAAGCCACACCAATGTTGACCCAGGTCTCTGCCCTTTCATGGTTGTAGCCCTTCTTTTTTTATTGGAAGTGGCTATGTCTATGGCGTCGTACACGGTGATTCAGGCATTCATTCATGGCGCGCATGCGCACTGACGTTTCTTCACTTGTGTTGGCAGCTACCAAGCTCAGAACGCCTATCTGCGGTCTACGGCGGAGTAGCAACTGCCTTGTTTTTAATACAATCTCTCAGACCGCTTTCGCACAAGATACCATTGTTTGGTACCTTGCTGCAGTACGATTGGGTAATATGTTTTGGGGGATTTTATTATAGAGAAGGGGCTTTAGAATATTAATATCGCGAATGCAGGCTGCGCGTGCCCTAGCAACCTGGTGTGTCATCACTCAGTAACATGAATTACTACGTACCGCAGCACTAGAAATTAAACTCAATATTTTCTTGACTGAATTTCAGCGGCTAAATCATCAAAATTGCTCCCTACATCTGTCAAACGCGAGTCTGTCGTTTTGGATTTGCCCGGAAACGCGGCCTCCGCGCATGCCCACTCCGACTTTCCGTAAATATATTTGCGAATCACCGTTTACGGCGCTGTAGATAAAGTCACTGACTGTTAAATTTATGTTCCTCCGACCGTTTTCTCTAGGGCTGTTTTTCAGCCATCACAAATGCTGCAATGCCGTGTTTTTCTCTCTCTGGTCTAACTTCGCACGCTGCGCAACCTGCTACTCCCCCTCCCCCCTGTGTCTGACCTGTGCACGAGTATGAACCTGCCCCTGGGCGTGGGGGGGTGGGGCCATGTTCTGGCGGCTCGGTCCGAGCCACAGATTTATCTACTGAAATTCACAGCCCAAGCTGTGTATTGAAACCAGATTTTTTTTTTTTTTTCAGCATACTCTCAGAAGTGACAGCTTGCAGATAATGAGGAGAAATATTGTGATTTTGACACAAAGTGCGTAGATTATGATCGCTAACTATACCTTTTAAGGGGTCTTCAGGGTTAAGTGTAGAAATAACTTTAGAAATATAAAAACTAAGAAATAAACATACTCAACATGATTTTAACTTCGTAAAATGTAGTATTTTGATAAAAATTTACATGGAAATGGCACTTAAATGATAAAATCTGAAATATATTGTGATACTGATATTTCAATAACCCATGGTCAGATTTTACTGAAATTAGTCTCATATGAAAGGTTTAAAGTATTTCTATGAAATGACATAGGATTTTTTGTTTGGAACTTTTACAAATATTTAATGAGCTCTGTTTTGTAACCATAACGAAAGTCGCTATCATCAACTTGCTTAATTTTCAAAATTGACGCCCTCAAAATGCACCTATCTAGAAAATCCTATGCCATTTCATAGATCTCCAACAGATACAGCTTCAGTCCAAATTTCAAGTCAATCAGGTGAATATTAATGATTTTATGAATGCCACAAAGTTGAAAATAAGTCAAAATTGTGATATTTTTTTTGGCAATTTGCATTTAAAGTCACAAGTATCAATTGAGGCAGAGGAAAAACAAAGATTCTTGGTGTTTACTGGCATCTCACTGCATTCCTTTATTTATTTCATTTATTTTATGTAAAATCAAAAATATTTAATTTTTCGGGAAATAAAATTGAAATTTTTACCCTGAAGACCCCTTAAACTTCCTTCAACCTTTTGGTAGTGGACATTTTGCGTCACTGTATATCATTGAAAAATGTGTTGAACTTAAAGGAGAATTCCGGTGCGAAATTGACATGGGGCGTATTGAAACATGGTAATGAGTACTAACTTCTGTCAAATACCCCACCTCCGTACGCACGCAACTTTTTGAAATAAATAGATTTTTAGCCGAAGCTCCCAACAGGCCTACAATGGTAGGGAGTCGGGCATAGCGTTGCCATGCAAAGAAATTGCTTTTTTTTTTCATCATTAACAAGGCTCAAAGTAGCTCCGCACTTCATCAGTAGAATTCTGAGGGCCCTGACATTTAAAGCGAGGCACTGAGAAAATGCACAGGTAGTTTATTAAAAAAGACTATTTATGCGAACAGTACCTTGAGGTAGTTTCCAGTTGCCGCCATCTTGAAACTCACAATAAGTAGATTGACGAGCACGAACGAATAGAATTCAGTCTGTTCCCCTATCCTTCCTATTCGTTCATGCTCTTCAATCGACATCACTGGCCGCACTTTTAGTCCACAGTGTTTGTTGTGTGCAGACGGTGAAGTTCTTAAGAACAGGCAACGGTCGAGTGCACTTCCAATTCCCCACTACTTTCGAGCATGGTGACCGTTTATGCATTGCATTGTTGGATAGAAGAGTGCCACTGAAATAGCATCACGTGAAAAATAAACTTTGGCTTGGGGTTTTGCCAGTAAAGCCAACTTAGATTTCTATGGGCTTCCTCCCACCTCCTTTTTAGGTGATTCAGGGACTGTCATCTGGAGCCAAGGTTCGCCCAACTCATTGGCCTACAGACATGTTGTAGGGGGGTATACTGCAAAGCAAATTCAACTTCAATGAGGCTGTCTTTGGGAGAGCTGGCTCAACAAACCCTAAACTTGCAATCAGAGGTACCACAAGTGACAATGGCAGGGTCAGAAGATTGCCACCCTTGTGACGTTGAAAACCTCGGCTTTAGAGTCAAAATACCTTGCTAACTAGTCTCAGTCTTCGTACACCAGTCAGATTAGTGTCTCTCTAATCCAGTCCTGGGGACCCACAGCCTTACACATTTGTGTTATGTGTCAGCAGTGGCATGATTCAGCTTATCATCCGATCCTCATCAGCAATCTCTTGGTTCATTGAATCGGGTGTCCCAAGTTAAGAAAGATGGCCATTAGACTTTATACTTTCTAATTTAGAGCAATGTTTTACAACTAAGTGGGTTGCTGGATTCATGGATCATCAATACCTTGATAAAGTTTTTTTTTTTGAATTGATGGATCAGTTCCAAATAAGCACCCCCAATGGAACAAGGTGCAATAAAACTGGGCAGAGAATAAAAAGATTACCTGATGCTTAATTTCACAACATAGCCTAATCCATGAAATTTAATTTCAAGAATAAAAACAAAAAATATTTATCCTCCCCAGTAGGCAATTTTTTTAGCTCAAAAAGTAGCCCAACTGTTCTATATAATTGTGCCAACAGAGGTTTATCACACCTAATTTAACTAACCAAGCAATTGATTGCCAATTATTGATTAAACAAATAATGCTATATTGTTGAGGTGTCTAATGTATTGGGCTGTGTGTCCCCAGATGTGGAGTTGAGAGACACTGCCCCGGATAAAGGACCTATTTGTAATGTTATCGATATGAGCGGGTACACATTTCAGGTTCTAAGGCGAATGCCTTATTATTTCCATATAGCCTACATGAAAGATGAAAGGAATTGGGTCCAAATATATTCGTTCTTCATGAACTTTTATTGTATTCATTTTTAATTGATGTTATTTCTACGTCTCAAAAAGTTAGTGCCTTTATTTTAGTCTGGCTACGCGCCCAAGTATTAAAAGTAAGAACACTAATTTTGTCGTGGACGGAAATATGTTGGCGACCGGGATTCAGAAATTTTAATCTTTGCGTTTTCCTCTCTTTTGCTTTAGTTGGGCAGCCATTACTTCATGGAAACGAGATCCGGTTCAAGTTGCTCTTTTAAAGCCCCCCCCTTTTTCTTCAAGAAGGTTCCATCATGCTGTTTAGGCGAAGGAGTGGCGATAATACGCCGTTTGCATACTACTGGCGCCAGTCTCGTGTATCTAAGTCACTGAGATCTTTAGTGCTGTAATTACCTCCGCAGCTCTTAAAGAAGCCGCTGCCTATTCCTTCTAACCGTGTGACCCTCTTCTGTGCTGAATAGGTTATGCCAATTTCGACGCATGATCATTGTCAGCCTATTCTAGCTTTGTTTGAGGATCAGTATTGCAATTGGATATATGTTGGTTTGACTGGCCAATTTATCTTTAGGTGGCATTTTTAAATTGCATTTTGAACTTTAAATGCTTAGGAGACAACAGAAGTTTCAAACGGACCTCTCTTGGAAGGTTCGTAAATGGCTTGGCACTAATGTAAAAAATCCTAAAGGGTGGTGGACAAAATTTCAAAAACATCACATAGAAAATCCTTGTTTTTACAAAATCAAAAGCATAGTCGCAGAGGCATTAACACCTGTGATTAGTGTTAAATTGAATGCTAATCTGCAGCATGTGTGCTTCGGGGAGACTGGGGTCCGATGAGCCATATCACTATTTTGCGATCAATCGATGACAGAGCTACTTAAAATAGGCTAAATATTTGACCATTGACTGATGAGTTGTGGGGATAAATGAGCCTTATCACTATTTTGCCTATTTTAAACACCTTTGCTATCAATTGATCACAAAATATTGATATGGTTCATTGGTCCCCATAGCTCATCGGACCCTAGTCTCACCTACACAACCAGATTGCACTCGGTGCCTTACAGGTGGGGGTATCCAAAGTTTGACCAAGAAAAAATGAGGTCAAAGTTGGAGCTGTGACCTTGACATCACATTCGCTACTGGAAACGCCTAGTAGCAACTGTTAAAATTTGAGGGCAGTCCCAACAACAGCTCATCAGCTAGAGCAATAGAAATCAGTTGGAAGACAGACAGATGGGCCAGGTCACACGGTAACGGAGTTACAAAATTGATGTATTTTGTATCAGAGCTCTAAAACTAGGAGTTACAATTTAAATGTCTTTGTGTAGGTCTTCCCCAGTATTTAAAAAAATAAAATGGCCAATTTGTTCACTTGATTTATTTTGGGTAAGAACAGCAAAAAACTGGTTGGTAACAGTTACTCCATTACCGACCAATTTTTTGCCGTTTTCACCCAAAATAAATCAAATGAGCAAATTTGCTATTTTATTTTTGAAGTACTGGGGAAGACCTATACAAAGACAATTAAATTCTGACTCTGTCTTACTTATTTTGTATCATTGCTCCAAAACTACACTCATTTTGTAACTCCATTACCGGGTGACCTGGCCCAAATGTAGAGACAGTTGACGAAGGGGAAGACTGTGGGTGGCCGCCAAGCTGTCACGGAATTACAGTCCCATTACATTTTGGGTTGTAACTCTACACCTAAATAAGATAAAATCAAGTATGAGTTGATTTTTGTATGAGATGGCTTTTGAGAAATTTTCATAGAAGAAACAAGCAAAAACTACTCCGTCACGGAATTACCCAAAATTGACGTGGTTTTTTTAATGTTGTGTTTAACTATCCAGAAAGTGATGTTCCTATCATAGTTAAGTTATGAAACTTCAATATGTTATTATTTAAGGTGTTTTTTTGTTAATACTGTAAGTTATAGAAACAAATATTGACTTCAACCCTGCTTTATGGCCAAGAAAATTCAAAAAGTCAATGTCACGGAATTACAAGAGGCAAATTGTCACGGAATGACAACGATAGTATTTATTAGTTTCAATGTATTTATTTCAATATATTATACATATATACATAATTATTTACATTTTTACAGTTTAGCAATATATTACAATGAGTTTTCCACTTATAATGACCAATCATAATACATACTTCAAAATTTATTTATTTTTTATCTCCATGTCAACATTGGCTTGGCGGCCCCCTGTACCTCATTGGCAAGAATTGCAGAGGGGGTGAAAATGACAAAATAACTTGAAGGGGCGACGGGAGAATTATTGGCAAATTTTGCCCTGCAACAAAAGAGGACAGAAGAACAACTGGTAAGACCAGGGGCCAAAGTCTTTCCCAGAAGGGCCGGTGTGGGTTCAGGCTTTCATTGCAACCAAGCAGTGACACACTTGATGCTACTAATCAAGCTTATTTGCAAAAAGTCCAGGGATTGACTGGTAGTATCAGGTGTGTAATTATTTGGTTGCAGTGAAAGCCTGCACCCACACTGGCCTTTTCTGGGAAAGATTGGATTAGGGAAAGATTAGGGCTGCTATTCAGAAATTTGTATCTCAGGCTAATGAACAAAAAGACATAACATGGTGTTGCGAGCGCCAAGCCTGGACCCTTGAGAAAAAAAACAAATGAGGTCGGTTTCCACCTGGGTTTCGAGGCCATGAAGTGATGTCGGGTCAATGTTAGAAAAAAATTTAAGAAGGCAAGGGGCTTCTTGAGACACAATTTCCCTAAATTGATAAAGTAATCAATAAATAAATGATTATTTCTCTTTTTCAGAGTCACCACCTCCTCCCTATTCACGGCTCTCCACCAGCGAAGAACTGAACTCACTGGGTGAGTTTACTGCGTTTACACGGTCCCCCGACGCAATGCGGCATGTCTGTGTTTTTTAGGTTCACTGTATTTTAATTGATTTGCATGTTAATTTTTGGATTGGGAGAGTGTAAATCTCCTTGTTTCTTCTCTGAGGCACGTGGTTAAATTTTACACATGCGGTTAAACTTGCATATAGTGCAGTCAGAGCTGGATCAGTTTCAGCATGAAATCGCAGGTTCCTGGGTTGGTTGGGGGATTGGAAGGTTCTAGATTGCAATGAAACATGGACTGAGAGGAACCTCCTGTAACTTATGCAATGCAACTGGTAATTCTGCATTGTCCTGTGGCCCCAGCAGCTTTGGAATTCTCTGGAATATTCCAGTTTCAAATTTCCCCCTTCGGTTTATTTTTTACGAAAACGGAATAAATTCAAAGGTTTGAAGTCATTTTACTGGAAAGAAAATATGCTTTATGTTTTTTGATGTGTGATTTTTGGTTATCTTTATGCTCTTAAATAACACATGGTAAATTGTATGTGGTTTGGAATCAACATTCTGCTTTAACTGCCATGAGGACGAATGCATTTTGAGTATGGATTGCATGGGAAGAATAAATATTGTATGTTGCGTTATCCAACTCTGTCTGGCATCCACAAGAATGCAATGTGGCCGTTAAACCCACATATAATCTTTTATCCATATTGCCTTAAAAAACTGTGGGCCTGGCACTGTGTTTTTATGTGAAGCACTTTGGGTTTTTTTTTGGCAGAAACAGTGGGCGTTCGGCACTCACTTACCCACATTGAGCTGGAAAGGAGGTAAACTTTGAACACAGTAGGAATTGTAATGGTGGTAATTGGACATTGCAAGTTGGAATGTTATTCTCCTTTCTCCATCTTTGGGGAGTACTTTGTTGTGTTGGGACAACTACCTGCAACCTCTATCACAAAGCAAGACCTGATATTGGTGGTGGTCGGGAGGGGGAGCCTTGGAAGATTCTAGCCAGGAAGTGTCAAGAAGTCATGAATCCTTCTTTCCTGTAGAACTGAAAAAACTAAAGAGTTCAATAGGTTTAGTGGTAGTTATAGTTTAATATGAAATATTTGTAACATGTCAGTTCATAACATTTTCATGTAAAAAAAATGGCATATTAAAAAAACATGGCATGGTGTTCTGTTTTTCAATTCTTGGCCAATATCACTTCTTGGCCTTTGCATTCATAATATACTCCATTGTGTGGTATAAAAAAGACCTTTTTCCTGTATGGAATTCTCACCACGTACTTAAATGAGATTGGTTGGAAAGCTAGTGATTTACCACAGTTCAGTGCTGGCACAGATTATTATTCTCAGCACAAAGAATGGTTTTTATGGGTATTCCACGGAACTTCTTAAGTTCATTCCTGGTGTATTGAGGATGGACCCTATTGTTTTGTGAGATCCTACAATACTTACTTTAGCGCCACCTCCAGGTCAAACTTTACATTTCCAAATATTATAAAGTTTTAATGGGAATCTTCATACATTTTTTCTGATTATTGCTGCTGCATAGAGAAGGTGTTGGTCACCCATTGACTATTGCTGTAGTGCCACCACCAAGCCAATCTTAGAATTTTTAAAAATTGTAGTAACTCAAACAGCCTCAAGGAGCATTATGTCAAATCTGCTTTTGACTTTCCTCGTGCAGAGGAGAAAGTTATTGACTGTAATTACCTCCGCCAAATGAAGTTGGCAGGACGTTTTCTGATCGGTGCCATTTGATTGTCTGCTTGTTCATAAACAAGCAATCTCAAAAAGTAATGAACAGATATCTCAGAAATTTTGTGGGTGGGTCGCTATTACTTCATGGGTGGACCCTATTGATTTTGACTGTGATCAGTCAAACAATATGGCCGCTAAGGCAGCCATCTTGAAATCCTATGACACGCGATAACTGAACTTTGTTCCCACTCACCAAGATTCCGACAGTGCTGCCTCGGTGGAGGTTTGGACTCTAGGAGTGCCTCTAGTTTTTCCTGTTGCACCACCATTTGGCCAGATTTATCATTTACAAATATAACAACTTGGGCCCAGTTGTTCAAAACTCTGTAATTTTTTTTAACCAGCCGTTAAGTACACTTAACGGACTGTTAACTTTAACAGAGCTGTTATCTTGTTGTTCAAAACTCAGTTAACTTAAACAGGGTGTTAACTTGACGTTAAAGTTAATGCACCTAAAGACCACCGCTAACTTTTTAACAGTGTGGGTAACTCTCAAAATGGCGTTCATTGCTAACACTGCTTTCATGATGCCAGTTCAGCAAAGGAAGGATAGGGGGTATCGTGGACTGGACTTTGATATTGGAGATAACTCTAATGAAGAGTTACATCCCCGCTATCGATTTGGTAGAGCATCTATTGCTTACCTTTGCAATATTTTGCAAGGTGATTTGCTGCGTCCAATAAGCAGGGGTCAGGCACTGAATTCAACGATTGAATTAATTTTACTTTAGTAATTCATTAATAAATATTGGCAAAACATAATATAAGATGAAGCACCCTTAAAATTCCATAATTTTGACTGATTTCTATTTCCCATCTTTTTTTTCTGTTCTACCTGGTTTGATAAAACATTAGGCCTACATCTAATTTTATTCCATGAATTCAGTCATAAATCTTGATTTGACATTTTTACAGTATACACATCGGAAGCGCCCATAAAATATTTACAAAAATTTGACTGATGTCCTACTCTCTGTGTTTATCTTTGAACTACATTAGAGAGTACTATGTTTGTGTTCATATAAGGTTTATATCAAAGCATAATATTGTACTGACAGCAAAATATGACGACATTCATTACGACCAAAATGAAAGATAACGTTGCCAAACACTTCATAAGATTTTGTATATATGTAATCTGCGTGCAGAGGTCATCCTTCGGTCGAGTTTCAGGCATGCGCAGTTCGGACGTTCTCCGAGCTTCGCAGTAGTGCGAGTGCGAATTTGCTTCGTGTCTCAACTGTGCGCAAAAAAAATAAAAATTTTTCGGTTGACACGGACCAGTTTGCCTCCACCATGAGTTGCATTGCATTTTCCTCGTCAGCAGAGAAATTTCTGATTCTCTTTTTCCTTGGGGTTGATAAAACGGATGTAAACAAAACTTGGAATTATGGGATAGAGGAATGCTAACCAGTGACGTTAAGCACGCTGTTAACTTTGACAGTGACGTTGGCTAACGGCATGACCACAGAGATATAAGAAAAGTAGAGTGAACAATTTCGTCGTTTCCGTGGCAGCACGCCGCCGCCATCTTGTGTATGTATATCGGGGCAGACGTTCAATGGAAAATGAAGTGGCCTAAACCGAGCTTGAGAAAAACGAAAACTCTCTCATATGGGACAACAGCTGAAATTCCAACTTCTCTGTAATGTCTTTCGAATAAATAAACATTGAATACACCAGATTAAAACAAAAAATAATAATAATTATGTGTGTGTATATATATATATATATATATATCTTTTTTTTTTAAATATATTTTGTTGTTTGATTACAATTCCTTATTTGTGTCCATTTTAAGTATGAAAGGAAAAAAATGAACACGAAAAACAAGTCTCTAAGTTGTCGACACCCATGTTCCATGTTTAGCCTACTGTTTGCATGTGCCTCATTGGACATTTATACTTACACAAGATGGCGAAGCTATTCTGCCGTTTTCGCTTTGGTCCAGCCCACACGTCGTCCACTCTAGTTTTCGTATGTCTGACTAACCATGTTTTGAACAAGGCATATTTAACGTTCGGTAAGCAAACGAACGGTTAAGGATTTAACCGGCCATTAGGAGTTAACCGGCGGTTAAAATAACCGAGTTTTGAACAACCGGGCGTTGGTTGTTACATTTGATGTGAATCATGTCAAACCTGCGATTGTACTGAATGTATAGAGGTGACGTTGGTGATTTCAGTGACCATCCCTGTAGCATCACCACTAGGCCAGCCACAATTACATTTTTAAAAATATAATCACTGGAACAGTTTTCAATGGAATCCTGTCAAATTTGCTCTCAATGTTTGGTTAATATAGAGGAGGAACCTTTTTGATGTTTATGGCTGTATTACATTTAGCCTACAGTTGTGCCCCCATTAGTTGAACTACATGCCCAAACGCAATCAGTCAAGCTGTCCTTTTAGAAATCAGAACAGAGGTGTGAGCGTTTTGGTACACTATGGCCATTCCTGTTGCGCCACCTTTGGTCAAACAGCTCTCGTGGGAATTGGGTTAAATATTCTGCGAACATCTCTGGAGCTCAGAGGGGTTCTTATATATATTTTTTTCCCTGGACCTTATACCCTTTCCTGCATGTCGCATCACTACTCGGTCAAACTATGAATGTTGCCTTAGGAGAGATTTGTTGTCAAATTGGATTTTGTGTTAAAATTTTAGAGAAAATAATGCTTATATCTTTGTTGAACAGGCAAGTGAATGCTGATCTGAGTTATCACTGCAGAAACCAAAACATTAGCCAATATTTACAAATATTTTCATCTTGTATGCAGATTTAAGATTGAATTCAGGTGAAGAAATCACATTCCTGGGATGACAAAATGTAGGCTTCATCAGGTACTGTGAACGTGACTGTTTTCTCACCTTTGTCTCATAGATCAGTTTGATTCAGTGCTGCCCTGCACCGAAACGGAGGTTACCAGTTCACCTATTGACACACCAGCAGGTGAGCAGCTTTGCTTATGGGTGCCCCAAGTGTGTAGAATGTGTGACTGGAGCATTTTTCCTGAGTACTACTTGAAGCCTTGTGGAACAACCGTACTGGGCTCAGCTCAACATCTTTGTTCTTTTTTTTGTTAGTCATCCTGGCCTTGTGATCATGATCCAGTGATGACAGTGCTGCAGTTATGATCAAGCTCATTTACACAACTCTAAGTTCACCAGAAGTCAGAGGCCACATCTGCTCGGAATGTAATACTTCAAAAAGTGAAATGAAAAGACTTTGTTCTGTAATCTGTGCGCAGACCTCATTACATGGAGTTTCTCTTGGTGCCAGTGTTGCTGTAAGGTTTAAAAAATAACATTTCGCAAATGCTGCCAGTTTTCTAGCTTCGAGAAAGGCTTAATCATAATCTGACCAGAGACGCGGTGTCTTCATGTCCAGACTAAGCTTAGCATTTGAGTCCTCAGAATAGTTCAGCGCATTGACATTTCTTTTGCGCTCATTAAATTCTGAGATGCTCCTGCCCGTAGAGTTGGGTTGTGCGTGTGTGTATGTGTGTGTGTGTGTTCAGGTAGTATTTGGTGAGTGCTCAGTCCATTTCTGGGCATACGCTTTGTATGTAGAGTATGCTAAGCGGTATGCTCATTTGCCTGTGAAACTCTTGTTCGTGTAACAGTGTATGTATATTTGTTCCATTTAAGAGCAGCAGGTGTTTCGGCAGTGATTTTGAGGCAATAGCCTTTGCATTTTCAGTGTGTTCAGTACATGTT
This sequence comes from Gymnothorax reevesii, assembly GCA_029721435.1. Taxonomy (NCBI): domain Eukaryota; kingdom Metazoa; phylum Chordata; class Actinopteri; order Anguilliformes; family Muraenidae; genus Gymnothorax; species Gymnothorax reevesii. The sequence continues at coordinate 25,343,092 of CM056574.1, read as the reverse complement.
TGTGTTTGCTTTAAAATTTTCATGACTACTGAATGATGCTGAACGACATATACAGTCTGGTCTGTAAATATTTGCGTGTTGACAAAGTTGCTGTTATTTTAGCGCTCCTCAACTGCATAGTGGATTTGGAATTACGTAATAATTATGAGCTCCGACTTTTAGCTTCAATATGAGGGTATATCTGCATCCAAATCAGTCGAACGGTGTAAGAAATAAAGTGCTTTTTCCTATGAGTCCCTCCTCCCCCACCCTTTAAAGGGTTAGCCATCTAGTTTCAATTGGAGTTATATACTCCATGAAGAATAGGAAGGTTTGGTTGTTTTGGTCCCTTTATGACTCAGTTTATAGACACCCCTGCTCACAAGCACTGTCCAAAAACTGAATGTCCCCTGCGTGACCCCCCGCACCCCTTACCACCACAGTGTCCGCCTTCCCTGTGGCTCCATTCATTTAGCTGCGGGGCACAGGGTTAGGCCAACAAATATCTGCCCGGCGGCGCTATTAAGTATGTATGGAATGTCCGCTTGTTGGTTCAGTGTTTTAATTCCCAGGTCTGTAGCGCACAAAGAGCCGGTCTGATCGTGCCCGTGTTGAGGCACTAGAGACTGAGTCCAGCGCTCTGAAGGGTTGCCAGTTATACACGCCCTTTGATATACGTGTCGCCCACCTTTCTCAGCCACAGTCTGTGTGCAGGGCGATCTGGTCTGGAGGTGATGTGAAGACTCTTTGAGATGCGATGGGAGGTCAAAATGAGTTTGAGAATGTTTTCTTTTGGGGCTGTTTTCAGTCCTCAGGGGTGGCATTGGCTGCCATGCCCAAGCTTCTTGCAGTGAGTGTGGACTGAGCACAAGAACATGGGAGGGCAAATAGTGCTGATTTCCTTTTTTGTCCTTGCTTTGAGTTTCACCTTGCGTGTGTATTCTGGAGCAGGGGTGTCACTCACCTTTCAGGGAGCCGAATTGTCTGCCAGGTCTCATAGTTTCCTTTCAGTCTGCTACTAATTGTAGCTCCGGGACGAAGTCGGGCGGCGCCGGCTACTATGGATTCTCATGTGTCGTCTCCCCCACGTCCGTGTCTGTAGACACTTTACTGTGGACGCTCTACAGGCTGTAATTTTTCACCCATTTCTTTGATATTTGGTATGGACATGTATTGTACTTCACTTACGACAATTATCAAGTTTGGTTGCCATAGCGACAGTATTGGCCGCATAATATGCTAATTAATGGCAAAACATAGAGATTTTCTTTTGGACCGAGTACAGGCTGCAATTTTTGACCTATCAAATAACATATTTTGTATGGACATGTGTTACATTTCACTTATTTCATTTATCAAGTTTGGATGACATGGCGACAGTATTGGCCAAATAATATGCAAATTAGTGATAAACCATGGACATTTCCTTGTGGATAGTACAGCCTGCAATTTTTGACCGGTTACTTTCTTATTTGGTAAGGACATGTGTTACACTTAACTTGTGACTCCTATCAATTTTAGTTGCCATGGCGACAGTACTGGCCAAATAATGTGCAAATTTGTGCTGAAATATACACTCTCCCTTGTGGACACTGTACAGGCTGTAATATTTTACCAATTACTTTCATATTTGGTATGTACATGTGTTATACTTCACTTATGACACCTAGCGATTTTGGTTGCCATGGCGACAGTTGAGACATTGATTTGTCTCCTAATACAAACAAACTGTAAACAAGATTTACTGAAGGAAGGCATCCTGAATAAAATGAAGATCTACATGTACTTACTTTTTTAATGCTGTCAGTTGTTTACAAATACTAAAAATTGAATTTGAGTGTTGAAGTTCCTTTGTCTAACTTCTTAAGTATGCTGTGATGACTAATTATAGCGGGCCACGACTTCCTACTCCAGGGAGTCCCAGTGCATTGCTCAAGAATTCTCAGAAAATGCCTGGACACATGAATTTTAATTTTGAATTACTTAAAAAAAAAAAAAATTAAATAAAAAAAAAAAATCTAAGTTTTTGATGTTGTAGTTATCTCATCAGGGGACAGATATCTCATTGGTGTTAAAAAAATTCAAGCTCTAGTGACCCTCAAGGTCAATGTTGAGGTCAAAATTTAGGTCAATGATTCATCACACCCTGAGTTACCAGAATAAGCTTAAAATTGCAGATTTGGAATGCTAGTGTGATTCCCTTTCCAACAATATCTTGTTTGTCAAAATCGGTCAAGTAGTTTTGGAGATATGGCCATTTGAATTTGTGGATGTTCTGGGTCACGACCAATTCACACACAAATTTTGAACAAAATTGGAGATGGTGAGGTTTAGCTCATTGGGTGATTTGACATGACTGGACAATCCAGTCAAATTCCATGTCCTAGTGTTGTCCTGACACCAGTGCGAAAATGAATTTTGATACTTTTCGATACTCTTCAAAATTAAGGTGTTGTCCCGACACCAGTGCGAAAATGAATTTTGATATTTTTGAAACTCTTCAAAATTAAGGCAAAATTAAAGAAATGTCATTATTTTTTATTTATATTTATACTAACTCTTAAAAAACCATAGGCATGTACAACCTGATCACCTTAGAGTGAAAATCTGAGATTTTTTTCTCTGTATACTTTGTTGGCTGTAGTTGTGATTGTGGATGATTGACATGACATAATTCCTTGGGGGCATGTGGAGACGGTGGGAGTTAGCTAATGATATTAATTTCTCACTGGGGTCAGGACCTGTACAGTGTTGTGAATTTGAATGTCAAATAATTGATCACATTGGGTTGCATGTAATTGAAGCTGCTGTTAACAAGAGGTGCCAGGCACAACAAACCCCGCCCCTTGAACACACTTTCACCTACTTGTACGAAATTCAGTAGGAATCTGTTTTTGGTCAGTGGCAATCCCTAAACCGAATTTGGGGTGAATGTGCCCATTACTTTTGCCGCTAGAGTGTTAACAAACAAACACACGCACAAACACAGAAACAAACTGAACCAAAAACAATACCCCGTGCCCTCCCCCTTCGGGTGGGGCGGGGTAATAAGATCAGATTGTGAAAATATTCTCTCTACTTATCCTGTGTCTACTGGCATGAAAATGCTTAAGTAAATATGGGTTATCGTGAATACATCTGTAAACCTTGAATGTGACCAAATGAAGTTGCTTGAAAAGGCTCAACCCCTTCTCTCTCTCCACCACCTCCCTCTCTATCTTTCCATCTAACCCTAAATTGCTCCCCCCCCTCTGTCCCTCCCTTCCTCCCTCCCTCTCAGACTTTAGCACATCCCCGGACGCAGTGAAGCAAAGGCACTGGTGCAGCGTGGCGTACTGGGAGCTGCGGTCAAGGGTCGGCCGTCTGTACGCGGTGTACGAGCACTCTGTCAGCATCTTCTACGATCTACCTCAGGGAACGGGCTTCTGCCTGGGCCAGCTGGGCATGGACCAGGGGTGGAGCGGGGGCGGAGGCAGGGCCAGGGGCGCCGTCTGCCGCACGCGCAGCAAGATCGGCTTCGGCATCCTCCTGAGCAAGGAGCCCGACGGCGTGTGGGCCTACAATCGGAGCCAGCACCCCATTTTTGTCAGTTCCCCCACCCTGGACCCCCTGTGCTGCCGCAGCCTGGCCGTGCGGAAGGTCCCACCGGGGTACTCCATCAAAGTCTTCGACTACCGCAGGTCCTGGCTCCCGAGGAGTCCCGCTCCTCCAGTGTCCTCTGCCACTGAGCGTGCTCAAGCGGAAGGCCCCTTCGATCCCAACAGTGTGCGGATAAGCTTCGCCAAGGGGTGGGGCTCCTGCTACTCCAGACAGTGCATCACTTCCTGTCCCTGCTGGCTGGAGATCCTTTTGAACCACAACCACCACAGACGGGAGCAGCTGCAATAACCCAAATCTGCTAAACCTGCTCTACTCTTCCTATCCCAAATAATCGTCTTCCTTAGATTTAATATAATGTTCTTTTTATTACATAAAAAGTATATGTTATAATTGTAAATACCAAGTAATTTTTACTGTGTAATTATTTATATATGGTGCAAATTGTTAGTGGACATGAGAAAAATCAAATATGCACTTTTAGATATGCAAATGGGTGGCAAATGAAATGGGAGAAGCAGCATGTAATGATCTTGTAAACTGAGCTGCCAAAGTCGCTTTAATGTGACTTGGCATAGATTCTGCAGGTTTTCCTAATGGATACTCACATGCTATTGGTCGTTTTTTGGTGTTGAATGTCGAAACTGCCACCAAACAAGCCAGTCCGAAATTTCCAATGTGTGTGGGTGGCAAATAGATACGAAGGGTATTCCATATGACTCACAATTTTTATACCCTTTAACTCTTTCCCAGTTAGTCTTCGCAAGGTCTGAATGGCTGAGGAATAACACTGCCAGAGAAAAAAAATTCAACAAAATATTTTGCGTCCTTCAAGTCTTCATGATACTTCAGAAGAGAGCTGGGAGCTGGGGCTTCATTTTTGAGTGTGATTATGAAAAATTTACCTACCAGATAACCGGGGTGTAAAATCCGGGTTCAGAAAGTACAAATCCTCCCCAGAACTTTATTCCAACCACCTGGATTTACTTCGGACAGGAGATAGAGCCAATATGAGATATCAGCTCATTCTGTGGGAGGGAGAAAAACTTGGCAGGACTTTTACTTTCTGACCCCTGGATTTTACACCTCTGCTGATAACTGATGCAAGTGATCTGTCATGAATGTTGATGAGAAAATGGGTGAAAACATTATCTGATTGATATCCACAAGAAATATTGCACCAAAAGTCATCAAAATTGGACAAGCTATATATTTATGTGTAGAGGACAAACAAGATGACATCTTGTGCTTTGAGGAGCTGAAATATTCTGACATTTGGCGAATATTTCTATTTTTGGATATCATCATAAAGAGCAGATTCTCAGCTTTCTACTTGAAGTAATGAGTGGAAGAAATACGATCGTAGCAAGTTTCATATCTGACTTTCATATCTGATTTGGCTGAGCCGTTTGGAAAGAGTCAAAGGATTCAGTGCCCGTTTGTGCCATATAGATGGAACCCATCATCCAATCCCATCTGGATATCAATGGGGGAAGTATGATCCCTTATTTTGACCCCCCCCCCCCCCCAATTAAATGACAAGTGGACACGCTCCATGCCAGGATGATTAGCCCCATTTCAAAATTTTCAATCAAAATATTAAGAGAAGTAGGGTAAATGCACTTTGCTCTACATTTCCATAAAACTCCCAATTCTGAAAAAGCTGGAACGTTGTAAAAAATGCTAATTAAATCTAGAAGGCCTCAAATAGAAAGCCCATTCACTGTCTTGGTCAATGTGTTGAATAGTGCAGAGGTGTTTTTTTTTTTAATGTAGCGGTGGGCAAATGGCCCCTTTTTCTGTTTGTCACAGTAATTACCCCTTTATGTTTTTAATTTGCATTTTCTATAGTATGGTAATTTTTTTTCTTGGTTGTTATTCACTTAATTGCATCATGCATTACACCTGGTTGGCCACATCTGCATTTGATGCATGTCACTCCACCCCTCAGCCCGACAAGGGCACGAGGGATATTGTCGTCCCTTCGGCGGGCGGGCGGGCGGCTGCCAATTTTGTCCGGGCTATTTCTCTGTAACCACTTGGGTTAGGAAGTTCATATTGCATATGTGGACTCCCCATGGGGGGGTAGGTGTGCCTTTTCGAGGTTTCGTCACAGTTTGACCTTTGACCTTGCAGCAGTGACCTTCGGGGATGAGGGGTATTACCCAGTTCAGCGAGGGCCATTTTTCCTTTCATTTGTCACCTGTTTGTATATTAATGCAACTTAACGCAAAAAGCAAATTGGATATAGGGAGCTTGGGGTTTAGTTTTCAGTTGCTCTTACTGCCCGGACAACACTCCTACCATCTACAGACTGGATATTAAAGTAATGCTTTGAATATTTCAGTTTTCTTGTGTCTGATTTCAGCTAGAGATGGAGAGAATGAGAGTGCGGGAGGGAAAGGGTGGGAGAAATTCAGGGATGGATGGAGAGTGGTGAGGATAAATGGTAGAAAGATGGAGGAGGAAGGTGCTGAAGAGGATGATGGAGATTTTATGGGCTCAAAAGTAATTGGACAAACTAACAATCTTAAATTTACATTTTTTTCCCCCTCTGCCAGTATGGCTGATGGGGGTCTGTCTGTCTGTCCCACATTTTGCGCCGGCCAGTACTGAGCAGCTGTTAATATATTAAACACCTCATACTTGCCACATAAAAGGACCTTGGGATGTAATTCTGCAATGGCCTACTATTTCCAGGATTTGATCCTTTGGACCTTGGTGCAGTGACCTTTACCTTGGAAATTTTGTGCAGGCTGTTTCTCAGCCAGTCATAATACGTACGTGAAACTGGCCACATGTAAACAACATTGGATCAACCTGTGCATTGAGTGGTTGTATCCCACATTTGACCCAAATCAAAAGTTAAAAGCTGTGTGCGTGCCTTGGGTTATGATGATTCCTACCTGTTTGCTAATCCTACAATGTCAATGACTACCTGAAGTCTAACTCACAGACATCAGCAGACACTGGGTTTCTCAGCTGGTGATGGTCTGCAAGGTCTGCATGCTGAATTGGACTCAATTCAGGGGGGGTCTGGTGATTCTCTTAGCCATTGTACACTCCACTTATTCACTGGACAAATGTTCACTGGTGCTTTCACAGTGTGATTCGATTCATAGTTCATGTAAACTTTGAAATGCCGCTTAATAAATCATTTGACTGAATCTCAAAAGATGATACAACCCAATGCAACTTAAAATTCATTTATCTGCTTTTATCAGCAGTCATGTCATCAGTAAGTGCAAGGGAACCAGCTCCATTGGCAGCTATATGAGGCCACTCATGACCAGTTTCATTGATGTGGCTGTATGCTTTACATCAATAACAGTTCTTTCTCTTCTCTGCATTCTTCTCATACTGGCCTTCTGTTGTTAGTTGATCGTGATCTGATCTGTACAAATGATGCTATTCAGAAATGTGCTGGCATTTATTTAGCTTACCGGCCCTATGGGCCGATAAGTTTGTTGTGGTGTGACGTCTGTCGTCCGGAACATTTTTTTTGGCCGGATGAATTTTTGTGTAAATTTGCCATAACGTACTGCTAGACCATATCTCCAGATGTTTTTTCTCTGATTTTTGATTGAATTATTTTTGTCCATTTTATGGGCCCTTGAAATTTTGGCCCCAATGTTAAAGATAGGATTGAGAAATTAAAAAAAAAAATTCTCAAAAACTGCATGATAAATTTTTTTCTAGATTAGGTAATCAACTTTCCTTGGTACTGTCAGTGTACAATGCAAGCGCCATTTTGATTGAATCGATGGGAGTAGGTCTAGTGGGGGCGCTGTAATTTAATCCGATCCTGTCGAGAATACGCAAGATGGGCTGTGGAGGCCAAATGGTTGCAGATAGAGATTAAGTTTGTATTATTGACATATAGGAACTCATATATGACTTGTATTTTGGCAATTTTAAAGTTGACCTCAGATGATCTTGAAAGGTCAAACTTGAGGTCAAGCAAAATGTTTCAATTTTCAAGGGCTTCTAACCTTGAAAATGTTGAAGATTGGGTACATGTATATTTTGATCACTCGTAGGAAGTCATCGATGAACTTTCATTTGGTGGCCATGTATTTGACCTTCGGTGACCTTCAAAGGTCAAACTTGCAGCATAATGTCTATGCTGATGTAAAATATCCCAGATCACTGCTGGACACAAGCAGGAAAAGCTTAGTAAGGAGCTGCAACGCATAACTCACAGATTGGAAAACTAACCGCAGAGCTTAAGCGCAAAAACATCCGAGATTTTTTTATAGACCACGAAGGCTGCATGCACTTACTTGAGCCTTCTTTCTGGGGCATCCAGGGAAAACATCCTGTTTTCTTCTTTCAAGTCGTGAAAACAACGTGGCCCCAAGTTGAGCTACCCTGGGAGCGCAAGATTGCAGAGACGCCGTACAAACAGATGGCATTGATTCGTGGACGGTAGAGATTCGATCATTTGAAATCGCCCTTACCAATAGGCTTAGAACCAAGCTATTTAATCAGGCCACATTACAAAAGTAAACAGGAGTTTCACACCAGCATGAAGATTAGTTTTGAAATGCTCTGAAGTTACAAGTCGTGTTAAAATAGAAGGACGTGCCTGGTGACGGTTTTCGGTAATCTGACCAATTAGGGGAACTGCAGCAAACAGCATTTTTATCTTTATACCAGTGACCCCTGTAGGCCTCATGGTAGTATTAGACTCTACATTCTGAATTATCAACTCACAACAAGCAGTTCCACCCAGCGATGTTATTTTACCTGTAGCCCCATTCGTGCCTCCGAGGGCTGCTTGTTTTACCATTCTGACATTTACAGGCCCAGCGGAGTCAAATGCCGTGCCATTGAAAAAACCTGCAGAAATGGAAATCGCCAGACACCGCTGCTAGCGTCAGAACTTTCTTTTGTTTTACCTTGTGTCTGGTATCTGCGTAATAACACATATTAAAGATTCGGTCGGGACCAGCCATTCATCGTAACTCCCTCTCGTTCCGAAAAATTAGTCTGAAAAAAAAAAAAAACCTCACCCATGAAATTTAACTTCCTGCCCATAATCGTCACGGCACAGCCATGAAATTGTGACATGCACGCTGATTGGCTGGCGCTTGAGAGACCGCCAGACAAGTGCACAAAATTTTACTGAATACCACATGACCATTACATGTCCTCAGAGTCGCTAGCTCTGCTCTCGCATTTTTTTGCACTGAGGTTGCTAAACTTCTAAACCTTCATCCAACAGAGAGGGACTACTTAATACCAACATGCATTCAATACGATAAGAGAGCAAATGACACTCTGCTGGCATTGTATAATATAATATAATATAAAGTGAATCCTTTCAGAATTACTAAGAGTCACAGATCCACCTGTTCGATGATCTTTGCCCACAGTTGCGATCTTTTCGTTATGGAGGAGGCTAACCGGTGCGGGTCATCTAAAGGAGTGTCAGTATTATCCTTGGTCAAGTGGCCACACTTCCGCTGGACAAAGAAATGGGTGAAGTAGCTTGAAACCTGCTGGGTAGTTAGCTAGTCCTCCCTCACAAAACGGGTGAGTACCTACCTGATCCAGCTGGCAGTAAAGTAAATATTTAATATCCAAATATCAAATTTTCTTTTGATGTCGATGTTCTTGCGTTCTTGATGCGGCCGCTGGACAGATAGTGATGTCCTTGTCAACAGTATGGAATAGCCCAGCAAACAATTCAATTAGGTTACTCTTTCTTCAGTGGCAATCGTGGGCCCTTCACTCCATGTTCTAGTCTAAGAGGAACTTTGAGCCCCAAAAGATGGCTTTGAATGGACTTGTTGCACTTTCTCAAAGTAATACAACTATTCTCTTTTGGATATGCCTGCATTACATTACACGCAATGGCAGGAGAGACATTGAAAAACCCGCATTTTATCTCAATAGTGGCCTGGGATTCATCACTGCCAGCAGCCATGGCTGAAATTATCGGTTTTTTTTTGTTTGTTTTTTTTTTTTTAAATAAATTTGGCATCTTCAATCCCACTCGAGTCTGGAATGCCCAATTCAAGAACTATGTACAAGCTTGCTCATTTGTGAACCCATGTTGCCAACTCGGGAGAGAGGGACAATTCATGGCTCTCCTCCAAAGCACATGCCAGTCAGCTACTGCTTCTTTACACTCATAGGTTGAAACTTTGCAAGTTCAAAACAAGGGCAGAGGATATCCAAACATGAGCAAGCTTAGAATCCTACTGACAAGCGCCTGGCTGGCCAACAGGAGGTGCTGGAGGAATGGACAAAGCTACGTTTCTTATATCTCAGCTCAGCAGTCCCATCCCAATTTATTTCCCTGCAGTGCGAAGCCAATCGTGCGCTGCTCTGAAAAGGCTAACGACCATGGCCTGCGGGCACGACCGGGGATCACTAATGCTCCGCAATGTGGGGCCTTAACTGAGTGAGGCAACCCGGCAGCCCACGGCTGCCATTTTAAAACTAGCTGTTTGGAATCTGTGGCAAGTGTGAACAACAGTGGTAGTCTAGCACTGTTGCTGTTGTGGAGCCAGTTGATAAGCGGGTGTGAGGTGAGTTTGGGGGTGTTTAGACGGGAGATGACCACAACTTGCCTCTTTATGGGTTTGCAGGCATTTTTAAATCATCGGTGGTCACATCCAGCCACAAAAATGGTATTATGGCTTGTGGACAAGTACAAGGACATGGGGTTGATAAAAGTGCTTCATATCAAAACCAAAATGAGCGACAAGAAATTTTATTTTTTTAATGATCAAATGACGCTTACTCTTGCTCCTCTCGGAAAACTGGTGTCCAACTCCCCATGGCAGTTTGGATATTGGCATGTAAGTATGGCATTATTTTATGATTTTGAGGGGTTAACTTGTCTTAAGGGGTTAATATACCCATTACACATTGCAGTATGCAACATTTTATACTTTTTTATAGAAAGACTAGGATCTCTGCTGCAGTTTACCTATAAGCAAAGTCTGTTTTTATCGTCAAGTATTGTGCAAAAAATTGGCAAAGTTTGTCAATTTAACCCTCCTATTATGTTCAGATTACTGAGCCATTTTTGGTTGAGGTCAGTTTGATCCCCGCAATGAAAAATTGCATAAGATGTTTGTAACTGAAAGTTTTACCCAATCTCCTCTCAGCTCATTTAAGCCTCTCTACTGACCATTTTAATAGCCAAGTAAATAAAAATACAACTCCCCCATCCTCCCCTTATACATCAATCATCAATTTTGCATGATTACTGCAAAATGAATGCGACCAAATGTGAAATGAATGAGAAATTAATTTGAATGTGCCCTCAGTCTCAGGCAACACAATAAAAACGAGATCAAAATTATGGTTTTATGTAATAATTGATCCTGGGGTCAAAATGACTCAAACAACACTGATGCTTACAAAATGTGTTCAGAATATGAAATATTTTTTCAGTGAAATTCATGGTCTACCCGTGGAGTCAGGGGGAAAAAAAACTAGCACAAAAAGGTATATTAACCATGTGTTAAGAGACGTTGAACATTAAGTCGGGTCAAATTGACCCGGAACATAATTAATTAAAATTTGCATAAGAAAATGCACTGGAAGGGTTATTGCCCCTTACTTCTGCAACAGTGATTATTCACCGAACGGTTTTACCTGCCTTCATGGTAGGAATATGAACAAAATTCGTTGACCGCGCAGGTTATAATTTTTCGAAGATTTTGCATGGTCTAGCCATGCAGTGACACTTCACCAACTTTGTGTTACTGCAATACTTGTCTGAACCTTTTTTCCTTCAATTTTGAAGATTTTGCGCCATCCTGTGGTCAATTGAAGTCACAAAATTTAGTTTCTATATGCCAAATCCAAATCGAATGATCAACAATTTCATCAGTTGTGAAATGACTGAGTACGTAGAAGCTTGTAAACAACAAACAATGCGATCTCTCCTCGCAATGAGTGACCAAATAAAAATAAATAAATAAATAAATAAAAAACTGTGGGATTAACACGCTTGCTTGTGCCGTCTTCATTACGCAGAGTCATACGTACATTAGACCCTGGTACAACCCCAATTCCGAAATAGTTGGGACAAAGTGAAAATTGTGAATAAAATCAAAAGGCAATGACTCAAATCACACCAGCCAGTAGAACAGAGATAACATAGCAAATGTTGAAACTGAGAAAGTTTACAATTCTATCCTCAAAATGAGCTCATTTCAAATTTGATGGCTGCCACAGGTCTCAAAAAAGTTGGGACAGGGGCCTGTTTACCATGGTGTAACATCCCCTCTTTTTTTAACACAGACTGGAGGCATCTGGGCATTTAGGAGACAGGTTTCTTGAGTTTAGCCATTGGCACTTGATTCCACTCTTGTTTAATACAGGCTTCCAGCTGCTGGAAAGTTTTGGGTCTCCTTTGACAGACTTTTCATTTAATTATGCTCCAAATGTTCTCAATCGGTGAAAGATCAGGACTTCAGGCTGGCCAGTTCAGCACACGGACTCTTCTACTACAAAGCCATGCTGTTGTAACAGCTGCAGTATGTGGTTTTGTATTCTCCTGCTGAAATACACAAGGCCTTCCCTGGGATAGATGTCATCTGGTGGGGAGCCTTTGTAGCTCTAAAACCTTTTCATACCTTTCAGCATTCATGGTGCCTTTAAAACTTGCAAGTGTCCCACACCATATGCACTAATGCATCCCCATACCATCAGAGATGCTGGCTTTTGAACTTAACGCTGATACTGTTACAGGAGGGGTGATCTTTCTCCTCTTTAGCCCGGAGGACATGACGCCCATGATTTCCCACAAGAATGTAAAATTTGGACTCGTCTGACCTCAGGACACTTTGCCACTTTGCTACAGTTCATTTTAAATGAGCCTTGGCCCACAGAACACAGCGGCGCTTCTGGATCATGCTCAACAATGGCTTCCTTTTTGCGGGATAGAGATTTAGGTGGCATCTGTGGATGGCACGGCAGACTGTGTTCACTGACAGTGGTTTCTTGAAGTACTGTATTCCTGGGCCCATTTAGTCATGTCAATGACAGAATCATGCCGATGAGTGATGCAGCGGGGTCTGGGGGCCCGAAGATCACGGGAATCCAGTAAAGGTCTTCAGCCTTGTCTCTTACGCACAGAGAGTTTTCCAGTTTCCCTGAATCTTTTGATGATATTATGCTCTGCCGATGATGAGACCTTCGAAGCCTTTGCAAATTGACGTTGAGGAACACTGTTTTTAAAGTATTCCACAATTTTTTTTATGCAAGCCCTCACAGGTTGGAGAGCCTCTGGCCATCTTTACTTCTGAGAGACTCAGCCTCTCTAAGACATCCCTTTTACAGCAAATCATGTTACACACCTGATGCCAGTTAACTTAATTACTTGCTGAATGTTCTTTCAGCTGACTCTCTTATATATTAATTGCTTCTTCAGCCCTTTTTTTTGCCTGTGTCCCAACTTTTCTGAGACCTGTTGCAGCCAGAAAACTTGGAATAAGCTTATTTTGTGGATAAAAATGTAAAATGTCTCAGTTTCAACATTTGAAATGTTATCTATGTTCTATTGTAAATAACATATTGGCTCAATTGCAGCCAGTCATTGCATTTTGATTTTATTCACAATTTACACTTCGTACCAACTATTTCGGAATCGGGGTTGTACTTGCATTAACACCCTTGAATGCCTGTAAGTAACCATCATCCTCTGCTTAGTCACTGACTGAAAACATGGGCAGGGTGAAATTTAAATCCAAAAATTGTCTTTATTATATGTTTTCTTCCCCATGAAGACGCATTGACACATCTGCTATTACTTGAAAATTACAGCTGTTGTCATAGAAGGCTACAGCAACAGGATCATTATACCAATAGATGGTTGTGAGGTCTGAACGCTTATATTCCATGATGGCGTGCCTCAACTATTTTCACTGTTCTTGTTTTTCTAAGTTCCACTTTGCCAAAATTCATTCATATTTTATTTTTTGAGATGAACTCGGAGTTAAAAAGTACCTGAAGCAGTTTCCACAAGCATTCACCAATCTGCTGATAGTAATGTTATACACTTAATATTTAGTATCACAGTTACCTAGGTTGGTGCAGGTAATTCAAGCATCAAACTATTTGCTGTAGCTCCATCAACTTCTCTCAGCAGTGATGGGCCACAATGGAGAAAGACCTCCCTTAATTTCACAGAATTTAACATAGTTGAATAAATTACTGACTTTAGTTTTTCATGATGCACTGCAGAGGAGAGGCGGGGATACGAAGCCCACGTGATTTATTTGCATAAAAACGCAGGTGTCATGGTTTTTGGATGCTGGGGAGCTTTCTTCCTTTCTCTCGTCTGGGACGATATCATTTTGCTCACAAACAAATATGGCCCTGAGGAGCGCGGCTGGGTCCCTTCTCGAGATATCCTGGATCCCACGCTTATTTCTGAGGTCCGCGCACAGGGTTCCTTAGGGACTTCTGGAGCTGTCCCTTAGAGGGGGGGGGGTCCTGTCATGGTTTTTGGATGCTGGTGAGCTTTCTTTCTTTCTCTCGTCTGGGACGATATCGTTTTACCCACAATCTAATTCTTTGGCCAGCTGGCATTAATAGTGGGCGGCGCCCGCACTTTATTTTAACCCAAGTTCCGCCTCGCCGCCTTTGCTAGAGTGTCAGTGTTACTTTGCACTTTAGCTGGTAAGGTCTCTAGCTAGAGAATTGAGTGAGGAATATTTTGCAATGAGGAAAGTGCTAGTTAGCAAGGGAATCTTTCTCTTGTTATTTCTCTCTTTCTATGCACCTTCTGGTGCCTTATCTTGTTATCACGGTAGCCAAGATTTTCCCTTTATTTTGTTTCAGTCCTGCTCACTTTGCTTCCTTTTGTACCCGGTCTAAGGTCTTTGTCCGTTGGAAGCGCAAGTCTCCCTCTCTCCTTTTTTCGGTTTGTCGCTCTTATTTTGCTGGACTTCCTTTTCTTTCGGCCGCTGGCATCTCGAAACACCGGCTGTGACAGTAGGAGTGTAAAACACAGCGTTCCCTAACGATTTAAAGCAGGGTGAGTGTGAATGGGAGCTTGATTGCTTATTATGAATGTAAATTCATAAAAGAAAGCATCAGGTCCCTACCACCTCATGCATGAAGCACTTGATATATGAGTCAAAATGTACATTTAATGTGCAGGCAGAAAGCAATTCCACTGAAACTCTGTGCACTTGCTCAAAATGTATTCAACAGTTGGTTTTGGCCCAGTATTTTTGCTGTATCTGGTTGATTCAATGTGATTGTCTTGCCGCACTATGATTGGCCTAGCTGGCATTTCTTTGGGAAGCAGGCTAGAATTAACCAAAGGTGATTTTTTTCACTCTTCTGCATTAAACTGGCGTGACTATGCCTAAAAGCATTGTGGTTCCTACACTGGTAACACTGGTGGACATAGATATAAACATCCAAGCTGATGAAAAATTTGAAAAATGTTTTTTTTTTTTTTTTTTGTGTTCTGACCACAATTTTGTTACATTGGTATAGAACAGCAATGGATTGGTTAACACTGGTACAAGAGGAGCAGGTGATACATGCAATTTTTTCATCGGTTACACTTAGATTCTGACAAATGGGTTTGTTTTTATCAAGCTTTATCTGTTTTTATTGTGCATTATTCAGCTTTTTTACAAAGAGGTCATTCATTATCACTTCCTCTCTATTCTCCTTAAATTATCAAAAACTGAGTTTACCAGCAGCCTGTTGCCAGGCTTGTGAATAGATGTTTGTCCATGGCTGAAAGAAGACAGCTAAGGAGGATTTTTTTTTATCCTAAAACCTCATCCTGAAAGCCTTTAATAAATGAAAGAGCCTGCCTGCAGGTAATTTAGCCTTCGTTCGGGACATGTGAGGAAAAACAGCATGTTTTCTCGCTTTGAAGTTAGGAAAACAACATAGCTTTGCATTGAGTTTCCCTGGGAGCAAAGTGGAAAAGTGTGCTGTGGTCAGACGAGTCCTTATTTCAAATTGGTTTGGAAATCATGGATGTCCTGTCCTTCGGGCTAAAGAGGAAAAGGACCATCCAGATTGTTACCAGCACAAAGTTCAAAAGCCAGCATCTTTGATGGTATGGGGATGCATTTGTGCCCATGGCATGGGTAACTTGCACATCTGTGAAGGCACCATTAATGCTGAAAGGTACATACAGTTTTTGGAGCAACATATGCTGCTATCCAAGGGATGTCTTTTTCAGAGACATCCCTGTTCATTTCAGCAAGACAATGCCAAGCCACATTCTGCACATGTTACAACTATGTGGCTTCATAGTAGAAGAGTGTGGGTAATAGATTGGCCTGCCTGCAGTCCAGAGCTGTCTCCCATTGAAAATGTGTGGCGCATTATGATGCGCAAAATACGACAATGGAGACCCTGGACTGTTGAGCAACTGAAGTCGTAAATCAAGCAAGAATGGGAAAGAATTCCACCTACAAAGCTTCTCCAATTAGTGTCCTCAGTTCCCAAAAGCTTATTGAGTGTTGTTAAAAAAAAAGGAGATGTAAAACAGTGGTAAACATTCCCCTGTCCCAGCTTTTTTGGAGCGCGTTGCAGGCATCAAATTCAAAATGAATGAATATTCCTTAATCAAAAAACAATAAAGTTTATCAGTTTCAACATTAAATATCTTGTCTTTGTAATATAATCAATTGAATATAATACAAATCATTGTATTCTGCTTTTATTAACATTTTACACAATGTCTCAACGTCATTGGAATTGGGGTTTGTACAAAAGGTAAACAGGAATGGGTCTAGATTTTTACACCAACATAAAAATTCATTTGGTGATGTACAGGCATTGCGCCAAACAAAAGGAAGGTCCCGTTGATAGTTTACTGCAATGAAAGAAGTATTGAGCACATCAACATTTTTCTCAGTAAATATATTTTTAATGGGGTTATTGACATGAAATTTTCACCAGATGTCGGTAACAACCCAACTCATCCACAGTGCTCATTGGAACATTCAGAAGTTTAGACATTCATCTGTAACCAATGCCATAAGTAAGTTTTGCAACAATAAGGTTGTGAAGGTCTTGAGAGAGCTCTTTGCTTTTATCCATCATGAGATGCTTCTTGTGTGACACCTTGGTAATGAGAATCCTTTTTATAAGCCATCAATTAGGACTAAACTGATAGGGGGCAGGATTGCTTTCTAATTACTGACAGATTTCAGCTGTTTGCTTGGCTTTCCATGTCTTTTTGCACCTCCTTTTCTTCATGTGTTCAATACTTATTCCCTGTGTCATTCCTCTTTATTAAACATAATTTATGGAATTGTCTTGATTCCTTTATATGTGTGGATTTCTTTGGTTGTTACTGACATCTGGTGAGAATTTAATGTCAATAGCCCAATTAGAAATATATTTCCTGAGGAAAATGTTGATGCATTCAATACTTATTTTCCCCGCTGAATGTTTTAAGTAATTTGAGCAAAAAGCGGTGCTACAGCATTTTTGTGCTTTAGTGACCCTGTTGGTTTTCCGTTAATAATACGCTCTAAATCCTGACCTATACACACGATGAAAGCCAGGTGACATTACGGTGGCTCCGCTCGAAAACAGGGGCGGACAATTCCAGTCCTGGAGGGCCAGTGTGTATGCAGGTTTTTATTTCTTCCAATTACTTTGACTAATTGAGCAAATTGGTTTTACACAAAAATATGGATCTGAGAATAATGTTACATTTAGGGAGACAGGATGGGCAATCCAGAGAATTTAAAGAGATGCAGCAGAAACGTCGAGGATAGAACTGCAAAAAAAAAAAGAAAAAAAAAGGTTGTTGCCACTGGGGAGCAGACTATACCTACATTTTGCATCCGTTCGAATTCGATTTTGACAACTAGGGTTTTTTTTTTAAATGAAGTCTTCCCCTTTCTTATTCTGCTTCATTTAGGTTGCTATCAAGAAATAATTCAATATCACTAGCCTACAATCATTCCTAAAAATACAAGAAAAGATGTTTGCCCTCTACCCGTAGCCGGGCAAATGAATAGATGATTTCCCCCCCTCTGAAAAAAGAGAGCTCAAAATCAATCTTCATGTCGTGATCCGCTTTGGTTTACATACGGAGAATGAAAATTAATGTTTTTAAATTTTTGAACGGGAATCTCGTTCTGCTGGTGTTGTTCGGAGATCCACCTGTTCGCGCGTCCGTCTTTTTCTTTTTTTTTATAAGGTAACGATTAAGAAGTGAAAGGGAGTAGGCTATATTGGAATCGCTTTAGTTTGTACACGACCGTTGAAAATGGAACATAAAACAATTAAGTTTCACATATAACACGGCCAGTCCATTTAGATTAATGAAATCTCCGATAAAGAATTTACTCTTAAAGGCTAATAATAGGTTCATTCGACTGCCTGCGTTTAAGAGGATTGACCGTTAGGACTGTCGCTGTCAGTCAGAGACTGACGGGTGGGGACTTAATTATGCGTAATTTCGTTCAGACCAGCACCAGGCGTGTTATCGTTGCGTGCGATTTGTCGATGATATGACAGGATTGTGGGCAAAAAATGAGGAAAGAATTGGTACCAACTTTGTTTTTCTTATGGACGATATATTCAACAGTCGGTTCTCTGGTCTTCACGCCAAGGCTAATCCAAGGTAAGTAGCCTAAATTTCAGGTCGTACTCCGACAAGTGATCACAGCCTCTTTTGCGTTCTATTCATTGAATTCCGCCGTTAGACACAGCAAATAAATTCGACGGCTGACCAGAAGAGAAGCTCCCTGTAAGCCGGGCAAACAGAAATAGCTGAAGTGCGCGTTTGAACTACAGTCTCACATCTTGTTTTGGTGTCGGAAGGTGCAACTTTGTTACTGCACTCGCTGCTAATTCATATTTTCGTTTTAGGATAGTACATTAACTTAAATGCACAATGAAATCGAACTTTAAGCTGGTAGAATTGTAATTTTGGTAACAACCAATTACCACTGTTTAGCCACCAGCTTATGTCACCTATTCATCGATAAATTACTGAATGACACTTTTTTCTTGGTGAAGTAACGTTAGCCTACCTGAGCGCATCCGAGCAGATAAGCGTTATTTAGCTACTGACTAGCATAACAGAGATGGTTGGTGCACTTCTTTACCTGTAGACATGGGGAAATAATTCACAATAAAACAATATGACGCTTTATATGACGGGGTGGGATAACTCTGAGTCTGTGTTGGGATCCCTGGATCCATGAAATTAGAAAACTCCTACTCTGTTTGATTGGATGTTGGTGCTTCACAAAACATTTTCAGATGTTGTCCTCAGTACCCTGCTGCGGTACGAGCAGATTCAGAAGCACACGGTCCTATTTCATCCTGACGACTCTGACGACCTATACGTTGGCGGAACAAACGTTGCGTTCAGGATTGATTTGGACCGCAGTCAACTCGTGGAGGTAATGACCGGTAATGTAATGGAACATTTTGCGTCTTTATAAGGTGAAGCATATTCTTTCCATGAAATGTCTTCTTTTGAATAGTTTTGCGGGGCTTGCACTACACTTGCGTAGAATCAGGTTGTGAAGGCTTAGATACGCATGGAACAACTCTCTTTTGTGAATATCCCACCCTGCATTGTCTATATTTGCCGCTTTGCTACCTTCTGTTGCACAGCCACATGCACAATCAAAAGGTGTGTGTGTGTGTGTGTGTGTGTGTGTGTGACGGTGCCTCTCATTATCTGTGAGTGCGAACGTTCCCAGCCGGCACTCGACCAATATGGAAATACAGTTGAAATTTTGTCAGTTGTCGTTTCAACGTTGAAACGCTATTGAAATAACGTTTAACTCTGATGGTTGTAACCTAGCCGGTACACAACCGACCTTCACCACAGAAATATGGTTAAAATGATGTCAGTTGTTGTTTCAACGTTGAAACGCTATTGAAACAACGTTTAACTCTGATGGTTGTAAAAAGGTTAACAAATTGATCTCAAAACAACACTGAAATTTGAACAAGATTTGTTTCAACATTGAAACAACGTTGAAACAACGTTGGTTAAGAATACCACACACAACCTCCAGCAAAATCGAAAGAAAATCACAACTTTTTTGGCTTACCTTAATGTTTAGATACTAAGTGAAATATTTCGGTGTGGAAAAACGTCCAGCACACATCCAGTTAAGAGAATTTACACTTTAATGTCTACAGCGGCTATACATGCGGCAAGCTTATAAAGGTGGCAGCCATGACACTGTTGACCTAACGCTATCCCTATCCTTAACCCTAACCTTAACCCAACTCATGGGGAACGCTATCCCTATCCCTAACCTTAACCCAACTCATAAAGAATGCTATCCCTATCCCTGTGCCTAACCCTAACCTTAACACAACTCAGCCACAAACAATGGTTTGTTCTGCTCAAATTATTTTACCCAGTGTCAACGGATCAGCCGACTTACCAGCATGAAAAACATCAATATGGATATTCACACGGCATTTCCTCAATGACAACAGTAATAAAAAGAAAGAAAAAAAATGTACATATTATTTCTTTTATATATATATATATATATAAAAGAAATAATATATATATATTTTTTCTTTCTGAGTTTATTGCTAGCTCAGCGCATCAGTTTCACCCTTCAGCGATGAATGGAAACTGATGCGCTGAGCTAGCAATAAACTCAGTTGGTATAGAGGTTAAGACCACAGTGTATGGTGTGTTTGAAATTGCTTTCTCCACAAGCTCCCAGGTTCAAATCCTGCTGCAGGTGCTAATTTAATGCCTAACTTAACATGTAAACCTTTGTTCACAGTCTCATTGATGGGAGGGGGGGAAGAAAATGTCTAAAAAAAGAAGGTCAGAAGAAGTTGGAGAGATTGTACACAGAGTGGATGTCACGAGGGAAGAGCATGGCGGTGGAATTGGATTGACCGCAATTTTTTTCCCCATGCGCTGCATCTACCCCTTCCTTTAAAAATTTCCCCCCATCATTCTAAACCCCCTTCTCACTAATAAAAAAAAAAACCCAAATATATTTGTGCCCCCTTAAAATTGTTCTAAGAATAAACCTAACTACGCTCACCTTTATTTCATAGTTATGGTTTATCACACAGCAGGATAGTAGGCTGAATTACAGCTCTTATTCAGCAACAATAAATATCCATGTCACTCAGCTGGTATGTTCAGACAATCAAAAATCTGCCGACAGTCAGTCCATCTGGTGTAACGGCATCTAAATTTTCAATTTCTGTTTTAGAATCTTAGTGAAAATGTGGCTGATAGCAATGAGTGAGTTGAAATTTGGATGATGCACCAGTCAATATTGAGCCTATTTCATTCAAGTAAGCAAACATCATTTAAGGTTAATCACAAAAACAAGCAAGGAGAGGAAAAGATATCCCAGGAAATCGGTATACATGGTTGTATTTGGATGTGAAATGCAAGTACATTCATTGTTGAAATTCATACTGCAAAATATACAATATGTAAGAGCAGCTTGCTGGACATTGCTAAAATACATGAATAAATGTCCAGCAGGATTATTCTTTCTTCTATGCTGTGAGAGACGCAACACTTGTTTCACAATAAAACAAAAATATGAAATGCCTGTTCCTTTTAGTCTGTATCATACTTTCTGCATTAGTTACTAAGGCTGAGCAGAAGGCTGAAGTTTTCTATTCTTAATCAGACTTTTATTGGTTTTGGCTGAAGCTACTGCTGAAATTTTGAGTCTAGAGACCCCTTGTTGTCTTACTAGTCTTCAGGACAGGCCATTGACACAAGATGCTGCTTCACTGAAAATACCACATCACCTCTTTTCAGGACTGATTCATTAATATTCTGAGAGGGCTTCCATGTTATGAGCCTGACATTCCACCTCCATCTTTATCTACCAATTTATTTGTTTTTTTTTTTAAACCTCTTTCTGTGTACAGAGCTATCCCCTGGAACCAACTAGAGGACAAAACTGCCACGAGGTGAGTGAACCAGACAACCAGACGAGGAAAGAATCATTAGTTCTTCATCAGAGTGCACCTGCAGGGGTGATATATCATGCCTGTTTTTCTGGTAGTCAAATGGCAACTGTGATGGTAAAGGTTGGATTTTGAAATTCTTTCGTCTAGTGAACTGGAGACCTTGTACCAAATTTTTGAAGTTCTTGCAGTAAAATTGTATTTTCCATGGTGACTTATGCAGAACTACACAATTAAATTATTCCTAGACTATAACATGAATGGATTCAGACTCCATTTTCATTATGAAATATGCTCTGAACACCTCTGTGCTGAATTTGAAATTAATTCTGATGCTCTTCGCATGTGGACTTTCAGCTGAAATTTACAGGTGTGTCCCCAACTCCAAAAAAGGTGGGATGCTGTGGAAGTTGTAAATAAAAACAGAATACAATGATTTGTAAATCTCATAAACCCACATTTTATTCACAATAGAACATAGACAACATATCAGATGTTGAACATGAGACATGTTACCATCTCATGAAAAAGCTCATTTTGAATTTGATGGCAGCAACACATCTCAAAAAAGGTGGGAGAGGGGCTACAAAAGGCTGGAAGAGTAAGTGGTATTAATAAGAAAACAGCTGGAGGAGCATTTTTTAACTAATTGGGTTAATTGGCAACAGGTGAGTTACATAATTGGGTTTAAAAAGAGCCTTTTAGAGAGGCAGAGTCTCCCTGAAGTAAAGATGGACAGAGATTCACCAATCTGCAAAAAACTGCATCTAACAATTGTGCAACAATTTCAGAAAAATGTTCCTCAATGTAAAATTGCGAAGACTTTAAATCGACAGTACATAATATCATCAAAAGGTTCAGAGAATCTGGAGCGCAAGGGACAAGTCCAAAGGTCAATATTGGATGCTTGTGATCTTCGGGCCCTCAGGCAGCCCTGCATTATAAACAGGCATGATTCTGCACTGGAACACTGGGCACAGGAACACTTCCAGAAATCATTGTCTGTGAACACAGTTCGCCGTGCTATCTGCAAATGCAAGCTAAGGCTGTATCAAGCAAAGAAGAAGCCATATGTGAACACGATCCAGAAATGCAGCCGTCTTCTCTGGGCCTAAGTTCATTTTAAATGGACTGGGGCAAAGTGGAAAACTCGTTGCGTGGTCAAAATTTGCAGTTCTTTTCGGAAACCACAGATGCCGTGTCGTGTGGTCTAAGTGGAGAGGGATCATCCTGCTTGTTATCAGTGCACAGTTCAAAAGCCTGCATCTCTGATGGAATTGGGTTGCAGTAGTACCTATGGCATGGGGAGCTTACACATCTGGAAAGGCATTATCAATGTGGAAAAGTAAACAGAGATTTTACAGCAAAATATGCTTCCATCCAGACAACATCTTTTTTGGGGAAGGCCTTGCCTATTTCAGCAAAACAATGCCAAATCACATACTGCATCCATCACAACAGCATGGCTTTGCAGTGGAAGAATCTGAGTGCTAAACTGATTTACCTGCAGTCCAGACCATTCACTGATAGAAAACTTTAGGTGCATCATAAAACGAAAAATCCGGCAAAGAAGACCCAGGGCTGTTGAGCAGCTAGAATCTACATCTGACGAGGGGGACGACATTCCTCTCCCAAAACTTCAGTAATCAGTCACCTCACTTCCCAGACATTTACAAACTGTTGTTAAAAGAAAAGGGGATACTAAACAATGGTAAACATGGCCCGATACCAACTTTTTTGAGAGGTGTTGCTGCCATCAAATTCAAAATGAGCTAATATTTTTCATGAAATTATAAAATGTCTCACTTTCAACATCTGATATGTTGTCTATGTTCTATTGTGAATAAAATGTGAGTTTATGAGATTTGCAAATCATTGCATTCTGTTTTTGTTTACATTTTACACAGCATCCCAACTTTTTTGGAATTGGAGTTGTATTTAAGAGGATCAGAACTTACATCATTTGTACATGGTTGCATGAAGTCTGAAACCCAGAGACCTCTCCAGATGCTGAATTTCTTCCCTGATGATGCTCAGTCAGGTCTTCATTGCAGTTGATCTCAGGTCTTGCTTGCTCTTAGGGTGTTTTGCCTGCAGCAAGAGGTATGTATGCCCAGTTTAGATAAGGTGATTTACTTGAACAAGGTGGAACATTTCAGTTCATGGCTTCTTTGGGTTTATGCCCATGCAATGAAACTACCTGCATGATAGGTGTGTTCATTTGCCTCAGATGAGCAGTTTTTTGTCTGTTCCAAACCATTCTGTAACAAGTTGATTGTTGGCTTTTAAGTCTATAGAACCGTGATATCTCTTGCACAGGTGCTTTCTTGCATACTTTTGGCAAATTGTAATCTGGTCTTCGCCGCAAAAGTAATTCTTTTGCCAATCACCACAATTTTTATCTGTGATATTTTCTCCTGAGCCTTTAGGTGTTCCTGAGCTCTCCAGTACATTCTTTTCTCTTTTTTTTCAGGAATGAAATTGAAATTTTTGTTTATTTCAGTCTCAGTTACAATCCATTGGCATTTACAAAGACAAGATAAATTTGTTTTCCAGAGGCCGAAAAGGTGTAGGCTGAAGCCAAGGCTTATTTTGCCTACTCTTTTTACATATGTGTTAACTTACAAATGCACCAAGCAGGTTGATTTGGTGAACCTAGCTGTTATTGCTCTGAAGGTTTATTTTGATTTTTCAGCCTTACAATGGCTTGCTTCACTGACAGTGACAGAGTCCGCTCTTTGGACTTCATTTTAAGAGTTAAAAGCAACAAAAATGCAAATCCCACTCGAAGCTGCAAGTCAGCAGTTTGAGCTGAAATTCATTATTTATTTTCACCTCCCAAAATGTGCATGGGACTCACTGTATTATTACTTCTTGTTGAAGTTAGTTTATTTATCACGTGTAACAATACTATGGCTCTCCCTTAAGGCCATATTGTGCCGATCTTTACATATTGTGCTGTTCGTCACGTTCTTTCCTAAGCAAATGTTGAGATCACACATTATTCACTCATACCTACTGACAATTTGGAGTCTCCAGTTAATTTATCTTCCGTGTCTTTGGACTCGGGGAGGAAACTGGAGGTCCTGGAGGAAACCCATGCAAACACAGGGAGAACATGCAAACTCCATATAGATTCAAACCCTCGGCCGTCTTGCTGTGAGGCAGTCGCTCTTCTGACTGAGCCAATGTGTTGACTTTATATGAAGTTTGTAGTACAAGATGTGAATGAATCACCTGCAGATTTTATGGCGGAACTGCATATTTGAGAGCGTTGTGTGAATTCCTGAATATTTCTGTATTCCCACTTTCAGAACAACAATATTAAACTTTTTGGCAAAAACGGTGTAAAAAGGAATTGCTGGCAAAATTTACAAGACAGGGCATTTATAAAGCCTGTCAATGCAAATCAAAATCAAGGTTCATTTGAGATTGTTTCTATAAATGAAGCATAAGCACAGATTACAAGTTACATATTCCTTAGATTAACTTAGTGTTTAAATCCAACAACAGTTTTCTGTGAAAGTTCTTAGGAGCAGACTGTCAAAGTGAATTGATGATTATTGGTATACACATTTACAAAGTGCTTTACATTCAGTCAAAGATCAAAATACTTTACATTCAGTGAGAAGAAGTGATGAAATAGATTCACATGCAAATTTTGATTCATACTGGTGGAAACAGTGCGGTGCAGGAGCAAAATGAGGTTTTGGCTGGGACGACCCTCAGATTGCCAGATGGAGTATTATAGATGCATACGATGCTCCCTGCTTATGGGTGTGGAACTGTGGTGCGCCCCTAATATGACTCAGTTCTCCTGCCTTCCATTCCAGGAGACCTCATTTTTTCCCCTTTTGCACATCCAAATAAGTGCGGAAAACAGGCAGTAACAACCACTGGCAATGCTGAGAGCACATATCATTTTCTAAGTTTTTGCATGTTAAAGATATCAGTTCATTGCTACTTTGACCGGTGTCTGGATGACTTGCATTCACTTAAATACATTACTTACATCCATTTAAATAGGAAATTTACTTAAATGCATTCAGCTTTAAGTTCTGGGGTCTGTTGTCCAAGTGTCAGGAGCTTTTATTCTTGGAAGTAAACTTTATTTACAACCAGACATGTAAGAACATCAAAAGTGCCTTGAACATTAACAGTTTTATCCATATATACTATCACTCGTCACATTTGATTGGTTTTGGTCATTGAATATCACTTTTGTGCAGCTGAATGAAAAGACTGCTGGATTTTCAGCTAGTCATCTATTCATTTTGCACATGAATGTCAGCATATAATTGTCTATTTGACTTGCTAAAGCATTTTTTGCATATCTAGCAAGTTGTACTGGTTTTTCAGTCTCTTGTGAAGGCAGGCAAGGTATCTTTTCAACATACTTCATAGTCTTTGGATAGAGCTGGATAGTTCTGCTTGAATTACTCTCTCAATCAATGTACATTGACTTCTAGGAAGGGTTACTTTTCTCTTTGGGGGATTTAAAAGTTTATCCCTGCTGCAGTAGGAACATCCTCTTCCTGTGAAGTTCCACAGGGTTCCATCTTTGGACCATATCACTCCAAATTGCAAATGTGATGTGTGCTGTCAGAGCAGTTATATTGTAGAAGATCACCAAAATTCTTTGTCTTGCTATCCTCTAGCGCTGTGTATTCGGGCATACTTTTCAAGGTTGTTCACTTCTTCATCTTGTTACGGTCAGGAATAATTTCATTGTGTGTCACATGCCGCCCAAATCCTGATGCCAGTTTCCACCATAATGCTCATCTGACAATCACTAATTTTTTTATTAAAAAATCGAGGCATTGAATTTTTTGAAATTTCTGTTTTATTGCAGTCTGTATGGAAGAATTATCTTCCAATAGGTGCAACTAAAAGTTCCCTTTGATGTCACTTGTCAATTTTTATAGTTTCATCATGAAAAGTATTAGGCCATAGTCATAGAAAACAGCCTGAATGGTGATCTTGAATCAGTTTCTCCTGGCATGAGTCTAGCTTAGCTGAATTATGACCTAAAAGGCAAAAGTGATCCCATATCAGCACTATTCCTCTAAGTGCATCAAGAATATGGGACATTGTGCTGAGATGAATTGAAAATAAAGCTATTCTAGGAATGTTTTGTTAAGTAGAGTTCCACCCCCTCACTGGCACATGGTTAGCCTAAAAAAAAAAAAAAAAATATATATATATATATATATATATATATATATATATATATATATATATATATGTCCATATATCTGTTTGAAATATAACCATGCCTTTTTTTCAGACTCCATGTGAGAATATTGTCACAGTTATAGAGCCATTCCAAGGCTGCCTGTTCATTTGTGGGACGAATGCAAATATGCCTCTGTGTTGGAAAGTGGTAAGTATTGTCTGCATGTAAGTAGAGTATGTGCTTGTATAATTTAGAGCTACATTCTCAACAATAATCTGGCCACGTTTTCATTCCCCACCACCTTGAAAGTCACGATAAGTCCATTGACGAGCAGAAACAAATAGATTGCAGTCTGTTCCCCTATCCTACCTATTCATTCCTTCTCGTCAATCGACTTATCATGACTTTCAAGATGGAGGCGACTGGAAATTGTCTGCATAAACAGTCTTTTTTTAATAAAGTACCTGTGCATTTTCAAATTTCTCAGTGCCTCGTTTTAAAGGAGCTATATGTTTGTGGCCAAAACTGGTAGTGCAGTCACATTCAAAATAGTGCAGAGCGCAGTATCCCCTCCTCCTCTACCCCAAACGAGAGGTTGCCAGCTAGGTTGCTGGATCCAGCAAGAGCGTCTACTACACGGAGATACTGTGGCTACGTTTCAATATCACCAATGATTTGCTCTTACAAAGTTGTGTTCTGTTCTGTTCAGTTCTGAAAAGATCGAGACTAATGACTAACTTTAGCAATGGTCATATTGGTCAACTTGCTCATCGTTCTTCTGTGTGGATAGCCCGCTAAAGTCCATACTGTAAAATGCGTAAAGAATGAATGAGGTCTCATTTGAACAATGCACTGTCTCAATTACATTTCAAATTGCCATAATGGCTGTGCTAATGTTGGAATGGTTTCCACAGCGTCTCAGCATAATCCCAGAGAAACGCACTAATAATGCATTGCTATTGTCAGAAATGAAGAGCCACGGTTTTATTTCTCAATTTGTTACCTAGTCAGTTCGATGACCCACCTGCATATGCACTAACGTACCATGAACGGACATACATAACGTTATTCGACAGTAGAGCAGAGATGCCATTACGTCTTAGGCGTGAGTTTCTCCTCTTAGTGGCATTCACGTTTCTGTGCCGTAGTCAGCAATATTATTCAAAGCGCACTGAAGAAATTCACTTGCGGAATTTAAGTCTTTGTGCATCAAGTTAATGACGTGCATTACAGTGGATTTCCCCACTAATGACACGGACATCGATTATCACTTGGTAATTCTCAGGCTTGTCTTTACTGGGGGATTAAAAGCAATGGAATAGCATAAATGCACTTCAAATGGTCTTCTTTCATTAAAACAATTTAGACGATCATGAAACGCATGCATTGTATCCAATCCCTGAGTAAAGAGAAGCACGGGAAGTCCAGAGTCATAATCGCTTTCCATGTTACTTGTGATGAGGTGCATCTTTACGCAAGTGAAACTGAAACTTCAGTGCCCACATTTTAATTCCGCATGAGAATCACATTAAGCATTCAATGAATAATTACGGACTACGGCGAATAAGCCTAAAAAATGCGTACGCTGAATGCATGAGACTTGGCATCTCTGGTAGAGAATAATTGAATTATCCATGCCTACATTAAATAGAATTAAGTTAGCCGAATCTTACCTGTTCAGGAGAAAATTAGCAACTTCGTCGGCGGTCTTCCAGTTCTTCTCTGCTTTCAGCCATCTCCATCTTTCAAAGGCATGTCCTATATGGATCCTTGTTTGGTTTCTGACTTTGTCACGACGTGTTTCGGAATCATAACGAGGCCTTTTAGGTTTAGTAACGTCAGACATTTGCGCTCCGAAATGCTGGTTGCTGCAGCTCAGTGGTAACCGGCAGCCTGGATGCCAAAACGCTACTGACTTAGTGATTGGGAGATAGTTGGACGGTGGTGCGACCGGCCAAAACACAAAACGAAAACATAAACATTAGTTGTTGGCTGCAACTTCGGTTTTGTAATGAGAATATTCTGGCTGGACTGCTGTTGTCAGTGAAATAAGTATTTGAAATTAACATCATTCCTTAATATCTGGTGATATATCAGGGCCATTTCATGATTACTCAACATACATTTCTTACGTATTGCTCCTTTAAATGTCAGGGCCCTCCTAATTCTACCAATGAAGTGTGGAGCTACTTTGAGCCTTGTTAATGATGTAAAAATAACAATTTCTTTGCATGGCAACGCTATGCCCCATTCACTACCATTGTAAGCCTGTTGGGAGCTTCGGCTAAAAAGCCCTGTATTTCGAAATGTTGGGTGCGTACGGAGGTGGGGTATTCGACAAAAGTTAGTACTCGTTATCATGTTTCAATACACCCCAAGTCAATTTCACACCGAAGTTTCCCTTTAAGTTTATTCTTGGCTATTGTTTTCCATATTGTTGGACTATGTCACACTTCACTGAAGCTACATGACAGGCCAAAAGTTTGGGGCCACCCTGAGATTTTTAATGGTGCACCAAGTGCAATGTGACCCCTTGGCTTTGGGGAAGGCATTTATATACAGCATGCCTCCTTGTTACATAAAATTGTTGACGTCCTTGTGACATAAAATCATGTAACACAAAGGCATTGGAACTCAATTATAAAACATTGTGGTCAGTGATCAATCAGTCAAGACAGCTTTAAAATGTGGTCTGAGGTCTGAAATTCACCCAAAACCTATTGGCTTCCTATGTTTTATGCACTGAAGTCATTTCATGTGCAAAAAATAAGGAAAGAACAGTTGATGTGGGATGTTTTTTTTTTTTTTTTAATCTGAGGGTGGCCCCAATCTTTTGGCCTGTACTGTACATCAAACTAATATTGAATTTAATTATTCAAACCCTAGATGCCATTTTTATGGCCACAGCTTTACATCAAAATAAAATACATCTAGACCTTGAACAGCTTTATACACATTTTCCAGAAATTCAGCATGACATATTTGGAATTTTTGGAAGCCTTGGGATCTCTGCTAGAATTCAAAGTTGGCCTAAAGTTTTAATGGTTTGAGTTAAGCAGCCGCATTTGATGAGTCCACATTTTGAACTTGAAGAGGGTAATTGCTTTTTACATCTTCCTGTCTATTTATAACTTGGTCTACTACATGAGGTAGCCAGACATTTTTTCCCTGCAACATAGCAATTACAGTGACAAACAGAGAGCTCAAGATGCCCAGGAAGAAGGTCTGTCCAGTGTTGTATATGTTAACCATTTTAAAAGATGAGGAACTCTGCTGTAAACTTACATAAGTCATTACGTAGGCATGGGATGTCATAAAAGTTGAGAATTAAAAGTGAGTTATTATCAAGTATAAAATTGCACAAAAGAATAATTAACTCAGCATTCCACATGTGGCTTCTAACATCATTTTTGTCACAGCTATATGTATGCACATATGAATGTCACATTATTGCGTACATTCACTAAGCTCTTTATTAGCAACATCATACTAGTACTCATTGTTGGTAATGCCTTCCTTTGTACTCAGAACAGCCTCAGTTGTTTATGGTATGAAAAGAGTGGGAACTTTTTTAGAGATTCTGGTCCGTGTTGACATGGTTACTTCACATAATTTCTGCTGAATTTTCTGCTGGACATTCATGTGTGTCTCCCCGTTTATCACAAAACAAAGAAGCTCTATTGGACCTGAGGTATGGGGAGCCCATTGAAGCACAATGAATATACTGTCATGTTGTTCAAGCTAGTTTGGGATGACTTTTGCCTTCTGACTTGATCTATTATTATGCTCTAAGTAGCCATTAAATGATGGGTCAGGTGGTGTGTTAATTGTGTTGAGTATTTTCATTGTCGCTGTTAGTGGTGAATGACTACGCTAGTATGTCCATGACATTATGAAAGCTGCAATGCGGTAAAATGAGACTGCTGGTTAGAAGTTATGAGATGTGCTGGCTCATAAGCTTGTGGAACAATCCGTGTGACCATCAATCTTTCAGAGCAGAATTACTGAGTTAGCTGGATAACCAGCCTGAGGAAAACACAGAAAAGCTACTTTCATTTCAACTCATGCTCCGAATATGGGTACTTGGTTTTATTTAGTGCAGTTATCCATCTAACTCAGTAGTATTAAACATTGTGAAATGCCCCCACAGGTTGAAAGATGAGTATGTTGGATTCCCCAGCTATGGGTGTGTGAATGCTGGTAAACTCAGAGACTGTCATGTCATATGAATCTACATTATTTAGACATAAATAACATATTTTAAGTGGAAGAAGGTATATCAGAGTTCAATTTTTTGAAAGTCAATGATGTTTCTTTTTGGAAGATACAGCGCCCTCAATAATTATTGGCACCCCTGGTTAAGATGTGTTCTTTAGCTTCTATACTCTTCCAAAAAAGAAACTATACATCGTTTTTAGCATCAATTTATTATACATGAAATGTTTTGACAAATGTGGAAAACATATTGAAATATACTCTTCCAAAAAAAAAAAAAACTTTACAAATATTGAATTATTGATTACACTTTCGTTTCAATATGTTTTCCACATTTGTCAAAATATTTCATGTATAATAAATTGATGCTAAAAACAATGTATAGTCTCTTTTTTGGTAGAGTATAATAAATTCAGTTTTTTCTAAATAATATAGGACCACAATGAAAAAAACAGGAAAATCCAACCTTTAATTCAAGTGCATTTATTCAGTGTGGAAAAAAATCCCACATTAAGAAATAATTCTTTTACATCAAATCATGTGTGCCACAATTATTAGCACCCCTGATGTTAATACTTTGTACAACCCCCTTTTGCCAACAAAACAGCACCTAGTCTTCTCCTATAATGTTTCACAAGATGGGAGAATACAGAAAGAGGGATCTTCGACCATTCCTCTTTGCACAAACTCTCTAAATCAACCAGCGACCTGGGTCCTCTCCTCTGCACTCTCCTCTTCAGCTCACTCCACAGGTTTTCAATGGGGTTGAGGTCTGGGGACTGAGATGGTCATGGGAGGAGCTTGATTCTGTGTCTGGTGAACCATTTCTGTGTAGATTTGGTCACTTGTTTAGGGTCATTATCTTGCTGAAAGACCCAGTGACCCGTCTTCAGCTTTCAGGCAGAGGCCGCCAGATTTTGATTTAAAATGTCCTGGTATTTCAAAGCATTCATAATGCCATACACCCTAACAAGGTTCCCAGGGCCTCTGGAAGAGAAACAGGCCCACAGCATCACCAACCCTCCCCCATACTTAACAGAGGGCATGAGGTGCTTTTCTGCATACTCATCTTTTGTGTTCCACCAGACCCACTTAGAGTGTTTGTTGCCAAAAAGCTCTATCTTGGTCTCACCTGACCAAAGCACACAGTTCCAGTTGAAGTCCCAGTACCGCTTAGAGAACTCCAGACATTTGCGTTTATGATTGTGAGTGAGAAAAGGTTTTTTCCGTGCATGCCTCCCAAACAGCTTGCTGGCATGTATAGCGTCTGATGGTTGTTTTGGAGACTTTGTGACCCCAAGATGCTACCATTTGTTGCCATTCTTTAACAGTGAGCTTTGGAGAACTTTTTAATTCTCTTACCATCCTCCTCACTGTGAGTGGTGGCAAAATTACCTCGCGTCCTCATCCAGGCTTGTTTACCACTGTTCTAGTTGTTTTAAACTTCTTAATGATTCCTCTGACAGTAGATATGGGCAGGTGCAGTCGAGTGGCTAATTTCCTTGTAGCCATTGCCTGACTTGTAAAGGTCGACACATTTCTGCTTTACTTAAATGGTGTGTTCCTTTGTCTTTCCCATGTTGAAGAGTGGATAAGAGAAATGGCCTCTGTGTCACGTCATATTTATACCCCTGGGAAACAGGAAGTGATGAATTACTAATTAAATGTTCCTAGATACTCTGATCAACTTCGTAAACTACTGTAGAAATGACAGAAATTTTGTACTTCAATTACATTTATTTCCTAGGAATGGTTAGGGGTGCCAATAATTGTGCAACAGACGACTTTATGAAAAATAATTATTTCTTAGTCAGGGGTTTTTTTTGCCCCTAAAATTCACTTGACTTGAAGATTACATTTTTCTGCACTTCTCAGTGTGTGAGTATGCTTCTGCAGTAAAAATTGAATTTATTTTAAGGCTTTTAACACATCTTAACCAGGGGGGCCAATAATTATGGACGGCGCTGTAGTTTGCGCTTAACATGGAATGCCAGCAGTAGTTCTCCCACATTACATATTTTCCATTTCTTCTGACCCACCATTTAAGAAAATGAAACCAAACCCACCGTTAAGCTTAAAATTAGATGCGTCTAACACATTACAATGGCTTGTGCATAATTATCAGTCTGTGTAATTTGGGAAATTTGACTGGCTACCCACTGGTTGGGAGTGACTGTTTTAGGGTGGCTGCTCGTTACTGTGCATATAAATCTTTCACTTTTTGTTCTCCTTCTTTTTTCTCTATAACAGTATCCCACGGTGGGTACGCAGTCAAGCAGGGTGATAAAGAACGGGGATGGAGCAGAAATCTCACCCCCAGTTTACACACAGAACTCATTGTCCCTCACTGTAGGTGTGTATCAGTGCTGCTGAATCATTGCGTGGTATGTTCTGGAATAATAGTCTAGTGTCCACAAGGATACTGAGCTTGGGCCTACAGTGCCTTCGGGGCTCCTGAAACCTCATTCTGGAGGGCTGCATCGGCCACTGCGCTATTCAATCCAGGCCTGGGTTGCAGGTTACTGAACCCAATCTTTGGATGGTTGCAGTGGCGGCAGAGCTGATATCTACTCAAACTTGGCTCTAGGTGGCCCCAACACTGGCAAAGTTTGCTGAGACCTTTCCTTACTCAACTCTGGAAGGTCCAACATTAATTGTCAGACATATTAGGGAATTTCATTATATTTATAATGTTTATGAGCGATTGGATCTGGCCAGCGGTCCGTTTCTCATGGGCTTAAAAGTGTGGGGGTTGATATGTGTTTTAAGCAGTTTGCATTAGTGCCCTGGTGGTTCAGGTGAGAATGCTGTTTGATTAGTGATTGTCTCTTTCAGATGGGGACTTGTATGCTGCGGCTGCCCTTAGTGACGATGGGCTATCGGTACAATTCCGCAGGAAGGCTGGCAACAGGACCAGAGTCTGGATGTATGACAAATGGCTGACTGGTAAACAAAGAGCCTAATTCTCCTCAGTGCCAAAAAAATGACAGAATTGAGAATCGGTCATTTTTAAAACCTCTGTGGTGTGAATTAGTGCAGTCGCAGTTATTCCAGTTGTAATTACAATTTGGGTTAGATTACGTCGTATGAATGAAAATTGAAAATGGCAGTCATGTTTGTTTCACTGGGAGAGAGAGAAGTAATTTTAATTGTTTTTAGCTCACCTGACGACGAAGTCAGATGAGCTTATGTCATGGCCTGTGTGTCCGTCGTTCGTCGTCTGTAAACATCTTCTCCTTCGAAACCACTGGGCCTATGAAGCTGAAACTTGACAGGTACCTTCCTACCCTTGAGGACACCAAAATTTCTTCGAGGCGTTCCGATCCGATTTATTGAAAATCACATAATTGGCCATCTGAAAGCTATTTATGCACATATTCAGCTGAAATTTGCTATGTAGTCAGTACGTGGCAAGATACATCACATATCATACGGGTTTTTCCGTATTTCAAATTTTGACCTTTCACCTTCAACTTTATACAACCCCTTTGAGTTACATTTAAATCTTTCAAAATCATCTTCTCCGAAACTACTTGGCCAATGAAGGTGAAACTTGACAGGTACCTTCCTGCCTATGAGGACACTAAGTTTTGTTCAAGGCGTTTCGATCCGATTTCAAACATGGCCGCCACGGCGGCCATATTGAAAATCACATAATTGGCCATCTGAAAGCTATTATTGCACATATTCAGCAGAAATTTGCTATTTAGGTAGTCAGTAGCAAGATACATCACATGTAATACGAGTTTTTCCGTATTTTGAATTTTGACCTTGCTTTGACCTTCAACTTTGTACGCCCCCTCTAAGTTACACTTAAACCTTTAAAACTCTTCTTCTCTAAAACTACTTTACCAATGAAGCTGAAACTTGACAAGTATCTTCCCACCCATTAGGACTCTAAATTTGTTCAAGGCGTTTCCCTTGATTGGTCAGGTGAGCTACAGGGCCCGTGGCACTATTTTTATTTAATAGAAGGGTTATAATATCCCATATGTTCCACCTTACATTCAGTTTAAAGCGAAATGCATTGCTTTTCAGACTTCCAAGAAAACACCGTGTTCCTCAAGGATTGTCCCCATTTCAGCTGAATTACCTGGCCCCATTGCTCTAGCATTGAAGTGGCAGTTACTATGTAGTAAACATTCTAGTTAATTCAATGGCAACAGGGCAATGGACTGACTTTGATTAAAACATCCATCACTTTGCCTTTGTTGAACTTGCAATCTCTGCGTTGAAGACACTTTATAGTTGGCTTAATGAAAAAAGCTACCAGAGCAGATTTCTCATGTCAACCGCAGAATGGATCTCCGTATCCCCTTTCACTGTTCTAAAGCGTCCTGTACCAAAGGCCTGGCTGAACAAATTATTTACGATAATTTTGGACGTCCTAAAGTTTGTTTTACCACTGGCAGTTTTTTACTTTCAAAAAGGAAAAAAACTTGTTTTCTTATATTTTTGGTCTTTGGACATTTTGGAAAGTAATACATTTGGTCATTTTCAGGAATGTGGCAGAATAGTGTTGTTGTTGTTTTCCAGAATCTTCATTATAAATTTCAGATGCATGTTTGAACCAGGTTAGGTGCAAGCCATTGAGTCTGGGTACTGTGAGTCAAGAGATAGCAATCATGGACGAGAACTCCCAAACTACTTGTTTTTTTCTTTTTTCTTTTTTCCCCCGCAGAGCCCACCTTTGTATCTGCCAGCTGGATCAGACGCAGAGAAGACCGGGATCAAGAGAAGATCTACATGTTCTTCAGAGAAAAGAATGTCGGCCCATGCCCAGATGCCGACCCATGGATCTCCAGAATTGCCCGGGTTTGCAAGGTGCTTCTTGAGAATCTGAGATTTTAGAGAAAGATATGTCAATGTGAAGCCCAGAGGAGGAAATAGAAATGTGACCATTGTATGAGCTCTGAGACACTGCTTTACCTCAATGCCTTCACCTTGCGTAAAAACTTTAATAAATCATCTCTAGACAAAGTGATACAGTCAAATGGATACGTATTCGTCTCAGTGACACAATTTTTAGAATTTTGGCTCAATACACCACCACAATGAATTTGAAATGAAATAATCAAGGTACACTTGAAATGTTGACTGTCCTTACTAGTTTTAGGGTTTTGTCAATAATTTGGAATGAACTGGGTAGGAATCACGACCATTTGTGCGCCCTCTCCCAATTTTAATCGCTCAAAAGTACTAGGAAGAGCATAATCATTAATTAATTTGCCATTTTTATTACTATTTGGTGAGAAAACATTTGTGTTCAATTACTGCCTAAAGTCTGGAACCCATAAACATCACAGGATGCTGGGTTTCTTCCCTGGTGATGCTTTGCCTGGCCTTCACTGTAGTTGCAGTTTGTTCTTAGGATGTTTTAGCCTTCCACTTGAGAAATTTGTGTATTGATAACTTCAGGTCTCATGATTGACCAAGCCGTAGTAGTGCATTCAGCTAAAGAAAGTCTCTGTCTCAGGGGGGAAGACCAGCAGTCCTCAGCCCTTGGCCACACCTAATTCGCCTGCTGTCTCTGATGGGTGTTGTCATGGTTTTGCAGCTGAAGGATGGCTGTGTCACTGGCACAGACAAATCTTTAGACTTCATATTAAGAATTAGTGGCAAGAAAGCCCAAATGCAAATGCCACATGTGAAATCAACGCTTGATCTTTTCTCTGCTTACTTGCTAATGGCATAGTTACTGAATAACACTTAATTGGCCGTGGAACAGCTGAGATGTGACTTGTCCAATTATTTTTTGTCCCTTAAAAAAGCTGGGAGGGCAAAATAAAGTTCAGTTTCAACTCTAGTATCCTGTGGCAGACAGCTGAAATAACAGTGACTTCATCAATATCCATGAATTTATGGACCAGACTGTATATTACTGACTCGGGATCATGTTAGGCTGGGAGAGAGGCAACACATCCAGATGTTCCTCACTGCCATGAGCTAATGCTTGTGAGGGAGACCAGGGATCATACATCCTGTCTGGAAACTTTGAGGAAATTTAAACATCTAAAGAATCCAGATAATGTTAAATTATTTTTGTTCCCAGTTTAGTTCACCTGTACAGTGGCCTCTGCCGTATCTAACCGCCCAGAGAAAGGAGAGTTTTTCAACCTACCAGTTTGGCCGTTTGACTCCCCATTTCCACTTCATGTTTGAAACATGCTGCTTGGAATTCCTGCTATTTTCTCTCACAGACAGACCTAATCTGTGTAGTTCATGCGTACCGGCTCTGTCTGTAAGCCCTACTCCTTTCCTCCGCCTGGCTCGAACTCCGCACCTCTCTCTCCTTTGTAGCGCTAACATTACTTTTTCAGATGTAGCTTTGTTAGCTGGCCTACCGGAGCTGTGTTTATTGTCATAGAGCTCACTCTAAACAACCCAATGTTCAGAGAGTACAAGGTGGGGAAGCAAAACTTGCTCTGACATTTAAAGTACGAACAATCCCACAACCACTCCCCTGAATTGTGTGCACCTGTTATTGCCAATAATGGTGGACATATTGAATAATGGACTACCTAATATCTTTATTTGTCTGCTTTATAATCTCTTTTTTTCAATTAACATGCCAGTTGAGAATAATATACAATCTATGGGTGGTGATTTATTTTGAAAATTTTGCTTCCCCACCCTATAGAGAATGACAGATGGCAAATGGCCCAGAAATTATGCATTTTACGGGGTTTCTTGCCAAAAAAAAGCAGCTCCAAGAGTATCATTACTTGGGGGGAAAAACAGCATGGGCCCTTTAAAGATTTATCTTATCCAGTCATCAGTAATGAGTGCCGGGTCAAAAATGAGTTTGAGTTTCTTACACTATTGTTATTTGAACTCTAGTCCCTTTTCAGTTTTCACAGTATCTTCTGTTGATTTCAGAATTGTATGGGCATCACTTCGGCTCTGCCCTGGGACGTACCATTTTTGAAAACAAATTTGCATGAACAAATGTTTCCTAGTTGCTGCGGATTTTCAAATCTGTAGCATCAATAATGTCACCACGCTGAAGTCGTTTTGCCCAGTGATTATGTCCACTGTAACTTTTGTTCACTTCCTGAACTTCACTTTCCTGCATGCGTATAAAGGCTTTTATGCCAAAAATGACTGTGGTTCAGGGACTGGGTGGAATGTTCTGAAACTGGCTTCAGGGTGGTTGGCATGCAGAGATACATTTGGAAGTCATGAATAACGAAGTCGCTGCACCACGTGCATAAAATCAGATATGCTGTAATGGACACCTGTCTGGAATGTTTCCTGTATGAGTGCCCAGCTCTGCTGTCTTGCCTCAGGCTTTCCTGCTTTTAATTGGAGCATGCTGTAGCGCATGAGCAAGAGAGAGGATACTGCTCGGGTCTTATTGAATATGGGGCGCGCGTGGGATAAAAGCACCCGGGCACAATGTGATATCACTGCGTAAGTGCTGTTCTGTGGTCAAAAAAAAAAAGTTTGTCCAGGGGGAACATTTCAGACCACCAATGAATAGCAGCTCTGTTATGATGACGTAATAAAACCACAAAGGCCTTGCGATCGTGCATCGCGTGCTGCTAGCAGGGACTTTTGAACCAGAAAAATCCTCCAACGTGAACATTTTAAGGCTGAACTTACAGTACAGGCCAAAAGTTTGGACACAGCTTCTCATTCAATGCATTTCCTTTCTTTTCATGACTATTTACATTGTAGATTCTCACTAAAGGCATAAAAACTATGAATGACCACGTGGAATTATGTACTTAACAAAAAACGTTTGAAATACCTGTAACTGAAAACATGCCTTATATTCTAGTTTCTTCAAAGTAGCCACCCTTTGCTCTGATTACTGCTTTGCACACTCTTGGCATTCTCTTGATGAGCTTCAAGAGGTCGTCACCTGAAATAGTTTTCACTTCACAGGTGTGCCTTGTCAGGGTTAATTAGTGGAATTTCTTGCCTTATCAATGGGGTTGGCGCCATCAGTTGTGTGTGTGAAGTCAGGTTGATACACAGCCGACAGCCCTATTGGACAACTGTTTGATACATACGTACGCAATTCCACATGTGTTCATTCATAGTTTTGATGCCTTCAGTGAGAATCTGCAATGTAAATAGTCATGAAAATGAAGGAAACGCATTGAATGAGAAGGCGTGCCCAAACTTTTGGCCTGTACTGTATGTAAAATTCCCTAGTCAAAAAACTATTTTGGATTTTCTTGATTGTGAGCATCTCAACAAGTCTCTGTTCATCTGCATGTAAAGCTGGCTAACATTAGCTTGCTAACTTAAATCAACATGCATGACATTTGTAAGCACGGCGTAGAGATAGTGCTATAGATGCTATTTATGAGTGGATTACATAGTGTTACTTCAAGATGAACATTACTTTGATGATCTCGGAACAACACTCATGCAGCAGTATCTGGTTACGCTAATGCTTTGATTGGACAGTATAGGACACTGCGTTGTGATTAGTGTGATGCTGATGCTTGGACCTCATTGGTTAGGGTGTGAGAGAGGCTGCCCAGTCTTCCTACATAGTAGAGTTGACAACGCATGCTGAGGAAATTACCCAAAATTGAGTTGATTTAAAAAAAAAAAAAACATGCTGTACCTTTTTGGGAGAATACGGTTATTTATTTATTTATTGAATCAAGCACATGTGATAACACCCTATTCAATCTGCTCCAGCTGCTTGGCTGAAGCTATGCAAGTGTGGGCTTAGTTAGTACCTGGATGGGAGACCACCTGGGAAAACCAAGTTTCTGCTGGAAGAGGTGTTGTTGGGCCTGTAGTTTGCGATCAGGTAGAATAATCCCCAATGCCCCAGTGCAGCGATAGGGACCCTGTACTGAAGGAGACGCCGTCTTTCGGATGGGATGTTAAACTGAGGTCTTGACTCACTGTGGTAATTAAGATCCTATGATGCTGATCAATAAAAATTGGGGGTTCACCGGTGTCATGGCTAAATTCCCAACCTGGCTTTTTCCACCAGCCACCTAATTATCCCCTGATCTAATTGGCTGTGCAACTTGTCCTCTCTCTCTCCACCTCAACCGCCCTGGACTCACTTGAAAAGGAGATTTCAGTCTCAACAGTACTTCCCTGGTTAAATAAATAAAACAGGTGTTCATTCTTCTTTCACACAGGTTGATGAAGGTGGGCCAAAGAGGTTCTTCCAGAGCATTTGGACATCGTTCTTGAAGGCACGATTAGCGTGCGGTATCCAGGGCGACCGCGTGCACTTCAACCGTCTCCAGGATGTGTATGTCCAACACGCGGATGACTGGCGGCAGAGCCGAGTATACGCCCTCTTTACCAGCAGCTGGTAATGACAGGCTCTTTCCATGTGACGCACTACAAAATACCATTTCAAAACAGTCTGCGCTTAGCAACCTCAGACATTACTGTAAAATGTGTTACAGCCAAACTCTGCGTATTACAGTGAAATGTCACACTGTGTTGTTAAATCACTCAGATGCTCTGTGATGGTATACTCTCTTCATAGGTCAGTCACTGAGTCAACCACTCACTTAACCAAACAATAAGCTATTTGATTGCTCATATTTATTTTAGTTGGCAAACAATGATTCTTTTGTAAATTTTGTGGACATCAGGCCTGCCCTCCCTCTGTAAACATACCTTCCTTGACAGCAGTACATCTGTGTATCTTTTTAGTGTTTATGAAATGTGTGGCTTTTTTTGATAATCCTGTCAGTTACTGTGTGACAAAAGCATCAGTTATCATGCAGTTGTTCTCCTTAACCCGTCTGTGAGTGTACGCTCTTCTTAACACAGGAACGCATCTGCCATCTGTGTTTATTCCCTGGATGAGATCGAGTCCGTCTTTCAGAAGTCCTCCTTCAAGGGCTGGAGTAAAGAAATTCCAAATCCGAGGCCGGGAGCAGTGAGTCTGACCTGCACTGTGGAATAACCACGATTCTGTCAGCTTTTCTTTCCTATTCGTAATGTTGTTTTATCTCATTTGCATTGCTGAGAAATATTGAGGCACACAAGGCGATATTATTTGAATAGACGATTTGAATAGAAGGTATGATGAGGATTTTCATTACCGCTGAAAAACGGGTTGACTTAGGGTAAAATCGCATTCCCGTATAACAATGAGCTTCTTTCCTCAACATTAGAGAATGATTGGGAATTATGCAAAGCTGGTGGAATACTACTTTTTATGCGCTACTGTAACCTCTGAATACTCCGATTCTAACAAACCCTCTGTGATGTGAATATGCCCTGAACATTTTGTGCAGTAATTGCCTGTACTGAAGAGTCCTTACGTGTCAATGCTAAGCTGAAGAAGGGACTGCACAACTCATAACAAAAATTGAGTCAATTTATTTAAAATATAAAATTTTTTTTAAAGTATTATTGAAAGTTTTAAAGATCCTACTGCCCCATTAAGCTTAATTAGAAATACATGCAGAATTGTGCAGCTGTGTATTGTGAATTAATAACACAAGTTATTGTGTGGATGTGATGTGTGATTGTTACTGAAGCATTAAACAGTTTCAGTGTTGTTGCAGTGGTATGAGGTGGACATGAATATTCATTTTAGAACCGGAAGGGTGAAAGGTTTTTGTCATGAAACCTGTGGTTTCTGGTACAGAGCAGTCTTCTGATTGCAGTCTGAAGTTTTAAGGACTGGCTGCAATCCTTGATTTGTTTTTTCCATTGTCTGAGAAACTTCCTCATACCTCAAACCCCTGGCCTGATGCAAAGGTGGTTTGGGATTGTGGCTGCTCCCTTCCTTTGTTTATGGTGTGTTTTTTCTTGCGAGTCGCTCAGAAGATGACTGCGGTCAGTGTGATCTGCTTGAAAATACTACTGCGCTCTATTTTTGTTTTACTGTAGAGTGAAAACTGAACTGGTCTGAGAGGGGGAGGGTGCATCGTGTCTAGAAGACTGGATTTTCAAGCTATGTCACATTTATGCCTGATTTTTAAAATATTTGTTGCTGATTGTAAGGGTGGACAAACTTTGAAACGGCTTATTCAAAACTGAAAGCTGATTTTAGTGTAAAGGATGTACCAGAATTGACATGGACAGTGCGGACACCCTTTACCTTAATAAGTTTTGCGAAATGTTATATTGAATATATTTGTACTGATGTATGGTCTGTTCTGACCCATGCGTTTTCAGTGTGTTGCAAACAGTAAGGCGATTCCCGTGGAAACCCTCAGAATCTTAAAGGAGCATCCGGAAATGAGCCAATGGATTTGGCCACTCCAACGAGAGGCTCCTTTCTACATCACTAACACTGCCTACACCAGGATCGCCGTGGATAAGGTCACTGATGTCGACGGTCGCCCTCACAACGTTCTACTTCTTGCCACTGGTGTGTTCTCTTGCTTCTACTTGCGATATTAATGATTAGTTTGGCTATAGTGTAGCTTATTGGTTATTTACTGTTTCTCATTGGACTGTCATATGATACAGTGGCCATCATAAGTTAATAATTTGGATGAAAAAATGTAACAACTCATAATTGTAAAAATGAGGGATTATATCAAGCTCTGTGGTTTTCGTAAAGTACTTTTAGGTTGTTCTGCATTTCACGATGGGCGTCAAAGCCCAAGTTTCGCAATAATGGAGTAAGAACTGGAAAGATCAATCTGGTTGATTTAGTTGGTTAGCTTCCTTCATGTTTCAGTTTTTAGCAGCAGGCCTGAGGTTTTGAAAGATTTATTATAGTCAGAGTTTGAGACCCAAATACGGCATCAAATCCAAATCACCAGTACATGTTTTAAAATAAAGAAAGAAATCTGCCTGACTCTTAAGTGGCTCAGTGATTGAGTGCTGAAGAGATTGTTTGCTGCATGGACAGAGATTCTGAGAATTTTTATCTCTTTCTTTT
Organism: Gymnothorax reevesii; assembly: GCA_029721435.1. NCBI lineage: Eukaryota > Metazoa > Chordata > Actinopteri > Anguilliformes > Muraenidae > Gymnothorax > Gymnothorax reevesii. Next base: position 25,300,382 of record CM056574.1, on the reverse strand, counting down.
TAGCAAGAATTTAACTGATTACCTCCGCCAAGGAGGTTATGTTTTTGCCTGGGTTTGTTTGTTTGTCTGTTGGTTTCCAAAATAACTCAAAAAGTTCTGGACAGATTTTGATGAAATTTTCAGAGAAGGTGTATATTAAGTCAAGGTACAGGAGATTAAATTTTGGCATATCTAGGCCAAAGTACTGCTGAGATATACGCCAAAGTTCAAGATTTCAAGTCTTTCCAATGGGCCGGAGTTCCAATTGCCGTGCTTTTGGGTTTTGCTGCCCCCTGGCGAAGGTCTGTGCTCTCTGAGTGCTTTTCTAGTTATTTATTTATTTTTTTCAAAATATAAACTAATAGATTCTGAGGCAGGGGAGTTTTTATGGGGCTGGTGGAGATGGTAACCGACTAATTTTTTTATATGGCCTAACATCCTTAACTACTAGCGACCCCATGCTTTCCCAGTGGTTGGGGGGCCGCAATCTCCATGACCCTGGGTGGCAATACATGGTGTAGATTAGAGATGGATGTTAAGTCTGTTACTTTTAAGGAGGAGTTTGCCCAGGTCCAGTTTTATCACAAGCTGTGATTCATGTTACCCAGTTGGTCCATGACACGCCTAGAAACTCACATTACTGAGTTTTGGAAAATGGGGAAGCTGAGGTTATATTTTCCTAATACAACATTCTCTCGATATTCAGTTCCTCTTTACAAATGTCTGACCTATATATAATCTTCAGAATTTTTTTTATGATTCATAAATGGACGATGGAAACTCGGTCATTAAAGCATGCTGTATGATAATGCTTTAGTTCTACACTTGCTTATGATTAACCTTAGCTTGGCCAATTAATCCAAAATCGTAGGTGATGGCAGGTTTTGTTATGGAGAATCGTAAATGACGTTTTTATCCCCCCGGCATATAATGTCAGGGGATATTGTCATGGGTGCGGTTGTCTGCCTGGCCGTCGTCAGTCCGTGAACATTTTGTGTCCTGAGCATAACTTGAAAACCGTTCAATATTTTTTCACAAAACTTGTTCTGCACATTAATCATGACCTGAAGTGGTGCCTTTTTGTAATCCAAAGTTGATGAATTTTTTATTTTTTCTGGTTCCATAGAAGCGTTTTGAACTTAGTAATTTTAGTGGGTATGGTTTGTTTCCAGAGCAGGTGGCATTTTCATTTTTTCAATATGTGGGGCCGAGGGATATCTCCTGATGGCTCATTTCCAAGCAGTTGTAATTTTGAATAAAAGGCTTGAGCTATTTAATCTTTTTGGCGCTGTTAAAATTCAAAATTAAGGAAAATGTCAAAGGTTCATCCTTTATTTATTTTCTATTTCGTCTTCAGCCACTGGGATGTGTAGGTGTGGTTGTCAATGGTGATTTTTTTTTCAATCTCACAGATAATGGGGTAATCCACAAAATCCTGGAGGACAACAACATGCCCTTTATAATCTCTGAGATCCGCCTTTTGAACCATGTTGGCCCTGTCCAAACCATGAAGCTCCTCTCTGAAAAGGTGAGCCTATCAGCATGCAGAGCTCCTGTCCAATTAGGCCACCTAACTTTACAGTGCACAAATCCCATCTCCAATAAAGCCAGCTAATATCACAGCGAGCAACAGGTCTCTCCAGTAAGTCTGGTTTTCTTAATTTTACATAAATACATATTATACATAAATCTAATCTCCGATAAGGCCAGCTTCACAAAGGACAAATTTCCCCTCCGAAGAGGTTCGTTTTGCACCAGGATATGAGGCATAAATGCACAAAGGGTCCGCTGTCATGGCAAGAGATCTGTCATTGATTCTTATGTCACTGGAAACCACCTCAAATTTTTTTTATTGAGGACAGATAAGAGCTCAGCTAGTAGGCAACGTGTGAGCAGGGCCTTCAGCTTGGTGCTAGAGTTGTTTATTATTTTTGAAATTTGAGCATTTTTGTGTTGTGTTGTGCTGTGCTTAGCTAGCTTTTGATTGGCTGACATTTTTGCTTTATCCTCTGCTAGGGCAAGCTCCTGGTGGGGTTCAGAGATCGGCTTGGCCAGCTGGACCTGCGGAGTTGCCGGGGTTATGGTTCTTCATGTGCTGACTGCGTTCTGGCCCGTGACCCGTACTGCGCTTGGAGCAGCTCAGGGTGCGGCCCTGCAGTGCAGTAAGTGAAAGCCGCGAACTCGAGAGGCACTGTTAGGAAACCAAGCACGCTTTGGTGGTGTGTGTATGTGTGTTTGTGTATGGGCCCATGTATGTTTGGGCTTGAATAGCTATACTTGTAAGAACCAACTCTTAAGAACCAGAGATGTTGTGAGGACATTTGAGGTAGTGCGGACACTTTATATGGTCCTCTCGGAGGATTATGGAGGATTTACGCTTAATGGTCAAATTTAGGGTCACGAATACAGGGTTTTTGTAAAGGTTAGAGTTAGGGCTAAGCATTATGGTTAGGGTTCGGAAAAGGCTGTGGAGGATCAATGTAAGTCAATACAAATGTCAGAAGTATAATTATACAAACGTGTGCTTGTGTGTTTGTGTGTGTGTTTGCATGCTTGTGTACTGTGCAGCACAAAAAAACTCTGCAGATCAATGTAGCTTTCAGTTCTATCCTGGAAAACACCTTTTGCTACAGAGATGATTACGTAACCAACCAGTAATGTGAGCCATTGTCTTATTCCAGTAGGCATGTGAAACACTGTCTTATTTTTAGAACACTTTTTTTTTCCTGAGAGGGAAGTACAAACATGAATCTGTTGTATTTTTCCTTAGGGGAGCCATTCAGAATGTCATTGGGGGCTCTACTGATATTTGCAACCAAAGCGGAACAGGTAAGTTTGGATGGAAATCTATGTCTATGATGTCTTTTCCTTCATATATTGCAGAAGCTTATGGTCAGATCAGAGCGCAATTGAAGCACTGATTACTAAAACTCCACAAGTCAAGTCAAGTCAAGTGTGACTTATGGGGTTTTAGTAAAAGGTGCTTCAATTGATGCACCTCATGCTAAAAGTACTTAAGTCACATATCCACACACTGCGAGGTCAAGATGAGAACATGTCTGTTATAGTTACCTAGTTTCTTTGCCTTGATTTTCGTTAATGGACATTTTGTGACTGAAGTACTTTTAGCACTGAAGTGTGTATTTTGCTCTAAATGCGTTGTCGTATCCATGACAGCGTGTCCTGGGTGTTGCCTAAACTGGCAGTACGATGACACAACCTCCCAGGGTGGGACCACAGAAAGAGCCTTGGAAATAACAGGATTTAAGAGGGGGAGCCCATCCTCTTTGGCTGGCTGAGGGTGTCAGCTCATGTTAGCCTACTGTGGTCAATCATTACATTTTCAAATGTGGGGTGGGGTACTCTTACCCTGCTCTTCCGATTTTCCAGAACTTTCCAAGACTTCTGTATGGTTCAAGTATATGGAGGTAATCTCTTCATCAAAATGGCTGAATATAAGGTTTTTAATGGTCTGAACGACAAAGCATTGTTCCTGAAATTAGCGAGAATTAAATATAAGTAACTTAGTTTGGGGTAGGTTTTCCTTATGATTTATGCAAATGTTGTTGCAGGTGCACAAGCAGTTTGTCTTTACAAGCTGTTTCAGAATATGTTTCTCTGTGACATCATATGGTGAAAGTGACCACCTTGAGGCAAGAAAGACTGATCTTTCTTCAACCAACCAGTTTATCAGTTCCTTTATTATTCTGGACCTGGGGACATGATAGGGGACCTTTAGATTTTAAGCCTTGTGAGTAATTTTTAGGACAAGTCTATACAGAAAGAAGACTCAAAAATAATCTGATTGTTCCTCCTTAGAACACAACTTTTCAACTGAGTTCAGTGTGAGTGTGTGTTAAGAGTTTTTAGTCTTAATGTGAGATCACATCAGTACAAGATGCTGAAGACCACAGAACACATTGTGATAAAAGATTAAGGGGAACTGAAACATTAAAGGAAGTATATGTGATACTCAACCTGTGTTATTTTAGTCCAGTACTAAAATTTTTTTACTGTACCTAAAGGGGGAAAACTTTGAGTTTATTTATTTATTTATTTTTTTGTCATTTGGGCACCGCCATTATGACGTTCTGCCAGCAGGGACATCACCAGCATGGGAGGGTCAATTTAAGAACTGTAGCAATGAGTCATATATCAGCAGTCTCTCTTTTCAGTGAGAAACTTGATGTGTGAGAGAGGAGGACATTAACTTTTGAAATGTGAATTAGATAATCAATAACTGGGGAGCGCAGGGTGAAACCAAAGGTCAAAGTTGTGGCCAAAACCAGGAGATCAGTCCATTGGGAACAGCAGAGCAGAGAGAACAAAACCCCTTTGGCAGGGTGAGGTAATCACGAGACCGGGAGCGACAGACGGGTACACAGACTGAGGCAGGAACGCGAGGCTTGGGGGTACAGCTCACGAGAAACAAACGTAAGAGAGCGAGCAAACAGGCAGGAGGCGAGGTTTGAGAACCTGGTCAGGGGCAAAGAAACAGGAGAACCTAAATACACACAGACAAGGAGTAAGACAAGAAACAGGTGTGGGAAAGGTTGTGAGGAGTACACAGAGGGCAAATGAAGAAATGAGACAATTAACAGAAACCATTACCATGAGGGCCAGAAACACTATGAAACACGTTGACACAATCACAAGACATGCCAGATATAGTTGAAACAACTGCATAAAACCGCAAATGAAAAAAATGGTATGTTTTTAAATGAATAAAACTAATTGACACATGGTCATGAGAATTAACCAACTAAAGTAACCAAACCCACCCACCACTCTTAATAGGCACGGAGTAAAACAGTCATGCAACAAATGGTTGAAATTCTATGATTGCAGTTGGGGGACAAAAACCAGTATACACAGTGAGCCCACGGGACCAATGTTGGGGACCACTGATTTATTGTGTTCGGTGAGTCTGTGTTGGGTTGTGGGTGACTATAGGGTGAAGGTTGAGCCGGTTGTCATCTCTAACATCATATTTCTCTGCCTTTCGCTTGTGCTGAGCAACCAAAAAATCTGTAGTGGCTTTAGTTTATAAGAAATTCAGCAAAACCAAGTTGGTAACAGTTGAAAATCACAGAAAATCTTGGATGCTTGGTTCTACTTTAAAGCCATATTTGTCAGTTTAGTAGAAGTCACAAGCTGTAAAATGGATGTCTGGGACATTTCTGGACAGGTTTTTCAAATACATGTTTATTTCAACTTTTCATCAGACTACTGTAAGCTGATGCTAGCCATGTGTAAAAATGTACCTGAAGTTTGAAATCTGTTTGTTCAATTGATTTCACTGCAGCTCATTCCCATTTTAAAAGATAAGCTTTAATTTATTGATCAAATAACATCTGTCTAATTTTACTATGTATATTCTTGGGTTTTATTTACCACTCGATGAACGAGACATTATTGTCAAACGCCACTGGGATGTTGTGCATACTGTCCATTAGGTGACTATACTAAGTATACTGTACTGTTCGCGAAAAAGACGGAAATCTAACTAGTTACAAGGCCCTGAGGATAACGTGAGAAAGATGTTAGCATCTGTATAGGGACTGGTTGTCCCGATCGGCTGAGCAGCTCATTTATACATATTACTGGTGAATGCACTCCAGTGCAAGGCTCTCCATCTGTTGTCTGCATGAGTCTAACCTTGTGTTAGTGCACCATATGGCTCGATAGCTACATGTATTGTAATGTTATGTAGCCTTACAGGGTCAGATACTGTCCTTGGTAAACATTGGTCACCGGCAATGAAAACAGCCAAATGGGGAAAAAAAGCCCAAATTATGAACCTCAGAAACGTGCAATTACAGCGAGAACAATCCTAAATATTAATATAAATGGGTGTACAGCAGGCTTTAATTTACTATTTCACTTCAAGATGGCTCTTTTATGTTTGCATTTCTGACATAAACCAGTACCGTCAAAAGCACAATGTTATTAAATGTCCGACGATACTTTTCCAATAGACTACTTTGGGATTCTGTGTTATGATACTTTGCGTCAGGAAAATTGGTACATATTTTGCATGTATATTCTGTAATAAGTGTTTGTCACTCATGTAGGATATAAAGCAGAATCACTGACGTCGTCACTTCGTCTTTCACTTCTCAAATCTTTGTCAGTCACACACTCCACTAGCTATTTCATACGCCGACCCAGTTTTCTTAGTCTTTGAAGCTTTGTTTGGTCTTGCAAGATGTCTTGAAGTAATGAACTTAGTGGTATGTTTAATTTTTTTTGCTAATTTTTTCTCAATTAATTTCTGCTTGAATTTGTATATATATTGGTAGTCCTAATATAAATGGTAATATTGTGCGGTAATATTGCCCATAGAGGAGGACAGGTTACATGAAAAATTCATCACTGTAAGCAGACCCCCCTTTGTGAAAACCCAGTTAGCCAGTACTAACCCGATAAGATAATGAAACAATACCGTTAGCTAACTGGTTAATCTTTCGTCTTTTCACAAACAGTACTCAAGGGTGCGTTAGTGTAGGGTATTGGGTGAATTTATTGTGTTTTAGGGTGAGTCTGTCTGGGGTGCTGACCTTGGTTGAGTGTAGACTGAGTCAGTGAAGGGTATGGGTAACGTTGTAGTGTGTAGCATGAGTCTTAGTTGCGTATGGGTGACTGTAGGGTTTAGGTTGAGTCGGTGTCAGGTATTGACTTTCAGTAAAGTGTTAAGTGAGTCAGTATTGGGTATTGGGTGAATATATTGGGTTTAGGGTGAGTCTGCGTTAGGTGTTGACTCTCGGTAGAGTGTACAGTGAACCTGTGATAGATCTCGACTCTTGATAGAGTGTAGAGTGAGTCAGTGTAGGGCGATGGGTGAGTATATTGAGTTTAGGGTCAGTCCCTTTCTGATAATAGCTCTCGGTAGAGGGTAGAGTGAGTTGGTGTAGGGTATTGGCTGAATATATTGGGTATAGGGTGAGTCTGTGGCAGGTTTTAACTCTCAGTAGAGTGTAGATTGAGTCTGTCTCAGGTCTTGAATCTGGGTAGAGTGTAGAGTGAGTCATCGTAGGGTAATGAGTGAATATATTGGGTTTAGGGTGAGTCTGTTTCAGGTATTCACTCTTGAAAGAGTGCAAAGTGAGTTAGTGTAGGGTACTGGCTGAATATATTGGGTCTTGGGTGAGTCTCTGTTAGGCAGTAACTCTCAGGATAGCGTAAAGTGAGTCAGTGTTGGTTATGGGTGACTTTGTTGTGTGTTGGATGAGTCTGTGTAGGGTATTGACTCTTTGTAGGTTGTAAGGTGAGTTGGCGTAGTGTGTAGCATGACTCTCGGTCGAGTGTTGGGGGACTGAGTGGTGTGATCCATTTCCTTTATGATAGTCTCATGTTCTCAATGTTCTCCAGATCATCAGCGTCAAAGAGTGCCATCGCATGACCCTCTGCCCGATTCCCACATCCTGCCAGCGGGCGCAGCGTTTTACCTATCCTGCCCTGTGCATTCCCGCCACGCCTCTTATGGCTGGGAACACAATGGGCGGAGCCTCCAATGCATCATAACAGAGAGACCGACACAACCAGACTGCCTGTACCTCATCCCGGCAGTGAAGAGCGAACACTACGGCACCTACAAATGCGTCTCCACGGAGCGGAACTACACCAGGGTCCACAAATCCTACCAGCTGCAACCTCCGGTCAAGAGCGGCTCGTCGGGAGCATCACGGTTCACCGTGACCATTGCCTTCACATGGCTTCTTCTAGTCTCCACTCTCTGGCACTTATCGTGAGGCTCACTGTTGAGATAAAGCTTTCTTCACCAGCAATAAGAAATGCAATGGTAATTTTCCCTGTTCTCTGACTATATGTAGCTTTATTGTAATCCTTGTTACCTGATGCCTGAAGGGAGGCATTGCCAGAGGCTCTGACAGTAGTTCTTTGGTGTTGACTTTGTCATTGATCGGGATTACCTGGAGTACGATTTCCTGGATTATACTAGGAAGGAAAATGTGTTGTGTGGTGTCTTACACATACATGAAGGTATTTGCAAATTTTAAGAAAGCTAATGACAAGGCACATCCACGTGTACAGGTAGATATCACTGAACATAACACCTTGCTGTTTTTAAAGATCTCTGCTTTTATTAGGTCTAGAGTCCATTTTGTCTTGACTCCACTTTGCACATAATTGACTTAATATAAGGAAAGGGCTCAACATGTATAATTAAGCAATACATGCTAATTTGCTAAGTAGCTTAAGCATGCCACTACACCAGCCCACCTGGGAATGAAGCCAGCAACCTCTGAATTAAAAGACAATTTCTCTAACCTTTATTCTACAATGTATGACATTTTGAATAGCGTGTCCAGTTTGGTCTCTTGCGCTGAGCGAGTGTTGTGCTCCACCATTTGGGCTAAATCTGGCCATGGCGATACAGGAGCAGATACCGGATGGTGTGCTATAATCATAGGGTTGTGCCTGGAAGGGAGTGATTTATTCAGTACCCCTTCCATCGCTCAATAACTGATACTAGTGTGTTTGGGATCTGCAGTCGGCCTGCTACAGGTGTGTGACATGCATCGCGGTTTGGGCTTTCATTTTGGGCTTTTGTGCTTCACTGAAACACCGCAGGATGGCAGGTGGTGATTGAAAGTTGTTGTACACTTTTTGATCTTATCAAGTATGTAGTCAGGGAGACAGTTTGAGTTTGATGTAAGCAATGCTGTTGTCACAGTATAAACCTTTTGTGTTTTGGGAGTACAATGTTTAAAGAGAAAATTTGGAAAGATTCCCTTGGAACTTAAATCATCAAGTCGTTATTTGTTTTTTGGGTGTGCACACACAGTAAATAAGAAGATGACAACCTTTCCCTAAACAGATTTACAAATCTAAAGATTTTTCTTTCCCCAGTGGCTAAATTCAAACTGGGCGTGAACCTTTTCATTCCAAGGTGATGTCACGTTGTACTTCAATAATCCTCTTAACTTCATTGGTTACTTCATCGAGCTCAACCAATCAGTGTTGATATCAATAGCCCCTCCCCTCGAAACTTTTATGCCAACCCTAGCCCATATGGTGAGTGATGCGGTTTTCATCAAAATGAGTAAACACTACATGTAATTATTGCTTTTAATGATAATAATATGCTTTCTGTAATCAAAACTATGAGTACAAAAAGCATCTCTTTAAATTTTTGAATATGTTTGAGCTCAACAGCCAGCAACATGCATATAATTTTAATCTCTGCAGTTCTTAGAACCATGTTTCTACAGAAATTCTGGATACTGCTATGTTTGCTCTTTACTCTATGATCTGAGCTGGTCTGTCAAAATGAGTGGACTTTACAGTTTGCGAGAAATTTTCGTGACTGAAAGTCAAATTTTTTGTTGCTGCTTTAATGCAAAACTGTCATTGCATCTATTCATGCCACTGGCTACTATAAGACATTTAATTTACAGTAGGCCCCAGAATATTGGCACCCCAGCTTGAAATTCTCTGAAAATTATGAATAATAACATTAAAGAGATGAACTCAAAATGCCAGCTTACGAGAAATGATGTTCTTAATACTGTGTTATTGTGTGTTCCTCAGAACAGTTTCAAAGAAACTTTCTCTGACCACAAAGGTACCTCACACCCATAGTACATGATGTTGTCAGGCTGTTGTAAATCCAGAGGTCCTGGGGCACTGGTTAAGATCAGTAGCTTAATGTATTTCATTGATTTTCCGGCAATTTATGCTGATAATCTGGTTTTCTTGACCAGAGAGCTGAGACTTATGTGGCCATGGGTGGGCTTTCCAGCAAAACAATGACTCTAAGCACACCTTTAAATCCACTCTGAAGTGTGCGGATCAACTACATTAGCATTCTGCGATGGCCAACTCGGTCACCAGACCTCTGCCCAATCAAATACTTGTTGGCTTTACTGTAGAGGACCATTGGTTAGCGGAAACCCATGAATGTGACTAATTCTGAAAGTATCTGCTTGAAGAAATGGTCCAAAAGCCTGCTAAATGTGTGCCTAAACACTGCCAAACAGTACAGGAAAATATTACATGCTGTTATCCTTACTAGAGATGGTTACAGCAGGTACTTATCCACAGGTGTCACTACTTAGGAAATCCAAATTTTTGTCATTAAATAAATGTATGATTTTCGTAGGTTCCATTGGAGCAATAATACACAAATATTGTTCACATCTTGACATTTTAAGTTTATCTTTATAATGTTATACCTTTTGAAATAGTATTTTAATGCATTTCCAAAACTGGGATGCCAATAATTCTAGTGCTTGCTGTGGCTGATATTCAGTACCTGCGGTGCCTTAGATTTTGAAAATCCCAGGAAGGGACAAAGTTCAAAAGTGAGTTAATAGAAAATCCAAATGGAATATATCGTTCATTCCGTCCAGCAAAAAAAAAAAAAAAAAGACTCGTCAGTGGTGAATTGTCTGGGAAATGTTGTTACAGTCATTCTATTTTCAGAAGCATTAATCTTCAATTGAGCGTCAAAGAAATTTGTATAGGCATTTTGCCTAATGGTGCAATAAATCTGTTTTATTAGTAATGTGTTTTGACATATTGACCTTGGTTGCACTGTTGTCTCTCAGCACGTAGGTCAGGGGTTCGAATCCGACCTGGGGCTTTTCTGTTAGGAGTTTGCACATTCTCCCCATGTTTGCATGGGTCTCCCCCAGGTACTCTGGTTTCCTCTCACAGTCCAAAGACATGCATGTCAGGCTCATTGGGGCCTCTCATTTGCCTGTAGGTATGAGTGTGTGAGTGAATGGCGTGTGATTGGTGTGTGTGCCCTTCAATGGATTGTCGAGCTGTCCGCGGTGGGTCCCTGCCTTTCGCCCATAATTAGCTGGGATAGCTTTACTGTGAGGAAGTTGTGCTGTCATTATGCTGTTTATTTATAGTTGTAAGTAACTGCCTAAAGTTTGTCTGTATTCCAGTATTCATGTTTTCCTTTAATGTTTGTAGAGAGCTTTTTTTTTTTGCATATGATTGAACAATGTTATGTAAACATAATTTGTCATGCTAGTGTCGGCAACAAGTGATATTACTTTGAAAAGAGAGACTTATAGTAGTTCAATTGTTTACTTTTAAAAAGCCAAATCTGAAAGCAAAAAAAAATGATTATGTTTGGTTTTAGATTATATAAACCTCTTTGGTTATAAATTGGATTTCTTTGAAAGGTAAAGCAATATTATTTTATTTATTAATAGAAACATGAAGATTAGCTGGTTCAAATAGTTCAGCATAATACCCAAAGGAATGTTTGAAAGAATTTCATGTCAGGACCACATATTACTGTGGTCGAAGTTAACCGCTATTGTTAAAGCAATAAAAATTGTTCCATGTGAAAATATTGTCTGTTTCTCTTCCATGTAATGCAGCTTCTGCTCGCTTCATTGTCATGTTTAGTTGTTTTATGATTTTAGGTGGATATCCTGCACTGAGTAACCAGGCTTTTCATGGTGCTATGTGGATAAAGATTTATAAATATTTGGAAGAAATATGTTTTTATCACGCACACTTAATGGATAATTGCTTGTATTAACCCTCTAACTGCATGCTCATAATTTTTGTTGTGCACATTTTGAGTCATTTTTTTTTTATTCAAAGATGTGTTGAAATGAACCTTATTAAGCTATCTCTAACACTTGGATTAGGTTTTTTTTATGCTGAAAAAATCCAATCCGCTGAGTACAATACAACTTTCATTTAGATACAGTGACTCAAAATGTGCCCTACCGAAAGGTTGAGCTGGCAGTTAAAGGGTTGAATCTCTTCTGTCCCTTTCATTTAAAATGAAAACAAAATATTTGTATATTTGTTTCCTCACATTGCTTCATTGCAACTTTTGTATTTGTTTGAATTAATGGATTAATGGTGTTAAGCATGATGTGGGACGCAATTGCCCAGGTATGGGTAAGACTACCTGAGCTTCTGTGGACTCATTGTGGCAAACAACCAGCTCTGCAAATTTCATTTTCACAGCATCTCCATGCCAACCAGCCACAGAACACTCCAGAACTCCCACCCACCCCTCCAAACCTGGGCTGTTCCCCACCCTCCACCCTGATCAGTGAGGAAAGCATTGACTGCAACAGTCTGCAGAGCACTGACCATGGCTTAATTCATGTAACCTTCTCAATTTTAGTCTTACACTTGTTCTATTTTTACCCACCTCCATCCTGGCTGACGATGTCTGATTTACCTAACGCTGACCTGATAAAAGCCCCGTGTTCGAAAACTGCATTCTGAATGAGTCATTGTAAACTGAATAGATAGAGAGGTGGAAGATAATTTGTGCTTAAATTAGGCCTTGCACGAGTAAGCCATGGATAATGCATGCATTCACTCCCAGTATCAGCTACTTCCTGGAATGAAAACAAAACAAATACCTGGAAGGAAAAACAAAACCTCTTTCATTTTTAAAGCAGAAAGAGGAGCACCATTCATATTTTATGAAGGACAGTCACCAACACTGCAACTGAATGGATGGATTGACTGTGACAGTAATGTGGTCAAGGCTACTCATAATAGCTACTCATAATATCGTGCCAACCAGAGATGCGAGTTCTGAACATGAATGGCTATAGATTGTGCTTAGAACGGTCTGAAAGTTGGGTTGACAAAACCAGCTGCCCATTTAGGCCTCGCCTGTCTAATTAACCAAATGCCCTAAAAAAACACCTGAAACCTACTACAGACACTGCAGATTACGCTTTACAATAACTGGTCACTGAGCTGCTATTTATATATGAGGAAACCAACTCGTTTGTTTCCAAATTTCATGGCCACAATTTGTTTTGATAGGCCTCTACCTGTACTTTTTGGAGCTGTGTCACACATGGTTTTGGAGAGTGGATCATCGCCGCTGTGACCAGAGATTGGCTGTGAATCCTGTTCACCAAGCAGGGTTAGCACTAACTGCAATGCCAACATTTAAGATTTGAAAGCTAATTTGTGTCTAAGACACTGGTCTTCATCGTTCTTCCTTGGGGAGCCCACTGTGTATGCTGGTTTTTGTTCTGACCATAATTGTAATTGCAGGATTTTGAACAAGCTGTTAATTTGTCTTTAATAAATTCATTTTATGTTTAGAGCAGTTATTTGCCCTCTTAACCCACATGTTGACAGAAATATCTATATTTGCCATCAAGAATAAAAAAAAAAAAAGTACTGTATGCACATTGCGATGTATTGGAAATAACAGCATAAAATGAGAAAAAACAATATAATCCATCAAATTAAAGATGTAGTTGGCTCCTAATTGATGAAAACTAATTGGCACATCATGTCAAATTTATTCAACAAGCAAATGGTAAAGAGTCAAACCAGTTTTCTGTTATGTCAATCTAATGAATTCACCTAAAGTTTTTTGAAAGAACTTGAAGCTGTTTTGTCCAGCAGCCTAATTATGTCCCCCGGGGGGACATATAGCGTTTGTGACAATTCCTGTGCGCCGTGATCGTTATCGCGCGCCGTACCAAACGACATCACGCACTTTTTAAGAACATTTATGAAGATATCATTACGAAACTTTTCATACACACATATCTGGTCCTGAGGTAGGTTGCTATTGAATTTCGGCCAAATCGGAAAGGCTCTATAGCGCCACCAAGAAACATTATATTGGCACTTACACGGTCACCACGACCGGTATATTTCCCCTCGCACAAACGCAAACTCCTTTAAGGGCGTTCATCGTATCGATCCCAATTGCTACTGGATGACAAAACACACAGCCGATGAAAACCAGTGTACAACTTTATCAAAAGTCGAACGGTTTGGGTTTTATGAGGCGTCAAAGATGGGGTCCCCACCCACTTCCACTGCCTTTTTTCCATGCATACGCAAATTCCAACCTAAATATGACCCATTAAACATGCTCAAAAACAAACGAAATTTTGCAGTTAATTCCTAGTGCCTTCAAAGATATTTACTTTCTCAAAATTTTCCACCAAACACACAAAATGGCTCTGTAGCGCCACCTAAATACACCAAAATGGGACTTTCGCTTTCACCAAAGCCTGTTGCAATGTCATAAAATTCTGAAAAAAATCACACATCAATGCTGTACTATGCCCTGTACTGTGACTTCGTCTCGACAATTCCTGTGCCCCATGATCGTTATCGTGATCGTTATCGTGCGCCGTACCAAACGACGTTGCGCACTTTTTATGAACATTTATGAAGATATCATTACGAAACTTTTCATACACACATATCTGGTCCCGAGGTAGGTTTTTCTTGAATTTCGGCCAAATCGGAAAAACAACAGCTGCGCACCCGGGGGACACCAGTCAGGGTCGCGGGCGACCGACTGGACTCCGTCTTGTTTGGGGTTTAGTGATTTCCTCAGTATCTAATTTGATCTTTTTGAAATGTTTTATTATTTGAAAATTCTTGCAATGTAGAAATAAAAAATAGTGTCTTCTAGTGTATTTTATTCTTCATCCATGTATGGATGTTTCTTACATTTGGCTAAGGAGAGTAATTAACTCTAAACATGAAAAACACCTAATTAAGACATAAACAGCTTGTTAAAATCCTGTGATTGCAATTGCGCTTGGAACAAAAACCAGCACACAGCGGGTCCTCAGGAACAACATTGAGAACCACTGGTCTAAGATTAATCATTCTCTTGTTTATTTGAACCACCTGTACCATGTACAGTCAAGTCTGAAAGCATTTGGAAATTGACATTGATATTATGGCACAATTTGTCACCTCTCTGAATTTCAAATCTAATTATCCAGAGGGACCATGAGCAGTTTCCTCCCCTCTCCATGCACTTTAGAACATTCTGGTAAAAAGATGGTATTTGTCTCACCTCTCCATAAGCTGTTGTTCCGGAACTGTACAGGATTTTTTCGGTGTTTATTATGGTAAACTCTGTTCAGGCCTTTTTGTGTTTGAGGCTTACCAATGGTTTATATCTTGTGGTAAACCCTCTGTGCTTCTCTTGATTGTTGACGAAGGAGTGTTGTTTTTCTGGCCAGCTGTTGTGACAGAATTTTTCTTTACCGAGGAAGGAATTCTTCTGTCATCCACCACACTTGTTATCCATGGTCTTCTGTGCATTTGTAGGTTTTTCAAAGTTCAACGGTGTTCTCTCTCCCTAAGAAGGTGCCAGATATTTTCCCACACTGCATGTATTTACAATCCCTCTGATGAGTTTAGTTTCGGGGGCATATAGTTTTTCACCCGTCTGTCTGTCTGTCTGTCTGCACTTTGCGATGGCTATAACTTTTGATCGGCTCATGATAGGACTTTGATACTTGGCATATGCATTGCTTGTGAGAAGGCATTTCAGATGGGCTCTTGACCTTCTGACCTTGACCTTGGAGCATGATGTTTGGTGACAAAAACTTTAACATGGGCCGTAACTTTTCATTAGCTAGTAATAGGCATTTGATACCTGGCATAAGTATTCCTTAGGATAAGGCCTTTCTGATGAGGTCATGAATGTTGGCCTTGTGTGACCTTGACCTTTAACCTTTGATTGACTCATTATAGGCCTTTAATGGTTGGCATGTGCATGTTATGTACAGGGGCATCAGTGTTTCACAAACACATCTTGTTCTGCCTTACAATGGCTTACTTCACTGATAATGACAGCTCATTGGTCGTCATTATTGATAGATCTAAATGCAGAAGCCACAATTATTTGGGTAATTTTAAGTGAAAATGTAAAATAATAGCACATACTTGGCCATAGAACAGCTAAGCAGCCAACAGTCTGAATACTTTTAGTTTCTCTGAAAAGTGGGAACCACATATAATTAATGTTATAATTCCTGCAGTATTCAGTTAATTAGGATGCAGATTCCCTCAAAGCAGAAAGTGAGCACTTTCACCTCCTTTTCATTATTTAACTTCACCTCAGATATGCTGTAGTAGACAGATAAAATAACAACTTTGTTATTGTTAAAATATTTACAAACCCGACTTAATGCCATCTAACACTCTACAGTATAGTTCTTTTTACCCTTAGCTCTGTAGTGCCTCAATGAGTTGTGGTTGTGTGTGGTATAGCACTGTTCAGAGAGTCTGACTGCAGTGTGCTTTGAGAGATGGAGCCAGTTTCAATGCTATTTTCATGGTTCACTCCCCCATGTCAGGCCACTTTGTTTCTTTTCACTGCCAAGATCCAGTGAATATGCTTTGAGCATACCCAAAAAAAATACACATGCACACACATGGATACACACGCCTGTGCATGCACACCCACACACATTTATACATGGTGATTTCATGTTTTGTGGGGGCATCCAATTGACCTACATTCATTCTTTTACTCTTTACCCTGTCCTTAATCATAAACACTACATGCCTAACTCAAACCTTAACCTCACCCTGCTCTTAAAAACATCTGGTATTCCATCTCTTGTGGGCACCAACGCCCCCCCCCACACATGTTGAACTCATTCCCTAACCCCTTACCCTTGACTGAACCATAAACACAGCATGCCTGACCCTACTGTAACAATCTCACCCCAACCCTCACCTAACCCTAAGCTTGCTCAGTTACCTTGTGGGGACCAAAAAATGTCCCTGTTCATTCAAGATTTAGGAAATTGTTGAGTAAACAGAGGTTTTCCAGTCACAACTGAATGGGGTGGGACAGAATTGTCACCACACACACGGTCATATTTTTACGTGGAGGACTGGTGTACAGAATGCAGAGAGATGGCACCCTTTCCCAGTCCTTCAATTCAATTAGTGGGCAGCAGTGGATACTCACTGGTCTTGTGTTTCCCAACTGGTGTGCAATAGCACTGCGGGGTGCTGCCTCACAGGGTCAAGTATTGAGGACTGGAGACTGTCCCAGTATCTCTCTCTCTCCCTCTCTGTCTCTCACACACACACACACACGCACACACACACATTGATGGACAATTTTAAAAAAGTAAACTAAACAAAAGGCCAACTGAATTAAAAACAAACCCCACTCACAGTAGGCAAAATAAATGTGATTAAAGTGTATTTTGCTCAGTTTGCACACATTAACTTATTGATGTCATTGAAAAGATTTTGCCATGTGATCCTGTAAATCTGGAATATGCTGCTGAGCAGTTTGGACAGTAGTTCACACTGCTGCTCCTGGAGACACACTGTTTGTGCTGGTTTTAGTTCCAACCACATTTGCAAATGTAGGATTTTAACAAGCTGTTAATTTATCTTAATTAGGCACATTCCAGGTTTAGATCAGACAAACTAACTCCTTAAAATCCTACAACTACCATAGCTCTTGGAAGAAAAATCAGCACACTCCGTGGGTCCCCAAGACCGACATCGAGACCACCGAGTTAAGAAAAAAATTGAGGATTCAAGACAACTTGTTAGCATTTTTTTTTTTTTTGGAGTACCTTCAAGCAAGTCTACTATTTTTACTCCTGGAATAAGTGAGGCTCAGGAGGGGGCGCTGTGATGAGACTGGAGCGTCACTCACTAATCAATCAATGTTCCATTAGCAGGACCATAGCCGGTAAGAGAAATATGATCTGACTCGGATGACCGATCCCTGATTCACAAACGGCTTATCCAAGAGTTAACAATGGTGTTCCTTTGATAGTTTTGCTATTGTGTTTACTCACTGTTATTTCTGAATAATATCCCATCATGCTTGATAATGCTTGACATAAACATACAAAACTAATATAAAAAGACACATAGTTCTACATTGGCTGAACAGAAAATGATTTGGTTCCTGCCAATTATTTCAGACAATTTTTATACCTTTGTCACAGAACCGTTTCGGCAGCGCTGTTCTCTTGATCATTTGTAAGTCGTAAGTTCAGCAGGACAGTTGTTCAGAGGAAAATATATGGACTCATATCCAGTATGAATTTCACTGAGCCTGCTAGACTTTGGTTTGTTATACTGTCAATTCCTCAGTGAATTCCCTGGCTCTTGACTCACCGATAATAATTTCAAAGAGGCTTAAAAATTGTAATGCAACTGATAAAAGCAATGAACCCAAACTTTTATCCTGACTTTTCTTTGGAATTAAATTGTTTAAGTCCATATTAAATCGGATAATTCTGTAAACATCTTGGGGACAGAAAAACAATGCCAGTCGTGTAAATTGTTCTCTCAAGATTTTCTTTTAAACTCTGCTGCCCCCTTTTGTACAAATGTATTACAAACATATGGTTTATAATGAAGAGTAATCCGTATTGTAGGTTTCAGCCCCATGAAGAGAGTATGTTATTTGACTCCTGAGTGTACGTGACGTCAAATGTATATCGCATTTGGCTCCATTCTCTCTTCCAAAGGTATGCTCTGTTTTGGGTCCAATCGCCACAACATAATTAGACAACATATACAACCCCAATTCCAAAATAGTTGGGACAGAGTGTAAATTGTGAATAGAATCAAAATGCAATGACTTTCAGATCACAAGCCTATATGTTATTTATAATAGAACATAGATAACATTTCAAATGTTGAAACTGAGACATTTTCCATTTTTATCCACAAAATGAGCTTATTTCAAATTTTCAGGCTGCAACAGGACTCAAAAAGTTGGGACACAGGCAAAAAAGGGCTGAAAAAGCAATTTACATATAAGAGAATCAGCTGAAAGAACATTTAGCAAGTAATTACATTAATTGGCATCAGGTTTGTAACATGATTGGCTGTAAAAGGGATGTCTTAGAGAGGCTGAGTCTCTCAGAAGTAAAGATGGCCAGAGGCTCTCTAACCTGTCAAGGCTTGGGTAAAAAAATTCTGGAATACTTTAAAAACAATGTTCTTCAACATCAAATTGCAAAGGCTTTGAAGGTCTCAACATCGACAGTGCATAACATCATGAAAAGATTCAAAGAAACATCTCTGCGTGTAAGGGACGAGGCTGACGACCTTTACTGGATGCCCTTGATCTTCGGGCCCTCAGACGCCACTGCATCATTCACCAGCAAGATTCTGTCTTCTTGACATTAGGGTCATTCCATGTCAATTCAACAAATTTCAGAAACTTTCCCCACTTGACCATCTCAGATTTATTTAAAAAAAATTCTCACAACAAGGCTATGTACTTAATAGGATATGTGCAACGTTTCAGTTAAATATTTTTTAGTTTTGACAAAAAAATGTAATAGAGATGGAAACATTTTGCTGATTTTCGCACTCCTATTTGCAACTTCAAATAAATGTGGATTTTTAAGAGGCATTATCTCTAGTTATATCAATGCCATGGGCTCAAAAATTTCCACGGTGTAGCATCTATGCCCAGTGAAACACTTGTGAAACACATTTTCAATGGCAAATATGTTTTTATGAGGGAGCTATGGCTGTTTGAAATTGCTAATTTATTTGATGAAGTTGTCTGTGACACCAACTTTGAAGGCCATTTATGATCAAAGTTATGCAGGTAGAGAGCTGTTTTTTCTGGGCAAGCTCCCCTCAGATAGTGCGAATGGTACAATAAACAGCAAGCATGTCAATTTTATGGTTGTCCAGAGAATTCACAGCAAAATCCTAAAAGGGCCAAAATTTCTTGAAATTTGACATCAAATTGCCGAGGTGTGACAACGTGTAAATTCTTGATCTTCACCATTTTAAAGCTTACATTCTTGGCTATCTTTGTTTCAAGGGTGGTTGTGGTGCAACTCTTCATTAAATAGTTATGAATTTTTAGTAACGCCTTGTAAACGCTCTTTTTTCATTGCTTCTATGTTATTCCTTGCATATTACTGGAGTTTTTGAGGCTTTTTGAGGCTCATGACATCAGGTAACAGTAAGACTATTTAATGAAGAGTTGCACCACAAACACCTTTGAACCAAAGATAGCCAAGAATGTAAGCTTTAACATGGCGAAGATTTCAAGAATTTACAGGTTGTCACACCTCTGCAATTTGATGTCAAATTTCAGGAAATTTTTACTTTTTTAGGATTTTGCTGTGTATTTTCTGGGCAACCATGAAATTGACATGCTTGCTGTTTATTGTACCATTCGCACTATCTGAGGGGAGCTTGCCCAGAAAAAACAGCTCTCTACCTGCATAACTTTGATCATAAATGGCCTTCAAATTTGGTGTCACAGACAACTTCGTCAAATAAATTAGCATTTTTAAACTGCCAGAGCTCCTTAA
The DNA here is from genome assembly GCA_029721435.1 of Gymnothorax reevesii. Lineage (NCBI taxonomy): Eukaryota > Metazoa > Chordata > Actinopteri > Anguilliformes > Muraenidae > Gymnothorax > Gymnothorax reevesii. The sequence goes on along the minus strand of CM056574.1, from coordinate 25,280,328 downwards.
GAAAAAGAGAAAAGCCATTGAAAATGTGCTTGCCTAGTTTACTGGGCCTAGATACTACACTATGGACGATTTTGAGGCAATGGCATAAGTATAACAGGAGATATTGGCTCCTAAAAACTCCCTTTTATTTGACGTTACAAAAATGAGTGAAAATTCGCACACTACCATCTTTATTATTTTTTTCTGCCAAAACTAATAGACATATTTAACTAAAGTTTGGCACACGTCATATTTAAGTACATTATTTTTCTGTGATAATTTTTTTTGACAAATCTGAGATGGTGAAGTGGAAAGCATTTGTTGAATTGACATGGAATGACCCATTATTAAATGGGCCCAGGAATACTTCAAGAAACCACTGTCTGTAAACAGTCTGCTGCGCCATCCACAGATGCCACCTAAAAATCTATCATGCAAAAAGGAAGCCATTGTTGAGTATGATCCAGAAGTGCCGCCGTGTTCTGTGGGCCAAGGCTCATTTAAAATGGACTGTAGCAAAGTGTCCTGTGGTCAGACAAGTTCAAATTTAACATTCTTGTTGGAAATCATGGGCGTCGTGGCCTCCAGGCTAAAGAGGAGAAAGACCACCCCTCGTTATCATTGTTCAGTTCAAAAGCCAGCATCTCTGATGCTATGGGGATGCATTAGTGCAGTGGTCACCAACTCTGTTCCTGGAGGGCCACTATCCTGTAGGTTTCTGCTCTACCTGCTGTTCAGCACACCTGATTCAACTAATTAGCTACTTAACAAGATCACGAGCTGGGCAATTGAGTGGCTAATTAGTTGAATCAGGTGTGCTGAACAGCAGGTAGAGCAGAAACCTACAGGATAGTGGCCCTCCAGGAACGGAGTTGGTGACCACTGCATCAGTGCATATGGCATGGGACACTTGCACGCTTTAAAAAGCACCATGAATGCTGAAAGGTATATAAAGGTTTTAGAGCAACATATGCTCCCCTCCAGATGACATCTATTCTAGGGAGGGGCTTGTGTATTTCAGCAGGGCCATGCAAAACCACATACTGCAGCTATTACAACAGCATTGCTTTGTAGTAGTAGAGTCCGTTTGCTGAACCTACCTGCCTGCAGTCCTTATCTTTCACTGATTGAGAACATTTGGCGCATGATTAAACGAAAAGTCCGTCAAAGGAGACCCAAAACTCTCCAGCAGCTGGAAGCCTGTATTAAACAAGAGTGGGATCAAATTCCAATGGCTAAACTCAAGAAACTTGTCTCCTCATTGCCCAGACGCCTCCACTCTATGTTGAAAAAAGAGTGGATGCTACACCATGGTTAACAGGCCCCGTCCCAACTTTTTTGAGACCTGAAGCAGCCATTAAATTTGAAATGAGCTCATTTTGTGGATAAAATTGTTAAATTTCTCAGTTTCAACATTTTCAATGCTATCTTTGTTCTATTGTGAATAAAATACAGACTGGTGTGATTTGAAAGTCATTGCGTTTTGATTTTATTCACAATTTACACTTTGTCTCAACTATTTCGGAATTGGGGTTCTATGTTTGAAACCTTACCTTGAAAAATTCAGTGGCCTCCACTTCATTCATTTATAATTTAAAATAAGTTCAATTTTACCTGTTTTTTTTTTTTAATTTGATTCATTTTATGTTCATTATTATCTGGCTTTCAGAAAAACGTTGTGTTTTTTTGCATACAGAAAAATATGCTCATAATGGTGTTGTAACAGTTCAGACCAGGAATCAAGAGCAGAAGCTGAGTACAGTCCAATACGTAGATTACTGACATCTTGTAGCTACAGTAATCTGGAGATGGAGCCCCAGATTAGGAAAGCACAATTCAGTAGAGATAATATAGGCAAACCAGCTAGGTGGAGCACAGACTTTGCCAGCACTGGACTATCCCACAGGAAGATGGAGTAGCTTGAGGGGAACTCGCTTCCAATCCATATGAGCGTAGAAGGATTGGGTGCTTGTCTCAAACAAACTGTTCAGAGGACAGGTGCACAAGCAATTTAAAGTCCAGCCTAGGTTGAGGTGCTCAAGCTCTTCTCTTGAATCGAACAGCAAAGTTGAGTTCACAATTTGTTTGACGGAAGGAATATTTATTGAAAAGAGGATTAATTTTACCATGATGCCATCATGAATTGCTCCAACTGTGCAACGTGGAGGTAACAGACCTTGCAAATCTGCATATTTCTTGTTTTCCAAGTCCAACAAAAGCGCTTAATGCAGTCAAAAACCGTATGGCTGCATACCTTGCATACAAGCTTCACCTCCAAAAGAGAATGAGTCCAAAGCTAAATTGGGTCTAGCAGATAAGGTGCTGCAGTCACCTGTTTGAAGTGGGAGGGTCCACACGCAAAATCTATGTTGCTCAGCAGAAGCAATACAAATTCAAAGACTCCGTTAAATTACCATAAATGCAAAACATAAACTAAATGTTTTGTATCCAACACAATCTGGCTCCAACAGCAGGCTTGGAAGGATTTGATGGAAAACAGTTCCAATCCAGGAGTCTGTCTAGGCTTGGGAGCTTGCTCCACTTAAACTGGACTGATAAACAGATGAGCTAGGTTAACTTGAACACAGCCCCAATCCAGAACCCTGAGAAGGTTTGGAAGTAACTAAGGGGAAAGCTTCCAGAAACAGCTGTCATGAAAGTACAAGAAGAATTTTATCGCAAAACAGGTTAACTCCACTGAGTCTAAATTGAGAAAAATTGCTTTCTGTGTAATTACCATTTCTGTAAAACTTTAAATGATGGTCTTTTTTTTTACTATTGTATATGAGCCAAATGGTAACCAATTGGCATATTCATTTCAAATCTAGCCATAGGAATATTCTTGAAAAAAAAAAACAAAAAAATGACAGTTAAATTACTAAAAATCAATAGCTTGCTTTTATTGCAAAATGGGTTAAATCCAATCAAACAAGTATGTTTCTTTGTTGTAGTGTCGGGAAACTCTATTCATTCAATATTGCTGAATAACTCATAATCACACACTCACAGTCCCATGCAGATTCACACACCCCCCACTCATAAACACGCGCGCACACACGCACGCACACATGACTCTTCCCAATGTCAGTCTTTGTTACCTGGACAAACACTATGGTCCTGAAACAAAAACGTGCGTGTGCATGTAAACAAATATTACACACACATACTCAGACACACAAGCATGCATGCACCTACACACACGCACACATATACACACACATACACATCACCCAATGTTAGTCAAAAAAAAAAAAAACATTAATTTTGCAGATTAAAAGCTCTGAATATATTTCACCTGTCAAAAATCTGATTTCACATCAATGTAAGCCTATCTTTTCTCTATTGTTTGAGATAATAAACAGGCAAAATGTGTATTTGGTGGTTAACCTGTTTTGCGATCAAACTCTTCACATTTTACTCTTAACAAAAGAAGAGGAGTTTCTTTTTGGACCGCCCACTGGTTCTGAGCACAAAAGACAAATTACAATCCAGCAACTTGCAACACAATACAGAGGGCTTAAGTACCCATCTCACCATCATTAGAGGATAACAATTAAACGAGATACAGCTGGGGGAATAACAAGCACCCAAGACCTAAACCAATCAAAAGAAGCATACCTCTAATGGATACCAAGTTGCTGAATAGGAAGAGACACGAAAGGCATTCACACAAGGTTTGTGACAGGTGTATTTATAACAATATTTAAATGGTGATTTTTTTCAATTCAAATTTTAATCAATCCATTTAAAAAAATCATTTTTTAAGGGATACTGGATCTATTATTTTCAGCGAGGACCTAAGTCCCATTCCAGTCTACAAAAGCGTGTCAAAACGAGTACTTCCATATTAAAAACGTTTATCATGTGAATGTGCGAAAATAAAATGTGCGAGTGGGGCAGACGACTGCAGTAATTAGGGGTATTAAATTATTTCCTGGGGTTCCAAATAGAACTTCGCAATAAATTGCAATATGCAAGATTTTTTTGGAATTCCGGAGTTAGTGCAAAAAGACTTGTAAACAAGCAATATGTGAATCCAAAAATAAGATTAAGTGGGAATCCGAAGGACGCAGCGTCCAAGTCATATATTCAGAGGCAAGTCGTCGTAAATTTGCGAGACAATCAAGCATTTATATTGTTAATTTGTCTTCAGTGGATTTGAGTGGGCTATTTCTCTAGAAGGTAGCATATAGCAAGAAGTACAGTTCGAGCTTATGTTTAAGTTACATCAGTCATGGAGACTATAAACCTGGGCTTCTTGAAACTTTTTAGCCCATTGATTCCAACGTTTATGCAGTAGAGGTCGCCTTAACCGAGCAAATGAAGCGAGGCTAGAGCGCGGAAATCTAATTTTGACTGGTCAAGTATCGTCAGGACGCAGTTGGCAACCTCGCAGACTGAACTTAATTGTGAGTCCTCTTAAAAAGCTGCGACATTTTTTTTTTTTTTTTACAGTTTTTTAAATTGGTATTGTTATCTCTTAATATAAAAATAGCAACCTGAATATATTTATCCACGCAAACTTAAAAAAAAAACTTACTTTTAAATGTTCAGATGACTTTGAATTGTTATTTTCTGATAGTTTTGATAGTTACTTTCAGGTAACCTTTATGCAATAATCTTGCAACTTCTACTTCATGCTGCTTCAACAACATGATTGTCATCTGGCAAACCGGATTGGTCTTCACCCACTGTGAAAGCAAGAGAACAATATGATATGCTAATGTAAATTGCAAGAGTGGTACGACCGCCATATTATGCTTCTTCGATCGATTCCTAATGTTTGAAGGAGGATGTTTTCCGACACAAAGAAGGACCATTCCAGCATTATTCATTATTACAGGACGGATATTTCATTCTATTATATGTTATCATTTTATTTTACTCTGAGTCCAAAATAATACTGTGAAGGTGCAAGACCGGAGGGTAGTGTATTTTAAAATGGAACAATAAAACTGTGACTGCTGATTTCAGTGTCACTGTAGGCCTAATGTTAATTCAGAATGTGAATGAACTTAACGTACACATCCTGTAAGACATAAATTATCACTAATTATCACTAACACACGCAAGCGCAGAAAACTCACACCCACAGAGAGAGAGGATAGCCTATCGTTACATTTTTTCATGCGTGATTCCCAATCATTTCTGTTGCTGTATCTTGCAACGTTTTTCCACGTTGTCTTCCACGTTACGTTTTCCCGACCGGCTTGTGTAATTTGAACGTCTATGCCCATTTAACATAGCCTACTTAAGCACACAACTGTCGAAAAGGTATGGTATCAGAATGATTAGCCAGGAATTGGGACACTCTGCACTTGAGTGGCGGAAGTGAATTCAGAATTTAACTACATAGGCCTATGAGGCTTACCCTCCCGTTTTTAAGACATTGATTTTGTATCCATGTGTTTTGTGAAGTTTCAGAACAGAATCAACAACAGCGTACTCCGTTAGCAATATTTACGATTAATCGTAGGCCTATTATTTGCGCCGGAATTCTGAATGCAACTACGAGATTCTTTCAAGACGAGTTTTTCAAAACCACTCTGCTAATTCTAATTACGCACTACTAGCATTATTATTTTCTCCATAAACACTTGACAGTCGTGAGCAATCAGTTCTTATTAGGCCTATTTGCCATTCCACTTTTCAAATGAATAAATTGCAGATATTAAATAATCCTTACGCTTTGTGAAGGAGTTGCAATGTAAATAATTTCAGAGCAATGAAAAGCTGAGAGTTGAAGATTGCCCCTTTAATTACCTGCATGTGTTGGCCGACATGGTAGCCTACATATAACTTGAGCGTTAGACTTTACATGTAAATTCAAATAATGCTCATAGGCTGGATTACGTTAGGTCAAATGTGACTTGATAATTTATTTTAATTAGCATTCTAATAAAAATCAAACGAATTATCGTTACTTTCCAAACAAACGAAAATATTTTATATCAGTATCTAAATAATGAAGATATTGACAAATTATAATAATACAATTTTAAGACTTCAGACGAACATTGACTTTTCACCATCTTGTCAAACATGTGAGGTATATGCCCTTAAACCTATCTGCGCGAAAAATTAATAATATTAAAGAGGTCTAATTCTAATGAAAATGAAAGTCAGGGATAGCACAATGAAATGTAAGACAATAAGTGAAAAGCACTCCCGTCTAGACAATTTGCTGTAGCTTTAACAAAATGATGGGAGCGGCTGCGCGTTCAGAGATCCCCCCACCCCCCTTGGAGCCAAGAGCGCGCATCGAATCAAAGCAGAAGTCGACCTGAAGGGGAAAACATCCTTCAGGCTGTTCGGCATTTCTCACAATGAGAAATATATTACCTCCGCAACCAAGCCATACTTTAGCACACGTCTGCAAACAAAATGTGAGCGGATTAACAGTGCGAAGAACATACGTCAAGTGACTGTTCAGTATTTTCAACTGTATTTCCCAAAAGTGCCAAGCGATCACGGTGGAGCCAATCAAGGACACATAGACCCACCAGCACACAGGTAAGACTCTCCTCAAAGAAAACAAGCTGAAGTCTGTCACTTTCACGAGCATGCATGGACCGCAAGTTAATTTATTGTGCAGTACCGGAGATCATTCTTTACTAAAACATCACCCCAAAGAAAACTTTGTGTCTTGTAAACATTACTAGCACGATGAATCTTGCTCAGGCTATAATTTCACTTAAAAGCTGCGACCAAATGATTTTGGTCTCACCACTTAATCTTCACGAATGATTTTGGTCTGGGAAAAAAAATAGAAGCCCCGTAGTTACGCCCTAAATGAACGTTGGAATTCATGAATCGACGCGCAGCGAGGCTGATTTTCAGGACCAAGGACAGAGAAGGCACACCTTTTATCTGCCAACACAGCGCAAACTAATTGAAGCCTCCATTGTAGACTACCTAAGTAAGCGATGCCATATCTGCAGTATTTTTACGTCTATACTGTGATATCATAAACTGCTATTAATGATGCATAAAATTTTGTACAGGCCACAACATTTTACCTCATTTTATCACACACGAGCCAAATACAATGCGCGCCATTGACAAAATTAAAAACCTTGTTCGCTCTTCTCAGTTATTTTGTAATGATGATAAAATATGCCGGACAATTACTGTAATAATGTGGCACTATAACAATATACAGTATGCTCTGTCATTGATCTTGATTTATTTTCCTCTCAAACATTAAACATGTTAAATGTCCATTAAATTACATTCTTCAAAGTACTTCCACTTGATATTCTTTAATAATTCTATTCCATTGTAGGTTCTGATATGGCAGCATTGTTCCTCCAGTGGCTGACACTGTGGATAACTATTGCTAGGATTGCAGAGGCATGTCCAGATGTGTGCAACTGTAAGGATGAAGTCATTGACTGTTCGAACAAGCATATGCTGGAGGTGCCCACACTGCCTCCGTCCAACACGAAGATTCTCAGTCTTACAGCCAACGAGATCACCTCACTTCGGTCGAAAGACTTCCTGAATGTCATCCAAGTGAATTCCCTGTGGCTCAGCCACAACAAGATTGCCTCCATTGAGAGAGGAACTCTCACCCCTCTAGTCCAGCTTCGCAACCTGGATCTCAGCTATAACAAGATCGTCACATTCCCTTGGGAGGATATTCAAAATCTCACTTCCCTGCAGATGCTGAAGGTCAACAACAATTACCTGGTCAGCATACCCAGGAACGCCTTTGCTAACCTGAAAAACCTGAGGTCTCTGCGCATCAATGACAATAAGTTCACCACAATCGAACAGGGAACGTTTGATTCCCTGCACTTGATTTTGCTCTTACAAATGCACAATAATCCATTCACCTGCTCATGCAAACTGGAGTGGCTGCGTGACTGGATTGCAGAAGCTAAGATGAATTCAATCACTATCCCGGGAGCTGAACTTATTACCTGCGAGGCCCCTGAGCAACTAAGAGGTGCGCTGGTGACGAGAATTCCCAAATTAGACTGCATGGCCCCAACAGTTGGAATAACCTACCAGCCTGATATTGAGAACATCGAGCTCTTCGAGGGCTTCATTCTAATCCTGAACTGTGAATCAAAAGGGAACCCCAGGCCAGATGTGAAGTGGGAAATATTTGCAAGAAACCAGTACATTGAGTTCAGCTTAACCACTCATGGGACCAAAAGGAACAGCCGGCCCTTGAATACTCCGTTTGGAAATCGTTTTCTGGTGTTCCCAAATGGAACTCTCATTATCTCCCATCTGAGCAAGAACGAAGAGGGAAACTACAGCTGTGTGGCCGTCAATGATGTGGGCAAGGCAGTGAGTTCGGTCAAAGTAGAAGTTGCTGGGACTCAGAAACAGACCATGATGAACACCGCAGAAGAGAACTTTGGGTATCACCAAGCCCCCAAGACCTCAGATAACAATGTAATCAGCCAACCGAAGTTTGAGGAAAAAGAGGAGAATGTTTTTATTGGATCGACCCATGTCATTAATCAGACAGAACAGGAAAAGAAAGTTCCACAATTTACAAAAAAATGTGGCGCGAGAGACGGCACCCAATACATCTCTAACCACGCCTTCAATCTCAGCTCAGACGAGCTGAAGCAGTACTCTTTTGATTTCGGAGTCATTGCGTTAGAGGTATCTGAGACTGAAGCAAAGGTTCAGCTGAATCCGCTTCAACTACCCAACACCAAGGCTACGCTGCACGTCCTCAGCGATTCCCAAGTACTTGAAACTGTGGATAAAGAGCCCTTTTATCTTTACCAATCTGCAGCGAGCAAAGTCCCGCTTGACTTATTGTACTTGTGCACAAAGACTGGAAATGGCCATTCAGTTGTACAGTGGTCAAGGATCGAGGAAGGCATCAACTCTTATCGCTTCAAGGGCCTTCAGCCGGGGACCAATTACACTCTCTGCCTGACATACGGGAGCGCGGATTGCCAAGTTCAAGTTGTCTTCAGTACCCGGAGAAAGATACCGTCATTACTGATCATAGTGACAGTCAGCATATTTCTGCTGGTGCTCGCTACTATCCCCTTGCTGGGTGCCACATGCTGCCATTTATTGCACAAATACCAAGGGAAGACTTACAGACTAATAATGAAGACACAGAATCTGGATCAGATGGAGAAACACATGGCTGCCGACTTTGATCCCAGTGCGTCTTTTGTGAAATCTGAGAACTATACTGTCAGTGAGCTCGTTGAGGGCGAGGGGGATTTACGGGAAGCCGACGAGATTGGAAATGAGGAAGAGAGTGAGGAAGGGGACGCAGAGGGCAGCGTCGCAACAGAATCTATACCTGTGTCCCAGTCCAAAACGAACCAGGAGGGATCCGAGGTGGACTCCGAATACAGCGATCGGCTACCGCTTGGGGCAGAAGCAGTTAATATCGCCGAAGAAATCAATGGCAATTACAGACAGGCTGGCCCTTGAATCTTGCGCCGGAGAGATTCATAACTTAAGCCGGCATGTGGTGCAAGCCAGTAACATTTTCCCCAACAAATATTACTGGCAAAGTTACAGTCTCGCATCGGCTGTTGTATTGAGAGCCAAAGGCAGCTCGACCGTTTAACATTCAAAAGAACGGCAGGAAAAAAGCACCTAATGCTTTATATAAACGGAGTGTTAACTGACTTACACACTTGTATAAAATGCCTTGTACGTGGCGTCACACGTCCTCCAGTGAACATTACTTATAGCATTAACAGGGTCCGAACACTTTTAACGGGCACATTAACACATTTTGTTCTTTTTTTATGCAAAACAATCTTTCCATTTTCAGCGCATAAAATTGCCTTCAAATAGCTTTTAAAATGTAATGTAAATATCTGATCAGGCCCGATTGGAACAAGCGAAAGAGCAGCTTTGGAACATCATTCACTCACGGTGTTCTCACGCCTGCTTCTCGGAGGTTGAGCCTACATTCAGTCTTGGCACGCGGGTGTTAATCTGAATTATACCGGACGAAAATGAAAATTATTTTTTTAATAGTCTAAAGAACAAAAATGCTGGAAAAATCCCGGTCATCGCCAACACACAGTGTTACACGTACTGTGGATTTATAAAAATGTAAGTTCAAGATTCGTTCTTTTCTTAAATATGAAGTTGGCTATTTTCCTTGGTAGCTAGATTTGCCTGCGGCATGTCACACATAGATAGACGGTCTTTTTACAGCCCATGTGCTCTCACAGCGCATATGGCTTTAATGTGCTAATTGTTGTGTGCTGATAAAAATTTGTTTTAGATTGTATTTTTTTCCACAAAGAAGAACAGAAAAATAGGTCTGACGGCTTTAAGCCCAGACTAATGTTAATTGACGCATAGCGGGTTTCACATGCCTTAAGTGTCTTGATAATGTTTTCAAGATTTCATGTTCCTTAAGTTCATTTGATATGTTCATGTGTTCTACGTGCAGTTAATAAAATATTGAACGCGAAATTTGCAGTCATGTGTCGTAGAATGCCAATTCAAATGTATACAGCGCTAGACTTACCCTTCTGAGATATGGCTATGAAGTTCAAAAGATAAAAAGGTCAAATAGTATGATTCGGCTGTACCAATTCGCATAATTTTGAGAGAAAAAGCAAAAAAAATAAATAAATAAAAATTAATTAATTAATTAATTAATTAAAAAAAAATTTGCGAATTCATTTGTGGAAAGCCTTTCGACGACTCGTTGAAGAGGACTTTATCGAGCCGATTTATTAAGGGCAATGGTGAACGGGTACCGACAAAGATTTACTGTAATTTTTGGGAACTGAATGTATATATGTCTACCAAAAAAAAAAACAAAAAAAAAAAAAACGCCTGGAACACATCACGAGAAATACATTTTTTGCTATGAAAAATAAATATGCAAAAAATGAATTACACTGACTTGCTAGAAGTTAAATGCTTGAAATAGGGGATTATCCTCATGGTGTCAATTTACATCGAGGCGGTGTTGTTACAATCAATTTGCAAGCTGGCCGGATTTTTACCGAAAATAAAAAATTAATCACATTAGCCATATTTAGGCTATTTGATTAATTTCAACTATAGTATGAACCTTTGAGTCCCGAGCAAGATTTTGTAAACCATAGGCGTTCTTTCATTAATTTGAAAAACAGACACAAAGACAACTTGACGCTTTGTGCCAACCAAGCCCGTAACAAATTCTCACTGGACAGATTGTGAAAAGACACTGGGTTCACTGGGTCAGACAACATTTTTCTGCAAACAGTAATCTTTTTTTACCATTCATAGCCTACTTTATTAAACATTTACATTTTTAAAGAAACCCATATTTTCTGCATTTGTAGTTTTAAATGAAAACCATTTTCTTTCAGAGATGCCTCTGATGCTCTTATGTTTCAATTTAACTTTTCTCTCTGTTTGAAAATCTACATTATAAGGGTCTTGCCTGACAAAAACGGCGAGGCTAATTTATTTAATTCCTTGATAATATTTTTATGCACTATGACGTTACATTATTACAGGTACATTATTACAGCAACAAGAACAAAAACAATAATGATCCGTTTCTTTATCTAAAATAAGACTGTTTATAACGGTAATGTGATAGAGCTTATGCATGTATTAACATTACAATGTAGGCCTATGGATTACTGCAATAATATGTTCTATAATGGAATGTCAATTAATATATGCAAAAACACCATAAATACATTTCAATTGCCATTCAATGATCCTGAGGCCAAATCACCTGACTAATAAAAAATAGTGCTAACTGACACCCTTCATACTCTGTGCTTAAATGTTAGTATGTCTGCATATCCTCACAGGCTTTCAAATATCTTATCACAATATTACAGGTCCCCATTTCTGTCCATTAAAATAAATACATCTTCAATTATCTTTCGAAAATGTGTTCTAGCAACCAAAGTATTTTTGTAATATCGGATTTTTTTTCCCTTGATGCATCTGACCTTGAAAGATTGTGATTGAAATGTCAACACAATATGAATAGATGCCGAGAGGGAAAATGTTTAAATGTCATACTTCTGTGAAAGCTTCCTCAAGGGGCCTGGATATTCAAACCCAAACCAACTGCACAGTGCTGAGAGAAAGTTTTTGCCCCCTTCCAAATGTTTCCTATTTTAAAATATTTTTTTTTCACAATTAAATGCTTCACTAAATCAAATTAATTTTTTAAAGATTTTTTTTTTGGGGGGATTTTACTGCTTTATTTGACAGTACAGAGGAGATAGGCAGGGAAGATGGGGAGAAGAATGGGGAAGACATGCAGCAAAAGCCCAGGCCAGTGTGAGAAGAACTCGGCCTTATATGGTGCGCATACTTTAAACTGATGATCCACGAGGGTGCCCCCCCCCCCCAAAAAATGAAAAGAATCCAACAAAAATTGTTTTCTGTAGAGTGAGAACAATAAATCTGGATGGACCAACGGATGAACCAACAGATAAATGGGGGCAATCACTATATATGCACATCCAGTGGAGTGGGCGTACAGTATGATAAATAAGCAAAGTTAGGACCAAGGGTCCTGTGGCTTACCAGCAAATAGTCTTACAGCAATGATACAAGCTATGAAAATTTCATGTGAAGTTTGACATTTGAATTAATGAAAATCAATGTCAAGGTCACTAAAGAAAAGTTCATATACATTTATAAGACCATCTGTAATACAATCCTAAGCTCTGAAGCAGTTTTGGTGATACAAGTCATTGAAATATGTCAATCATGAACTTTAAAATGTCACAGAATGTCAAGTGTGGTTAGCAAATGGACTTCATATGACTTTCTACAGCATAAATGTCTCTATCCAAACCTTGGCTGAATCTGCGACCATTTTGGTGTTGGAAGTCATTGTAATTTCCCTGTCAACTTTGACCCTCAATGGTCACTTACAGTAAAGTTGAATGTCACAAAATGAAAGTTCATATGTGACTTCCTAGAAGTCAGTTACACAAACCTAGGCTCCATCTGTGACCATTTTAGTGATATAAGTCATTGACTTTTCACTAGGTCACATTTGACCTTTGAAGGTCAATACAAAGGTCACCAAATGAAAGTTCATACCTGACTTCCTATATGTCTCTAATACAAACCTAGACTCCATCTGTGACCGTTTTGGCAATGCAAGTCATTGTAATTGTATTATGTCAAGTTTGACCTTCAAATATCATAACATGTCACCAACAGTCAAGTTGAATATCACCAAATGAAAGTTCATATGTGACTTCCTATGTCAGTAACATAAAACTAGGCTCCATCTCTGGCCTTTTCAGTGACAGGAGTCATTGAATTTTCTCTTGGTCAAGATTGACCTTCGAAGGTCAATATGAAGGCCACCGAATGAAACTTCATACATGACTTTCTATACGTCTCCAGGACAAACCTACACTCAATCTGGAACGATTTTGCTGATATAGGTCATTGAAATTTCACTCCACAATTGGCCATTGAAGGTCACTGAACGTAAAGTTCAAGACCACCCAATGAAACTTCATACATGACTTCTTATATGCCTACAATACAATATGCTCTCAATTTTGGTGATAGAAGTCATTGAAATTTCACTATGTGAAGTTTGACCTTTGAAGGGCACCAAAGGTCAAGTCCAAGGTCACCAAAGGAAAGTTTATGTATGACTTCCTATAAATCTCCAAAACAAACAGAAACTATCTGTAACCATTTTGCTGATATAAGTCATTGAAATTTCACTTTGTGAAGTTTGACCTTCGAAGGTAGTTGAAGTGTGTTATTGCAAATTTACACGAAAATTCATCAGGCCAAAAAAAAAAAAGTTCCGGACAACGGACGACACACCACGACAATAGCAAAAAAATTGGGAATGAGGCAAATAGTTTTTTCGCAGTATTGTAGTTTTTAATGTCAAGGTGGTCTGGAGCTCTTAGCATCACAGCAATGAAAAGGCAACAATTAGTGAAGTATTGGACAGTACATTAACTCTTATACAAGGCAATACCACTTATTGAGGGAAAACAATAGCAAAAGTTAACCGAGAAAATATGGTTGCACAACATCAACACAATCAAAAATTGAAACATTGCCCATAATGTTTCATCTCTCACAAAATGTTACAGTCAGCAGCAATCTAATATGACATTTAGCCTCTCAAACTCTGTATTTATATGAAATGGAGTGCATCATTAGCGACCTTCACAGCTAATATTTCTGAATAAGAGATTCACGAAAATACTGAAGGAGTGGATTGATATCAAAACCAATCTCAATGCTGGATTACTCATGGTGGGAAGCTGCACACTGCGGTTTCTACAGCTCCTCCCATATAATCCCAAAAGGAAGTTAACCTATACAGCACATCCACATCACCTCAGTCAAGTCAAGAAAAAACTGATCTTCATGACCTCTGAAGTATACACCGATGATGCTCTCTGTTGATCGATTTATTTTTACATAAATTGTATTCTATCACCTTGTTATATCTCTCATAAAACTCTTTGAGTCTTCAAATGCCTGGCACATGAGGTATATCTAATCTCATTACATTGCTATGTATATTGTTTATAAGAGCTTCACAGAGTTGGTAATCCCACGTTCGTTAAGTTGCCAAGTTGAACCTGATGCCAGAGGCCACAGGAATAACAAAGGTTTGCTTGTTATGAAGTGCTACAACTGCCTTTACAATGCAAGGAAAAAGCTGCAAGGCGAGGTCGTGATTCATCATAGGTAGTGTCACTTCACTAATCCCATCAAACCAGCTGAACACCGGGTGCATTTTCAGTGGTGGGAGGGCTGTATCAGACAGGCAAAAGTGCTTCACCGCCTTACACGCCATCCTTCCTGCCGTTCTCTGAGGTGATGGCAACAACAGGTGGAGCAGAGGCGTGGCTGAGTGTCCCATTTATCTGGCCTTTAGAGTCTGACCCATGGGAAGGCTTCCTGGACCCAGCCAGGGAAGGGTTATTCACTAGGGTGAGGAGGAGGAGCCACCGGGCCTTTGCACGCTTGGCACTGGGCGATTTGGTCCGCCACTTATCCTGGCCCACCAGATGGATGCCTGAAAGCACAGAGGAAGCCACTAGAAAAGAGCGAGAGGCCAGCTCTTGATAAAGCTGGAATGACAATTTGATTTGTCCACTTGTTCTAATTAGAACAATTACACCGTAATTCCTGTTGTTGCCCCCTTAATTCTAATTAAAATCAAGGGATTGTGTTTGGACAGTAGCTCGAATGAAAAGGCGGCAATTCCTAAGATCCCTTAATACTATGAATGTAGCTACCTGAATCCAAAGCTGACAGTTGTGATTTTTACCACATTTGCAAGAGAACAGAGCCAAAACAAAGACATACATTAATAAAAAATTGCATTACAGTCCAAATATTTAACAATGCAGTAGTATTTATGATAATTCATTTACTTTAAATTTGCATGTTTATAGAATTTATTACCATGATCAGAAAAGAGGGATGTGAAATCCCTTAGTGTGAAAACAGGTCTATTGTAAACCCAAATGATCGCCTGTAGCCTATGCAGCGTATTAAAGCCAATAAACCACATTATGAATGTGAAGCCCATGAGTGTATTGATATTTCCACTAAGCCACTTCCAGTCCAAAGAGATGTCCAGTCAAGTCTAGTCCATCTGCATAATATAGAGGCCATAATTTATGTCATCGATGCTATTAAGCACATGCATGATAAAATCTGAAGAAGAATCCTGCACTCATGAACATGAAGATTATGTATGTGTACATGCAGTATATTTGCTGTTACGGGTATGTAAAGGCAGGAACCATTTGAATACAAATTTAATGTAAAGGAGTATACATTATTGATTCTTGGCGAGGAAACCGTACTCCCAAGGCATTCCCCACATCCTCCATACGCTGAGCAGGAAATGGAGAACATGAATGAATATTACCAGCACAATAATTACATACAAGCAAAGTAATACAAGCATCAATACCCTCCATGCTGAAAAATAAGAAAAACTGAAAAACTGGGAATACTATGCTTGTTGGTCGTGGATGAATGTACTTTTTCCCACGTCTAGAGATGGATTTTGAGTACTGCTTTTCGATTACACTACGGCTCAGTGGCCGGGGCTAAACCTGAGTAGACTGTCCCATGAGATGGAGGCGGCACTGAGCTTGCTGTCCCAGTTCCATTACATGGCCCCCATACCGCGCTCCCGCCACGATGTAAGGAGCACTCAGTTTACCACACTCCTGCCGGTCACCGCCCTAACAATGGCAACCCCACCGGGTACTAACAGCTTCTCCTCGCTGCAGGCCCTCAACCGACTGCTCTCTCCACAGCTCTGTTTTTACCCACTTCCTGTAAGTCATGGGATATCATCTCCATAACAGACCCCCATGTTACTCAGCTTCAGCCATTCTGGCATTGCACTGAGTGTGTATCTACATACAGGATGTGTACCTGTTACAGAGTCAAAACTCTGTAACAGGGAAGTGTATGTGCATGCGTGTTGTGTGTGCCTCAGCATACGTGTGAGTACATGCGGGTACACAAGCGGCGCAGATGATACGTGTGTGTAAGTGACCATTGTCTGAGCCAATATTATTATTATTATTATTATTATTATTATTATTATTATTATTATTATTATTATTATTATTATTATTATTATTAGAATAATAATAGTAATAGTAATATAATACATATTATTTATAAATTTCCCAGGGTCACTGTCAGAGTTGTGTCACATGGATGTGCAGGGTGTTACTGACCCTCCTCTGCGTCACACATCTTCTGTATGGGGCTGCGATCCCTTCTAACCGACTGCAGTAACATCCAGCAGAAGGCCTTCATCACTGGGTGGGACTGACTCACTTCTGTCCTCAGATACTGCACATAGCAATGATACCCTGCAGTGAGAGAGTGTGAGAGAGAGATGGAGCGAGAGAAAGGACAAGAGGGTAGCGAGACAAATCAATAAAGACAGAGGCAGACACCCGAACAAAATTGTACTGACCAAAAATTGATTTAGCTGCAATTTTTACGAAGCTCAAATGATTTTTATCCCTGGAAATTTCATGTGGCAATCTCCAGTACTGCTGAAGCTATGAGCGCTCAAAAATGGAGAAAAAATGCATATTAAGAAGCGCAAAATTTCAACCCATCCTATGTACATGAGGAAAATATTCATGTCTTTAAAATTTAGCATTTCTAAAATAAATATTCTAAAGATATTGTACAAAAAAATGAGTGGATTCAGAGGGGGTCAGGCAGAAATTTCTTTCAGAATTGTTTGATTTTACATGGACTGATCCATCAGCGCAAGGTTCCGACGCCTTTTAAAATTCAAGCACTTTGAAGCATTTCTAAGGTTCATTTTTAAGCTTTTCCTGCATCTCCATCACTGTATCAAATTATACATTAACCGAACTACTGAGTCAGAAAGTGATTTTAATGAACTAATTAATAGTTAATCAATTATTTCGATGCATGTTTTAAATTAAAGAGAAATTGTATGTTCCATGTTGCTAAACATATCAATGAAATACGTGCAAAATCTTTCCAAGAAAATCAAACAAAAAAGAAAAATCACATTGAACACAGTAGAGAAGATATCACACATCAGGTGGGAATGGAGAGGAAAGTGACAGTGAGTAAAAATCAGGAGTTCCTCATACGAAAGTTTTAAGAGGCTATGGGAATGTGTTTGGGTGGGTAAGAGGAGTGGAGGTAAAGGCCGGTTATGCACCCACCCGGGTCGAAGGAGTCCACGCTGCGGTTTAGCAGGCTAATATCCATGCGGCACAGGTGAATGATGTTGTAAAAGGCTGTGACCACCATCCGCCACAGCACAACAACTACCCCCACAAGGATGTTAACCAGGAAGAGGAGGTAGGTCAGCAGAAAAAGAGCGCTCCTGTTGAAAGATGAGCGATACTTCAGTCCAGAAAAGCCTCTGCCATCAAACGGTCCCTGGTAATCACAATGAGTCTCAAATCTCGCCGATGCATTTTCAGTGAATGCTAATTATGTGCCCGAGAGCATAACTTTTTTAAAATAGTTTTGTCCATTTCGGCAACTTTATAATGTCAAATTTCCACCTGGCCAACTTTCCTGGTCAAGGGTAGAAAATGGGCAATTTGTAAATGGTAGTTCATTTTATGTCGGAAAAAATTTAACTGAAACAAAGCTGTAAATCAACTAAAAATAACTTTGCCCACATTTTTGCAGGGGGAATGCCCATCATCTATATACCAAAATAACATGTGGAATGCCTGGTTTCTATACATGACATTCATTATTATATCATAGTTCACAGTCAGCCAATAGCAGCTGTTGAAAATTGATAACCAATTAGTTGGGTTGCTATGCTAGCTGTTGTGACCCCCCCCCATCCTGGCAAGTGATTATTCCAACTTTGCCACTGATGGAAATCAGTGTCATCTATAGCGATAGTTCTCGTGATGTCCCAAACCTGGTCACGTGGGTTTGTTGACTAGCGTGGTTGGCAAAAAGCCTCAACATCTCATCTCATCATCTTCCGCTTCATCCGGGGCCGGGTCACGGGGGCAGCAGTCTAAGCAAAGATGCCCAGAGTTCCCTCTCCCTGGACACTTCCCCCAGTTCTCCCAGGGGTATCCCGAGGCGTTCCTAGGCCAGCCGAGCGACATAGTCCCTCCAGCATGTCCTGGGTCTTCCTCTGGGCCTCCTCCCGGTGGGGCATGCCCGGAACACCTTCAACGGGAAGGTGTCCAGGGGGCATCCGATATAGATGCCCGAGCCACCCCAGCTGGTTCCTCTCGACGTGGAGGAGCAGCGGCTCTACTCTGAGCTCCTCCTGGGTGACAGAGCTCCTCACCCTATCTCTAAGGGAGCGGCCCGCCACCCTGCGGAGGAAACCCATTTCAGCCGCTTGTAACAGAGATCTCGTTCTTTCGGTCATGACCCAAAGTTACTGACCATAGGTGAGGGTAGGAACCTAGATTGACTGGTAAATCGAGAGCTTCGCCTTTCGGCTCAGCTCCTTCTTCACCACAACAGATCAGTACAATGACCGCATTACTGCTGCCGCTGCACTGATCCGTCTGTCAATCTCACGCTCCATCCTTCCCTCACTCATGAACAAGACCCCAAGATACTTGAACTCCTCCACTTGAGGCAGGAGCTCTCCTCCACTCCGGAGGGGGCTAGCCACCTTTTTACGGTCGAGAACTATAGCCTCGGACTTGGAGGTGCTGATTCTCATCCCAGCCGCTTCGCACTCGGCTGCAAACCGCCCCAGTACATGCTGAAGGTCCAGGCTCGAAGGAGACAACAGGACAACATCAGCAAAAAGCTGAGATAAGATTTACTGGTCCCCGAACCGGACTCTCTCCGGCCCCTGGCTGTGCCTAGAAATTCTGTCCATAAAAATAATGAACACAACCAGTGACAAACGGCAGCCCTGCTGGAGTCCAACATGTACCGGAAACAGGTCTGACTTACTGCCGGCAATGCGAACTAAGCTCCTGCTCCGGTCATACAGAGACCGCACGGCCCTTAATAGAGGGCCACGGACTCCATACTCCCGAAGTACCTCCCGCAGAATGCCATGAGGGACACGGTTGAATGCCTTCTCCAAGTCCACAAAACACGTGAACTGGTTGGGCAAACTCCCATGAACCCTCAAGCACCCTGCGGAGGGTATAGAGCTGGTCCAGTGTTCCACGACCAGGAAGAAAACCGCATTGTTCCTCCTGAATCCGAGGTTGGACTATCGGCCGAATTCTCCTCTCCAGCACCCTGGCATAGACTTTACCCTGGAGGCCGAGGAGTGTGATCCCCCTATGGTTGGAGCACACCCTCCGGTCCCCCTTCTTAAAAAGAGGGACCATCACCCCAGTCTGCCAGTCCAGAGGCACTGTCCCCGACTGCCAGGCGATGCTGCAAAGGCGTGTCAACCAAGACAGCCCTACAACATCCAGGTACTTGAGGTACTCAGGGTGGATCTCATCCACCCCTGGTGCCTTGCCACCAAGGAGCTTCTGAACTACCTCAGTGACTTCAGCCCGAGTGATGGATGAATCAGCCTCTGGGTCCCCAGCCTCTGCTTCCTCTATGGAAGGCGTGTCAGTGGGATTGAGGAGATCCTCAAAGTATTCCTTCCACCGGCCGACAATGGCCCCAGTCGAAGTCAACAACTCCCCACCTCCACTGTCAGCCAATAGCAGCTGTTGAAAATTGATAACCAATTAGTTGGGTTGCTATGCTAGCTGTTGTGACCCCCCTATGGAAGGCGTGTCAGTGGGATTGAGGAGATCCTCAAAGTATTCCTTCCACCGGCCGACAATATCCCCAGTCGAAGTCAACAACTCCCCACCTCCACTGTAAACAGTGTTGGCAGGGCACTGCTTTCCCCTCCTGAGATGCCTGACGGTTTTCCAGAACCTCTTCGGGGCCGACCGATAATCCTCAACATTACAATTGATTTAATAGGCGTAGTACAGTTGTATTCTACTTTCTGTAATAATGCCAGATAGTTGCAGCGTAATTAACTGCACAAACTAATTCGTTAAGGGCTCAGGAATATGTTTCCTTCAAGAAAAAGAACCTAAAAAATCCGCTTAGATCAATTCAATTCGACGAAAGAACCGGGTGCCGTCGACCCACTCGCGTGCTTGTACTATTCACTTTTTGTCAGGTAAGTTGCAAGTTACTTTCCATCATTTCTACCATGACATTTTGCTAAGTTTTTGCATTTTATTATTCAGTTATAGCAAGGGAATTATCTTCATTTTTTTGTGTCGGGTAGTTCGATCGGTTCCTTATGCTTTCCAGTAGCGAGTAAGTGACATTTTGGATATTAGTAACTTACTGAAAAGAATTCTGTTTTCAACCGTCATCAGTATCGAGTGAGATTAGTACTTTTTTGGCTTAGTTGACTTTTTGGTATCCAGAAAAACATTCGAGTGGGTTAAAACCTCAAGCGTACATCCAGTGAAGAAAATTTTGAGTTAAATGTCTACTGCAGATGTAATGACGGCAGCCTTGTTATTGATAACACACCAGCTGGCTATGGAATGCTCAGTGTATGCATTCGCCATATTAAATATTAATGATAAATTCTAAACCCTCTTATCACAGATATATCCCGGGTGTCTTGATTAAATATGAGTAGATATCGCCGAAGGTCAAGTCCGGCCAAAAAGATGGGTCATTCCTTCAACCATTCAGCTCGTCAGGATCCAGAAACCTACACAGACCTTCATTGTAAGTAAGTTTCGAGAAATATCTTGCCTTCACGGTACTGTCGAGGTTTCGTACATATTCAGGGACCGCCGAATTGGTTCCACAACTGCAGGATGCCATAACTTCCCCGTTTTGTTGTATTGATATACACCTGTTCTTGCCAACCACGCTAATGCGCATGTCTGAATATGACGTCAATGTTAGTAAACAAGAACTATCGCTATACAATGCTGTAGAGAACTCAATTGAATTTTTGGACCTTAAGACTCATTTTGCTAAGACTGGACCCACACGATGATGCCTGCGATCATAATCATTCCACTTTTTCGTGTTGCCCTTCTCATTTCAAAGGGCGTCCAAAATTTCTTTGCCTGGGTTCCTCTGAAAAGGTATTTTAAGGTAAATGACTAAAAAGGCAGTGAGCCAATTGTGGCATTAAGCAAAGGCTATTTGAATTAAAACACAGCCAAGGGGTATGATGTAAAAAACAAGACACAGTGCAAAATGGCATCATTATGAGTCATACCTGTTTTTCAAGTCCCTAGTCCCTTCATCTCTTTTTATGAAAGCGAGTCTGGCAGCCAAGTGTGGAATCAATAAGGCCAAGAGCAGCAGTAACAAATAGGGCCTGTGGGAAAGTGACACACGGTATCAGCCCATATAAAGCATATGCCAGAAGTCATGTACTACATACATCACATGATATTGTATGGTAATTTGTAATAAGCCATGACATAAAAACTTTCAAGATGCACGCAATAAAGCTCAGGGCCTAAAACTCAGAATGATTTGACCAGAACAGCAATATTTTAAACACAGAACAAGACTCACAAATTACAGAACAAATTGCAGAGTAATTACTAGACAAAACATATAGAGAATATACCACAAAGGTTAAACAAACACTTGTTTGAAAGGACTGAATTCAAAATCAAAAGACCCAATACTCACCATCTTATGTACGTCTGTCCGCAGTAAAAGATTTTAGACAGTAATAAGAATTCTCACATATAATGCGATCACAGATTGCACAAAATATGAGCCAACATTCACAGGACCCTCAGCAATGCTTTTACACTAAATCATCTCTGCAACTCATTGCTTTGATGTGGGTGGATGAGGGATGATGTCATCAGAATGCGACTGACCATATGCTCTTGAGGATGTTGAAGAGTAAGAGGTTCCGGCCATGCAGGATTGGAATGAAGACCAAAAAAACAGCAAACACGAGTGAGATGAAGAATATTATTGTCTGGATGATCATCCCTGTGGAGATATTTTCAAGCATTAGTTGGGTCAGACTTTCGTCACAACTTCAGAGACGACAATGATAACGTTATAATGGCAGACAATAAGAATGCATAAACTTTAATCACTGGTAGATATTGAGTGTGGTAGTTACTGACTTACCATATCCATATTTTTGAATCATGTAAAACTATCAGTAACCGTAAATCTTACATGACGATCAATTCCCTTCAAGTTCAGTTTTGATTAGCAGTCCACTAAATCAAAATGGTGTCCTGCAGGTCAATGCTAAATCCTCCAGTAGTAAATAAATAAAAACTCAAGTAAAAAAAGCTCAAAAATGACAATACTTATCACTTTACTTACTCATCTTCAAGAATAGTTCTAAAAGAAAAATAATTTTAAAATAAATAAAAATAAAACTTTGGCTCTGCAGAAATTGTTAGGATATAGGATGTGTTGCAGACTAGGCAGGGAACCAGCTGCAAATTCTCAAGTAAAATAAAATCCCATTATTTTTCTCCAGAGAGGACATAAGATGGTTACCTATGCACACGAAGGCAGCTTGGTAGCTGGTGAAGCCCATCCAGCCTACGAGGGCAGGGCGTGAGGGGCGTAAGCCCCACGGGTGGTTCTCTGCATGCCTAATATCGCCCCGGTGCAGAGCTTTCAGGTTTGACCTGCGGGTAGAAATACAAAAAAGCTTAAGTGCACATCACATCCACAACACACTGCTCAGGTATAAATCACAACCATTTAATCAGGAAGTGTTTATGTACATAGCTAGAGCTGATATGAACCACTAATATTTATGATTAAAGTGATTATACATACACTTGCACGCTTGCACGCACGCACGCACGCACACACGCACGCACACACACACGCACGCACACACGCACGCACACACGCACGCACACACAGGTAAACCCCTAAAGCTCTCCAAGAAACTTCTAATATATCAAAAGTCACCATATGATGATGAGTAACACAAATGTTGATATACACCGTAAAAATTATGCCAGAATCATATACAAGTGTGAAAATGCATCACTAAAGCACATATGCAAATATGAATTGCTGAAGCAGAACAGCTATGCAAGAGCTCTTTTCCACACATAAACTAGGAAAATAAAGCCAATTGCTGCTTCATAACTCATGAAACATTGTCCGATTTCCTTCTTTATAGACACTAACTGCTTTTGCCCCACTAATGGTAATGGGCGCAATTTTCCTTAATAAAAAAGTAATATTAGTAATCTAATATTATCATGATTTGGACTGCTCAAGTCCACAAAGAGCGGATGGAAATCCCATTAAATAGTGAGTGTGTGTCTTTGATTAGTGCATTATACGCATCATTTATGCAATATGCAGGGGGTTGAACATGTGAAACAAAAAAATGCTCTGCAAAAAATTTGTCCCATTAAATGAAGAAAACTCAAAAGTCTTTATAATTTCATTATGATTTCATCAACATAAAAAGAGACCCAGATTTTCTAGGGTACAGGCAATTACAGATACAGACTTGACCCTTCAATTTTACATTAAAAATGTAAATTTTAAATTAAAAAATAAAACAAAAATGAACGTCTTCTTTCTGAGGACCACTACTGAAATCTTACTATAATTTGGTCATTGGTTGACGGTAAAAAATGTCCAACGTTTTTTATTAATAATCAGTTAAATTACATACCATCCATTTGCACTAGAGTCACGTGAAAGGGAATGAATGCAGCTGCAGGAATAATATATATGTGAAGAGAAATCTCCAGTGCTTCCATGGTTACCAATTATTATTATTATTATTATTATTAGAGTTCTATAGAGTGGACAGTGATAGATAACAAACAGGTGGATCACAGACACCCAGTTAATGTTCAGATTCCAGAAGTATGTGAAATGTATGCATGTTCCACTGAAAGAACATCTTTGTATAGCATGCATAGATTTTCCAGCTGATTCTGAGGCTCTGACAGTTCAGGGAATGCCCTGATCCTTTTCAGCAAGGCAATGGCCCATACACAGGAAAAGGTCTAGAGCCCAGGCCTCAACCCATTGAACACCAGAATATTCGGGAATGCCAGTATTCAGTTTATTTACCCAACGCCACTGCCCAACAGTTAACCACACAGCTTTCTTGCCAATGTAGTGTTGCAGTGATTAAACAGAAAATTCAATCCAGAAAACTGCTCAGCAACAAGTATCCACAACTGAATAATGTTTATTGAAACGCAATTTTGCATCGCAATGATGCCTTATTTCTTGTGATACCTTAAGGAGTAGAACTGAGTGTTGCCTGTCTTTAGAATTTACATAATATTAATTTCAATGAATGATTAAACATAGGTCAAGACTAATTATAAATTTCAAGGGATGTTCAGTGCCTCCTCATGCCTCATGTTCAGTGCCTCCTCCTCCTGCCACTGCTGTCCAACATGTTTTCAGGGAGGAATCAAAACAAATCCCTATTATTATTTCATCTAATGAAAAGCCTTCCTAGATGAACACAGGCTGTTACAGCAGCAAAGATGAGACCAACTCCAATTTACATG
This sequence comes from Gymnothorax reevesii, assembly GCA_029721435.1. Classification (NCBI taxonomy): domain Eukaryota; kingdom Metazoa; phylum Chordata; class Actinopteri; order Anguilliformes; family Muraenidae; genus Gymnothorax; species Gymnothorax reevesii. The sequence continues at coordinate 25,255,402 of CM056574.1, read as the reverse complement.
CCAAAGACTTTGAAATGAAACAGTGATTGCACAGGTGTCCACATACATTTGCCAATACAGTACCTTTTATCTTCTCAGCATTCCTTTGAGTAGAGTTCAGAGCTACTTAAAGCCATCACTGTTCGCTCAAAAGGTCAAGCCCCAATGTTATGAAGTTCACACTTTACCACTCACACACATTTCACTGCAGGCGGCACGGTCGGGCTGTGTGGATAGGTAGGCAGATTAATTACCTGTGTAAGACCATGGAGCGCATGAGCATGACCAGGCTCACCAGGAAAGATAACGTCACAGCAGAGGTGTAGCACACTGAAACAGATTGTCAAATGACACCTCACATAAGTTCAGCTCAGTGAGGTGGGAAGAGCAAGGATTCCATTCGCCCCAGAATGAGGCAAGCTGCCCGCGGCTGTCAATCACGGCTCACATAAGCCAATTAGAGGACTTGTCTCCCCACGGCATGGCTCTATGATTCGTTGAAATATTTATGATATTCATGAAGAACCCACCCTCAATACACCAGGTATAGTAGACCACCATCTTGACAACCTCTGCTCTGTCATTGGAGAGATGGATGCTGAAGCCAGCCAGGACGAACGCGATATCTTCGTCCACTCCTGCGCGGACGATGTGGAGAGTGGGCACGACTGCAGTTATCAGAAGCAGTGCCATCTGTGGGAGAGAAAATGTGACCAAATGCATTTTGAAGGCTAGAATGGGTTTCCTGAAAGACTTAATAATAAAAACATCATATAACTAGTCAGTCAGAGTAACAAATTGACATTACTGCACTCATCTCTATCTAAAATGACTCTTCATTTGCTCATAAGAGACAAGCAGTATGGATCACTAATTGCCAGCAAAGACCCTCAGTAAAATCTTGTTTGCAGCTTTTCCCTCTGGTTGAAAATATAACATGCAAGCACTATTGAGGTGCGTCAACGAGAGGCTTACAATAACGTGAATAGTTGTTGGCGTCATCTTATTTTACATTGGGTACAGCCTTTTTCATAATAAATATTGTAAAAGTGTAAAATCAATACACGTATGTTCACAAAGAAGCTCATTGTTAAATCAAACTTAAAAGGTTCATTTAAAGAAGGCTTTGATGAAGACTAAATGAAGAAAGAATGCTTCTGGCTCATAAACCTCTTTAAATACACTTGTTACTATGATGCACAGGCCACACTCCCATTTCCAGAGTTAGTGATGTGACTTTTATGATGGTAAACACAGCACGACAGCAGGGCTAATACAAACGTATAAACCCTCGGCAAAATATATAGTTAAGTGAAAAGGGAACAATTTTGATAAATTCTGACATCAGAATGCTTTCCTCTCTTTATAAACAACAAAATGAAAAACAATGCAGGCACCGGCACAGTCAATTTTCATAGCTGAATCATATGAGGAATAATGAACGGTGTCATGCCTTCTTCAGCTTGACTTTCACCCAGTCCTAACTCAACAGGTACCTCTCATCTTTCCATTAAGGGTTCGCTCTTGGCATGTGGACATGTAAGTGGAGGACATGTACCTGATAAATAGCAATGATGGATACTCCCACAGAGACGACTATCAACACTGGGATCCTGAACACTGGTGAAGAGTAATGTGCAAGAATTAGAAACAAACAACCAGGACAATTCATGCTTTCGGTGAGTCTGACTACAGCATGTAAATGTATACAAGTGACAAGCAGTCTCGTCCGGAGCAGTAGGTGACTGTGGGTTTAAACAATCATTTTGTTATTGAGTGCCAAGGGCCCTGAAGGTTGCCGACAGTTACAGCCCCAACAGAGGAAAAGTGACGAGCGGATTCAACAGGAAGCCAACACGAATTCATGCGAAAACAACATGTTGTCTACACGATACTGGGGCTGAAAAGCTCCAGCTCGGACATCTGCGAAAAAATTAAACCTGTTTAATTTTTTTGCTAATTTTGGCGGTGATGGCGAATGGTCCCAGACCACTGCAAATCAATTCATGGTTCTTCAAATCAATTCTTCTCTGCGATTCTTCACTTCTGCGGGCCAACGCAGCTCAGTGAGAAAGGGGGTTTAGTTACCATTATCGGGCAACTCCACTGAGCAGTCACACTTTTTCATGAGTGACAGACAGCAACATTTTTATGTCACTTTTCTGCCATTTAGCAAAAATATAATCTTTAAGATGTCTACATCATGAAATCCGATTAGATTTTTTTCCAACCTGAACTTTCACTGTCAATTTGCTGTCAATTTGTGAAATGTGCCATCTTCTCAATTTACTTCTAGTTCTTGCTCTACTTTCAAGCAATGATTTTTTTTTTTACACAACACTGCCACCGAGTGGGTGTAATTAGTATTATTCTTTCTATTCCATGATGCTAATAGGAACAAACATCCAAAAATAGGCGTGCAATGCACGGAATACTCCTCAGCCCAATGTCGAAGATTTGGAGACGCCCGCCCGCCCGCCGCCCGCCCGCCCAACCGCACGAAGGATAGCAATACCCCGTCTACCTTGAGGGCTGAGAGGTAAAAATGAATTTTGACCAGTTTTTATTGCCGCAATTGATCGTGAAAAAAGGCTGACTATGCGATTACAATGCCCTTTAAAATTTTAATTGTATATGGGTTATTGCCTAATATTTACCAATGTCTAAAGGCATTATTAAACAAGGATATAAATAGATTGATTTTGTCACATGACCTTGACCTTGAAGACCAAAGTCAAATCCAATATGGAGTGTTTGATCAGCATGCATGATTTTTCATTAGTATCCAATACATTCCGAAGATCTAAAGCCAACATTAAAGGACTTTTAGGCCGTTTTTTCCATTAACCTTGGCCTTGTGGCCCAAGGTCAAATCCAATATGTCGAAAACAACCAGTATACATGATTTGCCATTAGTGCCCAATACATACCTAAGCTTTACAAACAATATTAAACAAATATGGGCCATTTTATCATATAACCTTGACCTTGAGGCCAAACATCAAATTTGACTGAGTGCCTAAGAATATTCAGCACACATGGTTTCCTATATATGCCCCAAACATCCCTGAGCTCTAACTGCTATATTCAGCCAGTTATAGCACATTTTTGCCATTTGACCTTGATGCCCAATGTCAAATTCAACTTGCCAAGAATGTTCGGCATACATGAGCCCCTATAGGTGCCTAAAACATACCTAAGCTCTAAATGCTGTATTAAGAGAGTTATAGCACATTTTTGCCATTTGACCTTGACCTTGAGGCCCAAGCTGAAATGTGACTGACTCATAATGTTCGGCGTACCTGATTCCCCATAGGTGCCTCATACATAGCTAAGCTCTAAATGCTATATCAAGAGAGTTACAGCACATTTTTGTCATTACCTGGACCTTTCGGCTCCAGGTCAAATTCGCCCAACCGACAACGCTCGGAAAGCATGATATGCTGTACATGTTCAATTCATACCTATACTATAAATGCAATAATAAGCAAGTTACGGCACATTTTATGGCAAAACACCCCAAAAAATGATGTAATCCAGACACGTTGCCCAGCTGGCGCAATGAAGGAGCGATTCAATCAAAACGCCGTTTACACCGTTGAAGGGGGTCATGATACTGATTCACATTGCTAGGATAAAAAAAATTCATCAGACAGTTTTTGAGAAAATTGCACTTAAGTGCCAAAAATGACCATATTCGACATAAAAATGGCCGCCAGGTCTAAACGAACGATTCAATAAAAAAAATTTTGCTCGGGCATTAACTCGATGACCCATTTGATCACATACCCAAAAAAAAAGAAAAAAAAAAAATCATCAGACCGTTTTGGAGATACTGCTTTAAACGAACGACGCCGCGGAACGCAAAGTGACGGCAATAGGTTACAGGCCAACAGCCGGCAACGTAAAAAGGGGAGACACCATTCAAAATGCTATTACAAACATAAAATGCAATCTGTTTTAGCACTAAACAGAAAAAAAAAACAGCTCAGTCATGATTGCAGATTAAAATGTAAGTATCCGGGCACAATTTCCTCTCATATTCCTTCCTGCACAGAGTGCAATGCAACCTCTGTCTTTCCTACCGTCAGCACAGAGTATAACGTCCTTCTCTCACCTTTCTCGGGAGTGTAGATATAAGCTTTCACAGCATCCACGACTCTCTTGGACAGTGCGGGTCTGGCTGTGCTGAAGGGACAAAGGGAAAAGTAATCACAGCATGCAAAAGCAAAACATACCTTTAAACAATGTTTCTTATGAACACCTCTCTCCAGCACAAACGCACACACACAGGCATCGACACATTCAGTACAATGCTGTTAAAGAGTGCTTTCCCCATTCCCCATGCAGCGTTTAAATGATCATTTTATTGACTGAAGCAAAAGTTCCGACTGGTCTTATGTGAAAAAGTAATTGGCCCCTTTGGCACTCAATAACTGGAGTAAACGGGGTACATGAGACTAGACTCAACAAGGCTTGATTATTGCCTGCTGTGTTCAACCCATGCTTCATTTCAATCCAACCTTTCCAGCAATATGAGGTAGGCCCAAAGATCACAATGAGCAGCACTCTATGCCACAATCAATCTGAATTCAAGAGGATATGTGAAAAAAGTTTTCAACATGTTTTTGCCTGGAAAGAGTTTCAAAGCCATTTCTAAGACTCTGAAACTGAAGGAATCACGGAAAGAGTCATTTTCTCCAAATTGAGAAAGCCTGGAACAATGGTGATTTTTCCCAGGAGTGGCCAGGATTCCTCTAGGGGTGCATTTATGACTCATCAGTGACATTACAAAAGAACCCTAAGAACATCAAAGGAACTGCGGGCCTCCCTCACCTCAGATTAGATCAGCGCACATAATTTCACCATCAGAGAAACACTGGGGAAAATGGCATCCATGGGAAAGATGCAAGACAAAAACTACTGCAAACTAAAAGGAACGTGAAGGGTCATCTCACATTTGCCAAGGAACATTTTGATCCCAACAGGCCTTCTGGCATTTTCTGGGACTGATGAGATGAAAGAGTATCTTTTTGGAAGACTTGGGTTCCATTACATCTGGCTTAAAGCTGACACAACATTCCATTATAAAAACATCACACCAACTGTCAAATTTGTTGGCAGCAGTATGATAGTGTGCGGACATTTAACTTCGGGACCTGGGCGAATTGTGATAATTGACACATCATGAATTGTATCCTCTTCAAGAAAATGGCAGAGAATATCCCATCATCAGTCTGGGATCTGAGGCTCACATGCAATTTGGTTACGCAACGTAACAAAAATACTGTACTTAGGCCACCTCTGAGTGGCATGAATAATACCAAATTTAAATTTTAGAGGCCTGGTTAAAGTCCTGACTAGAATCCCATTGAGATGCTGGTGGAAGACTGTTGAATGGGCCGTTCACTCACAAAAAAACCCCTCAAGTGCGGAACAATTAAAGTGAAAGTAATTACAGGAAGTGATGGAATGACACAATATACAATTCCTTTGCCCCAATACAAACATGTTTGTATGAAAAATTTCCAATTTTACTTTGTTTGATTTTATTAAGAATAACTGTTCATTCAAAGCTGAAGTTTATGTATACTTTGTGCATAAGTTTGAACATCAATTATTTATGTTTTTTATATGCAGCCTTTTTTTCTAAATATTTATCAAGGGTTCTGTTTGAGGATAAGCGCTGGACCATTTTCACTTAGAACTATCCTTAGACCAACAATCTTTACATGATGAGCAATATCTTATCACATGCCAGTCATGTATTCACTGGTTTTTACATTAACCTCTCCTCCATTTTATCTCTGTAGGTTTTATCTATATTTCTTGTGCTTTTCTTTTCTGTCTCTTACAGTTTTGCATTGAATTCGGCCAAAGATTATTTGCCTTAATGTGTATGATACAAAAATCCTGCACAAATTCTCGGTTTTACAATTTTTTTTCCTGGCATCAACGAATAAAAAATACATCCAAATTAGCGGAGAAAGTAATAATTGGCAGCCTGTTATGGCACAAGTGGTTATATGTAGCAGTAAGCAAACCTCAGTCAAAATTCATACCTGTCCTTGGAGGGGATTTTACTGAATAATGTCCTTACATAATCTTTACAGTAGTTGCCATCAGGACTCTGGAATAATTAAAAAAAAAAAACATATGAAAGTCTGTCAAAGATGCAGAAATAAATCCAGAAATAAACAACAGTGAACTTGGAATTCTATAAATATATTTTAAAGCAACGTGTTGCAAAAAGCCTAATTACAAAAAAATTCATTGTCTTTCTCATACACAAATCATGAGGCATTAGGAGGCATTTAACTGACAGGAGAAGTGTAGACTTTACATGCACTTTAATCCCTGACATTGTAGATAATTGTCTTTTTCCAAGGGTTGAACTGCCCATAGCATTCCCTCAATATATTTGAGAGATTCAACACTCTGGAAGCAATCATAAGTAAATATTGTGGAGGTGGCTTTCAGTACAGCCAGTTAGTTATTCACATCATGTACCTCACAATGGCCCAGATCTTCGAGCTGCCCTCTCAGCCCTTGCAAATCCGCTCTCCCGAAAGCATACATAATGCCACACAATACAACATGAACCAATCAGACTTGCAGGCGCAGTTTTGTGTCATAAGAAGACTTCTCCCAGGGATTAGCTAACGGTAAAATAAATGCGGCATTGTGAACTCTGTGCCATGTACCTGTAATCTGTGCAGGAATATTTACATAAGCCATTGCTGAATAAGATGATTATAAGGACTGGGACTCTGGAATGTTCCTTTGACACACACACACACACACACACACACACATATATGCCACACGTGAGTTGGCAGCTCCCACTTCACTATGGCATCCAAGTTTATGTACAAACTGCAAAGCGTAAGCTAGATTAGTCGGTCAGACAGACGAAAGAACATTAAATCTCATAAACTGCTTTCAAACCTCTATATATGCTCCTTAAAGCTCATTTTAACAGTTTCTTTGTGATAAACAGAACAATAATGCCAATCTAAATTTAGATCGCACAGTAGCTTATTCTTGATTTTGACCTCACATAACATCACACCAAATTACATGAGGCTGACATAAAATGCGCTAATGTTTTGTCATACTGAGAAAAAAAAAAAAAATCGGATTTGAAGTTAACATTCACTTGACAAATAAGAATTCCTTCCCCTGTGGTAAAATCATGAAATTATTTAAACTGTTTCTCCTGGCTTTATTTTGCCTTGATAACAAATTGAATGGAAAGAATATTTTTGGTCTAAATTACAGCCAAAAACATTTCACTTGACTTATTTTCTATAGAATGAATGACTTGCCACTCATCAATTCTGTAGTCGGTTTGCTCACCTCAGTGGCGTCACAGATCTTGGTCGCATTGGCATCTTTCCGGCTCTTCAGCAGGGACAGGGGGAAATGGAGGCTGAGGAACACCAGGCCTGCAATCTGAGGTAAGCTGGACAGCAGGATGTAGTACTTATAGATCTAATGGGAGAGACTTATACTTCAGCCAAGTCCCAAGGAAAGAGATTTTTACATGAAACACAGTCCCATGGACAGCATTCGTCAAAGGATGCAAAGGTTATGGATTACGGTGAGAGCCAGTCTGGTGCAAGATACAGAAATTCCAACCACTACCATATACCGTCCTAATAATTAACTGGGGTTTAATGAAATCCAGGCCACATCTAAAATAGTAGTTAACAATATTTATTGAATTTGATAGGCAGGGAAATTTGTGCTGGTGTAGGACGGAATGGAGTTGAGGTGGAGACCGGTGCAGGTTTAAGGGGGGCCCTGGGCAACAAGACTCAGGGTGGGGGTAACATCTCTGCTTGGAGTCATGGAGGCTCCCTCAAGTCCCACGGGGTTCCAACAGAGTGACAGGTTGAGAGAAGAAGAAAAGGGAGCGGGAGGGAGGGATGTCAAATGAGACAGACCAGGACTGTAGAGTAAAGGTGGTATAAATGGGCTGGTTGATTAGGAAGTGTACAAATAGAGTGATGGTTTAGGTGAGGTCTGGTTCATTAACCTGCGTTAACTCCATGTCTCCACAGAACCTTGTGTCACACATCAACTGCACTGCAGTACCACAGCACACACAGACTGGACGACGCCCATCCTTGCTTGCTGGAGGTACATACCGGAGACCCTCCTGTTTCTCAGACCATTGAAATTTTCGCGTTTTCACTGCTAGCCAAAAACCACCAAAAATGATGTAGGCACCTACAGTACCTACAGTACTTGACATATCAGCCTTTTTCACATCCCTCAGCTCATTGCTTGGTTCCAGAATTTTTTTTCTCGCTCATTTCCAGGAGATAAAGACATTTCCTCAATGTTAGGATTTGGTGGTCTTCTCCTAAAAAATAACTGCAACTAAAAGGACTGTGAAGTGATTAGCTGTGTGATGCTGTGGAGGGAACAAGCCCCCTTGATTATATCTAAAGCAGAACAAATCTGTTCAGAAGCTTTACTCTGTTCATTTAATTTAGCAGAACATTAAAATAATCAGGCCTCTGCTGTGAGGGCCCTTGCTGTGGGAACACCGATTCAGATCTGGATTAGGAGGCAGGAAAGGATTTTTTTTGGCCTGAAAGAAGTGGCCAGTCAAAAGCATTGGATCCGGTCTTGGTAAGACTGTAATTAGCGGGGCCACAGCATTTCATAACCCACAGCAAATCAGAGAATTACCATGAAGAAATGCCTGCGATGAAAAATTAATTAAAATCCCAGGTTCATGTGCAGCCCTTCTCACTGGTAAAGAGTTTTCTTCAGCAAACTCAATAGCAGCAGTATATTATTTTAGCATTTACAGCATGTAGGAAAATAGTTTTTCGCGAGAGCAACATGAGAAGCAGCATTACTATTTAACAATAGCGTATTGTGAGCATCCCGATGCAGTTACATTAGAAAAGTTTCAGAAAAAATCCCCAAACAAAAACTGTCAATTTTTAGACTGAGCTCCACAACACAAGCTCAATTTCTATGAATACCAAACACTTTTTTATTCGGTGGGGGGTGAGGGCACTTGAATATGATCCTGTTGTCCTCATGCTACATTCAAACTCTCACCTGAGGAGTCTTAGGGCAATCGATCTTCTGCCAGACGGAGACCCCCAGATGCGCCCAGGACAACAGAGTCCCCAGCACATAGGCTGCCTTATTACGCATTGTATCGCAGGCCAACAGGGGGTAGTAGAGAGCAGGGTAGTACAACAGGGCCAGAATCCTCCAACCCGCTGCGAGGGACACAAACAAGCCACACTCACTAAAGCAATGTTTCCACCAAACACTTTCAACACAGTACCTGTAGAACCAGTGCAAAACCTTCATGGATTGGTACCTAAACCAGGGACCTGGTTTGCTTCTCCACTGCCCTTAAACCATAGACATTATTTGCATTTCATTGCAGACAGTACTGGTAAAATGAAGGCGGGGTAGTTATTGGATGGTAGAAGCCGTGTCAATCATGTGCTTGATTGAGCAAGAGTGACTGTTTTCTCTTAACCCCTCAACAAACTGCAGTCCTTCCAGCTCCACCTTTTAGTATTGGACCAGTGGGGGAAACAGTATAGATTTGGGAAAAAAAAAAAAAAATAAACAGTATGGATTTGAATGGTTTATCAAGTACAATTTACAACTTTAGACAATGGAAGTGCAAAAATAACCGTTCTAAAGTGTAACAGTGAATTGAACAGAATTATGGATCAAGGCTGGATTCGAACCATTACCTTACAATACGAACAACTTGCTCAAATTTTTGGGCACTTCATGGCTATGAACATTTTGGAACAACTAATTCCCAACTGGACAAATTGTTAGCGCAACCAATTCCAGGTCACATATCTTTAAGCAATAAATGCAGTGCATGTCATGAGACAGACACGATCGCGCCCGTCTCGAGGCATGCACTGAAAATGTCAGTACTTCAATCAGAAACACAGAACACAGACTAACTCATTTACAAACAGAGAAATTTCACACTAGCCACATAATGCTCAATTTATATCCAGGCAATGCAGTGAAAGAATTTAACCGCACCAATCCAGGGGTGCGTTTCCCAAAAGTGTAGTTGCTGACTAAGTCAGCAACTTACATAGTTCGTCCACTCACAGTCAATGGGTCCAAATATGTAAGTTAGCATCTGTGAGTTCTGGAAATGCTACCCAGTCCAGCACTATTCAAAGCTTTCCAGTCATGTAAGCCTGACATCACACAAAATACTAAAGGTCAGTTAATAGCAAAAATCAATGTCAGTGCATCATACTGCTTGACGACAACTTGAGATGCACCAATTCAATTCAAATTAATTGATTGAAATGGAAACCACTTGTCCAGAAATGTGAAATGGCATGAAAAAAAAACAATGAATGCCCTAATGTGATTATATACAGCTTAATTGTTGTTCTTTCGAAAAGCAGTCAACCAATCAGTGAGTTCCAGTCTCAAGCAAAGAAACATTCAAACACATTATGTCGTAACCAGGAGCCAGAACACATTTGAATGACCGTGTCTGCTGGGAGCTGCCAAATGACAGACTTAAATGGGACTATTTTTACCACAAGTTTTTTAATTACCTTGGAGACCGTTACATGTGTAGCTTAATTACAGAAATGGAAAAAAAAGCCTTTTATAAGGCAAGCAGCTGCGGATTGAAAAGCACCAAAGACGAAACAATCCAATTACACAACACAATACGGTCCAGGGTACGCAGTGAAAGGCTGAACAGTGTGCTGAGTTCTCTCTTTTCTTACAGTGGATTTCGCTCAATGGCTACATACAAGCAGTTGGCTTCATTCCAATTACCACAGCAAAGGGGCCATGAAGCTGGGACATTTCTACCTTCTGAAAGCTCGGATATCAAAGTGGTCTGTCAACAGAGCCCATGCAAACAGTCCCTCCCATACCCTGGGTCAAGGGTGGGCCAGTACATTGGAATATAATGTGTCTTGTTACAAAATAGTTTCAGTATCAATATAACTACGCAATAAAATGAAATGGCTGAATGTGCTGTGAGGGCAGCATACAGGTACAGCCTATTCAAAAGGCATGTACTTTATGTGCGAAGGAAAACAGCCTGTATAGTATAACATTCACTAGAAGTGAATATGAAAGTTCAAGTACACATATCCAGGCCTGAGGTTACTACAATGGTCGTCAGCCTCACCTCTATTCCCGAAAGCCGGGTCCCGGACGAAGGGAAGTGGGTGTGGTGACAGGATCACCGCGGAAAACTGGCAGAAGAGTATTACAAATATGGCGACTGTCAGGCCCTTCGGTTGTGTCTGGTTCAGGAAATTTACTGGACTGGGGAATAAAATATCAAAATTCAGCCTCAGTGGATCAATTGAACACAGCCCTGTATCACAAACACAAAATGAGGCTGCAACATTCCATTGTTATTGCAGATTCACCAAAGTGAATGTGAGCGACAACAACAAAACTGAGGCTGTAGAAAGTCTGTATTATGAAAAAAACACCGAAACAGATGGAAGACTCCAGTAGTTAAACACCAAAGCAGATAGAAGGGTGCTGGAACAGAGCACTTGACCAGCCTCAACAATATGCGATTATGTAGTATGGTAGTTCTCAATGTCAGTTCAGAAGCCACATCACGTCAGAAATAGCTAAAGGAATCCACGCATTGTACTACACTGCAATTTTTTATCGCATAAAGAAGGGGAAGTTGTAACTGATGAAATTAAAGAATAAATTGGCTCCAGATATTGAATTTGTGGACAGGTGGTCACTGTAAATAGCCATTTGAAAGTTAATAACACCTTAAAAGACAAGCAATTGAAACACAAGCTAAACCGGTACTGTGTAACACTGGGGAAAAGTCACATGTTCAGAACCATGATTAGGACCCTATTAATTCACTGTCAGCTAAAGTTTGGTCATTTAAAAATTAGTATCTTTTTCACTATTGTTCGCAATGAATACAATTTTTATCCTACATGGCAAAGAATGAGAGCTATTTTTGACAATGTGGTTAAGGGGGGTACATTTGCTACTTTCCTAAGCAAAGAAGACTATTTGAATGCAGCCTTGGAGCTGAATGACATTTCTGGATGAGCACTTCTGCATGATTGTTGCAGTAAGTGACATCCACAGTGTGTTCTGGGGAGAGGTGGGAGTAATTGTTTGAAGCATGGGCCAGCCCCCAAAGAGGACTGCATAAAGAGGCCTTTGAAAAGAATCATAGGAAATTCCAGGTTTAAGCAGACCCCTTACCTGAATAAATCTGCGATACGTTTCCGATGGGTTGGATTCTTTTTTCTAGCGAAGACGATGAGAATCAACATCACTGCAAGCTTGGAGACAGTGGAGAAATCAAGTCTTGCTTTATCCTTACTGTACATGCTTAACATCAGCACACATTAACCAAGGCAGCTATGTTCAATTCAATACAATTCAATAGAACGTCATAAATCCCAAATGGGGAAATTAATATTACATGCATATCTTATAATCAGGATAATCCCAAAAAAGATCGGCAATCAAAATATTTTGAAGATTTTGGTTTCTACATTTTTTGTATATTTACTTTTTACATATAATTTCTAAAATGCAGTGAGTATTGTGTATTGAGGGGTGCATAAGTTGGCTCTTGGACCCACACAAGGGATTTGTGCATGAAAAATTTCTCCCCAGTTCATAACAGTGACATATATCAGGTTTTCATTGTGGCGCCACTCATTGCAGAATGTAATGTATATGGCACATGCTTTTGTGACTAAACTAGCATTTGACACCTTGGCACAGCAAGATTTAGCACAATGTACCATAAGCCAACAATGGCACAATTATTCATTCAAAGTGTCTTCCTTCCTCAATACTGTTTTTAAAGTTCTATAACAATAATTTGTAATTAAAAGAAAACTAAATCTGTAGGAGACTGTGCCGGATCATATGCATAAGCGTGCATATCAGAGGAACGAGTGAGTGAGTGTATTAGAAGACGGTTGAAAGCAAACATATCAGAAAAAGGGCAGAATGGAGTTTCAGGGCAACACTACTGTAGCGTTTGTGGGCATCAGACTCACCGATGCAGCAGAGATACAGATGTGGAACACCAAGTTTTCAGCAGTGGGGTCACATGGTAGAATGACCCTGAGTGGTGACAAACATTGGAAAGTATAAACATTATGCCATTCAGTGGCCCCGAAATACATTTGTAGCCTACATGACATAGTGCTTGAACCACTACTCCATACTAGCAGAGCTCCCTTGGGGGGGATGATTGTTGCACTGATTGGCATCTTAATAAAGAGCCTTTTCTGCTTACTGTATAAACGTCCATTTGAGACAAAAGTAGCAATACATTAAGAATTTGGTATGATAATGTATATGATGGTGAATACTTTATCTCCAGAATTCAACAGAACATTCTTTGAAATGAGTACTAGTATTAACAGGAATTTAATTTAATTTAATTTAAAGCTTGATTAGGCAAGTGACAAGTCAATCAACTGGCCTCAACTAATTTCATAGCAGCTCCCGGTCAGCCAGCCATCATTAATATCCAGCCATATTTTCCAGGCAAATTTTTTTGTTCAGCTAATATGGATGACATAGTCAAATTCATATTGTTTTCATTAGTTCCTGTGTATGCTGGCTATAGAGATATATCGCGTATATATAACATTACATAGTCATAGACCTAGTGCGCATGCGATTGGCTAGAAAGCAAGCTTTCATTTATACAGCAGGTCAAGAGCACACAAACGCAAGGGTAACACTGGGTGCCGACACACTTACACTGCACTCAGACAGAGATTTACACAACAGCAACACCCATGGCAGCTCGCTCCCACTTCCATTGCCAGCTTACCTAGTACCCTGAATAGAATCTTAGGTAGCCAGTTTCTCCTCTATCATGAAGAGAAACTGATATTCTAGGGACAGTAATCTCATCAGGCTCTAAATCTCAGGAAGATCTCTGCCTGTCTCCATAAGGAGATTATCATTATCATTCTACCACAATACTGCCAGACAGAGCCACATGTATTACTGGCCTAGGGGCAACAAAGTCTAGCTCACATGACTGGAGCCAGTGTGTCATTTTCTTTTCAGATTAAAAGCAATGGTATCCTACCAGGGGTGAATTTGTGGAACTCTAAACAATCATAAAATATCATGAAAAAACTTTCAATCAAAAATGGGTGAATGTACAAAGAGTAAAAGGGCTGAACAACATAAACAAAAAGAAGAGAGGAGATTTCTCATGACCTCCACAGCACGTAATGGGCACTCATCCGCTCAAAATGGGCCAGCTTAATAAAATAATATTGTATTTCTGACCAAGCATAGCAAATGCCACACGGTTTCTCAGAAACATGTACAACATTCCCATACATAAACTTTTACCTTGAAACCAACTCTCTCCCAAAAACCTCCACCCCCACCACAAAAAAGGGACATTAAATAACCTAACCTTAATAATTAACACTAATGTACAATGTGCTCCATCTTAATTCAATATTTTTGGACAAATGATTAATACACAGTAAATTGCATGTTGTTAACATTTTTTTGAGACCTTCTGAGCATTATTCAATTGCATATATTATGGTAACTTGTGCACTCAAACTATTCCCAACAGTCAGAATGGAGTAACTTCAATGAAACCTGTGAAACATAGCAAAAATGAACTATGGTTCTGTCTTTGTTTTGATTTCCCCCCCCCCAACTTCATGATAGAAAAGAATAAGCAAATAAAACCAAAAAGCACAGCCATTGGCTTTACTCATCATATCTCCTGAGCTTCTTCCCAAGTATTTTTAAACATTCTTTAGCACCTTACTTTTTCCCCACAGCTGATCTTACTCATCCCTGAGCTATTCCCACACAGACAGGACTCTGAGCAACACTCACTCTGCAGGGGTCTTGGTGGGTTTTCCACTGTCACTCCAGTCTGGGTACTCATAGTAGTCCAAGTAAGAGGTATCGCTAATGTTCATGATTCCTTCTTGTATCATCCGCTACAGGCAAGGTCCAGTGCTTTTAAGTTTTGGAGGGAAGGCAGGCAAGCGGGAGGTGAACCAGATGAGGGTAACGCACTCCCGGCTCCCACGCTCGGCTCCCTCTCAGCTACAGGTGGGAACAATTGAATTGTGGCTCCCGTTTCTTCTCAGGTATTCGGCTTGTAAGCCTTTGTGTGACCAGCGCTGTGCTCTTCCCCTCAGGTGACTCGTTCCTGTGGCGTCCTTATCCAGGTAACGTGTCAGCCAGTCCGTTCGCACTTCCAGTCCAGGTAATTTGCTGAAATGATCACCCTCTATACAGATAACCTATCCTTGTTTATTCTTCATCCAGAAAAAAACTGTTGCTATATATTCTCCAACCAGGCAACCTGTAGATGGGTATGTGGTCGTTGGGAATGTCCCGCACTTGGGTTCTCTTTATTTTTTGTGTAACAGCTCCTATTCCCTCCAACGTCCACACTCCTTCGCTGCTCTCTCGCTGTTGGTCTGCTGGACTGAAGTGTGAAGTCTTATACCTCCATGCCAGAACCCCTCTGAAAACAAGGATTATAAAGGAGGAGAAAGCAAGAGTAAGTGAGTGGGGGGGAGGGGGGGGGGGGGGAGAAAACGAGGAGAACAGGAGAAGCAGGAACGAGGGACCGGTGTTGGTGGGGGGATGGTAACCAGTCTCATTCACCCTATTACCAATTATTTAGAAATACCGTGGGAGCCAAAGTTGAGAAAGGGATTGTGTGCATGCGTGTGTGTGTGTGTGTGAGTGTGTGTGTGTGTGCGTGCGTGCGTGTGCGATGGGGGGTATGGAGGATTTAGTAATCTTCAAAGAACAGAATCTTTGTGGGAACCATACAGAAACGTATGCATGGTGATGCAGCTAGTTCTCATTCTCTGCTCTCCTCCCGCCACCAAACACGTATAGACACACACACACGCACACGCGCGCGCACACACACAGACACACACACACACACACACACACACACGCACACACACGCACACGCACACACACGCACACGCACACGCACACGCACACACACACGCAAACAGACACACTCAATGTACTCCGCATCAGATTTGACTTTATTTGTACTTTCTTCAAGTTACTACATGTACTGCACCACACAAAAGAAATTAATCCAATAGCACATTAACACATTAGTTGCACCCGAGTCTCCAATGCATAGCCTCTTCTGTTTCCTGGCATTGATGAGAACAACTTAGATATTCCAAAAATCTATCAATAAGTCAATTCAGATTTCCAAAACAGTGTCTGTTAATTAAAAAATAAATCAGACTTAGTCGTACTTGAATGGTCTTCTTGCAGTTAGCTATAGTGTGGCTCTCTGTGATCAAATAAGTAAGACTAGTTGCAATGGGACATAACATCCATAGGTGAACAGTTTCAAAGAGAACCTATAAGGGTAGCAGGGACCTTTGCCAAATATCCACCATTTTGGTGTTAAAGGTTTTGTAAAAGGTCTCCTTGAATATAATAGAGTAATGAGGCAAAAATGTTCCAGCAATATTGATGAGATTTTTTTTGAGCCTAAATGCAAAGCCATATTGTTCAAGCAGATCAAAAGCTGTACCCCATACAGGCAGCCTCATTTGTAGGGGTAGAAGCATCAAAATGCTTTTCACCAGCTGGGACGAGCGATCGTGTCAGGAGTGATGAGAAGAATGGCACGCAATAAAGAGGTACCCTGGATAAAAACGTGCACCCCTCTGTGAAATAATTCTGAGAGGGATATCTGTCTTTCACCAGAACAATGATCTAAAACACTATGTCATGGCAACACTAAAATGGCTTCAAATTAAAAGAACACAGATGTTCTTGAATGGCCTGGATCTTACCTTAATCCAATTAAGCACGTATGTCAAAGACCTGAAAAATATGTTCATTACCATTCCCTGAACAACTAGAATCAGGCTGCAGTTATTCAAAGAGGAACAGGCAAGCAGGACCCCATCACAGAGGGGTCAGGCCCATATCATGGATCAACAGCAGGCCTTAATATATTTTGGGGGCTTTAAGTGGTTCACAATTTAATTATATTTATTTTGCTTTGTGAATATGGTTTAGCCAAGTTTTTTTTTTTTTAATTTTAATTAATTCAAACAAATTTCGACATTTTTGAGCAGACTTTCACTTGGCGCAAATGCCCCTGCTTCAGGCCTGAGTGCCACAGCACCCTGCCTAGAACTGGCTGACATAAACCATACAGTGGCGTGAAAAAGTATTCGCCCTCTTCCCTATTTCTTCTATTTTGTTGTTTATTTTTATTTTAGTTTCTCTTTTTTTGGATGTAACCCATTTTTTGCCACCCTGAATACGGCCAAACCGTTTACTCCACTGCAAAGCGCCCTACTGCCATCAACTAAGGGTGGGGATACCAAGGCATGTAATTCGTTCGACTCAGGTGACGACTAGCCCTCCCTTCTTACTACTGTGCAGTCACACCACTGATTAAACACTGCCTATGCTGTTGGATGATCACGTAATCAGTGTACAATTTACTTTGTCCAGCTCCATGCGCCAAGCTGATCAGAAGTGGTTGCTACAGAGCAATGAACTAACAAATTATAACCAGCTTAACCCCGATTATTCCCAGCAAGGCTGCGCTAATTGTTGCGTCACCTATGCAGAACTCCAGCCATAACCAGTAATGGTGTGACTGGCAATTGAACAATCGGACACAGGGCTCAGAGAGGAACGTCTTATTGACAAATAAAGATCATCCAACCAATTGTAATACAACACAAAGACAATGTCAGTAAATGTAAACGAAATGCACATTTTAAAAGATTATTTCATTTATTCAAGGTAAAGAGTCATTCAATACCTATATCACCCATGTGAAAAAAGCAATTGCCTCTCGACAGCTAATTGGTGGCAACAACTGCAATCAAATGTTAGTGATTGCTGTGGAGGACTTTGGCCCAAACTTCTTTGAGGAATTCTTCTAAACAGCCACATTTCCAGGATGTGAACAAGATGCAAAAGATCATGCCACAGCATCTCAATCGAATTCAAGTCAGGACTTTGACTAGGCCTCTCCATCAGCTTCATTTTGTTTCTTTTGAGCCATTTATGGGTGGACTTGCTGGTGTGCTTTGGATTACTGTCCTGCTACATGACCCAACGATGTTTGCGGTTTATAGGTCACAAACTGATGGCTGGACATTCACCTTCAGGATATTCTGTTTGAGAGCAGAATACAAGGATCCACCAAAAATGCCAAGTTGCTCAGGTCCTGAAGCAGCCCCTTTCCATCAAACTACCACCATTGCCTTTGGCCGAAGGTAGGATTATCTTATCGTGGAAAGCTGCGTTTGTCAGAAATTTAATTTGTGTATACTGTATGTAATTTTATGCATTTTCCGTAAATTATATTTTCTTCGCATTGTTTTGCTCTGTGCTCCTGTCATTCTCTAGTGTGGTCTCCACATGCTTTTGTTCACATCCGAACACATGCACCTCGCCAAAGTAAAACCAGGAAAGCGGTATTTATTTCAGTCCATGTTCCAGATTTGAATAGTTTCCAGATTTTACTTTGTGAAAAAGCCAGGCTCACTCAGTTAGCCAGCTTTGTGGAATACCCCCCTGGTTTAATAGCCTCTCTTGTTACTCTTGCTCAGATAATGGGTTACGGCTAAAAGTCACACTTGCTAAAACATTTTGACGGTGGTATGAAAAGTAGCATGAAGGCCCTGCAGTAACCACAACACTTAATGCTTAATTACATTTATAGACAGGGGAGAACTTATAACAGTTTGATCATCACCAAACTTTTCTCCTAGAATCCATTTCTGCAAGTTCATCAGCAACCAGGGCGTGCACAAGCTGCTAAATAAATTGTGACCACAGTGCATTCTGCCAGATTGTTTTCCTAAATAGTATTTTTTTTTTTTCCAGCTAGCTTTTCAGGCACAATGAATTGAGAGAATTCTTCCAATACCAGGCAGGCTACGGCCTTCTTTCCCAAACCAACACAAAAAAATAAGCAATCCATTAAGGATCTTAAAATGAAACAGTGAACAACAACACCAATGAGAAATACTGCTGCTTGGTCAGCCATGCTCAGCTGATTAGCTAGATTGTTCTTAGACAACACAACATTTCCATTGGTCTATTTTTCACCTGCACTGAATAGCGCTCATCCATAAAAAACACTTTCCAAACACCAGGATTTTAATATAAAAAATAATCTCTATTTTAGTAGCACCAAAGATATGTAGCGTACCGACTAACAAAACATCATACATCTGAGTCAAAAGATTTGTATGCCTCATAATGACTCTCGGTGCATGATTATCATTCAGTGACCCTGGGGAGCAGTTTTATCAGACATGAAAGGAGAACATAAATGAACACTGACAGGGTAACTTGGCATCCTACAGACACTACAAAAGCATTTACTGAATACAAGAAAGGAAACAAGAAAATATTATCCTTATTACAGAAAGCCACACCTTCCCTAGATGTGCAAGCTGAGTCACTACTTTACTGGAATTAAATCTTTTTTTAAAAAAAGTCAAGTGGCATAAAGGCTGCATTAAGAATGCGGGCTACTAATGACGAGACAACACGTGGTTTGCTGAAGGTTGTTTCTGTGGTCATTGACAAAGATGTTTGAATTTTTTTTATGTATAATTTTTGAGCCTCCTGATCAGGCCTTCAGTCGTGCTGAGCTGAAGTGCGCTCAATTTCTTCCACATGTAACTCCACATAGTAGATAATGGCCTGAGGTTGTTTCATTTCTCATCTTGATGAATGACCATACGAGACATAAAAAGTAATCAACAGCCTTAAATAAAGCCAAGAGGCCTGTTCCACTACACAGGATTATACAGCAGGAAAATTGCGGCTAGTAACACCTGGAAACTGCTCAGATCTGGAATATGGACTGAGGTAAAAAGATCTGTTCCAGGTTTTACTCTGAACAGTTATCAGGCTAACTAAGAAATCCTGCTTTATGGAACAAGCTCAGGGGCATGGCAGATCTTGAATCCTGAAAGAAGCGGTCAAACAAAACTGATCAATCAGAAACACGCGAGAAGCCACTTATTCCAAATGGTACAGTGCTAGGGGGGTATTGTGCTGTAGTAGGTAGCATTTTTGCCTCACAGCAAGAGGGTCCTGGATTCAAATCCCACCTGGGGGCTGGGGCCTCTCTACACAGGGTTTGCATATTCTCTCAAAGTTACCGTGGGTTTCCCTGTACTCTAGTTTCCTCCCACAGTCCAAAGGCCGGCATGTCAGGCTAAATGGCCACTCTAAAATCACCCTCAGGTGAGAATGAATAGAGTGTGCAATCTATGACGCATTGCCAAGCTGTCCAGGACGTGTCCCTGCCAGTGGTGTTGTGGTCTAAAGGGAAGTGGGATTACTCCATTAGGTAGATGGGAAGATCAATAAGGAGAAAGTGGGTATAGGCCTACTTCCCAATGCATTTAAATGGCTTTTTGGCTGATAGGCGGGCATACTGTAAATTGCGAGAAAGAGAGATGGGTATCTACTCCATATACCTGCCGCTACCCTCCACCACACCACTGGTCACTGCCTTTTGGTTAGTTGGGATAGGCAACAACTCATCCACAACCCTCGCGAGGAAGAAGAGGTTTAGATAATGGATGGATGATATGGCGCGAGGAAATAAACTGGAAAGTATTCCTATATAGGACCAAAAATTAATTTTAATATTATGGAGCTTCTTGATATGGCTACTGTGGGCTCACGGTTTTAACTATTTCCATGTACAAAAAAAAACCCAAGAACAGTAAAATGACATAGATTTCAATTAATTTCAACACATGCTCCCCCACTTGCCTGATTGAATCCAATTACTTTGCAATGGCCGGAAAGGACGCGCCTCCTGCTCAGAAATACTCAAAGACATTGGCTCATGAAGAAAATTTAACCGGAAAATAAAACGCCTACGTTGAGTAGCCATATAAAATTGCCTAGATAACTTACCTTTCAGGTCTGAGATTGAATTGGACTTACTTAGGCTTCCGATTTTAGGCCATGTATGAAAATAAAGAGCGGAGTACGAGGTAGTAAGGAAGAAACCAGCCAATTCCAAGTCCACATTCAAAGACTCAAACCAAAAGCAAATTACCTTTGGTAAATTGAACTTGATTCCAGCCCACGCACGCAACTTTCTCCAGACAGCAAAGGTCGGAAGGCTTTCAAGCAGCTCTTTCATAGACATATCGTATTGTGAAAAATCCGCGCGACATCAACAATGAACAGACAAGACACAGCGACAAATGCAGACGTATTTTACACTAAATTGACACAGCAGGAATGGATCGGCCAGAGCACAAAGAGATCACTGATGTCAGAAATCATTACTTTGCAAGTGGTAACGTTAATTATATAGGCCTACGCATTTCTTGTAATCACGTGGTCAGCCATCAGCGTGTTAAATGTGAAGAAAAATATTTAAACTGTTATATTAGAATGCGAAAATATTTTAAATGATAAACATTCACATTTAAAATGAAGTCAAGCTAAAATTACACCTCCCGATTTTTATTTCCGCTTTGGCAAATGAATAGAATTCTATTGTTGTACTTACAAGATCTCAAAATCATGTTAAAGTTGTCTGTATGCAAGGCATTGTCAGTCGATCAGTTCTACAGAACAAACATTGTGCGGGAAATTACTAACAGCAGGTTTCACGCTATCTGGGCACTTAAGTACAATCAGTGCCGGGACTTTGAACTGCCTCCACAGCTCAGTGCCGGAGACAAGTGAATTTTTATACTGACAAAGAAGGTATAAACTGGCAACTCCAGGAGTTCACTGCCATATACAACTTGCCATGTTGCAGATGCACATCTTATTCTTAATCCATTAGACCCTACTCGTTTGAATGGGAGTAGACTGAATGCCAATGGATAACTACTGTGGATAAATAAATCCTTGCGCCGGTGCTTTCAGAAGACACGCCTGCCAAATCTGTAATTACTTCGTTCGTGCCAGTGTTTGCTCACTCACGCTGGGATAGGCCTAGTATCCGTAGCTGCAGCAACATAACAAACTAAATGGGAGAATCTCTGAACCATGCAAACCGTACCATCGTCAAGCACTGTCTGTAAATGTGGATGCAGTATTCTCATACCCCTGCAATTGTCCTGCTGTTGGCATACGGCAAGTGAATTCTGACTTATTGCTTATAACAGTTGTTTTATTGTGTGCAATAATGAGGACTTATTATTTATTTATTTATTTTTTTTAAATGGGGACCTTTTAAGTGCAACTTGATTTTAATGCCTGTCAGAGATAGGTTATAACTGAAATATGTTTTCCAGAATTATTATTTTATTCTATTTTCAGATAATTATTCATTGTAGTAGGGTCAGGTAGTAATTGTGCTGTATATTTAAGTATATACTGCCTACGAAGGGGATAGGCAGCACCCAGGGCTCTTAATCGCCTACCTGGGAGACATTTCAGTTCCAGGAAAGTTTGGTGGGGTTTGACTAAAGTTAAATGTCTCTGATTTCTGTCACAGGCTGAGCGAGGGCTCCACCATGCTGAGGAGTCGTCTGAAGATTGAGGAGAAGGAGATGGACTTTGAGTTCAAGGTGGAGACCGTGCAGTTTAACAAGTGTGGTCGCTACATCCTGAGGCTTACACTGGAGAACCCACTGCAGGAGGACTCAGGTGCAGGGGTGCGGCTGAGGGTAAATGATGGGGAGGTCCTCCACACCAGCAGGGGCTGTACTGATCCTATTCAGCAGAGCAGTCTGGAGGAGGTCTACACTTGTCTGCTCAGGAAGTTTGTCTTCACTCTGCCTAAAGGTACATACAGAGCCTTCCCATAGATGTAAATTCAGTTGTCATTTTTGTCTCTGTTCCTATTGGAACTTCAGCAAGGTGAGAAATGACTAAAGCTGACTAATGCTCTTGTCATCCATGTCCCAGTACTGACCCTTTCAAATTGAATTTGGTCTTCTCCTTTTGCCATGTTGATGCAAAATCTAGGTCAACTGGGCCTGTTCAGATTTTTTATTTATTTATTTTTTTTACATTATCAAAGATATTAGTTTTTTCATTGTCTCATGCAGTGAATCTGTATAGAAGCACATGCATTAATCATGTTTCTTCACTAAGTTATGCTAATTTTCCCTTTAGTTTTTTCAGTCATCTGTATCTGTGCTGGCGCTGTGTGATATGGACCAAATCAAATCTCACTATATCTGACTGAACACTTCAATATCAATATTGAGGAAATATTATGGGGATTGCTATTGGTGCTTCCACTAAATATTAACTCAGTGATTTTTGATGAACAGGCATTATTAATGTGGGTATGATGGCCAAGCAGGTACAGTCAATAGCTAAAACAGTCTCATGATGGCAGACAATTGAATCCCTTTACTGTAATGCAGCCTTCAAAATAAGAAAAGACGAAACTTTTTGCTCATGGCATGATAATATGGTATGTCAATATCCTAGAGGATATTTTATATGACAATATGAATCTAATATTGATATATATTTCAGCCCTAATCTGTGCACGTGTGTGCGACGCTGGTGAGTAGCCCCTTCCTCTTTCATCCCTGTTAAGGCTTTTGCAAAAATGACAAAAACCACGATGTACGTCTGCGAGTGGAGGCTGTGCGCCTAACAGACTCGCGGTTGACGTCATCAGCGGACGAGGAGGGCAGCACCAGAGCGGGTGAAGGATTCTTTGCCATCTTCCCGCGCACCAACACGCCGCGGATCAACATCTTCGCCAGCAGAGACGAGGAGTTGTACCACTACAGAGGGATCATGGCCCTGCTGCGTGTCCACAACGATTACCTGGCCATGCACTGCGGCCGGCTGGCGTATGTCGTCGCCTTTCACGAGTCCCGCCCCTCTCCGTCACCCTCTGATGATGTCAGCAGCTTGACGTGGGTTGGTGATGTGTCGGAACGCCAAACTCCCCGCGCCCCTTCCCCAAGTCCCTCCTTGCTTCAAGTGCCCCAACTAGTTTTAGGGTCTGCTGTTTCGCCAGACGACTCGGCTCCTCTCGGCGACCGCGACCAGCCAGGGGATCCCAGGACTGTCCCTGGGTGTCCACATCCTTCCCCACGCCCAGATCCGCAGGTGAAATAGAGTCCTTCCCTCTTCCAGTAACTGCTGTAATCTGTCATTGAAATCAATTACTGTGGAGTGAGCTGACTCACAGTCCTTTAGCTAATTGAACACATTCATCTCATCATCATTTTTTATTTCTGATGTTAACATTATTAGGTTCAATTAAATTTAGTGATAGGAAAATGATGAGCCTTGTTGGGCTGAATGGCCTGTTATCATGCTATGTTATGTAACATATTGGTAACATATGTGAGAGAGTGTCACTATGTGGTTTTATTATGACCACAATTATAATTTTTTTCTCCCCAACCTGGTGCTGTTCCACAGTCCCACCTGAAACCTGAGAGAGTGCCAAATGCCAAGGCAGACACCTCCAGGAACCGCCTGCCCACCTCTCCCTGGAAAGAGATTCCATTACCCCCACAGAAACAGCCCCCAGTCATGACCCCCACTCCAGAAGGAATGTCCAGCTACCCTCCGGAGGGCTTTTACAGGAAGGACCCTCTGCAATCACCCCACGTACATGTGAGTGAGGCTTGTGTTTGCACAGATCTAAATCGCTTTATTCTTTGCATCACAGTCCACACACTGCACATGCTTTCAGTGCATTCGGATTATCGTAATTCTACATGGGGCCCTGTGGATCCATGCTATGTCAAACCAAACAAAATTTGGTTTGACTGAATTCAATGACTTGGAAAAAATAAAAAAATTTAAGATAAAATTCCTTTATTTTAACACTTCTCCATTTCTCCCACCGTTGGTGTATCTGTCTGTCTGTGTTTGTTTGCCCTTTCAGTGAAATTGCAGTGAGTTTGAATGGATTTTTATAGAAATGCTTTTATATGTAAATACGATGTGCAAAAATGAACCTTGGAAATTTTTGTTTCTCAATTTCTTTATTAGACTTGCCATTTTCTCCGTTGCAACTTTCCATTTCACCTAAATTGCATGTTATCCTCATGATGCTGATTTATGGAGTGTGTGATGTATTTATTTCTACTGTAATGGATGGTTAGGCAGCTAAAGGGCTCCTGCCACCCCTAAATGAAGACTGAGAATCCTCTGGCAGCTGAATGTTATTCGAACTGCAGTGTATACCAGTGATCAATAAGGCATGTGATACTCAATTAGGTCCTAATGGAGTTAGCTTGTGTCTTCAGCGAAATGAAGCAGATAAGCTGATCTAAATTGATAACCATAACGATGGTGAATCTAATCAGCATCCGCCTGTCACAAAAATGATTATTTTTATCATTAAATGTATTGTAATGCCAACTCATCCTCCCATGTCCTAAGTGATGATATTTCAAAAATATTGTGAATTGTATCCACTTGCTGATACCCTGAATTTGTAAGGTTCTTACTGCTGCAGTTTCCCTTGTTCAGGTTTTATAGAAAATAATGGTCTCAAAAAATTTCAAAAATCAAGCCTGTTCAGTATGTACAGCTGGACATGAATGATTTTAACATCTCAATCAGTGGGTCGCAGCCAAAAGATCTTTTCCGCGATGAGAACAAGTTCATGTCTAAGAACCAAAAAAAAAAGAATGCATTTCTTATGTCCGCTGTTGACATTTCTGCTGGTGCTCCGCAGAGTTCACTGTTGCAGGAGAGAACACAAACAGAACAGCTGACATGATTATGTCTCACTAAGACTGGATGTTCCACATGTCTCTAGTTTGGTGAATACCAGTGCTTGACATTTTGGAAAATGTACTCATTGGCACCACCCTACGGGGTCTGCAAGGAGGGTGGGGGGCGGAATATCCCTGAGAAAAAATGTTAGCGAGATGAGGGGTGGAGGAGATGGGAGTTGTGGCAGAGGGTTGGTGGATTGTGTGTGGGATGTGCCAGCCAATTGCGTGCTGTATATTTTGACAATACATACTGAAACAATGCACATTCCGTTCGGTCACTGCGTATGGTCACATCCGATTTCCTCTGAATCCACAAGGCTTAAGGGATATGATGTTTATGGTTTCAGCTGGTTTGTAATGTTTAAAAAAAAAAAAAATGTAAAAAATCTTAAGCTGTTCATTTATGGAATGGCAGTGTTCAGTGGAACACAATAAAGGTAAATTATTATGCTTTTTTATTGAAAATGTAATTTGCTGAGATGGGTTTGAGTGTTTGGTGGGGGGTTTGTTTAAACCAAGTTGATGCTGCCAAGTCTCGCTAATGGAGAATTGAACTCAGTTGTGAAATATACAGTCCTGTGGGTCATTCACCAGTGTGTAATTGACCTTGCTCTCATGCTGCTACTCTTGTCAGAGTCTGTACGGGTGTCACTGGAAATGAAGGTAGGTGAGGGTCAGACAGGGTTTACTGTGTGGGAGCGCAACCCAGACATTCTTTTCAATTTCAACCATGTAAATGCGCATTTCAGGATCTGTTGAAAAAAGTGGTTGCTTCCACTTTCATTTATTTCTACATATTTTTCGCTGCAAATCGTTTCAGAGGTTACAAAAAATGACAAAGGCGATTTGTGTAAGCCTAAAAATGTTTTCAAACGTTAACCATATCTTTAATTAATGAAATTATCCAACACCTACTGGCTAAAATAAATAACTGCCTCCTCGGTGATTCAATCCCAAATTTAAAACATAGTTAGGAAAAATCAGGCTAAAAGCACCCAGGCTTGATTTCTACCAGCTCTGTCAAATCTGAACGTAGATTAAATATATCTTTTGCAGCAATGTCACTTGGGTTAAAAGATCTCAACATAACAGACAAGTGCATTATTCTGCAAACAAAGAATAGGCGAGAAGAGATGAGAGAAAATGTTATTGAATATTTTCAGTCTGTTTCGAAGGTTCTGGGAGTCTTGCAAACTATAGCGAGAGTTTTTATTTTCAAATTTGAAAACTTGAAACAGTGGGGAATACAGTGCCATGAAAAAATATTTGCCCCCTTCCTGATTACTTACTTTTTTGCATCTTTTTCACACTTAAATGTTTCAGATTATCAATCAAATTTTAATATCAGACAAAAATAACCTGAGTAAATACCAAATTCAGTTTTTATGTGATGATTTGTTTATTAAGGGGAAAAAGCTATCCAAACCTACCTGGCCCTATGTGAAAAAGTAATTGCCCCTCCTTCTTATATCATGAATTAACTGTGATTAACCGCATTTTTGAGTCCATTTTCAGTAGCCACACCCAGGCCTGACCACTGCCAGCCCTGTTAAATCAAGAAATCACTTTAATTAAAAAGTGAAGTTGGCTAAAAGATCTCAAAAAGCAACATGTCATGCCCCGAACTAAAGAAATTCAAGAAAAGATGAGAAACAAAGAAATTGGCATCTATCAGTCTGGAAAGGGTTGCAAACCTATTTCTAAGGCTTTGGGACTCCGGCGAATCACGGTCAGAGCCATTACCCGTAAATGGAGAAAACGTGGAACAGTGGTGAACCTTCCCAGGAGTGGCTGGACTACCAAAATTACTCCAAGAGCGCATCAACGACTCATCCAGGAGGTCACAAAAAAACCTGTAACAACATCTGAAGAACTGCAGGACTCACTTGCCTCAGTTAAAGTCATTGTTCATAATTCAACAACAAGGAAGAGACAGGGCAAAAATGGCATCCATGGGAGAGTTCCAAGGCGAAAACCTCTGCTGATCAAAAAGAACACAAAGGCTCATCTCACATTTGCCAAAAAACATCTTGATGATCCCCAAGACTTTTGGGAAAATATTCTGTGGACTGAGGAGACAAAAGTTAAACTTTCTGGAAGGTGTGCCTCCTGTTACATCAGGTGTAAAACTAACACAGCATTTCATGAAAAGAATATCATACCAAAAGTCAAACGTGGTGGTGGTAGTGTGATGATTTGGGGCTGTTTTGCTGGTTTCGGACCTGGATGACTTTTAATAATTGATGGAACTATGAATTCTGCTCTCCACCGGAAAATTCTGAAGGAAAATGTCCAACCATCAGTTTGTGGCCTCAAGCACAAGCACACTTGGATTATGCAGCAGGACAATGATCCGAAACACACCAGTAAGTCCAGCTCTGAATGGCTTAATAAAAACAAAATGAGTATTTTGGAGAGGCCGAGTCAAAGTCCGGACGAAAATCTGCTTGAGATGCTGTGGCATGACCTTAAATAGGCCATTCATGCTCAAAAACCCTCCAATGTGGTTGAATCAAAACAATTCTGCAAAGATAAGTGGGCTAAAATTCTTATACGGCAATGTGAAAGACTCATTGCCAGTTATCGCAAATGTTTGATTGCAGTACTTGTCACCGAGGGTAGCACAACCTGTTATTAGTATGTAGGGGGCATTTACTATTTCACATAGGGCCAGGTAGGTTTGGATACCTTTTTTCCCTTACTAAATGACATCATCATTTAAAAACTGCATTTTGTATTTACTCGGGTTGTCTTTATCTACAAAACCCAAAACCAGTGAAGTTGGCACGTTATGTAAATCGTAGATAAAAACTGAATACAATGATTTGCAAATCCTTTTCAACTTATATTCAATTGTATACACTGCAAAGACAAGATGTTTAATTTTCATACTAAGAAACTTTTTTTTTTTTTGCAAATAACCATTAACTTAGAATTTAAAGGCAGCAACGCATTGCAAAAAAGTTGGCACAGGGGCCTTTTTACCACTTTGTTACATCGCCTTTCCTTTCAACGACACTCAGTAAATGTTTGGGAACTGAGGAGACCAATTTTTTGCAGCTTTTCAGGTGGAACTCTTTCCCATTCTTGCTTGATGTACAGCTTAAGTTGTTCAACAGTCCGGGGTCTCCGTTGTCGTATTTTACGCTTCATAATGCGCCACACATTTTCAATGGGAGACAGGTCTGGACTACAGGCAGGCCAGTCTAGTACCCGCACTCTTTTACCACGGAGCCATGCTCTTGTAACACGTGCAGAATGTGGCTTGGCATTGTCTTGCTGAAATAAGCAGGGGCGTACATGAAAAAGACGTTGCTTGGATGGCAACATATGTTGCTCCAAAACCTGTATGTACCTTTCAGCATTAATGGTGCTTTCACATATGTGTAAGTTGCTCATGCCTTGGGCACTTATACACCCCCATACCATCACAGATGCTGGCTTTTGTACTTTGCGCCTATAACAGTCCAGATGGTTCTTTTCCTCTTTGGTCCGGAGGACACGACGTCCACAGTTTCCAAAAACAATTTGAAATGTGGACTTATCAGACCACAGAACACTTTTCCACTTTGCATCAGTCCATCTTAGATGAGCTTGGGCCCATTGAAGCTGGCGGCGTTTCTGGGTGCTGTTGATAAATGTCTTTCGCTTTGCATTGTAGAGTTTTAACTTGCACTTGCAGATGTAGCGACGAACTGTAGTTACTGACAGTGGTTTTCTGAAGTGTTCCTGAGCCCATGTGGTGATGTCCTTTACACACTGATGTCGGTTTTTGATGCAGTGCCGCCTGAAGGATCGAAGGTCACGGGCATTCAATGTTGGTTTTCGGCCTTGTCGCTTACGTGCAGTGATTTCTCCAGATTCTCTGAACCTTCTGACGATATTACGGACCGTAGATGATGAAATCCCTACATTTCTTACAATAGCTCATTGAGGAATGTTGTTTTTGAACTGTTCAACAATCAGCTCACGCATTTCTTCACGAAGTGCTGACCCTCGCCCCATCCTTGTTTGTGAATGACTGAGCATTTCAGGGAAACTGCTTTTATACCCAATCATGGCACCCACCTGTTCCCAATTAGCCCGTTCACCTGTGGGATGTTCCAAATAAGTGCTTGATGAGCATTCCTTAACTCTCTCTTTTTTGCCACTTGTGCCAGCTTTTTTGAAACATGTTGCAGGCATCAAATTCCAAATGAGCTAATATTTGCAAAAAATTACAAAGATTACCTGTTCGAACATTAAGTAACTTATCTTTGCAGTGTATTCAATTGAATATAGGTTGAAAAGGATTTGCAAATCCACTGGTTTTGGGTTTTGCAGTAAAATTTGTTTGATCTGAAACATTTAAGTGCGACAAATATGCAAAAAAAAAAAAGAAATCAGGAAGGGGGCAAATACTTCTTCATGGCACTGTATTTTCAGCCTATCATATTTTTTCAAGAACGCATTGACAACTCATCCGGATATTCTCAAAAGAACCCTGACAAAGGATCTTGCTCTCCAGATATGTTCAGCTTTTGCAATTCCATCCTTTAGAAAGGCACTAAGTAAAAATGGTATCCACAAGTAAACTCTGCTCACCAAAAAAAAAAAAAAAAAGACTTGTCTCAAATTTGCCAAAAAAATACCTTGACCCCTAAGCCTTTTGAGATAATTTTCTGAGCTGATGATTGAAAAGTGGAACTTTTTGGAAGATGTTGGTATCATTTAACCTGGTGTGAACTGTGAAATTTACGCAGCCTTTCACAAAACGTGCATCACTCTGACAGCCCAACGTGGTGGTGGTAGTAGTGCGCTGCAATGGGGAAAAATCTGTAGCTCGTGAGCAAGTCCACCTCTGAATGGCTTAAAAGGATCAATATTGAGATTTTGGAGTGTCGTAGTCTTGATATCAGCCCTGCTGAGATGCTGTGGCACGACCCTAATTGGGCAGTTTACACTCAGAAATCTTCCAATGTGTCTGAAAGACTGGGCCAATATTTTTCTACAGTGATGTCAAAGACTGATATCCAGAGTTCTGATATCAGACCTGTTCAGTAGCAGGTGTTGCTGTTCAAGGTAAACTTATCATGCTGTTAAGAAGGCAATTACCTTTTCACAATGGTACTTTAAGCTATGATATGAACGTTACATCATAGTTTTCCCTAAATAAATGAAATGAACATTTGAAACTGCATTTTTGTATGTTTCCGTGTTGTGCATTTCTCATACAATTCTTTATTAGGATCTGAAACCATTTTGTGGCATAAATTGAGGAAATCAGGAGGGATAAGTACCATTTCATTGGGTTTTTGTTAATATGTAATGTTTAAATTAGACACTTTCATGTTCCCCAAGTACAACATTTCTTACAGGGGAATTAAGAACACATTCACATGTGCATTTAAAACAGATTTAACTAATCTTTTATTGAAGGTAAAATTAATTACTTGAATCTTGGATTAAAGACCTTGAGACTAGAAAAAATGCATGGAATGTATAATTCAGGACTTTGAAAAGCTAGTAAATGTCTCAAACTGGATGATTTTGCTTGAGTTTTCATCCATTTTCAATTATAAATGTAATTGGTATGAGCACATGTAATGTACTTGCTATAATAATAATAATAAATTTATATAGCACCTTTCAAGGAATACAGCACACAGTGCTTCACAAACAGGTAAAATACATGTACATAAAAGCAAAAAACAATATGGGGAAGTAGTGAATTAAACATCAAAGTAGGAAAAATCAAGATAATAAAAGGAGACATAAATGAAAAGACACCCATAATAAAATAATTTAAACCGTAAAATCAGCAAAAGCAAGCCTAAAAAATGAGTCTTTAAAAGAGATCTAAAAGACTATAGAGACTCAGCAATTCTTATGTTGTTTACGAGGCTGTTCCAGAGTATTGGAGCCTTAACCGAAAAGGCTCGATCACCCTTTGTTTTTAACTTGGACTCTGGAACAGCCAGTAATGCTTGTTTTGAAGATCTCCGCAATCTTTTAGGTCTGTAAGGATTTAAAAGCTCACGTATATATTCTGGTGCCATGCCATGTAGTGCTTTGAAGGTAATTAACAAAATTTTAAAATCAATTCGAAATTGGACTGGCAGCCGGTGCAAAGATGCCAAAATTGGAGTAATGCGGGCTCTTTTATTTGTTTTAGTGAGCAGTCTTGCTACTGAAATTTGAACCACTTGCAGTTTGTCTTATTCAGCAAAAATGTCTTATTCAGACAAGTAAATAATGAGTTGCAGTAGTCTAATCTTGACGAGATAAAAGCATGAATAATTTTTCCCATATCTTCAAATGACAGAACAGACATAATTGTGACCTAACCATGTGACCTAAAATGTGAGAAGTGATTTTTCCCTGAACAGCAGAGATTAAAAAAAAATGAAAAGCTGGGCAGGTTCAGGATCTTTATAATATGGGAATGTTCATGAAAGGATTAATTTTAGCAGTTGAAATCTCCTCATGTTATTTACCTGCCTCTTTTTTTTAAACAGTCCGAGGAGCAATGGAAATGTTATCTGTGTTGGCAAACTTAGCTGGCTTTCAATAAGAGAAACCAATTGATGAAGCTCTCAAGGTTCATTATGGTCTTATGGTCCATTTTCAATTAGTCATCAGACTTCCTGCTTCTTCATTAAAAGGCAATTTGCCCATTTACTTTGGCATTCTTTCTTTTCTCTGGAAACAGAGATTTTTCACAGCTAGTATAGATCTCTGCCTGTGTCAGGGCATCTCTTAACAAGGGCAGAGATATGAAACTGTTGGGAGAGGTCTTTGGCATTGTCCTTTTCATACAGAAATCAGCATGGAACTCTCTGCCTTTCACTGAGCCTGTCTATTAGAGAAAATAGACCAACTCTAGGCCTTATCAATTTCTTGAAATGCTCACTTCTTTCAAAAAACCAACTTGTTTAATTTAAATGGATGACAAATATGTACAATGTAAGTTTTATCATCTCCCTGGATATGGCTCATAATGTCTTAACTACATATAATGGGGCTCATTTTGATAAAATAATAACTTGTGCTCATAATTGTGCCAACAAAAATGCAGACTATTGAACAGAATTTTTAAACAGAAAATGCAGTATCTGCAATCTACTGTCTTTGCTTAAGAGGTGAACTGGGCTGTGTGAAATGGCTGCCAATGAAATAATTTGTTCTGCCTCTTCACTCTCATTACATTACATTACAAGACGGGGAGACTGGGGTCCGATGAGCCATGGGGACTAATGAGCCATATCACTATATTGCGATCAATCGATGCCAAAAGTGTGTAAAATCGGCAAAATAGTCATATGGCTCATTTATCCTCACGACTCATCAGTCAATTGTCAAATATTTTGCCTATTTTAAGCAGCTCTGTCATTGATTGATTGCAAAATAGTGATATGGTTCATTGGTCCCCATGGCTCATGGGACTCCAGTCTCCCCTACTTAGCTGATGCTCTACTCCAGAGTGACGTACAAAGTGCAAAAGTGCTGAGCTCCAAGGAGACAAGCTAAAGTGCTAATAGATGAAGTGACAAAAGAAACACCAAACGAAAATTGTAGAACTAGAATGAACCCGTAGCCAACCGAAACAAACCAGCAGAGTTAACAAATTCCAGCAGCACAGTTAACATAAATGACCAGCACAGTTAACAAAAGGAGACTCGGGTATCGTGGCACGTGACATGAGGAGTGTTACTCCGAGGGCAGTCGAGTAGTGGAGAGGTTGAGCCTGAGGAGGTGAGTTTTCAGGCTGCGTTTGAAGGTGCTCAGTGACTCTGACGTGCTGACGTCGATTGGTAGTTCATTCCACAAACCGGGAGCCAGGACAGACCGCAGTCTTGAGCGGGATGAGCAGGAGCTACAAATTGACTAAAATCTAAATTTAATTGGTAATAATAAAGGACAAAATTATGAAAACTGTTAAAATGCCCACAAGCTGATTCACATCATCTAAGGTGTTTCTCACTAATTGAGCACAAAAAAAAAAAAAAAAAAAAAATTCTGTTAGCTACAAGAATTCGATTGGCTTTGTATTTTATGGAGGGTATTATACTTGAGAGGGAACTAAAAAATGGAGTAAATTAACACACCTCTTCAGGAGTTATTCAATGTCGTCTCCTCCCAGGGTGCTGGCTTTGCAGCCTCACACCTCATAACATTAGGGTGAGTGATCCTGCAGAAGTGTTGTGGAGCTGGACTGTTCATCAAGGACAGATGTAATCAGATTGTCAACATTGTGCTTTTATTGCTAGTTTATTGCTTTTCAACTGAAAAGACTGATTGCTTTGTTGAAATGGCGAGATGCACTCTGATCTATTCAGTACCGGCTGGGTCAAAAACTGTTGGAAGATTTCCCCTTTAAAGGTCAGGAAACTGTTAATGGTCTACATACGATAACTCAGTTATCACTTTGTTGTATATAGATACATGCCAGGCTATTTTATGCTGTGGGTTTCACCGTGGTTTTTTATCAGTTTTGGAAATGCATTTTCTCTTTCATTTTTTTTTTCCTCTGCGCCCTATTCAATTTCTATACCATTCTCAGTTGTGTTATTTTTCTTAACTGCGGCATTGAATATTTTCAAAGGATTGTTCCATATTGTAATAAATCATTGGTATAATTTGTGTTTAAGGAAAAAAAAAATGAAGTCTTAAACTCAGTTTTACACAACATACATATTACATATATTAAGGTCCGCGACCCCCTTTAAAAGAAAATGAAGGTGTTTTATGGTAATTACCCGGCACTCTTTTCTGATGACTTTTTCTGCTGCTCAGGGCTTAAAGCATATAAGTACAGCGATAAGAATTACTAATCAAGTGAAGCGGTTGGTACAAAATCTCTTAAGAATTACTGCCCTTTCATTTAGGTGATTTGCATTTAAAGAAGGCATTTTGGCATGATTAAACCCCGCAAAGATGGAATAGACTGGTAAGAGAAACTTGCTGAACTGACCCTTCTATGTCCTCTGTGGGCAATCTTGCCCGAATCCGCAGCTTTTGAAACAAAATTTACTTCAGGCTCTTAAATACGACAGGTAGTTTTTTAGTTTTTCTCCTGTCCGTCTGTCTGCACTTTGCCACGGCTATTACTTTTGATGGGCTCATGATAGGACTTTGATACTTGGCATATGCATTGCTTGTGAGAAGGCATTTCAGCTGGGGTCATGACTTTTGACCTTGTGACCTTGACCTTGAAGCATGACGTTTGGTGACAAAAACTTTAACATGGGCCATAACTTCTCATTAGCTAGTAATAGGCATTTGATACCTGGCATATGTATTCCTTAGGATCAGGCCTTTCTGATGAGGTAATGAATGTTGACCTTGTGACCTTGACCTTTTACCTTTGATTGACTCATGATAGGCCTTTAATGGTTAGCATGTGAATGTTATGCACGGGGACATCAGTGTTTCACAAACGCATCTTGTTTTAAATGTCATTTTTAAGATGATTTGTCTCTGGGTCAGGAAATAATCATCTCAAATAAACAAAACAAAAAGTTAAGGAACGCTCTATTTTGACCCAAGTATGATAAATGCAAAAATTACGTCGTAACATAAATCTTGAGTGTTGTTTATGTCATTGGTGTTAATCCAAGACACACAGTGCATCAAAACATTTGATCAGACGACTTAAGTACCCCAAGTCGGGTATATACCTAGGAAGATCAGAATTACAACTAGTCCGTACCATTAAATCGAAACGTCATCCAACAATGTCCTAAGTTATTTTAATATCTTGTGTGACCACCACATACTCTCACCACAGTTGGAAAGTGTCTTGGACAGTTCAGAACAAGAGAAAATATAAGACAAAAAGCTCAGTGGTCCTTTACTCTTTTTATTGAGTATATTGACATTTTTTTTTAGAAAAAGGCCGTACCTTTAATGTTTCATTCTCGGATCATAATTTATGTCTACATTTACAAAGCATCGGCTGTAATTCAAAAGAAGAATCCAATACGGGAGAGCAGGCAGTGATACAGCGACAGCTGTTTCAGTCGAATAATTCTTAAAAGCAGTGATCTGAGTCATCCTTAGTTTCCTTGGCTGTAGCAGGATTTTTTGTGCTGCCAGACTATTAGTATGCACCTTGAAAGTGGGTTCAACGGTTAACCTCAGTTTATAAACCTTGGCCTTAAGGTGGGGGTTATGTTGTATAGTGCTAAGCAGAAACATAACAACTGATTGGAGGTGGGTTAGGAGGAGCTGCTCAAACAAGGGGGGAGGCAAGGTCTGTACTCTTATCATTGTCTGTATATTGTCAGCTTGTTGATTCCATCTGTGATTGAGGCTGTATTATTTTCTGACCAGAACTCTGTCATTCTGCCCATTAACTGTGGTGTCTTGCCAGTTGTGCCCCAGGAAACCCCCGTCATGTCATGGCAAACAGAACAAAGCATGATGTCAGGAACAACTAATAGTGTTGTAAAAATGCTTTTTTTCCTAACATGCGTGACCCTGGCTCAGTTCCCACTATGCTTAATTGGAATGAGACCAGTCGTCTAGTCCACCTCGTGCACTTAGTTACAGATGGCCGATGGCGCAGCAGAGGATGATTCTCGAACATGGGACGATGTCTGCTCTCATCCAACCATTTTATTATTCTGAATTCAGATATAAAGGATTCCAAGCCTAATTTATAACTGTAATTAAAATGATAGTGTGGTAACTCGGCTATTGTTCTGGATTTTAATATGGCCATAATGTAAATATCATGGTTAAGATGTAACAGGGAGCGAACATCTAGAATGATCCTCTGTGACTTGAACTTTGGCTGGGGTACATCTTGTGGATGTCTGCGGTACACTGCTGACAGCAGTCGCATTTGCATTTGCCTAAGGATGGGGTCCTGGCAAAACAAGAGCCTGGCTGACACAACAAACGGCAAAGCTCCTTGTTCTTAGACCTGTCCTACTCTTGTGGCAGTGGCAGAAGTTCCTAAAGCCTGCATGTTTATGTACTGTGTTAAATGGGAGAGGGAAATCCAAATGTGTTGGAATTAGAAGGGCTTAGTGTTTATGCAGAGCTGACAGGTTACGTAGCCTTTTAGAACAGCCTGTGCTTGGCAGTTGGCTATCTGGATTGTTTTTTTGGTGCTTTTTTTTTTTTCAAACTGTCTGTATAATATGATAGTAAGTGAATTGTTTAAATACTGTGCTGGTGTTCATGGAATTCTGCCTGTACTTTTAGCATTGAACAGACATCTAAATTTGGTGCTTTCATTGTTGACCACATTTTGAATGTTATCAGTCACTTAGATGGCTGTTTCTTAATTCTGCTGTAAGATGGTCAAACGGCATTTCATGCTTGTGTGGACAAAAAGTAACGCAAATTCTCAGCTTGTGAGAATGTGTGCTGGAATGTTGATACCGTGTCAGGTGAGCGTGACTGGATTGTGACATGAGGTCATGAGTAGGCTATTGGCGAAAGGTCGGGAATACCAGTGCAGATGTGGTCACGGCCTTGTGACGCGAACCCTGCATTGCAGGATTGTGATCTGTATTTGGATTGGACATTTCCACGGGCCATGGAATGGTGTCAACAGATTTCAGTACCCCACCTGTCTCTAAGGGGCTTACCTCATAATAAGATTTAAAAATTACACAAAATCTTAAGCATTTTTTCCTCTTTCTGGAAAGACTTAACTGATGGAATTTATCTTCACTCTGACATTATTTTACTCATTCAGATGTATTTTTAGCGGAAACCATGTGTTGCAGGAAGTGTGCTGAAATGAGGCTTGTATTGAACTCTAACCAGAAGCCTAAGAACCAAAAGCGTGGTGTATGGCTTCATCAAAGCCACAAAGCTTTTGACGGGGTGGCCATCTGCATGCTGTGTGAATTTATGTTTTATAATGTAACAATCATGGTTGAATTCTTTTTTCACCATTTTATGAACTGGCATTACCCCCACAAAGAACTGTTGCGGAAATCAAACATTGCTGGACTCTTGAAGTGGCGAGAGGATTGACTGATGCGATTATATTGCTATTAAGCTTCTGTAAGCTTCTACATGGTTTAGGCCGAGTGCTTGTGTGC
Organism: Gymnothorax reevesii; assembly: GCA_029721435.1. Taxonomy (NCBI): domain Eukaryota; kingdom Metazoa; phylum Chordata; class Actinopteri; order Anguilliformes; family Muraenidae; genus Gymnothorax; species Gymnothorax reevesii. The sequence goes on along the minus strand of CM056574.1, from coordinate 25,217,646 downwards.
TGCACGTGACGTGCCGTGTGTGGAGGTATGGAATTAATCGTTTTCTTTTGACAGTTTCACTTGCGGAAGTCTGAGTTTCAGAGCTTGTGTGTACAATATTTAGCTACTGCCAAAACCCTTGTAATATGATGTCATCTACATGATTTACTTATGAAAGCATACTTGCAAAAAAAAAAATCAAAAAAAAATCATAGAATCATGAAACGTTTCCTTTCCATAATTGTAGGGGAGAGTGAATAGTGTCATTCATCTTGGCAGCCATGTTATCGAGAACATGAGTGATGCAGCACAGCTACTGTTCTATTCTCTGGAAGGAAATGTTACCTCGTCATTTTCCATATTCATACTTAAAAGTACATTTTAAAGAGTAAGTACTTATAGAAGGGACACAGCGGCATGTGTCCAACCAAATCTTCATCCTCTTTCACTTGCGATACTTCTGTCCCTCCTTCATTGAATTGTCCTTGTCCTTCTCACGTTTCATCCTTTACTCTCTTTGTATATTCTGCCTATTTCCTGCTTTCTTCACTCCTCTTTCACTCTATTCTCCCACTTGACTCTCTCTCTCCTGGCCTGCCGACATCCTTGATTGAAAATAAAAATGCACGCCGAGACTCCATGTGCTGCTCAGTTGAAGGAATATTTAGAAAAGAAGTTGATAAAATGCAAGTTGTATTTGCTTCATGCTTCAAAAACGTGATGATGTATATTTTATCTTGTAGAGGGAGTCATTCACCCCACTCTCCCATCCTCAGGTGACTGAATCCCCTCCAGAGAGGGACGAGGATCCCTGCTCTCCCCTGTCGGGTAACAGCCACGTGTCCTGTCCTGGTGGGGGGGCAGTGATGGTCACCTTGCATGGAGCCAGCAACCTGCCGCCTCTCAGTGATGGCAGGGTGCCACATCCGTTCGTTATCGTGTGAGTGCCTGTATCATCAATATCCTGGCTTTGAGATGGCCCGGTAATGTGATTATCCCCTACTCGGAAAGTATCATGTGACTGTGCACATACTGTCACATGACAAATCAGGCATTGTCCACACTGCTTTTGATAAAGTTTATTCTGAATTTCTTTACTGAATTACGTGTTTGTGTTACTATTATACAGTATGCTTTGTAATTATGTTGTCCGATTCTCTTAATCTGAAAGGCAGGAGTAAAGCGATTTTCCAAGGTGCCAAAAAAGTAGATTAATTCTTACTTTATGCCATTATACACCAGTCTTTTGACTGCAGTCACGTGACTGTATGTGGAATGTTTCCCTTGGCAAGGGATTAGTCATGAGACCTGACAAAGCAGACTGTGTTTGAATCTTTGCATCAGCATGAATGTAGGTTGCAAAAAAACTATAACAACTTTAGCAGTAACTTTGACAAGAGTTTGACCAATTTTAGGGCAAATATGAACATTTCCTTAGTTCAAAGGTTTCTGAGAAGTCTCCATATGAAATATGTTTTGTTGTGTGAAGTTACACATCGGACATTGAATTTCTTTGGTCTGGCTCCACTATATTATGTGTTAAGCATGTACTGGTGACAATGATTTTAAATAAGATGCCAGTAAGTAGCTGCAGTTCTTTCTCTGAACTGTCTTTTAATTGTGTGTACATAGATTATGCAATAGATTTTGGTTTAGTCATTGTGATGACTTCTTTTCTATGAGTGCAATTTGTGGGCTATACAACCCCAATCCTGAAATAGTTGGGACAAAGTGTAAAAAGTATAAATTGTAAATAAAATCAAAATGCAATGACTTTCAGATCACGAGCCAGTATGTAATTTACAATGGGACATACACAACATTTTTATCCACAAAATGAGCTTATTTCAAATTTTCTGGCTGCAACAGGTCTCAAAAAAGTTGGGACAAAGGCAAAAAATGGCAATTAATACATAAGATAATCAGCTGAAAGAACATTTAGCAAGTAATAAAGTTAACTGGCATCAGGTTTGTAACATAATTGGCTATAAATGGGATGTCTTAGAGAGGCTGAGTCCCTCAGAAGTAAAGATGGCCAGAGGCTCTCCAACCTGAGAAGGTAAAAAACCGTGGTCTTCAAGGCCCTCAGATGCCACTGCATCACTCACCGGCATGATTCTGTCATTGACATTACTAAATGGGCCCAGGAATACTTCAAGAAACCATTATCTGAAAACACAGTCTGCCGTGCCATCCACAGATGCAACCTAAAACTCGATCATGCAGAAATGAAGCCATTGTTGAGCATGATTCACAAGTGCCGCCGTGTTCTGTGGGCCAAGCCTCATTTAAAATGGACAGAAGCAAAGTGTCCTGCGTTGGGACGAGTCCAAATTTGACGGTCTTGTTGGAAATCATGAGCGTTGTGTCCTCTGGGCTAAAGAGGAGAAAGACTACCCCTCCTGTTATCTGCATTCAGTAAAGCCAGCATCTCTGATCATTTGGGGATGCATCAGTGCATATGATGCGGGACACTTGCATGTTTTAAAAAGCACCATGAATGCTGAGAGGTATATAAAGGTTTTAGAGCAACATTTGCTCCCTTCCAGACGACATCTATTCCAGGATAGGCCTTGTGTATTTCAACAGGACAATGCAAAACCACATACTGCAGCTATTACAGCAGCATGGCTTCGTAGCAGAAGAGTCCATGTGCTGAACTGGCCTGCCTGCAGTCCTGATCTTCCACTGATTGAGAACATTTGGCACATAATTAAACGAGTCCATCAAAGGAGACCCAAAACTCTCCAGCATCTGGAAGTCTGTATTAACAAGAGTGGGATCAAATTCCAATGGCTAACTCTTGAAACTTGTCTCCTCAATGCCCAGACGCCTCTACTCTGTGTTTAAAAAGAAGAGGGGATGCTACATCATGGTAAACAGGCCCCTGTCCCAACTTTTTTTTAGACCAGGAGCAGCCATCAAATTTGAAATCATTTTGTGGATAAAATTGTAAAATTTCTCAGTTTCAACATTTGCCATGTTATCTCTATTCTATTGTGAATAAAATACTGGCTGGTGTGATTTGAAAGTCATCGCGTTTTGAATTTATTCACAATTTACACTTTGTCCCAGGTATTTCGGAATTGGGATATCGGGCACATCAAATCAGGAAAGAACCACTGTATCAAGCGTAGTCACAGCTCTAGAAAGGAGTGTAAAGGGTTGCTTGAGCATACAATATACTGTTTGTAGTGGGTTACAAACAGGCTTGCCCCCAGAGAGAAAATCGTATGAGGGTCACCCCCTGCTGGTGTTTTGAATAACACGCACTGTATTTTTTTGATCAGAGTGGTTTAACAATGGTCTTCTGACCACAACAGCCAATTTCATTCCTCATCTGCTGGATATTCAAAAGCCCCCATTTCACAAAGCAGGATAGTGGAACACAGAACAGTCCAGAACAATTTTACTCTTGTTCAGATCAGCGAATGTTCTAGGTTTCTACCCAGCTCAGTAATCCAGAAAACTGAGCATTCATGCATCATAAAATATCCCGAGATGAAGGTCTTACGGTAAGTTCTTTCTCTCAGAATTAAAAATTAATTTGAAGCTAATAATTCTTTTATTACGAAGCCTTCTTCCTGTTACAGCCTCAATATAGTCACTTCTGCTTTCATTTACTGAAAAAGTCTGCTTTCAGGATTGGAATACCGGGATGCTGACTCATAAAATTACAGTATTACATGCCAGGATAAAGCTTGAACAATGACATCCATAAAGCCGTACGACTCTCCATTCCAACTTGACTTGAACATTTTAATATTCAGGTTTATGTACATATGAACAGAAGAACGAAAAAAAAAGTCACTTTTAAGAGGAACGTCTAATGGAAACCTTTTATTGTAGACCCATGATTGCAGCTTGTAAGGCAGTATCTTGTCATAAAATTGACCTTGCTCTCTGAGGTAGATGCTGCCGTGCATATCTACAATGGCGATAAGCAACTCTGGTCCTGAAGGTCCACAGTGTCTGCTGGCTTTTGGCATGCTTTCATGCTTGTGATTTTTTTAAAAGTCTCTGAATGGTTAATGACTCTGCTTATCTAGTTTCCAAAACATGAACTGCTTGCTGATTGGTCAGAGACAAAAGTTTACTAGCACTGTGGCCCTCCAGGACTGGAGTTGCCCATCTCTCTTCTATATTTTAGTGAAGCTGCCTGCAGACATTTGCAGTGTTCACAACAACCATGACCCTGATGGGCCAATGACCATAAATGGGGCTTTCTACATGGAGAATGGATGGTGTTAAAATCGTCCACAGTGTGTTGGGCTGATGTCTTATGTATAGATTTCTGCAGTATTACTCTGGAGGGAAGATGATGTCTTTTCCAGTCTATAAAAAGGGAGAAAGGACGTTGAATTTGATCTACCATTCTCGTGTGCCAGCCAATTTTTCTGTCCATATAGCACCAATGCCAATTTTTCACGGTAAAATGAGGATTGGGTTGTGAAAACAGAAGTTTTCCTCTGAAATATGATGTATTACTGACAACTTTAACTTCACTGATCAATACATTTCAGTTTTTCTGGCATGTCTTCAGTCTGTATAAATACAGAAGGCAGACAAAACAGCTGAAACATCAGCTGGATAGATGCATTTTATTGAGCCCCGTTGGGTAATTCATCCTCTGCATTTAACCCATCCTATAGTTAGGTGCAGTGGGTGGCCACAGAGCAGCGCCCGGGGACCAACTCCAGGCAGCTGGAAACCAGTTCCTTGCTAGGAGTGTTCGTATAATGCATGTTTTTGTGGGTGGGGGAAACTGGAGTACCCTGAGGAAACCCATGTGAACAGGGAGAGAACATGCAAACTCCACACAGAAAGGTTCCAGGCTGGATTCAAACTCTCAACCTTCTTGCTGTAAGGTTGCAACACACCTGTTATTTGGGCACTAGCTATTTGGCCTTTTTGGAACTCTCTTGCTTAACTTAGACTAGTACTGCAAAGTGCTGCTGGTTAGACTTCTCTTAAGCAGTCAAATGCAACTAATTAGTTTTGAAATTAATATGGCTCACATGTCAAAGCCATTGTAATTGTGGTATCAAAGCTCCAGTTAAAGCCATCAAATCAGGTTGATTCAGATATTACATCCATATCTTGTATATTGACCCAGAAATACAGTTTTGTTGTGTCCCTTTATAGCTGGATATTGAAGAAATTTTGGTTGCATTTCTAGTGTATGGGTAAGATGGACATAATCAGCCTGAAAATACAATCTGATCCCTAACTTGTTTACATTGGTGTATGATATACACTGCAGCATATACAGTGGCATTCAGAAGTATAACACGATCAACCCAGAATCTGGAGCTCATAATGCAAGAAAAAATTTGTTTTTGCTCACATATGTTAATAGTAGCAGTGTACAGTATTCTATAAAGGGGTAAGCAGTGAAGTAAGTCTATATTGGAAATGGTAATGCGCATTTTGTTATTTAAAAAAATGAATGTATATTTGCATATATGAATTATCCCAACTGTAATTGTTTATATTCATATCAGATTTAGCCTTCATTCTAATAGAGGGTTGGTGTCCTATCTGAGTAAAAGCTTTTTACCTGGGTTTTCATTGATCGGGTAATCCATTAGCTTGTCTATTCACCGACCACATTTGAAAAGATCAGTTGGGTGTGACAACGGTCAATGAGTATGCAGCTACCCTGACATGCTTATCAGGGAGATAAGTGCAAGTTTATAAATGCATCTACTGAACTCGAGGGCAAGAATTTACAGCCTTCCCTTTTGCATTCTTTGCTTGGATATAGAGGCCAACTCTGTACATTAGTGTTTGAAATGTGTTTGTGTATGTATGTGGCTGCTCATCTACCAATGTGCGTGTGTAGGAGTGTGCATCTGCGCCTGTGTGTGTAGATGGGTATTCCAACCTCTTGCGGGGATCAAATGTCCCCGCAAGTAATAGAATTCTAGATTTCTTCATTCTTATGGGAACATAGGTTAGTGTTAGGTTAAAGGTAGGGTGAGGTTAAGGTTAAGGATAGGCATTAAGTGTTCATGAATGTGGTCAGAATAAAGGGTTTGGGTAATTAATGTAAGTCTGTGGGATTTCCCAACACAATATCAGATCATGTCAGGTGTCCTGTGCCTCATGACCCCTGAGCTTGACCTTCATTTTATTAATCTTTTGTCATAGGCCCTAATCATGAATGAATTGTTTGACCACTCCATGTATGGGTAACTGTCTGTTGCCACTATGACTCCTAACTGGGAAGAGGGCAGTAATATTTGTGCTTCAGATTAAGTTGGACATTTCCATGCTAAAAACATTCCATTGTGTTCTAAAATATGACAATCCCTTACTCTCTTTCCGGAATCTTTTATAAGCTGCTCAAATACTGAAATTGTTACCTTTTTTTTTTTTTTTAGACTGCAACAGAAAATTTTGTTGTGCCCGTAGATGGCTTTACCAACTCCCTAGCAATATGAAGGTTTGGGGTGCCCTGGGCTCCCTTCTAGGGTCAAGTTTATTATCCCCCTCCAAAACGAAGTGGGAGGGGGATATAGGTTTGACCTCCGTGCGTGTGTTTGTGTGTGTGCGTCCGTCCGTCCGTCCGGCCGAGAGAAAGGGGACAGCTTTTCTCAGAAATTATTACAGATAGGGCAACCAAATTTGGTGTGTAGCTTCAGACCATAAAGGCCTTGATGGAGTTCGAAAGTAAGAAGCACACGATTGGCGGGGAATGTTGTTAACCATGTCGACTTGTTTTCCCTGTATTTACTCCCTCTGGGCTAAATTAATAAATGATGTGATATTTCATCTCATTTCTAAGCTGATGATACACAGATGTATTTGTACTGCGAACCATCTGAATCAGTCAAGTTATTTTCCCTTCATAATTGCCTTGCTGCAGTTAAAGACTGGATGTCACAAAATTTTCTGCAGCTCAACTCCTCCAAGATGGACATCCTTATTATTGGCCCAAAGCTCACTCCTGGCAAATTTCTGCCTGCTCTTGGGTCTCTTGCTGAACATGTGGTTCCCACTTTTAAAAACCTTGGATTTCCAGAACTTTCCTCTTGAGTCTCAAGTTGTGTTTTTTCCCACCTGAGGAATATATGTGGCATTAGATTGTATGTTTCTTTTAATGATCTTCAAAGAGTGTTTGATGATTTTATTAATTCTTGTCCGGATTATTGCAATGGAGTATTTACTTGACTTAATAAAAAATCGATTGCATGGTTTTAGGGTATTCAAAATGCAACAGCCAGTATAAACAAAACACCAGAGTGATTATACTTCCCGAATTTTAACTTCCCTTCACCGGCAGTTAGGCCATGTTAGAATTAATTTTAGAAATATTACTGTTAACTTTTAAGGCCCTCTACGGCTTGTGACAGGCTACCTGGTCGAGCTTCTAAAGCATCACTCACAGCCTTTAAGTTTAGGTCTGCGAGGGCCCTGTTTGCAGTTCCTCAGTCAAGACCTAAGACTGAGGTTGACAGGGCTTTTGCTGATAGGGCCCCAACCCTCTGAAATAGCTTGCCGGAGTTACTAATACTTGGCAATTATCTGCCCGCTTTTAAATCTAATTCTTCCTGGTTGGCTTTAGGCTAATTATTTGTGCTGTAACTTATTTTATCATTTACTTTTTTGTGTTACTTTAATCCTTTTTTTGATAGTTCTTTGGTTTTTGTTGTTATCCTTTGTGAAGCATCAGGGAAAAATGGTTGTTTTAAAGGTGCGATATAAATAAAAAAAATATTATTATTGTTGGCCATGATGACACATTTTCAGGAAATTTTGATTCTGTCAGTGGGGGTGGGGAGGAATGTCCAGCAATGGTTGTTAAATTGGCAAAATAACTTGTTCATTTTGACATGAAATATGTCTCTGTTACGGAGATAGACATGTGGGTATCATACTGTTCTGCTGCTATGCATGAGCGTGGAGGGCTGAACAGTAAATCTGTCTCATGGCCATAATGTTGCATTTTAATGCCGTGCAAGTAACATTTGGCAAAGCCATTTGAAATCAATAAATTAGTAATGGTTCTGTCTCTCTTGTGGTGAAGAGTGGAGGAGGCATTTGGGTAGGAAAGTGCAACCAATAAATGGCACATTACAGGAAAGGGTGAGGTTTAGATGGAAGATATTGAGAGGAGTATGAGGGGTTTTGGAGAAAGAGAGGACTTTCTGGGGTGGGGGTTTGAAGATGTTAGAGATGGACTGAGAGAAGAGAAAAGGAAAGAGTGCCAGCACATGGAGGGTTAATCTCAGAAAATGTTAGATTTCTCCTGGAGCCAGTAATTTCTCAGAGCAGAGTTTTCCAACCCTGCTCTTGCATGGCCCCAGCCGTGCACCTTTTTAATGCTTATTTGATGTGACATGCCAAGTTAAGCACATCGAGTGCCCAAATAAAGAGCTGATCAACAAAATCAGGTGCGTGAAATTGGGGAGATGTCCAAAATATGCAGGGCGGGGGTCATCTTGGAGCAGGGTCGGGAAACGCTGACTGAAAGGACCAGAAGGCAAGTTTCGCCCCCCTCCCCCACCCAAATACCCAAAAATCAATCTGATTAGTGTTCACGGGCACGAAGGCCCGGCTATCAAGAGCGGCGATGTGTGGTTAGCCATTAGTTGAGAGGAAGAGCTCCACTTGGAGAGCAGTGAAGTGGTGGATGTCTAAGTGGATCTTTATTAAAATTTAATCCACCTGCCGTTCATTGGGGGGAGGATGGGGTCTCAGGACAGAATAGAGATCAAGTTTAAAAAATTAAGACCTCTTTGTTTTCAGGCTATGATGGGGAATGTGTGTTCCCTCAGTTCTGGAGCATAGGCCTGTCAAATTTTGCTCTATAGTGCCTCTATTCACCTACTGGTTTTAGCAGGTAATAATTTATTAATTTCTATAATTTTTAATTATAATTTATAATTTCAGGGGATTATCTAGAATGTACAAGTACAACGTACATTGTTTTTTTTATATATACTTCCAATTCAATAAAATCCCTCGTAAAACGATCCAGCAAACCTCATTTATAAATGGTCCGTATTCAAATAAAAGGTGCTTTCGCGGCTTTTGTCGCAAATTTCAGATTTATAAAAACAAACATGACTCTAAAAAGCACACAAAAAAGCATTGCACTGATTTTTGCAATTTCAGTTTGATCCTGATTATGAAGGAAAAAAAAATATGCAGTTTATCTTGACCATTTTATCAGTTGAATACTTTTTACCGTTAACTGCTTTTCCTTTCTTGAACATGTTCAGTTTTTAAGTACGGAATCCACACACATCTTTAAAAATAAGCTCCAGGTCCTGATGCTAGATTTAGGAAAATTAAGTGCAGAATATTAGGTTTTACTTGGATAACCACTCACGGAATTTAGGACAATTTCAAAATATTGGAGCCTTATTTGGATGTATTGGACTTGTTCGCAGGCTCGAGGTTTTAAGAATTATTAAGGGAACAATTAAAAATGAGCACCACACTATTCATCATAGTGTTTGCACATTTATTCTTAATGTAAATACCAGTTGAGTAAACCGAGGTGGAGTAATCATTTGAGCAAAATCAAAATGTATTGGCGTATTCATCCGTACACTAGCCTTTTCATTGTATGCTTTGTCTCAGGTCACTCATCATGAGTGGGAGAAGCATTAGTGATGAAGGGAATCAATAACAATGAATAATTCATGACCCCATCTGGTTTTCAGACCTCTCTCTCTCTCTCTCTCTGGCGTGGTATTGTCTTTCCAAAAAGATTGGATTGGGGACTGAACTTAACAAATTATCTGAAGATTTCTCTCTTTCTGATTGAATATTCTACAATGTCTGAAGTTTTACAATTTGTCATAAAGAACAAATCTGCAAGTGGAGGGTTAACACTTCTACTCTGAATAACCCCGATATATTTAGATACAGTTCAGTCTGTGCCTCAAAAATGATTGGTAGTAAGTTATAATTATTTTTTTATTCTCAGTCATATCAAATTTTCTTTGGAAAAAAAAAAAAACATAGTCTTTATAAACCCAAAATGTGTAATAAACTGCCCTCAAAAATCAGAAAAAATGGCTGGATTTTCATCCCCCACTGGATGACAGTCCAAAAGGGGGGACTATGTTGTGGTGCAGTCTGTTTGTCCATCCAGACATTCATTCAGATCAGAAGGTACTTGGCTGCTGAAATCAACTCCTGCAGTTTACATCGGACATCCTCAAACTCTGCCCATATTCTGCAGATTGGTTGATGATTAGCAAGAAGTTGTGACTTCGATGGGGGATGTTGTGCTCAGAGCAGTCTTGTTTTTATTTCATTTACCATTAACTATTTGTACTCAATTACACTCTCTCGAATTTGGCTTCATTCCAGTGCATATGTTTTTATGGTGCTAAATGTGAAAGTGTTTTTTTTTTTTTTTTTAACCCGATAGTGCAATTTGGATCTGTGAACATTTATGAATTGACGTTGAATCTTAAAACATTACAAATATATTTCCTTTCAGCCGTGACTTTTTTGCCTTGTAGGCTGGTACCTTGTGACTTCATTAATAATTTGTGAATTGGGCAATCTTAAACACAGAGCAGACAGTGTAAAAACAGACATTTGAGTTAGAACATCCATAATTGCTTGGCTTTCTTAAAAGGAGCATTCAAAATTGCTCTAATGAAAGTGTGTACAACGCTGGCTGTGGCATAGTAACCAGCCAGTTCTCGGCGATGCTACCTCTTACCACCAAGGTCATGCATTCTTGTCTCGAGGATTTAACACAGATTTTTTTTACCAACTTCCCGGTTGTGGTGCTCTGGGTGCCAGTTCTGTTGTGATGCTAATATGGACTGACATGGCCATCCTTGTTAAGAGCACGATGTACCCAATGAAAACCTCTTGGCTCACCACTCCCCCATAACCACTACTTAACCCTCTCGCTACCGCATGATACGGGATGCTTTGCACAGAACACAGTGAATCCAGGAGAAGTAGAGATTCAGTCTAACAATTTATTGTACTTTTGTTTTTTTTTTGTTTTTTTGCATCATTGTTGGGATTTGTCTAAAAATGTGTATGTTTGGCTGTTTACAGATCAGGCTTGGATGAGCAGCTTAATTCAAGCAATTCCTGGGCAAGAGTGGTGGGACTCAAACGTTAATATTCTAAATAGTTCACAGGCACTGCTTGGTCATAAATATTCAATTTGCATTTTGCGTCTCTTCCATATTGTTAGGATAATAAAACTAAATGTTTCAGTTGAGCTGGTTCATAGATGCTGGCATGATCTCCTCTGATTCAAAGCTGATTCATTTTACCTTCAATATGCTGTGGTAGGTGGCTAAAATAAATGTAAGGATGTCAAGGTTCAAATATTCATGGACCTGTCTGTTTGAATCAGAATTTATACTGTATTCCTTAATTTGCCCTTCTGCTGCCTGTATCCACAGATTGGTGATGAATGGACTCAACAGAGTCCCCCCCACCCCTGTAATCAGCTTGTCTTGTAGACAGCAGCCTGATGATATCTGTATACTGTGTCTCTGTAATGTAATACGTGGAAAGACTCATCCAGTGATGCAGTGACATGGTTATTTCCCCACTGCCAGATGCTGCAGGTTACTGCTGCAGTCAGCTGAGTGGATACCCAGAATGCCCTGATGTGAGGCAATATCCTCCCATAATATGAGTAAAACTGTGTTGGGATTTACGAAATGAACCAAGTGCGACAACCAGTAGAATACAAAAAGGAGGCTTTATTTCTGAAGGGGGAAACCCCCCAACAGAGCTGGCAATGGTACAAAGTCCACAATCCAAAAACAGTATCCAATGGGCGTAATCCAGAATCGTAACCAGGGCACCAATAACAAAGTTCGTGGTCAGACAAAAAGGGTTCGGTACACAGGCGTAGGTTTGGAGGAGAAGCAAACTCATAAGCCAAAGACAGTCCGAATCCAAAACCAGGGCAGCTAAAACAATAACAAGGTCGGGCAGTAAAAAGGTCAAAAATACACAGGTGCAACAATATCCAAAAAGGGCAAACCAAAATCAATAGTCGGGCAATCCAGTCAGAAAGATAATATTGCAATGAGTCGAGGCGGAAAACGTAGCACAAGGAAGTATGACGATCTGACATGGAACTGAATGTGAAGACACCTTCTATACACATCCGGGGTGAACACATGACAGGGGAGCACAGGTGCGATCAATGAAACAATAATCAGGATTGACACATGAGGGATTATCTAATTACATGAATCTGGCGAATGCCAAAACGCAGACAGGGATAACGAGATATTCCTATGAACGAATAAACAGCTCCGGTTAAGGAGTACTACGTGCACAGATAACAGGAGTAGGAAAGTAATTAAACACTTGCGAGAGATTCTGGCTGAACATAGGGAGAGGACGATGGAAAGCAAAGGGGCGGAGAATACAACAGGGCGATTGCGAAGAGGGAATTAGTCTATTAGTAGCGGTGCAGCTTTACAACTTAAACTAGAGTGCTCATTAGTAATTTAGTAATCGAATATATACATAGTTAGTTGTGTTAGTAGGCTATAATACAAAATACAAATGTTAATCTTGTTAATCATTAGAACAGAGGGTTGAAGGAAGAAAACGAGATACGAAGGAATTTCTTTAAACACCGGACTTCATTTAAATCACCCGAAGTCAGTGAGCACGCAGACAGGGAAGACGGACTAAACCAACTAGATCACAAGACAGGGGAGACAAGTGCAATGGAACTGAAACATGGAATGAACCAAAAACCTGAATAATACAAAAACCAAAGAGAATAAATAAAAGACAATAATCATGAACACAAAACCAGCACATAAAACATGATCAAAAACCCAGAATCATAACAAACTGTCCTTTCTTTTGTTCGAATCTATAGGCAGGGACTAACGATTTTCCCACTATCCCAAATTTAAGATGTTTTACGAGCAAATATAACATGTTTATAAGCATTTTTGACAAGTCTGCGTGGAGTCGTAGCGTGACCATCTCTGGGTGTGGACTAGTGGGACAGATTGAGGGTTGAAACTATTTCATCCGCAGATTGCAGATCATACTTTGAGTGGTGCATAACAATGAGCATTCCTCCTCATGTATTGGGCATGTGGCTGGGATAGTTAATCTGAGAAATGATCTTTCAAAAACTTGAGCATTGTTCCAGACAATCTGAAGGTGTGCTGTTTGTAGCAAAAATCATGAACTTGAAGCAAGGCCCTCCTGGTGAAGTAATCTGTTGAAAAAAATGAACTTCTTATTAACTATTGTTTGAAAATTTGGAAATCACTTCATCTCAGAAATCAGAGAATTATTTAAATATTTGGAAAAAAGATTGCTACTTTTTCACTGACAGCTTATTGTATACATTAACATAACCCAGATATTTATTACATTGTGAATGACCATTAGAGTTTCAAATGGGGTCATCTAATAATACAGTTTGAGTGGATGAGTATCTGAAAGTTGTTATCTGAACCGAGCTCTCAGACATGTCCTCATCTTGGGTTATTGTGAGCTTATAGGTATGAAGTAAGCAGAATCTCGGAGCCATTTTGTCATGAATGACCTCGGACACCCTGAAGAGCCCTTCACCTGTAATAGGGCTCTTGGTGATTACTACAGCCCAGTGTATGGGAGCCAGATTGGTGCGTGACCAAAACACTAAACTTTGGCACGCTGTCCTTTGAAATATTGCAAGAGTGTTGTTGGAGTCTGGACCAAGTTTTATTGACTCTTACAAAATTCATGAACTCATTTAGATCAATTTTGAAGGGCGCAGAAACCCCAGACATTCTCGGATAATGTGTCCACTGTGTTAGGGAGCTGCTTATAGTCGAGGAGAGCGAAAGTGCCTTTGTTTAAAGTACCGTAACTGCGTGAACTAAATCAGGATCCTCAGACTTAGCAGAAGTGACTCTCATCAAATTACCTGGTTTACCCTTGGGGAAGCCTGTAGTGGTGAAGTGGGCTGAGCTTGTGCTACAGCGGATGTGGGCATACTGCCAGCTCATTAGTATGGCTGCCCTAACAATCTGAACACCGGTCCTCCGCAGAGATGTCCCTGGAGTATGCTCACTTCAAACCTCTTCCTTTAGAATTGCTTGAAGATTGTCTTTGCTTTGCACCTCGTTTGGAAGCCTTGCTAAGAGGAAGAGTGGAAGTCTAGCTCATACATGATTTGTTGCTTGTTTTTGGATAAGGGGAGTTGCAGTTTCATGTGAATGCTGGGGCCATTGAAGCTGGAGCCTTTTCGATCCAAGCATAAACATGGTGCGCTTCTGACAGCTATGAGGCTGACCACATTTGGCTCTGGCTTAATGTGTCTGTAATGTGAACCCAAAAAAGGCTGACCTGAACCAAACAGGCCTAGTTTACTTGAGACCTAGTTTTTTTTTTTTTTTTGTATTGGGCCCTGGTCAAGTTGGCAGGTCTGTTTCGGTGTCTGCACTGTAACTGGAATTTAAAATTTGAGTCAGAAACACTGAACAAACTTTCTTTGAACTGGAAATTTATTTTTCAACAATGATTTTGTTCTGTCATATCACTCTTCCAAGGCCTATTAGGATGGCGGTTTGCTTCATGCTTTTTCAAGGGTTAAGACAGGAGGCGCAATGCATGACGCTATTGGTGGTGTTCCAGTGATTCAGGAACATGGGCTGATACAAAGGATTGCTGTAAAGTTTGCAGTAGCTAGAGATTCAAGCAGTGCCATGAAGTTGTTGCTTTGGGGCTCTTCCAAATGACTCTGTTGATCTAAACTAACTTTGGTGTTAACGGTGGTTGCGGGAGGTTGTAGTGGATCCAGGCTAAGAGATGTGATCATGACTTTTAACATCGCCTACATCGTCCGAGACTGTGACACAGAGGTGCATCCCTCTGATTGGTTGTAGCTGGATGCTTTTGTATAGTAGAGGTGCAACTCACAAAAGAGGAGTCTGTGGTTGCTGTATTTTTACCAGAAAAGGGAGCAAAAACTTGCTGGAGGCTGAGAGCTTCCTTAAGCTCAAACAAAGACAAAGTTGGGTCCATAGTATAGCATTTTCTTGCAGCTTGTTCTGCTTTGTTGCGTTTTTCACCAGGTCCTGGAGTACATGGTGGAGCCGGAAATGTCTAAGTCAATGTATCCCTGTGACCCAACTGGGTTCCTGGAGCACTACCACTCTCTTTCACTGCAACCAAAGCCAAGCACACATCATTTCCCTGTTACAGATCTTGATCAGCTGCTAATTAGCCGAATTGGGTGAGGTTAATGAGGGTTGATGTAAAATCCTGCAGGAATTAGTTCTTCAGGAACAGGGTAGTGGAGACCACTACTGTGTGTTTGTCGGTAGCATGTAGCTACACTTGGGGTATGGGCCAGTTTCTGCTTCGGCTAAATGCTCTTAGTGAGTTGCCTCCGGGATTTAAGTATGTCCATCCATAATGTCCACTGCGATAAGTCAAGAAAAGCACTCAGCCATTTCCGCAGAGTTCCTGTCAGACTCCCGAGAGGTGGCAGACTTTATAGCTGCCGCTAGTTTAATTAGCTCATGGTAGGCTATGGTATCTAGGGCTATTAGCATCTGTTTAGGGCTCAGGCACCAGAAGGCTGAAGCCACTGCTGCAGGCATGATGGTCAAGACTCACTGTACTGCATATGCACTTCCCCTTTCCAGTTTAGCTCCTGAGGTGGTTCTTCAGAATATACCCTGAAGTGAAGATGTTTGCTTGATGCAGGTTCGTAAATTTAGCCTTTGATCAGGTGCCAGTGGCTACTACAGCTGTTCTCAAGGCAATGGCGGTTAAATCTAGTGGCAGGTAGGAGACTGAGAGTATTGCTGAACGCACACCATTGCAGCCATTGCAAAATTTTGTATAATCGTGGAATGGCAGGTCGACGACTCAGCTACATGCCCATTGGCCTACACTCATGATAAAAGCCATGTTTCTGTCTTGATAGCAGGTGTGGCACAGGCAAGAACCAGGCCCGTACACAGAGAAGTCTGGGGATCACCCACAGCAGTTCACAGCCCACCCACTGTCCAGTCTGGGGGGAGAAGACCACAGTCGAGCTCCAGGATGAGCAAGCCCAGAGGGAAGGTGAGCTAACTGAAAGAACTCCTCAGGACTTTTCACTTATTACTTCCTCTGGGTGCCCTCTTTATGTAATTATGCAGTGGTATGACTCAGTTGTGATACAATAAATTACTGCAGATTGTTTTTCAATTGGGTTTTCCTATTAAATGATGGAATAGTCCTGGAACAAAAGCAAAATTTTTGTATATACAGAGTATATTTGGGAAAATATAGCAGCTATTTTCCTTCCAGATTTATGAGTGTGGCACAGAATCGCGCTCTTGAAATGCTCTATTGACATGTTTGGAAAGTGGCATCTTAAGGAATTTTCACTGAAAGATTAAGCACCAAAACCTGTGACAGCTAATCAAAGCATTTATCATGAGGGGGAAAAGAAAAAAGTTGTTTCTAAGCCTAAGCAGGTAAACCTGGACAGTAAAAGTAACTGCACTTTCAACTATAGTGACTGACACACACACACACACACACACACACACACACACCTACATCTGTTCACACAGAGATGAAACAAACCGCTGCTTTGCTTTTTTCTCCTTAAGTACAGCTTTATTCTGTGAAAGGCAATAGCTCATATTGATTGTTTTGCCACTTGTCTGCGGAGGCTCTTCGTTTCATCAGGCAGGAAGAGAGAGCAGAATCACACTAGCAGAAATGGCTGAGGGCACAGAACTTGATGTATTAATTTCAGCCACTCCTAGCCAGAAATGGCAGTGAAAAAATCCTTTAATGTGAAAAACCATTAAAACCTTTCCTTCCTACTGAAAGACGAAAAAAAAAAAAACACTGATGAACCTCCATTACCTCTTCCATTTCCTCTCCTGTCTGTGTTATGGCAGTCTGGTGGATTCTCTGTGAAGTTCACATGGTGGATTCAGAATGAGTCTATCCCTATGAAAGTCCTCAGCTTTAGCTTTATTACTGTGCATACGATTAACATTTGTCCTTTTTTCCTTTAAATCCCTATAGATAATTCTCTCTCTTTTTTATTTTTAATCCCAGCGGTATGTAATACCGTGGGATATAGTCATCGCCCTGTCCGTGTGTCCGTCCGTTCGTCCGTGCGTAATCATTTTCATTTCCAGAGCAGAACTCAAAAATTATACCACTTACAAACTCCAAATTTGCTATGGAACTTACTCTTATGGTGTAGTTGTGCCTTTTGGGGGTTTCACTTCCATGCTACCCATAATTTTTGAAATTTTCACCAAAAACAGCCCTAAAATTGGACTTTGTCTCGTTTCCGGGACAGAACTCAAAAACTATGCCACTTAGAAACTTCTAATTTGATATGGAACTCACCCTTATGGTGTAGTTGTGCCTTTTGGGGGTTTCAGTTTCATTCTGCCCAAAGTTTTTGATTTTTATACCAAAAACAGCCCCAAAATTGGACTTTGTCCCTTTTCTAGAGCAGAATTAAAAAACTCTGCCACTTACAAACTTCATATTTTGTACGCATGTTATTCCAGTGATCCCATTGTGCCTTTTTGGGCCTTTTGAAATCATGGTGCCCAAAATGTATCCGTCCATCTGTCCGAAATCATTCTCATTTCCGGAAGCAGAACTCAAAAACTATACCACTTACAAACTTCAAATTTGCTACGGAACTTACTCTTATGCTGTTGTTGTGTCTTTTGGGGGTTTCAGTTCCATGCTGCCCGTAATTCTTTAAAATTTCACCAAAAACAGCCCTAAAATTGGACTTTGTCTCGTTTCCGGGACAGAACTCAAAAACTATGCCACTTACAAACTTCAAAAACTCAAAGTTTCTGCTCACACAGACCAAGTAAAATAGAGTGAAATGTCCTTGTTGTATCTCACATCCGAGCCATGGAATGAGGAACAAACAGAACTGTCAATTACCTAGGACTCAGTACCACACCAGCCATTGCTATTGAAAGAGTATGGGTTACAGAACACTGTCAAGTTTGTGTTAGACAAGATATCACTATGGAAGTTACATCATTGATTATTTATAAAGGTAAGTATATGTTAACATATATGGAAATAGGTGTTCCATTTCATACAGTGGTAATAGAAAATCTCACATGATTATTATTATTATTATCCCACCGGTATGTAATACTGTGGGATATAGTCATCGCCCTGTCCGTCTGTCCCTCTGTCTGCCCGTCTGTCCATCCATCCGTAATCATTTTCATTTCCGGAGCAGAACTCAAAAACTATACCACTTACAAACTTCAAATTTGCTATGGAACTTATTCTTATGGTGTAGTTGTGCCTTTTGGGGGTTTCAGCTCCATTCTGGCCAAAATTTAGGATTTTTAACCAAAAACAGCCCACAAATCACGAATTTCATGGAACCGGTGGGATATGTCATCTTCTGATGACTCTTGTTTTTTAAGTTTTTGTAAAGTGAAACGATACAATTGGAGTTACTGCACTGATAAATTTTGCACCAAAACTTTCCCTCATTGTGGTCACCTTTTATATTATTAAGTGGTATTAAGTGGGACTGAGAATGTGTGTAGTTCTTCTGAGTTCTTCTGAGAATGGGAGAATGTAGTGACATCTGGTCAGAGTGGAAAATCACCTATCCTCCTGCGAACGTCAGTGGTCTGATAGTCTTTTCCTGTTGACTAGTTATTGCAGGGGGCCGTCTCTATGATTCCAGCAGTGTAATTTCAATAGACCAAGTAATTCCACAGCGGCCCCTGATGGAGCTTAACTGGGAGTGTAGGAGGTGATTTTTCTTCATCTGAGATTCCGGCAGGCAGTATACCACACTATGCAAGACACTATTCAAATCTTCTCACCATTTGCTCTCACACTCGTATCTATGGGCAATTTAGTGCCTCCAATTAACCTGACATACTGTGGGAGGACACCAGAGTACCTGGAGAAAACCCATGCGAACAAGGGAGAACATGCAAGCTCCACACAGAAAGGCCCCAGGCCAGAATCGAACCCACAGCCTTCTTGCTGTGAGTCACCAGTGCTAAGTTTTTTTGTTTTTTTTTTGAGGATGGGTGCACTTTATGTAATTTACAACCCAGGTGATCTCATGACTGCTCTTTGGGATTTAAATCAGGTGACTGAGCTGGCCACTCCATATTTTGTAATTCACTTCCCAGAAAGTGTCTGCTGAGATTGGATTTATGTTTTGGGTCATTGTCTCCCTATAATATGCAGTGTCTTCCATTTAATCAGTGGGAAAATCATTGGTGCATCTAAACTTGTGAGCATGAGTGTTTGTGTGTGCTTGTATGTGTGCTTATTTTGCATCCATGTATTTGTAGTGTTGACTCTGAGCATAGCAGACTGTGGAAGCAAGGAGCTACTGGTTTCCTACCAAGTTCCAGTGAAAAACCTGGTACCTTTCCATCACTACCACCTGGAACTCCTGCAGGTGACTCAATTATACCCAGAATTAATGTCCCCTTTGATTGGTCAGTGGCCAGGCACTACAGTGATTAACAGGAGCTACTAACTGCACTTGGCTTGTGGACCATGAATCATAACACTCTCTAATTTTAGCCACTACACTCTGTGACCAGAAGCTTATGGTCACTGTTTGAGTAAGGCATATTTGTTTTGTGGGAGAAATAATTATATTACGCCATGCATTAGGTCGATAGGTATTGGAAAGTGGGTGAATTTTCATCATTTGGCTCTGTATGCCACTGCAGTGGATTTGACTTGTCGACTTTCAGCTTTAATTAAGGGGTTTTTTTTTTTTTTCAAAAACATTGAATGATCCGTGTAGAAATGACTAAACTTCGTTCATTTTTAGCCCCCCAATTTTGTGGCTCAAAAGAAATTGGATAAACAAACAAAACATGAAGTATTGTATTTTTTTATTCAACCCCAATTCCAAAATAGTTGGGACAAAGTGTAAATTGTTAATAAAATCAAAACGCCATGACTTTCAAATCACACCAACCAGTATTTTATTCACAATTGAACAGAGATAACATGGAAAATGTTGAAACTGAGAATTTTTACTATTCTATCCACAAAATGAGCTTATTTCAAATTTGATGGCCGCTACAGGTCTCAATAAAGTTGGGACTGGAGCCTGTTTACAATGGTGTACCATCCACTCTTCTTTGTAACACAGAATGGAGACATCTGGACATTGCGGAGACAAGTTTCTTGAGTTTAGCCATTGGAATTTGATCCCACTCTTGTTTAATACAGGCTTCTAGCTGCTGGAGAGTTTTGGGTCTCCCTTAACGGACCTTTCCTTTAATTATGCACCAAATGTTCTCAATTGGTGAAAGATCAGGACTGCAGGCAGGCCAGTTCAGCACACGGACTCTTCTACTACGAAGCCATGCTGTTTTAATAGCTGCAGTATGTTGTTTAGCATTGTCCTGCTGAAATACACAAGGTCTTCCCTGGAATAGATGTCATCTGGAGGGGAGCATATGTTGCTGTAAAACCTTTATATACCTTTCAGCATTCATGGTGCTTTTTAAAAAATGCATGTGTCACACACCATATGCACTAATGCATCCCCATACCATCAGAGATGCTGGCTTTTTAACTGAATGCTGAAAACAGGAGGGGTGGTCTTTCTCCTTTTTAGCCCGGAGGACACGACGCCCATGATTTCAAACAAGAATGTCAAATTTGGCCTTGTCTGACCACAGGACACTTTGCCACTTTGCTACAGTCCGTTTTAAATAAGTCTTGGCCCACAGTACACGGCGGTGCTTCTGGATCATGCTAAACAATGGCTTCCTTTTTGCATGATGGAGTTTTAGGTGGCACCTGTGGATGGCACAGTGGACTGTGTTTACAGACAGTGGTTTCTTAAAGTATTCCTGGGCCCATTTCGTAATTTCGATGACAGAATCATGCCGGTGAGTGATGCAGTGGCGTCTGAGGGCCCGAAGATCACAGGCATCCAGTAAAGGTCTTCGGCCTTGTCCCTTACGCACAGAGATTTTTCCAGTTTCTCTGAATCTTTTTATGATGTAATGCACTGTCGATGATGAGACCTTCAAAGCCTTTGCATTTTGACATTGGGGAACATTGTTTTTAAAGTATTCCACAATTTTTTTATGCAACCCTTCACAGGTTTAAGAGCCTCTGGCCATCTTTACTTCTGAGAAACTCCGCCTCTCTAAGACATCCCTTTTATAGCCAATCGTGTTACATACCTGATGCCAGTTAACTTAATTTATTGCTAAATGTTCATTCAGCTGATTCTCTTATATATTATTTGCTTTTTCAGCCCTTTTTGCCTGTGTCTTACCTTTTTTGAGATCTGTTGCAGCCAGAAAATTTGAACTTTGCTCATTTTGTGGATAAAAATGTAAAATGTTTCAACATTAGAAATGTTATATACAAAAGTTTTATTGTAAATAACATACTGGCTCATGTGATCTGAAAGTCATTGCATTTTGATTTTATTCACAATTTACACTTCTTCCCAACTATTTCGGAATTGGGGTTGTACTTCATTGCAAATGCTTTGCAGAAAATGACTTGAAATCTGGCACTCAAAGAAGTTTTGCAATTGTAGGAACTTGGGTTCCGGAATGAGACTTGCATTTGGCCATGTGTGGTGTATCTACATTTATACTGCCTTTTTAAACGGTATTTCAGTATTAACTACTGTCCCCCAGTATTTAATGATAATCTTTATGTGGCGTTTCCCAGAGGGAAGCTCCTGGCTTTCTCCTTTGTAAGCCAGTGGGGGTCCTCTTTGCCAAAAAGCGATATACAAATGTTAATTGGAGAAAAATAAAAAATTAGCTGGTTAGCAGTGTTCAAATTTCAATTTTCTGAAGTGGGAGGGAGATTTTTATTTTATTATAATACAAGTCTGAGATCCGAATGATGTTACAAATTTAAATCACAAGTACATGTATAAACATAAAAAATCCAATCTGTCTCACCCATGAGTTATGCAGTGATTTAGAGCTGAACAGATTGTCTGGTTCATGGACAGGGATTCTGAGCATTTTTTCACCCTCTCTGGCTCGATTTTATCAATTTTTTTTTTTTTTGATTGGGGAAAAAAGTAGACAGGAGCATTTTTCTGGGGCAGGCGAGAATGCTAAGCAACTCATTTTTTTTATACAGCCTAGCTGTGTGAAGGCAATTAAATGTGTTATTTCCCCACTGGGGTTGGGCCTTGTTAAGTGGCAGGGGATTCACCTGCCTGTGTCCCAGATCTCTCTCTCTCTCTCTGGGCTGCTGTGCCCATAGCAACAGTCACTACTATCACTCAGTAAAGACAAAACAAAAGGGAAGTCAAAATGATCAACTCCGCCCCTTTTTAAAAGACAAACGTCATACAACCTGAACTCATAACAGTTCTTGTGCTCTTGTTTTACAAGGAACTATATACCACAGGAAAAGCTTAAGAGTTCCTATGGTGACATACATTTCCTCTTGGGAATTATTCATGTTGTTGTAGGCGGTACTGTCTGAGAAGGGTTTTATTTTAGATCAAACCTGTCTTCCAAATTCAAGATGTCTTCTAATCCGAAGCAAATCTACAATTAGGACAAGAATGTGTTTTTTGGCAGTGATTGCCAATGAGCCTACGCTTGACGTGAATTCAAAGTTCAGGCACTAGCTCATGTTTGTGCAAACATTATTCATTTTTCTTTTTTCTGAAAATCTAACATACAATTTGATTCTGCAGCACTTGCAACCCACGATCCATTATTTCCTTGTGATCCATTGTCCAAGAGCACCAGAGACTCTGCATGCGTTCTATTAGTAAGGCAGCAAAGAGCAGCCACCTGCATAGAATAGTCAATGGAAGCGCTGCGGGGCAGCGTGGGATATGGAGTCCTGGGAGGGTTGAAAGTGAACTTAACATGCATCCTGTGTTGATAAAAGAAGGGGAAGGTGTTGTGTGTTGTTCAGGGAAACTCATGGAGTAGTGACATCATTACTGTACATCCTTGATGTAAAATTGCAGTTGAGTAGGTTGTATTGGACTGTTCAAGTTGCTCTATTGGCCATACAATTATAATGGCCTTTTAGTTTATAGGAACAATGATTGAGACCTGTTTAGTGACATATTAGCATTGGCATTGGATTGTAAACTGTTGTTTTTCTAATACTGAAATAAGACGTTAGGACATTTTTTCATCCGGTTCAAAATCAAAGACTCAGTTCAAATCCCTTCAGACCAGACCTCAGTCTACGTTTCTTTCATTTACACAGCAGGTCATTTCACATGGTAATCATGGACATGGTGCGCCACTGAAATTATATTACATCTCAACTCATATACTGTCTCTTTGATTAATTGCCTGAAAACTACATATTTGTGGATACACTTGCTTAATGGGTTATTCGAAATCTTAGTGGTTGAATCAGCCTTCGAATGATGGTGTCACAGTTGACCATGAGGGTCATATGCATGATTTCATGCATGGCTAATTTCCCATAATCCTCTCTGTTTTCATCCTCAACCTGATCCCGGAACTCACCTCTGGGATGGTGAACTGATCAATTATTGATGGCCTTCTGTCTGCCAGTCCTGCTGTCTACAAGAGCTTCTGCTTTGTTGTGTCCTCGTCTTATTTACACTTCAACGCCATTATTTCTACTCTATTGACTTCTCTGTTACTCTGACGCAAAATTGTTTTAGGGCAGTAATCTACTTTCGACTTCATGATTTCACAAAAATTCTTTGCTTGTGACTGGTAGATTAAATGCGAAATAACCCTTCACACAACGGTGGACAAAATATCAGAATCAAAATATAGTAAAAAATGCCTCCGACTATAAAGTATCTGAACATTTACTGTGCGTCAATGCAAAATTATCCACCCTGGTGATTCCAATTTATTTTAATGCTTAATTGGCTGTCCCTCTCAACTCCCTCCCAATCCCAAAGCAAGATGAGGATATTAACAGAGTTTCATTGAGCCAAAATCGGCCAAATTGCAGATTTTTAAGTCAAAAATGCATCAAAATAAAGGCGGCTGGGGAATAATTAGGACCACATGTGCACATCTACAGAAAGGCAAAAAAGCAGTGATAGGACTATGTGCTGTGGCTGCAATTCAGTTTCCAACTGGGACAGGTGGACACTTGGTAACATATTTACCAGTAAACACAGAACTAAAGCTCTGAAAATCACTACAGAATTGATTCAATAAATATCTGCCTCAACAAAAACAGTATGCTGCGAGCTTTGCAATGGTGTTGTTCATAGCTGCTCATATGTTTGCCACTCTAAGTGCCTGAGTCACTTTTAATGCCTCGTTATTGCTTTGCTGAATTATCTAGTTTTCTTTGAACAATGTTAATTGAGTGCTACTGGTTCAACAACAAGGCAGATGTTCTGTTCTATAACACTGATTCAGTTGAATTGGTGCAGAATCCACATTGACACATCAAGCGTGCTGACAAAATGATCTTGCCTCGCAATAACAAGGTTCTGGGTTCAGGCACTGGCCGGCCAAGACCTCTCGGCGTGGAGCTTACATATACTCCTGGTGTGCGTGTTTTTTTTCCCTGGGAACTTCTGTTCTCCCCACCCTGAAAAACATGCGCTACAGGACCCTGACCAAGGCTCTGGCTGTAGGACTGGAGTTGGTCCCTGGTCACTGCACTGTGGCTGCCTCTGGCTCCTAAGTAACTAGGAAGGGTCAAGTCCAGAGGATGACTTGCACAATGATGTTCAAAAGTATTTCTCCAAACACAGGCTGATCTTGGCACAGAATTCTCTTCAAGGGCATTGCAATAGTCTCATCAGGATAATCTAAATTTACTTCAATAGTAATCAGTTTTTACCCTCTTGGAAGAATCTTTAATGGACCCTTGTAGGATAGTGCCTATAAAAGCAATTTGTCACCAGCTTACCCTCCCCCACCCCCACGTCCTTAGAAGACAGCATATTAAACTGGACACCGCTGAATTATCTTGAAGTCTTTTTCTATTGCGCACAGGGATTCTCTGGGCTCGCCGTTATTTATACAGTCCATGAAATCGATTGCCGCCGTGTTGTTTTAATGGAGAGCTCTCAAGGGAGCTCATGGCCGTAAAGACCTCACAGTGACAGCCTACTCATGCTCAAAGATTGAGGGCTTTCTCTCAGTTTTTATCATTCTGTCAAGAGCTGACACACCCACCATTTATCTGCAATATCTACTTCTGTTTGGAGCAGCCTGGCTGAAAGGGCCTAATTCAACTAGAGCCCTGTAGGAGCAGCCTACCAATCAAAACACCTCTTTTTAAGCTGCCAGGGTTATCTACTCATGAATTTCATTTGCGTTTATCCTGAAAATAATTAACTTGAAGGAGACTCATTGTCGAGCATTGCAAACTTTTTGCATTCATAAATTAAATAACTGAGACTTGCTTAATTAACCCTATTTCAATGGAAAGATTAAAACTGTGCACATTCAGAAAACACTATTATGGCATGACATTCAGTGGCGAGCTGACTTCGGGAATTCTAATAGCAATAACCGGAATATACCATTGTTGTTTTCATTATTATTATAATTATCACAATGATAACAATAATTATTATTACTATTATTAATTAATAATAATAAAAATAACGATAATAATAATAATAAAAACAATAATTATTATTATTATTTTTATTATTATTATTATTATTATTTTTATCAATGATTAGTTTTAATAATAATAATGATAATGTTATTATTATTATTATTATTATTATTATTATTGTTGTTGTTGTAGTAGTAGTAGTAGTAGTGGTAGTAGTAGTAGTAGTAGTAGTAATTATATTTGTTGTGGTTGTTCTTTTTGGTGCAGTTGTTTTTTATTGTTGTTGGTAGTGTTATGGTTGTTGCGCTGTTAGTTGTTATTGGCATTTTTTTTGTGGTGGTTGTTGTTGGTAGTGTTTCTGTGGTTGTTAGTTGTTGTTGTTGTTGTTATTGGTAATATTTTGTGGCAGTTGTTGTTTTTGGTAGTTTTGTGGTTGCGGTTGTTGTGGTGGTGGTGGTGGTTGTTATTGGTATTTTTTGTGGTGGTTATTGTTGTGTCTGTTGTTGTAGTATTTGATGTGGATGAACAGTTCTGTGCTCCCTCTGCAGGAACACTGCTCTGTGCCTGAGGGAGTGCGGCTCTATGTAACCCTGGTGCGGCAGATCAGCACCTTACCCAGACTGCCTCATTTCACCTTCACCGGGTTTGAGGTGAATCTCTTTCCTTGCCATCTTGCAAACTGGCTTCACACTGCATTGAATCTCACTCATTCAAGAGCTGCAAACATTTTCAAAATAACTTGGAAAAACAATGTAAATTCAATTTTGCTTGCAGTTTAGGTTGAATATAAGTGCGGAATACATGCACTGAAGAATAAAAATAATTGATTGGCATCAAATTCTCCATTTCCCTTAGCCTCTGCTATGTTGTGTATAAAATAACATGAGGTTAAATTTGCAGCCATAATTTTTATGTGCATTAAAATAGTTTTTGCTGGACAGTGCAGTACTGTAATTAATATTGAATATTTTGCCTCCTAGGTATAGTGTTATCAGACCTAAGCTCTGCCTTGAATTAATGGCCTGTTATGTAATTAACTGAACCTATGTTTTGGATGTCATAAAAACGGATTAAAGCTAAAACCTTGACGGGCTCAGTTTTTTTGATAAAATCTGTTATGTCATTCACGGCTATCTTTAACCCTGAGATATTTTTCTGTAGATTGTGAGTGGATTATAAAGACATAATCCTAGCAAACCAAGCCTTAGGTGTTCCGTAAAAATATGAAATGTAATCGTTCCTATTTTTTTTTAAATCATTACATTAAATTAATTTATTTTAAGTGGACCTCAACAGCCAGCCTGTCTTTAACTTTGGTGAAATCCATCCGTTAGTTTATTTTCCAAAGAGATGAAAAATGACTCTAATTGAATCACGCTCCCAATAATTGTGAATTATCGCTTCGATGTTCATCGTGCCAGAAGAGGCATTGGACAGGAAATGAGTTTAAATGCCTTAGCGTGAGGGATCATCTGGCTTTCAGGGACTGGATAGGTCACAGACTCTGTCGCTGGGTAGATGATGGTGTCCTTCTTATCTACAAAGCCCCTGATACTCCAATGGTTTCAGGTAATGCTGCAGGCCTTGGAGAATCCCCTCAGGGAACCAGCAGGTCCTCTGGTTGCCGTGGCGCGCATCATTCCTGACTATGACTCGTACAGGTAAGAGCCAAACAGCTGAACTCCTGACCGGGAGAACTAACCTCAGTGTAACATTGTCGTTGTAGTGTTTCATTTTATGTCTTTAAATGGGACAGTGCACATTAATGAACAAAAGCACATAAGACCATTATGTAAATACGCCATATTTAGCCATGCTGGCTAATTTTCATCTATTGTGCCTGGGCAGGATGATAGCATTTTAAAACACTTAAGCTTCATACAGATAATACAGGTCATGTATGAAAGCACCTAAAAACGCATCACAGCATGACAGTGACCCCTCCGCAAAGCACTGAAACGCCGAAGGCACAAAGCAACACAATACAAACAATGCAATGCAGTACTATGCAGCACAAATGCAGTTCAGTGTAGTACAACACAATGGAATTTGGCCTGAGGGCAATACGGGCTCATCTCACCTCATGGAGAAATTTGTGAATGCACTTTGTGTTTAGAAGCTATGTTGTGCAAAGGCAGCATTACGGATATAAGTGACTGGTCGATTGTCACAGCAGAAGAAAGGCTTGGATTATGTTGAATTCTCATGTCCTGCAAAATGAGTCTGACGTGTGGAGACTCATTGAGAGGGTCAGAGGTCAGAGCCAGAACTGTGAGAGGACAGTCTGCTGCCTGTTAAATCATACGGGTCACTGACATCAATTAGGAGACAGTACAGGGCGCTTTTTTATTCTTTGTCAAGCCACTGCCTTGTGGAACAACCAAGTATAAAAAACCGCTTAAACTTTACCGAACTCTAACCACAAATGTGTCCCTTAAGCAGCCAGGATCAAATTCAGAAAAAGCATTTTTGTCATTTTTTAGGACAATGCCGCCTGAATTATCAGTATCTGCTTGTTGCGGTGCTTTTTTGAAGATACGTCTCACTTATATTCAATGAAATATTGAGAGCCAGGAAGCCATGTTTTTATGGCCACAGCATTACATCAAATGGAAAATATTTACATCTTGTTCACACTTTTTATCGATGTCTTTGTAAATCAGCTGGACATATTTGAGATGGCTAGAAACCTTTGGATCTTCATGAGAATCTCCACATTTTATGGCACAATATGTGGGTCCGTAGGTTTTATGGGGTTGAAAACCTGAGTCTGGAAGGGGTGGGGGCTTGGAGTTTAACCCCATTAAATTAAGGACCCATTTATGGGTTTGTCCGATGCAGCTGCTGCATGCAAGTCTGTGGAACTTTGGGCCTGTTTTGAATTCTGATGGAGATCCCAAGGTTTCTAACAATCCCAAATAGGCCTACTGAATTACAATGCAATGTATATGACATGGGGTTCAATATCTAGACCGTTTCCATTTTATGTGATGATGTGGTGTCAAAAATGTGATGTCCTGCATTTGACTATTTCTTTTTGTGACATATACAATATGTCACAAATATATGTATGTGTTTGTGACATTGTCCAACAGGTTTTTTTTTCTGACTTTCTACCTACTTAAGAGCATACTAAAGTGAAATATTTGAGTTTGAGGGGTTAAAAGCTTGACTCCGGAAGGGGGAGGGGCTTGGGGTTTAAAAGCCCGACTCTGGGACGGTGAGTGTTTTGCGGAGATCTGCGGGTTATGTGCAGGGGTAATGGCTCAGGCAGGACCTCCATTAAGAAGATGGCCATTGCTCTAGCACGTTTGTCAGCTCTGATCAGACCGAGACAGCCTTGATCTGCCACAGACTGGAGCCCCGTGGGAGCTCTGAGCCCATTCACCTTTTCCGGCCTATGGATAGATTAGCTAATGGCCTGCTATTAGTAACATGGCAGGTAATATTATTGAATTTGTGGGAGGGACATAGGGGAGGATAAACAATTTTTTCAATGACTTTTTTGCACTTTTCCCATTCATATTTATTTTAAAGCCATGTATATTATGTTTTATTGTCCATGATTGTACAGTAATTTCATTTGCATTTTTAAGGTAATGCGATACGATAATACAGTTTTGTATGCATTTGGGTGAACTTTAATTCAGGCTCAAGAAGGATTTAAAGTGCACTTGCCGCAGTGCTATTAGTTTCATGACAGCCTGGGGATGTGCAGTAGCAATGATTAGCTCTACAGTGGGGAAGACAACGGCTGGTAAGTCTGATTCCAGCTCTACAGGGGATGGAGTTATGATGAGCCAGACTGGCTTTTGCTTGACAGTTATAAAAGGACTACAGTGATCCATTCTGATTGTACCTGTTGTATGGCATTGCTCAGTCCTCCTAGGGATTATGGTCATGGCGGCGACCTTATTACCGTCTAATTGGGAGCACTTAACCCTTTCAGCGCTGTGGGCAACTATAATTGCCCAATGATGTAAGATATCAAAGTCAGATGATGTTGAAAACCTATCATGTGGAAACTTGTTTAAAAGAGCTCCCGCAGAGCTCTTTTAAAGAAGGTGCCACGGGGGCTCTTTTAAACAAGTTGTCACATGATAGGTTTTCAACAGCTCAGGATAACTGCATTTTTAACTCCTGGAAAATGTATTTGGCGCTCAAAGGGTTAAAATGTATCCTGATAGCTTGCAATGACTTTTCTTCCTTTGAAGTGCTTTCATTTAGACTAGCTGGTCCACTCCCATCATTTTTGCTGTAATTTATCAAATTAATAAAAACCGGCTGGCTCCTTTTCTAGGGAATTTACAATTTTTTTTAATTTTTTTTATCATGCCTTATTTTAATTATCTCTTAGGTGATTTTAATATTCATGTTGATGATTCCTATACTTGTTTCGCTACTGACATTTAACATCACAAATTCTTTTAACTTTGAACAACATGTGTCCGGCTTGCTTAAATCACGAGGGCCACACTCAACCAAGTTCTTAGTCTGGGTATCAAAATATCTTTTATGGAATGAATGGACATGTTTGTATCTGATCACGGCTTTTAACTGTGAAACACAGCCTGCTAGTACAGTTTTACCCTGCCAAAGGTACACTCTTATCTGAAATGAGTGCAGCGCCTCAAAATTCTCCACACTTTTCAACTCTTCTGATAATGTGTTACTTGATTATTCCCACACCAATGACATACTTAAGTCTTTTAATTCCTTGTGCTCTTCCACCTTAGACAGCATAGCTCCTCTGAAGAAAAGATCGACTGTAACACCAGAAAACAGCCCCAGCTAAATGACAGAATTCTAAGCTGTGAAAGGGAATGAGGGAAAGCAGAACAAAAGTGGAAAAAAATCTGGTTGTCAGGTCCACTTTTTGGCTATGAAAGAGTTGTTACTCTTCTAAAAAAGGATGTTAAAAGACGGAAGGACGTGTTAATTTTCTGGTCTTATTTCTGTCTGTCATCACAACCCCAAATTCCTTTATAAGACTGTTGATCAATTAGCTAACTCAGCGTCTGCCACAGCCGATTGTGATGCTAACTGTTAAAAGCTTTTATTGCACTGTGTTGGAAAGGTAGATTCAATAAGATCAGGTACTCTCTTCCCATCCACTTTTATAGATGTTGTTCTTCTGCACCAGGATTCCCTAAGCCACTTTACCACCACAACCCTGCCTGAAATAATGTCAGGACTAAAAGTTTCTTCCAGCCCTCTCGACATGATTCCACCCAAATTGAGACTGTATTGGGCCTCACCTACTGCACTTTATGATTAGCTCACTGACTACTAGTTGTGTTCCTGCATATTGCAAACCTGCTCGTGTCCAACCAGTACTAGAGAAACCTAGGCATGGTCACACCATCTTAGACAAATATCACTGGATTTCCAATTTGCCTTTGATCACTAAGATTCTGGAATAGATATTTTCACTGCGGTGTCTTGCCACCTTGCAATCCAATATGATCTTCAAAATGTTCCTGTCAGGTTTTTGGCAGCATCATAGCACTGACCCAGCCCTTTTAAGAGTCACTAATGACATTTTAATGGAAGCCGATGCCAGACATTGTTCTATTATTGTGTTGTGGAATTTTAGTGCTACCTTGGATACAACAGATCATGGCATTCTATTTGACTGATGCAGTGAGTGGGTTTAGCTGGTTCTGCGTTGGACTGGTTCCCTTCTTATTTTTTAACAGGAAATTCTGTGTTTCCATTAATAAAATTGTTTGCCCAGTTTGTAGTCAGTTATGGTGTGCCTCAAGGGTCAATCCTTGATCCAGTCCTGTTCTGCATATATATGCCTCCCCTGGGGGATGTCATCCACAGAAATGTGCTGTTACTTCATTGGTTTGTGGATAAAACACAGATATGCCTCCCCATGGAGCCTACCAACAATAGCAAGCTGAATCTCTTACAGGCCTGCCTCGCAGATATTAAGAACTGGATGTCAATAATTTTTTTTTTTTTTGACAGAATTCCAACAAAACAGAATTTTTTCTTATTGGTCCCAAAACACATCTCTGAACAGATACGGCCTTCCACTTGTCAGCTGTCACATTTTATAAAGCCTGATACAAGAAATTTTTGCATCTTGTTTGATCATAATTTATGTTTCGTGCTATATGCTACAAGGTTGGCGCAATATCCTTAGGAATTATGCCAAAATTAGATCTTTATTAAATTTTAGTGATGTAGAAAACATACTTCTATCGGAAAGCATATCCAGATTTTATTTGACCTGCTTGCTTGCTCTGTTGGTCTTAATTTCTCGTTAATTATCTGTATATATTTCGTTTGTAAGTATCCCTCTTATTTATTCTTGGATCCTATGCTTGTTTTATGCTCTGTAAATGAAAATCATTTGAATGTATTATTACTTCCATCGTAGGAAATAGCTGTTGGGGTCTTTCATGTGTATGCAATCAGGGTTTCCCACTCCACATATTTCATTTTTTTTTTTATTATTATTTATTCTAATATGTGTTTTAAAATTCCCCCTTCAGTAGAGTCAAAGTCAGGAAAAACATTTTTCTCCATATTGTATGACAATGTCACATGCATATCCTCTTCCTACTAGTTGCAGTGCCTCACTGAAGCTACATAATACTTATATTAAAATATTCAACTTTGGACACCATGTTTTTATGGTGGCAGCATTACATCCTTGAATTAATTGGGACATATTTGGGATCTTCTGAAACCGTGGTATCTCCACTAAGGTTTAAAATGGGCTGAAACTGTCACAGGATTGAATGAAGCACCTGCATTTGATGAACCCACATTGCTGAGTTGAAGCCTTCTTGTCTGTGTATCTGTGCAAATGATGATACACGTGGCTTTTTTTTCTGACAGGTGTGGTTTTTGGTTTGACTGGGTGTTTATATGCAGACGTGTCGTGAGGGACTTGCCTGGGTGTGGTAAAGGACGTGGCTAAGTCTGGTGATGAGTTTGTTTGTGTGCTTCGTAGAGACTCCTTTCTGCTCCAAACCCATCATACAGCCAACTTCGCTATGACTACGGTGACCTTTCCCCACCCATCTGAGTCTGCTTTTGCTGCACCTCCACTTACCGACCAGGGCCAACTTCAGGTGAGGGGGTTCTCCTATCTGTCTGTACGGGCTGATGGTGTGTGAGTGCTGCCCCTGTGGGTCCTTCAGAATATACTTTTATTTTGAAATCATAACATTAAATGCCCGACACAAGCATGATGTATTGCTTTGTCAGGTATGCTCTATTTGTGCCACTGAATGATAATGGGATCAAATAACGGCAGGTAACTCTAAATTTTGGAGTAAAGGCCCTATACATGGATCAAGCCTTTAGCCTTCTGCGTTTCAGTTCTTAGTGGGAGGGCTTGTGGGAGGAATGAAAGAGTATGAGGAAGACTAAGACACAAGTGTAGAACAGTATCTGTGTGGCACGCTGCAGGCATTGATCGAGTGACACAGTGTACCTTTACCTTCCTGTCTGGTGGTCCCTCCTCATTTCTTCCCCTCCATTCACTCCTCTCATCGATCTCAGACAGTGAGTTATGCTCTCCCTTCCCAGAATCCCCTGGCTTTTAGCAGGAAACATGTCGTCTCTCTCCTCTCTCCCAGTGCTAAAGACCATGTCCTGAGGCTGACCTGTGCTGCTCTGTTCCTTTAGCATCGATCTGCTTAAATGCCTGACTCCCTCTATCAGAGCACCCATCGCTACTGCCCCTGCCTGCCTGTATGCCTGCTTTCAGTATAGAATTTACAATCACTTCTTGGCCACAGTATTGACAAGTACAAGATATCTTGTACTGGTAATCGTAAAGCAGGTGATGCGTGTACTGCATATGTAAGGTCATGGTTTTATGCCCATGTGTGGGTGAGCACACAGTATACTTGAGTGCTTCTCCGTGTGTTCTTGTGCATAAAAATATGTTTCATTGTGTCGGCATATTTTGCGTGCGTCTTTTGTCCTGTGTGTCTTTGGGCAATTGAGACTGTGTCAAAGAGTATGTGTATGTTTGTGCATGTTGCTGTAGCTAGTGACGAACCTGCACTGAGCCCCTCTGCGGGGACTGCTGCAGGTCTTAGTCACCGGAGACACACACATTCATGGCTCCTGTAGCATTGCCAGGAAATCTGAGCTGTTCCTTTAACACACGCCAGACTCCTTAGGGTTTAGCCACACTGACGGGGCTTCTGAAATCTGACTCTGCAAAACACTTCCTCAAAGGGAAATCTGCCGAGCTTGTGGGAGACAAGCACGTAAAAAGATATTTTAAACCTGTAATAATATGGAGCAAAGCTATATGAAACCGGCAGTTTGTAGTAAGGTGATTATGGTAAATGGTATTATATGGTATTATGGTATTATAAATTACAATTATCAAAAGCTTGGATTTATTGTGCATCTTTATCTGTTATCTTGTATCTTATTGATGTATCTGGTTTTTCTTTATCTAAGCTTCAAAGCAGACAATCAAATTACAATGTCTTGACACAGATTTTAATTATCCTTTTGAATGAAAGTTATTCAAGTACAGTAGTGTGCAGTGATGATTATACGCTAAACAAAATGAAGATAAATCAGAAGTACTATTCAAGTATTTATTTTATGTAATGTTGTCATCATTATATGAATACATAACAATCAATTTTTATTTATTTATTTTTTTCTTCTAGAAACAAACTATATTAATCCAGATAAAGATATTGGTGATGATGGTAATATATAAATTAAAGGGGAACCAACATTTAGAGAACTTTAATATGTACACAAAATAAACGAGTATCCCACACTCAACACAACTTGTAGTACAGGGCAGGCAAGGGGAGCTGTGCTGCTCGAGGATAACCCCCTCTGGCTGCAGGCTCCCAATATTGTCTCTTTTAATGCACAGCAAAGGACACTTAGCAGAGAGTGGTCCTGTGGCTCAAAGGCGCCCCCCCTCTGGCAGCAGGTTCACAAAAAACACATTGGAGCCTCTGATGGACAAGGCACACCATCAAAACTAAAACTTGTTACCATGGTCACCAATCTGTGATTACTATATGTACTTCTCCTGAATAACATGGATTATATGTTATATGCTAACATAAATGATATTGTCTGAAGTTAAACATTTATAATTATTTATAATTACTGTTTGGTGATGATGATGATGATGATGACCATTCTGACTGCTATATAAGCATGTTGCAACCACATAATTTAAAAGAATGAATTGGGGGTGGGAGTAAATAAGCTTGTCTTCTTCCCACTCCTTTTCCAGCTCATTTTTGTTTAATTTCTATTATTATTTTCTATTATTAGTATTACTATTATACTATTATTATGTGTGTATGTCAGTGTGTATATGTATATATGTGCATATGTATGTGTATATATATGTATATATTTTGTTTTCCAATTATAGGGACAAAACGTATGAATGAACAAGGCTGCTACAGCTTTCGCATGTACATGTTCCTGTATTTGTCTGGACCTGTGTGGAGGCACAGGGTATTTTTATTTGTATTGTATGTACTCGTACTTTATATACTTATACGTTGTAGACTCGAAATAAATCTCTGTCAATCAATCAATCAATCAATCAATATTGATGAAAATACACTGCTCAAAAAAAATAAAGGGAACACTAAAATAACACAACCTATATCTGAATGAATGAAATATTCTTATTAAATACAACAAAATCACAGAAAAATTATCAATGGAAATCACATTTATTTACCCATGGAGGTCTGGATTTGGAGCCACACTCAAAATTAAAGTGGAAAAACACACTATAGGCTGATCCAACTTTGATGTAATGTCCTTAAAACAAGTCAAAATGAGGCTCAGTAGTGTGTGTGGCCTCCCCCTGCCTGTATGATCTCCCTACAACGCCTGGGCATGCTCCTGATGAGGTGGCGGATGGTCTCCTGAGGGATCTTCTCCCAGACTTGGACTAAAGTATCCGCCAACTCCTGGACAGTCTGTGGTGCAACGTGGCGTTGGTGGATGGAGCGAGACATGATGTCCCAGATGTGCTCAATTGGATTTAGGTCTGAGGAACGGGCAGGCCTGTCCATAGCATCAATGCCTTCGTCTTGCAGGAACTGCTGACACTCCAGCCACATGAGGTCTAGCATTCTCTTGCATTAGGAGGAACCCAGGGCCAACTGCACCAGCATATAGTCTCACAAGAGGTCTGAGGATCTCATCTCGGTACCTAGTGGCAGTCAGGCTACCTCTGGCGAGCACATGGAGGGCTGTGCGGCCCCCCCAAAAAATGCTACCCCACACCATTACTGACCCACTGTCAAACTGGTCATGCTGGAGGATGTTGCAGGCAGCAGAACTTTCTCAACGGCGTTTCCAGACTCTGTCATGTCTGTCACGTGCTCAGTGTGAACCTGCTTTCATCTGTGAAGAGCACAGGATGCCAGTGGCGAATTTGCCAATCTTAGTGTTATCTGGCAAATGCCAAACGTCCTGCACGGTGTTTGGCTGTAAGGACAACCCCCACCTGTGGACATCTGGCCCTCATACCATCCTCATGGAGTCAGTTTCTGACCGTTTGAGCAGACACATGCACATTTGTGGCCTGCTGGGGGTAATTTTGCAGGGCTCTGGCGGTGTTCCTCCTGTTCCTCCTTGCACAACGGCGGAGGGAGTGGTCCTGCTGCTGGGTTGTTGCCCTCCTACGGCCTCCTCCACGTCTCCTGATGTACTGGCCTGTCTCCTGGTAGCGCCTTCATTCTCTGGACACTACGCTGACAGACACAGCAAACTTTCTTTCCACAGCTCACAGCTCGTGCCATCCTGGATGAGCTGCACGACCTGAGCCACTTGTGTGGGTTGTAGAGTCTGTCTCATGCTACCACTAGAGTGGAAGCACCGCCTGCATTCAAAAGTGACCAAAACATCAGCCAGAAAGCATAGGAACTGAGAAGTGGTCAGTGGTCACCACCTGCAGAACCACTCCTTTATTGGGGGTATTTTGCTAATTGCCTATAATTTCCACTTGTCTTTTCCATTTGCTCAACAGCATGTGAAATTGATTGTCAATCAGTGTTGCTTCCGAAGTGCAACACAGATTTCATAGAAGTGTGATTGACTTGGAGTTACAGTGTGTTGTTTGAGTGTTCCCTTTATTTTTTTGAGCAGTGTACATAAACGGATAACAATATAGAGTAGAAAGAAAAATAATAATTTCTCTTTGAGAGAAAAAAACCAATATTTAGTGTGACCACCCTTTGCTTTAATTGCAGCATTTAATCTTTCATGCCTTGTGTTTACATTTTTTTTATTCCTTTACTTGCTTAACCATTCCATATGGTCTGAAGTTCAAGAGATTATTTTGATGTTACAACAAATTTGTTCTATCGGATTATGGTCTGGATTTTGAGCAGACCAAGTCATAAGTTTCATGTCACCAGATGTTTCTTTCCAACTGAGGTAATTCCTGTACAACTTAGAAGGGTCTTAAGGGTCATTATCTTATTGAAAATATAATACCTGACCAATCAGTCTCTTTCCAGATGACAATGCTTACATTGCAAGGATGCTGTGATACTTCTTTTGATCCATGACTGTCAATATTTTTTGAAAACACTGGCTCCTTTCAAGCAGACTACACCCCAAACCATAATATTACCACACCCATGTTTTACTGAAGCTGTTAAGTCATGTTTGAAACGTTCTCTAATTCTACAGTGCACAGAAGATCTGCATTTGGGTGGGAAAATTTTGAATTTTAATTTATCTGTCTGAAGGACAGTCCATTGTTGCCCAACCCTTGAATTTCTTGGTAAACTCAAGTCTTTTTTTTTTTTTTGATGTTGGCAGCAATATGACCAATCAGACCAACTTCTCATACACAGATAATGAACATCAGAGGCACTTAAGGTCCGCTTTGCACCTCTATTGCCACTAGTTTTCAGCAAACTGGTCTCTTTGAAAGGCTTGATGGTGTTTGCAGTGCCATGGCAGCATTTAACATCTTGAGGATCATGTAAGGCCACAATGTGGCTATGTACAATCTCAGAGAGCACCTTCCATCGTACCATCGTGTTTAACTCTGTGACACTGTTCAAAGTTCATGTCCCCTTAAATACTGGAACAACAGCAATCAGAGGTAATTTTGCCAAATAATGTTGCCTTAAATCAGTTTAAACAATATTTTTCCATCATTAGTCATGGAATGAGCCGTCAGACATGCATGCAGGCTATGCAAGAGTCAAAAAAATAAAATTCGCGACACCTTTCGAATGTTATACAAAATTGATGTTTTCAGTGTTTTTGTCTATTACCCATATTTTTACCTCAATATACAGAACTTGGGGAATGTTTTTTTTTCAGTCTCATTGCTTACAATAGTATTTTTCAATACATTTTCACCAAAAATGATAGAAAAGTAAGAAATGAGGACCCGTTTTAGTTAAAAGTGATGGTGTAAAATCATGACTGCACACTACTGTGTATGGAGACTTGAAGGCGCTACGCTTCAGAAATTTGCAGATGGGAAGCTGGCTTTTTAGCATCTGTGACTTTAGCATCACCTGCGCTCCCTCCCTCCCTCCCCCACCAAGTGTCATTTTCTGCTCTCACCCATGTCTCTGTGTGTTTGTGCATGCGTGCGATGTGTGATTGTGTGTGTGTGTGTGTGTGTGTGTGTGTGTCTGTGTGTCTGTGTGGCGAGTATGTGAACGTGTACTGAAGCCCCACCCAATGTTAGTGTTTAGTGCAATAGTGGATTCACTGAGCTTGCTCAAAGTCAAGACCCTGTACTTCCTGCTGGTAGGCACAAGTAAGGCTGATCATAAAGCCTCTCGTAAGAAGTTTATGTGCTTAAACAATTCCGATATGTTACAAGAACTGAAAATATACGGTATCTAAGCATTTGTAGTCCTTACACAGCTCAATACCATGGAAACACACATCACTCACTCAGAGAAAATATCACAATTACAGACTGTTCTGAGACTGCATAAATCCCCCGCCAAAGATGGGAGAAGAGACTAAACATTCTAAACGCATCCCAGAGGATGAGGTCATACAACATAAGTGATTTGAAAGGCCACTGTCAACAGTTTTTGGAGATTTGCTCCAGAAAAGATCTGTACGGTCGTGCCTGGGCATAGATGCATGAATGGACAAAGTGTAAATCATTAGTCGCCCGACCTACCCACCAGGTGGTGGGAGACAAATAACCAGCTAATATTTGCCCAAAAACATCATTAACTACCTCAAATGTACGCTACTTGCCATGACCACTATAGTGAGATTAGTTACTACAACGTACTATTTGTGCTCAGGAAACCTAGACTCCACATTAGACCATAAGAGCTTTGTGTATGATCATCCTTTGATTGGTTACTATCTGTCAAGTAAATGATACTTCTTCGTGGTCCTTTAACTGGTTAGTGTGCATTGCAGGTGTCTCCAGCTGGAGTTCCTGAACATCAGCCAGTGTGGAACCACTGCTTCCTGTTCCTCGGTCGAGACTGCGCCACTGTTTTTACAGAGGAGGCCGCTCTTGTCCTGGAGTACTACCCCACCACCACAGGTGGAAAGCACACAAATATTAATTCGCAAGTGCCCTTTAGAACATTGATTGTTTAATTTTAAATCTGCAGTGGTGGTGCACCATGTCAGAATAATGAAAATTGTGTCTCTGTCGAGAACGTTATGGACCAGACTGTCAGCGCAGAATTTGGTATTATTTTTTTGTGAAGACAGTTGCTGAAATGCTGTACTGTATTGGAGTGGCTCTCATCATATCTGTCGAATAATATTTTAGGCTTTTACTTGTGATTTTGTGACTTTGACTGCAGGACTTACTTCAGGTAATCCTCAAGGCTCAATATTTGGACCAATACTGTTTTCAATGCACATGTAACCATTGAGTAGAATCATTTGTCTGCGCAATGTTTTCATTGCTGTGCTTGCAATATGTAGCAATACCTACAAGTTAAACCTGGGGTCACCAACTCTGTTCCGGGAGGGCTACCTTCCTGTAGGTTTCTGCTCTACCTCCTATTCGGCACCCCTGATTCAACTAATTAGTTGCTTAAGTGCCCAGCTCGTGATCTTGGTAAGTAGCTAATTAGTTGAATCAGATGTGCTGAATAGGAGGTAGAGCAGAAACCTACAGGATGGTAGCCCTCCAGGAATAGGGTTGTTGAGCTAAACCCACTCATTTTTGTGTCATTATTTAAATAATGCCCTTGTTCTATTACCGTTTTGCTGATGTTCAATACTGCCTGGCTCATAGTTTCTTTCATCTGAATTCTAATAATATGTACTGGGCCCAAAGCCAGTCTCCAGTGAAATTTTAGCTGTTCTGAGGCCAGTGCGTCCAACATCAAACCTTAACCAGACCTATTTGATCCAAAACTTTATTATGGGCAACATATTCAGGAGCTTGTTCATTTATGCTGGATGCCATTCATGGCTGAACACGGCTAAATTTTGCCATTTAATGTCACTGAAAAAAATATTCATACTTTTATATCTAGGTAATGGAATATTTACTTGTTTGAATCAGAGAGTATTGGTTGAACTCCAGGTTGTCCAGGTTCGGCAGAAAAATCTCATGCTTCTCAAATCTGAGCAGCTATTTCTCTTTCTCACGGACTCACTACTCTTTCATCAATTCCCCAGTCATGAGCCCTGTCAGCTGGTACTCCTGCAGTCCCCTAGGATACTCTGCCTTGATCCTTGATCCGAACCTTTACGGGAAGCTGATGTCAGAGATGGGGCAGAAGGGCCTGAGAGTGAAACAGCTCCCCCTTCAGGTTCAAAGAATTACATTTGTACAAATAGTAGTCAGTGGTTATGTAGGATGATTCCGCACCTGTTTACTCTGAATCTCGATCTAATATGGTTTTAGAACTTCATTCCTTGTGTGTTGCTGAGTTTAATATTATCTCATTTGGTGTCTGAGATTCAGCTGATCAAATATTGAAATTCGGTTTGTATTTCAAAAACTAAAACTCCAGAGCCACCTGGATTGTTCTTATGAGTAAAACCCAGACCATTTTTACCCATAACCATTTGTAAACTTCAGTCCAACAGCCTTGGCTTATGACCCCATTGCCGAATAATAAATTTGCTTAATTGACTTATAGCTTGTTATTAAAACGACAAACTTTCTAAGAATTAGATTGAAGTGGACCATTATTCTGTATTCTGTGTTATACAACTATCTTGTCTTGCTCTTGTCATTCTTGTCTTAACTGGTATCACAGTTTTGATCGGAGATTGGTTTAACCCACTGCCAAATGGGCTCTATTCTCTGGTGGCAACCAAAGTCAGGTATGATTGTTTGGTTCTAAGCCCCCTCCTCTGGTTTTTAGGGCAGCATGCTGAAGACCACATCAGGTACTGTTCCCACTGTCGGCATCATCCTTCGCTTGACTCATTCAGAGGTGAGTGTTAGTCATACTCATAAAACTGGCATCATCCTCTCATACATAAAATGAAATGGATAGAAAAAAAGGTTTTAATACCTGCTGATGGCTTTCACAATTAATATCACCGATAAAGTGCTCTAAAAATATGTAACATGAAGCTCCTTTCGAAAATTGTGAAATGAAATGTTTTAAATATAGAAGACCGGTAAACGACAGTTAAAACTAAATTAAGTCAATGGGCGTGGCCATGCTTTACTTTTAAATCTGTATCACTTCCCCTGGGTGAACTGTTCTGTTTTACAAGCTAATCAACTGGTAGGTGAATCCAAGCTTTTTGGAGCACCATTCTTTTGCAGACTTTTTCACAACATATACACTCAACAAAAATATAAACGCAACACTTTTGTTTTTGCTCCCATTTGTCATGAGATGGACTCAAAGATCTAAAATTCATTCCAGATACACAATATTACCATTTCTCTCAAACATTGTTCACAAATCTGTCTAAATGTGTGATAGTGAGCACTTTTGCGACTTTTGAGACAATCCATCCCACCTCACAGGTGTGCCACATCAAGATGCTCATCAGACACCATGATTAGTGCACAGGTGTACCTTAGACTGTCCACAATAAAAGGCCACCCTGAAATGTGCAGTTTTTGCTTTATTGGGGGTCTGGGGACTCAGAACCAGTCAGTATCTGGTGTGACCACCATTTGCCTCATGCAGTGCAACACATCTTCTTCGCATAGAGTTTATCAGATTGTCAATTGTGGCCTGTGGAATGTTGGTCCACTCCTCTTCAATGGCTGTGGAAAGTTGCTGGATATTAGTGGGAACTGGTACGCGCTGTCGTATACGCCTTGAGTATGCTGGCCATGCAAGAACTGGGACATTTTCAGCTTCCAAGAATTGTGTACAGATCCTTGCAACATGGGGCCGTGCATTATCTTGCTGAAACATGAGGTGATGTTCATGGATGTATGGCACAACAATGGGCCTCAGGATCTCATCACGGTATCTCTGTGCATTCAAAATGCCACCAATAAAATGCACCTGTGTTCTTCGTCCATAACAGATGCCTGCCCATACCATAACCCCACCACCACCATGGGCCACTCGATCCACAACATTGACATCAGCAAAGCGCTCACCCACATGACGCCACACACGCTGTCTGCCATCTGCCCTGAACAATGTAAACCGAGATTCATCCGTGAAGAGAACACCTCTCCAACGTGCCAGACGCCATCGAATGTGAGCATTTGCCCACTCAAGTCTGTTACGGCGAAGATCTGGAGTCAGGTTAAGACCCCGATGAGGACGACGAGCATGCAGTTGAGCTACCCTGAGACGGTTTCTGACAGTTTGTGTAGAAATTCTTTGGTTATGCAAACCAATTGTTTCAGCAGCTGTCTGAGTAGCTGGTCTCAGACGATCTTGGAGGTGAACCTGCTGGATGTGGAGGTCCTGAGCTGGTGTGGTTACACGTGGTCTGCGGTTGTGAGGCCGGTTGGATGTACTGCCATATTCTCTGAAACGCCTTTGGAGACGGCTTATGGTCGAGAAATGAACATTCAATGCCCGAGCAACAGATCTGGTCGATATTCCTGCTGTCAGCATGCCAATTGCACGCTCCCTCAATGCTTGCGCCATCTGTGGCATTTTGCTGTGAGACAAAACTGCACATTTCAGAGTGGCCTTTTATTGTGGGCAGTATAAGGTACACCTGTGCACTAATCATGGTGTCTGATGAGCATCTTGATGTGGCACACCTCAGCAAAGCAAAAGTGCTCACTATCACACATTTAGACAGATTTGTGAACAATGTTTGCGAGAAATGGTAATATTGTGTATCTGGAATGAATTTTAGATCTTTGAGTCCATCTCATGACAAATGGGAGCAAAAACAAAAGTGTTGCGCTTATATTTTTGTTGAGTGTATGAAAACATCTGCAGTGGGGGATTGAATGCAACAGACTTGGGCGGAAAGAGGATGTAGGCCCAGTTTCTGCGCAGTCTTTGCCATCAGATCTTATTTTAGCACTCAACGTTTCTTGAAACCATTGGATTCGTAATGCAGTTTCCCCTGCATGGTTCTCTTTGAGTGACAGAGCCTGTCCGCGCTATTCATGTTCTATACCACGCGCACTATCAGAGGCTGCTGGATGGAGAGGGAACATGGCTCACTTTGTTACACTGTAATGTTCCCTGTGCCCCATTATTATTGCACTTGAGATGACTTAATAGTTCTCAGAGGTACAATGGTGTGTTCATGAGGGATTGAGCGCACTGGAGTGACACATTCATCTCTGTCTGTGCTGTGCTGCCCTCACTCTCTCCTCTTTTCGCCAGCTTTCATTCCATTGGCTTCTCACATCTTCTCTCTCTGTCCTGTACTTTCCTTTCATTTTCATACCATTGACTTCCTTGCATGTTCATCCTTTCCCTCCCTCTCTCCCTGTCTACTTCTTTACTCCTTCCACCCTTTCATTGTATCTCCCTGACGACGGTAGTCGGGAGATAAAATGGTTTAGTTCCGGGGCCGCCACCGCCACAGAGATTCTCTGTTCTAGGCTCTGGAAGCCAGAATTATTGAAGGAAATTCTCCAAATTTCACACTGGCGAAGATATTGATCAGACAATGCTCAAGAATGATTTTTGCAAATTTCGAACGTCCAATATTGCTGCCGGCGGCCATTTTGTCTGAAATTTGGATATCGGGGAGATGCGCGACTCAGTCCCTGTGGCGACAGAGTTATCTAGTTTTTATACCTATTTTTCCTTTTCTTTGTTTCTACTACCCTCTACCTCTCTCCCAGTCCTCTCACATATGGTTCCCACCCATCCTGCAGTACTCTTCTCGCCCTCATTATTTATTTTTTCTTTACCTCCCCTCCATCCTTCTCTCTCTCTCTGTCTTACTCACTTACTTTCCTCTCTGACCCTCATGCTCTCCCTCCATCTGTCCCACCTTCTCTCTACCCCTCCCTCTACACTCCCCCTTTATTTTATGAGTGATGGGAGTGGCAGACATGACTCATACAGATTAATAGGAGGGTTGTAAAGCTGTATTGGGTTCAAATTGGGGCATTAAGTGATTGTTTCATGGGGGCTTTTCTAGTGCACTACACATCTGTTATGGATCATAAATTTACCACTTTGAGAGAGTAGCTGCATGGGATTTAGCAGAAACGTGTTTCGTTCTGCTTATAAATGGTCTTTGAATATTATATATGATAAAATGCTTTTAAATGTATTATATTTGCAGTGAAAGTACAACCCCAATTCCAAAATAGTTGGGACAAAGCGTAAATTGTGAATAAAATCAAATCGCAATGACTTTCAAATCACACCAGCCAGTATTTTACTCACAATAGAACAGAGATAACATACCAAATGTTGAAACTGAGAAATTTTACAATTTTATCCAAAAAATGAGCTCATTTCAAATTTGATGGCTGCTACAGGTCTCAAAAAAGTTGGGACAGTGGCCTGTTTACCATGGTGTAGCATCCCATCTTTTTTTCAACACAGAGTGGAGGCATCTGGGCATTGAGGTTTCTTGAGTTTAGCCATTGGAATTTGATCCCACTCTTCTTTAATACACGCTTCCAGTTGCTGGAGAGTTTTGGGTCTCCTTTCACTGACTTTTTGTTACCCCTCAGCCCTAAAGGCTGACGGGGTATTGCTATTCTTTGTGCGGTTGGGCGGGCGGTCGGGCGTCTCCAAAAACTTCGACATCGGGCTGAAGGGTAT
The DNA here is from genome assembly GCA_029721435.1 of Gymnothorax reevesii. Taxonomy (NCBI): domain Eukaryota; kingdom Metazoa; phylum Chordata; class Actinopteri; order Anguilliformes; family Muraenidae; genus Gymnothorax; species Gymnothorax reevesii. Next base: position 25,173,022 of record CM056574.1, on the reverse strand, counting down.
TCTGTGCATTGCACGCCTATTTTTTAATTATGCGCCAAATGTTCTCAATCGGTAAAAGATCAGGACTGCAGGCAGGCCAGTTCAGCACGCAGACTCTTCTACTACGAAGCCATGCTGTTGTAATAGCTGCAGTATGTGGTTTTGCATTGTCCTGCTGAAATACACAAGGCCTTCCCTGGGATAGATGTCATCTGGAGGGGAGCATATGTTGCTCTGAAACCTTTATATAACTTTCAGCATGGGCGCGAGAGGGTGGGTGCTGAGGGTCCTGCAGCACCCCCTGTTGGCAGGGTGTATGAGCACACAGACAATGTGTAAACATCAACAACTTTAAAATATGCAGCCTCTTTACAACAATTTGTAATACATTTCCTGTAAGAATGTATTGAATCGTAGCCTAAATATTATTTTATTCAATATAAATAAATTAATAAAGAATAATAATGTGTCAAACTCAGTGAAAGAATGTCTGGTATCATAGTTGGTACAGTCGCTCAAACCAGCTCCAGGACAGCTCGTTGCATGCCGGAAAGCTCGTTGCACGCAGCTTTCTACAATCTTAATATAGAAGTAAAGAGTGTGATATTGCACAGCTTATTGCTTAATGAGCCTCACTAATCAATTTGAGGATCTATGTTGTTTCACAAGCTACTTGAGCGCGGAATTTATAAAGATGAGAGGTCTATGATAATTTATGTCGTAATTTATGTGTGAAAGAAAACCCTTCATAATTTTGCGGTGCAATGTATAACAATGCTATCGAAAATAAATAAATTTGACTGTCCTTCTACCAATTCGTATGAGCAACTGCTGATAAAGAAATGAAAGTGATGGCCCCAGTCGCTATTGGTTCATCGCTTGATATGACTTTTTCCTGAGTTTTAAAATAGCCGGGTTTAAGGCTGGAGTAAGCACACTGTTATAAACTCGCAACTTTTTTGCCAGTTACTTTAACTGGCACCAATTTTGCCAGTTATTATAACTGTAATTTTACGATCAGTTCATAACAGAGCTTCTGAGAATGTTAATTGTTAACCACAGTTACATGTGCACAGGACTCAGCTTACAGTTAAAATAACAAGGAGACAGTACATTAATTTAACTGATAAATGCAATCCATTGTTAAGCGCGCAGTAACACCTAGTAGTTCGGCTTTTCAATGAAACAAAAGGATCAATGCTTCCATCTAACGTTATTGCATAATAATAATAATAATAATAATAATAATAATAATAATAATAATAATAATGCTTACATTATTGCTTGACTCTTGCTGGAACATGTGACCATTCACTTTACGGAAGTTTCTATTGATAAATGATGACACCCCAATTTACCTTGCAGCACCCCTCGGCAGAAACATGTTCTCGCGCGCATGCTTTTCAGCATTCATGGTGCTTTTTAAAACATGCAAGTGTCCCACACCATATGCACTAATGCATCCCCATACCATCAGAGATGCTGGCTTTTGAACTGAACACTGATAACAGGTGGGGTGGTCTTTCTCCTCTTTAGCTCGGAGGACATGGCGCCCATGATTTCCAACAAGAATGTCAAATTTGGACTCGTCTGACCACAGGACACTTTGCCATTTTGCTACAGTCCATTTTAAATGAGCCTTGGCCCACAGAACACTGTGGCGCTTCTGGATCATACTAAACAACAGCTTCCTTTTTGCATGATAGAGTTTTAGGTGTCATCTGTGATGGCACGGCGGACTGTGTTTACAGACAATGGTTTCTTGAAGTATTCCTGGACCCATTTAGTAATGTCAATGACAGAATAATGCCGCTGAGAAACTCAGTTTCTCTGAGTTTTTTGATGATGTTGTGCACTGTCGATGATGAGACCTTCAAAGCCTTTGCAATTTGACGTTGAGGAACATTGTTTTGAAAGTATTCCACAATTTTTTTTTTTTTTTTTTTTTTTTGACACAAGCCTTAACAGGTTGGAGAGCCTCTGGCCATCTTTACTTCTGAGAGACTCAGCCTCTCTAAGACATTTGCTAATTATTTGCTCTTATATATTAATTGCTTACTCAGCCCTTTTTTGCATGTGTCCCAACTTTTCTGATGCCTGTTCCAGCCAGAATATTTGAAATAAGCTCATTTTGCTGATAAAAATATAAAATGTCTCAGTTTCAACATTTGAAATGTTATCGATGTTCTTTTGTAAATAACAAATTGGCTCATGTGATCTGAAAGTCATTGCATTTTGATTTGATTTGAGTGTAATAGTTGTCTAACTCTAATTTCCCCATTTTTGAGTTAGACCCATATTTCGCATGTTAAAAGTAAAATCTATTCAGGGCATAAGTGGTCTAGATGTCACAGTGATGCATCTTACTATACAGAGATTTTTAGTTTTCCTCATTTCCATTAAGACAAAAAGTGAGTGCAACAGTGGTCTAACTCTTTGAACCCTTCAAAAGTCAAGGATTTGAAAGATGATCTCAACCTTGTACCACCTGTCCACCACTCATTTTATGTTACTCTTACATCCGGACGCACAGGCTTCTACGTGCTGTCCACGGGCAAAAATGGGGAAAATCACAAGGGACACCCAAGTGTTCCGCACGAATGCTCGAACCCGCAGACAGCACGCCAAGTCCGCAGAAAGAAAATTGGTATGCAAATTATTTTCCGCATGCACGCTGGAAAATTTGGCACGTAGCCAGACCACAAGGGCAAGGCAGGGGAGGCGTGCGTGACCCTTGCGTGTGTCACTAGTTTAAAACGGAATGTTAACGATCAAATGTCACCTGCAGACACGTGAGAGGCATGCACGCGTGTCTCATTCAACACTTTCGTTCTCGGCGATTGGCCGTATGATGCTGGCCCCGCACGTGGGGCGTACGTGAAATGCGCGTGCAACCTTCCTGGTTAGTACTTGTCGTGTGCTTGCTCCATCTAGCACGCACGGCAATTGAGCAGAAAGCGTACATGGCACGCATGTGCTCCACGACACACCCAAGCTTCGTATAACATGGCCCTCTTCTGCAACCAAGGTTTGGTCCAGAAAAGCCAGCGTTTTCTCTGTTGCTTGCGACGGTTTCTGATGAGCACTAATATAAGTGTCATGGCCTTTTTCCTCCTCGATCAGCATGAGATGATGTTGCATTATCAGTGGCGCAGCCATGATGATGCTGAAGATGATGACGAGAAGAACAACAATGTTCACCTTTTATACCCATTGGAAAAGTGTCACGATAAACGCAGTTGCCGTTGGAAGCCAGTAGGGGCATCTTGCAATCAAAGTAGGTGAGCTGCACGAGTCCCGTACAATGAGTAAACATGTGCGTCCCCAGTAAGAGATACGTGCCGCAGCCGTACGTGACGCGCACCTAACACTCACGAGTCGCACGCAGAACTCACGATCTAAAAGCGCCTGATGACTTGCCGCCCGCACGTGGGCATCACGAATGACTTGCTGCATCAGTACGACACACTTGCAACCCCTTAAATACCTGGCGTGCTGGCCACGGCCAAAAAATTCACAAAAAATCGCAGAGCCGTTGCGTGTGAAAACACGTACGTGGGGATGTAAGAAAAACCTTATCGGGGTCTGATTAAAGATGAAGATGGCCCACACTTTCATCCAGATGATGACAGTGAAGACAGCTGTGAGGAACAAGATTAGCTGATGGATGACTTTCTCAGTGGTCAGCAGTTTGCGATACAATGTTTCATTTTTGATCTGTATTGTCTTGCTATTTTGTGTTTCGAATTCCAAGGATGCCGGAAATTAAAGCTATCACTGAGTTATTAAAATTAACTTATTAATTTACTTAAGTCAGTTAGTTTGAGGTCGGAACAGCAGAATCCTTGAACTCACCTCTTCAGGCTCCACCTTTCCCCTGCTCCACTGCCCTGAATCCTGTCCCTACATCCCTTGATTTGTTGCACTTAATTCTTAATTCTGTTTACCTTCCTTCCTGATTGTTGCCGCTTGATTTGGTTTCCCTTCATTTTGTTGCCCCCTATTTTGTCAGTTTACTTGATTTTCCTGCCCCTTTGTTACACTTGACCTGTTGCCCTTTTATTGCACTTATTTTATTTTATTGCCTTTGTCTTGCACTTGACTCTGCCCCTTTGTTGCACTTGCCTCTGTTGCACTTGACCTTGTTGCCATTTTGTTCACTTGACCTTGACCTTTTGTTATTGGTTTAGATCTGTAACAATGGAACGTGTTCTGTCACTTACTGTTAGCAATTGTACATGTCTTCTAGGAGGTCTGCTCTTTTGCACTGTTCTTGTGCACTTTTGTACGTCGCTCTGGATAAGAGCGTCTGCTAAGAACCTGTAATGTAATGTAAAGTTACATTTGTTAAGACAGCCAGTGCAAGAGTGGTCTAACTTATAAAAAGGGCCTTTTTCAGAAAATTTAGAGAAGGTAACCTCTGAAACATTACTTTTGCGGAAAAAAGTTGTGTTCTCTTGAAAAACATGGTCATAATCTCTCAGGTTAACAACAGATGGCATACCCTACATGTGTCCTGAATTTTATCCTGGGCTTGAACTTTGGCATAGATTATCTCAAAATTATGAAAAACGGAATTAGACCACTGTTGTCCTCAGGGGCTCATTTTATTCACAATTTACACTTCGTCCCAACTATTTCGGAATTGTAAGTCAAAAGCCATAATTAATTGTTGAAGAACCATTAACCCCATGAAACCTATGGAATGCAGCTGCTCTATTCAAACTTTATCAGTACTTTTTTAAATTCCAGTGGAGCTCAAGTTTTCCAATGATCCCCAATATGTCCTGTTTAATCATTGAAAAATTTACGTAAAATGATGCACAAGATCTAGATATTTTCTAGATATGAAAAAATGCTTTTTACTTGTGGATAAGTGAAGCTTAGGAAGGAGTGTTGATGAGACTCGAGCATCACTCAGGAATCAATCAGTCGATCGATCCATCAATCAATTTGCCATTAGCTTGACCACGGGCGGTAAGATAAATGTGATCTTGGCATGGCTGACCAGTCCCTAATTCACCAACGGTTTATCCGGGAGATAACAATTGTGTCACTTTGATTTAATGTTGAATTTACTTAACGGAAAACTTTAGTGAAAAATGTAGAGTTTAAAGGGGGTTAAGTAACATGCTGTGGGGAGGAAATTCAGAGCTAATAAAATCTCACACTAGGAGCCCATCCTTGGCATTTTTTTACAAGCTGTAGTCACGATTGTGTCACAATTTCAGTTGTCAAAGAATTTTGCTGAAATTTTGTTATTTCAGTGTGTATTTGAATAAACTGAAGAATTGCGCCATGTAAGCTTTGACTGTAAACTCTGAGATTACGGGAATGTGTTGTGCTGCATTTGGGAACAGAGACAAAGGGTGTGATAGGTGATAATAGATGTTTTATGACACATTTACCGTACTCCTGCTCTTAGATTTGAGGTGGGGTGTCGCTGGTGTTGGCACAATCGTATGAGGTCGAAGGAAGGTCTATGCATTATTCATGTAAGAGGAGGGTATGAAATCAGACTGTCAGTGCCAAATTAATTTGCTTTTTTTCAGCTTTCCTTTCCAGCCGGTCAACAGAATAAATTATCACTTCCAGCCTGGCAGTAAATTGCAATAGAGGTGATTTAGATGAGTACTATTCCAGTGACTTAGGTGAGACAGGGATATTTAGGTGTTAGGTGCCAGTGTGTTCAATGCTTATAAATGCAATGAGCAGAATTTCACTTTATCTAATACATTCTATGAATCAAGCAGAAAATAATGATTTGTATATCAAATGGGTTATACTAACAACTTTTTCAGGTCAGAGTCAATGTATTAATTTGTGTCTACACTATAGAATAACACTATAGAATAGAATATAAAATAACAGTAGCCTAAATATGATGTTATGCCAAACATTGATAAGGGCATTCAACTGCAGAGAAATTGCCCACGGTATTTTTAATCACAGACATTGCCTTTAACTAAGCATTGTTACTGCATAATATAAATGAAGCTGTCCAATTCAACCTTGACATCAGTTGACTCCATATTTTCTTTCACTGATGTTGCATGTATAACTCAATGCTCAGTAATACCACAGAGTTGATTGTGGGAAGAGCAGTTTGCTGTTTGTGAGATTTGGTCTGCAGTAAGTTAACAACTAGTTCAGTGGTGACATCTAAAGAGGTGTAGCTTACAGTACCAAAGGCGGCAGGGGACAAGAACTAAATGCGGCGTAATGATAGCAGACGTGCAAATCCTTTTTTTTTTTTTTTTTTTTTTGTATATCCGTTTTGCCCAGTGATAGAATGTCCAAGTCTTAAATTATGAGCTTGAACTGAAACCCTAGCCTATAACTACAACTAATATCGCCAAACCATACAAAATCAAGCCTGCCCAGCCTGCTTTGGAGTGTACTGTCTGCAGTGTTCCCCTTTGGTGTGTTTTTGAAAGTGGGCACATTTCACAAACCTGTACAAAGGGTCTACTGCAAATGTTTTCTGAGAGAATTGACCAACTTGGGACTCCGGACCCAAGCGCTGACAGAAAATCAATTTCATAGATTTTATTATTAGAACACACAGGGTCAAACAGTCCGGATTTGCAGCATGAGAAGGGTAATCCAAATTTGAATAAGCCAAGGGTTGCGTGCCACACAGTGCGAATGCCAATACAGGGAGGAGACCGGATCATATGTTGAACACCAGCCAAAGTCAAAACCAGAAAATCTCAACACACAAAGGACTAAGTATACTCGAAAGCGGTGGACAAAAGCATATCAGAACCAGAGAGATAAACATTGGGAAATACAAAGGCTTGTGTGTGAATAGAAAAAGTTACAGACTTGCCAAGGCAAAGGGGAGATACTGGAATATTTAAAGGCAAAAGAAAACAAGGGGCGAACTCAAATCAGGCGCATGTGAACTGGAAAAGCATAACTCGGGGCGTGGCTACAAACAAGGGAATCAAGAGAAACACTTCTGTCAGAACACTGTTAAAATAATTTATTTAAAGCTTACTAGCTTTGTTCTAAGAGCTCACTGCCCGTCTGGGTGTGGAACTGAAGGCAAAGGGCCAAAACCAGGCCTTTCATAGAACAGAGCCTACGGCAACAATTACATCAAAGAATTAATCATTGTTATAGATTGGTGTGAGTCTCTCATGAAACAATAAATGAATTCTGTAGTAGACAGGTGGAGCTGGAGGGTTGTGAAGCGAGCGCAGGGAGAAGCTGCTTATATGAACGTGAGCTTAAATGAGACAACAGATTTGACTGTCAAACAGTCATCTGATAGGGCGAAGTAAAGTCACTGTTAAGTGTTCTTGGGTGACTCTGACGAGCTGAAAACAGCTGAATGACTTCTGATCAGATTGCTTGACAAAATTTGCACTTCTTTGAGCTACATTTATCAGGCTAGTGAGGACGTGCTATGAAAACAGTCAAATAGAAGAGATACAGGGAAAGGAAATGATAATAAAATGAATGCAATAATAAAAATAATAGCAGTGCTATAAAAATATACAAAAATTGGACAAATAGAAAAATAAAAAATTTTTAAATGCTGTCAAGAATAAAATAATTTCAGATTGGCAGGAAGTGTGGCGGTCAAATGGCTCGTTGGCTTCAGCCGATGTACTGTCACACTCTGCATCCTGGCTTTAGCTGACAGGAATACAGCTCCTCTGACATGCTCTGCCTTTTTCCACAAAGGCCTCGTCTTGCAGCGGCAGCGAAATGTTAATCTGCTGCTTCAAATGTTCTGAAATTCATATCTCTGAAAACAGCGCAGCCGAATACTTAGAAAATGTTTATCCCCACAGTTATCAGTGATTGAAGGGTTTGAAGTTTATTCTCTGTCACTTTAATGGGGACGGTCATCCAGAAGGCCGATAACACGGAGCAGTTCAAGGTTGCAAGAAAGCATGGGAGCTACAGATGTTGGTTCTAAGACGGAGACCCTGACTGAGTTGGAATTTCAGACAGAAACCTATCTTTTCGCCAGTAAACATGACCTTCAATCATTGCCAAGTTTAAATGAAATTAGCAACAGTCACTATCGATGTGAGCGCAGCTGGACATGAGAACAGAGAGCATCCACTGGCTCAGCTGCGTACTTCCTGCTTCGCCAGCATCTTAAGGGGCAGATACAGAAATCTGCTAATTGAGCCAGACAATCACGGTGCCTCCTGAGCACACTTCCTCCGTGCTCAGGGGGAGGCTCGAGGCTGACATGCCTCCCCTTGTGAGGCTGTTGGACCGTTTCAGCTCCGCGGGCAGAGCTGAGAGCTCAGTAGTGCCCAGTATCCATCATGGCAGGTTCAAAATGAAGGCTCTTCATCCATAATCTCCATGCTCATGATCACTATTCTGATAAAATTTGTGTTTGGACGTTTAATTTGGTGTGCTAAATGCTTAATTATGAGCTGGAATTATGAGCAACTGTTCTTGTATGATGGTGACTGCCGTTTATTGAAAGGAAATTAATTTGATTGGGTGCAGTAGACAGCAGTTGTATTTGCGGTTCTTAATCAGAGTGTGGGCATGTTGCTCTGGTGTTTGGGTTAAACAGCTGGTGGGGTGTCGTACATCTTGGGACAAATTAATGACTAGCGTGAGAACATAGGCGTGCTCACGCATATCCTTAAACGCCCCTCGGCATGTCGTCCTATCACTGTTGACCACTTCATCCTATTCCCAGTCATGCGCTTCATTTCGGAGATCTGGCGCTGCCTTGCCTGCTGCCAACTCTGCATGATTTACTTGCTGTTTTGATCCTCAGTGGTCCACTAATTCGATTCCCCCAGATGATGTTTGATTTATGAACGAGCAGCCGGAGTTGACTGTTCCTCATTTAAGTGGGCCAGTCTCCTGCACATCTGAGTGTCTGAATCTCAGTGATAGCGACTGTACTACAGGTATAAACAGGAAAACTGCTATCGCTCTCTCTGACAATGTTAGCCATTGCTTTATTCCCTCATGACTTGTTTTCTGTTTAATAGGTTGATACCCTTTTTATGTGTGTTACAGACTTTTGTTAATTGGTTAAGTATGTTATTGCTCACATACAGTAAAACAGCCTGCCATTCAGTAGGTGCACAAGCAGTCGCGGACTTTGCATTTAGCTCTTTAATGAGTCTTGAAGTCATAGTCAAAATATTGTCATGACTGCACAACATACTTAACCAAATAAAAAAAAATTATAATAAATTGCTTATTTTCGCATGGCCTTGGTATTGTCCTTTGCGTCGCGGTATTAGCCCTCGCGGCGACTCTCAGGCCAATACCAAGGAAATACGGAAATAAGCAATTAATAACATAGTACGCATCACAAATGCTTGCAGGTCTTTCCTTGACCTTCGCTAGTATTTCATCTTTTTAAGAAGCCTTGTCTCTTGATAAGGAAAGGACTACACATCCATCAGTCTGCTTTAGTGCATTTTCAGTGCATCGAGCATCAACTGAAATAATTTTGTCCTTTTCGTCATCTTGACTCTATTATTGCATTACATTTTGGGGAGAAATTTGATCATAAGGTTTTGAATGCAATAATTACATTTATATGTAGTCATTTGTTGCTTTTATTGTGGCATGTGCACCAGAGGCTCAAATTAAAAAGAAAATTTAATCAGTTAAAATGAATTCTTAATTACTTCTGTGCAGGTTGTGTGTTCATGCATTCTTTCAGCTAATGAAATCAAGGCCGTTGGACTTCTGAGCCTCTCTGGAATGTCAAGGGTCAATACATTCCTGATTCCTTATGAGAATAAATTAACAAAGTGCTGTCTACCTGAAATACTGTGCTCAAATATTGTTTTTTTTATGTTGAGTATATTTAAATCCCTTCATCATAAATTTTAATTGTTTTCAGTCAAGAGGAAATATATTGCAATTAATCAAATCTAATTTCCATGGAATTATATATTGCAGTTTATACAGTAGTCTTTATATACAGTACTGTATTATTTATTGTGTAATCACTTTTAATTGAATTGATGCTTTTCAAGAATCTGGGTAAAATCTATAAAACACACATTGTGACTTTCAAGTTCGACGAAAGCTTTAATCATTGGGTTTAAGTGAATGAATTAACTCAGCACGTTTATGGATGTGTACTTTTTAAACTCTGTACTTTTGTAGGTTTCATTTTATAAATTAAAGCCATGGAATGTGAAATAACAAAAATTTTAAGGACTGATCTCAGTTGTTTCAGCTGTTTATGTGTGCATTTTCTCTAAACCTTTTCCTTGATTGTATCGGTTTACCATTCTTTGTCTTTTTGAGATGAAATTTATTTTGGTTTTTCTTATGGAGATTGATGGGTGTTCAGGTGTGTGCAACCATATATTTATACATGGGTGAAAAGCAGCGAGATGGATTTTTGACAACTTATGCCAAATTTAGAAAATGACCTTCCATACTGTTTAGAAATCATGGGTTAGCATGCTTATTTTTTCAGTCATTTGTGACTGTGCAATGCTCACAAGAATTATTAGCGCCCTTTTGGAAAAATGAGCAAAAATAGATGCAGAAATGTCTTTATTGTTTATCCCCATAAATTTTCATTCAAAATATTCACAACAATCTAACCTTTGATTGAAGAGAGATTATTGATAGAAACATATTCTTATCATGAAACAAAAAATTTTTTTTTTCTAGAAAATGTGTGCCACAATTATTTACACCCTTCCTGTAAAATTTTCTGCAGCCTCCCTTTGCCAGGATAACAATGCAGTATTTTCCTGTAATGCCTTATGAGGCTGGTGGATGGAGAACACATTTAACTGAGATCTGAAACCATTTATCCTGACAGAATCTCTCCAGATCCTTCAGATTCCAGAGTCGATGTTTGGGGACTCTCCTCTTCAGCTCATCCCGCAGATTTTCTCCAGGGTTTAGGTCAGGGAACTGTAATGGCCATAAAAACCTTCATTCTGCGATTGATGACCCATTTTTATGTCGATTCTGAGGTGTGTTTAAGACCATTGTCCTGCTGGAAGTTCCACCCATGGCCTATTTTAAGCTTCCTGTCTGAGGCTGTTAGGTGTTCATGTAATGTCTGCTGGTATTAGATGCAGACCATGATGCTTTGTATTCTAACAAGGCCTTTGGAAGAAAAACAGCCCCACAATATCAAAGGTCCACCACCGTACTTCACGATGGGTATGAGGTGGTTTTCTGTATGGCTAGCTTTCTGTCTATGCCAAAGCCACTTTTAACATCTGTGGCCAAAAAAGAACTATTTGGTCTTATACAACTAAATGACATAGTCTAATTGAAAGACGCAGTAAATTTTGGCGAGCTGTTGGCACTTCAGTTTGTTGTCTATTGACCAGAAACTCTTTATGGTGGTGATCCTCTGCCATTATCCAGCCGATATCCTGGGAGATTCTCTTGCCTGTCCAAAGCTTCTGCTTGCGGTGCTTGGCGTCAGTGTCCACACAGGTCCTTTTCTAGGCTGATTCTCAACATCTGTTGTCGCTTTAAACTTCTTAAATATTGCCCTGCTGGTGGAAATGGGTATTTTAATTTGTTTAGGATTTTTTTTTTTTTTTTTAAAACCATGTCCTGATTTGCGCAGCTTAACAACTATTTGCCACACATCGTCTCTGAGTTCATAGGTTTTTATTATAGTGATGAATGACAGGGAATTTACCCTGTGTTACCTCATTTATACCTCAGTGAGACAGGATGTCATGGTTGACCTCTTAAGAGTTTCTAATAAAGCAGGTGAACCGAAAAATGCCTAAATATGACTTGAAAAATGCTTTAGTTAGATTTTAATCATAGGTTTTTCTCAGGGTCCCTATAATTGTGGCACTTGTCTAACGAAAATATTTATTGTCAATTTGTTTTTTTTTTTTTAATTTTATTTCAAGGAATAGGTAAGATGTGAATAGCCAATAGGATAAACAGCAAAGGCATTTTTTTCACAGCCTGTTTTGCGCACGTTCACAATGGGTCCTAATGATTCTGAAAGCACAGTATATTTATACAAAGCCACAATTGCCTTGCACCCTCTGATCTTTTTTTTGAGTCAAAAATAAATTGTTTTTCTTGCTGTGTGCCTTATGTATGAGTCCGCATTTCCCAGCTTATCTCTAAAAGCGGAGACGGAAACGCTATGAGCTGAATAATGGAATCTTGCAGCGTTGAAGAATTCCAGGAAACAGGTTAAATGCACTCATGTCAGATGTCTTTAGTGGAATAGAATGAAATTTTGCTGAGTGTCCGGATGAACCTTGGGATGGCGAGTGTTTGCCAGTAATCACGTTAGACTTGAGTCTGGGAAATGATTTCTCCGCAGAAGCGTCCGTCTTCCTGCTGGGGGCAGGGTCTGCACTGGTACAGAGTGGAAGGGGGTGTGCATGCGTGCGGAGGACGCCTTTGCTCAAAACAGGACTTGACCTCTCTGGATATAGAAACCCCTGTGGCCTGCAGAGTGAACATTTCTTTTTTTCTTGTGTTATAGAGAGTGTATAAAAGTGAAGCGTATGTAAGCACTGTGAGGAGTACAAACTTAAACTCTGAGACCTTTTATTCTGTTCTGTTTTATTCTGCAATATTCATGAATGGCAGCCTTATTCCTCAGTGTTTATGCCGCTGATACTCCATTTCAAAAGCATGGCTTGCAGTTTTATAGTCATAATGCTGTTTGTATTCCTCTAGCAGTGATGTATTGCATGTTGTATTAGCTATAATAGAGGCACAGTGGTCACAGCAATGACATTGTCTGTGTTCCCATAGCGTTGACTGTCCATTATTACTCAATAATGCCTGTTGTTTCAGCGTCCGGACTCAATTCTGTCAGACGTGGACCCTAGCTTGGTGCCTTGCTTGGATTTGGGGCCTTTGAGTAAATTGGAGACACCCGCAGTCCCAGATCGCCCGCCCGTCCTGAATATGATCCTTGAGGAGCGTGTCATGTGCGAAACGGCGACTCCCAGAACTGACCGCCGAACCCAGCTGCAGCTATCGGTGAGCCTGCTGCGCATGGCTGGCAGAGTCTCTGATTTGCATTGACTCTGCGCAGCCCATTCAAAGATGTCATTTATCAGGATAAGATGAAACGCTGCTATTTCAAGTCTGTTACGATATGAGGAGTGATGTGGGTCATTGATACCGTCCATCTTCAGAGACTGTCTATTAAATTTTAGTTTGGTCATCGCAGGACAGGAATGAAAATTAATTATTTCCACAGTCATTGGTAAATAATTCTATAGTTTTTTTTCCCTTATTCATTCGTAGAATCTGAGGAGTTTTTCCTGAATTGACTTCTCTTGAAAAGGATTTTGCTCCAGGATTGTATGTCAGACTACATCATGATGACATCATGGTTCCTGATGGGCTGCATACATTCTTCAATCTGAAACCCTGTAACCCTTCCTTTTACAGCAATATTTGGTCTGTTAAACATTTTCATAGCAGTACAACACCCTAATCATCATTCCTTTAGCCTGAATGTGACAATAATGAACAAAAATGGGAATACTTCTCAATTTCATACTTTTGTGCAGCTGCCTAATATTTTGTGGACATTGAGGCTATTCTAGGTCAAGTTTGAGCGGTATTAATTAAAATGAACTTTAATTTCACTAGAAGGGATCAAATAGTGGTCATGGGAATCATTAAACAGCGAAACTGAGCATTAGCATTTCTATATGTCTGTTTCCCTGGGACAGTGGGGACTGAGTTCACTGGGGACCTTAGCACTGTCCCAAGTACTTCCCTATTTCCCACTATATTGCCACTTTTACTGGCATTGCCACCTATGCTGGCTCCTGTTGGTTTTTGATGTGTCATGAATGAAAGTGGAGATAATAAACTCAAGTAAAACTGTGCATCAGCACAGAATATGAATGTTTAGTACGGGTTGATGCCTTTTACTTTTCATGAGAAGAATTTAGCCTCAAGTCTGCTGGGTATGGAACATGTATGTACAGTATGCTTGCAATCTAAGGCATTCATCTCAGTCTGATCAATAATGTCCATCAGTATGACTTTCCCCTTTCATTAGATAACTGTGTTCCTCATTGATCTTTTGAAATGAGACGCCTGTGAAAAGGGTCTGCTTGTTGATGGAAAGTTCCTCATAAATTCGATTCTCAGCAAAGCCGCTGTGTGCCCTCAATCACTGGGTCTACGAGTAATGGGATAGTGATATTTCTCCACCGATTATGGCTCAGCTATATTTTACAGCTTTGTTTATACTGTATTTACATGTAAGCATTTATTATATTCCTGAGAAAAAAAATCTTTTTGAGCTTGAAATTAGGGATATCGGCTGTACTTCGGGGTCTAAAATTTCATAGGTACCCGCAATTCATTTGCTAAAATATTTGTTATTGAGCGAGGAATTATTTGAAAAATAACAATAAAAACTGAAAATGGAAATAAAATAATATCCCAGACATAATAAAGCATTCTAGATTGCTATATTATGTGTTTACTCAAAACAAGACTATCATTTTAATTGAGTAGTACCTTGGTATCTTGCTGGGTTACTGCAATGGACGGCCAGAAAGATGGTTGAAATTGATTTTGGGGCATGTTTGCAGAATATTTTCTCAGTAACCCAGATATGTACTGTTGGGAGTAAATGCCAGTTGTTGTGCTTTTGGAACTCTATTTTCAGGAATACCACGCATTTCTTCGGTATTATCTACACTTTCAAGCTAGACAGAGCCAAAGTTGGAGGAAAACTCACAAGGGATCATTTCATAGCAGATTGTGCCTGTGTTTAGGTGGCATTATTTTGTTTAACCAACAAGATGGCAAATCTAAAGTTCTCTGGGTACATAGACCCTTTGGTGTACATTACAGCATTTGTAAAATCTCAGTGGTAATATTTTCAGTGTAGATGATATTCAACATCAAACGTTGGAAAATTTCACCCCCACGGGATGCTGTAGACTGTATGGAAATGCTGGCTATCCCCAGCAATGTGCCAAAGGAATTGTTTTTGAATTGCGATGCACACAACCAGTTTTCTCAGAAAATGACGATTTTAGCTTGGCACTATGCTGTGTGGATAACTATCTGACCAAAGGTGGCACTCTAAGGAGCTAAACTTCTACTGATGTAATATTCCATGTTCCCAGACATACATATAACAAAATTCTGTCTTTTGACAGATATAAAGTACATGCAGTTATACATAAAATTTGTAATCTCTTTAGCATAAAGCTGGGTTGGTTGTAAATTGGAAAGGAACTGGACTGTAGCATTGTGTCAACATGCAAGAATCTTACCTGTCGTCAGTACAGTGTACAGTTTTGTAGTGTTGGTGCATTTTCAGAAAATAACAAATGTTCAGCATTTTCCCTTTGCTATTAGAATTAGTGAGCAGGTTTCAGTGTTAATTCTAGGAATTCCCACGGGCAGGGTGCTTGGGTAAAAAAAAGGGCACAGCAGTCGCGTCTAGCGAGTGGTTGCCCTGAGAAAGACCACAGAGTTCATAGTAAGCAAGCAGCAGCCTGCCATGATAAGGGCAGTCCATTTGCAGTGGTAATTTGCATGCCCTCATTCCTAACACCAGCCCATGATGTCTAGCCTACGGGATGCCTGCTGGGTGGGAGGGTGGAGAGTGGCGTTTCTTTTACAGACTTCCCATTTTAATGTGTACCAAGTTGTGGGTGTTGATGCAACTATTGTGCCATATAGGCTGTGGCCAGCTATTTAATTCAGAGACAGACAAGCTCACTATCAACGGGCCATAAACCGCCCTGTAGAGATCCAGGATCTAGTGTAGTAGGGCTTGCCTAAGGCTCAACTGGCTCCAAGGGTAACATCGACCCAGATCGAACGAAGAAGACCTTGGATAGCTGCTCTGGGCCAAGGCCAAGGAGCACCTCTGGAACGCACCACCAGGTGCCGCCAACCCACAGTCCAATTCCAAAAACAGACTGAGGGATAAAGCAAATCTCGTGTTGGGTTGACGTCATTTCACTTTGGGCAACGTGAAAAGTATAAAACAGTTTTAACTTTTGTACTAGATATGCTGTTTTCATGTACATGTTTGTGTGACTAAGATTCTTTATCTGAGTTCAAATCATGGACTTATTTTATACAAGTGTACGAATACTGTTGATGGTTGTCTGTATATGTACTTAAGGTGATACTCCTTTTAAATTAGTTGTTTTTTTTATAGCATTTTTTTTTCCCGACTGGTCATGTTTTATAACTTGCTATACATTTCTGATTGGGCTGTATCTGTACTTGGTAATAATACATGTATTGTGTGTTTGTAATGCTCACAATCACCACCAGTTTACAACCAATTGAGTTTTATGCCTAAGGGATTACAAATTTTATGTATAGCTGTGCATGTACTTTGTATATTTCAAAAGGAAAAACTTTGTTATGTCTGGCAATATGGAATATTAGATCGGTAGAACATTAGCTCTAAGCGCCACCCTTAGTCAGAAAGCTATCTACCCAGCATAGTGCTGAACCAAACTCTTCATTTTGTGTGCTGTGTGCATCACAATTAAAAAAAGAAAATTTCCTTGGTACATTGCTGGAGATAGCCAGTACTTGTAGCCAGCATACAGCACCCCCTGAGGGTGAAATTTTCCAATTTTTGATATTGAATATCATCTACACTGAAAATACTAATTGAAAATACTACCATTGAGAGTTTACTAATGTTGTAATATACCCCATACTGTGTATCCAGAGAATTTCAGATCTCTATTTTTCTGGGCAAACAAAATATTGCCACCTAAACACAGGCACAATCTGCTATGAAATGGTCCATTTTGAGTTTTCCTCCAACTTTGGCTCCGTCTAGCATAAAAGTGTAGATACTACCAAAGAAATGCTTGGTATTCCTGAAAAATGAGTTCCACAAGTACAACAAATGGCATTTACCCCCACAGTACATATCTGGGTTACTGAGAAAATATACTGCAAACATGCACCAAAATCAATTTCAACCATCTTTCTGGCCATCCATTGCACTAACCCAGCAATATACCAAGGTACTATTCATTGAAAGTGGTAGTCTTGTTATTGGTAAACACATAATGAAGATTGGTATATATCTGGGATATTATTTTATTCCCATTTTCAATTTTTACTGTTGTTTTTCAAATAATTCCTCGCTCAATAACATAGTTACCCAGTTTGGCGCTGATGTGGTGCAGATGTCTATCCAGGCTTAAAGTGTCTATGGTCATGATAAAAGTATAACATATTTGGTACTGTGTGTCCTTAAGTCATGATTGTTGATGTAAAATGTGGTGTTGACAGCAAAACTAAGCCACTTTAATGGCTTCCAATTAGCGCTGCCTGCAGGCAAAGTAAGATACGGACGTAAAAATTAGGCTTTTTCCGTGAGACACTCGTATCTACCTATGTGCCAAGTTTCATTCAATTCCAGGGGGGTCAACTTCGCACCAAATGTCAATCTCTCATGGAATGGGTCTTAAACATAACTACTTACGATTATATCACTTTAAGTACTTTTGAGCCCTTAGAATTCGGGGTGATATATGAAGGTAGTCACGCAAAGCATGGTAATACGCCCGCATGGCAGTCTAATCGACGACATGTTATTCGATTAAAAATTTTCCCATCACCAAAATCAGTGGGGATCCTCTTCATATGGTGATTGACCAACAAAACAAAAATAAAAAGAATCCTGCAGAAGGTTGGACGGGGCGATCACAATGTGCGCCCAATCCGGTGGAGCTGGCGTATAAAAACGGGTGCAATTCCTAAACCGTTCTCGAAATATTTTTGCCAAAATCATCCAAACGGAAAGTCTTGGCACATTTCCATTTCAAATTTTTTGTAGTGGCGTACAGAGCGGACATGATAAAAATTGTCACCTTTCAAATACTTGTGGACCTGATTGTATGTCCTAAGGGAATCTTCTTTGTACATCGTTGTTACTTCACCATAACCCTTCAATAGGAGAAAAGTGCAATGAGAGGATGGGCAGACAGTGAGGAAGGATATACTGCATGTACAGGTAAGGAAGATGGGGTTGAGGGAGAGGCAGTGAAAGAGGCAAAATGATTGATACTGAGGGACGAAGGACATGTAGACAAAACCAAACACATGTATCTGATTTCAACATCTATGAAATCTGGCTCAGTGAAGGATGAGAATGAGGTTTCTCAGAGAGAACTTCAGCACTATCGATATAATACTGGTGAGTTTGGTGTGACTATGAAGTGACACCCAGTGGCGCAGACAAGGTCTTGCACCAGTTTATCTTTGTATTCTGCATTTTCAGTGAGACTACTGAGGGCCAGAAATCTCCAAATAGATGACCAAAGAAACAGTATATTTTAATTTTTGCACAATCAAAATGCAGTTCGGAGAAGCTTTAGTTGTTTGATGTGGGAGTTATTTCTTCATTTAGATGACAAAATGCTTCCCAGTAATATAATACAGTGGGAGGGAATAGCTTTGATGTGATTAAAGTGAACATTTTCAGTTCATCGTTGTATTGTTTTGTATTTTACCCCTTAAATAATGATTTTTTTTACTCATCCCTGCAATATCAAGGAGATGTGCATTCCTGCTATTAACTGCTTTGAATAAAGGACCTACTTTTTACTGGCTGAATGCTGAGGAAAAGGCAAGGTTGAAATGAACATTTTTGATAGCATTTGCAATAAAGGAAGCAGCACATTACCGCTAGTCATTCACAGCGTAGAAAATGTCCTGTTCCTTCTCAGTCATGCTGTGTAGCAGACAAAGCCTGGTTTCACAGGGAAAATAGAAGCATTGAAGACTGGCTTTGTATCTGCTTGTATCAAACATGCTCTACCCCCATCCCTTCTCTCTCTCTCTCTCTCTCTCTCTCTCTGTGGGACCAGGAGTCTTCCAGTTTGACATGCCCCCATGTCTCTCACCCTGCATGTGTTCTAACAGTTATCAAAGGTGTTATTTTTCATTTCCATTTGAAATTAGGCTGATCCGGTTGCTTAATTAAACCAGCCGGCACCAGAACTGCCACCACATCTTTGAGATTTCATGGATTAACTCATTCCTGACCTTTACTGGCAATGACAGACTGGCAAACTCCCCTGAAAGACGGATCATCAGGCTGTCTGAATGTTTAGTGTGGTGCTGCATGTAGACTTAATCTAGGCTTCCTTATCTCTCTCAGTCCTTAAAAAATGTTAATCAGAGTCTATGCCTCAATCTGTTCTTGCTTTATTGCAAAATTATTTTGACTCATCTTGGTGCTTTCAGTTTGTGCTGTGTATGTTTTGAGTATTTGGAACCCTTTTTTTCTTGACGCATTGACATTAATGCTTTTTTAAAAATCATTTTTAATGTGGTGTTTTGTATTCTATTGTCTGTAATTGGCAAGTTCGATGTTCAACTTTGCTGCCTCCCTGGCCAGGTAACCTTCGAAAAACAGATTTTTTTGTTATTTCAACTGGTTTTTACTGGGTTAAATAAAGGTTAGATACAGTCAATAAATCAAATAGGCATTTGGTTCCATTCCGTCTGTGAGAGAAAGTCGTGACCTAGCATGAAAGTAGTTTGCACATTATTACAAATAATGCCTACGTCACTCAACACTACAGTGCCGTAGAATTGTGTTTGTACCGAAATAATAAAAAAAGAGCGCACCAAATAAAAACAAAGCTGTTGGCTTGTGCAGAAAATCCAAAAAGACATTTGATATCTTTAAATTTGCAGTATTAATGTCTTTGCTTCTTATCAGCAATGTTTTGTCAGATAATTTTGATGCAAATATGTGCAAAATTTAGGATATTTACTTTGAGCATGATAATCCGCATTGGATTAAGTGGCATGATTCACTGATTAATAGTAGCTATGCGCATAGTTATGTGCAAGCTGATTTATAACTATCTCCCTTGGATGTATAGTGCTGTGTGACCTAACTGGTTGACCATAAAATGACCAGATGGATGGAATGTACAAATGGGGTTTAAATGCTTTTCGAGCAATATCATATTTGAAGAATCATAGACGCAATTTTGGAAGCGCAAAATGCATTTACCCTCTATATATCCAAAAATGTGATTTCTGCAAATGTTAGAAAGAGCATGTTATTACAGTGAGCTAGTTTCTACTAGACTGTGCTTTGAAATGTCAGCAGTGCACAAAACTGAGAAACCAGGCCTTTTTTGACATCGATTTTTATTCCAAATTATGTCAGAGCTTCGGACATAACTATTTGGTTACATTTGACTAGAATATGATGAGATTACTCATTTGTACAGAGATGTAGCAATTCCAGTTGTAAATATATGCTGACAGTATTAATGTGACGATAGATTTATCCGGCATGAGACATACAGAGGGGTCTCTCCAGAGGACCTGGGGTTCTGAGGTCTCTGACTGTAATTAGTGTAATCTGGGTTAACCCCTTTCTGCAGATGTAGATGCCCGCGTCTATAGACCTGCAAACTGGAAGCACGCTGTTACTGTACTCGATCACTAAATGGCACCCCCGGATCAGTTATTGAATGTTCACAAGCAAGCAGACCTCGAACGCGGTTCTGAATACGGTGAAGTTCACTCCACTCCCTGTTTTTCGAGAGCTGCATGAATTAAACTCCTCAGCTAAGCCTGATGTGCAAACTGGTCCGTATCCTTGCCCATAGTGTCGATTCAGCAGTTTGAAAAAACGATATCTTGACACAGAAAAAATCGTTATCCTTTGTAGCGACCAGTTTAGCCACAGTGAGCTAACAGTATTCCAATTAGTAGTTCATAAAAATCAGTTTTCTGAGGCAAAAAAATCGAAATGGTATTAATTCTCTCACATTCTATTGCCTATTACAGTTGTCCCATACAAAAAAAATTGTAGTTCCCTACCGTGGATTTACGCGTAGATTCCTTCATTGCCAAATCCAGCGCTTCCTTATATCCACCCGAGTACTGGCGTTGATAGCCAATCACTCAACCATACACTCAAGCTCTTCTGCGTAATTGTAGAATTACACTTCATGGCCTCCTGAAGTTTCCCTGATAACAATGTATTGAATGGCTCGTTTCTTATCCAATTCCCGAGTGTTTAAACATTTTAGAGTAAGTGAAATACATTGATTGGACAAACAGAGAGCATACAAACCAATGCGTATCAGCATGCGCTGTTGTATCCTGTCTACGTTATGCACATTACGCGGCTAAAATAGACGGGATTTATAGAAAGTCGGTTCGCAAAACTGGCCTTGAAGTGTTCAGTTACATTACAGAATTTAAATGAGAACGATTTGCTCTATTGGAATTATTTCGAATGAAACAGGACCGGAGGGTTCTTGTTACTGGATACATCGCTCTCTATTTTATACAGTCAATGTCTCTGGAGGAGGGATTCACGAAAAAGGTCAGGCTGCTATTTTTGTTTGTTTTTTTTTTCTGTTTCGGAATGTATATGTACTCAACTAAGTCGAATGTCGAGGTTTTTTTCCTGTTTAAAACGCGAACTGCCCGTGCATTTTGGTGTGGACCCCCGGTAAGTTCATTGCACGTTTCTTTTGAATCGGGAGACGCAATGGATTTGATATTCCCTGAAAGTGGAGTGTCTGTTCAGTTAAAATAAGGTATATTTCAGAATTCAAATATTACTGTGTTAGTGAGGTGTACTTGCTCCTTATAAGTGTTGAAATGGGTTCGTGAGCTTTGAAGAGGGGACTGGTAGCTTTCATTACAGGGTGAATGTTCTGACCGTTTAATTAGCAGTTTATTTAATGCGTGTTTGTGCTGGCTTTGAAGAAAAATGGCCAAAACTCTAAACTTTATGATGGAGAAAAGGCACGTTCATATTTGGAGAGGTTACTGGTGACCATTGGTATTCAACTGCACTGATATTGATAAATTCATACTAAACTCAACCAGAAAATCATTCGTTCATATTAAATTTCATGCCTTAGAGCTTTAATTGTGTTAAATACATGATTTTTTTAATGATTTGACAGCAAATCATTTTGAGACTTTGGGGAGACACTTGGGTAGCTGTATAATTTGGCTAATAGCATGTAGGTAATCTAGAATGTAATTTTGAAGATGAATTCTACTTGTGCTCAAGGAGTTTATGATACCAGAAATGTATAGTTTTAAGCCCCAGCAGTTTTTCAATCGTCAGAATTATTTTTTTTGCAATTTCAATGGTGAATTCTCATGAAGATTTTTTATGTTTGCTGCTCATTTTCTCTACCAAAATCATGAAAATAAACTGAAATACAATGTAATTCTAAATGCTGTAAGTGTCTTTCCTGAATTGAGCCACATTTTTCCTCTTTGTGAAGCTTAGATCTTGAATTATACAGCATTAAAGTGGGTAACCCATAAATAGCCAAATTTGGCTTCTGCACAAAGGGGTTAAACTATTGCCATTCAGCTGCATAATGAGATTTCCCGTAGCAATTTGTCCTAAATTGTTGTTGTGCTGGACCTGCCTCTGCTTGCTGCGTCTAAGACGATTGGCTAATTTGACCATGATCAGGCATTTTTTTTTCTACTACTTCTCAGGGCTGCAAGGCCAAGTGTAAAAAACCTCAAGACCTCAGGCCTTGTTTTCTCTTACATTTTAGTTGAGGGGGGAGAAGCCTGAATTTCCTGTGCGTAATTATAATGATGGAAAACGGTCCCCACCCTTAAATTGCACATCCAAACACACACACGCACACACTCGCACACACGTACAAACACACTCGTACACACTCTATGGTATGCATATGTGCACTGAGCCACTTGCTTGCATGTCTGCACTAAAAACTGGCTCATATGAAAAAATTCAAAAGCGTTGGCACGAGTTAGTGGTCGTACATGCCCAAAAACGCTCATACAGTATATGCACTAATTTGAACATGCAGTCAAGTGCATACAAACCCGGCTTATGCATGCTGATAAGCAGGAATGCATGCTCATTGACATGGATGAGTGCATTTAGCTTCAGTAGCTGTTGCGTTTTTTGTGCTGCTTTTTCCTGCTGCCTGAGGTTATGAGATTACAGCCACTGCAGTCCCAGGAGGGGCTGTAACTGAGTCAGTGGGAGTGGCAGAGGGAATATTGGCTGCTCTGTAAATCTAAACCCAATGAAAGGAATTCATATCGATTTTGAAAACGCAAAATGGTATTTTGTGATACACAGTATGCATATGATGGATTGAATTGCATTCTGCAGGTCAGGATAACTGTGTGTACAATGTAAACAAAATTTAGATTGGTCATTGAATGCTTTACGGGAGGGTGATGTTCCCTGCCAGTTAAAAGTTTTAGTGAATCAATTATTTCCAAGCTGTGAGAGGTGGCAAAATGGAATATTAAACACTTACTGTTTATAGAAATGGCCACTCTTCGCCATAATAACCTGCTGAGCATGTTGATAGCGCTTCTAAAAAGACAGTTCTGTGGTTAAAATAGTTCACACCCAACACTACCATGACAGTTGTCAGGGATTGCTTCATTTTTTGGGTCATGTCTTCCATTTGATCATTCTTTCTTATTTATTACAAATTATCTTGATTTTTTTCTTCCCTGAATGGAAAATGGAAATAATTTGTGGTTTTTTTCATTAATTAAAAAAATCTGGGTAATTATCTGGTATAATAAAAGACTTCAAACTATTCAGGTTTTTACTTGTGCCATTTGAAATTATTTGTAAAGGTAAATTTACCTATTTGACTTAAATTTTCAAAATCAAAGAATCAAAAATGTATTTAGAATTTATTTCCTGGAAAAATAAATGCATTATCTAGTCAATCTATCAATCAATAGAATAGAATTGCTTTCCTGGGGGAATTTCAGATATACAAAATAAGAAATGTGATTAGATGGTTCTTGAGTTTATGTGCAGCTCACTGCTACAGGCCAATGCATCAGAAGTTCAAGTAGATTGTAATACCCCGTGCTTCTAAGAAATGGAAGGTATTGATCTCTGAACTCTTCAAGTTCTTTTTAGGGAGGTAACCCTGAGATTCAAAGCGGTAATTCAAATGTAATCACATTGGGTGTGATTATAACTATTATAATTTTAACAGGGGAACAATATAACAGACATTCTGAAGATACCCACTCAGTTACTAAGTGTCACAAACACAGGGATGGGGTCCATGCATCCCGACATTTCCAATGTCCAAACCAGCTTTAGGCTCTCTTGTTTGCGGTACGAACGAAAATTACAGCTTAAGTTCTTCTTCTGGAACACTCTCCTTTTTTCTCTTCTGCTGAGACTGCAGAATAAGTCCCAACTTTCAAAAAGTTGTAAACAGCCGGCCGGTTGGCTGGCCTAGTTGCTATGGAGGGCTTGTGTTGTGGTAACCGGAGAGCGATGGCAGTGGCAGAGAGAACTGAACACAATGGCGGCTCCGGCTGTCTATGAAGTTGCTGGAGATTATTAGGGCCATTTCTCCCAGTCAGACTATCCATGGAGGAGGCTAAGAAAGTGGCCAGCCCCTCTGTCAGCGGGAAGGTAAGCTGTTCCTACCAACTGCTCTGTTGACCACTCAGTAATGGGTAAACACTCACCAGTGTTTATTTAAAAGGAAGGGAGACAGTAACCACTCTATTTCACAAGCTGGGAGACTCTAGGTGTGTCGTCAGGTGAGTAAGCCAAGGTGCGTGGTCTCATCCCTGGCAACCGAGATAACCTGTGCAGGTACGCCAAACAGGCGCAAGGCAGGTGTGTTTCTACAGACCCCGAGAGGAGGGGGAAGTGTGAGGGGCTGTTAGCATTTCCCAATGGAGATTTAGCAGAGCATGTTTATGTGGGATATGGCCCAGTATTACCGACCACACTCCAAGCCAGTGAGTAGTAGAAGATGGGATTTTGTGGTTTAGGTACGGGCTCAATCGGACATTCTACTGAATTGCTCTGAAAATAATTTGTTGTTGGCATTTACATTTGAACACAGGAAAGTGGTGTATGTGACAGGTGTGATTTCTGTCTGTTTAAAAGCGGAAAGCTGTGCTATTTGCTACGTATAGTAAACGTCTGCAGGAATTTTACATTGTCATATTCCTTTTGTTAAATACGACCATTTTCACTATTTTATTACATTTTTGCAGTTTTTCCCGCAATCTGTGAAAAAATTGGCAGTAATGGACAGAAATAACTTTACAGTGTCTTTCTTCTGATTGGTGTTTTCATATTCATAACCCTGGGAAATTCATTCTGAAAAGTGTTCTCGGAAATTCTGCTTGTTAGTGGCGTGCTGCAGTCTGAATCAAATTTCCTTCAACCAATCGATCAGTTCACACATTTGCCTGTTAAGTAATGGATTGTGCCGGTTCATTAAGACTGCCTTTTTAAGTTACAGTAAATGGATTAATTCTCTTGCGCACTCACTGCTGTGAAGCGTGCATCCTGTAATGAATTTTAGATCTGTTGTCTTGGTAGTTTAAGGAATGAAATTGGTTTTACTTGAATAGGAGTGTTTGTTTTTTGCTACACATGAAGTCCTATTTAATATCTCACAAATGGGACTTTGTACAACCTGTAGTTTTGACATTATTTCTGAAATAAGGAGTGCCCTTGATGTTATCAGTTGCTTTAACAGCTATTTAGCATCAGACTGTTTTAAATGAGTCAAATCAGGTGTGAAATTCCTGCCACCCATTAACATTCGATGATGTGTACTGAGCTGGCGTGCTCAAGATTTGCCTGACATTGCTCTTTCTGTATCCGTCATGCAATCAACTGAAGTCCATAAGAAATTTTCAAATTATACAGATTTGTATTACTATCAGTCAACTATGTTGGCATTAATTTCCAGCAGTCATTTTGTAATTTTTCTAGAAATAGGTTACAACCAATATCTCTTAGAATAAAAATGACGCACTTCACTTGACCTTACAAAAAAAAAAAAATATTCTCAAATTGAACTCTTTGTTTCAGTCTGAGAACTTTCTCAACCACCTTACTGAAGCAGAATGTTACAAGGCCAGTATCCTCAACAGCTCCAGAGGAAGGGGCTGGGCCTCCCCTCATACGATGCCCTGGCCGAGATTCTGCCCGAGTACCAGCTCCTGTTTCGGCCTCCGAAGTCGGAGTCTCACCAAACACAGCTGCCTAAGCCCCGCCCACAAGGTGGAGCCACGGAGAGTGAGCCACAGGTGTCCCAGAGCAGCCACGCCCTGAACGAAACCTACAGACTTCCTGCTGCCCAAACACAGTGAGCCACACTATGCATTATACCTTTAACCTTTAGAGGGGTTGTTTATGACAGCTTAGTTTCTGATATTTTTATTATTGAGTACTGAGGTAACTGCATTGTGCTGATGCCAGAAGTAAAAATTGCCACCATTTTTCTGAATGATTTTTAAAAAAATGTATGTTTGAAAGTGGTACGTTTTTTTTTTTTTTTTTTTTTTAGTCCACAAACTAAATGTGCCATAATCTACCTGGTTCTCAAAGAAAAAAAGGAATGTGTTTGAGAGTTGTCTGCATCTTGCCATCATTGGAAGCCTAGCTATCAAGCATAAAAAGGAAGACAGCCTACTGACATAGCTGGCTTATTAGTTGTAAATATATTCTACTGTATATGCTACTTAGTAAAGCTAACTTAGCTTGTTGTCAAGTTGCATAGCTGGCACTAATTTAAATTAATTGCAAAGAATCTTTGGCCAATTTTAGTCAGCGTAAGAACTTGATAGTCAGTGAACTTGCTAACCAACTAATCCGACCTAGCTAGCTACATGGCTAAATAATCAAAACTTACTGGCCTAACATTAGTTATGTAGGGACATAATCGCTATTCACGGTATTAATTTCTTTGCAATGAACTGGCTAGCTAGCCAACTAATTTACCTCACCAATGCGCCGCTGACCTGGCTAGCCTGATGGCAACATAGCCACATGATTACAACTCACTGTGCTCGCTGACCGAACTCTGGTAAAGTAGCAAAATAATCGCTATTCGCTGTTTTTCATTGATTTCTATGCACCACATATAAGCTAGGTAATAGTATCCAGCTGTGACATAAGTTCCTTTGGTAGCAGGTTGTATGGTTTTCTGGTAATGGCCGATGGCTAGCAAACAATACATCAGCTTTGTTTTCTTCAACTTATGTCTCTGATTAGCTTTCATCAAGTTATGGTTGTTAAAGTTTGCTGAAACTGAGGTACCTCCTGGCAGCTAACCATGTGGGCAGAGTATCGTCACTGACTGTTATCCCCTTCCATGCATTCCAGGAACTCTGGCTCTGTGTTAGATGACCCCAACTCAGCAGAGGTCAACGAACACCAAACAAAAGTAAGAATGATCACAGGAGTTATGAAATGAACTGTAAAGCCTGCATTGGTTTCTTAATATTGGAGAGTGCTACAGTCACACCATGCACAGTTTCATAGAACAAATTGCTCTGGCAGAATGGAAAAATTTGTGAAGTTGTGCCATTATATTTGTCTTTGTTTCCCCTCAGACCCCAGCCCCTACTCCCACCTAGTTGTGGTCATTGATGGTTGAACAACTATGGGCAAACTGACAAAGATGTCACCCATTGACCTGAGTCAGGAATTGCACTGTAGGGAAGATGGCAGACCTGCTTATGGTCTTTAAGTTTGGTCTTTGTCATCCACAGTTTGTTAGGAACTGGTGATGAGTGTGACCAGGAAATTATGCAATGCGGCCCTCAAAATACAGCCTGCATTTCAGAAGAATTGGGAAAATGTGTGAAATGTAAATAGAAACAGTTAGCAGTTATTCACAGTTAATTATTTTTTTCAAATAAATTTTAAGTATGATGTCTGCAACATCCCAATGCCGCTGGGACAGGTGCATGATCACTGCTGTGCTACATCATCTTTGATGTTATTTATACTTGGTAGTGAAGTTTGAAGTGAGGACACTATTTCTTGGAGCTATAAAATCAGAATTTCTTCCCATTCTCACTTCATAGAGGACTTCAGTTGGTGAACAGTCCAGAGTCTCCTTAGTTTTATTGTGTGCTTCAAAATCCACCCCACACTTTAAATTGGAGAGGTCTGGGCTGCAGGAAAGCCAGTGTTGTACCCACATTAAGTGGACTATGAAGCCATGCTGGTGTAATACGTGCGGAGTGTGGCTTGGTGTCATCATACTGGGACAAGAGAGGCATTTCTGAAAAACACAACATCTGGAAGGCAGCATAAGTTTATCCAAAATGTGCAGGAACAATGTTTCGTCAATTGTGCAGTAAGTGATGTTGCCCATGTCCAGAACACTACTACAGCCACGGACCGTGACAACCACTGGCATTTGAACATGTTGCAGGACGGTTCGTCTCTTCTTTGACCCCGAGAACATTGCGTCCTTATTTTCAAGAATTTTTTGAAGAATGGGTGAATCAGGTCACATTCCTTTTTATTTTGTCTGTCCATTTCAGAATCACTGGTGCTTCTGGTTGGTGTTGATACGTGGCTCAGTAGACTGAGTTTGCATTTAATGATGCCACAATAGACTGTCTTCACTGGCACGGGTATTGTGATGTCTATACAAGCCCATGTGGTTATGTCCATTAAAGAGGCATGTCAATCATTAATGCAGTGCTGTCTAAGGGCTTGAAGATCACACACATGCAATATTGGTGTTTTGCCTATTACGCATGGAGAGTGCTCTAGTGTCTCCAGATTATCAGAATCTTTCCTCATTATTATGGGCTGTTGATGGTGAAGTCCGTGAACTACTTTTAACCATTGGCTTTATTGAGAAAGTGGCTGGAAGACCAATACTGAATCTAGGCGGACTGGTGCCTGTGAGCCTCAATAAGAGCTGCTCTTGATGAGACCTGGAACTGAGCTTCAAAAACAAAGCTTGTTTCTTGGCTTTTTGGATGCAAAAGACTGTTCTATGCATCGGAGTGAACCACCCTTGTGAATCCCCCCTCCTCCCCAGGACAGTCAGTGGAGGGCTGTTGCTTTTACTGCTCGCACTGTTTAAATGTTAGTGGAGGGAATACCCACGGCGGTCGTCACGGTTACATATCTCAGAGACCTTGAGCTTGCTCAAGTTCCTCAGGGGAGTGACTTCCCCTACAGCTTCAGTTACTGTTTGGTAAAATACACGATGCCTCTTCCTTAAGCATTTGGTAAAATTAACCTCATGTCCCCCTGGAGCCAGGCAAAACACTCTGACCTTGTTCTCCAGCTCCTTTGAGAATTCAGTTGAAAATACAATAAAACAATAGCTGGAGGTTTGTTCTCAAAAAACATCCTCACTTTTTGGTTTGGCACGGAGTACTCAATGGGTCACACTGATACACATCTCTGAAAGTTATTTTAGTGTTTTAGTGTTTGTTCACAAACAAACGTTGGGGCTCTTTGATGTCCCTTTTGATATTTGAATTTTAATGTTGAACTTGTATTGTCATCAAATTAAAGTCAAATCATTTGGTGACCAAAATATGCAAAGAGGATCTTTTCCTGCCCCTTTTTGTCTCACAAATGGAATGAAATACCATGTAGAAAGGAAAATCCTCCATCTAGGTATAGGAAAAACATTCAGGCCTAAATTAAGAACCCCCAGCTGATGCAGCTCACAGCTCTTTTTCTCTCCATTGCTCATCAGTCATACCACAGTAGATAAAGGATCCAGCAGTTTTGCTAACGTATTTGGGAGGGCATCATACCTCCACTCTGCCAAACACGCGGCAGTGACACAAATTTTTACAAAGCTGTTCAAAATATTAATTGAAAATTGTTAGATCTTACAGCGGGCACCAGGGCAACATGCTTTTGCTGCAGTGATTGGTTGAGCTGTTATGGGCTTGTTTAGTTAATTTATTTCCAGTGTGGTGTGCCCTATATTACCTCTCAACGTCAAGATGACATCACCCTGTCAAGCTGGGTGGTGTAAATTGGTTGCCTGGTAAGAGTAAAGAAGTGGGGAATTATATTCAGCATGACTGTTCAGAAATCCTGCTACGGTATGACTGGTCCTCTGTAATTGGTTACTGTGCCGACTGAAAATTGTCTTAGAAGGCAAAATTGATGCACGACGAGGACACCTTGTGGTCATACGCTGTCACTGATAACATCTGGTTCTCTCAGAAGTCCTGCCACTTCCCTTTCAACCGAAATGGAATAACACATTAGACATACCGTAAGACATACTCTGTAATATTGTCTGGGATGCAGGGTTTAATACAGATTGATTATTTTAATAAATCACTTTATACTGTGCTCATTTGGTTTGAGTTGACGTTGTGAATATTTTTCTGCTGATACAATCACCTCTCTGTTTCTCTCTCCACCTCCTTCCCTGTCTCCATTTCTTTTTTTCACCTTTTCATTCCATTCGCTCCCACTTTTTTTCTTCCTTAATTGTTCCTCTCCTGTTCCTCTTTCTTTCTATTGGCCTCTCTACCTCCTTCTCGCATGCTATCACCCAGGAGCTTGAGAACTACCGGACTGCCATGCGGAAGATGGCCGATGACATCATCACTCTGCGCCGGCAGGTGGGAGAGCTGGAGTCAGAGAACAGCCGTCTGCGCACTGACCTCTCCTTGCACCAGGACTTGGGTCGCACCCTGCTGGACGATGACGATGTGGACGTCATGACAAAGGCCGAGATTGCCGACCGCATTAGTAAATTCCTGCCCTCCTGTTCTGCTTCCCACCTCCTACAAACCCCCACCGTAATAACGGTCTCTGGGCCGTATTGACTGAATCAGGGATTTGCCTGCCTCAGTTAGGGTTGCCAGATTTAGAATTTGCCAAAGCTGTGGATAGCAAGCATGGCTTTAGAAATGGTTTGATATCATCACAAGCTAATTTTACATAAGTTTCTGAAATGCCTTTGTTTTACCTGTTCAGCAACATAAAAATCATTTTGAAAACTGGGCACATAACAGTCCTAGTTCTACTCAGCTGCTAAACTCTGACTCTGTCTTTGCCTGCTGAAATGGCTGCATTGACTTGCTTATTCCACTATAGGCATTCGTTCACAGGTAAAGAACAATGTGCGGAGAAAATCAGGAACTGTCACACCAGCATGTAACCAATTTCACATGGAGGCCCTTGATGTGTAGTAACACTGCACTGGGTTAAAGGAAATGCAGAGGTTGTTTTCTGCCAAACTCTGGGCAGTTGAACTTCAGCGCTTCCTGTTATGTCTTCGATAATAGTTTGAGACAAGAACCCATCGCTGCTTCAGGTCTGATAATGCACATGGTGGTTTGTGGCGAGCACAGATAAGCTCTGCTTTAGGGAGAGAGGGAGCTGATAAGGCCATTTTCTTTGAATCTTTTATCAACAGAAGGAAAGGAGGAAATTCATGCTCTCCTTTGCCTGTTTAATCATCAAACAGGTTTATATTGATGAAAAGTGCATTTAGCAAGTTCTAAGTTCATATTTTTGAACTACATTGCTTTGATTTATGGGTAATGATAGGAACACTTCTTCACATTCTAATGATGAAACACACAGGGCAGCCTAGTGGTTGGTTGTTTAACTGGTACCTGAAAAGTTGCTGGTTCAAGCCCTCAGTGGATTCTGACTTTATGTGGTGAGATGAAGGTGGAAAGAACCTTCAGCGAGGCCCTTAACCCCAAAACTGCTCCAGGGGCTTTTCACCTCTTTCCCTGCTCACTTCTGTTCTATTTGGCATTTCTCCTTGGGCACTCCGGTAAAAGAGAAACACGTTCTCAGTGGAACTTTTCCTGGTTAAATAAAGCCTAGCCTTAGAAAATTCTGATCACATTTTGTAATGTCACTTCTTAAAGAGGTTGAAACTAATTTAACTAAACTTTACCTCCTCTGCTTCTTCTATAAACCTGTTCCTTTGCCTGGATTAGATGGTAGAATATACTGTCAAGTGAAGTGCATTCATGGTGGTGACAATTTCTAATTACCTCCGCTGAGGAGGTTATGTTTTCAACCCTGTCTGTCTGTTAACAGGATTACTCAAGAAGTTGCAAACAACTTGCCACGAAATTTGGCAGGATGATAGGTGGTAGTCCAAGGATGAGTTGATTCAATTTTGGAAGTGATCTGGAACATATTCTGAATCCGGAAGAATTAAGATGTATATCTGTCGAACTCTGGTCTGTGTGATATTTCAAACGGGTAACTCGGTTTGCCATGAAATTTGGCAGGATGATAGGTGGTAGTACAAGGGAGAGTTAATTAAATTTTGGAAGTAATCAGGAACATATTCTGTAACCAAACAAACAAATATATGGCATTGTGGAGGTATGCGCTCTGTTTCATCCTTGTTTTCCTGCTTGTTTTTCTCCATTTATAAACACATGTACAAGTTTCCTTTTCAAGGAATCTAGAGGCTGTAATTGTGCCATCCCCATTCACAGAGCATGAGCACTGCATTCGAGTTGTGTCATTCACTGACTTTTCTCCAGGGAATCAGTGATTATTACACTGTGTGCAGCAGCACTGGAGAGAGTTTGTGCTTATTGAATAAAAGCATGTAGATGCTTAGAGCAATCCTGTGAGAACTCAGCAGGGTAATGATGCTTCACCCTGCTCATCCCCCCTGGAGTCAAAGCCAGGATCAAGGTCATAGACATAGAAGCTTATGACAGCCTAGAACCATCAGGTGCTTGATATCAGTGCAGGTGGTAAGCTTCTTTACCAACCAAGCAATTATGGGAACATAGGTGATGAATATTTGATGCCTCATTGCAAGAAGGTTTTGAGCTCTGGCCTGGGGCCATTCTGTGTGGTGTCAGCATGATCACTGTTCCTGGGGTTTTCTCTGTGTACTAAAGTTTCTTCCCATTGGCTGAAGTCATGCATGTCAGACTAACTGGAGACTCCAAATTGCCCATCAGTATGAACGTGTGAGTGAGTGAAATGTGATCCCTGCTTTGGATGGGCTCATTGTCGAGGGAGTGCTTCTGTCTCTCTCTCATTGTGTAATGGGGTGGGCTCTAGTCTCCCAGTCCTATGCCCCTGGCTAGAATTCAGCGGGAAAGATAATGGATGGATGGACGGATATGTGAGTTTTTAGAACTCAAATATTCATTTACTTGCGGTTATGAGACGTTAGAATGCTTGGTAGGGGAATCTATTGGCTGCAATATTGGCCGGAACAGACTATTTTATTCATAAGTATGTTCTCATAAGTTGCTCTTTGAAAAGTAAGTGCACAATCATCTGAA
The DNA here is from genome assembly GCA_029721435.1 of Gymnothorax reevesii. Classification (NCBI taxonomy): domain Eukaryota; kingdom Metazoa; phylum Chordata; class Actinopteri; order Anguilliformes; family Muraenidae; genus Gymnothorax; species Gymnothorax reevesii. The sequence continues at coordinate 25,140,025 of CM056574.1, read as the reverse complement.
ATTTGAATGGTTTTTATTATTTCATTAGAATGAGCCCTTTATATCTACGGAGGGAGCACGTCCTCCTCCATGGAGCCTAACCTGTTGCACCGCCATGTTTCTACTGTAGTGCTGAGCAGACAAGACAAATGCTGGCTTTAGAAATGATCTTTTGCATTTTTCATGAGTTTTGTGGCCACTGTAGGTCATTCTTCACACTTGGTTGGGTAGAGTGAGGGGAAGGGTTGTCAGTTAGTTGCAGTCTGCCCTCACATCACTAGATGGCACTATATCTTACACACTGGATCTTTAAGAATGCATATTAGTGATTCTGTGATGTCACACTCGAAGGGGTTAATGGAATATGTAGTTTTCTCCATGGCAGAATCCTGGTTTGTGGGAGTTTATTAGTGTCTCTGATGGGGGCGGCTGGGCTGACTGAGTTCTATTTCATCCCTGCTGACCGCCAGAGGGCGGTGCTTAAAGCACTGAATATTCCCCTTCGCGCATGCGTAGTGCGAGTATGTATACCAACAATGTCACCTGTGACCTGCAGGTGACCCAAAGAAGATTATATCTTCCGGTGTCACCTGAGGATCGTTTCTTACTTTCTTCTCGCGCGTAGTTTGCTTGCTTGGAAAGCAATGAGTCTATTGCTTTACTACTAAATTCCGTTGCTAGTAGTTCCGCGACCATTGTCGGTCGGAGCAGCGATTGTTCGCCCTCCAGGAACTGCGACGGCGATCTTTCTCTGGTTGAGAGAGACTTTACGTTACTTTGCTGCGTTTGTTAATTACTTATCGGTGACGGTTGCGTTCGCGCATCCTTATCCCGACGTTTTAATTTAGTCTGTTGAGCTGACTTCGTTAGCTGGCTGGCGGGTTGCGTCAGCGTTTCCCGGTGTCCAGCGTGGATAATTATTAGCGGTAACGCTTGCATAGCTACACCTTCAAGTGAGTTTGCATTAGCCTCTGTTGGGACAGGCTGCGTGCCCGCTGCCTCCCCCCAGCATATGGTTTGTTTATATGTTTGTGCTGCGCCCCGACGCTTAATTTAGTCGGTCGAGCTGACTTTGTTTGCTGGCTGGCGGGTTGCGTGAGCGTTTCCCGGTGTCCAGCGGATAATTATTAGCGGTAGCGCTTGCATAGCTACATCTGCGGGTGAGTTTGCATTAACCTCTGCTGGTCCAGGCTGCGTTGGCGCTGCCTCCCCCCAGCATATGGTCTGTTTTTGTGTTTGTGCTGTGTCCCGACGTTTAATTTAGTCGGTCGAGCTGACTTCGTTTGCTGGCTGGCGGGTTGCGTGAGCGTTTCCCGGTGTCCAGCGGATAATTATTAGCGGTAACGCTTGCATAGCTACACCTTCAGGTGAGTTTGCATTAGCCTCTGTTGGGACAGGCTGCGTGCGCGCTGCTTCCCCCCAGCATATGGTTTGTTTATATGTTTGTGCTGCGCCCCGACGTTAAATTTAGTCGGTCGAGCTGACTTTGTTTGCTGGCTGGCGGGTTGCGTAAGCGTTTCCCGGTGTCCAGCGTGAATAATTATTATCAGTAACGCTTGCATAGCTACACCTGCTGGTGAGTTTGCATTAACGTCTGTTGGGACAGGCTGCGTGCGCGCTGCTTCCCCCCAGCATATGGTTTGTTTATATGTTTGTGCTGCGCCCCGACGTTTAATTTAGTCGGTCGAGCTGACTTTGTTTGCTGGCTGGCGGGTTGCGTAAGCGTTTCCCGGTGTCCAGCGTGAGTAATTATTAGCGGTAACGCTTGCATAGCTACACCTGCTGGTGAGTTTGCATTAACCTCTGTTGGTAGAGGCTGCGTGCCCGCTGCCTCCCCCCAGCATATGGTTTGTGTTTTGCTTTGTGCTGTGTCCCGATTTGGATTTGTTACTGAGCCCCTGCTGGTATAGGCAGCGTACGCGCTCCCTCCCTCCAGCTTACGGCGTCCATACTCGGTTTGTCCTTAGCGTTCGCACTCAGGTTATCCGAGCAGTATTCATTAAAATACCAGCTGGGTTCCTTACCCGGTATAGGTAGCGTACGCGCTCCCTCCCTCCGGCTTACGGTGTCCATACTCTGTTTGTCCATAGCGTTCGCGCTCAGGTTACCCGAGGAGTATTCATTAAATACCAGCTGGGTTCCTTACTCGGTATAGGCAGCGTACACGCTCCCTCCCTCCGGCTTACGGTGTCCATACTCGGTTTGTCCTTAGCGTTCGCGCTCAGGTTATCCGAGGAGTATTCATTAAATACCAGCTGGGTTCCTTACTCGGTATAGGCAGCGTACGCGCTCCCTCCCTCCAGTGCAAGCCCCTGTAGCATACTAGCGGGAGCGTCTGGGCTTATTTGGACAGGTGAGTGTCGTGTAAGCCTCCAGCGCCACCACAATGGATGACTCCCATTTCTGTACGTCATGTGAGGCTCCTCTACAGCCAGAGGACGGCCATGACCTATGCCCCGCATGCCTCGGTCCTGAGCACCTGCGGGAGGCGCCGTCAGACAACCCCTGCATGAACTGCAGTTACTTGCCTTGGGCGGTGAGGGCTGCCATTCGGGCGCAGGGGGAACATCAGGGGGATGAAAGTGACCTCCCCCCATCAGGCCAGTCTCCCCCGGCCTGTTAGAGACGCTCTAAGCGGCGGGCTGCGGCTACAGCAGTCGCACCCTCCAGGAAGAGGGCGAAATCTGCTCAAAAAGAGACAAAAGAAAGCAGGCTCTCATCTAAAGTCGATCAGCTGTCTGCTGAGCTGGCCCAGGTCAGGCCCATGCTCAGAGACTGCCAGCCTGGTGCCCCATTGCAAGGTGATTTGACACCCTCTCCTCCAATGCCAGTGCTGGTACCTGAGGAGGATACATTTTCCCTGGCAGCTTCGGCTACCTACTTCCATGGTTATGGGAAAGATTCGTAAAATGGGGGTTCCCAGGCATCTGAGCGGGGCGCCCACTCCTCGGCTCCGAGTTCAGTGGCTGAGTTGGGGGATGGCTCCATGCGGGCAATCATGCGCATGGCTTTAGATCGACTGCACATGCATGTACCACAGCAGGCAGAAGCTGCACCTGCTAGTGCCCTCTTCAGGCGCAGGCCAGCCCCCACTACCTTCGTTATTCCCCACTCTAAGGACTATCTGAAGGAGCTGCAGGCCTGTTGGAGACCTTCTCACAAGGCCTTATGATGCTGGAGCACGTGCTTGCCGCATGGGGAGTTCTTTGTCGAATCTCACGTTGGCGCTCTCAGCTTCACTGCAGGAGGGCAACGTGGCTGCTGATTCTGTCACTTTTTGTGATGCCCCACTGGAGGCATTCGGCCTTCTGTCCAGGGAACTTGGACGGATGATGTCCATCCTGGTTCAGGCTCGTCGCCAGGTTTGGCTATCTCAGTCAAACTTGACAGAGGCATCCAGGAGACTCCTTCGCAGTCTCCCCATGGAACCGGGAGAGATATTTGGTCCTGCAGCCCAGGAAGCACTGGAAAGGGACCATCCAGGCTGTGCAAACCAGGCAGCGGCTTGCGGGCCTTAGGCGGATGCCTCTTCTTGATAGGCCTCCTGCCAGCAGAACGAGGGGTTCCTCGGCTGCTTCTCACACCCGCTTACCACGGCCGACCCACTCCACTGGCCGTCGTGTTGCCCAGCGTCCCATGCGGAGACCAGCTCGGGACTTTCGAGGCCCTGCCCGCCTGTCCACCCCTCCACCCCCCCCCTTAGGGCCCTAGGGGCCGGGGGGCCAGACATTGAGGCCGTGGGGCCGGCGGTCGGATATTTTTCACATCAGCTCCAACAGTGGGCTGCTCATACTTCAGACCCGTGGGTGGTTGCCACCTTGACCCACGGGTACAAGCTTCAATTCCGCCGCCGGCCCCTCACTTCTGGCCGGGTCAAAATGGCCTCTATCAGCGACCCGGCAAAGGCTCGCGTGTTGGGCCAGGAGTTATCCACCCTCCTGGCCAAAGGCGCCATCGAGCCCGTGGACCCTCTGTCGCGTCCCCGGGGGTACTATTCAACATACTTCCTAGTGACGAAACAGACTGGCGGATTTCGCCCAATCTTGGACCTCAGAGGGCTGAACAAATTTATGAAGGTCATCCCTTTCCACATGTTGACCACTGCAGATGTCCTGCAAACTGTGGCACAGGGAGAATGGTTTACATCCATTGACCTCAAGGACGCTTACTTCCGTGTCCCCATCACTCAAAAACATCGGCGGTTTCTCCGCTTTGCCTACCGAGACCGCCACTGGCAGTTCAGGTTGCTACCCTTTGGGCTCTCCCTCTCTCCAAGGGTCTTCACGAGGTGTGTTGCCGCAGCCCTTGCGCCTCTACAGTCTCAAGGCTTGAAAATTCTCCCATACCTGGATGACTGGCTGGTCTGTCCACCATCCCGTGCTCAGGTGTCCAGTGATACAGCATGTCTCCTGTCCCACGTGGCCTGCCTCGGACTCGAGGTGAATATGGGAAAGAGTTGCCTGGTGCCATCTCAGGCTACAACCTTCATTGGGATTGCATTGGACAGTGTAGCCATGATAGCCAGACCGCCCCCCGCTGTGTGGGCGACATCCTTCACCTTCTTGCCCTGTTCCAAGAGGGCCGTTGGCTGACCTTCCTTGCATTTCCTCGCCTCGTGGGCGAACTAACGTCCATTTCAGCTGTGGTTCCGCTGAGCTTGCTGGCACTACGCCCCCTGCTGAGGTGGCTGAACAGCTTCCACTTGGATGCCAAGCGACACTGGCACAGGAAGCTCAGGGTGTCACAAAGGTGTCTCCTTGCCTTGGCTCACCCGGCACTCAGGCACTTTCTGCCACACCTGAGGGGCAAGCATGTCCTCGTAAGGTCAGACACATCAACCGTATATCATATAAATCATCAGGGCAGGACCAAGTCTGCGCGGTCGCTGCGACTGACAGAAGAGCTCCTCATGTGGGTGGCCCCCCCGTCTGATCAGCCTTCGGGCAATGTATCTATCGGGAGAGCGGAGCAACCTGACAGACTCCCTCTCCCGTCAAAAACTCCGTCAGGAGTGTGGCGCCTCCACCCGGAAATGGTCAGCACTATTTGGAGCCTCTTCGGCAGAGTGGACGTGGACCTCTTCGCTTCAGAAGTCTCCACCCACTGTCCTCTGTGGTTCTCCTTAGCCGAGACAACCAGTCCCTCGGGCCAGGACGCATTGGCCCACCCTTGGCCGGACGGCCTCCTGTATGCCTTTCCCCCGCTTCCTCTGATTCTGTCGGTACTTCAGAGGATCCTTCAGGGGGGTCGCAGTGTCCTCCTTGTGGCTCCCTTCTGGCCAGGGAGGAGCTGGTTCCCACTGCTGCACGGACTCTGTCGCGGTGTACCGTAGCGCCTTCCCGACAGGAGGGATCTCCTGTCCCAGCTGGCGGGGCGGATCTGGCACCCCAATCCACGATGCCTCCAACTGTCTGTTTGGCTGCTGGTGGGCCCGAGTTGCTGTTTAGCTCCTGTGCGGACCCTGTCAAATACACCATATTGAATGCTAGAGCGCCGTCCACTCGTCTTCAATATGAGAATAGATGGAAACTGTTTTCCGACTGGTGTACAAGTCGGGATGAGGACCCTGTGCGCTGCTCTGTGCCAACTATTTTTGACCTCTTCAGTCTCTTCTGGATGAAGGTCGGTCTCATTCGACGTTGAAAGTGTACGTAGCGGCAATATCTTGTGGTCATGTGAGGATTGACAATGGCACTGTGGGGAGCCATAGTTTGGTGTCCCTCTTCTTGAAGGGGGCTCAGAGATTACATCTTCTGAGTGCCCCAAGAGCTCCAGCATGGGATCTCCCCTGGTACTGGATGCACTAAGCCGGCCCCCATTTGAACCCTTGACACAAGCGGAGCTGAAGTGGTGTCTTGTAAGACTGCGTTCCTTCTGGCCATTTGCTCTGCAAAGCATGTCAGCGAGCTGCATGCCCTGTCTGTCAGTGACTCGTGTTTGAGGTGGAACTCTGATGGCTCAGGGGTCACTCTGTGGCCGAACACAGCGTTTCTCCCTAAAGTGTTGGCTCACGCTCACCGCAACCAGCCTATTCGGCTGGCTCGGTTTGACCCTTCTCCAAGGGAGAGTGGGGATGAGCCTGAACTGTTATGTCCAGTGCGGGCTCTGAAGGCCTACACTGCAGCTACTGTATGCATTCGAAGGTCTGAACAACTTTTTCTCTGCTACGGTGGCCCTAACAGGAGTTGCGCCATCTCCAAGCAGCGTGTGTCCCACTGGATTATTAATGTCATCACCCATGCCTATCGGACGAGTAACCGTCCCCTTCCACCTGGCGTGAGGTGCCACTCTACCAGGAGTGTTGCTACTTCATGGGCTGCCCTAAGGGGAGTGTCCTTGGAGGACATTTGTGCCGCAGCTTCATGGTTGTCACCGGACACGTTCTCCAGGTTCTACAGGGTGAACGTCGCCACACCCCACCCCTTAGCCGTGGTTCTGCGGCCGGGGTCTTCTGACTTTTTGCACACTGAAGGTCCGTGATTCGGATTCTTCGTGACCTTGTTGGTATAAGTCATTCAGTGCTTTAAGCACCGCCCTCTGGCGGTCAGCAGGGATGAAATAGAACGAAAGTTACGAATGTAACTACGGTTCTATGAATCCCGAATGACCGCCAGAGCTCTCTGTCACTCAGAATCCTCGTGTGCTCGCGAGAAGATTCTGTAAGAAACGATCCTCAGGTGACACCGGAAGATATAATCTTCTTTGGGTCACCTGCAGGTCACAGGTGACATTGTTGGTATACATACTCGCACTACGCATGCGCGAAGGGGAATATTCAGTGCTTTAAGCACCGCCCTCTGGCGGTCATTCGGGATTCATAGAACCGTAGTTACATTCGTAACTTTCGTTAGTGCTAACATTGTGCTTTCTGGCGCCCCCTCTCTCAGTGTCACTGAAGTTTAAGCTGGCCTCCGAGACAAACACAGCAGCTACACAGCGGGACAAGATTCAACAGCTGCAAAATGAGCTCATTAAGGTGAGAGCTCGCCTCCTCACCCAGCATGTCTCTGTCACTTTTACTACAATGTGATGCTTGCAGGATAGACTTGTGACTAGCTGTGTCCACTGGTGACTGCTATGCTTATGTAATTGCCTCAGTTGCGTGTTGCGATGTGGTATACTCTGCCATACAGAAGTTTGGAGTCATCAGTAATTTACAAAAGATATGAAGGAAGGAACTTTGTCTTACCGTTAGACATGGACCCATGACTTAAGCCTGAACTCTTAAAGCCGAAGGACTTTCTTGAAAGGAAATTACGAATTCTGCAAAATTACTATCTAGACTGCCTAATATTTGCAAGGCAGGGGTTAACGTTCACAGTGAATATGTTGAGAAATCACTAAAATAGGGTAACTGTGTCACTTATCATTTGGAACCTTTCTTTTCACTTAAATATTCAAAGTTCTGTGTAAAACATTTTAAAATACATTTTAGTTTTTATCAAATTAACTATTGTTCAATACTTACATGCAGTGAAATGGAAAGAAATGCCTAAATACCCCAAACTGTTGAACAGTAGTGTTTTTGGCCTTGGAATTCAGCGTCCCCTTGTTTTTGGTCACGTGTGGTAATTCCTAACCCCTGCACTGTCTGCAGATATATGTGAGCTACATGTCGTTCACCCACTGGAGTTAGTCCAGTTGATGCCAATTGCCACAGCAGTCCAATTCAGAGCCTTCACTGTGGTCTGCAGAACAGCCAACAAGACAGCCACATCCAACCTACAGAATATAATTCAGTCCTGTACACCAGTTCAGCGATCCCTGCTAGAGCGACATGGCCTGCTCTTACCGCCATACATGTGTGTGGCTCTTCTCCTCCCTCTCTGTCTACCTTTCTCCTGGGCCAGCCTGTGGTAGATGGGTTATACCTTTATCAAGCCAGGTTCTGTCCAAGATGTCTTTGTCTGAGGGAGTTTTTCCTTGCCACTGTTGCCAGTTCCTTGAGGGTTCCGGCTGAGTCCTATTTGGATTTGAGTCCATTTCAGCTGTAAAACGTGCAGTACAAATAAAGTTGAATCAAGAATCACAAAGAATCACTTGAATCTTCACCTCATGTTGCTCTAGCACTAGCATTTTATTGAGATAATGAGTCCATAGGTTTTTATCATGACTCTTGTAATCACTCCCCTCCGGTATATGATGTGCTGCTTTTTTACTGACTTAGCCACTGCTCACGGTGTGAACTGATCTGATGTTTATGGCTATTGATAACTCATACTTTTTGAGAATTCTACCTTATCTGACCTGTATTTTGTTGTTGATTCAATGACATTTAGTATGTCCTTTTTCAAGTCAGTTTCGATAAAGCCATGCCAGATAAGATGTGAAGTAAATGTTTTGTGACTGATGAGGGCTCAGTCTGAACTCTGACCCCAGTTTTCTTGCTGTTACTCCTTTCTCATAAGAATGATGGCGATAAAGATATAATTTGGCTGCAGAGGGCCCTCCTGTATATGTCTAACATCTGACCTCTGTCGTCCCTCAGAAGAATGATGGCGCTAAGGAGCTGATTCGGCTGCAGAGGGCGCACCAGCAGCAGCAGTCGGCGCTGCAGCGCTGTCAGCACCGGCTGACCCGAGTCGGCGCCCTGGAGACCACCGTACGCCAGCAGGAGAAGGTGCGGAGAACCTCAGTTTATGGGTCACAGGACCAAATAATGGAGCCAATAGTCTTTCAATCAATTTACTTTGGTAGTGAAATTGTGAGGAAATAATTGAGCGCCTGACAAAGAGACTGTGGATGTCTGTGGCCCGTTAGGTTGCAGAAAAAAGGGCCCACAGAATGGGTCTTTCAAATTTATTCCAGAATAAAGTGGGTTGTTCTTTTCAATAGAGTCCATTTTGATTGGACGCAGAAAATTAATGGAGGGAAAGCCAGCGAATGACCTACTGAGGGTTTTTGAGGGAAATTGAAATGATACCAATGGAGGGATGAGGTTGAGTAAGACAGGCGCAGATACTGAGGGTGGGAGGGGGAGGTGAGGCCTGCTGTCTTTCTCCACAAATGCGAAGACACACAATAACTATACTGGAGTTCAATATCATCATTACACTTCCATTTTATGCCAAGTTTTCATATCATATTTATATCAACACTTTTTGTTTCAGGATTTTATTCTGCAAATGCAGGAAATTAAATACTAATAGTATTTGCATAGAAATAAAAATGTGAGAAATGTAACGTGGTGCTTTGTACGATCAGTTACTCTCCGTTTATGTGCTGTGTGTTAAGTTCGGTGGGTCAAGAGTTTTGCCATGTACCTAACACTATGACACAAACACAAGCACCTAGAATTTGATTTTCCCCCCCCCCACATTTACAGGGTAAACTTCAATTTTATGAGCAGCAGACATCATTATAAAAGCAATTTATCTCAAAATGGTGCTATGGTTGACATGATTTTTTAGTCTTACTCAGAAATTTCACTGCTTTAATATGGTTTGTCAACATCGGATAAGATAGAAGTGTCCCAATAATATTGAACTCCAGACTAAGCACGAACGGCATATACACTGTATGTATACTTGACTACCTCTGTACCACTTATCATGCAGTAAACCATATTCACTTTATACACTGTGTGCATTTTATATAAGTTCTTTTACATATTGGACAAACCAGTCATGCTGCAGCTCACATTCACACCTTCTCTCTTTTCTTACATTCTCCTTGTGCACTCCATTTATGCTCAGCTGGCTTTTATCTGCACTTTACACACTGTCTAACCATATTGACCATATTGACCTGCAGGTGATTGAGAAGATGGAGAAAGTTCTAGACAGCAAGCTGAGAGGGAGGAATAAGGAAAATGCAGATAAGAGCAAACAAGGCAAGAAACAAGCAGGTCAGACCCAGAGACATCACCAGGGCAACTTAGTGCTCAATTTGTTCATAAACGTAATATTTATAACAAGACATTTACTTTTTTTTGGTCTATTGGAAATCTGTTATTTTAATCATTTTTGAAAGAAATTAATTTTACTTTATTTACCCTGATATTAAAAATGGTGCGCCGTATCTTACGTATGTCAGAAAAAATTTTCGCAGGGGTGGTGTATTGTCAGTCTATAGTTTTGGTTTTGAAACATGCAGCCCTGGTAGAAACAAGACAAATGTTTTTGAGGACGTCTGTTACATACTAGGGATTAGTTATCATTGTGGTATTGCCACAGTACTGAAGTTAATAAGAGATCTGCGGCTTAACTTAGTGATGGTGTGATGGTATGGGGACTGGGCTGTTGCATCCTTAACTGCTCTCAGGTGAAGAGGCCAGCCTAAGGAAGGAGATCGAGTCGGTGCTGGCCGCAGAGAACTCTCGACTGAGGGCGGAGCTAGAGAGGCTCCGCCTCCAACCACCACCACCTGTCATCATCCAACAACCAGTGCAGGTAAGCCGCTCGGGTAAACTTTACTGTTGGTCATACTTTACTGAGTACTAACGTCTCTCCTTAATGCCTGTAGAGAACCGCAGTTTGTTGTCCTGAAACTCAGCAGCAAGTTGGCAGTGTCCAGCTATGGTTTTCCTAGGTTGATTTTCAATGCAACCTTTATAGTCAGGGACATTTTCTTGCAAATATTTGAAGAGTTTGTTTCCAAAACAATAAGTGTCAAAATTACAAAAATTGAGATAATACTCAATTAGCTCTGTGCTTCTTAAACATAGTGCAAAAGTCCGTTTAAAGAGATTTATACGATAAGGTGTACTTCTTCATGGTCAAAGTGCGTTTTTGTATATAATGCAACAGGCGCCAACATAGAAAAAGCTGATTTACTCAAAATGAGTAAAATGGATTTATTGCATTTTGGAAACAAATGCTTCATTTAGTCCGTAGTTACTTTTAGCTCACTAGCATTTTATGTTGTTTTTTTTCCACAAGTTGAATTGCATTTCTTTGTATCTCCTTTGCATTGGGGACTCATTGCAGAGGATGCTGCCAGATTAACCTTCAAAATCACATCATGTCTGTGGCGCTTTATAAAGCTGAAAGATGATTGAGATGCATTCTGGTCAAGTAGAGCACATGGTAGAATAAAAAAGCTCACGTATTACTCTGAAATGATCAACTTAGCATATGCAACTTAGTGAAAAGGAAGACTTTCTATTCAAATCTTAATCACTGAGTCATGTAGAGAACTACTAGATTTATATCTCAACTGGATAATGTGGAGGATTTCATAACCAGCAGCTGTGGATAGTGGATTTAGTAACCCTCTGTGTCAGAAACAGGAGGTCATCCCTGACAGTGAGAAAGTGAGTCTCCTCAGTCAGCTGGAGAAGGCAAACGCAAGGATACGAACTCTGGAGAGCCAGGTACTGCCCCACTATGTACTCGCATATTTGCATACTCACTCACACTCGCTCTCCAACACTCGTGTATACATGAACTCACTCTCTCACACTTGCACGCTCACTCGCCCGAGCTTGCTCCCTCACTCACCCGCACTCGCTCTCCCGCATTTGCATATTTTCTTACTCATTCACTGACACTTGCACTCTAGCTCAGCCACACTTACTCCTCACTTGCCCACACTCACGCACCAGCACTCACATTTGCATACTCAATCGCACACTCTCACCCATATTTGCATACACACTTACTCATACACGCACACTCACTCACATTTTTCCATGCTCACTCAAACTCGCACACTCACTCACCCACACTTTCATATTTGCCTAGTCATTTGCACACTCTTGCACACTCACTCACCCACGCTTTCATATTTGCAGTCATTTGCACACTCTTGCACACTCACTCACCCACGCTTTCATATTTGCAGTCATTTGCACACTCTTGCACACTCACTCACCCACGCTTTCATATTTGCAGTCATTTGTACACTCTTGCACACTCACTCACCCACGCTTTCATATTTGCAGTCATTTGTACACTCTTGCACACTTACTCACCCACACTTTCATATTTGCAGTCATTTGTACACTCTTGCACACTCACTCACCCACGCTTTCATATTTGCAGTCATTTGTACACTCTTGCACACTCACTCACCCACACTTTCATATTTGCAGTCATTTGCACACTCTTGCACACTCACTCACCCACACTTTCATATTTGCAGTCATTTGCACACTCTTGCACACTCACTCACCCACACTTTCATATTTGCAGTCATTTGCACACTCTTGCCGACTCACTCACCCACACTTTCATATTTGCAGTCATTTGCACACTCTTGCACACTCACTCACCCACACTTTCATATTTGCAGTCATTTGTACACTCTTGCACACTCACTCACCCACGCTTTCATATTTGCAGTCATTTGTACACTCTTGCACACTTACTCACCCACACTCACACAGTCACTCTTTCTCTGTCTCCGTCCCTTCCTGTGTCTCACACACAGGAAGGCCGACAGTGGAACACACACATCCCGTCCACTCACAGAACCCTGTGCAAAATGTACGGTGTGAGTGAGTCTGGTTTTGTTTCAGTTGGATGAGAACTCCAGACGCTGGGGGAGAGAGAGACAGGACATGCTGACCAAGCTGAGCGAGCAGGACCACGGTTTCCTGCGCACATCCAACATGATCCTGCACAATTTGCCTCAGGTCAGTACACCAAACACAAAGTATTCACACCTGCGCCGACAACCCATAGCTATATTGCTTCTTTCAACCTTAAGACATTAATGACTGCAATCTGAAGAGGTAGAGTGAGCACCATAATTTATTGGACAGTTAAGACTTTTTTTTATTATACTGTATACTTTTGCACTAAATTTGAAAGGATACAATGGTAAGCTTTAATTAATGGGTGCGTTCACACATTTCGGATGAACTGTTTACAGAAATGACACCACCTTTTATTCAGTCTCCACCATTTTTGGGTGTCAAAAACTGCTTAATGTGGATTTAAGTCAGTTCCTGCTCATTTCGGGGACTTCTTGCATTAAATCTACTTGTCAGAATGATAAACACATGCTCAGTTGGATTTAGAGCTCGTGATTGACTTGGCCAAAAAAATGTTTAATTTTTTTATTTAAATGTGTACATGTATGTATGCATGTATGTGTGTGTGTGTGTTTATATATATATATATATATATATATATATATATATATATATATATATATATATATATATATATATATATATATATATTTATTTATATCTATATATATATATGCCTGTCACTGTCCAATGAATTATGGTACCCGCTACTCACTATGTGTATATTTTCTGGAAGCGTATTTTGTGGTGCAATTAGCTGACTGCCATGGTTTTTGTCCCCCAGAGGAGCTCTTCTCTCTCAGCCATGGTTCCTGGCAGACACAGGCAGCTGGACCCGCTCAATTGACTTCCCCTCCGTTGTTCTTTTCATCCAGAGACCACAGGCGCCAGCATAAAAAAAACCTCAGACTCACTTGTCAACACCCAAAGTATTAGTTTCTTCATTTGTGTCTCTAATACTTTTAATACATTCAGGGGGTTTTGTGAACTTATTAAATAAAATTAAATATAAATTATTTTATCCTTCTGAAATGTTTGCAAACAATTCACCAATTTTAAAATCCATTGCCATTTCAGTTGGCTTATCTATGCAGTCTGAATAGATTTATACCTAATTAAAGAACAAATGTGAAAATGATGCTATTTAAATCAAGCCGAGCTGGGTTCTGTTCTGGTTAGTTGTGTTGTGACTGCGACGACGAAATTTCGCGCTGCCGACGAATTGTGATTGTACCGCACCTTAATTGTCACCAGGTGGCAGTATTGTTTGCCATTCGAAACACTAACCTAAAAACCATCTGAGATATAAGATGCCAACTGATTTACGTGGTTTTCCCTTGGTCTGCTCATCAGTTGAAAATTCATATTTCACAGATTTGAGGTGAGACAGCGTAATGTATAAGGATGTACTTAAAGTGGCCGTGCAAATTGCTCAGCTCAATGTGATCTTGATATTGCACTTCTAATCTGTAATTTACAGACATTTTGTGCTTTGTTTCTGACTAATGTTATCAATAGTCTACACTTACATTTCATTTTTTTGCTGCATAGTGCTGTGTTTGCAAATTGCACATGACAGAATGGGGGATGGAGAGTCATGCTTGGTGGTATAGAGGAATAGGAAGATGTTATAGGCACAAATCTTGTGCACGAATGGGCCCGCAGTCTGGTAGGAAATCCAGATCTAGCCATTGCCATGTACAGCTAGCTGACAGCCTCACAGGATGTCTCATGACTGAGAAAGAGGTGAAACCACAGAGTGAAGCAGTAGGGTATACTCAAGGCGATTACAGTCCCCACCATTTGTCTCTGTGCCAAATTTCATGTCATAAATGTTAAATGAATTATTTTCATTGTTGTACAAGCCATTCTGAGCATGTGCTATTGTAAAAGAACTCTAAATTTAATATCTTTGATTAACAAATAAAGCACTATTTTTCTGATTCGTGTGAGTGTATGAGCTACTTTGCTGTATAGAGAAACCAACACCTTGGTCAGCATATATGGGAGTTCCTAAATTATGCAGCATCATAAATTTAGGATGAGAACTGGCGTGATCCAGGAACATGTGACAGCAAGGAACATGGGACAATTGAGGAAGCGTAAAAATGTGTATGTTAAAAAAGATTTATTACCTATACGTAAGCTCAAAAGAGCAGATATGAAGATGATATGCCATCAAGGGCAGGAAATCCCATTGAGTAAGCCTCCTCAGGTTTTCGGGCCTCCTGGGCTGCGTTAGGCCAGTCTGACTCAGACCTGGCGAAGACAGACTAATTCTTGAACATTACAGAGTCCTCCACGGGCGCGCTGCCAGTGGTGATGTGGAACAAGAGCTGTGAGTGTTCTGATGGCAGAGGCCTCAGGAGCTTCCCAAACCTTCTCAAGACTGAGTATGAAGCACAGTGTGTCTAAATCTACACAGTGATGAGGCAGTCTGAGTACATATCTAAATTTACTCAGAGCTGGGCCAGAGTCCTAAAGTGAAAACCTAAATCTATGCAGTTAGTCTCAGAATTTGAATATACACCGAATCAGAGTCTCAGAGTTAGTATCTTAATCTACACTGAAGTAGCTGTCGCAATATGCCAAGTTCTTCACCAAGTTCTTCATAATATTCGTCTTGTGTGGTGTTACTGTGTCTGATGAGTAGTGGGACTTCTCAGATGATTTGATGTAGTTCACCAAAGTTCACTATAGTTTGCTCGTGTTTGGCAACAGTTCTGAAATGTTCAAAATTCATTGTTTTCATCAGTCTGGCGCCATTCCTCAAATCGTCGCCGTTGTGCAGTCATTGTGTGGCCACTGAGTGGTGCTTTCTTGTATTAGCTGACAGAATTGTTTTCATGCTCTGCCCTGGCTACTATGGAAATTTAATGATTCGACATAGACTTAGGTAGTGCTTCGATCCACGTTGAGCATTCAACATGAGTGAATATTTCCAAATAAAACAATAAAGTTTCAGTCTGAACATTAAATATCTTATGTTCGTAGTGCACTCAATTGAATTTAGGTCAAAAAGGATTTGCAAATCATTGTATTCTGTTTTTATTCACGTTTTACACAATGGGCTCTAAATTAGTAGACCAGGCGCAGGCGCTCCCACTATTCGCTGCGCCAACGGGGTGTGTCCAGGCATATGTTGCAATTTTGTGCCCGGCGTAGCCTTGCGCAAGTACTCGTCTGTCCCGCCTCTGTCCCTCCTTCCAGAGGGAGGAGACAAGACTTAAGTGGGTTTAACACAGCCGAGTCAACTCTTCACCAATAAAATGAGCTCCTCTCCTCACCTTTAAAGTGCTGAAATAAAGAAGCCTCTGTCCTATATCTGCATGATGCGTTAATGTTGCATTTTGCTTTACTGCTTCAGGCTTGTTTTCTGCACCACTTACGTCTATATTACAAATATGAGGCATTCTCGAATTATTACCATTAGCGAACTTGAATGGAATTTCAAAACGAAAACTACGTCAGATCATTCAAACTTTATAAAGTTGGAATGAAATTACGCCGGTTGCTCATTTATTTCTTCTGCCTTCATCATTGGGAAGAGAAACGATGGATAGCGTGTTCCGATTATTACACCCTGTTGCTGCTTAAAATTTTGTCATTAACATGCATGGACAACAATGCAAGATACGTGACACATTTATTTTCAATATGTGATCTTAACTCAGTACAAAATCATAGCAATCAGGCTGTATTCCTTTCCCCCACTAAAAACGATAAAACCTAAGTGACAATAATAGTAGTATTAAGCCGCTTGCACACTGGACGCGAAACAAATTTTTCATACGACAGATTGCGTTGAACGCAGTGTCAACGTGTCCGAAAGTCGGACAGGGTTTTAATATATCTCCATGTCCGACAGTCGGATGGTTTCAATATAAATTCGTGTCCGACAGTCGATTTATTGTTTATAATTTCTTCAAATCTACTGAATCTTTTAGATATTAAGCGTGAAAGTTTTCATAAGAGGGCTCAGTTCTTCAAGATGAGTACTGAGAATTTCAATCACTGTTTCTGTTTGAGCTCTGCACAATAAAGTGAGTCGACTTTGGCGCGGGACAAAGAACAATACCTGTCGAACATTAAATGCAAAATACTCTGTGTCTGACAGCCAAAAAAAAAGAGGACGATTAGAACAGATTGATAACAAAATAAAGAATAAAAAAAAGAAACATTTCAACAACAAACAGAACATCCAATGAACACTGCGATTTATTTATTTGTGGGCCATCTTTTTTGGATGTTCCATTTGTTGGTGGTATATTTTTATTCTTTATTTCGTAATAAATCTGTTCTCATATCAATACTTTTTGCTGGCTGCTGGACATGGAGCATTTCGCGTCAGACAGTCTTGATCGTGGATGCGATATTTAATTCACAATGTCAATGGTCATGGAATTGATTTGGTCACTGACTAGAAGCACTATTTTATTTATTTATTTTAAGCCTATTTTATCTCTGGTCTGGAAATAAAGCCTGAATCTGTTCGATCCATCTGACTAATTTTCAAAAGAGAGACTACAGTCTTTATTCGGTCTATCTTCAATGGAGGAAAACAGAAGAATAAACAGACGAGTGTATTCGTGTCTTTGCATTGACTTTGACTGTAATCAGTCGTGCGAAAAATTTGTTTCGCGTCCAGTATGCAAGCGGCTTTACTGAGCATAGAACACAAACATTATATATGCGGTTGGCTGAGAAACGTGAAGTTGTTAGTTTGAATCACAGATTCAGCTGCGTTGATTAAGCCAGGTTGAGTTTCCATTACGCCTTTAATCTGACATCAGGACAATCGATAAATTCTAGTATCTATATGTCCTGATTCAGATAGTTACATTAAATAGTGCTTGTTGTAATTATTTATTGCACTGAAATGTGTCTGACATTCTGGAAACCTGCCTGTGAGGTTTTGGTGACACGTGCGCACTGTGCGCCGGTCAGCCAAATTACCACTGCACAGAAAGTAAACCAGGTTGGAGCTAGCGAGTTTTCTGCACAACTTCAACGGAGACTTTTTCTACGAAATTGTCACTGCATCTTGATGAATATGTGACACCTCCCCCTACTACGCCGCCCCACCCATCTCGGCGCACGTCGTTGCACCGCACGAAATTACCGCTGCGTGGGCTGCGCCACGCTATGCCACCCTGCGCTGCACTAAGAAATTAGAGCCCAATGTCACAACTTCATTGGAATTGGGGTTTGTCTATGCAAGAACTCCAACTTCGGAAGAGTGCTTTCATCAAAATTACTGTTCCCAAAACACCCACCAGCCTTGCTGACTCTTTGACTCATTGCCCTGACTCATATCTCTGATTATAAACCAGAGCTGGCCAAAGAAGGGTGCGGCTGAGCGAAGAAGAATGCAATTGTGATTTGGAGGGGGCAAATAAGCATTGGTGCCCTGCTCTTTGATGGGGCCCCAGCTCTTCCCCATAATGAATGCTCTTACATCTGTAAACTCACCATTTCATGCACAATGAGTGCTGTAATCCATGTGAAGATTTCAAAATTGATTTTGCCTCTAAGTGGGCCTGAGCATGCACAAGTCCCACTTTAATTTGGAACCTCAAACTGCCTGAAACTACCATTGGTAAAATGGTCATGCTGTAAGTGTGAGCGTTCGAGTGTAGTGAGGAGGATGCACTCAGGTGGCCCTGAAGTTCTTTGTTTGAGGAAAATTTTTGATTGACCGAAACCTTTTTACAAGTTCTGGATAAAGAAAGCCAGGCATCATCAGACAAATGTGTGACTTATACACTCTACTTTAATGATTAAACCCTGCATTTACAGAAAACAGCAGAGCCGTTTCTTGAGAAAGAGACACACGCATGCACTAAAAAGAGGTAATGAGATTTCAACCCGTTAGGTGATATTAAATCAGGTGCTGAACAGGGGGAAAATGCATGTGAAGTACCCATATTGAATGATAAAGGACTTTATGAATAGGCTCGTTCTGGTGTGCTGCAAGGACCCATCTTTGGACCTCTCCTTATTTTCACCTTCATATATCCTGGTACTCCTTCTGGCAGTGTCCCACTGAAAGGGGGTTGGCCTGGACCCCACGCCTTCAGAAAGCAGAAGAGGGTTTAAGGGATTGAGAGGGTGACAGAAAACAGGAAGACAGAGGAATATAGAGAACACTGAGGTAAACATAAAAGTAGTCAACTGTTAAAAACTCCCTGGCACAATATGATCAACATGCATGAAAGTCAAATTTCACTTTTGCTGTTCTTCAAAGAGCTGATTTATTTCTTTCCCAGTAAACATGCCAGTTCTCGGATGGAGCATTCTGTACCTCAGGAGCTGGCAGCGAAATTTGGCCAGGCGAGGAAAGGCGTCGGACACACTGAAGGTCTGCTCTTCATCGCTCCACAGCCTCTCTGCTGCAGCACTTGCCCTCGGCCTGCACACAAACACATGCATACGCAAAGATACAAGCAAGCACATAAATGCAGTACCTATACATGCATGTATGCAAATACAATCAAAGATTTGGAAAAAGACAAATGCCCACGCATCCAGTAAATAGGGGATAAAAAAAGCAACCCACATATTTGTTTTTTGCAGTGTGAACTCTTACTGGAAAATCTACATCGAAGCCATAATTATTCTTTTCATCACATCAGTATGATCATGTATTCAGTATGAATTCTGAGAGTAGGCTAGAGGACTGCACTCCGAATTTTACTGACTGAATGAAAATACTGATTTATCTTCCATCTGCACCGATCACCAAAAACAGGCAGTGCTGTCTACGTGTCCTAGAATTTCTCTTACCACAGCATTGGTGCCAAGTTGGCGGCGTCCACATATTCCCCCCACATGCAGACTTCTCCACCAATCACAAGCTGTTTCTGCTGCTCAGTGCCTGTAGCAGTGCAAGGATGAAACCACATTTAGCAATCACGTTTTTCAGGTTTCATGAGAAAATTTTTGTAGACAAAGATAAGTTCTGTCCCAAGTTAACTCTGGTTTTCTGAGTAATCACTGCATGGATTCAGAAGGGGGAAACTCTACGATGGGGCTACAGAACTAACAACAGTCTGATTGCATACTGTACATATTTTATCATAACCTAGTAACTTGTGGCTAGCAAGCCGCTTTGAACTGAATTCCACTTGGTTGTATCTCCATGCTGACGGCCCATGTGTAAACATCCATAATCATAGTCTAATATTTGCAAAGCTTTGAGAAAATTTTGGAAAAAACTTTTCTTCCATTTTACCCCTTGAAAAAAGTAGTTCGGCAAAGCGAGGAGGAATTTTCATGTTAATTTTCCAAGAATTTCTGAAGGCAAGGCGCTTAATCATAGGCTGTATCAACAAATATTCAATAACATTTATGCATAAAAATAAATCAATTCATAGAGAACAACAATGTGGCTTGGGTACATCGTGCCAAGATGAGCATGTCTGTCTGCTTGGACAAATAATCCTAAACCAAACCATTTGAAAACATGTAAACTGCAAATGCTTTCACCTCAGTGGTGCATTAGTTGATGTTTTTGTTCTTTTGAGTTTATCATGTGATCCTGTTTGCCGGTTACAAAGCACCCCCATAATCCCAAATCAGCTGAGTCATCACTCTCATAATCTGCTAGCACATAAAGACGGTATTGTCTGGCAGTAAATAGTGGCACTAATTCTGTAGTGCCATCTTGTGGAGAGAGAAAAAATTAAATGCAGTTCACATAAAACTAGAAAATCAAAATAATTAATGCACACCATGCCTTCAGGAGCACATGACAATATGTAAAATCTGTATGAAGCATGTTATTGCTTCAATAAAATCTGACTTGGCTCATTTAAATTTCTAGCCAAAAAAAATTGTTCCATTTATGAACCCGTAGTGATTCATCTACTACTTGTTCAATCTGGTGAGGTCATCTCCACAAACTCAGAAGAGGAAATACTGAATGGCACTCTAACACTGTAAAAAGTGTCTATCTTAACAAGTGATTTAGTGCTAATAGAGAGAAAAACTTAGAACTTAGGTCTTCAAATCAAGGAGAAATTTTAAGTTACCATGTAAAATAAAATAAAAATATTTTTACATTAAATATTTTATTTAAATATTAATAAATAAAAATAAAATTTTTTTATTTTAAGTTACCATGTGCTTGACCAGTGAGATTTTCTTATTCCATTTGCAAATCTTTAAATAAGTCTAAATTATCTCACACCATTAGCAAATTTTTGTCTTACTTTATTACCATTTTTCTCAGTAAGTGTTTTAATTCTTAATACAAGATTAAAATACTAGATAAAGTTTACTTATTTTTCAGTATTTGCAGTGAACAAAAAACGCACTGTAGTCATCACATTATGTAGAAGGAGTTGCCAAACGGCACAGAATAATCGACATGCGTGACTCCCTCACGCACAAATCATGGCAAAAAAAAACACCACATGGCCATAGCATTCCCAAAGACAGTAGGGTTGTCAGAAATCACTTTGGAGAGTCAGGTTTTCATATTATTTGAGGTAGGTTTTTGGAACCTACCAGAAACTACAATATCTGGTCACAGTAGCTCTGGAAAAATGTACAGTAAATACACTAATGAATTTGGATCACAGCCACACCATGAACAACTATATCCCTTCTACTGGGGTGTGTTGGCTGGTTTTACAAATGTGAAATCTGGCAACCCAACATCCAAACAGAGTAGTCTGTACACAGCACACACTGACTGAGTCACAGCTTATCTTCGAAGTAAGCAAACACCAGAATTGCCACACGCTGCGCAAACAGCAGTTCACACCAGTTCTGACCAGTAAAGGCGAGCGGTCGCACGTTGTAGTATCGAGACCAGTCGTGAGTCGGGCCGTGCTGGTCCAGATACCAGGGCGAGGCCAGGATGGCCCGTAGGCCTGCTCGGGTCACCTTACGCATCTCACACAAGTAACACCCACCTCTCCAAACCTCCACCACTGACAGGGCCTTGGGCTTTAAACACAGGCATCTACCAGTTACAGTATACTGATTCTATCATAGCAGTATGCACTACAGTATATTACCACTTTCTCATTCTCTCAGGGCATTGTAGTATACTCAGGCCATGTCTTACGTACCTAGCAGTGAGTATACAAGCAGCATACACTTAGCATGAAACTTGAAATCTCAATAGCAGGCAAGTCAGCATTTTTATGCATGACATTGGTCTCTTGCATCCTTACCCACATCATTTTATAAATAGTATACTCTTCACTCACCTTCTCATGGTAGTCAAACACCTCCTGCCAGACGATAGAAGTCTTGTTCAGGGAATTGGTGATATTAATGAGGCTGGAAGATTCAGAGTAGGCTCACAATCAAAACAGACCGAAACCTGCCTCAACACTATCAGTGTGTGACCGTGTGTGTGTGTCTGTCTGTCTGTCTGTACATGTGTTTGAACTGCTTTGCCAACCTTTCCATGTAGAATGCTTCCAGTTTAGTGAAGTCACTCCCAAATCCCATCTTGCTCATGAACGTTAGTATTTCAGGGTTGGATTTCCTGTAGGAGGCAGTGTTTGCTCGCATAGATCAGAAAGCACTCTGCAAAGGCTCATCCGTGGCATTGAGCCGCACAAAATGCAACTCGTTCACACCGAGAGGAATCAGCTCACTGATCGCAATCTGGAAATCAAGTTGTCCCCCTGCATTAAAAGGACTTCAGCATTTATATCAATTGCATTACGATAAGATAAAAGGCAGGAGGCAACACTCTGCTTTCATGACATGACACAGCGCCTGGGCTAAGATCAGTTGACAACATTCATTGCCGTCCAAACCATAAAGAGAAATGTATAATACGCTAGTTAGCCCCAACAGCTAATGTGAGATGTGTTAGCAGTTAATTATGGATTAGTTAGCAGAGAGTGTAACAAACATCAAGGCATTAACTGACTTTTACTACTGGTGGTTGGGGGGTCCCATACCAGCAGGTGAAGTCCACCTCATCCCCTCCGAGGTGAACATATGAATCGGGAAAGACGCTGCTGATTTCCGTCAGCAAGCGGGTCATGAACTGGTAGCTGACGCTGGCTGCTGGGTTGACTGGGCCCAGTTTCCCATCAGGCCTCCCTCGCTGGTAACAGGGTGTCAGCAAACTGGGGTGTCCTTCAGTAACATCAGTCACAGGGAACAGGGTCACATTTTGTATTTCTGAAACCTAAATGCACCAGTTGCCATTCAAAAGGTATAAATGTGAATCTGTATTGGATCATCAGACAGTACAGTGCAATGTGAAAACAAAAGTCCGAAAAGAGTGAACCTTCTGTTTCAGGTGCATGAGGTGGGAGGTTCATGGGAGACAATATACCATCACAGGTATCTTTAACCCAGTTTCCTTAAATATGTCAACTGATTTCATGAATTAGTTCTACCTCAACATTGAAAAATTGGACTGCCTTGCAAATTTGAGTGTCTCAGACAAAATGGTGGACTTGACTTTTACATGCTGGAGCGATTTTTTTTCCAAATTAATTTGTTTCCAACAACTCGCGATTTTTACATCTCACACACAGTTATTCACGTACTCACGTAAATCACATGTAAGTTAAAACAGGTAGGTTAAAACTTCCAGGCCAGTTGGTATGACACACCTTTTCCCCAGGACTGCGTGTGGCTCGGTGAGTCAAATTCAGGCAGCACCCTGATCCCACGCAGTCGGGCGTGAGAGATGACCATCCTCACATCTGTCGGGGTGTACACATGGGTACTTTCGTGAAAAGCACCCTGAACCAATGAAAACATGATTATGTACACGATAATTTATAAAAATTCATACACATGACCCCATAGTTCATCTATGTGTCTTGAATACACAAAGCACATTCACAATGGCACAGCAAAATCAATTTTAACATAAAATGTGTACCTAAAAACTATTGTTCTGTAAACCATAATGCCATATTTTGAAAATAAAACCATTGATGTATACACCAACAAATATTGCGTGACGAGATTTCTTTTGCTCTTGGTGAGAGGTGATTTCCACCTTGCAGCTTGTCCATGGATTTCATTTTTTGCCCACTCTCTTTCTAATGGCACAACCCAGACTTCTGTCCATATATAAGGCGAGCAGGGCGTGTCTTTCCTGAAGTGTTCATATGGGTTCTTGCCTAATTTCCCTGATGTGTCACTGATACTCTCTTGGAGGAATTTCGGTTGGGCAGTCAGTTGTGAAAAGATTTACCACTGTTCTACATTTCTACATTTGGACTACAGTGGTTTACCGGCACCCAGCAGCTTTATAAATTGCTTTGCAACCCTTGCCAGACTGACTTTCACATTTCTTCTGGAATTTATTTTCACTGTGGCCGAATTTGCTGCTTTTTGAATCCTTTTAGCCTGTTTGACGTTGTTTGAAAGGTTCCATTTCAGTTAAGCTTAGATTCAACAGGGCTGGCAGTATAGCAAGCCTGGGTTTGCCAGTTCTAATTTAATCTAATAATTGATTACATTTGGTTGATTTCCTGATTGAGCAACTGAAGGGGCCATTAGTTTTTCAAATTGGACTAGCTTGTGTTGGATAACACTTTTGAACGTAAATGAAAGGATTATTTAAATTTTATTTTGTTTTTCCTTGTGTCCTAAATTTTCTTTAACTCATTCCCTACGGTAATGCTTTTTTTTTTTTTTTTTAAAGAAATTTGGCATCTCCAATCCTATCCGAATTTGGAATGCCCAATTGGGGAACTATGTACAAAGCTTGCTCGTATGCGACCCCTTGCTGCCAACTCAGGATAGTGAGACAGTTCACGGCTCTCCTCCGAAGCACGTGCCTGTCTGCCACTGATTCTTATACACTCGCTGGTTGAATCTTCGCAAGTTCAGAACTAGGGCGGAGGATACCCGGACATGAACCAAGCCGGAGTCTTCCTGACGAGCGCCCGTCCGGCCAACAGGAGGCGCTGGAGCAACGAACAATGCTGTTATCGAATACCAAAATCCGGCAGTCCCTTCCCAATTTGAAACCCTGTAGCGCAATAGCCAATTGTGCGCTACTCTGAAAAAGCTGCCGATGGGTAAGCCGAGGCTCGAACCCGCGACGTGGTGATCACCTCTGCATTGCAGCGCAGTGCCTTTACCGTGTGGGCCACCCGGTAGCTGGTGATTCTTTTTGTAATAAAATTGTCGCATTTCTACGGAATACTTTTCCCAAAAATGACAATTTAAAGTATTGCAGTACAGGTGGCCCATCGCCGCGATCGTCAACTGATTTCGTGTTTTGATTGAACTGTGAATGGTCATCCACGCCGCTGGCACCGGCTCACCGTAGGGAATGGTAGAATTTGCGGCGCTGTTGGCACCGGCTTGCCGTAGGGAATGAGTAAATGGAAAATCTGAAACCATTTTGTTCAACAAATATGCAAATACAGCAGGATCCGGCAGTGAAGGCACCTATCATGGTGTTCAGTGAAGGAGAATGCAACCCTCTCTAGTTGATTCAATACCATGGCATTATAATTTGCTAAATTTTAAAACATTCAGCGCCACAAAAATCTGGACCAATATCTACTGTATAACAGAGACAAACTTTTAATCAAAACTATATCAAATCAGAAATACAACCTGAATGGGCAGACAAAGCTCTTTGTGAGTGGAAGTAAACTTAAATTTTTTTTTCTACTGGAGAACAAACTACCCAAAAACTGAATGATACTTGAGGATCATATTGTTGTTCTCCATCTGAAAACAGAGAGGTACTACAGCAGAACAAAACCTCTTGACCGTACTTTGTTGCTGAGATGAGGGAAGCTTCGACTCTGGTATGGGAAGGAGGGGTCATCCACAATGTGCCAGTGAAAAACATTCAGCTTATTATACGACATGGCATCCTGAGGGAACAAATTGGTAAAAGACACTCACTTGTATAAACAGGCTCTCTTTTCAAACAGAAAAACTACAACTGTCTTGGCACTTAATTTTCTTTACTTTTGTTTCTTACAAAAAGCTTATGTCTCCGTCTAAATGTCAGCATGTACTCACATTTTCCCTAATCTCTGATAAATTCTACATTCACGAACGGATTGTCAACACTATCTCGCAGGTCGTTCTACCCTAATGTGTCTTTTGTTTAAAGAAAATGGTATCACTTCTTAAAATCTGACTTTTTAGACCAAATTTGTTTGATTATTTCAAATTATTTAAAGAATTTGCCCAGCTTGATATTATATCGCTCTCTATTGTGCGATAATGGAACTATTACATGCTACATGCAACATTTCTGCATGTAATGCACACTGAATATAAAGGAGAGTGGGGCATGACATCACTTTTCACTTTTTCCTTGATATCTTGAGTGTAACGCTTTGTGCTTTTGGTGTTGGAGTAATGAACAGTGAGAGAACTTTCCCATAGGAAAACCCCACTCTCCCCTTCAACAGACTGTAAAAGAACTGTTTACCAGAGTCTTGAGGATGGTTTGGATGGGTAGAAAGTGCCGGGATGTGTCCAGAAGCATCCCTCTGTGACTGAATCGTGGGAAGTCTTCAATCTCGGTCTTATTGATGAAGAACTGAAACCAAAACAGAAAAATGGTCAGGTGATGTCACCTGCTATCTCTTGAGAATAAACTACTGCTATTCTATTAGATTACTGATTATATCATGGGTGGTTAAATTTGCAGTAAACTCTAAAGCCTGAATACCACTTCAGAAAATACTGCACCATCTCGCTCTGTGTTAGCCTGGGGCCTTACGGTAAACCCACTGACCGACAGTACATCACACCACAGAGATTAATAACTGATGGCACTGGATATTCGACTCAGAGACACAAAAACTGAAACTCAACAGTAAAATTGAGCAATACGCATAAATTATTTAAACTCCACCAGATCTGAGCTTTTTGTGCATAATGTTCAGAACTGATAATGCATTAACAGTGACAGATAACACAATTTTATATTTTGCCTCTAGACCACACCCTGAAGACCAAGTGGGCAAATATCTAAAGTGTACTTTGATTGTACAGATTTCATAAACACCCCAAACTCTTGTTCATTGTACTCACCCTATTATGCTCATCTTGGTAAACAAGCTGGCTGAATGACTCCAGGCCTAAATAGAAATTCAATACCAAAATCACGCTGGAAGTTCCCCAGAGTTCCATGATTGTTAAAATGTAGTAATTTAACATGAGTTTCATGGAGTCATGGTTTACAGTACAGGCTCACAGTTCAAAACCAACCCATCCCCAGTTCTCTTCAATGCAGATTACATTCTCAGCCTCCAACCTCATGAGTCTAGCCTGACCTTTGATCAAACTCAACATCACACAGTAAAACAGCCGAGAGATTCATAAGTATGAAGCTCTTCTGATTAGCATTTTAATATAACACACTTCTTTGCTTGATTTTTTTTTTTCAATTTAACCCCTTTCTGCAGAAGCCAAATTTGGCTATTTATGGGTTACCCACTTTAATGCTGTATAATTCAAGATTCAAGCTTCATAAAGAGGAAAAGTGTCGCTCAATTCAGAATAGACACTTACAGCATTTAGAATTACATTGTATTTCAGTTTATTTTCATGATTTTGGTAGAGAAAATGAGCTGCAAACATAAAAAATCTTCATGAGAATTCACCATTGAAATTGCAAAAAAAATTATTCTGAGGATTGAAAAACTGCTGGGGCTTAAAACTTTACATTTCTGGTATCATAAACTCCTTGAGCACAAGTAGAATTCATCTTCAACATTACATTCTAGATCACCTACATGCTATTAGCCAAATTATACAGCTACCCAAGTGTCTCCCCAAAGTCTCAAAATCATGGACTGTCAAATCATAAAAAAATCATGTATTTAACACAAATAAAGTTTTAAGGCATGAAATTTAATATGAACAAATGATTTTCTAGTTGAGTTTAGTATGAATTTATCAATATCAGTGCAGATGAATATCAGTGGTCACCAGCAACCTCTCCAAACAAACAAAATGCCTTTTCTCCATAATAAAGTTTAGAGTTTTGGCCATTTTTCTTCAAAGCCAGCACAAACACGCATTAAATAAACTGCTTATTAAACGGTCAGAACATTCACCCTGTAATGGAAGCTGCCAGTCCCCTCTTCTAAGCTCACGCACCCATTTCAACACTTATAAGAAACAAGTACACCTCACTAACTCAGTAATATCTGAATTCTGAAATATACCTTATTTTAACAGAACAGACACTCCACTTTCAGGGAATATCAAACATTCCATTGCCTCTCCCGATTCAAAAGAAACGTGCAATGAACGTACCAGGGAGTCCATCCAAATGCACGGGCAGTTCGCGTTTTAACCAGGAAAAAAACCTCGACATTCGACTTCGTCGAGTCAGTATACATTCCAAAACGAAACAAAAACAACAACAACAACAAAAAAGTAGCAGCCTGACCTTTTTCATGAATTCCTCCTCCAGACACCAATCCAGTAGCAAGAACCCTCCGGTCCGGTTTCATTCGAAATAATTCCAACTGACCATATCCTTATCTCATTTAAATCCCGTAAATGTAACTGAACACTTCAAGGCCAGTTTTGCGAACCTGTTTTATATAAATCGCGTCTATTTTAGCCGCGTAATGTGCATTACGTAGACAGGATACAACCGAGCCTGCTGATACGCACAGGTTTGTATGCTCTGTGTTTGACCAATCAATGTGTTTCACTTACTCTAAAATGTTTAAACACTCGGGAATTGGATAAGAAACGAGCCAATCAATACATTGTTACCAGGGAAACTTCACGAGGGCAGGAAGTGTAACTCTACAATTACGCAGAAGAGCTTGAGTGTATGGTTGAGTGATTGGCTATCAACGCTAGTACTCGGGTGGATATAACGAAGCGCTGAATTTGTCAATGAATGGATCTACGCGTAAATCCACGGTAGGGAACAACGAATTTTTTTGTATGTGACAACTGTAATTGACAGTAGAATGTGAGAGAATCAATACCATGTCGATTTTTTTGCCTCAGAAAACTGATTTTTCTGAAACACTAATTGGAATACTGTTGGCTCACTGTGGCTAAACTGGTTGCTACAAAGGATAACGATTTTTTCTGTGTCAAGATATCGTTTTTTTTAAACTGCTGGATCGATACTATGGGCAAGGATACTGACCAGTTTGCACAACAGGCTTAGCTGAGGAGTTTAATTCATGCAGCTCTCGAAAAACAGGGAGCGGAGTGAACTTCCCCATATTCAGAACCGCGTTCGAGGTCTGCTTGCTTGTGAACATTCAATAATTGATCCGGGGGTGTCATCTTGTGATCGAGTACAGTAACAGCGTTCTTAAAATTGCATGTCTATCGACGCAGGCGTCTACATCTGCAGAAAGGGGTTAAGGGGTCTTCAGGGTAAAGTGTATAAATAACCATAATAATGTAAAAACTAAGAAATAAACATACTCAACATGATTTTAAACTCAAAATGCAGTATTTTGATAAAAACTTTTATGGTTGCCATGGAAATGGCACTTTAATGACAAAATCTGTAAATATTTTGTGGCACTGATATTTCAATAACCCATGGTCAGATTTTACTCAAATTAGTCTCATGTGAAAGGTTTAAGTCGTGCGATGAATATTATTATAAAATATATCCATTTTTTTGTTTGGAACATTCATTTTCAACAGATACAACTTCAGTGGAAATTTCAAGACAATCAGATGAATATTAATGATTTTATGAGTGCCACAAGGTTGAAAATCAGTCAAAATTGTGATTCTCGGTAATTTGCATTTAAAGTCACAAGTAAAATTGAGGCAGAGGAAAACCATAGATTCTTGATGTTTACTGGCATCTGACTGCATTCCTTTATTTATTTCATGTGAAAATCAAAAATATAAAAATATTCAAAAAAAATTTGAGATTTTTACCCTGAAGACTCCTCAACCAACTAGTTGAATCCAATGGCTTTACTGACCGACTGGTAAGATAAAAAAAAACACATGTATTTCATATTTACACTTCATGACATTTTTTTTATTTTATCTACAGTGCTTAACGGATTTATTAGATTACCTGTTCTAAAAAATGAAATGAAAACACGAATATTTCAGAAATTCGTCGAAAACTTGTTTAAAACAAAAAAAAAAAAATTTGTTAGGAGTCATGGCCTCCTTTGGCCTTGATAACAGCTTGCATTCTTGCATTCAACCACTAAAACTAATTTTTATATTCAGGAATGCAAGAAAATAACTGTTACTTGCCATCTTAATAAAAAATAAAAATGTGCTTCACTATTTTTTTCTGTTTTTTTTGTAAAACGGTATATTCAAAAATTCATGGATAACAACAAAAATTATATTTTAGCATTAAAAATATCATTTCAGATAAACAGCTTGCATACACTGGTGGATTAACAGAACAGAAATATAAAAATTATTACTTCACGCCACGAAGTGGGCGTGAAGTACTGTTTTCAGCGGCTCTCTGATGTTTGTTTGTTTGTCTGTCTGTTTGCCTTTCTGCACTTGCCAATATTTGCATGAATGGGTGAAGTCTGCCATCTCTGTTTGCCTTGTTTTGGTACTTACCAACACTGTTAATTTAGGGGAACTGTGGCATAAGCCTTACATTGGGTGGTCGTTAAGCACTGTTAATACCAACTGGGCAGCTTGCAGCATAGGATTGCCCCTCTACAGTGAAGTTTCCTCCCTTGTGATTTTGACATCACTTGCTGATAATCAGTGGGTTCAAATAAATAATCTTTCACTTGAAGATAGTTTATGTAGTGTTAGCAGTATCTCAGTACCTCTCAAAGCCCCCCATACTGTTTGGGCCACCAGTAGTCCATGTGCTGCAGACACACTCAGGGTGTCTGTGGATTGGCAGAAACACAACAGAACTCACATTAGTGCTGTTGGAAAATACAATGGTGATATGAGACTAATTTCTGGCAAAACTCCCCCTAAGCCTTGCATCCAGACATGTGAAATAACTGAACTCTGAGTAATAGTAAAACATTAGAAGGGTATACTATGAAGCAAGTTCAACATTAGCTAAGCTGTCTTTGACTGAGCTGGCCTGACAAACCCTGAAACTCGCAATCAGAGATACCATAAGTTATGAGTTAGAGAGCCACTTTTGTGACATTGAACACCCCGGCTTCAGACTCAACTTACCTTGCTAACCCTCTAATCTGGCTTTGTATTAATTACATACCACAGGGTGCATTTTTTAAAAATTTACACAATACGTCAATATTGAGGGGAAAATATTATTTTGCTTATGAGTCATATCATTGGAAATCATCAGGGTTCCACAGGGGTCTTTTGATAATTAAATTTTATTATTTTATCAAATATTATCATTATCTAATTATTTTCTAATAACACATACTTGGCCCAGGGCTTCTAGTGGAGCCCAACCTTCAACTGTTTTCTCAACAATCAAGACAAAATAACAATTCTATTTTATTTTGAGGGCAACAGTCAATGTATCTTGATTTCACTCACACTTCTCATTGGACTCCAGGGTTGGGTAGCCATCACAGTCGCTCTCTTGTACCCTCACTAGCAGGGCATAGGTGTACCCTGCAGAGGAATTATTTTTTGCCAGACAGTCCCCACTCTCCACTGGCAAGAAAACTGCAAGACGTTAATATTTTGAAGAGCAGTTTTTCAACTTTTCCTTTTTGAAAACTCAATTGCTTTCCAAAAAGGCAAATTATTCTTCGATCAGAATTAGAAATTTTGGAAAAATTGATGACAGCCCTTTGACTTCATTGCCCTGGGAGCCAGATTCTTCACAAAATTATTATTTTTTAGATAAAAGCAATATGTTTTCCCAGACTTATAATAAAACCACTGACCTAGTGCAGCTATATAACTGGTGTAAGCATATGATGCGACATGAAAGCAAAAAAAAAAAATACTATGCTCATCTCCTATAGACCTGAATCACCACATATCCTTAATGAGGTCTGGCAGTCAGTTTACATTGGAAGTGATCGTCAGATGCCAAGGACATATTGTGGAAGGCAAGGTAATGATTACAATCAGTGCTATTCAGCAATGTTTTCATCTATGTCTGTAAAAGCCGCATGTACAGTTATGTAGATAATAATTATTCCTGCAGCTCAGCAATGAAAAAAAAAATAGTTTTTGAATTTTTTGTTGGAATCACAAAGCACCCTGGCCTATTGTTAGAGAATGGGCCCAGAGCATAGAAATAGTAGCAATGCTCAGCTTTCAGGCCCTGAACAAAAGTGGCAAGTCAGTGGAATGTAATGAGTAGGCCTACACCAGGTAGTGTAATTCCCGATTTTCCCAAATTTTTTTTTTTTTTTAACTTTCAAACCTGCACCATTGGCTTTAGCCAACATGAAAAACATACTCGTAAAGAAATGTTGGATTCTCCCACCTCTAATTTGGTTAATTGCACGGATAATGCAATAGATCAGTACTGATCATTTATAATAAGCCGATAACGAAGGCATGCACCTTGTTTAGGGATGAATAAAATCTACAGCAATTGTTAATTCAGTGAATGGACAGTGGCAAGTGTCAAGCCGTGCCAGACATCCTTTAATTTGGAACAATTATAATTCCAGTTTTCATTAGGGTATTACAATCCAAAGGGCCAATATATTCTTACCTCTCCCTCTGCAGTATCCTGGGAACGTGGCGGAGAAATACCTTCTGAACGCAGCATCAAGAACTGCGCATCCCGGCTGAGCCAGTGAATTATTAGCATACAGAAAAGCAAAGGCACTCGGATACACTGGATACCGTTCCGCAAACCGACTCATCCTCTGTGGCAAGGGCCATACGCTTCGGACCACTAATACTTCAGACAGCATCAACCAAAACAAGAACAACATATTTACATTACCCTTTGAAGGATAAACATTTCCAAATAGTGCTGTCATTTCCCACTGAACTAGGTTTGCCAGGTATAAACTGGCGATGGATTCAGAAGTCGCAAGACCGCTCGACAGTGCAGTGAAACCACCCTGCTGTTTGTTGCTGAAATCAACAGGTTGCGTGTCATATGACGAATCGTATACAAACATGTGACACGTGACCGAATCTATGCATTAAGTCTCCTTTGGTTTTGATGAGTATTACTAACGTTAAAAACCATTCGAGTACACGACCCTGCGAGTACTAGATTAGTCCTTTAATTTTGTCATATGATATATTACGCCGTTTTCAGTTTTAGCTTTGTGCATATCTCATGATATCGCCTCGTTTTTTCCCCATTGCTTTTCATTGTTGTTTTACTGTCTTCTTGATGTTAATTTAACTCAGCATTGGTATGCCACTCACATAGACCTGTGCCTTTGGTCAACTCCTGTTGTTTTTGAAAGTGCTATATAAATAAATTAATTAATTAATTAACCAATTAATTAACTTAACTCAAACTTACCCGTAAAGGCCTATGGAAAACACTCCAATTATTCAACCATACTTCCGGAATTGTCAGAGTATTGTCACGCAGACATGTGCTTGGCAAAGATAATGTTGTCGCCTTTCACAGTGTCCAGTTATTACTAGTATTGCCTAGGCTGTTATTAAAATTTGAATTGAACAACTTTGTTATCATTATTATATCATGACAAACCAAATCAGCCACAGGCTTTGAAATATCCAAGTGAGTGAATCATAAAAAATAATCAAAGTAACTATACATTTTTAAAATTTGAATTAATCTTGTGAATATTACCGAGCCGCATCTCATAACATATCAGATCAATGGAAAAAAAATTAAGTCAAACTTACGGACACGCAAGCATATTTTTAAACAATAGAACTATGCGAATGCCACACTTAAAATGCCTTCACACCGGACGCGAAACGAATTCTTCGCACGACAGATTTCATTCAAAGTCAAGGTAAAGACGCGATTCGCGTGTTTGCATTCACTTTGAATGTAATCTGCCGTGCGAAAAATTCGTTTCGCGCCTAGTGTGAATGCCACACCAAACATGGCACCCGTAATTCACCGGCATCGTCAAAATTTTGCGCGTGCCAGGAACTTTGTTCTTCTAACCGACTTTATTTAAATCACTACTTTTTTTTCGCTTTTCCGCGTGACGTAGGGTCACAGTTGGTTCAATGCGCTGCGTCCCTTTGTTGGCTCCGCAGCCCCGGCGCCTGTGTTGTTATTTTCTCTTGCGAACGTTACCACTGAAAATTTTGAAGTGATATTTATTTTGGGGGATTTGTTTTTATTCGGCCTTTTTGTATTTCCAGTCGCGTGTCTGTCAGTTGAACCATTTTTATTGTCATAAACTAGAATTAACCTCGTAATGGACTCGGACGAGGGTTACAATTATGAATTCGACGACGAGGAAGAGGAATGCAGCGAAGACAGCGGAGAAGAGGAGCCCGAAGACGACACCCTGGAGCTCGGCGAGGTGGAGTTGGTCGATCCCGTCGTGGCAGGTGGAGAGCGGGACGAGTGCGCGGACACGGGGAGCAGCGGCCTGGGGCCTAGTCAAGATGAAGACGACTACCGTTTCGAAGTGCTGACTGCCGAACAGATCCTCCAGCATATGGTGGAGTGTATCAGGGAGGTCAATGAGGTCATCCAGGTGAGGTGTTCGGAGGGGAGACGGCGACAGGAAAGGCCGGGGATGTGGAGAAACGGCTAGGCCGCTGACTAGCATTAGCTAGTACGTAGCTAGCGTAGTACGACAGCTAACGGATAAATGTTTGGCTCGGGTCTAATGGTGTATTAAAAAGTGGATTGCCATCCAACTTTGCTAGCTATTCTGAGAAGTTATTGGAAAGCAAGCTAACACTTCAGAAAGGAAAGGTATTCATAACGTTTGCTTATTGGTTTAAGTTACCAAGTTGTCAGCTAGTCCTATGCGAGCTAAGTTGTTAGCTCCCTCATACCTTGCTAACGTCAGATTTGTTACGCCGCTGTCCAGCGAACTTCCCCAGTTAATCTCACTTGACGTTAGGCTGATTATTCAGCTATAGCCTAACTATTCTAGTTTGTCTAGGTTTAGCTGCTTTGCTTACACCGAACACACAGGTGAACACACATCGAGAACGTTAACTTAACCCTCCTATTATGTTTGGAGTGAATTTGACCCGACTCTGTGTTCAATGTCTGTAAAATCATGGTTAATCTACTTTTTTCAACTAGATTTTCCCCCTATCTTTTCAGGTAACACGTGAATTTAACTAAAAGATTTTATGTTCTGTACACATGTCGTAAGCATCGGTGTTGCTTGGGTCATTTTGATCCAAGGATCAATTATTACATAAAACCGGCATTTTGATTGCGTTTTTGTAGTGTTGCCTAAGATTGGGGACATATTCAAATTAATTTCTCATTCATTTCATATTTGGTCTCGCTCATTCTGCTTTAATCTTATAAAACCGATGCTTGACGTATAGGGGTAGACTTGTTATATTTACTTGGTTATGAAAATGGTCAGTAGAAAGGCGTAAGTGAGCTGAGGGGAGATGGGGAAACCCTTTCAGTTACGTTACAAAGAGCTTATGTAGATCTTCATTACAGGCATCAAACTGACCTCAAACCAAAAGTGGTTTATTAATTTGAACATAACAGGAGGGTTAAATACCTAGCTAACTAACGTTACTGACGTATCTGACATTGAAGTTAAGCCGCTTTCACATTGGACGCGAAACAGAATATTTCGTATGATGGATTACATCCAAAGTCAACGCGAATACACGCGAAACGCGCTTCAGCCAAGTGATGTCGTCATTCCACTAGTCCAAAGGTGGGCAATGAGGGCCTTATCTGTCCCCGGTCTTCGCACCAATTTCTGGCCTTTAATTGGTTCATTATCTAAATTAGCCATGCTTTTTATGAAATCTGACATTTCAGGCGCATTTCTTTAAATAATCATGAATGACCAAAGACTATTCTTGTCTCCCTACATAGAACAATTTTCTTTGATTGAATCTTTGCACAAATATATATGTGCATTTTAAACCAATTATCTTGATTAGACAGGGTAATTGATAGAAATAAAAACCAGCATACACACCGGCCCTCCAGGACCAGGATTGCCCACCCCTGCCTGCACTAGTCTCATCCTCTGAAAGTTTCACCGCTCACGTTTGCTGGCTACAGCCTTGCCTACGTTTTCTGGCTTCCAGACGCTTCTCGTGTTGCTAGTCGGCTAATCGTGACTGTTTTGCCGTCTTTTGCTCTGAAGTAACAACGTTATCGTTTTTAGGTAGCAAGCTAGCTTTGTCATCTTGATAGTTGGGAGTAGGGCTAATCTCCTGAAAACATTCTGCTGAGTTTGCTATAGTTCCTTATTTCATCAACTCAACTAAATATTGAATGATGTACATCTTGAGAATAACTAGTGAAAATTTCACAATATATTGAGAAGTAAAGAAATTGAGTTATGGTTGTAGTTTTCAGCAGAATGTTTTCAGCAGATTAGCCCTACCCGCTAGTGGGGCTATGCTAGCTAGCTGGCAAGCTAAATTTTGCTTATGTTTTTAGAGCCTGTAGTAAGAGGCAGTGTGAATTTGTGGCTCTCAACATAATAAACATAATTATGGCACTTATTTTTATTTATTTATTTTTTAGAAGGCTAGCAAGGTAACTTACGTACGTTGTGAGAGGCCTGCATGGTCACTGCATGATGCGTCTCCAATCATGGAAACTTGATTGACACACAATTTGATTTATGTTTAGTTTGTTAGAGATGGCTTGCAATCATTTACTTATTGCGTAGAATTGGCTATTATTATCATAATGTTATTGGCGAAAGTATAAGCTATTGAATACTGATGGTAGCTTCCTGAAGCGGTCTGATAATATAACGTTCAATGTCATAAGGGGTAAACGGTTTCCCACCCATTATACATAACTGCATGAAGGTTTTGAGTGATTACTCACTGGTGATGCTGATGAGCTGTTACATTTTTTGGGAAAATATATTTCGAAGTATAGCATGGGGCTACTTGGTTGTCACTTGGGCTATGAAAGTCATCTTACATTTTCTCCAGAACGGAGTCATTGAAGCTTTCTAAGTAGGATTTCGGTAGAGATGGCAATCTCGAAGCTTTGACACGACTACTGTTTTGAAATCTTCCGAATTGTTTCGAAACCAGATTTACTTCAGTACTGCACAGCCTAGTTGCAAAAACTTTTACTGCAGCTATTAAAATGTTTTGAAGTGAAACAAACTGCATGATCGTTGCCGGACGGAGCAGGAAAACCGTCAATAGTCACGTGACAAAAGTTTTGAATCAGAGTCGTAAACCCGTGCCAAACCCGGAAGTTTCGAATGTTTTCGAAAACCATTCGAATCGGCGTGTCGAAATCGCCATCTCTAGATTTCGGTCATTGGGTTTTCTATTTGGTTTTGCATGGCAAAGAATTGCAAAGTTTGTCACAATCGTCAATACCGTTTGATATTCATCAGACTAAGCTTTGTTCTTTCTTGCTTGCCAAATTAGTTTCGCGAAAGTGTTGTGCAGTAGAGAAGATATCTTCCAACACTGAGTCATTTGAAGTTTTGATCAGGAATAAATTTGACAAGATGTGTGGCAGAGCAGCAGCTATTGGCTGCCTAAATAATCCTTTTTTTCAGATTGATTAAGGAAGATGGTTTACATGCCTTGACCACACAGTGGCTCTCAGACTTGGTTCTTGTACGGACAAAAACTATACTCGCCAGTCTCCACAATTGAAATGAACACACAATTTTGTCAAACTGCTGGTTTTTCCACATCAGAAGCTTTAAATGTGAGAATACACTCTCTTAAATCACAGACTTTAAGAAATGGTCATGTTTGCTGTGAAAAATTTTCTGGGAGTATTTACTGCTTAAATATAATAAGTTATAAAGAGATTCATTTTAACTTTTAATAACAGACTTGGATGAATCAATAGGCTTATAACTGCTGTGAGTGCGGCCTCCTGTCCACTTAATCTCACCACCAGGAATCCATGATCTGTTTTATCAATACTATGTACTCATGTCATTTTCTGGGGAATAACTCTTGGTTTGTCTGCAGCTTAGAACAGGTTTAAATGACCCACAATGCAATTGTCATTTTTTTGCACTCATACAGTGTTGGCCTCCAGGCAGATTGCATTCCTTTCCACATCTTTTTATCCCTCGCCACAAAGTGGATTGGAATGACTATTGTCTGTTTGTCTGTCTGTCCGTCACACTTCTTTTCAGGACCAGTGCTCCTAAATACTTCAATATTTCTCAACAGAATTATTTATATGGGTACATCTTATTGTGTAGATATACCTTTTCATACCTCTGTCCATCTGCCTATCCTTCCCCACATTTTGTTTCCTGGCCAGACAGCCATCCCATTTATTGTATCCCCCAAACGAGTTCGGAGGATACTATGGATTTGGCCTCGTCACGCGTCCGCAGAGATTTTCTTGTGAACGCTCTATAGCCCATATAAGTGCACCGCTTCTTTTCAAATTTTGCAGCGACATGTATTATGGTAAGTTCACGACACCTGTTGATTTTGGGTACTCTGGGACCACCTGGGCCCAACTGGGGGGCCTTCGGGGGATACATGTACTCGGTTGCCGAGTGCTCTAGTTTATTTATTCATTTATTTATTTATTTTTAATAAAAACTCGAAACCATTCAATATTTCTCATCAAATTTAAAAGTGCACGTTGCCAGTTTGTTACTTTCACTTATGTTGACACTGGAACTCTAACAACAAAAACTTCAACTCTTGTCGGTGAAAGGCCGGGACGGTTTGTTATGTAATGGGGCTCAGCCTGTGCCCCTTGTGTTTATTTGCAGTTTGTGATCCCTGTGCGGTCTATAGAGCTTGGGTTTTTTTTTTTTTTTTTTTTTTTTTTTTAATATAGTGAATTTGGGGACAGGCAGCGAGCGGATCATGGAGAGATGTCAGCAAATTGAGACAAAAATATAATCGTGCAGAAAGTAAACAAACTTGCATAGTGCACCTTTAATGTATGGCTGCTGCTTATTGGGAAGTGTCTGCTCTGGTCTGTCCCTCTGTTCGTCTGTCCGTCCCTCCGACACATTTTGTTTCCAGGCCAGATATCAGCCATCTTGTGGCGGGCCATCTGAGTATGTCATGCTTATTGTTGACTAACTTGCAGACATCACTGGGGCCCATTTAGAATTAAGCCCCTCATAAATGAGATGTTTGCTGTAGTTGTGTATTTTACACAATCGTTGTGTTATGTATGTCAGTGTTCCCCAACCCTCTCCTGGAGGCCCTCCTGTCCTGCATGCTTTAGATTTCTCCCTGCTTCAGCACAGGTGATTCAAATGATCAGCTCGTTAATCATCCCCTAAAGCTGATTGATGACAACCTGATAATGTGAATCACCTGTGCTGGAGTAGGGAGAGATCTAAAACAAGCAGGACAGGTGGGGCTCCAGGAGAGGGTTGGGGAACACTGATGTAGGTTACAGTAAAAGGGTATATTCACTGTTTTGATCGGTGCTCCATCAGTGTTGTGAGGAGGACCAAAGCCCTTTGAGGACATCTACATGCTAGACCAGGGGTGGGCAATCACGGTCCTGGAGGGCCGGTGTGTATGCAGGTTTTTATTCCTATCAATTACCCTGAGTAATTGAGTTAATTGATTGCATGCACAAATATAGATTTTCGCAATGATTCGATCAAAGGAAAATGTTTTATGAAGGGAGACAAGACTAGTCTTTGTAGTTTCATGATAATTTAAAGAAATGCGCATGAAACGTCAGATTTCATAAATGGTTTGGCTAATTGAGACAATCAACCAATTAAAGACCAGACGTTGTTATGAAAACCAGGGACAGATACGGCCCTCGCTGCCCACCTCTGTGCTAGACCTATTACGGTATCTCACAGGGCTAGATCACAGAGCTAAAGAAAACGTTAGAGTGGACAACGTCATTGGTTAAACCAACCAGAAAACGTGAGACGCGTCCACCAGCTCGTGTGAGGAATCTGCTGTGGAATTGTGCAATCAAAAGCTGTACATGCGCACATGCGACAAGATGAAATGAAACGAAAAACACTGAATTTCTTTCACAATAAAAATATTATGTATGATAAGTGATAAGTCTGTTAATTGTAGAATCATCAGCGTTAAGTTCACTTTTTGGGCCTATTTTTCACATATGCTCATACGAACTTCACCTATGTTAATACACCCTTAGAATCTTACTTCATGTAAAAATCATCAACATAATCTCTGTATTCCACCTCTTAACCTACCTTTGTTGAAGGTTTCTCACAGTTCTGTATGGGACGCTATCCTTCAATTAGATGGCGGACACGAATCTCGCCAAAACTGATCTCGTGTCCACTCGAGTGGTTTCATTAGCTCTGTGGGCTAGATCATTGAGCGCACCCGGCCATTGTGCATCCCGTCTTCAAAGCTGATGAGGCACCTTCCCATTTCTTGTTCTGGTGATGAGGACTTCTTGTTGTCTCCCTCTGGTCCTTGGGTAATAATTATTGAAATGCTGCTTGTTCGCATAATGTGTGCATGGAGCAGCGTGTTGAGCAAAATTATCCTGTTTCAAACCTGAAGCAGTTTGGTCACAAGCCTGAGCCACCAACTGCTTACACTGCAGCCTCTGGTTTCTGTGTGGCTCTTCAATGCAATGGCCCACCGTGACTCTGTTTTCTAAACCTCACCAGACCAGCGCCAAAGTTGTCCCAAAAGCAAGGTGTGCGCTACCTGCTTGCCCCATCACCAATGGCGAAGTGGTGTGGCATGTGGCGACTGAAAATTGGCCTCAAAGCGCCACGTTGGAGAAAGCCAAATGGAGAGAGTGGCAAAGTAATAACCTCAGGTTTTGCGTCACGGCTGCCCGATGCCTACATCAAGTCCAATCGCCCACTGGCCATCGGCATTCGTCATCATACTTGGTTCTTACTTAATTTATGACTGATGTATGAGAATTATCTTTATAACATTCATTCAAATTGCACTGATTGCCTGACTATTCATCATTCCACTGGGGATTTTTCTATGTTGTAATTCACTTGTCGGAAAAGGAAATTCCGGGTTTGGAACTTCACATCATTTTGAGACTTTGGGGAGACACTTGGGTAGCTGTATAATTTGGCTAATAGCATGTAGGTAATCTAGAATGTAATGTTGAAGATGAATTCTACTTGTGCTCAAGGAGTTTATGATACCAGAAATGTATAGTTTTAAGCCCCAGCAGTTTTTCAATTGTCAGAATTATTTTTTTTGCAATTTCAATGGTGAATTCTCATGAAGATTTTTTATGTTTGCTGCTCATTTTCTCTACCAAAATCATGAAAATAAACTGAAATACAATGTAATTCTAAATGCTGTAAGTGTCTTTCCTGAATTGAGCCACATTTTTCCTCTTTGTGAAGCTTAAATCTTGAATTATACAGCATTAAAGTGGGTAACCCATAAATAGCCAAATTTGGCTTCTGCACAAAGGGGTTAAAGGCAGCAACACATTGCAAAAAAGTTGGCACAGGGGCCTTTTTTCCACCGTGTTACATCGCCTTTCCTTTTAATGACACTCCGTAAACGTTTGGGAACTAAGGAGACCAAGTTTTGAAGCTTTTCAGGTGGAACCCTTTCCCATTCTTGCTTGATGTACAGCTTAAGTTGTTCAACAGTCCGGGGTCTCCGTTGTCGTATTTTACGCTTCATAATGCGCCACACATTTTCAATGGGAGACAGGTCTGGACTACAGGCAGGCCAGTCTAGTACCCGCACTCTTTTACTACGGAGCCATGCTATTGTAACACGTGCAGAATGTGGCTTGGCATTGTCTTGCTGAAATAAGCAGGGGCGTCCATGAAAAAGACGTTGCTTGGATGGCAACATATGTTGCTCCAAAACCTGTATGTACCTTTCAGCATTAGCTTACATATGTGTAAGTTGCCCATGCTTTGGTCACTAATACACCCCCATACCATCACAGATGCTGGCTTTTGAATTTTGCGCCTATAACAGTCCGGATGGTACTTTTCCTCTTTGGTCCAGAGGACACGACGTCCACTGTTCCCAAAAACAATTTGAAATGTGGACTCGTCAGACCACAGAACACTTTTCCACTTTGCATCAGTCCATCTTAGATGAGCTTGGGCCCAGCGAAGCCGGCGGCGTTTCTGGGTGCTGTTGATAAATGGCTTTCGCTTTGCATTGTAGAGTTTTAACTTGCACTTGCAGATGTAGCGACGAACTGTAGTTACTGACAGTGATTTTCTGAAGTGTTCCTGAGCACATGTGGTGATGTCCTTTACACACTGATGTCGGTTTTTGATGCAGTACCGCCTGAGGGATCGAAGGTCACGGGCATTCAATGTTGGTTTTCGGCCTTGTCGCTTACGTGCAGTGATTTCTCCAGATTCTCTGAACCTTTTGACGATATTACGGACCGTAGATGATGAAATCCCTAAATTTCTTGTAATAGCTCGTTGAGGAATGTTTTTAAACTGCTCGACAATCAGCTCAAGCATTTGTTCACTAAGTGGTGACCCTCGCCTCATCCTTGGTTGTGAATGACTGAGCATTTCAGGGAAGCTGCTTTTATATCCAATCATGGCACCCACCTGTTCCCAATTAGCCCGTTCACCTGTGGGATGTTCCAAATAAGTGTTTGATGAGCATTCCTCAACTCTCTCAGTCTTTTTTGCCACTTGTGCCAGCTTTTTTGAAACATGTTGCAGGCATCAAATTCCAAATGAGCTAATATTTGCAAAAAATTACTAAGTTCACCTGTTCGAACATTAAGTAACTTGTCTTTGCAGTGTATTCAATTGAATACAAATAAATTGTACCCTCATCCGCTAACCTCTCCCCAATGCAACAGATGACCTACGTCTTTATAAAACATAGGCTAATAATTATGTACACATACAGTAAACTTGCGTATAACTGATTCAATTGGACTAGCTGATGTTGTCTGTTGTAAGCGGAATCCGCTACATGCATAAAATGGACAAAATCCGTTGTATGCGTAAAACAGATTATAGCAGCTATGTGCGCATAACAGATTTTATCCCTTGTATACATGTATCAATTGAATTTATATGATTGCTTTGTGTATAAAGATCGGAGCAACTTCATTCTGAGTGCACATACCTACTTGTCTTCATTTAGTCTGTCTTCGCCCTGACACAATGGATAACAGGATGATGGGCTACTGCGTGTAGCTCCAACTGGGATCAGTGACGAAGACAAAAAAAAAAACGAATGTGTAAATGAAACCGTGCCATTTCCAGTTTCCGCAAACACAGTTCTAAACTTGCACATTTGTCAGTTAATTTAATTGTAATTTTACAATGAATTTACAACAGGGTTCCGTCCATATTAAGTGTAAACCACAGTAAATTGCGCACAGGACTCCACTTAGTTAAAATAGCAAGGACACAATGCATTAATTTAATTGTTAAATTGAGTCAGTTTATAACAGTGTAGGAAAGTTGAACTTCATTACGTTGCTCTGCATCAACTGCATATGTGCATGGTGCAAAACACTAGTTTGCACCCATAATTTACATGACTAACTTCAGCTCCTCCATGGTCACCATCCTCCTTTCTCTTCCTAACCACCCAGTTTAACAGACTCATCTGAAAATTAAAATATCATTTAACTATCAACATGTAGAAAAAGAAATAAATACAAGCTAAAATATGTCTAACAAAAGAAGGTGGCAAAGATATAAACAGTATAAATATGGCAAGTGTAGTAGTAAAAACAGAACTAACAGTATAAATACGGCGGTATAAACGGATTTAATGGTATAAATACGGCTAACATACAGTGTCGGTCAAACCCAAGGCCAGCAATAACCTCACCTTTCACTTCGTAATGACAGACACCTCTCACAGTTTACCTCCCCAATTAGAAACTTGCTCAGACTGATTGGTGGAACTGACAAGAAAGCCTTGTTATACATTGCACTACGAAAATATACGGCGTTTACTTCCCCACATCAATGACTATGGAAAATATCAATCCCCTACGTCTTTATAATTTCTGGATTTGCGTAAATTGGCAATAAACCATGAGAATCCGTTCTGTAGTCTGAATGTAGTGACAGCTTAAGTGCGTTGTTCGGTACAAAGCACAGCTGAGTGATAACGAAAATGACTGCTGCAAAGTCAGCGAGAGTTCCGGATTTTTTGCAGATTGTCATCCTCGCGGAGTCACATCAATTATATCCACATAGCCAGTAGGTAATCGCTTTGTCATTAGCATTCCTTAATCATTACGAGTCATGCATTGCTGGTGACTGTTCAGTTAATAAACTGTTTGTTTGTTAATCAGGCAAACCTGATCGCAAATGGTTTAAGAACAATTATGCGGGAAAGGGTGATCACTGAAGGCCTTCCTGACATCTGACGGCGCGCCATTGCAAATATGGCATAAACTGTTGGCTTGAGAGGCTGTAGCATTTATTAACTGACAAACTACATTTTCTGTCAACTTACCGCAAAATCTTTCTGAATCGCTGCTGCTCCGTTCGCCATCACCGTCACTTTCTCTTCCCGCTAACTGCCCTGAGGAGCTATGCTGTTACGATCTCGTTGCGTTACCTGCGCTACTCGCTATATAGACAGTGTATAAGCTTGAACGTTGATGTCCTAAGAGGGTCCAACAGGATTTGATGCACTGGTTGATGACTCAAGACAAGTCCAAAATAACTTTGTGTATTGTTGCGCTCACACAGTGCGAATAAACATCATTCGTAGCGCATTGATATTAACCCCTTTCTGCAGATGTAGACGCTCGCGTCTATAGATATGCAAATGTAAGCACTTAAGTTACAGTACTCGACCACAAGATGGCACCCCCGGATC
Organism: Gymnothorax reevesii; assembly: GCA_029721435.1. NCBI lineage: Eukaryota > Metazoa > Chordata > Actinopteri > Anguilliformes > Muraenidae > Gymnothorax > Gymnothorax reevesii. The sequence continues at coordinate 25,095,828 of CM056574.1, read as the reverse complement.
AGCTATTGGATATTCACAAGCAGGCAGAGCTGAAACGCGATTTATAGTATGGAGAAGTTCCCTCCAATCCCTGTTTTTCAGGAGTAGCATGGATTAAACTCCTCAGCTAAGCCTGATGTGCAAACTGGTCAATATCCTTGCCCATAGTATCGATCCAGTAGTTTTAAAAAATTATCACTTGCGACAGAAAAAAAACGTACTACTCTGTAGCAACCATTTTAGCTACAGTGAGCCAACAGTATTCCAATTAGTGGTTAAAAAAATACGTTTTGTGAAGAAAAAAATCCGACATAGTATTGCTTCTCTCACATTCTACTGTCAGTTACAATCATCACACACAAAATATGCGTAGTTCCCTCCCATGGATTAACGCTTAGATTCCTCCATCGACAAATTCAGCGCTCCCTTCTATCCACCGAAGTACTGGTGTCGATAGCCAGTCACTCAATTATATACTCAGATTCATCTGCGTAACTCTACAGTTATAGTTCACGTCCTCGTGAAGCTTCCCCGGTAACGATGTATTGACAGACTCGTTTCTTATCCCATTCCCCAGTGTCTTAACTTTCCTCTATAACTGAAATGCATTGATCGGACAATAAGAATGGGATACAAAGCTAAGCGTAAAAGTAAGGTCGGTTGTATTCTTCGAATGTTGGCCGCGGTTGCGCAGCTGAAAATGATGCGATATCAAAGAAATAAAGACACTCGAGACCGTTCTGAAGTGTTCAGTTTCATTTACGAGATTTAAATGTTGTATGGACGCGGTCAACGGGAATTATTCCGAATGAAACAGAACTGGAATGTTCCTTCTACCCGATACATCTGTCTCTGGAGGGGGGCATCAATAAAGAAAACAGGTTATACTTCTACTCTGTTTGCATTTTGCTTAATTTGGCTTTTTGCTGTAGAATCTATACCGCGTTTAAAGACATCGAATGCCGAGGTTTTCGTTTCTCCAAATGCATACATCCCACGCAGGTCGGTAGATCCCTCGGTACATTCATTACGCCACTCTGATGAATATGGGGGCATATGTCGTTGTATTTTTTTCCTGAAAGTGAAATTTCTGTTCTGTTAAAATAAGGTGTATTTCAGAATTCAGATATTACTGAGTTAGTGAGTTTTCACCCTGATAAGGTGTAAGGTTATGAGCTCGGATGTGAGAGCGGTTAGCTTTTTATTCATATCATGTTTGGTCTTGCGTGAATGTTATAGCTGTTAAATCTGCACTTCATTTAATGCTTGGGGTACTTCGAAGAGAAATGGACAATATTGTTAACTTTATTATGGAGAAAAGGCATGTTTTGAGAGGTTACTGGTGACCAATGATGTTCCACTGCACTGATATTGATTAATTCATGCAAAACTCAACCAGAAAATCATTTGTTCATATTAAATTTCATGCCTTAAAACTTTATTTGTGTTATATACATGATTTTTTTATGATTTGACTAGACTTCATTTTGAGACTTCGGGGAGACACTTGGATAGCTGTATAATTTGGCTAAAAGCATGTAGGTAATCTAGAATGTAATGTTGAAGATGAATTGTACTTGTGGTCAAGGAGTTTATGATCCCAGAAATGTTTAGTTTTAAGCCCCAGCAGTTTTTAAATCCTCAGAATTATTTTTTTTGCAATTTCAATGGTGAATTCTCATGAAGATTTTTTATGTTTGCAGCTCATTTTCTCTACCATAATCATGAAAATTAACTGAAATACTATGTAATTCTAAATGCTGTAAGTGTCTTTTCAGAATTGAGCCACATTTTTCCTCTTTATGAAGCTTTAATTTTGAATTATACAGCATTAAAGTGGGTAACCCAAAAATAGCCAAATTTGGCTTCTGCACAAAGGGGTTAATGATCATGTGAAATTTCAGCAGCGGCGCTCGTGATCCAGCAGCAGCGCAGCGCCGCTGCTGAATGAATGTAAGGGAAACACTGCACCAAGTGATGGGACACCCATCCTGATTAAACTATGGTTGCATGGCTGGTGAAGAAATACTTGGTCCTAACAGTACTCCCAGAGATTCTTTTTAAGAGTAAAATGCCCCACCACCATTACATGTCACACCACCAGTGAATGATGTCGAGCATTTAAATAGCGAAGAATAAATGGCATTTTCAAGCTTTGGACAAGCTAACTTGGGAATTCTGTCCTGAAATATCATCTGAAGTTGGCAGTTTAGTTGGATCAATATTCAGGCTCAACTAAGCATATTTTATTGGGCTTTCCCTGCTCATTCTGTAGTTAATTTCTTATTTACGCATGCTTTGTCTCAATAGCGTAAGCATTTACTTTTATGCGCTGTTTGAAGGCTCAGACATAGTTGCTGTAATGGACTCGCTGTGAAAACTCAAGACTCTTTTCCGATTGGCCAGTCTTGGAGGGATTTAGGAATGCAGAGAATTGCGCATAATGTATGCTGCTATGGTTATTTTAAAGCTTGTGTAATTGTTTACATACTTGTTAGTAGATTTGTTGTTAATGTGGGTTAATTTCAAACTCCAGTTAATTCAATGAAATTCATTTCAAACCGTTAAGTTCATTTCATGCTATTAAACCAACATTGCTCAGAACATATAAATATTTTTCCAGTAAGCCCTGCGAAAAATGTTCAGTAGCCTTTATTGCAAGAAAATGCATCATGCTGTATTTCAAAAAGGTGTGCAAGAAGAGCTCTGGTCAGCCCTCGCATTGGTTAAATGTAACGGGCAAAGAAGTGCTCCACATTGCTGTGTTGTTAAGGCGTGCTCTGATCAGATGTCCGTCCGACTGCACCTCTATTTTTGACTCTACAGTTACGGGTTTAAAATGGTCCAACTGAAGCAGCTGTTGAGCTGATCAGCACCGGCTACATAGGCCGGAGATCTGGGTCCATTTATTTTTCATCATCAGCGGTCAGTTATTCTGTGTCTTTTGTTGTTTTTTGTTTTTTTACCTTTCACAGGGTAGGTTCTTTGAACATTCCCCCCCCCCCTCTGCTATCCTGAACTTCTTCCCATTTTCAAACTTCATTGGCTTTTAAATACCAATAATGATCAACAGAACTAGAATTTACAGTTTGCATGATTATAGTCTTTTATTTGTGATCTCCCGCATCATAGAGCTAATTTCCGTTCAATAAAAACCATTTAGTCTCCAGAGTTATTCCCTGAGACCAAAGACCTTAATACGTGAGAAGTAGGGCTAAAATGAATGGTCGATGTGACGGTTGTGTCAGCAAATATTTTTGCATGCAAAAAGCTGTTTCAGTAGTCATTGGGACTTAAAAAACCGATCATTACAGACTGAAAGGGTCCATGTCTTGTTTCAAACTGTGACACATTTCCGCCAGATATCCTGACTCAGCCAGAAAGGAATAAGAGGTGGCAGTTTGCTCCAGACTGGCCAAGCTAAAGTGTAAGGAAAGTGTTGGAGCTCAAGAGGCGTATATGAAGCGGACTGAGAGTTTTACAAAAATAAAAACCAAAAATGTTTTTTTTGCTGTTTCGGTTTCATATTGAATTTACTTTGACATTTTCTGATGCAACTACCTAGCTAGTACTGCATTATGGTTTTCTTAGATGTGCTCAGCTTACCATAGCTACAGAAGTGATGGTCATCAGAGTACAACTGATGCCGAGTGGTAAGGTAAATGAAATATTGGCAATATTAAAACATGCGTCGATCGCATGTTAGATTTATGAAATGGCATTTTGACATTATGGAATATTTACACATTAATTACCAGATGTTTTCACATGTGTTGTCTGTCGCTTAAAGCCAGTTCATCACTCATCAGTGAGAATGGCAGGAAATGTGATGCAAGTTAAAAACCCTCTCGTTTCTCGGTGGAGCAGCTCATGTGTCATTAAGAGTGCCAACGAACAAACATTAGTCACAGGTGATCGGGACAAATCTTGCGAACGTCACTCGCGGTTAATTAAGCCAAATCCTGGGAATATCGGCAATGGCTAAAATCACATTTCCGGGATGATTTTCTGATCATCTGCTCAGCATCTGATACAGACTGATAAGTAACAGAAGCAAACCGTTAATGCTGAAGCAACCCTGCGTATTTCAGAAAGTATTCAACACCATCTCGTGCAACTAGCCAATGGGCCATATTGAACGATTTTTTTGTCATCAAATAATGGACTGGGACAATCACGCCATCAAACACAATAACAGCGTATACCTCTGGGCGAAGAGCGACGTTTCATCATTATCACACAACCGTTGTAGCAGACGACAGCTAATTAGGGGGAATAAAACCTCTTTTATCTAGTCTTTGAAAACAAAAATTACACATTTTTGTATTTTACTACATTTATTACCCCTCAGCCCTCAAGGCTGATGGGGTATTGCTATCCTTCGTGCGGTTGGGCGGTCGGGCGTCTCCAAAAACTTTGACATTGGGCTGAGGGGTATTCCGTGCATTGCACGCCTATTTTTTACTAATTATGTTTGTATAAAACAGCATTATGCATTATCCTTGAGTTCCCCTTCAACGGAGAGCTGGTGATGGAGATCCTCTGAAGTACATCTTTGTGCATAAAGGATGGTGCTGATGAAAATACTTGTGCGTGCGGCAGTTGTTGGGGCATTGAGGCTCAGCTGGTGTTTACAGATGTTATGCTGGTTAGCATGGACTACTTTTTTGTTTGTGTTTTTGTTAATGCGCCATTGTTCGCTAACAGTGTGTTCATTCTTTTCAGACAACATGGAAAAAATCTTGTAAAAGCAAGTGACAATATTCGGCTTCAGACATGATTGATTTTTTTTTTTTTGTGTGTGTGTGTTGGACAAATCAGCGCTCTGCTTGTATGAAAATTAATTGATCAATCATATGAACATCACTGGTATCATTGCTGCCTGTTCTTTTCCTCTGTACCAATTTTTTATCTTTTCTGATTGAGCCCTTGTTTTTCCTGCTGCTTTAGAGCTTTTCTGCACTGGAAAATGTGCTAGTTTGTTGATTAGTTGAATTGATATCTTCTGTAAGAATCATTAGATCAGTCAAAGTAATCATTTGTTGCATCTTAAATGTGAAGACCCACCAGCATCAGCAATGTTTAGTTTTGCGTTGAAAGTTAATCGAGCAAAATTTGCTTGGCGTGCTTACCGCCGTTATATTGACGGTCATTGTGGTCATAACATTAGGACTCCATTGTGTTTTGTGTGCCATTTAGTGGTGTCTCATCAGAGCCTCCACTGCACCAGATCTTCATGATCTCGCTTCTGTTGATCCAGGTCAGCAGACTTTTTGAGTGGAGGGAGTTTAAAAAAGCTGTGGGGCTGTAACCAAAGTGACTCATGACCTAAGGCACCATGCAGTTGCGCCATCTTGGGTTGTCTCATTTGTCTCATTCCTCAGAACTCACACATTGTTACCAGAGATCTGTAGTGCTCTCATTTTAGGACCAATACATGACTCTGAAAACTATGCATGCTAAAGTGCATCTTATTTCAGCTCATGCAGATGAATTGGCCCCAGTCAGGAATGATGTTTTGCTTGGAGAACATGTTCGTATAGTGCTGTTTCTTATGTTCTGCTTGGAGAACATGGTAGTATAGTACTCTTTCTTATGTTCTGCTTGGAGACCATGTTCGTATAGTGCTGTTTCTTATGTTCTGCTTGGAGAACATGGTAGTATAGTACTCTTTCTTGTGTTCTGCTTGGAGACCATGTTAGTAAAGTGCTCTTTCTTATGTTCTGCATGGAGAAAATGTTTGTGTAGTCCTCTCTCGTAAGGGTGCTTTCAGCAGTTTTTGCTGCTCTTGTGAATTCTAGTTTGGCTAACCTCAGAGAAGAACGCCCCCATCCTCACTTCTGAGAATCGTTAATGCGCGCTTATGTAGCTCTGTACAGGTCAAGTCAAAGTTCCAACTCTCAATCTCCCCGCATGGTAATGGCTCTGTGAAATATTAAATTTTTTTTTTGAATAAAACTTTGGCAAGGAACATAGCAGATGACTGTGGTCACGTACACTTTATCAGTGATTTTAGCAGTAGTGGTGTGGGTGCTATTGGTAATTTGTACAATATTACAAATGGCATACCAGAGCTGGCTGATGTTAGTTCCCTGCTTATATTGAGTGATGATGATATGCAGATAATCAAATGCTATTTGCCAGCTACGGGCAGTCTTTCTCAACTGTGATGACAGTGGATGCAAGTTGCTGGCTAAAGTTTGTTTTCGAGGTCACACACTTGGCCATGACATTGACTCAACCTGAAGTTTAATAAATGAGCAATTCTGAGGTATTGTTAACCAAATGTCCCCGTTGTGACGGATGCTAAAATGATCCTTAAATGGAAATGATGGGAACAATGGAGATTTTTCCTCCCAAACATAGTAGTGCACTATTATACCTGTAAAGTGTAAAAAATTAATTTTAATTCATCAACAGAATTTTGTTTTGGGGACGGTTTAGTGTCTTGTCATGGAAGGGACATTTTTTTCCAAATACCTCTGAATCGCCTAAAAGTGGTCATCCATAAGATTTCCTTCTTGTTACTGTCTGTTAAGTCAGTGTCTATCCGAGAGGGAGCATAAAACAATGGTGATTGCAGGGCTCGAAATTAACTTTTTTGCTTGGAAGCGCTGCGCTCCCAAGTTCAAAAAGTTAGGAGCGCAAGCCAAAATTTCGCACACGTCAAAATCTAAGAAGCACCTTTTTTTTTCTTTTTTTTAAATGTCTAAAAAAAAGTACAATATAACACTCCACATTAACAATACAGCTGTCTCCAAAAAATGACAATGGTCAAACAATATGTGAGTCTTCAGTTCATTGATTAAGAAAGGTTTCCACTACATTGACTTTATGCCACATCTGGAGGCCAGGATTTAATATTGGGTCTCCTGGCTCTGCCATCTCCTCACTGCCTGTCACCTCAATATTGCAATATGAATCAGTCCAGAGGTAACTTTCCTATTTGTTAGCTTATAATAACTTAAGATGTTATTATGAGTTTGATATATTTTAAGATATAGTATGCCACACGCCATCGTCATCTAATTTATGCATTTTCAGGAAAACTTTGCGTGTAAATGCAAATATATAAACGTTTACTGGTCTAAGGATGCGCTGAAGAAAATGTGTGTTTATGATTTTTGCAGATGGGATACTAAAGATATGAGTGAAGAAACCGAGACGGAGATTTTAGGTCTGCGCAAGCGCAGAGCCGAGAGGCAGCTTATTTTCATAGGCTGCAAATATTAACAGAACACCTGACCTACTCATTGACGCACATTTGTCACAGTATTTTTTTTGTTTCGTCCTTTCTCCATGTTTGGAAGGACTTTCACTTTAAAGTGTTTGGACTCAGTAGATAACGCGCTGTTACCTGCGGGATCTGGGCCATTATCTTTTGGATGAACACGGTGCACTTCACCTTCTTATAACCTCAGCCATTCAAAATTTCGAAGCAACTCTGCGAAAATAATAAACTGATTTCATCGCCGGTTCATCCGAATCACCTTCATGATTCTCAGTTTCAGTAACTTCTTTTACCGACTCGACTTTTTTAATGTTAACGGTACCAGAAAAAAAAAAAAGTCTTCCATTGCTCTTCGTTTTATTTTCCGTCTAAATCTTGTGTGACTCTCAGTACTGCAGAATGGAGTGATTGAAGGCTAATATTAACCATTCTATAATCAGTACTGAGGTTTAGGACGTTAAGCTCCCCCGTGATGGGTCAGAATGGTCACTGAGCTCAATGGAACACACAGGGTACGCTCTATACCGGCGCGCTGGCTGAGATTTGTCCAGTAGATTAATGCACTGCTCCGAGACATACGTCCATATGTCCGACATATGTTATAACTATTGTCATGTTCACTGTTGGAAATATGTTACAAACGGATTGTTCTATTACATTTGGTGTTTAGTAAATAAATCACTATACTCTGCACAGTCGAACAGTTCAAGCATCTCGAATTTCATGATGATAAGAATCATGAGCGATATAGCTGGATTATTCAAAAATATTTTTTTGTAAGTTGGAGTCCTAGAACCATCATGAAATTTTACATTTTGTGGGCAGATGTGATGGTCTTTCAGAAAATAAGTTATTTTAGTTGGTAATCCTTGTCATACCTGTGGTATTTGAAAGTGAAAATGAATGAAAAATGTTATTTTGTGATTTTATGACAAAACAACAACAAAAAAGGATCCTACCCATTAATAAATGCTGATCTGATTACTCTGTATACTTATGTAAAAGGATGTGTAATTATTTGCAATATATCATATTTGGTTTGTTTTTAATTGGTCAATAAATAAAGTGGTTTGTAAAAGTTTCAAGTTTATTTTCCAGATTTTACAAGGTCATACCACAGTCCCAATAAAGACAATGTTTTTGATAATATACATATGCAATATATATGTTGTAGTCATTCTTTGCTGAAAATTTCATGCATTTAGCTGGAAAACTTGTGATATTGCACTCTAAAATTTGCTTCATTTCAATACAATCGCGAAATGCACCAAAAACAGCAAGAGGGCTACCCTGTTCATGAATTTTTTTCTTCAAATGTATTTGATATATCAATCTGAAATTTTGGCTGAGGTGATTTTTAGTGTTGAACTTTATATGGTAAAAATTTCAAGCAAATCTAAGATGGTTGAGCAGGAGGCACTTGTTGAATTGAGGTGGAATGACTCAGGTGGTTATTATAATGCTGGGTAGCGTGGTGAACACCACTTTGTTCAATTCGCTCGTCAGGGCTTTCTTCTCTTATGCAGCCTTCATCAGCTTTAGCTGTGTAAGAATGAATCCAATTTCTGGCTTTGGCCAAATCGATGGTTTTGAACCTTCCTCCATCATTGCGGTCTGCGCTTCCTAAGTATCTATGCTCGCATTTTGTGAATGCATAGTCATTGACAAGTTGGGACACCCACATCCTGGCTGAGCCCTTTACTGATTGGCTTACATCTTCAGACTAAACAAGACAGGGGTAAGATTTTCTTTCTGAGCTTACACAGGGCCCGGACGGACAATCTATTTATGTAATGACTGGCAGATTGGGGAGTAATGGAGAACTAAATGGAAAAAACAATAATAATAAAAAATAAAGAAATGTATTGCTGATTGCAGCTTTAATATCAAGGCTTGGAACCTTTGCCTCCCATGCTATCATACCTGTATAAGATGGGGTCCTGTCTGACCTCGTTTGCGGTGTATAATTATGTCACTGAATGAGTGGAAGTAGCCTCAGGCCCACTTACACTCTCATGTCACCCAGGCCTCCTTCCTTGCAGTTTTGAGTTCGTATTTACTTTCTAAAACTAGGACAAGATCTGTTCGTAAAACAGGATCATGTCTGCTGTCAATCCCAGTTAAACTGAAAGTTTGCCTGCGGATGACCTCACAGTGGAGTCCTCTCACCAACAGCGATGTTCAGTATCAGGGAGCAGTCATGTTTTTTGGTTTAAGATTCTGCTATTTGAGCGGAAAATGTGCGTCCTGTAGAATAGCTGCTACATGGTACACTTTAAAAGTGAGCTCCACTGATGTAGACACGCACATTAACAATGCTACGTTAGCTTTTCCCAGCTTTTGCTGACATGTAACATGCCTGAAGAATCTCCTGTTTCTGAGTGAAAATGCCTGCTGAAGCCGTCAACCACAAATTTGATCCCTGCTGGCGCCGCTGGTTATTCTTGGATTACTTCTCTGAATTTGGTACATTTATCGCCCTCGGCTCCAACTTTTGGGAAAACTTTTTTTTTTTCATTGTTTTGTTGAAAGTGCTTTGTGAAGCAGAGGTCCGTTACCTTTCAGATTTAGAAACTAATGTAGGAAATTCAGAAAGCATTTAGAAAACTCCATTTAGCATTTGGCTTTGTCCGAACACCCGATCCTCGCCCGCTTCGGAATTTGATGGGGGCTATTTGAATTCCACTGTGCCTATTTGGCTGCAGTGCGAGTCGTCATCTAATATCCGTTTCATAAAGTGGTAACAGAGGCTGATATGGTGAATGGCCATATAGCATATGGTGGCATCTAAACATTTTGTTCACATTTGTCACGCAATAATTTTGTTGCATTAAAAGATGCCTTTTATTTTTTTCATGAATAAACAGATCTCTGACTATTAGTCTTAGCTGGTCGGTTATTTGCTAAATGCTTTGGCTTTCTTGTGCCAGGCTCCACAAGTTGGCCAGATTTACTTCTTGGGCAATGGATTACCAGTGTGTGTGTATGTGTGTGGTTTTGGTGTGAGTCACTCTGTGCGTGTCTATGCACACACTTGCATGCTAGTATGTTCTAAGTGTGAGGACTTACTGATCCTAAAGTTTCCTGTGTCTTCATGGTTAAAGGTTTTTTACTGAGTATTCTCATGCTGATGGAATATTGGCTTTTTGCAGCTGGAAGTATTCTTCTGGAATCTTGAGGTACAATTTTGGAAAAAAACAGTAACCTGCTTGCCAAAGTGTTCATGCTTTTACGTGCTCAATCCATTAGCTGTGGTTATCCACAATAATCAGTGTTAAGTTACTTGGTCTGTAAAAGTGTTCCATCTTTTTCTTCCTTGAATTGTTTCCTTGTAGGATTAGAGCTGGACTTGGCTGCAGTAAAGAATTCTGCTGCAGATTTTGTCAGTCTCTATGGTAAAAGTGTATTTGCGTACAAAAAGCTACACATTAGTTTGCTTTAGCAGGTGAATTTCAAAGTTGATTGGGTCATGATTTTTGTCTTTCAGAATCCTGCAACAATCACTAGAATTCTTCTTAGCCACTTCAACTGGGACAAAGAGAAGCTAATGGAAAGGCGAGTGCCGTGATTGCTTTTCTGACCATCTCCATTCTCTTTGTGCCTGTGCATCTCTTTGTGCGTGTGTAAGCGTATGCGTCTGTGTCTGTACATTTGCGTGTGCGCTTGGTTCATGTGGGCCTGTGCTTGCGTCTGTGTCTGGGCCTGTTCACTAACATGCATTCACAGATGATGTCAGGAATCTCAGAGAAACGCAGCATACTGTGCTAGTCTATGGTCCTTGTGGAATTGATGCGATGTTGTCATAGTGGAATATGTTTGACTAGTCTCAAAATGGAAGTTTCAGTTTAGCACATGTCCAGTTTTACCTATGCTGATTTAACACTTGACGTCATCTTTTTTGCTTTCCTCAGGTACTTTGACGGGAACCTGGACAAGCTCTTCTCAGAGTGTCACGTTATAAACCCCAGTAAGAAGTCCCGGACACGGCTGATGAACACAAGGTCTTCTGCACAGGACATGCACTGTCAAATCTGCTACCTGAACTACCATCATTCGGTCAGTTGCCTGAGTGGAGGCTTTTCATGTCAAGTAATGTTGCTTTGGAATTTCTGTTGTCTTCAAGCCGAAGCTCATTTTGTAACTTTTTACATTTATTCCCTAAAACCCTTTATCAGGGTTCCGGCTGCCGCTCCTCATTTTCGTCATTGACGAAAATAATTCATCGGTGACGAGGAGAAGATAATGAGCAGTCAGTCGTCACAGTGGCGAATGTATTTGTTCAATGAGGATGAGGATTGTTCAATGATTTTTTTTATCCGAAAGACCCCTCCGTTTGAAAAATCCAGGCGCCTAAATGGGGCCAAAGTCAAAAATGGGACTTTGTCCACTGAATATCTTTGTGCGCCCTCAAAAAGCCTCCTTCATCTTATGGTATTTTGATATAAAGGCATAGTCGTTCCAAATAACCTTAGAATTTTCGAGGTTAATTGAGGGCGCCACCTACAGGCCCTCCCAATTTTTGGCTTTTTAGACCATGTTTGAGGCCCTCAAAAAGGCTTGCTGTTTTATGTTTATTTAGACATATAGGGGACTTCTAGTTTTAAAAATAACGTTAAAAGCGAGGCTTAATGAGGGCACTTGTGTATAGAGGGTGCTTTTTGCAGCATGGAACACCATTTAGGGCAATGTTCGCCGGGCCATACCTCGATGCGCCCTCTATGGATTTTTTTGGAACTTGTTTTATTATGTTCCACTCCTCAATTAGCCTAGGAAATTCTAACGTTATTTGGAACTACTCTGCCCCATATCAAAATACCATAAGATGAAGGAGGCTTTTTGAGGGCTCACGAAGATATTCAGAGGACAAAGTCCAATTTTTGACTTTGGCCCCATTTAGGCCCTTCGGACCCCTACCCTAAAACGGGCTGGATTTTTCAACCAGAGTGGTCTTTCGGATAAAAAAACATGACTTTTGTCAGTTTGTAGGATATGTCTACCCACAAAAAAGTTTCATTGTAAAACTGAACGGTGATGTACAAAACCCAAAACCAGTGAAGTTGGTAAGTTGTGTAAATCGTAAATAAAAAAGGAATACTAGTTCAAAAGCCAGCATCTGTGATGGTATGGGGGTGTATTAGTGCCCAAGGCATGGGCAACTTACACATATGTGAAGGCACCATTAATGCTGAAAGGTACATAAAGGTTTAGGAGCAATATATGTTGCCATCCAAGCAACGTCTTTTTCATGGACGCCCCTGCTTATTTCAGCAAGACAATGCCAAGCCACATTCTGCACGTGTTACAACAGCATGGCTCCGTAGTAAAAGAGTGCGGGTACTAGACTGGCCTGCCTGTAGTCCAGACCTGTCTCCCATTGAAAATGTGTGGCGCATTATGAAGCGTAAAATACGACAACGGAGACCCCGGACTGTTGAACAACTTAAGCTGTACATCAAGCAAGAATGGGAAAGAGTTCCACCTGAAAAGCTTCAAAAATTGGTCTCCTCAGTTCTCAAACGTTTACTGAGTGTCATTAAAAGGAGAGGCGATGTAACACAGTGGTAAAAAGGCCCCTGTGCCAACTTTTTTGCAGTGTTTTGCTGCCTTTAAATTCTAAGTTAATGATTATTTGCAAAAAAAAAAAAAAAAGTTTCTCAGTTTGAACATTAAGCATCTTGTCTTTGCAGTGTATTCAATTGAATATAAGTTGTAAAGGATTTGCAAATCATTGTATTCTGTTTTTATCTACAATTTACATGACATGCCAACTTCACTGGTTTTGGGTTTTGTATCACCCCCTGGGTGAATCTTACAGAATCTGGCTCTGAAATGAGCTCTTCAAACTTCCTGTGTAATTGAATGAAAGCAATTCTGCCAGGAAGGGGACCTAAAGTCCCTCAACAGCTGTACAAAAGCATGATTTGATGTTATTGATCACATTTGATTGCAGTTAGTAATGGTGGCAAATCAGGTGTCTGGGGAAAGTGCTTTTGCAGGAGCTGCGTATCCTTTTCCCTTAATAAATGAAATTATGATTTAAAAATTGTATTTTAAGTTCAGTTTTGTTATTCTTGTCTTATAGTGCATTTGGTACGAAGATCTTATTTAATTATTTAAATGGGACAATTTTTCATGGCTCTCCAGTGACCAAAGTGCTGAGATCTACACTGTTAATTCCAGAACAGTACATAGCCCTATGCATGAGTTTTGGGTGAACCCAAGGCTTCCCTGCATCTGCTAGAGTGCTCTGCTCTAATTTGCTCCGTTTCTGTCTGTTGCAGTACTTCACTGGCCTGGAGTGTGGACACAAGTTCTGCATGCAGTGTTGGGGGGACTACCTCACAACCAAAATCATTGAGGAGGGAATGGGCCAGGTACAGGCTTGTGCATTATTTTCCTCTGTACATTTTGAGAGGGCTCCATTGCGTTATATGCTGGGAGATGTGTTCTTGGTAAATGAAGTATTTCTCATTTTCCCACCATTGGCTCAATTTTTTGTTATTTTAGTGGGAAACTCAAACATGTTGTTTCTCTCTTTTTTTTGCCTTCATTCAGATGCCTGGTGCAACATAGTACAGCAAACTGTCAGTGAAATATAGCCTCAAATTCAAACATAGCAAAGTAATTCCAAGTTTCACAAGGTTAACATGCTTGGAATTACCTAATGCCCATACAGTTATAGGAAAGTAATATGCACATCCTTTGAACATATTCTAACCAATCACAATCAGCTACTCAGCAGCTCCGTGGGTGAGCAATGTGCAATGACATGTTGGTCATTATACAAAACTAACTGGGGATCTGGCTGGTGAAATACAGCCCAAGGGATGTTGAACAGTTTGATTTGCAGTTATCGCATAATGACTATTATGGAGTGGTGTATTTAGCTTATACCGCAGTCACCTCACGTATGTGTGCGTGCGTTTGTGTTTTTTATTTTTTTTTTTTTTTTTTTTTGGCTAGACAAAAATTGCTTTCATATCTGGAAAACTTACTTGCACCACGATTAACTGAAAAGTAAGGTGGTAAAGCGATTGCTGTGAAGGCTTAGCTGGGCGTTACCACCAGAGAAAGTATGGTGTTGGGTCATGCCTTTCGGCTCCTGACTTCAGGTTGCCATTAGCTGCGAATGAGTTGCACCGAAGTATAAAAAATTCAAATTTGACTTTTTGTTTGGGGAGCAGGGTGGGGTGGCAGTATGTAAAAATTAGTTGTAATCCCTACATAATTCATTCTGTATTTCTGACAAAACCCTAAAACTGAAAGTCAGCATTTCAAGCGCCTCTTGACTGTTTCATTTCAAATCTAATGTGGTTGTGAACAGATCCAGAATTCTGAACTTGTGCATGTGCCTCCAGATCTTGGAAGCTTGGCTTCAACCTCGCTGTTTCAGTATGCAGACACCTTTCACATGCACTTTAGCCTCGTCTGATGCCGAATATACAAGAAACTACAGCAGTTGATGGCTTCCCATTGCATATCTTGCGGTTGAGCTGAGTGCAGCTGATTGCTTGTGATGCCTTTGGGTCTTATGTGCTTCGCTTCACAATGTAAAAATATAATTTCATTTTGAATGCTCGTCAAAAGCGAATATCTGTGCTTTATCCTACTAATCTAGATTTGAATTATCCCTCTTTCCCGCAGACCATTTCCTGTCCAGCCCACAACTGTGACATTCTAGTGGATGACAACACCGTTATGTAAGTGCTGTTGTGTACCCACTCACTTTACTGAGAATGTTATTCTGTCACACTGCCTTAGTTATTATGACCTTCTGACCTACTTTGGTCTTCGTGAAAACTTTGGTGGGTTTCGTCAAGTTCATTGTGCTACTGTTTTTCGTGTTTTGATGCTCGCAATGCAGGGAGACCTCGCCTTTTAATGTGCAAGCCAGGTCACATCGAGCCCTGCCCCACACTGATCTGTGTGTGAGGGAGTTGCTTCGCTGTCACAGTATTGCATTCCTCTGTGCAGTGCTAAACTCTTAGAATTTATACTGAATGGTGCACAAGGTAAGGTGATATAGTCACCAGACAAGTGCCCCCTTGAAATCCAGTTGACGCTGAACAGTGCGTGTGAACTGAAGGCTTGGTGGCACAAAAGATCGCAAGCACCAGAGCATTGCTAGGAGAGCATATTGTATTACCTCTTGCATTGTGTGTGCACACAAACTTGCGGAGCACATTATGTACAAATATTGTGGGTGTTTTTTTACCCCTCAGCCCTCAAGGCTGACGGGGTATTGCTATCCTTCGTGTGGTTAGGCGGGCGGCGGGCGGCGGGCGTCTCCAAAAACTTCGACATCGGGCTGAGGGGTATTCCGTGCATTCCACGCCTATTTTTTTTAATTTTCAGCCAGTTTTCTTTACAATGGAAAATTATGACTTACTGGTAATGTTTAGGGTTAAGGTTAAAATTAGGGATAGGTTATGGTTAGGGTAATGGTTTGGCATTTGAGGTTTGCTGAGGATTTGGGTAAGGCAAACATACAAAGAACAAATGGGGGTCAGTGCAATGTCCTCACAAGGATAGAAATACGAGGATGTGTGTGTTTGAGTGATTGCATGCATGCGTCATTATCATGGCTAAATGTGGTCCTGGAGACGCCGATTGGAGCAGGAATCGCCACAGAAGTGGTTTTGAGCACTTAGCCAAATGTTTTTGTCTGTTCTAACGTAGACAGACTTTTGTCATCACGACTGCGTCAGGACTGCAACAGATGCTGTTACGAAACTTTACAGATGTGATGGTTGAAATCATAATGAAGGCGGAGTTCACAGTTGGGTATGGTCCAAGCGAGGGCGCCGGAAGTAGGGCATAGGATGAGCAGCCGCAAGATGGGCTCCTGTTTTCTTCTAAGATGGGTCACAAGGTGTCGGGGCTACAAGCTTCTTCTCTGTCGGCATGGCAACGGTGCCTGTGGGGAGGGATCAGGTCTCAGCTTAGTGTTTGTAAAAGGCAAAAATGCAAAACTAGGTGAGCCAACAGGGCTTTATGAAAAACCTGAATTGTTTTTCTTTGATTCTTGACTGGATACTGTCTCGGAAGGTGGAGGTACATAACTGGATTGTACAGAAACTGAAATAAATTGTTAATACGGTGTTGAGGCAGGATGATGAGGCTTCCCTGATTGTAAACACAGGACCATAGTGAGGTTAAAGTTCCTGCATACAGTGGCTTTTAATCTCAAACCCAATTTACAGTCGGAGCCAAAAAAAAAAGAGCTGATCCACGGAATACAGCCGGAGGAGGACTGTACAAGAATTTCAGCATAAAATGCTTAATCTGTTTAGCCCCCTGTACTGTTGATGGCTTTAGTGCACCGTATTCATTGGTAGTTTGACTGGGTTTCCATCCTTTTGGCAACGAAGTTATTTCAACTGTTTATCCATTTGAACGATTTTCCGTTTTTGAGTGAAATATATTACCTAGGTTAGATTACTGTTCGGCTGATATTAATCTGTTGCGGTTTGATATGATAGGGAAGGTATTTTGAAAGTGTGATCTGTATTCGCGCTTTATGGGCCATGGATCAATTTCTCAGCAAGTATTCCAATTACTGCCCGTAACACCAATAGTAATCCTTAAAATTAAAAATGCCGTCCAACAAAATATATGCCCACTCTTCCATTTCTACCACTTCTCCTTAAAATGTAGACACACAATTATGGTATTTTGGGAATTGTACCAAATTAACGTAAATTAGGAACACTGCCAGCTTGTTCTGTTCTCTCCATCGTCCCCTGTCTGGGCAGTGTAGGCTCTGGTTGTCAGGTGTAAAAGCCTTGTTCTGGCAAAAACTGAGTGACTGATGCTGTGATGCAAATTGCTCTGTCAACTGCCATGGTCACCACCTATACAGGTATTCCACAAAATGAATTCATTGCAATTGGTTAAAAGCTGCAAAAGTTTTTATGCTGGGGCAATGGGGTTGAATTACTGCAGGTGTTGTAGTTACACTAGTGATTAGTTCTAGTCCAGTAGAAACGGCGGCTCCGACATTTTTTCGCTGAAACAGACTCTCAGAAACAGGATAGACTGCAGGACAATGGCCTGAAACAGGAGAGATTTGAGAGTAGTCTCCGCTTACACAATCGCAGTGTGTTCTCATTCCACTTTTTCACTGGGGAGTTTTTGAGAAGTTGGACATATAGTACATGCTGTAAAAACATCTGTGTAGGCGAGGCAGGGAACGGCGAACAGTATTGAATTTGTGCTTACATTTTGAAAAATATTCAATTTTCTTTTTTCTATTTTTGTTTAATTTTCTTGTACATATTTTAGTACTTTTCTAGTCATGCCGTACTATATTTTCCCATACAGTGCATATCAAAAGAAAATCGCTATTAATTACATATATATCGTATATTTCTATGTATAGAAATATCTAAATCAAGTCAGTGTCCTGTATGGCCTTTGTAAGAATAGTTATCCAACATATGGTTACATAACACTCAGCACAGAGATGGCCAAGCTTGTCCAGTCTTTATGGGAAACACGTTTTTATGAGGCCTGTTGGCTTCTTTTATTCAGTAGTGCGGTAATCTACTGCTGCTATATCCCGAACTGACTTAAACTGTGCGTTAGGAAGCAGTTCAGTTCCACTTCATTTACATCTCATTCTATATTTTCACTTTGATAAAGATGGATTTTGGTGGAGTAACTATATTCTCCTCTTCTGCTCACAGGCGGCTGATAACTGATTCGAAAGTGAAGTTAAAGTACCAGCACTTAATAACCAATAGTTTTGTACAGGTAAGCAAGTGCATATAGTAATAACTACTACGACACTGGTTTGACCTCTGGTCGTATCGACCTGCAGTTGTCGGCAGCTTTTTCAGAACAGCGCACGATTGGCTAAGGCGCTGTTGGGATGCAAATTGGGAAGGATCTGCTGGGAAAGGAAATTAAAAATGATTGCCTTGTGTGTTACTCAAGCGCCTCCGGTTGGCCGGCCGGGTGCTCGTCAGTGATATTCCAAGCTTGCTCGTGTTCGGGTATCCTCCGCCCTCGTTCTGAACTTGTGATAGGTTCAACCAATAAGTGTAAAGATACAGGGGCTGACAGGCGCGTACTTTGGAGGAAAGCCTTAAACTCTCTCTCCCCTGAGCTGGCAACAAGGGGTCGTATATGAGCAAGCCTTGTACATAGTTCTCGGATTGGGCATTCCAGATTCTGTTGGGATTGGAGATGCCAAATTATTATTATTTTTTTTAAAAAGTGACACGCAGTTCTATTTCCTTTATCAATCAGACAAGAAAATACTGCAACGATGTCCTTTTGAGTTCCTGAGCACCGCAAATCATGAAGTGTTCATATGAACATTGGTATATTGACTTCTGGATTTTTTGTTTGTTTGATTAAGGAGAAACCACTGCCAAATTTTTCCACTGTTGGCCGTGCAGATACGTTTTGAATATTGCTTAATAAGCTGGGTTGTTAATCATTATGAACATTTTCTTTGTCTTGATATATCTCTCCTGTGCTGAATGTCCTCAGTGCAACCGACTGTTGAAATGGTGCCCGGCTCCAGACTGCCACCATGTGGTCAAAGTGCAGTACCCCGATGCCAAGCCTGTCAGGTGTAAATGCGGACGCCAGTTCTGGTAAGAGATGGGCACAGATTGTTTTTTGCCTCGTTGGAAAGTGTTTGCTGCCATTGATAGTGAAACCTGAACACACAGCAATTTCTTTTCAAAAACGGTGGCTTTGCTCGACAGTGGTCCATCTTCCGCTTGTGTGGACGATAATTTTTCTTGGAGGGTGACAGGAGTTATTTCATATCATTACCAGCTGAAATAAATCTAAAATTGCACAGCGTTTATTTATCTCACGATGGAATCCATTTTTTATGGAAGTAATAGCCAATATCCTTTAAAATATCTGTTTTAAACAGAGATGTCAAAAATGGTGTAACACAGCCTGTAAAGGCCAGCAGGGATCAGACCTTATTCTTACTAATTTCAAAACATTTCAGAAATGTGTTACTTGAGAGGCTGTTGCCCTCTAGGCCTGTCACTGCACATTTCTCCAAAGCATTCTGTGGTTTTCAAAACCCAAAATCCCGTCCATGCAGCCCTCATCTTTGACAGCAGGTTTCTGCTCCACAGAAACTAATGCAGCATTTAGTTAAAGCGCACCCAATATGCAAGAGCAAAACTGTACCTGTTACACCTCACTAATAGTTGAATGTAATTTTTAGATTAAGCTTGGTTTGCAAAGGTATAAAGAAAATGATCAAAATTTTTTCTGAATGCCTTAAGTTTGTGGCGGATCCTGGATGTCGCCATTTTGAGAGGTTCTGGTTCTGTGGAACTTGTGCTGTGACCTAGGCTTGTTGATGCATTTTTCTGGGCCATCCCTTGGCTGTCCAGGCTACAGAGCCATTCCATGGGCCATCTAGATCAGCTGGTGTCATAGGAAATCTAGTCCCCCTGGGGAATTTCAATGTCAATTTGCGTTTTTTGACTCATCTACATAGTTTTCGCTGCAGTGAAATATTCTCAGAAATAAATATGCCTGCTCATAGCATCTAAAATTTTGTGGTTCTCATTAAAACAAATTTCACAATTCAACCAACCCAGTGCATGAGTGGATATATGATCTCACCAGATCACCAATGGCTGAATCTGTTATCTAAACGAAGAAAATGAATGATCATTACAGAAGTAACGTTAGAGGACATTATACCATCATTCGCTTGTACTGTAATAACAGCTAGGTAGCTGTCTGATTAGGCTACAGTTCACCTGTACTGTAATAATGGTTATCTAGCTAGCTTGATAATTAGGCAACAGTTAGCATGTTCTGTAATAGCTAGCTAGCAGGCTAACTAACGCAAAATGCTAACTAGATTGAAAGGTTGCCTCTTGACCTTTTGTCTGACATCCGATCAGTCAATGATGTTGTTTGCTAGCTAGCTAACAAAGCTAAAACTTCCCAGTAAAAAGATCAAACACAGTAACAGATGTGTACCAATGATACAACCATTGACATTGTGCAGGTACTGAAGATATTTACCAAATGCTAATATGATTCAACTGAAATGTCTGGAATTGGATACAGCTCTTGCAAGTCAAAGTTCATTGTGCTATCATGAGTTTGAGGGGGGCTTGGCGAAACAGCGGCAAGCTGTGGTTAAAGCTAGGTTGCAATTCAACTTTAAATGAATTTGCCTTCGGCGAATTCGCAATCTGTATAACCAGCCAGTCCAACGTTAGCTCAGCTACAACACTAACATACTTTTTCAGCCATTTATATTGTGAACTTTCGGATGGGTAATGTCACTTTGTGTCATATTGCCACAAAATATAGCTGGCTTTCCTCCTCTTAAAATGTAATGGCCTTAAGTTAGTTCTATCATTTACAAACACCCGACACAGTCAACCTGATGCAAGAAAGAGTCAAGGAGCTGAAACGGGCCTGCATGGATGAATGTGAGCCATCTTATAATATGGACTTTTTGCACTTTTGACAGTGCTTACCAGTTTGACAGCTGATCTGGCGCTGGGCCTTTCATAAACTGCTGTGTCACGGAATCAATAAAGAGCATTTCCTATGAAAGCCTGTGAGCAATGTCATTTTCAGGTCCTGCTTTCAGTTTCAGACATAGATTTTCTCTACACCCGTCATATATTGAAAGTTTGTGTCCTTTGCAGAAGTAGCGCTCTTCATCAGACTTTCGAGACCCAACAGTTTCCACGCCTAAAGCACACTGAACATTTTGCGAGGGCCTTCTCTCCAATTTGCTTTGGCATTTTCGGTTCAGTGATCAAACTATCCGAAAAATCCAATTCATCACAGGAACTTTCTCCTGAACAATCCATTTCTGGTTCAGAAATGTGCCTATATTGCCCTGGAAATTCCATGGCTTCTGAAAAATTTTCCTTCTAAAAAACTGTCAAGCACACAATCAAATGCACTGAGAGACTCGATGGCTGACCAAATGAATTACTAAGTCATGGCACAGTGGAATTTGGCTACCCCATGGGCTCAGCCTGGGCCTTTAGCAGCATGGCTTTCTACAAGGAATTTGCCATTTCTGGTGCACCAAAAAAAAAAAAAAAAAAAAACATTTTAACTGTGCAAAATATTTTTTCTATGTCTAAATATCAGTTGGTATTCCACATTAAGATGCACCTAAGGTACGCTTTAAAATGTTTTTGTGACATCAGCTTCTCCTCGCAAGTGAAACTCTAATCAGCAGCCATCATGTACTGTATATATGAAATGTTGATTATATACATTAATGTGGTGATGGAAATTCTCTTGGTTCCCAAGAGTATGACTAGTATAGTTCTGTGTAATTTATTAATGCAAGGATAATTGGGTTGTTTTCAAAGAACAATCTTGTGGACATTGATGGCAAAAACTAATGAAAGGTTTTCAAAATATTTCAAAGGGGTTTGAGTGAATATGTTTTTAAGCCTGATAACCCAGGTTTAAGGAACCAAAATGGATTTAGTGCCATGGTGTACAAAGCCTATGATTGTCATGTCAGGTTTTACATTTCCAGAAAACCCTGATTTGCCATGACTGGAAAGTTGATAAATGTTTGCTGTGATCATAAGCATGTTAGGTGGTGAAACTGGACATTTCCTTCATTTGTTTGCGTGAGTTCCCCGTTTACTTTTCTCTGGTTTATTGATTCCCCCATGTTCCTCCAATTTTGTTTTCAGCTTCAGTTGCGGTGAGAACTGGCACGACCCTGTCAAGTGTAAGGTGAGTATTATACTGTTGACACCCCAACAAGTGTTGTGGCAAAAGCAATGTTGTAGCGCTGCCAAAGCGGTATGAGCCCTGACGAGACACTTCCAACTATACCGAAACAAAGCCGTTATCATGACGATAGCGGTGTGTCACGAGAGCAGAATGAATGTGCTGTTCTGAACAACGCTTCGCGTCATCACTGTAGAAACTAATTCCTCGCCACGTGGACAAACAATTTTGTGGTTGGACATATGATCTGGAGACAGTCTGTTGCGCTCTAGTAATTTTCCTGTCTATATATTGAAAGTATTCCGCTATAAGGTGTTGCGCTATGAAGATATAGCGACATCAGACTACCTCAGGTGCAGGAATTTCTTTTTGAGCCATTGTTACACTTTCATCTCATACCGGGCGAGATGCACCAACATTTTATAACGCAATACTATTTTATATTGCATTGAGAGTGCTATAGATTCGCAGTCTGTCAACAGTAGTAGACTGGTATTTCTCTGGTGCTTCAGCTATATACCGTCCCTGTTCAACCGCAGTAGTGTCTACAAGTGCAGGCAGTCTTATTATATCAACCAACTCGTCTTGTGTAGTAAACTAAATTCATTCTTGGTCTCTTCTTTGAATGTCAGTGATAATTTGTAAACTTAATACGCAACTCATTGTCTATTATTTCACTTTCTTGATACTCGGCGGCAGTGCTCAGTCGTCATTTTAATTGTATAATTTTGCCATCATGTGGAGTACACAGATTAAAGGAGCAGCTCACTCAGAAAAAATACTTGTAACTAAAATATCCTTTTGTACAGAAATGAGTTGTGAGGTTAAACTTCATTGGTTCCTCTTGTCATTTTTTCTTGATGGAAAATTTCCGAAAAGGTAATGTAATCTGGGACCAGGCGTAATCTACCCCATTGCCTTGGTTCAGACCATTTTCACTCTGAAATATGAAACCTTTCTGCTGAGTTTCAGTAAAGTTGAATTTCCTATTTTGCAGTGGTTGAGGAAGTGGATTAAAAAATGCGACGATGACAGCGAGACCTCGAACTGGATCGCGGCAAACACCAAGGTGAAGTGAACTTTCACCGATCTCCTCTTAACACCCTCATACCAATAGCCTGTGTTGGAGATCCAAAAGTCTCAACTCTTTATCTTTTTATGGCTTTTTATAGGAGTGTCCCAAATGCCATGTGACCATAGAGAAGGACGGCGGCTGTAATCACATGGTGTGCCGGAACCAGAACTGCAAAGCAGAGTTCTGCTGGGTCTGCCTGGGGCCCTGGGAGCCTCACGGCTCGGCCTGGTTAGTGTCCTGTCTTTTTACTCCCAGCATGCACCTGTCCTCTAGTATAAAATGAGCGGAACCGATTTTGCATTGCATCATGCAACCAATGGGTGAAGAGCTTTTATGTATTGGATTATCAGCTATTGTGTCTAAATCATGGACCAATAATGCTGTATGCAGTGTAGATACCCACCAGCCCATTATGACATTATTGCATCAACTAGCGCTTGAGCAAGCCATCAGCGACCATTCGGTGTTAATATAGCTGGTCACAAGTGGCTGTTTTGGATCTTTATCGCTCATACTGTGTACGAAGCTTTACTCTATATTAATGGTAACCCTGTGTGGCTGGACTGCCTGTAATCCTGTCTCTGTTCCTGAACGCATAAGGAGCTTTATGTGACTACAGTGACTAACGATGTACAGGGCCCATGCTGAGGTCTGTGGCGCGCCAACGCTTGGCTGTTTGAGTGACAGCTGTTGATGTTACACGGCAATAATGTGAGCAGAGTCGATGGGAGTCATGAGCTGATGCGAAGGGCCTGGTGAATGTAGAACAGTCAGTTCGTGCCGAGCGCTGATGTGATGCTCTGTTTTCACAGGTACAACTGCAATCGCTACAATGAAGATGACGCCAAGGCAGCGAGAGACGCTCAGGAGGTAATCAAAGCTGTGAGCTCCTGTCATCCCTTACTATACTGCGGCCCAGCCTCCTTCCTGGAGATCTGTCCTGTAAATTTTCTCTCTCTCAAAAAGGCGTAGTTTGGTTAACCTCTGGAGATCTTAATGACTTGCTGAATGATAATTGGATGAATCAGGTGCACCAAAATTAGGATTGGAATGAAAACCTGCAGGACATGAAATTCAGGAACGAAGTTGGGCAGCCCTGTCATATTATGACCGTTATATTGTTAAGCATACAGTACATCTTCAAGAACACAGTGTTATAGTCATGTTTTTCTCCTCTTTAGCCAGTAATGCAGACGTGATGTTGGTCCAGTGTTTTCTGTATGTGTGTAAGGGTACTGGTAAGATTTGAAATGCGGGTATTGAGCATCATGTACAGGCGCTAAAACCAGATACCACAAAATATGACGTGTGGTTGTGAGCTAGGAAGTGCCGGCATTATCAAAAAAAAAAAATAAAAATAAACTTTCTCCCAGTGCTGCGACTGAAATTCAGGTTGTCGTTGCAGCGATCGCGAGCAGCCCTGCAGCGCTACCTGTTCTACTGCAACCGCTACATGAACCACATGCAGAGCCTGCGCTTCGAGCACAAGCTGTACGCCCAGGTGAAGCAGAAGATGGAGGAGATGCAGCAGCACAACATGTCCTGGATCGAGGTGCAGTTCCTGAAGAAGGCCGTGGACGTTCTGTGCCAGTGCCGCTCTACGCTCATGTTCACCTACGTCTTCGCTTTCTACCTCAAGAAGAACAACCAGTCCATTATCTTTGAGGTGAGCTCACCGGCTGGGACTTTCCTGCACCAGTTTCTTTTCCCTTACATGCTCTACTTCAAGTCTCGGCCCAGTTCACATCACATCAGCTTTGTTGGCATGGTGCACATGGATGCGTACTGCCAAAATTTGAAAAGAAAATGCAAAAAAAGTGTTCACTTTGTCACAAAATGTATTCTAACTTCTGTTTGTAGGGTTTTTTTTTTTTTTTTAGTGTTGGCATAGATAATGTCATGCCTAAATTAGATGCGTCTCTGAACTTCAACAGTAGTTCGTAAGTCTCTTCACCTTCATCACACAGAACAATCAGGCAGATCTGGAGAACGCCACCGAGGTTTTATCTGGATATTTGGAGCGCGACATTTCCCAGGATTCCTTGCAGGACATCAAGCAGAAAGTCCAAGATAAATACAGGTTGGAGTATAACTTCATATTTCCTCAGATATTTCCATGTTGCTCTTTAAGCCACTGGTCAGAACTGTCCCTGTTATGTCAATTTTTTGTGCTGAAGTTCTTCCTCGTGCATTGAACCTCTTTCCTAAACTTATTCCTTTGGAAGTGCTGTTCTGTTGTCTTGTTCAGGTAGTACGTTCTGACTGATTAGTATAAATGACCTCCTTTGAGTGTTTTAGGACATTGCCACTTTTGGCCACTAGGTGTCTCTGTGAGCCGTGACACATTCAGTCTGCCTCCCTGCAGATACTGTGAGAGCCGGCGGAGGGTGCTGCTGCAGCACGTGCACGAAGGCTACGAAAAGGACCTGTGGGAGTACATAGAGGACTGAGCCCCGTCCCGAATCCGCTCGCTCCCTCTCCTCGCACTACGAACTGAGCGCAACCTGGATACCTGCGCTGCCATGGCTGTGCTATGCTGAGCCATTCTCCGCTATCACTGCTGGTCTCTAACTCCCCCCCCCCCCCCAGTTCTGTCTCATGGAATTAAAATCTGTTGAAATAAAACCCAGTATATTTAACAAAAATATTAATTGTACAACACTATTGTTAGCAGCTGAGTTGGAGAGTGGAAAAACACCAACTGAAACACACACACACACCCCCACCCCCCCCAGTAACCCAGTTTGCCCTTTTCTCTGGCTTGTACTGTAACCTGTACCTTTTTTGTAACTCTCTTCTTCTTTGATCTATTTGGTATAACATTTTGGTTCTTTTTAGAGATTAATTTTCATCTCCTCTTGCTCAGAGAAAAGGAATTTGTCTTCAAAAAAAGGCTTTTGATGTCCCGACCATTTCAGCGGTCCGTGGTGAGACCCCCTGTAGGGTTGATGAAAGTGGATCGGCTGATTTCGGGGCAATTTTTTTTTTTTTTTTTTTTGGTTAAAAAAAAAAAAGCACACAAAAAAATCAAAAAAAAGAAAACGAGAAAAAATAAAAAATTAGATCCGTATTTTTCAAATTGTAAATAAGGCATATGCATGGAAGTTTAACCGCAAGCGTGGCACGTGTTTGCATAATTCTTAAAATTTTAAATATTTATTCTTTACAAAATATTCAAAAAGATGTATATTTGCTGTGTAGATCAAGTATTTCTCCCTCTTTTATATGTTGGAAATAAGAGTTTGAACTCGAGGGTCTTCCCAGGTTAAACTAAATGGTTAAACCCAAAAATCCCCCTTTGCGTTGGCCCTCTACCATCGTCATGCTCTGGAACTGAAATGATCCGTACCTTGATGAGAAGAGCAGTGGTACGTTAGAACGGATATCAGCGCTACTTTAGTACAAAGAATAGTAGCGCTTCAGCACAAAGAGTGGCGGTATTTAAGTATGAAAAGCAGTAGAGCATCAGTGTGAAGAAAATGTCCTTTAGTACACAATAACGGTACTGTAGTACAAATAGCAGCAGTGTTTTACTACAAAGAGCAGTGGTATTTTACTGCAAAAAGGGCTGTATTGCTTTCATCGGAAGAGCGACAGCGCTTTAGTACTAAGAGCAGCAAATGGAATTTAGTACAAAGAGTGGCAGGACTTCAGAATGGCACTCCTTTGGTACAAAGACCTGCATGACCTTTGTACAAAGAGTGCCAGTGCTTTAGTACTAAGAGTAGGAGAACTTAAGTACAAACTGTGGTGGGACTTCGGTACAGAGCAGCAGTGGTTTAGTACAAAGACCAGCAGGACTTTAATACAAAGAGTCTCAGTGCTTTAGTACTAAGAGCAGGACTTTAGTACAAAGAGGGGGAGACTTCAGTAGAAAGGGAAACAAGATTTTAGTGCAAAGAGCAGCTGTAGATCAGCAGAAATGGTGGCACTACTTTAGTACAAGGAGCAGTTGTGCCTTAGTGCACAGAGCGGTGCTGCTTTTATTCAAAGAGCAGCAATGATTCTGCTGAAAGAATCTGCTGAAATTCTGCTTTTAGTACACTAGCTCTGGGTAAAGAAAGGTCACACTTCGTTACAATGGGTAGCAGTCATTTAGTACAGAGCAGTGGTGTTTTAGTACAAAGAGGAGCGCTTATTTAGTGCATTGTAGTGTCGCCTTAGTACAGAGCTGCGCTGCTTTCCTCTAATGTTAGTCCTTTATTACAAATTGCTGCAGTGCTGAAGGAATTGGAAATTTTGTCGATTTCGTGGCATCGCTTCCAACCAAATCTGGATTTTAGGACAATGTGAAGAGGCCGCCATGGTCTTTCGGGTGTAACTGAGCCATGATGGGACACGTCTACTCTTGACCTGCTCCACTTCACCCTGGCCTGCCCTCTGTTCTCACCCTCCAGTCCCATTATTGCAATCTCTAACCTGTAACCCACGTGCTGTTTTTTTATGCGGCTGCAGTTTGGAAACTACTCTACAGTTGTACAAATAGAGTCAAATTGAGTGATATTCACTCTGAAAATGTGTTTTGGTTTCTTGTCCGCAGACTCCGCTTGTAGGCTCTTGTCTTATGGTTTCGTAACCACCTTTGTTGGGAATGAGTACATTTTGATGACGCCAGGTAATGAAATTCACTGTTGGGTGGCATAGTTTTAGGCCTGACCCAAGCAGCTGGCAGAGGTAAGCCAGGGTTAATATAATTTGGGAAAGGTGGTCATCATTTCAACTGAGTCACAGGGCAGAGCACCAATCTCAGAGCATGTTGGTCAACTCTAACAATGCAGAAGATGATTGGTGGATCCTTTGTGGGCATTTGCTGATGATTCCCGCTTGGTCCCCTGTCAGAAACGTCCCCCAATCACTAAACATTTGTAACCAACACTTCAATTATTGGTCACTCTCCAGTGATCTTCCAGTAAGATGTCATCAAAACCGTCATAGCCCTGTTACATTGTCCTTGAGACTGTAGCTGCATCTTAGGTCTTCTGTTTAGTGTATCTTTTATTTTTGTTTACCAAGTTGAGTCTCCAGCGTCAAACCTGAAGAAATGGTGTTCGGCAGTTTTTTTTTTTTTTTTCTTTCTTTCCCCCTCTCGTGTAGGAAAGGTCGCTCGGCATACTTTAGGGCTATTGCGTTTAATACGCAAGCGAGTTTACACAGGAATGTAGGATAGGAGACGCGAACATGCCAGTCACCTTCGGCTGCTTCTCATGTAATGTTTTGTATTGGCAGCGATTATCCCACCTGAACTTTCTCATTACCCCGAGAAAGAATAACTCTGCCCATTCATATGGATAGGTAAAGGGGTAAAAAGAGCTGCATATAATTGTGATGGGGGGGCTCGTGATATTCCCGCCCTTTGACCGAAGTGAGGCACCCAGCCTACATTGTACTCTTCGTTTCTGAGGCTTTCTGGGTGACCGGATCTGAGACCTAGTTGCTTTTATGTGTTATAACGGGTCTTGCATACAAAAGAGGAAACCCTTACTGTACTATTTAAATAAATGTCATTAAAATATCTTCTAATTCGGAGTGCTGCGTGAGTCATTTTGACATTATTGACGTTTGGTCGTCACAGGAAATGAAGTGTGAATATAAATTCGTTGGTGGTCAGGTGATGCCTGCCCTCTAGCGGTAAATAACAAAATTGTAATTTTCTGCCAAGGCTGGACAATTTCTGTTCTCTGTATACTGGTTTTTGTTACTTCTAATTCCATGGCTAAAGGAGTTAATTATAATTAATTGCATGCATCAACATTGGGGCACCTTAACGATTAGGTAATTGTATGACTGGTCATATTCATACGTAAGGGCAGTCGTATGTCTATGCTGCTAAAATATACAATGGTGAGTCCATTTGGGCTAGTAAATTCATTGAGGCAACAATCTTTATACTGTTGATTGTATATCTTTGGCCAGAGCCAGTTGAAATGGCTGTATTCATGGCAGAATAAAACGGTTAAACACCGGGGGTATACTGAATGTGATATTGAGCGAGCAGTCATTCCTGACTTACAGAATATTGAACGATATGTAAAAAATTTAACAAAATTGGTGCCAGTATGTTGCAAAGTCGAACTGTTTTGCACCAACTAAGAAAAATTGTGCATAATGTAAAAAAAAAGCAATTGGCTAATTGCTGCCTCCAAATGAACCATTAGATGATCTCCTTTGCTGTTCCCCGAAAAAGAAGCCAAAACGGGAAAATGCCTGAATACATGCCGAATTATCCAGCCTTGAACAGATATTTTACATTCCAAATTATTTTTGCACCACAGAATATATGATTTCACTGCAAAATGTAGTAGATCCTGGAGGAGTCAAGGGGAAGGTTTAAAAAAGAAAAATGCACATATCGGGCACTGAATCCATCTGATAAGTTCAACCAAAACATTTAGTTTACAATTTATCTGGCCAACTCCAAGGGTGCAGTTGTCTCATCCATGAGGGGTTGGTTTACTGTGGTTTCAGTTTCTTGTTTTAGCCACGCACCTGATTCAACAAGTAAATCACATCTTTTCTGGACTGAATGCCAGTATAGTCATAATTGATACTGCTTTGACAGCAAAAACCTATAGTATCTGAAAGCAGAGTATTACACTACATCATTCTGATATTCAGAGAAATGTACAAACCCAGGATGCCATGTGTTAGTGGGTGCAGTATTACAGAATCAAATGGAAAATACCTGGATTTAGTCCATCATTTTATACACTTTTCCCTGTAATTTGGCAGGACATATTTAGGGTTATTGGAAACCTTTGGATCTCCAATTTAAAGAATTTAAAATGGGCCTGAAGTTCTGCAGCTTTGATTACAGCAGCTGCCTTTCGCAGACCACTGTATGGGTTCCTAGGGTTTATGGGCTTTGTAGTCCATATCTTCAGTTTGAACATGATAAGTGAAAGATACCCCAATGTTTGAAAACATTTACTCTCACATTCCAGTGTTGTTCATCTGATCTTTTCATGATAACCGTCTGTGTCAAAATTATTGGCACCTTCGGGTTAGTGTTTTGTCCAAACACCCCTAGCAATAATAACAGCTACGAGTCATTTTGGATCGTTTATATGTGGGGTTTTTTTTTTTCACTCATTTGACACTTTATTAGGTAAACCTTACCAGTGCTGGGCATAACTAGCTGATGCCTGGATGCTCAGCTGGGTAACAGATGTTGAATCAACAAGAGCTGTCAAAGACATCGGATTGACTAGCTCATCATACAGTTGAATTCTAAAGTGAGCGCTCTTGACATACCATTTGCGAGCAACAAAATGTAGATGACATTTCACTACATTGATTCATTTGAGGTTATATTCATATTGAGGATATTTGACACCAAATCCAGAATAAATAGTTTTGACTATCCACTGCACCCCTTTTCTTCTGTACTCCAGTGCACACAACATATTTATCAAAAGCACTCAATAAAAACTGTGCACTGAGAAAATATCAGGAGTTAATCAAATTCAGTGTGCATTCAATAGAGGCAGTATGTACCCTAATACTGAATATTTCACTGCATATTGTAAAGTTGTGCTGTGGTACCAACTGCCACATTCATGTTGAACAGATAATACTTACCTTTTTTGAGATTACGCCTTAGTCCCCCTTTCCCTCTTCATCGCAGAAATGTTAAAATTTGGTATTCTATTGGAATTTGTATTGCATTGTCCATTAAAGATTAATGGTGTTGTTGTTGTGAAAGTTTCCCTGAACTGTGCGATCTGTCTTTTAATTGTGGACTTTGCCAAGGCTCTGCCTCTGATTCAACTCTAAAACTGGATTATTTAATTTAAGGTCTCCTTGGTAGCAGTGTTAAAAGTTACAGTTGTCACCCATTGCTCTCATTTACCTTCGCAGTTTGTATGCAAATAGTGTATTTTCATAGAAAGGTGATGATTGGATTTCAGTTGGAGAAGACTTTTAAGAGGTTATTTTCTGTGGGAAAGTTCTGCATTCATGCCTTCTAATCCAAATCTTAACTGAACACAACAACACCGTTGAGAAACTGCATTGAGCAAACCCAGACCTGGTCACCAGGGGGACCGTATGACCCTACAGGGTGACATTGGGAATAAACCAGTTCAGTGAAGTGTAATCAAGCTCAGTGGGGCGGGGGACACTTTCCTGTATGGGTGGCTTTAAAGATGAGGTTATCCTTTATCTTGCACAACTTGAACCAATATTTAAAGGTATACGGTGTACCCCCCCCCCCCAAAACGGTGCCGTATGTGTTGTGAAAGATAGCGACGGCAATAGATTAGAGTTACATACAAGGAATATTGATACTGAAAGCAATGCATGTTTAATCATAGTGACTTGGCATAGCAAATTCAGTTTTGTAGTTTTTTTTTCTCTGTTAAACTATCACATGAGGAACCATTTTTAACATTGCAGAAGCATACTCTCACACTGAAAATTGTAGAAAAATGTAACCTTCAACTCAAGTGAATTTTAAGGTGAAAAAAAAAAATCCCTGACTAAGAAATAATTATTTTTCATAAAATCACCTGTTCCACTATTATTGGCACCCCTATCAATTCCTAGGAAATAAATGTAATTGAATTTCTACAGTAGTTTACAAGGTTGATCAGAGTATCTAGGAACATTTAACTAGTAATTCATCACTTCCTGTTTCCCTGGGGTAAAAATATGACGTGACACAGAGGCCATTTCTTTTATCCACTCTTCAACATGGGAAAGACAAAGGAACACACCATTCAAGAAATGCAGATGAGCGTCGACCTTCACAAGTCAGGCAATGGCTACAAGAAAATAGCCACTGGCCTGCACCTGCCCATATCTACTGCCAGAGGAATCATTAAGACGTTTAAAACAACTGGAACAGTGGTTAACAAGCCTGGACGAGGACGCAAGGTTATTTTGCCACCATGCACCGTGAAGAGGGTGGTAAGAGAAATAAAAAGTTCTCCAAAGCTCACTGTTATAGAATTGCAACAAATGGTAACATCTTGGGGTCACAAAGTCTCCAAAACAACCATCAGGCGCTATCTACATGCTAACAAGCTGTTTGGGAAGCATGAACGAAAAAAACGTTTTCTCACTCACAATCATAAACGCAAATGTCTGGAGTTCACTAAGCGGTACTGGGACTTCAACTGGGACCGGGTGCTTTGGTCAGATGAGACCAAGATACAGCTTTTTGGCAACAAACACTCTAAGTAGGTCTAGCGGAACACAAAAGATGAGTGTGCAGAAAAGCACCTCATGCCCACTGTGAAGTATGGGGGAGGAGCGGTGATTCTGTGGGCCTGTTTCTCTTCCAGAGAACCTGGAAACCTTGTTAGGGTGCATGGCATCATGAACGCTTTGAAATACCAGGATATTTTAAATCAAAACTGGTGGCCTCTGCCCGAAAGCTGAAGATGGGTCGTCACTGGGTCTTTCAGCAGTATAATGACCCTTAACATGTGGTCAAAGCTCCTCCCATGGCCATCTCAGTCCTCAGACCTAAACCCCATTGAAAACCTGTGGAGTGAGCTGAGGAAGAGAGTGCAGAGGAGAGGACCCAGATTGCTGGATGATTTAGAGATATTGTGCAAAGAGGAATGGTCGAAGATCCCTCTTTCTGTATTCTCCCATCTTGTGAAACATGATAGGAGATGATTAGGTGCTGGTTTGTTGGCAAAAGGGGGTTGTTCAAAGTATTAACATCGGGATGCTAATAATTGTGGCACACATGATTTGATGTAAAAGAATAATTTCTTAATATGGGATTTTTTTCCCCGCTGAAAGAATGCATTTGAATTAAAGGTTTGGATTTTCCTCTTTTTTTCATTGTGGCCCTATGTAAAAACAGAATTTATTAGGAGCTAAAGAACACATCTTAACCAGGGGTGCCAATAATTATGGAGGGCGCTGTTCATAATTATATTTTGTATATTTTTTTTGCATATTTCTTCTGCGCTTTGTTTATATGATTGTTTTGAACTTGTTAATTCATAATTTCTCTGCAACGTGAAAATGTGACTGATCATTTTTCCATTATGGTCTTCAATTGTGAATGATATGTTCTTCACTTCCTTTTGTCAGCACTGTTAACCCTTTAAGTGCAAATCCCTGCTATAGTCGCACAAGGTGCAAAATATCTGAAGCACAATTTCAGACTTCAGCCTTAAAAACTTGAACATTTAGCCAAATTTTAGTTGGCAATGACCTTCCGAAGGCTTCACAGGTACCTACGTGTCCTTCTGAAGGTCATTTGTCAACTATGTAATGAATGATTAACTTTTGGAGGGATAGGGTGTGGAAAAAATTAAGCGTTTTAAGGGCGATTATAGTTTTTTTTGTTTTTACCCCTCTGCCGACTCTGGCTGGCCAGGTATTGTCGTCACCTGCATGTGCGTCTGTCGTCCGTCGTCTGTTGTCCGTCGTCCGTCCATGATTTTGTCCGGTCCAGTACCCGGCAACTAGTGATTGCAGCTTCACCAAATTTGGTATGGTAACTCACTATGACCCATAGATGTGCAAAGTCAGTTTTTTTTGCTGGATTTGAACTTTGACCTTAGCGCTGTGACCTTGAGGCAGGAAATCTTGTCCGGATCAGTACTCAGCAACTACTGATCGCTGCTTCACCAAATTTGGTATGGTAACTCACTGCGACACATGGATGTGCAAGGTCATGTTTTTGCTGGATTTCAACTTTGACCTTTGCGCTGTGACCTTGAGGCAGGAAATCTAGTCCGGGCCGAGGGGTATTCAGCAACGCGTTATGTTTTTTTGTTACTATTCATTTCAATTACAGTAAGCTAGTATGAATAGCAGATCAGAAGTGATTTATCCCACACTGGAAAAATTATCATGCTGAAGAATGCAGATATTCAGATTATCTATGTAACTTATGATCTGGCACCAAGAGACCGTTCATTTCCTAACAGGAAAACAGAATACTGTATATTTTAAAAATACTTTTGCGCTCAGAGAGAAATTTCACACAATGAAAAACTCCTTAGCTAATTACGTAGTGCATTGTTCAGGTGTCCTAAACCAATGATGAAGTATTGTATATTCTTTCTTGCATTGTGTTTTGATCTTAAGTAGTATTATCAAACAGCTTATATGTGTTACAGTCAGATTGCGCAACCAGTCATAAACATGTCTTGTCATTTTGTGAAATGACTGAAGTTCAGCGGTAACCATTTTGTGAAATGACTGAAATTTTTTGTAATTTCATAAAATGACTGCTTTCACAATCTGCCTGTAACATATACATTTTATTGCAAGCGTATGCAAAACTTTAGACCCAGGCATTACACAATCGTTTCTCTTTTAGTCTTATTTATGTATTTTTTGTCGCTTCCATCAAACACTAGGGCGTTCCCAGCATCCTCCTTAACTGCACCAGCAGTGAGCAGATAGAATCATCAGCTCATGAAGGCCAGTCAGTAAATCACATCCGGTGAGCACTTCACAGAGAGCTGAAAACTCCAGCTGTCACCGTCAAATATTTGCATTCTGGTGTCTCTTATCACCACCATGATAAAGAGCTTATCACCTACACGCTAATACAAAGATAAAAAAAGGTCAAGATTTTCTGTCCTGGTGATAAATGGTAAATTAGGCATTTTAGCCTCCTGCTAATTTTCCAAATTTATTTGTTTAAAAATGCTAAGAAACAAACAAATATGTGTGGTAGTCAAGATTTCAGAGTTTGTCGTGTCCCACGCTATGCTGCAGGTTTTGAAAAAAGGTATATACAAATTAAAATGAGATGATTGTTTCAGTACAATATATCATACTACCATTTTGAATGATATCATATTGCTTACTCTTATGTCAAAAGAGAAAAAAATCCCACAAATTAATCAAAAGAATACTGACCCTAACATAATCAAGTTCAAATGAGCTACATCCTTGGGATAAGGGTGTGTAATTGGTGACTGCTTGTGCAGGCTGGACACAAATTCCTCCTCTGCCCTTTTTGCAAAATCAGGCATATTTAATGTCTGCACACTGATGTAGATTACGCTTGTCAAGTTTAATGACGACGTGTTTAGTAATAACGGAGGAGTAGCACTTCAAAGTTAGTTTCCACACCAAGAAGAACAACAGGAAGATGAAGAAATGCAAGAAGAAGAAAGTGAGTTTTTGGTCCCTCGTCCGAAGGATGAATCAAATTACTCTCATCAATTCTTTTCCATTGCAACTGCTCATTTTTGGAATGCAGCAGTTGTTTACATTATTTATATAAGGGCCTGTCACTAAGAAAATACTTGCAACATATCCTTTTCAGAAAAAAAAAAAAAAAAAAAAAAGATTGGGGCAAAATTTAAGTTCATGGCTGATGTGGAAATGCAGTAAAGCTGAACTTAAATCCCCAGGGTTTCTTGGATAATGAACTCGAGGGGAGTGAAGATGGTTTCTTCGCACCTCTACGTCTGTGGGACCCGATCCCTTCAAAGACCCCACTCCGGTGCTCCTTATCTCCTTAATCCGCTAATGCGTGAAGAGAGAGGAGACAGGGCTGGATATGCATGGATGCCCTTTGAAAGAGTACTGTCAGGAATCCAGGGATTTAGGATATTTAATCACTTGTTATATTGATTGAATAGGGACATTTGATCTGCAAATGCTTGTAGATTGACCTCAGACTCGAGTCAGACATTCTGAAACATTTAATATAGGCTATTTCATCAGACCTGCCTGAAATACTGAGTATTCTTTTAAGGATTAGATATTAAATATCACACAGTGAAGGTCCAATCATCACAAGGGCTGAATCCTGCAAGACATTTATAAAAATGTATACTACCTTTTAATCCTTCCAGAGCGCCAACAATTTGCAAACAGTCAGAGACGGAAAAATGAAATTTAACCCCAAAAAACTTACAAGCCATATATGGGTCAATAAAATGCAGCTGTTGTATTGAAATTTGTGGAACTTCAGGCCTACTTTAATTCCTAGTGGAGATCCCAAAGTTTCCGACAATCCCACATTTGTCCTACAGAATTTCAAGGAAGTGTATAATGAAGATGTTCAAGATCTAGATGTTGTCCATTTGAAGTAAGGCTGTGGCCACAAACGCAAGGCATCCATGATTTGAATATTTCACTCAGTAGATCAGTAGAAGTGACCTTGCCCTACAATCCCTACGATATGAAAATATTTTTTTGTTTTTAAACTTTGAACCTACTTAATAGAAAACCCTTCTAAATCTTAAATACATCAAATGCAAAACAGAGTAATGATTTTTTTTTTTTTTTGTTTTTGTTGATTCTTTCCTGCAAAGACAGGCACATGGTTTCGAAGGCTTGCAGTTCGCTCCACTCTGGAAGTTCCAAAGAATCCACTGCACATGTGGTTTTCTTCTTCTTGAGTTGACTTTCCTGTTTGCTCCAATCCAGGTTGATTTTTTTTCCCTGTGATAGCAGGCTCATATGGCCATAATGGAAGTGAGGGAGTGTGTGAGTCATAATATTTTCATACTCAATATCTCAGGAATGTTACTACCCGTAACCTTCTCTTTGCACATTAACAGATATAGCGTCACAGATGAGCTGATTAAAATTTGATTGAATCTGCGAAGTTGCACCATACTAAATTATATGTAAAAACGCACTGCATGGTCCTGTACAATCTAGTAGGACTGCATGTTGCTACTATTAGTTGGCTTATTAGAGCATAAATAAAATTATTAGTGATTCAGTCAAAGCCTTATAAAGGCTCTATTTCACCACTAGCTATGCTAGCAATGCTTCCTTTGTGTTTCTGGCTCAGTTGCAGTGTACTGCACTGACTTTTTTTGCGCATATCGTCATTTCATGTCTACAGTAGCCAGCTTGCTTGCAAGAGTAGCTACATGAAAACAGTGGCATTACGTAGCATGTTCTTCATGTGGCTCTGTGGCTAGCTAGCTGGCTACTGTAGACTTCTTATTACACAGATTGGGTTGGAATAATTTTGGCATTACCGGTACTATTACTAGCTATCTACATTCTCTGAATAGATCCTGAGTTTTCAAGCAACACTTCAGCGTGGTTATAAAATAATAGTTTACCTTTTCCCTGCAATAGCAGACTAATATAGCCATAATGGAAGTGAGTGAGTAAGTCAGTGATTCACAATCCTTTCATATTCATATCTTTCATATATTCATATCTTTTCATATATTCATATCCTTTTCATATCTCAAGAATAGCGCTACTCATAACGTTCTGACTTTGCATATTAAAAAGATATAGTGTGGCAGATTAGCTGATTAAAATTTGGCTGAATCTGTGAAATTGCATCACACTTCATTAATATGCACCGCATTACAGGGTCCTGTATAATCCAGTAAGATTGTACGTTGTTTGTTCATATAGCCAAATACAATTTTTTTTTTGTTAACTCAAAATTTAGGCCAGTATGCAGTGAAAAAACAGATTCTTTTTTTAAATTCTCACTGCTTACATCTTGCCTTGCATCATTTGAGGTAATTTACATGAGTTAAAACCACTCATATTTCACAAACAATTTGGGACAAAAGCATGAGTAAAGTGTTTTAAAGCTTTTGACAGGTAGTGTAGCTCCACCTGCATATTATGTAGGACTTAAAAAAGAATTTTATTTGTATCAAGTTAAGATAATACAATTGAGTTCAAAAGTGCAAACCCTCGCAGAATTTGAGAAATATTGCCATTTATTTAGAAAATATGACTCATCATGCAAAAAACAGGTCTTTTATTTAAGGATAGTGATCATGCGAAGTCATTTATCATCTCATCAGTGTTAGGCTCCTTTTTAAATCATAATGATGACTGAAATCACCCCAACGGCTCTGATCATCAGTTCACATGGGCTTGAATGTTTGTTCTTTTTATATAGACACAGTGTCACACACTCAGGTTAAAATGGCTAAGTCAATTTTCCACACCTTTTTAAACTGGTACTAGTGTCTGTGCATAGTCATTGAGTTTGTTAGCTCCTGAGTGGATGCACTGATCTGGCTAGACACTGAGCCACGGGGCAGTGGAAAATAACTGTAAGGACCTTTGTAGTAAGGTAGTTAAACTTTTTAAACATGGGAAAGGATATAAAAAGATATCCAAAAACTTGAAAATGCCAGTCAGTGCTATTCAGTTTGTGATTAAGGGGTGGAAAATTAATCCTCTATTAACCAAATCCATTTCCAATTGTATGAAAATTATTTCCCTTTGCAAAAATGTTTATTTTGGGCCATTACTTGGAAAAACAGTAGAAAAAATTTTTTGACACATTTGGCCCACCTTTCCAAATTGTAGTAAATCTGCTACATTGGGTTATAATGCTAATGAAAAAAATAAAGTGAGATACCATTCAAGTTATTCTCAAATGTTTATTTGGCAAAAAGTAACAAAACTATCAGGGTGTCCAGACTGTTAGCCCTTTTACTTCATGTAGCAGATGTGCTATGCTGGTTAATAGAGGGTTAAGGGATATGTTAATACCAAGCTAAGGTCAGGTAGGCCAAGATTTCAGCTCAAACTGCCAGGAGAATTATTCAGGACACAAAGAAAAATCCATAAGCTACCTCAAGAGAAACACTGGATTCTCTGGAAAAAGACGGTGTGATCATTTCAAGGAGCACAATAAGGAAGTATTTATCAACAATGGTCGAATTGCAAGAAGGAAGCCATTATTGGCCAATCCCGCCTACAATATGCCAGACAACACCTTGACACACCTCACAACTTATGGAATACTGTCACTTGGAGTGACGAGGCCAAAATAGAACTTTATGGTCACAACCACACGCACACTGTTTGGAGAGGACCATAATGAAAAGTATACCATTCCCACTGTAAAGCATGGTGGTGGCTCTCTGATTTTTTGGGGGTGTGTGAGCCTAAAGGCACTGGGAATCTCGTGAAAATTGATGGCAAAATGAATGCAAAATGCTATCAGAAAATACTGGCAGACAATTTGCATTTTTCAGCACGAAAGCTGCCGCATGAGATGCACTTGGACTTTCCAGAATGACAGTGATTATAGCACAAGGCCAAGTTGACCCTTCAGTGGTTACAGAAGAGAAAGGTGAAGGTTCTGGGGTGGCCATCACAGTCTAAGAACCTCAATATCATCAATCTGCTCTGGGGAGATCTCAAACGTGCAGTCCATGCAAGACAACCCACGAATTTGCAGGAGCTGGAGGCATTTTGCAAGGAAGAATGGGCAGCTACACCACCTGAGAGAATTAGGGGCCTCATTGACAACTGTAACAAAAGACTACACACTGTATTTGATGCTAAAGAGAGCAATACACAGTATGAAAAACTAAGGGTATGCACACTTTTAAACAGGGTTAATTTCATCTTTTTCCCCCTTGTTGCCATGTTTTATTTGATGTTTATGCCATTCTACATGACCTACAGTTGAATATGAATCCAATAAGAAATAAAAGAAATGTGTTTTTAAATGTTTTCTTTCAAACATGTCACCTATTTTACAAATCTAGCCAGGGTATGCAAACTTTTGAGAACAACTATTTAACAAAACTGGTGACCAAAATTTATGAAAATTGTTCCATAACTCAAAAATAAAACTGCAGAAGACCAATATCTGCTCCCATGTAATTAATTATACAAATCAAGGGTAAATAATTAATATCAACTGTTGTGTGTAAGTAGTTACATTTGCAAACATGCGCTATTATCAGTCAGACTATTTTCAAGTCCATGTATTGGCAAGAATATACCGATGTAGTGGATAAACCTTTCAGGTAGTGGGACCTTTTTTCCTGTCTTTGTATAAAAACATTTTTTGTCCAAGATGTATTCTCTCATTCATTATGTTAACATGGCTTTTTCATATGTGCTCTTTTACTGATCTTTAAAGGCCAAATCTACTGCAGACTTGAAATTGAACTGATTATATCAAACTTATCGACCAAACTAAACTCAACCGAGAATAACCAAACTATCCTGAAATTTGGAAAATTGAAGTAGAATAAATATAATTTATCTGAATTTAACTCAATTGAATTCAAACAGATATAATATACTTAATAAAAAAACATCAAATTTACTGAAAAACAGAACTGAACTGAATGTGTGCAATTAGGATTTCTGTGAATGGTATGTACAGTGTGCTATATCCCAGTACTATTCCTGAATGTTAAATGAACTGAACATTTCAACTGGAGAAGAAAAAAAAAAGAATGACATCAAAGCATATTTGCACCACTTATGGAAATACTCACCACTCTAATACCAGAATACTATGATGTAGTCAAAGTGA
Organism: Gymnothorax reevesii; assembly: GCA_029721435.1. Classification (NCBI taxonomy): domain Eukaryota; kingdom Metazoa; phylum Chordata; class Actinopteri; order Anguilliformes; family Muraenidae; genus Gymnothorax; species Gymnothorax reevesii. The sequence continues at coordinate 25,055,610 of CM056574.1, read as the reverse complement.
GAGAAATGCAGAAGTATCTAATCTGTGGGAACATTACCTCCCACCGACCCGCTCCACAGCCCCTGTAATACACTACCCCACTGCTGCTGAGAGCTGAGGTGTTACCTAACACCCCAAGGCACAAAAACAACTGAAGCCCGCTAACACACAGGCTTGTCTTGTTGATCTTGGCACTGTGTTTGGGTATTGAAGGAAATATTAAGCGATTCCAGCCAACTTCCAAGCTATTCAGCTGTGCTTTGAACAGGATGGGTACGGTGTTAAAACTGACAACGAGGCACCCACTCATTTACCATCTAACTAACAAGCACAAAATAGTATTAATGGTTCAAATACAACCACTAATTTGCTCGTACCCTCCGTGTCAAATGTGTAAAAGTGGTTTCAGACACCTCTCCTTGATGTGTAATCAACAGTCCTTGATTTTGCTCCTTCCCAGAATTCTTTGCCAGATTAATTATTATCTAGTATGTGAAAGAGGTCATTGGGCCGGAAAGCTATAACATTTGACACCAAACGATAAAAAATTATAATAATATAATATATATATAACATTCAAGCTTATTGCACCTTCAAAGAAGAATGTGCCTTGGCCATTCTATACTTCTTATTTACAGGCATTCAAAAGGCACATACAAAAAAAAAAAAATTGCCAAGTTTGAGTTATTGGCATGTAATAAGCAATTCGTCAGCTGTAAAACATATAAAATAAAACTATGTTAGTGAGGAATGTATAGATGATAAATATTTATGGTATTCACAGAAATATGGTGAACTATGCAGGAACTTATAGCACTTGGAAATAGCCAGCATCAAAATATCGATAGACCACACTGCAAACCTGTGCAAAACTGCATACTCTTACATAAATATCTATTTTTTTTTTAATATTGCATCAAATTATGATTGACAATTTGTTTTAGAAAACAGATTAGTACTTAATTTTCTTTAAAATATTTCAAAAGTTTTGAACAAAAGAGCATGCCATGTAAAAAAACCTGAAAATTTTGTCACCGAAGAGTACTGCTCGTGTAGATGCCTGACAGTAATTAAAAACAGAAAAAACATGATTAAATCAGTCGTGGCCAGCCAGACTGACAAGACAACCAAAAAAAAACTCTAAATTGCTCAAATCAATAAGCAAGGCAGTGCTTCAACACCAAACACAAAACAGAAAAAAAGATTATTTGCCTGAAAAAAGTAAAACTTAAGATCATTTATTACAAATCATCTGTGATTTTTTCATCATTGCACTTTAATATACGTTAATTTACCTGGTTAATAGAGGGGTAAATCTATCATTTTAATTGAATAAATGTGCCGCCATGCAAATATTGCAAAATAATTTACCACGTAGGTTCAATTTGCACATGTATATTTGCACATGAGTCTTTCCATGATAGTCACCCCTTTGGGAGTGAAAAACGCACACAATTAAAATATTGTTTGGCGAGCTCTCCAATTTTCATGTAAAAATCACCTTTCGTGACTTAGAGCTCCATGAGAGCACTTAAACTTTTGCTAAAAAAAGAAGCCCATTCAAAGCACATTCTCTTAAGCGGTCTTCAGGGTAAAATGTAAAATTTTTTTTTGAAAATTTCACTATTTTTGATTTCCACATAAAATAAATAAAGGAATGCAGTGATATGCCAGTAAACACCAAGAATCTATGTTTTTCCTCTGCCTCAATGGTTACTTGTGAATTTAAATGCAGAAAATAACAATTTTGACTGATTTTCAACCTTGTGGCATTCATAAAATCATTAATATTCATCTGATTGACTTGAAATTTGTACTTAAGTTGTATCTGTTGGAGATCTATGAAATGAAATAGGATTTACTAGATAGGTGCATCCCTAGGGGGTTAATTTTGAAAATGAAGCAAGTTGATCATAGCGATTTTCGTTATGGCTACATAACAGAGTTCATTAAATATTCATAAATGTTCCAAACAAAAAAATCCTTTGTCATTTCATAGAACTCTCTTAAACCTTTCATATGAGACTACTTTGAGTAAACTCTGACCATGGGTTATTGAAATATCAGTGCCACAAAATATTTTCAGATTTTGTCATTAAAGTGCTGTTTCCATGGCAACCAAGTAAATTTTTATCAGAATACTACATTTTATGCGGTTAAAATCATATTGAGCATGTTTATTTCTTAGTTTTTATATTATTAAGGTTATTTCTACACTTTACCCTGAAGACCCCTTTAGAGGGTTGGTTATTAAAGTGTCACATGACTCACAGAGCATATCAGCTGCTGTTTCCGGAAGCCGCCATGGGTGTTTCCCAGGACTGCACCCGGACGAGGCGTTTGCACAAACACCAGCGCTGTGCAATCTCTTCACACCATGCACCTGGCATGCTTTATGGCGACCTGTAACTGCTGTGGGTGCCCACAAGAATGAAAAGGAAAATAATCAAGCCAATTTCGCCCTTGCCGAAATTCTAAACATTTTTAAGGAATATCAAAATACTACCAAGACTCAGCGGAAGTAAATCGACTCAAATAATGTAAATCTTACACTGACAGTATACAAACATTTTCATGCTGATTTACACTTTTTATATTCATATAATCCTTTGGTACAGTGCTCAAATGGGTTTTTTTTTTGTTGTTGTTCGTGTACATTTAAATTCTGTATTGCAGGGAAAACAATATGAACAGAATTACTGTTTTATTTTTATATTTATTCTACTGACTCATCTTTCCTGACTTAATTAGAGATAAGAGACCAAAATACGTAATGTTAGAAACAATGGCTCATTCTGAGACATAAACTGATACGTCTCAAAAATGAAAATGAATTTAATTTTATACATTCAAAAACATGGGAAACTGAAAAAAAAAAAATGAACACTGGTGGCAAAAAGTCTTTTTTAAGTATATTTGACTTCAGCTTATTAAGCATTCGCAACCACTGTCCATTGTTATAATTACTATGATTCATTTATTGTGTGCCAGACTCCAATATTCCCAAGTGAATAATGAGATGACTCTACCTGTCTGTAACTGAAAATAAATTACAGGAGGAAAAGCTGAAACAAGACAGCTTGAAGTGTGACATAATACCAGCAAGACGACAATGCATCTAACCCCGTAGGTCCCGATCCAATGTCTTATCGATCAGAAGTATAACCCAGAATTAAATGGCGACTGCACCTAAACAAGGAAATACATCTCAGCAATCTAAATGGTTTTTATGTGTGAGCTTTTCACATGTGTGGTGTCTGCGATCTCACACCTATAAGCCTGTGACTCTGGCGTTCCCAGGAACCCCCCTGCCTGCAGTGCGATCCCTCCTCCGGCACTTTGAAGTCCAGCAGTGACCAGAGAAGGTGCAACATCACACCTCCAACACTTACACAGGGATAAATGTAGGAGACCGAACAGTACTTCTCAGTGCCACTGCCATCCTACCACAGAGTGACTAAGAGGACCTTCCTGCTCAGCACTGAACACATTCAACCTTGAATCTGATAGAAAGGAAGAGGTTGCTAAAGACTGCTAGAAATAGACCGATACTACAAGGATTTTCCGGATAAATCCTTAAGTCCAAGAAAGAGACGATCCTGATTCAGCTATGGATTCTGCTATGACCCATTTTCTGCTGCAGGAGACCCAGGTCCTGGACAGTGAGGCAAAGCTGGAGCATTCCTGCTCGGTATTGGATCCTGGCTACTCCAGCGCCTGTGGAAGTCTCTCTCCAGCTTCCTCTGTGGACTCCAACTGTCTCTCTCCCCAGGCCCAGTGCTGGAGCGCCAAGCAGGAGCCCGACGACAGCCTCCTCTTCATCCCCTCCGCAACGAAGACCAGGCCAAAGCCCTCATCTCAGTCTCAAGGCGCGAGACACTCTCGTTCCCGTTACCCCGGCCACAAGCGGCGGAGCGCTAGCGAGAGAGAGAAGCTGAGAATGAGGGACCTGACGAAGGCTCTGCACCACCTCAATGCCTACCTGCCACCATCCCTGGTCCCCGCCGGCCAGACCCTCACAAAGATCCAGACCCTGCGTCTCACCATACGCTACATCGCCCACCTCTCAGCCCAACTGGAGACAGCAGACGAGGCCCCATCCATGCCATGTACAGATCTCTCCCCACCCATCTTTGGAAACCAGGATACCATGGCAACAGAGCAAACCACCATGTTTCTGCCTGCCTTTCCTCATTCAGTGGAGGAGTACCCATGTCTGAGTCAGCCTGATCAGGTGAGATGGACAGTACTCGCATTTCATAACTAATAATAATAATAATAATAATAATAATACATGTCCTGACAAGCAATAAATGATTTAGACAATGGATGCATGTGTGATATAAGCAATAGTAGCAGTAATGTTGCCGTACAGTTTTGTCAACCGAACAACTGTCATTACTTTACAATAACCCTCATGATTTGAATTTAAAAAGATAAACTGTCAATATCCGTCAGCCTGCAGTCTAGTGACGGTTAATTTTTTTGCTGACATGATCTTGAAAATGAAAGTCAAACCAGAAGGAATTTGTCCACTAATCTTTGCCTCTGTCGCTTTTTCTTGCAGAATCCCTGTGTCGACTTCAGCATTGCGCAGACATTTCCAGCCGGACATACATTGCAAAACCAGCTACTTCTGACCGAACTTTCGCTTTAGGAGCGGATCTATGAACGAACTTTATCGTGAAAACATTATTATCGATTTTGAATCGTTCAGAAGACCTCGATTTCATCACTGTGATTTTATATTATGTTATTTAATTTTCAACCGTATTTGTAAATAGAGATATTTATATGTCTATATTTATATTTTTCACAATGTGGTAAAATAAAACGGATTATAAACATGTCTGCATTGGGCTTTTTCTTTTCTACGTAGCCTGGTGGGCCAGCCGTGGTTTTACAGAGCGTATGTTCTCTTGTCAGAAAACGTTTAGGTCAGAGGTTTAAAATTTCGTGTTTATCATATAGAGCTGCACTACTTTGCAGGAGATTAAAAATCTACCCAGTAAGATGAAATGATTTCATGATTGCTTTAAGGTCATATGATTGATTAAAAAAAATCAATCCTATTCGCGTATAGTATCAATTTTTGTTCTTAATGTAATCCTGTGCGACAGGCGTGATAAAATACAAACTCTCCAAGATTGAGTCATTTAGCCGATATTCAATTATACAGGGTAGAGCGGGGTATGATGCCCCTCATAATCAGGAATTTTCATTACTGAAGGTATGAATTAACTTTTTTTTTTTTTTGCTTGAATGGATAGTATGTAAAGTTGGCTACCACATCTAGAAAGATTTATGAAATAGTCACTATAGAAATATTTTTAAATGTTTAATTGCTTACCTCACCCCTGGGGTGAGATGCCTTTCTGGATGGGGTAAGATGTGCCCCATGTTTTTTGTTATCTAGAATAACTTGTAAAGCCTAATAACATACTGTTTTTACTGCATTTCTCATGAGTAATTATCAAATTATAGCTGTCCTAATTGGCAGGTACACATCATACAAGAACATAGAACACAGAAATGTCCTTGCTAAACAAATGGGGAAAGAAAGGGGTACATTCTCATGAACTTAACTTTATTAACTGACAAGACACTTAGGCACAAGTGATGGCAATGTACTGTTGGCATTAAATGTATCAAGAAATAGATGGTTATATCATGTGGACTACAAAAAAATATGAGGCACCACATTAAATAAACATGTCCACTATGGAAGGTATATGAGTAACCATGAGAATTCTTTACTAAGACTGACCATAATGCATTTCACCCAATATTTCTTTTAAGGCCCTTAGGGGCGCATATATGATGCACTCTTGTGTATCGCCATATGGCCCTACTTTTAACATATATGGATACATTTAACTTTCCATTCCCTAGTTCTTTATAAAAATCATTATGTCTGATATATATTTCCTATAAATAGAACACAATTTTTAGAAAAAAACTCATAAAACAGAATGAATAGGACTCAAATGGGGTAAGCTGCCTTCCTTCCTTAGGGGCATCTTACCCCAAACCAAAAAGAGCATCTTACCCCAAGAACCACCATAATGGTGTTGGCTCATTAACCCCAATTTCTCCTATTATCACCACACAGGACCCCTTTTATACATAGAGAAGGCATCAGAGAGTTACACGGACATGGTCTGCAGACTCCAGCATTCAAATACTTGTAGCAGAATGATTCATTTGGTCATTTTTTATAAGAAAGACAGTAAAACACAAATACTTTAAGTTCTCATAAGTCAGTTGCTCTGTTGACTCATCTGTTGCTGAGCATTTCCCTTCAGGAGGAAGTGCATTTGTAAAAGTCAAGAGCCCCATACTGGGCACAGCTGAAATTGAATTACAACGCCAATTCTGCAATGACTTTCAGATCACGTGAGCCAATATGTTATTTACAATAGAACATAGATAACATTTCAAATGTTGAAACTGAGACATTTTACATTTTTATCCATAACATGAGCTCATTTCAAATTTTCTGGCTGTAACAGATCTCAAAAAAGTTGGGACACAGACAAAAAAGGGCTGAAAAAGCAAGTAATATATCAGAGAATCAGCTGAAAGTTCATTTAGCTAGTAATTAAGGGAACGGGCATCAGGTGTGTAATATGATTGGCTTTAAAAGGGATGTCTTAAAGAGGCTGAGTCTCTCAGAAGTAAAGATGGCCAGAGGCTCTCCGACCTGTGAAGGCTCGTGTAAAAAAATTGTGGAATACTTTTAAAACATGTTCCTCAACGTCAAATTGCAGAGACTTTGAAGGTCTCATCATCGGCAGAGCATAATATCATCAAAAGATTCAGAGAAAGTGGAAAAATCTCTGTGCGTAAGGGACAAGGCCGAAGACCTTTACTGGATTCCCATGATCTGCAGGCCCTCAGATGCCACTGCATCACTCACCAGCATGATTCTGTTATTGACATTACTAAATGGGCCCAGGAATACTTCAAGAAACCACTGCCTGTAAACACAGTCTCCTGTGCCATCAACAGATACAACCTAAAACTCTATCATGCAAAAAGGAAGCCATTATTGAGCATGACCCAGAAGCGCCGCCGTGTTCTGTGGGCCAAGGCTCATTTAAAATAGACTGTAGCAAAGTGTCCTGTGGTCAGACATGTCCAAATTTGACATTCTTGTTGGAAATCATGGCCGCTGTGTCCTCCGGGCTAAAGTGGAGAAAGACGAGCCCTCCTGTTATCAGCGTTCAGTTCAAAAACCAGCATCTCTGATGGTATGGGGATGAATTAGTACATATGATGTGGGATACTTGCATGTTTTAAAAAGCACCATGAATGCTGAAAGGTATATAAAGGTTTTAGAGCAACATATGCTGCCTTCAAGAAGACATTTATTCCAGGGAAGTCCTTGTGTATTTCAGCAGGACAATGAAAAACCACATACTGCAGCTATTACAACAGCATGGCTTTGTAGTAGAAGAGTCCATGTGCTGAACTGGCCTGCCTGTAGTCCTGATCTTTCACTGATTGAGAACATTTGGTGCATAATTAAATGAAAAGTCCGTCAAAGGAGACCCAAAACTCCCCAGCAGCTGGAAGCCCGTATTAAACAAGAGTGGGATCAAATTTCAATGGCTAAACTCAAGAAACTTGTTTCCTCAATGCCCAGACGCCTCCACTCTGAGTTAAAAAGAAGAGGGGATGCTACACCATGGTAAAAAGGCCCCTGTCCCAACTTTTCTGAGACCTGTGGTGCCCATCAAATTTGAAATGAGCTCATTTTGTGGATAAAATTGTAAAATTTCTGTTTCAGCATTTGCTATGTTATCTCTGTTCTCTTGTTAATAAAATAGTGGCTGGTGTGATTTGACAGTCATTGCGTTTTGATTTTATTAACAATTTATACTTTGTCCCAGCTATTTCGGAATTGCGGTTGTATAAGCAAAGGGCGTCTGACCCTCAGGGGCATCTTACCCCGCTCTACCCTATTGCCTTCTGTGGAATGACCGGATTCCTTTTGTAACTCTTTTTTCCTTTTACAATTGTTGTCATAAAATAAACAGCGAATGAGGCAAATCTGGATTTTTTTCCCTGATTTGTTTAGCTGCTCCATCAAGTCAATTAAATAAAGGCGAATCTTATCTGATTTTGGCATCATTATCATGAAGAGAATGAGTGCAATGGGGAGAGAAAAGGAAATTCTCATTAGATTTCTTTTCATTAAAATATTTTGACCTGTTTTTTGGGTGGTCCTTAAAGGCAGAATAATTAAAGAATTAATTGCATCATAGCTCATGCATTGAAAAATTGAGGATTTTGATCAATGTAAAAATACTGTGAAAAAAAAAAATAAATAAATTTCTTACATCTGATATGGAATCAGTTGACACCAGATGCGGGAAAAGGGAATGAGGATTTTATTATAAACCAAAACAGGCACGAGGGCCAACAAAAAACTTGGCCCAAAGGGTTGCAAAAAACAAACTAAGGTAAGCTACACAGAGCTATAAACAATGAATGCAAAAAGGCAAAAAACAAAAAGGCACTGGAAACTCCAGGCAAGATGCTCAAGAAAAATAAATAACCAGACTATATATATATATTCACAAGACAAGACAAGAGGCTAGGACAAGACTTGAAACTAGAAATGCAAGGTAACCTGACAACAAGAACTTGGCAAAACTTGAACATGCAACGAGACGCGAGACACTGTCTGCCAGCCAACTTCCACCGCAACCAGATAAAGGCTTGGTAATCAAGGACACATGAGGGGCAACACCTGGAGAAGCAGAAACAAGAGGCATGGCAAGATCAAGACATGGACAAGATTGGATGACATGACCTGCTCATTAAGAGAATGAGCGTGCTCAGCTTAAGTACCAATTAAGTATGCAGTTTGGAAGCAACCATGAATGTTAAGAACAGAAAAGCACAGCAAGATCTTGAAATAGCAAAGCAGGAATCATGACAATAAACTCCCTGTCTAAATTAGTAATATTAGTAATGTGCCTATCTAAGAATTACACCACCCAGTGAGTGTTAGTAAATGTTAGTAACTTAAAAACAGTTAATTGCCAATTAAGCTTAGAGAGCCCCGAATGAGCACAGCACAGAAGGAAGAGGGAAATACCAAAGCCAACCCAGAGCTCAGAAATGTGCAACAACGAAGGCACGGGGCGGAACGCAGACAAGCGGTGGAGTGGCATGGCAGACCTGGCAAAAACAAAAACATGGAAAAGTAAAAACATGGACAATGAACATGAATAATGAAATACTATGACTATGAACATGAACATGAACTATGGAACTATGAACTATGAATTATGAAACATGGAACATGAAACTGTTAAAAACAAAAATGCTGTCCTGGCCAAAGGCCAGAACACAACAACATCTATGTGTTTTTGACTTTCTGACCTCAAAATGTTCATTTTAAACAAATCATTGTATAAGATCGATCAAAATACTCTCTTGACAGTATAACAATTAAAGTTTCTTTTTGTCAGTGCAGTTGAATGAAATGAGAATGCACAGAGCCCTTCTTCTCTGCTCAAATGACCCATCCACTGTGCTACATCTCACAAGATAATGTCGTATCTTTGTCTGATTTGTGCAAGTACAACACCTATTTGATTTTTTTTTTTTTTTGCTGACATGGACAGCCTTTGGCATTATTACATAAATTGCAAAGATTAGAATTTTTTTTCTCCTGTGAATGAATTCAGTGAATAAATTAATTAACCAACATATACAGTGAGTTATATTTTGAGCTGAAACAAATGGGGATGCTATATGCTTTAATATTACCACAATTACAATAACTAGAGTGTTCAGGTGAACACATGTGTCGTCTGCGAAGCTTTAGTTTGGAGTGTGACTACCAACTGAAAGTGTGACCACCAGACAGACAGACAGACGAACGGACAGACAGACACCGGAAAAAGTGATCCCTATGTGCCGCTATGCTTCGCAGGCGACACAAAAATTGCTTTATTGCATGGTATAGTTTTCTCTCTCTCTCTCTCTCTCTGTCTTTTTTTTTTTTCCAAAACATGAAATTATGAATGATTGACAGCCATTAGGTTTATATTTGGCAAAGACTCCCTGGGACAGGATTATACTGAGTCTCATCCTGTAGTGTCTCACATGGTGCTAAACACATTTGGTTGCATCTTAGACCACTGGGTCATGCACAACATTTCATGATCCTTGAGTTTCCCACCTCTGTGCTCATTGACTTCCATTTTTAACTCTGATTGCAGGTTTTCAGTTGGGTCCAAGTCTGATGACTGGCATTGCCATTGCGAAATGTTGATTTAGTTTCCCTGAAACCATTTCTTTCTTGAATTTGATTGATTTTTGAGGTTCATTATCTTTCTAAACGCTCCATCTATATCCCAGACCCAGGCCTCCTGGCTGAGGTAAGCATGTTTTGGGCATAAATGTACACGCGCTGAGTGAATTCATTATGGCATCAATTTTAACAAGATCCCCTTGTGCTCCCGCAGCAAACCTGGCCCAATGTATTGATGATCCAACACAGTATTTTACGATAGGTACTAGGAGCTATTCATCATTTCTCCTCTGATCTGGAAAAATGTAGTACGTATGTCACTTTTGGTAAAAAACTGAGTTTAACCTTCACATCTGCAGTAATCAAGAGCGGGGAAAATCTTAAAACTCTAGCTATTAGTGTCATTTGAACTTTCAAAATCTGGTCTATGCATTGAAAATTGTGGTCACTTACTCACTCTGTCAGCTGAGGATGTTGGGTGGAGATGGTTGGTGAGACGTATGCGCATTATGTGTAATCTTCTTTGTAATCTTCTGAGAGATTATGTGCATGATTTTTCCTGTGGTGATGGTTAACAAAAAGAAGGGGGTAACTTGTCATGTGCAACCTCATAATTATACCCCTGTGAATCAAGAAATGGTGAAAGGAAATTATTTATGAATTTGGCAATTGAGAACAAATTTAAAAATTTCAATTTCATCTCCGTCCTCTTCTTCTTTGGTTTTATTAAAAAAAGAACTCTTTAGGGGTGCCAATGATATTGACCATGATGTTTTTGAGATAGTCCACAATAAAAAGTCCACAATATGAGTCATTTTATTTAGTGTTATTTTATTTATTTATTTTGCTCATTTTCAAAAACGTATCCACAGTTGTGAGTTGACTATATTACATAGTTCTGTGTAAAGGTGTGCATATAGTCACTGTATGTCTGTGTACATACATATTTGAGGTTTTTGGGTTTTTTTTTTTTTTTGAGGGCACTTGCATCCTAAACTTAGCCTACCTTTGCGTATGTATGTATTCTAATGAGCTGCTAATTAGTGTACTTTTCGTGCTGTCAACAGTGACTACATATCTAAAGGGGACTCCCTACCGCGCTGAAGGACTCTTTTTGTTTACTCAAGCCTGACATAAAAGACCTATTAAGTGTCAATTAGCCTCACGTCATGCCCACATGATATTTAACACCCAGGGAGAGGAGTTCCTTTAGACCATTTAAAGATGCCGTGTGATGTTTCAGTTGACACCAGTTTAAAGTGATGACAGAGTTAGCGCTTGCTCGCTAGTCACACTCTCTTTGGACACACTAATGAAGTCTCCCGATGTGTATCAGATGATGTGTATTTCTTTCAAATTACCATCGGACCAAAACAAAGACACCACACACCAACTTATTTGCTTATATTTTCTTGGAAAAACTAAATACACAGCAATAACTTATCTTCACATTTGTATCTGAATTTGATTTAATTTCTGAAGCTGTCAAATGCTTTAGTGCAGTGAACTGCTGTTAATTTTTAGGTTTACACTGTATAAGAGGCACAGCTCAAAGTATATGGACGCATGAAATGTGGACACGCCATCAAAATGAATAGAGCCTTAGAATCAAACATCTATGCAAGAATCAAAATATGCAAGGAACACATATATAGGAAATTGTACCAGGTGGCAGAAGACATCATAATATCGTCAGTATTATATAGTATCATCATTTATTTATTCACCAGAATATTGAATATGTGTGCTGAAATCTGAGTATGTGAATAGCATTTGAATGTGTAGGGAGTAATACAATTTCTGGTAGCATTGGAATGTGTATCAGAATGTGTTTGGTGCACCAGAATGTGCAGGGGGTATAAGAATCAACAAAGTATTGCCATTCAAATGATGGATTGAAGGGGCTGTGAGGTGACATTTCCTCTTCCTGTTCCAGGTTCCTGAATTTCCGTCACTTGTAGGTGTTTGTTTCACACATAAAATGGGATTTTCTTTCCAGTTATGGAGTCCCAGCCTTCAACTGTTAAATTCTATTTAAAACTGTCCAGTTCTATAAGAAATATTGAATTAGCTTTTGACTCAGAAATTAAAATACAAAATAAACTGGAGGTGGGATCACAATCGCACCACTCTTTCTACTGCCCCCACCCCACCCCACCCCCCACCTCCGGTGCCCTTGCTCGAGTCACACCTACCCTCAAACTCAGCCTTCATTTTCATCTCAGCTACACACCTGTCAAGTTTAGTGACTCCATCTTGTGCGGTCCTGACGCTATCGTAATAGCAAAAGCTGTCCACAGACGGACAGGCACATAAACACCCAACAAAGTTCTCAAAATCGCTTTTGTAGAAGTTCCCACTACAATAGGTGTCTTCAGGACCACATTTGGCCATTATGTTATAAACACATACACACAGACGCAGACACACACACACACACACACACAAATGAAGACCATAATGGAAAAATGATCAGTCACGTTTTCACGTTGTGGAGAAAAGATGAATTAACATTTCAAAATGAACTTAGAAACAAAGTACTGAAAAAATATGCAAAAGATATAAAATATATAAAATATTATGATAATATATAATACATAAAATATAGAAAAATGCAAAATTTGGACTCTGATCGTTTTTCTTTTGTGGTCTTCAAATATAGACTCATAAGGAGAGAATAATACCAGTCTACACTGCTGTGGCAGGTAATAAATTCAGCCAGACAAACCAGAATTGCCATAAAACTGCGCCAGTGAAGACTAAGTCTTACTTTTGACGCAAAAATTTGTTTTGTTAATTGTTTATTCATTAGATTAATGAACAAGTCAAAACTGCATTGAATTTTCCATTCCTTTATCATTATCAAAAATGTAGTCTTTGAAGTCTGTATTCACAACATCCAAAATCTAAAAATTAGGAATCATTATTTTTACATGGTCAACGCACACACACAATCTTAAGTCATGAATCCACATTCATTCATAAATTATAACTTTGATACAACACGTACACTTCTGTTCATGAGTATATGTCGTATCTCCTTGTTATGTAGCGGTTATTGAAACTAGAGAGTGCATTCATGAAAAAAAAAATTGAGACATTCCTCCGTTTGAAAAATAAATGTTCCTCCGAATGTTTCATTGTATAATACATTACATAGATGGCAATATAACAGAGGGCACCCCTCCTCTCTTTGGCAAAACTATCTGAAAAGATCAATATCTACAAAGAGAAACACTGCTTGTGTTGCCGATATGGCTATCGTACGCATCACAGTTTGTGGAACATTGTTAACAAAGGCCCACACTGTTGCGCCAACACTCGGAATATTCCTGATTTTTTCAGATGTTTACCCCCATTTCCACCAGGGGTGCATCTCCCGAAAGATGCTAACTTACATAGTTGGAACCACAGGCTGTGAACGGACGAACTATGTAAGCTGCTAACTTAGTCAGCAACTACGCTTTTGGGAAACGCACTCCAGGGTGTCTAGAGAGGCGAGGGCTTTTCCTCTCTATCTGGGTTCTTCCTCTAGGCCCTTGACCGGCCTTGCCTCTGTAAGTATCCAGCAGTGTGGATAGGTTTGCTTAATGTAAATGTGGTCCTCGCTGCAGTTTCCTCAGGTGGTAACTCACTGAGGAGCCATTTCATCACCGGGTCCTTGTTTTCTGTCACCCATTTGATGTTGGCCACGGTCCTCTCAATGACCTGCTCCACTGCGAGTGTGGCAGAGCCAAACCCTACATGGGCATTGTCTTCTTTGAACCTCCTTAGCTGCAGAAAGGAAAAGCACACCAGATATCACCAACATGTCTTGGGCCATCCCCAAGGTGTACGCAAGTGTAACGATTGTAGATTACACTGCTTTCAGTCCCTCTAAATAAGATGGGCATGAGTGAATTATGAAAAGGGGTTGGCACACTGTGAGTCCTCCCTAAACATCAACAGCATGCATTGCAGAAAGAGACAAGGATGTGAAATTACTACATTTCATGACACAGTCGTCCATAATCGCTGGTAATTTGCAGAAATAGATTCATTATGAAGCGTGCTAACTTATCATAGTTTCAAAGAACCATTGAGTGCCGGGTGCATCAGTAGGTTATACTGAGCATGTGTGAAAGGTGCTTCGATTGTAATGATTCAGTAATTATTGTGTGCTGTATACCTCCTGAAGAATTGTTGGACATACTGTCTTTACTCCTTCATAAAAAGTGCTGATTATTTGTCGGTCATATCGTCTTTACCATGAACTATTGAATACTATAATGATTCAGATAATACCACACTCAAAGTGTAAATGAGCTCCTTTTAATCGTGGAAATCTTAATGGTAATGTGTATAACAGTGCCTTCACATGGTGCAATAAAACCCAACTGACCATCTTATACATACAGATGAGATGCTTCCCTTTCAAAGCATCTCAAATGTGAAGGTTAGCATCCTTCACATTTCAATTTTCAGGAGTGGACAGGAGGCTTATATTTTTTTACTGCAGTATATAATATCTATGTGTGAGATTGAAAGCCGCACAGATTGTCTGTTGCATGGACGGGGATTCTGAGCATCTCTCTCATTTTTTTGGCATGATTTATCCAGATTTTCTCCCGGAAAAAAAAAAATCAGAGACGAATGGCTTACACCAGGGTGGGCGGGGATGCTAACCAACTCATTTTTTAAAAATATGGCCTAACCACTGGATGACAAGCAGAAAGATTACCGATCTTACCTCTACGTCAGTGTTTCATATTATAATAACTAACTGAAAAATACTACAGTATCTGAGGAGCTACTGTGGAGTTGCTCCAGAGTTAGTATTGCATGGATCAATATTACTAATTCCAACCTCTGTATAATGACTGAGATTCAACCATGGTCTTACCTATAATCTAATAATAATTTTGAACTGTAGTATAATGTGAGACACCTGGTTGCCTCTGGTGGTAACTGAGATGTACCAATTAACCTCAGTTAATAATAATTTGGAATTGGCCTCAATCTAAGCAGAACTCTAATGCTTATATCTCATACTCTTCATTAGAAAAAAAAAAACCCAAAAATCTTCTAAGGGTTGATAATTGAATTTGTGCCATCTGCTGCCATTGAACTAGACTGAGTTGTGAAAATTTGTATCATCTGGAGGTGAGTTTTGGGTAGCACTACATAAACTGTTTCATACTTCCGATTAATTACTATTAATAATCATTCATCTGGATGCATTTGCTTAATTTAAATCAACGTCAAATAGCTTGAGCCGTATGCTTTTAATAGCCTATTTCACTGCCAAGTGCCACTTTTTTTCACTCAATACCGAGAGTAATTTTGAATAACGTTGATTTAAATTAAGAAAATGCATCCAGATGTATGATTGTCGTCCGACCTAATCGGAGAGAACAAGCAGCACCTGTTAAGTGCGGAGCGCTCTCTGAATGAACCTTTTGTTAATCATGAAAATGACTGAGAACAGGTCAGGACTAATAATTGTTTAAAACAGATGTTTTGTCCACCCAAATTCTCAGTTTTACTGAATTTACCCCATGATTTTATCACTGTTAGATTGTATAAGGAGAGAAACCGTGTCTTCAGTTGCCAATTATGATAATTGGAAAACGCGTCAATAAAGAAAAATAATTGAGATCTAGCCAGGACTATCCTAATTGTCATAAAGGAATGTGTCTGTGACACCCCAATTCCCATTTCTAGCTCCGCTAGGTCAAAGCTTACCTGCTTCAGCTCAAACTCTGTAGAGAACCTCCGAGTGACTCCATCAATGAGAGAGGAGAATGAGAATGACCCACCACCGTACCTGAGAAATGGGGGAGAAGAGTTCAACATCATTGTCATCTTACTATAAAACAAGGTATATCTGTGTATGTGTGTCCTTTGCATGTCTTGATAGTCATTCATCCAGTCAACTTCAAACTTGGTGGATTTATTGCTGAGGGCTGTAGATAGTGCATTGTTCAGTTTGAAGAGGTTTGGGTGAGCAATTCTAGAGACATCAAGAAAACTGCAAGCACTAATATAGCAGAAGCAACAATTGAACTGGCACTGCGCTAGTAAATTAAAACTTGAGGTCGGTCTTTCTCTCTCTCTCTCTCTCTCTCTCTCTCTCACACACACACACACACACACACACACACACACATAAATATACACAGGCACACTAAATGTATAATAAATACAATATAGGAAATATTAGCCTTATACACACTGTTCATTTCCAAAGACATGAAGTCTAGGGGTTTGACAGCAAAACACCAGGGAAGTGTTTCACTGAACAGCACTCTTTCTTGAGAGAGTAACGCTCATCAGCAAATCCAGGTGACTAGAACAAAACTCAGGGCAAGTGCATGACAAATAAAAAATCTGCATCTCTGTTGAGAAGCAGTATCTGAATATTGTATTTATGTAAGAGCAAGGAAATATGACATCATTATAAAATGATGTTGCATAAATTGAATCATTTCCATACAACTTAAGTCAATCCTCCATCTTCCATGACTTGTGGGATCTATTGTTAAACATATTTGGGTCCAACTCACTGTGTGAAAATGTACTCCCATTTCTCTCTTATAAAGTCCCAGGCCAAAGTCTGTCCCACCACATTGCTGGCAATGTAAACCATGGTGAAGGTGGCATCCTGTTTCCGAATTTTAGAAGGATCCAGCGAGTACTCCAGGTACCTTCATAAAAAAGAAAATCAAAAGGAAACAACAAAATATATAATAGCAAGTTAGTACAGTGCATTTATAAAAAGGAGGGTATATTGGCAAGCCCTGCAGAGAAGTCCAGCTAAAACAAATTAAGATTCATCGCTGGTTCCCATGTGATTTGAAACTTTCCTCTTGTCATAGATCTGGTTGCTCAAAGTTTCTTGTGCTGGTAGGCTACTGACAAACTAGTTGACTATGAGGTTAGTCAGCGAGTGAACCAGCTGTCATCCAAAATATCGAACACAGCTTGATGAACATAGGCCAGTTTAAATTGGAAATATTGGTAGTTGAGTCTCAGCTTCTGCAAGCATCAAACCTAATTTTAAATACTCTAAAGGATGCTAAAGCAAGTGTATGGATTTAATGCTACAAGTAGCATTATGGGCCGAGCTGACCTTTTCAGTAGCCAGGGCTCCCTTGTGCAAGACAGGGCGGACTGCAGCTTCCTCGCTTCTGTGGCAATGGTGGTGCTTTTGAACATCTTCCAGCCAAAATCCCACTCTTTGGCGCCACCTGCTGCAATAGCGCTGCAGTACACTGTTGTCCTCAGGTTGGGATGAATCCTGGAGAGTGCAGTCAGATGCACATTCACAGTGGGGAAAATGGAACTGCCCCAAGAACCTATATCCAATAGCTTGAAATAAAACTGCAGAACTCCCCCAGAAATAATGGTTTCCATGATTGTAAAAAAAAAAAAAAACTTAGCAGAAGAGATGATCTGAAAATTCTGGGGGAATAAAGTTAACACTTCTTGTTTGCATTTTTTGGCTCTTCAAATTTGGCTATCAAATAAGACACACAGAAACTAGACAACTAAAATCATCACATATCACCAATATTATCAAGGCTAAATGGTGCTCTTTGCGCCATTTGCCGCGCATTCGCTTGGTGTCTTAATTTCCATTCACATGTCGAAAGGTACATATGTACATATATTTCAGACCAAAACATGATGAAGGTCGTAAATATCAGCAACATTCTAGCTATGATATATTTTTAAATACTTTGTTTATGGGCCTATTCCCTTTAATAGCCATTAATGCCATCAGCCTTCATGTTGTGTCTTTACAGTAAAGGTAAGTATAAATGTATGCACTTGTTATGCAGCCAGCAAAAGCTGCAGAGCTGACACTGTGCTCCAGTAAAGGCTTCATCACTTTGCACTACACTCACGGGTTATGGGCCGGGTTATCCATCCATTGCTGGTACCATCTTGTGGTCAATTCTCGACAACCATCCACACCTGTGCTGCATGCCAAATAGATGGCATTCACCTGGTTGTACCTAGAGAAGAGTAGAGTTTGTGTACAGCAGTGGAAGCAAACAACTTCCTGAGATAGTGAACAAAAATGACCACCATAATCTAAACATTGCGCCACTTTATCCTTATGTTTAAAAACCCTTCATCTACACATCTTCCGCTAAAAAATATCTTTATCTTACTGATCTGTGTGTCCAGTGGGTATTTCAGTCCAGTCTGAAGTGATATTCTTGAAATGCATGAAGAGAGGACTGACTTGATGCCTGAGGTAAGCCTGAAATCCCAAAAATATTTTTTGATACTTTTGCAGAAACAGGGGTCATGATGATAGTTTCTCTGCAACACTAAGAAAAAAAAAGTATTATTTTTCGTCTTATACTGAGTTGTGGTGCAAAACATCTCCCAACTACAAATATAGTGTTGAAGGTAAATAATAAAATTGCATAAATTTAACAAACTATGATATCAGAACAATCAAGCATCCCACGAGACACATCGATGTTTGGTTTTTGTCCAATTCTGCAGTATGGCATGAAACAGCATTATCTAAGATTGTTCCAAAGTTTGAATAAAAATGTATACAAATTGAATATGCTGTGCAATTATAACTATTGAGTATACCACGTACAGAATGTCGAAGACATTTGTTAAATTGTGCGGCATTTACAAGCAAAGCGAATAGCTTTTGTAATCACAACTGAAGTGATTCAACTGACCTGCATTGGACCATAGACCTCGCTGCGATCGAACATGAGGAAGAAGTAGTCCAGGTTCGCAATGGCCGACTCCCACGGCATGAACTCTCTTTCTTTGAAGAGATACTTGGTTGTTCTCAGTGCCAGAGTAGTGTTAACCATTTTCGCCCTTTAAAGAGATGAAAATGCATCCTTAATTTTATGTTTTATAGATTGGAGGATTTGGAGGAGAATATTGTCATTATATTGTTGTTGTGTACGAAGGCCTCACCTTGCAAGGTTAAATGCGTCATCAACAATCTGGGCCCTGTTGATGACTGGAATTACCTGTTAGAAAATGAGAGGGAAGCCAATATAACCCTTAACAGAGGCCTCACTATGAATAATAATCAAGTCTTTGTTGTATTGTTATCGGTAATATTTTTTCCAAGTGATCACAGAGGAGTCTGTGAGCTGTGAACAATGAATTTTGCATTTTCTGTTGTTTTTGCTCAGTATTTCAGCAATTTGTATGTGTAATGCAACAATGAGCAAGGGGGTTTACATGTGCATATCTACACCTGTTTTGAAAGAATCATGTTTAAATTGCAGCATTTTTCATACACAGTCCCTACATTCTGGAGAGCCACATACAGTATACCTGCACAATTAACTTCCCATTTTTTCATACAGAGCTGAATGCTGCAGTTGAAGGTGTTCGTGCCCAAAAAATAAATAAACTAATACACCGCTAACAAAAGATTTGACGGGTCTCTTAAAATAAGGATAAAAAAAGTTCAATGCGATTGAAGTAGGTCATTTAATAGAATAAAATTGAGAATTGAATAAAAGCAGAAAAAATTGATCAAAGAAAGCAAAAACATTGGGGAGGTCAAAATCAACTGTTTTCAAATTGAGTTAACAAGAATGCATCAGTGAGCCCAGCTATAGGAGGACCATTGAGGACCACAGCAATGTGTGACCGATTTACTTTACTTGGTGAATTAAAATGTTTTTTTTTATCTGTTAAGACAGATAAACACTCTCTCAGGTGCAGGCACAGACGTGTACAAAATATGATGACTTAACGCTTTGTTAAGCATCCGATCACCTTTGGTTTCCTAAAATGGCGGCAGTATGCATAAGTAGGACAGGAATTGCTGCAGTTATCACATGATATTAATTAGAGGTTCACAGTCTGTTCTCTAACCTCATGTTTGGCGCATCATTTTTATTCAAATCCATTCTTTTGGACCTCAGAGTCAAATCAATTGAAATTCTGCTGCTGTACTAATACTCAAAGACTGCAATAAATGTAAAGTTTGGTTGTGAAAAAAAAAATGTTTCAGTGCTAGATGACTGTCGATGGAATTTACTTTGTGGTCAGAGTTCAGTTGCTTAAGGAGGTTCTCCCAGTTGTTCATGTCATAATTCACTCTGTAATAGCCAGCTACATCAATATTGGCCAGTATCCAGTCTGTCCCAGTCACTTTCAGAGGTTCGTGGGTTTCTGTTTATTGAAAAATAATCAGAATTATTATAAATTATCCAAAAATATTTCTTTATAGACAGGAGGACAATACAATTCAATTCTCAAGTATGGTACAGCTTATTTCAAATTTTCCATCAAGTTATTGTAATACAAGGTACCAAAATGACAACTACTGAATTCCCACCTAATTGGTAGCATTAATAATTCATTACCATTGTTGTAATTTCTTAGCATTAGGATTTCCCAGTTTCTACATGCTTAATATCACTAAAGCCAGTGGTGCTTTGAATTTGCAGGTTGTTTAATATCAGAAGTGGTGGGGCTGAAGTTCAGGGCATCATGATGCAGTCAGCCTCTCAACATGGCTGCTCTCAACTGAAGTCAAAGTTAGAGCCACCTCAAATGGAAACTAGAGGCACTCGTAGTGTGCGGACCTCCGCCAAGGCAGCACAGTCTAAATCTTCATGAGTGGGAGCAAAGTTGAGTTATCGCGTGTCATATGATTTCAAGATGGCTGCCATGGCGGCCATATTGTTTCACTGATCACGATAAATGTAATGGCAATGCACCCACAAAATTTCTGACAAATCCTTCCATTACTTTTTGAGTTATGTTGTTCACAAACAGACAGACAGACAGACGAACAAACAAACAAACAAACAGGGATGAATACATAACCTCCGCTCCAACTTCGTTGGCGGAGGTCAAAATACTGTATATTGCAACACATGAAAGCATATGATTTCCTCAGAAATTAAAATGATACAGAAAAATTCAGCTATCTGATATCACAAATTAATTAAAAAATGTAATCCTGTGTTAATATACTTGAACTTGCCAGAATTTTATTTCTTTACAATATATTTTGATATTTTCAATTTACTTGTTTTTTGCAGCAGCCAAAATGGTTCCTGTTGAACGCCTGTCTTCGTCCATGTAATGGGAACATACCACTCATAGCTGTTGGCGTGGAAAGTTGAATTCAGGAACTCAGTACATTAAAGCACAACCATATTAGATTCAATAAACAGTTAATGGATGGGCAGAGGTCGGGCATTTTTCATATGAATGTGAACTCAGTAAAAACATTCATCAATAAGTGAATTCACAGAGTCAATACAAGCATGTTCTTTCCAGAGTGGAATAGAACAGACTTTGCAAGAGTTAACTTAACTCAGAACATTTTACTTTGTAGGATTAATGTTATTAACTCCGTGGGTCGCACTGTCTCAGAATAATTTGAACCACTTAGAGGAGTAAGTGCAATAGCAATATTGCATATAGCAATATAGCTTATAATCATGCATACATATCTCATTCGTGGACACATAGAGAACACAAAGACCCTAAACTTGCTGACAGACTCTCCTTACAGCTTGCCAACAGGGTTATTCACAAGATCAGCATGCTGACGGTATTGCAATTAACCTTTCAAACAACCCACCAATGCCGCCAAGGGTAAGCTGCTGTACTCGCTGACCCTTCTGATTGGTTGAGCCATGACTTACTTGAATTCCGAAGGCCTGTCAACAACGGACTCAGGGTCCAGTAGGAAGTGCTTCTGGGAGAGCTCTCCTGTGCGAGTGTTGATAGTGACCACAGGAAACCCCATCTGGAGGATCCAGCGATTCATGATCTCTTCCACACTGTGTGGAAGTGACAGGCCAGAGGTACTGTTCACTGCCTGAAAATGGCCAAAATAACATCAAGAATTAGCTTACGTTCAATAGTCATTAACCTTTTATTATATCTTAGCAGTGCTCATGGTGACCAACTAGCCAGTGTATATATTTTGCAGTTCAATCTGAGAAAAACATCAAGTACATTTTTATCAAAGTTCTACAGCGTATAGTCTTTGGTATTCCATTAGAAATATCCACTGCCTGTCCAGAAAAAAAAAAGTCACCATTTGGATTAAATAAGCAAATAGTATGACTGGCTCATTACTGCAGTGATTGATATGTTTCAGCCCGCAATAATTATTTTAACCCAAACTGAAGAAGCGTGTAGCTTCTGATTTCTGAAGAAATCATGTTGGAGGATGTATCCCCTGGTGGCAGAAAAAGGTATTACAGTATTTCAGTAAAGCATATTATTGGCCTGCAATAGAAAACAATGAGAAAACAAGCACGAGGAATCGTTTTTACAAACAAATTGGCCACCACAAAGTTCTGACTTCAAAGATGTGTCTCACGATTACTGCGCATGCTCACAACTTTGAACAAGAAAAATCTGTTCAACTGCAAGTCAAACCTAGAAGCTATGTTTCTTCCTCTATGATTATTGGCAATGGCAAACAAGCGAACAATACCGTGTAAAAGTCTTATTATTATTATAAAAGTCTTAGGCACCTTACGCTGTCCGAGAAATTCCAACAAAAACTGAGAATACAGTTTGCTGATGATTTGAGTCCAACTCGGTTAACCTCGGAAAAATTTTTCCAAGGTAGACGAAAATTTTCAGATGTAGGAAAAAACATGAATATTTGCTGAATTTCGTGGGAAGTTTGGAATGATCAGTACTGTAGTACAGCCTGCTGTGTCTGTGCTGCATACAGGAACTGGCAAAGGGCAGACCACCACCATTATATTAAGAAAAATAAAAACGCGTTTCGTATTCAGAATATATTCCATCTGCAAAAGCCCCTATTTACAAACAAATCAGACACACAATGTAATTTTTAAAAGTGGGCACCTTAAGTGAAAGTGAACATCAAGGTGTCGTCCAAACTTAAGTAAACCGGACAGACTTCGAGATACCTCAGTAAAATTTTTCCGAGGTTTACCGAGTTGGCCTCAAATCTTCAGTAAACCTCAGTGTATTCTAAGTTTTAGAAGAAATTTCTCAGAAAAAGGTGCACTTTCTCGGTTTTTAGGTGCTACTAGTGAATGGTGAAGGTGTTTGAGCCATAGTGAATGTACACTGTGGTACAAAACCTGGACGAGGCACGCCTACCCACCAATGTAAGGCCACATCCTGTATGCAAAATTACGTTCCTAAACCAAGCGGTTTGAGAGAAATGGCCCGGATAAAGTTTTAAAGCTGAGGGTAAGTGAGGCAAGGTCAAAGGTCATTTGGGTACCAAACCTCAACGTGGCAAACCTACCCACCAAGGCATGTCCACATGTGCAAAATCAAGTTCCTACCCCAAGCAGTTTGAGAGAAATTGCCCAGACAAAGTTTTAAAGGTGAGGGTCATTGAGACAAGGTCAAAGGTCATTCAGGGACGAAACCTCAACGAGGCACAACTACCCACTAAAGTGAGAACACATATGCAAATCCAAGGTCCTAACCCAAGCGGTTACAGAGAAACAGTCCAGACAAAATTTTCCCACCCGCCACCTATCCGCCTGCCTGTCTGCGAAGGGGACAACAGTACCCCTCTGCCCCTAAGTTGGGGCTTAGGGGTAATATAATGAATGCCCCAGTAACTAAAATATATAAATTCAATGCAAACCAAAGACAAATTGGCATGGATGGCCAAAAATTTATTCAACTCTGATTGAAAATAAATATTCTAACGTTGCATATGGTTGTTAAAAGACACAATAAATTTATAGTGTAATCAAAGTTACGGGAGTTCCAAGTAAATATTTGAGTGTGCGACTTCTTTTTGGCCAGACATTGTGCATTTTTTGCGGCCGTCTATCTTTATTTTCTCTTACATCAGCCTGCACCAGCATAGTCTTCTTGTGTTTAAATTTTGTAATTGAGGTTTACAAGTTTTTTGACCCGTAACTGACTTGAGTATCTTTAATTGGTTGATTGGTCACATCTGATGGGGATCCTGCCTGTTTTTATCTGTGCTGTGATTCATTCACTCTTGTAGCACTGATGATTGTCTGAGGGACCGAAACATTTGCCTTTTCTTTTGACCACTCGGAGCATTTTCTTTTGTCTTTTTTTGTGATTTGCCATGCCCTATTAAAGTCTTTTTTGCATATATCTCAGCAATTTAATTTTTTTAAGTGGTAGTTCCTGCCCATTTTTGGTGTGCAGGTACATCCCCTGCCGCTCTTCACATTTTTTGTGGCCCACATTGATGTCCCCTATTTTTGTTTCCACTGCACTGTAAATGGTAATTGCAGTCAGGTAGCATACACCTTCAGCCATCACCACAGAAAGGTAGCATCAGACCTGACATAAAGACCTGTACAACAGTCTTCCAAATATACATCCAAATTCCAGTTATTTTTTCTGACAAAGGAGCATTTCTTCCCTCATCATGTTTATCAACTTGACTGTGATGGCAGAATGCAGAGAGGAACTCAGACGCCTAAACTTACCTGTTGAAGATGATTCCACAAGTCAGTATAGACGGTGTTACTGAATGCAAATTGGTTCAAGTAGGTCTGGAGAGAGAGATTTTACATGAGCAGTCAATTTACATAAATATTTAGACAGTGATATAATTCTCATAAAATTCATTCATCATTTTTTCATTTCAATGGCAATATGCTGTGGTAGACAGCTAAAATAGCTAAGGTGGTTAGCTGTTTAGGGACCTATCTCAGTATTGATGTCAGCACAAATATATATATATATATATGTTAAAAATAGTACTATAGAGGCCTGTGGGGTCCATCATATCAAATTGAAAGCAAAATCTTTTAATGCCCAATTTCAAATAATTGGAAACATAAAAAATGCAATGATGAGAATATATTAAGTCAGTTCATTTAGGCCATTGCAATCTATGCATATAATGCATTAAATACAGACTCATGTTGCAATTATTTCATGTGGTTTGAAATCTCACCGCTCAATTTTGATAAATCACACCATGTTGTTGTGATAGTAGCGAAATGTTATGTGAAGTCCTGCTTTTTGCTATTAATGCAACACTATTATGTCCAAACTCACTTGGAGTCCTTTGGTGAATACTGCCTCTGTCAAAAAGTTAGAGAGCATCCTCAGCACTGACGCCCCCTATGGACCAAAAACAAAAGTGTTATCAACATGTTCATAGCTTGTTGATTGCAGCAGGCATTTATTCGCGGATCTGAAGAGGCTGCCTATACTACCCACTGTACCTTACTGTCAGCCTGACTGACTGAATAACTAGTTTGAGGGCACATGCGCAAGAATGAGCAACTGTCAGAACTGCACTGAAATAAAAAAATAGTACAATACCTTTCACCATTAGGGGGCAGCACAGAGGTATTTTAAAGCAGAACAGAATCAAATTGGAGAGGTACTGAAGAGATAAGTTGAGGAAAGCACTCTGGTATCTCAAGCAGCACAACTCTCATTTTCTGATTTCACATTCACAGAGAAAATCTTGCCATTTTCTGCCAAAATAATGGGTAAACAATCATATTTTAACACTCATAATAAAATACAAAAAAAAAAAAATCTTTCCAGAAATTGCGAGCTAGTTGCTCAAGACAATACACAAGCCGTGTTGGGAACAGTTTAAAGGGGGAAATATTTTCTTTCCAGCAAACTTTCCACCAAACTATTTTCTTTCCACCTTGAGTAGCTGGGTCATGATTTCTGGACAGAGACGTTGCTTTTCAATTTTTCTCATGCATTTTTCTGGCACTTCAAAGGTTCCCTGTTGTGTAAGACATGTTTTTCCTCACCCAAACATATTTACTACGGTCATCCTTCAGCCTAGTACACTATGAGAATGCAAAAGGCGGAAGCCCCTGTTTTGTTTCCATAGTCCACCTGATGAGTAGGCATATGTCTCTACAAGGCCGTTTTCATGTTGCTGCCATCATTGCATAACAACAAGAGTCAGGCAATTGTGCCGGCCCATGTCCCCACCTCCGTGCCAACTGTGCTGAGTATAACCACTCCCACTCTTCTCCCCTGCTGTCTGTGCATGAGCCCTCATTATTGCTCTTCCCTGCTATTGATTTCGGGATGTCGAAGGTTAGGGTGAGACGCCAACAGTTCAGCTTTTGGCTGTAGAAACTAGCACAAATGTTTGTATTCTCTTCCAGCATCGAAAAAAAGCAACGGTGATTTCAAATTATTTACAACAACAATGTTCCAGCCGTAGTCACTGCTAATTTGTTTGTTGCAAACCACTTCACCTCAGACAGCTTCATCAACCATAGCCAGTCAAAAGCTGGCTTTGCCACGAAACTGACCCTTAAAGACAGTTCCGTACCAACTATACATGACCCAAAAACTGCAAATGTGCATTTGGTAAGCGTTGCCACTTTGTAATAATATTTACAGTTTATTACAGGCAAAGTGCCTTTAGCTAGGCTTGGTTAAACGTTGCGTTTTATCGTCATTGTTTTGCTTGATTTTCATGTAGTCTATGAAACTTTTTTGCTAAATCAATCACCTTATTGAAGAGCCTGAAAAACAGATATGGTATTTATAGTTGTTGGCTCACATAAAGTTTAATGGGGATTCTAATTAAGGCACAAACAGAAATTAATATGGTGATCGCAATAATATTTATGGTCCGGCAGTACACTAGGCTTTAAAATAGCTAGTCTTGTTATAAAAGAGGAAATGTAGGAGGCAAATTGATTGGAACAAATAGAGAGGGTGAATTCAGTTTGGGAGAATAGAGAAGCCCCCAGAATAGAGTATTCCCAATAAAATGAAAGTTAGCCAACGGATGCCACTACACAGATGCTAGCCAGAATATTTTATCTTGCCAAAAATCAGCATAAAATGGGACCTTAAAGCACCACAAGATGAACGCAAAGTAGTTCCACTATATTTGTGAGAAGGCAAACATCTCTTTGGTCAAAATCTTCAAAATTTGACAACGCACACCTAAACAATCTATATGGATAAATAACACTGCAGTTGAGACGATAAATTTCATTTTGGCATGAACTGTCCCTTTAAGTAACCAAGTCACTATAATTGCTTACATTTTTGTATGTTTGTTTGCAAGCAATGTAACTATTAAGTAGTGCACCTTTTAAATAGGTAAAAAGCTGCCACAGCATTTTCCAGTCACTTCATTTTGCTTGTTGTAAAGAGTCACTGACCGGTTCATATTTGTTCAGTTGGTTTGGTTTCGTATATATATATATTACTAAATGAAAACTTGTAAGTGCATAATATTTGGCTCTCGTGTGTAGCCAAGCTCATGGGCCCATGATTAGGTTAAACAGCCCCTGTGTACATGCACAGATAAATACTTTCACCTCAGGTGTAAATATACACTGGTTACCACACCTGCAAACAGAGAGGAGGGTAATAATTGGAGTAAGTAGTAGGTGCAATGATTGATTGGAATAAAAACCTGCATACATTTGGCCCTCCGTGTCACATGATAGGGCACCACTGCTTTAGGCATGTATGTAAAAATGTACTTTGTCTCATATTAGAACATAGTCAGGTACAGGTATGTGCTTTACCTTGCTGTAGGTGATGCCGTCAAATAGCTCGTTGATCTGCGCTGGCGTATTGATCTCCTTCTCTTTGAAGGAGAGAGGATGGGAAGAGGCCAGAGCATCAATAGCAAACGAGCCATGGACGTCGTACAGAACCATCAAATCTGTCTGTGGGGCAGAAGTCACATTGTCCATTGTTGGCAGCTGTATGGATCTCAAACTAATGCAGTCGGTTCAGAATATAGTACAGGCTAAAAGTTTAGACACACCTTCTTACTCAATGCGTTTCCTTTATTTTCATGACTATTTACATTGTAGATTCTCACTGAAGGCATCAAAACTATGAATCAACACATGTGGAATTATGTATGTATCTAACAGTTGTCCAATAGGGCTATCGGCTGTGTATCAACCTGACTTCACACACACAACTGATGGCCCCAACCCCATTGATAAGGCAAGGAATTCCAATAATTAACCCTGACAAGGCACACCTGTGAAGTGAAAACCATTTCAGGTGACTACCGCTTCAAGCTCATCAAGAGAATGCCAAGAGTGTGCAAAGCAGTAATCAGAGCAAAGGGTGGCCACTTTGAAGAAACTAGAATATAAGGCATGTTTTCAGTTACAGGTATTTCAAACGTTTTTTGTTAAGTACATAATTCCACATGTGTTCATTCATAGTTTTGATACCTTCAGTGAGACTCTACAATGTAAATAGTCATGAAAATAAAGGAAACGCATTGAATGGGAAAGTGTGTCCAAACTTTTGACCTGAACTGTACATTTCTATTGCCTTTCTACTGGGTGTAAATGAATCAGCACAGCTCTATTGCCGATGTTTACAGTTATATCTTATTCTGTTAAATCTTCTGGTGCGCTATGAGTGAATAAGTAATGCAAAAGTAATGTTCCGTATGTAAGTAAACTGTGCTTGCAGAGTAGTAACTATGCCTTGGATGAATTAGTTGAAATAAATCAAAATAAATCCAAGCTTACCACACCCCATTCTTGTTCAGTGTTATTAGCCCCCAGGTAAGAGACGTATGTGGCAAATCCTTCGTTCAACCAGAGGTCATTCCACCAGTTCATTGTCACAAGATTTCCAAACCACTGTAGGGACAAATAAAGCGACATGCAACTATAAAATTGGTGAGTTAAGGTCACATGAATCCTTGCAGTGGCTTTAACTAGAGTGAGATATCTTACATTACAAAAGACCGCATTAGCAAAACAAATTCTTGAGAATGTACCTGTTGAATCCCACTCATATGACAGTATACACATTCTTGGTTGAATGAAACCTCATAAAAGCCCCAGTGTCCCAAGGTGGACTTGAGTTTAGCATTATCAAATTGCATAAATATTTGTATTACACTTGAGAGCAGCTTGAGAGTTCAAAGAATTGATATTCCTGCATTTCATATCACATTTCACTGTATATATACTGAAAATAAAGCAGCAAAATTTTTACCATGTGCTAATGCGCATACATGAAAATAAGCATTAAAAGAACCACAAAAATGACCAAATAACCTTTATTTGTGTTGCAGTTTTTAGGGGTGAGCTCTAACTGTTTAGTGAATTCAGTAAATAAACTGTGACTTGAAACCTTCAATCGAACGACATAAGGAAACCTTTTTAAAAGTGTGGCAGCAACATTCCCAACAATCACAGGATATGCTTCTTGTTTCATGCAAGTTTACTTTTATTGAACAGCAAAAAAATAAGAGCCAAATTCACTGGTGGCAATCAAAATAATGTTTAGAAGCGCGTGTATATACCATGATTCGAAAAAGAGGCCGGCCTAGCTTACCATGTGAGCCAGCTCGTGAGAAATGATGGTGGCGATGGTCTCTTTGTCTCTGTTGGAGGACCTTGATTGGTCATAGAGCAGAGCTGTTTCTCTGTATGTGATCAGACCCCAGTTCTCCATGGCACCAGCATTGAAGTCAGGCAGAGCAATCTGATCTGGGTGAAAAAAGACATCCAACCTTTATAAAACTGAGCTTATTTACCCTTTTTTTGTTATTCCAATAGAATTTACCCTGTTTTACTTTCAGTAGAGCTGCATGTACAGTTTGTATTTGTTCTGTAAAAAATAAATCAAAAATCCAAGGGGCTCTAATTTTCACACATTTCACACAGTATGGATGTACAGTGGCTTATAGGCCCTCAAATTAAAGTCCCACTTTAAATGTACTCAGGTCAGCATGAGGTGAGCTGAGTATGAACTTAACAGCTCTTCTAATTTGTGCCTCAGCTCAAATACTTACAGACCTCACTGTCCATAACATCATACAAGTCATGCCTGATACTGAGATTTAGAATGCTCTGAAAGGGTTTAGGTTAAAACAGCACAAAGTTAACTGGTTAGTTTTGTTCAGTATAGGATTGGGCCAAAATAAGTAGCTTATGAGACAGGGCTGTGTCATAATTGCCAATTAGCGTACCCCAAATTTTGATGAAGTGTTTAGGGGTTACTAGCTGTTAGCAGTGAGAGATGCATTTCTGCTCAAAATGGAAATTGCTCCTTGTTTTTGCTGCACAACTTTCTCTTGCTTCAAACCATAACGGTCTGTTTGTTGGAAAGCGTTTGGGTTTATTTGAAACATGAAGCTCCACAGAGTGAGCTAAAGGCTGCTTCAGAGTCTGTCTCTGTCTTACCTGATTTAGAGAGGGGGTAAGTGGCATTGTAGTACTTTTCAAAAAACTTAAGGATTGGCCCAGTCACATTCAGGGCATAATTTCCCTGGCCTTCATCAATGGCCTTCCTGCGGGCCCAGACTCGAATCTACAAAGGAACAAAATACACAAATATGAATTAACTTTAAATCACCATTTATAATCCTCATATCATTGGAAACTTTCACTGAGCAAGAAAAAGAAACCCAACCCAAACATCTCTGAATGTGTTCAGATGCATGCATATATATGTATTAACAAGCAGAGTGGGGAAAGCTGAGAGCCATGAGCTGCATTTCATGTTGAAATTGACCCCTTTCTGATCCTAAATGTACCTAAGCTTTTAACTCTCTCAGCTCTCCCCACTCTGCTTGTTAATTAGTGAGCTCTTTGTCTAATTTGTTCCCCTGCCCCCTTTTACTCCTCATCGCTCTCCCTCGTCTGCTTTGAGTTTGAGCTGATGACCAGTGACATGATTTGACGAGGACATGATGACTTAGTCACAACTCTGCCATATGTCATTATAAATATTATAATAATATATAATATGTAAAATATACAAAAATGAAAAGTTTGGACTCTGATCGTTTTTCCTTTGTGGTCTTCATGTATATTTGAAATTTATTAATGGATGGCCACATGAGATTAACCATCTCGTTTTCAAGGGGGTCCAACAATATATATTTATATATACCCATGAGAAAAATACTGTAAATTGCATAAATAGTTCTTGGATGATGATTTCTGCCCTTTGGACCACAGCAAGATTGCGATCTGCTGTTTCAGGCTACGCGGGTGTTTTCCTGGAACCCAGTGCTGACCTTTCCTCAAGACACGTGCAAATCTCTGGCAATAATTATGATGAATGCGATAAAAACCCTCTGCAGACTTTGTATTTGCAAGAGCTGTCAAACATACAGCGCCCGCTGCAATTACTGGCACCCGTGGTTAAGATGTGTTAAAAGCCTTAAAATAAATTCAATTTTTTTTGCAGAAGCATACTCTCACACTGAAAATTGTAGAAAAATGTAACCTTCAACTCAACTCAACTTTCAGGGGAAAAAAAAAATCCCTGACTAAGAAATAATTATTTTTCATAAAATTACCCGTTCCAAAATTATTGGCACCCCCAACAATTCCTAGGAAATAAATGTAATTGAAGTATTTCTGTAATTTCTACAGTAGTTTACAAAGATGATCGGACAACATTATCTAGGAACATTTAATTAGTAATCCATGACTTCCTGTTTCCCTGGGGTATAAATATGACGTAACACAGAGGCTATTTCTCTTATCCACTCTTCAAATGGGAAAGACAAAGGAACACACTATTCAAGTAAGGCAGATGTGTGTCGACCTTCACAAGTCAGGCAATGGCTACAAGAAAATAGCCACTTGGCTGCACCTGCCCAAATTTACTGTCAGAGGAATCATTAAGAAGTTTAAAACAACTGAAACAGTGGTAAACAAGCCTGGACGAGGATGCAAGGTTATTTTGCCACCACGCGCAGTGAAGAGGATGGTAAGAGAAATAAAAAGTTCTCCAAAGCTCACTGTAAAAGAATTGCAACAAATGGTAGCATCTTGGGGTCACAAAGTCTCCAAAACAACCATCAGGCGCTATCAACATGCCAACAAGCTGTTTGGGAGGCATGCACGGAAATAATCTTTTCTCACTCATAATCATAAACGCAAATGTCTGGAGTTCGCTAAGCGGTACTGGGATTTCAACTGGGACCGTGTGCTTTGGTCAGATGAGACCAAGATACAGCTTTTTGGCAACAAACACTCTAAGTGGGTCTGGCAGAACACAAAAGATGAGTATGTAGAAAAGCATCTCCTGCCCACTGTGAAGTATGGGGGAGGATCAGCGATGCTGTGGGCCTGTTTCTCTTCCAGAGGCCCTGGGAACTTTCTTAGGGTGCATGGCATCATGAACGCTTTGAAATACCAGGACATTTTAAATCAAAATCTCGTGGCCTCTGCCCGAAAGCTGAAGATGGGTTGTCACTGGATCTTTCAGCAAGGTAATGACCCTAGACACGTGGCCAAATCTACACAGAAATGGTTCACCAGACTCAGAATCAAGCTCCTCCTATGGCCATCTCAGTCCCCAGACCTCAACCCCCTTGAAAACCTGTGGAGTGAGCTGAAGAGGAGAGTGCAGAGGAGAGGACCCAGGTCGCTGGATGATTTAGAGAGGTCCTATATTATTTAGAAGAAGACTGAATTTATTAGAAGCTAAAGAACACATCTTTACCAGGGGTGCCAATAATTATTGAGGGCGCTGTACTAATTTTGACCAGAACAATGAGCTAGCATGGAAAGTAAACATTACACAGCTGTATTTTGCTTTATATTCTCCCGACTAGGTTCGGAACGCTGAGATAACTCAAGGTTGTCCCAGCTGTTAAGTTATGATTATCATAATGATGATGATTATTATTAGCAGTAGAAGTAATAGTAATGGTTGTACTAGTAGTAGTAGCAGTAAGAGTAGTTGCAGAAGAGGTACAATGAAAATATGTGCAGCTCATTGTTATGCATGATGCATTTTTTTTTAATAATTACCAAAACATCTTTCTCCATGGTCTTTATAAATGTGAAGTCTGACACTATGAAGGCCAGAAGATAGGTGGACATTATTTCTGTGGGCTCAAACGTAGTCCTTGTCACTGGGACATCATCTATGAGAGTGTTCACGGTCTCTACAAGACAGAAGAAGAGAGTGGATCAGGTGATCTTATTTCACTTTTAATTGCTTGATAGCAACTAAATCATAATCATAGCACAGCCTTTATTATTTTCTAACTGCATATTGTCTTTCTTAAGCCATTTATTTACAAGTCTAGTGTAAGGTTGATCATTCAATCACAGGCTCTCAAACCTGATTCCCACCATCCTGTATCAGTGGCCCACTGCCCAACCAATGGGAAGTTTTCACACTTCAATGCATAGGCTATTTAACACTAATGAACATTTGGAAACATTTTGGCAAATGTCTATTTCAACATAGCAGGGGAAGAACTCCATCCATTTAATAACTGCTTTCTCATGTCTCTGTTGCCGTGGGAAGTAGAGTTGCATCGGTAACAATTCAGCACAAAATGTCAGCGGTATCAGGAATATTTGAGTATCTTCAAGTCAAAAATGTATAACTCATGGAAGAAACAATAATATAATTCTTAAGACTGCAGGGAGGTCTTTACAGACCACGTATCCCCAGTAATCACCAGAAACTAAAGAACCCCTGGCCTTCATTGCTATGTATAACGGTTACTGTGAATAGGTGAGCCTTTGTACAAACCCTTATCCATCCCGTTGGACAGGGCCACAGTTCCAGGCTCATGAATCAGTGTGATATAGAAGACCGCTTTCATTGCCGGCTCATCAAAGCAAGGGAACGCCTTCCTAGCATCTGTGGGCTGCATCTGAGTCGTGGCAACCACTCTGTAAAACATTAATGGGTTTCAGTAGAATTGCATTCACTTTAAACAGATATTATCGCTGCATGTGAAGCAGCCATTTCAGAAACCCTCAGTATTTCCCAAGAAGGAGATGGCACCACGATGGTTTGTGATTAGAGATGTGGCAATGGGAAAGTGTTCGTTGCACGTGTACTCGAGTGGCTGCGACTCAACACTGAGAAGACCAAATTTATTAAGGCATTCCAAAAAAAAGATTACTAGTCATGACTTGTTTTCAAACATTTTTTATTTAAAAGTTTTCCAATGATCTGAATTAGCACATAATTACGCAGCTTCTTTCTTCATATAAAGACAGAAAGTCTAAGATTCAAGTGAGAAAAATGTTTCATTCATCAAGTACATTTAATGAAAGCCATAAACCACACTGATAATGTTCAGGTTAGCTTTTGCCACATTCTGCAAACCAGGCTGTTTAAACCGCATTGTTAAAATTAAATCAGTGTTGCATGTACTCACAACATTGAATAACATTTATTGAAATCTGCAAAATTTTGCTTGCATGTAAATACTTCTTTTCTTTGTCTTAAGGTAAGACTCTAAACTAATTCAAGGTATCAGGCTACACTTAAATAGCATTGACTGCTGTCTGACTGATTACATTAGTATCCTGGAACACGATTTAAAACAATTCGAGACAAATAACCATTTGAAGGGAAATTTACTGCCTCCTCAATTTAAGCTTGTTGTCACTGTTGTACACACCTGCGCGGAGATACTAAAGGAACAACTGGAATGGCAACAGAATGCAGACATTATGGAAAAAGGGAGTCTAAATGTAAAATAAAATTTCAGAAGTAGCAACTTTGATTGAAGTAATAGCAATTTTTCTTCTATTGGGCTTATTTATTGAGATGATTTGCCCTTGTCCATTCTTTTATCTTTGTCTAACCCAGTGTTTCTCAAACCTCTCCTGGAGGACCACCTGCCCTGCCTGTTTTAGATCTTTCCCTGCCCCAGCACAGGTGATTCAAATAATCAGGATGTTATCAATCAGCTTTAGAGGGTCAATAACGAGCTGATCATTTTAATCACCTGTGCTAAAACAGGGAAAGATCTAAAGCATGCAGGACAGGTGGTCCTCCAGGAGAGGTTTGAGAAGCACTGGTCTAACCAGAAGTCAGAAACAAGTCAGTCCAGTATCATAGTGCAAATGCTCCCTAAATACAACAGCAGCTGAAATCTATGAATCAATCGTTAAGATCATTCACAGCTCCAAAACAACGAAAAAGAGCAGAGAGCAACTATCAAAATAAAGAATTTTGTAATCAACTGATTAATAGCGCCGCATAAAGGAATTTTGGTATGGAAAAAAAAATTGAAATTTAAAAGGTAGTCTAAATATTCAAATATTCTTTGGGACAAATTCAGTTTATCAATGTTTACATTACAGCTCTTTTAACTCATAGATCCCCCATTCCACAAGAGCGAAATCTTTTAAGCAAATTAAATTCAAGGCACTTTTGATTAACAATCAATATTCAATTGCTTCCTTAGAGTAGGTATAAGAGAAATATTAGTATCTTGTCCTGATTCCAGGTTTTTGAAAGCGATGTAAATAGTAAAACAAAACTGTTGTTCGTTCAATGTGTTTTTTTCTGACTTCAAAAGCTGAAAATGATTTGTTTGTTAATTTAAATAAATCTGTCAAATTAATGCTGATAATTGAACCAATTTCTTATTTGGATACAATATAAGTGAATAATTTATTTACAATGACGCAACATCAAATATTTTGTGTGACTGATTACTTGCATTTTTTTATTTGGAATCCCAGTTTTAATGGACTTCGTTGTATCTGAACCACAAACACACAAAAATATTTTTACAACCTCAAAGCACTGGAAATGGCAGATAATTTCTTACTTCGGAACTCCATCCTCGACATATTCGCTCCTGTAGAAGCCTCCGAGGTCATCGGACAGCTCACCCTGGAACTCTGTTTCTAGCTTGTAAGTCTCTCCTGCAGTCAGCAGGCCGCTGAGCTGGACCACCAGGTACTGCGTCTCCACCTGCAGCCTTGTGGCCTCCACAGCAGGAGCAGTAGCAGAGCCAGCTGAGGTCAGCCTGGCCAAGTGCCCATCAGTGGTGGTGAGGTTTAGCTTGTTGGAGTGGATGAGGATCAGGTCTGTCTCCTTTACACAGGTGAAGACCACGCTGGAGCTCCCAGTGAAGATGTACATGCCGTTCTGGTCCTTCTGCAACCTGGGCCACAGAGTTACGTTGTAATATTCGGGCCGCAGTGTTTTTGGGAGCCGGTACTGATCCCACGGGTCATTCGAAGGTGTTGGGGAGGTTGTGGTAGGAGTGCTGGTGGTTGGCACCACACCATCAGTGGGCTTCACCTCGTTTTTCGATTTTTCTTTGGAGTAGACCACCGACAGGGCAATAATAGTTGCCAGGGTCCCCAACCCAAGAAAAATTACCACCCCCACCAATGTCTTACTAACATAGAAGCCCTTTCCCATGCTGACGGGTGAGTTGAACCAAATGAGAGCAAAAACGATACATTGGGAGGCTTTTTATTACTGCTGTAGGTGCAGTCTCCTCCCATGCCTGTTAATGGCTGAACTTGTGGACAGTGGGACCTTGTTCACAACTACCTCTTGAGGTGATAAAACAAAAAAAACACTGGAGATAAGATCAGCGATGTTTTTTTCTGTAATACACACAATCATCATGACTACGCACTGGACATGACTGGTGCTGTTAAAAAAAAAAAACCCTCTCCAGCTCAATAAAATCACGTGAGCATATTTTTTATGATAAAAGGTAATATGCTTTAAGTGTAAAGTTCAATATTTACCCAGTCACCAACTGCAGCAGATACATTTTTAAAATATGAATATTCAAAATGTCTGAACTCCATTTGCCCAGAGGTTTAAGGTTTGTCAGCTACAATAATTTTTTGGGCTGGTAGCCACATCACCTTGCTCAATTTGCCGAATAAACTACAGGAATTTGTATATTAGGATGAACGTCCCTCTTTGAAAACATAAGTTCCTGCTGTATGAGGTGTGATAGGCTTTTAATATTTGGACCCCCCCCCCCAAAAAAAAGAAAAACCTTAATGCCTCACCAAAGAGATGCGTCATTGTATTCAGATACAATTTAATTACCTGACAATTTCATGAGCCCTCAATTTTTATAATTCCCTAAACTTCCACCAATGCGGCTGTGAGCATTCCTTTGTAAAAGGAAGCCATGTGTGTCTGCGTTTGTATTTATTATTTTTCATGTTTATTTCATCCATTCCATTATTGCATTGCACATGGTCTCCCCTGTAATGTCTGATGTGATTTGTGTTATCAAGCCAGTGCACTCCCCTGTCTGCATGTTTTACCTTCCCTCCCGCTTTTCTGAAATTACCATATTAATTAACTGCTAGGCTGTTTAGTTAGTACTGGTGATTTTACTGTAGACTAATATGTAGACAAACTAACCAACTACCATTCACGTATTTTGATTAGGTGTGTAGATACTGTTTACTAATATAACTAACTCCGCCCTGCTCTGTTCTGTTCTGTAACTCCGCCCCGTTTGCTTTCCCTGTACTCCGCTTTGATTACAGCTCACGCACCACAGGTGCGCCTCTCTCTCTGTCCTGGAATCTTAACTGTGCACTTAGAACTCTTTGACTGGAGCTGTTTATCTGTAATAGGCCGTCTGCGTGGATCCTGTCCGTGTTTTGGTTTTTGCCCATTGTTTGTGGTTTAGGACTTCCCCATGTGTGCTTACCTCTGTCTTATCCAATACACCTGTTCCCTGCATAGCATGTGACTTTCCTCTTGTCTATTCAAAGTCTTCACTGCAGTTCATTCCTTGTCAGAACGTTGATCAATTTTCATCTGTGCAGAGCTCCTCGTATGCCTTTTGTTAATTGCCTCTTACTGTTTTGACTGTTTTGCCAGACCTTGTGTTTGCCATTGCCCTTCTGGTCCTGTTTTGCCTTTTAGGATTTTTACCTATTTCCGTCTGACCATGTTTACTGTTTTCGGATGCCCTGTGTATGACCCTCTGCTCAGGATTACGACAACGATTTTGGCCTGCTGTCTGTGTACCATCGAACTTCTGATTCACTGGTTTTGACCCCAGGCTGTCTGGTCGACTTTGCTTTTTGGATTTCGTTTTTGGCTTGGCAATCCTTATGTCTTCCGGTCCTGACCCATTTTGTAATAAAGGCTGACGATTTTTGGATAATCCCTGAGTTGCGACTGGTTACTCTGAGCGTATCTTCACAGTCCCATTTCAATATAGCATTAAACATTTTGGTTGCTCAGGTCAAGTTAACCCTATTTTGATACATTAGAAATCAACATTTATGATATGAGACTCAACAGCTGTAAACTTTCACTTCACATGATCAGGTGAGGGCACTGCATACTAGAACCCAATGGAGAAAGACTGGCTCATTACTTCCAACGGTCAACATAAAAACCAGAATGAAGCATGAGGTTCTGTGATACGTGAATGGAGCTCTGCTCCAAAACTCAAGGATGCGACTGAGATCTGGCCTAAAAATTTCGCCAACTACATTCTCCCACTTTCACAGGGCGTCCAATAGGGCTTTTCCACTTGCACCTACTCAGCTCGACTCTACTCAGTTTTTAGGGTTTTCCATTAGGTGATAGTACCTGGTACCAGATACTGTCTTGAGTACCTACTCAGCCAGGGTTCCTAGCGAGCCGAGTAAAGCCGAAAATGTGACATCAACAGACTGCAGGTCACCAATTGGCCACTAATTGCTATGATGACCCCCTGGAGTTTACCTCCTGGAGTTCAAATTTATTTGAAAACCTACTGGTCACTAACCTACTGGTAAACAGTTGAAGTATTTAACAATTTTTAACAAAACTTTCTGCAGATATCACAAAAAATGAAAGAAGAAACTACCATCACGTGTATAGACTCTGATTGGAGCTGACGATGCATTTTAAAAGCAAAGCGTTACGCCTCTGCATTTTTGCCAAAAATTTGGACATAGAGTCGAGAAAGATCGTCTTAAATACTTAAAATCAAGGTGTCATGGAAATGTAGATGTTCTCAAAAAGTTGTGCCCCAAGCAATGGCTTCCCACACGAGGCAACACTGGAACACAGAATGGGCAAAAATATTTCTGGCCTTTGCCAAACCTTTTGAAACTCTATCATGTTAAAACTCACTTGATGGTTTCTTACAATATAATGCATCTATTCATTAAACATTTTTATGTGGCTCTTAAAGAGAGCAAAAACATATTTTAGTGAAGGTAATTAATAAATTGACAGTTTAAATACAGTACAAATGTCGAAGCTGTGAATAATCACTACCTTTAAGCTCAATCAAAACATGTTCAGTAACAAAATTATGCTGACAGAAAAAGATACAAAATAAAACACAGGCAAGATATTAAAAAAGTGTTGTGAAGGAGACGGAGAAAAAACATCTCAGTCAGGGAGGTCCCCTCACATGAGGTCATTAGTCAGTATACCCTGACAATAAATATTATAGAAAATAGGATACTTTGAAACCAACGATTCTTGTTCTAAAAATTAATTCATAATCTATTTTTACAGATTTCCACATAAAACATTCTATTTTTGACATGTACGTTTTGGATGTAAGAATTTCTAAAAAATCATTTGAAACATTTGGTAGTAATAGTGGACTTCTGAGCCTTTATTGTATACGCTCATTTTGAATCTTGAAACTTTCCTAGTCTTTTGTTGCCCCTGTCCCGACTTGTTGGAGAAATGTTGCTGGCATGAAATTCAAAAAGAGTAGATATTTTTCAAAAAAGCAATAAAAATTTCTCAGTTTCAATGTTTATGATGTCATTGGACTATTTCAATTAAAAATTGGGTTTGAATGATTTGCATATCATTGCTCTCCATTTTTGTTCATATTTTATACAACGTCCTGGGGTCTTTGGAAATGGGGTTGTATAAAATCAATTAATGATTGTGGGATCATTTTTTGTGACATTTTTCGCAAATAAAAACAGGGAGAAGCACAAAGATAAATTCGTCAGATTACAGGTAAATTTTAATCTTAACGGGATGCCCGTTTTATTTTGCGTGCACTTAACCTGCTCAGAATTTCATTGGCTAACTGGAAGATTCAGTTCATCAGATCTGGTTCAACTTACTGTAAGAAAAGGTAACTCTCTGACAAAGTTCCAGGCCAGAGTCTATCCCACGGTCCGCCACATTTCTGGAAATTTAGACAATGGTCGAGATCCTGCTTTCGAATTTTAGTCGGATCCAAAGTGTATCCCAAATACCTGGATTAAAAAAAACCCAACCACAGAAAAAAGAAGGTAATAAACAAAGTTAAAGGTGACCTAATATGCTATTTTTCCAAGTTTATATTTTGGTCTTTGACTCCCCTAGAGTACTCCTGATCGCACAAAGTAAAAAAAGGGTATTTATTTCGCTCATACTGCCATTCTCAAAAAACCCCATTTGTAGTTTATTGTAGTCTCTGCCTGAAATGCCTCATTGGGGTGGCTCTTCCGCTATGGCCCCCACTCCTCGTGTGCCCACTTTCTTCTGACTGGCCAGCTCTGTGGAGGGCGGATCTAGGCGGGACGAGACAGAAGAACCCAGTTTTCTGAGTCTGCCTCTCCACCAGACGTTCACAGCAGCAGTTGCTATCTGAGAAGAACTTGACGGGCTAATTCCGAAATCAAAGGCAGTACATAGGTCTAATGAAAGGAACTTGTTCTAATAAACGCAATGGCGAAAGTGGAGGACGCAGTGCGAAAGTCTGGCAGCTCAAGCACGAATTTGCTATCGGCTACAGATTGTTATGGCAACAGTTGGTGAGTAGGGCGGTTTTTCTGCTTTTTAGCTAGGACGCAGGGGAAGCTAGAATCCACCCCATATAGACACATTTGTAGAATGGGTCGACAATGCCCAAGTGTAGACCGGAGAGCGTAGAAATCCGGTGGGTCTGAGTTTAGAGGGAAACATGGACAGTGAGGAGCAGCTAAAAGTTAACCAACAGCTTATGGACTGCTTTGGTGCGTATTAGGACCTGCTGGTTCGTGTGCATAGCTGTGGTGTGTTGTTAGCGTGGACAAATGAACAGCTTTCACGCTGGTATATGACGGAGGGGCGAAAGCTCCAAGCTAAATTGCCTTTTCGGAAATTGCCCGTGGTTATGGTT
Organism: Gymnothorax reevesii; assembly: GCA_029721435.1. Taxonomy (NCBI): domain Eukaryota; kingdom Metazoa; phylum Chordata; class Actinopteri; order Anguilliformes; family Muraenidae; genus Gymnothorax; species Gymnothorax reevesii. Next base: position 25,014,580 of record CM056574.1, on the reverse strand, counting down.
TACTTATTGCTCTAGATGACCAGCTTTTCCTTGCGGAAAATGGGCGCATTATGGATTGTGTGCAAGAGCTAGATAGAGCTCCGGTTATGTCATGAACATAATACAGGCTTTACAGACCGTAAGTTCCATCTGCGTGAACTGTTGCTTATGTAAAGCTAGCGAATCGATCACTTTTACAGGAAAGAATTTAATATTCACTCAATGGCAATGGAAAGAAATTGTTTGTTATACCACACACGTTATTATTAATTATTTATCCCTGCTTGCTCTGGCTCAATTTTTTTTAGGCCCCAGTGTGTACTCTTGCATGTTTCTGGGCCTGCATAACTGTACTTTCCATAAATCTGACCAGTGCGTCCTGGCATATAGCTTATCTGGAGCCATGCGAACCTGATGGACCCATGACAATGGCAAGATGTTCTTTCTCTCTCTTAGTTTATGTGTTTACAGAAGAAGGAGTACAAGGGAGAAGCTTCGGAATGTATAACAAGATAAGCTGGAGCCATGGGAGATGATAGAGAGGACAGGTGATCCCATCCCTAACAAGATGAATGTGCGCACCCAAGGGCAGCATGACATGGGTTGCGTGAGATGGCAAGAGCTCTCCAGATTACCTCATCATGTGTAAATCAGCACGGAGGGAGGAGAATGTCATGAAGTATTCCTCCATAAACCACAGAGAAACTAGCTGTATTCATCCTTGATTTTGCAGACTTGACTTTTCTGCAGAAAAAGTAAACTGACTTTGGCTGGGATATTAACTTCTCTGCCTCCGACTGATTTTTTCCTGAGTTGTCTAAGTTTCTTTTGTGAAGGTAGTACGAGGAATGTAATATCAAAATTCCTACAACAATAACCACAGAGACAAACCCTTGCAATACAGGTTTTACAGACAGCAAGTTCTGTCACTGTGAACAGTTGTACCAAGCATCCAAATTACAAACCAGTATTAAAAGTTAGATTCAAATAAGGTTTATGTTCACACGCCTTCTGTAGAATTTCCCCTGATATCACTCTTGCATATTAAGGACACAAATATTAGCAACAGTAACTTGGCTACGTTAGCCGCTGTGCTACAGCCACAATCAACAGGCTATCACGTCAGATTGGCCTATGCAGTAAAAACAAATTACAGCCTCTGCGTCTGTGAGTCACGGACACTTGCGACAGAAACAGGCTTTATCTTCAGATATTTTACAAAGCCTGCGTTTGAGGCCAGTTTTTGGTGCTAACTATCGCTAGCAGTGCTGATAGCCACCCGTAACACGTTAGCTTCGCTTACATTATTTGCTGTTTATTGTTACTTACATCTTGTGGCCCCGAGCGCTTGATCAATACAACTGCTTCTGGTCGAATTATCCTTGATTGACAAAGCTGTCTTTGGTAAAATGCCGAGCACAAACAACTAATGCTCCCTTTGACCGTGGCTGTTTGCTGCCAGCAAACAAAAAAGCCACCTGCTGATTTCTGGTGGCATCGTCTTTTGGAAGAGAAAAATTAGTTTTGCGTACAAAAGTAAACGGACAAGTAGCTTTGGGAGAGATACTGAGAAAATTGCACCTCAAATGATCTGCGGTTCTTCTTTTGTATTTCGAAAAGTGTAGACGCTACTAAGGCATAGTATGATCTGCCTTTGTTAGTGCCTGCTAGAACAGTTTCCGGTGTGGGCAGGTCCAGTGCTGCGATTGGCTCTGGCTAGGTCTGTACTGATTGGACGGCACAACCTGACGTCAGGTTTTACCTGATCTCGTGAAGATCTCGGGAGGAGCTGTTCAGAGAGGAAATCATGCTCACGAAATCACGTTCTTGGATTACAGCAAAATCCCTGTATCTTATGTTTAGAAACTTGGTTGAGCATAGACAACCAACATTATAACATTACTAATATGTATTAAAAGAAGGATCAGCATGTTAGGTCCCCTTTAACATTAATTTCCAATCTTGTGCAGGTCGAACAGAGCAGAGTGGCTTTGACCAGGCCAAAATGTTACAGCCTGATGATCTTATTGCCGCCTCTCTGAAGCAGTAAAGCTGGCGGAAGCTCCCAGTCAACAGTGGTAAATAACAGTTATCCAAGAAGGAGCAAACTCTCAAACTAAGGACAGGGTGTTGGGCACCCAAGGCTCATTGTCGTGTTATAGCAATGAAGTGTGGAGGATTATATTTCAATATTTCACATAATATTCATCAGTAAATCAATAACCAGATATGTAAGAAGTAGTAACACACACACAAACACAAACACACACACGCACACACACACACATACAAGCAGTTCACACACGCAGGGGCAGTGCACACAGATACTTGTGCGCGCACACACACACACAAACACACAAGCAATTCAATTCACACATGTATGAGCAGCTCACACACACATAAGCCGAGGGCTCCTGTAGGTTTGATTGGTAAGCGGGCTACAGTTTAGTTGATTTGAAAACATAAGCAGATGAAACATTTAAATATATTTGATTTCTGTAGCTTTGATCAATATTTGTTCAGTAAAGTCATTGGTTGTTACTGAAAACTGTATCCTATGCCTTTGGCTGTATTTTTCCTCTCTTGACTGTAATTTTCCTCTCCTTTTTAGTTTAGTTTCTTACTTTTTTATGAGACCAATATTTCTGTGAACCACTATTATTTTACAGAGAATTTCATATAGAGGGCTTGCCAACCAATAGAGGAAAGAAAATAAATTAAGAGATAATAAGTGTACGACACATATATTGTGATTGGAGCAAAGTTAGTTGAGATTTTCCCATAAATATGGCTCTGTCAAGAACGCTGTTAGTACTTCTTGCACAAGAATTACTCTCTGGGTTTGGATTATTGCACAGTTCAAGGCTGGAATAAAGATAACTACTGAAGATTTTGTCTCTCTCCAATTATTCATGAACAAGGGGACCTCAAAAATATGCAAACATTTGGTTGGGAAGACACAACAGAAGACTATCCTGTCTGGACCAAACTGATGGAAGGGGCTAGTTTGGCACAAGGTGCAGAAATTTTTTAATGATGGCCATGGGTAAAAAAAACTCAGAACAGACAATGCGACATATCCTGCTCAGAATGGGGCTTTGCAGCCACAGAGTGGTTAGAGTGACCATTCTAGCCCCTGTCCATTGTTGAAAGTGTCAAAAATGGGAATGCGAGCAATGAAATTGGGGCTTGCAGCGACAGAAGACACCTCATAAGATGAGTCCCATTCTTTTTTGCATTATGTACATCAGTCAGTTACATGTGGCCCGTTTACCTGAGGTAAAGATGGCACTAGGATGCACTGTGGGGAAAACAGACAGGCTGTTGGAGTGAGTGCAATGCCCTGGAAGATGGTCATCTGGGAGATTCAGGGTCCAGACATTCATGGGGATGTCAATTCGATGGAACTTTTTTTCAGCAGCATGCAGAGGACCAACAGCATGTTAGGTAGGTGGTCACAATGTTTCGGCTTATTGGTGTGTATTGTCCTTTATCCAATGAATGATGAAAAATCAGTGTGATTCAACCCATTAGATAAAGGTTTGGTATTACTCACGTGTAATACAACTTTCTTGCATTTCTATCATGCTAGCTAGCTAATTATTCATCCCATTGACTTGAATTGACCACAAAATAGAAGCTAATGCCTTTCCTTAATTTTCCAAAGAATACAACGCAAACATTAAGAGGATAAATAGGATCTCAAATTCATTAGCCCAAAATATCAAATTTATGGAACTTAAGCAGTAATTTTCATTTATTCTGAGCCTTCAATGAAAATGGCCACTCTCTTTTCGTAAGTTTGATATCTTGGGCTTTTCAAACAGCAACCGCAGCAAAAAAAATGGCAGTTCCCAAAAATGTTTTTCATGATTGTTAAAGACAAAAGAGTCGATGGAATTATTGTAATACCTTTCTGGCTAGGGAAGGTACAGTATTTTGCTTCAAAGTCGGCATTGTGTGCCCTTTTTCTTCAGACCTTTCAACTATAGAACACATATGGGACATTCTGGATTGAGCGATCCAGGCGTCAACCACCGCCAGCTACAGTAAGTCAGCTAAGACAAGCACTGACTGAAGAGTGGAACAGCGTTCCACATGGAACAATCAGACGTCTGGTGATGTCTATGAGATGCAGGTGTACTGCCATGCATGATGCTAATGGGGGACATACGAGATACTGATAGTGTGTATGTATATATGTATATATATATTAGTGGCGGCAGGTGAACTGGTGATAGGGGAGGCTCAAACCCATCCCTTGAAAATAATGATTGGTCATGACCGTGTTTTCAATCATTCATTTAAATTACCATTAGAAAAGCTCAGAAAACTCTCAAAATTTACAGGTGTGGTCAGTTTTCATTAATAACGCACACCTGTCAACTCATGCATCCCGCGTGAGTTTAGTGGTATATTTACGTTCCTCAGCTGTAGTCAGCAATTATTCAATTAACGCACGTGTAAGAGATCCTCGCATGGAATTGAAGTCGTTGTGCATGGAGGTTTCAGTTTCACCTGCGTTATGACTCCGGACTTCTCACGCTTTTTTTTACTCAGGGGTTGGAAGCAATGCATGTATTTCATGATCGTTTAAACTTTTTAAATGAAATAAGATCATTAGAAACAACAAAATTGGAAAAAGATGTTTCAAATGATCTTATTTCATTTGAAGCACCTAATTCCTGTTCTAACGATGCCGCCGCCATGAGAACCCTGACGGTCGTCTACTCCCGGTCATTGCTCGATGAACTGAAGAGAGGTAGGCAGGCCCAATGCGTTCTGGCTCCTCTTTTTCAGTTTTTGGTTGTACCAATAACTCAATAAACATAAAATGTTTGTATGGAAACAGAGTGCCTTATTTACAAGGTGATTAGCAAAGATTGCCCTTACCCAACACCTTACAGTCTACTCTCGATGCCAGCGAGTAGGCGCTTGGAGGGGCTAGCCGCGCTAAGACTGAAGTATCCACCCATGAGGATATATGTATGCCATGGGCAGGATGGGATCAAAAGTATCCACATCAAAGAAACCATTGATTATATTATCCAACCCCTTACTCAGATGCTCTCATTATCTCTTCGATCTGCAATCGTCCCCCAGGATCTAAACATTGCTAAAGTCATGCCTATATTCAAATATAGAAATTACTGACTAATATCTTTTTAGCCCTGCATTTCAAAAGTCTTGGAAAAGCTCATTTACTCTAGAATATCTAAACATCTAGCAGCAAACAACATAGTATACAAACATCAATGTGGCTTTCGTAAAAAATATTCTACTGAGCATGCCCTAATACAGCTTGTAAATCATATCTTTACGGCTCTCAATAACAGAAAATTTGCTCTAGGGGTCTTCCTGGATTTGACTAAAGCCTTTGATACAGTTTGTCATAATATTTGCCAAACTTAATATTGCCAAACTTAACAGATACGGAGTAGAGGATACTGCCCTGAAATGGTTTACTAATTATTTTGTAAACAGAGAACAATGTATGTGCCTCAATGGTTATTCCTATAAGAAATCAAAAATCTTGTTTGGTGTCCCCCAGGGATCAATCCTGGAACCTTAATCATTTTTCATTTACATAAATGATATGGCTATGTCATGCACTCATTTCCTTCCAATATTGTTCGCGGACAACACAAATCTCATAGTCTCAAGCTAAAATTTTAGTCAATAATTTCAAACTTGTACAAGTACAGCAAACCACATTCTCAGGAGTAATCATTGATGAAGGTCTAAATTGGTGCAATCTGGTATGTAAAAGATCTATGAAGATGCAAGACATACTGAGGAAGGTTTGTCCCTTAATTCACTCTTCAGCTCATTTTACATTATACTACAGTTTTATGTCCCCATTTATAAATTACTGCAATATTGTCTGGGTGGTGAATCATCCCACTTATCTCAACAATTAACATATAATCCAGAGGAGGTATCTGAAAATGATATCCCATTGAAGTTGATATGCTCCATCTGCACCTACCTAGAAAATACAAATACTACCTATTGACAAGGTGAATGTCTATCAAATTCACAAATTCATAAACAGGAGACAAGATCTTCCAGACACCTTTCAAAATTTCTTTATTTTCACTTCAGACATTCATTTACACCAAAACAGGCATAGTAATAACGCTTCCTACCTTTCTCCCAAACCCTTAGTCACCAGTATAACATCACTATAGAGGCCCCGAGCGCTGGAGTGAATTAAGCTTACCTCTGAGGTCCATGTCCTTTCGCTATGCCTTCATAAAGCATTTGAAAGAATATCTAATGTCCACATGATCTCTCCTGTCACTTTCTCCCCCTCGTCCTGTCTCAACTCTTATCCCTTTCGGATTAATTTTGTCTTTCCCCTAGTCCTTCACATTTTGCTTCTGAATCAAGTTACTTAGCTTCTGCTGATTCTTATTTTTTGAATTGTTTATTGGTTTATTTTTGTTAGGCTGCGTGTCATAAGTATCGATATGCTTAGGGGTGGAACTCTGTACAAGCCCGCATGGGCTTCGTTCCCTCCTTGCACAGATGTGTAATTCAATTTGTGCTAAACAAATAAACTTAAACCAATGCAAGTGTTACAATTATGATTTCACTGCTTTCATTTGCTTTAAATAAGCTGGACATGAGTGAATTATGAAAGGGGGTTGGCACACTGAGTTCTCCCTAATCGTCAAGAGCATGTGTTGTGGAAACGGTCAAGGACGTGAAACTACTACTTATCATGACACAGTCGTCCATAATCGCTGGTAATTTGCAGAAATGGTTTCATTATGAAGCGTGCTAACTAATCATAATTTCAAAGAACCATTGAGTGCTGGCGTATCAGTAGGTTATACTGAGCATGTGTGAAGGGTGCTTCGATTGTAACGATTCAGTAAGTCTTGTGTGCTGTATACCTCCAGAAGAATTGTTGGACATACTGACTTTACTCCTTCATAAAAAGGGGTCATTAGTTGTTGGTCATATCAATCATAACTATTTGCAATAGTCAAATAATGCATCTTTTTACCATGAACTATTAAATACATTAATCTTTTAGATAATACCACACTCTAAGTGTAATCCAACTGAGCTCCTCTTAATTGCGGAAATCTTAATGGTAATATGTATAATAATGCCTTCATATGATGCAATAAAACCCAACTGACTGTCCTATACATACAGATGAGATGCTTCGCTTTCAAAGCATCTCAAATGTGAAGGTTAGCATCCTTCACATTTCAATTTTCAGGAGTTGACGGGAAGCTTTTTTATTTATTTATTTTTTTTACTGTAATATATCATATCTATGTGTGAGATTGCAGCCACACAGATTGTCTGTTGCGTGGACAGGGATTCTGAGAATTTCTCTCATTTTTTGGCATGATTTAACCGAACTTTCTTCCAGAAAAAAAAGGGAGAAAAATCTGAGATGAATGGCTTACCCTCGGGCGGGCGGGGATGCTAACCAACTCATTTTTTAAAAATATGGCCTTACCACTGCCAATGGTGCCCCCCAGAGCTGAGGCGAGCCAAATAGATACAGTCGGCAACAATGGGAACGCCCATTAATGTCACATCTGGTAAGAGCCGAGGGGGAAAACAATCCTTCCCCCCCGTCCGCTATACAGTAAAAACGCGGAATTTAAACTTGTCTTGCTAATGCTAAGAAGTTGTACTTTGGGTCACTGTTGCCTGCTGACAAGGATCGATATATCAAAAAATCAACAATCTGGGCCCTGTTGATGACTAGAATCACCTGTTAGAAAATGAGAGGGAAGCCAATATAACCCTTAACAGAGGCCTCACTATGAATAATGATCAAGTCTTTGGTGTATTGTTATCAGTGATATTTTTTCCAGTGGAATCTGTGACCTGTGAACAATGAATTTTGCATTTTTTGTTGTTTTTGCTCAGTATTTCAGCAATTTTTATTTGTAATGCAACAATGAGCAAGAGGGTTTACATGTGCATATCTACACCTGTTTTGAAAGAATCATGTTTAAATTGCAGCATTTTTCATACATAGTCCCTACATTCTGGAGAGCCACATACAGTATACCTGCACGATGAACTTCACATTTTTTCATACAGAGCTGAATGCTGCAGCTGTTCATGCCCAAAAAATAAATAAATACAATGCAAACAAAAGATTTGAGGAGTCTCTTAAAACAAGGATCAAAAAAGTTCAATTCGAGTGACGTAGGCCATTTGAGAGAATAAAATTGAGAAATGAGCAGAAGCAGAATAAATTGATCAAAGAAAGCAAAAACATTGGGGAGGTCAAAATCAACTGTTTTCAAATTGAGTTAAAAAGAATGCATCAGTGAGCGCAGCCACAGGAAAAACTTTGTACACCATGGAGGACCACAGCAATGTGTGACTGAATTACTTTACTTGGTGAATAAAAATGTCTTTTCATCTGTCAAACCAGATTAACACTCTCTCGGATGCAGGCACAGACGTGTACAAAATATGCTGACTTAAATCAAGACTTTGCTGAGCATCCAATCACCATTGGTTTCCTAAAATGGCGGAAGTATGCATAAGTAGGACAGGAAACGCTGCAGTTATCACATGGTATTAATTAGAGGTTCACAATCTGTACTCTAACCTCATGTTTGGAACTTCATTTTTATTCAGATCCATTCTTTTGGACCTCAGAGTCAAATCAATTGAAATTCTGTTGCTGTACTAATACTCAAAGACTGCAATAAATGTAAAGTTTGGTTGCGAAAAAAAATGTTACAGTGTTAGATGACCGTTGAGGAAATTTACTTTGTGGTCAGATTTCTGTTGCTTAAGGAGGTTCTATCAGTTGTTCATGTCATAATTCACTCTGTAATAGCCAGCGACATCAATATTGGCCAGTATCCAGTCTGTCCCAGTCAATTTCAGAGGCTTGAGAGTTTCTGTTCATTTAAAAATAATAGAATTATTATAGATTAAACAAAAGCTTGAATTCTTACTTTATAGTCAAGAGGATAATACAATTTAATTCTCAAGTATGGTATTTTAAACTTTCCATCAAGCTATGGTAATCCATACAAGGCACCAAAATGACAACTGCCAAATTCCCATGTACGATAATTGGTAGCATGAAATAATTCATTTCAATTGTTGTAATTTCATAGCATCTGGATTTCTTAGTTTCTACCTGTTTAAAATCACTAAAGCCAGTGGTGCTGTTGAATTTGCAGGTTGTTTAATATCAGAAGTGGTGGGGCTGAAGCTCAGGGCATCATGATGCAGTCAGCTACTCAACATGGCTGCTCTCAACTGAAGTCAAAGTTAGAGCCACTTCAAATGGAAAAAATACCATATATTACAATACATAAAAGCATATGATCAAAATATAGCAAAATTCCCCATTAAATTGAACGATATAGAAAAATTCAGCAATAAGATATCGCAAATTAATTCAAAAATATGATGGTATAAAATATACTTGAACTTGCTAGAATTGTATTTCTTCCCGATATATTTTGATATCTTCCGCACGCGGTCTGGGAGGGAGTATAAAAAATGCTGGGCCCAGCAGGGGAGCTTCATTCGAGTCTGAGCAATTGACGACACAACATCTTCAATAGATTACTGCCTTCTTTTTATACTGTGGGCACAAACGTGCTCCAAAGCTGCCCAGCCTCCACATTTCATCCGTAGAAAGCCTTGACAGAACGTGAAAAACGTGTCAGAGCTTAAACAGAATGTGAGAGACATGAGGGACCCCATCAGAACCTGACGGGGAACATACGTACTGGCATCGGTGGTAGACCGCGGGCGGAGCCGTAGTGCGCCTCGGACTCAGCAGCCCCTTCCCCCCCCACGGCCCGTCAGGGATACCCTGATAGACCATGGGAAAACTTGCCAAAACAGAGAATATACAGAGAATACAGAGAAAAAAAAATGGCAAAAATCCCGCAGTGCACTACGTTTCGGTCAAGCGGGGCTGCCATGGCCGCCGGCAACATAATGTAAGCCTAGCATAACTCAGAATATTTTACTTTGTAAGGTTTATGTTATTGACTGCAGTGGACGCAATTTCTCAGGGTAATTTAAACCACTTAGAGGGGTAAGTACTGTTGCAATAAAGCATACAGCAGTAAAGCTTATAATCATGCATACATATACACTACAGGCCAAAGGTTTGGAAGCAAGATCAAATTTGTTCAAAAAAGATCATAGTTTCAATAGCATACTTTGCAACAAAATAAACAATAATTTTTTTTTTTTTTTTTGCTTAGATGTTGCTTTCTTCAAAGTAACCTTTAACAACATCATGGCATATAAGAGGCATTCGTTCCCCAAGTTATTTAAGGTATGCGCCAGGAATTGCATTCCAAGCTTTCTTAAGTTCATCACTGAGAGACTGCTGATTTGTGGGATGCACTTTTCTGATAGATTGATCCAATTTGTCCCACGCAAGCTCAATTGGAGAGAAGTATGGAGACTGAGGGGGCCAGGCCATCTTCTTGTTTGTCTAGGTAACCCTGACAGAGCTTTGCAGAATGCTTAGGGTCCTCGGGGAAGAATGCTTAGGGTCCTCGGGGAAGAATGCTTAGGGTCCTTGGGGAAGAATGCTTTTGTCCTGTATTGGCCTTGCTTCCAAACTTCTGGCCTGTAGTGTTTCTTATTCTTGGACACACATAGAGAACTCAAAGACCCTAAATTTGATGACAGACTCTCCTTACATTGCGGCAACAGGGCTATTCACAAGATCAGCAAGCTGACTCTGTATTGTAATTAACCTCTCAACGACCCACCAATGCCGTCAAGGGAAAGCAGCTGTACTGGCCGACCCCTTCTATTTGGTCAAGCCATGACTTACTCGAATTCCAAAGGCCTGCCAACAATGGACTCAGGGTCCAGCAGGAAGTGTTTCTGGGAGAGCTCTACTGTGCGAGTGTCGATAGTGACCACAGGAAACCCCATCTGGGGGATCCAACGATTCATGATGTCATTCACACTGTGTGGAAGCGACAGGCCAGAGGTACTGCTCACTGCTTGAAAATGGCCAAAATAACATCAAAGAATTAGATTACTTTTGTGATTTATTAACCTTTTATAATATCTTTGAAGTGCTCATGGTGACCAGCTAGTCATTGCATATATTTTGCAGTAAAATCTGAGAAAAACATCAAGTACATTCTATCAAAGTTCTCCTGTGTTTTTGTCTCTGGTATTCCACAAGAAAAATACGCTGCCTGTCTAAAAAAAAAAAAAAAAAAAAAGTTGCCATTTTGAATATAAATAAGCAAATACCATGACTGAATCATATAGACTTTAAGAGGCCCTTGCCCTTCATCCAATGGGAAGCCATGCCTACTGATAGGTGCGTCGCATTGTATACGACGGTCCAGTTCCCCAATTATACATTTCATATCCAAAATATTATTTTGAGGGTAATGTAATTTAATAAAATTTATATTAAAAATATTGAATGCACAGCATTGACAAAGATGAAAGCGTTTGTGCATGAAATGGCGCATTGTGAAAAAGAGCAATCATTGATTCAATAGATAAAACTACTCACTCAGTGTTTTCACACATCTGCACGTCCATTTCAAAATACAATGTAACCTTTAGTTCCGTGATATGTGCATGAAATCGTCAATCAAATGTCCGTTTGAGGTTAGGTAATGTTTTACTTATCTTTCGGAAATAGGCGCATGGAACTGACATTTGAAGATATGCAGCGTTTCTGCCATCCTGGATACAAAATAAGTGCTATACTTGAAAGGATTGCGGTTTGAAAGCTTGCATCGGTGTAGACTCGCTGCGGAGGGTTAAATCACTTAAGGTGTTTTTCCACTACACGGTACCGGCTCTACTCTAGTTTACTCGGCACCGGGTACTTTTGGGGGGTTACTCTTCCATTAGAGGATAGTACCGACTCCGTGGTACCTGCTCGTCGTTGCGCAGCATGTTACTGCCGCGACGGCATCCTCACTTCTATCAAGTTTACTTTTATTCCATCGATTTAGTTAAAATGTATGTGTTTAAATTAGGAGACGCGTACTACCGTCACCACATTATGGCACTGAAGCCCGCGAGTGTTTAATTGTCATTTTTGTTTGGGCATCAGCATCCGTAAAGTCATTTTCCGCACAATTTTCGTAAAATAGGGGCAGCAACTTTCTCAAGAAGAATTAGGGGAACAGAATTGGACACAACCGCGTTGCTTCTAATTTTGCTACGACCAGGGTCACAGACAAAGAAACGCATTTTATTAATGCAGCAGCTTCGGTGAACAAACGCAACCTTGTTTGAAAGATAAGACAACTCACAGTATATTTATCAGCTTGCCTAAAATAACACACATTTCAAAAACACAATTTGAAGACCTGTTTCAATGGTGGCAAGTGAAGCCAGTTTCCCAGCGATAATGCGGAAGCGTAGCGAGTCGTCTTTCGCAGCCGATTCTCTCTGACCAATCAGTGGGCTGAAATGTTGCATGTCGCATTTTAGTACCTACTAGTACATGGCCGGCCGTTTTTTGGAACCCCAGGAGAGCAGGTACCAAAAAAAGTACCAGCTATAGAAAAGCAAAAAAGGCGAGTAGAGTAGAGCCGGTACCGTGTAGTGGAAAAGCGCCATTACACTCCGTGGAAATTAGTTTGGGATGACACTTACTGTGGCAGACCCTCCGCAGGAACGCGCAAACGGAGAGTGAGTGGATAGGGCGAGTGGATAGGGACCGATTTGGGATTGGGCCATGGTGTGTTTTGGTGGTGATTTTGTGTGAGAGATGACGAACCAGTGAACGACGCATTGAGAGGCATGGAGCCAGCTGGCGACAGGGGAAGCTCAAACCCATCCCATGAAAATAATGATTGGTCATGACCTGTTTTCATTCATCTAAATTGCCATTACAAAAGCACCGAAAACAACGTTACCAGATGTGGTCAGTTTTCAATAATAACTCACACCTGCCAACTCAAGCATTTCGGTGAGTTTAGTGGTATATTTAAACACGGAAAGTTTTTGTCAAATTGATCAAATAAGCATAACATTTTTTTCACCCACAAAAAAAAAAAAAAAAAAAACCTTGTTCAAAGCGCCACGATGTAGCCCGATATCAGAAGCAACTCCTGTCAAACTGTAGATTCAAGCTGCTCTTCATATTTTGGCCACCAGATGCCATCAAAGAAGACACTGGAGAAGCTTCGAGTATTGAACCCTTTTTCGATGTTTCAGAAAGCTTCATTTGGCCATCACGAACAAACACATTTGAAGCATCAAATGCTAACTTAATGTCTTACAAAATGACTTTGTTTCACAAAATACAGTTGATAAAATTTTAAAGATATGCCGCGACAGAGTCTGATCAACATCAAGGCTGTCAGGGAATATGTGGGGAGACGGACACAAGTGAGACTGTGAGTCTGCAGAGGAGCTGTGGCATAACCAAACAGCCAATGATCTTATCAAACTAAAGGACTGCAGGCAGTGCCCAAATTTTCAAGCTGAGAGAAGTCACTTGAAATATTGATTTGTATACGTTTTTATCCATTCACAGCATGTTATAGTATGCTTTAATATTCAGAAAGATTTTTGGAAGCATCTTTGCCTCACTGAATTATGTTAAATGTGCCTTTGTGTTTGCACAGTACTGTAAATTCTTCCCCTGTGGAAACATTTTTTTTATTTGATTCATTTAATCATTATTAATTGCTTATTTGGTTCCATTTGATTGTTTATTGATTCATTATTATTAATTGATTATCCTTGCTTGCGCATATTCTGTTTCAGATCATAGGCCCAGTGTGCGTGTGCTAACATATTTTTTATTTAGCAGGGGCCTGCATAACTGTGAATTCCAGTGTGTCATGGCATGTAGCTTATCTAGGACCAAGCAGACCTCAGGACCATAAACAAGAGCAGTGTGTGTCTCTTCTAGTCTTTTGTTTTACCAGGAGATGGACACGGGGGAGCCTGGGTGAGATAGGCTTAGGAGATGATAAGAAAACCACCTGTCTATTGCGCATACCACGGGGTGGCTTGACGTGGGCTACGCGCCTGACGTGGACTACGTGCGTCTGCGAAAGCATTCCAGCAGATGCCATGATGTGTAAAACAGCGCGGGGGGGGAAGAACGTCAATATGTTTTTCCTATAAAAGCCACAGAATCAGATACTGTCCTTATCCTCCATCTTGACTTGACTTGTATGGGGATCCTTTGCTGCAGAAAAGTTAACGGACTTTGGCTTGAAAATTAACTTCTCTGCCTCTGACTGATTTTTTCCCTGAGTAGTCTGGGTTTCTTTTGTGATGGTGATACGAGGAATATAATGTTACAATTCCTTTAACACCCCTCCTTTGGCTACAGCTTAAAATAGCACTTTGAATCCTCAAATTTTCACAAGAAAGCTCCTCAAAAGAAAAATGTGCTTCGCGGGGGCGAAGGCAGTACCCCTCAGCCTGGGCACGCTGAATCAAAGGTGAAGGTGTTTGAGCCAGAGTGAAAGGTCATTGTGGTACAAAACCTGGACGAGGCACACCTACCCACCACGGCAAGTCCACATATTGTATGCAAAATCAAGTTCCTAACCCAAGCGGTTTGAGCGAAATAGCCTGGACAAAGCTTTAAAGGTCATTGAGGCAAGGTCATTCTGTACAAAACCTAAACGAGGCACATCAAGCACTAAAGTGAGTACAAATATGCAAAACTAAGGTCCTAACCCAAGCGGTTACAGAGAAATGGTCTGGGGAAAAAATAAATAAAAATCCCCATCCGCCCGCCTGTCTGCGAATGGGAGGACAATACCTCTCTGCCCCTTAGTCAGGGCTGTGGGGCAAAAAGTATGATGCCAGAGTAACTAAAATATATAAATTCAATGCAAACCAAAGACTGGTTGGCATGGATGGAATCAGATTATGACTTGGAGTCAAGCAGATTCATGTTCTTTTTGTACATTCTGAGCATGCGCAGTAAAGACAAGCTCCTAACCACTTTGAAAGTCATTGGAATGTGCTGGAGAGGCCTACAGAGTGGGTCAACCACCTTGTAAAGATAAGAGCTAGAGCCAAAAAAATGAATGTAACTGATTGAAAATATATTCTAACGTTGCATACGGTTGTCATTGACAAATTCGCACTGTAATCAAAGCTACAGGGGTTCCAAGTAAATTTGAGTGTGCGACTTTTTGGCCAGGCATTGTACAGGCATTGTACATTTTTTGCGCTCTACATTGAGCTCCCCTATTTTCTTATTTCATACTTTTTACCAGTAGAGAAACTTCCGGACATTGCGGCATGAAGTGCAGTTGCGACAAGGGAAAAAACCAGTAATATTATCTAAGCGTTCCCGTGGACGTTTGGAGTGATCAAAGGTGTCGGAATGTACCAGTTTGTCTTTAAGGTTAGAGGACCTGAAGTGTGTGAAAAGTGGAGGGCTGGGGAAGAGTTCTGCACCCTTAGCATCAACCTGCAGGACATGCCAGTGCTCACCAGTCTCTCTACTGGTAAAAAATATGAAATAAGAAAATTCATTACCTCTAGCTCTGCCAATATTATCTATTTGGTGTATTGTCCATGTGGCCTGCAATATACTGGCTGCACGCGCAGACAGCTTAGGGTTCGCATCAATGAACATTGTAATGCAATTAATAGAAAGGACCCAAAGTCACCGGTTGCCCAACACTTGTCTGAAGCTAACCACCTAGCGTCTGACTTAAAGTTTATGGGCATTGACAGAGTTTTTTCCACCCGAAGAAGCGGTTGCACTGCACAGGCTCTTCTCCAGTGCGAAGCGCGGTGGATATTTTATTGAAGAACTCGGCACCCACAAGGTTTAAATGATGAATTTGATTTAACATGTTTTCTGTGGTCCATATTGTCTTTTGTACACTGGTATTGGTTTCTGGTACGATTTTCTTAAATTCACATTAATATTTTCCATGTCTGCATATGTACCACTACATTGTATTTAATCTATTTTTTTTATTTACTTTTTCTTTTTTTTCTTTTCTTATCTATTTTTCTTTATTGTATATTTATCAAAACCATTGTCTGTTAACCACAACTAGCTGGATGGTGCCCTTTTTGTTATTCCAATAGAATTTATCCCGTTTTACTTTCAGTAGAGCTGCATGTACAGTACGTATTTTGTTTTGTAAAAAATAAAATAAATAAATAAATTCAAGGGGCTCTAATTTTCACACATTTCACACAGTATGGATGTACAGTGGCTTATAGGCCCTCAAATTAAAGTCCCACTTTAAATGTACTCAGGTCAGCATGAGGTGAGCTGAGTATGAACTTAACAGCTCTTCTAATTTGTGCCTCAGCTCAAATACTTACAGACCTCACTGTCCATAACATCATACAAGTCATGCCTGATACTGAGATTTAGAATGCTCTGAACGGGTTTAGGTTAAAACAGCACAAAGTTAACTGGTTAGTTTTGTTCAGTATAGGATTGGGCCAAAATAAGTAGCTTATGAGACAGGGCTGTGTCATAATTGCCAATTAGCGTACCCCAGATTTTGATGAAGTGTTTAGGGGTTACTAGCTGTTAGCAGTGAGAGATTTCCAAAATGGAAATTGCTCCTTGTTTTTGCTGCACAACTTTCTTTTGCTTGAAACCATAACGGTCTGTTTGTTGGAAAGCGTTTGGGTATATTTGAAACATGAAGCTCCACAGAGTGAGCTAAAGGCTGCTTCGGTGTCTGTCTCTGTCTTACCTGATTTAGAGAGGGGGTAAGTGGCATTGTAGTACTTTTCAAAAAACTTAAGGATTGGCCCAGTCACATTCAGGGCATATTTTCCCTGGCCTTCATCAATGGCCTTCCTGCGAGCCCAGACTCGAATCTACAAAGGAACAAAATACACAAATATGAATTAACTTTAAATCACCATTTATAATCCTCATATCATTGGAAACTTTCACTGAGCAAGAAAAAGAAACCCAACCCAAACATCTCTGAATGTGTTCAGATGGGAAAAAAAAGAAAAACTATCATTCTGGAATGTTATGTGATGCAGTTGCACAAACAGTATGACTGTGGGTCTCAGGATCTCATCACAACCTGTTCAAGTTGCCCTCAACGAAAAGTAGACAGGTAAGCTGTCCATGGCATATGCCTGCCCATACTATTACTCTTCCACCACCATGTGCCACCCTACGCATGACATTAGCATCAGCGTAACGCTCGCCCACACATCACCATACGCATTGTCTGCTATCAGCGTGGTACAGTTGGAATCGCGATTCATCGCTGAATAACACTGTCCCCCACCATGCAAGCGTCCAGAGAAGGTTACGGTTGGCCCAGTCGAGTCTGTATCGATGAGGTCGAGACCTCGGTGCGGTCACCAGGCTCGAAGGTCTGCCTCCCTCTGGCGGTTTCAGACAGTCTGAGCTGATATCTGCCTGTTGTGAAGTCAGAGAGTCTCGTCAGCTGTCCTGGTGGCTGGTCGGAGCTGATCACGGAGGTGCTGGAGTCGCATGTGCCGATCCTGGGTGGGAGTGGTCACTCGCAGTCGCGGGGCATGTGGACGATTCACAGTGCTGCCAGTCTCTCTGAATTGACGTCTTAACTGGCTGATGGTGGAATGACGCACATTCAATTGTGTTGAAACTGCTGTCACAGATATCCCAGCATTCAGCATGCCAATGGCACACTCCCTCATGACTTGTGACATCTATGGCATTGTGACTTGTGACATTTTGCGGGGTTTATTGACCCTGGTGCAAGGAGTGCCTGTGTATTGGTCATGCTGACTGACCAACTCAATGTTCTGCTCTGAGCAGCTCAGGGGCAGACTAACTCAATGAGTGAGTAATCTCACAGGGAGTGGCCAATGAGAAGTGGGTCACCAGAATTGAGCAAAACAAATCATTCAGTACACCATTAAACACTATTTGTGGGCATATTTCATTTTTGGTCAATTTAACTCAGCATTTTTAGTTTGTGCGTTTATATTTTTGTCAGATGAGAAAAATACTGTAAATAGTATAAACATTTCTTGAATGATTATTTCGGCTCATTGGACCACAGCAAGATTGCGATCTGCTGTTTCAGGCTACGCGGGTGTTTTCTTGGAACCCACAGCTGTCCTTTCCTTAAGACACGTGCAAATCTCTGGCAATAATTATGATGAATGCGATAAAAACCCTCTGCAGACTTTGTATTTGCAACAGCTGTCACACATATTAATTTTGACCAGAATAATGAGCTAGCATGGAAAGTAAACATTACACAGCTGCATTTTGCTTTATACTCTCCCAACTAGGTTCTGAACTCTAAAGTGAACTGAGATAACTCAAGGTTGTCCCAACACAGCTGTTAAGTTATGATTATCATAATGATGATGATTATCATTATTATTAGTAGTAGTAATAGTAATAGTTGTAGTAGTAGTAGCAAGAGTAGTTTCAGTAGTAGTGCAATGAAAATATGTGCAGCTCATTGTTATGCATCATGAGGAAAAAAAACTAGCATTTTAAAAAAATTACTACCAAAACAACTTTCTCCATGGTCTCTATAAATGTGAAGTCTGACACTATGAAGGCCAAAAGATAGGTGGACATTCTTTCTGTGGGCTCAAATGTAGTCCTTGTCACTGGGACATCATCTATGAGAGTGTTCACGGTCTCTACAAGACAGAAGAAGAGAGTGGATCAGGTGATCTTCATTCACTTTTAATTGCTTGATCCTCATTGCACAGCCTTTATTATTTTCTTACTGCACATTGTCTTTCTTTTGCCATTTATTTACAAGTCTAGTGTAAGGTTGATCTTTCAATCACGTTCTCAAACCTGATTCCCACCATCCTGTATCAGAGGCCCACTGCCCAACCAATGGGAAGTTTTCACACTTCAATGCAGAGGCTATTTAACTCTAATGAACATTTGGAAACATTTTGGCAAATGTCTATTTCAACATAGCAGGGGAAGAACTCCATCCATTTATTAACTTCATTCTCATGTCTCTGTTGCCGTGGGAAGTAGAGTTTCATCGGTAACTATTCAGCACAAAATGTCAGAGGTGTCAGGAATATCTGAGTATCTTCGAGTTAAAAATGTGCAACTCATAGAAGATACAATCATATAATTCTGAAGACTGCAGGGAGGTCTTTACAGACCCCATATCCCCAGAAATCACCAGAAACTAAAGAACCCCTGGCCTTCATTGCTATGTATAACGGCCACTGTGAATAGGTAAGCCTTTGCACAAACCCTTAACCATCCCGTTGGACAGGGCCATAGTTCCAGGCTCATGAATCAGTGTGATATAGCAGACCGCTTTCATTGCCGGTTCATCAAAGCAAGGGAACGCCTTCCAAGCATCTGTGGGCTGCATCTGAGTCATGGCAACCACTCTGTAAAACATTAATGGGTTTCAGTGGAATTGCATTCACTTCAAACAGATATTATCGCTGCATGTGAAGCAGCCATTTCAGAAAACCAGAGTATTTCCCAACAAACAAGTTGCCAAATGAAGGAGATGGCAACACGAGGGTTTGTGCTCTGATGTAGCAAAGGGAAAATGCTCATTACACATGTGCTCGAGTGGCCGGGACTCAGCACTGAGGAGACAAAAGCTGATAATTGAGGAGGCATTCCAAAAAACTGATCATTAGTTTTGACTTGATTTAAATCATTTTTTATTTAAATGTTTTCCAATGATCTGAATTTGCAGGTAATCATGCAGCTTCTTTGTATAATGATGGCAAGTCTATGATTCAAGTGAGAAAAATGTTCCATTCACCAAGTACATTTAATGAAAGCCATAAACCACACTGATAATGTTCAGGTTAGCGTTTGCTACGTTCCGCAAACCAGGCTATTTAAAGCGCATTGTTAAAATTAAATCAGTGTTGCATGTACTCACAACATTGAATGACATTGATTGAAATCAGCAAAATTTTGCTTGCATGTGTATACTTCTTTTCTTTAAGATAAAACTCTTAACTAATTCAGGGTAACTGACTACAATAAATAGTATTGACTGCTGTCTGACTGATTACACTGATAATCCTGGAACACAATTTAAAACAATTCGAGACAAATAACCATTTGAAGGGAAATTTACTGCCTCCTCAATTTAAGCTTGTTGTCACTGTTGTACACACCTTCGCGGAGATACTAAAGGAACAACTGGACTGGCAACAGAATGCAGACATTTTGGAAAAGGGGAGTCTAAATGTAAAATAAAATTTCAGAAGTAGCAAATAATAACAATTTTCCTTCTATTGGGCTGATTTATTGAGATAATTTGCCCTTGTCCATTCTTTTATCTTTGTCCAACCAGAAATGGGAGTCAGTCCAATATCATAATGCCAATGCTCCCTAAATACAACTGCAGCTGATATCTACAAATCAATCATTAAGATCATTCACAGCTCCAAAAGAACAAAAAAGAGCAGAGAGCAACTATCAAAATAAAGCATTTTGTAATCAACTGACTAATACCACCACATGGTGTTAATTGATAAATACACTCTTTACACTGGTAAATCCTAACTGGACTCATAACCTAATTTTGTACTTTCGGTATAGGTGGGGAATATCTTTCAAATACGTTAAGTACATAAAGGAATTTTGGCATTGAAAAAAATATATAATAGAAAATAAAAAAACGTAGACTAAATATTTGAATATTCTTTGGGAAAAAACACCTACAAACATTTGGTTAGACAAATTAAATTAAAATTACAATTAAAAATAATTTTATGCCAAACAATATCTGACTAATCAGTTAAAGAATGTCATTTTTGAATCATTGTGTATTTTGTATTGTTGGTATTTTGGTATTTGGTGTTTTGTCATGTTTCTTCTCATGCAACTTGGGATTGTTCTGCTCAGTTCAGCTTCAATTTGCATTATTCAAAGTACATACAGTACAGTGTGCTCCATGATGTGTTGGACAGTTTTTTTCCTCCAAATTTGGTTCTATATTCCACAATTTTATGAACTAACAAGTGATCAATTTTTACGTAAGAACGTATTCTAATCTTTTTAAATGGTATTTTTTGTTTTGAATTCAGTTTAACAATGCTTACAATACAGCTTTTTTTACTCACTGTTCCGCCATTTCACAAAAGCAAAATCTTTTAAGCAAATTAAACTCAAGGCACTTTTGGTTAATTATGGACATTCAATGGCTTTCTAAGAGTAGGTATAAGAGAGATATTAGCATCTTGTCCTGATTCCAGGTTTTTGATAGCGATGAAATTCAACCTATTTTTTTTTTTTTGGATACAATATAAGTGAATAATTTATTTCCATTGACTCAACATCAAATATTTAGTGTGATTGATTCCTTGGGATCCCAGTTTTAATAGACCTCACCATATGTGAGCCACAGATGCACAAAAATATTTTTACAACCTCAAAGCACTGGAAATAGCAGATCATTTCTTACTTCGGAGCTCCATCCTCGACATATTCGCTCCTGTAGAAGCCTCTGAGGTCATCGGACAGCTCACCCTGGAACTCTGTTTCTAGCTTGTAGGTCTCTCCTGCAGTCAGCAGGCCGCTGAGCTGGACCACCAGGTACTGCGTCTCCACCTGCAGCCATGTGGCCTCCACAGCAGGAGCATAACCTTTCCCATGTAACATAGTTTTACCTCTAATGCACAGTATCATGACTACGCATTGGACATATCTGGTTCTCAGTTTAAAAAAAAAAAAAAAACCCTCACCTGTTCAATAAAATGACGTAAGCATAATTTTTATGAAAAAAAAAAAAAATACAGGAAAGAATATAGGGTAGGTGTAAAGTTCAGAATTCACCCTGTCACCAACTGCAGCAGATATATTTTTAATATGAATATTCAAAATGTCTGTATTCCATTTGCCCATAGGATAACGGTTTGTCAGCTACAATTATAATTTTTTTTGGCTTGTAGCCACATCACCTTGCTCAATTTGCCAAATATTCCACAGGAGTTTATATACCTGGATGAGCATCCTTCTTTGAAAACGTAAGTTGCCGCTATTTATGAGGCGAGGCGGGGCTGGACTGGGACAAAAAAATGGCCCTGGCATTTTTGGCCATGGCGGCCCACCCTAATCGTGACGTGACGGCCCGCCATACGTGCACACTACGCTGTTACCTAAGGTTAAAATTAAGCTCAGTAGTAGCCTACATGCCCTAGTATTCCGCACGGAAAGGCCTCGCGTAAGATTGGAACCCACAACCTTCTTGCTGTGTGGTGGCAGCGCTAATCACTGCTCCACCATGACAAAGAATGTTACGTATTCCTGCACTCGATAACTTACATAGTCTTAAAACACTCTTTCGGGTAACTCAGATTTAAATTCTAATAGCACTGACATGCTTTCGTGCTCCATTCCTAACCTTTGAGTTTTCAGTCTCCTTGCCTCACAAACTCCCTCTACTTTCAAAAAATTATTGGCTTCAACAGATAGTGCTCCACTAATCTGGTAAAAGCTAGTAACTCACTTTTTGATGGTGTTATGACTTGGCAGATGGCAGATTTGACAAAATCATAATCAGCACACTGTTGGACAGATAACTGGTTATAGATTTTTCTAGCTTTACCAGTAAGAACACTTTGTAACATCATTGTCCAATGCTCTTTTGGCCATTTCAAATTTTCAGCAATTTTTTCAAAATGGGTAAAGTATTGGTCAACATCATTTTCTAAGAAAGGAGGAACAAGTCTGATATGTTTAACCACATCAAAATGATGTGGTTAAACATCTGAAACAAACTGAATGAAAGTCCAAATGATTTTGGAACAGTACCTGCTTCTATTCTCTTCATTTCCAATTCGTACTGCATTCTTTTTTCTTCTAGTTCTTTCTCCAATCTTCTTTCTTCCATTTCTTTCTCCAACCTTCTTTCCTCCAGTTCTCTTTCCTTCTCCCTCTCCAGCCTTCTCTCCTCCAGTTCTCTTTCCTTCTCCCTCTCCAGCCTTCTCTCCTCCAGTTCTCTTTCCTTCTCCAACCTTCTCTCTTCCAGCTCTTTCAGGCGTAGCTGAAATTCAGGTCTTTGCAGCTCCGTTGCAGGCACTTCCACAGCTTTAATTAATTCTGCTGCTTCTTCCCCAAAGATATCTTCATCGATGAAATGTTGCACCAAAATGTTGAATATTTCTTGTTTCTTCATTGATGACTTCACATCAGATAATCCAAGGGTTGAGGCTATTTGTAGCAAGTCCTTCTTCTTTGCCAACAAAATTAATTCCTGGGTTGGAGTTTTCAAAAAACTTTCCACATCAAAAGTCATGATTGCTGGTTTTTAAACTAGTCAAAAGATTTAAAATGATAATCTTCGGTGAATCCAATCTCGGTGGAACCTCCAATTTGTTATGACTTGGAAAAATCACAACAAAGAAAACTGGCCAGTACAACTAAAACAAATTTATTCTTTACAAAAAAAGTTGTACAAAAATTATCCACTATTTAAATTCTCTAATAACACTGCCACTATTTAACTGTTGCCAAAACAAAACTCTGGTCTGCTCTCTTCTGCTGTCTGCTCTCTTTGTTGTCAGTCTCTGCTGTACTTAAAATCACAGCCTTTTTATATAGTCTAGCAACCTTCCAGAAAGATCCACAGGATTCTAGGGAAATCCCGCCCCCTCCAAGCAGGAAAGTGCCAGAAGCTTCGAGAAATTACTCGACTTTTCTTAATGATTTTACAAGTACGCCACCAGATGGTGCCAATGAACAAAATAAATATAGCTGACCAGCAGGGCAGCAAAACAGCATATAACAAATCTTCATTTACAAATGGAATATAAAGCTGTACAAAAAATTATCATACATAACACCTCCCCTCTTTAAGAAAAGAAAGGTTTGCTAAAAGCTTTCTTTTGTTAAAATTAACACAGTTTTATAATCAGAACAATATTGAACTTTACACAAACGTATTATTGATCGTGATAACAATCATATACATAACAAACAGTGTAAGTCTCACAATCAAATAGAAAAGTAAAATTACATTTTTCACAATCAAAAAAAAGAAATAAAATTACATGCGTGAAAGTGTATCTGGGATTACATTATCTTTTCCCCTGATGTGAGAAATGTCCAAATCATACTCTTGCAAAAGTAAACTCCATCTCAGTAATCTTTGATTCTTGTTTTTGTTCTTGTGCAAGAATGTGAGGGGATTGTGATCACTGAAGACCTTGATGGAAGTAGCTGAACAAGTCAAATAGACTTCAAAATGTTGTAAAGCCAAAACAAGTGCCAAACATTCTTTTTCAATTGTTGAGTAGTTTTTCTGATGTTTATCAAACTTTTTGGAAAAGTAACAAACAGGATGATCTACTCCATCAGTGTCTTCTTGCAGTAAAACTGCACCTGCACCAATGTCACTGGCATCAACTGCCAACTTGAACTCCTTTTTGAAATTGGGAGATAAGAGAACTGGTGCATTTTTGAGAATCGCTTTCAGCTGGTCAAATGAATTTTGACATTTTTCATCCCAAACAAATTTTGCATTTTTCTTCAGTAAATTTGTCAAAGGTTCAGAGATGATAGAGAAATTTTTACAGAATTTTCTGTAGTAGCCAGCCATCCCTAGAAATCTCATGAGCTGTCTTTTAGTTGTTGGCTCAGGAAATTCAGTGATAACTTTGACTTTTGCATCAACTGGTTTGACTTGACCCTGTCCTACAACATGACCTAAGTAAACAACTGAAGCTCTACAAAAGTCACTTTTAACAAGGTTGATAGTCAGCTTGGCATCACTCACTCTCTGAAAGAAGTTTCTAATGTTGGTGAGGTGCTCTTGGAAGCTGTCACTGGTGATGATAATATCATCGATATAGGCCTCACATCCTGGCAGTCCAGCAATCACTCTGTTTACCAGACGTTGGAAGGTGGCTGGAGAATTTTTCATTCCAAATGGCATGACCTTGTATTGGTATAATCCATCTGGCGTGACGAAGGCAGAGATCTCCTTTGCTCTCTCTGTTAGAGGGATCTGCCAGAAGCCCTTGAGGAGATCAAATTTTGTGACATACTTTGACTGTCCAACTTTGTCAATGCAGTCATCAATCCTGGGAATAGGATATGAGTCCGTTTTTGATAAAGCATTCGCTTTTCTGTAGTCTGTCACCATTCTATATGTTCCATTGGGTTTGGGAACTAGGATGCATGGAGAACTCCAGTCACTGTAACTTGGTTCAACAAAGTCATTTTCAAGCAGATATTTGACTTCTTGTTTAAGGTATTCCTGCTTCTCAGGATTCATTCTGTAGGGATGCTGTTTTACAGGCTTGGCATCGTCTTGTAGGATGACATCATGGTAAACCAAATCAGTCCTTGATGGAACGTCAGGGAAAATGTGACTATATTCAAATATGAGCTGCTTTAGCTGCTGTTGTTGAAAAGGGTCCAGGTGGGACAACTTGCTGTCAATATTTTCAAGAATGTCTGAATTTTCAAGTTTGACTGGACCAGGTTCATTTTCTAAGGGGCAGTCACACTCTTCTTTGGAATTTTCCAGTTCAACTGTATTTACCACATTGACTGGCTTTTGCTGAGTGTCTCTATCAATGTATTCTTTCAGCATGTTGATGTGACACATTTGTTTTTGTTTCCTCCTTCCAGGAGTTGAAATTATGTAATTTAGATCACTGACCTTTCTGAGGACAGTGTAAGGGCCGAAATATCGGGCTCTTAGAGGGTTTCCAGGAACTGGCAAAAGTGCAAGAACTTTGTCACCAGTTTTAAAACTTCTATCTTTTGAATGAAGGTCATATCTGGCTTTCATTTTGCCCTGAGCTTCTTTGAGATTAGACTTAGCAAAGTCACAGGCTTTAGAGAGACGATTACGGAAGTCAGAGACATACCGAAGCAAGTTCATTGGGACATCATCTTCAGCGAGCAACTTTTCCTTCAGTAGCTTCAAAGGTCCACGGACTGTATGCCCAAAAACGAGCTCAAAAGGACTGAACCCAAGAGACTCCTGAACAGCTTCACGGGCAGCAAACAGAAGAAGATGGACACCTTCATCCCAATCTTTCTCTGTGTCAAGGCAGTAGGTCCTTATCATGTTCTTCAGGGTTTGATGGAACCTCTCCAAAGCACCTTGACTCTCAGGATGGTAAGCTGATGACCTGTATTGTTTAATACCAAGGTCATGCATAACTTGTTGAAATATGCCAGACATGAAATTTGATCCTTGATCAGACTGAATAGACTTAGGAAGACCAACAAAGCAGAAAAACTTGGTAAGAGCCTTGATGATAGTCTTCGCCTTGATATTACGAAGTGGAATTGCCTCAGGAAACCGAGTGGAAGCACACATGATAGTCAGTAAGTACTCACAACCAGACCTAGTCTTCGGCAATGGTCCAACACAGTCAATGATGATCCGACTGAAAGGTTCTTCAAAAGCAGGAATGGGCTTAAGTCGAGCCTTTGGAATATTCTGGTTCGGCTTCCCAACCATTTGACAAGTATGACAGGATTTGCAATACTCCTGCACATCAGACCTCATAGAAGGCCAGAAGAAGTGGTTTCTGACACGTTGAAGGGTCTTCTTGATACCCAAATGACCTGACATAGGATTGTCATGGGCCAGACTAAGAGTTTCTTGACGGTACGGCTTTGGAAGAACAATTTGATGGGTGATCATCCACTCTTCATCTGCAGGAACATCGGGTGGACGCCACTTTCTCATAAGCACACCATTTTTGTAGTAAAAACAGACAGGAACTTGAGTAGCCTCTTGTTCACTTGCAGCCTGTGGTAGAAGATGCGCTAGATCACGAGCTTGTTGTTGCTCATGAATAAGTTGTTTACGAGACAAAATGTCATTAGAATGCCTGACAAGGACAAGTCTGAAGATTTCCCAGACATCTCAGGACTGGAAGGTTCCTGATGAAAAGACTGCCCAATGAAGGTGTCAGCCAGGTTAAAGTCCAGATCAGCATCATCTTGAATAGCCTTTTTGGCCATAGAACGAGTAACTGCACATGAAGGATAGAGGTCTGGAATTTCCTCCTCTATAGAGTCAGATTCTTGATGAATCAAAGGAGTGTCAGTTACAATAGGGTAGGGTACAACCTTATCCCCAGCAAGATCATTACCAAGAAGCAAATGAATGCCTTTGAAAGGAAGAGAAGACCTAACACCAACAGTAACAGGCCCAGAGACTAAGTCTGATTTGAGATGAACATTATGGAGAGGTACACTTGTGAAACCACATTCTACTCCTTGAATAAGGACATTAGCCTGAGTAGACGATTTGTCCGAGAAAGGCAGAATATCTGCAAGAATAAGAGATTGGGAAGACCCAGTATCCCTTAGAATTCGAACAGGAGCAGATGAGGAAAAATCATGTGAAAGTGAGACAGAACCATCGGTGATGAATGGCTCAAAACCCTCCATAACAGAATCAGACACAGAAGGTAGAAGATCAGGTGAACTGACCATTGATACAAGAGATTCTCTCTTTGTCAAAGCAGTTGGCTTGGTTTCTTCTCGTTGTTGTTTTTTCTTGAGAGCATAACACTCAGAAATAAGGTGACCTTGCTTTTTGCAGTATCGGCAAGACACAGAGGGAAAAAATCAGAGGATTACTTCTCACTGGAAGGTTTCCTTTCAGAAGTGGCCTTAGAATCATTAGAAGTGTTATTAGAAGAAGTCTTGGACTGAAACTTGCTTTGAAATTTTAAAAAAGTGGATTTCTGGACAAAAGAAGACTTGTGAGTCAATGCATAACTATCAGCTAGCGTAGAAACATCTTGCAAAGTAATGGCTTGTTTTTCTTCAAGGAAAGTCTTAATATCAGGCTGGACACACCTTTTGAATTCCTCAACCAGAATAAGTTGCCTCATTCTATCAAAATCTTTTTCAACATTCATGGAATTACACCACTGATCAAACAACTGTTCCTTTAACCTGCCAAATTCAACATGAGTTTGACTGGCTTCCTTGCAAGAATTCCTAAATTTTTGCCTGTAAGCCTCAGGGACTAATTCATAACCCTTCAGAATGGCAGATTTGACAAAATCATAATCAGCACACTGTTGGACAGATAACTGGTTATAGATTTTTCTAGCTTTACCAGTAAGAACACTTTGTAACATCATTGTCCAATGCTCTTTTGGCCATTTCAAATTTTCAGCAATTTTTTCAAAATGGGTAAAGTATTGGTCAACATCATTTTCTAAGAAAGGAGGAACAAGTCTGATATGTTTAACCACATCAAAATGATGTGGTTAAACATCTGAAACAAACTGAATGAAAGTCCAAATGATTTTGGAACAGTACCTGCTTCTATTCTCTTCATTTCCAATTCGTACTGCATTCTTTTTTCTTCTAGTTCTTTCTCCAGTCTTCTTTCTTCCATTTCTTTCTCCAACCTTCTTTCCTCCAGTTCTCTTTCCTTCTCCCTCTCCAGCCTTCTCTCCTCCAGTTCTCTTTCCTTCTCCCTCTCCAGCCTTCTCTCCTCCAGTTCTCTTTCCTTCTCCAACCTTCTCTCTTCCAGCTCTTTCAGGCGTAGCTGAAATTCAAGTCTTTGCAGCTCCGTTGCAGGCACTTCCACAGCTTTAATTAATTCTGCTGCTTCTTCCCCAAAGATATCTTCATCGATGAAATGTTGCACCAAAATGTTGAATATTTCTTGTTTCTTCATTGATGACTTCACATCAGATAATCCAAGGGTTGAGGCTATTTGTAGCAAGTCCTTCTTCTTTGCCAACAAAATTAATTCCTGGGTTGGAGTTTTCAAAAAACTTTCCACATCAAAAGTCATGATTGCTGGTTTTTAAACTAGTCAAAAGATTTAAAATGATAATCTTCGGTGAATCCAATCTCGGTGGAACCTCCAATTTGTTATGACTTGGAAAAATCACAACAAAGAAAACTGGCCAGTACAACTAAAACAAATTTATTCTTTACAAAAAAAGTTGTACAAAAATTATCCACTATTTAAATTCTCTAATAACACTGCCACTATTTAACTGTTGCCAAAACAAAACTCTGGTCTGCTCTCTTCTGCTGTCTGCTCTCTTTGTTGTCAGTCTCTGCTGTGCTTAAAATCACAGCCTTTTTATAGTCTAGCAACCTTCCAGAAAGATCCACAGGATTCTAGGGAAATCCCGCCCCCTCCAAGCAGGAAAGTGCCAGAAGCTTCGAGAAATTACTCGACTTTTCTTAATGATTTTACGCCACCAGATGGTGCCAATGAACAAAATAAATATAGCTGACCAGCAGGGCAGCAAAACAGCATGTAACAAATCTTCATTTACAAATGGAATATAAAGCTGTACAAAAAATTATCATACATAACAATGGAAATTGAGTTAGAAAAATTTTTGCTGTTACCAAGCACCAAATAAAGAACGTACAGTCGTCATTGAGAATACCCATTCTCTCTCTCTTCTTTTTTTTTGACAGCGAGTACATCCTGAAGGACTTGCGTTGTTTTCAGTTTTCTCTGTTTCATGAAAAATGAGTTACGAGATGTTACCTGATAAGGGGAGAGCGGCACGCAGCTTACAACCTCCTTGATGCTTGTGTTTCTTCTCATTGGGAAACAAACCACACTCGTCAAATCAAACATCGGAAAAAAACATGGACTCTACTCGGTTTTTAGCGTTTTCCATTTGGTGATAGTATCTGGCACCAGGTACTTTTTTAGTACCTACTCGGCCGGAGTTCCAAGTAAGCCGAGTCAAGCCGAAAATGTGAAGTCAACAGACTGCAGGCCACTGATTGGCCAGAAAGTGATGCTTGCTATGATGACCCCACCCATGTTGAGGTGGTACTGAATTGTAATGGAAAGCAACCAAAACTGAGAAGACGAGTCGAGTACAGCGGAGTTGTGCTAAAGCTGTGTAACGGAAAAGCAGCATAATTTGCAGGGCCAGGGAAAGTTTGCCTGGGATTTAGTGAGTGCAAGGCGTTGAGCACTCAGGGAGATTCCCATTCAAAAAGTATTCCCTATAGGGAGTGCTGACCTTGGATGCATTTTGCCTTTGAGCTCATAATGGATGAGCATACATTGCAAACCCCCGATAGTGTGGTGCACTCAATTGTTTCGTGGAAACTGATGACCTCAAAAAAATTGCGTGAGCCAAATTGATTGCCTTGTGTGGACGGTACTTAAATGACACGGTATATATTTTGAAAAATTGTTCTAACATGTTTTTTAATGCTCTGAACACCAGATTATGAACTTGGCTTATGCCATTTTTTGAGGTAATCGGTTTCCACAACACATTTGAGAGCTCCATAATATCTTTGTTTAAAGTGGTGAAATGATAAAAATATGAAACGAATCATATGAATCGCGTGGATGCATCTAGACATGGAATGTCCCAGCACTTCCAGTGTTGGACACAAATTTTCATTAAAACGTGTTAACAGTCAAAACAAAACTATAAGCAGAGTTTTCTGACAGTATGAATATTGAGCAACCTAACATTTCTTTTTTTCAGTAATTTAATGTAACTAATATTATTATGTAAATGTTATGTAAATTCAAAAGAATATTTAACACAAGTTTGAGGAATGATTCACTACAAACCACAATTTCATCATTTGATAAGTGTATTTATTTTCATGAAAATAAACTCCAGTGTCTTCAAAGCAAATGTACCAACACTTTAGAGCTTATATTTACAAATATTAACAAGGCTGTTATAAACACTTATTACGAATCATCAACAAGTGTCATTATTGCAGCTTAGCAATTTTACCTATAGACCAAATGTAATTTTTCAAGTGAAAAAAAAAGCCCAACAAATGCCTTCATATGCAGTGCATAATGCAATCATTACAGTTGAAAAAGTATTCACACAAATGCTACAGGCAATACTAAATTTTCTAATGAGTGAATGTTTATGTCCATCGTATGGTATGAGACTGAAAGGTCTGGACACATCTGGCCTGGATCAAAACACAAACAGCAAGTACACTACTGCTCAAAAGTGTGGGATCACTTGGAAATTTTCTTGTTTTCCAAGGAAACACAAATGAAATTAGTCTGAATAGGAAATATAGCAAATGAACAGAACATGCTGATATTGTTTGAGTTAGAAATCTTGATTTTAATGGAAAATGATGAATATGTCCTTCAAACTTTGCCTTAATGAAAAAAAAAATCACCTTCACTGTTAATACCGAAACTGGTGTTTGACGGGAACTATTTAGCGCAGCTGCTAGTTGACAACCTGTGAGGCGTCTTTGTCTTAAACTACACACTCTCAGATATTTGTCGTCTTGCACAGTTGTGCATCGGGGCCTCCCACTCCTTTTTCTGTCCTTGTTAGTGCCAGTTTGTGCTGCTCTCTGAAGGGAGAAGTTGACAACATGGTAAGAGATTTTAAGTTTTCAATTTCTCGCATTGAATAGCCTTCTTTTCTAAGCACAACAATAGACTGACGGGTCTCTTAAAGGAAGTTCTTTCTTTCTGGCCAAACTGCTGACGCTTCAGGTATTAGACCAACCTCAAGAATGCCATGCTCCCTTTTGCGCACCGTTATTAGTTCAATGGTTTTCAGCTGTGCAACACATTTACAGAAGGGTTTTCTAATAATCAATTAGCCTTATAAAATGCTTAACATGGATTAGCAGCCATACCAGGAGATTGATGCAGAGGACTGACCGGTGCTGATGGTCTCTATGCAAAAATGTAGATCATTCTTTGAAAATCATCTGATTAATTTTAATCGTTTGTGAAATGGAAAAAATGTTTGTGAAATGCATGAAAATGTATTTTTCTTTGGAAAACAAAGAAATTTGCAAGTGATCCCAAACTTTTGAGCGGTAGTGTACCTTCCAAGGCACTATATGAAGCAAATGAAGGCTCTAAAAATAAATTCCATTAATCACAATAGACACCCGAAATATGAAAATAGAGCACTATAAAGCTGTTACTTTGGTTTGATTGATTCAGTATATTATTTTTATTGCAGTTTAACTCTGCAAGTCCCCAGATAACCAAATGGGCCTAACCATTTAGGGTGGGGTGACTAGTCCATCAAAACATATCTATGTTTTCTATTGTACCAGTAATGTCAAAATAAATTGTGATATGAGCATGAGGATACTGTGATCTCCTAAGGTACCAAAGGCTCTTCATTGTGTTTGGCTGATAAACCAGTTCAGCACAGGTTCCATATTCTCCACAAGCCAGTTCATGTTGGCCGTGATTCTCGCCACTGCCTGCTCCACTGCGAGTGCACCTGCCCCAAATCCCACACTCTCATTGTCCTTCATGAATTGCTGAAGCTGTGAAATAAAAACATAGGGTGCCATGAAGTGAATGTGGTCTCTTCAGTGTCATAACTACATTTGATAATATTTTTATTTGTACGATATCTAAATTTTCTGGTAAAATTTGCTGTTGGTAAAATTATCAAGCAGCCATTTGATATGCACAACTTAATTAGTCAAATAATTATGTTCGACTAATTTGCGAGTCGAAAAAAAATATAAACATTTCTCAAACCACGGTCAAGCAAACACATGCAGCAATAGATTGTTAGGAATTCTCAGAGAGCATTGAGTTCCAAATGGACTTTCCTTCAAAGGAGCATTAAATAAGCTGTTAATGTGGAAAATCAGGAGTATTTTAGGGCTATAAAATGCGGAAAATGCTCATTTTGCCAAGCTTACCTGCTGGAGTTCAAATTTACTTGAAAACCTACTGGTCACTCCACTAATGAGTCTTGCAAATGAGAAGGAACTGCTGCCGTATCTAACAAAAGGTAAGCAGTTGAAGTATTTAACAATTTTTGACAAAACTTCATGCTGATATCACAGAAAATTAAAGAAGAAACTACCATCACTTGAATAGACTCTGATAGGAGTTGACGATACATTTTAGAAGCAAAGCATTAGGACACTACATTTTTGTGAAAAATTTGAACATTGAGTCGAGAAAGATCGTCCTAAATCCTTAATTTCAAGGTGTCTCGCAAATGTAGATGTTCTCGAAAAGTTGTGCCTCAGGCAATGGCTTCCCACACGAGGCAACACTTGAACACAGAATGGGCAAAAATATTTCTGGCCTTTGCCAAACTTTTTGAAACTCCATCATGTTAAAACTCACTTGATGGTTCCGTCCAATGTAATGCTTATATTCATTAAATAACATTTATGTGGCTCTTAAAGAGAGTAAAAACGTATTTCAGTGAAGGTAATTAATAAATTGACAGTTGAAATACAGTATACTTTGAAAATGTCAAAGCTGTGAGTAACAAAATTATGCAGACAGAAAAAGATACAAAATAGAACACAGGCAAGATATTAAAATAGTGTTGTGAAGGATACCGGGAAAAACATCTCAGTCAGGGAGGTCCCCTCACATGAGATAATTAGTCAGTATACCCTGACAATAAATATTATTGAAAATAGGATACTTTGAAACCAACGGTTCTTGTTCTAAAAATTAAGTCATAATCTATTTTTACAGATTTCCACATAAAACATTCTATTTTTGACATTTGATCTTTTGGATGTAAGAATTTCTAAAACAAGAGTTGTCAGAAAGACAACAAAGCTCGCCGGGGGGGGGGGGGGCGGGGGCAAGGTAAAAGTCTTTCTGCATGCGGACGGACGCGGAGGCGGAAGCGGACGCCGGGGATACGACAGTAGCTCTCCGGACATCCCGGCGAGCTAAAAAAATCATTTGAAACATTTGGTGGCAATAGTGGACTTCTGAGCCTCCTATCAATTAGTTTTTTTTTTGTTTTGTCACAGATCATGATCAAGAAATACTAAAAAATAACTTTTTGAATAATCTTAATCACAACCCCATTTCCAAACAAGAGTCATCAGAAGATGACATCTCCCCTCAGCCCCTGCAATTCGATCTCAGAAATCCAAAAATATTAAAAGGCACCAGTCTAGGACCTGATTAACACACACAGCAAGTTTTGTTAAAAAATACTGAATGGTATTCCAGTTCTGCTCTGGAAACGTAATTATTACAGGTGGAGGGACACACAAACGGACTGACGGATGGACATACTGATGACTATATCCCCCAGCATTATATGCCAGAGGAATAAAAAGTTTGGATCCCTTGCAAATCATTGAAACTCTAAATTTGATTGAAAATAGAATTAAGATAGCTTATCATATGTATTGACTGAAAAATTTTATTGTTTTTTGAAAAATATATGCTCATTTTGAATCATGCAACTTAACTTGTCTTTTATTGCTCCTGTCTCTATTATTGCAGAAATATTGTTGGCATGAAATTCAAAGTAGATATTTTTCAAAAGAGCAATAAAATTTCTCAGTGTCAATGTTTCTTATGATGTCATTGTTTAAATGATTAGCATATCATTGCTTTCCATTTTTGTTTTTATTTTATACAACGTCCTGAGGTCTTTGGAAATGGGGTGGTATAAAATCAAATAATGACTGTGGGGTCATTATTTGTCACATTTTTCGCAAATGAAAACAGGAGATTTTTATCTTAGATTACAGGCAGTTTTTATCTTAACAGCATGCCTGTTTTGTTTTGCATGCACTTAACCTGCTCAGAATTTCATTGGCTGACTGGAGGAGTCAGTTAATCAGATCTTGTTCAACTTACTGTGAAAAAAGGTACGCCCATCTCTCTCTGACAAAGTTCCAGGCCAGAGTCTGCCCCACAACATTAGTGGAAATGTATACAATGGTGGAGATTGCATCTTGCTTTCGAATTTTAGTCGGATCCAAAGTGTATTCCAAATACCTAGGTTAAAAAAAAAAAAAAACAACCACAGAAAATAGAAAGGAATAAACAAAGTTAACATGAATTTCCAATCTTGTGCAGATCGAACAGAGCAGAGTGGCTTTGACCAGGCCAAAATGTTATAGCCTGATGACCGTATTGCCGCCTCTCTGAAGCAGTAAAGCTTGCGGAGGCTCCCAGTCAGCAGTGGTGAATAACTAACAGTAATCCAAGGAGGAGCAAACTCTCAAACTAAGGACAGGGTGTTGGGCACCCAAGGCTCATTGTCATGTTATAGCAATGAAGACTATCCCATCTGGTCCAAACTGATAGAAGGGACTACTTTGGCACAAGGTGCAGAAATTTTTTAAGAATGGTCATGGGTGAAAAGACTCAGAACAGACAATGCGATATATCCTGCTCAAAATGGGGCTTTGCAGCCACAGAGTGGTTAGAGAGACTATTCTAGCCCCTGTCCATTTATGAAAGTGTCAGTAATGGGAATGCAAGCAATGAAATTGGGGCTTGCAGCTCTAGAAGACACCTCATCAGATGAGTCCCATTCTTTTTAGCATTATGTACATCAGTCAGGTACGTGTGGCCTGTTAACCTTAGGTAAAGATGGCTCCAGGATGCACTGTGGGGAAAACTCGACAAGCCGGTGGAATGATTGCAATAATGTGGAAAATGTTCATCTGGGAGATCCAGGGTCCAGACAGTCATGGAAATGTCAATTTACAGAGCAGTTTCGGCAGCACGCACAGGACTGTCAGCATATTAGGTAGGTGGTCATAATGTTTTGGCTTATTGGTGTATATTGTCCTTTATCCAATGAATATGGGTTATATTACACACTTGTAATACAACTTACTTGTGTCCCGATTGGTCAGATTCTGTTCATTGGAAAACATGGTAATGTTACCAATCCTCCTGCTGGTAACTGGTAACCATTGCTTGCATTTGTTTCTAGTTTGCAGCTTATTCAAGTCAATGGTATGAATAATTTGCTAGCTAGCATACTGGTGGTTTATTTTTCCATTAAAGCAATATGTTGTAGTTTGTACGAGTAACTGTTATCATAGAAACTTGAATTTATTAATTTAATAATGAAAAGTGTTAGCATGCTAGCTAGCTAATTATTCATCCCATTGACTTGAATAGACCGAAAAATAGACACTAATGCCTTTCCCTAATTTTCCGAAGACTACAATGCTAACATTTATGGGCTAAGTAGGATCTCAAATTCGTGAGCCCGAGATTTCAACTTTATGAAACTTGAGCAGTAATTTTCATTTATCCTGAGGCATCAACGAAAATTACAACTCTCGTTTCATAAATTCGATATCTTGGGCTCACTCATTAAAATATCCTCTATTAATCACATCAAAATATTCTCGGCAACAAAATTCTCCATTTGTGATTAGCATGGATTACACAGCTTCAATTTAAAATGATGACCTATTTGCAATGCTAAAAATATGCAACCCAACCAATCACGACTGAAATCGCAAGCAGGGTGATACCTATAGGCTGAGCAGGATGTAAGACCTGAATACGTTCTCCTCCATCTCATAGGCCTCCTCTTCCCCAGGCAATGTACAACCCTAATTCCGAAATGGTTGGGACAAAGTGTACATTGTGAATACAATAAAATCAAAACGCAATGACTTTTAAATCACACCAGCCAGTATTTTATTCACAATAGATCATCAGAGATAGCATAGCAAATGTTGAAGCTGAGAAATTTTACAATTTTATGCACAAAATGAGCTCATTTCAAATTTGATGGCTGCTACAGTCTCAAAATACTTGAGACAGGGGCCTGTTTACCATGTTGTAGCATCCTCTCTTCTTTTTAACACAGAGTGGAGATGTTTGGACATTGAGAAGACAAGTTTCTTGAGTTTAGCCATTGGACTTTGATCCCGCTATTGTTTAGTACAGGCTTCTAGCTGCTGGAGAGTTTTGGGTCTCCTTTGACGAACTTTTCATTTAATTATGCACCAAATGTTCTCAATCAGTGAAAGATCAGGACTGCAGTCAGGCCAGTTCAGCACACTGACTCTTCTACTATGAAGCCATGCTATTGTAATAGCTGCAGCATGTGGTTTAGCATTGTCCTGCTGAAATACACAAGGCCTTCCCCAGAATAGATGTCATCTGGAGGGGAGCATATGTTGCTCTACTACCTTTATATACCTTTCAGCTGTCATGGTGATTTTTAAAATGCAAGTGTCCCACATCATATGCATTAATGCATCCCCATACCACCAGAGATGCTGGCTTTTGAACTGAATGCTGATAACAGGAGGGGAGGTCTTTCTCCTCTTTAGCCCGGAGGACACAACGCCCATGATTTCAAACAAGAATATCAAATTTGGACTCGTCTGACCACAGGACACTTTGCCATTTTGCTACAGTGCATTTTAAATGAGTCTTGGCCCACAGAACGCCGCGGCACTTCTGTATCATGCTCGACAATGGCTTCCTTTTTGCATGATAGAGTTTTAGGTGGCATCTTTGGAAGGCACAGCAGACTGTATTTACAGACAGTGGTTTCTTGAAGTATTCCTGGGCCCATTTAGTCATGTCAATGACAGAATCATGCCGGTGAGTGATGCAGTGGGGTCTGAGGGCCCGAAGATCACGGGCCTCCAGGAAAGGTCTTCGGCCTTGTTCCTTACGCACAGAGAGTTTTCCAGTTTCTCTGAATCTTTTGTTGATATTATGCACTGCCGATGATAAGGCCTTCAAAGCCTTTGCAATTTGACATTGAGGAACATTGTTTTTAAAGTATTCCACAATTTTTTTTACACAAACCTTCACAGGTTGGAGAGCCTCCGGCCATCTTTCCCTCTGAGAGACTCAAGCTCTCTAAGACATCCCTTTTATAGCCAATCATGTTTCACACCCAATGCCAGTTAACTTAATCACTTGCTAAATGTTCTTTCAGCTGATTCTCCTATATATTAATTGCTTTTTCAGCCCTTTATTGGCCCGTGTCCCAACTTTTTTGAGACCTTTTCCAGCCAGAAAATTTGAAATAAGCTCATTTTATGGATAGAAATGTAAAATATCTCAGTTTCAACATTTGAAATGTTATCTATGTATGTTCTATAGTAACATTGGCTCATGAAATCTGAAAGTCATTGCATTTTGATTTTATTCACAATTTACACTTCGTCCCAACTATTTCGCAATTGGGGCTGTACATGGGTAGGATGATCAAACTGAGAAGCTGTGCCATGACATTAGCAATAATAGCACTTAGGTAGAGTTGGTTGGCTCTGACTTTATCATTTGAGAATATCTGGAAGGACATGATTAATTTGCCAGTAGGCCCAAGCCATATATCTGATGCAGACACATACAGTACTTTATATAAGCTCAACAATCTCTACATTATGCACAGTGCTGCACACATTTTATCACCCTAAATTTACTAAGTAAAAGCTGTTAGGAGCTTTGCTGGTGTGGGATGCACTAAGGGTCAGGCCTCGGGCTATTAGCTTTACTACTTGATAGTTGCACCAGCTTCAGCAGGAGTTCCAGTGAGGTACCCTACAGGAAGTTTCCCCCCATATAGTCCAGGGCCTGGTCATCTAAACCAGTTTCATTGGGATAATTAGGTGTCACATCCCTGGAATTGCTTATAATGCCAAGGTGACACAATATTCTATTCCAATGGTAGCTTCCACAATTCTCCAAGGTCCACTTGATAGAGTCAAGAATCTAGTCCAGGCAAAGGTTTTGGCAGAAATAACCGTGACTCTCTTTCCAACAGATTGTGTAAGTAGCCCCCTCCCAGGCCTCTACAGCAAAAATTCTCTTGCATTAAAAGGAGACGGCAGTTTTAACATCCTGTCTTAGGCCTGAGATGACAAAACACGCATGTAAAGTATGGTATCAAAGGATGAAAACATAGCCACTCTTGAAGCTTATAAAGCAGGGGTAGTGGATCATCAGTACTAATTGTCTCTCCCCGATGACGATAGTTGGGAGATACTATGGTTTAGTTCCGGGGCCGCCGCTGCCGCAGAGATTTTCTGTTCCGGGCTCTGGAAGCCACAATTATCACAGGAATTTCTCGAAAATTCACACAGGCGAAGATGTTAACTGGGCAATGCCCAAGACCGATTTTCACAAATTTTGGACGTCCAATATGCCTGCCGGTGGCCATTTTGTCCAAAATTTGAGGATCGGGGAGATACGCGACTCGAGCCCTGTGGCCACCGATTTATCTAGTTTTAAATAGATGCCTATATTCTTGAACTCATATGTTGGCAGCATTGGCAATTCATTAGGTGTGCAGTTGAGCACCATGTGGGAAGAGCTCTGGTGATGAGTCGAGGTTTTCCCGGAGCGCAGAGTGGCGCCAGTCAGAACAATGATGCTGCAAACCACCAGAAGGTATATGAATGTACAGAGGAGACACACAGACCCAATGTGTTCACACTGCACTGCGTTACAGATAGTTGGAGGCTTATTATGACCATTTTGGTGACCTGAAAAAATGATACCTCAGAAAGCAGAGATACCTGTTGTGGGCTGAGCTCACCTGTTCAGTAGCCAGGGCTTCTTAGTACAAGCCAGGGCCAATCGCAACTTGTCTGCCTCTGAGGCACTGGAAGCATTCTTGAACATCGCCCAGGCAAAATCCCACTCGTCAGCGCCCCCTGCTGCAATGGCACTACAGTACACTGTTGTCTTCAGGTTGGGGTGAATTCTACCATGTCACAGGAAATTAGGGTTTACTCAATCAATCACTTTACATTATTTACTGCCAGAAAATTCTGCAAATAACGCCATATTACTTTATATCAGAATTACAATAATAGCTATAATTACAGCAGCAAAATAAACAGCACTGCAATTACTGACTATAGTACTCCTGCTCTAGCTACTACTTGTATTACGACAATCACTACGTTCATTAGACAGCTGTGTGGCTAGATTAACTTCATTGATTAAAGCAGACCATAACAAAATCTGAGAAACATGGACTAGCAAAGCAAAGAAAGAAAGAAAGAAAGAAAAAGTAGGTTTTGTGTTATACTTCATGTTGTTATTTGGCTGGCTCAGTAATCCTGAATTTAGAAACAGACCTCTGGTGAGGTAAATTCAGTTCTAGGCTCACGGGTTATGGTCTGGGTGTTTCATCCACTGTTTGAACCAGCCCTTGGTCAGGTCCTTACAGGTCTCCATCCCAGTTTTGCAGGCCAGCCAAATGGCATTTACCTGGTTATACCTGAGAACGTGGGGGCAGGAATACATTTAATTACAGTAGCGAAAGACAGACAGTGCAGTGTTGTAGAAGCCGACAAATTGAAGCTAAAAAAGTCTTTCATCAAGTTTATTGCACAGGTAAAACTTTGAACAAGCGGACGAACAATATCAATGAAAACCAACTGCTGAAGTCTGTGGCTCTGTCTGGTGCCAGCATGGCAAGAGGCCCTAAAGATGGAAGCTCAGAGATTTATCCTGCAAATAAGGTGGGCTGTTCTTTACAGTAAAGGTTGAACTGATTGGATACAAAAACACAAATGGAAGGGGAAACCAATGAATGATCTACAGGGGGGTTTTGGAGGGACATTCAAAAGATAACAATGGTGGTGGATTGGTGGAATAACCAGGTACAGACAGCATGATGAGGAAGGGGGAGGGGAGGACCTCCTTCTACCACAACAGAACAACAAAATAGGAAAAAACATCTCTTTTTTGCAGAAGACAATGTAATCAGCACAATAGCACAATACTAAGGGTTGGGCAATTATTGGCACTCTTGGTGAAAATAAAGAAAGAACGCCACATATAAAAGACATGCTCTTGTGAACTGATATGTTCACCTCAGACACATGGGAAAATATAGGTTATAACATTTACTTTATTTTTCCCATATTTTTCATTGAGTAATCCCATTTCCCCCCTCCCTCCCCAAAAAATCAAAGTCAAAATAATTGGAACCCCTGGATTATTCTATTGTGCCAGCACACTTGGCAAAGATGACAGCAGTGCGTCTTTTCCGCGCTGACTGGCAAAATTTATAGCTTGCCTTAGTGATGTCACTTCCGGGAAGGATATAAGATCTCGATAACCAATAGGAGAACGTTTCTGGGCTCCAGGGATGTTCACAGCAAATTTTACCCAATTCCAATGAGAACTGTTTCACTTGGTGCATTTTTGGAAAAGTGAAGTTTGGCCAAAGGGTTGTGCTACAGGAACATTCGTAATGTCACCTGAGCAATAAGATATGGAATAAGACCTTCGCAGCGAGGCTGATCTGATTTCCTTTGGAACAATTTGACTTATTACATTGAGGAACGCAATTTCACCTAATGCTGGGACTACAGAGAAAGTAACAGAGCCAGCAAAATCCTCTGCACTAGGAGTGTTGATGGCAGATTAGACAGGATTCCCATTAGAATTGAAAACTGCAGCCTTCTGGTGGCGCCACTTAGGGTCATCGACATCGTCTCTATACACCAGGAACAATCACAGCAGGTTTTACATGATTCCCACCAAAACGGTCAGAATTACTGCACAAAAAATATTAAATTTGGCCAAGTGGTGGTGTTCCAGGAGACACTGCAGAGTCACCACAATCCACAACTTCCTCCACAATACACCAGATATTTGGATAGGAGACTTGATATAATTCACATTACATCTATGCAAGTTACTGCAGTTGGCAAAAATGAAAACTTTGGCCTGGTAGAGGCGTTACAGCGAAGGTCATTGGGTGGCCAACATCATAAACAGCCCCTCTCTAGGAAACAAAAATGATCAGGACATGTGACTTGATTCATAGCAAGCTATCATATTCATTGATAGCTCTATTATTAACTCAAGCAGCGGTATGGGAACTAATCACAGCTGATCAGTACAAGGTGAGAACACACCAGTTGGATCATAGAGATTAGCATGTGTCTGTGTTGTGAGATTGTAGGAGTGTGCATGTATGTTTGTGTCTGTACAATATGCATGTGCAAATTTGTGTTTATGGCTGTGTGTGTGTGTGTGTGTGTGTGTGTGTGTGTATCAGTGAAAGTAACCAGGTGTCATCAGGACAAGCTGTGATGCCAGGAGTTGATTCACAGAGATTGACAATGTGCCTCACTGAAAATAATTTACTAATACATATAATATGTACAGATATGTTCCTTACTGGTCATTATGGTCAGGGGGTACTCTTGTCCAATTCAGCGTAATATTCTGAAAATATGACCAAAGTGGTGTGACAAGCTTCTTCAAGTAAGCCTGCAAAGCAAAGTGAATCATGAGTCATTTTCCTGATGTCAAGCATGTACAATCCCACAACTAATGTGGTCATACTACGTATATAAACTGAAACCATCACTGAATTCATCATGCTACGTGTTAAACCCCCTTATTTCCGCAGTTTAAAATTTGGTATAGAAACACAAGGGCTGTTCCTGATGAAACTGCTTGGGCTTTCTGAAAGCTGGTAAGGAGCAGTTTAATTTTTCATGTTAAAACCCCTTAATATCCCAACTTTTCACTTTAGCTTTTCTTAAGTCAACTCAAAAACAGAAAAAGCATTTTTTTTTTTAATATTGTGGGACATTATTAGTTATTCCGTAATTGCTGGTTGCAGCACTTCACTGAAGCTACATCAGACGTATATTGTGCGAAGCCTAGGAAGACATGATTTTTTTGGCTGAAGTATTGCATCAAATGGAAAATATCCAGATCTTGTATCATTTAACACACGTTTCCCTGCAATTTATCAGGACATATTTGGAATTGCTGGAAACCTTGGAATCTCCACTAGAATTTAAAATCGTCTTAAAGTTCCATCAGTTTGAAAGCAGCAACAGTATTTGACAGACCCTTATATAGGCCCATAGGTTCTATGGGGTTAAAGAGCTGAAGAAAAAGAGCGGGACTTGGTGAAATCACAAATCCAGTGAAACTCTATACTGCCACAAGTACATAGCTCAGTGTCTAACCAAATTAAAAGCTAACAAAAATTATTTATAAATAAAAGACATTGTCAAAGCAGAGGATCCCAAATTATCATGAAGGTATTTCTTTTTACTCAAAATAAAATAAAATTATTATAGGGGACAGCTGTACTTCTGTGCTTACATTGCTAGAACACAGAAAACTGCCATCAAATGAACGGAAATAACTCAAATGATGATTTCAATCAAAGTGGTATTTGCAAAGTGTAAATTACAAAAAAAAAAGAACACTAATCATTGGAGGGAGGTCCTTCTGAGAGAATGACCAACTAAATATTTCTTCCATCTTCCATTCCAACTTAGTCAGATGATAAAACTTCGTTTGAGTTACTGGCTAAAGAATTTTGCTCATTACAAAGTCCAGATGATTGGAACTCGGAAGGACTGCTGGGCTATACCAGGAGGGACTGTAACTTTCGAACCCTACATTAATTTGCACCACCAATCATGACGCCAATCCACTTCATAAGCTCAAAACAGAACCTTGAGACACCATGACCTCAGAGCAGCAATATGACGCTCACTGTAAGATGAACTGACCTGCATTGGGCCATAGACCTTGCTGCGATCAAACATGAGGATGAAGTAGTTCAGGTTGTTAATGGCAGACTGCCATGGTATGACCTCCCTTTCTTCCCTGAGATACACCGTCGTTCTCAGAGCCAAAGTAATGTTCAGAATTTTTGCCCTTCGGAAAGCCAGATAAAGAAACATCAGTGCTGCAGTTCAATCCAAGTAGACCATTTGAGTAGACCAGAAAGGATTTACCTGGCAAGGTTAAAAGCATCATCCACAATCTGGGCACGGTTGATAACTGGAATCAGCTGCAGAGAGATCAGGGAGTAAATGGGATCAAATCTGTCCGCTTTGTATATCTTTGCAGCTATATTCTGTTTTTCATGCTGGAGCAGGACTGCTGCTTGTAATCACTTGGCACATAAGAGAGTAGCTGGACTGGAGTGGCATACTGCTCATTAACCCTGTCTCTGAATGGTCTAAGGCAGTGGTCTTCAACGTCATTCCCGAGGACCGACTGCGTATGCTGGTTTTTGTTCCAACCACAATTCTAATCACAGGATTTTAATAAGCTGTCGATGTCTTAATTAAGTGTTTTTTATGATTAGAGTTGTTAACTATACGCTTCAACCAAATGTTACATAGAAACATCCATACATGCTGTCAATAGCCCAGAAGATGTGTTTATTTCAGTAATGCAAGAAATTTCAAGTAATATAGCAGATCAAAACAGATCAAATTAGAGACTGAGGAAATCAGTAAACCCCAAATCAGGCTGCTGAACACAACTGTTTCAAGTTCTTTCAAAAAACTTCAGGTGAACTAAATTAGATTAACATAACACTGTCATGGCTAAAA
Organism: Gymnothorax reevesii; assembly: GCA_029721435.1. Classification (NCBI taxonomy): domain Eukaryota; kingdom Metazoa; phylum Chordata; class Actinopteri; order Anguilliformes; family Muraenidae; genus Gymnothorax; species Gymnothorax reevesii. The sequence continues at coordinate 24,970,641 of CM056574.1, read as the reverse complement.
TTCCAATCTGGGTCTTTCGACCTGCCACCTAATCATCCCCACCACAACCCCCAGGGCTCCCTTGAAAAAGAGATTTCAATCTCAATGGGACTTCCCTAGTTAAATAAGGGTTAAATAAAATAAATAAATAAATAAAACAAAACACTATACTGGTTTGACTCTTTAACATTTGCTTGTTTAATAAATTTGTCATGATGGGCCAATTACGGGGTCATTCAAAAAGTTCAAAGCCCCGCCCAGAAGGAAGAGCTACAGCTGAACCTTGGCTGGATTTACACTGCGGGTTAAATGTGACACGAATGTGACACGAATCGGATCTTTTGCTTAAATGCGGCCAATATCCGGGGGGTATTCCACAAAGCTGGCTAACTGAGTCAGCCTGGCTTTTTCACAAAGTAAAACCTGGAAACAAAGGAAATAAATATAGCTTTCCGGGTTTTACTTTGTGCAAAACCCAGGCTTACTCAGTTAGCCAGCTTTGTGGAATACCCCTCTGATCTGTCACATGGCTGTGTAAACAGGAAAAAAACACATTGATTCTGCCCTCAATCAGATCCATCAGATCAGATCCAGCCTCATGCAAATGTGTATCGGATATGTGCTAATGTGCCCGTTGTGTAAATGCATATCAACATGCAGATCGGATATTTTGTTAAAAAAAAAAAAAAAGGCCCAGACTAAGGCGGAGTCTGCCTACGCATTTGCGATGATGCAGGTGATAGGTGTAAAGCTGTTTTCACACCAGACGCAAAATGAATTTTTCGTGCGACATGCAAAGATTCTCATCTTTGCATTTACTTTGAATATGTTGAGAATTATATTTCAATATTTCTCATCATATTCATCAGTAAATCAGTAAATAAAATAATTTGTTTTCCGTCCAGTGTGAAAGCAGCTAAAAAGGCGTTAATGGGAGACTGAGATATAGGTTACCCAGCAAAATGTTGTGAGCTTGCTTCATGTTTTGATCATTTCTATGACTGTTAGGCCTGCATGCTTTTGTTGCGCTGCACGCACATTTGCTTTTATTTTCAGTAGCCTTCTCCACTGTGCCCAAGTGGATCGCCCTAGAAATGGCCAGGTAGTGAGTGGTGTAAACAAACGGAATTGAAACGAAACAGATATCATTCAGGCTCAAAGCAAGATGTAAACACACAGGTGAACAAATCAGATATGGGCCTAAAAATCCGATCCATATCCAATCTGGGCAACAAGACTTGCAGTGTAATACCAGCCTTTTTGATGTGGTAACATACTACAACTTCATACAAGACTAGAAACAAGTTATCAGATGTTTGTCTTCATCCCAGTGCAAGTGAGACCTTTAGAAACTTGACAAATGCAAGATAAATGTGAAAATGGACAAGAAGAAGCCTGAATGGCGATAAAGTATCTGCAAAAGAAAGGTATGACACCCAGGAAATCCATGTGGACATGGTAAAGACCTATTCCTGGCAATTGAAACATTTTTGTAGTTTAGGCTAAATAGCACTCCGGTTAGCCTAAAATGCATTCCTATTAGCCTGAATAGCTCTGAATAGCCTGTTTGCAGTTAGCTTTCAATAATGGTAAGGGTAACACGATACAGACTTAAATTATCTGTAGTTTTTGTGTTATGACTGGCCATTAAATTGTAATAAATAAATAAGATACATACTTTAAAATTTCCGTGGCTTAAATGAGACACCCAGGCTATAGCCTATTCAAATTTGAATATTTTGAGGTTTGCGTTTTTGAGGTCAGTTTTTTCGAGGTCTGCGGTCTGCGTTTTCGAGGTCTGTGTTTTCAAGACACCCTAACAAGTTGATGCCATTCACCACATGGTTTTGGATGACAGATGCTTGACTGTCCAACAGATAGCTGAGGCCACAGGCATTGGTGGTAGTTCAGTGCACACTGTTATAACTGAGATCCTGGGGATGAACAAGCTGTCTGCAAGATGGGAACCGAGAATGCTGACGCCAGAACCAAAGCTGAAAAGAGTGGAAATTTCCAGGACACTTCGGACTCTCTTCCAGGCTGACCCAGAGAATTTCCACCGAAGACTAGAGACCCAAGATTGAACCTGAGTTCACCACTTCGAACCTGAATCAAAACTTCAAAGCAAACAGTGGAAACACCATGGTTCTCCAGCCTGGAAGAAATTCAAGCAAACAGCTTCCGTCGGCAAGGTGATGGCCTCTGTTTTCTTGGATTCTGAAGGTATTATTATGATAGACTACTTGGAGAAAGGTAGAACTATTAACAGACAGTATTATGCATCAGAATTTTAAGAACTGAAGAAAGCAATTAAGGTGAAATGCAGAGGAAAGCTGCGGGCAGGTGTGCTCTTGCTTCGGGAAAATGCGCCTATTCACACTGCACAGGTGGCAGTGGACAAAGCAGCCAACTGCGGCTTTGAATTGTTTCCTCATGCCCCTTACTCACGAGACTTAGTTCCATTTGACTTCTATCAGTTCCCTAAACTCAAATCCCACCTGCGTGGTCACCATTTTCGTAGCAATGATGAAGTCATACGTGCTGCGGAGGAGTTTTTGGACGACCAGGATGCTACCTTCTACCATGATGGCATGGCAGTGCTTGAGCATTCTTGGGCCAAGTGCATTAAGGTTAAAGGAGACTAAATTGAAAAGTAATGAAAAACTGCTTTTTTCCTGTGACTCTCTCTTGGTGAGGCCCAGAATTTTTTTAATGAACCTCGTACTTTTCACCAAGTAGGGGCCAACTGCATCTTCTCTTTCATGGGTTGCATTGTTTTCTCTCATTTTATGCTGTTATTTCCAATACATCGCAATGTGTGTATGGAATTTCCTTTATTCTTGAGGCAAACATGGATGTGAGTTAAGAGGGGAATAATTGCTTTAAACATTAATGCACTTAAGACAAAATTAACAGCTTGCTAAAGTCCTGCGATTACAATAGTGGTTGGAACAAACACCAGCATACACAGTTGGTCCCCAAGAACAAAGTTGAAGACCACTGGTCCACGGCTTCAGTCAGAACTAAGGTTACATCATGACCAAAATGTTCTCATTTGCATCAAGACTACCACTCTGCTACATATTCCATATGTATGAGGACAAACTATGGCTACAGTCTTACTCGTGGTGGTTTTGTTCATTTTCTAACATCTCAGTTTTTTCCTGTAGTCTGATATACGTTCTTTTTTCACCACTTCCTTTCATGGTTGTACGGTATTTGCCCCTAAAGTACACGCATAATCCTGTTGCTGTACTAGATTAATGTATTAATTTTTTTTTTGGTCAAAGATAACACTCATCAGGTACCAGTTTAACTTGCATTGTAGCTTGTGGCACAGATGAAATAACGCCTTGTTTTACAGGCATTGAGAACTTTGTATATCTTCTATGCTCATTGTGGCCTTGAAATTAAAAAATGGCTGCTCATGGAGGTTTTTCTACTGGCTACTCACATAAATTGGTATCATAGATGGAGACAGCAAATTATAATCTTCAAACAATTCAATTAATATCATACCATATAACAATACCAATTTTTATATTGGTAAATGTTGTTTTTTTATCTCCAGTATTTCTGAATGCACCATTGAAGTATCCACAGCAAGAAGAGAGACGGAGTTGTTTACCTGATGTTTCGAGATCAGCTGGCTTAGGAGGCGTTCCCAGTTGTCACTATCATAGTTTACTCGATAGTACCCCGTGACGTTCACATTGGCTAGGACCCACTCATTCCCAGTAACTTTCATAGGACTGTGGGGATCTGCAGGGTTGCATAATAAAAATGGCGAGAAATTGTGACATTGTCTCCAACAGGATGTGAGTGGTGGCGGCAGAAAGGCTGGGCATGCACCCAGAGGCATTTGGGATGGGATACCAGATGTAGCCCCACCCTCTATGTGAATCATTTTTACATTTGTTTTGGACAAAACTGCTCATTAAGGACTTTACAGAAAATGACACCAAAGACCATTACGACTGTTGACTCTCTGCAATCACTAGTACATGAGAAATGCAATGTACAGCATATTGGGCACTCTCTCCACAAAAAAAAGAAAAGGAAAAAAAATCAGATATTTTCTGCATACAGTGCTCAATCAATCTTGCTTACGTAAACCAGATAACACAGTGTATGCAGCAAATACGCTGATAAAGGAAGAGTACAGTCCAACTTTACATTCAGCATAACACAATAATCAGCATTATAAAGAAATAGAGTGTAAGGCAGTCAGAATGATAACAAATTGAAAGGGAAAGCTGTTGAGCCAAATAACCAGCAAGACCAATCTCTATGCCAAACTAGTTGATGGTCCTTACTAAGCTATCAGTACCGCAACTACCATCATTTGTTAGGGAGTTAGTTCATTAGTGAGAAGACACGCGGTGAGAGAGCAAAACAATAAGTTGCTCAGAAAGTTAGTAAGTTAGTTACCTGAATGTTATACCTGTTTTCTTCAGCAGCCAAAAAAGTCCCTTTTCCACACCAGCCTTGTTCCATGTTATTGGGATGAACCACTCATAGCTGAAGCCATGCAGAGAGGAGATTAAGAAATTCATTCAGCCATCAATTCAGTGTCTTTTTACAAAATGTACATTCACTTCCATAAAGGAAAGACTTTCTGAGCAGAAGCTACCATTTTCAGAACCACAGCAAAAGCACCTATTGTTTGCATGATCAAAATCTATGACCTGGCTTTTGGAATCACGTCAAGCTCCATAGGTTTTGGGATAAAGCCTTTTTTTCCTGATCTGGTTCAAAGGACAATTTTCTAAGCTGTTTATTTTGGCCATTTTAACTCTTTGTCCAATGTCTCTGACTCCTATAGTTTGAGTTTTATGCCTTGTGAAGGCTATCCTGACTCCTGCTGTCACAACTGTGGCCTTCATTCAAAAGCCCAGAATCATGATAAATCAATAAATGTAAATATATAGAAATGCTCCACTATACATAAAATCTAAAAATCTGCCAAAATCATCAATTTAACCTCAGGTGAACTCATCGATTAAATTTTCAGTTGAAATGTAAAATTTTTGGAGAACAAAGCCAAATAAAACAATGTCTCTCCCCCAAGACTTATCAAGCTAATATTCCCATGGAAAAACAAAAATATGAGACACGTACTGAACATTATATAATGGGAAACTCGACAATATGTAAAGTCGAGGTTTGTAAATTTCCTGAAGTGGGTTTGTCAGCAAAGCAAACAGATGTACCCTCAATCTCAAACAACAGATGGTTATGACTATCGCTGGTTAGCCCTTCCTCCCAATTCTTTTTGGCTGAGCAATTGCATACTTGAATTCAGATGGTTTTTCAACCACAGACTCTGAGTCTAGGAGGAAGTGCTTCTGGGAGAGCTCTCCAGTGTGAGTGTCGATAGTGACCACAGGAAACCCCATCTGGTGGATCCAGCGATTCATGATGTCATTCACACTGTGCGGAAGAGACAGGCTTGGGGTGCTGTCCACTGCCTGACAACAACATTTAGAAGTTCAGTGACATATATAGTCAGCAGGCTAACACTGCTTCCTTGAAGCAAAATGTTCTTTTTGACTGAAGTTGATGTTTAACCCCTTAGACCCTCAATTTTTCACTTCAGTTTCCCCTTAAGTAGATCCAACATTATAAAGGCTTTTTTTATCATATGGCATGACAATTTCACATACATATTCTGTCTCTGCTGGATGCAGTGCTTCACTGAAGCTACTGTACATCACACTTACCTCGTATGTTGAGAGAAATATTCAAAACCACGATGCCATGTTCTTTTGGCCACAGCATTACATCAAATAGAAAATATCTAGATGTTAGAACATGTTATAAACATTTCCCTGTAATTCAACAGGATATGTTCGGGATTGTTGGAAACTTTTGGATCTCCACTGGAGTTAAGAAAAAAAATCAGGTTCCACAGGTTTTAATGCAGCAGCTGCATTTGACATACCCACATGTAGGTCCGTAGGTTTTATGGGTTAATATTGAGGTGCATACAACTAGATCTGTAACTTTAAAATCAATGAGAAATTTTCTTTTTTTTTTTTTGGAAAGAAACTGCCATTTATGGTAAAATGCACTGCATTTATATAGCACTTTCTAGTCACATGACATGACCCCAAAGCGCTTTAAAAGTATGCCTCTCATTCACCCTGATGGCGGAGGCTGCCATACAAGGCGCCAACCTGCACATCACGAGCAGTGTGGGGTTCAGTGTCTTGCTCAAGGACAGTTCAACACGTTCTCTCGAGGAGCCGGGGATCGAACCAGGACCCTTCTGATTCCTAGACCTCCCGCTCCAACTTCTGATCCATGCCGTCAAGGCTGCATGACATTTTTAATGAACTTTGGACCACTCCCAAAGTAGGAGAGTATTTGGTGGAACGACGGATAGGAAATCGGGGCGAATGTGATGTTGTATGGACTTGGTCAGTGATTGTGCGAACATTGGGAGCCCCAGGTGGCGAGACTCAGGGTGGGGCTCCCGTCTCTTGTCGGAGGCCGTGTAGGCTCCTAAGCCCCCAAAAGTGTTAATGAGTCAGTGAGTGAAGGGCTCTACGTACGTCAATATCATTGCGAATAGAGCTTGCATAAGAGTTTGCTGTCCAGCTGCTGAGGATTTTAATTAGGTGGTCTGGAACTCCTTGCTTGGATACTGTACTGGTGGCGCTGATGCGAAAGGTATGCCCGGAGAAGTATTTGGGCGGAATTTTGGATCTAATTAGAACATGGCGGAAATGGTAGAGAAACCTGTAGCGAGTGGCGATGACCCCGTGTTGGTCATACATAATGGGTCTTGGGGAGAAGCGTGGTTATTGTACCTTGAGGTGACATAGTTTATATTGGCTTGAACAGACTGAGAGCAGAGTCTAGGCGAAATATGAAATAGGCTGAGTTATGTTGAACTGATCCGTTTTACTTCTCTTCATCTTGAACAAAAGTAGAATGAGATGTCGTTTAGGCTGGTGTGCTGAGAAGAATTGTAATTAGCAGAGAGCGGAGTGAACTCAGAACATCTCCAAAAACCTCAGAAGGCCAATAGGAACACGGCTTCTAGAGAGATATCCGAGGATGGAGAATGGTACCCTGGGACAATGGTACCCAGAGGTAAACATTTGTTCAGAGCGGGATGTTCTTATTTACGTAAATCGTTCAGAAGTGTTTGCACGTGAGAGTGGGAAATTGATGAGCTCAGATATCTAGTGTCCAGTTTGACTAAGAGGTTGATGCCGCTGAAGTAGACTTGTATCGAGGCTGGTCGAACATGGTGCACGGAATGAATGTGCCAAATAAAGCTTGTGATGGAAATGACGTTGAAGGTCAGGAAAGGGAGCTGGAGGGCTGAGTGGAATTTCTTGGATTTCTTCCATCCTGCGAGGGATGAGGAAAGCGGGCGTGGAGCGAACCCGTTTAGAATGGCCTCTCGGAATAAAGCGGCGGATGGCTCGAGTTGTGGAGTCAGGGGTAGACGGTCACAGAAAATGGAGGAACCGGAGTGGGGTGAATGTCCGAGTGTGGTGTTAAGCGTATGAATCTCTGCTAGGAGAAACAAGAAAGGGAGTCGGCGATGGCATTTTATGGTCGGGAATATGTGCAGCTTTGAGCATGAACTGGTGTTTTACGGAAATTAGGGTTAGTTTCTTGAGGAATGGCATGAACGAGAGGTAGCGGGAACGGCCCTTGTTTACGATGTCTACTCTGGTTGAGTTGTCATAATGTACGGTTATAAATTCGGTGGCCGTTCATGGCCCCAAATGAGTGGAAATGATAATGGGGTATAGTGAGGCGAACAATGAAGTAATAATGCCCCTTTCTGAAAATGCCAAAGGAACTCCCAAAAAATGTGGGTAGAGTGGGACGACCTTAAGCGTATGTGATATCAGCTTAAGCCAACTAGGCGGCGCGACCGGCGAGGCGGATAAGTGGTGAGAGGAAGGACAGTCAGAACAGGGTTAACCACTGTTAGGCAAGCAGCCAATCGAAATGCACGGAGTGACATGCTTGAGCGTGGAGTCGACAGATGGACAGTGTGCAGGTGAGGTGGAATGGGGGATTGCCAGACTGAAAGTCAGCCGAGAGCGTGAACCTTGCCACTGCGAGTGGCCGTGGGGTGGATACGCATAGTTTCCGTAAATTTTGCTGGCGAGGCAAAGTGCACCCATAACCGAAGCACTAGCGAAGCGAAGCGCTAGTGAGCTGCGCGATTGCAAGTAGCTGTGAGATGGATACACATACAGTATCGGTGAATGTTTGCCGGCGAGGCAAAATGCACCCATAGCTAAGCGCTAGCGAAATGCTATAGATCTGCGACACTGCGAATGACCGTGAGGTGTATACGCATAGTATCCGTGAATGTTTACAGGCCAGGCAAAGTGCAACAATAACCGAAGCGCTAGTGGGCTACGCCATTGCGAGTGGCCGTAAGGTGGATACGCGTGGTATTATAAAGACAAAACAATTTGTCTTTATAATTTCTGTGCTCATGTAACTCAGAAAACAACACAGATTTGCATAAATTAGTTTGCAAGGCTCATAGAGCAATAAACCATGAGAATCCGTTCTACAGTCTGCATAAAGTGACAGCTAAATGGCGTTAAAAATAGCTGCGAAGTTAGCGAAAGTTTAGGATTTGTTGCAGATTGTCATCCTACGGAGTCTCATCAATTACGTCAACGTGGCCAACAGGTTATCGCTTCCAGGAATCGCTTACCATACCGCCGATTCATAAAGCGAGATCGAGGATGAATGTAAGGTAATCTTCCAGTTCTTGCCTCCAATGAGGAAAGGACTGGCGGATTGTGTCCCGGTAGAGTGAAAAGGCGAATTCAAACTTGGCTGTCGTGAGCTCCCTGGAACGAGCAGGGTTTGGGTGTTTGAGCTGGGCGTGGCCGAGGATGGTTTGGATTTCGCGACTGAAATATAAATGCGGAAAGGATGGTTGAATGAGCTGGGTCAGATTGACGTACATACCGGATAAAATCTGTTGTCTGTGAACGGGGGATAATGGCGAAGGGTTTGGAATAGGCTGAAAGGGGCATACAGGAGGTAGGGCAGTGGCTAAAGTGTACTGAAAGTGTAGTGAGGGAAACTGCGTAAGGACGCAGGAACTCCCTTTAAAAAAAAACAAATCCAAGATAGCAATGTTTTAAATTGGTATTACTTCTTGAAACAGTTGCTTTTACATTTGTAATTGAAATATTACATTTCACGGAAATATTACAATGCTAAGTGCATCACCTCATCATTAGGTTGTCATGTTAATGTGCAAATCTAGAAGTCCAGAAATCACTCAAAATATGGATTGCAGATTTTAAATGTCTTAGTCAGTCAGGCTCAACACTATTCAGTAAAATAGCATTTATAAAGTCATTTTTTGGTTTAAAAATGGCTGGAACAACAAAAAAAAAAGAACTGTTTTTTTACCAAAAATGTATCAGTCATTTGCCATTTAATCATAGGTGAAGGATATTCTATGGATAAGATTACCTAGAAACTTTAAACAAAACTAGGTACAGTACTGTCTTTCTCAATCTCGAAAATATTCCATTCATCATTACAAAACTCATTCCCTAGGTAAAACACTAATTTTGTGATATATGTATTTTCTGCATGATTAGTCTTTTTTTTTCATTGATATGTACCATTTTCCTCTCTTTACCTTTAGGTACTGTATACTTTGTTATTACCAGATCATTGCTGAATAAATGTTAATAAATGAATGGAGGGGCTTAGTTTTTGGGTTGAGAAGATTTGCAAAAGTCACAAATTCAGTGAAAAAGTAAAAAACAAATCACAGTTTGCGTAATTCACTTCATACCATGGTTTACAACCCACCGGATGCCAATGACAATCCGGCGCCACTAGGACCATGGGCCTAGTAATATGGGCCTGATAATTTGAGTAAAAATGTATTCTAATTAGTGACTCTTTATATAATAATCCTGTTTATTTTGTTGCAAAGTGTGCCAGTGAAACTGATCTTTTTTTGTACAAATTTGATCTTGCTTTCATACTTTTGGCCTGTAGTATAGTATAGTATAGTATATACACACACACACACACACACACACACAATACCGCTCAAAAATTTGGGATCACTTGCAAATTTCTTTGTATTCCAAAAAAAAAAAAAAACATTTTCATGCATTTCACAAACATTTTTTCCATTTCACAAACGATTAAAATTAATCAGATAATTTTCAAAGAATGATCTTTATTTTTGCATAGAGGCCTATTATCAGCAACTGTCAGTCCTCTGTATCAATCTCCTGGTATGGCTGTTAATCCAAGTTAAGCATTTTATAAGGCTAATTGATTATTAAAAAACCCCTCTGCAAATATGTTGCACAGCTAAAAAACCTTTGAACTAATAAGAGAGCGGAAAAGGGAGCATGGCATTCTTGAGGTTGGTTTAGTACCTGACCCATCAGCAGCTGTTTGTTTGTTTACAGGCTCAAAATGGCCAGAAAGAAAGAACTTCCTTTAGAGACCTGTCAGTCTATTGTTGTGCTTAGAAAAGACGGCTATTCAATGCGAGAAATTGAAAACTTAAAATCTCTTACCATGCTGTCAACTACTCCCTTCAGAGAACAGCACAATCTGGTACTAACAAGGACAGAAAAAAGGAGTGGGAGGCCCCGATGCACAACTGTGTCAGACAAATATCTGAGAGTGTAGTTTAAGACAAAGACGCCTCACAGGTTGTCAACTTGCAGCTGCGCTACATAGTTCTCGTCAAACACCAGTTTCAGTGTCAACAGTAAAGGTGTTTTTTTTTTTTTTTTTGGTGAAGGCAAAGTTTGAAGTACATATTCATCATTTTACATTAAAATCATTATTTCTAACTCAGACAATGTCCACATATTCTGTTCATTTACTATATTACCTATTCAGACTAATTTCATGTCTGTTTCCATGTAAAACAAGAAAATGTCCAAGTGATCCCAAACTTTTGAGCGGTTAGTATATACACACACATGCATGGACAAAATTGTTGGTACACTTCTGTTAATGAAAGAAAAACCCACAATGGTGACCAAAATAACTTGAAACTGACAAAAGTAATAATAAATAAAAATTAACCAATGGAAATCAGACATTGCTTTTTATTTGTGATTCAACGGAATCAACGGTTAAAAAACAAACTAATGAAACAGGCCTGGATAAAAATGATGGTACCCCTAGAAAAGATTGAAAATAATTTGACAATAGGGACATGTTAAACAAAGTTTTATCCTCTAATTAACATCACAGGTGTCTTCAAATTTGTAATCAGTCATTCTGACTATTTAAAGGTGACAAGCGGTCACTGTGCTGTTTGGTGACATGGTGTCTAACACACTGAACATGGACCACAGAAAGCGAATGAGAGAGTTGTCTCAGGAAATTAGAAAGAAAATTATAGACAAGCATGTTAAAGGTAAAGGCTATACAACCATCTCCAGCTGGTTCCTGTGACAACAGTTCCACATATTATTCAGACGTTGAAGGTCTACAGGACTGTAGCCAACCTCCCTGGACGTGGCTGCAAGAGGAAAATTGATGGCAAATTGAAAAGACGGATACTACGAATGGTAACCAAAAATCCCAAAACAACCTCCAAAGAAATTAAAAGTGAAATCCAAGGTCAAGGCACATCAGTGTCAGATCTCACGTCTGTCGTTATTTGAGCCAAAGTGGACTTCATGGGAGACTTTTTATGAAAGCAAATCATAAAAAAGCGAGAATGAAATTTGCCACAATGCATATTGACAAGCCACAAAGCTTCTGGGAGAATGTCCTTTGGACAGATGAGACAAAACTGGAGCCTTTTGGTAAGGCACATCAACTATGTTTACAGACGCAATAATGAAGCATACCAAGAAAAGAACACTGTTCCTACTGCGAAACATGGAGGAGGCCTGGTAATGCTCTGGGGCTGCTTTGCTGCATCTGGCACAGGGTGTCTTGAATCTGTGCAGGGTACTATGAAATCTCAAGACTATCAAGGCATTCCAGAGAGAAATGTGCTGCCTAGTGTCAGAAAGCTTGGTCTCAGTTGCAGGTCAAGGGTCTTCCAACAGGATAATTGCCTTCTATGAGCCCTGATCTAAATCCTACACAGTAAAAATCATAGTGTCAATTTTACTCTTTAAGAGTTGAATTTAACTCTCTGTCAGATAACATTTGGTCCCACTCAAAATCAGTGTAAATTTTACTCTACAGCCAGTGTAAGATTTTTATAGTTAATTTTACTCTATTTTGTGTCAAAATTAACAATGAGGTGTGTAAAAATATTTGACACTATAGGGAATCATCACCCTGCAGAGTAGATTTCGTCCTTGTGTGGAAGTGGGAATTGACTCTCACTTTTGACACTTCCATTTAGACGATTTCACTCTGCATAGTGCTATAAGTACTCTATCCAGAGGAAAATGGGTTTACTCTGGAATATTGACACTCCATTTTTTACTGTGTACTGAACATCTGTGGAAGGAGCTGAAACATGCCGTCTGGAGAAGGCAGCCTTCAAACCTGAGACAGCTGGAGCAGTTTGCTCACGAGGAGCGGGCCAAAATACCTCGGCAGGTGCAGAAGTCTCATTGACATTTACAGAAATCCTCGGATTGCAGCGATTGCCTCAAAAGGTTGCGCAACAAAATATTATGTTAAGGGTACCATCATTTTTGTCCAGGCCTGTTTCATTAGTTTGTTTTTTAAAATGATTCTGTTGAACTACAATTCACAAGCAATGTCTGATTTTCATTGGTTAATTTTCCGTAAATTCTTATTTATTATTACTTTTGTCATATTCAAGTTATTTCAGTGATCTTTGTGGGCTTTTCTTTCATTATCAGAGGGGTAACAACAATTTTTCCACGTGTGTATATATATATATATAATATATATATATATATATATATATATATATATATATATATATATATATCAGTGGCGGCTGGTGAACTGGCGATAGGGGAGGCTCAAAACAATCCCTTAAAATTAATGATTGGTCCCAACCTGAGTTCAATCATTCATTTAAATTACCATTACAGAAACTCTCAACATTATCAGGTGTGGCCAGTTTTCATTTATTATTATTATTTTTATGATTATTATTATTATTATTATTATTACTATTGTTTCAAAGAAACAAGCAGAAAACATACAAAACAGCCAGCCTTAAAAAATAAACAGAAAAAATACAAATAACCAATTACACAATTAGTGAACAGAATAGATAAATAACTAAGCACAAACTTTGGACACAAAAGGTATGAGACATAAGGGTAACTAATAAACATGACAGAAAAAAGAGGAGGAAAAAAGAGAAAAAAAGCATTCTGATTAAGACTTCATATTACTCATGCTTTTCTTTATTCAGGGATTGGAAGCAATGCATGTGTTTCATGATCGTTTAGATGAAATATGATCATTTGAAACGTCTTTATGCAATTCCATTGCCTCCAACTCCTCCAGTGCAGAAGGATTTCAGTTCCGAGTGAGAATCTCTTTAATATGCGTTGATTGAATAATTGCTGACTACAGCAGAGGAGCGTAAATATGCCACTTAAACTCACGCCGAATGCATGAGAGTCGACAGGTATGCGTTATCAATGAAAACTGGCCAAACCTGATAATGTTGAGAGTTATCGGAGTTTCTCTTATGGTAATTTAAATGAATGATTGAAAACAGGTCATTAATTTTATCATTAATAAAATTATTAATATTATTAATATCATTAATCATTCATTTTAAGGGATTGTTTTGAGCCTCCCCTAACGCCAGCTCACCAGCCGTCACTGATATATAAGAGAGAGAGAGAGAGAGAGAATGTATCAATGTTGTACCTCTTGAAGGTGATCCCAAAGGTCTGTATATATAGTGTTTTTGTATGCAAACTGGTTCAAGTACATCTGTGAAGAGACAATTTATTTTATCAATACAGATATAAATTAATAGGCGGAAAACCATTCCAAGTGACAGCCATAATAAGTGGCTGTAAGCAGCTCTCCTATATTCAATACAACAAATGAAGCCCCACTTGAACTGACATGATATAAACTTTGAGAGCTAATATAATGCTGAGAATTTTTCCTTGGATTTTTACCATTGAGAAAACCACTTGGAAGGCATTTTCCTACAGCAGAAGGAATTTATCATGTTTTATTGATTCTCTGTTTTGTTTTCAGGGTGTATCCATATTTTTTCACATTAAAACATCATTCTAGGTATAGTCTCATGATGGCATTTTGTAGCAATACAGATTCAGTATGTTTACATTTATAAATGTCCGCTTAAATGCAGGTGTTTACCGAGGCGCACAGGATTCAACATTCATGCAGAAGAAGATTGCGTACTGAAACGTACAATACATGCACAGAGTTTTTCATGAACAATTCAGAAGCGTAAAAATCTATAATCCAAAAAGGTCTTTAAAACTGGATTTAATATGTTGCACATTATACAGGTACCATGTCACAACACTACTCATCATCTATAGGACGGCATCTTCACATATGCTACCATGGTAAATGGTATGCATTTATATAGCGCTTTCTAGTCACATGATATGACCCCAAAGCGCTTTACAACTTTGCCTCACATTCACCCTGATGTCAGAGGCTGCCATGCAAGGCAACACAGAGCAACGCAGGGTCCAGGGTCTTGCTCAAGGACACTTCGACACATTCTCTGGTGGAGCAGAGGATCGAACCGGGAACCTTCTGATTCCTGGGCCGCCCGCTCTACCTCCTGAGCCTCCTGAAACAGAGCTGGTAGACAGCTTCAATAGCCATTTTCAACTAGGCAAAACTCACACTGAGTCCTTTCACGAAGACGGGCTCTGTCAGGAATTCAGAGAGCATTCTCAGCACTGACGCCCCCTACAGACAAATACGAAAAAAATATACTGATCAGCATCACCTCAAGAAAATTCAAGCAGCTGCTGGGCACTTGATCATTAACCCCACATTGCTCTAGAAGAAATTGACCCCTGCACCAATGCACATTAAGTCGCTTTGGTAAATAGAATTACTATCAGCTTTATCAGAAAAAAAAAACAGAGGAGTTTTATTCACATACAAAAATAACTTTCATTTTACATTTCTCCTTGTTTTTAATTTACGGCAGTACCCACTGTATGCTCAGATGATGTGTGGAGATTTGTATCTGTGCAGACATGTACCTTGCTGTAGGTGATGGTGTCAAACAACTGACTGATGTCTGCTGGCGAGTTGATCTCCTCCTCTCTGGTGGAAAGAGGGTGTGAGGACGCCAGAGCGTCGACTTCAAACACCCTGTGGACGTCACTGAGGATGATAGAGTCTTTCTGCAAAGGGACAGAAGAGCATTGTGCCATGGGATGGAGTTGGGGGAGGGGGCAGGCTGGGGAGTGCGGTGGAGGATGGGCAGTGGCATAAAGTGAGATAAATCGTGAGAGACAGTGAGAAGGAGGATTTATAGAGCTGGACTGGGAGGTATAAGAAGGGGAAGAATAGGGCCTTTTGTGTGGGGAGATTTAATCCTTACAATGTTCCAGGTGGGTTCAGCATGGTCGGCGCCCAGGTATTCCACGTAAGAGGCGAAGCCCTCGTTCAACCAGAGGTCGTTCCACCAATTCAGAGTCACAAGGTTCCCAAACCACTGAGAAGTACAGTTTTATGTTATTGTGTGACAGAATGCGAGGGTAGTCATTTTCTCTCTTCATTTGGATGTGACTGAGGTTAACCTGAGGTGCTGAGTAACCTGTGCTCATTCAAAATCCCATGTGCGTCATTTTGGTGAAATTGCCAGCTTGGCTCTCAAAATATGGCCAAGTATTCATCTTAAGGTTAAAGCAGCTCAGCAATTTCCTACCCTCTCATTTACTGTGTGGCCAGAGGTCCGGGACAAAATGGTTGACTGGTATCTCATCCAAGAGGATGCTACATTCTGGCCACAGCTTGACAGCACAGCACTTTGAGATTATGTGAAAAGCACCATAGATTTTCCATCCTCAGTTCCTGTCAGTTCATCACGTACCATGTGGGCCAGCTCATGGGCGATGACAGTCAGAACTCTCTCCTTGTTCCCATTCGATGAAATTGCGGGGTCATAGAGCAGAGCTGTTTCCCTGTAGGTGATAAGCCCCCAGTTCTCCATTGCTCCGGCATTAAAGTCTGGTAGTGCGATTTGATCTGCAATGGAAAGAGCAATCTCAATCTTAACCATAGGCTACATATAGGGTCTGCAGAGGTAAGAGGCAGTAGCTGGCTGTCGTAGCCAGTATGCAGCCAACCGGTTTAGCTTTTTGCTCAATCAAGCAAGGAATCCAGACATTCCAGTTTCAGTTCATGCTATCGCCACTAGAACCCGCATCTGCTTTTTGATGTGGTACTGATATAACAAGCAGACAAAAAATCAACAAACTCATTTTACAACTGAATTTCCCACATTTTTCATTGAATAACCCTAAGACTATGGAATAGCTTATTAATAACAGTTATTCTGCAAATAGTTAAACTACGTTTCATGCATACCAATTGTCTTATACCACAGGAGCTGCAATAACTATTCTTGATATAAGCTTACACCCAGCACAACTTATACCTCGTTCATGCATACGGGCCCAAGGCAGTTACAAATTTGAAAAAAAATCACACAAAATTCAATGAAAATGGTGATCAGCAATTTTGTATGTTCTGGTGCCTGGTGTGCAGGATATCAAGAGGTTTTGACACAATCCGATGAAAAACATCATTTATGCTTCAGGAAAGCTTTAAAATCGGTCAGATTTGACCGAAGACTGGAGGAGGGTTAAAGACAAAGCGATTTTCTCAAATTCCGACCATCCATAATAATATAAATGCTAGATGAAGACTTTTAGAATTACCTGTGCACATGGCACATACACTGTCGCACACTAGCGGGGAGGAATACTTTGAAGGGTACAGCACATAATTCTGAAGGATGCATATTATACTTTCGAATGAAAGTGAAGTCTTGAAATTTTTGGTTGCACCTAATACATTCCTATGAATCTGTTTTACCTGACTTGGGTAGGGGGTAAGTGACATTGAAGTAGCTTTCAAAAAACGCGAGGATCGGTCCGGTTACGGTTCCGGCATAGTTGCCCTGGCCTTGCTCAATGGCCTGGCGACGAGCCCAGATTCGAACCTACGAATGAAGCAAAATTATCTCTTTTTTATCTTTATAAACACAGAAAACCAAGCAGAGCTCACAGAAAATACCGATGGCATTACAATTACTTGTGCAATTTTTTAAGGTTTACACTCGATTGCTAAGCTCGATTTTCAACTGTAATTAATCCAGGGTACTAGACTAATCCTTCAGTAATAAAGCTACTGTGTTGATTTGAGACAATTTATCAGATTGTCATGAGCACATTAATGCAAATTACTGAAGTAATATTCTTTTTCTCTCAGTTGCAACACTGTCCATTACATTGGCACTTGTCACGCTCAATTTTGGTTTAAAGCAGTCAAAAAGAAACAGCTCAGTCTAGAAATATATAGGTGAACTGTTATTTTGACAGACAAAGGTTATTTGAAACTGCAGATTTCACTCAAAGGTGCACTGCTGCCTTTAAAGGTGACAGCATATAGGGTCTTACCACTTACAGAATAATGTAGATTATATCATAACAATGCCACATTTAAAAATTTGTGATAAGATGGTCAGTGAGCAAACAGTCAGTTCTCTCTGTCAAGGTGTTGAATGCGCGAAGAATCAGCAGGTGTATAGACCTGAGTGACTCTGACAATGGCTCAATCATAATGACCTGATACTACTGACGCTAATGACCATATGGGAAAAAAGCTTAGCTTACCTCCAAACTCGGATGGGTCATGGCTGCAACTTTTTAAAAAGGTGGATACTTGTAGCAGAGAGGACATGAATTTTACTGCCAAGTATGACCTTGCAGTACTTGAATGACAGTTAACATGGCAAGTTCTATATACATGCTGATGGAAGACTAGTAATCATTACAAACAGAAATGCCGATGCTTTTTGATAGACGGCAATTCATAAAGTAAACATACCAAGACATTGTCATTGCCCATTGGTGTAATGATGTGGGCAAAATCGCAGATGATAAAAGCGAGGATGTAGGTCGACATCTTCTTTGTGGCTTCAAAACTTGTCACCGTGACCTTGGTGTCTTCGATGGTGGTGTTAATTGTGTCTAAACAAAGGAAAGGGGCAAATGAGAGGAAAAACAAAATTTTTTAATGGCAAGCAGTGAGACCAAAGCTTTTCAAAATAAGGCAGAACTTTTAACTAGAAGCAAAGTAACAGATGATATTGTTGTCACCATCCATCCATCCATTTTCTATACCCGCTTATTACTCACTAAGGTCACGGGGCGAGCTGGAGCCTATCCCAGCTGACTGCGGACAAAGGCAGGGACCCACCCTGAACAGCTTGCCAATCCATTGCAGGGCGCACACACCATTCACACACCATTCACTCTCACACTCATACCTATGGGAAATTTAGTGTCTCCAATTAGCCTAATATGCATGTCTTTGGACTGTGGGAGGAAACCGGAGTACCCGGAGAAAACCGTCACCATCTATAATTAATTTGAATTTCTTCCATACATCTTACTTGGCATTTGACTATGAGATGTCAACTACTGCAAGTCAAGCAGAAGCAAGTTCACTTCACACCTGCCAGATATTATTCAAGGGGTAATGGCAGCATAACCAAAATAACATTATTTCCATATCTTTGCCACTGACTGTTTTTTCTCAATCTCACTCTGTCGGCTGTGCCCTGCCCATCCATAATTAATTTTTCACCCACGACCCTGATATAAAACTTTTTATTTTCGTTTGCTTGTTTTATGCATACTTGGTCCTGGAAAATCACTATGGATGACTATTTTTATAATCTGGATATGATTAGAACAATTTTCATCTTTTAAAAAATTTTGCTTATTAACATTTTTAGAGATCACTGTGATAAAGTTTCCGTATTTGCAGCAATAGTTTAATCACATGCTTTCATTCATACATGAGAAGACCGGTTTATCCCACAGAGAAGCATTTATTCCCCGACTACTTGGTAAATCCACCATTATACCAGCAATTCTCCAAGCTGCAAGTGCACCTAGTCTTGAAAGTGAATGGGAAATGATGCTCTGATTGGTTTATTTCATGTTATGTGCGAAACATATCAATGATTAATTAAGAGATTAAGTACAACCCCATTGAATCATGGGCCTTACTTTGTGCACAGATTACTCGCCCTTAAAGGAACAGTCCACCGTAATTTCATAATGAAATATGTTTTTCTATGAAATGAGGCGAGATGATACGTACCTCTCCGAGCTTTGAGCGACCACCCAGTGAGCCAGACGGGCTGCCACTCCTGTTAGCATTTGTAGCTAGACTCATTGTGGTCAACAGTATTTTTCGGGGCTGTAGTTAGATGCGACCAAAGTCTTCCACGTTTTTCCTGTTTACAAAGGTTTGTATGACCAGTGACATGAGTTCGGGTTCGGGAACGCAAATCCAAAAGTGGCTTTTTCTATGCTGTGGGAAGTGCGTACTATAATGACAGGCGTAGTAATACCTTCTGCGCGCTTCGACAGCGCGTTAATACCTTCACTTCTGATTTCTTTTCTCTCCCACGACCCCCCCTACTTCCGTAAATACAACCAACGTGACTGCACTGCACTACTTGGTACACAGTCAGGAAGCCAGAGCTTGCAGAAAATTATAAGTAAGGGATAATTAACGAGAAGGTGTGCATTCCACGGTTTTAATGCACGACGCGGAGTTCGCGTCGGGTGGTTGCCTCCGCGAAGAGCATTACAACCGTGGAATGCTCACCTTCGAGTTGATTATCCTGCTTATACCATGGTCATTTGCCAGCAATATCAAATCGCAGTATTAATAGAAAAAGCCACTTTTGGATTTGCGTTCCCGAACCCGAACTCATGTCACTGGTCATATAAACCTATGTAAACAGGAAAAACGTGGAAGACTTTGGTCGCATCTAACTACAGCCCCGAAAAATACCGTTGACCACAATGAGTCTAGCTACAAATGCTAACAGGAGTGGCAGCCCGTCTGGCTGACTGGGTGGTCGCTCAAAGCTCGGAGAGGAACGTATCATCTCGTCTCATTTCATAGAAGAACATATTTCATTATGAAATTGCGGTGGACTGTTCCTTTAAACTAGCAGAAGTTGATTAGGAAACAAGATAGTAAGATGCCAGTGTGCCTCACCACACTTCATTTTAAGACCAACACTCTCATGGGCGCTCAATATAATGTAAGTACATCTGCTATTTATTTAGCATGGGCGCTGGATGGAAAATGACTGCTGCATCTAACTTAAACAAGCAAAGGCACCTGCGTTGCACTAGGCGCCGCTTTGTGCAGGGTGTAGGACATAGCTCTTTAACTTTGATGGCTGATGGCAGGGTTGAATGTTGAACACAGCTTTGTCAGGAGCAGTTGCTCGGCTTTGTAAAACATGGGTTTATATTATGGATTATAGGTCTAGAGAAGGAAGCCGTTCTCATTTAGAATTCGTTGTGACTGCTGACAAAAGTGCAGTATAATTTGTATGTAATTAAAGTAATTTGTAAAGCCAGATGATTATGAGTTTATTTAGTGAAGAAGTCCACGTAGGAAACCCATTGAGGAGGTTGGGCGAACAAGAGAACGATCTCACACACAGGTTACCAATGTTCCTATTGTTATGGCCCCAATTTGTTATGACATGTAAGACAGCAAGGGATGACAGACAATATTTTAAAACTTAAACAGATTTAATTCCACAAACACTGACAACTGAACTACAATTTACTATTGACCAAGATTGACATATACGAAAAAAAAATATTTACAGTCCCTTGAGATGGGGTTGCTTGGTGATGTCCTGGGACAGGGAAATGCTCCAACACAGGCAAAAATCCACAAAAAACTTCATAGGTCTTGGAAAGAGTGACAGGTCTGGTCAAATGTATCCTTCTCCTTGCAATTTCTCCCACTACTTTACTCTCTCAATTTCTCTCCTTATATACTCTTTTGCACCCCCCTCCCACCTTTTAGACTTTTTTAATTCTCTGGGACTAATTCATAAAGATCAAACGTGTACAGTTAACCCTTATTCCCTTAACCTGTTACTTAACTCTTCACTCGGACTCTCATTCTATGACTAAGTATAACTTACTGATTGCGAGTCACACTCACAAGCCCAACCATGCATATAGCATGGGCATGGCACAAGTCACATGTAGTAACACTCAACAGTACGTTTTGTTTTGTAATCTTCTGCCAACAGCCAGGCTACACTAGTATTAAACTAAACCGTTAAACGTGGTACCACGTTACACACTAACTTGGTATGACTCGAAGTCTAACGATGACCAAGTCTCTGACAGTAACTTACTTCTTCTTTCTTACTGAGTAAGAAAGAAGAAGAGTTTTACTACTAAACAAACAAAAATTAACTGATAATATTTTTCGAAAATTCAATTATCTTACCTGCAGTCGAGGATAAGAATCAAGATCTCGACAACAACCCACCATGTACTCGCACACCGACGTCGGCATCTTCCTAAGGCTAAGCTAACGACGTCAACGTCGATTACTCTCTGCATATATCGCATAGCTACAGTACATGTGCAAGGCCATGCATGCAAGGCACAGTGACAAACGCGCGACAAAGTTTCTCAGACTTGATTGGAAAAACTTTTTCGCAAAAGTGTCCATCGCGTATGCGTGCAAAGCAGCAGATCGATAGATATGCCCATTTATGGTAATTAGCCCAATTAGCCCATATCGCGCATGGGAAAAAAAATAACGCGTCCTGGGCATGTCTGAGAGGGGAAAGAGTGGCAAAAAGGGAGCCGAGTAGGCTGCAGTTTGGAAAACTATTGGTGCTGCGGTAAACACCGTTGGGGTGGAAAACCGGAGTGCAGCAGAGGTTTTATTTCATTCATTAATAAATCGAAGTGACTATTCGCACTTAATTTTTGTTCTTGGACGCACTTAAATGACCAAAATTCTTGTTAGACGCGCTTATTATTGAGGCCAAGACGCAAATTTCTCCATTGCCCACACTTATTCCAAAGCTAAATTTTTTTCTTGGTCAAACTTGTTTTAATTGGTACTTTCTAAGCGGCACTGGGATGGTCATCAACTTGCACACTTACAAGTGTGGTCAAGAAAAAAATTTAGCATTGGCCACACGTAAAAGTGCGAATAACATCGGCCTTAATAAATTCAATTTATAGATACACGATATTTCATGTTATATTGCCTACATAATTGACAATCCAAATGCTTTACATGTAGGTTAAAAAAGTGGTCCGATTTTAAGATCGCCTCCTAAAAACCGGTTGCAACAGCGCAGGGAGCAGTGGAGGTCAACCAGACTCGAACCTCAAGCTGTCAAGGCACTGATGGGCACCCCTCCATCGTGGGAATGCGAGCCGGTGGGGACATGGATGAGTTCCCCCCCAACTCGATCAGAGCACCATGAGGGTAACAGGTAACATAAAGTCTGCAGAGATCACTCTTCATTGTACTTTTATCAGTATTACTCCATGACATGTTATTGGGTGCCACACAAAACGAGCAGCCACTTGTCACTTTCCCGGATGAGATCTATGTGCCGAAAGTTCCTCTCACTTCGGACAGAAGCTTATTCCTCTAACAATGGAAGATCTGCCATTGTCAAAATGTGATCACGGTCGAAGTGTCCGTAGGCATCTGTATACTGAGTGTAATGTGAATATAGGCCACTAGATGGCAGTATTTACCTTTTTTTTGTTAAGCTCAGACTGGAGTCATGTTTGGACATGTTTCCAGACATGTCTGGGGCAAGTCCCCGAAAATTAAAAAAAAAGAGGTCTAAATGTGGGTGGGGTCTGCAAAAGAGTATATAAGGAAAAGAATTGAGACAGTAAAGTAGTAGGAGAAATTGCAAGAAGATGACCAGACCTGCCATTCTGTTCAAGACCTGTGACGTTTCTTTTGTGGATTTCTTTGACTGTGTTTGAGCATTTTCTTCATCCAGGACATCACCAAGCCACCCCACTAAAAAGGGACTGTAATTATTTCTGTTTTTTCTTATTTATCAATCTTGGTCTTTAGTTGTAGGTTGTTATTAGTCTTTGTCTTTGTTAAAAATTAAATGTGTTTTAGTTGTTAAAACTGTGTTTGTCATCCCTTGCTGTTGCTGTTGTGTTATAAATGTAATAACAAATTGGGGCCATAACAAATTGGGGGCTCGTCCGGGATAGACCATTGTGTGAGTAATTTATTGAAAATCTAACATTCCAAATTGTAAAATTGTTTTTGTGAATTTTCCTAGATATATATTGACAACAGCAATGGATGATTTCTTGGCATCACCAACCGTAGGGGTTTTGAAGTCTTTTAAAAAGACAGAACTGCTAGAAATTTGCAGACAGTTGGAGCTGACAGAGGTAAAACCAGCCATGCGAAAAGCAAGACTGGCTAGAGAGATAGTTGAATATTACATTGATGAAAATGTGTTTGCACCAGGAGATCTGGAACAGTTTCCAGTGGAAAATCCAAATATAGAAATGGAACTTAAATTAAAAATGCTAGAGATTGAAAGGGAGGAAAGAGAAAAAGAAAGGGAGGAAAAAGAGAAAGAAAGGGAAGAAAGAGAAAAAGAAAGGGAGGAAAAAGAGAAACAAAGAGAATTTGAGAGGGAAGAAAAAGAAAAACAAAGGCAGTTTGAGTTAGAAAAATTAGCAAGAGAAGAAAAACAAAGAGAATTTGAGTTAGAAAAATTTGCAAGACAGAGAGATTTTGAATTAGAGAAATTCGATAGAGAAGAAAGACTCCAAATGGAGCAACTAAAAATTAAAATAGCAATGAAAAATAAATTTTGTGCTAGTCAGGAGGTAAAACTGGTGCCTCCATTTTCGGAAAAGGATGTTGACAACTATTTCCAATGTTTTGAAAAGGTAGCAAAGAGTTGCCAGTGGCCAAAGGAACACTGGCCTCTGATGTTGCAAACTGTCCTCAAGGGTAAAGCTCAACAAGCCTATTCGGCTTTGTCTGCAGATGATTCCTCTGATTATGAGGTTGTCAAAAAGGTTATTTTGAGAGCTTATGAGTTGGTTCCAGAGGCTTACCGACAGAAATTCAGAGGTCTGAAGAAATCTGAAAATCAGACTTATGTTGAATTTGCTAATGAGAAGCAGGTTTGCTTTGAGCGCTGGTGTACTTCTATGGAGGTCAAGGATGATTTCAACTCACTAAAAGAGATGGTGTTAGTTGAAGAATTCAAGAACTGTGTTAAGGATGATGTTAAGACCTACCTTAATGAGAAGCAAGCACTGAACTTGCAATCAGCTGCCAAATTTGCAGATGAATATGTTCTCACTCATAAGTCCAAATTTCAGTCTAGCAGTAACAATAAATGGTCCCAATTTCAGAAAAAGGGTTACGGTGATACCCAAGATTCCTCACCCAAAGACAAAGACAAATCTGGTGATGGTGCTCAGAAATCCAGTAATAGGTCTGATCAAAGTGTGAAAGCTGACAGTGACAAAAGTGGTCTAGTTTGCAGTTATTGCAAGAAATCTGGTCATGTTACAACTAACTGTTGGTTCCTTAAAGCTAAGAAAGAAAAAGAAAAGGATACCAAACCAAATGCCTTTGTGAAAACAAGGTTAGAAACCCCTGTAGTGGATAACCAATCTGCTAAATTGCCTGCTTCTTGTGGGGCTAAAAAGCCTAATACAGCTGACTTTGTGAGGGAGGAATTTCTTCCATTTGTGTCAGAGGGATTTGTGGCTCTGAATGAGCATACTACTCCTGTCCCCATATATATCCTAAGGGATACCGGAGCTTCTCAGTCACTTTTGTTGATGGACTCCTTGGAGTTACGTGATGAGACCGCTTCAGGGGATTTCATACTTGTACAAGGTATTGAAGGGAGGACTGTATCTGTACCCCTGCGCTCTATATTCTTGAAGTCAGATTTAGTTACAGGACAGGTAAAGGTGGGACTTATGTCAAGTCTACCTATAAAGGGTGTTTCTCTGTTGCTAGGCAATGACCTGGCTGGGGGCAAAGTAGTTCCCCCTGTACATCTTACTTCACAGCCGAGCACTGAAAATAGGGATGAGGACCCATCTCTGTATCCTTCTTGCGCAGTGACTCGTGCTATGGCCAAGAAGGCTAAAGAAGAAGATGATGTGGTGCCGTCCAGTACATTGAATAGTCAGGACTTAGGTGGTTCGCCTCATGACTCTGATTGGCCTACTATGGTTTCTCCGTTTGAGGACTTATCAGATACTTTTATCAGTTCTCTATTCAGCCAGCCGGATGGGTCTGGTGATTCTGATGTGTCTGGAGACTTGTCTCTGTCCAGAAAGCGGTTGATTGAGGAGCAAACTAATGATCCTGAAATTTGTGTACTAAAGAGGAGAGCCCTTCCTGAAAAAGAAATAGATGCAGTTCCAGTTGGGTATTATCTCAAGGATGGTGTGTTGATGCGGAAGTGGCGCCCTCCTGATATCCCTGCCAATGCAGATTGGGCAGTGGTCAGGCAAATTGTTGTTCCGAAGGTCTATAGGAATGAGATCTTAACAATGGCTCATAGTTTACCTTTAGGAGGTCATCTTGGTGTTAACAAGACTGTTGATAAGATCATGAAACACTTCTTTTGGCCTGGGCTTCGGAAAGACGTTTCCAACTTTTGCAAAACCTGTCACACTTGTCAGGTAGTTGGAAAACACCAGTTAGACCCACCTGTAGCTCCATTGCAGCCTATCCCAGCATTTGGGGAGCCATTCTCTAGGGTCATTGTTGATTGCGTTGGTCCATTACCCAAGACTAGATCTGGAAATCAGTACTTGTTGACAATCATGTGTGCATCTACCAGATTCCCTGAAGCCATACCTCTACATAACATCAAGGAAGCTGCAATCTCGAAGGCTTTGATAAAGTTCTTCACGTTGTTTGGCCTTCCCAGGGAAATTCAGTCAGACCAAGGTAGCAATTTCACTTCAGGATTGTTTCAGCAGGTTGTGTATGAACTAGGTGCAAAACAGATTCTTTCTAGTGCTTATCATCCAGAAAGTCAGGGTGCCTTAGAGCGGTTTCATTCCACTCTCAAGACAATGATGAGGACTTATTGTTATGACCATGAGAAAGACTGGGATGAAGGGGTTCATTTGCTGTTGTTTGCAGCTAGAGAAGCAGTGCAGGAGTCTACTGGATTCAGTCCATTTGAGCTAGTGTTTGGTCATGAAGTGAGAGGACCTTTGCTATTATTGAGTGAACAATGGCAAGAGGAAGAGCCGCAAATCAGTCTGTTAGACTATGTTAGCAAGTTCAAGGAAAGATTGCGTGCAGCTTGTGACCTTGCCAAAGAGAACTTGAAATCAAGTCAGGGAAAAATGAAAACTTGGTATGATCATAAGGCTAGAAGCCGTGAGTTTAACCCAGGAGACAAGGTCCTTGTGTTGTTTCCCTTGCAGTCCAATCCATTGCAGGCTAGATTTCATGGTCCTTATGAAATTCTGACAAAACTCAATGATCTCAATTACATTGTGAAGACTCCAGATAGGAGAAAACCAAAACAATTGTGTCATATTAACATGCTAAAGCCTTATCATGACAGAAATGCTAGGGTTGCAGCTGTCACTTCAGATTCTCCAATGGTCGAAACGTGTGAAGATGAGGGGGAGTTTCAAGATGATGAACCAAGAATTAAAGCTGAAGTTCTTTCATGTAAATTGTCAAACACTGAAGTGTTGCAAAATCTTGATGTAAAACTCCAGCACTTAGAACCCTCACAGAGAGATCAGTTTGAAAGGTTGATCAAGAAATATGAGGATTTGTTTCCTGATGTTCCAAAGAGAGTTACTATAGCCTCTCATGATGTAGATGTTGGTGATGCCAAACCAATAAAACAGCATCCATACCGGATGAATCCTGAAAAGAGAAAGATTGCTGAGAAAGAGGTTGAGTACATGTTAGAACATGATATTATCAGACCCTCCAACTCAGATTGGAGTTCACCCTGTGTGCTAGTTCGAAAACCTGATGGAAGTACTAGATTCTGTACAGATTATCGCAAAGTCAATGCTGTAACTCGAACTGATGTGTTTCCAATACCTAGGATTGATGATTGTATTGATAGTGTAGGGCAAGCAAAGTTTCTGACCAAGATTGATTTATTGAAGGGTTATTGGTGTGTGCCTTTAACTGAGAGGGCCAAGAGCATCTCTGCTTTTGCCACACCATCTGGATTGTACCAGTATGAAGTCCTACCCTTTGGCATGAAAAATGCCCCAGCCACGTTCCAAAGGATGATACAGTCTACAATCGCCGGATTGCCACACACGGGTGCATACATCGATGACCTGATCACATGGAGTGACTCCTGGGAAGAACATCTAAAAGATGTAGAGACGTTGTTCCAGCGCCTGACCCAGGCTAACCTGACTGTTAACCTGAACAAGAGTGACTTTGGTTGTGCTACTGTCACCTATCTTGGCTACGTCATAGGCCAGGGTAAGGTGGCACCCATAAATGCTAAAGTCCAAGCCATCATGGACTTTCCAGTTCCTGACAACAAAAAAGCTTTGCGCCGCTTCCTTGGAATGATCGGGTACTACCGCAAGTTCTGCAAGAACTTTGCTGAGATTGCTCTCAGTCTAACTAACCAACTGAAGAAAGGCGTAAAGTTCACCTGGGATGATGCATGCCAGAGAGCCTTCGATCACCTGAAGTCTCTGCTGTGTCATTTCCCCGTGCTCAAATCTCCTGACTTCAACAAACCGTTCTCCATCGCGGTCGATGCTAGCGACCAAGCTTGTGGATCTGTGCTCCTACAGAGAAGTGACTCTGATGACATTGAGCATCCCGTGGCATACTTCTCCAGGAAGTTCAATCGCCACCAAAGGAACTATTCCACAATAGAGAAGGAACTGTTGGCTCTGGTCCTTTCTTTACAACACTTTGAGGTTTATGTTTGTACAGGGGAAAAGCCAATGATTGTGTACACTGACCACAATCCGTTAATGTTTTTGAGTAAGATGAAAAACAAGAATCGGAGATTGTTGAATTGGAGTTTGATTTTACAGGAGTTTGACTTGGAAATTAAGCATGTGAAGGGTACAGACAATGTAATTGCTGATTGCTTATCCCGTGTTTGAATGTGTATATATATATCATGTGTTTGAATATTGTATGATATGTATATATAGACAAGTGTTCACTTAACCATTTTGTATTGAAAAGAAAAATTTTGCCTTTGTGAGTCAAAATTTTTCCCTTTTGGAATGGAGGTGTAATGTGAATATAGGCCACTAGATGGCAGTATTTACCTTTTTTTTGTTAAGCTCAGACTGGAGTCATGTTTGGACATGTTTCCAGACATGTCTGGGGCAAGTCCCCGAAAATTAAAAAAAAGAGGTCTAAATGTGGGTGGGGTCTGCAAAAGAGTATATAAGGAAAAGAATTGAGACAGTAAAGTAGTAGGAGAAATTGCAAGAAGATGACCAGACCTGCCATTCTGTTCAAGACCTGTGACGTTTCTTTTGTGGATTTCTTTGACTGTGTTTGAGCATTTTCTTCATCCAGGACATCACCAAGCCACCCCACTAAAAAGGGACTGTAATTATTTCTGTTTTTTCTTATTTATCAATCTTGGTCTTTAGTTGTAGGTTGTTATTAGTCTTTGTCTTTGTTAAAAATTAAATGTGTTTTAGTTGTTAAAACTGTGTTTGTCATCCCTTGCTGTTGCTGTTGTGTTATAAATGTAATAACAAATTGGGGCCATAACATGAGCAACTAAAGAAATGCAAGCTAGCTAGTTAGTTAATGTAGGCTACTCTTATGGTTACTCAGTCGAAGGGACCGCAAAATAAAAAATAGTTTGATGAAACGAGTGTAAATGTGCACATGCTAGTAATAAATTTGATTTTCTAAAATAATTACGAGCAAACTTATTTTCCAGTCTGCCTTTAATTAGGCTAACTTTCCTTTCTTTTGTTGTTCAGTATATATCTGACTGGATGAGCATCTGACATACACTGCATATCTGCCAAGCTGCGCATTGCGTTTAATCAATTTGATTGTAACTGTCTGCCGTCTGGCCTGACAAGCAAGTTGTGTCCAAATAAGAGTAACTAATTTCTCAACTTACAAATACTTATTGGAGCCACTGTAAATCCTTATTTTTTGAAGATTGGTATGAGAGGAATATATGGTCTGTAGTTGACTTGATGGACACGAATGGCAATTTCTTAACTTATGAACAATTCTGTATGAAATATACAGTGGCTCCAATAAGTATTTGTACACTACTGTACTTCATGGAGCCGGTTACGGAAGACTGGAGGCCGAGGACTGTCTCTCCCTCTGTACCAGCTGGGAGATGTACCGGTCGGTGCGCTGGCTGGTCTTCCTGGGACGTCCTTTCCTGGCTGCATTGGCTATGCGTTCAGACTGTTTGTGCTTCTTGATGATGTACTGCACGGTCGTGTGGCGTAACGATAGCCGAGTTCCAATTTTTCTGGTGCTTTGGCCTTCTTTATGTAGCTGAATGATTTGCCCCCGCATTCGACGGGGTATCTCGCCTGTCTTAGCCATATATCACAGGAATACATTATGGGCATGGTCAGGCCATTTACATAGGCCAGTCTGTGTACAGAGGGAGTGTCCAGTATGGTCACGCTTGACCAAATCAGACCAAGTGAGTCAACCATGTCCTGTAAACATCTTGAGTCAATTTTAGGTGAGTATTATAAGTTTTGTGACTCACTACAGATACTTATTGGGTCAGATAATCGCCTTTCTGACCAAATATGCCTTTTTGACATTAAATATTTGTTTAAAACATATTGATTATCAAATATTTTAATCACTTTTACACACAATAGCAAGCATTTAGCCGAATATACAAAAGCTGTTATGTAGTCGAATTTTCAAGTAGTGTACTAATTCTTATTGGAGCCACTGTACGCCCATTTATGGTAATTAGACAAATTAGCCCACATCGCGCCTGGGAAAAAAAATAACGCGCCCAGGACATGCCCAAACCTAGCTCCAGGCTGGGCTCAACAAAAAAAGGTCAATACTGCCATTTAGTGGCATTTTTTTTTACATTCCACTATTCTGATCATGAGTTTAATATTAGTTTTACCAGGGCAAGTCATGACTGTGTTTTAAAAAGCCCTATCGCCTTTCCTTGCCCCTGAACCCTAACCTTAACCAAACGTAAATATGCTGCATTTCCATAACCCCCATCTTTAACCTTAATCTACCCATATAAACTTCATTATATAAAAAACATCTACCGCTTTGCACATTGGTCCTGTCATAATGTGGCACAGGGGCTTAAAAAAGTGCACCAAACAAGGAATGAACTTTCAGACATATTAACTGCTTGATATTAAAATCTGATAATTGCACTTGTGGTTGGAACAAAAAACATAGCATGCATAGTGGGCCTCCAGAGCCAATGTTGGGAACCTGAGGGGTCATTCGCATTTGATTGGATTCAGAATGAGAATATTTGTTTAGACCACTGAATAAGGTCACAGTGGACAAACCCTCTTTGCGTTGTGTTCATTGCTGCTATTCAATGCTGCAAGACTGGAAGTCCCATGCTGAGAATGTCCTCCAGTGTGTTAGACTGCTGCAGCTATGACGAAGGAATCCGAAAAGGGAAGGGTGAACCAAGGCGATGGAAATGACGACTCATCAAGAGATCCAAGTAAAGATCCAGTATTATTATACCTCTCATCTACTCCAAATTAGCCGGAACAAACCAAATGATTAAGAAAGGGGTTTCGGGGCAATGTCGCATTGGATCAAGAGTGGCATTTGAATCTAAAGTTATATGGACACTCACCTATTCTGTAATTGTAATTCTCATGATATTCATAAAGCTTACGATCTTATTTTCTGACGTTTAAATCGTAGCGTACATGGACACTAGCTCTGCTGTGATTTATAATCCCTACGATATCTTAACCATAATCAAACTGTTTTTCTGGAAGTTGGGGGCGGGACTTTGACAAGCGATTTCGCTTCTCCCGCGACCCTTTCGGTCATGATACATGATACATGTTGTGTTGTGTTGAAATTGTCATGAAACGACTATACAATCATGCCGAAATAAAAAAAAAAAAAAAAGGAATAGGTGAGAAATGCTGCATTCAAACCCCTCGCCATGGCATTAGACAGGGCCACAGTTCCAGGCTCGTGGATCAGCGTAATGTGGAAGACCGCTTTCATCCCTGGCTCGTCAAAGCAGGGAAAGACCTTCCTGGCATCTGTGGGCTGCATCTGAGAAGTGGCAAGCACTCTGTAAAAAATTAAATGGGCAAAAGTTAAACAACTAACCATTAGCACAGGACATGAGCAAAGTCCAAAAATTCAGGGTGAAATTTCTTCGCTAACACTTTACTTGAAGGTATCGTCATAAGAGTGACATAACACAGTCATGAACTAAACATTATGTCAATGTCATAAACATTGTCATTAAGTGTCATTCGGTTTTTGAGATGACAAGTTGACATTATTTGGGTTGTCTTGATTATGACAACTTGGTCATAAGAGTGACATGATGCTATCATAACTGTTACATGACACAGGTAAGAGTTATGACAGTGTCATGTCACTCTTATGACGGTACCTTCAAGTAAAGTGTAACCATTTCTTCTCAGGTTCAGAGTTGTGAAGTTGTCCTCAATTCAACTGCCGCACAAAGCCTTAAGAATCTTCACATTTTTGATTTGTCAAAGATAGTAAAAGTGTAAAAAAAAAAAAAAACCAGACATGAAAGGACAAATTTACCAAGTAAGAAGAATTTGTGTCTCGCGCAAATTGTTCCTTTGGAATTTCCCTATTGTTATGCTAGCACTGAAATTAAAATTCGTAATAATCACGTTTACTTTCACGATCATGCAAAATATTATGATTTGTGCAATTCATTGAGATGTAGTGTAGTGCACTGATCCTTCATTAAATCTTAAGATTTGCTGAAAAAAGCAGGGGCTCTTCTTTGCTTTTGAAAATATTATCTGAAAGAAAATCACTCCCTATGCTATTTGGAGGAACAAGGGCAGAATTAACATGTTCAGCTTAAACTGAATGACAATTTACGCACAAAACCAACAAATAATATAATTACCCACATCTAGTCCAGATTGTATTACGTATATTTTTTGACTTTACATGAATTCACATGCATTTGCATGCATTCTTTCTGTCCCTGAAAAAGGTTTACCCAATAAGAAGCCAAGGAACATTTTGGCAGTCGCATGAAAGTGATGGCGAATGACAATAGTTCATTCTCTCAAATTCCCTGTGGTTTTGCACTGTTTTGTTGGCTAAAAATAGTCAGTGCACAAGTGAGTGCTACCCCCTCCCTTTCTGTGTCAGGTGTCTGGAAATTGGGGATTTGTTTTTGTTTCTTTCTATTCTGCTAAGTATGCGTGAGTGAAACCTATCGCATGTATTACCGTTACTGTAGTGAGGATATCGCTCCTTTCATAGTTCTGGAATCTGGTAAGTTGGTTGCAGACTTGATCATCACACACTGCTATAATGTTTAGCAACTAATTTATGTTTTAGCTTATCTGGTTAGCCTAGCTGGCATCAGTATGAGATTAACGTTACTATGCAAGTGTGACATATCCTTACTCAATTCTTCCTACAGGAAAACCATATATAGTTATCTACATCCCCACTGAAGCGCTATATAGACGAGTAGACTGTCTTCTACCTACTGTCCGCTTCTTGCGAGAGCCCTGCACAGTTGCTGAACATTTTAGCTTGTCCCCCAACTCCCATAAAAGACTTTATTTTGAGCAAATTCAACTATTAGCTGTTTACATGTACAACGTTAACTCAACCCAGTAGTATCAACAAAGAATTGTTTTCATAATATTGTAAGAACAATACAATCATGTTTATCAGGTTATGTAGTGAAGCATTTTTAATGCTGTAAACCTCAATAAAAACAATAATGATACAAAAACACTTATAAGTCTCCAAGTTTCATTTCATTTGATTTCATTTCCTCCTCCTTTTTTATTATTGTTTTCTTTTCTCTCTTTTTTTGATATTGTTATAGTTGTTTGAAAATTATAATTTTCTCTCTTTCCTGACAAATCTAATTATGGATGCTTCACTCTGTAATTGTTGATTTCTAATATTCCTTCTTAAACTGTTGCAGAAAAAAAATTCTGAATGAAATTTGAATGATATCTCATGTTGGGCTGCTATTGTTTGAAGGCTGCATTGCTAAGGCTAAATTGTTTTTTTTTTTATCTCACTGTTTGTTGTTTTAATATTGCGTTGCTGTTTCTGTTTGTATTTTGTAATTAAAAAACACACACACACACACACACACACACACACACACACACATACGCACATACATACGCATGTTCTGAAACAGAATTGTCTTATTTGTGTTGGTATAACCCTCCCTCTTTGAGATTTCAAATGATGCTTTTTTTTCCATTCATCAAAATTTTTGTGACTAACTAAAGTTGACCTCCGGAGAGGAGGGGTGGTGTCTAAAATAAATAATTAAATAAATATATAAATAAATAAAATAATAATAATAATTAAAGCTGCAAGCAGCGTTGAAAGGGCCCTTGCACCCCTCGTGGACGTTGGGGTGGCAGCAACATCTTGATGGGTGCAGGTGTCCATTAATAGCCATTGGGCACTGCTAGACTGTGTGCAATGTGGTTTCCTGAGGGGAGTGCAAAAATTTTCTAGAGGGCGCTACAATACCATTTTGACATGCCTGTGTGCAAAATCTACAACACGGTAACTGTAAAGTCAGGCTCCATGAGTGTGTTGATTTTTGCAAATTTTCAAGTATGTTTAGACGATCAAAGGAACAATACTTTTAAATATCTGACTGGGGGAGCTATAGAGCCATTATGCCATATTTAATGCCAATTGATGGATGACATTGAAGAGAATAAGACATTTATAATGTTTGCCAGGTTTTTTAAGTTTTGGAGCATTCTAAGGCCTGAAAACATGAGTTCGTAAAATTTGGAAAAACGCAGGAAATAGCTCATAGCTCACTTCCTGTTTATGCAATAAATTTCAAAAAATTAACCATTGCCCAGAATGACAGATGCAATGATCACCCCAAATTTCATGAACATTCAAGCACTTTTAACTTAACATGGCTGTATCTAGAGGGCGCTGTGGAGCCACCTGGCCACTCCCTATCTAATATTAGAATATATATATACTTTGGAGGACAAAATTATCAAGCTTGGAAAGTTTCAGGCAAATCCAACGAAGTATGTGGGAGTAAAAGCAATTTCCTGTTTCATGGCGGGACATCAAAATTCGCTGCGATGCCACGGATACACCGTTGCATCCATCCAAAAAAGCTTCGCAATTTAAGATCATCAAAGTCTTGAGATAATACTTGCCAAATTTTAAGTCGGATAGATCGGATAAAATTTCTAGGAGGAGTTCGTTAAAGTACGACACCTGTGAATGGCGAAAAATCCCAAAAATTTGCAATTTCAATAAAAAATTCCTGTTGAGTCTAGGTCATGGCACCAAGAGACTTTTTTTTTAGGTCTCGGTGCTCGGGCCCTAATAATAATAATAATAAAACTTATAAGTCTACTTTAAGTAAAATTGGAGAATAGACCCAAGTTAAGAAAATGGAGGGGAATCAATCTCTTGCCCCTTGAAAATAAGTCACCCTACAGACTGCACCACGCAGCCTCTGCAACTTACTTCTGAACTCCATCCTCGACATATTCGCTCCTGTACAAGCCTCCGAGGTCATTGGACAGCTCACCCAGGAACTCCGTTTCTAGCTTGTAGGTCTCTCCTGCAGTCAGCAGGCCGCTGAGCTGGACCACCAGGTACTGCGTCTCCACCTGCAGCCATGTGGCCTCCACAGTAGGAGCAGTAGCAGAGCCAGCTGAGGTCAGCCTGGCCAAGAGCCCATCAGTGGTGGTGAGGTTCAGCTTGTTGGAGTGGATGAGGATCAGGTCTGTCTCCTTTACACTGGTGAAGACCACGCTGGAGCTCCCAGTGAAGATGTACATGCCATTCTGGTCCTTCTGCAACCTGGGCCACAGAGTTACGTTGTAATATTCGGGCCGCAGTGTTTTTGGGAGCCGATACTGATCCCACGGTTCATTTGAGGGAGCTTTAGTTGGTGGGGAGACAGACTCAGTTATAACGCCCGACCCCTTGCCATCACTGATCGCTGTGTTATTGGTCCGCTCCTGAGCATACATGATGGCGAGAACGATTATTGCCACTGCAGCCGCCACTCCAAGCAGGAAGGCTGCCTGTCCTGCGGATCTACTGATGTAGAATCCTTTCCCCATGTCCCTATGCCACCAGCACAGCACAGGGGACTGTCCAACTTTCTGCCTTTATTCACACTTTGTTCACGCCAATCTCTCCAGTTGATGTATTACAACCAAGACTTTCTGGACTTTCTCTATCTCTTGAGCTCATAGAAACCTGTGTGGAAAAGGAGAGCAAGAGTTACATGAAGGATTTTAAATTTTACCTTTTTTTGCAGCCCTGCGCACCTTTCATTCCTGGCTCAGTGATGTTAGCATTGGTGAGTTGATGTGATGTGTACAAAGCACTGACATGCTGACACGAGAAATAGGGTCATTATCAGCTTTGTGATCCATAAATGTGTGCGTTGTTTAATACAAATAGAGGCCACTAGATGGCAGTATTTACCTTTTTTCTGTTAAGCCCAGACTGGAGATAGGTTTGGGCATGTTTTAGGCATGTCTGGGACAAGTCCCAGAGAAAAATAAAAAAAAAAAGCCTCAAAGGTGGGAGGGGTCTGCAAAAGAGTATATAAAGAGTAAAATTGAGACAGTAAAGGAGTAGGAGAAATTGCAAGGAGAAGGATACGAGTGACCAGACCTGTCATTCTGTTCAAGACCTGTGAGGCTTTTAGTGGATTTTTGCCTGTGTTAGAGCATTTTCCTCACCCAGGACATCACAAGCAACCCACCACAGGGACTGTAAATATTTCCGTTTTTGTATATAATCAATCTTGGTCATTAGAGTAAATAGTAGATTCGTTAATGTGTTTCTTTATTAAATGTGTTTAAGTTTTAAAATTTTTGTCTGTCATCCTTTGCTGTTGTGAATGTCAGAACAAATTGGGGCAATAACAGTTGTACCACACATTATGCGATGAAGGAGCTGGGCCAAGAAGTATGGCTGTTGATTTACCGGACGTTTTTTGTCCCTGTACTCATTTGTGACCATAACATAGGGGTTATTTTTAAATTCTTGCGCAAAAAGAACTTGGCTTAATATTTATCAATATGCGACAATAAAGCCTAATTGTCTGAAGAATCTGTCTCTCTCCAATTGCTGGGGATGAGGGAACCTTATAATTTGAAAATATGTCTGAATGAAAACCGCAACAGTATCATTAAAAAAGTAAATACTGAGACCATCCTTTGTGAATGCATTTTTTTTCTGGAAAAGTGACTGTGAGGCAGTGAACCCACCTCTTCCTATCAGTATCACCACACCTGCAACTACTGTGGCTTTAAAATGACATTTCAAGGAGCAAACAAATTCCATTTCTGTTCACGTTTCTTTGAATTATTCTTTCCTTCCACTTTTTTTTTTCTTGTCTGCCCGCTCTGGCACTCTCGCCTCTGTCTTGCTCTGGGAGGATCTCTCCTTACTGGTCGGACATATGGAAAGCACTTTGTAATTGAAGTCTTTTGTTAAAAGTGCTACACAAATACAATTGAGATTGAAACTAAAATTGAAGTTAAGAACTAGAGAGGTAGGCAGATGTCACTGGGGTGAAGGGTGCCAGGTCTGATGTGCGTGCTCTGCTGCCACAGCGATCCTGATCCAGGTTAAACCAGTAGGATAGTGCAAGGATATACAACAGAGAAAACTAAGGCAATAACAGTGAGACTACACAACTATGGGAATCGCACCCAAGCGCTATTTGTGCACGTTGGGCTCCCTGTAGTTTGACTAATTGCAGAGAGGAACATTTACTCCAGTAACAGGTTGGGTTCACTGAAATACCATGAAAAATGCCTCCAGAAACAATCAGCGCACACATATGGTCATCAAAGCCAGATACAAATAAAGCCGTGAATGACTAAATAACTGCAAGTAGTAGGCTTTAGTACAGGTTAAATTGGCTTATTAAAGTGGAAATGCCTAATATTGACCTGCCCCACCCCTTCCAAGACGATAATAGTTTATAATAATTAGTTACCAGTTGTTTTGCCTTTAAAGCACCACAACTGCCGTACAGAAAAAATAATAGTAATAACATGGTGAAATCAGAATCAGCAGCACTCTCAAGAAGGTTTGTAAACAAACGCATACGTGCAACATAAAGGCGTTGTTAACATGTAAGAACGGGTAGCCGTGCCCAAGAAACTCAAACTATAAACTCAGATTGTGAATATTCCATGGGGCATATCAGCAGCTGTTTGTCCCCATGCCAATTCATACCATCATATCAGGTACTGTAATCACAGTGCACTGTCTTACTGTGGTACAAGCTAACAGAGCCAATTCTATACTGCTAGTAAAGGCAATCGCAAATTGGTTCTGGCCCAATGTGGAGTTGCCCCAACAGTCTAAAATTCTCAAAATGAAAAAAAGAGGTAAACAATCAAGACTTAGGTCCTTATATTAAGGCGTTCTCCTTCACAGAACAACAATTATTTACTTTCCTGAACACCATGCCTCTTTAGGAGGGTTTTACCAATTTTTGTTAATGTCTGTAAAACTAGAGGGACTGCATGCCAAAATAATTGATTACCCATGGGTTGAACTGCAAAGTCAGAGCATGTGTGCATGTCAGAGGAATGCATGATCCAATAAACTAGCAGAGTGGCGGAGGATCATCGAATTGGCAGTACTTCAGAAAACTCGGAAAGGAATGACACACTAGAAATTGTACAGATAAATCACAATTTAGGTAATTCCAAGCCAAAATATTTTGTTGACAAATTAATGCCTAACAGTCACTGTCAATAAATTGACATTATGGAAGGAGCTAAGAGGAGTTCTCGGAGGGGTTCTTCACAGGAGGAATTTAGCCCTGAGAAGGTCACACCTGGTCCACCTTCTGTCTTGAATCCATGACGCACCTTTGGGTATCAGTTCCCTGGGTTTGCTGCAGTTTTACAGCTCTCAGCTGTTTATAGTTCCACAAACATTTTGAAAGAAATACAGTCAAATTGTAAAAATTCTGTCGTTAGGGAGCTAAAAAAAAAAAAACTCCCATCCACCAGTCTGAAGAGGGTGGGCCCTCAGTTTGAGTGAGCCAAGCTAGCAGGTACATCACATTGGTGCATTAAAATATGAGCCGGGGAGAGCAGGGAGTGCAGAGACATCCCACAGTTGGGTGGTCGGAACCACTAACGACAGGTTCGAAATGAGCATACGGATCAACACTGCCATCAGAAATGGCCCTCCAATGAACGATACCCCCAAACCCACCCACTCTCGCGCACTCAGGATAAAATTCCAGGAAATGGAGCAGGTTTCTGCACTTTCAGCCTTCTCTCCCTCTGCTTTATTCTCAGTTGAACAAGGGAAAATAATTGCATTGCAAAAATACATTTTTCTCGCATTAGACACCAGCGACAAGTACTATCAGTAATTTGAAGATCGCTAGCGCTTCCGGGGCTTTGCATAAATTCTCCAGCGGCTCTTCTATCAGCAAGAACTGACTTATTCATTTCCCCTCGTTATTTCTGGAACTTGCCAGTCAAAACGAGTGGTTCCTTATGAGCTGAAGTGCTTGACAACCCTTTTTGTAGCCCAAAGAATGGCCGAGTGGAATAAATAAATAAATAAAAATCACCCATAGCAGCGGAATTGATCAACAGTAATCTGTCAGGAAGGGTCGTCAAACATCGAAGGATACATTCTGAGAATGACCCATTTTCTTTCCATCAACATGTTTTAATCTAAATATTATGCTCGATTAGGTGCAACCTTGAGCACATACAAAACCCAGCACAGAAAAAGAAAACCTGAACAATAACCTGCTCAATGATTGATGCAAAACCGAGACCATATCCAATCATAGGTTGAGTTGCGGGCTTTTTTGAGCTAAATCACTTTGCATGTGCTGAAGGTCTAAGCAAATGCCGCCCCCCCCCCCCCAAAAGTCTGAGCACAGAGGCCTTCATAATTCTGCAGGATTAATTATTCAAACTGTGCCCATTTCCTAACATGGCTACTAAAATAAAGCTCGACTTGCATTCAATTGACGCGTCAGGTGCTCCATAAAATTTAGTGAGATCATCTGCATCAACTTCAATTATACCAGACACGGAGGACTCACCAATGATTAAAGATACATGCCAGATGACAGCACGGAAGGTAAACCCATTCAACCCCACCCCTCTTCCGCAGCACCAAACTCAGTCATGTGGTACAGGACTCTTTATGAGGATCTTTTATTGAGATCAAAGCTTTTGTTTTTCAATTTTGGCCCTGGGAATTTACTGCAGCCCAGACCTGCTATAGCAATTGTTTTCCTGTATTTGTTAAGCCACTACTGAGGGTTCCAGAAAGAAAATTTCAGCGTCTAAGACATTTTTCTTCCCAGTCTTTGCAGGTTTCTCCATGTAGAAAGACAGATTTGCAATATTTCCCACATTTTCTGATGGAAAAGCTCACCAAGCATGAATGCAGTGGTTTAGAATATGTGGGATTCCTCAAGGCAGGCATCTCACAGGTGTGTGTAATTCAAGCACTGGCTCATGTGATAAATAGAATGTATCATGTGGGCATTTTCATATCACACCCTGTATCACTCCCCGTCCCCGAGCTTAAGCTCTCAGGCTGATACTAGGGTCTCCAGTTGATACTGGATGTGATATGAAAATGCCCATATGATTTTCCATTTATCATATACTCATTTTCACCATAATTGACAATGCATTTAATCCAAAGCTATGGCAATGCTTGCTGCCACTGATAGTAGATTTTGCCTGCAGGCAGATACAGCCTCAATGCCTGGATCACAGGTGCAGATTCTCTGTATAAGGAAGTATATGATAAATACCAGTACTTTTGTGCATGCAAACATTTTAAATTTGTTCTTCACTAGCGAATTCAGAACTTTTTCCATGCAGAATTGATAAATGAGCTCTGAGGAGTCCGAAAACAAGAGTACTGGCATGTGCCCTGTCCGTCCCTGAACTCACTCAGCCAATTTCACTTATTAGATTTGCCATCTGACTAAAGTAATCTGTTTATTAACTTATTAAGGAATGCATAGAAAAACTACAGACAAGGGCTTTGACTTTGAGATTGAATTTGCTGAAAGAGCGGAATGAGAACCTCACATCAACGTTGCGCTGCTCCTCGTGCAGAACACCAGGGCTGCGTCCAAGTAGTCTTTTTTGCTTTGGAAAGTTCCGAGCTCCTAAAAAATGATCCAGAAATAATTATGTGGCAGCCATGATCAATGGATTTGAATTTTTTAAATGTTAAGGAAAGGCGTCTAAGTGCTAAGTTCCTAATTTACCTCCTTTAGCATAGGCTGCATAGAGCCGTCCTTTTTGAAAAGAATGCTATCCCACAATTCTGCGCAGCAGCGAGATTTACAGCGGCGACCATTCATTCAGTCAATCGCGTAAATAAATGTATATGAAGGGCAGGGGGCTAATGATCACCTTGCCTATTGTAAGTGCATTTGGATTCTCTAATTAGAGCAGTTGTCTTCCTAAGCCGTTAGGAATTCCCTTTTACATCTTACTTTTACCTCATGACATTTTCCACAAAGGTTAAAGAAAAATGGTGAGGAATTAGAGGATAGGACGCAATTTTTTTACTATTTGGACATCAACTAGATGCTGACAGACTGCTTGGCAAATGCAGCACTCTCATTGTCAGCACTCTGAGGGGTCCTGCCAAGTTTGCACACCACTAGTGTAATTAGCCACTTTAACTCCATTCTGACAGAAAGGTAGAACATTTTAAGCAGATCAGAGATGCATCAACTGTATATTAGCCATGTCTGAAGTTGATTCAGCCCTTTTAGTACCACTTGTATTATAGTCATTTAAATATTATACTACTATGAACTCAAAAAATGTCGCACGAGTCAATTATGCTAAATTGTGCTGCTACTACTGAATTCCTGAAATATAGAGCAAATTAGAAAGAATTGTTGCTCTCAGTCGACACACTGAACTAATTAGTATTACAGGTGCATAGAGCTAGTAATAAAGGAAAAATAAATACTGACCGCACACTGTAAGACAAAAAACATCAGTCTGACCCATAAAAAAAACACATTTAGCGGCTAACATCACAGTACAAAAGTGCACAAAAAGAAAAAAAGGTGAAAAACAAAACCAAATGTTTCAGACCATTATCAGTGCAGCCAAGTGCATCAGTCTCAAGCACTCAAATTCAGAAATCCCATTGGCTGTGTCCTCTCAAGCTGAAAAACAATCACCTTTACCGCAGACAGACAATTAAACAATTGGCAGAATTCTTCATTCGAATTACCATTAATAATATAAAAGTTTGAATGCAGATAATTGGACTTTTGGAATGGACAAATCCAAGCTCATGCTTGAATAATAAATAATTGCCATTTGTATTGGTATTTGTATCTGTATCTGTTCTGGATGACTTCATCTCTTGACTTCATCCATTATTAATGGTAATTCAAATGAGAAATTCTGCTAATTTTTTAGCTATCTGCCCGTCCCAGCGGACACCCTGATGTCAATTTGACGTCAAATTACCAGTCTAGATTTTGATTACCATGTTGAATATCCATAAATTCATGTCTATTTTATGATCAGAAGGTAGTACTCTCTTGTGGTTGCAAAGAGGTCCAACAAAGGTTCAATACCATATCCAGTTACTGGTCCATAAATTTTAAGTCAAAACATTTTACATGTGATTGACATTGATTTGAGGTTTGGAAATGAGGCATTGAATTGATGTCATAATTATGT
Source organism: Gymnothorax reevesii (assembly GCA_029721435.1). NCBI lineage: Eukaryota > Metazoa > Chordata > Actinopteri > Anguilliformes > Muraenidae > Gymnothorax > Gymnothorax reevesii. The sequence continues at coordinate 24,928,702 of CM056574.1, read as the reverse complement.
CAAATTGATGTCCGAATAAAAGTACGTTGAAATTGTTGGGGCTCAAGGAAGGACTGACAACTTTTCTGCCATTTTTTAAATTGGGATGATATATTTTTATTATTACAATTCATCTCGGTAGCTGCCTGGCTTCGGTCATGAATGAAAACTCTCAAAATATTCCCTGAAAATGTTGATGGAGGAAATAAATGGGAAATTCACTTCTAGAGCCAATGCCTATGAAAGCTGGGCGTTGTTGAGCTCTATTGAAACCCAACCTAGTAGAGGAAGAAAGGCCTTTGAATTGGCGCCAATGTGTCTGATCCGCGCGCAGCAGAGAGCCAGCACTTTCTGACCAGTAATCCAGTAAGTAGTTAATAAATTTAAAAAACAGAAAGTGTAGGTTCACCACTGCTCCGAGCTTTATCTTTTTTTGTCCAGCAATAATCTGTTTTAATCCAGTTCTTCTCTAGCGGTCTGTTCCCAATCAATTGTCCAGGCTAAACTCTGCACTCTGCGGCGTGCATTTTCAACCTGCGTATCTCCTCCGATATGGCTGTAGCAACATTACTGTGTGCACAAAAACGTTTATAGTTTTTGAATATAGCCTCTCGAATCTTTGTAGTAAATGGTAAGATCAATACATGATGTTGTGTTCCCTCCCTAGGATCTTCCAGGCATTGCATCATCTTACATGCGTACTGCATCAGATTGCTTGTGCATATCTTTAATGGGTATTGCTTCACCTCTGGTTAAAACAATAGGGTAGCTAATTCATTCATTCATTGAAGCTTTAGCATTGGTTCTGACAGGTGCAAAATTGGGTTTTCCTTGGATGAGGAATGCGACGAACATACATACTGCAGAAAGACATGACAAATTTCATTCAGTGACCTTAAACAAGCCGACTGACAACTTTTGACTTGGTGCAATGTCATATTCAATGAAGATGACCAAATCTGTTTCCATCACAAAAAAGTGTATTTGTCATGCTTTAAAAGACTACTGCAGTCCTGAGCCGATACACTTAACATGTGAGAAGCATATCTCAAGTAAGTTCAAGGTGGCATCATCCTGCATTCCTTTTTGCATAACAGAGAACGGATGATGTTAATTTACTGTAAGGAAGTTCACTTCTCTTGCTGTGATACCCTTTATTTTCGGTGTTTCTTGCAAAAAAAAAATAACACTCTTCATAGCATGACTAAATAGTGAAGGAGTTGAGAAAACAAGTTGCAATTTTGATCAAATAAAGCCAAGATATATACATTCATGTATAAAAAGTTTCATAACTGTGGGTAACTGTCCACATGGTGAACTTGCCAATCCAAAATTTTGACTTTTTCAGCTAGGACCAACCTCAGGATCTCCTAACTCCACTATTATGCCTTGGATGCAGTCAATATTCCTTGTATAGACAGACCTGTCCACAAATAGACAGAATCCACCTCAATTTAGCCTCTGTAAGGGATCCTGTCCTCATGGGGGATCCTTGAAAACTGAATTTTTGATTTCCACCCATAAGAATTTTCATATTTGAGAGGCTAATATCTTGAAAATGAAAATAGATAGATACATTTTGACAAGAGATCCTGAAACATGCACCTAAAATACTCCGGGTAGCAAATTTCAGCCTGTACCTATGACTGGTTCCAAAGATACTAGCCACTAAAATCCCAAAAATTCATTAAATTCATTATAACGATGCACTTGGGGCATGGCCCCTGATTTTGGGGGGACCATATCTCGGAAACCCCTTGGAGTAGGACCCTAAAATTTAGCATGCGCTAATTATGAATATAGAGCTACTCCCAAAATAAATTTGAGCCAAATCTGAGTCGGTGACCTGGGGACCTCTGGTTGACTTCATATGGAATGACCCCAATGTTTTTGATAGAGTATAGACTCAGATGTATTCCAACAAATAGACATGTATTACATTGGTTATGTGTTTTCAGTTTGTGCTATATAATGTATTTCCATCCCCCAACTATTTCCAACTTGAACAATGTAAGATTATTTCTGACTTTCGTCAGCTTACCTCTTACTTGTGGATGCAGCCATTGTGATTGTTTGTGGTAAATCATGTGACTAATCAGAGAGGCACCTATTGAGGAAATTATCTAGAAACGTACAGTAAAATGTACTTTGTGTTTTCAGGGTATCTATGAGCCTAAACCCCACTTAACTTAAGTCTAAGATATTGAACAACATGCAACAAAGGGTTAACAAACAAATTCTATGACATAGAAGTGGACAAACTGTCAGCTTTGACTCCATAAAGGTCCCACTCATTTTTAGTGGTTGTGCTTAGTTATATTTTAAGCCTAATACAGACTGCTGTACCAAACTTTATCACCAAGTTGTCGCGCATGACTCTGCAGCCTCTCAGTACAACATAATGAGAGCCATACTGCACGACTATCATAATAACTGAGTGAAGTCAGATGTGTGGAAGAATTTTGGCTTTAAAACAGATTGGTGGGGCAAAAACTAGGACCATAGAAAGCCGTTTCCTTAACAAACCATCAAATAACCAACCATCAAATGTGTGCTCACTTGTTGGATTAATCACATCTGTTGTTGTAGCACTATTAGCTACTAGTTAGCCACCAACTGCACAGTAAACAAATCTGCTTCCTGTTTACATGGGCATGCTCATGCCCAGTGTACGTGAATAGTTACATGATATGCGCTTTCAGGCATGTTGACAGATGCCTTTAATGGGGTCCGAGTCAGAGCCAAAAAACACAGGAATTGCCAAGCCACAACACGAAATCCAAAAACAATGTCGACTAGACAGGCAGGGGTCAGAACTAGTAAGACAGATGAGCAGAGGGACAAAAACGATAGGCAAAGAGTCGTAGACGATGAACAAAGCCAAGGGTCATGCACAAGGGCATCCAAACACAGAAATCGTGGTCATACAAAATGGGTAGAAATCCAGAAAGACAAAAACAAGACAAAAAGGGCAATGGCAAGAATCAAAGTCGGACAATCCAGTAGAAGAGAAACAATACTCAATGGCATACTAGGCGCCCTGCACAAAGAAATATTGATCAACGCTCTGACAAGGAGCTGGCTGTGAAAAGACTGCTTAAATAGACAACACAGAAGTCACATGCTATGCAGGGAACAGGTTAATTGGATCAAACTAATTACAAAGGAATGAACATGAGGAATTTCTTGATTACAAGAAATTGGCAAAAGCCAAAACGTGGACAGGAATCACAGAGACAGCCTACTGACAAACATACAGCTCCAGTTAGGGAATTCTACTGTGCACAGAGTGAGAGGCAGAACAGTAATTAGCCAGGTGCAGAAAATCTGCTTGAAACACAGCAAAGTGAAGGCAAGGGGCGGAGCCTAGAGCAGAGTGAGTGCTGATAGCTTGTTAGTCAATTAGTAAGGTTCAGCTATACAATCCTTAGTGCTTATTAGTAAGTTAGTACTATAAACAATGTTAGTCTTGGTTAATAAGTTTAACTAAAGCAACAAACTGTTAGCATTGTCAGTAAAACAGAAAAGCAAGGTGAAGGGAGATAGGAAGGAATGGTTGAAATCCCAGAAACCCAGATTCAATGCAACTAGTGCTGAGATTTTGGCAACTTTTTAAAGTGCCAGAAGGTCTCATAAACCATTGTTGTTTCAGACCAGTTCACATAAAGTGAAACCGGCTTAAGCTCGCACACCAGACTGGACTGGCAGTCCAGAAACAGACTCAACCCTACTTGCAACTAACAAGTCAGCCTTCCTGTGTTTTGAATTAGACCAATATTTTGAGGAGTAACTTATGTAACTAGTTGCTGTAATGTACAAAATAAAATATGTCATTAAATTACAGTTACTACTAAAAATGTTGGTGGTTACATGAATGTATTATTTTGGGTTAAAAGCTTATAGAATATAACATTGATTTGCATATTTTCTCATTTCTCCCTCTCCTTTTTTGCAGACGTCAGGAAGATGTGATTCAGCGAAGCCGAGGTTACAAATTTCAGTGCAACACCATCTAGGGTAAAATGTTTTTCAAAGACTGAAAGATTTCTCAGAAAAGTAATCAAATCAAATACTGTATTTACATGTTTTAAAGTGTAACCTAATAAAATACATTTTGTTCATGTTTTTGTTGTATGGTTATTGAGAGAATCCCAAAAGGAAAGCCATTCCAGAACTTCTAAAAATTAGCAGATAAGAAAAAAATGACCATATACTGTAACCTGTATACTTAAGAGTTGCTATAAATATGGAACTGAATTAATAAACTTTTGATAGCCTGTCTGTAGTATTAAATTTATGCGCATATCATGCATTAAATTGCTGTCACAGTCATGGCTAATGGCTAAAAGAAGATTAACACTGAAATGATGTCAAAATTACATAATTATGATATCAATTTTTGAGGAGATTGATATTGAAACAATGTCAAAATAACCTGAATAACGTCATCATAACATCAATTTTTAAGCAAACCTGACATTGAGGTGATGCCGAAATGACATCACTGAGGTCAAATTTTGACATTTGGTTGAAGAAGCTTGACATCGAAATGATGTCAAAATTACATCATGATAACATCAATTTTTGAGCACGCTTTGTAACAATGTCTAAAAGCCACCAATAACATCAACATTCGGCATCAGTTTTTGAAGGAAAATTGATGTCAAAATTTTGATGTTTGATTTCCATTTTTTCCAAATTTTGACAAAAAGTTGACATCAGTGTTTGATGTCAAATTGATGTTAAATTAGCATCAGGTGCCCACTGGGATGGTAAAGGTTATTGCTTTCCAGCTTGAGAGGACACACCCAATGGGATTTCTGAATGTAAGTGCTTGTGACTGATGCACTTGTCAGCACTGATGATGGTCTGAGTGTGACTGAAACATTTGTTTTTTTTTTCACCTTTTCTTTTTTCTTTTTGTGCACCTCAGCACTTTCTGTGCACTTTTGTACTGTGATGTGAGCGGTTATAAACATGTTTTTTTACGGGTTAGACTAATGTTTTTTCTCTTACAGTGTGCAGTCAGCGTTTATTTTTCCTGAAATATAGTGCATGCATGGAATTGGCCAGTTTGACAGAACAGGAATAGCTATTTTTGAATAATAGTTACCTTTGCCAAAGAGGTTATGTTTGGCTGACGTTGATTTGTCTGTCTGTTTGTGTACAAGATAATTCAAAAAGTAATACTTGGCTATCTCTGAAATTTTGTGAGTGGGTTGCTATTACATCAGGGATGGAGGCTTTTGATTTTGACTGCGATCGGTCAAACAATATGACCACCACGGCAGCCATATTGAAATCTTATGACACATTATAACTTCACTCCCAGTGATAACACTCAAATTTTGTGGGTTGATTGGTCTCGCATCAGGGAGGGAACATATCCTTAAATTTCTCATGAGCCATATTCACTCAGCAACATTTCGACTGTGCTGCCTTGGCAAAGGTTTTCACTCTCGGAGTGCCTCTAGTTACATTCTAACATTTTCTCTAGCAAAAATATGAAAAGTTCATTTGCAAAAGCAGATAAAGGCCATTCTTAAAATGAATAAACCTACAGCAGTTTGATGAATATTCCTTTGACTACACAATACAAAAACATCATTGAAGAAAAGTGAAAAAAATTTGAGATATCTTTCTGAAATAACCCAACGCTAAATTGCTATTCCATGACGTACATAATTTAAAAAAATGATTTAAAAAAAAATCTGAATGCACATAACTGTTTTTACAAATGAAGTCTTCATATGATCTAAGTTTTGTGCAAATAATGAAAATAAATAGCTAAGCTGTTCCTATTTTGTGCAATATGATATTCACATCACCTGGCATTTATGTCTTTTCTTATACCACCTGGACAAAGCACAGTCAGATTTATTCTCACAACATTTGATAGTATTGTTTGTAATGATCTTATCCTCATGTCTAAAATTCATGCAGTCCTTTGAGAAAGAAATTTTTTCAGACCTGAACAAGTTTTTTCAGCTACGTTTTTGACAAATCAAGCACTAAAACAGAATCAGACAGTTCCAGCTGGGGTAAGATTGAGATTTAAGAACGGTTGCACAGTGGCACATGACCCAAAAATCAGGAAGACTGGTACATCCTTACAAAAGGTTTGAAAAGAAACAGCACTCATACAAATGTATTCATCAACTTGATGTGATGGTCAATGAAAATTAAATCCTAATTCTTAAAAACAATTTTCATGAAGTTGTGTGCAATTTCCAAAACCCAGAAAAGGAACTTGGCAGTTCGTGTCTTTGTTTCCCGGTAAACTTCTAGGAAAGACATCACAGTGGATGGTGTACATATAATTTATTCATCTATTTATTCCACTCCCAATCTTGGACTCCCATCAGGAACCTTGACTTGAAGTCTTACATAATTTATGTGATCCATTTGAAAGTGACTGCTGAGTGTTTACCTTCCATGCCAGCCTATAATTATGACAGCTGACCTTGTGCTGCTCCAGATAATCTGTTGCAGCGCGGATACGAAAGCAACGAAAAGCTCCCGCTGTTTTCATCCTATCAAAACTATTTTCCAGAATACTGCTCACAAGCATTAAAATTTGCACTTTTGAAAGAAAAGCATCCTTATATATTTTGATCACCCACTATTTTCCCCATTGCATGTCTTCATTTGTTAAACATACGTCAGGCTTTAAAATCTCTCAGGTGGGGAGAGTTTAAAATCCGCAGAAGAACCCAAGTCGTCAATCGCTGCAGTGGATGGAAACTCAATTCCCTTAAGAGGCGGCTGTGGAATCCTAATACTTCTCCACATTATACAATCGAGGATCATTCAGAAATGAGCATGTCAGCTGCATCCACTCCTGTTTCAATTCATAGGAAACATACCAGAGTCCTTTGTAGTCCTGGAGCAAGTCTCCTCTGAAGCCAGATGTGGGATTTGGTTCGCAGATGATGAGGAAGAAACAGAGAGAGATTCACATTGAGAGTTCGCTAAAATGTGCTGTCGTAAAGGAAGCAGCGCTTCCTGCAAAAGATCCACTGATCCATACTGGCGCGGCCTCTGATCTGATCTGATCTGAGAGCGGAATATCAAAGAAAAAAACATAGAGGGTGCCAGGTGGTTACGGAATCGCGTCCGTTATGAGCGCAAGCACGTGACTGCTGTGGGACCAGCCGAAATGACCTAGCAGATGCGAAACACACACCAAAAAATTCACTTTTCTCTCACATCTGCGAGGGAAGAAAAGTGCATTTTTTTCAAATTTCTTGCTCTCTCTTTTTTAAAAAAAAACCATGCACCCGCACCCACACACACACGCACGCGCACACACACACACACACACACACACACACACACACATATACACACACACTGGGGCAGTCACAAGACGAGACAAGTCTCTAAATTCTCACAAACTTACCCAGCACTGGCGAACAAGAGCCGGGCGGGGGGGTGAAAGAATGTGTTCCTCGGAGGGCCTGGCTGCTATCCAATCACAAAGTAAACCGTGTGCTGTAAGATCAGAGGGGACTGAGGTAGACACCTTGCTGTACTCTCCTGGTCTACTGCTACTTGTCAGAGGGCTCTGCCAGCCCACCCCCCTCCACCTCTGAACTTTCAAAGCCAGGTGTCATCGCTGTTATTGTGTGGCGGCTAGTTACTGCATTTACCCCCTACCCCACCCCTTCAGTTTTGTAGCTAATGACTGGTTCCTCTCTTAGCCTCAGCTGGCCCATTCAAAGAATGCAGAGGTTTGCTTTTCATGAGTTTGGCAAAGTGAAATCATAGACCTGCTCGGGGTTGGAACAGCCCACTTATCCCCATGAACTCCTGATGTCCCAGAGAGGAAATCAGCATATAATGCTGTCAAGGGAGCTGGTCTGTATATTCCATTGGCACAAATTCAGGAACACAAATAATTCATTAGGAATCAAACTCTCTGAACTCCTCTCAAACTTTCTTCCATTGTGTGTTTACTCAGGAAATGATCTTTACAATGTGTCACTCAGCGTACTGAGCATCACTGCTCACAGTTTAAGGGCACTACAATCAGAAACATGTGTAGTGCATCAGTGCATCCATTCCATCTGCAATAAATCACGCATTTTCATATTCATGGCCACTATCATTCCACGTTTTAAGAGTTTACGAGATAAAAAATATAACCTTAAAATGTTTGATAAAGAGCGATATATAATAATGTAAGTTTTGGCAACACTGAAAGGTATATTATTCAGGGGAAATGGAAATGAAAGAATGGAAATAAAAACTGACATAGAAAACAATTACCATCAATGGGAAAGCAGCAAATAGAAGATAAAGATCACTATGCCATCAGCAATGAACTGAATAGTTTGACCACTTCACAAGGTCCTCAGATCCAACGCTAGAGAAGAAGAGTAAAGGGGCAAAAGCTGAACAGTTTGCTTCAGTGCACATTTGAAAGGTGTTTCCCATCATACTCAGTAATTACAATACAAATTAAACGGAGCAGAACTTAGTAGGCAACTATGAAAAAAAAACCTCACCTCAGTAACATGCTATGTTGTTTTGTTCAGAATTTCTCAATGACTCATGAGTACTGTGCTGAGACCAAACAGGACAAAATAAAAACCAGAAGTGCGGCACTTTAATATTTTCGCAAGGTCAGCTATCCAGAGCTCAATTTGGACTTCTGGGAGGAGGAATACAATTGGGCAAAAACAGCGAGATAGCGAGAGCATTCCATCCTTTTCCAAAACCATGTTTGCGGCTCCAAATCATTTCCAGTCTTCAGAACGGGGGTGTGAACAGTGCCGAGCTCCCACTTGGCAATAATGTTTGTGGTGATAAAATTTGACACTCAGTAGGCCCTCCCACAGCACCAGAAATGCCAAGCTCTTAACAATCAGCCGCGCGCACTTTGAGGCAGCACGGTCGTCTTGAACTCCAGCGTTTAAGAAGGTGTGCAACCAGAGAGCAGCCCCTGGTCAACTCAGCCAAACGAGTAAAGCCACAGGAACAGCGCGGCTACGCTACAATACAACCAACGTGCTACAGAGTCCTTCTCTTCCTCCATCACGCTCTTCCTCAGTCCTCTCCTCCCTACTTCTCCTCTTTTTCCTCTCCTACTTCCTCACTCTTCGCCTATCACTTGTTCTGTTTCCTCTCCTCAGCAAAAATATGAATGGCATTGGAGAAAGGGGAGCCATAAATCCTTTTTCAGAAGCCCCTGCCATATGTGCTTGAGGTAAAAAAAAAAAAAAAGGAGACTGAAAATGGCTTCCCCCTGAAATGCTAGACTCTCGCAGGAAGCCGGCACCATGGCTCGAGGTGCTTCTTTCCAGCCCAGTCTGTCTTTCTCATCTCAAATTTAGAAAAACATTTCCCCCCACTCCTAATTTTTGCAAGTTACATTTTTTATGTTGCGCTTGGGAACACACTCTCTCATGGTCGGGTTATGCCGCTTCCACGGAATTCACCATTAAGGCCAGTCAGCCTGTGGGACAGATGGTTTCAGTTACTCACTCGCGAACCACAACCTGATTCTCAAGCAAGCTGCACCCGAGGTCACGACAGTATGACTCGTTTCCGAGGAAACCCAACAAGCGGGAACTGGCTACCCGCTGGGCTACCTCCCTCAGGCCTTAGGCTTAACAGATAGTCTGAGATTTTATGTCACCCCAGAAAAAAACACAAATAAAAAAGAGAAGACACTGAAAACACTATTGTTTCTGATTGATTAATAATTTTCAATAGTTCAGAAACTTTCTGGCACAACATTAGGTACATTAGGTACGATTGTGCCATATCGTGCCACAATACGATTGTCCCCCCTCAGCTCTCCCCCCGCTGGTCAGTTTTCACCTTAGCAATGTTGTTGCATTCCTGATTACGGCTCTTCTTCTCAAAATTCTGATACAGTTGGTGGCAGGTATTTTTTTTTTATTTGGAAATATTCACAAAGAAGAGGAAGCCACAGAAATTGACCTTTTTTCAACGCTTCAGCTGCCAGGCTTTCGCACCACTTTCTGCACTTTTAAGATAATGCAGCCGCATTTTATGTAGTTTGTCTCGGCACTATTCTATTGTTCTGCAATAACCACGCAAATGTAAATACTCGCAAATTATTCCATAAATCTCTCCATTTCTGAGTGTTGTATCCAGTTGGGATTGTATGTTTTCTTTTGCCCTCATTTCGCGAAAGCATTTAATCTCATTATCCCAAGCAAAAAAACAAACTGAAAAGCTCCACTGGAAAATCTAGAGCAGTGAAGAACTAGGCAGCACAGAACATTCTAGATCCTGATCTGAACTACAGAAATACAGTACTTCAGTGAGGGGGGTGAACAAAGAATTCAATGGGGAGCATTACATTGGTAGTGCCACAGTTCAGACCTCAAAGCACCCTCTCCAAAGGCTGGTTCCCGCAGTTACCTGCTCCAGATTCGGTACCTTGACGATGATTTCTCCAACTCTGATGTTTTAGGGGATTTCCGGAAGGTTCAAGTTCCTGACAACGGAGGCGGCGCAAGCTGGAACTGCAGACAGCTCCCCCCCCCCCCCGTGAATTCACACTCAACAAGCAGGCCAGACATGGTGACACACACTTTAAAATACAGAGGGGATACAGTGACTGGTATTTTAAAAACCGATTTGAGTAACTGGCTGACTTGAAGGCATCACAACTTAACAACATGTCGTAACGTTAACTGTGAAAACAGCAGGTAGCCCCCTTGTGTAGGGTTAGAACAACCCAGAACCTACCAATTAGACACCACACTGTAGAAAACAGCCAGTAAACGCGGGACTCTGTGGCAAAGAGAAATATGCAGAGGATTGGACAATGCGTGTGACCTTAGCATGTAATTGTTAGCCTTACAATCTAAAATATTGCCATACAAAGACAAATAGGCGGAGTCAGATACATTGGGACGGTCCGACAAAGAAAAGACACATTTTAAACTAAGAGAAGCAAACTACAGTAAATCCAATGAAGTGGAAAGGAAGATGACTGACAAAAGACACAAAGATACAAGTAAGGCCACAAGGTGAAGAACAAGTTACATTATGTACACCAAAATATAAATATGAGTAAAAACAAGTAAAAGCTACTCTTAACGATGCCCTAATAGAAAAGTAGCTCAATCTTTCGAACCTCTCTCTCAGTTAGAAATTTAAAAAAACATTGGAGATACAACTGTTTGTCCATTCAACTGCATTTTTAAAATCCATTCCTCTTGAAAATTTTTTACAGTTTTTCTGACAAAGCATAATTGAATGGTTCCACAATTTTCAATTTCATATCATACAGCAACAACCAAAAAAAAAAAAAAAAATCAAGAAAAATGTCCGAGCATTGGGAGATTTTTTTATCCTCTGGACAGACACAGAAAGATGATATCAGATCCAGGAATATTTAAAAAAAAAAACTGAAGTTGACGAAAAGAATACCTATGTGACAACATAGCTTAAGATATAATGAACAGGTTAGGAAACAAGAACAACACTTCACAAGACTTTTCACTCCAGACTTCATCAACTTTGTACTTGGTAATTACTGACTGCAGAGCTATTGGTCCATTCATCATTAATTCATTTTCACTCCAATTTTAAATGGAAATGAAAGAAAATGTAGCTTTTGCATTCGTTAATTGTGAACGAACATTTGAGTTCAGACAAAGCTTTGAAAATGTAAAATCAAACAACAATATATAACTTAAAAATACATTACATGTTTTAACTAATTATCAAGGTGTTTTTATGCTTGCAGTATTTCAACCTCGTAAGTTAATATTCCCAACAATAGTTAAGTCAATATCATTTGACCGTATTGTGAAGTAATGCCACAAAGCGAGTAGACACGTGAATTCAGAAAAGATGAATAGGAAAAAAGATTAGAATTGTTAAAATAAATAGGAGACAAGTGGGGAAGACTATTTCCAGGCTTGAATGGACAGATGAAATGAGGAGCTCACCTCTGATTTTTCCGTACGGTTTTGTTGCTCAACCTGGGCCGCAATCTCATTCATGTTGGTCTCTCATTCCATGCATCCCATCACCACCTCCTGAAGAATGTAATGCACCAGCAAAATTAAATAAAAAAGGCAAGAGTGAGCACAGCTTTGTAACTCCTTTACTGACCAGTTTTTTTCCCCCATTTTCACCCAGAATAAATCAAATGAACAAAATTAGCTATTTTGTTGTTTGAAGTACTCGGCAAGACCTACACAAAGCGATTGAAATTATAACTCTATCTTACTTAGTTTAAGAGCTCTGATACAAAATACACCAAATGTGTAACTCCTTTACCGTGTGACCTGGCCCATATGTATGTCTCATGTTCCTTTTAATGTCATTATTGGTACATTTTCAGTAACCACACTTCCAGTTATCAATTTTTCAATTAAGGAATCCTTGGTTCTTGGTTTTTGGATACGGCACTCTCTAACCTCCAAGATTGTTGCTTCTTTACCTGGGCAATTCTCACCAATGAGTGCACATGCGGGAAGGAGATGTGTGGAAGACGGCATTTGACACGCCCCTCCGGTTACTACTAATACCTGATAATATCCTTCAGGTGTGATGATGCCCCCGCTATGTTCTAGAGCAGGGGTCCCCAATCGGTCCCAAAAAAGGCCGGTGTGAGTGCAGGCTTTCGTTGCAACCAAGCAGCTACACGTCTGTGCTAATAAATAAGCTTATTAGCAAAGAGATCAGGGGTTGATTAGTAGTATCAGGTGTGTAATTGCTTGGTTGCAATGAAACCCAGCACCCACACTGGCCCTTTCTGGGAAAGATTGGGGACCCCAGTTCGATAATATCATTAATGATGTTCTACAAGACATGGTCTCTAATAAAACTATTTTTAATGTCTAATAAGACGAAAGGCCCACACTGTGCCGCATTGGACAAGACCAAAGACCAAAAACAGGTACAGAGGTTTCTTGGGTTCACCATTATCTATATGTGTTTCATCTGGGGGTACTCAACAGTGGCAGCGCCCTTAATTAAAGGGTCTTTGGGGTAAAATTTTCCATTTTTTTCTTTTTTGAAAATTTCAATATTTTTGATTTTCACATTAAAAAAATAAAAAAAAGGAATGCAGTGAGATGCCAGTAAACACCAAGAATCTATGTTTTTGCCTCTACCTCAATTGTTACTTATGACTTTAAATGCAAATTACCGGAAAACACTATTTTGACTGATTTCCAACCTTGTGGCTGTCATTAAATCATTAATATTCATCTGATTGACTTGAAATTTAGACTGAAGTAGTATCTTTTAAGGATCTATGAAAGGACAGGATTTTTTTGATCGGTGCATCCCTAGGGGTTAATTTTTAAAATGTTGATGATAGCAGTATTCATTATGGTTACATAACAGAGCTCATTAAATATTCATAAATGTTGCAAACAAAAAACTCCTGTCATTTCTTACTATTTAACTATTTTCAGCCTTTCATATAAGACTAATTTGAGTAAAATCTGATCATGGGTTACTGAAATATCAGTGCCACAAAATATTTTCAGATTTTGTCATTAAAGTGCCATTTCCATGGCAACCGTGTACATTTTCATAAAGATACTAAATTTTATAAGGTAAAAATCATGTTTAGTATGTTTATTTCTTTGTTTTTACATTATTATGGTTATTTCTACCCTTTACCCTGAAGACCCTTTAGGTCCACCAAAGTTCCCTCAGCTGGATCCTCCAGGGGGCCTCCGCTGTCTGCCAGATAAAAAAGCTATTCACCCCCGCTTCTGTCCTCATGCTCACTAACTCCCAGTGACAATTTATCAAAGAAATAGACGCCCCTTATATGGGTGGTGGAGCAGTCCTTTCCCAGAGAGCAGCTGATTGCAAGATGTGCCTTTTTTAGTTGGCAGCTGTCTCTTGTGGGGAAGAATTACTCTATTTGGTGACCAGGAGCTTGTGGTGAAGCTGGTGTTCAAGGAATGGACACATTAGTTTGAGGGATCCGGTATTGCCCTCCATGTTTGGATGGACCATCACATTCTGGAGTATCTTTCCATTTCAAGCCTTATGTTTCTTCTACTTCGCAAGATTTGACGGATCCTCTGTTGTCCTGGATCCAAGAATACCAAATCTGACTCATTGTTCCATCTCTACTCCCCTTTACCTGACAAACCTTCTGACACGATCCACCATGCACAATGCCTCCTGGCAGTCTCCAAGGCCCGATCGAGTTCAAGGTCAAAGCAGCGTTGCTGTCATGCTCCATGTTCAATGTGCCCGTAAAGCCCACGCACTTTTTCTGAGGCATTTTTCAGCCTTCCATGTACACTTGACGTTTTCACACACTGATTGCTTCTCTGGATATGCAGAGTAATGAAGAATTACCAAGAGAGTAATTATTTCATTCAATATTGGTGCAGGTTGAGTATGGAATTCTTTCCGTTTATTTGTTAGCCTATGTTGCTATTCTCACTTATAAAATAGGAAAAAATAATCTATTGTCACTGTCAGTTCCAATAATACATAACAATGTATTGATATAATTTCTAATAAGCAAGGAAAATGATACGTAGCTTGGGCCTGGCTGAAAAAATAAGTTAGAAACAATTTAATCTGACCTAACACTTCATCATTTGGTTAACCTTCATTAGCAGACAACGTAAACCTTATTAATTGTACTGACTAGGTCCTAGGTGTAGAAAATGACCTTTTCAATGCTGTAAACTTAATTATAATATGCATCTGATGTCTAATACATGGGTAGAGTCGTTGTGTTGGTGGTAGTTGTATGGTTCTGGTTCCTATTCAGAAAGCATAATAGGCCTATAATATACAAAATCAAATGTAAATTATAATTAATTAATAGCCTGCATATGGTGCCAGAGACTTATTTATTGTATTTCACAGCAAATTAAGGGGCACTTTCGAAATATACTCTTCAAAGAAAGAAACACAAAAAGGATATTTTCATTAATTAAAGCAGCTATAGGTAAAATTTGAATAGAATTATAATGGGCATGGTGTCAAACGAGTAACCAAATGCATTTTCAACATCCAACATCCCAGTAAGTTAACTGACTGGGAAAACAGATCAAAAAACATTAAAATCTGCAGAAATGCAGCTAAATGTAATGCATGAAATCAAATGATGTGCATTTTGGGCACATGCATCTGGTGACGACAGCCCTATAATAATCATAGGTTCTCAGTTGTCTAGCATTCTTTCTGAAGTAATCGTGGATGCAGCAGGTATGCCAAGGCTTACATAAGAGGAACAATGCCATCATCCGATTGGAAGCAGGCAAATCCAGATCTGCTGTTGCCAGGGCCTTGATTGTGCCTCCCAGTGCCATCTCGAGACTATGGGACTGGATATCAGCAGCATGGATCAACTTGTGACCTCCCAAGATCTGGCAGACCCTGTGTGACCACACCAGCCCAGGATCATTACATTTGGCTAAGTCACCTCCATCAAAGGACAACAACTGCAAGGTCTACAGCATCGGTGATACCAGGTTAATGCAGGATATCAGACCAAACCATATGCAACCGTTTATGAGAGGCAGGCATTCGACCCAGGCTTCCTGTTTGAGGTGTCATATTGAAGCAGCAGCATCATCAGCGACAACTTTAGTGGAGCCAGACGCTTACTCTGTGGCCTCAGATGCAATGGAGACAAGTGTCGTTTAGCGACGAATCACATTTTTTGCTACCATCGGCAGGATAGCAGAGTTCAAATATACCGACGGGGGGGTGAACGTTTTGCAGCAAACTGTGTGCGGGAAGTTGACTGGTGGCAGCGTAGTGATGTGGGCAGCCATATTTTACGATGCCAAGACAGATCTGGTTCACATCCAGCGTAACCTCACAGCACAGAGCGATGTGAATGAGATCCTGCATCCACATGTCGTCCCCATCCTGGCCAATGTCAACGTGGTTTTCCAGTGTGACAATGCAACCACAACCCCAGACTCTGCCGCACTGCAGGCTGTGTGGGCTACGATTCCTCGGGATGTGATTCGTCATCTCATTGCTTCTGTTGACAGGAGGTGCCAGGCAGTCATCACCTCACGCGGAGGGCACACTCATTATTGACCTCAAGTGACCTTTAACATGACCTTGAGACCTGTCTCCATAGTAAGAGCAAAGTGGATTTCCATTGATAAACTGTAAAAAAAAAAAAAGTTGCGTTTCTCTGCCATGTAATTTATGTATTAAATGCAGTACCCAAATGCTATCAAATATGGCTTTGCATTTCTTTTTTTGAAGAGTATATCCGGCGACACCTTCTAGCACTGTCTAGTTAATGTCTTTTCATTAGTTCATTATTTTTTATTTTGAAAGCATATATCGGGTGCATATTGCCTTATTTGTGCATTCATTAATGTTACTAAGTTCCGAGTGCATGTGCAAAAAAATTTTTTTGTGCATAATGTTTTGTTTTTTGGAAAGTCAGAACAGGAGTGGGGGGGCAAAGGGGGCAAAGGAGAGTTTCACCCAGGGCGCCATCGTAGCTAGAACCGCCACTGACCACATGGGCCAGAAAGTGTAGTTGGCCACAGAGGACATCCCTCTCCAGGAAACGTCGAAGAAGTTCACACCCCGGATCGTCAGCCCATTCACCATAACCCGAGTATTATTATCATGTGCTGTCAGGCTCCTCCTTTCACCTCTGCTTCATCCCCTTTCACCTCTCCTTCACCCAGTCTATCATGTGCTGAAGATTAAACCTGCCTCTGTGTCCTGTTACAGTCCTCCCTCCCATTCCACACCTCCCCCCTGCTACATCCATGCTAACTCCACCTGCACTTTGCTTCTGATCTTGGACTTTTGGCATGGGCACGCGGTCGGCAGTTCCTGGTCAGCTGGTGGGAGTACTGGCTCCTGGGTCTTCGCGCAAAACATCCTTGACCCTTCCCTTGTCTGCGATTTTCAGCAACATGGCCAGGAGGACGGTGATGGAGGTGCAGGGGGCGCCGTCACCACCCTTGTGTTTTCTTGATTGTCTCCTCCCTTTCCAGCGACCTGTATGTGTTTTGCGGTTGGGTCTCCTTTTATTCATTTATTGTCATTTTTTCCCCTTGCCCAGGTGTAACTCAGTATGTGCTGCACTCTCTCTCTCTGTGGTCTGTGTACATACACAAGCTTACGTTTAGAGATGCTAGATTCTAATACTTTGTCCCTCCAAAGCCTTCTAGTCAGTTTATGTTCAAGTACTAAGCAGAGCTCTTCTTTCATGTATTTATTAGTACTTTAATGATATGGAGAATATCAAAATTACTCTTCAGATTCTTGCTGATGGGAACTACAGTAGAGTGCAGTGATGATTATACACCACCACTTTCATCTAAAAGGGGGCTTAATATGTTACTTCTTTATAATTATGTTGTGAAAATGTATTGGGAAAAAAAATAGTAATGTGAACAAAAAAAATTATTCCCACGAGTATATTGATGTAAAAAACTTTGCGCACAGTGTCACAGTGTTAAACACAATAGCTTGACGGAAGGAACTCTCTGAGATTGTTTGTATTGTGGCCTTAATGATGCTGAGGGCATGCTGCCATGACACTATGAGAAACACCATCAAGCATTTCAAAGAGACCGGTTCACTGAAAATTATTGAGAATAGAGGTGCAAAACAGAAGTGCTTCTGATGTTCGTTATCTGTCTATAACAAGTAAGAAAAATAATAATAAATCTGCGGTTGACAGCACAACTCCATGATTATATTGATAGCACCAGAAGAGAAGAGATGAAAGTATCAAGGTCTACTATTTCCAGGGCCTGGGAGAAAATGGTCTTGGAAAATGGAAAATGGCTTTCCAAAATCACAGGTGCTAACTTATATGGTTGGACCCATTGACTGTGAATGGACAAACTATGTAACTTGCTAACTCACTTAGCAGTTACACTTTTGGGAAACACATCCCTGATTGGTTGTGTTGCAGCCCAGAGCTAGCAACATCAAAAAAAAAAATATTTGTGTTTTCCAAGAAGAAATTCAAGGATTGGACACCAATGGGCTGAGAACAAGTCCTTTGGACTGATGAATCAAAATTCTAAATTTTCGAAACTATGAAACCAAAGAGGCTATCAGAAAATGCCTTACGGTGTCATAACAGTGATAAGATGCCACAAAGTCCCAAAGATAAAGATTTATTACTGAGCTTCAAGAGTTCAGCAGTGTGATCTGTCAGACAGTTTCAAGGCCAGAACAGCAAAGACTGAGAAAAAATTTTTTTCTTCCAGATAGAAGACAAAACTCTCCCAGGTCACAAGAAATTCAAAGTACCACATTTCTCTGTATTGCAAAAATCTTTTTTTTTTTCGTAAGCCTGTGCGAGCCTAGTGGCCCATCGGGCCGGTGCTTAACCCCGGTTTCCATGGCATGAAGCGACTGGGAGTATTGCTACTCCCCCTGGATGGGATGCCAGTCCATCGCAGGTACTCCCCCCAGCTCTTAGACAAGTGTCCCTGTCTATTTGCTGGTACCCATTTATGCACCTGGGTGGAGTGTGGGAGTAAAGTGTTTTGCCCAAGAACGCACCGCGAAGGCCATGGCCGGGGCTTGAACTCAGGATCTTACGATTTCAAGTCAAGCCTACTTGACCGCTGCGCTACCGCATCTCTCTCATTAATACCTCATTAATTATTAAATTATTACCTTGCCAATGGTAATGGTCAAATGTACTAACAAATAATATTATTTCAGATAAATAAAAATCAATAAAATACAACATTGCCATTTGCAATTATGAGTGCGGTGACAGCTGAGTAAGCCATGTTGAAATTTTTGCATGGACATTTATCATAGTTAATATCATTTTTGCATTATTAAGCTGTCACAACCTTTGTGTGAATGCCCTCTGTATCTCCTCCCATTCAGCAACTTGCGTGTCTATTAGAAGGAATGTCTCCTTTGATTTTTCCCTGGGCAGTTGTCTTATTTTATATTGGGCTTTACTCCCTGGAATCGTTTATTTCCTGTCTCCTTTGATATGTTTGAGTCTTGCATGCTTTCTTTTTCCCAGCTGGGTCACATAGTTATCTTCACCCATGTATCTGTGACATCCTCGCCTTAGGGTCTTAAGTTTCTGGATTGTAATTCACTATGTGTGTTTAGAGCCAGTTAGTATTTACTAATAACACTCTTTGTCTTGTGAAAGCAAAATTAAGCTTTAATGGTAGCAATTTATGGAAGTTACCTGCCTTATTTAGTTAATAAGAACAAGCTCCCAAGCCTTTCTCAAGGTCTCAAGGCTCATTGATTAACATCCTTGTTCATTGTCACACACACACGCGCGCGCACACAAACACAAAGAATTACAATAAAAAAAGAAGTTTCTCTTATCTCTTTTGGCGACACGGTGGCATAGTGGTTAGCACTACAGGTTGTGGGTTCCTTTCTGTGTGGAGTTTGCATGTTCTCCACGTGTTCGCGTGGGTTTTCTTCGGGTACTCCGGTTTCCCCCACCCACAAAAACATGCATCACAGAAACACTGCCACCAGTACCCCTGACCAAGAAACTGGCTTTAGAACAGGAGTTGGTCCCCGGGCGCTGCTCTGTGGCTGCCCACTGCTCCTAACTATAGGATGGGTCAAATGCAGAGGACAAATTACCCCACAGGGTTCAATAAAGTGTATCTTATCTTATTCTTTCTGTCCTTTACTTATTTCCTTTTCCTTTGTCTTTAGTATCATTATAAATTTCTCTGTCAATTTTGTTTATTTCTGCTTTTTTCCTACTTATTTCATTTTTTTATTCTATTCATTTTTTTCTGCTTGGCTTTCCCTATGTACCTCGCTTTATTTGATTTTGTTTACCTATCCTTGTCTTTTGCTTGAATATTTTCTGTGATGTAATGATTTCTCTTGTCCTGCCCTGTCCTGTCCAGTTTTGTTTCGTCTTGTCAGTATCTGCATCAGTCTGGCATGTCCAGTATGTCTGTATATTTGTCCATCTGATTGTCTGTGGACATACTTGTTACTGTCTCTCTATATGTCTGTCGAATTATCCATTTCATCATGTGTCATGTGTCACGGTATTAGGGTGGGTCGGTGGTGGTCTCAGAGTGGCTCCAAGAAATGTCCTTGAATTCATTATAAGTTTGAAATGAAAATAAGTTGTCCTCCGAAAAGCGGGGGTGGGCCAAAAAAAGGCCAAAAAAAAAGAAACATTCTTGTCAATCTGACCCAGGTTTCTCTGTCCTGTTTATTAGGGAAAAGCTCCCAATCCTTCTACAGTCATCAGGATTGGAACCACGTTCCTCCTAAGCGACTCCGCCCCACCCTGGGACAGTTTGGCTCTGGGGAAGTGTACACTCCATCTAGCAGTCATCCTGGAGAGCCACTGGCCCGAGATTCGCAACACCTGCTTCGCCCACAACATCTATGGTGAACTGTGCTTTTTTCTTTCAGGTACCATCCCACTGTTTGTACATTACTATCAACAAACCCTACTATTGGATTGTATTCTGCCTCTGCACTTGATTATTAGTCTACATCATTTCCAAATTATAGTGGATAATTTAAGCAGAACTAGTATTTTTTAAATATTTTGGATGATACCATTTAGCAGGTCCCCCCCCCCCCCCCCCCCCGCTACACACACACACGCACATGGGCAGCATCTTGCTTCATGAGTCATTTTCATCTTTACGAAGTTTGTATTCTTGCATAAGATTAATTTTACTTTTATTTTTTGACATTGCTCTTACTTTCACTGCAAAATAAATTTTAAAAAACATACAGATATTATTTTTATTGTTTTATTGAAACTGTCAGTTTAATTAAATTGATTAATGGCAGTTTAAAGTATTTGGACTTGGTGAACCGAGGACAAACCGCTGCCAGAGAGATCTGCGATGACTGATCAATTGTAATTACATTTAAGTCACATAAATTCTGATACATAAGAAATCACGCAAGTGTGAACAATTTGTTGCAATTATGCCAATAGGAGGATTACTTTCAATATTTTCAAATCAGTACGACACACACATATGCACAGAAACACCCACACACACACACACATACGCATGCAACCACGTTTGTACAGGCTACAATTTGTTACGTTGCCACCAGTGATGTGCCGTTAGAGATAAGTTAGGTGAGGCAGAATCCTCACCATAAAACAAATGATAACGCCCTATCTCTTTGCTTGTTAAGCAATCAGAGGATTACTAAGACTAACTAAGATTAATCGGCACCATGACGGGTCAATTTCAGTTCCCACGGCATTATTGTTTAGTGCATTGAACTTGAAAAGCTCACAAGACAGCAAATTTGCTCATATTTGCTTGCAGGAAGCTAACGCAATGCCAATCACAAATATTAAAACCTTTCTTCTGAACCCCTCCAAAATCCTCCTCTTATACTGTGGCAAAAAATAAATAAAGTATTTGTTCTTTTTTAATGGATCACCTTACATATTAAAAGAAAAGTTTATAAATGTGTCACCTGGTAAAAAAAGAAAGGCAAAAAAAGAATAAGGGTTAGGGGTTAGGGGGTAGGGTTCATTTCACACTGGCATCAATAAAGACTTTTTGCCTCATATATCAACGCTTGGTCAGGTAGCGTCAATACATGACGCTCAGATAGTAGTTCTGTCATGGTTCTGGATGTTTGCGTGTATGTTTTGGACTTTTCATTATGGCTCTTGTCCCGGGCGATATTGAATTCCTGTTCAATCGGATTCTTTACTCAGCTGGCTGATTGAACTGGGGCAGTGCTTCCCGGGACTCTATATAAAGCCGGATGTTCGCCACGCCTCTTTGCTAGAGTGTCTGTTTATAGCTAAGCACATAGCCAAGGATATCTGCGGTTGGGTTTTGTTTGACTTTCTGTCTTCTAATTGTGGGAGTTTCTTCTCACTTTTTCTGTCTCTCTTTGCTTCCGTGGTTCAGACTATTGTGCGTCCTTTGGAGGCGCGAGTGCTTTCATTTGGTCTGTATTGTTCTCTGTGTTTGTGCTGTGTCCGTGCCACTCTCTCTCTCTGGTCGTTGCACCTGGCCTCCGTATTCCACTGGCCATTACAAGTCCGGCCAATACCATCAAAGTAAAAAGTTGAATTAAAAATTAGCTACATCTAGTGATCAGGAGGGGAATAACGGGGTGGGCTTCTTACAGCGAGAGGGCGTATTTCTTAAGACGTATTGGGACCGATCAAAAATAAATAAAATAAGGATTGAAAAAATAAGTATTAAGGCATATTTTTGCCTTGGCAAAAAACTTGAAAGACAGTAAATTTGATTGATAAGTCCCAATGCTGAAATCAGCCTGGAGTGAATCACCAGAGAACTTTGGCAGCTATTAATATTTCTACCATAATTCAAACAACTCAAAATCACCACTGATTGCAGAACACTTAAGTCTTCTCTCATGGAGCAAATTTGAAGTAGTGCAATTTGGTGCATATTGGTCATTTTAGATATTTAAGGCAGAAGCTGCATGCTATTTGATATCACTGTTATGAAACATTTCATTTCCAATTCCAACATGGTATATGTAAGACCACTAGATCACTCTTTCAGTGACCATTTAAAAAACGCACATTCATTTCCGAGGTCCGAGCAGGTGCAACACATGTACGCCTTCACAAATGAGTTGTGTTGCAGCTTGGGTATATTTAGCGCATCTAGGTGTGGTGTGATAGTACAGTGTGGTCAACTGCAGGCAAAGCAGAAATTATGTAAACAAGACTTATGCTCCAGGGACCACAATGGGTGAATCACAACCATTTGTTGTAATAGTACAAATCAAAGGGCTGATATACAAACAGAGGACATTTTTTTTCTGGTAGTAGGTTTTCATTTCAGACCTCAGTCTTTTCAGATATATGGTTAATTGTCACAAGACCAGTTCTGGCAGCGCAATCAGACTGTGCTACATAAGTGTATTCAGTCATATATAGATTATGTCTCATTTCTGTCTTTGCTGTCAAAAATATGAAGAAATACAGCACAGTAAAAATAGACAGACATGATTTCAAATATTTGGAAATGCAAGTTCTTGCCCAAACATTCAATGATTAGAAAATGTTTTGCAATATACTGTGGTTTTATATTTTACACATCCTAGCCTCAAAAGATCTGGTTCATGATCTTCTCGAACCAGAGGAATCTTTTTCATTTATACAGCCCATGTCAGCAAGTTATAATTGGCTAACACTTAGAAATGAAGTCATTTTTATTCTATACATTCTGATGTCCTACTTTATACTTCAGTCAGTCTTCCCCTCAAATACTGACTGTCTTCAGTGAAAAAATCCTTTTGTTGACAAGGCAGGTTGGGTCCATGGATTCAGGATTCTGTTGACACTGAATTCGGACCCTGTCATCAGTGAGGTAATGTGAAGTATCCTAATCTTGCCCCTGCCCTAATTCCATCCACCTGTTATTTTGCCCATGCCAGGTGATGTCATTTATCATGCCAGGTAACACCTGAATAGCATGGAATCAGGGTACAGGTTGTCCGTGACAGAATTAGGGTACCCTACAACTTCCACTATTTGATTTCACTGAGCTTGTTCCCACTGCAGCCACAGATCTCAGTTCTTAACTTTTACTGGTTTACAGAATTCCATTAAAACACTTGAAGTTTACTGATAAAAGCATATAAGAGCTAAAATTCTTAATGCACAGCCATGACAATATGAAAACATCATCACACAAAATTAGGCTGAAAAAATTCACAATTAACAATTCAGGATAATTAAGATTAACTAAACCATAGTTAGCAATAACTAAGAATAACTAAACAAATATCAAGACCAAAATCCACATCAAGAGGTATCAAACTAAATACACTGTAATTACTGTATAATAATTATAGCCCCCGGACGAAGTCGGGTGGCTACTACAGATTCATGATTGTCGTCTCCATGGATTCATGAAATGCCACCGCCACGTCCATAAACACATCTTTGTGGATGCTGTACAGGTTGTAATTTTTGACCAATTACTTTCATATTTGGATGGACATGTGTTATACCTCAGTTATGACACCTATTGATTTTGGTTGCCATAGTGACAGTATTGGTTGCATAATGCACAAAAGAAGTGGAGAAGCAGGCTTTTGGCGGCTGCACCCACACGGTTGCGGCCGACCAGACCGTCGAGTTAATATTAAACATTAATACAGTTTTGAAGGAATGGCAGGGGGACACCTGCTGGACTCAAATGGGAGCACATCCTTTTTCCGCCATTTAGTCGTTTTCTCATCTTTGAAGGTTTTAGCTCTTGGCTGACGGGACTGGAAGTGTGAAGGAGTAGACCTCACTGTAGAAACACAGCTTGTGATAAGTGGACAGCAAGTCCGCCATGGGAACTCACCATGGGTCTTAGCGATAGGAGCCTATCCTCCTTAAAGCTCAATGAGAACTGCATTCTGGGATGCTTTTCTGCTCACCACTGTAATGTGAATATAGGCCACTAGATGGCAGTATTTACCTTTTTTTGTTAAGCTCAGACTGGAGTCATGTTTAGACATGTCTGGGGCAAGTCTCAGAAAATTAAAAAAAAGAGGTCTAAATGTGGGTGGGGTCTGCAAAAGAGAATATAAGGAAAAGAATTGAGACAGTAAAGTAGTAGGAGAAATCGCAAGAAGATGACCAGACCTGCCATTCTGTTCAAGACCTGTGACGTTTCTTTTGTGGATTTCTTTGCCTGTGTTTGAGCATTTTCTTCATCCAGGACATCACCAAGCCACCCCACCAAAAAGGGACTGTAATTATTTCTGTTTTTTCTTATTTATCAATCTTGGTCTTTAGTTGTAGGTTGTTATTAGTCTTTGTCTTTGTTAAAAATTAAATGTGTTTTAGTTGTTAAAACTGTGTTTGTCATCCCTTGCTGTTGCTGTTGTGTTATAAATGTAATAACAAATTGGGGCCATAACACCACATACCATAGTTCTTCCGAATAGACAACTTGATAGAAGCCTAGCAGTAATACAAGCATTTCTATGAGGATCAAGATATTGCGGAAGGGCCAACAAAATGCAGAGCGACAGTCTTACCTGCATGACTTTGCTGAAATAGTGTATTTCAGGGGATGCTTTATCCAACAAAAAAGCCCTAATGGGTTTGAATCTGGGCTCAAATGTGCAAAGTATGCAATGGAAACTGGCCTGGTCAACCACACTTTCTTGGCAAAGTCACCGATTGAATTCATCATTCACCCTCATATAACTGCCAGAACATTATTCAAGCTGTGCTTCCAATGTTTGTTCGCAACTTATTTCTGACACTATAAACATGACCTCCTCAGAGAGATGATGAAAATACGCCCATACTTTAGCAGTTTCCACAACACTTTCCAGAAGACGTTCGCATATCATGTTGAGTTGTCTATTTACTTTGCAAAATCCTCGGCGAGTCAGGATTTTATTTTTAAATTGATAGGGCACATCTTGAGTATGAGGATGTTTATCCTTGCTGAATTCACATAGGGATTTGGAGGGTCTCTGACACAAAACTCCTATGAGAGCATTTAAAGAAGTGTCATTATACATTTTAATGGTATCTATTTCAATCCTGTATCCAAATCAGCGGCAGGTTACATTCCGGCAACAAAATCTACATGTGTGCATCAGGGCTTAATCAAAAGCTATTATTTTTTCTGCACGAGTGTAATAAATATTCCGTTACTACTCAAAATTTGGAATCACAATTGATTTTCACTTAGATTAAATGGAAAATATTGTGTTGCAATAAGTCAGTAAATCACAATGTAGTCCCAAATTCACTTGATTTTAAACCCCATTGAGCTGTAGTTGTGACGAGCGCCAGCTGATTTTCGCCAGATGCGTGTTCAGTCTGCCTCCACCCTGCTGCATGTTTGCTGTGTGCATTGACATCTGTCAACTACCAATGACTGCGTTTTCACTGCATACGAGGGCCAAACGGCTTGAGTAGCGAGACCGACGAGATCACTTGGTAATTACAAAGTCACGCGCGATTGCCCGAGATAAACAATTTGTTCTTTACCGAAAGGGTTTAGGAACTTTTGACTTGCTTCAATTTGCTCATTTTTCGAGATTTTGTGCTTCTACCATGGATAAACAGCCTATTTATTAATAAATGTTCTTAATTTCTGTTAGGTAATGTTTAGGAACCAGTGGAGAGAACCAAGCAGTGCAGTAGAACTGGATTTTATTAAGGGGGCGAACCCCCGCAGAGCAGGAGGTAACGGTACGGAGTCCAACCAGGGCAGCAAACAATACTCTTGGTCGGGCAAAAAAGGGTTTGATACACAGATGCAGACAGTAATCCAAATCAGAGCCAAAATCGAAAACAGGGACGCTCCAGTCAGAAAAGAATCTCAAAGAATACAAGGCGAAAACAAGCGTAGCACAGGCAACCCAAGGGAAACGTTCTGACAAGGAGCTGGCTGTGAAACGACTGCTTAAATAGACAAACGGGAAGTCATATGCTACAAGGGAAACAGGTGAACAGGATCAGACGAATTACAAAGGAATGAACATGAGGAAGTTCCTAATTACAAGAAATAGGCAAAAGCCAAAACGCGGACAGGGATCACGAAGACAGCCTACTGACAAACATACGGCTCCGGTTAGGGAGTTCTACCGTGCACAGAAAAGGAGAGAGAACAGAGTTTAACAAGCACGAAGGTTCCGCTGAAACTGCAACAAAATAAATTAAGTAAAGACCAGGGGCGGAGACTAGAATAGGGCAAATGCTGAGAGGTCATTAATCAATTAGTGAAGTGCAGCTATACAATCCCTAGTGCTCATTAAGTTAGTACTATAAGCAGTTTTAGTTTTGGTTAGTAAGTTAACTAAAATAGTAAACTGTTAGTTTGGTTCGTAATATAGAAAAGCAAGGTGAAGGAAGTAAACGAAATTAGAAGGAATGATTGAAATCATGAGATCACATGAACCATGAAATTTCATGAACCATGAAATCACCTGAAAGTGTGGCACACAATACAAGGGCAAACAAGCTGTCACATAACACAAGACCAGACAGGGGAGACAAAGTGCAATGTATGGCGAAATACAAAACAATGACCGGAATATGACTGAGGGAATGGACTATGGGAGATATGTAGGAATAAGCAGAAACAAAACACGGCATGGATCAAGACATGGCAAAACATGAACAGAACAAGGCAGAATCATAAAAATTTCCTGTTTGTGTTGGCTTTGTCATTTGTTTGGAAAGTGTTCTGTCAATAAAGTTTAGTCATTTTGTTACTTCGGTTGCTGTCCTCGCCCACAATACAAACTAGTGCCAACACGTATTTTTAAAATTAATTGTATATTTTAATTTTGTGTCAGTGTACAGGTGAATCAGCTGTGCTGAACTGTTGCATTTGTGCTGCGGCATCCAGCAATAATAGAAGTCCGGCGAATCTGCAGCGCAACAGCTGCAGTTTGCCGGAGCTGGGATGGACAAGAGATGCAATGCAGCGGGTCTGGTGTAAACACTCACATTGACTCAATTGAATCCCATCAGCTGCGCTGCCGTGGCGGAGCGCAGACGGACCAAACACCCATCTGGTGTAGATTTGGGGTGAGTCTCCCAGCCAGCATTGCTCCCCGTCCTCTCACTTATCGTTGAAATATTACTTCTGTTTTCTCATTGGTTTAGTTTGTATTTGTGTTCACCATTTAGCTTCTGATTTTTGTCAGCGTCTTTTGTCGGTCACACCACTCACTTTACTTTTCGCCAATATTTGTCATTCTTTTCTCCTTTCAGAAAGCAATATTCTCCCTTTTGGGCACTAACGTGTTCTCGCGCTTCTAAAATTATACTCTTAACCTTTCTCTCCTTTGGAAGTTCGCATAATTAAACTCTTTGTATTGTTATATTGGAATCTGCAAGTACTTTGCCCTTCGGGAGCCTGCGATCCTTAATGTATTCTTGTAAATTTATTTACTATTGTCTCTATTCCTGTGCTTGTGAATTTGTGTAATTGTGAGTGTGTCCACTGTCCAATAAACCAGTTGTTCTGCCTGCTACTCTGTGCTTGGGGTCTAATCCTGTTCCGAAAAGTAGTGGGACCTCCTGGATCGTGAAATCACGCAGTCTGCAAATCTTCAAAGACCCCTCTTTGGGAATTACTGCAGGTCATGTGGACATCCATTAAAAATGAATGAACCTCTGTAAAAATTAATATCCCAAATGAATAAAATTTGCCGACCAGCATTTCAATCTCATTGGGGATACTCTGACGAGAAACCGCTAAAACAGAACCGTTCATAATTTGGAAACTTATCACCAAAATACTTCAGATTCTAAATAAAACAACTTAAATTACATTTTTATGTTTTTTTTTTTTTCATTTTATTACTGTGATTATCAATGCACAAAATATCAAGAGTTACTTGAATGTGATTTCAAACTTTTGATTAGTAGCGTATACACAACTAGGTGTGAAACTTCTTAAAAATAAAAGAATCTGTTTTCCCTCAGTACAATAATTTTAAAATTGTTTGTCGCAAGAATCACAATTTGTATCTGAAGCGAATATATATTTATTTTTAGTTTGCCAAATTGACAGTGTGTGCCAAAAAGTTTTGACCTCATCTGACCACATGTAATTCCAATAATGCTTGGCAAAGTTTGGACACAGCAGTTTCATGTAACTCCTCCAAACACACTGATCACATGGAGATGGTGTCGAACAGACAGTTGAGAAACCTGCTGACTAAACTGGTTAGCTCTGAAGCTGTGATTATCGTCAGGGTTTTTGGGTCGCCACACCGCACCAGTGGCGGTTCGTTGGCCCTAACAAAGGGAAGCCAAAATCTCGCCAAAGCTTAATGACTTAAAATTTTCGCAGTTTACTTTTCTTTATCAGCAGTTGCTCATACGAATTGGTTGGAGAACATTCAAATTTATTTTCGATGGCATTGTTATACATTGCACCATGAAATTATGAGGGGTTTTCTTTCACACATAAATTACGACGTAAATTACCATAGGCCTACGTCTTTATACACTCAACAAAAATATAAACGCAACACTTTTGTTTTTGCTCCCATTTGTCATGAGATGGACTCAAAGATCTAAAATTCATTCCACATACACAATATTACCATTTCTCTCAAACATTGTTCACAAATCTGTCTAAATGTGCGATAGTGAGCACTTTTGCTTTGCTGAGACAATCCATCCCACCTCACAGGTGTGCCACATCAAGATGCTCATCAGACACCATGATTAGTGCACAGGTGTACCTTAGCAAGACGTAGCCAGCTGGTTATCAAGCTGAGGGTAGAAATCGTAGTCAGAGTTTCAAGTTCTGAATCGGGGCAATCAATTTTTTTCTTGTTTTTCCATTCCAGCTCCATTACAGGAACTTCTGCAGTGGTCTCTCTTTTTCCTGCCTCAGTCGTTCATGGCGTACACTGCACATACAAAAGTGTTAACAACTTCACCTAATCATAAATCTTGTTCCCTCATCTCTTCTTATTAACAAAATCCATGCTCCTCAGTTGGCAAAAGTGAGCAAAGACAAATAGGGTTTTTTCTGTCTCGAGTTTGAATAGTAAGGTAAAGGGCAGACCGATATGCACTCACAAGCACTGTTGCTTCGTGGAGTACTAAACATAGGTTAGAGAACCACACCACACCTAAAAATGTCACTCTGTTAATTCATGTCCTAACCAACCTGCCTATTTATACCTCATCTGTCTCGTTGGACGTCCCTCCCTCCCATTACCTTCTATTCATCTCTCACACTATCACTCTGTAGGACCCTGCGAGAGCCTGGATGACTCCAAGAAGAGACGTGACCCCCACCCAGAGTCCAGTTGCCTGGGGCTTCCCGCTATCTTGCACTGGTTGCCACCTACACAACTCCTTTCCCTCCTTCATCAGTACAAATTCCCATGGTTACTTGATTCAATAAACATCATTAACTACTATTTTAGGTGTGGTATGGAATTTTATTAAACTAAAGAACGAGCTAACATAAAAAATACTCAACCCTACCTCTGGTTTGCATACCCGGAAACTTGAAATAAGCCCATACCCCCGTTTGACTTGTTGATGGAAAAACAAGAACAGGACGCCATTTGTTTGCCAAATGCAAGGCCACAGTCGCCAATTCAATATATATGTTTTCTAAATTAGCCACAACAGTAGCTAAAGCCCTGCATTGGGGATTTTTTTCCTCCCTATTGAGAGATTTTTACCTCATAGGTTATTTTGGGGACTCGGCATCTTCTCTACTGCTATTTGGTAAAGCGTCGCTGTGAAAATTATTCTGCAAGAAATGGTTATACAAATAAAAATGAATTGAATTAATTGAATGATATATCTATGTCAGTGTTACGTAATTCCCTTGACCCTCATACAAATTTGGAAGCTACAAAGACAATTTCTTCCATTTAATTCCTTTTTGTGGAGGTTATAGTTGGCAAGAATCAAGAGCACACACATGCATGTGATTTCCTGAACACACATTCTGATCTGTTTGAGATATATTTGTGCAAGCTCTTTCTGGGATTGCTAAAGTTTTTTGGAAAACATTAGGATGGGTGGTGCAACGCGAACAGCCCCAACTCTTTGAAAGTAGCCACATGAGTCATAGAATCGAAAAAATGCTGAGTCCAGGGGGGAAAAATGAATGCAGCCTACGTAAAAATGGAGGAAACATTGTCCCCATAAGGGATCAGAGTTCTCTGTATGAAGAAAATGTACTGAGGGTGCGCGTATGAGAGACAGAGAGAGAGGTTGGGGGAGGGGGGAGAGATGGGGGGGAGAATGAGAGGGAGGATCAGGAAGTGTGAGAGAGATGGATTGAGAGAGAATTTTCCAAATCCAGGGAAAGTTTCTTGATGAGGAAAGGTAGAAGACTGTGGTTGTTTTAGAAGACTTCTTTTCATGTGCATTTTTTAACATCTCTCATATATTGAATTAAAATGGAATGGTCAAAGAGGGTGTAAGAGCCACATACTTTGAAGCTGAAAAAAAAGGGAATCGGAGATCCAGAGGCTGATTAGCCCCACAGAGAAACTTATTTCCAAGAAGACATCAACTTGCTCGGACATGTCCAAGAGTGTGTATATCTCTAAAGCTGTAGCAGTAGCCACTGTGACAATAGCAGCTTTGGCTCTTACTACCGTCATTGGAATTGTCATTTTTCACCTTTTACAAACCAAAGAATGTCCATATCTACTGTCGACCACAGTCGCCACAGCTGCACCAACCTACACTGTTGTCCCAGCTGCACCACAACGTGATATGAGATTACCAGGAAACCTTATTCCAGAAAGCTACCGGATTTATCTACAGGTTCATCTGTACCCTAAGGCTGCTGACTTAAAAAATCAAAGCTTCGATTTTACAGGGAATTCCACGGTGAAGTTCAGATGTGTGAACAGTACCAACACCATCTACATTCACAGTAAAGGTCTCAATGTTTCTTTAATAGGTGTGACTGATGAAAAAGGCAAGGAAATGACTACTGACCAGGTCCATTTAATGGAGGATGAGAGGGATTTCATTATAATTCAGCTTGTTAACACTTTAAGAGTGGATGGGCTGTACTACCTAAGCACTGCATTCACGGGCAAAAGTGATGATACTTATGGACTTTCTGTTAACCCTTACACAGAAGAAAAAGATGATGAAAGGTAAGGCTGCTAAATACTGAATTGTGCACTGGTAGGTCTTCTCACAGCTCCCTGCCTTGCACATGGTCCCCTGTTGTGGTCATCAGCAGTTGTGGCTCTGGCATATGTGATTTTATTTTTGAAAAAAAGTTGCAAATACAGACATTTTGTGGCAGAGGCTAAGCTTGGTAAGTTAGAGACTGGAGCTGGGCTTCGACAGTGTAAAGAGGGAAACTGTATTCTAGGCTGACCGCTGTTTTCTCTTTACAAAATAGTCCCGTCTTGAAATGTGGATAATATTATTATAAATGAAAATGCATTCTTTGTAAATACTATAGTACATCTCAAGTCCATTTTCCCCCCATTTATTTTCAGCAGCACAACATGACTTTTTTTTCCACCTCATATATTGTGTTTTCAGCACATCGTAAACTTTTATTACGAGACTTCTTTTTAACTTTGGGAGGGAAAGTTCAGTGTGTTAATCAGGTTGTTATTTAAAGTGATGACCATTTTACCAAGTGGGCAGCACACACCACAGGGATCAGAGAAACTAACAGTTTGAGAGAACTCACCTTGCTGCTGCATTTAAGAACTGCCTTGGAACTGAACTCCCTTCAGTTTCCAGCAGAGACGTGCAGTCAGGGTGGGCAGTGACTTCTTTTTTATAGCTAGATTTCGTAAACCTGTTTCCACGTACTATGCCTTATTGTCAATCAATCAATTTGACCTCTTTTTCTGGTCAATTAAGCCTGTAATGATTAAGAGGTGATAGTGATGTTATGGCCCCAATATGTAATTAGATTTACAACGCAACAGCAACAGCAAGGTATGACAGACACAGTTTTAACAACTAAAACACATTTAATTTTTAAAACAAAGACAATAACGACTAAGCAACTAACAACTAAGACCAAGATTGAATTATGTACAAAACATAAATATTTACAATCCCTTTTCGGGGGGGTGGCTTGGTGATGTCCTGGATGATGAAAATGCTCAAACACAGGCAAAGAAATCCACAAAAGAAACGTCACAGGTCTTGAACAGAATGGCAGGTCTGGTCTTCTTCTTGCAATTTCTCCTACTACTTTACTGTCTCAATTCTTCTCCTTATATACTCTTTTGCAGACCCCGCCCACATTTAAACCTCTTTTTTTTACTTTTCGGGGACTTGCCCCAGACATGTCCAGGACATGTCTAAACATAGCTCCAGTGTGAGCTGAATAAATAAAAGATAAATACTGTCATCCAGTGGCCTATATTCACATTACAGTGACAAAAAGATTAATTTTCCCTGATGCTTTGATTCGAGACTGCAAGGAAGTAAATCTTAATAATTAATCAGGAAAAGGTCTCAACTCTCTCGGAAATTCTGTATAATGTTTTGATCTTTTGTTTATTGGATTATGAAAGAAGACTGAAAATAAACTCCCTATTTTTAAAAAAATGGCATTAAAAAGTACGTGTTTAAGAGGGAAATTTTATCGTAAACATAATGACCACATATTGAATGGCGCATAAGAAAGGTTTCAATACTTGATAATGGCATTGCGTTAGCTTCCTCTAAGCATATATGAACAAACTTGCTGTCTGGTGAGCATTTGCAAGTTTGATGCACAGAGCAATAATGTTGTGGATGGAACTGGCACGCCATTCTGCTGTTTAGTCTTGTAAATTAGTTCATCAATCTACAGATTGCTAATCAAGCAAAGTAAGAGAGTTATCGTTTGTTTAACGGTGAGGATTCTGCCTACCCTAACTGACCTCTAACGGCACGTTACTGGCTGTCATAGAAACCACGATTATCATCAGAAATAAGATTAGGAAACACTGCAACACAATCAACAGTCAGTACCAATGATGCTGTTGAATCAAAGGCATTTCCATGCTGATAGGTTGCCACTGTGATGTATTGACTTTCACATAGATTCATGAATTCGCTGGCATAAGAATCTGCATTATTGTTAATATGAATGTTCGACTCTTAATTTAAATTCATTCTGCCATTCAGTACATTTTATGACAAAGTAATAATGCTGGAAGAATTAGTGTCATTTGCCTCGGTGAACTACATATTGTTACACTAAGTAAAGCAGGTTCAGCCTAAAACACAAGGGGCTCTAAATTCATAGAACAGGTGCGGGCGCGGTGAATGGGGGAGCGCCACGCCAACGGGGTGTGTCTCGGCGTATGTTGCGATTTCCTGCCCGGTGCAGCCTGGTGCAAGTACTCGTTTGTCCTGCCTCGGTCCCTCCTGCCAGCGCAAGTGGCAAAGAGGGAAGAGAGAAGGCGTGTTTGGGTACAACACAGCCGAGTCAAATCTTTACCAATCAAGTGAGCTCCTCTCCTCACCTTTAAAGTGTTGAAACAAAAAAGCCTCCTATATCTGCATGATGCGTTAATTTTGCATTTTACTTTGCAGCTACAGGCTTGCTTTCTGAACCGTTTACTTCTATATTAAGCATTACAAATAAGATTACAAATGAAATAAGACGGTTACTCGTTTATTTCTTCTGCCTGCATCGTTGGGAAGAGAAACGATGGATAACATGTTCCTATTATTACACCCTGTTGCTGCTTAAAATTTTGGGATTAACATGCATGGACAACAATGCAAGATACGTTACACATTTATTATATCCCCGAACGGGGATATTATATTTTTGGTCCGACCGCGCCGCCGCGCCGCCCTACGTGTTAACGAGATAACTTCAGTAATATTTCAATTAGAAATTTCAAGTTTTGCATATAAGTAAGTATCATAAAGAGGAAGAACTGATTCGATTTTGGACAATTTACAATTTCTAGATTGGCCACCAGGGGCCTAAAAATGAAAAAAAATCACTGTTTTTATCATATCTCTGGAAATTTGTCCGATTGACCTGAAATTAAGTTCAAATGAAAGGTCATGACCTGAGGGGCTTTATATTCTATTGGGTCTATTCAAGGATTGGGGAATTGGAGGATTGGGGGCATTCGGGGATATACCCCAAGCCATTGCCTCCGATGGCATAAGCCTAGTTTTCAATATGTGATCTTAACTCAGTATGAGATCATAGCAATCAGGCTGTATTCCTTTCCCCCACCAAAAAAGATAAAACCAAAGTGACAATAATAGTATTAAGCCACTTGCACACTGGACGCGGAACAAATTTTTCACACGACAGATTACGCGTATATTCGCGTCTTTGCATTGACTTTGAATGCAATCAGTCATGCGTAAAATTTGTTTTGCGTCTGGTGTGAAAGCAGGTGAAGGACACATACCCACATAGCCTACACACGCACTCACGCGCCCACATGTACATTTCTCTCTCTCTCTCTCTCTCTGATCTGACATCAGTACAATCAATATATATACTATGATTTATATGCTGATGTGTCAGATAGTTAAATAGTGGTTGCTGTAATTATTTATTGTATTGAAATGTGCACGACATTCTGGAAACCTGCCTGTGAGGTTTCAGTGACGTGTGCGCACTGTGCGCTGGTCAGCCAAATTTCCACTGCACAGAAAGTAAACCAGGTTGGAGCTGGCGAGTTTTCTGCGCAACTTCAGCGGAGACCTTTGATACGAAACTGTCACTGCGTCTTGATGAATAAGTGATACCTCCCCCTACTACGCCGCCACACCAATCTCGGCGCACGACCGTCTACTAAATTGCCAAAGTGGCTGTGCACGGTGTTGCACCGCACAAAATTACCACTGCACGGGCTGCACCGGATGAAATTACCACTGCATGGGCTGCGTCACGCTAAACCACGCTGCGCCACCCTGCGCTGCACCAAAAAATTAGAGCTCGAGAGCAGGATATTCAAAGAATGAAAGCTTAATGACGCCCAACGTTGTACAGTATTTTGAGTAGATAGTATTCATTCCACCCCCTTTTTTGCCTGTTCTCACAGTTGTGAAGATCTTTCCATCAGGAAAACTTATTATGATTCTTGCCGCAGTGCTATTTATGTCGAGCCATGTTTGACTGAGCAGGAAAAACACTAAAATCAAATTCTGTCATGAACATTACTAAATGGGCCTCGGAAACTACTGTCTGTAAACACAGTCTGCCGTGCCATCCACAGATGCCTCCTAAAACTCTACCATGCAAAAAGAAAGCCATTGTTGAGCATGATCCAGAATCGCTGCCGTGCTCTGTGGGTCAAGGCTCATTTAAAATGGACTGTAGCAAAGCGGCAAAGCGTCCTGTGATCAGACAAGTGCAAATTTGACATTTTTGTTGGAAATCGTGGGTGTCGTAATGTCTGGGCGAAAGAGGAGAGAGACCACGCCTCCTGTTAGCAGCTTTCAGTTGAAAAGCCAGCATCTCTGATGGTATAGGGATGCATTAGTGCATATGGTGTGGGACACTTGCATGTTTTAAAAAGCACCAAAAATGTTGAAAGCTTTATAAAGGTTTTAGAGTAACACATGCTCCCCTCCAGACGACATCTCTTCCAGGGAAGGCCTTGTGTATTTCAGCAGAACAATGCAAAACCACATACTGCAGCTACATCGGCGAACATCGGCTGACAACTACGGACATTCCATGTCAGAAAACCTAATGAAATGTGCAAATCGCAGATGTATCGCATAAAACTAGAATTTTGCGCGTGATTCATGCGTTTACTTGACTTTTGGGCTGTGTGACCACGCCATTAAATTGAAAGAACTTCTATTATAATTCTTCTGTTCTATTACAAGACAAATAGCTACCAACACACAGGGGAAAAAAACTGTTATATTTACAACCTAATATAAGTTTCACAGGCATGTTTAGGATCAGTTTAAGGGTCTTGAAACGGATGTTTCGTCAACAAGTCAAGATTGTCGAAAGGCAGTAAGATTATGACTTGACTTCTCCTTTATTTGTAAAATTGCTCAATGTTGCACGCAACATACTACAGCAGATAAACAGTTGTCCTCTTCACTGTTGCAATTGAGTTTTTGATATTTCCCTTCAGTGTTAGTATTGGGGATGTGATCGTCGTTTTCACAGTTGGGATTGGGTATATAATCATTCTCTTCAGCGTAGTAATTGGGTGTAATGCCAAGACTCAGTATGTGATTACCCAAATTATCTGCTGGGCTTGGGAATGTGATCATCCTCTTGACTTTTGGGATTAGCTGTGCAATGTCGAGATTTGGCATGTGAATACCCTGATTAACTGTTGGGATTGGGTATGTGAGAGTTCTTTGTCTTGTTGGGATTGAATATGTGATCACCCTCACAGGAGAGGTATAGCATATGATTTGCCAATTCACTGTTGGTATTGGGTGCGTCATCCCCCTCTTCAGGGTTGAGACCAAGTATGTGAGCACGCTCCTCCTATCAGGTATATGATTATCCCCTTCCCTGTTCGGATCAGGTCAGGCTTCTGATGGTCCGGAACATATGGAATTCACGGAAGATCTCCAGAAAGACAAAGCTAAGGATCTTCAAGTCAAGTGTGAAGTCAGATAGGCTCTACGAATCAGAGACATAGCGAACAACCAAGGTAGCAATGAAGAAACTACAAGTCTTTGTGAACAAATGCTTGCGCAGAATACTGGGGCTAAGATGGACCGACCGAATCAGAAACAAGGATCTTTGGGAGATGGCGGGCGAAGACCCAGTGGATGTCGAGATAATGAGACGACGCTGGAGATGGATTAGCCATACCCTAAGGAAGCCACCAACTAACATCACTAGGCAGGCTCTCACTTGGAATCCACAGGGGCAGAGGAAGAGAGGCAGACTAAGGAACAGCAGGAGGAGGGACCTTAGCAACGACCTAAAGACCATGAGCCATACGTGGAACCACCTAGAGCGACTAGCCAAGGATAGACGACAATGAAAGCGGCTTGTTGATAGCCTATGCTCTGCCAAGAGCGACGGGCATTAGTGTTCAGATCAGGTATTTAATTGCCCATGACACCACTGGGATAGGGTATGAGATCGTACTTTTCACTGTTGGGAGCAGGTATGTGATCACCGTCCTCACTGGAAGGGTTGTATACGTGATAATCATCTTCATTGTTGAGATTGCGCGAGTGACCAGCCTCTTCACCTTCGGAATTGAATATGGCATGGTCGTCTTCATTGTTGGGATTGAACATACGATTGCTCTTGTCACTGTTTGGACTGGTCATGTGATTGCTCCTGTCACTGGTGCGACTTGGTAAATGATCATCCTTTTCACTGTTGGAATATGACATGCGATTGTCCCTGTCACTGATGGGATCGGGTATGTGATAACAACTGTCACTAGTGGAATCAGGCATGTGATCAGCCTCTTTAGAGATGTGATTGGGTATGTGAGCATCTTCTTCACTCTTGAGACCAGGTATGTGAGCATCCTCTTCATGTTTGAGACCAGTTATGTGAGCATCCTCCTCACTGTTGGAATTGGGTATGCGATTGCCTTCTTCACTGAAAGAATCAGGTATTTGATTGCCATTGACAGCGCTGTGATTGGCTATGCAATCATGTAATATTTGGTATGAGTACACGTTGCTTAAAAATTTGGTACACTGTCCTGTCATGTGTTATGGCCCCAATTTGTTATTACATTTATAACACAACAGCAACAGCAAGAGATGACAGACACAGTTTTAAAAACTCAAGCACATTTAATTATCAAAGACAATAACAACTAACTAACCTAAAGACCAAGATTGAATTTAACAAAAACAAAAATAAATATTTACAGTCCTTTTTGTGGGGCGGCTTGGTGATGTCCTGGGTGAGAAAAATCCACAAAAGAAACTTAACAGGTCTTGAACAGAAATGACAGGTCTGGTCACACGTATCCTTCTTGCAATTTCTCCTACTACTCCACTGTCTCAATTCTTCTCCTTATATACGATTTTGCAGACCCCACCCACATTTAGACCTCTTTTTTTTACTTTTCTGAGACTTGCCCCAGACATGTCCAGGACATGTCTAAACATGACTCCAGTCTGAGCTTAACAAAAAAAGGTAAATACTGCCATCCAGTGGCCTATATTCATATTACACCACCGTTCCAAAAGGGAAAAATTTTGACTCATAAAGGCAAAATTTTTCTTTTCAATACAAAATGGTTAAGTGAACACTTGTCTATACATACATATCATACAATATTCAAATAAACACAGGATATATATATATATACATATTCAAACACGGGATAAGCAATCAGCAATTACATTGTCTGTACCCTTCACATGCTTAATTTCCAAGTCAAACTCCTGTAAAATCAAACTCCAATTCAACAATCTCCGATTCTTGTTTTTCATCTTACTCAAAAACATTAACGGATTGTGGTCAGTGTATACAACCATTGGCTTTTGCCCTGTACAAACATAAACCTCAAAGTGTTGTAAAGAAAGGACCAGAGCCAACAGCTCCTTCTCTATTGTGGAATAGTTCCTTTGGTGGCGATTGAACTTCCTGGAGAAGTATGCCACGGGATGCTCAATGTCATCAGAGTCACTTCTCTGTAGGAGCACAGATCCACAAGCTTGGTCGCTAGCATCGACCGCGATGGAGAACGGTTTGTTGAAGTCAGGAGATTTGAGCACGGGGAAGTGACACAGCAGAGACTTCAGGCAATCGAAGGCTCTCTGGCATGCATCATTCCAGGTGAACTTTACGCCTTTCTTCAGTTGGTTAGTTAGACTGAGAGCAATCTCAGCAAAGTTCTTGCAGAACTTGCGGTAGTACCCGATCATTCCAAGGAAGCGGCGCAAAGCTTTTTTGTTGTCAGGAACTGGAAAGTCCATGATGGCTTGGACTTTAGCATTTATGGGTGCCACCTTACCCTGGCCTATGACGTAGCCAAGATAGGTGACAGTAGCACAACCAAAGTCACTCTTGTTCAGGTTAACAGTCAGGTTAGCCTGGGTCAGGCGCTGGAACAACGTCTCTACATCTTTTAGATGTTCTTCCCAGAAGTCACTCCATGTGATCAGGTCATCGATGTATGCACCCGTGTGTGGCAATCCGGCGATTGTAGACTGTATCATCCTTTGGAACGTGGCTGGGGCATTTTTCATGCCAAAGGGTAGGACTTCATACTGGTACAATCCAGATGGTGTGGCAAAAGCAGAGATGCTCTTGGCCCTCTCAGTTAAAGGCACACACCAATAACCCTTCAATAAATCAATCTTGGTCAGAAACTTTGCTTGCCCTACACTATCAATACAATCATCAATCCTAGGTATTGGAAACACATCAGTTCTAGTTACAGCATTGACTTTGCGATAATCTGAACAGAATCTAGTACTTCCATCAAGTTTTGGAACTAGCACACAGGGTGAACTCCAATCGGAGTTGGAGGGTCTGATAATATCATGTTTTATATTGATAAAACATGACCATTGACCTCTTTCTCAGCAATCTTTCTCTTTTCAGGATTCATCCGGTATGGATGCTGTTTTATTGGTTTGGCATCACCAACATCTACATCATGAGAGGCTATAGTAACTCTCTTTGGAACATCAGGAAACAAATCCTCATATTTCTTGATCAACCTTTCAAACTGATCTCTCTGTGAGGGTTCTAAGTGCTGGAGTTTTACATCAAGATTTTGCAACACTTCAGTGTTTGACAATTTACATGAAAGAACTTCAGCTTTAATTCTTGGTTCATCATCTTGAAACTCCCCCTCATCTTCACACGTTTCGACCATTGGAGAATCTGAAGTGACAGCTGCAACCCTAGCATTTCTGTCATGATAAGGCTTTAGCATGTTGATGTGACTCAATTGTTTTGGTTTTCTCCTATCTAGAGTCTTCACAATGTAATTGAGATCATTGAGTTTTGTCAGAATTTCATAAGGACCATGAAATCTAGCCTGCAATGGATTGGACTGCAAGGGAAACAACACAAGGACCTTGTCTCCTAGTTTAAACTCACGGCTTCTACCCTAATGATCATACCAAGTTTTCATTTTTCCCTGACTTGATTTCAAGTTCTCTTTGGCTAGGTCACAAGCTGCATGCAATCTGTCCTTGAACTTGCTAACATAGTCTAACAGACTAATGTGCGGCTCTTCCTCTTGCCATTGTTCACTCAATAATAGCAAAGGTCCTCTCACTTCATGACCAAACACTAGCTCAAATGGACTGAATCCAGTAGACTCCTGCACTGCTTCTCAAGCTGCAAACAACAGCAAATGAACCCCTTCATCCCAGTCTTTCTCATGGTCATAACAATAAGTCCTCATCATTGTCTTGAGAGTGGAATGAAACCGCTCTAAGGCACCCTGACTTTCTGGATGATAGGCACTAGAAAGAATCTGCTTTGCACCTAGTTCATACACAACCTGCTGAAACAATCCTGAAGTGAAATTGCTACCCTGGTCTGACTTAATTTCCCTGGGAAGGCCAAACAACATGAAGAACTTTATCAAAGCCTTCGAGATTGCAGTTGCCTTGATGTTACGTAGAGGTATGGCTTCGGGGAATCTGGTAGATGCACACATGATTGTCAACAAGTACTGATTTCCAGATCTAGTCTTCGGTAATGGACCAACACAATCAACAATGACCTAAGAGAATGGCTCCCTAAATGCTGGGATAGGCTGCAATGGAGCTACAGGTGGGTCTAACTGGTGTTTTCCAACTACCTGACAAGTGTGACAGGTTTTGCAAAAGTTGGAAACGTCTTTCCGAAGCCCAGGCCAAAAGAAGTGTTTCATGATCTTATCAACAGTCTTGTTAACACCAAGATGACCTCCTAAAGGTAAACTATGAGCCATTGTTAAGATCTCATTCCTGTAGACCTTCGGAACAACAATTTGCCTGACCACTGCCCAATCTGCGTTGGCAGGGATATCAGGAGGGCGCCACTTCCACATCAACACACCATCCTTGAGATAATACCCAACTGGAACTGCGTCTATTTCTTTATCAGGAAGGGCTCTCCTCCTTAGTGCACAAATTTCAGGATCATTAGTTTGCTCCTCAATCAACCGCTTTCTGGACAGAGACAAGTCTCCAGACACATCAGAATCACCAGACCCATCCGGCTGGCTGAATAGAGAACTGATAAAAGTATCTGATAAGTCCTCAAACGGAGAAACCATAGTAGGCCAATCAGAGTCATGAGGCGAACCACCTGAGTCCTGACTATTCAATGTGCTGGACGGCACCACAACATCTTCTTCTTTAGCCTTCTTGGCCATAGCACGAGTCAC
Organism: Gymnothorax reevesii; assembly: GCA_029721435.1. NCBI lineage: Eukaryota > Metazoa > Chordata > Actinopteri > Anguilliformes > Muraenidae > Gymnothorax > Gymnothorax reevesii. Next base: position 24,887,035 of record CM056574.1, on the reverse strand, counting down.
TGCGCAAGAAGGATACAGAGATGGGTCCTCATCCCCATCTTCAGTGCTCGGCTGTGAAGTAAGATGTACAGGGGGAACTACTTTGCCCCCAGCCAGGTCATTGCCTAGCAACAGAGAAACACCCTTTATAGGTAGACTTGACATAAGTCCCACCTTTACCTGTCCTGTAACTAAATCTGACTTCAAGAATATAGAGCGCAGGGGTACAGATACAGTCCTCCCTTCAATACCTTGTATAAGTATGAAATCCCCTGAAGCATTGTCATCACGTAACTCCAAGGAGTCCATCAACAAAAGTGACTGAGAAGCTCCGGTATCCCTTAGGATATATATGGGGACAGGAGTAGTATGCTCATTCAGAGCCACAAATCCCTCTGACACAAATGGAAGAAATTCCTCCCTCACAAAGTCAGCTGTATCAGGCTTTTTAGCCCCACAAGAAGCAGGCAATTTAGCAGATCAGTTATCTACTACAGGGGTTTCTAACCTTGTTTTCACAAAGGCATTTGGTTTGGTATCCTTTTCTTTTTCTTTTTTTAGCTTTAAGGAACCAACAGTTAGTTGTAACATGACCAGATTTCTTGCAATAACTGCAAACTAGACCACTTTTGTCACTGTCAGCTTTCACACTTTGATCAGACCTGTTACTGGATTTCTGAGCACCATCACCAGATTTGTCTTTGTCTTTGGGTGAGGAATCTTGGGTATCACCATAACCCTTTTTCTGAAATTGGGACCATCTATTATTACTGCTTGTGAAAGGGTACCGTTGCTGTCCCGCTTCCACTAAGCCTCACCACCAAATGAGTAGCCCAAAACGAAGGTTTTCAAAATAAATAATAATGATTTATTTGGACAGTGCGAGAAGGTGCTCAAAATTCACACAAAAGACTTTCAAAAATGAAACAAAACGGGCCGTCATAGGCATAATATATAAATACAAAAAGAACTGGAGGGCAACCTCACAACAAGTTGCTGCTACAATACTCTCAATACTCTCAATACTCTCAATACTCTCAATACTGAGTGCCAAACATCTCACCGCCACCAGAGCCTGTCAAAGACTGGCAAGCAACAAAATACAGCCCTTTAAATAACCCCCCCAGTTACACTCTGATTGGCTCAACTACAAAACACAGTCATACAATAATTGGCTGACCTACATCCTAAACACCGCCACCAATGAGAGGATAAAAACAATGATTGGTTGAATCCATTAACCCCAGAGGTATATACAAAAAAAAAAACAAAATTCACAGTGAAGATTAAAAATGTCGACATTCCATTCACCGTTAAACTACATAATAAACATCCACCAATACATCTACTTACATTTCCCATCCCCACAGTTAACATAAATGAAACAAACATCACAGAAGACACAACACTCACCCCTACAACCGGTAAACTTCCCCTAGCCCAAGGTGGAACATAAAAACACTGCTCACCCGAGGTGCGCGCTTCCTACGGGGAATCCATGTTTGATGGACCAGGGAGAAATCAGTGCTAACGTGTGGAGAAGTCGTGGAGAAACCAAGATTAACAACAGAATGGAAAATGGAGCAGAATCAGAAGTTGGTTACTGTTTGCTAGGATGTTTGGAATAAACTGCGTTTAAACGGTAAGCTAACTATGTGTGGTTTGTAATGAGTGCCGCTAATGATCGGAACTCACGGGGTAGATGTTGCTGCTGGTTCAATGGAGATGAATGTGATTAGCGTGCCGGTGTGACTAACGGTGTGGTGTATGATGGGTAATGTAGTGCGAGTGAACGGGGACGGTGCGTGAACAAAACAAAAGACGAATACAAGCCATGGCAATTACGGTGACACATACAAAAGTCCAAACGTTGTGCACAGGGTTAAAAAGTGTCCCTACTTTTTACATTTCCTTCCCCCTCTGATGGCTCGGCACCGGGGTGACGAGACAGAAAGTCCGCAACAGGGTTTAACTTGCCAGCTCTGTACTTCACGTCAAACCTAAATGGTTGCAATGCCAGAAACCACCTTGTTACCCGTGCATTGGAGTCCTTCATATTCCCCAACCACTGCAGAGCCCTGTGGTCGGTCTCAAGAGTGAACTCCCTCCCCAACAAATAGTATTTAAAACGTGTCCAATGCCCACTTGACCGCCAGGCACTCCAACTCCACAACCGAATGCCGGGTCTCACGTGGGAAAAGTTTTCGGCTTATATAAGCCACAGGTCTCTGATCGTCTGCCTCCCCCTGAAGCAGGACTGCCCCAAGCCCTACCCCAGAGGCATCAGTCTGCACTGTGAAGTGCTTGTTGAAGTCTGGACTCTGCAGGACAGGTTCGCAGAGTAGTGCCCCTTTCAAGTCCATGAACGCCCGCTCATGCACCTCCTCCCATGGCACAGAGTTCGACCCCGACTTCCTAGTGAGGTCCGTGAGAGGTGCAGCTCGAGCAGCGAAGTTGGGGACGAATCGCCGGTACCATCCCGCCAGACCCAGGAACGAGCGTACATCCTTCTTTGTCTGCGGCGTGGCACAGTCACGGACGGCGTCCACTTTGTCCTTCTGTGGACGAATCACCCCACCGCCCAAAACATGCCCCAGATAGTGCACCTCCTGCTGGGCAAGTGCACATTTCTTTGGCTGGATGGTAAGGCCCGCCTGGTGCAACCGATGCAGCACCTCCTGCACATGTTCCAAGTGCTGCCCCCAGGTGGCGCTGTAGATGGCAATATCATCCAGATAAGCTGCTGCAAAGGCCCCTGTACCCTCCAGGACCTGGTCCATTAGCCTCTGGAAAGTGGCCGGCGCCCCCTGGAGACCAAAGGGCATTACTGTGAACTGGAAGAGTCCTTGGGGGGTTCGAAAGGCGGTGTATGGCTTCGCTCCTTCAGCCAATGGCACCTGCCAGTAACCATTACATAAATCCAGAGTGGTAATGTACCGAGCCTTCCCCAGCCGCTCAATGAGGTCCTCCAGCCTTGGCATGGGGTACGCATCAAAATGTGACTGCGCATTCACCTGGCGAAAGTCAACACAGAAACGGAGGGTCCCATCCTTTTTGGGGACCAGGACAACCGGACTACTCCAGCTGCTGCTTGACCGCTCGATGACTCCCATGCGCTGCATTACAGCCAACTCCTCCTGGAGAACAGGCCGCAGGCGCTCAGGAATGCCGTACATCCGCTGCCTCACTGGCGTGGAATCCCTCAGCGGGATGTCGTGCTCCACCAGAGACGTCCGGCCCGGCTGGTCCTGAAACAGGTCCTCAGGAATGACTGCCTGCAACTCCTGTTGCTGCTGTGGTGTCAGGTGGCTGTAGTCCAGCTCTGCCGAGGCAGCCCTGGATGGGAAGAACTGCTCGGGTGGGTCGTCTTCCTCTGCCACCGCTCGCACCAGCAGCTGATGGCTGAGTGGCAGGTCCCGTTCGTGCCACTCTTTCAACAAGTTGACGTGGAACGTCTGCTTCGTCTTTCGTCGTTCAGGCATTTCAATCTCATAGTTGACGGGACCCAGCTGACGACACACACGGTAGGGCCCCTGCCACTTGGCCAAGAGCTTGTTCTCCGAAGTTGGCAAGAGCAGGAGAACCTTCTGGCCCGGCTGCAGAGTCCTCTGCCTGGCTCTCTGGTAGTACCACTTAGCCTGTGTCTGCTGGGCACGCTCCATGTTGTCCTCGACCAGGACTGCCATCTCCTCCATCTTGTCACGCATACGCAGGACGTAGCTGACGACACTGCTGCCCCCTGCTGGTCGAGGATTCTCCCAGGCATCTCTCAGGAGGTCCAACGGCCCCCTCACCTGGCGGCCGTACAAAAGTTCAAAGGGGGAAAATCCAGTGGAGGCTTGGGGTACCTCCCGATAGGCAAATAGACGATAGGGCAGCCACTGGTCCCAATCTTTTGCATTTGCAGCTACAAACTTCCGCAGCATACTTTACAGTGTGCGGTTATACCTCTCCACCAGCCCGTCGGTCTGGGGGTGGTAGGGAGTGGTCCTAATACCTTTAATGCCTAACAGACTGTACATTTGTTTGAGTGTTTTTGACAAAAAGTTTGTGCCTTGGTCTGTAAGCACTTCCTGTGGTAGCCCTACCCGTGAAAACAACTGTAGTAATGTGCGTGCAATGGTGCCTGCAGTGACTTTGCGTAATGGGAATGCCTCGGGGTATCGTGTTGCGTAGTCGCATACTACCAATATGAACCGGTGACCAGACTGGGTGCGTTCTAGAGGTCCTACAATGTCGACTGCAATGCGGTGAAATGGTGTGCCTATAATGGGTAGTGACATGAGTGGTGAGGGTTTGACCTTGTGGCTGCTGGCTAGCTGACATGTGGGACAACTCCTGCAGTACTGCTGGACATCTACGTATAACCCAGGCCAGTGGAAACGTGCGGCTATCCTCTCAAGGGTCTTCACACTACCTAGATGCCCCGCCCATGGAATGTCATGACTCAATGCAAGCACTTTTGCCCTCAGACTCTTTGGCACCACAAGCTGCTCTACTCTGCCATCTTCTGGTTGGTGATAGAGCAGACCCTCCCTCACAAAATAATACTCCCCGGTCAGCTCTTTGGCTACCCCAGTATTCACACCCTCAATTTCAACCACTTTCTTAAAAACATCTTCCAAAGACACATCTTCCTTCTGCAAAGAAGCAAAATCACTGGGTAACTCCCACACTCCAGCCCCCTGTAGCTCTTGGCCCACCCCCTCTAGTGGCATATTCTGCACTGCGCCCAACACTTTTTCTCTCCTCCTCTGCCTGCGGGTCTTACGAACTTTGGAGTGCTTTGGGGGGTCAAACTCGCTGTTGCTGTATGGCATAAGGTTTAGGAGGCTTTTGTTCACAGCCTGCTCAGGGGTTTCCACTGCTCTACCCTTAGCTTGGGCTCTGGTCACCACCATGCTAACCGGCTTTGAGGCCTGCACCAGTTCAGGTAGTATCAACACGTCCTGGCCCAACACAACAGGATGGCTTAACCCCTTCACTACCCCAGCCACTAGCCTATAGGCCTGACCTCCAACCTCCACACATACATCTGCCACAGGGTAAGTATGCTCATCCCCATTCACACAGCACACCCTCAGTTTCCTTTCTCCCAAGGATTCATAGGCCTCCACTAGATGGGGCTGTACAAGAGTTTGCGTACTACCAGTATCCAGCAATGCAACAGTAGAATGGCCATTTACAACAACAGAGGCGGTCTGCACTTTCCCCAGACAATCTACTTGCTCCCCCCCAGGTCTAGGTAGCCCACACAGACCCGTCCCCTTAGCTACTCTAACGGGGCAGTTTCTGGCTATGTGTCCTGCCTGGCTACAAAAATGACATACAAAAGGGACTCTAGCAGGTGTATTGGTAGATATCGAGGGTGAGTGGGTAGATGTTGTAGGTGATTTACCAGGTGCGGTGGGTGGGGTGTATACATTACGCTGTGCAGAGTATGTACTAGGGTGTGTGGTGGTGTTTGTAGGCCTACCCTGCCCAGATGTACTAGGATCAACTCCACTACCAAACCCCCCAGGTTTACCTCCAGGCACTGGTCGGTTGGGCCTCTGGAACCTGAAGGTCTTGGGTCCACGTCTGGCCGACAGGAACGCCTCCACCCATTCTGCGGCTTGCTGGCCTGTTGTCGGTCTGTGCTCTTTGACCCACACATGCACATCTGGGGCCAGGGAACGCAGATACTGTTCCAAAATAATGATTTCCCCGACGTCTTCCACCGTCTTCCCTGCTGGCTTGATCCACTTTTTGTAGAGGTCCTTCAGCCGATGGTAGAGCTCCCTGGGCGTCTCCCCTGGGCGGATGTCTGGCTCACGGAACCTCTCCCGGTAGATCTCCTCGTTGATGTCGTACTTCATTAGGATGGCCTCCCTGACCTTGCTGTAGTCCATCGCCTCATCCACGTCCATCGCTACATACGCCGCACGTGCCCGGCCCGTCAGGTAAGGGATCAGGTACACTGCCCAGTCTGTTCGTGGCCACCTATAGGCCGCGGCAAGCCTCTCAAACGTGGTGAGGTACTGTTCGATGTCGTCACCCTCTTCCAACTTCGGAACAGCTGCTCGCGTCCAGGCTAATGGTGTTGCTGGTGGTGGTGGTACGTGCGGTGCTACGGGGGCAGGCTGGTCAGCATGTTGGTCCCCTGGCACGGCGGGCTCGTCTACTGGGAGCGGATATTCCTCGTCCTCCTCCCTCTGGTCGTAACCCTGCCTGGTTCGCCGCTGACCTCCATCACTGGCAGTCCCTCGCCCCTCCTCCAGATCCTCCCGGAACTGGTTCATCTGGATCTGCACACTGCGCCACCTCTGCTCCTGTTTGATTGCCTCCTTCTCCTGGGCCGCCATCGACTTCCGGATGAGCTGGAGAAGGGCTTGCAGGCCTGGGGTCTCTGGCTCTCCCTCCAAAATGACCTCTTTCACCCCTCCTGTGGCTCCAACTTCACCCTCGTCACTTGGTGCGTTCATTGCACTGGTTTGCCTTGTCAGGCGCCGGTACATGACCCACTGGTGGTGAGCTTTCTCCTAGGCTCCACCTAGAGAGCGTTAGTATCCCACTTCTGACACCAAAATGTGAAAGGGTACCGTTGCTGTCCCGCTTCCACTAAGCGTCACCACCAAATGAGTAGCCCAAAACGAAGGTTTTCAAAATAAATAATAATGATTTATTTGGACAGTGCGAGAAGGTGCTCAAAATTCAAACAAAAGACTTTCAAAAATGAAACAAAACGGGCCGTCATAGGCATAATATATAAATACAAAAAGAACTGGAGGGCAACCTCACAACAAGTTGCTGCTACAATTCTCTCAATTCTCTCAATTCTCTCAATTCTCTCAATTCTCTCAATTCTCTCAATACTGAGTGCCAAACATCTCACCGCCACCAGAGCCTGTCAAAGACTGGCAAGCAACAAAATACAGCCCTTTAAATAACCCCCCCAGTTACACTCTGATTGGCTCAACTACAAAACACAGTCATACAATAATTGGCTGACCTACATCCTAAACACCGCCACCAATGAGAGGATAAAAACAATGATTGGTTGAATCCATTAACCCCAGAGGTATACACAAAAAAAAAAACAAAATTCACAGTGAAGATTAAAAATGTCGACATTCCATTCACCATTAAACTACATAATAAACATCCACCAATACATCTACTTACATTTCCCATCCCCACAGTTAACATAAATGAAACAAACATCACAGAAGACACAACACTCACCCCTACAACCGGTAAACTTCCCCTAGCCCAAGGTGGAACATAAAAACGCTGCTCACCCGAGGTGCGCGCTTCCTACGGGGAATCCATGTTTGACGGACCAGGGAGAAATCAGTGCTAACGTGTGGAGAAGTCGTGGAGAAACCAAGATTAACAACAGAATGGAAAATGGAGCAGAATCAGAAGTTGGTTACTGTTTGCTAGGATGTTTGGAATAAACTGCGTTTAAACGGTAAGCTAACTATGTGTGGTTTGTAATGAGTGCCGCTAATGATCGGAACTCACGGGGTAGATGTTGCTGCTGGTTCAATGGAGATGAATGTGATTAGCGTGCCGGTGTGACTAACGGTGTGGTGTATGATGGGTAATGTAGTGCGAGTGAACGGGGACGGTGCGTGAACAAAACAAAAGACGAATACAAGCCATGGCAATTACGGTGACACATACAAAAGTCCAAACGTTGTGCACAGGGTTAAAAAGTGTCCCTACTTTTTACACTGCTAGACTGAAATTTGGACTTATGTGTGAGAACATATTCATCTGCAAATTTGGCAGCTGATTGCAAATTCAGTGCTTGCTTCTCATTAAGGTAGGTCTTAACATCGTCTTTAACACAGTTCTTGAATTCTTCAACTAACACCATCTCTTTTAGTGAGTTGAAATCATCCTTGACCTCCATAGAAGTACACCAGCGCTCAAAGCAAACCTGCTTTTCATTAGCAAATTCAACATAAGTCTGATTTTCAGATTTCTTCAGACCTCTGAATTTCTGTCGGTAAGCCTCTGGAACCAACTCATAAGCTCTCAAAATAACCTTTTTGACAACCTCATAATCAGAGGAATCATCTGCAGACAAAGCCGAATAGGCTTGTTGAGCTTTACCCTTGAGGACAGTTTGCAACATCAGAGGCCAGTGTTCCTTTGGCCACTGGCAACTCTTTGCTACCTTTTCAAAACACTGGAAATAGTTGTCAACATCCTTTTCCGAAAATGGAGGCACCAGTTTTACCTCCTGACTGGCACAAAATTTATTTTTAGTTTCAATTTTAATTTTTAGTTGCTCCATTTGGAGTCTTTCTTCTCTATCGAATTTCTCTAATTCAAAATCTCTCTGTCTTGCAAATTTTTCTAACTCAAATTCTCTCTGTTTTTTTTTTTCCTCCCTTTCTTTTTCTCTTTCCTCCCTTTCAATCTCTAGCATTTTTAATTTAAGTTCCATTTCTATATTTGGATTTTCCACTGGAAACTGTTCCAGATCTCCAGGTGCAAACACATTTTCATCAATGTAATATTCAACTATCTCGAGCCAGTCTTGCTTTTCGCATGGCTGGTTTCACCTCTGTCAGCTCTAAATGTCTGCAAATTTCTAGCAGTTCTGTCTTTTTAAAAGACTTCAAAACCCCTACGGTTGGTGATGCCAAGAAATCATCCATTGCTGTTGTCAATATATATGTATTCAATTAAAAAAAATCAATTTTACAATTTGAAATGTTAGATTTTCAATAAATTACTCACAAAATGGTCTATCCCGGACCTTGAGCCCCCAATTTGTTATGGCCCCAATTTGTTATTACATTTATAACACAACAGCAACAGCAACAGCAAGGGATGACAGACACAGTTTTAAAAACTCAAACACATTTAATTATCAAAGACAATAACAACTAACTAACCTAAAGACCAAGATTGAATTTAACAAAAACAAAAAGAAATATTTACAGTCCTTTTTGTGGGGCGGTTTGGTGATGTCCTGGGTGAGAAAAATCCACAAAAGAAACTTAACAGGTCTTGAACAGAAATGACAGGTCTGGTCACACGTATCCTTCTTGCAATTTCTCCTACTACTCCACTGTCTCAATTCTTCTCCTTATATACTCTTTTGCAGACCCCACCCACATTTAGACCTCTTTTTTTTTACTTTTCTGAGACTTGCCCCAGACATGTCCAGGACATGTCGAAACATGACTCCAGTCTGAGCTTAACAAAAAAAGGTAAATACTGCCATCCAGTGGCCTATATTCACATTACACATGATATTGTTTTATATGAGAAAATCATAGCTAACTTCCAAATGCTGTTGTGGATCACACTCCTGACCATGCTGTCGTCCGCCACCACAACTAACCAACTGAAATACTCACTGGAGTATTTCACTCTGCTCACACTCCAATCCTTCAAGAGACATTTGATTCCATCAAGACATTCTTCTTTGGCATCCAAGGTATATTCACCAGGGTTATTGTTATAACTTCAGTTTTGATGGTAAAAATTCTGGGAGTATTTGCTCCAACTCATCCACAGGCTCACAATGTCTGAAGAGCTCCAACTGGCACGTGGACCACAGTGTGCTAACTCCACAAACTCAATCAGCCATGGATATGCATGAGAACTGCCATAAGTTTACCTTCTGGAACATCTGATCTATCACCAACAACGTGCATGACTTCATCACAGATCACAAACTGGACTATTTATGTATCATGGAAAACTGTTAGTCACAGAATTATTTCTTTACACCTAAATTCAGTGGCACCACAGGAACTTGTTGACATTTTCAAACCCTCTTCTTCAGGCAGGGGAGGTGGCCTCAAGCTAATTTATCACAAGAGTTTAAAACTAATGCCAGTCTTTCCTACCTGCTCCATCTTCTTTTTAAGTGCTGGCTGTTAAGCTCTGTGGATTTACACCTACCATTATTGTCATTCTGTACAGACCTCCAAAACCATCAACTATTGTCATTACTGAAATTTAGACAATTTTAACATCCCTCTGTGTAATGTCTCCTAATATCATCTTAGTGGGGATCTTACCGTTCATTTTGATAACACTGACTTTATGTCCACTTGAGATATTTAAAGCAATGTTAAATTTCTTCGATCTCATTCAGACTGTCAACTTAACAACCCACACCAAGGGCTATATCCTTAACTTTGATTGTTGTTCTGGCATCACACCATACAACATCACCTCTGATAAACTGCTCGTCTCAGATCATAAGGCTGTGTTATTCATTGTCAACCAACCTTTCAGCTAATCAAAGGTGCAGTATACCATATACTGCAACGTCAAACATGCTAACACAGAAGATCTAATCAGTTTAATTATTTCAAATCTCATTCCTGCTCCCATCCTCCCTCACTCAGACCTAATGTACTGTTAGAATGATAATTTAGTCAGGACACTTAGGCACAATCTGCTATGAAATGGTCCGTTTTGAGTTTTCTTCCAACTTTGGCTCTGTCTACCTTGAAAGTGCAGATACTACCAAAGAAATGCTAGGTATTCCTGAAAATAGAGTTCCAAAAGCACGACCAATGGCATTTACCACCACAGCACAAATCTGGGTTACTGAGAAAATATATTGCAAACATGCACCAAAATCAATTTCAACCATCTTTCCGGCCATCCATTGCACTAACCCACCAAGATACCAAGGTACTATTCACTGAAAATTAGTTTTGTTGTGAGTAAACACATTATAAAGCATTCTTGACTGGAATATATATCTGGGATATTATTTTATTCCCATTGCCATTTTCATTTTTTACTGTTATTTCTCAAAAACTTCTGGCTCAATAACGTAGTAACCAAGTTTGGCACTGATGTGGTGCTTATGTCTATCCAGACTTTAAGTGTCTAAGGTCATGATAAAAGTATAACATATTTGGTACTGTGTATGCTTAAGTCATGATTGTTGATGTAAAATGTGGTGTTGACAGCACAACTAAGGCACTTTAATGGCTTCCAAGTGGCGCTACCGTCAGGCAAATTAAGATACGGATCTAAAAATTTGGGGGTCAAATGTGCATCAAATGTCAATCTCTCATGGAATGGCTTATAAATCTTTTCAAGGCAGAGGTAAATAGCAGCTCTATAGTGTTAAAATCACTGTATAGTTTTTTTCGTTGCATGTATAGAAGTAAATAATATGTACACTGATTGGTTAAGTTCTCCTTTTGGTGTTAAACAAGGAGATGTTCTCTCTCCTACACTGTTTACAATGTATGTCAATTATTTGGCTCTTGGAATTAAGGAATCTAGTTTGGGTATTTATCTGAATCATTTAACATTGGGTATTTTGCTTTACGCGGACAATATTGCTCAGTTGGCTGAATCAGAGGCTGATCTACAACATATGTTGGCTGTGCTGGAGACCTGGTGTTACGGATGGAGATTATTGATAAATCAAAGTAAAACACAGATAGTTAAGAAAAAGGGTACTCCAAGAAGTGAGACTTTTGGAACTGTAGCACTGGATCACACACCCGAATATAAATATTTATGATTTACTCTTGATGAATTCATGATCTTTGAAGCTGTAATATAAATCTTGGCAGATTCAGCAGGGAGAGCATTAGGGTCAGTGGTTAATAAGTTTAAAATAAGTTAAGATCTTGGTTTCTTTACATACTCGTACTTTATGATGCATGTGTTTCCCCTAAACATAATTACGCTTCTGGGATACTGGGATTCAAGGAATGTAAAGCTGCTGATTCTATACAGAACAGAGCTATTCATTGCTTTTTATGTGTTCATAAGTTCACTCCTATTTTGGCTGTTCAGGGTGATTATGGATCAGTAAGGTGAAAATGTGAAATGGTTAGACTGTGGAATCATATGCATAAAATGTCAGAAAATAGGGTAAACAAGAAAGTTGTTCTTTGGAGTAAATTGTGTAATTGTCCATGGACAAATGAGCGTCATGCTGTGTTCGAGGAAATTGGATTACAGTATATATACAGGAACAATTTATTATGTAGAGTGAACACAATTAGACAAAAGTTATTAGCTAGATTGGAATAGAATAGGTTAAAAGATATTTTGTGTTACACCGCAGCACAACATACAAGGGTGACCACATGCAGACGTTCCAAACCAAAATTCCGAACATGTATCCAAGTTAAGTACAATTATGGTACTGAATCTTATGTTACAGCAAATTTCTCAAGGAGTCAAAAGTCCTTAGTAGCACAGCTGAGAACAGGGATCCTTCCTCTCGCCTATGAGGTTGGCAGATTTGAAAACATTCAGGAGGAATATAGTACATGTGAACTACGCAAGCTGAAAGAGGTTGAGAGTGAATCACATTTTCTTTTGTATTGGCTGTATGATGATGATTAGAAAATTTTGATGAAATGGCTACTAAAAATCCAGAATGTTCTGGTGTCCTGATGACGACAAAATGAAATGGTTGTTTAATTTCAACTCGTATGAGTAGGTTACCTTTGTTGCTAAAGCTTGGAAAAAATGTCAGGATGGTTTATTTGTTTAGTTTGTATACACTGTTGCTATTCTGGTTTCTGGGCCTTATTTTTCTAAATAATGGTCTGGTAAGCCCGTTGGACTGGGCATATTATTTATGCAGGAGACAATAATAAAAATTCATTCATTCCTTTGCAGAATTCAAAACTACTTTTAAAACCCATGTTTTTACATTAGCTAACTCATTTTAAATGCATCACCTGCATCTTTCCCACAGCATTCATCAAACTCATCTCTGAGTTATGCTCAGTTACTCATTGCATGTTTTATTGTTGATTGTGCTGATATTCCATTGATGGTGTTCTCTTGTTTATTGTGTTTTAGTATTGATATTATGATGTAAGGTGACCTAGCTATTATCATTATTACGTGATCAGCCTCTACACTGTTGGAATTTGGTATATGATCACCCTCTCCGCCATTGGGACCAGATGCTGTATGTCATCTTTCTTTCTTTCCCAGAACAAATTAAAGGACCTAGGGTGACCAAAGCAAAAAAGAGCACATAAAAATACCCCACAGAGGTTCTCTTGCAGAATAGTAAGTTCATTTTTAGCTAATTACAAAGAATAAATTGTCAATAACATAAACCTGTTTCTTAACACTACAACCACCAATTCCCAAGGCATTGGGCATTGAGATTTTCTTTCAAACATGCTTTGTCATTCTCCTTAATAGTTTTGCTGCAACAGTGGAGTTAGAATAGTAAAATTCATCAAAGGCAAATTTGGACGTTTTTGCGAAATGACAAAGTAAAAGTCACAAAAATGTTTCCCCGGTAGGTAAAAGACAGACCAGCAAAACTCACAAAGGTAAATTCATATTCCAAAAGGGATCACTATCCCAGCAATAAAATATTTGAATACCATGATTACATTACAATGTGCAGAATGTCAAATTTTGACTCTTGCTATCTCCGACTTAACTGAAACTGGTTATATTTTTAGAGGGTGATACACATCCCACCCCAGCATCATTGATTTGTGGAAAAATTATTTGGCTGAGAAATGTGGTTAATTTACAGCACCCAAAAAGAATAATAATTCAGACTAAATATCATCCTGTCGGGGAATGGAGAAGACAAATAAATAGTTGAAATTCACCCACAGAAGATACCCTAAACTCCATCATAGCACTACCCCTTTCAACAACATAAGATACAGTGGCACTTGAAAGTTTGTGAACCGTTTAAAATTTTCTATATTTCTGCATAAATATGACCTAAAACATCATCAGATTTTCACACAAGTCCCAAAAATAGATAAAGAAAACCCAGTTAAACAAATGAGACAAAAATACTTGGTCATTTATTTATTGAGGAAAATGATCCAATATTACATGTCTGTGAGTGGCAAAAATATGTGAACCTCTAGGATTAGTAATTAATTTGAAGGTGAAATTAGAGACAGGTGTTTTCAATCAATGGGATGACAATCAGGTGTGAGTGGGTACCCTGTTTTATTTAAAAAACAGGGATCTATCAAAGTCTGATCTTCGCAACACATGTTTGTGGAAGTGTATCATGGCACAAACAAAGGTGATTTCTGAGGATCTCAGAAAAAGCGTTGTTGACGCTCATCAGGCTGGAAAAGGTTACAAAACCATCTGTAAAGAGTTTAGACTCCACCAATCCACAGTCAGACAGATTGTGTGCATATGGAGGAAACTGAAGACCATTGTTACACTCCCCAGGAGTGGTCAACCAACAAAGATCACTCCAAGAGCAAGGCGTGTAATAGTCGGCGAGGTCACAAAGGACCCCAGGGTAACTTCTAAGCAACTGAAGGCCTCTCTCACATTGGCTAATGTTCATGAGTCCACAGTCAGGAGAACACTGAACACCAATGGTGTGCATGGCAGGGTTGCAAGGAGAAAGCCACTGCACTCCAAAAAGAACACTGCTGCTCATTAGCAGTTTGCTAAAGATCACGTGTACAAGCCAGAAGGCAATTGGAAAAATGTTTTGTTGAGGGATGAGACCAAAATAGAACTTTTTGGTTTAAATGAGAAATGTTATGTTTGGAGAAAGGAAAACATTGCAATCCAGATTAAAAATCTTATCCCTTCTGTGAAACACGGTGGTGGTAGTATCATGGTTTAGGCCTGTTTTTCTGTGTCTGGGCCAGGACGGCTTGGCATCGTTGATGGAACAATGAATTCTGAATTATTCCAGCGAATTCTAAAGGACAATGTCTGGACTTCTGCCCATGAACTGAATCTCAAAAGAAGGTGGGTCATGCAACAAGACAACGACCCTAAGCACACAAGTCATTCTACCAAAGAGAAGAATAAAGTTAATGTTTTGGTATGGCCAGGTAAAAGTCCTGACCTTAATCCAATCAAAATGTTGTGGAAGGACCTGAAGCAAGCAGTTCATGTGAGGAAACCCACCAACGTCCCAGAGCTGTTCTGTACGGAGGAATGGGCTAAAATTCCTCCAAGCCGATGTGCAGGACTGATCAACGGTTACCGGAAAGGTTTACTTGCAGTTATTGTTGCACAAGGGGGTCACACGAGATACTGAAAGCAAAGGTTCACATACTTTTGCCACTCACAGATATTTAATATTGGATTATTTTCCTCAATAAATAAATGAGAAAATATTATACTTTTGTCTCATTTGTTTAACTAGGTTCTCTTTAAGGATCTACTTTAAGGACTTGTGTGAAAATCTGATGTTTTAGGTCATGTTTATACAGAAATCTAGAAAATTCTAAAGGGTTCACAAACTTTCAAGCACCACTGTATGTGTTCTCTGTGAGGCACAAGATGTGTTGTGCTGTTTCCTCGAAAATTACTTCATTATCCTTTGTGATGTGCCTGCAAAATATTGTCACGATTGTGTTTATGTCACTATTTAAGACTAGTGGGACAAAACAACTGAGTAAATATATCTACAGTAACTCTTGTATTCTCTTGGAATCAGTGCTGCAGCGTTCCTAAAAAAGGCTTGCATCATCTGACCAGTTACATTAGTGACTTCATGTTCAGATATACTATATGAACAGTACAGGGCATGTCTACCATAAACTGTTTCTTGGTTTTTGTATATGTGCACACACCTACAGCAGGCAGCATACACTCAACTAAACAGCGAACATGTACACTGGTCATTTCTAATCCTCTTTCATTACCAAATGCTGTCAAACATACAATAAACCATTGAACTAGAACAGCTTATTCTGTGCATTCAGTTGCATTGTTTTGGTACTGCTCCCCATGGGAAACACTAGTATATATTGCAAGAATTTACTGGTGTGAAGTGCTGCATTGTTCTTCTCCGGACTTGCATCAACTGACAAGCTTGCGTTGTGCCAGTTCTCTAATATAAAGTACTACACTGCAACCTACTGGACACTCTCTGCTACACCAAATAACATGGTTTCACGCAGTAAAAAATTAAGCCATCCAAACAGAGCCTAAAAGATAAATAATTGGAGCGACATATTTTCTATTCATCCCACTAATGATAAAATCAGTTTCAGATCAATCTGGGATGGTAGGTGTTATGTCCTTGTCACTTGACATGGAATGAATCAGCTCCTTCAAAAAAATAAAAATTGCATTTCAAACTTCATAAAATGTGTTTCATGAATTTTAACTAATTCATAATCAGCTGAGAATAAACGTAGGACCTTTAAAGTACTGTGAGGGAGCGGCAGGCATTCCCTCACTAAACAGAGCAGTTACATTATGTACACCTCAAACACATATACACATACATATCTGATTAAGATGTGTTATTTGTGTAGTTTTTGTTAATTGTGTTGATCTGCTAAAGATGGATCCTATTTAGTGGATGGAAACACTAGTTGGTTTATTTTCAGATGTTTTCTTTGGTTATGTTGTTGGATTTGGTTCTGGTGTCTCTCTGAGGTGGTTCCTGAGCTCAACATCCTCATGGAGCCGCGCCCCTAAGAGTGTTGCTGATGAGGGTCCGGTGTGCACTATCAGCCTCATTGGTGCAAACCAAGTCAACTGAAGAGAAGGGGGATGTTGGGAAGGAGTTAGATTTTGCTGATTTATTGTTTAGTTGTTTAAGATAGTAAACTGCTCAGTGCAACATTTAAATGTGTTTATATTATCTTTTGGGTGAAGGTTGTAAAAAGAACCTGTATCCATTGTAAATATTGGATATAGTAATTGTGGACGCCACCCCTTTATGTTGCCAGTGGTTGGGAATGGGAGACATATATACTGGGTGATGGCCATTTTGGGTATGTGTGGAGGCTCTCTTGGCGGGGGGGGGGGAATAATAATAATAATAAGCACAAGAGAATTTATATATATATATGTATATATATCAATGGTTTGCAATACACTTGTGCTTATACCTGGCTGAATGCTAAAATTGAGTAAAAGACAGAGCTCTGCTGCAATTTGGGTGCTGTGTGTTTTTTTTTTTTTCCCTCTCTTCTCCTGGTTGTATATCTCAGTAGCTGCTGAGCTTCCTTAAGTAAGGAACAGCCCACGATCCAAACCTTACAAGTACACTGTGCCAGTACTTACATGAAGTAAGTTCTTTTCACAGGACACACAATGGTGAAATTCAAAGATGTAGCAGCGAAAGACGTCCTTAGCTTCCTTTTCAACTGCAACAATAATAACAGTAAATGTAGAGATGATGTGCGCCTTCATTTCTTAAAAGTGTATTTATTTCCCTGCAACAAGCATATTCAAACGTTAAACACAGAATTAAACAGTACTACCATTTTTTTGTTTCTTTAATACAAAATCTACGACTGGCATATTTAATTCGTAATTTTAAGTTCGTCCGCAGATAATGGCATAACGGTGTCAGTGTTCAAAGCTGGTAAAAGTGTGTGTGCTATCACTTAGCCCTCTTTTGGACTGACATTAAATAACTATAGTGCAGCCTTACAAATAATTTTGACAATGTTTTGTTTTTTGGGTCGGATTTCTGCCTTAGTTTCAAGACATGCATATCTTCTAAAGCCTCATACATGCATAGATACAGCTATATCTTCTCAAAATGCCCTGATATGTATAGAAGGATAGTATAGCTGATGGAATAATGGTATATAGGTAATATCCTGTTGGGATTGTCAACCCTGCTATGGCCCTGAAGACGGGATACGTTTTGCGTGTGGTTGCAAAATTTCTGTGCGAGTGCAAACTGCTCTCTAATACAATGTGTAAAATTAATTCAGGCAACCCAATGCTCTCATTGGTAATTGTATGTGATAAAGGTATATGTCTACTCTCTGAATACCACATATCATGGTCAGGCCTACCAAAGAAAACATAGTCTCAGCACACGAAAACTTTGAAATGCACACATTAATTGCGGAAATAGCAACAGAAAGACTAAACCCTGCTACTGAAACTGTAAAAACAGAAACATAAACTGTGGACTCGGTAGCATAAGAGTTAGCACTATGAAACTGAGAGAGCACAGACCTCCGCCAGGGGGCAGCAAAACCCCAAAGCACAGCGATTGGAACTCCAACCCATTGGAAAGACTTGAAATCTTGAACTTTGGCGTATATCTCAGCTGCACTTTGGCCTAGATATGCCAAAATGTAATCACCTGTTCCTTGTCATAATAGCCACCTTCTCTAAAAATTTCATGAAAATCCGTGCATCACTTTTTGAGTTATCTTGCAAACAGACAGACAGACAGACAAACGCCGGTGATCACATAACTTCCTGCCAACTTCGTTTGGCGGCGGTTTCAACTTCGTTTGGCAGAGGTAATGAAAGGCAAGTCACAGTTTAGTCAGGAAACTCTAACCGCAGCAGCATTACTGAATTTATAGAACAAAAGACCTCTCGCCAACCAGTTACATCTTTACTCATCACATCAGTAATGGGGTACATGCTTCAAAGACTGCTATTCAAGTTAATGCTTCACACATGTTCAGGATTGTTACTTTTCTTGCTTGCTTCACTGATTGCTTGGTGTTCCCTGTTTTCCATGTGTTACCTGGATGCTGTCATTGGTGACTCTTTGTTTTTTTCTTTTTTTTTCTGCGATTTTGTTTTGTTGCACCCCCCACAACCCCACCTATCACCTGTTCTTTAGATCAGCTTTGGATACGCTTGGTATTTTGAACATGAATTACAGTGCTGAAGTATTTTCCCCTCCCTGATCTCTTCTATTTTCCCATATTTGTCTGACTATAATGTAGCAGATCATCAAACTAATTTTCATATTTGATAACTGTAATGAAAACAAAATGCAGTTTTTCAATGAAGTAATTATTCATTGAAGGAAAAAAAACTGCCCAAACATACCTGGCCCTTTATGAAAAAGTAATTGCCCCTTTAGTCATTAAATCAATTAATGAAACAAATTTAATTGATGATTGAGTTCACTTGCACAAAACACACCCAGGCATGATTACTGACAGCTCTATGGAAAGTAATTTTGCTGCGATCAAAAGAAATTCAAGGGCTGATGAGAAACAAAGTTTTTGCCATCAATCAGACTGGAAAGGGTTACAAAGCCATTTTTAAGGAAAGCAAACCATTGTGAGGACCATATACTTACAAATAGAGAAGTGAACCTTCCTAGCAGTGGCCGTTCTACCAAATTTCCCTGCATCAATAGCTCATTCAGGGGGTCATAAAAGAACCCAGCAAAGAACCTAAAAGAACATCTAAAGAACTGTAGGCCTCACTTGCTTCATTTAATGGTGCTCTATGCAAGTTTGTTTACTTTCTGCACGATTATATTTTTGTCTCAATTTGCCAACGTCTCTCCACGATCTGCTAGCTGCCTGCCCCTAAATTCACTGCAAAAAAAACCCAGGCTCTGGAGACCGCACAGGTGTCACAAACTGCAAATAAACACAACCGTCCCAGCCAATCTCCAACGAGAGTTGACAGTTAAGGAAGCATTGGAAGGAGGGAACTATAGGAGAGAGGGGTTGGCTACCTCTGTTTTGTTTGATTTTGAATATCAACAACAAGTAAACAAACTTGCATAGTGCACCTTTAAGGACAATTATGTTCATAATTCTGCAATAAGAAAGAGACTCGGCAAAAATAGTATTAGTGAGAGAGCGCAAGGTGAAACCACTGCTGACAAAAAAGAAAATTAAGGCTCATCTCACATTTGCCAAAAAACATCTGGATGACCTTAAAGACATTGGGGATAATAGTCTGTGGACTGATGAGTCAAAATTGGAAGTTTTTGGAAAACATGCGTCCCGTTACATCTGCCACTAAGCCAACGCAGCATTCAGCAAAAGAATTAATTCCACTAATCAAACGAACTGGTGGTAGTGTGATGGAGTGGGGCTGCTTTGCTGCTTCAGGACCTGAGCCATTTGCCATAATTGATGGAACCCTGAATAGTGCTTTCTACCAAAAAATCCTGAAGGAAAATGTCCAGCCAACAGTTTGAGACAAAATGCCTTTTTGAGGTGTGCAATCGCTCCCACGCGCCATAGCACACTTCAACAGATGCAGGAAGGATCTGTAGACCACACGCCCGACGTACCTGAAATCAATCGCCAGGTTAAGCCTGAGTGAAAATGGCAATCCTCTTGTTGACAGAACCACCGGTATGGCCAACCATCTACACTACTTTAACAAACCAAACACTTTAAACAGCCTGTAGCCACATGAAGGTCATTCCTGTGACAATTTGGTTGGTAAACCATGATCAATGGTTGCCTGTCACCTTTACACTGACTGATTAGAATGCATATTACAACTGAATTTATTAGTTCTGAGACACGTGGCGTTGTCATGTCCAACAGGAAATACAAAGTAGTAACAGATGTTCCATTTCACGAGAAAGTGGTAGAATATAGGGCATTGGTTAACTTACATATTAGGTTGATACATCTATTACCTCATTTATACTGTATACTAGCACTTTGCCCGTCGGGATCCATTGGTTCTAGATTCAACCCACATGGGCCCCAATTTTCAGCCCAAGTTGAAATTTTATTGTTCTATGTAACTTCGCTTTTATATTATAGTGAACAATGCACCATTATGATTTCATCACATGCACCTCTACGATATCATCACATTGCAATGGTGTTTCCAGCAATTTTGTGCTGCGCTGCGCTGACATTCTATGCTCAGTAGAACAAGAAGTAGCCAGCAAGACAGAGCACAATAGCATCGCTTGCGCTATGCTAAAGATCCGCGCCTGGTGGAAGTCGCCTACAAGATGGAGCAAAATGGTGTCGTTCACGCCATGCTGCAGATGCGCACCTGGTGAATTCTAACACTTATTGACCGGACACACACACACACACACACACGCACACACATACACGCACACAGTCCACTCGGCTATTATAATATAGATTCCAGGATTAATCTATTTTTATGGACAGCTGGCCAACATAAATACGCTGATGGCCCAATTTACCTAAAAATTTCGAGCTTTTAAAAAATGTATTACTTTGCCAAAAATTGGAGTGAAACAAATACCTGGCCAATCAACGCCTATGTCATCAGCTTTGCGCATGCTGTCTGGTTGTTCATGTGCGGAAGGTCTTTGTGTGACAGTTTTCCAATGTGTTTTGTGCATTCATTGGTTATTAGCTGCAGCTTTTATCCCTGAATTTGTATTAGATATTGATTTGAAACTTCATGAGCAAAAAAATAATTGTATTTGGCATCATTCTAAAGGGCATGCAATACTCTCTCTAACTATCAACATTTTTCACCCAGAGATGATTATGGAATAAAGTAATCATGGATATAAAATGGGCTTCTAGCAACCTCCAATCTTGTCATTTAACAGCACTGAGAATTGGGCCAGGAGCTGTGACATCACGTGTGGTATCAACTGTGACACACAGGCAACACATATGTGTATTTTACATTGCAAGCAAGAAATTGAAATCCACTAAAACTGTCAGAATTTTTACTTGACCTGGATATTGAAGTTGAAGAGGATTGATTCCAAGGATTGTTTTTTTTTTTTTGGGGGGGGGGGGTTCCTCTTTTTCTCTCGTCCTGTTCGAGTGAGTAGCCAGAGAGCATTTTATTCATCATTTCCATGACATCTGCTTTCTGTAGAGGTTTAATTTTCCCACTTTTTGATTTCTCAACACATATCTACTTTAAGGGAGCCAGACACAGACCACTTCTGCACTGATAGATTTATCTATGTGTTCTCCATCCATATTCAGATATTTTGCATTTACCTTGATGGAGTCAACATGGGCAAGCAGGGTATTTCCCTGTTTTGATGAACCAGCGATGAAAGCTGTATTTAACGTCACTATAATCCATAGAAAAGGGTCTCAAGCTTTAAGCAACATGCCACAGAAAGGTAAGAATTCATTAATGATTTGTTGATCAAGCTACAGAATAATTGAAGGGTTGATTTCCAGAAGTACGCAAGTGTGTTTTTTTTTTCTTTTTAGAGAAACAAGATTTTAAGAGTTTGACAACTTGTGGGGATCATGTCACGTGTGACGTAAATGTAATGTAATATCAGAAAAGATGTCTTAAAACATATTAGGAGACCTTCTAGCCTCTATCTTTATTTTTGGCCCAGATATTTCAAACACCAGTCTGCGAATTTGAGTACTTTTAGAAGCAAAATGACTCAAAATAACAAAAATTTATCTCGATTTAAAAACTTAACAGCATTAAATTTCATTATTTCAGAGGACTAAAACAGAGCATCTTTTTGAAAACAAAACACGCGGGTTTCTAATGAAAATGAACAGCAAATATAGTCATACCTGTAAACTATGGTCACAAATGTCAAAAAGCTTCTTGAACAAAATGAATGGAAGATATATACAGTGAAATGGAGGGTAAATGCAGCTGAACAAAGGTCACAATAAAAACCAATCTCCATAAATTATGAATGGGCAGTAATACCATCCAAATAGGTTAAAAGACTTCATTTGTCGTCGATAGGAATGTGGCGTGGTAATTAGAAAGTTCAGTCGAAGAATAAGCAGCTAAAAAAGATTAGACTTCTTTTTTTGCTTGTTTTTAGCCCATGTTTCTGGCTGCCTGGGAATTTATTTTTATTTTTTGGCTCTTTTGAGTTGAGTCCACACCATAAACTGCATAAAAGATGGACGCAGCACCCCGGTCTGAAAAGTGAAGCCCATGAGGAAATCTCTGAAAATTGCATTGTACCGTATTGTTCTGAATATCAGACGATTCTGGATATAAGACGACCCCCCTTTCTCAAGACATATTCTTGAAAAAATGGGGTTTTGACGACAAAATCTTTTATCGCAATAATAATAATAATAATAATAACAATAGTAAACATTTTATTTGAAAATACTGATAAAGCATATTGATAAAAACCAATGTAAAACAAGGTAGGCTGTTGTTTAAAGCCATCTATCGTTGCAATATTGACGACAGACTATAACATACACGCACAGATTTTAACCATTAAAAGCCTAGTCTCTGAAAATAAGACTACCCCACTTTTTCAAAGGGAATTTTCTGGGAAAAAACATTGTCTTATATTCAGAACAATACGGTATTTTATCGCCAGCAGATAGCGACGTTGGTGGTAGCAGAAAGAAGTTCAATGCTATAGAAGTCTATGAGAAAATGACCCTACTTTCCCACCTGATTTATTATTTCAATAATGATTTTCCACAATATATTATGGTACCTATCTCAAGTTTCAAGTCCTCTTTGATATATCATGATGTTCATTTTTGTAAATTATGATCCCAAATAGACTAGAATAAAGGATAAAGCTAGAAACGCTTAAGGGGACATGGCTATCCTCTGGTCCTCGTCAGCTAAGGTCAGATCCACATGTAGATCCACCCCTTGCTCCTCCCTAGATCTTCAATTCACGCTCTCGACCAATAGAAATCACATTCGGTTTCAAAATGACTAAATGGCGCTGTTCAAATTGCCAAAATCGAGGCTTCCTATATGGTATGCTGAAACCAATGGGTAACGTCACTGTTGCTTTGTCCTTCTTTTTATACAGTCTATGGTCCACACACAGAAATTCTAGCCTGTAGAGTCAGGCTCCAGCTCGCCCCGTGACCCTAGTGAGGAATAAGCGGGTATAGAAGATGAATGAATGAATGAATAATAATAATAATCTTTATTTATATACCACTTTTCACGCAAAAAATGCAGCTCAAAGTGCTTTACATGCAGGGATAAAATCAACACAGTTACAGGGGAAAGGACAGGACAGTTAAGAACAAATCATGCAGAAGACTGTGTGAGTAAAATCATTCACAATTAAAATAATCAGGACAGAAATAAAATGGAAGAATAAGAACAATAAAATAGTAAAATAGAATCATACAAAAAAACAACAAATAAAAGGAGTAACAGTATTATATATATATATATTATAATATAAAGAAAGCAGGAAAACAGCATCACAAATTATAAGCTAGATTAAAAAGATATGTTTTTAGTTGCCGTTTTAAAATTTCCACTGACCGAGCCTCTCTAATACTTTTCGGCAGGGTGTTCCATAATATTGGTGCATATTGGAAAAAAGCAGCATCCCCAATTTTCTTCTGTCAGGCCTTGGGAACTTCTAAAAGCCCCGACTCAGAGGATCTTAATGGACTTGGAGGAATGTAAAACAACAAGGAATCTGATAAATAAACCATGAAGTGCTTTTTAAACAAGCTGAAGAACCTTAAAATCAATTCTAAAAGCTATAGGGAGCCAGTGCAGTGCTGCTAAAATCCGGGTTATGTGCTCTCCCTTCCGCATTTTTGTTAAAACTCTAGCAGCGGAGTTCTGGATTAGTTTTAATTTATCTACTGTCTTTTTTGGAAGACCAGTAAAGAGAACATTGCGGTAGTCCAATCTGCTTTAAATAAAAGCATGAATTAACTTCTCAGCATCCTTTTGAGATAAAAACTGCCAAATTTTGGCAACGTTTCTTAGGTGAAAGAATGCTGTTTTGGTCACTTTGTTAATGTGTAGTTTGAAATTTAAATCTAAAATGACACCTAGGCTTGTTACCTCAGACTTTATGCAGGGAGCCAGGTTTCCTAACCTGTTTAAAAGCGCATTGCTTCTATCTCTGGAGGCCAATTAAAAGTATTTCCGTATTATCTTCATTTAGTTTTAGAAAGTTATTGCTCATCCATTGATTAATTGCAGACAGAGTTAGTGAGGGAGCATTCGGATCATTTGGTTCAACAGAAATGTATAATTGAGTATCTGCAGCATAGCTTTGAAAGTCAACATTTAGTTCCCTGAATATGTTTTAATGAATATGGACTTGAGCACTTATGGAAACAACCCCTTCGACTGAAGTCCTGCGTGCAAGAAGTACCCAAGTCACAAAATAGCACTTTTAGATTTTGGGGGTCAAAGTTAAGACATGTTGCAGATTTTTTTTAAATTGATACTCACCGAGCTGTGTAGTATGCTACCAACTTATTGACAACGTTATTCTATATAGCAATGTGTCGGTCTGTCTGTTGGTTTTTTGTTTGGTTCTTTGTTAAATATATTCCATACACCTTCCCATATACATAAAGAGTACTCATATAGTTCTGATTCCAGGGTCCAAGATGAGTAAGTTACTTATGTACAACCACAATTCCAAAAATGTTGGGATGCTGTGCAAAATGTAAATAAAAACAGAATGCAATTGTGAGGTACCGTTCTGGAACCAAATGCGAGACCAGGAAGTTTCAGCAAAAGAGGGTTTTATTGAAGTTGGGGGGTAAACTCCCACAGGGCAGGAGGCAACATTACAAAAGTCCACAATCCAAAATCAGAATCCCAGGGGCGTAATCCAAACAGTACACAGGGCAGCAAACAGCCACGGGTTTGTCAGAGTCCAAAGCCGAAATCCAGTGGGCATAATCCAAACCGTTAACAGGGCAGCAAACACAAAACTCAGAGTCGGGCAAAACGGGTACAGTACACCGGCAGATAAGTATCAAAGAGAAAGCCAAAATCAGAATCGGGGACATTCCAGTCAGAAGTATAACATTTAGAGTACAAGGCATCAAAAATCGCAGTGCAGGGAAAACATTCTGACAAGAACTATGAGTGAAATGACAACTTAAATACACATGGGGAAGTCACATGCTATGATAGGGCACAGGTGAGTTGGATCTGACTAATTACAAAGGAATGAACATGAGGAAGTTCCTGATAACAAGAAATTGGCAAAAGCCAAAATGCAGATAGGGATCACAGAGACAGCCTACTGACAAACATACGGCTCCGGTGAGGGAGTTCTACTGTGCACAGAGTGAGAGGCAGAATAGTGATTAGCGAGGTGCAGAAAATCTGCTAGAAGCACAGCAAAGTAAATTGAGTGAAGGCAAGGGGCGGAGACTAGAGCAAAGCGAGTGCTGAGAGCTTATTAGTCAATTAGTAATGTGCAGCTATACAATCCCTAGTGCTTGTTAGTAAGTTAGTACTATAAACAATGTTAGTCTTGGTTAGTAAGTTTAACCAGAACAACAAACTGTTAGTATTGTTAGTAAAATAGAAAAGCAAGGTGATGGAAGTAAACGAGATTGGAAGGAATGGTTGAAATCCCAGGAACCATGAAATCACCCAAAAGTGTGGCACACAATACTGGGGCAGTGAGCAATCACATGACAAAAGACCAGACGGGGGAGACAAAGTGCAATACATGGTATGAGACAAAACATGGACCGGAATATAATTGCAATGATGGAATATGGAAGACATACATTGACAAAGCAAAAACAAAACATGGGCAGGCATCTAAATCACAATACAAAATGCAAAGCATGGCCAGACAAAGCAGAATTCATAATCAAACATGGTAGTCAGGCAGAAACAAAAACATGGTCAGGCAAAGCAGAGTAATAAACAGACATGGGAAACAAGGCAGAATCACAACGAAAACCTGGTCAGGCAGAACAGGATAATAACAGCAATGATTTGCAAAGCTCATAAACTGACATTTTTAATACAGTGCTGTGAAAAAGTGTTTGCCCCCTTCCTAATTTCTTATTTTTTTGCATATTTGTCATACTTAAATGTTTCAAATCATCAAACAAATTTTTATATGAAACAAAGACAACATGCGTAAATACAAAATGCAGTTTTTAAATGATGATTTAATTTATTAAGGGGAAAAAGCTATCCAAACTTACCTATCCCTATGTGGCAAGTAATTGCCCCCTAATTCTTAATAACTGGCTGTGCTACCCTCGGCGACAACAACTGCAATCAAACGCTTGCGGTAACCAGCAATGAGTCTTTTACATCGCTGTGGAAGAATTTTAGCCCACTCTTCTTTGCAGAGTTGTTTTAATTTAGCTACATTGGGGGTTTTTGAGCATGAGCGGCCTGTTTAAGGTAATGCAAATGTATCTCGAGGGAATTAAAGTCCAGACTTTGACTAGGCCTCTCCAAAATCTTCATTTTCTATTTTTTAAGCCATTAAGAGATGGACTTGTTGCTGTGTTTCGGATCATTGTCGTGCTGCATAACGTAAGCGCGCTTGAGCTTGACGTCACAAACTGATGGTAGGACATTCTCCTTCAGGATTTTCCGGTAGAGAGCAGAATTAATAATTTCATCAATTTTGACAAGTTGTCCAGGTCCTGAAACAGCAAAGCAGCCCCAAACCATCACACTACCACCACCATGTTTGACTTTTGGTATGATGTTCTTCTTATGAAATGCTGTGTTAGTTTTACGCCTGATGTAATGGGACACACACCTTCCAAAAAGATCAACTTTTGTCTCGTCAGTCATGAGAATATTTTCTCAAAAGTCTTCAGGATCACCAAGATGCATTTTGGCAAATGTGAGATGAGCCTTTGCGTCCTTTTTGGTCAGCCGTGGTTTTCGCCCAGGAACTCTCCCATGGATGCCATTTTTGCCCAGTCTCTTTTTATTGTTAAATCATGAACACTGACTTTAACTGAGGCAGGTCAGACCTGCAGTTCTTTAGATGCTGTTCTGGGTTCTTTTGTGACCTCCTGGGTGAGTTATCAATGCACTCTTGGAGTAACTTTGGTTGGCTGGGCACTCCTGGGAAGGTTCACCACTGTTCCAAGTTTTCTCCATTTATTGATAATGGCTTTCACTGTGATTCGCCGGAGTCCCAGAGCCTTAGAAATGGCTTTGCAACCCTTTCCAGACTGATAGATGTCAATTTCTTTGTTTCTCATCTGTTCTTGAATTTCTTTAGTGTGTGGCATGACGTGTTGCTTTTTGAGACCTTTTAGCCTACTTCACTTTGTCAAACAGGTTCTATCGAGGTGATTTCTTGATTCAACAGGTCTGGCTGTAATCAGGCCTATGTGTGGCTAGTGAAACTGGACTCAAAAAATGTGGTTAATTACAGTTCATTCATGATTTGAGAATGGGGGGGCAATTACTTTTTCACATCAGGCCAGGTAGGTTTGGATAGCTCTTTCCCCTTAATAAATGAAATCATCATTTAAAAACTGCATTTTGTATTTACTCGGGTTATCTTTGTTTTATCTATAAATTCCTTTGATGATCAGAAACATTTCAGTTTGACAAATATGCAAAAAAATAAGAAATCAGGAAGGGGGCAAATACTTTTTCACGGCACTGTACATCGGTTTTTAATACAGTGCCACCTGAGGGCCCAAAGATCACACACATTCAATATTGACCTTCAGACTGGTCCCTTGTGCACAGACATTTCTCCAGATTCTCTTAAATTTTTGATGATATTATGTACTGTAGATTCAAAGCCTTTGCAATTTTACATTGAGGAACATTTTTCTGAAATTGTCCCACAATTTTTGGATTTTTTTTTCTTTTTGCAGATTGGTGAATCTCTGTCCCTCTTTAGAGACTCTACCTCTCTGATATACTCTTTTCATACCCAATCATGTCACTGACCTGCTGCCAATTAACCAAATTAGTTGCAAAATGCTCCTCCAGCTGTTTTTTATTAGTACCACTTACTTTTCCAGACTTTTTTTCTCCCAACTTTTCTGAGATGTTGTGCAACCATCAAATTCAGAATGTGCTAACATTTCTCATAAAATGGTAAAATGTCTCACTTTCAACATCTGATATGTTGTCTATGTAATGTGAATAAAATGTTGGTTTATGAGATAATGTTAATCATTTATTTATTTACTTGCTTTTATTTACAAGTTACACAGCATCCCAGCTTTTTCTGAATTGGCATTGGAATATGCTTGCATTGTTTTTTAAAACATAAAACTATTATTGAATATTTTCACAACTAGTCACGTGACACATTCTAGGATTTTGATTGGACAGTCGTGAACTTTTATGGACTTGGGTATTTCTTGCAATAAAATTTAGTGAATATGACAATGGTAACACACCAATACACAGGAATTGATGAGCTCTTCTGAGAAATTCTTGGTATCAGACAATGCTCTGGCCATTGTGGCTTTTAATACTGATGTCAGCTCATTTTTTACAAAATCCGATAATGATAAGCTGTGAATTACCCATAATCTGTACAATATATCAGCAAAAGGTTGTACAAAACCCAAAACCAGTGAAGTTGGCACATTGTGTAAATCGTAAATAAAAACAGAATACAATGATTTGCAAATCCTTTTCAACCTATATTCAATTGAATACACTGCAAAGACAAGTTACTTAATGTTCGAACAGGTAAACATTGTAATTTTTTGCAAATATTAGCTCATTTGGAATTTGATGCCTGCAAAATGTTTCAAAAAAGCTGGCACAAGTGGCAAAAAAGACTGATAGAGTTGAGGAATGCTCATCAAACACTAATTTGGAACATCCCACAGGTGAAGGGGCTAATTAAGAACAGGTGGGTGCCATGATTGGGTATAAAAGTAGCTTCCCTGAAATGCTCAGTCATTCACAAACAAAGATGGGGCGAGGATCACCACTTAGTGAACAAATGCGTGAGCTGATTGTCGAACAGTTTAAAAACAACATTCCTCAACGAACGATTGCAAGAAATTTAGGGATTTCATCATCTACGGTCCGTAATATCGTCAAAAGTTTCAGAGAATCTGGAAAAATCACTGTACGTAAGCGACAAGGCCGAAAACCAACATTGAATGCCAGTGACCTTCGATTCCTCAGGCGGTACTGCATCAAAAACCGACATCAGTGTGTAAAGGACATCACCACATGGGCTCAGGAACACTTCAGAAAACCACTGTCAGTAATTACAGTTCGTCGCTACATCTGCAAGTGCAAGTTAAAACTCTACAATGCAAAGCGAAAGCCATTTATCAACAGCACCCAGAAACGCCGCCGGCTTCGCTGAGCCCAAGCTCATCTAAGATGGACTGATGCAAAGTGGAAAAGTGTTCTGGGTCTGACGAGTCCACATTTCAAATTGTTTTTGGAAACTGTGGATGTCGTGTCCTCCGGACCAAAGAGGAAAAGAACCATCCGGATTGTTATAGGCGCAAAGTTCAAAAGCCAGCATCTGTGATGGTATGGGGGTGTATTAGTGCCCAAGGCATGGGCAACTTGCACATATGTGAAGGTACATACACGTTTTGGAGCAACATATGTTGCCATCCAAGCAACGTCTTTTTCATGGACGCCCCAGCTTATTTCTCAGCAAGACAATGCCAAGCCACATTCTGCACGTTTTACAACAGCATGGCTCCATAGTAAAAGAGTGCGGGTACTAGACTGGCCTGCCTGTAGTCCAGACCTGTCTCCCATTGAAAATGTGTGGCGCATAATGAAGCGTAAAATACGACAACAGAGACCCCGGACTGTTGAACAACTTAAGCTGTACATCAAGCAAGAATGGGAAAGAGTTCCACCTGAAAAGCTTCAAAAATAGGTCTCCTCAGTTCCCAAACGTTTACTGAGTGTCGTTAAAAGGAAAGGCGATGTAACACAGTGGTAAAAAGGCCCCTGTGCCAACTTTTTTGCAATGTGTTGCTGCCTTTAAATTCTACGTTAAAGATTATTTGTAAAAAAAAAAAGAAAGTTTCTCAGTTTGAACATTAAACATCTTCTCTTTGTATTGTATTCAATTGAATATAAGTTGAAAAGGATTTGCAAATCATTGTATTCTGTTTTTATCTACGATTTACATAACGTGCCAACTTCACTGGTTTTGGGTTTTGTACATTAGTTTAATGATTTGACATGTTTATTTTATGTGCTGACAGTTGACAAGGATATGCCTCATGTATGGTTTTTGTGGTTTGCACGCTACGCTACCCTGGCTGTGCTAATTTACCTGTATTTCTTTTCTTTATAGAACAAGTGGAAATAGCAATTGATGGCGAAGAGTGGTTAATCACTGAGTTTTATCCCACAGTGAAAATGTCGACCTATCTCTTGTGTTTCATAGTTTTCAATTTTACATCAATCCAGACAGACTATGGGAGTTATATACTCACGGTGTGTATGTAACGCTCTAGCTTTCAATATTTTTTTCATTATTACATGTTCAGAAAACGAAGGTTTATATTCCAATTTAATACATCGTTTAGGATTTTTAACTAAATACTGACTTCATTTCAAAATGTCAGGAAACCTACATTGCTCAACTGGCCATAGAGACTGCATATTGATTGCATAATAGTGTCAAGTTTCACATTACAATTTTTATTTTTTAGTCTGGCTTCATTTAATACTGCTTTTATATTTATAACATTTCTGCCTTCATTTCTCCATGCTTATTTTGTAATAAGGTAATAGAGATAAAAATACTTACTTTGGAGTTGATTTTCTCCTACGCAAAAAAAAATGTACACCCTTAAGCTGTTCCGAATTAATTACTTAAATTAATTTTACTTGAATTACCTGTTTCTATCCTTTTTTCCTCATTATTGTTGCATTCATTTTCTTCAGACATGGGCAAGGCCTGAAGTCATCAATGCTGGCTCTGTGGACAATGCGCACAATATCACTGGGGACATTCTGGACTTTTTTGAGGAGTATACTGGTCTGAAATATCCATTGCAAAAACTTGGTAAGCCAAACATACACACACATACACTATTGGTTGTCTTCATGCCCAGCAGATACCACATGAAATGGCAAGTAAATCCCATTTAAAAAGAATTCTGCCAGCCATCGCCTGTTGCTAGTTAAAGGGATAGTTCGGGATTTATCACATGAATCTGTATGGCATCACCGTCTTTAGTCTCATGCACACACACTGACTTTCCCCCGACAGTGTCCTGTGAGCCGAGTTCTGTCCAGTCTTGGTCAAAGCGAAAGTAGTTCCGGCAGGTTTCCTGGGGTCTGCAAAGTAAAACGTTTTTCTTCTCAAAACAGTATGTGTTCGAACGAGTGATTTATTTCCATAACAAAACCCTGGTAATCCAAAAAGTCACATCTTGTAATTGCTTGGGGCTACTTTCTCTCAATAGCGATCACTGCGCGCTGTCACTGCTAACAGCTGTGCGCACTAGCCAAATACTTTCATCAGTTGTTCGACAGTATTTACCGACCACAGACCTACGACGCTAACGAGCTAGTTCGAGAGCTAGAGTGAGAAGTTCATCAGCTTCTCCAGAAAATACTTTTCACAAATAATAACTATGACAGATATGTTTATGTACAATTATTCCACGAAGAAACATTCTCTGTTATAGAATACCTAGGCAGAAAGCGTAAGCTTCGACTTTTCATGTCTTTTTTTGACTGATTACCAAATTACACGGTCACTGACCATCCTCGTCATTTAGAAACTTCCATACAGCTTACATATTCCAACCAGAGTAGGATGTCTCCTTACGGTCGAGGACGGCAGACTCGAGAGAAACTACTACTTCTTCGCGAACTGACCCAGGAATTACCGGAGCACTCGGAGTAACTTTCCAAAGGATTTCATTATTATTTCGGGAAGACGCTGGTGCGTCAACACCAAAATAAATATTTATGCTGGGTGCTGCGGTCATCCCTCGCTCTAGTAGCTGAGAATGGTCGACAAGTTTGTCTTGATTATGCTAGCCAACGCTGTGACTGGAGTCACGGACTTCTCATTCTAGCCAAGAAACCATCCACACCCGTCCACGTAGTTCCTGACGATTGTAATAACAGTAACTGTTACAACAATAACAGTAATATAAGTTGTACAGCTCTTTCAAGGGGTATATGGCGAGATGTACCCTGCCTCTGAATCTATGTTCCCCGTGGCTTCGCCTTGGGGAACATAGATTCAGAGGCAGGGTACATCACGCCATATATCCCCTTGAAAGAGCTGTCCAACGTTTTTATCTTCCCGTTTATATCTTACGGTGGATAAACAGAATTCATTATGCTTACTGCAGCATATTGTTATAACAGATAACAAAGCCAAGCGAACGCTGTCGAAGCATTCAAAGTCCACATCTTCTCCTTTTTCTGTCAGGTATTCAGGCAACATAGACGAAGATCAGGTATTTGACTTCCTTGTATTTTGGGGGATCACTTTTGCGCGTTTCTCAAGAATGTCGTCGTCTGTGTGACTAGCGAAACGTTTCGATGCCATTTTGACAGCTGTCAAAAGCAGATGAAACGCGGTAAACAATTCAGATTTACTTTCCGTTACATCGGCAAACAAGCGGTTGAATCGAATTTAAGGAATTCAAAATCATACTCTCACGGGGTATATGATCATATGTGGAAAAGAATTAAACGTCTGTCAGCCAATCAAAATAAAGGATTTTTACGTTAGGTAAGATAACAATACATATTATGTTTCATAAGCGTCACTTTCTCAGCTACTAGAGCGAGGGATGATCGCAGCACCCAGAATACACTTTTTTTTTTTGGTGTCGACGCACCAGCGTCTTCCCGAAATAATAATGAAATCCTTTGGAAAGTTACTCCGAGTGCTCCGGTTATCCCTGGGTCAGTTCGCTAAGAAGTAGTAGTTTCTCTCGAGTCTGCCGTCCTCGACCGTAAGGAGACATCCTACTCTGGCTGGAATATGTAAGCTGTATGGAAGTTTCTAAATGACGAGGATGGTCAGTGACCTTGTCATTTGGAAATCAGTCAAAAAAGGACATGAAAAGTCGAAGCTTACGCTTTCTGCCTAGGTATTCTATAACAGAGAATGTTTCTTAGTGGAATAATTGTACATAAACATATCTGTCATTGTTATTATTTGTGGAAAGTATTTTCTGGAGAAGCTGATGAACTTCTCACTCTAGCTCTCGAACTAGCTCGTTAGCGTCGTAGGTCTGTAGTCGGTAAACACTGTCGAACAACTGATGAAAGTATTTGGCTAGTGCGCACAGCTGTTAGCAGTGACAGCGCGCAGTGATCGCTATTGAGAGAAAGTAGCCCCAAGCAATTACAAGATGTGACTTTTTGGATTACCAGGGTTTTGTTATGGAAATAAATCACTCGTTCGAACACATACTGTTTTGAGAAGAAAAACGTTTTACTTTGCAGACCCCAGGAAACCTGCCGGAACTACTTTCGCTTTGACCAAAACTGGACAGAACTCGGCTCACAGGACACTGTCGGGGGAAAGTCAGTGCGTGCGCACGAGACTAAAGACAGTGATGCCATACAGATTCATGTGAAAAATCCCGAACTATCCCTTTAACATTTCCTGGAACTGCATTACTCTGTCGGGTTTCTACTTGGAATCTTTGGTGTTGTCCTGCTATGTCACTAATGTGCACATCCAGTCTTGTGCAGGGTAGCAGGAAAGAGTGAAGTGCAGCTGTAGGGATTTGGAGTGCAGTGTCAGATTTAAATAGTGGTTTTAAAGCTCTAGCTGATAGTAGTTTGAGTATTTAATAAATCCATATTTAAAGAAAGATGAGATGATTTGTTTCCTGAGGTGAAATTTTTATTTCCACTGAGGGACAAAAAGAGATTTTCCACCTTTTTTCCTCGATTAGGCACTTGAGTAACACACAGCTGGTTTGCTGATTCCACCACTTCATGCAACCTCAGTTATTTATTTATTTTTTCTTTTTTTTTTCCACCCTTCCAGTTTTAAGAGCCAAATGCTAAGTAACCTGAAATGCATTAATTACTCATATGTATAAATAAAATATTGAGGGCTTTTGTTTTCTTTCAGAAACTGAAATTTAGCCAGCATGAAGTGATCTGATTAAAATACAGACTGATTTCATACTTAGGAACTTAGCTTTCAAGGAGAGTAGAGAATAGCCTTGGACACCGTAATTGCCAATGCTGCTGTCATAGACTCTTCGCGGTACTGCAAAAACTAGAACAATTTTTATCGGAATCACATCAAACTCATTGTTTTCATCCCTGGTGCACTGACGACGAGCCCTACTGTTTTGCCGCTTGTGCCACTTGAGATTATTCTTTAACCACTGGGTTAAACATTTTTTTTAAACGCATGAAGGGGAATTGCAAGGGGAATCCTGTCAAATCTGCTGTCAGCATTCCTGGTGCATAGAGAAGTCACCTTATTGATTTTTATAGCTTTATTGCTTTTACTGAAGTTCCACCACTAGATGAAACTACATTTCCTAATGCAACAAGTCAGACTGTTTTAATAGGCATCAGATCAACTTTGTGGTGAACAGCTTTGTGTCTAAAAGACCGCATCCTATTATTCGATGAAACAATGAAGGTTCTTAAATCACCACCACCACTTAAATCACTTTGTCAAAAATGCAATATGCCAAACAGTTCAGGTAAATTTGCTGTAAACATTCCAAGAGCCTAGGCCTAGGCAGTGTTTGAACTGTCTTTTTAGCTTAAGAAAGTTTCTAACTTCTTAGCCCGGAAATATTTGTGGGGCAGGCGTGATAAGTTGTTCTAGAGTTCTACAAATGCTAAGGAGAGGTGTTTTGATACTTCTCTACTCATCTCCTTTTGCACTGGGAGGACTGGACCATCCTTTATGAAAAGAAAGGATATAATGTCATCCAGCAATTCTTTGTGGTAGAAATATTTAAACTGGTTTGCAATCCATCCAGCCAGTCATGAAAATAAACAAAAAAGACAGGCAAGGGATGAATGATTACTTCCTCTAGTGATACAGCAGTTTGATTCCCTGAGCACCACGGTTGGCTTCTTCTGTTTTCAATGACCCATTTCATCTTTCCTTAACCTCATGATGTGTTCCATCAGAGTAATGGATAAGTAGTCGGGAATTAAATGATAGGAAGTAATTTTCTGACCATTCGAACGCAGCCCTACAGAAGTCCCTCTTGTTAATTTTCTGGATTTTAATTTCCCCTCTGTGATTGGATAATTCAGCTTGAAAGCACTTTAGGTCTCCATTGCAAGCTAAAAATTAACTTTTTTTCATGATGTCCATCACAGATCAGGTTGGTTTCAAAATATTTTTTGCAAGCGGTATGGAAAGCTGGGGACTTACCATGTACTCAGAGAGTATTCTCAATTATAAGGAAGGGCTCTTCCCCACACCACAGAAAGGGTTGACTGCTGTCGTAATTGCTCACGAACTGGCGCATCAGGTATGACTCTATCTGGTTCTAATTTTGCCTTTCATTATGATATTGCGACCTTTAGCAGCTCAAGCATGAATGAAATCTGAAGTCAAATATAATTTTCTTAAAGTGGGAATCCTATGGAATCCAAATAAGCATATCAAAATAATCTATTTCACTTTCAGTTTTGATCAATAATGTTTAATATTATCTATGCTGCTGTACCATCTCAATATTTTCTTCCACAAGTAATGCTTTCGGTTTTCTTTTATTGCTAATGCAACTTCAATATATTCGGGAACAAATTTTAAAAACTCCCAGAATGGATCTGCAGAGCGCAGAATTCAGTCTAATTTTCATTTAGCACTGCTCAGACTCAAAACAAACACCCACTGGCAAACATATTATTGAAATCATACATATTATTGAAATGGAGTCACACTGATAGTTTTCATAAATGATACTTTTGAGTAAGAAATTATTCTGTGAAAATCAGTCTTACGTTTCTTAACAGTGGTTTGGAAACTTGGTCACAATGAAGTGGTGGAATGATCTATGGCTGAAGGAGGGCTTTTCCACATACATGTCATACCTTGCCATGGAAAGAGTGGAGCCTGATGGGGACATGGTATGTCCGGTTTTCTTTTTAATTTGTGTGCTTCTGTAGAGTTTGCAAACCCTTTGCCGCACTTCTTTTACATTGCCAGTGTTGCGCTGTTATCTCTAAACTGTTATCTAATTAAGAAGTCACTTGAACTAGAAATCTCAAATTTTGACTGAGAGGAGGAAAGAATATTGGTAAAATGGATAAATGAAATAAAGAAATAAACAAACAAATAAATAAATAAATACATCTTCATATTGAAGGCATTGTCCAAGGACTCAGCTGCCATATAATTTGCCTTTTATACCCTGACCTGGCTGTTCAGTTTTTGAGGCTTACCAGAGGCAAAATAGTGATGACGTGTTCTTATTACTGCATATTCATTGCTTTATAGTTGTCTTTGACTAAGAGAGTATTCCTGACCTTTCAGTCAGTGGGGTCATTCCATATAAAATCAACAACTGCATCCCACCTGACCCCCTCGGATTCAGCTGATTTTTCTTGAACAATAACTTCTGTATACTTAATGAATCCTTACCAAAATTTTACTTTGATCTTTGAATATTTTTTTAGTTTTCAGATTTGGTTGACTTTATTCACTTCTAGAATGACCCAGTAGTAAATAAGTTTTTCTTCACAACTGATCTAATTTAGTCATTCATTGTGTCAGGGGTCATGGTCCTTTTTTTTTTTCTTTTTTGCATATTTAAGCTGAGCGCACCACTGTGCTTTTCACTCCTGAGACATGCTATCAGGGTAAGCAGTGACTTCACTGTTTAATGCCAAATTACACTCAACCTGTTCCCAATTGCTTTCCCTGATTTCCAAACAAATGCATTTCAGTATTTATTTTATAATCAAGACCAACACTAAGCCCCCTAAAAATATGAAATTGTAAGGATGGTAAATATAAGAGTAAATGATGAAGAAAAAATGTTAATATTCACTGAATTCAATCTTCTGTGATGGCATTTAAATCATCAGTGATTATAAAGATTAATTCAGAATTAAGGGAGATTTATTTTAAAATGGCATTTGAATTAGCGTGTTGCACATCCCATAATTAGCATACATTTAAAGGAGCAATACGTAAGAAATGTATGTTGATTAATCATGAAATGGCCCTGATATATCACCAGACATTAAGGAATGATGTTAATTTCAAATACTTATATCACTGACAACAGTAGTCCGGCCAAAATATTCTCATTACAAAACCAAAGTTGCAGCCCACAACTAATCTTTATGTTTTCATTTTGTGTTTTGGCCGGTCGCACCACCCTCCAACTGTCAATCACAAAGTCAGTAGTGTTTCGGCATCCAGGTTGCCAGTTACCACTGAGCTGCAGCAACCAGCGTTTCGGAGTGCAAATGTCTGACGTTACTAAACCTAAAAGGCCTCCTTATGATTCCGAAAGTCAGAAAGAAAACAAGGATCTGTATAGGACATACTTTTGAAAGATGGAGACGGCTGAAAGCAGAGAAGAATTGGAAGAGTGACGCCGAAGTTGCTAATTTTCTCCTGAGCAGGTATGATTCAGCTCAGTTTGGCTAACTTAATTCTATTTAATGTAGGCACGGATATTTCAAATACAGTAGAATAACGTTATGTATGTTCGTTCATGGTACGTTAGTGTGTATGCAGGTGGCCGTGGATCATTGAACTGACTAGGTAACAAATTGTTTTAGAAATAAAAACTGTGGCTCTTCATTGCTGACATTAGCAATGCATTATTAGTCCATTTCTCTGGCATTATGTTGAGACGCTGTGGAAACCGTTCCAACATTAGCGCAGCCATTATGGCAGCAATATGAAATGTAATTGAGACAGTGCATCGGTCAAATGAGTCCTCATTCATTCTTTACGCATTTTACAGGATTGACTTTACTGGGCTATCCACACAGAAGAGTGACGAGCAAGTTGACCAATATGACCATTGGTAAAGTTAGTAAGTCATTAGTCTCGATCTTTTCTGAACTGAACTGAACACAACCCTGTCAGAGCAACTCATTGATGATATTGAAACGTAGCCATGGTAGCTCCGTGTAGCAAACGTTCTTGCTGGATCAGGGAACCTAGATCGCAACCTCCCGTCTGGGGGAGAGGAGGACGGGATTCTGCGCTCTGCACTATTTTGAATGTGACTGCACTACCAGTTTTGGCCACAAACTTACATAGAGCTCCTTTAAAGTAAGAAAATATGTTGTTAAGTGTATTGGACTAGCCTTGAATGCAATATATGAAAAGTTTGCATATTTTGGTGAAACAGCTTCCAGTCAGCTTTGTCAGCTTTTTTGCAAATGACTTCCATTTCTCCTCCCATTCTTAATTGTCCAGTAACAAAACAAAGAAAACACTGATTGACTGTTAATCAGGCATAGTACGTGGAAACAGGTTGACAAAATTCAGCGATAAAAGGGAAAGTCACTGCCTCGCTTAATCTCACATATCTGCCACTGTTACCATATTGCTGTTAATAAACCTTACAATTGGACTGTATTCCGTCTCCGCACTTGATTCCTGGTCTGGATCATAACAAGCTTAACAAATAAATTAAGGCAAATCAATGTTTTTCTCATGAGCATTTAATGTTCAGAATGCAGGAATGCTGTCTGCAAACAAAGTGGCTTGTAACTCTACAGATTAATTCTAGTTATTGACTGGATCACGTGTTTCATTGCTAATCATGAATTTAATTGGAAATTGCATATTGCAAGCTCAAGTGTTGTTTACTCGACATATAATGAGTGTCTTTTTGAGTACCTGTCATATAAATCATATTATGTCATGGAAAGTATAGTGCCTTAGTTTTTATTGTTTCTTGTTGATTATTTTGGATAGCAGTTTAAGTGCTGTACCTTTTTTCCAAAATGCATCCAGAAAGATCTGATCACAACTCGAGAAGTCAACCAAGTCCTTTCTTCTGAGGCTTTCCATACGAGTCTGCCTCTCACGACTAAAGAAGAAGACATCCACAGTTGGAGAGACATCTCGAGCCTGTACAGCGCCATAACTTACAGCAAGGTACCGGAGATAGTGTTTACCACCATCATGTTCAGAAATTGGCAGGAAATCTTTGATGCCTCCTCCTTAACTCACAGCCCTTTATTTACTAGTTCACAAAACTGTACAGACACACTGATGACTGGTGAACAGATTCCTCTCTTCCTTCATGATATGAACTCACTTGCAATTTTGAATTATGTTTTTTTCCATTCAGGGAGCAGCAGTGCTGAGGATGTTAGCAGAATTCTTACCAAAGGGTGTCTTTCAAAGGGGTGTGCAGGTAAGAAAGGTATTTTTTTTTGATGAGAAACATGTTTCCTGGATCATAGCATCATCTTCACAAATAAAAAAGAGAGCACTCCACACTTCTTTGCAATTACTGCTTGAGCTCTATTTTCATGCCTTCGCAAACAAAAAACGTGATGATAATATACACAATTTTGTTTGTTACTAATTGCTGTATTGGTTCAGCCCACTTTGGTGATTTTATGCTCCGGCATAAATGCGTTTTCCACACAGAGGGTTGAACTGCACATTACGAGGTGTGTCAATGAATAAAACTAGGGCTGCGCAATTTTTGTGTCAAAGATCTCGCTGTATTTTGACTGAACCAAACAACCATTTAACAAAAATGCTGTTTCTTAATGGTTGTTTCATGGAAATGAATCCCAGCAAGTGGAGCTGCTCACTTACATATTGTTCATACTGTTTTCCTTCTTTATTTCACTTCCATTATGTAGGCTGCCATAAAAATAAAGCTTAAAAAATGGTGGTGATGTCTAATGGGAAGGGGGGAAGTGGGGGGTGAAGGGTTTTTTTTTTTTTTTTTACATATGATTTAGTTTTTTTTTTTGTGGGGGAAATACAAATAATTAAAATCAGTGTCAACCTTTGTTTAATACCTTGATTGCCATTTTATATGTGGGTCAAATGGACCACATTCATACAAAAGCAAATGACACTAGTTTTCCCTATTTTCTTTGCCTGACATCATTGAACTGGCAAGTGGATTTCAGAGAACTGATGGAGGTAGCAGTAGCACAAGTTAGGTGCTTATTCTTCACCTGACAAAGTTTTGCATGCGTGAAGCTTTGCATTCACGAAGAAGGCTACAATATGAGATTGCATGGACGGTAGTTAACTGTAATTTCTCAAAATTCCATCTTGAAGTAGAATAAAATGTAGTAAATGCTGCTGAAGGTGATATTTGGATAAGGTTTAGATTTTGTTTAATTACAAAATTGATGTTTCAGAAGGTAGACTGCAAAGACCTCATGAATGACTTTGCCACCTTGAATGTT
Organism: Gymnothorax reevesii; assembly: GCA_029721435.1. Lineage (NCBI taxonomy): Eukaryota > Metazoa > Chordata > Actinopteri > Anguilliformes > Muraenidae > Gymnothorax > Gymnothorax reevesii. The sequence continues at coordinate 24,846,400 of CM056574.1, read as the reverse complement.
CCATGCATGGCATGTATATTACAGTAAATAATTTTAAATGCATGCCATGCGTTGAAGTTTCAAAATGCACTGATAACTAATTGACTCAATTATTCGATTACCAATACTTTGACGTAAGAAGTGTAAGTAACATATCACTTGGTACGGCAACTAGCTTGCGGCTAATCTTAATTACTAATGCAACCTATTCTTTGGAACACTTAAAACATTTGGATTAAGTGCAATCTTAACCTTTTAAGCCCTGACCCTCTGGCTCAAAAATTACATGATCAAAATGAAAAGAGTACATCTCTGCAACCACTCGGTCCATTTGTTATCATAAAAAAGGTAACACCTTGAGGATTTTTGTCATGGTGTAAAAATCTGTATTTTTATCACTCAGTCAGAGTAAATGAAGATGGAACACAGCATAAATCCCTTAGAAATTATTTGATTGTAGTCTGAAACCTCCAAAAATTTACAGCATATAATCTCACCATTATCTGTGCCAAAGTCTATTCTAATCAAGTAAATCAGACCAATTGGAGAGATTTTGGTTTGGGAATGTCTAGGTGGCACCTCCTAATTGGCACTGCATGCCATTTCAGATTTCTCAGGTACCAAACTGTAAAACTCATTTAATTTCACTCAAATGTCACGACAGGCATACATTCCATCCAATTATCTCAATTATATATATATATATATATTTTTTTATTGCAACCAGTCCTGCATACATTTTCCCATTCAAACAAACAACAATCACCTGGCAACTATTTATACAAGAACAATACCCCTGCTGCTCAAAAAAATCCTGTGCCTTGATCCCAAGACCTCCCACATTTCAACACAACGCTTTAGCTACTAATCTAACTGAACACATCATGCACATTTTGCCATATTTTATGTCTCTCAGGTTGCCTTTGTCTTTTATTAAATTAAGCTTGAAGATTTGAAATAATTTTGGTGTAACAATTTTTTTTTTAAATTGAAGGAATTCAGAAGAGAAAAAAAAACCCCTTCACAGCACTAAATTCAATTTCACAATATTTGTTTATTCTTCTTCATATTTCTTCCGGTGTGATACTGCCCTGAACAGTGACAAAGTCTGCCACAACTCATGCCAGGTCAAGCTGAATACCCTGTGTGTTCGGACCTTACGGGTGCATCTGCTTTTATGTTGTCTGAGTCCACATGTTTCTTGTCTTCATCCTCTGTTCAGCCCCTGGCGCTATCCTGACCAGTCCTCTGTCCAGCTCCCCAGCTCTTGTTAATATCTCTCCCTTTATATTCTGCCCTTTTGTGTGGGCCTATGATTTTTTTGCCAGATTGTCTCAGGACCTTCCACATCTCTTCTCTTCCTTTGGTGCAGTTCTGCCTACCCTTGTTTCACCGTATTTTCCCAGGATTTTTGTACTTGACTTGTTTTGTCTATCTGATTGCCAGTTTTGGACTATCTCTGATTTCTTTAAATTTCTGCCCGTTTTTTTTTTTATTCCTCCATAGCTGAACTGTTTTCTGGGGATTCCGAGTTTTGAACCTGTTTTTTGTTACCATTCCTCTTGTTAATCATCCCTCAATTTGTTTTCTGTGTCAGATTGCTACCCTGGTTCTGACGCTTACCTGCTTTTGGAGATGCCTGTGTCAAGATCATTTCAAAAACACAATGCTATTTGTCACTAAACCTGAATGGTCAATGTAGAATGTTCTATAATGCTCAGTGAATGTGCAATGTGTCTCTACAGACATATCTAAAGACTTACCAGTATGACAGTGCTGACACGCAAGACCTTTGGCGTCACATGCAGAGGGTGAGTTTAAAATGCTATATTGCAATTTGTTCATTCTTCACAGCCAAACACACATGCTGTGATACAGTACAGTTCACTATAACTTGATCCGAATCATAATCCATAAATGTGCCATCTACAACAGTCTATCACAAAATCAAAGTTTGATCATTTATGTTTTGTTCTACAATATTGAAATAACTTGCTTTAGATGTTATAATTAAAACAGTAATCCTATTTTATCTGAAGGCCGTGGACAATGCAAATCTCGACATTTCTGTGGCAGAAGTAATGAATACCTGGACGCAGCAACCTGGCTACCCTCTGATAATGATCAACACCACATCAGGAGAAGTCTCACAGGAACACTTCTGTTTGGGCACTGAAGCAAAACAAAAGTCAGTCTTGAACAGGGGACCCTTTCTAACATAACAGTTCATCACGCTAAGAAAGTTTAAAAGAGGAAAGGCGTGAAAGGAGAAGGGTACTTTTGTATGTTAAGAGCACAATCCAGTATCGCTGTGTAAGTATTGCTCTGGTATCAACAAAATAATGTTCATCCAGTAGTAACGTTATCATCCACGAATGAATAGCAGCTCTGATATCTCTATGCTGTGCGCACATTTATGTGTCGCACATTTTTTCGCTAATGAGATTCTCCTTTGAGGATATTCATGGGTTGAAATGTTGGCCTTCGATGCATGCTAGCTGTATCCAAAACACGGTTGGAAAGCCTTTGTGCTTTCATGATGTCATCATATTGGAGCTGCTATTTTTTAGAGGACTATAGGCCCGTTTCCACCAAAGAAGTTCATAGTAGTATTTGGGGGCAGGAACTATGACAGGAACGTCCTCTCACTCAGCCCTCTCAACTGCTGTTTCTCCACCGAGAGGGCGAAGTAGGAGGAAGGTTCCTGTAAAGTTGTGTGACGTCCTTTTAAAAATGCGACCCCTTGTCGTCTGCTGAGTTTTAAAAATGCCGGCTATTTTGTCGCTTACTGTTGCTGTCACATCCCCCCCTGACTAAATCCTATCAGCACCAAGTAAACCCCAAGCCCCACCCAGGAGTTTTTTGGGGCCGTTCAGAGTACCTACTCCGAGGCAGGGACTTTTTTAGCCCCTTTAAAAGTTCTGGAACTCTGTCCTTTGGGGGTTGCTCCGGCGGTGGAGACACGCAACAACGGTCCCGGCCCTGAAGTTCCTGCGGTGGAAACAGGCCTAATGATAGTGCACATGGGCTAGCATTATCTTGTTGATCCTGGGACAGCAATCATGGGGCAACATCAGATTTTGCATGTTGCAATGTTCATACAGCTATCTATGCGAAATCCTCTGGAGGAGTTTCTCGGGGAGACTCTGGTCCAATATGTACAGTATATCTCATAATTGTAATCAATACATTTCAGAGCTGCTTCATTATTGATTTGATGGCTTCAATTACTTCTCTCCATTCGCTAAATGCACCAATTTTTCATTATAATCGAACAGACCTTTTTATTGTCAGCTAAAGTTAATGAACAGAATCAGTCTGGCAGTAGGTTGGGACAATGGCAACTTCATCCAAAAACTGTCAGTCATAAACAGATGATTTGAGTAGGACGAGTAAGGTTAGACTGGAGATAATGCACACAAAATCTCCAAAGTGACCTAACAGGTTCTACGGAACAGGCATTTGAGGCAGGTGATACCGCAGACACACCGAAATGCAAAGAGCAGACTTTTTTATATCCAAAATGTGCACTATTTATTTTTTACGTTATTCTCATCGAATAATTTGACAGTAAAAGGTGCAAAAGTTTGTTTTTGAACCGTTTCTATGTGCTCAATGAGAATGATTAATGGTGTAAATGCAATGAGATCTTACAGAGAGGCTGTTTTGTTTCATGTCTACTTAAGTGAACTTTACAAGCAGGCACAACCACGATGCCATAATTTGCGGTACCTGGATGTGTAATTAGGACATATGATTCAAATAGAGAGAGTTTTAAGTCCATTGAGCTTAAGTTCCATTTGTTCCCATGTCAAGACTTGTCATACTGAAGCATGTGATTGAAAAATGTGGGCTGCGTTAGCTATGAACCTAACCGTAATTTGCTGCTATGTTATCAACAGTTTTGCTTTATTGTTATTCAGAGGACCAGTATCAACAGGCACTTTCACGAAGTAATAATTTTCCGTGAATATTTCGGAATGATTCAACTGTTACCCGAAGCGCAGAAATGTTGTTACTTTGCTCACCTGCGAGAAACCTGCGTAAATGTTTGTGAAATAGCAGAAAACATGGTAGAGGCAAGTGAATGGCAAATTGCTATCCAAGTTGTTTGTAAATTTGACTGTTATTTATTCAATTTTTGGATGGTATCGTGTGTAGGGATGAAAATATACTCAAGTAACTGCATCCAGGTTAGGTGACTGTGCTTCTTCTTAAGATCTTTCAAATTGATTGAGACTTTATTTGCATTAGGAAATACTGCAAACTGTGCAAACCAGGAAAATTCACAGAGCATGCCTTTTTCTTTCCTTCTTGTTCTCTTGTTACAGCTTGACAGCATGTTTTTTTTATTTATTTCTTGGCAGATTCCTCTTTTGGAGGAGCACCACTATCTAATCACAAAAAAACTGTTCGACAGGCAGACTTGCTAACAATAACAGTCTGTGGCCCAATCCCAAACCGGTCCCTATCCACTTGCACTTCACTGCTGAGTGTCACTCCGTGTGAAGTCTCTCTCACAGCTGTGGATGGAGCTTCATTAAGGGGGCGGGTGTAAAAACATATATAAACTTTGGGATGCCTTGGCCCTTTATCCAACGGGAAGCGGAGGTCATCATCACCATGCCAACCGATAGGTGCATTGCGTTGAATACGATGGTTTAGTTCGCTAATGATACACTTCTTACTGAAAATATTTTAGAGAGGATTGAGCAATTAAATATTTCTTTATTTAAAAAAATATTGAGTACACAGCATTGACAAAGATGAGGTGTTTGTGCATTAATGGCACATTGTAAAAAAGTGCAGTCATTGATTCAATAAATAAAACTGCTCACTTGGGTGCACACCTGTATGCTCATTTCAAAGTGTACAATGCAACCTTTAGTTCCGTGATGTGCGCAGGTTAGGTAATGTTTTACTTATCTTTCAGAAATAGCCGCATGGAACTGACATTTGCAGATATGCAGCATTTCTTCCATCCCGGACACAAAATAAGTGCTGCACTAGAAAGGAGGGCGGTTTGTAAGCTTGTATCGGTGTAGACTCGCTGCGGACTCAGCCACTTTCCCTCCGCGCTAATTGGTTTGGGATGGCACTCAATGTGGCGGACCCTCCATGGGAGCATGCAAACGGAGGGGGAGTGGATAGGGCCAATGGATAGGGACCAGTTTGGGATTTGGCCTGTCACTGTGCAGTTAGGCGGAGCCAATTTTTTACTTCTCGGCAACAACCAGTTGAATGCAACCAATGTTTTTTTTTTGAATGCAACCAATGTCCTATTCTTACGAACTTCTGCACGTGCACGCGCAATGTAGGAAATCTGGACGTAGATCAAAGACTGAGTGGTATTTTTGCTTAGACCACTGCATTAGCTATAATATGTCAGATGACATGAGCTAGTGGGACAACTATAACATTACTTGTGACATTAGGCTCGTTCGAGATGAGCCAGGTCTGCACAGATTCGACCACCGGCGATCAGAGCACAATGCATGCAGGTTAGTTTTGTGTCCGACTTCATCCCGCCTTGCTCTGATGTATTACAAAAGTGGACAGAAATACAATCGCGATAGCGAGGCGGCCGCAGTTTTTTGAGGCAGGCGCTGCAGTTGCTCTCCACCGACTGCACCGCCTGGCTCTAACCTGATCTAACAGCTGATTGGTTTAGAGGTTGGCTCAACAAATGGAGGTTTTATATACACTCTCTACTTTTGTTGAATGGAAGGGAGTTTGATTTTATTTGTCAGATTTGAAGGTTTAGTCTGGTTACAGAAAACGTGTGGCTGATGGTGACGTTTAATTGGGATTCATGTCACAGGTCATGAACTGACTATTGTCTATTGTATATTAACGCTGCACTGTTTTAATTATTGATGTATTTAGCAGCACAAATATTTCTGGTAAGTGAGATATGAGGATTTTTAGGGGGGCACACCCCGGGTAAAGAGGATGTACGCATTTCGGTAACTTCCTGTATATTTGCTCGACTGCTGGGCCGTTTCTCAAAGCCTAGGCTGCATCCTTTGAAGGCTGCATTTTTAGGGACCGTCGCTCAATTCCATCCGCCGGACTCACGTTTAAGGTAAGAGACAAGGGGTTCATCTCGTAGCGTGAGCTGCAGCCTACGAAGACTATGAAGTGTACTCCTTTGAAACATCCACCAGGCCCGGATGTTTGCGTCATGCGAAACATATGTCACCGTACTGCGCTTTCAGAACTGAAGCAATTATGAATGGCAAGACGCGTTTGTGCTTGGTGCCGTTTGATAAGTTCCAGGAGATGGAAGAGGAGTTGGAGGAAGAGTACCGGCGACGAACCCGACGCAGACGTCGGTGTTTGTGGTGTAGCTATTTGTGGCCGACTGGTAGAAAGGTAATTAGGCATTTTATTTACATAATTGCATATATTTGGGTTCCTCGGTATCATGAGGCAAACTGATCACTGGTCGCAATGTATCAGCATTCTGAATCGTCTGCTTTGGGTTCATAATAGGACTACATGTTCGGGCTACAACCTTGGTGATCAAAGACTGGTTCGTAGTCCTGGATGGGTTGCTACTTAAAAAAAAATTACTCTGTCGGCTATTGTGAATTAAAGGATAATGCAGGCGTAGGCAACCAAAAGCAGTCAAATATAGATATAAATAAAATTTTTGCCAATATTTTTCACACATCCAAACGTCGGATTGGAAGAGTTTCATTTATCCCCCTCCGCAAAACCCGTGGGGGCAAACTGTGGACATCGTCTCCGATGAATTATAAATTGCATTAACGCGTTGCTGACAACCGATTGGAAAAATTCAAAACGAGAGAGAAGCATCGGAGGCACAGTCACGCACTCGGTCTGAAAATATTAGGAGAGAAGCCGTGTTTCGAATAATTACTCTTCCCCCGCATACAGCAGCCATTCTAACTCAGTGAAGTGGTTAGCAGCTGTCGGACGATTACGTTGATTTGACATGTATTCTACCCATGGGTATTTGGTTAGGAAGTGAAGCACACCTTTGTGCTCAGTCCTGTTATAATTTAACAAATTGGAGTGCTGAAAGCATATACAGACATTGTAGCATTCTTCAAAGAGAATCTCTGATACTGAGCCCCTAACAGTGCATTTTATTAGCTGTAATATCACAGCACATTTATTAAATGTTCCAATTCATTTTCTTACATTATAACCATATCCAAGATATACAGTGAAGTTATCAATGTTAAAAATTGTGCAAAATATATCTGTTCTCCCTATATCCTGTAGATTCTCCATTACTGCCGGTTGGATGCATCTGTCCCAGTCCTGGCCAGATATTTTGAGGGGTGCGACACAAAGCCTGACTTCAGGCTTGGAAGACCAGCTATTGCGGCCCTCCTCCAGTTGTTGCACATGGACAGGCCGCATGGTTGGGGTCCAACGCTGGAAGTCCTTGTGCTACTGTTTTGGCTGGCTTGTGGCTCCTCATAGAGGGTGGTGTCAAGGGCGTTCAACATACCCCTTGCCACAGTACAAAGGTAGTCCATCGTGTGGTGGAGAAAATGATGACGTGCCTGCCCTCAGTCATCCACTTCCCGTCCACGGAGACCGAGATCGTGGCTGTGGGATGTGGTTTTGCTGGGTTGGCACAACACCGTGCTTCACTCATGCAGCTGGAGCGATGGATGGCTGTCATGTACATATCAGCCTCCAGCTGGTCCTGATGACCACTGCTACAACAACAGAAAGCTGTTTGCCTCTGTTGTACTGCAGGCAGTTTGTGACCATTAGGGCCGATTTATTGATATAGTTGTGGGCTACCCAGGCAGCGTACATGATGCTTGCACTCATGTGCATACATTACAGTTATGAATGTGTCAGTGTATGGTACATATGCAATGAAAACATTTCTGTACTATTTCAGTAATAAACATACTTGAACAAACACAATGTTTAATTGATAATAAAATAAAATATATTATTATAATTATAATATTATTATAAATATTGTAATACTTTGTAATAAATTGTCCCATTTATTTTTTGATTGGAGAGTGGACACTTTCTCCTCCAGGCCCATCTTCTGCAAGATTGTTCTAACAAAATAATGGGAAGTGGAGAATAGACACAGAAAACCAATTATGAGGAAATTCTGATTCATACAAGCTTGGTGACCTGAATGATCTACGTTGCAAGAACACTAAGAAATGGGCATCATCTGTTGGAACTGCTACTTGCAGCTGGTGCAATTTTCTGCCTTAATGCCTTAGGCAGTTTTACATGTCTTTGCTGTAACACGCATGATTCCAGTGATTACAGCTTGTCAAGGCCCTTGACCATTCAGTGGTTTGAATCGAGTGTGTTACAGCTGGAAATGTGCAGGACCACAGCACTCCAGGAGCAGGTTTCCCTGCAGAAATACTTTAACCTCGTACATTAGGTAGCAGACCATCTTTATGCAGCAAATAAGGAGCACAGATAGCCGCAAGAGGTGATAAAACACAGAATTGATGGACTTCACAAAACATTTTTTTTCTAATTTACTGTTACTGTTGCAGTTGCCCTGTTACTGTTCTTTCTTTTCTTGGCCGACTGTTCGGTTTGTGCCCTGATTAATTAAAAAGTGAACATCAACTTTGTGTCCCTCATTCTCTGCTCTGCACCTGTCGGGAACTCTCCTTGGAAATGTCACAAGTGAACTAGTGCAGTACATGTGTAACAAATAAATAAAGGTATGCATGCTGAACGTGAATACAATTAACATACTCAGTAAAGCAAATTCATGACTCATAGACAATGAGTACGACTGAGGACTGTACTGTCGTTACTCATTATCCGTGGACCGCCAAGTTTCTCACACCGGTAATTTGGTGGTCGTACGCGGCCCTGAGGCGGATGAATTTCCCTGTTAAGTCCATAGTCCCGAGCCGGAGTTTGTAATTAAGACCGAACATCTTATGATCGATGTGTTTCATCTGTGGTAGATAACGTTATTTGTGCTATGTGGAAATACTGGTAATTCAGGGCTTCGCGGCGCGCAATTTGCCAAACTTGTGGAAGTTGAGCAGTCCATAACTTCCTTAATATTTTACGTAGAAACATCTTCGTACCATTGGATTCGTATTGACATATCCTTTGATATGACAGCATTTTTGTTAATGTTGGATAATAATGATTCCCCTCCGTTTCGGTGGCGTATGTTTCATGACAAACTCCACCGAAACGGTCGCATCTGCGGTCTCTGCCATTTTTTTTCACTCTATTGATTAAGCACCTGGGTCCTGCGCCCGCACGGGGATATGGGATACATACGGCCGCAAGGGATACACCTGAACCGTCCTTTGACATCCAGCCGATGAAGGCTGCATTTCAAGAGCGTTAGGCTATAGGAAAACCAAGTTCGCCACAAGGGGCAGACTTTCACTAAACAGACAGAGTCCATTCCTCTGGGGTTACGCTTTTGTCCGACAATGAAACTGACTTGGCCTGTATTTGTTCATTTGCTACATAATTAGATATATAAAAGGGGAAAAAATTTTATTTATATTTATTTATTTTGTCAGTATCCATGCCTAAATGATCCAAAAGTGTACAGGTACATGCTTCTCTCTTGAGGCTATTTTTCAGTTGTTATTTGCATGTGAATAACGTGAATTCTGACCATGTAGCGCCTATGTCCTGCACATCAAATGGTCTGCAAGGGGACTGACCAGACAGATTATGTAGCCTAATAGGTGCGCTGTTTCATAATTGACTAATTCAACCTGGTCGGTTTTTCTCATTAAAATAAAAATCGATAATTTAATGGAGGATCAACACGCTAGTTTTTGCTTCACAAACATTTAAATACCGATGACTCGTTAGGTTTTGCCATAGCAAAACAGAGATTCAGAGATTATCTTTTATGTATCTTACTGTAGCCTGAATGATGAGGCAATGCTGAGTAAGCCCTACAAATGTTCTTATTGCAGTTTCGACTAAAATATGACTTATTACGATTTTTTTCATATCTCTTAAAGTTCCTCGGGCGCATTAAGCAATGCTTTCACCTCGGAACCCACGGTGACGGTGTAGCAGCCTAGAAGTGATGCCTATCAAGGCTGCTGCTTACGTTTCGCAGTGCAGTCTCTCGAGACTCAGCCGGCGAAGACTAGGCCTATATTTTTCTGCCGCATTCGGAGGCGCCTTGACAGAGGCAGAGTCTTCACTGATTCCGCAGCCCTCGAATGCAGCCTTAAAGGACTGCAGCCGACTCCTTAAGTTACACACGAAGTTAAAAGTGGGGTTGGGTTTAAGGCTAGGTTTAGAGTTAGGGGTTCGTGTTCAGGGGCCTCATTTATATACGGTGCGTAGGCACAAAAAAAGATACGTACTACGTAACTTTCTTTGCAGATTTCTGATTTATAAACACAAACTTGACATTAAAAAAGGGAAATTAAGATCATGCATAATGTCAATAATTTCCAAGTCCATCCTGATTAATAGATGAAAATTCAATGCAGTTTATTTTACCCATAGGTTTATAAACTAGGATATTTTCCGCAAGACGTCATTTTTATTTTCTTGTACGTACGTATTATTTAGGTATGAAATTCACTCAATTTTTTATCAATAAGACCCAAGGTTAGGGAAATCAGTGGCGTTTAAAACAAAGCTGCTTAACGGAGGTTAAATGACATTACATCGATTTGGCGGATGGAATTGAGCGACGACCCCTAAAAATGCAGCCTTCGATGGCTGCAGCCTACGCTTTGAGAAGCACCCCTGGAAAGTGTCCGACTTGATGGCAGCTTGTTGTCACCGCCCCCCGCTGCAGCCGCCTGCTCTCGTCTACTTTCCAGGCAAGGCGCGGTTCAGCTCAAACAAGCCTATTAGCTAGCTAGATGCTTGTCATCTTAGCTTGCTAGTTAGGCAATTTTGAGAGTTTAAGTTTTGGTTTGACGGTAGCTCACTAATATTTGAGGAGCTGTCATGTTTTCAGTCTTTAAAATGAATTGTCAATTGTGATTGGTGTCACGTAAAAGAGCTGATTAGTGACACAAGGCTTGTCCTTGCCACAAGACATGTTAGAATGCAAGTTGGCTCAATGGAAAGCTGGTTAAGTTAGTTAGCAGATAACCAACATTACCTGCCTAGAGTCGGCAACATTCTGACTGTAACTTAGAGTAAGTTAGCCAGCTAGTAACGTTAACGATTAAGCATAAAGCAGATGTGGGCTAATATCGCACTAGTCACAGTGAGTTGCAGTCTTTCTCCAAGGCTGCATTTCCTACATTGCGCACGTGTATGCGAAAATTCGTAAGAATAGCATATTGAAGTAAATTTAGAACTGATGTAAAAATAGCCACTGCCAACTAAAAGGAAATATTATGATCAAGTGACTATGTAAATAAAGTAACATCATTTAGATGAAAACAATCCAAAAAATAAGTAAGTAACTAACGAAAAAAAAATTTTTTGCCCGTTAATCGTGATAAGCCATAACAGTGATCCGCTACAAACATAATTCAGATTCCATGCAACAGCTGCCATCTCTTTAGCTACAGGGTGTATTACATCGTGCTTAATAGCCTTAATAGAATATCTGCTTCTTGCATGGGAGAGCAGTAGGGCACAATCAACATCATGCATGCAGGTGTAAACAGCCAAATGGCGATGTACACAAACTTGCTTGCTAAGGCTTTCTTGAGCCTTCAAAGTCAATGGAGAAACTTGCCTGAAATTAATAGTCGATCTGTTTTTAAACTAAAGGTCATATTCATTTTTGTCTTATCTTTTTAGACAGGCAGAATAGTGATAGACTTATTGGACCCTAGTCTACCCGACTGAAACCTGACTTCAGTGGCACAGTTCAAATTCTGACCATTCTACATCATCAGCATTGGGCTAGCGCAAGTGAATAAGTCTAAATTGGATTATGTTTTGTTTTTTTTCTGATAGCTAGTGCATGCTTTTAAGCCAACTTTACTCTGTCCTTAGTTTCACCCTTTGTCTGTTTCTACCCGACAGCCTTACCTGGCAGGTTCCAATAAAAATTTTGAAATCAGTCTCAGGAGACACTGAATCTGATTTGTTGACTGAGGAAGGACCAGGTAAGACATGTGCTCATTATGGAACTCTGGTTCTGAGAAATGAAAGGGGTTTGCAGTCTTTGTGTGTGTTGGTTGAATCTTAAAGCTGCAGAGCGTAGCTTAGAGGAAAAGCATGAGAGAGATTATGATCGTAAAAACCACTGCCCCGCCCTCTCTGGTCCATCTCTCCCTCCTGTGGCCCACCCCTCCGTGCTTGTTCATGAGTTCGGTGTTAAGAAATACATGAAGAGCTCCTGCAGTCCTTATAGTTACTGAGGTCTGCTGTTGCTTCCACACCCTGAGGGAGAGAGCTGTCGACCTCATGGGCATAAAAAACCTTTAATCAAGCGCCTGATAAAGTCCAAGTGAAAATAGCACACCTCCCATTTACTGATCCATGCACACAGCTAATCATTTGTACAACATAAACATTGCAAACACTTCAAACAGCCTGTAGCCATGTGAGGATTTCTGTGGTGATTTGGTCGGCTAAGAGTTGCACAGTGATGTAGAAAGAGGAATGAACAGACTCTCCATTCCACTAGAATGCAGTACAATTGGACATTGGTTAACTTTCATAGTAGGTTAATACATCCACGGCCTCATTTATATAATGCATTTTAGATCAACTTTGTGGCACGTGTTTGCAAACGTAGTTTGAACATCCCTCAGTGTTATAACAGTTATACAGTTGTTGACTACAAAGGAACTGGAAATGTAGCTTGATGGAGAGATTTCCATGTGGCTGGAATTTCACTGTTCAGATCCCCCATACAGAGATCCAAATTTATTGTCAGACCACTTCGAGATTATGAAATTCTAACGAGTATAATACACAAATTGTGTGTGTTATACTGCCACTTCAAGTTCCTCCTGGAATTAGGCACAGATTATAGTCTTGACCACGGGAGAGAGCATGTGTGGAGGAGGGGCTCTGAAATGTGTACGTACAAGAAATTTCTGACACTGAGTTCGAAACTCCTCCTTGTTCTGATTGGTTAATTTTGCTCGGGTGCGGTGGATTCTTGCCAATGCTATTAAAGGACTAGGGAGAGCCAAATGTGCCTGATTTTTTACAGGTTACCAGTGGCATGTACTACTGTAAGTTTGGAGTGACAGTTTCAGCAAAAATGAAAATTTACACCTTCTGCACCTTTGGTAGCCAGTCATTAGCTTCTAATCTAACAGTCATTAGCTTCAGGAGACATAAAGAATGTGGTGTGAGAGGTTTGTGACAAAGGTTGGTTACCAGATTCAAAGCCAGATTGAGACCACCAACCTCACTGCTGATAACAAGCATGTGGATAAGGCAGTGTTCATCAGTGGGACTCCAGATTGCTTGTTTTCTCAAAAATATGTAAGAATCACACCTTGAAAGCATCACCTTCAGCTGATTAATGGTGTTTTTTTCTCTCAATAGTGTCGAAACCAGTGTACAAGTGCAATGAAAATGAATGGATTCTTGCCGATGTTAACCACTCAGGATTTTACAGAGTTAACTACAACTCTGAGAACTGGGATAAACTGCTTCAACAGCTGGAAACGGATCACCGGGTAAATCCTGTAAACTTTCTTCCAGATTTTCATTCACATCCAATGACTTTAGTAAGAGAGATTTCATCCAAAGCTAATTTCTTAATAGCTGTGTAGAAGCAGTAGATGCAAAATGTGTTCCTGACTTAAACAGTGAAGCTCATCTGTATTTTAGTGGAGCATAATGATGCTCCTAGTCCAGCCACCTACAACATTTTATCTGATCATTTGAGCCATTTCCTAACTGCAGTATTTTTGGGAGGAAGACTAATATACATTACCTGTCACTAGCATGAAGAATTGACACAGCTCTTGAATTTTGCATGTATTCACCAAACTATTTTTGTAATATTTCAGAAAATACCAACATTAAGCAGAGCTCAGCTAATTGATGATGCCTTTTTCCTGACAAAGTAAGTTTAATGGTCTCTTCTTATTTTATATAATTTTGTAATGCTTTTGCTCTCTCGTAAATTTGTCAAATATTAGCCTAACTCTGCAAAGTTTCAAAAGAAGATTCATACAACCCTGAGCGACAGTCCTGTTAATCAGGGGAGGCCAACCTAGGTCCTGTAAAGCCACAGGGTGTGGCAGTTTGTGTTTTCGCCACCCAATTATTTCCTAAGAATCAAAGGGAGGTGCATAAACCCTTTAAACTCTGACTTTACACTTAAATTTTTCCTCGAAGCTGGTCCAAAGTTAGGAAAGGCATTTTTCCTAATTGTAGGACAATGTCACATACTGTACATATTCTTGTGTCTGCTGGTTGCAGAACTTAAAGGTGACATAGAATCAAAAACCGTTTTTACCTGGTCTATGTTGTGTAACCGTAGTCAACCCGCTAGAGATGCGCGGGTTGGCCTGGAACCCGTGGGTCCTGCAGGTTTACCCACGGGTCGGGCGGGACAGGTCAATATTTTTTTAACATTTTGTGGGTGCGAGCGGGTTGGGCCAAACAGTAGCGACGTCTAATTCCCACGAAATTGCAAATCAAAAGTATAATATACTATCGGCCACTTGAGGGCTCTATACATACAGCCTAGATCAGGGGTATTCAATTACAAATCAAAGAGGTCCAGATAGTAAAAATTTCAGCATGTAAAGGTCCGCAGCATCATCATGTCTATTACCTAAGTTGCATCATAATACAGTAACATATAATCACACAGGCTACATACAATTATAAATAATAATAAAAGTAAAAAGAATGTAAATGTACTCCAAGTCAAATAAGATCGCCATTTCAGTGCTTACATTTTAGAAAAAAAAAAAGTGTAGCTTGAGTTTCCTTTCTTCCCTCCACAGTCTCGTGAACTGTATAGTTTTATTTTTTTTCACATTGAACTGGGGATTATAGTATTAAGGACTTTAATAATAAAAATTAATTTCTTTCCCTCCCACTGCCTACTTTCTCCTGTTTAGTGAGAGAAGTGAGCTGTGGTTTTGTCTGCCAGGATTTTAAATCTTCTGAAATGCAGTATTGTGTTCAGTGGCAGCTGGTGAACTGGCGATAAGGGAGGATAAAATCATCCCTTAAAAATAATGATTGGTCATGACGTTTTCAATCATTTAAATTACGATTCGGGAAACTCTGAAAACTATCAACATTATCAGGTGTGGTCAGTTTTCATTAATAACGCATATCTGCCAGCTATTGCATTTCATGCATTTGCTGTGAATTAAGTGGCATATTTACGTTCCTCTGCTGTTGTCAATAACTATTCAATCAACGCGTATGTAAGAGATTCTCGCGCAGAAGTGAAGTCCTTGTGCATGGAGGCTGATCAGTTTCACATGCGTTGCGGTGATGATGACTTCTTTACTCGGGGGTTGGAAGCAATGGAATTGCATAAAGACGTTTCAAATGATCCTGTTGCATTTAAACAATCATGAAACACATGCACTGCTTCCAATTTGATTTAAAACAGGTCATGACTATCGTTATTTTTAGGGGACGGGTTTCAGCCGACCCGCCTCCCATCGCCAGCTCACCATCTCTTTAATTTCACAGTCGCGTTTTACGTTTGCACTTTTCACTAGCGCCATCGTCTCGGAGCATATGACACCGCGGTTTTGAGCTTCCAGCGGGGAGGATAAACATAAGATTCTGTCCATTCCGCTTTAAAAAGCTGTTTTCATGGTCCACTTTGCGCCGTTTAGAACAAGCCATGTCACGTTCCTTCACTATTACACAGTCAGTCTTTCTCCCCCCGCTGTTCTCTCTTTCGCCTCGTGTCTCTCCAGTGTAATTCTTTCTCATAACTTTCTGACACGGCCGCTGGTACACTGCAGGAGCATGAGGGCATACACTGCCCACACAAATGCGCGGTTACGTATTACCGTAAAGTCTGAAAAAGTGGCGGCTACTTAAATTAAATCTGCTAAAATTAAGTAAAACTCAACAAAACTGATATTTGGTTACAGCTCTGGGTCCGGATGGGACGGCGTCTGGGTCCGGACTTGGACCGCGGTCCGCCTGTTGGTGACCTCGGGCCTAGATAATATGCTCTTGTCAAACGATGTAACGCTACCTTAAGCAGGATAGATTGCCAACTGTACCTCTCCCTCTTCCTAAGCTCGATGTACACGCACTCACTGGCGCGCGACTTAACCCTCCACGGTTAGACTAAGGAATTAAAGGTTGAATGATAGCTCATCTTATAAATTGTTCTGCAGTCAGCACTGAAATATTATATAGTAGTCGTAATTTTATTGATCTGTGGGTCCAAACAACACATAGACAAAACATTTTTGCGCCACTTTACAGTGAAAGGCATATCACGATTCTTATTCAAAAATAAAATCAACTTGTTGAGCTGTTTCCATTTATCAGCTACGTGTTCTCTAACAGCAGAGCGTTAGAGACACTTCTTTGATATGCATTTCTATAACACCATTCTGTACACATATCACCCAAACCAATTGGTAACTTATCATTACTGGAGCATGTAGGCTATGGTCATAAACTTAGTCTTGCTCTCATTAATTACCATACCATGAGAATAATCGTGTAAAACTTTATGGTGGCCAAAGCAGTCCTCTGCGTCCCAGCAACTAGCGCAACAAGCGAGCAAACCTTCAGTTCGGCTGGCCGTGTCCAGGAAGCTCGCCGTAATCGCTTAAACCCTGGCACTGTTGACACGATTTTGTTTTTGCGTAGTTTGGGAAAAAATACGCCTTGGCCTACATTATAAGCTGTGTTGAAAAAATAGCCTAAAAGCCCCCCCAAAACAATCTTGAAATGAATATATGAGGAAAAAAAAATTCCTTGTAGACAGGATATTGCAACACTGTATGGGAGAGTAGGTGATAGCGCCAGTGCACCACTGTCATATTAATTTTGTTCTAATAAAACAGCCTGTTTGCAATATTTTGCCTGATCGTATTTCGTTTAGTTGCAAAGATCAGAAATCACGATGAAGTTCAATTAATAGACAGCGCCTAAACTTTGCATTTAGAATTCCAGCCAAAAGCCAAATGTATGTTGTGTTCCACTGAAATCCATAGCGTAACAGAGGAATCGTTTTTTTCCATTGCAAATCATGTCACACAGTCAGACCCACTGTATTCTTTTTCTCTTGCCTCCTTTTTGTGTCGGGTCGGCTTGGCTTCGGGTTGAAAATCAGTGCGAGTTTTAGCAGGGCGGGTTAGCTGTCACGACGGATTGGGTTGGTGCGGGTGTTAAAAAACCTTGAACCGCACATCACTACTACCCGCATTCAAGAACATACGAGAAGTGCTAGACATTCTGAACATCTCCGTTTCATAGAACTTCCTCTTTTAAAAATGACTGCCAGAAAATGGGCCAATCTGAACAACGCATACATATGATGTCATATGTATCTCAATGCCCCCCCCCCCCACCCACCCACTCTCATTCCATTTCCCCCTACGGAAAGTAAATCGCAGCAGTATTCGTGAAGTTCAAGGCGAAATGGCGAGTCATGTACAGAGGTGTACTCTTCCAGGCTGTGGAAGCAGCGTGCAAACGTTCCATAACCTTGCAACTGAAAGAAATGCACGAGATACGTGGCTGCTGTTCATTTTTAATTGGATTCCTACTACACTCAACCACAGACTGTTACTTTGCTCAGCCCATTTCACCTCTGACAGTTTTACTAACCTGGCACGATTTCAAGCCGGATTCTCGCAGCATTTGGTGCTACATAGCGGAGCAGTTCCGACTTTGCGTCTACCTCAACAACCAGTACAAACTGTAAGTATCACGTTTTTGTTACATTGTTTTTAAAACATTAAAAATAGAATATATTCATTTTGCTTGTCTAGCCAATGTCGTATGACGTGATTATCATTCAACAACAGCTTTGAAACGAGATCTGAAATAAATCCGTGAAAATTGTTGCTGCCAATGATCCTGCCATGCTCACATTAAGACGATGGGAAGTCGGCATCTGCGCCTTTAGTTTGTGAAGATGTTTCGCCTGGTGCGTCAACACCAAAACATGAAAGTAGCAGAGATGCCAAGTGATAATGACTTGCTTTGCTTTAGGCTGCAAAGCCAGCCAATCGGCGTCAAGTGCTTGCATTTCATAAAGAGGTTTACAGTTAAGCCCAAAAGGTCGCCAAATAGGTGCAAAACAACGCGTTCAAAATCTCAGCCCTGACAAAACCTTTTGAGAAAGGTTTTTAGGAAGCTTCTGAGGCATTACAGACCCAACCAAAATTTTGTTGTCTATATGTCACATCACAGAACAAGGATAAATACCCCGTTCAACCATTCTAGGTCACCTTTAATTGAAGCCAAATCAGACTTATATTGAGAAAAATACTCAAACTCAGGGTGCCATGTTTTTATAGCCACACTTCAAATGGATAATATCTAGATCTTGTAAATCATTTTATACACATTTCCCTGTAATTCAACTGAAGCTATTTGAAATAGCTGGAAACTCCGGGATCTCCATTAGAATGTAAAATATGTTTGAAGTTCCACAGGTTTGGATACAGTTGCTGCATTTGATGGGTTTTATGGGGTTAACTGTGGAATCGACTTCTTTAAATGATCAATCAAGTACTGATTAACACCAAAACCCAACATACAGCACGGCTCTCTAGGACCAAGGTTAACCACCTATGCTATACGTCATCTAAACCAAAACATAATCTCAATCCATTGACACCCATTTTGGTTTGGACATTACAGTCAACAAGCATGGCATTTTGAATGCACTGTTCAAATAATGAAATATTCAGCAGCCTAACATGCCAAATTCTTGCTGCAAATATAGCAGATTCAATATATTTACTGTTTTTTTTTTTTTTTAATGAAGAGGAGAGTATGTCAATATCACACTGGCTCTGAGCACAACCAAGTATCTCTTGAAAGACACAGAGTATTTCCCATGGGAAACAGCCAAGATAAACCTGGAGCCCATAATGTTCATGTTTGAACGCACCGAGATCTACGGCCCAATTCAGGTTAGTTATTGCACTGAGCAACTGCCCAGATAGCATGCACCTCCGCTCCGGATCTGACCCGGCTCTGTGCCGACTCCAGCTGATCTGGCTCAGAGCCGGGGCAGATCCGAGCGGAGGTGCTTGCTATTTGGGTGACTTATCATCACCAAAACTTGAACAGCAATGAATGTGTGATTACACTTGCCCGACTTTGAATTACGAAATGCTCACATTTTGTACGTGCAATGGCCATAATTTCAACGGCTGTAACATCAATCCAGGGCCCTGGCTGAGTGCGAAACCCAGAAAGAGAGAACCCAGAAATTCAGCTAAAATTAAGGTCTCCTAACCAAAGAAACAAAGAACGGCCACCAGCTCTTTTTGGGTGATGTCTCCTACTGTTTCAGACACGAAAGGCTAATTTACAAATCTGTATCCTGAAAGCTGACGATTCATCATATTTCCTGGTTTTCAGGCATATGTAAAAAAGTTGGTTGGTCCACTTTATGACCATTTTGAAAGCTTCACCAAGGTTTCATCCGTCCCACCTGGCTTCACTGCTCAGTAAGTAATTGCTTTTACAGATAGTAAGTCAATAAACGGTCATGAATTTCCCTTGAATTTATTGCCTTTTTTTCAGCAGCACTTTCATAATTTCTTTTTGTAGATCTCTTTTTCTTTATCTACATATGGCAAACCAAAACAAGGACTGGCCAATGACATGTAAATGCACTGCTGTACCACCATCAAGGCTGGAGAAACTGGTGGCTGCCAACCCATGCCAGTCCTGCAGGAGCCTCATTTGTAGATGCTCATGCAAATGTGTAGTATTTTGCTTCAATATTTTTCTCTCTGCAGGCTTAACCAGATAAATGCAGTCCAACTGGCCTGTGCCGTTGGTTATCCAAAATGCCAGAAGATGGCATCTGATCTCTTTGACCAGTGGAGGAAAGCCCCAACCAAAAATCCGTGAGAAGAAATTTCTTTAAATGTACAATATCTGATCAACAGACGGCCATGCTTTGTCTATTACACATGCTGAGGCAGCGTGTAAAAACAAACGATAGGTCTGCACCGGAGCTTTAGCGCAAAACAAATGAAAAAAAAAAAACTTTAAAAACTGAACGCAGTCTTCAGAATCGATACAAATTTGGGACTGTATTTTGGCAACTGAGTGGTATGACAACATGGATGACACTTGACATTGAAATGCTGTATTGACAAATCTGCTGCTTACACTGATGGCACAAGAAATAAAAGTAATCTTTTTCATACATAGAGACTTCATGGATAGTTTGATAAGAGTCTTAGTTGCCCCGCACTATGTTGTGAGTGAATTGGTGCATCCCCTGTGAGGGACCATAACCTGGTCCAGGGTGTAATACTACCTTTTGCCTAAATCATCCTGGGGTAGACACCTAGATGTTGCTGTAACTCTGACCAGGAGAGTCAATATAAATATATATATATATATAAATATAGATATATTTTACCATGTATTTATAGGTGATGTGAATAATTAAGTACCCTGTTTTATTTTTCAAACATGAACATACATTTATTGAAAACAATAAGTTGTAAAGAGCAACGGACTGCATGAATGTTACTTGTATGGACAAATTCTCATTAGTTTTAACTGACAAATGGATGCGGTTGCACATCTTCTCGATAGTTTTTTTTTTTGGCTGGGGGAGACCATTGGCTGCCAAATAAAGACAGGGTGCAAAAATGATAAGAAATTACCTTCCATTGCAGAATACACCCCAACCTGAGATCCCCGGTGTACTGCAGTGCTATAGCCTCAGGAGGGGAACTAGAGTGGGATTTTGCTTGGGAGATGATGAACACCACATTGCTTCATCAGGAGAAATACTGGCTCGTTGATGCCTTGGCCTGCACAAAGCAAGTGTGGCTGCTCAACAGGTCAGAATTGAGACATCATCCATCTTGAATCACATCATATGCTTTAAAAGCCCCTTCTGACTAAAATTAAGTAGCATTGAAAATGCAAGACTCTCTACCTAGTGTTATAAAAATACAGTTTGTAAGTTTTAGGAGCATTGACTCACAATGTAATTTTTATTGTGTTTTCAAACACTGGGTATTCGGTTTTACCAGACAGTAAAGGTCCGCAATCATGTCACAATGCCATCAGTTCTTCTTCCCTTTGGGCAGTAACTTCACCATATGATGTCACAAAGACACAGCTTTTGGAATTGCTTGTAAGGACTGATTGTGCACCAGGTGACATGATAGGGGATCTTTAAACAATAAATATTCAGCTAAAATATGGGATGGTGCCTTTAATTAAAGGGTAGTAACATTTGTATCCTGTGATCTATGTAACAGTTAAAGGCCCATGCATTACAAACATCCCCCACACCCACCATTTTCAGGGACCAAAGGTTCATGAACACATCGACCTAACTACAAGTCATTTAGTACACCTCTATGCCTACAGCCTACTGAGTATTACTGATCTGTTCTACGGTCAAAAAGGAGTTTTTCCTTCACAACTGAAGGTACTCTAGTATTTTGCCATGTAAAACTATTCTGCAGATTTTAATATGGTTATACCTCTGATCAATTTCCTCTGATTTTTTCAGCCATAATGGCCCACTTCACAAACAGTAACACTTCTTTAGTATTCATGCAGGAAGACATCCATCCATCCATTCTTTATTTCACTAGGGTCGTGGGGGAGCTGGAGCCTATCCCAGGTGACTATGGGGGAAAGGCAAGGACCCACCCTGAACAGCTCGCCAATCGCAGGGTGCACACACCATTCCATATGGGCAATTTAGTGTCTTCAATAAGCCTGACCTGCATGTCTTTGTACTGTGGGAGGAAAGAGGAGAACCCGGAGGAAACCTACGCGGACACAGACAAAGCATGCAAACTTCTCACAGAAAGGCCACAGGCCAGACTCGAACCCATGACCTTCTTGGTGTGAGGCAGCAGTACAAGCCATTGCTGCCCCGATGCAAATAAACTCCCACCTCTCATCAGCTCTTTACTTTTGGGACAAATTTTTGGCTTATGATGCAAAACTTAATGGCAGGATAGTCCCCAAAAATACATGGTCTCAACAAGTGACTGTAATTCTAACAATTCACTCCATTAAAATTCAGACACCCACAAATTAAAGCGAATAGTCAGCAATTTAAATACATATTATACCATGGTCTGGGTGAATAGGTTTTTCTGATTGGCTGGCAAGTATACGTTAAAACCGTGGAACGCCCAGGTAGTTTGGCGGCAGTAGCTTCGCATCGGGTGGTTATTTGCCTCTGCATCGCGCCTTAAAACCGTGTGAGGCGCACCTACGAGTTGATTATCCCTTACTTATTTGATTAATTTCAAATACAGTGTGCTGAAATCAGAGCAGAAACAATCAAAGTTGTACCACGGACCAAATGTTGAAGGACTTCGCTCAAAAAAAATTTTCTGACTTGTGTACCTGGATAAGGAGTGGCATGTCCAGTGATTGGCTCTCTGGTCTTGCAATAAAAAGCTTAGAGGTTGTAACCTGGTCTCTGTATGGAGCTTTTCTGAATGAAACATGTTTGCATCAGCTTCGCAGTGGTACTGGAGTTTCCTCTCACAGACCAAAAGCTGTGCATAAAAAAGCTTGGCTAACTGGAGGGTTTAATTAGCCCATAGGACTGAATGTGTGATTGAATGGTGTGGGCGCCCTTTGATGGGATGGCAAACCGTTTGGGGTATTTGCCTGCCTCTCTCCTATTGGATGTTGGGATAGGCTCCAGCTGTTTCCCAGGCCAGGAATGGACAAATTAGATAATGGATGGATGTTTGGATGGACCTGAAAATATGCTGTATATTTGGATAGGAATGAAATACATTTTAAGTCCTGATCCATATGGTGATGTACACAGATAAAAGATTACCCTTGGTGTCTTACAATTTCAAACAGGTATCTGATGCGCACTCTGGACCCAGATCTGATGCCATTCCTCAGCTTCAATTCTGTGATCAGCTGCGTTGCCAAGAATGCAGTCGGACAATCTCTGGTTTGGGATTTTCTCAAGTCCAAGTGGTCTGAATTGGCCGAAACGTGAGTTCTGTCCCCAGCTTCTTACTACGTAAAACCTGCAACGCAAACTATCCAAAGACATGTCTTCCTCAAGGCTGACGGGGTATCGCTATCCTTCGTGTGGTTGGGCGGCCGGGCGGGCGTCTCCAAAAACTTTGACATCGGGCTGAGGGGTATTCCGTGCATTGCATGCCTATTTTTTTTTTTTTTTTTTTAACCAAACACCAAATAATTAATACCAATGCACCATTGCAATTTCCATTGTTTTATGTTCATTTTTTAAATTTATTTTGTATAGCAGGGATCATCAAATTGCGGTCCAAAAGGGTCTGGAATTGCTGCCATGACTTTTCCCCTTTATCTGGGACAAGGATGTAAAGACAGACTGACAAAAACTAGAAAAGATATTCAAAAAACAGAATATAATACAGTCAGAATCACTCGTGTGTTTCCCAACCCTATTGCTGGAGTACCCCTGCCCTGCATATTTCAGATGTCTCCTTGAATTAACAAACCCAGATCAGGTCATTAAGTACTCCACTAATGAGCTGATTCGCTGAATCAGGTGTGTTAAATTTGGGAGACCTCTGAAATATGCAGGGCAGGGGTACACCAGGAACAGGGTTGGGAAACACTGGTTTAGTAGATGAGTAATTACCTGAGAGAAGTGAAAAACAAGGCTTGATTTCAAGGTACTAACTTGGTGACCCCTAGTGTAGACTGAAAGTTGGATAAAGGAAAACTCAGACCGACATAGTGTTTGTTACTTGCTCCTAGTTTGGATTTACTGTTAAATTGCCTGGTAGCTTTTAGGGATTAAACACTGAGAGGACAAATAGACTGTGGATTTCTATGCTTTTGAATCACATCAGATTTTCAGAGTGAATATTGTTATGGCCCCAATTTGTTATGTTATGGCCCCAATTTGTTATTACATTTACAACACAACAGCTACAGCAACAGCAAGGGATGACAGAAACAGTTTTAAAACTTGAACACGTTTAATGAAAAAAACAAAGACAATTATGACTAAACTAATATTTACAACTACAGACCAAGATTGATTACAAAAAAACATGTATTTACAGTCCCCTGGTGATGTGCTGGGTGAGGAAAAAGGCTCAAACACAAAGGCAAAAAAATCCACAAAAGAAACGTCACAGGTCTTGAACAGAATGGCAGGTCTGCTCATCTTCTTGCAATTTCTCCTACTCCTTTACTGTCTCAATTCTTTTCCTTATATACTCTTTTGCAGACCCCACCCACATTTAGACCTCTTTTTTTTACTTTTCGGGGACTTGCCCCAGACATGTCAAGGACATGTCTAAACATGACTCCAGTCTGAGCTTAACAAAAAAAAAGGTAAATACTGCCATCTAGTGGCCTATATTCACATTACACCTCCATTCCAAAAGGGAAAAATTTTGACTCATAAAGGCAAAATTTTTCTTTTCAATACAAAATGGTTAAGTGAACACTTGTCTATATATACATATCATACAATATTCAAACACATGATATATATATACACATTCAAACACGGGATAAGCAATCAGCAATTACATTGTCTGTACCCTTCACATGCTTAATTTCCAAGTCAAACTCCTGTAAAATCAAACTCCAATTCAACAATCTCCGATTCTTGTTTTTCATCTTACGCAAAAACATTCACGGATTGTGGTCAGTATACACAATCATTGGCTTTTGTCCTGTACAAACATAAACCTCAAAGTGTTGTAAAGAAAGGACCAGAGCCAACAGTTCCTTCTCTATTGTGGAATAGTTCCTTTGGTGGCGATTGAACTTCCTGGAGAAGTATGCCACGGGATGCTCAATGTCATCAGAGTCACTTCTCTGTAGGAGCACAGATCCACAAGCTTGGTCGCTAGCATCGACCGCGATGGAGAACGGTTTGTTGAAGTCAGGAGATTTGAGCACGGGGAAGTGACACAGCAGAGACTTCAGGCTATCGAAGGCTCTCTGGCATGCATCATCCCAGGTGAACTTTACGCCTTTCTTCAGTCGGTTAGTTAGACTGAGAGCAATCTCAGCAAAGTTCTTGCAGAACTTGCGGTAGTATCCGATCATTCCAAGGAAGCGGCGCAAAGCTTTTTTGTTGTCAGGAACTGGAAAGTCCATGATGGCTTGGACTTTAGCATTTATGGGTGCCACCTTACCCTGGCCTATGACGTAGCCAAGATAGGTGACAGTAGCACAACCAAAGTCACTCTTGCTCAGGTTAACAGTCAGGTTAGCCTGGGTCAGGCGCTGGAACAACGTCTCTACATCTTTTAGATGTTCTTCCCAGGAGTCACTCCATGTGATCAGGTCATCGATGTACGCACCCGTGTGTGGCAATCCGGCGATTGTAGACTGTATCATCCTTTGGAACGTGGCTGGGGCATTTTTCATACCAAAGGGTAGGACTTCATACTGGTACAACCCAGATGGTGTGGCAAAAGCAGAGATGCTCTTGGCCCTCTCAGTTAAAGGCACACACCAATAACCCTTCAATAAATCAATCTTGGTCAGAAACTTTGCTTGCCCTACACTATCAATACAATCATCAATCCTAGGTATTGGAAACACATCAGTTCTAGTTACAGCATTGACTTTGCGATAATCTGTACAGAATCTAGTACTTCCATCAGGTTTTGGAACTAGCACACAGGGTGAACTCCAATCTGAGTTGGAGGGTCTGATAATATCATGTTCGAACATGTACTCAACCTCTTTCTCAGCAATCTTTCTCTTTTCAGGATTCATCCGGTACGGATGCTGTTTTATTGGTTTGGCATCACCAACATCTACATCATGAGAGGCTATAGAAACTCTTTTTGGAACATCAGGAAACAGATCCTCATTTTTTTTTATCAACCTCTCAAACTGATCTCTCTGTGAGGGTTCTAAGTGCTGGAGTTTTACATCAAGATTTTGCAACACTTCAGTGTTTGACAATTTACATGAAAGAACTTCAGCTTTAATTCTTGGTTCATCATCTTGAAACTCCCCCTCATCTTCACACGTTTCGACCATTGGAGAATCTGAAGTGACAGCTGCAACCCTAGCATTTATGTCATGATAAGGCTTTAGCATGTTAATATGACACAATTATTTTGGTTTTCTCCTATCTGCAGTCTTCACAATGTAATTGAGATCATTGAGTTTTGTCAGAATTTCATAAGGACCATGAAATCTAGCCTGCAATGGATTGGACTGCAAGGGAAACAACACAAGGACCTTTTCTCCTGGTTTAAACTCACGGCTTCTAGCCTTATGATCATACCAAGTTTTCATTTTTCCCTGACTTGATTTCAAGTTCTCTTTGGCAAGGTCACAAGCTGCACGCAGTCTTTCCTTGAACTTGCTAACATAGTCTAACAGACTGATATGCGGCTCTTTCTCTTGCCATTGTTCACTCAATAATAGCAAAGGTCCTCTCACTTCATGACCAAACACTAGCTCAAATGGACTGAATCCAGTAGACTCCTGCACTGCTTCTCTAGCGGCAAACAACAGCAAATGAACCCCTTCATCCCAGTCTTTCTCATGGTCATAACAATAAGTCCTCATCATTGTCTTGAGAGTGGAGTGAAACCGCTCTAAGGCACCCTGACTTTCTGGATGATAGGCACTAGAAAGAATCTGCTTTGCACCTAGTTCATACACAACCTGCTGAAACAATCCTGAAGTGAAATTGCTACCTTGGTCTGACTGAATTTCCCTGGGAAGGCCAAACAACGTGAAGAACTTTATCAAAGCCTTCGAGATTGCAGTTGCCTTGATGTTACGTAGAGGTATGGCTTCGGGGAATCTGGTAGATGCACACATGATTGTCAACAAGTACAGATTTCCAGATCTAGTCTTGGGTAATGGACCAACGCAATCAACAATGACCCTAGAGAATGGCTCCCCAAATGCTGGGATAGGCTGCAATGGAGCTACAGGTGGGTCTAACTGGTGTTTTCCAACTACCTGACAAGTGTGACAGGTTTTGCAAAAGTTGGAAACGTCTTTCCGAAGCCCAGGCCAAAAGAAGTGTTTCATGATCTTATCAACAGTCTTGTTAACACCAAGATGACCTCCTAAAGGTAAACTATGAGCCATTGTTAAGATCTCATTCCTGTAGACCTTCGGAACAACAATTTGCCTGACCACTGCCCAATCTGCATTGGCAGGGATATCAGGAGGGCGCCACTTCCGCATCAACACACCATCCTTGAGATAATACCCAACTGGAACTGCATCTATTTCTTTATCAGGAAGGGCTGTCCTCTTTAGTACACAAATTTCAGGATCATTAGTTTGCTCCTCAATCAACCGCTTTCTGGACAGAGACAAGTCTCCAGACACATCAGAATCACCGGACCCATCCGGCTGGCTGAATAGAGAACTGATAAAAGTATCTGATAAGTCCTCAAACGGAGAAACCATAGTAGGCCAATCAGAGTCATGAGGCGAACCACCTGAGTCCTGACTATTCAATGTACTGGACGGCACCACATCATCTTCTTCTTTAGCCTTCTTAGCCATAGCACGAGTCACTGCGCAAGAAGGATACAGAGATGGGTCCTCATCCCCATCTTCAGTGCTCGGCTGTGAAGTAAGATGTACAGGGGGAACTACTTTGCCCCCAGCCAGGTCATTGCCTTGCAACAGAGAACAACACCCTTTATAGGTAGACTTAACATAAGTCCCACCTTTACCTGTCCTGTAACTAAATCTGACTTCAAGAATATAGAGCGCAGGGGTACAGATACAGTCCTCCCTTCAATACCTTGTACAAGTATGAAATCCCCTGAAGCGGTCTCATCACGTAACTCCAAGGAGTCCGTCAACAAAAGTGACTGAGAAGCTCCGGTATCCCTAAGGATATATATGGGGACAGGAGTAGTATGCTCATTCAGAGCCACAAATCCCTCTGACACAAATGGAAGAAATTCCTCCCTCACGAAGTCAGCTGTATCAGGCTTTTTAGCCCCACAAGAAGCAGGCAATTTAGCAGATTGGTTATCTTCTACAGGGGTTTCTAACCTTGTTTTCACAAAGGCATTTGGTTTGGTATCCTTTTCTTTTTCTTTCTTAGCTTTAAGGAACCAACAGTTAGTTGTAACATGACCAGATTTCTTGCAATAACTGCAAACTAGACCACTTTTGTCACTGTCAGCTTTCACACTTTGATCAGACCTGTTACTGGATTTCTGAGCACCATCACCAGATTTGTCTTTGTCTTTGGGTGAGGAATCTTGGGTATCACCATAACCCTTTTTCTGAAATTGGGACCATCTATTATTACTGTTAGACTGAAATTTGGACTTATGTGTGAGAACATATTCATCTGCAAATTTGGCAGCTGATTGCAAATTCAGTGCTTGCTTCTCATTAAGGTAGGTCTTAACATCATCTTTAACACAGTTCTTGAATTCTTCAACTAACACCATCTCTTTTAGTGAGTTGAAATCATCCTTGACCTCCATAGAAGTACACCAGCGCTCAAAGCAAACCTGCTTTTCATTAGCAAATTCAACATAAGTCTGATTTTCAGATTTCTTCAGACCTCTGAATTTCTGTCGGTAAGCCTCTGGAACCAACTCATAAGCTCTCAAAATAACCTTTTTGACAACCTCATAATCAGAGGAATCATCTGCAGACAAAGCCGAATAGGCTTGTTAAGCTTTACCCTTGAGGACAGTTTGCAACATCAG
This sequence comes from Gymnothorax reevesii, assembly GCA_029721435.1. Lineage (NCBI taxonomy): Eukaryota > Metazoa > Chordata > Actinopteri > Anguilliformes > Muraenidae > Gymnothorax > Gymnothorax reevesii. The sequence continues at coordinate 24,817,673 of CM056574.1, read as the reverse complement.
AGGCCAGTGTTCCTTTGGCCACTGGCAACTCTTTGCTACCTTTTCAAAACACTGGAAATAGTTGTCAACATCCTTTTCCGAAAATGGAGGCACCAGTTTTACCTCCTGACTGGCACAAAATTTATTTTTAGTTTCAATTTTAATTTTTAGTTGCTCCATTTGGAGTCTTTCTTCTCTATCGAATTTCTCTAATTCAAAATCTCTCTGTCTTGCAGATTTTTCTAACTCAAATTCTCTTTGTTTTTCTTTTTCCTTCCTTTCTATTTTCTCTTCTCTTGCTAATTTTTCTAACTCAAACTGCCTTTGTTTTTCTTTTTCTACCCTTTCTTTCTCTCTTTCTTCCCTCTCAAATTCTCTTTGCTTTTCTTTTTCCTCCCTTTCTTTTTCTCTTTCCTCCCTTTCAATCTCTAGCATTTTTAATTAAAGTTCCATTTCTATATTTGGATTTTCCACTGGAAACTGTTCCAGATCTCCCGGTGCAAACACATTTTCATCAATGTAATATTCAACTATCTCTCGAGCCAGTCTTGCTTTTCGCATGGCTGGTTTCACCTCTGTCAGCTCTAAATGTCTGCAAATTTCTAGCAGTTCTGTCTTTTTAAAAGACTTCAAAACCCCTATGGTTGGTGATGCCAAGAAATCATCCATTGCTGTTGTCAATATATTTATATAGGAAAATTCACAAAAACAATTTTACAATCTGAAATGTTAGATTTTCAATAAATTACTCACAAAATGGCCTCTCCCGGACCTTGAGCCCCCAATTTGTTATGGCCCCAATTTGTTATTACATTTACAACACAACAGCAACAGTAACAACAAGGGATGACCGACACAATTCAAATCCCAAACACATTTAATTAACAAACACCATAACAACTAACTAACCTAAAGACCAAGATTGAATTATGTACAAAACATAAATATTTACAATCCCTTTTCGTGGGGGTGGCTTGGTGATGTCCTGGATGATGAAAATGCTCAAACACAGGCAAAGAAATCCACAAAAGAAACGTCACAGGTCTTGAACAGAATGGCAGGTCTGGTCATCTTCTTGCAATTTCTCCTTCTACTTTACTGTCTCAATTCTTTTCCTTATATACTCTTTTGCAGACCCCACCCACATTTAGACCTTTTTTTTTTTACTTTTCGGGGACTTGCCCCAGACATGTCCAGGACATGTCTAAACATGACTCCAGTCTGAGCTTAACAAAAAAAAAGGTAAATACTGCCATCTAGTGGCCTATATTCACATTACAATATACTGTTGAGAAATTTTAGCCTAGCATGTTATTCTGGCTTTCTCCTCATGCGTGCTGCATAAGCCTTCTTGCACACACATTCAAGTGGTTGGGTTAAGTCCAGTGAATTTACCGCTGTGCCTCATGTTTTCAGTCAAAGATTGAAAGCAGTTTACCAATAGTAACAGTGTGCTACTGCTTGTACCTGACCAATGTCAGGATATCTTAATAGAATATTGGGTATATTGCAAAAAAAAAAAAAAAGAAAAAGCTGCATTAAATTTGTGATGCATTTACATGGAGGCAAAAAACTGGCTATCAAAGGCCTTAAGTAATGTTTCAGAGAGTGTCTTTTTATTATGGTAATGTTGCTTTCATCATTATGAATAATTTACTGCTGCAGTTGAGTCTTTTCCATCAGAAGGTGTTGTATCAGAACAAAAGGACTCATATAACAACAGCTATAGCACTGGTAATAGCTAGCCAACTTTAGAAATAAATGGTACAATGGAGTCTCCTGGACTAAATTTGAGGGGCATATTTGTAAGGTACAATCAGTAACCTGTAATAAAGTTTATTCTATGTACTGATTATTTTTCAAAGAATTACTTTTTTTTAGGTATGGATTGCCTTCATTGTTTGCAGCTGTTGGGAGTGTTACCCGCAGATTTTCTACTGAGTATGAGCTACAGCAGGTAAAATTTGACTGGCCTGATTCTACTCATGAATGCATCAAATGTATTAGCACTGTAATGTCTGCAAAGCTGATCATTTGCAGGATATTTAATCCTTTTGTGACCAATTTAAAATGATGTCATTACTTTTTTTAGAGTGACCCTCCCATTAGAAAAGTAATGAAATCAGATGTCACAACTTGTAATGAACCAGGCAGAAGTAACCACTTGCAGATCAATGACAAAAGCCTCAAGAGTGCATTAATTGTGAACAATGGGCTACAGAACAGACAACGGCATGGGAAAACTCTGGGAGTGGGGCATTCCGAATGGAGCAATAAGCAAGGAGCAGTAGAGGGGCATATCTGAGCCACGGTCAAGGCAGTCCCAAGGTCAGAAGCCAGATGGTCAATCTAGAAATGCTGTGGTCGGACTGCTTCGAAGAGCATGTCCTCTTAGGGGCACGGTCCCTGCCCTTAAGACCGCAGGAGAACAGGAAGGTGTTCCTAAATAAAATGATCATGAAGAGAGATAAATCTTGTTCTTTCAAATATTACCGAACACATAGAAAAGGGGCATAGACAGATGCCGCAAGCAAATAATATAGACAAGACAAAAATCACAAGGGGCAAGATATAAAATTGTTTACATTCAGAGGTGGTGGATGTGACAAGACAATAAATCAACCAGAGGGCACTCAGTAGTGGGGTACCTCAGCTACGCCATATATCTGTTCTTTCGGTCACAGAATATGTTCCGGATCACTTCCAAAATTAAATCATCTCTTCCTTGGACAACCTCCTGTCATCCCTCCAAATTTCGTGCCAAACCGTACATAAATTTTTGAGTTAGCTGGTCAGAAATATCACACAGACCTACGTTAGGCAGATATATTTTAATTCTTCCATATCCAGAATTCAGAATATGTTCCAGATTGCTCCCAAAATTGACTCAACTCATCCTTGGACTACCACCTATCATCCTACCAAATTTCATGCCAAACTATTCATAACTTTGTGAATTATCCCATTTTCAGACAGACAGACAGATGGACAAACAGACAAACAAACAAATGAACCGAATTGAAAATATAACCTCTGAAGGTAATTACGGGAGATAAACCACATGTTATGGCCACAATTTGTTATGGCCTCAATTTGTGATGACGTATCGGACAGCAAGGGATTACAGACAAAATTGTAAAACTTGGACAGATTTAATTAAACAAAGCACTGACAAAGATTGCAATATATATATATATATATAAAAATTGAGATAGTTTCAGTCCCTTGGTAATTGAGATGAAGTTGATATTTTGCGATGTCCTGGGACAGGAAAATGCTCCAACACTGGCAAAAATCCAAAAAAAGCTTCACTGGTCTTGAAAGGAGTGACAGGTCTGGTCAAATGTATCCTTCCACAATTTCTCCTTGAAATTTCTCCAACTACTTTACTCTCTTAATTTTTCTCCTTATATGCTCTTTTGCAGCCCCCTCCCACCTTCCAGACTTTTTGCAATTCTCTGGGACTTTCCCCTCTGAGGCATGCCCAGGACCTGCCCAAAAACCCAGCTCCAGACTGGCTTAACAAAAAAAATGTCAATATTGCCATCTAGTGGCTTTTTCCCCACATTACACACAAAACTCACGAAGGCCGCTGGAACAGAGGACAGCATAATTAATAAGACACAAGGGCTGTAGGATTCCACCTGGTGGCCCTAATGGTAGCCCAGGGGTGGGTGGGGGGAGTCAGGGAAAGACAAGGGTAGGCAACAGAGTTAAGGCTGGGAGCTGAGTCAAGAACCAGCCCAGATGATAGGGAGAGGGACGGGAAGGTTGTCTGAGGCAAGGCTCCGGTGGGGATCGGAGACGCTGTCCTCAGCCGCAAGCCCAATCTGGTGCAGGCTTGTTCACCATCAGAGAAGGGTACCAAGATTTGGAATGAGGACCCTTCCCCAGGAGCCGACGCATGATGGCAACCTCCCTCCAGGAGTAGGTTATGGACCCAGGAGAGAAGGTCAGCTCCCAAGAGTCGATGCCACGGCCTGGAACATGGGAAGGGCCTCTGAGGTGGAGACTTTAGCCCTGGGACTGCCACTGGCCTTTGATAAGATGGTCAGCATACTGCCACTGGAACAGCTGCAGGCATCAAGCCTGAGTCAAGAGAGATCCTCAAGTCAGGGCCAGGTGGAGAGGCGCCCACGGGCTCAGGGTCAGGCAGGGGGGTTTCCGCAGGCTCAGAGTCAGGCAGATGGATGCCCACAGGATCAGAGTCTGGTAAGCTATCCGGAGCAGGTGTAGGTGCAGAGCCCAGGGCCTCCTCCACAACAGGGATAAGAGTAGGAGGCAGCTGCAACTTGGGGTCAGCTGTTCTGAATCCCTTGCGCTCCAGCCCACTGGGTGGCCCACTGAAACACTCCATTTAAGGGCTGCCTAGGTCTTGCTTCCTCTTGCAGCCCCTGGGATCCAGAGGCCAGCAGGAGTCCACCAGGAAAAGGAGGCTGGTGGCAAAGCCTCCACGGGGCCAGAGGAATGAGCCACCTGGGGAGCCCTCTCAGGGCTGGGGGCTGGTGCAGTAGGCCAAACGGGGCTGAACATAGGAGCTGGATATGGCAGCACTGGGTACAGCTAACTCAGGCTCCCGATAGGCAGCGGGGCCTGCAGCCAGGTGATAAAACACCACATGAAGGGAGTGTCAGGGCAAGAAGGATGACTAGAAAGATGAGGGGAAGGACTTGGGGCATCTTACAGGCAGGAACTCTCAGAGAAACACCCCGCACCAACCTACCACTGGATTGTGCTTGTGTAGCCAGGGTCTGCCTAAAACCACTGGGGCATGAGAGGACTCCATTAGGAGGAATGTGACACTCTCCTTATGAAATATGGCTGTGCAAATGAGGAGCATTCTGAGTGACATCACCAAATAGGCTCAGCCAGGCCCCCTAGGGGAATTGTGAGGCGTGGGCAACAGACAGATGAAGGAAGTTGCTGTCTGCCCCAGTATCAATGATAGCCTTAGTGGAGACCTCCCGGCCCCCTCAGGTCATCTAAACAGGTAGCTAGGGCCAGGCGAAGGAGACTGTGGCCCCAAAGAACATCTCTTCCTGCGCCTGGCTGGACTGACAAAGGGGACAATAAGCAATCAAGTGGTGCCTTGCTGCACAGTATAAAAGTATAAAACAAAAGCTCATCTGGCACTGGCACTCCTCCGGGCTGAGATGGGGCTGCTGGCTCTGTAAGTCAGTCTAGGCTCCAGGCAGGAAGGAGGAATGGAGGAAGAGGAGGTGGCCGCAGAGACTTCAGGATGGAGGGAGGTGGCTCTAAGCTGAACATTAAAGCACCCAGGTGGTGCAGGGGTCTGCAACCCAGGCTACCGGTCTAACTGCCTCTCTTGCTGCCGAGCCTCAGTTCGCTGCTCTAAGTCAATGAGGCTATCCAAATCTGGAGATAGGATGACAGTGGTGAGTTCATCTACAATGTAGTACTACCCAGTCCTACAAGCCAAACAGGAAGGTGTCATTAAGGGTCTGGGGATCCCTGTGCCTGAAGGTGATGAGTAATATCAGCAGGGAGTGCTGAATAGGGAACAAAGATGGCTGTAACTCAAAGATCACCGGAAATTGCAGCAGGTGGAAGAGTTGCTGTCATAGGACTCCAACATTGCCAAGTTGGGCTCCCAGAGGCCAACAGCTTGAGGAATAATTTTTTGTGGGATGGAACGGGCTGGTAGAGTGACAGCAGCAGAATCTAGAGTGATGTTGCTAAGTGCCGCCAGCTGACGAGTGATCGCGTTGACACCCTGGTGCAACTTACAAAGTTCCTCCTCATGCTGAAGGACAAGGTTGCCCTGGTACTTGAGGACGTCAGAGAGAGGAGGTTGATGCACAGGTTTTATACTTGGATGGACTGCACTGTTATAAACCAGGCAGGGGAAACCACTTGTGGAGCAATGAAAAACGCTGCAAGTGCAAATTTATTTAAAACAATAGGCAACAATCCAGAAGAGGGTAGAAGAGAAACCTCAAGCTGACGAGCAGGTGACGAGTCGAGCGATAAGCATGCGGCCTTCGGGGAATATCCGAGCTGTGGTCAATCCAGCGGTACAGTCCAGGTGTCAGAAGCCAGGTGGTCAATCCAGTTATGCGGTGGCCTGACTGGTTCCTAGAGGGTTTCTTTAAAGGGACATAGTTCATGCTCTGGAGGCTGCCAGTGGACAGGAAGGTGTTGCTAATCAAGTGCTCACAAGGAGAACAAACATTTTACTTCTAAAAATTACTGAACAAACATAGAAGAGAAGCTTAGCCAAATACAAGATTACTTGAAGGTAACTAGGCAAGGGGCAATGACAACCCAGTGAAGACTGAGACACCACAAAAAAATGATATAACACTCAAGAAACAGGAGAGGTATACAGATTGGGAGGCAGGAGATAAGATAAGACAATAAATCAATTAAGGAAGACAAACTGTGATCGTCCTGCCCTGCAGTCCCTCCCCCCTCCTGCTGTCTGCACCTCCACTTCAACGAACCACACCTGCTGCTCGTTGAGGTGGAGGTTCTGAAGAGTATAAAGGAGCTGCACTGCCAAACAGACAGTGCAGCTGCATTCTGTGTGTTATGGAGCCCTGTTGTTGGTTGCCGCTGCTCCTCTCTGTTTAACTAAATATTTATTTATATTTTTACTCAGCCTGTGCAATTGGGTTACTTTCTTTGGTGTTGGGTACATGGTCCCAGTGCCTGCCAGCTTCATGTCTTCTGCCGGTGGGGGCAGACCATGACAAACTGCCAAACACACAAAGATTGCTGGAACATGAGAGGGGCTATTCCATGAAATACAAGGGTTGTGACCCAATTAAAGTTAAACATTTCATTTCCATTGCGATGGAAACTCACAATTATAATGTGTGCTTTGTCAGACAGTGAATGTAATTGGCTGACGAAATACAGTCTTTTTGGACAATTAAGCAGGAAAAATTTATTGATCTGGGACAGGTTGTTCAAATCTGGCTTGGGTCCTCTCTGTGTGACGTTTGCTTGCTCTCCCAGTGATTGCCTGGATTTTCTTGTAGTTCAAAGATAAGCATTTTAAGTTATTGCAAGACTTTAACTGGTAATGGTATGTGTGCCCTGTGATGAAATGATGTTCAGTCCAGGGTGTATTCTTTCCTGGTGGATCTCAATCCCAGAGTTTTTCCTGTAAGAGTAAGTATAGTTTACTATAAAGAGTTTTACCAGTGAAAATAACTGGCTATATTACGGAGGGTTTGGTGATGGTATGCCGTTTCTGGCCCCGTGAGCAGAGGTGGGGTGACTGCATAATATGTAGGGAAATCAAATGAAGTGGAAATAGTGAAGGGGTTAACCTTCACCTTTTCACCCCTTAACTGTCACCTGCATTTTCTCACATTTGGTCCGGGCCTAATTAGGGCCCAGTGACAATTAAGGGGTTGGAACGGAGAGGGTATTCTCTAGTCATGAGTGCAATATGAAAAAATGAGTCAGCAATAAGCAGTAACTGGACTTAACTTTAATTTCTTTACTTTCATGCAGGTGAAGGAGATGGGGGCCAGCGAAGGTGAAGGCTCTGTATCATCACCTCTTTGGAAAGATACCTTGGAGAGAATAAAAGAGAACATCAAAATGATGGAGGAAAACAAACGTATTTTGTTCCAGTGGTTTCAAATGGAGGTTTCACGAGGAAACAATATGAAACTTTCCAATTAAGAATAAATTTTCCGAGAAGAAAGAACATTGTACATACAGACACAGTAGAGTGATACATTAAAGGGAAAAAAAATTTGAATAAATGCATGAACTTGGACAAACATAACAAATACAGATGCATGTGTTCATTTTCCACGTGTGTCCTCTTGTCCCCTTAAATATGGAAGGGTCACTCCAAATCAATGCAGTTTTTCCGCAATGGTCTCCTCTATATCCTGTCATAAAGCATCCCAATCATGATGGGAGTGTTCTCTTCCAAGATGACAATGGCCCATGCCTCGAAGGGCACAAGGGGTTCCCCACTGCACCCTCTCCACAAGCACTTCACAACCGAGTGTCACTCCATTTGAAATCTCCGTTGCAGGGATGGAGGCACCTTCATTAATGCAGCAGTCAGTTACTATGAAAAAGAAAAGAGCAGGAGTGTGAGATTTTGATCCCAAACACCGCCACTCTTCACTCAGTCAGTGCTCCTCCTCTCCCTCCTGTAGCCCCTTCCTCAAAGCCCATTTATGAGTTCAGTTTTCCAGTGGCTCATAAAGAACTTAATCTATGTGACCCCTGGCGGAGAATGTGTCCTACTAACAGAGAATATTCTTGTTGTTCAAATGTATCCAAACGCCTATCAAGAATTGATTACTTTTTAGTGTCCAATGATCTCTTTCCAAGAATAACAGATTGTGTTTATGACTCCATTATAATTTCAGATCACGGTCCAGCATCGCTTATATATAACGACCAAAAACTTGTGCGGGGAGCTTGGAGGTGGCGACTCCACCCTAAATGGATACATGATCCCAACTTCCTCAAATTTGTGGGAACACAAATAGACTACTTTTTTGATATTAATAAGGATGAAACCCCAGCCTCTGTGAGATGGGAGGCATTTAACCCCTTAAAACTCCGGGAAATTTTGCCTAAAATGCCTATGAAAAGCATACCCAAAGTAAATTGAACGCTGTTCTTGAACCGTTTGGACTATATGGATGGTTATGGTCTCATTTGAAAGGAAACACTCTGAAGTTTTACCCCAATACTAGAAATACTCTAAGTGCTATTGTCATTGAGTAATCCAAGCTGGAACACACTGAAGTAGAAGGTTTTTACTCTCGCCAAAATTTTTTTTTGCAAAAAGATGCCTGAAGATGAGAGCAGCTGGGACTTATTAGCTGAATAACACAATGGGACAACAGCATGAAGTCTTACTTAGTTCCAGTTCAAATTTGATAACAATCCTACAGAAAATGAGCATTTTACACATGTTTTTCTAAGGCCATGTCTAGGCGTTTCCAAAAATGGCCATTTGGAGACTCCAAAAGGACCCTTGGATAACCATAGTCACATACCTAGGATAAAAGGGCATAACTCTTGAACGCTTCAACGTACAGTCATAATGTTGGGTTCTTATGAAAGGTGACACTTAGAGGAATCCAATCTCATATCCAGATTCACTATCAATATTGCTGAAAAAAAGTTACTGAAGCATAAACTCAAATTTGTGCACATAAGAGTCAAAACGAGTGCCGTTATGTAAAAAAATGCTTTTTTATATGAAAGGTAAACAAACAAATAACCTTTACGCAGCAAACTCACAGTAAAATATTAACAATATATGATCTATAAAAAAAAAATGTAAAAGTTCCTGAAGCACAAACTCAAATTTGTGCATATAAAAGTCAAAACAAGTGCTGTTATGTAAAAAATGTTTTTTAAATGAAATGTAAACAAACAAATAACCTTTCCATAGCAAATTATTTACAGTATATGATAAATAAAAAAATAAAAAGGTTACTGAGGCATAAACTCAAATTTGTGTATATATACCCCAAGGGGAGGAGATTCTGACTTTGTGCTTTTCCATATATCCAAAGCAAAGGAGAGATTCCTTTGTCTTTGTCCTTGCCTGTAAGGAAGACCCTATGTGGCACATAGTAAAATGGATCCTCTTTACTTACTTTGTCTCACTCTGATTTCTTACAGGGATGAAAATTAAAATTCCCACAACAACCAACGCCGGCGAAAAAATAACTTCCTTCCACCTTCGGTGACGGAGGTAATAATGCGTAATATGGTAATAATATAATCATCATAATATCAGCATCATATTAGCATATCCTTTTCCCGTAATTATTTACCCAGAATTACAGAATAAGAAACAGAATCACCAACTCCGGTGAAAACATGACGTCCTTCCACCTTCCGTGACAGATGCAAATAATACGTAATAATAATAATAATAATAATAATAATAATAATAAAATATAAACGTAATATTATTATATAATGAAATATAAGTTATAATATGATGCGTACTTGTCAAGAGTAATGTCATCTCCCTTGAGAAACATTTCCTCTGCTACGGAGCCATCACGGTTTTGGTCAGATATTTCTTCCCCTGAGCTATCACTTGCACGCCAAGTGCACAGCTCTGCAGCTTCTGAACTGAAAATGATTTTTTTTCGCAACCTTTTCGCTATTTTTTCTTTCAAACTCCGTAAACAACCATCAAACATTCGCTGGAAATCTCTCTCTGCCTCGCTCTGTTTTGCGGAACGCACAGCACGCATTACGCACAGCTGAGCCATATTCTATCCATTCTCTGACGCGAGCGATAGGCAGCGCAAGCTTTTTCTCCACCCCAACAACCTATATATCGGCGTTTCCAGAATTTCGGTGGTATTACAATGCAACAATCGTCGTCTCGAAGGTAAGCACTCGTTCACATAGCTCAAAAGGACCTCATTAAAATGCAAACCACGTGATCTCATGAACTGGTACATTCGGCGTAGGTCTTACGCATTGTTTAGGCTTATTCACCGTAGTCCGCCTCATCACAAGTAACATTGGAAAGCGATTATGACTCCGGACTTCCCGTGCTTCTCTTTACTCAGGGATTAGAAACAACGCATGTGTTTCATGATTGTTTAAATTGTTTTAATGAAATAAGACCATTTGAAACGTTTTTATGCAGTTCCATTGCTTTTAATCCCTCGGTAAAGACAAGCCTGATAATTCCTGTGTCATAATCGATTTCCGTGTCATTAGTGGGGAAATCCACCGTAATGCACGTGAAACTGATTAACTTCATGCACGATGACTTTCCGAGAGTGAATTTCCTCGGTGCGCTTTGATTGAATAATTTCTGACTACGGCACAAAGACGTGAATATCACTAAGAGGAGAAACACGCATAGGACGTAAGCCTTGGCATCTCTAAACATCGTCCAAGACATCAAAGTTCAAGGTTTTCAAGTTGTCAAATCCTATCTTTGTGGATGTCTACCACATAAATCAAACTTGCAGTGGCTTTTTATATGAGAACTTCGATTTTAAATTTGATTTCCGCAACTGGAATCGACTGCAGCCTGCCTTCTTTTGTTCCACTCGTTGATGGAGGCATTGTTTGTGGCTGTTTTACCGAGATGAAATGCACTATAGATGTCCAAGTCGACAGCATCTTTTTGGGGCCTTTACAGCCATGTGAACTCCAAGGAACATACTAGAAATAATTATTCTCATAAGAAATGTTTGGAATTTAAAATTACAGTTGCAATTTAACAAAGGCAAGTGTCCGACAAGAAAGGGAATTTAGAATTGTAGGTTAAATTTTCGATGAATAAATGCATGCAGCTATGTTATGAAATTTTATTACTTTTATCCTTGCAAGTATCCCCCTCCCCCAGAAAAAAATAGCTGCCTCCAAATTAACCAACCGAAAGCTTTATAACTTGAAAATCTGCGGGGTTTTTTAAAAAAATAATAATTATAATGATAAAAGGTTTAATATGGCTCTTTACTTGTTATACTCTCTAATACTAGGGAATCCTTAGAATGTGTAGAAACTGCTTTTAAATGTGAACAGCTCGGAAAAGTGTCACATGGAGTTCATTTTGCCACATTTTTGTTATTTAATGACATTCTTTTGTTATTCAATGAGAATCTCCAAGGCAATTTTATAAACTGTAGGGCTGTCTAGAAAACCATTTCATTGTTTCCACCTGTACATGCGTGATCTTATGAATAGACTTACTGTATCACATATCTAAATCGCTGTTTGGGACCTGTTCCCTCTTGTTCCTCTAGAAAAATATATAAAATGTTCTTCAATGTAATACCAAGTTTGACTGGGATTTAGAAATATTCATCAGTGTGGGACGCATTAATTTTAAAATGACAATTAAGATTGTACAAAGGTAATAAGTCTAATCTAAATTGCTGTTTTAAAATCAATGCATCCCACACTGATGAATATTTCTAAATCCCAGTCAGACTTGGTATTATATTAGAAAAAATATACAATATGTTTATCAGAGGAACAAGAGGGAACAGGTCTCAAACAGTGATTTACAGCGCCCTCCATAATCATTGGCACCCCTCGTTAATATGTGTTAAAAGCCTTCCAATAAATTCAATTTTTATTGCAGAAGCATACTTTCACACTGAAAATTGTAGAAAAATGTAACCTTCATCTCAATTGAATTTTAAGGGGGAAAAAAATGCCTGACTAAGAACTAATTATTTTTCATAAAATCACCTGTCCCACAATTATTGGCATCCCTAACAATTACTGGGAATTAATTGTAATTGAAGTATTTCTGTCATTTCTACGGTAGTTTACGAAGTTGATCACAGTATCTAGGAACATTTAATTAGTAATTCATCACTACCTGTTTCCCTGGGGTATAAATATGATGTGACAGAGAGGCCATTTCTCCTATCCACTCTTCATAAAGGAACACACATACAAGTAAAGCAGATGTGTGTCGACCTTCACAAGTCAGGCAATGGCTACAAGAAAATAGCCACTTACCTGCACCTGCCCATATCTACTGTCAGAGGAATCATAAAGAAATTTAAAACAACTGGAATAGTGGTAAACAAGCCTGGACGAGGACGCAAGGTTATTTTGCCACCACGCACAGTGAGGAAGATGGTAAGAGAAAAAAAAAGTTCCCCAAAACTCACTGTTAAAGAATTGCAACCAGTAGTAGCATCTTGGGGTCACAAAGTCTCCAAAACAACCATCAGGCGCTATCTACATGCCAACAAGCTGGAGGCATGCACGGAAAAAACCTTTTCTCACTTACAATCATAAATGCAAACGTCTGGAGTCTGCTAAGCGGTACTGGGACTTCAGCTGGGACTGTGTGCTTTGGTCAGATGAGACCAAGATAGAGTTTTTTGGCAACAAACACTCTAAGTGGGTCTGGCGGAACACATAAGATGAGTATGCAGAAAAGCACCTCATGCCCACTGTGAAGTATGGGGGAGGATCGGTGATGCTGTGGGCCTGTTTCTCTTCCAGAGGCCCTGGGAACCTTGTTAGGGTGCATGGCATCATGAACGCTTTGAAATACCAGGACATTTTAAATCAAAATCTGGTGGCCTCTGCCCGAAAGCTGAAAATGGGTCGTCACTGGATCTTTCAGAAAGATAATGACCCTAAACATGTGGCCAAATCTACGCAGAAATGGTTCACCAGACACAGAATCAAGCTCCTCCCATGGCCGTCTCAGTCCCCAGACCTCAACCACATTGAAAACCTGTGGAGTGAGCTGAAGAGGAGAGTGCAGAGGAGAGGACCCAGGTCGCTGGATGATTTAGAGAGATTGTGCTAAGAGGAATGGTCGAAGATCCCTCTTTCTGTATTCTCCCATCTTGTGAAACATTATAGGAGAAGCTTAGGTGCTGTTTTGTTGGCAAAAGGGGGTTGTACAAAGTGTTAACATCAGGGATGCTAATAATTGTGGCACACATGATTTGATGTTAAAGAATTATTTCTTAATGTGGGATTTTTCTCCCACTGATTCAGTTTTTTTGTAAATAATATAGGACCACTCATTGTGGTCCTATATTATTTAGAAAAAAACTGAATTTATTAGAAGCTAAAGAAGACATCTTAACCAGGGGTGCCAATAATTATGGAGGGCGCTGTAGTTTTCCATATGTGATACAGTAAGTTTATTCATAAGATCATACATGAACAGGTGAAACACTGAAATGCTTCTGGACAGCACTACAGTCTATAAAATTCCCTTTGAGAATCTCATTGAATAACAAATGTGGTAAAATGAACTGCATGGGACACTATTCCGAACTGTTAACATTTAAAAGCAGTTTCTACACATCCTAAGGATTCTCTAGTATTAGCGTGTATAACAAGTAAAGAGCCATATTAAATCTTTTATTATTACTAAAAAAAAAAAAACAAGATGTGTTTGTGAAACACTGATGCCTCTGCGGACTGTTAAAGTTTTTGTAATCAAGCGTCATGCTCCAAGGTCAAGGTCACAAGGTCAAAAGTCATGACCCCATCTGAAACGGACAGGTGAAAGACTATATGTTTGTTTACGGGGTCATAAAAAACCCTTGCGGATTTTCAAATTATAAAGCTTTGGGTTGGCTATTTTTCCTCTTTTTTTCTGGGGGGGATACTTACAAGGATAAAAGTTATGCATTATGCAGAATTCTTGGTGTATCCACCCTGGATTTTTTCCCTGCTAGAGTACCCACCCCGGAATTCCAGAGTCTCGGAAGGAGGGACGGTACAGATTTTTTTGTGATGCCCAATGTTTACTGACCTTTACTAAAAGTTTATTATTTCGCTGGGGTGTGGGGCAATTGCTCTTTCCGAAATCGTGGTATCCCTGGGGTATTGCCTGTGCATCTTGGCCACGACCCCTTAACGATCTTGCAAATTCCCCTTCCCCCAAATAATTCTAATCCCATACAAGTAAACATTTGTGTAGCTTAGTTCTGGTCAGTAATGTAATACAGCTTTTTAGCTTTGGGATCTCCTTTCAAAAATTTCTGGATCCACCTGTACCAACACAAAGAGTAATGAATAATAAATTTCAAAACATAGCTGCATGCATTTATTATTCATCGAAAATTTAACCTACAATTCTAAATTCCCTTTCTTGTTGGACACTTGCCTTTGTTAAATTGCAACTGTAATTTTAAATTCCAAACATTTCTTATGAGAATAATTATTTCTAGCATGTTCCTTGGAGTTCACATGGCTGTAAAGGCCCCAAAAAGATGCTGTCGACTTGGACATCTATAGTGCATTTCATCTCGGTAAAACAGCCACAAACAATGCCTCCATCAACGAGTGGAACAAAAGAAGGCAGGCTGCAGTCGATTCCAGTTGCGGAAATCAAATTTAAAATCGAAGTTCTCATATAAAAATCCACTGCAAGTTTGATTTATGTGGTAGACATCCACAAAGATAGGATTTGACAACTTGAAAACCTTGAACTTTGATGTCTTGGACGATGTTTAGAGATGCCAAGGCTTACGTCCTATGCGTGTTTCTCCTCTTAGTGATATTCACGTCTTTGTGCCGTAGTCAGCAATTATTCAATCAAAGCGCACCGAGAAAATTCACTCTCGGAATTTAAGTCATCGTGCATGAAGTTAATCAGTTTCACGTGCATTACGGTGGATTTCCCCACTAATGACACAGAAATCGATTATGACACAGGAATTATCAGGCTTGTCTTTACCGAGGGATTAAAAGCAATAGATGCATAAAAACGTTTCAAATGGTCTTATTTCATTAAAACAATTTAAACGATCATGAAACACATGCGTTGTTTATAATCCCTGAGTAAAGAGAAGCACGGGAAGTCCGGAGTCATAATCGCTTTCCAATGTTACTTGTGATGAGGCGGACTACGGTGAATAAGCCTAAACAATGCGTAAGACCTACGCCGAATGTACCAGTTCATGAGATCACGTGGTTTGCATTTTAATGAGGTCCTTTTGAGCTATGTGAACGAGTGCTGACCCGTCTCGAATGGTCGCTGGTTGCTCGGGCCACAGAGATATGCAATGTGAATATAGGCCACTAGATGGCAGTATTTACCTTTTTTTTTGTTAAGCTCAGACTGGAGTCATGTTTAGACATGTCCTGGACATGTCTGGGGCAAGTCTCAGAAAATAAAAAAAAGAGGTCTAAATGTGGGTGGGGTCTGCAAAAGAGTATATAAGGAAAAGAATTGAGACAGTAAAGTAGTAGGAGAAATTGCAAGAAGAAGGATACATGTGACCAGACCTGTCATTTCTGATCAAGACCTGTGAAGTTTCTTTTGTGGATTTTGCCTGTGTTTGAGCATTTTTCTTTACCCAGGACATCACCAAGCCACCCCAACAAAAGGTACTGTAAATATTTCTGTTTTGTTTGTATATAAATCAATCTTGGTCGTAGTTGTAGATAGTAGATTAGTTAGTTGTTATTGTCTGTTTGATTAAGTGTGTTTGGGTTTTGAATTGTGTCGGTCATCCCTTGCTGTTACTGTGGCTGTAAATTTAATAACAAATTGGGGCCATAACAAATTGGGGGCTCAAGGTCCGGGATAGACCATTTTGTGAGTAATTTATTGAAAATCTAACATTTCAAATTGTAAAATTGATTTTTTTAATTGAATACATATATATTGACAACAGCAATGGATGATTTCTTGGCATCACCAACCGTAGGGGTTTTGAAGTCTTTTAAAAATACAGAACTGCTAGAAATTTGCAGACATTTAGAGCTGACAGAGGTGAAACCAGCCATGCGAAAAGCAAGACTGGCTCGAGAGATAGTTGAATATTACATTGATGAAAATGTGTTTGCACCCGGAGATCTGGAACAGTTTCCAGTGGAAAATCCAAATATAGAAATGGAACTTAAATTAAAAATGCTAGAGATTGAAAGTGAGGAAAGAGAAAAAGAAAGGGAGGACAGAGAAAAAGAAAGGGAGGAAAAAGAAAAGCAAAGAGAATTTGAAAGGGAAGAAAAAGAAAAACAAAGGCAGTTTGAGTTAGAAAAATTAGCAAGAGAAGAGAAAATAGAAAGGGAGGAAAAAGAAAAACAAAGAGAATTTGAGTTAGAAAAATTTGCAAGACAGAGAGATTTTGAATTAGAGAAATTCGATAGAGAAGAAAGACTCCAAATGGAGCAACTAAAAATTAAAATTGAAACTAAAAATAAATTTTGTGCCAGTCAGGAGGTAAAACTGGTGCCTCCATTTTCGGAAAAGGATGTTGACAACTATTTCCAGTGTTTTGAAAAGGTAGCAAAGAGTTGCCAGTGGCCAAAGGAACACTGGCCTCTGATGTTGCAAACTGTCCTCAAGGGTAAAGCTCAACAAGCCTATTCGGCTTTGTCTGCAGATGATTCCTCTGATTATGAGGTTGTCAAAAATGTTATTTTGAGAGCTTATGAGTTGGTTCCAGAGGCTTACCGACAGAAATTCAGAGGTCTGAAGAAATCTGAAAATCAGACTTATGTTGAATTTGCTAATGAAAAGCAGGTTTGCTTTGAGCGCTGGTGTACTTCTATGGAGGTCAAGGATGATTTCAACTCACTAAAAGAGATGGTGTTAGTTGAAGAATTCAAGAACTGTGTTAAGGATGATGTTAAGACCTACCTTAATGAGAAGCAAGCACTGAATTTGCAATCAGCTGCCAAATTTGCAGATGAATATGTTCTCACACATAAGTCCAAATTTCAGTCTAGCAGTAATAATAGATGGTCCCAATTTCAGAAAAAGGGTTATGGTGATACCCAAGATTCCTCACCCAAAGACAAAGACAAATCTGGTGATGGTGCTCAGAAATCCAGTAACAGGTCTGATCAAAGTGTGAAAGCTGACAGTGACAAAAGTGGTCTAGTTTGCAGTTATTGCAAGAAATCTGGTCATGTTACAACTAACTGTTGGTTCCTTAAAGCTAAGAAAGAAAAAGAAAAGGATAATAAACCAAATGCCTTTGTGAAAACAAGGTTAGAAACCCCTGTAGTAGATAGCCAATCTGCTAAATTGCCTGCCTCTTGTGGGGCTAAAAAGCCTAATACAGCTGACTTCGTGAGGGAGGAATTTCTTCCATTTGTGTCAGAGGGATTTGTGGCTCTGAATGAGCATACTACTCCTGTCCCCATATATATCCTAAGGGATACCGGAGCTTCTCAATCACTTTTGTTGATGGACTCCTTGGAGTTACGTGATGAGACCGCTTCAGGGGATTTCATACTTGTACAAGGTATTGAAGGGAGGACTGTATCTGTACCCCTGAGCTCTATATTCTTGAAGCCAGATTTAGTTACAGGACAGGTAAAGGTGGGACTTATGTCAAGTCTACCTATAAAGGGTGTTTCTCTGTTGCTAGGCAATGACCTGGCTGGGGGCAAAGTAGTTCCCCCTGTACATCTTACTTCACAGCCGAGCACTGAAGATGGGGATGAGGACCCATCTCTGTATCCTTCTTGCGCAGTGACTCGTGCTATGGCCAAGAAGGCTAAAGAAGAAGATGATGTGGTGCCGTCCAGTACATTGAATAGTCAGGACTCAGGTGGTTCGCCTCATGACTCTGATTGGCCTACTATGGTTTCTCCGTTTGAGGACTTATCAGATACTTTTATCAGTTCTCTATTCAGCCAGCCGGATGGGTCTGGTGATTCTGATGTGTCTGGAGACTTGTCTCTGTCCAGAAAGCGGTTGATTGAGGAGCAAACTAATGATCCTGAAATTTGTGTACTAAAGAGGAGAGCCCTTCCTGATAAAGAAATAGACGCAGTTCCAGTTGGGTATTATCTCAAGGATGGTGTGTTGATGCGGAAGTGGCACCCTCCTGATATCCCTGCCAATGCAGATTGGGCAGTGGTCAGGAAAATTGTTGTTCCGAAGGTCTATAGGAATGAGATCTTAACAATGGCTCATAGTTTACCTTTAGGAGGTCATCTTGGTGTTAACAAGACTGTTGATAAGATCATGAAACACTTCTTTTGGCCTGGGCTTCGGAAAGACGTTTCCAACTTTTGCAAAACCTGTCACACTTGTCAGGTAGTTGGAAAACACCAGTTAGACCCACCTGTAGCTACATTGCAGCCTATCCCAGCATTTGGGGAGCCATTCTCTAGGGTCATTGTTGATTGCGTTGGTCCATTACCCAAGACTAGATCTGGAAATCAGTACTTGTTGACAATCATGTGTGCATCTACCAGATTCCCCGAAGCCATACCTCTACGTAACATCAAGGCAACTGCAATCTCGAAGGCTTTGATAAAGTTCTTCACATTGTTTGGCCTTCCCAGGGAAATTCAGTCAGACCAGGGTAGCAATTTCACCTCAGGATTGTTTCAGCAGATTGTGTATGAACTAGGTGCAAAGCAGATTCTTTCTAGTGCCTATCATCCAGAAAGTCAGGGTGCCTTAGAGCGGTTTCATTCCACTCTCAAGACAATGATGAGGACTTATTGTTATGACCATGAGAAAGACTGGGATGAAGGGGTTCATTTGCTGTTGTTTGCAGCTAGAGAAGCAGTGCAGGAGTCTACTGGATTCAGTCCATTTGAGCTAGTGTTTGGTCATGAAGTGAGAGGACCTTTGCTATTATTGAGCGAACAATGGCAAGAGAAAGAGCCGCATATCAGTCTGTTAGACTATGTTAGCAAGTTCAAGGAAAGATTGCGTGCAGCTTGTGACCTTGCCAAAGAGAACTTGAAATCAAGTCAGGGAAAAATGAAAACTTGGTATGATCATAAGGCTAGAAGCCGTGAGTTTAAACCAGGAGAAAAGGTCCTTGTGTTGTTTCCCTTGCAGTCCAATCCATTGCAGGCTGGATTTCATGGTCCTTATGAAATTCTGACAAAACTCAATGATCTCAATTACATTGTGAAGACTCCAGATAGGAGAAAACCAAAACAATTGTGCCATATTAACATGCTAAAGCCTTATCATGACAGAAATGCTAGGGTTGCAGCTGTCACTTCAGATTCTCCAATGGTCGAAACGTGTGAAGATGAGGGGGAGTTTCAAGATGATGAACCAAGAATTAAAGCTGATGTTCTGTCATGTAAATTGTCAAACACTGAAGTGTTGCAAAATCTTGATGTAAAACTCCAGCACTTAGAACCCTCACAGAGAGATCAGTTTGAAAGGTTGATCAAGAAATATGAGGATTTGTTTCCTGATGTTCCAAAGAGAGTTACTATAGCCTCTCATGATGTAGATGTTGGTGATGCCAAACCAATAAAACAGCATCCATACCGGATGAATCCTGAAAAGAGAAAGATTGCTGAGAAAGAGGTTGAGTACATGTTAAAACATGATATTATCAGACCCTCCAACTACGATTGGAGTTCACCCTGTGTGCTAGTTCCAAAACCTGATGGAAGTACTAGATTCTGTACAGATTATCGCAAAGTCAATGCTGTAACTAGAACTGATGTGTTTCCAATACCTAGGATTGATGATTGTATTGATAGTGTAGGGCAAGCAAAGTTTCTGACCAAGATTGATGTATTGAAGGGTTATTGGTGTGTGCCTTTAACTGAGAGGGCCAAGAGCATCTCTGCTTTTGCCACACCATCTGGATTGTACCAGTATGAAGTCCTACCCTTTGGCATGAAAAATGCCCCAGCCACGTTCCAAAGGATGATACAGTCTACAATCGCCGGATTGCCACACACGGGTGCGTACATCGATGACCTGATCACATGGAGTGACTCCTGGGAAGAACATCTAAAAGATGTAGAGACGTTGTTCCAGCGCCTGACCCAGGCTAACCTGACTGTTAACCTGAGCAAGAGTGACTTTGGTTGTGCTACTGTCACCTATCTGGGCTACGTCATAGGCCAGGGTAAGGTGGCACCCATAAATGCTAAAGTCCAAGCCATCATGGACTTTCCAGTTCCTGACAACAAAAAAGCTTTGCGCCGCTTCCTTGGAATGATCGGGTACTACCGCAAGTTCTGCAAGAACTTTGCCGAGATTGCTCTCAGTCTAACTAACCAACTGAAGAAAGGTGTAAAGTTCACCTGGGATGATGCATGCCAGAGAGCCTTCGATCACCTGAAGTCTCTGCTGTGTCACTTCCCCGTGCTCAAATCTCCTGACTTCAACAAACCGTTCTCCATCGCGGTCGATGCTAGCGACCAAGCTTGTGGATCTGTGCTCCCACAGAGAAGAGACTCTGATGACATTGAGCATCCCGTGGCATACTTCTCCAGGAAGTTCAATCGCCACCAAAGGAACTATTCCACAATAGAGAAGGAACTGTTGGCTCTGGTCCTTTCTTTACAACACTTTGAGGTTTATGTTTGTACAGGACAAAAGCCAATGATTGTGTACACTGACCACAATCCGTTAATGTTTTTGAGTAAGATGAAAAACAAGAATCGGAGATTGTTGAATTGGAGTTTGATTTTACAGGAGTTTGACTTGGAAATTAAGCATGTGAAGGGTACAGACAATGTAATTGCTGATTGCTTATCCCGTGTTTGAATGTGTATATGTATATCATGTGTTTGAATATTGAATGATGTGTATATATAGACAAGTGTTCACTTAACCATTTTGTATTGAAAAGAAAAATTTTGCCTTTATGAGTCAAAATTTTTCCCTTTTGGAATGGAGGTGTAATGTGAATATAGGCCACTAGATGGCAGTATTTACCTTTTTTTTTGTTAAGCTCAGACTGGAGTCATGTTTAGACATGTCCTGGACATGTCTGGGGTAAGTCTCAGAAAGTAAAAAAAAGAGGTCTAAATGTGGGTGGGGTCTGCAAAAGAGTATATAAGGAAGAGAACTGAGACAGTAAAGTAGTAGGAGAAATTGCAAGAAGAAGGATACATGTGACCAGACCTGTCATTTCTTATCAAGACCTGTGAAGTTTCTTTTGTGGATTTTGCCTGTGTTTGAGCATTTTTCTTTACCCAGGACATCACCAAGCCACCCCAACAAAAGGGACTGTAAATATTTCTGTTTTGTTTGTATATAAATCAATCTTGGTCGAAGTTGTAGATAGTAGATTAGTTAGTTGTTATTGTCTGTTTGATTAAATGTGTTTGGGTTTTGAATTGTGTCGGTCATCCCTTGCTGTTACTGTGGCTGTAAATTTAATAACAAATTGGGGCCATAACAAATTGGGGGCTCAAGGTCCGGGATAGACCATTTTGTGAGTAATTTATTGAAAATCTAACATTTCAAATTGTAAAATTGATTTTTTTTAATTGAATACATATATATTGACAACAGCAATGGATGATTTCTTGGCATCACCAACCGTAGGGGTTTTGAAGTCTTTTAAAAAGACAGAACTGCTAGAAATTTGCAGACATTTAGAGCTGACAGAAGTGAAACCAGCCATGCGAAAAGCAAGACTGGCTCGAGAGATAGTTGAATATTACATTGATGAAAATGTGTTTGCACCCGGAGATCTGGAACAGTTTCCAGTGGAAAATCTAAATATAGAAATGGAACTTAAATTAAAAATGCTAGAGATTGAAAGGGAGGAAAGAGAAAAAGAAAGGGAGGAAAAAGAAAAGCAAAGAGAATTTGAAAGGGAAGAAAAAGAAAAACAAAAGCAGTTTGAGTTAGAAAAATTAGCAAGAGAAGAGAAAATAGAAAGGGAGGAAATAGAAAAACAAAGAGAATTTGAGTTAGAAACATGTGCAAGACAGAGAGATTTTGAATTAGAGAAATTCGATAGAGAAGAAAGACTCCAAATGGAGCAACTAAAAATTAAAATTGAAACTAAAAATAAATTTTGTGCCAGTCAGGAGGTAAAACTGGTGCCTCCATTTTCGGAAAAGGATGTTGACAACTATTTCCAGTGTTTTGAAAAGGTAGCAAAGAGTTGCCAGTGGCCAAAGGAACACTGGCCTCTGATGTTGCAAACTGTCCTCAAGGGTAAAGCTCAACAAGCCTATTCGGCTTTGTCTGCAGATGATTCCTCTGATTATGAGGTTGTCAAAAATGTTATTTTGAGAGCTTATGAGTTGGTTCCAGAGGCTTACCGACAGAAATTCAGAGGTCTGAAGAAATCTGAAAATCAGACTTATGTTGAATTTGCTAATGAAAAGCAGGTTTGCTTTGAGCGC
This sequence comes from Gymnothorax reevesii, assembly GCA_029721435.1. Classification (NCBI taxonomy): domain Eukaryota; kingdom Metazoa; phylum Chordata; class Actinopteri; order Anguilliformes; family Muraenidae; genus Gymnothorax; species Gymnothorax reevesii. The sequence goes on along the minus strand of CM056574.1, from coordinate 24,795,167 downwards.
TGGTGTACTTCTATGGAGGTCAAGGATGATTTCAACTCACTAAAAGAGATGGTGTTAGTTGAAGAATTCAAGAACTGTGTTAAGGATGATGTTAAGACCTACCTTAATGAGAAGCAAGCACTGAATTTGCAATCAGCTGCCAAATTTGCAGATGAATATGTTCTCACACATAAGTCCAAATTTCAGTCTAGCAGTAATAATAGATGGTCCCAATATCAGAATAAGGGTTATGGTGATACCCAAGATTCCTCACCCAAAGACAAAGACAAATCTGGTGATGGTGCTCAGAAATCCAGTCACAGGTCTGATCAAAGTGTGAAAGCTGACAGTGACAAAAGTGGTCTAGTTTGCAGTTATTGCAAGAAATCTGGTCATGTTACAACTAACTGTTGGTTCCTTAAAGCTAAGAAAGAAAAAGAAAAGGATACTAAACCAAATGCCTTTGTGAAAACAAGGTTAGAAACCCCTGTAGTAGATATCCGATCTGCTAAATTGCCTGCCTCTTGTGGGGCTAAAAAGCCTAATACAGCTGACTTTGTGAGGGAGGAATTTCTTCCATTTGTGTCAGAGGGATTTGTGGCTCTGAATGAGCATACTACTCCTGTCCCCATATATATCCTAAGGGATACCGGAGCTTCTCAGTCACTTTTGTTGATGGACTCTTTGGAGTTACGTGATGAGACCGCTTCAGGGGATTTCATACTTGCACAAGGTATTGAAGGGAGGACTGTATCTGTACCCCTGCGCTCTATATTCTTGAAGTCAGATTTAGTTACAGGACAGGTAAAGGTGGGACTTATGTAAAGTCTACCTATAAAGGGTGTTTCTCTGTTGCTAGGCAATGACCTGGCTGGGGGCAAAGTAGTTCCCCCTGTACATCTTACTTCACAGCCGAGCACTGAAGATGGGGATGAGGACCCATCTCTGTATCCTCCTTGCGCAGTGACTCGTGCTATGGCCAAGAAGGCTAAAGAAGAAGATGATGTGGTGCCGTCCAGTACATTGAATAGTCAGGACTCAGGTGGTTCGCCTCATGACTCTGATTGGCCTACTATGGTTTCTCCGTTTGAGGACTTATCAGATACTTTTATCAGTTCTCTATTCAGCCAGCCGGATGGGTCTGGTGATTCTGATGTGTCTGGAGACTTGTCTCTGTCCAGAAAGTGGTTGATTGAGGAGCAAACTAATGATCCTGAAATTTGTGTACTAAAGAGGAGAGCCCTTCCTGATAAAGAAATAGACGCAGTTCCAGTTGGGTATTATCTCAAGGATGGTGTGTTGATGCGGAAGTGGCGCCCTCCTGATATCCCTGCCAATGCAGATTGGGCAGTGGTCAGGCAAATTGTTGTTCCGAAGGTCTATAGGAATGAGATCTTAACAATGGCTCATAGTTTACCTTTAGGAGGTCATCTTGGTGTTAACAAGACTGTTGATAAGATCATGAAACACTTCTTTTGGCCTGGGCTTCGGAAAGACGTTTCCAACTTTTGCAAAACCTGTCACACTTGTCAGGTAGTTGGACAACACCAGTTAGACCCACCTTTAGCTCCATTGCAGCCTATCCCAGCATTTGGGGAGCCATTCTCTTGGGTCATTGTTGATTGCGTTGGTCCATTACCCAAGACTAGATCTGGAAATCAGTACTTGTTGACAATCATGTGTGCATCTACCAGATTCCCCGAAGCCATACCTCTACGTAACATCAAGGCAACTGCAATCTCGAAGGCTTTGATAAAGTTCTTCACGTTGTTTGGCCTTCCCAGGGAAATTCAGTCAGACCAGGGTAGCAATTTCACCTCAGGATTGTTTCAGCAGATTGTGTATGAACTAGGTGCAAAGCAGATTCTTTCTAGTGCCTATCATCCAGAAAGTCAGGGTGCCTTAGAGCGGTTTCATTCCACTCTCAAGGCAATGATGAGGACTTATTGTTATGACCATGAGAAAGACTGGGATGAAGGGGTTCATTTGCTGTTGTTTGCAGCTAGAGAAGCAGTGCAGGAGTCTACTGGATTCAGTCCATTTGAGCTAGTGTTTGGTCATGAAGTGAGAGGACCTTTGCTATTATTGAGTGAACAATGGCAAGAGAAAGAGCCGCATATCAGTCTGTTAGACTATGTTAGCAAGTTCAAGGAAAGATTGCGTGCAGCTTGTGACCTTGCCAAAGAGAACTTGAAATCAAGTCAGGGAAAAATGAAAACTTGGTATGATCATAAGGCTAGAAGCCGTGAGTTTAAACCAGGAGAAAAGGTCCTTGTGTTGTTTCCCTTGCAGTCCAATCCATTGCAGGCTAGATTTCATGGTCCTTATGAAATTCTGACAAAACTCAATGATCTCAATTACATTGTGAAGACTCCAGATAGGAGAAAACCAAAACAATTGTGTCATATTAACATGCTAAAGCCTTATCATGACAGAAATGCTAGGGTTGCAGCTGTCACTTCAGATTCTCCAATGGTCGAAACGTGTGAAGATGAGGGGGAGTTTCAAGATGATGAACCAAGAATTAAAGCTGAAGTTCTTTCGTGTAAATTGTCAAACACTGATGTGTTGCAAAATCTTGATGTAAAACTCCAGCACTTAGAACCCTCACAGAGAGATCAGTTTGGAAGGTTGATCAAGAAATATGAGGATTTGTTTCCTGATGTTCCAAAGAGAGTTACTATAGCCTCTCATGATGTAGATGTTGGTGATGCCAAACCAATAAAACAGCATCCATACCGGATGAATCCTGAAAAGAGAAAGATTGCTGAGAAAGAGGTTGAGTACATGTTAAAACATGATATTATCAGACCCTCCAACTCCGATTGGAGTTCACCCTGTGTGCTAGTTCCAAAACCTGATGGAAGTATTAGATTCTGTACAGATTATCGCAAAGTCAATGCTGTAACTAGAACTGATGTGTTTCCAATACCTAGGATTGATGATTGTATTGATAGTGTAGGGCAAGCAAAGTTTCTGACCAAGATTGATTTATTGAAGGGTTATTGGTGTGTGCCTTTAACTGAGAGGGCCAAGAGCATCTCTGCTTTTGCCACACCATCTGGATTGTACCAGTATGAAGTCCTATCCTTTGGCATGAAAAATGCCCCAGCCACGTTCCAAAGGATGATACAGTCTACAATCGCCGGATTGCCACACACGGGTGCGTACATCGATGACCTGATCACATGGAGTGACTCCTGGGAAGAACATCTAAAAGATGTAGAGACGTTGTTCTAGCGCCTGACCCAGGCTAACCTGACTGTTAACCTGAGCAAGAGTGACTTTGGTTGTGCTACTGTCACCTATCTGGGCTACGTCATAGGCCAGGGTAAGGTGGCACCCATAAATGCTAAAGTCCAAGCCATCATGGACTTTCCAGTTCCTGACAACAAAAAAGCTTTGCGCCGCTTCCTTGGAATGATCGGGTACTACCGCAAGTTCTGCAAGAACTTTGCCGAGATTGCTCTCAGTCTAACTAACCAACTGAAGAAAGGCGTAAAGTTCACCTGGGATGATGCATGCCAGAGAGCCTTCGATCACCTGAAGTCTCTGCTGTGTCACTTCCCCGTGCTCAAATCTCCTGACTTCAACAAACCGTTCTCCATCGCGGTCGATGCTAGCGACCAAGCTTGTGGATCTGTGCTCCTACAGAGAAGAGACTCTGATGACATTGAGCATCCCGTGGCATATTTCTCCAGGAAGTTCAATCGCCACCAAAGGAACTATTCCACAATAGAGAAGGAACTGTTGGCTCTGGTCCTTTCTTTACAACACTTTGAGGTTTATGTTTGTACAGGACAAAAGCCAATGATTGTGTACACTGACCACAATCCGTTAATGTTTTTGAGTAAGATGAAAAACAAGAATCGGAGATTGTTGAATTGGAGTTTGATTTTACAGGAGTTTGACTTGGAAATTAAGCATGTGAAGGGTACAGACAATGTAATTGCTGATTGCTTATCCCGTGTTTGAATGTGTATATATATATCATGTGTTTGAATATTGTATGATGTGTATATATAGACAAGTGTTCACTTAACCATTTTGTATTGAAAAGAAACATTTTGCCTTTATGAGTCAAAATTTTTCCCTTTTGGAATGGAGGTGTAATGTGAATATAGGCCACTAGATGGCAGTATTTACCTTTTTTTTTTGTTAAGCTCAGACTGGAGCCATGTTTAGACATGTCCTGGACATGTCTGGGGCAAGTCTCAGAAAATAAAAAAAAGAGGTCTAAATGTGGGTGGGGTCTGCAAAAGAGTATATAAGAAGAGAACTGAGACAGTAAAGTAGTAGGAGAAATTGCAAGAAGAAGGATACATGTGACCTGACCTGTCATTTCTGATCAAGACCTTTGAAGTTTCTTTTGTGGATTTTGCCTGTGTTTGAGCATTTTTCTTTACCCAGGACATCACCAAGCCTCCCTTTTACAAAAGGGACTGTAAATATTACTGTTTTGTTTGTATATAAATCAATCTTGGTCGTAGTTGTAGATAGTAGATTAGTTAGTTGTTATTGTCTGTTTGATTAAATGTGTTTGGGTTTTGAATTGTGTCGGTCATCCCTTGCTGTTACTGTTGCTGTAAATTTGATAACAAATTGGGGCCATAACAGATATAAGAAAACTAGAGTGGACAATCCTGTCACTTCCGAGGCGGCATACCGCCGCCATCTTGGGAATGTATATCGGAGCAGTCTTTTGCATAAGTGTTGGTGTGACCATGCTCGCTTTACTGGTATGTGACGAAGTAGGTCCTTTGTAGGACTTGTAATTATTACAGAACTGCTTTTGTTTAGAATGGCTCAAGACAGTAGGGTGATTTAAGAGAGTGTAGATTGTAGCTATAGGCATTTTTTAAAGTTAAAACCGTGTGTCCTCTGACTGTACAAAAGTGTGATGTATTTCTCATGTATTTATTATTACGTAGAATACGTACACAGTTCGAAATATACCACTACAACTCCCTCTGCTGCTACTACTACACATTGTCATGTATTTAATTTTGTAATTCAACTAAAGTCTGCTGTTGTTATACCGCCCACTTCGGCACCAAGGTCCAGCTGGCGGTTCAGCGAAAATAGCGTTCGCTACAACGGTTTGTGTACAGCAGTGACGTGCAGTCGGAGGTTAGTTTGGTGAGGCAGAAACCTTCCCTTTGCTTGATTAGCAATCAGGCGATTTACTAGTTTTGTAAGACTATTCGGCAGAATGACAGGCCATTTTAAGTTTTCGCGGCGTTATCACTCAGTAGGCTGCATGGAACTTGAAATGCTCACGAAACTGCAGATTTGCGAATATTTGCTTACAGGAAGCCAGAGACGTGCGATGAGGTGAGGCAGTGACCCAAACTTTTATCACAGGATTTTGTGAACCTGTTCTCACTTACTGTTCCTGATTGACAATGAAAACAATTAAGACCAAGCCTTATGGAAGCCTGATACTGATAGAGGAGACAATAATAACTTCATTCACAAATACGCTGCAATTCGAGACTGCAAGGATGAAAATCTGAATAATCAAATAGGAAAAATTCTCGGCTCTCGGTAATTCTGTGTATCATTTAAACATTTTGTTAATCGCATTACGAAAGAAGACTGAAAATAAACGCCCGCTTTTTGTTTGGGTGTAACAGCGCGTATTTCAAGGAGAATACATTATCTGCTATTGATTAAGCATTGAACTCTGCATAAGTCGATCTGCGTTGATATTTTTTGATGACATTGCTTCGGCTTCCTGGAAGCAAGTACGTGCAAATCTGCTGCTGAGCATTTCAGGTTCGATGTCCTGAGTAATAATGCCGCGGAAACTTAAACTGGCCCATCATTCTGCCGAATAGTCTTACTAAACTAGTTAATCGTCTGATTGCTAATCAACCAAAGGAGATGTTTTGCCTCACCAAACCAACATCCACCGCACGTCACTGGTGTACAGTATGTACATGACGGCATTCTACGATATCGATGACTGCAAACTCTCCACAGTTTAACATTTTCGGCTTCCTATTCTAAGTTAGGCATTGTGCGATGCTCTGACCCAGCTAGCAAGCACCTCCGCTCCGGATCTGCCCCGGCTCCAGCTAATCCGGCTCAGAGCCGGGGCAGATCCAGTGCGGAGGAGCTTGCTATCTTGGGAGCCTTCGAGAGTTGCTCGATGCTTTGGCATTGCCTGAAGATAATACGGCCAGTATGCAGAAGACGAAGGCCATCCAGTCACCAGATCTACGATTTATCCTGGGTTATACAGTATATTTCGCAATTGAAAACATGGTGGTAACATTACGTAGTTTTATTCGAATAAGCTGGCGGTACAGCGTTTGGAAAATATATCGGTTTAACGATACTGGTACGAAGGGAGGCACATGGCGGAAGTGAATGCATTGGGGATTCTTATGCAGCTGGTCCAGCTGGCGTTTAGCGAATATGGCATACCGGTGGGAGGTATATCGAGAGATGACTTTATTTTCTTTCATGTCGAGAATACCTTCCAAATGTCACTCACGTAACGCGAGAATCACCCGAACGCTTTTTCTTTGAACGAAACGAAAACGTGGGTAACTGAGCGAATATAAAGGGTAAGACAATAATTCTTTAGCTTTGCCAAATAATGGAGCATAAAAATTGTTGTTCAATCTCAATAACTTATTTGTGTCATTTTTAAGTATGAAAAGATATAAAAAGAATACGGAAAAAAGTCTCCACCCCCGTCAAAGGAGGAAAAAAAAAGTCTACACTCATGTTCAGCCTACTGTTTACATGTTTCTCATCGGACATTTATACATACCCAAGATGGCCGAACTATTCTGCCGTCAGCGCTTTGGCCCAGCCCACGCGGCGTCCACTCTAGTTTTCTTATATCTCTGTGGCTCGGGCTACACGCAAAAAAAAGAGGCATGAGCTTCGTTTCAACACAGGCACTCGTTGGCTATAGCAGGCCGTAGACAGAGCAAGGAAGCTCGTAACTGGTTGAGTAAAGTGTCAATCGAAAGGTTAGAGTGCAGACTCCGTTTTCACGCAAATGGCAATGTACTGTGTAAATCTGTTTCGAAGCTACGACTACTAATGCTGCGAACTTTGCGGATAACCACCGACTCATTTCAAACGATGCAGCAGCTGTTCATGGATATTTACCGGTATAATAGTGTGTTTTGGACTAAAAACTTTACTTGGTTGGATTTACTGGAACTTCGTGGATGTAACAAGACCATGTTTGTGGGGATATGTTGAACAGGGGGGAATACCAGCTGGCGTCATTGGTGAGTTACCTCAGTTCTGTAACAGTTTGTTTGTTTGTTTGTGGTCTGACATAGGCGTTGATTAAAGCTGCTGTGATTATTATACTTTGGAATGGTTGGCATCATTCAAATCTCAAGAATCTTAGCTTTCCGACGATATGTGGCATGAGTATCTCAGTTGCATACAAGCTGTGTAAATGACGTAGTATGTTTTTAACTTCACTGACGGCCCGATTACGGGCCGTCGGAGTGGTAACGGGTTAAAGCTTATATTCGTGGTCAATTAATTAGCTACACTAGTTCAATCACTAATAAATCAAATTTAGAAATGTCAACTTTAGACAGAGAAATTAAACAACTTGAGAGGGAGGTAACAATGACAAATTCTCATACACATAATGCACTTTCTGCTGCTAAGGCAGAAAATAGCTTAATAAGGTTAAAACAAGCATTTTATGAACAAGGGGAGAAAAGTGGAAAGCTATTAGCTTGGCAAATAAAAAAGTTAGATACTGAAAGAGCCATCAATAGTATTCAAAATCCAAATGGTGACCTAATTGTTGATCCTCTAGTAATAAATGATATCTTTGTTGCATACTATCAGACTCTATATAAATCAGATTTATCAGAATCAGATGAAGACCAAACTTCCTTTCTCAATGCACTCCCAATCCTCACCATATCTGAAGACGTTAAATCCTGGATGGATCGTGAACTTGAAGGTCAGGAAATTCTAGAGGCTATAAACCTCATGAAAGGAGGGAAAATGGCAGGTCCTGATGCACTTCCAATTGATATCTATAAATTATTTAAAGATAAGTTGATAAGTCCATTGAAGGATATATATAAAGAATCTTTTCAGAATGGCACTCTCCCCCCCTCTCTTTGGAATGCACTTATTACCTTGATATTAAAACCAGACAAACCTCCCATTAAATGTGAATCTTATAGACCTACAGTATTTCTCTGTTGAACTCGGACACAAAGATAATTGCTAAAGTTTTAGCTTTAAGGCTAGAGAAATGCCTCCCATCTCTAATAGGAAATGATCAGAATGGATTTATTAAAAATCGACAGGCATACTATAATATTAGAAGATTATTAAATATAATTTATGAAAAAAAAACTACACAAGATTCATATATTTTATCGCTTGACGCTGAAAAAGCGTTTGACAGAATCGAATGGTCATATTTATTTGCAGTACTCTCCCGCTTTGGTTTTGGACCTTATATTAGAAAGTGGATCAGACTTTTGAACTCAGGTCCATGCGCAGAGATAATGACCAATAATATTATTTCCAAATCATTCACTCTCCACCGTGGTACCCGACAAGGGTGCCCCTTGTCCCCCCTGCTTTTTATTTTAGCGCTGGAACCCTTTGCCGTCTCTATTAGAAATCACCCCATTATTAAAGGGATTCTAGTTGCAGATGTGGAGCATCGCATAGCTTTATTTGCAGACGATGCATTACTTTTCCTGACGAACTTGGAGCAATCTTTCTCAGCTCTTGCTGTTCTGATTAATAGATTTGGGAAATTCTCAGGTTACAAAGTTAACAAAACCAAATCATCTGTTCTCTTCCTACCGTCCAACACCCGTTTATGAATACACCTGAAGGATTTAGATATCTTGGTGTCTTTATTACTCCCGACCTAAACTCATTAGTCTCTGCTAATTATGACCCAATTATTTTAAAAGTGAAGGAATCTCTAAGTAGATGGGTCTCACTCCCCATGTCTGTGATTGGACGTATAAATGTTTTCAAGATGAATGTCCTCCCTAAATTTCTTTATCTGTTCCAATCAATTCCATTGCCACCTCCTCCTAAATTCTTCCAAGATATGAAAACTACTCTCACTAAATTCATTTGGAAAAATAGGCGCCCAAGACTTAGACTCGCACTTCTTTACCTCCCATTTGATAGAGGAGGCTTGAAGGTGCCTAACCTTCTGTGGTACTATTGGGCAGCCCAGCTTAGAGCTGCCCGAATGTGGTTCTCATCACATCCAGAACTACCTTGGGTCAAAATGGAAGCATTGTCTACAAAGGGGGTAGGGTTAGATTCATATTTATATTCTGATTCTTTTAGGAATTTAAAGAGAAACACGCAAAACCCATTTGTTAGAAACACCCTGATGGTATGGCATGAAGCTCGTAATGCTGTAGGTGACACTCCTCCTTTGTCTTGCCTGTGACCTATTTGGGGACACTCAGAATTCAAACCTGGTACGAATGATTTAGGATTCAAACAATGGTCATACAAAGGAATTAAAAGAATTATTGACCTTTATAATGGCGATACATTGATGTCCTTTAATGAAATCAAAGATAAATTCAACATTCCACAATTTCACTTTTTTAAATACCTACAGCTGCGAAGCTTTATTCACTCTAAGTTAAATTGCTTATCTAACTGTCCCCCGTTAACGGTGTAAGAACGATTTGAAACCCAGCACCAGCAAAGCAAAGGCCAGATTTCTATACTTTACGATATATTTTCTTCTCATTCTAATGAGTCGACTGACTTAGTAAGGAGAGCATGGAGTGAGGACTTTAATGAACGTGTGTTGGACGAGGAATGGAGTCAAATATGCTTAAAGGCCCAGAGGCTTTCCATTAACTCTAGACTTAAGTTGATACAATACAACTGGATAATGAGGATCTATTTTACCCCAGTAAAACTGAATACATTTAATCCAGACATCCCTGACACTTGTGTGAAATGTCAGACTCATAAAGGCACCCTCTTCCATTGTTTCTGGGAATGTGAGAAAATGCAAAAATTTTGGAAGGAAATAATGCATATAATCTCTCAAATAATTTCCATACCCCTCCCTATCTCTCCCAAATTCTGTATTTTAGGCCTCTACCCTGAAAATCTTTCTTTAAAATCGCATGAAGTCAAATTGATAAATCTCTGCTTTGTCCACTCAAAACGCCTCATTGCCATGTACTGGAAAAATATATCATGTCCCCCTATTAGTCATTGGCTTAAAGACTTATCCTCATGTCTGGCACTGGAGAAGCTGACTTATAGTCTTAAACATAAGCTTGGTGAATTCTATGAAATTTGGGGCCTTTTCTTGAATTTTCTTGAAAATACAAATTAATGAAATTACAGATCTGCAACATACCCTTGACCCTGTAACTATCTTCTAACATATCTTGTAAGGGCACTCAATGTTATTTGAATAACCTGATATTTTTGTGTGCCATAAATGAATTGATATGGGTTATATTACAATAATACCTATGACATGCTCCACACTGGCTATATAGTCCCTTAAATATTATTGCTCTGCTGCCTGTGTATGCTTAAATGGTATTGCACTGTGTATCTGACTGTGCAATTTTGTGCATCTTTACTTCCTCTTTCTTTCATTTATCAATGCATTTACTTTTTCTTTTTGTAAACTTTGATAGATGAGAAGCGGGGTGGGTGGGTTGGGATTAGGGTTATTTTAGTTCATATTGTTTGTCTATGTTTATTTTGTATCTGTGTACTTTGTGTGGTCTGCTGTATAAAAAAAATAAACTCAATAAATATAAATATTAAAAAAAAATAAATAAATAAATTGACAAGACGGAAGTCACATGCTATGCAGGGAACAGGTTAATTGGATCACACTAATTACAAAGGAATGAACATGAGGAATTTCTTGATTACAAGAAATTGGCAAAAGCCAAAACGCGGACAGGGATCACAGAGACAGCCTACTGACAAACATTCAGCTCCGGTTAGGGAGTTCTACCGTGCACAGAGTGAGAGGCAGAACAGTAATTAGCCAGGTGCAGAAAATCTGCTTGAAGCACAGGGGCGGAGACTAGAGCAGAGTGAGTGCTGAGAGCTTGTAAGTCAATTAGTAAGGTTCAGCTATACAATCCTAAGTGCTTATTAGTAAGTTAGTACTATAAACAGCGTTAGTCTTGGTTAATAAGTTTAACTAAAACAACAAACTGTTAGTATTGTTAGTAAAATAGAAAAGCAAGGTGAAGGGAGATAGGAAGGAATGGTTGAAATCCCAGAAACCCAGATTCAATGCAACTAGTGCTGAGATTTTGGCAACTTTTTAAAGTGTCAGAAGGTCTCATAAACCATTGTTGTTTCAGACCAGTTCACATAAAGTGAAACCGGCTTAAGCTCGCACACCAGACTGGACTTGCAGTCCAGAAACAGACTCAACCCTACTTGGAACTAACAAGTCAGCCTTCCTGTGTTTTGAATTAGAACAATATTTTGAGGAGTAACTTATGTAACCAGTTGCTGTAATGTACAAAATAAAATAAATATGTCATTAAATTACAGTTACTATTAAAAATGTTGGTGGTTACATGAATGTATTATTTTGGGTTAAAAGCTTATAGAATATAACTTTGATTTGCATATTTTCTCATTTCTCTCTTTCCTTTTTTGCAGACCTCTGGAAGATGTGATTCAGCGAAGCCGAGGTTACAAATTTCAGTGCAACACCATCTAGGGTAAAATGTTTTTCAAAGACTGAAAGATTTTTCAGAAAAGTAATCAAATCAAATACTGTATTTACATGTTTTAAAGTGTAACCTAATAAAATACATTTTGTTCATGTTTTTGTTGTATGGTTATTGAGAGAATCCCAAAAGGAAAGCCATTCCAGAACTTCTAAAAATTAGCAGATAAGAAAAAAATGAACATATACTGTAACCTGTATACTTAAGAGTTGCTATAAATATGGAAATGAATTAATAAACTTTTGATAGCCTGTCTCTAGTATTAAATTTATGCGCATATCATGCATTAAATTACTGTCACAGTCATGGCTAATGGCTAAAAGAAGCTTAACACTGAAATTATGTCAAAATTACATAATTTTGGCATCAATTTTTGAGGAGATTGATATTGAAACAATGTCAAAATAACCTGAATAACGTCATCATAACATCAATTTTTAAGCAAACCTGACATTGAGATGATGTCGAAATGACATCACTGAGGTCAAATTTTGACATTTGGTTAAAGAAGCTTGACATCGAAATGATGTCAAAATTACATCATGATAACATCCATTTTTGAGCACGCTTTGTAACAATGTCTAAAAGCCATCAATAACATCAACATTTGGCATCAATTTTTGAAGGAAAATTGTCAAAATTTTGATGTTTGATTTCCATTTTTTACCAAATTTTGACCAAAAGGTGACATCAGTGTTTGATGTCAAATTGATGTTAAATTAGCATCAGGTGCCCACTGGGATGGTAAAGGTGATTGCTTTCCAGCTTGAGAGGACACACCCAATGGAATTTCTGAATGTAAGTGCTTGTGACTGATGCACTTGTTAGCACTGATGGTGGTCTGAGTGCGACTGAAACATTTTTTTTTCACCTTTTCTTTTTCTTTTAAAGACGAGAGTATTCAATTACATGCCAACAGTGTCTAAAAAGAAGGTGGAAAATGCGAGAGCAACATGGCCCAAGCAGATGAACAGAATCCTAATTCTTAAAAACAATTTTCATGAAGTTGTGTGCAATTTCCAAAACCCAGAAAAGGAACTTGGCAGTTCGTGTCTTTGTTTCCCGGTAAACTTGTAGGAAAGACATCACAGTGGATGGTGTACATATAATTTATTCATCTATTTATTCCACTCCCAATCTTGGACTCCCATCAGGAACCTTGACTTGAAGTCTTACATAATTTATGTGATCCATTTGAAAGTGACTGCTGAGTGTTTACCTTCCATGCCAGCCTATAATTATGACAGCTGACCTTGTGCTGCTCCAGATAATCTGTTGCAGCGTGGATACGAAAGCAACGAAAAGCTCCCGCTGTTTTCATCCTATCAAAACTATTTTCCAGAATACTGCTCACAAGCATTAAAATTTGCACTTTTGAAAGAAAAGCATCGTTATATATTTTGATCACCCACTATTTTCCCCATTGCATGTCTTCATTTGTTAAACATATGTCAGGCTTTAAAATCTCTCAGGTGGGGAGAGTTTAAAATCCGCAGAAGAACCCAAGTCGTCAATCGCTGCAGTGGATGGAAACTCAATTCCCTTAAGAGGCGGCTGTGGAATCCTAATACTTCTCCACATTATACAATCGAGGATCATTCAGAAATGAGCATGTCAGCTGCATCCACTCCTGTTTCAATTCATAGGAAACATACCAGAGTCCTTTGTAGTCCTGGAGCAAGTCTCCTCTGATGCCAGATGTGGGATTTGGTTCGCAGATGATGAGGAAGAAACAGAGAGAGATTCACATTGAGAGTTCGCTAAAATGTGCTGTCGTAAAGGAAGCAGCGATTCCTGCAAAAGATCCACTGATCCATACTGGCGCGGCCTCTGATCTGATGTTAGAGAGCGAAATATCAAAGAAAAAAACATAGAGGGTGCCAGGTGGTTACGGAATCGCGTCCGTTATGAGTGCAAGCGCGTGACTGCTGTGGGACCAGCCGATATGACCCATGCAGCAGATGCGAAACACACACCAAAAAATTCACTTTTCTCTTCAACTCACATCTGCGAGGGAAGAAAAGTACATTTTTTTCAAATTTCTTGCTCTCTCTTTTTTTTAAAAAAAAGCCATGCACCAGCACGCGCGCACACACACACACACACACACATGCACACACACACACACACACACATGCACACACACTGGGGCAGTCACAAGATGAGACAAGTCTCTAAATTCTCACGAACTTACCCAGCACTGGCGAACAAGAGCCGGGCGGGGGGGTGAAAGAATGTGTTCCTCGGAGGGCCTGGCTGCTATCCAATCACAAAGTAAACCGTGTGCTGTACGATCAGAGGGGACAGAGGTAGACAGCTTGCTGTACTCTCCTGGTCTACTGCTACTTGTCAGAGGGCTCTGCCAGCCCACCCCCTTCCACCTCTGAACTGTCAAAGCCAGGTGTCATCACTGTTATTTTGTGGCGGCTAGTTACTGCATTTACCCCCTACCCCACCCCTTCAGTTTTGTGGCTAATGACTGGTTCCTCTCTTAGCCTCAGCTGGCCCATTCAAAGAATTCAGAGGTTTGCTTTTCATGAGTTTGGCAAAGTGAAATCATAGACCTGCTCGGGGTTGGAACAGCCCACTTATAACCACATGAACTCCTGATGTCCCAGAGAGGAAATCAGCATATAATGCTGTCAAGGGAGCTGGTCTGTATATTCCATTGGCACAAATTCAGGAACACAAATAAGTCATTAGGAATCAAACTCTCTGAACTCCTCTCAAACTTTCTTCCATTGTGTGTTTACTCAGGAAATGATCTGTACAATGTGTCCCTCAGTGTACTGAGCATCACTGCTCACAGTTTAAGGGAACTACAATCAGAAACGTGCAGTGCATCAGTGCATCCATTCCATCTGCAATAAATCACGCATTTTCATATTCATGGCCACTATCATTCCACGTTTTATGAGTTTACGAGATAAAAAATATAACTTTAAAATGTTTGATAAAGAGCGATATATAATAATGTAAGTTTTGGCAACACTGAAAGGTATATTATTCAGGGGAAATGGAAATGAAAGAATTGAAATTAAAACTGACGTAGAAAACAATTACCATCTATGGGAAAGCAGCAAATAGAAGATAAGCATTACTATGCCATCAGCAATGAACTGAATAGTTTGACCGCTTCATAAGGTCCTCAGATCCAACGCTAGAGAAGAAGAGTAAAGGGGCAAAAGCTGAACAGTTTGCTTCAGTGCACATTTGAAAGGTGTTTCCCATCATACTCAGTAATTACAGAACAAATTAAACAAAGCAGAATTTAGTAGGCAACTATGAAAAAAAAACCTCGCCTCAGTAACATGCTATGTTGTTTTGTTGCAAATTTCTCAATGACTCATGAGTACTGTGCTGAGACCAAACATGACAAAATAAAAACCAGAAGTGCGGCACTAAGATATTTTCGCAAGGTCAGCTATCCAGAGCTCAATTTGGACTTCTGGAAGGAGGAATACGATTGGGCGAAAACAGCGAGATAGCGAGAGCATTCCATCCCTTTTCCAAAACCATGTTTGCGGCTCCAAATCATTTCCAGTCTTCAGAACGGGGGTGTGTGCAGTGCCGAACTCCCACACGGCAATAATGTTTGTGGTGATAAAATTTGACACTCAGTAGGCCCTCCCACAGCAGCAGAAATGCCAAGCTCTTAACAATCAGCCGCGCAAACTTTGAGGCAGCACAGTCGTCTTGAACTCCAGCGTTTAAGAAGGTGTGCAACCAGAGAGCAGCCCCTGGTCAACTAAGCCTAAAGAGTAAAGCCACAGGAACAGCGCGGCTACGCTACAATACAACCAACGTGCTGCAGAGTCCTTCTCTTCCTCCATCACGCTCTTCCTCAGTCCTCTCCTCCCTACTTCTCCTCTTTTTCCTCTCCTACTTCCTCACTCTTCGCCTATCTCTTGTTCTGTTTCCTCTCCCCAGCATAAATATGAATGGCATTGGAGAAAGGGGAGCCATAAATCCTTTTTCAGAAACCCCTGCCATATGTGCTTGAGGTAAAAAAAAAAAAAAAAAAGGAGACTGAAAATGGCTTTCCCCTGAAATGCTAGACTCTCGCAGGAAGCCGGCACCATGGCTCGAGGTGCTTCTTTCCAGGCCAGTCTGTCTTTCTCATCTCAAATGTAGAAAAACATTTCCCCCCCTCCTAATTTTTGCAAGTTACATTTTTTATCTTGCGCTTGGGAACACACTCTCTCACGGTCGGGTTATGCCGCTTCCACGGAATTCACCATTAAGGCCAGTCAGCCTGTGGGACAGATGGTTTCAGTTACTCACTCGCGAACCACAACCTGATTCTCAAGCAAGCTGCACCCGAGGTCACAACAGTATAACACGTTTCCGAGGAAACCCATCAAGCGGGAACTGGCTGCCCGCTGGGCTGCCTCCCTCAGGCCTTAAGGCTGATTCATACTCCAAAAGAACCGAGAAATTTGTTCTTGTTCTCGGGGCTGCGAGAACAAGAACAAAGTTCGTTTTGACCGGGACATTTCATACTTCACGAGAAACTCAAGTGCCGAACTCCTGTGGGCTGTGTCAATAAACTTTACTTGTCCGACCGAGTCAGACCATAAAAGCTGATTCATACTCCAAAAGTACAGAGAAATTTGTTCTTGTTCTCGGGGCTGCGAGAACAAGAACAAAGTTCGTTTTGACCGGGACATTTCATACTTCACGAGAAACTCAAATGCCGAACTCCTGTGGGCTGTGTCAATAAAGTTTACTTGTCCGACCGAGTCAGACCATCAGTCGAGTGAAAAGTCGGACCTTCGACAGACCATGTCCGTCAGGTGTTTCGGTAAAACAGAAATAGGATGTCCGACCATGGTCCGACGCGGACGGACGGTTCGTCACTGTTCGTTCGAAGTTGCGTGAGAATTTACACTTCAGCGATGCACTGCTTTGCTACTTGGCATTCAAATATTTGAAATAAGTTAACGTTAAATGAAAAAGAAAAAAAAAAACAATTCTCATTAGGTAGATCATTAACCACTATTCAGACATAAATTAACTGCGCTCATCGCTGTAGGATGTCACGTAACGTCCATTTTCAGTGGGCTATTTAATGAATACACCGTACACCGTGCAGAAACTACGATTGGCAACACAACGAAGATATTAATCGCACAAAAGACATTAAAACATTCATATCGTCACGATGGCTCATTTTACAGAATTGACTTAAGCAGACGGGCGATAAGCAGAGCTCCACTCTCAGTCACACTAAGCACCACGAATACGATGTTAAACCACTGAGCACCATGGCGGGACCGCTCCGTAGCCAGTGCCCCATTAGTGTTCACATAGCATGCGTAAAAACACTTTTTGTCGCACTTGAGGTGAACGGCACTAACGATTTAAAAGTTAAATCTTTACGCATTGTTAATAAATTATGTGTTGTTGTAAGAAAAATTCATTCACGGATTTAACAGAGCCCCGCATCTGGGTGTCGCGGGCATTGGTACTGTCTTTCCATTCTCGAAATATTTTGGGCTGTGTGCACTTCCAGACAAAATAAAAAAATAACGCCGTATATTGGGGTTATATTTTTTTGTCCGACTGGATTTCAGGACAACTCTCGAGTAGTCCGACAAAGTGGACGGGCCGTTTAGTGATACACTCAGAAAAAGACGGACCATCTGATCCAGTCTGTCGTGTTCATTTAAACAGCCCCCTGTTAAGTCAAAGGGTCACGCCCACTCCATCTTTCTAACCAATCATACAACAGTTCTCGGACACCACACGAGAAAAAAGTTCTGCCCAGATGATGTGTCGAGAACAAGCTGCAAGAATTCCGAAACCAGGGCTGCGAGAACAAAATGACGTCATTTTGTTCTTGCAGCTTCGAGAACAAGAACAAATTTCTCTGTTCTTGTGGAGTATAAATCAGCCTTTAGGCTTTAGAGACAGTCTGAGATTTTATGTCACCCCAGAAAAAAACACAAATAAAAAAGAGAAGACACTGAAAACACGACTGTTTCTGATTGATAAATAATTTACAATATTTCAGAAACTTTTCGGCATAACATTAGGGACATTAGGTACGATTGTGCCATATCGTGCCACAATACGATTGTCCACCCTCAGCTCTCCCCCCTCTGGTCAGTTTTCACCTTAGCAATGTTGTTGCGTGCCTGAGTACGGCTCTTCTTCTCAAAATTCTGATACAGTTGGTGGCAGGTATTTTTTTTTAAATTTGGAAATTTTCACAAAGAAGAGGAAGCCACGGAAATTGATCTTTTTTCATCGCTTGAGCTGCCAGGCTTTCGCACCGCTTTCCGCACTTTTAAGATATTGTAACCACATTTTCTGTAGTTTGTCTCGGCACTTTTCTATTGTTCTGCAATAACCACACAAATGTAAATTCTCTGAAATTATTCCATAAATCTATCCATTTCTGAGTGTTGTATCCAGTTGTGATTGTTTGCTTTCGTTTGCCCTCATTTCGCGAAAGCATTTAATTTCATTATCCCAAACAAAAAAACAAACTGAAGAGCTCCACCGGAAAATCTAGAGCTGTGAAGAACCAGGTGGTACAGAACATTCTAGATCCTGATCTGAACTACAGAAATACAGTACTTCAGTGAGGGGGGTGAACAAAGAATTCAATGGGGAGCATTACATTGGTAGTGCCACAGTTCATACCTCACAGCACCCTCTCCACAGGCTGGTTCCCGCAGTTACCTGCTCCGGATTCGGATGACGTCTCCAACTCTGATGTTTTAGGGGATTACCGGAAGGTTCAAGTTCCTGACAACGGAGGCGGCACAAGCTGGAACTGCAGACAGCCCCCCCAACCCCCCCCCCCCCATGTGAATCGACACACAACAAGCAGGCCAGACATGATGACACACACTTCAAAATACAGAGGGGATACAGTGACTGGTATTTTAAAAACCGATTTGAGTAACTGGCTGACTTGAAGGCATCACAACTTAACAACATGTCGTTTCACTGTGAAAACAGCAGGTAGCCCCCAAATGTAGGGTTAGAACAACCCAGAACCTACCAATTAGACACCACACTGTCGAAAACAGCCAGTAAACGCGGGACTCTGAGGCAAAAAGAAACATGCAGTGGATTGGATGATGCGTATGACCTTAGCATGTAAATGTTAGCCTTACAGTCTAAAATATTGCTGTACAAAGACAAATAGGCGGAGTCAGATACATTGGGACGGTCCGACAAAGAAAAGACACATTTTAAACTAAGAGAAGCAAACTACAGTAAATCTAATGAAGTAGAAAGGAAGATGACTGACAAAAGACACAAAGATACAAGTAAGGCTACGAGGTGAAGAACAAGTTACATTATGTACACCAAAATATAAATATGAGTAAAAACAAGTAAAAGCTACTCTTAACGATGCCCTAATAAAAAAGTAGCTCAATCTTTGGAACCTCTCTCTCAGTTAGAAATTTAAAAAAAACATTGGAGATACAACTGTTTGTCCATTCAACTGCATTTTTAAAACCCATTCCTCTTGAAAATTTTGACAGTTTTTCTGACAAAGCATAATTGAATGGTTCCACAATTTTCAATTTCACATCATACAGCAACAACCAAAAAAACAAAGAAAAAAATCAAGAAAAATGTCCGAGCATTGGGAGATTTTTTTATCCTCTAGATAGACACAGAAAGATGATATCAGACCCAGGAATTAAAAAAAAAAAAAACAGAAGTTAATGAAAAGAATACCTATGTGACAACACAGCTTAAGAGATAATGAACAGGTTAGGAAAGAAGAGTAACACTTCACAAGAATTTTCACTCCAGACCTCATCAACTTTGTACTTGGTAAAAACTGACAGCAGAGCTATTGGTCCATTCATCATGAATTCCTATTCCCTCCAATTTTAAATGGAAATGAAAGAAAATGTAGCTTTTGCATTCATAAATTGTGAATGAACATTTGAGTTCAGAAAAAGCTTTGAAAATGTAAAATCAAACAACAATATATAACTTAAAAATACATTACATGTTTTAACTAATTATCAAAGTGTTTTGATGCTTGTAGTATTTCAACCTTGTAAGTTAATATTCCCGACAATAGTTAAATCAACATCATCTGACCGTATTGTGAAGTAATGCCACAAAGCGAGTAGACACGTAAATTCAGAAAAGATGAATAGGAAAAAAGATTAGAATTGTTAAAATAAATAGGAGACAAGTGGGGATGACTATTTCCAGGCTTGAAATGGACAGATGAATTGAGGAGCTCACCTCTGATTTTTCCGTACGGTTTTGTTGCTCAACCTGGGCCGCAATCTCATTCATGTTGGTCTCTCGTGCCATGCATCCCATCACCACCTCCTGAAGAATGTAATGCACCAGCAAAATTAAATAAAAAAGGCAAGAGTGAGCACATACGTTTTGCAAACAGCAAAAAACTGTTCGGTAACAGAGTTACAACTTTGTAACTCCTTTACTGACCAGTTTTTTCCCCCGTTTTCACCCAAAATAAATCAAATGAACAAAATTAGCTATTTTGTTGTTTGAAGTACTTGGCAAGACCTACACAAAGCGATTGAAATTATAACTCTATCTGACTTAGTTTAAGAGCTCTGATACAAAATACACCAAACGTGTAACTCCGTTACCGCGTGACCTGGCCCATATGTATGTCTCATGTTCCTTTTAATGTCATTATTGGTACATTTTCAGTAACCACACTTCCAGTTATCAATTTTTCAATTAAGGTATCCTTGGTTCATGGTTTTTGCATACGGCACTCTCTAACCTCCAAGATTGTTGCTTCTTTACCTGGGCAATTCTCACCAATGAGTGCACATGCGGGAAGGAGATGAGTGGAAAACGGCATTTGACACGCCCCTCCGGCTACTACTAATACCTGATAATGTCCTTCAGGTGCGCTAATGCCCCCGCTATGTTCTAGAACAGGGGTCCCCAATCGGTCCCAGAAAGGGCCGATGTGGGTGCAGGCATTCCTTGCAACCAAGCAGCTACACGTCTGTGCTAATGAATAAGCTTATTAGCAAAGAGATCAGGGGTTGATTCGTAGTATCAGGTGTGTAATTGCTTGGTTGCAATGAAAGCCAGCACCCACACTGGCCCTTTCTGGGAAAGATTGGGGACCCCTGTTCTAGAATATCATTAATGATGTTCTACAAGACACGGTCTCTAATAAAACAATTTCTAATGTCTAAGAAGACAAAAGGCCCACACTGTGCCGGATTGGACAAACCCCAAAGACCAAAAACAGGTACAGAGGTTTCATGGGTTCACCATTGTCTATATGCGGTTCATCTGGGGGTACTCCACGGTGGCAGCTCCCTTAATTAAAGGGTCTTCGGGGTAAAATTTTCAATTTTTTTCTTTTTCGAATATTTCAATATTTTTGATTTTCACATTAAAAAAATAAATAAAGGAATGCAGTGAGATGCCAGTAAACACCAAGAATCTATGTTTTTGCCTCTACCTCACTTGTTACTTATGACTTTAAATGCAAATTACCGAAAATCACTATTTTGACTGATGTCCAACCTTCTGGCTGTCATTAAATCATGAAAGGACAAGATTTTTTTGATCGGTGCATCCCTAGGGGTTAATTTTTAAAAAGTTGATGATAGCAGTATTCATTATGGTTACATAACAGAGCTCATTAAATATTCATAAATGTTGCAAACAAAAAACTCCTACGTCATTTCTTAGAACCATTTTCAGCCTTTTGTATAAGACTAATTTGAGTAAAATCTGATCATGGGTTACTGAAATATCAGTGCCACAAAATATTTTCAGATTTTGTCATTAAAGTGCCATTTCCATGGCAACCGTGTACATTTTTTATAAAAATACTTCAGTTTATAAGGGTTAAAATCATGTTGAGTATGTTTATTTCTTAGTTTTTACATTATTATGGTTATTTCTACCCTTTACCCTGAAGACCCTTTAAGTCCACCAAAGTTCCCTCAGCTGGATCCTCCAGGGGGCCTCCGCTGTCTGCCAGCTAAAAAAGCTATTCACCCCCCGTCCTCATGCTCCCTAACTCCCAGGGACAATTTATCAAAGAAATAGACACCCCTTATATGGGTGGTGGAGCAGTCCTTTCCCAGAGAGCAGCTGATGGCAAGATGTGCCTTTTTTAGTTGGCAGCTGTCTCTTGTGGGGAAGAATTACTCTATTGGGTGACCAGGAGATGGTGGTGAAGCTGGTGTTCAAGGAATGGACACATTAGTTTGAGGGATCCGGTATTGCCCTCCATTTTTGGATGGACCATCAAATTCTGGAGTATCTTTCCATTTCAAGCCTTATGTTTCTTCGACTTGGCAAGATTTGACAGATCATCCTAACCTGTTGTCCTGGATCCAAGAAAACCAAATCTGACTCATTGTTCCATCTTTACTCCCCTTTACCTGACAAACCTTCTGACACCATCCACCATGCACAATGTCTCCTGGCAGTCTCCAAGGTCCAGATCGAGTTCAAGGTCAAAGCAGCGCTGCTGTCATGCTCCATGTTCAATGTGCCCGTAAAGCCCACACACTTTCTCTGTGGCATTTTTCGGCCTTTCAGCAGCAGGACAAACATCATTGCTGTCCAGCTCCTGCCTAACATATGCAGTGGCAGATTTAGATATGGGTGACATGGGCAGTCACCCAGGGTGGCATCTTGACAGGGAGTGCTGGCGAGAGCACAAAAAACACTCATTTGCTGCCATCACTTGATTAGATAACTTCAGTCAGTGGATTTAAAATATGCACCTGGATGCCCTCTAGTCAACTCAGCGGGCTGCTGGCTGCCTACGTTCTGGCAAAGATACACCTCTCTGGAGAGGTCTACCCGCACTTATAAGTATATGCCACATTAGCAGCTTTGTTTGGCTCATTGCTCTGACACGTTAGAGCGTCACCCATATCAGGGAGTGCAGGGTCTACATATAAACAAATGCAAGTAAACGGAATGTGTATTTTCTCATTCTATAACGTTTACACTTCCCAACTGATTTCAACAAGGCGAATATGCTAGGGTTTATGGTCTACATGGAGTATGAAGAAAACGTTTTTATCTTCAGTAACTTTGAATCCCAGTAAGTAAGTTAACCTATGATTGCTGTTAGATGAATTTGTTACGTGGTGGAAGATCATTCTCTGTTGTAATGAATTGTAAAAACTCGTTCAAGTTTTGACCTAGCTTCTGTCCTCTGAAGATTACCCCAGACCAATACCCGCAAATGGCCATTTTAGTGTCTTTAAAAGCTTTAAATTTGTCAATAATTATTTATCGACATTATTTCTAGACATTATCGATGACGTTAGCTTAGCAATGAACTGGGAAAGAATTTTGTATCAAACCTCAACTTTTCGGATTTTTATTTGAACGATTTGAGGAGGGGGCACCAATATAATTTTGGGGGGTTTTATTAGTGAGAAGGGGGTTTAGAATTCAATATTAATATTTATTTCACCGAATGCACATGCTGTGCATGCCCTAGCAACTCGGTGTGTCAATCATATTATGGCTACCGGCG
This sequence comes from Gymnothorax reevesii, assembly GCA_029721435.1. Classification (NCBI taxonomy): domain Eukaryota; kingdom Metazoa; phylum Chordata; class Actinopteri; order Anguilliformes; family Muraenidae; genus Gymnothorax; species Gymnothorax reevesii. The sequence goes on along the minus strand of CM056574.1, from coordinate 24,771,968 downwards.
TTATATGCCACTACCACATCTAGCAGCACAGCACTAGAAACTAAACTCTAAATTCTCTTGACTGGATGTGCACTTGACGTTTTCACACACCGATTGCTTCTCTGGGTATGCAGAGTGATGAAGAATTACCAAGAAAGTAATTATTTCATTCAATATTGGTGCAGGTTGAGTATGGAATTCTTTCCGTTTATTTGTTAGCCTATGTTGCTATTCTCACTTATAAAATAGGCAAAAAATAATCTATTGTCACTGTCAGTTCCACTAGTACATAACAATGTATTGATATAATTTCTAATAAGCAAGGATGATGATAGGTAGCTTGGGCTTGGCTGAAAAAATAAGTTAGAAACAATTTAATCTGACGTAACACTTCATCATTTGGTTACTCTTCATTAGCAGACAATGTAAAGCTTATTAATTGTACTGACTAGGTCCTAGGTGTAGAAAATGACCTTTTCAATGCTGTAAACTTAAGTAAAGTATGCATCTGATGTCTAATACACGGATAGAGTTGTTGTGTTGGTGGTTGTTGTGTGGTTCTGGTTCCTATTCTGAAAGCATAATAGGCCTATAACATACAAGATCAAATGTAAATTATAATTAATTCATAGCCTGCATATGGTGCCAGAGACGTGTTTATTGTATTTCACTGCAAATTAAGGGGGACTTTCGAAATATACTCTTCAAGGAAAGAAACGCAAAAAGGATATTTTCATTAATTAAAGCATCTAGAGGTAAAATTTGAAAAGAATTATAATGGGCATGGTGTCACACGAGTAACCAAATGCATTTTCAACATCCAACATCCCAGTAAGTTAACCGACTAGGAAAACAGATCAAAAAGAATGAAAATCTGCAGGAATGCAGCTAAATGTAATGCATGAAATCAAATGATGTGCATGTTGGGGCACGTGCATCTGGTGACGACAGCCCTATAATAATCATAGGTTCTCAGTTGTCTAGCATTCTTTCTGAAGTGACCGTGGACGCAGCAGGTATGCCAAGGCTTACAGAAGCACAGAGGAACAATGCCAATAGCCAATTGGAAGCAGGCAAATCCAGATCTACTGTTGCCAGGGCCTTTATTGTGTCTCCCAGTGCCATCTCGAGACTATGGGACCAATATCAGCAGCATAGATCAACTTGTAACCTCCCAAGATCTGGTAGACCCTATGTGACCACACCAGCCCAGGATCATTACATTTGGTAATGTAGTCACCTCCGTCAAAGGACAACAACTGCAAGGTCTACTGAATCGGTTATACCAGGTTTGTGCAGGATATCAGATCAAACCATATGCAACCGTTTATTTGAGGCAGGCATTCGACCCAGACGTCCTGTTTGAGGTGTCATATTGATGCAGCAGCATCATCAGCGACAACTTTAGTGGAGCAAGGCGCCTACTCTGTGGCCTCAGATGCAATGGAGACAAGTGTCGTTCAGTGACGAATCACATTTTTTGCTACCATCGGCAGGATAGCAGAGTTCAAATATAGCAACGGAGGGGTTAACGTTTTGCAGCAAACTGTGTGCAGGAAGGTGACAGATTTGCTGGTGGCAGCGTAGTGATGTGGGCAGCCATATTTTACGATGCCAAGACAGATCTGGCTCACATCCAGCGTAACCTCACAGCACAGCGCGACGTGAATGAGATCCTGCATCCACATGTCGTCCCCATCCTGGCCAATGTCAACGCGGTTTTCCAGCGTGACAATGAAACCACAACCCCAGACTCTACCGCACTGCAGGCTGTGTGGGCTACGATTCCTCGGGATGTGATTTGTCATCTCATTGCTTCTGTTGGCAGGAGGTGCCAGGCAGTCATCAACTCACGAGGAGGGAACACTCATTATTGACCCCAAGTGACCTTTAACATGACCTTGAGACCTGTCTCCATAGTAAGAGCAAAGTGGATTGCCATTAATAAACTGTTAAAAAAAGTTGCGCTTCTCTTCCATGTAATTTATGTATTAAATTCAGTACCCAAATGCCATGAAATATGGCTTTGCATTTCTTTTTTTGAAGAGTATATTTGGCGACACCTTCTAGCACTGTCTAATGTCTTTTCATTTATTCATTCTTTTTTATTTTGAATGCATATATTGGGTGCATATTGCCTTATTTGTGCATTCATTAATGTTACTGTTCCGAGTGCATGTGCAAAAAATTTTTTGTGCATATTGTTTTGTTTTTTGCAAAGGAAACATTGGAGAAGTTCTCACCCCGGATCGCCAGCCCATTGACTATAACCCAAGTATTATTATCATCATGTGCTGTCAGGCTCCTCCTTTCACCTCTCCTTCACCCTGTCTATCATGTGCTGAAGATTAAACCTGCCTCTGTGTCCTGTTATAGTCCTCCCTCCCATTCCACACCTCCCCCCGCCACATCCATGGTAACTCCACTTGCACTTCGCTTCGGATCTTGGACTTTTGGCATGGGCACGCGGTCGGCAGTTCCTGGTCAGCTGGTGGGAGTACTGGCTCCTGGGTCTTCGCGCAAAACATCCTTGACCCTTCTCTTGTCTGCAATTTTCAGCAACATGGCCAGGAGGACGGTGAGGGAGGTGCAAGGGGCGCCGTCACAACTCTTGTGTTTTCTTGATTGTCTCCTCCCTTTCCAGCGACCTGCATGTGTTTTGCGGTTGGGTCTCCTTCTATTAATTTACTGTCATTTTTTCCCCCTTGCCCAGGTGTAACTCAGTATGTGCTGCACTCTCTCTCTGTGGTCTGTGTACATACACAAGCTTACGTTTAGAGATGCTAGATTCTAATACTTTGTCCCTCCAAAGCCTCCTAGTCAGTTTATGTTCAAGTACTCAGCAGAGCTCTTCATTCATGTATTTATTAGTACTTTAATGATATGGAGAATATCAAAATTACTCTTCAGATTCTTGCTGATGGGAACTACAGTGTAGTGATGATTATACACCACCACTTTCATCTAAAAGGGGGCTTAATATGTCACATCTTAACAATTATGTAGTGAAAATGTATTGAACAATACTAGTAATGTGAACAAAAAAAAATTATTCCCACGAGTATATTGATGTAAAAAAACTTTGTGCACAGTGTCACAGTGTTAAACACAATAGCATGACGGAAGGAACTCTCTGAGATTGTTTGCATTGAGGCTTTACATGATGCTGAGGGCATTAAATGCTGCCATGACACTATGAGAAACACCATCAAGCATTTCAAAGAGACCAGTTCACTGAAAATTATTGAGAATAGAGGTGCAAAACAGAAGTGCTTCTGATATTCGTAATTTGTTTATAATAAGTAAAAAAAATAAAATAAAAATCTGCGGTTAACAGCACAACAACTCCGTGATTATATTGATAGCACCAGAAGAGAAGAGATGAAAGTATCAAGGTCTACTATTTCCAGACGCCTGGGAGAAAATGGTCTGGGATGCGTTTTCCGAAATCACAGGTTCTTCCCTATATGGCTGTACCCATTGACTGTGAATGGACAAACTATGTAACTTGCTAACTGCCTTTGCAGTTTCACTTTTGGGAAACACATCCCTAATTGGTTGTATTGCTGGCAAGAGCTAGCAATATCAAAAAAAAAGACTTGAGTTTGCCCAGAAGAAATTCAAGGATTGGACACCAATGGGCTGGGAACAAGTCCTTTTGACTGATGAACCAAAATTCTAAATTTTCAAAACTATGAAACCAAAGAGGCTATCAGAAAATGCCTTATGGTGTCATAACAGCGATAAGACGCCACAAAGTCTCAAAGATAAAGATTTATTACTGAGCTTCAAGAGTTCAGCAGTGTGATCTGTCAGGCAGTTTCAAGGCCAGAACAGCAAAGAATGAGAAAAAAAATTTTTTTTTCTTCCAGGTAGAAGACAAAACTCTCCCAGGTGACTGTGGCCACTTCACATTTATTTCACAAGAAATTCAAAGTACCACATTTCTCTTTATTGCAAAAATCATAAACTGTTTAATATACCTCATTAATTATTAAATTATTGCCTTGCCAATGGTAATGGTCAAATGCACTAACAAATAACATTATTTCAGATAAATAAAAATCGATAAAATACAACATTGGCATTTGCAATTGTGAGTGCGGTGACAGCTGAGTAAGCCATGCTGAAATTTTTGCATGGACTTTTATCATAGGTAATATAATTTTTGCATTATTCAGCTGTCATAACCCTTGTGTGAATGCCCTCTGTATCTCCTCCCATTCAGCAACTTGCGTGTCTATTAGATTTTTCCCAGGGCAGTCTTATTTTATATTGGGCTTTACTCCCTGGAATCATTTATTTCCTGTCTCCTTTGATATGTTTCAGTCTTGCATGCTTTCTTTTTCCCAGCTGGGTTACATAGTTATCTTTCCCCATGTGTGACATCCCCGCCTTCGGGTTGTAAGTTTCTGGATTGTAATTCACTATGTGTGTTTAGAGCCAGTAAGTATTTACTAATAACACTCTTTTTCTTGTGAAAGCAAAATTGAGCTTTCATGGTACAAAACCCAAAACCAGTGAAGTTGGCACGTTGTGTAAATCGTAAATAAAAACAGAATACAATGATTTGAAAATCCTTTTCAACCTATATTCAATTGAATACACTGCAAAGACAAGTTACTTAATGTTCGAACAGGTAAACTTTGGAATTTGATGCCTGCAACATGTTTCAAAAAAGCTGGCACAAGTGGCAAAAAAGACTGAGACAGTTGAGGAATGCTCATCAAACACTTATTTGGAACACCGCACAGGTGAACGGGCTAATTGGGAACAGGTGGGTGCCATGATTGGGTATAAAAGCAGCTTCCCTGAAATACTCAGTCATTCACAAACAAGGATGGGGCGAGGGTCACCACTTAGTGAACAAATGCGTGAGCTGATTGTCGAAAAGTTTAAAAACAACATTCCTCAACGAGCTATTGCAAGAAATTTAGGGATTTCATCATCTACGGTCCGTAATATCGTCAAAAGGTTCAGAGAATCTGGAGAAATCACTGCACATAAGCGACAAGGCTGAAAACCAACATTGAATGCCCGTGACCTTCGATCCCTCATGCGGTACTGCATCAACAACCGACATCAGTGTGTAAAGGACATCACCACATGGGCTCAGGAACGCTTCAGAAAACCACTGTCAGTAACTACAGTTCGTCGCTACATCTGCAAGTGCAAGTTAAAACTCTACAATGCAAAGCGAAAGCCATTTATCAACAGCACCCAGAAACGCCGCCGGCTTCGCTGGGCCCAAGCTCATCTAAGATGGACTGATGAAAAGTGGAAAAGTGTTCTGTGGTCTGACGAGTCCACATTTCAAATTGTTTTTGGAAACTGTGGATGTCGCGTCCTCCAAACCAAATGGGAAAAGAACCATCCGCACTGTTATAGGCACAAAGTTCAAAAGCCAGCATCCGTGATGGTATGGGGATGTATTGGTGCCCAAGGAATGGGCAACTTACACATATGTGAAGGCACCATTAATGCTGAAAGGTACATACAGGTTTTGGAGAAACATATGTTGCCATGCAAGCAACGTCTTTTTCATGGACGGCCCTGCTTATTTCAGCAAGACAATGCCGAGCCACATTCTGCACGTGTTACAACAGCATGGCTCCGTAGTAAAAGAAGGCGGGTACTTGACTGGCCTGCCTGTAGTCCAGACCTGTCTCCCAATGAAAATGTGTGGCGCATTATGAAGCGTAAAATACGACAATGGAGACCCCGGACTGTTGAAGAAGTTAAGCTGTACATCAAGGAAGAATGGGAAAGAGTTCCACCTGAAAAGCTTCAAAAATTGGTCTCCTCAGTTCCCAAACGTTTATCGAGTGTCGTTAAAAGGAAAGGCGGTGTAACACAGTGGTAAAAAGGCCCCTGTGCCAACTTTTTTGCAATGTTTTGCTGCCTTTAAATTCTAAGTTAATGATTATTTGCAAAAAAAAAAGTTTCTCAGTTTGAACATTAAACATCTTGTATTTGCAGTGCATTCAATTGAATATAAGTTGTAAAGGATTTGCAAATCATTGTATTCTGTTTTTATCTACGATTTACATAACGTGCCAACTTCACTGGTTTTGGGGTTGTAGTAATTTATGGAAGTTACCTTCCTTATTTATTTAATAAGAACAAGCTCCCAAGCCTTTCTCAAGGCTCATTGATTAACATCCTTGCTCATTGTCACACACACACACACAAACACAAAGAATTACAACAATCAAGAAATAAGTTTCTCTTATCTCTTTCGGCGACACGGTGGCATAGTGGTTAGCACTACAGGTCGTGGGTTTGATTCCGGCCTGGGGCCTTTCTGTGTGGAGTTTGCATGTTCTCCACGTGTTCGCGTGGGCTTGCTCTGAGTACTTCGGTTTCCCCCACCCACAAAAACATGCATCACAGAAACACTGCCACCAGTACCCCTGACCAAGAAACTGGCTTTAGAACTGGAGTTGGTCCCCGGGCGCTGCTCTGTGGCTGCCCACTGCTCCTAACTATAGGATGGGTCAAATGCAGAGGACAAATTACCCCACAGGGTTCAATAAAGTGTCTCTTATCTTATTCTTTCTGTCCTTTACTTATTTCCTTTTCCTTTGTATTTAGTATCATTATAAATTTCTCTGTCAATATTCTATTTTGCTTATTTCTGCTTTTTTTTTCTACTTATTTCATTTTTTTATTCTATTCATTTTTTTCTGCTTGGCTTTCCCTATGTTCCTCGCTTTATTTGATTTTGTTTACCTATCCTTGTCTTTTGCTTGAATATTTTCTGTAATGTTATGATTTCTCTTGTCCTTCCCTGTCCTGTCCAGTTTTGTCTCGTCTTGTCAGTATCTGCGTCAGTCTGGCATGTCCAGTATGTCTGTATATTTGTCCATCTGATTGTCTGTGGACATACTTGTAACTGTCTCTCTGTATGTCTGTCTAATTATCCATTTCATCATGCGTCATGTGTCACGGTATTAGGGTGGGTCGGTGGTGGTCTCAGAGTGGCTCCAAGAATTGTCCTTGAATTCATTATAAGTTTGAAATGAAAATACGTTGTCCTCCGAAAAGCGGGGGTGGGCCAAAAAAAGGCAAAAAAAAGTAACATTCTTGTCAATCCAACCCAGGTTTCAGTCCTGTTTATTAGGAAAAAGCTCCCAATCCTTCTACAGTCATCAGGATTGGAAGCACGTTCCTCCTAAGCGACTTCTCCCCACCCGAGGACAGTTTGGCTCTGGGGAAGTGTACACTCTACCAGTCATCCTGGAGAGCCACTGGCCTGAGATTCGCAACACCTGCTTCGCCCACAACATCTATGGTGAACTGTGCTTTTTTCTTTCAGGTACCGTCCCACTATTTTGTATATTACTATCAACAAACCCTACTATTGGATCGTATTCTGCCTCTGCACTTGATTATTAGTCTACATCATTTCCAAATAGTGATTAGTGGTTAATTTAAGCAGAACTAGTATTTTTTCAATATTTTGGATGATACCATTTAGCAGGTTCCCCCCCTAGACACACACACGCACATGGGCAGCATCTTGCTTCATGAGTCATTTTCATCTTTACAAAGTTTGTATTCTTGCATAAGATTAATTTTACTTTTATTTTTTGACATTGCTCTTACTTTCACTGCAAAATAAATGTTACAAATCATACAGAAATGATTTTTATTGTTTTAATTAAACTGTCAGTTTAATGAAATTGATTAATGGCAGTTTTAAGTATTTGGACTTGATGAACCGAGGACAAACCGCAGCCAGAGAGATCTGCGATGACTGATCATTTATAATTACATTTAAGTCACGTAAATTCTGATACATGAGAAATCACGCAAATGTGAACAATTTGTTGCAATTATGCCAATAGGAGGATTACTTTCAATATTTTCAAATCAATAAGACACACACATATGCACAGAAACACCCACACACCCATACGCTCGCAACCACGTGTGCACAGGCTACAGCTTGTTACGTTGCCACCAGTGATGTGCCGTTAGAGATAAGTTAGGTGAGGCAGAATCCTCACCATAAAACAAATGATAACGCCCTATCTCTTTGCTTGTTAAGCAATCAGAGGATTACTAAGACTAACTAAGATTAATCGGCACCATGACGGGTCAATTTCAGTTCCCACGGCATTATTGTTTAGTGCATTGAACTTGAATTGCTCACAAGACAGCAAATTTGCTCATATTTGCTTACAGGAAGCTATCGCAATGCCAATCACAAATATTAAAACCTTTCTTCTTAACCCCTCCAAAATCCTCCTCTTATACTGAGGCAAAAATTAAATAAAGTATTTGTTCTTTTTTGTTTAGACTTATGGATCACCTTACATATTAAAAGAAAAGTTTATAAATGTGTCACCTGGTAAAAAAAGAAAGTCAAAAAAAGAAAGGAAAACCAGGCTTATTGTGTACTGTCAAAATACAAAATTTACCTACTTCAAAATCACTTCTTAGATTTCCTCCCACCAATTAAATGACTTTGATTCTACTCACATTCTTATCCCAGACTCATCATATATTGACGCTACCTGACCAAGCATTGATATACGAGGCAGAAGGAAGCTTTTGGCGTCATTATTTGAGGGTTAGGGTTCGGGTTAAGGGTTAGGGGTTAGGGGGAATAGGGTTCATTTCACACTGGCATCAATAAAGGACGCTAAAAACGACTTTTTGCCTCGTATGTCAACGCTTGGTCAGGTAGCGTCAATACATGACGCTCAGATAGTAGTTCTGTCATGGTTCTGGATGTTTGTGTGTGTGTTTTGGACTTTTCTTTATGGCTCTTGTCCCGGAGGATATTGAATTCCTGTTCAATAGGATTCTTTACTCAGCTGGCTGATTGAACTGGGGCAGTGCTTCCCGGGACTCTATATAAAGCCGGATGTTCCCTACGCCTCTTTGCTAGAGTGCGTGTTTGTAGCTAAGCACATAGCCAAGGATATCTGCGGTTGGGTTTTGTTTGACTTTCTGTCGTCTAATTGTGGGAGTTTCTTCTCACTTTTTCTGTCTCTCTTTGCTTCCATGGTTCAGACTATTGTGCGTCCTATGGAGGCGCGAGTGCTTTCGTTTGGTCTGTATTGTTCTCTGTGTTTGTGCTGTGTCCGTGCTACTCTCTCTCTCTCTGGTCATTGCACCTGGCCTCCGTATTCCACCGGCCATTACAAGTCCGGCCAATACCATCAAAGTAAAAAGTTGAATTAAAAATTAGCTACATCTAGTGATCAGGAGGGGAATAACGGGGTGGGCTTCTTACAGCGAGAGGGCATATTTCTTAAGACGTATTGGGATCGATCAAAAATAAAATAATGATTGAAAAAATAAGTTTTAAGGCATATTTTTGCCTTTGCAAAAAACTTGAAAGACAGTAATTTTGTAAGTAAGTAAGTCCCAATACTGAAATCAGCCTGGAGTGAATCACCAGAGAACTTTGGCAACTATTCATATTTCTACCATAATTCAAACAACTCGAAATCAGCACTGAGTAGATTGCAGAACACTTAAGTCTTCTCTCATGGAGCAAATTTGAAGTAGTGCAATTTGGTGCATATTGGTAATTTTAGATATTTAAGGAAGAAGCTGCATGCTATTTGATATCACTGTTGTGAAACATTTCATTTCCAATTTCAACATGGCATATTTAAGACCACATTTGCTAGATCACTCTTTCAGTGACCATTTCAAAAACGCACATTCATTTCCGAGTTCCGAGCAGGTGCAACACATGTAAGCCTTCACAAATGAGTTGTGTTGCAGCTTGGGTATATTTAACGTATCCAGGTGTGGTGCGATAGTACAGTGTGGTCAACTGCAGGCAAAGCAGAAATTATGTAAACAAGACTTATGCTCCAGGGACCACAATGGGTGAATCACAACCATTTGTTGTAATAGTACAAATCAAAGGGTTGATATACAAACTGAAGACATTTTTTTCTGGTGGTAGGTGTTCATTTCAGACCTCAGTCTTTTCAGATATATGGTTAATTGTCACAAGACCAGTTCTGGCAGAGCAATCAGACTGTGCTACATAAGTGTATTCAGTCATATATAGATTATGATTCATTTCTGTCGCTGCTGTCAAAAATATGACGAAATACAGCACAGTAAAAATAAACAGACATGATTTCAAATATTTGGAAATGCAAGTTCTTGCCAAAACATTCAATGAGTAGAAAATGTTTTGCAATATCCTGGGGTTTTATATTTTACACATCCTAACCTCAAAAGATCTGGTTCATGATCTTCTCGAACCAGAGGAATCTTTTTCATTTAAACAGCCCACGTCAGCAAGTTGTAATTGGCTAACACTTAGAAATGAAGTCATTTTTATTCTATACATTCTGATGTCCTACTTTATACTTCAGCCAGATTTCCCCTCAATTACTGACTGCCTTCAGTGAAATAATCCTTTTGTTGACAAGGCAGGTTGGGTCCATGGATTCAGGCTGTTGACACTGAATTCTGACCCTGTCATCAGTGAGGTAATGTGAAGTATCCTAATCTTGCCCCTTCAGGATAATTCAGGATAATTAAGATTAACTAAACCATAGTTAGCAATAACTGAGAATAACTAAACAAGTATCAAGACCAAAATCCACATCAAGAGGTATCAAAATAAATACATTGTAATTACTGTATAATAATTATAGCCCCCCAGACGAAGTCGGGTGGCTACTACTGATTCATGATTGTCGTCTCCATGGATTCATGAAATGCCCCCGCCATGTCCATAAACACATCTTTGTGGATGCTGTACACGTTGTAATTTTTGACCAATTACTTTCATATTTGGATGGACATGTGTTATACCTCAGTTATGACACCTATTGATTTTGGTTGCCATAGTGACAGTATTGGTTGCATAATGCGCAAAAGAAGTGGAGAAGCAGGCTTTTGGCGGCTGCACCCACGCGGTTGCGGCCGATCAGACTGTGTTATATAGTTAATATTAAAGTTAATATTAAACATTAATACAGTTTTGAAGGAATGGCAGGGGGACACCTGCTGGACTCAAATGGGAGCACATCCTTTTCCCGCCATTTAGTCGTTTTCTCATCTTTGAAGGTTTTAGCTCTTGGCTGACAGGACTGGAAGTGTGAAGGAGTAGACCTCACTGTAGAAACACAGCTTGTGATAAGTGGACAGCAAGTCCGTCATGGGAACTCACCATGGTCCTGAGCGATAGGAGCCTATCCTCCTTAAGGCTCAATGAGAACTGCATTCTGGGATGCTTTTCTGCTTACCACATACCATAGTTCTTCCGAATAGACAACTTTATTTGAGTTCAGCAGTAATACAAGCATTTCTATGAGGATCAAGATATTGCGGAAGTGCCAACAAAATGCAAAGCGACAGTCTTACCTGCATGACTTGGCTGAAATAGCCTATTTCAGGGGATGCTTTATCCAACAAAAAAGCCCTAATGGGTTTGAATCTGGGCTCAAATGTGCAAAGTATGCAATGGAAACTGGCCTTGTCAACCACACTTTCTTGGCAAAGTCACCGCTTGAATTCATCATTCACCCTCATATAACTGCCAGAACATTATTCATGCTGTGCTTCCAATGTTTGTTCGCAACTTATTTCTGACACTATAAACATGACCTCCTCAGAGAGATGATAAAAATACACCCATACTTTAGCTGTTTCCACAACACTTTCCAGATGACGTTCGCATTTCATGTTGAGTTGCCTATTTACTTTGCAAAATCCTCGGCGAGATGGGATTTTATTTTTAAATTGATAGGGCACATCTTGAGTATGAGGATGTTCATCCTTGCTGAATTCGTTTAGGAATTTGGAGGGTCTCTCACACAAAACTCCTATGAGAGCATTTAAAGAAGTGTCATTATACATTTTAATGGTGTCTATTTCAATCCTGTATCCAAATCAGCAGCAGGTTACATTCCGGCAACAAAATCTACCTGTGTGCATCAGGGCATAATCAAAAGCTATTATTTTTTCTGCACGAGTGTAATAAATATTCCGTTACTACTCAAAATTTGGAATAACAATTGATTTTCACTTCGATTAAATGGAAAATATTGTGTTGCAATAAGTCAGTAAATCACAATGTAGTCCCAAATTCACTTGATTTTAAACCCCATTGAGCTGTAGTTGTGACGAGCGCCAGCTGATTTTCGCCAGATGCGTGTTCAGTCTGCCTCCGCCCTGCTGCATGTTTGCTGTGTGCATTGACATCTGTCAACTACCAATGACTGCGTTTTCACTGCATACGAGGGCCAAACGGCTTGAGTAGCGAGACCGACGAGATCACTTGGTAATTACAAAGTCACGCGCGATTGTCCGAGATGAACAATTTCTTCTTTACCGAAAGGGTTTAGGAACTTTTGACTTGCTTCAATTTGTTCATTTTTCGAGATTTTGTGCTTCTACCCTGGATAAACAGCCTATTTATTAATAAATGTTCTTAATTTCTGTTAGGTAGTGTTCAGCAACCAGAGGAGAGAACCAAGCAGTGCAGTAGAACTGGATTTTATTAAGGGGGCGAACCCCCGCAAAGCAGGAGGCAACGGTACGGAGTCCACAATCCAAAAATCAAAATCCAAAAGGCGAAATCCAAGTCATAACCAGGGCAGCAAACAATACTCTTGGTCGGGCAAAAAGGGGTTTGATACACAGATGCAGACAGTAATCCAAATCAGAGCCAAAATCGAAAACAGGGACGGTCCGGTCAGAAAAGAATCTCAAAGAATACAAGGCGAAAACAAGCGTAGCACAGGCAACCCAAGGGAAACGTTCTGACAAGGAGCTGGCAGTGAAAAGACTGCTTAAATAGACAAACGTGAAGTCACATGCTACAAAGGGAAACAGGTGAACAGGATCAGACGAATTACAAAGGAATGAACATGAGGAAGTTCCTAATTACAAGAAATAGGCAAAAGCCAAAACGCGGACAGGGATCACGAAGACAGCCTACAGACAGACATACGGCTCCGGTTAGGGAGTTCTGCTGTGTACAGAAAAGGAGAAAGAACAGAGCTAAACAAGCGCGGAGGTTCCACTGAAACTGCAGCAAAATAAATTAAGTATAGACCAGAGGCGGAGACTAGAATACGGTGAATGCTGAGAGGTCGTTTGTCAATTAGTGAAGTGCAGCTATACAATCCCTAGTGCTCATTAAGTTAGTACTATAAACAGTTTTAGTTTGGGTTAGTAAGTTAACTAAAATAGTAAACTGTTAGTTTGGTTCGTAATATAGAAAAGCAAGGGGAAGGAAGTAAACGAGATTGGAAGGAATGATTGAAATCCCAGAAACCATGAAACCTGAAAGTGTGGCACACAATACAAGGGCAAATAAGCTGTCACATAACACAAGACCAGACAAAGGAGACAAAGTGCAATGCATGGCAAAATACAAAACAATGACTGGAATATGACTGAGGGAATGGACTATGGGAGATATGTAGGAATAAACAGAAACAAAACACGGCATGGATCAACACATAGCAAAACATGAACAGAATAAGGCAGAATCATAAAAATTTCCTGTTTGTGTTGGCTTTGTCTTTTGTTTGGAAAGCGTTCTGTCAATAAAGTTTAGTCATTTTGTTACTTCGGTTGCTGTCCTAGCCCACAATACAAACTAGTGCCAACACGTATTTTTAAAATTAACCGTCTATTTTAATTTTGTGTCAGTGTACAGGTGAATCAGCTGTGCTGAACTGTTACATTTGTGCTGCGGCATCCAGCAATAATAGAAGTCCTGCGAATCTGCTGCGCAACAGCTGCAGTTTGCCGGAGCTAGGATGGACAAGAGATGCAATGCAGCGGATCTGGTGTAAACACTCACATTGACTCAAGTGAATCCCATCAGCTGCGCTGCCGTGGCGGAGCGCAGACGGACCAAACACCCGTCTGGTGTAGATTTGGGGTGAGTCTCCCAGCCAGCATCGCTCCCCGTCCTCTCACTTATTGTTGAAATATTAGTTCTGTTTTCTCATTGGTTTAGTATGAATTTGTGTTCACCATTTAGCTTCTGATTTTTGTCAGCGTCTTTTGTCGGTCACACCACTCACTTTACTTTTCGCCAATATTTGTCATTCTTTTCTCCTTTCAGAAAGCAATATTCTCCCTTTTGGGCACTAACGTGTTCTCGTGCTTCTAAAATTATACTCTTAACCTTTCTCTCCTTTGGAAGTTTGCATAATTAAACTCTTTGTATTGTTATATTGGAATCTGCTAGTACTTTGCCCTTTGGGAGCCTGCGATCCTTCATGTATTCTTGTAAATTTATTTACTATTGTCTCTATTCCTGTGCTTGTGAATTTGTGTAATTGTGAGTGTGTCCACTGTCCAATAAACCAGTTGTTCTGCCTGCTACTCTGTGCTTCGGGTCTAATCCTGTTCCGAAAAGTAGTGGGACCTCCTGGATCGTGAAATCACGCAGTCTGCAAATCTTCAAAGACCCCTCTTTGGGAATTACTGCAGGTCATGTGGACATCCATTAAAAATGAATGAACCTCTGTAAAAATTAATATCCCAAATGAATAAAATTTGCCGACCAGCATTTCAATCTCATTGGGGATACTCTGACGAGAAACCGCTAAAACAGAACCGTTCATAATTTGGAAACGTTTCACCCAAATACTTCAGATTCTAAATAAAACAACTTAAATTACATTTTTATGTTTTTTTTTTTCATTTTATTACTGTGATTATCAATGCACAACATATCAAGAGTTACTTGAATGTGATTTCAAACTTTTGATTAGTAGTGTATACACAACTAGGTGTGAAACTTCTTAAAAATGAAAGAACCTGTCTTCCCTCAGTACACTAATTTTAAAATTGTTTGTTGCAAGAATCACAATTTGTATCTGAAGCGAATATATATTTATTTTTAGTTTGCCAAACTGACAGTGTGTGCTAAAAAGTTTTGACCTCATCTGACCACACGTAATTCCAATAATGCTTGGCAAAGTTTGGACACAGCAGTTTCATGTAACTCGTCCAAACACACTGATCACATGGAGATGGCGTCAAACAGACGGTTGAGAAACCTGCTGACTATACTGGTTAGCTCTGAAGCTGTGATGATCGTCAGGGTTTTTGGGTTGCCACACCACACCAGTGGCGGTTCGTTGGCCCTAACAAAGGGAAGCCAAAATCTCGCCCTTCAAAGCTTAATGACTTAAAATTTTCGCAGTTTACTTTTCTTTATCAGCAGTTGCTCATAAAAATTGGTAGAAGGACAGTCAAATTTATTTTTGATGGCATTGTTAAACATTGCACCATGAAATTATGAGGGGTTTTCTGTCACACATAAATTACGATGTAAATTACCATAGGCCTACTTCTTTATAAATTCCGCACTAAAGTAGCTAAACAGCATAGACTCGCAAATTGATTAGTGAGGCTCATCAAGCGATAAGCTGTGCAACATCGCATTCTTTACTTCTATATTCAGATTGTAGAAAACGGATTCTCGTGGCTTCTTGCGAAAGAAGCCTCACAGGCTAATTTATAAAGACGTATTAATAATTTGCGTCGTCATTTACCATTGAAAATAAATTACACTGTCCTTCTACCAATTTGTATGAGCAACTGCAGATCCAGAAAAGTAAACTGCGAAAGGTTAAAGCCATTGTGCTTTCGAGGGCCAGCTTTTGGCAACCCGTTTGTGTGTGAATGAGTATGTATGTTTGTTTGTATGTCTGATCTGCAATTTTTTGCAGGGAGAAAATGTCAACTGAGAAGAATGTCCAGCGTTGGAGGACATGACTGATGTGCCTCTTCTACTTCACACATGATGTGGCGCTTGGTGGCCCCCTGAAGTCACTGGTTGGGGACGCAGGTATCTGGAGGTTCATCAGGCTGGGGTGACTAAAAACAAGACAAGGCATCAGACTTTTTGGAATCAGGACGATTGAGCAGGATGAAATTTAATCTGGTGAGAAAGAAGAAGAAGAAGAAGAAAAGAGACTATTGAGCTTGCCTGGGGCTCAACCACCTGGCAAAACAGAGGTATCCTAGGTACAGTTGTCCGTCCAGAGAAGCAAGAGCATGCTGACACCCTCCAGCCAGTGGTTCCACTTTTTGAATGCCATCTTATCAACAGCTCCTAGTCGGCTGATGGAGTAGCTTCTGTTCGCAGAAGACAGCGGCTTGGAGAAGATGATGCGTGGATAGACTTTGCTGGTGGCAGCTACTGGGAAAGGATCACTCTAGCATCAACATCTGAGGCATCCATCTCCACAGTGAACTGGTGCTGGGGACCAGGTTGAGTGAGCACAGAAGTGCTGGTGAATTTGGCTTTAAGCCTGCAAAAGGTAGAGGCCACCAAGGGGTCCAGTAAAAGGTGACTTTGGAGGATGTGAAGGCTGTGAGAGGGCTGCCACCGAGTCCTCTCATGAACTAGCAAAAAAAAAAAGAGAAAACCCAAGGAATATTTGCAGTTGTTTATAGTCCAGTGGTTCCAGGCAACCCAGTGCAGCAATTTACCTTTTAGTGGTCCATCTAGATCAGGGATGGGCAACGAGGGCCGTATCTGTCCCTGGTTTTCACACCACTTCTGGGCTTTAATTAGTTGATCATCTAAATTAGCCAAACTATTCATGAAATCGGACATTCATGGCGCATTTCTTTAAATCATCATGAATGACCACCAAAGACCGTTCTTGTCTCCCAACATAAAACATTATTCTTTGATTAAACCTTTGCACAAATCTATATTTGTGTATGCAACCAATTAACTCAATTAGTCAGGGTAATTGATAGAAATAAAAACCAGCATACGCACTGACCCTCCAGGACTGGAGTTGCCCATCCCTGATCTAGATGGTGCCAGGGGACATGGTGAAGCCAAGTAAGTAATTAGTAATGTGATGGAATTTGCACTCTTCTGGTTTTAGAAAGAGGGTGTTTTCTTACAGCGTTTGGATGACTGAGCTAACCCGATGGGTGTAATCCTTCAGGGTAGGAGAGAAGACCGAGATGTTGTCCAAATCGAGACCATGTCTCAGAGGACATGAGTAAAAAGGCTATAGAAGACAGCGGGGCCATCAGTGAGCCTGAATGGCATCACCAGATATTTGTAGTGGCTGCCATGGGTTGAAATGTTGCTTTCCACTCATCACCTTCCGATATGTTGGTGATGTCTGGAGTTGTATTTGTTGCACAGATCCAGGCAAGATGATCCACTGAAGACTGAGACAATATAGCCAAGACACTTAGACAGAGGAAGTGGTTCAAAATTGTCACATTTAGGAAAAGGAGAGTTAATAAGACAATAAATTACTTAACGGGAACAAACTATGAAACTCACACAGACACAACATCTTGTGAAGCGAAGCGAGAATATATTCTGGATACATATCAAAACAGGTTCGGCACAAAACGATATCATTGAAGAAATGTGGGTATATTCATTTATATTAATTTTACCTTGGGTACATTTTGATGCTACCCTGGTCAAGAGTGACCCTATCAGCACAACTGAATGAAATGTGATTCTATTTGGATCATGCAGCCATTAAAGGATAAATACTGCCTGTGAGCTTAAATCCACATTGCTATTAGCCTTTACAAATGAGTAACCCACTTGATGCCCTCAACCGCTCATGTTAACTAAAACTCTATTGACTCCAGTGGTGTCACACCAAGAAACCGAATTCACAAAGGCTTGTTCGCTAGCTACATTGTACTGGACATCCGAGATATCGACCAAAAACGACCTAAAACAGCAAGTACACTAGCTAGAATGCTAGCTAACTTCCCTGTGATTACAGCATGACTGTATCTTGTGCTACCATTTTTATGTCTTTTCATATTATCTAACTGATACTGCTGACTATACAGTCATTTAGTCAAGCATCTTATGCTCAGCATATCACTACAAATTTTCAATAGCGAGGTTAAAATTATGAGATTAGCAAGACGTAGCCAGCTGGTTACCAAGCTGAGGGTAGAAATCGTAGTCAGAGTTTCAAGTTCTGAATCGGGGCAACCCATTTTCTTCTTGTGTATCCATTCCAGCTCCATTACAGGAACTTTTTTTCTGCAGTGGTCTCTCTTTTTCCTGCCTCAGTCGTTCATGGCGTACACTGCACATACAAAAGTGTTAACAACTTCACCTAATCATAAATCTTGTTCCCTCATCTCTTCTTATAAACAAAATCCATGCTCCTCAGTTGGCAAAAGTGAGCAAAGACAAATAGGGTTTTTTCTGTCTCGAGTTTGAATAGTAAGGTAAAGGGCAGACCGATATGCACTCACAAGCACTGTTGCTTCGTGGAGTACTAAACATAGGTTAGAGAACCACACCACACCTAAAAATGTCACTCTGTTAATTCATGTCCTAACCAACCTGCCTATTTACACCTCATCTGTCTCGTTGGACGTCTCTACCTCCCATTCCCTTCTATTCATCTCTTACACTATCACTCTGTAGGAACCTGCGAGAGCCTCGATGACTCCAAGAAGAGACATGACCCCCACCCAGAGTCTAGTTGCCTGGGGCTTCCCGCTATCTTGCACTGGTCGCCACCTACACAACTCCTTTCCCTCCTTCATCAGTGCAAATTCCCATGGTTACTTGATTCAATAAACATCATTAAGTACTATTTTCGGTGTGGTATGGAATTTTATTAAACTAAAGAACGAGCTAACATAAAAAATACTCAACCCTACCTCTGGTTTGCATACCCGGAAACGTGAAATAAAGCCCATACCCCCGTTTGACTTGTTGATGGAAAAACAAGAACAGGACGCCATTTGTTTGCAAAATGCAAGGCCACAGTCACCAATTCAATATATATGTTTTGAGCCCTGCATTGGGGAGTCTTTTTCTCACCTCTAAGGATTTTTTTCCTCCCTATTGAGAGATTTTTACCTCATAGGTTATTTTGGGGACTCGGCATCTTCTCTACTGCTATTTGGTAAAGCATCGCTGTGAAAATTATTCTGCAAGAAAGGGTTATACAAATAAAAATGAATTGAATTAATAGAATGATATATCTATGTCAGTGTTACATAATTCCCTTGACCCTCATACAAATTTGGAAGCTGCAAAGACAATTTCTTCCATTTAATTCCTTTTTGTAGAGGTTATAGTTGGCAAGAATCAACAGCACACACATGCATGTGATTTCCTGAACACACATTCTGATCTGTTTGAGATATATTTGTGCAAGCTCTCTCTGGAATTGCTGAAGTTTTTTGGAAAACATTAGGAGCAACGGGAACAGTCCCAACTCTTTGAAAGTAGCCACACGAGTCACAGAATCGAAAAAATGCGGAGTCAGAGTTCAGAGTTCTCTGGCTGAAGAAAATGTACTGAGGGTGCGCGTATGAGAGACAGAGAGAGAGAGAGGGGGGGGGGAATGAGAGGGAGGATCAGGAAGTGTGAGAGAGATGGATCGAGAGAGAATTTTCCAAATCCAAGGAAAGTTTCTTGATGAGGAAAGATAAAAGACTGTGGTTGTTTTAGAAGACTTCTTTTCATGTGCATTTTTTAGCATCTCTCATATATTGAATTAAAATGGAATGGTCAAACAGGGTGTAAGAGCCACATACTTTGAAGCTGAAAAAAAAGAGAATCGGAGATCCAGAGGCTGATTAGCCCCACAGAGAAACTTATTTCCAAGACGACATCAACTTGCTCGGACATGTCCAAGAGTGTGTATGTCTCTAAAGCTGTTGCAGTAGCCACTGTGACAACAGCAGCTTTGGCTCTTACTACCGTCATTGGAATGGTCATTTTTCACCTTTTACAAACCAAAGAATGTCCATATCTACTATCGACCACAGTCGCCACAGCTGCACCAACCTACACTGTTGTCCCAGCTGCACCACGACGTGATATGAGATTACCAGGAAACCTTATTCCAGAAAGCTACCGGATTTATCTACAGGTTCATCTGTACCCTAAGGCTGCTGACTTAAAAAATCAAAGCCTCGATTTTACAGGGAATTCCACGGTGAAGTTCAGATGTGTGAACAGTACCAACACCATCTACATTCACAGTAAAGGTCTCAATGTTTCTTTAATAGGTGTGACTGATGAAAAAGGCAAGGAAATGACTACTGACCAGGTCCATTTAATGGAGGATGAGAGGGATTTCATTATAATTCAGCTTGTTAACACTTTAAGAGTGGATGGGCTGTACTACCTAAGCACTGCATTCACGGGCAAAAGTGATGATACTTATGGACTTTTTGTTCTCCGTTACACAGGAGACGAAAATGAGGAAAGGTAAGGATGCTAAATACTGAATTGTGCACTGGTAGGTCTTCTCATAGCTCCCTGCCTTGCACTTGGTCCCCTGTTGTGGTCATCAGCAGTTGTAGCTCTGGCATATGTGATTTTATTTTTGAAAAAAAGTTGCAAATACAGACATTTTGCGGCAGAGGCTAAGCTTGGTAAGTTAGAGACTGGAGCTGGGCTTCGACAGTGTGAAGAGGGAAACTGTATTCTAGGCTGACCGCTGTATTCTCTTAACAAAATAGTCCCGTCTTGAAATGTGTATAATATTATTATAAATGAAAATGCATTCTTTGTAAATACTGTAGTACATCTCAAGTCCATTTTCCCCCAAATTATTTTCAGCAGCACAACATGACTTTTGTTTCCACCTCATAGATTGTGTTTTCAGCACATCGTAAACTTTTATTACACGACTTCTTTTTAACTTTGGGAGGGAAACTCAGTTCAGTGTGCCTATCAGGTTGTTATTCAAAGTGATGACCATTTAACCAAGTGGGCAGCACAGACCACAAGGATCAGAGAAACTAGAGAAACAGTTCGAGAGAACTCACCTTACTGCTGCATTTAAGAACTGCCTTGGAACTATCAACTCCCTTCAGTTTCCAGCAGGGACGTGCGGTCAGGGCAGGCAGTGACTTCTTTTTTATAGCGAGATTTTGTCAACCTGTTTCCACAAACTATGCCTGATTGTCAATCAATCAATTTTACCTCTTTTTCTGGTCAATTAAGCCTGTAATGATTAAGAAGTGATAGTGACAAAAAGATTAATTTACCCTGATGCTTTGATTCGAGACTGCAAGGAAGTAAATCTTAATAATTAATCAGGAAAAGGTCTCAACTCTCTCGGAAATTCCGTATATTGTTCTGATCTTTTGTTTTTGGGATTATGAAAGAAGACTGAAAATAAACTCCCTATTTTTTAAAAAGTAGCATTAAAGTATGTGTTTAAGAGGGGAAATATTATTGTAAACATATTGACCACATATTGAACGCTGCATAAGGAAGGTTTGAATAATTGTTAATGGCATTGCATTAGCTTCCTCTTAGCAAAAAACTTGCTGTCTGGTGTTTAAGTTTGATGCACTGAGCAATAATGTCGTGGATGGAACTGGCACGCCATTCTGCTGTTTAGTCTTGTAAATTAGTCAATCATTCTTCAGATTGCTAATCAAGCAAAGTAAGAGAGTTATAGTTTGTTTAACGTTGAGGATTCTGCCAACCCTAACTGACCTTCGAAGGCACGTTACTGGCTGTCAAAGAAACCACGATTATCATCAGAAATAAGATTAGGAAACACTTTCATGCTGATAGGTTGCCACTGTGATGTATTGACTTTCACATGGATTCATGAATTCGCTGGCATAAGAATCTGCATCATTGTTAATATGAATGTTCAACTCTTAATTTAAATTCATTCTGCCATTCAGTACATTTTATGACAAAGTGATAATGCTGGAAAAATTTGTGTCATTTGCCTCGAAGAACTACATATTGTTACACTAAGTAAAGCAGGTTCAGCCTAAAACACAAGGGGCTCTAAATTAATAGAACAGGCGCAGGCACGGTGAATGGGGGGAGCGCCACACCAACGGGGTGTGTCTGGGCATATGTTGCGATTTTGTGCCCGGTGCAGCCTGGCGCATGCACTCGTTTGTCCTGCCTCGGTCCCTCCTGCCAGCGCAAGTGGCAAAGAGGGAAGAGAGAAGGCGTGTTTCGGTATAACACAGCCGAGTCAAATCTTTACCAATCAAGTGAGCTACTCTCCTCACCTTTAAAGTGTTGAAATAAAGAAGCCTCCTATATCTGCATGATGCGTTAATTTTGCATTTTACTTTGCTGCTACAGGCATGCTTTCTGCACCGTTTATGTCTATATTAAGCATTACAAATGAGTTAGCTGGCTAGGTTGGGCATTTGGGAATTATTCCCATTGGCGAACTTGAATTGAATTTCAAAACGAAACTACGCCAGATCATTCAAACTTAGGAAGTTGGAAAGAAATAAGACGGTGACTCATTTATTTCTTCTGCCTGCATCATTGGGAAGAGAAACGATGGATAACATGTTCCTATTATTACACCCTGCTGCTGCTTAAAATTTTGGGATTAACATGCATGGACAACAATGCAAGATACGTTACACATTTATTATATCCCCGAACGCTGAATGGCGTTCCTGGGATATTATATTTTTGGTCCGACTGCCGCCGCCGCGCCGCCCTACGTGTTAACGCGATATCTTCAGTAATATTTCAATAAGAAGTTTCAAGTTTTGCATATTAGTAAGTATCATAAAGAGGAAGAACTGATTCGATTTTGGACAATTTACGATTTCTAGATTGGCCACCAGGGGCCTAAAAATGAAAAAAAATCACTGTTTTTATCATATCTCTGGAAATATTTGTCCGATTGACCTTAAATTAAGTTCAAATGAAAGGTCATGACCTGAGGGGCTTTATATTGTATTGGGTCTATTAAAGGATTGGGGAATTGGAGGATTGGGGGCATTCCGGGATATTCCCCAAGCCATTGCCTCCGATGGCATAAGCCTAGTTTTCAATATGTGATCTTAACTCAGTATGAGATCATAGCAATCAGGCTGTATTCCTTTCCCCCACTAAAAACGATAAAATCAAAGTGACAATAATAGTATTAAGCCACTTGCACACTGGACGCAAAACAAATTTTTCACACGATAGATTACGCGTATATTCGCGTCTTTGCATTGACTTTGAATGTAATCAGTCATGCGAAAAATTTGTTTCGCGTCTGGTGTGAAAGCAGGTGAAGGACACATACCCACATAGCCTACACACGCACTCACGCGCCCACATGTACATTTCTCTATCTCTCTCTCTGATCTGACATCAGTACAATCAATATATATACAAAACCCAAAACCAGTGCAATTGGCACGTTATGTAAATCGTAGATAAAAACAGAATACAATGATTTGCAAATCCTTTTCAACTTATATTCAACTGAATACACTGCAAAGACAGGATGTTTAATGTTCAAACTGAGAAACTTTTTTTTTTTTGCAAATAATCATTAACTTAGAATTGAAAGGCAGCAACACACTGCAAAAAAGTTGGCACAGGGGCCTTTTTACCACTGTGTTACATTGCCTTTCCTTTTAACGACACTCAGAAAATGTTTGGGAACTGAGGAGACCAATTTTTGAAGCTTTTCAGGTGGAACTCTTTCCCATTCTTGCTTGATGTACAGCTTAAGTTGTTCAACAGTCCGGGGTCTCCGTTGTCGTATTTTACGCTTCATAATGCGCCACACATTTTCAATGGGAGACAGGTCTGGACTACAGGCAGGCCAGTCTAGTACCCGCACTCTTTTACTACGGAGCCATGCTGTTGTAACACGAGCAGAATGTGGCTTGGCATTGTCTTGCTGAAATAAGCAGGGGCGACCATGAAAAAGACGTTGCTTGGATGGCAACATATGTTGCTCCAAAACCTGTATGTACCTTTCAGCATTAATGGTGCCTTCACATATGTGTAAGGTGCCCATGCCTTGAGCACTAATACACCCCCATACCATCACAGATGCTGGCTTTTAAACTTTGCGCCTATAACAGTCCAGATGGTTCTTTTCCTCTTTGGTCTGGAGGACACAACGTCCACAGTTTCCTAAAACGATTTGAAATGTGGACTCGTCAGACCACAGAACACTTTTCCACTTTGCATCAGTCCATCTTAGATGAGCTTGGGCCCAGCGAAGCCGGCGGCGTTTCTGGGTGCTGTTGATCAATGGCTTTCGCTTTGCATTGTAAAGTTTTAACTTGCACTTGCAGATGTAGCGACGAACTGTAGTTACTGACAGTGGTTTTCTGAAGTGCTCCTGAGCCCATGTGGTGATGTCCTTTACACCCTGATGTCGGTTTTTGATGCAGTACCGCCTGAGGGATTGAAGGTCACGGGCATTCAATGTTGGTTTTCAGCCTTGTCGCTTACGTGCAGTGATTTCTCCAGATTCTCTGAACTTTTTGACGATATTAAGGACCGTAGATAATGAAATCCCTAAATTTCTTGTGTAATGTGAATATAGGCCACTAGATGGCAGTATTTACCTTTTTTTTGTTAAGCAGACTGGAGTCATGTTTAGACATGTCCTGGACATGTCTGGGGCAAGTCTCAGAAAATTAAAAAAAAGAGGTCTAAATGTGGGTGGGGTCTGCAAAAGAGTATATAAGGAAAAGAATTGAGACAGTAAAGTAGTAGGAGAAATTGCAAGAAGATGACCAGACCTGCCATTCTGTTCAAGACCTGTGACGTTTCTTTTGTGGATTTCTTTGCCTGTGTTTGAGCATTTTCTTCATCCAGGACATCACCAAGCCACCCCACCAAAAAGGGACTGTAATTATTTCTGTTTTTTCTTATTTATCAATCTTGGTCTTTAGTTGTAGGTTGTTATTAGTCTTTGTCTTTGTTAAAAATTAAATGTGTTTTAGTTGTTAAAACTGTGTTTGTCATCCCTTGCTGTTGCTGTTGTGTTATAAATGTAATAACAAATTGGGGCCATAACAAATTGGGGGCTCAAGGTCCGGGATAGACCATTGTGTGAGTCATTTATTAAAAATCTAACATTTCAGATTGTAAAATTGTTTTTGTGAATTTTCCTAGATATATATTGACAACAGCAATGGATGATTTCTTGGCATCACCAACCGTAGGGGTTTTGAAGTCTTTTAAAAAGACAGAACTGCTAGAAATTTGCAGACAGTTGGAGCTGACAGAGGTAAAACCAGCCATGCGAAAAGCAAGACTGGCTAGAGAGATAGTTGAATATTACATTGATGAAAATGTGTTTGCACCAGGAGATCTGGAACAGTTTCCAGTGGAAAATCCAAATATAGAAATGGAACTTAAATTAAAAATGCTAGAGATTGAAAGGGAGGAAAGAGAAAAAGAAAGGGAGGAAAAAGAAAAACAAAGAGAATTTGAGAGGGAAGAAAAAGAAAAACAAAGGCAGTTTGAGTTAGAAAAATTAGCAAGAGAAGAAAAACAAAGAGAATTTGAGAGAGAGAAAGAGGAAAGAGCAGAAAGAGAGAGACAGAGACAGAGAGATTTTGAATTAGAGAAATTCGATAGAGAAGAAAGACTCCAAATGGAGCAACTAAAAATTAAAATTGAAACTAAAAATAAATTTCGTGCTAGCCAGGAGGTAAAACTGGTGCCTCCATTTTCGGAAAAGGATGTTGACAACTATTTCCAGTGTTTTGAAAAGGTAGCAAAGAGTTGCCAGTGGCCAAAGGAACACTGGCCTCTGATGTTGCAAACTGTCCTCAAGGGTAAAGCTCAACAAGCCTATTCGGCTTTGTCTGCAGATGATTCCTCTGATTATGAGGTTGTCAAAAAGGTTATTTTGAGAGCTTATGAGTTGGTTCCAGAGGCTTACCGACAGAAATTCAGAGGTCTGAAGAAATCTGAAAATCAGACTTATGTTGAATTTGCTAATGAGAAGAAGGTTTGCTTTGAGCGCTGGTATACTTCTATGGAGGTCAAGGATGATTTCAACTCACTAAAAGAGATGGTGTTAGTTGAAGAATTCAAGAACTGTGTTAAAGATGATGTTAAGACCTACCTTAATGAGAAGCAAGCACTGAATTTGCAATCAGCTGCCAAATTTGCAGATGAATATGTTCTCACACATAAGTCCAAATTTCAGTCTAGCAGTAATAATAAATGGTCCCAATTTCAGAAAAAGGGTTATGGTGATACCCAAGATTCCTCACCCAAAGACAAATCTGGTGATGGTGCTCAGAAATCCAGTAACAGGTCTGATCAAAGTGTGAAAGCTGACAGTGACAAAAGTGGTCTAGTTTGCAGTTATTGCAAGAAATCTGGTCATGTTACAACTAACTGTTGGTTCCTTAAAGCTAAGAAAGAAAAAGAAAAGGATACCAAACCAAATGCCTTTGTGAAAACAAGGTTAGAAACCCCTGCAGTAGATAACCAATCTGCTAAATTGCCTGCTTCTTGTGGGGCCAAAAAGCCTAATACAGCTGACTTTGTGAGGGAGGAATTTCTTCCATTTGTGTCAGAGGGATTTGTGGCTCTGAATGAGCATACTACTCCTGTCCCCATATATATCCTAAGGGATACCGGAGCTTCTCAGTCACTTTTGTTGATGGACTCCTTGGAGTTACGTGATGAGACCGCTTCAGGGGATTTCATACTTGTACAAGGTATTGAAGGGAGGACTGTATCTGTACCCCTGCGCTCTATATTCTTGAAGTCAGATTTAGTTACAGGACAGGTAAAGGTGGGACTTATGTCAAGTCTACCTATAAAGGGTGTTTCTCTGTTGCTAGGCAATGACCTGGCTGGGGGCAAAGTAGTTCCCCCCGAACATCTTACTTCACAGCCGAGCACTGAAGATGGGGATGAGGACCCATCTCTGTATCCTTCTTGCGCAGTGACTCGTGCTATGGCCAAGAAGGCTAAAGAAGAAGATGATGTGGTGCCGTCCAGTACATTGAATAGTCAGGACTCAGGTGGTTCGCCTCATGACTCTGATTGGCCTACTATGGTTTCTCCGTTTGAGGACTTATCAGATACTTTTATCAGTTCTCTATTCAGCCAGCCGGATGGGTCTTGTGATTCTGATGTGTCTGGAGACTTGTCTCTGTCCAGAAAGCGGTTGATTGAGGAGCAAACTAATGATCCTGAAATTGGTGTACTAAAGAGGAGAGCCCTTCCTGAAAAAAGAAATAGATGCAGTTCCAGTTGGGTATTATCTCAAGGATGGTGTGTTGATGCGGAAGTGGCGCCCTCCTGATATCCCAGCCAATGCAGATTGGGCAGTGGTCAGGCAAATTGTTGTTCCGAAGGTCTATAGGAATGAGATCTTAACAATGGCTCATAGTTTACCTTTAGGAGGTCATCTTGGTGTTAACAAGACTGTTGATAAGATCATGAAACACTTCTTTTGGCCTGGGCTTCGGAAAGACGTTTCCAACTTTTGCAAAACCTGTCACACTTGTCAGGTAGTTGGAAAACACCAGTTAGACCCACCTGTAGCTCCATTGCAGCCTATCCCAGCATTTGGGGAGCCATTCTCTAGGGTCATTGTTGATTGCGTTGGTCCATTACCCAAGACTAGATCTGGAAATCAGTACTTGTTGACAATCATGTGTGCATCTACCAGATTCCCCGAAGCCATACCTCTACGTAACATCAAGGCAACTGCAATCTCGAAGGCTTTGATAAAGTTCTTCACGTTGTTTGGTCTTCCCAGGGAAATTCAGTCAGACCAAGGTAGCAATTTCACTTCAGGATTGTTTCAGCAGGTTGTGTATGAACTAGGTGCAAAACAGATTCTTTCTAGTGCCTATCATCCAGAAAGTCAGGGTGCCTTAGAGCGGTTTCATTCCACTCTCAAGACAATGATGAGGACTTATTGTTATGACCATGAGAAAGACTGGGATGAAGGGGTTCATTTGCTGTTGTTTGCAGCAAGAGAAGCAGTGCAGGAGTCTACTGGATTCAGTCCCTTTGAGCTAGTGTTTGGTCATGAAGTGAGAGGACCTTTGCTATTATTGAGTAAACAATGGCAAGAGGAAGAGCCGCAAATCAGTCTGTTAGACTATGTTAGCAAGTTCAAGGAAAGATTGCGTGCAGCTTGTGACCTTGCCAAAGAGAACTTGAAATCAAGTCAGGGAAAAATGAAAACTTGGTATGATCATAAGGCTAGAAGCCGTGAGTTTAAACCAGGAGACAAGGTCCTTGTGTTGTTTCCCTTGCAGTCCAATCCATTGCAGGCTAGATTTCATGGTCCATATGAAATTCTGACAAAACTCAATGATCTCAATTACATTGTGAAGACTCCAGATAGGAGAAAACCAAAACAATTGTGTCATATTAACATGCTAAAGCCTTATCATGACAGAAATGCTAGGGTTGCAGCTGTCACTTCAGATTCTCCAATGGTCGAAACGTGTGAAGATGAGGGGGAGTTTCAAGATGATGAACCAAGAATTAAAGCTGAAGTTCTTTCATGTAAATTGTCAAACACTGAAGTGTTGCAAAATCTTGATGTAAAACTCCAGCACTTAGAACCCTCACAGAGAGATCAGTTTGAAAGGTTGATCAAGAAATATGAGGATTTGTTTCCTGATGTTCCAAAGAGAGTTACTATAGCCTCTCATGATGTAGATGTTGGTGATGCCAAACCAATAAAACAGCATCCATACCGGATGAATCCTGAAAAGAGAAAGATTGCTGAGAAAGAGGTTGAGTACATGTTAAAACATGATATTATCAGACCCTCCAACTCCGATTGGAGTTCACCCTGTGTGCTAGTTCCAAAACCTGATGGAAGTACTAGATTCTGTACAGATTATCGCAAAGTCAATGCTGTAACTAGAACTGATGTGTTTCCAATACCTAGGATTGATGATTGTATTGATAGTGTAGGGCAAGCAAAGTTTCTGACCAAGATTGATTTATTGAAGGGTTATTGGTGTGTGCCTTTAACTGAGAGAGCCAAGAGCATCTCTGCTTTTGCCACAGCATCTGGATTGTACCAGTATGAAGTCCTACCCTTTGGCATGAAAAATGCCCCAGCCAATTTCCAAAGGATGATACAGTCTACAATCGCCGGATTGCCACACACGGGTGCATACATCGATGACCTGATCACATGGAGTGACTCCTGGGAAGAACATCTAAAAGATGTAGAGACGTTGTTCCAGCGCCTGACCCAGGCTAACCTGACTGTTAACCTGAACAAGAGTGACTTTGGTTGTGCTACTGTCACCTATCTTGGCTACGTCATAGGCCAGGGTAAGGTGGCACCCATAAATGCTAAAGTCCAAGCCATCATGGACTTTCCAGTTCCTGACAACAAAAAAGCTTTGCGCCGCTTCCTTGGAATGATCGGGTACTACCGCAAGTTCTGCAAGAACTTTGCTGAGATTGCTCTCAGTCTAACTAACCAACTGAAGAAAGGCGTAAAGTTCACCTGAGATGATGCATGCCAGAGAGCCTTCGATCGCCTGAAGTCTCTGCTGTGGCACTTCCCCGTGCTCAAATCTCCTGACTTCAACAAACCGTTCTCCATCGCGGTCGATGCTAGTGACCAAGCTTGTGGATCTGTGCTCCTACAGAGAAGTGATGACATTGAGCATCCCGTGGCATACTTCTCCAGGAAGTTCAATCGCCACCAAAGGAACTATTCCACAATAGAGAAGGAACTGTTGGCTCTGGTCCTTTCTTTACAACACTTTGAGGTTTATGTTTGTACAGGACAAAAGCCAATGATTGTGTACACTGATCACAATCCGTTAATGTTTTTGAGTAAGATGAAAAACAAGAATCGGAGATTGTTGAATTGGAGTTTGATTTTACAGGAGTTTGACTTGGAAATTAAGCATGTGAAGGGTACAGACAATGTGATTGCTGATTGCTTATCCCGTGTTTGAATGTGTATATATATATCATGTGTTTGAATATTGTATGATATGTATATATAGACAAGTGTTCACTTAACCATTTTGTATTGAAAAGAAAAATTTTGCCTTTATGAGTCAAAATTTTTCCCTTTTGGAATGGAGGTGTAATGTGAATATAGGCCACTAGATGGCAGTATTTACCTTTTTTTTGTTAAGCAGACTGGAGTCATGTTTAGACATGTCCTGGACATGTCTGGGGCAAGTCTCAGAAAATTAAAAAAAAGAGGTCTAAATGTGGGTGGGGTCTGCAAAAGAGTATATAAGGAAAAGAATTGAGACAGTAAAGTAGTAGGAGAAATTGCAAGAAGATGACCAGACCTGCCATTCTGTTCAAGACCTGTGACGTTTCTTTTGTGGATTTCTTTGCCTGTGTTTGAGCATTTTCTTCATCCAGGACATCACCAAGCCACCCCACCAAAAAGGGACTGTAATTATTTCTGTTTTTTCTTATTTATCAATCTTGGTCTTTAGTTGGAGGTTGTTATTAGTCTTTGTCTTTGTTAAAAATTAAATGTGTTTTAGTTGTTAAAACTGTGTTTGTCATCCCTTGCTGTTGCTGTTGTGTTATAAATGTAATAACAAATTGGGGCCATAACACTTGCAAAACTCATTGAGGAATGTTCTTTTTAAACTGTTCAACAATCAGCTCACGCATTTGTTCACTAAGTGGTGACCCTCGTCCCATCCTTGTTTGTGAATGACTGAGCATTTCAGGGAAGCTGCTTTTATACCCAATCATGACACCCACCTGTTCCCAATTAGCCCGTTCACCTGTGGGATGCTCCAAATAAGTGTTTGATGAACATTTCTCAACTCTCTCAGTCTTTTTTGCCACTTGTTCCAGCTTTTTTGAAACATGTTGCAGGCATCAAATTCCAAATGAGCTAATATTTGCAAAAAATTACAAAGTTAACTTGTTCGAACATTAAGTAACTTGAATTTGCAGTGTATTCAATTGAATATAGGTTGAAAAGGATTTGCAAATCATTGTATTCTGTTTTTATTTATGATTTACACAACGTGCCAACTTCACTGGTTTTGGGTTTTGTACTATAATTTATGTGCTGATGTGTCAGATAGTTAAATAGTGATTGCTGTAATTATTTATTGTATTGAAATGTGCACGACATTCTGGAAACCTGCCTGTGAGGTTTCGGTGACGTGTGCGCACTGTGCGCCGGTCAGCCAAATTTCCACTGCACAGAAAGTAAACCAGGTTGGAGCTGGCGAGTTTTCGCGCAACTCCAGCGGTGACTTTTTCTACGAAATTGTCACTGCGTCTTGATGAATATGTGACACCTCCCCCTACTACGCCGCCACACCCATCTCGGCGCACCTTCGTCTACCGAAGGCGGCGCACCTCACGAAATTACCACTACGCGGGCTGCGCCATACGAAATTACCACTGCGCGGGCTACGCCTCGCTACGCCACCTGTGCTGCGCCAGAAAATTAGAGCCCACTGACTTTATGTTCACTTGAGATATTTAAAGCAATGTTAAATTGCTTCAATCTCATTCAGACTGTCAACTTAACAACCCACACCAAGGGCTATATCCTTGACTTTGTTGTTCTGGCATCACGCCATATAACATCACCTCTGACGAACTGCTCGTCTCAGACCATAAGGCTGTGTTATTCATTGTCAACCAACCTTTCAGCAGATCAAAGGTGCAGTATACCATGAACTGCGACGTCAAACATGCTAACACAGAAGATCTAATCAGTTTAATTATTTCAAATCCCATTCCTGCTCCCATCCTCCCACACTCAGACCTAATGTACTGTTAGAATGATAATTTAGTCAGGACACTTAAGCACAGTCAGCTATAAAATGGTCCGTTTTGAGTGAACTTGAAAGTGAACTTGAAAGTGCAGATACTACCAAAGAAATGCTTGGTATTCCTGAAAATAGAGTTCCAAAAGCACGACCAATGGCATTTACCACCACAGTACATATCTGGGTACTGAGAAAATATATTGCAAACATGCACCGAAATCAATTTCAACCATCTTTCAAGATACCAAGATACTATTCACTGAAAATTAGTTTTGTTGTGAGTAAACACATTATAAAGCATTCTTGACTGGTATATATATCTGGGATATTATTTTATTCCCATTGCCATTTTCATTTTTTTACTGTTATTTCTCAAAAACATCTGGCTCAATAATGTAGTTACCAAGTTTGGCACTGATGTCTATCCCGACTTGAAGTGTCTACGGTCATGATAAAAGTATAACATATTTGGTACTGTGTATCCTTAGGTCATGATCGTTGATGTAAAATGTGGTGTTGACAGCACTACTAAGCCACTTTAATGGCTTCCAAGTGGCGCCACCGGCAGGCAAAGTAAGATACGGATCTAAAAATTTGGCGGTCAAATGTGCATCAAATGTCAATCTCTCATGGAATGGCTCATAAAACTTTTAAAGGCAGAGGTAAATAGCAGCTCTATAGTGTTAAAATCACTGTATAGTTTTTTTCGTGGCATGTATAGAAGTAAATAATATTCACACTGATTGGTTAAGTTCTCCTTTTGGTGTTAAACAAGGAGATGTTCTCTCTCCTACACTGTTTACAATATATTTCAATGATTTGGCTCTTGAAATTAAGGAATCTAATTTGGGTATTCATCTGAATCATTTAACACTGGGTATTTTGCTTTACGCGGACAATATTGCTCTACCGGCTGAATCAGTGGCTGATCTACAACATATGTTGTGCTGTGCTGGAGACCTGGTGTTACAGATGGAGATTATTGATAAATCAAAGTAAAACACAGATCGTTAAGAAAAAGGGTACTCCAAGAAGTGAGAAGAATTTGACTTTTGGAACTGTAGCTCTGGATCACACACCCGAATATAAATATTTATGATTTACTCTTGCTGAATTCATGACCTATAAAGCTGGAATATAAATCTTGGCAGATTCAGCAGGGAGAGCATTAGGGTCAGTGGTTAATAAGTTTAAAATATGTTAAGATCTTGGTTTCTCTACATACTTGCACTTTATGATGCATGTGTTTCCCCTAAACATAATTACGCTTCTGGGATACTGGGATTCAAGGAATGTAATGCTGCTGATTCTATACAGAACAGAGCTATTCATTGCTTTTTATGTGTTCATAAGTTCACTCCTATTTTGGCTGTTCAGGGTGATTATGGGTTGGATTCCTGGATCAGTAAGGTGAAAATGTGAAATGGTTAGACTGTGGAATCATATGCATAACATGTCAGAAAATAGGGTAAACAAGAAAGTTTTTCTTTGGAGTAAATTGCGTAATTGTCCATGGACAAATGAGCTTCATGCTGTGATCGAGGAAATTGGATTACAGTATATATACAGGAACAATTTATTATGTAGAGTGAACACAATTAGACAAAAGTTATTAGCTAGATTGGAATAGAATAGGTTAAAATATATTTTGTGTTACACCGCAGCACAACATACAAGGGTGACCACATGCAGACGTTCCAAACCAAAATTCCGAACATGTATCCAAGTTAAGTACAATTATGGTACTGAATCTTATGTTACAGCAAATTTCTCAAGGAGTCAAAACTCCTTTGTAGCACAGCTGAGAACAGGGATCCTTCCTCTCGCCTATGAGGTTGGCAGATTTGAAAACATTCTGGAGGAGTATAGTACATGTGAACTACGCAAGCTGAAAGAGGTTGAGAGTGAATCACATTTTCTTTTGTATTGGCTTTATGATGATGATTAGAAAATTTTGATGAAATGGCTACTAAAAATCCAGAATGTTCTGGTGTCCTGATGACGACAAAATGAAATGGTTGTTTAATTTCAACTCGTATGAGTAGGTTACCTTTGTTGCTAAAGCTTGGAAAAAATGTCAGGATGGTTTATTTGTTTAGTTTGTATACACTGTTGCTATTCTGGTTTCTGGGCCTTATTTTTCTAAATAATGGTGTCTGGTAAGCCCGTTGGACTGGGCATATTATTTATGCAGGAGACAATAATAAAAATTCATTCATTCCTTTGCAGAATTCAAAACTACTTTTAAAACCCATGTTTTTACATTAGCTAACTCATTTAGTACTCAGTATTCATCAAACTCATCTCTGAGTTATGCTCAGCTGCTCATTGCATGTTTTATTGTTGATTGTACTGATATTTCATTGATGGTATTCTCTTGTTTATTGTGTTTTCGTATTGATATTATGATGTAAGGTGACCTAGCTATTATCATTATTACGTGATCAGCCTCTACACTGTTGGAATTTGGCATATGATCACCCTCTCCGCCATTGGGACCAGATGCTGTATGTTATCTTTCTTTCTTTCCCAGAACAAATTAAAGGACCTAGGGCGACCATAACAAAAAAGAGCGCATAAAAATACTCCACAGAGGTTCTCTTGCAGAATAGTAAGTTCATTTTTAGCTAATTACGAAGAAAAAAATGTCAATAACATAAACCTGTTTCGTAACACTTCAACCACCAATTATCAAGGCATTGGGCATTGAGATTTTCTTTCAAACATGCTTTGTCATTCTCCATAATAGTTTTGCTGCAACAGTCTGTGGAGTTAGAATTGTAAAATTCATCAAAGGAAAATTTGGAAGTTTTAGCGAAATGACAAAGTAAAAGTCACAAAAATGTTTCCCCGGTAGGTTAAAGATAGACCAGCAAAACTCACAAAGGTAAATTCATATTCCAAAAGGGATCACTATCCCAGCAATAAAATATTTGAATATCATGATTACATTACATTAAGCAGAATGTCAAATTTTGACTCTTGCCATCTCCGACTTAACTGAAACTGGTTATATTTTTAGAGGGTGATACACATCCCACCCCAGCATCATTGATTTGTGGAAAAATGATTTGGCTGAGATATGTGGCTAATTTACAGCACCCAAAATGAATAATAATTCAGACTAAATATCATCCTGTCGGGGAATGGAGAAGACAAATAAATAGTTGAAATTCGCCCACAGATACCCTAAACTCCATCATAGCACTACCCCTTTCAACAACATAAGATACAGTGGCACTTGAAAGTTTGTGAACCCTTTAAAATTTTCGACACTTCTGCATAAATATGACCTAAAACATCATCAGATTTTCACACAAGTCCCAAAAATACATAAAGAAAACCCAGTTAAACAAATGAGACAAAAATACTTGGTCATTTATTTATTGAGGAAAACGATCCAATATTACATATCTGTGAGTGGCAAAAATATGTGAACCTCTAGGATTAGTAATTAATTTGAAGGTGAAATTAGAGTCAGGTGTTTTCAATCAATGGGATGACAATCAGGTGTGAGTGGGCACCTTGTTTTATTCAAGAAACAGGGATCCATCAAAGTCTGATCTTCGCAACACATGTTTGTGGAAGTGTATCATGGCACGGACAAAGGACATTTCTGAGGACCTCAGAAAAAGCGTTGTTGATGCTCATCAGGCTGGAAAAGGTTACAAAACCATCTCTAAAGAGTTTGGACTCCACCAATCCACAGTCAGACAGATTGTGTGCATATGGAGGAAATTGAAGACCATTGTTACCCTTCCCAGGAGTGGTCAACCAACAAAAATCACTCCAAGAGCAAGGCATGTAGTAGTCGGCGAGGTCACAAAGGACCCCAGGGTAACTTCTAAGCAACTGAAGGCCTCTCTCACATTGGCTAATGTTCATGAGTCCACAATCAGGAGAACACTGAACACCAATGGTGTGCATGGCTGGGTTGCAAGGAGAAAGCCACTGCACTCCAAAATGAACACTGCTGCTCATCTGCAGTTTGCTAAAGATCACGTGGACAAGCCAGAAGGCTATGGGAAAAATGTTTTGTTGAGGGATGAGACCAAAATAGAACTTTTTGCTTTAAATGAGAAATGTTATGTATGGAGAAAGGAAAACACTGCAATCCACAATAAAAATCTTATCCCATCTGTGAAACATGGTGGTGGTAGGATCATGGTTTAGGCCTGTTTTACTGTGTCTGGGCCAGGACAGCTTGCCATCATTGATGGAACAATGAATTCTAAATTATTCCAGCGAATTCAAAAGGAAAATGTCTGGACATCTGTCCATGAACTGAATCTCAAGAGAAGGTGGGTCATGCAACAAGACAACGACCCTAAGCACACAAGTCATTCTACCAAAGAATGGTTAAAGAAGAATAAAGTTAATGTTTTGGAATGGCCAAGTCAAAGTAGACCTTAATCCGATCGAAATGTTGTGGAAGGACCTGAAGCAAGCAGTTCATGTGAGGAAACCCACCAACATCCCAGAGTTGAAGCTGTTCTGAACGGAGGAATGGGCTAAAATTCCTCCAAGCCTATGTGCAGGACTGATCAACGGTTACCGGAAAGGTTTACTTGCAGTTATTGTTGCACAAGGGGGTCACGCCAGATACTGAAAGCAAAGGTTCACATACTTTTTCCACTCACAGATATGTAATATTGGATCATTTTCCTCAATAAATAAATGAACAAATATAACACTTTTGTCTTATTTGTTTAACTGGGTTCTCTTTTTCTACTTTAAGGACTTGTGTGAAAATCTGATGTTTCAGGTCATGTTTATGCAGAAATCTAGAAAATTCCAAAGGGTTCACAAACTTTCAAGCACCACTGTATGTGTTCTCTGTGAGGCACAAGATGTGTTGTGCTGTTTCCTCGAAAATTATTTCATTATTCTTTGTAATGTGCCTGCAAAATAATGTCACGATTGTGTTTATGTCACTATTTAAGACTAATGGGACATAACAGCTGAGTAAATACAGTATATCTAACTCTTTTATTCTCTTGGAATCAGTGCTGCAGCGTTCCTAAAAAAGGCTTGCATCATCTGACCAGTTACATAAGTGACTTCATGTTCAGATATACTTGAGACATCAAACTGTATGAACAGTAAAGGGCATGTCAACCATAAACTATTTCTCGGTTTTTGTATATGTACGCTCACCTACAGCAGGCAGCATACACTCAACTAAACAGCAAACATGTACACTGGTCATTTCTAATCCTCTTTCATTACCAAATGCTGTCAAAGATACAATAAATCATTGAACTGGAACAGCTTATTCTGTGCATTCAGTCGCATTGTTTTGGTACTGCTCCCCATGGGAAATACTTGTATATATTGCAAAATTTTACTTGTGTGAAGTGCTGCATTGTTCTTCTCTGGACTTGCATCAACTGACAAGCTCGCGTTGTGCCAGTTCTCTAATATAAAGTACTACACTGCAACCTACTGGACACTCTCTGCTACACCAAATAACATGGTTTTACACAGCACAAAATTAAGCCACCAAAACAGAGCCTAAAAGATAAATAATTGGAGCGACATATTTTCTCTTCATCCCACTAATTATAAAATTGGTTTCAGATTAATCTATGATGGTAGGTGTTGTGTCCTTGTCACTCGACATGGAATAAATCAGCTCCTTCAAAAAAATAAAAAGAGCATTTCAAACTTCATAAAATGTGTTTCATGAATTTTAACTAATTCATAATCAGCCGAGAATAAACGTAGGACCTTTAAAGTACTGTGAGGGAGCGGCAGGCATTCCCTCACTAAACAGAGCAGTTACATTATGTGCACCTCAAATACATATACACATATATATCTGATTAAGATGTGTTATTTGTGTAGTTTTTGTTAATTGTGTTGATCTGCTAAAGATGGATCCTATTTAGTGGATGGTGTTATGGCCCCAATTTGTTATTACATTTACAACGTAACAGCAATAGCAAGGGATGACAGAAACAGTTTTAAAAACTTGAACACATTTAATTAAACAAAGACAATAACACCTAACTAACCTAAAGACCAAGATTGAATTATAACAAAAACAAAAATATTTACAGTCCCTTTGGGTTTTCTGGTGATGTGCTGGGTGAGAAAAATCCACAAAAGAAACTTAACAGGTCTTGAACAGAAATGACAGGTCTGGTCACACGTATCCTTCTTCTTGCAATTTCTCCTACTCCTTTACTGTCTCAATTCTTTTCCTTATATACTCTTTTGCAGACCCCACCCACATTTAGACCTCTTTTTTTTAAACTTTTCGGGGACTTGCCCCAGACATGTCCAGGGCATGTCTAAACATAGCTCCAGTCTGAGCTGAATAAAAAAAAGGTAAATACTGCCATCCAGTGGCCTATATTCACATTACACCTCCATTCCAAAAGGGAAAAATTTTGACTCATAAAGGCAAAATTTTTCTTTTCAATACAAAATGGTTAAGTGAACACTTGTCTATTTATACATATCATACAATATTCAAATAAACACATGATATATATATACATATTCAAACACGGGATAAGCAATCAGCAATTACATTGTCTGTACCCTTCACATGCTTAATTTCCAAGTCAAACTCCTGTAAAATCAAACTCCAATTCAACAATCTCCGATTCTTGTTTTTCATCTTACTCAAAAACATTAACGGATTGTGGTAAGTGTACACAATCATTGGCTTCTCCCCTGTACAAACATAAACTTCAAAGTGTTGTAAAGAAAGGACGAGAGCCAACAGTTCCTTCTCTATTGTGGAATAGTTCCTTTGGTGGCGATTGAACTTCCTGGAGAAGTATGCCACGGGATGCTCAATGTCATCAGAGTCACTTCTCTGTAGGAGCACAGATCCACAAGCTTGGTCGCTAGCATCGACCGCGATGGAGAACGGTTTGTTGAAGTCAGGAGATTTGAGCACGGGGAAGTGACACAGCAGAGACTTCAGGTGATCGAAGGCTCTCTGGCATGCATCATCCCAGGTGAACTTTACGCCTTTCTTCAGTTGGTTAGTTAGACTGAGAGCAATCTCAGCAAAGTTCTTGCAGAACTTGCGGTAGTACCCGATCATTCCAAGGAAGCGGCGCAAAGCTTTTTTGTTGTCAGGAACTGGAAAGTCCATGATGGCTTGGACTTTAGCATTTATGGGTGCCACCTTACCCTGGCCTATGACGTAGCCAAGATAGGTGACAGTAGCACAACCAAAGTCACTCTTGCTCAGGTTAACAGTCAGGTTAGCCTGGGTCAGGCGCTGGAACAACGTCTCCACATCTTTTAGATGTTCTTCCCAGGAGTCACTCCATGTGTTCAGGTCATCGATGTACGCACCGGTGTGTGGTAATCCGGCGATTGTAGACTGTATCATCCTTTGGAACGTGGCTGGGGCATTTTTCATGCCAAAGGGGAGGACTTCATACTGGTACAATCCAGATGGTGTGGCAAAAGCAGAGATGCTCTTGGCCCTCTCAGTTAAAGGCACACACCAATAACCCTTCAATAAATCAATCTTGGTCAGAAACTTTGCTTGCCCTACTTTATCAATACAATCATCAATCCTAGGTGTTGGAAACACATCAGTTCTAGTTACAGCATTGACTTTGCGATAATCTGTACAGAATCTAGTACTTCCATCAGGTTTTGGAACTAGCACACAGGGTGAACTCCAATCGGAGTTGGAAGGCCTGATAATATCATGTTCTAACATGTACTCAACCTCTTTCTCAGCAATCTTTCTCTTTTCAGGATTCATCCGGTACGGATGCTGTTTTATTGGTTTGGCATCACCAACATCTACATCATGAGAGGCTATAGTAACTCTCTTTGGAACATCAGGAAACAAATCCTCATATTTCTTGATCAACCTTTCAAACTGATCTCTCTGTGAGGGTTATAAGTGCTGGAGTTTTACATCAAGATTTTGCAACACTTCAGTGTTTGACAATTTACATGAAAGAACGTCAGCTTTAATTATTGGTTCATCATCTTGAAACTCCCCCTCATCTTCACACGTTTCGACCATTGGAGAATCTGAAGTGACAGCTGCAACCCTAGCATTTCTGTCATGATAAGGCTTTAGCATGTTAATATGACACAATTGTTTTGGTTTTCTCCTATCTGGAGTCTTTACAATGTAATTGAGATCATTGAGTTTTGTCAGAATTTCATAAGGACCATGAAATCTAGCCTGCAATGGATTGGACTGCAAGGGAAACAACACAAGGACCTTTTCTCCTGGTTTAAACTCACGGCTTCTAGCCTTATGATCATACCAAGTTTTCATTTTTCTCTGACTTGATTTCAAGTTCTCTTTGGCAAGGTCACAAGCTGCACGCAATCTTTCCTTGAACTTGCTAACATAGTCTAACAGACTGATGTGCGGCTCTTCCTCTTGCCATTGTTCACTCAATAATAGCAAAGGTCCTCTCACTTCATGACCAAACACTAGCTCAAATGGACTGAATCCAGTAGACTCCTGCACTGCTTCTCTAGCTGCAAACAACAGCAAATGAACACCTTCATCCCAGTCTTTCTCATGATCATTACAATAAGTCCTCATCATTGTCTTGAGAGTGGAATGAAACCGCTCTAAGGCACCCTGACTTTCTGGACGATAGGCACTAGAAAGAATCTGCTTTGCACCTAGTTCATACACAACCTGCTGAAACAATCCTGAAGTGAAATTGCTACCTTGGTCTGACTGAATTTCCCTGGGAAGGCCAAACAACGTGAAGAACTTTATCAAAGCCTTCGAGATTGCAGTTGCCTTGATGTTACGTAGAGGTATGGCTTCGGGGAATCTGGTAGATGCACACATGATTGTCAACAAGTACTGATTTCCAGATCTAGTCTTGGGTAATGGACCAACGCAATCAACAATGACCCTAGAGAATGGCTCCCCAAATGCTGGGATAGGCTGCAATGGAGCTACAGGTGGGTCTAACTGGTGTTTTCCAACTACCTGACAAGTGTGACAGGTTTTGCAAAAGTTGGAAACGTCTTTCCGAAGCCCAGGCCAAAAGAAGTGTTTCATGATCTTATCAACAGTCTTGTTAACACCAAGATGACCTCCTAAAGGTAAACTATGAGCCATTGTTAAGATCTCATTCCTATAGACCTTCGGAACAACAAATTGCCTGACCACTGCCCAATCTGCATTGGCAGGGAATCAGGAGGGCGCCACTTCCGCATCAGCACACCATCCTTGAGATAATACCCAACTGGAACTGCGTCTATTTCTTTATCAGGGAAGGGCTCTCCTCCTTAGTACAAAAATTTCAGGATCATTAGTTTGCTCCTCAATCAACCGCTTTCTGGACAGAGACAAGTCTCCAGACACATCAGAATCACCAGACCCTTCCGGCTGGCTGAATAGAGAACTGATAAAAGTATCTGATAAGTCCTCAAACGGAGAAACCATAGTAGGCCAATCAGAGTCATGAGGCGAACCACCTGAGTCCTGACTATTCAATGTGCTGGACGGCACCACAACATCTTCTTCTTGAGCCTTCTTGGCCATAGCACGAATCACTGCGCAAGAAGGATACAGAGATGGGTCCTCATCCCCATCTTCAGTGCTCGGCTGTGAAGTAAGATGTACAGGGGGAACTACTTTGCCCCCAGCCAGGTCATTGCCTAGCAACAGAGAAACACCCTTTATAGGTAGACTTGACATAAGTCCCACCTTTACCTGTCCTGTAACTAAATCTGACTTCAAGAATATAGAGCGCAGGGGTACAGATACAGTCCTCCCTTCAATACCTTGTACAAGTATGAAATCCCCTGAAGCGGTCTCATCACGTAACTCCAAAGAGTCCATCAACAAAAGTGACTGAGAAGCTCCGGTATCCCTTAGGATATATATGGGGACAGGAGTAGTATGCTCATTCAGAGCCACAAATCCCTCGGACACAAACTTCCCTCACGAAGTCAGCTGTATCAGGCTTTTTAGCTACACAAGAAGCAGGCAATTTAGCAGATCGGTTATCTACTACAGGGGTTTCTAACCTTGTTTTCACAAAAGCATTTGGTTTGGTATCCTTTTCTTTTTCTTTCTTAGCTTTAAGGAACCAACAGTTAGTTGTAACATGACCAGATTTCTTGCAATAACTGCAAACTAGACCACTTTTGTCACTGTCAGCTTTCACACTTTGATCAGACCTGTTACTGGATTTCTGAGCACCATCACCAGATTTGTCTTTGTCTTTGGGTGAGGAATCTTGGATATCACCGTAACCCTTTTTCTGAAATTGGGACCATCTATTGTTACTGCTAGACTGAAATTTGGACTTATGTGTGAGAACATATTCATCCGCAAATTTGGCAGCTGATTGCAAATTCAGTGCTTGCTTCTCATTAAGGTAGGTCTTAACATCGTCTTTAACACAGTTCTTGAATTCTTCAACTAACACCATCTCTTTTAGTGAGTTGAAATCATCCTTGACCTCCATAGAAGTACACCAGCGCTCAAAGCAAACCTGCTTTTCATTAGCAAATTCAACATAAGTCTGATTTTCAGATTTCTTCAGACCTCTGAATTTCTGTCGGTAAGCCTCTGGAACCAACTCATAAGCTCTCAAAATAACCTTTTTGACAACCTCATAATCAGAGGAATCATCTGCAGACAAAGCCGAATAGGCTTGTTGAGCTTTACCCTTGAGGACAGTTTGCAACATCAGAGGCCAGTGTTCCTTTGGCCACTGGCAACTCTTTGCTACCTTTTCAAAACACTGGAAATAGTTGTCAACATCCTTTTCCGAAAATGGAGGCACCAATTTTACCTCCTGGCTAGCCCGAAATTTATTTTCAGTTTCAATTTTAATTTTTAGTTGCTCCATTTGGAGTCTTTCTTCTCTATCGAATTTCTCTAATTCAAAATCTCTCTGTCTTGCAAATTTTTCTAACTCAAATTCTCTTTGTTTTTCTTTTTCCTCCCTTTCTATTTTCTCTTCTCTTGCTAATTTTTCTAACTCAAACTGCCTTTGTTTTTCTTTTTCTTCCCTTTCAATCTCTAGCATTTTTAATTTAAGTTCCATTTCTATATTTGGATTTTCCACTGGAAACTGTTCCAGATCTCCTGGTGCAAACACATTTTCATCAATGTAATATTCAACTATCTCTCTAGCCAGTCTTGCTTTTCGCATGGCTGGTTTTACCTCTGTCAGCTCCAAATGTCTGCATATTTCCAACAGTTCGGTCTTTTTAAAAGACTTCAAAACCCCTACGGTTGGTGATGCCAAGAAATCATCCATTGCTGTTGTCAATATATTTATATAGGAAAATTCAAAAAAACAATTTTACAATCTGAAATGTTAGATTTTTAATAAATGACTCACAAAATGGTCTATCCCCGACCTTGAGCCCCCAATTTGTTATGGCCCCAATTTGTTATTACATTTACAACGTAACAGCAACAGCAAGGGATGACAGAAACAGTTTTAAAAACTTGAACACATTTAATTAAACAAAGACAATAACACCTAACTAACCTAAAGACCAAGATTGAATTATAACAAAAAAAAAAATATTTACAGTCCCTTTGGGTTTTCTGGTGATGTGCTGGGTGAGAAAAATCCACAAAAGAAACTTGAACAGAAATGACAGGTCTGGTCACACGTATCCTTCTTCTTGCAATTTCTCCTCCTACTTTACTGTCTCAATTCTTTTCCTTAAATACTCTTTTGCAGACCCCACCCACATTTAGACCTCTTTTTTTTAAACTTTTCGGGGACTTGCCCCAGACATGTCCAGGACATGTCTAAACATAGCTCCAGTCTGAGCTGAATAAAAAAAGGTAAATACTGCCATCCAGTGGCCCATATTCACATTACAATGGAAACACTATTTGGTTTATTTTCAGATGTTTTCTTTGGTTATGTTGTTGGATTTGGTTCTGGTCTCTCTCTGAGGTGGTTCCTGAGCTCAACATCCTCATGGAGGCGCGCCCCTGAGAGTGTTGCTGATGAGGATCTGGTGTGCACTCATTGGTGCAAACCAAGTTAACTGAAGAGAAGGGTGATGTTGGGAAGGAGTTAGATATGTTGGTTCATTGTTTAGTTGTTTTAGATAGTAAACTGCTCAGTGCAAAATTTAATTGTGTTTATATTATCTTTTGGGTGAAGGTTGAAAAAAGAACTTGTATCCATTGTAAATATTGTATATAGTAATTGTGGACACCACCCCTTTATGTTGCCAGTGGTAGGGAATGGGAGACATATATACTGGGTGATGGCCATTGTGGGTGTGTGTGGAGGCTCTCTTGGTTGAGGGGGAAAAATAAATAAATAAATAAATAAATACATATATCTCAATGGCTTGCAATACGCTTGTGCTTATACCTGGCTGAATGCTAAAATTGAGTAAAAGACAGAGCTCTGCTGCAATTTGGGTGCTGTGTGTTTTTTTTTTTTCCTCTCTTCTCCTGGCTGTATATCTCAGTAGCTGCTGCCATTCCTGATTAAGTAAGGAACAGTCTACTATCCAAACCCTACAAGTACACTGTGCCAGTACTTACATGAAGTAAGTTCTTTTCACAGGACACACAATGGTGAAATTCAAAGATGTAGCAGCGTAAGACGTCTGTAGCTTCCTTTTCAAGTGCAACAATGAATACTTCAACAGTAAGTGTAGAGATGATGTGCGCCTTCATTTCTTAAAAGTGTATGTATTTCCCTGAAACAAGCATATTCAAACGTTAAACACAGCATTAAACAGTACTACCATTTTTTTGTTTCTTTAATACAAAATTTACGACTGGCATATTTACTTCGTAATTTTAAGCTCGTCCGCAGATAATGGCATAACTGTGTCAGTGTTCAAAGCTGGTAAAAGTGTGTGTGCTGTCACTTAGCCCTCTTTTGGACTGACATTAAATAATTATAGTGCAGCCTTACAAATAATTTTGACAATGTTTCGTTTTTTTGGC
Organism: Gymnothorax reevesii; assembly: GCA_029721435.1. Classification (NCBI taxonomy): domain Eukaryota; kingdom Metazoa; phylum Chordata; class Actinopteri; order Anguilliformes; family Muraenidae; genus Gymnothorax; species Gymnothorax reevesii. The sequence goes on along the minus strand of CM056574.1, from coordinate 24,727,612 downwards.
CGGATTTCTGCCCTAGTTTCAAGACATGCATATCTTCTAAAGCCTCATACATGCATAGATATAGCTGTATCTTCTCAAAATTCCCTGATATGTATAGAAGGATAGTATAGCTGATGGAATAATGGTATATACGTAATATGCTGTTGGGATTGTCAACCCTGCCATGGCCCTGAAGTCAATATACCTTTTGCGAGCGACTACAAAATTGCTGCGCGAGTGCAAACTGCTCTCTAATACAATGTGTAAAATTAATTCAGGCAACCCCATGCTCTCATTGGTAATTGTATGTGATAAAGGTCTATGTCTACTCTCTGAATACCAAATATCATGGTCAGGCCTACCAAAGAAAACGTAGTCTCAGCACGCAAAAACTTTGAAATGCACACATTAATTGCGGAAATAGCAACAGAAAAATTAAACCCTGCTACTGAAACTTTAAAAACAGCAACATAAACTGTGGACTCGGTAGCATAAGAGTAAGCACTATGAAACTGAGAGAGCGCAGACCTCCGCCAGGGGACAGCAAAACCCAAAAGCACAGCGATTGGAACTCCATCCCATTGGAAAGACTTGAAATCTTGAACTTTGGCGTATATCTCAGCTGCACTTTGGCCTAGATATGCCAAAATGTAATCACCTGTTCCTTGTCATAATACCCACCTTCTCTAAAAATTTCATCAAAATCCGTGCATTACTTTTTGAGTTATCTAGCAAACAGACAGACAGACAGACAGACAAATGCCAGCGATCACATAACTTCCTGCCAACTTCGTTTGGCGGCGGTATCAACTTCGTTTGGCAGAGGTAATAAAAGGCAAGTCACAGTTCAGTCAGGAAACTCTAACCGCAGCAGCATCACTGAATTTAGAGAACAAAAGACCTCTCGCCAACCAGTTACATCTTCACTCATCACATTAGTAATGGGGCACATGCTTCAAAGACTGCTATTCACGTTAATGCTGCACACTTGTTCAGGATTGTTGCTTTTCTTGTTTGCTTCTCTGATTGCTTGGTGTTCCCTGTTTTCCATGTGTTACCTGGATGCTGTCATTGGTGACTCTTTGTTTTTTTCTCTTTTTGCTGCGATTTTGTTTTGTTGCACCCCCCACAACCCCACCTATCTCCTGTTGTTTAGATCAGCTTTGGATATGCTTGGTATTTTGATCATGAATTACAGTGCTAAAGTATTTTCCCCTCCCTGATCTCTTCTATTTTCCCATATTTGTCTGACTATAATGTAGCAGATCATCAAACTAATTTTAATATTTGATTACTGTAATGAAAACAAAATGCAGTTTTTCAATGAAGTAATTATTCATTGAAGGAAAAAAAAACTGCCCAAACATACCTGGCCCTATTTGAAAAAGTAATTGCCCCTTTAGTCATTAAATCAATTCATGAAACAAATTTAATTAATGATTGAGTTCACTTGCGCAAAACACACCCAGGCATGATTACTGACAGCTCTATGGAAACTAATTTTGCTGCGATCAAAAGAAATTCAAGGGCTGATGAGAAACAAAGTTTTTGCCATCAATCAGACTGGAAAGGGTTACAAAGCCTTTTTTTAAGGAAAGCAAACCAATGTAAGGACCGTATACTTACAAATAGAGCGTGAACCTTCCTAGCAGTGGCCGTTCTACCAAATTTCCCTGCATCAAGAGCTCATTCAGGGGTTCATAAAAGAACCAAGCAAAGAACCTAAAAGAACATCTAAAGAACTGTAGGCCTCACTTGCTTCTTTTAAAGGTGCACTATGCAAGTTTGTTTACTTTCTGCGCGATAATATTTTTGTCTCAATTTGCCAACATCTCTCCACGATCTGCTAGCTGCCTGTCCCTAAATTCACTGCAAAAAAAACCCAGGCTCTGGAGACCGCACAGGTGTAAATAAACACAACTGCAAATAAACACAACCGTCCCAGCCAATCTCCAACGAGAGTTGACAGTTAAGGAAGCATTGGAAGGAGGGAACTATAGGAGGGAGGGGTTGGCTACCTCTGTTTTGTTTGATTTTGAATATCAACAACAAGTAAACAAACTTGCATAGTGCACCTTTAAGGACAATTATGTTCATAATTCTGCAATAAGAAAGAGACTCGGCAAAAATAGTATTAGTGAGAGAGCGCAAGGTGAAACCACTGCTGACAAAAAAGAAAATTAAGGCTCATCTCACATTTGCCAAAAAACATCTGGATGACCTTAAAGACATTGGGGATAATAGTCTGTGGACTGATGAGTCAAAATTGGAAGTTTTTGGAAAACATGCGTCCCGTTACATCTGCCACTAAGCCAACGCAGCATTCAGCAAAAGAATTAATTCCACTAATCAAACGAACTGGTGGTAGTGTGATGGAGTGGGGCTGCTTTGCTGCTTCAGGACCTGAGCCATTTGCCATAATTGATGGAACCCTGAATAGTGCTTTCTACCAAAAAATCCTGAAGGAAAATGTCCAGCCAACAGTTTGAGACAAAATGCCTTTTTGAGGTGTGCAATCGCTCCCACGCGCCATAGCACACTTCAACAGATGCAGGAAGGATCTGTAGACCACAAGCCCGACATACCTGAAATCAATCGCCAGGTTAAGCCTGAGTGAAAATGGCAATCCTCTTGTTGACAGACCTACCGGTATGGCTAACCATCTACACTACATAAACAAACCAAACACTTTAAACGGCCTGTAGCCACATGAAGATCATTCCTGTGACAATTTGGTTGGTAAACCATGATCAATGGTTGCCTGTCACCTTTACACTGACTGATTAGAATGCATTTCACATCTGAATTTATTAGTTCTGAGACACGTGGCGTTGTCATGTCCAACAGGAAATACAAAGTGGTTACAGATGTTCCATTTCACGAGAAAGTGGTAGAATATAGGGCATTGGTTAACTTACATATTAGGTTGATGCATCTATTACCTCATTTATACTGTATACTAGCACTTTGCCCGTCGGGATCCATTGGTTCTAGATTCAACCCACATGGGCCCCAATTTTCAGCCCAAGTTAAAATTTTATTGTTCTATGTAACTTTGCTTTTATATTATAGTGAACAATGCACCATTATGATGTCATTACCTGCACCTCTACGATATCATCACGTTGCAATGGTGTTTCCAGCAATTTTGTGTAGCGCTGCGATGACATTCCATGCTCAGTAGAACATGAAGTTGCCTGCAAGACAGAGCACAATAGCATCGCTTGCGCTATGCTAAAGATCCGCGCCTGGTGGAAGTCGCCTGCAAAATGGTGTCATTCACGCTATGCTGCAGATACGCACCCGGTGAATTCTAACACTTATTGACCGGACACACACACACGCACACAGTCCACTCGGCTATTATAATATAGATTCCATGATTATTCTATTTTTATGGACAGCTGGCCAACATAAATACGCTGATGGCCCAATTTACCTAAAAATTTCGAGCTTTTAAAAAATTTATTACTTTGCCAACAATTGGAGTGAAACAAATACCTGGTCAATCATCACCTATGTCATCAGCTTTGTGCATGCTGTCTGGTTGTTCATGTGCGAAAGGTCTTTGTGTGACAGTTTTCCAATGTGTTTTGTGCATTCATTGGTTATTAGCTGCAGCTTTTATCCCTGAATTTGAATTAGATATTGATTTGAAACTTTATGTGCAAAAAAATTGTTGTATTTGGCATCATTCTAAAGGGCATGCAATACTCTCTCTAACTATCAACATTTTTCACCCAGAGATGATTGTGGAATAAAGCAATCATCCCCCCGGCCTCTGATTTTTTGCGAAAGTCAAGTCAATCCTACACCGGAAGAAGATGGCTGTCATCCTGAGGCTCATGTGAGAGCCTGCCTGTTTTGGAACGTCCCGAATAAATTGAACAATTCGGTGTAATAAATTCCCAAGCTGGATAAGATCGCCCGTTTGGAGAAATTTTTAGATAAATATTCCGACACGATGCCGGAATCGAAGAGGACCCGATCACATCTTGGTTCAAGTGACTCCGATATGGCAGAGTCCAGCAGCGGTACCGTGAGTACAATGGTTATGGAGGAAATCAACGCGAAATTGTCAAAGCTTGAATTGTTAGAAAAAGTTGTAAGTGATCTTGCTCTGATGAGCAAAGACATTATCCATCTGAAAAATGCGGTTGGCTTGAATAATGAATTAATTCAAGAACTGCAAAAAGAAAATAAAACTTTAAAGGCCACGGTAGATTCCCTGACAAACGCAACGGAAAATTTGAAAAAAGAAAACCGACTAATAAAAAATGAGCTTCTCGATTTAAAATGTCGGAGTATGAGAAATAATATTGTAGCGGCTGCTACAGGTGCGAGACAGTGGGCTTGCCTGAGGGGCGGGACTTCCGGGGATTTTTGGGAAACAGTAACGGATGTAGCGTGTGTTGCCGGGTCAAGGGTTGTTCTGGATGATGTCCCGTGAGCAGTAAAAAAAAAGCAGAGTTTTGAACGTGTATGTCGAGGAATGTTCGGTGCGACAATAAAACCAAAAGACCCGCTGGATACCAGTCTGAGCCTCCTTTTTCTTGGACGTAACATTGGTGTCAGAAGTAAACACTACGGGAAAAAAAAAATAATAAAACAAAGAAAAGAGACTTTGTCGCGGTAAGAACAGTACATCCCGCCTCGACCGTTAGCCAGTTAGCTTAAGGCTGAGTCAGCTAGCCGTTGGCATGTTTAACAACGTCGGAGCGAGGATCAAAGTCGAGCCGCAGGACGCGGTTCTGGAGAGTGTGACTGTCGAACAGCCGCGCTCCCACCCGCACATGAGTGGACCAGCGATCCGTGGGGACGTCGGGACGACACCGCCTTCCACCGCTGCTTCCCCGGCGTCGGGCGGTTGCCATGGCGACGTGCCTCCGCCGCCGTCGGCTAGCTCGGTGAGGACGCCAAAGTACAACGGTGGGTCAGACTGGGAGTCGTTTCACGCCCAATTTGAACTGCTAGCCGATGCTAGACGGTGGGGAAAAGAGGATAAAGCACTACAGTTAGCTCTGTGCTTGGAAGGAGATGCCCTGTCCTGCCTACTGCTTCTCGACCCTGCCCAGAGGCAGTGCTACGACGCCTTAGTGGGGGCCATCAGAAGGAGGTTTGGGAGATGGTCCCAGACTACTCTGATAAAAAATGAACTGAGAGGACGGTGTAGGAAGCCTGGTGAGTCGCTCCGCGGGCTGGCTAACGATATTGAGAGCCAGGTGCAGCTCGCGTATGGCCACATGCCCGCAGATGCACGGAGCGAGCTGGCCACGGATCTGTTCATCGGGGCCATCTCCCCGCCTAGCCTGCGCATACAAGTACAGCTGCAGCACCCGAAGTCACTGCAGGGGGCGATGGAAGCCGCTGTAGAGAGGGAGAGCCTGGAGAATGCGGCTGCTGGTGAGGGACATGAGGGGGGGGCTCGCCCGGTGAGGTCTGTATCAGGGCACCCGGCTGGTGAGGAAGCGCCAGGGTGGGCATCAGAGATGACAGAACTGCTGAGGGCGGTGACTCTGCAGGGCCCACCGGGTTCAGGCCCAGGTCCAGTGCGGGTCTGCTGGGGATGCGGCAAGCCTGGTCACATCCGCAGAGAATGCCCAGCTACCCGTCGGAAGCCGGGAAACGATGCAGGGTCCGCATAGGCGGGGATATGCGGGCCCTGGTCGCCACCGCTACCCCGACTCCCCTAGTCCGGACCCGTCAGCCAATGAAGGGAGCCCAACAGTGTGGACAGGGGGGAGGGGCCCCATCCCCCCCAGAAGTAGATGACGGTGGCGCCCCACCAGTGGTGGTGGGGTGGGTTCGTGGGGGCTCCGGGAGTGGGGGCTCCTGTCACGTGGCTGTCTCTGTCCAGGGGGTGCCAACTGTGGGCCTGGTGGACACTGGGTCGTCGGTGACGCTGGTGAGGCCGGACATTTTGCCCAGCGGGACCCCACTCGAGCCCACGACAGTTCAGCTCCGCACGGTCACGGGCCAGTTGGCCCCCACGGCAGGGAAGAGGTACCTGTGGTTGTGTGTGGGGGGCATACGCGTTCGCCATCTGGTTTGGGTGGCAGACGTTCAGGACTGCTGCATTCTGGGGCTGGACTTCCTCCGGGACACTGGGTGTCTTCTGGATATAGGGAGGGGTACACTTAGCTTTCGGGGAGGTCCTACAGTTGCCATGGGCCCCCTCGCTCCCGGCTCCCCACCCTCTGCCCAGCTCGTCCAGATGCTGGAAGCCCCCGACCACATCTCTTGCCCGGACCCCCCCGTGGTTAGCCATACCCCGCAGCCTGCTGCTTCCATGGACCCTCCCCTGACCTCCCCTGCCCCTGCACCCCCCCCCATGGGACCAGTTTATTTCACCTGCCCCGCCCCCCATCAGCAGTTGTCTCCTCTGGCCCCTGTATTCACCCCGTCACCTGCTCCCATGGCCCCACCCGCCGGGCCACTGCCCTTGTCCCCTTGCCTGTCCCTTGTTGTCTCTCCCCCCTTCCCCGAGCCTGTCAGTGTGCGTTCTGTGACAGGGGTGTGGAGGGAAGAGTACGGGGACCTAGAGAACCTACAGCAGGAGCAGCTGAGACAGCTGCTGGGAGAGTTTCAGGACAGTTTTGCAATGAGCGAGAGTGAAGTAGGGAGGACCCAGTTGGCGGAACATGTCATTGACACTGGACTAGCACGGCCTATCAAGGGTCACCCACGCCGCATTCCCCTTGCTCGCCAACAGGCGTGCGACAAGGCCGTACATGAACTACTACGGGCTGACTTTATCGAGCCGTCCGACAGCCCCTGGGCGGCACCAGTGGTCATGGTCCCGAAGAAGAATGCTGGGGATTGGCGTTTCTGTGTGGATTACAGACGGCTGAATGACGTGACCACAAAGGACTCGTACCCCCTACCTCGCATCGATGAGTCCCTGGACCTAGTATCCGGTTCTTCATGGTTCACCACACTGGACCTCAAGAGCGGATATTACCAGGTGCCTCTCTCCCCTGAGTCCCGCCCTAAGTCCGCCTTCTGTACCGGCCGGGGCTTGTGGCAGTTCAAGGTCCTCAGTTTTGGGCTGTGCAATGCCCCCGCCACTTTTGCTCGGCTTATGGACAAAGTGCTGGCTGATATCCCCCGCCAGGAGTGCCTGGTGTACCTAGACGACATCCTGGTACATGGGCGCTCCTTCGAGGCAGCCCTGGGGTCCCTGAGGCGGGTCCTGGAGAGAATCAGGGCGGCGGGCCTGAAACTACACCCGGAGAAATGTCATTTCATGACGCGGGTGGTGACATTCTTAGGGCACGAGCTGGGTGCGGACGGTATCGGCGCCATGGGCGAAAAGGTACAGGCTGTGAGGGATTGGCCGACCCCTCGTGACCAGGGACAGCTGAGAAGCTTCCTGGGGCTGGCCTCTTACTACCGAAGGCACGTGCGGGGCTTCGCCACCATTGCCTCACCCCTGTACCGGTTGCTCGAGAAGGGCAGGGACTATGTGTGGTCCAAGGGATGCCAGGAGGCGTTCCTCGGGCTGAAGCGGGCCCTGTGCGAGGCCCCAGTACTCGCCCCACCTGACCCCACCCTGCCCTTCATTCTGGACACCGATGCTAGCAGTGAGGGGGTGGGAGGTGTCCTTTCCCAACCGTGGCCGGGGGGGGAGAGGGTAGTGGCATACTTCAGCCAGAAGCTCACAAAGCCGGAGCGAAACTACTGCGTCACCCGTCGCGAGCTCCTGGCGGTGGTGCTCTCAATCAGGCACTTCAAATACTACCTGTGCGGCCTCCCCTTCGTGTTAAGAACTGACCACTCGGCCCTCCAGTGGCTAATGTCTTTCCGGGAGCCGGAGGGGCAGGTCGCCAGGTGGTTGGAGGAGCTGCAAGGGTACGACTTCAAAATAGAGCACCGTCCTGGGGCTCGCCATGCTAACGCGGACGCCCTCTCGCGCCGACCGTGTGCAGCAGACGGGTGCGGATACTGCGAACGTAGGGAGACACAGGAGCAAGCACGGCGTGCGGAGGGGGACGAATGTGCGGCCGTCAGACAGGTGGACACGGTCGTCTGCAGGGAGCTGGAGATGGTGATGGATGCTGAGTGGAGACACGAACAAGAGAGCGACAAAGACCTACAGCCTGTTTTGGAGTGGGTAGAGGGCCGGCAGCGTCCACCGTGGGAGGCGGTGGCACCACTCTCCAAGGCTACCAAGGGTCTGTGGGCCATGTTCGACTCACTAAGGGTGGCACAAGGCGTGCTGCAGCGGGCATTTAAGACGGCGGCCACGGGGGAGGAGCAGTGGCAGGTGGTGGTCCCAAAGGGACTGCAGGAGGCGGTGCTTAAGGCTATGCACGGGACAGGCGGCTGCGGACATTTTGGGGTGACCAAAACACTGAGGCGTCTGCGTCAACGCTTCTACTGGGGGCGACAGAAGAGGGACGTGGAGGACTTCTGCCGTCGCTGTGACCCCTGTGTCGCCCGCAAAGGCCCCACAGGGCGCTCGCAGGCGCCACTCCAGCAGTTCCCCGTGGGGTGCCCCATGGACAGGGTGGGGATTGACATCACAGGACCGTACCCGCGGTCTAACGAAGGTAACCGATATGTCCTTTCGGTCATTGACTACTTCACTAAGTGGCCAGAGGCGTACGCCATCCCAAACCAGGAAGCCGAGACAGTCGCCGATGCCCTGGTGGGGGGCATGATAAGTCGGTTTGGTGTGATGGCGTCCCTCCACAGTGACCAAGGCGCGAACTTTGAGTCCAGGGTGTTCGCGGCTGTGTGCGAGCGCCTGGGCATCCACAAGACTCGTACCACCCCACTGCACCCTCAGAGCGACGGGTTGGTGGAGCGGTTCCACCGGAACCTGGGAGACCAGCTGGCCATTGTCACCTCCCGCCACCAGCGGGACTGGGACAAACACCTGCCACTCGTGCTTATGGCGTGCCGCTCTGCAGTACAGGAGTCCACAGAGTGCACGCCGGCGCTCCTCATGCTGGGGAGAGAGCTGCGCACCCCGGCTGAACTGGCCTTCGGTCGCCCACCTGATGCTCCGGCCGTCCCTGCAGGGCCGGAGTATGCTAGGAAACTGCAGGACCGCCTGGACTCAGCCCACAGTTATGCTCGGGAGCGGCTACAAGAAGCCGGTGCGAAGCAGAAGCGCTGCTATGACGTGACGTCTCGGGGAAGGGACTTCACACCAGGTGAACTTGTCTGGGTTTACAACCCAGTACGGAAGAAGGGCCGTAGCCCCAAGCTGGACTGCAAGTGGACGGGGCCCTGCAGGGTACTGGAGAGGCTAGGTGAGGTAGTGTACCGAGTACAAATGCCCCCTCGGGGGAGGAGGGTGGCCCTCCACAGAGACAGACTGGCTCCCTATCGGGGAGGCCCTCCTTTCCCCGCCTCGGATACACCTGTGACCCCTTCCTCTTCCCCAGCGATCCACCCCCCTCCCAGCTCCCCGTTTACACCCCAGGGAGACGCAAGGTCTGCACCCCTGGCCCCCCCTTCGTCCTTGCCCCATGCCCCCTCCCCGGGGGCTGTTGTACTGGGTCCCAGCCCTGTTCTCCTACCCCCGTCCCCTACGGGACCTCGGCCAAGGCGGCAGGTGAGGCCCCCGGCCCACTTGCAAGACTTTGTAGTGTCTACGGACTGAATTGAATGGATACCAAAAAAAAAAAAAAAAAAAAAAAGTTTGTAAACTGTTCTGGAGATGAAGTTCATGCAGATTACTTCAAATTGCGTACTGATTGTTGCACTGTTTGCCCCGAATTTACAATAATTTTTGCTGATGTATTTGTGTAAGGTTCCTACAAATACTTGCACTTGTTTTCTTTTTACTGTTGTTTATTAACATTGCCTTACGGGTTAGGCCTCGAGGGCGAGGAATTTTGTAAGGGGGGGGTAGTGTAGCGGCTGCTACAGGTGCGAGACAGTGGGCTTGCCTGAGGGGCGGGACTTCCGGGGATTTTTGGGAAACAGTAACGGATGTAGCGTGTGTTGCCGGGTCAAGGGTTGTTCTGGATGATGTCCCGTGAGCAGTAAAAAAAAGCAGAGTTTTGAACGTGTATGTCGAGGAATGTTCGGTGCGACAATAAAACCAAAAGACCCGCTGGATACCAGTCTGAGCCTCCTTTTTCTTGGACGTAACAATATGGTACTCACAGGTTTAAAAGAAGACGAGAAGGAAAGTTATGCCGACACCGAATGCAAAGTCCGACGATTTTTTAGGGAAGAACTTGCGATGTCAGATGGGGAAGTATCCGAGATTCACCTTGAGAGAGTCCATCGTTTCGGGAAAATGGTTACTGGCAGACCTCGTCCAATTGTGGCCAAATTCACGTACTTGAAAAATAAGATAACCGTATTGGATCGAGGTAAAGAGCTGAAAGGCAAACCTATTTCTATAAATGACCAATTCCCGGCGGAAATAATGGAGAGGAGAAGGAAACTTTTTCCTGTTAGGAAAGAGAACCGAGACAAAAAACTCAAAGTACGCCAGTCAGTTGACAGGTTGTACATAAATAATCAGCTATTTAGGGACGCAGCTATTACACCTTGGCTGTATTAGCTCAGATGCTGAGTCGCGATGTCAATCTTCTCTCATTGCGATTTTTGCTGCTTTAGGAATGATGATGATTGAATGAGTCGTGGTAATTATAGCTTGTAGTTGCCATGATGGTATCTGCATCCTTTTCTTCTTCTTGCTATAGTATTCTTTTTTGTTTTTCTTTACTCTTTTTTTGTTGTGGTTATTTTGTTTTTATTGTTGTTATTATTATTATTTACTTTTTTTTTCTTTTTCCCCCTAATTTTTCCTTGTGACAATTATAATCCTATGGGACGCAATGGTAGTTTGACCCAAGAGATGGGGTGTGGGACAAAGAGTGTTTTATATGTTGTTATGTTTTCGGTTTGTCTTTGTCAGCTAGTCGTTCTGTTTGTGTTTGTGATTTTTTTTTCACTTGACTGTGTTATTTTCTTTGTTTATGTTTTTCAACTGCCGTACAAATTTTAACAGGCATGGCGCCTGCATTGACAACATTTTTTATTTTCCGATTAGCTCTTCCATTATGCCCAGAAAGCACTCTGCTGGAATATTTGACCATCCAAAATCCTACTCCATTAATCCTAAAATCTTAGCCTGTAAAAAATGGGAATAGATGAAATCACTATTGCCAGTTATAACTGTAATGGCTTCGCTGATAAGAAGAAAAGACATCAAATATTTACGTGGTTAAAAGAGAAAGACCACACTATCTTTTTTATTCAAGAAACTCATTCGGTAATAACAGATGAAACTACATGGATGGAGGAATGGGGTGGACAAATATTATATGCACATGGTTTAAGAAATTCAAGGGGAGTCATGATCATGTTTAAAAACAACTTTAATTATACTCTTCAAGCTTTAGAATCAGACCCTCAAGGAAGGTGGATCATTTTAAATATGGCCATTGAGGATAAAATATGTTTAGTTAATTTATATGGTCCAAATAACGATGAGCCACATTTTTTTGAATCAATTTGCAATATCATAAAATCTTCAAAATTCACAAGTAAATACCTCATAATGGTTGGAGACTTCAATACAGTACAGAATAATTTAATAGATCGTAAGGGAAATAATGCAACTAATAATCACCCACATGCTTCAGCAGAAATCACATCAATAATGAATACAATGGATCTGGTTGATGTTTGGAGATTAAGGAATCCGGAATTACGTAAATATACTTGGAGAAGACAGAACCAGGCAAGCCGAATAGACTATTTTCTTGTTTCCTTTTCTTTGTTACCTAAAATAAAAAAGGCAATAATTGAAGACAAATTTAAATCTGATCACCAACTTGTATCGCTACATTTGGTTTTACATGAATATCCACGAGGAAGGGGCTATTGGAAATTTAATCAAAAGTTACTGGAGGACCAGACATTTGTAGAGCATACAAAAGAATTTATTACTGATTTTTTTACACACAACATAGGATCAGCAGACCCACATATTGTGTGGGATACTTTTAAATGTGTTTTTAGAGGCCACGCAATTCAGTTTGCTTCACGAAGACAAAAACTTTTTAGATTAAAAGAACAAAATCTTAAAAAAGATTGAGATTCTCACATCAATACTGGATAGCTCACAAGCAACTTGCGATGTAACTGACAAATTGGACCGAAAGCAAAAAGAATTGGAACAATTAATTTGTGACAGGTCAACTATAATGCACTATAATAATAAAGCAAAATGGATGGAGAAGGGAGAGAAATGCAATAAACTATTTTTAAGCCTCCAATATAGAAATACAGCAAAGAAAAATATACAGAAATTAAAAAGGATTGATGGGACGATTCTCATCTCTCCTACAGATATTCTGAATGAGGAAGAGAGATATTTTACAGAGATATTCTCCCCCCAGTTATCAGCTGTTTCACTATGAAATACTGATGGTAATTCATTTTTCCCTCAAAATCAAGTTAAATTATCAGAGGAACAGAAAGCAACATGCGAGGGGCTAATTACAGAAACTGAGCTTTACAATTCAATCATGTCCTTTCAGCGGGGGAAATCGCCAGGGTTAGATGGTATCCCAATAGAAGTCTATCAAACGTTTTATGAACAGATTAAAAACCCCCTGCTCACATGTTTTAATTTTTCATATGATCAAGGCATTCTCTTCGGGACTCAGCGAGAAAGTGTAATTTCTCTGCTCTTAAAACAAGAAGCTAGCGGCCACTATAAAGATCCGGTCCACTTAAAAAACTGGAGGCCACTCACTCTTCAGTGCTATGATGCGAAAATATTAGCAAAATGTATAGCATTGCGTATAAAGAATGTCCTGCATGATATTATACATCATGACCAGTCTGGTTTTATACAAGGTAGAAATATTTCAAATAATATAAGACAATTACTTGAAATTATAAAATATTATGATAAAATAAAGAAACCAGGTTTGATTTTTATAGCAGACCTTGAGAAAGCCTTTGATAAAATCAGATGGGATTTCATCTACCAATGTTGAGAATTTTTTAACTTTGGTAAATCTTTAATACAGTGGGTTAAAGTAATGTATCATAACTCCGTCTCCAAAATTATAAATAATGGTTATCTCTCTAACCCCATTATACTCTCTCGGGGAGTAAAACAGGGCTGCCCGTTATCACCGTATCTGTTTATTATGGCAATAGAAGTACTTGCTATAAAAATACGAGCAAATAATAATATCAAAGGTCTAGAAATGCAAGATCTAAATACAAAAATTTCAATGTATGCCGATGATACCATTTTTTTACTGAATTCTGATTATGAAAGTGTCTTACAAAAGACCTGGATGAATACTCAAAACAATCTGGGCTGAACCCTAATTCCGAAAAATGTCAAATACTGAGACTTGGTTCCTTGAAGAATAAAAATTTCACTCATCCATGCAATCTACCACTTCACTGGACAGATGGACCGGTCAATGTTCTCGGTATACACATTCCAGAAAATATTAGTGAAATTTCAACGGTTAATTTCAATAATAAACTGAGTAAAATTGAAAAAATTCTGCTCCCATGGAAAGGGAAACATTTGACCATTTATGGCAAAATAACTCTGATTAATTCATTAATTGTATCCCAGTTTACATATTTATTCATGGCATTACCAACTCCTAAAGAATCATTTTTCAAAATTTATGAACAGAAGATATTTAAATTTATATGGAATGACAAACCTGATAAAATTAAACGTGTGTATTTCTACAATGATTATGTATCTGGTGGCCTAAAATTATTAAATTTAAAAGCTTTAAATCTTTCACTGAAGGCCTCCCTTATTCCAAAATTCTATTTCAATTCAAACTGGTTTTCCAGCAAGTTACTTAAAAGTGTCCATCCTATGTTTGAAAAAGGATTCTTCCCATTCCTGCAGATTAAACCTGTGCATATTAAGTTAATTACTGACATGTTTTTTAGTGTTTCCACCTTTCTGGAAGAAGCTCTACAGAGTTGGTTGCAATTTCAGTTTCATCCACAAAATACATCACTTGATCTGAAGATAAGATATTTTCAATATAAGCTAATATATAAGTTTCTAGCAACAAAAAAGATGCTAAATATCTGGGGAATTGAGCCGTCACCCCTCTGTCGATTCTGTCAAGAGGAAGTGGAGTCAGTAGTCCATTTGTTTTGGTACTGTCCTGTAACAGCCCTTTTTTGGAAAAAGGTGCAAAATTGGATATCTCAGTATAATAGTATACAACTAGATTTATTTAAGGTATTACTGGATGATGTAACTAAAGAAAAACACCAAATATGTAATATAATTGTATATCTTGCAAAAATATTTATTTTCAGGTTGCCATCTGTTGGGGAGTTAAGACTTGAGAGATTCAAGAATTTTGTCATGTATTACAGTAGAATTGAGTGTGCGATGGCCTATGAGACGGGTCTTGTAATTTATGCCAAAAGATGGGATAAAATTTGGGAGGCTGAAGGTTGGGAATAATAAAGAGATGGAATGGATGAGATAATAGTTACAAATGCCAAAGATATAAAACTCTGTGAATGTAATCCTTATTGTATTGTATTTTATTTTAGTTTTTTTTATTTTATTTTTATTTTATTTTTTGTTTTTCGTGGGTGTGTGTTTTGTTGGGTGATGGTAGGAGGATTCATACTTAATTATATAACTGATTAAATGAATAAAGTTGTCCTCCAAAGTGGGGGGGTGGTGGCGGGATGAAAAAAAAAAAAAAAAAAAAAGCAATCATGGATATAAAATGGGCTTCTAGCAACCTCCAATCTTGTAATTTAACAGCACTGACAATTGGGCCAGGAGCTGTGACATCACGTGTGGTATCAACTGTGACACACAGGCAACGCATATGTGTATTTTACATTGCAAGCAAGAAATTGAAATCCACTAAAACTGTCAGAATATTTACTTGACCTGGATATTGAAGTTGAAGAGGATTGATTCCAAGGATTGTTTCTTTTTTTTTTGGGGGGGGGTTCCTCTTTTTCTCTCGTCCTGTTCGAGTGAGTAGCCAGAAAGCGTTTTATTCATCATTTCCATGACAACTGCTTTCTGTAGAGGTTTAATCTGCCCACTTTTTGATTTCTGAACACATTTCTGCTTTAAGGGAGCCAGACACAGACCACTTCTGCACTGATAGATTTATCTATGTGTTCTCCATCCATATTCAGATATTTGGCATTAACCCAGATGGAGCCAACATGGGCAAGCTCAGTATTTCCCTGTTTTGATGAACCAGCGATGAAAGCTGTATTTAACGTCACTATAATCCATAGAAAAGGGTTTCAAGCTTTAAGCAACATGCCACAGAAAGGTAAGAATTCAACAATGATTTGTTGATCAAGCTACAGATTAATTGAAGGGTTGATTTCCAGAAGTACGCAAGTCTGTTTTTTTTTTTTTCTTTTCAGAGAAACAAGATTTTTAGAGTTTGACAACTTGTGGGGATCATGTCACATGTGTTAAGGTGACGTAAATGTAATGTAATATCAGAAAAGATGTCTTAAAACATATAAGGAGACCTTCTAGCCTCTATCTTTACTCTTGGCCCAGATATTTCAGTCTGCAAATTTGAGTACTTTTAGAAGCAAAATGACTCAATAACAAAAATTTATCTCTATTTAAAAACTTAACAGCATTATATTTTATTATTTCAGAGGACTAAAACAGAGCATCTTTTTGAAAACAAAACATGCAGGACTCTAATAAAAATGAACAGCAAATTTAGTCATACCTGTAAACTATTGTCACAAATGTCAAAAAGATTCTTGAACAAAATGAATGGAAGATATATACAGTGAAATGGAGGGTAAATGCAGCTGAACAAAGGTCACAATAAAAACCAATCTCCATAAATTATGAATGGGCAGTCATACCATCCAAACAGGTTAAAAGACTTCATTTGTCATCGATAGGAATGTGGCGTGGTAATTAGAAAGTTTAGTCGAAGAATAAGCAGCTAAAAAAGATTAGACTTCTTTTTTGCTTGTTTTTAGCCCATGTTTCTGGCTGCCTGGGATTTTTTTTTTTTCTTTTTTTTTTTGGCTCTTTTGAGTTGAGTCCACACCATAGACTGTATAAAAGATGGACGCAGCACCCCGGTCTGAAAAGTGAAGCCCATGAGGAAATCTCTGAGAATTGCATTGTACAGTATTGCTCTGAATATAAGACGATTCTGGATATAAGACGACCCCCCTTTCTCAAGACATATTTTTGAAAAAATGGGGTTTTGACGACAAAATCTTTTATCGCAATAATAATAATAATAACAATAATAAACATTTTATTTGAAAATATTGATAAAGCATATTGATAAAAACCAATGTAAAACAAGGTAGGCTGTTTAAAGCCATCTATCGTTGCAAATGTATATTGACGACAGACTATAAAATACACGCACAGATTTTAACCATTAAAAGCCTAATCTCTGAAAATAAGACTACCCCACTTTTTCAAAGGGAATTTTCTGGGAAAAAACATTGTGTTATATTCAGAACAATACAGTATTTAATCGCCAGCAGATAGCGACTTTGGTGGTAGCAGAAAGAAGTTCAATGCTATAGAAGTCTATGAAAAAATGACCCTACTTTCCCACCTGATTTATTATTTCAATAATGATTTTCCACAATATGTTATGGTATCTATCGCAAGTTTCAAGTCCTCTTTGATATATCATGATGTTCATTTTTGTAAATTATGATCCCAAATAGACTAGAATAAAGGATAAAGCCGGAAACGCTTAAGGGGACATGGCTATCCTCTGGTCCTCGTCAGTTACGGTCAGATCCACATGTAGATCCACCCCTCGCTCCTCCCTAGATCTTCAATTCACGCTCTCGACCAATATAAAAATCACATCCGGTTTCAAAATGACTAAATGGCGCTGTTCAAATTGCCAAAATCGAGGCTTCCTAAATGGTATGCTGAAACCAATGGGGAACGTCACTGTTGCTTTGTCCTTCTTTTTATACAGTCTATGGTCCACACACAGAAATTCTAGCCAGTAGAGTCATCCATTTTCATTAGGTAAGAAAGCTACTGTGGCTGCTATTGGCCAACCAGTTTTATAAGCGATGCTTTGAATGGCTGACTGGACTTTGTTATGTATGAGTGTTTTGTGTACAGCATTGTATATCATTTGTAAATGGAGATTTGTTACATGCTGTTTTTGCTGCCTTGCTGGTCAGCTATTTATTTTGTTCTTTAGCACCCTCTGGTGGTGTGTCAGTAAAACATGATCTGATGTAATATCTTTGAAATAGACTAGTGCTTTCTAGAAGCTTCTGGCACCTTCCTGCCTGGAGGGGGTGTGATTTTCCTGGAATCCTGCAGATCTTTCGAGAATGTTGCTAGTCTATTTAAATGCTGTGATTTTAGTTGGATAAAAGCACAACAGAGCAGAGCAGAGCAGAAGCAGAGTTTTTGTTTTTGCAACAGAGTTAAATAGTGGCATTAGAGTGTTATTAGAGAATTAAGCAGTGGATTTTTTTTTTTGTGGAACTTTTTTTAGTGAAGAATAAATTCGTTTCTTTTCATTGCTGGTTTTCTTTGTTGTGATTTTTTGAAGTCATGACAACTTGTGTACTAAAAGTGTTAGACTGGACTTGGTCACTGCTAGAAGGTAGTTCCTTTGGGAATTTCCAATTCCCTGCTCATTTTTATTGTAGTTAGCTTAACAAAGCCAAAATGAACTTGTGTGGCTTATTCCTCATCACTGACAGAATGGATCTGTAGTGTTATCTGATTTTTAAAGAATATAATATACTATAATATAATAATAATATGCCTCATGGCAAGAAGGTTGTGTTATGGCCCCAATTTGTTATTACATTTAAAACAACAGCAACAGCAACAGCAAGGGATGACAGACACAATTTAAAACTTAAACACATTTAATTAACAGACAAAGACTACTAACAATTAACTAATCTAAAGACCAAGATTGATTATAACGAAAAAAACAGAAATATTTACAGTCCCTTTTTGGGTTGGGGTGGCTTGGTGATGTCCTGGGTGTGGAAAATGCTCAGACACAGGCAAAAATCCACGAAAGAAAACTTCACAGGTCTTGAACTGAAATGACAGGTCTGGTCACATGTATCCTTCTTTTTGCAATTTCTCCTACTACTTTACTGTCTCAATTCTCCCCTTTATATACTCTTTTGCAGACCCCACCCACATTTAGACCTCTTTTTTTTAATTTTTAGAGACTTGCCCCAGACATGTCCAGGACATGTCTGAACATAACTCCAGTCTGAGCTCATTAAAAGAAAGGTAAATTCTGCCATCTAGTGGCCTCTATTCACATCACAGTTGTGGGTTCGAATCCAGCCTGGGGCCTTTCTGTGTGGAGTTTGCATGTTCTCTTCGTGTTCGCGTGGGTTTTCTCCAGGTACTCCGGTTTCCTCCCACAGTCCAAAGACATGCATATCAGGTTAATTGGAGACACTATTGCCCATAGGTATGAGTGTGAGAGTAAATGGTGTGTGAATGGTGTGTGCCACCTTGGATAGGCTCCAGCTCGCCCCGTGAGCCTAGTGAGGAATAAGCAGGTATAGAAGATGAATGAATGTATAATAATAATAATAATAATAATTATTATTATTATTATTATTATTATAATAATCTTTATTTATATAGCAGTTTTCATGCAAAAAATGCAGCTCAAAGTGCTTTACATGCAGGGATAAAATCAACACAGTTACAGGGGAAAAGACAGGACAGTTAAGAACAAATCATGCAGAAGACTGTGTGAGTAAAATCATTCACAATTAAAATAATCAGGACAAATGAAATGGAAGAATAAGAACAATAAAAGAGTTTATATAATCATACAAAAAACAACAAATAATAAAAGGAGTAATAATACATAAAGAAAGCAGTAAAACAGCATCACAAATTATAAGCTAGATTAAAAAGATATGTTTTTAGTCACCGTTTTAAAATTTCCACTGACCGAGCCTCTCTAATATTTTTCGGCAGGGTGTTCCATAATTTTGGTGCATATTGGAAAAAAGCAGCATCCCCAATTTTCTTCTGTGAGGCCTTGGGAACTTTTAGAAGCCCCGACTCAGAGGATTTTAATGGACGTGGAAGAATGTAAAGCGACAAGGAATCTGATAAATAAACCATGAAGTGCTTTGTAAACAAGCAGAAGAACCTTAAAATCAATTCTAAAAGCTATAGGGAGCCAGTGCAGTGCTGCTAAAATCCGTGTTATGTGCTCTCGCTTCCGCATTTTTGTTAAAAGTCTAGCAGCGGAGTTCTGGATTAGTTTTAATTTATCTACCGTCTTTTTTGGAAGACCAGTAAAGAGAGCATTGCAGTAGTCCAATCTGCTTGAAATAAAAGCATGAATTAACTTCTCAGCATCCTGTTGAGATTAATACTGCCAAATTTTGGCAATGTTTCTTAGGTGAAAGAATGCTGTTTTGGTCACTTTGTTAATGTGTAGTTTAAAAATTAATTCTAAAATGACACCGTTGCTTTTTTCCTCAGATTTTATATGGGGAGCCAGGTTTCCTAACCTGTTTAAAAGCGCATTGCTTCTATCTCTAGGGGCCAATTAAAAGTATTTCCGTATTATCTTCATTTAGTTTCAGAAAGTTATTGCTCATGCATTGATTAATTGCAGACAGAGTTAGTCAGGGAGCATAGGGAGCATTTGGTTCAACAGAAATGTATAATTGAGTATCAGCAGCATAGCTTTGAAAGTCAACATTAAGTTCCCTGATTTTGTTTTAATGAATATGGACTTGAGCACTTATGGAAACAACCCCTTCGACTGAAGTCCTGCATGCAAGAAGTACCCAAGTCACAAAATAACACTTTTAGATTTTGGGAGTCAAAGTTTTCAAAACATGTTGCAGATTACTCACCTAGCTGTGTAGTATGCTAACAACTTATTGACAATGTAAGTCTATATAGCGATGTGTCGGTCTGTCTGTTGGTTTTTTTGTTTGGTTCTTTGTTAAATATATTCCATACACCTTCCCATATACATAAAGAGTACTCATATAGTACTGATTCCAGGGTCCAGGATTAGTAAGTTACTTGTTATGTACAACCACAATTCCAAAAATGTTGGGATGCTGTGCAAAATGTAAATAAAAACAGAATGCAATTGTGAAGTACCGTTCTGGAACCAAATGCGAGACCAGGAAGTTTCAACAAAAGAGGGTTTTATTGAAGTTGGGGGGTAAACTCCCACAGGGCAGGAGGCAACATTACAAAAGTCCACAATCCAAAATCAGAATCCCAGGGACGTAATCCAAACTGTACACAGGGCAGCAAACAGCCACGAGTTTGTCAGAGAGTCCAACGCCGGAATCCAGTGGGCATAATCCGAACCATTAACAGGGCAGCAAACACAAAACTCAGGGTCGGACAAAACAGGTACAGTACACCGGCAGATAAGTATCAAAGAGAAAGCCAAAATCAGAATCGGGGACATTCCAGTCAGACGTATAACACTCAGAGTACAAGGCATCAAAAATCGCAGCGCAGGTAAAACATTCTGACAAGAACTGTGAGTGAAATGACTGCTTAAATTCACATCGGGGAAGTCACATGCTATGATAGGGCACAGGTGAGTTGGATTAGACTAATCACAAAGGAATGAACATGAGGAAGTTCCTGATTACAAGAAATTGGCAAAAGCCAAAATGCAGACAGGGATCACAGAGACAGCCTACTGACAAACATACGGCTCCGGTGAGGGAGTTCTACTGTGCACAGAGTGAGAGGCAGAATAGTGATTAGCCAGGTGCAGAAAATCTGCAAGAAGCACAGCAAAGTAAATTGAGTGAAGGCAAGGGGCGGAGACTAAAGCAAAGCGAGTGCTGAGAGCTTATTAGTCAATTAGTAATGTGCAGCTATACAATCCCTAGTGCTTGTTAGTAAGTTAATACTATAAACAATGTTAGTCTTTGTTAGTAAGTTTAACCAGAACAACAAACTGTTAGTATAGTTAGTAAAATAGAAAAGCAAGGTGATGGAAGTAAACGAGATTGGAAGGAATGGTTGAAATCCCAGAAACCATGAAATCACCCGAAAGTGTGGCACACAATACTGGGGCAGTGAGCGATCGCATGACAAAAGACCAGACAGGGGGAGACAAAGTGCAATACATGGTATGAGACAAAACATGGACCGGAATATAATTGCAATGATGGAATATGGAAGACATACATAGACAAAGCAAAAACAAAACATGGGCAGGCATCTAAATCACAATACAAAATGCAAAGCATGGCCAGACAAAGCAGAATTCATAATCAAACATGGGAGTCAGGCAGAAACACAAACATAGTCAGGCAAAGCAGAATAATAATGGGAAACAAGGCAGAATCACAACGGTGAGGCAGAACAGGATCATAATGATTTTCAAAGCTCATAAACTCACATTTCATTCACAATAGGACATAGCCAACATAGTATCACATGTTGAAAGTGATACATTTTAGCATTTCATGAAAAATATTTGCTCATTTTGAATTTGATGGCAGCAACAAATCAAAAAAAAGTTTGGATAGGGCCATATTTACCATTGTTTAGTATCCCCTCTTCTTTTAAAAACAGTCTGAGAATGTCTAGGAAGTGAGGAGACCAATTGCTGAAGTTTTATGATGCGCCAAATATCTTAAATTAATAAATAGTCTGGACTGCAGGAAGGTCAGTTCAGCACTCACACTCCTCAACCATGAAGCTATGCTGTTCTGATGGTTGCAGTATGTGGTTTGGAATCGTTTTGCTGAAATATGCAAGGCCTTCCCAAAAAGATATGTTTGTGGATAGGAGCATATGTTGTTTTTAAAACCTCAATATATTTTTCAGCATTGATAATACCTTTCTCAATGTGTTAACTCCCCATGCCATAGGCAGTCATGCAACGCAACACCATGAGAGATGAAGGGTTTTGAACAGTGCACTGATAACAAGCTGGACGATCCCTTTCCTCTTTAGACCACACGACACAGCGTCAGTGGTTTCCAAAAAGAATTTCAAATTTTGATTAATCTGACCACAGAACAGTTTTCCATTCTGCCTCAGTCCATTTTAAATGAACTTTGGCTCAGAGACGACGGCAGCGTTTCTGCATTATGTTTACACATGGCTGCTTCTTTTCATTTCTTTTCTTTAGCTTGCATTTATAGTTTGCATGGCAAGCTGTGTTCTCAGACTATGATTTTTGCAAGTGTTCCTGAGCCCATGCAGTGTATTCCAGAGCAGAATCAGGCATTCTAGTATCGGTTTTTAATACAGTGCCGCCTGAGGGCCCAAAGATCACACACATTCAATATTGACCTTCAGACTGGTCCCTTGTGCACAGACATTTCTCCAGATTCTCTTAAATTTTCGATGATATTATGTACTGTAGATTCAAAGCCTTCGCAATTTTACATTGAGGAACATTATTCTGAAATTGTTCCACAATTTTTGGATGCAGTTTTTTTTTTTTCTTTTTGCAGATTGGTGAATCTCTGTCCCTCTTTAGAGACTCTACCTCTCTGGTGTACTCTTTTTATACCCAATCATGTCACTGACCTGCTGCCAATTTACCAAATTAGTTGCAAAATGCTCCTTCAGCTGTTTTTTATTAGTACCACTAACTCAGTGGCGTAGCTAGAAATGGGAATTGGGGTGGCACAGACACGTCCCTTTATGACAATTAGGATAGTCCTGGCTAGTTCTCAATTATTTTTCTTTATTGACGCGGTTTCCAATTATTGTAATGGGCAACTGAAGACACGGTTTCTCATGCAATCTAACAGTGATTAAGTCATGGGGTAAATTCTGTAAAACTGAGAACTAGGGTGGACGTAGCATCTGTTTTAAAGAATTATTGGTCCTGACCTGTTCGCAGTCATTTTCATGATTAACAGAATGTTCACTCCGACAGCGCTCCACACTTAACAGCAGCTGCTTGCTCTCCCCGATTAGGTAAGACGACAATCATTCATCTGGACACGTTTGCTTAATTTAAATCAACGTTATTCAAAATTACTCGCGGTATTGAGTGGGAAAAAAAGTGGCACTTGGCAGTGAAATAGGCTATAAAAGGCATGCGGCTCTATTTGACGTTGATTTAAATTATGCAAACGCGTCCAGATGAATTATTGTCATCCTACCTAATCGGGGAGAACAAGCAGCACCTGTTTATGTGGAGTGCCCTTGGAGTGAACTTTTGTTAATTATGAAAATGACTGAGAACAGGTCAGGACTAATAACTCTTTAAAACAGATGTTACGTCCACCCCAATTCTCAGTTTTACGGAATTTACCCCATGACTTCATCGCTGTTAGATTGCATGAGAAACCGTGTCTTCAGTTGCCTATTATGATAATTGGAAAACGCGTCAATAAAGAAAAATAATTGAGAACTAGCCAGGACTATCCTAATTGTCATAAAGGGACGTGTCTGTGCCACCCCAATTCCCATTTCTAGCTACCCCACTGCACTTACTTTTCCAGCCTTTTTTTTGTCCCTCTCCCAACTTTTCTGAGATGTTTTGCAACCATCAAATTCAGAATGAGCTAACATTTCTCATAAAATGGTAAAATGTCTCACTTGCAACATCTGACATGTTGTCTATGTACTGTGAATAAAATGTGGGTTTATGAGATTGTTAATCATTGCACTCTGTTTTTATTTACAATTTACAAAGCATCCCAGCTTTTTCTGAGTTGGGGTTGTAATATGCTTGCATTGTTATATGCATAAAATATAAAACTATTATTGACAAAAACATTATTTTTAATGGTATTATACTATGGAGCCCTTTGCTGTTTCCAGCGGCTATGAGAGAAACCCCTTTTTCGTAATTTGTTTATTTGGGTGGGGCACTACATACTGATGAACACAGCAACACAGCAAGAGCTGGAAAACAGTGTCAATATGTCGGATTATAGCAAGAATGCTAGTTTCCATCCGTAGTCCCAACATACAACATAAAAATATGTAAAAACTAAAATTGTATATATATACATACATACACGCGCACACACACACACACATATACACATACACACACATACACAAACACACGTACACAAATACACACACACACACACACACACACACACACACACACTCATAGCCAATAGCAGTAGGACAAGTAACGTATACATACACAACAGTAACATAGACAAATATGCAGACAACAAATGCATTTTATGGATAAATACTCATGTAATACAAAGTTAATAAGAAAATTAGTTTTGAACTTTTGCACTTTTTCCTGCCAAATACATTAACTTAAGTACTTACTGCAAAATTGCTGGACTTGAGTACTTTAAATAGATGAAGCCAACTTCCCGGCCTCCATGGTTGCCATTTTCACATCTAGTCACGTGATACATTCTAGGATTTTGATTGGACAGTCATGAGCTTTTATGGACTTGGGTTTTTCTTACAATAAAATTTAGTGAATATGACAATGGTAAGTTAACACACCAATACACAGGAATTGATGAGCTCTTCTGAGAAATTCTCGGTATCAGACAATGCTCTGGCCATTGTGGCTTTTAATACTGGTGTCAGCTCATTTTTTACAAAATGTGATAATGATAAGCTGTGAATTACTCATAATCAGTACAATATATCAGCAAAAGGTTATACATTAGTTTAATGATTTGACATGTTTATTTGGTGTGCTGACAGTTGACAAGGATATGCCTCATGTATGGTTTTTGTGGTCATGCTACGCTACCCTGACTGTGCTAATTTACCTGTATTTCTTTTCTTTATAGAACAAGTGGAAATGGCGATTGATGACAAAGAGTGGTTAATCACTGAGTTTTATCCCACAGTGAAAATGTCGACCTATGTATTGTGTTTCATAGTTTTCAATTTTACATCAATCCAGACAGACTACGGCAGTTATATACTCACGGTGTGTATGTAACGCTCTAGCTTTCAATATTTTTTTAATTATTACATGTTCAGAAAATGAAGGTTTATATTCCAATTTAATACATCGTTTAGGATTTTTCACTAAAGACTGACTTTATTTCAAAATTTCAGGAAACCTACATTACTCAACTGGCCATAGAGACTGCATATTGATTGCATAATTGTGTCAAGTTTCACATTACAATTTTTTTTTTTTAGTCTGGCTTCATTTTATACTGTTTCTGTATTTATAACATTTCTGCCTTCATTTCTCCATGTTCATTTTGTGATAAGGTAATAGAGATAAAAATACTTACTTTGGAGTTGATTTTCTCCTCCGCGAAAAAAAATGTACACCCTTAAGCTGTTCCGAATTAATTACTTGAATTGATTTACTTGAATTGCCTGTTTCTATCCTTTTTTCCTCATTATTGTTGCATTCATTTTCTTCAGACATGGGCTAGGCCTGAAGTCATCAATGCTGGCTCTGCGGACTATGCACACAATATCACTGGGGACATTCTGGACTTTTTTGAGGAGTATACTGGTCTGAAATATCCATTGCAAAAACTTGGTAAGCCACACACACACACACACACACACACATACACTATTGGTTGTCTTCATGCCCAGCAGATACCACATGTAATGGCAAGTAAATCCCACTTAAAAAGAATTCTGCCAGCCATCGCCTGTTGCTAGTTAACATTTCCTGCAACTGCATTATTCTGTCGGGTTTGAACTTGGAATCTTTGGTGTTGTCCTGCTATGTCACTAATGTGCACATCCAGTCTTGTGCAGGGTAGCAGGAAAGAGTGAAGTGCTGCTGTAGGGATTTGGAGTGCAGTGGCAGATTTAAATAGTGGTTTTAAGGCTCTAGCTAGATAGTAGTTTGAGTATTTAATAAATCCATATTTAAAGAAAGATGAGATGATTTGTTTCCTGAGGTGAAATTTTTATTTCCACTGAGGGATAAACAGAGATTTTCCACCTTTTTTCCTCGATTAGGCACTTGAGTAACACACAGCTGGTTTGCTGATTCCACCACTTCATGCAACCTCAGTTTTTTTTTTTCTTTTTTTTTCCACTCTTCCAGTTTTAAGAGCCAATTTCTAAGTAACCTGACGTGCAATAATTACTCATATGTATGAGTAAAATATTGAGGGCTTTTGTTTTATTTCAGAAACTGAAATTTAGCCAGCATGAAGTGATCTGATTACAATACAGACTGATTTCATACTTAAGAACTAAGTTTCCAAGGAGAGTAGAGAATGGCCTTGGACACCGTAATTGCCAATGCTGCTGTCATAGACTCTTCGCAGTACTGCAAAAACTAGAACAATTATTATCGGGATCACATCAAACTCTTTGTTTTCATTCCTGGTGCACTGACGACGAGCCCTACTGTTTTTCCGCTTGTGCCGCTTGAGATTATTCTTTAACCACTGGGTTAAACATCTTTTTTAAACGCATGACTCAAAAGAGTTGCAAGGGGAATCCTGTCAAATCTGCTGTCAGCATTCCAGGTGCATAGAGAAGTCACCTTATTGATTTTTATGGCTCTATTACTTTTACTGAAGTGCCACCACTAGATGAAACTACATTTCCTAATGCAACAAGTCAGACTGTTTTAAAAGGCATCAGATCAACTTTGTGGTGAACAGCTTTGTGTGTAATAGACTGCATCCTATTATTCGATGAAACAATGATGGTTCTTAAATCACCACCACCACATAAATCACTTTTTCAAAAATGCAATAAGCCAAACAGTTCAGGTAAATTTGCTGTAAACATTCCTAGAGCCTAGGCCTAGGCAGTGTTTGAATTGTCTTTTTAGCTTAAGAAAGTTTCTAACTTCTTAGCCCGGAAGTATTTGTGGGGCAGCCGTGATAAGTTGTTCTAGAGTTCTACAAATGCTAAGGAGAGGTGTTTTGATACTTCTCTGCTCATCTCCTTCTGCACTAGGAGAACTGGACCATCCTTTATGAAAAGAAAGGATATAATGTCATCCAGCAATTCCATCCAGCCAGTCATGAAAATAAACAAAAAAGACAGGCAAGGGATGAATGATTACTTCCTCTAGTGATACAGCAGTTTGATTCCCTGAGCACCACGGTTGGCTTCTTCTGTTTTCAATGACCCATTTCATCTTTCCTTAACCTCATGATGTGTTCCATCAGAGTTATGGAAAAGTAGTCAGGAATTAAATGATAGGAAGTAATTTTCTGACCATTTGAACGCAACCCTACAGCAGTCCCTCTAGTTAATTTTCTGGATTTTAATTTCCCCTCTGTGATTGGATAATTCAGCTTGAAAGCACTTTAGGTCTCCATTGCAAGCTAAAAATTAACTTTCTTTCATGATGTCCATCACAGATCAGGTTGGTTTCCAAATGTTTTTTTCACTCGGCATGGAAAGCTGGGGACTTCCCATGTTCCCAGAGAAAATTCTCAATTATGAGGAAGGGCTCTCCCTCACACCAGAGAAAGGGTTGACTGCTGTCGTAATTGGTCACGAACTGGCGCATCAGGTATGACTCTTTATCTGGTTCTAATTTTGCCTTTCATTATGATATTGTGACCTTTAGCATCTCAAGCATGAATGAAATCTGAAGTCAAATATAATTTTCTTAAAGTGGGAATCCTATGGAATCCAAATAAGCATATCAAAATAATCTATTTCACTTTCAGTTTTGATCAATAATGTTTAATATTATCTATGCTGCTGTACCATCTCAATATTTTCTTCCACAAGTAATGCTTTCGGTTTTCTTTTATTGTTAATGCAACTTCAATATATTCGGGAACAAGTTTTAAAAACTCCCAGAACGGATCTGCAGAGCGCAGAATTCAGTCTAATTTTCATTTAGCACTGCTCAGACTCAAAACAAACACCCACTGGCAAACATATTATTGAAATCATACATATTATTGAAATGGAGTCACACTGATAGTTTTCATAAATGATACATTTGAGTAAGAAATGATTGTGTGAAAATCAGTCTTGCGTTTCTTAACAGTGGTTTGGAAACTTGGTCACAATGAAGTGGTGGAATGATCTATGGCTGAAGGAGGGCTTTTCCACATACATGTCATACCTTGCCATGGAAAGAGTGGAGCCTGATGGGGACATGGTATGTCCGGTTTTCTTTTTAATTTGTGTGCTTCTGTTGAGTTTGCAAACCCTTTACCCCACTTCTTTTACATTGCCAGTGTTGCACTGTTATCTCTAAACTGTTATCTAATTAAGAAGTCACCTGAACTAGAAATCTCAAATTTTGACTGAGAGGAGGAAAGAATATTGGTAAAATGGATAAATTAAATAAAGAAATAAACAAACAAACAAATAAATAAATACATCTTCATATTGAAGGCATTGTCCAAGGACTCAGCTGCTATATAATTTGCCTTTTATACCCTGACCTGGCTGTTCAGTTTTTGAGGCTTACCAGAGGCAAAATGGTGATGACGTGTTCTTATTACTGCATATTCATTGCTTTATAGTTGTCTTTGACTAAGAGTATTCCTGACCTTTTCAGAGTCAGATTTTTCTTGAACAATAACTTCTGTATAATTAATGAATCTTTACCAAAATTTTACTTCGTTCTTTGAATATTTTTTTAGTTTTCAGATTTGGTTGACTTTATATACTTCTAGAATGACCCAGTAGTAAATATGTTTTTCTTCACAACTGATCCAATTTAGTCATTCATTGTGACAGGGGTCATGGTCCTTTTTTTTTTCTTTTTGCATATTTTAGCTGAGCGCACCACTATGCTTTCCACTCCTGAGACATGCTATCAGGGTAAGCAGTGACTTCACTGTTTAATGCCAAATTACACTCAACCTGTTCCCAATTGCTTTCCCTGATTTCCAAACAAATGCATTTCAGTATTTATTTTATAATCAAGACCAACACTGAGCCCCCTAAAAATATGAAATTGTAAGGATGGTAAATATAAGAGTAAATGATGAAGAAAAATGTTAATATTCACTGAATTCAATCTTCTGTGATAGCATTTAAATCATCAGTGATTATGAAAGATTAATTCAGAATTAAGGGAGATTTATTTTAAAATGGCATTTGAATTAGCTTGTTGCACATCCCATAATTAGCATACATTTAAAGGAGCAATATGTAAGAAATGTATGTTGATTAATCATGAAATGGCCCTGATATATCACCAGACATTAAGGAATGATGTTAATTTCAAATACTTATATCACTGACAACAGTAGTCCGGCCAAAATATTCTCATTACAAAACCAAAGTTGCAGCCCACAACTAATGTTTATGTTTTCATTTTGTGTTTTGGCCGGTCGCACCACCCTCCAACTCCCAATCACGAAGTCAGTAGCGTTTTGGCATCCAGGTTGCCAGTTACCACTGAGCTGCAGCAACCAGCGTTTCGGAGTGCAAATGTCTGACGTTAATAAACCTAAAGGGCCTCCTTATGATTCCGAAACTCGTTATGACAAAGTCAGAAACAAAATAAAGGATCTGTATAGGACATACTTTTGAAAGATGGAGACAGTTGAAAGCAGAGAAGAATTGGAAGAGTGACGCCGAAGTTCCTAATTTTCTCCTGGGCAGGTATGATTCAGCTCAGTTTGGCTAACTTCATTCTATTTAATGTAGGCACGGATATTTCAAATACAGTCGAATAACGTTATGTATGGTCGTTCATGGTACGTTAGTGCGTATGCAGGTGGCCATGGATCATTGAACTGACTAGGTAACAAATTGTTTTAGACATAAAAACTGTGGCTCTTCATTGCTGACATTAGCAATGCATTATTAGTCCATGTCTCTGGCATTATGTTGAGACGCTGTGGAAACCGTTCCAACATTAGCGCAGCCATTATGGCAATATGAAATGTAATTGAGACAGTGCATCGGTCATTTGAGTCCTCATTCATTCTTTAAGCATTTTACAGGAATGACTTTACTGGGCTATCCACACAGTAGAGTGACGAGCAAGTTGACCAATATGACCATTGCTAAAGTTAGTAAGTCATTAGTCTCGATCTTTTGCTCTGACAGGGTTGTGTTCAGTTCAGTTCAGAAATCATTGATGATATTGAAACGTAGCCATGGTAGCTCCGTGTAGCAAACGTTCTTGCTGGATCCGGGAACCTGGATCGCAACCTCTTGTCTGGGGGAGAGGAGGACGGGATTCTGCGCTCTGCACTATTTTGAATGTGACTGCACTACCAGTTTTGGCCACAAACTTACATACAGCTCCTTTAAAGTAAGAAAATATCTTGTTAAGTGTATTGGACTAGCCTTGAATGCAATATATGAAAAGTTTGCATATTTTGGTGAAACAGCTTCCAGTCAGCTTTGTTACAACTTTTTTGCAAATGACTTCCATTTCTCCTCCCATTCTTAATCGTCCAGTAAAAAAACAAAGAAAACACTGATTGACTGTTAATCAGGCATAGTACATGGAAACAGGTTGACAAAATTCAGCGATAAAAGGGAAAGTCACTGCCTCCCTTAATCTCACATCTCTGCCACTGTTACCATATTGCCATCAATAAACCTTACAATTGGACTGTACTCCGTCTCCGCACTTGATTCCTGGACTGGATCATAACAAGCTTAACAAATAAATTAAGGCAAATCAATGTTTTTCTCATGAGCATTTAATGTTCAGAATGCAGGAATGCTGTCTGCATACAAAGTGGTTTGTAACTCTGCAGATTAATTCTAGTTATTGACTGGATCACGTGTTTCATTGCTAATCATGAATTTAATTGGAAATTGCATATTGCAAGTGTTGTTTACTCGACATATAATGAGTGCCTTTTTGAGTACCTGTCATATAAATCATATTATGTCATGGAAAGTATAGTGCCTTAGTTTTTATTGTTTCTTGTTGATTATTTTGGATAGCGGTTTAAGTGCTGTACCTTTTTTTCCAAAATGCTTCCAGAAAGATCTGATCACTACTCGAGAAATCAACCCAGTCCTTTCTTCTGAGGTTTTCCCAGCGATTCTGCCTCTCACGACTAAAGAAGAAGACATCCACAGTTTGCGTGAAATCACTAAACTGTACAATCCCGTGACTTACCGCAAGGTACCGGAGATCATGTTTACCACCATCATGTTCTGAAATTGGCAAGAAATCTTTGATGCCTCCTCCTTAAACCACAGCCCTTTATTTACTGGTTTAGAAAACCGAACAGACACACTGATGACAGATAGATAGATAGATAGATAGATAGATAAATAGATAGATAAATAGATAGATAGATAGATAGATAGATAGATAGATAGATAGATAGATAGATAGATAGATAGATAGATAATGCTTTATTATCCCGAGGGAAATTTGTTGTACATTGTATAAGATAACAGTTTATAAATACCCATATCACTTGTGGTTAGGAACATACACATAAAGCATACACAGCTCATCAGTTAAGATATATAATCACAATACACCCAACACAAAAAGTGGCTATGAGAGTAAATAGGACAACGTTAAAAACTGTGTGAGGCCTGTTCATTGTAAAATGTAATACCAGTTGGTATGAAAGACTGGCGGGCACGATTGGATTTGAATAACGGCAAGCGTAGGCGACGTCCGGAAGAATTCAAATTTATAATGTAAACAATGATCTGCATCATTCATGATTCTCCTCACTTTTTTAAGCACTTGATGTTCGAAATATACACTGAGAGGTTCTAAAGCAACTCCAGAGATTTTGCTGGCGCTATGAACAATTTTGAGCAGCTTGTTTTTGTTTTGCACCGACAGGCTTCCATACCAGCATATGAAGTTATAATTAAAATGCTTCGGATAAAAGTATGGTAGAATGCTCGCATCAGAGTTTTATCAGTGTTAAACTTCCTCAGTTGACGTAAAAAGTAGAGCCTTTGTTGTCCTTTTTTATAGATAAAATTGGTGTTTTCTGTGAAAGTTAATTTTGAATCAGTTACTGTGCCAAGGTATTTGTAATTGTCCACAATTTCAATTTCTTCACCATCAATAAAAAGTGGCGTTAAACTTGACTTTTTCCTTCTGAAATCAAGAATCATTTCTTTTGTTTTATTAGTGTTTAAAACCAAATAATTTCCTTGGAACCAGTTAACAAAGTTAAAAACTTCCTGCCGATAATAGGTTTCTGAACAAGAAATAAGACCAGATAAAGCTGCATCGTCTGCAAATTTCACTATAAAAACATCACTGGAGGCACTAAAACAACCATTTGTGTATAATGTGAATAAAATTGGTGATAGTACACAGCCTTGCGGAGCACCTGTAGATGTATAGATTACATCTGACCGAGAGTCGTTAACAGATACAAGCTGACTCCGACCAACAATAAAATCCTTGAGCCATTTGATAATAAAAGAGTTAACACCCAAACTTGACAATTTAGATAAAAGTAAGTGTGGTTGCATTGTGTTAAATGCTGAGGAGAAATCAACAAAGAGAAGCCGAACAAAACTATTGCACTTTTCCAGATGAGATAAAACATTGTGTAGGAGAGTCAGTGTAGCATCATCAGTACCACGCCCAGGTCTGTATGCAAACTGAAGGGGATCTAATAGGTGTGTAACATTATGAAGCAAATGTTTTTTAATAATACGTTCAAAACATTTCATGGCAATAGATGTTAGCGCTATAGGACGATAATCGTTTGGAACAGACGGGCGTTGTATTTTTGGAATAGGGACAATGTTTGAAGCTTTCCACAGAGACGGGATTTTGCCAGATTTGATTGAATTTTGGAATATTTTTTGAAACACGTGTGCCAACTGCTCTCCACACTCCTTTAAAACAAAACCACACAGATTATCTGGGCCAGAAGATTTCCGCACATTAAGTTGCCTGAATGAAAGTAATACATCATTCTCTGTGATAACTAGATCTTCACTCGGAGGTAGTGATAAACACACATCATCAATTTCACGTTTAAAATCATGAACAACATGACTGGTGAACAGATTCCTCTCTTCCTTCATTATATGAACTCTCTTGCAATTTTGAATTATGTTTTTTTCCATTCAGGGAGCAGCAGTGCTGAGGATGTTAGCAGAATTCTTACCAAAGGGTGTCTTTCAAAGGGGTGTGCAGGTGAGAAAGGTATTTTTATTTGATGAGAAAAATGTTTCCTGGATCATAGCATCATCTTCACAAAAAAAAAAAGAGACCACTCCACACTTCTTTGCAATTACTGTTTGAGCTCTATTTTCATGCCTTCACAAAGAGAAAACGTGATGATAATATACACAGTTTTGTTTGTTACTAATTGCTGTATTGGTTCAGCCCACTTTGGTGCTTTTGTGCTCCGGCATAAATGCGTTTTCTACACAGAGGGTTGAACTGCACATTACGAGGTGTGTCAATGAATAAAACTAGGGCTGCGCAATTTTTGTGCCGAAGATCTCGCTGTATTTTGACTGAACCAGACAACCATTTAACAAAAATTCTGTTTCTTAATGGTTGTTTCATGGAAATGAATCCCAGCAAGTGGAGCTGCTCACTTACACATTGCTCATAATGTTTTCTTTCTTTATTTTCACTTTCATTATGTCGGCTCCCATAAAAATAAAGCTTAAAAAATGGTGGTGATGTCTAATGGGAAGGGGGGAAGTGGGGGGTTAAGGGTTTTTTTTACATATGATTTAATTTTTTTTGTTGTTTTTTTTTTTGTTTTGTTTTTTTTTTGTGGGGGAAATTCAAATAATTAAAATCAGTGTCAACCTTTTTTTAATACCTTGAGTGCCATTTTATATGTGGGTCAAATGGACCACATTCATACACAATGCAAATGACACTAGTTTTCCCTATTTTCTTTGCCTGACATCATTGAACTGGCAAGTGGATTTCAGAGAACTGATGGAGGTAGCAGTAGCACAAGTTAGGTGCTTATTCTTCACCTGACAAAGTTTTGCATGCGTGAAGCTTTGCATTCACGAAGAAGGCTACAATATGAGATTGCATGGACGGTAGTTAACTGTAATTTCTCAAAATTCCATCTTGAAGTAGAATATAATGTAGTAAATGCTGCCGAAGGTGATATTTGGATAAGGCTTAGATTTTGTTTAATTACAAAATTGATGTTTCATAAGGTCGACTGCAAAGACCTCATGAATGACTTTGCCACCTTGAAAGCTCAATGCATGGCATGTATATTACAGTAAATAATTTTAAATGCATGCCATGCGTTGAAGTTTCAAAATGCACTGATAACTAATTGACTCAATTATTTGATTACCAATACTTTGACGTAAGAAGTGTAAGTAACTTCATAAATTAATAATTATCGCTTGGTGCGGCAACTAGCATGCAGCTACCCTTAATTACTAATGCAACCTATTCTTTGGAACACTTAAAACATTTGAATTAAGTGCAATCTTAACCTCTTAAACCCTGACCCTCTGGCTCAAAAATTACATGATCACAATGAAATGAGTACGTCTCTGCAACTACTCGGTGTATTTGGTATCATAATAAAGGTAACACCTTGAGGATTTTTGTCATGGTGTAAAAATCTGTATTTATGTCACTCAGTCAGAGTAAATGAAGATGGAACACAGCATAAATAAAAGATCTCATTTGTGCCTTTACCTTTATCCCTTAGAAATTATTTAATTGTAGTCTGAAACCTCCAAAAACTAACAGCATAAAATCTCACCATTATCTGTGCCAAAGTCTATTCTAATCAAGTAAATCAGACCAATTGGAGAGATTTTGGTTTGGGAATGTCTAGGTGGCACCTCCTAATTGGCACTGCATGCCATTTCAGATTTTTCAGGTACCAAACTGTTAAACTCATTTAATTTCACTCAAATGTCACTACAGGCATACATTCCATCCAATTACATCAATTATATACAGGTATATATATATTTTTATTGCAACCAGTCCTGCATACATTTTCCCATTCAAACAAACAACAATCACCTGGCAACTATTTATACAACAATACCCCTGCTGCTCAAAAAAATCCTCTGCCTTGAACCCAAGACCTCCCACATTTCAACACAACACTTGAGCCACTAATCTAACTGAACACATCATGCACATTTTGCCATATTTTATGTCTCTCAGGTTGCCTTTGTCTTTTATTAAATTAAGCTTGAAGATCTGAAATAATTTTGGTGTAACAATTTTTTTTTTTTAATTGAAGGAATTCAGAAGAGAAAAAAAAAAAACCTCTTCACAGCACTAAATTCAATTTCACAATATTTGTTTATTCTTCTTCATATTTCTTCCGGTGTGATACTGCCCTGAACAGTGACAAAGTCTGCCACAACTCATGCCAGGTCAAGCTGAATACCCTGTGTGTTCGGACCTTACGGGTGCATCTGCTTTTATGTTGTCTTTGTCCGCATGTTTCTTGTCTTCATCCTCTGTTCAGCCCGTGGCGCTATCCTGACCAGTCCTCTGTCCAGCTCCCCAGCTCCCCATCTCTTGCTAATATCTCATCCTTTATATTCTGCCCTTTTGTGTGGGCCTATGATTTTTACCAGATTGTCTCAGGACCTTCCACATCTCTTCTCTTCCTTTGGTCCAGTTCTGCCTTCCCTTGTTTCACCGTATTTTCCCAGGATTTTTGTACTTGACTTGTTTTGTCTATCTGATTGCCAGTTTTGGACTATCTCTGATTTCTTTGGATTTCTGCCATTTTTTTTTATTCCTCCATAGCCGAACTGTTTTCTGCGGATTCCAAGTTTTGAATCTGTTTTTTGTTACCATTCCTCTTGTTAATCATCCCTCAATTTGTTTTCTGTGTCAGATTGCTACCCTGGTTCTGAGGCTTACCTGATGCCTGTGTCTGACTTTTTGGATTTCAAGATCATTTCAAAAATGCAATGCTATTTGTCACTAAACCTGAATGTTCAATGTAGAATGTTCTATAATGCTCAGTGAATGTGCAATGTGTCTCTACAGACATATCTAAAGACTTACCAGTATGACAGTGCTGATACGCAAGACCTTTGGCGTCACATGCAGAGGGTGAGTTAAAAATGCTTTATTGCAATTTGTTTATTCTTCACAGCCAAACACACATGTTGTGATACAGTACAGTTCACCAAAACTTGATCCGAATTATAATCCATAAATGTGCCATCTACAACAGTCTATCACAAAATCAAAGTTTGATCATTTATGCTTTGTTCTACAATATTGAAATAACTTGCTTTAGGTATTATATTAAAACAGTAATCCTATTTTATCTGAAGGCTGTGGACAATGCAAATCTCAACATTTCTGTGGCAGAAGTAATGAATACCTGGACGCAGCAACCTGGCTACCCTCTGATAACGATCAACACCACATCAGGAGAAGTCTCACAGGAACACTTCTGTTTGGAAACTGAAGCAAAACAAAAGTCAGTCTTCAACAGGGGACCCTTTCTAACATAACAGTTCATCACGCTAAGAAATTTTAAAAGAGGAAAGGCGTGAAAGGAGAAGGGTACTTTTGTATGTTAAGAGCACAATCCAGTATCGCTGTGTAAGTATTGCTCTGGTATCAACAAAATAATGTTCATCCAGTAGTAACGTTATCATCCACCAATGAATAGCAGGTCTGATATCTCTATGCTGTACTTACAAATGTTGTTGTTTCAGTTGTCACACATTGGTTGGCTAATGTTGGCAAAGTTTTCATGCAGATGTAGAGATTCTCCTTTGCGGATATTCATGGGTTGAAATGCTGGCCATCGATGCATGCTAGCTGTATCCAAAACGTGGTTGGAAAGCCTTTGTGCTTTCATGATGTCATCATATTGGAGCTGCTATTTTTTAGAGGACTATAGGCCCGTTTCCACCGAAGAAGTTCCTAGTAGTATTTGGGGGCAGGAACTATGACAGGAACGTCCTTTCACTCAGCCCTCTCAACTGCTGTGTCTCCACCAAGACAGCAAAGTAGGAGGAAGGTTCCTGTAAAGTTGCGTGACGTCCTTTTAAAAATGCGACCCCTTGTCTTCTGCTGAGTTTTAAAAATGCTGGCTATTTTGTCGCTTACTGTTGCTGTCACAACCCGCCATGACTAAATCCTATCAGCACCAAGTAAACTCCAAGCCCCACCCAGGAGTTTTTTGGGGCCGTTCAGAGTACCTCCACCGAGGCAGGGACTTTTTTAGCCCCTGTAAAAGTTCTGGAACTCTGTCCTTCGGGGGTGGTTCCGGCGGTGGAGACAGACAACAACGGCCCCGGCCCCGAAGTTCCTGCGGTGGAAACAGGCCTAATGATAGTACACATGGGATAGCATTATCTTGTTGATCCTGGGACAGCAATCATGGGGGCAACATCAGATTTTGCATGTTGCAATGTTCATTCAGCTATCAATGCGAAATCCTCTAGAGGTGTTTCTCGGGGAGACTCTGGTCCAATATGTACCATATATCTCATAATTGTAATCAATACATATCAGAGCTGCTTCATTATTGATTTGATGGCTTCAATCACTTCTCTCCGTTCGCTAAATGCACCAATTTTTCATCATAATCGAATAGACCTTTTTACTGTCAGCTAAAGTTAATGAACAGAATCAGTCTGGCAGTAGGTTGGGACAATGGCAACTTTATCCAAAAACTGTCAGTTATAAACAGATGATTGGAATAGGATGACTGAGGTTAGACTGGAGATAATGCACACAAAATGTCCAAAGTGACGTAACAGGTTCTACGGAACAGGCATTTGAGGCAGGTGATACCGCAGACTCACTGAAATGCAAAGAGCAGACTTTTTTATATCCAAAATGTGCACTAATTATTTTTTACGTTATTCTCATCAAATAATTTGACAGTAAAAGGTGCAAAAGTTTGTTTTTGAACCATTTCTATGTGCTCAATGAGAATGATTAATGGTGTAAATGCAATGAGATCTAACAGAGAGGCTGTTTTGTTTAATGTCTACTTAAGTGAACTTTACAAGCAGGCACAACCACAATGCCATAATTTCCGGTACCTGGATGTGTAATTAGGACATATGATTCAAATAGAGAGAGTTTTAAGTCCATTGAGCTTAAGTTCCATTTGTTCCCATGTCAAGACTTGTCATACTAAAGAATGTGATTGAACAATGTGGGCTGCGTTAGCTATGAACCTAACCATAATTTGCTGCTATGCTATCAACTGTTTTGCTTTATTGTTATTCAGAGGACCAGTATCAACAGGCACTTTCACGAAGTAAAAATATTTCGGAATGATTCAACTGTTACCGGAAGCGCAGAAATGTTATTACTTTGCTCACCCGCGAGAAATCTGCGTAAAAGTTTGTGAAATAGCAGAAAACGGCAGAGGCAAGTGAATGGCAAATTGCTATCCAAGTTGTTTGTAAATTTGACTGTTATGTATTCAATTTTTGGATGGTATCGTGTGTAGTATAGGGATGAAAATATACTCAAGTAACTGCATCCAGGTTAGGTGACTGTGTTTCTTCTAAAGATCTTTCAAATTGATTGAGACTTTATTTGCATTAGGAAATACTGCAAACTGTGCAAACCAGGAAAATTCACAGAGCATGCCCTTTTCTTTCCTTCTTGTACTCTTGTTACAGCTTGACAGCATGTTTTTTTTATTTATTTCTTGGGAGATTCCTCTGTTGGAGGAGCACGGGAAGCGGAGGTCATCATCACCATGCCAACCGATAGGTGCATTGCATCGTATACAATGGTTTAGTTCGCTAATGATACACTTCTTACTCAAAATATTTTAGAGAGGATAATGCAATTAAATATTTCTTTATTTCAAGAAAATATTGAGAACACAGCATTGACAAAGATGAGGTGTTTGTTCATTAATGGCACATTGTAAAAAAAGTGCCGTCATTGATTCAATAAATGAAACTGCTCACTTGGGTGCACAGCTGTATGCTCATTTCAAAGTACAATGCAACTTGTAGTTCCGTGATGTGTGCAGGTTAGGTAATGTTTTACTTATCTTTCAGAAATAGTCGCATGGAACTGACATTTGCAGATATGCAGCATTTCTTCCATCCCGGACACAAAATAAGTGCTGCACAAGAAAGGAGGGCGGTTTGTAAGCTTGTATCGGTGTAGACTCGCTGGGGAGGGTTTAATCAGCCACTTTTCACTTCGCTCCGGTTTGGGATGGCACTCAATGTGGCGGACCCTCCATGGGAGCATGCAAACGGAGGGGGAGTGGATAGGGCCAATGGATAGGGACCAGTTTGGGATTGGGTCTGTCACTGTACAGTTAGGCGGAGCCAATTTTTTATTTCTCGGCAACTACCAGTTCAATGCAACCAATGTTTTTTTTTTTTGTTTTCTTTTGTTTTTTGAATGCAACCAATGTCCTATTCTTACGAACTTCTGCACGTGCACGCGCAATGTAGGAAATCTGGACGTAGATCAAAGACTGAGGGTATCTTTGCTTAGATCACTGCATTAGCTATCATATAATATATAATATAATATAATATATAATCAGGTGACATGAGCTAGTGGGACAACTATAACATTACTTGTGACATTAGGCTCGTTCGAGATGAGCCAGGTCTGCACAGATTCGACCACCGGCGATCAGAGCACAATGCATGCAGTTTAGTTTTGTGTCCGACTTCATCCCGCCTTGCTCTGACGTATTACAAAAGTGGACAGAAATACAATCGCGATAGCGAGGCGGCCGCAGTTTTTTGAGACAGGCGCTACAGTTGCTCTCCACCGACTGCACCGCCTGGCTCTAACCTGATCTAACAGCTGATTGGTTTAGAGGTTGGCTCAACAATTTGAGGCTTTATATACACTCGCTACTTTTTTTGAAAGGAAGGGAGTTTGAATTTATTTGTCAGATTTGAAGGTTTAGTCTGGTTACAGAAAACGTGTGGCTGACGGTGACATTTAATTGGGATTCATGTCACAGGTCATGAACTGACTATAGTCAATTGTATATTAACGCTTGTTATGGCCCCAATTTGTTATTACATTCATAACACAACAGCAACAGCAAGGGACGACAAACACAGTTTCAACAACTAAAACACATTTAATTTTTAACAAAGACAAAGACTAATAACAACCTACAACTAAAGACCAAGATTGATAAATAAAAAAAAAACAGAAATAATTACAGTCCCTTCTTGGTGGGGTGGCTTGGTGATGTCCTGGATGAAGAAAATGCTCAAACACAGGCAAAGAAATCCACAAAAGAAACTACACAGGTCTTGAACAGAAATGACAGGTCTGGTCACACGTATCCTTCTTCTTGCAATTTCTCCTACTACTTTACTGTCTCAATTCTTTTCCTTATATACTCTTTTGCAGACCCCACCCACATTTAGACCTCTTTTTTTTAATTTTCTGAGACTTGCCCCAGACATGTCTGGAAACATGTCCAAACATGACTCCAGTCTGAGCTTAACAAAAAAAAGGTAAATACTGCCATCTAGTGGCCTATATTCACATTACACCTCCATTCCAAAAGGGAAAAATTTTGACTCATAAAGGCAAAATTTTTCTTTTCAATACAAAATGGTTAAGTGAACACTTGTCTATATATACATATCATACAATATTCAAATAAACACAGGATATATATATATATACATATTCAAACACGAGATAAGCAATCAGCACTTACATTGTCTGTACCCTTCACATGCTTAATTTCCAAGTCAAACTCCTGTAAAATCAAACTCCAATTCAACAATCTCCGATTCTTGTTTTTCATCTTACTCAAAAACGTTAACGGATTGTGGTCAGTGTACACAATCATTGGCTTTTGTCCTGTACAAACATAAACCTCAAAGTGTTGTAAAGAAAGGACCAGAGCCAACAGTTCCTTCTCTATTGTGGAATAGTTCCTTTGGTGGCGATTGAACTTCCTGGAGAAGTATGCCACGGGATGCTCAATGTCATCAGAGTCACTTCTCTGTAGGAGCACAGATCCACAAGCTTGGTCGCTAGCATCGACCGCGATGGAGAACGGTTTGTTGAAGTCAGGAGATTTGAGCACGGGGAAGTGACACAGCAGAGACTTCAGGTGATCGAAGGCTCTCTGGCATGCATCATCCCAAGTGAACTTTACGCCTTTCTTCAGTTTGTTAGTTAGACTGAGAGCAATCTCAGCAAAGTTCTTGCAGAACTTGCGGTAGTACCCGATCATTCCAAGGAAGCGGCGCAAAGCTTTTTTGTTGTCAGGAACTGGAAAGTCCATGATGGCTTGGACTTTAGCATTTATGGGTGCCACCTTACCCTGGCCTATGACGTAGCCAAGATAGGTGACAGTAGCACAACCAAAGTCACTCTTGTTCAGGTTAACAGTCAGGTTAGCCTGGGTCAGGCGCTGGAACAACGTCTCTACATCTTTTAGATGTTCTTCCCAGGAGTCACTCCATGTGATCAGGTCATCGATGTATGCACCCGTGTGTGGCAATCCGGCGATTGTAGACTGTATCATCCTTTGGAACGTGGCTGGGGCATTTTTCATGCCAAAGGGTAGGACTTCATACTGGTACAATCCAGATGGTGTGGCAAAAGCAGAGATGCTCTTGGCCCTCTCAGTTAAAGGCACACACCAATAACCCTTCAATAAATCAATCTTGGTCAGAAACTTTGCTTGCCCTACACTATCAATACAATCATCAATCCTAGGTATTGGAAACACATCAGTTCTAGTTACAGCATTGACTTTGCGATAATCTGTACAGAATCTAGTACTTCCATCAGGTTTTGGAACTAGCACACAGGGTGAACTCCAATCGGAGTTGGAGGGTCTGATAATATCATGTTTTAACATGAACTCAACCTCTTTCTCAGCAATCTTTCTCTTTTCAGGATTCATCCGGTATGGATGCTGTTTTATTGGTTTGGCATCACCAACATCTACATCATGAGAGGCTATAGTAACTCTCTTTGGAACATCAGGAAACAAATCCTCATATTTCTTGATCAACCTTTCAAACTGATCTCTCTGTGAGGGTTCTAAGTGCTGGAGTTTTACATCAAGATTTTGCAACACTTCAGTGTTTGATAATTTACATGAAAGAACTTCAGCTTTAATTCTTGGTTCATCATCTTGAAACTCCCCCTCATCTTCACACGTTTCGACCATTGGAGAATCTGAAGTGACAGCTGCAACCCTAGCATTTCTGTCATGATAAGGCTTTAGCATGTTAATATGACACAAT
Organism: Gymnothorax reevesii; assembly: GCA_029721435.1. Taxonomy (NCBI): domain Eukaryota; kingdom Metazoa; phylum Chordata; class Actinopteri; order Anguilliformes; family Muraenidae; genus Gymnothorax; species Gymnothorax reevesii. Next base: position 24,685,644 of record CM056574.1, on the reverse strand, counting down.
TGTTTTGGTTTTTTCCTATCTGGAGTCTTCACAATGTAATTGAGATCATTGAGTTTTGTCAGAATTTCATAAGGACCATGAAATCTAGCCTGCAATGGATTGGACTGCAAGGGAAACAACACAAGGACCTTTTCTCCTGGTTTAAACTCACGGCTTCTAGCCTTATGATCATACCAAGTTTTCATTTTTCCCTGACTTGATTTCAAGTTCTCTTTGGCAATGTCACAAGCTGCACGCAATCTTTCCTTGAACTTGCCAACATAGTCTAACAGACTGATATGCGGCTCTTTCTCTTGCCATTGTTCACTCAATAATAGCAAAGGTCCTCTCACTTCATGACCAAACACTAGCTCAAATGGACTGAATCCAGTAGACTCCTGCACTGCTTCTCTAGCTGCAAACAACAGCAAATGAACCCCTTCATCCCAGTCTTTCTCATGGTCATAACAATAAGTCCTCATCATCGTCTTGAGAGTGGAATGAAACCGCTCTAAGGCACCCTGACTTTCTGGATGATAGGCACTAGAAAGAATCTGCTTTGCACCTAGTTCATACACAACCTGCTGAAACAATCCTGAAGTGAAATTGCTACCCTGGTCTGACTGAATTTCCCTGGGAAGGCCAAACAACGTGAAGAACTTTATCAAAGCCTTCGAGATTGCAGCTGCCTTGATGTTACGTAGAGGTATGGCTTCAGGGAATCTGGTAGATGCACACATGATTGTCAACAAGTACTGATTTCCAGATCTAGTCTTGGGTAATGGACCAACGCAATCAACAATGACCCTAGAGAATGGCTCCCCAAATGCTGGGATAGGCTGCAATGGAGCTACAGGTGGGTCTAACTGGTGTTTTCCAACTACCTGACAAGTGTGACAGGTTTTGCAAAAGTTGGAAACGTCTTTCCGAAGCCCAGGCCAAAAGAAGTGTTTCATGATCTTATCAACAGTCTTGTTAACACCAAGATGACCTCCTAAAGGTAAACTATGAGCCATTGTTAAGATCTCATTCCTATAGACCTTCGGAACAACAATTTGCCTGACCACTGCCCAATCTGCATTGGCAGGGATATCAGGAGGTCGCCACTTCCGCATCAACACACCATCCTTGAGATAATACCCAACTGGAACTGCGTCTATTTCTTTTTCAGGAAGGGCTCTCCTCTTTAGTACACCAATTTCAGGATCATTAGTTTGCTCCTCAATCAACCGCTTTCTGGACAGAGACAAGTCTCCAGACACATCAGAATCACCAGACCCATCCGGCTGGCTGAATAGAGAACTGATAAAAGTATCTGATAAGTCCTCAAACGGAGAAACCATAGTAGGCCAATCAGAGTCATGAGGCGAACCACCTGAGTCCTGACTATTCAATGTACTGGACGGCACCACAACATCATCTTCTTTAGCCTTCTTGGCCATAGCACGAGTCACTGCGCAAGAAGGATACAGAGATGGGTCCTCATCCCCATTTTCAGTGCTCGGCTGTGAAGTAAGATGTACAGGGGGAACTACTTTGCCCCCAGCCAGGTCATTGCCTAGCAACAGAGAAACACCCTTTATAGGTAGACTTGACATAAGTCCCACCTTTACCTGTCCTGTAACTAAATCTGACTTCAAGAATATAGAGCGCAGGGGTACAGATACAGTCCTCCCTTCAATACCTTGTACAAGTATGAAATCCCCTGAAGCGGTCTCATCACGTAACTCCAAGGAGTCCATCAACAAAAGTGACTGAGAAGCTCCGGTATCCCTTAGGATATATATGGGGACAGGAGTAGTATGCTCATTCAGAGCCACAAATCCCTCTGACACAAATGGAAGAAATTCCTCCCTCACAAAGTCAGCTGTATTAGGCTTTTTAGCCCCACAAGAAGCAGGCAATTTAGCAGATTGGTTATCCACTACAGGGGTTTCTAACCTTGTTTTCACAAAGGCATTTGGTTTGGTATCCTTTTCTTTTTCTTTCTTAGCTTTAAGGAACCAACAGTTAGTTGTAACATGACCAGATTTCTTGCAATAACTGCAAACTAGACCACTTCTGTCACTGTCAGCTTTCACACTTTGATCAGACCTGTTACTGGATTTCTGAGCACCATCACCAGATTTGTCTTTGTCTTTGGGTGAGGAATCTTGGGTATCACCGTAACCCTTTTTCTGAAATTGGGACCATTTATTGTTACTGCTAGACTGGAATTTGGACTTATGAGTGAGAACATATTCATCTGCAAATTTGGCAGCTGATTGCAAGTTCAGTGCTTGCTTCTCATTAAGGTAGGTCTTAACATCATCCTTAACACAGTTCTTGAATTCTTCAACTAACACCATCTCTTTTAGTGAGTTGAAATCATCCTTGACCTCCATAGAAGTACACCAGCGCTCAAAGCAAACCTGCTTTTCATTAGCAAATTCAACATAAGTCTGATTTTCAGATTTCTTCAGACCTCTGAATTTCTGTCGGTAAGCCTCTGGAACCAACTCATAAGCTCTCATAATAACCTTTTTGACAACCTCATAATCAGAGGAATCATCTGCAGACAAAGCCGAATAGGCTTGTTGAGCTTTACCCTTGAGGACAGTTTGCAACATCAGAGGCCAGTGTTCCTTAGGCCACTGGCAACTCTTTGCTACCTTTTCAAAACACTGGAAATAGTTGTCAACATCCTTTTCCGAAAATGGAGGCACCAGTTTTACCTCCTGGCTAGCCCGAAATTTATTTTCAGTTTGAATTTTTATTTTTAGTTGCTCCATTTGGAGTCTTTCTTCTCTATCGAATTTCTCTAATTCAAAATCTCTCTGTCTTGCAAATTTTTCTAACTCAAATTCTCTTTGTTTTTCTTCTCTTGCTAATTTTTCTAACTCAAACTGCCTTTGTTTTTCTTTTTCTTCCCTCTCAAATTCCCTTTCTTTTTCTCTTTCCTCCCTTTCAATCTCCAGCATTTTTTATTTAAGTTCCATTTCTATATTTGGATTTTCCACTGGAAACTGTTCCAGATCTCCTGGTGCAAACACATTTTCATCAATGTAATATTCAACTATCTCTCTAGCCAGTCTTGCTTTTCGCATGGCTGGTTTTACCTCTGTCAACTCCAACTGTCTGCAAATTTCTAGCAGTTCTGTCTTTTTAAAAGACTTCAAAACCCCTACGGTTGGTGATGCCAAGAAATCATCCATTGCTGTTGTCAATATATATCTAGGAAAATTCACAAAAACAATTTCACAATTTGGAATGTTAGATTTTCAATAAATTACTCACACAATGGTCTATCCTGGACCTTGAGCCCCCAATTTGTTATGGCCCCAATTTGTTATTACATTCATAACACAACAGCAACAGCAAGGGACGACAAACACAGTTTCAACAACTAAAACACATTTAATTTTTAACAAAGACAAAGACTAATAACAACCTACAACTAAAGACCAAGATTGATAAATAAAAAAAAAACAGAAATAATTACAGTCCCTTCTTGGTGGGGTGGCTTGGTGATGTCCTGGATGAAGAAAATGCTCAAACACAGGCAAAGAAATCCACAAAAGAAACTACACAGGTCTTGAACAGAAATGACAGGTCTGGTCACACGTATCCTTCTTCTTGCAATTTCTCCTACTACTTTACTGTCTCAATTCTTTTCCTTATATACTCTTTTGCAGACCCCACCCACATTTAGACCTCTTTTTTTTAATTTTCTGAGACTTGCCCCAGACATGTCTGGAAACATGTCCAAACATGACTCCAGTCTGAGCTTAACAAAAAAAAGGTAAATACTGCCATCTAGTGGCCTATATTCACATTACACGCTGCACTGTCTTAATTATTGATGTATTTAGCAGCACAAATATATCCGGTAAGTGAGATATGAGGATTTTTAGGGGGGCCCACCCCGGGTGAAGAGGATATGCGTATTTCTGTGACTTCCTGTATATTCGCTCGACTGCTGAAAAGTGTCCGACTTGATTGCAGCTTGTTGTCACTGCCTTCGCTGCAGCCGCCTGCTCTCGTTTACTTTCCAGGCAAGGCGCGGTTCAGTTCGAACAAGCGTATTAGCTAGCTGGTTGCTTGTCATCTTAGCTTGCTAGTTAGGCAGTTTTGAGAGTTTAATTTTTGGTTTGATGTTAGCTCACTAATATTTGGGGAGCTGTCATGTTTTCATTCTTTAAAATGAATTGTCAATCGTGATTGGTGTCATCTAAAAGAGCTGATTAGTGACACAAGGCTTGTCCTTGCCACAAGACATATTAGAGTGCAAGTTGGCTCAATGGAAAGCTGGTTAAGTTAGTTAGCAGATAACCAACATTATCTACCTAGTGTCAGCGACATTCTAACTGTAACTTAAAGTAAGTTAACCAGCTAGTAACGTTAACGATTAAGCATGCAGCAGATGTGGGCTAATATCGCACTAGTCACAGTGAGTTGCAGTCTTTCTCCTAGGCTGAATTTCCTATATTGCGCACGTGTATGCGGAAATTCGTTAGAATAGCATATTGGAGTAAATTTAGAAGTGATGTAAATATAGCCACTGCCTATGAAAAGGAAATATTATGATCAAGTGACTATGTAAATAAAGTAACATAATTTAGATTAAAACAATCTAAAAAATATGGAATTATTAAGTAACTAACGAAAAAAAAAATTGCCCGTTAATCGTGATAAGACATGACAGTGATCCGCTGCAAACATAATTCAGGTTCCATGCAACAGCTGCCACCTCTTTAGCTACAGGGTGAATTACATCGTGCTTAATAGCCTTAATAGAAAATCCGCTTCTTGCATGGGAGAGCAGTAGGGCACAATCAACATCATGCATGCAGGTGTAAACAGCCAAATGGCGACGTACACAAACTTGCTTGCTAAGGCTTTCTTGAGCCTTCAAAGTCAATGGAGAAACTTGCCTGAAATTAATAGTAGATCTGTTTTTAAACTAAATGTCATATTCATTTTTGTCTTTTCTTTGTAGACAGGCCGATGTAATGTGAATATAGGCCACTGGATGGCAGTATTTACTTTTTTTTGTTGAGCTCAGACTGGGATTATGTTTGGACATGTTTCTAGACATGTCTGGGGCAAGTCTCTGAAAATTCAAAAAAAGAGGTCTAAAAGTGGGTGGGGTCTGCAAAAGAGTATATAAAGGGGAGAATTGAGACAGTAAAGGAGTAGGAGAAATTGCAAGAAGAAGGATACATGTGACCAGACCTGTCATTTCTGTTCAAGACATGAAATTTCTTTTGTGGATTTTTACGTGTTAGAGCATTTTCCCTTACCCAGGACATCACCAAGGGAATGTAAATATTTGTTGTTTTTTTATATATATCAATCTTGGTCAATAGATTAGTTTGTAGGTTAGTGTTAGTCTTTGTCTGTTCATTAAATGTGTTTAAGTTTTAAAAACTGTGTGTCATCCCTTGCTGTTGCTGTTGTGTTATAAATGTAATAACAAATTGGGGCCATAACAAATTGGGGGCTCGTCCGGGATAGACCATTGTGTGAGTAATTTATTGAAAATCTAACATTTCAAATTGTGAAATTGTTTTTGTGAATTTTCCTAGATATATATTGACAACAGCAATGGATGATTTCTTGGCATCACCAACCGTAGGGGTTTTGAAGTCTTTTAAAAAGACAGAACTGTTGGAAATATGCAGACAGTTAGAGCTGACAGAGTTAAAACCAGCCATGCGAAAAGCAAGACTGGCTAGAGAGATAGTTGAATATTACATTGATGAAAATGTGTTTGCACCAGGAGATCTGGAACAGTTTCCAGTGGAAAATCCAAATATAGAAATGGAACTTAAATTAAAAATGCTAGAGATTGAAAGGGAGGAAAGAGAAAAAGAAAGGGAGGAAAAAGAAAAACATAGAGAATTTGAGTTAGAAAAATTAGCAAGAGAAGAAAAACAAAGAGAATTTGAGAGGGAGGAAAAAGAAAAACGAAGAGAATTTGAGAGAGAGAAAGAGGAAAGAGCAGAAAGAGAGAGACAGAGACAGAGAGATTTTGAATTAGAAAAATTCGATAGAGAAGAAAGACTCCAAATGGAGCTACTAAAAATTAAAATTGAATCTGAAAATAAATTTTGTGCTAGCCGGGAGGTAAAACTGGTGCCTCCATTTTCGGAAAAGGACGTAGACAACTATTTCCAGTGTTTTGAAAAGGTAGCAAAGAGTTGCCAGTGGCCAAAGGAACACTGGCCTCTGATGTTGCAAACTGTCCTCAAGGGTAAAGCTCAACAAGCCTATTTGGCCTTGTCTGCTGATGATTCCTCTGATTATGAGGTTGTCAAAAAGGTTATTTTGAGAGCTTATGAGTTGGTTCCAGAGGCTTACCGACAGAAATTCAGAGGTTTGAAGAAATCTGAAAATCTGACTTATGTGGAATTTGCTAATGAGAAGAAGGTTTGCTTTGAGCGCTGGTGTACTTCTATGGAGGTCAAGGATGATTTCAACTCGCTAAAAGAGATGGTGTTAGTTGAAGAATTCAAGAACTGTGTTAAGGATGATGTTAAGACCTACCTTAATGAGAAGCAAGCACTGAATTTGCAATCAGCTGCCAAATTTGCAGATGAATATGTTCTCACACATAAGTCCAAATTTCAGTCTAGCAGTAACAATAGATGGTCCCAATTTCAGAAAAAGGGTTACGGTGATACCCAAGATTCCTCACCCAAAGACAAAGACAAATCTGGTGATGGTGCTCAGAAATCCAGTAACAGGTCTGATCAAAGTGTGAAAGCTGACAGTGACAAAAGTGGTCTACTTTGCAGTTATTGCAAGAAATCTGGTCATGTTACAACTAACTGTTGGCTCCTTAAAGCTAAGAAAGAAAAAGAAAAGGATACTAAACCAAATGCCTTTGTGAAAAGAAGGTTAGAAACCCCTGTAGTAGATAACCGATCTGCTAAATTGCCTGCTTCTTGTGGGGCTAAAAAGCCTGATACAGCTGACTTCGTGAGGGAGGAATTTCTTCCATTTTTGTCAGAGGGATTTGTGGCTCTGAATGAGCATACTACTCCTGTCCCCAGATATATCCTAAGGGATACCGGAGCTTCTCAGTCACTTTTGTTGATGGACTCTTTGGAGTTACGTGATGAGACCGCTTCAGGGGATTTCATACTTGTACAAGGTATTGAAGGGAGGACTGTATCTGTACCCCTGCGCTCTATATTCTTGAAGTCAGATTTAGTTACAGGACAGGTAAAGGTGGGACTTATGTCAAGTCTACCTATAAAGGGTGTTTCTCTGTTGCTAGGCAATGACCTGGCTGGGGGCAAAGTAGTTCCCCCTGTACATCTTACTTCACAGCCGAGCACTGAAGATGGGGATGAGGACCCATCTCTGTATCCTTCTTGCGCAGTGACTCGTGCTATGGCCAAGAAGGCTCAAGAAGAAGATGTTGTGGGGCCGTCCAGCACATTGAATAATCAGGACTCAGGTGGTTCGCCTCATGACTCTGATTGGCCTACTATGGTTTCTCCGTTTGAGGACTTATCAGATACTTTTATCAGTTCTCTATTCAGCCAGCCGGAAGGGTCTGGTGATTCTGATGTGTCTGGAGACTTGTCTCTGTCCAGAAAGCGGTTGATTGAGGAGCAAACTAATGATCCTGAAATTTGTGTACTAAAGAGGAGAGCCCTTCCTGATAAAGAAATAGACGCAGTTCCAGTTAGGTATTATCTGAAGGATGGTGTGTTGATGCGGAAGTGGCGCCCTCCTGATATCCCTGCCAACGCAGATTGGGCAGTGGTCAGGCAAATTGTTGTTCCGAAGGTCTACAGGAATGATATCTTAACAATGGCTCATAATTTACCTTAAGGAGGTCATCTTGGTGTTAACAAGACTGTTGATAAGATCATGAAACACTTCTTTTGGCCTGGGCTTCGGAAAGACGTTTCCAACTTTTGCAAAACCTGTCACACTTGTCAAGTAGTTGGAAAACACCAGTTAGACCCACCTGTAGCTCCATTGCAGCCTATCCCAGCATTTGGGGAGCCGTTCTCTAAGGTCATTGTTGACTGTGTTGCTCCATTACCCAAGACTAGATCTGGACATCAGTACTTGTTGACAATCATGTGTGCATCTACCAGATTCCCCGAAGCCATACCTCCACGTAACATCAAGGCAACTACAATCTCAAAGGCTTTGATAAAGTTCTTCATGTTGTTTGGCCTTCCCAGGGAAATTCAGTCAGACCAAGGTAGCAATTTCACTTCCGGATTGTTTCAGCAGGTTGTGTATGAACTAGGTGCAAAGCAGATTCTTTCTAGTGCCTATCATCCAGAAAGTCAGGGTGCCTTAGAACGGTTTCATTCCACTCTCAAGACAATGATGAGGACTTATTGTTATGACCATGAGAAAGACTGGGATGAAGGTATTCATTTGCTGTTGTTTGCAGCTAGAGAAGCAGTGCAGGAGTCTACTGGATTCAGTCCATTTGAGCTAGTGTTTGGCCATGAAGTGAGAGGACCTTTGCTATTATTGAGTGAACAATGGCAAGAGGAAGAGCCGCAAATCAGTCTGTTAGACTATGTTAGCAAGTTCAAGGACAGATTGCGTGCAGCTTGTGACCTAGCCAAAGAGAACTTGAAATCAAGTCAGGGAAAAATGAAAACTTGGTATGATCATAAGGCTAGAAGCCGTGAGTTTAAACCAGGAGATAAGGTCCTTGTGTTGTTTCCCTTGCAGTCCAATCCATTGCAGGCAAGATTTCATGGTCCTTATGAAATTCTGACGAAACTCAATGATCTCAATTACATTGTGAAGACTCCAGATAGGAGAAAACCAAAACAATTGTGTCACATCAACATGCTGAAGCCTTATCATGACAGAAATGCTAGGGTTGCAGCTGTCACTTTAGATTCTCCTATGGCCGAGATTTGTGAAGATGAGGGGGAGTTTCGAGATGATGAACCTAGAATTAAAGCTGAAGTTCTTTCATGTAAATTGTCAAATTCTGAAGTGTTGCAAAATCTTGATGTAAAACTCCAGCACTTATAACCCTCACAGTAAGATCTGTTTGAGAGGTTGATCAAGAAATATGAGGATCTGTTTCCTGATGTTCCAAAAAGAGTTTCTATAGCCTCTCATGATGTAGATGTTGGTGATGCCAAACCAATAAAACAGCATCCGTACCGGATGAATCCTGAAAAGAGAAAGATTGCTGAGACAGAGGTTGAGTACATGTTAGAACATGATATTATCAGACCCTCCAACTCCGATTGGGAGTACACCCTGTGTGCTAGTTCCTAAACCTGATGGAAGTACTAGATTCTGTACAGATTATCGCAAAGTCAATGCTGTAACTAGAACTGATGTGTTTTCAATACCTAGGATTGATGATTGTATCGATAGAGTAGGGCAAGCAAAGTTTCTGACCAAGATTGATTTATTGAAGGGATATTAGTGTGTGCCTTTAACTGAGAGGGCCAAGAGCATCTCTGCTTTTGCCACCCCATCTGGGTTGTACCAGTATGAAGTCCTACCCTTTGGCATGAAAAATGCCCCAGCCACGTTCCAAAGGATGATACAGTCTACAATCGCCGGATTGCCACACACGGGTGCGTACATCGACGACCTGATCACATGGAGTGACTCCTGGGAAGAACATCTGAAAGATGTAGAGAAGTTGTTCCAGCGCCTGACCCAGGCTAACCTGACTGTTAACCTGAACAAGAGTGACTTTGGTTGTGCTACTGTCACCTATCTTGGCTACGTCATAGGCCAGGGTAAGGTGGCACCCATAAATGCTAAAGTCCAATCCATCATGGACTTTCCAGTTCCTCACAACAAAAAAGCTTTGCGCCGCTTCCTTGGAATGATCGGGTACTACCGCAAGTTCTGCAAGAACTTTGCTGAGATTGCTCTCAGTCTAACTAACCAACTGAAGAAAGGCGTAAAGTTCACCTGGGATGATGCATGCCAGAGAGCCTTCGATCGCCTGAAGTCTCTGCTGTGTCACTTCCCCGTGCTCAAATCTCCTGACTTCAACAAACCGTTCTCCATCGCGGTCGATGCTAGCGACCAAGCTTGTGGATCTGTGCTCCTACAGAGAAGTGACTCTGATGACATTGAGCATCCCGTGGCATACTTCTCCAGGAAGTTCAATCGCCACCAAAAGAACTATTCCACAATAGAGAAGGAGCTGTTGGCTCTGGTTCTTTCTTTACAACACTTTGAGGTTTATGTTTGTACAGGACAAAAGCCAATGATTGTGTACACTGACCACAATCCGTTAATGTTTTTGAGTAAGATGAAAAACAAAAATCGGAGATTGTTGAATTGGAGTTTGATTTTACAGGAGTTTGACTTGGAAATTAAGCATGTGAAGGGTACAGACAATGTAATTGCTGATTGCTTACCCCGTGTTTGAAAATGTGTGTGTATATATATATATATATATATATATATATATATATATATATATATATATATATATATATATATATACATATATATATATATATATATCACGTGTTTATTTGAATATTGTATGATATGTATGTATAGACAAGTGTCCACTTAACCATTTTGTGTTGAAAAGAAAAATTTTGCCTTTATGAGTCACAATTTTTCCGTTTTGGAATGGATGTGTAATGTGAATATAGGCCACTGGATGGCAGTATTTACCTTTTTTTGTTAAACTCAGACTGGGATTATGTTTGGACATGTTTCCAGACATGTCTGGGGCAAGTCTCTGAAAATTAAAAAAAAGAGGTCTAAAAGTGGGTGGGGTCTGCAAAAGAGTATATAAAGGGGAGAATTGAGACAGTAAAGGAGTAGGAGAAATTGCAAGAAGAAGGATACATGTGACCAGACCTGTCATTTCTGTTCAAGACCTGTGAAATTTCTTTTGTGGATTTTTACGTGTTAGAGCATTTTCCCTTACCCAGGACATCACCAAGCTACCCCACCAAAACCAAGGGAATGTAAATATTTGTTGTTTTTTTTATATATATCAATCTTGGTCAATTTATTAGTTTGTAGGTTAGTGTTAGTCTTTGTCTGTTCATTAAATGTGTTTAAGTTTTAAAAACTGTGTGTCATCCCTTGCTGTTGCTGTTGTGTTATAAATGTAATAACAAATTGGGGCCATAACACCGAATAGTAATAGACTTATTGGACCCCAGTCTACCCGACTGAAACCTGACTTCAGTGGCACAGTTCAAATTCTGACCATTCTACATCATCAGCATTGGGCTAGCGCAAGTGAATAAGTCTAAATTGGATAATGTTTTTTTTTTTTTATCTGATAGCTAGTGCATGCTTTTAAGTCAACTTTACTCTGTCCTTAGTTTCACCCTTTGTCTGTTTCTAACCTACAGCCTTACCTGGCAAGTTCCAATAAAAATTTTGAAATCAGTCTCAGGAGACACTGAATCTGATTTGTTGACTGAGGAAGGACCAGGTGAGACATGTGCTCATCTTAAAGCTGCAGAGCGTAACTTCAGGGAAAAGCATGAGAGAGATTATGATTGTAAAAACCACTGCCCTGGTCCATCTCTCCCTCCTGTGGCCCACCCCTCCGTGTTTGTTCATGAGTTCGGTGTTAAGAAATACATGAAGAGCTCCTGCAGTCCTTATAGTTACTGAGGTGTGCTGTTGCTTCCACACCCTGAGGGAGAGAGCTGTCGACCTCGCGGGCATAAAAAACCTTTAATCAAGCGCCTGATAAAGCCCAAGTGAAAATAGCACTCCTCGCATTTACTGACCCAGGCACACAGCTAATCATTTGTACAACATAAACAGTGCAAACACTTCAAACAGCCTGTAGCCATGTGAGGATCATTTCTGTAGTGATTTGGTTGGCTAAGAGTTGCACAGTGATGTAGAAAGAGGAATTAACAGACTCTACATTCCACTAGAATGCAGTACAATTGGACATTGGTTAACTTTCATAGTAGGTTAATACATCCATGGCCTCATTTATATAATGCGTTTTGGATCAACTTTGTGGCACGTGTTTGCAAACGTAGTTTGAACATCCCTCTGTGTTATAACAGTTATACAGTTGTTGACTACAAAGGAACTGGAAATGTAGCTTGATGGAGAGATTTCCATGTGGCTGGAATTTCACTGTTCAGATCCCCCATACAGAGATCCAAATTTGTTGTCCGACCACTTCAAGATTATGAAATTCTAACGAGTATAATACACAAATTGTGTGTGTTACACTGCCACTTCAAGTTCCTCCAGGAATTAGGCACAGATTATAGTCTTGACCACGGGAGAGAGCATGTGTGGAGGAGGGGCTCTGAAATGTGGGCGTACAAGAAATTTCTGACACGGAGTTCGAAACTCCTCCTTGTTCTGATTGGTTAATTTTGCTCGGGTGCGGTGGATTCTTGCCAATGCTATTAAAAGCACTAGGGAGAGCCAAATGTGCCTGATTTTTTACAGGTTACCAGTGGCATGTACTACTGTAAGTTTGGAGTGACAGTTTCAGCAAAAATGAAAATTTACACCTTCTGCACCTTTGGTAGCCAGTCATTAGCTTCTAATCTAACAGTCATTAGCTTCAGGAGACATAAAGAATGTGGTGTGAGAGGTTTGTGACAAAGGTTGGTGACCAGATTCAAAGCCAGATTGAGACCACCAACCTCCTTGCTGATAACAAGCATGTGGATAAGGCAGCGTTCATCAGTGGGACTCCAGATTGCTTGTTTTCTCAAAAATATGTAAGAATCACACCTTGAAAGCATCACCTTCAGCTGATTAATGGTGTTTTTTTCTCTCAATAGTGTCGAAACCAGTGTACAAGTGCAATGAAAATGAATGGATTCTTGCCGATGTTAACCACTCTGGATTTTACAGAGTTAACTACAACTCTGAGAACTGGGATAAACTGCTTCAACAGCTGGAAACGGATCACCGGGTAAATCCTGTAAACTTTCTTCCAGATTTCATCCAAAGCTAATTTCTTAATAGCTATGTTGAAGCAGTAGATGCAAAATGTGTTCCTGACTTAAACAGTGAAGCTCATCTGTATTTTAGTGGAGCATAATGATGCTCCTAGTCCAGCCACCTACAACATTTTATCTGATCATTTGAGCCATTTCCTAACTGCAGTATTTTTGGGAGGAAGACTAATATACATTACCTGTCAATAGCATGAAGAATTGACACAGCTCTTGAATTTTGCATGTATTCACCAAACTATTTTTGTAATATTTCAGAAAATACCAACATTAAGCAGAGCTCAGCTAATTGATGATGCCTTTTTTCTGACAAAGTGAGTTTAATGGGCTCTTCTTATTTTATATAATTTTGTAATGCTTTTGCTCTCTCGTAAATTTGTCAAATATTAGCCTAACTCTGCAAAGTTTCAAAACAAGATTCATACATTTAACCCTGAGCGACAGTTCTGTTAATCAGGGGAGGCCAACCTTGGTCCTGTAAAGCCACAGGGTGTGGCAGTTTGTGTTTTCGCCACCCAATTATTTCCTAAGAATCCAAGTGAGGTGCATAAACCCTTTAAACTCTGACTTTACACTTAAATTTTTCCTCGAAGCTGGTTCAAAGTTAGAAAAGACATTTTTCCTAATTGTAGGACAATGTCACCCCAGATAGCAAGCTCCTCCGCTCCGGATCTGCCGCGGATCTGCCCCGGCTCTAGCTGATCCGGGGCAGATCCGCGGCAGATCCGGAGCGGAGGAGCTTGCTATCTGGGACATACAGTACATATTCTGAGTCTGCTAGTTGCAGAACTTAAGGTGACATAGAATCAAAAACCGTTTTTACCTTGTCTATGTTGTGTAACCGTAGTCTACCCGCTAGTGATGCGCGGGTCGGCCCGGAACCCATGGGTCCTGCGGGTTTACCCGCGGGTCGGGCGGGGTGGGTCAATATTTTAATAACATTTAGCGGGTGCGGGCGGGTTGGGCCAAACAGTAGCGATGTCTAATTCCCTCGAAATTGCAAATAAAAAGTATAATAGGCTATCGGCCACTTGAGGGCTCTAGACATACAGCCTAGATAATATGCTCTTGTCAAATGATGTAACGCTACCTTAAGCAGGATAGAATGCCAACTGTACCTCTCCCTCTTCCTACTCACGATGTACACGCACTCACTGGTGCGCGGCTTAACCCTCCACGGTTAGTCTAAGGCTCTAAAGGTTGAATGATATCTCATCTTATGAATCGTTCTGCAGTCAGCACCGAAATATGATATAGTAGTAGTAATTTTATTTACCTATGGGTCCAAACAACACATAGACAAAACATTTTTTCGCCACTTTACAGTGAAAGGCATATCACGATTCTTATTCAAAAATAAAATCAACTTGTTGAGCTGTTTCCGTTTATCAGCTATGTGTTCTCTAACAGCAGAGTGTGTGCTGCCATCGGCAGTAAAGACACTTCTTAGATATACATTTCTATAACACCATTCTATACACATATCACCCAAACCAATAGGTAACTTATCATTACTGGAGCATGTAGGCTATGGTCATAAACTTAGTCTTGCTCTCATTAATTACCATACCATGAGAGAAAGAATAATCGTGTAAAACTCCATGGTGGCCAAAGCAGTCCTCTGCATCCCAGCAACTAGCGCAACAAGCGAGCGAACCTTCAGTTTGGCTGGCCGTGTCCAGGAAGCCCGCTGTAATCGCTTAAACCCTGGCACTGTTGACACGATTTTGTTTTTGCGTAGTTTGGGAAAAAATACGCCTTGGCCTACATTATAAGCCGTGTTGAAAAAATAGCCTAAAAGCCCCCCAAAACAATCTTGAAAGAAATATATGAGGAAAAAAAATTTCCTCGTTGACAGGATATTGCAACACTGTATGGGAGAGTAGGTGACAGCACCAATGCGCCACTGTCATGTTAATTTTTTTCCAATAAAACAGCCTGTTTGCAATATTTTGCCTGGTGGTATTTCGTTTAGTTGCAAAGATCAGAAATCACGGTAAGGTTCAATTAATAGACAGCGCCTAAACTTGGTATTAAGAATCCCAGCCAAAAGCCAAATGTATGTTGTGCTCCACTCAAATCCATAGCGATTCCATAGAGGAATCGTTTTTTTCCATTGCAAATCATGTCACACAGACCCACTGTATTCTTTTTCTCTTGCCTCCTCTTTGCGTCGGGTCGGGTTGGGTTCGGGTTGAAATCAGTGTGAGTTTTAGCGGGGCGGGCGGGGCAGGTTAGCTGTCACGTCGGGTTGGGTTGGTACGGGTGTTAAAAAACCTTGACCCGCGCATCACTACTACCCACACTCAAGAACATACGAGAAGTGCTAGACATTCTGAACATCTCCGTTTCATAGAACTTCGTCTTTTAAAAATGGCTGCCAGAAAACGGGCCAATCTGAACAACGCATACATATGATGTCATATGTATCTCACTTTATACACATATGTATCTCATTTTATACACATTTCCCTGTAATTCAACTGAACCTATTTGAAATAGCTGGAAACTCCGGGATCTCCATTAGAATGTAAAATATGTTTGAAGTTCCACAGGTTTGGATACAGTTGCTGCATTTGATGGGTTTAATGGGGTTAACTGTGGAATCGACTTCTTTAATTGATCAATCAAGTGCTGATTAACACCAAAACCCAGCATACAGCACGGCTCTCTAGGACCAAGGTTAACCACCTATGCTATACGTCATGTAAACCAACTCCTTGTTAAGAAAACATAATCTCAATCCATTGACACCCATTTTGGTTTGGACTTTGTTATTTTTATTCAATATGAAAACCTTTTTTAAAAAACAAATTCTCATTGTTGTCATTTGAACATTCAACTGTTATTGCATTACAGTCAACAAGCATGGCATTTTGAATGCACTGTTCAAATAATGAAATATTCAGCAGCCTAACATGCCAAATTCTTGCTGCAAATATAGCAGATTCAATGTATTTTCTGTTTTTTTTTTTTTAATGAAGAGGAGAGTATGTCAATATCACACTGGCTCTAAGCACAACCAAGTATCTCTTGAAAGACACAGAGTATTTCCCATGGGAAACAGCCAAGATGAACCTGGAGCCCATAATGTTCAGGTTTGAACGCACCGAGATCTACGGCCCAATTCAGGTTAGTTATTGCACTGAGCAACTGCCCAGATAGCAAGCACCTCCGCTCCGGATCTGCCCCGGCTCTGTGCCGACTCCAGCTGATCTGGCTCAGAGCCTGGGCAGATCCGGAGCGGAGGTGCTTGCTATCTGGGTGACTTATCATCAGCAAAACTTGAACAGCAATGAATGTGTGATTACACTTGCCCAGCTTTGAATTACCAATGCTCACATTTTGTATGTGCAATGGCCACAATTTCAACGGCCGTAACATCAATCCAGGGCCCTGGCTGAGTGCCAAACCCAGAAAGAGAGAACCCAGAAATTCAGCTAAAAATTAAGGTCTCCTAACCAAAGGAACAAAGAACGGCCACCAGCTCTTTTTGGGTGATGTCTCCTACTGTTTCAGACACGAAAGGCTAATTTACAAATCTGTATCCTGAAAGCTGAAGATTAATCATACTTCCTGGTTTTCAGGCATATGTAAAAAAGTTGGTTGGTCCACTTTATGACCATTTTGAAAGCTTCACCAAGGTTTCATCCGTCCCACCTGGCATCACTGCACAGTAAGTAATTGCTTTTACAGATAGTACGTCAATAAACGGTCATGAATTTCCCTTGAATTTATTGCCTTTTTTTCAGCAGCACTTTCATAATTTCTTTTTGTAGATCTCCTTTACTTTATCCTCATATGGCAAACCAGAACAAGGACAGGCCAATGACATGTAAATGCACTGCTGTACCACCATCAGGGTTGGAGAAACTGGTAGCTGCCAACCCATGCCAGTCCTGCAGGAGCCTCATTTGTAGATGCTCATGCAAATGTGTAGTATTTTGCTTCAATATTTTATCTCTGCAGGCTTAACCAGATAAATGCAGTCAAACTGGCCTGTGCCGTTGGTTATCCAAAATGCCAGAAGATGGCATCTGATCTCTTTGACCAGTGGAGGAAAGCCCCAACCGAAAATCCGTGAGAAGAAATTTCTTTAAATGTACAATGTGTGATCAACAGACGGCAATGCTTTGTCGATTACACATGCTGAGGCAGCGTGTTAAAACAAATGATAGGTCTACTCCGGAGCTTTAGCGCAAAACAAATGAAAAAAAAAAAAACTTTAAAAACTGAATGCAGTCTTCAGAATCGATACAAATTTGGGACTGGATTTTGGCAACTGAGTGGTATGACAACATGGATGACACTTGACATTGAAATGCTGTATTGACAAATCTGCTGCATACACTGATGGCACAAGAAATAAAAGTAATCTTTATCATACATAGAGACTTCATGGATAGGTTGATAAGAGTCTTAGTTGCCCCGCACTATGTTGTGAGTGAATTGGTGCATCCCCTGTGAGGGACCATAACCTGGTCCAGGGTGTTATACTGCCTTTCGCCCAAATCATCCTGGGGTAGACACCTAGGTGTTGCTGTAACACTGACCAGGAATAGACAAGACTGAAAGCAGTTCTGCTTATTTTACCATATATTTACAGGTGATGAGAATAATTAAGTACCCTGTTTTATTTTTCAAACATGAACATACATTTATTGAAAACAATAAGTTGTAAAGAGCAAAGGACTGCATGAATGTTACTTGTATGGACAAATTCTCATTAGATTTAACTGACAAATGTATGCGGTTGCGCATCTTCTCGATAGTTTTTTTTTTTTTTTTTGGCTGGGGGAGACCATTGGATGCCAAATCAAGGAAGGGTGCAAAAATGATAAGAAATTACCTTGCATTGCAGAATACACATCAACCTGAGATCCCCGGTGTACTGCAGTGCTATAGCCTCAGGAGGGGAACTAGAGTGGGATTTTGCTTGGGAGATGATGAACACCACATTGATTGATCAGGAGACACACTGGCTCTTTGAAGCCTTGGCCTGCACAAAGCAAGTGTGGCTCCTCAACAGGTCAGAATTGAGACATCATCCATCTTGAATCACATCATATGCTTTAAAAGCCCCTTCTGACTAAAATTAAGTAGCATTGAAAATGCAAGACTCTCTACCTAGTGTTATAAAAATACAGTTTGTAAGTTTTAGGAGCATTGACCCACAATGTAATTTTTATTGTGTTTTCAAACACTGGGCATTCGGTTTTACCAGACAGTAAAGGTCCGCAATCATGTCACCATGCCATCAGTTCTTCTTTCCTCTGGGCAGTAACTTCACCATATGATGTCACAAAGACACAGCTTTTGGAATTGCTTGTAAGGACTGATTGTGCACCAGGTGACATGATAGGGGATCTTTAAACAATAAATATTCAGCTAAAATATGGGATGGTGCCTTTAATTAAAGGGTAGTAACATTTGTATCCTGTGATCTATGTAACAGTTAAAGGCCCATGCATTACAAACATCCCCCACACCCACCATTTTCAGGGACCAAAGGTTCATGAACACATCGACCTAACCTCAAGTCATTTAGTGCACCTCTATGCCTACAGCCTACTGAGTATTACTGATCTGTTCTACGGTCTAAAAGGAGGTTTTCCTTCACAACTGAAGGTACTCTAGTATTTTGCCATGTAAAACTATTCTGCAGATTTTAATATGGTTATACCTCTGATCAATTTCCTCAGATTTTTTCAGCCATAATGGCCCACTTCACAAACAGTAACACTTCTTTAGTATTCATGCAGGAAGACATCCATCCATCCATTCTCTATTTCACTAGGGTCGTGGGGGAGCTGGAGCCTATCCCAGGTGACAATGGGGGAAAGGCAAGGACCCACCCTGAACAGCTCGCCAATCGCAGGGTGCACACACCATTCCATATGGGCAATTTAGTGTCTCCAATAAGCCTGACCTGCATGTCTTTGTACTGTGGGAGGAAAGAGGAGAACCCGGAGGAAACCTACGCGGACACAGACAGAGCATGCAAACTCCTCACAGAAAGGCCACAGGCCAGACTCAAACCCATGACCTTCTTGGTGTGAGGCAGCAGTACAAGCCATTGCTGCCCCGATGCAAATAAACTCCCACCTCTCATCAGGTCTTTACTTTTGGGACAAATTTTTGGCTTATGATGCAAAACTTAATGGCAGGATAGTCCCCAAAAATACATGGTCTCAACAAGTGACTGTAATTCTAACAATTCACTCCATTAAAATTCAGACACCCACAAATTAAAGCGAATAGTCAGCAATTTAAATACATATTATACCATGGTCTGGATGAATAGGTTTTTCTGATTGGCTGGCAAGTATGCGTTAAAACCGTGGAACGCCCAGGTAGTTTGGCGGCAGTAGCTTCGCATCGGGTGGTTATTTGCCTCTGCATCGCGCCTTAAAACCGTGTGATGCGCACCTACGAGTTGATTATCCCTTACTTATTTGATTAATTTCAAATACAGTGTGCTGAAATCAGAGCAGAAACAATCAAAGTTGTACCACGGACCAAATGTTGAAGGACTTCGCTCAAAAAAAATTTTCTGACGTGTACCTGGATAAGGAGTGGCATGTCCAGTGATTGGCTCTCTGGTCTTGCAATAAAAAGCTTAGAGGTTGTAACCTGGTCTCTGTATGGAGCTTTTCTGAATGAAACATGTTTGCATCAGCTTCGCAGTGGTACTGGAGTTTCCTCTCACAGACCAAAAGCTGTGCATAAAAAAGCTTGGCTAACTGGAGGGTTTAATTAGCCCATAGGACTGAATGTGTGATTGAATGGTGTGGGCGCCCTTTGATGGGATGGCAAACTGTTTGGGGTATTTGCCTGCCTCTCTCCTATTGGATGTTGGGATAGGCTCCAGCTGTTTCCCAGGCCAGGAATGGACAAATTAGATAATGGATGGATGTTTGGATGGACCTGAAAATATGCTGTATATTTGGATAGGAATGAAATACATTTTAAGTCCTGATCCATATGGTGATGTACACAGATAAAAGATTACCCTTGGTGTCTTACAATTTCAAACAGGTATCTGATGCGCACTCTGGACCCAGATCTGATGACATTCCTCAGCTTCAATTCTGTGATCCGCTCCGTTGCCAGGAATGCAGTCGGACAATCTCTGGTTTGGGATTTTCTCAAGTCCAAGTGGTCTGAATTGGCCGAAACGTGAGTTCTGTCCCCAGCTTCTTCCTACGTAAAACCTGCAACGCAAACTATCCAGAGACATGTTTTCCTCAAGGCTGACGGGGTATTGCTATCCTTCGTGTGGTTGGGCGGCCGGGCGGGCGTCTCCAAAAACTTTGACATCGGGCTGAGGGGTATTCCGTGCATTGCATGCCTTTTTTTTTTTTTTTTTTTTAACCAAACACCAAATAATTTTTTACCAAATAATTAATACCAATGCACCATTGCAATTTCCATTGTTTTATGTTCATTTTTTAAATTTATTTTGTATAGCAGGGATCATCAAATTGCGGTCCGAAAGGGTCTGGAATTGCTGCCATGACTTTTCCCCTTTATCTGGGACAAGGATGTAAAGACAGACTGACAAAAACTAGAAAAGACATTCAAAAAACAGAATATAATACAGTCAGAATCACTCGTGTGTTTCCCAACCCTATTGCTGGAGTACCCCTGCCCTGCATATTTCAGATGTCTCCTTGATTTAACAAACCCAGATCAGGTCATTAAGTACTCCACTAATGAGCTGATTCGCTGAATCAGGTGTGTTATATTTGGGAGACCTCTGAAATATGCAGGGCAGGGGTACACCAGGAACAGGGTTGGGAAACACTGGTTTAGTAGATGAGTAATTACCTGAGAGAAGTGAAAAACAAGGCTTGATTTCAAGGTACTAACTTGGTGACCCCTAGTGTAGACTGAAAGTTGGATAAAGGAAAACTCAGACCGACATAGTGTTTGTTACTTGCTCCTAGTTTGGATTTACTGTTAAATTGCCTGGTAGCTTTTAAGGATTAAACACTGAGAGGACAAATAGACTGTGGATTTCTATGCTTTTGAATCACATCAGATTTTCAGAGTGAATATACTGTAGAGAAATTTTAGCCTAGCATGTTATTCTGGCTTTCTCGTCATGCGTGCTGCATAAGCCTTCTTGCACACACACATTCAAGTGGTTGGGTTAAGTCCAGTGAATTTACCGCTGTGCCTCATGTTTTCAGTCAAAGATTGAAAGCAGTTTACCAATAGTAACAGTGTGCTACTGCTTGTACCTGACCAATGTCAGGATATCTTAGTAGAATATTGGGTATATTGCAAAAAAAAAAAAAAAAGAAAAAGCTGCATTAAATTTGTGATGCATTTACATGGAGGCAAAAAACTGGTTATCAAAGGCCTTAAGGAATGTTTCATTGTGTGTCTTTTTATTATGGTAATGTTGCTTTCATAATTATGAATAATTTACTGCTGCAGTTGAGTCTTTTCCATCAGAAGGTGTTGTATCAGAACAAAAGGACTCCTATAACAACAGCTATAGCACTGGTAATAGCTAGCCAACTTTAGAAATAAATGGTACAATGGAGTCTCCTGGACTAAATTTGAGGGGCATATTTGTGAGATACAATCAGTAACATGTAATGAAGTTTATTCTATGTACTGATTATTTTTCAAAGAATCACTTTTTTTTAGGTATGGATTGTCTTCATTGTCTTCTGCTGTTGGGAGTGTTACCAGCAGATTTTCTACTGAGTATGAGCTACAGCAGGTAAAATTTGACTGGCCTGATTCTACTCATGAATGCATCAAATGTATTAGCACTGTAATGTCTGCAAAGCTGATCGGTTGCAGGATATTTAATCCTTTTGTGACCAATTTAAAATGATGTCATTACTTTTTTTAGAGTGACCCTCCCATTAGAAAAGTAATGAAATCAGATGTCACAACTTGTAATGAACCAGGCAGAAGTAACCACTTGCAGATCAATGACAAAAGCCTCAAGAGTGCATTAATTGTGAACAATGGGCTACAGAACAGACAACGGCATGGGAAAACTCTGGGAGTGGGGCATTCCGAATGGAGCAATTAGCAAGGAGCAGTAGAGGGGCGTATCTGAGCCACGGTCAAGGCAGTCCCAAGGTCAGAAGCCAGATGGTCAATCTAGAAATGCTGTGGTCGGACTGCTTCGAAGAGCATGTCCTCTTAGGGGCACGGTCCCTGCCCTTAAGACCGCAGGAGAACAGGAAGGTGTGCCTAATAAAGTGATCATGAAGAGAGATAAATCTTGTTCTTTCAAATATTACCGAACACATAGAAAAGGGGCATAGACAGATGCCGCAAGCAAATAATATAGACAAGACAAAAATCACAAGGGGCAAGGTATAAAATTGTTTACATTCAGAGGTGGTGGATGTGACAAGACAATAAATCAACCAGAGGGCACTCAGTAGTGGGGTACCTCGGCTACGCCATATATCTGTTCTTTCGGTCACAGAATATGTTCCGGATCACTTCCAAAATTAAATCATCTCTTCCTTGGACAACCTCATGTCATCCCTCCAAATTTCGTGCCAAACCGTACATAAATTTTTGAGTTAGCTGGTCAGAAATATCACACAGACCTACGTTAGGCAGATATATTTTAATTCTTCCTTATCCAGAATTCAGAATATGTTCCAGATTGCTCCCAAAATTGACTCAACTCATCCTTGGACTACCACCTATCATCCTACCAAATTTCATGCCAAACTATTCATAACTTTGTGAATTATCCCATTTTCAGACAGACAGACAGATGGACAAACAGACAAACAAACAAATAAACCGAATTGAAAATATAACCTCTGAAGGTAATTACGGGAGATAAACCACATGTTATGGCCTCAATTTGTGATGACGTATCGGACAGCAAGGGATTACAGACAAAATTGTAAAACTTGGACAGATTTAATTAAACAAAGCACTGACAAAGATTGCAATATATATATATATATATATATAAAAATTGAGATAGTTTCAGTCCCTTGGTAATTGAGATGAAGTTGATATTTTGCGATGTCCTGGGACAGGAAAATGCTCCAACACAGGCAAAAATCCAAAAAAAGCTTCACTGGTCTTGAAAGGAGTGACAGGTCTGGTCAAATGTATCCTTCCACAATTTCTCCTAGGAATTTCTCCAACTACTTTACTCTCTTAATTTTTCTCCTTATATGCTCTTTTGCAGCCCCCTCCCACCTTCCAGACTTTTTGCAATTCTCTGGACTTTCCCCTCTGAGGCATGCCCAGGACCTGCCCAAAAACCCAGCTCCAGACTGGCTTAACAAAAAAAATGTCAATATTGCCATCTAGTGGCTTTTTCCCCACATTACACACAAAACTCACGAAGGCCGCTGGAACAGAGGACGGCATAATTAATAAGACACAAGGGCTGTAGGATTCCACCTGGTGGCCCAAATGGTAGCCCAGGGGTGGGTGGGGGGAGTCAGGGAAAGACAAGGGTAGGCAACAGAGTTAAGGCTGGGAGCTGAGTCAAGAACCAGCCCAGATGATAGGGAGAGGGACGGGAAGGTTGTCTGAGGCAAGGCTCCGGTGGGGATCGGAGACGCTGTCCTCAGCCGCAAGCCCAATCTGGTGCAGGCTTGTTCACCATCAGAGAAGGGTACCAAGATTTGGAATGAGGACCCTTCCCCAGGAGCCGACGCATGATGGCAACCTCCCTCCAGGAGTAGGTGATGGACCCAGGAGAGAAGGTCAGCTCCCAAGAGTCGATGCCACGGCCTGGAACATGGGAAGGGCCTCTGAGGTGGAGACTTTAGCCCTGGGACTGCCACTGGCCTTTGATAAAATGGTCAGCATACTGCCACTGGAACAGCTGCAGGCATCAAGCCTGAGTCAAGAGAGATCCTCAAGTCAGGGCCAGGTGGAGAGGCGCCCACGGGCTCAGGGTCAGGCAGGGGGGTTTCCGCAGGCTCAGAGTCAGGCAGATGGATGCCCACAGGATCAGAGTCTGGTAGGCTATCCGGAGCAGGTGTAGGTGCAGAGCCCAGGGCCTCCTCCACAACAGGGATAAGAGTAGGAGGCAGCTGCAACTTGGGGTCAGCTGTTCTGAATCCCTTGCGCTCCAGCCCACTGGGTGGCCCACTGAAACACTCCATTTAAGGGCTGCCTAGGTCTTGCATCCTCTTGCAGCCCCTGGGATCCAGAGGCCAGCAGGAGTCCACCAGGAAAAGGAGGCTGGTGGCAAAGCCTCCACGGGGCCAGAGGAATGAGCCACCTGGGGAGCCCTCTCAGGGCTGGGGGCTGGTGCAGTAGGCCAAACGGGGCTGAACATAGGAGCTGGATATGGCAGCACTGGGTACAGCTAACTCAGGCTCCCGATAGGCAGCGGGGCCTGCAGCCAGGTGATAAAACACCACATGAAGGGAGTGTCAGGGCAAGAAGGATGACTAGAAAGATGAGGGGAAGGACTTGGGGCATCTTACAGGCAGGAACTCTCAGAGAAACACCCCGCACCAACCTACCACTGGATTGTGCTTGTGTAGCCAGGGTCTGCCTAAAACCACTGGGGCATGAGAGGACTCCATCAGGAGGAATGTCACACTCTCCTTATGAACTATGGCTGTGCAAATGAGGAGCATTCTGAGTGACATCACCAAATAGGCTCAGCCAGGCCCCCTAGGGGAATTGTGAGGCGTGGGCAACAGACAGATGAGGGAAGTTGCTGTCTGCCCCAGTATCAATGATAGCCTTAGTGGAGACCTCCCGGCCCCCTCAGGTCATCTAAACAGGAAGCTAGGGCCAGGCGAAGGAGACTGTGGCCCCAAAGAACATCTCTTCCTGCGCCTGGCTGGACTGACAAAGGGGACAATAAGCAATCAAGTGGTGCCTTGCTGCACAGTATAAAAGTATAAAACAAAAGCTCATCTGGCACTGGCACTCCTCCGGGCTGAGATGGGGCTGCTGGCTCTGTAAGTCAGTCTAGGCTCCAGGCAGGAAGGAGGAGTGGAGGAAGAGGAGGTGGCCGCAGAGACTTCAGGATGGAGGGAGGTGGCTCTAAGCTGAACATTAAAGCACCCAGGTGGTGCAGGGGTCTGCAACCCAGGCTACCGGTCTAACTGCCTCTCTTGCTGCCGAGCCTCAGTTCGCTGCTCTAAGTCAATGAGGCTATCCAAATCTGGAGATAGGATGACAGTGGTGAGTTCATCTACAATGTAGTAGTACCCAGTCCCACAAGCCAAACAGGAAGGTGTCATTAAGGGTCTGGGGATCCCTGTGCCTGAAGGTGATGAGTAATATCAGCAGGGAGTGCTGAATAGGGAACAAAGATGGCTGTAACTCAAAGATCACCGGAAATTGCAGCAGGTGGAAGAGTTGCTGTCATAGGACTCCAACATTGCCAAGTTGGGCTCCCAGAGGCCAACAGCTTGAGGAATAATTTTTTGTGGGATGGAACGGGCTGGTAGAGTGACAGCAGCAGAATCTAGAGTGATGTTGCTAAGTGCCGCCAGCTGACGAGTGATCGCGTTGACACCCTGGTGCAACTTACAAAGTTCCTCCTCATGCTGAAGGACAAGGTTGCCCTGGTACTTGAGGACGTCAGAGAGAGGAGGTTGATGCACAGGTTTTATACTTGGATGGACTGCACTGTTATAAACCAGGCAGGGGAAACCACTTGTAGAGCAATGAAAAACGCTGCAAGTGCGAATTTATTTAAAACAATAGGCAACAATCCAGAAGAGGGTAGAAGAGAAACCTCAAGCTGACGAGCAGGTGACGAGTCGAGCGATAAGCATGCGGCCTTCGGGGAATATCCGAGCTGTGGTCAATCCAGCGGTACAGTCCAGGTGTCAGAAGCCAGGTGGTCAATCCAGTTATGCGGTGGCCTGACTGGTTCCTAGAGGGTTTCTTTAAAGGGACATAGTTCATGTTCTGGAGGCTGCCAGTGGACAGGAAGGTGTTGCTAATCAAGTGCTCACAAGGAGAACAAACATTTTACTTCTAAAAATTACTGAACAAACATAGAAGAGGAGCTTAGCCAAATACAAGATTACTTGAAGGTAACTAGGCAAGGGGCAATGACAACCCAGTGAAGACTGAGACACCACAAAAAAATGATATAAACATGACACTCAAGAAACAGGAGAGGTATACAGATTGGGAGGCAGGAGATAAGATAAGACAATAAATCAATTAAGGAAGACAAACTGTGATCGTCCTGCCCTGCAGTCCCTCCCCCCTCCTGCTGTCTGCACCTCCACTTCAACGAACCACACCTGCTGCTCGTTGAGGTGGAGGTTCTGAAGAGTATAAAGGAGCTGCACTGCCAAACAGACAGTGCAGCTGCATTCTGTGTGTTATGGAGCCCTGTTGTTGGTTGCCGCTGCTCCTCTCTGTTTAACTAAATATTTATTTATATTTTTACTCAGCCTGTGCAATTGGGTTACTTTCTTTGGTGTTGGGTACATGGTCCCAGTGCCTGCCAGCTTCATGTCTTCTGCCGGTGGGGGCAGACCATGACAAACTGCCAAACACACAAAGATTGCTGGAACATGAGAGGGGCTATTCCATGAAATACAAGGGTTGTGACCCAATTAAAGTTAAACATTTCATTTCCATTGCGATGGAAACTCACAATTATGATGTGTGCTTTGTCAGACAGTGAATGTAATTGGCTGACGAAATACAGTCTTTTTGGACAATTAAGCAGGAAAAATTTATTGATCTGGGACAGGTTGTTCAAATCTGGCTTGGGTCCTCTCTGTGTGACGTTTGCTTGCTCTCCCAGTGATTGCCTGGATTTTCTTGTAGTTCAAAGATAAGCATTTTAAGCTATTGCAAGACTTTAACTGGTAATGGTATGTGTGCCCTGTGATGAAATGATGTTCAGTCCAGGGTGTATTCTTTCCTGGTGGATCTCAATCCCAGAGTTTTTCCTGTAAGAGTAAGTATAGTTTACTATAAAGAGTTTTACCTGTGAAAATAACTGGCTATATTACGGAGGGTTTGGTGATGGTATGCCGTTTCTGGCCCCGTGAGCAGAGGTGGGGTGACTGCATAATATGTAGGGAAATCAAATGAAGTGGAAATAGTGAAGGGGTTAACCTTCACCTTTTCACCCCTTAACTGTCACCTGCATTTTCTCACATTTGGCCCGGGCCTAATTAGGGCCCAGTGACAATTAAGGGGTTGGAACGGAGAGGGTATTCTCTAGTCATGAGTGCAATATGAAAAAATGAGTCAGCAATAAGCAGTAACTGGACTTAACTTTAATTTCTTTACTTTCATGCAGGTGAAGGAGATGGGGGCCAGCGAAGGTGAAGGCTCTGTATCATCACCTCTTTGGAAAGATACCTTGGAGAGAATAAAAGAGAACATCAAAATGATGGAGGAAAACAAACGTATTTTGTTCCAGTGGTTTCAAATGGAGGTTTCACGAGGAAACAATATGAAACTTTCCAATTAAGAATAAATTTTCCGAGAAGAAAGAACATTGTACATACAGACACAGTAGAGTGATACATTAAAGGGAAAAAAAAATTTGAATAAATGCATGAACTTGGACAAACATAACAAATACAGATGCATGTGTTCATTTTCCACGTGTGTCCTCTTGTCCCCTTAAATATGGAAGGGTCACTCCAAATCAATGCAGTTTTTCCGCAATGGTCTCCTCTATATCCTGTCATAAAGCATCCCAACCATGATGGGAGTGTTCTCTTCCAAGATGACAATGGCCCATGCCTCGAAGGTCACAAGGGGTTCCCCACTGCACCCTCTCCACAAGCACTTCACAACCGAGTGTCACTCCATTTGAAATCTCCGTTGCAGGGATGGAGGCACCTTCATTAATGCAGCAGTCAGTTACTATGAAAAAGAAAAGAGCAGGAGTGTGAGATTTTGATCCCAAACACCGCCACTCTTCACCCAGTCAGTGCTCCTCCTCTCCCTCCTGTAGCCCCTTCCTCAAAGCCCATTTATGAGTTCAGTTTTCCAGTGGCTCATAAAGAACTTAATCTATGTGACCCCTGGCGGAGAATGTGTCCTACTAACAGAGAATATTATTGTTGTTCAAATGTATCCAAACGCCACTCAAGAATTGATTACTTTTTAGTGTCCAATGATCTCTTTCCAAGAACAACAGATTGTGTTTATGACTCCATTATAATTTCAGATCACGGTCCAGCATCGCTTATATATAACGACCAAAAACTTGTGCGGGTAGCTTGGAGGTGGCGACTCCACCCTAAATGGATACATGATCCCAACTTCCTCAAATTTGTGGGAACACAAATAGACTACTTTTTTGATATTAATAAGGATGAAACCCCAGCCTCTGTGAGATGGGAGGCATTTAACCCCTTAAAACTCTGGGAAAATTTGCCTAAAATGCCTATGAAAAGCATACCCAAAGTAAATTGAACGCTGTTCTTGAACCGTTTGGACTATATGGATGGTTATGGTCTCATTTGAAAGGAAACACTCTGAAGTTTTACCCCAATACTAGAAATACTCTAAGTGCTATTGTCATTGAGTAATCCAAGCTGGAACACACTGAAGTAGAAGGTTTTTACTCTCGCCAAAATTTTTTTTTGCAAAAAGATGCCTGAAGATGAGAGCAGCTGGGACTTATTAGCTGAATAACACAATGGGACCACAGCATGAAGCCTTACTTAGTTCCAGTTCAAATTTGATAACAATCCTACAGAAAATGAGCATTTTACACATGTTTTTCTAAGGCCATGTCTAGGCGTTTCCAAAAATGGCCATTTGGAGACTCCAAAAGGACCCTTGGATAACCATGGTCACATACCTAGGATAAAAGGGCATAACTCTTGAACGCTTCAACGTACAGTCATAATGTTGGGTTCTTATGAAAGGTGACACTTAGTGAATCAGGATATGGGATTGGATTCCTCTATCAATATTGCTGAAAAAAAGTTACTGAAGCTCAAATTTGTGCACATAAGAGTCAAAACGAGTGCCGTTATGTAAAAAAATGCTTTTTTATATGAAAGGTAAACAAACAAATTACCTTTACGCAGCAAACTCACAGTAAAATATTAACAATATATGATCTATAAAAAAAAATGTAAAAGTTACTGAAGCATAAACTCAAATTTGTGCATATAAAAGTCAAAACAAGTGCTGTTATGTAAAAAATGTTTTTTAAATGAAATGTAAACAAACAAATAACCTTTCCATAGCAAATTATTTACAATATATGATAAATAAAAAAATAAAAAGGTTACTGAGGCATAAACTCAAATTTGTGTATATATACCCCAAGGGGAGGAGATTCTGACTTTGTGCTTTTACATATATCCAAAGCAAAGGAGAGATTCCTTTGTCTTTGTCCTTGCCTGTAAGGAAGACCCTATGTGGCACATAGTAAAATGGATCCTATTTACTTACTTTGTCTCACTCTGATTTCTTACAGGGATGAAAATCAAAATTCCCACAAAAACCAACGCCGGCGAAAAAATAACTTCCTTCCACCTTCGGTGACGGAGGTAATAATGCGTAATATGGTAATAATATAATCATCATAATAACAGCATCATATTAGCATATCCTTTTCCCGTAATTATTTACCCAGAATTACAGAATAAGAAACAGAATCACCAACTCCGGTGAAAACATGACGTCCTTCCACCTTCCGTAACAGATGCAAATAATACGTAATAATAATAATAATAAAATATAAACGTAATATTATTATATAATGAAATATAAGTTATAATATGAAGCGCACTTGTCAAGAGTAATGTCATCTCCCCCGAGAAACATTTCCTCTGCTACGGAGCCATCACGGTTTTGGTCAGATATTTCTTCCCCTGAGCTATCACTTGCACGCCAAGTGCACAGCTCTGCAGCTTCTGAACTGAAAATGATTTTTTTTCGCAACCTTTTCGCTATTTTTTCTTTCAAACTCCGTAAACAACCATCAAACATTCGCTGGAAATCTCTCTCTGCCTCGCTCTGTTTTGCGGAACGCACAGCACGCATTACGCACAGCTGAGCCATATTCTGTCCATTCTCTTACGCGAGCGATAGGCAGCGCAAGCTTTTTCTCCACCCCAACAACCTATATATCGGCGTTTCCAGAATTTCGGTGGTATTACAATGCAACAATCGTCGTCTCGAATGGTCGCAGGTTGCTCGGGCCACAGAGATATGTAATGTGAATATTAGCCACTAGATGGCAGTATTTACCTTTTTTTTGTTAAGCTCAGACTGGAGTGATGTTTAGACATGTCCTGGACATGTCTGGGGCAAGTCTCAGAAAATTAAAAAAAAAAGAGGTCTAAATGTGGGTGGGGTCTGCAAAAGAGTATATAAGGAAGAGAATTGAGACAGTAAAGTAGTAGGAGAAATTGCAAGAAGAAGGATACATGTGACCAGACCTGTCATTTCTGATCAAGACCTGAGAAGTTTCTTTTGTGGATTTTGCCTGTGTTTGAGCATTTTTCTTTACCCAGGACATCACCAAGCCACCCCAACAAAAGGGACTGTAAATATTTCTGTTTTGTTTGTATATAAATCAATCTTGGTCGTAGTTGTAGATAGTAGATTAGTTAGTTGTTATTGTCTGTTTGATTAAATGTGTTTGGGTTTTGAATTGTGTCGGTCATCCCTTGCTGTTACTGTTGCTGTAAATTTAATGACGAATTGGGGCCATAACAAATTGGGGGCTCAAGGTCCGGGATAGACCATTTTGTGAGTAATTTATTGAAAATCTAACATTTCAAATTGTAAAATTGATTTTTTTTAATTGAATACATATATATTGACAACAGCAATGGATGATTTCTTGGCATCACCAACCGTAGGGGTTTTGAAGTCTTTTAAAAAGACAGAACTGCTAGAAATTTGCAGACATTTAGAGCTGACAGAGGTGAAACCAGCCATGCGAAAAGCAAGACTGGCTCGAGAGATAGTTGAATATTACATTGATGAAAATGTGTTTGCACCCGGAGATCTGGAACAGTTTCCAGTGGAAAATCCAAATATAGAAATGGAACTTAAATTAAAAATGCTAGAGATTGAAAGGGAGGAAAGAGAAAAAGAAAGGGAGGAAAGAGAAAAAGAAAGGGAGGAAAAAGAAAAGCAAAGAGAATTTGAAAGGGAAGAAAAAGAAAAACAAAGGCAGTTTGAGTTAGAAAAATTAGCAAGAGAAGAGAAAATAGAAAGGGAGGAAAAAGAAAAACAAAGAGAATTTGAGTTAGAAAAATTTGCAAGACAGAGAGATTTTGAATGAGAGAAATTCGATAGAGAAGAAAGGCTCCAAATGGAGCAACTAAAAATTAAAATTGAAACTAAAAATAAATTTTGTGCCAGTCAGGAGGTAAAACTGGTGCCTCCATTTTCGGAAAAGGATGTTGACAACTATTTCCAGTGTTTTAAAAAGGTAGCAAAGAGTTGCCAGTGGCCAAAGGAACACTGGCCTCTGATGTTGCAAACTGTCCTCAAGGGTAAAGCTCAACAAGCCTATTCGGCTTTGTCTGCAGATGATTCCTCTGATTATGAGGTTGTCAAAAAGGTTATTTTGAGAGCTTATGAGTTGGTTCCAGAGGCTTACCGACAGAAATTCAGAGGTCTGAAGAAATCTGAAAATCAGACTTATGTTGAATTTGCTAATGAAAAGCAGGTTTGCTTTGAGCGCTGGTGTACTTCTATGGAGGTCAAGGATGATTTCAACTCACTAAAAGAGATGGTGTTAGTTGAAGAATTCAAGAACTGTGTTAAGGATGATGTTAAGACCTACCTTAATGAGAAGCAAGCACTGAATTTGCAATCAGCTGCCAAATTTGCAGATGAATATGTTCTCACACATAAGTCCAAATTTCAGTCTAGCAGTAATAATAGATGGTCCCAATTTCAGAAAAAGGGTTATGGTGATACCCAAGATTCCTCACCCAAAGACAAAGACAAATCTGGTGTTGGTGCTCAGAAATCCAGTAACAGGTCTGATCAAAGTGTGAAAGCTGACAGTGACAAAAGTGGTCTAGTTTGCAGTTATTGCAAGAAATCTGGTCGTGTTACAACTAACTGTTGGTTCCTTAAAGCTAAGAAAGAAAAAGAAAAGGATACCAAACCAAATGCCTTTGTGAAAACAAGGTTAGAAACCCCTGTAGTAGATAACCGATCTGCTAAATTGCCTGCCTCTTGTGGGGCTAAAAAGCCTAATACAGCTGACTTCGTGAGGGAGGAATTTCTTCCATTTGTGTCAGAGGGATTTGTGGCTCTGAATGAGCATACTACTCCTGTCCCCATATATATCCTAAGGGATACCGGAGCTTCTCAATCACTTTTGTTGATGGACTCCTTGGAGTTACGTGATGAGACCGCTTCAGGGGATTTCATACTTGTACAAGGTATTGAAGGGAGGACTGTATCTGTACCCCTGCGCTCTATATTCTTGAAGTCAGATTTAGTTACAGGACAGGTAAAGGTGGGACTTATGTCAAGTCTACCTATAAAGGGTGTTTCTCTGTTGCTAGGCAATGACCTGGCTGGGGGCAAAGTAGTTCCCCCTGTACATCTTACTTCACAGCCGAGCACTGAAGATGGGGATGAGGACCCATCTCTGTATCCTTCTTGCGCAGTGACTCGTGCTATGGCCAAGAAGGCTAAAGAAGAAGATGATGTGGTGCCGTCCAGTACATTGAATAGTCAGGACTCAGGTGGTTCGCCTCATGACTCTGATTGGCCTACTATGGTTTCTCCGTTTGAGGACTTATCAGATACTTTTATCAGTTCTCTATTCAGCCAGCCGGATGGGTCTGGTGATTCTGATGTGTCTGGAGACTTGTCTCTGTCCAGAAAGCGGTTGATTGAGGAGCAAACTAATGATCCTGAAATTTGTGTACTAAAGAGGAGAGCCCTTCCTGATAAAGAAATAGACGCAGTTCCAGTTGGGTATTATCTCAAGGATGGTGTGTTGATGCGGAAGTGGCGCCCTCCTGATATCCCTGCCAATGCAGATTGGGCAGTGGTCAGGCAAATTGTTGTTCCGAAGGTCTATAGGAATGAGATCTTAACAATGGCTCATAGTTTACCTTTAGGAGGTCATCTTGGTGTTAACAAGACTGTTGATAAGATCATGAAACACTTCTTTTGGCCTGGGCTTCGGAAAGACGTTTCCAACTTTTGCAAAACCTGTCACACTTGTCAGGTAGTTGGAAAACACCAGTTAGACCCACCTGTAGCTCCATTGCAGCCTATCCCAGCATTTGGGGAGCCATTCTCTTGGGTCATTGTTGATTGCGTTGGTCCATTACCCAAGACTAGATCTGGAAATCAGTACTTGTTGACAATCATGTGTGCATCTACCAGATTCCCCGAAGCCATACCTCTACGTAACATCAAGGCAACTGCAATTTCGAAGGCTTTGATAAAGTTCTTCACGTTGTTTGGCCTTCCCAGGGAAATTCAGTCAGACCAAGGTAGCAATTTCACTTCAGGATTGTTTCAGCAGGTTGTGTATGAACTAGGTGCAAAGCAGATTCTTTCTAGTGCCTATCATCCAGAAAGTCAGGGTGCCTTAGAGCGGTTTCATTCCACTCTCAAGACAATGATGAGGACTTATTGTTATGACCATGAGAAAGACTGGGATGAAGGGGTTCATTTGCTGTTGTTTGCAGCTAGAGAAGCAGTGCAGGAGTCTACTGGATTCAGTCCATTTGAGCTAGTGTTTGGTCATGAAGTGAGAGGACCTTTGCTATTATTGAGTGAACAATGGCAAGAGAATGAGCCGCATATCAGTCTGTTAGACTATGTTAGCAAGTTCAAGGAAAGATTGCGTGCAGCTTGTGACCTTGCCAAAGAGAACTTGAAATCAAGTCAGGGAAAAATGAAAACTTGGTATGATCATAAGGCTAGAAGCCGTGAGTTTAAACCAGGAGAAAAGGTCCTTGTGTTGTTTCCCTTGCAGTCCAATCCATTGCAGACTAGATTTCATGGTCCTTATGAAATTCTGACAAAACTCAATGGTCTCAATTACATTGTGAAGACTCCAGATAGGAGAAAACCAAAACAATTGTGTCATATTAACATGCTAAAGCCTTATCATGACAGAAATGCTAGGGTTGCAGCTGTCACTTCAGATTCTCCAATGGTCGAAACGTGTGAAGATGAGGGGGAGTTTCAAGATGACAAACCAAGAATTAAAGCTGAAGTTCTTTCATGTAAATTGTCAAACACTGAAGTGTTGCAAAATCTTGATGTAAAACTCCAGCACTTAGAACCCTCACAGAGAGATCAGTTTGGAAGGTTGATCAAGAAATATGAGGATTTGTTTCCTGATGTTCCAAAGAGAGTTACTATAGCCTCTCATGATGTAGATGTTGGTGATGCCAAACCAATAAAACAGCATCCATACCGGATGAATCCCGAAAAGAGAAAGATTGCTGAGAAAGAGGTTGAGTAAATGTTAAAACATGATATTATCAGACCCTCCAACTCCGATTGGAGTTCACCCTGTGTGCTAGTTCCAAAACCTGATGGAAGTACTAGATTCTGTACAGATTATCGCAAAGTCAATGCTGTAACTAGAACTGATGTGTTTCCAATACCTAGGATTGATGATTGTATTGATAGTGTAGGGCAAGCAAAGTTTCTGACCAAGATTGATTTATTGAAGGATTATTGGTGTGTGCCTTTAACTGACAGGGCCAAGAGCATCTCTGCTTTTGCCACACCATCTGGATTGTACCAGTATGAAGTCCTACCCTTTGGCATGAAAAATGCCCCAGCCACGTTCCAAAGGATGATACAGTCTACAATCGCCGGATTGCCACACACCGGTGCGTACATCGATGACCTGATCACATGGAGTGACTCCTGGGAAGAACATCTAAAAGATGTAGAGACGTTGTTCCAGCGCCTGACCCAGGCTAACCTGACTGTTAACCTGAGCAAGAGTGACTTTGGTTGTGCTACTGTCACCTATCTGGGCTACGTCATAGGCCAGGGTAAGGTGGCACCCATAAATGCTAAAGTCCAAGCCATCATTTTCCAGTTCCTGACAACAAAAAAGCTTTGCGCCGCTTCCTTGGAATGATCGGGTACTACCGCAAGTTCTGCAAGAACTTTGCTGAGATTGCTCTCAGTCTAACAAACCAACTGAAGAAAGGCGTAAAGTTCACCTGGGATGATGCATGCCAGAGAGCCTTCGATCACCTGAAGTCTCTGCTGTGTCACTTCCCCGTGCTCAAATCTCCTGACTTCAACAAACCGTTCTCCATCGCGGTCGATGCTAGCGACCAAGCTTGTGGATCTGTGCTCCTACAGAGAAGTGACTCTGATGACATTGAGCATCCCGTGGCATACTTCTCCAGGAAGTTCAATCGCCACCAAAGGAACTATTCCACAATAGAGAAGGAACTGTTGGCTCTGGTCCTTTCTTTACAACACTTTGAGGTTTATGTTTGTACAGGACAAAAGCCAATGATTTTGTACACTGACCACAATCCGTTAATGTTTTTGAGTAAGATGAAAAACAAGAATCGGAGATTGTTGAATTGGAGTTTGATTTTACAGGAGTTTGACTTGGAAATTAAGCATGTGAAGGGTACAGACAATGTAATTGCTGATAGCTTATCCCGTGTTTGAATGTGTATATATATATCATGTGTTTGAATATTGTATGATGTGTATATATAGACAAGTGTTCACTTAACCATTTTGTATTGAAAAGAAAAATTTTGCCTTCATGAGTCAAAATTTTTCCCTTTTGGAATGGAGGTGTAATGTGAATATAGGCCACTAGATGGCAGTATTTACCTTTTTTTTTGTTAAGCTCAGACTGGAGTCATGTTTAGACATGTCCTGAACTTGTGGGGCAAGTCTCAGAAAATTAAAAAAAAGAGGTCTAAATGTGGGTGGGGTCTGCAAAAGAGTATATAAGGAAAAGAATTGAGACAGTAAAGTAGTAGGAGAAATTGCAAGAAGAAGGATACATGTGACCAGACCTGTCATTTCTGATCAAGAACTGTGAAGTTTCTTTTGTGGATTTTGCCTGTGTTTGAGCTTTTTTCTTTACCCAGGACATCACCAAGCCACCCCAACAAAAGGGACTGTAAATATTTCTGTTTTGTTTGTATATATATCAATCTTGGTCGTAGTTGTAGATAGTAGATTAGTTAGTTGTTATTGTCTGTTTGATTAAATGTGTTTGGGTTTTGAATTGTGTCGGTCATCCCTTGCTGTTACTGTTGCTGTAAATTTAATAACAAATTGGGGCCATAACAGATATAAGAAAACTAGAGTGGACAATCCTGTCACTTCCGAGGCGGCATACCGCCGCCATCTTGGGAATGTATATCGGAGCAGTCTTTTGCATAAGTGTTGGTGTGACCATGCTCGGTTTACTGGTATGTGACGAAGTAGGTCCTTTGTAGGACTTGTAATTATTATAGAACTGCTTTTGTTTAGAATGGCTCAAGACAGTAGGGTGATTTAAGAGAGTGTAGATTGTAGCTATAGGCATTTTTTAAAGTTAAAACCGTGTGTCCTCTGACTGTACAAAAGTGTGATGTATTTCTCATGTATTTATTATTACGTAGAATACGTACACAGTTCAAAATATACCACTACAACTCCCTCTGCTACTACTACTACACATTGTCATGTATTTAATTTTGTAATTCAACTAAAGTCTGCTGTTGTTATACCGCCCACTTCGGCACCAAGGTCCAGCTGGCGGTTCAGCGAAAATAGCGTTCGCTACAACGGTTTGTGTACAGCAGTGACGTGCAGTCGGAGCTTAGTTTGGTGAGGCAGAAACCTTCCCTTTGCTTGATTAGCAATCAGACGATTTACTAGTTTTGTAAGACTATTCGGCAGAATGATGGGCCATTTTAAGTTTCCGCGGCGTTATTACTCAGTAGGCTGCATGGAACTTGAAATGCTCACGCAACTGCAGATTTGCGAGTATTTGCTTACAGGAAGCCAGAGACGTGCGATGAGGTGAGGCAGTGACCCAAACTTTTATCACAGGATTTGGTGAACCTGTTCTCACTTACTGTTCCTGATTGACAATGAAAACAATTAAGACCAAGCCTTATGGAAGCCTGATACTAATAGAGGAGACAATAATAACTTCATTCACATATACGCTGCAATTCGAGACTGCAAGGATGAAAATCTGAATAATCAAATAGGAAAAATTCTCGGCTCTCTGTAATTCTGTGTATCATTTAAACATTTTGTTAATCGCATTACGAAAGAAGACTGAAAATAAACGCCCGCTTTTTGTTTGGGTGTAACAGCGCGTATTTAAAGGAGAATACATTATCTGCTATTGATTAAGCATTGAACTCTGCATAAGTCAATCTGCGTTAATATTTTTTGATGACATTGCTTCGGCTTCCTGGAAGCAAGTACGTGCAAATCTGCTGCTGAGCATTTCAGGTTCGATGTCCTGAGTAATAATGCCGCGGAAACTTAAACTGGCCCATCATTCTGCCGAATAGTCTTACTAAACTAGTTAATCGTCTGATTGCTAATCAACGAAAGGAGATGTTTGTGCCTCACCAAACCAACCTCCACCGCACGTCACTGGTGTACAGTATGTACATGACGGCATTCTACGATATCGATAACTGCAAACTCTCCACAGTTTAACATTTTCGGCTTCCTATTCTAAGTTAGGCATTGTGCGATGCTCTGACCCAGCTAGCAAGCACCTCCGCTCCGGATCTGCCCCGGCTCCAGCTAATCCGGCACAGAGCCGGGGCAGATCCAGTGCGGAGGAGCTTGCTATCTTGGGAGCCTTCGAGAGTTGCTCGATGCTTTGGCATTGCCTGAAGATAATATGGCCAGTATGCAGAAGAGGAAGGCCATCCAGTCACCAGATCTACGATTTATCCTGGGTTATACAGTATATTTCGCAATTGAAAACATGGTGGTAACATTACGTAGTTTTATTCGAATAAGCTGGCGGTACAGCGTTTGGAAAATATATCGGTTTAGCGATACTGGTACGAAGGGAGGCACATGGCGGAAGCGAATGCATTGGGGATTCTTATGCAGCTGGTCCAGCTGGCGTTTAGCGAATATGGCATACCGGTGGGAGGTATATTGAAAGATGACTTTATTTTCTTTCATGTCGAGAATACCTTCCAAATGTCACTCACGTAACGCGAGAATCACCCGAACGCTTTTTCTTTGAACGAAACGAAAACGTGGGTAACTGAGCGAATATAAAGGGTAAGACAATAATTCTTTAGCTTTGCCAAATAATGGAGCATAAAAATTGTTGTTCAATCTCAATTCCTTATTCGTGTCATTTTTAAGTATGAAAAGATATAAAAAGAATACGGAAAAAAGTCTCCACCCCCCTCAAAGGAGGAAAAAAAAAGTCTACGCTCATGTTCAGCCTACTGTTTACATGTGTCTCATCGGACATTTATACATACCCAAGATGGCCAAACTATTCTGCCGTCAGCGCTTTGGCCCAGCCCACGTGGCGTCCACTCTAGTTTTCTTATATCTCTGTGGCTCGGGCTACACGCAAAAAAAAGAGGCATGAGCTTCGTTTCAACACAGGCACTCGTTGGCTATAGCAGGCCGTAGACAGAGCAAGGAAGCTCGTAACTGGTCGAGTAAAGTGTCAATCGAAAGGTTAGAGTGCAGACTCCGTTTTCACGCAAATGGCAATGTACTGTGTAAATCTGTTTCGAAGCTACGACTACTAATGCTGCGAACTTTGCGGATAACCACCGACTCATTTCAAACGATGCAGCAGCTGTTCATGGATATTTACCGGTATAATAGTGTGTTTTGGACTAAAAACTTTACTTGGTTGGATTTACTGGAACTTCTTGGATGTAACAAGACCATGTTTGTGGGGATATGTTGAACAGGGGGAATACCAGCTGGCGTCATTGGTGAGTTACCTCAGTTCTGTAACAGTTCGTTTGTTTGTTTGTGGTCTGACATAGGCGTTGATTAAAGCTGCTGTGATGATTATACTTTGGAATGGTTGGCATCATTCAAATCTCAAGAATCTTAGCTTTCCGACGATATGTGGCGTGAGTATCTCAGTTGCATACAAGCTGTGTAAATGACGTAGTATGTTTTTAACTTCACTGACGGCCCGATTACGGGCCGTCGGAGTGGTAACGGGTTAAAGCTTATATTCGTGATCAATTAATTAGCTACACTAGTTCAATCACTAATAAATCAAATTTAGAAATGTCAACTTTAGACAGAGAAATTAAACAACTTGAGAGGGAGGTAACAATGACAAATTCTCATACACATAATGCACTTTCTGCTGCTAAGGCAGAAAATAGCTTAATAAGGTTAAAACAAGCATTTTATGAACAAGGGGAGAAAAGTGGAAAGCTATTAGCTTGGCAAATAAAAAAGTTAGATACTGAAAGAGCCATCAATAGTATTCAAAATCCAAATGGTGACCTAATTGTTGATCCTCTAGTAATAAATGATATCTTTGTTGCATACTATCAGACTCTATATAAATCAGATTTATCAGAATCAGATGAAGACCAAACTTCCTTTCTCAATGCACTCCCAATCCCCACCATATCTGAAGACGTTAAATCCTGGATGGATCGTGAACTTGAAGGTCAGGAAATTCTAGAGGCTATAAACCTCATGAAAGGAGGGAAAATGGCAGGTCCTGATGCACTTCCCATTGATATCTATAAATTATTTAAAGATAAGTTGATAAGTCCATTGAAGGATATATATAAAGAATCTTTTCAGAATGGCACTCTCCCCCCCCTCTCTTTGAAATGCACTTATTACCTTGATATTAAAACCAGACAAACCTCCCATTAAATGTGAATCTTATAGACCTACAGTATTTCTCTGTTGAACTCACAAAGATAATTGCTAAAGTTTTAGCTTTAAGGCTAGAGAAATGCCTCCCATCTCTAATAGGAAATGATCAGAATGGATTTATTAAAAATCGACAGGCATACTATAATATTAGAAGATTATTAAATATAATTTATGACAAAAAAACTATACAAGATTCATGTATTTTATCGCTTGACGCTGAAAAAGCGTTTGACAGAATCGAATGGTCATATTTATTTGCAGTACTCTCCCGCTTTGGTTTTGGACCTTATATTAGAAAGTGGATCAGACTTTTGAACTCAGGTCCATGCGCAGAGATAATGACCAATAATATTATTTCCAAATCATTCACTCTCCACCGTGGTACCCGACAAGG
Source organism: Gymnothorax reevesii (assembly GCA_029721435.1). Classification (NCBI taxonomy): domain Eukaryota; kingdom Metazoa; phylum Chordata; class Actinopteri; order Anguilliformes; family Muraenidae; genus Gymnothorax; species Gymnothorax reevesii. The sequence goes on along the minus strand of CM056574.1, from coordinate 24,645,567 downwards.
GTGCCCCTTGTCCCCCCTGCTTTTTATTTTAGCGCTGGAACCCTTTGCCGTCTCTATTAGAAATCACCCCATTATTAAAGGGATTCAAGTTGCAGATGTGGAGCATCGCATAGCTTTATTTGCAGACGATGCGTTACTTTTCCTGACGAACTTGGAGCAATCTTTCTCAGCTCTTGCTGTTCTGATTAATAGATTTGGGAAATTCTCAGGTTACAAAGTTAACAAAACCAAATCATCTGTTCTCTTCCTACAGTCCAACACCCGTTTATGAAAACACCTGAAGGATTTAGATATCTTGGTGTCTTTATTACTCCCGACCTAAACTCATTAGTCTCTGCTAATTATGACCCAATTATTTTAAAAGTGAAGGAATCTCTAAGTAGATGGGTCTCACTCCCCATGTCTGTGATTGGACGTATAAATGTTTTCAAGATGAATGTCCTCCCTAAATTTCTTTATCTGTTCCAATCAATTCCATTGCCACCTCCTCCTAAATTCTTCCAAGATATGAAAACTACTCTCACTAAATTCATTTGGAAAAATAGGCGCCCAAGACTTAGACTCGCACTTTTTTACCTCCCATTTGATAGAGGAGGCTTGAAGGTGCCTAACCTTCTGTGGTACTATTGGGCAGCCCAGCTTAGAGCTGCCCGTATGTGGTTCTCATCACATCCAGAACTACCTTGGGTCAAAATGGAAGCATTGTCTACAAAGGGGGTAGGGTTAGATTCATATTTATATTCTGATTCTTTTAGGAATTTAAAGAGAAACACGCAAAACCCATTTGTTAGAAACACCCTGATGGTATGGCATGAAGCTCGTAATGCTGTAGGTGACACTCCTCCTTTGTCTTGCCTGTGACCTATTTGGGGACACTCAGAATTCAAACCTGGTACGAATGATTTAGGATTCAAACAATGGTCATACAAAGGAATTAAAAGAATTATTGACCTTTATAATGGCGATACATTGATGTCCTTTAATGAAATCAAAGATAAATTCAACATTCCACAATTTCACTTTTTTAAATACCTACAGCTGCGAAGCTTTATTCACTCTAAGTTAAATTGCTTATCTAACTGTCCCCCGTTAACGGTGTTAGAACGATTTGAAACCCAGCACCAGCAAAGCAAAGGCCAGATTTCTATACTTTACGATATATTTTCTTCTCATTCTAATGAGTCGACTGACTTAGTAAGGAGAGCATGGAGTGAGGACTTTAATGAACGTGTTTTGGACGAGGAATGGAGTCAAATATGCTTAAAGGCCCAGAGGCTTTCCATTAACTCTAGACTTAAGTTGATACAATACAACTGGATAATGAGGATCTATTTTACCCCAGTAAAACTGAATACATTTAATCCAGACATCCCTGACACTTGTGTGAAATGTCAGACTCATAAAGGCACCCTCTTCCATTGTTTCTGGGAATGTGAGAAAATGCAAAAATTTTGGAAGGAAATAATGCATATAATCTCTCAAATAATTTCCATACCCCTCCCTATCTCTCCCAAATTCTGTATTTTAGGCCTCTACCCTGAAAATCTTTCTTTAAAATCGCATGAAGTCAAATTGATAAATCTCTGCTTTGTCCACTCAAAACGCCTCATTGCCATGTACTGGAAAAATATATCATGTCCCCCTATTAGTCATTGGCTTAAAGACTTATCCTCATGTCTGGCACTGGAGAAGCTGACTTATAGTCTTAAACATAAGCTTGGTGAATTCTATGAAATTTGGAGCCTTTTCTTGAATTTTCTTGAAAATACAAATTAATGAAATTACAGATCTGCAACATACCCTTGACCCTGTAACTATCTTCTAACATATCTTGTAAGGGCACTCAATGTTATTTGAATAACCTGATATTTTTGTGTGCCATAAATTAATTGATATGGGTTATATTACAATAATACCTATGACATGCTCCACACTGGCTATATAGTCCCTTAAATATTATCGCTCTGCTGCCTGTGTATGCTTAAATGGTATTGCACTGTGTATCTGACTGTGCAATTTTGTGCATCTTTACTTCCTCTTTCTTTCATTTATCAATGCATTTACTTTTTCTTTTTGTAAACTTTGATAGATGAGAAGCGGGGTGGGTGGGTTGGGATTAGGGTTATTTTAGTTCATATTGTTTGTCTATGTTTATTTTGTATCTGTGTACTTTGTGTGGTCTGCTGTATAAAAAAAATAAACTCAATAAATATAAATATAAAAAATAAATAAATAAATAAATTGACAAGACGGAAGTCACATGCTATGCAGGGAACAGGTTAATTGGATCACACTAATTACAAAGGAATGAACATGAGGAATTTCTTGATTACAAGAAATTGGCAAAAGCCAAAACGCGGACAGGGATCACAGAGACAGCCTACTGACAAACATTCAGCTCCAGTTAGGGAGTTCTACCGTGCACAGAGTGAGAGGCAGAACAGTAATTAGCCAGGTGCAGAAAATCTGCTTGAAGCACAGCAAAGTGAAGGCAAGGGGCGGAGACTAGAGCAGAGTGAGTGCTGAGAGCTTGTTAGTCAATTAGTAAGGTTCAGCTATACAATCCTAAGTGCTTATTAGTAAGTTAGTACTATAAACAGCGTTAGTCTTGGTTAATAAGTTTAACTAAAACAACAAACTGTTAGTATTGTTAGTAAAATAGAAAAGCAAGGTGAAGGGAGATAGGAAGGAATGGTTGAAATCCCAGAAACCCAGATTCAATGCAACTTGTGCTGAGATTTTGGCAACTTTTTAAAGTGCCAGAAGGTCTCATAAACCATTGTTGTTTCAGACCAGTTCACATAAAGTGAAACCGGCTTAAGCTCGCACACCAGACTGGACTGGCAGTCCAGAAACAGACTCAACCCTACTTGGAACTAACAAGTCAGCCTTCCTGTGTTTTGAATTAGAACAATATTTTGAGGAGTAACTTATGTAACTAGTTGCTGTAATGTACAAAATAAAATATGTCATTAAATTACAGTTACTATTAAAAATGTTGGTGGTTACATGAATGTATTATTTTGGGTTAAAAGCTTATAGAATATAACTTTGATTTGCATATTTTCTCATTTCTCTCTTTCCTTTTTTGCAGACCTCTGGAAGATGTGATTCAGCGAAGCCGAGGTTACAAATTTCAGTGCAACACCATCTAGGGTAAAATGTTTTTCAAAGACTGAAAGATTTTTCAGAAAAGTAATCAAATCAAATACTGTATTTACATGTTTTAAAGTGTAACCTAATAAAATACATTTTGTTCATGTTTTTGTTGTATGGTTATTGAGAGAATCCCAAAAGGAAAGCCATTCCAGAACTTCTAAAAATTAGCAGATAAGAAAAAAATGAACATATACTGTAACCTGTATACTTAAGAGTTGCTATAAATATGGAAATGAATGAATAAACTTTTGATAGCCTGTCTCTAGTATTAAATTTATGCGCATATCATGCATTAAATTACTGTCACAGTCATGGCTAATGGCTAAAAGAAGCTTAACACTGAAAGTATGTCAAAATTACATAATTTTGGCATCAATTTTTGAGGAGATTGATATTGAAACAATGTCAAAATAACCTGAATAACGTCATCATAACATCAATTTTTAAGCAAACCCGACATTGAGATGATGTCGAAATGACATCACTGAGGTCAAATTTTGACATTTGGTTAAAGAAGCTTGACATCGAAATGATGTCAAAATTACATCATGATAACATCCATTTTTGAGCACGCTTTGTAACAATGTCTAAAAGCCATCAATAACATCAACATTTGGCATCAATTTTTGAAGGAAAATTGTCAAAATTTTGATGTTTGATTTCCATTTTTTACCAAATTTTGACCAAAAGGTGACATCAATGTTTGATGTCAAATTGATGTTAAATTAGCATCAGGTGCCCACTGGGATGGTAAAGGTGATTGCTTTCCAGCTTGAGAGGACACACCCAATGGAATTTCTGAATGTAAGTGCTTGTGACTGATGCACTTGTTAGCACTGATGGTGGTCTGAGTGCGACTGAAACATTTTTTTTTCACCTTTTCTTTTTCTTTTAAAGACGAGAGTATTCAATTACATGCCAACAGTGTCTAAAAAGAAGGTGGAAAATGCGAGAGCAACATGGCCCAAGCAGATGAACAGAATCCTAATTCTTAAAAACAATTTTCATGAAGTTGTGTGCAATTTCCAAAACCCAGAAAAGGAACCTGGCAGTTCGTGTCTTTGTTTCCCAGTAAACTTCTAGGAAAGACATCACAGTGGATGGTGTACATATAATTTATTCATCTATTTATTCCACTCCCAATCTTGGACTCCCATCAGGAACCTTGACTTGAAGTCTTACATAATTTATGTGATCCATTTGAAAGTGACTGCTGAGTGTTTACCTTCCATGCCAGCCTAGAATTATGACAGCTGACCTTGTGCTGCTCCAGATAATCTGTTGCAGCGTGGATACGAAAGCAACGAAAAGCTCCCGCTGTTTTCATCCTATCAAAACTATTTTCCAGAATACTGCTCACAAGCATTAAAATTTGCACTTTTGAAAGAAAAGCATCGTTATATATTTTGATCACCCACTATTTTCCCCATTGCATGTCTTCATTTGTGAAACATATGTCAGGCTTTTAAATCTCTCAGGTGGGGAGAGTTTAAAATCCGCAGAAGAACCCAAGTCGTCAATCGCTGCAGTGGATGGAAACTCAATTCCCTTAAGAGGCGGCTGTGGAATCCTAATACTTCTCCACATTATACAATCGAGGATCATTCAGAAATGAGCATGTCAGCTGCATCCACTCCTGTTTCAATTCATAGGAAACATACCAGAGTCCTTTGTAGTCCTGGAGCAAGTCTCCTCTGATGCCAGATGTGGGATTTGGTTCGCAGATGATGAGGAAGAAACAGAGAGAGATTCACATTGAGAGTTCGCTAAAATGTGCTGTCGTAAAGGAAGCAGCGATTCCTGCAAAAGATCCACTGATCCATACTGGCGCGGCCTCTGATCTGATGTTAGAGAGCGAAATATCAAAGAAAAAAACATAGAGGGTGCCAGGTGGTTACAGAATCGCGTCCGTTATGAGTGCAAGCGCGTGACTGCTGTGGGACCAGCCGATATGACCCATGCAGCAGATGCGAAACACACACCAAAAAATTCACTTTTCTCTTCAACTCACATCTGCGAGGGAAGAAAAGTACATTTTTTTCAAATTTCTTGCTCTCTCTTTTTTTTAAAAAAAAGCCATGCACCCGCACGCACACGCACGCACGCGCACACACACACACACACACACACACATGCACACACACACACACACACACACACACATGCACACACACTGGGGCAGTCACAAGATGAGACAAGTCTCTAAATTCTCACGAACTTACCCAGCACTGGCGAACAAGAGCCGGGCGGGGGGGTGAAAGAATGTGTTCCTCGGAGGGCCTGGCTGCTATCCAATCACAAAGTAAACCGTGTGCTGTACGATCAGAGGGGACAGAGGTAGACAGCTTGCTGTACTCTCCTGGTCTACTGCTACTTGTCAGAGGGCTCTGCCAGCCCACCCCCCTCCACCTCTGAACTGTCAAAGCCAGGTGTCATCACTGTTATTGTGTGGCGGCTAGTTACTGCATTTACCCCCTACCCCACCCCTTCAGTTTTGTAGCTAATGACTGGTTCCTCTCTTAGCCTCAGCTGGCCCATTCAAAGAATTCAGAGGTTTGCTTTTCATGAGTTTGGCAAAGTGAAATCATAGACCTGCTCGGGGTTGGAACAGCCCACTTATAACCCCATGAACTCCTGATGTCCCAGAGAGGAAATCAGCATATAATGCTGTCAAGGGAGCTGGTCTGTATATTCCATTGGCACAAATTCAGGAACACAAATAAGTCATTAGGAATCAAACTCTCTGAACTCCTCTCAAACTTTCTTCCATTGTGTGTTTACTCAGGAAATGATCTGTACAATGTGTCCCTCAGTGTACTGAGCATCACTGCTCACAGTTTAAGGGAACTACAATCAGAAACGTGCAGTGCATCAGTGCATCCATTCCATCTGCAATAAATCACGCATTTTCATATTCATGGCCACTATCATTCCACGTTTTATGAGTTTACGAGATAAAAAATATAACTTTAAAATGTTTGATAAAGAGCGATATATAATAATGTAAGTTTTGGCAACACTGAAAGGTATATTATTCAGGGGAAATGGAAATGAAAGAATTGAAATTAAAACTGACGTAGAAAACAATTACCATCTATGGGAAAGCAGCAAATAGAAGATAAGCATTACTATGCCATCAGCAATGAACTGAATAGTTTGACCGCTTCATAAGGTCCTCAGATCCAACGCTAGAGAAGAAGAGTAAAGGGGCAAAAGCTGAACAGTTTGCTTCAGTGCACATTTGAAAGGTGTTTCCCATCATACTCAGTAATTACAGAACAAATTAAACAAAGCAGAACTTAGTAGGCAACTATGAAAAAAAAACCTCGCCTCAGTAACATGCTATGTTGTTTTGTTGCAAATTTCTCAATGACTCATGAGTACTGTGCTGAGACCAAACATGACAAAATAAAAACCAGAAGTGCGGCACTAAGATATTTTCGCAAGGTCAGCTATCCAGAGCTCAATTTGGACTTCTGGAAGGAGGAATACGATTGGGCGAAAACAGCGAGATAGCGAGAGCATTCCATCCCTTTTCCAAAACCATGTTTGCGGCTCCAAATCATTTCCAGTCTTCAGAACGGGGGTGTGTGCAGTGCCGAACTCCCACACGGCAATAATGTTTGTGGTGATAAAATTTGACACTCAGTAGGCCCTCCCACAGCAGCAGAAATGCCAAGCTCTTAACAATCAGCCGCGCAAACTTTGATGCAGCACAGTCGTCTTGAACTCCAGCGTTTAAGAAGGTATGCAACTAGAGAGCAGCCTCTGGTCAACTAAGCCTAAAGAGTAAAGCCACAGAAACAGCGCGGCTACGCTACAATACAACCAACATGCTACAGAGTCCTTCTCTTCCTCCATCACGCTCTTCCTCAGTCCTCTCCTCCTTACTTCTCCTCTTTTTCCTCTCCTACTTCCTCACTCTTCGCCTATCTCTTGTTCTGTTTCCTCTCCCCAGCATAAATATGAATGGCATTGGAGAAAGGGGAGCCATAAATCCTTTTTCAGAAACCCCTGCCATATGTGCTTGAGGTAAAAAAAAAAAAAAAAAGGAGACTGAAAATGGCTTTCCCCTGAAATGCTAGACTCTCGCAGGAAGCCGGCACCATGGCTCGAGGTGCTTCTTTCCAGCCCAGTCTGTCTTTCTCATCTCAAATTTAGAAAAACATTTCCCCCCCTCCTAATTTTTGCAAGTTACATTTTTTATCTTGCGCTTGGGAACACACTCTCTCACGGTCGGGTTATGCCGCTTCCACGGAATTCACCATTAAGGCCAGTCAGCCTGTGAGACAGATGGTTTCAGTTACTCACTCGCGAACCACAACCTGATTCTCAAGCAAGCTGCACCCGAGGTCACGACAGTATGACTCGTTTCCGAGGAAACCCATCAAGCGGGAACTGGCTACCCGCTGGGCTGCCTCCCTCAGGCCTTAAGGCTGATTCATACTCCAAAAGAACAGAGAAATTTGTTCTTGTTCTCGGGGCTGCGAGAACAAGAACAAAGTTCGTTTTGACCGGGACATTTCATACTTCACGAGAAACTCAAATGCCGAACTCCTGTGGGCTGTTTCAATAAAGTTTACTTGTCCGACCGAGTCAGACCATCAGTCGAGTGAAAAGTCGGACCTTCGACAGACCATGTCCGTCAGGTGTTTCGGTAAAACAGAAATAGGATGTCCGACCATGGTCCGACGCGGACGGACGGTTCGTCACTGTTCGTTCAAAGTTGCGTGAGAATTTACACTTCAGCGATGCACTGCTTTGCTACTTGGCATTCAAATATTTGAAATAAGTTAACGTTAAATGAAAAAGAAAAAAAAAAACAATTCTCATTAGGTAGATCATTAACCACTATTCAGACATAAATTAACTGCGCTCATCGCTGTAGGATGTCACGTAACGTCCATTTTCAGTGGGCTATTTAATGAATACACCGTACACCGTGCAGAAACTACAATTGGCAACACAACGAAGATATTAATCGCACAAAAGACATTAAAACATTCATATCGTCACGATGGCTCATTTTACAGAATTGACTTAAGCAGACGGGCGATAAGCAGAGCTCCACTCTCAGTCACACTAAGCACCACGAATACGATGTTAAACCACTGAGCACCATGGCGGGACCGCTCCGTAGCCAGTGCTCCATTAGTGTTCACATAGCATGCGTAAAAACACTTTTTGTCGCACTTGAGGTGAACGGCACTAACGATTTAAAAGTTAAATCTTTACGCATTGTTAATAAATTATGTGTTGTTGTAAGAAAAATTCATTCACGGATTTAACAGAGCCCCGCATCTGGGTGTCGCGGGCATTGGTACTGTCTTTCCATTCTCGAAATATTTTGGGCTGTGTGCACTTCCAGACAAAATAAAAAAATAACGCCGTATATTGGGGTTATATTTTTTTGTCCGACTGGATTTCAGGACAACTCTCGAGTAGTCCGACAAAGTGGACGGGCCGTTTAGTGATACACTCAGAAAAAGACGGACCATCCGATCCAGTCTGTCGTGTTCATTTAAACAGCCCCCTGTTAAGTCAAAGGGTCACGCCCACTCCATCTTTCTAACCAATCATACAACAGTTCTCGGACACCACACGAGAAAAAAGTTCTGCCCAGATGATGTGTCGAGAACAAGCTGCAAGAACTCCGAAACCAGGGCTGCGAGAACAAAATGACGTCATTTTGTTCTTGCAGCTTCGAGAACAAGAACAAATTTCTCTGTTCTTGTGGAGTATAAATCAGCCTTTAGGCTTTAGAGACAGTCTGAGATTTTATGTCACCCCAGAAAAAAACACAAATAAAAAAGAGAAGACTCTGAAAACACGACTGTTTCTGATTGATAAATAATTTACAATATTTCAGAAACTTTTCGGCATAACATTAGGGACATTAGGTACGATTGTGCCATATCGTGCCACAATACGATTGTCCACCCTCAGCTCTCCCCCCTCTGGTCAGTTTTCACCTTAGCAATGTTGTTGCGTGCCTGAGTACGGCTCTTCTTCTCAAAATTCTGATACAGTTGGTGGCAGGTATTTTTTTTTAAATTTGGAAATTTTCACAAAGAAGAGGAAGCCACGGAAATTGATCTTTTTTCATCGCTTGAGCTGCCAGGCTTTCGCACCGCTTTCCGCACTTTTAAGATATTGTAACCACATTTTCTGTAGTTTGTCTCGGCACTTTTCTATTGTTCTGCAATAACCACACAAATGTAAATTCTCTGAAATTATTCCATAAATCTATCCATTTCTGAGTGTTGTATCCAGTTGTGATTGTTTGCTTTCGTTTGCCCTCATTTCGCGAAAGCATTTAATTTCATTATCCCAAACAAAAAAACAAACTGAAGAGCTCCACCGGAAAATCTAGAGCTGTGAAGAACCAGGTGGTACAGAACATTCTAGATCCTGATCTGAACTACAGAAATACAGTACTTCAGTGAGGGGGGTGAACAAAGAATTCAATGGGGAGCATTACATTGGTAGTGCCACAGTTCAGACCTCACAGCACCCTCTCCACACGCTGGTTCCCGCAGTTACCTGCTCCGGATTCGGATGACGTCTCCAACTCTGATGTTTTAGGGGATTACCAGAAGGTTCAAGTTCCTGACAACGGAGGCGGCACAAGCTGGAACTGCAGACAGCCCCCCCAACCCCCCCCCCATGTGAATTGACACACAGCAAGCAGGCCAGACATGGTGACACACACTTCAAAATACAGAGGGGATACTGTGACTGGTATTTTAAAAACCGATTTGAGTAACTGGCTGACTTGAAGGCATCACAACTTAACAGCATGTCGTAACGTTAACTGTGAAAACAGCAGGTAGCCCCCTTGTGTAGGGTTAGAACAACCCAGAACCTACCAATTAGACACCACACTGTGGAAAACAGCCAGTAAACGCGGGACTCTGTGGCAAAGAGAAATATGCAGAGGATTGGACAATGCGTGTGACCTTAGCATGTAATTGTTAGCCTTACAATCTAAAATATTGCTGTACAAAGACAAATTGGCGGAGTCAGATACATTGGGACGGTCCGACAAAGAAAAGACACATTTTAAACTAAGAGAAGCAAACTACAGTAAATCCAATGAAGTGGAAAGGAAGATGACTGACAAAAGACACAAAGATACAAGTAAGGCTACGAGGTGAAGAACAAGTTACATTATGTACACCAAAATATAAATATGAGTAAAAACAAGTAAAAGCTACTCTTAACGATGCCCTAATAAAAAAGTAGCTCAATCTTTCGAACCTCTCTCTCAGTTAGAAATTTAAAAAAACATTGGAGATACAATTGTTTGTCCATTCAACTGCATTTTTAAAATCCATTCCTCTTGAAAATTTTTAACAGTTTTTCTGACAAAGCATAATTGAATGGTTCCACAATTTTCAATTTCACATCATACAGCAACAACCAAAAAAACAAAAAAAAAATCAAGAAAAATTTCCGAGCATTGGGAGATTTTTTTATCCTCTAGATAGACACAGAAAGATGATATCAGACCCAGGAATTTTAAAAAAAAAAAAACAGAAGTTGACGAAAAGAATACCTATGTGACAACATAGCTTAAGAGATAATGAACAGGTTAGGAAAGAAGAGTAACACTTCACAAGAATTTTCACTCCAGACCTCATCAACTTTGTACTTGGTAAAAACTGACAGCAGAGCTATTGGTCCATTCATCATTAATTCCTATTCACTCCAATTTTAAATGGAAATGAAAGAAAATGTAGCTTTTGCATTCATTAATTGTGAACGAACATTTGAGTTCAGAAAAAGCTTTGAAAATGTAAAATCAAACAACAATATATAACTTAAAAATACATTACATGTTTTAACTAATTATCGAAGTGTTTTTATGCTTGCAGTATTTCAACCTCGTAAGTTAATATTCCCGACAATAGTTAAATCAATATCATCTGACCGTATTGTGAAGTAATGCCACAAAGCGAGTAGACACGTAAATTCAGAAAAGATGAATAGGAAAAAAGATTAGAATTGTTAAAATAAATAGGAGACAAGTGGGGATGACTATTTCCAGGCTTGAAATGGACAGATGAATTGAGGAGCTCACCTCTGATTTTTCCGTACGGTTTTGTTGCTCAACCTGGGCCGCAATCTCATTCATGTTGGTCTCTCGTGCCATGCATCCCATCACCACCTCCTGAAGAATGTAATGCACCAGCAAAATTAAATAAAAAAGGCAAGAGTGAGCACATACGTTTTGCAAACAGCAAAAAACTGTTCGGTAACAGAGTTACAACTTTGTAACTCCTTTACTGACCAGTTATTTCCCCCGTTTTCACCCAAAATAAATCAAATGAACAAAATTAGCTATTTTGTTGTTTGAAGTACTTGGCAAGACCTACACAAAGCGATTGAAATTATAACTCTATCTTACTTAGTTTAAGAGCTCTGATACAAAATACACCAAACGTGTAACTCCGTTACCGCGTGACCTGGCCCATATGTATGTCTCATGTTCCTTTTAATGTCATTATTGGTACATTTTCAGTAACCACACTTCCAGTTATCAATTATTCAATTAAGGTATCCTTGGTTCATGGTTTTTGGATACGGCACTCTCTAACCTCCAAGATTGTTGCCTCTTTACCTGGGCAATTCTGACCAATGAGTGCACATGCGGGAAGGAGATGAGTGGAAGACGGCATTTGACACACCCCTCCAGCTACTACTAATACCTGATAATGTCCTTCAGGTGCGCTAATGCCCCCGCTATGTTCTAGAACAGGGGTCCCCAATCCGTCCCAGAAAGGGCCGATGTGGGTGCAGGCATTCCTTGCAACCAAGCAGCTACACGTCTGTGCTAATGAATAAGCTTATTAGCAAAGAGATCAGGGGTTGATTAGTAGTATCAGGTGTATAATTGCTTGGTTGCAATGAAAGCCAGCACCCACACTGGCCCTTTCTGGGAAAGACTGGGGACCCCTGTTCTAGAATATCATTAATGATGTTCTACAAGACATGGTCTCTAATAAAACTATTTTTAATGTCTAATAAGACGAAAGGCCCACACTGTGCCGGATTGGACAAACCCCAAAGACCAAAAACAGGTACAGAGGTTTCATGGGTTCACCATTGTCTATATGTGGTTCATCTGGGGGTACTCCACGGTGGCAGCTCCCTTAATTAAAGGGTCTTCGGGGTAAAATTTTCAATTTTTTTCTTTTTTGAATATTTCAATATTTTTGATTTTCACATTAAAAAAATAAATAAAGGAATGCAGTGAGATGCCAGTAAACACGAAGAATCTATGTTTTTGCCTCTACCTCACTTGTTACTTATGACTTTAAATGCAAATTACCGAAAATCACTATTTTGACTGATGTCCAACCTTGTGGCTGTCATTAAATCATGAAAGGACAAGATTTTTTTGATCGGTGCATCCCTAGGGGTTAATTTTTAAAAAGTTGATGATAGCAGTATTCATTATGGTCACATAACAGAGCTCATTAATTATTCATAAATGTTGCAAACAAAAAACTCCTATGTCATTTCTTAGAACTATTTTCAGCCTTTTGTATAAGACTAATTTGAGTAAAATCTGATCATGGGTTACTGAAATATCAGTGCCACAAAATATTTTCAGATTTTGTCATGAAAGTGCCATTTCCATGGCAACCGTGTACATTTTTTATAAAAATACTTCAGTTTATAAGGGTTAAAATCATGTTGAGTATGTTTATTTCTTAGTTTTTACATTATTATGGTTATTTCTACCCTTTACCCTGAAGACCCTTTAAGTCCACCAAAGTTCCCTCAGCTGGATCCTCCAGGGGGCCTCCGCTGTCTGCCAGCTAAAAAAGCTATTCACCCCCCGTCCTCATGCTCCCTAACTCCCAGGGACAATTTATCAAAGAAATAGACACCCCTTATATGGGTGGTGGAGCAGTCCTTTCCCAGAGAGCAGCTGATGGCAAGATGTGCCTTTTTTAGTTGGCAGCTGTCTCTTGTGGGGAAGAATTACTCTATTGGGTGACCAGGAGCTTGTGGTGAAGCTGGTGTTCAAGGAATGGACACATTAGTTTGAGGGATCCGGTATTGCCCTCCATTTTTGGATGGACCATCAAATTCTGGAGTATCTTTCCATTTCAACCCTTATGTTTCTTCGACTTGGCAAGATTTGACAGATCATCCTAACCTGTTGTCCTGGATCCAAGAAAACCAAATGTGACTCATTGTTCCATCTTTACTCCCCTTTACCTGACAAACCTTCTGACACCATCCACCATGCACAATGTCTCCTGGCAGTCTCCAAGGTCCAGATCGAGTTCAAGGTCAAAGCAGCGCTGCTGTCATGCTCCATGTTCAATGTGCCCGTAAAGCCCACACACTTTCTCTGTGGCATTTTTCGGCCTTTCAGCAGCAGGACAAACATCATTGCTGTCCAGCTCCTGCCTAACATATGCAGTGGCAGATTTAGATATGGGTGACATGGGCAGTCACCCAGGGTGGCATCTTGACAGGGAGTGCTGGCGAGAGCACAAAAAACACTCATTTGCTGCCATCACTTGATTAGATAACTTCAGTCAGTGGATTTAAAATATGCACCTGGATGCCCTCTAGTCAACTCAGCAGGCTGCTGGCTGCCTACGTTCTGGCAAAGATACACCTCTCTGGAGAGGTCTACCCGTACTTATAAGTATATGCCACATTAGCAGCTTTGTTTGGCTCATTGCTCTGACACGTTAGAGCGTCACCCATATCAGGGAGTGCAGGGTCTACATATAAACAAATGCAAGTAAACGGAATGTGTATTTTCTCATTCTATAACTTTTACACTTCCCAACTGATTTCAACAAGGCGAATATGCTAGGGTTTATGATCTACATGGAGTACGAAGAAAACGTTTTTATCTTCAGTAACTTTGAATCCCAGTAAGTTAGTTAACCTATGATTGCTGTTAGATGAATTTGTTACGTGGTGGAAGATCATTCTCTGTTGTAATGAATTGTAAAAACTCGTTCAAGTTTTGACCTAGCTTCTGTCCTCTGAAGATTACCCCAGACCAATACCCGCAAATGGCCATTTTAGTGTCTTTAAAAGCTTTAAATTTGTCAATAATTATTTATCGACATTATTTCTAGACATTATCGATGACGTTAGCTTAGCAATGAACTGGGAAAGAATTTTGTATCAAACCTCAACTTTTCGGATTTTTATTTGAACGATTTGAGGAGGGGGCACCAATATAGTTTTGGGGGGTTTTATTAGTGAGAAGGGGGTTTAGAATTCAATATTAATATTTATTTCACCGAATGCACATGCTGTGCATGCCCTAGCAACTCGGTGTGTCAATCATATTATGGCTACCGGCGTTATATGCCACTACCACATCTAGCAGCACAGCACTAGAAACTAAACTCTAAATTCTCTTGACTGGATGTGCACTTGACGTTTTCACACACCGATTGCTTCTCTGGGTATGCAGAGTGATGAAGAATTACCAAGAAAGTAATTATTTCATTCAATAATGGTGCAGGTTGAGTATGGAATTCTTTCCGTTTATTTGTTAGCCTATGTTGCTATTCTCACTTATAAAATAGGCAAAAAATAATCTATTGTCACTGTCAGTTCCACTAGTACATAACAATGTATTGATATAATTTCTAATAAGCAAGGATGATGATAGCTTGGGCTTGGCTGAAAAAATAAGTTAGAAACAATTTAATCTGACGTAACACTTCATCATTTGGTTACCCTTCATTAGCAGACAATGTAAAGCTTATTAATTGTACTGACTAGGTCCTAGGTGTAGAAAATGACCTTTTCAATGCTGTAAACTTAAGTAAAGTATGCATCTGATGTCTAATACACGGATAGAGTTGTTGTGTTGGTGGTTGTTGTGTGGTTCTGGTTCCTATTCTGAAATCATAATAGGCCTATAACATACAAGATCAAATGTGAATTATAATTAATTAATAGCCTGCATATGGTGCCAGAGACGTGTTTATTGTATTTCACTGCAAATTAAGGGGGACTTTCGAAATATACTCTTCAAGGAAAGAAATGCAAAAAGGATATTTTCATTAATTAAAGCATCTAGAGGTAAAATTTGAAAAGAATTATAATGGGCATGGTGTCACACGAGTAACCAAATGCATTTTCAACATCCAACATCCCAGTAAGTTAACCGACTAGGAAAACAGATCAAAAAGAATGAAAATCTGCAGGAATGCAGCTAAATGTAATGCATGAAATCAAATGATGTGCATGTTGGGGCACGTGCATCTGGTGACGACAGCCCTATAATAATGATAGGTTCTCAGTTGTCTAGCATTCTTTCTGAAGTGACCGTGGACGCAGCAGGTATGCCAAGGCTTACAGAAGCACAGAGGAACCATGCCAATAGCCAATTGGAAGCAGGCAAATCCAGATCTACTGTTGCCAGGGCCTTTATTGTGTCTCCCAGTGCCATCTCGAGACTATGGGACCAATATCAGCAGCATAGATCAACTTGTAACCTCCCAAGATCTGGTAGACCCTATGTGACCACACCAGCCCAGGATCATTACATTTGGTAATGTAGTCACCTCCGTCAAAGGACAACAACTGCAAGGTCTACTGAATCGGTTATACCAGGTTTGTGCAGGATATCAGATCAAACCATATGCAACCGTTTATTTGAGGCAGGCATTCGACCCAGACGTCCTGTTTGAGGTGTCATATTGATGCAGCAGCATCATCAGCGACAACTTTAGTGGAGCCAGGCGCCTACTCTGTGGCCTCAGATGCAATGGAGACAAGTGTCGTTCAGTGACGAATCACATTTTTTGCTACCATCGGCAGGATAGCAGAGTTCAAATATAGCAACGGAGGGGTTAACGTTTTGCAGCAAACTGTGTGCAGGAAGGTGACAGATTTGCTGGTGGCAGCGTAGTGATGTGGGCAGCCATATTTTACGATGCCAAGACAGATCTGGCTCACATCCAGCGTAACCTCACAGCACAGCGCGACGTGAATGAGATCCTGCATCCACATGTCGTCCCCATCCTGGCCAATGTCAACGCGGTTTTCCAGCATGACAATGAAACCACAACCCCAGACTCTACCGCACTGCAGGCTGTGTGGGCTACGATTCCTCGGGATGTGATTTGTCATCTCATTGCTTCTGTTGGCAGGAGGTGCCAGGCAGTCATCAACTCACGAGGAGGGAACACTCATTATTGACCCCAAGTGACCTTTAACATGACCTTGAGACCTGTCTCCATAGTAAGAGCAAAGTGGATTGCCATTGATAAACTGTTAAAAAAAGTTGCGCTTCTCTTCCATGTAATTTATGTATTAAATTCAGTACCCAAATGCCATGAAATATGGCTTTGCATTTCTTTTTTTGAAGAGTATATTTGGCGACACCTTCTAGCACTGTCTAATGTCTTTTCATTTATTCATTCTTTTTTATTTTGAATGCATATATTGGGTGCATATTGCCTTATTTGTGCATTCATTAATGTTACTGTTCCGAGTGCATGTGCAAAAAATTTTTTGTGCATATTGTTTTGTTTTTTGCAAAGGAAACATTGGAGAAGTTCTCACCCCGGATCGCCAGCCCATTGACTATAACCCAAGTATTATTATCATCATGTGCTGTCAGGCTCCTCCTTTCACCTCTCCTTCACCCTGTCTATCATGTGCTGAAGATTAAACCTGCCTCTGTGTCCTGTTATAGTCCTCCCTCCCATTCCACACCTCCCCCCGCCACATCCATGGTAACTCCACTTGCACTTCGCTTCGGATCTTGGACTTTTGGCATGGGCACGCGGTCGGCAGTTCCTGATCAGCTGGTGGGAGTACTGGCTCCTGGGTCTTCGCGCAAAACATCCTTGACCCTTCTCTTGTCTGCAATTTTCAGCAACATGGCCAGGAGGACGGTGATGGAGGTGCAAGGGGCGCCGTCACAACTCTTGTGTTTTCTTGATTGGCTCCTCCCCTTTCCAGCGACCTGCATGTGTTTTGCGGTTGGGTCTCCTTTTATTCATTTATTGTCATTTTTTCCCCTTGCCCAGGTGTAACTCAGTATGTGCTGCACTCTCTCTCTCTGTGGTCTGTGTACATACACAAGCTTACGTTTAGAGATGCTAGATTCTAATACTTTGTCTCTCCAAAGCCTCCTAGTCAGTTTATGTTCAAGTACTCAGCAGAGCTCTTCATTCATGTATTTATTAGTACTTTAATGATATGGAGAATATCAAAATTACTCTTCAGATTCTTGCTGATGGGAACTACAGTGTAGTGATGATTATACACCACCACTTTCATCTAAAAGGGGGCTTAATATGTCACATCTTAACAATTATGTAGTGAAAATGTATTGAACAATACTAGTAATGTGAACAAAAAAAAATTATTCCCACGAGTATATTGATGTAAAAAAACTTTGTGCACAGTGTCACAGTGTTAAACACAATAGCATGACGGAAGGAACTCTCTGAGATTGTTTGCATTGAGGCTTTACATGATGCTGAGGGCATTAAATGCTGCCATGACACTATGAGAAACACCATCAAGCGTTTCAAAGAGACCAGTTCACTGAAAATTATTGAGAACAGAGGTGCAAAACAGAAGTGCTTCTGATATTCGTAATTTGTTTATAATAAGTAATGTTATGGCCCCAATTTGTTATTACATTTATAACACAACAGCAACAGCAAGGGATGACAAACACAGTTTTAACAACTAAAACACATTTAATTTTTAACAAAGACAAAGACTAATAACAACCTACAACTAAACACCAAGATTGATAAATAAGAAAAAAACAGAAATAATTACAGTCCCTTTTTGGTGGGGTGGCTTGGTGATGTCCTGGATGAAGAAAATGCTCAAACACAGGCAAAGAAATCCACAAAAGAAACGTCACAGGTCTTGAACAGAATGGCAGGTCTGGTCATCTTCTTGCAATTTCTCCTACTACTTTACTGTCTCAATTCTTTTCCTTATATACTCTTTTGCAGACCCCACCCACATTTAGACCTCTTTTTTTTAATTTTCTGAGACTTGCCCCAGACATGTCCAGGACATGTCTAAACATGACTCCAGTCTGAGCTTAACAAAAAAAAGGTAAATACTGCCATCTAGTGGCCTATATTCACATTACACCTCCATTCCAAAAAGGAAAAATTTTGACTCATAAAGGCAAAATTTTTCTTTTCAATACAAAATGGTAAAGTGAACACTTGTCTATATATACATATCATACACATTCAAACACGGGATAAGCAATCAGCAATTACATTGTCTGTACCCTTCACATGCTTAATTTCCAAGTCAAACTCCTGTAAAATCAAACTCCAATTCAACAATCTCCGATTCTTGTTTTTCATCTTACTCAAAAACATTAACGGATTGTGGTCAGTGTACACAATCATTGGCTTTTGTCCTGTACAAACATAAACCTCAAAGTGTTGTAAAGAAAGGACCAGAGCCAACAGTTCCTTCTCTATTGTGGAATAGTTCCTTTGGTGGCGATTGAACTTCCTGGAGAAGTATGCCACGGGATGCTCAATGTCATCAGAGTCACTTCTCTGTAGGAGCACAGATCCACAAGCTTGGTCGCTAGCATCGACCGCGATGGAGAACGGTTTGTTGAAGTCAGGAGATTTGAGCACGGGGAAGTGACACAGCAGAGACTTCAGGCGATCGAAGGCTCTCTGGCATGTATCATCCCAGGTGAATTTTACGCCTTTCTTCAGTTAGTTAGTTAGACTGAGAGCAATCTCAGCAAAGTTCTTGCAGAACTTGCGGTAGTACCCGATCATTCCAAGGAAGCGGCGCAAAGTTTTTTTGTTGTCAGGAACTGGAAAGTCCATGATGGCTTGGACTTTAGCATTTATGGGTGCCACCTTACCCTGGCCTATGACGTAGCCAAGATAGGTGACAGTAGCACAACCAAAGTCACTCTTGTTCAGGTTAACAGTCAGGTTAGCCTGGGTCAGGCGCTGGAACAACGTCTCTACATCTTTTAGATGTTCTTCCCAGGAGTCACTCCATGTGATCAGGTCATCGATGTATGCACCCGTGTGTGGCAATCCGGCGATTGTAGACTGTATCATCCTTTGGAACGTGGCTGGGGCATTTTTCATGCCAAAGGGTAGGACTTCATACTGGTACAATCCAGATGGTGTGGCAAAAGCAGAGATGCTCTTGGCCCTCTCAGTTAAAGGCACACACCAATAACCCTTCAATAAATCAATCTTGGTCAGAAACTTTGCTTGCCCTACACTATCAATACAATCATCAATCCTAGGTATTGGAAACACATCAGTTCTAGTTACAGCATTGACTTTGCGATAATCTGTACAGAATCTAGTACTTCCATCAGGTTTTGGAACTAGCACACAGGGTGAACTCCAATCGGAGTTGGAGGGTCTGATAATATCATGTTTTAACATGTACTCAACCTCTTTCTCAGCAATCTTTCTCTTTTCAGGATTCATCCGGTATTGATGCTGTTTTATTGGTTTGGCATCACCAACATCTACATCATGAGAGGCTATAGTAACTCTCTTTGGAACATCAGGAAACAAATCCTCATATTTCTTGATCAACCTTTCAAACTGATCTCTCTGTGAGGGTTCTAAGTGCTGGAGTTTTACATCAAGATTTTGCAACACTTCAGTGTTTGACAATTTACATGAAAGAACTTCAGCTTTAATTCTTGGTTCATCATCTTGAAACTCCCCCTCATCTTCACACGTTTCGACCATTGGAGAATCTGAAGTGACAGCTGCAACCCTAGCATTTTTGTCATGATAAGGCTTTAGCATGTTAATATGACACAATTGTTTTGGTTTTCTCCTATCTGGAGTCTTCACAATGTAATTGAGATCATTGAGTTTTGTCAGAATTTCATAAGGACCATGAAATCTAGCCTGCAATGGATTGGACTGCAAGGGAAACAACACAAGGACCTTGTCTCCTGGTTTAAACTCACGGCTTCTAGCCTTATGATCATACCAAGTTTTCATTTTTCCCTGACTTGATTTCAAGTTCTCTTTGGCAAGGTCACAAGCTGCACGCAATCTTTCCTTGAACTTGCTAACATAGTCTAACAGACTGATTTGCGGCTCTTCCTCTTGCCATTGTTCACTCAATAATAGCAAAGGTCCTCTCACTTCATGACCAAACACTAGCTCAAATGGACTGAATCCAGTAGACTCCTGCACTGCTTCTCTAGCTGCAAACAACAGCAAATGAACCCCTTCATCCCAGTCTTTCTCATGGTCATAACAATAAGTCCTCATCATTGTCTTGAGAGTGGAATGAAACCGCTCTAAGGCACCCTGACTTTCTGGATGATAGGCACTAGAAAGAATCTGTTTTGCACCTAGTTCATACACAACCTGCTGAAACAATCCTGAAGTGAAATTGCTACCTTGGTCTGACTGAATTTCCCTGGGAAGACCAAACAACGTGAAGAACTTTATCAAAGCCTTCGAGATTGCAGTTGCCTTGATGTTACGTAGAGCTATGGCTTCGGGGAATCTGGTAGATGCACACATGATTGTCAACAAGTACTGATTTCCAGATCTAGTCTTGGGTAATGGACCAACGCAATCAACAATGACCCTAGAGAATGGCTCCCCAAATGCTGGGATAGGCTGCAATGGAGCTACAGGTGGGTCTAACTGGTGTTTTCCAACTACCTGACAAGTGTGACAGGTTTTGCAAAAGTTGGAAACGTCTTTCCGAAGCCCAGGCCAAAAGAAGTGTTTCATGATCTTATCAACAGTTTTGTTAACACCAAGATGACCTCCTAAAGGTAAACTATGAGCCATTGTTAAGATCTCATTCCGATAGACCTTCGAAACAACAATTTGCCTGACCACTGCCCAATCTGCATTGGCAGGGATATCAGCAGGGCGCCACTTCTGCATCAACACACCATCCTTGAGATAATACCCAACTGGAACTGCATCTATTTCTTTTTCAGGAAGGGCTCTCCTCTTTAGTACACCAATTTCAGGATCATTAGTTTGCTCCTCAATCAACCGCTTTCTGGACAGAGACAAGTCTCCAGACACATCAAAATCACCAGACCCATCCGGCTGGCTGAATAGAGAACTGATAAAAGTATCTGATAAGTCCTCAAACGGAGAAACCATAGTAGGCCAATCAGAGTCATGAGGCGAACCACCTGAGTCCTGACTATTCAATGTACTGGACGGCACCACAACATCATCTTCTTTAGCCTTCTTAGCCATAGCACGAGTCACTGCGCAAGAAGGATACAGAGATGGGTCCTCATCCCCATTTTCAGTGCTCGGCTGTGAAGTAAGATGTACAGGGGGAACTACTTTGCCCCCAGCCAGGTCATTGCCTAGCAACAGAGAAACACCCTTTATAGGTAGACTTGACATAAGTCCCACCTTTACCTGTCCTGTAACTAAATCTGACTTCAAGAATATAGAGCGCAGGGGTACAGATACAGTCCTCCCTTCAATACCTTGTACAAGTATGAAATCCCCTGAAGCGGTCTCATCACGTAACTCCAAGGAGTCCATCAACAAAAGTGACTGAGAAGCTCCGGTATCCCTTAGGATATATATGGGGACAGGAGTAGTATGCTCATTCAGAGCCACAAATCCCTCTGACACAAATGGAAGAAATTCCTCCCTCACAAAGTCAGCTGTATTAGGCTTTTTAGCCCCACAAGAAGCAGGCAATTTAGCAGATTGGTTATCTACTACAGGGGTTTCTAACCTTGTTTTCACAAAGGCATTTGGTTTGGTATCCTTTTCTTTTTCTTTCTTAGCTTTAAGGAACCAACAGTTAGTTGTAACATGACCAGATTTCTTGCAATAACTGCAAACTAGACCACTTTTGTCACTGTCAGCTTTCACACTTTGATCAGACCTGTTACTGGATTTCTGAGCACCATCACCAGATTTGTCTTTGTCTTTGGGTGAGGAATCTTGGGTATCACCGTAACCCTTTTTCTGAAATTGGGACCATTTATTGTTACTGCGAGACTGAAATTTGGACTTATGAGTGAGAACATATTCATCTGCAAATTTGGCAGCTGATTGCAAGTTCAGTGCTTGCTTCTCATTAAGGTAGGTCTTAACATCATCCTTAACACAGTTCTTGAATTCTTCAACTAACACCATCTCTTTTAGTGAGTTGAAATCATCCTTGACCTCCATAGAAGTACACCAGCGCTCAAAGCAAACCTGCTTCTCATTAGCAAATTCAACATAAGTCTGATTTTCAGATTTCTTCAGACCTCTGAATTTCTGTCGGTAAGCCTCTGGAACCAACTCACAAGCTTTCAAAATAACCTTTTTGACAACCTCATAATCAGAGGAATCATCTGCAGACAAAGCCGAATAGGCTTGTTGAGCTTTACCCTTGAGGACAGTTTGCAACATCAGAGGCCAGTGTTCCTTTGGCCACTGGCAACTCTTTGCTACCTTTTCAAAACACTGGAAATAGTTGTCAACATCCTTTTCTGAAAATGGAGGCACCAGTTTTACCTCCTGACTGGCACAAAATTTATTTTTAGTTTCAATTTTAATTTTTAGTTGCTCCATTTGGAGTCTTTCTTCTCTATCGAATTTCTCTAATTCAAAATCTCTCTGTCTCTGTCTCTCTCTTTCTGCTCTTTCCTCTTTCTCTCTCTCAAATTCTCTTTGTTTTTCTTCTCTTGCTAATTTTTCTAACTCAAACTGCCTTTGTTTTTCTTTTTCTTCCCTCTCAAATTCTCTTTGTTTTTCTTTTTCCTCCCTTTCTTTTTCTCTTTCCTCCCTTTCAATCTCTAGCATTTTTAATTTAAGTTCCATTTCTATATTTGGATTTTCCACTGGAAACTGTTCCAGATCTCCTGGTGCAAACACATTTTCATCAATGTAATATTCAACTATCTCTCTAGCCAGTCTTGCTTTTCGCATGGCTGGTTTTACCTCTGTCAGCTCCAACTGTCTGCAAATTTCTAGCAGTTCTGTCTTTTTAAAAGACTTCAAAACCCCTACGGTTGGTGATGCCAAGAAATCATCCATTGCTGTTGACAATATATATCTAGGAAAATTCACAAAAACAATTTCACAATTTGGAATGTTAGATTTTCAATAAATTACTCACACAATGGTCTATCCCGGACCTTGAGCCCCCAATTTGTTATGGCCCCAATTTGTTATTACATTTATAACACAACAGCAACAGCAAGGGATGACAAACACAGTTTTAACAACTAAAACACATTTAATTTTTAACAAAGACAAAGACTAATAACAACCTACAACTAAAGACCAAGATTGATAAATAAGAAAAAAACAGAAATAATTACAGTCCCTTTTTGGTGGGGTGGCTTGGTGATGTCCTGGATGAAGAAAATGCTCAAACACAGGCAAAGAAATCCACAAAAGAAACGTCACAGGTCTTGAACAGAATGGCAGGTCTGGTCATCTTCTTGCAATTTCTCCTACTACTTTACTGTCTCAATTCTTTTCCTTATATACTCTTTTGCAGACCCCACCCACATTTAGACCTCTTTTTTTTAATTTTCTGAGACTTGCCCCAGACATGTCCAGGACATGTCTAAACATGACTCCAGTCTGAGCTTAACAAAAAAAAAGGTAAATACTGCCATCTAGTGGCCTATATTCACATTACAGTAAAAAAAATAAAATAAAAATCTGCGGTTAACAGCACAACAACTCCGCGATTATATTGATAGCACCAGAAGAGAAGAGATGAAAGTATCAAGGTCTACTATTTCCAGACGCCTGGGAGAAAATGGTCTGGGATGCGTTTTCCGAAATCACAGGTGCTTACCTATATGGCTGTACCCATTGACTGTGAAAGGACAAACTATGTAACTTGCTAACTGCCTTTGCAGTTTCACTTTTGGGAAACACATCCCTAATTGGTTGTATTGCTGGCAAGAGCTAGCAATATCAAAAAAAAGACTTGAGTTTGCCCAGAAGAAATTCAAGGATTGGACACCAATGGGCTGGGAACAAGTCCTTTTGACTGATGAACCAAAATTCTAAATTTTCAAAACTATGAAACCAAAGAGGCTATCAGAAAATGCCTTATGGTGTCATAACAGTGATAAGACGCCACAAAGTCTCAAAGATAAAGATTTATTACTGAGCTTCAAGAGTTCAGCAGTGTGATCTGTCAGGCAGTTTCAAGGCCAGAACAGCAAAGAATGAGAAAAAAAAAATTTTTTTCTTCCAGGTAGAAGACAAAACTCTCCCAGGTGACTGTGGCCACTTCACATTTATTTCACAAGAAATTCAAAGTACCACATTTCTCTTTATTGCAAAAATCATAAACTGTTTAATATACCTCATTAATTATTAAATTATTGCCTTGCCAATGGTAATGGTCAAATGCACTAACAAATAATATTATTTCAGATAAATAAAAATCGATAAAATACAACATTGGCATTTGCAATTGTGAGTGCGGTGACAGCTGAGTAAGCCATGCTGAAATTTTTGCATGGACTTTTATCATAGGTAATATAATTTTTGCATTATTCAGCTGTCATAACCCTTGTGTGAATGCCCTCTGTATCTCCTCCCATTCAGCAACTTGCGTGTCTATTAGATTTTTCCCAGGGCAGTCTTATTTTATCTTGGGCTTTACTCCCTGGAATCGTTTATTTCCTGTCTCCTTTGATATGTTTCAGTCTTGCATGCTTTCTTTTTCCCAGCTGGGTCACATGGTTATCTTTCCCCATGTGTGACTTCCCCGCCTTCGGGTTGTAAGTTTCTGGATTGTAATTCACTATGTGTTTAGAGCCAGTAAGTATTTACTAATAACACTCTTTTTCTTGTGAAAGCAAAATTGAGCTTTAATGGTACAAAACCCAAAACCAGTGAAGTTGGCACGTTGTGTAAATCGTAAATAAAAACAGAATACAATGATTTGAAAATCCTTTTCAACCTATATTCAATTGAATACACTGCAAAGACAAGTTACTTAATGTTCGAACAGGTAAACTTTGGAATTTGATGCCTGCAACATGTTTCAAAAAAGCTGGCACAAGTGGCAAAAAAGACTAAGACAGTTGAGGAATGCTCATCAAACACTTATTTGGAACACCGCGCAGGTGAACGGGCTAATTGGGAACAGGTGGGTGCCATGATTGGGTATAAAAGCAGCTTCCCTGAAATACTCAGTCATTCACAAACAAGGATGGGGCGAGGGTCACCACTTAGTGAACAAATGCGTGAGCTGATTGTTGAACAGTTTAAAAACAACATTCCTCAACGAGCTATTGCAAGAAATTTAGGGATTTCATCATCTACGGTCCGTAATATCGTCAAAAGGTTCAGAGAATCTGGAGAAATCACTGCACATAAGCGACAAGGCTGAAAACCAACATTGAATGCCCGTGACCTTCGATCCCTCATGCGGTACTGCATCAACAACCGACATCAGTGTGTAAAGGACATCACCACATGGGCTCAGGAACGCTTCAGAAAACCACTGTCAGTAACTACAGTTCGTCGCTACATCTGCAAGTGCAAGTTAAAACTCTACAATGCAAAGCAAAAGCCATTTATCAACAGCACCCAGAAACGCCGCCGGCTTCGCTGGGCCCAAGCTCATCTAAGATGGACTGATGAAAAGTGGAAAAGTGTTCTGTGGTCTGACGAGTCCACATTTCAAATTGTTTTTGGAAACTGTGGATGTCGCGTCCTCCAAACCAAATGGGAAAAGAACCATCCGCACTGTTATAGGCACAAAGTTCAAAAGCCAGCATCTGTGATGGTATGGGGATGTATTGGTGCCCAAGGAATGGGCAACTTACACATATGTGAAGGCACCATTAATGCTGAAAGGTACATACAGGTTTTGGAGAAACATATGTTGCCATGCAAGCAACGTCTTTTTCATGGACGGCCCTGCTTATTTCAGCAAGACAATGCCGAGCCACATTCTGCACGTGTTACAACAGCATGGCTCCGTAGTAAAAGAAGGCGGGTACTTGACTGGCCTGCCTGTAGTCCAGACCTGTCTCCCAATGAAAATGTGTGGCGCATTATGAAGCGTAAAATAAGACAATGGAGACCCCGGACTGTTGAAGAAGTTAAGCTGTACATCAAGGAAGAATGGGAAAGAGTTCCACCTGAAAAGCTTCAAAAATTGGTCTCCTCAGTTCCCAAACGTTTATCGAGTGTCGTTAAAAGGAAAGGCGGTGTAACACAGTGGTAAAAAGGCCCCTGTGCCAACTTTTTTGCAATGTTTTGCTGCCTTTAAATTCTAAGTTAATGATTATTTGCAAAAAAAAAGTTTCTCAGTTTGAACATTAAACATCTTGTATTTGCAGTGCATTCAATTGAATATAAGTTGTAAAGGATTTGCAAATCATTGTATTCTGTTTTTATCTACGATTTACATAACGTGCCAACTTCACTGGTTTTGGGGTTGTAGTAATTTATGGAAGTTACCTTCCTTATTTATTTAATAAGAACAAGCTCCCAAGCCTTTCTCAAGGCTCATTGATTAACATCCTTGCTCATTGTCACACACACACACACACAAACACGCACACACACACGCACACACAAACACAAAGAATTACAACAATCAAGAAATAAGTTTCTCTTATCTCTTTCGGCGACACGGTGGCATAGTGGTTAGCACTACAGGTCGTGGGTTTGATTCCGGCCTGGGGCCTTTCTGTGTGGAGTTTGCATGTTCTCCACGTGTTCGCGTGGGCTTGCTCTGAGTACTTCGGTTTCCCCCACCCACAAAAACATGCATCATAGAAACACTGCCACCAGTACCCCTGACCAAGAAACTGGCTTTAGAACTGGAGTTGGTCCCCGGGCGCTGCTCTGTGGCTGCCCACTGCTCCTAACTATAGGATGGGTCAAATGCAGAGGACAAATTACCCCACGGGGTTCAATAAAGTGTCTCTTATCTTATTCTTTCTGTCCTTTACTTATTTCCTTTTCCTTTGTATTTAGTATCATTATAAATTTCTCTGTCAATATTCTATTTTGCTTATTTCTGCTTTTTTTTTCTACTTATTTCATTTTTTTATTCTATTCATTTTTTTCTGCTTGGCTTTCCCTATGTTCCTCGCTTAATTCAATTTTGTTTACCTATCCTTGTCTTTTGCTTGAATATTTTCTGTAATGTTATGATTTCTCTTGTCCTGCCCTGTCCTGTCCAGTTTTGTCTCGTCTTGTCAGTATCTGCGTCAGTCTGGCATGTCCAGTATGTTTGTATATTTGTCCATCTGACTGTCTGTGGACATACTTGTTACTGTCTCTCTGTATGGCTGTCTAATTATCCATTTCATCATGTGTCATGTGTCACGGTATTAGGATGGGTCAGTGGTGGTCTCAGAGTGGCTCCAAGAATTGTCCTTGAATTCATTATAAGTTTGAAATGAAAATACGTTGTCCTCCGAAAAGCGGGGGTGGGCCAAAAAAAGGCAAAAAAAAGTAACATTCTTGTCAATCCAACCCAGGTTTCTTTGTCCTGTTTATTAGGAAAAAGCTCCCAATCCTCCTACAGTCATCAGGATTGGAACCACGTTCCTCCTAAGCGACTTCTCCCCACCCTGGGACAGTTTGGCTCTGGGGAAGTGTACACTCCATCTAGCAGTCATCCTGGAGAGCCACTAGCCTGAGATTCGCAACACCTGCTTCGCCCACAACATCTATGGTGAACTGTGCTTTTTTCTTTCAGGTACCGTCCCACTATTTTGTATATTACTATCAACAAACCCTACTATTGGATCGTATTCTGCCTCTGCACTTGATTATTAGTCTACGTCATTTCCAAATTATAGTGGTTAATTTAAGCAGAACTAGTATTTTTTCAATATTTTGGATGATACCATTTAGCAGGTTCCCCCCCTAGACACACACACGCACATGGGCAGCATCTTGCTTCATGAGTCATTTTCAACTTTACAAAGTTTGTATTCTTGCATAAGATTAATTTTACTTTTATTTTTTGACATTGCTCTTACTTTCACTGCAAAATAAATGTTACAAATCATACAGAAATGATTTTTATTGTTTTAATTAAACTGTCAGTTTAATGAAATTGATTAATGGCAGTTTTAAGTATTTGGACTTGATGAACCGAGGACAAACCGCAGCCAGAGAGATCTGCGATGACTGATCATTTATTATTACATTTAAGTCACGTAAATTCTGATACATGAGAAATCACGCAAATGTGAACAATTTGTTGCAATTATGCCAATAGGAGGATTACTTTCAATATTTTCAAATCAATAAGACACACACATATGCACAGAAACACCCACACACCCATACGCTCGCAACCACGTGTGCACAGGCTACAGCTTGTTACGTTGCCACCAGTGATGTGCCGTTAGAGATAAGTTAGGTGAGGCAGAATACAAACGATAACGCCGTATCTCTTTGCTTGTTAAGCAATCAGAGGATTACTAAGACTAACTAAGATTAATCGGCACCAATCAATTTCAGTTCCCATGGCATTATTGTTTAGTGCATTGAACTTGAATTGCTCACAAGACAGCAAATTTGCTCATATTTGCTTACAGGAAGCTATCGCAATGCCAATCACAAATATTAAAACCTTTCTTCTTAACCCCTCCAAAATCCTCCTCTTATACTGAGGCAAAAATTAAATAAAGTATTTGTTCTTTTTTGTTTAGACTTATGGATCACCTTACATATTAAAAGAAAAGTTTATAAATGTGTCACCTGGTAAAAAAAGAAAGTCAAAAAAAGAAAGGAAAATCAGGCTTATTGTGTACTGTCAAAATACAAAATTTACCTACTTCAAAATCACTTCTTAGATTTCCTCCCACCAATTAAATGACTTTGATTCTACTCACATTCTTATCCCAGACTCATCATATATTGACGCTACCTGACCAAGCATTGATATACGAGGCAGAAGGAAGCTTTTGGCGTCATTATTTGAGGGTTAGGGTTCGGGTTAAGGGTGAGGGGTTAGGGGGAATAGGGTTCATTTCACACTGGCATCAATAAAGGACGCTAAAAACGACTTTTTGCCTCGTATATCAACGCTTGGTCAGGTAGCGTCAATACATGACGCTCAGATAGTAGTTCTGTCATGGTTCTGGATGTTTGTGTGTGTGTTTTGGACTTTTCTTTATGGCTCTTGTCCCGGAGGATATTGAATTCCTGTTCAATAGGATTCTTTACTCAGCTGGCTGATTGAACTGGGGCAGTGCTTCCCGGGACTCTATATAAAGCCGGATGTTCGCTACGCCTCTTTGCTAGAGTGCGTGTTTGTAGCTAAGCACATAGCCAAGGATATCTGCGGTTGGGTTTTGTTTGACTTTCTGTCGTCTAATTGTGGGAGTTTCTTCTCACTTTTTCTGTCTCTCTTTGCTTCCATGGTTCAGACTATTGTGCGTCCTTTGGAGGCGCGAGTGCTTTCGTTTGGTCTGTATTGTTCTCTGTGTTTGTGCTGTGTCCGTGCTACTCTCTCTCTCTCTGGTCATTGCACCTGGCCTCCGTATTCCACCGGCCATTACAAGTCCGGCCAATACCATCAAAGTAAAAAGTTGAATTAAAAATTAGCTACATCTAGTGATCAGGAGGGGAATAACGGGGTGGGCTTCTTACAGCGAGAGGGCGTATTTCTTAAGACGTATTGGGATCGATCAAAAATAAAATAATGATTGAAAAAATAAGTTTTAAGGCATATTTTTGCCTTTGCAAAAAACTTGAAAGACAGTAATTTTGTAAGTAAGTAAGTCCCAATACTGAAATCAGTCTGGAGTGAATCACCAGAGAACTTTGGCAACTATTCTTATTTCTACCATAATTCAAACAACTCGAAATCAGCACTGAGTAGATTGCAGAACACTTAAGTCTTCTCTCATGGAGCAAATTTGAAGTAGTGCAATTTGGTGCATATTGGTAATTTTAGATATTTTAGGAAGAAGCTGCATGCTATTTGATATCACTGTTGTGAAACATTTCATTTCCAATTCCAACATGGCATATTTAAGACCACATTTGCTAGATCACTCTTTCAGTGACCATTTCAAAAACGCACATTCATTTCCGAGTTCCGAGCAGGTGCAACACATGTAAGCCTTCACAAATGAGTTGTGTTGCAGCTTGGGTATATTTAACGCATCCAGGTGTGGTGCGATAGTACAGTGTGGTCAACTGCAGGCAAAGCAGAAATTATGTAAACAAGACTTATGCTCCAGGGACCACAATGGGTGAATCACAACCATTTGTTGTAATAGTACAAATCAAAGGGTTGATATACAAACAGAAGACATTTTTTTTCTGGTGGTAGGTGTTCATTTCAGACCTCAGTCTTTTCAGATATATGATTAATTGTCACAAGACCAGTTCTGGCAGAGCAATCAGACTGTGCTACATAAGTGTATTCAGTCATATATAGATTATGATTCATTTCTGTCGCTGCTGTCAAAAATATGAAGAAATACAGCACAGTAAAAATAAACAGACATGATTTCAAATATTTGGAAATGCAAGTTCTTGCCAAAACATTCAATGAGTAGAAAATGTTTTGCAATATCCTGAGGTTTTATATTTTACACATCCTAACCTCAAAAGATCTGGTTCATGATCTTCTCGAACCAGAGGAATCTTTTTCATTTAAACAGCCCATGTCAGCAAGTTGTAATTGGCTAACACTTAGAAATGAAGTCATTTTTATTCTATACATTCTGATGTCCTACTTTATACTTCAGCCAGATTTCCCCTCAATTACTGACTGCCTTCAGTGAAATAATCCTTTTGTTGACAAGGCAGGATGGGTCCATGGATTCAGGCTGTTGACACTGAATTCTGACCCTGTCATCAGTGAGGTAATGTGAAGTATCCTAATCTTGCCCCTTCAGGATAATTAAGATTAACTAAACCATAGTTAGCAATAACTGAGAATAACTAAACAAGTATCAAGACCAAAATCCACATCTAGAGGTATCAAAATAAATACATTGTAATTACTGTATAATAATTATAGCCCCCCAGACGAAGTCGGGTGGCTACTACTGATTCATGATTGTCGTCTCCATGGATTCATGAAATGCCCCCGCCATGTCCATAAACACATCTTTGTGGATGCTGTACACGTTGTAATTTTTGACCAATTATTTTCATATTTGGATGGACATGTGTTATACCTCAGTTATGACACCTATTGATTTTGGTTGCCATAGTGACAGTATTGGTTGCATAATGCGCAAAAGAAGTGGAGAAGCAGGCTTTTGGCGGCTGCACCCACGCGGTTGCGGCCGACCAGACTGTGGAGTTAATATTAAACATTAATACAGTTTTGAAGGAATGGCAGGGGGACACCTGCTGGACTCAAATGGGAGCACATCCTTTTCCCGCCATTTAGTCGTTTTCTCATCTTTGAAGGTTTTAGCTCTTGGCTGACGGGACTGGAAGTGTGAAGGAGTAGACCTCACTGTAGAAACACAGCTTGTGATAAGTGAACAGCAAGTCCGTCATGGGAACTCACCATGGTCCTGAGCGATAGGAGCCTATCCTCCTTAAGGCTCAATGAGAACTGCATTCTGGGATGCTTTTCTGCTTACCACATACCATAGTTCTTCCGAATAGACAACTTTATTTGAGCTCAGCAGTAATACAAGCATTTCTATGAGGATCAAGATATTGCAGAAGTGCCAACAAAATGCAAAGCGACAGTCTTACCTGCATGACTTGGCTGAAATAGCCTATTTCAGGGGATGCTTTATCCAACAAAAAAGCCCTAATGGGTTTGAATCTGGGCTCAAATGTGCAAAGTATGCAATGGAAACTGGCCTTGTCAACCACACTTTCTTGGCAAAGTCACCGCTTGAATTCATCATTCACCCTCATATAACTGCCAGAACATTATTCATGCTGTGTTTCCAATGTTTGTTCGCAACTTATTTCTGACACTATAAATGTGAGGTTTTACGAAATGAGCCAAAAGCGAGAACCAGATAAATGCAAAATGGAGGCTTTATTTCTGAAGGGGGAAACCCCCCAACAGAGCTGGCAACAGTACAATGTCCACAATCCACAAGCAGAATCCAAAGGGCAAAATCCAAAACTGTAACCAGGGCACCAATAACAAAACTCAAGGTCAGGCAAAAATGGTTCGGTACACAGGCGTGGGTTTGGTGGAGAGACAAACTCATAAGCCAAAGACAGTCCGAATCCAAAACCAGGGCAGTAATCACAGAATCAAGGTCGGGCAGAAAAAGGTCAAAACTCACAGATGCAATAATATCCAAAAAGGGCAAACCAAAAACAAGTGTCGGGCAATCCAGTCAGAAAGAAAATATCACGATGAGCAAGGCGAGGAACGTAGCACAAGACAAAGGAGTAAAGACGATCTGACAAGGAACTAAAAGTGTAGACACCTTATATACATATCCGGGTTAAACACATGACTAGGGTAAACAGGTGTAGTCAATGACATGGGAGTGACACATGAGGAAAACTAATTACATGAATTTGGCGAATGCCGAAACGCAGACAGGGATAACGAGACATTCCTATGAACGAACAAACGGCTCCGGTTAAGGAGTACTAAAGTGTACAGTCTAAAGCAAAGGGAAAGCAAGAGATATAAGAGGAAACCGCAGTGGAGATAATTAGTGATAGACAAGGAGGGCGGAGATACAGATTGGGCGAATGCTGAGAG
Organism: Gymnothorax reevesii; assembly: GCA_029721435.1. NCBI lineage: Eukaryota > Metazoa > Chordata > Actinopteri > Anguilliformes > Muraenidae > Gymnothorax > Gymnothorax reevesii. The sequence goes on along the minus strand of CM056574.1, from coordinate 24,612,753 downwards.
ATCGTTAGTCTATTAGTATGTGCAGCTATACAATCCCGAGTGCAAGTTAGTCAGTTAGTATAAATGTACAATGTTAATCGGGGTTAGTAATTATCGAAAACAATAAACTGTTAGTAGGGTTAGTAGATAGCATAAAGAGAGAGGAAGGAAGAAAATGAGAAATGAAGAAAGATTGAAATCCCAGAAACCAGGAAATCACCCGAATGAGTGGCACGTCAGACAAGGGACCGTGGGCAAAGACCTACACAAGACAAGACAGGGTAAACGAAGTGCAGGACTAGAAATCACAACAAGACTATGAAAGAATGGCAAGGCTATGAAACATGGCAAGACTGTGAAACATGGCAAGACTATAAAACATGGCAAAGACATAAATAATACAAAACATGAAACATAATAAAACATGAAATCAAACAACAAAACACAATACATAATCATGGGGATGGTCAGGGGCAGGCAGTGGTCACTAAAACACAAAAGGCATACATGGCAAGCCAGGCACAAAACTTAAACATGGAACAGACGAAGCATGGCTGAAATGCAGATTCACAACAATAAACATGACCTCCTCAGAGAGATGATAAAAATACGCCCATACTTTAGCTGTTTCCACAACACTTTCCAGATGACGTTCGCATTTCATGTTGAGTTGCCTATTTACTTTGCAAAATCCTCGGCGAGATGGGATTTTATTTTTAAATTGATAGGGCACATCTTGAGTATGAGGATGTTCATCCTTGCTGAATTCGTTTAGGAATTTGGAGGGTCTCTGACACAAAACTCCTATGAGAGCATTTAAAGAAGTGTCATTATACATTTTAATGGTATCTATTTCAATCCTGTATCCAAATCAGCGGCAGGTTACATTCCGGCAACAAAATCTACATGTGTGCATCAGGGCTTAATCAAAAGCTATTATTTTTTCTGCACGAGTGTAATAAATATTCCGTTACTACTCAAAATTTGGAATCACAATTGATTTTCACTTAGATTAAATGGAAAATATTGTGTTGCAATAAGTCAGTAAATCACAATGTAGTCCCAAATTCACTTGATTTTAAACCCCATTGAGCTGTAGTTGTGACGAGCGCCAGCTGATTTTCGCCAGATGCGTGTTCAGTCTGCCTCCGCCCTGCTGCATGTTTGCTGTGTGCATTGACATCTGTCAACTACCAATGACTGCGTTTTCACTGGATACGAGGGCCAAACGGCTTGAGTAGCGAGACCGACGAGATCACTTGGTAATTACAAAGTCACGCGCGATTGCCCGAGATGAACAATTTGTTCTTTACCGAAAGGGTTTAGGAACTTTTGACTTGATTTGTTCATTTTTCGAGATTTTGTGCTTCTACCCTGGATAAACAGCCTATTTATTAATAAATGTTCTTAATTTCTGTTAGGTAGTGTTCAGCAACCAGAGGAGAGAACCAAGCAGTGCAGTAGAACTGGATTTTATTAAGGGGGCGAACCCCCGCAGAGCAGGAGGCAACGGTACGGAGTCCACAATCCAAAAATCAAAATCCAAAAGGCGAAATCCAAGTCATAACCAGGGCAGCAAACAATACTCTTGGTCGGGCAAAAAGGGGTTTGATACACAGATGCAGACAGTAATCCAAATCAGAGCCAAAATCGAAAACAGGGACGGTCCGGTCAGAAAAGAATCTCAAAGAATACAAGGCGAAAACAAGCGTAGCACAGGCAACCCAAGGGAAACGTTCTGACAAGGAGCTGGCAGTGAAAAGACTGCTTAAATAGACAAACGTGAAGTCACATGCTACAAAGGGAAACAGGTGAACAGGATCAGACGAATTACAAAGGAATGAACATGAGGAAGTTCCTAATTACAAGAAATAGGCAAAAGCCAAAACGCGGACAGGGATCACGAAGACAGCCTACAGACAGACATACGGCTCCGGTTAGGGAGTTCTGCTGTGTACAGAAAAGGAGAAAGAACAGAGCTTAACAAGCGCGGAGGTTCCACTGAAACTGCAGCAAAATAAATTAAGTATAGACCAGAGGCGGAGACTAGAATACGGCGAATGCTGAGAGGTCGTTTGTCAATTAGTGAAGTGCAGCTATACAATCCCTAGTGCTCATTAAGTTAGTACTATAAACAGTTTTAGTTTGGGTTAGTAAGTTCACTAAAATAGTAAACTGTTAGTTTGGTTCGTAATATAGAAAAGCAAGGCGAAGGAAGTAAACGAGATTGGAAGGAATGATTGAAATCCCAGAAACCATGAAACCTGAAAGTGTGGCACACAATACAAGGGCAAATAAGCTGTCACATAACACAAGACCAGACAAAGGAGACAAAGTGCAATGCATGGCAAAATACAAAACAATGACTGGAATATGACTGAGGGAATGGACTATGGGAGATATGTAGGAATAAACAGAAACAAAACACGGCATGGATCAACACATAGCAAAACATGAACAGAATAAGGCAGAATCATAAAAATTTCCTGTTTGTGTTGGCTTTGTCATTTGTTTGGAAAGTGTTCTGTCAATAAAGTTTAGTCATTTTGTTACTTCGGTTGCTGTCCTAGCCCACAATACAAACTAGTGCCAACACGTATTTTTAAAATTAACCGTCTATTTTAATTTTGTGTCAGTGTACAGGTGAATCAGCTGTGCTGAACTGTTGCATTTGTGCTGCGGCATCCAGCAATAATAGAAGTCCTGCGAATCTGCTGCGCAACAGCTGCAGTTTGCCGGAGCTAGGATGGACAAGAGATGCAATGCAGCGGATCTGGTGTAAACACTCACATTGACTCAAGTGAATCCCATCAGCTGCGCTGCCGTGGCGGAGCGCAGACGGACCAAACACCCGTCTGGTGTAGATTTGGGGTGAGTCTCCCAGCCAGCATCGCTCCCCGTTCTCTCACTTATTGTTGAAATATTAGTTCTGTTTTCTCATTGGTTTAGTATGAATTTGTGTTCACCATTTAGCTTCTGATTTTTGTCAGCGTCTTTTGTCGGTCACACCACTCACTTTACTTTTCGCCAATATTTGTCATTCTTTTCTCCTTTCAGAAAGCAATATTCTCCCTTTTGGGCACTAACGTGTTCTCGTGCTTCTAAAATTATACTCTTAACCTTTCTCTCCTTTGGAAGTTCGCATAATTAAACTCTTTGTATTGTTATATAGGAATCTGCTAGTACTTTGCCCTTTGGGAGCCTGCGATCCTTCATGTATTCTTGTAAATTTATTTACTATTGTCTCTATTCCTGTGCTTGTGAAATTTGTGTAATTGTGAGTGTGTCCACTGTCCAATAAACCAGTTGTTCTGCCTGCTACTCTGTGCTTCGGGTCTAATCCTGTTCCGAAAAGTAGTGGGACCTCCTGGATCGTGAAATCACGCAGTCTGCAAATCTTCAAAGACCCCTCTTTGGGAATTACTGCAGGTCATGTGGACATCCATTAAAAATGAATGAACCTCTGTAAAAATTAATATCCCGAATGAATAAAATTTGCCGACCAGCATTTCAATCTCATTGGGGATACTCTGACGAGAAACCGCTAAAACAGAACCGTTCATAATTTGGAAACGTTTCACCCAAATACTTCAGATTCTAAATAAAACAACTTAAATTACATTTTTATGTTTTTTTTTTTCATTTTATTACTGTGATTATCAATGCACAACATATCAAGAGTTACTTGAATGTGATTTCAAACTTTTGATTAGTAGTGTATACACAACTAGGTGTGAAACTTCTTAAAAATGAAAGAACCTGTCTTCCCTCAGTACAATAATTTTAAAATTGTTTGTTGCAAGAATCACAATTTGTATCTGAAGCGAATATATATTTATTTTTAGTTTGCCAAACTGACAGTGTGTGCTAAAAAGTTTTGACCTCATCTGACCACATGTAATTCCAATAATGCTTGGCAAAGTTTGGACACAGCAGTTTCATGTAACTCCTCCAAACACACTGATCACATGGAGATGGCGTCAAACAGACGGTTGAGAAACCTGCTGACTATACTGGTTAGCTCTGAAGCTGTGATGATCGTCAGGGTTTTTGGGTTGCCACACCACACCAGTGGCGGTTCGTTGGCCCTAACAAAGGGAAGCCAAAATCTCGCCCTTCAAAGCTTAATGACTTAAAATTTTCGCAGTTTACTTTTCTTTATCAGCAGTTGCTCATAAAAATTGGTAGAAGGACAGTCAAATTTATTTTTGATGGCATTGTTAAACATTGCACCATGAAATTATGAGGGGTTTTCTGTCACACATAAATTACGATGTAAATTACCATAGGCCTACTTCTTTATGAATTCCGCACTAAAGTAGCTAAACAGCATAGACTCGCAAATTGATTAGTGAGGCTCATCAAGCGATAAGCTGTGCAACATCGCATTCTTTACTTCTATATTCAGATTGTAGAAAACGGATTCTCGTGGCTTGCGAAAGAAGCCTCACAGGCTAATTTATAAAGACGTATTAATAATTTGCGTCGTCGTTTACCATTGAAAATAAATTACACTGTCCTTCTACCAATTTGTCTGAGCAACTGCAGATCCAGAAAAGTAAACTGCGAAAGGTTAAAGTCATTGAGCTTTCGAGGGCCAGCTTTTGGCAACCCGTTTGTGTGTGAATGAGTATATATGTTTGTTTGTATGTCTGATCTGCAATTTTTTGCAGGGAGAAAATGTCAACTGAGAAGAATGTCCAGCGTTGGAGGACATGACTGATGTGCCTCTTCTACTTCACACATGATGTGGCGCTTGGTGGCCCCCTGAAGTCACTGGTTGGGGACGCAGGTATCTGGAGGTTCATCAGGCTGGGGTGACTAAAAACAAGACAAGGCATCAGACTTTTTGGAATCAGGACGATTGAGCAGGATGAAATTTAATCTGGTGAGAAAGAAGAAGAAGAAGAAAAGAGACTATTGAGCTTGCCTGGGGCTCAACCACCAGGCAAAACAGAGGTATCCTAGGTACAGTTGTCCGTCCAGAGAAGCAAGGGCATGCTGACACCCTCCAGCCAGTGGTTCCACTTTTTGAATGCCATCTTATCAACAGCTCCTAGTCGGCTGATGGAGTAGCTTCTGTTCGCAGAAGACAGCGGCTTGGAGAAGATGATGCGTGGATAGACTTTGCTGGTGGCAGCTACTGGGAAAGGATCACTCTAGCATCAACATCTGAGGCATCCATCTCCACAGTGAACTGGTGCTGGGGACCAGGTTGAGTGAGCACAGAAGTGCTGGTGAATTTGGCTTTAAGCCTGCAAAAGGTAGAGGCCACCAAGGGGTCCAGTAAAAGGTGACGTTGGAGGATGTGAAGGCTGTGAGAGGGCCGCCACCGAGTCCTCTCATGAACTAGCAAAAAAAAAAGAGAAAACCCAAGGAATATTTGCAGTTGTTTACAGTCCAGTGGTTCCAGGCAACCCAGTGCAGCAATTTACCTTTTAGTGGTCCATCTAGATCAGGGATGGGCAACGAGGGCCGTATCTGTCCCTGGTTTTCACACCACTTCTGGGCTTTAATTAGTTGATCATCTAAATTAGCCAAACTATTCATGAAATCTGACATTTATGGCGCATTTCTTTAAATCACCAAATTTATGACCACCAAAGACTGTTCTTGTCTCCCAACATAAAACATTATTCTTTGATTAAACCTTTGCACAAATCTATATTTGTGTATGCAACCAATTAACTCAATTAGTCAGGGTAATTGATAGAAATAAAAACCAGCATACACACTGACCCTCCAGGACTGGAGTTGCCCATCCCTGATCTAGATGGTGCCAGGGGACATGGTGAAGCCAAGTAAGTAATTAGTAATATGTGATGGAATTTGCACTCTTCTGGTTTTAGAAAGAGGGTGTTTTCTAACAGCGTTTGGATGACTGAGCTAACCCGATGGGTGTAATCCTTCAGGGTAGGAGAGAAGACCGAGATGTTGTCCAAATCAAGACCATGTCTCAGAGGACATAAGTAAAAAGGCTATAGAAGACAGCGGGGCCATCAGTGAGCCTGAATGGCATCACCAGATATTTGTAGTGGCTGCCATGGGTTGAAATGCTGCTTTCCACTCATCACCTTCCGATATGTTGGTGATGTCTGGAGTTGTATTTGTTGCACAGATCCAGGCAAGATGATCCACTGAAGACTGAGACAATATAGCCAAGACACTTAGACAGAGGAAGTGGTTCAAAATTGTCACATTTAGGAAAAGGAGAGTTAATAAGACAATAAATTACTTAACAGGAACAAACTATGAAACTCACACAGACACAACATCTTGTGAAGCGAAGCGAGAATATATTCTGGATACATATCAAAACAGGTTCGGCACAAAACGATATCATTGAAGAAATGTGGGTATATTCATTTATATTAATTTTACCATGGGTACATTTTGATGCTACCCTGGTCAAGAGTGACCCTTTCAGCACAACTAAATGAAATGTGATTCTATTTGGATCATGCAGCCATTAAAGGATAAATACTGCCTGTGTGCTTAAATCCAATTTGCTATTAGCCTTTACAAATGAGTAACCCACTTGATGCCCTCAACCGCTCATGTTAACTAAAACTCTATTGACTCCAGTGGTGTCACACCAAGAAACCGAATTCACAAAGGCTTGTTCGCTAGCTACATTGTACTGGACATCCGAGATATCGACCAAAAACGACCTAAAACAGCAGGAAACACTAGCTAGTATGCTGGCTAACTTCCCTGTGATTACAGCATGACTGTATCTTGTGCTACCATTTTTATGCCTTTTCATTTTATCTAACTGATACTGCTGACTATACAGTCATTTAGTCAAGCATCTTATGCTCAGCATATCACTACAAATTTTCAATAGCGAGGTTAAAATTATGAGATTAGCAAGACGTAGCCAGCTGGTTACCAAGCTGAGGGTAGAAATCGTAGTCAGAGTTTCAAGTTCTGAATCGGGGCAACCCATTTTCTTCTTGTGTATCCATTCCAGCTCCATTACAGGAACTTTTTTTCTGCAGTGGTCTCTCTTTTTCCTGCCTCAGTCGTTCATGGCGTACACTGCACATACAAAAGTGTTAACAACTTCACCTAATCATAAATCTTGTTCCCTCATCTCTTCTTATTAACAAAATCCATGCTCCTCAGTTGGCAAAAGTGAGCAAAGACAAATAGGGTTTTTTCTGTCTCGAGTTTGAATAGTAAGGTAAAGGGCAGACCGATATGCACTCACAAGCACTGTTGCTTCGTGGAGTACTAAACATAGGTTAGAGAACCACACCACACCTAAAAATGTCACTCTGTTAATTCATGTCCTAACCAACCTGCCTATTTACACCTCATCTGTCTCGTTGGACATCTCTACCTCCCATTCCCTTCTATTCATCTCTAACACTATCACTCTGTAGGAACCTGCGAGAGCCTCGATGACTCCAAGAAGAGACATGACCCCCACCCAGAGTCTAGTTGCCTGGGGCTTCCCGCTATCTTGCACTGGTCGCCACCTACACAACTCCTTTCCCTCCTTCATCAGTGCAAATTCCCATGGTTACTTGATTCAATAAACATCATGAAGTACTATTTTCGGTGTGGTATGGAATTTTATTAAACTAAAGAACGAGCTAACATAAAAAAAAACTCAACCCTACCTCTGGTTTGCATACCCGGAAGCGTGAAATAAAGCCCATACCCCCGTTTGACTTGTTGATGGAAAAACAAGAACAGGATGCCATTTGTTTGCAAAATGCAAGGCCACAGTCACCAATTCAATATATATGTTTTGAGCCCTGCATTGGGGAGTCTTTTTCTCACCTCGAAGGATTTTTTTCCTCCCTATTGAGAGATTTTTACCTCATAGGTTATTTTGGGGACTCGGCATCTTCTCTACTGCTATTTGGTAAAGCATCGCTGTGAAAATTATTCTGCAAGAAAGGGTTATACAAATAAAAATGAATTGAATTAATAGAATGATATATCTATGTCAGTGTTACGTAATTCTCTTGACCCTCATACAAATTTGGAAGCTACAAAGACAATTTCTTCCATTTAATTCCTTTTTGTAGAGGTTATAGTTGGCAAGAATCAACAGCACACACATGCATGTGATTTCCTGAACACACATTCGGATCTGTTTGAGATATATCTGTGCAAGCTCTCTCTGGAATTGCTAAAGTTTTTTGGAAAACATTAGGATGGGTGGGGCAACGGGAACAGTCCCAACTCTTTGAAAGTAGCCACATGAGTCACAGAATCGAAAAAAATGCTGAGTCCAGGGGGAAAAAATGAATGCAGCCTACGTGCAAATGGAGGAAACATTGTCCCCATAAGGAATCAGAGTTCTCTGGAAGAAGAAAATGTTCTGAGGGTGCGCGTATGGGGGGGAATGAGGGGGGGGGGGGGGGGGGGGGTAGCGGATGTGAGGGAGGATCAGGAAGTGTGAGAGAGATGGATCGAGAGAGAATTTTCCAAATCCAGGGAAAGTTTCTTGATGAGGAAAGATAAAAGACTGTGGTTGTTTTAGAAGACTTCTTTTCATGTGCATTTTTTTGCATCTCTCATATATTGAATTAAAATGGAATGGTCAAACAGGGTGTAAGAGCCACATACTTTGAAGCTGAAAAAAAAGAGAATCGGAGATCCAGAGGCTGATTAGCCCCACAGAGAAACTTATTTCAAAGACGACATCAACTTGCTCGGACATGTCCAAGAGTGTGTATGTCTCTAAAGCTGTAGCAGTAGCCACTGTGACAACAGCAGCTTTGGCTCTTACTACCGTCATTGGAATGGTCATTTTTCACCTTTTACAAACCAAAGAATGTCCATATCTACCGTCGACCACAGTCGCCACAGCTGCACCAACCTACACTGTTGTCCCAGCTGCACCACGACGTGATATGAGATTACCAGGAAACCTTATTCCAGAAAGCTACCGGATTTATCTACAGGTTCATCTGTACCCTAAGGCTGCTGACTTAAAAAATCAAAGCCTCGATTTTACAGGGAATTCCACGGTGAAGTTCAGATGTGTGAACAGTACCAACACCATCTACATTCACAGTAAAGGTCTCAATGTTTCTTTAATAGGTGTGACTGATGAAAAAGGCAAGGAAATGACTACTGACCAGGTCCATTTAATGGAGGATGAGAGGGATTTCATTATAATTCAGCTTGTTAACACTTTAAGAGTGGATGGGCTGTACTACCTAAGCACTGCATTCACGGGCAAAAGTGATGATACTTATGGATTTGCTGTTGTCCCTTACACAGACGAAAAAAATGATGGAAGGTAAGGCTGCTAAATACTGAATTGTGCACTGGTAGGTCTTCTCATAGCTCCCTGCCTTGCACTTGGTCCCCTGTTGCGGTCATCAGCAGTTGTAGCTCTGGCATATGTGATTTTATTTTTGAAAAAAAGTTGCAAATACAGACATTTTGCGGCAGAGGCTAAGCTTGGTAAGTTAGAGACTGGAGCTGGGCATCGACAGTGTGAAGAGGGAAACTGTATTCTAGGCTGACCGCTGTATTCTCTTAACAAAATAGTCCCGTCTTGAAATGTGTATAATATTATTATAAATGAAAATGCATTCTTTGTAAATACTATAGTACATCTCAAGTCCATTTTCCCCCAAATTATTTTCAGCAGCACAACATGACTTTTGTTTCCACCTCATAGATTGTGTTTTCAGCACATCGTAAACTTTTATTACACGACTTCTTTTTAACTTTGGGAGGGAAACTCAGTTCAGTGTGCCTATCAGGTTGTTATTCAAAGTGATGACCATTTAACCAAGTGGGCAGCACAGACCACAAGGATCAGAGAAACTAGAGAAACAGTTCGAGAGAACTCACCTTACTGCTGCATTTAAGAACTGCCTTGGAACTATCAACTCCCTTCAGTTTCCAGCAGGGACGTGCGGTCAGGGCAGGCAGTGACTTCTTTTTTATAGCTAGATTTTGTCAACCTGTTTCCACAAACTATGCCTGATTGTCAATCAATCAATTTTACCTCTTTTTCTAGTCAATTAAGCCTGTAATGATTAAGAAGTGATAGTGACAAAAAGATTAATTTACCCTGATGCTTTGATTCGAGACTGCAAGGAAGTAAATCTTAATAATTAATCAGGAAAAGGTCTCAACTCTCTCGGAAATTCCGTATATTGTTCTGATCTTTTGTTTATGGGATTATGAAAGAAGACTGAAAATAAACTCCCTATTTTTTAAAAAGTAGCATTAAAGTATGTGTTTAAGAGGGGAAATATTATTGTAAACATATTGACCACATATTGAACGCTGCATAAGAAAGGTTTGAATAATTTTTAATGGCATTGCATTAGCTTCCTCTTAGCAAAAAACTTGCTGTCTGGTGTTTAAGTTTGATGCACTGAGCAATAATGTCGTGGATGGAACTGGCACGCCATTCTGCTGTTTAGTCTTGTAAATTAGTCAATCATTCTTCAGATTGCTAATCAAGCAAAGTAAGAGAGTTATAGTTTGTTTAACGTTGAGGATTCTGCCAACCCTAACTGACCTTCGAAGGCACGTTACTGGCTGTCAAAGAAACCACGAATATCATCAGAAATAAGATTAGGAAACACTGCAACACAATCAACAGTCAGAACCCATGATGCTGTTGAATCAAAGGCATTTTCATGCTGATAGGTTGCCACTGTGATGTATTGACTTTCACATAGATTCATGAATTCGCTGGCATAAGAATCTGCATCATTGTTCATATGAATGTTCAACTCTTAATTTAAATTCATTCTGCCATTCAGTACATTTTATGACAAAGTGATAATGCTGGAAAAATTTGTGTCATTTGCCTCGGAGAACTACATATTGTTACACTAAGTAAAGCAGGTTCAGCCAAAAAACACAAGGGGCTCTAAATTAATAGAACAGGCGCAGGAACGGTGAATGGGGGGAGCGCCACACCAACGGGGTGTGTCTGGGCATATGTTGCGATTTGTGCCCGGTGCAGCCTGGCGCATGCACTCGTTTGTCCTGCCTCGGTCCCTCCTGCCAGCGCAAGTGGCAAAGAGGGAAGAGAGAAGGCGTGTTTGGGTATAACACAGCCGAGTCAAATCTTTACCAATCAAGTGAGCTACTCTCCTCACCTTTAAAGTGTTGAAATAAAGAAGCCTCCTATATCTGCATGATGCGTTAATTTTGCATTTTACTTTGCTGCTACAGGCATGCTTTCTGCACCGTTTATGTCTATATTAAGCATTACAAATGAGTTAGCTGGCTAGGTTGGGCATTTGGGAATTATTCCCATTGGCGAACTTGAATTGAATTTCAAAACGAAACTACGCCAGATCATTCAAACTTAGGAAGTTGGAAAGAAATAAGACGGTGACTCATTTATTTCTTCTGCCTGCATCATTGGGAAGAGAAACGATGGATAACATGTTCCTATTATTACACCCTGTTGCTGCTTAAAATTTTGGGATTAACATGCATGGACAACAATGCAAGATACGTGACACATTTATTATATCCCCGAACGCTGAATGGCGTTCCTGGGATATTATATTTTTGGTCCGACTGCCGCCGCCGCGCCGCCCTACGTGTTAACGCGATATCTTCAGTAATATTTCAATAAGAAGTTTCAAGTTTTGCATATAAGTAAGTATCATAAAGAGGAAGAACTGATTCGATTTTGGACAATTTACGATTTCTAGATTGGCCACCAGGGGCCTAAAAATGAAAAAAAATCACTGTTTTTATCATATCTCTGGAAATATTTGTCCGATTGACCTTAAATTAAGTTCAAATGAAAGGTCATGACCTGAGGGGCTTAATATTGTATTGGGTCTATTAAAGGATTGGGGAATTGGAGGATTGGGGGCATTCGGGGTTATACCCCAAGCCATTGCCTCCGATGGCATAAGCCTAGTTTTCAATATGTGATCTTAACTCAGTATGAGATCATAGCAATCAGGCTGTATTCCTTTCCCCCACTAAAAACGATAAAATCAAAGTGACAATAATAGTATTAAGCCACTTGCACACCGGACGCAAAACAAATTTTTCACACGATAGATTACGCGTATATTCGCGTCTTTGCATTGACTTTGAATGTAATCAGTCATGCGAAAAATTTGTTTCGCGTCTGGTGTGAAAGCAGGTGAAGGACACATACCCACATAGCCTACACACGCACTCACGCGCCCACATGTACATTTCTCTCTCTCTCTCTCTGATCTGACATCAGTACAATCAATATATATACAAAACCCAAAACCAGTGCAATTGGCACGTTATGTAAATCGTAGATAAAAACAGAATACAATGATTTGCAAATCCTTTTCAACTTATATTCAACTGAATACACTGCAAAGACAGGATGTTTAATGTTCAAACTGAGAAACTTTTTTTTTTTTGCAAATAATCATTAACTTAGAATTGAAAGGCAGCAACACACTGCAAAAAAGTTGGCACAGGGGCCTTTTTACCACTGTGTTACATTGCCTTTCCTTTTAACGACACTCAGAAAATGTTTGGGAACTGAGGAGACCAATTTTTGAAGCTTTTCAGGTGGAACTCTTTCCCATTCTTGCTTGATGTACAGCTTAAGTTGTTCAACAGTCCGGGGTCTCCGTTGTCGTATTTTACGCTTCATAATGCGCCACACATTTTCAATGGGAGACAGGTCTGGACTACAGGCAGGCCAGTCTAGTACCCGCACTCTTTTACTACGGAGCCATGCTGTTGTAACACGAGCAGAATGTGGCTTGGCATTGTCTTGCTGAAATAAGCAGGGGCGTCCATGAAAAAGACGTTGCTTGGATGGCAACATATGTTGCTCCAAAACCTGTATGTACCTTTCAGCATTAATGGTGCCTTCACATATGTGTAAGTTACCCATGCCTTGGGCACTAATACACCCCCATACCATCACAGATGCTGGCTTTTAAACTTTGCGCCTATAACAGTCCAGATGGTTCTTTTCCTCTTTGGTCTGGAGGACACAACGTCCACAGTTTCCTAAAACGATTTGAAATGTGGACTCGTCAGACCACAGAACACTTTTCCACTTTGCATCAGTCCATCTTAGATGAGCTTGGGCCCAGCGAAGCCGGCGGCGTTTCTGGGTGCTGTTGATCAATGGCTTTCGCTTTGCATTGTAAAGTTTTAACTTGCACTTGCAGATGTAGCGACGAACTGTAGTTACTGACAGTGGTTTTCTGAAGTGCTCCTGAGCCCATGTGGTGATGTCCTTTACACCCTGATGTCGGTTTTTGACGCAGTACCGCCTGAGGGATTGAAGGTCACGGGCATTCAATGTTGGTTTTCAGCCTTGTCGCTTACATGCAGTGATTTCTCCAGATTCTCTGAACTTTTTGACGATATTAAGGACCGTAGATAATGAAATCCCTAAATTTCTTGCAAAACTCATTGAGGAATGTTCTTTTTAAACTGTTCAACAATCAGCTCACGCATTTGTTCACTAAGTGGTGACCCTCGTCCCATCCTTGTTTGTGAATGACTGAGCATTTCAGGGAAGCTGCTTTTATACCCAATCATGACACCCACCTGTTCCCAATTAGCCCGTTCACCTGTGGGATGCTCCAAATAAGTGTTTGATGAACATTCCTCAACTCTCTCAGTCTTTTTTGCCACTTGTTCCAGCTTTTTTGAAACATGTTGCAGGCATCAAATTCCAAATATTTGATGCCTGCAAATTCCTAATATTTGCAAAAAATTACAAAGTTAACTTGTTCGAACATTAAGTAACTTGAATTTGCAGTGTATTCAATTGAATATAGGTTGAAAAGGATTTGCCAATCATTGTATTCTGTTTTTATTTATGATTTACACAACTTGCCAACTTCACTGGTTTTGGGTTTTGTACTATAATTTATGTGCTGATGTGTCAGATAGTTAAATAGTGATTGCTGTAATTATTTATTGTATTGAAATGTGCACGACATTCTGGAAACCTGCCTGTGAGGTTTCGGTGACGTGTGCGCACTGTGCGCCGGTCAGCCAAATTTCCACTGCACAGAAAGTAAACCAGGTTGGAGCTGGCGAGTTTTCTGCGCAACTTCAGCGGAGACTTTTGATATGAAACTGTCACTGCGACTTGATGAATATGTGACACCTCCCCCTACTACGCCGCCACACCAATCTCGGCGCACGACCGTCTACCAAATTGCCAAAGTGGCTGTGCACGGTGTTGCACCGCACGAAATTACCACTGCACGGGCTGCACCAGATGAAATTACCACTGCATGGGCTGCGTCACGCTACGCCACGCTGCGCCACCCTGCGCTGCACCAAAAAATTCGAGCTCAAGAGCAGGATATTCAAAGAATGAAAGCTTACTGACGTCCAACGTTGTACAGTATTTTGAGTAGATAGTATTCATTCCACCCCCTTTTTTGCCTGTTCTCACAGTTGTGAGGATCTTTCCATCAGGCAAACTTATTATGATTCTTGCCGCAGTGCTATTTATGTCGAGCCATGTTTAACTGAGCAGGAAAAACACTAAAATCAAATTCTGTCATTAACATTACTAAATGGGCCTCAGAAACTACTGTCTGTAATCACAGTCTGCCGTGCCATCCACAGATGCCACCTTAAACTCTACCATGCAAAAAGGAAGCCGTTGTTGAGCATGATCCAGAATCGCTGCCGTGCTCTGTGGGTCAAGGCTCATTTAAAATGGACTGTAGCAAAGCGGCAAAGCGTCCTGTGATCAGACAAGTACAAATTTGACATTTTTGTTGGAAATCATGGGTGTCGTATCGTCTGGGCTAAAGAGGAGAGAGACCACGCCTCCTGTTAGCAGCGTTCAGTTGAAAAGCCAGCATCTCTGATGGTATAGGGATGCATTAGTGCATATGGTGTGGGACACTTGCATGTTTTAAAAAGCACCATAAATGTTGAAAGCTATATAAAGGTTTTAGAGCAACATATGCTCCCCTCCAGACGACATCTCTTCCAGGGAAGGCCTCGTGTATTTCAGCAGAACAATGCAAAACCACATACTGCAGCTACATCGGCAAACATCGGCTGACAACTACGGACATTCCACGTCAGAAAACCTGATGAAATGCGCAAATCGCAGATGTATCGCATAAAACTAGAATTTTCTGCGTGATTCATGCGTTTACTTGACTTTTGGGCTGTGTGACCACGCCATTAAATTGAAAGAACTTCTATTATAATTTTTCTGTTCTATTACAAGACAAATAGCTACCAACACTCAGGGGAAAAAACTGGAAGGGTTGTGTACGTGATAATCATCTTCATTGTTGAGATTGCGCGAGTGACGAGCCTCTTCACCTTCGAAATTGAATATGGGATTGTCATCTTCATTGTTGGGATTGAACATACGATCGCTCTTGTCTCTGTTTGGACTGGTCATGTGATTGCTCCTGTCACTGGTGCAATTTGGTAGATGATCATCCTTTTCACTGTTGGAATATGACGTGTGATTGCCCCTGTCACTGATGGGATCGGGTATGTGATGACAACTGTCACTAGTGGAATCGGGCATGTGATCAGCCTCTTTAGAGATGTGATTGGGTATATGATCATCCTCTTCACTCTTGAGAACAGGTATGTGGCCATCCTCTTCATGTTTGAGACCAGTTATGTGAGCATCCTCCTCACTGTTGGAATTGGGTATGCGATTGCCCTCTTCACTGAAGGGATCAGGTATTTGATTGCATAGCCAATCACAGGGCTGTCAATGGCAATCATGTAATATTTGGTGTGAGAACACTTTGCTTAAAAATTTGGGACACTGTCCTGTCATGATATTGTTTTGTATGAGAAAATCATAGCTAACTTCAAAATGCTGCTGTGGATCACACTCCCGACCATGCTATCGTCCGTCACCACAACTAACCAACTGAAATACTCACTGGAGTATTTCACTCTGCTCACACTCCAACCCTTCAAGAGACATTTGATTCCATCAAGACATTCTTCTTTGGCATCCAAGGTATATTCACCAGGGTTCTTGTCATAACGTCAGTTTTGATGGTAAAAATTCTGAGAGTATTTGCTCCAACTCGTCCACAGGCTCACAATGTCTGAAGAGCTCCAACTGGCACATGGACCACAGTGTGCTAACTCCACAAACTCAATCAGCCATAGATATACATGAGAACTGCCATAAGTTTACCTTCTGGAACATCCGATTTAACACCAACAACGCGCATGACTTCATCACAGATCACAAACTGGATTATTTATGTCTCATGGAAAACAACTAAATTCAGCAGCACCACAGGAATTTGTTGACATTTTCAAAACCTCTTCTTCAGGCAGGGGAGGTGGCCTCAAGCTAATTTATCACAAGAGTTCAAAACTAATGCCAGTCTTTCCTACCTGCTCCGTCTTCTTTTCAACTGCTGGCTGTTAAGCTCTGTGGATTAACACCTACCATTATTGTCATTCTGTACAGACCTCCAAAACCATCAACTATTGTCATTACTGAACTTTAGACAATTTTTAAAACCCTCTGTGTAATGTCTCCTAATATCATCTGAGTGGGGATCTTACCGTTCATTTTGATAACACTGGGCTCTAATTTCGTAGACCAGGCGCAGGCGCGGCGCAAGTACTCCTCTGTCCCGCCTCTGTCCCTCCTTCCAGCGCAAGTTGGCAAAGAAGACGACACAGCCGAGTCAATTCTTGCTCTCTGGCAAGAGAAACGATGGATAGCGTGTTCCTATTATTACAAACTGTTGCTGCTTTAAATTTGGGGTTTACCATGCATGGACAACAATGTCAAGATACGTGACACATTTATTTTCAATATGTGATCTTAAGTCAGTACGACATCATAGCAGTCAGGCTGTATTCCTTTCCCCCACTAAAGACGATAAAATCTAAGTGACAATAATAGTAGCCTAGTATTAAGCCGCTTGCACACTGGACGCGAAACGAATTTTTCGCTCGACAGATTGCGTCTTGTGTCCGAAAGCCTGACAGGGTTTGAATAAATCTCCATGTCCGACAGTCTATTATAGTTTTTAATTTCTTCAAATCTGCTGACTCTTTTAGATATTAAACGTGAATGTTTTGATAAGAGGGCTCAGTTCTTTAAGATGAGTACCGAGAATTTCAATCAATGTTTCTGTTTAAGCTGCTCAATAAAGTGAGTCGACACTGGCGCGAGACAATGTACAATGCCTCCGCGTCTGACAGCCAAAAAAAGAGGACGATTAGAACAGATTGATAACGAAATAAAGAATAAAAAGAAACATTTTAACAACATAACATCCAATGAACACCGCAATTTATTTATTGGCGGGTCATCTTTGTTGGATATCCCGTTTGTTGGTTTTTATTCTTTATTTCGTTATAAATCTGTTCTCATATCAATACTTTTACTTTTTGCTGGCTGGTGGACATGGAGTATTTTGCATTTTGTGTCGGACAGTCTTGATCGTGCTTGCGATAATTTATTCACACTGTCAATCGTCATGGAATTGATTTGCTCACTGACTACAAGTAATATTTTATCTCTGGTGTGGAAATAAAGCGTGAATCCGTTCGGTCCATCTGACTAATTTTCAAAAGAAAGACCGAATAAAGACTGCCGTCTATCTTCAACCAAAACAGATGAATATGCTAAAAAGACCAAGAAAAATCGATAGCTATCAATTTGCATTTTGTGAAGGTCGAACACAAACATGGCCAAGTTTGCACGTCTAATAATTCCTGGAATACTCGGAAAAATTAGAACTTTTATGACTTTCGGACACGGAGCTATATTAAAACCCTGCCCGACTATTGCGTCTTTGCATTGACTTTGTAATCAGTTGTGCGAAAAATTCGTTTTGCGTCCAGTGTGCAAGCGGCTTTAATGAGCATAGAACGCAAGCATTCGATATATATATATATATATATATATATATATATATACAGTTTGTGGTTGGCTGAGAAAGATGTGAAGTCGTTAGTTTGCATCACAGATTCAGCTGCGTTGATTAAGCCAGGTCAAGTTTCCATTACGCGTGGCAACCGCCTCTGCACTTAACCTTGTTGCCATTTTGTTCACTTGCCTTTGACCTTGCCTTTTTGTTAATAGTCTAGATCTGTAACAATGGAACGTGTTCTGACACTTACTGTTAGCACTTTTACTTGTCTCCTAGGAGGTCTGCACTTTTGAACTGTTCTTATGCACTTTTGTACGTCGCTCTGGATAAGAGCGTCTGCTAAGTACCTGTAATGTAATGTAATGTAACCGCCTTGAATCTGACATCAGGACAATCGATATAGATACTATAATTTATGTCCTTATTCAGATAGTTACATTAAATAGTTCTTCCTGTAATTATTTCTTGCATTGAAATGTGCCTGACATTCTGTAAACCTGCCTGTGAGATTTCGGTGACGTGTGCGCACTCTGCGCCGGTCAGCCAAATTACCACTGCACGGAAATTAAACCAGGTTGGAGCTGGCGAGTTTTCGCGCAACTCCAGCGGTGACTTTTTCTACGAAATTGTCACTGCGTCTGGATGAATATGTGACACCTCCCCCTACTACGCCGCCACACCCATCTCGGCGCACCTTCGTCTACCGAAGGCGGCGCACCTCACGAAATTACCACTAGCGGGCTGCGCCATACGAAATTACCACTGCGCGGGCTACGCCTCGCTACGCCACCTGCGCTGCGCCAGAAAATTAGAGCCCACTGACTTCACTTGAGATATTTAAAGCAATGTTAAATTGCTTCAATCTCATTCAGACTGTCAACTTAACAACCCACACCAAGGGCTATATCCTTGACTTTGTTGTTCTGGCATCACGCCATATAACATCACCTCTGACGAACTGCTCGTCTCAGACCATAAGGCTGTGTTATTCATTGTCAACCAACCTTTCAGCAGATCAAAGGTGCAGTATACCATGAACTGCGACGTCAAACATGCTAACACAGAAGATCTAATCAGTTTAATTATTTCAAATCCCATTCCTGCTCCCATCCTTCCACACTCAGACCTAATGTACTGTTAGAATGATAATTTCGTCAGGACACTTAAGCACAGTCAGCTATAAAATGGTCCGTTTTGAGTGAACTTGAAAGTGCAGATACTACCAAAGAAATGCTTGGTATTCCTGAAAATAGAGTTCCAAAAGCACGACCAATGGCATTTACCACCACAGTACATATCTGGGTACTGAGAAAATATATTGCAAACATGCACCAAAATCAATTTCAACCATCTTTCAAGATACCAAGATACTATTCACTGAAAATCATTTTGTTGTGAGTAAACACATTATAAGTACTTTCCAATGGAGGTACCGCGCCTTGAAACTAGATGCCTGGTGGGTGCGTAGGTTCCAATAAATAAATTGAGAACAAGCAAAGGGAACTCGCACACCTGCATGCCGATGCAATGCTGTTTATTTCATAGAAAGGGGGAGAAAAAAAAAAAAAAGAAGAAAAGTGCTACCCAAGTGAGGAGTGCAAACGTTTCGGTCCCAGTCAGACCATCATCAGTGCAAACATTGAAAATGAAGAACACGCCCTTATATAGGTTAGGCCACGTATACGGAAGACAGGTAGTAGGTATACAACCAAGCTTGATTCCAGGCTAGGGTATGTGGCTGGAGACATCGTATCAACAGTACCGCACCTGTCGTGGTTAAACCTATGACCTTGATGGTAAATACCATAAGGGACTAAATAATAATAAGAAAAAAAAATAATGAGGATAATAATAATGAAAGTAAGAATGATAAGAATGAGTACATAAAAATGAATCATAGCGAAAAACACCTGGGGGGGGTTATATATCAAAACAATAAATATCATCATCAACAGACAATAGGCGCAAGATGCAAGTATAAAGGCTATTTATAGAAAACAAGTTAAATCAAAGTCATCGTTCAGTCCATTTGGTTGCAGTGTTTTTAAATAAAAAATCCATTTGGCCTCACATCTCAGTAGAGATTGGCTAGAGCAGCTACTCCTACGGTTGGGGAGAACTCTATCGATGCCAGCAAACTTCAAGTCCTTGGCCGAATGTTTGACATCATTGAAGTGCCTTGCAACCGGCGATTTTAGGTCCCCCCTGTTTATAGCGCTCCGGTGTTCGTTGAGACGAATTCTCAACTGTCTGCGAGTACATCCAACATATTGAAGACCACAGGGACAGCTAAGGAGATAAATCACATTCACAGAATTGCATGTTATGAATTGTCTGATGGTATAGCGTCTTCCTGTTGAAAAACTGGTGAAGTGGTCTGTTTTATGGATGTTGTTACAAGATGCGCAATTACGGCAGGGGAAAAAACCTTTGATGTCATCCAATCGTTCACTCGGGCGTTTGGAGTGATCAAAAGTATCTGAATGCACAAGCCTGTCTTTTAGGTTCGAGGACCTGGAGTATGTAAAAAGGGGCAGGTGAGAAAAAAGTTCAGAGCAAAACGTATCAGTATGGAGGACATGCCAGTGTTTTTTAACAATGTTTTTTATCTGGTAGCTGAAGGGTGTGTACGTGGTGCAGCAGATGAGAGGAGGGTCCTTGCGCGGTGGTTTCGCACCTGGCGCGTGCGGCATGAGTTACCCTCAGATTTCGCCCGGTCCAAGGCAGAATCGAGGACATCGGTGGCATAACCACGCTGGACGAACTGTTCGTACAACTTGTCAGCCTCTTTATGAAAATCATCATCCCTTTGACAAATCCTCCTTACACGTAGGAATTGACTAAAGGGTAACCCACGCTTGGTGGGCTCAGGGTGAAAACTGGAAGCATGCAAACAACTGTTTTTGTCTGTGGGTTTTCGGTACAATGTAGTGAAAAGTTTCCCATCTTTACGTATAACCCAAGTGTCGAGGAAATGTATTTGACTCTTGTCATATTCCAGACTGAATGCAATGGTATCAACAAGGCTGTTCATATAACGATGGAAATCTTTTAGTTGTTCTTCTGTGCCTTTCCATACTACAAAAAGGTCGTCTATGTAACGCTTGAACATCACAATGTTGTCAATAAAAGGGTTATTTGTGTGTACGTGTTTGTGTTCCAAGAAACCCATAAACAGATTTGCATAGTCGGGAGCGAATGTTGCGCCCATCGCTGTCCCTCTGATCTGAAGGAAAAAGTCATTGTTAAACAAGAAATAATTCTTGGTTAGAACCAATTTTGCCATTTCAGTCAGAAAATTAGTTGGCGGAGAACGTTGGGGGCGCGTGTTAAGAAAAAACTGCAGCGCTGCAAGGCCGATGTCGTGGGGGATATTGGTGTAAAGGCTTGTGACGTCCATGGTGATTAAAAATGTGTCACTTTCCCCTATATCAACTTGTGCCAGTGTTTCAATGAAATCCCCTGTGTCCTTGAGGTAGGAGGGTAAGGCCTCCACAAGGGGTCTTAGGTGCGCATCAACGAACTTCGAGAGGGGTTCCGTTAGTGAGCCTACGCTCGACACGATAGGGCGACCAGTAGGGAATGTATTGTAAGCTTTATGAACTTTCGGTAGTATATAAATGACAGGAATGGTTGGGTTATCAGAGGAAAGGAATTTCCTCTCTTGTGTATTGACAAAACCCTTCTCAAATGCATCATTAAGAAAAATGTCAATTTCCCTCTTGTAGGCTGCTGTGGGGTTGTTTAGTAACTTTTTATAAGAGTCAGCATCTGACAGTTGCCTTAACACTTCGTGTTCGTAATCAGAACGATTCATGCTGACCAGACCCCCTCCTTTGTCGGCACTCTTGAAAATGACGTTATTGTTCTTAGAGAGGGATGACATCGAACTTAGTTGTTCTTTGGTGCAATTATGCCTCTTCGGTGTAGCAGATGCAGATGAATACATGGACTCAATATCCCTGTCAACCAATTTACAAAAGGTGTCTATGGCTGCATTGTTAACTGGTGCTGTGAAAGTACTCTTAGGTCTAAAAGCAGTCACAGGCGTTGCAGATGTCTCTGCGGTAACAGCAGTCAGTGGGGAAGCAACTCTGTCCTTATGAAAAAAGTATTTTAATTTAATGGCACGGTAGAATTTGGAAAGTTCAACTTTCGTTTGGAAAGGGTTGGTCACAGGGGTTGGAACAAAAGAGAGTCCTTTATTGAGAAGACTAATCGCTTCTTGGTCGAAGTTTACATCCGAGAGGTTGAATAGTAGTTCACATACCTCCGGTCTCTGTTGCTCCGTCTCGTTGGAGCATTGTAGGTCCTGGCTGGTCGAGATCTTGAATCCACTCTTGCTCCTCCTGCCCCTCCTGCCCCGCGCACGGACGGCGTGGTCAGCTGGCGCGGCTGTGCCTCTCTACGAACGTGCGGTAGGTCTAAAAAAATCCACGTCGGAGTCGGTGGGCAGCTCTGAAGCGCTGGACTCAGATGTAGGTGCGTCTCTGGAACGGATGCGCCTCTGGGTCGAATCTTTGTTCTCTTTGAGCCAGGGATACACGTTGTCGTTTTTATAATCCAATGTGTCTCGTTTAAACAACCCCACAGCAGCCTACAAGAGGGAAATTGACATTTTTCTTAATGATGCATTTGAGAAGGGTTTTGTCAATACACAAGAGAGGAAATTCCTTTCCTCTGATAACCCAACCATTCCTGTCATTTATATACTACCGAAAGTTCATAAAGCTTACAAAACATTCCCTACTGGTCGCCCTATCGTGTCGAGCGTAGGCTCACTAACGGAACCCCTCTCGAAGTTCGTTGATGCGCACCTAAGACCCCTTGTGGAGGCCTTACCCTCCTACCTCAAGGACACCGGGGATTTCATTGAAACACTGGCACAAGTTGATATAGGGGAAAGTGACACATTTTTAATCACCATGGACGTCACAAGCCTTTACACCAATATCCCCCACGACATCGGCCTTGCAGCGCTGCAGTTTTCTCTTAACACGCGCCCCCAACGTTCTCCGCCAACTAATTTTCTGACTGAAATGGCAAAATTGGTTCTAACCAAGAATTATTTCTTGTTTAACAATGACTTTTTCCTTCAGATCAGAGGGACAGCGATGGGCGCAACATTCGCTCCCGACTATGCAAATCTGTTTATGGGTTTCTTGGAACACAAACACGTACACACAAATAACCCTTTTATTGACAACATTGTGATGTTCAAGCGTTACATAGACAACCTTTTTGTAGTATGGAAAGGCACAGAAGAACAACTAAAAGATTTCCATCGTTATATGAACAGCCTTGTTGATACCATTGCATTCAGTCTGGAATATGACAAGAGTCAAATACATTTCCTCGACACTTGGGTTATACGTAAAGATGGGAAACTTTTCACTACATTGTACCGAAAACCCACAGACAAAAACAGTTGTTTGCACGCTTCCAGTTTTCACCCTGAGCCCACCAAGCGTGGGTTACCCTTTAGTCAATTCCTACGTGTAAGGAGGATTTGTCAAAGGGATGATGATTTTCATAAAGAGGCTGACAAGTTGTACGAACAGTTCGTCCAGCGTGGTTATGCCACCGATGTCCTCGATTCTGCCTTGGACCGGGCGAAATCTGAGGGTAACTCATGCCGCACGCGCCAGGTGCGAAACCACCGCGCAAGGACCCTCCTCTCATCTGCTGCACCACGTACACACCCTTCAGCTACCAGATAAAAAACATTGTTAAAAAACACTGGCATGTCCTCCATACTGATACGTTTTGCTCTGAACTTTTTTCTCACCTGCCCCTTTTTACATACTCCAGGTCCTCGAACCTAAAAGACAGGCTTGTGCATTCAGATACTTTTGATCACTCCAAACGCCCGAGTGAACGATTGGATGACATCAAAGGTTTTTTCCCCTGCCGTAATTGCGTATCTTGTAACAACATCCATAAAACAGACCACTTCACCAGTTTTTCAACAGGAAGACGCTATACCATCAGACAATTCATAACATGCAATTCTGTGAATGTGATTTATCTCCTTAGCTGTCCCTGTGGTCTTCAATATGTTGGATGTACTCGCAGACAGTTGAGAATTCGTCTCAACGAACACCGGAGCGCTATAAACAGGGGGGACCTAAAATCGCCGGTTGCAAGGCACTTCAATGATGTCAAACATTCGGCCAAGGACTTGAAGTTTGCTGGCATTGATAGAGTTCTCCCCAACCGTAGGAGTAGCTGCTCCAGCCAATCTCTACTGAGATGTGAGGCCAAATGGATTTTTTATTTAAAAACACTGCAACCAAATGGACTGAACGATGACTTTGATTTAACTTGTTTTCTATAAATAGCCTTTATACTTGCATCTTGCGCCTATTGTCTGTTGATGATGATATTTATTGTTTTGATATATAACCCCCCCCCCAGGTGTTTTTCGCTATGATTCATTTTTATGTACTCATTCTTATCATTCTTACTTTCATTATTATTATCCTCATTATTTTTTCTTCTTATTATTATTTAGTCCCTTATGGTATTTACCATCAAGGTCATAGGTTTAACCACGACAGGTGCGGTACTGTTGATACAATGTCTCCAGCCACATACCCTAGCCTGGAATCAAGCTTGGTTGTATACCTACTACCTGTCTTCCGTATACGTGGCCTAACCTATATAAGGGCGTGTTCTTCATTTTCAATGTTTGCACTGATGATGGTCTGACTGGGACCGAAACGTTTGCACTCCTCACTTGGGTAGCACTTTTCTTCTTTTTTTTTTTTTCCCCTTTCAATGAAATAAACAGCATTGCATCGGCATACAGGTGTGCGAGTTCCCTTTGCTTGTTCTCTTCTAAACACATTATAAAGCATTCTTGACTGGTATATATATCTGGGATATTATTTTATTCCCATTGCCATTTTCATTTTTTTACTGTTATTTCTCAAAATCATCCGGCTCAATAATGTAGTTACCAAGTTTGGCACTGATGTCTATCCAGACTTGAAGTGTCTACGGTCATGATAAAAGTATTACATATTTGGTACTGTGTATCCTTAGGTCATGATCGTTGATGTAAAATGTGGTGTTGACAGCACTAATAAGCCACTTTAATGGCTTCCAAGTGGCGCCACCGGCAGGCAAAGTAAGATACGGACCTAAAAATGTAACTTTTTCCGTGAGACACTCGTATCTACCTATTGTGCCAAGTTTCTTTCAATTCCAGGGGGGTTAACTGTGCATCAAATGTCAATCTCTCATGGAATGGCTCATAAAACTTTTAAAGGCAGAGGTAAATAGCAGCTCTATAGTGTTAAAATCACTGTATAGTTTTTTTCGTGGCATGTATAGAAGTAAATAATATTCACACTGATTGGTTAAGTTCTCCTTTTGGTGTTAAACAAGGAGATGTTCTCTCTCCTACACTGTTTACAATATATTTCAATGATTTGGGTCTTGAAATTAAGGAATCTAATTTGGGTATTCATCAGAATCATTTAACACTGGGTATTTTGCTTTACGCGGACAATATTGCTCTACCGGCTGAATCAGTGGCTGATCTACAACATATGTTGTGCTGTGCTGGAGACCTGGTGTTACAGATGGAGATTATTGATAAATCAAAGTAAAACACAGATCGTTAAGAAAAAGGGTACTCCAAGAAGTGAGAAGAATTTGACTTTTGGAACTGTAGCTCTGGATCACACACCCGAATATAAATATTTATGATTTACTCTTGCTGAATTCATGACCTATAAAGCTGGAATATAAATCTTGGCAGATTCAGCAGGGAGAGCATTAGGGTCAGTGGTTAATAAGTTTAAAATATGTTAAGATCTTGGTTTCTCTACATACTTGCACTTTATGATGCATGTGTTTCCCCTAAACATAATTACGCTTCTGGGATACTGGGATTCAAGGAATGTAATGCTGCTGATTCTATACAGAACAGAGCTATTCATTGCTTTTTATGTGTTCATAAGTTCACTCCTATTTTGGCTGTTCAGGGTGATTATGGGTTGGATTCCTGGAACAGTAAGGTGAAAATGTGAAATGGTTAGACTGTGGAATCATATGCATAACATGTCAGAAAATAGGGTAAACAAGAAAGTTTTTCTTTGGAGTAAATTGCGTAATTGTCCATGGACAAATGAGCTTCATGCTGTGATCGAGGAAATTGGATTACAGTATATATACAGGAACAATTTATTATGTAGAGTGAACACAATTAGACAAAAGTTATTAGCTAGATTGGAATAGAATAGGTTAAAATATATTTTGTGTTACACCGCAGCACAACATACAAGGGTGACCACATGCAGACGTTCCAAACCAAAATTCCGAACATGTATCCAAGTTAAGTACAATTATGGTACTGAATCTTATGTTACAGCAAATTTCTCAAGGAGTCAAAACTCCTTTGTAGCACAGCTGAGAACAGGGATCCTTCCTCTCGCCTATGAGGTTGGCAGATTTGAAAACATTCAGGAGGAATATAGTACATGTGAACTACGCAAGCTGAAAGAGGTTGAGAGTGAATCACATTTTCTTTTGTATTGGCTTTATGATGATGAACAGAGAATTTTGATGAAATGGATACAAAAAATCCAGGATGTTCTGGTGTCCTGATGACGACAAAATTAGATGGTTGTTTAATTTCAACTCGTATGAGTAGGTTACCTTTGTCGCTAAAGCTTGGAAAAAATGTCAGGATGGTTTATTTGTACAATGTACAATTTGTACAATTTAGTTTCTGTACAATGTTGCTATTCTGGTTTCTGGGGCCTTATTTTTCCAAATTATGGCATCTGGTAAGCCCATTGGACTGGGCATGTTATTTATGCATGAGACAATAATAAAAATTCATTCATTCATTCCTTTGCAGAATTCAAAACTACTTTTAAAACCCATGTTTTTACATTAGCTAACTCATTTAGTACTCAGTATTCATCAAACTCATCTCTGAGTTATGCTCAGCTGCTCATTGCATGTTTTATTGTTGATTGTACTGATATTTCATTGATGGTGTTCTCTTGTTTATTGTGTTTTCGTATTGATATTATGATGTAAGGTGACCTTGCTATTATCATTATTACGTGATCAGCCTCTACACTGTTGGAATTTGGCATATGATCACCCTCTCCGCCATTGGGACCAGATGCTGTATGTGATCTTTCTTTCTTTCCCAGAACAAATTAAAGGACCTAGGGCGACCATAACAAAAAAGAGCACATAAAAATACTCCACAGAGGTTCTCTTGCAGAATAGTAAGTTCATTTTTAGCTAATTACGAAGAAAAAAATGTCAATAACATAAACCTGTTTCGTAACACTTCAACCACCAATTATCAAGGCATTGGGCATTGAGATTTTCTTTCAAACATGCTTTGTCATTCTCCTTAATAGTTTTGCTGCAACAGTCAGTGGAGTTAGAATTGTAAAATTCATCAAAGGAAAATTTGGACGTTTTAGCGAAATGACAAAGTAAAAGTCACAAAAATGTTTCCCCGGTAGGTTAAAGATAGACCAGCAAAACTCACAAAGGTAAATTCATATTCCAAAAGGGATCACTATCCCAGCAATAAAATATTTGAATATCATGATTACATTACATTAAGCAGAATGTCAAATTTTGACTCTTGCCATCTCCGACTTAAGTGAAACTGGTTATATTTTTAGAGGGTGATACACATCCCACCCCAGCATCATTGATTTGTGGAAAAATGATTTGGCTGAGATATGTGGTTAATTTACAGCACCCAAAATGAATAATAATTCAGACTAAATATCATCCTGTCGGGGAATGGAGAAGACAAATAAATAGTTGAAATTCGCCCACAGATACCCTAAACTCCATCATAGCACCACCCCTTTCAACAACATAAGATACAGTGGCACTTGAAAGTTTGTGAACCCTTTAAAATTTTCGACACTTCTGCATAAATATGACCTAAAACATCATCAGATTTTCACACAAGTCCCAAAAATAGATAAAGAAAACCCAGTTAAACAAATGAGACAAAAATACTTGGTCATTTATTTATTGAGGAAAACGATCCAATATTACATATCTGTGAGTGGCAAACATATGTGAACCTCTAGGATTAGTAATTAATTTGAAGGTGAAATTAGAGTCAGGTGTTTTCAATCAATGGGATGACAATCAGGTGTGAGTGGGCACCTTGTTTTATTCAAGAAACAGGGATCCATCAAAGTCTGATCTTCGCAACACATGTTTGTGGAAGTGTATCATGGCACGGACAAAGGACATTTCTGAGGACCTCAGAAAAAGCGTTGTTGATGCTCATCAGGCTGGAAAAGGTTACAAAACCATCTCTAAAGAGTTTGGACTCCACCAATCCACAGTCAGATTGTGTGCATATGGAGGAAATTGAAGACCATTGTTACCCTTCCCAGGAGTGGTCAACCAACAAAAATCACTCAAAGAGCAAGGCATGTAGTAGTCGGCGAGGTCACAAAGGACCCCAGGGTAACTTCTAAGCAACTGAAGGCCTCTCTCACATTGGCTAATGTTCATGAGTCCACAATCAGGAGAACACTGAACACCAATGGTGTGCATGGCTGGGTTGCAAGGAGAAAGCCACTGCACTCCAAAATGAACACTGCTGCTCATCTGCAGTTTGCTAAAGATCACGTGGACAAGCCAGAAGGCTATGGGAAAAATGTTTTGTTGAGGGATGAGACCAAAATAGAACTTTTTGGTTTAAATGAGAAATGTTATGTATGGAGAAAGGAAAACACTGCAATCCACAATAAAAATCTTATCCCATCTGTGAAACATGGTGGTGGTAGGATCATGGTTTAGGCCTGTTTTACTGTGTCTGGGCCAGGACAGCTTGCCATCATTGATGGAACAATGAATTCTAAATTATTCCAGCGAATTCAAAAGGAAAATGTCTGGACATCTGTCCATGAACTGAATCTCAAGAGAAGGTGGGTCATGCAACAAGACAACGACCCTAAGCACACAAGTCATTCTACCAAAGAATGGTTAAAGAAGAATAAAGTTAATGTTTTGGAATGGCCAAGTCAAAGTAGACCTTAATCCGATCGAAATGTTGTGGAAGGACCTGAAGCAAGCAGTTCATGTGAGGAAACCCACCAACATCCCAGAGTTGAAGCTGTTCTGAACGGAGGAATGGGCTAAAATTCCTCCCAGCCTATGTGCAGGACTGATCAACGGTTACCGGAAAGGTTTACTTGCAGTTATTGTTGCACAAGGGGGTCACGCCAGATACTGAAAGCAAAGGTTCACATACTTTTTCCACTCACAGATATGTAATATTGGATCATTTTCCTCAATAAATAAATGAACAAATATAACACTTTTGTCTTATTTGTTTAACTGGGTTCTCTTTTTCTACTTTAAGGACTTGTGTGAAAATCTGATGTTTCAGGTCATGTTTATGCAGAAATCTAGAAAATTCCAAAGGGTTCACAAACTTTCAAGCACCACTGTATGTGTTCTCTGTGAGGCACAAGATGTGTTGTGCTGTTTCCTCGAAAATTATTTCATTATTCTTTGTAATGTGCCTGCAAAATAATGTCACGATTGTGTTTATGTCACTATTTAAGACTAATGGGACATAACAGCTGAGTAAATACAGTATATCTAACTCTTTTATTCTCTTGGAATCAGTGTTGCAGCGTTCCTAAAAAAGGCTTGCATCATCTGACCAGTTACATAAGTGACTTCATGTTCAGATATACTTGAGACATCAAACTGTATGAACAGTAAAGGGCATGTCTACCATAAACTATTTCTCGATTTTTGTATATGTACACTCACCTACAGCAGGCAGCATACACTCAACTAAACAGCAAACATGTACACTGGTCATTTCTAATCCTCTTTCATTACCAAATGCTGTCAAAGATACAATAAATCATTGAAATAGAACAGCTTATTCTGTGCATTCAGTCGCATTGTTTTGGTACTGCTCCCCATGGGAAATACTTGTATATATTGCAAAATTTTACTTGTGTGAAGTGCTGCATTGTTCTTCTCTGGACTTGCATCAACTGACAAGCTCGCGTTGTGCCAGTTCTCTAATATAAAGTACTACACTGCAACCTACTGGACACTCTCTGCTACACCAAATAACATGGTTTTACACAGTACAAAATTAAGTCACCAAAACAGAGCCTAAAAGATAAATAATTGGAGCGACATATTTTCTCTTCATCCCACTAATTATAAAATTGGTTTCAGATTAATCTATGATGGTAGGTGTTGTGTCCTTGTCACTCGACATGGAATAAATCAGCTCCTTCAAAAAAATAAAAAGAGCATTTCAAACTTCATAAAATGTGTTTCATGAATTTTAACTAATTCATAATCAGCCGAGAATAAACGTAGGACCTTTAAAGTACTGTGAGGGAGCGGCAGGCATTCCCTCACTAAACAGAGCAGTTACATTATGTGCACCTCAAATACATATACACATATATATCTGATTAAGATGTGTTATTTGTGTAGTTTTTGTTAATTGTGTTGATCTGCTAAAGATGGATCCTATTTAGTGGATGGTGTTATGGCCCCAATTTGTTATTACATTTACAACGTAACAGCAACAGCAAGGGATGACAGAAACAGTTTTAAAAACTTGAACACATTTAATTAAACAAAGACAATAACACCTAACTAACCTAAAGACCAAGATTGAATTATAACAAAAACAAAAATATTTACAGTCCCTTTGGGTTTTCTGGTGATGTGCTGGGTGAGAAAAATCCACAAAAGAAACTTAACAGGTCTTGAACAGAAATGACAGGTCTGGTCACACGTATCCTTCTTCTTGCAATTTCTCCTACTACTTTACTGTCTCAATTCTTTTCCTTATATACTCTTTTGCAGACCCCACCCACATTTAGACCTCTTTTTTTTAAACTTTTCGGGGACTTGCCCCAGACATGTCCAGGACATGTCTAAACATAGCTCCAGTCTGAGCTGAATAAAAAAAAGGTAAATACTGCCATCCAGTGGCCTATATTCACATTACACCTCCATTCCAAAAGGGAAAAATTTTGACTCATAAAGGCAAAATTTTTCTTTTCAATACAAAATGGTTAAGTGAACACTTGTCTATTTATACATATCATACAATATTCAAATAAACACATGATATATATACTCAGCAACAAAAGTTTCTGTGACACCAATATTGTTAATTATTTTTCATAACGCAATTATGAAATTGTCATACATGGTGATATCAGACTGAAACAGTACACGTAAACACAACATAGAAATGGAAATCATGAAAATGCGAGAAAATGACTTTGCACGTGAAAATGTGCGTAAATCATGCTTGTGGATGGCAATAAAAGAGGAGAATTTTTGGAATGTTCACATTGTGCCTGATGAACGACGGAAGCATCACTTATCGAAAACACAGCCATTTCGGATCAGGAACTCTACCCTCTAAATGCCAAGACTGTCTGAAAATGATCGGTGGAGGGCCATTGGGATGATTGAATCCGGAACCTCGCAGAGGGAAGTTGCTCATCACCTGAATGTCCACCGAAACACCATTTGGAACTTATGGCAGCGTCATCAGCAGACAAGACATGTCAGAGACCGTCCTCGCAGCGGCCGTCCACGAGTAACCACTCCCAGACAGGACAACTGGATTCGAACAACCCATCTCCGAAATCGATTCCAACCTGCAACCATAACTGCAAGAACGATACCTGGTTTGAGGCGACTGTCTGCACAGACAATCCGTCGCCGTCTCCGTCATTTTGGCATTGTCCCACGTCGGCCAGCAAGAC
Organism: Gymnothorax reevesii; assembly: GCA_029721435.1. Taxonomy (NCBI): domain Eukaryota; kingdom Metazoa; phylum Chordata; class Actinopteri; order Anguilliformes; family Muraenidae; genus Gymnothorax; species Gymnothorax reevesii. The sequence goes on along the minus strand of CM056574.1, from coordinate 24,581,171 downwards.
GTCCAATACTCACAGTACAACACCGACGACTGCGTCTACAGTGGGCACAACAACATCGACGGTGGATCCAACGTCAGTGGGATCTTGTACTCTTCACTGATGAATCAAGATTCATGCTTAACCGATGTGATGGTCGTTTACGTGTATACCGTCGATGTGGAGAACGTTATGCCAACAACTGTGTTCAGGAATTTGATCGTTTTGGAGGTGGTAGTGTCATGATTTGGGGAGGGATCACGGCTAGAAACAGAACAGATTTGCTTGTTATTGATGGAAATCTGACAGGTTAAAGATATCGCGATGAAGTGCTACGGCCATTGGTGGTACCGTTTTTGATGCAACATGGTCCCGGAATAACGCTGCAACATGATAACGCCAGACCACACGTTGCAAGGATTGTACAGCAGTATCTGATGCAACAACATGTCAATGTCCTGCCATGGCCAGCCAGATCCCCAGACATGTCCCTAATCGAGCATCTTTGGGACGAGATGGATCGACGTTTGCAGCGGTTGGATAACCCGCCAGCTACACTCCAGGAATTGCGACAACGTGTACGTCAGATTTGGAATGACATCCCACAGCAATTTCTGGCACATCTGATTCGGTCCATGCGCTGGAGATGCGTTGCTTGCATCATGGCACGAGGAAGTCACACCTGGTATTGAAGTGTGAAGGTCACAATTAGTTAGACGTCAGACAAGTGCTTCATGACGCATGAAAATGACATTTTTCGTTTTGAGTGACGTTGGCACTGAAAAGTCAGTGTTTCTCCTGTTAAATAAACATATTGATTGCATTGAGATCTTTGCGTGTCATTTATAACATACACATAAATGGTGTCACAGAAACTTTTGTTGCTGAGTATATATACATATTCAAACACGGGATAAGCAATCAGCAATTACATTGTCTGTACCCTTCACATGCTTAATTTCCAAGTCAAACTCCTGTAAAATCAAACTCCAATTCAACAATCTCCGATTCTTGTTTTTCATCTTACTCAAAAACATTAACGGATTGTGGTAAGTGTACACAATCATTGGCTTTTCCCCTGTACAAACATAAACTTCAAAGTGTTGTAAAGAAAGGATGAGAGCCAACAGTTCCTTCTCTATTGTGGAATAGTTTGTTTGGTGGCGATTGAACTTCCTGGAGAAGTATGCCACGGGATGCTCAATGTCATCAGAGTCACTTCTCTGTAGGAGCACAGATCCACAAGCTTGGTCGCTAGCATCGACCGCGATGGAGAACGGTTTGTTGAAGTCAGGAGATTTGAGCACGGGGAAGTGACACAGCAGAGACTTCAGGTGATCGAAGGCTCTCTGGCATGCATCATCCCAGGTGAACTTTACGCCTTTCTTCAGTTGGTTAGTTAGACTGAGAGCAATCTCAGCAAAGTTCTTGCAGAACTTGCGGTAGTACCCGATCATTCCAAGGAAGCGGCGCAAAGCTTTTTTGTTGTCAGGAACTGGAAAGTCCATGATGGCTTGGACTTTAGCATTTATGGGTGCCACCTTACCCTGGCCTATGACGTAGCCAAGATAGGTGACAGTAGCACAACCAAAGTCACTCTTGCTCAGGTTAACAGTCAGGTTAGCCTGGGTCAGGCGCTGGAACAACGTCTCCACATCTTTTAGATGTTCTTCCCAGGAGTCACTCCATGTGTTCAGGTCATCGATGTACGCACCGGTGTGTGGTAATCCGGCGATTGTAGACTGTATCATCCTTTGGAACGTGGCTGGGGCATTTTTCATGCCAAAGGGTAGGACTTCATACTGGTACAATCCAGATGGTGTGGCAAAAGCAGAGATGCTCTTGGCCCTCTCAGTTAAAGGCACACACCAATAACCCTTCAATAAATCAATCTTGGTCAGAAACTTTGCTTGCCCTACACTATCAATACAATCATCATTCCTAGGTATTGGAAACACATCAGTTCTAGTTACAGCATTGACTTTGCGATAATCTGTACCGAATCTAGTACTTCCATCAGGTTTTGGAACTAGCACACAGGGTGAACTCCAATCAGAGTTGGAAGGCCTGATAATATCATGTTCTAACATGTACTCAACCTCTTTCTCAGCAATCTTTCTCTTTTCAGGATTCATCCGGTACGGATGCTGTTTTATTGGTTTGGCATCACCAACATCTACATCATGAGAGGCTATAGTAACTCTCTTTGGAACATCAGGAAACAAATCCTCATATTTCTTGATCAACCTTTCAAACTGATCTCTCTGTGAGGGTTCTAAGTGCTGGAGTTTTACATCAAGATTTTGCAACACTTCAGTGTTTGACAATTTACATGAAAGAACGTCAGCTTTAATTATTGGTTCATCATCTTGAAACTCCCCCTCATCTTCACACGTTTCGACCATTTGAGAATCTGAAGTGACAGCTGCAACCCTAGCATTTCTGTCATGATAAGGCTTTAGCATGTTAATATGACACAATTGTTTTGGTTTTCTCCTATTTGGAGTCTTCACAATGTAATTGAGATCATTGAGTTTTGTCAGAATTTCATAAGGACCATGAAATCTAGCCTGCAATGGATTGGACTGCAAGGGAAACAACACAAGGACCTTTTCTCCTGGTTTAAACTCACGGCTTCTAGCCTTATGATCATATCAAGTTTTCATTTTTCCCTGACTTGATTTCAAGTTCTCTTTGGCAAGGTCACAAGCTGCACGCAATCTTTCCTTGAACTTGCTAACATAGTCTAACAGACTGATGTGCGGCTCTTCCTCTTGCCATTGTTCACTCAATAATAGCAAAGGTCCTCTCACTTCATGACCAAACACTAGCTCAAATGGACTGAATCCAGTAGACTCCTGCACTGCTTCTCTAGCTGCAAACAACAGCAAATGAACACCTTCATCCCAGTCTTTCTCATGATCATTACAATAAGTCCTCATCATTGTCTTGAGAGTGGAATGAAACCGCTCTAAGGCACCCTGACTTTCTGGATGATAGGCACTAGAAAGAATCTGCTTTGCACCTAGTTCATACACAACCTGCTGAAACAATCCTGAAGTGAAATTGCTACCTTGGTCTGACTGAATTTCCCTGGGAAGGCCAAACAACGTGAAGAACTTTATCAAAGCCTTCGAGATTGCAGTTGCCTTGATGTTACGTAGAGGTATGGCTTCGGGGAATCTGGTAGATGCACACATGATTGTCAACAAGTACTGATTTCCAGATCTAGTCTTGGGTAATGGACTAACGCAATCAACAATGACCCTAGAGAATGGCTCCCAAAATGCTGGGATAGGCTGCAATGGAGCTACAGGTGGGTCTAACTGGTGTTTTCCAACTACCTGACAAGTGTGACAGGTTTTGCAAAAGTTGGAAACGTCTTTCCGAAGCCCAGGCCAAAAGAAGTGTTTCATGATCTTATCAACAGTCTTGTTAACACCAAGATGACCTCCTAAAGGTAAACTATGAGCCATTGTTAAGATCTCATTCCTATAGACCTTCGGAACAACAAATTGCCTGACCACTGCCCAATCTGCATTGGCAGGGAATCAGGAGGGCGCCACTTCTGCATCAGCACACCATCCTTGAGATAATACCCAACTGGAACTGCGTCTATTTCTTTATCAGGGAAGGGCTCTCCTCCTTAGTACACAAATTTCAGGATCATTAGTTTGCTCCTCAATCAACCGCTTTCTGGACAGAGACAAGTCTCCAGACACATCAGAATCACCAGACCCTTCCGGCTGGCTAAATAGAGAACTGATAAAAGTATCTGATAAGTCCTCAAACGGAGAAACCATAGTAGGCCAATCAGAGTCATGAGGCGAACCACCTGAGTCCTGACTATTCAATGTGCTGGACGGCACCACAACATCTTCTTCTTGAGCCTTCTTGGCCATAGCACGAGTCACTGCACAAGAAGGATACAGAGATGGGTCCTCATCCCCATCTTCAGTGCTCGGCTGTGAAGTAAGATGTACAGGGGGAACTACTTTGCCCCCAGCCAGGTCATTGCCTAGCAACAGAGAAACACCCTTTATAGGTAGACTTGACATAAGTCCCACCTTTACCTGTCCTGTAACTAAATCTGACTTCAAGAATATAGAGCGCAGGGGTACAGATACAGTCCTCCCTTCAATACCTTGTACAAGTATGAAATCCCCTGAAGCGGTCTCATCACGTAACTCCAAAGAGTCCATCAACAAAAGTGACTGAGAAGCTCCGGTATCCCTTAGGATATATATGGGGACAGGAGTAGTATGCTCATTCAGAGCCACAAATCCCTCGGACACCAACTTCCCTCACGAAGTCAGCTGTATCAGGCTTTTTAGCCCCACAAGAAGCAGGCAATTTAGCAGATCGGTTATCTACTACAGGGGTTTCTAACCTTGTTTTCACAAAAGCATTTGGTTTGGTATCCTTTTCTTTTTCTTTCTTAGCTTTAAGGAACCAACAGTTAGTTGTAACATGACCAGATTTCTTGCAATAACTGCAAACTAGACCACTTTTGTCACTGTCAGCTTTCACACTTTGATCAGACCTGTTACTGGATTTCTGAGCACCATCACCAGATTTGTCTTTGTCTTTGGGTGAGGAATCTTGGGTATCACCGTAACCCTTTTTCTGAAATTGGGACCATCTATTGTTACTGCTAGACTGAAATTTGGACTTATGTGTGAGAACATATTCATCCGCAAATTTGGCAGCTGATTCCAAATTCAGTGCTTGCTTCTCATTAAGGTAGGTCTTAACATCGTCTTTAACACAGTTCTTGAATTCTTCAACTAACACCATCTCTTTTAGTGAGTTGAAATCATCCTTGACCTCCATAGAAGTACACCAGCGCTCAAAGCAAACCTGCTTTTCATTAGCAAATTCAACATAAGTCTGATTTTCAGATTTCTTCAGACCTCTGAATTTCTGTCGGTAAGCCTCTGGAACCAACTCATAAGCTCTCAAAATAACCTTTTTGACAACCTCATAATCAGAGGAATCATCTGCAGACAAAGCCGAATAGGCTTGTTGAGCTTTACCCTTGAGGACAGTTTGCAACATCAGAGGCCAGTGTTCCTTTGGCCACTGGCAACTCTTTGCTACCTTTTCAAAACACTGGAAATAGTTGTCAACATCCTTTTCCGAAAATGGAGGCACCAATTTTACCTCCTGGCTAGCCCGAAATTTATTTTCAGTTTCAATTTTAATTTTTAGTTGCTCCATTTGGAGTCTTTCTTCTCTATCGAATTTCTCTAATTCAAAATCTCTCTGTCTTGCAAATTTTTCGAACTCAAATTCTCTTTGTTTTTCTTTTTCCTCCCTTTCTATTTTCTCTTCTCTTGCTAATTTTTCTAACTCAAACTGCCTTTGTTTTTCTTTTTCTTCCCTTTCAATCTCTAGCATTTTTAATTTAAGTTCCATTTCTATATTTGGATTTTCCACTGGAAACTGTTCCAGATCTGGTGCAAACACATTTTCATCAATGTAATATTCAACTATCTCTCTAGCCAGTCTTGCTTTTCGCATGGCTGGTTTTACCTCTGTCAGCTCCAAATGTCTGCATATTTCCAACAGTTCGGTCTTTTTAAAAGACTTCAAAACCCCTACGGTTGGTGATGCCAAGAAATCATCCATTGCTGTTGTCAATATATTTATACAGGAAAATTCAAAAAAACAATTTTACCATCTGAAATGTTAGATTTTTAATAAATGACTCACAAAATGGTCTATCCCCGACCTTGAGCCCCCAATTTGTTATGGCCCCAATTTGTTATTACATTTACAACGTAACAGCAACAGCAAGTGATGACAGAAACAGTTTTAAAAACTTGAACACATTTAATTAAACAAAGACAATAACACCTAACTAACCTAAAGACCAAGATTGAATTATAACAAAAACAAAAATATTTACAGTCCCTTTGGGTTTTCTGGTGATGTGCTGGGTGAGAAAAATCCACAAAAGAAACTTAACAGGTCTTGAACAGAAATGACAGGTCTGGTCACACGTATCCTTCTTCTTGCAATTTCTCCTCCTACTTTACTGTCTCAATTCTTTTCCTTAAATACTCTTTTGCAGACCCCACCCACATTTAGACCTCTTTTTTTTAAACTTTTCGGGGACTTGCCCCAGACATGTCCAGGACATGTCTAAACATAGCTCCAGTCTGAGCTGAATAAAAAAAAGGTAAATACTGCCATCCAGTGGCCCATATTCACATTACAATGGAAACACTATTTGGTTTATTTTCAGATGTTTTCTTTGGTTATGTTGTTGGATTTGGTTCTGGTCTCTCTCTGAGGTGGTTCCTGAGCTCAACATCCTCATGGAGGCGCGCCCCTGAGAGTGTTGCTGATGAGGATCTGGTGTGCACTATCAGCCTCATTGGTGCAAACCAAGTGAACTGAAGAGAAGGGTGATGTTGGGAAGGAGTTAGATTTTGTTGGTTCATTGTTTAGTTGTTTAAGATAGTAAACTGCTCAGTGCAACATTTAATTGTGTTTATATTATCTTTTGGGTGAAGGTTGAAAAAAGAACTTGTATCCATTGTAAATATTGTATATAGTAATTGTGGACACCACCCCTTTATGTTGCCAGTGGTAGGGAATGGGAGACATATATACTGGGTGATGGCCATTGTGGGTATGTGTGGAGGCTCTCTTGGTTGAAGGGGAAAAATAAATAAATAAATAAATAAATAAATACATATATCTCAATGGCTTGCAATACGCTTGTGCTTATACCTGGTTGAATGCTAAAACTGAGTAAAAGACAGAGCTCTGCTGCAATTTGGGTGCTGTGTGTTTTTTTTTTTTTCCTCTCCTCTCCTGGCTGTATATCTCAGTAGCTGCTGCCATTCCTGATAAAGTAAGGAACAGTCTACTATCCAAACCCTACAAGTACACTGTGCCAGTACTTACATGAAGTAAGTTCTTTTCACAGGACACACAATGGTGAAATTCAAAGATGTAGCAGCGTAAAGCGTCCTTAGCTTCCTTTTCAAGTGCAACAATGAATGCTTCATCAGTAAATGTAGAGATTATGTGCGCCTCCATTTCTTAAAAGGGTACTTATTTCCCTGAAACAAGCATATTCAAACGTTAAACACAGCATTAAACAGTTCTACCATTATTTTGTTTCTTTAATACAAAATTTACGACTGGCATATTTACTTCGTAATTTTAAGCTCGTCCGCAGATAATGGCATAACTGTGTCAGTGTTCAAAGCTGGTAAAAGTGTGTGTGCTGTCACTTAGCCCTCTTTTGGACTGACATTAAATAATTATAGTGCAGCCTTACAAATAATTTTGACAATGTTTCGTTTTTTTGGCCGGATTTCTGCCTTAGTTTCAAGACATGCATATCTTCTAAAGCCTCATACATGCATAGATATAGCTGTATCTTCTCAAAATTCCCTGATATGTATAGAAGGATAGTATAGCTGATGGAATAATGGTATATACGTAATATGCTGTTGGGATTGTCAACCCTGCCATGGCCCTGAAGTCAATATACCTTTTGCGAGCGACTGCAAAATTGCTGCGCGAGTGCAAACTGCTCTCTAATACAATGTGTAAAATTAATTCAGGCAACCCCATGCTCTCATTGGTAATTGTATGTGATAAAGGTCTATGTCTACTCTCTGAATACCAAATATCATGGTCAGGCCTACCAAAGAAAACGTAGTCTCAGCACACAAAAACTTTGAAATGCACACATTAATTGCGGAAATAGCAACAGAAAAATTAAACCCTGCTACTGAAACTGTAAAAACAGCAACATAAACTGTGGACTCGGTAGCATAAGAGTAAGCACTATGAAACTGAGAGAGCGCAGACCTCCGCCAGGGGGCAGCAAAACCCAAAAGCACAGCGATTGGAACTCCATCCCATTGGAAAGACTTGAAATCTTGAACTTTGGCGTATATCTCAGCTGCACTTTGGCCTAGATATGCCAAAATGTAATCACCTGTTCCTTGTCATAATACCCACCTTCTCTAAAAATTTCATCAAAATCCGTGCATTACTTTTTGAGTTATCTAGCAAACAGACAGACAGACAGACAGACAAATGCCAGCGATCACATAACTTCCTGCCAACTTCGTTTGGCGGCGGTATCAACTTCGTTTGGCAGAGGTAATAAAAGGCAAGTCACAGTTCAGTCAGGAAACTCTAACCGCAGCAGCATCACTGAATTTAGAGAACAAAAGACCTCTCGCCAACCAGTTACATCTTCACTCATCACATTAGTAATGGGGCACATGCTTCAAAGACTGCTATTCACGTTAATGCTGCACACTTGTTCAGGATTGTTGCTTTTCTTGTTTGCTTCTCTGATTGCTTGGTGTTCCCTGTTTTCCATGTGTTACCTGGATGCTGTCATTGGTGACTCTTTGTTTTTTTCTCTTTTTGCTGCGATTTTGTTTTGTTGCACCCCCCACAACCCCACCTATCTCCTGTTGTTTAGATCAGCTTTGGATATGCTTGGTATTTTGATCATGAATTACAGTGCTAAAGTATTTTCCCCTCCCTGATTTCTTCTATTTTCCCATATTTGTCTGACTATAATGTAGCAGATCATCAAACTAATTTTAATATTTGATTACTGTAATGAAAACAAAATGCAGTTTTTCAATGAAGTAATTATTCATTGAAGGAAAAAAAAACTGCCCAAACATACCTGGCCCTATTTGAAAAAGTAATTGCCCCTTTAGTCATTAAATCAATTAATGAAACAAATTTAATTGATGATTGAGTTCACTTGCGCAAAACACACCCAGGCATGATTACTGACAGCTCTATGGAAACTAATTTTGCTGCGATCAAAAGAAATTCAAGGGCTGATGAGAAACAAAGTTTTTGCCATCAATCAGACTGGAAAGGGTTACAAAGCCATTTTTAAGGAAAGCAAACCATTGTGAGGACCATATACTTACAAATAGAGCGTGAACCTTCCTAGCAGTGGCCGTTCTACCAAATTTCCCTGCATCAAGAGCTCATTCAGGGGTTCATAAAAGAACCAAGCAAAGAACCTAAAAGAACATCTAAAGAACTGTTGGCCTCACTTGCTTCATTTAAAGGTGCACTTTGCAAGTTTGTTTACTTTCTGCGCGATAATATTTTTGTCTCAATTTGCCAACATCTCTCCACGATCTGCTAGCTGCCTGTCCCTTCATTCACTGCAAAAAAAACCCAGGCTCTGGAGACCGCACAGGTGTCACAAACTGCAAATAAACACAACCGTCCCAGCCAATCTCCAACGAGAGTTGACAGTTAAGGAAGCATTGGAAGGAGGGAACTATAGGAGGGAGGGGTTGGCTACCTCTGTTTTGTTTGATTTTGAATATCAACAACAAGTAAACAAACTTGCATAGTGCACCTTTAAGGACAATTATGTTCATAATTCTGCAATAAGAAAGAGACTCGGCAAAAATAGTATTAGTGAGAGAGCGCAAGGTGAAACCACTGCTGACAAAAAAGAAAATTAAGGCTCATCTCACATTTGCCAAAAAACATCTGGATGACCTTAAAGACATTGGGGATAATAGTCTGTGGACTGATGAGTCAAAATTGGAAGTTTTTGGAAAACATGCGTCCCGTTACATCTGCCACTAAGCCAACGCAGCATTCAGCAAAAGAATTAATTCCACTAATCAAACGAACTGGTGGTAGTGTGATGGAGTGGGGCTGCTTTGCTGCTTCAGGACCTGAGCCATTTGCCATAATTGATGGAACCCTGAATAGTGCTTTCTACCAAAAAATCCTGAAGGAAAATGTCCAGCCAACAGTTTGAGACAAAATGCCTTTTTGAGGTGTGCAATCGCTCCCACGCGCCATAGCACACTTCAACAGATGCAGGAAGGATCTGTAGACCACAAGCCCGACATACCTGAAATCAATCGCCAGGTTAAGCCTGAGTGAAAATGGCAATCCTCTTGTTGACAGACCTACCGGTATGGCTAACCATCTACACTACATAAACAAACCAAACACTTTAAACGGCCTGTAGCCACATGAAGATCATTCCTGTGACAATTTGGTTGGTAAACCATGATCAATGGTTGCCTGTCACCTTTACACTGACTGATTAGAATGCATTTCACATCTGAATTTATTAGTTCTGAGACACGTGGCGTTGTCATGTCCAACAGGAAATACAAAGTGGTTACAGATGTTCCATTTCACGAGAAAGTGGTAGAATATAGGGCATTGGTTAACTTACATATTAGGTTGATGCATCTATTACCTCATTTATACTGTATACTAGCACTTTGCCCGTCGGGATCCATTGGTTCTAGATTCAACCCACATGGGCCCCAATTTTCAGCCCAAGTTAAAATTTTATTGTTCTATGTAACTTTGCTTTTATATTATAGTGAACAATGCACCATTATGATGTCATTACATGCACCTCTACGATATCATCACGTTGCAATGGTGTTTCCAGCAATTTTGTGTAGCGCTGCGATGACATTCCATGCTCAGTAGAACATGAAGTTGCCTGCAAGACAGAGCACAATAGCATCGCTTGCGCTATGCTAAAGATCCGCGCCTGGTGGAAGTCGCCTGCAAAATGGTGTCATTCACGCTATGCTGCAGATACGCACCCGGTGAATTCTAACACTTATTGACCAGACACACACACACGCACACAGTCCACTCGGCTATTATAATATAGATTCCATGATTATTCTATTTTTATGGACAGCTGGCCAACATAAATACGCTGATGGCCCAATTTACCTAAAAATTTCGAGCTTTTAAAAAATTTATTACTTTGCCAACAATTGGAGTGAAACAAATACCTGGCCAATCATCACCTATGTCATCAGCTTTGTGCATGCTGTCTGGTTGTTCATGTGCGAAAGGTCTTTGTGTGACAGTTTTCCAATGTGTTTTGTGCATTCATTGGTTATTAGCTGCAGCTTTTATCCCTGAATTTGAATTAGATATTGATTTGAAACTTTATGTGCAAAAAAATTGTTGTATTTGGCATCATTCTAAAGGGCATGCAATACTCTCTCTAACTATCAACATTATTCACCCAGAGATGATTGTGGAATAAAGCAATCATCCCCCCGGCCTCTGATTTTTTGCGAAAGTCAAGTCAATCCTACACCGGAAGAAGATGGCTGTCATCCTGAGGCTCATGTGAGAGCCTGCTTGTTTTGGAACGTCCCGAATAAATTAAACAATTCGGTGTAATAAATTCCCAAGCTGGATAAGATCGCCCGTTTGGAGGAATTTTTAGATAAATATTCCGACACGATGCCTAATCAGCCGGAATCGAAGAGCACCAGATCACATCTTGGTTCAAGTGACTCCGATATGGCAGAGTCCAGCAGCGGTACCGTGAGTACTATGGTTATGGAGGAAATCAACGCGAAATTGTCAAAGCTTGAATTGTTAGAAAAAGTTGTAAGTGATCTTGCTCTGATGAGCAAAGACATTATCCATCTGAAAAATGCGGTTGGCTTGAATAATGAATTAATTCAAGAACTGCAAAAAGAAAATAAAACTTTAAAGGCCACGGTAGATTCGCTGACAAACGCAACGGAAAATTTGAAAAAAGAAAACCGACTAATAAAAAATGAGCTCCTCGATTTAAAATGTCGGAGTATGAGAAATAATATGGTACTCACAGGTTTAAAAGAAGACGAGAAGGAAAGTTATGCCGACACCGAATGCAAAGTCCGACGATTTTTTTAGGGAAGAACTTGCGATGTCAGATGGGGAAGTATCCGAGATTCACCTTGAAAGAGTCCATCGTTTCGGGAAAATGGTTACTGGCAGACCTCGTCCAATTGTGGCCAAATTCACGTACTTTAAAAATAAGATAACCGTATTGGATCGAGGTAAAGAGCTGAAAGGCAAACCTTTTTCTATAAATGACCAATTCCCGGCGGAAATAATGGAGAGGAGAAGGAAACTTTTTCCTGTTAGGAAAGAGAACCGAGACAAAAAACTCAAAGTACGCCAGTCAGTTGACAGGTTGTACATAAATAATCAGCTATTGAGGGACGCAGCTATTACACCTTGGCTGTATTAGCTCAAATGCTGAGGCGCGACGTCAATCTTCTCTCATTGCGATTTTTGCTGCTTTAGGAATGATGATGATTGAATGAGTCGTGGTAATTATAGCTTGTAGTTGCCATGATGGTATCTGCATCCTTTTCTTCTTCTTGCTATAGTATTCTTTTTTTGTTTTTCTTTACTCTTTTTTTGTTGTGGTTATTTTGTTTTTATTGTTGTTGTTATTATTATTATTATTATTATTATTTACTTTTTTTTTCTTTTTCCCCCTAATTTTTCCTTGTGACAATTATAATCCTATGGGACGCAATGGTAGTTTGACCCAAGAGATGGGGTGTGGGACAAAGAGTGTTTTATATGTTGTTATGTTTTCGGTTTGTCTTTGTCAGCTAGTCGTTCTGTTTGTGATTGTGATTTTTTTTCACTTGACTGTGTTATTTTCTTTGTTTATGTTTTTCAACTGCCGTACAAATTTTAACAGGCATGGCGCCTGCATTGACAACATTTTTTATTTTCCGATTAGCTCTTCCATTATGCCCAGAAAGCACTCTGCTGGAATATTTGACCATCCAAAACCCTACTCCATTAATCCTAAAATCTTAGCCTGTAAAAAATGGGAATAGATGAAATCACTATTGCCAGTTATAACTGTAATGGCCTCGCTGATGAGAAGAAAAGACATCAAATATTTACGTGGTTAAAAGAGAAAGACCACACTATCTTTTTTATTCAAGAAACTCATTCGGTAATAACAGATGAAACTACATGAATGGAGGAATGGGGTGGACAAATATTATATGCACATGGTTTAAGAAATTCAAGGGGAGTCATGATCATGTTTAAAAACAAGTTTAATTATACTCTTCAAGCTTTAGAATCAGACCCTCAAGGAAGGTGGATCATTTTAAATATGGCCATTGAGGATAAAATATGTTTAGTTAATTTATATGGTCCAAATAACGATGAGCCACATTTTTTTGAATCAATTTACAATATCATAAAATCTTCAAAATTCACAAGTAAATACCTCATAATGGTTGGAGACTTCAATACAGTACAGAATAATTTAATAGATCGTAAGGGAAATAATTCAACTAATAATCACCCACATGGTTCAGCAGAAATCACATCAATAATGAATACAATGGATCTGGTTGATGTTTGGAGATTAAGGAATCCGGAATTACGTAAATATACCTGGAGAAGACAGAACCAGGCAAGCCGAATAGACTATTTTCTTGTTTCCTTTTCTTTGTTACCTAAAATAAAAAAGGCAATAATTGAAGACAAATTTAAATCTGATCACCAACTTGTATCGCTACATTTGGTTTTACATGAATATCCACGAGGAAGGGGCTATTGGAAATTTAATCAAAAGTTACTGGAGGACATTTGTAGAGCGTACAAAAGAATTTATTACTGATTTTTTTTACACACAACATAGGATCAGCAGACCCACATATTGTGTGGGATACTTTTAAATGTGTTTTTAGAGGCCACGCAATTCAGTTTGCTTCACGAAGACAAAAACTTTTTAGATTAAAAGAACAAAATCTTAAAAAAGAGATTGAGATTCTCACATCAATACTGGATAGCCCACAAGCAACTTGCGATGTAACTGACAAATTGGACCGAAAGCAAAAAGAATTGGAACAATTAATTTGTGACAGGTCAACTATAATGCACTATAATAATAAAGCCAAATGGATGGAGAAGGGAGAGAAATGCAATAAACTATTTTTAAGCCTCCAATATAGAAATACAGCAAAGAAAAATGTACAGAAATTAAAAAGGATTGATGGGACGATTCTCATCTCTCCTACAGATATTCTGAATGAGGAAGAGAGATATTTTACAGAGATATTCTCCCCCCAGTTATCAGCTGTTTCACTATGTAATACTGATGGTAATTCATTTTTCCCTCAAAATCAAGTTAAATTATCAGAGGAACAGAAAGCAACATGCGAGGGGCTAATTACAGAAACTGAGCTTTACAATTCAATCATGTCCTTTCAGCGGGGGAAATCGCCAGGGTTAGATGGTATCCCAATAGAAGTCTATCAAACGTTTTATGAACAGATTAAAAACCCCCTGCTCACATGTTTTAATTTTTCATATGATCAAGGCATTCTCACCGGGACTCAGCGAGAAAGTGTAATTTCTCTGCTCTTAAAACAAGAAGCTAGCGGCCACTATAAAGATCCGGTCCACTTAAAAAACTGGAGGCCACTCACTCTTCAGTGCTATGATGCGAAAATATTAGCAAAATGTATAGCATTGCGTATAAAGAATGTCCTGCATGATATTATACATCATGACCAGTCTGGTTTTATACAAGGTAGAAATATTTCAAATAATATAAGACAATTACTTGAAATTATAGAATATTATGATAAAATAAAGAAACCAGGTTTGATTTTTATAGCAGACCTTGAGAAAGCCTTTGATAAAATCAGATGGGATTTCATCTACCAATGTTTAGAATTTTTTAACTTTGGTAAATCTTTAATACAGTGGGTTAAAGTAATGTATCATAACTCCGTCTCCAAAATTATAAATAATGGTTATCTCTCTAACCCCATTATACTCTCTCGGGGAGTAAAACAGGGCTGCCCGTTATCACCGTATCTGTTCATTATGGCAATAGAAGTACTTGCTATAAAAATACGAGCAAATAATAATATCAAAGGTCTAGAAATGCAAGATCTAAATACAAAAATTTCAATGTATGCCGATGATACCATTTTTTTACTGAATTCTGATTATGAAACACTTCAGTGTCTTACAAAAGACCTGGATGAATACTCAAAACAATCTGGGCTGAACCCTAATTACGAAAAATGTCAAATACTGAGACTTGGTTCCTTGAAAAATAAAAATTTCACTCATCCATGCAATCTACCACTTCACTGGACAGATGGACCGGTCAATGTTCTCGGTATACACATTTCAGAAAATATTAGTGAAATTTCAACGGTTAATTTCAATAATAAACTGAGTAAAATTGAAAAAATTCTGCTCCCATGGAAAGGGAAACATTTGACCATTTATGGCAAAATAACTCTGATTAATTCATTAATTGTATCCCAGTTTACATATTTATTCATGGCATTACCAACTCCTAAAGAATCATTTTTCAAAATTTATGAACAGAAGATATTTAAATTTATATGGAATGACAAACCTGATAAAATTAAACGTGTGTATTTCTACAATGATTATGTATCTGGTGGCCTAAAATTATTAAATTTAAAAGCTTTAAATCTTTCACTGAAGGCCTCCCTTATTCCAAAATTCTATTTCAATTCAAACTGGTTTTCCAGCAAGTTACTTAAAAGTGTCCATCCTATGTTTGAAAAAGGATTCTTCCCATTCCTGCAGATTAAACCTGTGCATATTAAGTTAAGTACTGACATGTTTTTTAGTGTTTCCACCTTTCTGGAAGAAGCTCTACAGAGTTGGTTGCAATTTCAGTTTCATCCACCAGAAAATACAGAACAAGTTCTGCAACAAATAATATGGTTAAATTCCAATATACTTGATGATAGAAGAATGATTTTCTGGAAACGCATGTTCGATAACGGAATTATTTTTTTAAAGGATATAGTGAATGAGGAAAATTTATGTCCTACAGACAATTAACTAGTTTTTATGGAACTGTCTGCACACTGCAACAATGTAATCAACTTATTGGAGCTTTACCAAATACTTGGAAATCAAAAATTATTAAAAGACCAGGAGGACATTTAGTCTGTCTGCCTCAAATGAAAATGGTACAATGGTTAAAGAAAATAAAGATTAATAAACATATATACACATTTTACTTAAGAATAAAGAATTTAGTTGCGACACCATATAGAATTCTAGATAGTTGGGAAAATTTGTTAGACACACCAGTTCCATGGAATAAAGTCTTCAAAATTCTTTACAATACATCACTTGATCTGAAGATAAGATATTTTCAATATAAGCTAATATATAAGTTTCTAGCAACAAAAAAGATGCTAAATATCTGGGGAATTGAGCCGTCACCCCTCTGTCGATTCTGTCAAGAGGAAGTGGAGTCAGTAGTCCATTTGTTTTGGTACTGTCCTGTAACAGCCCTTTTTTGGAAAAAGGTGCAAAATTGGATATCTCAGTATAATAGTATACAACTAGATTTATTTAAGGTATTACTGGTTGATGTAACTAAAGAAAAACACCAAATATGTAATATAATCGTATATCTTGCAAAAATATTTATTTTCAGGTTGACATCTGTTGGGGAGTTAAGACTTGAGAGATTCAAGAATTACTACTATTACAGTAGAATTGAGTGTGCGATGGCCTATGAGACGGGTCTTGTAATTTATGCCAAAAGATGGGATAAAATTTGGGAGGCTGAAGGTTGGGAATAATAAAGAGATGGAATGGATGAGCTAATAGTTACAAATGCCAAAGATATAAAACTCTGTGAATGTAATCCTTATTGTATTGTATTTTATTTTAGTTTTTTTTATTTTATTTTTATTTTATTTTTTGTTTTTCGTGGGTGTGTGTTTTGTTGGGTGATGGTAGGAGGATTCATACTTAATTATATAACTGATTAAATGAATAAAGTTGTCCTCCAAAGTGGGGGGGTGGTGGCGGGATGGAAAAAAAAAAAAAAAAAAGCAATCATGGATATAAAATGGGCTTCTAGCAACCTCCAATCTTGTAATTTAACAGCACTGACAATTGGGCCAGGAGCTGTGACATCACGTGTAGTATCAACTGTGACACACAGGCAACGCATATGTGTATTTTACATTGCATGCAAGAAATTGAAATCCACTAAAACTGTCAGAATATTTACTTGACCTGGATATTGAAGTTGAAGAAGATTGATTCCAAGGATTTTTTTTTTTTTTTTTGGGGGGGGGGTTCCTCTTTTTCTCTCGTCCTGTTCGAGTGAGTAGCCAGAAAGCGTTTTATTCATCATTTCCATGACAACTGCTTTCTGTAGAGGTTTAATCTGCCCACTTTTTGATTTCTGAACACATTTCTGCTATAAGGGAGCCAGACACAGACCACTTCTGCACTGATAGATTTATCTATGTGTTCTCCATCCATATTCAGATATTTGGCATTAACCCAGATGGAGCCAACATGGGCAAGCTCAGTATTTCCCTGTTTTGATGAACCAGCGATGAAAGCTGTATTTAACGTCACTATAATCCATAGAAAAGGGTTTCAAGCTTTAAGCAACATGCCACAGAAAGGTAAGAATTCAACAATGATTTGTTGATCAAGCTACAGATTAATTGAAGGGTTGATTTCCAGAAGTACGCAAGTCTGTTTTTTTTTTTTTTCTTTTCAGAGAAACAAGATTTTTAGAGTTTGACAACTTGTGGGGATCATGTCACATGTGTTAAGGTGACGTAAATGTAATGTAATATCAGAAAAGATGTCTTAAAACATATAAGGAGACCTTCTAGCCTCTATCTTTACTCTTGGCCCAGATATTTCAGTCTGCAAATTTGAGTACTTTTAGAAGCAAAATGACTCAAAATAACAAAAATTTATCTCTATTTAAAAACTTAACAGCATTAAATTTCATTATTTCAGAGGACTAAAACAGAGCATCTTTTTGAAAACAAAACATGCAGGACTCTAATAAAAATGAACAGCAAATTTAGTCATACCTGTAAACTATTGTCACAAATGTCAAAAAGATTCTTGAACAAAATGAATGGAAGATATATACAGTGAAATGGAGGGTAAATGCAGCTGAACAAAGGTCACAATAAAAACCAATCTCCATAAATTATGAATTATTATGGGCAGTCATACCATCCAAACAGGTTAAAAGACTTCATTTGTCATCGATAGGAATGTGGCGTGGTAATTAGAAAGTTTAGTCGAAGAATAAGCAGCTAAAAAAGATTAGACTTCTTTTTTGCTTGTTTTTAGCCCATGTTTCTGGCTGCCTGGGATTTTTTTTTTTTTTCTTTTTTTTTTTTGGCTCTTTTGAGTTGAGTCCACACCATAGACTGTATAAAAGATGGACGCAGCACCCCGGTCTGAAAAGTGAAGCCCATGAGGAAATCTCTGAGAATTGCATTGTACAGTATTGCTCTGAATATAAGACGATTCTGGATATAAGACGACCCCCCTTTCTCAAGACATATTTTTAAAAAAATGGGGTTTTGACGACAAAATCTTTTATCGCAATAATAATAATAATTATAATAACAATAATAAACATTTTATTTGAAAATATTGATAAAGCATATTGATAAAAACCAATGTAAAACAAGGTAGGCTGTTTAAAGCCATCTATCATTGCAAATGTATATTGACGACAGACTATAAAATACACGCACAGATTTTAACCATTAAAAGCCTAATCTCTGAAAATAAGACTACCCCACTTTTTCAAAGGGAATTTTCTGGGAAAAAACATTGTGTTATATTCAGAACAATACAGTATTTAATCGCCAGCAGATAGCGACTTTGGTGGTAGCAGAAAGAAGTTCAATGCTATAGAAGTCTATGAAAAAATGACCCTACTTTCCCACCTGATTTATTATTTCAATAATGATTTTCCACAATATGTTATGGTATCTATCGCAAGTTTCAAGTCCTCTTTGATATATCATGATGTTCATTTTTGTAAATTATGATCCCAAATAGACTAGAATAAAGGATAAAGCCAGAAACGCTTAAGGGGACATGGCTATCCTCTGGTCCTCGTCAGTTACGGTCAGATCCACATGTAGATCCACCCCTCGCTCCTCCCTAGATCTTCAATTCACGCTCTCGACCAATAGAAATCACATCCGGTTTCAAAATGACTAAATGGCGCTGTTCAAATTGCCAAAATCGAGGCTTCCTAAATGGTATGCTGAAACCAATGGGGGAACGTCACTGTTGCTTTGTCCTTCTTTTTATACAGTCTATGGTCCACACACAGAAATTCTAGCCAGTAGAGTCATCCATTTTCATTAGGTAAGAAAGCTACTGTGGCTGCTATTGGCCAACCAGTTTTATAAGCGATGCTTTGAGTGGCTGACTGGACTTTGTTATGTATGAGTGTTTTGTGTACAGCATTGTATATCATTTGTAAATGGAGATTTGTTACATGCTGTTTTTGCTGCCTTGCTGGTCAGCTATTTATTTTGTTCTTTAGCACCCTCTGGTGGTGTGTCAGTAAAACATGATCTGATGTAATATCTTTGAAATAGACTAGTGCTTTCTAGAAGCTTCTGGCACCTTCCTGCCTGGAGGGGGTGTGATTTTCCTGGAATCCTGTAGATCTTTCGAGAATGTTGCTAGTCTATTTAAATGCTGTGATTTTAGTTGGATAAAAGCACAACAGAGCAGAGCAGAGCAGAAGCAGAGTTTTTGTTTTTGCAACAGAGTTAAATAGTGGCATTAGAGTGTTATTAGAGAATTAAGCAGTGGATTTTTTTTTTGTAGAATTTTTTTTAGTGAAGAATAAATTCGTTTCTTTTCATTGCTGGTTTTCTTTGTTGTGATTTTTTGAAGTCATGACAACTTGTGTACTAAAAGTGTTTGACTGGACTTGGTCACTGCTAGAAGGTAGTTCCTTTGGGAATTTCCAATTCCCTGCTCATTTTTATTGTAGTTAGCTTAACAAAGCCAAAATGAACTTGTGTGGCTTATTCCTCATCACTGAAAGAATGGATCTGTAGTGTTATCTGATTTTTAAAGAATAAAATATACTATAATATAATAATAATATGCCTCATGGCAAGAAGGTTGTGTTATGGCCCCAATTTGTTATTACATTTAAAACAACAGCAACAGCAACAGCAAGGGATGACAGACACAATTTAAAACTTAAACACATTTAATTAACAGACAAAGACTACTAACAATTAACTAATCTAAAGACCAAGATTGATTATAACAAAAAAAACAGAAATATTTACAGTTCCTTTTTGGGTTGGGGTGGCTTGGTGATGTCCTGGGTGTGGAAAATGCTCAGACACAGGCAAAAATCCACGAAAGAAAACTTCACAGGTCTTGAACTGAAATGACAGGTCTGGTCACATGTATCCTTCTTTTTGCAATTTCTCCTACTACTTTACTGTCTCAATTCTCCCCTTTATATACTCTTTTGCAGACCCCACCCACATTTAGACCTCTTTTCTTTAATTTTTAGAGACTTGCCCCAGACATGTCCAGGACATGTCTGAACATAACTCCAGTCTGAGCTCATTAAAAGAAAGGTAAATTCTGCCATCTAGTGGCCTCTATTCACATCACAGTGGTGGGTTCGAATTCAGCCTGGGGCCTTTCTGCGTGGAGTTTGCATGTTCTCTTCGTGTTCGCGTGGGTTTTCTCCAGGTACTCCAGTTTCCTCCCACAGTCCAAAGACATGCATATCAGGTTAATTGGAGACACTATTGCCCATAGGTATGAGTGTGAGAGTAAATGGTGTGTGAATGGTGTGTGCCACCTTGGATAGGCTCCAGCTGGCCCCGTGAGCCTAGTGAGGAATAAGCAGGTATAGAAGATGAATGAATGTATAATAATAATAATAATAATAATAATAATAATAATAATAATAATAATTATAATCTTTATTTATATAGCAGTTTTCATGCAAAAAATGCAGCTCAAAGTGCTTTACATGCAGGGATAAAATCAACACAATTACAGGGGAAAGGACAGGACAGTTAAGAACAAATCATGCAGAAGACTGTGTGAGTAAAATCATTCACAATTAAAATAATCAGGACAAATGAAATGGAAGAATAAGAACAATAAAAGAGTTTATATAATCATACAAAAAACAACAAATAATAAAAGGAGTAATAATACATAAAGAAAGCAGTAAAACAGCATCACAAATTATAAGCTAGATTAAAAAGATATGTTTTTAGTCACCGTTTTAAAATTTCCACTGACCGAGCCTCTCTAATATTTTTCGGCAGGGTGTTCCATAATTTTGGTGCATATTGGAAAAAAGCAGCATCCCCAATTTTCTTCTGTGAGGCCTTGGGAACTTTTAGAAGCCCCGACTCAGAGGATCTTAATGGACGTGGAAGAACGTAAAGCGACAAGGAATCTGATAAATAAACCATGAAGTGCTTTGTAAACAAGCAGAAGAACCTTAAAATCAATTCTAAAAGCAAGAAGGAGCCAGTGCAGTGCTGCTAAAATCCGTGTTATGTGCTCTCGCTTCCGCATTTTTGTTAAAAGTCTAGCAGCGGAGTTCTGGATTAGTTTTAATTTATCTACCGTCTTTTTTGGAAGACCAGTAAAGAGAGCATTGCAGTAGTCCAATCTGCTTGAAATAAAAGCATGAATTAACTTCTCAGCATCCTGTTGAGATTAATACTGCCAAATTTTGGCAATGTTTCTTAGGTGAAAGAATGCTGTTTTGGTCACTTTATTAATGTGTAGTTTAAAAATTAATTCTAAATTGACACCGTTGCTTTTTTCCTCAGATTTTATATGGGGAGCCAGGTTTCCTAACCTGTTTAAAAGCGCATTGCTTCTATCTCTAGGGGCCAATTAAAAGTATTTCCGTATTATCTTCATTTAGTTTCAGAAAGTTATTGCTCATGCATTGATTAATTGCAGACAGAGTTAGTCAGGGAGCATAGGGAGCATTTGGTTCAACAGAAATGTATAATTGAGTATCAGCAGCATAGCTTTGAAAGTCAACATTAAGTTCCCTGATTTTGTTTTAATGAATATGGACTTGAGCACTTATGGAAACAACCCCTTCGACTGAAGTCCTGCATGCAAGAAGTACCCAAGTCACAAAATAACACTTTTAGATTTTGGGGGTCAAAGTTTTCAAAACATGTTGCAGATTACTCACCTAGCTGTGTAGTATGCTAACAACTTATTGACAATGTAAGTCTATATAGCGATGTGTCGGTCTGTCTGTTGGTTTTTTTGTTTGGTTCTTTGTTAAATATATTCCATACACCTTCCCATATACATAAAGAGTACTCATATAGTACTGATTCCAGGGTCCAGGATTAGTAAGTTACTTGTTATGTACAACCACAATTCCAAAAATGTTGGGATGCTGTGCAAAATGTAAATAAAAACAGAATGCAATTGTGAAGTACCGTTCTGGAACCAAATGCGAGACCAGGAAGTTTCAGCAAAAGAGGGTTTTATTGAAGTTGGGGGGTAAACTCCCACAGGGCAGGAGGCAACATTACAAAAGTCCACAATCCAAAATCAGAATCCCAGGGACGTAATCCAAACTGTACACAGGGCAGCAAACAGCCACGAGTTTGTCAGAGAGTCCAACGCCGGAATCCAGTGGGCATAATCCGAACCATTAACAGGGCAGCAAACACAAAACTCAGGGTCGGACAAAACAGGTACAGTACACCGGCAGATAAGTATCAAAGAGAAAGCCAAAATCAGAATCGGGGACATTCCAGTCAGACGTATAACACTAAGAGTACAAGGCATCAAAAATCGCAGCGCAGGGAAAACATTCTGACAAGAACTGTGAGTGAAATGACTGCTTAAATTCACATAGGGGAAGTCACATGCTATGATAGGGCACAGGTGAGTTGGATTAGACTAATCACAAAGGAATGAACATGAGGAAGTTCCTGATTACAAGAAATTGGCAAAAGCCAAAATGCAGACAGGGATCACAGAGACAGCCTACTGACAAACATACGGCTCCGGTTAGGGAGTTCTACTGTGCACAGAGTGAGAGGCAGAATAGTGATTAGCCAGGTGCAGAAAATCTGCAAGAAGCACAGCAAAGTAAATTGAGTGAAGGCAAGGGGCGGAGACTAAAGCAAAGCGAGTGCTGAGAGCTTATTAGTCAATTAGTAATGTGCAGCTATACAATCCCTAGTGCTTGTTAGTAAGTTAATACTATAAACAATGTTAGTCTTTGTTAGTAAGTTTAACCAGAACAACAAACTGTTAGTATTGTTAGTAAAATAGAAAAGCAAGGTGATGGAAGTAAACGAGATTGGAAGGAATGGTTGAAATCCCAGAAACCATGAAATCACCCGAAAGTGTGGCACACAATACTGGGGCAGTGAGCGATCGCATGACAAAAGACCAGACAGGGGGAGACAAAGTGCAATACATGGTATGAGACAAAACATGGACCGGAATATAATTGCAATGATGGAATATGGAAGACATACATAGACAAAGCAAAAACAAAACATGGGCAGGCATCTAAATCACAATACAAAATGCAAAGCATGGCCAGACAAAGCAGAATTCATAATCAAACATGGGAGTCAGGCAGAAACACAAACATAGTCAGGCAAAGCAGAATAATAATGGGAAACAAGGCAGAATCACAACGGTGAGGCAGAACAGGATCATAATGATTTTCAAAGCTCATAAACTCACATTTCATTCACAATAGGACATAGCCAACATAGTATCACATGTTGAAAGTGATACATTTTAGCATTTCATGAAAAATATTTGCTCATTTTGAATTTGATGGCAGCAACAAATCAAAAAAAAGTTTGGATAGGGCCATATTTACCATTGTTTAGTATCCCCTCTTCTTTTAAAAACAGTCTGAGAATGTCTAGGAAGTGAGGAGACCAATTGCTGAAGTTTTATGATGCGCCAAATATCTTAAATTAATAAATAGTCTGGACTGCAGGAAGGTCAGTTCAGCACTCACACTCCTCAACCATGAAGCTATGCTGTTCTGATGGTTGCAGTATGTGGTTTGGAATCGTTTTGCTGAAATATGCAAGGCCTTCCCAAAAAGATATGTTTGTGGATAGGAGCATATGTTGTTTTTAAAACCTCAATATATTTTTCAGCATTGATAATACCTTTCTCAATGTGTTAACTCCCCATGCCATAGGCAGTCATGCAACGCAACACCATGAGAGATGAAGGGTTTTGAACAGTGCACTGATAACAAGCTGGACGATCCCTTTCCTCTTTAGACCACACGACACAGCGTCAGTGGTTTCCAAAAAGAATTTCAAATTTTGATTCATCTGACCACAGAACAGTTTTCCATTCTGCCTCAGTCCATTTTAAATGAACTTTGGCTCAGAGACGACGGCAGCGTTTCTGCATTATGTTTACACATGGCTGCTTCTTTTCATTTCTTTTCTTTAGCTTGCATTTATAGTTTGCATGGCAAGCTGTGTTCTCAGACTATGATTTTTGCAAGTGTTCCTGAGCCCATGCAGTGTATTCCAGAGCAGAATCAGGCATTCTAGTATCGTTTTTTAATACAGTGCCGCCTGAGGGCCCAAAGATCACACACATTCAATATTGACCTTCAGACTGGTCCCTTGTGCACAGACATTTCTCCAGATTCTCTTAAATTTTCGATGATATTATGTACTGTAGATTCAAAGCCTTCGCAATTTTACATTGAGGAACATTATTCTGAAATTGTTCCACAATTTTTGGATGCAGTTTTTTTTTTTTCTTTTTGCAGATTGGTGAATCTCTGTCCCTCTTTAGAGACTCTACCTCTCTGGTGTACTCTTTTTATACCCAATCATGTCACTGACCTGCTGCCAATTTACCAAATTAGTTGCAAAATGCTCCTTCAGCTGTTTTTTATTAGTACCACTAACTCAGTGGCGTAGCTAGAAATGGGAATTGGGGTGGCACAGACACGTCCCTTTATGACAATTAGGATAGTCCTGGCTAGTTCTCAATTATTTTTCTTTATTGACGCGGTTTCCAATTATTGTAATGGGCAACTGAAGACACGGTTTCTCATGCAATCTAACAGTGATTAAGTCATGGGGTAAATTCTGTAAAACTGAGAACTAGGGTGGACGTAGCATCTGTTTTAAAGAATTATTAGTCCTGACCTGTTCGCAGTCATTTTCATGATTAACAGAATGTTCACTCCGACAGCGCTCCACACTTAACAGCAGCTGCTTGCTCTCCCCGATTAGGTAAGACGACAATCATTCATCTGGACACGTTTGCTTAATTTAAATCAACGTTATTCAAAATTACTTGCGGTATTGAGTGGGAAAAAAAGTGGCACTTGGCAGTGAAATAGGCTATAAAAGGCATGCGGCTCTATTTGACGTTGATTTAAATTATGCAAACGCGTCCAGATGAATTATTGTCATCCTACCTAATCGGGGAGAACAAGCAGCACCTGTTTATGTGGAGTGCCCTCGGAGTGAACTTTTGTTAATTATGAAAATGACTGAGAACAGGTCAGGACTAATAACTCTTTAAAACAGATGTTACGTCCACCCCAATTCTCAGTTTTACGGAATTTACCCCATGACTTCATCGCTGTTAGATTGCATGAGAAACCGTGTCTTCAGTTGCCTATTATGATAATTGGAAAACGCGTCAATAAAGAAAAATAATTGAGAACTAGCCAGGACTATCCTAATTGTCATAAAGGGACGTGTCTGTGCCACCCCAATTCCCATTTCTAGCTACGCCACTGCACTTACTTTTCCAGCCTTTTTTTTGTCCCTCTCCCAACTTTTCTGAGATGTTTTGCAACCATCAAATTCAGAATGAGCTAACATTTCTCATAAAATGGTAAAATGTCTCACTTGCAACATCTGATATGTTGTCTATGTACTGTGAATAAAATGTGGGTTTATGAGATTGTTAATCATTGCACTCTGTTTTTATTTACAATTTACAAAGCATCCCAGCTTTTTCTGAGTTGGGGTTGTAATATGCTTGCATTGTTATATGCATAAAATATAAAACTATTATTGACAAAAACATTATTTTTAATGGTATTATACTATGGAGCCCTTTGCTGTTTCCAGCGGCTATGAGAGAAACCCCTTTTTCGTAATTTGTTTATTTGGGTGGGGCACTACATACTGATGAACACAGCAACACAGCAAGAGCTGGAAAACAGTGTCAATATGTCGGATTATAGCAAGAATGCTAGTTTCCATCCGTAGTCCCAACATACAACATAAAAATATGTAAAAACTAAAATTGTATATACATACATACATACATACATACACGCGCACACACACACACACATATACACATACACACACATACACAAACACACGTACACAAATACACACACACACACACACACACACACACACACACACACACTCATAGCCAATAGCAGTAGGACAAGTAACGTATACATACACAACAGTAACATAGACAAATATGCAGACAACAAATGCATTTTATGGATACATACTCATGTAATACAAAGTTAATAAGAAAATTAGTTTTGAGCTTTTGCACTTTTTCCTGCCAAATACATTAACTTAAGTACTTACTGCAAAATTGCTGGACTTGAGTACTTTAAATAGATGAAGCCAACTTCCCGGCCTCCATGGTTGCCATTTTCACATCTAGTCACGTGATACATTCTAGGATTTTGATTGGACAGTCATGAGCTTTTATGGACTTGGGTTTTTCTTACAATAAAATTTAGTGAACTTACCATTGTCATATTAACACACCAATACACAGGAATTGATGAGCTCTTCTGAGAAATTCTCGGTATCAGACAATGCTCTGGCCATTGTGGCTTTTAATACTGGTGTCAGCTCATTTTTTACAAAATGTGATAATGATAAGCTGTGAATTACTCATAATCAGTACAATATATCAGCAAAAGGTTATACATTAGTTTAATGATTTGACATGTTTATTTGGTGTGCTGACAGTTGACAAGGATATGCCTCATGTATGGTTTTTGTGGTCATGCTACGCTACCCTGACTGTGCTAATTTACCTGTATTTCTTTTCTTTATAGAACAAGTGGAAATGGCGATTGATGACAAAGAGTGGTTAATCACTGAGTTTTATCCCACAGTGAAAATGTCGACCTATGTATTGTGTTTCATAGTTTTCAATTTTACATCAATCCAGACAGACTACGGCAGTTATATACTCACGGTGTGTATGTAACGCTCTAGCTTTCAATATTTTTTTAATTATTACATGTTCAGAAAATGAAGGTTTATATTCCAATTTAATACATCGTTTAGGATTTTTCACTAAAGACTGACTTTATTTCAAAATTTCAGGAAACCTACATTACTCAACTGGCCATAGAGACTGCATATTGATTGCATAATTGTGTCAAGTTTCACATTACAATTTTTTTTTTTTAGTCTGGCTTCATTTTATACTGTTTCTGTATTTATAACATTTCTGCCTTCATTTCTCCATGTTCATTTTGTGATAAGGTAATAGAGATAAAAATACTTACTTTGGAGTTGATTTTCTCCTCCGCGAAAAAAAATGTACACCCTTAAGCTGTTCCGAATTAATTACTTGAATTGATTAACTTGAATTGCCTGTTTCTATCCTTTTTTCCTCATTATTGTTGCATTCATTTTCTTCAGACATGGGCAAGGCCTGAAGTCATCAATGCTGGCTCTGTGGACTATGCACACAATATCACTGGGGACATTCTGGACTTTTTTGAGGAGTATACTGGTCTGAAATATCCATTGCAAAAACTTGGTAAGCCACACACACACACACACACACACACACACACATACACTATTGGTTGTCTTCATGCCCAGCAGATACCACATGTAATGGCAAGTAAATCCCACTTAAAAAGAATTCTGCCAGCCATCGCCTGTTGCTAGTTAACATTTCCTGCAACTGCATTATTCTGTCGGGTTTGAACTTGGAATCTTTGGTGTTGTCCTGCTATGTCACTAATGTGCACATCCAGTCTTGTGCAGGGTAGCAGGAAAGAGTGAAGTGCTGCTGTAGGGATTTGGAGTGCAGTGGCAGATTTAAATAGTGGTTTTAAGGCTCTAGCTGATAGTAGTTTGAGTATTTAATAAATCCATATTTAAAGAAAGATGAGATGATTTGTTTCCTGAGGTGAAATTTTTATTTCCACTGAGGGACAAACAGAGATTTTCCACCTTTTTTCCTCGATTAGGCACTTGAGTAACACACAGCTGGTTTGCTGATTCCACCACTTCATGCAACCTCAGTTTTTTTTTTTTCTTTTTTTTTTTCCACTCTTCCAGTTTTAAGAGCCAAGTAAGAGCTAAGTAACCTGACGTGCAATAATTACTCATATGTATGAGTAAAATATTGAGGGCTTTTGTTTTATTTCAGAAACTGAAATTTAGCCAGCATGAAGTGATCTGATTACAATACAGACTGATTTCATACTTAAGAACTAAGTTTCCAAGGAGAGTAGAGAATGGCCTTGGACACCGTAATTGCCAATGCTGCTGTCATAGACTCTTCGCAGTACTGCAAAAACTAGAACAATTATTATCGGGATCACATCAAACTCTTTGTTTTCATTCCTGGTGCACTGACGACGAGCCCTACTGTTTTTCCGCTTGTGCCGCTTGAGATTATTCTTTAACCACTGGGTTAAACATCTTTTTTAAACGCATGACTCAAAAGAGTTGCAAGGGGAATCCTGTCAAATCTGCTGTCAGCATTCCTGGTACATAGAGAAGTCACCTTATTGATTTTTATGGCTTTATTACTTTTACTGAAGTGCCACCACTAGATGAAACTACATTTCCTAATGCAACAAGTCAGACTGTTTTAATAGGCATCAGATCAACTTTGTGGTGAACAGCTTTGTGTGTAAAAGACTGCATCCTATTATTCGATGAAACAATGATGGTTCTTAAATCACCACCACCACATAAATCACTTTTTCAAAAATGCAATAAGCCAAACAGTTCAGGTAAATTTGCTGTAAACATTCCTAGAGCCTAGGCCTAGGCAGTGTTTGAATTGTCTTTTTAGCTTAAGAAAGTTTCTAACTTCTTAGCCCGGAAGTATTTGTGGGGCAGCCGTGATAAGTTGTTCTAGAGTTCTACAAATGCTAAGGAGAGGTGTTTTGATACTTCTCTGCTCATCTCCTTCTGCACTGGGAGAACTGGACCATCCTTTATGAAAAGAAAGGATATAATGTCATCCAGCAATTCCATCCAGCCAGTCATGAAAATAAACAAAAAAGACAGGCAAGGGATGAATGATTACTTCCTCTAGTGATACAGCAGTTTGATTCCCTGAGCACCACGGTTGGCTTCTTCTGTTTTCAATGACCCATTTCATCTTTCCTTAACCTCATGATGTGTTCCATCAGAGTTATGGAAAAGTAGTCAGGAATTAAATGATAGGAAGTAATTTTCTGACCATTTGAACGCAACCCTACAGCAGTCCCTCTAGTTAATTTTCTGGATTTTAATTTCCCCTCTGTGATTGGATAATTCAGCTTGAAAGCACTTTAGGTCTCCATTGCAAGCTAAAAATTAACTTTTTTTCATGATGTCCATCACAGATCAGGTTGGTTTCCAATTGTTTTTTTCACTCGGCATGGAAAGCTGGGGACTTCCCATGTTCCCAGAGAAAATTCTCAATTATGAGGAAGGGCTCTCCCTCACACCAGAGAAAGGGTTGACTGCTGTCGTAATTGGTCACGAACTGGCGCATCAGGTATGACTCTTTATCTGGTTCTAATTTTGCCTTTCATTATGATATTGTGACCTTTAGCATCTCAAGCATGAATGAAATCTGAAGTCAAATATAATTTTCTTAAAGTGGGAATCCTATGGAATCCAAATAAGCATATCAAAATAATCTATTTCACTTTCAGTTTTGATCAATAATGTTTAATATTATCTATGCTGCTGTACCATCTCAATATTTTCTTCCACAAGTAATGCTTTCGGTTTTCTTTTATTGTTAATGCAACTTCAATATATTCGGGAACAAGTTTTAAAAACTCCCAGAACGGATCTGCAGAGCGCAGAATTCAGTCTAATTTTCATTTAGCACTGCTCAGACTCAAAACAAACACCCACTGGCAAACATATTATTGAAATCATACATATTATTGAAATGGAGTCACACTGATAGTTTTCATAAATGATACATTTGAGTAAGAAATGATTGTGTGAAAATCAGTCTTGCGTTTCTTAACAGTGGTTTGGAAACTTGGTCACAATGAAGTGGTGGAATGATCTATGGCTGAAGGAGGGCTTTTCCACATACATGTCATACCTTGCCATGGAAAGAGTGGAGCCTGATGGGGACATGGTATGTCCGGTTTTCTTTTTAATTTGTGTGCTTCTGTTGAGTTTGCAAACCCTTTACCCCACTTCTTTTACATTGCCAGTGTTGCACTGTTATCTCTAAACTGTTATCTAATTAAGAAGTCACCTGAACTAGAAATCTCAAATTTTGACTGAGAGGAGGAAAGAATATTGGTAAAATGGATAAATTAAATAAAGAAATAAACAAACAAACAAATAAATAAATACATCTTCATATTGAAGGCATTGTCCAAGGACTCAGCTGCTATATAATTTGCCTTTTATACCCTGACCTGGCTGTTCAGTTTTTGAGGCTTACCAGAGGCAAAATGGTGATGACGTGTTCTTATTACTGCATATTCATTGCTTTATAGTTGTCTTTGACTAAGAGAGTATTCCTGACCTTTCAGTCAGAGGGGTCATTCCATATAAAATCAACACCTGCATCCCACCTGACCCCCTCGGATTCAGCTGATTTTTCTTGAACAATAACTTCTGTATAATTAATGAATCTACCAAAATTTTACTTCGTTCTTTGAATATTTTTTTAGTTTTCAGATTTGGTTGACTTTATATACTTCTAGAATGACCCAGTAGTAAATATGTTTTTCTTCACAACTGATCCAATTTAGTCATTCATTGTGACAGGGGTCATGGTCCTTTTTTTTTTTTTTTTTGCATATTTTAGCTGAGCGCACCACTATGCTTTCCACTCCTGAGACATGCTATCAGGGTAAGCAGTGACTTCACTGTTTAATGCCAAATTACACTCAACCTGTTCCCAATTGCTTTCCCTGATTTCCAAACAAATGCATTTCAGTATTTATTTTATAATCAAGACCAACACTGAGCCCCCTAAAAATATGAAATTGTAAGGATGGTAAATATAAGAGTAAATGATGAAGAAAAATGTTAATATTCACTGAATTCAATCTTCTGTGATAGCATTTAAATCATCAGTGATTATGAAAGATTAATTCAGAATTAAGGGAGATTTATTTTAAAATGGCATTTGAATTAGCTTGTTGCACATCCCATAATTAGCATACATTTAAAGGAGCAATATGTAAGAAATGTATGTTGATTAATCATGAAATGGCCCTGATATATCACCAGACATTAAGGAATGATGTTAATTTCAAATACTTATATCACTGACAACAGTAGTCCGGCCAAAATATTCTCATTACAAAACCAAAGTTGCAGCCCACAACTAATGTTTATGTTTTCATTTTGTGTTTTGGCCGGTCGCACCACCCTCCAACTCCCAATCACGAAGTCAGTAGCGTTTTGGCATCCAGGTTGCCAGTTACCACTGAGCTGCAGCAACCAGCGTTTCGGAGTGCAAATGTCTGACGTTAATAAACCTAAAGGGCCTCCTTATGATTCCGAAACACGTTATGACAAAGTCAGAAACAAAATAAAGGATCTGTATAGGACATACTTTTGAAAGATGGAGACAGTTGAAAGCAGAGAAGAATTGGAAGAGTGACGCCGAAGTTCCTAATTTTCTCCTGGGCAGGTATGATTCAGCTCAGTTTGGCTAACTTCATTCTATTTAATGTAGGCACGGATATTTCAAATACAGTCGAATAACGTTATGTATGGTCGTTCATGGTACGTTAGTGCGTATGCAGGTGGCCATGGATCATTGAACTGACTAGGTAACAAATTGTTTTAGACATAAAAACTGTGGCTCTTCATTGCTGACATTAGCAATGCATTATTAGTCCATGTCTCTGGCATTATGTTGAGACGCTGTGGAAACCGTTCCAACATTAGCGCAGCCATTATGGCAATATGAAATGTAATTGAGACAGTGCATCGGTCATTTGAGTCCTCATTCATTCTTTAAGCATTTTACAGGAATGACTTTACTGGGCTATCCACACAGTAGAGTGACGAGCAAGTTGACCAATATGACCATTGCTAAAGTTAGTAAGTCATTAGTCTCGATCTTTTGCTCTGACAGGGTTGTGTTCAGTTCAGTTCAGAAATCATTGATGATATTGAAACGTAGCCATGGTAGCTCCGTGTAGCAAACGTTCTTGCTGGACCCGGGAACCTAGATCGCAACCTCTTGTCTGGGGGAGAGGAGGACGGGATTCTGCGCTCTGCACTATTTTGAATGTGACTGCACGACCAGTTTTGGCCACAAACTTACATACAGCTCCTTTAAAGTAAGAAAATATCTTGTTAAGTGTATTGGACTAGCCTTGAATGCAATATATGAAAAGTTTGCATATTTTGGTGAAACAGCTTCCAGTCAGCTTTGTTACAACTTTTTTGCAAATGACTTCCATTTCTCCTCCCATTCTTAATCGTCCAGTAAAAAAACAAAGAAAACACTGATTGACTGTTAATCAGGCATAGTACGTGGAAACAGGTTGACAAAATTCAGCGATAAAAGGGAAAGTCACTGCCTCCCTTAATCTCACATCTCTGCCACTGTTACCATATTGCCATCAATAAACCTTACAATTGGACTGTACTCCGTCTCCGCACTTGATTCCTGGACTGGATCATAACAAGCTTAACAAATAAATTAAGGCAAATCAATGTTTTTCTCATGAGCATTTAATGTTCAGAATGCAGGAATGCTGTCTGCATACAAAGTGGTTTGTAACTCTGCAGATTAATTCTAGTTATTGATTGGATCACGTGTTTCATTGCTAATCATGAATTTAATTGGAAATTGCATATTGCAAGTGTTGTTTACTCGACATATAATGAGTGCCTTTTTGAGTACCTGTCATATAAATCATATTATGTCATGGAAAGTATAGTGCCTTAGTTTTTATTGTTTCTTGTTGATTATTTTGGATAGCGGTTTAAGTGCTGTACCTTTTTTTCCAAAATGCTTCCAGAAAGATCTGATCACTACTCGAGAAATCAACCTAGTCCTTTCTTCTGAGGCTTTCCCAGCGATTCTGCCTCTCACGACTAAAGAAGAAGACATCCACAGTTTGCGTGACATCACTAGACTGTACAATCCCTTGACTTACCGCAAGGTACCGGAGATCATGTTTACCACCATCATGTTCTGAAATTGGCAAGAAATCTTTGATGCCTCCTCCTTAAACCACAGCCCTTTATTTTCTAGTTTAGAAAACCGAACAGACACACTGATGACAGATAGATAGATAGATAGATAGATAGATAGATAGATAGATAGATAGATAGATAGATAGATAATGCTTTATTATCCCGAGGGAAATTTGTTGTACATTGTATAAGATAACAGTTTATAAATACCCATATCACTTGTGGTTAGGAACATACACATAAAGCATACACAGCTCATCAGTTAAGATATATAATCACAATACACCCAACACAAAAAGTGGCTATGAGAGTAAATAGGACAACGTTAAAAACTGTGTGAGGCCTGTTCATTGTAAAATGTAATACCAGTTGGTATGAAAGACTGGCGGGCACGATTGGATTTGAATAACGGCAAGCGTAGGCGACGTCCGGAAGAATTCAAATTTATAATGTAAACAATGATCTGCATCATTCATGATTCTCCTCACTTTTTTAAGCACTTGATGTTCGAATAATACACTGAGAGGTTCTAAAGCAACTCCAGAGATTTTGCTGGCGCTATGAACAATTTTGAGCAGCTTGTTTTTGTTTTGCACCGACAGGCTTCCATACCAGCATATGAAGTTATAATTAAAATGCTTCGGATAAAAGTATGGTAGAATGCTCGCATCAGAGTTTTATCAATGTTAAACTTCCTCAGTTGACGTAAAAAGTAGAGCCTTTGTTGTCCTTTTTTATAGATAAAATTGGTGTTTTCTGTGAAAGTTAATTTTGAATCAGTTACTGTGCCAAGGTATTTGTAATTGTCCACAATTTCAATTTCTTCACCATCAATAAAAAGTGGCGTTAAACTTGACTTTTTCCTTCTGAAATCAAGAATCATTTCTTTTGTTTTATTAGTGTTTAAAACCAAATAATTTCCTTGGAACCAGTTAACAAAGTTAAAAACTTCCTGCCGATAATAGGTTTCTGAACAAGAAATAAGACCTGAGAAAGCTGCATCGTCTGCAAATTTCACTATAAAAACATCACTGGAGGCACTAAAACAACCATTTGTGTATAATGTGAATAAAATTGGTGATAGTACACAGCCTTGCGGAGCACCTGTAGATGTATAGATTACATCTGACCGAGAGTCGTTAACAGATACAAGCTGACTCCGACCAACAATAAAATCCTTGAGCCATTTGATAATAAAAGAGTTAACACCCAAACTTGACAATTTAGATAAAAGTAAGTGTGGTTGCATTGTGTTAAATGCTGAGGAGAAATCAACAAAGAGAAGCCGAACAAAACTATTGCACTTTTCCAGATGAGATAAAACATTGTGTAGGAGAGTCAGTGTAGCATCATCAGTACCACGCCCAGGTCTGTATGCAAACTGAAGGGGATCTAATAGGTGTGTAACATTATGAAGCAAATGTTTTTTAATAATACGTTCAAAACATTTCATGGCAATAGATGTTAGCGCTATAGGACGATAATCGTTTGGAACAGACGGGCGTTGTATTTTTGGAATAGGGACAATGTTTGAAGCTTTCCACAGAGACGGGATTTTGCCAGATTTGATTGAATTTTGGAATATTTTTTGAAACACGTGTGCCAACTGCTCTCCACACTCCTTTAAAAAAAAACCACACAGATTATCTGGGCCAGAAGATTTCCGCACATTAAGTTGCCTGAATGAAAGTAATACATCATTCTCTGTGATAACTAGATCTTCACTCGGAGGTAGTGATAAACACACATCATCAATTTCACGTTTAAAATCATGAACAACATGACTGGTGAACAGATTCCTCTCTTCCTTCATGATATGAACTCTCTTGCAATTTTGAATTATGTTTTTTTCCATTCAGGGAGCAGCAGTGCTGAGGATGTTAGCAGAATTCTTACCAAAGGGTGTCTTTCAAAGGGGTGTGCAGGTGAGAAAGGTATTTTTATTTGATGAGAAACATGTTTCCTGGATCATAGCATCATCTTCACACAAAAAAAAAGAGACCACTCCACACTTCTTTGCAATTACTGTTTGAGCTCTATTTTCATGCCTTCACAAAGAGAAAACGTGATGATAATATACACAGTTTTGTTTGTTACTAATTGCTGTATTGGTTCAGCCCACTTTGGTGCTTTTGTGCTCTGGCATAAATGCGTTTTCTACACAGAGGGTTGAACTGCACATTACGAGGTGTGTCAATGAATAAAACTAGGGCTGCGCAATTTTTGTGCCGAAGATCTCGCTGTATTTTGACTGAACCAGACAACCATTTAACAAAAATTCTGTTTCTTAATGGTTGTTTCATGGAAATGAATCCCAGCAAGTGGAGCTGCTCACTTACACATTGCTCATAATGTTTTCTTTCTTTATTTCCACTTTCATTATGTCGGCTCCCATAAAAATAAAGCTTAAAAAATGGTGGTGATGTCTAATGGGAAGGGGGGAAGTGGGGGGTTAAGGGTTTTTTTTACATATGATTTAATTTTTTTTGTTGTTTTTTTTTTTGTTTTGTTTTTTTTTTGTGGGGGAAATTCAAATAATTAAAATCAGTGTCAACCTTTTTTTAATACCTTGAGTGCCATTTTATATGTGGGTCAAATGGACCACATTCATACACAATGCAAATGACACTAGTTTTCCCTATTTTCTTTGCCTGACATCATTGAACTGGCAAGTGGATTTCAGAGAACTGATGGAGGTAGCAGTAGCACAAGTTAGGTGCTTATTCTTCACCTGACAAAGTTTTGCAAGCGTGAAGCTTTGGATTCACGAAGAAGGCTACAATATGAGATTGCATGGACGGTAGTTAACTGTAATTTCTCAAAATTCCATCTTGAAGTAGAATATAATGTAGTAAATGCTGCCGAAGGTGATATTTGGAGAAGGCTTAGATTTTGTTTAATTACAAAATTGATGTTTCATAAGGTTGACTGCAAAGACCTCATGAATGACTTTGCCACCTTGAAAGCTCAATGCATGGCATGTATATTACAGTAAATAATTTTAAATGCATGCCATGCGTTGAAGTTTCAAAATGCACTGATAACTAATTGACTCAATTATTTGATTACCAATACTTTGACGTAAGAAGTGTAAGTAACTTCATAAATTAATAATTATCGCTTGGTGCGGCAACTAGCATGCAGCTACCCTTAATTACTAATGCAACCTATTCTTTGGAACACTTAAAACATTTGGATTAAGTGCAATCTTAACCTCTTAAACCCTGACCCTCTGGCTCAAAAATTACATGATCACAATGAAATGAGTACATCTCTGCAACTACTTGGTGTATTTGGTATCATAATAAAGGTAACACCTTGAGGATTTTTGTCATGGTGTAAAAATCTGTATTTATGTCACTCAGTCAGAGTAAATGAAGATGGAACACAGCATAAATAAAAGATCTCATTTGTGCCTTTACCTTTATCCCTTAGAAATTATTTAATTGTAGTCTGAAACCTCCAAAAACTAACAGCATAAAATCTCACCATTATCTGTGCCAAAGTCTATTCTAATCAAGTAAATCAGACCAATTGGAGAGATTTTGGTTTGGGAATGTCTAGGTGGCACCTCCTAATTGGCACTGCATGCCATTTCAGATTTCTCAGGTACCAAACTGTTAAACTCATTTAATTTCACTCAAATGTCACTACAGGCATACATTCCATCCAATTACATCAATTATATACAGGTATATATATATTTTTATTGCAACCAGTCCTGCATACATTTTCCCATTCAAACAAACAACAATCACCTGGCAACTATTTATACAAGAACAATACCCCTGCTGCTCAAAAAAATCCTCTGCCTTGATCCCAAGACCTCCCACATTTCAACACAACGCTTTAGCTACTAATCTAACTGAACACATCATGCACATTTTGCCATATTTTATGTCTCTCAGGTTGTCTTTGTCTTTTATTAAATTAAGCTTGAAGATTTGAAATAATTTTGGTGTAAAAATTTTTTTTTTAAATTGAAGGAATTCAGAAGAGAAAAAAAAACCCCTTCACAGCACTAAATTCAATTTCACAATATTTGTTTATTCTTCTTCATATTTCTTCCGGTGTGATACTGCCCTGAACAGTGACAAAGTCTGCCACAACTCATGCCAGGTCAAGCTGAATACCCTGTGTGTTCGGACCTTACGGGTGCATCTGCTTTTATGTTGTCTTTGTCCGCATGTTTCTTGTCTTCATCCTCTGTTCAGCCCCTGGCGCTATCCTGACCAGTCCTCTGTTCAGCTCCCCTGCTCCCCATCTCTTGCTAATATCTCATCCTTTATATTCTGCCCTTTTGTGTGGGCCGATGATTTTTTTGCCAGATTGTCTCAGGACCTGCCACATCTCTTCTCTTCCTTTGGTGCAGTTCTGCCTACCCTTGTTTCACCGTATTTTCCCAGGATTTTTGTACTTGACTTGTTTTGTCTATCTGATTGCCAGTTTTGGACTATCTCTGATTTCTTTGGATTTCTGGGAATTTTTTTTAATTCCTCCATAGCCGAACTGTTTTCTGCGGATTCCAAGTTTTGAATCTGTTTTTTGTTACCATTCCTCTTGTTAATCATCCCTCAATTTGTTTTCTGTGTCAGATTGCTACCCTGGTTCTGAGGCTTACCTGATGCCTGTGTCTGACTTTTTGGATTTCAAGATCATTTCAAAAATGCAATGCTATTTGTCACTAAACCTGAATGGTCAATGTAGAATGTTCTATAATGCTCAGTGAATGTGCAATGTGTCTCTACAGACATATCTAAAGACTTACCAGTATGACAGTGCTGATACGCAAGACCTTTGGCGTCACATGCAGAGGGTGAGTTAAAAATGCTTGATTGCAATTTGTTCATTCTTCACAGCCAAACACACATGTTGTGATACAGTACAGTTCACCAAAACTTGATCCGAATTATAATCCATAAATGTGCCATCTACAACAGTCTATCACAAAATCAAAGTTTGATCATTTATGCTTTGTTCTACAATATTGAAATAACTTGCTTTAGATATTATATTAAAACAGTAATCCTATTTTATCTGAAGGCTGTGGACAATGCAAATCTCAACATTTCTGTGGCAGAAGTAATGAATACCTGGACGCAGCAACCTGGCTACCCTCTGATAACGATCAACACCACATCAGGAGAAGTCTCACAGGAACACTTCTGTTTGGAAACTGAAGCAAAACAAAAGTCAGTCTTGAACAGGGGACCCTTTCTAACATAACAGTTCATCACGCTAAGAAATTTTAAAAGAGGAAAGGCGTGAAAGGAGAAGGGTACTTTTGAATGTTAAGAGCACAATCCAGTATCGCTGTGTAAGTATTGCTCTGGTATCAACAAAATAATGTTCATCCAGTAGTAACGTTATCATCCACCAATGAATAGCAGCTCTGATATCTCTATGCTGTACTTACAAATGTTGTTGTTTCAGTTGTCACACATTGGTT
This sequence comes from Gymnothorax reevesii, assembly GCA_029721435.1. Taxonomy (NCBI): domain Eukaryota; kingdom Metazoa; phylum Chordata; class Actinopteri; order Anguilliformes; family Muraenidae; genus Gymnothorax; species Gymnothorax reevesii. Next base: position 24,542,684 of record CM056574.1, on the reverse strand, counting down.
GGCTAATGTTGGCAAAGTTTTCATGCAGATGTAGAGATTCTCCTTTGCGGATATTCATGGGTTGAAATGCTGGCCATCGATGCATGCTAGCTGTATCCAAAACTCGGTTGGAAAGCCTTTGTGCTTTCATGATGTCATCATATTGGAGCTGCTATTTTTTAGAGGACTATAGGCCCGTTTCCACCGAAGAAGTTCCTAGTAGTATTTGGGGGCAGGAACTATGACAGGAATGTCCTTTCACTCAGCCCTCTCAACTGCTGTGTCTCCACCAAGACAGCAAAGTAGGAGGAAGGTTCCTGTAAAGTTGCGTGACGTCCTTTTAAAAATGCGACCCCTTGTCTTCTGCTGAGTTTTAAAAATGCTGGCTATTTTGTCGCTTACTGTTGCTGTCACAACCCGCCCTGACTAAATCCTATCAGCACCAAGTAAACTCCAAGCCCCACCCAGGAGTTTTTTGGGGCCGTTCAGAGTACCTCCACCGAGGCAGGGACTTTTTTAGCCCCTGTAAAAGTTCTGGAACTCTGTCCTTCGGGGGTGGTTCCCGCGGTGGAGACACACAACAACGGCCCCGGCCCCGAAGTTCCTGCGGTGGAAACGGGCCTAATGATAGTACACATGGGATAGCATTATCTTGTTGATCCTGGGACAGCAATCATGGGGCAACATCAGATTTTGCATGTTGCAATGTTCATACAGCTATCTATGCGAAATCCTCTAGAGGTGTTTCTCGGGGAGACTCTGGTCCAATACGTACCATATATCTCATAATTGTAATCAATACATATCAGAGCTGCTCATTATTGATTTGATGGCTTCAATCACTTCTCTCCGTTCACTAAATGCACCAATTTTTCATCATAATCGAATAGACCTTTTTACTGTCAGCTAAAGTTAATGAACAGAATCAGTCTGGCAGTAGGTTGGAACAATGGCAACTTTATCCAAAAACTGTCAGTTATAAACAGATGAATGGAATAGGATGACTGAGGTTAGACTGGAGATAATGCACACAAAATGTCCAAAGTGACGTAACAGGTTCTACGGAACAGGCATTTGAGGCAGGTGATACCGCAGACTCACTGAAATGCAAAGAGCAGACTTTTTTATATCCAAAATGTGCACTAATTATTTTTTACGTTATTCTCATCAAATAATTTGACAGTAAAAGGTGCAAAAGTTTGTTTTTGAACCATTTCTATGTGCTCAATGAGAATGATTAATGGTGTAAATGCAATGAGATCTAACAGAGAGGCTGTTTTGTTTAATGTCTACTTAAGTGAACTTTACAAGCAGGCACAACCACAATGCCATAATTTCCGGTACCTGGATGTGTAATTAGGACATATGATTCAAATAGAGAGAGTTTTAAGTCCATTGAGCTAAAGTTCCATTTGTTCCCATGTCAAGACTTGTCATACTAAAGAATGTGATTGAAAAATGTGGGCTGCGTTAGCTATGAACCTAACCGTAATTTGCTGCTATGCTATCAACAGTTTTGCTTTATTGTTATTCAGAGGACCAGTATCAACAGGCACTTTCACGAAGTAAAAACGGCAGAGGCAAGTGAATGGCAAATTGCTATCCAAGTTGTTTGTAAATTTGACTGTTATGTATTCAATTTTTGGATGGTATCGTGTGTAGTATAGGGATGAAAATATACTCAAGTAACTGCATCCAGGTTAGGTGACTGTGTTTCTTCTAAAGATCTTTCAAATTGATTGAGACTTTATTTGCATTAGGAAATACTGCAAACTGTGCAAACCAGGAAAATTCACAGAGCATGCCCTTTTCTTTCCTTCTTGTACTCTTGTTACAGCTTGACAGCATGTTTTTTTTATTTATTTCTTGGGAGATTCCTCTGTTGGAGGAGCACGGGAAGCGGAGGTCATCATCACCATGCCAACCGATAGGTGCATTGCATCGTATACAATGGTTTAGTTCGCTAATGATACACTTCTTACTCAAAATATTTTAGAGAGGATAATGCAATTAAATATTTCTTTATTTCAAGAAAATATTGAGAACACAGCATTGACAAAGATGAGGTGTTTGTTCATTAATGGCACATTGTAAAAAAAGTGCCGTCATTGATTCAATAAATGAAACTGCTCACTTGGGTGCACAGCTGTATGCTCATTTCAAAGTACAATGCAACTTGTAGTTCCGTGATGTGTGCAGGTTAGGAAATGTTTTACTTATCTTTCAGAAATAGTCGCATGGAACTGACATTTGCAGATATGCAGCATTTCTTCCATCCCGGACACAAAATAAGTGCTGCACAAGAAAGGAGGGCGGTTTGTAAGCTTGTATCGGTGTAGACTCGCTGGGGAGGGTTTAATCAGCCACTTTTCACTTCGCTCCGGTTTGGGATGGCACTCAATGTGGCGGACCCTCCATGGGAGCATGCAAACGGAGGGGGAGTGGATAGGGCCAATGGATAGGGACCAGTTTGGGATTGGGTCTGTCACTGTGCAGTTAGGCGGAGCCAATTTTTTATTTCTCGGCAACTACCTGTTCAATGCAACCAATGTTTTTTTTTTTGTTTTGTTTTCTTTTGTTTTTTGAATGCAACCAATGTCCTATTCTTACGAACTTCTGCACGTGCACGCGCAATGTAGGAAATCTGGACGTAGATCAAAGACTGAGGGTATCTTTGCTTAGATCACTGCATTAGCTATCATATAATATATAATATAATATAATATATAATCAGGTGACATGAGCTAGTGGGACAACTATAACATTACTTGTGACATTAGGCTCGTTCGAGATGTGCCAAGTCTGCACAGATTCGACTACCTGCGATCGGAGCACAATGCATGCAGGTTAGTTTTGTGTCCGACTTCATCCCGCCTTGCTCTAACGTATTACAAAAGTGGACAGAAATACAATCGCGATAGCGAGGCGGCCGCAGTTTTTTGAGACAGGCGCTACAGTTGCTCTCCACCGACTGCACCGCCTGGCTCTAACCTGATCTAACAGCTGATTGGTTTAGAGGTTGGCTCAACAATTTGAGGCTTTATATACACTCGCTACTTTTTTTGAAAGGAAGGGAGTTTGAATTTATTTGTCAGATTTGAAGGTTTAGTCTGGTTACAGAAAACGTGTGGCTGACGGTGACATTTAATTGGGATTCATGTCACAGGTCATGAACTGACTATAGTCAATTGTATATTAACGCTGCACTGTCTTAATTATTGATGTATTTAGCAGCACAAATATATCCGGTAAGTGAGATATGAGGATTTTTAGGGGGGCCCACCCCGGGTGAAGAGGATATGCGTATTTCTGTGACTTCCTGTATATTCGCTCGACTGCTGGAAAGTGTCCGACTTGATTGCAGCTTGTTGTCACTGCCTTCGCTGCAGCCGCCTGCTCTCGTTTACTTTCCAGGCAAGGCGCGGTTCAGTTCGAACAAGCCTATTAGCTAGCTGGTTGCTTGTCATCTTCGCTTGCTAGTTAGGCAGTTTTGAGAGTTTAATTTTTGGTTTGATGTTAGCTCACTAATATTTGAGGAGCTGTCATGTTTTCAGTCTTTAAAATGAATTGTCAATTGTGATTGGTGTCACGTAAAAGAGCTGATTAGTGACACAAGGCTTGTCCTTGCCACAAGACATATTAGAGTGCAAGTTGGCTCAATGGAAAGCTGGTTAAGTTAGTTAGCAGATAACCAACATTATCTACCTAGTGTCAGCGACATTCTAACTGTAACTTAAAGTAAGTTAACCAGCTAGTAACGTTAACGATTAAGCATGCAGCAGATGTGGGCTAATATCGCATGAGTCACAGTGAGTTGCAGTCTTTCTCCTAGGCTGCATTTCCTATATTGCGCACGTGTATGCGGAAATTCGTTAGAATAGCATATTGGAGTAAATTTAGAAGTGATGTAAATATAGCCACTGCCTATGAAAAGGAAATATTATGATCAAGTGACTATGTAAATAAAGTAACATAATTTAGATTAAAACAATCTAAAAAATATGGAATTATTAAGTAACTAACGAAAAAAAAAAATTGCCCGTTAATCGTGATAAGACATGACACTGATCCGCTGCAAACATAATTCAGGTTCCATGCAACAGCTGCCATCTCTTTAGCTACAGGGTGTATTACATCGTGCTTAATAGCCTTAATAGAAAATCCGCTTCTTGCATGGGAGAGCAGTAGGGCACAATCAACATCATGCATGCAGGTGTAAACAGCCAAATGGCGACGTACACAAACTTGCTTGCGAAGGCTTTCCTGAGCCTTCAAAGTCAATGGAGAAACTTGCCTGAAATTAATAGTAGATCTGTTTTTAAACTAAATGTCATATTCATTTTTGTCTTTTCTTTGTAGACAGGCCGATGTAATGTGAATATAGGCCACTGGATGGCAGTATTTACTTTTTTTGTTGAGCTCAGACTGGGATTATGTTTGGACATGTTTCGAGACATGTCTGGGGCAAGTCTATGAAAATTCAAAAAAAGAGGTCTAAAAGTGGGTGGGGTCTGCAAAAGAGTATATAAAGGGGAGAATTGAGACAGTAAAGGAGTAGGAGAAATTGCAAGAAGAAGGATACATGTGACCAGACCTGTCATTTCTGTTCAAGACATGTGAAATTTCTTTTGTGGTTTTTTACGTGTTAGAGCATTTTCCCTTACCCAGGACATCACCAAGGGAATGTAAATATTTGTTGTTTTTTTATATATATCAATCTTGGTCAATAGATTAGTTTGTAGGTTAGTGTTAGTCTTTGTCTGTTCATTAAATGTGTTTAAGTTTTAAAAACTGTGTGTCATCCCTTGCTGTTGCTGTTGTGTTATAAATGTAATAACAAATTGGGGCCATAACAAATTGGGGGCTCGTCCGGGATAGACCATTGTGTGAGTAATTTATTGAAAATCTAACATTTCAAATTGTGAAATTGTTTTTGTGAATTTTCCTAGATATATATTGACAACAGCAATGGATGATTTCTTGGCATCACCAACCGTAGGGGTTTTGAAGTCTTTTAAAAAGACAGAACTGTTGGAAATATGCAGACAGTTAGAGCTGACAGAGTTAAAACCAGCCATGCGAAAAGCAAGACTGGCTAGAGAGATAGTTGAATATTACATTGATGAAAATGTGTTTGCACCAGGAGATCTGGAACAGTTTCCAGTGGAAAATCCTAATATAGAAATGGAACTTAAATTAAAAATGCTAGAGATTGAAAGGGAGGAAAGAGAAAAAGAAAGGGAGGAAAAAGAAAAAAAGAGAATTTGAGTTAGAAAAATTAGCAAGAGAAGAAAAACAAAGAGAATTTGAGAGGGAGGAAAAAGAAAAACGAAGAGAATTTGAGAGAGAGAAAGAGGAAAGAGCAGAAAGAGAGAGACAGAGACAGAGAGATTTTGAATTAGAAAAATTCGATAGAGAAGAAAGACTCCAAATGGAGCAACTAAAAATTAAAATTGAATCTGAAAATAAATTTTGTGCTAGCCGGGAGGTAAAACTGGTGCCTCCATTTTCGGAAAAGGACGTAGACAACTATTTCCAGTGTTTTGAAAAGGTAGCAAAGAGTTGCCAGTGGCCAAAGGAACACTGGCCTCTGATGTTGCAAACTGTCCTCAAGGGTAAAGCTCAACAAGCCTATTTGGCCTTGTCTGCTGATGATTCCTCTGATTATGAGGTTGTCAAAAAGGTTATTTTGAGAGCTTATGAGTTGGTTCCAGAGGCTTACCGACAGAAATTCAGAGATTTGAAGAAATCTGAAAATCAGACTTATGTGGAATTTGCTAATGAGAAGAAGGTTTGCTTTGAGCGCTGGTGTACTTCTATGGAGGTCAAGGATGATTTCAACTCGCTAAAAGAGATGGTGTTAGTTGAAGAATTCAAGAACTGTGTTAAGGATGATGTTAAGACCTACCTTAATGAGAAGCAAGCACTGAATTTGCAATCAGCTGCCAAATTTGCAGATGAATATGTTCTCACACATAAGTCCAAATTTCAGTCTAGCAGTAACAATAGATGGTCCCAATTTCAGAAAAAGGGTTACGGTGATACCCAAGATTCCTCACCCAAAGACAAAGACAAATCTGGTGATGGTGCTCAGAAATCCAGTAACAGGTCTGATCAAAGTGTGAAAGCTGACAGTGACAAAAGTGGTCTAGTTTGCAGTTATTGCAAGAAATCTGGTCATGTTACAACTAACTGTTGGCTCCTTAAAGCTAAGAAAGAAAAAGAAAAGGATACTAAACCAAATGCCTTTGTGAAAAGAAGGTTAGAAACCCCTGTAGTAGATAACCAATCTGCTAAATTGCCTGCTTCTTGTGGGGCTAAAAAGCCTGATACAGCTGACTTTGTGAGGGAGGAATTTCTTCCATTTGTGTCAGAGGGATTTGTGGCTCTGAATGAGCATACTACTCCTGTCCCCAGGTATATCCTAAGGGATACCGGAGCTTCTCAGTCACTTTTGTTGATGGACTCTTTGGAGTTACGTGATGAGACCGCTTCAGGGGATTTCATACTTGTACAAGGTATTGAAGGGAGGACTGTATCTGTACCCCTGCGCTCTATATTCTTGAAGTCAGATTTAGTTACAGGACAGGTAAAGGTGGGACTTATGTCAAGTCTACCTATAAAGGGTGTTTCTCTGTTGCTAGGCAATGACCTGCCTGGGGGCAAAGTAGTTCCCCCTGTACATCTTACTTCACAGCCGAGCACTGAAGATGGGGATGAGGACCCATCTCTGTATCCTTCTTGCGCAGTGACTCGTGCTATGGCCAAGAAGGCTCAAGAAGATGATGTTGTGGTGCCGTCCAGCACATTGAATAATCAGGACTCAGGTGGTTCGCCTCATGACTCTGATTGGCCTACTATGGTTTCTCCGTTTGAGGACTTATCAGATACTTTTATCAGTTCTCTATTCAGCCAGCCGGAAGGGTCTGGTGATTCTGATGTGTCTGGAGACTTGTCTCTGTCCAGAAAGCGGTTGATTGAGGAGCAAACTAATGATCCTGAAATTTGTGTACTAAAGAGGAGAGCCCTTCCTGATAAAGAAATAGACGCAGTTCCAGTTGGGTATTATCTGAAGGATGGTGTGTTGATGCGGAAGTGGCGCCCTCCTGATATCCCTGCCAACGCAGATTGGGCAGTGGTCAGGCAAATTGTTGTTCCGAAGGTCTACAGGAATGATATCTTAACAATGGCTCATAATTTACCTTTAGGAGGTCATCTTGGTGTTAACAAGACTGTTGATAAGATCGTGAAACACTTCTTTTGGCCTGGGCTTCGGAAAGACGTTTCCAACTTTTGCAAAACCTGTCACACTTGTCAAGTAGTTGGAAAACACCAGTTAGACCCACCTGTAGCTCCATTGCAGCCTATCCCAGCATTTGGGGAGCCGTTCTCTAAGGTCATTGTTGACTGTGTTGCTCCATTACCCAAGACTAGATCTGGACATCAGTACTTGTTGACAATCATGTGTGCATCTACCAGATTCCCTGAAGCCATACCTCCACGTAACATCAAGGCAACTGCAATCTCAAAGGCTTTGATAAAGTTCTTCACGTTGTTTGGCCTTCCCAGGGAAATTCAGTCAGACCAAGGTAGCAATTTCACTTTAGGATTGTTTCAGCAGGTTGTGTATGAACTAGGTGCAAAGCAGATTCTTTCTAGTGCCTATCATCCAGAAAGTCAGGGTGCCTTAGAACGGTTTCATTCCACTCTCAAGACAATGATGAGGACTTATTGTTATGACCATGAGAAAGACTGAGATGAAGGTATTCATTTGCTGTTGTTTGCAGCTAGAGAAGCAGTGCAGGAGTCTACTGGATTCAGTCCATTTGAGCTAGTGTTTGGCCATGAAGTGAGAGGACCTTTGCTATTATTGAGTGAACAATGGCAAGAGGAAGAGCCGCAAATCAGTCTGTTAGACTATGTTAGCAAGTTCAAGGACAGATTGCGTGCAGCTTGTGACCTAGCCAAAGAGAACTTGAAATCAAGTCAGGGAAAAATGAAAACTTGGTATGATCATAAGGCTAGAAGCCGTGAGTTTAAACCAGGAGATAAGGTCCTTGTGTTGTTTCCCTTGCAGTCCAATCCATTGCAGGCAAGATTTCATGGTCCTTATGAAATTCTGACAAAACTCAATGATCTCAATTACATTGTGAAGACTCCAGATAGGAGAAAACCAAAACAATTGTGTCACATCAACATGCTGAAGCCTTATCATGACAGAAATGCTAGGGTTGCAGCTGTCACTTTAGATTCTCCTATGGCCGAGATTTGTGAAGATGAGGGGGAGTTTCGAGATGATGAACCTAGAATTAAAGCTGAAGTTCTTTCATGTAAATTGTCAAATTCTGAAGTGTTGCAAAATCTTGATGTAAAACTCCAGCACTTATAACCCTCACAGAAAGATCAGTTTGAGAGGTTGATCAAGAAATATGAGGATCTGTTTCCTGATGTTCCAAAAAGAGTTTCTATAGCCTCTCATGATGTAGATGTTGGTGATGCCAAACCAATAAAACAGCATCCGTACCGGATGAATCCTGAAAAGAGAAAGATTGCTGAGACAGAGGTTGAGTACATGTTAGAACATGATATTATCAGACCCTCCAACTCCGATTGGAGTTCACCCTGTGTGCTAGTTCCAAAACCTGATGGAAGTACTAGATTCTGTACAGATTATCGCAAAGTCAATGCTGTAACTAGAACTGATGTGTTTCCAATACCTAGGATTGATGATTGTATCGATAGAGTAGGGCAAGCAAAGTTTCTGACCAAGATTGATTTATTGAAGGGATATTAGTGTGTGCCTTTAACTGAGAGGGCCAAGAGCATCTCTGCTTTTGCCACCCCATCTGGGTTGTACCAGTATGAAGTCCTACCCTTTGGCATGAAAAATGCCCCAGCCACGTTCCAAAGGATGATACAGTCTACAATCGCCGGATTGCCACACACGGGTGCGTACATCGACGACCTGATCACATGGAGTGGCTCCTGGGAAGAACATCTGAAAGATGTAGAGAAGTTGTTCCAGCGCCTGACCCAGGCTAACCTGACTGTTAACCTGAACAAGAGTGACTTTGGTTGTGCTACTGTCACCTATCTTGGCTACGTCATAGGCCAGGGTAAGGTGGCACCCATAAATGCTAAAGTCCAATCCATCATGGACTTTCCAGTTCCTGACAACAAAAAAGCTTTGCGCCGCTTCCTTGGAATGATCGGGTACTACCGCAAGTTCTGCAAGAACTTTGCTGAGATTGCTCTCAGTCTAACTAACCAACTGAAGAAAGGCGTAAAGTTCACTTGGGATGATGCATGCCAGAGAGCCTTCGATCGCCTGAAGTCTCTGCTGTGTCACTTCCCCGTGCTCAAATCTCCTGACTTCAACAAACCGTTCTCCATCGCGGTCGATGCTAGCGACCAAGCTTGTGGATCTGTGCTCCTACAGAGAAGTGACTCTGATGACATTGAGCATCCCGTGGCATACTTCTCCAGGAAGTTCAATCGCCACCAAAAGAACTATTCCACAATAGAGAAGGAGCTGTTGGCTCTGGTTCTTTCTTTACAACACTTTGAGGTTTATGTTTGTACAGGACAAAAGCCAATGATTGTGTACACTGACCACAATCCGTTAATGTTTTTGAGTAAGATGAAAAACAAAAATCGGAGATTGTTGAATTGGAGTTTGATTTTACAGGAGTTTGACTTGGAAATTAAGCATGTGAAGGGTACAGACAATGTAATTGCTGATTGCTTATCCCGTGTTTGAATGTGTATATATATATATATATATATATATATATAATATATATCACGTGTTTATTTGAATATTGTATGATATGTATGTATAGACAAGTGTCCACTTAACCATTTTGTGTTGAAAAGAAAAATTTTGCCTTTATGAGTCAAAATTTTTCCGTTTTGGAATGGATGTGTAATGTAAATATAGGCCACTGGATGGCAGTATTTACCTTTTTTTGTTAAACTCAGACTGGGATTATGTTTGGACATGTTTCCAGACATGTCTGGGGCAAGTCTCTGAAAATTAAAAAAAAGAGGTCTAAAAGTGGGTGGGGTCTGCAAAAGAGTATATAAAGGGGAGAATTGAGACAGTAAAGGAGTAGGAGAAATTGCAAGAAGAAGGATACATGTGACCAGACCTGTCATTTCTGTTCAAGACCTGTGAAATTTCTTTTGTGGATTTTTACGTGTTAGAGCATTTTCCCTTACCCAGGACATCACCAAGCCACCCCACCAAAACCAAGGGAATGTAAATATTTGTTGTTTTTTTTATATATATCAATCTTGGTCAATTGATTAGTTTGTAAGTTAGTGTTAGTCTTTGTCTGTTCATTAAATGTGTTTAAGTTTTAAAAACTGTGTGTCATCCCTTGCTGTTGCTGTTGTGTTATAAATGTAATAACAAATTGGGGCCATAACACCGAATAGTAATAGACTTATTGGACCCCAGTCTACCCGACTGAAACCTGACTTCAGTGGCACAGTTCAAATTCTGACCATTCTACATCATCAGCATTGGGCTAGCGCAAGTGAATAAGTCTAAATTGGATTATGTTTTTTTTTTTTTATCTGATAGCTAGTGCATGCTTTTAAGTCAACTTTGCTCTGTCCTTAGTTTCACCCTTTGTCTGTTTCTAACCTACAGCCTTACCTGGCAAGTTCCAATAAAAATTTTGAAATCAGTCTCAGGAGACACTGAATCTGATTTGTTGACTGAGGAAGGACCAGGTGAGACATGTGCTCATCTTAAAGCTGCAGAGCGTAACTTCAGGGAAAAGCATGAGAGAGATTATGATTGTAAAAACCACTGCCCTGGTCCATCTCTCCCTCCTGTGGCCCACCCCTCCGTGTTTGTTCATGAGTTCGGTGTTAAGAAATACATGAAGAGCTCCTGCAGTCCTTATAGTTACTGAGGTGTGCTGTTGCTTCCACACCCTGAGGGAGAGAGCTGTCGACCTCGCGGGCATAAAAAACCTTTAATCAAGCGCCTGATAAAGCCCAAGTGAAAATAGCACTCCTCGCATTTACTGACCCAGGCACACAGCTAATCATTTGTACAACATAAACAGTGCAAACACTTCAAACAGCCTGTAGCCATGTGAGGATCATTTCTGTAGTGATTTGGTTGGCTAAGAGTTGCACAGTGATGTAGAAAGAGGAATTAACAGACTCTACATTCCACTAGAATGCAGTACAATTGGACATTGGTTAACTTTCATAGTAGGTTCATACATCCATGGCCTCATTTATATAATGCGTTTTGGATCAACTTTGTAGCACGTGTTTGCAAACGTAGTTTGAACATCCCTCTGTGTTATAACAGTTATACAGTTGTTGACTACAAAGGAACTGGAAATGTAGCTTGATGGAGAGATTTCCATGTGTCTGGAATTTCACTGTTCAGATCCCCCATACAGAGATCCAAATTTGTTGTCAGACCACTTCAAGATTATGAAATTCTAACGAGTATAATACACAAATTGTGTGTGTTATACTGCCACTTCAAGTTCCTCCAGGAATTAGGCACAGATTATAGTCTTGACCACGGGAGAGAGCATGTGTGGAGGAGGGGCTCTGAAATGTGGGCGTACAAGAAATTTCTGACACTGAGTTCGAAACTCCTCCTTGTTCTGATTGGTTAATTTTGCTCGGGTGCGGTGGATTCTTGCCAATGCTATTAAAAGCACTAGGGAGAGCCAAATGTGCCTGATTTTCTACAGGTTACCAGTGGCATGTACTACTGTAAGTTTGGAGTGACAGTTTCAGCAAAAATGAAAATTTACACCTTCTGCACCTTTGGTAGCCAGTCATTAGCTTCTAATCTAACAGTCATTAGCTTCAGGAGACATAAAGAATGTGGTGTGAGAGGTTTGTGACAAAGGTTGGTGACCAGATTCAAAGCCAGATTGAGACCACCAACCTCCTTGCTGATAACAAGCATGTGGATAAGGCAGCGTTCATCAGTGGGACTCCAGATTGCTTGTTTTCTCAAAAATATGTAAGAATCACACCTTGAAAGCATCACCTTCAGCTAATTAATGGTGTTTTTTTCTCTCAATAGTGTCGAAACCAGTGTACAAGTGCAATGAAAATGAATGGATTCTTGCCGATGTTAACCACTCTGGATTTTACAGAGTTAACTACAACTCTGAGAACTGGGATAAACTGCTTCAACAGCTGGAAACGGATCACCGGGTAAATCCTGTAAACTTTCTTCCAGATTTCATCCAAAGCTAATTTCTTAATAGCTGTGTAGAAGCAGTAGATGCAAAATGTGTTCCTGACTTAAACAGTGAAGCTCATCTGTATTTTAGTGGAGCATAATGATGCTCCTAGTCCAGCCACCTACAACATTTTATCTGATCATTTGAGCAATTTCCTAACTGCAGTATTTTTGGGAGGAAGACTAGTATACATTACCTGTCAATAGCATGAAGAATTGACACAGCTCTTGAATTTTGCATGTATTCACCAAACTATTTTTGTAATATTTCAGAAAATACCAACATTAAGCAGAGCTCAGCTAATTGATGATGCCTTTTTTCTGACAAAGTGAGTTTAATGGGCTCTTCTTATTTTATATAATTTTGTAATGCTTTTGCTCTCTCGTAAATTTGTCAAATATTAGCCTAACTCTGCAAAGTTTCAAAACAAGATTCATACATTTAACCCTGAGCGACAGTTCTGTTAATCAGGGGAGGCCAACCTTGGTCCTGTAAAGCCACAGGGTGTGGCAGTTTGTGTTTTCGCCACCCAATTATTTCCTAAGAATCCAAGTGAGGTGCATAAACCCTTTAAACTCTGACTTTACACTTAAATTTTTCCTCGAAGCTGGTTCAAAGTTAGAAAAGACATTTTTGCTAATTGTAGGACAATGTCAGATAGCAAGCTCCTCCGCTCCGGATCTGCCGCGGATCTGCCCCGGCTCTAGCTGATCCGGGGCAGATCCGCGGCAGATCCGGAGCGGAGGAGCTTGCTATCTGGGACATACAGTACATATTCTGAGTCTGCTAGTTGCAGAACTTAAGGTGACATAGAATCAAAAACCGTTTTTACCTTGTCTATGTTGTGTAACCGTAGTCTACCCGCTAGTGATGCGCGGGTCGGCCCGGAACCCATGGGTCCTGCGGGTTTACCCGCGGGTCGGGCGGGGTGGGTCAATATTTTAATAACATTTAGCGGGTGCGGGCGGGTTGGGCCAAACAGTGGCGATGTCTAATTCCCACGAAATTGCAAATAAAAAGTATAATAGGCTATCGGCCACTTGAGGGCTCTAGACATACAGCCGAGATAATATGCTCTTGTCAAATGATGTAACGCTACCTTAAGCAGGATAGAATGCCAACTGTACCTCTCCCTCTTCCTACTCACGATGTACACGCACTCACTGGTGCGCGGCTTAACCCTCCACGGTTAGACTAAGGATCTAAAGGTTGAATGATATCTCATCTTATGAATCGTTCTGCAGTCAGCACCGAAATATGATATAGTAGTAGTAATTTTATTTACCTATGGGTCCAAACAACACATAGACAAAACATTTTTTCGCCACTTTACAGTGAAAGGCATATCACGATTCTTATTCAAAAATAAAATCAACTTGTTGAGCTGTTTCCGTTTATCAGCTATGTGTTCTCTAACAGCAGTGTGTGTGCTGCCATCGGCAGTAAAGACACTTCTTAGATATACATTTCTATAACACCATTCTATACACATATCACCCAAACCAATAGGTAACTTATCATTACTGGAGCATGTAGGCTATGGTCATAAACTTAGTCTTGCTCTCATTAATGACCATACCATGAGACAGAGAATAATCGTGTAAAACTCCATGGTGGCCAAAGCAGTCCTCTGCATCCCAGCAACTAGCGCAACAAGCGAGCGAACCTTCAGTTTGGCTGGCCGTGTCCAGGAAGCCCGCTGTAATCGCTTAAACCCTGGCACTGTTGACACGATTTTGTTTATGCGTAGTTTGGGAAAAAATACGCCTTGGCCTACATTATAAGCCGTGTTGAAAAAATAGCCTAAAAGCCCCCCAAAACAATCTTGAAAGAAATATATGAGGAAAAAAAATTTCCTCGTTGACAGGATATTGCAACACTGTATGGGAGAGTAGGTGACAGCACCAATGCGCCACTGTCATGTTAATTTTTTTCCAATAAAACAGCCTGTTTGCAATATTTTGCCTGGTGGTATTTCGTTTAGTTGCAAAGATCAGAAATCACGGTAAGGTTCAATTAATAGACAGCGCCTAAACTTGGTATTAAGAATTCCAGCCAAAAGCCAAATGTATGTTGTGCTCCACTCAAATCCATAGCGTAACAGAGGAATCGTTTTTTTCCATTGCAAATCATGTCACACAGACCCACTGTATTCTTTTTCTCTTGCCTCCTCTTTGCGTCGGGTCGGGTTGGGTTCGGGTTGAAATCAGTGTGAGTTTTAGCGGGGCGGGCGGGGCAGGTTAGCTGTCACGTCGGTTTGGGTTGGTACGGGTGTTAAAAAACCTTGACCCGCGCATCACTACTACCCACACTCAAGAACATACGAGAAGTGCTAGACATTCTGAACATCTCCGTTTCATAGAACTTCGTCTTTTAAAAATGGCTGCCAGAAAACGGGCCAATCTGAACAACGCATACATATGATGTCATATGTATCTCACTTTATACACATATGTATCTCATTTTATACACATTTCCCTGTAATTCAACTGAACCTATTTGAAATAGCTGGAAACTCCGGGATCTCCATTAGAATGTAAAATATGTTTGAAGTACCACAGGTTTGGATACAGTTGCTGCATTTGATGGGTTTTATGGGGTTAACTGTGGAATCAACTTCTTTAATTGATCAATCAAGTGCTGATTAACACCAAAACCCAGCATACAGCACGGCTCTCTAGGACCAAGGTTAACCACCTATGCTATACCTATATATGTAAACCAACTCCTTGTTAAGAAAACATAATCTCAATCCATTGACACCCATTTTGGTTTGGACTTTGTTATTTTTATTCAATATGAAAACCTTTTTTAAAAAACTAATTCTCATTGTTGTCATTTGAACATTCAACTGTTATTGCATTACAGTCAACAAGCATGGCATTTTGAATGTACTGTTCAAATAATGAAATATTCAGCAGCCTAACATGCCAAATTCTTGCTGCAAACATAGCAGATTCAATGTATTTTCTGTTTTTTTTTTTTTAATGAAGAGGAGAGTATGTCAATATCACACTGGCTCTGAGCACAACCAAGTATCTCTTGAAAGACACAGAGTATTTCCCATGGGAAACAGCCAAGATGAACCTGGAGCCCATAATGTTCAGGTTTGAACGCACCGAGATCTACGGCCCAATTCAGGTTAGTTATTGCACTGAGCAACTGCCCAGATAGCAAGCACCTCCGCTCCGGATCTGCCCCGGCTCTGTGCCGACTCCAGCTGATCTGGCTCAGAGCCTGGGCAGATCCGGTGCGGAGGTGCTTGCTATCTGGGTGACTTATCATCAGCAAAACTTAAACAGCAATGAATGTGTGATTACACTTGCCCAGCTTTGAATTACCAATGCTCACATTTTGTATGTGCAATGGCCACAATTTCAACGGCCGTAACATCAATCCAGGGCCCTGGCTGAGTGCCAAACCCAGAAAGAGAGAACCCAGAAATTCAGCTAAAAATTAAGGTCTCCTAACCAAAGGAACATAGAACCACCACCAGCTCTTTTTGGGTGATGTCTCCTACTGCTTCAGACACGAAAGGCTAATTTACAAATCTGTATCCTGAAAGCTGAAGATTAATCATACTTCCTGGTTTTCAGGCATATGTAAAAAAGTTGGTTGGTCCACTTTATGACCATTTTGAAAGCTTCACCAAGGTTTCATCCGTCCCACCTGGCATCACTGCACAGTAAGTAATTGCTTTTACAGATAGTACGTCAATAAACGGTCATGAATTTCCCTTGAATTTATTGTCTTTTTTTCAGCAGCACTTTCATAATTTCTTTTTGTAGATCTCCTTTACTTTATCCTCATATGGCAAACCAAAACAAGGGCAGGCCAATGACATGTAAATGCACTGCTGTACCACCATCAGGGTTGGAGAAACTGGTAGCTGCCAACCCATGCCAGTCCTGCAGGAGCCTCATTTGTAGATGCTCATGCAAATGTGTAGTATTTTGCTTCAATATTTTATCTCTGCAGGCTTAACCAGATAAATGCAGTCCAACTGGCCTGTGCCGTTGGTTATCCAAAATGCCAGAAGATGGCATCTGATCTCTTTGACCAGTGGAGGAAAGCCCCAACCGAAAATCCGTGAGAAGAAATTTCTTTAAATGTACAATGTCTGATCAACAGACGGCCATGCTTTGTCGATTACACATGCTGAGGCAGCGTGTAAAAACAAATGATAGGTCTACCCCGGAGCTTTAGCGCAAAACAAATGAAAAAAAAAAAAACTTTAAAAACTGAACTCAGTCTTCAGAATCGATACAAATTTAGGACTGGATTTTGGCAACTGAGTGGTATGACAACATGGATGACACTTGACATTGAAATGCTGTATTGACAAATCTGCTGCTTACACTGATGGCACAAGAAATAAAAGTAATCTTTATCATACATAGAGACTTCATGGATAGGTTGATAAGAGTCTTAGTTGCCCCGCACTATGTTGTGAGTGAATTGGTGCATCCCCTGTGAGGGACCATAACCTGGTCCAGGGTGTAATACTACCTTTTGCCTAAATCATCCTGGGGTAGACACCTAGATGTTGCTGTAACTCTGACCAGGAGAGTCAATATAAATATATATATATATATATATATAAATATAGATATATTTTACC
The DNA here is from genome assembly GCA_029721435.1 of Gymnothorax reevesii. Lineage (NCBI taxonomy): Eukaryota > Metazoa > Chordata > Actinopteri > Anguilliformes > Muraenidae > Gymnothorax > Gymnothorax reevesii. The sequence goes on along the minus strand of CM056574.1, from coordinate 24,525,848 downwards.
ATATATTTATAGGTGATGTGAATAATTAAGTACCCTGTTTTATTTTTCAAACATGAACATACATTTATTGAAAACAATAAGTTGTAAAGAGCAACGGACTGCATGAATGTTACTTGTATGGACAAATTCTCATTAGATTTAACTGACAAATGTATGCGGTTGCGCATCTTCTCGATAGTTTTTTTTTTTTTTTTTTGGCTGGGGGAGACCATTGGATGCCAAATCAAGGCAGGGTGCAAAAATGATAAGAAATTACCTTGCATTGCAGAATACACATCAACCTGAGATCCCTGGTGTACTGCAGTGCTATAGCCTCAGGAGGGGAACTAGAGTGGGATTTTGCTTGGGAGATGATGAACACCACATTGATTGATCAGGAGAAATACTGGCTCTTTGAAGCCTTGGCCTGCACAAAGCAAGTGTGGCTGCTCAACAGGTCAGAATTGAGACATCATCCATCTTGAATCACATCATATGCTTTAAAAGCCCCTTCTGACTAAAATTAAGTAGCATTGAAAATGCAAGACTCTCTACCTAGTGTTATAAAAATACAGTTTGTAAGTTTTAGGAGCATTGACCCACAATGTAATTTTTATTGTGTTTTCAAACACTGGGCATTCGGTTTTACCAGACAGTAAAGGTCCGCAATCATGTCACCATGCCATCAGTTCTTCTTTCCTCTGGGCAGTAACTTCACCATATGATGTCACAAAGACACAGCTTTTGGAATTGCTTGTAAGGACTGATTGTGCACCAGGTGACATGATAGGGGATCTTTAAACAATAAATATTCAGCTAAAATATGGGATGGTGCCTTTAATTAAAGGGTAGTAACATTTGTATTCTGTGATCTATGTAACAGTTAAAGGCCCATGCATTACAAACATCCCCCACACCCACCATTTTCATGAACACATCGACCTAACCTCAAGTCATTTAGTGCACCTCTATGCCTACAGCCTACTGAGTATTACTGATCTGTTCTACGGTCAAAAAGGAGGTTTTCCTTCACAACTGAAGGTACTCTAGTATTTTGCCATGTAAAACTATTCTGCAGATTTTAATATGGTTATACCTCTGATCAATTTCCTCAGATTTTTTCGGCCATAATGGCCCACTTCACAAACAGTAACACTTCTTTAGTATTCATGCAGGAAGACATACATCCATCCATTCTCTATTTCACTAGGGTCGTGGGGGAGCTGGAGCCTATCCCAGGTGACTATGGGGGAAAGGCAAGGACCCACCCTGAACAGCTCGCCAATCGCAGGGTGCACACACCATTCCATATGGGCAATTTAGTGTCTCCAATAAGCCTGACCTGCATGTCTTTGTACTGTGGGAGGAAAGAGGAGAACCCGGAGGAAACCTACGCGGACACAGACAGAGCATGCAAACTCCTCACAGAAAGGCCACAGGCCAGACTCGAACCCATGACCTTCTTGGTGTGAGGCAGCAGTACAAGCCATTGCTGCCCCGATGCAAATAAACTCCCACCTCTCATCAGCTCTTTACTTTTGGGACAAATTTTTGGCTTATGATGCAAAACATAATGGCAGGATAGTCCCCAAAAATACATGGTCTCAACAAGTGACTGTAATTCTAACAATTCACTCCATTAAAATTCAGACACCCACAAATTAAAGCGAATAGTCAGCAATTTAAATACATATTATACCATGGTCTGGATGAATAGGTTTTTCTGATTGGCTGGCAAGTATGCGTTAAAACCGTGGAACGCCCAGGTAGTTTGGCGGCAGTAGCTTCGCATCGGGTGGTTATTTGCCTCTGCATCGCGCCTTAAAACCGTGTGATGCGCACCTACGAGTTGATTATCCCTTACTTATTTGATTAATTTCAAATACAGTGTGCTGAAATCAGAGCAGAAACAATCAAAGTTGTACCACGGACCAAATGTTGAAGGACTTCGCTCAAAAAAAATTTTCTGACGTGTACCTGGATAAGGAGTGGCATGTCCAGTGATTGGCTCTCTGGTCTTGCAATAAAAAGCTTAGAGGTTGTAACCTGGTCTCTGTATGGAGCTTTTCTGAATGAAGCATGTTTGCATCAGCTTCGCAGTGGTACTGGAGTTTCCTCTCACAGACCAAAAGCTGTGCATAAAAAAGCTTGGCTAACTGGAGGGTTTAATTAGCCCATAGGACTGAATGTGTGATTGAATGGTGTGGGCGCCCTTTGATGGGATGGCAAACCGTTTGGGGTATTTGCCTGCCTCTCTCCTATTGGATGTTGGGATAGGCTCCAGCTGTTTCCCAGGCCAGGAATGGACAAATTAGATAATGGATGGATGTTTGGATGGACCTGAAAATATGCTGTATATTTGGATAGGAATGAAATACATTTTAAGTCCTGATCCATATGGTGATGTACACAGATAAAAGATTACCCTTGGTGTCTTACAATTTCAAACAGGTATCTGATGCGCACTCTGGACCCAGATCTGATGCAATTCCTCAGCTTCAATTCTGTGATCCGCTCCGTTGCCAGGAATGCAGTCGGACAATCTCTGGTTTGGGATTTTCTCAAGTCCAAGTGGTCTGAATTGGCCGAAACGTGAGTTCTGTCCCCAGCTTCTTCCTACGTAAAACCTGCAACGCAAACTATCCAGAGACATGTTTTCCTCAAGGCTGACGGGGTATTGCTATCCTTCGTTTGGTGGGGCGGCCGGGCGGGCGTCTCCAAAAACTTTGACATCGGGCTGAGGGGTATTCCGTGCATTGCATGCCTTTTTTTTTTTTTTTTTTTTAACCAAACACCAAATAATTTTTTACCAAATAATTAATACCAATGCACCATTGCAATTTCCATTGTTTTATGTTCATTTTTTAAATTTATTTTGTATAGCAGGGATCATCAAATTGCGATCCGAAAGGGTCTGGAATTGCTGCCATGACTTTTCCCCTTTATCTGGGACAAGGATGTAAAGACAGACTGACAAAAACTAGAAAAGACATTCAAAAAACAGAATATAATACAGTCAGAATCACTCGTGTGTTTCCCAACCCTATTGCTGGAGTACCCCTGCCCTGCATATTTCAGATGTCTCCTTGATTTAACAAACCCAGATCAGGTCATTAAGTACTCCACTAATGAGCTGATTCGCTGAATCAGGTGTGTTATATTTGGGAGACCTCTGAAATATGCAGGGCAGGGGTACACCAGGAACAGGGTTGGGAAACACTGGTTTAGTAGATGAGTAATTACCTGAGAGAAGTGAAAAACAAGGCTTGATTTCAAGGTACTAACTTGGTGACCCCTAGTGTAGACTGAAAGTTGGATAAAGGAAAACTCAGACCGACATAGTGTTTGTTACTTGCTCCTAGTTTGGATTTACTGTTAAATTGCCTGGTAGCTTTTAAGGATTAAACACTGAGAGGACAAATAGACTGTGGATTTCTATGCTTTTGAATCACATCAGATTTTCAGAGTGAATATACTGTAGAGAAATTTTAGCCTAGCATGTTATTCTGGCTTTCTCGTCATGCGTGCTGCATAAGCCTTCTTGCACACACACATTCAAGTGGTTGGGTTAAGCCCAGTGAATTTACCGCTGTGCCTCATGTTTTCAGTCAAAGATTGAAAGCAGTTTACCAATAGTAACAGTGTGCTACTGCTTGTACCTGACCAATGTCAGGATATCTTAGTAGAATATTGGGTATATTGCAAAAAAAAAAAAAAAAGAAAAAGCTGCATTAAATTTGTGATGCATTTACATGGAGGCAAAAAACTGGTTATCAAAGGCCTTAAGGAATGTTTCATTGTGTGTCTTTTTATTATGGTAATGTTGCTTTCATAATTATGAATAATTTACTGCTGCAGTTGAGTCTTTTCCATCAGAAGGTGTTGTATCAGAACAAAAGGACTCCTATAACAACAGCTATAGCACTGGTAATAGCTAGCCAACTTTAGAAATAAATGGTACAATGGAGTCTCCTGGACTAAATTTGAGGGGCATATTTGTGAGATACAATCAGTAACATGTAATGAAGTTTATTCTATGTACTGATTATTTTTCAAAGAATCACTTTTTTTTAGGTATGGATTGTCTTCATTGTCTTCTGCTGTTGAGAGTGTTACCAGCAGATTTTCCACTGAGTATGAGCTACAGCAGGTAAAATTTGACTGGCCTGATTCTACTCATGAATGCATCAAATGTATTAGCACTGTAATGTCTGCAAAGCTGATCGGTTGCAGGATATTTAATCCTTTTGTGACCAATTTAAAATGATGTCATTACTTTTTTTAGAGTGACCCTCCCATTAGAAAAGTAATGAATCAGATGTCACAACTTGTTATGAACCAGGCAGAAGTAACCACTTGCAGATCAATGACAAAAGCCTCAAGAGTGCATTAATTGTGAACAATGGGCTACAGAACAGACAACGGCATGGGAAAACTCTGGGAGTGGGGCATTCCGAATGGAGCAATTAGCAAGGAGCAGTAGAGGGGCGTATCTGAGCCACGGTCAAGGCAGTCCCAAGGTCAGAAGCCAGATGGTCAATCTAGAAATGCTGTGGTCCGACTGCTTCGAAGAGCATGTCCTCTTAGGGGCACGGTCCTTGCCCTGAAGACCGCAGGAGAACAGGAAGGTGTTCCTAAATAAAGTGATCATGAAGAGAGATAAATCTTGTTCTTTCAAATATTACCGAACACATAGAAAAGGGGCATAGACAGATGCCGCAAGCAAATAATATAGACAAGACAAAAATCACAGGGGGCAAGGTATAAAATTGTTAACATTCAGAGGTGGTGGATGTGACAAGACAATAAATCAACCAGAGGGCACTCAGTAGTGGGGTACCTCCGCTACGCCATATATCTGTTCTTTCGATCACAGAATATGATCCGGATCACCTCCAAAATTAAATCATCTCTTTTGCTGCCGAGCCTCAGTTCGCTGCTCTAAGTCAATGAGGCTATCCAAATCTGGAGATAGGATGACAGTGGTGAGTTCATCTACAATGTAGTAGTACCCAGTCCTACAAGCCAAACAGGAAGGTGTCATTAAGGGTCTGGGGATCCCTGTGCCTGAAGGTGATGAGTAATATCAGCAGGGAGTGCTGAATAGGGAACAAAGATGGCTGTAACTCAAAGATCACCGAACATTACAGCAGGTGGAAGAGTTGCTGTCATTGGACTCCAACATTGCCAAGTTGGGCTCCCAGAGGCCAACAGCTTGAGGAATAATTTGTTGTGGGATGGAACACGCTGGTAGAGTGACAGCAGCAGAATCTAGAGTGATGTTGCTAAGTGCCGCCAGCTGACGAGTGATCGCGGTGACACCCTGGTGCAACTTACAAAGTTCCTCCTCATGCTGACCGACAAGGTTGCCCTGGTACTTGAGGACGTCAGAGAGAGGAGGTTGATGCACAGGTTTTATACTTGGATGGACTGCACTGTTATAAACCAGGCAGGGGCAACCACTTGTGGAGCAATGAAAAACGCTGCAAGTGCGAATTTATTAAAAACAATAGGCAACAATCCAGAAGAGGGTTGAAGAGAAACCTCAAGGTGACGAGCAGCCGAAGTCGAGCGATAAGCATGTGGCCGTCGGGGAATATCCGAGCTGTGGTCAATCCAGCGGTACAGTCCAGGTGTCAGAAGCCAGGTGGTCAATCCAGTTATGCGGTGGCCTGACTGGTTCCTAGAGGGTTTCTTTAAAGGGACAAAGTTCATGTTCTGGAGGCTGCCTGTGGACAGGAAGGTGTTGCTAATCAAGTGCTCACAAGGAGAATAACCATTTAACTTCTAAAAATTACTGAACAAACATAGAAGAGGAGCTTAGCCAAATACAAGATTACTAGAAGGTAACTAGGCAAGGGCAATGACAACCCAGTGAAGACTGAGACACCACAAAAAAATGATATAAACATGACACTCAAGAAACAGGAGAGGAATACAGATTGGGAGGCAGGAGATAAGATAAGACAATAAATCAATTAAGGAAGACAAACTGTGATCGTCCTGCCCTGCTGTCCCTCCCCCCTCCTGCTGTCTGCACCTCCACTTCAACGAGCCACACCTGCTGCTCGTTGAGGTGGAGGTTCTGAAGAGTATAAAGGAGCTGCACTGCCAAACAGACAGTGCAGCTGCATTCTGTGTGTTATGGAGCCCTGTTGTTGGTTGCCGCTGCTCCTCTCTGTTTAACTAAATATTTATTTATATTTTTACTCAGCCTGTGCAATTGGGTCCCTTTCTTTGGTGTTGGGTACATGGTCCCAGTGCCTGCCAGCTTCATGTCTTCTGCCGGTGGGGGCAGACCATGACAAACTGCCAAACACACAAAGATTGCTGGAACATGAGAGGGGCTATTCCATGAAATACAAGGGTTGTGACCCAATTAAAGTTAAACATTTCATTTCCATTGCGATAGAAACTCACAATTATGATGTGTGCTTTGTCAGACAGTGAATGTAATTGGCTGACGAAATACAGTCTTTTTGGACAATTAAGCAGGAAAAATTTATTGATCTGGGACAGGTTGTTCAAATCTGGCTTGGGTCCTCTCTGTATGACGTTTGCTTGCTCTCCCAGTGATTGCCTGGATTTTCTTGTAGTTCAAAGATAAGCATTTTAAGCTATTGCAAGACTTTAACTGGTAATGGTATGTGTGCCCTGTGATGAAATGATGTTCAGTCCAGGGTGTATTCTTTCCTGGTGGATCTCAATCCCAGAGTTTTTCCTGTAAGAGTAAGTATAGTTTACTATAAAGAGTTTTACCTGTGAAAATAACTGGCTATATTACGGAGGGTTTGGTGATGGTATGCCGTTTCTGGCCCCGTGAGCAGAGGTGGGGTGACTGCATAATATGTAGGGAAATCAAATGAAGTGGAAATAGTGAAGGGGTTAACCTTCACCTTTTCACCCCTTAACTGTCACCTGCATTTTCTCACATTTGGTCCGGGCCTAATTAGGGCCCAGTGGCAATTAAGGGGTTGGAACGGAGAGGGTATTCTCTAGTCATGAGTGCAATATGAAAAAATGAGTCAGCAATAAGCAGTAACTGGACTTAACTTTAATTTCTTTACTTTCATGCAGGTGAAGGAGATGGGGGCCAGCGAAGGTGAAGGCTCTGTATCATCGCCTCTTTGGAAATATACCTTGGAGAGAATAAAAGAGAACATCAAAATGATGGAGGAAAACAAACGTATTTTGTTCCAGTGGTTTCAAATGGAGGTTTCACGAGGAAACAATATGAAACTTTCCAATTAAGAATTAATGTTCCGAGAAGAAAGAACATTGTACATACAGATACAGTAGAGTGATACATTAAAGGGAAAAAAATTTGAATAAATGCATGAACTTGGACAAACATAACAAATACAGATGCATGTGTTCATTTTCCAGCATACTTTTGGTCCTCTTGTCCCCTTAAATATGGAAGGGTCACTCCAAATCAATGCAGTTTTTCCGCAATGGTCTCCTCTATATCCTGTCATAAAGCATCCCAACCATGATGGGAGTGTTCTCTTCCAAGATGACAATGGCCCATGCCTCGAAGGGCACAAGGGGTTCCCCACTGCACCCTCTCCACTAGTACTTCACAACCGAGTGTCACTCCATTTTAAATCTCCTTCGCAGGAATGGAGGCACCTTCATTTACCCCTTTCTGCAGATGTAGACGCCTGCGTCTATAGACCTGCAAATTTAAGCACGCTGTTACTGTACTCGATCACTAGATGGCACCCCCGGATCAGTTATTGAATGTTCACAAGCAAGCAGACCTCGAACGCAGTTCTGAATATGAGGAAGTTCACTCCGCTCCCTGTTTTTCGAGAGCTGCATGAATTAAACTCCTCAGCTTAGCCTGATGTGCAAACTGGTCAGTATCCTTGCCCATAGTATCGAGATATCTTGACACAGAAAAAATCGTTATCCTTTGTAGCAACCAGTTTATCCACTGAGCCAACAGTATTCCAATTAGTAGTTCAGAAAAATCAGTTTTCTGAGGCAAAAAAATCGACATGGTATTGATTCTCTCACAGTCTACTGTCAATTACAGTTGTCACATACAAAAAAATTTGTAGTTCCCTACCGTGGATTTACGCGTAGATTCCTTCATTGACAAATCCAGCGCTTCCTTATATCCAACCCGAGTACTGCCGTTGATAGCCAATCACTCAATCATACACTCAATCTCTTCTGCGTAATTGTAGAGTTAGACTTTATGCCCTCGTGAAGTTTCCCTGGTAACAATGTATTGATTGGCTTGTTTCTTATCCAATTCCCCAGTGTTTAAACATTTTAGAGTAAGTGAAACACATTGATTGGACAAACACAGAGCATACAAACCAATGCGTATCAGCATGCTCGGTAGTATCCTGTCTATGTAATGCACGTAACGCGGGTAAAATAGACGCGATTTATAGAAAATCGGTTCGCAAAACTGGCCTTGAAGTGTTCAGTTAAATTACAGGATTTAAACGAGAACGATATGCTCAATTGAAATTATATCGAATGAAACAGGACCGGAGGGTTCCTGCTTCTGGATACATCGGTCTCTGTTTTATACAGTCAGTGTCTCTGGAGGAGGGATTCACGAAAAAGGTCAGGCTGCTATTTTTGTTTGTTTGTTTTTTGTTTTTTTTTTTGGAATGTATACATAGTCAACAAAGTCGAATGTCGAGGTTTTTTTCCTGTTTAAAACGCGAACTGCCCATGCATTTTGGTGGACCCTCGGTACGTTCATTGCACGTTTCTTTTGAATCGGGAGAGGCAATGGATTTGATATTCCCTGAAAGTGGAGTGTCTGTTCTGTTAAAATAAGGTATGTTTCAGAATTCAGTTGATACTGAGTTAGTGAGGTGTACTTGCTCCTTATAAGTGTCGAAATGGGTTCGTGAGCTTAGAAGAGCGGACTGGTAGCTTCCATTACACTGTGAATGTTCTTACTGTTTAATAAGCAGTTTATTTAATGCGTGTTTGTGCTGGCTTTGAAGAAAAATGGCCAAAACTCTAAACTTTATTATGGAGAAAGGGCATGTTTTGTGTTTGGAGAGGTTACTGGTGACCACTGATATTCAACTGCACTGATATTGATAAATTCATACTAAACTCAACCAGAAAATCATTCGTTCATATTAAATGTCATGCCTTAAAGCTTTATTTGTGTTAAATACATGATTTTTTTATGATTTGACAGTAAATCATTTTGAGACTTCGGGGAGACACTTGGGTAGCTGTATAATTTGGCTAATAGCATGTAGGTAATCTAGAATGTAATGTTGAAGATGAATTCTGCTTGTGCTCAAGGAGTTTATGATACCAGAAATGTATAGTTTTAAGCCCCAGCAGTTTTTCAATCCTCACAATAATTTTTTTTGCAATTTCAATGGTGAATTCTCATGAAGATTTTTTATGTTTGCTGCTCATTTTCTCTACCAAAATCATGAAAATAAACTAAAATACAATGTAATTCTAAATGCTGTAAGTGTCTTTCCTGAATTGAGCCACATTTCTCCTCTTTATGAAGCTTAAATCTTGAATTATACAGCATTAAAGTGGGTAACCCATAAATTGCCAAATTTGGCTTCTGCACAAAGGGGTTAAAGCAGCAGTCAGTTACTATGAAAAAGAAAAGAGCAGGAGTGGGAGATTTTGATCCCAAACACCACCACTCTTCACTCAGTCAGTGGTCCTTCTCTCCCTCCTGTAGCCCCTTCCTCAAAGCCCATTTATGAGTTCAGTTTTCCAGTGGTGGCTATACATACAGTTAACACACAAGGAGCTCCAATAAGTCCAATTGCAAAGAAAGAAACACTGAACACTGGTAATAAGGAAAGGTAGGCATTAAACATTTACATGTTACTCACAGGCTCATACCACACCATCTCAAATTCATTGTAATTGTGCTCGATAGTGAAAAGGTGACAAAGAAACAAGGCTAAATATCAGCCAAGCAAGTGAGCAAACTACAAAACGTCAGTATTACCTACCAAACCTCGTAAGTAGTCGCACATATGACAAAAGCTACTCGGCGACAAATAACTTCACAAATTTTTTATACAACGACATTAGGCCTCTTGTTTGCGATGAAAGGGGTGAGTTGAGGGGCGGAGCGAAGCGAGTCGATGACAGCATTGGGGTTCCATGAGAGAGTGAAAAGAGAGCCTGTACGAAAGCCATGGTATTGTGAATGCCCCACGTTCGTCCACGAACGCAGCATTATGAATGGTCGAATTTGACAGCTCCCTAATTCAAATTTGACAGTTGAACACTCGCAGGGCTGGCGCCAGACCTAAAAATTCGGGGGCAATTTTTGACAAAAATTAGTCCTGCCTAATTCTAGGTGGTTTCCCTTTATTGACACGTTTTCTAATTCAAGAATAATCAAGTGGTAATTGAAGACAAGGTTTCTCTCCCCCATGCGATCTAAAAGCAACAAAATAATGGGCCACTTTCAGTACAGAAAAATAATTAAATTATAATTAGGTCTATGTACTGGCGCTCATTTCAGAACTCTTCGGTGAAAGAAGGTAATTTTGGTGACAAGTATGTGGTTTTGTCCGTTCATATTTTCCAATGAGACAGCTGTCTATTTTTTACAGCAAGTTGCGTGACCGTGCAGAGTGCCAATACGTAGACCTAATTAGTCTAACCACGCTGACAGCTTGTTAGGGGCGGAATTCAAAAACCTCTGGCTTTCCTGCAGGCTCTCTTTTACCCCCCTCTTCCCATTAGCCTATTACAGAAGACAAGACGAGAGCATAGACTGTATAAAAAGATGTAGGAAACAACCCTGAGGTCACCCATTGGTTTCAGCATACCATTTAGGAAGCCTCGATTTTGACAATTTGAACAGCGCCATTGTGTCATTTTTTGAAACCGGATGTGATTCCTATTGGACGACAGTGTGAATTGAAGATTCCAGGGAGGACCAAGGGGTGGATCTGACCGTATCTGACAAGGACCAGAGGATAGCCATGCCCCTAAAACATATTCTGGCTTTATCCTTTATTTTAGTCTATATGGGACCATAATTTGCAAAAACGAACATCATGATAAATTGTAGGAGACTTGAAACGAGCGATAGATACCATAAAATAATGTGGAAAATCATTAGTGAAATAATAAATCAGGTGGGAGAGTAGGGTCATTTTCTCATAGACTTCTATTGCATTGAACATCTCTCTGCAAGTACCGACATCGCCATCTGCTGGCCATTAAATAGAATGCTATTTTTAGAGATTTCTGCATTGGCCTCACTTTTCAGATCCGGGCGCTGCATCCATCTTTTAAAACCGTCAATGGATGAGAGCCTTGGGTCTGGTGATTACACTCCAGGTCCAACCACCAGATGAGGGAAGTGGATATACCACAAAAATAACAATCTAGTTTGCATCCGAGTACAAAAGAGTAAAGTCTGCTTTCAAGGTGCTAGCTAACTACCACATGATCTGATTTTATTCGCACTATTATTTACACCACATCACTGAGCAAGGCTATGCAAAGCAATGACACAACACTAGGATATCAAACACTTATAGGCACCGGCAATTAGAGCTACAGTATGAATGTATTGCACACCGTCAACTGCTCTGTTATGGATGGATTGCTTTTACATTATTACAACTGGAGCCCAGTCGTTGAAGCTAAATAAATGAGCAGACCAGTGCTGATGTAGAAGTATGCAAACATATTACTTGCCAAGATAATACCAGCAGATCTTCCAAACATTCAAGCATGGTTCATGCTAAATTCTTTCATGATAACCAAACTCCACCTCCTTCTTGGTTTGGAATACTTTTCTGTTGGTGTCTTCATTCTTCTTTCTGCTAGTGAACCAGCCATACAGTTGATGACAACGGAGGAACTGAAAGTGTGGACAAAGAGATTTTAATGTTCTTGGATTCTCACTGTCTGGGAACTCTATATACATAGACAACATTTTCATCAAATAAAACACAAAAAAACAGTCACCGACTCCAACTTTAAGCCCCTCAAGGATCTGGGCACAGATCAGAAAATGCATGTAGGGGGGGGACTGAACGGCATGTGCACTGCATTTGAAACTCTGTCAGGCTCTGATAGGTTTGCTCAGATGCGATGGATTCTTGCCAGTGTATTTTGAAGCTCTGGGGCGAGCCAAATGTACCTGATTTTTTATCTTTGTTTTTCAGATAATCTTTCACATCTACTGTCAGTGTAGAGTGACAGTTTTAGCAAATGTGATAAAATCACAGTAAATGTGATTTTAAAAAAGCTATTTATACAAAAGTTACTCACTGCACCTTTATGGGTAGGCTGGATGTAAATTATATAACTTTTGGGATGCTCTTGCCTTTACTCAATGGGAAGCGGAGGCGGTCTTCATGCCAACTAGCAGATGCAATGTATGTGACAGTCCACTTTCTTCATGATAGACCTCTGACCCAAAATATTTCAGATAGCATATTACAATAAAACATTTATCTGAAAGATAATTTTTTACACAGTGTTGACAATGATGAAGGTGTATGTGCAATGACATGGCACACTAATTACATTTATGGCATAGTAAGCATGCGATTGGAGGAATATCAACTGGACAAATTAAACCTCACTCCTTCGCTTTCTTGACTGCAAATTTATTACTCAACTTCGATAAAATAACTGCGTGGAACGCAAGTCTGTAGGTACGTGGCATTTCCTCCACCGCACACAAAAAATTGCAGCACTTCAGATGAGAGTGGTTTGTAAGTCCACATTGATGTTGACCTTGCATGTGTCATAACAATGGTGTTGACTCACTAGTGTGGATTTTATGACCCCCTTCCACTATGCGCTCATTGGTTTGGTGATATGGGATCAGGTAGACACCAGAAGCAGGATGAAGGGAATGAGGATTTTATTTAAACACAAAACAAAACAGGCACGAGGGCCAACAAAAAACTTGGCCCAAAGGGTTGCAAAAGTCAAACTAAGGTACACTACACAGAGCAGGGAACTAAAGATCAGAAAATGACAAAAAACAAAAGCCGCTGGAAACTCCAGGGAGATAAGCAAGGACAGAAATAATCAGCGATGCTAAGGCTATATACAAAAACAAGAACAAGGCTTGGGAACATGAACAAGGACTAGAGAGCGTGAACATGAGCAACAAAACTTTGCAAAGAAACTTGAACATTGAGCAAGACTTGAGACACTGTCTGCCAGCCAACTTCCACCGCATCCAGATAAAGGCTTGGAAATCAAGGACACATGAGGGGCAACACCTGGAGAAGCAGAAACAAGAGGCATGGCAAGATCATGACATGGACAGAGATTGGATGACAAGACTTGCTCATTAAGAGAATGAGCGTGCTCAGCTTAAGTACCAATTAAGTATGCAGTTTGGAAGCAAGCAAGAATGTTGAGAACAGAAAAGCACAGCAAGATCTTGAAATAGCAAAGCAGGAATCATGACAATAAACTCCCTGTCTAAATTAGTACTATTAGTAATGTGCCTATCTAAGAATTACACCACCCAGTGAATGTTCGTGAATGTTAGTAACTTAAAAACAGTTAATTGTCAATTAAGCTTAGACAGCCCCGAATCAGCACAGCACAGAAGGAAGGGGGAAACCACAAAGCCAACCAGAGCTCTGAAATGTGCAGCAACGAAGGCACGGGGCGGAACGCAGACAAGCGGTGGAGTGGCATGGCAGACCTGGCAAAAACAAAAACACGGAAAAGTAAAAACATGGACATGGATGTGAAACATGAAATGTGTGATCCTGAAACAAGAAACTGTTAAAACTGTGACTATGAACATGAAACTGAACTATGAACTATGGACTATGAAATCTTGAACATGAAACTGTTAAAACCATGAATAATACTGTTCTGGCCAAAGGCCAGAACCCCGGAACACAACAGTTTGGAATGACACTTAACATGGAAAACCCCCTCCACATGAACATACACACCAAGGAAAAGTGGATAGAGCAAGGGATGGGGCTGGTTTGGGATTGAGCCTGTGCAACTAAGTCTGCATGGGGCCCAATTTTTCTGCATGCGCTACATCTGCTAATACAGGCACATAACAATCGCTACTCCTATTCCTGTTTTCCTCCTTTAGCAAGGAAGCCTGTGTCTTTCCTCAAATGCTGGACACAAAAGGGCGGCATTCAGAATTTTCCCAGAACATGCCTAAAAAGAGGAATAATCTGTCCAACGTGGAGGAAATAATAGACACTGCCTATCCAAGACAAAAGTCGCACACTGAAATATCTAGTTGGAACCCCTATAACTTTTATTACAGAACAAATTTGTTTCATCGTTGTTTTGACAACCATGTGCAACATTAGAATATTTTCAGAGTTGCAATGATTTTTGGCCTGGCTCTTGCTTTCATGACAGGATAGCTGGACCAGGTTTCTGCTGCCCATCCCACAGGCTTTCAGTGCAGTTGAGGTCAGGACTTTGTGGTGGCCGGTTCGTGTGTGAAAAGGATTTCTCATACTTGTTTTCATTCTTTGTTTTCTTCGCTTGATACAGCCCAATAATTTTCACCCTCTGAAACAGTGCAACATATTTTTTTGCCACTGAGGGATGCATCTTCTTAAGAAATGAGAAGCAATGTGCTTCATCCAGTTAGGTTTTAAATTATTTTTGCCTGCTGGAACACATTGACCACTGCAGTAATGAGCCAATCATTGTACTTGTTGATTTAAATTCAAAAGTTTTTTTTTTTTTTTGGTCAGGCAGTTAAATAATGTATCATTATTGTGTCCTGTTAAATTGTACCATCAGGTTGTATTACTTATAAGCAGGCTACATTTGGCAATGATATTAATGTCACCTTGGAGTCTGTGTGCCATTTCTCACAGCCAATGTGACCCTGGTGCAGGTACTTTTCTATGTTTGTTATGTTTCAGTCTAATACTTTAAATCATCGAAATTCATTTTTACCCATCAATCTACACTCAATCTCTCACCTTAAATAGTTACTCTGTTGAGCGCATTAACAAGGAACAGATTTCTAATTCGCCAAAAGGCATTTCTCAAAAAAATTCAAAAAAAAAAAAAAAAAATTGCAGAAATTGAGATCAGGGATAATGAAGTATCAGGCAAATTGCATAAATTGAATACCGATAAAGTGACTGACCCAGGTGTTTTACACCTCAGAGTTCTCTGGGGAGTTGGTGGGAATATCTCTAAACCATTGTCACCTATTTTAGGCAGTCTTGAGAGACTGGAGAAATACCAAATAATTGGAAGTAGGGCAATATAATATCAATTCATAAGAAAGGGGACCCTACTGAGCTAAGACAGAACAGGCCAGTCAGTTTAACATGCATTACATGTAAAACACTGAAATCCAGTGCGACCCAAATTATTATGCAAGTTATGTTTTTAATTACTTTGCAGAAACTATTGGCATTAGCCCACCATTTCTTTCAGTATACATTGAGATACTGGTTCTAAAAAATATCCATAAAAATGTTACACTGAAATGATATTATAAAACCCAAAACCAGTGAAGTTGGCACGTTGTGTAAATCGTAAATAAAAACAGAATTCAATGATTTGCAAATCCTTTTCAACCTATATTCAATTGAATACACTGCAAAGGCAAGTTACTTAATGTTCGAACAGGTAAACTTTGTAATTTTTTTGCAAATATCAGCTCATATGGAATTTGATGCCAGCAACATGTTTCAAAAAAGCTGGCACAAGTGGCAAAAAAGACTGAGAGAGTTGAGGAATGCTCATCAAACACTTATATGGAACATCCCACAGGTGAACGGGCTAATTGAGAACTGGTGGGTGCCATGATTGGGTTTAAAAGCAGCTTCCCTGAAATGCTCAGTCATTCACATACAAGGTTGGGGCGCGGGTCACTACTTAGTGAACAAATGCGTGAGCTGATTGTCGAACAGTTTAAAAACAACATTCCTCAACAAGCTATTGCAAGAAATTTAGGGATTTCATTATCTACGGTCCGTAATATCATCAAAAGGTTCAGAGAATCTGGAGAAATCACTGCATGTAAGCGACAAGGCCGAAAACCAACATTGAATGCCCCTGACTTTCGATCCCTCAGGCGGTACTGCATCAAAAACCGACATCAATGTGTAAAGGACATCACCACATGGGCTCAGGAACACTTCAGAAAACCACTGTCAGTAACTACAGTTCGTCGCTACATCTGCAAGTGCAAGTTAAAGCTCTACAATGCAAAGCGACAGCCATTTATCAACAGCACCCAGAAACGCCGCCGGCTTTGCTAGGCCCAAGCTCATCTAAGATGGACTGATGCAAAGTGGAGAAGTGTTCTGTGGTCTGACGAGACCACATTTCAAATTGTTTTAAGAAACTGTGGACGTTGTGTCCTCCGGACCAAAGAGGAAAAGAACAATTCGGACTGTTATAGGCGCAAAGTTCAAAAGCCAGCATCTGTGATGGTAAGGGGGTGTATTAGTGCCCAAGGCATGGGCAACCTACACATATGTTAGGGCACCATTAATGCTGAAAGGTACATACAGGTTTTGGAGCAACATATGTTGCCATCCAAGCAACGTCTTTTTCATGGATGCCCCTGCTTATTTCAGCAAGACAATGCCAAGCCACATTCTGCACGTGTTACAACAGCATGGCTCCGTAGTAAAAGAGTGCGGGTACTCGACTGGCCTGCCTGTAGTCCAGACCTGTCTCCCATTGAAAATGTGTGGCGCATTATGAAGCGTAAAATACGACAACAGAGACTGTCGAACAACTCCAGCTGTACATGAAGCAAGAATGGGAAAGAGTTCCACCTGAAAAGCTTCAAAAATTGGTCTCCTCAGTTCCCAAACGTTTACGGAGTGTCGTTTAAAGGAAAGGCGATGTAACACAGTGGTAAAAAGGCCCCTGTGCCAACTTTTGTGCAATGAGTTGCTGCCTTTAAATTCTAAGTTAATGATTATTTGCAAAAAAAAAAAAAAAGTTTCTCTGCTTGAACATAAAACATCTTGTCTTTGCAGTGTATTCAATTGAATATTGGTTGAAAAGGATTTGCAATTCATTGTATTCTGTTTTTATCTACGATTTACATAACGTGCCAACTTCACTGGTTTTGGGTTTTGTAGATGGAAAATATAGCAACATTTCAAATTTCAGGTGAACCAAATTATTACGCAAATCTTTATTTCAAATTAAAACATCCATTATATAAAAATAAAACATCTTTTTTTATTAACAAACGTATTTCATATTGTCAGTTAGATTCCTGAGCACAAATTTTCAAATAATACGTATATCTGGATTTATCTTTACTTGGAGATGTAGCCACCTTTCTTCTGCATCAGACTAAGGAGCCTGCTGTCCATTGAAGATGTCAAGTTTTCAATTTCAGCAGGTTTAATATACTGAGTACAAATGAAAACTCACCACTTACGAAATCTGGAATAGCTCCACGGATTGATATGTGAAGTATATACGTATGATGCATTTGAGATAATGAATGATTTAAGAAGACATGTAAACATCATTCAGTTTCATTCACGATAATGTTAATGCGCGAGAGAGGTTTAACTGGTGTAGGGGTCAAACAGGAAAGTCAATAACGGGTGTGACCGCCATTTGCATTATCACATGCGGTGCATCGTCGTCGCATGGAGTTGATCAGTTTCTGGATAGTGTTCTGAGGGATAGCATTCCACTCCTGAACAAGGGCAACCTCAAGTTCTCGGATGTTGTCCATCTGGCGTCGACATGAAAGACGTCGTCCAATTTCATCCCATAAGTGCTCGATAGGAGAGAGGTCGGGTGACAGAGCTGGCCACTGAAGCACGGGGATGTTCTGCTGTGCAAGGTACTGCATGGACACCCTTGCAGTGTGTGCCCTCTCGTTGTCCTGTTGGAACATGTGGACATCGTGGTGTTGGTTGAAGAACGGCACAACATGGTTCTGCAGCACCTGGTCCCGGTAGTAGACGCCGTTCACCCTTCCTCTGCAGATATGGAGAGGGGTTCTGTGACGGTAGCTTATTCCACCCCAAACCATAACACTGCCACCACCCCAACGGTCCGTTTGAACGACACAATCGGCGTTATAACGTTCACCACGTCTCCGCCAAACACGTATACGGCCATCTGCGTTCCTTAAGTGAAATCGTGACTCGTCAGAAAAGATGACACCGTGCCATTGTCGTAGTCGCCAATTCTGGTGCCTGTTTGCCCACTGTAGACACTGGTTTTGGTGACGATCTGTCAATATGGGGCCGAAATAAGGACGTTGTGCACGCAGGCCTGCAGCTCGTTCCGTACGGTGTTGGGGTGAATGAATCCACGTCATCCTTGGACTTGAGCAGCCGTTCTTGTTGCTGGTAGTGTTCGGTCTCGGACATGATCCCGTACGATCTGACAGTCCTGACGTGCCGTTGTCACTTGTTGTTGACCCGGTCGAGGACGGTCCTGAGTGCTCCCTGTTTGCAGAAACCTTTGATGGAGTCTTGCGATCATTGTGTGTACGCACTGTAGTCGTTTGGCAATTTCCCTGGTGCTGGCGTCAATTTGAAGCATGCCTATGGCACGTTCCCGTTCAGGGGCATAGTGTCGACGTTTCACAAGTGTCAGTGAAGAAGTGAAATTTTATTCGGATTCACATGCTTTTAAAGGCAATGTGTGCACAAATTCAGAGTGAAATTCATTTTTCCCGTGGTGTACATGCAAGATGTTGCGTTTTTGCAAAAAATTGCCTAGCGTTACAGTTAACTTGAAATTCTCGCATTTCTTGCACCTGGCATGTCGGGAGACGTCACTGTAGTGTTGTTGTTGTATAAAAATTATATTGAAGTTCATTTGAACTTAAATATTGACTTTTTTCAAGTTGTGCTTCCCACAGCTTATCCTTTGATGAGAACTACTTTCCATTTTCAAAAACCCTTCTTTTCAGGATCGACCACAGATTTTCTATGCAGTTTAAATCGGGTGAGGATGCTGGACAGTCCATTATCTTGTCCTGTGGGTAGCCCTTTGATGCGAGCCATTCAGCAGTAAACTTGGATGCATGGCTTGGAGCGTTATCATGCATAAACATAATTTTCTTGCACTGAGCAGCTGTTTTTTTCTTCAACCACAGGAGGAAATTTTCTCCTAGAAATTTGCAGTAATTTGCAGAATCCATTTTCCCTCCTTCTGCAACCCAAAAAGGGCCAATGAGTTCATTTTTTATGATGCCCACCCATATCATCGCACCTCCCCCACCCTGCTGTCGCCTCAACCTGGGTGGAGCATCGGTACCTTAGGCTATCCAACCTCTAGCCCAACCGTTCGGACCATCAAGGGAGGCACGCATCTCCTCAGTCCAGATAACTTGCCCAAAATCAAGTTTCATGTACTTCTTACACCAAGCAAGTCTTTTCTCCTTGTGTTTTTGATTAAGTGGAGGCCTTGTTTCCGCTTTGCGGACCTTACCAGGCGTTTTCTGAACACGATTCCGTGATGTCTTTGGAGTGTGACCTAGACCAACAGCAGAAAAGATGCTAGCACTGGAACTCAAAGGCTGTTTAACCATTTCTCTCTTTTAAGCTGACAAATCTCGTGCTGTTAGTTTCCTGCTTGGAGCCTCTTTGCGTGGTTTTCTTGTTTTTTCACTATTGGAAACAAAGGCCTTGACTGTCCTATGGTCACGGTCCAATAATCTTGCTATTTCAATCTTTGGCTTCCCCTCTCCCAAAAACTTCTCTATAGAAGCCTTCTTCTTACTACTGAGGTCCTTCTTCTTCCCCATCTTCAGTGGTTATGGTCTCAGAGCACAGAATCCTCACCTTTATATAGGCCTGCATAATAATTTGGTTCACAGCGTATTAAATTTTAACTGATCATTACTCAAAATTTAAATTATTCAGATATTTTATACTTTTGGATAATCAACTGCCCTATCAGGCTGGCATTAATGCCACTTGTTCATCAGTGGAACATATTTGGATCAAGATATTTATAATAAACTGACTTGCATAATAATTTGGGTCGCAGTGTCTATCATTAAAGTCAAGACTGAATTATTTCCTGAATGTAATAACATCCTGATGGATAGTCAACATGATTTCTGTGTTAGGAAGGTAGTGCCTGACAAAGCTTTTCTTTGAAGAAGCCATTAACACTTACGATCAGAGCAGGGCCTGAGCTGTTATGCACTTGGATTTTCAGAAAGCATTTAGTACAGTACCACGAGAGGTCAACTTTTAAATAAAGGACTCTTGGAACTATGGGAGGAATTTTGGAATGGATTTGGAACTGTGGTCACAGGGCTCTCATCCAAGCTGGGCATTGTGGGAAGTGGAGTCACTCAGGGATCGGTGTTGGGACCTCTGCTCTTCCTCATTACATTAATGACCTTGACTGGAACATTGAAAGCAAATTAATCAAATTCGTGGATGTTAGTAAACTGGGATGTTTGGCAAACAGTAGAGAGTCTACTAAATTGATTCAGGGTGATTTTTCTCAAGAAGTGGTAGGGGGAACACCAGATGCAGGAACAATGAGTTTATTGATAAACACCAAACACAAAGGGAGAAAGGTAGGCAAGCAGGCCAGAAATTAAACACCGTGCCAATGCACTGAACAACTAGGAAAAACTGAGGTTCGCTACCCTAGACAGGGGGAAACAGAAGTACTCATTCAAAGAGTGGCAAAAACAGATCTAAACTAGAAAACAAAACCTTAACCTAACTAACTGAGGAAACAGTGAGAGACTTAGACTAGGGAAGAACAAGACGTAAATGCAGCAAACACAGGACTCGGGAATGGCTCAAAGGAAATACTCGGGAAGACACAGGAGCTGAGATTTTACAATGTAACGCAATGCAGACGAAGTTCCGTCAGAAGATCTCTTCACTCCTGCCCACAGAAATACATACGGAAGGAGGTGGGGACTCGGAAAGCAATCTCAGAAGGAAACAGAAACACACGGGATTAATAAACAAATTTACGAGAACCGGGTTTGCAATAATGACTCGAGACAAGACGCTGAGACAATCAATCAAACTACACGGTTTAGATTATGGTAATCTAAACAGAAGGGTATAAAAACACCACAAGAGAAGCGAAGGAAAGCATAGCTTTAAAGGTAGTTAAACAGGTAAAGCTTAGGAAGAAATTACAAAAGCTAGAAATACTTGCACACGCTAATGAGTTAATTAGGGTTAATACTATGTGATAAATATATACAATCACCCTCAAATAAGTGCTGGTTAGTACAGGTTATTAACAAACCTATCAGAGAACAAATTCACTCAGGGTTTAGCGAGACCCTGAATTAAGCACAGGTAATGAATGAAATTCCACAAGCCGGTTCCGAAATGTGATTGGACATGTGATTGGACGACGAGATGCAGGCATGCTGAAGGCTGTCAAACGACATCACAGGTGTTTGGGCAAGAGTGAATCAATCCTCAGATGGCAGAGTGAAAGCTGAAAAAATAAACCAAGAGTAAGGCACGGGAGAAAAGGCACAAGCACAAGAATAATAATAATAATAATAATGCATCTAATAATAATGCATCAGCTTAATGTAGCACTTTTCTGGGCACTAAAAGACGCTTCATAATGGATACATTATTCATTCACTCACCCTCTGATGGTGGTAAACTACGTTTTTTTTCTAGCCACAGCTGCCCTGGGGCAGACTGACGGAAGCGTGGCTGCCAGTATGCGCCTACGGCCCCTCCGACCACCACCAAACATACAGGAGTGTTCCTATATAGCCTGTTTTTGTGGGTGGGGGAAACTGGAGAACCCGGAGGAAACCCACGCAGACACGGGGTGAACATGCAAACTCCACACAGAAAGGCCCCAGGCCAGATGCGAACCCACAACCTTCTTGCTGTGAGGCAGTAGTGCTAACCACTAATGAATTATGATAGGGGTGGGGTCCTCCAAGAATTTCTGCATGTTGGGAGTTTTTTTTTTTTTCTTTTCTCACCGCTGTTTGTGGAGTTTTCTCCCGATTCAGAGCTTTTCACCTTGTGGGTTATTTTGGGGACGCAGGCCAGGCCTCTGCTTTACAGCTATTTGGCAAAGCGTCTTTCCAAAAGTTATCCTGTAAAAAGGGTTATACAGGTGAATTGAATTATGCAGTCATACCTACGTCAGGGTTATATGATTCTCTTGATTCAAAATGTCTTGTAGATCTCAATATGGCGAATTTATTGGGAAGCTAAAAGGGCAGAATTTCCACTTCATGCCTTTTTATGCAAGTCATAGCTGGCAAAAATTGTGTGCGCACACATGCTTGTTATTTTTCTGCACATTTCATACGCTTTCTGGGATTGCTTACCATTCTCTGAAAACATTTGGGTGGAGAAACAAGAACAGCCCCAACTCTCGGAAAACAGCTGCATTAGTCATCAAACCAAAGCAATACAGGGTCCAGGACGGAAACAATTAATGCAACCTACGGAAAAATTGAGGAAACATAGGGCCTTGTGCAAGAAGCGACATAAGAACACATTTTCTCTCATTTTTGTTCGTATCCCCAATTTTTTCTTATTTTGTCTTACCCATTGATTTCTGGGATGCACCAATGTTTTCTTACTTTTGCTCTTCTCTTAGGTATTAGAAAATTTTACGAGTGGTCGAAAGCACTCTTACTGACATAAGGGAAAACAGAAAACTGCTCTCTGTGAACAAATTGAATTGCTTGTCCAATGCAGGGAAACACAAGTTTTAAAACCTAAACATTAAAAATGCATCATAAAATCTAATTTTGATTGTTTGAAAAATTAAAATGATTTCATTATTTAGTTATTGGGATAAAGAGTTTGGCCAGTTCATCCTAAGTAGGACTAAGCTATAAAAACCCTCAGATACTTGCATGTGTTCTGCTTCTGAATGGCTTACCTATTGCTGTTGGACGCTTTGGCCAACCAAGCCTTGCGCAGAGAGCGCGTTTTTAGAGATAGCACAGATCTGCTTGCTGAGACAGATGAATGGCTACTCGTACCAAATGTGAAAGCAACTGTACTTGAGCAGGGAAGATTACTGGTATGTGTTTCGGTTCTTTTGTTCTAACAAATACAGCAATGAAAAGATATCTCTATTCAAACAAGGAAATTCAGTGCTTGCTCGAAATAGGCGGATGAAAAAATGCAATCACAACTGGATACTACAAGCAAAAACTTGATTTATGAAATAATTTGTGAGTAGTTACATTCACGTGGTTGTTACAGAATAATAGATCAGTGCAGCGCTAAACGAAAGAAAATGTGGCTGCGAAATTCCAAAGTGCAAGTCTGGCAGCTCGAGTTATAGACCGGGAGCCCAGGGGTGTCAGCCTAGCAGGGAAAGTTTCCAATTCTAATCCCTATCACAGTGTCGGGCATGGGTCCCTATAGAAGGATCTGGACTTCTGCTGGGCTCCAGCTGGTGGATGTAGCAATGAGGGGTAAAAATGTGATACGCCCAACCCAACTAGATAAAATCTAGAAAGTTACAACTTGAAACATCTCTATGTTTAATGCTGGCCTTCTCCACACCATAGGATGAGGGGTGCCAGGAATTTTCATTGATGGGAGGGGTCCGGCAGACAGAATTATAGGGGTCCCCAAAATTAATCTACAGGATGATTACAGGATGAAACCTGGTACAAAGTGTTCAGCAAACCCCCCTGTTTCGGGAATGGCCGCTGCCAGAAATTTTCTGTGGTGGGGTACCCCCGGCAGAAGCCCCTGAACGGGCCACACCTAAAATTGAGCTACATCAGCTCATGGAGTTATAGGGCAAACCCTGGTGCTGCCCTCTGGCTAGAAACATTCTGTGTGTTTTGTTGGTTCCGTATACGACGTACACCTACATCGAATGCAATCTGAACATTTTCGGCTAACCTTAATGTTTAGGTACCCAGAGAAAGATTTGAACGTGTAAAACATCAAGAAAATTTCGAGTTTAATTTTTCGTGCTGCTATACGTGGCAATCCATGTTACAGACGACACACCGGGTTGCTGAGGCATGCGCAGCATATGCATTTGCAATATCAATATTCTAAACCCCCTTGCCAATAATCAACCCCCCAAAATATATTGGCGCCTCCTTTTAAAATCGTCCCCCATTTAAAATCACCTACAGGTGCATACTGCACTGGGTGAACAAAAGGAAGTTTAACATGTATGCAAGTGTACTCGGGTACGGTACGGTATAACTAGTGTGAAAGCGGACTATGGGGGTGAAAGGGGAGAGGGGAGGGGGGACAATTGTACTCAGGCACAGTACGGAACATGAACATCGTACCCATGGACTGTACCTCGTGTGACAGCGCCCTATATTGCCATGAGCAGTCGGCTTTTTGCACACGGCACGTCACCTGCCCTTATATGGTGTTTAGTGGGTGTCATATATGCTAATTTAAAACAACCAGCCACGCGCTTCAAATTTACGATCAAGGGGGATTCAACATTCAGCACACCTGGGTAAGAGCAGATTTGGACGGTAAGAGCATTTGGTGCATCTGGAGTTTATTTCTCTTATTTTTCCTCTTAGCAAAAAAATAAGAGGAATTTAAGAGAATGTTGCCGCATGAGGCCCATTAAGAAATCATTAAGTAATATGTAAGTAAGTAATCAAAGTCCTCAGTTTGCAAAAAATTACGGAGGATGTGTGTGTGTGTGTGTGTGTGTGTGTGTGTGTGTGTCTGAGTGAGAGCGAGAGAAAGAGAGAGGACGGAGTGATAGAGATTGAGGGAGACAGAATCTCTCTTTCCAGGGAATGCTTTCAGGTATAGAAAAGTAGAGAAAAAACTGCTGCCATTTAGAAAACATTTCCTAATATGACTTTTTCAGCATCTCTCTCATATACAGTATTGAGTCAATTAAAAGCTTGTTTCAACTGGTCAAAGAGGGCATAAGGGCCACATATTTGGAGCTGAAAAAGGAATCTAAGATCCTCAGGCAGGTTATCCTTGCAGAGAAACGTATTTCCAAGTGGCCACATCTTGCCTTCGAGAGTGTGTACATCTCTCTAAAACTGTAGCAGTAGCCACTGCGACCATAGCAGCTTTAGCTCTGGGCACTGTCTTTGGAATTGTCATTTTTCACCTTTTGGAAACCCAAGAATGTCCTGATCTACTATTGACAACATTTCCATCAACCACTGCTCTGATTCCAATTGCAACACAACTTGATATGAGATCACCAGGAAACCTTATGCCAGAGAGCTAACGGATGAACTTCAGATGGAAAAGGGAAGAAATCTGCTACCGAGCAGGATAATTAAAGATGAGAGGGAATTCTATGGAGTTACATTCTAATCTTTATTCAAGAGCAATGTGTTTCAACTTGAGAGCAAATGTATCAATTTCATGCGTAGATTTTGCAAAGTTTTACCCCAAAATTTTGCTCTCGCACTCAAATAGCTGCTGATTGCACTTGGATTCAGCCTTTTCTACTTGCGCTCAAAACTGCCCCTGAGTGTTTGGATCATTTCTGCTCTTGCTTGGACTTTTTTGTGTGGCAAATTCCTGTCATAAATCACCAATCATTAGAATGCCAGGTTTCGTATTGACCAATGAAATCGTCCCTGCCTCATTGCAAACTCGTCCGTTATACAGTTTACTTAGTTTTTAGGTTCATACGCTCCTGCCCTCCTGAGTTATAGACTGTTTGTACTTCCATTGCTTTCCTCACGACTTTTGAACAAAGTTGTCGTGATGTTTGCCAAAGCTTGCTTGTTTTGCATGAATAAAATTATCATAGATTTTGATTGCCGGACCTCTGCTGAGGTATGAGCATATTTTGAGACACCTGTGCAGTTCCACACATCAAACCTGCGGGGACTGCATAGTCAGGCTGAGGTTCCTTATGACTCTGCCTGAAATACTACTGTATTTTAGCCGTGGAATTTGCATCACAAAAAAATGGTCTCAACGGAAGACTGAAAATCCCCACTTTTGGACAATGCATAGTTTTCTTACGTACATAGGACAATATTTGACCACATAGAAACGTGCAATTATATCTATATAGTGGTTTACCCTGGCACCAGTGTGTGATAAAGGGTTAAAACCTTTGTTAGTTCCTTAGCTGGAGCTGCAGACATGTAAAGCATGATATTGTCAGCATACATTACTATCCTAGTATTATTTTCAGAATTTGACCAATGATTCTAGAAAGCTGTCATAATAAATCTCACCCTGTAACTGTTTTGAATTAGAATAACCAGTATTATAAAAACGTGTTGTCTTCTGTTAGACGAATAGCAGCAACGAGCAGAAGACACTGCGTTACACAAGTATATAAAACCTAATATCAGTTTCACAGGCATGCTTAAGGTCAGTGTAGGGCTTATTGACAAAACAGAGTAGTTTTGTCAATAAGTCAAGCTTGTCTAATGTGAATTCTGTACCTGTAAAAATTGCTCAATGTAAAATGTGGATTCACCATAGCAGATAAACAGGTGCCCTCTCCACCGTTGCGATTGGATGTGCAATCTTCCTCTTGTCGGGCTCAGATATGTGATTGACCTTTTAAGATGGGATATGTGATTCCCCTCCTTATTGTTGGGATCGAGTATGTGATCATCCTTTACACTGTTGGGATAACGTATGTGATCATATTCTTCACTGGGATCACTGGAGGGGTTGGGTATGTGCTGATCATCTTCACTGTTGACAATGGGTACTGTGAGCAGCCTCCTCACTGTTGGGATCGGCTGTGTGATCCTCCTCATAACAGTTGGGCTTGAGCATGCGATCCTCCCATTAGGTGTTAGGATTGAGTACGTGACAGTCGTCTTCGCTGTTGGGATCATGATGTACGTGATCGCCGTTGTCATTGGGGGGGCTTGCGTATGTGATCATCCTCTTCAATGTTGGGATTTATAGTAAATGATCACTTTCTTCACCACTGGGATCAGTTATGTGATCTTTCCTCCCCACCACTGGGATTAGATATGAGGTTGTCCTCCTCACTTAATTAAAAAGAACTGATTGAATGAATTATAAAGATAAGCAAAGTATAAGTGGTCATGAAATGCTGAATACCCAGATCATAGTTAAGGGTCCTGTGTTGCCATAGCAAAAAGGAGTGCATCTACGTCCACCAAATACCCTGCAGAAGTTCTCTTGCTGAATTGATTTTTAGCTACTTATAACGTAGAAAATAAAATTCCTTAACTCTAGAACCACCAGTTCCCAAGGCATTGAGATTTTCATTTAAATAAGCTTCGTCATATTCCTCAATAGTTTTTGCTGCAACAGCTTGAGGAATTGGAGTTGTGAAATTAATCAAAGAAGAAATTTGGATATTTTTAGTAAATGAGAACATAAAACTCAAGACAATGTTTCCGTAAGAGATAAAAGACAGACCAGCAAAACTCAAAAAGGTGAAGTACTTTTTCGAAAGGGATCACTATTCCAGCAACAAAATATTTGAATTTCATGATTACAATACTTTAGCCAGTATATCAAATTAACACACACACACACACACACACACACACACACACACACACACAAAAAAGATTTTGACACTTGTTATCTGAAACATTATCTGGTTCTATTTTTAGACATTGACATTCTAAAACCAAAAAGTCAAGAGTAGGCAGACTGTATTCCCCCTTCCTCACGTTAAACAAACTGGTCAGATATCCAGCAGTTTACCCAACAATGCCTTGTACATGAAAAGGCAACAATGTTGCTCTCTTCTCATGGTCAGCGAAGACCAACCAGCATTAAAATAAAGTGTAGAGTGATGTGCTCGGAAGCCATCTCCAGTTATGAACCTTAATGCAGCGTGGTACACTGCGTCAAGTGACTTCAGCAAGGAGGGTGCAGTGTGCATATAAATCACATCACCATAATCTATTCTAGAGAGAATAGTTGCTTGAACAATCTGTCTTCTGCAACTCTTCAGAAAGCAGGCTTTATTTCTGTATAGCATAGCCAATTTTGGCTTCAAATTCTTGACCAGCTCATCAGTATGCTTCCTAAAATTAAGATGGTCATCCACCCAAATGCCAAGGTATTTGTAGTCAGGAACTCTTTCGATTTGGATTCCATTTACTGGCGTGATGCTACCATTATTGAACCAGCAGCTGGTTTAAGAGAGAATAGCATGAATTTCGTTTTTTCAGAGTTTAAAATTAGTTTAAGGTCTAAAAGAGAAAAATTCTCCAAAATTTCGCAGAATTCCCACCGGAGTCAGATAAGTTGGAGAGATAATAAGATGACTTGGCCTCCCGAATCGCTGTGAGGGTTCTGTTGCAAAGGTAACGAAAATCTTGCCAGTCAGAACGCAACCCAGACACATGCGCTTTTTTCCAAGCGAAATCCCGAGCTTTTAACAGCTCCGAGATATCAGGTGTCAGGTTTGCTTGTGTCCCAACTTTTTTGAGACCTGTAGCAGCCAGAAAATGAGCTCATTTTGCGGATAAAAATGTGAAATGTATCAGTTTCAACGTTTGAAATGTTATCCATGTTCTATTGTAAATAACATATTGGCTCATGTGATCTGAAAGTCATTGCATTTTGATTTTATTCACAATTAACACTTCGTCACAACTACACTGGAATTGGGGTTTATATATATGCATGCTTTTGTTCATATGGAATCGGCGTTAATGGCTGTTTGGGACCTGTGGAAACCCTGAAGAGAACAGACATGGAAGGAGATTTTACCGAAGTGAATAAGTGCTGCAGTGTTACTAAACAGGCTTGCATCACCTGACCAGTTACATCAGTGACCTCATTTACAAATGACCTTGAAACATTAAACTATAATGGTAGCAATACAGGCCATTTCTCACACAAAATATTTCTCAGTTTTTGTATATGTATGCACGCCTACACCAGGCAGCACACACTCAACTGAACAGCAAACATATATACTGGTGATTTCCAATACTTATTCATAATAAAATGCAGGCGAATATATAGGCTAACAAACCATTGAACTAGAACAGCTTAGTCAGCACATTCACTTGCAATGTTTTGGTATAGCTCTCCCAGGGAAATATATACTGCAGGATTTTACTGGTGTGAAGTTCTGTTCAGCAGACTTGAATCAATTGACAAGCTCGCGTTGAGTCTGTTCTCTGATATTAGGTACTACACTGCAACCTACTGGACACTCTCTGCTACACCAGTTAAAATGGGTTGACAGCAGTTCAGATTTGAAAAAGCTACATAGGACCTAAAAGATAAGTCATTGGAGCGTCATATTTTCAATCCATAAAGAAAGTAGAACATACACATTCACTCGAATACAGGTGCAGGGCAATCCGAGAATACGCGAATGAAATAATTGAATAAAGTCCGCACCCTGAAGGTCCCCAAAAAATTTATTCGGCGTATCGACGTTTCGATCTTCATCAGGATAAAAGAAAGCAGCGCACGTCCAACTCGCAATTGAACATGGTCATTAAAGTCATTGCGAGTACTCGCAAATTTCAAGATTCAGCTGTGTTTGTTACCTTGCTGATTGATCTAAGTAAGTGTTTACGCCTGTCTTTAATGACCATGTTCAATTTGTGTTTAACAAAGCAGCAATTCAAATGCCGCTTTGTTAAACATTAATTGCTGTTTGAACTGTTTTATGACGCAATTAATGCATCATACATTTTGCCTTGCGGCTCAAATTCACCTTGGTACTTTCAGTTTCAACAAGTGATAATCTAGAACAGAATTCATTAATTATTCAGTAACTCAAGAAATATGCTTGAACTCGGTAGCAGTACATTTCCTGTGAACCCTAAAGTTGAATTCCTACCAGACACATGATCCAATTAAAGTCCTGCTTATGTAACTGGTCAAGTGTACAAACATTAGATTAAAGATAAATATCCAATCACTGTATCAATGCTCCCCAAATTTTAATGTGCAATGTTCTGGCCGCTTAGGACTTCATTAAGCAAATACCATTGTGAAAGAAAGCAAAATAAATTGGGGCAGCCATTTGACATCACTGGTTAATAGCTCACAGATAATGATATTTATCCCTTAATGGCAAGACAGTGAATGAAGGAATTACCATCAACTGCAGCCAGGCACAAACACGACAAATAAGGTGCTTACATGAGATATGCAAGTGATAATAATGAAATGCAATAATTGTACACAATCGAAGCACCGCGTTGAATCCTAAGGAAAAAGGAAATCTTCATCTAAATAAATATGCGGTGCATATGAAATGCAAGCTGCAGACAGTTCAGTAAGGAAACGCTTACCGCAGCTGCATTGCTGAACATTCTAAAACGTTTAACGTGAAAAAATCTTATCGTGGCTTATTGCACCAAATTTGAAGAACAAGTGACCCCTCGCCAACCAGTTACACCTGCTCTCATCACATCGGTTATAGAGCGCACGCTTCAAAAACTGCACATCAGGCTAATGCTGAAGTTATCCCTGATCGTTGCTCTGCTTGCTAGCCACACTAATCGCTCATTGTTCCCTGTTTTTCATGCGTTATCTTGACGATGTCATTGCTGGTTCTTTGTTTTAACTCTTTTCACTGCTATTTTGCTTTGCTGCACGCAGCTTCAACGCGTTTTTAAAATCTGCTTCTTGTACTCAGGGGATTTGATTTATGAAGTGCAGTGTTGTGAATTGGCTGAGGAGTCCATTTGCAAAACCTGCTAAGTGAAGTTTTGAGAATAAATAAGTTATCTCCCTTTGCCTCTCTTTCAGGCACCTGTACATGTCCCACTGATAGCTTCACTTTCAAAACCTACTAAACCATGTAATTAATTGTAACAGAAAAAGTGAAACTCCATCAAAACCCGCCAAGTCAAGGAGGAAAACTATCAAATTCTGCTAAGTCATCAGCCAATGTGGAAACGTGATTCCGTTTTCGTTCGCTAGAAGTAACCAATCTCAGTCGAGCTTGTTTAGCCAGTTCAGCTTTTATTTTCTCTTACTCAGTAGTTCTCAAACTTGTTCCTGGTGCCCAACTGTGTATGCTGGTTTTTGTTGCAACCACAAGTGCAATCTTAGACTTTTAACAAGGTGCCAATTTGTCTTAATTAGCTGCATTCCATGTTTTGAGCAGTTATTTACCACCTTTAGCTGCATTTTTATGGACATATCCACTGTGCCATGAAGAATAAAAACCCTCAAACATGTTATGCTTATTTTTTCATATTGTGAGGATTTGCAGGTAAAAAACCTTTCTACAAGACTGAGAAAATCAGAAAGCTTCAAATTGGGTTGCTAAACGCAGGTGTTTTGAATTCTTTCAAAATAATTTGCCTGAACTTAATAAAATGACCATGAAATGAAACAGGTGTGACTTTACTGTTTGCCAAATAAATTGTTGGTTTTTGCAACCATGTGTTGACAGTTTCTCCAATGAGGAACCTAGTGATTGTTTACATTGATTAAGGGCTCGGTCAGATTGTTTTCCTCCGCAGTTATTCATACTGGGGCCTATTGCATGAAGGCGGGATAAGGCATTAGCCCAGGATTGGCACAGGATTAGCCTGATCTCAAGCCCCATTTCAGTTGCACAGAGCGTGTGAGCTAAGTCATGGCACTAGTTACTATGGAAACCAAGTCTGTGGAGCTAGCCAGCTCCGGAGCAAGCTTACTAACTAGCTTAGCTTCCTGTCTCCAGTCAATTTCACCTCACCTCATTCAGCAGTCGCCCAAATTGAAAATCATTGTCCTTAACAGTCATTCTGCATTGTCCACCACACATTGCTGTCTCAATTATAGTAGGTCCAGAGTAATTATCTTAGAAACTTGTGACCAATAATGTCAGTAAAATAGCCAATATTCCATCATTATATTCAAGTATCCATGTGAGTGACCATCACAGTTCTATCAGTCCCCCTTCCATGTCATATTTTAACCATATTTTGAATCCGTCATTATTAGATTTGTCCTTATTCCCCAAGTTGAGACTTCCATCAGAGTAGAAAATGAGCAGTGCTGCATGAAGTAGGTTACCGTGTTTCAGTGCGGTCTTAAATCGCTGCGGTAACCCCCTACCTATAGCACTGCTGCTATTTTTCCCCGTCTTTATTCAGACTGCGACAGGTAAAGTAGAGTCGTTGCTTTAATGCTGGACATGAGTGCAATGTGGAATCAAACATTTTAAGGAGGCTCCTTGACTTGAGTTTCCGATGCTAACTTTCTACTTTTCAATTTGCGTATGCCTCCATCAGAGGTGATTTCAAGCTGAGAGTAAACTCAACTAATCTGTAAACGTCTTCTAGACCAGGCAATCAATTCAATTTGTATAGGACAAAAAGGGAGTATAGCAACACTACGAGCTATATTATGGATCACGAACATGCTTCCTAAGCTTTGTCGACTTCAACCTTCATGGAGCGCGTGACACACACAGACTCATTTAGATTAACTCTCGCTTGATATTCAATCTGTCTGATAGCGACGGATTATCTCGTTCAAGGTAACGCTGAATTGCATCAGCTACTCCTTTTTGACAGTGCTGAAACACCTCCCGAGTTTACTTTCACTTGAGTTTAGTTCACTTTAATACTCCTCTCAAACGTCTCGCACCATTCAGACAGAAACTAAAGGAATAGCAAGCAGAGGCATTTCAACGATCCCATCGTCCCTCTGTCTGAACGTGGTCTTTGAGTGTTGCTGGTGCATGCATCTGCTGCAGCTACTTAGAGTCCATGGTGATGATTAGCGATTCTGTGATCGATCTCGGGGTCTATTTGAGGTAGCCGTGTGCACACACACAGCAGGATCAGCGGCACCGGGCTTCACTTTGGCCTTATTTACATTGTCAGTGTAATGCGACCCAATTCCGATTTTTTGCTCTTATGTGGCACAAATCATGTATGCTCATTGACAGTGTAAACAGGAAAAAGAAGCATGCATCGGATATTTTGAGATCGGACACAGGCCTCATTCATATGTGGAAATAAATCAGACATGTATTAGATATGTGCCAATGCGACCGCCGTGTGAACAGGCTGATTGGATTTTCTTACACATTGGCTGTATTCGAATCCTTGTTCTTGACTGTTTCCGAACAGCTCAGGAACGAGTCGGGATTCGAATATGCCGGGACAGTCGGAAATGGTAACCATGGGCACGTGTCTGCAATCATATGTGTGGACCCACGCCACTGAATGCTTGGCAGAGGTACCAAGGTTGTCAGAGGCAAGGCGGTTCTCGCTAACAGTCCTTTCAAGATCACGAAGCAAAGAATTGTGAACATTTAAGTGATTTTTTTCAATCCGGAATTGGGTCAAGTCAAGGCTTAACGGATCATTGCATGGATGAAATTGTTTCATCATAAAATAGACCATAGAAATTCAAATAGAAGTCAGTTCTGCGGAGCTGCATCGGCGGCAAAAGGGAGACCTTCTCAATATTAGGCAGGTGATTTTAATGCTGACGCTGATCGTGTGTGTATATATAATATACATGCCAATCAGCTATGTCATTTTGACCACCTTTTCACCGCCAAAACAGCCCTGACCCATCTAGACACAGACTTCACTATGCCTCTGAGGGTGTGCTGCAGTCATAGACTGTATAAAATGATAGACGAAGCAACTGTGACGTCACTCATTAGTTTCAGCATACCATTTAGGAAGCCTTGATTTTGGCCATTTGAAGAGCGCCATTTTGTCATTATGAAACTGAATGTGATTCCTATTGTACAAGAGTGTGAATTTAAAACCCAGGGAGGAGCGAGGAGTGGATCTACTGGTGGATCTGACCATATCTGACGAGGACCAGAGGATAGCCACGCCCTTAAAGCATATCTGGCTTTATCCTTTATTCTAGTCTATTTGGGACTATAATTTATAAAAATGAACATCATCATATATTGAAGGAGAGTTGAAACTTGCAATAAATACCATAAAATAATGTGGAAAATCATAATTGAAACTAGAAAGCACTCAGCAGAGCGCATACCTCCGCCAACAGCGCAATCAGTATTAAAGCCACACACGCCTGTTAGGGCACTAGCACAAACGCGAGCTGTTACCCTCCCGATCCACTGATAGAATGCAAGCTGATCGCAACTCACACCCTGTTTATCCTCTCCTGCTTACTCCAGGGTCTTAATGCTATGCCGGCCACACATAAACCCGGGGTTACTTCTAAAAAGGGCCACCCTGACCTTGACCTTTGATGTACATGCACCAAAAGTTAATCAGTTTGTCCTTGACCCGTACTTCATCCTTCCAACAAGTTTCATCCAAATCCATCCCCAAGTTTTGGAGTTATTCTGTTCACAAACAAAGAAACAAACAAGCCAACAACCAATCAAACGAAGATGAAAACATAACCTCCTCAGTCCAACTTCGTTGGAGGCGGCGGCAATAATAAATAGAGCGGGAACATAGGGTCATTTTCTCATGGGCTTCTGTAGGATTGAACTTCTTTCTGTAACCACTGATGTCGCCATCTGCTGGCTATTAAATAGAATGCAATTTTAAGAGATATCCGTATTGGCTTCACTTTTCAGCTCCATGTGCCTGTGTCCATCTTTTTATTCAGTCTATGGCTGCATTATCTGGCTCCAAGACATAAGCAGCAGATCCTTCCAGTCCTGTAAGTTGCAAGGTGGGGTCACCTGTACTTCCCACAGATATTCAATTGGCTTGAGATCTGGGGAATTTGGAGGCCATGTCAACACCTTGAACTCATTGTTGTGTTCCTCAAACCATTCCTGAACCATTTTTGATGAGTGGCAGGGTGAACTATCCTGCTGAAAGTGGCCACTGCCATGAGGGAATGCCATTTCCTTGAAGGGGTGTACTTGATCTGCAAGAATGTTTAGCTTGGTGATATATATGAAAGTAATGTTCACGTTAATGACTGGACCCAAGGTTTCCCAGCAGAACATCGCCCAAAGCACCACACTGCCTCTGCTGTCTTGGCTTCCTCCCTTAGTACATCCTGGTGCCATGTCTTCCCCTGGTAAGTGATGCACACACACCCAGCCATCCGCATGACGTCAAAGAAAATGTAATTCAGACCCGGCCACTTTCATCCACTGCTCTGTGATTCAGTTCTGATGCTCTCATGCCCATTCTGCACATTTTTCGGTGGTGGACAGGGGTCAGCATGGGCACCTTGACTGGTCTGCAGCAACGCAGCCTCAAATGCAACAAAGTGAGATGCACTTCATGTTCTGTCACCTCTCTGTTATAGACATCATTAACTTTTTCAGCAATTTGCGCTACGGTAGCCATTCCATTGGATCGGACCACACGGGTCAGCCTTCGCTCCCCATGTGCATCAGTGAGCCTTGGCCGCCCATGATCCTGTTGCCGGTTCACTGGTTTTCCTTCCTTGGACCATGTTTGATTGGTACTGACCTCTGCAGAATGGAAAAACCTCACAATAATTGCAGTTTTGGAGATGCTCTGACCCAGTTGTCTAGGCATCACAAATTGACCCTTGTCAAAGTAGCTCACATCCTTATGCTTGTTTGTTTTTCCGGCTTCCAATACGTCACCTTTGAGGACAAAATGTTCACTTGCTGCCCAATGTATTCCACCCGCTAACAGGTACCATTGTGACAAGATAATCAATGTTATTCACTTCGCCTGTCACTGGTCATAGTGTTATCGCTTATCTCTGTGTGTGTGTGTGTGTGTGTGTGTGTGTGTGTGTGTGTGTGTGTGTGCGTGTGTGCGTGTAAAAATAAAAAATTGAAGATTACCAACAGCAGTTTTGCAGTTTTTCCTAAACTTTTTTTAGTGATGACCTATTTTTTAAAAATGACGAACCAAAGTATTTGACCCAATTCACTTCGCTATAAATCATCAGGATGGGTAATTCATGGATTAGTGAATGTTTTTGAACATTTTATCCTACCATGTTTTCTTGCACATTCTGATGCGCCCCTGTGCATTATCCATGAAATCCAAGGACATATTTGCCTGCTTGCTGTAAACCATTTCCAAATGCCTTTTTAGTTTGGTTGCTTTAAAACACTCAGTTCCAAGTCTCTCATTACACTTGCTATCAAATATAGTTTATACCTTTTGTTTTGCAATGCTTTTTTTTTTTTTTTTGGAGGGGGGATTTTCTCCTTTATTTGGTAGTCACACAATTGAGAGAGACAGGAAAGTTGGGGAGAGGAATGGGGAAGACTTGCGGCAAATGACCCGAGCCGGAATCAAGCCGGGTTGCCACAGGAAGACCACAGCCTTTATGGTGCACGTGCTTAGACCGATGAGCCACCAGGGCGCCCCAAATGTTGTTATTTTATTAAGTTATTGGCACATTGTGTGTATAACGTATATGGAGTATTGTATTGTAAAACGTCTTTTTAATGATATGGTAAACCCAGGTCCTGACATACAGAGGTCATTAAAGAGTCCATAACACTTTTTGACAAGAGTAGAGAGTTCCTCGGTGTCCTAATTAAATTCCCAACCTAGTTCTTTCAACCTGCCATCTAACCATCCCTGATCTTTTCGGCTGCACAATGTGTCCTCACCCTCTCCACCTCAAGCTGATGAGTGGTGGGCAAAATAGCTGCCATCCCATCATCCAGATGAGTGCTACACATTAGTGGTGGTGAGGTGAGATTGCCCAAAATAACTGTAAATGAGAAGGCACTGTATAATGTTTCTTCATTCATTCATCCCTTAAAATAGTTTAGATCAAGTTTTAAGCATTTATATTTAAAGGAGCAGTGTGTAGAATTTAGACTGATAATTTGGCAGAAATGGAATATAACAGTCATAACTACTTTTTTAGTAGTGTATAATCACGTGAAAACAATAATCTTTGAATTTCATTTCGCTTATAATAAGCCCTTTAAACCTACATGGGAGCGGGTCCCACAGAGATATAAGAAAACTAGAGTGGACGGCATGTGGGCTGGACCAAAGTGGAAACGGCAGAATAGCTTCACCATCTTGTGTATGTATAAATGTTTAATGAGGCACATGTAAACAGTAGGCTAAACATGGGTGTTGACAAATTTGAGACTTGTTTGTGTTCTTTTTTATCCTTTCATACTTAAAATGGACACGAATAAGGAATTGTAATCAAACAATATTTATTTTCTTTTTTTTTTTTAATCCGGTATATTCGATGTTTATTTAATCGGAAGACATTACAGAAAAAATCGGAACTTCAGCTGTTACCCCGGATGAGCGAGTTTTCGTTTTATATGAGCACGAGATTGTCAACTCTAGTTTTTTTATATCTCTGCGGCGGGTCCACGCCAGTGGCTGCAGGGTGAAGTTGTGCCGCCATTTTTTCTACAGTAGCCCAGGAAGGGAAAAAAGTTAATGAATGAAGCAATGACACAAGATAGCGCCTTTCACGCTTTCGCAAGGTTTGCGGCCACCGTAGGTTTTCTGAGAAAAGGAATGGTTAGTTGGTTGCAATCTATAATCTGACCACTAGATGGATCTAAATCTTACACACGGATCCTTTAAGGTTAGAAAAACAAGTTGAAAATGAGAACTGCAAAACTACGAATAATGTACTCATGATATGCAAGAGAATATGGCTGAAATTTAGTAAACAAATATTTACTTGTAGTTTTTGCTTACAAATCACAAAGATGATGGGCAAAATAAAACAAAAAAAGGACAAAATCAGTCCTTGTTATGCATTGTCCTTTATGGTAAAACATTATGTGAACCTCCACACATAGTGCTGACAGGCCACTGTCACAAGCACGACATAATAGCGTGATTGCAGCCATAACATGACATAAGAGCTGATTTCAGCATAAGAACCAGCTGTGAAAATTAGCATAAAGCTGGCCAGGATTAAGCTGATAAATAAGGCAGCTGTATTCTTTTCATAATACTTTGCTGTGAAAAAGCACTTGCCCCCTTCTCAATTTATTCCGTTTTTGCTTATTTCTCATATTTAAATCTTTCAAATTATCCAACTTATTTTTATATAAGATAAAGACAACGTGAGTAAACACGTCATTTCATTTATTGAAGGTAAAGAGCTATTCACAATCTTTATCACTCGTGTGGAAAAAAATAATACCCCCCCCCCCACCAAAACCTATTAAACCTAGATGCATAAGACTTTCATTCCACATACGTAGTTTACCAAATGAAAACCTGTGTGTGGAAACACCAAAAATAAGAGCAAACAAACAATAAATAAAATTGTTTCCTGAGCCTCGATGGCCCCCGATTCTGATTTGTTGGTAGCACAGTAATAGAAGTTGGAAAAAACACAAGTCTGTTCAATTCTGCCACGCATTTGTTATGGTTTGTTCTTGGCCAGAGAGATTAGCTCAGACAAAATGGTGGGTAGGCTAGTGTATGAAAATTTGAGTTACAATTGTTGGCTAGTTAAACCTTTTAATCTATGTCCTTTCCTCATTATGAGTTTACTGTAATTTTTGTTTTAGTGTAGTTCTGAAATAGGAGCTCGGACATGGTGGATTTATAATTTTATAATGCTAATGTTAGCTAGCAAGTAGACCTTGAGTAGCAGTCAGTTGGTTCATTTAATTTTATAGGATAGCCAACGTCTTGATACATAAAGATATACTTTTATTCACTGATGAATCAGTTTGCACCAAGCTTTGATTCCTAAACATAGCCGAGTGCCACGAATGCTGTTACAGCTGCTGTTTGCTTCGATTCAGAGGCTCCCACAAATGAAGTAACCAGTTCAAGCCAAGCACTTCTACCACATTTTTCCACAACTTGCATTGTTAGAAATTGCACATCATTTCCACTTATTTTTAATTATTTTCCATGCAAATATTTATCCAAATGGCTTGCTCGATTAGTCCAAGCTCGTGTCCAGCATGGCCATGATTAAAATACACCAATGAGCTATATAGCCTGTATAAGCTTCTTGCACTATGTGACTGCAGTGGTGATTGGAGAGTCCTCAACATTTAACTAAGTTCTTTCTCCACTTTGTCTTAAGTCCTAAATTTTTCCTTCACGCCATACAACATCAGAGGAAAAGGAATTTAGTTATTTTGGCTGATAAAAAAAAATCAGTGACCTACGGCATATATATGAATAAGTTTGTTAGGGCTTTCACAAGAAGGCTCATGCTCTCAGGGGATGCTTTGTGCATGCAACTGGAATAGCGTTCCATTTTTAATTTTCCCATTTTTAAAAACGTACAACAATTATATGGACAAAATGAGCCCATAACAGTTTATAATTTGTTAATGAATGTAGCCGGATATGCTGTTTGTCAAATCATTCTTATAGTGGTCTGATAATTTAACATGGAAAATTTTGTAAAGTGATGTATAGCATACTGTGATATGAATAATAACAATTAGCAAGCTGTAAATCTCTGATCCCCCCCCCAATCAGAGCATTCTTTAATTGGACCTATTCACTTCTTCACTGGTCTTGAGCATTTCGTTACTTTTGTTTGCATCAAACAAAACTATTACTCTACATTATGATAGGCCAGGGGTGTCCAATCTTATCCGCAAGGGGCCAGTGTGGGTGCTGGTTTCCCAAACAGCCCAACACTAATACACCTGATTTTACTTATCAAGGTCTTGATTGATCCCCATGATTAGTTAATTAGATGATTCAGTTGTTATGGCACTGGGATAGAATAAAAACCTGCACCCACACCAGCCATTTGCGGATGAGATTGGACACCCCTGTGATAGGCTATTAGGTTTGCTCAATGAGTGGTAGCCACATGGGTCATTTGAAAACGAGAAATGCAGAGAGTGCATGCACGTCTAATGAATACAGGTGCTGGATAAAACTGTACCATCAGAATAATGAAAAAGATGATACCTGCACACTGTAGCTGTTGCTCCCGCAGTGATTTATTAACACAACGTTTCAATCACTGCGGGAGCAACAGCTACAGTGTGTGATGGTTCTGCCCTGCAGTCCCTCCTCCTTCTGCTGTCTTCACCTCCACTTGTTGCTCGTTGAAGTAAAGGTGAAGATTCAAGCATTTAAGTTATTCTGTAATTCTGTTATTTTAGCTCCGTGTGCGTTGCTGCTGCTCCCCTGTCTCTTTGTAATTTTTTGAAGTACTTCTGTATATTTATTAAATATCTTTCTATTTTTTGTACCAGCCTGTGCAAGTGGGTCCCTTTATCAGCCTTTGGGTAAATGGTCCCAGTGCCCACCGTATTACATGTTGCATCCGGCAGGACTAAACTGTGGTGTATTGTAAATAGTTACAGTACTGTATCACCCCACATGGGGGAGCTGTTGCATATTGGGGGTTACTTGTAAAGAGGGGACAAAAAAAAGAAAGAAGATTAAAGTATGGCAGTTCGGAAGCAGTCAAGACTTGCGCAGTTATTTCATAAAGAACGCAACATAGTGTCAGAAGTGCTGTGATTTCGAACATTACATTTGCCGTACAGCACCAGTGTACAGTTGGATTATCAGGGAAGAGAAAGGACAAAGTTGAGCCAGTTTAATGAGTAGCAGCGATGACAAACAAGTTGACCACCAAGTTCAGCCAACGCGTGCAGAGGGGGCGAGCAGAATGGCTACGTCCAGCGCAACTTTTAGCATTCAGCCGCCTGATCCATTCGACTTCACAAAGCCACACGAGTGGACAAAGTGGATTAGAGGGTTCGAGCGGTTCCGTCAGGCAAGCAATCTAACGTCAAGCTCGGAGGAAAACTAGGTGAAACGAAGCTGATGATGTTTTAAAAGGATTGAAACTAAGTGCTGCGGATCAACTCAAATATGCCAAAGTAAAAGAGACATTTGATGGGTTCTTTATTGTCAAAAAGAACATCGTATATGTGCGAGCAAGATTTAATATGCGGAAGCAAGAACAGAACGAGAGTGTTGTTGCGTTCGTGACTGCACTGTATGGGTTAGCAGAGCACTGCAACTATGGGACTTTGCAAGACGAACTAATACGAGACAGAATTGTTGTCGGACTGGCAGATCTACGACATTTGCGTTTGCAAATGGAGAAGGATTTAACCCTTGAAAAGGCAATTGATATGGCAAGACAATCAGAAGAAGTGAAAAAGCAACAAGCTTTATTAAGGAGTGATGCAAGCACAAAGCAGACGGATGCTACCGCTGTAGACACCCTGCGACAGGGAAGGCCACAGAAAAATAAAAGTAGGCCTAAATTCAATGAATGGAAAGCCTATGGGTCAACGCCACAAGACAGTCAAAGCAATGTGGAGGTGCACCACATGCGAAGCATGAATGTCCTGCAAATGCTGCTGAGTGTCATGGTTGTGGAAGAGTGGGACACTACCAGCCAGTGTGTCATGCAGGCAGAGCTGTGCATGGTATAGAGGAAGAAGAGGAAGGTTTCTTCCTTGGCACTGTGACTAACGACGGCGATGTATGGACTGTTGACATAGGCATACTGGACAAATCCCTTACCTTTTAGCTTGACACAGGAGCTGATGTAACAGTTATCTCACAGTCAGACTTCGACAACATCTATTCAAATGCCGAGCAACCAGTCCTCCAGAAGCCAAAGAAGCCCTTGTATGGGCCAGGACAGATTCCATTAGATGTGGCAGGGTTCACCAGACTGAAACTGGTAATTGGAGATAAACACGCCCTTGAGAACGTGTATGTGGTGAAAAATCTAAGTAAGCCATTGCTTGGGCTACCAGCCATCAAAGCCCTTAGTCTACTGCACCGAGTCGACAGCATTGACATGGACACACTCAAATCTATCTACCCTAAGTTGTGCAATGGCCTGGGCATGATTCAGCAGCCACACACCATCAAGCTGAAGCCGGGAGCTGTACCGGTGTCCCTGAAAACACCACGGAGGATTCCCCTGCCGTTACTGGACAAAGTTAGAGACGAGCTGCAGGGTATGGAATCCTTGGGTGTTATCAGTCGGGTGGAGGAGCCAACCGACTGGTGTGCTGGAATAGTGGTCGTTCCCAAGAAAGACAACAAGGTGAGGCTGTGTGTGGATTTGACTGGCCTAAATCAGTATGTATGTCGTGAGAAGTACATATTACCATCGGTAGAACAGAGCCTGGGAAAACTCGCTGGAGCCAAAGTGTTCAGCAAATTGGATGCCAACATGGGATTTTGGCAGATTCCTCTCACAGAGGAGTCGGCAAAGTATACCACATTTATCACACCCTTTGGCCGGTTCCACTTTAACCGACTTCCCTTTGGCATCGGCTCAGCTCCGGAACATTTTCAGTGCAGGATGGCTGAGGTCATTGACAGACTAGAGGGAGTGATTTGCCATGTAGATGACCTTCTGGTGTGGGGGCAAGACCAGGAGCAGCATGACATCAGACTGCATGCTGTCCTACAAAGACTGGAGAACGCTGGCATTACCCTGAATGCATGAATGAATGACCCTGAATGAGAAGTGCAAACTCTCCAAGTGAAAAGTTGTTTTTCTAGGCCATGTCATCTCAGTGGAGGGCATATGCCCCGACCCAAGGAAAACTGAGGCCATCACAGAGATGGAGGTGCCTACAAAAGTCACTGAGTTACGAAGCTTTCTTGGGATGGTCAACCAGTTGGGCCGATTCATTCCCCAGCTTGCAGACAAAGATAAACCACTACGTGACCTGCTGTCAAAGAAGAACTCCTGGGTCTGGGATGTGGACCAGGATACAGCATTTAAAGTGCTGAAGAAAGCCCTGTGTTCTCCTCCTGTGTTGGCCATGTATGATCTGAATAGAGAGACCAAGGTATCTGCTGACGCGTCGTCCTATGGCTTGGGAGGCGTTCTTCTTCAGAAATGTGGGGAAGTATGGAAGCCTGTGGCTTACGCATCCCGGTCGCTTACCCAGACAGAACAGCGGTATGCACAGGTGGAGAAGGAGGCACTAGGCCTCACATGGGCATGTGAGCGATTCAAAGATTTCCTCATCGGCACAAAATTCTGCCTGGAAACCGATCACAAGCCTCTCCTGAGCCTACTCGGAGCCCAAGCTCTAGATCTTTTACCTCCAAGAATCCAGCGCTTCAGAATGAGGCTGATGCGTTACACATATTCCATTGTGTATGTGCCAGGGATGGCACTTTGGACTGCTGACACACTGTCATGCTCACTGGTGACAGCGTACACATCCACTGACGAGGCAGAGTTAATGGAAAGCACAAACATCTATGTGGATTCAGTCATGGAGCATTTACCTGTCAGCTCTTCCTACGTGGAGACCCTGAAAGAGCAGCTGAAAGCTGACAATGTTTGCTCACGAGTAGTGACTTTGTGCGCAGAAGGTTGGCCTGCGCATGCAAAACAGGAGCCGGTGATTAAAAATTACTGGCCTGAGCATGCTACACTTACTGTGAGAGATGGCCTGCTACTCAAAGGAGTGCGACTAGTCATTCCATCTGCACTGCGGAATGATGTGCTTGCTGAGTTACACGAGGGCCACCTCGGGATAGTTAAGTGCAAGGCATGGGCTCGTGAGTCTGTGTGGTGGCCTGGACTCAGCCAGCAAGTGAATGACATGGTGCTCAGGTGCAGGACCTGTATTCAAGAACGACATAACCCAAAAGAGCCGCTCCTGCCAACGGAATGTCCTTAGCGGCTGTGGCAAAAGTTGGGGACAGACTTATTCACACTGGAGGGGAAAGCTTACCTGACGGTTGTTGACTACTTTTCCAGGTTCGTTGAGATCGCCTTGTTGTGCCATACCAGGTCCACCGATGTCATAACTCACTTAAAGTCCTTGTTTGCCCGACATAGCCTTCCAGA
This sequence comes from Gymnothorax reevesii, assembly GCA_029721435.1. Lineage (NCBI taxonomy): Eukaryota > Metazoa > Chordata > Actinopteri > Anguilliformes > Muraenidae > Gymnothorax > Gymnothorax reevesii. The sequence goes on along the minus strand of CM056574.1, from coordinate 24,482,349 downwards.
GACACTGATGTCAGATAATGGGCCACAGTTTTCGGGACAAGCCTTCACTTCCTTTGCAGCTTCCTACGGGTTCAAACGCGTAACCAGCAGCCCAGCATTCCCACAGAGCAACGGCGAAGCAGAGCGGGCGGTCCAAACAGTGAAAAATCTCCTGAAAAAGGCAGAAGACCCCTACTTGGCTCTACTTGCCTATAGGGCCACACCTCTCCAGTGCGGCTACAGCTCAGCCCAGCTCCTAATGGGCCGGCGTCTTCGCACAACTGTACCGTCCCATCCCTCACAGTTTGACCCTGCACTCCCAGACAGTGCCAGTTTTTTGCAGAAGGAAAAGGAGAAGGGAATTACGGCTGCAGTGAATTACAATGAGCGTCACCGCACCAGAGCACTCTCAAACCTGTCGCCAGGTGAGGAGGTATGGGTGACCAATGAAAAGGTGCCAGGGACTGTGACTGGAAACCACTCCGCTCCCAGGTCTTACCTGGTAGATTTACCTCAGGGGATATTCAGAAGGAATCGTCAGCATCTAATACCTCTGCAAACCCCTGCTCAGGATGCCAGTGCCCCACCACAGCCGAAAACACCTGAGTCGCCAGCTGTGCCGCCACCTTTGTCACCTGCTGTGGCTTCACAGGCTGCATCAGCAGGGGGTCCCTTCCTCAGAACCAGAACTCAGAACTCGCTCCCTCGTTCGCTCACTCTCTCCGCCGCCGAGGGAAAAGGAGCGAGTTTGGGGGGGCCTGCCGCGCGGCCGCCCCTCGCGGCCTAGAGTTTGCATCGCCCTCGGGGGCCTTCCCCACGCGGGGAAGCCCTGCCGTTAATGATCCTTCCGCAGGTTCACCTACGGAAACCTTGTTACAACTTTTACTTCCTCTAGATAGTCAAGTTTGATCGTCTTCTAGGCGCTCCGCCAGGGCCGTGACCGACCCCGGCGGGGCCGATCCGAGGACCTCACTAAACCATCCAATCGGTAGTAGCGACGGGTGGTGTGTAGGGGAGCAGTGTTCCGGGTTCGGCGGAGTGTGGCCTCCAGTGTGTTCGGGTCCGGCGGACTGTGGCCTCAAGTGTGTTCCGGGTCCGGCGGAGTGTGGCCTCCAGTGTGTTCTGGGTGCGGCGGAGTGCGAGTTTTGTAAAGATAAAACTCAAACCACCTGTCCCCCGGATCAGAATTAGTCTGCAGGAGGCAAGTACTGATACCAGAAACAGCTGAAATTAAAAGATAAAATAAGAGATAATACAGTACATATTTAATGGAACCGCGTTGTGTAATTCATCTTCTGAGTTTGACCCATCAGAGTTAATGAGTAGCAGTGGGCAGCGGCCGTGTATCCCCCAGGGACCAAGTCCAGTTTCAGAGCTAACGCCTCAGTCAGGGGCACTGGTAAAAGTGTTCCTGCAGAGCTCGTCTTTTGTACTACTTAGTAAGTTGCAATCATTTTTAATTACAGCTTCCTTGCAGAAGTTTTTCAGTTTTTTTTCCCATAGTTTAAACTCACAATTCTCAACCCCCATTGCTGTAAATAACTGTTTTTTACATGATAAGATAGCTCAGATTAAATTATTCAAGTCTCATATTTGTGAAATTAATGGGCTATGTGGCAGCGTGTGAAAAAAATTCTGAAATGGCAGAGAGCTGAAAAATAAGGTCTGGGAGTCCCTGTTTTAACTCGTCTGCACACTTTGATTAAAGTGTACTTCAAAATAGTAACTAATTTTGTTGTTTGCATTGCTAAACTTTGTGGCAATTCACGGTGCTCATTTTGTTGAGGCCTTATCGTCTTTTAGTTTCCAGTCAAATTCTTACTGCGATCAGGTGATCAGAAACACCAAGAAACTTTGTAAAAAAAATCTGAAGCATGCCTGGCCATGCTCAAATTATATATGTGTCTGACCCCTTTCACTTTTCAGTTCTATTTCAAACTAAACCACATATCCCTGCAGTGACATATCAGGAATATTTGAAATTCCTGACTGATGAAGGAGGCTTACAATATGTATTCAGCTCGTGGTCTGTTTAAGGTGTTTGGCAACTAAGCTGATGAATCTTTTTTGCATCAAAATCTGGAACTAAAATAAATAGAAATTAAACTGGTGCTATACCTGATGAGTGAGGTCACCGAAGCCAGCAGCATAGATTTGGATACTGGGAATGCTGGTGCGCCCTCGGCATTTGCATTTTCAGCTGTCACATTGTGACATCATAAAGTGGCGATGTGTCACTTCTACATACCGTGTTCCCACTTCAGAAGACTAGTGGATTCTAAGAAGAATTTCTCTTCTTGTCAAGCCCTCTCAAGTGAGTATATACTAACAGATACATACTGTACTCACCCACGTAACTGGACTCACTCGATAGTTTCTCCAAATGATTTCCTTCTTCTGAAGCAAAAGCTTTCCAATTTGCTGTACATTATGAATTGCAAGGAAGGTACATGGTCTGTAATGCCTTATTAGAAACAATCTGGGACTGACCAAATCTCGGCGAAATCCCGGTCTCAATGTCTGGCTAATACAGTAGCGTACCATTATAAAAGCCCCACGCATGGCTATGAGAAGCAGAGCTGAGATGGCATACCTCAGCATTGTGTAAACTGATAGAGATCTAGTAGACAGTAATTGACTCAAAGTAAGGCTTATATACTAAACAGTGATAATTGGGAGTGGGGAACACAAAGGCACAACACCTGCTGGGGGAGGCACACAAGATGCTAAACCAATTAAAGCAGACAATGCATCTAAAGGACATGCTGGTTGCTAGGTAGGAGGAGGAACAATGGGGGTTCACAAGAGGATTGTGACACACAGTATAACAAGTTGGCAGAACCACTGTTGGTAATCTAGCAGGCACAGGACAGGCATGCTTAAAGAATAATTCAAATCTGTTGAAAGGTACTCAATGCAATTGTAACATCTGACTGAGAATCTGGAGCATTAAGGGTTCTTGCAGCAGGAGCTCTGTCTGTGCACAGTGTTATTGAAGAGGACATTGTGGTTGCATTGTGATTTCATTGCTGCAGCATTACGGATGCATTTTTGCTGTATTGTGTTTAATTACTTTTGCACTGGGGTTGTAGTGCAGTTCTGTTGTTGCTGTATTGTGGCTGCTTGGTGTTTTATCATTGTGTTACAACTGCATGACAGTTGCACTATAAATGGGGTGTGTTGGCTAAATGGTTTTAAATCATCACCCCACAGAAGGTACTCTTTGGATCTCTTTCCAAATTCAAATGAGTCAGATTGAATGTACATAGGTTTTGTATTTTATGTATGTACAAGTATCTATATGTACAAAACCCATAACCAGTGAAGCTGGCGCGTTGTGTGACTCGTAAATAAAAACAGAATACAATGATTTGCAAATCCTTTTCAACCTATATTCAATTGAATACACTGCAAAGACAAGTTACTTAATGTTCGAACAGGTAAACTTTGCATTTTTTTGCAAATATTAGCTCATTTGGAATTTTGATGCCTGCAACATGTTTCAAAAAAGCTGGCACAAGTGGCAAAAAAGACTGAGAGAGTTGAGGAATGCTCATCAAACACTTATTTGTAGCATCCCACAGGTGAACGGGCTAATTGGGAACAGGTGGGTGCCATGATTGGGTATGAAAGCAGCTTCCCTGAAATGCTCAGTCATTCACAAACAAGGATGGGGCGAGGGTCACCACTTAGTGAACAAATGTGTGTACTGATTTTCGAACAGTTTAAAAAACAACATTCCTCAACGAGCTATTGCAAGAAATTTAGGGATTTCATCATCTACAGTCCGTAATATCCTCAAAAGGTTCAGAGAATCTGGAGAAATCACTACATGTAAGCGACAAGGCCGAAAACCAACATTGAATGCCCGTGACCTTCGATCCCTCAGGCGCTATTGCATCAAAAACCGACATCAGTGTGTAAACGACAGCACCACATGGGCACAGGAACACTTCAGAAAACCACTGTCAGTAGCTACAGTTCGTCGCTACATCTGCAAGTGAAAGTTAAAACTCTACAATGCAAAGCGAAAGCCATTTATCAGCAGCACCCAGAAACGCCGTCCGCTTCGCTGGGCCCAAGCTCATCGAAGATGGACTGATGCAATGTGGAAAAGTGTTCTGTGATCCGACAAGTCCACATTTCAAATGTTTTTGGAAACTGTGGACGTCGTGTCCTCCGGACCAAAGAGGAAAAGGACCATCCGCACTGTTATAGGCGGCAAGTTCAAAAGCCAGCATCTGTGATGGTATGGGGGTGTATTAGTGCCCAAGGCATGGGTAACTTACGCATATGTGAAGGCACCATTAATGCTGAAAGGTACATACATTTGGAGCAACATATGTTGCCATCCAAGCAACATCTTTTTCATGGACGCCCCTGCTTATTTCAGCAAGACAATGCCAAGCCACATTCTGCACGAGTTACAACAGCATGGCTCCGTAGTAAAAGAGTGCGGGTACTAGACTGGCCTGCCTGTAGTCCAGTCCTGTCTCCCATTGAAAATGTGTGGCGCATTATGAAGCGTAAAATACGACAACGGAGACCCCGGACTGTTGAACAACTTAAGCTGTACATCAAGCAAGAATGGGAAAGAGTTCCACCTGAAAAGCTTCAAAAATTGGTCTCCTCAGTTCCCAAACGTTTACTGAGTGTCGTTAAAAGGAAAGGCGATAAAAGGAAAGGCGATTGCAATGTGTTGCTGCCTTTAAATTCTAAGTTAATGATTATTTGCAGAAAAAAAAAAAGGTTTCTCAGTTTGAACATTAAACATCTTGTCTTTGCAGTGTATTCAATTCAATATAAGTTGAAAAGGATTTGCAAATCATTGTATTCTGTTTTCATCTACGATTTAGATAACGTGCCAACTTTACTGGTTTTGGGCTTTGTACTTGGACTTGCTGAATATATGGTGCTCAACAGGTGAACAACTGATGAACTAGCTAAAGCCAGCTGGAAGTGATGAAAGCAGCTTAATCCATGGTGGTGACAGGGGTTAAAGGAAGAAATTGTAGTTTTTAGCACAGGTAGCTGCTAATCAAGAGGGGGCCATTTTTATAATAGCCGTTGTCCCTGCACCTTCACATTGTGACTCAAAGCTTGAAAAAAAAGGGTCATGCAGTTGTTGTAAAGTCAAGTAGTTCTTACTGAACATTATTTTCTTTTGCTTCCAACTACCTCACACTAACGTATGGAAGCATATGTTTTTGTCTGAAATTCCAAATTCATTCTCTCCTGCTTGGGCCAAAGAGGACATAAGGCCTCAATAGCCTCATTAGCATGAGCGATTCTCTGGTGCAAAACACATTTTATTTCCCCATGAGTGCAGGAGGAGAATGATTCCAGCAGAGGCATTCCATGTAGGTGGGCCCTGTTGCTCTGCAAATATTGAAAATAATATTTACAGTGCAAAGACATGCCATTCACCAAATTACCTGATGGTGATGCCGCAGTGCGCCCTTGTTGTTATCGGACCTTCGATGGCTCGTTCAGTTTTTACTTTTGCTTTGTTTCCATTCAGCATTCTTCCTTAGCCTCATCTTTTTTCTTTCCAGTCATTTAGTTGTCACAAGAATGTTCCGGAAGCTTCAGTTCGTTGCCCTAAGCTGAAGTAACTAGTGGCATTTTTCATAATTCCTTTGTGGCGCCCTCCTTCTCTTTTTCATGACTGATTAATTGCTTACTGTAGGCCCATAATTACGGGGATAATTAAAAGTGTCAGAGATTATGCACGAACAGTGAGTTCTCACCGGGCCTCTCTTTGTTTTTGCTCTGTTCCGCCAGTTCTTTTATGTCCATTTATAACAGCATCGGACCACCAACATCGACTATTTTCCTTTTCTAGCGCTGTCTGGACGTTTCACGCTGAGGGAGTCACTCATTTCTATTGATTACTGAAGGCCTCCCCACACGTCAGATCTTTCCTCCTTTAACATCGCCGACTAATGATTCGCTCTAATAAAATCCTTTGTGGTTCCTCTGGATCATGAGAGCGGACATGTCCTTGGCCTAATTGCCACTGGTCCTTCTCGTTGCCGTTGGGCATTCGCTAACGGCCAAAATCCGTCCTTGTAGTCCTTGTTGTTGATGTGCAGATTCTGCTTTGCGTGACAAAGGGCAGATGGGTGGTTAAGATCTCTTATTTTGTTCACTTTATTGAATCCTATAGCTTTGTCTCTTTGCATCTTTACCACCACACAAGCTTCCACCTGAGGGAAAGGATAGTTGACTTTGTTGTTTGATCAGCAGATTCCAACAATGTTTTGTCTCCTGTTATTGCATTGTTTTACTGTTATTCCTAACTGGGGGCAAATCCAAAGGTATTTTTCATTTCCAGCACTATCTGCACACACCTCAATCAATAACCTCTTACCTTAGGCTATTATTGCACTTTGTATTTGAAAATAAATAATTTCATGCATCCATGTATCATTTCATTCCGAGTCAAGGTCTCAGGCCTGCTGAAGGATGTCCCAGCATGCATTGTGTGCAAGGCAGGAGAGGTCTGACGAGACAAGCCAATAGATGGACCATTTTGCCACAGAAAATTCTGAATAAGCATACATTATAAAGAGCCTAATGTTTTTAGCCCCTTAATATTCATTTCCCCAGAAATCATGAATCATGACTGCATTCACCATTTTTATGTTTTGTGCACATTTTGTGGGCATTGTCAAGGACTCAAAAGTATCACATTGCTGAGTAGGACAGAGCATCACCTCCTTCAATGCAGGATAAATAGGAGTGTGTGTGTGTGTGTGTGTGTGTGTGTGTGTGTGTGTGTGTGTGTGTGCCTGCATTTATACAGTACGGGCAAGAAGTACAAGACCACCAATGGAATTCAATTCATTTACGCGCATCAATTAAATAGCAGACCTGTAATATTTGATAGCAAACACGTATTTCATGTATTTTCACATATTTCTTGTCCAAAGTGAAGATGAGTTCTCCTTAAAAATATTGAGACATATTTTTTTTCCACAAAATACAATGTTAACAGTTGGATTTGACATTCTGAAGAACTTCCTTATTCATTGGAGTTTTGTAATGTTGAAGTAGTTATCATTGTGCTCAGGCTGCTCATCACTGACTGAGCTGATATCAAGGTCAGATGAACCATTTAGAAATAACTGCGCCTTTGTGCATAATTGCCTCATTTTCAGGAGCATCAATGAATATTGGATAGTTTAACATACTGTAAAATAAAATCATTTTTGTCACATATATCCTGTGTTAGCTTTGACTGCTTTCAGTCTGAGACAGACAAACATCACCAGACGCTGGATATTTTTCCTGGAGACATTCTGTCAGGCCTATTTCGTTTCTGCTTGTTTTGAAGACTTTATGCCTTAAGTCTCCCCTTCAGCATGTGAATGCAGGTTCAGCAAGATTCAACTCTTGTGATTGACTTGGCCAACAGAACCAAAAGAACAAAAAAAAGTGACACTGCCTGATGAATTATGGTGCTCACTGTATATGTATGTGTATGTGTGTATGAATGCATGTATGTACAGTACTATACAAACGTTTTGACACAGTTTGCCATCTCACAGGGCTGTTTGTAGAGAAATTTAAATGGCTTCACTTCTCTTTATAATCTCAAATGGAATCTTGAAAGAAGTATACAGTCAGAAGTTAAAAGAGAATAATTTACTTGTTTGAATAGAGTTCGAAATTAGGGAATGCTCAAAGAAACCATATTTTGCAAAGTAAACGGTCAAACAAGCTCCTTCTATTTTCCCATGGCTGAATTAAAGCCAAGCTGTTTTGGGACTTGCTCGGCAATAAGGTCAATGAGAAGCAAAAACCACAAGCACAGCACATCTTTGGGAATTTAGATGGCCACTCAGCAGCAAATTCATTATAGCCATATAACTGCCCTTGATAAAAAAAAGAGCATGCACAGAAATTATGACAACTAATGCTGGTCAGTTTGATGGATTTAAGAATTAGATCTTTTTTGCAAAACAAAGGGTGCTTTTTTCTTTTTTTAACTTGTAAGGAAAATGTGGGAGAGGCCAAACTTTTAATTGGTATGATGTTTGTATTTATGTGTGTATTGAGGCGTGTTTGTAGTTGTTCACACATGTATGTATGCATGCATGTGTAAAATTTATCGATGAAGTGTATGTCTTTCAGAAACAAGTCAGGCAGATTTTTCTGTGGATCTGTCCGTTGCTTAATGCTTGCATTAATAATATCAAGAAGAACATTCAAGAAGCGAAGGGACAGACTAATACTACGTATTGCATTTTTCCTGTTCAACTGAATTTATCCTCCTCATTGAAGGACTCTTAATTAGATACTTTGCAGCTTGCCAACGAATTATTATTATTGTTGTTATTGTTGTCGCTGCTTCAGAGTGCAATGATTTGAGTGGCAACACCAACCGATTTTCAACGCTAGATGGCGACAAAAACAATATGAAATGAAAGGATAATGCTCTAATGATTGCAGTCGTACCTCCGTAATTACAGTAACAGATTGGTCAAGCTGTTTGAATAAAAACGTTCAACTTTCAGATAGTATATCTATTTTCAATAAGCGAATCACTTGAATTTTACAAATAACTGATCCCGAGCTGAAATGTTCAATTTATCAAATTAAATGGGCACTTTTTTCGGCTGCATCGCATCTATTTTACGGTCTTTCCTGATACAGAACAAGTTTGAACAATTTCAGTGATCGCACTCAATCATTATGAATTTCCGTGGTGACAATTATGACACGCAAAAAAACACTATCAGTTGTCACATATCAGTATGGCGGTTGCTGTGTCAGTGTATCATCGCTATTTCCCTCCCATAAAGTTTTGATACCATGAATGAATTAAATAAGTGAAAGCAGAGACTGGACTTAAATGTGAATCCTTTGCACAAAATTGTAGTCTAGCATGTTTTAAAAATGCCACTTACTGCCTGGTGCGCACAGATTGTTTGCTCGTGGCAGTACTGAAATTTCCAACTAACACTGATCAGGAATAAAAAAAGAAAATCAGTTCCAAACCTCATTAAATAAGACAAAAGAGAAATAAGTTGCCAGAAGACAACCAAAACATGCCACTAGAAATATAGCCAACAATGCCTCTACAAATAAACATTCCATGAAAACCCGATAAATTTATTGTCACAAGTGGCAGAGAAAATGTGCCTGACAGCTTCTCATTTTCAAGCTTCCATTTCAACATGGGTAGGATGACATTTATTTTCTCATTGATTTCCAATAAATCCTGTCCTGTCTCATAATGCACGATTTTACAACTTGCGGGACCTATGTGTTAAAAAATGCAGCACAGACCAATACATTGTGGCGCGAGTTTAGCCACATTATTTTTTGAAGCCTTGGACATGGAGCGAGCCTTTACCCAGCCCCTGTTTTCTTCTCATGTGTGACATGTCATCTGTTTTTGTCATAGGGGTGTGAGCTGATTTCATTTTTGCCCATTCTGGACTGTCCTCCTGAGGAGCTGGACATTCTTTTGACCGAGCGGTACAAACGGTAGGCCCTCCAAGGAATAACTCTGCTGGGGTGAGGCGAAATGCTTCATTGACTGCAGAGTTCAAAGCAAACCCTAACCTTGGTAACAACAGCATCCCAACTCTTACGCTTCTCGCTTACATAAGTAGCTTTCATTCTTTTTATTAAGCCGTTAACTTGCTTTGACACGTTAGTCTGTGGCAGACATTCTGTTGTTTGCTTTTGGGTGACTCCTCGCACAGCTCTTTAAAAATCTATCACCCAAAAAATATCACATGTACGCTGAGTGCGACAGATGTATAAAAGATTCTTTGGTACATCCCTAGATTGTGAAGATATCTTTTTGTTGACAATTGCAAATCTTGGAAGCCATAGCCTTTCACACAGGAAAATACTCTAATAATCAATGTCAATTGTCTTCAAGTAGGTTAGGTCTTTCCCAGGGGACTATTCCACAAGCGGCCAATGAAGTCCAAACTGTGCATTTCCTGTAGCTTTTTTATTTATGCATGTTGGAGTAAGAAAGCGGCAGGTGTTTTCAGAGACCCAGGTTTGTATTTTCTGATCAATAGGACATGAAGAAATAAGCCGACACATGTATGTCAACATTTTTGGCCAATACAGAACTTCACAAATCAATTTTTAGTCTTAAATCACCCAGAATGGCTATTCAAAGGCTTTCAATGGTTCACATGCCAGGTGACCAGGGTATATAATCCTGACAGAGGACACCTCTAATGGAATCCTTGACCTTTCCGTCAACTTTGTCCACCAAAATGATAAAACCAGAATCTGCCTCGGCTGTAGAATTGCTGTCAGTAAGCAGTGCCTGAGATATCATCTGGTTTTTGCGATGTCCGTATCATTAAGAGGGAACACCACAAACTTGTTATCATATCAATGATCATGAAAAGAAGTGAAAAGCAACAATGTAGGTGGTAAGGAAATGTACAAAATGTCACCTGTAAAATCCAAATCACCCCATCTTTTACTTCGCCATAGGGCAGGCTAGAAGGAAGACACTCTCGCCTGATTGTCTGAAATGAATAGTCTCGACATGGACATTGAATTGAAGACTACTCAAACTCAAAATCCAAACCAGTGAATACACAAGCACATTTGCTTCCAGGACTGCTGGTAGTACAGACTAAGTGAAGCCACGTATATTATAATCCCACACTTTGCGTCTCGTAGGATTTGCTTGCAGGCCATTTGCGAGGCACATTGGTCCACTCTGCCAAGACAAACAGAAGTCATTGGGACCTTTGGTTTTACTCCATAGACTTTCACGCAGGAGGTGTAAGTAGTTCTTGAGTTATGAGCTTTACCATGACTATGCATCTGAAGGACTGTGAGGAACAGAAGACTAATGAGTGAGTGACCCTAGACCCTACCACACTGGCGAACTTCTCCTTTAATTGGATTTTTTTGTGCAGGCTGAATCCTCAGAGTAAGCACAAAACAAAAATGAATCATAAAAGGAAATTGCCGACCAGCACCACAGAGTGTGTACCTGCTGCATGCTTTCCTTCCATTTTGCTTTACTGCAATACTGCCTGTCTCATTGTAGGGGAATGTTAAGTCAATGCAAAGCTATCGAATAGCTGCACAATGTACAACCATGGCCTCCCAGATGACATGCCTGATCTTGGAATTCCCTTGCACTTCTGTGCTGTGAATCAAAGCCCCTGTCCACAACCAATTAAAACAATTAACATTCTCAAAAATTAAAGATCAGCTTTGGTCCAGTATTTATGGTATTTTGCGTCTTTTTAACTTTTTAATTTTTCTTGTTTGTTTGTGTGTTCAATATCCCATGAGAAATGACATATATTTGAAAATTCTGGTTGATTATTTTTGTGAAACCACAGAAAACCTTTGAAACATGGAATATAGGAATACTCCTGTATGGCTGTGTGTGAATGTTTGGTGGTGGTCGGTGGGGCTGTAGGTGCATACTGGCAGCTACGCTTCCGTCAGTCTGCTCCAGGGCAGCTGTGGCTACAAAAACGTAGTTTACCACCATCAGCGTGTGAATGTGTGAGTGAATCCATTGAGAAACGTCTTAGAGTGCCCAGAAAAGCGCTATATAAAACTGATGCATTATTATTATTATTTATTATTATAAACGGTTAATGCAACCATACCGGCAGGGTCATTCATCTCACATACATGAAATCCACATACTATACTCGATTCCTTTCCCAACATATTTACACATGTTGCTATTATCATTATCGCTGAGTACTCTGATTTGAAATCATAAAATCATTCTCAAAATGTATGATCAGGGGTCGTAAAGAATACACACATTATTTCTAATTCTGAAACATTCCAAATGCGAAACAAAAATAGGCGTATCGTTTATAATTGGGCGATATGAATTCCTGTACTGCTATTGAACTCGAAAGTTATTCATGACAAAAAACAAATTTTTACAGTACACAGCTCCATAACACAGTCATTCTTGCATGTTTCATTTGGAAAGGAATCACAATTAGTTTTGAAAAGACTGTTGGACGCAACTGCTATAAATGCAGAGATATTTTGGAATGAAGCATCTGTGAAGCCCAAGACGTTGTTAGAGGAGTGTAGTGTAAATTGTCAAAACATATCAAAGATATCTGAAAGGCTGCAACTCTCATTTAATATTAAAATGATACGAAAACAATTGCTGCGATCTGGCAATGTCTTGTCCTCTGTGATGGTCAAAGCACTTTGTTATTTTGGTGAAAAAAAAATTGAGCTGGACTATTATCCAACGGAGTCAAAAGGTTTTCTATTTCTTTATAACCACAAACTGCATCAGATCATCAGTCTGGCAGTTCGCCTTGATGGAAAACCTTGATTGATAATCTGATTTTTTTCCCCATGACCAGCATAAAGACTCTTATTCGCATATTTTCAGACTCTAACCTGAAATAATCACATATGCATTTATTAAACGAAGAGCCACTATTTTCGTGGGAAGCTTGCCTTTGGCATGATGCACACACAGAGCATCAGTCTGCAAGGGGAAAAAAAAAGAGAGAGAGAGAGAGATCGTGGAACCATTACTTTCAACATCCATGTCCAAACTCCAGCTCCGTTTTTTCTGGATGACTTTGCCCAGCGTACTGTAGCCTACTCGCACTGTCTGCGAGAGAGAAGCCGATCCTTGTTTACAGCGTTGATTCCACGGAGCTGAGAGCGTCAGACGGGGCTGGTAGTAAGCGTGGCCACTGCTTTTCGCCGCTGAAATCGAAAATAAAACAATAGATATACGCGCGTTAACCTTTTTGCTGCCGCGAATTTGCAATAGAAAATCTTTGTACAAGCGTTCGAGCTCAACATCTGCATCTGTGGCAAACGGGCATAGCAACGATTTTCAACTACAAACCTGACCGACCGTGTGGGCTATTGAAGACTGGAGAGAGCGGGAGGGGGAGAGGACAGGGGTGCTGCTGGCGAGACCTTTTTTCTCCGGATATTTTAGATCGGACGCTATTGGAGTCTCAATGAACGAAGGAGTTGGATATTCTCATTCATTTTCGGAAAGCCGACGTTCGTGAAGTACTAAACTGGCCTTTAATTGTCTTCCACGCCTCGGAGCCTCGTAATTGATTTAATGAAATTTGAAACTCTCAGTTGGGGATTTTGTGCATCTGTGACCGGGGACCCTCGGTTTAGCTGCTGCCGAAGCCAAGCGTGCGTTCCGCCTGGCGTTTCGAGAAATGGAGGCTGAAGATGCGGACAGTGCCATCAGTCTGGAGGAATCTGTGACTCGTGTTTTTTGTTAGCCACCCTTGCATCAATGAATCACCGGCGAGAATAACCCCGATTTCACGGATTTTTTATTTTCTTGGAAATATTATCTTGATTCTGAGTGATTCAGCTAGGTGGTCTATCCGAGGCAATTATACTGTAGCTGCAAAATTTTAAAGTTGATTTGGCTACTTTGTCTCCATTAGCTAGCTGGCTAGCCAACAACCGATTAAGGAGTTGCTAGCGAACTTGGTTCGATATTTGACTTTTTTTGGGAATTAGAGATCGTCTCCCATTGTGATTTTCGTTTTGGGGAAAGGACAGCCGCAGTTTGCCGTCAGTCAGTTGATATTTTGTTCCTCTGGAAAGTGCTTAATTTAACAGGAATGAGGTCTCGGACAGAAAGAGATCATTTGACCTTGTTTTGGGGTCTGCTGCTGTCTGTCCTCACTATCTGCTCCCTACCAGCTAATGGAGAAAGTAAGTAAGATTGCTGTAACGTTATGGTTTAAGATGACGTTATTTTCGCAATTTGTGTCCAGTTTGCCTCAAATATTCGTCCATATTCCCCTGATTGTGAAATTATTTCAGTGAACCAAAAACTCAGCCATCGTAGCCGTGTATCTACACGAATTCCTTGCTAACGTTAACATTTCATGGGTAACCCGACTGCTTGACAACGTTACCGTACGAGCTGCCCGTTTGTCATCAGCGCTAACGTGGGATAACTATGGCTAGAGATGATCTTTCGGTTTCAAGCTGCTCTTTCCCTGCAGTCCGTTGAAACCAGTTGGCTAAAATCGGCCAGGTGTCGCGCAAAAATGTGCGGCAGAATCGCAGTGTGGCGAATAGTGATCGGAATAACGTCAGGTGATGGGGATGGGGATTCCTGAACATGCGGTTTCTGACCTGAAGAGTCGTAAAAGCGGAAAGTCGCGCCATAACATCCCCGACAGGAGCTGGCTTTATGATTAAGCTTGGCTTTAAGCTTAAGTAAAACCCGGAGCAGCTCTTTACTTTAGTCCATGTTCCAGATCTGAAGTGGCTCCTGGTTTAAGTGCTGAAGTACACCCCCCCCCCCTGGGTTCTGTTGGGCGCGCATTATGGTTTGGATTAATGGCTAAGTACTGTAAATGCCATTTTAAACTTTTCTCATAGTTTAGCTGAGTTAATTGAATGATAGCCTCTAATTTCCTGACTGTGTAGTTGGCCAGTCAATATTATTTCCCTCCTCTCTTTAATTGAAGAGTTTTGGTTAACGTGAGCTTAGTTAGTAGACATTTAGGTTTATTTTCCCGACTCGCGATATTTAAGATTATTGCTCTATCCGTAAAAATGTTCCGGTAAGTTCACGTTAGCTCGTGCATTGAGCGTTCTCTGCCGTTATGCCGGAGTTAAAGATTATTCACCGGTCAGACACTTCAGTTAACGCTGTCATACTATGCGTAACTTTCTGCGAGTGAAATTAACGTAGGATGTTAACTGCTCATTGCTCCCAACTTCCTGTGCTCTGAAAACGCACTTTTGTTTCGAGTGCATAACGGTGATTGCTTAATTAATGATTAAACTACTGAGTTAACACACGCAATTTCGCCTTACTTCCAGTTTAAGCGACTTGTCCTAAGAGCGCGACAGAACTCAGAGGAAATTGGTTTCCGTTACCATTTCAGCATCATGCGGCTGGTCAGGCCACTGACACTGTTGGACTCAGCACTGTCACTTTTTATCCTGTGTTGTATATCAGTTTGTTTTAATGGTGTGTCGCCATCTGTGTACATTTGTGAGAAGCCAAAGACAAATTTCCACCTCGGTGGACAATCAATCAGTCACATGAGCGAACATACACTTGCGTGGCTGTATTTGAAGATTTCGATGTCGATGACTTATTTTTACTTTGTCACGAATTGGGGTCCGAAGTGACACAGATTAATGTTGCAACTGGTTTCGAATTTCACTGTTCGCTTATTGAACACATGAAATGACACCAGATGACCGAAACGCATTTCTGTGAAGGTTTAGATGTATTAACATTAGTCTGCGAATTGGGTATCTTGCAGCAGTTGGAGATGGACTATCAGATGGGGTAAAGGTTTATCCAGGATTAGTCATTTTTGACGGGCTGGTTTTGACATCGATCATGGCATTTAAAAAGTGTTCAGGTTGAATCAATAAAAAATATTTTTGCACCAAACCGCCCGGCCACCCGCGTGACGTTGTTGCTGATCTTTAGGCTACACCCCAAGGCAGGGGTGGGCAATTCCTGTCCTGGAGGGCGTGTGTGTATGCAGGTTTTTATTTTTATCAATTACCCTGACTAATTGACTTAGTTGGTTGCATACCCAAATAGATTTGTCCAATGATTAGATCAAAGAAAAATGTTTTATTAAGGGAGACAAGAGCAGTCTTTGGTGGTCTTTCATGCTGATTCAAATAAATGCTCCTGAAATTTCAGATTTCATAAATGGTTTGGCTAATTTAGACAATCAACTAATTAACGGTCATAAGTTGGTGTGAAAACCAGGGACAGATACGGCTCTTGTTGTCCACCTCTGTCCTAAGGAAACTCTTTGCGCTTTGGAATCGAGCTGCGAACATCAGGTGCGCGCATTGGTGGCACCGATGCCAGGTCATGGTTGCAACGATGACTTTTCTGGCATTGGCGATTAAGGTGACTGTGGCCGATGGCGACTCAACAGTCCAGTTTAAATCTACGATACGTGCGCTCTGGTGAATCGGGGATCTTCTGTTTGAGTTGGTCGCAAGTTGGCCGGCGCGTGTTATTAATGACAGGAACGTACTTAACCCACGGTGGTTATCCTGAATTACTTTTACACACAACTAATACCCGGGCAAGCCATCTGCCGATCAGCTGGACACACACTTCATTGCAGTATGTCCTTAATGTGCAAAAATGACGGTTGAGGTTATATTTTTTTGGACGGCTAATGGAAAATTGTGTGATCTAAACAAGAAAATTGAAACGTTCATGGTAAAAAACAGATTAGTCATACCCGGCCGGTTCAAAGTCACTGTTCTTAAGATGCGTACCCATGAATTTTGAGATTGAGGGTTGAGTTTTCCGAGAAACGGGATTGAAATGATGGATTGTGTAAGCAAACAGCATCGCCTCTGAACAGTTATAGTGTTTTAACGAGCCGAGCGAGTAGAGAGGAGGGTAAACTCTCAAGGAATGCAGTAAGCGGACGTTTGACGAATGAGCTTTAAAACAGTGCCACATCAGTCCTTGGTTGCAGTTACACCCTTGCGTTGTTATAGACCCTTCGTGTTGAGATGGGTTGTAACCCCGATTCTTTTCGGGCGTTCATAACAATGTACACAAGACCCCCCCCCCCCCCCAAAAAAAGCTCGAGTTGGTTTCCAGTGATCTAGTCCACGTACTATTTAAAACTAGTAACCCAAGTATGCTTCGCTGCTAAAACCAGTGGGCGAATTTTCGAACAATTTCCCTGAAGCGAATTAGATTTCA
This sequence comes from Gymnothorax reevesii, assembly GCA_029721435.1. Classification (NCBI taxonomy): domain Eukaryota; kingdom Metazoa; phylum Chordata; class Actinopteri; order Anguilliformes; family Muraenidae; genus Gymnothorax; species Gymnothorax reevesii. The sequence goes on along the minus strand of CM056574.1, from coordinate 24,465,662 downwards.
ATTCACCCCTCTGGAACTTTAGGCAACTTTTCATTAACGTTACAGGATAGGAATGATTTGCCAATGCACTGACCGAAGGCTTATCACAATCTTGCACCATTACTATTGGAAGTCTTTTTTTATTTAAGTATGATTAAGGAGGTATGTCGAGTTTCTAGAATTCAGAACGCCAGTTGAAAAAAGTGGGTTGGAAAGCGAACCGCTTGGTCCTGAAATGATTTGTTTGTTCTGTTCTTTATCGGCTGAATCAATCCTTTTAGTGGAAGGTAAAATGACTCGCACTGTAACAGAGCCTGTATTGTGGAGGGAGTCGTACGCCTAAAACTGTTAGTGGAGCTTGATTGCATTCTCTGACCTGGTACTTGTTGTTAGTGTATGTTATGCACTTTTAACAGAGTGCCTTCCACATGATGCAATATCCAGATAACTTTAATAATCCGTATATTGTGCGGATCGGCTGTACTGTGTAGGCTAAATGACTCGGAAGCTTCAGTGGTACGCGAACAGCCCTGACTGGCTGAAGTTAGAGTGAGAAGTCTCTACTTTTACTGCGATTGATATTTTCAAAGAATCTGAAGGAGAGAAGTCTAAATTAGACGCTTTTTTTGTATTCACTTGATCCGTACTAGACCCCCAAAACACCCAAAAAATTATTAATTCCATAGCCTACTACTCTGCTGTTCATTCTGCATGCTGCCTGCCAGGTTATAGCATTCAGAGGTATCCAAGTACAGATTGTGTTAAGAATTTAGATATTTCATTTTCAGTAGGTTTATTTTATTTATACTGCTATGTATGCAGAAACTTGGGGGGGGATGATAGTTGAGCAATTTTCATGCCATCAGTACGTGCACCATATGGATTTAGGTTTTCAGCTTTGTAGATGACACTGATTTGGCAGGCATTTGGAATGATGCATCCTTGGCACAGCAAAGGTACAGCAGAAAGTACCGGTATTTTGAAGTGTTATTGTGGGTTTTAAATGGAACCTCACACTAAATTAGCCCAACGCCTTCCCGCTGCTGCAAATTCTAAAATTCTAGAATAACGATCTGGTAGATTCTGGGCCAGTTTCACAGACATGGCTTAAGCATAGTCTTGGACTAAGCAGAGTTTTGCATAGAGATTTTCTATTTAAAATTGAATTTAGTCTAGAATTAAGCTTAATCTGTGTCTGTGAAACCGGCCCTCTGAGTTGTAAAATTAATCGGGATACGCACGTAGTATGTGGCCAGGTTTGCAGTCACCACACTCAAGGTTTCTTAAGTGTACTCGATTCTTAAGTGAGAGGATGACTGCATATTATCTAAATGCTGTTTGAGAACGTACGGGCGGACCCAGTAGCAGTGTGCATACGCGCGTGTTTATGCGTAGTTGGACCGCTGCATTTAATTGCTGTTTTTCAGGTCCTGCTGTGTACAGAATTGATGTTTGGTCAGCGTGGGATAGCAGTCGTGTGTATTTTGTATGCAAAATGCCCCGAGAGTCTTCATTTTCCTTAAACCCTCGTCAGCGCCTTAAATAGTCTCCATTGCAATATTTTAGCTTCATTCAGGTATTACCCAATAATAAAAGATTACAGCGAAATATGCAAACGCACAAAGTAAATAAATTCTAATATTTTTTTTTCCCCAGAGGAACCTTATTTCGACAAGCCATGCCTTTTTAAGGTCTCCTCGTTTCTCAGTTTGTTTGTTTATGCATGGTCAACTTTATATTTAAACCCTCTTCATGTCATTGAGCTATAATATGTTCGCAGTTTACAGTTATGTATGTACATGGATTTTGCTTCAGTATATCGGGAACATGATTTGTTGCGAATGTGAAAGCAAATAAAGATCAATCAGTCACATCTGCAAGCTTTTCTTGCTCAATACGAAAATGCTGGATGTTCTATTTATTGCATTCCTGGAATGCAACATTTACATCGGCCAGACAAGCTCGCCAGATGTGAATTCGAAATTGTTTGCTTTCTGTGCTTGAATATTTTGTTATGACCTTTTATTTCTGGGCAAGTGTCATATTTGTCCTTGGATGAAATGGGTTGGTTGGCTATTCCTGGGTTCATATGGATTCTGGGCTTTGTTTGGATATGGAACTGAGACATGTGGTGTGTCGTTTTTGTCGCATATTCTCTTGAATCATAAAATAAAGCGTGTTAGTATATTTTCTCACGTTTTTATTTTATTTTTAATATTATTTTTCTTTTTGCAAAGTTTGTCACATCTTTTGGTCAAGAAATTGTACAGGTTGTTTGTTTTATGGCATATATGGGTCTGATTTTGGGTATTTGGGAGCAGGGGCCTTGTTTATATTAAAAAAGCCCGCTTAAATTTTATGCAGAAATATTGTGTACACACAAAAAAGCAGTGTGTGGGGGGGAATATTTTAAAAACTGCTGATGAGGTAAATTGCTTGCAGTTTTTACATTAGTAATCAGGGTCAACTTTTAATTTTGCGTGTGAGCACAATCCTCTTAATTTAGTGAGTTTTATAATTTCATGTTTGATTTTATAAACCCAGAATTGGCAAGGAAATAGCTGTGTGCATCCCTACTCTGTCTGCACATTCTTTATTACGGAGGATCCAGATCACGAAAGACCGAAAACTTCCATCCTTCTGCCTGGAGTGGGTTACCTGTAATTTTTATTAGCTCGCCGGGACGCATGTCCGGAGAGCTATTGTCGTACCCCCGGCGTCCACGTCGGCGTCCGTCCGCGTGCAGAAAAACTTTAACCTTGCCCCGGCGAGCTTTGTTGTCTTTCTGTCAACTCTTGTTCTTTTCACTTTTTCTAAACTTCGACAGTTCGCCTGAAGTTTTTGTTGTACTGTTTCAACTTGCAGTGTTAAGTGACTGAAAAGCAATGGAAGTGGAAAGTGCTTGTATTGCTAGCCCGCATACGCTGCCTTTTTGCTGCCTTTGTTAAAAAAAGAAATGGGTTGTCTATATTGCATAACCTTGTGTTTCATTCGTGTCAAAGGATCATCAAGCCTCAAAATAATGCGATAATAATATTAAATCTGCTTAAAAATGTTAGCTAATGCTGTGCTTTGAGAAACGAGCATTATTAATTTTGCTTATCGTTGTACAGCTACTGTTGGGTTGTAAACTGTCCTCCCAGCAGACATATAAGTGCAGTGAAACTTGCTTGTTTCTTTCATTGTGAACTGATATCCTATTGGTTGTTCACAGGTGTGATGGCGCATTCAGACAAATGGTGTAAGTGTAGTACTGATTATAGAACAACAGACAGTGAGTGAGAAACTGCAGGAATGACATTCATCTCCTCACAAAAACGTAGTATTTTAAGTTATGTAGTGTCAAAGAGGATCTGATTTGGATCGGGCGCATCCTAGCAAAGCAAGATCCTTAAAATATGGTTGTATTTGGAGCAATATCTGATCCATGGATCATATTGGGACTTTGTTTTGATGATTGTCGCCTGTCGCATCGTTATTTGGTGGCAGTGGCTGCCGTGGGATTGCCTCTACAGAACAGGGAGATTGGGGACTGTTTATTTTCGGAGAGACCCCAGTCTAGTACGGGTGAGCCGTAATGGTGTCATTGTTTCTTTTCTTCGGTCCATTGACCACACCTACCGCTGAGTGCACTCCAGAGTGCTCTTGAACTTCTGGGCCCCTCGATGTCTGCGGCCCTGTTCAGCCCTGAAGTTCTGTGGATAAGCAGATGCTGTCCCTGTAAATCAAAAGGGATGGGGTGGTGATATCAGATAATTTTGTTTGTGTTTTAACTATGCAATCTCTCTTGCCTTTTTTTTTTTTTGTTTTTTTTTTATTTTTTTATCAAGGTTGGCTATCATTTGAAAAGTCCCCCTCTCCCATGGAGCCGTGGCAAAACAGTTTATAGAAAAAGTAGGCAAGTGGTTTAACTTCTGTTGTGAACAGCAGTTCTGTGATCTGTATTTTGTGGTGAGACGCATTTTTACGGTTAAATGCCAACACCTTTATAATTGACTGGTTTCCTTTTTTTTTTCTTTTTATTAATACTGATTTATTGAAGGAAAAAAAACTGTGCAACCCTACACCTTTTATGAAAATGTAAATTCCCCTTAATAAATCAACTAATTAGACAAATTTCTTTGATAATTGAGTTCAGTTTCACGAGACACCCAGGCTTGATGACTGCCAGCCATGTTGAATCTGTATAGATCCTGTCTGGGGATATGTGAAGCAGTCAAAAAGCAGCACATGATGCCGCGGTCTAATGAAATACAAGAATACAAGTTTGGAACTGCCGCCTCACACTGGGAAGGTTGTGGGTTTGAATCTGGGTAGGGATTTTCCTCTGTGGAGGTTGTTGGTTCTCCACTTGTGCGAGTGGGCTTCATCTGCACGCTCTGATTTCCTCCCACAGTCCCAAGATATGCATGCTACGCTAAATGGCCCGCAGATATGAGTGTTTCCCTTGCAATAGCGAGCTGTCTGCCTCTTGCCCATAGTCAGCTCTGATAGGCTTCAGCTCCTCTCACCATAATGAGGGAGAAGCTGCATAGATTATGAGCTGATGCATAACTATCGGGAAGCTTTTCACACAAGACCAGTTGGCCTTGGACATCCTGAAATGAAGTGATGATTTTTAAAAAAAGGGTGCAGAAATACGTGTTAAACCAGGTGAACTTTGTGTCATTAAATGTGTGACACATGCAAAAAAAAGAAAAAATGATGGGGGCAAATACTTTTTCACTGCAGTGTATGTCTTCATTTGCCCAATGTTTTGCTTTTCCCCAGTTTCATTTGATTGCTGTTTTTCTTTTCCTTTTTTTCAGTTCTTAGTGCAAGTTGACTTGGGGACTTGGCCTGTTCGATGAGAGGGAATAAAAATGTTCCCAACTACGGAATTTTGTTGTATGCAGCCTTCCTGTTTGTGACACTTTTGACTTGCGCTTTGAATTTTGTTAATTTTGAATGTTTGGTCGGTATTACTAAATGCAGTTCGGTCACCTTTCTGATTCTGCTGCAGAAAAATTTCCATCTGTCTGCTTCTGTTGTTACTGCAAAAAGATTGATTTATAGAAGGAGTCGGAGAGAAGGAAGCACAAGTTTTTAAATGGAATGGGTGAAAATATTCCACATATAAGACTGTCTGCTGACTTGGGAGAGTACAAGGCAGCAATGACACAAGAGGCTGTGTCATTGATGCCTGTTGTTGCCACGCCAGTGGGATTACAAGAGATTAACCAGCTGAATCTTGCACGTTTAACCACTGCCCTGTTCCCTTCTTTGGGTTCTGTTTCTGCACTTCCTCTTGTGACCACCAGGGGCGCAGTCGAGGCTCATTTGAAAAAATTCTTCCCTTCTTGATCTCTTGCATATTCGTGCCAGCATGTACTGGGCTTTTTTTTTTTTTTTGTTCAAGTGCGGTGATATTTATTTCCCCCCACTTGCATCATTACGGAAGATTGTGGCTAGCCAAAGTGAGGCCGAGGAAAGTGAGTCCACCTCAAACTCAAAATGGTTAGTTACTTCATCATGATGTCAAAGCAAACCAAGACACGCAAGTAGTATTTAAGGTCAAATTAGCTTTTTCACTCATGATGCAAAAGGGTAGGATTTTGTCAGTGGATGGGAGTGGGACACCCTGAAAAACTCCTGTCTGTGTTTTGCTTAAATATAATTTAAATTCTGGTCATAAACAAATTTAAAACCTTTTGTTGTTTATGGCATACAATATGCAATTAAAATGTTCAAAACTGGGCATTTCAATGTTGTAACATTCGTGACTGGTAATCGAAAGCATTGAAGGTCTTGGACTTGAGCTCCTAAATTTTAGAAGCAATTAAAAAAACCCTACATATAAAGGCTCAAAATCTTAATTGGGAGTTTGAGAAGAACTCTATAAGCTCTCTAGCTCTGAGGGGCTTTGTGAATACCGGCTGCAGCTGTTTTGTTGCTGCAGGAACACAGGAGTTTGGTGTTACTTGGTCCTGCGTGTTCAGTGCAGAAGAGTTGGCTGGTGACTGTCAGTATATCCGTCCCTACTCGCGTGTCGCTCCCGCTATGCTTTCTTGATGAATGGCGCCACATGGCTCTCGGTCAGCAGGTGTTGGTTGCTGCTCGTGTTTACAGTCGGGCTCGGTGCCGTGATGGCACGGTTTAGCGTGGCTGTGCCCGCTCCTTCTGGGAGGTCGGACTACAGTGGCTAAGACTGCGGTTATGCGACGGACCTCCGCTCCCTGTTGTCACTTGACTTGACTTTCCCCTCCTGACCGAGTGGCCGCAGCGAGATGTTTTTGAGACTCATTTCTAGATCTCCCTAAAAGCTCCTTGGCTGGCTTCAGCTTTGGGCGCAAGTACCTTGTTGTTTAACCATAGCTCAGTTTTTCTTCCTCATCTCATTCTTTCTCTGTGTGCTGATTAGTTGAGGCACCATGAAATTTGGATAATGGAGATTTTTGGCCGACGAATCCGGAAGAAGTTATGTCACTTTATTTCACATGATGCAATATGTGCTTATGTGTGTCTGGAGGTGGGTATGAGTTTGTGCCACGGAGTTAATCTGCATGCCCCTCAACCTTCTCTCCCTCGGCCCCACTGTCAGTCCGTCCATCCGTGCGGAGTTGGCCCCCACGGATGTTGGAATGCGCGTCACTCTGCTGTCGCTTGCTCAGTGCAGCGGCTCCAGTCAAAAGCTTCAGGACCGCCCTTTCCGGGGAAATGCCACTGCTTATTACGCACCATTAAGTCGTAAATCTGCCCCTAACAAAGACTCGCCGCGTGTTTTTAAGAGTGTAACATCATTAAGATTTTAAACGTAAACACTTTCTTGCAGGAGAATGAGTGTAGTTGTTTCAAGTTTTTAGGAATAGGTTTGAACAATAACTTCATTGCTGTTAAGAATATAGACTTTAGCATTTTAGCATTAGCTCCTGGGACCACATGGAGTACGACAGATGTTTCTCACTCCGCTCAGTTTTCGCAGGCCTACTCCAAAATGTCTTTTTGCCCGTGCCGCTTGTGCAATGCTAGTAAATAAAGCGTAAATCTTCCGGCTTTTTTTCCAGTAATAAATAGAACTTGTTTTTGCTTCACTTCCTTTCACAAATGCCTCTCTAGATTGGCATGAACAGTGCGTTTTAACTGCGGTAGAAGCCTTTCTGTGTCTGCTCTTTTCAGATACTGGGGGTCAGCGTTAGAAAACCTGCTTTTAATATGAATAACATTCTCCATAAAGAGTCAGAATTCGGGCAATAAAGAAATCGCACGGAGGGGCTGACTCTCGGCCCTGGAGGCATCTCCATATTTCTTTGAGTTATTACTCGGAAATGTGATTTCAGTTTTAAGAACTTATCCTTTAAGGATATTGGAAAAGATGTTGTAATGAAACCATGCCGCGCGAAAGCCGGTTCGCTGCTACGGCTCTCACCCCAGGCTTGCTTTCCCATAGTACTTTGCACATTTGCTTTGAAGAAATTCTTACAGCTTGAAGGCAAAATGCCTGTGTCTGTGAGCATGTATCTGGATGTGTGCAGAATGTGTGTGCGTGTGAAATTGATGGCACATAAGCGGTGTGTGAGTGCAGGGGTGTGTGTGTCTGTGTTCTTGTGTTTACACAGACAGCGTTGGTGTGTGTTTTGGAGGGGGTCTAAGCTTCCTGTTGTAGGCCAGAGACGGGTTATCAATTGCAAACAGGAGTTTGTTGGATCCCATTACTGTGCCAGAGATATCTGTTATCTAAGCAGTGTGAAAATCCCAGAGAGCAGCAGTGACCTGACCCTCTCTTTACAATTTCCCCAGTGTGGGTATTGGTCTTGAGCGGCAATCCTTGCAGGTCTTTTCCTGCTCTGTGCTTGCAGGTCAATCGCTTGCTCGCTTTCTTGTTCGCTCGCTCTTTTTTTTTTTTTTGTTCTTTTCTAGTGTGCTTGTATTCTTGAATGCCATCACACTCTCACTCTTTTTCAATCACTTGCTAGTTCTCGCTGGATCATTTTCACACTCATATTCATTTCTTTGCTCTTCTATCCATTCTCTTGACTTGGACTTACTACCTCCGCCCAACGTAGTTGGAGGATGTCATGTGATCATTACTGTTTGTCTGTTGGTTGGTTTGTTTGTAAGCAGGATCACGCAAAAAGTTATGGATGGATTTTCCTCAAATTTGGTGGAATGGTTTAGTATTGTTCAAGGAAGAGGTGAATCGATTTTGGGGGATCAAGGTCAAGGGCGTGCAAAAGGTCAAAAACACATTAAAAACTTATTTACGCAAAGACTACAGGACTGCATAAACACGGGTTGCTAGCTAATGCTGGCAAAAATAACATTGAGTACATTGGTGGAGGTACATGCGCTCTGTGAGCGCAGCTCTAGTCTGTTCATGAAAACTGGCGTCTGAATTTTTCAGCTTTGACTGATACAGTCGAAGGCCACGTATTTGGCTATTTCTCTGGATTTGCCCCACTGGATTATGCCTTGATGCAGAGCCTTCCCTAATCCTCTCTGAAGGGGCAGTCAAATTCCTGCTACATGCCGTGGCCAGTAAGATTGACAGATGGTGTGGGATGAGAAGTAACTTGACCCCCCCAGAGGAAGGCTGTAACTAACTCCACCACTAACTAAGCTTCTACTTGCACCCCCGGTGAAGACTCGCTCTTCGGCCGATCTCGGCTCAGTGAATTGTCGATGGTTTTGATTGGATTTTCATACTGCCACCGGCACTTCCGATCCATGCAAATTTGAGGTGAGGCGGATTTCCGAAGGTCCCACAGTAAAATTCCCTTTACGCTCCGAGGGTGGAACGGTTAGTAATATTGCCTTCGGGTGCAGAGACATGAATGACTCATGAATGACTCGCCTGTACTAACAGTGGGAGTGTTGACTGACTCTTATCCTCTGTAGTCATGTATTGTTGCCCATGTTGACGGGCTGCAGCTAAAAATTATTTCCATCTGTTGATTATTTTCACAATTCATCAATTAATCAGAATTGGTCATCGGTGTCCCCCAGTGCAGTGTGATGTCTTCAGATCGCTTCTTTTGTCCTGCAACAGTCCCGAACCTAGACTTTGTATTTGCTATGATAAATAAAACAAAAAAGTAAGTAAAACAAAAAATCTGTCCATTTAAGAAGCTGGAATCAGCGAATGTTTGACATTTTTGCTTTGAAAAATGACTGAAAGGATTAATCGATTGTCAAAGTGGTTGGCAACTTTTATTTTTTTTTGGTCGATTAATTGATTACTCGTTAACGCTCTACTATGCTGTGACAGGGTCATACACGTGATGTTGTGAGTCGCTCTGGTTTTGGGTAGCTGGGGATGCAGCACTGGTTTGTCTCTGTGCAGAATGGCTGCCGTTGAGGCTATGAAAGTAGGCAATGAGCGGGAGGGACAGGATGGATGGGAGCCTCAGGCAGGAGATGAGGACTTCCTCCCTCCCCCCGGGGCTATGCAAATCCCGCTAGTTCAAAGCCGCACCTCTAACGTGACACGGAACCGAATGACGTGTCAAAGCTGGCAACATTTTAATGAGAGGCAAAGAAAGGAAGTCCATTTCTCTCTTCTCTACCCCCCCCCCCCCCTTCGGTCAAGTTCATGAACTGTGCTATAGGGAACACGTAAAAATTTCTATGGAAATCTTTGTTCTATGGAAATTTTTTTTTCTTCCCTTTGGAAAGCTAAGGAGCTTTATTTTGCTGCCTTTTATGCTTTTCTGCATTTTGAAGTATTTGGCAGGGGCTTTTCATCTAGAGCTTTTGAACTTGGTATGTATATAGCAGATTGGTGCACCAGCCAGCCTGCTTGTCGCTCTCATCTGAGCTGCGCCGCTCTTGCCCTGGATGACCATGTGGTTTCACACTGCTGGTGCCACCAGACTGCATGCGGCCAATCAGCCAGAGGCGGCGCTAATGGCTAATGCCTGACTTTTGAAATCCACCCCGTTCACACTGAAAGTGACTGGGGTTTGCCTTGAAATCATACTGGCACTACTTTGATGTTTGTGGGAGGGGACAAAAAAAAAACTTGGTCCTGCATGTGGTCTTGAGCTATGTCAACATGTGTTGTCGCTGGTTTCCAGAGCCGAGCCATTTATCCTTATCCTCGGTGCAGTTTTGGTGGCATTCAGCTCTTGATCTAAATTGCGAGGCTGTTTAATAACTTCCACAGTATGGAGCTCAGTTTTGCATGAAGAGGTTGTGCTGTCTTTTCAGATTGGCAATTGATAATTTTTGTTATATGTAGATGGTTCCCTACCTCCCTTTCAGGCATAATATCTTGCATCGATAATTTTTCAGCTGGGTTGTCAAAGGTAACAACTCTGTTGCTTGCACATTCTAGTATTAATGGCCTTGAGTAGTATTGATAGCCTTGAGTTCTCCTTAGATGACATGATTTGCTGAATAGTATAGCTGGCACCAGCAACCAGGTTAGGCTACTTGTTTCAGCTGAGGTAATATGAGCCAAAATACCCCTATAAACATTGCTGGAAAAAAAAGAAAAATACAAGCCGTGGTTCATAAATTTGGTAGGACTGGTACACCACGTTTGTCTGTACATGGGGGAACAATATTCGGTGTTGGAGTCATATTTTAGTAGCCTGCTTAACCTCTTTTGACCTGGACATCAACCTGTATTCCCATCGCTAAGTAGCCATACCCCTTGTGTCTGACAACCACGTGCCACATTTGTGAAGATTTATGCCGCTGAGGGCCCGGCTGTCGACTCGCATGTTTCTTACTCGTCCAAATAACACAGCGTTTCTAATGCACGATAACAAGCACAGCTCCTCTCTGCTGGCTTCCCTGAGCAGTGTTCACGGTTTTCACCAGTACGGCTGGCTGAATGAATAGGGCCGGCCTCACACACTGCTTCTGTGGGAGGCCCCTCCCTTGTGCTCCCTTCATGGGTTTTTATTAATGGCTTCTGTCAACAGGAAGTGAAGACCAGAGCTTCTCTTGACCAACAAACAAATTACTCTTTGTGTTTGAGTTGATCCACCCTCTCTCTCTCTCTCTGCCACCGGCACTCCAAAGCGGAGGGAAAATTCTCAATGAAACTAAAGAGACGGGCGGCTCCCTGGTTCGTAAGCGTGGCTGCTTGGCTTTTTGACGAAAGGGAAAAGCGGCTAGCATTAAGTGGAGAATTGATGACTTCCTTTTCTAAATTTGAGAGACTCGCGTGAGTCGCTGAAGCATGTCTGCTCACAGTCATTTTTTTTTTGCGTGTGTGCGCGTGCGGGCGTGTGTGCTCAAACTTGAGCTTTGAGTTGTGAATACATTTTTTTTTTTTGGTCCAACTTGAATTTCTGACCACCTGCTCTGCTTTTTTCTTTCCTATCCATGTTGTACATCTAACATAATTGCTTTGTTGTCCTAGCTACATGCGGATACACATGAATTTTTGCCTCATCTTTCAAAGCACATCCTTTGATTTGGTTCCTCTCAGGCAAAGTGAAGTTGTTGGTTCTCAGGTTATGAATTTTAGTTGCTGTGCATGGATTGAGTGTCAGCCGTTTTGTTACGCCTATTCTGCTTGCTAGTAGGAGCTAAGCTCCTGTAAGAACTTAACAGGTTTAGTTTAAGTCGCTCGAATGTCAGGATATTTCCACTGTGCTCTTCGCTGGATGAGTTTAGCTATCAGAAATCTTCCTGCCTGTCAACTCCTTCCCATAGTCATCAGTCTGTCCGTGCGTCCATCTGTGCATCCATCTGTAATAATTTTGTTTTTGGAGTAGAACTTGAATACCGTTCAATATTTTTTAACGAAACTTGCTGTGTGCATTAATCAGGTCCCGGACTGGTGTCTTTTAATATTTTGGGATTTCTGAGATTTTTACTTGTTTTGTTATTGGTTAAATAAAGAGATTGCGCGCACCAGGTGCATGTGTCATCGTCTGATCATTCTGATTTTATTTCTTGTCCGTGCACCACTCTGCATTTTCCTTTTGTGGAAGAATAGGAAACCATTAATTGCATATTGGCCAAAAATAAACATTTAAAATGATCAACTTGACTGTTCCATATTCACTCATTGCATTGTCTCACATACAAGCTACACTGGGTGCCGCAGACGGAGTGCATTTCAGAAGCTGAGACAGCATCTTGGCAATAATTTTTATCGACACTTAGTCACTCAATAGACTTCATCATGTCCACTTTGTCTGAGTTGGAGATGTTCACCTTTAGTACAGCATTGGTTGCTTCCGTTTTTTTTATTTAAATGTTTGGTGCTGAGGATGATGGAAGAAAGTCCTGGCTGTTTTAATTATATCCTTAAACGCCGAATGGCGTTTCGGGGATATTATGTTTTTGGCCCGCCCGCCCGCCGCGCCGCCCTACGTGTTAACGCGATAACTTCAGTAATATTTCAATTAGAGATTTCATGTTTTGTATATAAGTAAGTATATATAAGAGGAAGTACTGATTCGATTTTGGACAATGTACAATTTTTAGATTGGCCACCAGGGGCCAAAAACTGAAAAATCACTGTTTTTATCATATCTCTGGAAATATTTGTCCGATTGACCTCAAATCAAGTGCAAATGAAAGGTCATGACCTGAGAATGTGTCCCACGATAACATTATACCTGTTTGGTTCAAAATTTTGACACAAGGTGGAGCTTTGTCACACAAAATTCACCATTTTTGCCATATCTTTGGAACCATTTGTCCAATTGACATGAAACTATGTGCACCTGCAAGGTCATGACCTCACAACATGCCACATGATGACATCATACCTGTATGGTTCAATATTTTGCCACCAGGTGGCGCTTTGTGATGGAAAATTACCATTTTGGCCATATCTTCAGAACCATTTGTCCGATTGACCTGAAATTAAGTTCAAATGAAAGTCTATTCAAGGACAAATCAAGAATTGGGGAATCGGAGGATTGGAGGCGTTCAGGAATATACCCCAAGCCATCGCCTCTGATGGCAAAAGCCTAGTTTTTTTATTCCTTCTTGTGCCCCTCTGTGAAGAACAATTGAAGTATGGCTTTTTAGGAATAAAGCTAGCTTAATTCTTGACTTAGTCGAGGTTGCTTTCCTCATCAACATTTGCCACTTTTAGAATTATCTCGAAATCATTGCAGGTCAGCTGTTTGTTGGTTTATCTGGTTTCCTTTCACCTCACAGTTTTCCCCTTGGAAATGTTGATTTGTGGATTCCTCAGATGAGACTAATTTAAAAAAAATTAGCCACTGGCTTGTCTCCCGTATTAGCCATAGAATTGCTAATCCAGTGGCAGTTAGATGCGACTGCGCATTGCATTAGTCATCATTTTGTCTAGCTGCTACAGTCATGTGCTCAAAACAACACCTGTCCTTGAAGGCCAGGTGCTTGTTTAGCTGTATTGTTTCTTAATGTAATGAAATAGTGGCAGCTGTTGCATTACTGAAAGGACAGTATATTTTTGGTCAGTTTTTGATGTATTTATTCAAGCTAAGATTAAGCAACCATAATCAATTGTTATTAGTCCATTTATATTGCCATTTCTACTATACTGGGTCTGAAGAGCAATTTATTGGCTTTACTGTGAAATTTTACTTTTCATCAGAAACAATAGTTATTCTCATATGTTGCAAAAGTATTTTTTTATTTATTTTTTAAGATTTAATTTGTTCCGAAAAGGGGCAGCTTTTTGCTTTGTGACAGTCGTGATGATGTGGAAATAAAAGGAAAGCCTACCGAAAATTGAAAATGAGATTCATTGTAATTTATCACTTTCTAATCGAACTGTACCCCTGTGAACCTGAATTAAACCATAAAACCGATGAAATTTCCCACTCCAGTGTAATTCCATCAAGAACTCTAGTGCTTCTGGCTCATTCCTCATGCCAGAATTTTGTATTTTAGGTCAGAAATATCTAAAATTGCCCTTGAACTTTGTCTGTGCTGGTTTTTGTAACAGTCTTGGTACTTTTAAATTGTTGAAAATGGGTGTGCAAGTTATTTCAGGTATTTGCTCTCAAGAGCGGGTTTTGCTTGTTGATTTAGTTCTGCTGACCAGGTGTCTTTGCTCTCAGCAATTAGTGCTCGCCTTATTCTGGTCCCCGTAAAGGCAAATCTGGTTACAGGACTCTTAATCCCCAGACTTCTCGTCCCCTTGGAATTTTCGTCCCTGGACTCTTCGTCCTTGTATGGGGCAATACATTTTGGGGGACACCGGATTCTCAGTAGTTTTTTAGGAAGGTGGGTCAAGATCCGTTTTCAGAGGGAATTCGATTGTCCTCCTTTTAATTCCAGTGACAGTCTTTCACGTCAGGGGATTAAAAGTCCATGGGGACGAAGAGTCCATGGACGAAAAGTCCTTAAGCTGGCAAATCTGTGACATGACATCAAAATTCTATTCAAAATTCAGTTTGGCCTGTATATCTGGGCTGAAACCATTGTCATAAACACTAACTCTCTACTTTGTGTATATTGTATTTACAGCCTTGATTCTTATGTACATCTTTGATCAACTTGCATTAAAATGTTTAACTTTGGTTCTCGATGAATGCATTTTTTCACTAATCAAACAATTCTACCTGTAACACCCCTATGATCTAAAATGGAAGCATCTGATTGTGGTTTCGGGGAACAGTTACTACACAAGCCCGTCGATTTTGGCCGCGATCCGAAATCAAATATGGCTGCCGCAGCTGCCATCTTGAATTTCCATTCCATGTGATAACTGAAAAACGCCATCACCGATTATCATGATTTTTGGTGCGGGCATCGGGGTACAGTTATTAAACAAGCCTGTGGATTTCGGCCGTGATCCAAAGTATGGCTTCCACAGCCGTCATCTTTCATTTCCATTCTGTGCAATAACTGAAAAACGCCATCCCATGGTGACATCTCATTTTCATGATTTTTTTAAACAAAGTACCTTGGTATTAATTATGTGGCAAAACCAAATTTCAGATGCACAGTCTTCATAGTTTTTGAGATATAAGCCCTCAAAGTAGCGACCCGTTGCCCCTTTTTATCCCCCCTGCATATAATGCGGGGGGATATAGCGATCAGTGTGTCCGTCCGTCCGTCCGTCTGTCCGTCCGTCCGTCTGTAATAAAATCGTTTTCGGACCAGAACTCGAAAACTATACCACTTACAAACACCAAATTTGGTATGGAGCTTCTCCTTATGGTCTAGTTGTGCCTTTTGGGGGTTTCGGTCCGTTCGTCTGTCTGCACAACCTGTAGGTTACACAACCTACAGCCGGGGGATCCGCCATTGCCAGATGGCTCTTGTTTCGACTTGCTAGAAAACGTCTTCATTTTCGTTCAGCTTTGGAGCTTCGTATCACAGGAGATAATTAAGATTGACTACCAAATTTCATGAGGTTAACAGATTTATACCCAGGCTTTCAGAATATGAATTTATCAACAATATACTTTTGTTTTATTTCTGAATGTTTAAACATACCACATTTGTTCGTGTGATAAATTAATTGTTGGTTTTTAGGGACCCACCAAAGACTGTATTGTACAGGTGTAATATTTGAGTGCAGATGTAAGCAAGACAAAAAGCAGAAAAGAATCGAGATTCTTGCCTAGTAATCAGTGAGTTGAAAATGGTATTTTTCTAAAAATGCGAAAAAAAATTACCACATGTTGTTTGAGCATCTGACCATTTTCACAGCGATTCAATGTTTTAATATTTCTACACCATTAGGATACATGTTGGGTAGGGATTAACCGAAATGAAAATTTTTGGCCGAAACCGAAAATCAAAAACGAGAAACGCTTTGCTGAAAACCGAAACACTGAAAGAAATGATTACGCCAATTTTTAGTACTATTGCATTTATGGCTATGGCTGTGTAATTACCTAAAGTCAAGGCATTGCAATTGCAAAAATTAATATTCATGCTTCAAAGAATAAATTGCTAAGAATTTTAATTACAAAATTATGAATATATTTATTTCGCACTGACATTCCAACAAAGCACAATATAAAATAAAATTATAAATAAAATGTTATACTTGGTCCCACTCAAGAATAACCTACAGGCCTATAACTGACTGGCCTATTACTGGCTGCTGAAAAATTGAAAATTAGATATGTTATGTGACAACACAGCAGCCCACTGATTGGTCAGAGAGAATCCTCTCTGCGAAAGACCACTCGCTTCCGCATTGTCGCAAGGAAACTGGCTTCACTTGCCATCACTGAAACAGGTCTCCAAATTGTGTTTTTGAATCGCGTGTTATTATTGGCAGCTTGATAAATATTTTGTTAAACAAACGCAACCTTGTTTGTGCGTTGCGTTTGTTCACCAATGCTGCTGCATTTATGAAATGCGTTTCTTTGCCTGTGACCATGTTCGTAGCGAAATTGGAAGCAACAGTGTTCCCCTAATTCCCCTTGAAAGTTATTATGCTGTCCCTATTTCACGAAAATTGCGCGGAAAATAACTTTAGGGGTGCTGTTGAAGCATTTTGTTCTTCGGAAAAGCATCACATGAGATGACGCGTCGTAAAGTGATAAATTCTAATACTCTGCCATCTCCTGCGATTTGCGCATTTGCTACGCGTTTTGCCTTCAATTTCAAACTGATTTGTTTATGAAGCCTGAATGTCAAGCTGATAAACAATAATTGTCTTGTCATGTGTTATTTGCTTCTTTGTTATGAAGGGAAAATGGTAAATTATCACCCTCTGTGTGTTGTGATTCCATACTTTTTCCAGGGGTTGTAGCGGAACACGTGAAGCGGCGGGACATAGTATTCACGACCGTCCGTCCGTCCGTACGTCCCAAATCCTTGTCAGCGACATATCTCAAGAACGAATTGACGGATTTTCTTCAAATTTGATGTCAGCATGTATTAGTCTGATGCCCCGACGCCAGTCGATTTCGGTGACCTTCGCGCCATTCTCAAGGTCACACCGACAGATTGTGCATTTTCACACTGATAGCCTTGTCAGCGAGATATCTCAAGAAGGAATCGACGGATTTACTTCAAATTTTATGTCAACATGTATTAGTGCGATACCCCGGCGCCAGTCGATTTTGGTGACCTTCGCGCCATTCTCAAGGTCACACCGAGAGATTGTGGATTTTCACACTGATAGCCTTGTCAGCGACATATCTCAAGAACGAATCGACGGATTTACTTCAAATCTTATATTAACATGTATTACTGTGATACCCCGGGGCCAGTCGATTGCGGTGACCTTTGCGCCATTCTCAAGGTCACTCCGAGAGATTGTGGATTTTCACAGTGATAGTGTTGTCAGCGAGATATCTCGAGAACGAATCGACGGATTTACTTCAAATCTTGTCAACGTGTATTAGGGTGATACCCCGGCGCCAGTCCATTTCAGTGACCTTCGCGCCATTCTCAAGGTCGCACCGAGAAATTGTTCATTTTGACACGATTTCACATTTTGTGGCGGGGGACAAAGACACGTTAATGTCAAATACTTGTTATATTATGGAATACTGATGGTACACAAATGCCTTGAGAATATATAGCCGTTTTCTATGAATATTCTATGCCTTTTACGGATATCATTGCTTTGTGTTTTTAGGTGGTAAGTTACTTAATGTGCAAGCGAATTGGACGCAACACCAGCTGCTATCTTATGCATCAGGATAGTGTCAAACAGAAATGACAATTGAGCACTCGCGGACTTCAGTGTCATAACGTGTTGACGGTAGTGCGTGTCCCCTGATTTAAACACACAAATATTTAATGAACAAAATCGATGGAATAAAAGTCCGGACAGGCGCTTACGCGTTTTTTGCTTGCATCATCACAACATACTGTTTCGGTCGTATTGTTTTGGTGTTAAAAGTCTTTCAGCCGAAAACCTAAAATGCATTTTTTTGCCATTTTCGGCCGAATGCATCCCTATAATGTTGGGTCTCACTCTGTGCCAGTTATCAGCTTGGTGGATCTGCTCCTTGCACTTTTACTGATTTTCTGAAGTACGTGCCCATCTTACTCATTCACCCAGTGTAATGCTTGCAACGTAACCAGATGTAAAAGACTGAGACTTGCATGTGAAAATTTTGCACTGTTTTAAAATGGTGCCATACATACTGTATTGCCAATACTTATTTAAAAAAAATCTTTATAAATGTTTGTGATGGAAGAAGGACTGGCACCCTGTTTAATAACACGGTTGTTGGAATTCACAACGCATGAAGGGAGTGCTAAATTGGTATTTATTTTGTGAAACTTGTGAAAGTATAAGTCCTTCATCAGACCACTGAGTTACTTGTTGCTGAATTTTTTATGAAAAAGTTAGGCTGTATAAAAATAAATTAAAACTGCAGGTTGAGTTTGACTTGGTGCTCACTATGGCTTTCGCACTTTTTGTTCCAGTTTGCGGCCCAAGTATTGACATCAGGAATGACATCAGTGAGTTCAAGAGGCTGGAGAACTGCACTGTGGTTGAGGGCTACCTCCAGATTCTGCTCATCGGCGACAAGACTAACAACGTCAACCAGGAAGTGTTCCGCACCCTCAGCTTCCCCAAGCTGACAATGATCACGGACTACCTGCTCCTGTTCCGTGTTTCGGGCCTCGACAGCCTTAGCGTGCTGTTCCCCAATCTGTCCGTCATCCGGGGGCGCAACCTCTTCTACAACTATGCCTTGGTCATCTTCGAGATGACCAGCCTGAAGGACATCGGCCTCTACAACCTGCGCAACATTACCCGTGGCGCCATCAGGATCGAGAAGAATCCGGAGCTGTGCTACCTGGATTCAGTTGACTGGTCGCTCATCATGGACGCCGAGTTCAACAATTTCATCGCCGGGAACAAGCAGTCGAAGGAGTGTGGGGACGTCTGTCCTGGAATTATGGAAGACAAGCGCTACTGCATCAAGACCAGCTTCAATGACAACTATAGCTCCCGATGCTGGACCTCCAACCACTGCCAGAAAGGTATGAATGTATGATGTTTTTCCGCTGTGCTGTGAGGACAGACTGAGGACATTGCATCAAAGAGCTTGGGCTCAACTGAGATTTCCAGTGTAGAATTTTGTCGGATCTGAGGTTCCTGTTTGAGAAACTTTGGTTGTGTGAAGTTCCTGTTTATGTTTGGCTTGTAAACAGGGTGCAAAATTAGCTTCTTTCCCCTCTGCCCAATGACTTGTGGGTCTTCAAATTTTACCTGCCACTCAATGGATGACTGGTTTTTGGCTTGTGGAGGAAGCAATTCTACTAGCCCCTTATTTTACTTGCATTTGGCTAGTGGCTGATGCTAATTTGTGCTCTATTTTAAATCTATTTAGGGAGGAGGACTGAAATGAATTGATCATTGAAAAATTAATTCATGGTCATTCCCATGATTCGCCTTGGAAAAAGAGAATTACTTTTGTTTTGTTATGGTAGGTTTGGAAGATTACTTCTCTAATAATTTAGACAATTGCCTGTATTTATTTTTCCCTCCCTGAAGAGGGCTGTGGCTGAGCTTTCTGATCTGGCTGGGCGGGATGTCCCTCCCGCGGACTGTAAAGAATTCTGAAATTCTGGTCTGTGGACAAATTTAGTACATCCTTGTTACTGACTTATTGATTATTATTATTTTTTTAATTCTGTTGACTCAATATATGTATTTTTTCCAGTTTTTAGAATAATAAGCTTTTTTGTAAGGTCAATTCAAGAATAAATGGGGATAATGGTTGAATTTAATGTAAAAAAACTGGCTTTGTGTGTTTGGGGGATAGATCTATTCTTATCAGGGTAACGAGATGCTTGCTTTATCCTGTTAATTAAGGGTTATGTTTGTGCTGCATTTTAACTTAATTGCCGTACTTTACCAACAAAGCACAAGTCCTTCACTTGTTTTAAAGGAGAAGTGTGGATATTTGAGCTATTGTGTTGTGCAAGCCTTATCTTAACAGACTGGCAGTGATTAAGTATCCGCACAACTGGAACAATGAACAAGAACATAATTTGGATGCCTCGAATGTTTCCTTGGACATTCCTGCTGTTTGGGGAAAGAAAAGGACAGTGATGCATTTTACTTATATTGTGCTGGCGTGTCTGGTGCATTCCAGCCCAGTGTTTACCCTGAATTTCATGCCTGGAAGTATGACCCACTCCCAAAAGCCATTGCACTCCTGCCTGTCCTGGGAATATGGCCCGATGAGACTCACCAAACTTTATTTCAGAATTAATTTCGCCCTTATCTTTGTCCTCATCCTGTTTTCCTCTTTAGTGCTGGGAATTTTTGATGAGTTCTCATAAAAAATGGGTAGTTGAGGCATCAATTGGTGGAGGGCCGGCACGGCGCTTTGAACTACTTGCGCGGTTAAAGATGTTTTATGGGGTGTAGGGTGCCGGGTCAGGCAGCGGGTCTGTGATGAACCTTCCGGAGTTCTTTGCTGTGTTAATGGCGGAGGGGCTGGCGCCTACGTGCCTGCTGCTCTTTTGACTGGGATCTCCTCGTAGCACGCAGGCGGAAGACACGGGCCTTGTTCTCTTGGCCCCGCTTCCGGCCTAAATATCAGAATGGTGGGAAAATGTTCTCTCGAGGAACACTCTGCTTCCCTGATTTAAAGGATTGCGCGTTCATCCTACCGTTAACCGCAGCTGTGTGAACCACCCCCCCACCCCAAACTCACGCGTCGCCCCCGCCGACCGGTCTCGGACACAAACGGAGGAAAGAACAAGTGGCTTCCTTAGTTACAGCTGTTATGTTGGACCTGGGGGGGTCATGTAGTTATTGGTCCTCAGTTTCAGTATTAATTAAGAGGATGTAGATGTTTATTCTTTCAAGGCATTAGTGCGGATTTCCTGCATGTTTCTCGCTGCGATTATCAGATGATTTTGGGCTCCCACCGGAATGACTCCTGGACTACACTATTCATGGGAGTAGGTGGTTGGGCTGGAGTGAGGTTTTGAGTAAATTTCCACTCGAAGCCAGCCTGTTTTTAAAATCATGTCCGTTTAGTCCCACCATATTGAAGGAGCTGCATGTCAGATTTGTCAGCAGAACTATCTCTTTGACATTCATGTCTTCAGTGTTAGCAGGAGAGCTTGGCCTATCTGTGATTAAGAATTACTTTCAAACAATTGGCGTCGTCTGTATTTGTCTTTGGTCTTAATCAGAGTGTATGACAAATGCTGAAATATACTCTGGACTTCATCTCATGATGGACAACCGGGATGTTTTCGATGCAGTTTTCCTGTTATGGAAAAGTCACAGAAAATGAGTCCAATTTCTGAGACGTTGTGGAATCTTACTGGAGTGTCAGAAACCCAGAGTAAACTGTACTGTTACATATGGGTTACTATCCTGTGTTACTGACTTTGAGAAAAAATTTTTTTTTCCTTTTTATTATACGCCCGTCTTAAGACGGGATGTATTATGTCATCACCCCCGTCCGTCCGTCTGTCTGTTGTCTGTTAGCAATTTCTTGTGCGGGGCATAACTCCTGAGCCGCTTGAGCTACATTCGTGATACTTCACTTACTCGTGCACCATCACTAGGCGCTGTGTCGCGCACCATGATTTCGTTCACCCGGTCAAGGTCAAGGTCACTGGCAAAGGTCAAAGGTCACATGGGGCCCAGATGGGGCTTGTCCGGAGCATAACTTCTCAACCGCTTCAGATACATCCATGATATTTCATACACACGTGTACCATCACTGAGCGGAGTGTCGTGTACCATGTTAACGGCCCTCCCTCCAAGGTCAAGGTCACGGACAAAGGTCAAAGCTCACATGGGGCTGTTGTCTGTTGGATATTGGTATCATGTTGTCTGTCCACTTCCTAAATCCATGTTCATGACGGGCGTATTATGCACCGTTGGCGGTGCTCTTCTTGTTGGCCGTTATTTAATCAGATAAATACAAAATGTTTTTCACTTTTCTAAAGATGCCCTGGGAGAAATGTCAGGTAGAACTGTCGAATGTTGGAAGTTATGGTTAGGAAGGAGAGGAGTGGTTTTGGGGTTGCAGGCTTTGCTCGAGTTATAATTCACCTGTCCTTATGCATTTTGTCCCCGAAGACTATTATTATTTGGTTAGTTAGGGATAATTTTATAATACAGGAAGAGGACGGAGGATTATTGAGGATGAAACATCCAGGGACAAAAATTCCAGGGACAAATAATTCCGGAACGAAAAGTTCGGGGAATAAAAGTCTTGGGACAGAGAGTCCCAGAGCCATGTCAAAGACCCAAGCCTCACTGTGGGGCTTGAACCAGGAAGTCTATAGACAAGCAACCTCCCCTCCTGCCCAAATAACAGAAGGTCAAGAAGTGTAAAAATCGTGTTCAAGCAGTATGGTCAAAAATGCTGAAACAATTTTAGAAAATATTTGCATATTTACAACTGTATTTAGTCTACATTTTGGAATATTTTACAGTTTTGGTGAAAATTTCTGGGGTCACATGACTAAGGGCATGGTTGGCTTTACCAGCTGTGATACAGTAATAGAAGCCCCATTTGTGGATGCAAGCCTTTTTCAAGCACTGAGGCAGAAGCAACAAGCAGAACTAATGAAAGCAATGCATGGGTGAGCTTCTGTGTGCAAGTCTG
This sequence comes from Gymnothorax reevesii, assembly GCA_029721435.1. Classification (NCBI taxonomy): domain Eukaryota; kingdom Metazoa; phylum Chordata; class Actinopteri; order Anguilliformes; family Muraenidae; genus Gymnothorax; species Gymnothorax reevesii. The sequence continues at coordinate 24,443,223 of CM056574.1, read as the reverse complement.
CATATTTCCTGTAGGAAGGAAGGAATGAAGTGGGGTACGAGTTTGCCTGTCGGTACCTTTCTTCTTATGTAATAATTACTGTAGGTCATCGTAAGCGGAACTAGAAAGGAGAGAATGGGGCGGTTTTGTTGAATTTCTGCAAACATTCCTTCAAAAACAACATGGTGGAGAACCTTGAAGTACTGACATATAAAGACAAGGCCAGGAGATGGTTTGGTCTCTGATGTTAATTCCCCAGCAGATTAAAGGTAAATTATAATTTTATTGTCTGGGGTACTAGCGCCAGATGATTAGCCGCCTCTGATGGTGCTGCGGGCTTCTGGTGAGCCCGGTTTAGTCTAAACCGATGGTGTTGCAGAAAAATTTCCTGTTCTCTTTGAAGGGCAAATACTCCACTAGTCTCCCCCCCTCCCCGTATAATTGCCTTGTTTTTCTTGAACACAGATGTTATTCTTCAAGGGCGTTCGGTGGTTTCCATTCGAGCTGGACCAGTTGTCTGTCGTCTCTCTTTCCGTGTCTCTCTTTCTCGCTCATTCTCTTTCTTTGTGTGTCTTTCCTTCTTGTTTGGGCTCCGAGGTATGCTCTCCATAGTCCCTCAATGCATTTCAAGCACATTGATTTTTAGGGCAAGTGGCCTCGACGATCACTCGACTGTTTTCCCAAGCTATATTTATTCCTCCGATTTTATATTTATACATTCAGTCACATGCATAATAATCAGCGTCCCCTCATGTCCTTAAGTTTCAAATTTTTATCCAGAAGAATACTGGTACATTTCAGCACCCAAATGGGATTCCTCAGCACTGTTTCCAGCCTTTCCCTGGCCAGGTTTTGCATGTGTGCCATCACCGCTAGCCTTCCTGGCTTGTGAGTCAAAGGAAATAATGGCCATTAATTTGAGTCTGCATTCTGTTCTTCTGCCTCAGTTTTTCCAGCGCTAGACCTCTGTAATTTGAGTCACCCTGAGAGTGGCTCATGGCAGAGCCAGAATTAAGGTACACTTCTGCCCCCCTACCCCCCAATCTTCAAGCTGGCTTAAAATCCAATGCATCCTTTTTGATTTTCGTTTGATAAGAAGCTGATAGAGGGCTAGACTGCATCTTTCCATACAAGGCCCCCTCTGTTACAGCCCGGGTCATGGGTTTCGAGCTGTGCCCTAGAGCCCCGTCACATGGCTAAAGCCGTCCGATTAACAGCAGTGAATTATTTGATGGAGTCAATGCTGAGTCACCTCAAAGGTGAAATTTCACTTCGTGCTTTGTGACTACCTTTTTGACCCAATCAGGTATTTCTGCTTTGGCCACCATTTTTCGCATTAATTTTTTTTTTTCGGTTTTTCCCTTCATCTCAAATTGTATGAGCTAATGATTATAATCCAGATGGAGGAATTTTATTTGGTCCTGTCTTGCCTTGAAGGGTGCGTCAGACTTGATCTTTAATGCAACCTGTCCTGCAGTGTATGAGCTGCTTGTTGCGTGGTCTTGGGATTAGAGCTGTCACTATTAATTGATCGAACAAAAATTAATGACCCACTGTTTTGATTATCCTTGGGTATTTTCAGTCATTTTTCAAGCAAAAATGCCAAACATTTGCTGGTTTCTGCCTTTTAGATGTACAGATAATCTGCTTTTCTTTGTTATTCATCATGGTAAGTGAAGAGCCCTTGGATTTTGGGCTTTTGTTGGACAAAAGAAGCAATTTAAAGATGTCGTTCTGGACTCTGAGAAATTGTGATGTGCAGCTTTCATAATTTTTTTTGGCATTTTATTTAATTAACAATTAATTGCTAAATCATGACCATCAACAGATTAATTGACTATAAAAAAAAAATTTAAATAATCGTTTGCATGTTCCAGTTAAGCCAGGTTTGAAATTGCAACATCCAGGACAATGCTAAGGGCTGGGTTGTGAGATGATTACTTTTTTTAAGTAATTTAAAAAAAGAAATATTTAACTATTATTTCATTGGCTGAACAGGATTCCAACATGAGAATATTAGAACAAAATAGTGTCGTACCTCTGAAGCAGGTATGCCTCAACCCCTCAATTCTTCTGTTTTGCGCTTTATCAACCCAGCATGCCGAGAGTCCTGAGTCATGGCCGCAGTGATCTGTCCCTGGTTTCAATGCTAATCCACTGTGACCTCGCCAGCGGCAAGAAACCAGGGACGGCCAAGAAATGTTTGTCTGTTGTGAATGGCGTGCCGAGCGCGGCCTTGGTGTCCCAGTCTCAACTGCTCTGGGGAATTCGGGTGGAGGAGATCATCTCGACTACCGATCTCCAGATTTGAAGAAGCAGTTACTGCATCCTCAGTGGTCGGAGGTAGACTTCTGTTTTACCTCGCCTTCTTTTAATACTGGGTTTCATGTCTGACCTGCATAGCTATATTTTTCAGGTGTTTCCTTTGTTTTTTGTTTTTTTTTGGGGGGGGGTTTCGGGTTGTAGTCAGTACAGGTAGCAAACAGTCCTGCCTGGGATAAGAATGTGTGACCAATGCCTTTTAGCATGTTTGTAAGGCCTTGGGGTTAATTTGGTAAGTACAGTAAAGAGATGCTCAGGATAGTTTGCTCAGGGTTTAGGGCCGAAGCAAGAAGGACTTGGGTGAGAGTGGTGTCTGTCCCTTCACGTGGTTGTATAATTAGGCAGGAATTCCTGCTGGCTTAGTCATGTCTATATGGAAAAGCGTAAAGGGGGGGGGGGGGGGGGGAGAGAACACTGCTAGCTTTTTAAGGGTGGCTGTGGACCTGCTCTATCATTCCCAAAGAATGTGTTTGAAAATAAGGCGAGGCTGGTGGAGTCGGGGATGCGACCGAATGACTGTGATGGTGGTGAGGAAAGTGCTCGCTGCAGCGGTGGGGTTGGGGTGGGGGGGCTTTGCTTGGAGGAAGGAAGGGACGGGGGGCGGGGGGGGGAGGGGGGGGGTGGGATTCCAGGTCTTCGCCTTGACACGTCAGGTCAGATTGGGCTCTGGAAATGAGAACGAGTCAGGGACTGGGATAAATATAGGGGTGCATCAGGGTTTTTCTGCAGCACAACCCCCCCATTCAGGTTGTTGAAGGTTTTCATTTTTAGCCTACCATACCAATGTCTCAAAGCCCAACAGTGCTGGAACCAATGATTATTTTCATTGTTGATTTATCTACTGATAATGGCAATGATTAATCATTTATCCTATAAAATCACAATGCATTTGGGCCAGGTCATGCTGTAACAGAGTTACAAAATTGGTGTATTTTGTATCATAACTCCAAAACTAAGATGGAGTTACAATTTAAATGGCTTTATGTAGGTCTTCCATAGTACATAAGACAACAAAATAGCTGATTTTATTTTTCATTTGATTTATTTTGGGTGAAAACAACAAAAAACTGGTCGGATATGGAGTTGCAGGTTTGCTATTTTGTTTGAAATACTAGGGAAGACCTACACAAAGCCATTTAAATTGTAACTCCATCTTACTTAGTTTTGGAGCTGTGATGCTAAATACAACAATTCTGGCCCAGTTTTAAACCCAAAGATTCTTGATATTACTGTCATAAATGACAAATGAAAGCTGCAAGTCCTTGCATTCAAGAAGCTGGACCGGCCAATGTTAGAAATGTTTGCTTGAAAAATGACCAAAACGATTAATAAATTATCAAAACAGTCAGCGAATTTCTTTCAATCGACCAGCCAGTCGGTCAACTAGTGGTTGCAGCTATAGAGCCCAACATGACACCTCAGTTTTTAGATCTCACTCTAGTCAGCTTAAGTGTGTAAAATATCACTCATTTGAATGCAGCTGATGAGTATTTGGTCAAGTCGTGTGTCCCTATTCTTTAAGAGCTCGTAGAAGCTTGCAGCTGGGGTCTAATGATGGGTCAGAATATCAATTCTCTCTTTACGAGGCTCACATTGATATGAACAATGTGCATCATTAATGCTGAAATTAAAATTGTATTTGCTAAATTGTAACTTTTTTAAAACATTCTACATATCATTGGACCCTGCAATACTCATTCTGTTTTCATACTACAGACCTTTGAACTTTAAACGTCTGTGTACCCGAACCCCCCAGTGAACTTTGGGTGAAATTCCACCAGGGAAATCACTTCTAAGCCCGTGAATACTCTTCTTATTCTGCAATTTCAAGAATTCACATGTTATTGTTTGTTTGTTTGAAACTGGGACTGAAAGGCCCCCTATTATGCCAGCAGGTGCGCAGTCATTACGGGCCAGTTCAAAGTCTCCCCTTCCCTACATCACAAGGGGGAGTGACCACCTAGAAAAGTTAAATCTGATTGACTGCTTGGCTGAAGTTGATCAGCTCTTCTTGCCTCTGGTTGGTTACTTCCCCAGGTGATGTCAAGAAGGGAGAGATTTTGAAATGGCTTGTAATAACTAATTAGCTGTGTACCTGGTGACATAATAGGGGACCTTTAATACTTCACTGGTGCGCAAAACCTTTTTTACACTTCCCTTTTAAAAATTTTTTTTTTAAATGATTTTTTCTCCTTGTATGAAGAATAAAGGCCAGTTTGGTTGCTGCATTTTGTTACTTCAGTGTGTTTGTTCCACTGATGTCTAAAGCTTTTTCAAGAGTTGTCATTAGGGAAGTAATTTCACTTGAAGGTGTTTTTCCTACAATTTGGGCTAATGTGTTCTCTGCTTTTCTCGCCGGTTGTGATTGAGCCTCTAACGCAGTAAAGTGGTTGTTTTGACGCACCCGCTGCCTCGGCTTGTTCGATCCTGCTGGCTGTAATGATGGTTTCCGGCTCAGCGAGCGAGGTCTTTTTACAAAGGTGTGCTTCCTTTCATTTGGTGAATTGGATGCCCTACTCCTTCGCTTCAGTATTTTTATTCTCACTGGGAATGCACGGTGTGGATGTTACCATCTTGTGGGTTGAGTAATGTGTATCTGATGCATAAATTATTGGTCATCATGGCTACAGGTCTTCGGTTGTAGATCTGGCATCTCACTTGTACTGACGTTCTACCGCCTATGCTGATAGTCTGCTGTGATTGGCCGAAATAAAGGAACACACTGTTGTGGTGGTACATTGCCTTCAGTAAAGCGGTTTTAGAAGCACTGTGCCTAGCACCTGGATGACGCACGTAACCCTTCAAATCAGTAACTGCGTTCATAGAACACTTTGCGCCCTTTCATGGCAAAGTTGGAATTAATGATTCATCCAAAAAAATGTAATAACAAAATGGGCTCGGGGAATTCAGGGCGCGGCAGTCTCTCGCGGCCTGGAATGCTGAAACATGCGGCTAGCACTTCGCCCAACTTAGGCCTCCGAATCACACCACGGAGATCGTTAGCGGGCCAACCCAGGGGCCCCAGTGGCGGACGGGAGCCTGGCCTGGGGTGGCCCTGCTGAGTCACTGCAGAGGGCTCTGGCACTCTGCGGCTCACTACACTGATTCATAAAATTAGCAAAATACTATGACTTCCTCCACCGTGTGCTTCTGCTTTTTTTTTTTTTTTTTTGACCTCAGTACTGTAACTCCCACTGTCTTTCCCCTCCCCTTCTCTCTCCCCCCCTGCCTCTTCATAGGATTCAGTTCACTCCTGGGCTTAAGTGGTTAGTATGGTGGTGGGGAAGTTTTGTTCCTCCACCGACCTCTATTTGGCTAGATGGACAAGGAGGGTCGCCGACACCGAACACCCGGCTCCAGTCATCTGGGCTGGGCTGTCTTGCTCCTCTCTGCAGCTTTTTGACTCCCTGACAATGGGGGCTTTGAAGCTCTGTGAGCCCCAGAGGTCCCGGATTATACATATTGACGCATGTCGGACAATATAATAGACATAGATGTATGGGCGTGCTTTTGTCTAAATGTACGGCTCGGTAAAGACTCGACTCGGTAAAGATACACCCGAAACAACCCACTGGGAGATTCTTTTGGGATGGCTGTCTATTGGATTTTGCCGTGTTGGAAAGCTGGTGTCTGTGCAGATGATGGTAGTGATGGTGACATTTGTGTTTCTTACTTAGGCCGCACATGCACTTTCTGGAACTGCTCTAAAGTGAAGGTTTGTGCTAAGGCTTGTGCAGACAGAGAAGTGCGCCGGGGTTCTGCATGTGTCTTCATTCTGCACGGACAGTCAGAGCTTAAATTCTCGCAGACCCACGGCATCGGCCTGGGGTAAGCGGGGTCAGGTCGCGACCGGGTGACTGTGGGCTGTGGGATGTTGCACCAGCTGGCTATTGGAGGGGAAGTGACCATTTGAAACAGGCTCAGGTTCAACTTGTGGGATCTTTACTAAAGATGTGTCATGATCTTGCCTCACACGCCCACCCCCAACATTCCCACCCACTGGCTATCAAGCCTCGGCCCTCAATGGCTGAGACCTGCAGATTATTGACCCTCCCTTTACTTGGGATTCAGGAATCAAATTGTGATGACAATTTGACCATGCAGTGCGTTTACATGGCGTCAGAAAAAAATTGACTTATTGCTTTAGTCCGACTAACATAGGACTTTTTAAATGCACGTAAACATGTAAATCCGACTGGAATTGAATTAAATTGAATTTCTTGAAGTTGGACTAACACACTCAGATAATGCGGTTACAAGTCAACGCTCCTCCATACACTTGAATCGATTTCCACAGTTCATCGTGCGGAGCTGTAACCAGGAAGTCTTGAGGGCTTGTGAACACCAAACTGATTCGCAACAGCTCTATACTCTGCACAACTGGCAAGTTTGTTCAGAACAGTAGCAGTCCTCATCTGCAATGGTACTTGTGCCCAAACAGTCACGACTTGGGGGCTCATAACTTCTTCCATTATTGGCATAATTTATCAAATGACTTGCGCATTATCCAAAAATTTTCCTTCCACTCGCCATCTGAAAACTCCTCAAAACGACTCCCTCCCACCAGTCTTTGCCCCTGACCCACATCCAGCATGCACGGGAAGCCCGGGTTTGCGTTTCCCAAAAGCACAGATGCTAGCTGACATAGTTGGAGCCACTGACTGTGAATAGACGGACTAAGTTGCTAGCTTGATTAGCAACTGCACTTTTGGGAACGCACCAGTGGTAGTCGAGAGGGTATGAAGTGGAGCATAGCGGAGGTCGCGTAGTTGGAGCAGTCCAGGATCACGATATGGCATTGTTGCCTGCCTTCGGCTAACACCATTACTACCACGAATGGCGTGCATCTCAATTGAACGAGTAGCATGGCGTACAGCAGGTACAAAATGTACAGACCTGTTAAGTTGTCCATGTTCTTCAACATGTTCCCAGTTTGCCGTTGGCCAGCTTATTTTTCAGTTGTATGGTCTGTGAAGTAATATGTCAGCCGGGAAAAATTTCCAACAGGAGCAAGCTGAAAGTGGGCGTATCTCCACCTATCATAGCAGAGACCGACATGCTTTGGTCAATAAATGAATTCCCCTCTTGTGTGTGCACAGTGGGACAAGGACAGTTGTCCAATTAGATGGGCTAAATGAGCTATATCAGTAGCTCGACTTAACTGTGCATGTAAACATACAGATTGATTAGCTCTTACTTGTTCAGTTTTTAGTCTGGGAGGAAAATAATCCAGTGTTGGATTGAGATTCAAGGGTCATATCTCAGCATACTGGTCTACGTACAGAGCACTGTGCAGTCTATGTGTGGCCTACATTCTGTTAGGGTTCAAGAAATGATTATGGAATGATGTTGCCTCCCTTGCTAATGCCAGGCTGTACCCAGGCTAATGTGTTCTTGGATCTTGGTCATTATCTCGGTTTCTAAAGGGGTCTACAGGGTAAATTGGTCAGAATCACATCTGGCTTCCTGCCTTTCTCACTGGTGAGGTAATACGTCACGATCAAGTAGGGAAAGATATTTTTTCCTGCTGCATTTTTCTCTCGGACGTAATTGAGCAGAGTTGTACGGCCTGAATGGACCGTGGCGTGAAGCTGGGACGTGCTGCGCGGAGGGCCCACGTAAAAGCTATTTTTGGAGCAGAGCAAAAACCACTTCCAGTTCTCTGGACGGTTCAGACCTTTAACGCAGCAGGAATGCTCGACATTCATAGTCTTTTCACAAAAAAAACGAGAATCTAACGCATGGGTAGTGAATGCTGAGGCCAGTTAAAACAACCGTTTACCGTAAATTGTGATTCACTGAAACTTTTTGGGAATTTGAAAGAGCCTAATGTGTTCCTTGAAATCATTTTTTTTATGAAAGTCCATTTTAGAAAAAAGCAATAATGGGAAGGAATTATTTTTTGTTTTTGTTTCTGTCTAGCATCAGGAAAACTGAAGAAACCGCAGACGCTTGGATGCGCGCATGTGATTGGAGTTGTGCATGCGTGTTCTCTTGCCTTCACATATATGTGAATGCGTGTGTTCCTGTTTGAGGGGTGTGTGTGTGTGTGTGTGTGTGTGTGTGGACACTAGGAGGAACTCTCTGCCGGCAGTCTTGGCTTATTTCTTGGCACTGGCTTATTTTCATTGGCAGGTAAAAGGAGGTGGTAAAATTTCAAAGGGAGCTCCTGGAAATTTTCAGCCAGTTGAAAATGACCGAAAATGACCCACTTCCCCCATTAAACTCTGGGAAGTGGGAGGGGAGCAGTCTGTAGGATGAGAACAGAAATCCTCCTAGTGCTGTTTGAGTCACTGGGCCGCCCCGCTCCTAGGCCTTTAGGCATCAGAATGCAAACCCAACCAGAGGACACATTTGGGTTGTCAGAAGCTGTCATTAAATTCAAATATTTTCTCCCTTCCCAGCCCTTAGTTAATGCTGAGGGCCACCAAAGAGGAGGAAATGAATGATAATGGTGGTGACCATAAAAGATGAAGTGTACACCTCTTGCACCAATGGAAAGGTCTCCGCTTCAGTTGTTAGAATGGTTGTAGCCACAGTGAAGGCGTCCTGTGAACTGTGCAGTACGTAGTGGCGGCCGTCCTTGTAAAATACCTGGTGGCGCTGCCATGGCAATGGACCCCACACTGTGGGACTGAACAAGAGTCTTGTGGGAGCGAGGACACCCCAATGGGTTTGTTCATGTTATGTTTGTCAGCGCCCTAAGTAATGGGCACAGGTGCATGCCCCTCCCCACACGGCCTTGCAAACCTGCAGCAGTCTCTCTCATTCGCTTCTGCACTCTCCAGCACAGGCACAGTCAGACGCTATAGGCGGCTCCCAAGCTTTTGTGTGTGCTTGTCTCTGTGCGTGCGGTGGCATAGTGGTTAAGTGTGCTTGACTTGGGATAGAAAGGTCTGGAGATCAAGTCCTTGCCACGGCTTTAGCGGTGTGTTCTTGGGCAAAACACTTCACTCCCACACTGCCTCACTCCACCCAGGTGTATAATTGGGTACCAGCAAATTGTCAGGGAAACCCCAGCGCTGGGGGGCAACCGGCATAGCAATATTGCTAGTGGCTTCATGCTACAGAAACCGGAGTTACGCACTGGCCTGATGAGCCATGTGGGCTTGGGACAGACTTTGCCGTGCTTGCATCTGTTTACAGTCATTTGTGTGTGTATTTGGGCTGTGGCTAACTTTATTGTTTTTGGCTTTGTTGTCCAGTCTATAAATATAACTTTAAGTTAAGAGATGAATTTGAGAATACTCTGCAGGCTGTCTGCTTTAATTTTAGGGAATTAAGACTCATAATGGGTAATACATGAATGAGTGCAGTACAATTTCCGCATAGTTGCCCTGATTTATGGGTGAAAAAGTAAAAATATAAACAAATTAAATTTGCAAATGTCTAAATCTGTGAACGTTGTATTTTGTACTTCGGTTGGGTTTTTCAGCGGCAGATGATTTGCTTAGACTGCTGCCCGAAGTCGACTTGTTGACAACGGATAGCGAGTGCACGGTGATACTCTGTCAGGCGTGGACCTCCTCGGTCTGCTTCAGTTTGCTGCTTCTTTGAGGCAATTTGCTCTCTGTATGTGCTTGTGTGTTAGTGTGTGTTTCTCTTTAACCTTTTTGGTCAATTTTGGTTTGTGTGTCTCTGTCATCCTCAGCCTCTGGCTGATGTTTGCTCCCAAAAGGATCTCTTGGTCCTTCTGACCCTCTGCCTGATGTTTGATGTTTGAGAGTAGTAACAATTCACCTGAACGACCAGCTTGGTAATGCGTATTTTTGCCCTCCGATTGCCAGATTGTCTAGTATGCAGGACACACTGCTTATTTTAATTTTTGCTCGGGTTTGTGATTGGAGTTTTCTGGTTGTAATTAGCCTGTTTACTAGTAGATTTTTGCGGTGGCCATTTTGTGGGAGCGTATTTTGGGGTAGTTTTAGATCTCGGGGATGTTTTCGCTGAGTACGCTGTGGCTCCATGTCGAAGTGGAAGACAGGGAGGTTACCAAGTTGTGGTGAATTTGGCGGTGACCTCAGCAGCTGCCATGTTATGTATCACTCGCTGTATGTTAACTTTGGAGAATGTCAGCTTGCAGGTACAAAATTTTGCTAAACCCTAGAGGTCACAAGGTTGCCATGTTAGGAATTCGGAGCATAGTTTTCATTTTACCCAGCACAAAAGTGAAGTTAGGCAAGACATGCGCTTACTTTAAAAACAAGCTTATTTACAAGTCTGCCCTCTCTGTCTCCATTTAGCCTGCTCTGCGGTTTGAGTTGATGTTTTGTTGTCTTTGACTATGTGGGTAATGACATGCAACAGGGCGCCGGCTGAGCAAACTACATTTAACTCCCCCAGTTTGGTTCAGCCTCCCTCGTGTCAGATTGGTCAATTAACCCTTCGAATGGTACGCATTTTGGAATGTTGTTTTTCCGCATTTTCAACTCTGTCTTATAGCATTACTTCTGCCCATTTGATTGAGTTTGGTAATTTTCTGATCGCATAGTGGTGATGTTTTACCTCCATTTAATTGGTTACAGCTACATACTAATGCCTCGTGACAGCCAAGCTGTGGATCTATAGGCTTGTGTATGTTTCCATGTCTGTTCGCGTTTTATCGTTTGTCCATGTGAGGTTGCCAATGTGTATCCGCGTCTGGGAGATGGTGAGAGTGCTAAAGGAGAATGATAATGGGCGTTCATGGGTGGAGCTTATCTGGAGCATGGTCAGAGATGTGGCACGGGCGGAGTTTAGCTGGTGGAATGTAGGCGGGGCTCTGTGTTTATGGTCACAATACGGCAGGTCAGTCGGTGGTCTCCACTCTTCAACCATGTTCCCGGAGAGCTACAATCCCGATGATTTGTACACCAGCCTGAGCAAAGCTCACCTCATGTCCCAGTTAGAGATCCTGATGAGCTGCTAATTGGCCAGTTCAGCTGTGCTTAATCAGGGGTGTCGTGAAAAACCTGCAGGATGTCTGCTCTCCTGGAAAAGGGTTGGAGACAGGTGCCGGACAGTAGAAGGGGAATTTTGGGTTTCCCTGATCCGACCGCTGAGATGCAGGAGTAGGGACTGCGTTTGCTTGCTTTCCACTACTGTCGGAACTGGCATCATTTCTCAACTGTGAAGTCAGTTTTGAATGAACTCAAATGGGGAGATATGCATTTTGGAAGCAGGTGTGCTCTTAACTGCAATGTCTGAGATGGCCACTGGAGCTCGTGAGGAGCACTGTGCTGTGAGGCAGTCTATCAGTTCACTCTGGTTCAAAGATAACTCTCCACTGTGATCCCTTTTCTCTATTTCTCTCTACTTTAGCCTCTTCCTCTGTTTTTCTCTTGTTTCCCCTCTGTCTGTGACTTTTACAGAAAGTCCCTGTGGTGAGTTGGGTCCTGTCCCAGCATAGGGTTTATCAGTGAAAAGTTGGGCAACTCAGCTCTTTTGTAGTAAGAAGTGAATCAGAGCTCTTAGCCTGGCAAAGACTGTTTTTTTTTTTTTTTTAACTCCTGAATAAGTGAAGCTTTGAAAGGAGTGTTGCGATGAGACTCAAGCGCCACTCACTGATGAATTACTCAATCAGTCAATCAATTTGCCGTTAACATGACCACAGGCGGTAAGATAAATATGATCTTGGCGTGGATGACCAGTCTCTAATTCACATACAGCTTGTCCAGGAGTTAGGAGTTAATGGTAATCACACTTTGATCTGGAATATTCTTTAATGAAAATTTTATTACCCGGGTTTCATGCTTGTGGTCTGACCCTTATTATGTGATATTGTGTTGATAACGCTGCTCCATGTGTATTAATGCGTGTGAGTATAGTACTGCGAGCCCACTATCCACTGTTCTTTGGCCTTGGACTAGTCCTTTCTGAGGAGTCCCCCATGCCGAATTGCTTGTGCCGAGTCCGTCTTACCGAATCCTCCGTGGCGAGTCCCTCGTACCGAGTCCCCTGTGCTGAGTCCCTCGTACAGAGTCCCCTGTGCTGAGTCCCTTGTACTAAGTCCCCTGTACCTGTCCCCTTTAAAGACAAAAAATGCCTGAATGCTGCCCATGTCAGTGCTGTGGAAAGGCCTTGTCATGTATGCAGCGTAAAGCTTTGTTTAGTTTATTTTTTTTATATACCTCTTTGGTTATTTATTGCTTATACTGTTTGCCCTCTACAGAGCTTATCCCTGTATATGAGAGGTGGCTTTGTGTCACGGGGCCTGTCCTGTGTTTATCACTGATGTTTAACAAGTTGGTTGACCTCTTGACCCACTGAGCCTGAGCAAAATTCCCGCACCCCGCCTCTACTTGAACTGAGCCTGCTCTGCGATTCTTGGGTAAAGGCCCCAGCACGGAGTGAGACAGTGCCTTACTTCCTCCTTTACCTGCGGAGACCTCCATTTTATGACTAATGGCGTCTCCGGCTTGGAAATTTATTTATTTTTTGCTCAGTTTGAATGGGGAAAGAACATTTTGTTAACATCAAATACTGTTAATGGCTGTTTATGGGTTCCTTTTCCCAGAAGGCATATCGTCAGTGGAAGTCCGTTGGCCGTCTGTGTTTTGGGTGTTCGGTTACAGGTTTACGTCGCTAGACAAAGGATATTATGTGGGTGTGTTTGGTGGTGGTGGTGTGGGGGGGTGAGTTCTCATGGGGGGAATAAAAGCAAAACAAAAATAAACCTCTCTTCGCCAAAGATGGGAACTGAGACTGAACACACTAAAAAGAGCCAGGCCCAGCTATCTTAATTGTAGGGATGATGCCACAGTGTGAGGGTGAATGCGATTGGGGAGATGGGGGGGGCATCTCTGTAAACTGACACACCCTTTCTTAGAATCTTGGGAACATTGGTGGTTACACTGTTTTTACTTCCACTGTGTAATTATGCACCCTTTAACACTGGATTTAGAGGTGGAGGTATATCGGAGAATTATTCTGGTGTGCTGTGATAGCCAGGCAGCCCCCCTATGCTTTCGGCGAGAGTCGTTTTACTTTCTGTCGAACACGCAAAAATCTAAATCTTTGAACTTAAATCTTGCATTTTTTGGAGTTTTTGCATTTGAAAAGGCAGTGAATTTAAATTATTTTTTCTCCCCCCATCAGAATTCTTTCTTTTTTTTTTTTTTTAAACATTCTCCTGACTTGAAGAGCATAATGCACCTCCTTACCCTTCTGTCTGTCTCTCTCCCTTTCACTCTCTGTCATACACACACACACACACACACACACACACACACACACAAAATGAAGCCCAATGCCCTTATTAGCATCCTTAGACAATAAAAAATTGTAAAACATTTTCTAAATCATTCCCAAAAAATGTTTCAGAGCCTTTCTGTTGAAGCAGCGGATTGTTTGTAATTACATTGTATTCCCCCCGCATACTTTAGGCCACACTTGATCTTCCCAGTCTGAACAAACTCATGCCCTGAATAAAAATCAGGTGACCAGCCGTAGGCTATCAGCTGTGATGTGTTGGGTGCAGCCCAGCTTAAACCAGGGTGAATCTGTCCAGGCTTGATGTTTACACACGTGGGCCTAAACTTGATATCACTCTGTTAACCTCCTGCCCTGTCTGTGTTGTTTTTCTGGCACAAAACACTGTTGAACTCATACCCTGATTCAACAGGTTTGATTCAGTTTCTTCCTGCTTCATTGTTCTATAAGCTGTATTATTAATAAAAGATTTATCTGGCCAATTTCAGTGCCAGTTGCATATTACCTCTTGGGATTGTAATGCTCGTTACCTTGTTGCCGGGTCCCAGGAATTGGCGCAATTGGGGTCATGAGTGCTTGTAATCCTGGTGCGGCTCAGCACTGGTTAGCCCCTTAGCATTAGCTCAGCTCGTAGCTTTTTTTAGCATTAGATTTAACTTGGTTCATGTATGTTGCTGTCAATGAAAACCGTGGCATCACATCAACTTCCTTGAATAATGAGGCTCGTACTGCCATGTCTTCAAGTAGGCGAGCAAAAACAAAAAACAGAAACAAAATTCAAAGAGGGAACTTTTTTCGAGGCCCCGATCCCCTTGTGAACCAAACTGGCAAATGACTACATTTGGATTGAGGAACCTCATCAAACAGTCTCTCTGCCTCCCCTTCCCCTGAGCTGTTGGTTTTGGCAGTGAAAATTAGAAGGGGCTCGGGCCAAAGGCAAGGATGACATCACAACTGCCGCATCATTCAGCTGTAGCCCGAGGGCCCGGCACGGCCTCGGCAAACAGATTCCGCTGTTAGCCGCCCTTTCCGGCCGTCAAAAGGCCTGTTAGTCAAACAGGCCGTGGCTGACGACGCTGTGAGCATTTTTTAAAGAAGGCTTCTCCAACCAGAACGCTCCTTCCTGCTGGTCACCTGTCTCTAGTGCTCTTGTTTTCAAGGCCACAGTCAGAGCTCATGTGATTCTGCGCTCAGTTCTTTCCTAATTACACCCCCCCACACACATGCGCGCACACACACACTCACACACAGTCCCTGGGCAATCTTATGGGAATCCATTTGAATTTGAAACAGTTTTACTCGCTACTCCAACTCAAATCCCATGCATTTTGGGTCACAGAATGTCTGCAATTTGGTGGCAATTGTATTTCAACAAGGCCAGCATTTTGACCTGTTGGGTTTGTGCATTTGTATTCAAGATGAAGTCTTTAAAGTTATTCAAAATAAATGATCTCACTGTGTGTTTCTGAAACACATTTAATAAAAAATGGAATTGCGACAAATACCAGTAATGCACTGTAATACCGTGTTTTGTATTTTATCTGAAGGTTATCATTCTGTGAAAATGGAGTACTGTTACACCGCTATTGCAGAAGTGATCCCTGATTTTTCTGACTGCATGTCTGTCAATGTTTGTTGGACACACTCCTCGGGTGTGGACAGCCTTAGCCAGAGGACAGACCTGACCCTCACCACCACCACCCAGATTAAGTTGGCTGCTTGCTGTTTGTTCAGGTCCTGGAATTTTTGGAAGCCAGTAGGTCCCAGTAAAATGCTTGTAAGATGTCAGTTTCTCAGAAGTAGAAAACAAAATTGCCCAGAAGTCACGGTCAGCAATGTTGCTGTATCTCGTCATTGAATTCCTTTGGTTGCCTGGTGCTGACTGGATTGTAAATGGAGCATGCCATGGCTCTTCCTTTCGGGAAGAAGCAATAAGGCCGCTAGTCAGTTCAGTCCGGAGAGCGGCGCGACTCTGCCGGGTGGGCAGTCTGACTCGTGGATTGCATAGCTGTATCTGTGAAACCCGCGTTTGTATGTGCCCTATTGTCCTCTCGTGTTTTTCTTCCTAAGTGAATTGAAACTGCTTCCCCGGGTTGGATTAATACCTTTTATATTCTTTCGCTTTTTAAACAGCTTGCTGTCAGTGGAAGATCCGTCCCTTAACTGTTCTGTATCTGCAGATTTTTTTTGTTTAGAATTTATGGTTCAAGATCCCTTTAGACAAATCCCAAAGTGCAGTTTTTAAATTTTATTTATTATATCAAGTCCACAATTTTTAGTTTAAGTAAAAAAAGAAAAAAAGCCAGTAATCGGAGATTAACGGGATAAAATACTGCCAATAATGTGCGAGCGTCTCTCGGCTGGAGACTATGGGGACTTGATGCTGCTTTTCCAATGCTTTGGGGCACAGCATGCTGATGGACTTGGGAAAGCCTCAGACGTTTGTTCTGTACTCGTACCAGGGTCCTCACCATTGAGTGGGGAAGGCATTTAGACTTTTGTGGTCACGTCACTCCCAAAATCACCTGGAGGGGCGGCTCGCAAGGAGTTTACAACCTGGTCCCAGACCCGGGGCAGGGTTTCCTCCCTGAGACATTCCAGGGATTCCGCCCGTCTGACCGCGAGGTAAATGCAGGCCGTGGACAATGGGATGGTTTGTTAGGTGGCCCAGCTCCTGAGAGGAGTGTGTTAGTGAGTCGGGGCTGACCTCAAAGCAGTGGGCCTTGTCCTCAGTACACCAGGCCTCTGTTCTGTGTCCCAGTGTTCCTGGATCTATAGGTGACGCTGGGCTCCATTCATTATCTCTCCCTCTTGAAAACCCCTCCCCTCACATATTTGCCCCTTCATTCCCCCTCGTTCACCTGCCTAAACAAGCACAACATGTGGTAATTCATACTGCGCCATATTTGCGCCAATTTTCCTGTCCCATATACATTGTAGAGATTAGCGATGGAAACTTTCCTGCAGCCATTGAGGACTCGAGCGCAACCGGGGACAGTAGTCGACTATTGCCTGTTTTTGCGCGAGACGGAAGAGTGTATGGATTCCTTTGCCGGAGCCACCCCGTTTAGGAATCTGTGAAGATTTTTGTAACCTTATCTTCGCTCGATTGTGTAGTGTCTGCTCCGCTTTGTTGCCGAGACGATAGATAAAAAGAATGTTATGTAAAACTTAGCCGTGATTTTGGAATTTGGAAAGTGGCGTAGTGTGCAGCTCCGCGTCACTGGCATTTCCTCACGGAGATTATACCTCAGTTTTTTTTCTGCTTTTCATCTCGTCCCTTCATTCCTCTACCCTCTCCTTCTCCAGTCTCAGGTGTTTAGGGTGGGTGGGGGGTCATAAACTCTAGGAGGAGTTCCTGCGCTTTTAGCAGCAGGTTTTAACGAGTAATTACAGTGCGCTTTAAGCCGATAGGAACACAGGAAACAAGTGTCCAAACGGAAGGGGAGAGAAACCCACACAGGTATTCGGTGGCTGTCTGAGACGGCGCGGCTCCTTTGTGCGAAGAGATGAGGGGATTAAAGGCCATCGATGGAGGCTGTTTACATTTTCTGACTCCTTTTGTCCTCCGAGCCCGCCCAGGTCGAGGGATTTGATCCGCACTCCCCGCCTATTCCTTTGTGGCCACGTTTGTGCGTTTTGTGTTTGTTTTTGTTTGCTTGGCTCAGTCACAGACCCACGTGCGTGTCGGGTTGCAGCCCGGGCGTCGGGAGGCGGGGTTAGCGCTCTGCGGGCGCTCTTCCCACCGCAGCCCGGTTCGGCGCTGTCCCTCGGGTCAAAAACAAATGTTTGTTTATTGTTACGGCGGTCGAGAGTTGGAAGTCTTTTGCTTTGTTATTTTTGAACCGGGTCACTTCTCTCTTGTGGGTAAACCAGGAGACAGGGGGATGGAGCTACTGTCGCCTGCTCATTTGAGCTGCTTTGAAAGCATCATGTTTGTGTGACATTGACTTCAAGGGCACGTCCTTCAACGCCTAACATCATGGCCATTTTGCGTTTGGCTTGAGCAGATTTGCTTTTTTTAGTATTGCTGAAAGAGTTATTTGACTCAGTCTCCTTCTAATTTGTCTCATACCCTGTTGTTTTGATCTCATCTTCTTTTTTTTTCTCTCATATTGGTACTGATGAGTTGGGTTTGCAGATTTCTTCTGAGTAGTGTAGACAACACAGCCCACCATAACCCTGTTTCTACACTGACAGGCTCCATCCCCCCCCCCCCCCCCCCCCCCCCCTTAGCTTGTGTGACCGCGAGGGGCTTTGTTATTGGCAAATGAATCAACTCATTATCGATCCTTGTCTGTGGAATTGCAGGAATTTCATGTGGGAAATGGCCGAACAGTATAACACTGCGGAGAGAATGTTGATTTGACTTGTTGTGCAGGACACAAACAGCAACAGGACAAAGGCCCGGTCATCTGACCAAATCATACGCGTGACCAGTGACCCTAGGCCCCCTGACATCACTGCCAAGGCGTGCTTTTGAAAGTTGAACCAGTCACGTGCCTTGAGAAATAATGTGTGATGTCAAAGTGAAAACCTTTTGTAACCTTGTGCTGAAGGCTTAAATCACCCCGTCGCTCAGGATATAGGAGCTTTGTTTTTGAGGCACAAATCTGGTAATTTTTGATACATTCCACTCTGCTTAAAATTTTGAAACTCTTAATCGAGATTAATCACAGTGGAGTAGGGACTGGGCTGTCCTTTGTTTAGTCAGGCACTGAGAAATGGTGGGAGCAGTGGTGTGACTGGAGAGTGAGTGCTTGGGGCCTTCTATTGAATAATGGGTCAGCAATGGGTGGAGCTTTCTGCTGAGTGACAGCAGTAGGGGTGGGGCAAGCTTTCAGCTGAAACTGCAGACAGTTGAACTTGATGCTGAGTGACAGAGGGTAGGGATGGAGTTTGATGCTGAGTGACATTGGGAGTAACGGAAAGGGCCTGCTTTCTTTCGGCATCTGGCTGTTGATGGATGAGCATGTTGTCACTGGGCCTGTCTCAGTCTCTGGGCTCCCTGCCCCCCCCCCCCCCCCAAGCCTGGGTACATTCCTTCCTGCCATTCCTCATAACCCTGCCCTTACCCTTCCCAGTGATTGGTCCTCTGGGGCCTAGCAACAACAATCCATGGAGCTGCCCAAAGACAGGTGCATTTTTTAACCCAAAAGCTCTGCCAGGCATATCAAGGGATGCCAGTACAGCCCTCGTTCTAAGAGATGCCGCAACAAGACAATTTTGCAGCAATGGGCGCCTCACAGACCCTGCTTTTGGGCCAGTCTGCCCAGTGCTAGATGGATGGGCGGAGGGTCACTTTTTGTGCTGTTCAGGAGCGGAGAAGAGTCGAGCCGGAATGGACCGGTGCTCTGGCAGATTGTAAAAGACCTGCAGCCTGTTAGCGCTCTGCAGCCGTGCCTCTCCTCGCCCCGCAGGTTGGCTGTAAACTGTGCTGTAAACTCAGATTCCCGTCAGCTGCAGAAATTTTAATGCCGTCTGAAGGGCTATTGCCCGCCTCATTTTACACTATTTTCTGTAAAATTTTGCTTGCACCAACAAAGCCTCAATGTTCCGAGTAAGTCGTTACAGTTTTTGCTTGATCACAACGCCAAAAGACTGATGATTTTGGAAAGTTTTTACGTCAATAAAGGCGTCCAGCCTTATTCATCAGAACCTGATGTAATGCACCATATAAGAAGCATAAAATGTTTTTAATTTAAGTAATTGATCACAGTCAGGACCTAAAATGGCTCCTCTCACATTTCGGAGGAATGTATTGTGTATGGTTTTTTTTTTTTTTGTGTGTGTGTGTGCGTGCGCGTGCGTGCATTTTCAAAATGGAAAATGCCTGCATTTAGTTTAGAGATGGTCCAATACTGATTCTGATATTGAATTTCAGAGGAATTTTGACTCAAATGGCTGGATTGGGTATTGGAGACAGTGAAGAAATCTGGTATCGAATACCACTATTTTTATGAACAATTCTGCATGTACATATATGTGTATTTGCCACATTTTGTTGTACTGAGTGAGGAAAGCAGTGTGTAAGTCGAGCCTGATGTTGCCTTACATGTGAAAAAATGTCCCTCTCATTTCCACACTGTTAGACATACAGCTGGGTGACTCTCTCGTTACATGTGTGACATTTGGAAGGTATTTTTGACATTTTTCAGTATAAGATACTTTGATTGGGTTGTAGGTGGGAATCAATATACAACCTCTCCTCTCAATGTGGTACATCATCTTGATATTTGCCCAAAGCATTTGAAGTACAGGGCCAGAAAGAAGCTGCGTGACGTGTGTGACACAGAAAATGGGTCAATCGCTACATTTAATTTACATTCCAAAAGTTCTGTGATTTGAACATGATTATGACACTTTGGCTTCATCAACTTCAGCAATAGTTATTCCTGTTTGCATTAATTAAAACTTTAACCTTGCTCATTTGCATAATACAACCTGATTTGCATGCGTTACGTGTGTAACGCCTTTGTTACGCGTGTGACCGCGTGCAAATCCTGCAATGCTTTAGTCCTTTTCATTTAAATAAAATCATACCTGTGGCTATTGTAGGTCCTTGTAAGTAAGCATGGAGGTGTTTAGTACTTTGTAGTAGCCTTTGTTCCTGATAAGAATATTGTGTTTGGCAGTATTAACACGGTGGACAGAAGTGAACAACATAAACATTTCACAGGTTAGTTTTAGTCACCTTCAAATTGAAATTGTAAACGGCAAGCTTTTCGTCTGAGAGAACGTTCTGACTGTAAATTAAGGAGTTCCTTTAATGAGTAAGTGTGCTTGCTGATGAGCCTTTGTAGATAAATGGACAAAACTCTGAACTTTATCATGGAGAAAAGGCATGTTTTTGGTTTGGAGAGGGCACTGGTGACCCTTGATGTCCAGCTGCGCCGATATTAATAAACTCATGCTAAATGAAACCGGAAAATCATTCATTCGTATTGAATTTCATGCATCATCGTGTTAAAAATATGATTATTTTATGATTTGACAGTGCGCCATTTTGAGGGCTGTGTGTGTTTAAGGAACGACCTGGAGAGCTGTCTTATTTGGCTTCATCTTCCGATGCCAAATAAGATAAGTATTTATCGGAGTTAAAGATCCCAAAAATGTATCGTTTTAACCCCCAGCCATTTTTCAATCCTCAGTATTTTTTTCTTTTCATCCAAAAAAGATTACTTTAATTTCATGGATGACCCATATCTCAAAAAATAGTGAAGAACTAAAGGACTTTAAAGTTGGGAAATTTTGCCCCAAAATGCAATCATCTGAAATTGGCATTTGCCATCCTTAACGAGATTAATAGTTGTTTGAAAAACATGCACTAGTTATTTGATGGAGCCTATTTGAAAATTTGCTTTCCAGGCTCATATTTCAGAGAATGGCCCTTCTCATTAATTACACACTAGTATAGAATCAATACTTCGTATTGGTAGGTATCCAAAACCCTGGTATTAGTATTAGTTTTGGAACTCAAGTTGAGTTTAACTTGTGCATTCCTGATATAAACAGACTCCTTCAGCTGCGTAACCCCACCTGTTTCGGCCCCCAGTCTCCTTTCGGCTGCTTTTACAGGGTCTGCCTGTTGCGGACGGGGGCCCCAGTGAGAGTCGGGAGTCGGCGGTGGAATGTGCCCGGGGTTATGAAAGGGGCAGGGGCACGTTTAGGGGGGGCAGGACTGAACCCCGCTCCTTTCCTGAGACACCAACCTACCCCCTCTGCACACACAGGCACACACACTCTTACCCATACACACACACACACACACACACACACTCCCTTTCACTCTTCTATTGGTCTTCTTTGACTGACACAAAGCACACGCGTGTCAGGCGAGTTTCACAAAGCACCAGTTTTGTTAGTAGTGAGGGTCCTTTTTGTAAACCTCATTTTTGGGGCAACTGCTGGTCCCTGACCGTCCCCCGCCCCTGTATCAGGGTACCCCTACTTCCTGTAGCTCGGTGTAATCACCATTTTAAAGATTTATATAGAGTGGAGAAGGCTTGTGCAAATAATGCACCAAATTTATTGTGTCTCCTTTCTCTGGGCCATTCCCATCTGTGTTGACTTTGACATCGATGTGAGCGTTCCCAAAGTGTTTCTGGACCAGAACCCGGGAACTGCTCAGTCATTCTTCACCAAATTTTGTTAGGTTCATTCATCCACTACGAAACTGGTACCTTTTGGTATTTTGAGCTTCCTTGAGAGGGGGGGACGTTTGTTTTTGTTTTGCCTGTCTGAGCACTTCCTGCTAGAACTGCAATGATAATCCAGCAGGTGAAGTGGCAGTCGTCGTCTCTGTCGGGGCTTCATCAGTTGAAGTGCGAAGGGTCTCGGATGGCGAAAGGTGGCAGTGAGGGTCGGCCTGCTGTCATGCAGCCTGGGCCCCAAACTAACTTTATTGGGCGCACCGGTGTGCCCAACCTTTTCATTTAGGCTTATCGGCACATCATTTAGTTCAGACGCTACTGAAATTTTCCGCACTGCATATGGTGCCAGTGTCAAATAGTGTTTAATGTGCCTGGAAATATTACGGCAGGAGGGAATACACCGTGGGACTGAGTCGAGGCGGCATGCAAAATGATGATGATAATGAAAATAGTGGTCATAAGGGAGAAAAGTAATTTTAAAAAATTGATAAAAATAACAGTAGCACTAAAAATAGCTGTAAATAGTGATTGCACCCTGGAGCCCTTCGACATTATAGCGCACACTTGCACGTGCTCTGCTTAATATCAGGTTGGCGAGTTATGGATTGCAACCCCCCCCCCCCGTGTCGATGGGTTCCTCCGGAGAATTCTTTTGCTTCTTCGTTCCACTTCGAAGAGTCTTGGTGACCAATATCTGTAAATTATGCTCTACAAATGAACACAATCCCACCATTTACCTGTCCTGATAAAAACATGTCCGCACGTTGCCCGAAAAGGCAAACTTTAGCCACTGCGCCCTTCTCCCCTTCTATGAACATCTGTGTCAACCCTTGAATTGTTTATCTCTCATTTGATCAGGTCGCAGCGCCTTTCTATCAGTACCCGTGGGAAGTCCTGTCGTGGCTATTGTAGCAGCAATGACGCTACTCTCAGGGCCAGAAATGGCATCTGCAGCAATCGCAGTTTGAGGCTGTCGCTGCTATGTAAGCCTCAGCTGAGGATTCAATTGTTATACTATCTGGCAAAAATGGTAGTTATAATGCTTGAAGAAAGGGCACCAGCCGCTAAAAATCCTGTAGCAGTAACAGCTGCTCGCAGCATAGTAAGCAGCATTTGCAGGAGCAGGTGAAGGACCAAGGCAGCCATTAGAGTTGTGCTCTGTAGTGGCTCTATTAGCGTAGCATCATCAGTGTTAATAACATTAGATTGATTAGCCTTGCCGGCAGCTGTGTAGCTTTCCAACAGCGCAGGTCGGTAAGGTCAGTCTCTGTCTACAGGGGGGTTAGATCCGCCCGGTTTAATGTCGGGATCACCGGAGCATCTCTACCATCTGCCTCCAATGCTTCCACGGGGACCTCAGATTCCTCCAAATGTATTTTTTCATGGAGGGAATGCAATTATTGAGATGAGCTGTTTGTTTTTGTATGCAGTGAAACCTTTTTTTCTGCTGGGTTTATTTATTTATTTTTTTCCTTTAGAGAGAGATGGCAGCTAAGTGAGCCTGAGCTCACTGTTCGTGTGCATTGGGCTCACTTTCAGGATTGTGCTGGTTGCTATACCTTTAGCTGGAATGAGTTATCCAACTGAACTGCCTTCCAATTTGAGGTGAAGCACTGCTAGCCACTTTTTTTTTTTTTTTTTTTTTTTTTTAATCTCCCGCCGCGCGATTAGCGCGAAGCGGGAGATATAACATTGGGCTCCGTCCGTCCGTACGGACACATAAAATTGAGGCGGCTGGGGATATTGCCATGTCAGTGGCAAACACTTTTTTTTTTTTTTTGTTGCTCTGCCTTGCTCATTTGAATGGCTTGCAATTGGGGTGAATTATGTTTCCCTCTTAAGGATGGAATGGAAGATCTGTGGAATTTCTCATTCATTGTGTATGATATTCCTGTTGTCCAATTAACAACATTGAGCTTTGAAAGCTGGGAGTTTTGCTTTGCTCCTCTCTTTCCTTTGACGGATTGCCCGGTGGAGAAAGTACCTGCAGTCCTGTCTTGTCTGCAGATGGTGGAATTGATGCATGGCGAAACATGAACATATTTCTTAACCTGCCAGTCAGTGCTGATGCTGATCTCAAAATATCAGCCCCTAAAAATTAGCCAGCTGGTATATCGGTTGTCCGCTAATCGAAAGATCGGCGTTTGTGGAAGTGCTGCAGCTGTAGGTGATGACGGAAGGCATCGAGGGCATTAAGGCATAGGCAACCTGGGCAATCATAGGGTACTACCAGGCAAGGATGGAGCGAAGAGATTTTTTATTTTAATTTTTCTCTGACCCCCCAACCCGCCCTCTTCTTGACTTCCCCATAAATTTTACAATGTGACATAGTGTGTGTAGTTCTTTTTCTTTAGAAATATGTTTGTGCAGCTCTCTACACCTCACACAGAAGCTTGAATTGTCCTCACCCGTGGTGCACGAATTATGAGTCTACTCGTCTGAGAATGATGCCGTCAGTTGCCGAGAGTAAGGAGATAGGAGATGAGAATGTTTGAAATTATTTTACTTATCCGATCACTCACTTGATAATGCTGTATGCTGACAATATTTTAACTAATATCAGAATTTGGACTTGTTTATTCTAGCTCTGCCCAATCTCACTGTTGCAAGCTGTCCTAACCAAGGTTACTCGTGCATGAACATGAAGTTTAATTTTGTCATTCTGTCTTTCATTCAGTGGCTTTGAGGCTGTCATTGATGTTTTACCGCGACAGTCTCTAGACTTCCCGAGTTCTTTATTTGAATATTTCTTCACAGTTAACATCCAATGTGTGTTTAACAGAATGAGGAATGCGAGTAATGCAGTTTTTAAGAGCAATAGCGTTGGCAAATCTTTTTTTGCCCAACCACAGGCATGAGCTTCACCTGAACAAATTTACATTTTCCAGTGCATGTGGAAGAGTCTCCCATTATCATAGAGAAGAGCACACAAGTTCTGCACCCCTGCTTGGCGTCCATGTTACCTTGACTTGCGCTAAATCCTCCACTTTAAAACAGAAGTGATATTTGCTTAGAAATTTCAATTAATTTTTACTAAAATATTAACTCCCTGTCTATTTTAGTACTGAAAATGCATTAAGTAAAACTAAAGTAGATAAAGAAGGACTAAAAAATGTTAAATTTTCAGAAGGAAATTTGTGCGCTTGTTTCAGTTTGAAAAAGCAAGTACAGTGAAGGTCTGTGTTGGCTTCAGGATCCTTACAAGCTGAAAGGTTGGAGGAACGACCCTTCTTTGGGTCTGGGTCGGCTGGATCATCACTTGATTTTCCTACATCGAACAGAAATTCAACATTTGTTGATCATCATTTAGCAATTGAAGTAATTTGTCATTGTGGTATGTGAGCTGCAAGGGGTTTCCTTGCCCAGGTTTCCCTTGAAAAAGAGATTGTATTATCTCAATGGCATCTTTCCTGGTAAAACAACGGTTAAATAAATAAAAATAAAAAAAATTCACTGTAGTACATTTACCGGAGCAATTTTAAAAGAGGGCACCAATATATTTTGGTGGGTTTTATTCGTGATCAGGGGGTTTAGAATTTATCATGAATATTTAATATCACGAATGCATACACTGCGCATTTCCTGGTCAGCTGGTGTGTCCTCGGTAACAAGACTGCTACCGTTACAGCTGCAGTAGACATCAAACTCTAAATTTTCTTGACTGGATGTAAGCTAGTCGTTTTTACACACTCGAATGTTTCTCTGTGTCCCCAGTAATCAAGATAAGCCGAAAGTACTGTTCTCAGTCCATACTGATGACGGTTTAAAACGGAATTCTTTTCAATACTAATATCTGAACTATCACTTACTCACTACTGGAAAGCATAAGGAACCGATCAAATTACCCAACACAAAAATGAAGATCATTCCCTTGCTATGACCCTATAATAAAATGTGAAAACTTGGCAAAATGTCATGTTAGAAATGATGGAAAATAACTTGCAACTTACCCGACAGAAAGTGAATAGCACAAATACGCGAGTGGGTCGACGGCACCCAGTTCTTTAGTCGAATTGAATTGATCCAAGTGGAGTTTTTAGGTTCATGTTCAGGACTGCGAAGAAAACGTATTTCTGAGCCCTTAACGAATCGGTTTGTGTAGTAATTACGCTGCAACTAACTGGTATTATTACAGAAAGTGGAAGACAACTGTACTTCCCCTATTAAATCAATTGTAATGTTAAGGCTATTTGCCAACCACGCTAGTCAACAAACCCACGTGACCAGGCTCGTGACATCACAAGAACTACTGCTATAATGATAATAATAATAATAATAATAATGATAATTATGATAATAATAATAATACTAGCAAAGGAGAGTGTAAGGTGTGCTGCACTGCTGAAGAAATAACTAATTCGAAGTAGTTCATTTTTTTGCATGGCAAAGTGCGCACTGCTAACTTTGCCAACTGCCTTTTCCCACGACTCCCGTTTCATTACTTAATAAAGCTTTCCCTCTGCTGTACTTAATCCATACCCCATCATCATTGCTGTGGGACTGTCTGATAATGCTTGTTCTCCTCTGTAACATCAAACCATGGTTTTTTTTTTTTTATACCTACTGTTTAGTTCCACATTTGACTGCCAGAGTTTATGCGTGGCTGAACCACAGTACATTTTACCACAGAGGCCTAGCATGGTATCCATGGAAACTGTGTCCATCACAGCACCTGTGGCATTGGCACCCCTTCCCCATCTCTCTCCCTGACTCTCCCTCTCTCGATCTGTCCGTCTGTCTGTCTGGCTGGCTGGCTGATTTGCTAACTGGCTCTTTCTTTCTGTGACCCATGTGTTGTCTTGGATCTTTTATGCGTTTGGTGCCTTGGCGTCATCTTCAATGCTAACGCTGATGTGGAAGGCTTCTCCAGTCTCATTCCAGCCGTCTCCTTCACATCTTGATTATAGGGTGTTGGCCTCTGTTTCTGAAGGATCAGCAAATGTAAACGGAGCTGCTGATTCAGTGCGGAGCAGGACATGCTCTCTACTCTCTGAGGATCGGACTTCTGGCTCAGAGACAGGGCCACGGGGCTACAAGCTGGCCTAATAGGCGGGGAGTACGATGGGCTGACACTGATTGGGTGGGCCTTGCAGCCAATCGTGATCTGCGTAAAAGGATGCTTTGGATGCAAAAGAAGTTTCCAGCATCCTGTGCTCAACATGCCCCCTTCCCCATACACACACACACACACACACACACACACACACATGCACACACACACACACACACACACACACACACACACACACACACACACAAAAACACTCTTTTACAGATATTCAAATGCGCACACACATGTTTGTAGGTATGTACTTGTGGGGACATTGTATTGACTAGGATTAATTCTGAAAAGCATTTCCCAAACCTCTGACTAAATTATGCCTAACCCTAGCCTTAGCACGACTGTTAAACTCTAAACGCAACCCTAACTTTAACCTATCAGCAGCAATCCCCTACAGGTGAAATCCTCTCCACCTGAAACGTCTTGAAACATCTGCGGTTTCTCAAAAGTTGGTTCTCTTAAATGTAGCTGTACAAGCACATGCACCCAAATGAATGCTCACACTCATGCCTGAAACACACCCCTGCACGCATATGGCCATTTTTGAGAGTCAGGTCCAGAAACAGATCCTCAAATTTAGATGATCATATTATTTTTCAATTTTGATAGCTTTGTCTGAAAGAATGAAAATTTAGGCTTTGTTTGGCGGGGGGGGAAAATAATTTTTTGGTTTCTTAATTTTACAAGGACTGCTCATACTAGTAAACCACTATGAAATTGATGAGAATTGATCATTTTTCTGATCTTGTCCATAACGCATATCTAATTTGCATATTCGGACCGATAACGCTTGCAGAGGTTTGAGAGCAGACCCATGAACACATAAGCACTTTTGTGTATGTGTGCAAACACTTTGTGCATTTTTGTGTTTCGCGCCTGTCTTGAACCCATTTCGTGCTTGTTCCTCACACATAGTTGATTGAAATTTTCTGTTTCTTGCCCATCTCATGCAGTGAATAGCTTTCCTGGTTCAGAATAGCGATCTGCTTACAAATAAAGCTGTTTTTAAAACAAAATGGAATCCCAGTGCACTCCATGACATGGCAACTGACCAGGGGATTCTGGGAATTCCAATTCACTTGTTTCTGGTGACCCAAATTGGTGCATTAAGCATTATTGCTGAAGGATGAGTTGTTGGTACACGGGGATAATGGCTGCTGTAATGGCTATTTGCAATCACATTATCAAACTGAACTTAAAAAAAAAACTACAATTTTGGATGTAATAGCAATTTACTCCATTATCCCATTATCAGTGTCGTGGCTTTATTTTTTGATCAATGTAATGCTACCTTGGTGAAAGACCTTTCCTTGAAAAAGCATTAAAAATTTGTGATTACTAGCCTTGGAATGGCACTGAGCTTATGCAAGTACACTTTTGTGGAAGCTCTCTGCCTGTTAGGCAGTGCTTGTGTTGATGTGAGCACCTGCAAAGTGAGTTATGAGGCTGCTCCATCTGTGCATATATGAATACTTTTTATTGGGCCCTTCTTGGTTATACTGTGGTACATTTCCAAATTAGCTGGCCTCCCTCCCCCGCCCACACTTAACACTCATATAAAGACGCTTTGAGAATGACCAAAGAGCCCAGGCAGCTTGTATTGAAAACAATCCAACCCTCCAGACTAACATTTGCACCTAGGTGCGCATGCGCTCCCAACCTGAAAAAGTTGGGCGCACAGGCCAAAACTGTGGTCACGCAATGTACCATACTTTTCTGAATATTTACAAGCCCGGATAAAGATTACTTAACAGACTATCAGTTATTCCTGTTCAACAATCTTCTTCTCCTGACCAAAATAGGCTGGAAACGAAAACTCTTCATAGATGGAAGGGTCTTATGGTGCTTTAATTGTTCATTTCATGGCCCCACGGGGGGGTGGGGGGGGGGCGCGTGATGTTTACTATACTTTATATTGGAAAATTATACTTTTGGGTATATTTGGTTCATTGACATCAATAACATCAGTTTTTATGCAACTCAGGTGACCGTTAAGGCCCATAGGCCTCTTGTTTTATTTCGCTATTTAGATAGGGTAATGGACGATGTCCGATGTTATTAGCCCCCAAAAAACAGTTGGCTTCGTGACCATACACTGTTTTTGACAGACTCATATTTGAGGCATTGCGCTGATAAGCATATGGTCGTCGCTGGAGTACATTGGGCAGGCGTCACCTTTAAGTTTTTGAATCTGTTTTGAACATTTGCTGCAATCAACAAAATACTATTCCTCTGACAGCCAGCCAATTATCGGAACCCCAAAGAAAACTATAAGAACCGCAGCTTTTCTCATCTTTATTGTACTTCAGTGAAAATAAGTGATCTTGCACTTGGACCAACCAGTTACCGATTTCATACATACTGCATGAATAGTCATGCGGAACTTCAGATCAGAGTGGAAGTGCGCATCCAACCTAATCCATCAGGATAGAAGGTTAGCTATTGATATTGCAACGCTAAATAAAACCATTCGCCACTGGATACAAGCACCCACAGCTAGCATTAACAAGACTCAAAACTGTCACAAACAGTGTACGGTCACGAAGCAGGCTGTGTTTTCGGGCGTCTGCTTGTAATCTAATAACATCAGACATCGTTCTCACTCTCTAGGTGCGTTTCCACTACCCTTAGAAATGCGCAAAATCTAAATTGTGAAATAAAAAACCGGTAATGAAAACACTTTCTGATATCATGAAATTGGCTCTCCGATCTGCAGTATTAGTCACCGAAGCCGAGGCCTAATACGAAGACTATTGGACTTCTGCAGCAGACCAGGTAGTGTACTTGTAATTTTGCGTAGTGTGGAGCATTTACATCGTTATTGTCATACAAGGTTTTACAAATTTGCCGCGCACACAACTCAGCTGACAGTGACAAGGTCGAATGCTTTGCCATTGTCATTGACACATGAGTACAGCCGAGCTGTGATTGGCTGTTGGCACCAGCCGATCTGTGTACGTAATGGTACCAACCGACCCGCAGAAAAAAATTTTGCGGCCGGCGACTGATAATTAGGGAGTGAATCGCGGCCCAGAATAGGCGCACAGTGCAAGAAGTGTTGGTCGCGCGCGTGACCAATGTGAGAATGTAAGTCGCTAAACGTAAATCTTGGTCGCAAATGCGACCATTCTGGTTGCAGACTGGAGCGCTGCAGTCTTTGTTCTCCCAGATCGTTCAATGTTCTTGACTCTTTTTTTTTTTTTTACACCCCCCTTTAAATGAGCTAGCACCTGGTACACTACGGATAGCGGTGCATAGTGTTGCTACCTTTAATAGTCAGTTTTTTGTCTGAGGTGCGCTAAATCCTTCTGCAAAAAAAATCCTGGGGTGCAAAAAAAACAAAAAAAAAAAAAAAAACAAACTTGATTGAAAGGCCCTGTATTTAAACCAAACCCCCTCTTCTAGGCCCCCCCCGGTCCGTCTTTCCTCCTTTCCCTGGCCTCTGGACGCCAGACTCTGCTGCTGTGCACAGGGAGGGGGGGGGGTGTGTGTAATTATGAAGAGGGTAATGAAAGAAACGTGTGCAAGGACACAAGTTTAGGCGCACGCTCAAGCAAAGGCAGGGGGGGGAGCAGTCTTTGGAGGGAAAAAAAAAAAGCCACACATCACCCCCATCCTGAACCCCCTCGTCCCTCTGCTATGCGTAAATCCCTCTGTAAGCAGATGGAGTGGGTAAACCGGCCATTTTATGAATGAGGGTAGCACAGGGGACGAGGGCGGGGGTGTGGATGGCGTGCCGCGGTGTCGGCAGGGCCGACTCAGTCTGAGTGGCTGTGGGGGAGGGGCGTAGGGCCTCCCGCCCCCCCCCCCCCCGACTCCTAGAGGCCCCTCTCTGTTTTTGTTTTGGTAGTGCTTCTTTTGTTGGGCTCTCTGCGTTCCATAACAAAAGCCTTGTCGCCCCGCCCCCCTTTCTCTGTTTGTTATGGCTGTGTACACGCGGACACACACACACTCGCACGCGTGCGCACGCATTCACGCAGACACACACTCAGATCACAGGCGCCACTGCGAGGTTACAGACAGGGGGTGGGGGGTTGTTAGCACAGGAATGACTAATCCACCTTAATCCGTTTATTCAGACAGGTTGACTTGTTAAGTTGGAGGAGAGGGTGTGTTTGTGCAGGCCTAAGCTTGATATGTGATGTATTAAGTGGCTAATTGTTTGAAGTAGACCCCCGTGTTTGAGAATTTTATACACATTTCTAAATGGTACTGCATTAAAGATGTTCTTGGTGTAAAATGATCCTGCGCCTTGCATTTACAAAAAAAAATTGGTGTCAGAAGCTCAAGCGATATAATTCAAACAGTGCAGATCAATACAGCTGAACTTTGAATGAAAGAATTGTTCTCCTTCTACCTTTTTAAAGGTGTGTTATTTTCTGACTAACAAAACAGTCTCTCGCTGATGTTACAACAACTGCTGGTTTTTGAAAGCATTGATCTCCTCGTGACTTTGAATTTGACAAAACATTACATACAGCCGCCGACTCCCGTAGCAGGGGTACGATGGTCTTTATGTTCCAACGGCTTTGTTTTTGAGCGCCGTCTCGGCAGGCTGTGTTGCGGCTGAACAGAGCCCGTCGTGTTCTTTTGTGCACCACAAGGTCACAGGGAGGTGATGCTCCATCGGTGCCTTTTCTGAGGCGGTATATCAGGCAGGCCTCCGTAACACGCTCTTAAATCTCTCAAGAGTCAAGTGTCATGCTCCCATCGAAAACCCAGCCGCCCCGCGTCTGGGGGTGGCGGGATAATGAGGCTGTTCAGCTCAGGAAGGGCTGGAGGAGTGGGCATATATAGCTGAAGTGTGTGTGTGTGTGTGTCTGTGTGTCTGTGTGTCTGTGTCTGTGTCTGTGTGTGTGTGTGTGTGTGTGTGTGTGTGTGTGTGTGGAGGGGGGCAGAAGGTGGAACTGGAGTCCTTTATTTGGTGTGTTCCCTTGTTGAAGAGATCCCAGTGGGCCAGCCAAGATGTTTGATGCAGACAGTGTGGCTAATTTTTTGAATGGCCGCCTAAACTTAATCTGAGGCTAATTATCAAAGAATATCTCCACTTGCCTCTCCTCCCTGTATTTTCCTAATCGCACGTCTTGTGCTGTTAACTTTTTCTTGTTTGCTTGTGCTACTCTTGTGGAGTTCTACACAGCGATGGATAAAATGTAAAAAAGTCCTCTTCCCCCTTCAAAACAAGAGCGACTGTAGATAAAGGCAGTGTCATTTTTAAATTAATTCACCCTGTTTCAGGAAAATATGGGACGCGCCAGGATGCAAGGAAAGAGCTCCTCATTAGCTCGTAATGGCCTCCTACAAGTGTTCATGGGAGAAGTTGTCCCTTCTTGAGGTGGAGAGGGAAGGGGTTGAGTGGTGTAGCTCATTTGGTGTATTTTCTGCACCCGGTGAGTGCCTTTTTTTTTTTTAGGCAAATGCCCGTTGCCATGGAGCTTCTCACCTAAACCACCTGTTCCCACGACAACAGCGGGTTCTCTTTCCAGGTAGTTTGCATGGCAATCGGAGACGGAGACCCTCGTCGGGTTGCTCCGCCGGGGTGGGGATGTGCCCAGCGCCACGTGGCTGTGTTGTCTGGTCCTCTTGTCCTCTCCCTGGCTGTGTTCATTAATATACCGCTGAGTCACCTGTCTGTTCCGCCACCAGCCTGCTGTTTTTCCGCCTCCGGCCATTTAGGCTAATCGGTGTTGTGTAATAGAGGCTCTCTACCCGAGTACATCCTGGTGTAGATTTGCATTCTATTTTTAATGAGCAGGATTCCCTCCCCATTTTCATCTTTGTTTAGTGCCGTCCACAAAACGCTACTACTTTTCCCGCTTCATTTCGCTGTGTCAAAGGATGAAGGAATCATAGTAATTTTAGTGAAGATGTTTTGAGTCTTGGGCACTTGCGAAATGCATTGACACTAGAGCTGAGAATAACTGACAGTTAATTGTGTGTCTGTTGTTACTGACAGTTGATTGTTAGTTCATTGTTAGTAGGTCAGTCAGGTCTCTCTGCAACATATTGGCTTAAATTCCTTGTCCCACGGTTGCACACTCTGCATCATTTAGTGGCAATATTTATCCTTATATTGTTATTTTTTCATGATTAGCTATGGTACTTATGATCACCCATCAGTGTTATGGTCCCAGGTTTGCTGCAGTACTCTCAGTATCAGAACACAGCAAGGGGTTTTGTGTGTTGTAGAAAGTGTCCAAGTACATGCATCCACTTCACCTCAATTAACGTTCAGTCACACTGACTCTAACGCACCCCCAGCCCATGACCACCTCCCTCACTGATTTACCAGGGGCAGTGGGGAAGAAACCAAATGCAGCTCCCCCCCTGCTGGCCAGCAATGGAACTACACTGTGGCCTGCACCAAGCTGTGGGAGG
The DNA here is from genome assembly GCA_029721435.1 of Gymnothorax reevesii. Lineage (NCBI taxonomy): Eukaryota > Metazoa > Chordata > Actinopteri > Anguilliformes > Muraenidae > Gymnothorax > Gymnothorax reevesii. The sequence goes on along the minus strand of CM056574.1, from coordinate 24,410,139 downwards.
TGTGGGGTGATGGGGAGGTGAGGGGTGTATTTTTCAGTGCAGCCCCCCCCCCCGACCTCATAGCCAGCGGACCAGTTTTATTTCGCTGTTTTCTTTTGTGATTTTCGCTGATGAGACCTTGCGTCTGAGGTGCTTTTGTGGACAAAAGTCGAGACATTTTTGCGTTGCAAAACATTTGTCATGCTGTAGAGATCCAATTACTGTTATAGAATGGTCTTAGTAGCCAGGAAGGCAAATTGAAACTGGGTGAGGACGTGAAACCTTGCTGGAGAGGTCCAGTCAGCTCCGCGTAAGGCTCATTGTTAAGCGCAAGTGATTGAAAGAGGTTTACATGCAAGAAAGGTCGAATGGGCAGTCCGAACGGGGCCCCATCGTGACTGCTGTGGCTCGCTGTCTAGCTATCAAGTTCATCTTTGTTCATTTGCACAGGGAAATCTACAAAGATGAACTTGACCACTGAACCCTGTTGATTGGACTGCTCTCACCAGCTTACAGGACCCTTCTTGCAAAGTAACTGGATCTCTTGTGCATGGAAATATTTTCTTTCCCCCTGCGCGTTTCGACCAATTTTAGTCCACAACGGCGCCTCATAGTTGTGGGGGGCGGGGTGCGGATGATGGGGGGAGGTGGGCTGGGCCCTGATTTGGAGAGAGAGAGAGTAAGGCGGGTGGAGTTTTCTTGCTTTTTTTTTTTTTTTTTTCTAAGGCTATCTTTATGTCCTCTGACTGCATTCATGGCAAAACGGTGCACAAAGGGGCCATTGTTTGTTTGGGAGACGGAGACGGCGTCCTGTTTCAATAATTTATGGACGTGCGCTTTTGATGTGGGGGCAGGCCTCATTTCCCTCCAACCGCTTGTCACAGTCACGGTCCCTGTTTTCCCTCTTCCTCCACTTTCCTCTTTACGCCATCCCTCTTTTACTTGACAGTTTGGACTCCATGTCATCTACCCGAGCCTTTTTTGGCTGACCCCCCCTTTCTGTTTACTGTTTATCCATCTTTTTTATTTCAAAGCTTCACTAAATCAGGGAAATTTCCATCAAGCGATTTCCTTTGAGAGATGTGTGTGGTGTAGTGGTTAAGCGTCCTAGAATTGGGATCGAAAGGTCCTGAGTTTGAGTCCTTACCATGGTTTTTGCGACATTCTTGGGCTAAACACTTCACTCCCACAGTGCCCCATTACCCTGGTGTATGATTGGGTACCTGAAAATTTTTTTGAGAAACCTGACTAAATGCTTGAGGGATAACCCTCAATGGACTAACGTCTCATGCTGGTGGAGTAGCAATACTCTTACTCGCTTCATGCTAAGGGAACCGGAGTTACAGGCTTTATCTTTACCTCCATTGAGAACATGTTTCTCCTTGTCAAGAACGCCCGAGGAGAAATGCCCGATTGGACGGTTGCAAGTCTGGAGAGATGGAGAGAAGCAGGATAAGGCCCCTTGAGTGATTTTGGAGTCAAGGGCATGCTGAAGAGTCCAATGGCAGAGTTGTTCCCAACTTAATTTCCCCTGATGCAGGTCGGGAATCTCAAGCCCCCTTCGACGGCTCAAACCAACAACACTTCAAACGACCTGTCAAGCAACTACCACTGTGCTATCCTCTCATTCTGCCTCACCACCCCCACTCCCCAGGCCCACCTCCATCTCAGGAGAACCGCCCATTTTGGACCTTTAGTGGTGTGTTTGCGTCTGTCAGCCCGCTCTTTTGCTCAGTGTTTCCATCCCTCTGGGTTCAATTTCTCTCTCGATCTCTCGCTTGCTATGTCTCACTCCGTCATAGCTGGCGCGAGGTAGAAGGTCGCAGGTTCAGATCCCTGGAGTGTTGCCGCTGCTCTTGAACCCAGGCCTGTGCTTTGGGACTGAATTGAATGAATATGCCCTGCTAATTTAAAGGGCTAGCCTCTGGAGCGCTAATGACAGCTGTGCGGCACAGTCTGAGCAAAGGCCGCCCTGTAGCAAATGGCCGATCGTCATCCACTTCCTCCCGTGGGGGCAACTGATTTTTCACATACTGTTTATAAATATTAAGAGCTATTGTGTATGTGTGTGTGAAGTGGTATTCATTGCAAAACTATCCATGGCTGTTTCTTATTGGTCCTTTCTGTGTGAATTTGGACAGAAAAGTTCCTTCAGGTTTTCAGATTTTTTTTTTCAGAGGAAAAATTTATGGTTAAAGGATGTGTCATTTGAGATCTGGTTCACAGATACTTGTTGAGAAATGCTCTGGGCAGTTAAATCTAAATGTGTCTGGGTGATATAGGCATAGGTCTCTTGGCAAAAACCTTATTTTGAGAATACGGGAATGTTTGTAGACTCACTAGCCTTGTGCAAGCCCTCTCCAATAGTAATGTAACTCCTTTCTAGCTTTAATAACATCTATGTCTTTAGCTTAGCCAGTCAATAAATATGTGGCTGCATTATTGTAACTGCATATCTTCCTGTTGCATGAACTTGTTTAATGTTGCTTTTCGATGATAATCTTGTTACATGTAGCTCGCTGGGTTAACTTATTTATCTTTTTTTTAAATTTTTTTAAGTATTTTCTGCTAGTTGCAAAGTCAGCTTTCATCACAAACGTCAAGTCCAAGTTGTTGTTTTTACTTTATTGCGCGACGCTGCTTGATAGAGAGTGGGCTAACATTAGCATTAAAACTGATCAACTTAATTACCTGACATTAGGTGCTATTGACTGATGCGCATGTTTAGCCGAAAACATTTTTTGCTTTTGCGGTTAATGTTAACTTCTGTCGATGGCGACATATACTTATCGCAATGCTTATTTTGTTAATGCTCTAATATTATAAATTGCATCAGGAAGAGGAATTCTGACGATCCCCCAAAGAACATCAGACCTCCCCACGGCCCCCACTTTGAAAGGTATTGAAAATTTTCCGAAGTGGGAGTGTTCAGACTGTTAACTAATGGTAAGAAGGGGTGAGAGCTGTTACACTGGGTGCATTTATGTTTGACCTTAGGTAGGCAGGAGGACGTCGTACAGTGTCTGTACAATCTACGTCTCAGGGAGCCGCATGCTTGACTGCGAATGAACGTATATTAGAAATTAATTGTTGCATCGCAGTCAGCCGATTTGCACCCCTTTGCTATACTTTGTTGATCCGAGTGTCTCTCCTCTCCTGCATACAAACACTGTCTAATGGGACCTCATTAGTCTTCTGAGGTCCCTGAAATGGGAATGAAGGGAAGGGGAAAGGAAAGGTGGATCGAGGGAAAGAACAAATGCAAAAGAAAAATTGATGCCACTGCCAACCAATAAGGAATGAAGGCATGGGGGGCATTGCTGGGTCATTTGGGCATGTTCCAGGCGGTGGAGTCTGGGAGTCAGCTGCCTCACTCTGACCTCCCTTCGCCTCACCCCCCCCCAAGGTTGTTCCTCAAATCCATTTGGCAGCCGTGTAGAATACATCCACGGGACTGGATTTGTTGATCCGGTGCTGCAAGTTCAGTTCCCAGATGGATTTCAGGATGCTGCTGTGGTCATGAGGGTCAAGGGTTTTGACCTCAATCGCTTTTCGCTTCAATAAGTATCCAGCTGTAAACATCAACTGTATGGAATTCTTGAAATGTGAAGACTTCAAGATCAGAGACCAGGACACATTAAATATTGAAAAAGGTTGCCTGTGCTCAAGTTGTTCTGTCCTACTGTATTAGATATGCTTTCATGGTTTGGGTATTGGTTCTTCAATAGCATAGTGAATGTTTGTAATATACTTTTTTTCATGTTGTATTTTTACTTGCTAGTCTAATGTTGTCCACTAGGGCTGCCACCATTTTGTGTCTCAACGAGATGATTGCGTGCATATGGACATATGTGCATTGAATTAGATGTATTTTTAATGTCTGTTTGCTAGCGTTGGTGGTGCCTGTTTGTTGAGATGGTCCGTCGCCCTTGTGATGTCTTCTCATCTCTGCCAACGATTTGGACGGAAGTTGTTTTCGCCTCTGTTCATTAGCCTCTCTGTTCATTTGTGAGCTGGGATTATGGAAAAAGTTGTGAACTGATTTTCATTAAACTTTCTGGGACAGTTATGTATGGCACCAGCTGGAGGTGAGTAGCTTTTCACTGGTCAAGGTCAAAAATCAAGGTCAACATTACAGAAAAAAAGTGAAAAATAATGCTGTCGGCGGAGGCATATTCTCCACAGTGTACCCTTCTTGTTTTAATGTTTTTTTCATGTTGTCCAAAAATATTGGTGGTTATTTTAGAGGAAGTATCATTCCGGGGAATGATCGGAATTAGAAATTCAGCATTAGCAGTCCAGGTCAGGAGCTATTGAGGAGTCATTCCTTGTCGTAGGCTTCAGCTCAGGAAGAGAAGCCATTGCTCCGCATCGTGTTATCTCACATAGACATACTGATGCTGGGTCATACCCCCCCCTCCCCCCGCAAAGCCTGGGAGGATTTCCCCCGCCGTTGGCGAGTAGCGCCCAGGAGGCGACGGTGCTTTCTGAAAAACAGCCGCAGTCACACCGCCCCTGCCTGCATCGCCCAGATTCTAAAAATAAAGAGAGAGCGAGAGAGAGAGAGTCTGAGACCGTGACTGAGGGACTGGTGAAAAATTCAGAATGCTTGATACCGATAGAACAGAGAGGTGTGAAATGTACCTTATGGCCTCGTTCATTTATGCCCGATTTAAATACTCATGTATATTTGCGTGCATATTTGTTGTTCTGTAAGGAGGTGTAGATTGTGAGGAAGACGCACGCTTCCATCCCCAGAAAATGAGCCAGTGATAATGCGGCGGGTGAAATGGACGTCTCGCGCTGCGTACACAGCTGCGCAGTCCCGCAGACTGGACACCTCGCGTGCAGCTGCGGGGACGCAGAGGTGCGGTACGGTCAGGGCGATGGTCTGCCTTTGAGACGCGGGCTGCACAGTGGAGCCGTAGGTTACATGGCTAACACGCGGCGCTGTAAAGATGCTTACTGCGCTGAGGGCACGCTGGAGGAATCCTAGGCTGTGCTTGCAATGCTGCTCTAGGCGTCTGTATTGCTTTGGTCTGTGTTCGAACATCAACCCGCTACTGGCAAATTCTACTACTGATTGTCCCCTTAACTTACTGAGAAGGGCTAAGGAGAGCAAGCCTCTGTCTGCACCACTGTTTCTGATCTTTTCTGCAATTTCGTCCTTGACTTTCCGTCTTGATCTGTGAAAAGCTAATAACCTCTTACAGTTGTAAAACTTAACCAAAGTTTAATCAAAATCCTCCCCCAACTTTTCCGCTATCATGTTTGCAAATGGCAAGGCGGACAAACGAAGGCAAAAACATAACCTCCCTCCAATTTGATAGGGGCGTTTACCATTTGTTCATTGCAGATGTATGCTATTATTTGAATGGGTTTTGTCGAAAAAGAATGTTAATTGGGAGGTCATTCTTTGATACCTGGTGCTTGTCGATCGGGGAGGGGGCTGTGAGACCGTTGGGGTTTGGATCGAGGTGGGGCTTGTGGTGCTGGGAGTGTGTGGACTGGAATGGGGTTGTGCGATCTGGGATGAGGTTGGGTGGACTGGGATTGCAACACGGACGTGTGGACTGGGACGGGCCAGGTACCGTTTGCACACCTGCGTTGCGCGCGGACAGCAGAGTGAGGCGGCCCGTTGGACTGGGCAGTGCTAGGGCTGGTGCGCTGACATTAGCATATGGCGGTATTTTCAGCAGCCACTCGCTGAGGGACGATGGCACGTTTTGGTTTATCGGCGCAGCTTGGCCACGACGCTGGTACACCGTAACTCGATTTTCAGAAATGGTCTGGAGAATGATCTCCTCATTTCGGTATTTCCTTGAGTTTGGTTGTCTGTGGCGACCTGCGCTGATCCGCGGCTGCAGAAAATGGCTGCACGTTCGAAGCATCCGCCCAAACATTTATTCTCAGCCATTTTATTTTGGCTGCCTGCACAAACCCCCCACCCCCCCAATGTGTTTCAGTGGAACCAGTCTCGAGGGACACTAGCCGTAAATTTGGGAAGCGGCGGGCGTATCGTTGATGGATCACGTCCGTATTTTCCGGGCCGTCGGGAAACGGCAACATTTGTGTTTCTCGACATCGCGCCCGGGTGCGCAAGCCTAAATCAGCAGGGAGATGATGTCCTCACATGAACTGCCTTTCCCAGACTGCGCTGTGACTGAGACGATCGGCGGTTAATACTGGCAGACACCGCACTCTAAGTGAATATAGGATCATAATATAATAAATTAATAATGCAAATTGGCGGCTATGCTGTCCTGACTCGCATTATCAGGTCTGTCCTGGGGACAGGTCCTTACCCTGGAGAGGCCGTGCTGTTGATCTGGTAGTAGTTGACGGTCATGTAATGAGGCTGTGGTATGATGCTGACATGATGCTGTTAAGCCACCAGTCTGTGCCTAGATTACTACCAGCTTCGCTGTCTTCTCAGATCCACAGAGCCAGAATTAAGGTAGGAGATAATGCTAATGACTGTGCTGCTGAAGTTGAAGACTTTTAACCCTTTACAGTGCTCAATGCAGCTACTGTTGCTGAATGATGGAAGATATCAAAATCAAAACTGTTGAAAGCCTATCCCGCAGTGGAGCTCTTTTAAACAAGTCGCCACGTGATAGGTTTTCAACGGCACAAGATAATTAAATATATTTTTTTTACAAATGTATTTCAGTGCTCTAAGGGTTAATGTCTGTGATATTACTGTTAAAGAGCTGAACATATTTATGCTGCTGAGTAAAGAGAATGCCTTCCTGTCTTTGCTGGTATTGTTGTAGACTTATTCATACGAATTCTGTGTTATTCAAGACTTCTTATGTCTGCGCTGAGATGTTGCACAACACTGACTGTGGGGCTGCCGTTCGTGCCTGTGCAGTCACGTCCGTGTGATAAGGTCGACAAAGGGTAATGCAAACGATTTGGGCTAATTCGCCGCCGCCACGTTGGAGCGGCAGGCTTCCCGCGATCACGATTCTGACGGACCGGGGCGTTGGAATTTCCTACGCTCGCCGTTTGAATGAAACGCTGCCGCGGGTCGTGAGCGAGCGAGCGAGCGGGAAACGGAGATAAAGCCGTCGTGTTTGGCTCGCGCGCCGCGCCTTATATTTAATTATCATACCGCTGGCTGCATGAATGAAAAAGCGGTCAGAGCCGCGTGGCGCTGCAGGCGCTCCCATTTCCCGGTCCGCGCTCTGCTGACGCATATATTTTTCATTCAGTACTGTACCCATGCCCTTATAAGGACTTCCTCTGGGTGAGTTGACGGGAGTACAGCGAGCGGCTGCTCGGACGCACACTGTCATCCGCGTTCTCGCACTGAGGTGCGCATACGCAGCGATGCTTACACGCTGAGAGGCGTGCGTATACACGATAGCCAAAAACGCACACACACATTTTCAGAGCAGCAATGTTCATGAATATTCGGTCACGATGTGACTGCGTTCTCGTGTCGGCGCGGTCGTGCTCGGGGGAAGAGCGGAGGAGGTGTCCTGGTTAATCACGGGAATCATCGGCAACAGGAAAAAAAAAAAAAAAAAAAACCTCTGTCAGGAGGGAGGGGAGGGAAGGGGATGTGTTGTGGTGACTGAAGTCGAGCGACAGGAAATGCCCTGCATGCCTGGACAGAGAGACCAGCGCATACCTTCGAGAGACGCACTGAGCCCTCCGGGCAATTAGACGCATCATTTATTGGGCGGGTGGAGAGTGAGGCATTCACTGCAGACGAGGGGCGTTGGCCCTGAACTTTGGCTTAGATATGCAAATATCGTCAAAAGCGTATAGTCCTGTGTTAGTGATGTTGGTTGCTTTTCATTTGAAAAACTGCGCAAAATTAACAAAGTGTTTCCAGAGCTTTGTTGCCATGCTGATTTATGCACCTTTCTTGTGTTTCATGGCTGTAAGGCAGGACGCACTCTTAGAAGTTGCCGTCCTGCTTGTAACTGCCATCTAAAAGCACCTCTTCTGTTTTGTTTCGAAAGTTCGAGTGCATCCTTTAACTCCTGTCCCATCACTTTGAAGTCCTCCCCCTTGGCTCCTGAGCAAGAGGGCCAGCATGCGCATTTTCCAAAAGTCGACCCATCTACCTGTTATACCCCCTGTTGTACCCTTGGAACATCTGTAACTGAGCATGCTAAATCTGAGTTTGGGGTTGAACAGCTGTGTGTGGTTCTTTGCCACCCGTTACTTATCATTTTCTTACTTGAAAAGCTTTTATTTGCCATTTTGCAAGGACTGTGTGATTGTCTATGCAGTACAAGAGATGTTCACTCAGCCCGGGTAATAAATGTTGGTAAAGTCATTTCAGAGGGTAGCTTACGGGAGGGGTTGGGCCAATCTGCCTGGATATTGCTTCCTGTGGAACTGAATGGACTGCGTTTGAGGACAAGAATTAGCTCGGCTGGGTTTTTTTGACAGGAAGTGACCCTACGAGATCACTAAAGCTGTGCTGGGAGTTTCCTCAACCAGGACCACCACAACAACTGGAGAAACGAGGACCTCTTGAAGGCATCTGCTTCTGCCAGCTCCAGAGAATTGCCCCATCGTGAGGCAACTGCAGCGATTGCACAGTGACCACGGATGGGAATATTCTAGAAGACCTAGCTACAGTTTCACCTCTCCTACCCACTAGTAGAGCAGGCAAGGTCTGATATTTGTTACAGACACATCAAAAAAAATCTGTGTGGTGTTGACTTCAGGCTTACACACCAGGACCCAGCAAACCAGCTTCTCGCATTGGGAGGATCGGCACAGTGGAGATGACCATTGTGTCTTGTGTTTTGACAAACCTGGTGAGGCCAATGAATTGTAAAGACGGGGACCTTCCAGCGTGCGCTTGGATGGAGTCCAAGAATTGGGCAATTTGACTATCCCACACGGAGTTGGAATCGATTCTCGACTCACCGGTTGCACTTTACAGCCACATAAACTGAATCGCAACATAAAGATTCACAATAACTGCGTTTCCAGTAAAGCAGTGAACGATCTGGAAAACCAATAGGATGATCACTACGGTGTAATTGCTGTGCCAATTCTTTTTTTTTTTTTTTTTTTTGAGGGCCAGGAGGAATGCCGTAAGGCCAATCTTTGAAACTTGCCCACTGCATGCACTGTATACGTGACCAAGGGGGGGCATATATTCCTTTTTGATCAAAGAGCACTCAAGATTACCGCTATTCAGCTGTAATAAAAACAGTAAGCCTGAGAAATAGGCCTTGATCCTTGTGGCTCACTGCGTAGGAGGTTGGGCCACCCGACTCCAGGCTGCCGCAGTGGCTTCTTCAATGAGCCCTTTATTAAAGCTGGGTGTTGAACTTGCTTGTCTGCCGCCCCTTGTTTTGGCAGCAGTCGGTCGTATCCGCCGTTTGATTTGGCAGCCGGTTCCCACAGCCAGGGCCAAACGGACAGAACATTTCTGAAAAGGAACTCCAGCCTGACGTCACCGAAACGCTCCTCTGTTTTGCGTTTCGCTTTGTTTTCCCTGCTCTTTCTCATAGGAAATAAGGTGGCTCTCACAGCCTCACTCACTCACTCACTCACTCACACACACACACACGCACACGGTTTCTCTCCTGCACGTGTGCACTTCTGCTCTTATACATAAATCATCCTAAACAGCTTGCTGTTTTAAAAAAAGTCAAGCGATTTCTATACCCCCCCCCTCCCCTTCCTCCCCGCACCCCATTCTCTGGGGTCCATTTAGTACGTCCTGAAGTATCTGGTGCTTTTCCAAGCTCTGAAGTGCTTGGTTTCGTGTGGATCACACGGTCATAATGCTTGGCACCATTTAGCGAATGTCTTGTATGAAATATCGTTCTACCCCAAGTTTGACCCAAATGTACAACAGTCAAGCGTTTAACTGTGAATGGGACAGACTGCAGACTCTGGGCTCCGATGACTGAACAGCAGGTCGTGTGCAGCTGCTGACGGATCATGGATGTTTCTCTGCGCCTGAGCCCCAGTAACGCTCAGTAAATGTCTGCACCTGCAGGGGGATCAACCAGTCCGCTCTATTATCTTTTGATGCCATTTAGAAACTTTACATGGCTGTCATTACTTTTGCCATCTTAAATTAATATTATTAATTTTTTTTATTATTATTATTTATTTATTTTTTGACTCTTCTGGCATCTTGTGTTTTCACCTTGGTGTGCGTGTATGTGTTGGGGTGGGGGGTGTTGTTCAAGTGTATTGCTTGAGTTCTCACCCCAGTCAATGTAGCTAAATTTGTCTGGTTGTCCCTATTAAGCTTGACATGAAGGACCAGTTTTTTTTTTGTTTTTTTTTTTAGTTCTGTTGATTTTGGGGATTGGGGTCTTAATCTCTTTGAAGGCAACTTTGTTTTTGGCCCCAGATGTAGACATCAATCTAAAAATGGCCAGAATTGCAGGGGAGAGCGGGTCAGCCCGTTGATTTCTGAGGTCTTTATTTAAAATTTTAAAATTTAGATAAAGCTTTGTCATTGTGCAAAATCTATATTGCTGGTGACAGCGCCAAAAAGTTTCAAGGTTTGATTTCATTCGCTTGTTTACTTCGAATTGAATTTGTTTATAAATGGGCGCCGTAGCTCTGAAATGCATCAATGTGTTTTCCATTGAAATATTTAACACACCCTCTTGATGTAAAACTACTTTATAAATACATTTATTTTTATCAGTTTTAGTAGGCTTGTGGCTAGTTTTAAGAGTATGAACTGTGAAAATGCAAATGTGCGAAATATTTTTAATTTCTGTATTGACGGTGATTATTTTTGATATTTCTCGCCGCAAGATTCCTCAGTTAGAAACTGAATTTTATTTGGGGAAGGTTGCGTATTAACTCTACGTATCTAACTTCATATACCGATGCAACCATATTCACAGTACTGCACTGGTTTCATTGTTTTTACTTTGCGCGGAATCTCTCTCGCTTTTTAAGATGGAATCTCCTGAGAGCTGTATGTTGTGGGGCAGGAACAAGGGTGGGGGGAGCACCAGGTTGACGACAGCGCTATGGCGACTCAGGAGCCCTGCGTATTTAAATTAAGAACCTTGACCTGTCAAATTCTTATGTGTGACGACGGCTGGGTAAACAAAACCATAAAAGTGAGACGAGCCTAGAATGCGTGTTCCCCATGTTTGCGTATCGACATGCGCTTTTCCTCATTTAATTTATTCTCACTCTGATGCACCCTTTCCCTCTACATGCGTCTCGCAGTAACACCGTCTGCAGTAACCCCTAAGTTATCGCAAGAACCATCGTGACTATTATTGAACTCTTTTGGAATACTGCAGCGGAGTTGATAACGACTCTCGGTCATGCTCCGCAGCGGTGAATCTGACCGCCGTCGTGTTCAGGGGATTACGCAGAAGGCGAGGAACGAAAACAAAATGTTGTCTTTTGATCCTTCCTCCCCCTTTCAATTGAATAACGCTGCCCCTTCGTTCGCATTTATGCTGCGTTGCTTGAAGGTTGGGCTGTCCTCCGTCAAAAAATTCCAGGATGCCGCCGTCTCGCAGTTACTACTGCAGGTATAGTAACGTCTAGCTGCAGTCTGAGGGAAAGGGGTATTTAATTACCATGGTTACCAGTCTCCACCCCCATGCTATAGAGGACTTGTTTACCACATTTATACTTCAGACTCAATAACATGCCAATCACGGAGACCCTCCCACACTCGCATGTGATTGGTTACAGAGAATTTCCACCCTGTAGTGCCGACACCCCCACCATCCACAGCAGTTCAGCCGAATGACTAGGGCACCCCTACCCTGTGTGGGAGGAACAACCAATGCGTATATAGTCTGGGAATTAATTAATTTGTGACGTGGAAACATTGTTATTCGAAGGCACCTCACTCACAGTGTGCTGATCAGAGAGAGTACTGAATTAAGGGTTAGGACTTAAAACTTGGATTTGCTTTTGGTCAAAACAAAGGTTATGAAACATTTTTAATTAAATAGGCCTTATGCATTGCCTATCTATTATAAACAGGAATGCATTAGTGAACTCAAGAATCTGGTGCGACGTTCGTCGGTTGTGTTATTAACCTCGCCATGCCTACTTGCCAATTTTGTTCACCGAGACCTTTGCGGCTGAATGTGTTCGCGCGTGACGAGTGGTGCATATTACCTGCTGGTACTAACATTGTTTATCTGGTAACGGCATTGTTTATGAATTTATACAATACATTTATATTGCTCTCCATACTATTTGACTTATGGAGGTTACGCTTTGGAACCAGTTGCCTCTGTTTGCGCATTGGGATACAGTCGGTTATTCTAAAGGTTTGTATTATACAAGATTAGAGAGGGAGGACTGCTTTCCTCGTAATGTAGGGCATTCTTGTGCCGTATCAGGTCTTCCCTACCTGATTCTGCGATCTGAATCGGTTCTCCCCGCCTCCACTGTTACGATGTGCTGTTATGTAGAATGATAGTCTAGGCTCCGGGATGAATTATTTGTCACTCGTCGCGTGGAAATCCTGGAGTGGAGTTCGGTCATAATGGAATGGGATCCACATTGCTGCTATTTTATATAGTTCCCCGCTGAGAAATTACGTGAGGATAATTGTATTTGAACTCATTTCGGATTTAAGACTTTGAACTTGGATAAGGTTGACATTTTCTTTTGAAGTTAAGAGTTGAGTACTACCTACATTTAAAGATTCTGCTTAAAAGATTTATGCAGTTGCTACTGGTACGGCAATTTTCCAATGCATTTCAGTGTAGAGAGGTACAGTAGCCCCAATTTCAAACCCTGCCCTAACCTAACCCTTACCCTTACCAGAATCCCTTATCCTTATCCTAATCCCTTCAAATTGACTGCCATAGCCATAAAACTGCCATATCTCTAGACACTGCGAAAGATTTAATAGATCTTGCGGTGGTTGTGTGATAGCAAGTTTTTTTTTTTTTTTTACAGTAATGTCATTAACCCAAGTACATTTACTTTAGTTTTGGAATGTAATCTGACATAAGAAATTTCACTGAGGGAACTTTGTAGATGCTTAAGTGTTTTCAATGAACATTCAGTCAGCACTACAGTCAGTGGTTTAGTAGTACATTCTAATGGAGAAAAGATGAGGTAAGCGACATACAAAAGCACATCATCCAATTACTTTTCTGACACAAGTGGTTCTTCCTAGGGTTAGGGTTAGGTTAGGGATATAAAATCTTATGCATCTTCTTGGAATTCATTCATTACACGTCCCTGTGTTCTGCCAGTTTACAGATGTTACCTGTGTTACTAGTGCGATCTGAGTTTGCTTCAGCTCATATATGTCAGATACAGCTTTTTACCTCAGAATGAGCTTTTCCTCGTTAATCTGGAAACATCACTTATCAGACTGCTGGAATTGTTCGTACTCCTCCTGGGGGCATATTGTGTATTTGCATGGTTGCTTTACCCAAATGGATGTCCCAGAATGGCTAAAGTCATAATTCATGTAAATTATAAATAAACCATAAAATCGAATTTTCCATAAAACTACACCAATAAAATGAATGTTTGCTCAATTTCTTTGCTTCCTTTGAGGGAAGTTGTAAAAATATTGGTCTTAGATGTAACAGTGGTTTTCTTGTTGGCCATACTTCAACACCGAGCTCTGTCAATTCAGTTCAATTCTATTCCATTAAACTCATTTATGTGATCATTTATGTGTAATTTGATCTGCATGTATACCAAAATGTATATAAATGCAGGCATTATACTGCTTTAAAATCTGTTGACAGTGCAGTAATATCGACCTTTATTGTTTTTGAGTGTTTACATCTGGCAAGAGCACTACGTGTTCAGGCTGTTTCATAGATAAACAGATCTATTTACTTTCAGTAATTTTTATTTAATTTTGAAAGTTTACTAAGTCATGGGACCAACTTAGTGTAATAACTTCAAGTTATGATTGGTAATGCTGATTTTACCCAAACTGATACCCGCCTCATTTGGACTGACTGACTGGCGGCGTAGAAATGCTTGTTATTGTGGACTGTAGCCCGTGACTCCTGAATTTAAAAAGGTGACCTCCACATTTTTGGAGAGGGGTTTAATTACTTTGTCACACTGGTGGTAAAGCCTACAGCATTGAGTAGCCATTTTCGTTGAGTGGCTTAGGTGATCATCTAATTCTTGATCATCTCGTTTTCCTTATCTTTGATTTCATTTTGGCTGTGGGTCAGATGCCATTTTGCGATATACAAAAATTTTAAGTATGCATACACTGCATTAGCAGAAGTGCTTTGAATACTCAGGTGAAATCTTATTGAAATAGTTTGAAAAATATTTTTAAGTTCTGAATATCTGACGCTTTAATTGAAGTCAGAATGAACTGGTCAAGATGGGCTTATAGGACAAACTTTCAGCTTTCATTTGAGGGTATTTTTGTACAATTCTACTTAATGATTTTAGTAGTGTTTCCCTCATTGCGCATGCAAACTCCTCATTTACCAGTTAGACAACCTACCTTATGACAATCCTGTCACCCAGTTTGTTTCAGTGGAGCCTTCAGTAATGGAGGGGGTGAAGGGGTATACACAGCCCTACGAAATATTTATGGTTAAATGGAATTGAATTGCAATACCCTCAAATAGAGGCCGATTGCCTTTCTAATCTGGAAATATTAACAAATTAATTCCAAATTCAATTAAAATGTCAGATGTTTGTAATGATGAAAATGTCCTTTTTGTATTCATCTCAGTGAGGTTTCTGTGGAAACCACAGACTGTGAATGTATTCTCCACATACATTCAGATAACTATACAAGAAAATAATAAACTTAGAGGGGGGCAGATACATTCTCAGAGCATTGTATTTGCTGACTGCACCTGCCCTGAGCCAGGTAGGGTTCAGCTGTTGTGTTTTTTTTTTTTTAGCTTCATTTTTTAGTTTATTTTTTTTCCCAGCTAGTGTTCGAATGCAAGGACCCAATTGGCTGATATTTCCTTATCGCTTCAGAAGGGGTGTGCATCGATCCCTCTCGCAGGCAAACTTGGGGCTCGCTCTTGTTTTCGTTTTCCCTCCCAAGCCCAGGGTGAGGCCAACGATTGCCGGAATGTTCCGCAACCGCGTGCAGAAATTGGAAGGGTGTTCTTGGAGGGTAAACAAAGATAAGAAGGCGCGTAAATCACCAGGCGCTGCGGCGGAGGGCTGGGGTCTGTGTGCGTGTGTGTGCGTGCGTGTGTGTGCTTGCGTGTGTGTGTATGCAAGCGAGTGTGTGTGTGGGATGATGGAGGTATGGGGATTAACAGCTGAAATGAGTGCAGTGTGCTTGTCTGCGTGGAAAAAACATCGGCAAATTGCTTTACCTTGAGCAGGAGAGAAAGTGGAGAGCCAGCACAGGTCTGGCCGCAGTTAGCCTCGCTCGCTAATGGCTAATGCGCACACGCGCTGCGGAGACTGACGGGGGGGCTCCCTCCCTCTCGCTCCCTCTCGCTGTGAGTTGTAAACACTGTAGTACGCATGCACTCTGAGCTTCAATGCTGAGCGCAGTCAGGGGGGCTCGGGAGGCCGAGGAGGTGGGGGGGGTGTTTTCGGATGAAGAGGTTACTGACACAATCTGTGGCAGTTTGTTCCCTTTTCAGTCCGTTTTTAAATTCTGTCTCTGCCCCCTCCGTTCTGTTTTTGTCCTCTCCCCAGTGTGTTGCTGTGTCGTGATGTAAGCCCCCCCGGCACTCAGACACTGCGGAAAACGGGGCCCCCCCCCGCTCGCTCGCTCGCTCGCTCAGCGCTTCTGTCCTCTGCCCATCAGGTCTGGCTGAGCTGTTTGTCACACACTGAGGTGGTTTTTGGGGCTGGCGAGGGGGGGGATCACATGATCCAAGCCCAAGATCACAAACAGCCCGTGATCACATGGGCAGCTGTGGCCAGACTGTGCCCCCACCCCCCCTCCTTGGTCTCTCTTCCTACCCTTTGGTCTGGGCTGTGCCTCGTCCCTGCTTCTCCTGGACTCCTGTCTCGCCCAATCGGCATCTCTGCTGCCCGTCATGTGACCACCCAGGGACTCAGAGACGTGTCACACCACCAACCATCACCACCCTCCCCAACCGAGGGCCCAGATTTTGTAGGTTTCGTAATACAGCTTTGAATGTTCTCCCTCACCTGGACTGCTGGCACTCCGGAACCTTCTCAAATTCCGATGATTTTGTTTTTCTTTCTGTCGATGGGAATGACGAAATCAGCATTCAAATTCGATTAGCTCTGTGTGTTCTTATTGAGATTCACCTGCCAAATATCGGCGTAAACCCCCTTTCCAGAGAAAAATATGAATAAATGAATAAATAAAAAGAGATCGTTTTGGTTTACGGATGAGCGGGTTTAATGTTTTTTGCAGGGCTGTCCTGAAATGAACTTGGCGTCTGCCTAAGTGAATCGAGGTATTTCTGGCATGTTCTGTGGAATCCTGCTGACTTGAGTGTTTTTTGGGTTCCCTCGCCGCTCTGTGATTAAATCTCTCTGTAATCCAGGGTTCCTGGACCCTGGAACGAGACGCCTGTTGACCTCTGACCCAGAATCTCAGAAGCGTTTCCTTGGGTGGCCGAAAGCCATCAGAATGGACAAACATATCCCAAAACCAGACAGTGCTCTGCATCGTCATTGTCAAGATGCATTATTCAGATACGGTTTCACCGAGCTATTCAACAGCATCATTCACGGCTGTGAAACATCTCTTGGGCAGGTGCCTATCACTGTTCGACTGACTGCTGAACGGGTTTTTCATCATGATTTCAGTCATTATTTGAGTATGTGCATTTTTGCACGGTGTCTGCACATCTAACCATATTTTGTGTAAGAGAAGGTTGCAGTACTTCAGGCTTTCATCTATTTTGAAATTTCTCCTAAGTTCATTGACATGAGGAAGATTTGTGCATGTATCAGAGTCCTGCAGAGGAATAACCGGGGAGTATTTAGTGAGTAAAGTGATTGTAGATGGTTTGTTCCTTTTATTAGTTTTGAACTTGAGTGGATTAACATTCTGTCACCCTATTAGTTTCCTGGCTTGCTGGAGCTGGAGAGTTTTGGGAAAAGCTTGCAAGGAATACAAGCTTTGAACTGGAGCAGCTGTGCTTTTTTTTTTTTTAAATTAAATAAAATTTAAAATGTGTTGATCAGTCACCTGAGTCTTTGTGACTGAGGGCCTGTGTCTTGTACGATTGACTGCTGAGGCTGTAGTAGGACTATAGTAAATGTGGCTGCCTGCATCACCATTTTGATCTGGGTTCAACAGCTTTTACATCCTTTTTCAAATGGCCACGTAATACTGCGAAGAAGTGGATTTTTTAAATTACTCATCTCAAATGTCTTTTACCGTTTTAGCTGGCAGTTACAGAGGAGACAAAGGCATGCCCCTTGTAGCACAGAAACTGAGCCGATTGAAGGATGATGCAAGTTATTGGGCGCTCATATTAACCATGGGAATGATTAACCGTAGTTAGCCTATCCACAACTGTGTAAATTGATACAAAAGTTGTTTTAATATTTTGGTTCATCTTGAAAGAGCACCTGGGCCTTAATTCAGCTCTTCTGAATAAAATTTACTGCACGTTCATAGTCGTCATCCCCTCACCCTGCCGGACATCCTGAGCCTGGGTTACTTTGACGGGACGGCCATTTTGAGAGGTGGGCAGGACAGCCCCTCGCTGCGGCCTGACTTTCTCCGGTCTCTCCGCAGCATCAAACGAGACTGCCTTGTTGGGCAGCGGCCTCCTCCCGCAACGACCCCCCCCCCCCAACTCCCTGACGCCTGGCATAGTTGCGGGTACAGCGGGCAGGTTCGGAAATAGGTCCACGCCAACCCCCCGGGGGGAAAATGGCTAAAAATACGAAGCCGTATCCCGGATACCTCTGTGGTTTGGTCGATGGTGGGGCGGACGGATGGGCCGTGGGCTTATATGGGTGGCGAAGCGGTGGGAGGAGAGAGTGGGGTCGGTGTGGAGGGAGGTGGGGGCGATGGGGGGGGTAGTGTAGTAGGTGGTCTTCTTCTCTCCCCACTCACGACACCTGTCCGAATCTGGCTTGCCCTCCTTAAATAGCCACAATACTAGGGGCCCACGTGGCTATTTAAGGAAGTACGCGACTCCCACAGTCCGATTCCAGCCCCTTGCCGAATTCCAGTGCCCACTCTTTCGCGTCCTTGCACAAACGCCGGACACGTCACCCCCGCTCTGCCTGCCGCGCGAAAAAAAGCCGCGTAATGAGATATGTTTATAAATCCACTTTGGAGCATGTCCAGCCCCTGACTGAAATAGCGGAGGTTTATTTAATGACTCAAAAATAATTCCGGCCCGTTTAATTTCAGTTGGACAGCGTCATGTCTGTATTTGGTTACAGGTGAAATGTTCTCCCAAGATCACCATGAGGGCTTTCGCTATTTGTCACTTCGGCTAATTTTATGTGGCGGGGAGAGGATCCTAACTGAACCAAATGAAGGGGGCTAAAAAAATAAAAAATCAAAGCGATCCGTTAATATCAGGAGTGGGACGTGGCACCCCCTGCTGGCACTAAATAAAGTGAACTCGGTTTAGATTTTCATTTAATGGCTTACCCGCCGCGAGTGCGTTTGGTGTTTCAGGTACTTTTCACAGGAACAAACACAGATCAAAATATCCAGATTAGTGAATTAGCAACATAGCGTCAGCCCCCACACCCCCTCCGGCACATGTCTGTAAATCCCCGAGTCGTGAGTTGCGATCAGTCATGTATAACTCTGAACAAAGGTCCAAGAATCAGAAGCTTGCCACACAAGGATTGTGTATGCAAGGATTACTATGTGTGCGTGCTTGTCATCGCTTAGATTCATTACCCCTGAAAAGGCGACTGCCAAGTGTCCTCACGGTTCCAAACACTACTGTATATAGGAATAATTCAAATCTGAGAAATCCCATTCAGACACCGCTCTCTTCCTGGCGCGCACTTGCTCCCAGCTCGCTTGGGTTCCGCGCCAGCCAGCTCGCCGGCTGTTGCTAGGAGACCCAGCGTGACTGCGGTGGTCCGGCCAGCATTTCTAGACTGGTGCGGTGGGGTGGGGGGGAGGGGGGGTGGCATTCATCTACCTGAGGAATCCCGTGACAAAGGGAGGTGTCCACCACACAACATACATGTGTTTGCATTTTAAAAGGTGTTAACATTTTATGCTTGCTGAAGTGTGTGTAGATAGCAGAACTACTGTCTTCTGACTTCCACATTCAGCTTGTCTTGGTGATTACCCTCGTACTGTGTGTGTGTGTGTGTGTGTGTAAGGAGTGTGTTTACGCTTCTGTATTTCTGTCTCTGTACACGCGTGCTGTATGTGCGAGGTTGTGTGTGTGTGTCCTCTGTCTCAAGGCTTACTTGTTTGACAACTTATTTTGTGGCAGTCATTTTCACCCACTCAGCTCTCCATATAGTTGCTGTACATTTTGTGCTGCGCTGATATGGTGGAGTCATTCATTTCGATCAGACGTTTAGGATGGGGTGCGTTTGGTGCTGGACCGCTAAGACTGGTCCTCCTTTGCTGTTAAAACCATTGACTTAATCAAATGTAGAGCGAAAGGAGAGTCCTTATGCCTTTAGAATTTTTTCACCATCTCGTACGTGTCACAGTTTTGCCACCAGATTTCTGCTACCTCTACCTTAAATCTCATTTGGCCATTTTGAAATGTGTGCTGTTTGCCAGAACTCTGCTGCAGAGTGAAGTGAGGGGTCACATTTCTCAGCTGTATTTTGTATTTTGTATTTTTTTCTTTCCAAGTCTGGTTTGTCAAGAGAAGCTAAGAAATGTCTCTACTCGTGCGTGACTGCAAATTACTAATGAAACGAGCTCTATCATTTTTCAGATAAAATGGTTAAAAATATTCTTTTTCATAGCCAGCAGCTATACATCACAGTACATTTGAAAGCACAAGCGATATAACTAGCGAGCGTAGTTGGGCTGAACGGCCTGTTCTCGCCATTCATGTTATGTTACATGACTAAGTGAGGTTAGGCTTGTAATACTTTACATTAGTTTTGCTTATTCATTACTGTGTCTGGGATCTCCCATCAGCTTTATAATAACTTGACGTTCCTTGCTATGCCCCTTAAAAGCAAAATATGTCTGGGCTGAGAAGGTCAGATTAAGAAAAGAAGTCCCAATGGCAAACTAAGGTCATGGATGTACTGCCGTAAGGATAGCCCTGATTTTCTTTCCTCCCAGTTCATTGGTTAACGCTATTTCGCGCGACCTTCACTGTAAGCGATATTTTTTTTCGTAGAAGAACTCTAGGAATCTCATAAATATTCATGAGGACTCAGTCATCTGATTGGCTGGTGTGCTCACAGACACCCCAGCTCATAGGGTTAGGGTTAGCAAGTCAACGTCATCACTGGCCAATCAGATGACGGCCTCTCATGAATATTTATGAGATTCCCAGACTTCCCTATGAAAAAAAATATCGCTCACTGTGAGGACTCGGAGTGAATCAATCTAATACAGCAGTCGATAGCACAGTTAAGTTGCCTTGCTTGCATTATTGGGTCTCAGTCGATTGCTGGTTTTCGGGAGAAAACCATAAAACGAGGGAGCTTTCGATCTCCAAGCAGAGTAGTGAGCACCAAATCGTGGCAATCGACAAATCGTGGTTCAAATGGAGGTGCCGGTCACCCTGCATGTGGTTTCTCCACCCTGGGGTCTTCTCGGTTTAATTTTGGCAGAATTTAATTTGTGCGAAATATCAGCCATAGTTTATACATTTCCCATGCGCAGAGGTGATGTTTTAGAAAGGCGAGGTGGTGTTGGTGGTGGTTGCTGTTGCCCTGTTGCCAGAAGGTTGTTTGTTTGAATTGAGCCTGGGGCCTTTCTGTGTGGAGTTTGCTTTTTCCTCCATGTTCAGGTGGATTTTTTCCCAGTCCGCGGGTTTCCTCCCACAGACTAAAGATGTACTGGACCAATAGCGATGTTCACTGTTTAGGAACAGTGACGTCAAAGTTGAACACATGCAGTTTTGCGGTTGGCAGAAAGCGTGATCAGGATATAAATTACATGGCAAGTAGCCTCTTTAGTTCTTCTCTTAAAATCCTCGAAAACGTGATTCCTGAACCCAATAGGGTTCTGGCATCGCTATTTTAGATCTTTTATTAAGTACATAAAAAGACGGAAAGCTACTAGTGAAAGATGAGCCTTTTTGCCGACCACGCATCAAAACACTGACATCCTCATGAACGTCCTCGGGAGGCTAAGTTGCCCGTGGGTATGATTATGTCAGTGAATGGTCTGTGTTCCCTGCAGACTGTCATAATCTCCCCCGGTCTGTCACCCCTAAGCCCCCCCCGACACACACACCTTTAACAACTCCACCCACTTCTCCATCCCCCCCAGTTGACTGGAATAACCAATCAGAATACCTAAGGGATGGCTGGATTTTTCTTTCTTTTTTGGGTCTCAAACATTTTCATAACAATCAACAATTATCCCTGTCCTTCTGTCTCAGTATGCCCTAACGAGTGCGACGGCCGAGCGTGCACGGAGTCAGGCGATTGCTGCCATGCCCAGTGCCTGGGCGGCTGCTCGGCGCCAGACAGCGACATGTCGTGCTCCGCCTGCCTGCACTTCTACCATGAGGGCCGCTGCGTGCCCACCTGCCCGCTGGGGACCTACAGTTTCGAGGGGTGGCGCTGCATCACGATGGAGGTCTGCGGACTCGTGCACCTGCCCAGCGACTTTGACCGCTTCGTCATCCACGAGGGCGAGTGCATCCCCGACTGCCCATCCGGCTTCACCCGCAACGAGAGTCAGAGGTGAGCCCCCCCGCCCGCTATGGCTGTTAGCTTCTCGGCACTGGTTAGTCGCTATTTATTTGCTAGTATCTTTGTCGAAGAGTACTGTTATTAGCCTATAGATTTTAAATGCGTGTTTTTACAGGGGAATGATGGAACATTGTGATGTTTGGGAACTAAAAGTCACTTGAAAGTAATATTGGCACATTACCTTGTAACTTTTTTTATGCCAAGTAAGGGGTCACATTGACACTCTGATACATTTTCATCACCTTTACTGGAAAGTGTTGCAGTGGAATGGACAAGGACATGTGAGGCTAAATTTATGAGAGGAACTGACCCGCGAATATTGACTTAGTCACCGCGTATCAGCACAAGGAGAGCTTTCTTTTCTTTTGTATTTTTCATTAATACTTGCCATTCTCCATTGACGAAGTTAAGGCGATGATAACATTTCCTCCGGGATAATTTGCCAATATCTGCCATTTTTCTGATTTGATAACGGGACCTTGTCCTTGGCATTATTTTTTCTGGCATGTATCAGACGGTGAATACAAATTGATGGGCTGAATTTTAAACAAGCGACGAACATTCTTACTGGATTGGACAGGACCCCGCAACGTGCTGTCTTTTTGCATATTAATTAACCATGATGCAATCCGTCTGAAGTGCCGCTTGTAAACACAGGATCTGTTCAAAGAATGTACTAGCGAGTAAAGATAATGCTTAAGTTAAACCTACCCAACCAGCATAATTTGACACCTACAGTAGCCAATGAGCTACCTAACTTGCTGGCTACTGTAGATTTTAATTGAAGGTATACGCAAGTAAAGTTAGTGCAGTGCACAGCTAAGCGAGCCAGAAACACAAACATCGCTAGCTTAACTATTGGTAAGATTGAGCCTTTATCAGGCTTAGACTGAGCTGCTAATAAATTTTATTGATGCACTAGCTAACTTGGTTAGCAAGCAAACTGATGGAGGCAATGTGCAGGGTTTCCTGATTGTACCAGACAGTGTCATGCGATGCATGTTTGCATATTAATTCTTTGTGATGCAACTTAACAGATTCAACCAAATTTTAATTAGATCTTCTGCTACACTATATCTATTGATATGCAAAGTTAGAAGGTTATGGCTGGGACCAGTCTTGAGATATTGAGTATGAAAGTATGACTCACTTCCATTATGGCCATATTAGCCCGCTATCGCAGGAGAAACAAAAGATTAAGACAGCCGCTAATGGCAGAGTCTTGGCAGAATGTCTTACTTGATGTTGTAACTTGATGTAATAACATTACCCAATATATGACAGTGCCTGGGTATAATCCATGGTTCTGTGTGGGTATGGCTTTACTACTGTGATCAGTTACGTAATTTTTATATTATGCCCAGCGGTGGGCCTTTGAATGCATCGATGTGAATCCTTCTGTCTGACCATAGTGAAAGTGTCCACATGACTTGATTGTGTTCTCATTCCAAGAGAAATCCGCTTAAAAGCCAAATGCTTGTGGCAGAGAAATTCATGGTATGAAAATTAGGAACTTGATGTTACCAGGAAATGCCCCATCCCTGCCAGTTGAGTTAATCGGTCCTCCTGTATGATTTTTCCAAACGTTGTGTTGGGGTTATGAATGATGCAGATTTCGAAACTGCTTTCTACGTTCATTGAGGTTGGACACGCAATAGTGTATCTGGTGCCTCCTCATGTCCTTATTAACCTTTTGCAGATTAGTTGTTGAGTGTTATTCAACATTTCATGATAGCGCACTGGAACAGTGGTGATTGGAGCTACGCTAGTGTTTTGGAATGTTGGAGCATTCTGATGGCAAATTTGTTATAATATGCAAACTTTGACTGGTTAAGCCATCACACTGGGTCTGCAGTTTGTTTGATATGGAAAAATATTTTTTTGTTAAAGTTTTCTGGAGTTCTTGGTTTTTGAAGTGCTGGGATGCACTGCTGTGTGCGAACAGCGAAACATGATCGGGATATCCTGGCACTGGCCAAAAACAATTCAGGGAAACAATCCCACCATTGGATCACAGCTTGGGGCACTCCTCGCGAGGAATCTGTAATTTAATAGGCCTATTTAAAGGAGTCTCGGCAAGCACACCCGACAGTAAAGTATCTCGAGTATGCTATGACGTTAACATCTGCTCGGAAATACCTCCGGTTTTGACATGAGGAGTTTTAAATGGTGAGTGCCTGTTTCGCCAAGACTTGGAGAACTTGCAAAATCTTTTAAAACCGCTGAAAATGACAACGCAAAGACCAGCCATTTGACATGTTATTGCTTTTGCGCTCCTTAAGGTCCAAGCAGATCAGGTCGACCAAGTTCTCGTGCAGAGTTATCTTTGCCTGCCGCACTCAAGTGTTTCGTTGTTTCCTGAGATGAATGTCTGAGACATTCACCCCTGTCCTGATTGAGCTTGAGAACATGATCAGAACAGAAGGTTAAACTGTGTGGGGGGGAGGAGTGGTTTACCATTGATTAGTACTCTCCCCCAGGCCCCTTCCGCCCCGATACTGCGATATGAGGGTCATGCCTCACTGCCATCTTCCCATCTCTCCCCTCTGCTCCTCCACCCCCTGCCACTCTTACTTTTCTCTGTCATATCCTTCCTCTCTCCTTCACTTTCTCCCTCTCTCACCATTTCACCCTTCTCTCCCCCTGTCTTACACTCCCTTTCTCTCCTTCTGTCTCTCTCCACTCCATCATTCACTCCCTCTCTCGCCCTCATTTTTTCAGTAAGTGATCACAGCAAAAGTGAACATGTGAGATTTATAATTAATATTATTATTATGATTATTATTACTACTATGCTTGTTTTTGTCTAGTTTCCCGTGCGCGTCCGAATCGGTGTTCCCACCATTTCCGGACCGTAACTCAGAAACCATTTGATATATTTCCGTGGAAATTGGCACACATTTGCATCAGGTCATGCAGATATGCTTTTTGCTATTTTGAGGTTATTAACTTCTCTACTTTCTTCCTAAATGTCTGTGAATATCAATGAAGGGCGGCTGCGTTGGGGTCGGGGGGGGAGATATTTGTTTCTTCCCTTGAAAACAAGCTGTTGTTGTTGTTGTTGTTGTTGTTCTTCTTCTTCTTTTTCTTCTTCTTCTTCTTCTTCCTGCTTCATCTTCTTCTTCCTGCTTCTTCTACCTGCTTCTCCTCCTACAGTTTTGCAGATAAAGACTCCAAACCTGTTTTCATGCTTTAGTCTTGCTCCTGTTCAGTGTGCATGCATTAAGTTTTTTGAAACGTCATGCTATTGTCATGTTGCTGCAGTATTGTAATCTCTGGTGTGTTTAATTGGTGGCTGCATGCAGTTCCAGGTTTGATTTCTTTAGTTATAGTTATGGTCTCTTGCCACAGATTCTGTTTAAGCTGTGGTCCTCCTGAATTTTTCCTGCTGGAGTGCGCTCTCATTCTCTTTGCTATTCCCTCCCTCTCAGTATGTTCTGCAGCGCCTGCGATGGTCTTTGCGATAAGATCTGTGAGGAGAAGCTGATCATAGACTCCGTGGACGCTGCGCAGTCACTGAAGGGCTGCACGGTCGTGAAGGGCAGCCTGCACATTAATATCCGCCGTGGCAGTGAGTATGACTCTCCAGGAGGGGGCGCTCGCACATAAATGCGCACGTTAGCATGCACGTGGGCACCCGCCTATTCAAATGTGCTCAAAAACCTGTAGCTGTAGATGCACATACACACACCTGTACACTTGCATGCATGCAGGCAGAGAATGATGCTTATACATATTACATTACTCTTAATTTATTTTGCTGATGCTTTTTTAACGAGTTTGAATGAATTACAGTTGATTAGACTAAGTCCCTATCAGTGCAATGTAACCTCAGGAGCCTGGCTCAGGGGCCCAACTGTCATTGTGGCTACTCCAGGGCTTGAGCTCACAACCCTCTGTTTTCCAGTTAACGCTTTCAGTACTATTTGGACACACGTCCCACAATATTCCCAAATATCCTGTTGCGACGTATGAGTCCCAGAAACCCTTGCATTTGGGCCAATTTTTTATGACAGTTGAGAAATTGACATATATGCAGTCAATGAGTAACTGATTCGTATTACTTTATTCAGTATTGATGGCACTAAACACCTTGGCCTCTGTGCCGTAGGTTGTCCCATGTTCTTTGACATTCTGTGTGATTGAGAATTGGGATGGACTTTGAATGGAATAATTGCTGGGTTGAAGTGAGCGGAGCTTCTGGGACTGTTTCTCCCGCAGATAACATCGCCTCCGAGTTGGAGAGCTTCATGGGCCTCATCCAGACGGTCACCGGCTACGTCCGGATCCAGCACTCGCACACGCTCGGCTCGCTGTCCTTCCTAAAGAGCCTGCGCCAAATCCACGGGGAGGAGCTGCTGGAAGGGTACGCCTCAACTCATTTCTTCTTCTTTCAGCACAGCGTCCACAAGGAAATATGTGTGTTAAGCACAAATGTGCGCATTATTTGGCCAATACTTTAGCTATGGCAACCAAAATCGTCCACAAGGAAATCTCCATGTTTTAGCACAAAATTGCTCTGAATTTGGCCAATACTGTTACTATGCCATCCTAAATCGATAGGTGTCATAACTGAAGTATACTACATGTCCATACCAAATATGAAAGTAATCGGTCAAAAACTACAGCCTTTAGAGTGTCCACAAGGAAGTGTCCGCAGACGCAGCGGCAGGGAGACGATATCCGGGGGCTACAATTAGCAGACACTTTGAGTAACAACCTTCTAAGTGCTGTTTTACAGACTAAGTCTATGTGCTGGACTAAATGCAATTTTGAAAAGGGATTATTCATGTACGATGCAATTTATTGCGTGTCGCACACTCACTGAGCGCACAGTATTTTGAACACCATACTAATGTTGGGTTGGGTCTGTCTTTGCTATAAACGCGGCCTCATTTCTTTGTGGCATGGATTCCATTAGATATTTGAAATGTTCCTTATTGGATTTTGGTCATTGCATCAATGATTAGATGGTCTCTCCCCTGGTCACTCACTTCAAGGTAGTAGCTCCCGTGTGAATGGGAATTCATTAATTTCATTGGACTTTGGCAGTGAAGCATTCCAAGGTAAATATTACACAAAAACTTATTCTTATACATGTTAAGGGATAGCTATAGATATTAGAGAGCATATAAATAATTTGAAATTTTGAGTGTTGAGGTCTGGAGGGGTGCTGATTTTTGACTGTATCAGATATGATACTCCTGGAATTAGAAGAAGTTCTATTCAGCAATGTATATTTTGCTGTCACAAAACCTAATGATGAACAGTGGATCTGAATACTACTCTTCAATACTTAAAAAATATTACTGGGTCATATTTTTCCTATAATGATGTCTGTGTCTGGGCATTATAGGGTTAAGTACACTGTCAAACTCATTGTCATGTCTCTGTAAATATGACATGGTCCATTATCATGCTGAAAGTAACCAGTATAGAAGATGGATGAATGGCCGCCATGAAGGGTTGCTCATGGTCGGAAACAATACTTAGATAGGTTGTGGCTTTCAAACGATGATTGATTGGTATTAAAAGGCCCAAAATGTGCAAAGGAAATATTCTCCACATCATTACACCTCCGCCATCACCAGCCTGAACGGTTGGCTGGTTGGGTCAATGGATTCATGCTGTTGGTGCCAAATTCTGGTCCTAACATCTGCTTGTCACAGCAAGAATCTGTATTCATCAGACCAGGCCACATTTTTGCAGTTTTCAACTTTCCATTCTCCTCTGACCTTTCTTATCTTCAATGTGTATACATCTACTGACCTGCCACCTTCTGGATGTTTCTTTGTGTTTTTTGCACCATGCTATCTTTACTCAAGAGATTTTGGGATGTGGAAAACCTTGGAAATCATCAGTTTCGCAAGTCAGTCGGCCAAAATTGACGTGGGAGCTGTGGGAATTTTTTGTGGTGGAAGGGGGCGGTGGGGGGCATGGGAAGACAATCAAAACTTTCTGCTGGAACATCTCAATGCGACAACAGAACACAAACCATACTATTCACAAGTTGGAGCGTTCCAGATGCTTGCTAAGCTTAAAAAAAAAAAAACAAAATGCATCCTCCCCTGTCTGCAGATATCGCGTGCTATCTTTATTCCTCTGTGGTGGGTTAAACATTCTCAAAGGTGCCTCTTCTGTTTCCTAGCATTAATTCTGAGTGATTATCTGTTTAAACATGGTCTCAGGCATATTAGCCTCTGGGCTAGGTGAAAACATTAGCCAGATAGTATTAATTATTTACAGTATTCGCTTATTTATTTTGAAACATTCTTGGAGGCAAATAATGAATTGGTGCAAAAGTTTATAAAGTCGGTATTTGATGTATTATTGTGGTGTATCTAGCCGAGGTTAATTTCCACCGATTCGTCCAACACGGGCGTCTTGAATTGGCGAACGGAAGGTGTAATAGTTTCCTGAGAGGACAGGTGTTTACCTCCGCTGCCGCCTTAAAAACAGCAGTAGACACCACAAAATGGGCCCTGTCTTTCCATGGAGACTGGAGAGAGTCCAGCCATGATAGAGAGGCTGTTATCCCCATCTGGGTGTTGTCTGTCCCATGGCGAGGTTACAGACGCAAGAATGTTCCGGAGGGAAGCTGAGATTCCGAGCATTCCTCAGGTCCCAGCAGAGCTAGCGTCGCTTTAAATCTGCAGCGATTGGTTGCCATGGGACCACACTGGGATCTTCTGCCAAAAGGCATGAGATCCACGTTTTGCAGGCACCTACAACTCCCTCGCCGTCCATCCCCGCCCAAATCCTCAACCGGACTGGGACCTTAGTTCCGTTGGGGTTTTGTCTGTCTAGGTGGCTAAAGTTAAGTGATGTCCAAAAAAGGGTGCAAGAGCAAATGCATACCTTGGAGGAGCTGGTTTAAAGTATATTTGACGTAGGACCGGAAGTTTCAACGGGAAGTTCTATGATAAACAAAGACTTGTCGCTCTCTCACCTGTACTCTTGCCTTTGCGACTCGGGTTGGGGTTCCTCGTTTTCATTAGTCACGCGATTCTGATGGTGTCAGAACACAGTGTATTTATATCACTTCCTCTGTGCTAAAATGTGATTTTCTAGAACGGCCTGAAATGGTTTCTTTCCTTTGTTAATCAGCTAAGCTTTCTGGAGCGAAACTTTTAGTTTGGCTTAGATTTGTAGCACAAGTGAACGATAACATTCAGTTTGTGGGGGGAAAAATGATGCTGCGCACAAATATTTCTCCACAGCTGTATTGTGTCTCTTTTTGCATGTTGTTTAAAGACTTGCTTTGCTTTCTTTTCTAGAATGTATTCCTTCTCCGCTCTGGATAACCAGCACCTCCAGTTCCTGTGGGACTGGACCCAGCACAACCTGACCATCAAGGCCGGGAAACTGTTCTTCCGCTTCAATCCCAAGCTGTGCGTCTCCGAGATCCGCAAGATGTGGGAAAAAACGGGGATCACCGAGAAGTTCGAGGAGGAGGACTTCCGAAACAACGGGGACCGAGCCAGCTGTGAGCAGAGTTTCCCCTCTGTCTTTAGTTACCTGCCCGAGAGCTCATGAGAATCTCGGCTGTTATGATAAAAATGAATAAGACTTATAGCCATTAAGTTGCGTTCATTTCTCTAACTGAGATTCTGGACGGAGGAACATTAACAAAATGTTAAGAGCTTGCCTCATTCTCCACGTCTGTTGCACAAAATTCTTTTAACTATTCATTACATCAGAGGTCCTAGAAATTCTTGAAAACACCAGACTTTTAATGCAGTGTTCAGGGTTTGAAAAGTGTTTGCGACTGCTTGAAATTGTAATCACTTTCATAATGACTCACTGGCTGACTGATTAATAAGTTTGATTAATAAGTAATGTAAGACGGCTGAAAGATGCTGGGAAAGCTCACACATGCGCCTTGACAATGCTTCTAATGTGCTGGAATGACTGAAGAAAAGATCTGATTACCACAGCAAATGGGCTTACCTAGGCGAAAGCACCAGTTTGCAGGACTTTTGGTTTTGACTAATTTTTTTTGTGCATCAAAGCTGGTATGGTAAAGTATGGCAGCCTCAGGTCATTGAGAATGAAGCACTTGGAACGCTTCTCGTGACCGTATTTTCCCTTTGTGAGGTCGTGGAACAGTTCAGAGTGTTTCATGTAATACGGGGGCCAGCCAGAGGTGTAGTCGGACAGCGTTGGCTTGAAGCACGAGGTGTTCTGTTTAAACTGGGTCACTGTCTTTCCCCAGTGCGCAGAATTGAAAAAAGATCCCTCACCCCCCTTGTCAGTGTTGATATATGTGGGAGAATGCCGTCGGGTCGGTGACATCACAGTGACCCCCCGCTGATGGAATGCACGGAGCACTGCGTTGACGACAGCAGCCATGTTGGCTCTAATCTCTTAACTCTCCCACTGTAATTCCGAAATCCGCTCTCGCGCATTTGCCCTTTTTGCGTCGTTCTCTCATGCATATACACGCCAAGACGGACACACGGGCGGCGAATGAGTGTCTTTTTGTGCCCAGGTGCGCTGGAGGCGCAAGTTCATTCGCCGATTACGGTCCACAAGTTCGCTTGTTCAGGCCTGCACTGACACAAATCAACCAATTTGGCATGTCAGTGCTTTGTTCCTATCCTTTCAACCTCTCTTTCAGTTGTGGTTGTCATCAATCATTTCCATACTTCCCTCGCCCCGGGCTCTCATATTTCATTGCAGTTGGTGTCACGGAGTGCAACGTCTGAAACGATGGCCATGAAGTACTTGGGGAATCATGTTACAGTTCCAAACGACGCTTATGTGCGCACTGAATTTTAAACTGTATGTCTGGAATTTTTTGAAAATATGTATTTTATTTCATATAAATTAAGATTAAATCTTCAAGAAAGCTTGTGTTCGATCGGTTTTTTGCTGTAGCGGAAATATTTGATGAGAATGTTCCTAACTTGTACATCTTAATGCTGATGTAGTTATTACTGGAAGTTGAGAGTGATGCATTTTGGGGTCTGTCACTTGGGGTAAATTACACTTGGGGAAAAAAACACCCTGTGTATTCAAATAGTTCTTAGGTTTTGGTGTGATGGACATGTTTATTTTGTCATTTCTGCGCAGGTGAAAGTCACATCCTCAGGTTTAAGTCCAACAGCACCATGAGTAATAGGATAAAGCTGACCTGGGAGCGATACCGACCGCCCGACTACAGGGATCTCATCACCTTCATCGTTTACTACAAGGAGACGTGAGTGCACTGCGAAATGCTTCTCCTGACATCTGGTGTAACAGGCTATTACTTACTGTCAACCTGTGTGACAGAGTCTACAGTTAGCAGTGGGCACATGGGCATATTCATATGAATGCATGTGCCCACATGGAGCTGTTTACCTCTGGGTCTTAGATTGGCGCATGTGCCAAAATGTGGGATAAGAAAGTTCTTAAATGAGCTGTGTCATGTTGATATAATGATAACTGCTGGTAACTGGGAGCGATATTCTTGGAACTATAGCAGAGTTCTTGTCTATTGGCAGAACTAGAAAGCACTCAGAGTGCACATATTTCCGCCAGTACATTTTCCACGATGAACTGAATAAATATAGCCAAGGCGGCCATGTCTGAATTCAAATCCATCCCAAAATTGAATCAGTTGTTCCTTGGCCCATGGCCCACACTTATACAAATCATCATTGAAATTGATTGATAAATTTGAGAGATACTGTCTGGGCGAACAGACAAGCAAACCGACGTGGGTGAATACATAACCTGTGCCCAACTTTTTTGGTGGAGGTAATGAACATTCTGGAAAATATGTGCTTTAGAAGGGTGAAAGCTGCTGTTCTGCTGTGTACTGCAGACCCTTCCAGAACATCACGGAGTTTGATGGGCAGGATGGGTGCGGGTCGAACAGCTGGAACATGGTGGACGTGGATCTGCCGCCGGATAAGGATATGGACCCAGGTGTCCTGCTGTCCCCGCTCAAACCCTGGACCCAGTACGCCATCTTTGTCAAGGCCATCACCCTCGCGGTGGAGGACAAGCATGTCCTGGGAGCCAAAAGCGAAGTGGTGTACATCCGCACCAACCCCTCAGGTACACAAGACTCCGCACCAACCCCTCAGGTACACAAGACTCCGCACCAACCCCTCAGGTACACAAGACTCCGCACCAACCCCTCAGGTATACAAGACTCCGCACCAACCCCTCAGGTACACAAGACTCTGCACCAACCCCTCAGGTACACAAGACTCCGCACCAACCCCTCAGGTACACAAGACTCCGCACCAACCCCTCAGGTACACAAGGCTCCGCACCAACCCCCCAGGTACACAAGTAGGCCATGGGCCAGATATGCCCCTTGTGCACCCCCCCCCACAACCCTACTAAACCTACTTTTTTTTAGAAGCTCTGGGATCCCCTGAACATGACATTAACTGGTAACAGTGAATAAATTGGGACTCAATTGTCATTTTTACCC
Source organism: Gymnothorax reevesii (assembly GCA_029721435.1). Classification (NCBI taxonomy): domain Eukaryota; kingdom Metazoa; phylum Chordata; class Actinopteri; order Anguilliformes; family Muraenidae; genus Gymnothorax; species Gymnothorax reevesii. Next base: position 24,377,999 of record CM056574.1, on the reverse strand, counting down.
CTCAGCCCGACAAGAGCACGAGGGATATTATCGTCCCTTCGGCGTCTGGGCGGGCGGGCGGCTGCCAATTTTGTCCTGGCTGTTTCTCTGTAACCACTTGGGTTAGGAAGTTCATATTGCATATATGGGCTCCCCATGGAGGGTAGGTGTGCCTTTTCGAGGTTTCATCCCAGTTTGACCTTGCAGCAGTGACCTTCAGGGCTGAGGGGTATTGCTCGCTTCAGCGAGGCCCATTTTTAACATAAGTTGTGCCGTACTGTCAAAAACGTCAAATTCCAGCAAGCGATATGCTTCGATTTACTGTTAAGCAAAATCGCGGATAAGAATTATATATCATCTGAAAGAGAAATTTCTTCTGATTACAATGATGTACAAGTTAACTACTCTAGTCCAAAATATCTAACTCAAATTGCCAAGATTAGAGAGGAACCCTATTTCTCTGAGGGATGTTCCCCACCGTACCAGCTGACTGCAACCTATGCCACTGTGTAATATGTATGCATGTGATTAATTGCAATAAGAGTATTAACAATATATTTTTAGTCCTCAAAATCACTGTCATTTTAATCTGTATCAATTTCATGTCAACATGTATTAGGGTGGTGCCCGGCGCCAGTCGATTTTGGTGACCTTCGCGTCACTCTCAAGGTTTCACCAAGACGCTGTTCATTTTGACACAATTTGCCATTTCCTTGCGGGGACTAAGACACGTTAGTAGCAAATACTTGTTTATTATACTTTCTCAGATAGTATAATAGCAAATTCAACTTATCTTCTGGTTGGAGAACCAAAAGGCGTTGGTGGAGGTAATGAACATTCTGGAATGTTCATTACATCATCAAAAATGAAAGTTTAGGAGACCAAAACTTCTCCAAACAGAGGTTTTCGTCGAAATTTGCATCTCAACCATTCTATTTCATGGTAAACCAGCAATAAATGAGGCTTAAAGTGCCAAATGGCCGGCGTATTCCTTTAAATACTTCAAAACTTGACATAGACTTAACCATTAGCCCAACAGTAACCCGAGAACTAAACCTAGCCCACGGTTCAGAATTACGCTTTTTCCTTATGGGAACCCAAAGAAGGTCCCCTCACACTGGAGTATATTTTTTCCGTTGACATTATTATCCATGTGGCTTCCCTTCTTCCCCACAAGTATAGATAAAACCCCCAACCCGACAAATCTGCACCGACCCCTCAGATACACCCACACTTGTGCCGAGTCGGGGTTACAGTACATGCTCATTGTGCGGCTCTCTCCTCACCTCTCCCCATACTGCAGAACCCTCCATGCCACTGGACGTGCGCTCGTACTCAAACTCCTCCTCCAAGCTCCTGGTTAAATGGTCTCCCCCAGTCTCCCCCAATGGGAACCTCACCTACTACCTGGTGCGCTGGCAGCAGCAGCCGGAGGACAGGGAGCTGTTCGAGCACAACTACTGCTCCAAAGGTGAGCGCTCGCTGCACCCCGTGTGGAAGCTGCCCTCTTTTCAAAACAACTATCCTCTCCCACTTGGGTTTTCCAAAACCTTCCAAAGCCTCCCCTCCATCGGTCTTTGACAGACGATGTAAAACTCACAATGAACAAACAGCTCTTTGGGCTTTATTGGCCATTTGTGAGGTATTCTGTGGTCAAGGCTATCTGATGAAGCTTCTGAACTCAGAGCTTTTTCTTTGCTTTTGCTTCCTTCCGTTGGTGAAATGATGCACTTGTTGTGTGAAAAGCTGCAGTAATAAGTTTCTTCAACATCAATACTGCCCAAATTTGGATTACATTCATATTTTGTGTTCATGGGGGTTGGGGCAGGGGCATTTGAATGCAAGTGAAGGCTGCTATACTAATTGCAAGTTTCTTTTATTACGCCCAACTTACCTACTTTTGCGTTCGGTGCCGTTAATTTTATGTTGATTCAAAACTCGTCCAATCGTTCATACTTCATGAAAAATTTTAGGTTCAAACCAGTTACCTGCCTGGCATCACCAGGTCAAGTTACAAATGCAAATTAGTCTTTAACCTCTCGGTTCATTCTTTCTCCCGGTTTAAACATGCTGAAATTCTCAGGTCCCTGTTCAATGTACGGATTTTAAAAATAAAACGGTCAACGCTCACCACTCTGAACATAGTGTCATGTAGTGTTCGCCGCAAAGCTAAGAGTAAGCCTGGTATTTAAGCAAGATTTTGTAAGAAGTCACCTAAGTTTGTTTGCTAGGTAGTTATAAACAGCATGAAAACTTATGTTATCTGTAAGTTATAGCGGGACGGCTGTTTTCTTGTTGGCATGAGTTCAGCTGGTTGGTTGTTCAAGCTAAGTTAGCTCTCTAGCAACAGGTGTTCTAATTACGAGCTAAAGCTGCTACTCAATCCCAATCAATTCGCCCGATTGTACCTCTGGGTAACGATTTGCAGCAGGGGCCCTATCATGCCAGAATTGATTGAAACTTTTTGCTTTTTAACCTGAATATTCGTTCAAACTAATATTCAATCAAACAGGATTTTGTCAAAAAGTGATGGCCTTCTTTGCAGTTCGGACTGTGTTGCCACAATCCTTACGTCAAAATGTAAAAAAATCCTGCATTCAGCCATTTGTGACATGTCTGTAGGCTTGAATGGATTTATAGTTCAGAGGGATATATGCATTATGCACTCTTACAATGAACAAGATAGTTGGTAATATCCAAGTACAATGTGGATTCAGTGCTCTCAGCTTTTTGCTTTTAGATTGTATGGATCAATATTGTTAATGGATGACAATTAAGCCAAATAACTGTCCCTGGCATCCTTTACACTGTACTTCTCATTGTAGCTAAACCCCACAAATAGTGTCCTGGTGACATCACAGATACACGCACGTGACTGACCAAGACCGATTATTTTCAAATTGTCCATCAGGGCGTGTCGGTCAGACCGTGCATCAAAAATGTTTTACATGCTGTATCTGCTGAAGGAGTGGAGGGATTTTCATCAAATTAGACGTTGTAACTCCCCATAGAAGGTGCCTGAACTGTTTAGGTTTTGGAGGTCTTTGGGTCAAAGGTCGACGCATCATAAGGTCGGTTGTATTTTGGAGCAGATGATCAAATTTTATTGAGTTGGCAGCTATAGCAGGCAGAGGCATAGCAATCGACACTTTGCGTTGAGTTGTACCTTGTTGTTGGTCTGACATTAACCTTAAGCTGCCTTTGGGCGAATCGCACAGCTGAACACGTGAGGATTCATGCAAAATGTTCACTATTTATGGATTGAAAAACTTCTTTTTATGTCTCACAATACCCACTGTTATCTTCTTCACCCTGCTTTTTGTCAATCTTCTTTCCATCTCTTCCTTTATTTATCCTTCTGTCTCACTTTGTCCTTCTCTCTGTTTATCTTTCTCTCCTTTCATCTCCCCGTAGTCTCTTTTCACCTTTTTCTTTTTAATCATCTCTCCGTCTCTCTAATGCAGAGCTGAAAATCCCCATCCGGATTTCGGCAACTGGCCCCGTGGACCTTGAGGACGACACCAAGCCCACCAAGTCGGACGCCGGTGGCGCGGACAAGGGTCCCTGCTGCCCCTGTCCCAAAACGGTGGACGACCTGAAGGCGGAGGCCGAGGACGCCTCATACAGGAAAGTGTTTGAGAATTTCCTGCACAACGCCATCTTCACTCCCAGGTGAGACTTCACCTGACCGAACATCGCTGCCAGATTCAGCCAGCCTACCAGTCCCTGCTCTGTGAGGGCATCGGCGGTTTAGCAGAGAGTGCCGCTGAACCATGTCAAATCCAAGTTAATTTTAACAAAACAGGGGAGGAGTGCGCAGAGCGCTGGGCTCCACATATGTCACTGTAAAAGTTACCATTGAACCATTTCAAAAGCAATTTCAAAAGGGGCAGAATTTAGAGCTCACTGATCAGAATCTTGAAAAGGAAAAAAATGGAGAAGAAAAAAGTATGAACGATGTAGCTTATTTCCCAGGCGTCCGTGGTCCTCTGGTGAGAAAGGAAGAGAAATGAAGCTGTACTGTATTGGCTTCTTTCAGAGAAGTAACAAGAATAGCTGATGTATCTCATCCCCTTGGCTGTTCCTCAAGATTACCTTCTCTCTGGCTCAGATAGCACCTGTTTTCTTCACCTTTTTATTAATTTGATTCACATGAGAGCTCAGAATCCTCACATTGTCAAAGTTGATTTTGTTTTTATTGCTTTATTATTATCCCCCGCCAACACGAAGTGGGAGGGGGATATAGGTTTGACCTCCGTCCGTCCGTCCGTCTGTCCGTGTGTGCGTCCATCCGTCCGTCCGTCCGAGATAAAGGGGACAGCTTTACTCAGAAACTACTACAGATACAGTAACCAAATTTGGTGTGTAGCTTCAGACCATAAAGGCCTTGATTGAGTTCGAAAATGAGAAGTGCACGATTGGCGGGGGATGTTGTAGACCATGTCGACTTGTTATTTTTGTTTCGGGTGATCGTTGCGGGAATTATAGCACCTTTATACGCGCCCTCCGTTTAATAGACCAAAAGTGGCTGTGCAGATTGCTTTCCAGTGGCCAGGTGTGTGTTGTTCCCTCATTGTTTAATGTACAAGTGCCCTGATAGGTGGGGTAGGTGTTATTGTATGGGCATGTATGGCTGCCAATTTAACTGGTGCCTTTGTACAGGGCAATATTTTCCGCTCAGCCCTATGGTTTAAAAGTCATCTCACAATACTTCACAATGCAGATAAGCAATGACCCGAAGCATACTGCAACCAGAGACTTTTAAGGCAAAGAAATGGAAATAGTCTATTGTGATCAAGTCAGTCACCTGACCAGAATTCAGACTTGAATATCGCAGTTTAACAATGATGAGATTTTTTTGAAGAACAAGAGTAAAGGTTTATACTGTACACTGTTTTGGTGGTGGTGGTAGAGCGCTTGTCTGGTGTGAGTATCGAATATCATTCTCTTGTGTGGGGAAAGGGGAACTCCCAAGGTTCATTTATCCAGCCACGTTTAGACAAGGGGGTTGAAGGGAGGATTTGGCACAAATGATGTCCTTGTTTGGCGGGTTTTGGGGCGGGGTCTCAGGATGTGATGTCGACGATGCACCAGCGGGTAGTGCCTCCTTGTTCTTGCAGAGCGGAGTGGTTGGGTTTATAGTTGTAGTGTCTTGCCTTGGGTGGGCTGCAGTTTAAGGGAGTAAACAGACCTGGAGAGAATCACGATTGATGATTTTGAAGAGTCATCGCAGTGGGAGGGAGGTGGGCTTGTTTTTGAATTTGAAGGGTCTCTTGGATGGGGGAAGTGCAAATGAGGTGACACACGATAACTTGTGTTTGGAGAAGAAACATCTGTATCATATTGTCTTCTGACTTTTTTTAGCTGCGACCAAGCAGCTCTATGAACGCTTCTGTCTGTCCGTCCGTCTGTGACACCTTTTTCATCATGTTCCTGTCGTCGTATCATCATGAAATTTTCTGGAGTTATTGACCTTCACCAATGTGATGTCCATGCACAAGGTCAAGGTCAAAGGTCAAGTTCACAGAAGTCACGACCTTGTTTGCGGGTTTTCGCGCTGTAACTCCAGTTAGAATTCATGGATCGCTATGAAATTTTGGAAATAGCTTCTAGGCATAGAGGAGGTGTTCCCTATTGTTTTTCAAGGTCATCCGTCAAATCTCAAGGTCACACAGGTAAAAAAAGTGTCAATTTTGCCCTATTTGACAGTTTTCGCACCGTAACTCAAGTTTAATTCAATGAATGGCTATGAAATCTTAGAACAAGCTTTTTGGTATAGAGGAGGGGTTCCCTATTGATTTTCAAGGTCATCTGTGGAATCCCAAGGTCACACCGGTCAAAAAAGTGTTGATTTTGCCCCGATTTCACAGTTTTCGCACCGTAACTGGAGTATAACTTGATGGATGGCTATTAAATCTAATAACAAGATTCTTTGTACAGAGGAAGGGTTCCCTATTGATTTTCAAGGTCATTTGCCAATTTCGAGGTCACACTTGTACAAGAAACCACCAGTCATGGACACTAGGCCACGTGACGGATGCTAGGCCAGGTCGCAGCTATTAGATCCATCTGATCAACTTGTTTAAATGTTGGTGTCCCCTCTGCCTCCTCCTGTTACTCCCCACACTCATTTGAGAGAACACACACACACACGCAGGCGCGCGCGTGCGCACACACGCGCACACACACACACACTCTCTCTCTCTCTCTCACTGGAAGCAAGATTCCAATGTCAGTTTCTTTGGTTTGAACCCAGGCCAGTCCTCCCTCTGTTAACAGATTAGAGGCGGAGTTCTGGGCCATTTTGGCGGGAGGCGGAGCCTGGATCCTGGGATAAAGGTTATGTATAAGGAAGGATCGAGGAGTGTGACATAGAGTGGTGCATTTGAACTCGAATTAGGGAAGGAGCTCGGATGAGAGTGGGGTGGGGCCCAGAAGAAGGGGGGTGGAGATTGTGAGTTTGGGGTGGAGAGAGGAGAAGAACCAGGATGAGAGGGGAAAGGCTGGGGCTAGATTCAAATAGTCAAAAAATTACTTCATAACCACTTTTCTTTTCTTGATGGGGAAATGTCGTGAGGTTAAGGAAAGCTGTAAAGGCGAATTCATTACAGCTTAGGAAGACGACCGCGCTGCTGGGAGAATTCGAATGCACTTAACACTTAGTGGCATTACCATGGGTTTCTTGGCTGTCATGTTCCTCTGATTTTGTGATAGACCAAATGGGTGGTTGTCGCTTTAAATATTGCTGCTGAATGGAACTGTGGGACAGTGTTGTCTCCTTTATTTTCGAAAAGGCTGGTCGTCCGGTGAACCTTACGCTAAAGAGAAAGCATTGAAACTCCTTTCATTAACATTTCGAGAATTTGAACCCACTCATCATGGCTTCCATGTAAATATTTTGGGGTCATTTTCAAGGAGTTCAGAACAGAGTGAACAAGCTGATTCAAACGCAGCCCGGCTCATGGATATGTGAATTACAGCCTGGAGAGCCAGAGGCTCCAGTTAAAATGCTGCTTTTGTAGAACCAACCAACCTCCCATGGTTTATATTCAGATTTAATTATTTGACTGTATGTTGAGATTCTCTACAGCATTTTAGGTGAATCTAGAGAAATTCAATATCCCCAAATCAATCTTCATGCAACTTTTAGGTGTTTATGTTTGTTGTCTCAAGCACGTTTGTGTATTGGCGTGTTGTCGCGGGACTATCAGCGCATTAGCATAATATTTTTCGCCGTCTGTTGCTCGCCATTATAGGTTCCTGAAAAAAGGTGCCCAATTAGTTCCACAAGCCTTCACAGCAGTAATTGTCTTCTAGAAAAATGTCAGGTCTTGGTATTGTGGTGTGTGATTACCACTGACTGATTATCTCAGGCTTGTGCTTGAAAGGATTAATGTTGTCTGGTGTTGGTTTTGACAATTGAGTGAGGGTTAATTACCCAAGGGAAAAAAAATCCTTGAAATGTGTTTAGTGGAAATTCCCAAGTACCCGTCCTGTAAGTGCATGTGTTTAATACATATTTGCATATCATGCCCCTGCCATATGTATGGCTGGGGTCATATAGGGTCACCCTCTGTGTCGGTCTGACTGTAAGTACACATCCATCTCGGCTGAAGGCATGTTGTGCATTCACTCCTCAAGGGCGAATGAACAAAATTCATCAGATTTGCACAATATGTCTTACAGGTACCTGAAAGTTGTGGACCTCATGCTTTTATTTTTCAAAGCGGCAAAGCTACTGTAAGAATTTTACCGAACAATATTTGCTGGTAAATTTATTTTCACACCTTGTGACTAGCGATTTTCTGCCTTGTTTGGCCAGTCCTTCATTGACATGACAATTTATTGAGTGCAAGCGCTACAGTGTTCCAATGGCACATCGTTTAACGCTGCTGCAACTTTATCTTAGTGCATCTATCATAGCGATGTTGGTATTTTGCTGAGTTTTTGCGTTGGCTCTTTTGCCCGTGTTTCACTGCGGTACCGTTCCCGCGTGGCGCGCTGTCGTTTCCCTGGGTAGTTGGCACGCGCATCTGTGTGCGCACTGGCTCTGCAGACAGAGGAAGTGCTTTTTTTTTTTTTTTTAAGTCCTTAAATAAAAAAAAAACTGCAGGATTTGGACAGCGGTGGGATGGGGGGGGGTTCTGTTAGAACAGAAAGAGGCTGAAAGGAGAGGAAATGTCCCCCCTCATCCCCGCACGCTCCCTTTGTCAGCGCCGCCGTCGACTACAACGGCCTGCCAGGAACGCACGGCGGAACCTTCTGGAATACTAATGAGAGGAGGGGAGCGCACTGCCAGCCAGCAGGGAGCTGGGCTGAGCTGAGCGGTGCGGGGAGATTATCCGCAGCCGGCGGGGGGGGCTGGGGGAGCCCCGAGTTCCCCATCTCTCCCTCCCTCCCTCACCCGCCCGCTCCTCACATCCAGGAATCCCCCTTTCCTCAAACCCACCGGAGAATTGCGGCAGAGGTGCCTTTCCGGTGGCTCGGCTGTCGGCTGCATTGCTGCCCTGCGACTGGGAAGTTTTGAGCCGCTGGGAATTGTAGTTCTTTTGTCCTGATTTTTGGTTTTCACCGTTAAGGGGCAGGTGGGGACTGGGGTCAGGGAGGGGACCTGCTGCGGGTGATGCCCAGCCGTGGACAGTGGTCGGTTGGGAGGGGGGTGGTCGATGACGGTTTTACACTCCTGTCTTTCGGACGGCTCGCACTAGGTAAGGGCGAGACCAGGGATGGGGCGGGGCTGGAGAGTGGGAGAGATGGAGGGAGGTAGGACGGGTGTGCGAGACGGAGCGGTGCTGGTAAATTCCTCTCAGGTTCATGTGAGGATAGGCGGAGCGCCCGGAGGCTGCGTTCTGCTGTAGCGGCGCTGCGCTGCATTGCTGATCTCGCGCAAACATCTGTCTTTCCTCTCATCGACCCTTTCTCTTCATTCGCTTCTTCCCATGTCTCTATCAGCTTACGGTTTCCCACACACGAGCGAGGCTGCATCCTTTCTGCAGATGCAGTCATTCCTGAGCGATTTTCAGTGTGTATTATTCTCTCTCCCTCTCTCTCTCTCTCTCCCTCCCTCCCTCCCTCCCTCTCTCTCTCTCCGTCTGTCTTTGTTGGGAGCTGTGAGTGTACTCATCTGTGAGGGAACCCTGTAAGTCCATGACATCCACTCTGTCATTTATTTTTTCTTCGTTATCCCTCTGGTATATAATATGGGGAGATATAGCTATCGCTCTGTCCGTCTGTCCTTGTCGCCGTCCGCCTGTCTGTTCATTTGTCTGTAAACATGTTTTTCTCCCGCGCACAAGTTGAAAACCATTTGATATTTTTTTCCATAAAACTTGGCACCCACATGAACCATATGCTGGAGTGGCGCCTTATGCTGTTTTGGAATATTTGACATTTTTGCGGGTGTAGGGGATGCGATCTTCTGACGGCTCTTGTTCATTTTCTCTCTCATGCTTTATGCTTTCCCCGCCGCTCAGTTAGCGTGCAGTTAGCACCCCATTAGTGAGTCGAGCTTGAGGTCACCATTCACCGCGCTGGATGCCTGGTTGTGGTCCTGTTTTTAATTTGGGCGTTGGAGTCCGCCTTTCCGCTCGACTCGATGCTCGAGGTGGCCAACTTTACCCCCTTCTGCTTCCCTCCGCCTTCAAAAAGGTGACGGCCTATGCAAGCGGCACGTACCCTTCCCGTATTATTCATTCATCTTCGCGTATGAGGTCATAGCACGTGAAACCAATAAGTAAAACACGCCCTCCTCGGAGGCTGAAAATGGGTTCCTGTTGCTGAATTATGTTTTTCGTGGTTACAAACTATTTTCAATTGACAACGACCCAGCCCGTCTGGTGAGCTGAAGAGTTGATCCTCTCACGCGGAACACTCTGTTCCAATTTGGATTCGCCCTGTCGCTCTCTCCTGCTTATGGTATGGAAACCGAACCCCCTCAAGTTTTAGTGTGTGAAGTACCCCCCCACCCCAGTGCTTTCTGCTTTCTATCTGCAATCCATTTTCCTCTCGTACCCCTTGGGCTGTGAGGCTCTGAACTCTGTGTGAGGGACTCCTTCCTGTATCTTATATTCTGCTCTGACCTCTCTTCGGTACCCTGGAGACTCGACCCCTCAGCGATGTACTGCTTTTTTCTTATTCCCCGCCACAAAGTGGAAGGGGATGTAGGAATGAGTGTGGTTCTTCTAGAACTGTCCATCACACTTCTCTCTGGGCCAGAGATCTTAAACTGTACAGTATTTCTCAGCTAAACTTCATATGTGGATGCATCTTATTGTGTAGCTGTACTTTTTTTATACTTCCGTCCATCCACCCGGGTGGATGTCTGTCTGTCCCTCTGCCGCTCTTTGTTCCCAGGCCAGATATCAGCCATCCTGTGGCGACGGGATTTGAGTATTTCACGCTTATTTTTGCTCCCCCTCCAAATTCATAATTGGCCTGTGTGGCGCATACAGTCTGCTCTTTTGTGTATTTAGCCCCAGTTACTGCCACTAACTGTGGGTCATCGTCCAGAATACAATCCAGAATGCATTCCTCGCTGCATGAGCTTGTGCCTCTCCGATTTTTATGCGTTTGTTACGTCTCGCCGTTTCCCGTCCGTGTCATATGCAAGCTGCAAATGGTCTCTGTAATCTTTTCAGTTGTCGGAGTGCCCAACGGCTTAATGGTTCACCTGGGGACCCTTTGAGGTTTTCGCCAAATGTGGGCGAGCACTGGGTACTGTCCACTCCTCCAGTCAATAGCTGAGCCTGGAAAGCCTGTTTCCAGCATTCCAGCCGCGTGCTGCATTGCCTGTTCTGAAAACGACCGTCCACATATTTGACATTTTTATGTCCCAGTGTGTTCACTAATTGTTTTTTTTTTTTGTATCGTTTATAAGTCGTGCCATTGTCAAGCAGACACAGAGTGCTCCTGTTTTACAACTGTCTGGTATTTACTGAGATGAGAAATGGGAAATTTATTCTGAGCCTGTTAAAGGGTCCAAGTTTTGTTCTTTGGTTACTATGTGTGCAGGGCAAGAACTGGAGTCTGAATCTGCTGACTGGGTCATTTGGATCCTATGGAAGCAGCTGAATATGAATTTGGCTTGGAGCTAATTCATGGAGGCCGCCATGTTTGAATTTGGGGCTTTTTTTTGACAACAGAGCGTGGGCACAATACCCCAGTGCAAAAAACATATATATATATATATATATATATATGGTTAGTGTAATATAGTATGAATCCACCATAAAATAAGGAGTTTTGAATGGATTTTAATGGGAAAATTTGTCTTTTTGGCGCCAGATACTTAAGCAGCAGTACCTATAGTAACCACAGGAATTTGGAAGGTTCTTGATTAATATCAATCCTCGGTCCATAAGAGGGTAACTCGTATGGAGGATCTTACACAAGCGGTCATGTCATTCAAAGTTATGAAACAAGCTGAGTAAAGTTTGGTTTTTTTGCGAGCGAGCAACAAACCCAAAATTTACTTATCGAGTTTCTTAAGTTTCCTATTGAGTGCATTGCTTAACTGAATTGTCGTATTGTAATAGGAAACAAACTTTAATTCCGTTAGCACCTTAATGGTCATTTCTGGTATTTGTCGGTATGGACCCAACTCCATCCAAAGGTTTCTTAATTCACAGTCAAGTGTGAGTAGCTAGCTAACAAAATAATGTTACATATTTGTTATGGAAGGGCACTGCATGCACAGTAACTAACTAGTGAAGTAATGTAAACTTAGTTATGAGAGAGGCACTCGACTAGCTCACTACAGTGCAATGCCATACCAATTTAACCTATGTTACTCTTGGTATTCAGTTTGGCTAAATATTAACAGTGTGACATAACGCGGAGCAATTTTTTTCCCCCGCGCCTTCAACCAATGAAATTTTTGTAGAAGTGATATGTGCCTTGGGTAATATCAAAATTATATAATGAGCTGGGTTTAATGAAAACAACTACGGATATGTCTTAAAATATAATCCCTTCCTTATACCAACAGCGTGTGTTACCTCGTTCATTTGTGCTCCAAGCTGTCTGGTGTACGTCTGTGGAGTTCCATCATCTGCTGTGTCAGGCTCACACCTCTCTTATCCTCCCCTCGCTCATCAGGCCTCCTGACCGGCGCCGCCGGGACGTCTTCGGAATCGCCAACGCTACGCTGACACGTAGGAACATCACGGGGCCGGAGGGAAACTTGACGGACGCAGAGCTGGCCGACCGCGAGTATCCGTTCCATGATGTCATGGTGAGCGGGAGGGAGTGGACCGAGATCCCATACCTGCAGTCCTTCACCGTGTACCGCATCGACATCCACGCCTGTAACCACGAGGTGAAGCACTGCAGCGCCGCGGCCTTCGTCTTCTCCAGGACCAAACCAGCAGGTAAGAACCGCCGACTCTGTGACTGACCCTTCAATGCAACGCGAATAGCTGTTTATTAGGTTAAGTTGGCGCTAATCTTTTCATCGACCATTATGGAGCTGAGCGGCTTGAAGTTACTTGAGGTTTCGCCCTGAAGTTAATGTAGCTACACCTATAGTCGCCACTGTTCATAATGCCAAAACCTCTTGTGATCGTATATATTGTTACGCATTGTAGTATGGTCTACACCAACAGCGAATGACTAGCGGAACAAAAGTGTCAGTCCCTCATATTGTGACTCGTTCCTTTCATTGACGGCAGTTTGAAAGTGGTACATTAATTTTTAGTCCTATAATGACTCTGATGACATGAAAGTGTCCCGCTAAAGGGTAAATTCAAAATGAATTCTCCTGGGTGCTAAGGGAATCATTGCGTGCTCAGGTTTCCATCAGCAAGATGAGTATTTTTAAATAGCCTTGATCTCAGTGGCATTCCTTTTTCAGTAAAGTTGTGTATGAATTAGCGTCTGTAGGCTCACACGACAGTGGGAATTTGTTCACAGGCTGACGCAAAGAAGGCTGCTAGCATACAGAACAAAATCTTCACATTTTCTGTGAAGAAATATTGTGCAAAATTTACTTAAGTAGTATTTGCATCAGCTCCTGCGACTTGCGACAAAAGTTTCAGGAAAAACACGTAAAATTTTCACATGTTGTGGCAGCCATATGCGCAGCTATGCCACCTTGGCCCCTCTCCAATCCCCTGTATTGGCGCCACGTCATAGCCAACCATAAAGTCAGAATAACCACCAGTTTCTGACGGGCTGGCAAAGGCAAGAACTTGCCCTCAGATCAAAGTTAATAGTGGAAGATTCCTGAGCCAGGACATCTCGTACAACAGTCCGAAAAGGCCAGGGGATTGTAAAAACCGGGCAAAATCTGGGAATAAAGTGTAAATAAAAAAAAAGAAACATGGCTGCCCTGGTACCAAAGCTTTTTGTCAGATGAACACCCTGGGGAGATGTGTTTTGCATTTGACCCATCTTTCCTATTTAGAGGCAGTTTTGCCTCAACCAGAACCTGTTCTTTCACCAAGAACCAAGCCCACAACTGGATCCGCTCTTTGGCCTACCTTTAGGTCAGAACCACCCCCAGTACTGGATTGGCAGGCTAGGACTACAACCAGAGCCTGCCCTCGTACCAAAGAGAATATTTGAAGTTAACATAGCCCAGGAATCTCACGCTACAGTCCGGAAAGGCCACAGCGTTAGCTGTTTCGGAGCGTGCTGTCACATTTAAGTGCCTAATTTAAGCCATTAGTTGCTACATGAGTTCACACAGCTTCTTTCCAGAGCTTAAATTGGCCACTGATTGAACGGAAGCCAAAACACAAGCAGAGTCTGCGGCTGTCGGTGACCGGAGTTCCCCTGTCTTGCACCATGCTGAGCTCCTCTTACTGAACAGAAAAGGCCGCAATATTATACATATCACCTTGAAGTATGGTCAATATCTGAGTCTTCTCTCTTGTTTTCCAGACAAAGCGGATGATATCCCGGGCCCGGTGACCTGGGAGGCAGTCGATCTTGGGGAGGATGGAGTTGTCTTCCTGAAGTGGCCCGAACCCATCAATCCCAACGGCCTAATCCTAATGTACGAGATTAAGTTCCGCCTTGCTACCGAGGTGAGTGCTGTCGACTTCCTGCTCGGGGAGGAGTTGGACCATGAAAGGGTGGGTTTTTAGACCAGAGCCGAGACAGGGGGAAGTTCTTCACAGTCAAGTCTCGCCACTTGGCGTCCATTTTGGTAATGTTAGCAGTTATTTTGGGCTTACTATACCAGGCTCCTGTCTAAATGAATGGGGAGAGAGTCATGATTTCACTTTCAATGGTCACTGGGACATAAAAATTGCATGTATAGAATCACAAGTCAAATCTGAGCAGAATACGCCAAAACTGTTGTTCAGTTTCCAACATTCCAGGCAGTTGTTATTTGTGAATATTTTTTTTTTGTGTCCATTGTGTTGTTATGGTTGGTGGTTATGGCTGTAGAAATTTTGATTCTGCACTACTGAATTACTTTGTCTCTGCTAATTGGTTTCATGTATATTGTACATCTTGTTCACAAGCAGGACATCAGGCAGAAACTGAAACATATTAGAGCCTTTGTGCTGTGAATTAAAAACGTGGACCAGAATGAAAGATTAAAGTATGCATGTTTGTGTTTTTTATCCTATTTAGCCAGAGAAACACGAGTGCGTCTCCCGGCAACACTATCGCGTTCATAAGGGTTACCAGCTGAGCAACCTGGGGCCTGGGAACTACTCGGCTCGGGTTCGAGCGACCTCGCTTGCCGGCAACGGGTCCTGGACTGAGCCCATGCCCTTCTACGTGCCCCAGCCCAAAAGTAAGGGGTTCTTTTCCGTTCGCCTAAACTCCTGTCATTGGGCAAGAAAGGCCTGGTTGTTAACATTAGTGCTGAACGCGGGAGTCAAACCCAGCCAGCTGAATAATAATAATAATATTAAAATTATTATTGTTATTATTATTAAGGTTTTTTTCTTTCATTTTTTTCCCCTTAGTGGGGAAAGTTGTTTCTGTAGTCGCTGCAGAAATAGGAGATGATATTTTCATTTGTAAATATAGTAATAAATACAAAAATGTATTCACACGTTGTTCAACATGTCATTACGCATCAACAAACAAAAACAGAAGGTTGTGGACCAAGCATTCAATGACAGACTCAGAATTTTTTTCCATATTATGTCTTATTTCTGTAGCTGAATGGTTGTGGATCATGCCAGTGTTGTTATACAGGTACATTAGCTTTTATTGTAAATGGTTTTCTCTGTAAAGGAGCGGCTTTCAGCAGAGCTGTATGGGTCAGCTTATATTTTTGTAGAGCAAAAACCAAATGTGGGTGGGTAACAGACAGCGCTTTTAATTTGCGAATCGCTGAGCCTTGCGGATGTCATGTTGCGGTGCTCAAAATCGAGCTTACTCTCTAGGGTGGGTATAACACTGACAAAATATTCCCGCAACACTGCCAGAATGTTTTTGTGTACTGTAGCTTTTTTTTTTTTTTTTAAAGAGAACCCAGTCTAGAAACAGACAGAACCTGATCTATGTAATTTGGTTTAATTGTAGGTTATTCTCAGATCAGTATCTTCTCCAGCTCAAAATGACTTACTGACCTGCCGCTGAACCCTTTATACGGTTATATTTGTATAACGATGATGCGGCAGTTGTCTTAGTGCTCACCTCTCATGTGGATTGGTCAGTCACGCCTTGGAAATGCGTGCGATTGGCCGATTTGGGACAGTGTGTGCCGTCTGGTCTCGCCTGTGCTTCGCTGGCACTGAGATCGGGCAGTGTCTGCCAGGTCTGGTTAGTTCTGGCTCGTGGCTGCCAAGACCATGCTCAGCTTCTGGTCTTGTTCTCCTGTGGCAAACCCTGTCTCTCTCGCTCTTTCTCGCCCCCTGCAGGAGAGTACGAGAATGTCCTCTATCTGATGATCTTCATCCCTGTCGTGGTCCTGGGCATCGCCGGCTGCCTGGTCGGAGCAATCGTCATGGTGAACAAAAAGAGGTGAAGGGCCTGTCTGTCCAGCCCTGGCTTAAACAGGGTCTCAGTGAAATTACATACATTGCAGATCCTTTGTTTTCATTAATTATTCTCCTATCTTATGATTGATTTTTCTATTTAAATTGGTGAATTTGTGTAGTGAGGGAGGCATGGTGTTGCGTGCTCTCCCAGTGTTCTTGTGGGTTGTCTCCAGGTTTCCTCCCCAAAATCTAACCCAAATTCTCAGTTCATGGACATGCTTGCTAAGCTTAGGGACTCCAAATTCCCCATAAGTATGAGTGTGTGTGTGTTGTCCCCTCTGTGGATTGGCAAACTGTCTAGGGTCGGTTCTTGCTTACCTCCTATTGTACCTCCTATAATACACTACTAGCACCTAAAAACCGAGAAAGTGCACTTTTTTCTTTTTCCGAGAAATTCCTACAGAAACTTAGACTGCACTGAGGTTTACTGAAGAGGCCAGATTTTACCGAGGTGTCCCGAAGTCTGTCCGGTTTACTTAAGTTTGGACAACGCCTTGATATTCACTTTCTCTCAAGGTGCCTTCTTTTAAAAATGACATTGTGTGTCTGATTTGTTTGTAAATTGGTGCTTTTGCAGATTGAATATATTCTGAATACAGAACATTTGTTTTTATTGTTCTTAATATAATAGTGGTGGTCTGCCCTTTGTCAGTTCCTGTATGCAGCACAGACACAGCAGGCTGAACTACAGTACTGACCATCCCAAAGTTCCCTCGAAATTCAGCAAATATTCATGTTTTTTCATTCATCTGAAAATTTTGCGGTCTACCTTAGTAAAATTTTTCCAAGGTTAACTGAGTTAGCCTCAAATCTTCAGTAAACCTCAGCGCATCCTAAGTTTTTGCAGGAATTTCTCGGAATAAGGTGCACTTTCTCGGTTTTTAGGTGCTAGTAGTGATAGTTTAGTCAGCAGGCCTGACTGAGACTAATTTGGCAAAATACAGGATGGATGTGGCACATACAGTGAATAACTTGCTAAGGCGCTTCGCTCATATTGAGCAGTAATTATGGAGAGCAAAACCAGTCAGCACAATTTTAAATCAAGCGTAGTGAACACATACAGGAAGGAAAAAAGTAGTGGGAATCAGCTGCAGCGCTCCTTCTCGCTAAAAATGTAAAACCAATTTTTTTAATTGGCAACCTATGCTTGATTGTTAAGCATCAGCGCGTTTACTCTCCGTACTCTCAGTATCACCATTTTTGATGATGATGCAGTATATTTGTGTTTTTGCTGGTGTGTGTGTGTGTGCCCTGTTTGTGTGTACTCGTAGTTGTGTGTGTCTTAGCAAGATGGAGGGGGGGGGGTGTCTGGGGTGCAACTGCTTGCTCCCACTCAACAGCTAATTTTTCTTCCAGCCTAGTGAGATTGCAGATGCTTTTTTCTCTCCCCTGGGGTTGTCTGAGGTGAAATTTTCTCCAAGCTTGTAAAGGGAAGGGAGATGGAGGAGAGACAGGGAGAGAGAGAGAAAAACGCGGGACTAACGGTCCTAAATGATTTCCATTTGTGGAGTGCTGAAAGCTCACGCTAAATGGCCTGCTTTGTTTCCACAGAAACAGCGACAGGCTGGGGAACGGCGTTCTGTACGCGTCTGTCAACCCGGAGTACTTCAGCGCCGCCGAGAGTGAGTACCAGCAGGACCCTCTTCAGCACTGCAACAAAACTGCTCCATAACAGTGATAATCAGAACCAGCTTTCCCTCTGTTATTGGGATATTGTGCCCTAATTCTTTATTGTTAATACCGCTGCAGTTATTGGGTCAACATTGGGCTTTTTGTGATTGCTTGTGCATGCATGCGTATGAGGCTGTGTGTGTGTGTGTGTGTGGGTGGGTGTGTGGGCAGCTTTGTATATCCTGATGGGGACCAAAAGACCTCACAAAGATGGTAAAGACTGAAAAAACAAGCTCTGTGGGGTCGTTTTTTTGGGTGCAGATGAGGAAAAAGATGGGCTCTGGGTTTAGGACTTAGTAGCTATTAAAATTTGGCTCTAGATTAAGGTGAGGCTATAAATTAAGGTTAAAAGTTTGGTTTGTAGTAGGGCTAGGCGATAAATTTGTCGATATAATTTTGAGTGCAATAGAAATACCTGCCACCATGGGGCTGACAGGCAGACTTGCTCCATTTGTTTTTCACAAATCATACCTGATTTGGTATTGACCAAACAGATGCCAAAAATCAGCAGCCTTGTGAAATGCTTCTGGAGAATAACTTAACTTGCTTAAGCATTTATCAGTGATGTACTGAACAGAGCAGCGTTAAGGTCTGCAGAATAATCATGTTCTAGCTCTTTTCCTGCTCCCATTCTGCTTGCTTGATTTGCAATCAAACAGTTGATTCGCTCGATTTACAATTTAAATTGATATCTAATATGTTTAGATAACATTTTTGTTTGTCACATTTTGAAGTATAAATGACCATGAAACGTGACAGGTTTGCCTGAGTGTGTTTGCAAAATTTTTTCTATTTTTACATTTGGCCACTTCATGCAAATGAGATGACAATTTATGTCACGTTTGATATGCTTTCACAGAATATTTCCCACCTTCAATGTGGGCTATTTAGATGCTCAACAGTGGCCAAAATCAAGAGCGATGAATGAATTTATTTTTAATCAATATTTTTAAATTGTCAAATTAAAAATTTTAGAAATTTGCAGTGAAGATTTGCCTGAATTTGTTTTCCAGGTTTTTGGCACTTTGACCATTTTGTACAATGCAAAAGTAATTTCTCTCTCCCATTCAAGTTCGATGTGCTTCACAAAATGTTTTCTACTTTGTTTTTTAAAAGCTTAAAAACCAGGGCCATCTTAAAATGAATTTATTTTTAATCAATCTTTAATAATACGCAACAATTCTACAATGAGGTGGAATTTAGAAGACTTGTTCCCCCCCCCCCCCCAACTATTCAGATTATTGCCATTCTTTCAGTCTAACCTGGTAGCCTAGCTCAGTCTGTCTTCTCGTTATCACTTCTTAATCATTATAGGCTACATATTGGTTTCACTTAGTCAGTTGGCTAAATAAATGGCTTGATTGTTAGTGACCCAAAGTAAACGGGTTTACATTTAAGGAAAGCTAATTATGCCAAGGTGATGGAAGCTGCCCAACGGACTTCAAAATGTAATTTTCTTCCGAAAGCATGTCAAATGGCTTCTGATATTTGTCCAACGCCACATCAGGTATGCGTCATAGAAGAGATAAAAAGCAAGCTCATCAGTCAATTTTATTTGCTTAAAATTCTTGCGATACATTTATTGCCCAGTCCTAGTTTGTAGGCAAGGATCAAGGTTAGCTTTAAGGGTGTGGTACGGGATAAGGTTAGATTTAGGGTTAAGTGCTGGGCTATTGGGGCATGGAAATAGGATATTGAGGCAAAAATAGTTTTTTGGTCCCCGCGGGATATAAAAACATGGTTGTGTGTGTGCATTTTTGTACTTGCTACAGAGTGAGAGCCGAAATATGTTTTTTCTCCATAGAGTGGAGACATTTTTGGGAAGTGAGGACATTTTTATGTGTCCTTCCAACTATGCAAATTGTGACTTATTAGCTAAGGTTAGGGATAAGGTTAGAATGAGAGATTGGTTTGGGTTAGGCATGTATTGCTTACTGGTAAGATTGGGGGCATGTTGTGGAGACGCACGAAGAATGAATGGAAGTTAATGTCATATTCTCACAAAGATAAAAGTACTGTACAAGGGTGTGTGTGTGTGTGTGTTTGTTTGTTTGTTTGTTTGTTTATTGGGCAGTTTGTCTTTTTTTTTGCCGTGCATGTGTGTCTATAATTGAGTTTGTATCTACACGTAAGCCTGTAAATACGTTAAATACACTCTCTTGTAGGCCTGTTAATGTGTTTGCATTTACAGGGTAGACAACATTTGCATTAATCTTCATATTTATGTACAGGTCTCAGTGCAAATTGGAGATGAGCAGTATGGTCTAATTCATATTATGAAAGATTTTGGATGGTGATATACTTTTGGGATATACGTTTTCTCCTAATTTCAACAGAACGCATTTTAAAAGGTGTACAAGTATCTTATAAGAGTTTGTGTGGCAGCTTGATTGAGCAAGTGACACATCAATCAACTGACCTGAACCAGTTTCAACCCTCCTGACAGACTAGCTGTGTTTTTCGGCCAAATCTTTGGAAGTCATGCGCCAATGGTGACATCACATATTTATCTGCCAGTGTGGATAGCATGGCAGAATTCGCTTCATTCACGATTCCATTATGTTGCCCACTTCTAGAGTGAAGGTCAGTGTGTGCATCTCCAGTGTGTACCGGTGTGTGTGTCTGTGTGTTTATTTGTGCGCACATGTGTGTATACATGGCGGCATGCTCACAGGTCCCCCCTCTCTCTTCAGTGTACGTGCCTGATGAGTGGGAGGTTGCCCGGGAGAAGATCACCATGTGCCGGGAACTGGGCCAGGGCTCGTTCGGCATGGTGTACGAGGGCATCGCCAAGGGCGTGGTCAAGGACGAGCCCGAGACGCGCGTCGCCATCAAAACCGTCAACGAGTCGGCGAGCATGCGCGAACGCATCGAGTTCCTCAACGAGGCCTCGGTCATGAAAGAATTCAACTGCCACCACGTGGTAAGACGCTGCTCAGCCCTCCGTGTCTTGCTGGAAATTATGTTTGACAAGAGAAAGATGGTGAAATCTATTTATGATGGCAAAATGTTGCTATTGATGATCGCAGGTTTACCTTGCTGTTGAGGTTAGAATTATTGAACCTTTTGCTGTTATATTAAAGGGAGATCCAGCCAGGATATGACAGTGCAACACGACATTGGAGAAGTACAAGGAAATGCAAGAAAGTCCCTGAACTGCAGGATCATCCTTATCAAGTGCAATCACCATTTTCTTGTGCTTGTTGAAAACTATACTATATAATTGGGAAATGACAGGGGTAGCATTACCATAGCAAAGAATTGTTTATTTGCCGCGTGCCATCCTGTTTCTGTTTCATCCCAAAAATGTATGGGTTACCATCTACTATGCAGCATAAAGCACTAATACAGATAAACCAAGTGCCACCACACAGATTCAGAGGCCAAACCCTATTGCATCTATACCTGAACCTGATGCTAAAATGCTGTGTCACAGCTGGAGATGGTGGTGGGCCAGTTAGCAAATAAAGACGCAGTCTGAGGGAGATTAATGATTTTATTCTGCTTTCCTGACCACTCTGGGAGCCCTGATCCACCATTGGGGAGCCAGTTACTGACACGTTAACTGGGAGGAGCTTTTTTGATAGGAGGAGCCTTGATCCCGCTTCTTTTGCAGAACTCATGTGGGGCACAAACCCAGTAATTTTGCCTCTGGATACAGGCGACCAAAACAAACCCTGAAACGGAGCCAAACTTCAGTCGTATCGCACAAGCACTGCTTATTACTCGAGGCAAACAGACTTCACGGTGGCCATTAATAAATTGCCTCTTTGGTGGCAGGCTTCGCCTCTGTTTACAGACCGTAGTTTAAATCAAGCGAGTGTTGACCCTGGCAGTACCAAGAGAAGCATGGTGGTTCTTGCACTCGATGGCCCTGAATGCGTTTGCAGTGCTCAAAGCCCTGGACAGCAGTGCCTGTATGAGCTGCTGTTTTACATCTCTGGAGTAGCAGGTCAATGACTGTGACAGCACTTTCACTTTAAATTTAATAAAGCACAAATGAATGAGTAAATGGGGATGGGGAATGCATTGAAATGCGATGGCGTGCTCGCATGTCATACGTAATGCAGGTTTCCCGCTGCTTAATCTATCATCGCCCCTCTGCCTCTTCCAAAACAATCAACTTCTCCATTCGTTTCTTTGTTCCATGCACTGTATATGCTTTTGGGAGTTGTTTCATATTTTCAAAATGCAAAAAATAGAAAGTCTTAGCGTAATTTCCTTGCGTTTGACTTGAATGTCCCTAAAGAGAAATTTTTGGCTTGTACAACTGTGTACTCCTTAAGTTGTCCTTGACTGTCAGCCATACAGAACCAGCCATGGAAAAACATGTCCGCCGTGTTTCATTTTCAGTGATTACAATCACTGTGATTGTTATGGACGGTGTCAATATGTCTGATTTTTAAAAATCAAACAATTGCTTTTAGATTGATTTGAATTATTTGGAAGTGGATTCATTCTCGTGTTCTTGTGCCAAAGGCCTGTTTGTGCGGTTATCTCAGGAATCCTCTAAAAACTAGCGTTTAGGGAATTATTCATTAGACCGGTGTGTGGACTGGCTGCTGTCTACAGAACCAGTGCATTCCTCCTTATTTATATAATGGAATTATTCCATTAGACACAGAATGTGTCTTCTTGTGATGGTAACTGCTGTTCTTTGCCCTCCGATTGGTCCAGGTCCGCCTGCTGGGCGTGGTTTCGCAGGGACAGCCCACACTGGTCATAATGGAGCTGATGACACGTGGTGACCTGAAAAGCTATCTGCGATCCCTGCGTTCCCAAGAGGTACAACTCTGCTTTCCAACACCTGTCACTGGACATACTTTGCTCCCACATAATACCATTGCTTCAGTGATGGACTTGCACATTGTATTCAGATGATATGCCCTGTCATTCTGGTACTCTGGGCATAAAGTGTGAATCACGTGAATTTCTACTCCCATTCAGAACTTGAGCAGAAAAACTCTTACAATTTATTTTTTTTTCTGAAATTGATACATAAAACTTTTATATATAAATATAATAGACAATAAAATATGATACTGTTATGGCCCCAATTTGTTATGACATAGATGATAGCAAGGGATGACAGACAAAATTTTAAAACTTAAACATATTTAATTAAACAAAGACTGACAACTAACCTACAATTTATACTACTGACCAAGATTGACGTATACAAGAAAAAAAATATTTACAGTCCCTTGCGATGGGGTTGCCTGGTGATGCTGTTGAAAATGCTCCAACACAGGCAAAAATACACAAAAAAACTTCACAGGTCTTGAAAAGAGTGACAGGTCTGGTCAAATGTATCCTTCTCCTTGCAATTTATCCAACTACTTTACTCTCTCAATTTCTGTTATATACTCTTTTCTAGTCCCCTCCCACCTTTTAGGCTTTTTTTTTTCTCTGGGACTTTCCCCTCTCAGACATGCCCTGGACATGCCCAAAACCTAGCTACAGACTGGCTTAACAAAAAAAAGTAAATACTGTCATCTAGTGGCTGTTTTTCACATCACAATACATAATGGAAAAAGGCACAGTGTAGACCTCCTCGCCCTACTCAAATTTGCTACTTTTCTTGTATTCAAATTCTTGTATTAATTTGAGGTGGTTGTCCTGTATTATGTATATTGAGATGAAATTAACTCAGTACGGTAACGTGTCTTACTACTTGGGATACCTACTTCCGCAGAATTCATCCAGCCAGTCGCTGCCCTCCCTGAAGAAGATGATCCAGATGGCGGGCGAGATCGCAGATGGCATGGCCTACCTCAACGCTAACAAGTTTGTCCACCGAGACCTGGCTGCCAGAAACTGCATGGTGGCTGAGGACTTCACCGTGAAGATTGGAGGTGTGCGGCCGTCCCACTCATCTCGTACTCTTCATTAATCCTTTTGTTTCTCTGTTTAAGAAGAGCACCATGCTGAACGTATGCATATTCTGATTTGCCAACTGATCAGAAGACTAATGACAGAGTTTGTTTTGACAGATTAGACCGTAGTGAAGCATAGCTGAGTGCAGGTCTTGTGCCTGGTGCGCTCACTGATGACATGTATGTTTTTATTATCTCCGCCAAGGAGATTATGCGATCGAGTCGGTTTATTTATTTATTTATTTATTTGTCTGTCTGTGGACTGGATTTCTTGGAAACTACTGGACGGATCTTCATGAAATTTTCACCAGAGATAGATCCTGGTCCAGGGACGACTATATTAAATTTTGGTAATGATCCGGATCGGGATGTGGATCTACAAATTTAGTCACATTTCTCGGAAACTACGGAACGGATCTTCATGAAATTTTCACCAGAGATGTATGTTGGTCCAGGGACGACTCCATTAAATTTTGGTAATGATCCGGATCGGGATGTGGATCTACAAATTTAGTCACATTTCTTGGAAACTACTGAACGGATCTTCATGAAATTTTCACCAGAGATAGGTCTTGGTCCAGGGATGACTCCATTAAATTTTGGTGGTGATCCGGATCCGGATCTGGATTCTGGATCCGGTCCTAAAATCTTCCCAAGAGACAGATCTTGCATTTGTATCAATGTCATCCTTTGGCGGAAATCAGAAATCTCGGATTGTTCTTGTTAATGTGTATTTTAATATAATGATCGAATATTATGCATTCACTGCGATGCATGATTGAGAAATCATCTGCAGAATAAATAAAATTGGTTCTTTATTGCCCAGCACTTTATATTACGGTGACCTGTAAAGTAATACTCTAACTTAACACTATTATCAACACCATGCTAACACAGGATAGGGCCTCCCTTTGCTCTCAGATCAGGCTCAAATCCTTATGACATGGATTCCACTAGATGACGGAAACATTCCTTATAGATTCTTGTCCAGGGTGATATGATTGTACAAAGTAATTTCTGAAAGTTTGTCAGCTATATGTTCATGCTGTGAATTTCCTGTTTTGCTGCATAGATAGTGCCTCATTTGTAATCATATCAGGTGACTGGGGCGGGGCGGTTATTGAACTGCACAGAAACTGTTGTCATGTTGCTTGAAACCAGTTTGACTTTTGCTCTCTGACATGGTGCATTATCATGCTGGGATTAGCCATTGGAAGATGTAGCAGTGAAGGGATGTGCCTTTTCCCTAGTGCTGAAGTAGACTGTGGCATTGAATTGATGATTGATTGGTATTGAGGGAGCCGAGGTGTGGCAAGAAAAAAACTCCCCATTCAGTTGCACCCTCTCCATTTCCTGCCTGAACTGTTAATAAAAGGCAGGTTAGGTCACTGGATTCATATCCAACTGTGTTTTTCATCAGAATATTTGGTATTTTTCATAACTCGCTGCTTTAAGCCTGCGCCCACTGCAGGCTCAAATTTGCTTCCTTGACTGACCTGGTCTTTAGCTATTGTTGCCCGCTTCCCTCAAGTTTTGAGCTGTGGCGATTTCTGAGATGGTCTGCTTACCAGAGTTACTTTGGCTTTTCTGCCTGATTAACCAGTTTGACCTCTCACCTCTAACTGCTGTCATCAACAAGGCTTTCCCAGCTTTGGAACTGTTGCTCACTGGATTTTTTTTTTTTTTTTTTTTTCCATACCAGTCTGCAAAAACTGTCTGACCGCGGCGTGATTGTTGGTGACTGAGTGGCTAATTTCTGAGGATTTCCAAAGTCACAATGATTGCATTTGTATTCATACTTATGTTTGATTGACTTATGCCCTCAACCTCTTTCTGCATTCATGCATTATGAATAAGCAAGAGTACCAGTGTTCCTTATAAAGTGCTCGGTATATATATGTGTGTGTGTGTGTGTGTGTGTGTGTTCAAGTGCTTATGGGTTACACGTTGTTGGAATATGGACATAAAGGTATTTGTGGGAATGAAATGGCTTATCAGTGTGGATCGTCCTTTGACATGAGCTCAAATGGTTTCTGCTCTGGGCTTTTCCTCAATAGATTTCGGGATGACCAGGGACATCTACGAGACTGATTACTACCGGAAAGGTGGCAAGGGCTTGCTGCCAGTGCGCTGGATGTCCCCGGAATCCCTCAAAGATGGCGTCTTTACCACAAACTCGGACGTCTGGTATGACAATTCCCTCTGCCATTTTTTGTTTTGGTGGAACAGTCTGGTTACTATCGGCCGGTTACATTTTCTGCCATTATCTTATATAGATACACCTGAAATCAGCTCTGTCATTGAGCAATACTGTAACAGTGCGTTGCAAGAACTCGTCACTACCAGTTAAATCACAATGAAGAAACATCACAAGTAGGGATGCACCGATCCAACTTTTCTGGTCCCGATACCGATACCGATACCTAGGCTTCAGGTATCGCCCGATACCGATACCGATCCGATACCAGTGTTAAATAATAACCTGTATGCTGTACTGTGGGATAGGAATGGTAATGTTATGGGTAAAGGGCAAAAAAATGAGTATATATGGCAGTTCTAAAGTCCAGATTTATTTAAACTTTAGAATGTTTAAATGTTCACCAACAGTCTGTTAGAAATGCTTGCTGCTTCAACACTTAAAGAAATTACTTTTTAATCATGAACTTTTATACCCTGTTGACTGGACTGGTAATAGAGAAAAACAAAGAAGGTTCATTAGAGTAACATTTCAACAGCCGGTTAAAGGAATGCATCTGAATTTAAAGAAAATACTTTTCAATCATAAACTTTTATACCCTGTTGACTGGACTTGTAATAGAGAAAAACAAAGTGCATCAGAGTAACATTCCAGTGCAAACTATATAACAACTGTTTTTAAATGCTTATTGAAAACAAAGTGGCACTTTAATGAAAAAGTGCAAAGGTGCCAACAACCTTGTTTGTTACAACATAACTTAGCCTTAGCGTCAAGTTTTTAAAGTGACAACAAAAATACAAGTACAAAATAAAATTCTATCTGTACAACTAAGTACAATAAAAATTCTCCTGCAGTAACAACCACCTAAAATGTTTATCTCAAGTAGCCTTTGAACTTCTGTAACAATTTTTAAAGCAGCTAATGTGTCCATGTCACATATGACTTCTAGTCACCTTTTTGTCTTATGCAGAACACTCACTTAAAAGCAATGTCATGTCACATCTGGCTATTTGGGCTCGCTAATGTAGATATACTATGAAAGCAGGCTATTTTGAATGTCTCCTTCAGTCTCCCGAAGACCCAGTTAAATAATTTCATTAGTTTCGGTTTAAGAGTTTCCTTGTTCTCAATTTGCGCAGATCGGCCAAATCATTACAACCAGCAGCGAGAGTAGGGAACGATTGACTTTTGTCCTCCACACTTGCCGGTGTCCAGGAAAATATATTGAATTGTGCATTAGTTTGCTAGCCAGCTTGTCAACTAGCTTTACCCCGTTAAATAATATTATGTTCGTTCCGGTTTTCGAGTTTCCCCTTGTTCACAACTTGCGCCGATCGGCCAAATCATTACAACCAGCAGCGAGAGTAGGGAACGATTGACTTTTTGTTCTCCACGCTTGCCGGTGTCTAGGAAAATATGTTCAATCGTGCATTAATTTGCTAGCCAGCTTGTCAACTAGCTAGCGTTCACTACAATGGATGTGGTTACCCAACACACAGCGCATAAAATATCAATAATTTATCGCTAACTACTAGTAGTACTAGTACTTGTACTCAAAACTACTAGTATTGTTACCGGGGGGCGACATACGACTGGTTTTGTGGTGCACGGTCACTAATGTGCTGGCGCACTATTAGCAACGCTTTATTTTGTCAACTATATCTCATGGGCGACAGTCAACAGAAGCACGTGGTAAGATAATTAATTCACATATTTCGACCAATAAGGAGACGAGAAAAAATCTCTGGACGAACCGTTTGGGGAAAAAAAATTCGCGTGCGGGGCGCCTAGATCGGCAACGCGGATCGGGACCTTTCCACAGATACCCGATCCAGCTTTTAGGGGCTGGATCGGGCCGATACCCGATACCAGTATCGGTATCGGTGCATCCCTAATCACAAGCTGTGAAATATACCTTTATGAATGTAATATTTCAGTCTTATTTGTCTGGCATTGGGAATTGATTGTGGTTTGTTGATGAAGCCTGGAAGTAGGAGAGAGGGGAGGAAAATGGGTTCTATTAGGCTGTGAGGCCATACATAGACACTCCTGTAGACATTTGGGCAGCGCCGCATGTTGTGCAAGGTCACTTTGTCTGGAATTTGTTTTTTGTTTTGGCATTTTTTCCCCCTCCTTCGTCCTCTGGTATGTCTCCTGAGCGGTCGAGACGATAAAGCGCTGTTGTGCTGTCTAATTATGGCAAAAATCCCTGATTGCCACATTTTGGAGGTCAGGGGAAGGATGTTGTGAATTTGCGACTCTGGTGCACTGCATGGGAGAGGTGGCAGGCGCAGTGGCTTTTTTTCTTTGTTTCTTTTTGTTGATTTGTGCACTATCATGCTCTCTCCATCCCTCCCTGCATGTCTTGTTTGGTTATTTTAATTATCATACTTCTTTGCTAGGAGATGGGCCTGATGAGTGAAATCAGCTGGTTGTGTTAATAGTAGTTTCAAGAAATACATGGCAAGACATGGGTTTTTGACCCCTGAACTTCCCCACTTTAAGTCCTCTTTCCTGCTACAGGCAAGTCGCTTGTTTGAAGCCTGTTTTGTCTGTGCTCGAAGCCCATTAAAATAGTTTGTTGAGCTCTGTCTCCCCCTGCTGGTTGTGTGCTTTGTTTAACTGTCTCCACCTACTGATTGTTTTGGTTGGCCTTTGTTTGACCCTGACTGTGTCTCGTCTTCCTTCTGCAGGTAATTAGGGGTTACGTATGTTCGGCTCTTTCTTTAACCTCTTATTTGACCCTTATCTCTCTCTCTCTGACCCAGGTCATTCGGGGTGGTCCTGTGGGAGATTGCCACCCTGGCGGAGCAGCCGTACCAGGGTATGTCCAACGAGCAGGTGCTGCGCTTCGTCATGGAGGGAGGCCTGTTAGACAAGCCGGACAACTGTCCCGACATGCTGTGAGTCTGGCTTGGGGGGGAGGTATTTCCTCTTTATGCCATTTGTCCTTTCAAGGCCATAATTCACTGTGATTGGACAAGAGGTGGCAGCTGGCCAGGCCTCATTCTCCTGTGATGTCACAGCTGACTCCTGCTACCCTCAGCGACGGAGCACTGACTTTCCATTTTGCCCCTTTACTTGTAAAAGTTCGATCTAACGGGTCTGTGGGGACGTTCTGGGGATAGGGGGGTTGTTGTGCGTTCGAGGTTGGCAGTTAACGCTGTGTCACAAGACCCCTTCACTCGTTGTGCTGCGGCTTGGGCCGGCCGGAGAAGGGACGGCTGCAGCGTTTACGCCAGAAGGTAAATAAAGAGGGGTGACATCATGACAGTGCGGGGCGCTAAGCCGAGGGAGCGAGGATTCTGAGGGGCGAAGGGAGGCCCATAGAAGGGATGCCAGGGTCTGCGAGTGAGGCATGCCTGCCATTCCCATGGAGGGGATATGGTCATGTGGCTGGGGGGGGTTTGGTTGGTAGACTGCAGTGGGGGGTAGAGCTCCCCTACCTCAACCATCCTGTTTTGTTGCAATTTTATCTAGTGCCCATTCAAGTCTTCTTTCCAGTGCAATGCTTTATTTTTTTAAGGGTCGGAGGGGGGCTGCCATTTTGTTCATTGTGCTTTCCATGCACTTGAAATTAATATTTAGCCAGGGACCGAATGGCCGGGTGGGAGTTCTCGAATGCCTGAGTTTGGGTATTTGACACACAAAACGGGGGCGAAATGGAAAACCTCTTGGAGTTAGTTACTTTGTGCTCGGGCAGGTTTGAACGCATCTGAGATGATATTTGTCGTGTACGTTTTCACAGTAAAAAGCCTAATGCATTAAAGGAGATGTGTCACGATCACTGCGCTTGCTCACAACTATGATTGAAGTGAATCCACTCAACTGCAAGTCAAAATTTATTTCCATCTTGCTGACCCGTCATCGTTTTGCATTGTATTTATTCTTTGTTGTCATTCGAGCATTATTCTTTTTATATTAAAGAGTCTTCTATGGATATTTGAAGATTAATTCGCTACTCCAGCACTTTAGCCGAAGGATGTGAAACAGTTGCTAACTGCAATAATGGCAGACGAAGGTATTTTTCTTT
Source organism: Gymnothorax reevesii (assembly GCA_029721435.1). Classification (NCBI taxonomy): domain Eukaryota; kingdom Metazoa; phylum Chordata; class Actinopteri; order Anguilliformes; family Muraenidae; genus Gymnothorax; species Gymnothorax reevesii. Next base: position 24,348,296 of record CM056574.1, on the reverse strand, counting down.
TATAATGTTTATTGACGGTTGGCAAACCAGCTTACATTCTGCATGCCCTTCAGCTAGACCTCTAAAATACCTCTTTGAATCCTAAAATATCAGTGGAAACTCCTTTATATAAACAGAATATTGCCTGAGTTACTAAAATATGTAAAGACAATGCAAAATGTAGGTGGATGGCAAGTGTGGAGTCAGATTTTGATTTGCAATCGAGCAGATTCACTCTCTTAGGCCAAGAAGTTCTCAGCATGCGCAGTCATTGTGACACAGCTCCTTTAAATGCCTTAAAACAGTTTTCTTGCCCACACACACACACACCCGCACACACACACACACACACACACACACACATATCGTAGCCTGTGTGATTGACCTTAATCGGAATGTTATAAACAGAATCTCCCATGGCAACCCTACAAAAGAGTCTTGTGAGCCCTTGATTTTGGAAGGTGTTGGTGGTGGTCTGGATTGTGTGTTAAAAGTTGCTGCTCTGGTCCCTGTCCTTTTGACTTCATGCGTGATGTAAACAACTAGTGTTTGGGAGAAAAGCGAGACGGTCGGGAGGCCGTGTTTTGTCTGCGCTACTGTTGACAGAGTCCTCTTCTGGCTTTGGTGATGTTCAAAATTTTATTTTATTTTTTTGTTAATGCCCTTTTGCTTTCTGGCGGCTTCGTTAACCCCTTAATGACTTGAAAGTCAGAAAAAGTTTTTTTTTTTCCAATTTTTCACAAATTGCAAGACAATGTCACATGCAAATTCTGTATCTGCTGCCTTCACTGAAGCTACATCACATGTCTTCTGAGTGAAAGAGACAAATCTAGGATTCACTGTTTTTATGGCCACTGCATTAAATCAAATGGAAAATATTCAGATCTAGAGCATCATTTTATGCATGTTTCCCTGTAATTCAGCTGGACATGTTCTGGAGTATTGGAAACCTGGGACTGCCATTAGAATTTAAATTGGGCCTGATGTCCCACAGGTTTGAACACAGCAACCACATTTGATGAACATGCACATGGGTCCGTAGGCTTCATGGGGTTAATATTTTGGGGATGAACATCAAAGGGAATTATTCGAAATTCAGAAGGAATGGTAGGAAAATTAAAAAGGGAGGGCAAAGATTTTGCAAATGGTGCTTGAAATCTGGACTTATGAATTTCTTTATGAAAACACAAAAGGAATTTCAAAAGTGCAATATCTTGAGAAAGCTTCTTTTGCACCCCACGAAACATTTATATAACTGGCTTTTTTATTATATCAGGTTGAAACAACATCTACACCTTTGTGAGATTTGTTTGAGTTTGGAAAGCATTGTAATGGAGTCTAAATGCGTAGTTGAATGTATGGGGCTGTGGAACCGGGGGGGGGGGTTATTTTTTGTGGGGTACGGTGGTTCTGTTGGAGGATTTGTTGCAGTTTATTTTTTGATTTCACTTGAGCAAGCACACTTAGCGACAGATGGCCCCGGGTCGAGCTCAGACCAGCATCAGGGCAGGTTGCGAGAGGGTGAGGTTGCGTGTGTGTGGGTGTGGGAGAGAGCGGAGTATAGAGGGACGGAGGAAGCGAGATGGGGAAAGATGAGTAACAGGAGAAAGAGGAGAGGGCGAGCGAAGGGGAAGAAGATAGTTTTGGCCCGGGTCCAAGAACTGGTATCGCTTTTCTTGGGGTGGGTTGGGGCAGTTTGACCCAGTTTGGAAAGTCCCGCGCATCGATACACTCCCAACAGCTGTACAAAATAACCTCTTTTATTGCAACCCAGGAAAAAGGCGGAAAAAAAAAAAAACTTGTCTCCGCCGCCTTTCCAACTCCATGTAAATATTAATGTCTTCACCACATGGGGGCAAAGGATCATTTTTTCCAGCCAGTCCAGTTTGGTTGGGCATTAGTGTGGGGGAGGGCATGGTTGGGAGGGAGGAGGTACGGATATCTCTTGGATATTCATTTCACGAGTCTGTAGCCTTCAAAGATATTCTTAGCTTGTTTGTGTGAAAGTTATGACCACGCTGTCACCATTCTTCAGTGATGTTTGTCGCTGCTGTTTCGGTTGTTTTTGTTTGCAGTATCTTTTAACAATTTCTAGCTGATTTTTTTTTTTTTTTTTTTCATCCGAAGAAACTGTCTGTTGATTCAGCTAAGAAGGGTTCAGTCATCCCTGGAGCAATGTGGGGTTAAGGGCCTTGCCCCAGGGGCCCATCAGGCTGTCCCCTGTGGTGATTTTATACAGGTTTTCTTCTCGTGTCCTGTGGATCCTCTTGTGATGGCGCTGCAAAGTGATTATACTGCAAATGTTCATTTAGAATTGGCGCGAATATATTAAATCCTCGCAAGTTTATGCTGATAGTTTTATTTGTGTCAGCGGATGGCTGCTTCATTGGTGAAGTCAATGACACCTGCATTGGTTTAGTTTGAATTGGAGTGAAACACTGCCACCTTTCGGTCAACGACTGTAATTGAAGCTGCACGCGGGAGAAAATTAAACTTGGGGCTTTCACAGTTATTGTTCCGCTATGAAAATGCATCAAAATATATCCAAAAACAACACTACTATTTTAGTCCCTGGTTAGAAGGAATTTTGGATTTTATTTTCAGAACTCTGCCAGTGTTGTCAAACTCCAGGTTGGTCATATTGAATGATAAATGAGGGACATCTATTACGAAAATATGATTGCATTTTGATTATTACGATAGTGCCATCTTTTAATATATTCACAACTGTTGTTACAAATAAAAAAATATCTTTGTCATTCATTTGATCAACATAATACATTAAAGAAGTTAAAATTCTTGATGGGGGTAAAATTAAGCATCCAGATTTGCCTTTTATAATTGAATTGTCATTTTAATTATGTTGCTGAAATATTATGGTGTAACTCATGTATGGAGTATGGAGTACTTGGACTATTATGAAGTACTTCAGCTCATAGGAAGACTGAATGGCTCTTTGGCAGTATTGCTTGGAAAGGCTCATGCAGGAAAATCTTTGCCCAAGATTAGGGATACACCGATACCACTTTTTTAAATACCGATACGAGTACAAGTATTTTATCTTGTGTACATGCCGATACCGAGTTCCAATACCGATATTTCTGAAATGTTTTCCAGTAAAATACAATGACAATTCTTGGAGTGCAAGTTATATTTTCTTTTTATAACAAGCCTTAAGGAGGCCAATATCAAACAATTCACACATGGCTAAAAAAAAGAGTAGGCCTAACTGCTGAACATCTTTCTGTATGTAGGGCTGACAAAAAGCCTTTTAAGCACTGCTGTCAAATGAGGCAAAACATTACTGAAGCTTGACAAATGAAATTAAACTCGCTGCATAGGCAAAGTAACACACCCAACTTCATAAAAAGTAAAACTATTAATTAGCACAGATGGTTTCCACGCACATTCATTGGCACTCTATCCAACTAAAGTCAATTGCTTGTGAATATTCAATAACTGATCCGGGTGTGCCATCTAGTGATATAATGTTGTAACTGCGTGCATAAATTTTCAGCTCCATGTCCGCTGGCGGTCACATCTGCACAAATACCCTGCTGAGCACTGTTGTTCTTCTCACGCCAAATCCAGATAATCCTTAAATGATGAATTACATTCATATTTTAATTTGTAATGGGTAACGAGGTGGCCAGTGTCTAAGTAACGAAGTAGAAGCATAGGCCCACTTATTATTATCCCCCGCCAACACAAAGTGGGAAAGGGATCTAAGTTTGACCTCCGCCCGTCCGTCCGTCTGAGATAAAGGGGACAGCTTTACTCAGAAACTACTACAGATACAGTAACCAAATTTGGTGTGTCGCTTCACACCATAAAGGCCTTGATGGAGTTTGAAAATAAGAAGTGCACAATTGGCGGGGGATGTTGTAGACCATTGTTGACTTGTCTTTTAAATGGTTTAAAAAAAAAAAAAAAACTCAATAAAAAAATCCTCGAAAAACTACTTAAGTACTGTAACGAAGTACATGTACTCCGTTACTATACACCTGTGTTGTGTATGCTTGAATGCCTGCATGTGATGTGATGACTAGGCCTATAAAGCTCTCTTTCTCTTATTATTTCTAACTCGCTGTCTCCCCCTAGACATAGAAGTCAGATAGTACAACATACTGTAGCCTTTGCGAGCGTGAGCAGGCAGTTACCTCGCGTCTAACATTATGTGGTATCGGTGCATGGTATTGGCAGATGTATCGACGAGTTCGAGCATATTAACAAGGTATCGGGCAGATACCAAATACTGGTATCGGTATCGGAACAACACTACCCGAGATTTGACTTCTCTTCTCTCACTCTGTGCCCCCTCCCCCCGGCTGCAGGTTCGAGCTGATGCGCATGTGCTGGCAGTACAACCCCAAGATGCGGCCGGCGTTCCTGGAGATCATCAGCAGCGTGAAGGAGGAGCTGGAGGCCACCTTCCGGGAGGTGAGCTTCTTCTACAGCGAGGAGAACAAGCCGCCTGACACCGAGGAGCTGGACTTGGAGGCCGAGAACATGGAGAGCGTCCCCCTGGACCCCTGCCCGGGGCGACCCGCACCGCCCGCAGCCCAGCCCTCCGGCGCTGGGGCAGCCCAGCCCGGGACCAGCCCCACCCAGGCCCCGCCGTGCTCGCCGGCCACCGCCTCCTCCTCTTCCCCCGACAAGGGACACGCAGCGGCCAACGGGCCGGCGGTGGTGCTGCGGCCGGGGTTCGACGAGACGCAGCCGTACGCGCACATGAACGGCGGGCGCAAGAACGAGCGCACGCTGCCCTTGCCGCAGTCGTCGGCCTGCTGATCCCAGCGTCCATCCAGACATGTAGACGCGTATGTGCACACAAACACGCACACACACATGCAGGCGTACACACACACATGCACTTGCAGGCACTCGTGCGTGCACTTGCACAAACACATACATACACATACGCGCTCACGCATGCGCGCTGGCATGCTCACACGTACATACGCGCGCACTCACATACTTATACAAACATACATACACACACTCTCACACATACACACTTACACATGCGCAAACACACACATACACACGCGTGCACAAACACACACACACCACTGGCTGGAAAAACCCCTGTGTGCACTGTCTGTTCTCTTACTTTCCCCTTACAACCCAGAAGTGACAGGAAAAATGGACCTGCTCAGTAATGTAAAGAAAGCCAAGCTCAAAAGAAAGCAAGGAGCAGTTGGTTCTATAATGAGATGGTCAATACTCTACTGTACCTCAGTGGATTGCTGTTCATACTTTTTATTGTATTGGTAATATATAATGACACAGAGAAATAAACAATTGAGGACAACCTACTGTTTCTGCACAAGTACATATGCAGGATGAATGACTGAAAGGACAACATGGAGGATCTTCCCTCTGTCCGGTCCAAAAGACCCTCTTTTATATTGCTTTTGTTACTTTTTTTATTTCCAAACAGGGGGGGAGGTGGGGTGTTTGTGGAAGATGCAGGGGTCTAACAGACTCGGAAAGGTTCGAGGGGTCGTCTTACAAGAAATATGAAAAGAAGCGTTTGACGAAACCGCCATGGAATCCAACGGAAGAAGCACTTTTCTCCCCCTTCTTTAGGGTTTTTATTCATTGAGGAGGCAGTTGGCGTGGGTCGGGATTAAGCGCATGTTTGAGAGTGTGAGTGTGTGTCAGTAGGTAAGTGTGCACACGAGCTTCGGCCTCTCTCAGCAGAAGTATGCACCTTTACTCCCCTGCCACTCCATTCCTTGTTAGTTCCCTTGTTCTGCGGTTCTTTTTTCTTCATTACGCAACACTAAGTGGGTGTCTGCAGGGTCGAGTGGGGGATATGGAGGTGTCGGCGTGTCTGCGCGCACATTCACACATTTTTGTGCGTTTGTGTTCGCGCACACACAGCAAAGGTTGCGGGGGGTTAAAGCCCTGAAGTTGACCATCTCGTTTGAGATCAATTATAAGGGCTGTGGTTAAAATGGTTGCGGGGCCGAATTCATTCTGCGAAATTATTTTTCCACAATTGAACTCCTCTTGTTGTTTTCCGTCACTCCCTCGGTCTTCGCTACTTTTTTCTTCTTTAACGTCTGAGACGGAAGGAACAAAATCAAACAGCCTAACAGTCCACATATTTTTGTTTTTTTACATGTGTATTTTTTTAAACGGCTAAGAACTTTCAGCTGGATTCATGAGTTTAAAGGAATACACTATTCTCTCCCACTCTAGTGAGATGTTACTCTTGTTGGTAGGTGTTTGGACTTTAGTTGCATTGCTTCAAAGAGGAGGACAAATGGGGAGGAATTCGTAAAATTCTTTAAAAAATCGCTGGTTAAGGATTTGGTTGGAAAAACATGCAAGGAATGCAGTGAAATAAAAGATTGGTGTAACGCAGTAAGCCAGCTTAGGATGAAAAGAAAATAATTCAACAGACTTAATCACGGCGGAGAAAATTTACGAAAGGCAATTGTGAGGCTGCATACGTATGCCACAGGTTCTTTTTTTAAAGAATTTAAAAAATGTTGTTTGTCCGTGTAGTTCAGGCATTTCAATAAGGGTCTTACTGTTTTGTGTTTGACCATAGACCATTTACATGCTTCATTTGTCACCTTTATAACTTTTTTACAGTTCAGATCTTCATCTGCGTTTCTGTACAGAGAAAAAGCTGCTATTTTACTTTTTTCGTTTATCCTTTTGTGGATGTAATCTATATAAATATTAAAAAAAACCCTTCAGGTTTAATCTTTTACCTTTTACACTACAGTCCATTTACTTATACTTTATACTTAAGCAGAAAAAGAAAAAAAATTCAATTACAATTGCATTTTCTCTTCTCATGAAAGTTGTCTGTTGCCACATTGTTCGATGCCTTTTTTTAATGGATGCATTTTTTTTTGTCAGAATTAGACATTATTATTATTATTACTGACACCATGGTTCATTATGTGAGCATGTACTATCAGCACCCATGTACCAGTGTCTCGCACTGCCTGGCACTGCCAGTTAAGGCGCAACTCTTATCTCAGGTCAAAGTAGAATTTGAAAAAGGTTTTCTGTTTTCAGTACATTTTTCTCAGTCCTTTGCTCCCTCTTTCTCCCTCGCTGTTAGTCTGGTCACGCCCTGATAATCCCCTTAAAGAGCACCATGACAGAATCTGTGTCCACCCCCTGCAGCCATTTTGTTTTTACTGTTGATTTGTGGCCATAGCCATCTTCTTTTCTCTCTTCCAGACTCCCGAGCATGACTGTTTAAAGCTGTCTGTTTTATGTCTCATTAAGACTGACTTTGTAAAAAAAAAAAAAAAAATGTTTTTGTTCAGTTTTTTTTTGTTTTGTTTTATTTTTGGGCCTTGAAACTGAATTGATCCGCTGGTCTCCAAAAGTGTTGTGGCCTCAAATTACACAGTGCCAACTATTAAGTGTTGCTGCTCGCTCTGGGAACTTTGTAACACTGTGCTTTTCCACAGCGGTTGTATAATTTTGTTGTCTATCCCTGAATACCAGAGCAAGAGTAGGATCACTCCCCCTGCTGGTCTGTCTGATTATCTATTTATGTTAATTAGCGCTTTGATTTGATTAAGCTTCTGATGATGCGGGTAAAATGAAGCTGAATGACGGTGGCTTACAAGATCGTGAAAAGTAGCGATGTTTCAGTGTGATGTGAATTGAATAGTGACACGGGTTGGTTGGGGTGGGGGTGGCTGGGATTTTGGTTTGTATAATGAAGTTTTGAAGGAGTTTTCCTCAAGGTCAGGAAAGTTTTTTTTTTTTTCTTCCCCTGCTCTGAAGGTTTTTTTTTTTTTGTTTGTTTGTTTTTTGTTTGTGATCACTGTATAAATTCCCCGCAAGTTGAGATATATATATTCACACACTCCTGATTGGGGGCAGTTTTTTTTTTCTTCCTTTCAAACATTTATCTACCTCACTCTTTTTTATATATGTATGTCCATTTAAAAGAAGATACATCTCAGTTTTTTCTTGTTATCCTGTAAGGACTATATATTGCTTCTCTCTATCCGGGTAAACCTAGGCAACACTACAAACTACAGCATTTAGCCTGTCTTGGAGCGCTGAGAGGACGTCGTTTGATGGAGCTTTAAAGAGCAAATGAGAAATGTTTTCCACTTCAGTGCTATTGTATATTTGTGTGACTGATGTGGAGTGCTTCTAAAATTGGCATTCCTCTCTCGAAATGGGGTTGTTTTCTCATTTAACCGCCATGACTGACACTACCTGGGGATGTTCTAAAGTTCAGGCAATGATTGCCAAAGAAGATGACATAATCAGGGGTAAATTGATGTCTGAAATGACAAAAAACGTAATGTATGCAAAACCCATCAGGCAAAAGTTGACCCCAGTGTAGTTGTCAATTGACAGTAAGGGAATAAAAATCTCCTGCTCTGCCGGGCAGCAGTAAAGAGCGTGTTGGTAAGCGGCAGCTGGATCACGTTTTCGAATATGCCGCTCTACGCCAACTGCTTTTCCGCCATCGACGTCCTCAATCCACTCCTCAGCACATACTGACTTACCACAACCAGATATCCTCAGATAACCGTAACAGCTGGCTACGAGGGTATTGCTAAGAAACAAAAAAAAACTTCTCTTTTGTGTCCAACTGATGGTCGGTACATTTCAAGTGCTGCTGCAGTGATAAAAATTATGAGGTGAGGATAGAATCGAAACTCTCTGTGGTGGAAACTCCTGAAATTTAAACCACTGGTGGAAGGAAACCCCATATTAGCCATTTTATGTGTGTTTGTCTAGGCATAATGCCCAGATCTCGTCACAGACCAAGAAATGATGCAATCCCCATTAATCCCCGTTCAGTTTCAAAAGTTGTATTACTATGCGAGGTCTGGAAATCGAATCATTCAAGTGCATGTGAATATCAGCCTTTATGGACAAAGGTCCTTTGTTCATGCAAAGAATCTTGATTTCAGTTTCTAACAGTTGATGAATGTTCAGCACGGTCCCACTTAGTTCAGTTAGTTGGTTTTAAGTTGGTTTAAAATCTCGTATGTAACAGGCTGGTGTGGATCTGGCCTCTCTGAAGTCCCACCAGCTCTGGCTCCTGAGTGGTCGCATCTGCCCCATGTTTGGATGCAGTTAAGTCCACTCCAATCGCATGCATTGGTGATATGGAACGGTATTTAGACTGGTAAGGGCACAGGTGATGCAATGTGCCGTTTCTGTCAGCTTTTACCTACGCCAGAGACCTCTTGAACTGAAGATTCCAGTGGAGGCCAGTACCTTGAGTTGGCATAAGAAAAAAAAATTGAAATTATTCCAGCTGTAATACTGTGAAATGCCCATGCAATCCAGATCCAAAATGGATTTAAAAAATGTCAAATGGAGAAAAGGAAAAAAAAAACCTAAAACCATTCATCTGAAGTTTTTGGAAATGATTGCATTTGGTATTTCACTGTTAGGTCATTTTGGCTTCCTGGGGTTTGCAGAACAATATGTTGTCCATATTGAAAGATGTGTTGGTAATGTTTACTCATGGTGCTCCTCTTTGTCGTTGTTAGATTGAGTCGCTGAATATGACACTGAAGTGGCAGGAAGGAAGTTGATTTTTGATTTGTGAGGCGGCTGGGCGCCTGGCACTCTCCAGAGATGCTCAGTCTGGATGACCATTATCCTATGAGTCCCTGGTTCACATGTGAATGGTTCGGTCTGTCCCTGTGGTCCCACACTTAAGGTGCAATATGGTGGCGGCATGGGCTAAATTGGATAGTATTGCTGTTGAATACTCAAAACCTTTCTCCATTCAGTTAAAAAATGGTGGCAGAATTGGTCTCTTGCGAGGTTAATGTTCCTTTTAATACATGGTACTTGATTTGTTTGTTTAAAAAAATTTGATGAACAGGATGGAAATTTTCAGAATATCAGCAGAGCAGTAAAGGCCGTTTTGATTTTTTTTTTGTTTTTGTGGGGCGCAGGGCGCGTGGTTGTATGATACGTTTTTCAACTTTTTTTTGTAAAGTGTTGCATTTGTTTGTTGCTAGTCATTCTGAAAGAAGGAGATGGGTCAGTTTGGTTTGCTATGATTGAGGTGGCTGATTTTATTGTCTTATATGCAAATTTGAAGTTTAGAGAATGAAGAGGTTTCTTCTATTGCAATAATGACTTTGGGCATTGTCGTTTTTTGATAGATTTTTGTTGCTATTTCCATCCGGTTTTCATTGACATTGATCTTTAAAGAGTATTTGCCTGGCACCGTACCTAAGGGCTTCATATTTTTAGTGTATCCCCCCACACTCCCATTTCAAATGGAGTAACCACGGTGAATCATTCTGCTAATGTCACCAAACATTTTTTAAATCGTATCTTTCTTTATGATTGAACCCCAGGTGATGACTGCCCTGCACGGCTTCTCAGACTGATGAAGCACCATATTATTCTAGTGATATCATCTTGACATTTTTGCAGTTCATTGTTTTATATAGAGAGCATATACTTCTGTCATATTGTACTGGATTACTGGGATCCTTTTGTACATGCGGAGCTATACTATGAGAGGACCGTGCTGACCCTTGACCGAAAGACACTTAAATGGGGTATTTAGACTAGTCACAAAATCTTTAGCCTCGTTGTGCATGTAGTTCCATCTTGGGGAGTTAGGTGGCGCTTTGAATTCTCCACCCCTCCATTGTCACCAGCGTCACTTAGAGACCAATTTGGCTCTGCCTCACCGCACTCTAAAACCCAAAAGTGTCAATTCTTTCCAAAAGTTTCGATCAGCTTTGCAAAATGGCTGCTTGTGCCTGCTTGGGCGACGGGCGATGGGATGAAGTGTTGCGGTTCTTTTAAGTGCTCTGTTTCTTGCTCTGCCCTCTTAGCTCCGCTGTTTCTCTTGTGTTACACTTTCACTAACTGTAGCTCAGTTTTGGCAGTGCAATGTATGGACTTTTACAACTACAGTTACTAGTTACTACAGTACACATCAGCTCTCCTTTTTATTTAAACAAATCCCATGCAAAAATAGTGTCTTAACTGTAATTCCACTCATTGAATGTACATTGAATATGTCTGCTGAAAGTTCATTCATAGTTCACTCCTAGTTTTCCAAAGAAATTTCCTTGACACTCCTTTTAGCATGTCAAATGTATTGATTGCCTTGGTATAAATAATTTGCTTAATATGCCAGTTTTCTCTTGCAGGTTTGAGATTTTGTGAGTGTTTTAATATTTCCAATCTCAAAATCTTATAATTTGCCTTTGTCATTTGCCTCAATTTTTACCACTGGAAAGCATTATTATAGAACCAACATTGATAGGTTTATTTTTCTTTCTTCTTGTTCAAGAATGGCCAATTTGTTACCCAGCATTTTCTGTGTGTAAATTATTCATACAAATTCCTGTGTTTATATTAAAATGATTCAGTAGATTGAGAAGATTTCAAATGTTTTGTATATTCTGTTGTAAGAATTTATTCCTGTTATCAATATATTCTGAATTCTTTACATAATGGGGAAAATAAACTGTTTATTTTGAATGGCTGAAGCAGAAGAGAATTTTAGTTTCTCTTTTTTTGCTTTTTCTAGTTGTTAAAAGTTACAAGATTTAAGTTAAATAAAAAAAAATCTGTATGCAAGTTTTGTCAACATGACTTATTTCATGAATTATATGTAATTGCATTTTTATTTCAGTTTTATATCGGGATATTCACTCCCGACAATCTACAATGTTTTCGGAGAAAGGTATCACAATAATGATAAAGACCCATTCAGCTGCAGTAGTGTGAGTAAAACAACTTGGGCCGATTTCTCGTTACCAGTCTAAACCTGGTCTAAGTAAGTCCATGGTTTAAACCACGTTTAAACACTGTTTCAACCATGGTCTAACTTATTGGATTTCTCGTGCCTGGTTTTTTCCAAAAAACCTGGCCTTAATCACGGTCTAACTCAAAACCAGGGAGGGGGGTAATCTAAGTCATGGTCTTACTCGAGCAGTGGCAGTCTCAGCAAGTAGTTGTTAAAATGAAGCTTACCTGGACAGCTCTCGCGAACTACGTACACCCCTATTTAGCGTAGTGTTTGGGTTCATGGTACAGTGATGTAATGCATGGGATCCAATCCTACGGAAATGTAAATATGTTTAACTAAATTTCACAGAACAGTACTGTCGTCCGCTATTTTGGTTGGGAGAGGGAGGTGAACAATAATATCTAAAAGGCTTTATGACAGTGGACTCCTTTTGACAAGACTCCTCGAGCAATTAAACAGACTTGCAAGTAGTGACAGAAGTCTCTGTGGAAACCAAGATTTGTCAATGTAGTTGGACATTTAGCATTGTTGTAATCCGAAGTAAGTAGAGGTTCAAAGTAAAGATAAAAGGTTATAGGGCAGGGGTAGCAAGTCCTGGAGAGCCACAGGGTGTGCGGACTTTGGTTTTCTCCACCCTATTTAAACCTAACCTAAGACACCAGGTGTGATGAGTCAAGCGTGTAACGAACTGCTTTCATTCATCAATTAAATGCAGAGTAACGTCAAAAACCAGCAGACACTGCGGCTCTCCAGAACCAGGGTTGACAACCACTGCTTTATGAGGTTACTTTTTTGTCAGTGACAAATATAGTTTTCTTGTCAATCCAATGTCAACCAATTAAGAGGTATCTCAGGTCTGAAGTGACATCTAGGTTTGGGCTTCTTGGCTACTGTACACGTCGCAAGCCCCAACAAGGTATGCATGCCCTCTCTGGTTTCCCCCGTGGCTTTTTGTGGACCAACGAGACCATGCTTAATTCATCCATGAGAAATTGCTTCGTAGACCTGATTTAATCTACACACAATCTTGGTCTAAACCCGGTTTCACCACTCCTCCTTTAAACCAGGTTTTATTCACTTAGACCTCGACTAAGACCAGCGATGAGAAATCGGCCCCTTGTGTTGAAGAGGGCTGTGAAGAAAAATGACTAACTTGTTTCACTGAAGTCTGGAACACAATGAAATCTTTAGCCCCTTGACTGTTCCCTTAATCTTTTATTTGTTAGTCATGCTTCTGACTGCCGAAATTCCAAGCCGAAAGTATATAACACTGGGAAGGGGAGTAGATATCAATGACTCCATTATTTTAGAAATTACAGTTCTCCGTTACCTCAATTTGCCTCGTTTCTTGAGAAGGACCACCACCCTGAGAGCTTTGTACGGCTAAATTATTAAAGATATACCGTATATTTCAGGCTTAAAAGTGAGGTCGATAACTATATTGTCATAATTGTCTCGTTATGCCATTCGTCACAGTGGTTGTAGGCATTTCTTCTTTCTGGCTGTATTTACTACCTAATACCACTGGGGGGCACCGTTTCTTCGAAAAACCTGGGACGCTTTTTATTATTCATAACGTCTGCCAGTCCTGAATGCACGCGCTGAGCGGTGATGTCAGAATCCCGCCTCCCGCCATTCCGTCTTGTGCGTACTTGTCGGTAACCACTGCCCACTCGCATCACTGACTCTGCAGGCTTTCCACACGTATGGGAATAGGGGAATATTCACTGTATATTTTTCATATCAAGTGTTTCCGCGGAAGGTATTTTGATATTTCAAAAATGTTTCAACATAGAAAATCCTTTGAAAACGAAAAGCTGCAGCTCCAAGAGCTGAATAGGAGGCTGGGTTGTTACCTGTCCCGAGTAAAGCAGCTGGAGCAAGAAAATGCCCTCCTTGAAAAGGAGATCAATACCGCTCGACAAGGTGAGACGGTGGAATGGGAGAACCGGCCCATGATGGAATTGCGCGAGCTCAGGAGAACGGTCGATCAGCTGACCTTTGAGAAGTCGAAAGCTGAAATGGAACGGGAAAATCTGTGGCGCGAGCTCCAGGGGGTCCAAGAGATGTGCTGTAAGGAGGAAAGTGTGTGCAGAAACATTGTGGTGGAGGTCAAAGGTTGCGAGAACCAGCTGAATCAGATCCTAAGAACGAACCAAGCCTTGGAGGAGCGTTTGTTCCAACTTGAGAACGAATGCAAGAGCTTGGAAGACGGTCAACGGCGAAATATTTCCCATGTCAGAAATGAGGTCTATTGCAGGGCTATTCCCGCATCAGCCCGTCAAAATTACCCGGCTCCAGCAGCACTCACCGCGGAGGAGATCGAGGAGTACGCGCAAACCCTGTACGATGGCTGGACGGAGAGTTTTGAGATCTATCAGACGGAAGTGGAGGAGCTTGAAGAATCCATTAGAGCGGACGAGGCTAAGTTAATGGATCTTCAGCGGGAAAAGATGCAGTTCGCCGCCGAAGTCGAGAAGCTCCAATCTGAAGCTGAAAAGCAAAAACACCTGCATGCTCATCTCGAGGGGCAACTAATGAATATGCAAGAGAAATGTCACATAGAGCTTGAGCAGTACCAGGTAAGTTTATTTTCGGTCCCATCGCTGTCTGGTGGGAACCCACGAGGGTTGCTGCGCACCCTCGAAACTGTTGTGTGTGGATTGTTTTCTTACAAGCTACAAATTTTGCGCTTTCCTGCTTTCACGCTTAAGGGAAAAGTAAGCGACTTTGGGTATAGTGCCCTGGTCACGTACAGCAGTTCCTATACTCGGAATACTGTCCATCACTTCGTGCCACACCCACTCTAAATACTGAACGTTTCTGAATGACGTAATCCTCAGTGCGCTTTCTAGTTTCCTGCAGTTTTGTGCTTAAATTATTTCTATTTCAATAATTACTCGTGTGGATGATCCAAAAGGCTTGTTTTGTTGAATTTTCCAATAAATCTTGGATGGACCCCCGAAGTAGGCCCTTAACTACATTTTTTTTTTTTCCTGGTTCAAACGTTCATTGTTGGCTTTTTCATTGTAGACATAGGTCTATTATTCTGAGTCAGTTTTTATTCAAACTTTAATGATACAGGTGGACAATTCCCCAAATTTTATTGATTTAAGCTGTCCATGACCATCAAAGCACTTTCTTTAGGACATTTAGGAAATGGTTTTTCTGATTTTGTTAGTCCTGAAATACTGCATATTTTTACCCTTGCTAAAGTGGCAGTCACGGAATGTCCTTCACAGGGTGATGTTGAAAAGCCTCAGAGAAACCGTGAGATAGGATTGGCCTGCGCGTAATTGTGCAAGCTCCTTTACTAGGATTGTCCACAAATACTTGTGACCTTCCTTCTTAGGGGGCTGCATACTCGGCATGGATATCAATTTCCCCTCTTCAGCATGTCTGTTTTAGAACATAAATCATGTTTATTTATACTTTCTTCATCTCTCTCATGCTTGGGTAAATTGTGTTATTTCTGTTGTTTAAATTTAACACAACTCGACCTCTATGCTCCTTGCTACGATTTTAACCAAGCTAATGCTGGTTTGCTGCTAATCCTTTTAGCCACTGGCCATATTGATGGAGTTTTAAAGAAAACGCCCCTACCGGAAGCATCCTGACTCTCCATGAAGGTCTCCCAGGAAATGTGAACTGACAGAGGGGAGTGGGCCCAAATCTCGCACAAATATTTTATGTCACAGCACCTCTGCACCTGAAAGTGCCAATACATTTTGAACGAGCAGAAGAACGCAAAGAGTGGTCCAGTATGATTGCAATAGTGTAAAACTGAGTAGAAAAATGCCTCTCTTCATCCCCATGTTACTGAAGTGCTGGAGGGAGATTGTGGGTCACTGGCCAGGCAGAATCGAGGAGTCCAAATATGTCCTCATGACCTTGTATCTCATTTATTGCAATGCCGTTCACTATCATGAGCTAGTAAGGATGACATGAGCCACACGGTTTCACTGTCACAATATTGTGTAATTATTTCATTATGCTTAAATACCAGGTGACACATTCTGGAAGTAAATTTGTTCATGTAAGACCAAACCACCATGAATAATTTGGAGTGAGAATTCATGCTTGGATGTTCTTCCAGTAAAGTGAATGTGTGAAAGGAAGAAGGGAAGGTTGCTTCTGAAAGGTAAATAACATCAGGGAATTTTCCCCTGCCACGGTTGCCGTATGTCAGGGTTCTTTTAGAGGCGCAGCTTAACAATTTTTTTTGTGAAACTCGCGCTGTAAATAGAATTTGATTTGATTACCCTGCCTGAAAGGAGGGGTATTGTTTTCACTGTTATTCGTCTCTGCCTGGTTACGTATGTGTCAGCTGTCTAACGCAAAAATGGTTTGTTCAAATCACATAAAATTTTTCTGGAATGGTGTGCAGTGGTCAAAGGATCACCTGATTAAATTTGGGACCTAAATTTGGGTCAAGGTTAAAGTCAGAAATTACATAGTAAGAAAAGAAAACCTTTTTCACTATAATATCCATAGATATGCTCTGATCAATGCACAATGTGGATTTTATCAATTTTTGCTTCCAACCATGACTACACTATGGTGTGATGTCATCAAGCTTGTTTGTGGATGGGGCCTGATGTCAGGGGGGGTCCCAGGTTATTCAACTCCCAAAGCGCTGAAGCGTCTCCCTCGGGCAGAGTTTGGTTTGCCTCACGCCACTTTTTTAATTTGAAATAAGGAAACCGCTTATCAAAATTCCAAATCTCATATGGTGCCATATTTATGAATTTATTTACTTTTTAGAGGCTGTTGAAGCATTGTCATCTCAGATCACGACATACTGTACGTGTCGACAGGAGCATCAGGATTGGTCTTTTAATTTCCGCCATGTCTGGGTCTTCTCCTAATGTTGAAGATTCCAAACTCTATCCGTAAGCTCCCTTAAAAGTAAGCCCGACAGTGTGTGTCACAGTACCGCAAAGTAATTACAGGGTTATACTGCAAGTGCGGCAAGTCCACCAGAAATTCACTGAATAGTTTTCTGCAGCATTATGGCCTGGTTCTTTTTTTTTTTTTAATAAGGGCCTCTGTCTTAGTGTCAGGACTGATCTGTACCGTGCCGCATGTTCAGATTAGTTTAAAAATCTGAGATTCAACCCACCTTTCATCAGGGTTAGTTTGCTTTTTGATTTTCACCTGTAATGTGGTCCAGTCCAAATGACTCCAGCTACCCGTGCAGGCCACACCTGAAAAGGCCTCCCTCTCATGCCCCGCCGCTTTCTTTCACCTCCCAGGTTTTGTTGGAGGAGCTGGAGGAGGAGCGTCAGGCCGTGGCCGCCGCCATCGCTGAGAAGCTGGCGGAACACCAGGAGCTGATGCAGCTGAAGATGGGCCTCAGTCTGGAGGTGGCAGCCTACAGGTGAGAGGCTCAGCCAGTTATTTATGCTGCCTTCGATTTGCACTGGGAGGTCAACATTTCTCAGCTCCCAGTCGGAAATTTCAGTTTCAACGCCCCCTGAAGTCGGATTTCCAACTCGGAAAGTTGGAGATTTCTCACTCACCCCGAGTTCAGAGTTCAAGATGGCTGCACCGTAAATCAACAGTAAGCGAAAGCTGTAGTAACAAACTGCATATTTGCAGTGTTATTTGTGTTTCTTTAAATCAGTCTTACATTCAGTACTGAATAGAGTTTATAAGAGGATGTGTTGCTACGGTGTTTGCGCACGCAAAATACAGAGTAATGCGTTGTTATCAATTAGTATTGCTAACAAAGGCTATCCTGCCCAGAGGACACCCCACTGACCTCCAGTCAATTTTCCAACTTACTGAATAGAATGCAGTCAGCTCGAATATGACGTGACTGCCAGCCCCGACTTCCAACTTCAGAGCCAAATCGAAACCAGCATTACTTATTTTAGATCTCCTCCTTAGATAGATTATAGTTCTGTGTGGGAAAGTGGTACAGCAGTGTTTGTACCCCATTGCCATACCTGTTTACAGAGAAGTACATTGACTGGGAGATAAAGCGGGTAGAGATAAGGCAGACATAACTCTGTAAGCGTTCTACCTTTGTTCCTCATTAATAGGACTTCCCCAGCCCTGCTCCTGGGGATCTGCAGTACCTTTTTGTAGGGTTTCATTGCAACTAGGTTTTGCTGATGTGATTCTTCTAGTCAACAGCTTATTTTCTCATAAGAATTTGAGGAGTTTTAGCTGTTGCATTTTTGTTCATTGTTAAGAATAGAAGCAATACAAACAAATGCTAAATTCTACATGTTCAGGTCACTCAAATAGCTTGTTTACACATCTTTCACTTTTCCCTGACATATTCCATTGGATTGCTGCCAAGAAAACAATTTTTCCAGTCTGGTGTGTCAAGAGCAATTAAATGACCAAGGACATTATGCTCCTTACTTTCAAGTTAGAAATGTGATATAGTATCATTTAGAGTTGCCGTTTCATTATTTTTCGAAGCTTTCCCCCTTGTAGCAAGTATTAATCTGATTGGGAAAGCCATTCCCCAAATGATTTAACTATCTGATAAAATTGCAGTGATTTTGTGTTTACTCAGAATTTTTAAAATATTGGCACCTGGAAAACTGTCATGCAATAGAGATGTGGTCTTCAGTTGGGACTTTCATGTAACGCTCAGTGCACTAATTACTCCAAACCTCTCATCAATCTTTGTGCCTCTACTGCAATACCGCAAATCAAGATCCCTTCCTGTTAGTATTTCAGATCAAAGCAAAATGCACTCAGTGGCCACTTCACTGGCAAGGCAGCGACTTCATGTGTAAAATTATACAGGCATAGTCAGAATACTCCCATAAATTGACAGTGGCTGATTAGAGAAACTTCACCTGGGCTGACAAATATCAATTGATGGATTATTTTCTGGACCCCAAAATACCAATTGAGCGCCATTTAAATGTCATGGCCTACTGGGTATTGTTACTGACCATGTTTATCCCTTTATGACGACTTCCTAATGGCTACTACCAGCAGGATGAATGCACTGTGTCACAAAGCACACATCCTTAGCAGATTCCACATGCATAACGTCATCTGTTAAGTGGACTTCAGTGGCGTTTGCAGTCACCCGAATTCAGTCCAGTAGAGCACATTGGGAAAGTGGGAGAAAGGGAGTTCTCCAGCATATCCATTGACCTGACAGATCTTTAGTGACTGTGTAATGCTGTCATGTCACCATGGATCAGAATCTCAGAGGAAAGTTGCCATCATCACAAGGAGTTTATGCCATGAATAATTACGGAGGGAAAGCGGGTTCTACTTGGCATTCGAAAAGTGTACGTAATAATGTGGCAGATGGATGTATTGTGGTAAGGGAAAGGAGATTTTCTATCAATGCTTCCATATTCATTTATAATGACTGAAAATATTTTAATATTTGCACCAATTATTTACTGTACAGTCAAACAGGGATACAATACAAGGTGTACTACTAAGTTTGATTTGCATATACAATGAAATAATTAATTGTGCATGAACATTGTTTATTCTGAAGTGGTAAAAAATGTAATTTTTTAATATAATTTGAACACAGTGTCATGTTTTTGCCTGTTAATACTTTCCATAGAAATAAATAGCACTGCATCAGTACATTCTGAGAGCAATTCCAGGCAAAACATCTTCATTTGCAAGGTAATGAAATGTGAGATGGATTCCTATACAAAAAGGAAATATGTTTATGTGTTTGCTGTGGCAGTGCTAGAAAAAATATCCTGAAATTGTTGATCTGCAGAACTTGGTTCATGGGTGTTTTTTACTCTCATTGTGGAATTCTAGTCAGTCACATTACACCCCTGCAAGCATTGATAGAAAACCTGTGTGGGACTCGGAATGCTGGAATTTTTTTATGCCTCTCATCACTGTGGTAACAGAACAGTGTTGATGAGTGTTTGAGCATTCCAGTGCACCATGAATGCCTGGCCATTCCTTGTTGGTAAGACTGAAGCCAATAGAAAGCATAAAATCTGTGAAACACATTTTCATTTTTGATGTATTGACACAGTGTATTGACACCATCTGTATTATCCAATGCAATTTAGAGAAATGAATCGTGTGTGTGTGTGTGTGTGTGTGTGTGTGTGTGTGTGTTTGTGTGTGACCCTCCAGTACCAAACCAGTCACATGGGTCAGTTTTTCAAATATTAGTTTTTGAGCTCATATTAAATGTTCTTTCAGATGAGCCCAAAAACACATATTAGAAAAATTGACCCATGTGTCTGGTTTGGTGCTGGAGGGTCACTGCACACTCACTCACACTCACTCATACATACATACATACATATAATGATTGGTCACGGCCTGTTTTCAATCATTCAATTGAATTACCATTACAGAAACTCCGATAACTCTCAACATAATCAGATGTGGCCAGTTTTCAGTTATAACGCATACCGATTATGACTCAGGACTTCTCACGCTTTTCTTTATTCAGGGATTGGATGCAATGCACGTGTTTCATGATCGTTTAAATGAAATAAGATAATTTGATTCGTCTTTATGGGTCATTCCACGTCATATCATCTAGGAGGTGCCAGGTCACCTCCTCAAAATTCTTTGAAAAAATTAATGAGTAAATATTCACACAAAATGAAAAAATGCCAAATATTAGGCCGAGTATCTAGTGAAAAAAAGTAAGCTGAACATCATTCTGATTTTTTGTCAGACATTATTCACATTTATAAGATTGTGCAGTAAAAATTTCAGAGAGATGAATAACTGGTGACATAGTCATTTTTTTGCCCCAAAAAAGGGTATTTTGGGGCAAAACTGGAAAATGTGACTCAGAAATAATTTCATTAAAAAAACTTCTTCAAATGATATCACTTGGATCTCTGCATTTTTGCAGAGAGATATCATAAAAAATGAATTCTAACATTTTATCTTACTTGGTTCCTGAGTTACAGGTCATAAAATATGTTGTTTTTGGGCGTTTTTATGTTTTCGGCTTATTTTGAGGCTTTACCATACAAAGGTGGATCAAGATACACAGAAGCTCAGGCCATTTTCAGATTCTATGGGATGAACATGATTAGTTTACCCAATGTCAGCCTTGTATAAGCAAGACATTTGGAGCAATAAGTTGCCAAATTTGGCTGAAAATGAGTTCACCAAAAAACTTAAGATATAATTCAAATTTCGGAGGGCTATAACTTGAAATCTATTTGAGACACTGGCCTAATATTTGGAATTTTTTATTTTGTGTAAATATTTACTTGTGAATTTTTTCTACAATTTTTGAGGAGGTGACCTGGAAATTTTCTCAAAATCAGGATGATTTGACATGGAATGACCCTTATGCAGTTCCATTGCTTCCAACCCCTCCAGTGCACAGGGACCTCAATTCCACGTTAGAATCTCTTACATATGCGTTGATTTGAATAATTGCTGACTACAGCAGAGGAATGTAAATATGCCATTTAAACTCACACAGAGTGCGTGAAAGTTGACAGGTATGCGTTATAAATGAAAACTGGCCACACCTGAGACTTTTCTGAGTTTCTGTAATGGTAATTTAAATTAATGATTGGAAACAGGTCGTGACCAATCACTAATTTTAAGGGATTGTTTTGAGCCTCCCCTATCGCCAGTTCACCAGCCACCACTGATTTTATACTGTGTGTGTGTATATATATAATATATAAAAAAAAAAAAATCTGGTAAGTTTTGTTGTTCGCCAGTATGATAGGTCAAGCAGTTTTTACAGTCTTGTGAAATTATGGTAGATGTTGACCTATGACGAGCTTTTAATTCATTGAGTTTGAAGCCATTCAGTCAAGTAATGGAGAGGAAAATATTATTTTAATTGTAGTCAGTGACTGCTCTCACTCGTGTTCTGTAACTGTTGATGAATGTTTGACTGTGAGAGAGTACAGCTTTTGTCATACATCACTCATTACTTCTGGAAGTTCTCACCAGACAAACCATCCAAGGACTCAGTTCAAGAACTAGCCTTCAAGGTACTGTATTTGGGAGTGATTTGTGAACGACTGAGCGTTTCGAGGATGCCCCCTTTATACCTAATCATGACACTGACCTGTTTACAATTAACCGGTTCACCTGTAGGATGTTCCAAACAGGTGTTTTTTGAGCACTCCCAGTCTTTTGTTACTCCTGTCCCAGCTTTTTTTTAGAACGTGTTGCAGGCATCAAATTCAAAATGAGTGAATATTTTTAAGAAAATACAATAAAATTTATCAGTTTGAACATTAAATAGCTTGTCTTTGCAGTGTACTCAATTGAATATAGGTCAAAAAGGATTTGCAAATCATTGCATTCTGTTTTCATTCACATTTTTAACAACGTCCCAACTTAATTGGATTTGGGGTATGTATTTATTTACATCTGTAATAATCTGCATGCATATCCAAGCATGTTTTATCACTCATCAGGCCAGAGAAGAAACTTCACTTACCTTTTCTTAATTGGAAACCATTGGTTGGACCTGTTTCCTCAGGGCTTTACTGGAAGGAGAGACTGGCGATGCATTGATGCTGAGAGATCAGACAAAAGGAGCATCCAGGAGAATTGGTAATAATAAGTCTGCACACTTACTTCATGCTGTAGCTGCCTGCAGGCAAACCCTGACCTAGAAAGTGGTAATTCTTCCGTGATGCAATCCGAAGTAATGGAGATTTATTAAAAAGAGGGAGAAATTGGTTTAGAACAAGAGGCTAATGGGGCTTTTGGGTAACTTGCCCAGTTATTGCTGAGTTCCAGTGTGCGTGAATGCCCTTACTGTCCAGTTGCAAGTCCAGACTGCTCCCAATATATAATTAGCTACTGCATCATGCAAGGGTGGGATTCAGTTATTTAGAAAAGGATGTGGGATTTCTCAGGTCACTTGGGAACCACAAGCTTTGGTGGGAAAAGAAAGGGTATTGAATATTTTTAGGAGCACTGCAAGCTTTTATCACTTTGGCTGTCTACCGAGTTGCAGTTAAATAATGAATATGACCTCAATAACGAAAAACAGACCTTCAGCTTCATGATATTTACATACAAATCAGATGAATGGTGTAAGTATTTGCAATACTTTTAACCTATGGTTCCCCCCACCCATTTTAAGGAACCAAAAGTGATTGGACAAATGTCTGCTGTTGGCCGGATGCTATTCCCTCAGTATTAAATTCACATGTAAGCGGACGAAAGGTCTGAATTGAAGTGTGTCATATACATTTGTAATGCACATGAGTTTCTTTTAAATCTCAATAACTCTAAGGAGATGCCACTGCCAGTTAGTAAGCTGTGTCGTTTGGCTGCTAAAAACCATAGATATCAACTGTGAGTGGAGGAAGAATTCTTACCCTAGTGAGGATAAATCCATCACAACAGTTGGCCAGGTCAAGAACACACTCTTGGAGACGGGCATGTCTGTGTCATTGCCAACAATCAAGAGAAGGCTTTCCCATACTGAGTGTTGATCGCAGGATTTAAATCATTGCTAAGCCTTAAAAGCAGGAAGAGTACAGTAAAGTTTGCCAGAAACGTCTCTAAAAGCTAGTACAATTCGGAAACATCCTCTGGACAGATGAGACAAAGATGAACTTGTATTAGAATGTGGGTAGAGAACAATATCAAGAATGGAATGAATTGATGAGAACGGTGCTTGGACGGTGCTTCACTGTGCAGATTGACAAAGAACTGTGAGGCTTTTTTTGAGGTAAGAAAGTGGAGTGCTACCCAATGGCCAAGTCAGACATGTGAATTGAATTAAATGAGCATACACTTCACTTTCTGGAGAGGAAACTCTCCAAGAGCAAGAAGGTACTGAAGATGGCTACAGTGAAGGTCTAGCAGAACAGGGAAGAAACACTGCATGGATTGCAGACTTCAGGCGATTATTTCCTGTTGAGAATTCACAACCAAGCATTCAAAGTAACAATTTCTTTGGAGCACCCTAACCTGGCGGGTTATCATAAAAATGTTTGTAATTCCTATTTTAAAGAAACCCTTCAATTAAAGCTGAAAGTGTACATGTAAAGGTAATTTTAGTTATTTCATTCGAAATCAATTTTGGCAGCATAACAAGCCAAAATAATTGTCACTGTCAAAATACTTATGGACCTGTGCTTACTCTCCTTGCTCTCTGCTTGCTATGGTGATACCAGCTGATGAATATAATTGAGCTTTCCAAAAATGGTGTCAAAACAAAGAAAGAAAAGGAAAAAATGTTCCAGGAAAGTTTTCTAATTTTATTGATATTATGTGTCATTTACTTTACTTACCTTTTCCCAGATATTATGGCACCAGCACCTTCGTATGCTCTGAAACGTTCAACAGTGAAATGGAAGGATATTGAAAGGCATCCTGCCACAATCCCAGCTTTTCATGTGAGGTATATGGAGCCAACATCTATCCTTAGATCTCCGTCTCCATCAAACCAACTCCGATCGAAAATTTCAAGCAGCACTACTGAAACCGTCACCTCGCAAAGGCATCACCGAAGCCCACTGGCTAGAAGAGACATGCTCTCCTTCACCAGCACATCACAACGCCAGGCTGCCACCAGTTCTGCACCACCCACTCTTCTGGGAGATGAGGAAAGGGATCGTGGCATCCAGTATAAAACTACTTTGGATGAGAAGATGAGGAGCGGGGTAGGAGCAACCCAGAATTCAACTAACAGTTTGGCACGCAATCAGCAGACTGGTGCTTTGCATGAACCAAGTGTGAGTTCCACTCCAAGGTCACCGGATATAAAATCAAGTGTAGATGTGGCCAGGTGGAAGCCATTAAAGGTTGAGCCTCCTTTGAAGAAGAGCCTGGATAGTGATGCACCCTCTGCTCGGTCACCTATTGCAGAATCAAGCATTCAAAGCTTTGCTGAGAGGTCAGTTAGGGTAGTGTCTCCCCCGATGATGAGCCTGAATGGTGATGCAAAGATAGAGGACGATGATGGGAATGTCGAAGATGTTCGTCAAGTCATCAAGGTGGCAAAGGCAGAACTGATGGCAGAAACCATCCCAAGCAAAGCAGCTGCAAGCCACAGCACTGGAGAAGTAGAGGGGCCCCAAAACCTCACTGGGAGATCATGGGAGCATTTTGATCGGAGCCAGAAGGAGGATAGTGCTGCAACTAAGTCGAGGACAGGAACTAAATGGGATTGGGATGAGACTGACACAGGGGAAGAGATGTTCCCAGAGGAGCAGAAGGTGTTGCACTCAATCTCCATGGAAGATATCATTGAGACGGTGGTGAAGCCTGTGGGCCTGGATGCTAAGCTAGCGGCATCCCCGGACTCCAAGGTAACCTACCATGTGGAGAAGATGGAGGAGGAGGATGGAAGTGCTAAAACCAGAATTACATTGCAGTCCAGGGTGACGGAGGAACTTGACATGTCGGATGAGACAGCTTTGGAGGAGCTCCTTAGCCGCGAAGGGAAGACGGTCACCCTTGAGCAAATTAAGGGAACTCCAGCCGGTGATATGATTGAGAACTTACTCAGCCTGGGGCTGCAGAGTGGTGGCGCATCCTTGGAAAACAAGTCAATCAATGTGGAGATTGTTGAGGAGCCAGTGGACGATCGCAGTGATGAGGAGATCGAAGAGAAGTCAGCATCAAAGCAGACTTCCTCGTTCTTCCAAATAGAAGAGCTTGAAGATGATCATGTGTCTTATCAGATTTCTGAGGGGCATACTGAGGCAACAAAAGCCTCTTTTGCAGCTGGGGGCAAACAGATGGGTAAAATGGCAGCATTTCCTGAGGGCAAAGGAGACCGTCCGTACTTTACCCAGATACAAGAAACTGAGTATTTTGTCTCCACCCCTGATGAGAATGTCTCTGAGCCTGGAGAAGAAGGTGACTTTCCATCTTATGGATCCTATGGGCCTGGGGATGACTGGTCTGATGAGCAATATTATCACAAGGAACAGCCGCCCAAAACCACAAGAGGAGATTCCTCACCCAACGGGCATAGATCCCCCAAGCTCATTGTGAAGGAGGAGATTCGAGTCTCACCTTCAGTGCAGGAGACAATGCTGGGAATCCTGAGGCAAGACCAGACTGACACAAGGGAGCAGCTAAGAGGGACCCTGGAGCAGCTTCGCGGGACAGTATCTGGGCCCCTTCAGGAGGACTTGGATCTCTTCATGAGGGGCAATGGAGAAGGACACGAAAGTCTGCACATCGGTAAAGTGCAGCAGGTTTCAGACAATGGCAAAGTGACCATTGCGGCAGAGCTGAAAGTCTCTCAAACCCTGGAAGATTCTGGACTTTTTGAAGAAGGTGCGGAGATATCCGGGGCACAGACTGGAGCGGCACTGCGGTTTGATGACCCCGATTTCCACCACGTAATCAGCACCAGCAGGGGATACACTATTCGGGTCTCAGAAGATGATGAAGATACCCCATGATACCCCAGGAGGGACAGGGAGCCAGCTGCACTGAGTAGTTGGGTGCAGATGTCAGAAAAAAGCTAAGAAAAACATCAAGCCTGGGCCACTTAAGGAGTCATTCACTTTCCAGATGGATGTTGAAGTGGCCTCAGCATCATCACAAATGCTGGTAATCAGCAAGCTTAAAATGCATTTGTCTGTAAGTATGGTGAGGACAAGGACCTGATGTGTCATGGCCATGCTGGCGCATGTCGTCGTTGGAGAGATCACTGCTGTGTCCATATTTAGGAAATGTAGAATTTCGACTAAATCCATGTTTATGAATCGAATGATGATCATCAAGAATCCTCTTTCCTTATTGTAATTGAAATAGACTGGAATTTTCTCCTGAACAGATGCATGCCAGGTGGAAATTAGGAAGCAATTAAAAGTTTAAAGTGATGAACCAAGAAAACGATAAAGAAGATGGTGTGAGAAAGTGTGAAATGTGGTTCTAATGCGAGAGCGCAATTTGCCACTATAGACGGACTCCTGTTTGAAATTACGCAATGGTATTACCTTGACATGCACTTTTGATCACTTGGATAACAGTTCGTTCTTTTTTTTTTTTAGCCCTCCTGGGGCATATTTTGAGAAACGGCTTAACAATTATTCTAAGTGCCAATTGGAGTCTATTCTGTTCACAGGGAAAATAATTATGGAGCAATTCTGAATAGTTTGATCAATGATATCAAAATCCCATTGTTTCGATAGAGGGATGTAATGGCTTATTTTCTTGTGAAAACGATTCAGATGGTATTGTATTCATTTTTGGCAGTATGTATCAGTTTTGTTTGATATATTTTAGTTTTTATTGTTTTTATAATCCTCAAAAGAGCACTTTGCATTTTACTGCAAGACATTAGGTTCTGTTTAAACGTACGCCTATATTTTGTAGTTATCTAATCTTGGCCTCTCACAGTGCTAAGACGTCTATGAAGACATCTATAGCTAAATGATCTCTTATACCTGATAACTGATTTATAGTTTCTATATGCGTTAAGTCTATGCATGTGGTAACAGTCTATTCACTAATATATTGAATTATATATCAAATTACATTATTAAAAGCTATAGATATTTTATTTCTACAGTGGTCTAACATATTAATAGTGTTTTGTGTGGAAACTGTCAAAGTATTTAATCGTGTAGCAAAACAATGTATAAAAGCCTTTATTTTGGCCCATTTTGTATGGGAAATGCAAATGAAGCTGTGCACTCTGATGCAAATTGCATTTAACTAGATTGTTAACTATCATGTCTGGCAGAGATTGAGAGTGGAATGAAATTAGGGAGGAAAGTTTTAGATGCAATATAATGTTTGCTTGAATTATAACTGCTGCGGTAGTTTGCGTCACATATTAATTGATTTTCTCCGATTAGAATAAAACCCATTAAAAGCTTAGTTTAGAAGGGGAAAAATGCAATTTTTAAAAAATATTTTAGCAGATTTTCATTGTGTGCATTGTCAGAGCAAACAAAAGCAATCCAATAAAACATTTTTTGGCATTAGTTTGTCTTGAAATAGTCTCCATTCATGCTGACATTTTCAGTGGAATCCATGCCTCAATAATAATCCTACGTTAGAACAATCAAAGTCTTTTGTGTTGTGACAAGAAAGCAGTTCTGTAGTTATGAGATCTCACTGTCCCACAAATAGTGGAAATGTTTCTGAATACAACGTTTTATAGGCATATTTTCATTTTGGATTTAAACAATCAATTTGATCTACAAACTACTTTCGATCGGCCTAATTACAGAGACTTGTAAACACTATGCTTTCAAAGGGAAATTATCAGTCACACTTCAGATGAAGTGTTGCTCATAAAAGGCTTTATACAGCATGAATAATGCCTTCATAAATGAGACATGACATCATGTCTTCATAAATCAGACATAAGCAAATGTCATGCTTTGTCAAGGGTGAAATAACACATCTGTATCTAACGTGATACCAGATGTCATATAACTGACAATGTCACTTAGCTAGTGGCTAAATACTAAAAAGGATGACATCGTGATGTTGTCATCGTCACATCTGGCATCACATGCTGAATAAGGATGTGTTATTTCACCCTTTGCAAAGCATGTCATTTGCTTTGGTATGATTCATGAAGACATTATGTCTCATTTATGAAGGCACTTTACATGCTGTATAAAGCCTTTATCAGCGATACTTCAACTATAGTGTGACCAAGCTTTCTTATTGCTCTGGACCCCTTGGGACCCCTTTTTGGATCTGGTTGAGTCCTCAGCCCTTGCATGAGAACCTCAACATAAGTTTCCTGAACCCGCTTACAGCTGTACATACGTCAACAGCTGACAGGTTTGCAGTAGTACACTTGATTACAAGAGGAAGCGGTGTGGAGGAGCATTTGTTTGGCACGGAAATAACAAATCTTGTCAGACCTCCTGCTGGGCCACTTAATGTCCACAAGTCCTCCTGCTGGCCTGCACCTCTTCCTACTGTCTGAGTAACAATTTCCTGTCCAGATGCAAAACAGTAGCTGGCAAGCTTCATATTAAATGGAATTAAGGCAGCAACTGCTTTGGCATCTGCTCTGCACTGTCTGGTTTAATAAAGAAAAATGAACGCCTCACTAGGACTCTGCTGGTTTGGAATATTGGTGATGTGTCAAACTGCATGGACTGTGACATGATAATTACCAAATTTTATTGA
Organism: Gymnothorax reevesii; assembly: GCA_029721435.1. Lineage (NCBI taxonomy): Eukaryota > Metazoa > Chordata > Actinopteri > Anguilliformes > Muraenidae > Gymnothorax > Gymnothorax reevesii. The sequence goes on along the minus strand of CM056574.1, from coordinate 24,319,525 downwards.
AGTATTATTAAAAGCAATCAATACTCTCCCACTACAAATATAAACCCAATATAAAATGCAGAAATAAAGTAACGAGCGAAACACAGTCAGCTATCTTGAACAGAGAATCGGTGGCATAACAATGGGAGGGAAGGGGGGTGCAGGGAGTGCAGTGAAATTGGGGCCCAGTGGCAGGGGAGATCCTGCTGATGGGCACCACCAGACCCTGAAAGCCTTCATAACAGATTACTGCCGCTGTTAAGAATCTCATACTAACCTAAACCTACATGTAATACTGTAAGGCAAAATGCTACTAGATATTTATACCACTGTAACTGCGTTCATTTCTCAGTCATGGTGCTGGCAAGTTGATGTCATCATGGTACATTATTCATCATTTTAACTGAACAAAAGTCGTTACAACATGAAATAATTTAGATTTCTTTTTGGAAAATGCTCAATTAAACAAACAATGATAAGTTTATTCTGCTGTTGATATCGTCATTGAAACAGCAAGTGTTTCTGGGTAATGTACAACATTCCATAGACCACCCACGCGAGATTGTCACGGTCCGATCGCTTAATCCAAGGACAGTCTATGGTTTAATCTTGCATGAAAGATGGGCTACAAATGAAGTATTTGTTCAGGAAGCAGTAAGAGCATAAGGAGCAGGAGGAGAGGTTGGCCGAGGTGGAGAAATGAAGCAGGTTTGGTTTCATAGGTAAAGAGTCTTAAAAGCTGCTCTGCCCTTTACTGCATGAGCGTGAGCACAGATCAGCTGTTTTTACGATGTCCACTCGCTCGCTGATTATTGTTCCCACAATTCCTTGCTGTTCACAAAATTTCAGATCATCCCAATAAAGTTATGTTAATGTGTCATTCATTTACTCATTACGCCTTATTGTTCTTGATGATGACCATTATTAAGATAATAACTTTAAGATAGTAATGTTAAGAAATAAATAGGAACCTTAATATTATAGAATGAAATAGTGCAGTAACCCTTAGTGTGTGTTGTACGTAGGCCCTATAAAACTTATAGGAGCGCGCAAGAGGATTATACTGTAACATTAAACACCTTCATTCATGTAGAACAAACACATGTGCGGTTGTGTATAATCGGGAGGGTGTGTTGTTAGGTCTGCTCTTGGGCCTGTGCGGATCACGTTATTCCACTGCAGGAAATGTTACAGTCTTGGACATTTTCAGCAGAAAAGGATAAGAAACGTTACAAAACTACGTCTTGCTTATTTCAAACCAGTCATTAAAAGCTGAAATTAGAATTCAAAGGCCAAAATATTGCTAAATCCTGTAAAAACTAATAGCCTGAAACATGTCCACACCAAATAAGGGCCTTTTTTTGGTGGGGGGAGGTGGTGTGTGCTAAAAGCTGGATAGAATGTTATTTGGCAATCCCCTCAGAAAAAAAGCAAAACAGCCAACATAAGGTAGAAACTCTTCTTTTACCCTCACGTTTTCTGTACATTGTGCACTCTTCATCCTTACTCATCCTAACCCTCAAATATAATTAGCAACTCTGATAACACAGACTTCTTACACTAAGTTTACTGTTTGTTGCTGCTGTTGGCAGGGTTATGAGGTAATGCCAGTGTTATTGTTGTCTTATCTGCCTGGGATAATTTTGGAAGGTTACAGTCAAGGAGGTGGAAAGGTGGTCTAATTCATTCCTACAGCCCCTGTATTATGACAGCCTCATGCTTAGAAACAGTAATAAACCAACATAGCAACAAGGCCTTGCAGCTAACTGGCCCACTATACAGTGCCTAGAGAACCTGGTTATGATGCTGTTCATATAGGATTACAGTATAAAATTACTGGATGTGGGGCCTAAAAGGGAAAGGGCGCGATCAGGATGAATCGGCTGAATCAAACATCTAGTTCACTTACATCCAAAAAGTTTTTACTGAACTACAAGAGAGTAATGCCAGAGATTTGTCTTCATGTTTTGCTGGCCTTGTTTTTTCTTTTCTTTTTTTTTTTCTCTGAGACAGCTTTTACTCACTGAAACGTTTCTGGATTTCCTGATTCACCATGGGCACAGAGTGCTGGCCTGTCAGTCGTGTTCTTCACCAAAAAAGCTGGTGCTGGAAAACCCCAAAATAACTGAGACCAGTCTTCCTATTCCTGGGGGCAGTATACAGGGCCTCAGGCTGAAGGAGTGTTGCCTCATCCGTTTGATCTCAGGGGGGGAAATGGTATATCTCACTCCTTTATGTTACAGCCTTTCAGACATAGCTCCCCTCATGTGAGAGTGAGAGTCTGTAATATGATGATCATGATGTCACCTCACTGGTTGAAAGTACCTGTCAGCATTTATTAAACACCTGCTGGAATATAAATTGGGTGGATTTTTTGTTTAAAAAATCAGTACATGCTTATCTTTCCACCACAATATGGAAAATGGAGAGTTGATAACTTGGAGTTACACCTTAGCTTTGTAGGACGATTTTGGAATGAGTGCATGTGCCCTTTGCATCTTGAGACGAGTGATCAAGTACACACGAGGACCTGGGGAGAACTGGAGAATTTGCACTTCTTCAGTGTGAAAGTGGAGAGAGCCGAGTATGGCACCTTGAGGAACACCAATCAGAAGGTACTACATCTGCAAAAATCATCCTGAAAACCCATTACCCAAAGAAATCCATGTAGACCATGCAGGGAATATAATTTAGTCCACTTGGCATTAAATAGCAGTGTCTGAAATCCCAATGGGAGTTGGGGCTGAGACTTTATCTGGTTAAAAGCTGCAGATAGCAGAGAGTTTGGATGCACTAACTTTCTGATTTGAAATTGTGAAAGGGAGAAGGGCAGTCTCACAACTGACATAATGACCAACTATAAAGACAGACAGGAAGGGGTCGCAATGATTATGCTGTTACAGGAAGTAGGATAATTAACTTTAAGCTGCAAAATCTCGCGGTTTGGAGAGGAAGAATAGGACAACTGGCTGACAATTCTTGAATTATTTAGCGGGGTCAGAGTTGCTTTGACTCTTGAAAAGAGTGTAACCCCAGCTTCGTTGAAGGCCGTGGGTGCAGTGCCTGATGACAATAATGAGTTGACCTCCGAGGAAAGGGATGGCAGTATGATGGTAATTGATTAAATCCAGCAAAGCTGTAGACTCAGTCACTGCTGTAGTCTGTGCTTGTGAGAGCCTTAATTGATGGATCCAGTGTACACTACCTAACCTATGACTGCTGAGAACACCTTCACTCACTGAATCCATCTACAGGGGCTTGCCTGCATTATGTGATGATTGGTTGAACAGGCAGATTCACTCCTTCAGATCTTACCTGTACTTATATCATAATTACTTAGTGAGCAACTCTGTATGAGAGAGTCTGTGCTTTTGGTGAGTGTCGTTACTGACAGAGTCACTGTATCGGGTCCAACTTGTGCTTTTACTCACGGAGGTAGCCAGTCAGGATGTGGTCTGCATATAAATCGGGCCAAGGGATCCATTTTAGGCTCTGTGGTCCCTCAGAGGGCGGCCCCTTGCAAGAAGCTGGTATAGATAGAAACTCCCTTGTGTTCCAGCTTTCTGGACATGGGGCTCTGGCATGTCAATGCTGGGCGCCAGGTGGCTCTCCTCCATCCCACCTTAGTTTCTGATTTAGAGCCATGAAACAAGCTTTCGGGCACCAGCCAACAAAGAGAACACCAATACTCAAATTCCTTCCACTGCCTGTGTGTGTGTGCGTGTGTGCGTGTGTGCGTGTGTGTGTGTGTGTGTGAGTGTGTGTGTGTGTGCGTGTATTTTTGGCAAATGGTACTGTCTAGATTTACAATGTGCTCTGCTTAATGAATTCCACTACTTCAGGAAATTAAAGCCAATTACCTTAATGGAATGTAACACTTTGGGAGATAATTTAACACGTTGTTATTCATTACAAGCATCTTGAACTCGGGCATTATTTATTTATCAGTAGGATTCCTCCTTTCGGAGAGTATTGCTCTTAGTTCATATTTTAGTGTGGTGTCTGTACTGAATACTGTCATGGAAAATACTGACCAAAGGACATAAAGAAACCATCATATAAGTGTGTGTGAGTGAGATTTAATCCAATCATAATCTGAATTTGAGCCATGTATGCACCAACAAACCAACAAAGGTCGGTGGCCAGATTCAAACCAGCGATATTGTGATCAAACCATACGTATTTTTGAGGGTAAGAACGCATGCATTTGCTTGATAAGTTCTTTGTTTTTCAATGTGTGCGTATATGAGCTTCTCCAACCAAATAAAGCATTTCCAGGGCTTGACGGTGTTCTGGCAGTAACCTCTTTTGGTGTATTTTACTCTCATTCCTCTACACTGAGCTGTAAAATTTACTAAAGCACCACAAACACATGCCAGCCTTTAGACTGCCGTCCATGCCACAGTCACACCTAAAACCACACACAGAGGAAGCATTATTGCCAGATCTATGGACTGATTTTAGCTGTAGATCGCGATACAGCTGAAAAAGTGACATGTTATTCCGCTTCATTGAGGATCTGTGTTGTACACACACACAGGCACACCCTGCCTCTTGTTCGGTTGGACATTAAAATGGCTGCAAGCATGATTGAATCTCTAATCAAGAGAATGGCATGCTCATCGGTCTTGCAAATTAGCCTGCCTTCTTCCTGGTAGCATCTGGCCTAATGGACTTGTAATTTAATTTACTCCGAACCCCCCCGCACACAGACATGTCTGGGCCGCGGTGCCGAGTCCAGCTGAAAACACAGGGCTTGGTCCCATGGCAACGTGCACGTCTGCTTTACAATGTCACCAAAACATATACCATTCCTTTAGCGGAGACTCATACTCAGAAATAATCGAGGTGATCGGGTACACGCATTCAAGTGAAAGTTGTTCATCCAGCAGTGTCTTCTAATGACAAGCAGCTAGAAGCTTGTCCTCCCAAACTACTCTGTATCTCAAGCCAGTCTTGATAATGAGACTAGTGCCTCCACTACAAGTCTTACAACCATGAGTTAATGAATAATAGTAATAATAATAATGATATTATTATTATTGTCGTTGTTCTTGCACTATACAACATAAGGATAATTATAATTGTGTTAATTGCATAATAAATCTGGACCAATATATATATATATATATTTTTTTTTTGGTGTCATGTAATTTTATGTGACCATCTCTATTACGCTCTGAGGAGTTTTTTTTCAGATGTTCATAAAATGTCAAGTGTTCTGTAATTCAGTATTGGTTTCAATGACTAGTAGCTATTGTTTCATCAGTTTTAGAAAGTTAATTTCAGATGCGTTACCAGCTGGCAGAGTAACAGAGCAGTACTGTTTTCCAAATGATGTAATCGGGCCAGGCTTACATCACCGCACAGTGATTATTTACTGCAAGCGGTCACAACTGTCTGGCTGTTTATACACTACAATCAATGAATTAATCCTTCTTTTGGCTTCATCCATAGATTAATTTTGTTGGTCAGCTTTACTTCTCTTCTCCTGTCCTGCTTATGTTCAGGATTTGTTGCTGAATGCAGAGTGTGTGGCAGTAAAGGGCAGTGGTTTGTGTGTGTGTGCGCGCTTATGTAATGCTGCTGCGAGACAGAAACCGACTAAATGTGATCTCACATCACAGAAAAGGATTACTGTATTCATCCCATCGCTTCTTGGGAATATCATTCCAGATGCTGGCCAGAAAAGGAAAACCTGGCCAAAATGAGACCTGGACATTCGGTAATTGGAACATTTTAGCTTTTTTGGGAATTCCCCACTTTTTGCAGGGCCTGGTCCAAAACAAACTGTTCTTCTGACACGATGGAAAGCCCTGGCTCGCCCATCCGAGCCCCTCACACCCCCTCCCTCATCTGCACAAATTCCAGGCCTGGTGTCGGTCTCTAGAGGGCTACCCTTATATGGGAAGTTTGTGAAGAGTACTGGACTGCTGCTATTGCTCTCGCTTCCTAACTCAAACACACACACATTCTCGCTCTTTCTCTCTCTCAAACACACACTTTCCCTCTCTCTCTAGCACACATACACGCACTACCGCAGCCAACACTACGACACTCCCTATATTCAGCAACAAATCATCAACAGAGACAGGCCAGAGGATAAGAAGTCAAGCTGACCAACAGAATGAATATGTTTGGAGGAAGCCAAACAAGTGATCAATTAAGTGATTTAACGCATTAGCAGCTTGACAGTGGTGATTGACCCAACTTAAGAATGACTCGCCATCGTGCATTAACATAAACTTTCTAAAAGGTTTGGTCCTATAACGGCATCAAAAAAAAAAAAAAACAAATAATATTAATAATACTGCAATTTTGCCCAGCCAACTTGTTATGGACATTAATGTAATGTGTCCTCTAGTTATTTCATTGTGTTTGGTGTCTGGTAGTGGTGTTTTTACCTCTGCCTTAACAGCACTCACCACTGTTTTTCCATTTTTGCGATGTGATTGTGGACAGCTCTAGCTTGTTCCACTGTGGCAGGCTTTAGGAATTTGTGCAGTGCTGTGCATGACAGTGAACCTTTTGTGACAGAGAGCAGCTCTCGGTGCATGTTGACACTGTGAAGCCGGTGAGGAGCAGTCACACTTATGGCATCTATCCTCCATTATCTCTCCTCTCCCTTCTCTGTGTCAGAGAGGAACAGACAGCAGCAGTGTGTTTCCTCCTGATTAATCAAGAATTGGTGTTTATTTAGACCTGCAAGGATCAATCTCACAGACGTAGACTATGCCTAGTCTGAGAATAAATTCAATTTGTATTCCAAAAAGAGATTCTCCAAGGGGAAACTCTGTTTAATCCAGTGCATGTATCCTGTTTACACTTTGCCACTTCACGTGTCTTGAGGATTATGAGTCCAAAATGCATTTGGGCTAAATTTCTTGAACTACCTTGGTAGGAGTCTTGAGACACATTATGGCTGCTTAATGGTCAAGTCTGGATATGTCTTTAGAAACCCTTTGCGTCAGCATTATATTCCACCCCAAATATTACATCTTCGGTAACACCACTAATGCACAGGCAGAAGAGAAATATTTCCTCGCTGTCAATCAACCAACATTTGCCTTGTGTGCAGGAAACGGCGAATCCGATCGGTATCTGTCTTACAGAGACTTTGATGTGGTGAAGAATAAATGGAATGCGAATAAATCATACCTGTGTTTTACTCAGACAATGGATGCATAAAGTGACAAGTGTAATGGGCCCTAAAATAAATTGTCTGCAAAGCTGGCTTAGAGGCAAAGGACTTTGGCAGGTTGTAAGGATATGAATCAAGAGCCTTTGCACGCTGACATGTGTATGCAGCACAGAGTATTGCCTGACCAAACTGAGACATCTTCAGCCTGGGAAATGAGTCTCCAAGAAAAAAACAAACCGCAGGCTGTGGTTATATTTGAGGAAATTCTTGCTTTTTATGAGCAGTTATTATCCTAATCGATTAAACTTTAAAATGAGGGTACATTCTTTAACGTTAGTTAATGCAGTAATAAACATGAACTAATGGCTAATTAACATTTAACTATTGTATTCAGTAGTCATCTATCAATGGTGCTCAGGCCAACTGTGGTATTAATATTTACATTATTGAATTTTAGGGATGGTTTCAACTTCACTATGAGAGTGACATAGGGAATTAAGAAATGGTTTGCCTAATGTTTATTCAGTACTCAAATGCTTTTAATAACAGTTAACTGATATTTCATACTTATTACTGCATTAGCTATTGTTAATTAATGTACCCTTATTCTAAAAGGTTACCTTTTTGTCTCACATAATGGAATAAACTTGCAGGCATTTTTTTATCAGTTGGATGCCCATAAAATAGCACCTTTTCATTATACTGCAAGGAATTTTACAGTGGGAAGAAAGATGGTTGTTAGCCTGTTCAGGACTTTGTTTTTAATTTGACTCTCTTTTGTCGTGCTTTTTTGATGCAAGGGTAAAAATGTGAAGGGTTTACAGAAGTCCAAGGCACTCTCAAATTATGCTTGAATTAAAAAAACTGTATTCAAATGTTATATCCAAAACAGGAAAAGTTAAAACATAACTGTTCTCTGGGTGCAACATTGCCCATTCGCTTGCTCTCTTGACTTCAGTGAGAGGTTGTGTTCAACTTCATTCATTGGCAGATGCTTTTATCAAAAAAGTTAAAAATCCCGATTCTAAAATAGTGGGGACAAAGTGTAAATTGTGAATAAAATCAAAACACAATGACTTTCAAATCACACCAGCCAGTGTTTTTTCACAATGGAACAGAGGTAACATAGCAAAAGTTGAAACTGAGTAATTTTACAATTTTATCCACAAAATTAGCTCATTTCAAATTTGATGGCTGCTAAAGGTCTCAAAAACATTGGGACAGGGGCCTGTTTACCATGGTGTAGCATCCCCTCTTCTTTTTAACACAGAATGGAGGCCTCTTGGCATTGAGGAGACAAGTTTCTTGAGTTTAGCCCCTGGAATTTGATCCCACTCTTGTTTAATACAGGCCTCCAGCTGCTGGAGAGTTTTGGGTCTCCTTTGACTGACTTTTTGTTTAATTATGCGCCAAATGTTCTCAATTAGTGAAAGATCAGGACTTCAGGCAGGCCAGTTCAGTACATGGACTCTTCTACTACGAAGCCATTCTGTTGTAATAGCTGCATTATGTGGTTTTGCAATGTCCTGCTGAAATACACAAGGCCTTCCCTGGAATAGAGCATATGTTGGTCGAAGACCTTTATATACCTCTCAGCATTCATGGTGCTTCTTAAAACATGCAAGTGTCCCACACCATATGCACTAATTCATCCCCATAACATCAGAGATGCTGGCTTTTGGACTGAACGCTGATAACAGGAGGGGTGATCTTTCTCCACTTTAGCATGGAGGACACAACGCCCATGATTTCCAACAAGAATGTCAAATTTGGACTCGTCTGACCACAGGACACTTAGCCACTTTGCTACAGTCCATTTAAATGAGCCTTGGCCCAGAGAACACAGCGGCTCTTCTGGATCTTGCTCAACAATGGCTTCTTTTTTGCATGATAGAGTTTTAAGTGGCATCTGTAGATGGCATGGCGGACTGTGTTTACAGACAGTGGTTTCTTGAAGTATTCCTGGGTCCATTTAGTAATTTCAATGGCAGAATCATGCCAGTGAGTGATGCAGTGGCGTCTGACGACCCTAAGATCACGGGCATCCAGTAAAGGTCTTCAGCCTCGTCCCGTATGCAGAGATTTTTCTAGTTACTCTGAATCTCTTGATGCACTGTCGATGATGAGACCCTCAAAGGTTTTGCAATTTGACATTGAGGAACATTGTTTTTAAAGTATTCCACATTTTTTTTCGGCAAGCCTTCACAGGTTGGAGAGCCTCTAGCCATCTTTACTTCTGAGAGACTCAGCCTTTCTAAGACATCCCTTTAATAGCCAATGATGTAACACACCATTAACTTACTTTCTTAATGTTCTTTCAGCTGATTCTCTAATATATGAATTGCTTTTTCACCCCCCCCCTTTTTTTTTTTTTTTTTTTTTGCCTGTGTCCCAACTTTTTTGAGCCCTGTTGCACCCAGAAATTTTTAAATAAGCTCATTTTGTGGATAAAAATGTAAAATGTTTCAGTTTCAACATTTGAAATGTTATCTATGTTCTATTGTAAATAACATATTGGCTCATGTGGTCTGAAAGTCATTGCATTTGATTTTATTCACGATTTACACTTTGTTCCAACTATTTCGGAAAAAAACAACAACAATAATCATCATCATCATCATCATCATCATCATAAAAATAATAAAATGAGAGTGTAAGACCAGGACCAAAGTCAGGCATTGTATGAGGAAATGAGTTTTCAGACCACAATGCAAGATCTGAAGAGACTGTGCAGTTCAGAGGTACATGTGCAGGTCATTCCACCAGTGTGTGGTGCAAGGGTAAAAAACATGCCAAGCAGCCATTCCAGGAGGCAAAATCAATGTGATCGGTGTTGATGGCATGCTCGCCAGACAGTGTGACCAGTGTTGGCATGCTCATCAATCAGTGTCCTCGGTGTTGGTGACATGCTCACCAATCACTATGCTCGGAGTTGACGGCATGCTCACCAATCAATGAGTCATCCCACAGGCTTCATAAGTCACATAAAGTCATGAGGTCATTCAAGTATTCATGCCGATGCCGGATGTGAGATGGCATTGTCCTTCATTCAGCGTTTTCCCCAGTCTTTCATGGGAGCTCACAACTGTAACACTAATACTATTCATAGCGTGGGGCCATTTTCTGGGGAATTGGGCCAAGTTGGACAGACTGTGACAAAAGGGTCTGATTTAGCTACATTACAAATCACCCTGCAGGCTTGCACATTTTTTGGAAGTTTTTTGAGACGAGGTCAACTAACTGCTGGCGGGCCAAACAATAAGAACTACGCTGAGAATGATATGCTTTAAAACGCTGTGGGCGTGTCCCCTAAAGCCGACGACACCATGCCCAATCGGAAGGTGCAGCCTGCCTCGGCTCAACACCACAGCCAAAGAAATGGTGCTTCATCTAACACTTTATTGGAATGCTAAGGTACAGCCTTTACATATTTGTGCCACAGGAGCCAGAGTCCATTTCCATGCAAGAGGATACTGACCTACTCGAGAATCAACCTCAATCCTTTTAGCCCACAATGCAACCATATATTATTATTCTTGCATTTATGCAAGTAAGCCATACTAACTAACAACCAATCAAATAAAGTCAGGCTGTCAATGAATAATTTTGTCACATTGCCAGATAGTTGTATCTGTCGGTACAGTGTTTCCCACTAAATTATTCTGTTTATGGTGGTCGCTGACCAGGGTGTTGGCGGATTTAGTCAGTGAAAACCCAGGTTGTTATTTGAGGGTCCATCTCTGGAGCTTCCGTGGGGTGGCAGAGAGACTGCGGGGCGCACTAGCTGGCTAGGAAGCCGAAAGCACAACGTCACTTCAAACAAAGTCAAAGTTCTATTCTGCGACAGCATGTTGCCACTTTAGTTCCTCTCAGTTGTGTTCTGGTGAACAGTAACTTGATCAAATACAGACAAATGGATATTTTTCTAGCTATTGTAGCCTCAGTAACTTTCAAGATGCTCATTAGCTCAACACAAAACTTTATTTTTGCATCATGGATATCATACGCCAGTTGAATTTAAAAAAGATTCATTGAAATCCATTAAGAACTCTAAATGTTTAGTGCATTTTTACCTAAAAAAAAAACAGCGGCATCTCTGTTAATTTGCCTGAAATTTTCACAGGTTAGTATAACCCAGTGCTTTAAAGCAATAAGTTGAAATACTGCAGCAATGGTCTGAGGCTGTCAATGTAGCTACATCTAGATGGCTAAACAATTTAAAATCATGTTAAGGAGCGGCACATCATACACAATTAAGTGGAGTAACGGTGGACTACCAACTTGGCTTGCTAGCTACTATAATTAAAACATATATAACTGACCGGTAAACTCTCTGGTGGGCACTGTAGCTAATGTTAAAGGGAGGGTAACATTAGGAGGGTGCCAGATGTCGGCGGAAGGGAAGGATAAAAGCCAGGTGGGCAAATAGTCGGTTTGGCTGCATTTACCAATAACAGCGGATTACCCGCGAATCCCAGCTGTCTCCAATAAAAGTTTGCGAAAGTACCTGGTGTAAAATGTGCATCACGGAGAGGAGCAATGGTGGTGATCCTCTGCTCTCCATCAACATGGCTCTTCACAAAAGTCATCCACCTGCTCTTCATATATTCATTTATCAGAAATTGAAATGGGGCGACTGAGGTTTTTTTACTTCCCACATTCAGGGAAGATGTATTTTCAGGACACAGAAGGTGACAAAGCTCACTTGCTTGCTGGAAAACTGAACACAGGTAACTTGGCTAGCTACTTAGCTAAATACAGAACATGCAATTGTAGCTACTTTGTGATTGAGCGGATAACAATTAATGAAATGCATTATAGATTTTATATAGTGCTAGGGATGGGATTATATTACTATTACTATATTTCATGGTCTAGCTCCACAATTCAATGCTAGATTAGTTTTCAGTCTTTTCACGCTTTCAGCAACTATTTAGTTGCATTTAGAAGCAAATCCCTGATTTCACTTTACTTTGACTTTAAAAGTAAAGATTCCGAAACACATTCATGTGAGCAACAATTGGAGACATGCAAGTGTGTGTCATTTTAGTACTAAATATGACCTAATGTGTTTCAATTTCATACCACAACCGCAAATTTGTCTTTGGTTTCCATCTGCAAGTAGCACACCATATTATGAATAAAATGATATTCAGCTTCTTGAGTCTTAAAGCAGCAACATTTGTTTAAATAGAATGGCAAATTAAGATAAATTCCAGCTTCACAAAGGATATAACATTATTTATAACGTGGCTGTGGTAACCCTTGGATCTCTGAAGCATTCTCTGTAACGGCGCATTTCAAACCAGAGTCACAGTGGGGGAGGGGAACATCTCTAACTCATAGAATTTCTCTGTAACTTTGTTAAATCGGCCATCAGGTTGAGTTATCGGTTCATAGCACTGTAGAATGACGTTGCTCACTTCAATACCCGGGGAAAGATCAACACCCTTAATGAGTCAGCTCTGTGCAGCCATGAATGTTCATGTCATTGAATTAATAGCAAGAACAGTTTCTCTTTTTCTGCTGTATTCTCAGTAAAATGATTTTTTTCCAATCAACATGTCACCCCAGGTATTAATAGTTCAGTTGCTACTGGCTTGTCATGAAGCGCTGCTGTTTGACTGGACTGCTCATACTCAACTCAGCTTTTAAAACAGTTACTTGCTTCAGTTGCTTCGACCTCCAGAAAACTGAAATGGCACAAGATTTGAAGGGAACTGATTTACTGAATGTAAGTATGCATAAGAACTTTTTTCTTTTGATAGAGCCTTCCGTACCCATATTCAGCAGCATTTTCAAATAGATTGGCTCTGTTTCTAAAAGACTCTAAAAACTTTTATTAAAAGTTTAGACATTTGAGGTGCTTGAGTCAGCTTGACTGAGTGTATGCATTGCATTTATTGTTACCGTTTGCTCATTTCATTTTTCTCGCTCTGTGGAGGTTTGAATGAATAAGTAAATAATGTTCTCTCTCCCCATTGGTATTCTGTTGGCAAACCAAGGTTGCCGGCTACAGATGCGAATTACTGAAGATACTTTCCATACTTTGGGCCAACAGAGCGATTTGAATTTTGAATTGTCAAGTTTTCCACCTGCTTTGGACATTTCATTGTAAAACCCACACAGCTAAACCAATGACGGAAAAGCTGGGAGCGAAGGTTCGTGCGTGTACTTTCCAGCTGTTGTGAAGCAATTGGAACATGTTAATTACATCATTCATGTCTGCGTCCCGCCTTAGACCTGGCTTGAGACTTACCTGAAGGATTCTCAATAATTCTCCGTTCAAAAGCAGGGCTATGCCGAAATCACGGAACCATCTACCCTAAGGCCGTGCTGCGAATAATCCAAGGTGCACATTGGAACACTCGCAGAAACTGAACAAAACATCAGACATATCAGTGATTAGGGAAAACTAAGCATAACGATTACAATGTTACTCTCGTTTAAAATCTGACTCCAATTTAAAATAGATAGGGAACTGAAACGTGTGAATCTCAGGGTAGCAAAACCGCCAGACTCTTCCGTGAAAACCACTGTTACTCAATTTATGCCCTCGGGTCCTAGCGTAATTGCCGCATCTTAGTTCGGTGATAGTGTTTTAGGATGGAAGAAATCACCACGATAATAGCAACCTGGCTTAAAATTATCATGAGCCCAGATTTATGTGAAACCAAGGGTTCCTTAAAGGTGAATCTGACAGGCACCGATTTATAAGCCCAGGGGTGCCCTTTAATGCCAAATGCCCAGAACCGGTACTACATAAACCCTTTATATCAGTAGATCGTCATTTACAATCCAACTTAAAACCCATCACTACCTATAAACATCAGCTAGCTAGTCTGGAATGATAAGGAATCGTCCCCTAAGTAACGATCGTAATGTGGGTAGAAAGAATGTAAAAAGATTAGAGTCACGGAGACCATGCAAGTCAAAGGGATAACAAGAATTTATTCACCAGGTGAGCAAGAACTTAAATCAACAGACCAAACATCAGCCAGAGCCTTGCAACTACCCCTCACGTACAGAGAAGCACCAAGGACACAGAAGGACCTTTAAGACCTTCCACTTGCAAGCTGAGCAAATATCCTGGGCCCACTCATAATGGAGGAAGTCCAAACAGTTTTATTGTTATCTTGCATGGCTCCGGAGTTCCTTGAGGCCCAGTTCCCGAGCTATCAGCCATTTGTCACTTCCAGTTTCTGGGCTCCCCCACTCATCAGTGTTTGCAGAGCTTCAACCCCCTTTCCAGATCTTACATCATTTATTAGGCGAAAGCTGGAAAAGTTGGCGAGACATGTTGGGTTGTTGCACCATGTAGAGTACATTGCAATTTATGGTGCTCGATTGTGATAAAGGCACTTGCAGCTCAGTTCTGGGGATCTAGGCTTGATTCTTGAATTTAGTTACCTCTGCCAACCAATAAAGCTGGGTGGAGAGACTGTGATCACCCCAGTATTTTTGCTTCTCTGCTCACCTATTTCGTTTTTTGACCAGACAATATACCTCAAGTTTTGCAATCAATTTCAATGATATTTATGTAGAAGACAGAGCTAGGGGCAAAGGAACAACTGATTGAAATTAGGAATGGATTCAAATGCAAATATGGCTGCTTTGGCCAAATATTCTCAGTTCTTTGTGACAAGATGCACTGGTGGAGGTATGTGCCTCTGGCAATTCAAAACTGGCAAGTACTCATTCTCAACCAGCTAGTGGCTTCAATCTATTTCCTCGAATTGGCTGTAAGAGCAAGGCCCAATCCATCTCTTTGGACCCGTCACCCAATGTATGTTTGGGGATGATATCAGAGTGAAAACTGAGGCAAAAAAACCCCTTTCCTTCCTGCAATGCAATAGCTCGGCCGTCAGTCAGACTGAGGAACCGTGCAGGGGGACTTGCTAAGGTCTACCATGGCAAACAAACTGAAGCTGGTTGTCAGGTACAGTTACTGCATGTGGCTGTTTTGTGTGAGGCTCCTTTGGCTATGACAAGGCACCCAATGAATTGTGCCTCACACACAGCAGTGTCAATGTGCTCACTCCGCGACTGACTCCACAAAAATGACAACAGTACCATCATTTGCCTTCTTTTTGGGAAAATGGAAATTCATAAGGCCTTGGAACAGGTAGAATTTTCTTACACCAAAAAACAGAATTCTAATGAGCTGTTTGAGTTAGCCAGTAAAAGAGACTGTTTTATTAACCTCCGCCAGGAGGTATATGTTTTCCGTGCCGTTTGTTTGTTGGCTTGTTTGTGTACAACATAACTCAAAAACTTATGGCCGGATTTTCACGAAATTTTCAGGGTAGGTGGGTATTAATTCAAGGAAGAGGTAATTAAATTTTGGCATATCTAGGCCAAAGTACTGCTGAGATATATGCCAAAGTTCAAGATTTCAAGTCTTTCCAATGGGCCGGAGTTCCAATCGCTGTGCTTTTGGCTTTGCTGCCCCCTGGCAGAGGTTCTGCGCTCTCCGAGTGGTTTTCTAGTTTGATAAATTTTTGGGTTGGGCAAAAAAAATAAAAAATAGCAAAAAACCAAACTGATCCTTTGGCCCTTAAAAAGTCATTGAAAACAGCTTCAACCCCAGGAACTGCTACAGTCTCAGTGCTCTAATTCAAAATTGTTCTGAGCTTATCTGCTTCAAAACAACTCCTTCTAGATGCCTTCTCTGAAGTACTCAAGAAATTAACATGAATTCAATAAGATAATTCAGGAGATTGACAGCCCTACTTCATGAAAACAAAATGGGTTATCCATCCCTAGTTCAATAAGTCAATTTGTGTATTATTTGTGTACTTCTTTGCCGCAATAGTCAAAACTCTGGCCAAACAAAATGGGTATCTAACTAGCTTGACTGCAAAGATTACAGTCAATACTGAATACACTGTGAATGCATTCCATGGAGTGAGCAAAGATTTTTCTAGCTCATGCCTGCCTTTTTAAACACAGCCCCCACCCTCAGGTTTTCTACAGGCCCACG
The DNA here is from genome assembly GCA_029721435.1 of Gymnothorax reevesii. Classification (NCBI taxonomy): domain Eukaryota; kingdom Metazoa; phylum Chordata; class Actinopteri; order Anguilliformes; family Muraenidae; genus Gymnothorax; species Gymnothorax reevesii. Next base: position 24,303,422 of record CM056574.1, on the reverse strand, counting down.
CTACCCACCCATACTGTCACCGTCACTCTGTCACAAAGTGCTGTCTAAAGCAGGCATAGGAACAGCCTGGTCCACATGAGTGCATGTAGGAAACTAGCAGGCAATACAAAACACTCTAGGACAGTTCGACGAGCAATGTAAAGGATCTGGATCACGTGCAGACAGGAAGACTCAAATAAAGCAACTGATTTAAGTTACTGTAAATCATATGCTGTGACTCTTGGGCTGTATTGCATTGGTCAATCTTGTCAAGAGATCGCCGTTTTTTCTCAATTTACCCACCAGCACTGCATACCTATACCTGCCAAAAACAAATTATGCTTTTCATGTAGGTCCTTTGTGTCTGGCACTTGAAAATAATCTGTGCAAGAGCTCCCTCTTGTGGCATTGTTGAATACTCACCTTTCCACAACGTTCCGGGCCCCACTAATAGTACTCAAGTTGCTGTGCCTGAAGATGGGGACGAACACCTGATTTAAGGACAGAATAATGTTAGTGTCAAATCTGACACATCAGCAATGTCGTCGATCTTATATTTGGAATTGTAAAAGTACATGCCAGACATAAGTCTCTCGCCACAAAACACATGACACTGCTAGAAATAAATTGAAAGAGTCATGCACCATGGATACAGAGGTACTACTCGTACATACGGGGAATGATTATACGATCAGCTCCTATTGCGTTGCCTAAATTTTCCTTTTGGCTTCCTTAAGCAATAAGCGTTGAGAAATAGGAGATGCCTTCACAGAGGTAAGCTGATTTAATTGTTAGTCTGAATTGCCGCTAAACTGGGTGTAGGAAGACATTCTGCTTTTGCTTATGATTGATTACCCTATGGAAAATACCAGCCAGTGTCATCTGGCAAGAAGAGATCCCATAATGATTCTGAGTATTTATAATGATTCACTTTAATCTGATAGGAAGGAGTTTTTTATGCCTATTTCGGCAACTGCTGCAATTAGGCCCCTGAGTGGTCCCACTCATTTTTTTTTCTTTCCAGTTTTAATTTTAGACATCTATTGCACTAAGCACTTTATGCATTCTTGAAGTGTGGAACATATGCCCCCTGCATTTTATAGTAGTAGAACTACACTGAGTTAATCCATTATTGCAATAAACAGATTGACCACTTTGGAATCATTTTAGGAGTTGAACTTACAAAAAAGACAAATATTGAGTTAGACCACTTTTGATCTAAGGGGCTCAGTTATTCTTGCAGAGTCACATTGACCAGCTGATATTAATGATGCTCGTTTGTTCCTGACTGAACATCCGGAGTTATCATACCGAACATGAGAATGACAAGTTAGCCGCTCCTCATTAACATTGGAGTTTATGCATTAAGAATGCCATTTAAAATAAAAATAAAAAACTAAATCTATTAATTTGACTTTATTTATGCAACATGAAATTTTAGCATTAACGGTGTAAGCACAGATCAGGCGCGGGAAAATCATCACCAGGACCCCGACGTGTCCTAAAACGCGCTATGCAAAACGATGAATGACAAAGTTGGACCCCTTAACCACTTAATTTTAGAGCGGTCTTGTGATTCTCTGACTTCGAGAGCAAATGTTAGACGATTTTTCTTCTAATCAGTTTCGTGGCAAATAATGCAGAGAAATAAAATATTTCATTTGCGCTCATTTATTTCGGTAGTCAAGCCACTGAAATAATAGAGGAAATGTTCAGACGATCTACAATAACCACTATATATACGGTCTTACTTAAGTGCGTCGAAGCCCGACGCGTCACTTACTTTGACCAATGACGTCCCAGGATTTTGACTATACGACGATTGTTAACCGGAAGTGTTTCGAAAGGGGATCCATCCAAGATGAGTAATAAATATGATGTGGTCAAGGCTGGTGAGTTTTATCTTACATGCATCGGTTTACCTTTCTGCTCTGGCAGGATATACTATGCATTTCGTCTGTCCAGAAGTTGTAGTAACTACAACTAGTCGCCTTTCCCCGGGTAAAACAGCGTGCTGAGCTCAAATCTTCAGTAGTCTGCTCGTTATCTGACGGTAGCTAGTTCGCTAACCAGCAATCAAATACTACTGAACGGCGTTAGCTCACCTGACGACCTTAGAACTGACCGCAGACAACACATTCGTGACCGTGTTGATTACCCGATCTCGGTGCAGCATGGTTCTGACTTGAGCTCAGTAATGATAGTAATTCAGAATCTGCTTTTCAAGAACAAAGCTTGAATATGATGATCCGAAACGCCGTTGAGTGAGCTACTCACCGATAGCGACCTAATCGCACCTCCCTGTCGTAAAACACTATGTCTGCTCCTCGCAAACGGTGTTTGATCCCTTCACTATCCGTCCAGTCAGCCAGTTAGCTACATATCGTTAGCAAAGTATGTCGTGTCCTGTCATATCAGCTGTATCGCTAGGATTACCATCTAACCACTCCAACAATTACCACTGTTTCAAAAGACAGATAACGGTAACGTTACCTTGGTAAAGATCATACTCTGGACTGCAACATCTCCTCCATCATACTCTAAACTAGACAACAAAAGGCAGATAGATCATTCCAGCTAATGTATGACTATCTGTTCAGCTGGAGCAGGTCCGGGGGGTTCTGTGATAAAGAATGTAATGCAAGCAATTCTGATCAGGTGCTCTTCGTCGTGATCACTTTTAAACTATTATCACATTAATCGCGGTGGCGCCTATGAACAGTGATGATCTTTGGCTTTGCGTAGTAGCTAAAGCTTTAAGTGGTATTTGTTGATGCAACGGCGAATGGTGTTGATAGACGAAGGTTTATTGAAGTATCTCCGAGACAAAGTCGTGATATCGAGTATATTCGCATAAAGGTTCTTGGGATCCTTAGTTTGGGGGAGTGGAGATTCAGAGGAGCTTTACGTCCTTGCCCTTTACACACTTTGTTGTTAAGGTCACTTTTCACAACCTTATTAGTCCTGCATTGTTCGTGCACCCCCTTATCTTACATCTGTTGCCATCACTAGGTTTGAAATTGGCATATATTTTCAATAAACAACTGAATTCGCGAGCTATAACATCAAATAATGTGTTGGTGTAGTGCTGTCAGTATAGTTTTGGACTTTACAACTCATTTTTGATTTAGTATGCATTTCCCATGTGCCACATGTGGCGGGAAAATATCCTAAAACATTGTAAATTCAAAGTAAAACCCTAATCTCAATTCAACAAGAAAACCTTTTACGAACTGCAGTACAAGGAGTAGCGGTGAAGAGGCAAAAACTTATCAAGCTGCCAAGAAACCTGGATAAGCCAAACTCTGCAGAACCCTCAAGGCCGGCCTAATGAGCTTACCCTCTGGAATGACCATATCGGTCAGCCTGGTCTCACTACCTGAGCATGCTCATCTGAGTGTTCTGGAACCATCCATGACCCAGATAAGTTACTGAACTTTAGCTGAACCCAAGGTTTGGGAGGCTCATATGTGGTCTTTGAGCGTCCCTGGGGGCCTAAGATGAATTTATCCTATGATGTAATGGCAAACTTTGTACTAAGGGTGGAAGGTTGCTATATGACAATGTACCAATCAGAGTGAATAATGCTGGACAATGTAGAAAATGTCACGTTTAATCCCACCTAAAGGAACGTGCCAAAAGGCCAATGAATACGAGGATTCGGACAGCCGAAGGGCAGTCGGCGTGGGGTGATTGATGAAGAATGAATACTATTTGGTTTGCGCAGACCAGCCTGGGTGTCTTTTTGCTTCTTCTGAATGGATTTACAATAAACCCAATTACACCAGACTCTGGAGAATGGATCTATTTTTTGGAGATAGATTTGCATGGGTCAATGGAACACTTTGTCCACTTGCATGGACTTAGTATTTTCCTACAACACACCCTATTGGGAATCAAGGTTGTAGAATTGTGTTTTTAATGTGGTTTTTGTTCATAACTGAGAGCAATTCATCACAATTGAAATGACGTCTGATGAGTGGCACATGATTGTATGGAAGCCACTTGAATTTATTTGTCCATTCAATTTTCTCGCATTTATAAATTAATTTAATTAGAATGATGGCTACACTAATAGCAACAGCATGAACAGCTATGCTATAATTACTTGGATGTTCTGCACCCACCACTGCCACTGACAGCCTGCCCCCCCCCCCCCCCCCACTCTACCTCGCATCATAATCATCATTCTCCATTGTACATCACCCCATAGTCTGCCCGACACCCTGCCCTAATGGCTTACTCATAATAATTTCACCCTGACAGTTGACAGCCCTTACTAAGTCAGAGCCATTTCTTAAAATCAAGTCAAACTATAATCGTACCCGACACAGTTACCCCGAACTCTTCACTCTAAACTTAATCGATTCATGGCATATGTAGTTTTTTTTAAGCATCAGTATATTCAATATCCTGAGTTAATCGTTACTATCGCCATTGTATCGCCTGTCAACTAGCCCAATGTGAAAAACTGGAAATGAGATGTCCTCATCACTGTTAGATGAGCTCGCAAAAAAATTTTTTTATTGCACAACAGTTTCGGCCAATATGGCCTTCATCAGGTACAAACCATTAGCCCAATGTGCTAATAATTAGCTGGCTAACATCAGAAACATTACAATGGACAATTTGCGTTTTTATGACTGTATAGGCCAGCCACTGTGAGTTCTGGTTGGGTGTATTTTAAACACAATAATTGTGCGTTTGTGTGTGTCTGTCTAGGAGGGGATTGATACGTCTTGGTCAGCCTTATCACCCACTGTATTCTTTAACCCTTTCTGTGAAGGAGTGCGTTACCCCCAGAGTCTATGCTTAACTTTCCCTTTGTGCTTCCCCTTTTTAATTGGGGGAAAAAAGAGAGGAAAATCTCAAAATTTGTTATTTATTATCCAGATGAATCGTCAACATCAACTATACATTAAACTTATCAGATACTGTATAACAGCTATTCAACATTATCCTGCAAGGGCCGGTGTGGGCGCAGGCTTTCATTCCAACCAAGCACTTGCACCCCCGATACTACTAATCAAGCTCATTAGCAAAGACTCTTGGGGTTGATAAGTAGAATCAGGTGTGTAAGTGCTTGGTTGCAATGAAAGCCTGCACCCACACTGGCCCTTTCTGGACAAGGTTGAATAGCCCTGCTGTATAATATGAATACCAGAATCACAATTACTAAACAAAAATAACCAGATCAACTCACTTTAAAACTGTCTTGATTGACATGTTGCTCAAATGCAGGTGTCAAAATAACATTGTAAAATAAATGAGGGCACAACCATTCAGTTATTGTGTTGAAACGAGATTAACGCAATTCATGGATAAAGAGAGTGAATGCAAATGGGGGGGGAATTGTACCCAGGGACTTACTTCACTGCAGCCTCCCTTATGTTAGGTTGATATTGATTCTGAAACCACTGACCAGGCTGTAACAACAGTTAAATAATCACGCTCGATGTCTACAGGTGAACAACTCTGCTGTGTGACTCACTTAAGTAAAGACAGTTCCTATATTTAAACTCTTTTTGTTCTTATCTACGCCAGTGAAAATGGAGAAATGGGAGTTCTAAAACTGTAGCACGTTACGGCGAGGGACCCGGGGGGAAGCATGTCGTCGGAATTGCAGGAGACGATATGCACGGCCCGGCAGGAGCGGCACAAAAACCTCTTCCTGAATTATCGGAACCTGAACAACTTTCCCCTGGAACTCCTGAAGGATGAGGGCCTTCAGTGTCTGGAGCGGCTGTACATGAAGAGGAACTCCCTCACCACTCTGGTAGGAGACGCTAACCCACCTTACCCTGCCTGTATGAGCTCCTTTAGTTGTGTTTAATGACCAGAATCATTTGAAGGACATGTAATCTCTTGTTTATGGGCACTGTTTGACCTGGCATGCTTTAAATGGTTGAAGATGGAAGTGTATACAGTACACAGTGGTGGGTCTGACGAATCTCTGCATCCCGGTGTTTCTGGAAGGCCCTTTTCTTAGGGGCGTGTTTTCACAACCAGAACCAGAAACATGTTTGTGATGTCAAACGGATGACCTGAAATATGTTTACACGTGAGTGCAAAAATTACGGACCAAAAATTGTTTGTGGATTTGGTTGTTATTAACAAACATGACACAGAACAATGTTGAATGTCAAAGTATGGGTGCATTTCCTTTCTGAATTGGTGTTAACCCCACCTCTACCTTTGGTTTTAGTTTGGTTGAGACAATGACGTCATTTACACAGAAACAAAGTTGTCAAAACGCTCAAACCAAACCACAAACATGTTTCTAGTTCTGGCTGTGAAAACTTACCCCTGTTTCATCTTAGCACTGCCCCCATGCATAGTTTGCGAACATCAAGGTCAGTGAATTTGACTGAACTGCTGAAAGCTTTGACGTCAACTCCATCTAACACAGTTGGGGTTATCTAGAAAGCTGACTGATGCAGGCCCAGTCATCCTATGTTGTCTGTATTTTTTCTGCATAAAATGGATGAAAATCATGGCCATAATTGGCAAAAAAATTTAATTTTCCTGCAAGTGTATTAAAATCAGTTTGATTGGGACTAACTGATTAGAAAGGTCGGGGGAAGTGAACTGGACGTGCAGCATGTCTGCAGGAGCTTCTGCTGTGCTAGCGTGAACGCTCAGAACTGCATGGCAAGGAAAAATTATAAAAGTATTATCAGCAATAATTATTGCAAATGGCACTTGAATTTAAGATTGAATGTTTTTTTTTTTAATTTAATAAAATATATCTATTCCTTTTTTTGATATCTTATTGCATGAGAAATGCCAATGTCACATTTGACTCACACTGTACATTCTCATTAGATTTTAAATAAATTTAAAATAATATGAAGGGGATTCACACATGCCTGTTGAAATATTGGAGATTGGTTGTGGATTTGAGTGGCATTGCTCCGAGACATCAGTCAATGAACAGCATCTCAGTTTTTTTGTCCCACTGGTCAGATTTGTTGTATCAAGGTCTCTCCCGTTCTCTGTCTGTTTGTCCTCAATAGCCTGAAAATCTGGCCCAGAAGCTCCCGAATCTGATTGAACTGTGAGTATGCAGGACGTGTGTCTGACCGCTGACTGCTTCTGGGATTTTGTGTTGTGTCCAGATCACGTTACAGTGTGTCAATGACAAAACACCATGTGTTTGTGTGTCTGCGACATTATCTATATTTTTGCCTTGTTTTCTGATTGTGATGCCACAGACACATTACACACAAATTACGCCACATTGTGTCTGTGACATCACTGTCATATTTTTGATTGTAATGTCATAAATGCACATGCAATTGTAATAAGGCCTTTGCGCACAAAGTCCAAATTTTAAGAATACATTTTTTGTTTTTTTATTTTTTTGGGTTTGTAATTCCATAAACGTGTGAACTAAACATGTTACATTTGAGCAAAACATGCCGCCATATTTTTACTGCCTTCTAAACTTTTAGTCAAAAAATTTAGATGTGGCGCACACAGGCCTTTTTGTGAATTTTTCGAGCAATGTGTTAGTACAGCTAGGTCCAATACCCCACTCCGCTGGGCTGTCATGCGTACAGTCTATCCGCTTAGTAATTACTTTCATGAAATAATCCCAATAAAACACCTCTCTATTCATTCAGTTGCACAGCTCATAAACCTTCTCTCTGGAGGAGGGGTCTGTCAGCACTGGCCCCGCTAGCTATTCCAGTACTTACTGCTCCATTAGCGTCTCTGCCAAGGGTGGGATTTTATTGGATGCAGTCCATGGCGTGCAGGTTTGAGGAGAGGGGGAGTGTCGATGGTGAAGATGATATTGGTGTTCGTATACTTATCATGAGCAATCATTCACCCTCGAGATGTTTTCATGACCATTTGCTTTAATGAAGTGGAAATTCAGTTAGAGAAACCTCCGTCCTTCGCTGTTTCCCCCCTGGGTTGTGTGTCTGTATATAATCTGGAAGTGAGGATGGGCCTCAAGTTTCAATTCTCAGTCCTTTTGCTGAAGCTCTCCCCACTGGATTTATAGTGCTCCAGTCCAAAATTTGGCACAGAGGCATCAATACTGGCTTTGGTGCTGTATGTTAACAAATAATCTGTCCCTCTATGGGTCAGATGCGCTTTGACCTTGAGCGCATGAAAAACCAAACAAAATGAATGACACAGCCAATGACCACGAGAAAAGGAATATAATAACCTGTTCCTTGGTTATGTTATTCAGCTTGCTTGTACTAAAATTATTTGCACATCCAGAAGTTCTTGATATTATCTGTCTGTCACTGGCAGTAGCACAAGCTGGTTCAATCGATCTTCCCTCAGCGCTGGGTATATAATTCTTAAGTTATATAATTTTGTTAATGTACACTTTTCTACGTGGCAAGCTACTTGCCGACTTACACAACTGGATACTCCCCGAGGACATTAAATTGCCATAACATTGAAATTTGCCGTTTTCCGCCTGGGAATTCAAACATGCAACCGCTCTAGGCTTATTACACGATGTGGGCTCAGCTAATGTAATTGTGTGCTGTTTACTTTGTGTTAAAGACAAGCTGTGTGGATGAGCAGGCTACCCTCGGGACGTGAGGGGGAGTATTTTTCTCCCGCATTTGCCATTGAATCGGCACCGTTATCTTGGCTAACCGCTGTTTTACGTGAGGCACGATCTGTTTAATTGTTTTAAGTGATTATAAATGCGCATAATTAGAGAGGATTATATGTGGTTGAAGCCTCCGTACTTGGTCAATTGTTTATGCGGGGATATGTTTAGTTTCATTGATGTCCACTAGGTGTTGCTAAGTGATCAAACTTGACCTGCATTTAATGGAGCTTTTGAAATCCCGCTTTAATGGTACTTTTGGTGCCGCCTGACGCTCTGCGATGGGATAGAAAGGTAGTGTTTATACTCATGCAATTTGCTGGACGTCTAGTGAAGTTAACTTTTCATAAACATGTTTTTTATTAACTGCTAACATCTGTCAACAGCCCGTTGTCAAAGTATTTATTTGCCGGAAAGTGCTTGTATTATAATGATTTTCATTTAGGTTTTAATTAGTCTACCATAAGGCAATAATGGTATCATAGAGGAACGCAATTGCCCCATCTTTCAATTTACATGTCAACAATTGACGTTTATTATACCACATTTTCACCTTCTGTTTTCAGCAAGTGTGCCATTTTTAATCACAGTTTCTGAAATATGATAAAGTGCTCGATTTTTCTCACCTCTGGTATTGCAGAGTACAAAGCCGGTCTATTCAAATATATGATGGAGTAGATTACATATGTCATAGTTTTGCTGAAAACACTTCTTTGTACAATTCCTCTACTAACTGCAGACCTCACTATTAAGTTTTCCATGTAGATTTTCTGTCCTGTGATAGTATGCCGTGGTTTTGTCATTGAATTATCTTGGGTATGCTCAGGAGTTTTATTTTAGCTCTGTATTTGTGAGGCTTGGTCTGCTGCACGTGTGACGCGTGACAAGTTCACACACACTGTGGAAAATTTCACTAAAATACTGCATCTCTCCTTTACCCTGAAGGTATCTGCATTCTAACAACATTGTCATTGTTCCGGAAGGTAAGTTCACCTTCACTTCTTCCTCACTCTAACAGCCCTAGGGTCCATCCATCCCCTGGCTCTTTTTTGCCTCTTGATCATAGTTGGGCTAAATGGACTGTTCCAGCCACTCACGTTTTGTAATGTTATGTTGTGTTGTGTTGTGTTGTGTTGTGTTGTGTTGTAACCTGCTCCCTGTAATCCAAATCTGTGATATTCCTTTGAAGAGTTGTTGTTTTTTTTTTTTTAATTTTGAGTTGCATAGAACCTGGGTGCTTTCAGTCATCGGTTATGATAGCTGAAACACTGAGTGACAAACAATTTGTGCACTAATGTAGGATCTCACAGTTTGGTCGTGTTGTTCTTAAATCACCACTTGGAAGAACTATATCCAGCAAGCAGGCTGTGTGGCAGTTAGCGCTGAGCGATTAGAGCTCTTCTAGTTTGGTTTGATTTGGTTTTGGAGAATAATCACTGATTTCTATGGCAGGTGTTGGAAATCTGAACCATGAACTACTAACTAGAGCAAATGTGAAACATCATGTTTAGAAAAGAACTTTAAATAATCAATTCTAAGATTGAGCATATCATAGTGAGTCCCTTGTATAAATTGTTTTGTTGTGTATACTCAATTTTTAATTCATCTCTTTGATGAAATGAAATGAAATTATGAATAATTTATTATACAAAATTGACTCTCAAAGTGTAGAGAATGCGTATCTCTCTGGCAGTCATTGCCTTCAAATGGAATCAGACAGCGAACAGTATTACTTTACCGGTCTACTGTTTCCTCTGATCCAGGGACTAACTTGCAGACTAAATCAGTAAACCAGTTTGTGACATTTTGTTTCTTTAAAACTGCCTGTTTGTCAGAAGTGGTTCATCGAATATACAGTATATGTGCTGTTGGATTCAGCCCCACCTTACACTATTCATCTTTAGTCCAGCTCCAATCTTTTTTGTTGTATGTGCACAGTAGTCTTAGATCTATTTCGAACTGTCAGTGAACTTGTATCTGGAGGGGCAATGGGATATGATGATTGTATGTACTACAATGCTTACTTGTGTGCAAACTGTTTTGAGCCTGACTTGCCTTGTTTTACAAAGCAATAAGAAGAAAAAAAAAAAACTTCCGTATCAAGCTAGGAGAGAAATGCTTTCTGTCTTTACTTGGACCATTCAAGTGACCGCAGTAAGATCAATGAATTATGTTAAAACGGAATAAACTGAGGGCTAACGGCATTGTTAGATTGCTTGCTTATAACTGCCACTACCTAAAAACAGCATCCATGAATGGATTAAGTGATGCGCCTCTGCCTTACAGCCATAGGGAACCTGGCCAAGCTCCAGTCTCTGGACCTAAGTGATAACGCCTTGCAGGTCATCTGCCCTGAGATTGGTCGACTGCGCTCCTTGCGTCACCTCAGATTGGCCAACAACCAACTTAAGTTCCTGCCACCAGGTACGTTGCACTAAGAACTCATTGTCCCATAATCTGTAGGGTCACAATGTTCTCTTTGGTCCTTCACCCTAGTCCTGAGCTGCAATATTCACCTTCCATTACAAGACTGCTATTTTCGCACCCAGGAACTGGATGGGGATAGGAGTGAGTGTTGTATGTTCGTCTGTTTGTACGTCATGCTTCTTGTGCGGCTCAGAACTCAATGAGATGCATCTTATTGTGTTGAGGTGCCTTTTCATACAACATTCTCCACCTATCCATCTGTCTATCCATCCATGATGCTTAGTTTCTGGGCCAGATATCAGCCATCACATTCTTTTCTGGGCCAGAACTCCTAAACCGTTCAGTATTTCTGGATGACATTAATTCTTCAATTTGTCCATCTGTCCATCTATCTGTCCCTCCACCACATTTTGTCTACAGGCTGGAAAGCAGCCATCCCATGGCAGGGATCTGAGTATTTCTTGCTGAAGAAATATCTGCACTCTTCGTAGAAATGAATTAATTTTATATTAGGAGATACACAGACTGGACAATGATTCATATTTTCTGCTGAAATGTAGTGATGTTGTCCATTCTTGTTTAAAAGTTTGAAGTTACTTGTCATTTAAGTAGAACTGGCTAGTTCATCCAATCCAAGCCACCGTATAGCAGTACTTGTATCTTGTGAAACGAATACCGAAATGCTTTTTGAAGATGATTTATTTTGTATTATTAGTTAAAGTTATAAAATCATTAATGACTGTCATCTGAGAGTTTGCTCATTTCATTATCCATCTGCTTTGCAAAATATAGGCATTTGGGATATTAACTTGATTAAGTTATTCTGAATGGATTTCCATGTACAATGTAATGTTTCCTGTGTGTGTCTTTGAAGTAGGGGTGTCAACGTTTACAATTTTTTATACACGTGTACATGGGACTACTAACTGACGTGTACCCGGTTACACGTTCGTAGATTTATGAGCTTTTTCTATCGCAGTTGCTCTGTATAACCACAGAAAGAAAAATTAGTTGAAAATAAAATCCTCCATCATTTCGACAGATAAGAAAACGTACTAGCGAAAGCTGAAAAAGGTTTAACCTTCTTTTTTAATCACTGTTTTAGCTATTGCTCACTTTTGTACATTTTTTTTTTTAATTTAAAGTGCACACTGCATCCCTCTCTCGCAACAGGAGCTGCGCCTGAATTTTAATGTACGTCTCATAGTAAAAGTAATGTGGAATTGGCGAGAGAAAGCAACTCAAAAAGAAGCCAAAGTAAGCTGAAGAGAGAGGAAAAAACTTCACCTTTATATCCACAAAGTTAAAGTGGAGGGGGACTCACAATTATTCACTAAAATGTGTTTTCTTCCTCCTCTTTAGACGCGAGGATGTGTGATCAGGTCGTGAAAGGCCGACAGAACACCAACCAACGATATAACGTACAACAAGACGCAACAATATAGGCTAAAATAACAAGCCATTAACAGTTTTTGTTTTCAGCTGCACGACATTTGCACATGGAGAAGATGATGAGCGCCGCGCTCTTCTCAAGTCCTCCGCAGCTCATTCCTGATGTGGTGCGACACTGGCTGTGGCTGCTGTGTTTTTCTTTTTTTCTAATATCAAGGTAACATCGCACCCCATGTATCTGTATGCGGATAACTGCACTAGTGGGAACATTTAAGTGTATTGTTAGTTAACGTTATTATCAGAAGCTTTCAGGCAACATCATCACCCCTAAAAATAGGCGACTTTATGTATTGGTGAGAAATGAACGAGGAGGGAAAAAAAAATGACGTGTACACGGTTATTGATTTTTCTAAACGGTTATGCTTTGTTATCCGTGTAACCGTTTACACGTGTAGATGTTGACATTCCTACTTTGAAGATGGGCACACTTTGCAAATCTAACAATCCAGGTGATCCCACAATTGCTCTGTGGGCTTTAAAACTGGTGGTTGATATTTTGTGATTACCAGTCATGTTCCTTCCTTTCCAGGAAGTCAAATGAGAGTGAAGTTGCATTGGGTGGTACATTCAAATTTGTATAACGTGTGCTTTAGCAATATTGACACCCCATTGATCTCTGTTTTGCGGAAGTTCCCCTGGGTGAGATAACTGGACTGAGACTCATTATATCGAAAAAGTTGCTGAACTCTTTTGGTGGCATCTTAGAAAATGTCAAGATCCTTGAATTTGTGGACTTATGCTAGTGTGCTGTGCTTTTAAATTATGACTTCAGGTTTACAGCTGGGTATAGAGACTCAGACCAGGTAGGCGAATATTCTGTCTCGGACTTATGTGTTAGAGGGAGAAAATGAGAGGAAAATTTGTTTATTAAACAGCACAACAGTGATGGGAGAAGCCATGTGATGTGATAACAGAGCCCCGGGTCTTGGTGTCAATGGAGAACAGCAAAGGCCCTTGTGCAGGAGGAACCCCTGGCAAATCTAAGGCGCTGAGGATATGTTCCCATCCTGGAAAAATCGCAAGGCCGTTTGTTTATATGAGAATTAAAGCAAGACAGGGCACTCCCAAAAAAACCCTGTCTTGGATAGAGTGGAGGTCAGAACTTACTGGTTGATCCCGCCGAATGCAACAGACAGTTCAAGGAGGATAAAAACGGAGGAGAATAGTGAGGCACGTGCTGTGGCGAGTGTGTTTCTCTCAGCCAGAAGGGCAGTCTTGATTGACCCCGAAAACCATCCTGAAAGCTAGATTGAGGTCAAATTAGGCGTTCTTTGTTGGTGTTGGAGTGAAAACCTACCAGTGATTAGATGACCGGATAAAGGGTGGGATGGTCTTGCAAAAAGTACTCGTTCTCTCCCCAATACTGAGGCAAATGGGAACCTATACACGTCAGCCAGAGTTACATTGAAAAGGGTGTTTCTCAACCGAGATGCCACTTGAGCCTATTTGACGGCTGAAATCATGATTAGCTTCTTCCTCAGTTTTGATAACCTAATGAAATGTCTCCCGATATACTGATATTGAGTTAAAACAGTAAAATAGTAAAACGTATTTTTCCTCTGAAGATTGTTTCCTTCCTCTGAAAAACAGTTGCTTTTAATTAGAAATAATTGAGTCGCTGCAGGTGTGGTGTTGATTTGACACAGCCGTCAATTATCTGTTCCCTTCCAATTAGCGTCCTTTTATGTGTGTTCAAATCCGTTGCAGTTTGAAATGTGTTTCTTCAGTTTTCATTAATCAAATTGACTCCCCTTCATCAAGAAAACCTGCCAAACTATATTCGTATAACTGTGAAATATGTCATATCCTGGAAGTCCAAGATTACCTTTTGACGTGGACTTCAATACGCTCCCAGTCCAACGTTGGCTGAACTGCATGGGGCGGAGTTACATTTGTGCAGTACGCTCCTCTCCTGCTGCAGGGCGGTAATTATAGCTCCTTACGGTAGCTTCCCGTTGACTCTGCCCCAGGTTTTAAATGGATATGTTTGTTTGCGTGTGTTTGCACACGGATGTTTGTTCGTTCGTCTCTTGGTGGCTTCTGGCCACGGCTCTCAAAGGGCTGGTTGCGGGGTTGGCCCCCTTTCGCTTCCTGGGGGACCAATCATGAGCTGGCTCTTCTCTCAGCTGGCTGGTGGTGGGCTTGCCCAGCCCCCCTCGGTCCAATAGCGGGCTGGCTCCGTTCCTCCCTTGGCAGGCACCTCGGCCTGTGAGAGCTGCGGCTTCCTAATTTAGTAACGGAGTGTAAAAATACGCTCCGGCGAAGGCGCTCTGGTATGCGAGGCGGGCAGCCGGCCCGGTGCTGAGATGAGGTGGAGGGACGGGTGTGTGAGCGAGCTCCAGCAGGATCCGAGAGAAGGTGCGATATGGGTGAGCTGAGGCGGGAGGCAGCCGTGTGGATTCGGCATGTCAGTTCTCACTGTTAAAGCCCCTGTAGACCCTCAATCCTTTCACATCTCAATATGCTGTCACTCTCCTAACAGCAATTTTGGCCAACCTTGGGATCAGAGATCTGCGATCACATAGGTTTTCCGTGCAACCTTGACTTCGCATCCTTGGTTTTTCTAATTAGCTGCTGAGTGAGGCTGTCAGTCTTTAGAGACAGGGATGGTAAGCTCTGTTCAACAGAATTTAAGCGATGATGATGATGGGCTTTGTTTCTAGTGTGCGGTGGGGTCCGCACTGGGAGCAGTGTGTGTGTGTGGTTGTTTGAGTGTCTATGTGGGCTGTTCACTGTAGCCTGGGGTGGAATGTTGTAGCCTACTTCAGAAATTGAAGTATTATTCAGATTTAACTTTTTAATTGTGATCAGTGACTTCATCCAGAAGATAACACTGAGAGTGATCAGATGCTAATCTCCCACTAGTAAAGGAATTGCTTTAAATAGTACAACGTAAAGTATGATGGAAAGTACATTTGAAGACCATTTGCATGTAGTACACCAGATACATGAAGTGGTGTATAGCGTGTGAAACGTGTTTGGCCCATTTTCATCTCTGTTGAAATGAATTTGTCCCAAAGGAAGAAGTATTTGATGGAACCGGCTGCTGATGGAATGGGCCCAGACTGAGCAGCTGCTTTGGGTGGCATTGTGGGTCGCAGGCTCCCTGGCCCTCGAGTGCCCATTTTATGGCCAGTCACCTCCCTCCCTCCCTAGTAATGTACATCACCTGTCCAGCGTGAGCTGTGCTGGGGCACTGCCCCTTTATGTGACAGAGTTATTTCGCAGTACCTTCTCAGTTTTTCTGTACTTTTTACTCCAAGATTTAAGCCCGTCTACACACACGTGAGTGTGTGCGTTTCAAGCGAAAGTGAACCGTCGCTCTGAATGTCATATCATCTGTATGCATTTTGTTGGCATGCCATTGCTTCCAACACATGCATCTTTAATTGTAAGTTTTTAAATGAGATGTATTGTATAGTTTCTTTGGTTTACATGGCGAATATACATTCCAGTGGTTAGAATTAAGCTGTGTCATTTGTTACTTGATAGCGATTGTTAGCTGGAGAAGAATAAGCCTCTGAGTCATTGCTTTGCGGGAAGCCTGCAGCTCTTGCTTGTAACTTTCTGTACCCTTATTAAGATATTTTTCAAGCTTTTCTCTAGTCCCCTGGCCCCCTCCACATCCTCGCCTGACATGGTGTTTACTGCGGGTAGTAAATAGTTCATGTGTTGGGTACTTGCTGCGGTTTTCATACCACAAGCTTCGGTTTTACTTTCTGTTGACGCGCTGTGGTGCTAGTTCTTTTGTGAGTTTGGCCGCAAACATTCGTCTGCTGCCGAACACGCTGGACCGAGTTCCTCTGCCCCGAAACTCACACACATCCTGAAGAAACTCTGTGTCCTATCAAACAGCCCGAGAAATGCCACAAATGGCGCAGGCCGACTGATACGGGCCTGTGTTGGTTTTCCAGGACACGACTTTTTCGGACATTTATGGAGGTCTGGTGTGAGAGCTGTTTTTTTTTTTTTTTTTTTGCTTGGCCCTCAGCCTGCCCAACCCTTTTCTCAGAGACCTTCCATGATTTTTGCTTCTTAGTTCAACCCTATTTTCACACATCTGCATCGTAAAGTATACAGTTTTTGTGACCAGTTGGGGTAGTAAAGCTGGGTGTCCACAGTGAACCTCATTCATTGTTTTGTAATTCACTATGCTGAAATACTGAGGTAAAAATCTAAAATTGTATCAATGCGCAAATACTAATGGAATGCAACATCTCCGTTAAGAGTTAATTAAACTTTCAGAATTTAGCTCTATGATTCTGCACAAACCGCTTTCAAACTGAGGTATGCTTTGTTACGATTGAAGTGAAAACCTGCTGTGTGGTATGTTACTTGGAACAGGGTTGAGTGGTTCAACGCCAACCAATTTCCTGGTGTTCAACCAATTATCTGCTGTGTTTAACAGTACTGGTTCCCTGTGTTGCAAACGAAAACACATTTGTGCTTTCAACATGGCTGAATTTCCGTAGCTTCTGCTTGTAAATGAAACTGTCTTGTTGTATCACAATCCTTGATCGTTATTCAGCTACGTACCCACTTCACTTTAGTTTACCTTCCAGCAGCTTCTTTTGAAAACTATTTAACTGAACTCTGGTGCCAATATTCAACACAATATGGCTGCTCGTCTGCTAGTGGTTGCGAGTGATGATGTAATTTTTGATGTTCGCCTAGGCCTGAATAATGTAATTGAAAGTACGGGGTGGGGAAGATTGACTTACAATATTTTAAAAACAAAAATTAAACTTTAGTTGGAAGGGAGGGGCTGAAACTGAGCTGAAAATGTTCTGGTACAGTGCTGGTCTACATGCAATTACTTCTATAGAGCTGAAGGTACATTTGTAATGACTGGAGCCAATTTTTGGCCATGAAAAATAAGCAATTTGTGTTTTGTGTGAGTCATTAAAATGCGAGACTCTCATACTGGAAGGCTACAGCATCTGATGTCTTCTGTGGTTGCCTTTCAGTCAGCAGTAAATGAATTCCTTATGAACAGGGTATGTGAGATTGCTCTGGCCAGTCAATGACTAAAACTAATAATTTGCATGTTAGCACGCCAAAAACCAACTGAAACGATGGTCTGGAGTTTGACAGCCCTGTTCCAATGAATAGTGACCACTTTAATTCACCGTATAGTGACAGGATATCATTGTGGTTTTATACTTTGTTATTAAGCAGACTATGATAATCAGGTTTTAATGCAGACTTTCAGCTTTTAAGGGACGCAGTCGCAGCTGAGGATGTCTGTTGGATACTTTTCGGCTATCAGGGAAATCGTTCAGCTGGCCACGATCTTTGTATATGTAGCTACGCAACTTTGATCTCTTAAAATACAACTGAGAATATAACGCCTTGGAATACTTGCGATTTTTTTTAATGTTTTGGCTTCTCTGTTATTTATTTTCCATCATCCTGAATGTGATCAAATGTCATGGTCAATGAAGTCACTACCGATTCCAGTGAAGTAGGTTTCTCTCCAGTATCTATGGCGAGGCATAACGGCACACAAACAAACGTCCCAAAGTTTGCACAAGTGAAATGGATCTTTAAAACAATCTGAACTAAAATATACTGAGTCCTGCCCGAAACTAAATAATTAATTTTTGGAAAGAACAGCTATGAGTAACCACAATATAATATTAAAATAGCAATTTCCACCAGTGACAAACATGAAAAAATTCAAGTGAACTGCTCGTACTCCGCCGTGACAGTGCCCCTTTAATTTGAAGATGTTTTCATGCATATTGGGTGGAAAGTTTAGAAATGACAGCACCGTTTGTATATAGTCCCACCCCCCTTTTTCGAGCACATCAAAAATATTGTACAATTCAGTGTAGAATAACGACACAATTTTGAGCATATGTTTGCATAGTCTTTGCATGTAATGACTGCTTGAATTATGTGATGCATTGACATCACCAAACACTGGTTTTCCTCCCAGCTGATGCTCTTCCAGGTCTGTACTGCAGCCAGCTTCAGTTCTTGGCTTGTTTTGGGGACTTCTAACCACCAGTCTTCTCTTTAGAATGCACAATGCATGTTTAGTTGGATTCTGATCTGGTGATTTATTTAGCCAAAAGGCCCAAAATAACAAAAAAAGTGTCACTTTCAATTAATTATGATTCTTATTGTATTTAGTTGCCTCCACAGACAAAAATCAGGTTTGTGGAGTGTAGTGCAGTCATCATGACCCATTTGGAAGTGCGCATCGAATGCAGCTGTTGAAATACAGGTGATTGTGTCTCGCTGGCTGTTTAACAGCCACAGAAAGTAAGCTCAGGAAATATTTTTGGAAATGGTGGAATTGAGTTTTTCGCTTGGAGTGTTGGTGAAGATGAACTGTGAATGGAGCGCGTCGCACTTTTTTTCCGTAGAACCATCTGGAAAAGCTGACATTTGCTTGTCTCGGTTCCTGCTGCGGTTTCTGTGCTCAACAAACTTTCCTGCTGCGTTTTCTGTGCTCAACAAACTGTTGTTCCGCAGTGGAAGTCGGCACGGTGCAGGAACGTTTTTTATGTTTGCTCAGCTTCGCCTCAGACTGTCGATTTCATTGGACCGTGTTTGGAGGAAGATTTGTTTACCTTGGTCTGACCGGTTCCTGTTAACCAGCAATGACACAGTTCAGCCGTTTGTCACCTTCTTCAGGAGTTTCAAAAATAAATCCTGATTTACATCTCGTACTGACTGCTGTTTTATTAGCAAAGCATTGCTTATAGCTGGAAGTTGGGCTACCTTATCTTACATCAGAGGGGGAGAAATAGGTCTGGGTGTATCAAGTCAGTGGGTCGCAATGAGCATTTGATTTCTTGTCACTTTCATTGTGGAAAATCTGATGCTTTAGGAATTAACGATGTACAAACTACAAAATATTTTACTTTGTTGTGTTATTATGCAATGGCTTTTTGACTGCCTGTTAAAGAAGGTCACATGTTAATTAATAAATAATGGGTGGTCAGTTGTCCTCCCGTTCCATTGTTTCAAGAAAGACTCCATATTATGAGAGATGTAATTTTATTGGACCTTTACTGTTGGTGTAAATAGCTGGGAAAATGTTTCCCCAACTACCGGCTTTACCAGTGATGAGGCAGTAGAGATGTTGCCTGCAGTTAAGAAGAGCAAAGCTCTGACAGAATATGAAGATTCCGAGGAATATTCTCTGGATCCTCTCTCAACTCGCACCGTGCAAATTCTTCTATCAAAATTACTGAGATTTGCAGAAGCTCTTTTTTGCAAATAATCTGTGATTTGAGGAGACAAAATGGTTTAAAGCAGTAACCATCACGTTGTCTTCTGCCTTGTAATGGCCATTTTATCATTGATGAGTGATTTCTGTTGGTTTTATCAACATGATAATTTTACCTTAGGCTTTAGCTCAGCAATCTTGTGCTTAAGTTCAACAAGTCTCCAAGTTGAAGTGGCTCTTTGGAGGTCTAATTGTGGTAATCTAATCCCATCACTGGTTTCTTCTTTTTAGAAATTATTTATTTCTCAACCGCAGCAGAATGTGCACGGAGCTCCGGGCCTTTTTTTGTTTAAAGGGCATAGAACTCAAAGTTTATTGAATTTCAGACTCAGCTTCTCCACAAAAAACGTTAAAACTTCCAATGTGCAATGAGGAGGGCTGACATCACCCTGTTGGTTTTGCTAGGCTTGCTGGAGGAATGTTCTGGAATGTTCTCCGCCTATGTAGAGACTCCATTATCCTCCATTGCTCTCAGTTTTTGCCTGTTCCAGTGCTTGCTTTAGTGGTCACTGGCAGCAGTGATTCAAGGTAAAATGCTTTGGCCCAGGATGCGTCAGGGCAGACATATACCAGTAAATTACCTGCCTGGTCTGGCCGTTCTCAGGAACGTGTGCTCGGGTGAAAAACTTCACTTCAGTGTGGCTTCTACTCAGCTGTCATACTCTACAGTTAAAGTACCTTAAAAATGATCAAATTCACGCCTGTGCAGTTTCTTTCTTTTTCACGCAGGCGTATAATGGGGATTTTCATGGCTTGTTTGTGGCAAAGAGGCGTGTAAAAACTGTGTGACTTTGCGTTAGGCAGCTCTAACTGTTATTGAATGAACTGACAGTATTTTTGGGCAGGAAGTTTTATTTTGGAGTTTTCGAAGGGCTAAATATCAGCGGAGGTGGCCAGTGTCTGCCCTCGTCACAGATTTCATCTGTTGTTACATGTCTGCTTTAGATCAGACAAAATCTAAAATAAAGCAAAGATGACCTGAGTAAGCCCAATTTAGTTTAAAATGATCATTCACTGAAGGAAAAAAAGTTACCCAACTCTTGCTGGGTATATGTGGACAAGTGAATTGCCTTTTAGTGATTCTTTCTGCCAACTAACCATATTCAATGGACCTGACTGTCGCAGGCTTGATTACTGCTTGCCATGCAAAATCTAAACCTCACTCGAATGCACCCTCTCCAGCAATATAAAGTTGTCTAGAAGGTCTCACCAAACTGCGGCAAAAATACTGCAATCAAAAGAAATTCTTGTCTGGATGAGAAAAGAAGCTATCGAAATTTTGATGCGGAAAAGGTCACAAAACCATGTCTAAGTTAATGGGACTACAGCAAACCACATCGGGAGCCGTTATTTTAAATTGTACAAAACTTTTAACCATGGGCTTGGAAGGAGAAGGTAGCATACCAAATTTCCTCCATAAATGCATAGCATCTTAGGAACTGCAGGTAAGAAATCCGGGTGCTTGATTCAACCTTTTGAAAGAGACCGGGTAAAAAATGGTATCCATTGACAAGTTGAAACATGAAAACAATTGCTAACCTTGAGGACATTATGGTTCATCATTAAACTATGTATGAGGATAGAAAACCGAAGACTTCATCAAGGCGCTGTGAGCTGACTGTGATGAGGATGCTGGTGTAGTTATTAGGCAGTGTATTTTTCTCCTGACTGCCGTTTACTGTCAACCGCAGCAGTCGTGCAGTGTGTCAAGTTCAGCATTTGAGTGAGCGTTATAGTGCTGATCACATGGAGTCAGATGCAAATCTATGGTCGTCCCAGGGTAAAAAAATGCAGAAAAAAGGCTGCGTAAGATAAACAACTCAATAAATAATCCATATTAAAGTTCAAAACTGCCCACTCCAGTTTAAATGAAAGATTTTCAATGGGATTTAAATCTGCTGATTGAGACGGCCATATCAGAGCATGGATATCCTTTACCATTTGGATTTTCTGAGAAAATGAGATCGCTCAGTCGAAGGAAAAAAAGTGGAAATATATGAAGGAATGATTTGAAATATAGAGATACATTTTTCTCATATTTTTAATGAGTAACAGCTGTGTTGTTTCATTTTGTTGCTTTTTTTCAGCCGGGGAGTCAGTAATTACTCTGGCCCGCATCATTTTTGCCAAATAAAATTCATTACTTGTTTCTTACTAATTTTGGGGTTCTTTTTCCAATTATTTTTTGTTTTGCTCTCGTACATCACATTGTCTTACAATGTATGATGTGCATTTCATGGTATTGTCACTTTCAAGAACCACCTGTAAAGTTAAGAAGTCTTGCATCATCCCTTAATCACCGGGAAAAAATGCCACAAAGGAATTATATCCATTTTCTTCTGAGCCAGGCAAGAACTATCAGCTGAATCCTTGGCTGATTTTCATATTTATGAATGATTCTAAAAACATTATTTTATGCCTAATCCTCATTTCAGGCTTAGTAATATGACCACTGACAGAGGAAAATGCAAACATGATCCAGATGTCTTCTGCTGCGTCTGTGGGTGTTTCACTGCACCCAAACAGCACGTGTTGCTCTTTTGATCAGAGTATAGAAGCTGATCTATGTGATATAATAAGGCAAATCCTCATTCTTATTTTGTGGAGAAAAAAAAACTGTAAGTGATAGAAAATCTTTACTTTTTTTTTTAAACTCCATCCTCACATTAGATAATGTGAGGCCAATTTTGGGAATCAACAGAAATTTTTTTTCCAACATGCAGGGTGGTGTCATACAGCTGTCTCCTGTATGGCAGTGTGCATAGTGCTGATAATCTTTATTTTACTTGTGTTGTCCATGAATTTGACCACTGCCCTTGTGTTACCACAGGTGAAGTTTAGGGTTTTGGTGAGCATAGCCTTGAGTCGTGGTGATCGTATTATTAATGTAGCAGGGTGGACATGGCACTGGTTCACTATGCTCTTTAGTCCCTTTGCATGGTTTAAGATGGCCATTCCTGCATCCATAGCGAAAGAATGTGGTTCTGAGCATAGTCCTGCTGTAGTTCTGTGCTTAGTTTTGTGGAGTGTTGATTTAGTTGTGGGTATAGCTTGGCATAGCACTGAGTGCTGCAACGTAGCGCAGATATAGCAGTGAGCATAAGGCTATGCACTGGTACTGCTTTTGCTGTGAGTGTCGCCTTCCACTGTCGCTACCGTCAGCTATGTGGGTCAGAGGAGTTGCTCTGCAGATGTGGCGAGATTGATGAGGAGTGCCGGTGCTTTATTGCTGCTGCTTTGCGCCCTTAAGTGGACTCGCCGCCCTCAAGCACTGGGGACGCTACTCACCTGAGCAGCCTTGGGGACCTTCGGATGACCTTCAGATTATCCCAGCTTTTGATACCCAACCATCCAAGGCTTCCTAGAACCACATTCTCAGTTTCTCGTCTTCCTGTCTGTTTCTCTCACTTGCTGATTTATCCCTCTCTCCCTCCTCTACATTATTTCTGTTTCACCAACTCTTGCTCTTTCTCTTTCTGTTTTACTCTCTTTCAGACTTTCGGCCTCCCTCCCTTTCTTTTTAAATTTCATGTCTTCCCCACTTTCTTTTCTTTCAAACTATTTGCCTCTTTCTCTTGCCGACACCCCATCTCTTTCCCTCTCCCCATTTATCACCTCCACTGGCATTAGCGTGCGATGCTAAAGCTGAGTGGGTGTTATTGCTTTGCTACGCTATACAGCCATCCTCTTCAGACCCTCATACCAGCAGCGTTAGCAATTCAGCTTCAACCCGCTGGGACAAGGACTTCATCTTCGAGCTGTCTTAACCTCTGCCAGAGCAACTAGCCGCGAGCACTTTCATTAGAAATGGCTCTTTCTGTGCGAATGACTGAACAAAAGCCCCCTGATTTTAATAAGACACAGCTGAATTGATTACTTGGAGTGGGCCACAGCTTAAAAGGTTGTGTGACTGTGCTCTGTTGCATCCCAGGAAAACTGAATGTTCCTTTTAGTGTTCCTGAAGGGGCTGCACAGTTGTTCAGGGCTCAGGAATGGGAACTTGAGTTGTTTGATTTTCAAAGCTGATCTGTTGCAACTAAATTACTGCTCATAAATATTAAATTAGTCTGTAGTTTGCTTGAAAAAACATTCTTTTTTGCATAAAATGGGGTACCTGGAGTGTGCATAATTTCCCGGCATTGAGTCAGAGGTGAAATAAACTACATTTGTAAGACATGCATTGCTGTCGAATGACAGACGTGGAGGCTTGTCGTGTGCCCTCGCATGTCTGAAGTTTTAAAAATAATTTATTTTATAAGTGATTGAAATCATTGTGGGCCCAAAACTGAGAGTGACCTGGATGGGGCTGGAGCTTAATGTAGACTGAGAAGAATAAATGGTGCAAACAGCAGGGGGCGATGGAGAGTCTGCTCCGTTTCTGAGAGGATCCTCTCAGCTGTATAACCTTATGTTGGTGCCATTACTCTGGGCAGTTGGCAGTTATGAGCTCAAAAAATATTTTGACGGAAAAAAATATAATTTAATTTTGAGTCGTATCATTAGATTTTTGGCTGGACAGCCATAAAGCAGGGGCCTGCCTTATAAAATCATAAGTCTCCACCAGAGAGTGATGAAGTTACACCATTTTTGTGTCAAGTGTTGGAGTTTCCCCATTGGCCGATGCTTGCTCAAAATGAATCGCTGCAGACACGGTCCATCCTTATACTAGCATTTGACCTAGCTTTGGTTGCTAAGCTCCAAAGTTACAAGTCTAAGAAACCTAATATTCGTCTCATCTTTCCCATGATTCTTTGAGAGCAGAT
The DNA here is from genome assembly GCA_029721435.1 of Gymnothorax reevesii. Lineage (NCBI taxonomy): Eukaryota > Metazoa > Chordata > Actinopteri > Anguilliformes > Muraenidae > Gymnothorax > Gymnothorax reevesii. The sequence goes on along the minus strand of CM056574.1, from coordinate 24,278,977 downwards.
CTCACCACTCCAGAAAGAAGTTGTCTTGTCACCGCCTCTCAACATTTTTGAGACTTCTGGTTCCAAAAATTTGGTTGTCTCAAGGAGCAATATTTTTCAAAATATTTGAAAATAAGTTATGGCATTTGGGTGTTTATTCCAAAATCAAAATATAATTCTTAACTCAAAATTTGTATAATATCGAGGAATTATTAAAGGGAAAATGCTACCGGCTAAACGGCATTCAATGTTTATAGTTGTATTGTCCTCTTCTGTTACCGAAGGCCTCTACCTGATTAGCTGAATTAATTGCTAGCTTTACAGTTTATTGCAGATATAAGTTGTGCTGTTTTTTTTCCTCGTTATGCTCGAAATTTCCAATTCTCCACTCAATAAACCGGTGAGATGATAATTCCATATTGCTGCCTTGTTGGTTTTGTTCGGATTGCTCTCTGTCTCTACTTTTTTGATTCTCTCACTTCATCTCTCGGTGTTCTTACACTTTTGTTCTGTTTCTCTCACTTTCCACTTTTTCATTTCACTAGAAGAGTTCCATCAAGGTGATGACAAACTTAATTAGAATTTTCTCTCCCCAGCATCTACCAGCAGCTGTATTTCTGGATAAAGGAGTGAAACCTTGGGTCTCTGTCTCACACTCTCTCCCTCTGTCACAGGGTCTGTTTTTTACATCTCTTCCTCATGCTCTCTCACATACAGATAAGCACAGAGGCACATGAGCACAGGCGTTACCTGCATCTTCTTTCCGCACCTCTTGACTGCCCAGGCCTCCAGTTACATTTTTTTTGCACTTTTTATACCATTCCTCATTCACTGTTAAATGATGCTGTGTCTGTTTGTGGCGATTAATGCTGTACGCTTTTTGATCTGTAAAATCTGTTCCCAGTTATAACTCTGCCAGGAGGTAGTTTGTTTTCACCGGTGTCTGTTTGTTTGTTTGTTTGTTTGTTTGGCTGTTCCTCAGTTAGCAGGATATCTCAAAAAGTTCTGGATGGATGTCTCTGAAATTTTGGATGTTGATAGATACTGTGCTAAGGAAGAAGTGATAAAATTTCGGTGAAGATGCGACTCAAATTTTTTATTCAGGATTCAAAATAATTTCTATGCGACTTTAAGACAGCAGGGTAGAGTGCCACTGTCACATGACACAAAGCCAGAGGGTCTCTGGTAATTCTGTCCCTTTTTAGATTTTGTTTAATTCTGTTCCCTGATGTTCCTTCTGAACCCGTTTGTTTTGATTCTTTTTACTCGTCAGATTTCTGTGCCTTGTTGGGTCTCTGGTAATGGTGTACTCATTTCAAAAATGTTGTATTTGTAACTATTTGAACTCGCATGTTCTTTTGCGGGAAATGTGATGTCATGGTACAAACTGTTTTGGAGTGAATTAATGTGTATGTATTGCTTTAGATGTTTGGAACAGATTCTTGGCGGTGGACGAGTGTCTCAGTGTTGTCACACATGGGCTTGTTTACAAAAGACAGTACGCGGCCACTGCACATTACTCACTAAACAAGAAACAAAAGGAAGGGTCCAACGAACTCCCTCCTTACTGACTCCCAATGTCACTGAAGGCTGAACAGATGAAGAGTAGTAATGCTAATCAAATTGCTAATGGCTGCTGGCCAACTAAGCCAGTCCCCCTTTCTCCCAACATGCAATTTACGGCAGAGCTACGCCCCTGCCTCACAGCCATAACCTCAGCCTTAAATCTGCACCAACCATTATAATGTCGACAGGTTTTAAGAAACTTCTGACGACATCTGAAGTCTATTATTTCCTAAACAAAGGCTTTCAGTGCAAATGGAAAGCATAATCTGCAGCTGAATATAAAAACAAACTTAACTATGCATACAAACTGCCCACGATATTTGCTCTTGATGGCTCGCTGGGCCCTTGTTCCAGGGGCGTGTTGGGCTGTTTTGGGCTGTTTGTAAACGCTGTGTCTTCTGGATGTCCCTCCAGTTGTCCTCTCTGATCATGCTGGTCGTTGTTGGCTCTTAAGGCTGTTACCCTGGTCACTTTTCATTAAAGGAGTTCAGTCTTTGCTTTTAGTGCTGTTCCTTAGTAACTTTTCATTTTGGCTATTCTGCGATCACTTTTAATTAATGCTGTTCTTTGGTCACTCTTAGTTAATCCTGTTCCTTCATCACTTAGGTTGATGCTGTTTTATTCGGTCACTTTTATTGAATTCTGTTCCTTGTCCACACTGAGTTAATGCTGTTCCTTGTCCACACTGAGTTAATGCTGTTCCTTGTCCACACTGAGTTAATGCTGTTCCTTGTCCACACTGAGTTAATGCTGTACCTTGTCCACACTGAGTTAATGCTGTTCCTTGTCCACACTGAGTTAATGCTGTACCTTGTCCACACTGAGTTAATGCTGTTCCTTGTCCACACTGAGTTAATGCTGTACCTTGTCCACAATGAGTTAATGCTGTACCTTGTCCACACTGAGTTAATGCTGTTCCTTGTCCACACTGAGTTAATGCTGTTCCTTGTCCACACTGAGTTAATGCTGTTCCTTGTCCACACTGAGTTAATGCTGTTCCTTGTCCACACTGAGTTAATGCTGTTCCTTGTCCACACTGAGTTAATGCTGTTCCTTGTCCACACTGAGTTAATGCTGTTCCTTGTCCACACTGAGTTAATGCTGTTCCTTGTCCACACTGAGTTAATGCTGTTCCTTGTCCACACTGAGTTAATGCTGTTCCTTGTCCACACTGAGTTAATGCTGTACTTTGTCCACACTGAGTTAATGCTGTACCTTGTCCACACTGAGTTAATGCTGTTCCTTGTCCACACTGAGTTAATGCTGTTCCTTGTCCACACTGAGTTAATGCTGTTCCTTGTCCACACTGAGTTAATGCTGTTCCTTGTCCACACTGAGTTAATGCTGTACCTTGTCCACACTGAGTTAATGCTGTTCCTTGTCCACACTGAGTTAATGCTGTACCTTGTCCACACTGAGTTAATGCTGTTCCTTGTCCACATTGAGTTAATGCTGTTCCTTGTCCACACTGAGTTAATGCTGTTCCTTGTCCACACTGAGTTAATGCTGTTCCTTGTCCACATTGAGTTAATGCTGTTCCTTGTCCACACTGAGTTAATGCTGTTCCTTGTCCACACTGAGTTAATGCTGTTCCTTGTCCACACTGAGTTAATGCTGTTCCTTGTCCACTCTGAGTTGATGCTGTTCCTTGTCCACTCAGTTTATTTCTTTCCCTTTTCACATTTAACCCCTTTGCTTGCCAACTCTATATTAGTTCTGTTCCTTGTTCATACTTAATTCTTTCCTCATCCACACTCTTCGTGCTGTTCCCTGTCCTCTCTTTGTGAATTCTGTTCCCTTTTTTCTTGTCCACTCTTATTCCTCGTTCAGGCGTAGGTAATTTCATCAGTGTCGTTCCCTTTTCCCTCATGGCAAATGCTCTTGCTTACTTTGGTTTGAGTGAAGACTCGTCTCCTTTAGCCTGTTGCTAATTCTGTTCCAGCTAATCTTAGTTATACCTGCATGTTGTCAGCTCTTTGCGAGTGGTATTCTGTGCTGCGCTTGTTAATGCTGTTCCTCATTAACTCTCTGTTTGAGCTTTTCTCATTTGCCAAGTTAATGGTGCTAGGTATCCTGATGGCGCTCGGGGGGTAATTTTTTTCCCACTCATTGCAAATAGTGTGCTGGCACTTTTGTCATATGTCAACCAATCTGCTTGTCTGATGACAGCAACAGAAGAAAAGTTTCCAAATTGTGCTGCTTGAAGTGATAAAAATCCAAAAATTGCCTCCAAAGTTGTGATAACATTCGGTAGAAGTGTTTTTTTTTTTTTTTCCTGTTTGGATAGTCAGGTTTGCCGTGTATCACTCTGTGTGAGTGAGTGGATGAAAGAGTATCACGTTGATGGTTGACGTCTTCCATATGTGTCTCTACTGAACAGAGATAGGGGACCTGAGGGAGCTGGAGACTCTGGACGTGTCGATGAACATCTTGAGCACTCTGCCGGCGCGGCTGAACCAGTGCCTGTCCCTGCAGTGCCTCACCGCCGACCGCAACTGCCTCCGCTGCCTGCCTCGGCAACTCACCCAGCTACACAACCTCAACGAGCTCAGCATGGCTGCCAACAGCCTGACTTCTCTGCCTCTGGGTGAGTGAGTGACAGGGGAAGGGGAGGGGCTGTATGTGAGTGACAGGGTAAGGGGAGGGTCTCTGTCCCTGTGTGACTGACTGAGTGACAGGAAGAGAGGAGGGGCTCTGTCACTGTGTGAGTGAGTGATGGGGGGAAGGGGAGGGGCTCTGTGGCTGTGTGAGTGAGTGAGTGACGGGGGAGGGGGGGGGGCTCTGTTTTTGTGTGAGTGAGTGAGTGACTGGGGAAGGGGAGGGGCTCTGTCTCTCTGTGAGTGACAAGGGAAGGGGAGGGGCTCTGTCGCTGTGTGAGTGAGTGAGTAACGGGAAGGGGAGGGGCTCTGTCTCTCTGAGTGAGTGAGTGACAGGGGAAGGGGTGGGCCTCTGTCTCTCTGTGAGTGACAAGGGAAGGGGAGGGGTTCTGTCGCTGTGTGAGTGAGTGAGTAACGGGAAGGGGAGGGGCTCTCTCTCGTGAGTGAGTGAGTGAGTGACAGGGGAAGGGGAGGGGCTCTGTCGCTGTGGGAGTGAGTGATGGGGGAAGGGGAGGGGCTCTGTCTCTCTGACTGAGTGAGTGACAGGGGAAGGGGAGGGGCTCTGTCTCTGTAAGTGAGGAAGCGACAGGGAGAGGGGAGGGGCTCTGTCGCTGTGTGAGTGACAGGGGAAGGGGAGGGGCTCTGTCTCTAAGTGAGTGAGCGACAGGGAGAGGGGAGGGGCTCTGGCTCTGTGGGAGGGAGTTATGAGAGAAGGGGAGTGGCTCCGTCTGTGTGAGTGAGTGAGTGAGTGAGTGAGTGGCAGGGGCAGTGGAGGGGCTCTGTTGCTGTGTCAGACAGGGGAAGGGGAGGGGCATGGTCTCTGTGTTAAGTGCATGACAGTGAATTTGAGGGGGAAGCGGTTAGGCACTGTTTCTGTGTGAGGAACGAGGGGGCACTGTCTCTGTGTGTATGTGACAAGAGGATAGGCGGAGCTCTTGCTGTGTGAGTGAGTGACTGGGACAGGGGAGGGGCAGACAGACAGGGAGGACTGGTAGGATGGTAACGGAGGAACTGCTGGTAACTTTGGGGCAGGGTCTGGGAGTTGCATGCTGTCTGTGTTTGGCAGGGTGAACTGGGGGTGTGTGGTTCACTGAAGCCCCTGTTAGCAGGTTTTTTGCACCCAAGGGTCTCCCCTACACACCTCCCCCATCTCATTACTGTCAGCCAGTGCTACTCCTCACCTGCTGTCCACTGTCAGCTGGGGTTTCCTTCTCTCTCCCTCTCTCTGTCTGTCTCTCTCTCTCTCCCTCTCTCCGCCCTCAGACTGTTTCTCTTTATTTCTTTATCTCTGGGTTTCATACTTACTCTTTTCCTTTCCATCTGTCTGTTCCTCTTTACCTCTCCCCTGCCATCTGGTTCCCTGATTATTTTTGTCTTCTCACAGAAATCCGTTGCAATAGCACCGGCACATTGGTTTATGTACATGGTTATATTTTTCTCTCAGGGAAACCATTTGAAAACGAAAAAGGGCAGAGACCAGGCCCAGTACTCCTGCCCCTTTAGAAACCCCTGAGGGCCTCTATCACCGACACCCAGCCAGACATTTGGAGTTAATTCTTCACCTACGGAGGTGGAGGGACTGTGAAGGCTGTCGGGTGGAGCTCGGAGGCGGAGGAAGAAAAATAGACGGAGTGGCTCAGAATGACAAAAGCATTGCTTGGCTCTGATTTCACAGGAATGGTCGGAAAATGTGTCCGCTAGAGAGAGCGGTCACGACAGCCAGGCAAAGTGCGTGTGTATGTTTTTTTTTTTTTTTTTTTTTTTTAGCATAATGATTCAGCAGACCTGCTCCAGTAGGAGATCTTCTGAAAATATACCTTCATATTCCTTGATTATTCTGCATTTTTTTTTGACCCCAAGACTTGGAAAAAAATATGGGGCGGTAGGAGAATTGCAGTGGTGCAGTAGTATTGATCTTGGCATTAAAGCTGAAATTTGCTTCAGTATTTTGGGCGCCATTTCATTTCACTTGTGAATAATTGGTGGCCTGCCCTTTCCGAAGGTTGTTTGGAACGTGACCATGGTCTCATGGAGTGTGTGGTGCAAAAAAGGAACAAAACTCATTCAGCTCTGAAATTTTAAATGAAGGTGATGACGATGATGATGATTATTGATGATTATGACACTACTCTTGATGGATTCAGCTCACATTTTTCTGGAAATCTCATGGAACTTATGTTCGGGGCTGGATTTGATCATAATGGTTCAGGAATGTAATGAATTGTGAGTTTAGACTGTAATAATGAATTGTATGTCTAACAAATGTATGTTGGTCCCGTGCAATTTGTGCACCTGTTACGTACAGAAATCTTGAGGAAGGGAACTCTGGCCACCATATTCTCCACAGTGCTGAAACCTTTGTTATCCGAGGTGGAGAGAGTTTATTCTCTGTGTTTCCCAAAGTGCTGACCCTTTGTTATCCGAGGAGGAGAGAGTTTATTCTCTGTGCACCGCCTTGTTTCTTGGGGTTGGCTTGAAAGGGGCAGCAATGGTAACCAAGTGTGTGCGGTGCTTGGGATAGTTTCCTCACTCTTCAGTTCAGTAGGATCTTCATTGACTAACGGTCAGTTAGGTCAGGGGTTCTTATGGGAGGAAGTTTTCCAGGTAACCCTCGGTAATTTTCTTTTTCATTCAAGAAGAAATAGAAGTACTTTTCCTCTTACCAACTTGTCTGTCCATGCAACTGGTTTCCCTAAGATTTAATTTCAAAATTTTCAGAATCATTTGGAAAACGTATCCATATTTGAACTTTGGTCAACTCTTCCTCCCAGAGTGTGGAACTGCAGACCTTGCTCATGTAATGGTCTGCATTCATCATTCTACCATTAGACAGAGTCTGGGTTAAAATGGTATCTTTGGGAGAGTTGCAAGGTGAAAACCATTCTTAACTAGGAGGAACATTTAGGCTCATCTCACATTTGCAAAAAAAAAAACACCAAAAAATGACCATGATGCGTTTTGGGATAATGCTCTTTGGTCTGATGATTAGAAAGTTTAACTTTTTAGAAGATATTGGACATGCGAAATTTCATTTAAACCTAGCGCAACATTTCAGAATGATAACATTATAGCAGCAGCATTCAAACATTGTTGTATTAAAATGACATGACGCTTTGCTCCAAAAAAACGCTGCTCTCTATCTGAAAATATAGCACATATCCACAGTAATGACAGAGGGAAATGTGGTACAGCAAACGGCTGAGGGCAGATACAGCAAGACAGGGGCTGAGGCTGTGCTTCTCCTGGGCCGTGTATAGATGAGACACAAGAGATTTCATCATGTTCACCATGGTGGAAAAATTCAATCATACCGTGGTCCACCTCATTGGTTGAGTTTGACCTAATGTTTTTAGCCAGATTACAGATGTATTATTCATAGACTGGCAGCAAAATGACAAATGGGAAAATACGGTGGTTATAAGTAACGTTACCAGTAATTTTGTAGTAATGTTTGGTCATTAGCTTTTGATGCTGTGTTATTAGTTTCTCAATTTTATTTACAATTGGATTAATTGGCTCCTTCATTTGTTTAATGCAGGCAACTAAGTGTCAATGTAATAAATCCAAGGTCCTCCCTATGGGGAAAAAAAAAGTGTGCAATTTGTGTAGATTTGTGTTTTACATAGTGTAGAATCAGCATTGTGTGGCCTCAGTCTCCTTGTTAATGCGGCGGGGTGTAACCTGAGGGCCCCCTTCCGTCGTTTGGAGGTGAGTGATTATGGGGGTGTCCCTCACTGAGAGGAGAGGGTGACTGATTGTCGGGGCGTCTCTTGCAGATCTAGGACGCTCCCGAGAGCTGCAGTTTGTCTTCGTCGACAACAACGTTCATCTGAAGGGCCTTCCATCCTTCCTGTACAACAAGGTGATCGGATGCAGTGGGTACGAGATGATGCCTTTGGCTCTACCTATTTATCCTTCTCCTGTCACAACCGCGCTCTCAGTTTCTCATCTTCTCTCTCCCAGCCATTGTTTTTCTCTTCTTTTATCTACTTCCATTCTCCGCCTCTCACTTCATCTTCTGCTTCTTTCTGTCTCCATCCTGTTGTGTCTTCCAAACTGCTGAAAGCATGACTGTCCATCCTGCCGTCCTGACCCCGCTCTCTGTTGCACTGCCTTACATTCCACACCCTGCACCTTGCTTCTTTTCATGAACCTCCCACCCTGGTTTATCTCCGCAAGGCATTCACCTTCCTCCTTTTGTGTCTCTATCTCCTCTCTGAAACTTCCATCATTCTGGTCCTACCTGAAAATGTACACTACAGGCCAAAAGTTTGGGGCCACCCTCAGATTTTTAAAAAAGACAATGACCCCAAAGATTCTTCAAAGCTTTGCCGGAACTACATTCATTCAAAAGAGGAGCAGAATGTCTTAAGAAACATGATTTGGCCGCCACAGTCTCCAGACCTTTCTCCTATTGAACTTGCATGGGATAAACGTGATAGGCAGGTCCGGTGCTCCAACCCCAGCAACGAAAAACAGTTGTTTGGACACTTGAAATCTGCACGGGAATCACTGCCAGCAGCACACTTCAAGAAACTGTCACATTGCATGCCAAGAATTTGTGACACAGTGATCGAGGCTAAGTGTGGCTATTTCGATGAATCGAAAGTCTGAGCAAAGTCTCTCGAAAATGTCTTGTTCAGCCTGAATCCTTGCTGGAAACATGAATGTATGACGTATTGAAACTGTCTCGGCCCCTTACATCACAATGAACTGAAATGAAATGCAGAACATGGTGTTTTGATTTGATTTTTTTTTTAAATCCGAGGGTGGCCCCAAACTTTTGGCCTGTAATGTACATCCTAAATATTGAAATTGCTATTGATTTATTAAATTTGCGTGTACTTCTTAAGCCTTCTGAAGCTTCTCTTAACACTATCAAGTGTTTCATATTTTCAGCCCTTGTAGTATGTATGATGTGCACCTGTATTGATCTTTAAGTGCTGTATACGATTAGCATTGTACTGATGGACTAGGGTGCCTGTGGACTCTTTCTGTGACGTTTGAGCATTGAGCGGTGGTTGGCTCGGACTGCCCCCTACAGGTGTGGATTGTCGGCGCAGGTTCCCGACGCGAAGCTGCTTTCTGTGATGCTGGAGGAGGTTAGCGTGCCCTTACCGGCTGAGGTGAAGTCCGTCAGCCTGGAGACGGAGAGGGTCATGCCCCTGGAAGAGCTGGCCATGAGGGTCCTGCACTGCATGTGCAGCCCTTTTCTCAAAGGTGAGTGACCACTGCCACTCTCCTGCCTAAATTACCCTCGCTTATCTTCCTCATACAAGCATGCTTCCCTGCCTTACACATACCTGCCTACCTGCCTTTAACACTCCCACCTACCTTCCTCAAACACCTGCATTTACCTGTCTCAAACACTCCGACCTACCGGCCTCAAAACACCTGCACTCACCTGCCTTACAACCCCCCCACCTGCCTGCCTAGAACACTCATCCTCACTGGACTTAATCTCAGTGATTTCCTCCAGGAATTTTAATCATTGAAAGAAATGCACAAAAATATGCAGTTGAACGACTACCTCACCACAACAATGGAGGACCTAGTGTGGTTCTTAACTTAAGCTTTAGGATTCTGTGCTGTGATTGTGCTCTTTGTTGGTTGTAACAAAGCTGCAACTCTCAACTTGATCCTTCATACTTGACTGCCTTGCAGTAAATTTGCAGTCAGTTTTGTAATTTTAGCTCTACACAGCAGACATCCCCAGCAGCGCGCCTAAATTTAGAAGAGGACTGGGAGCTCATAAGTTTTGGGGTGAACCAGAGCTGAGGCGAAGATGCTTCGGCCCCCTGCAGTAATTCACACCCAGGATCTTGTTAAAACTGAGGAACAAAGCCAGCAATGTTCACCCATGAGGTTTCAGATGAAGTTGGCATTTTGTTTCTACCCGCTGTCTGTTTCCATCGGTTTGGGTATTTGCTAGGGTGATTATATAAAGAAAAATTGGAATTGTTTAAAGATTATGTGTGCATCCCCACACTAATTGTTAACCCCTTTGTACAGATATGGATGCCGGCGTCCATAAATTCCAAACTTTAATTCCTAAATTATTCTGTAATTGAATTTCCAAATGTCTTGCTTCACTTGAATAATTTTCGAGAGTCTCTGTGACACAAATACTGAGTTATAAAACTTAAATAGGCTCGTGCATAACAGGAAAAATTGGCTTGTATTCTGCACAAAGGAGTTCAGTTGCTAGACTATTTGGGATTTTGCCCTCTGTTGCTCTGAGAATGGTCACTAATTGGAAATAGACAAGCCATCTTATTATTTGGCTCCTACCAGGTGAACAGTGGTCCATAGAACTGCTCCAGTTGGTTACTGAGTTTCAGGCCACTTAGTATCTGTCAGTGTACCTGCCTGCACTGGCTCAACATTCCTTAGTGGATGCAAAACCTGGAGAGGAACCTTTTCTTATAGTGATGGAGGACGATTGAGGGCAGGTATTGGAGAATTGAGGTGAGCATACTGTCTAATAGGACACAAGAGGCTCAGCAGTGTTGGGAATATGGCCTTTTAAAAATCTGTCTGAAGTTGCTGGACCCGAATACTCCGCAGGGCCAGATTTTATTGTGCCAAGTATTTTATGTGGTGGATATAGGATCCCTACTTTATATTGTTCTCATTTCCTTCAGTTTATCACTGCATTCTTTCATATTTGGAAATCTGGGAAATTCCCAGTGTACGAGTTTTATTCCAGCGAGAGATGTTGCCAGCAGTCAGTGTGGATGTACAGTGCCCTCTGTTATTATTGGCACCCCTGGTTAAGATGTGCTCTTTAGCTTCGAATAAATTCAGTTTTTTCTAAATAATATTGGGCCACAATGAAAAAAAGAGGAAAATACAACATTTAATTCAAGTGCATTTATTCAGTGGGAAAAAAATCCAACATTAAGAAATAATTCTTTTTCATCAAATCATGTGTGCCACAATTATTAGCATGTCTGATGTTAATACTTTTGCCAACAGAACAGCACCTAATCTTCTCCAATAATGTCTCACAAGATTGGAGAATACAGAAAGAGGGATCTTCCACCATTCCTCTTTGCACAATCTCTCTAAATCACCCAGCGACCTGCGTCCTCTCCTCTGCACTCTCCTCTTCAGCTCACTCCACAGGTTTTCAATGGGGTTGAGGTCTGGGGACTGAGATGGCCATGGGAGGAGCTTGATTCACTGTCTGGTGAATCATTTCTTTGTAGATTTGGCCACATGTTTAGGGTCATTATCTTGCTGGAAGACCCAGTGACAACCCGACAAGCTTTCGGGCAGAGGCCGCCAGATTTTGATTTAAAATGTTTTGGTATTTCGAAGCGTTCATGATGCCATGCACCCTAACAAGGTTTCCAGGGCCTCTGGAAGAGAATCAGGCCCACAGCATCATCGATCCTCCGCAATGACTCACAGTGGGCATGAGGTGCTTTTCTGCATACTCATTTTTACCCCTCAGCCCTCAAGGCTGACGAGGTATTGCTATCCTTCATGCGGTTGAGTGGGCGGGCGGGTGGGTGTCTCCAAAAACTTTGACATCAGGCTGAGGGGTATTCCGTGCATTGCACGCCTATTTTTACCCCTCAGCCCTCAAGGCTGACGAGGTATTGCTATCCTTCGTGCGGTTGGGCGGGTGGGCGGGCGGCCGTCTCCAAAAACTTCGACATAGGGCTGAGGGGTATTCCGTGCATTGCACGCCTATTTTTACCCCTCAGCCCTCAAGGCTGACGAGGTATTGCTATCCTTCGTGCGGTTGGGCGGGTGGGCGGGCGGCGGGCGGGCGGGCGTCTCCAAAAACTTCGACATCGGGCTGAGGGGTATTCTGTGCATTGCACGCCTATTTTTTATATATATATATATATTTTTTTTTTTTAAATATTTTTTGTGTTCTGCCAGACCCACTTAGTGTTTGTTGCCAAAAAGCTCTATCTTGGTCTCATCTGACCAAAGCACACAGTCCCAGTACTGCTTGGTGAACTCCAGACATTTGCGTTTATGATTGTGAGTGAGAAAAGTTTTTTTCCGTGCATGCCTCCCAAACAGCTTGTTGGCATGTAGATAGGGCCTGATGGTTGTTTTGGAGACTTTGTGACCCCAAGATGCTACCATTTGTTTCAATTCTTTAACAGTGAGTTTTGGAGAATTTTTTATTTCTCTTACCATCCTCTTCACTGTGAGTGGTGGCAAAATAACCTTGCGTCCTCGTCCAGGCTTGTTTACCACCGTTCCAGTTGTTTTAAGCTTCTTAATGATTCCTCTGACAGTAGATTAGGGCAGGTGAGAGGCTATTTTCTTGTAGCCATTGCCTGACTTGTGAAGGTTGACACACATCTGCCTTACTTGAATGGCGTGTTCCTTTGTCTTTCCCTCGTTGAAGAGTGGATAAGAGATATGGTCTCTGTGTCACATCGTATTTATACCCCAGGGAAACAGGAAGTGATCAATTACTAATTAAATGTCCCTAGATACTCTGATCAACTTTGTAAACTACTGTAGAAATGACAGGAATGCTTCAATTACATTTATTTCCTAGGAATTGCTAGGGACGCCAATAATTGTGGAACAGGTGATTTCATGAAAAATATTTTTTTCTGAGTCAGGGATTTTTTTTTTCCCCTTAAAATTCACTTGAGTTGAAGTTGCATTTTTCTGCAATTTTCAGTGTGAGAGTATGCTTCTGCAATAAAAATTGAATTTATTTTAAGGCTTTTAACACATCTTAACCAGGGGTACCAATAATTATGGAGGGCGCTGTAAGTAATATGAACTCCAACCAATTCCCTGGCCAGTCGGGCTTGTGACAGAAAAAAGTCAGTAGCCTGCAGAAGATTTTACAAGCCCGACTGAAAAAGACTAGAACATCCCATGATAGTGGCCAAGGTACAAACTTTATTTAAATACTTTATACAAATCAAAAAGAAATGTTCATAAATGGAAAAGGGTAAGAGTTTTCATGAAACTGATTATTTCATACGTCTTGTGTTCATACACTGCCTGGCCAAAAAAAAGTCACCTCCTGAATTTAACCAAGCTGAAAGGTAAGAGCCTTCTATTGGACGTGACGCAGTGACGCAGTTAATACCTTCTCATTTCTTAAACAACCATGTCATATCATATCTTGTAGTCGTGGAAAAGACGTTAGTCATTTGTAAAAGGGTCAAATTATTGAGATGAAGTTGACATACATTTCGGCCATTTCTCATTGAGAGGAGGTTGCCAAAGCCATGTTGTCACGTCTGTTCCTTGCATCAGCCTACGTACGTGAGCTTACACTCTTCCCTCCCCCTCCTCGGACTCAATACTGTTAATCATAATATTATTGCAAACAGGAGCGTCTGTTCGGTTACTAGCCTTCTTCTGTTGCTGTCGAGGCTTACTACCCTGCCAAGACAACTGCCACGAGCGTATTCTTTTAGAATAATCATACAAAAGAGTGAAAAAGAGAAATGTTGTGTTACTGTAAAGAGTGAGAAAATGATGTTGATCTAAAGTCATATTAAATGAAGATCATGCAGAATATTAGCTCAGCGGTTGGGCGAGGGGTCTGAGCTTATCTGGACACCCCAAACTAATTTTCACTTGCCATCCCGGGCGAGTGCGAAGATCGAGCCCAGTACAGTATATTTTCAAAACAAATCTTAATCATTCAAACCTCTGTTGATGCATTTTGCTGGTATCCAATCGTAATGTGTGGCAGTTTGTACTGAATAAGTTTAAGAAAAATCCATGTTTTAAAAAAAAAAATGTTCACCTGTTATTGCTTTCACGCTTAAAATGCATTTGCTGTATTGTTTTGACATATCTGGAACATGAATTAACGTAAATAATGAATGCGCCAACACATAATCTCTTGTTAAATGTTATATCTCTGTATTACTTTAATTGTGACAACATTGTTTTCTGTTTTGCTTGGAGAATGTTAATATTGTTGAGCGCTCACATAAAGGCTTTGGCCATAAAATGGGATTTGGCACAGGATATAACGTGAGAACATTTATTTGTTTTTCCTTCTTTTTTATGAAGTATAATGTTTTTTTTCCTGTACCCACGCAATACATAGTTTGGCAAAAACTCTATCTTACTCAACTATGGCATCGCTCACTGGACCGTGAATGGTCTGTGAGGATCTGTATCAATAGTTACGTGCACCTATTGAGCATCCATGAATGTTTTTGCCTTTGTCACATGCAGATTTATAGGAAAGTATTAAATCGAATTTCATGTTCAAATATCAGAGGACATTTATTCTGTTTCACTGTTTTTTATTATGCCTTTTTTATTAAGCCTCATTTTTCTTTTTGTTGGAAAAATATTTAAGTAATTACAACAGACACTTAGAGTTCACTTCGCTTGTGAGGTAATGGGCATGAAAGATATGCAAAGCGTTGGTAAATTCAATAAGGGCCCAGATTCACACATTTTCAACATGGAGTTGGGCCCTTATTGAATTCACTGATTCAAAATGAAGTAGGGGATGGTTTCTACATGATAGGAGGACAGAACCGCACACTGACACGGGAGATGGTGACGGAGGCAATGAAAAGGCCTTACTTTGTGATTCCAGAATAGCAGTGATTAGGCGTATCTGAGGTTCTCAGTAAGTCTGAATGTACTCTCTGGCCTAATCACAAATTATCAGACGCTCGGTTGTCATCTTTGCCTGGGATGTTTGCACAAATTTGTAAACCAGTGGTGCCAGTCATTTTGAGTCTTATTTTTACTTAAAAAAAGATTACTTGACGAAAAAATACTTAAACATGAGAATAAATATTTGGAAGTAAACGGATTCAGTTTTGTCGTGATCATACGTAGGACACAGATTGTTAACCATGTTGTTTATTTTCTTCATCTGTTTTGTCCATGGGCGCTTAATTCTTCAATGACTGTATATTTATATGTGGAAAATCTATATCTTAATTCCTTTTGTGATTGCATGATTTGAGTGTGACACAAAAATTAATGAGCAATAATTTTTCACATGGTTATGGATTATACGATCTTAGACTGATATTCCTCAATCGAACGCTGAGCTGTTTTGATCTGGCCTGCTCAGTCTGTGAGGTAGATGTGGTTGAGTATTGGGTTGGCAATTGTTGATTAGCTGTTGTTTACTCTGTTCCACACAGATGTGAAGTTCTCGCCCCCGATCTCATTACCCACCTCCCTTCTGGAGCTGCTGTGCTGTCCCCTGGGCCACTGCCACCGCTGCAGCCAGCCAATGTTTACCATCGTCTACCCCAAACTCTTCCCGCTAAGAGAGACCGCCCTGGCGGGGGTGCACCGCAGGTACCAGCCCCCCAATGACAGCCGCACCCCCACATCCCTCCCAGTGCAAAACATTCTGCTTTCCCCCGACACCCACCACAGCTACACACCGTTTACTCGCAGCGACAGCGACCGCAGCCAGACGCTCCTCTCCTACTGACAATAAGGACAGCGATACTCTCTTTACTTTCATTTACAGTCGCCATGGCGATGTCCCTCGATCCCTTTGATGATAATAACAACAGCCTCTACAGAGGGGGTGGGGAACCTTATCCAGAAAGGGCCGGTGTGGGTGCAGGCTCTCATTCCAACCAAGCTGCTACACGCCTGATTCTACTAATCAGCCTCTGGAATCTTTGCGAAGGACCTTGATTACGAGAATCAGGTGTGTAATTACCTGGTTGGAATGTAACCTGCACCCACACTGGCCCTTTCTGGAAAAGGTTCACCGCCCCGGCTTTACTGCAACAGTGCATGCCAGGTAAAAACTGCACGGGCACCAATCAGTGGCTCCTGCCAATTCTCCAGCAGGCACTATTTTTTTCACTCCTGCAATATATTTGGCAGGCATGCTTTTCACTCACTGGCTCCCATTGTGCTTCAGCTTTAACTGCACATGTGTATGCAGCCCACTTTATTTCTTCTTTGCTTCATAAGTGTACTCATATTGTGCATGTAATGGTGCCTGCAAGCACTAAGCCACCTACTCCATTCTTCACCTGTCCTGGTGTCCTGTCCTGTCCTTGGCCTGTAGGCTGCCATTAGTACATTTAGTACATAGCCTTTTGGCCATACATATATTTTATCTTGATAACCTCATAACTGTATCAGTTACCATGGTTAACAGTGCTAGTACCAAGCCAAGCCGCTAGTACCAAGGCAGATTTGCTTTAACTGCTGCTTCCAAGCTAAAATCCATCCATCCTCACCCAGTCCCAAAATGTAGTTAAATAACCATATTTTTTACGAGAGAGGAGGGAGAGAGATTTTCCATCGTCAGGACTCAAGAAATCCATTTTTTATATCCCCGCAACGACGTAGTCGAGGGTATATAGCGCTCCGCGCGTCTGTCCGTCTGTCCGTGTGTCTGTGCGTCCGGATTCGTTCAAACATAAAGCGGGGGTATGTGAGCTCTGCTCGCTTCTACACTTGTTCAGATTTCTCGGTCATTCAGACTGAAAAACAAATTAATAACAGAACATTTGAAAAGTAATGTCTTTCTTTATAAGAGACACACGGTTTGATATCCTAATATAGCCAGACTTATAGTTCAGCGTTGTGTTGCATGTAATGAATAAAAAGGCAAAGACCACTCCTCTCTTGCCAGCCAACAGATTTTTATTCTGCGTGCAACGCATTAATATCAGTACAGCAACTTTGCATGTCGCATTTCTACATCTAAAGCTCTCCACAGCAGAGCTTAGTTCTAACTGAGTATACAGCATGTCATAACATTTTCCAGTTAACAAGACTGAAAACATTACCTCCTTTTACCCTCGATGGCGGAAGTGATTTAGAAACGGGGAGCTCACGTACCCGCATGCAACGCATTAATGTCAGTACTGCAACTTCACATGTCACGTTTCCACAAGCACAACCTTTTTTTTTTCCCCTCCACGACCCCTCTTCTTTGCAGGTCAGCTTTATTCCATTGCTGAAAATAATTATGACACATAATGAAGCACCTCCGCTGAGGAAAATAACGTTGTACCAAAGAAAACATACACACTAACATACATACACATAGTGAGGAGGCACTGACAAGACAAAACTTTTCTTGAGTTCATTAAGGTCAACCCATTCCACCCCCCCCCCCCCCCCATATAATCCCACCCTCCCCCGATCCTCAGACGACATCCAGATTTTGCACTGTGAGTAATCATGTTTGAGAAAGAAAAAAGAAAAAAAGACAGATAAAAAAATTGAGACAAGAATGAAAAGGAGAAAGAAAAATAACAATAAAATAAGGAAATAAGTAATACAAATAAGCACATAAATAACGAGTGGCGACAGTAACTGCAATAGTCATAATGTTAACCAATCCCATAGCCAGTGAAGTTTACAAATCAAATGAATTACTGATGAAACAATTGGTGGTGGAAGCAGAGTGTGCCATGCTGTAATTTATATCCAGTATTATACAGTCATGATGTATTCCTCCAATAGAAAATTTCCCTTGCAAGTTTGAAGCAATTTTTTCCATATTTATCATATCAATTGCTTCATTAATCCATTCTTTGAGTTGGTATGTTTAGATCAATCCAGTTATTTGCAATTACAGTTTTTGTTACCTTGCATATTGAAAGAAAAACATTTCTATCATTAGGTGAAATTTTTTTGTAGTTATGGAGGTCTCCTGAAATACATGTTTGTGGGCACAAACAAGCGCACCTTTAAATCAGAGATGGAAGAAACGACAAACTGCATGAGCAACCACATAATGCTCCATTAGCCTGGACTTACGATATGTAAATTAGCATGCTTCACAAAAGTGCTGTACACGATAAAATAAAAATGTATAAACACCAACATAACAATCGAAGCAATATCTTTGACCTCTACAAAGAAGTATCTTCGCCTCAGTTTAGCATTTTACTGCATTTTCTAAAACCATTGAAAAGAGCGCTTGTTTCATCTTACCTTTCCACAGCAGAGCTCAATACCGACAAGAATACCGCAAATTTCGAGAAGGTTAGGTCACCAAAATGTCAATGATCAAACATCTACTGAACTAAAGAAAATTCCCCAAAAACAAGATATGCATAGATAAGAGGAAAAGAATAATAATGTACAAACAGAAATTGATTTTTAGTGAAATGCATTGCATGTACACACACACTTCCGATACCGAGAACAAAACCTGAATGATAGACGTAGAATGTTTTTTTTTTTCTCTGAAATTTTTACTGAGGTCCAAGATTGCAAGTTATGGCTATGATGATGGGTCGGATGTGCTGAACTGAATATGAGATGCTTCCTCACAGCTGGCACTGGTTGCCTTGATTTGAGAGAATGTTGCGATTGCTAGTTTTGATTGACATTGTCGTCATTGTCATGGTCTACCGGGATAGGTCAAATGGGCTAACGCTTGGATTAAATAGTGGCGTGCCCCTGAAATGACTGACGGGCGGGTAACATCGCGCCTGTGAGGAGGACTTTGACGGGCTTTCACCGGCGCCGGCGCAATCGCGCCCGTCTCGTGGTGTGCACTGCAGCAAACCCCTCTCCCCTCGACTAACCTCAAAGCACCCTCTTCCATTAACATCGATAACAATGTGCTCCTCTCACACCAATGATAATCACAGTAATGAACACCCACCAACCCCCTCCCTTACACAGCAGTAGCCCCAGAAATGCACTCCTCTGCCCCTGAAAACAAGTGTGACAATGAGGCAGAATTCCTCTGCTTAATCTGATGTCACTCTGTTTGTCGGCTCCTATGAAGAAACCGCGCACCATGATCTTCCGTTCTTCAGTCAGTCAGCTGCAATTGTTGCACATTCCTCCCTGCACTTTCGCTTTCTACCACTCTCTCTCTGACGAGCTTTTGCCTCTCTGTTCAGGTTTTGGTGCAGGAGGGTGCAGGTTAGATATGCTTTCGTTAATGGGTTTGAGCTCAGGCGTTGTAGACAGATAGGGGTGGTAGAGGAGGATGCGTATATTGTTGTGTCGAGTCAGATGTGTTTATATGTTAGTTTGGCTTTTGGAACAGAATTTTGCAGGTTAGATGCAGGGAAGTGTTTGCTTGGAGTTTGGAGCAGATTTTTTTTTTTTTTTTTTGTTTGTTAGATGCAGATCCTTGTAGATGCTTAGGTTTTGATTTGCGGCAAAAGGATGCAGGATAGATGCAGATTGATGTTGATGCTTGACTTGGTGTTTTGGAGCAGAATTTTGGTTGTTAAATACAGATCTGTGCACATGTTTTGGCTTTGGTTTTAGAGCAGATTGTTGTTGGTTAGATGTTAGTCTGTGGAGATGACTTGGTATTTTAGAGTATAATGATCCTGGGCAGATCCATATCTGTGAGGATGTTCAACTTGGTGTTTTGGGGCACAATGGTATTTGCAAGGTGCAGATCTGTGTAGGTGTTTGTGTTTTGTGTTTTCAGCAGAATGTGGTTAGATGCAAATCTTTGGTAATGTTAGAGTTTTGCAGCAAAATGTCAGTGGTTGGATGCAGATCTTTGGTAATATTAGGGTTTGGCGCAGAATGTCAGTGGCAAGATGCAGATCTGTGTGGATGTTTGTGTTTTAGTTCTGCAGCAGAATTTTGGTGGTTAGATGCAGGGTTTCAGAGCAGAATGGCAGTGGCGAGATGCAGATCTGAGTAGATCTTTGTGTTTTTGTTTTTTGGCGGAATGTTGGTGGTTAGGTGTCGATCTTTGTTAATGTTTGGGTTTTGCAGTAGAATGGCAGTGGCAAGATGCAGGTCTATGTGGATGTTTGGGCTTTGATTCTGGAGCGGAGTGAGGCAGTTTAGTTGTTCCTCCATGTTGCTGTTTGCGTTAAAGTTTGGGGTCTAAATGCAGGCCTCATGGAGAATTTGAGCTTATAGGATGCCGCTCACTGGTGATGTCATTCACAAATGAGGTTGGGTGCATGCCGGGAGTCTGAAGAGAGCCAATCCCTAGCGTTCCCAACATGCTTAAAACCTCCCACTATCCCTCCCCTCCGCCTGCGATCACCTGGGCAACCAGCCAAATAAGTGCTTAGGGGTTTGGGCGGGGTCTCTTGCATCTGACATCCAGTGTCAGTAGGGTTCCCGCAGCCTCTGCTGTCTCTGGAGCCAAGGTATCAGTGGGGTCTTCGCCGCACTACTGCTTAATCAAGTAACCCCACTTAAATCCAAAATAAAAACTGCCCTTTAATGTACCGCTATACTTGTGCTTAGGGGTTAAAATGGCGTAGCCACTGACCGTGCATCGGTCTCTCAGCGCACTGGTTTCTGTGCTGATGGATCCAGCCCTGACTGCCCTGCTGTGCCAAACCTTTCCTGCAGTGTCGGGGGTTAACCCTTAGAGTGCTAGCTACTGTTGCTCAATGATGTAAGACATCAAAATCAAAGCTGTTGAAAACCAATCATGTGGCGACTTTTTTAAAAGAACTCCCACTGGGGAGCTCTTTTAAACAAGTCGCACCATGATAGGTTTTCAGCAGCACTAGATAATTAAATTTATATATTTAAAAAATGTATTTCAGCCCTCTTAGGGTTAATGGCTTTATCAGTCCCGTATCCCAGGAGTCTGAGCTCCATGTCTCCTGAGGGCTGTTTGGAAAGTTTCTCGACTCCTTGTGTGGCAGTTGGTCCCATGGCAGCGTGGCTGTGAAGAAGAAGCTCGTCACGATTGGCTGCAGATGCTGGTTCCTGTCCCAGTTTTGCCCCCCCCCCCCATTTATTTTTCTGGAACACTGCAGAGGCGAAACCATTCGGGCAAATCTTGCGGACAAGCGCCGCTCCTGCATTAGCCAGACAGCTACCTTTGATCGTTTTGTCCCATAGTAGATTGGATTCAATAAAACTGGACATATGTAAATACAAGTCATTCAGAACAAAGCAATACATTTTTGATGAAACTGTGCAGAAATTCTTGGTTTGCCATCAAATCACTGCTGGCAGTTGAGAAATTGCTGGTTAAACACCATTTTTGAGTAAAAAGAACCCAGCCTTGGACAGCATCTGCTCTTACTGAGCCATCTGTAGTGGTTGCTATCTTCAAGAGGTGATAATGGCAATGGCCATCTCTGCAGTATGGTCTTTTGTGGAAGAGCTCTGCAGTGGTGGCCTGCCTCACTTCATCGAGTATGTTAACTCAGTGTCACACATGGATGTGCAACGTCAGGTATTTTGCTGAATTTGACCTTTAACCTTTGACCTTAGCGCTGTGACCTTGAGGCTGGAAATCTTTTACGGGCCGAGGGTATTCAGCAACGCGTTACGTTTTAACTTTTCAGCTTGTGGTCTTTCACTATCATGGTTTTGTTGTCCTTTTGTGGTCACCTTACCATAAGCTTTTTTTCAACAGGACCACTGTGAGCTTTGTGGCGTACTGCTGCTCCAGTCAGTGCGTGCGGACGTTCGACCTCCAGAGCTGATCTAAAGAAAGGGGTGATCAGGTAAGGGGAAGGGGGAGTATAAATCTCCCCGGAAACCTCCTCACTCCCTCCGACCAGGAAGCTGGGATCTCCTGGTCTCCTCAGCATTTTCCGAGGAAAATGGGCTGGATTCTAATCAGAACTTTGACCGGAGCTGACCCAACTGCACTTTGACCAGTTCACTGACTGAAAAAAAACATGTCTGACTTGATGTTTCTTTGAGTTTGATGCTAGTATGAATGGTAGTATCTCTCTTAGACAATTAATGTTCTCAGTTGCAGTTTTTGCACTGTTCTAAAAACATTGGCTGGGCCGGGCCTTGATCAGAGCGAATAAGAGCTATTGCAGTTCCCATGGTCACAGCCCAGTCTAGGCCGCGACGCCCCATTTCTACAAGCAGCTATTGTACAAAACATTCCTCAGTCTCTGTTCCCTCGTGGAATTTATTTTCATATTTTACAGAGGATTTATTTCAAACATGGCACTGATTTGGCAAGCAGAAGAGGTAGTCTAAAAAAATAATAAATTGAATTCCAATTTGTCATGTGTCACAAAACCCATCATTCATAATTGTTGTCGTGATGAGATATTTATATCCATAAGAATGGCAGTACTCCCCATAATTGTGTTTCTGTTTGAAACCATGGGCTTAGAATGCAGAATTTTCATATGGACTGTTTATTCACTGGAGCAATATTACATAAGTGCCTGATTTACTAAGACCCATTGCATGTATGAACATGTTTAGCAGTCATTGTTTGTCGTTATTTTTCCTGTGTCGACGTTCTTAGTAAATCAGGCCCAAGTACATTAGAGACACAGTTCTCTTTCCTTTTACTTGGGGTATTTGTTTGTCCATTGAGTTCAGTTGGTAACGCAAGTTCCTGAAATATTTGTTGCAGGTAATCTGCTTAAAACGGTCCTAATGGTTGATCGATAATACACACAGAAAATGTATTCATGAACTTAATCAACTCTGTT
This sequence comes from Gymnothorax reevesii, assembly GCA_029721435.1. NCBI lineage: Eukaryota > Metazoa > Chordata > Actinopteri > Anguilliformes > Muraenidae > Gymnothorax > Gymnothorax reevesii. Next base: position 24,256,497 of record CM056574.1, on the reverse strand, counting down.
CATTTCTCTTCATGCATTTCTGTTCAACGATGCTAAGGGTTTGTTTTGTGCAGGTTTCCATCAAACTAGTGTGCTTTTATCGAAGTATACAATGCTATAGCTGGTAAGTGGATTGTATTAAGCCTCACTGGTGGTGACAGAATGTTTTAATGCAATTTTGCTGATGAAATATGGTGACTTGTTTGTGACTTACTTTCAGATATTTGTTGAAAATAAAGTCTGAATTTTTGGATATAATTACAGGGTTATATTTGGAAAGATTTATGTGTATGTTTTTCTTATATAAGTCTGTCTGAGAGATGTCTCAGTGATGAATTGGTTAGGATGCTGTGTTTGTCTTAATGCGGGACACCAATTCAGTGTTACAAGAAAACTGCGGATTCACTGGTCATAAAATTCATTTTATAACAAAAAACACAGATTTAAATGAACATTATACCCCCCACAACGAAGTTTAGGGGGGTATACTGGATTTGTTTTGTCCGTCCGTGTGTGCGTGCCTGCGTGTGTCTGTGTGTGTGTGCGTGCGTCTGTGCGTCCGGACCTAGATCTCATAACCTACTCATCCGATTTTGAACATGAACATTTTTTTTTTCTTGCTGGAAGGTCTATAGACTGTGGTACTGCCCGACTACTTGTTGTTGCGGGGGGTATCCTGTAAGCCATGCTTACTGACTAAATCTAGTTAATAATGGTTATAATAAAATAGTTTAATGAATGAATGAACTAAAACTAAGCATAAACTGACTGATCTTTCTCACAAAATAAGGAGGCTAATGTTAGGATGAGTGTGTCAGTGTATACGGGTGAGTGAGCGCGTGTACAAGTGTGCGTGTACATGTACTTCATCTAGGGCACAAAAGGAGAAGGAATGTGGTTTTTTTCAGTAGTAGTCTCGGAGATTTTCTTGAAGACAGACCACATGAGTGGTGTAACAACTCTACAGGCTTTGGTGAGCCTAACCAAGCAAACATCTTATGTTAGTCATTGAATAATAATAAAAACTACATGTACATACAAAACTATAGCTACTGTCTTGTCCCTTGCCAGTTTAACAGTCGGGCGTCTTGAGGGATTAGTCCATTTTTGGGCCAGGTAACGGAGCTACAAAATTGGTGTATTTTCTATCATAGCTCCAAAATTGGTAAGATGGAGTTACAATTTAAATGGCTTTGTGTAGGTCTTCCTAGTTCTTCAAACAACAAAATAGCTAAGTTTGTTCATTTGACTTATTTTGGGTGAAAACGGCAAAAAACTGGTCAGTAACGGAGTTACAAATTTGCAACTTTGTTACTGACCAGATTTTTGCCGTTTTCACCCAAAATAAGTCAATTGAACTAATTTAGCTATTTTGTTGTTGGTTGTGCTAGGGACGGCCTACACAAATCCATTTAAATTGTAACTCTGTTGTTATGCCCTCGGATTTGGGAACGAGGCATAATAACAGAAACACTAATAGCTCCTCTGTTTTGTAGTAAAATGTAGACATAGGTAACACACATTTAGTGGCATGGCAGCCGAGCACTGCGATTGGTGACTGGTTGGGGAAATCGGGACGATACCTCGTGCCCTGACTGGGCAGTGGTTAGTCATGGGAGGGGTGTCCCTTTTACATAGGCCAAAAATCAAAGGTAGTTTGGGCAATATGCCGGAGCCCTGAAGTGGCAGACATTCCCTAAACTCTTGTTTTCCTGACCATGCGATTCTGTATTATTTTAACTCGTCATCAATCAGACTGCCATGTTTTCAAACAATAACTCACTATAATGAATCAAAGAACCGAACGACGGCTATTCGAAGGTGTAGCGGCAGCTTGAGGTTGCCCTGGGATGCCATGGTGCCGTTGTGAGGGGAGGTAAGTCCCGGCTTTCCCTCTCCCTTCGCCAGCCTGCCTTCTTTTACAAGCGAACTTGTATCCCTAGACAAACGTGACCGCGATAATTGTGGGCTTCGTCTGGGAGCTGAATATCAAACAGTTAGGATCCTTTTGTGTATTTAAGCTAATCTAGTGCTCTGCGCCAAGTAGCAATGTGAGTGGCGAACTAATGAGTTATTTAATTTAACTGGTCACTGTGTAGCGGGTTTGTATGGAAGCCCATTCCCGCCAGTAATAAAAAAAAATATCCCCAAGTTAAGTCATAATTATGAGATAAGAAAGTCAAAATTATGAAATAAAAAGTCATAATTATGCGATAAAAAGTCGAAATTATGAGATAAAGTCATAATTATGAGATAAAAAGTCGAAATTATGAGATACAAAGTCATAATTATGAGATAAAAAGTCGAAATTATGAGATACAAAGTCATAATTATGAGCTAAAAAGTCAAAATTATGAGATACAAAGTCATAATTATGAGATAAAAAGTCGAAATTATGAGATACAAAGTCATAATTATGAGCTAAAAAGTCAAAATTATGAGATACAAACTCGAAATTATGATAAAAAGTCGAAATTATGAGATACAAAGTCATAATTATGAGATAAAAAGTCGAAATTATGAGATACAAAGTCATAATTATGAGATAAAAAGTTGAAATTATGAGATACAGTCATAATTATGAGATAAAAAGTCGAAATTATGAGATACAAAGTCATAATTATGAGATAAAAAGTCGAAATTATGAGATACAAAGTCATAATTATGAGATAAAAAGTCGAAATTATGAGATACAAAGTCATAATTATGAGATAAAAAGTCGAAATTATGAGATAAAAAGTCGAAATTATGAGATAAAAAGTCAAAATTATGAGATAAGAAAGTCATAATTATGAGATAAAAAGTCGAAATTATGAGATACTTTCACTCAACAGGTCATAGGCATTTCCTGCTAAGTTTGACACCAAGATGGATTGTGAGTTCATCGAAGACTAACGTTACTTTCTTGTACTCAGGAGATGTCATCGGAGGGATATTGGCACTGCTCTCACCTCGCCTTAAGCCCTTTATATCTCCAAACTCGAGCCCATTTAGGTTTCCTAATTACCAACTAAGTGTTAATGTGTTCTGTCGCGAGGTTCAGTCCGTATCCATTTCCCCTCAGCTTGCTTTATAGTTAATTGATATAATTATCTAGCATTTTCCGAACCATATTTATGGTGACATAAAACGTCGATGTCTTACGAAGCCTCAGAATTCCTGCAGCTCTCAAAACGGAATATATTTATTTCAGTGCCTGCGTCCGATCGGCTTGATACGCTTAGAAAACGTTTCTAATCTACGTGACTCTATAGTAAACTCCTGGATAAGCTGCTCGCGAATCTTATCACCTGAGGTGGTGCCAACGGCAAACTGATCGAGTGATTGATTTGTGAGTGACACTCGAGTATCATCACCGCACTTCTTCCTGCGCCGCGCTTATCCAAGAGTAAAAACGCAGTTTTTCTGGCTAAGGTGCGCGTAAGGCTGCTCATCAAACGGTATGCAATCAGTGACAAAACCAAAACACTTAACCAATTTCTGACTTAGAATCGGATTATAAACTGAATTAATTTACTGAGCAAATTTGCTGCGTTTCTATTAACCATTATGACATAGGACCTACAGCTTAGCGTCAACGAGGAAGGCTACTATGAGATTGCATGGACGGTAATCAAGTTAAATTTACGGCGTTAGGGGAAGTTTCAAGTGAGGTGCTGTGAGTTTCTGGCCCTTAAACACATTATTGCTTTCAAGCTGACCCTGTTTTAGAGTGCTTAATCAATAATCACACAATTTATTTAATGAATAATCAACCAATATGTACGCCTGTGATTATTTAGAAAGGGAGAAATGACTGATTACTGAAGGGTAACATTTACAACTGACTTGTGATAGTGATTGCATAGTGATGTATGGATGAAAAAAAACCCTAAAAAATGATGAAAATAAGAATATTATCGCTTCGCGCAAGTGCAACCTAATTACTTTATTGAATTACCAATGCTTGTTGCGTCGAAGCGTTGGTGATAGAATAATTTAGTAAATTGGACATTGGTGCATCGTGAAAGTTCGACGCAGGGCATGCATTTAAAATCATTGAGAATGTATAATGCATGTCATGCCAAGAAGATTCAAGGTAGCAAAGTCAAGTAGCAGTTCGGCCTCTGGGAATGTAGTGGGAAGGCCATAATATGAGATTGTATGAACAACAATTATCATATTAAACAAGAACGAGAGAAACGAGAAATTCGTCCAGGCAATTTCATTGCAACCTTCTTCATTGACGCAAAGCAGTAGGCCCTGTGTCATAATGGTTAATGGTAACGCAGCTAACTGGAAGCCGATTTGCTCAGTAAATTAATTCAATTTACCATCCGATTCTTACTCAGAAATAAGTTGAGTGTTTTGGTCATGTCGCTGGCTGTAGACAGCGTTTTATTGTTACATAAGCAGCCTTAACACGCGCACCTTATAAGTCCGCATTTTTAATCATGGATCAGCGAATCAGTCACTCACTAATCAATCAGTAAATCAATCAATTTGCCGTTAGCAACACCACTGGTGGTAAGATTCGCGAACAGCCTATCCAAGAGTTAACTACAGTGTCACTTCGATTAGAAACGTTTTCTTAGGTGTATCAAGCTGATAGGACGCAGAAATGAACCCTATATTCCATTTTGTGAGCTGCAGGAATTCAGAAGCTTCGTAAGACATCGACGTCTTATGTCACCATAAATGTGGGTCGGAAAATGCTAGATAATTATATCAATGAACTATAAAGCAAGCTGAGAGGAAATGGAACCTCGCGACAGAACACATTAACACTTAGTTGGTTATTAGGAAACCTAAATGGGCTTGAGTTTGGAGATATAAAGGGCTTAAGGCGAGGTGAGAGCAGTGCCAATATCCCTCCGATGACATCTCCTGAGTAGAAGAAAGTAACGTTAGTCTTCGATGAACTCACAATCCATCTGGGTGTCAAACTTAGCAGGAAATGCCTATGACCTGTTGAGTGAAAGTATCTCATAATTTCGACTTTTTATCTCATAATTATGACTTTCTTATCTCATAATTATGACTTTTTATCTCATAATTTCGACTTTTTATCTCATAATTATGACTTTCTTATCTCATAATTATGACTTTCTTATCTCATAATTTCGACTTTTTATCTCATAATTTCGACTTTTTATCTCATAATTATGACTTTGTATCTCATAATTTCGACTTTTTATTTCATAATTTTGACTTTCTTATCTCATAATTATGACTTAACTTGGGGATATTTTTTTTTATTACTGGCGGGAATGGGCTTCCATAGGTTTGTGATTTCAGATACTTAACTTTAGGAGTTAGGTTTGGTTAGGAGTACATTTCCGCGAGTTTCTGTGTCGTGTTGTTTAGATAACGTGGTAGCTAAATTTAACCATAATTGTGTTGATAATTAGTAACATAGGGTTGAGGAGTAAATGGGTGGTCGATAGCTTGGGTTAATTAACGCCTGAAGTTGGCTGAAGGTGAGTGAAGTCGCAGTAGTTTGCCTCTTTGGGGAGGCAATTGAGTCCTCAGGCTAATGCATGTGAGGGAAAGCCTTTTCTGTGGGGTAAATTGGCGTTGCTTTCCATCAGCGTGTTGCCAATTTTGTTAGCGTTTGGGAGTATTTGCTAATTGGCCAGCCCCTAAATTTAATGATTTGTTTGGAAGGATTGGGCTGACTAGACATAGGTGTGTACATTTCTCTTGTTTGGGCTGCTGATTATTTTGTACTAGTGTTTTAAAACTCGTGTTAGTGTTGAGATGTGTCTCCTCTTCGGTTGTTGTTAACGCTCTAATCGACGCGTTATTGGCCCTCCACATAATTTTATGGGCATTTTCTTTGTTCAGTTTTGGAGTGTTTAAGTGCATGCACCCTTTGGATTCTCTTATTGGTTGGCAATATAAGGCTTGTGGTAGCCATTGTGGGGAGAGGTAAGTCCCGGCTTTACTTCTACCTTCACCAGTCCAGGCCAGCCTGCCTTCTTTTACAAGTGAAATTATATCCCTAGACAAACGTGACTGCGACACTATTTTAAATACAGTTCCGTGAAAAAGTATTTGCCCCCTTCCCGATTTCTTCTTTTTTTTGCATATTTTTCACGCTTAAATGTTTCAGATCATCAAACAAATTTTAATATTTGACAAAGATAATTGCCCCCTAAATCCTAATAACTGGTTGTGCCACCCTCGGCGATAACAACTGCAATCAAACATTTGCAATAACTGGCAATGAGTCTTTCACATCACTGTGGAAGAATTTTAGCCCACTCTTCTTTGCAGAATTATTTTAATTCAGCCACATTGGAGGGGTTGTGAGCATGGACGGCCCGTTTAAGGTCATGCCACTGCATCTCAATAGGATTTAAGCCCGGACTTTGACAAGGCTACTCCAGAATCTTCATTTTGTTTTTTTTTAAGCCATTCAGAGGTGGACTTGCTGGTGTGTTTCAGATCATTGTCTTGCTACATAACCCAAGTGCGCTTGAGCTCAAGATCACAATCTGATGGTTGGATATTCTCCTTCAGGATTTTCCGGTAGAGAGCAGAATTCATAGTTCCATCAATTATGACAAGTCGTCCAGGTCCTGAAGCAGCAAAGCAGCCCTAAACCATCACACCACCACGACCATGTTTGACTTTTGGTATGATGTTCTTTTTATGAAATGCTGTGTTAGTTTAACACCTGATGTAATGGGATGCACACCTTCCAAAAAGTTCAACTTATGAGTCGTCATTCCAGACAATATTTTCCCAAAAGTCTTGGGGATCATCAAGATGTCTTTTGGCAAATGTGAGACGAGCCTTTGTGTTCTTTTTGGTCAGCAGTGGTTTTCGCCTTGGAACTCTCCCAGGGGTGCCATTTTTTGCCCAGCCTCTGTCTTATTTTTGAATCATGAACACTGACTTTAACTGAGGCAAGTGAGGCCTGCAGTTCTTCAGATGTTGTTATGGGTTTTTTTTGTGACCTCTTGGATGAGTAGTTGATACACTCTTGGAGTAATTTTGGTAGGCCAGCCACTCCTGGGAAGGTTCACCACTGTTCCAAGTTTTCTCCATTTGTGGGTAATGGCTCTCAGTGTGATTTGCCAGAGTCCCAAAGCCTTAGAAATGGCTTTACAACCCTTTCCAGACTGATGCATGTCAATTTCTTTGGAAAAGGAAATGTAAAACCCTTGGCAAGTTTAAAAAAACATATAAAATACAAATTTTAAATAAGTATAAGGATGAGGAACAGCAGTTTGACCCAGGACGGTAATGGCAGGGTTTATGTCTTCTCTGTGTGTGCGCAGGGGGTACTAGAAGTATAGAAATTCAGTATTATATACAGGTGCAATATTCTGTGTATAGTTGTATATACACTGCCCGGCCAAAAAAAAAGTCGCGCACTCAAATATTTAGTTGGAACCCCTGTAGCTTTGATTACAGTGCAAATTCATTTTGTCATTGTTTTGACAACTATATGCAATTTATTTTCGATCATACATGCCATAATTTTTGGCCGAGATCTTGTCTTCTCGACATAATGGTTAAACCACTCGGTGGTCTTTCTTGAGCACATCCCAATAACTTTTACTGTGTCTAAGATCAGGACTTTGTGGTGGCAAATATGTTTGTGAAAATGATTCCTCATACTTGTTTTTGCATTCATGAGTTTCTTTGCTAAATACAGGCCAATAAGTTGCCTGTTCTGAAATACTGTAACATCTTTTCCACCAGCAAGGGATGTGTCTTCTGACAGGATTTTTTGAGAAATGAATAGCTATGCGCTTCATCAGTCAGGGGAAAAATGATTATTGCCACCTGAAACATATTAGTAACCGCAATAATGATCCAATTCTAGAATTTGTTCATTAATTTCCAAACGGTGGCTTTTTTTTTGGCCGGGCAGTGTAAGTAGCTTATTGAATATTATAGTCAATAAATTGTAAGTACCATTGGTTCCTGAATAGACGGTAAATGTTGTAAATATAATAATGGAGAATTTAATAACTTGACTGTAGAATGCGGTAATGCAAGGGGTAGGATTAAATAAGTTCTTACTTCTTCCTACTCCTTTTTGAGCATATAATCTTGCTGCTAATGCAAGACAGTTTTCAACAGTTTGCCTTTGTTTTTGTTTTGGTATAGGCATGGTGACAATTTGTTTTGGTGATTATCTCTGTTTTATCTTCTAACGTGTTCGAAATAAAGAATTTCATTTGTCTCTCATCTGTTCTTGAATTTCAGTTTGCGGCATGACATGTTGCTTTTTGAGATCTATTGGCCTACTTCACTTTATCAGACAGGTTCTATTGAAGCGATTTCTTGAATAAACAGGCCTGGCCGTAATCTGGCCTGGGTGTGGCGAGTGAAACTGGACTCAAAAAGTGGTTAATCACAGTTAATTCATGATTAAACAAGGGGGCCAATTACTTTTTCTCACAGGGCCAGTTTGGTTTGGATAGCTTTTTCCCCTTGATGAATGAAATCATCATTTCAAAACTGCATTTTGTATTTACTTGGGTTATCTTTTTCTTATATTAAAATTAGTTTGATCTGAAACCTTTAAGTGTGAAAAATATGCAAAAAAGTAAGAAATCGGGAAGGGGCAAATACTTTTTCACAGCACTGTAGTTCTGGAGCTATGGTACGAAATACACAAATCTCGTAACGTTACCACGTGACCTGGCCCATTTGTAAACACTGGGGGGCAAATTGCCCGAGTTCTTTCAAATGAAACATTTTGGCTCCTAAGACACAGGTCTATGGCTTCCTGAATTATATGCAAAACGGATTATAAAGGAATAATGTCACTATCACACTTTGAAAGATAATACATTGTTTAGCTGCTTTATATTGTTAGGCATTGTCACTCGAACTTTAAATCAGCATGCCAGGTAAAAAGACCGCAGGTCCATCACTGGCATTTCCCGAATATTGACATTTTTTAGTGGTTTGCTTGTTGCCCATTCTGAGCCATAATTGCCTAAATATACTACTTCAGTGTAGTTTTCCCCATTTTTTTTAAATACCGATTTAGCATTTAATATGAAATGTATTTACACCCAGACCACAATTATATTGAATTATTTTCAAGCATTTGCGTTGTACATGTGCGTACAAACGAGCCCAAAACCAGCCGTCTCTCACTTTCCTCAAGAGCTGAATGTAAATGGGACATTTACAACATCCATGTCTTAACTACCACTTTTCAATCTCTCTGCGCATAGTGGGCACCATCTTCTCAAAGCTGAGTCAATCAAACTATTTGGATGGGCAATTACCTCTAAAAGCAAGTGGAAACAACGCAGTCAGTTAAAAATACTAAATGAACAAAATTAAAACTTTTTTGAAGCATTTGAGAGACATTGAAATTTGAATTTTCAGCATTGTGGCAGCACTGTGGTTGCCTTTTTGGTGCAAGTTATGTTGAAGACCTTCTGGAATCTTCTGACATGAAGCCTCATGGCTCTTTGCTTTCACTTCCAGAGGCTGCTATAGTCCTACTGAGAGTGATTGTCAACTTCAGCGGTTATAAGCCCGCTATCTAAGATGAGACGACTGGAACTGTATACCTGCTGTTAAAGTTTCTATTGAGTTTCATGGTGCAATGGAAATGGTTTTGTCACCTTTAATGGTTTTGCTGCTTGATTTACATTGAGCGATGATGGACGATTATTGTGTAGCTACTGAATTTATCAGAGTAGCTTATTAAGTTATTTGACACCATGACTTTGTTTTAATCAGGCTCATATTATTTTGTTTTTTGAAATGTATTGAACGCCAATAATACTGATACATGGATCTGTTGGCTGTCCGAAGGAAATGAAAACGCTTTGTGAACCTACAAGAAGTCTGGATTGTGCATCATTAATTTTAGTTTATTCTTCCAGCGAAAATGGCGTAATTGTGTATTCACCTTTGGACGGTTGTACGGAGTGTGAAAGCAGTGCTGGTGAAAGGTGAGTTATTGCTGTTTCTGAGGGGGTCTGGCACACTCTCTGCAGTGTTGTTTGGTTTGGAGCGGCGCTACCAAACATGAGCTTGATCATTCGCTCACCTCCGTCCAGGTGATTGCATATGATATTTTATGGGTCTCTGAAGACCGGGAAAAACAACTACAACAGCATTAATCTGCCCACAGCATAAACTCTTGCCTAAAAAGGCAAAGTCTTTTGCTTGCAGTTATAAAAGAAAGGGAGAGAGCTGAGATGAGGTTTTCATTTGAGATTTATTCCACATTTATTTTCATTGCATTTTCAAGATGAAAATGCAAAGTTGTTGCCAGCTGGGTCTCTGGTATTTTTCCAGTGAAATCAGAGTTTGAGAGCTAATGAGAGCGCTTAAGAAATCTCACCATAACCACCGAGACCGTTGTGGGTTATAATCTATGACCGGCCCTCCAATAAGTCCACAGTCTACATCATTCACTCTGGGGCCATGAATATATCCTGTAATGCATCATTGACAGTCTCTGACCTGCCTTTGTAATGCTTCGCTGATTGTTACAGACCTAACCTGTAATTGAACACACTGAAACCTCCCCTGCTGTGCACCACTGACACCCTCAAACTTGCCCTGTAATGCTGCACTGACACTCAAAGACCAAACCTGTAACGCACCACACTGAAACCCCCCTGCAATGCACCACTGACACTCAAAAACCTGCCCTGTAATGCAGCACTGACACTCACAGACCTAACCTGTAATTGACCACACTGAAACCCCCCTGCAATGCACCACTGACACTCAAAAACCTGCCCTGTAATGCACCTTAATCCAACTCTTAAGACCTGACCAGTAATGGACCTCCCTGATACTGACTGACCTGCCCTGTTCTGCAATACTAACACCCACAGACCTGACCTGTAATGCAGTACTGACACTCATAGACATGACCTGTAATGCAATACTGACACTCACAGACCTGACCTCTAATATACTTCCTGGATACTTACAGAACTGCCCTGGAATGCACCACTGACACTCACAGACCTGCCCTGCAATGCAATACTGACACTCACAGACCTGACCAGTAGTGCAGCACTGAAACTAACTGATTAATGTCCTCAGATCTACCTTTACTTATTAGAGATGTGTCTGGCTGTCACAGAGGGAGGCCTGCTTGTGACCTGAAAGCACTGCTCTGTTAGTGTTTCATTTGTAAGATTATAATTGGCACTGTGATTTTTTTTTTTTTTGTCCTAGACATGATTTATTCATGAAATCTTTTTTTTCCTTGAGAGCTGGTTTTAATGTTCTCCTGCCCAGTGGGGATCAGAGTTCACTATCAGTGAAATGCAAAAATAAAATTAGTTTCAGAACTTCAGACTTTAACTTTGTTTTCAAATGGTTTCTTTATCTCCCTGGTTACAGACAAGTACATACTCTTTCAGCAGTGGACTCAGTGTACTTATTATTGCATATTTTTTTTCTTCATAATTTAGGTGTCACAAAATAACCTGTATGAACTTCTAAGGAACTAAAGGCCTTGCTCACCTCCGATAAGGTGAGCGTTCATGATGCCACGATTTGAAAGACAGGTGGAGAAATCGAATCCAAGAGGGAGTTTCACCGTGAAAATCACTCCTTGTAAAGAGGAACATAAAAGTTGGAACTCAAACTTTTTTGGGAGATGCTGCTGCTGTGAAAGCATTAGAACATCATAGCTGCTGTATTCAGGCATGGCTTTAAGGCCTGTTCAACTTGCCGTTATTCACCGAACCATGAGTTTTGTTCTCCATTTGAAAATCCTGATGGAGAACGTCTGGTCATCAGTTCCTGATCTCAGGCTCAAGTGCAATGCAGCAAGGCAGCAATCTGAAACCCAAGTGCAAGTCCACCACTGAAAGGTTTGAAAGAAACAAAACTAAGGTTTTTGAGTGTCTTGTCTAAGTCTTGACTTTAACTATTTTGATATTCTGTGGAAGGATCTAAATGGGCACAGGCTCAATGCAGCAGAATTAAAAACAATTCTGCCAAGGAAAAAAAGTGTCCACAGTGATGTGAAAGACCGATCTCTGGTTATCACATTTAGTTGCGGTTGTTACTCCAGTGTGACTGGGGGCCAGTATTTTTTTCACGAGTGATACAGGTGTTGGATGTTGTTCGATACATTAAATGACTGTTCAAAAACTGAATTTTGTGTTTCTTTGCCCTTTTTCCAGGCAAGAATTTGCGGCAGAAAACAAGCTTCTACGATAGAACACAGTTTCAGTATCCTCCCACTTTTTTCTGTTCCCAAAAATCTAATTCGACAGGATAGACGTTTGATGACACACACGCCTCTTAGAATTTTTGGAAGCCCAAATTCAGAGCAGAACAGATGGACTCTCAGCATTGCCTCTGAAAATGGCAGTCACGATTAAACCAGTGTGAATTGGTTGGGAGGACATTATTTTGATGGCGACAGCCTGTCATATGGATATAAGTGCTGTATGCATTACTCTTAAGAATTAAAGTTAACTTTTTGGTTGCACCTTGACATGGACCCATAGAACAAGTCACATTTTTGCTTGACTTGTATGTTCTATGAGGGTTTCTCCCTCTCCACATGGCATTATGTTTTCATTGTTGATGAAGTTGTCGACTGCAATGGGCTTTTCCTGGTCTTTAGAATAGATAGCCATCCTGGTCAGTTCTGTAATGGCCCCAGTTGAGGTGCATATTTCAAATGCGCTGTATACATGTCCAAAGAATGCTCCCAAAACTTGAATACTCTTGGCATATCTCATAAGTATTAATTAGAAAATGCTGCGCTTGAAAGAAGGCCTAATTTGGAATATCCAAGCTAAAAATGTTGTTTAAATGATCCATATCAAATTTGGAATGTTGTTATATTCCGTGTAATGGTGGAAAACTAGTGTTAATAATGTTGCCGTAGTCACTGTGATCAATCTGGAATATAATCTCATAAAGGCACACAAAACTTGGCCCTGGCCCCCACAGACAGGCTCTGCAGGGACTGTGTACGTGTGTGTTTATGCGAGGATTGACCTGTATGCGCAGCAAGTCAGTCATGGTCAAGAGCTCATAAATCCAGGGATCCTCCTGGCATTCTCTGGTATAATGAGCTGTCTGTCTGCAAGCGCTAAACTAAAGAGCTTTAGAGTGTCTCTTGGATGGGATACAGCTTTTCTGTCACCCTGTTTCAAAGTGTCAGTCTTTCCCACTTTTTTCTTAAATTACAAGCAATGCAAATTAATTTATGAAATGGTAAAATAACCGGTATTTGTGAGCACTTTAGTTCCCTTCAGTACTTTAATTCATTTGATTCAGTTCACAGAAAAAATGTTCACTCATTTAGTTACTAATTTCTTCTCTGTATTTATTACCGGTCATTAGTTCACATGACTTGAGGGAGGCATCCAGCCCGCAGATTGTTCATTCCTGATTCAGTGCTTCCTTGTGACGGAACGATGTTGCGCTGTGGAGGGCTGTACTGAGACTCCTTGTGGTGGAGACAGTCTGAATGGCGCTTTAACCTAGAAGACGCAACACCCACTTACTGTACGGGGGGTTGAACGAACTGTCAGAAACACTCCAGAAAAGTGGATTCAACTTAGAAGCCTCAAAACCACAATTAGGAAGGCATGTACGCAGCTCATCCCTGCTAATTGGAATGCTAATTTGCGACACGTGTTTGCTTAAAATAGGTTTGACTGCAGGCACACTGCTTGGATAGTTTCATATAAGGGCGATTTAGCCTTGAACCTGAATTGCACGCGTCAGTCAAAAAATTAAGAAAATTATTTGAGGAGTCAAGGGGGAACCGAGACAAAAATTATGGAAACTTACGCTAAACATAAAAAAAGCCAAATATTCAAAGCTGCCAGACAGGAACGGACAAGAGTAGGATGGTTGCTAATATGACAGACGTACAGCTGTAAGAATCACCATGGAATAGAATCAATCCGTATTTGGACCAGACTGAACAAAACCAGCTCAACGAAAGCTTCATAAAGCTGGCATTTCTGTCTCTGTTTCAGATCTTCTGCCCCCCTACATTTTACCAAAATGACTGAATTTAATTTAATGACAGCCGCATTAACCCCTGGTGATAATGTGACTGAAATGTTAACCCCTCCCTCACTGCCTCAGCACAAATATGATGCTCATATGCTTCATAGAAATGAAATGGGCTATGCTTGCATTTATGTTGTTCGCCCTTATCTTATGTCAGAAATTAAGCCCCATTGTATGTCACTGCCCCTTTCTCATGCCCCTCCCCATCCATTCTCCCTCATGTTCCAGATCATTCCTCTTTCTCATGAGAGGACCCTCCGCGCCCTCCTGTCACACCTGCCTCCCCAGACCCCTTCCCCAAAACCCCAGACACAACAAGGTGACCTTAAATGGTTCTGCAATGGGCATTGATAGAGAGTAGTACAATGGCAATGAATCTGGGCCTTGGGTGGCCATGGCAATTTTTCAAGGCTTTTATATTTTTAGAGCCTGGACAGGCGACCATTGTGTTTTTTCTTTATTCAAAAATACGAGGGAGTATGCAACACCATTGAATTTAAAAAAAAAATCATTCTGAAAGAAAGACAATAGTGTGACCTTTTTACTGTCATCAAGTACAGTCCTGTATTAATGGCCTTCATGCAAGAGTGCGGGGTGGTATGAATGGGTTCTGAAAGTTGTTTTCAAAAGATGGGGTGATCAGGGAAGTCTGTGTTATGAAACAAGACCAGTGCTCTAGATCCTGCTACAGCTGCCATGGTGAGATGCACCGTCCGCCCGATAAAGAGGCACCATTCGAACTGGGAAAAGTACAAAACCTCACTCCTGGTGGACAAGAACAACACTGTTTTTAACTCGCCGGGAGAAGAGATAAGAAAAGCAAGATTTGCAAGCGCATCCAGCTAGAGGATGGTGAAGGAATGACCCTGCAGACAGGAGACGTTCTCACAATGTTATCTGATTTTGTCAATGTTACAACATTGCCACTATGTTGGCATAGTCAATGCTGGGAGGGTGTAGATACTGTCAGAGAAAAAAGACACTATGTTGCTTTTGTTGCAAGGTTGTAAACAGCAACTTCTTCCTCGAGCAGTGATCTAAGAGAGAATTACAGGCTATATTGTGTATGTCCGGGTGGGTAGTGGCATCATTCCTGAAATTAGTGAGTCACATGACTACCTAAATGTGCAGAATTAATATTAAATGATAATAACTGAAAACAACAGTAAAAAGTGAGAAATTCAGAGTCAAAATTGGTTTTCTGATTACTAGTGGTGAAATCCAACGAAACGCTCGTGAAACTGATAAACCTCCATGCAGAAGGACCTCAGTTTCACGCGAGAATCTCTTTCATAGTTGATTGAATAATTGCTGACTACAGCAGGGGTACGTAAATATGCTACTAAAATTCACACTGAATGCGTGAGAGTTGACTGGTGTGCGTTATTGAAAACTGGCCACACCTGATAATGTTGAGAGTTTCTGTAGATTCTGTAATGATAATTTAAATAGATGATTGAAAACAGGTCAAGAATTAGGCTATTCGTGTTCATTTTAACTTAAGGAGTACTGGTAACACCTAATGGTCCTTGGGATTTTTGGAGTCAAGTAAAGTCAATTTTATTAAAATTGGCATTGAGTTACACACCGGGAGGTGATGCCGTCTGCCATAACATAACATAAAAAATTTAGGACAAAATGGCCGCCGGCAGCCGCATTAGACGTCCGAAATGGACGAAAATTGGTCTTGAGCATTGTCATATATATATCTTTGCCTGAGTAAAACATTCTTGAAATAATTGTGGCATCTAGAGCCCGGAACATAAAATCTCTGCAGCGGCGGCACCAGAACTAAAACTTAGTATCTGCCGACTATTGTCTCGGGGAGATGCAATAAGTTTGGCTTGCTTGTGAATATTCAATAACTGATCCGAGAGTGTCATCTAGTGATAGAATATTGTAACTGCGTGCATAAATTTGCAGCTCAACTGATGAAATATACTCAGCAACAAAAGTTTCTGTGACACCATTTATGTGTATGTTATAAATGACACGCAAAGATCTCAATGCAATTAATATGTTTATTTAACAGGAGAAACACTGACTTTTCAGTGCCAACGTCACTCAAAACGAAAAATGTCATTTTCATGCGTCATGAAGCACTTGTCTGACGTCTATCCAATTGTGACCTTCACACTTCAATACCGGGTGTGACTTCCTCGTGCCATGATGCAAGCAACGCATCTCCGGCGCATGGACCGCATCAGATGTGCCAGAAATTGCTGTGGGATGTCATTCCAAATCTGACGTAGACGTTGTCGCAATTCCTGGAGTGTAGCTGGCGGGTTATCCAACCGCCGCAAACGTCGATCCATCTCGTCCCAAAGATGCTCGATTGGGGACATGTCTGGGGATCTGGCAGGCCATGGCAGGACATTGACATGTTGTTGCATCAGATACTGCTGTACAATCCTTGCAACGTGTGGTCTGGCGTTATCATGTTGCAGCGTTATTCCGGGACCATGTTGCATCAAAAACGGTACCACCAATGGCCATAGCACTTCATCGCGATATCTTTGACCTGTCAGATTTCCATCAATAACAAGCAAATCTGTTCTGTTTCTAGCCGTGATCCCTCCCCAAATCATGACACTACCACCTCCAAAACGATCAAATTCCTGAACACAGTTGTTGGCATAACGTTCTCCACGTCGACGGTATACACGTAAACGACCATCACATCGGTTAAGCATGAATCTTGATTCATCAGTGAAGAGTACAAGATCCCACTGACATTGGATCCACCGTCGATGTTGTTGTGCCCACTGTAGACGCAGTCGTCGGTGTTGTACTGTGAGTATTGGACGTCTTGCTGGCCGACGTGGGACAATGCCAAAATGACGGAGACGGCGACGGATTGTCTGTGCAGACAGTCGCCTCAAACCAGGTATCGTTCTTGCAGTTATGGTTGCAGGTTGGAATCGATTTCGGAGATGGGTTGTTCGAATCCAGTTGTCCTGTCTGGGAGTGGTTACTCGTGGACGGCTGCTGCGAGGACGGTCTCTGACATGTCTTGTCTGCTGATGACGCTGCCATAAGTTCCAAATGGTGTTTCGGTGGACATTCAGGCGATGAGCAACTTCCCTCTGCGAGGTTCCGGATTCAATCATCCCAATGGCCCTCCACCGATCATTTTCAGACAGTCTTGGCATTTAGAGGGTAGAGTTCCTGATCCGAAATGGCTGTGTTTTCGATAAGTGATGTTTCCGTCGTTCATCAGGCACAATGTGAACATTCCAAAAATTCTCCTCTTTTATTGCCATCCACAAGCATGATTTACGCACATTTTCACGTGCAAAGTCATTTTCTCGCATTTTCATGATTTCCATTTCAATGTTGTGTTTACGTGTACTGTTTCAGTCTGATATCACCATGTATGACAATTTCATTATTGCGTTATGAAAAATAATTAACAATATTGGTGTCACAGAAACTTTTGTTGCTGAGTATACTATCATTCCGAATCACTCATTGCTAAAGTGTTTGGACTTCCAGCCTGTGTATCTTTCGTGTGGGTGTTTTTCTGATCTAAACCATACTCGTTTTTTTTTGATTGGAGCTGGAGGGGACATAATTTTTCTCTGTCCCTGAGAGAACATTCAAAATAAACTGCTTTTTTCTTTTTACCATGAATGTACATTTATTGCTACTAGAAGCACAGTCGTGATAAAAATTATAATCAATCTATCAAACATACATTTTTAAAGCCATTCATCATCGCAGGTCACTAAAGCAGGATGCATTTCAGCCAATTACATTAATTTCGCTCTCAAAGAGAGCTGTGTAACAACTTTCTAAAAGCAACATTGCCTAGAAGAGTTCCACATTGAGATAACAATATAAACGGACAGTGTCAGTCTGTCTGACTGAAGGTACTGTAACACTTTGCAAAATAATGACCACCTCCTGTGACCTGCCTGTTGACTGCCCCACCAGTGCCCATGTCACCTTCCTGGAGCATGAGAGCTAAGGAATCCTTCAGGAATGGATGCTGGAGCTTCCATCTCATTCTCTTTTGTGCTCTGTTCACTGGCCTGGTTAATTGTTTATTTTTCTCCCAGTCTTTAGTGAAGTCTGTCTTTTCCCGTCAGTCAAATGAGGCTGCTAACCCGCCCTCGGGAATGCAGTAACTCCCCCTGCGACCTTTATGTGACCTTTGTGTGACCTGTGCTTGACCTCTGCCACTTGCTTGCGCTCAGCTAGTCAGTGTTGGCTTCATGCCAGGTCCCTGTCTAGAGGCTTTAAATGAGACGGCGATTTCAGTCCAATGAAGGGACAGAAGCTGGGAGACTGACAGGTGGAGGGCGGGGTGTGGAAGTTAAGGAAACATGAAGTTCACATCAACAGCCTCTTTTGATTGCTGCTTGTTGATGTGTTAGATAAAGAGCTTTGTAAAGGGCTGTTTTGCTGTTAACTCTCAGCTGTACTGCCATCTGTAATTAGTGTCCTAGATTCACCTCAGAACAGTCACTGCCAAACTGTCTGAGAATACCCATTATTCATGCGAATATAATAAACCTTTGATCTGAGTCGTTTTTTATGGACTCAAGGCTATTATAAAGGATAGATATAATTTTTTTTTTTTTTTTGTAAGCATGAAATTGAATGTTTTCACCATGTCAATGCTTTAACAATTGTGGTGTGGTAGTGGTGCAGTATTTGTCACTAAGTTTGAATGTAAAGTTACTAAAGACTGTAATTTACAGGCCTATTCCTGTTTGCGAGATATTGTGATATGACTGTTGTATGCTGAAAAAAAAATCAAGCTACTGCTGTTTTTTAAAGGCTACTATGTTGGTAGAATTCAGGGTGGATAAGCTCAAGTCACTATGGTATTTCACATATGCATAGAGGCCTCTCCCCTGCGCCCAGATTGGTCAGCTTCAATCCTTGGATATTTCTCACATTGTACTGATAGAATAATGACCGTGGGGCACTGGTTGCTGTGACCATTAATGCCAGGATTGGCCGTGTGGGCATGTGTATGGGAGAGTGGACATTTGTTTTTGTGCTGGTGTACTACTCATGAACATTTTCGTAGGTGTTTGTGGTGCGTCAGTGTGTGTGCGCTGCCGGGGGACGAGGGTGTTATGATGAGGAAACAAGTGTACTCTTCCATATTTACATCACGGTAAATTCATCTCAGAATCTTAAATACTGTCTGGACTGTTCATATTTCACCATCCTGGTCATAAATACCCAATGTAGAAGAAAGCTGCTGTCGAGCCCTGTGGCAGTTTTCACTGCTACCAGCCGCAGCAACACCCTGCTCTCATATACATATCCTTACACCTCTGCAACACTTAATTTACGCCTCAGTGTGAATCTGTATTGCAGAAATAAGCAGGAAAAGTTGATGCTGAGGGTTAATGTAGGGCAAAATTGCACTCTTGCTCTCTCTCCCACGTGTTGGGGTGGGGTGCAACACATTACAATAGAATTAACGACGTACCAAGTGTGGGTATTAAGTGTCAGGCACATTTTGTGATAACTTTCCCCATCAGTGGTTTAATTAGTCATCCTGTTGTTAGAGTATTCACGTGGAATTATTCAACAACTTTGACCAAGTCTGTGAATATACATTTTATTCAGATTCACTGATATCTGGTGTTGTACTGACATTTTCTGGTCTTTCATGATTGATAAAATTAGTCTTTGCTTCAAAACTTTTTTCTTATTACGGTTACTTATTCATTACTGGCTCATGTCCCCCCCCCACAAACCTTACTGCCACAATATAATTTATAGCACACTAAATCCATTCCACTGAATTAAATCGTATGTGTGTGTGTGTGTGTGTGTGTGTGTGTGTGTTTCTGCTTATGAATGAAAATTTCTCATGGAACATTGTAACTCAACACACATTGAACCCATGCTTGGTCATTTTGTATCTCGGATTCTAAAAGCCGTCTAGCGTTGTCCTGGGATGTAGCTGTTCCCATAAAAAAGTATACTTGTCACTGCCGCGATGAAAATGTTTATTTATTATTATATTACAATAGTCTTTGAAACCCATCAATTATCAAACTTTCTCAGTAGGGTCTTTTTGGTTCACATGCAATGTTATCAATGTAATTTTCGACTCAAATTTATTTTTATGACCTATAAATGTATCAGTTGATCTTTTGTTACTTCCACAGTTCTGAGGTCCCTCTTAAATGATTAATGGCAATGCTGAATGATGGACGCTGACCATAAATGATGAAAATGCCTGTTTTTAATCAAATCTCTAACATTTTAATCAAATCACTTGCCGGTTTATCACCCAGTTTTTCAGTTCGCAAACATTTCTATCGCACTGATCTTTCTAATTTTGTAATTTCGACCCGCGTAGTGATTAACTGTTCAAATTAATGAAAACCACTCAATGGTATGCACACTCCATAGCGCAAATCTAACAAATGCTATGGTAGAGCAGAAAATATTATGTTTTAAAACAGCTATGGTATGTAAACGGCAGCAATGTTAAAAGTTCAAATTGTGTCCAGATAAACAGCTTTAGTATTTCAGGTGTATTTCAGGGAAGAGATGGGGGAAAGACCCGAACATTGTTTATCAAGCGAAAGTCAAGCTTCTGTCGGTGCCGGGATATGGCTGGTGTCTCAGTTGTGTGTGTGTGTGTGTGTGTGTGCGTGCGCTCAAGGTCAGTTCCAAGGACACTAACCACCTTCTAAAACCCCCCATTCCCCACTGAGAACCTGGAGCGCCAGAGGAATTGATTAACTGAGTTTTGGGGTGGTTTGGGTCTCCCCAAATTGGGCAAAAAAGAGAATGCAGAATCAATGAGACAATTTGGCCATCTCAACATAACCACCCAGTCCACTTGTCTGTTGAGTCCAAAAATAAAGTTGTTTTAGCCTTTGAATTTTTTAATTTACTCATCCTTTCTATTAAAAACTAGGATAAGGGTATAGGTGAACTGTAGAGCAGGTTGCATGAACATCCTTAAGTCCTCTTCCCGAATCAGCTCGGCTCCCTCTGTTTTGTCCCGATTCTATGCCGTGGAGAAGTATTTGCCTCCCTGCTCCTGATCATTATATTTTTTGAAAGATAGAAATTGTCCAGCAAATGTTCTTGCCGTTTTGTTTGATCTTGAGCTGTTTGTTGTTTGCGTATGTATTTCCGAGTGGATCCCATCCGAAATCGTCCGGAGTCGTTCTTTATTTAATCCTCTTGCTCCTCCCTTTCCTCCAGTGTTGCCGTGGCGAGTGTTTGGAGTGAATTATTGTTGCGGGTTATTGATTCCCTTGGTTATGTTTTGCTGTTCATTTTTCAGGTTTAAACCTTCCCTATTGTTCTCTGCTATCCCCGAGCTCAGTCTATTTAGTGTTTTTTGATGTGATTTGCAAAGAAAAATAAAATTCATTGCATTTTGAATTCTCTGCCGAGTCTCTGAACTTGTGTCAAATTGATATTAGACATCATGGGGGATCATTTTTTTGAAAGGTATCATATCTTCAGTCGTGCCTTCATTCGTCAGGTGAGAGAGAAGCCCTGGACGGCAGTGATATAGCTGGTATGTTGACATGGGTAGTTTGTGTAAATTTATTCACACAGGCATTAATCTTCTTTCTTACACTGCTGTTTTCACTCTGGCAGTGCCATGCAGATTTAGGCACACTGGGGTAAACCACCGCCACTGACCTGGAGTCAGTCTCCAGCCTCATGCTGGCACACTTTCTATAAGGTCATGCGCTACGATAACTGACCTGGGGTCGGCACTGGGCCTCCTGCAGGCTTTCAGTTGTATTCACTGTGGACAGACAAAAGAACACAACTGTATGCCTGTCAAGTCGAGGCATTTTTTTTCGATTGCAGGTGATTAATGGCCGTGGAGCATGTTGTAGCGGACACCCTTGAAGCAGGTCCAGATCAGTCTTCAAGTGGAAAGAAATGTGACAATACCCCCCCACCCCCACCCCCACCTCCCCCCATTTTGTTTTCACAACCCCCACAATCCACCCCCCCCCCTCCACTTCCCATCTCCCAGACTTCCACTCTTCCTTCAGCATTTCATCCGTTTCTAAGCCAAGTCCAGCTTACACGCTCTGGCTCAGACCCATAAATCATTCCAAACAAAACACCTTTAATCCACGCGACGTGCCTGCCTGACATGCTAATTTATTAGCTCTGCCAGGCGAACAGATGCTGCTTAAGTCCTCCAGTATCGCTTCTGTTTACCTGTGTAAACTGTGAAAGACATGAAGGAAGAAAAAAAACAGGGTATAAAATCATCTTCGAGAGTGGGGTTGGAGGCGGTCGGATTTGGGGTGTAGGTTTAGGGGTGTTTCTTTCAGGAATAAATGGGCATGAAAACAATGCAAGGAAAGCGAAAACATATTGCTGTGCGGAATGGCTTCAGCTTCAACCCCTTGGCAAATCTGCTCGAATACATTTCCAACAGAATTGTTGTTTTTGTCTGTCATGTTTCTTACAGCCACATACCTGCCTAAGCCCTTCTTCGTTGGGCTGCACTGAGCAGCACACGGGTTGGTGTGGGCTAAAAGTTTGAAAGCTCCACGGCTTCCAGGAAATGTGCTTTTACGGTAATCCCCCTTACAGCAGACAAGACGTATGCAGGCAATGTGCTCGTTTCGGGTGGAGTTAATGCCGAGCAGTTTTAAGCTGGAAATCCTTAACTTCTCGTTAGCCTGTTAGAGCCAGTCAGCACACGAGCATCCTTTGCAGAGATGTAGCATGCTTCATTTTCCAGCAGCCCTTAGTCTTAAACTAGCGAATCCCCTGTTCCTCAAATCTAGGTCCTCGAGGTCTGAGAACTGCTGTTTTTCCGCCCTCCTTTTGCAAGAGAGTGAGGGGTCATGACTGCCTGGCCAGTTGGCATTGCTCATTGTTTAGTGACTTACTAGGGATGGATTTGGATTCAAGGGCCAGATTTAGAGAGGCTGGTCAGAGCCCTGTTCAGAAACCCTGTGAGGACCTACCTCTTTGATATTTTTATTTTTTATTCATTTTATTTAACCTTTATTAAACCAGGTAAAGACCAAGTGAGATCATTAAAAGCCTCATTTTCAAAGGTGACCTGGCCAAAAAGGCAATAAAGTTAAGCATCAAGAACACGCTGATAACACACAGTAGAATGCAAAACACTGCATCAGAAATGCAAAAAAAAAATAGATTCCAAAATAGGAACTGATTGAATGGCAAGAACTGTTCATTATCCTTTATGTTGAAGGAAAGTTTATTCACTCAACCAGTTCCACAGAGGGAAAGTCCCTGATAGCATTAATAGCATTTATATCACATAATGTGTACCTTTCCTCAAATCATTGTTTCCTACATTTACTGACCTCCCAGGTTTTGTAGGGTTAGGTTTACTGCATGGAGAGACTTCAAAAGCAGCAAGAGTTTTGTCATTTTGTTGCCTTTCTGAACTTGATAAATGAGTCATTATAAATTATGGATATTATGTGTCCTTAAAAGTAGAATTAAGCAATATAAAATGGAACATTTTAACTCCCAACACATGCACCAGCACTCACCCTCAGCCTCCGTTGCCCTGAGAAGAAGGCAACATGCGGAGTTTGAACCCCTCCCTTTGTGTCGAACATTAATTTTTCATGGGCCTGATACCGGTTGGAACTCCTCAATGTTGCAGTCATCTCCTGTTGCAGGTGGAATGAGATTCATCTGGAGATTTATTCCAAACAAGGGGGGCTGATGTGTTTGTTTATCAGGACTCAGGGGGGGTTAGGAAGAGACGGCTATGGGGGGGAAAGCAAGTGCAATCGCGCAAGCTACTGACTCTCTTCCCCTTCTGAAACTCGGCTCAAGTGTCATGAAAACAGGAAGCTCGGGGCAGAGTCCAAAATAACTTCCTCTCGGCTTCTGTTTCTTATCGTTCTTGGCCGTTTAATTTGATCTTTTTGATAACGGAGGAAGGAGAAGAGCGCGTTTCTGGGGTTGTCAGGTCAGTGTCACTCGACCCAAATGAGTGTGTTCCGTCGGACCTGTGGCTCGCGCTCAGGAAGTTTACGGTCTGATAAAGCTGTCCTCTAAAGGATATAGAAAAGAGAACAGAATTCTTTTTAAAAGAATTTTAAATTTCATTGTTGCTTTCTCTTGAATGAATCAACCTTGAAGACTTACTGGTCATCTCCAATGCTTTATGTAGTACGGAAACATTTTTATATTTTAAATTGAAAAGAGGCCAAAGTTATTTGAGGGCGTCTCAACAGGAAGTGGAGCTGTGCTGTCAGTACTGTGGTCCATTAGTACAAAGCATTTAATGACCTGAGTAATGAAGGGGCCAGAGCATTTGGGAATCCGCTCATGGGAAACGCTCTCTTCCAACACCACTGTGGGCACACAGGGGTCCACAAGGGGGCTTGTGGGGGGGATTAGATGGTATCACACCTGACCCAGGCAATAAAAATGTCTTGCGATCATTCACACTTATGAAGTCAGCATTTAACCTCCCTTTGTTCGTTACACACACTGGTGTTAAATTAGTCCCCCACCTGCGTATGAAATCTGCACCTCTTATGAAAATTCTATTCCAAGTCCTGTCCAGTAAGAAGCGGTCCACTGTGTGGAAAAAACTTCATCGGTCTCTCTCCACTGTTAAAATGGTACACTGTGTTTCACTGGTGGTTTGCTTGGGTCACTGTTGGTTGAATTTGGCTCATTACCCCTTGAATTGCATAGCTAGAGGGTACATTGCTGCACGTGGTGTTCTTTTTGAAGACCACAAAGGGAAAACGATCAGAGTCCAAAATGTGAAATTTTGTATATTTCATATATATTATGATAATATTTATAATAATGTATAATATTTTGTATATTTATATTTTTTGCATATTTTTCAGTGCTTTGTTTCTAAGATCGTTTAGAATTTTTAATTCATCATTTCTCCACAACATGAAAATGTGACTGGTCATTTTTCCCTTGTGGTCTTCATTAATATATGCTAACCTTTTTCAGCAGTTAACCACTTTTCCATCCATTAAAAAAAAAAAAAGGAAACCAGAGGCTGTCACTGTTCAGGACAAGTGCTTGTTACTCAAGGTAAAACTCTTCACCATTGGAGACATGACTTTCAATTGCCGGTAAAGCCTGCGAAAAGTAGATAATGTGCTTTTTTGTTTCTCTCGTCCAGTGACCATTAATTGTTTATTGTGCTTCTGCTCTTTAACAGAGAGCTATTGACCCCAGTCAAGTACAGGGACGGAGTAATATTGAGCTTTTAAGTACATCCTCGTGCATTTAACATTCCACTCTACAATCTTGCAGTTGTTTCAAGACAACATAGCTGGTCTCTTGCTTTCAAAATGTTGGTACATTAGAGGCAACTTGAAATGAGATTATATAGTCCCTCGAAAGCCGACGTGTAGCTCTAGGCACCGTTGATTGAGGCCATATCCGTTTGTCCATGCCTGCCTGCATCCGATCTTTGGTGAGAGCTTTACTGGGCTCTGACTAAATTTTTTTGGACTGTGATCAGCTTTTTTTCCCCCCACAAACTAATTTGACCCCACGGAGAAACTCTCCAAAAAAATTATCCTCTTTATTTTGATTTTACAGCAGGCTGTACATGTCTTGTAATTACATCCATGTTGATTTGAGTGACTCAAGTTTAACCAAAAAAAAAAAAAAAAAAGGCAACCACATTGAAGGGAGATCGCCTATATTTTAGTCTCTGTTTCATCTCCTGAGTTGCTCATCTTGTTTGGCTTATTGGCTTTAGTAAGTTATTGTGCCCACGGATAAGGAAATGGAACATGTGTCCGGCTAGGTCTGACTTAGGTTGAATGTCCAATGAGATTCATGAAATCTACATAATCCATACAGCTCTTTTCTTAGGGATGGTTCCAGTAGTGAAATGTCCCCCGATAATGACTCCTTGGTCAAAAGTACCTCACTTGATGTCTCGGGTCATTTCTCATACCATCCTTCCATATTTGGATGTCTGTTTCCCCATATCAGTCTGGATAAATGTTCAATGTTTGAAAGAGGTAAAAAAAAAAAAAAAAAAAAAGGAATAAATTAATAAATACATTAATAAACATTGAAAGAGTAAGTTTGCACTGGAATTTGGTTGGCCTCTTGATATGCCAAGCCCACCCTGGATGAAACTAATGATTCATTGTGACACAGATGAAGTTACTTCCAGGTTCTTTGTTCTGCAAAACAGAGAGGAACAGAGTGTCCAGACCTCCAAGATCCAGATTGCAAGCCAGGCAACACAAGTAAATACAAGTATTAACAATACTTTAGCGTGACTCCAAAAACTTACACAGCAAGGCACACTAATAAATATGAGTATGTCAAATAAACAATACTAGAGCAAGAGTCTGAAGACTTTGAGTTGCAAGTGCACACTACAAACAATCTGACCCTCTGAAGCTGGCTGCCAGAGGACATAAAGTATATAGGGGTGCAGTGAAGCGAGGGCTGGTGTATGTTCTGATTGGCTAACTGACTGACAATCAGGAAATTATTGATGCTGGTCTTCAAATGAAGTGCAGTAGCAGAGACAGGTGGCACAGAATCCATAATCCATATTTGGACAGGGATACAATTTTTGCTTCTTGGCTCTGTGTTTTTCTACACCAGATTTGAAAACAATGAATTTACAGTTAAAATGTGTATCGTTGGCTCAAATTTGTGAGTATTTACGTCAATATTTTCTGCATCTTGTTTGACTTTGTGCAGTCAAGCTGGGGTGGGACGGGGTGCAGGCTGTGTGATCCGTATGATAGTGCAGGTGGGGTCGGACTCGAGCGTGGATAAGTGTTAATTACATGCTGTAACTGGATACACACACTGGCCTGCCAGACACCACAAGCATCTTGATCCTGGACAGTTTATTTAAAGTGATGCCAAATTTCCCAATGGATCATTCAACATTTTAGACACTTGGCCCACCTCTACCACCCCCATATGAGTTTTGCATATTAAATCTCAGCATGGGAGAACAAAATGAACAAATGTGGCTTGTGTGCATTGAGAAATGCTTAATTATTAATGAAGATCAATCTGTGCTAAGAGCCATTGGTGGTGCTTTTACGAAGGCAATCAGTCAATGGCCTATTGATATTTGTGTAGTCCTTAAAATATGTACTCGCACAAGGTCATTACATCTCCATGTGTGTATTCTTCAAAGATTCCTTGGTCAAAGGCTGGAGTGACAGAGTTAAAATGTAATTATTCAAATTCAAGACCTTTCTGCCCTGGCCAGGAAGGTAAATTGCAGCATCTGTACAAATTTAGTATGTTTCTGTAAGGTGCATGAGTACACACTATGTGTATGTTCATACGGTCATGTTTGTGCCCGTAAGTGGAAGGTGAATGTGTTTAACAGCTTGTGAGTACATACGTGTGTGTAAACAAACATGGAAAACAGCGTGTGAGTGTGTGCGCAGATATACATGAATATACGAATGTGTATTTTTGTGTAAACTTTATTGTTCTGCTGGGACTTGTCGTCTCAAACACTGCTCTCATGGAAAGAAAATTGGGTGGAACATCGTACTGGCCCTGGAGGAGCGCAGGGCCGCAGTGGGACGCATTGGAGCCCCATTGGGACGCCCTTCCACTCAGTAACACACAACCCTGTAACCAAGCGATGCAGCCTATGAGCTACTGTTCCCTCCATACCAACCTTAGTGCCGTTAGTAGTGCACCTGGAGTTCATGATCAGCGACCGTAATTATAAAGATCATAATTATATTTATAATGTTCTCAAGACTCCTGAGAATTGTTGAATTAAGTTGCAAAGCTTCGTAATGATCACAGTGCTTGAGAATTTAGCCATTCAGTGTCAGTTAAAATATTTCCAGGACATGGCCTGGAGGGATTAATGTTACTGCACCGCTGTTCCCCCTCTCTCCTCTGCCCGAGAGCAAAGGTCTTTGGAGATCTTATGATTACAATGGGGATGTCTGTCTTTCCCAAGGAACACAGCCTGCAGGTGCATTTTCCACACATCACAGTAAACAGAGAAGAAACACAAGTAACTTCAAGCAGAAAAAGTAACGTGTGGCGTTAAGGTACCAACATGAAGACTTGTTATACAACCTAGATTCGGCAGGTTTAAACTGGGTAAAATGACCTGTGGTTTATATCAACACCAAGAGTACACTAAACAAAAAACTAAAAGACAAAAAGTGTTTTAAACATGAATTTGGAATTCTTTGCCAAACAATGGAGAAAGTATGGCCACTGTGACGGTTTGTCTATTTGGCAAGAAAATTTTACTTGTCAAGCAAATAGGTGTTTTAACTTGTAGCAAGTAAGGCTTTTCTCCATGACAGAAAAATTATTCAAGGCTTAATGCAGAACTAAAGCATGTCGTGACAGTTTATTTATTTATTTATTTTTTGCCGTTTGCAAGTCGAGCATGCACTAATTGAATACAATTAGAGTTGGAGCAACACTGTAAATATTACTGCGCATTAAACAGGATATTTTCCAGGATAATTTCAAGGCTTTTACAATGCTAGAGTGCTAGCTTTGGTTTGTTCCCGACTGTTTTTTTTGCATGTTTTGTCACCTTTCATCATTATTCACTGTATTAGAAAACATGAAGTGATCTCACCGCTTCGGTCAGGATTTGACTGCAGTCAGTAATCCCTAAAACCCTCCAATGAGCAAGGATTACAGTGGTGAATACTAGGAGAATTTTGAGTGTCTTGATGTTGGTGTATTCTGATGCCCGTCAAAAATGCAGCAGTATCTACAGGGAGATTTACATGAAATTCAAATGCCGAAATCTTCATCTCCTTACAAAAAGCATCCGAGGGCATCTACTGTATTGTAACAGAAGTAGGCCGACTACGAGCACCTTTACATTTTCCCTCTGTGTCCACTCTACACAAGAGGAGATATGATTGGGCAGTGGAACTGAAGATCAAGACGCCCCTGCAAAACGGAATTGAAGGGCCTAGTGGGTAAAAGTACTTCAGTCAGATTTTGGACAATTCAAGTTCAGCATAAAAAAGATGTATTTGTCAAGCTAAGGCTATAAATAAAGACCCCAGTGCCAAAAGTACTTGTGTCACTAAATGATCTTTTTGAGAAAATGGAGGTAGTGGGCTTCCTGGTGTATGAAAATGTGACTTAAGTACCACTAGGCTCTTCAATTATCAGTCCTCTGATTTTTCAGGAGTTATTCTCATGATAACTTTAAACTTAACTTCATCCTTACATTCTAATGAAATAATTCAGATCATAAAATACGGCTTTCCTGACTGCACGTGCCATTGACTTAAGAGAATGAGAACAGCTTTATTCTGGATTCAGCTCCCAGACTGCATAAGTGAATCTGAGAACACTAGAGCCGCTCAGATGGTTTTCTCATTGCACAATGACATGACAATTCCCCCCTTCTTATGTATATATGTTACACTAAATTGTTTCAGGTTTTCGTACAGAAATGAAATGTACACTGCCCGGCCAAAAAAGAAGTCACCGTTTGGAAACTAATGAACAAATTCTATTATTGGATCATTATTGCGGTTATTAATATGTTTCAGCTGGAAATAATCATTTTAACCCTGACTGATGAAGCGCGTTGCTACTCATTTCTTAAAAAATCCTGTCGGAAGACACATCCCTTGATGGTGGAAAAGATGTTACAGTATCTCAGAACGGCCAAGTTATTGGCTTGTATTTAGCAAAGAAAACCATGAATGACAAAAACAAGTATGAGGAATCATTTTCACACACAAATTTGCCACCACAAAGTCCTGACCTTAAACACATTAAAAGTTACTGGGATGTGCTCAAGAAAGACCACCGAGTGGTTCAACCATTATGTCGAGAGGATAAGATCTCGACCAAAAATTATGGCATTTCTGATAGAAAATAAGTGTTCTGGCATAGCATATAGTTGTCAAAACAATGACGAGACGAATATGCACTGTAATCAAAGCCACAGGGGTTCCAACTAAATAAACTCAGCAACAAAAGTTTCTGTGACACCAATATTGTTAATTATTTTTCATAACGCAATTATGAAATTGTCATACATGGTGATATCAGACTGAAACAGTACATGTAAACACAACATTGAAATGGAAATCATGAAAATGCGAGAAAATGACTTTGCACGTGAAAATGTGCGTAAATCATGCTTGTGGATGGCAATAAAAGAGGAGAATTTTTGGAATGTTCACATTGTGCCTGATGAACGACGGAAGCATCACTTATCGAAAACACAGCCATTTCGGATCAGGAACTCTACCCTCTAAATGCCAAGACTGTCTGAAAATGATCGGTGGAGGGCCATTGGGATGATTGAATCCGGAACCTCGCAGAGGGAAGTTGCTCATCGCCTGAATGTCCACCGAAACACCATTTGGAACTTATGGCAGCGTCATCAGCAGACAAGACATGTCAGAGACCGTCCTCGCAGCGGCCGTCCACGAGTAACCACTCCCAGACAGGACAACTGGATTCGAACAACCCATCTCCGAAATCGATTCCAACCTGCAACCATAACTGCAAGAACGATACCTGGTTTGAGGCGACTGTCTGCACAGACAATCCGTCGCCGTCTCCGTCATTTTGGCATTGTCCCACGTCGGCCAGCAAGACGTCCAATACTCACAGTACAACACCGACGACTGCGTCTACAGTGGGCACAACAACATCGACGGTGGATCCAACGTCAGTGGGATCTTGTACTCTTCACTGATGAATCAAGATTCATGCTTAACCGATGTGATGGTTGTTTACGTGTATACCGTCGACGTGGAGAACGTTATGCCAACAACTGTGTTCAGGAATTTGATCGTTTTGGAGGTGGTAGTGTCATGATTTGGGGAGGGATCACGGCTAGAAACAGAACAGATTTGCTTGTTATTGATGGAAATCTGACAGGTCAAAGATATCGCGATGAAGTGCTACGGCCATTGGTGGTACCGTTTTTGATGCAACATGGTCCCGGAATAACGCTGCAACATGATAACGCCAGACCACACGTTGCAAGGATTGTACAGCAGTATCTGATGCAACAACATGTCAATGTCCTGCCATGGCCAGCCAGATCCCCAGACATGTCCCCAATCGAGCATCTTTGGGACGAGATGGATCGACGTTTGCGGCGGTTGGATAACCCGCCAGCTACACTCCAGGAATTGCGACAACGTCTACGTCAGATTTGGAATGACATCCCACAGCAATTTCTGGCACATCTGATTCGGTCCATCCGCCGGAGATGCGTTGCTTGCATCATGGCACGAGGAAGTCACACCCGGTATTGAAGTGTGAAGGTCACAATTGGTTAGACGTCAGACAAGTGCTTCATGACGCATGAAAATGACATTTTTCGTTTTGAGTGACGTTGGCACTGAAAAGTCAGTGTTTCTCCTGTTAAATAAACATATTGATTGCATTGAGATCTTTGCGTGTCATTTATAACATACACATAAATGGTGTCACAGAAACTTTTGTTGCTGAGTATATTTGAGTGAGCGACTTTTTTTTTGGCCGGGCAATGTAGACAGAACATGGAAAACACAGATCACAGTTTCCCCATTAATTACCACATAATGTCTTGAAAGAAAAAGACCAACTGACGCAGGTATCACCCATGTTAAAAGGTAATTGCCTCCTGAAAAAATAATAAAAGTTCTCCAACTTTAGCAGCATCAATGACAATTAAACACTCTCAGTAATTAGATGAGTCTTTCACATCCCATGGAGGAATTACAACCCTTAATTCTTTGCAGAATTGCTTTATTTCAGCCACATTGGAGGATTTTTGGGCATGGTCAGTCCATCTGGGTTAAAGTCAGGGCCATTCAGAAGTGAGATTGCTCTTGTTCTTCAGATTGTTGTCTTGTGGAATAACCCAGCTGCATTTAAGCTTCAGCTCACAGACTGATGATCATACATTTTCCGTCAGGATTTACTGGAACGGCCCACAATACGTGTTCCTGTCAATTATGGAAAGTCGTCCAGGCCCTGAAGCAAGGAAATCTCCCTGCACCATCCCACTGCTAATACCACGTTTGACAGCTGGAATCCCGTTCTTATTGCGGAGCATGGAGTTAGCTTTATGCCAGATGTAACAGAACCAATATTTTCCAAAAATTTCCAATTTTGACCCATCAATTTTCAGATTATTATGCAAAAATGTTTGGAGATCAAGGTGTTTTTGAACAAATGTGAGACAAGTCTTTAAGTTCTCTCAGCTCTCCTGTAGATAGCCATTTTTGCCCTGTCTCCGTATGATGGTGAAATTATCAATGGTGACCTTTTCTGAGGTGAGCAAGACCAACTGTTTCACAGATGTTTGACTGAGTCACTATTTTAAGTAGACAGTGGTTCTCACAGTGGTTTCTTTGAGTCCCTCAGCCCGAGAAATGACTTCACAGCCCTTCCAGACTGATGTACTTCAGCAAATGTCTTTCTCATTTCTTCCAGAAATTTCTTTTGATCACTGTTTCAAACCTTTTTGCCTACTTCGCACTAGGACGATTCAAGTTAACTGAGGTTCAGATTTAGTTGGGTTGGCAGTAGTCCAGCCGGAATGTTTCTTGTCTACTTTTTCCCATCATTAATTAAAATGGGTAAATTGATATCATGTATCCAATGTGACAATGCTGGGTGTAACAGCCACTGCCCAAGATTTTATTTATTTTTCTGTCTGAGGAGCTCACTAATGAATGGTTGAAAAATCCAATGTGTAGATGAAAACTCCATTGTGATTTTTTTGCAGAATGTTGGCATTTTCCGGTGATTAAGACGTTATGAATTGAATATACTGAGTGGCAGCAGTGTTTAAGGTGATAATATTGTCAGGGCTATTGAAAATGTATCAGTTTTTTTTTTCTTCACATAACACTGACAGCATTGCACTACATAAAAGATGGATTTTACTTCATTCACGACTCCCTGCATTCACTCATTACAATTGATTGTGCCAATACCTTATCGATTCCTGCGACACTCAGCTCTTTTATATACAGGCCAAGCACGCAAACTCACTGCGTTTTGCGAATGAGCTGATTCACATCAAATGAGATTAAAATTGCGTAAAGGTCTGCACTACAGGCATATTTTTTGCTTATAAACAAACATTCTATTGTTTGATCTGTAAAAATTAGCATCTGACTATCATTGCAAAAGGTGCCAAGACAGGAGTCCCCCCCCCCATTATAATATCTAGCTGCTTGTAATGATGATGATTATGATTATTATTAGTATTATCTTTCTTTCACTGAAGTAGTACTTTTGCATTCAATGGTATTTTATCAGCCTAAAATAACATAACTAGCCAGTTTCCGTCATTATATTATTATTATTTTTTTTTTTTTAGTTCCAACAAATTTTACCTATTTGGAGCAAGCTATGTTTCAAACATTTTAAAGACAATATGGAAAAGAAAAAAATTGGCACAATATTATTCATTTTCAAACTGAGTTAAATAATTTGTTATTGCTTCGAAAAACATTTTTGTCTCTCGTGTGGGGTGTCTTGAAACATATGTCAAGGTTCAGGTTTATCAGTATTCTGAGCGTTACCTTTATAAAACAGACTAGCATCCTGGATTCTACAGAGCAAAACCCAACAGAGTTGGATTAATTTTTCACCAAGATCATTTATTGATGATTGAAGGGTTGAACCTCTGCACATCCCAAAGATTCTCAATGGGTTAAGGTCTGAACTCAGTGGAGGCCAATCCTTGTGTGAAAATGATGTCTAAGGCTCCGTGAACCACTCTTTCACAATTTGAGCCCGATGGATCCTGGTATTGTCATCTTGGAATATGTCCCTCCCAACAGGAAAAATTTGGTCATTCAGTATATTCAGGTAGTCAGCTGACCTCCATTTTTTTTTGGCACATATCACTGCTGAACTTAGACCTGACCAACTGCAGCAACCCCAGATCATAACACTGCCCCCACAAGCTAGCACATTCAGCACTGGGTAGAATGGGTACATCATTTCATCCACCTCTCTTCTTGCCCTGATGGATCCATCACTCTGGAATGGGGTAAGTCTGGACTCATCAGATCCCATGACATTTTTCCATTGCTCTAGTGTCCGATCTTAATGCTCCCCAGCAAACTGAAGCATTTTTTTCTGATTAGCCTCACTGACAAGTTGTGATCTTGAGGCAAGACAGCTGTTTAGTCCCAATGCCTTGAGTTCGCTTTGCAGTGCGTGTATGGAAATGCTTTTACTTTCACTGTGAACATACCTGTGAGCTCTACTCTTGATTTTTTTACAATTTTATCTCGCCAAAGGATTATGTGATGTCTGATCATGATCATATTTCAAGATTTTTTTCTGACCACATTCCTTCTTCGAAGATGATGGCTCAACTCTGTCCTTCCATGTTTTAATAATGTGTTGGACAATTCTTAACCCAATTTTAGAAGTTTCAGCAATCTCCTTAGCCACTCTCTCTGATTGATGCAGGCCAATAATTTGTCCCTTCTGAAACAGAGTAACATGTTCCTCTTGACCATAAGATAGGTCTTTGGACATGGCTGTTTAGGAAATGAGAAGCCACTCACTGCATCTATTCGGATTAAACAACTTGTTTCCAGCTGAGACATTAATCATTGCAGTAATTAACGAATAAAAGGCTCTTGCATCTTTCCTTTGTTAAATCCAGGTGGCTACTTTTTTTTTGGCCGGGCAGTGTGTACTTATGGCACAATCACTGGGCCAATTGCTCTGATGTTTAACGTTAGTATTAAAGTTGGCTGGATGCCTGAGGAAAAACTTTAAAATCCTTTGGAAAATGAAGGATATTACTGTCAATTAACAAGCAAGGAGATATATAGCAAAGATAATTATGTATTGATTTTTGTTTACGACAAATTGTTCTTACCTTATACTTGCGCAAAAAATATTACCTTCTTCTTTAAATCCAGACAAAACAATTACATGGCTGCGCCACGCCTTTTCCTCCAGAATAACCACATGTGACACCCGGCACACCTACCGCGTACATCCATTGGCTGATACCAAAACACCCGCGTGCTCTATTTGTTAAATAAAGTGTCTCTCCAAAAGTAAGTACCCTATTGTTGCAGTCGTTTGGGACAGGCACCAATTCATCGGCGGGACCTGCGCTACCAAATAAAGTAACACACTGACTAAATAAGAAGTCGCTTAACCATAGGTGAGGCTGTGAAGCTCTTGGGACATATAACTTAGCTGCATTCGCTTAACTTTATTTTAATAAAATATTATTCTTTGTGGACTCAGTAATTTCGTCCCCTATTGATAGTTTGATTCTGTGCTCCTAATTGTATTCTCGTAGCTTAAAGTTGAAAGCCTTCATTTCTGTTGGCAGCCCTGTCGTCGTAAATCGTGCTCAGCTCGCCTTCCTAAACGCCCCCTTTTCTTCAGCTCTCGTGACGTCATATGTTAGATATGAAGCTCTTTCCTTGGCAATCATAGCGTTGAAGATCTCCTAAGCACATTCTTTGCCTTTCTTCCCTCATTACCCGGTGTAAAATTGCACCGCACATACACCGAAATAAAAATGTAAAGCACACGCTCCATTGCTGCACGCTATGCTGATCAGTGGTTTAACTGGTGTCCGATATTAGATTTTGTTGCACAGTCATCGTAAATGTATATTTCCTGCTCCGGAATAAGTTTGGCTTGCGGCTATGTTTTTACTAAGTCTGGAGAAGGAAAGAGTGGGAGGATGACTTTGACTTCGAGTGTTGTCCGTCTGACGAGGAGGGTGGAGCCAGTCAGTGACAAGAGGTTGGTTCTCCTGAGTTTGTCAGATCCCCCTAAAAATAGAAGTCGTGTATCAGTGAGAGCGGAGATTACGTTTATGTTACACTGTCGTTATTGGAGTCACTGATACAGAGTATCTATATCCAGCGCGAACGGTGAAGAAAAAGGGTGAGTAGCAAAAATAGTAACGGCGTTGCACACAGCGATCTGTGTCAGACGGGAAGAGAGTGAGCAAAGACAAGCATGGAGAGACTGAGTGAAAAGGGCAGTAAAAAACGCAAGACTCCCTCTGCAATGTTGCGGATGTCAGGTTTAACTGTGTCTGTTACGGGAGATCGGAGCGAAAGTGTCGCCGACTTGTTCTGTTTTAATTTAGAGTACAGGTGCTTCGCCCATTGGAAATGAGAAGGGCTTAAAACCGCTGAGTTCACTGCGTGCGTGTGTTTGACCGTTAGCTGAGCTTTTTTATGACTTGGCTAATGTGACGAATGTGTAGCCCACACTCTGGAACTTAAACTGAACGTAAACCCAAACCGCATACTAAAGCTGCTTTCACACCAGACGCGAAACGAATTTTTCGCACGACAGATTACATTCAAAGTCAATGCAAAGAACGCGTGTATTCGGGTCTTTGCATTGACTTTGAATGTAATTTGTCGTGAGAAAAATTCGTTTCGCGTCCAGTGCGAAAGCGGCTTGACTGCAATCCGCCGGCGACCAAAGCGAACTGAAAAAGAAAGTTTATGTATAGCAAGACGATATGTTGACTGTTTATTATTGTTATTACTATTATTATTATTAATATTATTATTAATGCCGTTGTTGTTGTTGTTGCTTCTGGTGCACTTTTTATTGCTGGTGTTTGTTTATTTCATATAGATAATTGATTTACCATGTAGAAATGCCATCTTTGAGACAGCCCGCAGGCGATCGGCTGTAGTAGCCGACGTCACGAATTGATGAAGCCAGATACGGTAGCTTATTTTGCTCACCCACGCGTGTGGACGGTGTTTTGACCCGAACCCAGCCCTCCTCTCTCCCGCTACCCCCTCTGCATAAATAAACAGGGATAATAAAGTTGATAAAAGGAAAACAAAACAAGCACTGAGAGCGGCAAAGGAGAGAGTGTCCTTAATGTCTAACTACACATTAACTCAATCGCTTGAACGCAAAATGATAATAAAATGAGCAGCTTATTTGAATGCATGCAATACACAGTAAATATGTCGTGGAAAAATCGCGTTTTACCTATTGCGTAAATTATAGGCTACTCATTTCATTTGAGTTGGATATTAGAACTAAATCCGTTTCGCTTACGCACTTTTGTCTGTTAGGGTGGTCTATTTGAAACGTGCGAGTGAGTTTCTGCTTCGTAAAAAAAATCAATTGGCTGTAATGGACGATTGGAAGCATAATTCGTGAGAACGGGCGGGCAGCGGGGCATGTCGGAATACGTTTTAAGCTCATAAATTACCCTGAGCTTTTGCCTCTGAAAGAGGCAATATACATCTTAAATTCCCTCGAAAAAACGCCCACATAGCCCGAATATGACTTCTATTATCTTTGGGTCACCGTCTCTGTGCTTTAAATGCATTTTGAACAAAACAGACTGTTTAGTTTTTCATTAAAAACCAGCTTTCGTGTTCTGTAGAAGTATGGCACATCAGGTCTACTTGACCGCCTACAAGTCCGCTGGGAGTTTCATGCGAGGCGCGCTTATTTGGGCAACATCTGGAACAGAACACTACCGATGCCTCATTGAAGCTCATTTTCCCAGTTCCAGCCGTTCGCATTTGGAGGCCAAATGCAATTCAGCGGCTGTCAGAGTTTACCAAGTCCGCAGCCCTTCCTTTACCAACGTATAATCTTTATACGCTCTCGTCCAAACTGATACCCAAGGGTTTAATTACTCGCTGATTTTCTTTAACCCATTGACGTCCCCACCCTCTTAAAAATGCTTGCAGAAATTGAATTTTGAAGTTCCACGTCTTAAAACACGATGGACTGAAATGTTGTCAAAAAAATCGTCCGTGATGTATGTTCATGCACACATTCATTTACGAAATCTCACCTCTCTGCACAAAACATGATGACCTTTATAGTTATTTTTTAGCATTTTCTCTGCTAACTATTTTTAAATTATAGTCAATTACGGGTGACACGTTTTTATGAAATTCTCTTGGAGAATCACTTGGGTGCACAGAAGTAGGACACTTTCTCCCCTCGCCGTTTTTATATGCCACCATAGGCAGAGTATTGGCTCTTCTCGGACTCCCCGAAGTAAAGTTGCTGATCATACTGCCTGCTTAAAGTGACACTCGGGTCTATTAGTAGTTTAAATTTTGCCTCAGTCTTCGGTACTTCTTTCAGTTATACTGAACCGCCTACTAATTTTTCACTTTAAATTTGTCTTAAATAGGTTCAAATTCAGAAGAGGCTTTTTATGCCATATTATGGGACGATTTTGCATACATATTCTGTATCTGCGGGTAGCAGCACTTCAGTGAAGCTAAATTAAACTTGTATTGAGAGAAATATTTAACCCTTGATGCCATGTTTTCATGACCCCAGCATCACATGAAATGAAAATATCTAGATCTCAAACATCATTTTATGCGCATTTCCCTGTGATTCAGCAGGACGTACATTGGTGTGTAGGAAATCTTGGGATCTCTGCCTGAATAAAAATTTGCCGCAAGTTTCATAGGTTTGACAGCTTCTGGATTGACAGACCCATACATAGGTCCGTACTGGTTCGTACTTGGTTTTTTGGGGGTCGAGGCATCTCTGATTGTTAATTGGTCGGCTGTCTTGTGGGGCGTAATTTTTATGATACAGTATATCTACCTAGTCTTGACAAAAAAAAGTCTTTTGGTCTGAGAAGAGGGAAGACTAACTGATGTTGCATATTTCCACAGACAGATTCTGGTGTTACCGGACATTGGAAAAGAGGACTCATAAAGTTTGTGTCTTGTTTAGGTAGTGGCGGTGGAAGCTAATACTTGACTGAGACATTTATTAAGGCTTTATTACTTCACCAAAAAAAAAAAAAACACTCCTGGAGGAAAAACCACAGTTCGTGGACCCTCTGAGTTCTTAAAATCATCAGAGATATTAAAGCATGGTTATTTTGAGTTTTGTCGGCCCACTCTTCAGTCTAGATGCACTGCTAGCAAATGTTCTGCAAAGTTTCCCCAGCTCCAACTCCCAAAACGGTGCAGCACTGGCAATTGCTGTACGTGACGGGTTTTGAGGAAGTTTTTAATAGCTCATTAAATGTAGATTTAAAAAAAAAAAAAAAAACGAACTTTCATTAGCCTTACAATACAGAACATGCACTAAGTTTCTGCTCTGTTGCATATATCTACTCATTAACACAAATGTCAAGCTCCTCAAACAGCGAGTCTTGTAATTGCAACTTAGTTGAAGTAAGCATCCAGGCGTGGTCAAGTGGTTTGGTTTTTTTTTTTTTTTTGGTCCTACCGTACAGTGTAATGAGCAAGATGTGTGATGACCATGGAACTTTGACCGTAGTATGATTATTGGTGCCATATGTTGTGGCTTCAGCACCTTAAAAGCAGCTATCATCCTGAATTTTCACATGCCAGTCTCAAGAATCTTTTTACTAACAATGGTGCAATCGACAAAAACTCCTGGTGCCTGGCAGTTCTGTGGCGGAGACCACCTCGTCACTGATGGAGGTCAGAAAAAAATTGACTGATGACCCTTTGCTGAGGAAACGAATGCCCAAGAAACTGCTGTTCACAACAGATGTGTGCAGGATGGCATCCCTTGAAAGTCTACATTTTGGACCTTGAAAGACGTGCTACAGCAGCAGGAAACTACCAGATTCTACTTTTGGGGGCTGCCAAGCTGTCACGGAATTACAGTCCCACTACATTTTGGGTTGTAACTCTATAACTAAACAAGATAAAATCAAGTATGATGTGTCATATTGAAGGTATTAACTTGTTCTTTAATATTATTTAGTGAAAATATATTTTTTTTAGAAATTTTCATAGAAGAAACAAACAAAAACTACTCCGTCACAGAATTACAGAAAATTGAAGTGGTTTTTTTTAATGTTGTGTTTAACTATCCAGAAAGTGATGTTCCTGTCAAGTTATGAAACTTCAATATGTTCATATTTAAGGTGTTTTTTGTTAATACTGTAAGTTATAGAAACAAATATTGAATTTAACCCTGCTTTATGGGCAAGAAATTTCAAAAAGTAAAAGTCACGGAATTACAAGAGGCAAATTGTCACGGAATGACAGCAATAGTATTAATTAGTTTCAATGTACTTATTTCAATATATTATACATAGATACATAATTATTTACATTTCTACAGATGAGCAATATATTACAATGAGTTTTCCACTTAAAATGACCAATCATAACACATACTTCAATTTTTTTTTTATTCTCCATGTCAACATTGGCTTGGCGGCCCCCTTGTGTTTGATGAGTCCTGGAAAATGATGTTCTCCCCTAAACTGGGGGATTGAAGACAGGGGAATAATGTCACTTGCATGGAAAACATAAAATTGTGATTTCTCTCGTTCGGATGACCCGGTCAGAAATTGATGTGAAACGCATGAATCCATTTATTCATACTGCCCTATGTCAACAATGCAGGTCATTTTTGCGGCATAATACGTGGTGAATTGATCGCTGTCACTCATTTGGCCCATTAAAACCAGATGAGCATCATGTTAATGTTAGCAACAGACCTGAACATTGTCGTAGACCGTGTACCAATATGAAGACAGTCTAACGATCATCAAATGGATTCCTCCTGCAGCATAATGCATCTTGTTATAGAGCTCACATCATTTCATTTTAGCTCTGAAAAGTTGACTGTGCTTTAGCGTTCTCCAGTGGCCTGCATAGGCCCAGATCTCAATCCTGAAGAACACCGTTGGAATGTTCTGGAATGGGAGGTTTGCTGCGTGAATGTATAGCTGACAAATATAGAGAAAAGGTGTCATGCTACTGAGTCAGAATATTCCTGAGTCCTGAAGGAATACCTCCAGCACTGCAATGAATCCATACTGGAAAGAATTAAGGCTCTTATGCAAGCAGAGAGAGATCCTGTCTGGCATTAGACGGGTATACCTAATAAAGTGATCTGTTAATATCTGAGGATATTGATTATGATGACATACAAATGCGGAGTTAGACGATACATTTAGAAACTTGTCGAATGCTTTATCCGAGTGGTCAGAAAGACTTTGACAAAAGTAAATTTATCACTCAACTTTTAAGAAGCTGACATTTGGTTCAGCATGGATGAACTGTTTGAACCTGATACTTATATCCCCGAACGCCGAATGGCATTCCGGGGATATTATGTTTTTGGTCCGACTGCCGCCGCTGCCACCATATCTTTGGAACTATTTGTCCAATTGACATGAAACTATGTGCAATTTCAAGGTCATGACCTCACGACGTGTCACATGATGACATCATACCTGTATGGTTCAATGTTTTGCCACCAGGTGGCGCTTTGTAATGGAAAATTACCATTTTGGCCATATCTTCAGAACCATTTGTCTGATTGACCTTAAATTAAGTTCAAATGAAAGGTCATGACCTGAGAGGCTTTATATTGTATTGGGTCTATTCAAGGATTTGGGAATTGGAGGATTGGGGGCGTTCGGGAATATACCCCAAGCCGTCGCCTCCGACGGCATAAGCCTAGTTTCTCAACCTGTCACATACAACTGTTTGGATGAGTATTGAATGCTATCCAGTGCAACGTATTACTTTAAACAAGCTGTGAGTGTGTGGTACTGAAAGCAGCGTCACTGCCATCCATACTAGTGTTATCATGAAAATGTCCCTGCTTTCCCAAGAAGACGTAGGACATGGCAGTAAGTTGAATCAATCCTGTTGTAATTGGTAGGAGTTGTTTTTCACAGCCATTACCATTACTGTGATTTTATTTGATTTTTTTTCAATTTTTTTTGCTTTACTTCTCACTTGTAACATAAAAGTTATGTTGTCACTACAAATTAGAAGGGTCGTGGGTGTGTTGTTGGTAAGGATTTATGTACAGAGTGGCCACTTTAAGCACACCTTTCCAGTGCCAGGTAGGACTCTGATTGCAACCCAGAACAGCCTGCATTCATCATGGCATTCAGCAACACGCTGGAAACCTTCTGTAGAGATTCTGGTCCATGTTAACGCAATGACATCATGCAGTTGTGGCGGATTTGTCAGCTTTGTATCCATGACACAAATCTTAATGTTCCATTCATCACCTCTCGATGGATTGAGATCTGGTGACTGGAGGCTATTAAAGTGCGCTGAACTCATTGGCGTTCGTGAAGCCAGCTCAAGATGGTGTTTGCTTTGTGACATGTTGTGCTATCTTACTGGAAGCAGCCATTATAAGATGGGTACATTGAGGCCAGAAAGTTATGCACAATGTCAGTAACAATACTCACATAAGCTGTGGCATTTAAATGAAGCTCAATTGGTATAAAGGGGTTTAATCTCTACCACGAAAATATTCCCTACACTGTTGCACCACCACCCCTGGCTAAATTTATTGACAAAAGGCAGGATGGATTAATGTTGTTTATGCCAAATTCTAACCCCATCATCTGCATGTCATTGCAGAAATCACAATTTGCCAGTCCTGGCTACGTTTTTTTTCCAACTTTCTGATGTCCATTTTTGGTGTGCCTTCACCCAGTGTGCCCTTAGTTTCTTATTCTTAGCCGACAGGAACGGAACCACCCGCTGTTGTCTTTCACAGATTTAGCCCACTCACCTCAAGTTTCAACTTGTTTTGCATTGAGAGATGTTCTTTTACATAGCATAGTTATGACGTGGTTATCCAAGTTATTGTCGTCTCCCGGCTTGGCCATTCTTCTCTGACCACTCTAAGTTACAAGGCCTTTTTGCCACAAAACTACCGCTCACTGGATCCCCAGTTCCTGTGATGCACCCTGTCTGGCACTTACTGTCTTTCCACTTTCAAAGTCACTCAATCATGTTTCCCATTCTGATCTTTGCTCTGAACAACTGAACCTCTTGACCTTGTCTGCATGTCCTTATGCATTGACTTGCTGCCACGTGATTGGCTAGTTAGAGTATTTGCAAAGACACACGTGTGTTGGTGTTCCTAATAAAGTGGCCGGCAAGCGCCTCTTACTGTCTATCTAGTTACGACGGAGTTTAGTATTATCCTGACTCCGCCAGCCTTTGTACTATGGCTTAATTTCATTTCGCTTCACTACTCCGTCTGGTCACTCGGATCTCTGCCTCATTTACCTCGGCAGAAAAGACGCCAGACCAACCAACGAACAGAAGGCGTGGCCGAGAGCCATGATAAAGCCGCTGTGCCGAGTTTGAAATTGTAGTCTCTGAAATCAACAATGGCCACGGACATG
This sequence comes from Gymnothorax reevesii, assembly GCA_029721435.1. Classification (NCBI taxonomy): domain Eukaryota; kingdom Metazoa; phylum Chordata; class Actinopteri; order Anguilliformes; family Muraenidae; genus Gymnothorax; species Gymnothorax reevesii. The sequence goes on along the minus strand of CM056574.1, from coordinate 24,213,455 downwards.
GATACACTGGAGGCCATTCGTTCTGTTGTGGAGAAAATCCTGGGTATCAGCGACTATAGCCACAACAAGATGAATGTTTGGTTAGTTTTTTGAATGGAAATGATGTTTTTGCGCTACTCCCTACAGGTTTCGGGAAAAGTTGTCATATCTACTTCATATCCATCATGAAATCTATGAAATAGGCACCCTGTTCATCTCTGTGAGAGACAGTTGAACCACCTCAGCTAGCTTGTAGCTTCTAGTGTTACATTTCCCGTGAATTTCACACTATTCAAGTTGGCAGCAAACTTTTTAAAAGCCATGCTTTTGTTCATGTCATAAGACATATTCGCTGTCTCAGTGTTATGTTGTCATTATCCGTGAATGAAATGCCTGTCTCAGACAGCCAAATGCTTTGAGCCAAACTATGTTACTATAAAGTTAGATCGCGAACCCAGTATAATGTTAGCGTAAGTATGGTTAATGGTTCAGTTTTCGTGTCAACGCAGATTTTGTCCTGATGTAAATAATGCATTATTCTCGCTGATTCTGCCGTTGGTTTCGGGTCTGTTGCCTTTTTTTTTTTTTTTTAATGGCAGCAGTATGGGCAGGAGAAATGGTTGCTCAATAGTTTGTTTCTTGTAAGGAGAACAGAAAGAGCACCTTTGTTTCTTTTGAGTGAATGAGTGAAGGCTAAAATTTGGTGGATGGGCACATGTATGGGTACAGTATTAACTTTAATGTACTGATCAGTTTGTTTTTGCTGCATTCCTTGTATGAAGGACTGTGTTTACAGCAGAAGTACTTGGCAGCTGAGCCGGCGCATAACATGCGTCATTGCCAAACATTAGTGCTTAGTTTACGGGTACACCAATGATTTTAAACTTCAGACAAGCGCCCACCCACCAGGAATTAAACACTTGTCAATGTCGACTGTCGGTCCGGACTCTGTGTACGAAGCAAAGCGAAGTAGCAGAGTCTGGTTTTACCAGGCTACTGTAGCATGGGGTGAAGGAGTTCAATTTGACCCATCCCCCAAATGAATATTCGCCCAAGCAGAAAGTGTGAAGTGGTGGTTTCTCCATATTGAAGGCCTGGCATGCATATTTAATATCAAATTACTAGCCGCTACCCGCTACCCGGAGTGAAATTTCCATTTTTTTTGCGTGCATGACCGTTTTTCAAAAATCAGGCGATGTCAAGTCCTTCCTGGTGTCCAAGTGGATATTCACACCAAATTTGGTGATAATTGGTTGAGAAATGTAGGAGAAAAACGTGTACATACACACAGACAGACAGACATCGACCTCAAATATATTATAGATTATTCTGTCTGTACGTGTGGTATATTTGTGGCGTCTACTCAACTGATATGAAAGGGTTTTACACACACACACACACACACACAGGCGCCCACACGCACGCACATACATACATGTATATAAGCGCATTGCACCTCTGCCCCTCATGTTTCAAAAACCCAGACCGCTAAATGAGTAATAACTAGCAGTAGGCTGATTCATGTACCTGTCATTGTGCTTTATTTACGTAGTTATTTGATCAATATTTCATCGCCGCATTCAATATATCATAGCTTCTGTCAGACTCTGGTTGTGCCTGGTCCACAGTCGCCGTATAAATCATTCTCATGGTTGGCTTGCGCGGCACTTGTCTGCTCATAATTACAGGGCCTCAGTAGACTGGTAATTTGGTGGTGGTGTGCTGTTATGAAAATGACCCCTGGAGTGATGTTTGTCTTCGATACTTATCTGTTTGTGAAGACATTTATGGCCAGTCATCAGCAGCAGTGTGATGGAAGCAAAGGCAGCATTTTTTTGTCTCTGCTCCTCATACCAATAACTGTGCTGGTAACTTGCGTCTTTTTGTTTTCATGTTGTGGATGAGTTCTTATAGAACTCATTGTAAGCATTTACAAGCAGAAATTAGCATTAGTTAAGTGGTCCAGCCATGTACTAGGCTTTTATGGTCGATGTGCGAAATTGTGGGTAACGAGCAGCTGCAAGTGGGGAAAGTGCACGTGGCTGTCTGATGAATGGTGTAACTTCACCAGTTTTTATTTTCTAACTTTATCTTTTTCTACTTTAGGAAAAGGTAATCAGAAAATATGAGTTTCTGGGTTTAAAGAGAATCAATACAAAATTATACACAAATGCTTAGTTCTCAAGCTTGGTGTTAATACATTTTAATTCATTTGTGAAACAACTGAGGTCAGCCATTTATCAACAGATAATTTATTGATATGTGCATTACTGCATTTATCACTGGAAATTTGAAGATAAAGCTGCTCAACATTGTATTGGTGTCTGGGGTTTCATATTTTTATCTTTCAGCATCCTTAACGTCATCTTTTATCAATCATTCTTCTCTTGCAATTATATACTTATGCATTCAGTAGTGCTCAAGGGCTGTTGATCTAGAATAAATTGCTGTACATACAGCAAATGAGCAAATGTGTCCTTGGTGGAAATTCCAAATGGACAATGATTACACAGAATTACAGCATTTAATGTAATGACTTTAATAATTGTCGTCTTGTCAATTGGGCAGTTAGTCTGTTTTAATGCTGTGTTGGAAATTTTGGGAAATGTAGATGCTGACTTTGCTGGTTTAAAAAAGGGGATTCTTCAGTACAACATACAGCAAACATACTGTGCTAGTAACTTGCATCTTTTTGTTTTTACTCTGTGGGTGAGTTATTATTGAAAGCTTTGTAAGCTTTTACAACCAGAAATTAAGATTAGGTAAAAGCCTAGTACATGGCTGGACCGTTTATGGTCGATGTGCCAAATTGTGCATAACAAGCAGCGCCCGGTGGGGAAAGTGCACTCGGCTGTCTGACGAATTGTGTAGCTTCACCAGTCAGTCAGTCAGTCACTCGCTCACTCAACCACGGACGTCTGAGGATTTATGGCTGGACCGTACCGCCTTGTCTGCATAAAAATGTTCAATTCAGTGACCAACTGGGGCTGTGAATCTATTCTTTGGTGGTAGTCAGAGGTGCGATGTATTCATACTCCACAGATGTAATCATGCGCTACAAATCTGTCTTGGCTGCATCTGAAATTCAGTGTTTATTCTTGGATACCAGCTGTCTATGTGTAAAGATTTTTTATGAGTTTATTAAGTAAGCATTCCAGAATTACTATTGGACAGTTCTAAGTTTCTCCTCAAACCTTCAGCCAAAACTATAGGTCAGGACAACATTAAAAGCTACATGCAGGTTGAGTAGTTGTCCTATTCCAAATTGATTCCTGCCATAGTCTGTATAAAAAGATGGACGAAGCAACTGTGATGTCACCCACTGGTTTCAGCATACCATTGAGGAAGCCTCGATTTTGGCAATTTGAATTGCCATTTTGTCATTTTGAAACCAGATGTGATTCCTATTGGAAGAGAGCGTGAACGGAATATCCGGAGAGTAGTGAGGGGTGGATCTACGGGTGGATTTTAACCCAACAGACAAGGACCAGAGGATAGCCACGCCCCTAAAGCATATACTGTCTTTATCTTTTATTCTAGTCTATTTGGGACCATCATTTAGAAAAATGAACATCGTCATGATATATCGAAGGAGACTTGAATGTTGCGATAGATACAATAAAGTATTGTGGAAAATCATTATTTAAATTATAAATCGTGTGGGAAAGTAGGGTCATTTTCTCATAGAAGTTCAATCATATAGAAGTCTATCTGCAACCACTGACGTCTCCATCTGCTGGCCATTTAATAGAATGCAGTTTTTGGAGATTCCTGCATTGTTTTCAGACCGAGTGCAGTGTCCAACTTTTTATCTTGTCAATGATCACGTACATTTTCTCCCCTATTGGTCCATACTGCTCTGTTTCCTGCTCTACTACCTGTGCAGTCATGGATGGCAACACTGGGCCTGTCATTTTCAGCATTATCTGATGAGTGGGTAACGTACCAAAATAAAGTGCTCTGTGAGTGTACACATTCAATTTATACAGCTGAAATTTCGTTCCGCTAGTATTTTTTTGTGAAGAAGAAAAATATATACAATTTTGGGTCTGATCAAAATTAAATCTGTTTTTATAGGTAAAATGTCCTGAAGAAAAACTGTCCGATTCAAAGAATTATTGACTTTATCCTTTTCAATTTGCGATACCATGTGTGGATTTGTCAAATGCTGAGCTGCTGTATTCATACCTGTGGAACTTTAGGCCTGTTTTAAATTCTGTCGCAGATCCAAAGTTTTCCAACAATCCCTCATTTTCTGCTGAATTACAGGAAAATGTGTATGAAGTTTTCCACAAGATCTAGATAGTTTCTATTTAATTTAATGCTGTGGCCATTAAAACATAGCATCCTAAGTTTGAATATTTTGCTCAATATACTGTGTGATGTAACTTAATTGAAGTGCTGCAGCCAGCAGATATAGAGTATGTCTACAGTTGAATATGTATGTGAGATGTCCTACAATATCAGGGGAGAAAAATTTTGTTATTTTCTAACTTCACTTTTTTTTCTACCACAGGTAAAATTCAACGGAAAATTGGAGTTTCAGGGGTTAAGGAGCTTAAGTATTGCTTTTCTGCATGGAAATTGAAAGAAACTCATACTTAAGCGCTTGGCTCTCAAGCTTGGAGTTAATGCCATTTAATTCATTTGTGAAACGGCTCAGGTCAACCATTTATCAACAGATCAATCATTGATATGAGCATTTAACTCCGGGCATTTAAAGATAAAGCTGTTCAACATTGTATTGGTGTCTGGCATTTCATATTTTCACTTTTACCACCCTTGATGTCATCTTTTATCAGTCTGTCTTCTCTCGCAATTATATACTTAATGCATTCTACAATGCTCAAGGGCTGTTGATATAACATAAATTGCTGAATATACAGCAAATGAACAAGCGTGTGCTTGGTTGAAATTCCAAATGGAAAATGATTACACAGAATTTGACCATTAAATGTAATGACTATCTATTGTCTTGTCAGTAGGGCAGTTAGTCCGTTTAACTGCCTTGTTTGAAATTTTGGGAAATGTAGAAGCTGACTTTGCTGGTTTATAAAAGGGGATTCTTCAGGATGGAATACAAGATGCTTTCTACGCAAAAATGTTGCACATGGTTCAAAATCACATTGGACAAATGTGTAAATTAGTATGCCCCTCCCCAACCACAAAGTGACCTGGGGATATTGGAATGTGTGTCGTCCCTGCATCTGTTCATCTGCCCACCTGTCCATGACACGTTTCGTCTGGGCCAAAACTCCTTAAATGTTCAATATTTTCAACTAAATTTAATCTAGGGGCGCATCTTACTGTACAGATGCGCCTTTTTATACTTTCATCTGTCCTCCTGTCTGTCCGTCTTTTCACCGCGCTTCGTTTTTAGGCCAGATATTCGCCATCCTGTGGCGGGGGATCTGAGTGTTTCATGGTGGTTGGGAACCATTTTTAGCTCGCCGGGACGAGTAACGTCCGGAGAGCTATTGTCGTACCCCCGGCGTTCGCGTCCGTCCGCGTGCAGAAAAATTTTAACCTTGCCCCGGCGAGCTTTGTTGTCTTTCTGACAACTCTTGTTTGGTTGATGGTGTAGCCTTTATTTATGTTGCGGTGAATGAATATGCTTTACGTGGCTTTTAAAAATGTATATTTGATGCATTTTATGTGGCGTGTTTGCCCTGTTTGGTTTTGACTGTGGGTGCATCACTATGTGAGAATGTAGCTGTGCTAGTGTTCTCAGGGCCCTGCTGCCCCTCTGTTCACCGCGCTGGAGAGAGTATTGAGCACTGAACATTGGACATGGTCTCTTGAGTCTGGGGGAAGAATTGAGGCAGCCATATTTTAGCTCTGGAGTGGTGGGAGTACCAACTGAGACCTCACTGATGTGGAGCAATAGGAGGTAATGATTGGATAATTCATTGCGGCAGATGCAAACTGGAGTGAAGAGTGGCAGTGCTTGGAGCAGTACGATTTGACTGGCCCTTTTCTATCCACTAGTAGCACTACGCTGTATGTGAGTTTATTATTAGCTTGGCTGTCATTCTGCAACTCGTCTGATTATTTTAAACTTTTATTTTAAAGGTTTGGCTGAGAAAAGAATCGTGCTTCATAGCAACGGCTTTTGTTTGAGCTTGGATTTTCGGATAAATGCACTGAATAAAATGTCTCGCTCCTGTGTCTCTCTGGTTCAAGAGGGAATATCTGTCAGGTGTGAAGTTATGTTCTGCATGCTTTTTTTTTTTTTTTTTTTTTGCATTGCCCATTGGCATGTTACTCACAATGCCAGGAAAGAGCTGACCTTCAGTCCCTCTGCAGGCTTAGATCTTTATCTCTCGTACTCTCTTCACACACACACACACACACACACAAATACTCAGGCACACACCATCTGCACATCTGCATCCATCCTGTCGTGTGGGGACCATTGATAAGCCATAGTCTGCTCAAAAACAACTGCAGAACTCAAGAGAAATGTGAGCCACTGTGTAAAAGTTCACCAGGTCATCTTGCTCTGGATTATCACTTATAGCCTGTTAAGTCCTCTTGCAGTCCCAGCGGAGAACTTTATAGTCTGTGAGAGATGGATCTTGGCTGCCTTGTCAATCTGAAAAATAATTTATTAAGGAGGCCGTTTTCAAGTATTTCAGATGCTTGCGATATTTAGAATCCAATATAGACCAATAGTGACCACTCTAACAATGAAAAAGTTTACTTGTCATTATGAAGATTTTCCATGAAAGAGTAAGCGTCCATACACATCAACTGCGGGCAAAAAGAGTGAATTTATGGGCCAGTTAAACCGCCTCATCTCCTTTGGAGTGCAACGCTACAAGGACTGAGTGGCCGGAACGTAAGCTCTCCGCCGTGTTCTTACCCAGTCTAGTAAGACTCATTACAGGTTCTGCAGACTAACAAGGTGGTCAGCTCAAGCGTTTAGGAAGACTGCCGGAGGCACTGGGTAGATACCGTACAAAAGGTTCATCTCAGTGGTACCATCTGAGGTCATGTCCATGAGTGCATTTTAAGATGTTATGCTGAGTATCCTGTATGTTTAATAAAATATTCCCATATCTTCTATGTATTTTGAATGTCAAGCCAAAAGAGTTCTCTAGAATTTGTTTTCAAGGGCCCAAGAGGGTGTTTCAGGGAAGACTCAGCATTTCTTCCAGCGCTGTAGAAATGGATAGATCCATTAGTGGGTAGACCTGGCTGATGGACTCCCGTAAGTTGGTCCTATCATTACACAACACTGGCAGTAGGATGATCCACCAATAATGTTCAAGAGAGACACCCTCAGAATTTGTGAGTGGTCGCATGTCATGAGGCGGGCACTCAAAAAGGGTGGATCTCTGACACTCCGCCAAGAAACCGCTTATTCAAAATGTGTTTTCGCTTAGATTCATAGGTCTGTTATTGTAATTTTGGTATCAAATTGTTGCTGTTGAAGTTCTCTTTCATTTGCCATCAACTTTGTTTGATTTGGTGGGATACTTTAGGTTCAGCGGCCTTTTTAGAAAAGCAATAACGGAGTTGATCGGAGCGGTGGTGGAGCGGTGACGGTGGAGAAGCAGCTAGATTATGGTTATAATGTTCTATTACTCCAGGGTAAGGCAGTGTATCTTTTATGAACTGGATGTTATCTACAAAATAAAACCAACCAAGGTGAATTTGAATGAATATTAACCTAATAACACTAGTTTTTGTAAAAAGGGTCCATTCCGAGAGAAACTGACTTTTATCAGCGGCTTTCAATTTATTTACCTGTTAATTAAATACATGTTACTATCAATAACATTAGAATGGAATGAGAGAATAAATTTCTGTTTGCTGCTTTTGATTGGGCTGAAGGTATGCAAATTGCAGTAGGAGTATTGAAAAATGGACCATTTTGACCCAGTCACACTTCTGTGGCCCACCTCATGACATGCGACCGAGCGCAAATGAAGGATGATGGTCGGCAACAGTTTCAGAATCATGCATAATGTTTGGCTAAGGTGTATATGTGTGCAGGACAGGGAAAAGGGGTCAGCTGGGATTTTTTTCATTCTGAGATTAGCGGGTATCTCAGTGATATCCCTGTGATAGTGATATCCCAGCACTAGTGTAGTGTCAATTTACAACAGTTTGTTGTGCACAAATGCAGCCAGTTTTTTTTTTCTCAAAATGAAAAACTTGGATCACTCTTTCATTTTGTTGAAAAATCTCAATTTTCATAAAATGACCCAAGTGACCCCTATTCCTACTCCTGCACACTTATTGTCTTTTGCGACTTGTTGCCATTTGATTTTCAACGAGAAAGACTGCTGTCAGTACTGGGGTGGTTTCATTTTTGCAAACAGGATAAAAGTGTGCTTAATGCCTCAGTCGCTCACCCCAAGGCATTCCTTTAAACTGTACTGAGTCAAAAAGCCATTTTTTTTTCCAGCGAAGTGCAACCCTGCAGAATAAATGGAGAGAGCAAGCGATGTGTTCATTACGTTACATTAATTACGCAGCGGCTTTTATCCCGACGATGTTCGGGGCAGCGCAGACGGAGATAATTTCGTAGCTCCCTCGGCTGTCAGTGATTTACGGAGGGCGGTGGATTGATGATATTGAGTGGAAGAGTTTATGAGTTCATGAGAACACGAGTCTGGGAGATGTATCTCTTTAGCATCTGCAGATGTTTGAGTGCAAAAGGATGCAGCATGGGGTGGAGGGTGGGTCATTGGCTTGCTTGAAAGATCTGGGCTGATAAGCGCGTGTAATTGGCTGCTCCCCTTCTCCTCCCACTTCCGTGATGAGGAGTTATTCCTGGTGTGGCTGTAAACAAAAATAGCCTGGGTTTTCTCTCTCGGGCGTCTTTAAGAGGCACTTGGCAAGGAAGTAGAGGCATCTCTGTACTTATTTTGTTGAATGTCTATTCTGGTCTCTCTCGAGTGATTTTATCCTTTATTCCTTTTTGGGGGTGGATTGCGTCACATTACTGGCTGCTGGTGGTCTTGGTCATGCGCCCGTTGAGCACAACAATGAAAGCCTGCCGTCATTAGTTGACACAAGTTTGCTAGTTGGTGTAGAGCCCCACCTAACACCGCTAAGCACGGTGTGTTGGCTGCACAAGAGTCCCTTGTGGTGCCTTTGCACACACACACACACACACACACACACACACACACACACACACACACACACACACACACACACACACACACACACACACACACACACACACATGCACTTTATTCCTGTTTCTTTTTCCCTGTACATAGCGCTGATTACATGAATATTGGAGGATCATTTGTGTAGATCTCACGGCATCATACCCTGATAAAGGTTTATCGCCTGAAATATCTGGTGTGACGTTTTTCAGATGTCACCTCTGTGGATATGCCATGTTTATGAAGGCAAGTGAATATGTTATGTACATAGAAGTATCTTTTTATCCCCCGGGCATATAATGCGGGGGGATATAGCGATCAGTGTGTCCGTCCGTCTATCTGTAATAAAATCGTTTCCGGACCAGAACTCGAAAACTATACCACTTACAAACACCAAATTTGGTATGGAGCTTCTCCTTATGGTCTAGTTGTGCCTTTTGGGGGTTTCGGTCCGTCCGTCTGTCCACACAACCTACAGCCGGGGGGATCCGCCATTGCCAGATGGCTCTTGTTATATTTTGAAATGGACTGAGATGACCTTGCTTTGCTTAGCTACCCACTACAGCTGAGAGAAAATACAATTCACCCTTCATTTCATGTGAGTGCACTCTATTTAAACTTTAATGGTTTACATAATGTTTTCCCGTTAAATATTTGATTGCATGTTCTAAGCACCGGACGTGAGCATAAGAAGAGGATATTTGACTTATGGGTATTTGTTAAAAAAAAAAAGATAGATTTACATGATTTGGCATACAAGCATGAAAAAGGGAATCTGAGACCCTATTCCAAAAGTAAATTCTGCTTGAGGCTGAATGTGTGTTAACCAATACAATACTGCTGACATCACCAAATTTCTGCTGAACAATTGGATGATAAAAAAGATGCTGCTCTGTACTGCTTCCGTTAATGTGCTGTCTGACAATCAAATTATATATCCCGGAGAAGTACTTCAAGAAAGATGGGGAACAGAAATTGTTCCTGAGGGAATCACGGGGGGTCACTTTACGGGAGGACTGCTGTGTCAGGACCAGCCTGTTTTTCTCTGCACCTCTTTGCTGAAAGCTCAAGAGTTGGCTTGAAAAATGAAATTACTGGGTGCAATGAACGTGCAGGCTACTCCACTTTGCTGCAGATGAACTGAGCACATGCACTGGGCGATGTGGTATATTTGTGGGTCTGGAGGTGAGTGACTTTAAGGGAATTTCCCTCATTCAGTCCATCTGGGAGCATATGTACTCTGTAAAGGATAATATCGCTGTAATGCCCCGCCCCGTAGGCATTCCTACACCTGGCTACCGGCCCTTAATTAACCAATTATCCTCAGATCTCTTTAGTTAATGGCGGTCATCTGCTTCTGTTAAGATAATTATGATCCCTTTCCTATTTAAAACTTAGTTTCCTCCTTCATGGGCAGGTAGCCACAGCCTGTTTCCCCTTTCAGTTATTCTGAAGTTTTGTATTTGTTTCAGTTGTATTGCACCTGCTTTATTTTTTTTTTTGAAATTATATTTATTGATTTTTTTAACAACACACACATAATGACAACACTACTACAACTGCAACTCTGCTTACAGACTAAAACATATTGACAGGTGACTCAAAAATTATATAGACATAAATGGCATTACACATTCCAATCTTATGTAAATCCTCTACTGAGTATGGTTGCAATGTTCAGACCAATTTTTGCCATAAAAGCCTCCCATATTCTAAAGAAAATGTTGACTTTATCATGTGACATACATGTCAAATAATCAAGAGATACATATTGTATTATGACATTGTACCTCTGTGTTTTGGAAGGAGGCTTCTCCATTGTCCAATTTAAGAGAATACATTTTCTTGCACAAAATGTTAACATTTTATACAGTTTCTCTTCATATTCATTAGAAATAAAGCCATTGGAGATCCCAAGCAACATACATCTTGGTTCACACGGCAAATTCTTAAATAAAATCCTATTAATCTCCTCTCCCACCATGTGCCAAAACTTTTGTACTTTCCAACAGGACCACAGGCAATGAGTAAGACTACCTATCTCTTTTTTACATTTAGAGCGCACCTGCTTTATTTAATAATATCCACGTCCAAGCACTTGGGTCCTCGGCTCCACTCCTTACTTTGGCGCCGGTTTAGCATGTTGGGGTGCCAAGGCGTGTCAATAGCTCTGAGCATTTGATTCAAAACATGTACCCAAATTATGTATACCCTAGAGAATGACTGACTTCACTGCTAACACCTTCAAATACTGCGAATCAAGCACACGTGGTCAGATAATGTCAGTTGTATGTGGACGCCGAAGATCAACTTGTAGGGCGTTAAATGCTATGGCATGCAGAGGCATAGCAATCAATGCTCTCTGTTCAGTTGTACCTCATGGAATGCGCATTTCATTTTTTCTGACAGACTTGGATTGCTTCTGTTGAGTTGCGTTTTTCAAAACAAAAGCTTGTTAAGACGTACTTGAGGTCATCTGTGCCACATGAACTTGTCCATATCATTGTAGAACTTGCACCAGAAACTGATGACCCTATATGCTACTGTGCCTTTATAAAATGTATCACTGGCAGAGATGAGCTCTGAACGAACTTTTTGTTGTGTTTTGCTGTCATTTTTGCGGTATGTGGTTTGTTGCCTTAAGTGTTATTTATTACTGTTATTTATTATATCTGTACCATTACTTGCTGCTAATTATCAGCCCAGTAAAAGCTATTACATGTAGTAAAGAAGACCAGTGAATCTGATGAAATGGTGGGGATTTTTTGTGAATTGCAGGGCCCAGCTCAGTGATGGTTGGCCCTGTGGGAGCCGGTTTATGTGTCAAATACAGACAGTATAACTCAGGAACATTATAAGCCGGCATCCGCTCAGTTACATTGCGCCCTTGTTTCAGTTTGTGGTTCCGATTAATTACGCCCTGGCCACAGTATGTAGGTCAATAACATTTCTGCTGCACGCCATGTGACTTAGGAACTCAAGTACATCGCGGGTCGTAGTTTGGGAATCTGCGTACAGTGTGCAGGTAGACTGTGCAGGTGGAAGTAGGGCTGGGCAATATGGACAGAACAAAGTGCCGTGATATTTTTGACCGAATACCCTGATATTGATATTCTGACGATATTGTAAAGAATAACTTGCAGAAAACTTTGAATAAATTAAAATAACATTCAGAAATGTTTATGCAATTTTGATTAATAGTCATCAGAAATATGAATGTTATGACCAAGCATGTACAGGCGATAGCTAGAACACTCCAATAATTGGAGACAATTTAATCCTTTTATAGTAATACAGGCTTTAAAAACAGAAAAGACAACACTAATGTCATATCATATGATATTACAATGTCTAAAATCCTCAGCGATACCTTAAATTATATTTAAATATCAATATAATGTTGATGTATTGCTGTGCCATACTTGGAAGTAAGTATGAATGTTTCCAAACCCGATGTTACTGCTTAGAGTGTAACTAGGGGAAATTAAGTCATGGTGCTAGTGAAGCCTTAAAGAGCAATGTAAAGGAGTGTGTCTGGATGAATACGTGATGTGGAATAAGACGCCTAGTTGCGCTATGTCCTCATGCCATTGAGTCAGACTTTCTCTCCCCTCCCTCTTCCTTTTTTCATGTTTATTTTTCAGGTTATGATATGGTTGGGTGCAGTCCAAAGCATTTGGGGAACTTCCTGTATTTGAATTATTATGTTCTGGAGTTGGTGGAATCTAACTTTTTTTTTTTTTTTTTTGTTTACCTTTTTCTCTCCTCCTCTGTTTCTTCATTGTTTTTCTCCTCCTTTCTTCCATCCCGCTCTCTCTGTGTCAGTGACTTCCTCTCCATCTGTCCTCTCCTTCTGTGTCCGTGTCTGTATGTATTACTCAGTCACTATCTTAATCGCTTGCCCATTGTTATACCCCCTGCAAGGTGTTATGCGGGGGCATCCTGGACTTTGCTTGTCCGTCCGTCTCTCCATTTGCCCGTCCACAGATGCAATTTTGTTCAGAGTTTTTTCCTTAACCACTTGGTGGATTTTTCTCCAACTTGCTGTACATTATTATCACTATGAGGACCTGCTCAACTAAGATTTTTGAATGTGGTTCACCGTATTTTCATGCATTTTGCAATTATTTTGTAATTTATCGACTTTAAAAGTGCAATTTTTGGGGCAGAATTTTGTCCGAAGCTGCATTCATAAACCATATGATGGTTTGTTTTCGAAGTTATTAGCATGCATTATTAACACAATGAGAACCTGGGAACTTGCCATTTAAATTGTGATTTGATGCATATTTATGGACATTTTGTCATTTTAGTACATTTTAAAAATTCAGTATCTGGGGGATATCAGTTGAATGCACAGTGTATAGTAATGGCTACTTCAGTGGAATGCAGTGCTGGTTTTCTAGGACAGGTACATCTCTAGTCTCTCCTCCTTACGGCCATGTCCCTCCAATCTCTGAATATTTTTTTTTTCCCCCCTAGGAACTGTAGTGGTGAGAAACAGAACTTCGAGAGAAAAATCTGAGAGCCTGGGGACTCTTCAGGGCTGGATAAAGCCATTCCAGCTGTGTGGAGATCACTGCTCTGACAGGTATGCATGAAAGTCCCATCACCATTACAGTTTCCCCTGGCACGCACTCGTTAACGCCATTCCACCATCACGCCTCCAATTAAATTGACTAACACACACAAAAATGCAATCCTGCTATCACTCACGTTTTCATGTATCCACATGCTAATGTCATTATGTAGCTAATGGGGTGGTCACAGTTGTGGATTTAGTCTTGCTATCGGGAAGGCTTATTTAAGGTGCAAGCTGCTAACGTTGAAATGATTCCAGCTATTAATTAGCGTATCGGTGTATTTGTTGTGCATCATTAGAAAGCTCCCTACCATTTGGCTGTGATTCATTAAATGCTAGAGTCATCTTCCCATGAACTGTCTGCTCCTGTGACAGAATGCAATCCTAATACAATCTGTGACATTGACAGTCTCAACCTCAAACCAGCATGAAATATTGGTTTACTGTTGATATGGGCAGGTGCAGGCTATTTTCTTGTAGCCATTGTCTGACTTGTGAAGGTCGACACACATCTGCCTTACTTGAGTGGTGTGTTCCTTTGTCTTTCCCATTGTCTTTGTCTTGTCTTGAAGAGTGGATAAGAGAAATGGCCTCTGTGTCACGTCATATTTATACCCCAGGGAAACAGGAAGTGATGTTTTACTAATTAAATGTTCCTAGATACTCTGATTAACTTTGTAAACTACTGAAGAAATGACAGAAATTTGTACTTCAATTACATTTAATTCCTTGTAATTGTTATGGGTGCCAGTAATTGTGTAACAGGTGATTTTATGATAAATAATTATTTCTTAGTCTGGGATTTTTTTTTTCCCCTTAAAGTTCATTTGAGTTGAAGGTTACATTTTTCTAAAATTTTCAGTGTGAGAGTATGCTTCTGCAATAAAAATTGAATTTATTTTAAGGCTTTTAACACACCTTAACCAGGGGTGCCAATAATTATAGAGGGCGCTGTATGCCACATTGAACAATGGGTGCCCATTTAAAAAAAAAAAACTGTAGTCTGTAAAAGGTTGATTGTTTATGTTTTTGTTTGTTGGTGCTAATTAAATTTGTGGTATTTATTCTGATGGCCCCCACCCCCGCCTTTGGAGTATCTGCAACGGGTCAATTCAGAACAAGGCCACCGCAGGGGGGTTACAGTCATGGAGGGAATGTACAGTCATATCCAATATGTCTGCAGCATCTGGTCCTGATGAATATGGAATGATTTACTGTCACGCTCGCTGCGGCGAGGCTGCATTTGTCTGCTGCAGCTCTCCTCTCCGTTCCCCTTCCTCCTCCTCCTCTCTCCCCCCATTTCTCTCCATCTTCTGCCTTCACTTCTTGTGGCACTGCGTCATGAGAAGGCTTGATCATGGTAGGCACGTCCATTTTTCAGCACTTTTTTTTTTTTTTTAAATTTAATTTAATTATTTACCAATGTTGGCATGTGCTAGACGCACATCTTTTTACCTCATGTTGCTTTTACATTTGCTCAACTTTTGGGCATATGCCCGCTCACCAATGTATGATTGAGAGCAATTGAACAATCCCCAAGGAGAATGGGGGGGACTTTTATTTCCATTGGTCCACTTTTGTAATGAAAATGTTACAGTATTAGGCGTAGTCGGTGGAGCTGTTGGTTGCATCCATAGTATCTCCTTTTCTCCTCACTTTAAAAAGTTGTAGGGTAGAGTCTCATTTTTTTCCAGACAGAGGCACATCTCCTGTGTGCCATCGGCCTAAATTGGTGTTTAGACTTGGAATATCCAAATGCTGGTTTAATTATTGAAGACCGCAGTGGTAAAAGTACTTAAGTGACAAAATGTGTGTTTTGAGAAAATCGAGGCAGTGGACTTCGGTAACTGTACCTCGTGGTGTATGAAAATTTGACTTGAGCACTTCTACCACTAGACTCTTCAGTTACTCATGGCATATCAAAGCAGTGGAGCTGGAGAACACTGACCTCACCTAGATTTAGACGGGGTCGTTGGGGGTCACTCAACCTGCAGTTTTTGGGAAAGGTGGGAAACTCCCAAAAACCTCTGGCTAGAACGACCAAACCACGTTTTCTGCTTCAAGTTTGATGCTGAAGAAAGATTATGGTGGTCACGTGGACAATGGGAAATATTCAAGGCAAATAAAGAAATCAAACGGAGAGGTGTTACAGAATATTGGCTAGTCTCCTCTCTTATTATCTCTTATTGCCTTGGGACTCTGATAAAATGGCCTCTACGTTTGGCCGTAAATAGTCTTTTCCTGTGTTTTTCTGAATAAAAACCTCTCTGTCCAAAATAGGAAGTAACACAGGTTTTAAGTTTCCTGAGCTCGCAGTGAATATAGAGATGACTCCAAATCTGTTTAGGGGAGCAGAGGGGCTGAGGTCCTGGCCTTGCTGCCTTCCCTGAGCCACATTCACTTCATAAATATCTGGCCCTGCTGGATTCCTCCCAAGTTCCAGGGGTTGGGCTACAAAGTGAATATTTTTTAACATCCACTTTAATAAATAAATTCACTGGCCTGGTGGTCTTAAAGGTACAATTGAACTCAGCTCATTGGGAATTATTACAGTGGCCTTTATCTTACAAGATGCTCACCAGCCGACTATTTTTATACTTGTCCCTCTTCCTTTCTTGACCCTGGGAAAACCTTTCATTTGTTCCTGCTTGTCTAATTCTTATTTATCTGTCTCCTCCAGAAATTTTTGTTTAGACTTAGATCTTAAATTGCCTTCTACTGCTTCATAGTGCTTGGCGTCTTTATGAATCCGTCAGAACGTTCAAAAGGCCGGTATTAGGTCTGCTATTGAAAATGTAGAGCTGTAGTGTTCGCTGCAATACTTCTGTGACATTGTCCCAGAGGACCTGGTGGCCAGTTTTCTGTTATGCATTTATCTTTTCTGTGCCACATGTTCTGTGCATCCCACTGCATTGTTGGAGTTAGTGCTTTTTTGCATGGAATCCTGCTCCTCAGGTTGACTCCACCTCAGTGATTTTTTTTTTTTTTTTTTCCTCTTCACCTTCTACAAATGTCCATTGATTAACATTGTTTGACCTCCTGCTTCGAAATGCTGCAGTGCAGGAATAAAATTGATTCATTAATTGATTGGCGTGACTACTGATCCCAGTCAGCTCTAAATGATACTTTACACTGGCCCAGATTATAGACTATCTCTCTTTCTTAATCAGTTGTGACTCTCTTACATAATCTCTTAAATATGTTGTTGTTCTAACTACATTTTTGGATTAAGGAATTAATGGTATTGTTTCACATTTTTTCTGAATTTCATTTGGAAGTTAAAATATCAGAGCTTTACTTTTCCGTCAGGGCAGCGCATTTGTACTCTGAGTGGCACTGTCATCTCACAGAAGATTGTCCTGAGTTTGAATGCAGTCTGGGGCATTTCTGTGTGGAGTTGGCATGTTCTCTCTGTGTTTGTATAAGTTTTCTCATGGTACACTGTTTTCCTCCCCCAGTTTTAAGACGTTTGTTTCAGGGGTGTTTTTCCCAAAAGCACAGATGTTAACTTCCATAGTTGGAACCACTGATTGTGAATGGACAAACTATGGAAGTTGCTAACTTAGTTAGCGACTACACTTTTGGGAAATGTACCCCAGGCTAATTGGAGTCTCTAAATTGCCCGTAGGTATGAGTGTGTGAGTGAATTTTGTGTGATCCCTGAGATGGATGGTTGAAACTGAGTGTAACCCCGCCCCTCGTTCTTTATATGCTTGGACACCCTCCAGCCCCCTCATGACTCAAACCAAGAATAAATGGATCAAATAATAGCTAGATGTATGGAGGTTTTTCCGAAAAACAAAAACAAAATCATCTTGCCACATCGTTCTCATCAACCTTTATGGTAGCAGGAGGCCAGCATAGAATTGTAGTTCAGGACATTTTAAGCGATAAAAACACCAAATGGAATGTGGGTGTTGCTTGATTTCTGTTTGAATTAAAGAGCTTCAGTTGTATTGATGGTTCTCCGGCTGCCATGACTGGACAGAACTATGACCTGCTTCCGAGTATTATTTTCTTCAAAACATTATATGGAATTCTAAACAACCCTTTTGACTCCAGAAACATTCCTTGGATTGTTTCCTAGTTTTTAGTTTGGGTGAATCATTTATGGTTTAATATCATTGGACTTAGGATGGCTGTTTTTTTGTAAAATCTGGGTTCTGTTGCAGAACTGCTTTAAAAATTGTACTACCATTTAAGTCAGTCTGCTTAAAATGATTATTAGACACTGGCCTATTATGCCAGCAGTTTATTTGGAAAGTTTGCATTTGCTTAGATTTGATATGACTTTGCATTGCATTACCTCAGCTTTGCTGCTCACTGAAGTACAAAGTTTTGCATCTCATTGGAAGTTCCCCCCTCCAATAAGATGCCCCAAAAGGGCCACACACCGAGTTATTTGACCGCCGTCAGCATTACAGTTTACCATTATGCTCAAGTACGTCATGGCAAAATTTGTGACATCGATATTCAATTTTCTTATGGGTATAATAGTGATATTGAATAGCAGCTCCCCTAGTGTATTTTTGATGAGGACTGCTGGGCAGTTGCGTTGGTAAGCAAGTAACACTGACCTTTCAATTGTCCTCGTCCTTGTAGGTTGGGCACCCCTCCCCCCACAGACACACACTCTGGCCCAATAAGCAAAAAGGGTGCTGTGTTAAGCAGCGAATCGTGACTGTCAGCCCCGCCTCTTCCTGTCTTTTCTGCCCTTTCTTTGCACCAGAAAGTGGTGATGCCCTTATCAACTGGCCTTGGCTTCGCCTCAGCGCCTGCTGTAAGATCCTGGACATGCTGGAGTGGCTTTAATCTGGAGCTAATCCTCTTTTCCCAGGACTGAACCCCTTCTCTCACTGTTCCTCCTCCTTCCCCCTGGCTCATGTCATCCTCATACCGCCTCCCTTTCCTCTAACTCATCCCTCGATAAAACTTTTTTCCGATCTTTGGTGTCGACATTTTAACACCCGAAGCTGTAACATGGTTTCCACAATATGACATATGGAGGACCCATTGTTGGCCAAATATTAGCAACAGATTTGGTGAATGATTCCATTTTGAGTGAACTGAGGAAGGTAAAACAAAAGTTTACCTGACAAGATCGTTTTAATTTCTTTGTAATTACTCATTAACCCTCGGTCAGAATTAAAAAAAAAAAAATTCACTACCAGCGAAAGTGCATATAATTTATTTATTATCCGTATTTATCACTCGTGTGTATATTGTAATAATTGGTTGCATCAGTTGTCCTACTGCTGGGCAAAAACAGATGCCTGCATTAACCCTTTGTAGATCGGACATGCTTGGCAGGTGCATGGGTATTGCTCTGCATGTGCGTGCATGTATGCAAGCGAGTGAATGAGTGACTGATCTTGTACAACGTTGTACTTATGTGTTGAGGACCAGAAAATAATGTTAACCAATGGCTTGGGGACATTTTTTTGTGAGTGAGGACATTGTAAGTAGTCCTCACGACTACAAATTGTGGCGCAGTGTGACTTATTAGTTATGGTTAAGGGGCAAGGGTTGAATTAGGGATAGGTTAAGGTTAGTGTAATGGTTTGGGTTAGGTATACATTGGTTGTGTATAAGATTCAGAGAAGGTTGTGGCCACACGTAAAGAATGCATAGAAGTCAGTGTAATGTCCTTTCAAAGATTGAGGTGCATTAGCATATATATGTGTGTGTGTGTGTGTGTGTATATGCATGCATGCGTGTGTGTGTGTGTGTGTGTGTGTGTGTGTTTGTGTGTATGCATGCGTGTGTGTGTGTGTGTGTATGCATGCATGCTTGTGTGTGTGTGTGTGTGTGTGTGTGTGTGTGTGTGTGTGTGTGTGTGCGCGTGTGTGTGCGTGTGTGTATGCATGCGTGTGTGTTTGTGCGTTTTATAACCGGGTTCATATGCAAGCTTATCAGGGTTTGGTGCACAACATGCACGACCCCAAGAGCCGCACGGAAGTCCCTCTCTGATTCTGTATGAACTCGAGCAGTAATCGCTCTGCTCGAATGCTCCGATGCTGCTCTGCGGCTTTGAAGGTGGTGAGCTGTGCACCTGCATTTCACAGTGCGGACAGGGGCTGTGAAACACGAGGTTTGGATGTTGTTACTTCCTGTCACATGGGGCATCCCCTGCTCAAACACATACAGTATTTAATGAATTTAACAGTTATTTACGTATCTCTGATTTGTTCAAATGAGCAAAAGAACAATTTAGCTTTTGTCTCTCTCTTGTTTTCTTAATCCTTGTGTCGCTGTCACTTATATCAGTGTATTTATTAATCATTTTACCATTGGTCTGGGTTGGCTAATCTGTTGTAGTCCTTTAAGAGCCTTACATGTAATCTGTCCCTAGTGTATAAGATTTGATTTGGCTGGTTTGAGTAACATATTGCAGTGCTCATTTCGCTTATTTGGGTGGACATATGTTCTCTAGCGTTGGATGTTGTCTTGGAATTTGGGTCAAAGGGTGTGCTGGGCTTTTGGAAGGTAAGCATACAATGCAATATGTTACGTATATAATTGAGGGCCTTGATCAAGCATGACAGAGTGGCTCAGGGGTTTGTGGACACCAACTCGTGAACACCTGAAATTGGATTCAGATGGAACAGAGAGTTCGAAACGTTAAACGGTGTCAGGAACGCTGGTCGTTTCTCTGCCGACGCGGTTTGGTGGCGTTGGCGGGTTGGTGCAAGAGCTGGAGAACAGTGTGAAAATCCAGCCGCAGGACACCTGCATCTGCGAGGCCCCTGATCTGCTGTGTCCGCGCCAATGTTTCCTGTCCATCCGAAAAATGTCCTCTCTGCGTGTAAAACATTGCCCTTCTATGGATGGCTTTGGCGTTTTCGTGTGCAATTCATTATGTACTTGGCAACTCTCCTGATAGGGGGGGGGGAACACCAGAATGGAAGCCATTGCAAAATGATGGCTTGTGTTTTTTGAAATTGGACATTTCAAATATTCTTGGATGCAATTATCTACCGAGATGGGGAGAGAAAAGCTGAGGATTTTGAGGTTTGGCGACGGTGCCAATGAGGTGGCGCGACCGTGTGCCTGTGACTTCCTCTGTGGACGACTTCATAAAACACTTTCATTTGTGTGTCCGACAATCAACGCTACTTGTACTTTCATCATTCAGACAAATTTTTTTTTTGGTTTGATACATTCATGATTTATGAGTCCCAGGTGTTTTTAACATGGATTTTTCAATTAGGGCCTTTCTTTGAGAATTTATCCAAAATGTCGCGCACATGACCAGACGTCATCAAATACATTCATTTTTAAAGTTTTTTTTTTTTTAAGGTATTTATTCTTTGCTATTTTCCGTACCCCAAAACTGTGAACTTTCTAGATTTTTCAACTTAGCAGAGTTTTTGAAGTCAAAGAGAGCTATGAAAAACCTGTTTCTGTGTGAAGTCACACACGTGACCAATCATGTTTGACCTCTGACCTTAAGTAGTTAAAGTTAATGTAACACAGAAAATTTTTACTCCATAGACTTTGATAAGTAGTACTCCTATACAAGGTCCACAATCATGAACCTCCAATGCTTTTGTAATTGGAGGAGATTTTTTCTACTATTTGTTAAATTTTTGATCACACACGTGACTAAAAATGACCCATTAATAGTATTAATTTTGTTTGGATGTTGTTCTTTATGGAGTCAGTTCTTCCCCCCCCAACCCGTCCCACCTTCATGCAAACATTTATTGAAACTGCTGTTTTGGATGTCTGTGTGGAGCTTGGTTTTCGCACCAAGGATTGCTGTATTAGAGAAATTCTGTATAAACACTATTATTCTTTTCGCAGCTAAACCAGTCTCTGTCTCTGACCTCGTTTGATGGTATCTCGATGAGTGTTCCGGAAATGGCTTTTGCTCTCTGGTTTTGTGGTTTATACTTTGGCCGAGATGTGGCGTCAGACACGGTTCGTGCAAGTTGCTAGCGTAAAAACATGCATTTTCCTGCCTTCTTTCATAAGTTTGCTGCATGATTTAAGTTGTTTGTCACTGTCAGAAAACGCTTTTGTCCTCATTTTCACGGTCTTACTGCAATGGAATGTCTATTTGCAACCGAGATACTTCATATATTTTGCTGGAGTTTAACTACATTTTTTTGCCATGGTTTTCTGATTTTTATAAAGCTTTACGACTTTGAATTCAGTCCTGTTATTGACGCGTTGGAAAAGATATTGCTCTGTGTACACACGCAGTGTATTTCATGCAGCATGGAAATTAACTCTTGTGGCAAATGGCCCTCGCTCTGACAGCTGTGATGGTAAAAAGAATTAAACTTAATGGTGATGTAAACTGCTTTTGCTTTATTTTGATTGGAGTTTCCCACTTAAAAGTGTAAATTTAAAGTCGAACTCAAGCCCCATGAATTAAACAGTGTGGTCTCTTGAAATTTTGTATATTCACCCTGAGACAACTGGAATGATGCCATTTTAAAGAGTGAAAATGGAGCAAGAACCTCACCAGAAACACATCTTTATTTTATTCTGCTTCAATTAAGAGTTTGGTTTCAGGGACGATTTAAATTGGCTCTTGTGCATTTCTTTACTGCCGGCCTGTATTCAGATTTAAAAGGATATGTTCATTCACTGGGCCGTCAGTATATGCTGAAGCTGTATGCGTATTCGATTCACACTGACTTGAGCTATGTTGGACCTTGGCAACGCTAACCCAGTCAAGGTCTGAAGTAAAAATCCTGAAACATATTGGAGGCTTCCCTCTGACTTGAAATGGGAAAATGTTATTTTGCTGAAAGGATGGAATATCAATGAGAGGGGGGGAAATAAATATGTCATATAATTGTAATTTAACTTGGCAGATCAAACGATGTGATGCGTCTGAAGTAAATGTGCTCTGGGCATTGTTCCCTGCTCAGAAGAAATGTCTGGCTGGTTCTCCAACACAAGATTGTCTGGCTTGTGATCAGGTCATGGAGCTTTATTTGATAGATAGTCTCTCCGAAATGGTTTTTTTGATTAAACATTAACAATCTCTCGAGGCTAACAGAGATTAGCAGGGGTTAACTTAAACCTCAGCACATTAATCTTTGAATTCAGCCAATTAGCTGTTTTGATAAAGGGGAAAGCAGTTGTTCATCAGAACGTCTGGACTAGCAGACCTGCTAATGGTTTGATGGTTTGAGTTTTCTTAGGCTGCTATTCTTGCTCAACACCATATAATCCAATGTTTTAAACCGCCAGCACTATGAAACCTGAGATAATGTCTTTTATTTTAGTTTTACAAACTGTTGTTCAGCTTTTTGGTGTTGATGAAACATTGAGACTTTTTTTAATGGGGTTAATGGCTTTCTGTGGTGAGTCTTTTAGAGCTGGCGAGTCATTAATTATTACCGGTCAATTTACATAGTTGGACATAGAATTAATTTGCACCGTTGTTGCAAATGTACTGACGCACCGTTTGGAAGTTTACATCTGTGTCTTAATTAGTTGGCGTGTCTGTGTATGTGTGTTAGTGTTTGTTTGTTGCCTGCGGGGAAAACCACAGGAGTATTTCGGAAAGTGTCTTAATTTGTTTCTCAGTTAGCGTGTAGCTGCATTCAAGTTTAAAGCCCTGGTTTCTACCAGCTGTGACGGGATGTGAACTCCACCCTCAACCCACTTTCAGCCGAAAGGTAGCCCCCCGTAGTTGAGACTTGGGGTCCTTATATGGCCTGGAGAGAGGAAGAACATTTTGGGTGTGTCTTCTTCTCTTTGAACCCCTCCTTCTCTCTTTGAAGGAGTCATTTCCTGTGCCTCACCACTGTCCTGCCACTCCCCCACACTGTGATTGGCTGTGCTGCAAAGACCCTATGTGGTTGAATAGGTGGTAATAATGACAGAATTACAGCTCTAATGATCAAATCAGAATTGACTTAATCGATATATGAATGGCCCCACTTGAACGAAAACAGTTCTGTGAGCTTTGCTAAGCTGGTATTTATGGCAGTATTTCTGATGATTTGACTATCCTCTCTATCTGTTGATGCTAAATAGAACTGATCATTTTCTCACCTGGAAGATGGGTTTATGACATGTAGAAAATTACCAGCAAAAATCTTTCCTCATATTTTCACAAAAGTATTAATTTAAAAGCTTTACTTGGCTACCTTGGTTTCTCTTTGGTTAGCGCCCTGGCCTCTCTTGTAAGATCATGGCCCAGGGCAGCGAACGAAAGCACTTTTCCCACATTCGTTAAGAGACCTTCACCTTAAAGTGAAATGCCAACTGTCCGACAATTAACTGGGCATTTTATCTTTTAATTTTGTGGTGTGTGACATCACACTTCCTTCGCTAAGCGGCTTGGCTGCATTCACTGGGGGAAAATTATATTACCGCGCCATTACGATGGCAGTGCAATTATAAATTCACACTGCGGTGGAGGAAAGTAATTACACAGGGAGGCTGTGAAAATTTTACTGCTGTTCATAGACACTGTGAACACACAACAGTGCAGATGCCGGCCAGTCAACTGCAAATGTTTTTAACAGGGACGCTTTCCAGAGACTTCACCTGAGTGTCTGGGATGAAGAGCGGTGTTGAAATGTGACAGGTCCGCGCTGCTTTGACGCCGGTGCAAATGTCTCTCGCACAATAAATTTTTCAGGGAAATTTTGTCTTGTCGTACCATTGTTTTGTGGTAGGAGGTGCCATCACAGTCCAGCTGGTTTGGCTTTTTCTGGGCCGCAGGAATGTTTGTTCCCAGCATGTACAGTCTGTGATTTTAAGAGAAAATAATATTTCTCTTTTTATTTCACCAGATGGGAGAACTACTGAACTCCCCTCAGCGTGATGATTGAAGGGCTTCAAGTGTATTATTTACCACAGACCTGTTTGACTGTCTGGGTAGTATGTCAGCTGGTGATGCCAACAACGGTCCATTGCATGTTCAATTCAATTTGGTTTTATTCAATTTTATGTACTTTTGTACATGCCAGGGGATATAATCATCAATGTGTCTGTCCGTCCGTCAGTAATCATTTAATTTCATTCAACTTTAATACCATTCAATATTTTTAAGGAAACTTGCCATGCCTATTATTCAGGTCCTATACTGACGGCGTTTGGTATTTTGGGATTTCTGAGACTAGACTGCTGGAGCATGGGTGATATGTCATCTTCTGATTACCCTTTTTTTGTTTAGCGCTTTTTACTGAAGGATTTACATTTAGCAGGGATTGTCTCTTTTAAGGAGAAAAACCTTCAAATGGTGGTGCAAAAAAAAAATCCTCAATCAACCACCTCCGCCCCTTCCTAGCTTGCAGTTGATGAATGTGCACGGGCGAGGTGCCACTTTTCCTCTTTGGCACTCCCTCATTGGGAAGAGGCAAGGGCTGTTTGGCATGTGATTCAGAAATGTTTGTAATAGGCTTGTTTTTCCAACCTGTGCCTCTGATTGGCTGGGCCTGCGTTTGTATATTGGAACGCCAGTTCTGATTGGCTGAACGCATGCTCGTGATTATGACCAATAATTTGTGGCAGTAGCTTAGGGTCAGTATGTCTTCTTTGGTCCTGGTTGGGGCAGTATGGGTGGTAAGATTTCTTCTTCTCTCCCCCGAGGAGAACCTTTCCTTAGAGGCAGCATCGGTGGAATACAATGGCCAACTCTGCCACGCTGTTCTGATGCGGGTGTAACATTAGACTGGAGGTCACCGGTGTCCCAGCTGTTCTGCTGGCACCGAACCCTTCTTTCAGCCTGCAGGTCACTCTTTCTCTTAATCCCTCTTTCTTTTCATCAATCGTCTCATCCCAGCCTTTTCTTGGTCTGTTCGTCACTTTTGTACCCTTTCTGTGTCTCATACTTCCTCAGTCAGCTATTGCCTTGTTGTCCAAAATCTTCCTCGCTCAGTCTTTTCATGTCCATCTTTTTGTCTTATCCGCCAAGTCTTTCCTGTATAGCTGGGTTGGCGGTATGATGTGTGAAGTCCAGTAGCTGCACGCCCTTCTGATCAGGCAGAAATGAACTGATGTCCTGTCCTGGCCAGGGGTATCCTGGGAACAGCTGTTCCAAAGAGTTCAGGAGGGAAAAGCTGACCTTAAAAATCTCTCAAGGTATCCGACACTGTGTGCATTTTCGAAAATCGGCTGTCAAACCAAGACGTGTGCGGCGGCTTTGTCAGGCTTTGCATTTTAAACTTGGTCACTTTGTAGTCAAATGTGACATTTCATGCATTGCAATCAGACCCACTCCAATTAAATTATGGATCAACAAGAGCACATGCCAAACCATAGGAAGAGATTTATGGGGCCTGTTGTTTTACACACATTGTAATTAATCATAGCTTCATGCTGATTGCAAGTTGCGGGTTTCAGTGCCAAGAATGAACATGGCAAAGGTCACCGTTGTTCCCAAAATGCTTCACTGAAACTGAATGTCTATGTGACAAAGTAAAGGAAAAGATAAGCAAAACATTTTGCTGATATTTTTTAATATTTAATTTTCATCAGTCAGGCCAGCCCAAGATCACATTTAATTGGAAGTGCAGTTTAGTGCACCATGTCACCGGGTTATTGAATCCCACTGCGATGACGAGTGTTTCAAAATTTGTAGTGTAATTTCTTTCTGAGGGCAGAAAAACAAGTTTTTTTGTATTCCTTTCAATACAAAGATTTGTAAATCAATTAATCACGATTTTTCAGTCCCTTGAATTTAAAAAAATAAATAATGATAAGAACTGATGAGAACTTATTTTATAGTTTTTTGGAGTGGGAAAATGAACCTCCTACTTTTACATGCTAATGTTTACAAATGTGCAAAATGGAAAAAGAAGTGAAGAAAAATTTGTATGTTTTTCATATTTGAGGAAGATCATTCAAGGATTAAAAGCAGTCAGCTGGTTGCATGATATGATGCTGGTTCAACTTCTATGTCCAAGAATATGAGGGTTTGAAATGGTGTTCACTCAGCCTGGCTACTCTGGCTGTAAGTACCGGATCACTGCGAATGGTCGGGGGCGGAGAGAGAGAGAGAGAGAGAGAGAGAGAGAGAATGGGATCAGGGGTGACGGTGGTTTTCAGGCAGTGGCGTGTCAGTAAGCGTACGGTCTTCCTGCAAATGAAAAGCGGAAGATCGGGTCTTTGAAGTAGATGGCTTGGAGAAACAAAAGTGTCCATTTACTGTCACTTTTGTGCCTCCCCCCCCCCCCCCCCCCCACACACACACACACACACAGGAGTGTGTAAACTTCTGAAAACTGTGCTTGGGCAAAACTACAGTCTGCTCATTCAATGGAAAATGTACTCAAATGCAAATAAACGTCACCACCACTGGAACTGCTTGAGCTGGAGTGCTGAAGTAGCTCGCTCGTGGAATATTTTCAAATTATTTGAAGTACTTTGTTGCAGACAAATGGGCAGAGTAAACTCAAATAACACTATTGAATACATTTTTGGGGAAAACTCTCAGACCTCATAATGCTGGCATTTTCATATATAATGGAGTGGTCAGCATTTGCACTATACAAATGTAACAAGAAACAATACTGTGAAATACTGCTGCAAATTCTCAGCGCTTCATCACGAGTAAGAGAGGATTTGTAACTCTTAACCCACAACTGCCCCCGTCTGCACTGTGAGTCTGTTTCCTGTCACGCCATGTATTCATGGAAGGATAGAGCCTGTTCTTCTTCTTGTTTCTTGGCCCATTTGCCTAGCTGCTTATTTGACTGGCGTGTTTGCTCTGGCGATGCTGACCGATGGGCTGACACGCTTCCTTCCGTCTCTCGCGCCCGACTGCTGTTCCTGGTGCGCTCATGCACAGAGCCGCTTGGCTGCGATATTTTAGGCCCCTGGCACTCTAAGGCTGTCGTGCAGATGAGTTTATCATTGGCTACCGGCTGGTTTGGTTGCTTCTCAGAAACTAACTTCTTCGAACCTGGAGCAAGTGCAGCATGAATGGAGAGATTGTAATGTGTGATTGTGGATTGTGGGTGCTGCTTGGAAAAGGCATTGTATAACTGTAACTCCTGTTAAAATGCTGCCTAATAAAAGAAGGTAGATGGCAGCACTCTGTTCTCATGTCGACGTCCATCACCTATAATTGCAAATGACTATATAAGCATATACTACACCATCTTTATACTCTGTCAAACAAAAGATCTGAAAACTGATCAAGATGTGTTATCAGTTATCGTCTTAAACCACAAATATGGAAAGGTCATCAATCATTATTTTAGTCTCTTTTTTTAGAATGAAATGTTATCTCCATTACTTTTTATGAAATTGGACGGTGCTATTGCAAACAAGATTAGACATTTTGAGGTGTTTTAAACGTTTGCCAATGGTTTAACATTTCACTTGTTGTGTCAAGAGTAAGTCAAAATAAATTTGATATTTTATCCTTGACAGAGAAAATATTAAGCTCCTGACTCTTTGCAAAATGAAAGCACTTGAAGCATTTTTATCAGGGCAGTCACAGTTGCCGCTTTCAGCGAGGGTTTGGACTATCATGCTTCCTGCAGTGAGTCATTTTATAGGAAATTTAAAAACGTAGTTCATGTAAAGCTCCTTCACTGATGGAAAAAAAGCATTTTAAAAGCAAGTGTAGTACTTATACTGTAACCTTTACCAAATCAGTACTTCGTAGGCTAATGTCCTGCCAAAAACGAAGAAAGTGTAATACTCAGTGCTATTTTACTGTTAATTTAAACACCTACACTGTATGGCGGCCGATATAGCACGAAGCATTCATCACCAGCAGCCAAGCTTAGCTGGTATTTGAATCATAGATTCTGTCTGCTTGTCTGCGTTAACACAATAACATTGGAATTGTTGTAGATACAACCTTAAGACATTACATGTCACTGGCTGGGGAAAAAGCAAAAAACGAAACAAAAAAATCGAACCTCTAATTTGAAGATGGGTATAATTGTTGCCATAGATTATGTTTATCATCATTATACATGTTTGAATGTTTGAATTAAGCCCTGTTTCAGGCGATAGCTGGCGTCGCTGCTGGTTCCATGCCAGATAATCGCTAGTTTCATTTTGAATGGGGATTTTCTTTCATATTTGGTTTTTAACTGAAGAAATAACCTTTTAGGAGCTCAGTTATTTCCTCATATTTGCAATGCTCTTAATTTCCTGGGATGCATCGGGGCATCGGGGCACTGAGTTGAATGAGTCATCTGAAACAAATTTTTATTAGTTATGAGATTCATTTGTTTAACGCAGTGTTCTGCTGGAGTGCTTAAGAGCACGTACTCTGGTATAGGAGCCGTGTAAAGAAATAATTGTGGAGTGGGGTAATGTATTTTACATCATAGCATTCCTGGTTAAATGCCCTGAATACAAGATTTATTTTGGGTGGCATAAATGCGGGTCTGAATGACGCAGACCTTTATGTAATGGTACATATGTGTATTTTAAGTCTAAAACAGCAACTTAGCCTTTGCTAGTAATTGCACATGTAGCATTAGTTTTAATCATAAGTTTGACACTTGTCTGCCAGTAGTTGTTTCTTTGTCATCTCCGCTGGTCCTTGCCAAACACAGCTGAACTACAATCGAGGAACTTAAAAATTGATTTTTTACCTTTTTTACCATCTAAGATTTACCAGTAAAAACTCAGTATAATTCCAGAGAGACCGACTGTGTTTTTTTTTTTTTGTTTTTTTTTTGTCATTTAAATTGTGGCAAATTCAGAAGGTGTCCCTTTCTTTCGGAAAAAGGAATGTGAAGTTCTCTGGTCCTTTATTTAAAGAAATCCACATGGCTCTGGTATTCAAACAAGCCTGTTGGTAGAGAAATACACTTATGTTAATAAAAAAGCACATCATACCTGGTTTTGTCTATAGTGTATCACTGTTGCTTTTGCATTGTGAATCTGAGTGGGAGGTGCTGTGACTTTGACTTCACCCTGTCAGGGAAAGCCTGGTTTAACCAACATAGTGTGCCCTGATTTACTGCTTCATTTATTCTCAGCTACTTGTCAGGTGATATCAGACTGCTAGTTGTGGTCATTGAGCGTCAACTACAAAATAGCAACTTGCCCTATCGCTGCTCTGTGTGACTTGCTGGGCCCATGTAGGCTGATAATTGCTGGTCTGTGTAGAATCATCTTCGACTCTACTAGGTAACTTTAATGGCTGTATGGCATTGCACAGGCACTGGCTTTCGATGAAGATTGCCATCTTGGTACTGTCGTACAAAGTGTCAAAACTGGAAGACTCTGAAGGAATCGTTCATTTTTATGATAAAATCATTTACCATGTAAGCTTTATCTGAACTTTGAATTTAAAAGCATTTGACATTTTGAAGTTTTTATTTGCTTGTGGAAAAGACAAAATGACCCTTTTTTGTTTGTGGTACTCCCAGCAATGCACTTCTCAATGGTTTCATAATTGTCAATGTTCCTATGTGTATTACCTTGATGGGTGACGTTGTTAAAGTTGAGCCGTCTCAATTGTTATCACAGTTAGACATTGTTCTTCACAAAATCTGCCATTTAATGCAGCATGTATCTATGTGCCTCTAAGTTATGGAAATCATAATATGCAGAACTGTCGTCAAGGTGATGCTTTTGGGGCAAAGAAGAAACTACAAGCAAACGACTTTTCGTGTTAAACCAGGCACGTCCATTTGCAGAAATACTTTACAATGGTGGCTATATGCAGTGTGTGGTACCTTTTCTGGGGTCTGAGATTGTTGAAGTCCAACAATCTCAGATTGGGGGGGGGGCTGTTATTCCCTCCTGAAATGGATATAAGTGCGAATAAAGGGTCATCGCTTTATCCTTGAGAAACTGAGAATCAGTCCATCGGATGCACTGGAAACCTGACTGACGCAAATGCATTATTGGGAATAGGAGTGTCCCACCAGTAATTATGTTACAAAGTGCTGTTGCCACAGGAGAACAAAAGAGCCGGTGTCAGTTCTACTCCCCCCGCTTCAATGTTCATCTCCCCCGCTTCAATGTTCATCTCTCTCTTTCACTCTCTTCTTCTGCCCTCTGTCCTCCTCCCCCTTTGCTTTCTTTTTCGTTCGCATTCTCTCGTTCATTCGCTCGAACCCTCATAGGCAGGCAAGCGAGATGCCTGACATTTATCACGTAAGGTGTGAGCCTTGGCAAGCCAGCGTGCGCCCACAGAAGTTCCGCCATCAAAGAGTAGGCGCTGGTTGTCATGGTGTCGTTCCGTATGTCACGGTGCAATGGCTCCGCTGCTCAGTGTTGAAGTCATCTGAGTTTAAGCTAGGTGGTCTTGTGCTTTGACTCTGTGCTTAGCTTGCTGTTGTTTTTTGAGTAACTTCTGTTTTGCACACCCTAATAGTCTGTCTTTATGGGTACTCCTTATGTATATATTGGCTTGCACTTGCCATGGCGTGTTTCGCGTTCGACTTTGTGGTATGAATTTGTTTGCCTGTTTTGGTTCCCATAGTTTCTGAGAATGCAGTAATATGAATGCAGGAAACTTTTTTTTTTTTTTTTTGCCTGGAGTGTATGGGTATATGTTTTGGAAATATTATTATTTTTTTTTTTTTTTTTTGTTCAGATTCTGCCTTGGTGTTCAGAAATGGCATTGCCTTCTCTTACTAGTTGATATTATGTCAGCAGTAGACTGTTCGCATGAGATCATTCTAAATTGCATATTTGTGATGTCACACCTTATAAGGTTGAGGGAAAACTTGAGGTTTCTTCAAATGCAGGCTCAAGACCAATGCAATACTCTGGAGAGTAAATTCAATCCTAAATTATTGCCGGAGTCTTGGTGGACAGAATGCAGAGCCCTGTGCTCATGACACACACCCAGTCCTCGGGGATGGCTGATCGATCATGAGGGACCGTGAGGGAGAAGGAAACCCCGAAAATCAATCTTCTTGGGGTCTTCCCTCTATATCTCTGAAGCATTGAGTCAGTCAGTTGCCTGGGGCAGCTGCTTTGACCCTTTGACCTTTTTTAGCAGTAACATTTGTGACCCTGCCTGTGATAACCCAGCTAAAGTCATTTTTTGGTGATTTACAGTTTTTTACACAAAGTCATTCTATATCAAGTAAGGAATAGTCTGTGAAAAAATCTAACTGATATCTCGAATATTTCAGGCTCCAAAAAACTTAAGAAATCGTAAGAGATTACGATTTGAAAATAAGTACATTTTTAAAACAGCCATACTTTTGAACCATAGTTTTCCTGATGATGTGTCATATACCAAATTAAAGCTTACATTCTCCTCTTCTCATCCACGTATGATGTATAGATGGGAAAAGTTTTGTAGTTTGTCAAAATCTGTCTTTTTATAGGGATCCGCATGGCCAAGAAAGCATAAATCCCATTGAAATGCATGGAAGGAAGGTGTATCATAGTAACCTTACTGCAACAGCAATAATAAAATTTACTGCAACAACAATTACGGAGCAAAAATAATTCTGTCGAGATGGTTTGTATATTTCATTAGTAAAAGTGCATGTCAATGCCAAAATCTCTTTCAGCTCCAAGGCTATGGCATAACATTTGTATAATATCCCGGAAATGCTGCGTTCTTGTATTTCGGTTGCCCCCACAATATCGGATAAAAAGATACTTCTGGGGATGCGTTTACCAAAATCACAGATGGTCACTTACATAGTTGGGCCCATTGACTGTGAATGGACAAACTTTGTAAGTTCTGGGATACGCTCCCCAACATGATGGGTCTGCATGTCGTCAATGTCCAAACACCAAATTGTTTAGCGATGTAGCTGACATGACATGTCTTCAAACTAGGCTGGTTAGCTTCACAAGATGTTAATCTATAAATGCAAACAATTCATTTCTGAGATTTACGCGGTGATGCGACATTATCCATAGAGAAATCCGAACCCGGCTTAAGTCGCAACTCTTCTGCCATACCACGAAACGACCTTTTTTACCATGGTGCGCAATGATATTATCGTCTCCATTCATTTTTGATGGATGAAAAGAACTTCCTAAACCAAATGACACCCAAACTATCGGGTGTTTATCTGCCAAAGGTAAACTAAAGCTGATTGAAATGAGCCTGGAGGAAACCAACTTGCGGTATTTCTCCATTAAAAAACATAAAGGTAGTGTCAATAAATTCATTAATTTTAATATGTATGGTGTTAGAAATTAAAATTTAAACACTATATTTTGAAACCCCAATATGTAACCTATCATTTACACCATTAAACTCACATCTCATGTTTTTGACATTTTTTTTATCATGGGGACTACTTGACAGCCTTTATCTCAAAATTAGATCAGGTGGAGTTTAGGCGGGGTCACATTTAACGTCTATTCAGTCCTCAGCACCGTATCAGAATTTGTTTCGGATTTGATCAGCTTATGAACAACAGGAAAGCCACAACATACGAGCTGTCGGTCATTGTGAAGTTTTGCTGTACTTGTTGGTTTATTCTCCAGATTTTATTGCATTAGTTTTTTGTCCTAAAGTCATGCGTAAGATCTTCAGAATGATTGCTGGCGCATGTTTGACCATACTGATATATGCAGGGTTTTCTCAGCTTGGGGCAAATGATTTTGTTTGTGCTTCCGTGTGATGACCGCAAACAAGGCATAGTTTTGCTGTGGAATAAAAATTAAAGTTTTTTTTTTTTTTTTTTTTTTTGGATGCTGATAGTTTGGATATAACTGCAGAGATTGTGTATAACTCCATCTCATGTGTATGAAAAAGCACATAAAGTCAAGTCCATAAATATTTGGATGTCGTCTCTTATTGTAATTTTTACCTGTCTACCACTGTGTATTGTAGCTAAAATTAAATTATGAATTTGAGCTCAAGGTGCAGACTTTCAGTGTTAATTTGAGGGCATTTGCATCCAAATCAAACAGTGTAGGAGTTGGAGCACTTGTCTGTGGTACCATAGGGATCAAAAGTAATTAGGCAATTATCTGCAGATCTGTTTCTTGGCCAGGTGTTATTACCTCATTATTTAATTTACAAGTCATCAGATGAGCGTTCTAGAGTTGATTTCAAGCATGGCATTTACATGCGGAATCTGCTGCTGGTACCTCTCAGTATAATGACCTCCATAGAGCTCCAGCCAGTGAAACAAACAACCATTAGGCTTAAATCAAAATAAACCCATCAGAGGGATAGCAAAAACATATTAGGTATGACCAAATCAACCATTTGCTGCATTCACTAAAGAGGCAGACTGCTCTGATATGGAATCAGGAATACAAAAAGCCCTGGAAGACTATGGATAACAACTGTTGTAGATGACTGAAGAATTATTGCCCTAGTGAAAAGAAAGCTCTTTCAAGCCTGATCAAGAACACTCTCCAGGATGTTTGCAGTTGGTATGTGTGTGCTTCACTGGGCAGATTTAAAGTCACCTGAAGCATACTGCAATACATCCTGTGAGTTCAAGACGAAGAAAAGGATATTGCCCAACTGTTAAGTCAAACACCTGACCTGAGTCCAGTTGAGCATGTATTTCACAAGCTAAAGGTATAATATATGGTAAAATGCCCAAGGAGCAAGTATGAATTGAAGACTGCTGAAATAACCAGGGAAGATGCCCAGCACCTGATTATTTGACTGCAGTTTCACCACTAGGTATTCAAAATATCAATTTAATGTATGATAATATTATTTGTTCCTCTTACTTGTGAGGTCCTAAATTAGGGGTTATGCTTCGTATAAGATGGTTGCAATTCTTTCATGTTTCATACAATATTCTTGATAAAATCCCTGCAATCCATTGTTATTGTTTCATTTCTGATCCACTGTGGTGGCACACAAAGTCAAAATGGATTAAAATTGCGTCACTGTCGAAGAACTTTATGGACCTGACTGTAACTTAAGCAGTATAGACTTCATCCTCAATTGCATGTTAATCAGATTAATTGCTGTCATGTTTTTGAGCAAGATTGTCATATGGGCTTCCTGGTTTTTCAAGAAAGAAGGATTGAAATTTGGTTCGGGTTTGTGAGGATTTAGGGTGATGTCATTTGGATGCGATAACGCTCACTCTCTGTCCCAAGCTCGTGTTACACCTCCACAGGAAGCGTGATTGCTCAAACTGGAATCGATCCGGTATGAGATTACTGCAGGGTCATTGGAGATTTGGAGTGAGACTGTGAGCGAACCATATCGACTGCACATGAAGCAACCACCCACCTCCATAACGGAGCAAGCACAGTCTTTGTGTTGCATTAGCATCCTACAGAATCACACCCACAGTGAGTTAAAAAAAAACAAAAAAAACTTTATTTTCTCACTGCAAAACAACGTTAGCAATTTTTGACACCTTTTCCCAAAATCGTGACCGCTTCAGCTCTGATGACAGGCGGGAATTAATCAACGCTTTGTTCTGAAAAACACCTCATTACTTTTTTTGCCCGTGCTCTTTTCATGGAGCGTTAGCATAGACCTGGTCTTTGTTGTTGGAGTGTGTATAGTGTCCACTGTTCTAATCGTGATTTCAGAGAGGTTTTATATCTCATCTTAATTATGAAGGTACGACCTCTGTTTTTGAAGCCTCAGCATTTTAGCCATGGGGGCATATGAAGATTGCGGTTGTATAAATGTCATGTACAGTAGAATATACTACTTCTCAAATCTTTTTTTTTTTTTCTCAGATGCATGAAATGTATTGACGCACTGGAAATGCCCTGCTTTTGTGAATTTGAGACCGTTTTATTCCGCCATTCAAGTTGTTGCATTTTATTCTCACAGCTTTATTGGTTGTGAATTTTCTGGCAGCACATTTGTGCCTTGGGGCGGAACTATGGCACAGTTGGTAGCACTGTTGTCTCGCAGAAAGCACGGCATGGGTTCAAAATGACCTGTGACCCGTTGTCCACTTTGGTTTTCTTTGGGCACTTCGGTGTCCTTCCACAGTCCAAGGTCATGCATGCCAGGCTAATTGGGGCTCTGAAGAGCTCGTGGGTATGAGGGAGTATGTGAATGGTGTACGATCCCTGCAGTGGATTGGCAAACTGTCTGGGATGTAATGCTGCTTCTCGCCTAATCTGTACAGACTCCAGCCCCCCGGTGATCTTGCCTAGGAATCGGCGGGTTCGCCATTCGATGGAAGAATGCCATGTGGTTAAAATGCTTCCTGCTGAAGAGCTAGCTAGAGTAACATAAACTGCAAAAACAATTTTTGATGTTTTTTGTCGGTTGTCATTACTTCACCAACTTACCAACTGAACGTATTACAGCCCACCAGCTTTGGCCACCAGCTCATTCCACCGTCCAACCAGCTTTATCCAGCTTTGATGAGATGCAAACCAGCATAGACTGTCTTTGCTAAACCAGAATGCAAAACGCAGTTTTACACCAGCCTACAATGGCCAGCTGGTCTTAGCTGAATCCTTTCGCATGGTTACTTTTCTCTTTAGTGTTAGGCTATATACTGAGGTCAAGTCACACCCAGTTTGAACCCTTTTTACCCCTCAGCCCTCAAGGCTGACAGGGTATTGCTATCCTTCGTGCGGGCGGGCGGGCGGTCGGGCGTCTCCAAAAACTTCGACATCGGGCTGAGGGGTATTCCATGCATTGCACGCCTATTTTTTATTTTTTTTTTAATTTTCTACCAAACGACATGCGCAGAAAGTGTGATGGCCTCCCGTTGAAAGGTTTCCGCGCATTTAACAAGAAGCAGTGATTAATTTTAATGCAGCTTCTCAGCATTAGAGCACAGTACCTAGATTGAAAGTGTTCTTGATTCAGGAACTCTACTCCTTCTCAACTTTCACCTGTCGGATGTCTCTAAATTCTATATGTAACTTGAACATTCTTTGGAATAATATTGGATTTTATTGCAGGTTTGCTAGCCATTAGCGAGAACATTCCTAGTGTAGCAAAGTTTGTTTAAAGTTATTGCCTTTGACTTCCTCACAACTTTGATCAAAAATCTTGTATGTGTGAAAATCATATGGATGCTGATGAGCTTAGTTTTGCAAAGAGTGATGTGTAATGTTAGTGATATGATCTCGCACACTCTTGCACTGTTGGAATGTTTCCCTTCATTAGTTAAACTCAAATTACGACGTCTCTTTTCTCTCAGTTTCATGCGCTCACCCTTCAGCAGACCTCATTAATTATATCTCATTAGTTGCCTTGGAAACCAACCTGAGCGAACGGGAGGGTGTGAAAAGAGAGAGGATCAGCCATGTGTCAGATTAGCATCAGGAGACATTAGCGCTGGTGAGACTGCTGAGATGGGTGACTGAGGCTGCAGATTAGCACAGCCTCACAAAGCAAAGACGAGGAGACTGAGACGGAAGCAAGGGGTAGGCCTGCCGGGATCCTCAGGTGTACAGGTAGGACAACAGAACAACCATTCAGTTGTGGCAATGCCAGTTTACCGATGAGGACAACTGTATGTTGCATTGTGAAGTGAGCTAACATTTCTTATCTGTACTCTTAGTTTTCATTTCTTGGTATAGACACAACGGAGTATAACTTGCTCAGAATTGGTTAAAATTGGTAATCTTCCCAAATGTTGTCTGTAGTTGCCAAGTGTCAGAGTTACAAGCAAACTTGACACTATGTGCGATGTTATTGCACGACTCACAGTTGTGCTTCGGGCTGTTGCTTTCTTGGATGTGTTGGAAGAGGGAAATGTGTGATTTTTAATGTTGTGCTTGAGTGGCAGCGGGCCCTCAAATGCGGCAAACAAAACATTCAAAAACACCAAAATGAAAAGCATTTAACACTATGACACATTTGACACAGAATGGCAAACACAGTGGCTTTCAGTTGTTTTAGTTTTGAGTGCAGCTAAAGGAAAACGAGGAAAAGAGCTGTCAGTACGTAGAGGGGGAAAGTGTCTCTCGTTTAGTGTTCCGTTTTGCCTTTTCTTTTAAGCTTAAAAGCTGCTTTCGCACCGGACACAATACAAATTTTTTGCACGACAGGTTACATTCAAAGTCACTGCAAAGACGGGAATGCCCGCGAAATGCTTTTATGCTCCAGTTGCCTCCCAGGACTTTTCGTAGTTCTCCATCTCTGTCCTGGTTACCTCAGTCTCTCTCTTTACACATTCTCATCTCCTCTCTTTCACACTCGCTTTCTCTTCAACACATACAAGTTTGCGAAAGATTGCGTACCCTTGATTGTTAACATCCTGTGATACTTCTCCTCGCTGATCCTTTCACAGGTCTTTTGCTCTCCCGATGTTATAGTAACTAACAAATTCACTTCAGAAGATTTCCTTGAGGACGAGGAAATTCACCAATTATTTATACACATTCACTGATGTACAATCAAACAAGGAACGGGTGCAGATTTTTTTATGCCTTTGGCTTGCACAGTGGGCTGGAGGTATTCTATTTCCCAGTCATCTGTCTGTCTATCCGTCCATCTCACACATCCTTTGTGTGTTCTATCTTCTACAGGTCTGGACATACAAAACCCAAAATCAGTGAAGTTGGCACGTTATGTAAATCGTAGATAAAAACAGAATACAATGATTTGCAAATCATTTTCAACTTGTATTCAATTGAATACACTGCAAAGACAAGATGTTTAATGTTCAAACTGAGAATTTTTTTTTTTTTTTTGCAAATAATCATTAACTTAGAATTTAAAGGCAGCAACACATTGCAAAAAAGTTGGCACAGGGGCCTTTTTACCACTGTGTTACATCGCCTTTCCTTTTCACGACACTCAGTAAACGTTTGGGAACTGAGGAGACCAATTTTTGAAGCTTTTCAGGTGGAACTCTTTCCCATTCTTGCTTGATGATCAGCTTAAGTTGTTCAACAGTCCGGGGTCTCCGTTGTCGTATTTTACGTTTCATAATGCGCCACACATTTTCAATGGGAGACAGGTCTGGACTACAGGCAGGCCAGTCTAGTACCCGCACTCTTTTACTACGGAGCCATGCTGTTATAATACGTGCAGAATGTGGCTTGGCATTGTCTTGCTGAAATAAGCAGGGGCGTCCATGAAAAAGACGTTGCTTGGATGGCAACATATGTTGCTCCAAGACCTGTATGTACCTTCCAGCATTAATGGTGCCTTCACATATGTGTAAGTTGCCCATGCCTTGGGGACTAATACACCCCCATACCATCATAGATGCTGGCATTTGAACTTCGCTATAACAGTCCGGATGGTTCTTTTCCTCTTTAGTCCGGAGGACACGACGTCCACAGTTTCCAAAAACAATTTGAAATGTGGACTCGTCAGACCACAGAACACTTTTCCACTTTGCATCAGTCCATCTTAGATGAGCTTGGGCCCAGCGAAGCCGGCGGCGTATCTGGGTGCTGCTGATAAATGGCTTTCGCTTTGCATTGTAGAGTTTTAACTTGCACTTGCAGATGTAGTGACGAACTGTAGTTACTGACAGTGGTTTTCTGAAGTGTTTCTGAGCCCATGTGGTGATGTCCTTTACACACTGATGTCGGTTTTTGATGCTGAGGGATCGAAGGTCACGGGCATTCAATGTTGGTTTTCGGCCTTGTTGCTTACGTGCAGTGATTTCTCCTGATTATCTGAACCTTTTGACAATATTACGGACCGTAGATGATGAAATCCCTAAATTTCTTGCAATAGCTCGTTGAGGAATGTTGTTTTTAAACTGTTTGACAATCAGCTCACGCATTTGTTCACTAAGTGGTGACCCTCGCCCCATCCTTGTTTGTAAAAGACTGAGCATTTCAGGGAAGCTGCTTTTAGACCCAATCATGGCACCCACCTGTTCCCAATTAGCCCGTTCACCTGAGGGATGTTCCAAATAAGTATTTGATGAGCATTCCTCAACTCTCTCAGTCTTTTTTGCCACTTGTGCCAGCTTTTTTGAAATATGTTGCAGGCATCAAATTCCAAATGAGCTAATATTTGCAAAAAATTGCAAAGTTTACCTGTTCGAACATTAAGTAACGTGTCTTTGCAGTGTATTCAATTGAATATAGGTTGAAAAGGATTTGCAAATCATTGTATTCTGTTTTTATTTACGATTTACACAACGTGCCACCTTCACTGGTTTTGGGTTTTGAATTTTGATCTGGTATCTCTCTACAGAGGATAGATGAAATGATAAGGTTTTGGAGGTCATTGGGTCAAAGGTCAAGACCACACAAGGTCTACTACACGTGGGGATTGATGATCAACTTTTATGGCTTGTCTGACGCTATGGCTGGTGGAGGCATGGCAATCAAAGCTTCATATTGACTTCTGCCTTGTTAGCTTTCACAATAAGCTTATTCTTGAGTGTGTTTGACCAGGCCTACCATACAAAGACTTGAAACCTTTTAACCTGTATAATTTTAGTTATAATTATGGTGAATATAATGCACTCAAAATGCTCAGATAGAATAAATTTGTTATCCAAATTATCCAAATGTGTAAGCATCTTACAAATTCTTGGAATATGTGAACTTATGAGCAAAACGGTACCGAGCAGCAATAAACAGGCTCCGATAATTCATTAGATAGTTATTGTACCATTGCCTGGTTATTGGGACCTTTGTCTGTTCATAAAGGCTTGGTTTTGTCTGCAGATCTTCTGAGTGCTGCAAAGCATGTGGTTTTATTGATTTTTTTTTTTTTTCTTTCTTTCTCCAGCAGTTATATTCTCCTCTGTACTGACATATTGCATCTTCATCGATTGTTCTGATGCAAACGATTGGTAAGCAGCTTTTAGGCATTGCTGGACGCGTATAAGCCAATGGTGTAAGCAAAAGATGTTGGCTTGTGGGTGTACAATGTCAAGGTCTTTGAGTGCACTCGTTGCAGAGGCCAAATGATTCTGACCTACCTGGTGATTGTTATCTAAGCTGCATTGATTTAGCTTACTGTTCGTTTCACTTAGGTTGTGAATTGAGTGGCTTGGTCAGTAAAATCTCCCACCTAACACCACGTGAAGGTCTACAGAGTGGCTAAGTCAGTAAAATCTCTAAACACCAGTGCTGTCTGGACCCTAAGAAGTGGCTTCATCTGTTACAGCTCTCAAATTGTCTTGTCAGCTCAGCCCAGCGGAGTGAGTAACTTCTGTGGTTTTCAGGCCAACCAAAGCTCTTAATTCTTGTTACAGCCTTTGATAGGCCTAGAACTTCAACTCCCATAATCCTTTTCTGAGGCCTTAGGATGATGTGGGGTCAGATCCAAAACCTGATAATCTCCAGGCTTAAACTTTAGATGGTCATATTCATGTATTCTGATTCCCTTGTCCTGAAGAATAACAATTTAGGCTTTTTTTAACAAGCGATAAATTCATTTGTTTGTTTCTTAAGGCATACCGCATAATTTTAGTGATTTATTGCTATATCGGTTGGTGGGAATTGATACGTTTTCTGATTTCATCCATAATTTATTCCTAATTCGCATTTTCAGACTGATTATAAAAATTCTTATTGATTATTTTTGCTTATACTGCGGATCCATCTTTACTTTCCTATCTACTTTTAACTCTCACACTACAGTATTTTTTACTTTATCTGAATTCTGTCCATAACACTTGTAGAGGTTTTGGATCTCACCCTGTGACAGAGGAGGTGATGGACCGGAGGACTACTTCTCCCCCTTGAAACACAATGCCATCCCCAGCCTGGGGCCTAACAGGCTTTAAGCACTGGCTTTGTGCCCTAGTTCCACATGCGGGTGTAATCCAGTGGGGTATCCGTATAAACCAGCCTCTTCCTTTCAGATTAACTCACAGCCTGCTGCTGAAGGAGGCCAACAGTGTGCCATTTGTGAACTGTGTTGATTCACTAACGCACGCAGGCACACACACACGCACGCGCACATTTACTGTCTTTCAAGTAGGCACAGTGAAAGACTCACGCACATACTCTTGCTCAAGTTGTGTTGGCACTTGCATATACTCACATTTACGAAGACCCAGATAAAGTAAATGCTCTCACTTTACCGCACGTTCATATTTGTCCATATATTTACATACACTACAGGCCAAAAGATTGGGGCCACCCACAGATTTTTAATGGTGCACTAAGTGCACTGTGACCCCTTGGCTTTGGGGAAGGCATTTATACAGCATGCCTTCTTGTTACATAAAATTGTTCACGTTGTAGTGACATAAAATCATGTAACACAAAGGCACAGGAACTCAATTATAAAACATTGTGGTGAGTGGTCAATCAGTCAAGACGGCTTTAAAATGTGTCCAATATTTTATGCACTGAAGTCATTTTATGTACAAAAAATAAGGATAGAATAGTTGATGTGTGATGTATTTATTTATTTATTTATTTTAATTTAAGAGTGGCCCCAAACTTTTAGCCTGTAGTGTACTTTCACAAATGCTGTACATAAACATGAACATGCAATTTCTTAAGACATATTGACACAGCCAGGCAGACAGACAGACATAGAGAGACACTCACAGACACACTCTGCCGGTACACTGTCTCAAAGGCACATACACAGGCACACTGTCATACTCACAGGCATGTGTACGCACATACACTTGAATTTGTGCAGAAACACGGGCTTTTAGCTTTTCACACATGAAGGCACATGGCAAACCCATGCATGTGCACACATTAACTCTTTACCTTAAACCATTGGTGATCCTCAAAAGCCCTGTAGAGTCCTGGAACATCATCCAATGGACAGTTGAGACAAAGAGCAACTTGTTCAAAAATGATGGGAAGAGATTAGTATTTAGAAGGGAAAGAAACAAAGGCGTAATTGGGCAAAAAGGTGGAATGGTTTTCAATGGCCGAGTCAGTCACCTGACCTGAATTGAATTAAATGCAAATTTTGCTTTTTGAAGGCAAAATGTTTGAAGAACAAGCAGGAACTGAGCATGGCTGCAGAGTAAGGAAGTGAACCAGTGTCTGGTGATGTCTTTGTTTTCCAGGCTTCAGACAGTCATTAACTGCAAAGGAGTTGTAACCCAGCATTAAAAAGGCCAATTCAGTTTCTTATGATGTTAGTTTGTCTCCTTACTTCTCAGCCATCCTCCACACATCATGCAAAATTTTGGGCAAAATCCTCAGATTACAAATGAATGTCAGCTCTCTCAATTTAAAATCCATTGTGGTTGAATACCGAGTCAAAATTTTGTTACCATCCAAGTTGTTATAAACATGACGATATATGCACGCAAACACGTGTTACGAAACAAGCTCGTGCGTGCAGGTGTGTGTGTCTGTGCTTTTGTTATCTCTGCATGTACCCGCGTGTATGCGCATGCGTCTGTGCCTATATATGTCACGAGGAGTATCTGGCAGCCGACAGAACGCTATGAAAAGCCGTCGCTCGTATCCTGACAAGAGGTGTTGATTGAACCACAGTCTTCACCATCTGTGTTACTGTTTGAGGAACTATTCAGCTCCGCAGCC
Source organism: Gymnothorax reevesii (assembly GCA_029721435.1). NCBI lineage: Eukaryota > Metazoa > Chordata > Actinopteri > Anguilliformes > Muraenidae > Gymnothorax > Gymnothorax reevesii. The sequence goes on along the minus strand of CM056574.1, from coordinate 24,170,537 downwards.
CTTCTTTCTTCTGCAAAGAAATGCTCACGGAATCACAATCTCGCCAGTCCGTAATCGCACTTAGCACTTGTTTGTTTCTTTTATGGAATTTGAATATCCATAATTGCAGTTTGTATGGTGCACTGTTAGTGGCTGAGTGGCTTCTTTTGGAGACAAAACCTCTACGTGCTGCTCTGTGGGATCTGCCTTTATGGATGAGCATAAACCACACAGCATTGTGTGACTGTTGACTCTGCCATTGCCATTTATGGCTGCCAAATGTGCTCCGTAGCTTTAACATCGTAATAATGATCCATCTTACCTTTATCTATACTATTTTTTTCCTCACTAGGGTCGCGGGAGCCAATCACAGCTGACTATGGGCGAATGCCAGGGAGACACCCTGGACTGCCCGCCAATCCATCACACTTTTAACTCATGCATTCACACCTGTGGGTAATTTAATTGCTCCAATTAACCTGACGTGTAATTTTGGAAGTGGAGGGAAAGCCTATGAGCACTGCGAGCGCATGCAAACTCCACTGCTGTGAGGCGACGGCGCTACCGACCGCACCACTGCGCTGCCCGAATGGGGCGTCTGTCTCATTTCATTTTTCTCAAGGAAAGGTACATAAAACCCAACAACTAAAGCGTTCTTGCCCAAGAAAGTCTTTAAACAATTAAATTCATAACTCAGAAATAAGAGTTGAGTTACCAACTGTTCATTGAAAAAAAATATATATATGGCTGTGGTCATTGAACATGTTTCTGAGGGGCATTTTAGGGCTTCCCTCAGAATACAGTGGTGGACCGTGCCTGGAAGAACTTTGCTGCTGTGAAGGACGAGACACGATTGGAACGCTGAATAAATGAGGACTAATCGGGACTCGGTGCCAGAGAAATCTTGCTAGTGTCAATAACTGTACCCAGTCGTCATCAATTGGACGATCCCCAAAAAAAATGAACAGCTGGGCCTTTGAGAAAATTTTTGGGTTGTGTTCCCGCTTGCTTTCTTTTTTCTTTTTGTCCAATTTTAGTCGTCTTGTTCTTTTTCTGAAATTTTTATCTAATTCAAACAATGTGTACGAAGCACCGAGTTCTCGGAAGGCGTTGATGTTCAAACTTCAATCATTTTCTCCCCCAGAAATGCAAACCTGAAGTCTATGGGAAAGCATTTCTGATTTCTGTTAGTATTTAAACTGTCTCCCAAGTGCAGATGGACTCGTAGCTTTGGCAACTGCGTGTCATGGTTGGTTGTGTCTGCGAGCAGCATCCTCACAATTGCTCGATCTGCATGTTATCTTTCCATACTTGTATGTGGTTTACAAAAATATCAATTCATGTGTATTTTGAGATTGACTTTTTTTCTTTCTTTTTTTTTTTTGTTTATGAGTTGCTATCTGCTGACACAGTGCAAGCGACCAGTAGCTCTGTTTGCAGGTAAATTAGAGCAGAGCTCATCATAGAGGGAACGTTCACTGAAATCTGCCTGTTTTTCAGATGGGAGAATATTATAGGGTTCAAATCGGCAAAAAAATTATGGATTTTATATGGGCGTTTAAGCTTATGAGCCTCGCTTTCGGCCCTTCAAAAAATAATAATAACTTGCTGCGAATTCGGACTAATGTGAGACCTTTAAGAGCAGAATAATCCCTGCTGTTTGACCTCGCGTGAGAAGTGCTTCGGGAGGCTGGAGTGTTACGGGGGTCGAGGGTTTGAGTGTGTCGGGGTGAGCGCGTCTCACAACAGCGCGTTTCATAAGCGCCCCTCGTCGATTAAGCCCTCGAGGCTTTGAGCCGCGGCGGCCCGTCTGGCTGTCGGGTGCTGAATAAGGCAGTTGCATGAATTGGGCATTGTGACTCAGACTCAGAAAAGGCCCACTGCTAAAACACTGCATGCTCTTTTTTTTTTTTTTTTTTTCTTTCCCTTAAGGGGCCCTCCACGGCTTACCCATGACCCCTTGGGCTCTGTTTCAACTCCCCCTCTTTCAACCCATGACTTATTTCGTCCCAAGTGGTTGAGTAGCAAACCACGTTTTACTGTACTTGTTTCAATACTGTAATGTCGTCTTGGCTAGCATGTTCTGACAATCTTGTGGGACCTGTGACCACTTTGTTATTTGCAGCATCATAAAAAAGAAAACCCTGATGTCCCTCTCTCTGTTTTTATTGGCTTGAAAGGGCCATAAAAGTAGGATCAGATCAATGTGAATTATTATATGAAATTCTATTGGTTCCTGAACTGAACTGAAGTAAAAAAAAAAAAAAAAAAAAAAATCCTGAGTTTCACAGAATAAAGCCATCAGAGTTGAAAAGGTAGTTCATCCATGAGGTTTCGTCGTGATTTCAGGCAACCTTGGTGGGTCCCTGTTTGGAGACTTACTGACTGCGCAGTATTTAGAATAGCAGGTGCTAACAGTTGACTCCAGATAAATGTAAACGTCTAGAGTGTTGTTTTTTTTCATTGCTAAAATTGAAACTGCGTGTCCATATTCATTCCCCACTCAGATGCTGCGAATACCCGATCTGAAAGGTGGGGAGCCTTACTCTGATGTGGTTTTTTGGAAATTCTTCATGAGTTCCTAGTGGTAAGAATTTCCTATTGTAGAAGCATGCGTAGGCCCTCAGTTTGCTGGGGTGATACACAGATGTCTAGATTATGTCTGCCTACTAATAAGATGAATAGGCTTTTCCCCTTGTGGAGCCAAAATGCTTCAAAAGTATGAATACAAGCATATTTTGATGTGATTGTCAATTGAGGAACATTAGTAGGCTGAAAACGATACCGAAATCAGTCTAGTTTTGAGAAGTTGTGGGTGAATATGACCAGGGTATTAAACACGCAAAGTTCCAATGCTGTACAAGCAGGTTGGTATGCACACCATTTCAGAATGTCAGTTTTATGCGTCTGCTGTACACATTGGGTATGAGGGATACTGTTTTCCAGTTGTCCATCTCCGTTTGTGTCCGTCGCACTGTCCGTCCCAAATATCTTGTCCAGACTCTATCTACTGAAGGAATGGCGTGATTTTCACCAAATCAGACAGGGTAACTCCCTCTCGAGGGTAGCTGAACTGATCACGTTTTGGAGGTCATTAGGTCAAAGGTCAAGGTCACCCAAGTTCAGTTTTATGTGGCCGGGCCAGAGATCATCATCTAGGTGGGTGTACAAAGCTATGGCACGCAGAGGCGTCCCAATCAGCGCTTAGTGTTGAGTCGCATCATGTGCGGCCTGTAACAAAACTATGATTTTTAACGTGATATATGCTGGAAGGTTGTCTGGGCAACTGGTGAGGCGAACAAGCATAAGCTTGTTGGAACTAGGAGGTTGTCGCCTTCTTGCACTGAGTCATAGTGCACCATGTACAACGGTGAAAATGAGTATTGATCGTGTCAATATTTTTCTCTGTAAATATATTTCTAATGGGGCTATTGACATGAAATTTTCACCAGATGCCGGTAACAACCCGAGCAATCAACACTTACAAAGAAATCAAAAACAAGTCCATAAATTAAGTTATGTGTGATAAAGTGGAATGACACTGGGAAAACGTATTGAACATGCTTACTGAAATTTATTTAATACTTGGTAGAAAAGCTTTTTTTGGTAATGGCTACTTGAAGATGCCTCCTGTATGGAGAAACTAGTTGCATACATTACTCAGGTGTGATTTTGGCCCATTCTTTCACACAAACAGTCTTCAAATCTTGAAGGCTCTGGGGGCCTCTTCTATGAACTCTGATCTTCAGTTCTCTCCATAGATTTTCTATCGGATTCAAGTCGGGTGAATGACTGGGCCATTCTAGCAGCTTTATTTTCTTTCTGTGAAACCAGTTGAGGGTTTTCTTGGCTTTGTGTTTGGGATCATTCTTACTGAAATGTCCACCCTCGTTTCATCTTCAGCATCCTGGTAGATGGCTGCAGATTCATATCAAGAATGTCCCGGTACATTTCTCCATTCATCCTTCCTTCAATTATATGAAGTCTGCCAGAACCATATGCTGAAAAACAGCCCCACACCATGATGTTTCCACCTCCACGCTTCCACTGTTGGTATGGTGTTTTGGGGGAGATGTGCAGTGCAGTTTGTCTTCCAAAATTTGGAAATCTCATATGACCAGACTATATTCCTCCAGTATTTCATAGGCTTGTCCAAATTTTGTGCGGTAAACTTTAAATGAGCTTTAACATGCTTTTCTTTAGCAATGTAGTCTTGCGCGTTGAGCGTGCATAGAGGCCATGGCGCTTGAGTGCATGACTTATTGGTTTTTTTTTTTTTTTTTCTTTTTTTGAAACAACTGTACCTTCTTGGTCTAGGTCTATCTGAAGCTCTCTGCGAGTGGTCCTTGGCTCTTGGACAACTTTTCTGATTATTCTTTTGACTCCCCTGTCAAATCGTGCCAAGAGCACCTGGTCGTGGCCCATTTACGGCATGTTGAAATTATTTTGCAAAGGTCTTGAGAGCTCTTTGCTTTAACCCATCGTGAGATGCTTCTTGTGTGACACCTCGGTAATGAGAAACCTTTTTTATAGGCCATCGATTGGGACAAAACCAGTTGATATTAATTTGCACTTATAGGGGGCAGGATTGCTTTCTAGATACTGACAGATTTCAGCTGTTTTCTTGGCTTTCCATGCCTTTTTGCAGCTCCTTTTCTTCATCTGTTCAGTACTTACCCTGTGTCATTCCACTTTATTACACTTAACTTCATCGACTTACAGTATTTGCTTAGATTTTTTAAAATGTGTGGATTACTTGGGTTGTTACTGACATCCGGTGAAAATTTCACATCAATAGCCCCATTAGAAATATATTTACTGAGAAAAATGTTGACACATTCATTACTTATTTTCTCCGCTGTATCTATGCTCGGGATGTATCATGAAGATTGATGTGCGTCCGATTTGGCCTTAGTGCAGTGAGTCAATCAGCGACATCACTGCGTGTACGTGACTGTTGTGGTGTTTGCTTTATGAGTGGGTTGGCTACTGGAGAGGAATCTTCCAGGGAGGTGCTGGGAGTTCTGTACTGTTTCTGTCACCTCCAGTGACTGTTAGTATGAACTCTCAGTCCAATTCGTGCTCTTTTCTCGCATAAGAGATTTTATGAGCCACAGAGAGGTGATGCAATTTTCACTTCCTTGTTATTGCACCTCTATAGTTGGCCTTTTCACCCGTTTTTGTGCTGGGACCGTATGTTAGGTTCTGGGAGCCTGTGGCAGCCGCACACTCAGATTCTGTGGCACTGCTAAGGAAGCTGGCTGGCGCTAATCTTCTGAGACTCTATCTGAATTTATCTGGGTCTGTCAGTAATTAGGGGGGCAGGTACCCCTGGGACAGAGATCACTGCATCGAGTCCCTTGTGTGGATTTCCTTATCTCGGAGAAGATTAATGTCAACTGGAGATGGAGTGAAGTGCTAATCTCTGTTTCTTCTAGGCTTTCTTACAGCCTGGGATGTCTGAGGTGAAAATGAATGAGATTAGGAAAGAGAGATGTGGTTTATGACTTCTTTATGCTTTTCCTACCTGAGTTTTTCAGACTGTCATTTTTTTGTTACATATGGCAGAATCCTTGGCTAGTGATTTGAGAGGAGGAGGAGACAATTGATGTCCTTGCGGATCTGATGTCAGCTGCCACTTCCCGTGATATTCTTATGACATGTTCGTTTAATTTGAGACTTGCAGTTTTTAATGTTTTCAGGCAAGAGTAACACTGATATGAGCAGTGGTTATTGCGTGGCATTACGGGAGGACTCTAGTTGACCATTGGAGGTTGCTAGTGTAGTCCATATTCAAGAGCTGTGATGAAAGTTTGTTTAGAAGATTGTTTATGTAATAAAGACCTAGCCAAAATTAAACTGTATGTTGTTTATTTAACTTGTACGAAACCAAGAGATGATGTTTGTTGCGTGCAGCTTGCTTTCTTTATTTTGTACACCTTTTCTTTTTAAATGCTGGCAGTAGGTCAGCATCACATCTCTGTTCCTTCCAAAAAACCTCTATCTCCGGTGCCCCATTCATTCATAACTTGCTGTTAAATTTTTTGCATGATCTTCTGCACACAGATATTCGTTATTGAACAACTCAATCGGTAACACATCTAATATCCTGGTTCCAAGCTGTGGAGTAGAATAGTGTGTAGGAGAGGCAGGTCGCCGCCCTTTTTTGTCTGTATTCGGTGCGGAAAGCTCGCCTCATCAGGTCTGTGCAGCTGTAGGTTCGCAGGCAGGAAATACCTCACATGCTTCAGGCCCACTTCCTGTATGCATTTAAGAGCAAACACAGGGTTGGTTGCTTTTCTCGTACCGATTAGCAAGTTTTATGTTGACTCTGTCTCTCCTTCTCTTTCTCCCCCCCCCCCCCCCCCCCCCCTGCAGTGGTGAGGTGGAACGGACCATAAAGAGAGAGAAAACAGAGCCTGTATAATGTGCTAGGGGAGCGCAGAGGTCAAACTCGGGAGTTTTTCTGATATTTTTTGGTGTTGGAGTGACTGACAGAAGATAGGAAGGAGCGTCAAAATGGGGCGGAAGAAGATACAGATCACCAGGATCGTGGATGAGAGGAACAGGCAGGTGAGTGTAACACCCCCCCTCCATCTCCTGAGATGGTACATCCCAGTCCGGCACAGCGTGACCCTACATACATACCAGTCAAAAGTTTGGAGTGGATGCTCTTGGCTAACGTCACAGCACTCTGTTTTCAGAGAAATTTAAATTGCTCAACTTCCCTGCGTAATCTCAAATGGAATCTTACGAGAGGTAAATGGTCAGAAATTAAAAGTGAATAATTTACTTGTTTGAATAGTGTTCACAGTTTTGGAATTCTCAAAGAAGCCATATTTTGCAAAGTAAACGGACAGATAAACTTGGGCAAAACCGTCAATGAAAATCAAACCGCAAGTGCAGCGCATCTGAGGGAACTTAGACAGGGCTGCGCAGCAGCAAACTCATTATAGCCCTGACTATGCTCAGCAGATATGACAAGTGCTGGTTAGTTTGCTAGGTTTAAGAATTAAACGCTTATTTCTTAATTTAACATGTATTGTAAGAAAAATGTGGGTATGTCCAGACTTTTGACTGGTACTGTGCGTGCTGCTCTTCCTCCAGTGAGGAGCACTAGCTCTTCAGCTGAACTTCCGAGTGTTACTGGGCTGTAATTCCCCCCTTAAGTTCCCACATTTGCAATCAGAACTGCACTCACTGATATAATAATGACTACAGATGGCACACTGCTGCTTGTATAAAACTCGATTTAACGGTAATATGCAACTTCCAGGGATTTGTGCGCCACAACTTCACGCAGATTTGCCAAAAAAATGCTCGTACAACTGCTCGTAAATATAGTTGGGGAAAGTGGAAAAATCAGCTTCGTTCGTCCCTGCCTATGCCAATGCTCAATGCCCATGTACAGTCTTAGATTGACTGACCGACAGACGGATTGAGGAGAAAAAGGATTCGGACTGAGTTTTCCTCGTTTTGTTGTCGGATATCAGCTATGCTTCAAATAGCGTGCGCTCTAAAACAGATGTATTCTGGGAGTTGCTTTGCTGCCAACGAATATAATGATTGAGCATACGGACAAGAATAGGATCTATGTTCTCCGTACTCTCAACTGGATCACGTCCAGCCAGCTTTCACTGCAGTGTCCCAATGGGGCCAATCATTAAACTGCTAAAACAACTTGGATGACTTCAAGTTCTGAGGAGTGCCTCTCTGTCTGTTGCAACGGGAGTCTGTGCGTCTGTTGCAGACGACATCTATTGCATTGCGAGTTGTTCAATTCCATTACCATAAATGCGACCGATATACAAAAATATTTGTGATTGTACTGAATGCTTACATACATATTCTTATATAAATATATGTAAGATAAATGTGTGTGTGTGTGTGTGTGCATATGTTATAGTGCAAAGTTCAGGGATTGAGGTGTAACATTTCCTAAGGAGGGTAGGATATGAAGAAAGGAGGTTCAAACTCAATTAACAACATGTTTACTCTACTGAGCGCGAGATGAAGTTATGAAAAAGTAGATCTGCCCTACAGAGCATTAAACTACATTTTCCGAACAAGGCCAAAGAAGCCATGCTTCTAAAAATAGGGATGAAGTTGCACCTAATGAAGTGCTGAAGCTGTTTAAATTGCCAGGGAGGGTCCGTATCCCCAGACCATCAGCTGCATTCCTAGCAAGTTAGCTGATCCAGTCGGTCTGAGAGAAGCTGAGGGATCAACGTGCCCTGTAGACGGGGGGAGGGGGGGTTGGGTGACATCGCGATAAATTTACGAAATGGAAAAACTGATTCACATGTGACCGGTCTGAGAAAATGGCGATGACATAAATTTGTTTCAGGGTGATGTGTTTTTTTGTCTTCTTTTGAACGTCTTTTCCTTTGTGGGTTGAGGCAAGTGGACTCGGGTGGGGTGGGGAGGGGTGCATTTGGCATTTTTCATCGATCTAGTTTACGTAATTATTATAAATCCTACTGAACCTTTTCACAACAATGACAGTTTGGAAAGATTATTGGCAATATGCTAAAATAGAAACAATATTCTGCTGCGTCGAGAGATCGTTTTAATGTTGTGAAATACCTCCGTTTGTTTACGTTCGTGTGCTATAATTATTAATAATTGTTGGCCAGATGAAGTTGTTAGTGAAGTTGGCGCTTCTTGACCTGAGCCCTGCATTGGTCCTCTTGGGTCCCATGTTCTCCCTGGGGCTTGACCGGTGAGTGGTAATTATGAGCAGCTGACTTGACTGGTGAGCCATCCTTTCATTAACGAGGCAGGTCATTGGTATCTGCCGTCCGAGGCCGACTCACCCCTTCCATTCCTCCCATGTGTGCTGCTGTTCCCCGACCACAGACATGGCTGGAATCCGTCCCGTCTTGCTCTAAATATAACCCACCACCACCCCCCACCCTCACAAAAAAATAAACACGCAGCATAACAAATGCTCTGCCTGTCCAGACAAAATTCTGCTTCCCTCAACCGTTCATATTCAAATTAAGGCGCTGTAGCTTGGCTAATTTTCCCTGCTTGAGTATTGGTTTTTTTTCACTGACTTGCATTTTTCTTCAAGGAATCTGAATATCCCTATGTTCATGAGGACATGAGTATGATCTTGTGAGTTTTCACCATCAATGCTCTTTTATTTTTTTTATTTTTTTTTTTTTTTTTTTTTTTTTTTACTGTTTTTTTTTTTTTTTTTACTGGAAAGCTCTGCAGGATTTGGCAAGAATTGTTCTGACTGCTGAAAGAGCTGTCCGTTTGAGGGCTGTGTGTAAAACCAGGGTGTGTCCGGCATGCTTCCCTGAGGATCCACTGTCTGGTTCCTGCCCACTAGATGCTGAATGAGTTGGATTCGCTTTTGCAGCCTCTTGTGACATAATTGCAAATTCAGGTGGCCGAATGTATCATAAAGGCAATTACAGGATACTGGTGAAAATAATGACATCATTGCAAATACAGCTCTTTTCATAATACCAGCCCTGAGTCCTCTTGGATAATTAATACTAAATAAATTTGTGGGCCAGTTATGAAGAAAGGAGTGCCATCACGTGTGAACTATACCATTCAGCCATAATCATTTTGAAGACTCTTCTCCTGATTTGGTCACACTTTAGATGAAGTGTTGCTCATAAAGGCTTTATACAGCATGTATAATCCCTTCATAAATGAGACATAATGCCTTCATGAATCATACATAAGCGAATCTCATGCTTTGTAAAGGGTAAAATAACAGATTCTTATTCAGCATGTGATGCCAGATGTGACGCTGACAATGTCACTTAGCTGACAATGTCACTTAGCTAGTGACTAAATGCTATAAAGGATGACATTGTCAGTCATAAGTGACTTTGTCAGTTACATCACATCTGGCATCACATGCTGAATAAGGATGTATTATTTCACTCTTTACAAAGCCTGACATTTATGAAGACATTGTCTCATTTATGAAGTCATTATACATGCTGTTTAAATCCTTTATGAGCAAAAACTCATCTAAAGTGTGACCCCTGATCTTATGAGACATATGCTGCTGCTAGCTTCAGTAGAAGTCATGGAGAGCTTTGTTTCCCATTTGTGTCAATGGTAACTATTCACGAAAAAAAATGTATTTGCCTCCGTCAGTGTGTGCTTTTTCTTTTGTTAGCCCTTTCCCCTTGTGCCAATTTGGAAAATTGGCATTTTGTGGCTGGAAAACTGCACTTGCATGCTTTGGGTCATTGTTGCACTAGTATGTAAAATTTATCTTCATTTTCAGCTGCCTGACTGAGGCCTGCAGTTTTATACCAACTGTGAAGTATAGTTGAGGTACAGTCATGAGCCTACTTCTCCTCAGCTGAGACAGGAGCTCTTGTCCAGATAGATGGAATATGAATAGCTCCAAATATTAAGGTATTTTGGCACAAAATCTGCTGACCTCTGTCAGTCAACTGAAAATGAAGAGGAATTTCACTTTAAGACATGACAATTACCCAAAGCACACGTCCGAATTGACTAAGGCATGGTTTTGGAAAAGAAACTTTGGATGACTTGGTCAGTCTGGACCTCTGTCTTATCAAAAACCTGTGTAATTAGCTGCAGTTAGGTGCACTCGGGAAATATTTTGGGAATTTTCACTGAAGAATAGGATTCACATTCCAAACTCTGGATCTGCAAATGTTATCGAGATATATTCACAAAAGTTGGCTCCTTTGTCTAATGCATACTTCCATTAAGTTTTGAAGAGAAAGCCGACTTATGCGACCACAGTGTTCTATGTTCTTTATTTAGAATTCTTGTCATAATTGGGGCCGGGCAGCCTAAGCTGCCAGGACTCCATTGTTATCCTGCATGTTGGTCTTTCTTCTTCCGAGGAAATCCTGGGCGAAAAATCCCAAACTTTGCACTAAGGTCCATTCTCATTCCAGATTGCCTCAGCTGCAAAAACGGGCCAATAGTCCTGATGGTGGTGCTACAGGAAGCTTCTAAAGTTATGAATTTTGAAAATTCACTACAAATCAACCATATGTGCTTCAGATTTGCAATTCTCACCAAAATGTAGCCCCAATACGGAAAAAATATTTGTACATTTAAACCTATTGCAAATTATGAAGTCGATCACTCTGTTTTTTTTTTTGTTTTTTTTTTCAAAAACTAAAACTTTTTAAACCTATCTCCTCCCACAATTTTTGTTCAATTGACACCAAACTTGCTACAGAGCATCTTCAGACTGTCCTACACAAATGATCTGCACAGATTTTTGATCTATTGAAAATTGAGCCAGCAGTGCATCAAAATGTTTGACTGTAAACGGTATTGTAAACATATACTTGCAAATTCTTGCCAAATACATTTTCAATGTTCATCAAAAAAAATTACAAAACTTTGGAGTCACGGTAGATGTTTGGAAAATATCAAAATTTTATATCAAAAACTAAATTTTTTACAGCATTTTGAATTTCGCTCTTATGCAAGCAATTGGAGTCAATGCAAAAATGGAATTTTTAAACATTGGTTTTTCACTTATTGAGCCAATAAATCATTGTTAAAAACAAATTACCAACATCTCCATGCTGTCTAGATGGAATTTGTGTATTTTCAGAGTTTTGTCTTAATTGAATTTTTGACAGCCATTTGAAATATGCCTTTACATGCTAACAGCTGCTGTCTTGCACACAGGTGACTGGCTTAGTCAATTTGTGAAGCTACATGTGACATTTTCCATTTGCCAATTAGCTCAGTGAGCAGTGACAGGTCTAGAACTGGGAATTGGGGAGGCACAGACGCGTCCCTTTTAGTCCTGGCAAGTTCTCAATCATTTTCCTTTATTGACGCGTTTTCCAATCATCGTAATTGGCAACTGAAGATACAGTTTCTCTCCATATGCGATCTAACAGCGATGAAATCACGGGCTAAATTCAATACAGAAAAATAATTTGCTTATTAATCCGCTAATGCTTCGCGTTGATTGAACTGGTCCATGTTTCAATAAAATACTGCCTTTCACTCTTGGTATTGCATGGGTTGATTTAAAAAAAAAAAAAAAAATACAGCAAATACGCGTCCACACGAATGATTGTCGTCTTACCTAATTTTGGGAGAACAAGCAGCACCTGTTAAGTGCGGAGCGCTCTCGGAGTGAACCTTTTGTTAATTATGAAAATGGCTGAGAACATGTCAGGACTAATAATTGTTTTAAACGGATGTTTTATGCACCCTATTCTCAGTTCTGGCTTCGCCACTGTCGCCTACTGAATTCAGCCCGTGATTTCATCACTGTTAGATCGCATATGGTGTCTTCATTTGCCGATTACGATAATTGGAAAATGTGTCAATAAAGGAAAATGATTGAGAACTTGCCAAGACTAAAATGGACGTGTCTGTGCCACCCCAATTCCCTGTTCTAGAACCGCCACTGTCAGTGAGATGGAGCATAGTCTCTTGTGCCAGAAATTGTGAGGTCAAGCCTCAAGTGATGTAAAATGCACATTATTATTATTATTATTAACCTTTATTTAACCAGATGAGTCAATTGAGAACAAATTCTCATTTACAATGACGATCTGGGCAAGAGGCAACACCAGAAGCAGTCACAAAAAAAAAAAAAAAAAAAAAAAACAGATGACAGACAGACATATCAACAGGTACAACGACATCATTACAATGAAGTTACTAAAAACAAGTGCAACGATCTTTGACTGTTGAGTAGATCAGTTTTTTGAAAGAGTGGAGTGGAATGAATGAACTAAGTTTTAGGGTCTGTTGCAGAAAATTCCAGTCATTTGCGGCAGAGAACTGGAAAGAGGAGCGGCCAAAGGAGGTGCGGACTTTGGAGATAAGGAAATTGATGAGATTACTGGAACGTAAATTACGATTAGAGGTGTGAATATTGAGTAGTGACTGTAGATATGAAGGGGTTTTTCCAATGAGAGTTTTGTAGATATATGTGAACCAGTGGATCTGTCTGCATGATTGGAGTGAGGGCCAATTAACCTGAGAGTAGAGGAAGCAGTGATGAGTGTTAAATGGGGAACCAGTAACAAAACGGATGGCAGAATGGTACAGAACATCGAGTTTGTGAAGGAGGGTTTGTGAAGCAGATCTATAAACTATGTCACCATAATCAAATATTGGGAGTACTGACATTTTGACCAGGAGTTGTTTTACTGAAAATGTGAAGGAAGATTTGTTGCGGTAAAGAAAACCTATAATGGATTTGACCTTGATGCGTAGTGTGTTTATATGTGTTTCAAATGTAAGCTTGCTATCGAGCCAGATGCCTAAATATTTGTAGCTTTTCACAAATTCGATCTCAACACCATCTAAAGAAGTGATTGTGAGAGGGCACTCAGTCTGCTGTAGGTGTCTATTAAAGGCCATGCATTTCGTTTTTTTTGTGTTAAGGGTTAGGTGGAGATCCGCAAAAGCCCTTTGGATGCAGCTAAGACCCACCTGCAATGTGGATAATGCAACATGAAGGGAGGGGTTGGATGTATAAATGATTGTGTCATCAGCATATAACTGTATGTGAGAGTTACTTACGGCATTAGCAATATTATTGATATAGATATTAAATAAAGTTGGGCCTAATATGGATCCCTGTGGCACACCTTTGAGTAGGGGTAGGGGATCTGACAAAAGACCCTCCGCCCTCACTGATTGTAGGCGACCAGAGCAGTAGCTTTTAAACCACTCCAGACAGTCCTCAGAGATTCCCATATCTCTCAGCCTGTCCAGAAGTATGCTATGGTCCACAGAGTCAAAGGCCTTTGCCAAGTCGACAAATGCAGCTACAGAGTACTCTTTATCGTCAATGGCGCATGTGATGTCATTCAGTACTTTAACTGTGGCAGTGATGCAACCATGTCCAGATCTAAAACCAGACTGTCCAGAGTTAATGATTTTGTGAGTCTCCAAATGTTGTGTAAGCTGCTTGTTGACAAGCTTCTCGAATACCTTAGAGAGGCAGGGCAGGATAGAAATGGGCCTGTAGCAGTTTAAGTCGGTGTTGTCACCCCCTTTAAAAAGCGGGGTAATTGCCACAGATTTCCAGTCCTGCGGGAATACACCAGTTCGCAGAGAGAGGTTAAATGACATTAGAATGCCACCTTTTTTTCATATTCCTACACGCTGCTTGTTGCTCAGAATTGCCTAAAATTGCCCGGCCCCGACCATTGCTGTGCAGCAGCTATAATTAACCTTTTGTTTTCCCCTAAATTTTTACTTATTTGGAAGATCACATGGAAAAAGTCTGACATACTGTTAGTAATAAAGCTTTATCCAAAACAATTAAGTTTTGGTTCCTATCATCCTTGTTGATTGGAAAAAGAAGAATGAGCTTTTCAAAATACCCATCGGGCAGACGTCCATGTCTGTTACCTAACTGGTTGGAGAGCCTGCCCTTATAGTGAATAGAAACCCGAGATTTCTGTTAAATGCATCCATGTTTGGAGCTATTTTCAGTTTGGTGCCTCACAAAACAAGGAAATCAGAGATGGCAGACCTGGCCCCAGCCACGGGCTGACAGACAGACTGACAGAAACACACACACACACACACACACACACACACACACACACACACACACACACACAGACATGATCATTGCTTAACCTGGCCCCCTAGGGAAGGGGCCAGGTAATAACTCGTACACTGTTGTAAACTGAGTAGTTCATTAAGGCCCGTCTCTTGTTAGCTCATAAGTTCACTAAGTTGTAGGGTAACTATCATTGATAGAGCATTCATCGCGCTTAAAAATTAAATCTCGGATTTACTATCATTTTAAAGGCTATCAAATGATCTTGCGCAACTGTGTTAAGCAAACTCTAAAATAAAGTTATCTAGAAGTTACAGATTCTGGGTTTACATGTTCTTTAATAATGCCTGAGAACTTGCACTATGAGGACATGTGCATTGTTTGATCATGAATAAAAAATGTATATTGTCCCACAAATAATATAGCTACCTGTATGTACCTGTAAGCTACCAACCCAGTGATTGGCATTTGTAGCTTTTTATTTTGGCTTTTTTTCTTTTACTGCGGATGAATGATTTATTACCTCGCTGTCACGTTTTTGAATGTCACAGATGTTTTGCCTGTCAGATAACACGCGCAGGAATTTGTGTTGAGCTGTCCTCGGCTCAAGATTACATTTCGCTGGTAAAAAGCTCCTTCGGGCTGTTTGAATCGCGCCCTGGCTCTGTATGGTATGCAGCCACCCCAGGGGAATAGCCATGAGCTGCATGGTCCCAATGCAGCAACAATTAACTTTATCTGTGCGGCTGCACCGTGGGTCATTTATAACCATGACATTAAATGAACGAAGACTGTAAGTGGGCTAATTAATTACAAAGTGTTAAAATAACAGGGGAAAGTGCTTTCCTCTAGTCATTACCAGGAGCACACACTGAACGGGCCATTGACCTTTCAGGATTTATAGTTGATGCAGTAAAGACTTGTTAATCTTTTCCTTATCTGTCCATAAGATGTGATTCTTGAACTGTGCAAGGATTTTTTTGAAGTTTTTTTTTTTTTTTTGGACAATTATTAAGGTTTACCAGTGGTTTATATCCTGTGGGTAAACGTCCTTTGCTTTGATTGAGTCTTCTCTTGATTGGTTACTTTAACACTGATACGACCAGTGAAAACCCTTTTCATTACCTAGGAAATAATTATTCTGTCATCCACCGCAGTTCTTATCTGTGGTCTTCTGGGCCCTTTGGTGTTTCTGCCCTCACCGGTCCATTCATTCTCATACCAAAGAGTGTACCAAATAGTTTATTTGGTAACATGCAATGATGGCTTGCTTCAGAGGCAGTGACTGCTTTTTGGAGACTGCTCGTATTCAGCGTTAACAGCAACAGGTTCAAATCCCAATTCCACACTTGAAATGAACTTTGTAATTGAACTGCAAAATGAAGCGATGAGTTAATCTGGCTCTGGAACTGCTGAGGAGCCAATAGCCCATTTCATTTTCTTCATTTAAAAAAAGGGGAGGGTCCATATATGCAAAGTGCTGTAAGTCCAAAGATGTGTTGTTGTGAATTGTATGAAATATGTAAGAGGAAATGTCCTGCATCATATAGAATGGAGATGGCCTGTATCAAGGGCCTAATAAAAAAGGGGTGAAGGCTGCTTGAGTGGAGAGGAATGCTACTGGAGTAAAGAAGGCCTGACATAATAATTGCAAATCCGCGTATGAAAGACCATGATGACAGAATTCCCTCTTAAAATAGAGTTTTCCACCCCTCAGAAAAAAAAAACATGAATTATGTGAGATTCATAGCCTGTAATGCAGAGGCGTTACCACGATGCCAAGCTTGGGTGGGCATTGGTCCTCTTTGGGGAGGCAAAAGAACCTCTAAATCGCCGTAAAATATATATATATATATATATATCAGTGGCAGCTGGTGAACTGGCGATGGTCATGACCTGTTTTCAATCATTCATTTAAATTACCATTACAAAAGCTCAGAAGACTCAACATTAACAGGTGTGGTAGTTTTCCTTAATTATGCGCAATAGGGTTGTGCCAATCTTGAACCGCGATTTTTTTAAGGCATAGTACTACCACCTGCTGCCATGTGGGGCGAACATCCGAGCTTTCCCTTTTCCTTCCTTAATCCCAATGCCGGTTGGACGAAAGTGTGAAACGTCAACGGGCATGGGAAATGTTTCCGGAAAAAAACTTGACTCACGTCAGTATTTTTAGCTGCGAACAAGCAGCTCTATGAATACTTCTGTCTGTCAGTCCGTCTGTCTGTCCGTCCGCCTGTGACACCTTTTTCACCATGTTCCTGTGGTCGTATCATCATGAAATTTTCAGGAGTTTTTGACCTTCACCAAAGCCATGTCCATGCACAAGGTCAAAGGTCAAGTTCACAGAGGTCACAACCTTGTTTGCGGGTTTTCGCGCTGTAACTCCAGTTAGAATTCATGGATCGCTTCTAGGCTTCTAGGCATAGAGGAGGTGTTCCCTATTTTTTTTTAAGGTCATCCGTCAAATCCCAAGGTCGCACAGGTAAAAAAAAAAAGTGTCAATTTTGCCTGATTTGACAGTTTTCGCACCGTAACTCAAGTTTAATTCAATGAATGGCTATGAAATCTTAGAACAAACTTCTTGGTATAGAGGAGGGGTTCCCTATTGATTTTCAAGGTCATCTGTCGAATCCCAAGGTCACACCGGTCAAAAAAGTGTCGATTTTGCCCCGATTTCACAGTTTTCGCATCGTAACTCAAGTTTAACTTGATGGATGGCTATTAAATCTTACAACAAGCTTCTTGGTGCAGAGGAAGGGTTCCCTATTGATTTTCAAGGTCATTTGCCAATTTTGAGGTCACACTTGTACAAGAAACCACCAGTCATGGACACTAGGCCACGTGACGGATGCTAAGCCAGGTCGCAGCTATTAGATCCCTCTGATCTACTTGTTTGGCTATATTTCTGCTGCGCGGAGCCAAGTAAAGGACTACAGAATAGCCTCCTATTAACCAATTAGGCAACTCTCAGAAAAGTAAACCTGTTCCCGTTTACTTTGCTTGATTGGCAATCAAATGTTGGATTCGCCTACTCATTCAACTTGGAGAGTAAAGTTGTTTAGACAGCATGTTTGATTGATGCATTTCGAAATTTAAATGGCCATAGAACAGCAGATTTGCACGAACACGAATGTCATTGCCACGCGATTTTGTGCGACTGATCATTTATATATCTCATTCACGTTTCATGCTTTTGGGGAAGAGGAAGATTTTTTTCTAATTATTCAAACTGGCATTCTTTCAATCTAACACAGAGGCCCAGTTAGGTTTGTCTGCTTTTCACCATCACATCTTAATCGTTATAGGCTACTGAAATTGCTTGATTGTTATTTAGACCAAGTACTCAGGAGCAGATTTAGGGAAGGGCAGAGCACCAGCAATTAGCGAAATCTAAACTCAGGCTTCTTCCCGGAGGCATTTTAAATCGTTTAAGCCGCTTCAGGTGTGTAGACTATGTTTCAAGAAATTACACGCGACTGCCTTCTCACCCCATGACTGCAAGTGGTCTCATCACACTTTAAAAAAATCCTAGTTCAACATCGTCACATCCTAACTCTGCATTTCATCGTGTAGTATTTTTCGGAGATTTATAATGATAAAATAAAAATAAAGAGATTTGTTATAAGACCGCCCTGGATTTTAAGCGTCTAGAAAATCCGCAAGGTGGAAAACCTTCTGAAAAGCGGATGAAACATGAATGTGAGATATAAATGATCAGTCGCATGAAATGGCGTGGCAATGACATCTTGTTCATGAAAATCTGCTGTTATATGGCCATTTAAATTTCGAAATGCATCAATCAAACATGCTGTCTTGATGATAAACAGCTCTACTCATTAAACTTAGACAGTAAACAAATCCACCATTTGATTGCCAATCAAGAAAAGTAAATGGGAACACGTTTAATTTTCTTAGAGTTGCCTTCTGAAGTCCTTTACTTGGCTCCGTGCAGCATTTCACCGAAAAATACTTTTTCCAGTCACGTTTTTTTCTGGAAGTGCTTATGATACAGAATTATTGTTGCAACAACCCCAGTGAATGACTACCAACTCCAGACTAGCTGCCTGGGCTGACTTGGTAGCCACCTCAGGTTATAACCACACGAGTCAACACAGATGACAAACTAGTACACAAATTACCTAAATGTCAAACAATAAGACTGACAAAATAAGTGGTGGCAGAAGTTGCAACAAGAGAGATATGGGCAAAGTTTTAATTCGCTGATAGAAGCGCAGGTCCGTAGACGTGACCTCAGGCTGAGTGAAGACGGTTGTTTAGGAGAATGGGAGGGTCCCTAGTAATTCGAGAGTACCCTTTGATTTCACAGCAGAATAGACTGGCAAAGGAATCCACCAATCACACATAGTGATAGATAGATGAAGCATACGTAAAGCTCACTCTAAATGGCTGTCTACCTCCGGCCGTGAATCAGTTGGATATTGCATGTTTGCTGTCAAATAGTAGTATATCAGTTTTCATTGGGTTGGCAGAGCACCCCCCTGACCCCCCCCCCCCGGTAACGCCACTGCTGTAATTATCCTTATTAATGGTAACGTGCACCTGTCTGCCTCATGGGAGGGAGGAGAGCGGTTCTTTATTACACTCTTCAGAGTTGGGAGTGTATTTTGAGGATGGATGTGGCGTAAGTAGGAATTAATTATCGCTAAGAGTTGGTGCAGAGGTGGGACCTGCACTGGGAGCAGTCTTTCACGGGGGGATCAGTCGCAGTTTGAGAGGCTGGGGAAGTGTTTCCATGGCTGCTACTTTCACGTTCGCCGGGTGTTTGGGAAAAAGGCAAAAATAATTTTTTAATCGCCTTTTATTCACACTCGGCGTGCAGATGACGTCGCGTTGAGAGTTGAGAAAAATTTAAGGTGATTACAAGAAAATTGAGAAAATTAACATGGAAGAAAGAAAGAAGTTAAAGAAATGAAAGATAAGACAGGGAGTGAAAGAGTTTGTTTGAGCAGGGTTTGTGCTGACTGGGGCAGCTGTACTTCCAGGCTGCAGGTACAGTGGCCTGGATTCTCCGTGATGAGTAGATCTTTTTCCCGATGAATAATGAGAGGGCCCTGGTGTCTAATGATGTCCTCTGCATGTCGTTAAGCTGCTCACCAGGAGTAATTGCCCAAGTCATTAAAAGTTTGATGGTCTTTTCCCCGCCGGGTCCACGACACCTTCTGGCACATCACCACCCCATCCCCCCGTTCTTTTTTTACCCCGAAGACGGTGAAGTTCTGCCCCATCTCTCCACCTCTCAGTCTTCCCTCGTTCTCCGTTCCTATTCAATCACTGCCTCGATCTTCACTTACAGCTTTCTTACTCTGTTTCAATGGAAAGGAATTATCCTGGTAAGATTGAGGGTGTTTAGTGGAGAAAAGGGGAGGAGAAAGGGGTGGAGGCACGTTGAGAGGGCAGAGGCGGCGTTACAGGGCAGTTTGTGGCCTGTTTTATTATGCTTACGTGTCTGTAATGAAGTTGTCACGGTGTGTTGTTTTTGTGCGGGGAATGAAGTGGACTGTTGATGTGCGCTGTCGTCCTCTTTGAGAGCAGTGACAATGTGGTACCATTCAGTCCTGCAGGGAGAATGTTCCAGAGCCATGATTTAACTAATGACTCTGATGAAGGAGTAGAGCTGGAAACATGACACGGAGCACGTTTGCACTATGAGTCATTTAAAAAAAAAAAAAAAGGACTTTTCTAGAGCATTTGCTTAGCTTCTCTTAGGAAGCCACGAAAATAACATCAGGTTTTTGTGAGTTACTGTTTTTGGATATTTCTTAGTCGAATTCGAAGCATGACCCTTTTGCTCTTTGTAAGTCAGCTAGAATTGGCTCCAAGCTCCAATTTGTGAATCTTACTGGAATGCTTCAGTTCATACACACTGTGGGGCTGCCGTTCAAGGTACCCACATGCACATCAGGAGCAATGTGAGGTTCAGTGTCTTGAGCCATGCCTACCCATTTTAAGTGTACTCCAGAAGTTTTGCATCGATTGGCAATTTTTTTGGAAGATTGCTGATCTCTTTTATTTTTAAGTGGAAATACAGGACTGCTACACATTTAAAACGGCTCCTGCAATAGAAATTCTATTGGAAAAAAAGACATTCTGGGTGCATCCAAGGTTAAATTATAGGGACCGTTACTCTCCCGTTTCTGGGAATGAGTGATTGGACAGATTGAGGTACGTCTGGGTTACGCCTTGGCTTCCTCCAAAATAGCTAAGCTAACCTGGTTGAACTGAAAGCTGGAGATATTCACCTGCCCACGGAGTCTGACAGGCTGTCAGAGGGGCAGGGGCCCGATCTGGCCAGCTGGGGCCCCTCTGTTCACAGCCCCCTCCCTCCAGTCCCCCCTAATCACTGTTCTTATTAACCTTCCTGTCACTTCTGTGGTGCCTGGTTTGTCATGTCACCGCGTCTCTTCCCCCCCGGAGGGAGCCCTCGAGAGCCCTATCAGTGTTTGATTAAGTCCCTGACTGACAACCTGTTTGTCGCTCTCAGGAGAAATGCTTCTCCTCTTCGTTTCCTTGCCCGTCAGGGTCCGCTGCTGCCCGTGAACCCTGTCTGCAGGAGACGAGGATGTCTCCGACAGCGACCGCGTCCCCTGTCCACGTCTTATTCTGTCGCACCCCCACCCTCCTGCCAGGCCCCAGTGAAGCAGGTTTCTCTGCTGTTTTTGGACTTACTGTAAATCTGCACTCCAGCAAGAGCATTTATTCCTCTCTCATTTTTCTGTTCAACCTTTGAATACTCTTTAGATTCCAAGCCTCTGTTTACAAAGGCCCTCCTCTGTGAAGTGAGCCAGATCATCTCAGGGCATCAGCTGGGAGGAGGAATGGAGATAAATAATCAGGTTGGAGAACCTGAGGATTTTAGGTCACCTGAGAAGAAGTCTCAAAGTGACCCATTCTAATCGCCTTTTGGTCCGCCGTCGTGCGTTGTGCGTCCGTAAACAATGAACATGTTCGACTTATTCTCAGAAACCGCTGATTCGATTTCAATAAAATTTTGCAGGAACCTTCCTTGGTCAAATATGCACCAAAATTATGAATTATATGATGCCCACCCCCAGGGGCTCTGAGGGGCGGGGCTAAAACTGGCCAATACATTTTCCACTTCTTCTCAGAAACAGCTGATCCGATTTCAATTACATTTTGCAGGAACCTTTCTTGGTCAAATATGCTCCATAATTGTGAATTATATGGTGCCCACCCCCAGGTGCTCTGAGGGGCGGGGCTAAAAGTAGTCAAATTGGCTGAAATTTTCGAACTCTTTTTCTCCAGACCCAGATATGCTGGAAAACGATACTCTTCATAGATGGGAAGGGTCTTCAGGTGCTTTATCAAAATTTGTCATTTCATGGCCCCCAGGCTCCATGTTTGCCCCTGGGGAGGGGGTGAAGTTTACTATACTTTATATTGGAAAATGATGGGTATATTTGGTTCATTCACATCAATTACATCAGTTTTTATACAACTCAGGTGACCGATAACGCCCATGGCCCTCTTGTTTGATAATTTCAGGATAAAGACAGGCGAATGGTAAGTCTTTTTTGAATCGAGTAAAAACCGTTCAGTCTTTATTTAATGCAGATGCTGTAAAGTGGCGTAAGGAATTATTACCTTCGCCAAACAAAATTTGCGGGTGGTTATGTGATCGAAGCTGTTTGATTGTGAACAAGATAACTCAAAAAGTAATTTGAACGGAGATATCTGAAATTTAGTGGGTGGGTCGCTATTACATCAGGAATGGACCCTATTGATTTTCACCACGATCACTCAAACAATATAGCTGCCATGGCAGCCATCTTGAAATCCTATGGCACACGATAACTGAACTTCGCTCCCACTCACCAAGATTTGGACTGTGCTGCCTTGGCGGAGGTTTAACCTCTAGGAGTGCCTCGAGTTCAGTTTGAGCTTGTTTATTACCCCACCCTGACCGGTATTGTTTTTGGTTTGTTTGTTTCTTTGTTTGTTAACACTTTAGCAGCAAAACTAATGGCCGGATTCACCCCAAATTGTGTTTCGGGATTGTTACCGACCCAGAATAGATGCCTATTGATTTTGGGAATAGTAGGTCAAAGTTGAACATGTGCGAGGAGCGGGGTTTGTTGAGCTTGGCACCACTTGTTTGTGAAAGCTTTTTGAAGTAGTGATGAAGGTAATTTTTTACCCCTTGGCCGACTTTGGCCAGAGGGGTGTCGTCGTCACCTGCGCATCTGTCTGTTGTCCGTCCATGACTTTGTCCGGGTCAGTACTCGGCAACTAATGATCGCAGCTCCACCAAATTTGGTATGGTAACTCACTATGGCCCATAGATGTGCATCGTCAGGTTTTTTGCTGGATTTGACCTTTGTGCTGTGACCTTGACCCTGGAAATCTTGTCCAGGTCAGTACTCGGCAACTAGTGATCGCAGCTACACCAAATGTGGTATTGTAACTCACCATGAGCCATGGATGTGCAATGTCAGGTTTTTTTTTTTTTGCTCGATTTGACCTTTGATTTAGCGCTGTGACCTTGATCGTGGAAATCTTGTCCAGTCCAGTACTCTGTAATTATTGATGGCAGGTTTGTCAAATTTGGCACGGTAACTTACTGTGACACATAGATGTGCAATGTCTTGTTTTATTCTAGATTTCACCTTTGACTTTAGCGCAGTGCCCTTGAGGTAGGATACCTTGTACAGGCCGAGGGGTATTAAGCAACGCGTTACGTTTTTACTTCACTTGAATTGAATCTTTCATCAGTTTCATTAATTGTGCGCTGAAAGCGCCTTAAAGTCTGAAAATGCCTGAAATTATACTCTCTAAAAATAATATCATGTTACAACATTTTTTTCTCTTTAAAGATTGTTTCCTTCATCTTCCTGAAAAGCAGTTTTCTTGAAGTATGATGTCATTTAGTACCAGTGGGCGCAGTGTCTATTAAATACATCTATCTATCAACAGCTCCCTTCCAATCAATGTCCCTTTTAGCCATTTTCAAATCTATTGCTGTTGAAGAGGTGAGTCCACATTTCACATCAAACAAATCAACTTTTCACTGTCTGAAAATTCAAACGAACATTTGGTTTTTTTAAATGGATATCGCCAAATCGCAATAGCTTGTTTTGTTGTAACTTCTGCTTCGTACTGAAATTAATACTAAAATTAATGAATGCTGACCTGTCTGCTGTCCGCCGTCCAACAGCAAGCCCACTAAATAGCTGTTTCATTATCGTTGTTGTTTTGGTTATTGTCAGTAAACAACAGGATGCTTTTTTGAAAAAGAAACCGCAGTCGACTGATAACGAAACTCCAGTCAAACCGAGAGTTCAGCCGCAAGTCTCCCTCAGGCTGCCGTGCTGTGGGGCATTTGAGCCCATTGCACGGTTTGAATGGAAACAAAGGCCGCCCACTCATCCTGTCTATGGTCTGTGGGTACATTTTTCTTTCCCCTGGCCCTGTGGCCTCCTCTCTTCTTCTTCTCTACCAGCTGCGTTCTCCTCCACGTGTCACCTCTTCACCTTGCCACTTGTCTCGCTCTCTCTGTCCAATCTTTCTCCCATTTTCCCCTCTTCTATTCTGTATACTCCCAACCCTCGTCTGTCTCTTGCTTCCATTAGCTCTCAGTTCGGCGCTTTCCTGTCTTTATGCAGCTGGCAGGTGTAAACTTCGCAGATGCAGGTTAGAAATGGGGGTGGGTGGTGTCTTTGACACTAAGGCACATCTGTCATTTAACTCGGGGGTGGGGGATGGTGGGTTGGTTCCAGCTTACACTTGGAAAGTAACGCTGAAATGCTGATTAATTATCTCCCAGGCAGCAAAAGACAGAGCCCTGTAGAAAGTACCCTTGTCTGAGGAGGTGTTGCTTAATGTGAATTGCTGGGGGTGGTACCTGGAGTTTGGATAGGAGTCGGTAGGGTGGATTCCCCCTTTAATCTTTTCCTCCCCGCGTTCAGAAATTTCCGTTCTGTGCTAATTCTGCCCGAATACGAATTTTCCTGTGTTTTTCAATTTCCTAGGGGTCCTCAATCTTATCCAGAAAGGGCCTGTGTGGGTGCAGGCTTTCGTTCCCAACTAAGCAGTTACACACCGGATTCTACTAATCGAGGTCTTCAACAAAGATTCCAATTCAAATTCATCATGTATCTCTGAATATTTGCCGTCAGTATGTAAACGCTGGTACATTTTGTTGTAAATAAATGCGTCCAACTTGTGCTGAAACATAATATAAAGCAGTATTTAAGTTTACAATTTCATGCCATGAAATGCTATGGTTAACTCGGATTTCAATAAAAACTTTGAGCATAACTGTTATCTGGTCTTAAATAACTTGGGCAGAGAAGTCATGTTTGTTCTTGTAAAAGCTGAGTTAAAGCAATTCTTACCTTTCTGGCATGTCGCACAGCACTTAGTAAAAATTTGAACATGAACAGCTCCACCTCCCTCCAAAGTCCCACCCTCCTCCCCCCGATTGCCAGACTTCTCCTACGAAGAAAAAAATGTACATAAATATATGGTGGTTTGTCAGTCTATGAAGGTAACTCAACGTTACGAGGGCATTTTATTTTATACCACATATTGGATTGAATATTATTTAATTACTGTTGGTTAGTTTTCTCTTACCGGTCCCTCTGAAACTGACTCCACTGACCAGTTTCACTTGTGCTGCTCACTACCTCGCGCCGCGCGCAATATTTTTTTTTGTAGGAGAGTGAAACGGGTCGATGAAGTCAGATTCAGAGGCACCGGTAATTGAAAACTAACCAAGAGTAATGACATAATATTCCATTCTATATGTGGTATAAAATAAAATGCCCTCGTAACATTTAGTTACCTTTGTAGTCAGACGAACTGCCATTAACGTTATTATTGTGATTATAGCATTTCAGCACCCGTTTGTTGACAGTCAAATGCGTCGTTTTTTTTCTTTTTTTTTTCTTTTTCCTGCCAGAGAGGCGCGCGACTCACTGGCAGCGGTAGGCAACTGGAATGACGGATGACAGACAGGAAGGTTGGCAAATCGTTTTATTCGAACCGAAGAAAATGATTGGTCAGACTTTTATCAGAAATATATTCGAATCGACTATGGAAGAATTTCAACACCTGGTGAATTTCTTTTACATTTTAGTGTGCCATACGCTTATTAGGAGCATTGTAAGATTACAAAAAAAAGTGTAAGGATGCCATAAAGGTAAGAATTGCTTTAAAGGGTTAATAGTTTATTTCTCAAAGCTCCCTCTCAAAGCTGAGGGAGTCTCAAAGCTCCTCAATGCTTTCACTGTGGAATACTTTTTTTGTTGTTGTACTGAGGCTTGAAATTTAGCTCTAGGTCGCTCATATGTATCTCAAATTGGTCTAACCCTATAATTTGAAGGACCATGCCCACCTGGTATGATGCAACACAACCATGAATGCTCACTGTATCATATCTGATACACAGTGCTGCCACCTGTAAGGAAGAAGTGAGATTACAGGAGTATCTCTCCTAGTCACTCACTTCAAGGTAGTAGCTGCATGTGAAAGGGAATTGAAGCTCCTATTACTAAAACCCCACAAGTCACACTTGACTTGACTTGTGGGGTTTTAGTAATCAGTACTTCAATTCATGAATTTCCTAGGACTTTGGCAGTGAGGTTCGGCATTCCAAGGTAAATATTACACAAATATTACACAATAACCTATTCTTATACATGTTAAGGGACAGCTATAGATAGTAGAGAGCATATAAATAATTTGAAGTTTTGATTGTTGAGTTCTGGAGGGGTGCTGATTTTTGGCTGTATCAGATATGTTACACCTGGAATTAGAAGTTCTTTTCAGCAATGTATATTTTGCTCTTACAAAACCTGATGATGAACAGTGGATCTGAATACTACCCTTCAATAGTTAAAAAATATTACTGGGTCATATTTTTCTGATAATGGTGTCTGTCTGGGCATTATAGGGTTAATATGTTTTCATTCGGTCAATTGCATCATTCTTTGAACAAAATTTTAGACAGCCTTTTCCATTATTTGCAGTTTGATCATGCTGAGAGTACTGTGATGCAATAAAAATTAAAATAGATTTTTGAGAACAAATAAATACTCTAAGTCTGAATCACCTGTATATTGGTGGTATTTTAGGACCTTAGAGAAGAGGATTTGGCTAATGTTTTGGAGCGAGGGTTGACATGGTTAAACCATTTAGCAGTTTTTCCTACTTCTCGCTCATTGGCTGCTTTGATGGGCTTTAGTCACCTTGCGACGCTGACCTGGGGTCTGATCTTTGATAATGGATAGATGGATGAATCTGGTGCGTTATTGCTGGAGCAGAATGGCTACTTTCCTGACCCTTCCAGATGAGATGGACCACTGTGTGATAATTTGAGGAGGTACCTCACAGTATGCATAACTCTACTTGTTCAGACTGAGCATGTCTGTAGCTACTTTTGTAAGATGGTCGGCGTGATGAACAGAAGGAATGGCATTGGACGGCAATGCGCACAGATTGGCAGTGTTGTCACATTGACTCAGATTTTAACTCTAGCAAGAGCCTTAGTGATGGTCTCTTCTCTTGATGGCAGATATTCTGTTCACAGAGCGGCTACAGCCCCTCCCTTATTCTCCCTTCCCCCGAACCCGTCTCTTTCTAAGGGTCTTCCTCAACAATATCGAGTTGGTGGCTTTGATCGTAACATTGATAACTGACCAAGCTGTACGTAGTACAAGTGCTGGGAGTGGGTGGTATTTTGGTGTGAAGTGTATGATATGAATTTGGCTTAGTCATCTATAGCAGCAGAGAAGAAAAGTGCACCGCGTACATTTTAGGCCGTTTTGTGACCTTTGACATTTATTAACTCACAGACACCTATTTAAATGACCTGAAACCTGGAGCAGTTAAATTTCATGCAAAGGTGCTTACATTTTCTTAAGGTTTATTAGCAAGTTTGGTATTTAATTTCAGCCTTGTACCCTTCTCACAGACAAGTGTCGCGGGGTGGCAGACTAACTGAGTCTCAGTTGCACTTGAATCTCTGGTTTTCTATTAAGATTTATTTTTGTTCTCATTGGATTTGTGATGATGTGAATGTGCATAGAAGCTCCAAGGGTCCGGAAGTTAAACCCCTCTAATTGGACCATCTTCATGGCTGAAGAACTGTGCTTCCGAGTAAACAAGGTGTTTCTGACAAGATGGTGGAGGAGGACTGTTACTGTTTGAAACTCAATTTTTCCCTCCTGCTGGCCAATCCAGAGTACAGTATGGCGTAATTTCAACACCCTGCTATGGTCACTCACCTCCGACATCTCACTGTCTTTTCAGGTTACCTTTACGAAGAGGAAGTTTGGACTTATGAAGAAAGCATACGAGCTGAGTGTACTGTGTGACTGCGAGATAGCGCTCATCATCTTCAACAGCTCAAACAAACTCTTTCAATATGCCAGCACGGATATGGACAAAGTCCTTCTCAAGTACACTGAGTACAATGAACCGCACGAGAGCAGAACCAACTCGGACATCGTGGAGGTAAGAGTCTCGGAATTTACTCCAAATCATCGCAGATATGATGCAAACAGAGATTTGTTTACGGCACAAAGCTCTTGTCAGTATTCAGTGCCGTATTCCCTCTCAGAACATTCTTTTCGGGCCCGTGATGAGCACAAGGCGTCATTGCTTTGGTAATGTTTGGGCATTTGATGATCGAACAGGAACATAAGAAGGTTTTTTTCTCCAGGAAAAACGAATCACTGGTTGGTTTCTCTTTGTGGAGGCTTTATTGGAAAAAAATGGCATATTCAGAACATAATTATTGGAAATGTGAGAATTGATCTCATTTTTGTTCGTATTTTGATCAGTGATTTCTGTTTATTGATAGAAATTGCTCTCATGCTACGCCTGAGGTGGCTTTGCTTAAGTTTGGCTACATTCGGAGCGAAATCATTTGTAGGCTGTGTAATTCTGCTTTAGGGGTAGTTTCCTTAACTTTGACTGCAAAAGTACTAAGAAGGCAAGTGATCTCCCAGCAAAATGGCTGAATTCACCGTTACATTTGTAAACACCGTGCCCGAGAGTCAGCGGACACAGGGGATGAGGGGTATATCGTAACGTCGTAAGGCTAATGTCAAGAGCTAACCATTCTGCCCCTGCCTTTTACCATCTGGGCCAACACTGACCCTGAGCTTCAGGTGATGAGGGTTTTGATTGGTCAGAATCCAAGCTCTCCTTGCTGACAGGCCTGTGGCTCTCTGGTTCGTTTCTAACGGAGGCTCTGGTCTTTTTTTCAGTAAATGTGTCTTCACTTCTGACGAAATGAAAAGCGAACGCATTTCTGCCAAGCCTGGAAATAATAGTTGCGTCAGTTAATGGGTCTTTGTTTTTGTCGCAAGCCAATGATTAGAAAGACCAGCATTTTGTGTCGTTTATTTGGGTATTTTTTCTTTCTCGGCCTGTTTTTTTTTTTTTTTTTTTCCCTCAGATCCCAGATCGTCCGCAGCGCTCGCAAAAGTAAAATAATCTTGTTGTCGTTTGCGGCTCCGCCCTGCGTTTCTCTTTGCTGTGCTGTCGTGCTGACTTTGAGCACAGCCGGGTGTGTGCGAATAGGTCACTGCGAGGATCCTGAGGACCGGTGCGCTCGACAGAAGTTTGTAGCTCTTTCTGAGGGAGGGAAATGAATAAATTAGGCGTAGGCCGTGAGAAGGTTCCGGCTGTCCGGGAGGGAGCTGTGGCGGCATCTTTAATTCATGCTGACTGTGCTGCAGCATTACCTGCTCAGCAGAGCCGCTAACTGATGAACAACAGCTCAAAGGCCCTTGCAGTTTCTCTCTCTCTCTCTCTCTCTCTCTCTCACTCTCTCTCTCTGTGTCCATTCAAAATTAACAACTCTCTCTCCCTTTCTTCCCTCTCTTTCACTCTGATTTGCTCTGTCTCTGTTTTGCTCTCTCTTTGATTCAAATGAGTGTTATTGTCAAGGTAATGGTACACTTCCATGCCTAAGCACAGAGTGACATTACATATAACACGTCTAATTTCTGATCATAATTGCGCGCAAGAAGGAACAAAATACTTGGACCATAACACACACATTCTTTGATATTACTCACTCTTCTCCGCCCATCGCCTCCCTCTCCTGCATGTCTCTGTGCATTTCCCTCTCTTTCCTGATCTGTCTGTTTATTTCTTCTCCTCATGTCCTCCGCCCCCTCTCTCCCCATGTTTAGCACTCTGTTTGTTTTTCTCTCCCTACGTTGCACCATCTCTCCATCCCTCCCACACTTTCTCCTTCCTTCTCACTTTTCTCCCTGTATTTTTCTCCCTCTGTCGTTCTAATCCCTCCCCCTCTCTATCCCTCTCTCTCCCACTCCGAGTCTCTCAGTGCTTCTCTGCGCCTGCATTAAAAATTTAAATCTCCAATGCCTCAGCCTCGTATTGACTTCCATCAGTGCAGAGGTTAGTCGTTTTCCGAGGCGATCTAAGCAGTGGTTCTGGTTGTTCCTGGAGCCCCGGGCCCGTCTTTGATCATCTTATGAAGGATCACAGCAGGCTGTTTGCTTTCTTTTCCTGCCTCAGACTGAACACAGAGAGGGTGGCCCGGGCTGAGGTTTGCTTACCGTGAACAGCGGGAAATAAGGGCCCGGACTGGGGCGGGGTTCACTCGGCAAATTTTCCCACCCATATCTCTGGTACACCTGCTGGGACCAGACACAAGTGCACTTCTCTGTGGTTCTCTTGGGGGTTTGTCACTAAGAGAGATGTGACAAAATGGTGCTTTGGTCGAGAGGGGCTCAGAGCCTCACACTGGCTCGTGATTGGCTGCTCTCGGCAAGCGAGCGAATGGCAGGGTCTGCAGCTGGAGGTCCCATGGAACCCCAGGTCTTTGGGTCAGGCTCTACTTAGCCAGTCAGGAAGTAGTGCAGAATTGCCAGGGCCCTAATTTGGTAATAATGATAATTCTAATGATAATAATTATAATTATTATTTATTATTATTGTTATTATTATTGTTACTTACAACAACAACATGCAGTGCCAGCCTCGTCCCAGCAAGCATTTCAGTGACTTTGTGTTGGCTCAATCTTGGCAAAAAATAACCGCTAAACTTTCAAGTCCCATTGCTGATTAATTTTATTGCCATGGAAAGCGGAAGTAGATTGGCTTATTCCCTCCGCATTTAAGGAACCACGAAATGTCTCTAATGAGATACTATGCATGAAATTACTCAATGATCTGATAAAAATTGATGATTTTCTGGACATTTGAAAGTTTTTACCTGACCTCTCCTCCTCCTGACAATCTGCACCCCACTGCTGAGGTGGGAGTGCCCTCTGTGACACAGGTTTGCATGTCAGTGGTGTGGAATTAAAGGCTGTATCTTTCAAGCTTATTTTGGACTTGATCTCACCATTACAACAGAAATTATGCCAAAAAATAAATAAAATTCTGATCTTTGGTCTTATCTTTGTAAAATTTTTGCTTCAAATAGAAATGGCTTGGATTTTTGACCATGGAAGAACTGTGTCCCAAGTTTGGAAATGATCGCTGCAATATTTTATGTGTTACGTTGATAACAAACTTACAAAGAAACATGGAGGACTAAAATCAAAACCTCCTCCAGATATTTGGGCGAGGTGAAAATAATATCAGTAATCAATCATCATAATCATAAAACGATAATGACAGTGATAACGAAGCGGTGCCGGATCTAATAGTACATTAGATAATGATGATACACATCTCCATCATCATCAACTGTCATTAATATGAAAGGTCTCGACTCATTTGTTAGTTGAGGGCCTTGTATGCGTGCGAAGGCCAAGGGCTGTCAAAGATGTCTGTTCTGCACAGCTGTGCTTCCTGTGTGAACAAAGCTTCAGGTCACTCATTTCCTCTCCTGTCGGAATCGTGTATAGCAGAAGGAACTGACCCTTTCCGAAATGTGCTAAATCAATGCTCCTGTAGTCCTACAACGAGAGAGATTACCTATGGACTGCGGCCATTGTGAACAGCCTTGTGACGATTGCACTGACTGCAGGTAGACTTTACCTGATCCTGTGACTGCTTAAAAGAATTCTAACCTGTAGCACTTTGCTTGGCAAGTTGTCAATGCAATTTGTGGATGCTACAGAATTAACTAACCTGTCAAAATTCGCATGAAAATACGCAAAACACCAAAAAAAAAATCAACAGCAAAAAAGAACTGTGGCTGTAAGTCAAGGCTCTTTGTGACGGACTGATGAACATGCAGTAGCATAGCTGCTGTTAACTTCAGAATTACAGGTTTAAAAATCTCAAAGGAATCAAATTAATCCATATTTGAAGCCGTCTTACAAAAAAAGGCCCTTTCAATTTCGCTACACAAAGCTGGTATAAATGGCCAGGCAAACATTTGGAAACCATGTGTATCGAAGGCTAATGCTCAATAACAGAAGGAACTTATAACCTGGACCTACAAGCAACAGAGAAGAGTAATAAGACCCGATGAGTCGTCTTTTATGTTTTTTAATACATCTGTACTGATTTTTGTTTGGAGAAAGTCAAGGGAGGCATTTAATCCACAATCTCTGCTGCCAAGTGTGATGAGTATTAGCATTATAATGGGCCTGTAGTGGTGTGGGCGGCCATTTCATGGGACTCATTGGATCCAGATTGGTCTCAATTGGTACAGAATGAGCAAACTGCATGAAACCCTTTTACAGAAGTAAAATAAGACCAGGTGCACCCTGTCCTTCATCATACGCCCATATTTCAGCAAAGCACTGCCCTATAAACACTGCTACAAACTTTGAAGTGATCCAAATGACATTCTAAAAACTGAAAATGACTGCAAAAAAGTCACGTGATGTACCTGTTGCATACCCGCACACGTTCCCATCAAAAATCTTTAAAAAAATGTGCTTCAGTATGTTGATATACTTTACATTTCAAATGAAGTTAAAATAGCCCTGGTCAGGAATGCACTCCAGACTGTGAAGTCATGTAGTGAATACTTGTCACCCCATCCCCTCTCCTTAGCCAGACAAAAATTTGCCACCCAGGGTAAGCAAGCCTAGTTTCCCTAGTCTTGTTGACTTTGAATGATGGAGCCCTCAGGCCTTGTACTACTCTGACTTGAGCCAAAATGGCAGCCCCTGGTGACTGAATGAATGAGAGAGTAAAAGAATAGGGAGTAAAATAATATTCACCGGAAAGTTCAGTTCAACCTTACTTGGATGCGCTTATACTGAACGAGTGAACAGGATGAAATGAAGATCGAAAATGAACCACACAGTGTCTACCCTGAGTTTAATCAAAATGATCAGAGAGGCACTTGCACACAGTCGCATACCTGCACACACATAGCGGCGCGCACACTCACAAAGCACACGAGCTCCCTGTTCTCTGTTGGGAGTCAAACGAAAGGTCACATTCCAGCGTGGCGGTGCCGTCTGTAGATAAAGGCCAGGCCATGCGGCTGGTGGCAGGTGTCGGGGGGCGGGGGTAGGGGACAGATGCCATGTCCCTCATAGATGGAGTGCGCCTGCCTCTGTTGGAGTTTCAGTATTCAGACCTGGACTGTGTCCTTTGGTTTTGATCTTTGCTTGCAGTGGAATGGGCCTGGTGCGCTCGACTCAGAACAGCTGCTTCGCCCGGGAGGAGGAGCAAAAGGCAAGATGGAGAGAGGGATGCAGTTTGGGATAAAAGTGCAGGTGGAGGAATTTTTAAGTGAAGCAGTTTGTTTTGGGTTCGAAGTCAATTGTCCTACCTTAAATCTGGCTGCGGTAACTGACTGCCTGACATCCTGAATCGTCTTGTTTCTTTCAACAAAATTAGTTGTCATCTTCTGTGGTCTCCCCCACCTGCTGAAGGGTCAGCTGGGGGACTATTGATTTTGGCCATCTCCGTCCGTGCAGACGTGTGTCCATCCAGATCCATTACCCTGAAACACTTTATTGCAGCCTTACCATTGTGCACTGACTTCATCACCTCTACCAAAGCTCACTATGTTGCCTTTTGTGACCTCTGACCTTTCAGTGATGACCTCTATCACTGTTTTTTGATTCCAGAACACATCTCAGACACTGACTGTGGCCTTTTGCCGTTGCCTATGAAGGTTGGCCGTTTCCTCTAGTTATGCCTTTTTAATGTATTGTTGACCTGTGATTTTGACCTTTTGCCCTTTGACCTTGACTTTTACTGCAATTTTTCGAATTTCTGAAAAATCATGAAATATTCTAATGTCGTGCACCAAAACCTGCTATCTTTAGGTGAGGGAAACCAATGCAAGTACTGAAATTGATATATGACCTTTATGTGACCTTTGACTTGTGACCTTGACATCAGCCCCATTTCATCTTCTTGATTTAATCCCAATATCGGTTGTGATGTTTGCTAAGTTTTTTGTTACATAGCTTAACAATTTTTTTAAATGATAGTGGGGAAATATGCCTACTTTGGGTGAAATGGATATTGATGCACTGAATTATTTCATTAATTAGGCATAGCATACAGCCGCAAGAAGTATATAATTTACTTTGTTAAGTTTTGTAAAGCATTTGGGCATTTTGGACGCAGTATCATGTCCATTAATTAAATTATATACTTCTGTTTTTTTTATTTTGGTTGCAAATTCCTCACAGTCAATGACTGCTAGAAGCCTGGAGCTAATGGAAATCATTGATTCATTTTAACAGCTACATTAGCTGATGCCAATAAGTGTAGGAAGACAACAAAGGTATTTGTACATTCTTAACATGTTAAACATTCTGTTCTGCGCTTCACTCATGCATAAATAATCAATAACTTTTCTATTGGTTAATGTAATTGTTGACCAGCAATTAATGAGAAGTTACTGCAATGCTTAATTAAACTCTGCGTACATTGGTTGGTTTATGCTAACAGCAAGATTGTTAGACGCCTGTTCATGTAGCCTTATTTTTAAGTGTCACCAGCGTTGTTTAATCCTGGAATCCCCCTTTATACTTTGCCTGAGGTGACTGAAGTTGGACAGTAAGGTTTGCTCAGTACTTGGGTTGTTTGTCACTCTCCAAGTGGGTTTTACGGTGAGCGGACACTGGAAGGCAGAGACATGGATGTGCGGAGGGGTGGGTGGGACGGAAGCCAGGCTGAGTCAGGGGCCTGGAGAGGCTGATTCTCTGATAAGAGCTCTTACTCATCAGCCTGGTCCTGTTCCTGAGGGGCCAGATCATGGGGGGCTTCAGCAGAGATTCACTTACTGAGACGCCGACCTCGGTCTACATCAATGGTCACTTGCGCCCATGTTAAGCATGATAACTCTACCGGCGAGATTATTATTTGGTAATCCTGCAATGTAGCTTGAGTCTTGATCTACCTGTCTCTCTGTCGGTCTATCCATGTTTTTATTTATCTATCAATCCATCCATATCATGTGACTGATTTCTGTCTATCCATGATCATGTGACCAAGTTGGCTGAATTGTGTTCTGGAGTTTTATCTAGTAAAGGAACTTTTGTCTTTGTAGGTTAATGCCTTGGATTGCTAGAGACGGGGCAGACCGAATGCATTTACCTTGATGGCGTCTAGTAATGAAAAGAAAGTCATGCTTGCTGGAACGTCACTGTATTATCAGTGGTAACATATTAAGTGTATTGTTGAAGGCTGTATATCTTACAAATGTTAATTTTGAACCCTTTCTAGTAGTAATATTTACATTTTAGCTGACTGTATTGCTCTTTATTTATTCATTTATTTTTGCTGGAAGTACCTTTTGCCATAAAAATGGCTTTTTTTGCCATTGTTAAAATTGCCTTGGAGGTGCATTACATTTTAATTGAAATGAAATCAAAGATTTTTATCAATATTCACAGCGGGAAAAAATTCCTTTGTATGACATATGTTCATAATTAATGAAAAAAAAAACTGACAGCAAAAAGATTAGAATTTTGATTAAAAAACATTTAATATGATATATCAACAGATTGTGACAGGTCATTTTGAAAGCATTTGTGTCTTATCAAATTCATGGCAAAGAGCCCACCAGCCTTAGAATCCGCCAGGAAACTGATAATTAATACATTATGTTTGATCTCTGAAGCCATGAATGTAATAGATTGGAATGCGCATGACTCAGTACAAAGCCACCATTAATTTATAGTCAGATAACATGTTTTTTTTTTTTTTTTTTTGAAAAAAATTTGAGTAAAGGCATTGCTCCCAAAACTCAAATCCTGAGGGGAGAGAGTAGTCGTTCTGAAGTTTTGTTCTGTAATTATTTTGTCATTGCACTTTTTGTTATTTATAACTTGCCTAGTAGGGAGAGTTGCTGTCCAGTTTTTGGTCGCGATAAGGCTTAACCCCTAGAGCGCGGGAGCTCTTTTAACCCCTTTGTGCAGAACACAAATAATGCTAATTTTTTCCTCTTATGTATGAGCCTATTTAGGCTTTTTAATTCCGTATTTTTGTGTCACAGAGAATCTGGAAAATAATTACAGTGAAGCAAGACATTTGGAAAGTGAATTACAGAATTACATAAGACTTACGTTTCTGAATTAATGGACGCTGGCATCTATCTGGGCGAAGTGGTTTTAAACAAATTGCCATATGATAGGTTTTCAATACCTTTGATTTTGATATGAGCAACAATAGCTGCATTTACCGCTCTAAGGGTTGAAATGAATGCACACACTTTCGTGCCTGTATGGGCTGAAACATTGTTGGAAAGTCTGATGTGAAATACCACCTTTGTGAAGTTCTTTAATTACTTTTTTGCTCTGTTTGCTTCGTTTGTGGGTTGATTCAATTTTGCGAATAAATTTCTGTATTTCTGTGGTTGTCAGCGACTATCCTGCGAAGTGAGCACCTGCACCTGTCAGTGAGTATATATACTCATGGAATATGTTTTCATAATTTTTGATGGTTTCCAACCCTCCAGACTAACATTTGGACCTAGGAGCGCACCTGAAAAAGTTGGGCGCGCAGGCCAAAACTGTGGTCATGCACAGTACCATGATACTTTTCTGAATAATCACAAGCCCGAATAAAGATACCTGAACAGTCTATCAGTTGTTGCTGCATTTATTTAAGAAACATTTTCAGAAAGGACTTTGTGAACTGAAAAGTAGATATTGATGATCACAATAATGTTTGAAAAATGTATAAATGCATTTTTGAGAGTTATCATAATGCAATTAAGTATCATAATGCAAATAAGTATAAATGTATGTACAAGTCTCCATTTCTCCAAGGGACACCTTTTCTTCAAACCCTCCCCAGTACATAAACTGAATCATTCATAAAAAAATTATGGCCAAATTTAGATGGGCACCCCTCAAAAACTTATATATGGGGATAAATCAATGAATAACTCCCAATTATCACAGTGCTACTTCTAAAATTTATAACTGTTATTGTTGCTGCCATCCGAAGGAACAATTTGACACCAAACATGGCTTAATTGCTTTGAAGCCGTAAAAAGCATTATCTGGCTACATTTTTTCATCACAAATTGAAAGTTTAACATTAAAATTAATATAGTTCCCAAAGTCATCCCCCCTAAATATTTGGTAAAAAGTCGGTGCAGTATGCCAAGTTCGTCAGCACTAAGTTTCAAGAAATTCTTTCACCGGTAACAATGTAGAAGGACAGCTTAATATAATAATAATTATTATTTGCCAGTTTTTTTTTTTCTCGCTATGTAGATTTTGCACATTTTTAAGGGTAACGGAAAGGCACACAGAGAGTGAGGAGGATGTCCGGCGTAATCAGTTTTGAACATTTGTTGCAATCGACAAAATGCTATTCCTCTGACAGCTGGCCAATTATCGGAACCCCAGGGAAAACGGGCTGTAAAACTAAAAGAACCGCAGCTTTTCTCATCTTTATCATACTCTAATGAAAATAAATGTGCACTTGGACCAACTAGTCACCAATTTCATACATGCTGCATGAATAATCATGTACATGCGGAACTTCAGATCAGAGTGGAAGTACGCATCCAACCTAATCCATCAAGATAGAAGGTTAGCTATTGGTATTGAAACGCTAAATAAAACCATTCGCCACTGGACGCAAGCACCCATAGCTTGTATTAAAAAGACTCAAAACTGTGTCACAAACAGTCTACGGTCACGAAGCAGATTGTGTTTTCGGGCGTCTGCTTGTATTTTAATAACGTCCGACATTGTTCTCACTCTCTAGGTGCGTTTCCATTACCCTTAGAAATGCGCAAAATCTAAATGGCGAAATGAAAAACCGGTCATGAGAACACTTTCTGATATCATGAAATTTGCTCTGCGATCTGCAGTATTAGTCACCGAAGCCAAGGCCTAATACGAAGACTATTGGACTTCTGCAGCAGACCAGCTAGTGTACATGTAATTTCGCGTATTCTGGAGCATTTTACTTCGTTATTGTCGGACAAGGTTTTACAAATTTGCCGCGAGCACAATTCAGCTGGCAGTGACAAGGTGGAATGCTTTGCCATTTTCATCGATGCATAAGTACAGCCGAGCTGTGATTGGCTGATGGCACCATCCGATTTGTGATTGGCTGATGTACGTAATGGTACCAACCGACCTGCAGAAAGATTCCCGGCCGGCGGCTGATAATTAGGGAGTGAATCGCTGCCCAGAGTAGGCGCACAGTGCATGATGTCGACCGATGGGAGAATGTAAGTCGCGAAACGTAAATCTTGGTCGCAGTCTGGAGCGCTGGTTCCCCTTTGCCACTGTAGAAAAAGAAAAAAAAAATGCTGTTTTTGAGACCTACTGACCAGAAATTTAGGCATCAACTACTCCGACGACTTGGCCCCTTTGTAAGTTTGTTAGTATCCTCATCTTGCTGCGGATATTTACCTTGCTTTGTGCATTGCTTATTTTTTCTTTCCGTGTTATATGAGGACAGGGCCTCACTGAAAACTGCGAAAGCTGTGGAAAAAATTGCAACATACTCGTGTCAAATATGTCACAAATGGTGCAAGTCTTTAAAACATTGTTTATTCATTCTCTGGTCGAAAAGTTTGCAGGAACGTGTAAACAAAATCAGTGTTTTGGTTTGTCAATAAAAGTTGAAGAGCATCCTGATAGATTCAGAAAATGTCTTTGGCATATTTTTACCGACTGCAGTCGG
The DNA here is from genome assembly GCA_029721435.1 of Gymnothorax reevesii. Taxonomy (NCBI): domain Eukaryota; kingdom Metazoa; phylum Chordata; class Actinopteri; order Anguilliformes; family Muraenidae; genus Gymnothorax; species Gymnothorax reevesii. The sequence goes on along the minus strand of CM056574.1, from coordinate 24,131,990 downwards.
AACACTGAACGTGAGGAGCGTCTTTCTTTAATGAATGCAAATTGGGCACATCTGCTGCCACGAACAAGCTGTCCAGACTGTTCAATTACTGAGATTGATCAATTATTCTTCTCAGAATAACCTGAGAGGGGCCACAAGGATAGAGGCATTTCTGAGAAGACTGAAGAGTCTTCCAGGGAGCCATTTTCCCTGGCAGAGACCTCTCTGTTCTCTTGTAAAGAATGTAATTTTGCTAAAAAGCTTTAATATTTCAGGGAAGGTAGCCAGTAGATATCTGGGGATCTGGAAGTGACTGTAGAACTGACCATAACGGAGTCCCACTGTTTAAAATGGCAGGACAAAAACAATACTTAAGTGAATTTTTTTTTTTTTTGTCTTTTTTGATGGGGTGCGTTGGACAAATATCTAAAAGTACCGGGGATGGTAAAATCATCATAAACATTGCCATTATTACAAGCTTTGTGAAGCTTGTGAATTGATTCGATTCTGTGGTGATTTTTGGGCTGTAGTTTTGCATTTAAATAGCAACCATCCTATCACAAATCTGACTGTTGCTTTTGGCCATTTTTTGCTGTTGCTTTTGGGTGTTTTGCATTTGCTGCCATAATCCTTGACGCAGTTCTTTTCACCACCTTGAGTTTTTTTTTTGTTTTTGTTGTTTTTGTGACCAACGCATCTGCAATGGAGAAATCTTTTACAGCCCTTTGGAGTTCGGTCTGTATCCTCATCTTGCTTTGGAAACTTAGTTGGCAAAGTACTGCTGATGAATAGACCTTAAAAACGGCAAGACGCTGCTTCTTACCGTTCACATACGAATGACGCGTGTAGAGGCTTTTGTACTTGTGAATTAGAGACTTCAGAGATTCATGGGTCATTAACCCTATCTCGTTCGGGCCTTTTGGGGCTTTCTGGGGCCGGAGGGGGGCTTTTTATATGGATTTCTATATACAGCCTAAAGACCACCATAATAATGGAAAAAATGCCTATTTGTTGGCAGTAGAAGCTTTGATCATGGGAAAATAAAACAAATTCAATGATGTCATCAAATTGGCATAAATTAATTCTATTCTAAATAGAAAATCTGGAAACTGCATTGATGAAACTGAAATCGGCGTTTTTTTTTTTTTTTTTTTGTGAGACATACCTGTTCGAAAACTGTTGCCCTGGAAACGGCAAAGGTGGTGGACTTGACTTATTGGTATAAAATTGTTCCCAGACAAGTTTTAGGAAAAGTCACCAGCTGTTCAGAGATTATACGACGTGAAAATTGGCGCGGGCATAGACAGTCTAGATAGGGTTAAGATGTTTTGACCAAACCCTATATATTAGCAATGCCAGAAATAAAACTCAAAAAATTGAGTTATGATGAGTGATACAGTGTGTATATCTTAAAGGGCAGAATTCAACTGATCGTGGAAATGGCAGATATCAGATAGTCTTATAGTTTCTGTGTTCATGTTTCAAAATGTCCAATGAATAAATAAACAGGACTTAGACTTGGAGAACACTGTAGTACAGTTAAAAGCAGTTTTACAAGGCAATTAAATGTAAGGAGCAAATGTAAAATTTTGATGATCTTAGGTTACAACTTGACCAGCTCTGTGGTTGAACAAATGAGAAAGTAAGAGAGAGGGAGAAACATAAGTTTGAGGGAAGTGGAGGACATAAAAACGTTCCTTTATTGGCCATAGACCAGAAAAAGCAGGCCTGGTCTGTTTCTGACACAGATCCAGTCTCAAGTGCTTCATATCGCTGATTGGAACATACCGAGATAATGAGGAGAGAGTTGCATAGAGCCCAGCTGGCAAAGAGTCAACCTGTCACTCTGAAACACTATCACACAACCAGCACTGGTCACCTGCCACTTACAGCAATCCCGTAACGGAGTACAGCCACAAAGCAAAAAGACCAAACAAAACCACTCAACAGCATTTGATTATTTTTGAAAAAGACGTCCGTGTTCTTCTTTTTGTCCTTTGTATTGGTCCTGATACCAATGTGTTTATAGTAAGTGTGTCGTTGTGGGTCCTGGTGGAGTAAAATGCAGAAATAACTTTCTCATTTCTAAGAGCCAATGGTCTGATTTCAGACTTAAGAAGGACCTTGAAATGATTTCAGGTCCAAAGTCTGGCAGTATATTATGGGACTCAAAGCTTTGGTCGTTGACTTCGCACAGTTTGCCTTGATCAAAATGGCGGCATTTTGGAAGACAGTTGAGAATGCTATTGAATCGGAGGCATTCTTTTCTGCATGATTGTTACTTGTGTTTAGAGTCGGCCTGGGAATAACCGAAATTTTTATTGCGAAAGATCATGTGAGGCTAAATGCATACATGTATGCTACCAGGAAATGCAGCTCCCATTGTTTCAGACTGCAGAATATCTTTGAAGTAGCCCTATATGTAATAGCTATGAAGCCATCCTTGGAGGTTTTTATTTAAATCAATGCGTGAAAATAACTTGTTTACTAAAATGGCCTGTGTTTAATTGAGCACAGGTCCAATGGCAGCATTATTGTAAAAATTAAGTTTCCATATAGGTTTAGGCTTTGCACTTATTCTGACGCTTGTTGTTGCTAATATGAAGTGACTTTTCCAGTCATGACATTGCTGTTACGTCTTTACTTTTAAGAATACCGGTACCCCACGGCAAAATATTCTTAACAAATCCCGTAAATGTCTTGTCACTTAAGAGTTATTGGTATTACAGAGAATGTTTAGCTGGCAGATAAAAATATTAGCCTACAGCAAGTGAAGAACATTTCTGCTTTCTCTGGTTTTGACAGTTCCCTGGGTAACTGATATTTCAATCTATCCATCTTTCAAATATACCGATCAATGTCTTTTTGAGTATGATGTGATTTAACGAGGCTTGTTAGCCAAGATGCTAACTGTGCTGTGTGTTCACAGAGAATTTCCTGCTATTCCCTCCATCCAAAAACCTATTATTTTCAGCAGAACTCATTTGTGGTTTTGGCCTACAGAAAAAGCAGAAAGAATTTTGGCCCTCCGATGTGGAGGGCACTGAAGAGGTGAGCAGACTGTGGAAGGATTTAGTGAAGTTTGGCCCCTGCCAAAGCCCTTCCCAGAATTCCCCTGGTGTGGAGCGGGAAGCCGTCTGTTCTGGCATTCCGACACTCTGCTCACGCTTTCCCCTTGGACTCAAGCAGCTGTGCCAACTCGCTGTTTCAGATGATTGACCAAATATTTATAGGAAAGGAGTTGAAGGTTCAGTTCCTAATTTGTGTTTATTACTGCCAAGTTATGACTCAAAGAAAAGACTGTATCTACATCTGGAATTCCTCACTTATCGACTTGACTTTACCTGCTAGCAAGTGCCAGGTTTGTGTTCGATGCGATAAAACTGCATCTGGCGTGGTAGACTTCTCTTGAGTTCATACAGTCACGGTCACTGAGATCATTTGGTTTGTAGGAGATTTGACAACGGCCACCACAAGTCATCTAGGCCTCATGGTGAGATGGAGATGCACTGGGTAGTCAAATATGGGTTTAATGATATGTAGCGGACTTAAATCAGTTATTAAATCATAAGATGATGCTTTTTTTTTTAATTATGTATTTTTATGCCAGTTAGATTTTTTGGCTTCAGTTGAATTGAAGTAAAACGCACTGTATTTGTAGTTTTATACCTTTAAGAAAAATAATAGCTGGAGCACTTGCAACGATCTGATGGGCTGATTTATGATTCACAGTAATTCACAGGGAAGTAATAACATAATCGCTTGATTTCCTTGGCTGTTTGCTTGTTTGTGGATATTTACCTCCGCCAACAAAGTTGTTTTCGACCCGGTTTGTTTGTTGTCGGTTTGTCTGTTTGTGAACAACATAACTCAAAAAGTAATTCAGGGATTTGTCTGAAATTGTGTGGGTGGATTGCTATTACATCAAGGGTGGACCCTATTGATTTTGACTGCGATCAGCGAAACAATATTGCTGATACGGCAGCCATCTTGAAATGCTGTCACTGGCGATAACTCAACTTTGCTCCCACTTATGTACATTTGGATTGTGCTGCCTTGGTGGAGGTTTGCACTCTACGAGTGCCTCTAGTTAATATTGTAGTCTGCATTATTGAAATAGGTGTGCTTTCTCAATAATTTAGTGATGTATTGGTACTCCATACAGTTTATAATTTTTCGCATTACCAAAGTCTCTGCTTCCTTCGTCTGTGTAAGACCTGTCTCTGTCGTTTCTCTGTCTAAGAGTAATAGTTCACCATGACATTGCTTGTCATTTTCATTGTTGCACACAGTATATGGCATACATGAAATAACCTTTTTTGAAATAGCCAGATGTTAGTTGTGTTTACTTAAATCAATCTTCTGAATTTGTAGTCACGTTTCAGATTAAGTGGAACCCACAATTTACGATTGATGTTGAAACAGAAAATTTCAGTCCTCAAACAAAATTAGGATTTTCTTGTCTTCTGCTTACAGCATAGAGATGACAATTATATTTGTCACAGATGTAGATAATACTCTTCATAAAATATTTTGTCATCACATCCAATCCGCAGTGACTGACTGTTTAGTACCGGCACCTTATAAGCACTACGTTTCTGTATTTCAAGAGTTAGTTATTTATGTTGGAGAGGATTATGTGTCTACATTTTACCGACTCACTGATATGTGAGTGGGTTGTGAAAAGGGCGCTTCTGGGCAGGACAGTGGAACCAGCGATTTTGAATGACACATTTTAGCCACTCTCTATCTGTGCTACAGCTGCAAGATCTGTCTTCCATTTAATTGAGTTTGATTGGAATAGAAGTGTCAGTTTTCTTTTGATGGACTAAACGATAAGGACAGCGCGGCTGTCAGAGGCTGGTCATGCTTTTTGCTCTGAGCTTGAAAAGCGAGGATTTTCGCCATCTCATTTTGGCTGCTGCAGATTATGCCCTGGATTCTGTGCCACACTTGCTGGGGTGACCAGTATTATTGTCGGCCTTGCAATATACTTGGCTGAATGGCTAATCTTGCAGTGATTAAAGACAGAAGACTCTGACAAGGTGGTGTTCACCATTTCACATTTTGCGGCCACACCTTCCCCTGGGTTGGTCCTGCAAAGTCCCCTAATCCTCCCCACCTACTTCAGGAAGATGATGTCTGTTGTCCTTAAAGCTCAAAAATGGCACAAGCCAATGGCAACATGGCACAATAACCTAAAAAGGAATGGCCAACTCTGGTCGCTAGGTCTGGTGCTGCCCATTTCAGGTCTATAGAGTTGCTGCTTATTATGTGTAAGTAACGAACGTTATCTCATGCATCCAAGGGTTAAGCTGATTTATTTATTCAATTGAGTATTTATTTATGTATTTATTTGGGGTTTTTGTTTAAGATCATTTTTAAAAATTGGACCCCATGGAATGCATTTCGTGTGGCCTGAGGAAGCGTGTACCGTGAACTTGGTCTTAAGCCCCGGTTACACCGGATTGGCGGTGCCACTACGGATTTTTGTCAAAATTGCCGTCACCGTAGTGGCACCACCAGTAGAGTTTTCATAGTTTTCCCCTACCCATCAAACGTGTTTTTTTTCCACGGTGCTACTGGGGAACCAGGGCGGAACTACGGTGGGGTCACTGAGGACATGGCGATCCCACTGAGTGGGCACTACGATTTGATGGCGGTGCCACAGCGATTATTGGTGGCAGTACTGCGGTGTTGGCGGCAGCATTGAGGGGCCAGTGAGGTGCTACTGCGGGGATGGCGGTGCTACGGCGGTGGTGCTACGGCAGCAGGGCGGCTCCTTTTTAGCTATAAATGGGAGATGGTTTTCGTTCGAAATTCAATGTAATATTTTGTCTGCTGATGATTTATTCCTTTAGTGATGCCACCGAAACGTGGTACAAGAGAGACCCCTTCACAATAGTCGGCCAGATTATGGACTCATAGTTTGAAGGTTCTTAATCATAAATTCTGCCCCAGACTCAACATTAGTAACATATGAAGTTCCTCTATTAAAGGAATTAACTCCTTCCTTTGTGCCTTGATCTGGATTATTGCTATAATTCTTGTTTGCCGTGTTTCTACTGTAACCTGGTTGGCCCACTTTAGTAATTATAACTGACTATCACTTGTGTCCATTAACATTCACTTTGCTGGGCCCAGAAGGACCCCTCCCTCCTTACAGCCTGGTTCCTCCTGGGATATTTTCCCATCAGGGAGTTTTACTTTAAACTCTCTGCTATTTTGGGGATTTGGGATGCAAACTGTCCTTCAGCAACCCTGGAAACTCTTCACAGTCCGTATGTTAAAACATCTGTGCAAATTAAACTGAGCTGAATTTATATTTATGCCTGACATGTCTCCACTACTTGCTAACACAACATTTCATTTCTGTGAAAACGAGCAGCGTATGGGCAGCACGTCAGGTGTTGTAGAGGTAAAGTAAGGTAAAGACACATTTTGATTGGTTTGGGACCTCCAGTGAAATAGCAGTTAACTGTTGGTTAAGATGAAATCGAGACACGGCTTGATAAATTGACAGCTCATTGACAGCACACAAAAAAGTAAATAATTATGGCAAGATTTTTGGAGCTGGTTTTTCATACACTAAGTGTAGAAAAGGCTGTTGAAGGAATGAAAAAGTATTGCTTTTTTTGTTTTTTTTTTCCAACTGAATAAACACCGCTGAAGGATTTTTGAGATTATTGCTGCCTTGCACATTCCAGGCAAACCTCTGAAATTACTCACTCTTACAAGGTTTCATAAATATATTTGGAGGAACCCAGCAGAATACCCTGGTTAAAAATAAATGAGGAATCACTTTTATATATATTGCAATGCAGAAATAGAAGCAATCTTTTGTAGGCTGAGAGAGCGGGAGGGAGGGAGGGAGGGAGTGTGTGCCATAATAATAGCTCAGCTCCAGGGCAGACTCTTACCTGCTGGACTGCAGCCATTTGTGCGCCAACTCAAATCCCCCAGCGAGGGAAGAGGGTGGAGAAACCAAAACATTTTGACAGTCGGCCCGGAATGAGGATATTGGCGCTTATTTATTCTGGATGGAAGGCGACACGCAGGGTTGGCCTGCCGACACGAAGGTGGTGACGCACAACCTCTGTCTTGTATAAGTACTGTAATTGAGGGAGATTAGCTACGTTAAAAGACATGTTAAATCTGTACTGCTGTACGCTAAGACAGTTGTCATGCTAAGCTCTGTGGTGAGAAAGCAAGAAAGTGCCGGCAATGACGCCGCATGGCTATGCCTTAAAGAAGTGCTGAAGTAAGAAAATACTCCCTGTCTGTTGTACAAGTAAAGAGAACGCGGGGAAATCCCATGCGAAGTTGTGCTTTATGATGGGACGGCAGGGAAAGCGGGTTTAGACCAGCAGCATGCTGCAGCTTGCATGCTGCTGGAAGCAGCCAAGTTTGTAGAGAAAGGCCATAGACCTCTTTTGAGAGTGCAGCGAATGGAAGTGTATCAGGCATCTAAGTATCAGTTAATGGGGCCAGAGGGATTGACTCTTGGGCTTGATAGAACTACACGAGGCGCCATTTGTTGGGGTTTGCGGTCAAGGCGTCGTGCAGACCAGCTGACTTCAACTGGATTGATCTCGACAAACCATGTACGATCCTTGCTTTGGACAGGAAGCATTATAATGCTGAAACTCCACCTTCCCCGAACTGCTGGAAGCACAAAGTCATCTTTAATGTTATTGCTGTCGAGTGAAACGGCCTGAGTTGGAGAGAAGTCCGCAATAATTTTGACCGTGCAGTGAATGAAGTGGTAATTTGACCACTGTTTTGTGATCAGCTGTAACATTTTCATGCTGTTAAATGCTTCATTTGCTTTGTGGTTGAAGTGGCTATTTAGCTGGTTTTACGTGGAGCATATCCTCCCTGGCAACGGCTAAAGTTGCAGGAGAAGCGCTGCATTGGCGATGATGATGAATACACATTCTGAATATTTTCTGCGCAAAAAGATTTTTTTGGTGTGGCAACCTACCAGGCCTGTACCACCGAAGGGAAAAAGCTACGGAGAGATGCCGACAGGGGTCATTTTAGTCCCAACATCGTCTAGCTCTGAGGAGTAATCATAACTGGTGGTTCGGTGGATAAGACGATCTGCATTCAAATGGCCAACCATGGCACACCAGTCCAGGCTGGTATTGAAATAGCCCAGTCAAAGTAGTGGAGATATCATCTCGACTGTTCCAGAAAATAAAATGAGGACTTTGGTCCAAGGAGGACAAATCTTCTTTGGCAACAATTAACATTTAGGAGCAGCGCTGCATCAATGCACCAATGTTGCCTGTGCGAAAAATAATTGAATTGTGACTGAATGTATATTTTTCCTATTTGTGTCACAAAAAACTCATCTGCGTGCACAATATTAATGGAACTAAATATACACAATGGAAACAGTGAGGATGTTCCTTGTGCACTCGTGATGCTAGCTTGATCTAGACCACTTGTTACCTGGATGCTGCTGGTTGGGTTATTTTGTTGTCACGATGTGGTCCTTTGACGTCAGTGCTGTTTTTTGGGCGTTTTTTTCTCTCTTGTTCAACTTTTCTTTTCTTTTTTATTTGGTCTCCATCTAAAAAAAAAAAAAAAAAATGCTGAAATGTAGGAGATGGAAAAAAGAGGCTTGTATCATCTGGTCTTCAGAGTGTGCTGAATAGAACTCTTATCTCAAGTGCCCATATTCAGCGCAGGCTGTTTTGTGCAAATCACAAGTGCTTGTTACTAAAGCTAATGAGGCGGATGCGTTATGAATACGTCTTTGTTGTCCAGGGTTAGTGAGTGGTTTGTTTTCAGGGTGATGGGCGCATTTTCCCGCTCTTCCTCTTCTGCTGTGCTGTCTAATTTGCTTCCTCCCTTATTTCTGTCGTTGGCGAATTCGCAGCGCTTTGTGTATTGGGCTGCAGTGCGGACGACTGTCTGGGCAGTTTTGATTTACTTGAGTTTGATCCTGTGTGGGAGTTTGACTTCTCTCCCTGTTTCCTCACGGCTTTCCGGCCTGTAAGAGCATTGCTCTGGTCACAGCTGAGGATGAACCAGGGTTCGAATGGCCTGTCTGTTATTCGGACAGCTCTGGTGTCTGTTGTGGATTGGCCTAAATATCCGTTGAAACTCTTGACTGCTGAAACTAGGTTGGGCCTTCCTGAAGACCATTGTTGGGCAGTGTTAGCCATGCCTTGCTGGCAGCTTCTTATTCATAATGCTTTGATGTCTAATACTGTGTGATTTCCTGGAACTAGTCCCACTAGGGTCACAGAGAGTTCAGAATAGAAGGATTGTTAGCCTCCAGGTGGCTCACAGCTAAGTCATTCATCTACGAGCCTTGTGGTTCGAATTCCAGCCATGCCAGTACCGGATATGACCAGGGATAGTAGGGGTTAACAAGTTTCTAGTTTGTCAGGGTGTAGCAACCACCTTTGTTTGGCGAAGTGCATGTTGCACTACACGCTAAATGTGCAGACTATGATCCTCCTACTGCGTAGTATAAAGAAGTTAAACTAGTGGTCACTTGAGTTGGAGGAATCACGTCATCGCGAGTCGATGGGAGCAGATGGATTTGCGATGTTCAGCTTGGGGGAAATGGGCCCCTTTGAAATCAGTTTCCCCCCCCAAATTCCGTTTTATTTTTTCCCATATTCCGTTCTTTCCGTTTTAATTCTTTGGAATTCAGTTTTTTACCAATTACACCTATTTTACCATCAGTGAGAGTGTGTTATTTTTGTTACTGTATAAAATGTTCACTAATTAAATAGAAATAACCTTAAATTAATTGATGCCACCCTCCATTTTCCTCAGCACTTGAAGTCAGAACAAGTACTGCATAATGACGCAATATAACATTGCACTGTGATGACTTTTTTTTTTTTTAACCTAAAATAATACTACAAAATAAAATTGTCTCTTTAAAGGAAGTGTAAGCTACAGTCAAAAAGGCAGACAACGGCCATACTGTAGTATTCTGACTGCCCCTTTTTAATCATTTATAATCTTATTGTATAATATGATATTGTATAATATGATATGATGTTATGTTATAACTGCGGCTCTCCTACATTCACATATATAACTGCTGCTCTCATATATATATATATATAACAACAGTTTCCCCCACGAATCAGCAGTTGCCTGCTTCCGATGCATCACCTATATTTAATTAATTAATTTATTTTTAATAAATTTTTGTTAAATTAAAACGTACTACGTAAACGTACTACGACAAAATGTTCTATAGTAATGATTAAACATGGACAAACTGACACAAAGATGTATCAGCTATTATTTCACTACTGGGGGATGACATTACGTCATAATTTGCACGAACGCAATTCACTAAGTAGACTGTGAAAAGAAATATTGTAGGCTATTTAACAGTTATATAAGTTGTTAAGCTAACATAAGATGACAAATGACAATGTTTAGGACCCTGCAATCCCTGGCATCAGTGGTCTTGTCTACAAAAACGAAAAACTTCTTCCCACAGATCTTCTGTAGCACTGAAGAGATGTGTTGGTTAAACACTCGGGCCAGGTGAATTTGATGACGGCTTCTCACATTTTCGCGTGCATTCACGTCTTTACCTTGAATTTGAATGTAATCTGGACGCGCGAATATTTTGTTTAGCGTTCGGTGGAAACGTGGCTTTACAAACCGAATTTCAGTCAAATTATGCCGATTTCCGCAAAATTTCGCGTGTCAATAGATTCTGTTTGTACTGGTCCATTCCGTCCGCAATTTCGTGATCCCGGAAATGGCCCTAGGGAAAAAAATCTGAAGAAAATGAGAAAGTACACACTGTGTCCCAAAAGTTCATGGACCACAGAAAAAGTCAACTCAGATTGTGAATATTCAATAGAATGTGTTTATTCAAAAGCCAGAGTATCCCCCCTGCATCTTAATTACTACCCTCAGCCTGTGGGGCATAGAGTGTACTAAGTTGTTTAGAACGGAAGGCTCAAAGCTGCCCGACTCCTCAGCCCTCGCATTGAGCTGCTGAGTGGGGGAAGGGCGTGGGCTGTGGAAGACCCGACTGTTTCAAATACCCCAGGAGTTCTCAATCGGGTTGAGGTCTGCGTAGTTGTGTCGCCATTCCTCTTTGCTCAAAAAGCCAGGAAGCTGCTCAGAACACCGCTGCTGAGTTGGACGAGCAGTATGTGCGAGGGCACCATCTTGCACAAAGAGCATTTCCACACGCCTGTTGAACATCTTCCTAGCAAATATGGGGCCCGATTTCTTTTTTTTTAATTTATTTATTTATTTATTTTTCTGGTGAGTATGGGAAGTAGCACCGGCTTGAGAATGTTTTTGACATAATACTCAGCACTGACGGTAGTGCCCTGGGGTACAACATGCAACTCCCAACAGGTCTGAAGATGACATCACACCACAGACCATGCAATGGGCGCTGAGCTTGACTTGTTCAGAAGGTGACACTTTCTTTCGATCATCGGTGTTGATGCAGTCATTATGGCTAAGGAGAGTGGGCACTCATCAGAGAGAACCCAGTTTTCCCAGTGTCTTGGGATTATTGTGGCATACATCTTTGTAAAAGCCAGCCGCATCTCCTTTCATAGTTTGGTAAGGTGAGGAATCGGCTGTCTACTGCATGCTCTCAGACCCAGTTTCTCAGTCAGAAAACGATGGATGGTACTCTTAGAGACTGCTTCCCGGAGATTCTTCAGTCTTCCACTGAGTCTACGGCAGGATTGGTGTCTCTTTCCCTTGACCTTATGGATGAGGTCCTTAGCCCTGGAACTCAGGGGCTCTTCTTCAAGGGAGTCACAACTCTGGTGTCTCTGCCACGACCTCTTCATCCATCGGATGCTTCTGCTAAGGTCCTGAGCTCCTCCCTGCAAGTTTTCCCTGCCCTGCGCAAGGCAATGACTTTAGCTTGGACCTGAGGCTCTGAAAGAGCAGCCTTTCCAGATTTTTGTTTGGCCATCGAGGCAGCACTACCAAAAAGGTTCTCTCAGTGACCGTTCTCTCTTGATTCCTTGGTCAACTTAGAAGTTTATCGGCCTCTCAGAAACAGATGAACTAATTAAACAACCTCACAATACCTGGCTGACCAGGTGCAACCCGTTTTGGAGACAGACATATTGCCCATTGGGGTGCATGAACTTTTGGGCCACCGTGTAGAACAGCTGATGTGGGCTTGCAACCGTAAAGTTTGTGTTTCTGCTTGCATTTCAAGATGTTGCCTGGTAAGGACAAGAAATCAAAAGCTGAAAATGACGAAACACTGTATGATATAACCTGCATTTTATCTCTGCTAACCAACATCATGATGACCATTTTGAACTCATCTAAACTCTGCTGTAGTATGAACTATTACTGAGAATTCTGGAAATTGGAAAAGTGAATAAAGTCATGACATTGCGAAATCTAACAGTTGAATTCAAACATGTTCAACCCAGCTCTCCCACTCCCACTCCCAGTCTGCTCTTTTACCGTTATGAAATCCGCTGCCATCAGGCCCCAGCTAATGGAAGCTTCCTTTGCCGTTATTGATTGTGTTTTAAAGGGAGAATGTGAAACCGGCTCCACTGCTGGGAAGCAAAGCAGAATTTAATTCAATAAAGAGGAGAATTGAGCCCTCTCCGAATGGGCTGCAACTCTTTGTCCCCTCGGCGTCCGTTCAGAGTGAGGCTCTTTTATAAGGCTCATTTCCTGCTCCTAGTGCCACTGCGTGCGGTTCCATTGCATAAGTCATTCAGAGCTTATTTTCAACACAATTCAGTTGTAAATTTTATGTCAACATATATTTGTATGCTAAATATGGCTTTTTGTGGTCTATTTAATGTCGCTTGTGTTAAGTTGTTATTTTAGTGTGCATTTTAGTCAACAGAGAAGCATTTTTGTGGATGAATCGGGGGCAAGTTATGTCACTCCATCTAATGCGCTTGGTGGACGACTCTGACTTAGGCAGCTGCACTGCACGTATTCTGGCTCAAATAATCACAGCACTGCAGCACATTGAAAATGCTCTTACATGTGCCTGAATTATTTTTACCAAGCAAAGAAAAGTAAATGTGATGTCCCAATTGTCTTGGTCCAAAGTTTTTCTGCAGTCTGTATGCATGGAGTCCCTCAATAGGAGTCTCCACACATTTGGACGACTAAAGTTCAGAAATATGTGCTCAGAACTGCCGTTGAGTTAGAATTCCAATGAATAGCATCAGTCCCCTGCTATATCTGTTCAACCTGGGAAAAGATGCATTTCCAGGAGCTGGGAATAGCTAACAAGACTTTAGAATTCAGTCATTGAAAACTCACCCAAGCCTTTCCTGATTTACATTTCTCGAACCATTCACAGGCCTTTGGAGTTCAGTTGGAAATAAACAGAGGTGTGCTCATGTTTGACACTGGTAGATTGGTGGCAATGCTCTGAAATTCAAAGCCAATGTCATTATATTTTATAGCTGTGAGAACTCTGAGAAGAAGGTATTGGAGCAGAAGGGAAGAAATGGAGGGAACAGAGGGTTGGCAGAGGTGAGGAGAGAAGATATCATCACCGTGTGTAAAAAATATGAAAGGCTCCATGAAACGAAAGCGAGAGTACGATAAGCTCTCAAGCTATATGACATATATTAGTAAAACTGATCTTATCACTGGGAGGGCAGTCGATTTGATTTGTTTGATGTTAATAGTGGGGACACACTCCGAATGGCCATGCATTTGAACACACGTGACATTGATTTTTGGGGAGCAGATGACTGAAGGACATTCCAGTTTTGATTTTATGTCTGCTGGCACACAAGTCACAGTAAAAGTCAAATAGTTTCTGGGAAATTGATGGAAACACCAGTCGGTCTGAAAATGCACAAGTTTATCTTTACTACGGCATAAGCTGTTTAAGATGGCTCGGTATGGTTATTTGGACCTTTCTCAATTGGGGTGGGGGGGGCCTTAATTTTGAAGTAGGCTTGTTGCTTATCGAGAGGCCAAATGTGAGAAGCCTGAGTACAATGAAATATTTGCCTGTTTAACCTCCAGGCACCTCACCACTTCCATTTCTTCCTATCTCCAGTGGAGTCTGTGTAAGTCTGGGAAGGGGAGGTGCAGTGCATTGTGCGTTTGGTCTGCTGCCAAAAACCCACTAAGAGGACGTGGGCAGGCAGGGCAGGAGATGGGGTGGGGGGGGACCGAAGAACTTGCAAACTGTAGATCTTTCCGCCATGGCTTCACCGCAGATTGATGAGGTCTGGCCCGTTCGGGGGGTATTGGGTGTTGCTGCAGGAAGATCCTGCCTGGCACAACCTGCCCACCCCTCCGCCTTATCGGAACTGTTAATTGTCCTTATGAATATTTCAGAGGACAGCTAGACTTTAGGGGGGCTGGGGTTACGGTTACAGAGAGCCTGGCAGCTAGCGTTCAGCTGCAGTGCGGTGCAGAGGGGCGGAGGGTGGCGGGTAGAAAAGAGATGATAGCTTTATCACGCTCACACAAAGAGTTTGTGAGTTCAGTTATTGCGAGATTGAGCTGTTTGTGGCTGATACTGATGTGAGAACTTTAGCTCCATCTGGTGCGATGTAACTCTACCATGGAGATGTGCGAGACAGATCTGTACTGTTCAGAACAAACTGTCAGGCAGCAGTCTACTTCTGCACTCTTTACTCTGTTGCCTCTGCCGAGCGAGCCATCCCCTGCGTTTCTTAAAGTATGGGTTGCAAACCAGTTTGCGATGGGTTGCAGGTTGGTTACTCCGGCATAAATTAAAAAGTGGACTCTGAATGCAAGGTGGACAAATAGGTGCTTCATCTGGCTTCTGTTGCTCAGCAGAGCTGATTTTCAGTGTGCTTTGTGACTGGACCGCAGTTTCGTGGTGTCGATGTGTTTCAGCTAATACCACTCCCACTCTCCAACAGATTTTTTATTTTTTATTTTTTTAAACAATAATCCATGATCTGACACTGACTTGTTAATCATATTCATTTAAACAAGTGCAAAGATTTAACAGCTATTAAATTAATTAAGAATTTAAGATGGTGAGGAAAGACCAGATATGTCCATTGTAGACCTCAACAACAAAAATGACAGTCTAATGTAAAATTAATTTACACCTCTTGGGCTCAATCTTCATGCTCTAAGAGCCGTGTCAATACCGCTTCATGCAAAATGCTTTGAGGACATAGTTTGCTAGTTTTACGGTACAGATCTTGAGTGCCAAATCTTCCATAAAGTTTGAAAAAAAGATGGATTATGCGTCTTAATTGGTGTGTTTTGAAAACCTTACTCATATGTGGTCATTTAGATTTTTTATCCAACCTTTCAAAAGGCTAGAATAATGGTACTCTTGGCCTGCATGTAGATGTAAGCTGACAAAGCAGTGCAATTTTTGTGTGCCCTTACTGCACTACCTTTCTAGATGTGAAAACCCAGTGATATTCCTTAGTGTAACAAAATAATTCCCAGGAATTGACTAACTAAATAATTTACTGTACTTTTCATGGCTTACAGATGATAGGACCATGATTACTGTGCAGAATGGTATGTAGAAATCTATTATAATAGAAAAATCCAAAAAAAAAAAAATAGTTTTAGCAACATAAGGGGCTATACTGCTGCTGAGCAATCGCTATGGCTTTTTTTTTTTTCTTTTTTGTCCCCCGCTGCGCGTAACGCGCGAAGCGGCGGGACATAGTATTCACGACCATCCATCCGTCCTTGCGTCCCGAATCCTTGTCAGCGAGATATCTCAAGAACGAATTGACGGATTCTCTTCAAATTTGATGACAACACGTATTAGTGATACCCCGCCGCCAGTCGATTTTGTTGACCTTCGCGTCACTCTCAAGGTCACACCGAGAGATTGCTCATTTTGACACGATTTCACATTTTGTGGTGGGGGACATAGACACGTGAGTGGGAAATACTTTTTTTTTATGTAACGCACACCTCTGTTCATGCTTGTCATTCAGGGAAACCATAAATAATGCTTGTTTGCCTGAGAGGGCATCGTTTTCTTCAGCAGGCATTATTTCCATTGGGCATTATGAGTGGGTATTATGATGGACCAGATTCATCAGTGTCTATCTGGGAATTGGCTGTCTAGTATCTGTAATGCTGTAATGGTCTGAGCTGACAAAGCACAGTGATGCGGAGTGTGTACATATTTCAAAAACAAAGGTATCCATAACCGTCCCAGCCTCCTGTGGCAGTTTGTTGGGAAAACAAAAACCACTGCTATTTTAACAGATTTGTGGTGCTATCGCCCGTCAGATTCATATGATGGCATAAAAATATCTTCTCAGTCGTTATTGTCCATTTGTTGTAAGGTTGCTGGAAACCCGTATGAGGGATTTGGCTCACTGTGAGTGAACTGTCACCTGTGGAATTATTACTTCCATCGTTAGTCCAATGGCATTACCACCAAAAAAATGCTGAAATTATTTTGTAACTTGGAAACTGCATTTAGCATACTCAGGCACTTTTCTTCGACGGATAGCATTTATTCTTTTTAAAGCTGCTGTAACTGATTTGGTCATTTTGGCTGGCCGTCACCGAAGTAAGCAGTCCCTGCCCCCCAATCCCCAAGCTGGACAGGAACATGCTTTGGTTTCGACAGGGGCAGAGATTGAGAGCAGTGACCTAGTTTCAATATCAATACAATATAAACAAACACTCTCAATGATTGCCGTGTGAAAGCCATACTGAAAACATGGACCAACGACACATTACATCCATTCAGAAACTTTGGTATGAATGGCTGTTTGACGGTATTAGTGAAAGCTAGCTAGTGTCCTATGGCTAAACCAACAGGTAATGGCACGATAGCATCCCTAAATATGGCAAGATTATTGTTACAGAAAATCACAATTGTCTATGCAAAAGCACTTTTCTACTAGCCCTTTTAAAACATAGTTTATCATTTTTTTTCTCATATAAATACATGCCATTGCTGTCATAGACAACAGCCTCCGGTTGTCAGAACATATACCCATAGCTACCAAGTTTTGCTGCTACGCAGCTAATCAAGCTGCAAGTCGGCCACAAATGACGACGGTAACATTAGCAGGATTAAAAATCACAGACAGCGCAGCCCTTGACTAGTAAAACTGCAGAACTACTACAGAGTAAAACATGGCTCTCCTGTCTAGTAGCCGCAAAGCTCATTGCGTATCACTTTTTAGACCCTCTGATTCCCTGTTTTCTCAACCCCCCGATAGTGGCACCAATATATACACAGCTCTTGACCATCTCCCGTTTTTTTTTTTTTTTTTTTTGTCCTGGACTATTTGTTCCTCTGTCGGTTCTTTTCTATGCCATCTCTCGTAGCGCTGGGATAGGAAGCTTCATCTGATAAGTGATACCAAAGATAAGTGCTCTTCTCCTGGACCGCTGTTGATGACACACATTCAGGTACCGGAGACCATCGCCTGAGGTTGCAGAATCTAATGGGTCGCAGATTTTGGTGTAACAGAACGCATTCATAAGCAGAGAGGACCACTTAGATATGGCGTTCTCTCAACTAGTTGGATGGAGGCAGTAGGTGCCTACAGAATTTTATATGCTGCTTTACCACAGAGGACAGCAACTGAGAGACCTGTATTATGGACCAGATACTCTAAATCAATGATTTCTGTCAGAATGTGGAGCTATCTTACACTTGGTTTTGTTTTTTGATTTTTGTTTTTTTTTTAATTGCTTACAGCAGCTTTAACTGAAGCAGGTTTTATTAAAGTCAACTGAAGCTGCGCGGACTTCAAGAATTTAATTGAGAAATCAGCATAGATTAATGTACTGCTGCCATCAGTCTGCTTTCCCTCTTTCTCATCTCAAAGAAACCCTTTGATAAACGCATTAGACGGAGTAGATGCTGATGTCACCAGGATTAGCATGCTGAATCAATTTCAAATGCGGACACAGACAATTCATGACACCAGAGGGAGAGAATGACTTACGGGAGTCCAGCTAATATGGATAGTTAATTTTAAGGGAACAAAGTACTTCTAGTGAATTTCATTGGTTCAAATTTTTAATTAGAAGTTACTCAAGAACTTTCCATATCTTCTCTAGGCAAGCGTCATTTCCTGTTTTGTATGTCCATCTTTATCCAATGGTTAGTTGTCTGTTGTTTTCATAATATGCTAATAACCCACCTGTTTTTGAAAGTGCACCTTTGAAAACCTTGCACACTGTCCTCTCGTGGTCTTTTCCTCCTAATTTCTCACAAGCACGAGGAAGATGAACCGATAATGAAAAATAACAGCACTTAAGCCTGCTGCCAGGGACAAACTTGCTAAGTGTCATAGTTCTGGCAGGCGCGCTAATTGCGTTTACCTGACTTGCTCAGAGTTCTCCAGAGAGAGCCAGTACTTTAGGTAACTTGTGCTAGAACTCAGTACTGTGTGTTATTTTTAACTGGAGTTATAAATTGTTGTCACGGTTGAATTTCTGCTTGTTCCTTCATATTTCACTGTGGTGGCCTGTGCTGAAGAGGTTGAATCATGGGGGAGAGGCAGAGGGTTGGTTCACTGACTGAACCAAATCTCTCATAGGGGATTCCAGCAGCCTTGCAGCAACTGGACAAATTGATTTGACTTGGCCTCCTGTTTTTCTTGTCTCTTTGATGGGTCCGTAGTTAAATGCGGATGCCACACTTGAAATAAACTTTAGACCTGTTATGTGCTTGTAAATGATATCATTGGGAAATGACACATACACAGGCACACTTGGTCAAGGAAATGTACTTACACACACACACACACACACACACACACACACACACACACGCACACACACACACACACACACACACACACACACACACACACTCAGATACGCACGCAAATGCTCAAGTACATAAGCCATAACCTGCGCGCGTACATGTTCAGGTTGCTCCTTCCTGATTGGTCTACCTGCTGATGTCTTTAATTTATTGATAGGAATTGATTCTGGAATGAAGATGTTAGATATCTGGGGACTGTATTTATGTACATTTGATAAACTCTAACCCTTTATATTCACAGAAGAAATCAGGTGGTTAGAGAGGATTGATATCTTGAAATAATATTGTCACAAGACAAGATGACAAATGACAGTGCTCACTAGTGGGTGGTAAGTAAATTTACCTACAGGACATGCGTAGGTATTGATGCTGCAGAGAAGTCTGTATTACGTTTTAGAGCGCTTTAAAAAGTCCAGATATCTTCTTCCACCATCAAGTCCTTATTAACAACCAAGTCATAGGTCGGACGGCATCTACTCATCCAAAATCTCATTCTAAATTCAAGGATAACTAAGTGTTAAGATGATGGAACCCCCTTCGCTTCAGCTCCTCAAATCAATGAAGGTCGGTGCTCTCAAATGGGACAATATATACAAATAAAGGATTAGACTGGAGCACTCAAATCACTTGCAACTATTTATTTGGGTGCTAAGACTAACGTTTCAAAGCACTGCGTCTTCCTCGGAATCAAACTCGTTCAAACAAAACTGATTCTGATTAAGATGCAGTGTGCCGAAACGTTAATCTTGGCACCTACAGTAAATAAACTGTTGCAAGTGATTCAAGAGCTCCGGTCTCGCCCTTTATCGGTAATTAAACGCTTTTGATCCACCCTTTGGCGTTACAATAGCCCTCACTGTTAACACTGAAGCATTTCTGCGAGTAATGTCTCGCGTTCCAGTGCAGAAGCATTAGTGAGGTCAGGCTGGGATGATGGGCCATTAGATTTGACTTGAAGTTTGGTTTTCAGTTGATTTCGACAGTGTTGGGGTTCAGGCATCATTACATTAATACAAGAAAGGGCCAAACTACTGGAACCACAGAATCATCTAGAATGTTATTTTATGTGATTGCATCAAGCTTTTCCTTCAGTGGAGCTTAAAGCCCTGAAATCATGCAAACAAGCCAGCAACCAAAGCATCATTAGCAGTATTTTTCTTTCAAAAAATAACATTTTTCAGTGCATTAGCAAGTTGTTGAGTCTAATTTTTTTTTTTTTTACTGTGGAGTGAAGGATCTGGTAAACACAGGCCGAGCCTTCAGCTTCGAGAGTAAACCCCCGTAAGGGACCCTGCCAAATGACCTTGGGAAGTTTCACAGCTATCCATGTATGGTCCTGGCAGGCTGAGGTAGCGGCTGATTGGCTGGATGGGGGTGCGTGAGGGCTGACAGGTGTTCGGGAGAGCGACACCTGCTCTGCCATGTGTTGATTTCCTGATCTGTTTACTGGGGACCCCAGGCAGCTCCTCAGGGATGCCCCGAATGAGCCAAGACATTCAAGAGGGTCTCACAATGCCTGGCCCTGTACTGAATTCAGCTCTGCTCGCTGGCTCACTTATGTACAAGCTCAGTTATGCTCACATTATGTCTTGTACATGTATGTGTACGCATATAGGCTTGTAAACGCTGCATATATATGTAAAGACATATACGTATCCAGAATAAAATCTCAAGCATTCATACATTCTGACATAGTATACATGGGTCCCTAGTGGCCATAATGTATTCATGAGAAGCCAGCGTTAGTTGATAGAACATGGAAAATTTTACTCTGTACACACACTTTCTTTTATACATGCACACATGCCATATCTCTCCCTCTCTCTCTCTCTTCCGCTCTCTTAAGCAGACACACTTCTCATCCCCATGCATTATGAAAGGCTCGCTCTCGTCACTTCGCTTGAGGGAGTTTGCCCCTTTCATGCAAACACCTGCCAATGCGTTTCAACCAGGTGCTGCGTTTGCCGGCTCATCGCGGACACGGATCAAAAACGCATGTTCGCTTTTTCCTGTCATAAAAAATACACGGCTTGGCATGTTCCCCGGACCCCCTGCTCACTCGAATTCTGTCACACTCCTCAAATCCCACCTGAATATCATGCATTCAGACACAGTGATGTCACTCGGCTTTCTTTTGGCTGCTGCCTCTACTGAAGATACAGTTTGTCGGTAGTAGTTTGTTGTTTATTCGTTGGGTAATCTCTGACATATTTTTATTGTGAATTTTATCATTATAAATATCATGTGTCCAACTGCAGTGGCTTTACGATCTATAATGAAGTTTTTATGCTGGTTTGCTTGCCCAGTTCTGCTGTGACTGTGAAATATGGGCCCAAAGAGACTGGTTCCCCTCTCCCTGTTAGCGTGTCCCACCCAGTAGCGGAGCTGGTCAGATAGTCGCCATGTTGGGACTCAAATTTATTGGTTCTGCTCAAGTCAGCTCCATTCTGGCTGAGAGCTGTGCCATAAAACTGAGTGACTACAGTCTGCTGAAGCAAAGCTGGATCCTCTTTAAACAGGAAGTAACCAAGGCGTGCATTTAAGATCAAGCAGGACAGAGTGAGTGAAATGATGGAGGTAGAGAGGGAGTGATTGAGAAGAAGAGAGAGGAAGCAGACTGAATTGTAGTTCTCCTGAGATTCATGAAAAACCTATATGGATGTGCCTGCATTAACCTCCAATACCACCCTGAAAAATCCAAAGTGGTCAGATCTCGGATGCTGACCAGGGTCGGGCCTGGTTAGTACTCAGATGAGTGACTCTGGGAATACCAGGTGCTGAAAGCTTTTCTGAAGCAGTCCAGATGTGTTCCTGCTGCTCGCCTGTCATTAGCGGAGATAGACTCTTGCTGCCCTGATGAGGAAGAAGCTCTTTAGATAACACTTGGATTGATGGATGTATTAACCTTGAGATTATACTTATTTTAACATTTTTCTTTTTGTTGCTTAATCGCCATAAAAATAGTGCATTAAATGAGGACACAGTAATGACGTAAAAAAAATAATATTTTTTTTTAAAATGTGATGCACACTTAATGGTCTTGAAATTCCGCCATGTTCTTCTAATTCTTCCTCACCAGTGAAGCCCCCCTTCTGATGAAGACTGGTTAAGTTACGCTGACGGCTAATGCGGTGACCTCCAGCTTCTTTTAAAAGAGAGGAGAAAAAACAGACAGTTTATAGAGCTTTGCTTCTGAATGTTGCTGAAGTGATTGATGTAGTGGACGAGCCCCCGATCAGATATTAAACATTCAGGTTCATGATCCATTGGAGCTTGAGAAACAGTAATTTGGTCACTCAGCAAGCAGGTCATTCCAGGCCTTTTAAACAAGTGTAATAATCCGGTTCTGCAGACTACTCTATAAATGAAAGTGTGTGTGTGTGCGTGTGGCTTTTGTGCTAAGATGACCTTGGCCGTGTCTAAACCTCTGGTCTGTAGCCCTTTTTTTTGTCAGGGAAGCTTCCAGCTGGGTGGCTTATGATAAGTGAAATGTTTGTAAAATATTCATGGAGATGGGCTGAGTTTGGCTCGTGTTGCCGGATAGAGGTGCTTCTCTCCTGTTCTGCGCCAAGTGCCCAGGAGCTGGAGAGGTGGGAAACAAAGGAAGTCCCCATTCGTATACTGAGCAACAAAGGAAATGCAAGTTAGCTAGTTAGTTAATCCACTCTTATGGTTATTCAGTCAAAGTGACTGACCGCAAAACAAAGAAAGTTTGATGAAGCGAGTGTAAATTTTCACGCACTAGTAATAAATTGGATTCCCTATAATAATTACGCGCAAACTTATTTTCCGGTCTGTCTTTAATTAACTTGCATTTTTTTGTTGTTCAATGTATATCCAGACCTAAGGAACATGCATTTTAAACATATCGCCACAAACTTGCAATTACAGTCCCAGCAAATGAGGAGTCCACTTGCAATGCCTAAGTCACGTTGGTCTGGGTTTTTTTTTTTTTTTTTTTTTAAGAAAAATCTAATTTTTTGGTACGCATAGAAATTATCTTCCATAGATAGCAATTTCCACTATACTGAAACTATTAGCCTTGCAGACATAATCCATGAGGCAATTTGTTATTTGTTTTTAAGAAATGACTGATTTTGCAACACAAAGTTTTGACTTGGCAGGTTTTTGAAGTGGAGTGGTAATTTAGCAGGTTTTGACTGTTAAAATTAGCCCCATTGCTCAGTAGGTGAAGGTAGTTGACTCAGGACCCTCTCTACATGCAACTCAATGATACAGTGGTTGAATAGCTTCAATGACAATGACAACATAAACATGAGTCCATGGATTCAAATCCCCCTTTTTTGGTATCACTAGATTTGTTTGCATTTTCTGCAATCAAAGCGAAACTTGAGTCTGCATCCCCCCCATCTCGAGTTAGAGTAAACAAAAGCTGAACAGGCTACAAAAGCTCCACTGTGATTGGTTCCTTCTAGCGAATGAAAACGGAATCACGTTTCCACATTGGCTGATGACTTATCAGAATTTGACAGTTTTCCTCCTTGGCTTGGCGGGTTTTGACAGAGTTCCACTTTTTCCGTTACAATTTATAACATGATTTAGTAAGTTTTGAAAGTGGAACTATCAGCGCGACATGCGCTGGTGCCTGAAAGATCGGCTTAGGGAGATAACTAATTTATTTTCAAAAGACGTAGCAAGTTTTGCAAGTTGACTCCTCAAGTATTTCAGATGTTATTTGCTGGTGTCAGTGCAGATCTTAAGGGCAAAGAGCAGCGTAAGCTTCAGTGAGGCTGCATTTTGCCAGATAAGAAACCCTGATGAGACAGATTAACTTGTACCCATCTCCATTAAATGATGTGAATTGTATAATGTGGTTACCTGCTATTCTTCATTTCTGATCTTATAAAGGGGCTCATTTTTTTTAAAATTATTGTTGCTCTTTTGTTCACTTGTGAGCAGGCAAGTTTAGTCACCTGGGTTTCTGAAGTATGGAGACACATAATTTAAAAACACAAGAAGAACTAATGAC
Source organism: Gymnothorax reevesii (assembly GCA_029721435.1). Classification (NCBI taxonomy): domain Eukaryota; kingdom Metazoa; phylum Chordata; class Actinopteri; order Anguilliformes; family Muraenidae; genus Gymnothorax; species Gymnothorax reevesii. The sequence goes on along the minus strand of CM056574.1, from coordinate 24,108,291 downwards.
TTTGGAATAGGATATTGTTTGAGCAGCTATAATTTTGGCCTTGTTGTGCATGTAAATGCATTCTTCCACAACAGCAGTGTTTGTATATGATGATTTGATTGTTAAAATGGATGAGGAAATCAATGAAAGAATTATTCACCTAATTGAAATGCAGAATTGAATTTCTGAAGCAAACAATGCCACAATTTCAGAGCTTCAGCTGTAGCCGTTAAAACTGGTCACCATAGAACTTCATTGGGTGACGTCAAGCTTCAGTGCTTTAATTGACGCCATTTAACCCTAGAGAATAGTTGCAAGATGTTTTGCTAAAAATTGTCCCCTGCATGCATGTGTGTGAATTTTCCCAATTTTATTTCAGAAATTAAGAAACAAAGGCCATATTGACTGTGCCAGTCCGGATCCGGACGAGTCTTTTGATCACAGCCCCCTCATGGATGACCGTTACGGCAGACTAAGCGGAGACAGTGATTTAATGTTCAAGCGTTATGCTGTAAGTACCTCTCTCCTCCTGCTGCCGTTTTGTGTTGATTCGCTGTTCTATGTTGATGTTCATTACAGGCACTAAACAAGAAGGAGCACAGAGGCTGCGATAGCCCGGACCCCGACTCCTCGTATGTCCTCACGCCCCACACCGAAGAGAAATATAAAAAAATTAATGAGGAGTTTGATATTATGATGCGAAATCATAAAATCGTAAGTAAAATGTTTTCGTTTGCCTTTTTTTTTGTGGCGACCGGATTTTTCCCCTCCCCCAGTTTTTCATGAAATTTTCTCTGCGATTTTCATTTGCCACTCACATGTTCAAGTGTTGCGAATAACCGTAGACTGTCCAAGCATGACCGTTTTTCAGTTGATTGGCAATGCGTTATTTCCTCTCTTGATTTTTTTTTTTTGTGTCTTTTCTGCTGGTTACCAAGTCTAACAGCATAAGATCGCATTGTGAGCCTGGGTGTGTCCGGCTTTGAAAATAAATTGCCCGAAAAATTACACTATCTACTTTGATGATGGTGTAAAATACATTTTTTTTTTCACTGTCTTCTCATTCCATGAACGCTTATTTAAAAAAATCCCATGGAAAAATGGAGAATACATTCTGAATGATGCAAACGGTATAGTGTCTACCCTAATCTTAATGGCTAACGAGAGCCTTGGCGCTCAAATCAGATTTCATCTGTACGGAACGGATGCCTTTTGCCACCAAAGACTTATATTTATAAAGCCCCTCAATAGCTGGCACACTGATCTTGGACCAGTATCTCTTGCCCTCCTTCTACTCACAATATCTACAATAAGCTATCTGATCCTAGATCAGCGTTCTTGCTTAAAGAAGTTTTATGAGTAGGGGTCAAACCAGTGGCAGACTCTGAGCATTGCCCAGTTTCCTAACAGCCATTAAACACATGCTTAACGACCCTGAGAACAGACACTGGCATTAAAGCCCTTATCTTGCTGTGGTTAGTGCATCCTTTGGCTTCCATTTTAGCCATTGTTTCCATTTGGAGGCTGAGCAGCTATGGAGGGATTCTCCCTCTGAAGTTGTGATAGGAGAAGAAGTGAAAGTAGTATTCCATTGCCCTCGACCAATCAAAAACCACGCTTTTCTTACTTCACCTTCCTACTTGGGGTGTTTTGACTTGCTGTATCGTCCCCTTGAGATTTTGTGTTGGGCTATTATAGGACTTGTGAAATAATGCAAATAAATTAAAGCTGGATGCATTTCAAATCCATGACTTTTCACAATGGTGATCTTATTTTGACGGACAATAGTAACGGATTTTGGCGCCAACTTATGAATGCGGGAGCTTACACACAGAGAATGAATTATCTGCATGCGAAGTAGTAGTATTTTCATTGAAATAACATACTAATAACTGCCTCACTAATTCACACTGTGAATATCTCTCTGGGACCTTAAGCCTTGTTTCCAGTCCAACAAGTAGCCTGGATCAGTTCAGTTCAGCTTGGCACGCATCAGAAAGCTTACTGTCGCATTTTCATTGATAAAATTGTTCAATCCATCCTATTTTTCATCGCCCCTGTTTTTGCGGTGCCTGGCACACTAATCCAGCACCAAAAGCTGGAGTTAGAAACTCTGCAGTATGTTCAGTTATCAAGAAAGAATTGTTGCTCTCTCTCAACAACAACTAAAAATAAACCCACCACTTCCATAACCATTCGGTAATGACCCTGTCTACTTTTAAAAGTGTTTTTTTGCCGCAAAAGTAGACAAGTACTGTCTTTTAAACGCAAACCAGATCTATGGTTTTAGTCCTGGTCCATGCAGGTTACGTACTAGTTCTAAGGCTACTATATAGAAAGTGTTTGGTGGAAACGCGGCTTTAACAGTCATTCATGCCTGAGACGGTTTGCTTTGGAATCTTCTCACCACTGTCTTACCACTGCAAGTGACGCCTCTCAAAGTGCTGTGCAACCAACCAAATAGCTGAATATTTCAGTATGTACAAAGTAAAATATTAAAGCTGACAGTCATAAGGCTGGGCTGGAGATGCGTCATATCTGCATGGCACTCGAGCATTTTTCACAAACGCCTGTGTTTGTAATTTGAAAAAAAAAAAAAAAGACAAAGTGTTATGTTTGTGAATAAACTGGATGTGTTCGCTGCAAAATCTGATCCCGAGACATTTCTCAGTTTCAGCAAGTGTTTATCTCGACAGGGTTTTGTAAGGTGACTCTGGGGAGTTTTCTGTGGATATGGGTGACATTTACCACAGAGCATCCCGTTATCTTACCCCCTCCTCATTAATAACTGCAAAAGATCATTATAAAACAAAGGCCTACCTTTCACAGCTGGCATTTGCTCATTAGCATCTCATTGGTGCCCTATTTTTCGGGTCTGCCTCTCTCGCGTAAAGCTGAGTCTGCGTTTCACGCCTGGAGAGATTGCATTTTGGACTCGGAATATTTAGTAAACCAGTCAGAAGTTGATGCATCGCGCTCTGTAGGGAATTCATTTCTAAACAAGACCTAAAGATCAACTTATGGGTCATAAGTGCTGCTGAGATGTAGGTTTTGAAATTATACTGTATGCAGGAGAATAACATTTTATACTGCTGAGGGAAGCTCAGTTCTTTTAAACTCGTATGTTCTATCTGATGTGGCTTCAGAGAGCATATAATATAGTTGTGTCTTGTTTAACACAACTCCAATGTGAAGAACATGAGCTTCAAATGAGATTGAACAGATGATCATAAATGGACACAAATATGGTGTAGTGGATAGCACTACTTCCTCACAAGAAAGTGCTGGGTTCAAATCCAGCGTGGCCTCTCCATGTGGATTTTGCATGTTCTCCTCGTATTAATGAGAGTTTCAATCCTAAGTCCATCCATAGACATCAGTGGTAGGCTACACGGGCGCTCTAGTTGAAGAGCCTAGTGCTGAAAGTAATTTAGTCACACTTTCACACACCTGAGTTAAGGACGGGAAAACGTTTTTCATAGTCACCCAAATCCACTGCCTTGATTTTATCAAAATGGACATTCTTCGATGTAAGTGCTTTTAGCACTGGATTCCTGTATTTATAAAAATGTCTTGGGTCTATCGAGAGCACTGATCTATGATCAGTTGTTTTTGTGGATAAGGTTATAATCTGGAATTGGGAGCTGTACTCCTATGTGTATTCTATACCTCTTTGTGCCATTGTGTTGGGTCATTTGGGGAGTATGGAGCCCACTTTTTCTGGGATTGTGTTTCCTGTGGGGTTGCATCTGTCACCAGTGCTCACTGCATGGTTGCCTGATATTTTTTTTCCTCTCTGCCCATCTCTATTCTTCTCTCTCTCTCCTTTTGTTATCTCTCTTCCACCCCTTCTCTCTCCCTCCGTACCCTCATCTGTCATTCTATCTCTCCATCTTTCTTTCCCTCTCTCTGCCTCATCATCCTCCTCCCTCATACCATCCCCTTCCATCTCTCTCTCTCTCTCTCGCTCTCTCTCTCGTCACAGCCGAACACACTGCAGCAGCAGAACTTCTCCATGCACGTGGCAGTGCCAATTACAAATCCCAGCACCCTCTCATACAACCCAGCCGGCTCAATGGGCTCTCAGACGTTGTCCAGTGCAGCGCTAAGCGATAGCGCCTTGCTCTCTCCTCCCCAGAGCTCCCTGCACAGGACCGCAGGGTCCCCTGGGGGCCCCCAAAGCTCCCCGGCTGGAACAGGAAGTACTGGTAAGCATTGGCCTCGCATGTGTCATAGCTCTTTTCACGCCTCTGGCGTGGCTGTCCTATCCACTGCTCAAGAAAGAGAGCTTTCCTGCTGAATACAGAGCTGTCCACAAGTATTAATACAGTGACAGAGACATTTGTGTTTCGAGGACCCTCTTGAAGATGAGATGCTGCATCTCAAAAGGCTATCCTTTCACTAAATTTAAATTCAGTGGTCCTGTTAAAAAAAGGGCAGTGATTATTGTATGGTTCACACTATATGGACGTCAATGGCCAAAAATGAAAAGTCCGATGTTCGATGAAATCAATTAATTTCTCTGCTTTTAAATCGAAGGGCATGGAGTTCTTATTTAAACAATACAGAATTACCCGAACCTGTCATCCCTTCCTTAAGCTTTAAAGCCGGCCTTCGCGAAAACAAGCTGGTCTTTCTGAAATATCATGATTTGCTTTGTAAGAGCCCAAGTGCTTAACATGCCCAATGAGCAAATGTAGTTCACGCATGGTGGACTCTTAGACCCAAAACAGCACCAAACACCGAACTACCATTCAGTTCGGAGCCCCATCATAGTGGTGGAGTCCCACACACCCCTACCTCTCCTTGCACAAACTCTTGTCGAGCTCAGTAACCAGGACACTGAGGCGTATTGATTATAAAGTCACTGAAATTTTTCTGGAAAAAAAATTACTTTGTCTTCAACTGTAATGAGTGGCGTAATGTTAGCTAAATTTCTTCATTTCGTGCTAGCATCGGAAAATACAAAGAAGTAGTGGTTTAGATTTATTTTCCGGGAGAGTCCACAGATTGCTAGCTAGCTAGGTATTTTTGATTTCTGTTGATATTTAAACTAAATTCGAAATATAGTAGAACTTGTATGACAACTGCTCACCACCCTTGGTTGTCTATACAGCCATCCTCAAAATTGCTTAGGATGTATGCATTTCCATTTCCAAAATGAATAGATAAATATAAATCCTTGCTAGTGAAGCCAGTGACGATAGGAACTAAAAAGGGTGACCATTTCATGGACATCAATTGCGAAAGAATGGTGCATTCACAATAATTGGAATGTCAGCTAACGGTTGTTACTTTACAAATATTAGTAACTGACAATTCACATGGTGGTGACTGAATTCTGTGCGCTGTGTTAAACTTGGCTGCATGTCCAGCCAGTACTATTACTTCATAGATGGGATTGCCACTCAGAACAACTTGTTTTTCAGAGGATTAGAATGACCGGAATCAAATGGCTGAAAACAATTTGGATTTCTAAAATTTATTATTATTATTATTTTTTATTTTTTATATTTTTGCTAGAAAGCTTGGAAAGCAGCCTTTTGGACATCCAAGAATATATTTAAAAACACAAAAAACAAACAAACAAAAAGCAGCTTGATGGGGGGACATTTAAAGCCATCTTATATTCATTCTGTGAAGCATAGAGCAACAAAGCAAATGTTATGCCACAAGTTAAATACCTATGGACCAACCTGAAAATGAAATACACTGATTTAATGTATTTCTGTTTGTTGTTTTTTTGACTGTACCTGATCAAAGGCAAATGAGCTTAGGATAGATGTGGAGAGCAATTTTTGCTATGGGCCTTAGGGAGGACATCTGAAATAGACTGTTTATTCCTGCTTGCTCATTTCTGTCGATTTGTTATGCGGCTGGTATGACTGTTCAGTTCACACCTTCTCGGGCTCCTCTTCGCCTGACAGCCGGAAGAGAAGTGAATTCGTGTTGAAAAGCGGTAGGCATGGATACGGCCGGCAGCGCGCTGCAGCGGGGAGCTGGTGCCCATGCTGGGCCGCTTTGGCTGAGGTGGGTGGATGAAGAGAGAGATGGCTGCCTTTAACCCCCCCGCCGGGCCCAGCGGTCGCCTCCTGTGGTTTCTGAAACGTCTCCGCGGCATTAGCATCCTTGCGCGTTTCGAGTGCATTCAAACATCCCTCAGACCCTGTTCCTTGGCTTTAGCTCCACGTTTTGCTCATAGCAACCAGTTATCTCCTTGTCAATCTCCTTGTAAAATTTAAGATCGCTTTGCCAGCTCTTGACCTCAGTCAGCGCACCACTATGGATGTGCCTTGCGAAAATTATTCGAATCATAGCTATAAATACCAGACTTGTGAAGCTCACAATAGTTTTTGTTGGAACGGACTCAGATATGAACTGATTAAATTCTGCGGTGGGGCTTGAGCTGTAGTTCTGTGGTTATTAGCAACTATCCCTCCAAGTCTCCGCATATCCCTGTCAGAAAGCTTACACTTGTGGCCACATTTTTTTCTCATGGTGTTTTTGGTGTTCTGGCATATGGTGTGGTGTCATAATTTCTGACACAGTTCCCTTTTCCTCATTCAGTAATTTTACCGCGTCTGTGGTTAACACATTTGCGATTCCAGCGACAGCTACTTGGCCCCTGCAGAACTCTGTTGCTGCGTCCTCATCTTGCTTTGGAGACTAAGCAAGCAAACTGCTGCTTGTTAGTGGTGCTTCTGATATTTTGTCCACCACCTGTATCACCTGTATATGCAGTTGGCGGACACCTAAAATAACTCCCAAAAAACCATAGTAGTTCCTTGTTGGTGAAATTTTCCCCCTAATAAGCAATAGTGTTAATTTGGTCCTTTATCGTGAATGATACCTAAACAATGTTATAAATAAAGGGATTAGTGTGCAAATTTGTTTGGAAATGTGCTGCATACCTTATTTCTTTTTTTTTTTATCTGTGAGTGCATACACACATTTTTGCACACGCATACTTGTCATCAGACTTTTAAGTGTCCTTCAAATTCCGGAGGTAGAGCTCGAATAGAACAAAAATAAGAATCAGTGCTCGCAATCCAGGACCAGGGTTTCTTATGTCAGCTGCAGGCCTTTGCGATGAACTTGATTTCTCCCCCCCATTTCCTCTCCTTCCCCACTATGGAACATCAGGGCTTGAGCAGCATTTCTGCTGCTTTTCACATCTTTACTGTGAAGCTGTGCATTGTGGGTAATGGACCTACTATGATGGCGAAGTATCCTCTCCTTGGAGAGCTGTGGCTTAGCTGTTCAGGTGACGGCCACGCTTAAGAGCTCTGACGAGTGGTTTTAATGGCGCTCTGAAAGGACAGGTTATCTGTGCTTAGGTGGGAGCCGACCAGCTCTAAATCAATGTCAGGAGAGAAAAGATTAGGTTTTAGTGGCTCTCTTTTATTGATCTTTTTGATAAGTTCTTCAAAGGAATACACAGGATTTTGAAACTCTCTCCAAGCACTACAGAGGTAGTTTTTATTGGGAGTGAATGTCTCAAATGTACCCTGAAACACATTTGTGGTCTGGGAATTGACAGTAATAAACGAACAGATTTTCTACAACCATAAGATACCAACCTAGTGAGAAGCTCTGATCCTTCATAAGCACTTTTTCATACTTTTTTCTGAAAATGATGAGTGTAGTATATTGGCATGATTTGTGATATGCTGTTTTGACAGCACTGTAGATTTTGTGCAGTTTTATGAGGAAGTAAATCCTCATTCCGGAAATGTGTAATGGATGAATGTGCTCAAATGTGTATACTGTTAAGGCCCAGATATTGAGTGGCTGGTAATGCTACGGTATTTTCTTATATTTTCGGAGAGCCATCGGGCTGGAGGTTTAAAATGGAGCCCTGGGTGAGTTTTTCAGGTGGCTGTAGATGTGCGTGGCTTGTGGTGAGATATTACCTGCCCTGTACACACGATATAGTGACGGGGGGGGGGCTGTTGACTGAGCGGAGGGTACATTTCAGGATGCGGTAGCTTGTTGCTCTCGCCCTGTCGGCATTTTGAATGGTCGACCCGTCAGATCGCCCAAGGACAAGCCCAAGGTTATGTGTCTAACTGTTCCTGCCTGACAGTTACAAATGCCGGGGTCATCCCCCGCTCTCTCGCTCCCTCTGTCTTCTGTCCTCCCTCTCTCTTCATAAATCTCTCGTTCTTCCCTTTCTTTTCTTTTCATTCCCTCTCTATGCTCCTATGCTCTAATTCACCTTCTGAATTCCAGCAATATTTACTAAATCCTACTTTTAATACACTAAAATACCTGTCAAAAACATGCATATAAGAACAAGTCACGAATGCAGTTTTGACAACATTATGACACTCAAAATGGGGAAACAAAAATGCTGATTAGGGGCAATTAACTTAATGTGGTTGAATAACAGGAATAGATGCAGTAATAGCAGGAATGTTTGTGGTGGCTTGATAAATTTTTGATGAAAATTTGTATAGTGATGAGGCTGTGTCTTTAGTGCTGAAAACCAGGACATGATATTCAAGTATCTTACTTTCACAGTAAGGGAGGTCTAATAAGGAAGATGAGCTATATAGTCAAGCTCACTAGATAACAGCTACTGAGACACCTGTCTGTAGGCTTATACAGCATGCAGTTACTTTGACTGAGCTGCATGAAATTAACAGTTAACACTGATGCTCTGTAAATTATTAATTGAAAAAGTGATATTGCTTGTTACAATAGATGATTGGCGTCATACCAACAGAAATTGCGAAATGCTGATCCGGTATGTGGTAGAGATATTTCATGGAGGTAAAGTTGTCTGTCATCAGTTATTATCCAATAGAAAAACTATATGAAATGGCTAATAGTAAATGTTGACCACATTTACTGTGGTAGTTGGCTAACTGTGGAATATTTCTGACCGCAGAAAGCAATACTGTGTTAAATGATTAATTTCTACAAAACACTAGAATTAAAAATTTCTACTTAAGTAGCTTGTAGAAAGGAATTAATACATTTTGAATGATTCAAAGAGATGTAATATCAAAGATCAAACTAATATGTGTTTATTAATAATAATAATAATAATGATAAATAATAATAATATTAATAATTATTATTATAATAGTAATGGAGTGTGTTATACATGCACTACATGTCCTAAAATATTTTGATACCTGCATATTCAACATCTCATTCGTTTTGTTTTCTGGTTGTTGCTACAACAGCCGCTGCTCTTCTGCCAAGGCTTCCGCTTTGATGTTTGAACATTGCTGAAGGCATTTTCTCTCTTACTAGCCAAAAATTTATTATTAAGGTTTGGCGGTGATGTTGGGAAATTAGGTCTGGTTTAAAGTTCTGATGACTCAAATGATATTCTATTTCATTATTATAGTATTGGGCTCCGTCTGTCTGTCCGTACGAACACATAAAATTGAGGCAGCGGGGGGATATTGCCATGTTAGTGGCAAACGCTTGTTTTATTTTGTTTTGGTCAAAGGTCTGTAGGCAAGTTGAGCTCTTGTACTCCAGGGGTTGGCAACAAGGGCTGTTTTTGTTCCTTGCTTTCAGACCAATGTCTGGCCTTGAATCCGTTCATTTGCTTATTAAATTAAGTCATTAGCCAAACCATTTAGAAATATTACACTCCAGCTGCATTTTTTTTAAAAGCTCATGAATGACTATGGAACGCTGTTCTTGAGTCCCTAAATGGAACAATTTCCTGTGATCCAATCTACGAGTGAATTCAAGTTTGCTCATAGAGTCAGTGAGCTAATTGCTTCAGGATAGATGTTGGACATAAAAACCTGCTTCCAAATTGACCCTCTAAGACTGGAACTGCCCCGTCCCGGTTGTACACCATCTCGTCAATAATGTACAAACCTCGCTCTGTGCATTGGGACAGTGTCTTGCTCAATCAGCCCTCTCCAGACTTATAGAACCACAGACTTGCCTGGAATGTGTTCGTTTGCATTGCAGCAAGCCTGGACCATGGAAAAAAAACATGGGAGCCTAGGGCGCTTCCACCTACTTTTGACCATTATGGTGAATGAGGTGTCCCTCAGCTGTAGACAGTGGGGGAATGGCATGTTCTCCCTCTTCCTTGAGGATGACCTCCTCATTCCTTCTGGATGATTCCTTCATTTGGTCGACAGGTGCACATGTTTTTCAGAAGCAGTAACGCTCCCTTATTTGGGAATGGACAGTCAGTATGTAGCCTATCCCAGTGGATACCCTGCTACGTGCCTGTGCCACAGCCCTGACATCACATCGAGCTCTCTGTAAACAAAGTGCTGACAAACTGTCATGGCTGCTCTCTGGCAGCTGGTAAACTCTTGACAGGTGTGCATTTAGCCTGTTCTTAGACCCACCATTGAACACCCACGCAGAACTGTGTTCGGTCTAGCTCAGGTCAGTTTTGTGCCTCATTTATTCTAAGACTGAACTGTTAGTCACTCACAAAAACGAAATCACATGTGCAATCCAGCCAGCCCACTTTAAAGTGAACCCAAACCCGCCTCAATATCCACCTTAATATAGGCCCGTTATGCAATATCATTGCCTACGTAGTTTATGAAATATTTTTTGGAGTTTATGTGGTGAATGATCAATGCCTTGCCATGGAAAACAATTACTTTTAAATTCCCTGAGGCAAAGGTTTTGAAAAAAAAACGAGGCACTTCTTGGCCCATCGATTTCTTCACATATTGAATTTTTTTCATTATTTTTTATTTATTTTTTTATTTTTGAAAGTACTGGGTAATCTTGGCAGTCTATGGTGATTATTTTTTTTCCTGTCAAAACAAGGAGAGTACTTTCATAATATTCCTAAAAGTTTGCATAAACAGACTGTAATCACTGGTACAGGTTGTCCTACGCATACTGTTTATGTCCGAAATTAATCTCATCTGAAGAACATAACATTACCATGTCTTGCAAAGCCCAGTTATTGGGCTCATTTATCATTTATATCAAGTTCTAATTCCTGCAATAATTGTGCCAAGTTTGGGCAAAAGATGATAATAATCTGTAACCATGCTCCATACGGACGGACACACTCCCTAAAACGTGTGCGCTTACACAGTCTCTTGCACATACATATATGATGTGCACACGCATTATTCTGCACAGGTCACACACATGCATGTGAAGACATATCCACAACTGTTCAGCAGTGTGGAATCGCCCATGATTCTCACATTGAGTAAATGAGAGAAACTTTGTGTGACGGCCAGACAACGACCCAAAGCATAAATCAAACTTCTGCTGGGACTGGAAAGGACATGACAAAGTGGAAGGGCCGGCGCACCCACCCGATTTAAACGGGCAGTGGTGGGATCACTTGGATTGTATAACATGTGTAGTTCGCCCATCTTCAAAGACATGGCAAATACAACAGTCCAAATGGGAATCCTTTGAGAATGATACCTTGGTAAAATTAATGCCTCAAATCCCTAAAATTTGCAGAGCAGTGATTAAATCTCATGCTAGATAATTGGACAGTAAATCGCAAAAATAAATACCTGCGTTACTCATCAAAAAAAGCCACTTCTATGACAAAGTGATTCCACAAGTGTAGATTCTTTCTCGACTCTCTCTACCCCTCCCTCTCTCTCTCTCCCTCTCTCTCTCTCTCACTTGAACACACACAAACATTAGCACCTTTTTTCCACCACTATTGGCTTCTGTAGTTGGATGTCCATGAAAAAAGAATCTGCTCTCACAAGCAGGTGGTTGACGGTTGCTCACATTTCCAGGCGAAATGTGCGGGCGAACACCTGAACAAGCAAACGCTTGGAAATAAATCCTTTGGGAAGGCACCATAAAAATGAAGGCCGCGAACCTTGTTTGCTTTAGAACGCAGCTATCTGATTTACTTTCTTAGAAAAGACATTCTATAAACTCCCCTCAGAAATATTACTGCCTCTCTTCAGCTGCTGTCAGGAAGGACAACCGACTATGGAGCAGGCAGGTGAAAACAAAGAACCTTTGGGTTACGCTCTCTCTCCTAGTTTTTCTCCATCACTTTCTCTCTCTCTCTCTACTCTTCCCTTTTTTGTATGTCCTTAAATCTAGTTCTCCCTGTGTTTTTCATCATCTTGTTTATTTCCCCCATGGATTTGCTTTTATACCCATCTCTCTTTCTCTCAATAACACTTTTACTCGCTTTCTCTTTCTCTCCAGCCTTTTCTTTTGTCTGTCTCTCTTTCCTCTCTATCCCCCTCTCCTTCAGTCCCTCCCTTCAGCACTGCTCAGTCTGAATTCGGCTCTGTAAGAGGGTTTTGTGTGAAGATGCTGTGCCCCTCAGAAAGTGATCTGGCTGAGTGACTAAATCCTGGGAATCGGGCTCTCGTCCAGAGACTAATCCCTGAAAATACCCCACTTCTGTCCTCTTCCCAAAATAAGCTCTTTTTTCTCCTCTTTTCCTATGCTGATGGGGCATTCTAGGGCAACTGTTCTCGCGCTCTCTTATTCTATCACTCTCTCTCACTGTCTCTCTCACTCGCTCTCTTGCTCCTTTTCTCTTTGACTGGCAAGAAAACATCCAGACTGCTGTTAATAAAGCACCATGGCTGAAAAGGTGATATTGACTGTGTTGTGCATTTAGCATCTTGCTCGTTCATTTTAGTCATGCTGTATTTTCAGATTACACAAAAAGGACGTTCACCTGCGGTTTCCGCACTCGCTTCGATTCACAATGCTTCTGTGCTGCCCTGTCAAGCCAGACGACAGTATCTGCAAATTTCTCAAAATTGGGACAACCCGCCATTGACCCTCTACAGCACCAGCTCCATCTATACGGAGTCAAAAAAGAAACTTCACACTCATAAATTTGTAAATATTTTCTTGAAACTTTTAATAAAAGAGTTTTTATCATCACTAGGGGTAAATGCGTTGTCAAAGACATCATGACACATCAACTCTGACGTGCACAGGTACGTAGCACGTGCGAGCGTACTTTAAGCTAAAACATTGTTTTCTCGTGTCCCTAGTCACGTGACCATATGAGAGATGTGCATTTGAGCTCACGTAAGCACATTAGTGACATCTGGGAAAAACAAGTTTTTACAGTTAATTGTCCCCCGCCGCGCGAATGCGCGAAGCGGCGGGACAAGGTATTCACGACCGTCCGTCAGTACATACATGCGTACGTCCCGAATCCTTGTCAGGGAGATATCTCAAGAACGAATTGACGGATTTCCTTCAAATTTCATGTCAACATGTATTCGGGTGGTGCCCCGGCACCAGTCGATTTTGGTGACCTTCGCATCACTCAAGGTTACACCGAGACACTGTTCATTTTGACACGATTTGCCATTTCCTGGCGGGGGACTAAGACACGTTAGTGGCAAATACTTGTTATTTGTTGATTTTCAATGCCATGGCTGTCAAACATTCAGCGTGAACGTGCCATTGGCAAGCTGAATATGGAAATGTCCGTCACTGACATTGCAAGGGTTATGGGATGCAGTCGACAGACTATCCATGATCTTCGGACACGTCTCCAACAAACTGGCACCACAGCTGAACAGCCTCGTTCTGGTAGCCCACATTTGATGTCAAAAGCAGAGGACCGACAAATTGTCTTACGTCATTTGCATAATCTATTTTTCGCTGCAACGTCCACTAGGAATGAATTGTTTAGAGGTCGTGTTACTGCCCAAACCATATGTAATCGCCTGCGCACTGCTCATATTCAAGTTGTTACTTACCATTTTTACTCTTGGACATTTCCGTAGCATTTCCATTGGAACTGGTTACATTATGGACATTATTTTTATGATATACCATCTTTAATGAGTACAGAATTAAATAAAATCATTATTTAAAACCTCATTTCTTGTATGTTCAACTTATCGACCTCCAAACGAGTGTGAAGTTTTATTTCGGCTGAGTATATTTTTGTAGAGATAAGCCTGATCAATACACTTGTACAGAGTTATTGCATGTGCAAGTTAGCAGTATCTAAAAAGGGGGGCTGGAGTTAAAGTCAAAGGGCAGTATCTGCAGTATCTCCTATCTGGGTCAACTTCTCAAAAATATTTTGATTTGCAAAAAATTCGGGGTCTAATCGGAAATCTATGTCATTGATCGCATTGTGGTCCTTGTAATTGCCTTCCAGTACCAAGAGTAAAACTTTCAGGGCAATTTTCTCAGTTTCACCGTCTTCCTCTTTATACATTCTTACCTAACCTGCTAATGTTCACCACTCTGAGGGGGACAGGAGGATGCATTAGAAAAGCAACATACAAAATGTCTTGTTATAATGTTCCTGTCGCATGAGGAACATAGAATTGATTGGTTTAAAGTTGTAATAGATGACGAACGGGAAACTAGGCACCTACAGCCGACCCGGGAATAGCAGTGACAAGCCCTGAAGTAGGTTTCCTGCAGTTAGGTATTCAGTAATCAGGCTGGTCGTGGCTCTGGAATTGTAGACGAGTCTGGTCCTGTCTGAGGGGGACTGGCAGGAGTCTGGAGCACGACAGCCAGGAGGGGAGGTAAGGTCAGGAGGCAGGTGACAGTCAGAACTGGGTAGTCAATCAACGGAGCACAGGGGAGGCGAAGGGTAAGTGTGAGACAGGAGCAGGGCAAATGGAGAGACGCTGCGAGGGAGGCAGGGACAGTAGACCGGAAGGATAGGAACTGAGACACAGGAACTCAGAACAGGAATGGCAATATACACAAGACAGAAACTTATAGAGAGTAAGCACAGCAGGCACAAGACAATCTTGCAAAGGACAAAGACAAAAAAGCAGGCTTAGATATGCAAAGACATTGAGGTGGCAGTCGGAATCAGGTGCAGGGAGTGACGCAGTGGGAGTGAGGAACAGGTGTGGATAATCGAGTCTGTGAGCAACTAATGAAACAAACTATGGAAAGCAGCTAGGGACTAAAGATGCAAAATAACCAAAAACTCCATGCAGAAATTGGAGCTGGGAAGTTCAGAATGTTACAGGAATATCCCAGTCTGATCACAAACATTTGCCAAGGAAAAGCATTCAATTGTTTTATGTACATGAATTTTGGTTAAGAATATGTACTGCTCTTTTAGTTTGTTCTGTAATATTCATTGTATGTTAGGGAGCTAAATATTCCCATCTGGTCTGCAGAAAGGGGGCAGGAGGTCACATCACTGTATGTGGTGCTCACTGTGTTATGTAACAGAGTACAAAGAAGGATCTTTACCTGTCTGGGGAAAAAATGTCTCACTGCCATTTGAGTTTTACTATACTGTTAATTCAGACAAAGAATGCTGATTATTTGGATTAGAACAGAAAAAGAAACATCCAACAAATGTTTAATGGCAAGTATTTTCTTTTATTTCGCTTGTTGTAGTCACATCTTGAAGAGGTTCCTTACACAGCTGTGCTGCTCCTCGGCTTTGTTTCAGTAGAAGAGTTACTGTAGTGTGGGGTTTCAGAAAACTGCAAAGCATTTCAACCTTGTAGAGATGATCTGATGGTGATGACATGTCCCCTCCTGTTATTTTGAAGAGTCAGGGGCAAATCTAGCCCCCTCCCCCCCCA
The DNA here is from genome assembly GCA_029721435.1 of Gymnothorax reevesii. Classification (NCBI taxonomy): domain Eukaryota; kingdom Metazoa; phylum Chordata; class Actinopteri; order Anguilliformes; family Muraenidae; genus Gymnothorax; species Gymnothorax reevesii. The sequence goes on along the minus strand of CM056574.1, from coordinate 24,092,815 downwards.
CGCACACACACAAACACACACACACTCACACACTCCTGTCCTGCTCCTTGTGGTCCCTTTTCTCCACCCGTGTTCCTTCTTGAAGTGGAATTATAGTCCACAGGCTCATCCGGCAGTGTGTCCACCTCAGCTCTTGAAGAGGATTGCCAGTAAAGGACGGGCCTGCTGATGGGTCCCTTGGAACTGTCTGGACAGGAGGCTGACTCGCTAACAGCCCACTGAATAGAGGGTCAAGGAGGTGGCGTGTTGGTCAGTTTAAACCGCTGCAGGCTTTCAGTCCCTACTGTCTGCAGTGGATCGTCCTCCTACCTAACCCTGTGTAGCCAACTCAGGGTTTTATTCCCTGATGTGCTGAGCAATTTGCCCAACTGCACCGCCCCAGCTAAGGGGCGACGGAAAGGCATCCGTTTGCATTATGCATTTGCTAGCAAATTCAGAGATGCCTTGCCAGTAATTATGTGTTGCCACTAGTAACCCAGTAGAATGTGTGATCACAATATGAGATTAGAATGTCCCTTTCTGGAAATGTTAATGGTGACTCAAAGTGGTGTCAGATCACCAGCCATGTCAGTGCCAACTGTGGCCCCTCCATGATTTTCGGTTGGTGGGGTGATGCAAGCGGCACCAGTGGAAAGTAAAGTCAGCCTACAGTCCTGCAAGGACTACTTTGTCATCTTTGAGAGCATTCAGAATGTGTTCATGCTTTGCCTTGATGATATGGGCTATTGGGCTGTTCATTAGTTGTCGATTTGCTGATAGCAAGCTGACACATCGCACAATTTTGTCCCAAAGTTTCTGACCCCATTGGGTTTCTGTTGTACGCAAAGATTTATGACCTTTTCTGTATGTGAGAACTCCTTTGTACTTTTTTTATTGCCTGGGATTCGCACATTTTTCCTGCAACAGATTTAGCTGACCCACTTCAGCATCCAGCTAAACCAGCCACTGCCTAGTTCTTCTTCTTCTAAAGCATCTCTTGGATTGTACAATTTTCTAATATATCAGAGATTTTTTTTTCTCAAATCTTCCATTAAATATTTGGAGTTTACATTTGAAGACCTAACAATCCCAATGGTTTAGCTGCAACATTCAGTTGTTTTTTTTTTCGAAGACATTAGGCCAGTTGTAAACAAGGAATCTCTTGAACTGGGGAATTAATGGGCCCTGTTTTTTCAGTTTGTGCAAAACAAAAAATAATGTGCTGGCAAAGTGCCTGTTGTTTCTCTGTATGGGTTGTTAGGGAAAAAGAATAGCGTTTAGCACCGTGAATGAAAGGTCGCAATAACAAGAGACTCTGCTGGCGGTGTCCTCATTATGTAACGCTCCCCCAAAGTGTGCTCTTGTCATTAATATTGAAGAGTTGCAGGCTCTTGAAGAGCAATTACAAGAGCCAAGCGTACGAGGGGGGGGGAAGAAACAGTCTATTTCTGTGCACACCAATTCATCTCTGTCTGCAAGGGTTCACGCAGGTCCTCGGTGTTCCAGATTGGTTTGTACTTAATGAATCGAGGCAGAATTTATTCTTTTTTTTTCATTTGGTATTTTTTTGTAAGTGATATTTATTCTTATTTACGCCGTCTCTCTCCCACGTAATACATGAATTCGAACTTCCTGGCGAGCCCTAGCCGAGCCGAATCCTTTTGTCTGATCAGATTGTTCTGTTTCTCCTGCCAAAACTAAAACCGCCGTTAAGCGCATTTGTTAGAACTGCTGTTATGAACGGTTCTTATTTCCTCTCAATTCACTCTGAGGCAACAGTTCTAAATTCATGATCCATTAACCATTTTTTTAGTTATAAAATGCGCTCTCTCCCAGCTTCCTGCCCGCAGCAGCCGTCGGTAATGGCATTCTCGCTAATGATTGCTCAATCAGTGTTCATAGGTGTGCAATTAATTTTAGCGAAAATCTATTTTGTTATTAGCGGGCATGCTTTTATGCATAGCCTTTGATTTTTCTGTGGTATGAAAACAAGTCATAGTGTTGCTCTCTGATACGAACGAGTTTTGAATTATTTATTGTGTTGTTAAACGTAGGCATGTTTTGATCTCATATAGGGTACAAATAAAAATCACGAATGATGCAAAGAACAGTGACAGCGGACTTTGACAGTGAACTTCTCCATCATGATATTAGCATCTGAGGTTGCACTTTTTGGGGGAAAATATCAGGCCTACCAAAGAAAACGTAGCCTCAGCACACAAAAACTTTGAAATGCCTACATTAATCGCGGAAATAGCAACTGAAAAATAATACCCCGCTGCAGAAACTGCAAAAACCGCAACATAAACTGTTGACTCGTAGCATAAGACTATGAAACTGCAACATCTTCTTTCGCATCCGTCTTTGCCATTTACTGCGCTTGCGCGTACCGGCCCAGGCTGCTTTCAGAGATGGCGGAATCAGGCGTGTCTCCTTCGGTTGGTCAGTAAAACTTCCAAATATGACGTTATTGTTAATGCAGATGTTTAACAATGAATTGTAAGACGTAGCTGTTACATCCACATTCTCGTAAATTCGCTTATTTTAGCATGTCACCCCGCCTAAAATGAACGATGCACTGTCGATTTCGCTATAGTCTTAGAGTTGCCAACTTGACGACTTTCTCGCTTAATCTGGCGACTTTCCAAATCGGGATTGTTTGTCCACTCAAGACGTATGTATACGTCATGAGAAAGTCGTCAAGTTGGCAACTCTAAGACTATAGCGAAATCGACAGTGCATCGTTCATTTTCGGCCGGGTGACGTGCTAAAATAAGCGAATTTACGAGAATGTGGATGTAACAGCTACGTCTTACAATTCATTGTTAAACATCTGCATTAACAATAACGTCATATTTGGAAGTTTTACTTACCAACCGAAGGAGACACGCCTGATTCCGCCATCTCTGAAAGCAGCCTGGGCCGGTACGCGCAAGCGCAGTAAATGGCAAAGACGGATGCGAAAGAAGATGTTGCAGTTTCATAGTCTTATGCTACGAGTCAACAGTTTATGTTGCGGTTTTTGCAGTTTCGGTAGCGGGGTATTATTTTTCTGTTGCTATTTCCGCGATTAATGTAGGCATTTCAAAGTTTTTGTGTGCTGAGGCTACGTTTTCTTTGGTAGGCCTGAATATGTAGCTTTTAAACATGAAGGTCCATACTCTGAGAGACAAAGGTAGAGTAGAGGTACTTTTTGGTAGAGGTTTTTTGGCTTTCACAGGAAGGTGGCCCCCACTGAGCACGCTCAACAATTGTTAACTCCTCCCATGCAAGGGCTCCGTATTTGCTGAAAATGTAAGTAAACAATGGCTTGAGAGAAGGCGATATCATTCTGAACATTTTGAGAGCAAGCACTCACTGTACAAATATTGGTGAGTGAATGCAACAGAAAAAGATTAAATTGTGGTTAAACTTGCCAAGCATATGCAGTGGGCCACTTCCTCACTGAGAATGCTAAACAACCTGTAGCAGTGTTAGTGTTCTTTCAGGAACAAGTTTCCCCGAAGTGTTCTGGGATATGTATTTCTGAAGGTCACATGCCATTCACAAGTAAAATTTCATAAATGACTTATTAAAACAGTGGAATGAGGTGGAATATTATGTGGGCTATAGCTCTAGTGACAAATGTTATAAGGCATTTTTGCATATTTTTCTTGAAGATAGTTTTATCCTGAGGTGGTACCCCTGTGCAGGACTTGTAAATGGCAATAACAGCAAGTCATTGGCACTCTGAGGGTGTCACAAAGTTTGTCGGTTTACAACCAGAGACAGTATAGACTTGAGCATAATGTTATTCTGTCTTTGTCCTGAACATTAAGCTTTTCATGGGATGAATTTAATGTTTTTGTGCTGTTCAGTGGGGTAGCATTGACTAACTGCAGGCTTTTATTTTGGATTGCTTCCACGGGATGACATCACACATCTATGATCGATATCAAGCCCCTGTACGTCTTTACGGCAACCTTAAGCTATGCAAAAGACTCCGCCCCCAAAATGCAGTCCCTGAGCTTCATTGGCTTGTGTTACCCATCCAGCTATTTACACTTCTCTGTATTAGGACATCAGCCATAGACACTCTATTTGGCACTGAGCGTAATTGAACATGTCAGTTATACTTTCTTGTGGATTTTCTGTTTCCCCTGCCTTCAAACTGCCCAAAACTCACTTGCACTTTATTAGTAATCTATTTATGTCCATAGCAAGTAATTATAATTTAATATGCACAATTAATATAGATTTATTGCCTGTATAGTACCGAATTAGAGGTGACTGAAGGTTTGATATTTTAGCCCATGTTTTGATGAAATACAAAAATGTATTTGGATCACTGAATACAAAATCCGTATTTTAAGGAGGCGATTGCACAAAAATATCAGTACATTATAAAGTAGAGCCACAGTCAAGTCCCTAGTCCGTCGGGACTTACATTGCCCAAGGTCTTGTCTGTCAGTTTGAGAAATGATCCTCCATTTATTCATGCGCGGATTCTGTCAAGCCTTTTGGGGCAGATAGGCAGCAAGGTCTTAATTTGCTGGAGTTTTGGAGAGATTATCAGTGTCATCAAAACCGTTTGTGGCATATTTTGTGTCTTACTTGCTGAGTAGCGTGAACCGGCTTCAGATTCAGACAGTGAGTGCAAAATCATGAGCACTGAGAGCTCACTGAATGCCAGTGAACACTGTAATTATCACTGGCTTCAGCTTGAATCTTGCCCTTGGTGCTGTGACGTGTGAGACAGTAGCCCAGAGATCTGCTGGGTGATGGCCCTGGTCAATGGACTTGGCTGGGTTGGGCGAATAGTATTCAGCAAGGTACGAACCTACTGTTTGCTGATTGACTCAGTTGAACAACCTTTGAAGTACTATTTACTTCTTAGATCGAGGGGCTTCTAAGTGAATGGCTGGGGCCACCAGTCACAAGAAAACATCAGTCCACAGCTGGTGCTCGTCCGCTCTCTCAAATCAAATATAGCAGACATTACATTTACAGTAACTATCATTTTGGACTTTTTAGTGATTTGGTTGAGCACTGCTTGTAAAATTTTCTTAAATATAATGTTCCGAAATCCCCGAAATGAAGAGCACTTTTAAAAAGTGTTATACATGTTTACATGTTGTCAAAACCAAAGTAATTAATTTTAAATAATTGATGAACATCTGCACTTTAACCACATTTGTGTTGTTTGTAAGTCTAAAATTGTGGGGTACAGAGCCAAATCAAGGAGAATAAAGTCTGTCCCAAAAATTATGATGCTTAAGCTGTACATTACTAAAGCAGGGGTATTGGAGTAGGTATGCTTCGTAGGACTGTGTCCAGCTAAGACACAGCAGTACGGTCTTCCGTGTAGCATAGCTTAGTGAAGCCGGTCTCGCAGAGCCCTGAGTCAGAGGGCCAGGCTGGTTTCCTGGCTAACGCAGGAATGCTGGACGGCCCCGGGCAGATGGCACTCTGTCTGAAAGCCGTCGCAGGAAATGACTCCGTCGGGTGGAGGCGAAAGAGGGGAAAAAAACGAAGCCTTCTGAATCACCTCATTGTTTCTGAAGCATCACGAAGGAAAAATGGGAAAACGGGAACACCCTCCGTCATTCGCCAGATAAATATCATCAGCAGCGCTGACTTTGATCGATGCGGACAAGAGAGGCCGTTTTTAAGCCTTGAACTCCACCTGTGTTTGTTATTCCATGTCGAGTGGAACAGGGGAACATGCTTCCGAGGAAGCGTTACCTTGAGGTGTGAACTGCTTCGTTTAACCATTTTTGCTTCTTTTCACATAATTGCTCAGCTATTTGCTTGGTAATTTTTGGTAGCCAGACACTTGGGCTCCTGTATGGAAGGTCCAGAAGTTTGTGGCCATGTAGCCTGACTGAGATTCAAGGAACGCGGACTGGGGTTGGTGTGATGATGTCTTTTTTCCCCTTTGCGCAGAATACAGAATTATGCCAAAGTTTCCTGTTATCCACGAGCCTGTTTAAGCTTTATAACTCAGTATTTGTGTCACAGAGACTCTGAAAGATTATTCCAATGAAGCAAGACATTTGGAAATTCAATTACAGAATTATTTTGGAATTAATTTTTATCGGACGGACGGACCCCATTTTTATATCCCCCGCAACAACGTTGTTGTCCGGGCTATAACTTTGAAAGAATCATATATAACAGAATCATCCGATTCTGATCATATTTTGCATCGAGGTGTAAAACCCCATAAAGGTGTGTCATGAAAAACAATTTTGAAAATAATTTTGTCATTTTTCACGTTTTGGGACAGAAAGCGGCAAATTAGTGGGAAATCTGTAATGTGTCATGTCCGGGCTATAAATTTAAAACTAATCATTCGATCGTGATCATATTTCGCATCGAGGTGACATAAAAATGCGTCATGAAAACAATTTGGTATAATTTTCCGAGTTTTCTGATGCATACTCTCCGGCCTATTTTTTTTTTTTTTTTTTTTTGCAAGAAAATTAACAGCTTTGCGATTAGTACAGTTCTTAAAAAATCTAAATGCATATAAACATTCTCTATTCAAAAATGCAATGCCAGTTGCGGGGGATATTGCTTGACAATGTCAGCTGCTTGTCAGAATTTACAGATGCCAGCATCTATATCTGCTCAAAGTGGTTAAGAAAAGGCTGTTTGATACTGGCACTGATGCAGGCCATGAGATAAGAACATCATGACTGTCTCGTGTTGCTTTTGCAGAAAAGTGGATTTTTGGACCATCCCAGCTGCGTGTACTCTCCAAAGCAGCTCAAAGACAGGATATCTCTCTCATCATTCAACATGACATGATTAATATCAAAAACTGCACAACAAAGCACGGCAATTGCATTCGTAATCACTAGAATGTTCTGCGTGATAGTGTGATGCACATCCGCTTATTTCAAACAACTAACCAACCAAGTGTTGACAGCTGGAACTTGTGACCTCCACTGACGAATGGGGGAGCTCTAATTAGCTGTTTTTCACACAAAAGTAATTAAACAAATTTGGATGGAAAAAGGAAAGTCTTATGTGACAAAGTCATGTTGCCATAAAAATAATAATAAAAAAATGCTTGTGCCTTGTTGGGTCAGTAGTGCAGCACACCCTCACCAAGCACTATTTTAGGATCGCTGGGCATCCCTTTACTCTCAAAACAACAAGATGTTGGAAACACTTCTTTATATTCTGGTCCATTTTTCATGATTGCATCACATTATTTCTGCAAATTTGAAATCTGTCCAATTCACATTCATACTGGCGAACTCCTGTGCTACCATATCCTTGTTGCATGTAGATCTGGTGACTGGGCAGGTCATTGGAGTACGCTGAACCCATTGTCATGTTCATGTTTCCAGTTTAACTTTTGCTCTCTGACGTGGTATATGACTGTGCTGGAAGTAGCCAATTAGAAGATGGGTAAATTGTGGCCATAGAGATGCATCGGCTCTGCGACTAGACTCAAGTAGTTTGTGACATTGAATTGATGATTGATTGGTATGAGGGGAGCCAAAGTGCATTAAGAAAAACATTCCCCACACCGTGATACCTCCACCACCAGCCTGAATTTTTGACACAGGATAGGCTTGGTCTGTGGACTCATGCTGTCGATGCCAAATTTTGATACTACTATCTGTGTGCCGCAGTAGAAATGTAGATTCATCAGATCTGCCTGCTTTTTTCCTGTGTGTGCTGTCCTGTGTTGGCCAGCCTGTGTCCACTGCAGCCTCTGTTTTCTGTTCTTACATGTGTCTGAGTGGCTCTTTTGTCACTTTGTGAAACCTTCATATCACGGGGCAATCAGTTGTCAGTCAACTGAGGTGGAGCCGAACCTAATTCAACGGCAGACTAATCCTTTGCAATTAAATACCTGACCAAGCGTCGATATACGATGTAAAAGGAGGCTTTCACTGTCCTTATGTGACGCCAGTTTAAAATGAACCCTACCGCCTAATCCCTAGCCCATAACCCAAGCCCCAACCGTAAGTGTCAAATAACGACAATAAAGGCCTCCTTTTCCTAGACACTTGGTCAGGTAGCGTCACTGTATGTCAAGTTAAAGTGAGACTGTGTTGGTCTACACCATCTGAGATGTCAGCTCTCAGGTCATGTATTGGACTCAACGGCACAGACAACCTCAGCGAGCTCCGGGGCCACTTCTCTCCGTCACTCTTTCACTGCATGTTTCTGTTGTATTTTTCAGGCAATGGCTTCATCAGCCAGAGAGATTCCCCAGGGCTCCTGGGCGCTCACAGCGGGAACGGACTGGGGAAAGGGATCCCCAACAAGTCCCCTCCGCCCCCCGGCAGCATCAGCATCGGCAGCCGTAAGCCTGACCTGAGGGTGGTCATTCCGCCATCCAGCAAAGGCATGATGCCTCCTCTGGTGAGTTCCCTCCCCCCATTGCCTATAGACCCTGTGGAGACATGAGCTCTCCCCTTCCAGTACCTTCCGCCATTTTGTTTTTATGGGTACTGAATGCTTGGCCGTTTTTATTACTGTAAGTGCTCATATAAAAATGCCATTTGTAGTCAACTGAAACATCTGGCGTGCGAGTGAGCGAGCGATATTTCAACAGGAATGAGCATAAATTGGCTCCAAACTCTTCCCAACACTGACCTCACAATTATCTCACACACCCAGAGAAGTAATAATAATGAGCTGTGCCCTGTAGATGGTCTCTAATAGTCTGAGGAGGTACTCAGACCCTGCTGGTGTGCTGCTGTAGGTCCTCAGGCAGCTTTGTTCTAATCAGCGACGCGCAACCCACCAGGAAATAGTCTTGATCCCAGAGCTCATTGTGGCTGGAAATGCCCCCGAGTCAAAAAGTGGGCCAAAAAATACACAAACCCAGGAGTCAAATGAGCTGGTATTTAGAGAGCCCCTTCAAGCAGGAGCACTGATCTCAGACCAGTTTCTGCTCCCCACCTCCTCACTAAATACACTATGGGGGGGGAGACTGATCCTAGTTCAGCATTTGTACTCCGAGTCGTTTTATGAATATCAGCCATGGAGCTGCTGCAGGACCTCTATCTCTGCTGCCCAGGTGTCTTGGCAGCCAATTACTCACATTTAAATTAGAGGGTGTTTCTAATTATTATAATTAAAGAGGGAGGGAGTCGTGACCACACGCGTCACCTGAGGCAACCCAAGACTGTTATCGCCATAAATCAAATATCAGGAAGGCTGGAGAGACTGAGAGAGAGACACACACACACACACACTCACACACACGCACACACACACTCTCTCTCGGACACGTGCAGTCATGTTAGCTGACAGTCAGCTGTTCTGTACTCGCCTGTGGCCTGGCTAGTAGTGTTTTCTGTAAATAGGTGCTACGTAGCTCCTCCGCTGATCGCCTGGAGCTGCACATTAGCCACTGTTTACTATCAGGCATAAAAGGCAGGATCAGACGGAGGGGTGGGTGTATCTCTAGCTTTGGCCTTGATCCAAAGACTATGACTCATGATTGACTTCAGAAAGCAGTCACACCAGACCTCATTCAAATGTTCTTTTGAATACGTTGTACTTAAATGGGTCGCATAATGTTCACATACTTCCAACTGAAGCTTGCGTTAGGTGTTCATGTGATTCTGAAATGCACCAAAATGTTGCACATTTATAGTTTTGTTTCAAGTTTCTGTTTCGTGTTTCTAATTCTCTTTCCGATGCATTTTGCACTCACCAGTGCATCTAGTACGTAGCCAATCGGATATTCGGTGAAGAACATCCTGCTCACATAATAATCAGTGGACCGCTGGGGAGTTTGCATTGGCCTACACTGGGTTATAGCCCATGTTCCTTGTATCTTAATTACACCTCTGCTTATCTCATTCAGTTGGCTTGGCTGGACAAAATATGACCTAAGTGATCATTCCACTACCAGTGATCAACTTGCCTGGCCTGTCACGAGGCCAACTACCCAATGCAGTGGTGGCATGTCCCTCAGTGATGGTGGTAATAATGGGTGGTAATATCTATCTACTTTTTGTGGCAGATAGGGGGACCATTGATTATGTGCCTGCTGAGTGTGTCTGCACAGACAACAGACTATGTCCTGCTCCATCTTGGACAGATATCCTGATATCCTGTTCCTCTGAGCTCTTCAATCTAGCAGGCCTGCTGCCAGCACTGTACCATGGCAACAGGCCAGTGACATCATTGGGTGGTTTGCTTGCTCTTCCAATTAAAGTGAGTGGTGCCCTTTACAAATGAGCAGGAAGGAGTCCAGGATTAATCACCTCATCTGGCCCACTGCTGTAGTTATTGATAAACTGTCCTGGGCGGATGGTCTCTGCGCCATCAGTTTATCAGCTTGTGCAGCGAGACGCAGTCGTGCCCTTCGCACACTGATGGATGTGCACGTCTATAAACGTACTACACGCACTTTTGCCACCCTGTACAAGGTGCACGTGAATGTGCTTACAAACACACACGTGCTATACGCAGTAACCTGTTCTGCACACACATACTCACACACACACACACACACACACACACACACACATACGCACGCACACTAAACTCCCTCACTTTCCCAGGCAGCGGTTTGATCCCTGACCCCATTACCTCATTGTTTGTGTTGAGGTGTAGTGCCGTATAATGATTACTCTTATGGAGGCTTATGAGGTCATGACCTCCTGGATACGAGCTACTTTCCTTAAGTCTCTCCCGGAGTATTAGTGAACCTGTTGTAAAGTGATATCATGGCTGCTCATCCATTTTAAGTCTGTGTTTTCAGTCTGTTGCCAGTTATAGTTCTGTTTCATGCATATTGGAGTCGAGGAGATCCTGAAGTCACCGCATTTTTTTAGCCAACAGGAAGGAAACTAGGTCTTGTAAGATGACCTTTCACCCTTAGTAATGAGGCCATCTTTTCTTCTTGTGTGTTGTGGTGGGCAGTCTGAGGTGGAGGAGATGGAAATGGTGAGTCTGGAGGAATGCCTGGATGATTTCAAATATTGCCTGAAAAATACCTGTTTTGAACAGTCAAAAAAAATTTAACTCATGAAACACAAGTACGGGATAAAAACAGAGCTTGAGCTGAAAAACTCCCTTAGCTTTAAGTGAATTAATGAACTAATAAATAAGTGCCCTTTTTTCTCGGGCTCTGAAAACCAGAAGCATCACAAAAAAAGAAACAAGAGTTGCATGAATAAACCTAACAAAAAATTTAGTGTCAAACATTTATCTCAATTGAGCAACTCATCTCTGTCCTTCACCCTACTCCGTGTGGAAAGATTAATTATCCTCTCTTCGCAGCACCACACGCCTTGGAACTCTCCGTTGTTTTGCATTTCCTTTTAGTCAGTCCTTATTCGTCCCCCTAAAAGCCTCTTGAACACAAACTCTTCCTGGAGGCTTTGCCTGTTTTACAGGATTTACATAAGTGCTCTTTCATCGATTTGGCCCTGGTGTTGAAGGGGTTACACAACAACCTCTGTGAAAGAGGGAGAGAGTGAGAGAGAGGGTCTGTATGAAGAACATGAACTCAGTCCCAGCTCTGTGCTTATCCTCTGCCTCACTGCATGCTGATTGGCCGGCTCATGGTGGGTGGAGCCTCAGCATTCCACAGTCACTGTGTCCTGTCACCGGTCAATGACGGTTATGCCTGCTGCCTGACCTTGTGCTTGCTGGAGTTATTGCATTTTTCTATAGAAGCAATCTCCTTCCAGTGTCAAGGTTTCATCTGAGGGGTGTGCTACAAAGCTATTTCAATATTAGCCAGGCTTTCTTTGCATGAGCTGGTTAAGCAAAACCTAAACTCACAATCAGATGTCAGAAGTCACCATAACAGGTTAAGGGAGATTCACCTTTGTGACTTTGGAAACCCCCAGCTTTTGGTTCAACACATCAGTGCTTAACTAATTTATTAGACCACCACCACTGTCAGGTATATGCCACAGCTGCACTAAATTAACAGTGTTGGTAATTTCCAAAATCATTTTTTTATATTTCCGTTATGGTTAATCCACCAGTATGCGCAAGCTCTTTAATTGAAATGGTATTTTTAATGTTTAATTGTTATCCACCAATTTTCAAATGTACTGTTTTACAAAAAAGCAGAAAATAATGGCTAATCCCATTATTATTTTTTGATAAAGATGCCAAATAGCAGTTAGTTACTTGCATTCTTGAACAAAAAAAAATTAGTTTTAGGGATTAAATGCAATAATGCAAGCTGTTATCAAGGCCTAAAGGTGGCCATATAAAATATTAAGTTTTTTTTTTTTTTTTTTAAGTGTATGAATATATGTTTTTATGTATTAATAAGGACTGTTTAGTTTTTCTCAGTTTGTTATTGGCAAAAGAAATAATATAATTTTTAGTTTTAAACAAGTTTTTGACAAATTTCTGAAATATTTGTGTTATCTCATTTTTGTGACAGGTGGTCTAATAAATTTGTTAAGCACTGTACCTCTCTGTCCCATGTATCTCGCTTCGCAGTTCAGCCTTCTGGTGTATACGGTCACATCTCTGTTTTGGTGTCGACACCCGATTTCAATTGAATTCCAAGTGCCATTTGGTTAGATGTGCATGCGTTTTTGTTGATTCGAGTCAGCAGATGACTTTGCTGGGAAGCCCTCCAAAAAGCCTATTGAACTGTATGAACTGTGTGCTCATGATGCAAAATCTCCATCTGTGGCACTTGAACTTTTAATTACCTTTTAAACCCTCCGTCTCACTGTGTCGGGCCCAGATACACTTGCATCCTCTTGCTCGCTGCCTTATCGGAGAAAATACGGTTTTAAGTTTTTTTACATTTATTCACGCTATTGTGGAAAAAATATGATATTTGCCTTTAACCTGCATCTCTGGATGGTACGGACAGACAAAGGTTTACCAAAGCATATCCAATGAGGACAATGATGTCTGAGCGATTGGAGATTAGAAGTATTCAGAAATGGTTATAGGCCTTGCCCTTTATGCAGAGACTGCCAACCAGATTCCTTCCATGTTTTAATTAAATTGCGCAATGTGTAGGGTGAAATGCCGAAATGCTACCAATTTGTCATTGCGTAATTTTGCTGTCAAAGTGATGGATTGTAAGCTTACGGATCTGTCAGAGCATCGGTGAACCTCGACCCGTCTCTGGTCTTTAGGGACTGGGCAGTTTTGGAGGCTCTTTTTGATTAATTAATTAATCTATATGATTAGCTCATCTGTTCAACATCATATTACCTTATTGCAACTTGTCACATTGTTATTAGTCCTTAATTGCCCCCGGCCCAGCAATTCTGGAGTCTGTCGCAGTCGTCAGACTATGAAATAAGACTAAATTGAATTTCATAAAAATTGTAATCGCTAGTTAAAATATCAAATAATGTGCTGTTGTAGTGTTTTCAGTATAATAGTGGGTGAGTGGGCTTTTCAGATCCCACATTAGTGATTTTACATGCATTTTCCGTATCGGGCAAACATGTTTGGAATTTGGTTTATGTGTGAGAGTTACTCATTATTCTGGACATTTGAGTGGTAGTTCATGTGGAAAAAGTTAATATGGCCTGGGAAATATGGTGGCATGTAGCACGGTTATACTTCAAATAAACAAGGCTAGTCACCTGGCACTGTAATTTATAAAAACATGAATTTGTATAATCAGGAAAGTTTATGTCGTAGTGTTCACAAGGCCTTTGAGTGGGTGTTCCTGTAAAAATCTTACCAGTTATCCAGCCCTGGAAGAACAGTTAGCCTAGCTGCAGCAATATGAACTATTAGCCTACCAACCTGCGGGATTCTGTTGTTTCCATACTTTAAATTCTGTGAGGCACTTCTCTCCTTTTTCATAATTTTGGGAATACCCAGTCATAGCACACGTTCATTCATGGTAACAGTGACCATTGAGTTACCTACCTCCTAATTTTATTAGACTCTTGGTTACTCCTTTACCAAACGTGCATTGACCTGAGCTGTGGAACTACAGGTTTTATTTTACAGAAGAGCAAATTACTGCAGACATGTGAGCCTGTTTGCTCTCATTGACTCCTCTGCTGATGGCTAGGTTTCCTCACAGGTCGAGAGCCTTTCAGTGAGCTGTTCACTGTTAGCGGCTAGGTAGCATTAGCCACTCAGACTGCAGAGGGCCATTATTTTTCTGTTTTCACAGGGCACATGTAATCATTTTTTTCTACTTTGTGGTCTTTTAACAGTTCAAGTACGAATTAATCTGGCGGGAGACGGCGTACTCTTTCATAATGGCCTATATGTGAAGAGAGGAATCATTCAACTGCTGCACTGGAGAAAAACAGTGTTCTCGTACAGAAAGTGCTCATAGCTCACCGAGTATGACTCAGGATACAGTCCTACCCTTTAGCACTGATGGTTTTTGCTGCTGGAACAATCAGTGAAAGTAATTTTTTTTTTTTTAAATGCGGTGTATGACTTCATTCTCTGAAAGAGACTGACCAAGATGATGCAATTTGGCCACAGATTGTTAAGCGCTCGGTGGGGTGAGGGGGTGTGTTTGTGCTTGAGTGTGCATGCGTACTTGAATCTGCATTTGTGTGAGATGGCATACGTGTGTGAGCACGTTTTCTCTCACGTGAGAGAGAGAAAGCATTCCACGTGTATGTATGTCACAACCGAAATTCACCTGTGTGGGGTGTACGCCAGTGGTCATGACACAAAGCCACCGCCGCTACAAACACAACTCAGAAACTGACTTATTTGACCCAAATGTGAGTATAAAAGCATTAGCTGCTGTGTATCAGCAGAACTAGTAGATGGTTATTTTGAAGATCTCAAAGGTTATCCTAGGAAGATTTACAAGTCAAGTGCAGGTTTTCGGTCTCACTGTGTTGGGTGTACCTACACCAGTGATGAAAAAGCCACTCTTTTCAGTGTCCTCACTCCAATTTCATTGGTGTATAATGTAGGAATTGGACGCACTTTCTCTGTCCTCGCTGCCTGTGCTCTTATCCAAAGCCATTTTCTGTAACAAAGTGACTCAAGTTAGCAGGTGGGTTGTAGAAAATAGTTGGTCTGTTGGTAGCAGACAGCAGACTGTATCGCTGGTGTTCTCAACTTCCTCGTCATCGAAGGTGATATTTCGGTGGTTAAAGATGAAGTGCATGGTCGAATGGCGCACTCTGGTGGACAAAGTCTTCTATGAAGGATAGGATGCATGTGATTGTATTTATATATTATGTATTTATATTATGTGTCTTTCCAATTGTGCTCCTCGGCAGTGTTCCCTGTAAGAGAATAAGCATTCTTGAAAAGGGTTTTCATGTGACACTCACTGGCGCATTGGCATCAGATTCTCCAAACAGGACTATAACATCATTTCCTGCTCAGGCCAGCCACTGGAAGAGCACTGTCGTACACACATCCACACAAATACAATATCATAAATGCACTGGGACATAACTGTGTGTGTACATTGGTATGCACATTTATGTGTATGGCTGTGTTAGTACACATCCTTGCTTATATATACCTGACTTTGTTGAAGAATATGATAATCATGTTTTTTTTCTCCCCCATATTAACAATGATTGAGTGGCATCTCATGAAATCATAATGATTTCATCAATTACTGTAATGAGCAATCAGTTACTCTCATAAACCAATGGAATTATTCTGCTCTCCGAAGGGTAATTCAAATGATTGGTTCAAATTCAAGGGGCTGGTAAAAGTACACGATGACTCGACCCATTGTTGACCTAATGAAGCCTCGCTCTCTCTTCAGTGATCTCTTCAGACTGCCTGTAATGAAATGCAGATTCATTGATGTTATCTCAATATCGGTATCTGAATATGCACCTTCAGGACTGATATGTTTTGGGTTGAAGGTGAGACAGACCCAGAATCTCAGAAGACAGCAAGTGCGTAATTGTATTCTGCATTGTAGTTTGATAGATGCCTTTAGTAGTCTCCTGTTATACAATGCCATGAAAAACTATTTGCCTCCTTCCTGATTTATAGCATTTTGCCATATTTGTGTTACCTTTTTCAGATGTTAAATTGAATTAAAACAAAGACAAACTGAGTAAACTGTAAATACTTTTAGTAATCATTATTTAATTTATTGAAGAAGTTATAATATACTACTAACCCTCGTGTAAAAAGCAATTGACCCCTTTTATTGATAATATGGTTAAATTGAAGTAGGCATGATTATTGCCTGCCCTATTGCATATCAGCATCACTGAAGTAGAACCCTTCTAACAATGGAAGGTAGTCTAAAGGGCTCAACAAGCAGCACTGTATGCTGCGACCAAATTCAAATTTGGAAGTAATGCAGAACAAAGTAATTGAAATAAATCTACTTGATAAGTGTTTAAAACACATTCCACCCCCCAATGTGGCTGAATTAAAGCGATTGCAAAAAAAAAAAAAAAAAAGGGAGTGGGTCGAAATTCCTCTGCAGAAAAACTGAAAACTGATCCCCAGTTTAATTGGAGCAGTTTATGGCGGCAGTTTCTGCTGAAGGAGCACAATTAGGGTTTGGTAGACCATTACTTTTTCATATGAGTGATATTGGCAAAGTCGATTTCTAGCAAAGAATGAACCTCAAATACTACCCATTTCTGCTTTATTCTGATTAAATTTAGCATGAAGATCTGCAACCATTTAGTGCACTAAATGCGCTTAAATAAAGGAGATCAGGAAGGGGGAAAATACCATCCTCGGCGATGCATCTTCATTTTATTTAAACTAAAGTAGGTCAACAGAGAAGCTGAGAGGCTCTCACAGTGACAGCCTAGGGAATAGCAGCAAATAGGATATGCATAGCCAGCAACAACCAATCTAGTTCCTGGAGATCTATGGTCCTGTGAGTTTTCACTCCAGTCCTGAAAAAGACACTCCACATTCAGCAGCCACTGACTGCTAACTACTTCTAGTCAAATTTAGTGTGCCAAATTTGGGTTGAAATGGAGATTTACAAGACTGCAGATCAGGGAACTGAAGTGCTTACCACTGGCCTAACAAGGCTGTATATGCACTTCTTGAGAGTGAAGATTTATGGGGTCACTGATTCTATGAGTGTTTGCTGGTTTTAAGAACTCCACACTCGTAGCGAGCATTGTGTATCCGGAGTCTGTGAATCCTCCACACTAGTACTGAAGAATGTGTATCTGTAGTTGAAGCTGGTTCACTGCTGGCTCTACCTGCCTTGACTTGCTCCTGCTCATTCATGGTGGGTAGGGAAGTACAACTAATGACCATTGATTCATTATCGAGTGTCGCCCCCAGTCTCAACCCTCTGTGTATGAGGCCATTGTTGATTTGAGGTCTGTAATGCATTTGTGGACAGAATAATGATTTCAGAGCATTGTTTGGAGACTTGCTTGATTTCCTTGGCTCGTCAGCAGATATCCTAGACTGCAATGTGTTATTTTTTTCTATGATGCTTTCTGGCAGAGGCTGATGTTTTTCCAGGCCTCTAAAGTACATAGTTTACATTTAAACAAACCATATTATACAACAGCTACATTCATTTTGCAGCTATAATCTCAGAGATCATACTTCTTGAATTGAAAACCCCTCTAATCTCTGCTCTCTGGTTATGAAATTGAAATTTTACTGGATAAACTTGTTATATTTAAGTTAGATTGAGGCTACACGTAAGCATCGCTGTCCGTAGTATTCTGGAATAAAGAATTGCAGCCAGGGAAGGACTGTGTTCTCTCTTGAAACAACACCTCTACTTAGTGGCCAAGATGTGAACTGCACGAATACGTAAGACGCTAAATTGTCAGTGGCTGTTGCATGCAGCTTGGGCAAGATCTATCGCACTTTCTGTTGACAGTCAGATTATGACGTTTTAATGTGTTTTTCTTGCCCCTTTGATGATTATAAATTGGACTGCATCTCACTAAATTTATTGTTTTGAAGTAAGGAGCAACATCATTTTAGGGGAAACTACGGTGTAGGCAACAGTTAACTAAACATTGAATATTTAGTTAAATACTGACAAACTCATTGTTACTTTAGCTGTCTTCAATAGCATAATGGAGGTGATAATAACTTTTAAGCATGGTCTACAAGTTTGGGCGTATGTCGGTGCATGATGGTGGGTTGTACATGGATGTGTACGAGCGCATGAGCTAAACACTGTATGTGTGCATATGCATACATATGCTTGAGTGTATCGATGCAAGTGTCAGAGTTTTTGTCAGTGTATGTTCAGTGTTGGACAGACTGCTCTCTTGTCTGCAGAACACACAGAGGATAAGCAGCTCCCAGTCACAGCCCCTGGTGACACCTGTGGTTTCCGTGACGACTCCCAGCCTGGGACCGCAAGGGCTGGTGTACTCAGCCATGCCAACTGCCTACAACACGGGTGAGTGTTACCCCTAACCACCTTTACCCCTTACTGTACACTTCACCCCCCCCTCTTTCCCACTATTAGTGAGTGCACACTCCACCCCTTATCACCATTATAAGTGCGCACTCTACCCCATTATCACCAATATGACTACGCACTCCACACCCCTTACCACCATAATGAGTGTACAGTCCAGCCCCTTGACACCAATATGAGTGTACAGTCCAGCCCCTTTCCACCAATATGAGTGTACAGTTCACACCCCTTACCGCGATTAGTGAGTGCACACTCGACCTTCCTTACTCTTTGTGGTGTAGAACTTCTAAGAGAGTAATGCTAAATTGTATTTTTTTATTTTATTTTTTGTGGTCATGTTCTCAATTGAAAAATTGACTGAGCTTGCTTCCATGATGTTGTCATTAACAATATCATCATGATGATTCAAAATGTGTAAAATGTAAATTTACACCATGTACATTTTTGCCAACACTCTTGCTCTGTCCACTGTTGCATTTCACTGCAATCAAGGCTTGTAAACACTCAAGTCGGCCACTTCCTGACTGGAGTTGGCGATAAAGTTCACTAAGTTGATGCATTGTGGGCCTGTGTACTCGGCCAAATACTGCCCTGAAGCATTATTGGCTCAAGTCTTAATAGTCATCAGATTATGTGCGAAATAGGATACATGCATACTTGGGTTGAAAACTTGACCTGCAGGTGTAGCTAATTCCCAACCACGCATGTGTAATCAACTGTGAGTAATGGGGCCTCACCAGCACCTCGGCGACTGTACACCACTCATTCCCCGCACCATGCCTGACGCTGTATGCTAACGGTGGGGTCACTGAATTGCATTACATTTACATCTTCATTTATTAATCTGATGGTTTTATCCTAAGTGACTGAGAGGAGATCAGACTCAGCAGAAGCCTATTACCCTAGTGTAGTGTAATGTGGGCACAAGGGTACTGCTTAAGGCGGGGACTGTGGCAGTTCTGGGGCGCAGACACGTTCTGTGCCCCGGTCAAGTATGTTCACATACTTGACCAGGATTCACCAAATCTGGCCCTAAAAGCCAAATCCAGCCCTGGTTTTCTTTTCCTTGCCTGAATCACTGAGCAATGACTGCCTCTGATTGGCCAGACTGTCTTTACACGTGACTCTCAGCTAAAGGGAGGGTAGAAGACCAACAGCTCTTAGCCCTCGAAGGACCGTGATTTGAGGAGTCCTGCAATAGGCTTGCCCTTTGTGTGGGCTGTAGTGTGCCCTTTGTGTGGGCTGTAGTGTGCCCTTTGTGTGGGCTGTAGTGTGCCCTTTGTGTGGGCTGTAGTGTGCCCTTCGTGTGGGCTGTAGTGTGCCCTTCGTGTGGGCTGTAGTGTGCCCTTTGTGTGGGCTGTAGTGTACCCTTCGTGTGGGCTGTAGTGTGCCCTTTGTGTGGGCTGTAGTGTACCCTTCGTGTGGGCTGTAGTGTACCCTTTGTGTAATCTCAGGGTAACTGCTGACTGTCCCTTTATGCAAATAGTAATCAAATCATAGTTTGGATTATAATGTATGAGTTTTTAATAGTATTATGTGACCATTGATTTAGATGGTGCTTCAGTCACAGAAAATGTGCATGTTGAACCCCTTTGAATACAAGACAATGATATTCAACAAATGAACCCATGTACAAAAATGAACTAATTCACGTGAGTATCGTACCGGCTCAGTCACTGAGCATCTGCCATTTTCACCGTAATCTCTGACCTCATTTTATTAAACTGGGACATGTAATCCCTGTTTTTTTTATGGTTGTTGCCGTGCAAGGCTACAGTATGGCTTCCAGATATGCTAAAGCTTCATGTGGTTAGAGTACAAACTGAAAACACTTCATATTTACTTTGTACATGCTAATGCTTGGTGGAAAAGTGCTGCAAATATATTTGAACGCTATTTATAACTTGGCAGTTGTATGGTATAAATTCAGGACCACTGATTAACCATGAGGATACCATGTTTGCTGCCTGTGTTTTCTAGATTATTCCCTGAACAGTGCAGAGCTGTCCTCAGTTCAGGGCTTCAACTCCCCCGGCAGCCTCCCTCTGAGTTCAGTGTCGGCATGGCAACAGCACCAGCTGGAGCAGGCTGCCCTAAGTTCACTTGTGTGAGTACATCAATGTGCATGAAGCCTCCACACATCACCCATTTCCCTGATACCCTGGAGAGAACCTGTTCATGGATATCCTTTTAAGGTTTCCTGATCGTTTGAGTGAACTTACAAAAGTAAAATAAGATTTTATTGGGCTCAAAACATTTATTGTATACTTGTTTTAGAGAAGCATTTCTTAAAGCTAATAATACTTTGTTGCCTTCTATTCATTGTCTAGATTTGTGTCAAGACGTAGAATAACGGATTAAGGTAGATTGCTGCTATAAAAATACTATTACCATTTCCACATTTTTTTCCGCACCATTTCTCAAAAACCGCTGGTCCGATTGTAATGAAGTTTGGAACATAAATCATTTACAGCATGATGGTTGTCCTGGACCTAAAAAATATGGCCCTTTTGGTACTCTTTTAATTTCAGGGGGTGCTGAATATATAATGAGGTAGAGAATTTTCAAGTCGAGAGCAAAATTTTGAAAAACGTTTGCATTTTGTTAAAGTATCCAACTGTAAGAGGTTGAGCCTATTGATGCTGGATCAGGCAACCTGTGTGTTAAATAAGAAGTTGACATGTCTGTTAGTTACTGAGGTGTGGTGTTTTGAGACTGTCATGATTTGCCCCTTTGTGGCGGCCATCTTGGAAATCTAATTTGCATAATTTATGCAAATCACCTCCATCCCTGCTAATTTGAATGTTTGCTTCTCATATCAATAAAGCAATTTGATCTAAGTGATGAAATTAAGATTTTCATGCTTAATAGTAGTCAGGTTTTTTTGTTATTTTCACATTTTTAGGCTAATATTTTGCAAGGGTGCCAGTAATGTTGGACAGCACTGTATCTTGGTTCTGTAAAGCTAAGCAGTTGATTTGCATTTATTGATGAGTGCAATATTAAAATGATTAATTCAGAATTTTTGTGAAATTATTCAGAATTTTGATAAGTTGTATAGAACCACAACTGTCGGGGCCATTCTGGACTGTGTAGACTTCGTGTTCTACTTCAAGCTTGAGTACTTTCCATGGAGACTGTTGACAAAATTTGGTCAAAATATTATGTTCTCTAGCGTAGTAATATGCTGTGTCGCAAAGACAGTAATAAGAATCGTACATAATACTAGAGGCACTCGGAGAGCGCAAACCTTCACAAAGCCTACCCTCCACAATGGTGAAGAATCATTAAAAGAATTCCTGGATTCAGATCGTGATCCGGATCACCACCAAAATTTAATGGATTGTTGCTTGTGCCATCCCCAATTCCTCCAGAAAATTTCATTGAAATGTGTTCTTAACTTTTTGAGTAATCATGCTCACAACCAGACAAACAAACCAACGGTGACGAAAACGTATCTCACTTGCCGGAGATAAGACACACTACTTACATCTCTTATCTTTCTTCTTCTTCTCCCTTTGTTCTCTTGTGGTTCTCTCTCCATCTCTCCTCCTTGTAGAGGCGGTGGTCACTTACCTCAGGGCTCCAGTCTGACCATAAACACCAATCAGAATGTCAGCATCAAGTCTGAGCCCATTTCCCCGCCCCGGGAGCGGGTCACGCCTGCCGGCTTCCTGCACCAGCAGCAACAACAGCAAACTCTGTCCTCGTCCTCCTCCGCCGCCCTACCGTCGCGGCAGGAAGTGGGGCGCTCGCCCGCGGACAGCCAGAGCTCGTCCTGCAGCTCCTACGATGGCAGCGACCGCGAGGACCCCCGTGCAGATTTCCAGACCCCGCCAGGCCTGGGCCGACCAGCGGGGGGCGGCACCGAGGGCCGAGAGAGCCCGTCCATAAAACGCATGCGCATGGACGCCTGGGTCACATAGGACCGCCTCCGGCAACCGCCTGTCACCTGTCACTCATTACAAGTCTATTTGGAGAGAAGGGGTGGTGGATTGTAAGGGAGGCCTCTAGATATTGTTGTTATTATTCTTATTATTATTATTATTTAACTTGATTTAATTTTGAACGTGCAGTAGTTGAGAGCAGCAAGATTGACTTATAAAATATGTCACAAGAAAATTAAAAAAAAAACTTTGAAATGGACGAACAAACAAAAGACTGAGTTATAGTTGAGCCTAATTTTATGAGGTACTCAGATGCAAAAATTTGCAGGTTTCCAACGGCCCAGTGTATTTTCAAGAGTAAATTCAGGAACTCATCCACGTGCGAACCAGTATTGTTTGTTTTATTCATAATCCAGTCTGACACATCTTTTTCGCATTTCAGAGGAAATTAAGGCCTATTCTCAGAGAGAGCAAAAGTCTAGGCATCCTGAAAAATGTTTTATCTCGTAATCAAGGAGCTCTTTCCACCCTTAAATGTTTTTGTTACTTTTTTAAGACCGTGAGAAATCATAGGATAGAGTCTCTGCGGGTCTGGAGGCCCAGAAACTCCTTGGTCAGATTTGACGGTTTGTTCATAACTGGGGGTGCACTGATATATTATTGAAACAGTTGGGGCAAAAGAATTGGCCAAGCACTAGGGGTAAAAGCAACTGAAGCAAAAATTAAAAAAAATGTAAAATTCATATTCTGTTGAAATGGTTAAAAAAAATTATTATAATTTACATTTAGTATTGAATTGGACGCGTAACTGAAAGTTACTGCTCTCAAAATTTGCTCCCACATTTTTAGTGATTATGTGAAGGTTAAATACAATGTTCGATCAAATATTCCTTTCATTCTAAGCCAAAGTTGTGTCCTCATTTTTTTTTTCATGAAAGCATGGGTTTTCGTCGCTCTTACTGAGTTTGTTTGACTTAGATTTTTACTCCGCTTTATCACAAATGATAAAATCACATGCAATGATGCATTTAAACAGTACCTAAAGCCATGCACAAGAGTCCTTTTGTTTGTAAATTTAGACTTGAGCCAAACTTTTTTTTTCTTGTTTTGTATATAGCAACTTTAATATATAATGAATATGTATAAATATATCACCTTTGGTGTAAGTACATATATATATTGTACCTTGCACCAGATGAGAAGAAACAAAGTATATTTTTGTGGATTACTGCCAAGTTTAAGAGGCAAAGTCCTTACTAAGTAGAGTATTCACTGGTCAACATGGACTATTTTATTGATATGCTGTACTTTCCGCAACAGAATAACTGGTTAGATTCTTTAGAGAATTGTGTCTGGGTCGTCCTCCCTTTAATGGTAGTGAATTTGTGTCCATATGATACCGTGATAGAGGTGCTGTAGGGTCACGCTCCACTGTACATTTCTGTAAAGAAGAACTGTAACGCTTTGCAAAATGAGGCAGCTTTTGGAACAGGAATACTGTCTCAGTCAATATTTGGCAGTTTACTGCTCTGCCATTTAAAAACCAGAGGCCACGCATCATTTAATCCACACACGCGCCCATTCAGAATTCTACATCGGATACCTCAGTCAAACGGAATTCATAGCCAGTGGTGTACAACCTAGCAAAGATATGAGCCATTTGTGCACGTGCAGTTCATTCTTAAAATGGAGTTTCACTATTGCTGTCGTTTTAGAAAGTTCTCAGAGGTTTTCCAGCCTTAAGAACTCGCCCGGAAATAGATTCTGACAATAGAGCAGGTTTAAACTTCCTGAAAACTGACAAAGCTGGCGTGGAAGTTTAGACGCTGGATTCCAGACAATGGTCCCTGTAATTAACTACAGTGTCCAGCTGCACATGTTTGAAATTAGGCAATGCAGGGCCCATATGGGAGCATATCTGTGGCCTTGCTTTTGGTTCGGACAGCACCTCCCTGCCTTCTTTGGTCAGCAGTCGTAACAGATGATTTAGCTGCTCTGCAAAACGAAAGTGCAGAGTTTAAAGAACTAATCCAAACTTTATTTCACTGCTAGGATGCGTATGCACCCAGAACTCAGACATAGCATTGACTGCTGAGAAGAATTACCCTCTTTGCATTTTGTGTCCGTGTCCCCGTGTTGAAATCTGTGGCCTGCTCCCCGCCCTGAAGGCCAGAGCAACCAATGATAGACTGATAAAGACCTTTGCAGTCTCCGCCTTTTGTCAGTGCCATTGGGAGATGGAAGTCACGTGGACTAATAGTGTCACTGCACAGAGTGCTTGCTAATAGTCACTTGCACAGTGTGTTTTTTTTTTTTTGTTTTTAAATAGCCAGCCCAGTTTATGATGAATTATGACTGTTATAACCCACCTTCGCTTTAAAGTTCCCACACAGACTGCACTAATTGACAAAACTCAGCGTAACTCATGGACAGCCATTTTGCACTGCACGGTGTTGACACTAACCTCGACTTCTCTCTATCGCTCCGCAACTGAAAGGGAGGGCCAAAGCAATGCATACATCCGTGCTCTCTCTCAAACACACACACACACACACACACACACATTAACACACACTGGCCAGTGCATGCAGAGTTATACTCACCGACACATTGCACGCACATTCCCTGTGTCTGACCTTTGGTTTTCAATTATTTATCCCTGGATTTTACCAGCATTTAAATGGTCACAAGACAAGTTTTATCATTCTGTCCACTGCCCATTCATGATGAAGGGCATTGTGCATGATCCATGTGGATCTAAAATACAAACATTTCATATTCGTTAAGAGCTAAAAATGAGCAATAATAAATAATTTGATAACAACAATAGTATTAATTAAGTGGTGGAAATGGTGACGGCAACGGCACCATGAGCCGAACAAGATTCCTTGATTTGCAATCAGGGACAACTTTTCCCTCCTGTTACAAGAACAGTTCAATAAAACAACATTGTTCCAATGAGCTGCCGGAATATTCTTGA
This sequence comes from Gymnothorax reevesii, assembly GCA_029721435.1. Taxonomy (NCBI): domain Eukaryota; kingdom Metazoa; phylum Chordata; class Actinopteri; order Anguilliformes; family Muraenidae; genus Gymnothorax; species Gymnothorax reevesii. The sequence goes on along the minus strand of CM056574.1, from coordinate 24,067,674 downwards.
TTCAGGTCAAATCCAGCACCTCATAACATCTGTATTACTCTAAAACCCAGATTTTAACCAATGAAATCATACGAGAAAGTGGAAGGATCTCATTATCCCACAACGCCCTTGGTTGTCCATGTTGTGTGACGTGCACAGAAGAATAACATAAGAAATATGTGGACTGGCGGACGCTTTGGGGGTTTAGTCCAACTTCTGGGAACCGAACAAGGATGCATTTTTTTTTGAATGTACAAGAAAGGGATTTAAGGAAATAAAAATAATTACCAGAAAAAAAAAAACTGTACTTTATTGTGCTGGAGTGCACTGCTTTGCATTATGGCTTTTATAAACAACTATGTATTTGGTAATTGTTAGTAGCTAGTAGTTCACTCAAGGAGCTGTTCGCGGTTCGGAATCAGGAACCGTTTGGCGGCACAAGCTGGACTTTGTTGCCATGGAGACAAAACAAAACATTTTGAAGTCAAAAGAGAAATTTAAGTTAATCAGCATTTTGTTTCCCTGAATGTGTTGTTTTTTCCTCATTATTCAATAAATTTAATAATGAACTTTTTATTTGAATGACTTTTAACAAATATGCTAGAGATTGTTGTACAAATTTGTATTCTGCGTTCACAAGTAAAGATTTTTGCTTTTACTGTGTGCATTGTAGGCTGTCACTTGTTATGCACAAAACAGATGAACACATAAGAACAGTATGCAAGTTCATTGGCTGTGATTATGTTTGTAATAGTTGCTGTCCAAACATCCCAAATCTGCAGTTGCCGGAAGTCTAAAATATTACTTATAACTTGAGTTTAACTTCAAACCTTCCAAATACTCACACTAACACTCAAAGTTGCACATGCTTGAAATGTAGGTGATCATAGCAGCGGTGCAAATTCATTCATTGACGTACAATGGTTCTTAAACGTGGTCCTTGTCGTGTACGGTGTATGCTAGTTTTTGTTCTACTGAGAATCCCGTAAATTTAACGAGCATTTAAACTAGGTACTTTTTATATGGGATGATTTAAGATGTAAGAATTTTGTGCATTGCTTGTGCGTATATTGCATGTTGGTTTATATTGTGAACAATGTATCTGCTATAACATGCATAACATTGCATAAATGGAGGAAGGCCGACATCATATATCACTGCAGAAATTAAAGACTGTGGTGAATCAGTAAGTTCTTAATTGCTGAAAGCAAGGCCACTAAACCATCAACCAAGATAATGAAGAATTTAAAGACTGCAAATAAATTAGTGGAACCTTCGTACAAATGGTATTGGATTTTGAGGGGATGACTGAATCTAATTATGTATGTAACAACGCAGGTAGGATTCCGTTCACCTCAACCTTTATTGTTATTATATTTTTTATTTTTTAAATCTCAGTTTACAACCCTGTGTCCGGAAAAGTTGGGATGCTGTGTATAAAGTACATAAAAACAGAATGCAATGATTTGCACATAATTTAAACCCTTTATTTCATTGAACATAGCACAACGGCAACATATCAGATGCTGAAACTGACATTGTTGTTGTTTTTAGAAAATATATCGGCTCATTTGAATTTGATGCAAGCAACACATTTCAAAAAAGTTGGGACTGTGGCATGTTTACCAGTGTGTCGTATCATCTCTTCTTTTAACAACACTATGAAAGTGGCTGGGAACTGAGGAATCCAACTATTGTAGTTTTGAAAGGAAACTATTTTCCTATTCTATCTTGAAGATTGATTTCAGCTCCTAAATACTTCTCAGCCTTCTTTGTCATATTTTTTGTTTCGTAGTGCACCAAATGTCTGAGAGTGAGAGGTCTGGACTGCAGGCAGGCTAGTTTAAAACTTGGACGTTCTTAACTGTCGAGCTACGTTGTTATCATGCATGCTGAGTGTGGTTTGGCATTGTCTTGCTAAAATAAGCAAATGTTTCCCTGAAAAAAAACATTCTCCGTATGGTAGCATGTGTTGCTCCAAAACCTGTGTATAATGTTCGGAATTAATGATGCCTTCACAGATGTGCAAGTTACTCATTCCATGTATGTTGATGCTCATCCATACTATCATGGATTCTTGCATTTGAACAGTGCACTGATAACAAGCTAGATGGTCCCTCTCCTCTTTAGCCCAAGGGAAGCAGCCTTCATGATTTCTGAAAAGAATTTCAGATTTTGATGGGTCAGTATACAGGACAGTTTTCCTTTTACCCTCTGTCCATCTTAAATGAGCTTGGGCTTAGAGAAGACAGTGGCGTTTCTAGAGCTTTTTTATATATTGTTTTATCCGTACATGGTAGAGTTTTCTCTTGCATATGTGGATGCAGTGACGAACTGTGTTCTCTGACAGTAATTTTTAGAAGTGTTCCTGAGCCCATGCAGTGATTTCCACTAGCTAATCCTGTCTGTTTTTATGCAGTGCCGCTTGAGGGCCTGAAGATCACGACCATTCAGTATTGGTTTTTAGACCTTGTCCCTCGTGTGTGAAGATTTTTCTGGATACCCTGAATCTCTCAATGAAAGTATGCACCGTGGATGATGAAATCTCTAAGTTGGTTGCAATTTTAAATTGAGGAATGTTATTCTTGAACGGGTGAACTATTTGCGCATGCAGTTTCTCACCGAGTGGTGAAGTCCGCATCATCTCCTGAAAGACTCAGCCTCTCACTGATGCTCTTCTTAAGCCTAGTCATGTTACTAACCTGCTGCCAATTAACCGAATTAGCTGTGAGATGCACCACCTGTTTTTCTTAGGCATCATACAAGTTTTCCAGTCTTTTGTTGCCCTTGCATCATCTTTTTGAAATGTGCATAAAATTCTAAATGAGCAGATATTTAAAAAAAAACAATACTATTACTCTGTTTCAACATTTGGTAAGATGTATTTGTACTATTTTCTCTTAGCCTAAATGAATGGAACAGGAGGGTTAACACTAATAATGTTCCCGGTCACATTGTACTTGATTAAAAATCCACAATGATACATATATTATCACCTAATGTTATGTTTGATCATTTTATCAACTTCAGCTCTTGTGAACATTACAAGTTTTGAACTTCGATTTGCTATGTATGTGCTGTAGGCCTAATTTACCTGAGGTCATACAACTCATTTTTTAGGGAAAAAACATTATATAGCTATTATTTTGACTATACCAAATACTTAGATGAAACATATTGTAGTATTTATCACAGAGTACTGAATGTTTACCAAGGCCATTTCAATTTTCTAAATAGATGATTTATTTAGTGGAACAAAAGCCCAAATCTACACGGGAAAACTTAACCATGTTATAAAAGTAATGTCTGAACCTTGAATGAACTGAATGAACAACTATTTTCCCATCATCCCTTAAAACAAACAACAGGTAGCACCAAAGTGTTATTCCAGTGTTCCTCAGTGGTGCATCATAATTCATCTTTGCTCTTCACATCCTTAGCTTTACAACTGTTTTCATTCTTTTTGAAGATCAACAATAACACTACTGATAACAAAAACAAAATCTTCACAATCTGCCAATCATAACACTAAAAACAAAATCTTCAAAATCTGTCAATCATAACAATAAAAACAAAATCTTCACAATCTGTCAATCACTGGTCAATCACTTACATTTTGTCTCCTCATGAACATGTTGGGCAGTGGATTGTGGCTGTTGCATGTTCCTGGTAAATGTAAACACTGCGTTTGTGACACACCAAGCTTGTTTTTCTATCTCGTGGTGCACACAGTTGACGCCTCCTCCTTGTGTGTCCTCCTCACTAATGCAGCACGGGATGGTGTTCGGGGAAGGTGCTGCCACCTTTGCATGCGGGGTTACACCACGGCCATAAAAATTCTAGGTTCCCGTGGGGGTTGCCATGGAAGGTGTGCGTGTGTGTGTGTGTATGTGCGTGTGTGTCTGCTCAAAGACACCTGCATGTTGGAGTGTGGGAAAGGAGCGTGGGAATGTGCTTGAACTCGATTTTATACACTAATTGTGGTCTTACCCATTCATTACTAATGACCGGTCATTTTTGACCAGGAACACCACAGGTCTATACAAGTTCAATGAAACACAAAAAATTTAATAACAATTCTCTGAATTTATTTTATGTGCTCAGATGCCATGTGTGAGGCCATGGAACCTTATGACGAACTGATGAAATTAACTGCATTTTTTTTTTGGAGAGAGAAGTTGTAAATCGGTCAGATTTGACCAAACGCAACAGGAGGGTTAAATTTAGCGATCAAATGATTTGCAAATCATTGCATGCTGTTTTTATTCGCATTTTATTTAGTGTCCCAACTTTTCTGGAAATGGGGTTGTAAATGTTGGCCATATTGTGCAATAAGTATAATATACATTTTGGAATACTTTTGGACTGCTAGGACATTTTTGGCATAATGTGGATTAGGATGGTAATCTCTAAGAGCTTTTTTTTAAAGATTTTTTTGGGGAATTTTTCCATTATTTGATAGTTTTTTACAGTGAGAGACAGGAAAGTTAGGGAGAAGAATGGGGAAGATATGCTGCAAATGACCCGAGCCGGAATCTAACTCGGGTCGCTGCAGGAAGTACACAGCCTTTATGGTACGCGCGCTCATAGACCGATGAGCCACCGGGGCGCATCTCTAAGAGCTTCTAATCTTCCTTATAAAGAAAAATTAACAGCTTGTTAAAATTCTAGGATTGCAAACATGGTTGAAATGAAAATCCGCTTACACAGGGATCCTCTCAAGGCTGAGTTTCAGAATGACTGGTGGCGTGAAGCTTCTGTTAAAACGGGTAACGATACTAAATTACACCTCTGCATTCCTTCGCACAGTAATTGTTTTATCTAAAGTGTCCAACAAAGAGTCCATGCCACAGTTACTGGAACTGCAAAAGAACAAGTCGGATAAGGTTCAATATCAGTTATCAGTAATACATTGCTGTGAATATCAAGTCTCCTTTATAAGGACGATGGACAATGCATTCTATGACTTTCCAAATTCAATTTGCAGTGCACATTTTGCCTGTGATATTGTGTTTGTAATGAGCTGTAATACACTTGTAGCGGATAATTAAGATCATGTGATTGCAGCTCTATTTAGGCTACCTTTTTCAAAGTTCATATTACTTTGTTATTAAATGTTTCTGTCTTTGCCAACTGGAATAGAAACATTTTAAAGTTATAGCGAAGTGCCATTACAGGTCACAGTACAAGAAGGTGGACATCACTCCTTTCTGAGTCTCGAACAATACTGCCTGAATAGGATTTATTATCCAGTACTATTTTGACTGCTGCAGCTTGCATTTGTTTTGAACTTTACATAGTTCCTCATCATCTGTCCATCCATTCACGCATCCAAAAGTTTGAAATCACCTGTGATTTTTACATAAAAGGGGAAAAAACTTGACAGCAACAAGTCAGCAACCGGAAACATAAATTGATTCAGTGCAGAGCAATTTCCAGGAAGGAGGTGACAAAATATGGAGTTGTCCGCTCCATCTCCTGATTTAAACCCCATAGAGCTGGTGTCGAATCACCTGGAGTGTAGAAGCTTTCAAAACACCTATGGAAAATACAGCAGTCCAAATTGAAATTTATTGATAATGATACTGCAGTGAAATCTATACTCGGAGCCTAAAATTTGCAAACCAGTGACTAAATCCCATGAGGGACAGTTTGAGAAATATGTAGACTCCATCCATTTATTCCTCACTTGGGTCACGGGGGGGAACTGGAGCCAATCCCAGCTGACTACAGGCGAAGGCAGTGACCCAGCTTGGACAGCTTATTCAGCACAGGGCGCCCACACCATTTACTGATGCCTGTGAATCCCATGCCTGAGGCCTGATATGCACGTGTTTGGACTGTGGGGGTACCTAGAGGAACCCTACGTGAGGAGAACATGTAAACTGCACACAGAAAGGCCCTAGGCCAGATTTGAACCCACAACCTTCTTACTGTAAGGCGGCAATGGTAACAACTGTGCTCCTAATAACTCCACTTTCAATTTTGGTGTTTTTGTAAAATCAACTATTATACAAAGGCTTTCATTGAATGAAATAGCAAGGACTACTTAAATAATGAGTGTTTACAAACTTTTAAGGTGTAGATCACTGATACAACTAAGTTCAGAGTAACATGACTGCTATTGGGAAATGTGAGTGGGTGCTTGTGTGCAAAATTGTGTGAAAAGGAGTGTGAGAATGTGGGAAGTGTGAAAAGGTTTCTATATTTTGTCTTCTTGCAGTGCAACAATCTGCTGTCTCTCCTATGCAGCTCAGTTGATTCACAGACTACCAGTGCAAAGGTCACTGATTCTAGTGCATTATTTACAAAATGATTTTCATGGCAAGATAGAGGAAGTTATTCTGATTTCTAAACACACCCTCCTATGCAAAGTGAATGGAAACACAAGGGAGTTGTTCATATTTACATTGCATGCATTGAGCTGTATTATGAAGCTTTTAGCTGATTCTATTGTGGTTTGACTTTTTTGAGAATTTCTGAACTCCTACATCAAATATTTAGGCCTTTTTTTGGGGACTGATTCTAAGGGACTTCGAGATGTGCAGTTCACACTGGCTCAGATTTGTTGTTGCATTTAGTCATTACACCAGCAGGTGGCAGTAACCCTGTCAATCCTTCAAAATTTACACAGTAACTCTATCCAAGTGAAGGAGGTCTATTTTGTTCATCCGAAATGAGCAGGGTGATTTTATGTTTTCTTTTTTTGTAAAACGGCAAGAACTTTCTTGACGAGTTCACATAAACTGCAAAAATATCCAGCTCATTTTTGACAAAGTCAGTTACTACCTTTGCTTATGAGGAAAGGGGGCGGGGGGGCGACACTGCGTCCCATGAGTAACACAAGGTTTTAAGAGACCATTCAGTAGAAATTGAGCTTTCAGTAAAAATGGACAATGCAGAGCTGCCCCCTTTTGCAGGTAAAAATAAAATAAAATAATACTAAATGTCACTTACGACCTTGTGTTGCTCATGGGACAATATGCCAAATATCTTTGAGCATTTTTTCCGGGTAAAGATGACCAAGTGAGCAAATATCTTCTGTGAGGGTACTTTAACTACCCCCATAACAGGATTATTCACTTTAGGGCATTTATTTTCATGAATTTCTGTATTTTATCGCACAAAGATTAAGTGCAGGATAAGCCTCCTATTGCACATGTAATAATATTGGAGAAAGTCATAATCAATCGCTCCCATGATCACCAGAAATACTGTGGCACTGTTTTTCCCCCAGGACTTCCCCTACCGCAGTCCTAACAGTAGATCATTGCTGTCATGGAAAAAGAAGATCCGTAATCATCATCCACATTGCCATGGGATTGTGGAGTATTTGATAAGGGTTAAGGAGTTAGCGGGATTCATGTGCTAAAACCCAAAACAGCTCTTTAACTTGAGTCCATGTCCCAGAGGTTGGAGGGTTTCTAGTTTTCCTCAGTGCTATAATCCAACTACGTCTCTTGTAGTTTTAAATTCAATTGACTTTAATTCCAAAGGGGAATTGCAGTGTGACGCCAATTTGTATGCGGCTTCGTTCGCATTTTTTTCTCCCTGTCTCATCGATCCATAGTCCATGTGAAAAATATATGGTGTGTTCGAAAGCTGGCGAAATTAAAGTCCATGACTTAATTACTCGATTCTAGGTCTGTCTGTCAGTCCGTCCGTCTATCTCTCAATCTGTCTATCATTTATGCAAATAATTGGAAATTACCCTGAAGTGTTAGAGTATCGTGTCATGAAAATGAGGTGATGCATGATGTGAGATTATGTGACTGAGTTGGGAAGCCCAAGTGAATGCCTACTTGCCCTTTAGTAAACGCATGGAAGGAGTGACCCTTTTGTTTATTGCGTTAGTGTGGTTGAATACTCCAAACCATTTCAAAAACGAAAGGCTTTGAGACCTCAAAAGGTGAATACTGCTATCAACATGCTAACGTTGAAGTGTTATGGAACTGCATCTCACACTGGTCTCAGATAATCAGCTTGTTCACAGGTTACATATAAGAAACAAAGTAGGCTTTCTTGTATTTCATTGATTTTTCACATTATCAACAACTTTGAATGGACACGGAGTGTATGGTTGTCATGAAATGTGTAGGCCTATGTTATGTTGCTTAACAAATCATACATTATCTTGGGCAACAACTCTGTTGCATATTGCCAAACCAATTTTTTTTGCATGGTGTTATGAAAATCAAAGTAGTCTAGCCCGCATTCAAATGCATGGTGCCAAAATACAGCTGGAAGCCAAAGCACAAATGCTAACAAATAATTTGTTACATATATTTGCTGTTGCAATGAGTGATTTGGTGCTGTTACAGTGTGGAGCATAGGGAAGCAAAATGGCTGCACTTGTGCATTGTTGGGAAGCACGCAAATATCAGTAATATCAGTGAATAAAACGGGTGGGTTTTTTGGATCGGGGATGCATCTGAATTCTCTGTAGAGCAATGAACCCTCCTTGTTAAAGGACATTAGCTGGAAATAGTTTGGCTGGTAGCCATGACGAGGCATTTTTGAACTGTCTATTTCATGAAGAAAAGGAGGCCAATAGCCGCTGTGCCACTTTCTACCAGCAAGGAAACAGGATCAACCCTGGGAGAAAGGAGAGATTGATTTTGGACCGCAAACCTTTGCAGCTATAGCAATTGGATACGTAATTTGTTTTGCAAAGTTTTCTGATAAATTGTGAAGGTCGGGGAAGTTGGGATGGAATCAGTTTTGAAGCTGACAGGTGAAGGTCTAGTTCCGTGACCATGACAACAGAGGGAAGGCAGTGCGCCACCAGGGGCCAGGCAGCAGCAATCAGGAGACAGTGGAGCAGGCAGGTTGAAGTTTGAGGTCTGGTCCAAGGTCAAAACCAATGAGTCAATTCACGGAGGAACACAGAGGTCGGGAATCTGGGGGCTGGGTATGGCGTCGACAGGGAACTGGGTCGACGCTGACACAAAAGAGGTTAGCAGACAAGAGCTGGGAACTGAGAGGAGCACGGGCACAAGAATCTGAATGTGAAATAAGAACACCAGACATGACTCAATGAAAACAGCACAGCCTGCTTATACAGAAATGAGGGGAGACTAGAAACAGCCAAGGGGAAAGCTGGGGAGATTTCACAGAGGGCAAACAAAGAAACAATGTTTTTCTGTGAATTATCTTATCAGGAAAGACAGAACACATGCAAAGCCCGAGCCCACCATGACACAGAGATCCATGGGCACAAGCTGTGACAGTGAAGGCTGCCTTCGCCGTCAAGCTCATACCACCTTGAGGGGAAGACAAAAGATTTTTCCACTACATGTCCCGAGGTATCTTAAAATCTCCAGGCAACTTTCCTTTGATCTGTGTGATTTTTTTTTTTTTCAATCGAATTCAAGGTAAAGCTGGAGAGGAAAGGTAAAAGGTGACCTTTTAAAGAGAATTTGGATACAGCAACTGTTTTCTTTTTCCCCAGAATATACGGCCTGCGTTTCAAGTCAGCTTTCTAGCGTTTCACCTTAGTTCGACGAGTAAAATTGCATTCCTGAATGAAATCAGTTCATTTTGAAGCTGCACTGTAACTTAAAAAAGCAACATTGTAACTAAAACAAATAAAAAGCAATGCCAACTCTACCGCTTTTGGCGGTTGCCAACCGCTTTCGGGGCGTCCCATTCTGGAAAGAGAAAAAAAAAAACGCTCCAAAAGCGGAAGAGTTGGTATGTTCAGCTAAAAGAACATTCTGCCAGCCGCCGCTATGATTTCATGCTGGCCCACGAGCACGCTGCATTAGGCTACTTGCTTCCGGGTTTTAGAACTACAAACTTGGAGTCAATGATGTCACAAAGAGTAAAATTTTCGCAACATGAACGTATAATCACAGGTTGCATTTAAAATTACTCTTATCTACTCTCCGAGTCGTACTCACCCCCATGTTAAAAAGGCGAACTGACCCTTTAATTATTGAGCAAAATATTACAAAATTATGTCATTTTGCGGATCTGTGTAAAGTGATTTACGATAGGAGAGATGAGTATTCAAAGAATGCAAGTTTCTCTTTATTGTAGGGATGCGCAGACAGAAAAAAGTGCACGAGCACAAGGAAATACGTAGGCTACTATAAAGCAACAGGCCGCACACTACACACATTCAAGTTATCGGCCGACAAGAGCTTCAGTGTGCGTACTATTCCTTGTTATGCTTTGCATTTAAAAAAAAATAAGAAATAGCTGATTTTGATAGCAGATGACTAAAACGGCATCGTAAAATAGCATAGCACAGTCACAGATAACATCTAAAGATGGCCTACTGTCGGAGAAAAAAAATCCATTGAAAAGAAAACATACTCATTTTCAAAACAACTCACCTTCAGCATGTATGCACAATAGTCTTGATTTGTAGAAATGTTACTATATTAAAATTACCGAAACATTCTTGGCAGGTCCAGACACTGTATTTACAGGGCATAATCATTTTGATAAAAAAGACAGTAATTCTGTGTTTATGCTGGAGCGAGCACTCACGGCATTTTGCCGAAAGCTCCGCAACAAATCCTTTCAAAAAAGTTTTCCTTATGAAAACATAGCCACTTGCCACAGCGTGCGATGCCAAAAATGAGCGAGTAAGAGATCATATATTGTCGGACCTCTACTAACACTTCGACAAGCAGAAACCTTCACTTTTCATCATGTCGATTTTCTGTCGCTAGGGACACGTGGGTATGGCAGTCGTCCTTATTATCATTATCAACTGTAGTTGTCAGCATAAAAAGGGCACTATTCAATTTGTCAATTAAATCACATGCCCCGATCAATAATGTCTTCCAAATGCATCTGTATTTGCATGCAATACTCCGTCTTTATTTTTTTGTCGTCGCACACATGTTCTATTGAAGCGCGTTCCCTTTAATCGTGCAGCCACCGAACAATTGACGAGGAAGTGGTCGGGCTCAACTTACAGATAGTTTCTTTGAACAAAACTAGTCCGCATCTTTATTTGTCTTGGGTTATGAGGATATGAACATGCAACTTCCTGCAGAAAACAGGTAAATCGAGATTTAAAATATATATATATAGTTTGGACAAGCGCGTGTAGCGAAGGTTCCTTGGGTTGCTTTTAACTCTCCAGGTGTGAAAACTGCATAACTTACCTGTTGATTACGGAGTGCAGTTTCATACTGTGTATCACATTAGACCCATTCAGAGTCTCTTTTTGTCGGCCGAAGTTTAAGAATGGGCTTACTTCACGAATCATTGTTTGGCTTATTTTGCATTTATGCTTTTTTTTTAAATAGGTTGCTGGAAGTGACGACTGATTTTTCATTTTGTTTTCGACTAAAATACCCCTACGTGATTATTAATGTTTTCGTGTTGGCCCATTATTGTATTCCTATGGGACCCATTTAGATCCTGTCGTTTTCGCCAATTTTTATTCATTCATTTTTTAAAATAATTTTTCATAGAAAATCCTATGCGTGTCTACCTTTCGTTATAAAATTGCCCGGTACATTTCTGTCACAGTATTACTCGCAAACACTTCTTTATTTAGACAAACCATACAGTTTTGTTTTGTTTTTTTTTTTTCCTATGCTGCTATATGATTGATTTTGCTTGGTTTAATTACATTGTAGCAAACATTTTGCAACCGCAGTTCCTGCTCAGTCACATCACACTTTGTATGCAATTATTTATTGGGTAATTCGCGCGGAGGAAGAAAAATAAGCTAGTCTGCGGCTTTTAGATGCACACATCTGTTACCCAGCCTTGGCTCCCCTTGTGTACCACAATGAATCGTAAGTGCAGTGATGCGTCCGTCATTTGACTGCGGCTACCAATTCTGATGTAGAGCGCATTATAATCCAAAACTGATCAACGGCTCTTAATGATGTTTAATTTAAATTTCTTTTGAACCTATAAGTGACCTTACGTAGACCATGGACATCGACAAGATGCTGGTTTATGGTTTAGGATATGTTGTTTTGATCCTGTATTGATATCCCGTAGGTATGAAGTTCGCTGGCATATGGCAAGTTTTCCTCATGAGACTCTGAGCATGTCTGAACATTTACAATTTTTTTTTCATCCAGCATGAAGAAAAAGGTGCGGCCACCACTGAACTGCGTGCATTTTCCCACCCTTTTATTGGGCTTGTATCAGCTGTTTCACTCGTTTTGCTTAAAAAAAAAGATCCCTTTAAATAGGGTTGACTTTGTCATTCAGACGTGTAACATTGTGCAACCACGATACGGTCTCCTTGACCCGTTCGGTATTGTGCTTGCATTGAGTAACAGCCAATGAAAGAAAAGCAAACATCCATTCCTCAAGGGGTGTGTCCTTCATAATAAACCCAAGGCTAGCGGTAGACCACAGTGGAGGATGCCACCAGGATGCAAAGAGCGGACTCCTCTTCTTGATTTGCTGGTGTCCCTTGCCTGAGATTATTTCTGTAAGGTGTGTTTTGGTTTTCATTTTGTGCCTTGGTATGGTTTTCATTGAGGTCTGGGAACTCTTGGGGTCAAGACAGGTTTCTTCGTGGGGCTCTGGGGAAACTAGGGGTATAACCAATGCATTTTTCCATTTTAAATCTTTCTTTTGTTTATACCTCTGAATTTCCAAAGTCGCATGTTCTTTTCTTTCAGATAAAGCAAGGAATAGTTGTGTTTCTACTGTGACATGCATAGAGCTATGATGTAATTGCATCACCAACCATGCAGTCATGCTTTACTGTGCTACTGTTATAAACAGAGGTTAGCAGTAGGGGGAGTATCTGTGACTTGTTTTGATGGCAGCATTTCGCCTTATGACTTATGACTAATATGAACACCAGATGAATTCAACCTTATCTGAAAAGTTACGGTGTGTACAGACTTTCATTCCAGTCATGCAGCTGCACACCTGATTCAGCAACTCGAGGTATTTAGCAAAGACTCAAGATTGATTCTGGAATCAGATGTGTTGCTGCGTAGCTGGAATGAAAGCCTGCATCTATACTGGAACTTTCTTTGAAGGTCTTCTCTAAATTTAGATTTGAATTTTGTAATTTTTTTTTTTTTTTTTTTTTTTAGCTCCAACACAAGGATCAAATGTTATTTTTCCAAAGCTGACAACTCCTAAAAGATATGTAGCTATTTCCTGGTATTTACTGTATTTCCATACATTGATACCCAAAGTATTTGAGGCTGTAAGTCACTGCAGGAAATTGAAACACACAATTCCAGTGGCTCATTGTGAAATTTGTCAATTTTTAATGTAATTCCGTTACAAAAATTGCAGTATAGTTTGCATACTGTATATTTTATTGTTATGAAGAATTCTCTTCCTTCTTATGTCTTCTTATTATGGCAGTGGCAGATCTTCCATTGTTAAAAGAATAAGGTTCTGTCCGACGTGAGAGGAACTGTCGGCACAGAGATCTCCTCTGGGAAAGTGACGAGTGGCTGCTCATTTTGTGTGGCACCCAATAAAATATCATGGAGTAATAAAAATAAAAGTTCAATGAACAGTGATCTCTGCAGACTGTATTTCAACAATTACCCTCATGCAGCTCCGATCGAGGCGGTGGAGACTCATCCGTATCTCCATCGCCTCATATTCCCACGATAGAGGGGGAGCCCTGCTGCCTTGCGCACCCCTCGAACAGTGAGAGCTGGAGATCGGAGTCTAGTTGGCCTCCACCAGTCTGTGCGCCGCTGCGCTTTAGCGCGATCTTAAAATCGGACCAATTTTTTTTTTAACCTACATATAAAGCATTTGAATTGCCAATTATATAGGCTATGTAAAATGAAATATCATGGATCTATAAATTTAATTTATTAAGGTCGATGTTATTCGCATTCATACGTGTGGCCAATGCGGAATTTTTTTCTTGGCCACAATTATTAGTGCGCCAGTTGATGACCATTCAAGTGCCGCTTATAGAAAGTACCTCTTAAAATAAGTTTGGCCAAGAAAAAATTATTAGCTTTGGACACACTTAAAATAAGTGTGGGCAATGGAGAAATGTGCATCTTGGCCACAGGAATAAGTCTGTCTAACGCAAATTTCGATCAATTTTTGTGCTTGGACGCACTTAAATAAGTGAGAATAGTCGCTTTCATCTATTAATGAATGAAATAAAACCACTGCTGCACTCCGGTTTTCCACCCCAACGGTGTTTACCGCAGCAGCGATAATTTTCCAAACTGCAGCCTACTCGGCTCCCTTTTTGCCACTCTTAAGGCTTCCAAATCAAATTATTTTGTTTTTCTCCACATCAGACGTGATAATTTAGATTTCCTCCTCAGTAAAGTTCTTTCTTTTTGTCTTTCGAGAGTACATGTCGTAAAGTAGGCAGGACTATGCCTCCCGGAGCATGAATTTTTAGGGGAGTGTCATGTAAATTATGATGGTTCCAGCCGCCGGATTTATCAACGCCACGCCAGTTCTACACCGAAATCAGCGACATACACACTTTTAGTAAATCAGAGGTGACACCTGGCGACGCTGATATTTACACCAGAATCTACACCAGATCTTACGCTAGTTTGATAAATGTGGGCCATTATGTTTTAAGCGAAAGCAATTAAATACTGTTGGTGTCAAGTATAGATGTGTTTTTGGGCTTGGTGAAAATGGTGGTTGTGTAGCTTTCCTCGACAGAAACTAAACTTTGAGAGCGAGCTGTTACCATTACAGACTTCATTACTCACAATATTTACCCATTGAATGATGCTTGAACACTGTTACAAAATAAAAACAAATGTTTCAGGATCCAGTTAGTGAAAGAACAACAATTTTCATGCATGTGACCGCTGATATTCATTATAAGCTCACATTTTGGTTCAGAATTGGGTGTTTCTACAGAAAACTGCATGATTACGGTAAAGACATGTCCACCAAAAATTTTCTATGGGATTCCACTGTTTTTTTATTCTTCAAGTAGGCCTTCCAAAGTATTAGTCGGTACTCAAATGGCAAAGCTGGGTTATGCCAGTCAATTTTAGCCAGTCAATACTAGAGGCACTCGAAGAGTGCAAACTTCCGCCAAGGCAGCAAAATCCAAATGTGCATGAGTGGGAGCAAAGTTGAGTTATCGCGTCATAGGATTTCAAGACGGCTACCATGGCGGCCATATTGTTTCACTGATTGCGGTCAAAATCAATAGGGTCTATCCTTGATGTAGTGGCAATCTACCCTTAAAATTTCAGACAAAACTGTGCATTACTTTTTGAGTTATCACGTGCGATAGGATTTCAACATGGCTGCCATGGCGGCCATATTGTTTCAGTGATCGCAGTCAAAATCAATCGGATCCATTCTTGCTGTAATAGCAATCCACCCACAAAATTTCAGACAAATCCGTGCATTACATTTTGAGCTATGTTGTTCACAAACAGACAGAAAAACAAACAAACAGGGGCGAGAACATAACCTCCACCCCAACTTCGTTGGCGGAGGTAATAAACTTAAGGCTTCCAAATAAAATTATTTTGTTTTTCTCCACCTCAGACTTGATAATTTATATTTCCTCCTCAGTGAAGTTCTTTCTTCTTTGCTGTCTTTTGAGAGTCCATGTCATAAAGTGGGCAGGACTGTGCCTCCCGGAGCATGAATTTATAGGGGCGTGTCATGTAAATTACGATGGTTTCAGCCACCAGATTTATCAAAGCCATGCCAGTTCTACACCAAAATCAGCGACGTACACACTTTTAGTAAATCAGACGTGACACCTGGCGAACGCTGATATTTACACCAGATCTTACACTAGTTTGATGGCCATGACCTGGTCAACATCCTAGGCCACCAACTTAGCTTAAACCTACTGCCTATCATTGCCAGATTTCAGAGAAGTGCCTGACAAAGCAAAGGCAAAAATAATTGCATTCTTTCTGCCGTAATTCCGTTACCAACACTTAAACCTTTGTATTGCCTTATACAAAATAGATTACCCCAAACTTTGTGTTACCCAGCTCAGTAGGCATACCAGTGGAACTGATAAAAGCACAGGCAAGTGGCTTCTGCATTAGAGTAATAGATGGCAGGTAAAAATGACATGAAAATTACTCTTGATCGCCCATTAGGCAATGACTTTCTAAAAAACAATTTTAGAGTTGTGAAAAAAAAAATTTATATCCTTTTTTTTTAACACAATTTTAACATTTTCCCCAATACAAATCCCTCATTTTTTTTATTACTAACATCCGGTCGTACAGGCCTGAAGCACAAGGTGAAATGTACATGCATGAAATAAAATGCATGCTCTTGAACTTAAGCTAGGTTTCAGCGTTGGGTCCAAGTACTTTCAAGTACTTTTGAGAATTGTATGCAAGCATTTTTTTTTTTTACAAATACAAGTACTATGGTATGTATCTGAATACTACCGAATAATGACTAATATTAGGCATTCGGCCTAATAATACCTAATAATAAGTACATGCACTTGTATGCAAGTACTTTTCTAGTACTTGACCAATCTCTGCCAGCTCTTAGGAGACAGATTGGTCAGGAACTTTGAAAAGTACTTGAATATAAGTACAAGCACTTTATGCATTAATAGGAAGAACTCCGACACAAGTGCAAGCACTTTGGTATTTAACAAAAAATACTTGCATCCAATTCTTGAAAGTACTTGAACCCAACTCTGCTAGGTTTGAACAAGTTTCCTATTAAACACAGTTAATTGATAAATCAACCATCCTAAATTACAAAGTTAAAGACAGTTTATTTCAGAAACGATTGACTGATATCTTGATTATATATCTTATAAAACCCCGATTCCGAAATAGATGGGACAAAGTGTTAATTGAGATTAAAATCAGAACGCAATGACTTTCAAGATAAATATACTTTATTGAACCCCGTGGGGTAATTCGTCCTCTGCATTTGACCCATCCTATAGATAGGAGCTCTGAGCAGCCACAGAGCGGCGCCCGGGGACCAACTCCAGTTCTAAAGCCAGTTTCTTGGCTTTCCTTGGCTTTGGGTTGGAGTTTTCCTATGATGCATGTTTTGTGGGTGGGGGATACCGGAGTACCTGGAGGAAACCCACGTGAACATGGAGAAGAAACTCCACACAGAAAGGCCCAGGCTAGATTCAAACCCACGACCTTCTTGCTGAGGCAGTCGTGCTAACCACTGTGCCACCGTGCCGCCCAAATCACACCAGCCAGTATTTTATTCACAATAGAACAGAGATAACATAGCAAATATTGAAACTGAGAAATTTTACAATTTTATCCACAAAATTAGCTTGTTTCAAATTTGATGGCTACTACAAATCTCAAAAGAGTTGGGACAGGGGCCTGTTTACCATGGTGTAGTATCCCTTCTTCTTTTTAACACAGAGTGGAGGCATCTGGGCATTGAGGAGACAAGTTTCTTGAGTTGAGCCATTGGAATTTGATCCCATTCTTGCTTAATACAGGCTTCCAGCTGCTGTAGTCTTGGGTCTCCTTTGACGGACTTTTCATTTAATTGTTCACCAAATGTTCTCAATTGGTGAAAGATCAGGACTTCAGGCAGGCCAGTTCCACACACAGACTCTTCAACTATGAAGCCATGCTGTTGTAATAGCTGCAGTATGTGGTTTTGCATCATCCTGGAATAGATGTCATCTGGAGAGCATATGTTGCTCTAAAACTTTTTTTATACCTTTCAGCATTCATGGTGCTTTTTAAAACACTCAAGTGTCCCACACCATATGTACTAATGCATCCCCATACCATCAGAGATGCTGGCTTTTGAACTGAGTGCTGATAACAGGAGGGGTGGTCTTTCCAAGAAGAATGTCAAATTTGGACTCGTCTGACCACAGGACACTGTGCCACTTTGCTACAGTCCAGTTTAAATGAGGCTTGGCCCACAGAACCTGGATCATGCTCGACAATGGCCTTCTTTTCGCACGATAGAGTTTTAGGTGGCATCTGTGGATGGCATGCCATGTGTTTACTGACTGGTTTCTTGAAGTATTCCTGGGCCCATTTAGTAATGTCAATGACAGAATCATGGCGGTGAGTGATGCAGTTACGTCTGAGGGCCCGAAGGTCATGGGCATCCAGTAAAGTTTTTCAGCCTTGTCCCTTACGCACAGAGATTTTTCCAGTTTCTCTGAATCTTTTGATGATGTTATGCATTGTTGATGATGAGACCTTCAAAGCTTTTGCAATTTGATGATGAGGAACATTGTTTTTAAAGTATTTCACAGTTTTTTATGCAAGCCTTCACAGGATGGAGAGCCTCTGGCCATCTTTACTTCTGAGAGACTCAGCCTCTCTAAGACATCCCTTTTATAGCCAGTCATGTCATGATTCATGCCAATCATGTGACACACCTGATGCCAGTTAACTTAATTACTTGCTAAATGTTCTTTCAGATGATTCTCTTATATTTCAATAGCTTTTTCAGCCCTTTTTTGCCTGTGTCCCAACTTTTTTAGAGGCCTGTTGCAACCAGAAAATTTGAAATAAGCTCATTTTGTCGATAAAAATGTAAAATGTCTCAGTTTCAACATTTGAATGGCTATCTATGTTTTATTGTAAATAACACATTGGCTCATGTGATCTGAAAGTCATTGTATTTTGATTTTATTTCACAATTTACACTTCGTCCCAACTATTTTGAAATTGGAGTTGTACATCTGGGATGGACATAGGAAAGATGATACAAGGATTTTGTCATTAATATTCAGCAGTAGAATAGAATGAAGAAAAACTTTATTTTATTTCTCACATTACTGTATCCTGCTTGGTTGGAGAACAAGCCTACCTTCAGATGAACTACTGATGGTGCTTCCAACACTTTGAAAAGAACATGATCATTTAAAAAAAGAATAACAGTAATTGCATCAAGTAATACATTTGTTCATAGCCCCAGGTTGAAAACTAAGCTTTCAGGGGGAAAAATCATAACTTCTCACATGCAAACTTTGCAGGTGTACCAAAGAATACGATTCCGCTCATACCTTCAAATCCTTTTGATTCTTACACCTGGATACACCAGATCTGTGTCCATAAACAAATTTAATTGCTATTTCATGTTTGAATTTTCTGTGCTCATGTAACCCTTTGGCTGTAATTCCTCTTAGGCAGTGGTCAACAGAGATGTGGAAAAAACGATGTGGACAGATGAGTCATCTGTCACCTGACACTTTGTTTCTTTTTCCTTCAATTTATCATCCTCCTATTGGTGCATGTACAAAAGTATATCAGAAAAGGCTTCATTACTTTAAATGTCAATAACCTTATAAAATATGAGAATTAATGTTTTTAAACAAAATCAGAGTTCTCTTATTTCTGAACTAACTTGAATTATTGTTTGGTGACTTTTATTGAGGATGCCACTAATTCTCTAACTGATATTTACCTATTCATTTTAATTCACTGCAGGCTGTTTCCTGGGGGTACAGTGTTAAAAGAGTAACCTACTGTTGTTATTGGTTGAAGGTTTCTCGTTTTTGGTTCTTCAGAATTTTTGCTGAAGAAAAAAGCTAAATTGCCAATGTTTCTTGCTCAGAATGCTGGTGAATGCCTAACTCTGCACAATAATATTTCCAATCATCAAATGTAATTGAGATGCCTTATAATTGTTTGAATAAGTTTCTCAATTGTCACCAATATTAGTTTGGAATTCATGGCTTGTGGGGAGACGCATTTGTCTTGATTGTTACGTTCATGGAGTTGGTATGAGCACTCCAGTTTATTTTTATTCAAAATTTAAAAAAAATATTTATGCAAGAGCAAGATCATGACTAGTAAGGGCATTATTGTCTCATACAAGTACGACCCCATCTCCGGAAAAGGTTTGGATGGTACGGAAAATGCAAATAAAGAAGGAAAACAATTATTTCAATTATTTATAAATCATTCTTGTTGAATTGAAAACCGTGTGGACACAAGATTGGACACAGCCCTCCAAGTGGGTGTTTGAGGAACTGCAGACACAGGTCTGTTGTACCATTTTAATAGAAGGCTTTTTCTCATTTTTCCTAGATGCTCGTTTTCAGCTGTTCAGACACTGGTGGTCCTCATGGTAATTTTATGATTTGTAAAGCACCTTATATCAGGGCTATTCAACATTATCCTGCAAGGGTCGGGGTGGGTGCAGGCTTTCATTCCAACCCAGCACCTACACACATGATTCAACTCATCCAGCTCTTTAGCAAAGACTCTTAGGGTTGATTAGTGGTGTCAGGTGTTTAAGTGCTTGGTTGGAATGAAAGCCTGCACCCACACCAGCCCTTTCTGGATAAGGTTGAATAGCCCTGCCTTATATTTTTGACTGGTCATGTGTCTGGACTGCAGATAGGTGAGTTTAGCAGCAGCATTTGCTGATTTAGGAGCCATGCTCTGATTTTAACCGTCTAAAAAATACACAAGGTGGAAAACATTCTATAAAGCCGATGAAATGTGAATGTGAGATATGAATTATCCCAGTGGCACGAAATGGCGTGGCAATGGCAATCACGTTCATTCAAATCTGTGCTGTTCTATGGCCGTTTAAATTTCAAAATGCAGCAATCAAACATGCTCTCTTAATAAACAGCTCTACTCATTCAGCTTATTGAGTAAACAAATCCTCCATTTGATTGCTAATCAAGCAAAGTAAATGGGAACAGGTTTACTTTCTTTAGAGTTGCCTTATTAGTTAATAGGAGACGATTCTGTAGTCCTTTACTTGGCTCCGTGCAGCATGTCGCCAAAAAATACTGATGTCACTCGTTTTTTCCCGGAAGCATTTCCCATGCCCTTTGATGTTTGGCACTTTCTTTCAACCTGCGTCGAGTTTTATGAAGGAAAAGGGAAAGCTCGGATGTTCACCCCATGGCAGCAGGTGGTGGTACTACGCCTTAAAAAAAAAACCGTGCTACATAATTGTTACAGCCCTACTCCTGTATTTCTGCTCCATGATCTTTTGGTGTGTTATCAGTTTAAACATTCAGTTAGTTACTGTTTTGCTTGTCGCTAATTGTATTTGAAAAGAACATTTCTTAGCATAACTATTATCACTGCATCTGGAATTCTTCATATGATATTTTGTGTCAAGATTTTTTTTCCCCCTCAGCATGGTTTAATAAAATATTTTACAAAATGACACATTCCCTCCAACAGTCTTTCACTTAGCCAATTGGAGCTTTTTGGAGTATTTTGCTTTATATTTTTATAAACCATTTTTGCTTCTTCCAGTCTGTTGAGACCTTCTTGCCCTGAACATACAGTATGTGCTTTAAATCATTGGCCTCGTGGTGCTGGTGACCATTGTAAAGAAATGAACAAATGATATTAAACTCATAAGAGGCTTATGGCCTTAATGCATTTTGAAATTGTATGTCGCCATGGTGATGCAGCATACTGTGCCACAGCTCTTGGTGGGGGGTTGTTTTAGAGTGAACACCCTAATGGACGAAAGCATGGTGACCCAACCACTTATTCGGCTGCTCCGCTTAAAAGAATACATGCACAAATTTTACCTCTCATCCATTCATCTCTCCTCCGCCTTCATCCATCCATTGTTTACCTAACCCCTGGTTTTCCCTCTACATGTGCTTGCTTTGAGCCTCTGCCATCACTAATGGGGAATGGCATGACATACTCATAGCTTTGTGACCTGTCCCTAGCGAGCAGGTGTCATGCGTCACTCGTTCGTAGGCTTTGTACAGCCCAGAATGTCCCCCAACCTGTCTCATCTGGCTGTTGCTGCACAGATGTTGCCGCATTCGTTCCATAAACAAAAAGCTTTTTCATCACAATGGCACTTATATATTCATGCCATTTATTTAGTCATATAGCAGATATCCGGAAGCACAGATGGGTCTCATGTGAAACAGTCTGTGGTGCTCATTATGGTACCATTCGCCCCCTGACCTCATTGCGGTGAACTGGGGGAGAAAAAAAAAAGATCTCTGGATTCATTGGTTAGTGGTCCCTGGAGAAGTGGGTGTACTCCGTTAGGTGGATGGGTACATCTCTAAGGAGGGAGTTGGTATACTCTGTTAGGTGATTGGGTACATCACTAAGGAGGGAGTGGGTGTACTCTGTTAGCTGGATGGGTACATCACTAAGGAGGGAGTTGGTATACTCTGTTAGGTGGATGGGTACATCTCTAAGGAGGGAGTGGGTGTAATCTGTAAGGTGGATGGGTACATCACTAAGGAGGGAGCTGGTGTACTCTGTTAGGTGGATGGGTACATCACTAACGAGGGAGTGGGTGTACTCTGTTAGGTGGATGGGTACATCACTAAGGAGGGAGTGGGTGTAATCTGTTAGGTGGATGGGTACATCACTAAGGAGGGAGTGGGTGTACTCTGTTAGGTGGATGGGTACATCACTAAGGAGGGAGTGGGTGTACCCTGTTAGGTGGATGGGTACATCTCTAAGGAGGGAGTTGGTATACTCTGTTAGGTGATTGGGTACATCACTAAGGAGGGAGTGGGTGTACTCTGTTAGGTGGATGGGTACATCACTAAGGAGGGAGTTGGTATACTCTGTTAGGTGGATGGGTACATCACTAAGGAGGGAGTGGGTGTACTCTGTTAGGTGGATGGGTACATCACTAAGGAGGGAGTGGGTGTAATCTGTTTGGTGGATGGGTACATCACTAAGGAGGGAGCTGGTGTACTCTGTTAGGTGGATGGGTACATCACTAAGGAGGGAGTGGGTGTACTCTGTTAGGTGGATGGGTACATCACTAAGGAGGGAGTTGGTATACTCTGTTAGGTGGATGGGTACATCACTAAGGAGGGAGTGGGTGTAATCTGTTTGGTGGATGGGTACATCACTAAGGAGGGAGCTGGTGTACTCTGTTAGGTGGATGGGTACATCACTAAGGAGGGAGTGGGTGTAATCTGTTAGGTGAATGGGTACATCACTAAGGAGGGAGTGGGTGTAATCTGTTAGGTGGATGGGTACATCACTAAGGAGGGAGTGGGTGTACTCTGTTAGGTGGATGGGTACATCACTAAGGAGGGAGTGGGTGTAATCTGTTAGGTGGATGGGTACATCACTAAGGAGGGAGTGGGTGTAATCTGTTTGGTGGATGGGTACATCACTAAGGAGGGAGCGGGTGTACTCTGTTAGCTGGATGGGTACATCACTAAGGAGGGAGCTGGTGTACTCTGTTAGGTGGATGGGTACATCACTAAGGAGAGAGTGGGTGTACTCTGTTAGCTGGATGGGTACATCACTAAGGAGGGAGCTGGTGTACTCTGTTAGGTGGATGGGTACATCACTAAGGAGAGAGTGGGTGTACTCTGTTAGCTGGATGGGTACATCACTTAGGAGGGAGTGGGTGTACTCTGTTAGGTGGATGGGTACATCACTAAGGAGGGAGTGGGTGTACTCTGTTAGGTGGATGGGTACATCACTAAGGAGGGAGTGGGTGTACTCTGTTAGGTGGATGGGTACATCACTAAGGAGGGAGTGGGTGTAATCTGTTAGGTGGATGGGTACATCACTAAGGAGGGAGCTGGTGTACTCTGTTAGGTGGATGGGTACATCACTAAGGAGGGAGCGGGTGTAATCTGTTTGGTGGATGGGTACATCACTAAGGAGGGAGTGGGTGTACTCTGTTAGCTGGATGGGTACATCACTAAGGAGGGAGCTGGTGTACTCTGTTAGGTGGATGGGTACATCACTAAGGAGAGAGTGGGTGTACTCTGTTAGCTGGATGGGTACATCACTTAGGAGGGAGTGGGTGTACTCTGTTAGGTGGATGGGTACATCACTAAGGAGGGAGTGGGTGTACTCTGTTAGGTGGATGGGTACATCACTAAGGAGGGAGTGGGTGTAATCTGTTAGGTGGATGGGTACATCACTAAGGAGGGAGTGGGTGTACTCTGTTAGGTGGATGGGTACATCACTGAGGAGGGAGCTGGTGCACTCTGTTTGGTGGATGGGTACATCACTAAGGAGGGAGCGGGTGTAATCTGTTAGGTGGATGGGTACATCACTAAGGAGGGAGCGGGTGTAATCTGTTTGGTGGATGGGTACATCACTAAGGAGGGAGTGGGTGTACTCTGTTAGCTGGATGGGTACATCACTAAGGAGGGAGCTGGTGTACTCTGTTAGGTGGATGGGTACATCACTAAGGAGGGAGCGGGTGTAATCTGTTTGGTGGATGGGTACATCACTAAGGAGGGAGCGGGTGTAATCTGTTTGGTGGATGGGTACATCACTAAGGAGGGAGTGGGTGTACTCAGTTAGCTGGATGGGTACATCACTAAGGAGGGAGCTGGTGTACTCTGTTAGGTGGATGGGTACATCACTAGGGAGGGAGCGGGTGTACTCTGTTAGGTGGATGGGTACATCACTAAGGAGAGAGTGGGTGTAATCTGTTAGCTGGATGGGTACATCACTTAGGAGGGAGTGGGTGTACTCTGTTAGGTGGATGGGTACATCACTAAGGAGGGAGTGGGTGTACTCTGTTAGGTGGATGGGTACATCACTAAGGAGGGAGTGGGTGTAATCTGTTAGGTGGATGGGTACATCACTAAGGAGGGAGTGGGTGTACTCTGTTAGGTGGATGGGTACATCACTGAGGAGGGAGCTGGTGCACTCTGTTTGGTGGATGGGTACATCACTAAGGAGGGAGCGGGTGTAATCTGTTTGGTGGATGGGTACATCACTAAGGAGGGAGTGGGTGTACTCTGTTAGCTGGATGGGTACATCACTAAGGAGGGAGCTGGTGTACTCTGTTAGGTGGATGGGTACATCACTAAGGAGGGAGTGGGTGTAATCTGTTAGGTGGATGGGTACATCACTAAGGAGGGAGTGGGTGTAATCTGTTAGGTGGATGGGTACATCACTAAGGAGGGAGCGGGTGTACTCTGTTAGGTGGATGGGTACATCACTAAGGAGGGAGCGGTTGTAATCTGTTTGGTGGATGGGTACATCACTAAGGAGGGAGTGGGTGTACTCTGTTAGCTGGATGGGTACATCACTAAGGAGGGAGCTGGTGTACTCTGTTAGGTGGATGGGTACATCACTAAGGAGGGAGCGGGTGTAATCTGTTTGGTGGATGGGTACATCACTAAGGAGGGAGCGGGTATAATCTGTTTGGTGGATGGGTACATCACTAAGGAGGGAGTGGGTGTACTCTGTTAGCTGGATGGGTACATCACTAAGGAGGGAGCTGGTGTACTCTGTTAGGTGGATGGGTACATCACTAAGGAGGGAGCGGGTGTACTCTGTTAGGTGGATGGGTACATCACTAAGGAGAGAGTGGGTGTAATCTGTTAGCTGGATGGGTACATCACTAAGGAGGGAGTGGGTGTAATCTGTTTGGTGGATGGGTACATCACTAAGGAGGGAGTGGGTGTACTCTGTTAGCTGGATGGGTACATCACTAAGGAGGGAGCTGGTGTACTCTGTTAGGTGGATGGGTACATCACTAAGGAGGGAGCGGGTGTACTCTGTTAGGTGGATGGGTACATCACTAAGGAGAGAGTGGGTGTAATCTGTTAGGTGGATGGGTACATCACTAAGGAGGGAGTTGGTATACTCTGTTAGATGGATGGGTACATCACTTAGGAGGGAGTGGGTGTAATCTGTTAGCTGGATGGGTACATCACTAAGGAGGGAGCGGGTGTAATCTGTTAGCTGGATGGGTACATCACTAAGGAGGGAGTTGGTATACTCTGTTAGCTGGATGGGTACATCACTAAGGAGGGAGCGGGTGTACTCTGTTAGATGGATGGGTACATCACTAAGGAGGGAGCGGGTGTACTCTGTTAGGTGGATGGGTACATCACTAAGGAGAGAGTGGGTGTAATCTGTTAGCTGGATGGGTACATCACTTAGGAGGGAGTGGGTGTAATCTGTTAGCTGGATGGGTACATCACTAAGGAGGGAGCGGGTGTACTCTGTTAGATGGATGGGTACATCACTAAGGAGGGAGCGGGTGTTCTCTGTTAGCTGGATGGGTACATCACTAAGGAGGGAGCGGGTGTACTCTGTTAGCTGGATGGGTACATCACTAAGGAGGGAGCGGGTGTACTCTGTTAGATGGATGGGTACATCACTAAGGAGGGAGCGGGTGTTCTCTGTTAGCTGGATGGGTACATCACTAAGGAGGGAGCGGGTGTACTCTGTTAGATGGATGGGTACATCACTAAGGAGGGAGCGGGTGTTCTCTGTTAGCTGGATGGGTACATCACTAAGGAGGGAGCGGGTGTACTCTCCCATGTATTCCAGGGTCCTTTGATTGGTGATTGGTGATTATACTGTAAATTGACAGAGAAAAAGGTGGATTTACTTTGTATACCTGCGATGCCTTCCACTACTGGATTTCTTGAAGAATAACGTATACAAAGCAAAAAAATGTATTCGACAAACTAGTAAAATATATATAGTTTGACATTTTCTTGAATCACTGAAACTTTGCTGAAAAGGTAGCCAGTAGACTTTATTGAAGACACTTCTCTTTTGACACAGCATTATAAATTTAGCTATTTAGTCATTATATGGACAAAGGTGTGTCATTACTGCCTGTAACTGCTTGCTGTAACCCATTATGCCCAGATGCAATGTGTGCATGTGTATCCCTTTTGGACCTGGTGCAACATCTACACGCTTCTCCTTTCCGGACCAGTTGTGACGTTTGCGTGCTATTTGATGAAATAAGAAACACAACTGATGGAATGCACCAGAATTTGCTGAAATTCAAATGGAGAAAGTGAAACCCAGAAAGGGCTATGAATTTTTTAAAAAGTATCCAGTACTGCGTTTCAGGCAGTGATGATAGGCTAGCAAAGGCTCAGTGGGTGAGACAATTTTGAGGAGGATTTTAGCGATTTTGCCAGATTTCACCGTGACTGCAAAATGGGCAACTGTCACCCAAGTTATAAGCGCGAGTATGGCAGCAAGCCAGGGATAATACTACTACTACCACTAATAATAATCATAATCATCATAATGATAATGAATGATGATGATTATGACCGGTAAAAATGTCTTTTATGCTGTCATCATAAGCAACATATTCACCTGGGTGAATACCAATGTGTTTTTTTCTGTTTTGTTTTATTTTTTATTTTTTGTTGATTGATTTATTTAATGTTAATGAATATCAGAGCAAAGGCAGTAACTTCAAATGAAAGCCAAAGTTTTAAGCTCTCTAATGGTATTTCATGTTTCTATCTGCTACAGAAGCTAAAAAAGGAAGGTTTTGGTCATCTTTGGCAATTCTCTCTGGTTTTTCAAAAAACCTTAAGGTTTTATGAGGCTTTTTTCAAACATTGCCTTTGGTATTAGACTGTCTAGGGCACCTCAGGTTTTACTGGGTGAAAACCAGCTAGGTGTTCTGCTAAGAGGGAGCATTGAAGATCCAGTGGCTGTCTCTGTGACCCTTTGACTGCTAATCAAAATTGTGTTAAGAAACTGCAATTATGCTGTTTGCAGTGACAAATTGCTTTGAGATGTGCTCTGTGTATGGGCAAGTTAGCCTGCAGCGTACATTCTTTGGCCTTTGCATTGTCATTCCAACCATCTTGATTCTGTTAATGTGCACACTGGAGAACAACCCATGCGAAATCATGTCTAGACTAGCCGTTCTTGAACTATGTACGGAAATGCCTACTGCTGCATGCACAGAATTTCCGCATGAGTCTGCATACACAGCTCAACCTGAAAAATACTTTGTGAATACTGTACATCTTGGGACTGCTAAAATCCTGAGTCAAATCCTCCCTTACTCTCCTTTTGTAAAATATTCAGTTATTCCTCAAAATTCTTTCATCAAGAGCCAATTTTGTTGGCCATCTTTGTATTATTTTTGAGGTTCTGGCTGGTAACTTAATAGTGTAGTGTAGCAGACGGTGACGTGCAGGGTAGTCTGACAAAATTACTATGTAGAATCAGCGGACTTGAAAAGAAATCCTGACTCAAAAGTGCCAGCTGATGTACCTACCATTCTCAGGGCCACTGCAGCTGTCGAGAATTATTTCTCAACAAGGTCACATCCCTCATGCAAAGACTTCATGAGTCACTTTCCTGTACATTTTGCAGTTCAGAACAACACCAGCTTCTGACAAGTTGAATGAAATGAACACTACAGAATCACTGAGCAGTTTATTCACAAGGCTAATGCTCTCCATTCAGGAAGGTTAGTTGGCCCTCACCTGACTTTGCTGCCCAGCTACATTTTGTGAGCGTCAATTTGCCTTTGTAATTACTTTTGTTTCAATCAAGTTCTATCTGCTATTTCTTTTCATTTTTAATCAAATAAATTTGTTTCCTGTACTGCTTTGATGTCCTCAGTCACAAACACTGGATATGGCATTTATATGGAGGAAGCTGTTTAAAATCTCATAACATTTATAAGCAAAGTATTGCTGTTTAATGGACTAAACAGACACTTTGTAGCTAGTCGCTGAAGTTTATGATGTGAGTCTGAAATTGCCGCTTGTTCCACGAGATGTTGCCGTTACTCAGCAAGGGTCACATGACTGACATAAGCCCAAAAAGAGGAAATTTGATGGAGGATAATTGAATGTTGTGCATAATTTGAAAGTACGGAGTTTCCAGAATTGCATGAAACTTGTCTGATTTAATGTTTTGATTCAAAACCAACAGTTCTTTAAAGCTTTTATTCCTCCTCCTGCTCTATTTTGGAGAAAAAGCCTGATTTTCTCATTAAACTGTTGGTACTATAAATTCAAAATTTGGCAAATGGAAATCGTTGAAAGAGAGGGAAAAAAATAATGCTTCTATAAGTTTTATCACATGTGTCTGGATGTGTGCTGCACAGGTTGTCATAGGAAGTGACAGGCAGACTAATAATACGTAAACAAGGATTTTCCTCAGGCAGTCCTGTATTCATTGCTTCCTCCAGCACAATACATGTAGGCCCCTGACAAAGCAAACATTGATGATGGTCCATAGTAAACTAAAGAGAAACAGTGCTCTGCCCTGACCGTGTGTATATGTGCCTCGTGTCAGTCACGCCATTGTCAGAGCAAATAAAGGTTAATTACCTGGCTGCCACCGTAGGCTAACTTGAGCACTCCCCTTAGTCTACCTAACCAAGACACCTCCCGCACAATTCAGTTGTTTTAGTCCTGTTGACTCCAAGGATTTTAGTGTGGCAGTGTAATGAAATGCTGTTTGTTCTCACAGCTTCTAGGAACCTTGTTTGTGTGGGCCTCCTGCAGGAAGCTTCTGTCACAGTCCGAAGAAATGGAAAAATCGGCCAACCAGCGGACTCTAAATCACTCCTGGGTGTAAATTTGTGAGTGATGGGCCCAGAGACAGATTGACGACTTGTTCGGGGTGTTCAATACCTCCTCCCCAATGCATTCTGGGATAGGCTCAAACCTCCCAAGCAAGCAAGGAGTAAGGGGATTAGAAAATGAACACTGCTGCCTCATTTAAGTTATGTCCTTGTCTCAGCAAGTATTGTTCTTCCTGGGTATTTCTGAAGAATTAATTGCTGGATGTCTACGCGGCAATGGTTGCTCATCAAGAATGCCAATCATTTTTGACAGGTTGATCTGAAAGCTGAAGAGGAATTGTGATCATATGCTATCAGTAGTTATAGTCACGTTACAATTTGATTGTTCATGAATTGCGGCTGATGCAGTGGCATGCTGCATAACCAGAGAGGATTTAGCTTATGGGCCCCTGGCCTTGGCTTCATGCCCCTGCGAAACCGCAGCTTGACACCCAAACGTGATCCTGAGCTCATACCTGCCACAGTCCACTTGCAACTAATCAACAATGCATTTCAAAATTTGCTTTAAAATGTGCATTAAACCCCTTTAGAACAACAGCAGACACTGTCGCATCAGACTGTTGCTAAAGGAACAGCTGAGATGACACTAGCACGATGACAGCTCCCTTTTCCCTCTACGTATTTAAGTAGTTTATTAGTGTTTTACCTTGTTTTAAAATACTTAGCTCATGACTCTCTGCTGTAACACAAAGGTAGCTTAAAAAAAAAATTGTAGTTGTTATGTGTCGTATATGCATAAGGGGACTTATAGTTAAGCAAATATTTTTCCAAGATATTCACTTTTTAAACTAAAAATTATTATCAAAATAATTCTATTAGAAATTGCAACTTAAAACACTGAGTTTCTGTATCATCACATCAATGGTTGCCATGGCAACGGCTGTTATAATGAATATATAGATACTTAGAGAAACACAGTTATTGAAATAACTAAACAGTGTTTAGTTATAATTTCAGCTGTAATGTGAAGGAAAAAACATTCCTAATGTCACTGCTGAGCTTTTTTTCCAGCTTTCTATGTTCTTGTCTTGATTTTGACCCCGGAAACGACTAATTAAATATGCATATTTTGATTTACTCATATCAGAGGTACATATTGCAAAAAGAGCTCTGTGCAGACACAGATCATCACAAAATGAAGGAAACTGCCAAATATGAAATTAATTGGATGTACAGTTGCTGAGAAATCTGTATTTTCTTCTTGAAAGTCTGTATTTTTAGAAAAGCGTGATTTTTGGCAAATCACCTAGTAATGTGTAATAATGTGATCAAAGTTTGACAGTAATGTTCTCAGGAGGAATACATTTATTATTTAGTTTTTAGGATTTTTTTTTACCTCCTTAAAAGACACCAGCCTCATAAGTAACTCCCTCTTCTTCAATCTGTGTTTCTTCTCTAGTCACTCATAGCTATTCCAGCCTTGAAGACAGTGTTTGTGACGAATGTTTCCTTTGGAACATGACTCCATATTATGGACTATTTGAAGGACCACTGCATGTTCTTACCTCAAATTTTTGCATTTTGCTTCGGTATAGGTCCTCTTAAGTAATGTAGAATTCACTGCCATTTGTTGCAGACTTGCCTATTATAACACTAAATGATGTAACATCATTCAGTATGAATCTTCATAATAATGTTTCTATTATTGATTACTTATTAATTCCCATGAAAACTAATTTAAAGAAGCCTGTTGGATTATTACATCAAAACAGTTGTGCGCATTATTTTCTTGTTAATAATTTCATGAAAAAGGCTACCATTTCCTCACTTGTGGTTAACACTGTTTATCAACTACTTCCTGCATGGGCGAAATGCTACATGCTGAGGAGTTTGTATGTGATTAAACTTTTGATATTAATGAACAACGCAGTATTTGACCTGAAACAGGACTTATTTTAGGACATGTTTTCGGTTGTAAATTAATGTGATTTCTTAACCTGCAACCGTGGTGAGATGGCTGCATAGCCATACTACCCACATGGCCACAAACAAAAAGCAAATTATGGTCTTGAAGTGTAGGTTTCTTCATATCACGCCCCGCAAGAACATAATGAAAACAGACACATCTGCAAAGCAATTCCAACTTGGCTATTTGCCTGGCATTCTCTGGAAATTTTCTAAGTAGATTGTTGTGATTGGCATCACCAATCTGACACACCCAAAACATAAACTGAGTAATCAGCCTTGATTTCTGAAATTCTTGCAAAGAAATATTTAATGAATGGCTGACCTGAAGCCCACTTATTCCTCTGATATTCATTTGCAGGGTTAGCCTGTCTTTACAAGAAAAAGGACCAGATCATTTGTAAATGCAGGTTCCTGAAAATGATCTACATTAAAAACAAATGGTTGACCTGGAAGACAGGTGTTCAGTTCCCGTTTTCACGAGTTTAACAATTAACACTATGAGCAAAGACTGTCTTCTAAGAATCACAACTGTCTTTTAAAAACCGCAATTGTCATACCCTAACCCTGAAGCATAATTTAAAATTTTATGAAGTAATAACGTAGAACAAAGTCACAATGTTTCCCAAACCATTTTGTAGTGGGGTGGCACAGTGGCTCTGTTAATCACGGTAATTGAGGAGATGCTCCAATGGATGATATCAGAAACGATGCAATGGGTTTTAAACTGAAGGTAGTCAACAAACAACCAACATGGTCATTTCATGACGAGGATATGTTATTGTTGTTCAGAATTTGCTTGACTCCTCTGAGGTTGAAGGCTGAAGTCGGGCATGGGCATAAACCACAAGTTTATCGAATAATGAACAAAACTTTTCATGCTAATGCGCTGCTAATGCAGTCCCATACTCTGGAGTGAACAATCCCGAGCTCTGACTGGAGTGTCCTGCCAGGTCAGGGGAGAACATGCAGAAGTGTGGAATTCATTTGAATTATCTTTGAATATGTTCAGTCAAGGGCCCCATGGGTTTTTAGCCCAGGTTAGCCCGTGCATTAAACCGCCCCTCTACATGACCAGATTGCATAGCGTACCTCAGCATGTGATCCTGCACCATTTATAATGTAGAATGACTTCATGGAGAGTACTCCAGTTGGAGAATAGGTTGTGATTGTGACTGCACAAGCACCTGGGTCACTGGCTGTATCTTGGTGACTCATTCCTTGACACCCACCCCCACCCCCCTCCAGATTTAGCTTGTCAAGCTAACAAGAAAAAGTAATGGGATGACTTGGGGGGAAATGAAGAAATACTGCAGATTTTCTCAAGGTATTTGATTACATGTTCATTACTTCTTGTTCTTTAATACATAAGTTAGAAATTGTGCAATATGTGCTTAATGCACTAATATGTACTTCAATTCTTGCATGTGTGGGTACAATGGTACTTAAGTGATGATGCTTGTGTTGTCAAAGATGTAGCTACATTCCCTTGAAGGAATTTATGAAATTTCCAAAAAAAAAAAAATTTTTTTGTCTACTTTTGCAAGTTTTCCTTTGCAGACATTGCATAAAAGTTTAAATGCATGTTGGGTAGGATCTTCGGTCATAGTTGCACTTGTGGGCCATGCTCTTGAAGCCGTACGTTTTAGATCAGGTCAGAAAATTTGAATGTGACTTGCAAAATAGTTATTCTGTGGTCAGTTCTCGAACGTTTTGTTGTGGTTGGGATAATTTCTTTATGAATGGCTCAGTTGTCACGGCTTGAGTTTCCTGGCAAAGTAGACTAAAAAAGACCCCTGCTTGAGTTCATGAATTTTACGAGCACCAGCGCCGGCTGATGCAAAACATGCAAAGCAACTGCATAAGATTTAGACTGTTTCATCTCCCAACCATGGAGAAAAACTGGTTGTGTCCGGATTTATGCCAACATTGTCTTTAATAATTTGGGTGTAATTTGCCCCCTTCCTGATTCCAACTGTCATAATGAATGGTCTCATACAAAATGTGGTGTAAAACCAGGAGAACATGAGGGAACACAAAGTGTAGTTTTTAAATAATAGTTGAATTTATTGTTGCAAAAAGGTAATCCAACACCCCTAGCGAACGTGAAAAAGTAATCACCCCTTGAACTTAATAGCTGGTGTGCCAGGTTTTGCAGCAAACACACCTTTCTGATAACCAGAGATCAGTTTTCTCATCGCTGTGAAGAAACTGACCCGCTCTTTTTTGCTGAATTGTTTTAATTCAGCTGCACTGGAGAGTCTTCAAGTATAAACTGCCCATATAAAGTCCTGCCACAGCACCCACCCAGCACTCGGACTAGACCATTCTAAAATCTAACGGCAGACATGCTTTCTGCCTTTATGAATGTCTTGCTATAATCAAAGTGCACTTCTGCTTTAGATAAATTTACTTCTCGTCACTCTCTGCATTTCAGAAACAATTGCTCAGGCGCCACCATGTTTTGGTTCAGGATGGCTTGTAGTTGAATCAATCAGTATATGAAATCACAGACAGAAACTTATGATGGGCCCTGATTATAATTATTTTTTAGTGTCATGAAAGGTGTTATGTGTATTTTATACTGTGTTTCTAGCTTATAAAAACTAAAATGATCTCCCAAAATCTTATTGGCAATTCCAGCTGAAGTGAAACATGACCACTGAAAATTCAAACATGAAATAGCAATACAATCTATGTCTGGCTGAATTGTTAGTATATCCAGATGCATGGGCCAGAAGAAAGTAAGTCAGAGGCAAACCAAAATTTTTTGGTACTCATATTGAGTAAAAGTTTGACATCATTCACTTACTGAAGTTATGAAGAGACTACTTGTTTGGTTGAATTATGAAAACAAAAAAAGTTACTGGTTGTTCTGAGAAACTAATGCTGCCTTCATGTGCTATCGGGAAGATGATACTTTCCATTTGTGAAATCGAAATTACAAGTGCGTTGTGTTAAAGTGATTTTGTTGTCGGAGCGAAATTAAAAATGGCACACACCATTATTTACCATTGGCGATGAATCCTTACTCGCTCTCCGCGATGTTGGAAAGGTGAAAGGTTATTTCATCTCGGCAACTCGTTTATTAAAAATATCTCCCAGTTCTCCAGTGGAAATGATGACGTGAGAAGGGATTCATGAGCAATTTTCTCGTCTGTCACTGGTATTTACCATAATTACAGATTGGGGCCTTAGAATTTGGAAATCATGAAGGCATCTTGAATAGAAATGGCTGACATGGCTGGGACATTCATTATGTCTACATGCACAGTTAAGTTGAGCTGTGTTAATGGCCACCAGATACTTAAAACCTACTTGTAACACGAGTAATGTAACGTGAGTAACAGAACTTTTTTGTTTTAAGGGCCCGTTGCAGAAGATGACTGTTGCATCAAGTTGAAATCCTGGTTGTGTTAGAATTTTCAGTAATAAAAGTTCAAACATATATAATCCAATTTATTCTGTCATGCATGATCAAAAAGATTGGACCAACATGAAAAAAGCCATGTTACTTTTAACGCTTGAAAAAATCCTGTCTGCCAGCATAACTGTTAATGGGTTCATTCCAAGTTTTCTCTGGTAAAATTGATTATGATCAGAGGTTGCCACAATGTAGAAGTTTTAAAGTTCTGTCCATTGAATAAGTTGTGAAATTATATTATACCATAGCCTAATGCAGTAATTGTAATGTGAGTAATGCTGGAATTGCCCTTATATTGCAGACTTTCTGGCCAGCAATGTAATATGACCACGGAATGATTACGAGCTATCAGCTGTAAAGTTAGAGTAATTAATCATGAACCTTTGAACAATGTCAGGCAAGTGTTAAACATTTTTCACAATTTTTGGTGGCATTTCTTTTGTCAAGCTTTCCTCTCAGCAAAGCCATCAATCATATTTGGCATTGTGAAACGATGAGCTTTGGCACCCTCAGCTGATAGTGCACTACTGTAGCTTGCGGACATAACATCTCCAGTGACTCTCTTCTGAGGTAATGATTTATGGAAATCATTGTCAAAAATATGCGTTCTGCTGTTGTGGCACTTATGTTTAAAAACAAAAGAAGTGCAAACCTCCCCAAATGTTAACGTGACCCTGTAACGTTCTGCAGTTTACATCTTTGCCAGTTGACCGACTGATGACCACTTGGGTCGCTGGGTACCAATATACAGTAGCCGGCTGCCTTGCGCAGGTTAATCAGTTCAGCTGGGGATTATGTAAACATACTATAAGTAGGTTCTAAACTAAGTACCACTGCAGAACTACTGTGTTTGTCAGTCTTATCCCCGGAAATATACTTGTCTGTAACCCTAGCCCTAGCAAAGCACACCTCAGTCAACACATAGATCTTGTTGAGCGGCTAATTTGTTGGATCACTTGTACCAAATTGGAGTTTGGGTGAAAAACTGGTTCAGAGAGCCATCAAAATATAATCGTGAATGCATTCAACCACAGTTAAGCATGGAGAAAGAGGTGTCATGGTGTGCGGTCACTATGATCAGTTGAATGATGCTGTTGTAGTGGAAAATTGCAGAAAGACTTTCCAAAAAGTTGTTTTCGGAGTAGGAATGATCTGAAGTCATTTTTCAACTTTGAAATGGTCCTGCCCACACTCCAAAAACTATCAGGAAGTGGCTTGAGAACAATTCCATCAGCCTCATGTTTTGGCCTTGTGAGAGTCTTGATATAAACACAACTGAGAATGTTCGTTTTCACTAAAAAAAAAAAAAAAAAATTAGCCTGGATATGAGTTTTTTTTTTTTTGACCACTAATCAACCATGAAAACTCAGTGAAACAATATTGACTCAGTGCTTGGTGAAATGCTACCTGGAGGTTTACCCACATGACTCCATGTTTACGGAAACCTAGAGGAAGATTTATGACTTGTTTGATCAATGGGTTTAGGTTTTTGCAAATGTCATGACCATTGCACTGTTGTTAAAAACTTGAAAAAACAAATTTTCTTGCCATATTTTGCTTGACCGAGTTTTTATGCCCCCCGACTGTATTTTTGGGGTCTGTGTCATTACACTGTCCCTGAATTTGGAGATATTTGCTTAAACCTGAGCAGCATACTTGCCTGTGAGCTTCCTTTAACCACCAAAGGCAGGCAAATCATCAATGAAAATAGTACCTGTGAGCTAGTGCCTTTAAAAAGCTGTAAGTGCTCAGACCCCAACATCTGCCCACGTCTTGCATGTGAGTGGTGTGCATATGTTTGAGAGAGGGATTTTGGGAAGTTCACTTTGCTCTTGCCTAGTCTTTCTTAGAACTTGGTCTTATCGACGCTTAAAACAGACTATTTCTCACAAATCTGTGAGGTCTTTTTGGAACTATTTGGCAGAACATTAAACTGGCTGTTGTTCTTTGGTGGACAACTAGTGGCTTGCATGTTATAGTTACGTTTTATTAAGAGTTTGGAGTTTTATTAAGTCTTCTCTGGATATTTAGTAGTCTAATTTTAGTTTCAAATTCTGAAATTTTGCAGGACAAAGCAAAATCAAGTAATATGTCACTCATTGTGTATCAAAAATATTGCCTATTTAAGAGCAGCAGACTGAGAGAATCAGCAATGGGTTGGAAAGTCAAGGTGGGCAGATCTTAATGAAACGTTTCACACGTGCTTATTATGATGAAAAATGGCAAATACGGCAGTTGTTGCAACAATATTAATTTTGGTTGACATGGAAACGGGTTTTGTTAAAAAAGGGCTAAATTCAGCCAGTGTGGCCTCTCAATGTGATCGAATTTGCATCATTTTCACATTAGGATGGAGAGTGATAGTATTAAGCCACGTGAAAAATATATATCAACAAATTGGCCAAATTCCACTGTACATATGTAACATCTATTGGTACATTACAACTGTAATGCACGGTTGTGTCTTTTGTGTCATCAAGTTTATACATTTTTCAGAAATGGGGAAAAATACAAAATATTGGCAATATTGCTTGGTGTCCTGTCAGTGAGCTGACCGTGATTGGCTGTTGTCATTACATAGATATAAAAGGGGGACATCTCTGCTTCAGATTCATCGAATAAAATCTGCTCACTTCTTATGCTGGGTAAATCTGCGAACAATACAGTTTGAGCAGATTTTTAGATATAGCGAGATTGAGTGATAACAGTGAAATTGACATGCTCCCCTTGTATCTGCAGACAATCCAGAGACCCAGTCAATACATTAAATGTAATGAGACACTCCTTTAGACCATCTGAAGATCAAAAAAAATTCTTGCTTTTGATTTCATGTGCCAGTTTGTTCCACACAAATGTGGGCCTATTGTGAAGAAATGGGAAATCGAGCGAAAACGGAAATTCATCAGATCCCTGCACATCTGCAGATCATCCATAGACCCTGTCATCATCTGACATTTCAAGAGTGACCTCTGTAGTCCAAGTTAATAAAGCTAAAAAGTGTTGCCTTACAATTTTGTTTCACACACATGTGCCCCTATTTTGAAGAAACTGAAAATAATGTAAAAACGGGAAAATTCATCAGACCCCTGCACATCTGCAGATCATCCAAAGATTCTATCATCATATTACATTTAAAGAGTGACCCCTGTGGACCATGCTAAAACAACCCCAATTCTGAAATAGTTGGGACAAAGTGTAATTTGTGAATAAAATCAATACGCAATGACTTTCAAATCACACCAGCCAGTATTTTATTCACAGCAGAACAGAGATAACATTGCAAATGTTGAAATTGAGGAATTTTACAATTTTATTCACAAAGGGGTCTATTCTCCCATTAGCGCGCAAGTCCTTTTTTAAGCGATTCGAGTTAAGCGCTTTTGAGTTACGCGTATTCTCCCCTTCTCACTTCGATCACGCCCACAGCGCTTAACTTCAGAATGTAGGTGGCCTTAAGAAAGAGGTGTGACTAATGCAAAAGAGAGGCAGACTCTGTACAAAGCTCATTGATTATGGCTATCAAGAAAACAAGGAACAAGGATTTTCTGATTAACCATGAAAATGCATTTGTGTTCCATGGAAAACGCAAAGCAGACTTTAAATTTGAATATCGTTGGCCTGCTGATAGAACCTCGTATCTCCAAACTGATAAGAAACGAAAACTCGTATGTCCACTATTCTTACATGCAAAATTAAACATTTTTTATTTTAAACTATATTTATCCATTTATATTGTTTTATTATTATTATTAGGGGGCCAAGCCTGAGGACCAGTGGTGCTGGGAACCCTATTGTTTTCGTTCAGGTTTTTATTATTATTATTATTATTATTATTATGATTATTATTTTTCTCCGGGTAAAAGTGGTGCTGCAGGCTAAACTGTGCAAGGCAGAGTAGTGCAATTTGGAGGGTTGGTCCAGAACCCTGCACTCACCTCAGACGCCAAAACTCACATATGTATGCCTGCAGGGGGCGCTATAGCTGAGGGCAACGCGTTTTGGGCTATAACTCCCACACCGTATGTCTCACATTCAAAAACTTTATATCCACAGATTCCCTGAATCAAATGGGCTAGGCCTCGCCCATTTCTGCCTATAAGATCAGCTTGACCTGATCTAAAGTTATCAAAAGAATTTTGTTCGGTTGAATTATGCGCAAATTATTAACGAATAAATTTTTCTAGCTAGCTATAAAAATGCTAACATTTGCATATCTCGGCCAAAATAAATGGTAACAACACCAAATCTGAAATCCTTGGTTGGCATGGGACTATGAGGGTAGGCGCCAAATTTGGTGAATGTTGGCCACTAGGGGGCACTGCAAAGGTGGGGATTTATATCTCTTAAATGGCATAACCGATTTTCACCAAATTTGGTGCGTAGGATGCTGGGTCACTCCTGAGGCCATATCTTGAAGTTCATTATGACTGGTGAAAGTGGGCGTGGCTTATTACAAGATTTAAAAAAAAATTTTTTATTACAGCTCAAGTGTTTTGCTGAGAGCTCTGAAAGTTACAGGGTATCTAAAGAATAGCACACAGACCACCCATACCAAAAAATGTGTGTCTCCTCCACTAGGTGGTGCTGTAACAGATGCAAATGCATTTTGGCTTGTAACTTCCAAATTTTAAATCACATTTTCATAAACTTCATATCCACATGTTCCCCAAATAGTCACATCATGTGACATAGGCACCGCCCTTTTTCCACAGCATATTTTTCTTTATAAGTAACTAGACATCAAAAACCCACTTTTTTGAACTCCTCCTAGTGTTTAAACTCTATCTGCACAAAACTTTGCAATTTCCATCTCCAGACATGCCTGATCAAAAGTTATCAAAATAAATTTGCAAGTCCAAAAAATAGGGTACTTATAAATAAATCATTTTTTCTGCATATTGACATATTGTTGCATATTTGTGTCAAAGTCAAAGCTATCAAAATCAAACTATTCACTCGCTGGAAAGGTCAAGCAGAGGCTCTGTGCCAAATTTGGCCCAAATTGGCTGATAGGGGGCGCTATAAACAGAGAAACATCAAGTGACATGAAAGTTGATCAGATTCACACAAAATTTGGGGAGTAAGATAAAGAGTCAATGTACCTCCTGGTAACGAAATACAGCTATTTCCATTCTGTGGGCTCTGTGAGACCTGGGGGCCTAATCGCGTGTGGACGCTTGGCCCCCTTTCATAATTGCTTGCAGTTCTAGTTTAATTTTATATTTATTCTTTATTTTCCTGTGAAGTTTGTCATTTTGAAGATACAAGGTTTTATATGCTGCTGTAATAGTAGGCCTATGTATGTCTGTACCAATTACAAGAAGTAATTCAGACATCTCTTTCTTATCCCCCGCCGCGTTATTAGCACGACGCGGGGGATATAGCATTGGGGTCCGTCCGTCCATCTATCCGTACGGACACATAAAATTAAGGCGGCGGGGGATATTGCCATGTTAGTGGCAAACACTTGACACCATGGTCTTAAAGCTATGCAAACAAACAAATTGCCACGGTAATGAAATAATAAATAAAGAATTTAGCGCTTCTCAACCAGCGCAATCAGATCATTGAAATTGTGCCCCTCCTACACCAGCCTGTTTGTTCCGTGGAAGACAAAGGGAACATTCTAGTCACAGAAAAAAGACAATCAAAGACAGTTTATATGATCTCATTTAGAAATTGCACACTTGAAATCTCAAACTACTCCGATGTCAGGTTTGCAACTAAAGGACATGGAAACGCTTTAAAAAGGATTCTTTCCCATCATGTGGTCATCCCCCCGCCCTGAAACTGCCTCAGCAATTATGGAATTCCATATCCATAGCCTATCATATCCTATTTGATTTATCCTATTTCCCACTTGAACTTGAGCCTAATACTTTATAATAATCAATTATCCCATTTGCTGATAATTATTCTTCCCATGTCGGCTATTCTTTATAGGCTAAAATTGATTAATAAATAGGTAGTGCTTTGGTATTGGCCAGGGTAGGGCTCAATCTAGAGTAGCCTATTTAATAATATCTTTATTCACCCATTAAAATACACAGTATTATCAATGGTAAAAAAAAATTACAAAGACAAGAGTTAGTTAATACAGATATTCTCAATTAGAAAATCAATCTCCTCACTCATGAGAATATCACAACTTTTTAGATTATCATGAACATATAGGGCAGTTGCATTTGTTAATAGAACATGACAATGATGGCGACGTCGAGCCAAAGCCGAAAACCAAATTTCACAGATGTTGGTGTTGTATGGCAAGCAGGCACTGAAGGCTGATCCGAGGAATTAAGCTGCGAAGCGTTCTGGATGTGGCTTCGGTGGGGAAATGTAAGCGCAGTATCCCCGATTTAAAGCATAAACGGAGAGATCTGCGGGGCTCTGTAAAAGCCAGGCTCTCTGCACACCGGAGAAGTGTACACGCAACAGATGGTGGGCAACCATCATCCCCCGCGCATTTCACTGCACAGGAGGAGGAGATGGCATCCAGTCTTTCTGCAGTGGAAGTGCATGGAGAAGAACTTGGAGCGTCAACGAACTGTGTCAGACACCTGAACACAGACGCATGTGATATGTGCATGACATCACCAGCCACTCTCTGGAACGACCCAGATGCCAGGACCGATAGCGCAGTTGTAACCTTGATGACCACGGGTATGTTTTGTGGGCGATTGCTGCGCCTGGGTAGCTGTTCATTCAAAAGTCGACAAAGATAGATGATTGCCTCATGCACGGTCCAGACGAAAGCGCTGGATGCACTTGGTGTTTGTTAGTCCCGGAATGTCCAACGAAGCCGATATATGCGTGGTCACCTTCGCGCTTGGCACGCTCCTCTTACTCTTTCTCAATCACGCATGAGTGCAAGCAAATGCAGGACTGGCATTTGGTTTTAGATTTTTAGGGCATGGTAGAATGATGATCTTATGTTTACTCGTATTAATTAATTGATATGCGTATGTTATTGAACTAATTGGAGAAGAGGCTGTTGCGTAATATCATGTGATGATTTCGTTATATAATTTATTATCGTTATGAAAAATGTGGTTTAGAAATAAGGATGAACAATCGAATATTGAATGTCTCAACCTTTAAAATGTTAAATAAAATAAAATTAATATTAAAATTCGGCCCTTAACCAACATCAAACGCAATATTCCATTTTGCCTTATGTTGGCGCTTGACCTTAATACAGCCCTCAAAAGCGCTTAACAGAAAAGGTGCGTAAGCCAGGGGGAGAATATGCATAAGTGTTATTTGCATGAGAAATTCCCGGAAACGTCCCGATTTTGGCCTTACTCTGCCCCAAGCGCGTAACTGCCTTCGGGGCGCGTAATGCACAGACTTAAGTCGAGGGGAGAATATGCGTAGGCTGAAAAGCGCGTAGCTACGCACTTTTTTCGACTTACGCGCATGGGAGAATAGACCCCTATATGCGCTTGTTTCGAATTTGATGGCTGCTACAGGTCTCAAAAAAGTTGGGTCTGGGGCCTGTTTACCATAGTGTAGCATCCCATCTTCTTTTTAACACAGAGTGGAGGCGTCTGGACATTGAGGAGACAATTTTCTTGAGTTTAGCCATTAGAATTTGATTCCACTCTTCTTTAGTATAGGCTTCCAGCTGCTGGAGAGTTTTGGGTCTCCTTTGACGGACTTTTCGTTTAATTATGCGCCAAATGTTCTCAATCGGTGAAAGATCAGGACTGCAGGCAGTCTAGTTTAGCACACAGACTCTTCTACTACTCTTCTACATGCTGTTGTAACAGCTGCAGTATGTGGTTTTGCATTGTCCTGCTGAAATACTCAAGGCCTTCCCTGGAATAGATGTCATCTGGAGGGGAGCATATGTTGCTCTAAAACCTCTATATCCCTTTCAGCATTCATGGTGCTTTTTAAAACATGCAAATGTCCCACACCATATGCACTAATGCATCCCCATACCACCAGAGATGCTGGCTTTTGAACTGAACACTGATAACAGGAGGGGTGGTCTTTCTCCTCTTTAGCCCAGACGACACGACGCCCATGTTTTCCTACACGAATGTTAAATTTGTACTCGTCCGACCACAGGATACTTTGCCACTTTGCTACAGTCTAGTTTAAATGAGCCTTGGCCCACAGAACACGACAGCGCTTCTGGATCATGCTCAAATATTGCTTCCTTTTTGCATGATAGCGTTTTAGGTGGCATCTGTGGATGGCACGGCGGACTGTGTTTACAGACAATGGTTTCTTGAAGTATTCCTGGGCCCATTTAGTAATGTCAAGGACAAAATCATGCCAGTGAGAGATGCAGTGGCGTCCGAGGGCCTGAAGATCACGGGCATCCAGTAAAGGTCTTCAGTCTTGTCCCTTACGCACAGAGATTTTTTCCAGTTTCTCGGAATCTTTTGATGATGTTATGCACTGTCGATGAGACCTTCAAAGCCTTTGATGCTGAGGAACACTATTTTTAAAGTATTCCACTATTTTTTTACACAAGCCTTCACAGGTTGGAGAGCCTCTGGACATCTTTACTTCTGAGAGACTTGGCCTCTCTAAGACATCCCTTTTATAGCCAACCATGTTACACACCTGATGTCAGTTAACTTAATAATTCGCTAAATGTTCTTTCAGCTTATTCTCTTATATATTAATTGCTCTTTCAGCCCTTTTTTTGCCTGTGTCCCAACTTTTTTTGCGACCTGTTGCAGCCAGAAAATTTGAAATAAGCTCATTTTCTGGAAAAATGTAAAATGTATAAGTTTCAACATTTGAAATATTATCCAGATTCCATTGTAAATAACATAGGACAATCACCTGCTGACCAGGATGGAAATGGACGAAATTCGTAAAGTTTGAGCTCCTCCAGGCACATTATATTATGTGACGTGAGCAAATTTTATGACAGGTATGGCAAGATACAATGTTTCTTGGTACATTGTGTGAATATTAGCTCACAGATCTGGTCTGCTCACTCACAATTTACATGTTAGTGGAGCTTGTTTTTCGATCATTTTCACAAAGCCATTTCAGAGCTTTCAAAAAAAATCCTGAATCAAAAAAAAATTTTGCCTGGAAGGGGAGTTGTGCTGCTTCATGCTAAAGTAAAATGCCAAATTTGCTCTTGTTTATTGCTGGCTGACAGGCACATTTGAGCTAAAAAATACAAGACTGATTTCCGTGGCAACCACTAAATGCTACGCTGAAAT
Source organism: Gymnothorax reevesii (assembly GCA_029721435.1). Lineage (NCBI taxonomy): Eukaryota > Metazoa > Chordata > Actinopteri > Anguilliformes > Muraenidae > Gymnothorax > Gymnothorax reevesii. Next base: position 24,024,000 of record CM056574.1, on the reverse strand, counting down.
ATTTGGGGAAAGTTGTTGACTAGCCAAGTACTGTTCATACACCAAGTTTCATCAAAACTGGTGAGATGTCACTTTCCATGTTTTGGGGCCCCATGGCTGATTTTTCTCTGTAAGCTTCTCTTCAGTCACACTGTGGAATAGCAACAATTATCATGATATTGTTCTTTCTGTGACACAGGAAATGAACACTGCAGTTCAGAAATTCATTCACTTCTCCTATCGGTCCTTGCAGCATACGGAAAACGTGAGTCACTGAGGATTCTGGGTGTCGTCCCTGCCGCCGATATGGAAGCAAAGAAGCCCTCCGTTTGGGGCCACCTGCGCCTGAAAGCCAAGCCGCTGTTCCATGGCACGTTGAGGTCCAAAAAGAGCTCCGACAAGCTGACGGTGAAGAAGAAAAGCTTACTAGGTCCCAGGCTGAGCGCCTCGGTGCCCGATGTACGGGACTCAGAACCTCTCCGCGAGCACATGGTCCCGCTTTCGTCTGCGGCCGCACCCGTACAGAGGAGCGCGAGAATGAGTGACCCGGATGCAGTGATCCCCAGCGAGGGCTGTTCTTACGATGGCTCCCCATACAGAAATACACTGTGCGTCTCCTCTCCAGACGATGAGGGCAGGCTTTCCCTGGAGTCTGGTGGTGGCAGATCAACGCCCGCACCAGGGCCAGAGGAGTCGGCAGCAGGACACGACCCCTACGCATCAACCCCTCAACAGCCCACACTGGTTATACCCACTATTGAAATACAGGAGGATAGGAATGAGGTGAGTATAACTCCACTACTACTACTACTACAGCTAATATTAATTTTAATACTAATACGAATTATAACTGTACATGATGTCTGGGGTTTGCATGGACTTCTCGTGTCCATATTGGTGTCCTCTAGGTTAGGGAGTCCTCTTTATCAGCAGAAGAAATGCAGGTTGGGTTATTTGGATAGTCCCTTGGTAAATTGACCCTTGATAGGAGTTTATTGGATGGTTTATGTGCGCGTGTGCGTGCGTGTGTGCATGCGTGCGTTTGTGTGTGTGTTTGTGTGTGCGTGCACGTGTTTGTGTGTGTGTTCGTGTGTGTGCGCGCGTGCGCGTGTGTGCGCACGCATGTGTTTGTGTGCATGCGTGTACGCGCACCCTCCAGTGGATTGGCTGTCAGTCCGGGGTGCACTGCCGACCAATCTGCCTTTGCCTCAGTACATGTGTGGATGAGTTCAGTTCCCTCTAGTAAGACTCACCAGGAATAAGTTGGATGGATAATAGTAATTGAGGTTGGCAGAATTTTGCATTTGATGCAAACTTGATTTCTCTTACAAGCTTATTTGCCTCAGTGCCATATTGACTGTCACCCCTCTTGAACAGCATGGTCAGGGTTAAAGAGAGTGCTTTCATTTGGTTGCTGACAGTCAGATATGTCCTTAAATATACTGAGGTGTCTGTCATGACTCTTCGTGAGTAATTAATGGTACCTGATGAATACTCTCATTTTATTATCTGTGGTGTTTTCTGTTTTTATCTTGTTTGCGTGATGGAGAAAGCAGTTGACAATATTGTAATTGGTCACATAGTTGATGACTTCATGCTCGTTGTTGACTTCCTTCCTGTTTCACTGTTTCAACTTCCTTTTTAAATTACCCAAGGAAAGTATAGAAATTAGGCAATTTCTGACAAGGGGGGGAACAAAAGCTGCCTTTCGTCACTTTTGCTTTCAGGACGTGCTTATGGCATTAGTGTTATTCAGTGCTTCTGATGCATCTTAGCCCATGTTATTGTATTGTAAGTGCTGTGAGTAATTTTTTTTTCCCATTTTATTGACCTCAACTGCAGAATTAATTTGGTAACTCTAACGTTAATAATTAACGCCCTTGTGTCCGCTAGATGGCTTTGATGATCGCTCCCATCAGGGCGTTAAAGGAAAGCTACCTCGCGGCGCTTCGCCTGAAATTTTTTGGCTGGACCAATCAGCAGGCAGCTTTGGTGTTGACGTTATTTCCTTCTTCAAAAGCCGTCTTCCGCTAGTGCAAAAGCCGCTGAATGTTCCTTTTGAACCCTTGAGAATGAGTGATTTACTGGCACTTAACAACTTGTTTTTTGCGGTTCTATATTGTTGCAGCAGTCTGAAACATTCTTTGCACAAGAAGGCTTCCTGTTCATTAGCGACTGATTTGAGTAACACCACGCGATCAGTTCCAAACACACTAGCTAATTCACCGAGAATATCTAAACCATCGCGACATTTCAATGCATTGCATCTACATTCGGCTGGTAGATTACACGAATCGAAAGTGTAATCACACTGAACACATGCAGAGTGCAAACGCATTGTTAGACACAGTGCACCTTTCACTTTGGCGAGGCTTCGGTGGGAATTCGATGTAAGAGGAATAGGGAAATTTATGTTGAATGAATCCAGTGGTTGGCGGTAATACACCAACAGGTCTGTCAACCACCATAAAACCAAAAAGAAGAAGAAGAAGCCTCTCCCTCATAACGAGGCCGCGCAAAACACTTTGAGAGCTTTCGTGTACAGGCGTTAGTATAGCGACAGTTAGTCAGTGAGGAGCGCAACATAACGACTGTATCATACAGGTTATAACTCAGGCATCAGTTGATGTACGGTACCAGTTAAAAGTTTGGACCCGCTTTGCTCATGTCACAGCACTCTGTTTCTTGAGAAATTTAAACAGCTGAACTTCTCTGTATTAATCTCAAAGGGAATCTTGTAAAAGGAAAACAGTCAGAAGTGAAAAGAGGATAATTTACTTGTTTGAATAGTGTACAAAATTTTGGAATTCTCAAAGAAGCCATGTCTTGCAAAGTCAGCAGACAAATGAGCTCCTTCTATTTTCCAACAGCCAAATTAATGTCAAGCGGTTTTAGGACTTATTGGGTGAAAATGTTGATTAAAAGCCACCTCAAGAGCAGCACGTCTTTGGAAAGTTAGACAGTCCTGCAGCTGCTAATTCATTATAGTCATATGAGTGCCCTTGTTAAAAAAATGTGAGAATGCTCTGCAAATATGACAACAAATGGTGGTTGGTTTGATGGATTTAAGAACTAGAAAAGCACTCGGAGAGCGCAGACCTCCGCCAAGCAGTAGAGTCCCCCAGCTTAAGCAGTTCTTCCTTGTCCCATTTCCGATGTTTCCTGAAAATTTCATACAAATTCGTCCCTAACTTTTTGAGTTATGTTGCTAACAAACACACAGAAAGACAGACAGACAAACCTCGGCAAAAACATAACCTCCTTGGCGGAGGTAATTAGATCTTTTTTTTGCAAAATAAAGGCTGCTTATTTCTGTAACATATATTGTAAGAAAAATGTGATTATGTCCAAACTTTTGACTGGTACTGTATATTTGGGACGCCTGATGAGTCATTGCTGATACAGACAGTGGGGCATGGCGGCGTGGATCAGAGAAATTTGGGTTTATTTAGTCAAAGGAACTTGCCTTACATCCATCAGGGAGTGCAAAATTCCGTTCGTCTGCAGTTTTTGTTATTTGATTTACAAAACACCTGACAGGCTGCAAGTACAGCCCCAACTCCAAAAAAAGTTGGTCCATCGTGGAAAAGTCAAATAAATAAAATAAAAACAAGAATCTCTGTTTGAAGAGGCCATTCTCTTGCCACTGTTTTAAAAAGAGTTCAGTTGATTTTTAATCATTTCGGATAGTAATGCTATTGATATAGTACAGTCAACCAAATATTGGGGTATACATATAGTAACAAACTTAAATTTAATGTTCACGTAAATAAACTTATGAAAAATATTTCGAGGAAACTTACATGATTGGCACATCTTATACACATTGTTCCTGACAATATTTTGAAATTATCCTTAACTATCTGCTACCCGCGGTGTAGCCTATTAGTTTGTCGCTTTTAGATCGCTTGAGGGAGAGAAGCCGTGTCTTCGATTGCCACTTGATTATTCTTGAATTGGAAAACGTGTTAATCAAGGGAAACCATCTAGAATCAGCCAGGACTAATTTTTGTGAATAATTGCCGCCGAATTTTCAGGTGTTACACCTCATTCACAAATTCACACTCGCCCATCGCCCCTCGCTGCTCGCTGAAATTGTACTCACCGGCAGAAAAATTCTCTGCCATCAACGTCGACTGCCATGGCTTCCCGATGGTTTACTTCCGACTGCAAACGTGTCAGAGGGAAACAAGTTGTGGCTGTATAAAATACCAGCGGGTGCATACACATAATTATCTGCCTTGGTCAAGATCGCTGACAGTTCTAAATGCATAAAACTAACACTTAAATACTTTAACCACTTATAGATCGCCTTTTCTGTTTTCTATTGTCAGCTAAGGCATGGTTTATTCGGCTGAAGAGAGAAACGTGATTTAAAACATGCTCGCACCTGAAACGCAGATGATTGCAGACACTCTGTTCCATGCGTCATCCTTTCGGTTTTTATTTCTATAATTTTTGACAGTGGTATCATAGAGCTCTGGCTGGTTTGAGATGGCTATTATTAACTGCTCGTCAGACATGATGTAGGAACCAAATTTCTTGTGCGTTGCGGTGTCCAAACTCTTTGTGGAACTGTCTGTTCACGTCAAGTGAATCATCTCTTTCCTACATTCCCACTGGTAACTCGCTTCACTCGCATCGCTGACAATAAAAAATATTTTATATCCGTACCCGCCCACATCGCATCGCTCGTCCTCAAGTCGCCAGTCCTCGCCACATTCTGCTGGAACACGTTCACATTCCGTTGACGGTTCTTGCTCAGAGATGGGCGAGTAGCGATGTGTGAATTAGGCTTAACGCCAGCCCTGCGAGTGTTCAACTGTCAAATTTGAATTTGGGAGCTGTGAAGTTCGACTAATCAGAATCCTGCATTCGTGGACAAACGCAGAGCCCTGTCAAAAGCTCGGGTTTCGTGCAGGCTCTCTTATCACTCCCTCGGCCCCATTGCAAACAGTAGCCTGCTCGCAGGTTACCTCAACGCCCCTTCGTAAGGATACTGCGGCTCCTAGCGGTGCAGCCGGATATTGCTACGCGCATCATCATCAGGTTATAAGTTTACTCGCTACCCGGAGTGAAATTGCCATTTTTTTTGCGAGCATGATCGTTTTCGTCATTGAAACCTGGCTTAGGTATTAGTTTGGAAGCACAGGTATCACTGTGTGAAATTAGAAAAAAATCCGTGCACAAATATGGCCGTGCATGGCGAACATACAGACACGCACCGTCTTCCTTATATATAAGAAGACTACGTGTTATGCCTGTTTTTGATTATGCGTGTTCAGTTTGAATGATATCAGTGCTATTCAGAGGTTACAAAACAGAGCCGCTAGAATAATATGTGGCAATTATGACATTATAAATACAAGAGGTATTGATTTAGTTAAAAGCTTAGTTTGGCAAACAATTGAAGAAAGGATAAACTACTTTCTAAATATTAGTATGTATAACTGTATTCATGGCACGGCTCCATTGTATTTGTGCAATTCTATTGTAATGGCTTGTGAAACCAGTGACGGACATACCAGAATAAGTGATACTTTACAAGTTCAAGTTCCTTTTTGTAGAACTGATGTATTTAAGAGATCTTTCATATACAGAGGTTCCATTGTCTGGAATGATTTGCCAGACCATATTCACAATGCCAATTCTTTCACTGACTTCAAAACCTCAGTAAAAGGTAGAGACAGAGCCAGCACCGCTACGACATAGGTGCTTTCACTTTTGCTATATATCTGGACCACATGAAAAACTGTTTTACAAATGTGTATGCCAGTATGAATATCGCAATAAATAAATAAATGGGCCAGGTCACGTGGTAACGGAGTTACAAAATCGGTGTATTTCGTATCATAGCTCCAAAACTAAGTAAGATAGTGTTAGAATTTAAATGACTTTGTGTTGGTCTTCCCTAGCACATCAAAGAACAAAATAGCTCAGTTTGTTCATTTGACTTATTTTGTGTGAAAATGGCTAAAATACGGTCAGTAAAGGAGTGACGAATTTGTATCTTGGTTACCGACCAATTATTTGCTGTTTTCACCCAAAATAAATCAAAGGAACAGAATTAACAATTTTGTGGTTTGGTGTGCTAGGGAAGATCTACACACAGCCATTTAAATAGTAACTCTATCTTACTTAGTTTTGGAGCTATGATACGAAATACACCGATTTTGTAACTCTGTTACTGCGTGACCTGGCCCAAATAAATTAGAATGGGTTGGGTTGGACCAAAGAACACAGTGGCTGTTTTTCTTTTCAAAAACCACTCGAAACGTCGACATGTAGGACCACAAAACATGTATGGTAAAGTGAATGCACTTTTCAAATCACCCATTTTTTATTTTATTTGAATTTCCATAATGGGCCAACTTTTTTGAAATTGGTGTTGTACTTCAGGATAGCCAGGGAATATAATGCACGCAAAAAAATTCTTTTTTTGGGGGGAGAGGGTGCTGGGTATTACCAATGTTATCGGTGCGTATGAAGTTATCATGCATAGCCTCATCTTCAAGACTGATGGTGCTAACATGATGCCAACTGAGTGGACTCTGTTAGTCTCTGACTTCACTCCTTCAACTAATCGCATTACTTATGTAAGGGCAGAATGGAGCTCACTGTGTGACATTGCGAAATCCTAACATTCCAATTGTCAGGTTACTTAATGCGACTGCACATATGACACTGTACCTGTCTGGAGCCTGCCATTTTCCATTACTTTTTGCCAAGCCAACTGCCTAGGGATTATCCCTAGTTCTTAAAACTAGAAGTTTCTGTTGTACTTCTAAAAATGAGTTGGTTGATAATTCTGTTATTTTTTGCACTCCAACTCTTAATAAATAATTATAATAATATTGTTGCTTGGTTATTTACTTATTCATTAATTTATTCATCATTCTCATATGCCCAAAGGGCTAAGGTGACACTAGTGTCTATTTACCATGAAGTCTGTGAGCTCATTTTTCTTTGTATACACATCTTTGATATTGATACATAGACTGTATCTGTTGTCTCATTATGAGTCCAGCTTGCGCCGCTAAGTGTTTTAATGCTCATTTTTGAACTAGGAACTAGTAACTCGTTTCAGCTCTTAAAGCAACTGACATTGTACACCTCTACAAATTCTTGAATATTCGGATGGGAAGCCTGCCAGCCTACAGATGCCATTTGATACAGCTCGGTTTGAGAAGTTATACCTGTTATTGTCGGATTTGTTTGCAGAGCTTAGTTGTGGAAGGCCCACTGCTGTAATAAGGAATTGTATTTCCTTGTGCTAAATGCGCAAACAACCCATCAAGATCATTGGACCTAATGATCCAGCAGCAGCGCCATTGAAATATGTTTGTACATACCTGTTATTGTCCCATTTGTTTGCAGAGCTCGGACAGGGTATGCCTACTGCAGTAATAACAGATGGGATTTCACAACGCTAAATGTCCCAAAGACCCACCGAGACCATCGAGCCTGATGGTCAGAAAAAGCATCTCACCTCTTTTGTTGTGATGTGCGATTTACGAACAAAATGATTTGCATGAGTCTGAATCCAATTTTCAAGCTGTCATCACAGTTGCAGCAGCACCAATACAGTAAATTTGTTTTAACTTATCATTTTGCTGAGTTAGGCTACTCACTCATGTCCACTTATTTTTTTTTAACACTCTCTTTCACTCCCCATGCCTTTTCGGACATGACTACCTCATCCATTACTCAACTTTCAGTTCACTGTGCGAGGGGCAGGTGAGCTAAGTTTGAGAGGGTTATTTGAGATATATCAACAGGAGCACACCCAATAAGTGATGAAAAACATCATTCTGAAGTGCTAGCATTGCACAGATCAGTGCAACCTTCAGGTCCTCCCTCTTTGACTGATTGGCAGCTCAACCTGAACTCTACATGTTGAATGAGGTGTGCTTTGTTTGGGATGGAATGAAAACCCACTGGACGCTAGATCTCCGGAAACAAGTTTAGCTACAGCAGGCAGCAAAACAACTCCAAGATTGTGTATTCTTTTGTGCTATGGTTCAGCCCCATGCGCGCAGTGTCAAGACGGCTTTTATTCGTCGAATAAATGTTTGTCATCAAGTCTAACCGCACATTAGAGCAAACGAGTTGTTTTAAATCTATCAACATGGAAGTACGTGATTAGAACATATTAATGTAATAAATAAATAAATGTATTATATTGCTATCTCGATTTAAGCTGGCCCTCAATATAGTTTCCAGTTGAATGCTATTATTCTTATTCTTTTTTTTCCTGCCAGTAAGTAGCTGAGCAGATCTTTGTAGTTTTATGACACATAATCCACAGCACAGATGTCCATAATGAATGGAATGTTTGCTAACAGCTATGCTTACAATTGGTGTGTCTGTAGTACAGGCTCTGGTTCAGTTCAGTTGGCTCAGCTCGGTGGCGAACTGGTTCGTCGAAAGTTTAATACAGCTGCTCAGTTTGCCCGCTCGGTTTTTCACTGACTTTATCTGTGCAGTGCTTTGATTCAATGGCTCAGCCATTCATTGACCGTTTCGGTATGCCATCCCGATCAGTTCGAGCTATTCCATGTCTCAATTAGAAGCAGATATGGCCTCTGGAAGCTAAGCTTAACAAACTGAACTGAACCAGGAAAGGTGTCCAAGTCAAGACACACAAATTAACAATTGTTTGCAAAAATTTCGTTCATCGTGGATAGCTATGCGGAGGATTACGAGTAGTGATGCTACAAAGGGGTGTTCAGCCATTCATTAATTCACCGGCTCGATTATTCATAGTCGTTTAAATACGCCGTTCACATCAGTTCCAGATATTTTATTTCAAACTTGGATGCACATATAGCCACTGAAGGCCACCGATGGTGTTCTGATGCGCAGACGTACTGATTCACTATTAAATATGGAATGGCTAATGCCAAAATGCACTGCTAGGCCCGATTATGCAGTGATGACTTTTAGATGAATTGCCCTGTGTTTGTTTCCCAACCAGAGTGCTGACCGTAATGACCTGGACCTCCAATTAACAGAAGATGTCGGAGAGTACAATGTAAGTACTATAGAGTGTGAGAATGGGCCGTGCGCTATGCTGTAACATGCCCTGTACTTGTATTAGTGCCAATGGAAAAATCTATAAGTGTGATGATTCCCTTGAATAAATGAGAGTTCAAACTGGCTTGATCACATTTGGATTGTTTGGTTACATGCATGCAATGGTTAAATACTGACCCAAACAAAAGAAAAAAGGCTATAAGGTTTGCGTGGGGCGTGGGGGGAAGGGAATATAAAGTGCCTGAATTTAAGAGTGTAAGGAAGACCTGTAAGAAAGGAAGAAAAAGGAGGCCAGTGTGATAGTTGTGCTGCGGGGACAGAGGAAGAGAGTCAGACAAAGCGATAGAGACTGAGAGAGAGGGCCAGAGATGCAGTGGGAGAGAGAGACTGAGAGAGAGGGTCAGAGATGCAGTGGGAGAGAGAGACTGAGAGAGGGCCAGAGATGCAGTGGGAGAGAGAGACTGAGAGAGAGGGGCAGAGGTGCAGTGGGAGAGAGAGACTGAGAGAGAGGGCCAGAGATGCAGTGGGAGAGAGAGACTGAGAGAGAGACTGAGAGAGAGGGCCAGAGATGCAGTGGGAGAGAGAGACTGAGAGAGAGGGCCAGAGATGCAGTGGGAGAGAGAGACTGAGAGAGAGGGCCAGAGATGCAGTGGGAGAGAGAGACTGAGTGAGAGGGCCAGAGATGCAGTGGGAGAGAGAGACTGAGAGAGAGGGCCAGAGATGCAGTGGGAGAGAGAGACTGAGAGAGGGCCAGAGATGCAGTGGGAGAGAGAGACTGAGAGAGAGGGCCAGAGATGCAGTGGGAGAGAGAGACTGAGAGAGAGGGCCAGAGATGCAGTGGGAGAGAGAGACTGAGAGAGGGCCAGAGATGCAGTGGGAGAGAGAGACTGAGAGAGAGGGCCAGAGATGCAGTGGGAGAGAGAGACTGAGAGAGAGGGCCAGAGATGCAGTGGGAGAGAGAGACTGAGAGAGAGGGTCAGAGATGCAGTGGGAGAGAGGGCCAGAGATGCAGTGGGAGAGAGAGACTGAGAGAGAGGGCCAGAGATGCAGTGGGAGAGAGAGACTGAGTGAGAGGGCCAGAGATGCAGTGGGAGAGAGGGCCAGAGATGCAGTGGGAGAGAGAGACTGAGAGAGAGGGCCAGAGATGCAGTGGGAGAGAGAGACTGAGTGAGAGGGCCAGAGATGCAGTGGGAGAGAGAGACTGAGAGAGAGGGCCAGAGATGCAGTGGGAGAGAGAGACTGAGAGAGAGGGTCAGAGATGCTGTGGGAGAGAGAGACTGAGAGAGAGGGTCAGAGATGCAGTGGGAGAGAGAGACTGAGAGAGAGGGTCAGAGATGCAGTGGGAGAGAGAGACTGAGAGAGCGATAGTGCAAGAGACACAGAGAGAGCGCAAGAGAGAGTTGGATCAGGTGAGAGGCACTGAAACTATTGCACTGTATGACAGTGAAGTGTTGGATCTGCTTACAAAGACAGATTTTGCTCATTGGGTCAAACATCCAACTAAAACCCTTCATTCGGAGTTCTGCAGAGTCATCATCCATGTGCAGAGAAAAACACCAAACGGTGCATGCGAGGCGGAATTTGGCCAATATTCACTAAGGATCAACATCCGAAAAAGAGCCATCAAATTTTGGATGCACCTAAAAAATACCGTGACCTCCCCCAACCCCCCCCCATTCATATCACTATGAAGCCCTGAAAGAGCTGAGCCCAGAGAAGAGTCCCGTCACCGAGCTGGTCGTGAGGCTCAGCTCACTAACCTCCACTAACACCACCCAGCCTCAATCAGAATCAACCAAATTATAACACAACAAAAGCAGAATGACATCACCTATTGGTACAATCAAGCAAAACATCAAAACGCATTGACATGCTGTTTGGCTCGAAAAAGAGAAAACAATTCTGGTGAACTACCTTACCACTGCGAAAAACTTCTAACAAAAGAAAATATTATGTACGGGCTTAGTGACCACAGCCTGGCAGTAGAGACGGGTGGACGCCGGCAGACCCGGCTGCCCCGGCAGGAGAGGCTGTGCTCTTACTGCGCTCATGGAGACAAGGCTTCTTCTCCTCCTTAAATGTGATAAATACCTTTAAAGTGGATAAAATTTCCAATCAATTAGCAAATCTCCCTGATTCCCAGAAAATGTCAGTCCTTCTGGGAGAGGAAAGGTGCTGCGGAGACCTGGCAGCACGATGCGTAGCCCCCTGCCGTAACCGAAGGGACAGTACCTGCCCTTAATGACCCCGAAAAAAATTGCTCGATATATATATGCCATTTGTTTAAAAAAGTAAATAGAATTTAGATGTAACTATTACGTGTTTGTTCGGATACCATATATTTAATGCATTATAAATTAGATGTATGTATTGTTTCTGTAATGCTTTGCCTACACGTGCTGATATGTCATACTATAACATTTGAAATTTGAAGTTCAAATTTGACTTAGTGAGTTAGAGATATCAAAATACAGTGTGAGAGACAGACAGAGAGAGAGAGAGAGAGAGAGTGATGGAGAGCAATGGGGAGAGCGATGGTGCGAGACCGAGACTGAGAGACAGACAGTGAGAGGGAAAGAGAAAGAGAGAGAGACAGACAGATGGTAAAGAGCAATAGAGAGAGTGATCGCGAGGGCAATGGAGAGAGTGATGGAGCGATGCTGCTCTGTCCAGCCAGCTGGCAGTATCTGCAAATTTCTGAAAATTGGGAAAACCCGCCATTGGCCCTCTACAGCACCAGCTCCATCTATTTTTAGTAGAGATTAGCCTGATCAATACACATATACTGAGTTATTGCATGTGCAAGTTAGCAGTATCTAAAAAGGGGGGTAGGAGTTCAAGTCAAAGGGCAGTATCTGCATTATCTCCTATCTGGGTCAACTTCTTAAAAATATTTTGCTTTACCAAAAATTCAGGGTCTAATTGGAAATCAATGTCATTGATCGCATTGTGGTCCCTGTAATTGCCTTCCGGTACTAAGGGTAAAACTTTAAGGGCAGTTTTCTCAGTTTCACTATTGCGCAGATACTGCCGTCTGGCTTGACAGGGCAGAATGGAGTGATGGAGTGATAGGGAAAGAGAGAGCGGGACTGACTCTCTCACGTCTCACCCTGCTCCTGGTCCTTGTTTCTCTGCAGGCCTCAGACAGGGCAGCTGCTGTTCCTCAGGGGAACTTCTACCTCCTCACACTCACCTTACGAGAGGGCCGAAACCTGGTCATCAGGGACCGCTGCGGTAATGCGCCTACATCTCTCTCTCTCTCTCACAGCGCGCGCACACACTCATACACACACACACACAGTCTATGCACAGGAAAGAAAGGGAGTCAACAGCTTTCTGGTGATAAGGAAAGTCAACATTCAGGAACCTCCGAGCCACCAGATCTTTGACTTGCAGAAAAAAATAATTAAACCCCTCTGCGCAGATATAGACGCCAGCTTCCATAAATTTGGAAATTTAATTCCTTAATAATTCTGTAATTCAATTTCCAAATGTCTTGCTTCACTGGAATAATTTTCCAGAGTCTGTGACACAAGTAGTGAGTCATAAAGCCTAAATAGGCTCTTGCATAACAGGAAAAATGTGGCGTTATTTGTATTCTGCTCAAATGGGTTAATATTTTCTGGATAAAGCCTGAATAATGGCAGAATTTAGAATTTCAAATGGACTTGTTTGTCTATGTTTTTGCATAGCGACGAGTCCTTATCAGCCCAAATGTCACTGAAGTAAGCAACAATTTATCAGTTTATGAAAACCACACTCAAAAGCGATTTGCTGGAAAAGGTCACATGGCTAATGTGAATCTCAAGCTGCAGTGCATTTAACTTATCAAGTTTCACTTTTACACACTTCTCTGATGAACAAATGTCATGCAAATATGTTTGCTGCTGTGGTCCCAATATCCTTTTTCACATCTTAAAAGAGACTGTTTTATTCTCTCAAAACTCTTATGAGGCTTAATGAATGGCTTGATTTAATCAATAAGCGCATTTTGAGCAGCAGGCCAAACCCATTAAAACATTATTATCTAATACTTTATCTACTTGGCAATTTTCTCTTAATTCAGGTGCAAAATATGCCACTGTTTAGTGCTAAGTTGTTTCAAATCATTACCGCTTCTGATGCTGAGGAAAGTACGCAAAGAATGCCTGCTGATGGGAATCACACTGCTCCATGCATGTGCCATGCATTTCATTGTTTTTGAGTCTGCAATTAAACTTTTAATTGCACATACATGCACTGACACACATGCACATATTAGAATTGTCTATTCATTTTGTCTTTTTATCAGTTGGCTTGGGCAGTTTTCGTATGTGATTCAGCACATTTTGGACGATTGCGAAGTTTATCTTCAGTATCTCTCACTGTGCAGACTGATATGTGGGCACCTTGGGGTTTGTTGACTGATGCAAGGATAGGGGCGTGTCCAATGATATTACGCCTCTAGACACTGCACATGTACAATGAACTGTCGCTGGTTGTATTTTAATTTGATTGCGACCTTTACTTATGACACCTTAGGCTACTGCTCTCTCGCAAAAGAATGAGTGGTCACTTAATTTAGAACCTGTTCTTCACTTCGGTGATTATAAAATTACGCCTGGAAACTATTTTGCTAATTTGTACAGCCTCTGGAAATGTTCTGTCATTTTAGAGCTGTCACATGTATGTATCTGAACACGTCCTTGTGTGCGCAAAAAAATTGGCTTGGCCAATTGAAAATGCCCTAAAACAAATGTAATTTACAGAATCAGGCAATCCATCACTTACTGTGCTTTTTTTTGGCAGTCTTTACTCAGAGTGAATGAAGTTTATGTTTGAGTAGTGAAAGTATCTCAGAGTTGTAGAACCTGTCTCTGCTTTGTACTCGGTGTAGTGGATGAGGGGGAGGGAGTTATTGTATGTTGTCAGGAGAATAGAGGTTAGCGTGGTTTGGGCTGCTCCATTTCTTGTCAACAAAATCGAAACCGCTCTACACTGCACAACATCCTGTGGTATTTCCCGCTTTGTGATTGCGGAGCAGTACACCAGCGTCGGACCCCACTTCCAGTCACTAAAGGCACCGTAACGTCAATTTCAAACTACAGCTGATTCAAAACTGATGCTACCTCTAAACTGTTTTGCAAACTGCTTGCGTCTAGAACCACTTGAACTCCCCTCACTTGATTTCCGGCGCCTGCCTGCTCAGCTTTGACTCAATCACACAAAGCAGTAAATGATTCTGCCCCTTTACATCTCCAGACAACGCTCATGTTCCCCACCACACATCTCTGCACCTATCACTTTGTCCAAATCTGTTCACTTGTCATGGGAAATGCACTTTTGCATGTTCATTACCTTCACTGACCAACGGAGTTGCGTGGAAGTTATGTATTCGCATGTCTGTTAGTTTGATTGCCAGGACAATATCGCTCTAATTCATCTCTCAATTTCAATATAATTTTGTGGAAGTGTGAGCCATGGATCAAGGAACAAATGATTACATTTTTGGATGGATTTGTATTCAAATAAGACTGCCGCAGCCATATTTGTTCATTTCTTGGAGACAAGTGTGTTGGTGGAGGAATGCGCTTTCTGAGTGTTTTGTAGTTCTAAATGCATCAGCTAAACTAGGCTTATGCCGTCGGAGGCGACGGCTTGGGGTATATCCCCGAATGCCCCCAATCCTCCAATTCCCCAATCCTTGATTTGACCTTGAATAGACTTTCATTTGAACTTAATTTCAGGTCAATCGGACAAATGGTTCTGAAGATATGGGCAAATTGGTAATTTTCCATCACAAAGCTCCACATGGTGGTAAAATATTGAACCATACAGGTATGATGTCATCATGTGACATGTTGTGAGGTCATGACTTTGCAGTTGCACATAGTTTCATGTCAATTGGACAAATGGTTCCAAAGATATGACAAAAATGGTGAATTTTTTGTGACAAAGCTCCACCTTGTGTCGAAATTTTGAACCAAACAGGTATAATGTCATCGTGGGACACATCCTCAGGTCATGACCTTTCATTTGCCCTTGATTTGAGGTCAATCGGACAAATATTTCCAGAGATATGATAAAAACAGTGATTTTTCAGTTTTTGGCCCTTGGTGGGCAATCTAGTAATTGTAAATTGTCCAAAATCGAATCAGTTCTCCCTCTTTATGATACTTACTTATGTGCAAAACATGAAATTTCTAATTGAAATATTCCTGACGTTAACACGTAGGGCAGCGCGGCGGCAGCGGCGGTGGTCGGACCAAAAACATCCCCGTTCGGCGTTCGGCGATGTAATGACTGAATTGTACATTGTGATTATTCTACGCTAAAAGCCTGACTTCTAGTTCTGAGTCCACCATTCTGGACAATCTCTGTCATCCAACACTGTGGCATCTGTAGAAGATAAAATCACTTATTGGGCCGGTTTCACAGACGCAGATTGAGCTTAATCCTAGACTAAATTCAGTTTTCAATTGAGAATCTCCATTAAAAAAACTCTGTTAAGTCCAGGACTATGCTTAATCCAAATCTGTGCAACTGGCCTATTGAATTTATGTTTGCATGCTTGTCAACCTTTTTTTTTCTTGTTGCCCTTATTCTATTAGCCTTGGAGTCAATCAGGTTTGGCCATGATAAATTAGACACTTGTGGTTGGCCTGTGTGAATGTGTCTGATGTACTGAGTAATGACCTCGCTGCGGTCTCCATTCCTTGTTTGTAACAATGATTAGGACTCTGATTAAGGATTCTTTTCTTTAGCAAACAGATTGTAAGATTAGGTCTTACAGGAAGCAGAGGAAGTAGCTCAGAGAATGTTTGTTGTAATAATTGGGTGGGTCTGTCCAAGTTGAAAGGCTACACTGTTTCAGCCTTCATCAGTGACTAATTGGCCGTTGTGATTGTCTGATTGTCTGCCATGTAGGCCAGCATATGATGAACTCCTCCCGTGGTTCTCACTTACCTCAGAAACTGAAGTGTGGTATTAGTCAACTTTACCATTTCTTATGAAAGATTATGAAAATAATGCATTATATTGGGTCACTTTCTGGTTTTCAGTTACTTTCTTAAATTAATTTACCACACAGTATGTTTATGACTGTAGCATTAATTTTCCTGCTGAAAACCCAATTCACTGTACAAAGCCAACAGCGTTACCAGTTTTTTAGGTAAAACAAGTGCCGTAACTCATCGCTGGTCATGTTATCAATTTTGCATGTGCTTTGAGGGTTTTCCAAGGGAATTGGGCCTTGTTTACTGCAAAAATGACCCCTGGCTCCTCACATGGGACTTAGTACATACTAAAGAAAAAAAAAAAACAAAGGGCTATGATGCCATGATAAAAAGTGCTTTGCTATCTATGCCCCTGGGGTGTCAGCTAAACTTGTCTTGGGGGAATGTTTGCAGACTCTCAAGCCTTTTGGCAAAATTTCTTTCTCTATTGCATAAAAGCATAATCTGCCTGAGCAGGTACAGGTGGCGTGGCTGCCAATTTCACATTTGGGAGGAGGGCAGAAAGGAGGATTCATGTTTAAAAAATTGCGAAGTGGATATTGGGAATCAAAAGAGCGCTTTAAAGCTGGAGTTTGGAATTTAAAAAAAATCGCTTTCTGCCATATTTGTTAAAACTGTTACTATGACCTGACAGTGGGATGTGAGTCAGATGATCTTTGTGAAAATCAGAGTCTTCTGACTCCATCTAGTGCTTCTAATTCCTTCTGAAAGATTTCACCGCGATGACCGGGACAAAACAACCAATCAGAGCCAGGAGGCGTGACTGAGGATGTCAATCATTTCTCGTGCACACGCAGGGGGCCGCCCCCTCCCTTGAGCTTTTAAGTGCAAGTATCATGCATTAGTGTCTCAAATTTAACATAGATGCAGTTTTCAATGGATGATGCTTTGTGATGCTTTATCAGTGCACTTTTCCTCCCACTAACACCTTTGTTTATGAACTGCAGTTGGAGGCATTGATTTTTCAAGAGATGCTCCTTTCATTTTTTATTTGTTGATTCTTTTTTATTGTACTATAATGTAAACCCTGTAGCAAGAGTATGAAAAGGGTTGTGTTGCTCTAAAACTACAGAACTGTTGCAGTGCAAAATTAATATAAATAATATAATCATCAAATAACAGTGAAAACATTTCCTTTTATGGAATTGTCATCATTTCTTGTATTGTCGGAATATCCAACTAGAATTCTAGTTCTGAAATAACTAGAAAATACATTTTTGCTTTGTTCGGTCGATATTTGGTAGCATTAAACTGCAGTTTGTAAGCAGTGAAAATTGGAGCATGACTGTTGTTCCACAAGATGAAAGGATTACCCATATGGAGGAGATCCATGTCCTATCTCACCGACTTGTTCTTACATGATTCTGGGAAGCCCCAAATCTGCAAAAGTGTGTTGTTGGTGATGGCAGTATCATCTCTGTGCACTGCTGCAGTGTAAGAAACCTGGGGTTGTGAGTGTCATGCATTACTGTCCGCTGTTCACTAAGCGGTACTGGGACTTCAACTGGGACCATGTGCTTTGGTCAGAACAGACCAAGATAGAGCTTTTTGGCAACAAACACACTAAGTGGGTCTGGCGGAACACAAAAGATGAGTATGCAGAAAAGCACCTCATGCCCACTGTGAAGTATGGGGGAGGATCGGTGATGCTGTGGGCCTGTTTCTCTTCCAGAGGCCCTGGGAGCCTTGTGAGGATGCATTGCATCATGAACGCTTTGAAATACCAGGACATTTTAAAATGAAAATCTGGTGGCCTCTGCTCGAAAGCTGAAGATGGGTTGTCACTGGGTCTTTCAGCAAGATAATGACCCTAAACATGTGGCCAAATCTACACAGAAATGGTTCACCAGACACAGAATCAAGCTCCTCCCATGGCCATCTCAGTCCCCAGACCTCAACCCCATTGAAAACCTATGGAGTGAGCTGAAGAGGAGAGTGCAGAGGAGAGGACCCAGGTCGCTGGATGATTTAGAGAGATTGTGCAAATAGGAATAGTCGAAGATCCCTCTTACTGTATTCTCCCATCTTGTGAAACATGATAAAAGAAGAATAAGTGCTGTTTTGTTGGCAAAAGGGGGTTGCACAATGCATTATCATCAAGGGTGCTAATAATTGTGGCACACATGATTTGATGTAAAAGAATTAATTCTTAATGTGGGATTTTTTCCCACTGAATAAATGCACTTGAATTAAAGGTTGGATTTTCCTCTTTTTTTCATTGAAGTCCTAAATTATTAAAAAAAAACAATTTATTAGAAGCTAAAGAACACATCTTAACCAGGGGTGCCAATAATAATGGAGGGCGCTGTATGTGATAAAAAACATATGTCTTATGTCCTTTCTAACCCAGTAAAGTGAGTGAACTCCATGTTTGGGGGAACCTCTCTGTTGCTCTCCGGTTATTGACATTGAGTGCGTTTAGATTCACACTAAAAAAAAAAAAAAAGATTATCATCGGATTACTGGAGTTATCGGATTATTCAAGCGGTCATTTAAACGGCATAGGCCCATAATCATTATTGGATAAAGGCCGTTGTCTGTTTATGAGAAATCTGATAAACACACCTAGTTTTTGCCCAATGATCCATTTACTCTGCGCATATATACAGCAAAAGCTGATTTCTTTCATTTTTTTTTTTAAATCTGCGCATGTGCATCCTGTGGAGGGCAGGAAGAAGTACAAAAAGATGACAACAGCGATGGCGACAAAGAAGAAGCGGGAGGCGGATGCAGTAACTAAAAATGGTGAACTCGAGCGGTTAGACACTTCTAGACAGCTCATTGATGGGAGAAAGCAACAAAATAGAGACATTTTTTTGTCATGCTTGGAGAGAAATTTGACTCAAAAACCTCACCCTCATACGGCAGCAGCTTTACTTGGTTCCAGAACACCTTGTACAGGGACTGAAGGCGAGAATCCAGATTATGAGGGACCTGGGCATAATTGAGTTGTCAACAAGTGAGTGGAGCAGCCCCGATAGTCATCTTCCCAAAGAAGGATGGGTCCCTCCACATTTGCATGGACTTTAGCAAGCTTGATGAAGTCTCTCCATTCGATGCCTACGTCTCGCATTGATGATCTGCTGGAGAGGGTTGGACAGGCAAGCTTCATCACCACCCTGGACCTTTGCAGGTGCCACTCCAGAAGTCACCCGGGGAGTACACTGCCTTAGAACCTCCCTGGGGTTATATCACTTTATAGTGATGTCCTTCGGGCTGCATGGGGCATTCGCCACCTTCCAGCGACCAATGGACCATGTTTTGCAGGGCTGTGAAGAATGCTGTGCAGCCTATCTGAATGAAGTAAACATCTACAGCTAAACCTGGGATGAGCATCTCCAGGATCTGCACTTGATCCTGCAATGGATCCAGAAAGTGGGGCTCAGCCTGAATGCCCAGAGATGCGAATGGGCTAGACAAGAGGCCGGTTTCCCCGGGGCTACCTGCTAGGCAACAGAGAAATAAGGCCACAGGTGGACAAAGTTTAGGCAATACAGAACAGTCCACGTCCCCGCACCAAGAAGCAGGTGAGGTCCTTCTTGGGTCTCGTGGGGTGGTACCAGAGATTCATCCCCAACTTTGCCACTATTGCCATGCTCCTCACAAACCTCACCAGTGAAGCTGCTAAGAGTGCTGTGGTATGGACTGAGGAGTGTGAGAGAGAGCCTTTGCCTCCCTCAAGGGGAATTTGTGCTCATCCTCGGTGCCCCAAAGTCCAGACTTCGGATCAAGGTTCCTGGTACAGGGGAATGCCTCAAATGTGGGCAATGGGGCAGTGCTGGCTCAGGGAAAACCAGGGGAAGAAAACTAGAAAGACTACCTAAGCCGGAAATTTCTTCCCAGAGAAACCAGATACTCAGTTATTGAAAAGGAGTGCTTCGCCATCAAGTGGGCCCTGGATAGCCTGAGGTACTTCCTGCTGGGAAGGGAATTTGATCTTGACAATGACCACGGGGTGCTGCCATGAATTCGGACCATGAAAGGCCACTGCACGGGTGACTAGGTGGTACCTGGTGCTGCAGCCCTACAGGTTCATTGTCCATCACAAGGCAGGCCAGCACAACATCACAGCAGATTTATTCTGGAGATTGCCGGATCTTGGCAATCCAGAAGAGGAGGGAGGTAATGTGACAGGGAGCTCTGTCTCAGGCTGCGAGCGACACTACAAAACATTAACCTGACTATAATATACAATTCTCATTTTATTTTTCATGTCTTCCCTCCTCTTACATTTCAAGTCTCCTTCAAGATAATGATGTTCATTTTTGTAAATTATGGTCTCAAATAGACTACAATACCAGCGTGGACGGTACCGCTAAAGTTAACAAGAAGTTGGCTTCGCGTTTTCGTCCACATTTCTCTGATAGGCCTGGTGGGTGGCGGAGGATTAGAACAGGTGTCGGTGTAGTACCGGCAGACAGAACTTGGCACTGTCGATGGGTGGGATCGGTTTTGGGGTATGACTGGTGTGTACCAGATGTTATCGCAGGCCTTGAATTTTGGCAAGAATAAACTACCGCAACTGTTTCGGATACAACTTATTTACATGTCAGTCGATGTTTTTGTTACTAATTTTAAATAGGCAGTTAAAGTAGGAGTAGTCATGAATTAGAAGCGCTCCCCTGACAACTTACGCATTTATTGTGACAAAATATTTATTAGTAACTTTATAATATCTCATTGGATGCCCAAAATTTTAAATCTTGCTTGTGTCACTGAAAATGTCGATAATTTGCCGTGGCGAAATAGCTATTGGTCTTAGTAATGTACGACACTGGCTTGCACACAGTTCGCAAATTGATACCATTACTATACCATTAAATCTTAATATAAATGTTTTATACAGTAGGCGGATCAGTTTTCATTTCTCGCAAATGTGAAAACATAATTAGTCTTGCTGTGAGAAAAGTTTTTAATCCGCACTACCCGCATGACACAACTGAGAAGGGCGTTATCTCGTTAATTTCTCGGTAACAACCAACATTTATTCTTGAGATAAGCTCTCAAATTGTAAGTAAAAGGCGACAAAAGTTAGCGCACTTTACGTTCAGCCGTTTTATCCGACTGAACAAGTCTGAGAGTTGTTCAGCTTATGCACAACGAGGAGTAAAACCTCCAGATTTCCAAAGGCCGAAACATTTCTTGCGGACTGAGGAAAAAGTGACGCCATTATTGTAAGTTGCAAGTAGCTTACATAGATATTTGCGTACTTTATTTCTATTTTCTGAAGTGCAGGTTTTGTTCATAATTTAAATAATATTAAAGTGGTGGCAAAACATGTTGTTGTTTTGCTTACTCCGGTAAGGTGCTTTGGAACTAAAGGTTTCATTTCTTAATTCTTATTGGTAAATATTATGGCAAAAATACATGAATTTCCATTGCCTTTTATTGTGGGCAGTATAAGCTACACCTGTGCACTAATCATGGTGTCTGATGAGCATCTTGATGTGGCACACCTGTGAGGTGGGATGGATTGTCTCAAAAGTCGCAAAAGTGCTCACTATCACACATTTAGACAGATTTGTGAACAATGTTTGAGAGAAATGGTAATATTGTGTATCTGGAATGAATTTTATATCTTTGAGTCCATCTCATGACAAATGGGAGCAAAAACAAAAGTGTTGCGTTTATATTTTTGTTGAGTGTATATCTCTGTGACTGTATCTATACGGTCAGATCCACCCGTAGATCTACCCCTTGCCCCTCCCTGTATATTCAATTCATGCTCTAGTCCAATAGGAATCACATACAGTTTCAAAATGACAAAATGGCGCTCTTCAAATTGCCAAAATCGAGGCTTCCTAAATGGTATGCTGAAACTAATGAGTGACGGCACGGTTGCTACGTCCATCTTCTTATACAGTCTATGGTCCTGACTCGATCCTCATTGATGTTATGTGGCTCGACTTCAAATGGGCTCTTCGTGCTCAACACTCCCTCCAGTATGGCTGAATTAAAGCAATTCCACTGGGAGGAGTTGGGCAAATTTTCTTGACTGTGATGTGAAGGACTAATGGACTGCTATTAATTTTTGGTTGAAGCCTATGATACTAAAGGTGCCTCAACCAGTTATTCAGTTTAGGGGCACAATTTTTACTTTTTTCTCATTGGAGTTAAAGGTGTTTGATAACCTTTTTCCTGACTAAATTTTCCAATAAATTGGATGGTTGTGTTCCCTCATGTTGTCCTTGTTTCTAATTACATTTTCTATGAAGATCTGAAATAGTTTATTGCTATAAGTGTGTAGACAGACCATTACAGGAGAGTGGCGAATACTTATTTACTGTACTGTGCACATTTGTATCTTGTATGATTATGATGTTGTATTCATATGATCATTATATGGAATTCAAGCAAAGCATTTAGGCAAAGTTTTCAATGGCTTTGATATTGTATACTGTCAAGTGTATGACTGAGGAAATCATTTGCACCGCAGGGTCCCAAATCTTATTTATTTGCTTTTATTTATCTCTTTGTTAATCAAACATCTCTTGATATATTGTGCCCAACCATTCTGCATTCTTCTGTTCACTTTGGTGTCTCAGGTTAGTTTGTCCCTGACGGGGAAATTTGATTTTCAGACGAAGTGAAAGTGAAGTATGACCTTTTTTGGAAGTGAACACCGCCCCTTGGTGGTTATTCCAAGAAATGCAGCAGTTAGTACAGTCAGTGAGAATGAAGGAAAAAGCTGTTGGGCTATGTGTGCAGCACTTGGTCCCAGCTAATTTGAAGCTCTTTGGAGTCCTTAATGGGCCATTTTTAGTGGCCGGTGACTGTACAGCCCACAAAGTGCCGGAGTGAACTGTGAGTTATGGAGGTTTTTCTAGAACTTGTAGCTTTCAAAGTGGAGTCTGGAGGCCTAACACTGTGGGACAAAACATGATAAGACAGAGCAGGTCTTTCAGACTTTTCAGTGCTTGTGATTCTTCTACCTCTGAAGTGCGGCCTATTCTCACTGACAGTCTAATTTACTTAAAGTCCATATCGAGTTTAAAATCAAGTTTGTATGGAGTCTGTTCCAGAAACCTCCAGAGTTTCTGCCTCTGGTACTTGATGTGGTGTGATTTCCACACTGTCACTACTCTCTTCATAGAAAAATAAACTTCCAGCTATAAGTACAGAATTTACTTTTTGCAAATTGCGATTTATACTGCTTCACTGTATTCACAGAGTGGTATAGCTCATATGCGCGTACCACTCATTATGTTCCAGGAAGCTGTAGCACTGTCACAGTAGTTCTTTGCTTGTGTGAAGCTTGTCACAGTCAACCGCAGATAATCCTGTGTTGTCTCAGTATTAAAATCCATGTGCCCAGCTTTGCACTTCAAAAGCAATTGAGTACAAAGTATAGATTTTTTGTTGTCTGGGCTGTCAGTGAGACTAGGACCAATTGAGAAACCAGGATGACTAGTTTATTGGTAGTCTGTATGTAACCCTAAAGCCCAGCCTGCTGGAACTACTCTATTATCGTCTATATGCTTCTTTGTTTTTGTGGTTCTAAAAAAATTATTTTTCCCTATTAGTATTTTGACAAAGTAGCTCTGGCCATTGCAGTTAATGGCCAATCTGCAGTGGAAATCCAGCTATTGCGCTTCTTCTAGCAGTAAAGGGAGATCAAAGTCAGCCATATTTGCTTCTGTGGCCTGCTATAAGTGTCTGTCTGTCAAGCCCTGATCTTTCACATTTATCTGGCACATTTTCTGACATCCTCAGGAAATGTACTGCGGTGAGAGCAGGAAGGGTTAAGCAAGCGAGCCTACAGAGTGAGTCAAAAAAAAAAAACTATACACTTTTTAATGGGTCATTTTGTGATGGTGTAGCAATATACATGTATACAACATATTTTGTACTTTTGCCCCAGACCATTCCACTGATATTGGTACCAGTTACACCTCATTAGGTGTCAGGCATACTGCACAGAGGACAATTTAAGGGACTCAAGTGAAATCTGACTTGTGCCAACTGACCAGGGCTGGATATGAAATTGACCATGCACGTCATAATGGGTTGCATTGTCATTTGAACTTAAAAACAGGCATATGTTCGCCTGTGCATTGGTCGTAATGACCTGGCACTGCCAAGCATGGTGCGTCCAGTTTATCCTCTGGCAAAGGGCCTATTGGTCACTGAATATCATAAGACACGGAACGTTACAAATGTGCTGCAGAGTTTTCACGTCAGTTTCCAAGCATGCAATAAATGTTTTATGTTGACTTGAAACTTCACAGAGGGAATCTGTTTTGTTTGCTTCGTATCAGAGCCTGATCAGTTGGCACAAGTGAAATTTCACTTAACTCCTTAAATTATTCCACTGCAGTCATGGGTTTAATCTGACAAGGTGCAAACTGATATCAAAGGAAACAGACAGAGCCGCTGAAAAATGTACATGTGAAGAGATTTTAAACACATCGCTAGAGTATATATTAATTGGACATTTAAAAAGTGTATGTTTTTTTTTTTGACTAGCACTCAAGTGTGATACAGGAAACTGAATACCATGTTCAGTTTATGACCAGCAGGGGGCAGAAAGGCTTTGTAACAGGAGAGATTAAAATCTTGCTAAAAAATTAGATGTGTATTTCTGTCGGCTGAAACTGAAGGCAAGAACACATTTTATTTACTGCCTGTATCTGTTATTTTTTTAAAGGAACAAGTGACCCGTATGTCAAAGTGAAACTGGAGGGGAAGACTGTTTACAAAAGCAAGGTGATCTCTAAAAATCTGAACCCCAGCTGGAACGAGCTCTTCTCCCTTCCTATTCGCAGTCTGGACCAGCACTTGCTAATGAAGGTAAGTTTCAGTACTAAGTTCCACTGCTGATCTAGGGTCAGTTCTTCTCTGTCTGCCTCATCCGGAAGGAGCAATAAAAGGAAACTGACACTGGTTTCGTTGGCCGTTGCCTAACCTCTCCCTTGACAGTTTATTTCATTCCGTTGGTCGGGCTCCTTACATCCACTTCTTCTTTACTTACCCGCTGACCAGTTAATACTGTTGCCTCTCTATCCCCCTTAGCTCTCTATAGTCCCATTCCTATGTTTTTCCCCATTCTATATCTCCTGATGTTCTCTTGTTATCGTCCATCTGGTATGGTCGTAGCTGTCAGATAGATGGGTCTCTGGCGTTCTTCAAAATAGCTTGTCTCAATCTTTGAAACTCAAATTTCTCCCTAAAGCTTTTCCATAAGTTGGTTCAAAGTCTGAAAAAGCTTCTTTTTTTTAAATATTGCAGGACAATGTCACATGCATATTTTGTATCTGCTGGTTGCAGCTCTTCACTGAAGCTACATCGCACTCATATTGAGAGAAATATTCAAATCCAGAATGTCATGTCTTTATGGCCACAGCATTACATCAAATGTAAAGTATCTAGGTCTTGTACATTATTGTGTACACTTTTCCCTGTGATTCAGCCAGACAAATTTGAGATTGTGGAAACCTCGAGATCACCCCTAGAATTTAAAATGGGTCTGAACTTCAACTGGAATGACAGCATCTGCATTTAACGGACACCCATATGGCTTTGTTGATTTTATGGGGTTAACTGCCCTCTCAGATAATGCATTTTTGAATTCGCTCGCCCACAACTTCAGAGTGCTGACCTCTTCGTGAGATATAATTTTGTCTGATGCTCTGTGTTTGATCTTTTCCTGTATAACATCCAGTGAACTAGTTATGTGATAGCTGAGTTCCTTTTCTGTTGCTTTGCTGGTTTGTGCACTTCGTGTTTCTAACAGTTTGTACAGTTTTGCTAGCTGAATTGGCCAAGCTAACTGTGATACCAGCGAAGCTAGACAACTGTGAACTGAGTGATTTTGTCTTTGACTCACTGAAGGTGTTTGACCGTGACCTGACTAAAGATGATTTCATGGGGTCTGCAAGTGTGGGCCTGAGTGACCTTGAGCTGGGGAAGTGAGTTGCGAGTTCCTTATCTTATCAGAGTTCTAGTTTTTTTCTGTGTAACACGCGTATTATCTCATGTTGCTCAAAACCTTTGTTGCAGACACGGGCTACAAATACACACAGTGTGAAGGCAAAAATTTACAGTCTGCTGAAAGTCATGCTGGCTCTGCTGCTCTTCATTGCGAAGTCATTTGATTTGCTTTTTTGTCTCCTCATGTCAGCAATGATCCCCTCACACAAAATAAATTCAGTGGATTTAAAGTGCCTTTCTGTAGTTTTTAATCATTTTTGGTGGAATTATTGACCTCCTATGGCCACTATTACCCTCTGCTCTTACGCATTACCTACCTGCATTTCATTTAAAAGGGAACCATTCAGTAGGAGCACATGAAGTGTTTCACTGACCCAGTAGGGCCAGCCAATAATAAGCTTTGTCCCTTACTGACTGGCTGACTATCAGGTTGAAATGTGGTTAAAATATGCAAGCACCTTGCAATACCTTCTTACACCTTAAGGGGCGTGCTGTCGGTCAACGGTTAGCTAGGTCTGTAAATGTTTGGGCTGCGACAAAGTTTTTTTTTATTTTTTTATATATATATTAACTGTTTGGCATACTAGTGTTGAAAGTAAAGAGTGTATGAAGTCACCCATAATGGATGAAAGGCGTATAGATTATTGCACTTCTAACCCCTCCACTACCCCCCTTTTTTTGAAGATTGAGAAGAGAAAATGAATTGAGCTATTAGTTCATGAAATTTGTGAAGTTTTTGCAGTTCTTTTGAAGTTTTGTTGAAATTTATGATCATGTGTATGTTCTGTATATGCAGTTTGGTGATTGTATGTAGTTTATGCCGCCTTTTCTCACAGAACATGTGAGATGGTGCTCAAGCTGGATGATGAAAATAGCCTGGAGGAAGACATGGGTGTGCTGGTGATTGACGCTTGCTTATCACTCAGAAATGGGGACAGTGAGAATCCGGTAAGGATTTGAAAAAAAGTTTTTTTTTGAGGAAAAACACCTGCTAATTACTCAGAGATGGGAAATGCAGAATCTGGTGAGGATTTGAGGAATAAATGTTCATTTGAGAAATAAAATGTGGAAAGGAGCTCCCCTTATTAAGCTCCCATCTTTCATGGGTTTATTGGATCTGAACTATTTTCGCACTCTTCAAGCTGAAAACACATTCAGACTTGAAAAATTTCTGCTACCTTAGGAGGTAATTGCATGTTCTCACTCTGTTTTTCCTTTAAACTTGAGAAAAAAACCTTTTAAAAGCACGTTATGACTCATTTTATAATGGGAGTCAATGGATGGATCTTCAAACTCAATTCTTTATTAACTTACTCAATTTCTTCATGATTTCAGTTACAGATTACAGACTTATGAAACCTTTCAAAGTATTGTCAATTGATTTATAATATTATGTAAAAATTAATTAACAAATTCATGTATAAGTGACCTAGGGCTCACAGCCGCCACACCCATTTTTTTCAGGAAATGCGCATTTCTTGTTTAATTTGTGACTGACAGTTTGTCCTATTATTTTTGAGCCCTTAATATTGAGGGGGAGTGGATGTAATTCCTCTACTATTCGTACAATATGTCTTACAAAACTGGTAAACTAAAGCTGGAAGCACATTTTGATTGTTTCATTTGAAATTCATTTGGTGGAGTACAGAGCCAAAATGATGAAAATTGTGTCTCTGTTACTATTACTTAGTTATTCTTTACAGCTTATGACTGGCCTCTCATTTCCTCTCTCCTTTGTGTTCACTGAGATCAGTCAACATTCATTTTCTTTTGTGTTCTGTCTTTTTCTCTGGGAGCAGAAGGTGTCCAAACGCCTGAAGAGCATGAAGGTAAGCTGGAACAAACAGACTATAAACGGGCATCCGTGTGAGCAGTTTCAGTTACTTGATTGTTGCTTTCTTTCGTTTGCAAAAAGCTTTCATTGCGAGTGGAGTCGGAGGGTCGTTACAGCACATGGGCTCAAGTGTGGAAGGGGATGTGAACTAACTGCCCTAGAGTAGAAGTCCAAGTTACAGTATATGTATTAATAATAATACTGGCTCTTCACAAATTAAACAGTTCAACGAAAAACAGAATCAATTTGGCTGCTTGGTATTTGTGGAAAAGCTTGCAGATTGTGTCTTGTTTTTTGCAGTAGTGTTTCACAGCTGTCATACAGTTTTTACAATCGCACTTTTGGATATTTAAATCCAAACTAGCCGTTTGGTCCTTTTTGTGTCTCTATACATTTTTTACCAATCTGTTAAACATTTTGCTTGGTGTTTGTGGTTTAAACACAAAAAATCTAATATGGATTATGATTTTTCAAATTGCATTTCAGTCCCATCGGACCTGACGTTTAAAGATGCCAAAAATGTCATGAAATGCGATAAAAATTGAAGGCCTGAATTGGCAAGACTTTTAACGTGCGGAAGGCCTTTGAATGCATGCACACGCAGTCAAATGGCCAGTTATTGGCCATGGTGTTTCTTTTGAACCATTCATTTGCTGCGTTCTTAGTTTTATGAATGCTAAAAAAAGGTTTACATTTGACAAAGGTTCTGACGAAATCAGGCCATAAGTGTGAAAGGCAGGTGACACATGCTGAATAGGATTAAACGGGGCGTCTGTGTGAATGTTGTGTTGTATAGATTCTTCTGTGCTGCAGCCTTGCTAATGCTGAGTACTTTCACCATGGTTTTTATGGTTAGGCAATTGTACTTCTCAGCTTTAAGCCTGCAGATGTGACAGAATAATTCTAGGCTGCAAATAATAAACTACCTTAAGTTCTCATCCTTTCTACATCTTCTCTGAGGTCCCATGGCTTTTTTAATTATTATTTTTATACTGAATTTTCTGAAACTTTGTACCTGTCCATTACCAGTAGTGATTGGTACATCATATTTAGAATGTTCCATTAGGAAGGAGGAACATTTCTGTCCAGTAGTGTGATTTTACACCAGAAAGAATTGCAGAACAATTACCATATGGTAAACTGCGTTTCAAGGCATCGTATTCATTTTACTTTTCTCAGCACAAGAGGGCAGTAGATCACAAGAACTTGCGGCAATTTTCAAGAACTCGTGAATTTTTTACCCCTGTAAGCGCTGCAGGCAATATGAAATGCGTCTTGAAGAAAAGCTTTCTTTTAAATTTTATTTTCCAATTATTTCCCTCTCTCCTTGGACAAGAAATGGTATGTATTATTGTGCAGTTTTGTGTGGTGTCGTCAGCGCGTCAGGCTATGAAAGGCTTTAAAGGAGCATCTTTTTGGGCTCTGAAGTTCACACATTATCTCCCTGTCATGTTGGTTTGGTACAGAAAAAAATAGGAGTTATTTGAACAGTAGTTAATGTCAATTTTAAGCATTAAGTTGTATATATAATTGATAAATATCAATGTATTTGATATGGTTTGACATTGGAGACAGTCTGTTGGTAACCACCACCACTTCTGCTCTGCTTCTCTCCTCTAGATACATGTTGAAATTGATTTTTATGGAGATTGGATGGAAAAGTCTGTAGATAGAATGTTAGTCTGTACATTAGACAGGTGTAGAGATGCGTTTGGTCAGAAATACACAGCCATCATGCCACATCCTGCCCACCCCTAAAACTGGCACTACAGACAAGGGCTTCCCTACCCTCCTCTCAGGTCACAGCTATCAGATCTAGGCATTGCTTTTATTCCAATAATAATAATAATAATAATTGTGGTTATTTCTGCTGTGTGAGTACGGTGGTAAGCTTAATTGGGAATAAATTCTGCTTTTGTGGTGCTCACCACACATGGTCTATAATGAAACAGATTCAGGTATGATTGTTTTAGTTCTGCGGTGATTCTAAGAAAGGTTACTTTTGCTGTTATTCGCAGCTATTTTACCTTGTGTCCCTCTCTCCATTTCAGAGACCTTTGACTTTTGGATGACATTCTTTTCTGCTGCAGTTTTTTCCTGTTCGGAGTACGTCGTCATAATTTTTGACGCATTTTCCTCTGCCACCTTAAGTTATTTTATCTATTTTTTTGATCAACACGCCTGTTACTTTTCAAATAGTTGGCCCCTTTGGAACTAAAAACACAAAATGCTGGTTTGTAGACCTCTTTTAAGCAGACGTGCTGCTCATAAGCATTCAGATTGTCGAGGCTTTTATAATTGTAGCTGAATGACTTCATAGTTCATACCATTTTTTCGGGGCGCTCCTGATAGTCTTGTCGACTTTTTCATGTGATGTCCGTTGTGTTAAGTCAAGTATCTAAAACACTTCAGACATACTACTGTATTCAAGCCTCTTCATTTTGCAGTCGTACAAGCTATATTTTTTGGAACTACTTGATTTTCTTGCAGTTTGATCAGCTAATATTCCTCATGCACAAATGGGAATGGGAACTGAATGCCTGAAAAAAAAACAAAACTTTAGTTTCTCCATTTTTCCTGATAGGTGACCCCTGTACTATGCCATGTCAGTCCATGGATGGCAGAATGCACTGCTTGTAGTATGGTGCTTTGTAGCTTCCTATGTGAAAAATGCTGGCTTTTTGTGTGTGTGTGTGTGTGTGGCGGGGGGGGACATGGTGAAGATCAGGAGGAAAGTACCATGGAGTTATTCGGTTGTGTTTTTTTTTTCGCGGTGGGGCGGTAAAGACGTGACAGGCCGATAATTCCTCGGCGCTCCTCCAGATGCCGGGCTGTAATATCACAGCTGCCGAACAGACAGGGTGGATGGGACGGGTGGGGCCTCTGTTTTCGGGGCTCATCCAGCGCGCCCCATGCTGTTCCTCCGTATGGAACCAATCTGGTCCCCCTTTCAAACGCTAAGAAAAGCCCGTCTTACGGGGCTCCGGCACTTTGAGTGGAACCGTTTTATCTGCCGACAAGATAGAAGCGCGTCCAAGATAAACACTTCGGATGACAAGGCTCGGCGGGGATTTGCATCTCTCTCCTCTTCCCTCTCTCCCTCCCTTCATCTCTTCCCCTCTCCCTCTATCTGGTTTTCCCTTCGTTTCTCAGGGACGGGTATTTATAGAGGTGGAATAATTTATTTCTCGCTAATGCGAGTCTTTCTGACGTGCTTTGATCCCCGCTGGATGGCGCGGACTCCCACGTTTCTGTAACCAAACAGGAAGTGCAGATGACGGGGTGGCGGATTGATAGTCCTTTGCAGGGAGGGGTGCTTTTTGAAGCCGTTATTGAGGAGCGAAGTGCTCCGCATAATCAAAGAGCCTGGGAAAATATTACTGCGCTGTCTCTTAATCACAAAATGGCTTCCTGTTGCCTTTGTTGGCGCCATGTCATCCAGTAGGAGTGCAAGATTTCACTGGCCATCTCTTCTTCTTTACTCTGCTAGACTTCATCTTCCTCTCTCTTTGTTCCCCTTTGCTCAAGAGGACAGATTTCTCTAGCAAACAGCAATCCAATGCGCAATCCAAGAATTTTGTAGTCTCAGGTAGAACTTGTGGCTTCAAGCCAAAATGAGAGTAAATAATAGTCCTTGTACATCAACAAAACATGGTTTTTTATTGTGTATTTTTAGTACCCAGGGCCTTCCTGGGCTATACATTTGGCACCTCCACTGATCTTATTGAGCACTTTGTGATGAAGTCTATTTGTTAAAAGCGCTATACAAATAAAATTGAATTGAAATGAATTGAATGTTAATTCTGCCTCTGCTTAGTGTGCCTTTGTGTTTGGTGCTTGCTGCTATTTACCCTCCCAGGGCCTCGGCCTAACCCCTAGTTTACCTTTGCCAAGAGCCTCAGAAACAATAGCTTATTTACCTCTTGCCCTAGAGGGCAGAGCAAACGGGTTTGTTCGTAAAGCACATAGAGTTTGGGAGAACTGGGAGGGTTGCCCTTGAAGGGGTGGTGCCCCGGGTGCCTGTAAGCCGCACTTCATGTCCCTGTCGCTGTGGGTCCCCAGCCAGGGTCTGCACCCCAGATCAAGCGGTTGTCCAGCCTGCACGCGAAGAACCAGCTGTGGAGCGCAGTGGTGAGTGTGACTCTGGTGGAGGCGCGGAACCTCCCGGATGACGGCGGGGGAGAAGTGTTCGTCCGTTGCATATTGGGCGACCAGAGATACAAAAGCAAGGTACTGCCCTCCCTCCGGGCACCACACTATGCACCAACCATGTACTGTATAAAAAGATGGATGCACCACGCAGGTCTGAAATCTCTTAAAATTTGCATTCTATCAATGGCCCGCAGATGGTGGTTGCAGAAAGAAGATCAATGCGATAGAGGTCTATGAGAAAATGACCCTACTTTACCACCTGATTTATTTCCCACGCCCGACGAAGCGGCGTGGGTATACAGTTTAGCACCGTCTGTCTGTCTGTGTGGGTGTGCATGTGTGCGTGTCTGTCCGCCCGACAGCTCGGCCACCACTGAAGCTAGGGTGACCAAAATTTGTGGGGTAGATGATCCTAGGGTACCCTGTCTAAATTTGCATTTTGAAGTTGAAAGGTCAAGGTCAACAAGAGGCGTGGGTTAGCATCTCAATAGGGTGCGCGTCATCGAGTTATTTCAATGATGATTTTCCACATTATTTTATGGTAACTATCGCAAGTTTCAAGTCTTGTTTGATATATTATGATGTTCATTTTTGTTAATTATGGTCCCAAATAGACTAGAACAGAGGATAAAGCCAGAATATGCTGTAGGGGCATGGCTATCCTCTTGTCCGTGTTATATACGGTCAGATCCACCGGTAGATCCACCCCTCACTCCTCCCTGGACCTTCAATTCACGCTCTAGTCCAATAGGAATCGCATCCGTTTTCAAAATGACAAAATAGCTCTGTTCAAATTGCCAAATTTGAGGCTTCCTATATGGTATGCTCAAACCAATGAGTGACGTCACGGTTGCTTCGTCCATCTTTTAATACAATTTATGGCACCAACCTAGCGTCACAGCCCAGCAGTCTTTATCATTGATATGGCAAATACTTTGCGCAAAGTTGGACTCTTGTGGTCCATTGAAATGTGATTCTTTGGTACATATTTGCATTTCCCTGGCTTCTACGGTGCTGTGAAAAAGTATTTCCCCCCTTCCTGATTTTTTCTTTTTTTGCATATTTGTCACGCTTAAGTGTTTCAGATCATCAAACAAATTTTAATATTAGACAAAGACAACCCGAGTAAATACAAAATGCAGTTTTTAAATGATGAGTTCATTTATTAAGGGTAAAATTCTATCCATACCTATGTGGAAAAAGTAATTGCCCCCTAAATCCTAATTATTGGTTGTGCCAACCTTGGCGACAACAACTGCATCAAATGTTTGCAATAAATGGCAATGAGTCTTCACATCACTGTGGAAGAATTTTAGCCCGCTCTACTTAGCAGAATTATTTTAATTCAGCCACATTGGAGGGGCTTTGAGCATGAACATCCTTTTTAAGGTCATGCCACTGCATCTCAATAGGATTTAAGCTCGGACTTTGACAAGGCTACTCCAAAATCTTCATTTTGTTTTTTTTTTTTTAAGCCATTCAGAGGTGGACTTGCTAGTGTGTTTCAGATCATTGTCTTGCTGCATAACCCAAGTGCACTTGAGCTCGAGATCGCAATCTCAGGGTTGGACATTCTCCCTCGGGATTTTCCGGTAAAGAGCAGAATTCATTGTTCCATCAATTATGACAAGTCGTCCAGGTCCTGAAGCAGCAAAGCAGCCCCAAACCATCTCACTACCACCACGTATTGTATGATGTTCTTTTTATGAAATGCTGTGTTAGTTTTACACCTGATGTAATGGGACGCACACCTTCCAAAAAGTTCAACTTATGTCTCATCAGTCCACAGAATATTTTCCTAAAGGTCTTGGGGATCATCAAGATGTATTTTGGCAAATGTGAGACAAGCCTTTATGCTCTTTTTGGTCAGCAGTGGTTTTCACCTTGGAACTCTCCCATGGATGCCATTTTTTGTCCAGTCTCTGTCTTATTGTTGAATCATGAACACTGACTTTAACTGAGGCAAGTGAGGCCTGCAGTTCTTCAGATGTTGTTTTGGGTTTTTTGTGACCTCCAGGATGAGTAGTTGAGGCGCTTTTGGAGTAATTTTGGTAGGCCAGCCACTCCTTGTGTTTGGAAAGGTTCACCACTGTTCCAAGTTTTCTCCATTTGTGGATAATGGCTTTCATCGTGATTTTCGGGAGTCCCAAAGCCTTAGAAATGGCTTTGCAACCCTTTCTACACTGATAAATGTCAATCTCTTTGTTTCTCATCTGTTCTTGAATTGCTTTAGTTTGCGGCATGACATGTTGCTTTTTGAGATCTTTTAGCCTGCTTCACTTTGTCAGACAGGTTCTTTTGAAGTGATTTCTAGATTCAACAGGTCTGGCAGTAATCCGGCCTGGGTGTGGCTAGTGAAACTGGACTCAGAGAATGTGGTGAATCACAGTTAATTCATGATTTAACAAGGGGGGGGGATTACTTTTTCACATAGGGCCAGGTAGGTTTGGATGGCTTTTTCCCCTAAATAAATGAAATCATCATTTAAAAACTGCAATTTATTTACTCGGGTTATCTTTGTTTTATATTGAACATTTGTTTGATGATCTGAAACATTTAAGTATGAAAAATATGCAATAAAGAAATTGAAAAGCGGGCAAATACTTTTTCACAGCACTGTATGTTTAATTAAGATCTACTAATTGATTTCCATCCTGAGCTGTGCCTGATTTAAGCATCAGACACCTGAACCCAAAAGCCCGGTCTGGTTTATGTGGAACCTGTGTATTTTGCTATGAAACGTATAGCATGCCATAGCTGGCTAAATGATGAGCACTGTCTCTTGCCTATTCATGCCACAGGGGCCATTTTGGCTCTACCTGTTGGCCATTTTGGCTCTACTCTAGAAGGCCATTTGGCTCTTCCTTGACTGACTTAAGCTAAAGTAAGAAGCACTGTTCCTTTGCTCTGCTGGTACAGCTCACCTGTCCTCTTATCCCCAGGGTATATGCAGAAAGGCCAACCCTCAGTGGAGGCAGCAGTTTGACTTTAACCACTTCCAGAGTGGGCCAGACATCCTGGAGCTGGAGGTGTACGCCAAGGAGGCAAGAAAAAATGAGGACAGCTTTGGAAGGTGAGTCCCACCATGATTTACTCATACTGCTGCTAGACACTGCAGAGTGGGAATGTGAGCCCTGTTCAAAGGTCTAAAGGCCTGCCTGTCTTCCTTCCTTCCTTCCTTCCTTTCCAAACCCAAATTTAAGGGGACCTACAGGTAAGCAAACTGCTAATTTTGGTTCAAAATTTTAGTTATAAGGTGAGAATATGAAGTGGTCCTTCAAATAG
Source organism: Gymnothorax reevesii (assembly GCA_029721435.1). NCBI lineage: Eukaryota > Metazoa > Chordata > Actinopteri > Anguilliformes > Muraenidae > Gymnothorax > Gymnothorax reevesii. The sequence continues at coordinate 23,988,789 of CM056574.1, read as the reverse complement.
TCCATAATATGGAGTCGTGTTCTGAAGGAAACATTCAGCACGAACACTCTTCAAGGCTGGAACAGCTATGAGTGTGGTGACTTTAAATGATGGCCAAAGAGGAATTGCCTCCATGCTTATGAAACTTGGCATGAAGCCAGGGGCACACTCAAAGAAAGACTATCACGAAATGGACTGAAAACATGAAACAGAGTGAAAAACGTGCACTAGAACTTGAAAAAAGAAACGAATAGATGCCCGACAAGCTCATAAAACCAGGGAAGAAACACTGATTGAAGAAGAAGGAGTTAGTTATGAGGCTGGTGCTGTTTAAGGATAACACTAAATACCAATAAAAACAAAATAATAAATGTATTCCTGCTGAGAACATTACTGTCAAACTTCTATCAAGTTATTAATGCCGAACTAAAATCACATTTTTTCTAAAAATACAGATTTTCAAGAAGAAAATACAGATTTCTTAGCAACTGTACATCCAATTCACTTTATATTTGGCAGTTTTCTTCATTTTGCGATGTTCTATGTCTGTAAAGTGCTCTTTTTACAGTATGTACCTCTGAATATGAGTAAATCAAAATATGCATATTTTAATTCCCTGTTTCCTGCTGAAATTGATTTGGGGGGGTCAAAATCAATACTAAAAAGTAGAAACCTGGAAAAAAGCTCTGTTGTGTAAAGCCCCACAAAACAATACCAAGGACGGACATTGCAGAGGGCTGAAAGTCTCACGTGTTCTTCTTTGCTAACTTTTATTTGAGCAATTTCCAGGCTGGTGTGAATCACAATATAATGGATATTTTTCTCCGTCCAAAGACGGGGCGTAAAATCACAACGGTTACAATCAATCTGACTCCATAAAACAGTTAGAATTCCAAATTTAGTTGTATCCTCGTTAAATATCTGACTCCAAATTAGAATTAGAATTGATAGATTTGGGACAGCATGCGTGAATCTCAAGGCAGCTATGCCATCAGACTTGGCAGTGGAAACCACCGTTGCTCAGCAAAATGCCCCCAGGATTAATAAGCATCACTGTCGCAACTTAATTTGACAGTAAGTCCAGATCTCTGTGTTGCCTGTGTGGAGGTGTGAGGTGGATCTCTGTGTTATTTGTGTACAGGTGTGAAGTAGATCTTTGTGTTGCCTGTGTACAGGTGTGAGGTGGCGCTCTGTGTTACTTGTGTACATGTGTGAGGTGGATTTCTGTGTTACCTGGGTACAGATGTGAGGTGGATCTCTTTGTTACCTGGGTACAGGTGTGAGGTGGATTTCTGTGTTACCTGGGTACAGATGTGAGGTGGATCTCTGTGTTACCTGCAAACAGGTGTGAGGTGGATCTTTGTGTTATCTGTGTACAGGTGTGAGGTGGATCTCTGTGTTAACTGTGAACAGGTGAGAAATGGATCTCTGTGTTGCCTGTATGCAGGTGTGAGGTGGATCTCTGTGAGGCCTGTGTACAGATGTGAGGTGGATCTCTGTGTTACCTGCGAACAGGTGTGAGGTGGATCTTTGTGTTACTTGTGTACAGGTGTGAGGTGGATCTTTGTGTTACCAGTGTACAGGTGTGAGGTGGATCTCTGTGTTAACTGTGTACAGGTGTGAAGTAGATCTCTGTGTTGCCTGTATGCAGGTGTGAGGTGGATCACTGTGAGGCCTGTGTACAGCTGTGAGGTGAATCTCTGTGTTACCTGGGTACAGATGTGAGGCGGATCTCTGTGTTACCTGTGTACAGATGTGAAGAGGGTCTCGGTGTTACTGGGGTACAGGTGTGAGGTGGTCCTCTTTGTTACCTGTGTACAAGTGTGAGGTGGATCTCTATTTTACTTGTGAACAGGTGTGAGATGGATCTGTGTCACCTGGGTACAGGTGTGAGGTGGAACTCTGTGTTACCTGGGTACAGATGTGAGGTGGATCTTTATGTTACCTGGGTACAGGTGTGAGGTGGATCTGTGTTACCTGGGTACAGGTTTTAGGTGAATCTCTTTGTTACCTGTGTACAGGTGTGAGGTGGATATCTGTGTTTCCTGTGTACAGGTGTGAGGTGGATCTCTGTGTTACCTGGGTTCAGGTATAAGGTGGATCTCTGTGTTACCTGTGAACAGGTGTGAGGTGGATCTGTGTTACCTGTTTACAGGTATGAGGTGGATCTCTGTGTTACCTGTGAACTGGTGTGAGTTGGATCTGTGTTACTTGGGTACAGGTGTGAGGCGAATCTCTTTGTTGCCTGTGTACAGATGTGAAGAGGGTCTCTGTGTTACCTGGGTACAGGTGTGAGGTTGATCTCTGTGTTCCCAGGGTACAGGTGTGAGGTGGATCTCTTTGTTACCTGGGTACAGGTGTGAGGTGAATCTGTGTTGCATGTGTACTGATGTGAGGAGGATCTCTGTGTTACCTGTGTACAGGTGTGAGGTAGCTCTCAGTGTTATCTGTCGACAGGTATGAGGTGGAACTCTGTGTTACCCGTTTACAGGAGTGACGTTGATCTTTCTGTATTATCTCTGTACAGGTGTGAGGTGGATGTTTTAAAATTGCCAGCGAACAAGCAGCAGCTCTTCACCTCTGACCTGCAGCGGGGGTGGGGTCAGCTGGTGTTCCTGGTCACTGTGTCGCCCTGCAGCGGCGTGTCCATCTGTGACATCTGTGCCCCCCTGCTGGAGGAGCCAGAGGAGAAGGCCAACACACTGAACCGATACGTTAGTGTCAGCCGCCTTCAAACTCTCCGCTGCACAATTATTGATGCGTCTTTTTGTCTCCTTTTAAAACTGCAATCTTTTATTTCCCTTGAAGTCTGAAACCTCTCCATGGGTTAGGATGATGTCACTGATTCTGTCTCTCAAGAAGTGTTTTTACCCCCACTGGTAAATCTGGAAATGAGCCAGATTAGTTTAACCTGATTCGCACAAAAAACAAAAAAAAATATGAACAAGATTTTAATTCTTAATATAGACATAAAGGGCATAAAATTGTGTTATTTTTCTTTTTGCTGCGAATGTGCTAATTTCTGAATGGACTTTGCTTTATTTATCACTTTTTTATGGCTTCACCGTCCAGTGTTTGAAGAACACCCTGAAAGATTTGAGGGATGTCGGCTTCCTCCAAGCCAAAGTCATCAGGGCTGATGATCTCATCGCGGCTGATATTACCGGTACTCTCAAAAAACTGAATCTATTTCCTTTAGGCCATTAAGGGGACTCATAGTTAAGCCAACATTTTTCCAGATATTCACTTTTTAAACTAAGAATTATTATCAAAAGAATTCTATTAGAAATTGCAACTTAAAACACTGAGTTTCCGCAGCATCAGTGGTTGCTATCGCAACAGCTGTTATAATGAATATATAGATACTTCATAATTTCATAATAATAATTATTGTTAAATTATTTCATAATTTCAGCTGCATTGTGAAGGAAAGAACATTCCTGTCACTACAGAGCTTTTTTCCCAGGTTATGGCAGAAAGTGAATATACAGCACCCTCCATAATTATTGGCACCCCTGTTTAAGATGTGTTCTTTAGCTTCTAATAAATTCAGTTTTTTATAAATAATATAGGACCACGATGAAAAAAGAGGAAAATCCAACCTTTAATTCAAGTGAATTTATTTAGTGGGAAAAAAATCCCTCATTAAGAAATAATTATTTTACATCGAATCAGGTGTGCCACAATTATTAACACCCCTGATGTTAATACTTTGTACAACCCCCTTTTGCCAACAAAACAGCACCTAATCTTCCCCTATAATGTTTCACAAGATGGGGAATTACAGTAAGAGGGATCTTTGACCATTCCTCTTTGCACAATCTCTCAAAATCATCCAGCGACCTGGGTCCTCTCCTCTGCACTCTCTTCTTCAGCTCACTCCACTGGTTTTCAATGGGGTTGAGGTCTGGGGACTGAGATGGCCATGGGAGGAGCTTGATTCTGTGTCTGGTGAACCATTCCTGTGTAGATTTGAACACATGTTTAGGGTCATTATCTTGCTGAAAGACCCAGTGACGACTCATCTTTAGCTTTCGGGCAGAGGCCACCAGATTTTGATTTAAAATGCTCTGGTATTTTAAAGCGTTCATGATGCCATGCACCCTAACAAGGTTCCCAGGTCCTCTGGAAGAGAAACAGGCCCACAGCACCATCGATCCTCCCCCAGACTTCACAGTGGGCATGAGTTGCTTTTCTTCATACTCATCTCTTGTGTTTCGCCAGACCCACTTTGAGTGTTTGTTGCCAAAAAACTCTATCTTGGTCTCATCTGACCAAAGCACATGGTCCCAGTTGAAGTCCCAGTACCGCTTAGCGAACTCCAGACGTTTGCATTTATGACTGAGAGTGAGAAAAGGCTTTTTCTGTGCATGCCTCCCAAACTGCTTGTTGGCATGTAGATAGCGCCAGATGGTTGTTTTGGAGACTTTGTGACCCCAAGATGCAACCATTTGTTGCAATTCTTTAACGGTGAATTTTCGAGAACTTTTCATTTCTCATACCATCCTCCTCACTGTGCGTGGTGGCAAAATAACCTTGTGTCCTCGTCCAGGCTTGTTTACCACTGTTCCAGTTGTTTTAAACTTCTTAATGATTCCCCTGGCAGTAGATATGGGCAGGTGCAGGCGAGTGGCTATTTTATTGTAGCCATTGCCTGACTTGTGTAGGTCGACACACATCTGCCTTACTTGAATGGTGTGTTCCTTTGTCTTTCCCATGTTGAAGAATGGATAAGAGAAATGGCCTCTGTGTGGTGTCATATTTATACCCCCGGGAAACAGGAAGTGATGAATTACTAATTAAATATTCCTAGATACTCTGGTCAACTTTGTAAACTACTGTAGAAATTACAGAAATACTTCAAATACATTTATTTCCTAGTAATTTTTAGGGGTGCCAATAATTGTTGAAGAGGTGATTTAATGAGAAATAATTATTTCTTAGTCAGGGATTTTTTTTCCCCCTTAAAATTCACTTGAGTTGAAGCGTACATTTTTCTACAATTTTCAATGTGAGAGTTTGCTTGTGCAAAAAAAAATTGAAATTATTTTAAGGCTTTTAACACATCTTAACCAGGGGTGCCAATAATTATGGAAGGCGCTGTATGTCCTGAAAATAGTCTGTTTGAAGGACCACTTCATGTTCTTACCTCAAAACTAAAATTTTGAACCAAAATTGGCATTTTGCTTAGCTATAGGTCCCCTTTAGAGTACAGAGTTTCAGAGCTAGTGAGTGTGAAATGCTGTCAATAGAGGAGTAATTTGTAACAATGATGATGCTTCAGAAGCATGAACATCAAATCCAGAGAACCTCCCGTCACTTTGAAAGCCAGCTCTTGTTCTATTGGTGATGTTTCTCCTGCCCAGGATGACATGTGTGGTTTATTTTTTGCAGGAAAGAGCGACCCTTTCTGTGTGTTGGTGTTGGGGAATGACCGACTGCAAACCCACACCATTTACAAAACCCGGTATCCTGAGTGGAACAAAGTCTTTACCTTGTCAGTGAAATACTTCAGTGCATTAAGCTTTGTCCTACATGGAAGAAATGCAGATTTTTAAAAAATAATCAAATTCTGCCTTTCATAGTAGTTTAATATATATAATTATATTTATTAGCCCAGTTAAGGACATCCACGAAGTGCTGGAGGTGAGCATTTATGATGAAGATGGAGACAAGGCGCCCGATTTCCTTGGGAAAGTGGCAATACCTTTGCTATCTGTAAGTGGGATTTTGCCATCACTTTGCTTTACTTAATAGTGTAAAATTGCCAATAGAATTTGATGTGTAAGTGCTTGAATGGACTTTACCAGATAGATTCGTACATTGCCGTGTATCCGAAAGTTATGTCAGTTTTCATACTGCAGACATCTGAGGACTAATTCAAAATTTTTAGTCCTTGTAATATGGCTCATTTGTGTACAGGATGGCATCACTTGGATGAGTGTATAAAGCCTGTCATCTTGAACTCAAAAGAATGTGTGTGTACACTCTCTCACCCTCTACCCAGTCTAATCTAACCTCCTTGGGTCAGGGAATTTGTTTTCAAAGTGTTATAAAAATGCCAAGATTTACTCCTTTGTATCACCTTTGTAAATGTTGAGCTCTTCTCACCAAGTTTACGTGGTTGTCATACAGTTGTCACCCATTCTTTAGGTTGTAGTATGAGAGGGTCGTGGCGAAGGGGTTGGGACAACTTTAACTGCTCTCCCCCATGTACACATGTGAACCATGTCACAGTGCACAGTTTGCCTTCTGTAATATGAATTTGGCCAGATGAATTTAAATCTCATATATAAAGTGCTGTCTTATTTGTGAAAATTTCACGACACATGCCAACCTCACAAACTAGCGAAATGGACAAGTTACCCTTAAAATTAAGTCGTCTGGGGTGGCTGGGGATGGGGGGGTGCTGACTGTGTTGTGGGGGAGCTTTTGTCCTGCTTCATTAATTATGGCGGATATTATGTTTTTGGTCCAACCGACGCCACCGCACTAAGTGTTAACGCGATAACTTCAGTAATATTTCAATTACAAATTCCAAATTTTGCACATAAGTAAGTATCATAAAGAGGAAGAGCTGATTCGATTTTGGACAATTTACGATCTCTGGATTGGCCACCAGGGGCCAAAAACTGATTTACGTGTTAACGCAATAACTGCAGTAATATTTCAGTTAGAAATTCCAAGTTTTGCATATAAATAAGTATCATAAAGAGAAAGAACTGATTCGATTTTGGATAATTTACAATATCTAGATTGGCCACCAGGGGCCAAAAACTGAAAAAATCACTGTTTTTATCATATCTCTGGAAACATTAGTCCGATTGACCTCAAATCAAGTGCAAATGAAAGGTCATGACCTGAAGATGTGTCCCATGATGACATCATACCTGTATAGTTCAATATTTTGCCACCAGGTGGCGCTTTGTCATGAAAAATTACCATTTTGGCCATATCTTCAGAACTATTTGACCGATTGACCTGAAATTAAGTTCAAATGAAAGTCTATTCAAGGATTGGGGAATTGGAGGATTGGGGGCGTTCGGGGATATACCCCCAGCCGTTGGCTCCGACGGCATAAGCCTAGTTCATCACTGCTGATATGATTGTCAGTAAGCGTCGTGGCAACAGAAACTCCTAACGTCAATTCCTACCTGTGATTGGGAGCAGGTCACAAGTTCTGGTGACTTCTGGACCTCCCTGGAGAGTTTAAGGTCTGTGTATAATGCATGCTATTATTTTCATAAATTAATTTCTTGTTTTGTTATTCTGTTGTCTTCATCTTACTGCAGATACGAAATTGTCAGCAGGCCACATACGCGCTGAGAAAGGAGAATCTTCAGGGACCGTCTAAAGGAACCGTCTGCCTCGAGCTGGAGGTCATTTATAACCCTGTACGTAGCAGCAACCTCATGAATAATAATAAAAATAATAATAATAATAGCGATGTTCACTGTTTACAATGACTTCGAAGTTGTACATGCGCAGTTTTGCGGTTGGCAGAAAGCATGATCCGGATATAAATAACATGGAAAGTAGCCTCTTTGTTTTTTCGCTTAAAATCCTCAAAAACGTGATTCCTGAACCCAAAAGGAGACCTGTTGGTGCAACCTGTAACACGACTGACTGACATCGCTATTTTAGATCTTTTATTAAGTACATATTAAGATGGAAATCTACTAGTAAACTTAGTGTAAGATGGGCCTTTTTGCCAACCACGTATCAAAACAGTGACGTCATCGCGAACATCGCTATATGTCAAACATTTGCAAACAAATGCAATCTTTCATGCTGGTAGTGACACCATTGACAGTCAAGAGAAACTGTTGTTAAAAAAACCAAAAAAAAAATAAAAAACATCGGAACTAGGACCAAGAAAAAGGAGTTTTTTTCTGGGAGACTGTGATTTTCCCTGCCCTCTCTTGCTGCCCTCCTAACATCACAGTGCTTCTGGATTTCTTCTCATTCATCAGAGGTCTTTATGTTAATCTCCTCTGGGGTCCTGGCTGACCAGTATATTCATAACCTGACTGGGTGAATTGGGGAAAAAAAATCTACTGAATGATATTAGCATTACTGCGTTTGTAAGAAGGATAATCTCTCTCTCTGCCTCCCTCCACACCCCTGTGCCTCTGCCTGTCCCAGGTTCGAGCCGGCATCAGGACCTTCAAACCAAAAGAGATGAAATTCTTGGAGGACAACCCCAAGTTCTCAAAGAAGGTTTGTTTCCTTTTATTGATCTCTTTATCTAAACCTCACATTTTGCAGAGAATTGTGACAATAACTAATAGGTATTAACCTATGCTTGAGGGGCATGTTTTGCTAGCGTATTGTAGGGAATTCCTCAGTGAAATCATAACCAGTGTGAGCATTTACAGTAAGGGTTCCTCATTGATTGGCAAGCACGAAAAAAAAAGTCAATGCACTAAAAACGGCTCCGCAAATCCTGGTCCTTTACGACCAAAAACGACTGGTTTACCTCCCTTCCTTTACCTGGGAGTCAGGTGTGATAGCAGTCTGGCCAGGCAGTGATAATAACAGTTCAATTATTTGCTGAGAAGGTGAGAAAACCCAAGACTCGATTTGGATCCGAGGGCCAGATTTGGGCAGCCCCGGAGTAAGGCAATCCTGCACTAGGCTTGGTTTGACGGTCACTGTGCCTTTCATTTCTGAAAAGCTCCCTGTAAACGTTGTTGAAAGGGTGTAAAATTCTCTCACTCACTGCCCGTTCTTCTCCGTTACGTCCCCTCAGATCCTGGCGCGTAACGTGGTGCGAGTCCGCGCGATTTCCAAAGCTCTGCTGTACACAGTGCAGTACATTCAAAGCTGCTTTCAGTGGGAGAGCACGACCAGGACAATCATCGCCTTCACGGTGAGTCGCTTCCACTCCTCTGTTGTGAATCAGCACCGCCCCTTTCATGGCCTCTGTTTTTAGAAGGTATGATGTCATAAAAGCAGGAGTTTCCCCTCCCCCCGGCATTTGTGGGTGTCGGTGCCAGTGGGTACAATATAAGTCAATGTCCCCCTCATCAACTTTTATTTCCCCTCATCAAATTTTTAAAGGTTTAAATTAGTAAAATTTTGTGATTTAGAAGCAGCTCAAAGTCTGTCTTTATATTGTGTGGATTTTGAGAATCTTGTCATACTTACCTGGGATCTCATTTTATTGCATATTTTTCACTTGAATGTGGAAAGCAGTCAACAGCCATACCACTGTTCGATCTACTCCAGCCGCATGGCTGAAGCTAAGCATTTGTGGGCTTGGTTAGTATTTGGATGGGAGACCACCTGGGACAACCAAGTTGCTGCTGGAAGAGGTGTTGGTGGGCCAGTAGGTTGCAATCTTCCCTCTGGTGGGATAATCCCCAATCCCCCAGCGCAGTGATGGGGACACTGTACCGAAGGAGACACTGTCTTTAGGATGAGGTGTGAAATTAAGGTCCTGATTCACTGTGGTCACTAAAGATCCTATGATGCTGATCAACAAAAGTGGGGGGCTCCCCGATGCCATGGATAAATTCCCAACCTTGCCTTTTTCGACCTGCCACCTAATCATCCCCTGATCTAATTGTCTGTGCAACTTGTCCTCTCCCTCCCCACCTCAACCCCTAGGGTTCCCTTGAAGAAGAGATTTCAATCTTAACTGGACTTCCCTGATTAAATAAATAAAAAAGTAAAATATATTCCCAAGCCCAGCCTATGTGTGTATGATGTCCTTCAGTGTGGCCAGGCGCCCACCATCTCCTTAAACCCTCTTAGCACATTTCCTGCCTCTCTTCACCCACTCTAGCACACAGTTCCCCAGCTGAGACCTTCAGCCTTGTGACGGTGGGGTACATTTCCTGGCCTATATCCCTGCAAACCACACCATGTTTGTGATTCAGACTCTGAAATGTAACGTGCATTCATCAAAGTGATCACCTCCAGCTGATGCACATTCATTATGACGTTCCTGTAATTTTTGTAAGCAATATAAGAAGCCCTCTACTGTTAGGCCTGTGCAGGCAAGTTCAGATTCCTCATTATTTTGCATCGATGAAGTGTTGTTTCATTTCTTTCCTATGAAAGTAATGTAGTTTTTTTGAACAGGAACACATCAGACCTCTGCTGTTGCGCAGATATGTGCCATTGATGTTGCCATAACGAAGTCGCCAGTGGCCATTCTTCCACATCTGATGATGGTTTCTCCTGACATTCTCCCTGAATTAAATTAAGACCTTATCCTGTTAGTGCACAAATATTTCCCCTCCTTTTTGTCCATTTTCATTATGACCGAAGCAAGGCATTTGCCTGTCTGTGGACAACCTTATCGCAACACGGGTAGAAGGTCTGTAGGAATAGTTTATCCATGTGAAAGGCCTCTTTTTAAAACCGTTTCACCTTTTTTGGCACTTTGATCACACATTGAATCCAGGCATCTGTTGCTGCCACACTGGCTCAGTGTCTTAAAGCTCCTCGGCTTATTTAACTGAAGGATGTGGCCTCACATTATTTTAACATCAGATAAATGCATATAGCCCTCCTTTCCCTGTTTTATTGTCTCAGCTTCATTTGTGGGCATCACACCCTCGAATGTTCACCCAACGTTCTTCCTTCTCTTCCAAGAAGAAGCAAGAAGGTTCTGGATCTTTAGTGCTGCATTTTAGTTGCAAAATGTTTGAGCCATTAGGAACTGAAGCCAACATTCTAGCTAAATAACTTCCTCTGTATCTGTCTCCTCTGGCAGTTTCTCAGGTGTAAATCTTAACACGATTCTTGCCTGGTAGATGTTGCCATTTTCAGAAGACCCTTGTTATTTGCACCCTGGAGTTTATTTCTTTTGATGTCCTTGCAGGTTTCTGTAGATGAAAGCTGCGTAAGTACTGTTAAATGTAAATGACACAGAAAGTTCCGGACTCGCAGTATTTTTGAAAATGTGCGTGTATTACTTTTTATTTTTCTATTCTCCCTCTGCTCTGACCCTTTCGGAGCTCACATCACCCGTAATTAGACCTTCTGCAGGTAACCATTACACCGCGTATATTACATTTTCGTTTCATTTATTCTTTTTCTCAGGCCCAATCTCCAAGCTTTGAAAGCTCACTACTCCTGTGTGTAGTCCCTTTCAACCCAAGATAAAAAATAAAATAAAAGTGACCCAAAAGCATTGTTCAGAGTAATGGGATTTTTTAGTCCGTAATGAAAAGAAAAGGACTTCTCCCTATCATTCTTTTTTTTTTTTTTTTTTTTTTGATGTTTCGACGGTGGAAACATTTTTTATTTTTTTTTCATTTTTTCTAATTTCATTGGGTCCTTTTTCCCCATAAAAATGGCCTTTTATTAATCCAAGCCCTTAAACTCTATGCTTCGGAACAGCCTGTGTTTCTCCAGTGGCCTTTTGAGACCCCTTTTGAGACCCTTTTTTATAAAGGCAACACTATCTGTTGCCATTAAAACTGCCCACAGAAAAGATCCATTTTCCCTTCAGATCTGCATATTAAATTTGATATTTTACAGCAGTGTGGGGGATACGGGCCAGTGGTAGTTTATGGGGCTTAAGCTTGGAAATGTCACATTTGGGTGACCGGGGCGCGATCACAGGCGAATGCAGTGAAATTAATATACCCGTCTGTGCTGGGTGGGGGTGGTGGGGGTGCGGTGGAGTGATCTGGAGGGGCGCATATAAGTTGGCCGACAATGAGGGGCCTTCGGAGTGGAAGGTCAGGTCTCCATCCTGTTATTTCCATATGGCCCTCTCCCCTTCTCCTACCGCAAGGGCGTTTGCTAAGAACTACTCACTCTCAGCAGGGTTTCTGAGTTATTGCAGCAGATTTGCGAGACCGCGGTGTCTAATTCCGAAGCTTTATTCCCTGTTCAGTGCGTGGGAGAAGGGTCGGAGGTTCAGGAGAGGGATATATCTTGTGTTAAGTTGTGATCGCAATGAAGGAGGCATACTCTTAACTGCAGGCTAGCGTAGAAGTTCACAGATGGTCAGGGTGAGATAGATGCAGCGATGAAAGAGAGAAAACACTTCAGTTTATATGGGCCAGCCAAAAATATTTATTTTCCTCCTTGAAATTATTAATATATCACCTTTGACTTTTTATATGCATTAATGTGTCTTGTTTTCACTGATCAGTGCACCTTGTTTTTAATGAGAAAATGTTTAGCATGTGATAGGAACCAAGAGCCAGTTTATTTTGGGTCAGTATGTGATCGGACATTGCGTGGAAAGGAGTTGGTGTCCTCCATTAAGGGGCCATCTGATGTCTAGAGGTGGGTCACTCAGGTAGCTGTGGTTGCTGATCTAAGAGTTTTGACATTCTGTGTTTAACTTGTTGACGTTGTTTTTAATGTCATCTTTGACACTTTTGTTTGCCCGTCTGGACCTTGTGTGCCTGATTTTTGGGAGTTAAAAACTGGTCAGGGGAGGCCTCAGTCCAGCATGTGGATAATGTTCTCAGACTTCTGATAACATCTTGTACCTCTTTGACTGCTTTCTGGGGGTTCATGGGAAACTTTGTAGATGACCTCTATGTTCCCTGTGTAGAAGTTCTTTGTAACACTCTCTCCCACTGCCTGCTCACTGCTTGCCCTCTGGTCTTTCATCAAGTTCTTCATGTCAATTCAGAGTAGGTAGCTGGTGGGAAATAATACCTTTGAGCTAATGGGAAATCTCTCTGGTGTAGAAATTGCATGTGGTGTAGTGTGGTATAAATTTTGATCGCATAACATTCACATCCCAATGGGGTCTCCAGCTGATGGGGTCCCTTTCGGAGGTGTCATTGGATGATGCCAGTGCTTAAATTCAGCTCTGCCTAATTAGGCGGCATTAAACATTGACAAATATATCTGAAGCCAACCACAGCAGCTGCATGGGAATGCAAACAAGCTGGGGAAAAAAGAGCAAGAAGATTTTTATTGCTTGTTTATACTACTATAATGAGTCTTGAATTTGTACTTCTGAAGCCTGACAGCTCCATTATTCCTCCCGTACGGGGAATGTGACACTTTAAAGCCCAAAAAATACTGGCCTTTTAAATACGCTGCTCACTGACGCACACTGACGTAGACTGTATATACATACCAACAGCCGCTCCGCTCAGGGGTCAAATAAAGTTCTTTCGTGTAATACACGTTAAAGCCTATAGATGGCGATAAAGCACTTCACAGCGGTGACAGGGAGGCATACATTGGCGCTTGCATTCAGAGATATTCTTCACACCGGGGAAGACTCCGGAAAGGTGAATTCTCTCACTCTGTTACTGTGGGTGCTACACATGCGTTAATATGCAAGACGATGTCCTTTAACATGTTTAAACCCTCCCCATCAGATCTGAGAGAATCCCTTTGTGTGATGGGTGGCAAGACCTGTTTTCAACAGGGCTTTGAAGTCTAACGAGTGATTTTCTGGCAGGAAATAAGGCAGTGGAGGAGGAAGAGGATGGAAAGGTTGGGCAGAAAGAAAACCAAGGTGGAAAGGAAGAAGAACGTAATTTGCACATGAAAGGCCATTTTTCCTGCACGCTATCAGTGTCATTATTCTATTTGAATTAATGTTTTAGCGCGAAGAAATCTTTGAGTGTGAGGAACCTCACCTGTAATTTTATAAAATTTTTTAGGAATAAAAAAAATCTCTTTTTGACGTTGCCAGGCAGCAACTGGTTTAGTCACTATGTGACTGCCTGTGAGATGCTGATTGCCTCACATCGCAGATGGTAACGATGGTATCTGATTGGCTGTTTGATGTGTCGCAGCAGCGATGTGATGATTTTTCTGGTGGATGGACTCTCATCTTAGCTGACATAATCAGGGAGGGCCAGTGCTGTCATGGAGACCAGCTACAACTGATGGAGGGTTGGGTTTGGGGGGGTGGGGGGTGTTCAAAGGTCGGACCAGTTTGGGATGCACATGGAAGGCATTACTATTCTATTCAAGCAGGTTCTGATAATTATAGTTGTTCTCAGTAGCCCTTCTCTTGCTCAGGATATACTCTAAGCCTCCCACGCAGAGCAGTTCTGTTTACTTCATTGCAAATCCAATACGATGCTGAGGTGTTTGAAGCATGTGCTGACATATGCTTTCGCTATTTAAAAAAATTCCCATTTGGGCCTCATCTTTGCCTTTGGTGTAAAATATTCATTAGGTTCTGTTTTTTTATTCCTGGGAGGATTCTCGGTATTCAAATTGAGATTGCAGCCCTCTATGGCTGAGCGGATGGTGCTGAAGTCACATTGCACTACGTCTGCCTTCTTTAAACTAATGAGATTTTAGAATTGAAACAAACACCATCCCGGCAATGTTTGACACCCAATAAAGTTAGCATTTCCCTTAGAATTTTATTAGTGAAGAATTACTTCTGGAATAAAGTAGTGGGCGTCTCTCAGGGGGAAAGAAAGATGATGAATATTTTGCCTCTGCAGAAAAAAATGAGCTAGAACCACTGTGCAAGTGCTTTTTAAATGTCAAATTTTGTATTTTCTCACTTTCCCTATGTACACCCAAGTCAGCTTATGGGCTTTTGTTTGCGAACAAGTGATGTGTCTATAGTCTCATACTCACGTATTTATGCATGCGTGTTTCTTTTATGTATCGAGACCTGATCCAGAGATCGCGGGCTTGTTTCCCCAGTGGCCGGCTGTCAAAATAGTGACATGTTTGAAACGCATGCATAGTATTGTGCTTCGGCGGTTGTGCTATATGATTAGCAATAGTAGTGCTTCAGCAAGACTACTGTAAAGCTGTCAATCTAGTATTACACTGTTGTTGCGTTTGATGAGCTTAATTGCGTTAGTAGCATACTAACTACTCAAGAAAGTTGCAGTACATTGACTTGTTTGATTAGCACTGCTACGAGTTGACTGTGTTGACAGTGTGATATTTCAATTTGCATGATCAGCTTTGATGGTACTGCAGCAGGCTAGCAGTGTTAGCGTGCACGGTTGTTTTGGTGCTACAGTAGGCTAACAGTATTAGCTTAAAGAGTATGCACAAAGAGTAGTGATGTGTTGTTGAAACACAACACCACACACACAGAGTGATGTCTGTGTTTTTGATTAGCACTGATGATGTTGCTACTGACTACCAGTGTTAACGCCAAAGTACTGCAGAGGGGTATGAATTCCGCTGCAGACCAGCTGGGTCAGTATGACGTAATATCACACCACGCACAAATATTAGTCATGATGCTACGGCTGTGTGTTGCAGTCATGTGGGCTACATGAATAGAGGCAACAGCGCCACAGCAAGCTACGAGCATTAGCATGGCGTACATTGCTGCAGCTCTACTGGACTTCTGTTGCATGTTATCCAGGTGCGTTTAACCCTGATGCCTTCGGGATGCTTCACTATATCTGGTGGGTGTCAGCAGTCTCCTGGGTGATTTTCAGGTGAGGGTGGTGGACTGGGGGGGGGGCCTCAAGTGGGGGGGGGGGGGGTCCTCAAGGGAGGCAAAGAGGGGGCAGGGGGTCTAGCTCTGTCACACCAGCATGTCTGACCTAAAGTGACAGGGCAAGGCCTTGCAGTTGCCCTCTCTGGACCCCTCCGTCTGCGATCACACATCTGATTTGTCCCCCCGTTCTTCTGATGCACATTAAACTCTCTCGTTGCTCGGGGGAGAGGGGGCCGCGGGGGAGCTGAGGTGTCCGGCACTGACAGGAATCCCCCTCCCCCCTTCTTGCCCCACTCCCCCTCCCCCAAATCTCAGTGCCCCTGTCCCACTTTCTAAGTGACAAGGGGAAATGATACAATCTGCCTCTGAGCCAAGCTCACACACACTCCAATACACTCACTCACGCACACACACGAACGGCCACCTCCCTGCCATAGGCCGTAGCGGCATAATCTCACGGGAGAGTCGCGCTGTGCAGGGGAGTAAAACCGAATGTCGAGGCCAAGGTCTTACTGTCACTAAATAATGCGTACAGTCTGGGGCCCTTCAGCCAATAGGGCGGCTTACTGTAGCCTCTGCACTGTGTCCTTTTAATTATGCTCAAAATGAAGACCTCTATTAAAATGGGTGCAAAGGAGAGTTCCGTTGCGTTTAAGGAAGTAGGATTTGTTCTTTAGATAGAATTGTTTTCGTGTCCTTGGGACCCATTCATTGATTGAAGGATGCACTCCGTGTGTGAGTGAGTTTTCTTTAACAGAACAGGTGATGTAAAAATAGTAGTAGTTCTGGTCAGTCTATACGATGTGTCATGGTCAGTCTGTATGATTTATGCTATGCTACCGTCTTGATGCTGTCGCAAATTAGATTAATGTGACAGCTGTGGGAGCTAAGCATGTAACGCCATGCTAAATGACATTGTTTCCCTTCTGCAGCGTATTTTCTGTGCTTCTCACGTGTGTATGTGTGCCTGTGTTTGTAATTACATACATGTGTATGTGCACATGCACCTGTGTACTTTCAGAAACTGAAGTCTCTCTCTCTGCAGAGCACAGTGTCCATCTTGCCTCCCTCAGCTGTCGAGAATTGAAATGAGCATTTGTGAAGTATTTATTCAGTGTGAGATGGCAGCTGTTTGGCTGCCATACCCTCCCCCAACACACACACACACACACACACACACACACACACACACACACAACCACACGCAAACACTGTACCTACCCAGCAGAGAAATCCTCCCACCCACCAAAAACATGTCGCCACACAAGCTTATACCTGACCTCTGCTTGCCTCAAATTCTCATTACCGCGAATTTACAGCTGCGCTAAGCCCCTCTCTGCCTGCAGCTCTCCACCTGCCCACGACTGTCCCTTGCGCTGGCTGTAGACTCGTTCTGATTGGTTGAAGTGCTGCTACATGGAACTTTTGATATATTATTCATATTTCTGGACTAACATCCTTTTTTATTCTTTTTTTCCATAGTCAATTGTCTTGCATTTAAGGAATTTATAATTCTGCCATGACTTTACACATTAATAAGCTAGACGACTGATTGTAAATGCAACTTTATAATAGGCCTGCTCCTACTGCTAACCAATATAGGGTAAATCAATTTATTTCATCTATTTTTTAGGAAATGAGTCATCAAATATGTGATAAAATTAATATATTTAAGAACCCCAATACCAATGAAGTTGGGACGTTGTGTAAAATGTGAATCAAAATAGAGTGCAATGATTTGCAAATCTAATAAACCCACATTTTATTCACAGTAGGACACAGACAACATATCAGATGTTGAAAGTGAGGCATGTTACCATTTCATGAAAAATATTAACTCATTTTGAAATTGATGACAGCTGGGTTCTGGATAATTAAAAAGGCTGTGTTGTATTCAGTGTTTGGGGTAATTCCTTACTGTAATCAGATTACATTTACCAGTAACGCAGTAATGTACCGCATTACTTTGATAACTTAATTAATCAGATTACAGTTACTAACAAATAAATTATCTAGTTATTTGCATTACTTTAAATTCTTCAACTATCGGCAGGATGGGAGGCCAGAAAAATGTTTTCCTTTTCTTCCTTTTGAGTATATTAACAATTGAGACCGAGGACAGAAAAGCAAATCGGACGTCCTTTCTCATACGTGCTTATGCCAGTACTGTAGCCTTGTGCTTTATTCAATTTTCTGTGAAGTGCTGTTTGGGCTGAACTTTGATCTTGCCTTTGCTGTATTAAAGAGCATGACAGAGAGATCTTGTGCGTGTCCACTTTACTAGAATAAAGATTTGTGCTGATTTGGGCATAAGCCTGATTGTAACATGACATGGTTAATTAATGAAGTTATGGTGAATTTCAAATGATGGTGCTGAGTTATCCAACAGTAATGTTAACTTACTTTAGTAAGTAGTGTAACCATTTACTTTCAGCAGTAAGTGTTCAGTACAGAATTTCTTTTTAAAAAAGTTACAAGTAGTTACTAGTTAGAGTAACTACCCCAACACTGGTTGCATTTCTCTCACTGTGCAGGGAAATGATATAAAAATATGTCCGTCTGGTAGGCCTATTTAATTTTAGTCCAGCTTCATTGGCTAAGTAAATGTTTATTATTGCTGACATAGTTATAAATCAGTGCTTAGCAAGGTAGCCTTCTTCATTTCCTTAAATAAACGTGAACAGTTTAGCGAGCTAAGTTTGGTTTCGGTTTCACAGGTCGAGGAGGAGGAGGAGAGGGCCTGAGGGTCCGTCTTTGCTCGTGCGCATTAATGACTGACGCATGTCTGCGTTTCACCGAGGTGCCACATAGGGAGCCGCAATCCTTTCTCCAGATGTTCGCTACTGTCAGTTTTATTTGCACATAAAACCAAGAGCTCCCTCTCCACACAGGAGTGCAGTTTGGGTGGCGGAGAGGGCATAGGTAACGCTGTGTATTTCTGACAGGTCTGGTTTATGGCCCCTATTTAGGCAGTCGATTTAGACTCCACATATTAGGTCCGGGAGCGCTTTTTATCTGTTTGCCTAAAGCTGGATGCTGTTCGCGGAATCTGCATTAGCTGGCAATTATGAGTAGGAACCTTTTACAGATCATCTCCGCCAATTCCCTGGGTGGAATCGAATTGTTTCCCCTCGCTAACGCGTGTAGAAGACCGAGATCAGGTAATTAGACTTAAGCGGTTAATATAGCAGACTTTAACAAGGGAGGTGGAAGGAGAATGGTGTTTGAAGCTCCATTTAGGTGGTTGTCCAGGCTTCTCTACGCGAAAATCCATCACTATGGAAACAACAGGCTACCTGTCCTAAAACTTTCAGAGTTTTATTATGGAGTAGTGGGTACTCCGGAGACTTAAGGATCCCTTTGGGAACGGAGTTGCATGTGAAAACGCAGACTGTTCTTAAATGAATAGGCGCGAGATAGCTTGAGTGTTTTTGTAACATATCCACTGCTTCCAAGTCAGGGAGTTCAGAGTTAAAACATTATCATGGGGAAACTGTTTTACTATTAATATGGTAAAAAAAAAAAATGCAAGTAAGTTCACTGTTATTTACAATGGGTGTGAACAAGGGTAGCTACATAGACTGAATTAAAAAGTTAATGTTTGAGGTGATTATACTGATCAGTCTGTTGGATGTACAGGAGAAATATATTCATAATCAATAGAAATGAAAGTAAGAGCGATGGAATGACTGTGTAAAGGGTGGAGGCTGTTGGAGTTGTCAGGCCTTGAGGGCAGCTTTGGAGGGATGTAAGTGGGGGTATAGCAGTGGGCCTAGGAGCTGTGGGCCCAAAAGCTGACCTCGTGACAA
Source organism: Gymnothorax reevesii (assembly GCA_029721435.1). Classification (NCBI taxonomy): domain Eukaryota; kingdom Metazoa; phylum Chordata; class Actinopteri; order Anguilliformes; family Muraenidae; genus Gymnothorax; species Gymnothorax reevesii. The sequence continues at coordinate 23,969,631 of CM056574.1, read as the reverse complement.
ATGCAGGCATGTGATCAGTGCATGCTGCTCATAGCCTGAAACACTCAACTTCCTGTCCAGACGAGAGTCAGGATTTTTGCATCCAACAACCAACTCCGCCTGCCCCCCCCACAGTACGTTAGGTGAAAGTTACGGTGGCCCTGCTGAGGTTTACCTAGAAACAGGTCTGTGAGGAGCAGTGCAGTCCGAGCCAGCTCTCTCATATACCTCCTGCAAAGGTCCCTGAGTCCACGCAACTTACTTCTCTACCCTAACTAACATTGTCTCGGTGCCAGTCCTGTGCATGTTGATCCATTTGGGCCCTTTGCATATAAGTGTAGTTTTCTCTGTTAAAGTAAAAGGGCTGAATGGTCAGAATGGAAATTCACATCGTTTCCATGTCAAAGATGTTAACCATCAGCAGGCAATTAAAGACTATTTTATTTGTTTTTTTTTTTAAATCTCTGAAGCTCTGTGTTCCTGACTCGGTCATTAATGCAGTGATGTGGTCAGTCCGTGTAAGTGGATTTCTTGGCCACTTCTTCAGCCTCCATGCGCTGCTGTGGGTTTAATCTTGACTCTGGTTGTCTGTTAACAGATTTAAAGTTTCTGTTCCAGTTAGCTTTCCTGCTTAGAAAATATACTGGGTTTTTATTTTATTTTATTTTTTTCCTTCTCCCAACCAGAACTGGTCTGTGGACAGAAAATTTTGGCAGTAATCAAATAATTTGAATAACAGAATTCATTACTTGGAATTGCATTCCAATAATTCAGTCATTTTAATTTATATTGTTCCAAACCAATTAAAATTAAATTCAAGGTATTTGACTCAAATTTGTATTTCTCTATTTGAAGTGGAGGTCCATTCTCATTGCTTTTAGTGTTCTTTTTTAATTACAGGTTCACATTAGTAGTGAGTCTGCTTTCAGATTCTGTGCTAAAAATTGGGGGAAAAAAATGCAATTACAGTTTTCTGTTGCATACATCCATTTATGTAAAAAGGGTAAATGAACAAGATTAACTTGAACTGAAAATATTGACCAGTAACTTATATCATGACTACACATCTTTTAGTTCTCGTTAACTGTTGTGATGCTATTTAGGACTTTTTATGTAGCTTAGGTGTGCAGTGGGCTTTGTGAAGCTGGCCACAATGAGACGTCATGGCAGCTGGCGTCAATTTGCAATCTTTTTCCAGTTAAATAACAGATGTTTGAGTGATCGGAGTGGCCATTTTGTATTTTCAAACGCAATAATTCTAATCATATCCATCTGAAGTTTGACATGACTGCCTGCATTTATAAAGCTGAATTACAGATTGAAATACTGTTACAACCACTGAAAATTTGGTTATTAGTAATCAGATATATCATTTTTTTTCATATGTTTTATTTATTGAATTCGAATGTCTGACCATATACAGATAACTGAATCATTTGTCTAATTCTTGTAGTAGAACAAATTTCAACTCAGTTTTTCTATTTGGTGTATGTACTATTTTTTTTTGCAGGATTTATGACCAGGGCTCATTCCAGTTTTCTCCTGCCCTTGAAACTGTGTTTTTTTTTTTTTTTTTAAAGTAAAATAATTCAAATACAATATCAGTTAATTATATTGAAAAAGCCCAAAGGTCTCACTCAGCAAGCACTTTAGTGGTGGTGCAGATGGGACCGGCTGCTTTAACTGCCGTACTGCGCTGTTACAGCCATAGAGGCCCATAGAGTCTGGGCGGATGAGACCTGCCCTGGATTTGCTGCACTTTGTCCTGACCCTTTCGTCCCATTTTATATTTATTTATTCATTCTACGATTCCCAGATCTGCAGGCCGGCGTGATTGTGTGCGCACATGTATTGGTCTGTGTAGACATAGTTTTGTCAGCTGTGTGGTGACTCCGTGCTAATTCAGTCTCTCTCTCTCTCTGGATGCAGGTGTTTGTCTTCGCGGTGTGGCACTTCGAACTGTTCATGCTGCCGATGCTCCTTCTCCTCCTAATGGCCTGGAATTACACCCGGGTGGTGTTTGGGAGGGACAGCAACAGTCAGGACCTGGTGAGCGCCAGAGAGCACGTCCCTAACCCCTAAAGCGCCCCCCCCCCCTCCCCCCCCCCCCACCACCACCAAACAACATGGACATTGCCATTTTTTCTGCCTTCTCATTGGTCGGGCGCTTCCAATCCAGAAGTGCCCTTTTACTCATGTTGCGTCCCAGCTGGTTTAAAGCTTTTGCTACAGTGACAAAAATGGCGCTGTTGATCACACACTTGACGTTGAATTTATTGTAAGCCGAATGGAAGTTTTATGTAAAGCCGAGAGTTCCTTACTGCGCCCTCTCTGAGGGATAATCAGAGAAAATGATCTTTGAAGAAGGCTTCATACTTTTCATTTTTTTGATTGCTGGAAAGGATGTAACCACATTGAGCCACTGGCAATCGCTTTAAAAATAGTTTTTCATCCAACTAACTGGTCACTGCATTATGCCTAGTACTTCATGATGCATGAAAGAAATAGCTCTATTTTGCATTGCCCAAGCGATTCTTGTTTATTTGCTTTAACACTTTAATTTCTCCCCGTTTTTTTGTTCAGGCAGTGTAGTTAGAGTTCTGTTACAACCTCCCGTCTCCATTTGCCACGGAGATGCAAGTTTTCGTCAAAACATGCACCGGCTCCTTAGCTGCCCATACAAGGACAACCTCAATTTCAGCAAAATGGTTGATAGGACGTTGAAACAGAACTCCGACGATACGCTGCCTTGAGCTAATCAATGCTCTGGTCCAAATTATAAAGGCTACATGGTTATTTGCTTATTTCCATTTTGAAAAAATGATATGCGTTTTGCCAAGTTTAAAGTATACTCTGGCAAATTTTTGCCAGTCACAATTTTGAGAAAAATACTAGTGCCTCATTTTTTTGATGAATGCAGTGGTTAGTTGTTAAGCAAGTCCAAAACAATGGGCTAGCGAATTAAGTCACAACCTTGAGTAAAACTCTTGTACCTCATTTGTTTACGAATGTAGTGTTTAGCTACTTGCAAGTCCAAAACAATCGGCTCTCGCATTCCTTTATTGTAAACAAATACGCAAGTTTCAAACAGCAGCAGAGGCTCCCCGTGATGCCAGAGCCAGTGCAAAGGCAGGAAAATGTGGCAATGTCTGTGTCGTTTGGGGAGAAAAATAGCATCCTGAAACTCTTCCTCCTTTTACAACACAATGATGCTCACTTATGCTGTTTGTCATAGGTTATTATGCACAACTCTTCTTTCTGTGTCCTATTTCTTTTCCATTTTATAAAGGCTGTGTTTTGACTTGGCACACATGTAGAGCTCATCATTATGAGGAGGCTGTATGTTTAAAGATGATGAATGTTCTCACAATAGCCTTTGACTTCTACCGTGAATGAGGCACGTACACATGCTAACTGAGCACTGCGAAGTCTGTCAGTCTGTTGAAATCTAATAAACAAAATGACTACCAAGTTTATTGATGGACATGATTCCTGTTGAATGGTTTTCATCCAAAACAACGTACTGCATTTTTCAGTATATGCCATACCTTGGGGTCAAACCCTGAACCTTTGCGCTGCCAGTGCAATTGCCATCTCATCCATTGGCATACTCTGGATTAATGGGTGGAGATCTACAGATAGGTGACAAATTAAAGGAAAAGAACTTTGCAGAGAAATATAAGGAATGCAGATACTTCTGTTCATTTTCCTACTATGATTTGGATCCACTCGTACCCTTAGAGGCAAATGGGTGTCTGCTAATCTATCCGTGTCATCACCTTTATATCCCATGATGCAGCATTCCTACTATGATGGGAGTAGTCTCTTCCAGGATGACAGTGACCCAAGACTTACAGGGCACAAGGGATCACTGAATGGTTTTATTTACATAAAAATGAGCTTGAAAATGATTCTTTAGGCATACAGCACCACCTTCACAGTCACCAGATCTCAAATCGATTGAACTCATATGGGAGATTTTGGAACATCATGTTAGGCATTGTTCTTCATCACCATCATCAAGACACCATATTTCTTAGAAGAAAGGCACTCTTCCCTCCAGTAAAATCTTACACTCGTAGACGTTAAAGCTGATCTAGCGGCTTGTTGGGACCCAACACCTTACTAAGATCGTTTTTGTTAATTTTTCTCGTAGTTTGTCACCCGTCTGTATGTTCCTGATGAGAACAGAACCATTTACATGTTATGCAGGAGCTGAACAATTCTAGCTGAAGAGAAAATTGGGAAAAGCCCCACTTCATGAACACGTCAGATGAGCTGGTGGTCTAATTTGGAAATGCATTCCAAGGCAGGGAACTTGCTGCATATCACTGCTGCCAGTTTTCTGCCAAATATTATCTAGCTTATTGTATATGCTGGTGTATCTCCTTTGCTGCTCGCGTTCTACTGGGGATGTTAAAATCTGTCAAGCTACACATCCTTCCTGACAACTGTGGGGAAGTAAAGATGCTTTTAGGGGAGGGTTGTGCCTACTTGTCTTTTGTGTGTCATTGTGTCTTTTTTTGGGGATATACAATATTGCACAGTTATTCTTTTGTACTTAATTGTGAAAAAGTCCTACAACTTTGCTTTAACACTGTTATCTTTGAGCTGTTTGTGTTACCTCATGCCAGGACTGACACATCTTTGTTAAAAATTATATATATATATATATATTTATTAATTAGTTTAATTTTGCCTGGCATTTGACAGGAGAATGACAAGCTGTAGACTTTCTTGGACTGTTTTCCACAAAAAAAATTCCCTGCCATTGGGTAGGTTACATTTCAATTTTATTACAGTACGAATATATTTCCTTGTGAATTTCCTTCCAGGACAACATGGGGGTTGATGACGATGATGATGACGATGAAAAGGTAATCAATCCTTTATTGTAGTTTGATTTCTGTTTTACAGTAAGTAAATAAGCAAATATTTGCTAAATGACATTATATACTCATGGAATTTTCTTTTCTAAGACAAGGAGACTTGCCGAGATTACACAGTTTTTCTGCACACACATTCAGTTGATTCTGTGATTCCATAGTAACAATTTTTCACCAACTGCAATGTATTTTTCATTTGAACTTGATGAAAGTAGTTCTTTTTGCTCATTGACCCCAGCTTTCAGTGCTTTTTACACTATCACTTTGTTTCATAATAATGGAGTCGTCTTCTGTCATATTTTCTGAGGCTTGGAAACCGACCTTGAGGATAGCATACCTTGAATGATTTATTTCCCCATTTAGAATTCTACCAAATCCTTCAAAACTTCAGAATATAACTGTGAACTGTCCTTTTTTTTTTTTACTGAAACCTCACATTGCCATCAGATTGAAGTGAAGGAGAATGTAATGTCTGTCGCATGGTCATTCGATTTGTATCATTGTTGATTTTGAGGTTTGCGAAACATTCATTTTGTACGGGAGATACCACTGTGGCTACTTCTGAACTTCCTTGCTGAAGAAACTGGGTTTTTCTCAGTTCTTGGTGGAAACCATGGCTTCGTTGATCCTCTCCTGAAGGATGGCCCCTTGGCCTGAACACATTTCTGTGTATATATGATAGTTTGTATAAGTCCCTCTAATATTATGATATAATATTAAAACCACCAATGTTTTTGCGAGGGACCAAGTAGCATGATTTTGGTCTCAAGATCTCATCTGAGTAGGCCTGCTAGGTGGCTAGATGTGCCTTTTTCCTCTGGAATTAGGTTTTCAAACGTATGTGCCGAACCGGTTTGTGGTCTCACTGGACAGTGCATGTCTGGTAGTTTATGAATTTCAATATCAGACACCACCCCTTGGAGTACCTCATTTGTTGCACTTCGGTTCCCTGTGGGCTGAAGGTGTGGGGGATTTACGTGAAATTTTTACTACTTCAACAATTCCAGGGTCCAGAATTACATCTGAAACTAGCTGTTAATGAATGTTTGAAAAGATGGTATTCTTTGTCTGCATGCTTTAGCATATACAGCGCTTAACAAATTTATTGGACCACCTGACATAAAAATAGAGAAGACACAAAGATTTAAGAAATTTGTGAAAAGCTTGTTTAAAAAAAAATAATTTTGTTATTTCTTTGGCAAATAACAAACTGAAACCACTCAATAGTCCTTTTATTCACGCATAAGAACAAAGAAGACATATATTTTCTATGGCCTCCTTTGGCCTTGATAACTGCTTGCATTCCTGAATTCAACCACTGAAACGAATTTTTATGTTCAGGAAAATAACTGTTATTTGGCATCTTATAATGATGAGCTTTGCTAATTTTTTTGGGTTTTTTGTAAAACGGTAAATTCGAAAATTCATGGATAACAACAAATATTATATTTCAGCTTTAAAACTATTATTTCAGTTAAAGGGCTTGCGCATACTGGTGGATTAACCATTACAGAAATATTAAAAATATTTTGGTAATTACCGACACTGTTAATTTAGGGCAGCTGTGGCATAAACCTTACACTGGGTGGTGGCCTAATAAATTTGTTTAACACTGTACACTCAGTAGAAATACTGCCGTAAACTTAGGATGTGTTGAAAAGGTAGAGAGCCGTGGAGCAGGGTATGCTGTACGATGATGACATGATGATTATTCCTCCCAGTTAGTATGGAAAATTAAGACTTGGACGCAAAGAGATGTGGTATGCAGTTTTTCACCACAAAGCCAATTCACATCGTTGGCTCATCTCAAATGATTGATTAGCCTGAGAATTTCTCATTTATTTAGTGCATTTAGAGTTTTCCCTTTTCACATCCTCGCCTTATAATTCAGAAGAACCACTAGACAAGTGTCCTTTTTGTTGTTCAGAATGGCTTGCCTTAAAATTTCTTTTTGGCCGTTCTGCAGAGAGCTCTTCTGTTCCTTTGTGCAATAATTTTGCACCCTCCTGTGAAGCACCATATACTGCAGGCACTTGCGAATGGTGCTTTAATGATAATGGCATTTTATCAGAGCCTGGAATGCGTACTAAGACGATGAAATGCTTAGATCATGTGCAGCATACCATTGCTATTTGTAGCCGATTATTGCTACATGCAGTTGATCAATGATATTGAATTGATGTTTTAGCGATTAGATTTGCATGATGCTCTGAAATATCAGTATTAAGAAATAAATATAAATGAGATAAAACCAATAATGGGGAAGAATATTGAATTAATGCTAAAACTGCGCAAAATAAATTAACAGTACATTTTATAAATTGTTACTGAAGACTCGGAGACCTGATTTTCGCAATGCCATCTACTTGACAGCCATCTAGAACAGTTTCTTTTTCTACGTGTGCTATATTTATTTTATAGCTTTCTATGAAGCCCTGACTAATGACACCACAGTTCCTGCCTGGCAGGATGTTTACAGTATGTGACAAATGTTTGCAGTTTGTTTTGCATGGGTGTGTGGAGAGTATGTGTTATATTTGTTATGTTTTCATTGTTCATAATCTTGCATATTAGTGAATTTATCCGAGATCTGCGCGTCTGTTCATTTTTCTATTCGTGTGAGCTTCCTCTGTTTGCACAGTGCCCTTTGTTACCATGCTCAAACATGAATACATTGGATTTGCCTCACCAGATTGTATTTTGTTAAACATGTATATTCATTCCATTAACTTTTTCTGATGATGATTGATCATGCAGAATTGGACAGTGTCAACTTAAAATTAGTTAACTGGTCGGCTATAGATTTACGTAACTGTGTAATTGTATCATGAAATTTGTGATCCAAATGTTGCTTTTATTTTGTGGGTACTATGGCAGACTTGTCGGGGGAAAAATGCAAAAATATAACGTATAATTTTGCTGAAAAATTTGTTTGACTGATGTCATAGTTAGTGGGACCAGTTTGATGGCCTTTATCAGTGTGTGCTCTGAAAGAAGTTGAACTTAGTTATTATTTGAGTTCTCTAATTGTAAGTTGAAACAAAGCTTATTTTCAAGTTGAGTTAACTCACATTTTTAAGGCAGTCGGTGGACTTCTCTTACTACGTTTTAACCAGCTTTAAATTTATTTATTACGGTGCATCGGGGGAACTAAAAAATGTATACATCATTTGTAATTCCATTTCGTTTAGTTTTTTTTTCTTGTTTGTTATTTTTTATATATTTAATTTTTTAACCGCAAAGCTCTTTGTGATAATCAAAGACTAAGTGCAATGTACTTCTCTCTTTTTTTGGAGTTTAACACTTGTTATATGTGGTTCTTGTCACCGCAAATTAATCTCTTCTTGTACATATGAATGCATTGGTTTTGCTGCCAGAAATGATTTCAAAATGCGGACTGAGAATGATTGGCAGAATAGTGACGGATATGGTGTTTGGCTCAGTGTTGACATAAGACCACCAGGCGGTTCATCATTTCTCTGGCTCCTGCCCGTTCCCTGCGGTTCCCAGGGGACTGGACGATGTAGCCCAGATAACAGACCTGTGTCTGGCTGCTGTCGTTCCGTGCTGTCTGGGTCACTTTCTAAGCGAAACGTACACACATCCTCCGCGTCCAAATGGCAAAGACCATCAGACCGGGTTTCCTCCCTATCCCCCTCTGTCATCATTCCTCTTGTCATTTCCTCCTTTTGATGTCTGGATTCTCAGGCCTCTTTTATGCGAATTACAGACTCATATCTCCATCTTGGCTCCTCTCTGGAGATCATCTCTGAGTCTCTCCATCATTGTTTACTCTACTCCCCGAGTGCACATCACTCTGGACTTAAGAACCAGTATTTTCCCAGGCGGAAGGTTCCATTATTCATGTAAAAATGAAAATGGGAGAGAATTAACAGCGCATGGACTCAGCTATGTAAGAAACATCTGGGGATTTTGCAGCAATTTATCTATATATGACACACAACGACCAAATAATGGTCATCACCCTAATACTGAATGCTTTCACTGTCCAGTTCTGTTGAGATAATAGGATTACATGAAAGGGCTGCACATAATGGCGATAAACAGCCATAGGGTTTCCATTTATGTGTATGGTATGGAAGCAGCTCTGCTCCCTCAGATCTCAGGATCTTGATGCACTATTCCGTGAAAAGGGGGGGTCAGATGATCTATGTTTGCTGCTATCTCTTTGGTGGTGGGGATGGGTGGAGTGATAATTTTGCTCGTTGGACGTCGGAATCAAACCCTGGCCTCTCGTTACTCAACGCAATCACGGGGCCTCATCGGCGAATCGCCGGGCCTTTTGATGAGGCCGAACATTGCTCTGAACCCCTTCCTAATGACCCAGCAATTCCTGCCTTGCAGGATGTTTACTGTGTGTTATGAAGGTTGACTATCTGTTTTGTATGGTCGTGTGAGGAGCATGCATATTTGTGCACAATGCACCAGCAGCCTTATGGTTTCAACTTGCCTTGCTACCATTAGTCTGTGCTGCTCAGTAAAGGCTAGTGGCTTCTTTGGATTGCTCTGGAACTCCAGGCGCTTGGGGACCCGCCTTCGTGTGGTGCAGAGAGTGGTCGTGCCAGTTTTTGGGCCCTTGTCCGTTGGGTCCCATCTGCCTCGTTAAAATACCTGTACCTGTAAGCTAAGTGTGGAGACGTGCTGATCTTGACTGGCATGTGAGTTTGTGCTCACAGCAGGTGGAGGCAAGCGTCTACCTGTTCTCAATCTCTCGTTGGCTCTCGGTTTCAAGATTGCCTTTTTTGTGGGCAAGACCTAACTTGCCTTGTTGACTTTCTGATTAAAATGATTCTGTTCTGTTATATTGCCTCTGCACAGCCAATTTTTCCATGAATCCAAAACAGCAGATTGCCAATAACAATAGTTACACCTACGACTCTGTATGCCAGTATTATTCATATTGTTGCTCTTGTTTTTCCGCGCGAGTTAACGCTTCACATCCAACTTGTTGCCATGATCTGAAATATGCATGATATTATCTTATCTCTCGCTCCTCTGTAGGCTGTTTTTTAAAGGAATGTCTGAGATGAATCAAATGACAGGATAGTTCTGAGCATTATAGCCTGAAGACGGGCTGAGGGATCTGAGACAGTTGCAGGTCTGTGGGAGGACAAGCCCCTTTCCATCATGGCCGTCCTCTGGCCTGGTGCTCATCCTCACCGCCATCTCGTTTTATTTTCCAGGAGTCAGAAAAGAAAGGCCTGAGGGAGAAGATCCAAATGGTCCAGGAAATCGTCATCACTGTACAGAATATTCTGGAAGAAATTGCAAACTTCGGGGAAAGAGTCAAAAAGTGAGTGAGCTTATTTGTTTATTTCCATGTTTCGTCTTTTTGTTATGAACCACTTCATTTACCAATTTCTCATCTATTTTTGAAGAGATTACATGACATGAATCATCTGTGCTGTATGACAAGCTGGTATTTGGGGAGTTATTGGCGCCTGTCTTTGTGAAACTCGATGCTTTATGCTTTATTCAACTGGTTTTGTTGTTTGCAGATGTGGACAAATTCAGAATGTAAAAGTGCTGCCAAATTTTACAACTACTTACATTTGCAATATATGAATGCTATATAGGACCACAATTTCACCAGGAAGTTGAAATTATTTGTGAAACCCACTTGCTGAGCTCATGGGTGAATGTAAAACATGGCGGCACTTGTACTTTCTGATTAATGGATTGCCCTCCTCTGTCTGTGATAAGCTGGTTCTTATTTTGGTAGGATATGATTTTTTACAGCTTTATTTTAATTTTCTCCATTTTGTATTTTTATGCCCCCGTAAAAAACAAAGTTTCGGGGCCATATAGTTTTTCACCTGTCAGTCTGCCTGTCTGTCCGCACTTTGCGATGGCTATAACTTTTGATCGGCTCATGATAGGACTTTTAAACTTGGCATATGCATTGCTTGTGAGAAGGCATTTCAGATGGGGTCATGACTTTTGACCTTCTGACCTTGACCTTGGAGCATGACGTTTGCTGACAAAAACTTCATTCTGGGCCGTAACTTTTCATTAGCTAGTAATAGGCATTTGATACCTGGCATATGTATTCCTTAGGATAAGGCCTTTCTGATGAGGTAATGAATGTTGACCTTGTGACCTTCAGCTTTAACCTTTGATTGACTCATGATAGGCCTTTAATGGTTAGAATGTGCATGTTATGTACGGGGGCATCAGTGTTTCACAAACACATCTTGTTTTTCTGGTTATCCACAGCACATTTAACTGGTCAGTTCCCTTCCTGTCTACCCTCGCCTGCCTGATTCTCACTGTGGCCATGGTATTCGCTTACTTCGTCCCACTACGCTACATTGTCTTAATATGGGGTAAGTATAGCAAGTCTCTTCGCTCGATGCTATATTGTCTTAATATGGCATGAGAGTAGGCAGATTGTTAGCTTTGTGCTACATTGTTCTAATATGGGACGAGAGTAGGCAGCTTGTTAGCTTCGTGCTACATTTTTCAAATATGGGATGAGAGTGGGCAGCTTGTTAGCCTTGTGCTACATTGTTCAAATATGGGATGAGAGCAGCTTGTTAGCTTTGTGCTACATTGTTTTGATGTAAGGTAAGAGTAGGCAGCTTGTTAGCTTTATGGTACATTGTACTAATGTGAGATATGAGTAGTTAGCTTGTTAGATCTGCATTATATTGTTTTAATATAGTGTAAGAGTTTGCAAATCTGTACAATCTGTGCCACTTTTTGTTTAATGTGCAGTGTGCAGACAGCCTGTTAGCTTTGTGCAACTCTTTAATATGAATTACTGTGTATAGGCAGCTTGTTAGCTCTGCGCTACCATTTTTTTAATATGCAGCCTGTTAGCACTGTGCTACATTGTTTTAATACCATGTAAGAGCAGCCAGCCCATGTGTGCTGCGAGCCTCTCTCTGCTGCTCACTTGCTGTTTGATTTGCACCCTGCCGTCGTCACAGTTTTGACACGTTAGCGGAGAGGCTTGCCAGAGCCCTCGTACTGCCACAGCTTCCTGCGGACAGATTGCGGGGGACCGAGGAGAGATGAGAGGACTCTGAAGCATTTCCTATTCCCTAACCCCTTACCCACCACACAGCAAGCCCTTCCTTTGTTGTTCTCTATGTTATGTCAGGCTTACGGTACTCACCTTACCCCACTTTAGCAGCTCTGACGAGACTAACTCTGGAGAGAAAGAAACATCCTCCCTCGGCTTAGTTCAGCCTTTCACACTTTTTGTGGAACAGCGTCATCATTTTAGGCACCTGCTGGAGGACAGGAAATCTTGGATTGGTTTTATTTTCCGTTTTACACATTTTTTTTTTTTGCGCGCTCATTTATTTTTCTTGGTGTCCCTGTGGTGTTTGTCTGAGCCGTTAACAAACATCTGATCAAAGCCAGGGGAGAAGTCATTTCAGGAGTTTGGCTCAGATTTAACAATTGCTTACACAGTGCATGCCTGACATTCTAGCTGTCGACATACAGCCAGGTCCATAAATATTTGAACTTTGACAAAGTTATTGGTGCTTTCACAGTCTACCACAGCATATTAGAGTTGGAAATAAATCATGTTTTTGAGCTCAAACAGCAGATTTCCTACTGTATTTTGAGGGCATTTGCATCCGAATTGCATGTAAGTGGTGTAGGAATATGTGGTCCTCCTCTTCTTAAGGAACCAAAGTTAACTGGACGATTCGCTGCTCAGCTGTTCAATAGCCACGTGTGTTATTCCCTCATCATTCCATTTGCAAGGAAGCAGTTGCATTTGGAATCTAATGAAGATAATAATAATAATGAAAAAAAATCCATCAGAAAGCAAAAACATGGGGTGCAGCTCAGTCAGCAATCTGATACAGTTTCTTTAAAAAAGAAACAAGAGCCATCTGGCAATGGTTTTTCACCCTGGCACCCCACATTCATGGATTAACTGTTCAATTTACATGAATAAATGTACAACAGTATTAAAGGACTTGATCTGAAGTAATAAGGTAACGAACTTGCCTGACTATGAAATGGCAATCCAGACAATGTTGTAGTCAGACTAATATGTGTTCAGTGTCCCTGTGTCCATCTGTCGAGGTATGTTGGTGTAGATGTGGTCAATCTGAGTTCTACTGTCTGTCTGAGGACATTACCTGTAGTAGTTGTGGTTGTTTGTTGATCTTGCTGCTCATGTTGCACTCAGTACGAGCAAGTGGGCTGCCACAAGTACCATGAGTTTCCTAGCTTCACATTTTATTTATATTAAAATAATGCCTGGGGGATAACAAACATTTCAAAAGACAATAAATCAAATTGAACATACTAAAGTAAGTTTCACTGGCACTGGTGCAGTCGGAGATGGCTTCAGAGATATTGCCCAAACAAAATTATCTGTGAACTAAGTCCACCTTCACACGCATTTGCATAAAAGACACAGAAAATAATTTTTACAGAAGATGCTAAATGTGAAAAGGCACATAAGGAAATCGTGCTCAACATGTTAATCAAGTTTGGTCAAAATTATCAGTGAGCTTAGTCCAAATTCAACCATGTTTCCATGTAAAGGGCAAAAAGCAAAAATTGTAGAAATTCTTAAGTATGAAAAAGCAGATCTAGATATAATGCTTAACATATCTATTAAGTTTGGTAAAGATCGGATGTATAGTTTCTGAGATATGGCTCAGACAAGCTAAGTTCCAATTCAGAATTCACACAAGTTTCCATCGAAAGCGCAAAAATGGAAAATTCCAGAATTTCCTAAGTGTCAAAAGGCACATCTAGACATTATGCTCAACAAATCTGTCAGGTTTCGTGAAGGTCGGATTTATAGTTTATAAGATATGGCCCGGACAAGCTAAGTTCCAATTCACACAAGCTTCCATGAAAACCGCAAAAATAAAAAAATTCCAGAAATTCCTAAGTATGAAAAGGCACATCTAGACATCATGCTCAACATATCTGTGAAGTTCCTTGAAGATTGGATGTATAGTTTCCAAGATATGGCCCGGACAAGGTATGATTACAGACGGACACACTGATGACTATATCCACCCTGCATTATGGTGCCGGGGGGATAAAAAGGACTTGCTGGTGGGCTCAGGAATGCCTGAAAGATCCCATATAAAAAATGTGGTTGATCTAAAAACAATTATTTCCTAGTTAAAGAAAAAACCCTTCACAGATCAAGAACACTAGCCAAGAAGCAGAATATTTTTGCCAAACCAACAAATAAGAGATTACTTTGGCAGATTAAATACAGAGGGTTTACTACAAGATGTAAATCATTAATAAGCTTAAAAACAAGAATGTACAATGGCTGTGCAATTCTGGAACTACCTCCAATGGACATATGAGCAAAGATCAACCTGTCTCAGAATGACAGGAAGAGAAGATTATAGAGAAGTGACTGTTTTATACAACCTCAAGTGTGAAGCATGGTGGAGGTTGCGTTATGGTGTGGGCATGTATAACGAAAGTTACGAATGTAACTACGGTTCTATGAATCCCGAATGACCGCCAGAGGGCGGTGCTTAAAGCACTGAATATTCCCCTTCGCGCATGCGTAGTGCGAGTATGTATACCAACAATGTCACCTGTGACCTGCAGGTGACCCAAAGAAGATTATATCTTCCGGTGTCACCTGAGGATCGTTTCTTACAGAATCTTCTCGCTAGCACACGAGGATTCTGAGTGACAGAGAGCTCTGGCGGTCATTCGGGATTCATAGAACCGTAGTTACATTCGTAACTTTCGTTCTATTTCATCCCTGCTGACCGCCAGAGGGCGGTGCTTAAAGCACTGAATGACTTATACCAACAAGGTCACGAAGAATCCGAATCACGGACCTTCAGTGTGCAAAAAGTCAGAAGACCCCGGCCGCAGAACCACGGCTAAGGGGTGGGGTGTGGCGACGTTCACCCTGTAGAACCTGGAGAACGTGTCCGGTGACAACCATGAAGCTGCGGCACAAATGTCCTCCAAGGACACTCCCCTCAGGGCAGCCCATGAAGTAGCAACACTCCTGGTAGAGTGGCACCTCACGCCAGGTGGAAGGGGACGGTTACTCGTCCGATAGGCATGGGTGATGACATTAATAATCCAGTGGGACACACGCTGCTTGGAGATGGCGCAACTCCTGTTAGGGCCACCGTAGCAGAGAAAAAGTTGTTCAGACCTTCGAGTGCATACAGTAGCTGCAGTGTAGGCCTTCAGAGCCCGCACTGGACATAACAGTTCAGGCTCATCCCCACTCTCCCTTGGAGAAGGGTCAAACCGAGCCAGCCGAATAGGCTGGTTGCGGTGAGCGTGAGCCAACACTTTAGGGAGAAACGCTGTGTTCGGCCACAGAGTGACCCCTGAGCCATCAGAGTTCCACCTCAAACACGAGTCACTGACAGACAGGGCATGCAGCTCGCTGACACGCTTTGCAGAGCAAATGGCCAGAAGGAACGCAGTCTTACAAGACACCACTTCAGCTCCGCTTGTGTCAAGGGTTCAAATGGGGGCCGGCTTAGTGCATCCAGTACCAGGGGAGATCCCATGCTGGAGCTCTTGGGGCACTCAGAGGATGTAATCTCTGAGCCCCCTTCAAGAAGAGGAACACCAAACTATGGCTCCCCACAGTGCCATTGTCAATCCTCACATGACCACAAGATATTGCCGCTACGTACACTTTCAACGTCGAATGAGACCGACCTTCATCCAGAAGAGACTGAAGAGGTCAAAAATAGTTGGCACAGAGCAGCGCACAGGGTCCTCATCCCGACTTGTACACCAGTCGGAAAACAGTTTCCATCTATTCTCATATTGAAGACGAGTGGACGGCGCTCTAGCATTCAATATGGTATATTCGACAGGGTCCGCACAGGAGCTAAACAGCAACTCGGGCCCTCCAGCAGCCAAACAGACAGTTGGAGGCATCGTGGATTGGGGTGCCAGATCCGCCCCGCCAGCTGGGACAGGAGATCCCTCCTGTCGGGAAGGCGCTACGGTACACCGCGACAGAGTCCGTGCAGCAGTGGGAACCAGCTCCTCCCTGGCCAGAAGGGAGCCACAAGGAGGACACTGCGACCCCCCTGAAGGATCCTCTGAAGTACCGATCGAATCAGAGGAAGCGGGGGAAAGGCATACAGGAGGCCGTCCGGCCAAGGGTGAGCCAATGCGTCCTGGCCCGAGGGACTGGTTGTCTCGGCTAAGGAGAACCACAGAGGACAGTGGGTAGAGACTTCTGAAGCGAAGAGGTCCACTCTGCCGAAGAGGCTCCAAATAGTGCTGACCATTTCCGGGTGGAGGCGCCACACTCCTGACGGAGTTTTTGACGGGAGAGGGAGTCTGTCAGGTTGCTCCGCTCTCCCGATTGATACATTGCCCGAAGGCTGATCAGACGGGGGGGCCGCCCACATGAGGAGCTCTTCTGTCAGTCGCAGCGACCGCGCAGACTTGGTCCTGCCCTGATGATTTATATGATATACGGTTGATGTGTCTGACCTTACGAGGACATGCTTGCCCCTCAGGTGTGGCAGAAAGTGCCTGAGTGCCGGGTGAGCCAAGGCAAGGAGACACCTTTGTGACACCCTGAGCTTCCTGTGCCAGTGTCGCTTGGCATCCAAGTGGAAGCTGTTCAGCCACCTCAGCAGGGGGCGTAGTGCCAGCAAGCTCAGCGGAACCACAGCTGAAATGGACGTTAGTTTGCCCACGAGGCGAGGAAATGCAAGGAAGGTCAGCCAACGGCCCTCTTGGAACAGGGCAAGAAGGTGAAGGATGTCGCCCACACAGCGGGGGGCAGTCTGGCCATCATGGCTACACTGTCCAATGCAATCCCAATGAAAGTTGTAGCCTGAGATGGCACCAGGCAACTCTTTCCCATATTCACCTCGAGTCCGAGGCAGGCCACGTGGGACAGGAGACATGCTGTATCACTGGACACCTGAGCACAGGATGGTGGACAGACCAGCCAGTCATCCAGGTATGGGAGAATTTTCAAGCCTTGAGACTGTAGAGGCGCAAGGGCTGCGGCAACACACCTCGTGAAGACCCTTGGAGAGAGGGAGAGCCCAAAGGGTAGCAACCTGAACTGCCAGTGGCGGTCTCGGTAGGCAAAGCGGAGAAACCGCCGATGTTTTTGAGTGATGGGGACACGGAAGTAAGCGTCCTTGAGGTCAATGGACGTAAACCATTCTCCCTGTGCCACAGTTTGCAGGACATCTGCAGTGGTCAACATGTGGAAAGGGATGACCTTCATAAATATGTTCAGCCCTCTGAGGTCCAAGATTGGGCGAAATCCGCCAGTCTGTTTCGTCACTAGGAAGTATGTTGAATAGTACCCCCGGGGACGCGACAGAGGGTCCACGGGCTCGATGGCGCCTTTGGCCAGGAGGGTGGATAACTCCTGGCCCAACACGCGAGCCTTTGCCGGGTCGCTGATAGAGGCCATTTTGACCCGGCCAGAAGTGAGGGGCCGGCGGCGGAATTGAAGCTTGTACCCGTGGGTCAAGGTGGCAACCACCCACGGGTCTGAAGTATGAGCAGCCCACTGTTGGAGCTGATGTGAAAAATATCCGACCGCCGGCCCCACGGCCTCAATGTCTGGCCCCCCGGCCCCTAGGGCCCTAAGGGGTGGGGGGGGTGGAGGGGGGGTGGACAGGCGGGCAGGGCCTCGAAAGTCCCAAGCTGGTCTCCGCATGGGACGCTGGGCAACACGACGGCCAGTGGAGTGGGTCGGCCGTGTTAAGCGGGTGTGAGAAGCAGCCGAGGAACCCCTCGTTCTGCTGGCAGGAGGCCTATCAAGAAGAGGCATCCGCCTAAGGCCGGCAAGCCGCTGCCTGGTTTGTACAGCCTGGATGGTCCTTTCCAGTGCTTCCTGGGCTGCAGGACCAAATATCTCTCCCGGTTCCATGGGGAGACTGCGAAGGAGTCTCCTGGATGCCTCTGTCAAGTTTGACTGAGATAGCCAAACCTGGCGACGAGCCTGAACCAGGATGGACATCATCCGTCCAAGTTCCCTGGACAGAAGGCCGAATGCCTCCAGTGAGGCATCACAAAAAGTGACAGAATCAGCAGCCACGTTGCCCTCCTGCAGTGAAGCTGAGAGCGCCAACGTGATACTCGACAAAGAGCTCCCCATGCGGCAAGCACGTGCTTCAGCATCATAAGGCCTTGTGAGAAGGTCTCCAACAGGCCTGCAACTCCTTCAGATAGTCCTTAGAGTGGGGAATAACGAAGGTAGTGGGGGCTGGCCTGCGCCTGAAGAGGGCACTAGCAGGTGCAGCTTCTGCCTGCTGTGGTACATGCATGTGCAGTCGATCTAAAGCCATGCGCATGATTGCCCGCATGGAGCCATCCCCCAACTCAGCCACTGAACTCGGAGCCGAGGAGTGGGCGCCCCGCTCAGATGCCTGGGAACCCCCATTTTACGAATCTCTCCCATACCCGTGGAAGTAGGTAGCCGAAGCTGCCAGGGAAAATGTATCCTCCTCAGGTACCAGCACTGGCATTGGAGGAGAGGGTGTCAAATCACCTTGCAATGGGGCATCAGGCTGGCAGTCTCTGAGCATGGGCCTGACCTGGGCCAGCTCAGCAGACAGCTGATCGACTTTAGATGAGAGCCTGCTTTCTTGTCTCTTTTTGAGCAGATTTCGCCCTCTTCCTGGAGGGTGCGACTGCTGTAGCCGCAGCCCGCCGCTTAGAGCGTCTCTAACAGGCCGGGGGAGACTGGCCTGATGGGGGGAGGTCACTTTCATCCCCCTGATGTTCCACCTGCGCCCGACTGGCAGCTCTCACCGCCCAAGGCAAGTAACTGCAGTTCATGCAGGGGTTGTCTGACGGCGCCTCCCGCAGGTGCTCAGGACCGAGGCATGCGGGGCATAGGTCATAGCCGTCCTCTGGCTGTAGAGGAGCCTCACATGACGTACAGAAATGGGAGTCATCCATTGTGGTGGCGCTGGAGGCTTACACGACACTCACCTGTCCAAATAAGCCCAGACGCTCCCGCTAGTATGCTACAGGGGCTTGCACTGGAGGGAGGGAGCGCGTACGCTGCCTATACCGAGTAAGGAACCCAGCTGGTATTTAATGAATATTCCTCGGATAACCTGAGCGCGAACGCTAAGGACAAACCGAGTATGGACACCGTAAGCCGGAGGGAGGGAGCGCGTACGCTGCCTATACCGAGTAAGGAACCCAGCTGGTATTTAATGAATACTCCTCGGGTAACCTGAGCGCGAACGCTATGGACAAACAGAGTATGGACACCGTAAGCCGGAGGGAGGGAGCGCGTACGCTACCTATACCGGGTAAGGAACCCAGCTGGTATTTTAATGAATACTCCTCGGATAACCTGAGCGCGAACGCTATGGACAAACCGAGTATGGACGCCGTAAGCTGGAGGGAGGGAGCGCGTACGCTGCCTATACCAGCAGGGGCTCAGTAACAAATCCAAATTGGGACACAGCACAAAGCAAAACACAAACCATATGCTGGGAGGAGGCAGCGCGCACGCAGCCTCTACCAACAGAGGTTAATGCAAACTCACCAGCAGGTGTAGCTATGCAAGCGTTACCGCTAATAATTACTCATGCTGGACACCGGGAAACGCTTACGCAACCCGCCAGCCAGCAACAAAGTCAGCTTGACCGACTAATTAAACGTCGGGACACAGCACAAACACAAAAACAGACCATATGCTGGGGGGAAGCAGCGCGCACGCAGCCTGTACCAACAGAGGTTAATGCAAACTCACCAGCAGGTGTAGCTATGCAAGCGTTACCGCTAATAATTAGTCACGCTGGACACCGGGAAACGCTCACGCAACCCGCCAGCCAGCAACAAAGTCAGCTCGACCGACTAAATTAAATGTCGGCACACAGCACAAACAAAAAAACAGACCATATGCTGGGGGGAGGCAGCGCCCACGCAGCCTGAACCAGCAGAGGCTAATGCAAACTCACCTGAAGGTGTAGCCATGCAAGCGTTACTGCTAATAATTATTCACGCTGGACACCGGGAAACGCTCACGCAACCCGCCAGCCAGCAAACAAAGTCAGCTCGACCGACTAAATTAAATGTCGGGGCGCAGCACAAACAAATAAACAAACGATATGCTGGGGGGAAGCAGCGCGCACGCAGCCTGTCCCAACAGAGGCTAATGCAAACTCACCTGAAGGTGTAGCTATGCAAGCGCTACCGCTAATAATTATCCGCTGGACACCGGGAAACGCTCACGCAACCCGCCAGCCAGCAAACGAAGTCAGCTCGACCGACTAAATTAAACGTCGGGACACAGCACAAACACAAAAACAGACCATATGCTGGGGGGAGGCAGCGCCTACGCAGCCTGGACCAGCAGAGGTTAATGCAAGCTCACCCGCAGGTGTAGCTATGCAAGCGCTCCCGCTAATAATTATCCGCTGGACATCGGGAAAAGCTCACGCAACCCGCCAGCCAGCAAACAAAGTCAGCTCGACCGACTAAATTAAACGTCGGGGCGCAGCACAAACATATAAACAAACCATATGCTGGGGGGAAGCAGCGCGCACGCAGCCTGTCCCAACAGAGGCTAATGCAAACTCACTTGAAGATGTAGCTATGCAAGCGTTACCGCTAATAATTATCCACGCTGGACACCGGGAAACGCTGACGCAACCCGCCAGCCAGCTAACGAAGTCAGCTCGACAGACTAAATTAAAACGTCGGGATAAGGATGCGCGAACGCAACCGTCACCGATAAGTAATTAACAAACGCAGCAAAGTAACGTAAAGTCTCTCTCAACCAGAGAAAGATCGCCGTCGCAGTTCCTGGAGGGCGAACAATCGCTGCTCCGACCGACAATGGTCGCGGAACTACTAGCAACGGAATTTAGTAGTAAAGCAATAGACTCATTGCTTTCCAAGCAAGCAAACTACGCGCGAGAAGAAAATAAGAAACGATCCTCAGGTGACACCGGAAGATATAATCTTCTTTGGGTCACCTGCAGGTCACAGGTGACATTGTTGGTATACATACTCGCACTACGCATGCGCGAAGGGGAATATTCAGTGCTTTAAGCACCGCCCTCTGGCGGTCAGCAGGGATGAAATAGAACTCGTCAGTTAAACTGGTGTTGTGTATTTATCTGCTGACAAAAGCAGCACAATGACTTCTGAAATGTATAAGGCTATCATTATTGACTCCAATATGGCCAAATGCTTCAAAACTTATTGGCAGTTACCTCGCTGTGCGGACAGACAATGACCCTACACATAATTTGAAAGCACCCATAGACTTTTATTAAAGGCAAAAACGCGGTATATAATTGCCAAGTTAGTGACCTGGAAATCTGGGCATGTTGGCATGTTCTGCCGAGCACAGGATGTAGCCTTAGATATTTTGTGGCATACTGCACTGAATATGATTGGATTGGTTTCTCTAGCAACAAGTGGCATTCTAGCACAATTACATAGAGCTGTGTTTTTGTATTAGGTATTGGGACTGTTAAGCAATTTGTTGGATATCTGTTTGGATTACTGTGTGTATTAATGGTGAAAGTTATGTTTTCATATGAACCCCTTTGATGCTTTATGCAGCCCCACTAAGGAGGTTCAGAGGACACCACGTGTGAATGTAAATGCGCTTATACCAGAGATACAGCTGTCTTAAGAGGCTGGGAGATGATCATGTGATATTTTTCATAAGTGACTGTATTCTCTTGTATCTCAGGTGTAAACAAGTTTACCAAGAAGCTGCGCAATCCATATGCTGTTGACAACAATGAGGTTTTAGACTTCCTCAGTAGGGTCCCCTCCGATATCCAGAAGGTAAGGGAAGGTTCCAGAATTGTTTTTTTTTTTTTTTGGAGGGAAGAGAGGGATGGTTACTCAGCCTGTGTACTATTTGCCGGTAAACTCTTTTCCCTCTGCGCTGTGTACAAACATATAGCACTGATCGAGACTCGCTGTTCTCCGCAGTTATCCTCTCAGTGACTTCATCATTACCCATAAATCCATATATTTATTGACTTGACTGTGGAAACTATTTCCCAGTCAAACACTTACAGGCGCTTGTTAATCATACCCGCCACCAGTCAAAATTGACTTCTGCTTGTCTGGGGAGCGTTTCTCAAAAACGTAGTTGCTAACCAAGTTCGCTACTTACATTTGCTCGTCCACTCGCTGTCAGTGGTTCCAACTATGTAAGATAGCATCTGTGCTTTTGGGAAACACAGCCCTGCCCGACTGTGTGGGGCACCAGCCTGTTCCAAGGAATGGTTCATCGACAGGCACAACTGCCTTTGACTCAATAGCCTCTTTCTGAGACCCAGATAATCTGATTAGAAGATCTATATTGGGCGCCTTGGTGGCAAAGCCTGTGGAGCAGAGGTGCCCAATCCTGCTCCTGGAGATCTACCACCCTGAAGGTTTTCATTTCAACTTCAGCTTAGCAAACCTGATTCCTCTACCTAGCAGCTCAGGAACATCTCCCAGCAGTTGAAGGAAATGCGATCACTGAGGTTGCAGTGAAGACCTACATAACAGTAGATCTTCAGGAGCAGGATTGGGCTGTAGAGCTCTATTCGTGAGCTGTGATGTCGATGGTTCGAATGTGGTGGCTCAACTTTTGTGGTACACCTCCCACTCTTCCTAGTTCCCCATCCCTGCCCCTGGCTGAATACTGTGCTGTCAAATTAATCTGAGGAAAAAGCATTGAAAAGTGTTACCACCTTGCATGTTGAAAAAAAAATTCTGCTGATTTTCCGAAAAGGCCTCGGGTTACCTAATTTGAGGATCCTGAGTAAAGAAAAGTTTCTATCACATACATTTTTTTCCCCAGAATAAAAATGAAGATTTTTCTTATTATATCATATATATTGACTTTAATGCTCTGATAAAAATGGAAACAAGTGCTTTTTGGATGTAGTGAAACACTCAGATGTGGCAGAAAACATCTGGATCATGTTTGCATTTTATTCTGTCTGTGGCCGTACTATTATACCTGAAATGAGGCATAAAGTAATGTCTTTAGAATCATTTGTACAGCCAAGAATTGAATAAATAGTTCTCACATAGCTCAGGTGAAGATGGAAGTCATGTCTTTGTGACCATTTTTCTGGTGATTAAGGGATGATACAGGACTACTTAACCTTACAAACGTTTGTCGAAAGTGACAAAGCTGTGAAATGCACTTCATACTATGGAAATAGGACGTGCTTGAGCAAAACTGACGCCATTCTTCGAATAAGCACCCCAAAATTAGTAAGAAACAGGTAATGGATTTTATTCTGCATAAATTATGCTGGGCGGTGTTATTTAATTGCTACTTTATATGATATATGATAGAGTACTGTTAGTTTCTCAAGTGGAACCCGCATAATCGGATGTAGAATTTCATATATATATATACATATATATATATATATATATATATATATATATATATATATATATATATATATTTTATTTTTTTTTTTTTTGCAAAAATGATCAGAGATGAGAAACTGACTGGTATGCAAGTTGATTCTTCTGTAAGTTTAATCCTTTTCTTGTAACTAATTTTGAAATTTAATCATATTGCATAAAACCCGTCGCAGAATTTTTGTGGTTCCAAAAACTTTGCAGGTCATATTATGTAGTTAAAGTTTCATTTTTGGACTTTACTCTACTTATTTTTTTCAGTTTTAAGACATATTTTGCCAATCTAATTGGTGTTTTTCTAAAACTGTGTGGGAAATGACAAAAGGGGCAAAAGTTCTGTGGCCCGAAGCTGCAGGTTTATTTTTCTGCGAACAAAACCAACATGGAAACTGGAAGAAGGCATCTGAAAGCAGTCAAGTCCAGAAACAAGTATTTCTATTGTCAGTGGTCTATAGCAGCTTTCATTAGCCGTGGATTTTTCTGGAAGGAAAAGAGGTCCGTTGGAAGTTCTGTGCATTGAATAATTGCACACTTCTCATAGCCGCTTCTTCCCAGGCGGAGGAAAATGTGCTTTTAATATAGTGAGTTTAGAGGTGCCGTTGAGAGTGTTGCGGCCGGTGAAATCCTCTCTTGCTGTGATTAATCCCCTCTGTTCTTGTGCTTATAGAGTGATTCATTACCTGAGAGCCCTCCCTGGGCCCTGTTCCTCCCTCTCCAGAGAGCCATTACTGTATGCTCGGCTGAGCTCGGATTACCTAGCCCTGACTGCGCCGCTGCTTGTTTTCACAGGTGCAATACGGCGAGCTGAGGGTGGCCAGCGGCCAGACGCCAACCAGGAGGAAGCCTCGCTCTCCATAGGCGGGGGCAGTGAGGGGAGGGTTGGGCTACCGTCTGACTGCCCGCCTAGCCCCAAGTCCCACTGTTCACCACATCTGTTCCCTCCCTGGTGACCAGGAGTCACCACTAGTGATGCCGATTACTTATTGGGTGGGGTGGAAGTCGGGTGGGGTGGGGGGTATTTTGGACAGTCACCCAAAGTCACCACCCCCACCGAAAAGTCCTCTCGGTCATTTCCAAGAGCCCACAAACATGAGGCTAAGAAAATCAGGCCGACAAAAACAGTTTATGCGGCAGACCCAGAGGGCCATGCAAACTAATGACCGTAGCATTCCTTTCTCAAACACCACTCTAAACACCTGTCTCCTGGAATAAGAACTGATCTTTACGGACACACAAACTCTATAAACAATTTTTAGGCAAAAATTGGGTCTGTGGACCCATCAACAATAGTGTCAGTAAAAAAAAAAGAAAAGACAATTGCTTTCAGTTGGTACCACTTTTACTTTGTTGTTCTTATGATTGTAACTGTCCTGTCTGATTGCATTCACCTAGTGGAATGAATTTACTGCTGTTAAGTGGTCTTGATGACCTCAGGAGGGCGGAATAACTACCGCAATGCAAGTTTGAAACGTAATAATTTATTGAAGTTTAGAAACTGCCCTGGCTTCTGAGTAATTACTCTGTGTTGGCCTCAAAACTTTTAAACTGCTGCTTTAGTGAGAATTTTCTCATATTCTCTTTGTCATTTAGATGTTATATTTATTAAGCCAGAAACTCTTTTAGGTGGTGGCAGAAATAGAAACTGAATTTTGTCCAAAATCAGCTTTGCACATGGTGGAACTGTAATATATTTTCATGAAGTTTTGCTTTAAAGAGTTATACTATATACTGTAATCAAAGTTGACTATAATTTCTTCTGATATTTTTTATAGGGAGGATATTTTTATAAATGCCAAAATGAATACATTTCTGAATCAGCAGGTGATTGACATCAAAGAAGTTACTGATACCGTAAATGTATTTTCAATTTTATTATTCATGCAACGTTTATGATCTGTTGGTTTCAATATGGCAGAGATGATAAACTATATAATTACAAATACAGTAGTCATTATGTTATCTGTTTTTGGTAATATGATTTTTGTCTATGAGTGTTATGCTATCATTTTAGCGCAGATAAGTCCTTCGGATACTTGTTCATTAATCTTGATGAGATTTTTGCGTTTTCCCTGCTCAACACAAAATAAATGTATTCATTTTCACCTTTATTCAAGTTGTTGTTCATTATCTCCTTTGATTAAGTGTTCTGTGTAATCAATTCGATTTTTCTTCTGATTCGCAACAACAAGACCTCTCTCTCTCTCTCTTACTCTTACTTTAAACAGTTTTTACGCTTGTCCATTTGACTTTTTTTAGTTTTTTAAATTCCATATTGTGTAGCTACTTGTAGTTCATCTGCACTTGCAGCAAGTAAAGTAAATATTGGGGTGATAATTTTCTGACTGCACTTAAACTGACCATCAGTTGGAGTTTCAACAAGATAATTCACTTGATTATAAATACTAGACTGTATGCATTTAGGGTTCAATCTTTGTTATGTTTACAAGTTCAGTTTACTGCATTGGTGTAACACATGGATTCATGTGGACGAAGAGTTATCGTTCTCTCGCCCATCTCTCTTGCTTTCTGTCTCTCTGTCGTGGAAATGCATCCGAATACGCAGCCCCTAAATCCACCAACAGTGTCGATATGGAGGACATCAAAGCTCTGTTTATCTAGAACAGTGGCTTTAGTGAGCTTTGCTCCATTTCTGCCAATAGTGGAGTCCATATAAGAGCCATTTCACTGAAAGCACCCTTGATACTTTGCACTTAGTGCCTTTTGAATTTCCATTATAAAATGACTGGGCCTAATCTTAATAGCTTGATTCACACTGCTGAGCAGGCTACAATGTCTGGGCTTCCATGATTAAGGAAAATGATGCCTTCAATTGAATTACTAGTTTTCCACACTATTCAATTTATCCTTCATCTGCTTTTATCCCTTTTATAAAGAACATTAATCAATCCTTGACCAGAGTACTGATATTTTTCCATTTTTGTAGCAGTCCATTTTGATGGTGCATGTTTTATTTGTCATTTGAAGAGTAACTATTTACTTGCCGAATATTCAAACATAAAAAAGGCATTTTGAACATTAATGCAGCATCATGCATGCACTAATAAACTGGCGCAGGAAGACATTCTTAAATTGGAAATAGTTATCTCACAAAATGTTGTGAGTCAAAAAATGATTCGTACCCTACAATTATTTAAAATTTGTATTGAAAATTTGCATGCGACTTTAGGGCATTTTAATCTTAAAGATGTGTATTTTTACCTCCCTTGTGCCCATTCAGTTGCGGATAAAATTAATGAGACACATTCAAAACCTTTTGTGTCATTCAGCACAATATGAAACACCTGAAAACTAGGTATTAAAATAAAAAATATTTCAACAGTATATTAGATCATGTTGAAGAGGAAATAATGAATTGATTATATGCTCAAATATCTGATATTCCGCTTTAATTTTAGCACATTTTTATCCAAATCAGGGAAAGGAGTAGGAATTGCAACATTTTTAAACAGTGCCCCTCGGTAAGGGACCAAAAGTTATTGGACGCTTGGCTGGTCCATGGCCAGATATTTACTCATCCCTCATCATGTAAGCCGATATAAAGTGCAGTTCATTTGAAGCATTTATTATCTGTTTCCGTTAACTGTCAATATGAAGTACAATAAACTACCATTTCGAGTGAAGTTAAAGTGAAGCCATCAGTGGGCTTAATAATGCAGACAAACCATCAGGGAAAAACGAATGGAGCCAATTGAACCACTTGTTACATTCCTGGAGAGAAAGAATGCACAGGTGAGCTCAGGAACTCTTATCAAGCCCGGAAACCTATGGATGACTGAACAATGGTTCAGAAAATTTCTCAACAGTTGGCCAAATCAAGAACACACTCCTAAAGGTAGGATTATCAGTGTCAATGTCAACAATCTATGGAACACTTTGTGAAAATAGAGGGTTTACCACAAGATGCAAACCTTTGGTTAGCATAAAAATCACGAAGTTTGTCAAATTCATCTAAAGAAGGCTTTACAGTTCTAAAACAACAGAGTTTGTATAAGACATCAAAATTCACCAGAACGATGGTACGAGATGAGTATGGAGAAGGGAGGTAACTGTTCATGATCAGATGCGTAACACCTCATCTGTGCAATGGAGTCATGAGGGAGAGTCTTGCTGCCGATGTAACTGATTCCCTTAAATTCCTTGATGTGACTCCTGACAAAAGCAGTAGGATGAATTGATTGGGCCATATTGTCGACTTCAATATAGCCACATGCTTCAGACCTCATTGGCTGGTGCTTCACAGTGCAGATGGACAATGAACCAAAGCATATCAAGAAGGCAACCAAAGACTCTTTTGAGAAGGGGAATTTTCTGCAGTGGCCAGGTCAGTCACTTGAGCTGTATTCAATTGCGCATGCATTTAACTTGCTGAAGGCAAAACTGCAGGCTAATCACCCGAATGAGAGGCAGAAACTGAAGGCAGCTGCAGGAACGCCCTGGCAGAACTTCGCTATTGGTTTTTGACTTCATACGGCCCGAAGCTGCCAAGGATTTGTAATAAAGCATTAAAAAATGCTGTTTAATTTATGATTGTGTAGCTCTGGTTTAGTTTGGAGGACTCTCTTTCCTGTATGCTTGACCTGTAGTTTATTTCTCTCTCCTTCTGCCATCACAGTCTCACTAATTCTACCTGCTGTCATCACCTAGGGCTGTCAAGTGAAATATTGATGCTCTATCAGCTGACCACATCTATCCTGTAACCAAATAATGCACGCATCACTAACCTATCATTTTACTGCCTTCTTAAATATACACTAGCTCTGCTTTGATACATGCTAGCTGCTGTTATGCACACCCTCTGCCTCCCCATCACCTCTAGTCTTCGCAGATTAACTCCCCTCATGAACCTCATCTGCCTATAAGTGTCAGCTGAGCCATCATACACCACCGCCTCAAGGATCTTGACCCCATGGGGGGCCTTTGTCTGCTGCTGCTCAGGGCATATGCTCGACTGCAAAAAATCTCCCTGTACAATCCAAGCACCAAAGACTTTTGGTCAATACTTTATTCTTCTTACAGGTCCTGTGATCCATAAAATTTGTAATCTGTAATAAACAATTATCTTTACATCATCATAAACTTAGTTTGTACAATTACTTTTTCAATTTTGGTCAAACATTGCTGAATCAAGCAGGAAGCAATTGCTCAAGTTTTTTTTTTTTTTAAATTTTTGTCACAGAGGCAGTTTTCCAATGTATTGATCCATTTGCTGGAAGTAACAGAGCATGATTGTTTTTAAATTATAACAGGAGGACACAAAGGAGGAGCAAATGTAAATGTATCGTTCGCTTAAAAGTGACGTGTCTACATTCTGTGCCTAAATTGGAATTCATAATGCTGCTGCAAAACCAGAATCGTACATGAACCCTCTCTCAGCCTAGCTTGAGCAGTTGAGCAGAGCTTTCGGTCTGAGAGAAAGCGGTCTCTCCGACAATCTTGAGTTTGAAAGTCTCCAAGGTCATTAGCTCGCCCTTCAACCTCCTCAACACGTGTAAACTAGTGAAAGAGCATTCCCTGAGGCAAGGCTGAAGTCTGATTGGCTTACAGGCACCCCGCTGAGGTGATGCTGTAGTACGGCTGGCTCGCAGGTCATCGTGCAGAAGTGTCCGTGCTCCTGATGTTTGATTGGCTCTCAGGGACCCTGTTGAAGCACGATTGGCTTTTGCAGGCCTTGCTTACGTTTGACTGGCTCACAGGGACTGTGCTGAGCAGGGGGATATTTCTCTGGCAGAATGATGGAGACATCATTCTTGTTTGACTGGTTCCATCTGGGATCGGGTTTGCACAACTGCTGAGAGAGAGAGAGAGAGAAAGAGACTGATAAGTTAATTGAATGGTTTCAAGATACCGTTAATCTCCCACTTACTTTACTGTAAGTACAAAACTCCTCAAATGAAATTGGAAGCAGGGAAAATCTCCACTGTACGAGGTAGGGTGAGGAAGTTAATAAAAGTCCCAACAGCATTGGATTTATTTAATTTCAGCTTAGAGCTGGTCCACACTGCCTGCTCAATCAACGCCTTTTTAAATCCTAATTAATATTTTATGACTGAGAGGGAAAGACTGCCACAAAGAACATCTGAATTAAATTTAGTCTGGGATCTTTTTTTTCATGAGACGTTAGTCAGTTCAATGATACAAGGACAGGCAAAATGGGAATGTAAAATGAATGGAGAGGCCAAATATGTTCTTTTATGCGCTTTTGACAAGCAATACCTCATAGAGAAGATTGAAAATCTTTTCTGTACACGTGTGGTTGTGTGTGTGGGGGTGGGGGGGTGTATTGTCTAACAACTGCTTATGAAGTAAAATGGGACATGAAGTCTGTTGTCAGTGGAAACACTATTAAGGGCTAGTTAGTCTGCACCTGCTTATACATCATGATAAAGCGTTAAATTCTGTGGCAGCGAAAGAAGCTGTTGCCAGTCTAATATTGTTAAGATAAATTACTGTGCTGTTATTAGCAAGCTGAGTGGTAAATTTTTATCTTCCTTACATGTGCTCTGACAAATTCCAGTCAGGACTCCACCTCTCCATGACATAAGCAAGTAAATGGAAGGAATTCAAGCAGGTAAATTATGATAATCTAATGTTCTGACCACACTCTAAACATCACAATCATATCTCTCTGGTGTTCCTTGTGAAGTTATCATATTTAATTTATCATTATTAAAAGCCTTTGAACCTATAGGGGAGACGATTACGGACCAAAAACCAGCGACAAGAATCCTGTGTGTGCGCATGTGTGTTTGTGTGCGTTCCGCTAATTTGTTTCTCTAGAAAGCTGTTAACGACAGGAGGATATTATTCGCAGTCGTTCGCGATCGCACTGCGCGGCATGATGTCCTCACTGAGCTGTCAGGAAGGAAGAGGCTGCAGTCGGCATGTATCCCCCAGAGTCCGCCACAACTCCTTGTTTTTGTGGTATTCATTCGGGCGGCACTGTGGGCAGGCCCAGTGCGAAGACCCCTGCAACCTGTTTTTTTTTTTTTTCTCTCTCAGCAGGCTCTTCTCTGATGTGCAGTGGCACCATAATACTGCATTGTTCCCTCTTGTCCATTTGTTTCTCCCCAAGAAGGAAAACAAAAATGGTGAGCAGTTAAATAAATCTCTACGTCCCATCTCTGGCACAGCTAATGGGTTCTCATCGTTTGTCATTATCTGTGATTTTCATTGCAGACATGATGTTCCAACCTATGCGAAGGAGACTGGCGTATCAACTGCTCTTCCCTGAACTTGGCTAGGCAACAGTGTGTCCCAACCATGGACTGTATTGGTCCCAACAATCGTTTTTCTCAATCGCTTTAAGCATCTTCCCATTATTTATTCTAATTGCATGGACAGAGAAAAAGGACTCAAAGCATAGGTCTCTCTGCTTTACAAATGGAATTTATCTACATCATGATATGAAAGGGTTAGTGTAGAGTTACCCCAAGTATTTAATGGAGATCATCGGGAACTGAGGGGATCAAAACATCTATAATATCTCTTAGGCTGTCCTTTCCTGCTTAGCTGTTACATCAATGCTACACCTAAGGTAGATAGAGATGCATAGAAAATCCTATTTACCCCAAGATCTGTATATCCTCACAAAAATGTAGGCCTAGTTTTATTTTCATGTAAAAAAGAAAGATCAGACATGCTCCCAGCAGCTCTAAAATATGATGCAGTCCTTCAGGTGAACCACAGTGCTGTGAAAAAGTATTTGCCCCCTTCCTGATTTCTTACTTTTTTCCCTATTTTTCACACTTAAATGTTTCCGATCATCCAACACATTTTAATATGACACAAAGATAACCCATGCAAATACAAAATGCAGTTTTTAAATGATAATTGTATTTATTGAGGGGAAAAAGCTATCCAAACCTTCTTGGCCCTCTCTGAAAAAGTAATTCCCCCCTCTTAAATCATGAATTAATTGTGATGAACAACATTTTTTGAGTCCAATTTCAATAGCCACATCCAGCCCTGATTATTGCCAGACCTGTTGAATTAAGAAATTACTTCGATAATGTTAAGTAGGCAAAAAGATCTCAAAAAGCAACACATCATGCCACGATCTTAAGAAATTCAAGAGCAGATGAGAAACAAAGAAATTGACATCTATTAGTCTGGATAGGTTTGCAAAGCCATTTCTAAGGCTTTGGGACTTCAGCAAACCATGTTGAGAGCCATTGTCCACTAATGGAGAAAACTTTGAACAGTGGTGAACCTTCCCAGGAGTGGCCAGCCTACCAAAATTACTCCAAGAGCACATTAACGACTCATCCAGGAGGTCAAAAAAGAACCCAGAACAACATCTAAAGAACTGCAGGCCTGACTTGCCTCAGATAAAGTCAGTGTTCATGATTCAACATTAAGAAAGAGACTGGGAAAAAATGTCATCCATGGGAGAGTTTCAAGGCGAAAACCACCGCTGACCAAAAAAAAAACACAAAGGCTCATCTCACAATTGCCAAAAAACATCTTGATGATCCCAAAGACTTGGGAAAATATTTTGTGGACTGACGAGACAAAAGTTGAACTTCATGGAAAGCGCGCGTCCCATTACATCTGCCGAGAAACTAACACAGCATTTCATAAACAGAGCATCATACTATAAGTCAAACATGGTCGTGGTGGTGTGATGGTTTGGGGCTGCTTTGCTGCTTCAGGACCTGGACGACTTGTAATAATTCATGGAACTATGGATTCTGCTCTCTACCGGAAAATCCTGAAGGAAAATGTCCAACCATCAGTTCATGACCTCAAGCTCAAACGCACTGGGGTTATGGAGCAGGATGATGATCTGAAACACACTAGCAAGTCCAGCTATGAATGGCATAAAAAAACAAAAAGAAGATTTTGGAGTGGCCTAGACTTAAATCCGCTTGAGATACAGTGGCATGACCTTAAACAGGTCGTTCGTGCTCAAAAACCCTCCAATACGGCCAAATTAAAACAATTCTGCAAATAACAGTGGGCTAAAATTCTTCCACAGCAATGTAAAAGACTCCTTGCCAGTTATCAAAAATGTTTGACTGCAGTTGTTGTCACCAAGGGTGGCAAAACCAGTTATTAGGAGTTAGGGGGCAATTACTTTTCACAGAGGGCCAGGAAGGTTTGGATAGCTTTTTCCCATGAATAAATAAATCATCATCATCATCATTTAAAAACTGCATTTTGTATTTACTTGGGTTATCTTTGTCTTATGCAAAAACTTGTTTGATGATCGGAAACATTTAAGTGTAAAAAATATGGAAAAAAGTAAGAAATCAGGAAGGGAGCAAATACTTTTTCATGTCACTGTAATTATTTGATTATTTTCAATAGTTGAATTTGAAATTAGCTCTACAAATAATGATGGCAAAGACGTAAATTAGTCATAACAGTTCTGAGCTGGAGGGCCCACTTATGTCCTCTGTAGCCTACTTGGTTGAACATCTCTCATACTGGAGCAGACAATATATTCTGAGTAATATTCGTGGTGTGAAATGCTAGCATGCAGGAAAAGGTCATTGAAAAGCCTTGATTTCAGCACTGGCCCTGAGATCAAATCTCAATGAGGCAGATCGTATTAATTAATACATCTGATTTTGCTTTCTTGATATTCAAGGCATATTGAAATGCTGCAAACAGAACTACAATGAGTCTCCAGGGAATTGATTTGGCTTAGAGGCAGTGGGCTGTAAATGACCCTGATTTTTAAATCATGCAAGGGTGGCCTCGGTTTTTATAAGAAGTCAGTGGACTAGTCATATTAATGTGGGTATTTTGTGTGTAACAGAGATCGTTTTTTTTTTTTTTTGAATATTATACAATTTCACTGCAAGAACAAATACATTGTCTGTTTGCCATCTTCAGTGCAGTTTTGCTTTTCCATGATTTGGTGGCAAAAATGTAGGTTTATTTTGGAGAATTTTATTATAAACGGTGTGTTGTGAGTGTGCTTCGGAGATTTTCCTCTTCAGCCATTGAACATGCGTCTCGTTTCTAATGACATTTTCAGTCG
This sequence comes from Gymnothorax reevesii, assembly GCA_029721435.1. Lineage (NCBI taxonomy): Eukaryota > Metazoa > Chordata > Actinopteri > Anguilliformes > Muraenidae > Gymnothorax > Gymnothorax reevesii. The sequence continues at coordinate 23,936,400 of CM056574.1, read as the reverse complement.
AAATACCGGAGGAGGTAACGTCCTTGGTTATAATTGGTATAATTGTGTCCATCACCTTTGGAGTGAGTTGGAGACAGACTCGGAGCGACAGTGTGTAAGTACCTCGGCCAGTGTTATCGTTTACCTCACTTGGCCCTCGGAGTGCGCAGCTCTTAAGTGTAGCCTCTCATCAGGTAACAATGCGAAGAAATAATTTAAGCGCGTATTTCGGTTTTAATTAACAGCGATATAACGCAATGTGACTCGCATTCTCAGGAGGAAATGAGCTACATTATTGGACTTGATGAATCCGCTGAAGAACCTCTTTCCCCAGCAGCCACCCGGGGGAATCAGGTATCATTAAAGATAAGCGCACATTTGCTTTTTTGTTTCATGAGTAGAATTAAAAAGAAGCGAATTTCCACAGAGCTGGCGCTGGTGCGACTGCGAAGTGTTCAATATTAATAGCCTTTCATCAAGGACACAATTAGGGCACCTCTACGTGACACAATCTTCGGTATCTGTTTGAATATGTATAAGGGAGACGAACGGAATGAGATGTTGCGAAATTACAAAGTAAAATCGCGGGGCAGCGAGGAAGAAAGGGAGGAAACGCGGAAGAAATGACAATGTGGAGGACTGGTGCAACATGATCCATTGTGAATTAAGCAAAGGATGAGTTCTCTGAAGACGAACGGAGACTGATTAACTCTTAAAGAAACCTCCTTAATTCACGGCCTAGGGCAAACAGTATACATAAACATAAGGCTGGGCACCCACACTTTCACTCATGCACATTTATGTCGCGATTTGCGTGGATTAAGAAAGGGGGAAGAGGGTTTTTCATGGAGCCTGCTTTCAAATATACTATGGACAGAAATATGTCGAACCACTGGCTCCAATTTATCCATACCTCATACGTATATGAAACTCATCCATTGCTGTTCATACATGCAAAAGAGCAGATTAAAAAAAAAAAATCATATGGTCCCTTGGTGAACAAAGGAATTCAGCAATCGACGCAGCAAAATCTCTGCATTTAAATTGACACTTCACAAATACACTATAGGCTACTCAAAGAACATTTTGAACCACCGTTGGGTTGGGCTAAACACTGTCAACACTGAATCATCACTAAACCTTTTTGGGGTTTTTTTTTGTGTGTACTTTGCTGGCAGGCTTGCTGGGTAGTCCAATACTACTGTACATCTGAGTGTAGACATGGGATTTTATTTTTCTAAGATCCTTGGATTACTTCAAAGATGCAAATTTTAATTACTAACCATTCAACTCTGAAATCAAAAATGTTGGCACGTGCTAATCCTGTGTCCCCAAAGACTGCAAGTAAGCAGCTCTCCTCAAATGGAACTTGATGTCTGGCCTGTCAATCAGTGCCTCATTACCTATAAAGGGAAATACCAGGGTGCCTGTTACCATGGCAAACTAATCGCACCACTCTCACCTTTACCTCTCCAGTCCCTAGGAGAGTTCGGAGCACATTTCTGGACCTAGAAGTTGACCTCATCAAGCTCTGTGAGGGATAAAGAGGGAGGGGGAAAAATCCAGATGAACTTGTTTGGTGGGACACGAGAAACATGCGACTGTGGCCTGACTGACTTGGCTATGAGCTTCATTTTTCCTGGAGAAATCACTTTCTATGGGTTTTCTGGTGGCTGATAGCTTTTTTATTTTCAACAAGAAAACTTTGTAAAAGCCAATTAGCTCACATTAAAATGAACAGACAGCCCTGGTAGAGTGAGGTTTTTGGCTGCGATGGTATCTCCGGGTTGTGTGCTACATTCAATATGGGCCTAAGCCTCTGCTAGCACTTCCAATTGCCTACAAGCATGTAGTGTTTATCTAATCCTACCCTGAGTGACTTGTATAAGCACGCAGATGTAGGTTTTAGTAAAATGCTGCCAATTCAACAGGAACTATTAAAAGAAGGTAGTTTAGTGCCATCTAACTAGTGAGTTTGAGTAGTTGAGTGAGTTTACCAGAACCCACTGTAAGAGGAAAGCGGGGCATGCATTTTTCAGCATTCATTTCACTGGAGACCCTATTAAGACAGTAATATTAAATCACTAACTTCTTGTCTTCCAGATGAGAGGGATATTATTGTTTATACAGTATATGACTATAACACAGTGCAGTGAAAAAAAAGCAGTTGGGGATACCCCCTTTAAGAACAATGTATGTTTTTGGTTAATTTTTTTACATTCATACTTAGATTTGAGGCCTAACTGAAAATTGTGCAAAGGGGCATCTTACCCTGCTTTTAAGGTATGATGCTTTCCTGAATGTGCAAGGAAATCTTTTACCCCCGGAGTCTTAATATAACATTTCAGATAATAAGGGAAAGAAAATCCTCAAAATCGAATGTATTATTTACCTCCTGAATCCTTCAACATCAAGTATCCACAAATACTAGATCGGCTTACCTCAAAACTGCCTTAATTCTATTAATCTCATATTGCTGTTGCACAAATGAAATATCAAAATAAGAGTATAACCACTCGATAAATGCCTTGACTTAAAATTTGGCACCAGGGGGTAGGACTGTAATTACAGCAGGATAGACATCTTACTAAGGGTAACATCTTATCCCATCCTCTATTATTGCAAATACAGTCAAATGGAATGAACAGCAATCCCGCATCATGCAGCAATAAGCCAAGTCTTTCCTGATGCTCAGTAAACAGGGTTGAGAGAGAACTGAGATGCACATGCTGTCATGTTTGCAGTAATCACCTAGCTGCATTATTACTCTGTGGAGCCCAATTAGTTCACAGCTAACATCTGCTGGTATTCCACGCAAGACAAGAAACTATGCTCGTCACTCATGTCTGCTGTGTCTGATTTTTGTGGTCTGATGCATTACCAAACTGAAAGCAGCTATCAAAACCAGCATACAGTAATCATTTCACATGGGCCTACTGCTCGGTCAAATCGAATGCATTGTATTCGTGATATTTGTTATAATGTTATTTGTGTCCCTGCTGAAAGTTCCTGTTTAGGAAAGTTGAAGATAGTGAAGCTGTTGTGTTACGTAGTCAAACAGGTTGCATAGTCAAGGATCTCACACACCACTTTAACGACTATTTGACTTCTGCAGCTTCACCAAACTTTCCGACTAACTGGCTTTGCGCATCCACAAATCTGCAATAATCCAAGGTAAAAAGGTAATCAGCATTGGCCACATACCACAAACCAGCAATGACCAGCGATAATTGTGAGAAATGCAATTTAAAACCTTAAACCTAAAATTTAAACCTTAAACCAGCCGCATAGAATCCAACCTAACTCTCATTTTCATCTTGAAATGAAACTGAGACCAAGCGTCTTAGTTTCATTTTAAAGATCCAGAGTGACATACCACACAAAGTAATATTGGAGGAGAGGAACATGTTCTTCTCTGGGTCAAGTGGGTTTCTCTGCATCACAGCGTTGATGTCTTCTCATGTAAAGCACTTCGGATTATCTCCGTGTGAACTGTGCTGTACAAACAAACTTCCCTTGCCTCGCCTTACCCTCCTGCTGATAGAGGCTTGAAAAATGTGGCCGGGGAGTGCTTGTTGTCTGCATGGATGCTGCCAAACATACATAATAACTCTGACAAGTGTCAATATTATTTAGTTTTGCCGCTTTTCCTTCAGTGTTGGCTGTGCAGTTTTATTTGATTGACATGAGGTGGTTAAGATGAAATTAAGCAATTTGCCTGGTCTTTGGATCACCTTTCAGAAACTTGTGCACAGCTTGCACTTAAAGCTATTTTTCCCCTCCCGTTCGTGGAGAAAAAATTCACAGAAAAGACCAGTAAACAATTTTCTCATACCATCAATCTTTTTCTCTAATCTCTTAATTCTGTGAACTGGAAGTTCTGCTTTGAATTGTATTCATCTGAATGCAACTGTCTGCACTACCCAACCTGAGGTTGCTCATTTTTGCTTATTGAGATGTGAAACCTTTAAACTTAAAGTTGTTAAACCTCTAAAATGCATTTTACCATGTGGACTTAGAAGCTTCCGTCTTCTATATCCGCTTCTGCATATCTTGCATGGCATCTTGGTAATATTCTTCTGTATTAAGATGGTAATGCACGACTTAACATGACTCCATTACAGCTAGCAGTTTGCTGCGTGACAAATCTAAAACAAAACCTTTACATCTGCCTTACATTTTACATTAAGATCCAGCAAGAGAGCTGTTCACAAGTGCCTTTTTTTAGTGTGTGTGAGGAGGATGGAGGATGGAGAGAGGGAGGAGGAGAAGAAAAAGTAAAACCCATGGACCCAGTTTTCTGGCCCATGTGTACCCCTCTTAGTGCAGCTCCAATTACTGCCCCATGGCTTCGCCATCAATTTGCAGAGTTTCGCACCTCCCCCCACCCGTTCCACTTCAGCCGAAGGGACCTTGCCCTCCTTACCTTTGCTGAGGAGCCCAGGGACCCTTTGGCACACCTACACCTAAGGGATGGGAGTGGGGCGCTAGCCTGTTCAACCTCCCAGCCCATCTTATTTATTGATTTTTTTCATTTATTGTTTTCTACAAATAGATATTAAGTGGCCTTCTCTCCAGCTGTAATGTTTACCTACACACTCACACGCATGCACGTACCCAAACTACACGTACGAGTTCTTACATTACTCACATACAGTGCTGTAGAGAAGTATATTCCCCTTCCTGATTACTGATATGTTTCTTCTATATCTGCCCCTCACGATTGTTTTGGATCATCAAACTACATTTTTTATAGGACAAAGACAACCTGAGTAAAGACTGAGTGCTTTTACACGACCATTTCATTTATTGAAAGACACAAGTTTCCTAACACAAGCGTGCCCAGTTTGAAAAATGATTTACCCCTCGTAGTTACCCCATTAGCCACTTTAGGTTTTTCAAAATTCCACAGCGTCCAATCAAAATGGGGATAATAAAACCAAGGGGGGAAAACAGCTGCTGCTTGAATTACTTGCGATTCAGCCAGAAAAATGGTAAATTATGTACAATAGTAGGGGAAATCCTTGGAGATTCTAGTCAATGATGGCTCAGAAGACTCGCACAGTTGCTGCAGATTTTACGGTTGCAGATTCATGCTGTGCTCTCGTTCAGTCACATCCGACTGGTGCTGTGTTGGATTGAGATCCGGTGACAGTGTGTATGAGTGGAGGCCTGTTAGAGGGACTTGTGCATAAATTATTAATCATGAAGTATTAATGTGAAATCTTTCATCGCTCTCGTAAATTTTCAGGGCTTGATCTTTTATCTCCGAATAAATCCTACCAACTAAGTCATATCTATTTCGCCCTCAATGATTCACAGGCTGATAGAAAAAAAGGTCATCTATCCCAGTGGCAATTACAAACATTGCATTCTTTGTAGGGGTACTTTAAACCTTAAACCTGTTACTTTTGGTGTCAAAATTTTTCAAAGAAGCTAATGTAATGAAGTTTGCCTAAATTTTGCTTGCTAAAAAAGGAAAACCTTTCAGCGTTCACTTGATAAGTTACAGTAGTAAGTTTTACTTAGGTTAGCTATTGTATATAGCGAGTAAACACAGCATGAAAACAACTTATTTGTGTAAAGCTCTGATTGAAGTAAGATGGCTGGGCTACTGACATCGGTGTATCATGTATGTTCTTGGGTCCAGGCTGCCCCTATCTCAGTCGAAGTTGCATGCATGAGTTTTCTCTTGAAATTTTCACCGGTTTCCTTTCTCAGTCTATCAATTTGCATTCCAGGCATATTCCTGTAAATTCAATGCATCCCTGTTGCAGCCCCCTTCCCCTTTGCCATTGCATGCTGGGATAGGCTGCTGCCTTCACAGAATCTAAGCAGGGTAGCTGCCAGATTGGCCAAATTGTCCTATAGCAGCATACGTATTAGTAGCCTACTGACAGTAACCTTTATCGGACATTTGCCATTGAGACTTCAATTTTGTAATTTTTCGAGATTAGCCAGTTAGCATTGTACTGTACACTCCAAATACTAAAGGCCACCGACGAGGAGCATGCAGTTAATGGGCTCAGCCAAACTGAATCCCAACATGAAATGACAGAATTAGGGCCAAAACCGATATAGCCCATCGAGTTCTGGTCAGTCTTTTTCTGCCAGAGTAAAAATTGTTAGTAGGACCACTGGGATGCAGGAACAAGCCTCTGACGAATGCAAAAGGGAGCAACTCTTTGATATTTTGGTGCAATAAGGATGCCACACTCAAGCTAATTTCCCCACCCCTTCATTCTGTTTTTGATCTGTAGGACAGGCACAGTGGCCAAGGGATCCATTCAGACTAGAGTAACCACATCGGGTAAAGCCACATCGGGGTCAGTGAGTCACAGCTACTATGAGAAGCCGAGCTGCAAAGCATCAGTGACAGGCCAGTGTGTACGCTGGAGGCGGGAACAAGAGGCAGACACCAAGGTCTCTAATATTTAAAGTTTTGGGGAAGCTATCAACTTGCCTAAACTCCAACAATTGTGGTTCTGCTTCCCGCATTGTATCGCAGATGCAAAATTATTTTATTTATAGTTTTGATATGATTAGCTATTTAGACAACCATATTATAACAAACGACTGCATACTCACACATTCCACTGCTACCAAAAGATTTGCGTTTGTGACCTGATCCATGATAGTCTGAAGCAGTCTTAAGTCCTTCGTTAACAATAATTTTACCAGCTATCTTCACCACAGCCAGAAGTGAAGAATAGTTGTGTTGGGTTGTCCTGTTGTTGGTCTTGGAGTGTGGAACACGGTTGTAAAGTCTGAAATAGCACCATAGAATGTCGCCCTCACATAACCTGCAATGGGGACCAAATTTGCTTGTGTATGCTACAAACTGATGAGTAGAAGGTCGGTCTCCATTGGCTGTACAAAATTATTATTTTCATTATTATTATTATTACTTTGTGAGGGTTGAAAGGCTTGTTACTGTGAAACAGTGGTATACAATTTTATCTGAAAAGTGAGAGTGTGGGCACTGGTTTTAGTTATCACCAAAACACTAACACACCTGATTCTATGTATCTAAGTCTTGATCGAACATCCTGTTAGTTAGCTGAGGGAGGTGTTGTGGCGCTGGGCTAAAATATAAACCTTTACTCACGCTGGCCTTTTGCGAATATGATTAAACACCCATAGTGTAAATTCCTTCATGACAATCATTTTAATATTCTGAAATATTTGTAATTGGTTATTGTCCCTCCCCAGCTATTTTCTCAAACTTATTTGACTTAATGATATGAAATAATTTTAAATAATTTTATGATGAAAGATTTGCTCAGATCTTGTTTCATTGCCATTAAAAAGTTGACCCTAGCGCCTCATAAAAAAGCGGAGCATAGGGACAAATTAGTCACAGACATTTTGACTTATGGAATGTTGTAACTAAAATATGAGAATAATAATAATAATTGTTTAGCTTCAAATTTAATGTCATATTAAATTGTAAAACACTACTTATTGAAGGAGTGCGCCAGTCTACAGCGTGTTCTTCTCATGAATAATGACTGTGTTAAAGTAACTTATAATAGACCCATACTCAGGCAAGTACAACACTCTTTATAGAGAGCTGTTAAACATCTAACTTCTTTGTATACAGTCATCATGAGAGCCATTGGCTAAAGAGTCTCTCCTTGCATCACTGATCACAAAATACAAGAAGCCATCATGAGCACTCTTCAGAGACTAGATAAATGTCACCCTCTACAGATCCTAAACAGTGTGTCCTTTTATGGTCCAAGAGTTCCTCTGCTTCTCATGACATTCTGGCACTCTTGAAAAGCACTGCTCTTTCTCAGAGCAAATCACATCACAGAAAACATTAAAATGACTGCTTCGGACTGGCCTGAAACATGCTTCAAATGATCTTATGTAAGTGGAAATGCGGTTACTAGTGATAACGCTCTTTGAAATTTTATTCTCAGTTCAAGCCAAAATGCTTTTAGCGAAAAAAATGTAATTTGTCTTCATGGCTTCCAGCATCTGAGTGACACAACAGGGCCAGCTCCAGGCACGATAATATGGCTAAGATACGGCATTGCATAGAAATCTGGCAAACAATCAATGAGACCGGAAACACGTGCACACTTATCTGGAGGTGAGTCAGGCTTCTGATCATTTCTCTGCCATGCTGATAGTTGTTCTTCTACATCTCAAGAGAATGATACCAACAAGCCTTATGGTATGACTGCAACCACATGGTGACAATGTTTTGTGAACAAAACAACATTGGTGAACAAAATATCAGTTTTCTGTTGCTGTCAAGCCCAGTATTAACTGTAATACATACTTTCTACGACACTCAGTATCAATACGTAATTTACTCTGTTGTGTTGTACAAAATTGGTAATTGGCTGTGCAATTGAAAACTGACTGAGGAAATGGCATATAAATATAACTTCACATTAAATGTTATTTATCCCTCTTTGAATTGCTGGTGTTATGTCTGCAATCCAGGGCGTTGCTCAAGAAAATGTTGAAAAAAAAAAACCTTCAGCCACTCACAAACTCCTCTATTATACATTATCATATTTTTCATTATTTTAGGCAGTATAGATTTTGTGCAGTTGTTTGAATAAAATAATAATAATTAAAAAAACAAATGAAAAAAAAACCTTAGGCTTTCAATGGTTGACAAAAAGGGTTTGAACTACATCTTATTGCATGCAAATCCCCCAGTCTGAATGAAAGGGACAAAGACAGCTCTTTACGTCTTTAGACATTCCAATTTACGACTACAGGGGGCAGTACTCCACCACAAAATGAATGTGGGATGTCAGGGAAAGAAGACTCCAGTTAGAAACTGGTTTCGAGGCTTAATTAGACAGAAACAGATACAGCTCCTCAGCTGCCTCCCAGACGTTCCTTAACAGTTCGTTGGTGCTGTTGCCTCATTGCAACCTTTCCACCAATCAAAGTAGGCCTTAGCTGTCATTGAAAGCCCAGAGACATCCAGTAGCTAATTATGAAACCAACACATTGTGACTGGGAATTCTGAGTAATACTACTACTACTAATAATAATCATAATAATAGTCCAATAAAAAGGAGTATAATGAATGCATCATTTGGGGGGCCTGGGGGGGCATGATTAAGAGTCCGTAAAACATCCTTTAATACAGATAGTAATGATAACATTGCTTGTTACATGCAATTGCTGTTGTACGCATGCATATATGACACTGGCTGTCGACGGCACTCCCTGGTAAGGTAATCAAAAAGTGCAAAAGACGGACAGATAATTAGAGTAACTGATAACTTCACTGGGTATACCATGTTCTTGCAAAAATTTCAGAACTGAATTTTGTAGCTGCAACTCCGTAGATAATGCAGGCAATTATAGTGAGGTGGTTCAATATTGTGCCAGACTAAATACTAGAATGGACAAGGAGTGCTAGATTAGGCTTCAGATAGGCAGCTGAGATATCTTGATTTCACAGCAAATGGTGTTTCAAACAAATAACCAAAAAAAAAAAAATAAATGTCCACGACTGTCAGCTTCGTAGTTGACAACAAACATCTTCTTCGTGAGATAGGCAAAAGGAGAATAGGCTGACTCATTCAAGTAACCCGAGACGTCATACATGCTATGAGGTTACAGATGTTCACAGCTGTCATATGCAGAATGATATGTCTTATCACACAGCACTTAATAACTTGAAGCGACTTGGGGAAAGCAGCTGAAGACCCTGCCAGGCCCCACTCAGGTCAGCTTAAAACATGAATATGAGGGTGTTGAAATGTGCAATTACCAAAAAGTGCAGACTGGAAAAAGGTGGCAACAAGCTGATGGTTGGCTCAGAGACTGGTATGGACAGCATCAGTCTTGGGACCATCCTGCCTTTTTTCCCATAAAGCTGTATACTGGTTTCAAAAGCCATGTGATGCTATTCAGCCTCGGCTCAGTATTCCTAAGGAATAAGTCCACAGCCAAATGTTCCCACGAGTGAAAAAATGTCAGATTTTTATTTCTTTATGTGGACATTTTCTGGTGCCCACAGGGTAACGGAGCTTATTAGGGTTGTGGGATATGGTGAGGGTTAGGGTGAGGTTAGGAATGGGGTTAGGGTTAGGGGAAGGCAAGGAGTGTTTTAGGTCAGGGTAAGGGGAAGGAGTTTGGGAATAAATATAAGCCCCAGGGATGTCTCCCAAAAACATAAAAACACAACATTCGTGTGTGTGTGTGTGTGTGTGTGTGTGTGTGCAGCTGAGAAATAGACCCCCCCCCATCTCACTCACCCCACCTGAGCTCACAGGCCTCATTTTGACTCCGTAGGGAGTGGGAGAGTTTTGCTTTCAGCTGAACGAGCAGGGATCGGCGCACTCATGCATTACATATCACTCACACCTCAGCTGGAAAGTGGCAACATTATATGAGAAATGAGCCAAAAAATGACACATTATTATTTTAAAAAAATGAAAAATAAGCATATTTTGTGCAGGTAGTTGTACACACTGGCCTTTTGGCTTGAGGGGAGGGGTAGTATGAAGATCAAGCACCTCTGCTCCGGATCTGCCCCGGCTCCGAGCCGAATCAGCTGGAATCAGCCGGCACAGAGCCGGGGCAGATCCGGAGCAGAGGTGCTTGCTATCTGGTAAATATCTCTCGCATGCAAAGTGATATTTTGAAGTCTGGTGCGAAGTGGGCGAATCAAAGCAAAGAACTGTAATCAAAGCAGTGACTTTAAGTGAATCACTGCTGACACAGAGCATTACATATCACCTCGGGTTCGTGAGTAAAACCGGTTTACATTAGTGCGTTGAAAGACGGCATGGCGATGTGTCACGTGAGGAACAATCTGGGAACGATATATCGCTACGGCTGGATGAAACAGACCCAAAGACAAGAGAGAGAATTGACTGTAGAGAAATAACTCATGTCAAAGTTAATTAAAGAAACAACCCATTAGCGGTGATGAAAACCACGACGACACGGACTTTAATGGGAGCCGTCTGAAAGGCGATGCAGTCTTTGCTGTCATTTTTTTTTCCCGGAAAAATATTTCTCAACTCGATGTGAGTTTCCATGAAGTGTGACGTGATCAAAGTGACGGGGGTGACAATAGAGTCAATCGTGTGCGAGTATTTATGCCCCGTGGGGAAGATAAACAAGTTTGCGCGTTCGGCTCTTCTGGACCCACTGTGTGCGTAGAGCCAACTGGAAATCGGAGGTTGTCGATTATCCAGAGGTGTATCATCCAGGTTCAGAAAGTAAAAGTCCATCCCAGGATATTGTTCCAGCCACAAAAGACCTGTGACCCTTGGATTATACACCTCTGTGATTATCTAATAATTTTGCCACTTTATGATGCATCTTTTCTTCCACTCGGCATCTCCCTAACTCTCCTCCCCCCGGGCGGTGAGATGGTACCATGGATGACAACCTACATCACTTCCATCAGATAACACACTAAAATCACATTTCCATTCGGTATTATCACCACGAAAAAGATAGCTACAATTCTTGCTATTTACAAAGGCTTCTGTGCCGTTGCGTTTTAGAAACCGGTCCCCATTGAAGTCGACTGCTTCTTGCACAATTAAGCAGACAAAAACACGACACTTAGAATGCCCAAATGACCAGTTCCTCTTTAATATAAAACAACAAGGCTTTATTCATATTTAAGAGATTAGTCAGATTACTTATAAGGTGCTGGGAGGTTTTCGCAGGCCGGAGCTCATTTTCTTGACTTGCTGATGCGCAGCACAAAGGCTCCCGACGCACCCAGCAACACTGGCCATTATTAATCTTCGCACAGGGGGTGGAGCCATCTACAGTCCGTCTCGCATTGGTGGTCTTCGCACTGTAGTCATACTAGCTTTGTTTTTAATAATTTATCCAGTTATTACAACAATATTAGCCAAGATTAAACTCCGCTTCGCTCGTTACCTTGGGAGCACGCCGCGCTGGAAAGCTCATTTCCTCCAACGGAACGGTGGCTAACTCTGATTGACCTCAAGTTATTGCTATTACCCCCTCCTCTACTGTTTAAGACACAGCTTATTTAGCTACTCCGGCTGCAGCTTGAGCACACGATTCACACTCTGCCGAGAAGCGCATTTTTATTACCAGCATTTATTTATGAAATCACATTAGTGGTATGGCTTTGCATCTCCCATGTAGATGTTGATGAAAATCTCTCTGTATGAACAAACATATGGCATATAGGCCTATATTTGAGTGTATCCCTTGACTGTGCTGAGTCGCTGTCGTCTCTTGTCAATTACCGTAGTACCGGAGATGGTGAGATCGCCACAATGGAAGTGACTTGCCCACATCCAGGTGACCGCTTTAATTTTAAAACTCTTGCTCGGCAATTACACATTATTTGCTGCGCACTTGGTGCATGAGTAAGATTGTCAGGAAACACTGAACTTAGGCTGGCCTGGAAAGCTTCTTTGACTCGCGCTGTTGGGTTTACTTACAGTAACATACAGAGGTGGATTTTTGGCACCTGATGAAAACATATAGGCTACTATCAGTTGATTCGGCCAACAGTGCTGTACTTAATCTGGCCATGACGCTGAATGAGAGGGGCTTCTATTCCACAAGCTGACAGTGTGCGCTATCAACTCTATTAATATTTTCAAATTCAATACGCCACAGAAAATTGCAGAATTTAAAATAAAATGTGCCACTGTCCAAATAATCCATGGCACTGTATGCTTTTGAGCCGATTTTCTTTGGCGGGAAGTTTATATATTTCACCTTTAGCAGATATTTTTTTTCAAAATACTACCATATGACAATCAAACCTTTAATTAAAAGCGAACTGATCTCCATCTCATTTTGAGAGCCAGTCCCTTTGGACTCTGTTCGCCCAATGTGGTGGATGTATGGAAAACAACAAATTGCCGCTAATCAAATATCATAATACCCGCACTGGAAGCAACACATATTGATAACATTGCCTACATGCCTACAAAAAATGATCAGGCTTACTGTATCAATGGTTGGAATTTGCAGGACTCCTGCATAATTATACTAATGCTGGCAAATTTCAATTCCTTCGCTCTGTGAAAATGTGGAATTCTTTAAAATCACTATATTTTTGGATTATAAACTAACATTTAACTTGACCGCTACACAAAGCCTTTATAAATGTATGTAATTGCGTTCATTGTGTGTTGAAGAACACTTCTAAAAACTGAAGAAAGAAATAATATAAACAAACAATGATACAACAATCCTCTCCATCTGATTGGTTTATCCTGGCTGGAGGATTGAAAGCCTGGGTGTGCGAATTTAATTGGGTGACATAAACTCTCTCTTTCTCTCTCTCTCTCTCTCGCTCTCTCTCTCTCTCACACACACACACACACACTGGCTGCCATCACGCCTGATTTTCCTGGACTGTCTGCTTTAATTGAAGCTCATCAGAACTTTTAGCAGACGAACGTACCATGTCACACAGAGCGAGGTGTAATTGTGATGCATTTGTGCTCACCCTTTCTCTGGTTAAGTGGACCAAGTCTGCAGTCATTTGTCTCCAAATGGCACCATAATGCAATAATGTTTTTGAGGCTGCTGCTTTGATTAGGGAAAGGATACCCACTAAATCCGCAGTTACAGCGTGAGAACATAAAATTAGTGTCCATCATTTTAAGCTGCTAACAGGGTCTCAGTTTCAGTTGTTTCGGAAATGAAATTAGTCTGCTAGACATCCAATTTGCGTTTTTGTTTTGTCAAATGTAGCCACTGCTGCGCTGAGTGGGGTCAGACTCAGGGGTCGACGAATTCAACGCACCCCCACCCTTCAACCCCTCAAACCCCACCCACGACCCCCTCTCTGTTATAAAGATATACTGACACTCAGTAGATTTTCAAGTAAAATTAGATGGCATTACCCCATTTTGCATGACTGCTATTGAATGCCTGGGAATGACATTACGGTACATAGTTAAATTGTCGGCCGATATTGCTGTAGGACTTCACTAATCATTCTTTTTCTTGGCTCTATCTTGGACAAGGCCCTCTAAAGTGGTCAGTAATGATCAGAGAGAAATGAGCTGTCATTCTTTACAGGATTCACAAGGCCCTGAATGACCTCGAGCCACCGCTGTTAAATCATATCTGATTGGCTATTGGCGCTTTTCTGTTGATAGCGCACCGCTGGGTAGATCAGCCATTTGTGCGCCCACTGATTGACTGCTTTTTAATAGACACATAATTGGTTGTGGAGACCTTCTAAGGGATTGTCATCTGCCTCAGCTGAAATCATTCACAGCCTGTCTAATTCCTGCTCAGGTTTTTTTTTTTTTTTTTTTTTAAGGCCCTGTGCTGAATACGGTTTTGTACTCAGCAGCGCATTTCAATTAAGTATGAGAAAAAGCATTGAGAGGAAAAAGATTCATCTTTAAACATGAATTCCCAAATGCTGATGCATGTTAAAAAATATAATTAAAATGTGCTCAGCAATTCATTTAAAAGAAATAGGTGAGCATAATGCGCTGTCAAGTTATGAATAATTTCAATATGAAATTGCGTGCGCAGCCCTGAGCCAGAGAAACAAAATGGAGCCAAATTATTTTTACGAGTCTTAACAGTGCATACATACTCTTTTATTGTGCAGCGGATATGAGAACGTTTGGCGAGTGACAATACTAACACAACATAAGCCTGCAACAGTGACCTGGCTGTATTCCTCAGTAAGGATGTGTAGTTCTTGTTCAGTCTGGCTCACACCAAACTCTGCTCCAGCAGGCTGAAAGACGAGAGGAGAATCGTCCGAGTGAACTGTCTGATAAAAGCTTTCTTTTAAAACCCGCTTCTGGGAGGATTAAAAAAAAAACTCTTAATGCGGAATTACGCCAATTACAAGCCTGCCTCCCCCAGCGGCCCCTCTCGGGGGTTCGAGCTGTGATAGTACTCACCCTCGGGAGCCCGTCGCTGGCCTGTGAAGCCTGCCCGCGGCAGATGCGAGCAATTTACTCGCGATTTCCTCATATTCAGAGAGATGGGGCTCCTGGCGACCTCCGACCCCGGAGCCTGCAGGATTCTAACCCTATCAAATTAAAAGAACTTGGCTCGCCTATTCCCCAGCCGCTGCGCCGAGGCGCTAAGCAGCAGGCTCGCCGCATAGCGACGGCACCGGGGGCGTGATCGCTCATACGGGCGGCCTCATCAGCCGCTATTTGGGAGAAGCGCCGGCGCGCTAATTGGATGAGATTCGACTAAGGAAGTGCAGTTTAGAGGTTGTTCGGTTTCGTGCGGCGCTGGCTATCTGTTATAGGCAAGGCCTTTATAGATGGAGGACTTGAGCTGCATTCCTGGGAATTATGGGCAGTGGAGGTGGAGGAGGTTAGGTAGCAGCACCACACACTTGCACGGTGGGAATCAACATTCACTGCGCAGCCCTCACCCTCTCCCTCCTCAAAATGCCTATTAACTGACCTCTGTCCCCTCAGCTTGCTATAACAGTGTAAATATGGTAGTCCTCAATCATAGTCGTAATTCCCACATCCATGTAGTCATTACAGATCGGTGGGCTTTTCATATTTCTTATTTTCACATAAGGTCTAAAGGCCTTGACTATTAGTCGCTGTTGCTGAATGCAAAGATGACTGTGAAAAGATACATGCACACACAAGTAAACATACTCATATTCTCGCATAGACACACACAAACACTAGACCCACCTCAGTTTGTTGGTAGGGGTACTGGTCCCAGGTTGTTTTGATATGAAACAATAGAGTGGACTGCAGAAACCTCAAAAAAAAAGATCAACCAATCAAAATTCATGAACATCTTACTCAGCACAATGATATTTTCATTTTTTCAGACATGGAGCATTTTTTCAGGAGCTGTGGTCCACTCAATATGTTTATAGCAACACAAGCAACACACACAAACACACACAACACACACACACCCACACACACACACACACACGCACGCACACACACACAATGGGATAAATTCATTTTTCTCAAGGTCCTGACATCTCGGTAACGGAAAGTAAAAGCTTACTCTTAAGCTGTATAATAGGTAGCTCTCTGCTGAATCATCAGGGACTTTAATATTGATTTCCTCTCTCTCTGTCTCCTTCATTTTGATAATAGCACTTCCCAATGGTTTTAGGAAGATAAACATTTTCATTTTGCTCTGTTCTAACAGAAAAGGTAAAATCAATATACCTCACACTCTGCCGTGGAGACCGGGAGGGAATTCAGATAAAACATGTTAACTTGAAATATTTAAAGAATGTTTTCACACCTTTACAACAGTGAACTTCCCTGTTTGTTTCCTGAAATTCAGTTAAAACAAAAAATTATTTGCTATTTTTTCTTTGTTATTTTTAGATGGAAGACCGAATTTCCTCTTTTTAGAAATGTAAAACTGCAAAATGGCATTTGGGGAAATTTTACGCAAGGTGTGTGTTATTCCTGAGTGTATAATGAGAATTGAACAGAAACACTAAACATAGATGACAAATCCCAAATGAATGGATTAATAAATTGGTAAATAATTTTTAGTTTGTGTCTGTAGGTACATTGAATATGGGGTGTGATGTTTCTACTCAAAAAATGGGACAGCATTTTTGTGAAGTGTGGGCTTAGTTCAGGAGCTTGATTTGAAAACTCATTTTACGCCAGTTTTACAGCTCCTGCACTTCTTTTTCCAATCAATAATTTCCATTGAAAAATAAGCATGGGAGACAGGAAGGAGTCGTGCCGCTGGTCTAAACTGAAGAGAACACAGCCGGACGCCCTTGGCCTGTGTTCTGTTGTTTGCCGGTGGTAATGGGGTGATTAGAGTGCATGATCCCAGAGGCCCCGGGGCCCGGTTTGATTCGGGGCTCAGAGGTGTCCGTGCTCCCTGAGAAAGCTGCCATCTGCCGACTGGGGCCTAATGACGCTCCTCGCTCAGCACGCACACACGCAACACCGGACTCTGCTCCCTCGTCCCTGCTCTCCTCACCCCGCTCCGAGACTCCGGGAGACAGCCGAGGCTACGCTAATACGCGGTACCGTGCTCCAGTCACAACCTTTTTAGCAGTATCCCCAGAGCCTGGTGCTCGTTGAAGGCTCCGCGGAATCGCAGCACGTCCGTGGCGCTATGGAGGCCGCTTGCGCGAGCCGTGGCCATCGACACCACGCAGCAGGATAAATGAAAACGAAAGGATTTACCGGCATAAAAGCCTGACAAGGAACCGAATTCCCACGCGGTGCAGACCTTCGATGGCGGTTTTTCTTTTTTCTTTGTTTTTTTTTTTCCCCAAGTAAACGTTTGCCCGAGGCCATTAAATTTTCTGCACCGGCTCCACTGCACGCATGGCAGGGAAAATGTACAAACAACATTGCTTTCTTTTATTGCTGTTTGCCCTCGGATTTATTGACAAAATTACTCAAGTTTGAGGTATCTGGAAACTGCTGCTGGCACAGAGTTTGCAGGCAAATATAGATCTTTCTTTCACCTTTCCCACATGGAGGCTGACTGAGTTCACCTCTGGGTACCTTTAAGGCTGGTGTCGGCTGCAGCTCCGTCAAACACAAGCAGGGACAAGGGGGCGGGGTCAAGTGGTGTTGGCAACAAAATGTCCCCGCCCACACAGAGGCTAGGACCTCCACTGACCTCTGGCATCTGAACTGTGACCCTCATTTACAGGCAGGTCACCTTAGCAACAACTGCCATTTACACAAGTTCGACTCACATTTCTTCCCCAACAGAAACAGCCAAAAAAAAAGAAAAAAAAAACCAAAGCAATGTCTTAATCGTGAAAGTGTTTCCCAAGAGTGGGATTCATCGAGTCGGCTCACCAGAGTCAAGCCCTGACTGAGAGCCGTTTGACCTCAAACCCTGTTCACTTCATCGGGAAATATAAAGAGAGAAAAGCCGCATATAACACATAAAGGAACATTCATTTTTCAGTAAAAAAATAAGTACATTTCATACATCATTTCACAATTTGAGAAAAGAAACTACAAAAATGTGCGTGAATGTGAGTGTGTACAGTCTGAATTGGCAAAATTATGTTCCTCAGTTCACTCCCGAGAGTAAAACATCCCACTAGAATTTTGTCTGCATGCATTGAATGTTCATAGGAAATTTAAAAATAATTTGCACCTTAGTTTCAACTTTGAGCCACATACTGTAGGTGCTGTGACTCCCCCCACCACCAATAACTAAATATATAAATAAATGTAGGAAATGTGGTCCCCAAAACCTAATTAAATTGAAATTATTACTCCCCACACACCCCTCATTCAGCACACCAAAAGCCCATCTGTTAGAGCTGCAGGATCATATTTTCTTTGAAAAATGCTGAATATGTCCAAATTATGACAATCGACAGAAGCCCATTGTCGCCGGCGGCCCTCTCCGTGCGACATATGTCTGGCTCTGAAACGGAGCCATTATTGCGGAGACGCCTCAATAAAACTGAGGAAGGTCTGTATTTCCCTTCTTCTTGTTTTTTTCAAATACTGACCTTCTGGCAATTCTAAATGCCCCCTTAATAGGAGTGAAATAACGCTCCGTTTTATGGCTAATCAAATTCCCACGGAGCTGAAGAACTGGAGAGCAGAATCCTCCCGACAGATGCTGATCCACATCAATCCGGCTTCGCTTTTATGGATATTAACTGGGAAAGCGGAGGAATTCTCGTCCTACGTGGATACGTGATTATAATAATGCGGAGATTCATTGTGTGGACTGTTGTGATTATTTTATTGTTTGTATATTTTTTCATGACAATATGTCCATAGGTTTTCCAAAAGAATATGCTTCTTTATGTATTATATTAAATATTAAATGAATACTTTCTCAGACAAGCAGCATTGCTTGACTATCACTGGATCATATCTATGAGAAATATGAGTGTTCAATTCTGTGGCTCTCTCAATAAACCTGCATGTTCATTAGGAGTCATCAGATGTTACCTACTCTTAAATATTTGTGTCATAAATTCTGGTGGCAGAATAACTAAGCAATGGAAAATATTTCCAATTGGTGCGCATTTGAAGCACATTTTGATAGTAGCTAAACATACACAGGTTCACAGCTATGAGGATGGACCTCAAAAATACCATTAGCCAGTTTGACTCATCAAATACAAAAAAAAAGTCTGTGGTTTAAAACTTTCCATATGGTTTAAGGCATCAAGGGCTCTTGTCTAAAATAATTAAAGAAAGTCGTACTGTGTGCCGAGGCCCAAACAGCCAAATACGAAAAAAAAAAAAAAAAAAAAACCAATCTTTTTTATGACTAGCATTATGTGGTTGACTGCACATTAACAAAACCCACCAAACAACCCACTGTAACTGCGCAGCTAATGTTATATCTGCAGCCCAAAACCATAGACTATGAATGCGTATAATATGTTTAAAGTTCTATCTAGGCTCAAACAAATGAAAACCTTTATCATTTACTCTGGCTTAAATTATCGTCCTGTTTATTCATCAATACTATAGCCTAAAAAATACCTAACAATCATAGCGCTTAATGTCTATATACCTTTCGTATCAATTGTACTATGGCTATTAATGTTATGATGTAGATTAAGGATGATGAGGCACTTCAGTTATCTAAAATTGAAATGGTCCGAGATGGTTGGTGTCTGTGTAAATCAAAACAGACAATTTATATTAAATATAATAAAAACCAATCCTTGAGACTGATGAAAAGGTTTGCTAAGTGCTTAAATGTAAATGTTAAAGTATACTTTATTGTAAAGTATTTTTGGGAGATGAGCAGATTAGAAAGAGAAGTAGGGGAACTGGAGGAGGGAGTAGCGCGTGGGTGAGACGCTGACCCCGGGTGCAAGGCTCTACGCAGGTGCCCCTTCTCTGCCTCGCTCGCTTTCATCCCCCGTCCAATCCCAAGCTGGCCCACGGTGACCTCGCCCGTCATCCACCAATCAAAGCCCAGCGGGGCTACATCAAAGAACGTGTTCCTCAGCGAGAGGCTAAGGGCTAATGCTGGCACAACAGAGAGACGCAGAGAACACTAAGGGAGGGGGAAGGGGGGCATAAAAATACAAAAAATGGTGAGCGGACCCCCTTTTCTTGCAGGAGGGCAGAGCAGAACAAAACCCCTTCTTTCCTTCACAATCATGCTTTATGCCAGCCTCGCTCACAGAACCGCAAAAAAAAGATGAGATCTGCCCCAGCCCCAACTGAAAACACCCCCTCCATAGCACCCATGAGAGGGGTAATTTAATAAAAAAGAAAATACAATCTTCCAGCTTGATGAACAAAGATGGTTCTGAAAATGTTCCTGTATGTTCCTCCTTTCTTCTCCCAATTGTAATTTCATAGCTGAAGTCAAAGCATTTCTTTATTTCCTTCTTTTTCTAGAAAACTCCTTGAAAACCCATCTTACCCTTCCAGCGGCTATTTCTGAGGGACTGACCGGCGGCCCTAGAAACTCCTAGCTAGTTGAGCGGACCCAAAACTAATTTTGGACATATCGGCTGTCGCAATCACAACGATTAGTTTGAACAAAAGCGTTCATGCCTGGTGAGATTAAAAATGTCAGCAGAAAATATTCTTGAAAAAATTACTGTATTGATTTTCAGTATTTGTCTGTATTAATTCTCATAATTCTGTATCATAAAAAAAATTCTGTATCTTTTATGTAAACTGTTTTTTTCCTTCAAAATCATGAGTGTTAAAACTATTGGCACAGCAAATAATTGTCATCGGTCTCTTTTGTTTTGAAAATTCTAGGGGTTTTCTCAGGGCGGCAGATGATAAAAGGTTGCATGGTTGTTTTTTTTTTTATTTTATACCGTAGTAAAGCAGAAGGTGATGGAATGTTACAATATAATTCCTTTATACTGAGTTAAACTTAACTGGAATTTTAAGGCACATGTACAACTGCTTTAGTTTTATTTACAATGGTACTGGGCCCTGACATCCATGTAATGGATTAAAAAACAAATGGTCAAATGTACCATGTAGCAATTAGAAAAAACATTTAAAACGTGTGGAATGATTGTAGGTAAAGAGTGTAAGTGTATACTTTCCCCACAGATGGGGAGGAAGAGGGTTAGGGAGGAAATGAAGAACCCAAGAATCTAAGTTAAGAATTGTTCACATTTTGGGGTCAGTAAATCTCACAAAACAACCACAAAACAACAACTCTATACCAGTAAAACTGTTCTGAATGGTTACAGGAAAAAATATCTTTGCAGGAGAAACAAAACCAAGCAACTACAGCAACATAGTAATTGGTCAAATGTCATTGCAAATATGTTTGGAAGAGAGTGTGATTCTTGGATTAGATCAAAATTGAACTTACATCCCCTGCGCATTTACGAAAGTCAAGAGAAAATGCAGATAAAGAGAGGTGGCTTCTGAGTACAATCAAATGTCGATTGATGTTTTGAGGATGTTTTGAAAAAAGTTACAATCATTGGTTTACTAATTTGTACCCCTGATTATGAACTCCATAATCTTTCAAGAGAAAAGACTTGAGTATTCTGAGATTTCATCCTGCATACAATCTTAGCTGAAAGCTTTTATACTGAACAACACAAGAAATGTAAGTTATTACTCCGCTGACCAGAAACTAAGAATGTGTGTAATCAGGGGGAAAAAAATCTTACAACCCAAATTCCGAAATAGTAGGGAGAAAGTGTAAATTGTGAATAAAATCAAAATGCAATGACTTTCAAATCACACCAGCCAGTATTTTATTCATAATAAAACAGAGATAACATACCAAATGTTGAAACTGACAAATTTTACAATTTTATCCACAAAATTAGCTCATTTCAAATTTGATGGCTGCTACAGGTTCAAAAAAGTTGGGACAGGGGCCTGTTTACTATGGTGTAGCATCCCCTCTTCTTTTAAACACAGAGTGGAGGCATCTGGGCTTTGAGTTGACAAGTTTCTCGAGTTTAGCCATTGGAATTTGATCCGACTCTTGTTTAATACGGGCTTCCAGCTGCTGGAGAGTTTTGGGTCTCCTTCGACTGACTTTTCGTTTAATTAAGGCCAAATGTTCTTAATCAGTGAAAGATTAGGACTGCAGGCAGGCCAGTTCAGCACACAGACTCTTCTACTACAAAGCCATGCTGTTATAATAGCTGCAGTATGTGGTTTTGCATTGTCCTGCTGAAATACACAAGGCCTTCCTGGAATAGATATCATCTGGAGGGGAGAATATGTTGCTCTATAAACATTATATACCTTTCAGCATTCATGGATCTTTTTAAAACATGAAAGTGTCCCACACCATATGAACTGATGAATCCCCATACCATCGGAGATGCTGGCTTTTGAACTGAACGCTGATAACGGGAGAGGTGGTTTTTTTCCTCTTTAGCCCGCAGGACACGACGCCCATGAGTTCCAACGAGAATGTCATATTTGGAATCGTCTGACCTCAAGACATTTTGCCACCTTGCTACAGTCCATTTTAAATGAGCCTTGGCCCACAGAATACGGCGATGCTTCTGGATCATGCTCAACAATGGCTTCCATTTTGCATGATAGAGTTTTAGGTGGCATCTGTGGACTGTGTTTACTGACAGAGGTTTCTTGAAGTATTCCTTGGCCCATATAGTAATGTCAATGACAGAATCGTGCCGGTTAGTGATGCAGTGGCTTCTGAGGGCCCAAAGATCATGGACATCCAGTAGAGGTCTTCAACCTTGTCCCTTACGTACAGAGATTTTTCCAGTTTCTCTGAATCTTTTGATGATGTTATGCACTGTCAATGGTGAGACCTTCAAAGCCTTTGTAATTTGACGTTGAGGAACATTGTTTTTAAAGTATTCCACAATTTTTTACGTAAACCTTTACAGTTTAGAGAGTCTCTGGCCATCTTTACTTCTGAGAGACTCAATTTCTCTACATCCCTTTTATAGCCAATCATGTTACACACCTGATGCCAGTTACCTTAATTACTTGCAAAATGTTCTTTCAGCTAATTCTCTTATATATTTTTTGCTTTTTGAGTACTTTTTCTGCCTGTGTCCCAACTTTCTTGAGACCTGTTGCAGCCAGAAAATTTTAAATAAGCTGATTTTGTGGCTAATAATGTAAAATGTCTCAGTTTCAACATTTGAAATGTTATCTATGTTTTATTGTAAATAACATATTGGCTCATGTGATCTGAAAGTCATTGCATTTTGATTTTCTCACAATTTACACTTCATTCCAGCTATTTTGGAATTGGGTTTATATTTGTAATTAGCGTATTTACACCCTTTTCTCGAAACATTTCTTTGTTTTGCAGTCTCTTTGACTAGCTGACCATGCAGGTGCATTATCTGACTTGTAAACTTGCATTGCTTTTGTTGCTCAGTACATATCAGCATGTGTAACTATTCAAGTTGCTATAACAAATCTGCAATCTTATAATATTAATAATTCCCCTGAGACTTTTGCTATAAAACTTTTGCTACATTGATATTTTCTGTTTGACATGCCATCTTGTGTAATTTTCTATGCACTACAAATCATGATCACCCCACAAAGGTAGTTGTTTATCAGATCCTTGAACCACCATGTCTGACATCAACAATCATACCTTGGGTAAAATCAGTTAGGTCACTTGTCTAGCCTATGCAAATGTATCCTCATACAAATACCTATTATACTGAGTTTCAGCCTAATGATTTCCAAGACAATTAGGCTATGGAGGTGTCCCTTAGAAAGTGGTCACTGAGTGCATATTCTTCAATTACACGTATGCAGTGTAAGCCCAACACATTTTTGTCCAACCAGATAAATGCTGTCATAGGACTAGTGTAGTGAATACTTCCAAAACCACAACATTCTCCCCATAGGCAAAAATCATAGTGTTGCATAGTGGTGCCACTTTAGGAAAGGGTACAGGGTCCAGAGAATTAAGAGAGGAACTACTCTAAGATCCAGAATAATTTTGCCCGATTCCCATAAGAACTGCTTGACTTATTGCATTTGTTTGGCCTGAAGGTGGTGCTACAGGAAGGCTCATTGTGTCACCTGAACAATAGGGTTGGTCTTTCATGCACCAAGACTTTCACACCAAAGTTGAGCTAACTAATGAAAAAATTGAACTCATTGCATTTGGAAGTGCAGATTTTCCCAGTGGTGATGTGGCAGTAAAAGTAATGAAGCCATAAAAGTCAAAAAGGTTCCCTCTCTATGCACCTGGAATGTTTACAGTGGATTAGACAGAATTCTCATCAAAATTGTTTGTCTGAAAAATGAGAAGTTTGTCCTAATAGTGGTGCTGTAGGGAAGGGTCACCAACATCACTGCTATACAGCAGGAACAGTCACAGGAGATTTGAAATGATTCCCAAAAAAAAAAAAAACTTCCCAAGCAATTGGATTTGGAAATGTTAAATTTGGCGGCATAGTGGTTTCACAAGAAACATTACTGAACCAGCACGATAAATTACTTCCTCCTCTCAGTACAGGAATGTTGAAAGCAGATTTGGCATGATTCTAATTAAAGCTGTTTTAAGTTGTAGCAATATTTTTTAGATATATTAGATATTAGATACAATATTAGAATTTTGACCTGGTGGTGGTGCTACATCAAAGACCATGGGATGACCAACATCAATTACAGCCCTTCTTTATGCACCAGAAATAATCACAAAGTTGTGTGACATAATTACCACCAAAACTGTTTTGAGTAATTGCATTTAGAAATGTACAGTTTGAACTGGTGATGGTGCTACCAGAAAGGTCGTAAGGTCACACAAAACAAAAGGTTTGTCTTCTATGGACCAGAAAAGAGCACAAAATTTTCATGTGATTCCCATAAAGACTGTTCTAGCGATCTCGTTAGCGCAAAGAGCTTCTGCTGGGAGCAGCAGGGGTTATAGCATCCAAGGTGAATAGTTTTGTGTTTAGAGTAGTTATATCTCCAAAACAGAGTTCTGTACTTGCCCCAAAATGCCAATTCAGACATATAAATATTCCAGACACAAAAATTGTATTGTACACCTCACACAACTTTAAAGATGTGAAAATCATGACTTTTTGGTGGAAAAATAACAGGAGACAAAAAACCAAGGTATCTGCAGGGCAAAGCATTTCCAGGTAAATTTTCCGCGAAAAAGAAAAATTTTGCTAATCTGAACAACATTCATGCCAGAAAAATGTCAAGCATTTAATTGTAGTGGAAGGAGACATTGCATACCTTTTACAGAACATTTCATTTTATTTTTCTCTCAAAACTGCAAAGCTGTTTGTTCTCACTCATCGTCTTCACCTCTTTGAAAGGAAAAGGAAGTTTATAAATTTAAGGTGTTGAGGGAAAAGATGGGAAAAAAAAAAACAACCACATCAAAAGTGTTCAGAATACACGGGCAGTAGGCAGTAAGTGTGTCAGGTCCCTCAGTGAGTGTGTTGTAGCATCCAGTTAGCGTTTTGCATATGTTAAAGACTATAATGGAGCCCTTAGGGATAACGGGCTCTCGCAGGGCAAGAGTGTGACGAGGCAGCGGCTGTGATAGGATGACTCTCCGGTATATTGCCAGCACGGGGAGGCCTTGACTGGCAGAAACTCATTGCGTGACCCGGCTTGCCACCCAGCCCCCCCCGATCCCCCGAAACACAACAGCAAAACTGTAAAAACGTCGTCTAAGTTCACCACCGCAGACTGTGTAGGGTTTGCTCCGCTCCATGTCCATTTACGAGGTGCTTTTATGATGTGCTTATGTTGGCTTTTCTGTAAGCGCGGGTGGCGTTGTCACTGAATATGCCGCTCCAGCCAAGATTTAAAAATTAAATAATAAGGATGCATTTTTGATTTTTGCTATGAATCCAGGAGCTTAACTTGCTCATGTAATCAGCGCAGAATACATAAAATGAAGAAAATCATGACAGAGACAAAGGTGCATGAATAACAGAAGAGGAGTAATTGTAGCCACAGCAGTAATGCCGTTTCACACAGTAGTTCACTCTCATCAATTTTTTGGAACCTATTGTTAATCAAAGAATTGTTTCCTCATGCCGGCATATTGTCAGTGACAGATGCCCATCTTGTACACAGATCTTCCAAGTTTTTCAGAGCCAGAACAAAACTTCTTTATTTTCAACTTATTTGGGGTACCTTCCATTTTTGAAATATGCAAAATAAATCTTCCCATATTTTGGAAAACTTTTAATTTTCATTTTTTCAAAAACAAATAACTTAATATCATGTACAGAGTTTTTCTAAAAAAAAAAAAAGGTCTTATTCCTTTTCTGAGCTTATGTCACATGACATTTTTGTCTCCTTCCATTGGTCCATTTGTTACAATGTTTTCACAGTAGTCACAGTGGTTATTTCTGGGTCTAATGCTATGAAAATCCCAAATTGGCCAAAATGATATATACAAGGTTTACTTCTAGCACCAAAAATGTAAAAGGTAGTATCTGAAATCAAGCGCTAGAATTTGTCATTTGCAGAGCAGTTCACTTTGGTCATGGTGAGTAATAAAGGCAAAGGCTGTTGCAGAAATTGTGAGAATCAGTCTGCAGCCTCATGAGTATATGCTAAATAGGTCAGCGTAAACTTACAGCATAAGTCAGGCTCAGAAATTTGAGACTGTAAGGTTTCAAAGATAAATTCTGTTACAATCCACTCATGCAGGAGAGTACTTTTACTAGAGCAGGGGAATATTTTTACGAGAGCAACTCTATGTTCTAGTATGCACCATCAAGATTATGTTGAATTGCATAGTGGCAATACTAAACATGAGACATGAAAACTATGGGGTTGAACCCACCATAAATACACCTTCATAAGAATGGAGAAGAGGTTCGGCTATAAAAAAGAACCAAGGCGAACATGGAAAAGATTTTGACAGGGCAGGCACCTGTTGGTGATCTGTGCCCTATTGAGAGTGACCCATTCCTTCCCTGTCGCGTCAGCACTGAAACTGCAGAACACACGTTAGCAGAAAACGCTGCGTTATCGATGAGTGATCAATGTTACAGGGGCATTTGACCTTTCGGCGTGGAGCGGGCACGCACTCCTGCCAGCGGGCCATTCAGAGGTGGCGGTATGGACAGGTCCAGTGGCAATAATGAAGGCTTATTGATAGCCGACGCTACTTGTCACTTGGGGATTGATTAAATGCACAGGGTGTAAATGGGGAAGGGAACCTGACGTGTTACAAGTGAAAATTGCTCATTCGGGGCTCTGCTTGAAAGGTATCAATCACTGCATGGAGGCGTCATGAGAAACCAGGTTAGAATGTCCCTTTCACCTGTGAACTGGACACGTCTGTTCTGCGTAAACGTAGAATTCTAAATTCTGGACAACCAAAAAAGATACTGCTGCGACCAAAGTTCTGGTGGTCTTTTGAAGTTTTTCCTCAGCAAAGTTGGGCAACACTGGAGTCTGGGTAGTGAATAGAGCCATAATCCAGAGATCACACACTTTTTTTCTAATCTACATGAACATGCACACACACACACACACACACACACGCATGCACACACACACTCACACAGATATGCTGGTACATACAATTCTTACTGCCTGCAGTTCTGAGTGATCACTTATTGGAGCTACTGTGCTAGAGACTCTGTGCAATATCCTGGTAGTAATGATACGAGACTAATCAAGACTATAACAACTCGTTGATACTCGTAATTTTCTCACAGTCAATAAAATATTCTGGGTTAAACCAGGATTGATTATCAAGGATCTCTCCCTTTATCTTCTTGTCACCAAAAAATACATCCTTACAGCAAGGAAGTCTCCTACATGAAATGGTTCTGTTTGAGAACTTTGTAGTGGAGCCACCTCAGCATGCTGCCCGTGAGAGATCTGGTTGTAGCAACCGGCAGTGCCCCGCTCCTCATGAAAATGGCCCTTTTACGAAACATGTCCTTGGCTGCATCACAGTAATTAGTTGTCAAGGTCTTGTCTCCTCCCAGGCCTCCTCCAAATACGTTCTACATGATGAACCCCAGCAGGACGGCGTAATGGTGCAGCTGCCCTGTTTGACATATCGTTCTATGACTACTACTGCCCATGTGGTGTCTAAAGGCTGGTAGTGTGGTGCAGCAAAATTATCCATCATTAATCTACATGTGAGACACGGCTAATCAAAACATCTGGAGGGTGTAGGAGAGAGAAGAGAAGATGGGGGTGTAGGATGGAAGATGGTTCAAAGTGGTCACACCCCCTCACTTATTTTGATTAAGGCCTGTGAAAGAGGAATAAACTGGTTCTGGAACCACCGTTTGAACTCCTCTGCCACCGGTACGCACACGGTCTATTTAAATAGCTGAAAACAGAGTCTTATTTCCATGAACTAAAATAATACTGCTTATCTCAAATTCTGAGGTTGAAAACATCTTCACCAGTATCTGAAACAAGAGCGCTCTGGGCTTCTGAACAAAAATAACAGAAAACTACATTCAAAATTACTAATAAGTAATTTAGGAGTAATGTTGAAGTCATCACACTAGATATAATTTTGTGAAAAGAAAACTGTACGAGAGGGTGACATTTCAATGAAACTAAATAATTTTTGAAGTTTATGAAGCTTTGGCAGCTTAATACCATTTCAAACCTAAGCCACCAGAACTGCAGCCTTCATACAGTAGCGTTAGGCTGTTCTTGGAAAAGGTCAAGAGAAAGTGGTGTTTAGGACTAATGACAGAACTTCCATATTTGTCTTTTAAATCTGGCAGAAACCTTAAACATGGCGAACCCTCCAATTTTCTTAATCGAGTGGGGCTGAAAAAGACAAAATTGATGCTCGGACACGATTTGATTAGCTTTCAAATTGGCTCCTGCATTTGTTTCCTCATCAGTCTGTGCTGGCTGCATCCTTTTCGCTAATAGGCTGGGGCTGTTTAAAAAAAAAAAGAAAAAAAAGAGAGAGAAAAAAAACACCCAGCCTTCAAATTCCCTCGGAGAGATGGTGACATTAAAATGTCCTTTGATGTACCATTGCCAAGCAGGGAATATTATCAGCAATAACGGCTCCTTTTCTTTGTGTGTTTCCGGAAGATCGGCGAGCTCTTAAATGCTGCGGAGGGACAATTAAACATGAAAGAAGAGTAGTTTCAGTGTAAATCAGGATAGTGGTAGTTTCCCCTCACTGGTCCTCTGAATAAACTGAAGCCCAGCCACTTCCCTGTCTCCAAGCTCTTACCCCGCATATGCACTTGCACGCAATACTGCTCTCATTATGAGTTCCCATGATGCACCACAGCACAATGTCTGGCGCATTGGATGGTCCTCATCATGTTGATTCTGGTCTTCCAATTCTTCAGGAGCATCCAGAAGTCTCCAAGGATTCGTCACCCGCTCCTGAATGCCCAAATCTCTCACAGGTCAGTAATTAGCATCGCAGATATACTGCAAGTGGTGGTAGAAAACATATTATCCTGTTGATTGTCACCAGTTGTGAATTCACTGGGCACTAGAGAAGTCATTTGGCTCATATAATTTGCAGGGAAGTGTATTCATTTTGTTGGTCTGTTTCGGAATGAATGTCTGCCAAGGTTGTGATGTCTGTCATTGGGACATATTTTGCTTGGTATAAAATCACATGCATATACTGGTTTTTGTGAGCCTCATTACACCACAATCTCCACGGTCAAGACAATTCACGTCAGCGATCGACAGGAACAAACATTCTTACAAGTGCATGCAAACACACACACACACACACACACACACACAAAAAACCCTTCCATTCCTCCACACACCTTTAAACTCATTATCCCAAAAATAGCTTTTTTACAATTATGACTGCTCCCCTTAAGACAACTATGGAGCACTGGGATTCTCTTTTTCCTCTTAATTATATTGGGACTCACACTAGGTTAATCTGTCCTGCAGAATAAGCCTCTTCCTCGACATAATGGAATTAAAGTAAACAAAATATAGTTAATATGATATTGTGAAACACCTGTGACGTAGAACGGCCTTTAGTCTTCATCTTTTCCAGAAACACATGTCTCAGTGCCAGTTTTGAAGTGCAGGCTTCCCCCAAGGCTTGGTGATAATGTCAGAAGCCCTAATAATGTGGACGTAACCGCAGGCTGAATCTACTGCTGCCCTGCACAGCTACAGACAGACATGCCAGCTCCAACACAAATTAGCTGTCGACAGCAGGTATCGCCCGACTTCAGCGCACTCGTGCTGTCCTGCTGTAATGGCCGAGAGCCTAACTTTCAGTGAGCCAATTAGCATGTCTCCATTGTAACAGCCACAGATTTGGTCTATTGCTCCATTCACACGGAAGCGTTGACCCAGGAAAGTCCCTGGCCTGCCGAGGGTGTGAAAGGGTTGACCCGCGATATTCAATCCGAGTCCATGACCTTGCTCACTATCGGGAAATTTCTTGGTTGGCTTTGGCATGAACGATTGAATTGAATTCTCACATTGAGTCAAAGAGCATCACTGGTTATGATCAGGGCGACTTGTTTAAAAGAATGACAGACATTTTGCAAGTAGCATGTCTGTTTGACTCAGTGTGTTTGCTTTTGGTTTGTTTGCTGTTCATTGAGTGAATTGACAATACAATTTTATTGGCAAAAATTCCTGACATGATGAAAATACAGTATGTTTGAACAATCTTGGTGAGGTTATAAATCTATTCTTCCTAACCACGACATCTACATTTATCCGTCCCTGTTGTAATGTTACATTACTATAATAATGAATGTTGAGTGATCAGGCTCATATGTGCTGTAGCATGGTTCTACTTAGCACAAGACAAAGACAAGGCATTTTGGTAAAAAAAGGGGGAAAAAAATATGTGGATTGGCTTCTATTGCTGTCCTGAGATTACCGCCAAACGGAGCCTCGGGCCTTTCTGTGAGGAGTTTGCATATTTCCTCCAGGTATTCATGTTTCCTCCGACAGCCTGAGGACCTGCTAGTCAGGCAAACTGGACACTTGTAAATTACTCATTGGTATGAGTGTGTGACTGTCCAGGGTGTGTTACTGCGTCTCGTTCGTTTCATGCTGGAGCAGGCACAGCCCCACTTTATGATACTGTCCAGGAATAATGATGGATGGATGGATGATGTGTGGCCTAATTGTGTCAATTGTAAGAGGACGAAGTGTTCTCTCTCACAGGCGTCAGTGTGAGTCTGTTACTGATCATTTCCATAAATAGCACAAAGCCACGTTCTTTTTTTAAACTGGTGTGATCTCGTAGGTCTAGTGTAAAGACACAGAAATATGGAGAGGGATACCAAGTTCCAACTGTAACCTGTGGTTAACTACCAGACCTGTAAATCAGATGGTTACTAAAGGCTTCACGCTGTGGGAGAGGTTGTATTTGCATGCTTATTGGCTCATTTATGACGTCTAAAAGTAGCGGTCCCATATTCAGCCAGTAATTTTAAGCAGGGTTCTTGTTGGAGATAATAATAAGTTGAGGATGTGCGCTACAGTTATTGTCTTCAAGTAAATCTAACAGCCTAAGCTTTGACAATATGGCTGTTCTGAGGAACAATTAAGCGATTGTTAGCTTCCCGAATTCCCTGGGAATTCAAAGAATGACAGGTCCCAAATGAACTCCCAATAAACCACCTCTTAAACCGGGAAAGTTAAGTGTAATTTACTCTTTGCCTTTTTAACAGTGGTTATTAGTATTTTAAATGGATGCATCTGTCAGTGTGAATTCTTCCATTACCTTCACTCATTACCGCAGAATGGCACAGCTCCCTGAGGAAGGCGGTTTTATGTGATCATCTGTCCAAATATGCGTTAATGCTCCAAATTTGATGCTCATCTCAGAACAAATTTGCCCAAAGCAATTAAAAAATGACTTAATAATTGCAAAAGAAACCTATACAAACACACACACTCAGTGGCCACTTTATTAGGTACACATTTCTAGCACTGGGCAGGACCCTTCCTTTGCCTGCAGAAAAGCCTGATTTATTAATTGTGTGGATTCAACAAGATAATAGAAACCTCAGAGATTATGGTCCATTTTGATATGATATGATTGTCAGCTGCACGCGAATGCTGTGAGTCTCGAATTCCATCAGAGCCCAGTGGTGATCTATTGGATCATTTTTCACATTGAACAAAACATAGAGACCCCTCTTGCCTTGTGGGTGGGGGCATTCTCATTCTGGAAGAGATTACTCCCACTAGCACAGAAATGTGTCATCATTTGTTAAAGATAATCATTCAACATATCTTTATATTCACTTGCAGGGACCATTCCCACTTAGACAAGTGTTAATGTTCACCTTTGGCCATGTCCCCAAAGTTTGGGCGACTCAAAAGCTCGAAAGCTTAATATTTCTTAACAATTAATAGTGCATATTAATCCTTATGCTCTGCTCACATCTGTTGGGGCAGCCATATGGTGTCGCACGCTTTGAATAATGGTCAGTATGTTTACAGTACTGTTTCAAGTGCCTTGAAAGTGAATGGTTTCCCTGTAAAACCCTCATGCAACTGTTGTATTCAAACCTGTGGAAATGAAGTGAAGTCCTAATTAAAATTCTTGTGAAGATCCCAAGTTTTCCAATGATTCCAAATATGCCCTTTAGAATCTCAGAAATGTGTATTAAATGATGGGGAAGATCTTGATATTTTCTATTTGATGTAACGCTGTGGCCATAAAAAAAACATGGCTTCCTGTGTTTGAATATTTCTGGCAATATACTTGTGATTTATCTTCAGTGAAGCACTGTAATCAGCAGATACAGAATGTACACTTATGTGACATCGTCCTACCATTTGCAAAAAAAAAAGGCCTTTTTTCTGCCTTTGAACCTACCTCAGGGAAAGTTTAGTACTGATAAATGTCAGTCAGGTTGGTGTTGAGTTCACTGTGATCAAGGCAGTGGTCATTGCTATTGGGGGAAACCCAAATTCAGAGAGGGCGCTGTTGTCTGCACTAGCTTCAGTAGATAAAGAGTGCATCAAAAATCACAAATTTTCAGGGATGTGCCCTACATATAAGCCTCTCTGGATAGAGTACAGTAACTTTAACATTTCTCCCCTCATTACAGTGATCTCCAAGCATATCTCTTCCGAGACAAATAGCATGGACCTATGGAAAATTATCAGGGAGAGAAGCAGGAAGTCCTTTCATAATAACGGGCTGGACCCTCTGAATGGAGGCTTTTAACCTGTCACCTTTTATTCAAAGCGTGGAGCAAGTCCATTACAAATTGCCTCTTGAAAGGCGTAGAAATTGTGATATTGCGTTGGTAAAAAGCCTCACTGAGCAGATCTGTAGAAATAATTGCCTTTCAGAACAGTTCATGTGTGATTCAGAGTAGCCTTCCAGTCTACCACAGTAATTACCATCCAGTTGGCTGTATTATCATTGGCATTAAGAGTAATGGAGTGAAAAAAGATACTGGTTTTTTTTTTTTTTTTGGAGTATTTTCCTCAGTCTTTGTCTTAGACTTGGTGAGCTATACAGAACCATAAAAGTCAAAATTTTTTTTAAATGAAGAGTTGTGAGGCATGAAGAGTGGAGTTTAAAACCACATTTGAAATTAATACTTAGATATTACTTGCCGTAATATTGGCTTAGAGGCTTCACTCAAGTTCAATCTCCTACCTCATCAGTGCGTTATTCAATTAAAGATCAGAGGTCCTGTTTATGAGCTTTGGGACCTGCTGTCACTCAAAACTCGTCTATACCTCAAGTCTTATCTCTAGAGCCTCTACAAGCTTGGTGAAGGTCTCATGAATCCAAACATACAAGTTTTCGCTGCTTTTTGTAGAGCACATCCTGGTCACGTTCAAATTTGGCTGGGGCTGAAAAGGACTGTTCCAGGCCCACACCCCACACCGAGATCAGCGCTGCTATTTGGCCCTTGGGTAAGGCCCCTGACCCCATTATCTGACTCTGCGGGGACTGGACCCTAAAAGTGTGAATACCTTTGCACTGAGGAGTCAATGTAACAAGGGAATAGCAGTTGAATCTACGTTTATTAATCTTGGGGATCTCTTGGGGATCTTATCTTATCTTCTTATTATTTTCTCATCATTGACCAAAGGCATTTTCAATGTCCAATGTGTCATGGATGACCAATCCACATTCCCAAGTCAACCTTTTTAGTTGACTCCATTTTCAAGGAAGTTATTTGCTCTTGGTTCGATATTTTAACAATCCAGCCAAGTTCTATAGAGCAGCATGCAAGGGAATGCATTTGTAATCAATATTATAAACATTGTCAAGAATATTAATATTGAGTATCGAAGTCATTCATTTTTATGTTAGACTAATATTTAGTCATAAACACCCACATAGCAATTGTCATAACACTTGCCACCATCACAAGGGCAATTCAATTTCCATCGAGCTCAGAGCTAAAGCACTAAATGCCGAGCAAAAATTATTTGAAACGTATTTAAATTTGAACATATATGTTAATAAACTGCTTACCTTTATGGGGGATCTTGCTTCTGTTCTCTTTGTTGCCTGAATTAGCAATGGTGCCACAATCCAACAGCCTCTGCTGTTGTTCTAGAGGGTTTTTTAAGTTACTGCAGTTCAAACAGTGTTAAAAATGAATTATTAAATGTTGTGTTGATGTGTTGTAAAGGTGGCCATGTGACGTGAAGACCAGGGGCCAGTGGTGAGGTTAAATCATCTCTGACTACATACGCATGTGGGATTTGGCCTGATTCAGTCCTGTGCTTTTTTTACGGTCCAATATCTTCTTATTACATTAGTCATTTATTTTTAGGTTGATAGGCCCACTATAATTACATTTTTCCATCATTAGAAACAGGGGAAACTAAATTATTATTGATTCTCTCTCTCATATTTAAAAAAGTTATTATTGATGATTGCAAACTGAGGCCGCACAACTCCGTGTAGTAATTCACGTTGGCACAAATGATCTATGATACTTTAGCATAATCACATTATGCGGTTAGTCGATTGCAAAATGGTGATGCAGTAAAAATGCATATTTTTCGTAATTCAAGATAACAAGGGCAGTTTTTCCAAGAACAATGGCTAGAACCCTAGGGAAAGTAAATCAGTATTTTACTCAAAAATTTAATAGTGTTTCTCACATGGGTAATAAGAGTCAATTAGTTGCTGCTGGAAAGTTCTGGAAATTATTTGCTATCCCCTCATGCTCAGTAGCAGCGCTTCTTACATTGCCTGGTGGATATGCTAATGTAAAGGACAGCTGAGTATGTAACACAACAAAACAAAACAAAAAACAAAATCCTAGGGATAGAATCAATCATAATTAGCGATCTCAGCCGATTAATTCAATAGGTGTGTGCTTGTAATGAGCATATCAAATGCTAATTTTGATGAATAAAAATGAAGAAAAAGGCCATGTATGAGAAAAAATTAATAATTCATATATGGGAAAATTGTGCCAGCATTTTTTTCAATATGTGTTTGATTTTCATTGAATGTAGTCTAATTTATGCTGCCTGTCCAAGGAGCTAATTGATTCTACTGGCTGCAAATCCCGATGCAGCCACTCCTAGCAAAGCTTGAACTGTGGCCCTCAGGTTTTTTTATGGCCTTCACGGTAAAACCTTCGGAACAGTGTTAATAAATGATTACCATTACCCATCTTTCAAATAAAGTTCAACCACTTATGTGCCCATTAACTTTTTTCTGAAGGTTAGGCAGTACCTGCATATTTTGAATAAACATTTCATTTCACTTTTCCCCATGATGATAGATGAGAAAGTGTTTGTTTATGAGTGAAGTTGGAAGTGAGGGAATCACATGGTTTGTTTAGACTGAAATTAACTTTTTATTATTTAATGCTTTCGATGGAATTCTATTTCAGTTACATCCCAAGGTACGGTCCAGTTCACAAGCATCAAAACTGTATTGGTCTTGTTTGGTCTTTGTACTGCTGTCCTTCGCAAACTTTCTGAATGAGGAAATGCAATCATAGAGAATAAAAAAATAAAAAACTTTTATTTTTTTCCTGGTTTTGGAAGAAGTAGTAGAAGAGAACTCTGTATGGACCATTCTGCAGACATGCTTGAGGGACTTTTCTCTGTGCGACCCCAATCTTCCCTTGAGCTCCGATTCAGAGCAACTCTTAATCCTTCAGCATCTCGGGACAGCTCAGCTTTGCCTGGATTCACATTCATTATGGTATTTAGTGCCTCAGTTCCTTGTTCCAGGTTCTCTGTCCCACTTTTTATGGTTTTTGTTCAGTGGTCTGTGTACCACTACATTCCATGTTCCATTCCCCTATGCCTCATTTCCAGCCACAGGGCCATTTTTATTTCACTATTTAACTATTCAGTAGGAATGAGAATGTAAAGTCAGTGAATTAGCTTTAAGTTGGCTTGACAAAGCTGTTACCCATTACAGTGGTGCTAACATTTCGAACAACCCAATCCCCAACTCTCTACAACAAACAGTTAAATTGTTATGAAGGGTAAAAGCTAAGCCAATCAGCACAAGGGGTGGGGCTTCATCAATTAAAGTGTCTGCCTTTTCTGAGTTCTATAAGCCATCCCCCAATTTATTATGACAAATGGTTTGTCAGTGATGATGGATCAAATAAAGACCAATCAGGAAGGGGCTTCACCATTCAACATGTGATCCTTTCCTGGTTTCAACAACCCAATCCCCGATAAACAGTTCAATATATATGAAGGGACAATATCAGCCATTCAGGAAAGGAGG
Organism: Gymnothorax reevesii; assembly: GCA_029721435.1. NCBI lineage: Eukaryota > Metazoa > Chordata > Actinopteri > Anguilliformes > Muraenidae > Gymnothorax > Gymnothorax reevesii. The sequence goes on along the minus strand of CM056574.1, from coordinate 23,899,899 downwards.
TGGGGCTTGACAAATAAACATTTCATCCTTACCTGAGTCCAGCGATCCAATCCCTAATTCTCCATGGTAAATGGTTCAATAGTTATGAATAATCAAATATGAGGAATGAAGAAAGAGGGTAAGGCTTCACATTAACATGTGATCTTTTTTTTATGCCCAATAACCAAATTTCGGATGCTTTATGAAAACCCCATTCCTAATTCCAGCACCCTACTCCCCAACTGTCCTCAACAAATGATTCAATAGTTATGAATGATCAAATTTGGACCAATCAGGAAATGGGGCGGGGCTGCACGCTTTAACATGCAATCCTTTCCTCCTGAGACCAACAACCCAATCCCCAACTCTGTATGACACTTAAAAGTTAATACAGAAAGAAAAGAAAAAAAATACTCTGTTCTTATGCGTGTGTGTATATGGTGGGTGTGGCAGAGATGTAAACATCTATCGTTTCCTTGAGTGTGAGGGAGGTTTGACCGGCTCGTGCTGGAAAGTTGCAGGAAATGAATGGATTTTAATTGGAATGAAGTGATGAAAAAACAAGAAGGGGCAGGGCTACAGGTACATCATCATCAGTTCTTTGGGGCAGTGTGAAGCTGTATAGAGAATTTGGAGGCTTTAGCCCTCAGATTGTGTGAGAATGAGCGCTTTTGAAAATGAATGGAATTCTATTGAACTGAGGAAGAGGAGATGGAAAAGGAGGGATGGAAGTGGGGAAATACAGTGAGTAAAGAAAGAATTGAAGTAAGCTATCTGCTGTAAAAGCCCAAGCAACCTGCCTCGGTACATCCTTAATTCTACGCTCCAATTTCTATGCTTGAAGCTTCAAAGCAGCTGGAGGAGTTGCTTCGGCCATTTCTGAGATAATAATAACTGGAAGGCACTCAGAGAGTGCAGTACCACTGCTGCGTTGCAATTTGTTATCATGAGTGTTAAACGAGTCATGACAGTGTTCTCTTCATGCACATGGAAATTCTTTCAGCTTGTACATCGAGTATGAGTCGTATCTTCATCAACATTCGAGCACTTTCTCCTTAGCATCATATCTATCAATCCAAAAAAATTACATTGACATTCATCCATTATTTTTTGAAATATCGAATCGGCTGATGAAAGAACAAACAAATGCGGGTGAAAACGTGACCTCCTGTTGGAGGCCTAATAAGAAGAACACTAAGATCAGTAATTTCACTTTGACGAGCTAAATAAATTATGAGAATGCTAAGTTTGAGGCAGATTAGAAATATCAGAGAAACACAAATTTTAACTTGTGAATGAGTCATAGATGTTGGAATTTATTGTAGGAGGCGACTAATCATCATGGCTTCGATGTGCAATGTGTCAAAACCAGATTTCCATCTAATGAGAGATACTTTGTCCGCTATCTCTCTCTTTTCACCCCTACCCCTTCTCTGCAGTCTCTAGATTTCCATTAAAGGCCTTAATTCTGATCTATGTGAATTGATTAAAATGGTCTTGATTGAAGATGGGCACTTGCCCTCCTCAAGTGTCAATTGGGGGTACGCTGAATCTCATTGGCTAAACCCTGAAGGAGAGAACAGACTGCCGATCCTCGATTGCTTGACGGACCACAGCGTTTGCCCGCATGCCCTCTCTTAGATTGAGATATTTACGAACTGTCATCTGCTATAAATGGCTGTCTGAAGACATGGGGCCACTCGCAGCCCTCGGGACTGACTTTAAAGAGGGCTGCTAACGCGTCTCCCAGTCTCTGTAGCTACTGCCTTGAAATCTAGGTAGTGTCGGAAATGAGACACAAGAGGGAGAATACAGCAGCTTGGGCCTGCCCGCCCCCCCACTCTCAATCCCTCGTACCTTCTCCCAAAACAACTCCTCATCTCCTCAGTCACTTTCCACGACCCTCTTCGGTTATTACTTATCTGACAGGCTGCAATGATGGGACTCCATTAGTCAAGGCAAATCCCTGTCCCTACCACACGTCTCAGATTAAAATGGCTTTGCCGCAGTTCCAGAGTCTGAAATTGAATTGTGAAATGTGTCACATCCCCTCCGAGTCTCCATTCTGCTATCATACGATTCTCCAGCTTTTTTTGGATTTCGAGAAATTTTTTTTTTTCCCCTGACAAGTTTCCCGACAGTTATGGATGTGACCTAAGTGCCGATGTGCCAGTTTTGAAAAAGAGTAAAAAAGTTATTTGAATTCGCTTGGTAGTCTCTTCAAGTCATTTCATGACTTCACACATTCATTCAATTCAGTGTTACTTATGTTCATTATGGCCATACACTAATCAAATGTGTGAGAAAATACAATAGATTCTGTAAGAATTTCGGCAGTGGCAACCGTATGACATTTTATTGTCAAAATGGCAGGACAGTTGACCTCAGCGGATTAGCGCTGTTCTGCCCTCTTACCATCCACAAAGTATATGTGGATAAGGCAGGCCAGCCAGCTCGTGTAGCGGCTTGCAGGCAGCTGGAAGCAGCCAGTTTTGAAAAAGATTGCCTATTTTTGGAAAGGACCAGTTGGCAACATTCCACTCCTCTGAGCATCACCTGATGCTAGTGGAGTGGTTGACTTCTGTGACCAGATAGAACTATGCAAGGAAACGTTTGTACTTTTTAGTTCTTGTTAATTCACCTTGTAATCTGGGACAAAAAAAAAAAGCCTTGAGATAAATGAACATAATCTACATAAAGCTGTTATATTTTGTATTTTGTTTCAAACTGTTTGCATTAATTGTCTTTCTCATCTTTCTTAATGATTACAACCATCATTCTCTCATTTTTACCGCCTTTCAACATGCAGCCATGTAATACAGCGAGTCAAAGGACTGACTGGTAAACGTAATAGCATAACTAAGTATTTACGGTGTAGGCGGCTAGGATTTCCCAGATTAAGCTTGAAACACTATAGCTGCAAATTTGCTAATATCATTATGTGATGTTAGCAGAAACTGAAGCTGATAAAACAAAATCTCCTTTGGTTCTCTCCCCCCTCAAAGATATCAGTTAGTAAGTAAAGGCTGTAAAACGCATGAGATATATTAGGTTTAAAACCTTGCTCAGTGTCTGTGTGCTCCGATTACATGGGCCTCTTTTTGAAAAAGACGTGTCGAAATAATTTAGGAAAATTACTTTTCTGGACTCCAGCTTTTTCTTTCTCAAAGAGACAGGAAATAGTTTAGTCATAGAATGCAACCTATTTTATACAATCTAATTTGAGGGGAATAAGAGCATAAATACTAGCATGAAAAATGCATATACATGTTTATGTAGTCAGGTAATTCCATATATATATATATATATATATATATACACACTTACACGCACACACACACACACACACACGCACGCACACACACACACACACACACACACACACACACACACACACACACACACACACACACACAGGAAAAAGCCAGTGTTTTATTACTTTTAATACAGTGTTATAGTTTCTCAGATAATGGGTGCACAATTATATTCTTGCGCATGGATTTAGCATTCCTAAAGAAAGTGTTGTTTTGTGAAAAATGTTTTATTCACATGCATGGCTCGGTGAGTTCAGTAGTTCACCTGGTTAGATTACTGACCAGGTTTTGAGTGGCCTACGAGGTGAAGTTTCAAGGAGTTAACAGTATTACCTCCAAATGATAACCAACATTATTCGCTTCATCTGTGAGTGGTGTTTTGGCTTATCGCTGTTCATGACTCACACATTGGAAGATTTTAGTCTTTGGCTGGTAGACTGGCACTGCAGGATAAATCACCCTACTAGTGAAAGACAGGTATAAACTGACTTTGCAGTCACTGCCAGAATGAACGTGCATTTCAGCAATTGCAGAATTCAAAAATGGCACCGTACAAATAAATGCAGCTTATAAAACCCAGCCCTCAAAGGCTAGTTAAAAGGCTCTAAGCCTGGGGTGGCAGTGGCTAAATGGTTGGTGTCTCTATTCTGAGGTGGCAGGTCAGGGGAGGTGGGTGGGGGGCTTATCATCAGCGATAAATGAGAGCTAATAGCCCCACAAGAGAGGAGAGAAATGGCTTGTCTTTAAAAGCTGCCACAGTGTTTAGTATCTCCTTTATTATATTGGTGGTGGTAATGCGTTATGTCACACTGGTGCTAATACGCTTCTGCGTTCTGTCATCTGGTTTAAATGCTTATCAAGGCCCCGCGTGCGCAAGTCGCCCTCTTGTCGGGAGCAATTATCTCCCAGCACCGGCGGGGCTGTGGACTCAAGACTGCCGTCATTAGCGCTGGAGTGCCGTGACGCTCACGGCCTGAGTGTCTACCTCTTTCCCTTGCATACACTTACATACTCTCTCTTAATCTTTCTCTCAGCTGGTCTGATATTTAACCTCTTTGTTTGTGTTCAGCAAGGAACGGTTCAGCGGGGTGGAGGATACATTTTGTCTAAACTTAGCTCTGAACTGCCGAAAAAGTGAGAGTACCCTAACACTTACTGACACGCACTCAATGATTTTCAAGAATACTTGAAGTAAGGGCCAGCTGCACAAGTGCTCACTAAAAAAAAGGAGATTAGTCCAGCTGAATATATGACGTATACATGACGTCAGCTATCAAAGCAGACTACAAATATAAGCAATGGACTACAATTGTTGAGGAATGAGCCTCTCAGAAGTGATTTGTGAGGAAATTGACCACTACAGGGTTCTAGTCAGAGAACACAAAATCATAAGCTTGATCCAGGCACTTTAATTGTAGAATGGAATTACAATCATACTTTTGATTACAGCTTAATGGTGCATCATGTCTGGTTTCTGCAAAGAAACTTCTGTTAGTTTAACTAACACTAATGGTCAACATATCAACATACGCTTATACATTTAAGGACTGTAAAACATGTAACAAGCATATTCGTTACGTAAAACCAAACATAAACGGCAACAGTGACCGCTATTTCTGCAGTAACGCATTGGGACCTTGTTATTTGTGTATTCACAGTAATACAGGGCATGCCAACGAGGCTAAACAAATAGCCTAATACTAATTGCGGTATTTCACTAATAGGCTAATTACAGAAACAAAATTCACCAACATTTCAATAGCTCAGTTAAAACGCGCAACATTGACTAGACAGTGCAACAACAATCTCCATGTACAGTTGTAACCACGCAGTCTGTTTTATATCTGCATATACATGTTTTATTCTTTATTCTGGTATCTGTTGTCTCTATTGTGTATTTTACAGTTGTAAATGTTGTCTTCTATTTATACTGTATATCATGTTCATTGTTCACGGTGTAGCCAAAATTTCCTTCGAGATAATAAAGTATTATCTATCTATTTAACCTACATATAGAAATAATCAAGGTATTGTGTTACATGAGCCTTATAACAGTACAATTGTAATTTACATCGTCACTGACTTCTGCATTGGGGGCTATGAGAAAGAACCAAAACAGAGGTTGTGCGGGAAAACGGAAACGGAAACCAGCGCATTATTGCAAATCAGTATTTCAAAATAAAGGTCTCTGAACATACAAGTCTCTAGACTTGAAGAATTCACAACATCCCCCCCCCCCCCCAGGAATTCTTCAAACATCTTTGGTATCGTCCTTAAGAGCTGGCAGCACGATCAGGCAAGCGACTGGTCTGATGTATACTTTCCCTTTCACTAGAACCTCAGCGGTTCTGACGCATCAGTCTTGACTCAGGACTGTTTTAACAACCCTACCGATGGGCCATTGAGCAGTGATGGATCGATAATCAGAATAACTGAATCTACCTCAATGTTACCTGATGACTTCTGCCACTTCTATCGGATCTGAAGGCTAGGCAAATAGTTCCGCGTGAACTGATTCCAAAATTGATCCACAAGCATCTGTCAGTGGCGCCATCTTCGCCCCTCCAGGCCTGCTGGGACATAGGACACTTGAGGCAGTGTCGCATCCCGCCGCCCCATGAGAAGGATGTTCGGAGTGATGGGGTCAGGGTCTGCAACTTCAGCCAATAAGTACCCCAGTAGTTTCGAGTTCAAGATCCCTTCTATTTCCACTAAAGTCGTGTATAGGACATCTTCGGAAACTGCTTGGCTCCCCACTGCGACTTGGTGAGCAACTTTTATGGAATTGACTTCCCTCTCCCATATCCCACTGAAGTGAGGGGTATTCAGAGGGTTAAACCTGAAGAGGATCTGATATTCTTCCAGCTTTACCTTCAGTTGAAGTTCCATGGCTGCAAAAACCTCACGAAGCTTCCGCTTTGCACCCCGGAAGTTGGTGCCACAATCTGAAAGTATCTCCTTTGGTCTACCCCGTCTTGCAATGAACCGACGAAGTGAGAGAAGGAATGCATTTACGCCCATGAAGTTAAGAAGCTTAATGTGAGTGGCGCGAATCGTGAGGCATTTGAAAATGGTCCCCCAGCGCTTCTTAGTTCTTCTGCTAATCTTGACCAGATAAGGCCTAAAACAGTCAACACCTGTTGAATAGAAAGGTGGACAGAGTAGTCAAAGGCGCTGAGGGGGTAAATCTGCCATCTGTGGGACTTTTGGCTGAGCTCTCCGCTGCTGGCAGGACGGGCAGTTAAATTAGTGGTGTCTGACAGCCTGCAGTTCAGCCACATCTTTGATCAAGAGTTTTGTTGCTGGGTGCCGTGGGTCTAGCATAATGGGATGAATCTCTCCAATGCTTGGGTTCTGCAGCCTTCTCAGCCTCCCTCCCACTCGGAGTATGCATGTTGGAGAGTCCCACTCTGGGCAAGGTTAGCCAGACTACTATGAGTTGGCACTGGTTTTTGAATTTTGAGAGCAGTAACCTCTTCTGGGAAGCTTTAGTCTTGGCATCCCCTCAACAGAAGATTTTTCGCATCTCGGTGACAGATATGTTGGTTGTGTCCTGGGGGCACAGCCGCCCCTTGAGCACCCTGGCTCCTTCCACGTTCTGAATTAGGAGGCATCTGGGATGCTAGTAGTGGGTTCTACCATGGTGAGGCAGCAAAAGGTGATTCCTTTTAACTCTGATGAGCCCATTGTGATCTCATGTTCAGGCTTCTTTAGCCAGTGTTCGGCACTCTGTTTGAGAAAAGGGGGCCCTTGACTCCACTAGCTCTGCTCGTCCAAAGATAAGAGTGACTTACCCCTAGTTATATCATCAGCTGGGTTGCTCTGACTGTTAACATACTACCAAGCCTATCGGTCTGTCAGCTCCTGTATCTCCGACACACGGGTTCCCACAAACACCTTATATAGGCAGGAGTTCGATTGTAACCACTCCAGTATGGTGGTGGAATCAGACCATATGGCTGTCCGCCGGATGTTGAGTTTCATCTCTGTTTGTACAAGCTTGGACAGTTGAGCTCCTGCTATGCTGCGCAGAGCTCCAGACGAGGCATCGACTGTTGTCTTTTGGGGGCCACTCTTGACCGAACCATCACAAAGGAGGTGAGAATGGTGTCTCCTACACATACTGCAAGGTAGGCTACAGCTCCATATGCCCAATCAGAGGCATCACAGAAGATGTGGAGATCGTGCTCAGTGTCTGTACCCTCTGTAGAATCTGGAAAGTAACACCGGGGAATGGATATTCTGCTGAGATGTTGCAGCTCACCCTCCCAGATTTCCCATTCATGGTGGAGGGCCACAGGTAGGTCAGGATCTGTGTTTGGACCAGAGCTGCTGTATGAGCACCTTGGCGCGCGTTGTGAATGGGATGATGAACTCCAAGGGGTCATACTGACTTGCTAGTACTTGATATGTCGTCCTCATTGTCAGCGTTGCATGCTCAATAAGCCTGTGCTGGTATCCGAGTGTGTCAGCAGCGCAGTTCCACCTAAGGGCTAAGGTAGGCTCCTGTGGATCGGTTCGATTGTGACTTAGCCACTGTTCCGTAGCTAAGGATCTTGCTTCATTGGGGAGATGCGCGACTGCAGCTGGATGATTACTTGCCCACTTCCTGAGATGGAACTCTCCTTCCGCAAGCACAGTGCATAGCACATTTAACCTTGAGATGGAGGCTGGTATAGTGGGGAAGCTCTCGAGGCAGTCATCCACATAGAAGCTCTGCTGCACTGACTGTAGAGTATCAGGATGGCTGCCTTGGTGATTTCTAGCATGTTGCTGCAAAGCAAAGATAGGTGGGTCATCATATCGTAGGTCTCTCCAAATAAACCATAGGAGCGATCTGTCTACAGGCAGCAGACGGATCTGGTGAAACAATGAGCGGATGTCTCCGCTAACTGCAACCTGGTGCTGTCTGAATCTGAGGAGGACACCTAACAATGATGGGCCTAGCGTAGACCCAGGCAGCAATTAGTCATTAAGGGACACACCTTGGTAACTGAATGAATAATTTAACACAAGTTGTGCCTTGTTATGGCACACAAGGTGATGGGGAAGGTACTATACCTCCTCCGCCTGGTCCACCTCCTGTGGCAAGAGCTCCTTAATATACCCGTCCTGGAGAAGCTTGTGCATCTCAGCTGAGTAGAAAGCTGCCTTCTCTGGGTCCAGCTTGAGTCGCTTCTCTGTCGCTCTCAGGTGAGCTATGATGGAACAGGTGGAACTGTGAAGCTTAGGAGATCCAGGTTTCCTCAGGAGTGGTATTGCATATTGCTGGACTCCCTCAATGTTGATACATCTGGTTTTCGTTTCCACTAGTTCATAGCCTCCTGATCTTCGTGAAAACGAACTACCCATTCCTCATTTCGGAAGGGCAGGACATCAAGTTGCAATAACCTTTTCACATTTCAATACAGAAGGTCGTCCGGGCCAGCAACTGTGGTTTCGAGGCATTGTTGCACTGTGGTCAGCTCTGGGGCACACCCCTCCACCCCTTGCAAAGCCCATCCAAGAGCAGTGTAGATTGCTATGGGTCCACCTTCAACCCCTCTGCGACTTAGCTCGGTGGCAGTAATGAGGTGTACCTGATCTGATCCAATCAACACCAGTGGACGCTTGTTGGAGAAGGGCTACAGTGGGATCCCACGCAGGTGAGTGTATCGTCTCTGGAGCATCTGCACTGGGTAGGTCTGCTCTAAAAGGTCAGGACCTGAAGCAGTAAAAGCACCCTGCACCTTGTAGCGCTTCTGCAGGTTACTTCTGGAGGAGATTTCAAAGCTGACCCTTGATCCCCGGAGATGTGTAATGTTTGTTCGCAAAGTGTGTAGAGCATGAGTCTCATCTTCACCTTTTAGCTGCAGGCGCTGGACAGCGGTTAGTAGAATCATAGTTCATTGTGCCCCATCATCTAGGATCCCAAATGTCTCCTATGAATTTGAATTGTTGTGCAGCAGCACCGGAAGTAACTTCAAAAGTACTTTGCTTGAGGCTATGCTAGGTGTCAGGTAGACTCGACTTTCTGTGGCCCTTGCCTGTGAATTGGTTGAGTGATGTTGGACTAAATCGTGAAGCACTTGGAGATGAATGGCCCCACAGTCACCGCAGGGTTTCTTGAGGTTACATGACTCGAGTTACATGTGGGCACGAGTACACTTCCAGCAGCGCTAACCATTTGTTAATCACTTCTCTAGGTCTGTTGCTGACTGCTCTTTAATCTTCTGGCAATGACTGATATAATGCTCTTTGCTATCATAGAAAAGGCAATGCATTTTAAGTGTTCTCTTGTTATTGGGTGGAGCAGGATTACTGGAGACAATCTGTTTTGTGGGTTCTGCGCTGTGGTATACAGCTACACTTTGACCTTTGCCCTAAGCCAGATTTTTCTCTGTTTGATAGCGCTGCACTAATCTACTAGACAGGCGCTGCTGCTGGGCTTTACCCTGCAGCCATCCATTAAAATCTTGCAGATTGTGGGGGTTAAGGTTTGCACTGATAAGTTTGCCCTGCAGTTGCAGGTACTCGATAAAGCCATCTCTGTGATACTTGGGTAGCTTGCTGAGCAAGCGATCCACATGGGAGCAGCAGTTCAGCTTCATACCCTGGGTCCCTCCAAGGAGAGCAGCATACTCACTAAGAGGTGGGACCCTTAGGGCAAAGCTCTGGAAGGTACGAGCATCGCCAGACTTCACATCGGGGGGGTCAGAATAGCTGCTATTTCGCTTTGTGCTAGCTGGTGTGGCTGACCATACTGGAATTGCAAAGCTTGCATGGCTGCTGAGTATGGGTGTGGGTGGTGGCAGCAAGACTGAGTGATGATCTGTGCCTCAGGCAGCTTCAGGTGTTCAAGTACCTCGTGGTATTTGTACTTCTCGGCTAAGGCAAGATGCGGCTCAAGCAGATTGTCCAAGGCCAGCTTCAAGTTAGAAAAAATCCTTTTCACTATCTGTGGTGAAGTCTGGAATTCTAGGTTTTGGCACGCTGTATCCTGAGCGAGGTGGCAGGCCAAAGCTGAGAGGGACTACAGACTGACTTAGTGGCAGTTGCAGCTGGTCAGCTGGTAGTGAATCTCCTACAACAGGCGTGGATGATGGATGCTGCTGCGTTGCCATAGCTGTAGGCATAGCAGCATATTAGCGTTAGTTCAATGTGGCTTGAGGTATCACTGATGGGATTAGGTAATGCCGTGCAGCTGGGTAGCTGCAAGGCACAGGTAAAGGACTGTAGGCGGAGGAGTTAATGGCTAGTTGTTGCCATCCTTGCGGCTGCAGGCCTGGAACAGAATCATCATAGTGATTGGGTGTCCCTGTGACCTGTGACTGCACAGGGTTTGACCTTATGTATTGATGCTGAACTAGTGGTGGTGTCACAATACCAGATGAGATGGTTGAATAAGGGGAGCTTTGGCATTTTGAAGAAGTTGGAGGTATTGGAATGAATGCAGAGTCTCCTGTCTTACTTCTAGCTGTGGGAGTGCAATCTCTTGCCCTAGTCTCACCTTCTGGTCTCAAGGACAAACACTCTGATATGTATTTGCAGGCCCGGGGCTCCATGTTGTGTGTTTGATTCACTGGTGATGAAGAATGTTGCGGGGAGACGAGGCCTGTAGAGGCGCAAAGTGCTGATGGTGCTCTTCTTGGGGGTTGGGATCACCTTTCCTGTTGTGATCATCCTCATTTACCTCTTCTTCCATTAGAAATAGAGCAATATGTTCCAACAGCTCCTGACGAGGACGTTGTCAGTTTTCATACTGCCGGAGTTTGTTGGTGAGCTGGGCTACTTCAACATTCTCCACCCTCTCGTTCCGGGAGATGGATTGAATGAGTTTTTGAAGTGAAGTAGCGTTCAATGGGGGCTGTGCAAGGCTATGCTTCTGTCCATCTGGGAGGGTACACCAGCTTGACCACCATCCTCCACGTCCGCTGCTCCTCTCTGCTCCACTGGCTCTCTTTCAGTAGGGCGGGAGGAAAGGGCAGGTCGCTGAGGATTGTAGGCAAGGATGTAGTCATCAAGATATCTGGGAGTTTGGTGATGCCTCGCACGGCGCTCTAGTTCATTAGGATGGGTCTCACTCGCTAACTCATCTTCTGATGACATCATCTGCAGTAGTCAATTGATCCGGCTCAACGGACCTTTGCCAAGGAATGAGCCTCTGAGAAGTGATTTGTGGGGAAATTGACCACTACAAGGTTCCGGTCAGTGAACATAAAATCATCCGCTTGATCCAGGCACTTTAATTGTAGAATGGAACTAAAATCATTCTAATTATTACGGCTTAATGGTGCATCATATCTGGTGTCTGAAAGTACAAAGAAACAAGGCGAACATTCTGTTAGTTTAACTTGGCACTAATGGTCAACATAAGCTTATACATTTAAGGACTGTAAAACATATAATAAACATATTCGTTACGTAAAACCAAACATAAACAACAACAGTGACCGCTATGTCTGCAGTAACGCATTGGGACCTTGTTATTTGTGTATTCATGATAATACAGGGCATGCCAACGAGGCTAAACAAATAGCCTAATACTAATCGCAGTATTTCACTAATAGGCTAATTACAGAAACGAAATTCACCGACATTTCAATAGCTCAGTCAGAATGCGCAACATTGACCAGACAATGCAACAACTAGCATATAGAAATAATCAAGGTATTGTGTTACATGAGCCTTATAACAGTACAATTGCAACTTACATCGTCATTGACTTCTGCATTGGTGGCTATGAAAGAAACAAAACAGAGGCCGTGTGGTAAAACGGAAATGGAAACCAGCACATTATTGCAAATCAGTATTTCAAAATAAAGGTCTCTGAACATAAAAGTCTCTAGACTTGAAGAATTCACAACAACAATTATCACAAATTCAGTCAACTTTCATGCACCAGAATCTTTATAAGTGTAACAAGTTTTTTGCCCTAAAGAACCATGTATGAATTTTCGACTGCCAAATGGGTATAATTTGAAGCTTCACCTTGTATCAACGCAGTAATTTTTTTTCATCCCGAGTTGTCCACTTCTATCTTGCCGGGTAGATGTAACAGTGATACTCCAGCAAAAAGAACTCTGTAGCGATCGCTGCAACTAATCCACAAGTTTCACCAGAAGCCCACGGGGGCTGCCATGACAGAATACTTACTTTCACTGAACGGCTTTGTTTTTCCGATAGCCTTGATGCCAATGACAGCAACAAATAGAGCCAGCTAGCCCAAACAACAGATATATCAGAAATAATGACATCAATAGGATGTTCATCATTTAACCACTCACTGCTGAACATAAGCATATATATCTGCGGCAATAAAAGCACAATAACGTCTTTGTAAATACATTTAATTGTTCCGACATTTGTATTACCGAAGGGAGCTTTGGGTTAATGAATAACGCTGCCTTCCTCAGAATAGCTGCTGCATGACTACATAATTTCCCTAATCCGGCAATACACAAGCAGTTGACTTGAGCAGTACTTTACCTATTTTCTTACTACGCAGGTAATTATGGTTTTCCGTGCTTTTGTAATTTTGCAATTATTCGCCATCAGTGCCTTTGGAAAACACAAGGTAACTGGAGGCACTCCTTGAGTGCAAACCTCCGCCAAGGCAGCACAGTCGCCATCTTGCTAAGTGAACATGGCTCTTAAGAAATTTAAGGTTTATCACATAATTGAAGTACTTTTCTTATAGCCCAGGTCATGATATATTTTTGACATGACCCATATTTCACTTTTGCGAAAATGGCATAGGCTGAGAGCATGGGGGGAAGAAATCGCTTAGCGTTATGTCTCGCTGTTTCTACTAAGCCAAGCTGAACACTGAGAGTAGCGTTGGTTCGGTATGGCTCAGCGCTGCAGGAGGCTAGTTAAGCGCCACTGACATAACTAAGTTCACCTTACTTAGCTAGGTAGCGTGCACGCAATACTTTCTCAAAACCAATATTAGTTTGTTACCCAGCAAGCTAACATGCCTGAATTTACAAAGCATTGCTCGTTCAGCCACACATTTCTGTGACTCAGAGACTGGGTAAGCAGAGCGATGTAGTTTGCACAGTGCTAACATACATTGGGCGCTAAAGGAAATTACATTTGCTTTGCATGAAATTACGCAATTCAGTTATGTGATAAACAGAATCAGAAAGATATTGAGTAAATTTTAGGTTTGTTGCTCACTAAACTCGTTTAATAACTTTCATATGACACGACCACTCTTTTAAGATCCTACATATCTGCAACATAAGATTTTACAATGGTCGCTGTGGTGGGCATATTATTTGACCGATCACCATCAAAATCAATAAGGCCCATCCCTGATGTAATAGCGACATATCCATTATCCGTTATTCATTACTTTTTGAGTTGTCTTGTTCACAAACAAACAGACAAACAGCACCAGTCACATAAAAATAATAATATAATAATTAACTATCTGGATGTAGCTAACATCGGGCCATTTTTTCATGTCATCTACCCACTCTGTGAGAAATGACGGGTGAGGCACTGTAACGGAATTGTCCTTTTTAAAAAATGACTTTTTAAAAAAATCTGTGCTGTGTATCCACCTCTGTTTTATATCCATTTGTATTAGGTAAAAGATGGCTTTTCCAGCTATGCAACCGTAAACAAACACATCAACCAAGTGAGAAGAACCGACAGCCACTTAGATTTATGGGTAACGTCACAAAGTCATGAAAAAGGTGGATAGAAAGGCATTATGCAACTAATGAAACTGGAAAAAATGTATGCCATATATTTACCCTATATTATTTTAAAGTTATAAGTGCATACCATCAGCAGAAAAATCAGAGGTATATTTACAAATGTGGAACATTTATTTTGCTCATCAACATTGCAATCCAAATCTGTTTTTTTAATAAATTGTGTCAAATTAATAACAAACTTATTAATAACAAATTAAAACCCTCAAATGAATCGCTGAGTATAAGCTGGCTAACCCATGAAACCTTTGCTGCTCTGTGCAATCTTTAGGATTTAGCTAATTAAACATTTAGCACAGCTTTTACTTTCTGGCGATCTATCACCAAGGCAGCCTGCATGACCACAAATACCAGGAAGGAGACAGTAGTGTGATGGAAATCGCACTTCTCTGGATTACAATGAAGTTAGTCCTTCAGGAGCCTTCGGATAACTAAGCAAACGTAATGGGTATGATCCTCCAATGTTTGACGAGAGACTAATATGTTGGTTACATAGACATAGACAAAACAGGAGAATGGTTCTTGCAGGACATCATTTATGAAGTTTTGGAACACAACGGGGGCATTAGCAAGTCCGAACAGTATCACCAGATATTCATAGTACACAAGGGGGGTGTTGAATGCTGTCTTTCAATCATGTTCTTCCCGTATGTGCATCAGATGGAAAGCATTGCACAAATCCAGCTCATTATAGAAGTGGCAGCCCTGGAGATTGGAGAGTGCCGAGTCCATTCAGGGTGGAAAATACCAATTATTTCTTGTTATTGCATTTATTCCCCCGTAGTCAATGCAGGGATGTAGCGACTCATCTCTCTTGACCACAGAGAAGAAACCAGCTCCTGCTGGAGACAAAGAAGTCAAAATTATTCTAGAAGCCAAATACTTTATATACTCCTTCATAGCTTGATACTCCTGATTGGTCAGAGAGTACAGCCAACCCCTGGGGGGGCGATATTCTGGGCAGTAAGTCAATGGTACAATCATGGGGTCTGTGAGGAGGAAGTGACATCACTCGTGTTTTGCTGAATGCCATGCAGCTGTCATGATAGACAGGTAAACACCCTTCATATCCTCCTCATAATCAGAAAAAAGGGGTGCAGTAGGGCTGGCATAATTCATAATTCATGATTAAATTACTCCCCCTGGCCATGGTACAGAAAAAATGCTTTAATTCTAATATTATGCACCTGATTTGGGTGTAAATACCCTCAAATTAAAGCATAAATCTCAACGTTGAGCTCATATTCATGATTTAATTTTAAGTCCATTTTGGTGTTGTGAAAACTGCAGCAATAGCAGTAATTTTACCCATGTATACATTTTTATGACGCTTACTGTTTATCTTCTTGCCAAAAGATTACTTTCAGAGGGAGGGTTGGGGTTTCTATCTTATTCAGACTTAGAAGTCAAGCTGACACTAAAACTTTCAAAGAGCAATGTAATAATTTATTTGTTAAATATGATAATTAGCCCCGCTAAACGTTATTTCATTCAAACAATGCTCATTTGCAGCTCATCTGATCATAAATCCCAAAAACAATTAGCATAATGGCATCTATTACTATTATGATAATTTTTAACAAACACATTGCAAATGACCTTGTTTGCAGCAGTGAAAGCACAGCTGCTCTTTAACACTAGTTTAAATACCATTGATTAGTGACAAACTACAAGATAGTGGCCTCCTAAGAAATTTGGTCGTCTCAAAAACAACTGTCTAAAAGTTTGTTGACAACTGGATAAAACTGTGAATCCCATGAGAAAATAATCATTAAAAAGGTTTTGACCCAGCAAAACCATCAGGGGGTGGGGAGATTGGATTACCAAAGCCCCACCCAGCCAAGTTTATACATTATCGCTCCCATGACTCTGATCCCACAACATTAAAGTATTGATTGAAGTTTGAAATCAATATTAGAACCATAGTCTATCATTGAAACTTTTGGTACAGAAACAATGTAAAGTCTTTGGATGCCAAGAACCTATCATAACCATGATTACCACTATTTTTTGGAGTGATTTTGTGAAATTTGTGTAGTTTACATCATTAAATTCGAGGCAATTAGTCTGGGGAAGCAGCCTACATAGAGTTAGCAGTTTTCCCACCAGGGGTTCCCACTCTGAATCCAAGTAGATTTTTTTGCAAAGTGAATTTGTTTTTCTGTCAAATATGTGATCTGTAGCTTTTATCAGTATACAAACATTGCACATTTTGATGTTCAGGTTAAATTTTTTCACTTAATATGTGAAATTTTAAGTTGTTACTTGCTTTTTAAAATTTTGTTCCTGTCTTTTTACTGTTACAACTGTTACAAACAACCCATGGCCTTATCGAACATAGATGCACCGGTCAGTGGTACATGTTGAAGCATTATTGTTTTTCATTATCTTTCATATAGTGATGGGCTTGTACTGGATTGACTCAGATGGCCTGTCAATGGGGAGTTGTGTTTTTTCTGTCCTCTGGGAGGGTGTTACACCAAATATGTGTGGTACTTCAATCATTTCTGTGTTCTATTGATTCAATGCAGTTGATTTGATTTTAAGAGCTCCTCAAAGTGGTCTCTATGTGAGAATGTACTTAGAATGACACAGGAGATTAAAGAGAGGAAATTAGGTGAATTTGAAAGTATCAACAACATCTGGATACAAATATAATGATAGCTTTTAAAAATCTCTTGTTGTATCCACCAGCTGTTCCTGTTTTCAAATCTCTGACATTGGGGTTTGTGTAGGTTGAGCACTAAAAATCAAACGGTCTATGCAGATGTGTGTAATTATACTAGCTCTAATGATATAGGCTGATACCTGAATTAGGCGCATTAATGGAAAGAACTCTGCTGGAAAAACAACTGTTGTAATGAATTGAATTATTGAACTGAAACTTTGAAGCTTATAAACAAAATAAAGTCTATTTATCTTGTGTAAATGTCTACAGTGTAAAAGAGGAGCAATGTCAGCTCCTTACAATTTTTCTGCTAGCTTAAGATCTCAAGAAAATACATGCCTTCTTTGGCATTCATTACCTCCGCCAAGGCGGTTATTATTCTTTTTTTTTGCCAGTGTTGGTTTATCTGTCTGTCTGTTTGTGTACAAGACAACTCAAAAAGTAATGAACAAATATCTCAGAAATTTTGTGGGTGGGTTGCTATTTATCAGGGATGGACACTGTTGATTTTGACCGTGATAGGTAAAACAAGTGCCGTGGTATGGGCTCGACTGAGTGCCCTTCGAGTTTAATATATGACCTTTACATCCTGGTATTTTGGACTTGCTGTTATTCATGATATCAGGAGGATCTTCAGGCATGGAAAACTTCATGTATCATGATAAATGCATACATTATAAAAGTTAAACGTGTCACCCAATGATGGAAACCATGTGGTAGAAGAAGTTTTTCCTATCAGACAATCCAGGTGTGTAGAACAAAACAAAATGGAGGATATTAGCTTTCAGTGCCAGACACTTCCACGTCTGATTATCAGAACAAGGGAACAGGCACTCAGCTTTTTCTCAGTTGTGTTGACTCATACAGGCTAAAGGACAACTGCTGTGTCTTATGGTTTAACTTCATGACCAATCCATCCGAGCCCTGGGACTCCTGAGGGTAATGAAGACTCTGACCTTTTCATTGCCTCTGATGCTAATGCTAATCCCGCACTTCAAGCGGATATCAGCCGCCGGTCGCCACGGGGCCCCTCGTGCTCACTCGTATCAGCCCTGGGGTCCATTACACGGGAGGGTGACCCCACCCTGCTCCGAATCCCAGACTTTTGTTCCACACTATTAAGCATCAGCCCTGCTCTAGACCCAACCTGTGGAGTTTATTTGTGGTCGAGCATGAGCTCAGCAGGAAACATCATCTTCACCGATTGAATTGAGAAACCAGATTCAATGTAGAAACTTTGCTCGGTATTGTCACGGCACAGGATTAACGAGGGATTTTATATAAAGTTTCTGTCTTTAAGATTGGAAACCACAGGCATTAACCTCTGCGGGACACTGCAGAAAATATTAATCAGTCTCAGGTTATCATGTGTAAGTCGCGTTTTGCTCTGACTGTTGATGGAAAGAAAAAAATTTCCCACTGAGCTACTTCCCACTGTTCATCTGTGAGGACTTTTTCAGCAAAGTTAAATAAAGTAATGAACAAAAGAAGAAGATGTAATGAGACAGAGACACAAGCTGGAAAGTAAAAGCAAAATTTCACCGCCAAATGTGTCAGTAAGTTGCATACTGCGTGTGGTAAAAAGGTGGTTGTTCTTAACAGTTCTAAGGGACTGCCCCTAATTCTGGGTAAATTTTCTTTGCCTCCCATTACACCAACCAGCAATAAGCCATCAGATTGTTATTCTGAATTTATTCACTACAGCTGCCTATAGTGAATAATAAAAATGGCCTGGGCCCAATGCACTGTGCATGATCAGTATGTAAGAAGGGGCTGCCCTACTGCTGTACTTATTAGGGACATTTCACACTCGGAGGACTGGGCTCCATGGCTTGGGGCCTATGTAGACTCTGGGCAAAAAAAAAAATGTATTTCAAACAGAGCCCTGAACTAAAAGCCCAACTTCATAAGAGTAATGTCCTAGTGCCCAAGGATGTTAGGCGGGCAGCAGGAAAGTGATGGAAAATGAGGACACAAGTGCAGGGACGTGACAGATTACTAAATAAAAGTGACGTAACTAAACTAATACAAAAACTCTGGGGACAACAAAAGGGGAATGCTCTAAACGAAAGAGTGTTTCACATTAAGGCTACCTGCCTCTGAGGGGGAGAAATGAGGTTTAAATAGACAAGGAGATGATAATTAAGGAGAAACAGGTGAGATAATTACTAAGAAGAGCAGAAGGGATAATTGAATTGGGTGAAGGCAGGTAGCCAAAAGTCCCGAATGCCCAGGGGGAGGGGCATGACAACATGACACAGAATCACTGAGACTAGACTTTGAGGAGGAGAAAGAGATGTTAGAAAATAAAATGGAAAACAAACAGCAAAAATGAGTGCCTTCATCTTCTCCACCCATCCCCTTACTCCAGCGCACTGGCTATCATCTAATGCTAACACTGCTATGATCACAGCCGCACTCTCTGGTGCAGACCAATAGACCAATCTCTCACACATCATCAAAGGCCCCACGGGCTGGATGATACCCATAACAAGATAATAATAACATTATTTCTTCTTACAAAACATGTTTTCAATACAATTACCAGGGCCTGATTGAGGGCTGTAAGAGACTGGAGTATCTGATGACTGGCGCGCTCATGTGGGAGGGGAGATGGCTGTGGTCAGCCATTATACATGTAGAATTTTCCCCGTTTCCTATTTCGGACATATTTGCGGAGGTATTAGTGAAAGCATGAAAGGCCCCTGTGGTTAGATTCCTGCTCACCATTTTTCCCATTATTGAGAAAAATAACAGAACATTTCCTGTCAAACTGAAATGTAAGACACCCAACCAGCTACTGTAAGCTGAAAATTTTTGCTCTTAGATGCAGCACAGCCTCATCGCTTACACTGGATGCAATTACTGCCAGTAAAATTCTTTTGCACTGCGTAAATGCACTTGATATTGTCCTTTGGCTAACAATAAAATATCATTTTCATTTCGTTATCACAGAAAAAATTGTTGGCTGAAAAAAAATATACAAAACACTTCAATAGAATGCTTGTTCTATTGTCTTGTTTACCCGAGCTTGTAAAATAAATCTCAAAGATGTGTCTCATATGTGTAAATATCTGAAATCGGCTATAAGGAATAGTCTTAGATACCTATTAAGAAAGATACTGGGTCAACTCACTCAGTAGGGGCATGACTTGCGGTTCATGAATGACCACCACAGCATGGGATCAAATCCAGCCGTGCCAGTGCTGACTGTGGTCAGCAGCCTCGTCAGAGCACTGCATGATTGGCTTTGTGTGGTCAGGGACATGGGAGAGAGACACTCAGTCGCCACCAGCAACAGTGTCTGGACGCAAACGGGGGGATTTATCCTGCTGCAGCTCAGGGCGGATGCTCCTCGCGTCCAAAAACTCCTAGCAGAGTCCAAGCGTCAAATATCTTCTCATCCGTTACTTGGTTCACTCTGTTATAAATTATTATCTTCATGTAATTCATTGGTCCCTCCTGATTGAAATATAGTTATCTATTGTAGTGATTTTGCATCACGGTCTACCATGAGATTAAATCACTGTTTTGCTAATTTTGGGCATTTAGTATATTATTTTCACCAAGGTATCATTCTGAAAGGATTTTAATGGGGACGTCGATGTTCCTCATGTTTTTGTCATTGAATGTGTGCACACCTCACAAACCTTCTAATAAAAATGCTCCCACAACAGCTCTCTCGGGTTTCAGTGAAGTGATTAATTTGAGATGTAATTTCCTTTTCAGAAAGTCCTTATTTGGGACTTATTTCTTGAGTCCATCTCTTGCTGTAACATTGTTTTTTGGTTTTTTTTTTCTTCAATTTTATCCTTGTGATAATCATTAGTCATTCCAAACCTTTGAGTTAGCCCGGCCCAAGTTCATTCTAGTTTTGGACCCAGTGACCAGTTCAATAGCTATATGCTGCAGTTGCAGGCAGACACAGGCTTTGGATAATTCCAGAAAAATTCTCTGTGGGTCACAGCACAAATGACTGATCATATAAAGCTAATTAAATGCTAATCATATTATGATGCAGCACTGAAAAATATGCTTCCATTTCTTTCTCTCTCACATTCTCCCTTTGCGTGTCTTCAAGCAGCTTCTTGCTGTATGGATTGGTAAACAAATCATTCCCGAATTATGTGGGGATCGCTCATCATCGAATCGACTGGCTGACGCCACTTTTTAAATCATTACCTAATTGTCTTACTGCTCTATTGACGACACTTGGGGGCCTCTTATTTCTGCTGACACTGGGAGGCCTCCCAGATCTGTGTTAACCTTTCGATGTCCACCAACAAGACGCAGTCCTGATGATGATTGATTGGAGTGGTAACAAAAAAACCCGATCAGCACTGGGAAGGATCTGTGTAAATGAGACCCAAGTATTGATAGAGGGAAACTTCTGGAACTCTTATGCACATCAATGCTGTCCTACATCAGAGAACGGAGTTGGAATGAAAGCTGAGGATCACAATGCCATCTTAAATTAAAATATACAAAACTTAAATGAAAATGGACAAAGTAAACAAAATGAGGTTTTGGGCTTAAATTTAAAATAGTGGAAACTGCTTGTAATATTTCCAGTATATTTCAAATTTCAGTAATACATTGATGGGAATAGACAAAGTTGACAGAGAATTGACTGGCAGTTGAACATAGTGTTCACTACTTTCATGGAGAATTGTTAGAAAGCTAGACCATGATGAAATGACAGACGATGGGCAGTTCATTCAGTAAGTTGAATGTTGTAGACTTTTTCAATTGGTTTGCGAAAATATTATGAAAACTATGTGTTACTGGATAGCAATGTAGATGTAAAGCTTCTTTATATAAATATTTAAATGTCTACTGTACATGAGGCAGCTCAATGATAATATTCGTCTTTTAATAATTACTGTAGCCCACAGAGTCGACCTCGACGGCGATTTGCATATTCATTCCTATAATACTTTGATTCCCCCTCCCATTATTAAAATTCCTTATCTCAGTAGAGTTATGTTAACCTTTGGCGTGAATAATTCCCAGTAATTCAAACTTACTACTTTTCAAAATGGCTATGTCAGCAGTTTGGAAATAAGCACTGACGGTATCTCAGTGATAATAGGTGCCAGGCAGGCACCAATTCACCAGAGCCAGGATTGTATAAAGAACCTATGGAACCTTCATCTTACTCCCACAGTTCTATTTTTGATGATTTAATTTTTGCCTCAGGCCGAATCGGGAAGGAAAAGACATGTGACCCAGTCCCTGGGATCAGATCTCAAAGACAAAATCTGGTCCTTCATTTGTTCCAATAAGCTGGCATTAATTCAAAAACTAGGCTTAGATTCCACAGACACTCATCCTTAACTTCTGACTCTCAAATAACTGTGAATTTAAATGAATGATCTAAAGAAATCACATTCAACCAGTACCTAACTTATCCTAAAGTACATTTCTTGCTGAATCCAAAGATTTTATCAGCTACCCATATACCAACTCTGCATTCTTGATGCTGAAATTTCAGCATCTATACTACCTGTACCAGTTGAATATAAGGCAACACTGAGAAAAAAAAGAAAAGAAAAATCAAAACAGGATATGAGCAAGTATCATATAGGGGTGTTTCCCAAAAGCTTAGTTGCAAACAATGTCAGAAACTTACAATGAACAAAAATATAATTGCCCCATGTCAAATTTTTGAGTTTTTATTAAAATTAGGGTTATGAATTATGAAGCGAATCAAAATTCATTTTTGTTAATGACTAATCTTCAGATCACTGTCCATTACATCTTGATATTGGCATCTGCAAAGGAGTGACAATCCTTTGAACACTTTGGTGGTCAGGTTAAAGAAATTGAATGTTCAATATCCTCTGTGTCCACCATTTGCGTCTCTCAGAGCAACACATCTCCTTCACATGGAATTGATCAGGTTGTATATGGTGGCCTGTGGAATGTTATTCCTGTCTCCCCGGAGGGCCACACGGAGCTGGCGCACATTATCCGGAACTGGAACACGGTTGCGGACAAGTCGATCCAGAGCATCCAAAAGATGCTCTATGGGCGACATGTCGGGTGAATACGCAGGCCAGTCCAGAACTGAAATGTACTCTGTTTCAAGGAACTGCATGCAGACTGCTCTGGTGGACATCCCTGCATCCAGCATGCTAATGGTATGTTCCCGCATGAACGGAGTCATCTAAGGCATGATGACTTTTAACAAAATTTGACATTTTGGGGTGGCCTTTTATTGTCCCTAGTATAAGGAGTGTCTGGGTACTGCTCATTCTGTCTGATCAACATCTGGAAATGCCACACCCATGTACTGAGTGAAATCACTGCATCACTGAGCGAATGCTCACTGACAGAGAGATGGATTAAGAAATGGGAGACAAATCAAGAGAAATATCCCTATTGTACAAGTAAAAGTCAGCATATGCATCAATATTTGACATGGGGCATTTATATTTTTGTTCAGTGTACACCCATATGCCATATAAAGTGAATGGTTCCAACTATGTTAGCTAGCATCTGTGCTTTTTGGAAAAGTACACCAGAGAAAATACCCCTCTTACCAGCTGAAACCTATTAATGCAGGTGCCGGGAGTTAAGCAATTCTGAAGAAATAGTATTTGTCTCAGACCCACCCCAGACCTGCAGATGGCGCTGTCCTCAAGCAGTGTACTGCACCATATTCAGTGTGCGACTGGCCCACAGAGACATGGGCCAAGGTCCTAGATGACGATGATTGATCATGTTGTTTTCTTCATTACTTTAAACCTAATCAGTGCTAGCTATAATTTGAGTAATGATAGCTCATTATTGCTTGTTGTATAGTGTTAAGGGTTTCTTCATTTTGCCTCAGCAGCCGGCCCATAGGGAGGGCAACCAGGATTGTTATTTATATATTTACAACCTAATTTATTTTTTCTTGGAATGCTACCGAACTCAGAGTCCTGCTTTAAAAGCCAGAGTCACAGCAGTTTTCAACAGTCTTTACCCTAATATCATGGTCTTCAATCGTCACTTGAAGCAAGATGGGTCGCTGCTCATAGTAATCTGTAATACTAATCAATAAATAGAAATACTATTACCACATTTTATCAAAAAGAATAGCATAAAATCATTCCATTATAACACCAGCACAGGTTAATAATATATATCAAACAAGAAGGAAGAATACAGGCATGTGATCGGTAAAACAGGAAAACATCTGTGATAGGCTGTGATATGGTTCATAATCTCACTGAAATGAAATAATGGCTTTTAGTAATCTGCGCAACAATAAAAATATTGTTGCGCAGATTCTTAATTTTTAAGAAAAAGTATTTTTTTCAATTTGACATATTTTGAAGAAAATATTTCATGTACGTAGATCGTACATAGATTAAGCCAAACTTGCGCTAAGTTGATGGCACCTGTCTTTCCAGTATAAAGAGCATTAATGTGGTGTTAATGTAGCTCCCCTTCATTGCTTTTACAGCCTCTTCTTTTCAGCATAATGAGGCAGATCCACAATGCAGTAAGGTTACGCGTAGCCTACCTTACACAAACTTACTGCAGAAATTTGGTGTTTCTGCAGAAGCTTACTGCAAATCAATTGATCAGCTTTTACGGATTGCTGCTTAGGTTTGCTATGATTGCGTCAAATTGAAGGTCTTGTGAAAATTTGCAGATGGAACTGGGCACAAAATATTGGAAAAAAAGGACTTCCAAAGTGGAACGTACAGGTTGGCATATGTTCATGTGTCCACAGATCCACTGCCATGTAAGTTTGCCAATCTTTATTGTCACTTGCGGAGTGCTACGGATTTGTCTACCATATGTATGTTCAGGTAAACTTACTGAGTGCCAAACTCCTCTTGAGGAGCTTGACTACGTAGTGGATCTACCCTATCAGCTTTCTTATAAATTTGGGCCCCGCAGTCTTGTCCCTGGCGTACCCCTGTGTAAGCTGGTTTTAGGTCCAACCACATTGGTGATCCTATGCAACAAAACTCTTCACATGGAAAGCGTATAGTTGTATTTAATTATATATTCAAAATAATTTCTGCTATTTCGCATTAAGTTTCATAAAACAGGAGAATGTAACTGTTTGCAATGATTAAAGAATTGAATAAGTGGGCTCCTTGTGAAAGTGTGGACACCTGGCTGACAAATGGAACCATCTGGAAGAAAATGGAGAAAACAAAGCTAATTCAAAAAATGAGCAAATGATAACAAAACCTGTATTATGCCTGTATGTTCCAGGGGAAAATAAAAAATAAACACGTTCAGTAATGTAGTTGGAGGTAATCTCAGTCATTTATTCATCACCTCCCTTATGGAATGCCTTATATGCATGATGCAAGCTTGGAGATTCTTTGAGGTGTTGCAAAGCTACTCATTCCATAGGTACTAACTCACGCCCGGCTTTTGAACCATGCATTGGTAACAACCTGGATGGTCTATTTTCTTTTTTGGCTCGAAGAAATAAAATTTTCTAAAAAAAACTATGCTTTGCGATCTGAAAAATCAAAGATCAGGGGCTCAACCCCTGCAAATCTACTCATTTATTTATTTATTTATTTATTTATTTATTTTAACCATTCAAATACATTTTGAGTCTTATGTAGCCCCTGTTCTGACTTTTTTGGAACTTTGCAGACATTCAATTCAGAATGAGCAAGTGTTTCCATAAAACAATGAGGCTGATAAGGTTATCAAACATGAAATATTTAATTTTGCACCAATTTCAATTGAATACAGATAGATGATGATGTATAAATTTTGGCTTTGTTTTACTGGATTTTTTCATACCATCTTGACTTTTTCTGTAATGGGGTTGGTTGTGCATACTTTGACCATAAAGCTTAAATTTGATTGACCATGACAGAGAGCAAAAAAAAAAAAAAAAAAAGTCAGTTCATAATAACCACTGCTAGTGAGACATGTACTCCTGCATGAGAGTGTGTGTGTGTGTGTGTGGGTGTGTGTGTGCAGGGGTGGTCAAGTCATTGAAAGCACTTCCATAAATGCCAGTTTTGGAAGGTCTGCTTTGCGACTGTCGTACTATACTCATCACATCTTTTGAGCAGACACATACAGCTAATTAGCAAAAAAATAAATATCTGAACGTTAAAATAATTTTTCAAGGGTGCTCGCCGTAGGTTGAGTATTTTGAGTGTTTGTGTTTTTGCGTATCCGCATGCCTGTTCTAATGCCTGCGCTTGTGCATGCTTCTGTGTGACTTTGCATTCTTATGTGTATGTGTTTTTGCATTTTCGTCCATACTGCCTTGAAAGCTGAAAACCTCAAACCGTAATGAAAATAATAGGTGTGATTTTTTGGACACAGTTGAGGTGATAAAGCTTGATGACCATTCAGTTCTTTTCATCTGTGTCTCTTTGCTGTGTTATTTTACAGGTGTTTGTTGTTCTGGTTTGCATAGCCTTTAATCCTTTCTTCTGTTTTCAGTCCCCATTCTTCAAAGAGAGGCAAACACTTATGACCAGTGTCCAAGCAACTTATCGTACTTATTAATGTCAGAAAGTAATGGGGTGGGGCAACACAAAATCAAAAGAGAGTAATTTGCTTGTTTGAAGACAGGTCACATTCACGGTAATTCCTCCTCAGCTCTACAGCACAATTTTCTAGTAACGATGCTGTTTTATATGCTTAGATGGGAGTAGATACAAGCAAGCATTCCTGTGACTGTATTTTTTGGGCCAAGAGGCTCTATACCTTCCATGAGCTGTACAAAGGTTGATGAATGTTTATGAAGAGGCAAGAAACACAATTTGCACAAACTTTCTTATGTACAGGTAATAAACAGCACTGCTTTCATCTCATATTCCTTCTACATCTATAGACAGTACCGCAGAGTAAATTTTAAAATGATGGACGCTGTCTCAGAATGTCAGTAATCTGCGTTACATATGCTGCCCCATATTAAATTTCAAAGACAGAACACCTCCATGCAATTCACCATCAATTTGTTGCCTTTATTTATACCAAAAAAAAAAACATCTTGAGAGTGATTTGAAAGTAAGAGGAGAGACTGATTGAATTTATGCTTGTAAATACCTGACTCAACTGAATTAGCATCAGAAATTTTACTCTCTTTACAAATCAATTGTCTAAAGACTGTATATTCAGTTTGAGATCATTTATGAACACCTAACCCATCGGTAAATAAAGTTATTTACCATCATTGGGAATTCATCATTCCTCACTGTTGTTTGTATGTAAAATAACTGAGGCTTCAGCTTGTCTCGTGGTTGAAACGCTAACCATATGTGGCTACAGCTAGTGTCTGGAGACTGTTATGGCAAGATTGAGTAAAAAAAAATTATGATGGGTTTTACAGTTTGCATTTTATCTTGTACTGTAGCCATTTCTCTGGAGACTTGTATGAATCCGTTAGCCAAGCAAAACAGTCATGATTAGAAATTGATGTAGTCTACCCACCTGCTGCGTTGGTCTGGTTTCCAGTTCTGTCCAATCGTCTTGGCCTCACTGGTATTGCAAGGAGAGACATTGTGAGAGAATCATTAAAACTTGGAATTTCTGGTACTCTCAAATTGGCTGCAGAGATGAACACATGATTTCAATTTCCAAATCTTCAAAAACATAATATAAGTACATGGACTTTGTTGAAGGTCCTTTGCTTTAACCTATTCCCATCTGGAAAACTCTGGTTGTGAGCTTCTAGGTCAAGCTCAGGTGACTTAGTTTTTTTATTGAGGCGAACATACTTCACCACGGGGAGTGAACGCAGCTTGTTCAGTTGTGCCAAAAAACAATATGAGCTTGACAATGTATAGAACAATGATTGATGCTAGATACAGTGTGAGGTTTCTTACCCTGTGCATATCCAGGAAATCACACCCAGCAGTTTCCATCTGTGTTGTTATGGTTACTTCCAATGGATGGTATAATGAAAATTTCTTCTGACAACTGTGCTTTTTTCAATGGCAATACAATAGTTTCATGATTGATCCAAAACAGGATTCATAAGGCCTTACACAGACCAAACAATTTCAGCTCTTCTTTGGTTATATGCTGTTTCAACGATGTGCAATGGCTTCTCCACAAGTGATTGGAATGAACTAATTTACTGACTGCGGGATGAAAAGTTGGTACAGTACATGAGCTGGCTCTGCTGCTTTCGAAAGCCCTGGAAAATTGGGAATGTCCTACGATCATATCAGAGTGTCAAAGGAAACCAAAAAATTCAAGTCCTCTTGGATAAGACTCTACAAGCTTTACACACATGTATTGCATTGTATTGTATTGTATTGCTGTTCTTCCAGCAAATCCTGTGAAGCTCAATCAGATTGGATTTGAGCGTCTTTGAACTTCCGTCCTCAGGTGTCTCCATTGATGTTCAATGGGGGTCCAAGTGTGGGCTTTGGCAGTGCCAGTCAGGAACATTGAGAGACTTGTCTAAAAGCCAATCAAGCATTATCAATCGAGCTGTCTGGAAAGGTGGTTTTTGTTATAGTTTTTCTTCTTCTTAATTATTAGAAGTAGTAGTAATAGTAGTAGTAGTAGTAGTAGTCACTTTAGGCACTCTGATTGCAGTAGTTCATAGTGCAAGGTTCAGTTGTAGTAATTTGTCAAATTAACTAGCAAACATAGCTTAGCTGCGAGCAACAAAATACTTGAATTTAGAGGAAGAACTTTTCATCGCTTGCATTTTCTGCAAAACAAGAGGAACTGCTTCACGAAAATTCAAAGCCATGTTTTAGCTGAGGGCTAAACATAACAAGCTACATTCTTCTGGGCTTCATGTTGGGAATAACGAAAAGCAGACCGTTCCACCCTTCTGGGAGATATTTTGTACTTTCATGTTATTTTTATGTTTTGTGAGCTAATGCAACCTGCTTTAATTCTCCCGTTACTATATGTCACTTCCTGTTTTCCTGAGAGTCATGACAGGGCATTGCTAGATAGAGTAGCCTGTTTAACTTGGGGAGTTAAATGTTATATTAAACGCCTTGTTGTTGTTCCCTTGCAGAAGCATCACTTTTTCACTCCTTATTAATAATAACATGCACCTTCAGTCTTTAGTACACAATGCTACATCCTGAATCTCTTGTCACTTTGAATACAGTTTGGCTTTCTAGTTCCCATGAGCCACATCTATGATGGCAGCACAGATACCATCCATTTATCTATCGCGGGCGTATGCGGCACTGCTAGGAGTAATTTGGTGTGAAATATTCTCTTCGGAAAGAAAAGGGATTAAGGAGGAGGTGTGCGGCGGAGAGGGGGAGGAAGGGAGGGATAGCCACGGTCTTTTTTAAACATGTAAGGCATAAATTATTTCCGAGTGAGCGGGCACGATTCCACCGTTGAGCGGCCAGTCAATGGGGAGGGCAGAGGGAGGCAATGGCGCGGGGTAATGTGTAATCTTACTACTCAATGGGCTGTACCTGACGACGCGCCGCCGCACGCTGGAGGTGTCAGGGAGATAAATAGCGGAGTGTCCCCCTCGAAAAACATGATTTATAAGCGAGTGCCGAGACGTGCGGGAAGATGAAGCGGGAGCAGGTGGCTGGGGCGGCGGAGGGGGAGGAGAGCGCGGTTGGGGTCGGGAGGAGGGATGCAGGAGGAGGTGCAGTAGAGCAGACAGGGCAAAGAGGAGGACACTGAAAGCCAGGAGAAAATGGTGGGGGAGAGGAGTAAGGGCGAGCCGGGCCTCCTCCAGGACAGAGCACAACCCACCTCCCAAGATTATAGGAGTTTAAATTGTCGGTGTCAGATGAAAACCGTGTCTGTAGCATTTTGGCCATTTTGAGATTTTCATATCAGTTGATGCAGAAATGTTGACTGCTAATACTGGGAGGACCATTTAGAAAATGAACCAATGAAAGGGTAGGAAAATGTCATGTGACATAAGATCCGGATTAGGATATATTTGCTTAATGAAACCTCTGTACGTGATATTAAGTTATTGGGTGATGAGCAAATAGAAAATACTGTTTTCCAAAAAAAGGCAGCTTTTTTTCCTTATATTTCACAAAAAAGAAAGGTACCCCAAATAAGTTCAAAATAAGGAATTTTTTATGTCTCCTGAAAACTTTGCTCAATATGTGTACTAGTTTTTCATCTGACAGCAAGAAAATAATAATTTTATTTCAGTATTCATCATTAGCCCGCAAACACTTATCCATGCAAAGACTGACACAGTGGCACAGTGCACTTAACATACATACTCAAAGACACACAGTATACTGTATATGCAGCAGACACTCTGCATTAAACCAACCTGCATACATGCAAAAACACATCCTCTTGAATGAATTTGAAGTAGATTTGCACTCAGTTTATTTCTGATAGGACACTTTTAGAGACACAGAGACACAAAGAGACACTTTTATTAAAAACATACATTGAGTTTGGCGGTATGGCTTTGTTCGAGAGATCCCTGCCCGTCCAGCGAGGACCGGACATGACAATCAGTGACAAATAAGTAACATTTGCAAAAATGAAAAATATACATATATATATATATAAAACCCTCAAAGAGCCATATTGTGATATAGCAATGTTACTTGGGAGGGTATTTTTCAGGAGAAGAGGCTAAACTGAACTGAATCATTCTACCATTTCACCCTAGTTTCACTACAGCTAAATGTGCCATTCTGTGCAGCTGTACATCTCCCACCAAATCCATTCAAAATAAATAAATGAATAAATAACATAAAAAATGAAGCCCTTAAAGGCCTAGAGGGAAGCCTCAGTACTCAGGATAAGCGGGCTGAGTTACTGTGCTCTTCAGTGGTGAAAACAAATATGTCGAGGGGCGGGCCTCGTTTCCACGGCGCCAGGTTTTCGACCCTCCCCTATGACAATTACCTTTCTGGGTGTAATGAGATGATTGATATGCAGGAAGTATGGGCCTTAAAGAGATATTAATCATTCTCTCTGGTGATTATAATTGCATGTTACATCATCTACACATCGGCTTCCAGGCAAACAAAGGGCATATTTGCCCCTCACCTTGTTATTTTGTTCTGGTTTAACTTATTTCAAAAAATACTGCAGTACTCTGCGCCATCTGTTTTAAACCGCTTTCAGATTTGAGCATGCTCTAGTGGTGCTAGGACAGTCTTCAAAGTAACATTGAAGACTAGTACTTTTGTGTTTGTACGTGCCGGTGTGTGTGTTTGTGTGTGCTAGAACGCTTGTATGAGTTTCTAAACGGCTCATCCTTTGCAAAAAAAAAAAAATTAAATGTTGGAAAAACTTAATTTATTTCAAGTGCTTTTGGGTGGAGGGGGTTGATTGCAAAAATTTTAAACAGTGGGAAGTTTTGGAGGGTTGGGGGAAAGCGTGCCTGTGTGTGATGCTTGTGTGGAAATGGGTGCAGATACTGCGTGTGCATATGTGTGTATGAGTGCACACGCAGGAGGTTAGGTTGTCTGGACTTGTCTTCACTTGTGTTATGATCTATAGTAGGCAATCTCTGGAGGGCAAAGGTCAAATAATGAAGGGAAGGGTTCATATCGCCACAAAGGAGCCAGCCAGGTGTATCTGGAGAGCCTCTCTTTCAAAACCTCTCCAGCGAAGCACAAAATACCTATATTTAAAAAAATATACCATTCAACTCTTCAAAAATTCAGTTTGTACGCATTGTCAATCTGCATGAGTAGGGTGCCTTTAGTAAACTTATTTAAATGAATTACAGTATCTCACAAAAGTGAGTACACCCCTCACATTTTGACAATTAATTTATTGTCTTTTCAAGGGACTATGTTACAGAAATGAAACTTGAGTAGTCATTGTACAATGTGTGTAGCAGTGTAGATTTACTGCACTGTCCAAATAACTGAACTAACAGTCACTATTTCCAAAATGGGTGGCAACAAAAGTGAGTACACACGCCAATTGGTAATGGTCAATCAAGCAATGAAACCTGTCTTATCCATCATGTTCATGCTTTTGTCTGTTCCACTAGGCCATATGAGGTTGTCTAACATGTTGAAGGTTTAAATTGTGGTGCTTTGGGTGAAATGCTCTCATTCTGGTCACTGGATGGTCAACATGGCACCTCATGGGAAAGAACTCTCTGAGGATCTGAAAAAAGAATTGTTGCCCTCCAAAAAGATGGTCTAAGCTACAAGAATATCTGTGAAACCATGAAACTGAGCTACAGCATGGTGGCCAAGGTTATCCAGCGGTTTTCCCAGACAAGTTCTACTTGGAACAGACCTTGTCAGGGTCGACCGAAGAGGTTGAGTCCTCATGCTCTGTGCCAGATGCACAAGTTGGCTTCAGAAAACAGACGCAGGAGTGCTGGCAGCATTGCTAACGAGGTTGCAGCAGTGGGAGAACAGCCTGTCAGTGCTCAGACCATACACAGTGTACTGCACCAAGTCAGTGTGCATGGCTGTCGGCCAAGACGGAATCCTCTTCTGAAGCTAGCCCACAAGAAAGGCCGAAAACGGTTTTCTGAAGACAACCAGTCCAAGAACATGAACTACTGGAACCATGTTCTGTGGTCTGACAAGAGCAAGATAAACTTCAGCTCAGATGGTGTCCAGCATGTGTGGCGGCGCCCTGGTGAGGAGTACCAAGACAACTGTGTACTGCAGCATCATGGTCAGGGGCTGCATGGGTGCTTCTGGTCCCGGGGAGCTGCGCTTCATTGATGGAATAATGGATTCTGACATGTAGTGTGACATTTTGAAGCAGAACATGATGCCCTTCTTTCGGAAACTGAGCCGCAGGGCAGTTTTTTTCAACATGATAACGACCTCCAAGATGACAACTACCTTCCTGAAGAAGCTGAAGGTGATGACGTGGCCAAGTATGTCTCCAGACCTGAATCCCATTGAGCACCTGTGGGGCATCCTCAAGAGGAAGGTGGAGGAGCAGCAGGTGTCCAACATCCACCAGCTCTGTGATGTTGTCATGGAGGAGGATCCCAGCAACAACCTGTGCAGCTCTGGTGAATTCCAAGCCAAGGAAAATCAAGTCAGTGCTGGACAACAATGGCAGTCACACTAAATATGGACACTATGGCCACAATTTGGCATGCTGACGGAGAGGTGTACTCACTTGTTGCCACCCATTTTGGAAATAGTGACTGTTCAGTTATTTGGACAGTGCAGTAAATCTACTGTGCTACACATATTGTGCAATGACTACTCTAGAATATATTCAGGTTTCATTTATGTCCCTTGAAAAGATATCATAAATTAATCGTCAAAGTATGAGGGATGTACTCACTTTTGTGAGATACTGTATGTCCTCAGGATGATTGTAATTAGTGAGTGCTTGTGTAGGGTGGAAGACATGCCTGTTCTACCCTTTTTGCAAACTTGAGCTCACATAATGCATGTGCACTGACATGTAGAGTACACTTCTCAAGTTTTACGATGATATGCTAAGCAGTAACAGAGCAGTAATGCTTCAAAGCTAGTGTCCACACCAAGAGGATGAAAAAAGCAACAACTACAACAAGAAACTGAGTGAGTTTTTGTTTCCTCATCCCAAGAAAAAAAACAACACAATCTTTGCATTGTGAACAGCTGCAATTTTTTTTATCCTTTTCATTTTTCATTGCTGCCAGTTTTGAGCCATAATCCTCATTATATAGACCTAGCATTACCCTGGTATGCTTGTAGCAGTGTGCTAGCCTGGGTGTTTGTGTTCGTCAGCCTCATATGGAGGTTGGTGATGTTACCCTTGCAGATTCTCCTCCCCGTGATCTCCCAGTTTATTCCTAATTTCCATCAGATATCTCTCCACCCATATTACTTTTTTTGCCTGCTTATTTTCCAAAACACAACTTTAGACATTTTGAAAAAAACTTTAGCAGGAGGAAAAAAAGTGCATCCCATGTGATAGGCAAACACTACTATAGCTGGCAATAAGTTATAATTTGAAACTGCCATTGTACCTTACAGCAAGGCGCATAATCCAAATACTTTCGGTAACGTGTTATCCACTATAAATTATGCACAAAAAAGAAAGATGTAAATATTTGGGTAGAGTCAGAGTCATATGAAGTTTACACTTTGTGATGGGAAATGGAGAATAGCACAAACCTGAGATATTTCAAAGTTTGACCCAAGAGTAGAAAAAGAGGACCAGCTAACGCTGTAACGCAGGCCTGCGAGTGAGTTTCAGCATCTGCCACCTGGAACAAAACAACTTTTAACAACAACAACAAAAACTTTTTCAGCTGAGAACTTCTTGAAAATATTTTTTTCTACAGTGTTGAATTGTGACTGAATGAATACAAAATGCTGTGGATCTTCACAGCACTGGAGATGGGTTTGAAGACTGTCGCAGCAGCTGGCTGGGGGCTAAACGCTGACACGCTCACCTCCTGCCTACATTATCTCTCAACACATTTTACAGAGGGTTCATTTAAGGTTTTTCTGTGTGTGATACTCTGGGCCATGCGTTCTTGCTGTTTTTCAGCTGTTCTCTCAGCTCTATGGCACAATTATTCAAGAATTATGCATCCAAATGCCTTTATAATTAGTCTTGGTCCCTTGCCCAGACGAATTTCATGTTCATACCATTGCTATATCATCAGAATTGGTGGCAGCTAATTTTGACGGCTTTCACTGTCGCTCTCCAATGAAGAGTGATGCCAGCAGACATATATTTCCAATGTTCTCACCAGTTATGGTCCAAAATATTTTGCGCAAGTGTTATCCCACTTTTTGTACACAGACGAAAGCTTCAAGAATTCACCCTCTTGCCCATTTTTTCCACAGTTTTATTATGTCTTTTGATAACTTGGAAATTTGGAAAAATCCAAATATTTAATCAAAATACAGATCCACCCTTTTGTTCTTCGTTTAGTTGAATTCTGCCTCCCCCCTTGGCATTGTTTTTTGTGTATTTGTGGAGCGTGTGTGTGTGCGTGTGCACGTGCATGTGCGTGCGCGCGCGCGTGTGTGTGTGTGTGTGTGTGTATGCATGTGCGCATGTGTGTGAGGTTCCAGCTGAGATATTTCCACCGGGGGATACAGGGCAGTATGCAGATTTAGTTGGTTATTAAGCACATACATGCTGTAATTTGGCATAAGAATGAGAGGTTTATTTGAGTCAGGAGTTATCTGATTGGCTGGTATGAATGAGTGTGGCTGTGATTTTGCTGAGTGCTAAGGTGGCGCTTTGAAAAGTCTAGTGGTGCCAAAAAGCTTCCCCTCAAAAGTGGAAAAATTCAACAATTCGATACTTGCATTGAACTGCTATAATGGCATATTTATTAGTTTGTAATTCTGTGTGCCAGTATTGTCATGCATGTCACAAGGACTCACTTGCAGTGAAAACTGAAGGGTAAAAAGCTCTCTTGGCCTCACCGTGTGATAGCTTGTATCGCCTGCTCCTTGGGCCTGTCAGCTGACTCTGTGGATTGACCACAGTTGTAGTGGAGCTCAGAGAGGCAGCTGTGGACAAGCACTGCCTGATCCCTCTCAAAGGTCCTGTACCAACAGTTTCCTTAAGGATGTACCTCCTCTATATCACCTGTTCCAGGGGCGGCCACCGCCTGAGTGTATACTTATGGAAACACTGCTGCCTCATTGCCAGTGTTTCAGAGGGAAGACAAAAGTTTGGGCCACCACAACAAAGGCAGAGCAAGGTACTTCATTTTTGGAGAATGCAGGGTAATGTACCAAAGTACTTTTGCAATGCTTTGTTTCAAAAAAAAAAAAAAAAATCCTCAACGTGCTGTAATCAAAAATGCAAATTAATCATATCTCACACATTTAAACTGCAATTTCCTGTGTGGGAGGAGGGTGCAACAAATGTACACCCGCTTATTTTTGATACTTAAAAGCCGAGTGCGAATCAGCCTGTATTTAAACTGCGGAAAGCCTTAAGTTGCCATGGCAACGCAGATGATGGAGAGTAACAAGTGCGTTTTCTGAAGTGCAAACAGATCAGCAGCTTGTCCGCGGAGAGAGAGCAGGCTGTACGGCACGGATATTCTTCAGCTGTCATTTACCGATAGTGCAATGCAAAGCTGGCAACCCTTCACTGAATATCTGAATATTTGCGCCAAGAAAGGAGCGGAACTTGCCTCGGTTACGCGTGCTGACAAGTGTAACGGCAACGAGAAACAAGCATTCTGGAACGAAAAATCTAATCCGCAGCGCTCAGGCCCCCTTGAAAAATTGAACACATTTTTTTCTGTCAATTTTTCGAGGGTTGGAATATGCAACACGCGTGGAAATATGTACGTTTCAATATTCGGTTTGCCGGTTTTCCTCCTGCCTCAGCCCCCCCCCCTTCCCTCGTCGCCACCGTTCATTATTTGGCTTCAGACAGCGTAAAATGCGCAGCTGTGTAGACTGTCAAAAGCCCGATGGACTGTCAGGCTTGCGTGCGTTTTGACAATGGGTGGGGCTTTGCCGCGTGCCCCTCCTCCCTCCCCCTCCGCGCTCCCGTAACACCCCTCACTGTGCTTTAACCGAAATCCACTCCACACCCTCCGCTTTACCAGCCGGCGGGTTTATGCTTCAACACCGATTGCCATTGGACTGAGCCGACCCCATGCTGAGTGTAGCATGGTGCGTGGGGAGCGTTCAGAATGCTCGTCATATGCAGCAGATCACAATAAAAGAATATTTAGAGCAAAATTTAACATTGATTCTGACAATACTTCATGAGAGACATTAAATTATAATCAAGGATAACAGACAAGCATAATGTTGAAGCTGTGATTTTAGAGCTTTAAGTCATCTTCATTGTTTCAATTATTATAGAAAATGTGATTCTTATGACCAGGCGTTCAGGAAAAAGCGGAAATGAATAATCGTTAACAGTGCATGCAGTTTTACAAGTGTTGCTGTTTCCTCCCTTAGATTGGCCCAGATTTGGTTGCTGAAAACGTGCCAGACTGCATACATGAGCAGGCCTCTGGGGTGTTTATATTGGCTGCCTAGTAAAGAAAAGATGAGAGGAGGCACGTCTTTGACCGAATCCCTCTGCTCCAGAGCCCGTGCACCACAAGCAACTGGTACGCCAACAGGGGGGCGCTCAAAACTGGTGTGTTATCCACTGACAAACACTCGCAAGCACTTGGAATAGCATCTCGTGATACACCATTGCGTAACAGACAGTGTTATTATTCTTCCTTTCTTTCCTTCTTTTCGTCGGCCCGTTGATCGGAGGCCAAGCTGGCCTTCTCTTGGGGATAGTCTTCGCGAGTCCATTCTGCAACAGTTTGCTGTCACTTTTGATTACTCTATTTTTGAAGAGTTCTTGGTGTTCCTGCTTGCTGCTGGAGTTCTCCGCAGGGAGTGCAGTGTGTACAGGGTTAAAAAATAGCCCCCTGAGAGTTTACATATGGAATCAATTGTATACCACTATGGTGTATGAGTGTGTGTGTGTGCGTGTGTGTCTCAAGCCTCTTAGTTCTTGGGTGTTTCTGGACATAACTCTAATGAAAGCACTTTATGGAGTTACGCTGTCTCTATTCTTTGGGAAAAAAATGAAACCTTGTCTGTGCAGGGACTTTTGGGGGGAACTAGCTGGTTTTGATGGTTTACAAAAGACAATGAATAACACACGTAACATTATAATATATTTGCAGAAAATTGCAAAAAAAAAAAAAAAAAAAGGAAATAAGCTCAATTGGTAAATATATTATTGAAATGATATTTGATGGACGCATCTTTGGGAAAACTGCACAACGGCGATCAAACCCTGAAGCTCAACCGCTTGCTTGAAGACATTTTGAGGCACTGTATCCACTTGAAAGATGTGTAAAATTTAACCTTATTGAGCCATCAGTAACTCTCAGTTAAGGTGTGTTATGCTGGAAAAAAAAAAAATAATAAAAATCCAGTAAGTTAAGTACAACTCGTATTTCAATTACATGCAGCAACTCAAAATGGGCTCCACCAAAAGCTTGAGGAGGCAGTTAGAGGGTGAAACATGTTCTCAAGCCTTAAAACAAATTATATAGACTTAGAGGTTTCATTATTGCCCAAGTTAATACCAAACAATAAACTAGGGAGAGATGAAGAATTTTTCTGGCAAGCTTGAACTTTTGACATGATGAAAACAATCACTATCCCTAAAAAAGTTTCCTTTTTTTAAGTTGCCAGTCATTGTCAACATTTTTGATCAAATTTACAGATTTTTTAAACACCCCCAGAATATTCAGTTGCATAAAACAAATGGGGTTTTTAGTTGTAGACACAAGAAACCATTTCAGTCTAGCTCTATTGCTTCTTTTTTTTTTTCAGAAAACTTTTAAGTGTTGGTCATTTTTATCAAAAAAGCCACTTTTCAGAGAAATTTAGAAAAAAGCATATGAATTTTTTTAACAGTGACCTGCTGCCCCCCTTTTTTTTTTTTCGAAGTTGTCAACATGTATGAAGGAGATCCATCTCAGCTCGTCAAAAAGCTCACAATCATGGAACTTGCCCAAGAAAAAAACTCTTTTTGAATTTACATGTCTGCAAGATGCACCAGGATGCACCGTTTTCTTTTTAATTTGACCCGTTTGTGTCAGAAGAGCCCTAGCATTTCCCCTCACCATATAGCAGTGAAAAACTTTGGCGGGGAAAGTGATAAACACCAAAGCTGTTGCCCATTATTTTCGAAGCATCGAACCAAGCACAACAAAATAGCTGAGGGTCACACCTTTAAGGGACACACATTTTGATATTCAGTGAAATATGAAATAAATATATCATATGAAATAGTCAGCAAGTTATCTCTATCAGTCAGACTGAATGATTTAGCACTCTTCCTTTCATTAAATCGAAGATTAATTGTGTGGTTTACAATTGATGGTATTCGATGCGCGTCATCAACGTTCGATGCGGCCATATTGTTGACATCCCCACTAACATTCCTGGCGCGACTCTGTCGAGAGGCCTCTACCTCGCATTCTTTAGCGATCATATCAACCCTGGTTGGTTCAAAATGGTTAGCTGTGTGGTTGACGGCTGTTCTAATAACAGCAAAAAAAAGCAGCATATTTTTTGCTGTACCCACTGTGAGGAAAAGAGAGGGGAGAGAGGCAGAGGAGTTGAGCCAACGGAGGAGAGACCTGTAGTTAGAATCAATAGGAGAGACTTCAGGCTACTTCTTACAGCAAAGTCTGTTCCGATCATTTTACCGCAGGTAACGTTACAGTTAGATAAGCCAGTAAAGTGTGTGCCCAGCTTTTAATCACTGGTAGTTAACGGTTTCATTAGTCAGAGATCGTTTTGTCTGACAGTGAATGTTGCTTGATGTGATAAATGATGTAAGGTGCAGCTACCGTAGCCTGACATCGTTCTGGTAGGAGGCGACATCAGGACAGCTGATATGACAGTCGATATTATTGACTTAGGAGATTCACGGTGAGCTACTGTTGAATGGAGTTAATGGCTACATCCAAAAGCACCGAAGTTAAATCCTCCTTCTGTAGCTACACTTGCATCCTTTCCGTTCTATGGAACACAGTTTTATCCACGACGTCGGTTTTGGCATCAGCATTAAGATTTTGTATTTGTGTCTTAAGGTGCTATAAATTGCCTGGTTAGCACTCTCTTATTGTACAACAGAAATAGCCAGTTAAGACACCATAAAATGCCCAGTTAAGACACAGAAATAGAAAATATTAATGCGGACACAAAAACCGACGTTATGGACCAAATGCAAGTTTACAGAACGAGGATTTAATTTAGGCGCTTTGGGAGGCAGCCAATGTTAGCTTAGTTATATGAAATAGTTATACCACTCCGTACGCCTTCAGCTCCTGCGCCGTGTTGGCGCACACTGTGAGGATTAAATAGTGGCAAATATCGGGGTAATCCACGGCTGGCAGCAAAGATATATCTCGGCTAAACACTGCTTTGTCCAATTTATATGGATCGACGCCAATCAAACAAGTTTTCTCGTCATAGCGCGAAGATGATGCCATGACGGCCCGTTTATCTCATTTGAAATCTTCACTCTGGTCCTCAGCGGTATGTCAACAATATGGACGCCGTGACGTCAGAAGGCTGTCTGCGAATACCATCTATAGCATATCGCTTATTTTGGCTATTCCATAGATAAACGTGTAACTCGGTAGTTAAATGCTTGAATAAATAAGAGAAAAACTAACAAATTTCCAAAACCCAAGGTAGTAGATGAAAGAGTCAACTTTAAACAAATAGTATGTTTGAATGATATGATCACCATTGGGCGAAAGTTGATCATCTACTCTGGACCCAGCACTTTACTGCATGGGGTTTGCATGTTCACCTTGTGTTCAAGAGGGATTACTTTGGGTACTTCAGTTTTCTTCCATAGTCCAGAGACACACGCTAGGATTTAAATAGCACATGACAGTGCATAAATCCTGCATAGGACTGCTCTGCTGTCCTGTGTATATCCCACCCTCTTAGCCATTGGATGCTGCCCCTCGCTCCTCCTCCCTCCTTCGCAACCCAGGGCAGGAATAAATGAGATAGATGAATGGATGGATGGATGGTTGGATGACTAAATTGTGACAAATAAAAAATGGCTGCGTATTCAGTTCAGCAAGCAGAGTGAAAAGATGCAAGGCTAAGTTCGCAGCTCCAGGAAACGGTAAAACCAGAAAGCTCTTTGACCGTGAAATTGCCCGGGCGCGGTAATGGTTGTTAATGGTCGTGCTGTATGGGCAGAAGGGTCAGGTGAGAGAAACGGTGAGGTCAAGACTGTGATGATAGTATTTTTGATTGTACTCAACATATAATTTCCAACTAACTGACATGTAGAACTATAACTATGACCTAAAGTGTGGAATTTGGGGAGAAATTAGAGAGAGAGAGAGGGAGAGAGAGAGAGAAAAATAGGCCCATATGTACCCTGTATGACCTGATCTCACACTGAACATTTTAAAGATTGCAAGATTGGCTGAGTGATTTTCACAGTCCTCAGAGAGTCCTCTGATAGACAGACTCACTGGCCCATCCCTGGGGTCTTATTTTTAAACATTTGCATAGATTTCAAACCTTAATATACCCCCCCCCCCCCCCCAAAAAAAAAAAAGAAATAAAGGAGTACAATGAAAAATATTGTTATTCATGCAACTGTTGGTAAGATAAACTGCATGCAATTTTTATCTAATTAATCATAAATAACCTGGAATCTTACTAATTTTTAGTTTTTTTGAACTCAAAGTTCAAAAATTCGAAATTCACAAAGAAATTGACATAAGCACCATTTCTGTGCCCACACATTTTTTATAAATGAGGCCCCATATGAGTTGAGTATTACACAAAATATTGCGGTGTGTAACTTGCATAGTGCTGCTAAATATTACTATAAACTGTAAGCAGTAACTTCTCCGTCTTGGTTAAAGCCAGATGCCACACCATACTTTCTTTTCAGAGAAAAGATCAACATAGGCGCTCACATATACACACACATACTATGTAGTATTGATAATTCATACATGACCAGTCACAGGACCCCTCTCACACTCCGATTACACTTCAGCACAGGCACCAGTACGTACATCTCTTTTCACACCCTGAGAGGGAGCCCCTGTTATATGTATTGATTACTTGCCCTTTGAGTCATAGGCAAAGCATACGTGCTTTCCATCAAATGCATTACACTGCCAACCACTGACTGGGGAGACTGACCACAGGACTGTCTCCATCTCTGCACTGACATCCAACATGTCAGGATGATTTATGCGATAATCCCTTCCATCTGATACAGCTAAAATGCCCTGAATTTTTTCAAAATGGCGCACATTACTAAGGTAACGGTCCCCTTCTGCTCGCGTGCAGAAAGTGGGGATACTTTAACCTTTGAAATATTCTTTGTCTGGATTGCAATTATGGGCTATTGCTGTCTGTATAAAACGGTAATTTTTATGTGGCATATGCGTGAGGACGAACGACCATTAAACCGGAGTGCCGAGTTAAAAATGCTACCGTAAATTGTTCTCTGTGGTGCATTACGAAATAACTGGAAATACCACCATGGATCAATCAAACTAACAAATTCATCTCCAAGAACGATAAAATTTAGTCAAATCATAATTTTTTTCATTTTCTCCATATTACCCAAAAATAACTTCCAGGGCCAACTACATAACCCTCAAATAATCTAACAGAAAAAGTCACTTTGATGTTGAACAGTGCTGGACTCATCTGGGTCAGTTTATCTTTTTCCGTCCATTTTCTTTGCTAAAATAAAACAGTACTCTGCTGGACCACTGATTATGAAGTACTAATAAGTAATCCCCTGTTCAAGTATGATGGGAAATTTAACTCATACTTGCTCTACTGATCAAGGCTCCATGCTCCAAGAACACTGTTAGAGGCCAGTTCTTTGTTTTTTGGATGCTCTGAGCATCCAGTAAGTCTGAGGTGATGTCACACAAATCCTGTGTTTAACAGAGGGCTCTGTTTCTAATCATCTCTGGTGTAAA
Organism: Gymnothorax reevesii; assembly: GCA_029721435.1. Lineage (NCBI taxonomy): Eukaryota > Metazoa > Chordata > Actinopteri > Anguilliformes > Muraenidae > Gymnothorax > Gymnothorax reevesii. The sequence goes on along the minus strand of CM056574.1, from coordinate 23,857,890 downwards.
TGTGATACAGAAAAAGCAATGCAGAAAAACCAAAGCAAAAAAGAATAATATAACTCTACTTACATGCAGAGTAAAGAGTTTTTATTGCATAATTTTATTGCATACAAAACTAAAACACATTTGGGGCTTGATTGCTGCTCATATACCAACTAAATAGATTCTAAGATGAGTTACATTAATAAGCATTTTTTTTTCATTACAGATCTGATAAAAGATAAAAATAGAGTAAAACTTGATGATATAGGAATATGTTTTGTTCTCTTCTTCATGGGAACAAACTCCAGAAAGTTCCAATGTACAATTTAACATTATTGACTTAATGCAAGAATTAGATTTACATTTAGGAAAATATTTCATTTTGCTGCAATATTTATGAAAAAAATAGGAATATGACAAGACATTGAAAAGTATGGAATAAGAAACGGAGGCTCCAAATGACTGATATTTCAGGAGAGAATTATTTACTGTTTTACCTTTCACATACAAATTAATAAAAAAAATACATACTACATAAATAAAAAAAAAAAAATAATAAAGAAAGCACAACTTTTACAATTTAGCTAGTTGTGTCACCATAAATTTCCAGTGAAAGATCCCCAAAGTCGATAGGATGAATCAGACGTAGTGAATGCCATGGGACATAAATAGTTTCGAAACGGTTCCTTAGCATCGCCCACTGAGGGTTTTACCCAGTAGCCATACAGCAGAAAGGTACATTCTGAGGCCATATTAAAGTATCAGTCTCCCAAAATATCCAGGGGCCAAGGACAGCCAATCAGAGCTCTCCATTCATGTCCCTACCATGGAATTAAGTGCGACAGTGTCTGGGCTGAAAACATGGTCACTGCATTTAAAACTGTCTGCTACCTAAAGGTCAGGGCTGCAGCTGGAGGTGAAATCTGCTTTGACTGGTGTGCGACTCTTCACCCTCTTAAACTCAGCTGTCATGGCCTGAATGTCCGCCCTTCATCATTACCGCGTGACACCGCTGGCTCACTCCTGACAGCAGCACCGCTTACTCCTGCTCTTTTTCGTGGTTATGGGGGATTTCACCTGATATGATATACACCTTCAATTTGTATTTTTCATCAATTCCTGTACATTTATGTTCTATTTTAGGCCAAGCTCTCAATAAAAAAAAATAACAAAATAGGGGCACTTCAGTCAATATTACCTCAGAGAGGAAGCTAAAACTGACCATTACCTTCATACATTCTAACAGGTTTCACATCAACGACAATCAGGCAACTAAACAACTTTTTTTTTTTTTAAATAATAAACCCCCAAAACACTGGAATCGATCTAAAAACTGCAGACTTTACTAAATTTTACTTCTAGGTGAGGCCAGTCCAGAATATCGCTTTGATTTCTAAAAAATGAATCAATATTGAATGCTTGGCTTTAGTAACACATCATGACTCAAGCAACCAAACTAGTTGAAATATCAGACACTGATGTGCGCACTCACACTCGCACCCACGTGCATGTACACAAACACATACGGACACACATACCATATTTGGGGAACAGAAATAGAACACATAAGCACATACACAGTCTTCCCATCTCCCTTTGTACAACATTTTGAAATACCCCACCCCTCTCATGGCTAAAAGCCAATATGTGTTTATTTTATAATTTAAAAAAATTACAAAATGTGATCGCCTCACTGGCTACGACAGCTGAAGCCTTGGGTGTTATACAGTATATCACATGGAAAATTATTCCACGCATGTTACCTCACCCAACCGTCCTCCATCTCCTATCCTCCTGCACAATATTATGGTGGAAAATTAGATTGGATTATAGTTGCCTGGAAGTTAATTTCCCTCTTTCAAGTACTTACATTTAGGGGTCAGATTAGGCCAACAAATCAAAGCATTTGGAAGAATAGTTTCTCTCCTTCACTCCCACCTCCTTCCCTTCCTTATATTTTGGCGTGTACTGGAAGAGGTAGCCTGCAGTGTCGTGCCAGTGCATTCCTGGGACATCTACAGAGGCAATTTCTAGATGAGACATTTTAGAAATTCGGCAGAACTCTCCCAGTCACCAAATGGAATGGGCTCCTCTTGCATGGTCAGTTAGAAGGTTGAGTTCAATCGGATTTAGAATGTCAAATCTTGCTCCTGCAAACACTAAAGATAGTTTCCCATCTGGACACTTAAACTGCGGTATTCAACCAAGAAATGCCAAAAAAGCGTATGTTTTTATCCCCTTTTCTGCAGTTAATCAGGAGCTTCTTTAATGAGAGCAATTAGATAAAGAAACAGACTCAGTCAAGCCACGAGTGGGTCTTAAATGTAAAACTAATAGCATTAAAAAATGTTATTTCTAAATCCACCAATTAAATTGTTCTTTCTTGCTATCTCTACAGCACTTTTATAATATCACCATTACAATTTTTTTTGCTGAAAGAAAGAATGACATTTACACCACCGACTCTTGAGGGTCAGCAGTTGCTCAGCTCTGGTGTTGTTCTCCATCCTTTTGGCTTTGGAACCACAGGATAACCTTATAAGTCAAAATCTTTCCTTTGCAAAATGACAGGACAGAATTTTAATCATAGCCCTGTTTTGCTGTTTGGTTCGTTGGGTATGCAGTGTGCGCAGTCCATAGGGGCGCTATGTGAAGGGGGGCACCAAAACCATTGGCCACAAACAGTTTTGGTTCAATACTCACAAATCTCATTTTATAGCACAGTAAGGGAAAGTTTGCATCATCACATCTTCATTTGACTTGTTATTGACTGCTGCTGGGTATGGAATTGTTGCTTTTGTTATTATGTTCTGTTATTCATGCAGCATGTGTCTCTCTCTAAAGGATTTCAGTGCATTTCATGGGCTGCAGTATTTGTGAGCTGATGTAGTAAATGAGCACACGCAGACAGGCTCTCATAAGTAAGATGGTTGTTACCGATGGTTATGGGTGGAGTGATCTTGAGCTAGTTTGGAGCTCTGCATCAGCTACTGCTAACATATTAATCACCATGCCAGTATCTCTGTACCAGATCTGAAATGTCTATTATGCACGCTGGGCACAGCAAATGCACAAATTTGTATTTGTTATTTGTTAGATTTGAAGCATTATATTTTGGAAAGTTTACATGTTATTGTGAAAAACATGCTACAGTTGGCAATGGGGCTAAATGAACTCGCCTTATTGGTTCTTTCTCATGCCCCCTATCTCTCTCCATCCTTTTTTTTCCCTATTTCTACACCCCGCTCTTTCTATCTTCTCATGCATGCCTTTCTTGTTCATGGTGGCAACACTGACCTTCATAGCAGACGAGGATTCATCCGGGACAACTGACCTAAAACAAAAAGGACAGCCGTTTGATGACCTGTCACTGTCTGAGGTCCAGCACTGGGTCACTGCCTGCCGGCCTTCCCCCCTCCCACATCCCTCCCATCCCCCCATTTCCAGTAACATGCTTGAGGACGCCCGTCCTGACACATGAGAGCTGATGTGTGCTTCGCTCCGTCCCTTACTGCGCCAGGCAGAGGCCCACGAGGGGACCAGGGGTCGGCAAGGGGACGCCTGACCCCCATAGGTCAGGCCAAGCTACGATCTGATCCAATTCAGGCCCTGAGGAGGAGGAGGGCTGGAGGGAGAAGGGCATCCATTCCCTCGCTCCGTCCTGACCTCCGCTTGCTTGTGATCTCCTAGCCCGTCATAAAATCAGGAAAACACAAGCCCTGACGCAATTGGATCGGACAACGCCTCAGAGGGGGTCCTCCGATTTCCACTGCCCCCCAGAACCTTATCCGAGGACGGTGTCACTCTCTGGTTGGAGCGAAATCTACAACCACCAACGGACAAAGGAACAAATGCTTGAGATATTTCTAACAGGAAAAGGAAAGGAATGCTGAAGGATTGGATTGCTAAACTGCTTCATTTGTGGCCCCAATACGTGGTGTCAGGCCTGCCCCTCCAGATCCGTGCATAGATCCAAAATGGCCTCTCAGGCGAGTATCGGATTACTCGCTGCTTTCTTGAAAAGGTCACTGATGGCAGCTGGGTAACCTCAACATTTAGCCCAGGTGGCTTCGGTCTGAATGCTCAGGTATTGTGTCTAAGCCAATCTGGCAGTAACCTGGTGTTCTTGTCAATGCCAATCCACTTTACTTTAGAGTTAACAATTTTGCCTCTCTCTTGAATAAAACATAACTCTCTACCTAAGTGTTACCTAATGAATGGCAAACACTACATTTTAAGGGTAGTTCAGTGAAATATTTGCATTTCCCAAAAGCCCCAAAAGATAGGAAATTAATCAGCCTCTTCTCACCATCAGTGTGAGTGGAATAATGATGGAACTATGCTGTAATATCTGAAGTTATGAGTTGAAAATTAGTTTGAAATTTGTGTCCCTGACTAATCGTGGCAATATACACTACACACAGTCAATACACTGTAATGCAGGGTTTATCAATGATTCATCCCAGTTTAATAACACCATTTAAAGTCTGCTTACCAATAGTTTGTGGATAAGAAGGATAAATGGAACCAAATACCCCACCCTGGCATGTTGAAAATGAGGCACATTTAAATACGGTCAGGATATAGACAAGGATATTGCACCAGGATTTAATGAGTAAAATAAAATACACTGCATTGTCCCTGTAGTAACATTGACAGTTTTGAATTTCAAGCATTATGCCCAGTGGTGTTTATACTCTGTGGATTACATTGGGCCTGATTGAGGTTCATGTCTTCTGGGGTTTTTGGCAAATGTATCACTTTAAACACAGCTTTTGTGATTTCCTTTATTTTTACATTGAGAGGTTTAATCAACACTTAATATGATTATATATTTACAACCTTCAAAACATTAACATAGTGCATTCAACATTAGCTTTTGTCAATGGGCTGAAAATATTTGTGAGGTTACATGGTATGTGAACATCACAAGTCAGAATGGTTCACATTGGATCGCTAAGTCTGCTACCCATAGTAAGTAACTGTTTGCTCTTAACGATACCTGTAAAATGAATGAAACACATTATTGCTGAACAAAGACAGACCAATCTAACAGAATTCAAATGTGCAAATCAGATTATGAAAAGGGATTTTCTTCGCTCTTCTAGCATTGATTGTGACGCTAAGGAATATTACACAGCTAAATTACACAAGAGAGTTAGGAAAGGAGGTGTTAGTTAGCTATGTATCCTAATGCTGCTTACCACCATAACGGGTATAATTATTTTAATGACAGATAGTAAAAATAATTAGTTTGGGGCTGGTTGTTGTACGCACTGAATAAACACACAAACAATGCATTTAATTACCATTTACTTTTATTCAGTTATACCATATTTCACACCCTGACAACATTTCAGCCTGAATTCACACATAATACTAATGAACAGAGCAAGGGCTGAATGAACACAGGGTACATTTAATTATCTTCACTTTTTGTATATATTTCTCACCTCCTACTTTGGGGATTTCACTTTCCTTGTTTTGTCCAGTAGAATCCTTTCAGCCATCCCTTTGTACTGGCTCTGCGTTTTGCAAAGGGCAATGGACGATAGCAAGGGTGTAGGTTTAATGTGAGAATTGGTAGGGAGCTGGAAAATTTTTGTTAATCTGAATGCAGATACTGCCTTTACTGTATACAGAGACTATCTGAATGAGGGTTTCTCAGTTTTTTTTTCATTTATGCTACGCAAGGTGCCTTTAAAATTTTCATACAAAGATGCCACATACATAAACTTGCCACAACCTTAACTGACAGCTGCAAACCATATCATCGCACTCATGAAACCCACTCAGATCTAATAACCTAACCTAATAATACCAAGTGAGTGGATATATAACTAAGTTAGCCAGCCAGCTCGCAATCCTCTCTATTAAGCATCTTAATATGCAGTAACGCAGTTGCAGCCGCCATCAACACCTCAAAATAGACCACCAACTATGAATTGGACAAGCCGCAAACCGAGTGTTAATCGGACTGGATCATGTTAAATTTATGATTACGTGTTTCTTTCATTTCCCCCACTGAGCAAAAGTTGGTTCGGACATTTTGACTTTCAAAGGTTATATTTGCTGAACATCATGAGACTAAGTTTAATGCTGTCACTATAATTCCACAGAACAAGTCATAATGATGACCTCACCTGAAGCCCTGATACACCTGTGTCCTCAACAGCTTGCTCTGTTTCTCTAGCTTGCTGCTGTGGTTCCTGCATATATAATTAATTAATAATGGCACCTTTGTTGGATTTGTCCATTGAAATTGACGTCATAATTTGACATGTCCAACTGGCTTATATTTTCTACAGCTAGCATCCCGATTACTAACCAATGCCATTGACTTAGCAACAACTTACACACTAAACTAGAATTCATCAGGTCTCGGATATCACTCTTTTCACCAGCTGTGGTGCCTTTCCCCTTATCACTTTGAGACCTTACATAATTTACACTGAAGTTCAGATAAAATATAATTTTCACAAAGTTCTAATCTCAGCAAACACCAGGCAACCTAGCTTGCATAATTCACCATTTGACTTCATCCAGGCAAGTTCCCAACAAAATTTTGAAAATTTTTCTGAGCCATTTGCAAAGATCAAAAAGAGCTTGTGATAGAATTCTGAAATAGTATCTTTCTGCGGGAAATGAGATCATGAAATGTACAACATTTTTTATTTGAATGGTCAGATGAGTTTTAGATGCAAAAGAAATCACATTTCCACCCCATTCTGATCAATTGAAATGATTTCTGTAGACAGCATCAGCCCTCTCAGCTCAGTGTGAGTCCAAAGTGAGTCAGCCGCACTCACATTGGAGGCATGGCAGCCTTTTCTCATTGGAGAAAATACATCCATCCCGGCTGACTCTGAGCAAAAGGCAGGGACCCAGCCTGGACAGCTCGCCAATCCATTGCAGGGCGCACACACCATTCTCTCTCACTAGAAATTTAGCATCTCCAATTAGCCTGATATGCATGTCTTTGGGCTGCAGGAAGAATCCCACTCAAACACGGGGAGAACATGCAAACTCCATGCAGAAAGGCCCCAGGCCAGATTCGACCCTCAACCTTCTTGGCCTGAGGCAACAATGTCAAAAAAGTAGTCATGGCAATTTGAGGAATGAGAAAGAGCAATACTAAACAAATATGCAAAAATGAAAAGTGTCCAAAACTAACCGGATCAGCTTGTTAAATGTTTTGAGTCCAGTCAGATTCTTTCTCATTTGTCAAGACATACAAAACACTTTAAAACTGCATGGCTGGTTCTGCAGTTTAAAGGCCAATCTATTGGCAACTAATGCATGCGCAAGGACTGTCTCACTGAAGGAACCCTCCTCTGAATTCGGCTATCGACACTCGCATGACCAAGACAACCAACTGAATCGGACAGTTGAATGAGAGAGCAGGCCAGAATACGCTGAACAAAACAGAATCAATCGGCCACTAGAACCTGGAAAAGAACAAAATGACCAATTGAATTAGACTGTTGAATGCGACTCATTTAATGTGTTTTCCAAGTTATGTTTATTTTCCCTCTGGAGCATTGACCCTTCGCACGATATCACATTGTGCTATGGAGAAATGAGTGGAATATTTCAGTCAAAAGAATCAAAACTCAAAAAGGTTGGAGTAATTTTGATGTATCTTTACAAGGAATCAATTCCTTACGTGGATTCAGTCAGCCCAACACAATATTATTGGAATGACAGGGAGCAGAAAATGTTTTTGGACCAAGGAGGTGACTAGATGTTGTAATCAACACGTCCTGGAGCTGATTCAGAGATCTATCCACTCAAGGGACATTTTAGCCAATGAGAGGGCTGGATTTCATTTTTTTGCCCCTCAAAGTTTCTGTTGCAATGCCTCGGGATCATGTTGACCTCCCGGCCAAATCCCACAGATGACATTAACCCAAGGTCAGCCCACCCCCTCTGTTCCCAAATGGAACCACTTTATGCAAGAGGCAAAAAACTGATCCAGGAACAGGGCTCAGGGGCGTATTCTATCAACTGCGTGAATGATATCATGACAGTCGGCTACATGTAAAGCTGAATAGATTCTGACAGATAGGGATCACGCATTCTGTGCAGCATCTGATGTTCTCCCATTTGATTTTCAACCCACAATAGGGAAAGAAAATTAAACAGTGAAGGTATTTCTTTCATCAAGTTGATACAATTAGGTTTTTTTAAGATCCATAAGTCCTTCCATTACGCCCATTTTTTTCCTCAGTTTGTTCAATCTGTCGAGTTCAAACATCTGATCGCGACTGTAGATCATTTGACTCCAGTGACCAGTGCAATATTGAGAGAGTGGCAACTACATAAGGGATCGATTTACTAGGACATTTGCCTCATGCTAAACTAATGAAGCAACCAACTTAAGATGCAAAGCAACCATGATCAGTCATTTTTTTTGCCTTGTTTAGTTCACTTACCATGTTATGGGTCGTCCCTGCACTTCAGTCCACAGTGTTCACAATCCGGATGTCTATTAATGCTAGCTCTGATCTCAGTCCAGTCTATTCATGGTCCTATGTTTAATGGTTCAAAAAAAATTATTAGACAATCTAATTGATTCTTGGTTGAAAATAATAATCCCAATTTAATCAACAAATTGGTTGGTAACTTAATGAAACTGGAAAGTCGTGGAATGTACCAAGTTAAACCCAAGTACAGTGCTGTGCAACAGTCTTAGGCACCCTACATTTAAAAAAATTTCAATCTGGCTTTAGATTTTTACTTTTTGTTTTCCACATTGGTCTTGCTGAATATAAAAAGTATATTTGAAAATTCCAAACATTAATTTGAAAAAAAAAAATAATGAATAAATGTTTGGAATTTATTAGAAAACAGTTGATACAGATAATATAGCCATGAAAGAGCCCTGATGTCAACATCATCATGGCTGTCCGCAATTACTTGGAGGGACAGCTGTAAGTGAGACAGTCAGTCTGTAGAAGAATGGAGGCAAGTTTTCCCTCTCTGCTTGGAACAAGTAAAAAATTGATGTTCTTATAAAACTAGAACAACAGGACAGTGTCCCAAATTTTTTGGCAAAGTGTATTCACACCAAATATTGGTTTGATTTAGTTTTTAACCATTTATGGCTCTGTATAGTACATTAATCAGTTATTAGAAACTTTTAATTTCATTATGTATGCAGAATATTTGCCCTACAAAATTGCTTTAAACATGCATAATGCTTTTGCGCATGCCTATATATCGGACTCAATATCATTTTCATCACAAGGTCCATTTTCAGAAAATGTTAGAATTTTTGCTGTGAGCACTTCACAGAAAATTTGATTCTTATCTCTAATTTGGCAAATACTTTTGCTCTTGAACCTAGAATGTCTGATCAGTCATACACAACTCACGCTGCCATCCGAACAGTTTTCGTCAAACATGTCCGTTAGCCACTGCCTCCTTACACACCGTGGGTGCAGCCCTTGCATGCACAAAACGAGAAACCCAAACATGCTCACTTGAAATGCAACAGATAACTACCACAATGAGGAGGAACTTAAGGATCGAAGAATGCGTACCAATCTCGACTGTATCCCTCCCATGTTCCTGTGCAGCATAAAGCCAAATGAGTGCTGTTTTCATGTGAATGTTGCAGCAGTCAGCACTGGCATGGCTGGATTTGATCCAAGTCCGTGATGGTTGCCCTGGCACAGCAAAAGGCACTCACTTTTAATGACTGAGTGAACACAGTGACCCCAAACAGCCCATTATTCAGTGACTTTTAGGTCATACCAGATCATTATACTTTATTTGATTATATCCAAAAAGTAAAAGTTCATTGAATGTTAACAGTGCCTAAAATGGGCCATTAACTTTTGATTTTTGCCCACACGCATAGATTACAATTGTTAGCGTCAACCTACCAGTTATATACCATCATTCACTGATGAAATACTAGTGTTCAGTCAGGAAAACTCACGTTTCAATAAAATAGAACAATTTATTCATGGGTATAAGCATTACCTTGTATTTTGGTGGCGGTTCTGCTCTGGAGGAAGGTCCTACCTAGGCACAGCAAACATACAAACATAGTCATGAACAGAAATCAAAATCCCCTCCCCCCCATGTGAGCAGAACCAAACAGGTGGAGGCTGGGGTGAAGGTGGCAAGCAAAAACCAAACAGCATGTTGCATAGCATGAAAAGTCATTGCCAACAGCAGCGGAAGAAAGTGAGCTTGACGTCTTTCAAATAGACCGCTGTATGACCTCGTGATGTGTATGCTCCAATTGTGTGCCTGCTGATGCTGATGTGCTGGTAGCTTACCAGGCTGCTGTCATGCTGTCAGCTGATGTAGCTCTTCTCGAATTTCCTGCCTGAACTAGTTACACTCAATTTTGTGACCAGTTTCCATTTTCAAGCTGTAGCAGCCAAATTAAGGTACGCTAAATTTTTTCAGTGTTTTGCTATAAGATTAGAACTCCAATTAGATATGACATCCCCAAATAACAAACTGATTTTTTAACCTGTTCATTAGACCGACCTCAAGTTGAACTATTATATGTAAATTGTAATGGGGGTTTCTTCTCTGCTTTAGCTTAGGGAAGTACCACTGGCAATTCTTTTAACCTCAAGCACTGTTTTTTTATTTTTTATTTACGGTTTGCAGATATTTATTGGACATCCTATCCAGTATGATTTTGCTCCAAATCTCCTTTCTGATTCCCAGTCAGACTGTGTTATTTCTAATAGAGAACAGAATCGCTGAAGGAACTGACAACATTGGGAAATGGGGATTCAGTGTTTACAAAAATGCCTTGGGCTAAATTTGGGATAACAGATTCTCTGACTCTAATGAGACTCCTTTTTGATTGACTAAATATGGCAAATGACAAGTTTGAGGGAGAGATTAATTTTTACCTCTTGAGACAAAAAATTGGTTTCAATGGACATGAAAAATTTATACCTGCTGTATCAGTAACTGGTATTGAACATTTGAAAGTAATATTTTATTTGATTTAATCACTCTAATTCAATAAATTGACTAGAAATGATCTGATGTCATTAAAAGACAAAAGTAAATGAGCACATTTCTGGTGTTACAATATATGTGTGTGCCCTGGCAGTTTTATCCACAGTAAACACTTTTCCAAGTCTTTGGGTTGGTGAATGACATCACAACAGCATTCCCCCTGCCTGTTTTTACAAATTCACCAACAGCATTTAACGACCCACTGAATATGTAGTGTTACAAGTGGGTAAGGAGGTATCCCCTATACACCACTGTGTAGCCAGCAGCCATACCTCTGTGCGATCTGCTCCAGCTCAGTTGAAGCAAAACAGGTGTGGGCTTGGTTAGTACTTGGATGGGGAACCACCTGGGAAAACCAAGTTGCCGCTAGAAGAGGTGATGCTGGGCCAGTAGGAGATGATCATCCCCCCCAGTGGAAAATGCCTCAGTGCAGTGATGGGGACACTGTACTGAAGGAGACGCTGTCTTTTGAAAGAGATGTTAAACCCAGGTCCTGACTCACTGTGGTCATCATATATCCCAAGACAACTTTTGACTAGACTACAGGATTTCCCAGTGTCCTGGCTAAATTCCCAACCTGGTTCTATCAACCTGCCACCTCATCATCCCCTGCTCTAATTGGCTATTCAATTCATTCTCTCCCTCTCTACCTCAAGCTGATATGTGGTGACCATTCTGGCGCAGATTGGCTGCCATCTTATCATCCTGGTGGGTACTACACATTTGTGGAGAAGAGATGAGATTACTCCGTATGACTGTTATAACAGTTTAAAAGTGCTTTCAGCATCTATGAGAAGGTGCTATATAAAATTCATTCATTTGTGGTATTAGGAAAGCTTGATGACCCCAGGTTCTAAATAACAACCATGGCTCAGCAGTGACTTGACCTTTGTGTCAATGTTATAATCGCTGTAAGAGTTCATTGTAACATTATAAGACTCTCAGCATTCAAAAATAAATAAATAAATAAAAACTCAAATACCTCAGAAATCGCTTGTGATGTAAAATTCTGAAGAAGCACAAATGACGATTGACAAAAAAAAGTTTTATTCATCAAACAGGAATGAAATGTAAAGAAATTAACATGGAAAATGGTGATAGATAGATTCACTTAATAATTCATTAAATTCAGTGACATTTTCTATGCCTTGCAACAATACGTTATCAAGACAAGCTGTTTAACGATACATCTGACTAACAAGAAAACCTGGTTTGAATGAGCGACAGTTTGCAACCACCCTATACTGCAATAACCAGCTGCAACAGGCCTCAAGCTGCACTGGACAAAATAAGATCAGAGATCTGTCTCAACGCCTCAACCAGAACAAGCTCCGTTCAGCGTAATCAGTGGGAAGAGATGCAGTTTCTTCCCACTGGACAACAACCAGTTACAGCCAAAGCTTTTTTAAATCATCAAAATACTGTACTAATAAATATATAATCTTATGGTCAAAGTGTACGTTTTGCACAGCGTGATTCCCGCGATAGCGTAGCCGAGGCGGACCCGCTGTGGACAGTCTTTTTGATGGAGGGTGTCTTTTTCAGCTTCCCGCTGTGCTGTAGCCGCTGAAGTCTATAATAATGTGTGACTCATTTTAAGACTTGGAACTTTTCAAACGGTCCCTTGCCTGTAATGGCTGTCGAATGAGAGCCGGTGTTGCTCGGGAGCGGGGCGGGGAGGGGAGGGGTTTGAGTGACATATCCAGAGAGGGAGAGGATTTGAGGGTGTCGAGATCCCGGGGCTGCTTTAGAGTATCGTCATGTTAAAAAAAAAAAAAACTGTGGCTGATTTCCTCGTGGGTTCTGCCGCATGCTTCATAACTGCCATTGGGCTATCGCTATGCCGGTTGCCTAATAGAGTGCATTCTTGCATACACTGAACATGCACGCAAGCATCCTTAAAAATGCATGCTCACTTATATACATGCACTCCAAATACTTTCTCTGAAGACTTGTATTCTAAGAGCAGACCCACAATATTGATAAGTTTGTACTACCTTAAATATGAGGATCAAAAATAAGTATGCGATCTAATTGTGATTGTCATTTTAAAATTGCATTTCACACTTTGGAGCAAACTGTTTTGGATATTTTGCCAAATGTTCAACTTTTCAAACATAAGTAAAAAAAATGATTAGTTTTGCTAAAGATGGAAAAAAAAAAAGCTTGAAACTTAAACCTTTAAAATTCTTGAACAAGTACATCTCAGCGCTGTCATAGCTTTATACAGTCTCCACATACAACTGACCTTGTGTGACTTTGACCTCTGACCTGATGACCTCCAAAACTTAATCAGCTCAGCAACCCTCTGTGGGGTGTTAGTGTTTTGATTTGGTGTTAATCCCTCCATTCCTTCAGTAGAAATAACACGGACAATAAATTTGGCAACATCATGAACACGCACACTAATGGACAACAGGAAAACTGTTTGCCACCAGCCCATTGTGTGTGGCAGAAGCATAATAACAGAATTTACTGATGCATTTGTCACCCCATTATTGGTGTTTTGCACTAAACAAAACTTGAATAAAATTAAAATTATGAAATTCTGAGAAGAATACAAAACTTGACCATAATTCAAATTTACACAGCCAGCAAGAGTTTATGGTTAACCAGTGTTAGGCAGGTACATGACGATGGGAGAAGTCGCCATGGCTAATGTCACACGAATGACACAGAGGAGGGGGGTTATCCTTTGTTGAGGAGAATCAAGGACTAAAGAAAAAACGCGGCATTCTTGGACTTAATGTATTAGCTGAACTGGGCCAAATCTGCCATTTGCATTGAAAAAGCACGTCCGACCATCACCCCTCTTAGTACATCTGAGCTCTTGAAAATTTTGCGACACTCGCTTCACTTCAAACACCGATCAGTACGTTTGTCATTCCATTGAGAAGCAATATCTCCTCCACATTAGTACCCTGTGAGAGGCAACCTATTCTGAGAGAGAGAGAGAGAGAGAGAGAGAGAGAGAGAGAGAGACCTCTCTCATCGCGATTGCACTCTCCGGAGCAGTGCGGGTAATGGCAGCTGAAGTCGCCGTAACATAGGCCTCTAGAAGAAAAAAAAAAGAAAAAAGAAAAAAATACAAGAAAATGAAATTTCCCCCGCGGATTCAACGACGAGTATAAATGACAAACACACAATTTGCTGATGATGTCTTTGCAAAATTAAAGTGCGTTGCACAGAATAAAGTTATCAATTGAACAGATGAATGGTAGCTACTACGCTGATATCCCCGCTATGAAACACTTATCCACAGGAATCGCAATTTTTATTCGCCGGAATATCAGTCAGTTGAGCACTCCAATGCTTAAGGAGAATAGGAGAAAAAGACACGGACATATGAATGCGTCGTTGCCCGCTGGTAACGGGAGATCACAAAGCCCCACGACCACACTCACCTCACCGCATGTGCGCTCCCACTGTCACAGCCCGCCGGTGCAGGGCCAGGCCAGAGCTCAGCGCGCGCGCCCGACGGTGTGCTATCAATTATTCAATCATCAGAGAAAATATGCCTCTTGAACAGGACAGAACACACTGTTCCTCTTTAGCCCTTCAGCGCCAGGTAGCTAGGCTACTTCATGCAAGACAGCAAGACCTTAATGTTTTTATTTATTTCTGGGCATGTGCTTTCGTCGCTAACACTTGATAAAGTAGTTACACAAAAGTGTTCGCAATACAAGCGCGCGAATACAACGCCTGAGCAATGATTTTTATCGGTTTTTACACGATAAAAAATAAAAATAATAATCACACCTGTAAAAAAAAAATGTAAAAAATCACCAACTCAATCACCACTGTTAAAAAAAAAACGAGTCCACACATACACACACGCGCACAATTAATTGTTTGTTTTGTTCTATCCAACATCTGTGCTCACGGGAATGATGTGTGAAGGTCACTGCTGGGGAGAAAAAGGCTACAATAGTCCAGTACGCAACCTTCAATTCGACCTGTTCGCATTTTCTGCTCCATAGATAGACCAGGTCCCGAGGTGAAATATCAGTTGAAGGCCCAGTTCGATCTAGCCTTAAACATGCGTTTGACAGTAGCCTACATGATGAATTTACTACTTATACCCTATATCTGCGCGTATTACTATACTGACACTAATAATAGTTAAAAGCAAAGCTGTCGGTATTCAGTTCTCTGAATGAATTCTGAATAAAACTGAAGACAGCAAAGTTTGGACTTCGACTGGTATTTTATAAAAAAAATAAAAAAACTTTTCTCAATCTCTTTTATCCGGCATAGCCCATGCAGAATGGTACAAGTGACAATAGGCTAGTCTATGTCTTTTACATGCAGATACATTTTATGATCAATTAGTGCTTTACTGGCCACTAATAATTGTTAATGTGCAGTTTTCCCCAGACATTCATTATATACGTTTGTAAATGAAAAAGAGCATTCCAGCTTGTGTCACTTGTGTCACATCTTGGCTCTGATTACGCCTAGGCTATCGCCAATCCTTGGCATTGGGGAACTGCACAGCAGAGCCGTATTGGCTTTGTCCGCGGACATTCAAATTTAACACTGTATTCGTCGCTTACGACTCTAGCATGATAAATAAATAAATATTTGTCACAATGATATTTATTACTGTTTTAATGAAGCTCGACTACAAACTTTATTTGTGAACCGCAGTGTCCACTGAGCGGCGCTGCAGCCCACCTAATGGAAGCATCTCCTTGCCATTTCGCCGCGAATCTCGCGTCACTCCAAATTTAATGGCTGTCAGAGAGAGGGAAACGACATACTTGCGACAAGTAATTAAAAACAAATTACAGGTAGGAGCTAGCTGAATGGTGGAATATATTGCCATTAATAGCAATTTAGCGTGCATCTGGACGGCAAGAAGAATGCACGTTGGCTAAATAGCTCCAGTCAGGAAGAATATGCTCAGGGATGTACCCCGCTTCTAATGCTGTGCAGTTTGTGGTTATCATTGTTGAAGGATAAAGACCCAAAAAGGCGCAAGAGTCAAGTTTTGTCCTTGTGAATCTGTAGTAGTAGTAGTAGTAGTAGTAGTAATAATAATAATAATAATAATAATGTCATTGACATTTTACGCCAGTGTTTCTTACATGAATTGTAATAGTGCAGTGCCCAATAAGTTCATAAGATTTTATGCACTGTACTTTTATACACACCCTTGTGCTTTCGAGTCCGGTATTAACCTTCAGTTTAACCGTGACATCAGACCGGTAAGGGGTGTTTCTCTCAGTGGATTGCGAACCTTGAGATGGTTGACAACAATGTAGTTATGATCGCCTGCACTACGAGGGGCTTTGTTTTATGATTTTTTGAATTCCCGAATTTCCCCCTCCTTGACAGTCTTCCTTTTTATAGCCAGAATTGAGAGATGATAAGGACGGAAAAAAATGTCAACAACAACAAAAACATTAAAATAATAATGATTATGATAATAATTTTGTTGAGAATGTCCATACGATAAACCTGTTTCTGAGGGACAAAAACAACAACAGCAACAATACTAATGAAAGCAAAAAAAGTAAGAAAGACAACACTTCACTCAGTTATTTTTTTTCCAGTTTCTGGGAAGTTTTCACTTATTTAGCCTAAGGAAACCCAAGTGGCACAATGTTAGTAGCATATTGTGCAAAGTTGTGAGAATCTGTTACTTCACAGAACAGTGACTTAACTTCAGTGATACAAATTTAAATGAAAAAGTTCATGCTTAGTATTTAGCAAGATAATGAAACAAACTTATTATTTCCATTGTCATCAAAATAAAATCGAGTCATTTTAGAATAAATTTTAAAAGTTGCATAAATGCATCACTTCAATGATAACTTTCATGGCTGTGTTGAGATTTAACCTTCAGATTCTTATAACAAACTGTCCTTGTGTAAAAATGCTATGAATATGCTCAACAGCTGTTATTGCCAAATCTTTATTCTGAGTTCATGAATATTTAGTTTTTTCTCTTTTTTTGTTAAACAAGCATTTATATTTCTTTTTTCCATCGCTGACTGCTTTAAAATTGTGGTTATGCTAAAAATTCTGACAGGCAGTTAATATGTTTTTTGATATTCCCGCTAGTTTATTTGTTACCATATTTTGTTTATTTATTTATTAGTTCATTTGCTTCTTTATTTCAGTGAAGATGGATGAAAGCTTACGTACTTGCCGGAAATACATTTGTTCTTCAAGTCATTCCATTTTGTGAAAAAGTTGTATAAGTATTTGCGTGAATAAGAAGTTACTGGTCCTGAAAGTTTATTTAGCCCATTATATTATGGCAGCTTAGGTTACAGAGTTTTTCTTAATTAACTATTGGAAATTCTGATATTATGTGCAGATTTGATAATTTTCATTTGTGTATGTTTTTTTTTTAGATGACACTGGGTTACATTTTTTCAAAATAAAACCAATTTAATATGAATGTTTAGTGGAATGCGTTATGCTACTTACGCAGAATGTGAAACAACATTCCTGAAATGTTAACAAGGCTTCTGCTTGTCATACGGTACCAGGGGATGAGAGTCCGAATACAAATAATCATGTATCACTGCAAGTTTGGTTTTATAGTTTTGGGAGCAGTTTTTTTCTTAATCCTGTCTTCTTTAAAACAAATACATCTTTGTCTAAACTTTTTCTGCATGTAATATAAAATGCTGAGATGTTTCCCTATTTTACAAGTTAGACCAATTCTTTTTTTTTTTTGTTGTTGTAATTTATCTCACATTAAAACCATTTCACATTTTTTGTGCACTATTACATATCGGAAACTTTTTTCTTTCTCTCTCTCTCTCTCCCTCTCTCTCTCTCTCTCTCTCTCTCTCGAGAAGTTCATATTTACATTTTTCGGCTTAGGGATTTGGTAGCGCGGAGTCTGTATATTGTTGAAAACTTCAATGCTATTTATTTCTTTTTCTATCAGTTTTGCCAGCTGTAATTAATGTAGATTTGAATGTGAAAACTCCATTAATGTTCAATTTACATTTCCAAGCCAAAATTCCAGGAAATATACATTCACATAGAAAAAAAATAGATATTAATTTCAAGAAGTGGACAAATCTGTTCTAAAGTAAAAAGTGAATTCAAAAACTTTGTAGAGAAAGTTAATTGACCTTATGTCAGTAGTTGAAAATACCATAAGTAAAAGGTTGTATTTTGAGTATATTTTTAAGTTAATTTTTTGAATGAATTTCGAATGACTCTGTGGCGTAGTGGCACAGAACACTGTCCCGCAGATAAGCAGTGTATATTTGTAACATTGTGGTGAGTGTGTGGAGGCCTGGGATTATGACATGTTGCTTTTAAATCTGTCTGATGTGGACCGATCATAAATATATTTTAAAAAAAAAGAACCACAGAGTTTCCTCTGGTTCTGCCCAATGATGTGACAGCCTGAAATCCTTTGACTTTTTCACCAGATAAATCAGACCCCATAAAGCAGGGACAATAAAGTCAGTATTCAGTTGTAAAAAAACCCCCCCACCCCCCCCCCCCCCAAAAAAAAAAAAAAAAAAAATTACAACATAACAATGAAATAGTAGAAGCAAATAGGCTTGCTTAGTAATATTAGCATGAGAGAAGAAATATACTATAAAGAAAGATACCAGTCAGTACACGCCACATGTGAAATAAATATCGATAAATACATGCTTTTAGGCATCTGCAATGCGCATTTGAACGCGCGTATCACACACATAGCCCATCCTCTGCTCCGCAGTCTCTGTGAGAGAACCTGCAATCTCACTACTCCTGATGGTTAGGGCTGCAGGTCAGTTCTGAAGCGTAGGAGGAGGGGCGGGGTCAGGGCCAGAAGCGAGAGAAACAGGAGCAGGTTTGGGGTGTTCGGGGGGGTGGAGGTGGGCACTGGCAGATGGTGCGGGTCTGCCTGCAAGGGCCGATTCCCAAAGGTTGCCCACAAGATACGACGGCAAAGCTTTGAAAGGCCGCTGGTGGCACCTTTCTCCAAAAAAAAGTAGATTTGCGAAAACAGATTGTTTGGTCAAAGCCTGCCACTCGACAGCGTATTGCAGCTTTTTTCCGCACCTCTCCTTTTCCTTTCGTCTAGATAACTCGAGTCATTAGCAGCTGACAACAAACGGAGGGGTTGAAAGCGTCGTCCGTGTGCGTGCGCGCACGTGTCTGCGCGTGGGCGGCTGAGAAGGAAGAGGGCATCGGCGACCGTCGCCTGATTGGCTCGGCATGTGTGCACTTTCTTTCCTGTTTCCTCTCTTGGTCTCATGCATTTTAGTTATGGCTGCCATTTCTGACATTCCATTCAGAAGGACTCACACTCAGAACGTCACTCATTGGATGGCTCCTACGGTGGCACGGTGAAATACAGCAAGAGCTTGATACGAGAAAGGAAGCGCAGTACATTTCCAGGACAAAACTTCCAATGCAACCAGTAACGCAGAGGCGAAGAGGATCGGGTCTTTATTTCGTAAAACATTGAGCTGTGAGGATTAATCGTTCACGCAATGACAAAAATCTGCGCCAAACTATTTTGATAATCAATGAATCGCTTCAGTAATTTTTCAAGCAAAAAAGTAGCAACTTAAATTTACAGTTTGTCTTCTTTTTTAATGGATAGTAAATGAAGAATCTTTTGGTTTTGGACTGTTGTTGGACCAAAAAAGCAATCTGAAGCCTTCACTTTGGGCTCTGGGAAATTGTGATGAGTAGTTTTCACAATTTTGTGACTTTTACAGAAAAAGTGATTCATCTATTAATTGTGAAAATAGTCGGCAGATAAACTGACAATGAATTTGATCATCAGCTGCAGCCCTAAAACCAATGTAATCATAACAAAAAACCACCTTCTTGCCATTAGTTCACACCTCATACGGTTTCTGTGGTGAGAGAACTAAGGGAACTTGGGAGAAGAGGGCTCTCCATTTCCTGTCTCAGAGCACTTGTTACTGATATTTACTTCTCACAATAGAAAACGCTCACTTGAGAGATTTACAGTGAGCTCCCTAGTGCAGTTACTATCCAGAGCCAAACACCTGTCCTTCACCCACATTACTGGACCATTACTCCATGTCCCCTGGTTTACTCCACTGGAAGCCATTCACTCTCCTGATCATGAATTATCATTGACTGCCATTTTGGCTCTTTACAATGAATTATCATCCGTGGCCATTTTGGATCCTCTCATTGTAATGAACTGTCATTGACTTTCAGTTTGACTCTCAAGCAATGAATTATCATCAACTGCCATTCTGGCTCTTTCACCATGAAATATCATCCACTGCCATTTTGTTTTATTGGGCCAGAACAATCCAAACTGTACTGAGCAATCGTTACCTTTCCTTTAGAAAAATACCTGAAGATGATCCCTGAGAAACAAACACTGGTCAGCAGCTAACAGACACTTTGAAAGAGAGAGAAAGAAAGAATTTGGTAGATTAACAATGTGTTGGGTGACAGTGACCTGTTACCCACACCATGCCATGGCTAACAGAGAAAATATCGAAGAACTTTCATGATAACATTTTCATAATTGATATTAAACGGCCTATAGTCATATAAGCAACCTTGCCGGAACTGTCATATACTTACTAATACGTTATGCATATTTCATGATGGAAAACACTACTGTAAATGTACAACAATTATGTCTGGCATCTTGAATAAGTTTTCCCGAGCAAATAAATTTTCCCTTGCAAAGCAGCAGCATCAAGAAGGTATGTAGTCCGCCACGGTGCGATTATGTTTGCGGTTGAGCGCAAGCTGCGGTACGTAAGCGTAATGCACTCAGCGCTAAACGCTAAATGCCTGGGGCTCTCCTCTTTTCCCTAGGATGTTGAATTCAGGAAAAAGCTGGTCGTTGAGCTGATGCAGTGCTCCCCCAGCTAAACACGGAGCCCGATGCGGAGCCAAGATACGCATGAAGAATAGTAGGCCAGGCCTGGTCAGGTGTTACTTTTATCTGTGTGTGTGTGTGCGTGTGTGTGTGTGTGTGTGTTTGTGTGTATGTGTGCCTGTATGTATCTGAGGAGAGAGTGTGTGTCAGTAAAAAACCAAGGAATTATGAAAATGTGGTTTTTTTTTTAACTTGCGATTATAGAAATTAATCTTTAAGGCTTTGCTATTAATGCAGGTTAATTTCTCGCTTGTCTTTACTTGTTGTTTACTGGCAGTCGCACAATAATAAAAATGAACACATTTTATTCAATGTTTCATTTACAACATTTTTCACATCTTAAATGTTTTGTACTAAATATAATTTTGTGAGATAAGTGCTAATTTTGAATGACAAGGTGCTCTCTTTGCCACTCTGCGTACCGTAAGATTACTAACCATGCGACCACAGAGCACTGATATAATAAAAGTTGATGGAATCCCAAGTAGACAAGATAGAAAGCTAAAAACATTTAACTTTTCCCATTGTTGAGTCTGAGCACTTTAAGCACTGGGGTCAACCAGAGTGAGGCACAATACTCTCATAATAATGTGTAGGAAAATCAAATCTTGCTGAAGATTATCCTGTCCTGATAATGGAAAAATCCAGAGAACAAGAGAGGAGGGCACTTCATCAGCTTGGTGTTACGGAGGAGAACTTACAGGGTAATTGTCTCAGAAACTTGGGGCCCTCCCGATCATTTGATTTCGCTTCGGAGAATCTGGGCTGTTATTGCACATCGGAGCAGGAAACGGCCTCGTTTTGTCCCCAGATATTTTCCAAAGGCGGCCTCTCTCTACTTTTTTTATCTTTCGCGAGTCACTTCAATTACAATATTGTTCAGGGGACCCTCTGATCATACTAGCACACCAGTTATTGATTTTGCAGGGCCGGGAGAAGAGTTTAGAACGGTTTTTAATGAGAAATATGGTTCCATCCCGCCTGCATTCCCTCTCTCCCCGAACCGCAAGCCCCAGACACTAATGCAGTGTCTCTATTCTCCGGCTAAGTGGGCTAGCAGCCGGCCGCGGCGCTGACAGGAGAGGACCTCTTTTATGTCCGATGAAAGACATCTCTCCAGGACCAGCAGCAGACGCTACGCTAATTTGCGATGCGGCGAGCTCTCTCTGCTGCTCCCAGCTCTGTGAACTGTTGTGTTGTCCGGGGCCCAGAGAAGGGGGGCCACACGGGGGCCGCAACTCGGGCAATTAAGCCTTCACTGCTACCCGACGCACCATTCGAGTCAAACGTGAGGATTCTTGAGAGTTGTCTCTTTTCCAATATTAATGCGCCTTTTGATTGTGCTTTTCCCCCATTTCATAGTCAGTGAATTTCATTCAATATTTTTATGGATGCATTTGAAAATGTTTTTTTTTAATTCATGAAATTGTTACCATTATCATTTAAAAAAGTGCCTCTTCTGTCTGCTTTCCCTATGTATTAAGATAGCAACCTCATTTATTATTTCTGCTAATAAGTTCTGTTCTACCTGATGAAACCCACTTGAATATTTTGAAGCATGTCGCTGTGACTGTCCCACATATAATTCCTTCAAGACGTCACTGAGCTTGATTTGTGAGTCTAGTTGTCTTTCGCAATGATTTTATCCGGCCATCGTGTCTGAAGAGTGATTTCATAGATTTTGGATGCCGCTGTTGACCTTGGGACAACCCGTGATCTCAGTCAGCCTGGGATTCTTAATATGAAGAGTTTGTTTCCTAAAGGCAATATATTCATTTTACTCATTTTGAGTAAATCAGCCTTTTCTATGTTGGCGCCTATTGCATTTTAAGGAAAAACAAACTTTGACCATGAAAAAAATTCACCTTATAGTATGAACCTCTAAAAATGGATTTTTTTTTACATCATGGGTTAGAAGCACAGGGCTATCACTCTATGGCATAATCTAAATTTTTTGTAATTTTGGCACTTGTTGCATTTTGGAAACAAACTCTTCATATGCACAATGGCTCAAGACTGACTCCTTCGATTGTCCGATTCCATCCTGTTCATCCAAGTTCTGTTCAATTTTTGGTCCCCGATCCTGATGAGAGCTTTGAAAGGTTGTGTGTGCGATGTCAATGGGTGAGGAATGCTGGACAGACTCTGTCTTCTCCAAGGCCCTGCATTTTGTGCTAGTCTGACCAGTCTGAATTGAGTCTTGGGACACACTACCAGAAAAAAATTAAGTAGAAAAGAAAAACAATATGAAGTTTTTATTGCCAGGAGGAGAGCAAAAATACTGCATTCAGTGAACTAACCTAATCAAGCATAGATTGATAAATTTAGGCGAAACGCTGAATGATGCCCAGACATTAAGGTCACAATTGCGAGGAAAAAAACAAAAAAAAAAACGTTCTCAGAACTGCAGAGGAGGGATATTAATTCAGATTGATGACTGGTAATCTGTTAGAGGTACAAACATTTTCCCACTGTTATACATTATCAAGCTATCACAGCGTAATGTATGGGCAGAAAAACAACAGTTTAAAACTAGAGTGTTCCGAGAGGCATCTTTTATTGCACAACATGATGAACCTTGAAATGGTCGGGTTACAACACCAAAAGAGCCAATCAGAAAAGACTATTTTCACGTGTACTCTATCTTCTTTATGACCTCTTTCAATCTGGGAGAATATGAAGATCAGAAATGTTCAAGACAACCAATAACTGTTATTCTGGCTTACAGCAGTTCACAAGCCAAAGGTTATTAAACACACACTCCCTCCTCTGCAGGCCTCTAAGGCCATAGCAGCCGTCATGTCTTTCTTTTTTTCATTGTCTAATTTATGTTGTTTTTCAAATTCTGATGATCCTCTCCTCTAAATTGTGTGGATATGATGTCAACATTTTTGCTGTTTCCATGCTGCCGTTCATAATGTCTTTCCACATGACTGTCAAAATATCGAAGGTCAGATATCCTCGCGCAACAAATATACATTAAATTGTTATCTGTTTTTGACCTATAAATAACCAGGGGCAGAAAATTTGTCTTTGTTTCACATTGTTATCGTTAGACTTTAATATTAGAGATTTATAATGACTTTCGGAAGGAAAAAGGTAACACTTTACTTGAAGGTATCGTCATAAGATTGACATGACACAGTCATGAACGTGTCATAAACATTATGTTAATGTCATAAACGTTGTCATTAAGTGTCATTCGGTTTTTGAGATGATAAGTTGACATTGTTTGGGTTGTCTTAATTATGACAAGTTCATCATAAGAGAGCCATGACAGTGTCATAACTGTTACATGACACATGTAACAGTGATGACAGTGTCATGTCACTCTTATGACGGTACCTTCAAGTAAAGTGTAACCAGGAAAAATTACTTGAAAGCGGGCAAGTTAGAAAGTAAAAAAAATTTTTTTGCTCTATGTCGTAAAAATCTAGCCTTGATACTTTGTTATGATCCAGACCTGGAACCAAATGCGGAGTCAAAGTATAATCAAATAGCTGGGTTAATCAAGAGTAATACGATAAGACAGAGGGAGGGAACCCAAAGCAGAATGACAGTTCAGTTCAGATGTAATAGGCTAAGGTGTGTGGGGGTATCCTGTGCCCGGCCAATGGCTCTCCGGGACAGTGAGCAGACGGACTGCACGCTCTCCCGATGCTGATGACGACAGAGGATTTGAGAGGTTGTTCCTAAAAAATTGGGCTGAGGAACGGGCTGAGATTTGATTAATTGGATTGCGGTCCCAATCCTGAAGACCAAGAGTAAGGCTTGGCAGCTTGTTGCTATTAATAAAACAAGGGAAAAAAACCTCCTTTTATTCCCATCATTAAAAGTTACATATAATTTCCAAAGATGATAAACTTTACTTTGTAATACTGTTTGCTGAAGGGTATATAGCAATTGACAATCTAGGAACTTGCGCACTCAAAGTAAGGGGTATAAATATGTGAAAACACATGTGAGGGAGGAGAACATAGCTGGTGAGCAATGAACGCAGGACGTAAACCAATCAGAAGGGACAATATTTGTAACAGACATGCAAGCGTCTGGTTGGGAAGAGACACAAGAGGAATTCATGTGAGGGTTGTGACATTAATTACTGGAAATATGAGCTGAAGTCATAGTGCCATCATGACAAACTTTTTCAACATCATAAAAAGCGAAAAGTGATCAAAGATCTTCAAAGTAAATAATAAAACATTGACAGACCTTTAAGAAAAAGCAATCAACAGCAAGGCATTTTTTGTGTTCACTCAACTTCAGGTCCCAGTAGTTAAACAAACTAATTTTCGAAAGAAGACACACCGTAAAGTTGAGCAAACTCAAAATTGTTTTGCATTTGGTTGCCATACTTTTCAAAGGTTAGTCTACCTTTTTTTTTTAAAAAAAACAGCGTATGAAATTAAACGATGAATCTTATATGCAACAGTGGTAAAAATTTGACTGAACACACCCAGCTGAAATGAACTGCACTAAGAGCTATAAAATAAGCAATTTCATGTCACCCTCAATGGTGAAGTCAAACAATAACAGCTAACAGCATAAATAATTGTACTTGAAAGGGGAATTTAGATTTATGCATGTAACCAACCTATCCCTTCGCCCCTCAAGTTTCAGTGACAGAGGTTGACTTTCCTCAATGTGGATGCTTTGGCAAAGTCACTAGACAGCTGTTCTTTCCCACAGTAATCTACAGTATAAGCGGGGAAGACCTGGGAGATGGGCCAGTATATACCTCAATATTTCTCTCCCATCTCTACCTCTTTATTTCCTCTGTCATATTTAATACCAAAAATCCTTCTCTGGCATGCCATACTTTAAAATGTGCATTGGTAAAGCATGTTTTGGAGAAGACATCTCACAGATCGGTTGATTGTGCTTCAAAGGCCAAGATGGCAAGTGCATGAGTTTGTTGCGATAGTCAAAGCAACAAGCACACTGACAGCCTTAGTAAAAAAAAATAAATAAATTTTCAGAAGTCCCTTCTGTCAACCAATTTAAGCATGGAATTATCTTCTGCATCATAAGTCTTGCACCAGCGAAAATCATAAAATTATATTGGAATTTATATTTCACCTACAGCTTATGAATTAGTGAGCATTACAGTGGAAAAAAAGCTTGGCCACTTGTGCAAAGGATGTCAGATCCAAAACAACAGTGCAGTAGCAGGCCAAAATGTCCAAAAAAATAAAAAAGGTAGATGAAAAAACAGGTTGGCTGTGTTATAGTTTGCTAACCTAGAACAGCTTTCATAACTCTTTGAAAGGGGCTTCTGAACAGATAAGACCTTGTGGACTATCTCAGGGTATAGCCCAAGAAGATTTGTGTGTTCAGAGACAGGTGATGAGGATGAATATTGTCTCTTTATGTGGTATAAATTTCCTACTAAATACTCAAATTTGCTGAAGGATAAAGGAAAATTTATTTGGGAGAACATGGTAGTCAAACCCCTCATACAACATACATTACAGCATAAAACGGAAACCCTTTTTGGTGGGAAAATGGGTACATGTTCACAATTTTAAGTATGAAACACTGTAACTGAGAATAATTCAAATATACAGTTTAGTTACTGCCAAAATACAGTTTTATTCAAATGCTTGCAACCTTCACCTTCCTTAAAGCATAAAAAAACACATTAGTGAGGACAAATTAGTGTAAAACAGAATTTTTGCTTTTTCTTTTGACTCTGCCTTACCACCCAAAACTTCCAGCTGCTCGACCTTGGGCAGCATACCGTATTTTAGATTAAACGGTACAGACAAACAGCGCGTGACAGTTGCTGGATCTCCCAGAAAGTCAGCGGTTGACTGAAATTCACATGGGCAGCTTTTCTCCAAGCGGCAGTCACCGCGCTGTAAAAACCAGCCAGAGCTTATTGCCCTTGAAGTGATCGTGCTAGAAGTGTATGTTAGGGTAGGGGGTGAACAGGGGGGGAAGTGGGGTCCACTGGGTATTGGTGGCTTGTCCTTATCCATATCCTGGAACCACATTTTCACCAGTGTTCATCAGGACAAATTTTTGGCATTCACTGTGCTTCTCAGAGTCTAGGTTGAATGGGGAGAGTTCAGTGGGGAGGGATGTGGCTTAGTAGTAGGGTCATGTTAAAGCAATGTACAGCTGCTGTATGAACAACCGTACCGTGCCATGCTGATATCAAAGACTGCATCTCTGTTTGTTAATCACAGTGTCGTATAGAACCCTGGATGAATTGTCATCCATCTTACCTAATCTGGGATGCATTTCCCGAAATCAGAAATGCTAACTTGGCTAACCATTGGCTGTGAAAGGACGAACTATGTGAGGAGCTAACTTAGTTTAGCCTGGAATCCGTCCATATCAAGCTTTGGTTGCTCCCAACGGTCACTTGCTTATAAGTCTGGCCTAAGTCGGTAGGCCAGCATTTAACTTTCAAATATTTGCACAAAATCCATGCGAGACCTGTGATTGGCTCACAGTCGCAAGGGTGCCCCGCCCCATCAGACAGACTTAAAAATAAATAAAATACCACAGTTCTGCATTCAACGGAGGTTCCGCCTCCCGGCTCGTGTTTATATGAGTATTCATCTGAGTGGCAGCAGAGTCTCTGGGCAATGAACGAGCCGGGAGGTGAATGCGCGAGTTTACTTGAAGCATGACTGGTATTTTATTACTTTTCAGCGAAGAATAACTGCGTTTCTAGAGTTCTGAGGATACGAGTGGACAAAGCAGTCTTGGATTATACTGGACGATGTGATGGACAATGGTTTTAAAGTTTGTCAACGGACGTTTTGTGGAGTTTACCCAGTGCAACTGGGTGACCCCATTTGCCTTCAGCAAAAAAGGAATTTGGATAATTTTTCAAAACTCTCCAGTGGCCATAAAGTTGCACCAGCTGAAGCACAACTTCATCCATTCAAGACATCTAATAGTGAGTAACTGATAAACAAATTATAGTTTTTGGGTGGAGTATCACTTTAATCTAGCTGATGCAATCCTGCCCTTCGAGCTATAGCTAATGCCAATTACAGTGAAATACGTCATGTAATTTGAGTATTATTTAATTTATCCTTTATCATACTGGTTAATCCCACTGAAATAAGCACAATGCAGATAAAGCCAAACATTATTCTGTTCAAAACCTAACAACCACTCCAAGAGTAAACGCAAGCAAGCCTCAGTCTGATTTTTAAGCTCATGTGAAATAATATTCGCGAATGCCGTTGCTGGCCGGCTTACTCATATTCGATTGGTGGTTCTTGCCTAAAGGTCACCCAATCAGCCAAGAGCAGAAAACATGAATATTCATATATTCTCTTTATTAGTGACGTACGGGCTAAACTCTGGCCATACGACTGTGGCCAGACTGATATCAGTCAGTGACCGTTGGGAGCGACCGGCACTTGATATGTTTGGATTCCAGGCTAAACTTAGTTAGCAGCTCTGCTTTTGGGAAACACATCCATGGCTGAAATTTGGAGCCGATCATATTTATGTAGCTTATGCAAAGAATGAAACCTCGTTGTCTAAGCTGCAGCCAGTGGCGGAGCCAGACAGTTTTCATCGGGGTGGCCAGACTGAGGCCATTGCTCACATAGGGGTGGCACAGAAACTGATATCTTATTTTTTCCTCCGTGGAAAGTTGCTGTAGATCTAGTAGTGCTTCTTGGTCACTCGTTTACTTAGCTATACAGGCAGTGACTGCCACGTTGAATTACATCATGAAGACCTGCATAATAAGCTTTTAATGTATGCCTAAACTCATTTAAAAAAAAGATCTGAAGCAGTTGTGAAATTAGTGCATTTTTTATTGGTGATAAATCTCACAAGATAATTATAATTTACTACAGAAGAATATTACAGAAGGCACTTTTATCAACAAACCTACACAGTTGTATTCTCCTGCCTTTTGCAGCAATATTCATTTGAAGGGCTGTCATAAACCGTTTCATGTGTAAGTTAATGTAGAAACGCAAATTTGTTACTTAAATAGAAAAAAAAATTGCTTTCTCGTGCTTGCTAGCAAATTAGCCGTCCCACTGACTTGAATAGACCGCTGACGAACAACAAATGCTAGCGATGGAAAATGGTCACCAGCAAGCTACCTTGGTATCCTTACTGTTGCGGGGACTGCATTGACTTACTAGTTAATAAAATTAACACGGTGGCCAACAAGCTAGCTACTTGTAATTAACATTCAACGACAATACGTCTTACCTGCATAATACTTAAAACAGTGGACAAGTCGCTTTGTCTGTTTATACAGAGCTCCAAAAGACAAGGAGGGGAGAAAGGCTTAGCTATTAAAAATCGGGAGGGAAAAAAAAACTTTTCTCTGTCCCATCGATCCATGCTGTGCAGTGATCACTTCTGAGAGCAGTGTTTTAACGGGACAGGGGCAAAGATGAAGCTGAGGAAAGGAGTAGCCAGAGTTAACTAGCGCTTTCTTTTATCAACGTTGGTGTTAGGCATATGATTCAATATAAACAATTCGGTTGACGGCAAATATGATCAACCAGGGTACAATGAATTGAGGAAACCAGGGAGTAATTTGATAACGTATACGAACATTCATCGATGTTTCTTAAAACGGTGAAATCGTCCGAAAAATTATCTTATCAGAGGGTCATAAGCCTCGGTCAAGTTGACACGGAAATTATTCAATCAAAGCATACTGAAGAAATTCACTCGCGGAATTTAAGTCATCGTGCATCAAGTTAATCAGTTTCACGTGCATCACGGTGGATTTCCCCACTAAAGACACGGAAATCAATTATGATTCGGGAATTCTCAGGCTTGTCTTTACTAAAGGATTGGAAGCAATGGAATTGCATAAACACGTTTCAAAACGGTCTTATCTCATTAAAACAATTTAAATGGTCATGAAACACATGCACTGTTTCTAATACCTAAGTAAAGATAAGCGCGAGAAGTCGGCAGTCATAATCGCTTTCCATGTTACTTGTGGTGAGGTCAACCTTCACGCAAGTGAAACTGAAATGCACAAGAATTTTAATACCACGTGAGAATCTCATTAAGCCTGCAACAAATAATTGTGGACTACGGTGAATAAGCCTAAAAAATGCGTGAGACCTACGCCGAATGCGTGAGACTTGGCATCTCTGTTAACATCCTGTCCTCACTTTAACGTTGACTCCGAGTCACATTGCGATCTTCCCATTAGAACTGTGCCGCTTTCCATACTCCAAAAAGCACATATTTAGGGAAACAAAATGTTGCTCTACTCAGCAATACCAAAATAACACCGACTTGCTCGCAAGTGTTTTTGAAAATGTAATTTTAAAGTAGGCGAAAATGAATGGGAGTCTACGTGCGAATTTTACTACCAGGTGCTTCGCTTGAGCGCAATGAGCTAGATAAATAGAGCAACAAAGGAAATGCAAGTTAATTAAAGACAGACCGGAAAATAAGTTTGTGCATAATTATTACAGAAAATCAAATTTATTACTATTGCGTGCACATCTACACTCGTTTCATCAAACTTATTTGTTTTGTGGTCACTTTGACTGAGTAATGATAAGAGAAGATTAACTAACCAGCTAATTTGTGTTTCATTTGTCGCTCAGTATTGTTGCTTGAGTGAACCCTATCAGCAATCTACACCTTCATTCGTACAGCTAATGCATGGAACACATGAACCACAACCACAACTACTACTTCTTCTTCGTCTGTAATTATGTTGGTGTATATAAAGTCAAGTTGAGTGTATTACCGCCTCCATCTGCATTGGTGGAGAACTACTTGCTTGAGGTTGAATTGCGTCACTGTGGGAACACTTGCGCACAGAAAAAGTTGCCGGCAAATTGGTGGTGGTGGGGTGGCCGGAGGGGTGGCCGAAGTTTGATTTATGGTGCCCGTGGCCACCCCTGGCCACCCCCTGGCTTCGCCACAGGCTGCAGCACACGCCATAAAAAAATAAAGGTGAGAAAAGTAAGGCAACCAGCTGCAAAGCAGTTTTGAGTTTATTGGTTTGCACAAGCTAATCTCGGAACTTGAGGTTTAGCCAGCTCAAAAGTACTTTGTATCGTTTTTTTTTGTTTTTTTTTGTTTACAGTCTATTTGGGTTAAAATCTTTCATTTGAAATGTTTTTTTTTTCTTCTTCTCCTTCAGACAGGAGTAAAATCGCTGGGCAGAAGCAGCTTTTGTCAATATAACCCACAAGATGATCATGCTGTTTTGAGTTGCTACTCATGAGCCTGTAAAAAAAAAAATTGCTGCACTTCATATTTTGAGATTTTTAATCAATTCCTCAAGTTTCAGGACAGTTTGTTGGGATTTCTGTCTTGCTTCAGGACAAATATAAGCTTTGAAACACTGGGTGTAACTGGAGCCAATCAGATACTTTTGTATGCGGGCAAATAAAAAGAAGAAATGTTTTTGTCTAAGAAATAATGGAGCTCGCTATTTAAACAGTAGCCTGCAGTGATGATTATACACCACTACTTTCATCTAAAAGGGGTCCTAATATATTACCTCTATACAATTTTTTGGAAAAAATTTATTGAAAACTACTTCTGTCAACAATGAGCACGAAAACAAAAATCATTCCCACAAGTATATTGAGGAAAAAATATTTAGGTAATAAACAAAAACATTGAAAACATACATATTTTAATAATAATTGAAAAATTATTTTGGTGTCGCAAAATTTTTTTTTTTGCCGAACTCCTGCGTAGCCAGCATGCATGTTTGCCGGCGCATTCCATGATTATTGATGATAAAAAATTTCAACTGGTTTCAACTGGTTTGAGGTAACATTATTCTGTAAAATTACCCCTAATGGTCATTTGATCCAGTATATAAGGTGACATTAACTTTGCGTGGGGTCACAATGTTTAACACGATGACATGACTGTAGGAGTCACATTGTTTGTAGCCGCATTATGGCTTTACATGATCCTTAACATGTGAAATGCTGGCATGGAAAAAATGCCATTTAGTGTTTCAAAGAGTTTTTCGCTGAAAACCAGTGGGAATAGAGGTGAAAAATGGAAGTTAAGTGCCTCTGATGTTTGTCATCTGTGTATGACAAGTAAAAAAAACCAACAATTGACAGCACAACAACTCAGTGATGATTTTTATAGTATCAGAGGTGAGGAGATGAAAATATCAGGATGCAGTATATCCAGACCCCTGTGTGAAAATGGCTTGATTAATCATGTTGCTGCCAAAAAAGATTTGAGTTTGCCAAGAAATTAAAGGTTTGGACTCCATTGGCCAAGGAACAAGTTTTTTTGGACTGATGAATAAACATAAAAAATTCACTCCCAAACTCGATGATGTGTGCCACTGAGCCGGAGAACATTTCAAAAATGACTGTTTAACCCCATCAGTAAAACATGGAGGTGGTAATATTAGGGTTTGGGGTTCAGTCTGCTGAAAAGGAGACAGTGATCTCATAAAAATCAACAGAATCATGGATCAAAAGAAGTATCACGCCATCCTTGTGAGGCATGCATTGCCATGTGGAAAGAGATTGATTGACTTTATTTTCAACAAGATAATGACCCTAAACACACTTCTAAGTTGTGCAAGGATTATAGGAAAGAAACATCTGGTGACATAAAAGTTATGACTTGGCCTGCTCAAAATTCAGACCTTAGTCCGATTGAGCAAATCTGTTGTAACAGAATCTCTTTGGGATGAACTTCAAACCATATGTTCAGCGAGTGAGGAAATAAAATATGTGAAAACTATGCCCGGAAGATTAAATGCTGTAATCAAAGCAAAGGTGTGCTACAAGAAATGTTGACTTCTATTGACTTTTTTAGGTATTGTAATAAAAAAAAACATTTTTGTATTTACTATATATTGTTTTCTGTTACGTATTTTTAATCTATATGATCCATTATTACATGAAATAGATACTTGTTTCGCAGAATCTCCCAATGTATTAACTCAGTCTCACAAAATTTGAGTAAATTCAAATTAATTCCAATTAAATGTTGTATAAGGGCATAGTATTGTAATACACAATCCACCAAATGCATTTCCTTGAACATTATCCCAGTTTATCTACACCTTAATAAACTACGAAAAAAAATCACTGTTTGGATTTAGATTTGCAAATAATTAAGAGCCTATATGTGGATTGTTTGGGTTATTAATGCAGTGATTAATATGTGGTAGCTGGTAACAATTATTTAAACCCTGACTGATGCAGTTTGTAGCTTCTCATTTCTTTAACAATCATGACAGGAGACGTGTCCCTTGAACGCATGGTAAATAAAAATAACCGTGAAAATGGCTGAAATCACAGGGATTGGGTCAAAAACTGTTCAGTGCATTATTAACCCCACTGAAAATCTTTGGAATGCACTGGAGCAGACTTTGTGGAGTATTTTGACTCTTCTGTCATCAATTCAAGATCCAAACCAAAAAATAATGCAAGTTTGGATGAAAATAAATGTTGTAAAGTTGCATTAGGTTTTTGAAACACTGCCACGATGGTCCAACAAAAAATTAGAGAGTGCAACTTTTTTTGGCCAGGCAGTGTAGTTTCATGAGTTATTTCATCCGCAAAACTAATATTGAAAATTCTTCTTAACAATAAAACAGACGATAAGAGCGCACCACGTCATAACTATTATTCAGAGAGAAAATAACCTTAATGTAATTAGATGCACACTACTTTATGCAGACATGTGTGTATAAAAACACTAGTACCCTTACTGAAGAAAAAAAAATTTAATAGTTTTAAGAAGAAGGATCTCAATATAAAAAGCAATTTTTAATTTTTCGCGTACAAATGATTGAAATCATCATTTTAAATATAAACAGGACATTAACACAGGTTTATAAGTTTAATTACTTCGGAATATATCCACTAATTTTTCAACATTTAATTTATAGTATGTAATTAGTTGCTGACACACATTTATAGGGTTCTCATGTTATCAGTAAAATATATGATTTCCAAGTAAAAATATCATTAAAAACTAATTATAATAAAAAATCAGCTGCTCAGTTTAAATATATTTGAAAACTTTTTTTTGAATAATAGCACAAAATAAATACATTCTCCAACTTAATTATCTCATGTGATTAATTAACGTAAATTGAATAGTAGATTACAAGAACTCATTATTGACATCTTCAATTCTATGCATTAACATGCAAGTGGCTCATTTCTGTTTTTAAATTTATATTTCTTTGTCCCTCATCCTTTTTTTCCTGAGGAGAAAACTTCTCTGCCCGGGGGAAATGTATTGGAGGTATTGTCCTCATCTGTCAGGTTTACATGAACTCAATTCAGGATTAAGTATTGGGAGGATTGCAAAGCTTTGAAAAACCTGTACAATTTTCATTATCAAGGGCAGCCACTTATTCCAGCAAGTTAAGAACAACACACTCCTTGTGAAAGGGAATCACCTGTATGTTACACTGCAAACACTTTTGTGTTTTATCTTTTATTTATAAAATTTTACGCACATATACTCATGATTACTTAATATTACATTTGAATGCAACCCTTGGGATATATGCTAATGGAATTTTGCCGGTTTTTGATGATTCTACTTCAGTATCAAGAAAAAGTTAATGATTTAGAAAAGGTTATTGGTTTTTTTCATTGTATGCCATGTTATTTATTATTTTTTTGGATCTTGCAGAGGGGCTTGATGTGAAGATTAAACATTTCATTCTTTTTTATCGCATAATTTTGAGCAAGCTGCAGAGGAACATCAAAGTGTCGATCCACCAACCCAAATGCAGCTTATATCGATTCCTCTGCATTACATCCAAGAACGCTGAATTATACATTTTAAGCAGACATGATTCTGGCAGACCTGGCGACTCTTGGCATTTGTTATGCAGGATTGTTGCAATAGCGCTGCACAGATCAAAGGACTTGGGAAGCAGTGGTTCCAAAATCCTCAAAGACCATTTTGCCAGCTCTGTGTTTGTGTCATTGGTCCTCTGACCTCTGGGGTTGGCAAGCTTTAAACCTCAGAGTTAACAAACCTGAGACTGTTCTCTGAGCTTCTTATCAATGCTGTTGATTAAAGAGAAGAGCTGAGAGTAGGATGGTTATCAGTGCTACACTGTAAAAAAATACAAAGTTGACTAGGCTTTAAAAAAAAAAGGTAGCGCATCCAGCATTTTTGAGTTGGCTCAACTTCAATTTCTCAAAAATGAGTAAGTGCAACCAATGAGATTTGAAGTTGTGCAAGCAGAAAAGATGCTTTGCTGATGACTGCCTTACTTTTTAAAGTTTAGACAACTTTTTTTTTTTTTTACAGAATATGTCACGCAGCGACATTTATCTTTTGTGTGTGCGTGTGTGTGCGTGTGCGTGCGTGTGTGCGTGTGCCTGCCTGTGTTCGTATATGCATGTGTATACATGTACCAGTACGCTTGGAGATGTATGTATGTGTGTATATGTGAGGGAGAGAGGATATGCTTGAGTACACACTTGTGTGTGTGTGTGTGTGTGTGTGTGTGTGTCCGCACTTTCATGCACCAAATTCTAGGCAGGCAGTATGACTTTTTCACAGGGCACCTTAGAGTCTTTCACTGGAAATATCTCTGTCATCTCTTCCTCATCTTGTGAAGAAATGAAAGAGAAGTAGCAGAAGAAAAAGAAGAAGAAGAAGAAGAAGAAGGAGAAGAAGAAGAAGCAGGAAAAATAATCCCAGAACAGAAAGGAGGAAGAATAAAGCTCGTGCCTTGAACCCTCACATTCATCCATTCAGCCTGTCAGCTCAGCCTATTGACCAGAGAGGACAGCGCAGACCAGCGAGAGTCTCGCTCACCCCTTTACCGATGCGAAAGACACAGCATTCCGCCTTTGATATTTATCATTTCGTCCGACCCTTCAACCCCCCCTTTAATTTACCCCAAGACTGACACATTCCTCACAGTCTGATGGCGCACATCTCCATTTCAGCGTAAAAATAAATAAATAAAAATAAGTATAGGGGCTCTGCCTGGTTATATAATGAGGAGGAGGTAAGTGAGGTCATCGCTGGGAGGGCCAAAGGTCCAGAGGAGAAGGCCCTGGGACCTTGGTGTATCCCGACAGCTCTTCTTATCCCGTCCTGGCTCCTTAAGTGGTGGATATCTTTTTGTACCTTGACTCCCCCCGTCCCATGGTTTTCATTGGCTAGAACTAATGAGAGCCTAATAGACTAGTCTGGAGTTTGGAAAATGGGGTGGAAGGCCAAGGAACAATGAGATGTGGGATTGGAGGAGACAATGGCTCATCTGTGGTGTCTTATTAAGAGCGCGGGGTTTTGGTGCGGAGAGCAGAGGGGTCGGATGAACCTCGAATTCTCAGGCCTCCGCAGGCAGAGAATTCCAGACCTCCTGACACTGACCTGGTCCTCCGTGGTCAAAACCTTTTCGAGGAGGGAGACAGGGGTGCATTCATGGCCCAGTTTGGAGTGATTTCACCCAGCTTACATTGTGAGAAGCGGGCTTAACCTGGGTCGGGCGCTGGGATGAAAGGGAATAATGAGAGGCAGCAGAAGGTAGAAGAATTAATGCTAATGAAGTCCTGCTGGATGGGACGGGATGACAAAAGATATGGGCGCCAAACGAAAAGCAGTCATCCAGTTGGACGGAGCAATGAAGTCGGCTTCTCCAGTTTCTTTTTTTTTTTATTTATGTATTTTCTCAGTTAAGCCCATTTTGTTTGGACAAAATTTGTAGTAATTTGGAATTTAACTCTGATCCAGTTCAGTTGAGGTTGGTCGTGTTAAATGTCTGATATCTATCTCGTACACATACATTTCAAATGAGGAATCCATGAGAAATGTGAGTAAATTCTGCTTTATGCCACAAATTACATAAGGGCACAACTCACAGTTGATAACATACTGATGATCATAGCATTGCACTTGTCGGTAAATAAAAAAAAATCCAAGAACGTTGTCCCGATGAAGAAGCAGACTCCGATGTTCGTAGCAAAAGCAGAAAAAAGTTTATTACACAGCCGGCCGTGGGAAAAACAGCGTGATGCAGAGTTCTAAAATTCTTTAATTTCATTTGAAATTTTATTCATGTATAAGTACGGATATTTGCATATGATTTCTTGAATGTCATCAGAAGTTGTTACTGATTGGTTCTAGGGTTTACACAGTGATAAAAAGGGATAACCCTCAGAAGTGAGCTCCATCTGTGGGCATATGGAACCTCCAACTAAAAGGTGCTAGTGCATATCGTGTCCCGTCGGAGCTGAAGACAAACGGAGTCGCAAATAGGAGATACGTACTGTCGGACCCGACAGCTTCTCTTTATCTCCTAATACACATCACCCATTGATCAAACTGTCTAGCTCACCTCATATTGCTAACACCTAAAAATCCTGTTTCCCAACACACACATAAACTGTTTGGCATTGCTAATGCTACAGCTGGACAATAACCCAACAACTAAATTTAGACTGTCTGAGGAGAATAGAGCACGGGGGACATTTACAAAATACCAATCACCCGACTTCAATCTCGTAAAGCTTTTGCAGGATCAACTGGATTGTAAAGTTTGAAGTGTGCCCAACTTGCACACTTGAAATAGTATATAATGCATGTTAAAATGCAAAGGCATATGTGAGAGCTGGCAGGGGCAGGTATGTAATGTGAGTGCGCATAGTGCGCAAACTGGAAAATACCTGCAATAATCTGAGTGCAAATACTGCCTTTTGCTTATATAGACATTATTCAAATGATTGCTTCTTTGTTTGTTTTTTATGATGCTAATTGAGGTCCCGCCATAAGCTTCATTAGTAGATGCCCTATTCATAAACTTATTTTCCTATTTTTTTTCCTATTGCTATTTAAATACATTTTATTTAATTTTTGAATACAAGTTTACGACTGGTATTTATGTGATGAACATTTACTATGAGGTTTCACCACGTCAAACAATTGAAATACTCTTTCCAATTTATGAGTTATTTCATTACATGATTTTATGTTGTATTGTTGGTGAACATTACAATCATTATACATTCATTTATCCGCGAGCTGTTGCTCACAAATTAGCCAGCGATCTAATGTTAGTTACGTTCTGATGCCAGCCACACAATTAAAGGCTATATAAATCAGACTTAGAAATGCCTTGCTCACTTTCTGTGTGGCCGAACAGCCAACATTGTTGCACGCAAGTTAGGTTATAGTTTTAATACTAGGAATCTAATGAAGAACCATTATTTGGCCATTTTGGGCCATCCAAATTGAATTGCTTAATGCGTAAAACTCAAAATTTTCTTAATTAAACACATTATTGAAGTGTAGTTCTTAAAGCTCGAATTCATTGTCCATTTGAACCTCATTAAAAAAATGGTTGCCGGGTATTCACATCCATTTGCTAACTGTCTTGTATTAGAGATGTGGTCGAGCTGGAACTAGTTCACCAGCTGCATGTAAAATAGAGTTAACTCTAAAATAGAGTTAATGGACAGGGGTGAGTTAATTAGCTAGCTTGTCAGAGAGCATCGTGGTTTGCCAAGGTAATGCCGTTTGATTTTCCACAGATGTTAAATTGCAGCATATCACACAAGGAGACAAAGATAGGAATTTACTTTAGGCAGTATTACCCGCACCTCATCCTCTTCTCTATTTTCTTACTTTCCTCCCATTTTTGTGCTTGTTCCCCTATGACCGTATTTTCAGGGAAGTCAATTTGATTGGTCATTACACTTCCCATAAATCTCCACCAAACAAAAGTAGGCTAAGTGGAAGCATATTTTCCATAATATAAACAGCAAATATGCAGCCAATCCACCATTAATTTCAACAAAAAAAATCAATTATCTGATGGAGGCCCCGTAATATTTACGTGATCATTTCACATTGATATATTGAAATTTTAAGGATGTTAATCCCCATGATTGAGACTTTAATTTTCTTTGATCCCGTTTATAATACCAAAATAGTATGTAATTTTGAAAGACCATAATTTGTCACATTTGTTGAAGCTTTTTGTAAGCCTACTTCATGTGCAATCATTCTTTTTGATTGCCACAGTGACCATATCCCTACAGAGTTTCAACGGATCCGCACCGCACGTGGCTTGGGGTACAACTGTACCTCTGGTGTTTCCGATGACGTAAGTACTTGAATTTCAACTAATGTTAGAACTTCTCTCACTTGCCGCAGCCTTCACTAACAGCAACAAATCGTTTCAGCGCAATCCCAAAACCTGCTCAGTTCCAGGAAGCTGGACACTGAAACCAAGTGAGTGAATATAGCTACATTGGCAAGCCAGATTGCAATCCTGTCTGTTTAGCATCTTTATGGCAACGCAACTGCAGCCAAGATTAACACTTCAAACTGGACCGCTGACTTTATGAATTGGACAAAGCCGCAAACCGACCGTTACATTGGACTGGATTATGTTAGATTTACGATTCCGCAATTCATTCATTTACCCTACTGATCGAAAGTTGGAAGGGAAATTTTCGCTACATCAGAAAGTCGGTCGAGACATATCCCGACCCCCCCTACCCAAATCTACGCCCATGTTGAAATAAATTTTTGTGTTTGTTTCATATAATTGTTTAATTTAGAATTATACAATCACTTATGTTGAATAAAATAGCAAGCGGAACTTCAATGACAAGTGATTTCCTTTTGGGACTGTTGGTCCTTAACAAAAGTATAAATAATTCAAAAATAAATAAATAAATAAAAAAT
Organism: Gymnothorax reevesii; assembly: GCA_029721435.1. NCBI lineage: Eukaryota > Metazoa > Chordata > Actinopteri > Anguilliformes > Muraenidae > Gymnothorax > Gymnothorax reevesii. The sequence goes on along the minus strand of CM056574.1, from coordinate 23,818,424 downwards.
AATGACCAATTTCAGGAGCTCTAATCCTTTGACCCCTAACCAAGTAATTGCTGCATTGGTACCACATGTGGGTGTACCTGCTAATAGCAGTCACACTCTTGACATCATAATGTGTGCGCAAGCACTATTGCACACGAGCAATCCCACAGCATTTTTGGGTACCTAGCAAGGTTGCTAATCTTGATTCAGTTGCACATACGTTTTTGATTGAATAAAAATAAAATTTTCATATAACCCCACCTCCCCCAAATAGTCCTTTAAATGCACATTTCCTGTTTCAACAACGTTCCAGCTCGATGACTATTCCCTCCTTCTTGTATCCCCTTGATTCGCCTGCTCTATAATATACTCAGCAACAAAAGTTTCTGTGACACCAATATTGTTAATTATTTTTCATAACGCAATTATGAAATTGTCATACATGGTGATATCAGACTGAAACAGTACACGTAAACACAACATTGAAATGGAAATCATGAAAATGCGAGAAAATGACTTTGCACGTGAAAATGGGCGTAAATCATGCTTGTGGATGGCAATAAAAGAGGAGAATTTTTGGAATGTTCACATTGTGCCTGATGAACGACGGAAGCATCACTTATCGAAAACACAGCCATTTCGGATCAGGAACTTTACCCTCTAAATGCCAAGACTGTCTGAAAATGATCGGTGGAGGGCCATTGGGATGATTGAATCCGGAACCTCGCAGAGGAAAGTTGCTCATCGCCTGAAAGTCCACCGAAACACCATTTGGAACTTATGGCAGCGTCATCAGCAGACAAGACATGTCAGAGACCGTCCTTGCAGCGGCCGTCCTCGAGTAACCACTCCCAGACAGGACAACTGGATTCGAACAACCCATCTCCGAAATCGATTCCAACCTGCAACCATAACTGCAAGAACGATACCTGGTTTGAGGCGACTGTCTACACAGACAATCCGTCGCCGTCTCCGTCATTTTGGTATTGTCCCACGTCGGCCAGCAAGACGTCCAATACTCACAGTACAACACCGACGACTGCGTCTACAGTGGGCACAACAACATCGACGGTGGATCCAACGTCAGTGGGATCTTGTACTCTTCACTGATGAATCAAGATTCATGCTTAACCGATGTGATGGTCGTTTACGTGTATACCGTCGACGTAGAGAACGTTATGCCAACAACTGGGTTCAGGAATTTGATCGTTTTGGAGGTGGTAGTGTGATGATTTGGGGAGGGATCACGGCTAGAAACAGAACAGATTTGCTTGTTATTGATGGAAATCTGACAGGTCAAAGATATCGCGATGAAGTGCTACGGCCATTGGTGGTACCGTTTTTGATGCAACATGGTCCCGGAATAACGCTGCAACATGATAACGCCAGACCACACGTTGCAAGGATTGTACAGCAGTATCTGATGCAACAACATGTCAATGTCCTGCCATGGCCAGCCAGATCCCCAGACATGTCCCCAATCGAGCATCTTTGGGACGAGATGGATCGACGTTTGCGGCGGTTGGATAACCCGCCAGCTACACTCCAGGAATTGCGACAACATCTACGTCAGATTTGGAATGACATCCCACAGCAATTTCTGGCACATCTGATTCGGTCCATGCGCCGGAGATGCATCGCTTGCATCATGGCACGAGGAAGTCACACCCGGTATTGAAGTGTGAAGGTCACAATTGGTTAGACGTCAGACAAGTGCTTCATGACGCATGAAAATGACATTTTTCGTTTTGAGTGACGTTGGCACTGAAAAGTCAGTGTTTCTCCTGTTAAATAAACATATTGATTGCATTGAGATCTTTCCGTGTCATTTATAACATACACATAAATGGTGTCACAGAAACTTTTGTTGCTGAGTAAATATTCAAAGGGTGTACTTATGGTTGGGCAGCATCTACTAAATGAAGTATGCATGACCATAGACTTGTGAATCTTTAGAACAATCGCTTCAATTTCCCGTATTTTTATTTTATTTAGAAAAGCTAAATTTGCAGTCTTTTTTGGCATTTTTTTGGATAATTTAATGCCGCATATGAAGTACATTTATGTGTTCCTTACAGTGCCCTGTGTCCTGTTGTTATGTTGCTGAATGAACTGGGTCTACAATATTCCACAAAACACACTACAAATACAGAAAACAAGTGGTATACAGTGGAGATGAAGGGGAAAACTGGGGTTACTGTCAGTGTATTGATCATCTCCCCGGGACACTGGGGCTCCCCCAGACCCTCAGACCGCCGATTTCCCCACGCCCGGCGCCCCAAGAATATGGTTATTGATCTGCAGGACCTCAGCACAATCAACTTACTTATACTGCCAAACCGAGGCCTTCCTCAGGGCTGAGAGAGAGAGAACGAAGTAAGAGAGAGAGAGAGTTTCCCTCTCTAAATGGGCGAGAGAGTAGAGCTGAAAGGAAAATGTGGGAAAGTGACAAAAGAACAAGAGAGGGAAGGAATAAGTTGTCTTACTGCTGTTGTTGCATTTTAGTCAGTAAGCTCAGGTCTATAAGTCCATTCAAAAGTGGATAAAACTCTACAAGATAGAATTCAGGGTACAATCTACAGGAGAGTATTTAATAATAGGAATACGATAATCGTCGAGGGAAAGGCGATAACCTTTCCCTCGACTATAAGAGGAGAGAGCAGTCTAGCAGAGTTGGTAATGACCGGAGAGGGCAAGGCTGTGTCTGCCAGTGGCCGTCCCATGGTATAAGCCAGGTGATGAATTTCCCCTTACCAAAGCAGAACTGCTTGATAGTACAATTGAAAAGTTTTGCGGGAACGTGGTCCCAATGCTGAAGACTGATGAGGGCTTGAGAGGTGTTCCTAATAAACAGACTCAAAGGAACAGGCTGAAACAGAGGATTAAAAGGAACACGGCTGTAAACCTGGAGACTGAGATATCGGACCGGGAGCTTGATCCTATTAATAAGAAGAAGTCATTATATTTTTCTTTATCATTAATTTATCAAACGGAAGGAGAGCTTAGCTCAGAAATAGATGCCTGACTAGTAAGCTTCGTAGAGAATAAAGCACAAAATATCCAGCAACCATGCTGAATGCAACGTGAACTTCCTATAGACCAGACCTTAATAAAAGGAGTGCATCAAGCAAATGATAACACCTGGGAGCAAGGGAAGAAACTAGACAATGAGTCAGTTACAGATGACAAAGCCACAAAACACATTCAGGCTGCTGGGAATGGGGAGGGGCCAAATAAGGACACACAAGGGTTGTGACAGTTCTAGCTATTTATTCAAGAAATGTTTTGCATAATATAAAGTCAAAAGGCCAAACAGGAAAATGGATTTCAACTTATTTCTTTAGTATTTCAAGTATTTGAAGGCAATACAGATTTATGATTAAAGATATTAGTCAAACTTCTAATGATCTGAATGTTTGAGGGTAGATTGAGCACAAAGACAGGATCTGCAAACATTCAGCCCAGCCAATTTTATTAAAGCACTGCTGGAAAGCAAAAAAAATATCCCACTTGAAATTGTGTTTAAGAAAGAAACTGTTAATGAGCCCTTTTTTAGACTTAATAAAATGCATTTATGAACCAAAATTTATTTTCACACACTACTTGTCCAGCACCAGGCAGCATTACATGTGTGAAAGGCAATATAATGTAATCTCTCAGACTGAAGAGAGGTCCTGAAAAATTAATATTGGAACCATTACAAACCGCAACCTCTTCCTCCAATTTAGAATGAATGTGTGTGAGTGTGTGTGTGTGTGTGTGCGCGAGCGAGTATTGCCATGCTTGCGCGCACAAATGTTGAAATGCTCGTGTGGGTAAGCTCAGTAGTGTGTATGTGTGTGAGTTTGCCTGTACTGTATGTGTGTGGTCTTCTTTGTAGTGTTTGATGCGCGCAGATCTGCAGAGAGACAGGCCATCTGCAGTGTGTGAGGGAGCGCCATCGCGTTCGGGGAGTCTGGGGAGACTGAGGTGACTCGACTTGTCAAATCTTGGCACGTGAATAAGACAGAAAGGAAAGCTCGCAGAGATAAACAATTAGTGTGTTCCCAGCAGCAAAGACGGCCTGGGCAACTGTGACCAGATTCATAAAGACTCAATCAATACAGGCGCTCGCGAGGCCTGCGTTAGAGGGCAGTCTTAACGCTCCCATCCCGGAGAGGCCTTCTTGTTTTGCCACATGTCAAAGGTGAGAAGCATAGCCTGAGCAACGGCGCTCCAAAATCAATTTACGATCGGCGCTTACATCCACATCCACGCACATTCAAGGCTGCGGGCTGAAAACATGAAAGGACGCGAAATGCGCACCTGTGAGTAGACAAGAAACAACGAGTTCACTGCGTTCGCCCTCTCGAAAAATCAATTTCAAAAATTGTGCCCATCGGAGAGGACCCTTCCGAGGTAAAATAACAAGAAATAGTTTTCCATACTAAAGGCGGTTGTGTTATGGATTACACTGACAGCTAATCATGTAAAAAGAAAAAGGCAGGAAGTGTGCACTGAGTGCATGTACCACAGAAGGACGCCGTGAGCATGCATATGCACAGCTGAAGTTGGCCTGCTCCCAGCACGCACCAGTTTTTGGCCGCGACCACCAACGCAAACCGCGTGTGGGGAAAAGTGCCTGTCCCACTGCGTCTCGAGTCCCCCTCCCCCATCCCTATCATGTCCTGTCCCGCGCCAGCCTGAGGGTAGCAGGTCACATTCAACATCTTGTACTGCGGGCGGCCATGCCAGGGGAGTTGGGCGTGTTTGAGGTGGCCAGTTCTTTTGGCCTGCTTCCTTTTTAGAGGCCCAAAGAGAGGATTAAAAAAAAATACAGAGATAGAGAGGCAGCATGACTGTCACAACCCCCACAGCAGCAAAGAGGGCTTGATGTTCTCAAATGTATTACTCATAAGGGAAGGCAAACACTGGCCCACTCTGCAGGAACAAGTATTGTAATTTGATATTTTGATTTACTAATTTAGACAAGATCTCCATTGAGAAGAGGCACTTCGACTAATTTCAAGATTTGCCAAAGGGGCAGGAAAATTTTATGTGACAAGCAAAAAGCACCCTGAAATAAGTTTTACAGAAAGATTCTCTCATTAGAGGACTAAAATACATCTTTTGTCTTATCAAATTACTTTGGTATTATTATTATTATTAACACTACTCCATGTTACATTCACAAAATTTATAACCACTGAGGTATTATATGCTGTATTTTTAATTAATGGATGATAATTTTATCAGAAACACAATGACAAATGACAAAACAAAACTCTTAACTTTGGACTGAAAACCCAAACTGTGGTGAAATTTGTTCCCTGGAAGTAGAGGAGACAAACAATTGTACAGCATTCCGTTGAAAACGAATGGAGGGGACAACAGAAATACTATGTTTGAATGGGGTGGAGACTGAAACATACGCCGGTCATTAAATAGGGAGAAGGGAAAGTGCTAAACCTAGAAACAGAGAGTGGTTCTCAATAGCTCTGACGGGTAAGTTGAAGTAATGAAGGCCTGGGCACTCCAAATCTCTTTAACACCCACCCTCTGACAGCTGTGAAGATGGGTGGTTGACCCGGTGAGCTGTCAATCACGGGAAATACCTGCTGGAGTCCGTGTGTGAGCACAGCAGTGAGTGCAGCCATCCATCAGGTCTGTTTTCACAGCCGAGACAGTAACACTGCCCGAGAAAATATCTCACAGCTTTGCATTTAATTAGGAGTGCGCGCAGTGTGCCAAGTATATGTGCGTACAAGAGATTGTGAGGAAAGAATTTGGTTTAAGTAGAGGTAGAGGGGAGGGATTTTTTTTTTTTTTTAAATGAGCAGCTAATTTTTCTGAAGGAAAAGGAAAGAGGGGTACCCATGGAGACAGGAGTTAACCCCTTTTTTTGATTTTTGGGGGATCCGGCATTGATCTGTCTCTCCGTTTGTAGTCTGCTGAGCTCTCCCAGTTGCGGGTTTCTGCTTGGGAAAATGTTGAGGCTGGTTCATTTGCTGCCCGAAGCTCATTCCTGTGGAAAGATCGCCATAATACTGCGGTCAGTTAATGGCTCTCTGCTGTTTTCCCCTGAGTCCTCCTGTCTCAAGCCTGCCCGATTAAAAACCAGACACCATTTTTTCAATCTTTTCTTTTCCCTAATGTTTATAAACTATATTTTTATAAGGAAACGGACCTTTTACGATTTCACCGTTGAACCGACGAGGACTGCAAGAAACCACCAAAGATTGTGGCCACAGTGGTGCATATAAGCCTGGACATTTACTCATTTAGGAAAAGTCTCTTACCAACTACCCCAACTCCAAAGTCTGCTCCCAGCATGCTCTGGGGCCGTGAGCTTTGCCCTCAGTTATGATTGGCTGCAACTAAAAAAGCAGCACAGAGAACTGAGGCGTCATGCACCCAACAAGAGGCTCCTCAGCCTGTACTCGGGCTGGGTCTAGGCCTGGGCCAATCACCAAACCGCGTGTGCGCATGAGCAGGACAATCACGACCCCCCGATAAAAAGAAGAAGAAGAAGAGAAGAAGACCAGAGCTGGAACTTAGACTCATGGCCTACCGGCTCGAGTAAGAATGCGTAGATCCACCATATGCTGTCAATCGCCCTCACTCAATCCTGGAGAATCTTACTTCTGCTGGTATTTAGAGTTGTCCACACACACTCACACCCCTCAACTTCTCTGTGAAACCCTGTGTCCAGATGTGGGGAAATGTTCCAACCAACAGCCAATCCTCAGATTCAAGACATGAACAGTCAGTCATCTGCAGTGGTGTAAGAGGATTGTACACGTAGGTTTACAGAGGACACCCAACCTCTGTTTCCGTCACTTTGCAGTTTACCCCCCATCAGCCAAAAAATGTTGAAATAAAGTACATAGGTCAGTATATTTACTTTCGCATTAGATCTACCCATCTATCTAATAGAGTATACCCACTTCACTAAGGACCACGACGCCACTGGTCATCCATAGACCTCCCTCATGCGTGCTTTGTCCGACAGAACAAAACAGCTGAGAGGTATTTCACCCTCTCACAGATACTTGAGGGAGTGTGTGAGTTTGCTGATCTGATCTGATCTGCGTGGGTTTTGTGTATTTGGAGAGGGCTTATGATCATGTTCCCTGAGGTATCTTGCAGGAGATGCTGCCAAGGTAGCCTACAGGGTGCAAAGATTGCCACTGTGAGTCATTCAACTCCTATATACTCAGAGAGCTGCGCTGGAAATCCTTTAATTAGTGAAGCTCATTAAAAGTAGGCCTCAGATTCTGACAAGGATACACATTATCTCCACTGCTGTATTTGTGGTGATCATGGCCAGGCAGAGTGTAATTTAGAAAAGTGTTTGGCGTGGAAAGATCGGTGCAAGAGGGGCATCTCTGCTTTGACCACAAGATGCTGAGCTCTGGAGGTCAATAGAATGATTTTATGCCACGTACAGTCCATTTTCCAGCTAAAGAAAGCGTTTCCGGAATGTTGCGTCAATGCAATATGACGTACATTCCATTACTGACATTTCAATGAACACTGTTATCTAGAGCAATACCAAGTGTAGAGTACATTTCATAGGAACCAAAGAGCTGGAAAACCCCAGCAGATTCATGGTCCAGCGTTATTCCCTCATTTTTGAATTTGATGAAGACAAAATGTCCACAGTTGATTTCAGTTGCAGCATAAGAATATATACTTGGAATCCATTGCTGTTAACTTTCAGTAAGTCTTAAATATAAATGTAGTGGAGGAAAATCCCATGGACAGGTGAGACAAAGTTCAGCTTGTACCTGAATGATGGGAAGAGGAAAAATATGGAGAAGAGAACGAACTGCTCATGATCTCCGGTAACTCACCTCATCTGTGAAGCATGATGGAGATAGTGTTAAGGCGTGGGCATGCATGGCTCTCAACCGGACTGGTCGCCTTGTTTTAATTGATGATCTGCCTAGTATTTATTGATGCATTCTCTGTATTAATTGATGGATTCTCAATAATCTCAGACTCAGCCCAATGCTTTAAAGCCCATTGAATGACTCTTAATAGTGACTAAACATTTACTGCAGCAGTTACTCAAGAATTTTCTAATGCTAAGAAGAGGAAGGCTGTACAAAAGCCAAGTCATTCACTTGACAATAATTCAGCTAAGCATGAGATGGAGGACTCAAATTAAAGCTGAAAGTCAACACCTCAAGCACATCTTGATTATCTCATTTCAAATCCATTAAGGTGGCATGGAGTCAAAATGATGAATATTTGATAAATTGTATTGCGTGACACAATCAAACTATGGCACTTTCTGATACACACCACTTACACTACGTAGAACTTTATATTTCAATGAGAATTTAACAGTTGTCGCCAAATATGTGGTCAGTTATTCTGCAAAACTTGTTTTTGTTCATTTACAGCCAAGAATAAGAGTTGACCAAGATACTGTAAAAAAAGTACACAATATACAAGAACACCCCATTTCTGAGGGGAAAATTGCTCATTTTTGTGATCTCTCTGGATCAACAGCAAAGTTTCCACAGAACACAAGTGAAGGGTGTGATGAGTTTAGCAGAAGCGTGGTTTGTTCGAAGTCTCCGAAACCTGCTTTGTGTCTGGCTGACCTGCTGCAACCTGAGGGATTGAGGAGATAGGGAGCGACTAAATTTCACAGGAGAATCTGAGAACCCTGTCGGTTCCGGATTTATCCCTAGGGGGGTCCTACTTCACACTGAAATCTGTGATCCAAAGCGGCTGGATGGAAATTGTGCACATAGCAGACATCGTCTGGGGGGGGTCGAGGATCACGATGGCTGAAGATGCAGTGGACCGTTCATCCTATGTCTCACCCTAGCTTTGGGGGGGAGGTTTCTTCTCCTGGGGACTCTTGTATGCAACATATCTCTGACCAATGAAGGAAGAAATCAAATGGAGGTTCTGGCCTGATTTGCAGGTATGGAACTCCTGTAGCCCTCTTGAGCAAATAATGTAACCTTATTTCACTTAAGTTAAAATCCGGCCTTATAGACATGTACAAAATAATATTGGTAAAAACATTAAGGCAATCATGTAAAAAAAAAAAGAAAAAGTTTGTTGATCTGGATTTGCCCGCCGCTAAATGCGTGAAATGCAATCCAATAAAAGTCAGATATTATTTGTGTTGGGGCGTCTAGCGAGCCTCTTGATATGACAAATGCTGGGTTATGAAAATCCCGAATGTGAACGCATTGTTATTTCTCGGCGGCCGTGAATGCAGATGATTCTGGCTCGCAGCATGTGGCGTCAGAGAATCTGAGGGTTTGAGTGAAACACAAATTCTGTCTTCTTTGTATTGCTTCAGTTGGGGCTGTCCAGATACTTGACAGGGCCCATTTCTCTGCGGGACGGCGGTGCGGCACGACTTGAAGCTTCGGCTCTAGCTTTTGCCCCAGCTGACAGCAAAGTCAACCACTCCAAACCGTAAAACGAGTTCTCCAGAAGCTTGGATCACAAAGCAGCAGAGCAACAGTGTTATGCAAACAAAGCACAATCCAGTAACTCGAAGGCAGCGGTTTTACATCTGACACTTCGTTCTTGGGGTCTCAGGACCAGAATGATCTCCATGTTGGCAAAGACAAGCCTATTCACACCACATGGTGTCAGGTTTTAATCCAGTTTAAGCAATGTTGGAACGTTTTGTGCAGCATTAGCAGCTAACTCTTGTATGTAGTATGAGCCTACATAATGTGATATTTTGAAAATTGATATTAGAGCAGTCATATAACACCGATTATGTTTCGTTTTTTCCATTTAAATTAAAGAAAGCAATTTAGGCTTTATGTATGCTCTTCTGGGTATGGAGCCCCGCAAAAATAAATAAATAAAAAGATAAGTGATGGTCATTATCTCAGGGAAATATGTGCTGTATAAAGAATACAGACATAATTCTGTATTTATAGGCTGTTGCAGCAGTAGCAGTATCAGTGGTGGTAGTCATGCTGGTGGTAATAGAGAATCGACGTGGTGCACTTGGTGCTCTGCTTCAAAGTATACAAAAATAAATGACTACAATTAGAAAAGTGTACTAGAGTTTCAGGACCATATAGTTGCAAGTTGCATAAATATGATTCAAGAGAATAAACTGACCAATCCCATAAAAAATGTATAACATTTTGCATATTTCGTTATAATGATCAATTGGCACCAGAGTGACACACTCTCAGCACGTGTCGAGGGAGACGATTTTCTCTTAGTTGATTTAGATTGTTTCATGGCATCAAACATCATACATAAGGACGTTTCATGTCACCTTTCGTCGTGGATAGCCATGAGCCAGTTGACATTGGCGTATTGCGTTGGACGCAACGTGCAGCATTAGAATGAGTTTCGTGACATTAGCATCTTCAGAGATGAGAGATTTTTTTAAAAGTTAAACTGAGTGTGAATGACTCCTGAGTTAACCCTGGTACGTGGCTCAAATTCCCTAAAAAAAAAAAAAACTGTTATCTTTGCCCCCTTATCTGATTGCTATAGCAAATCACTTGCATTGCTTCTCGAAACTGCCAACTCGAGATCTTGGGAATTGAGTTTTTTGGTTTAATTAAGGTCAATTAAAAGTAATTTAAATCTTGTTTAAGCCCCGGATTCATTAATTGATATTCATATTTTTAAGTTTGTTCGCAATTTTCCTAATATGACACTGATTAAACATTTTCATTCCTAAAGTACACATTTAATCTGCAATTTTCCTGTAGCTTTATATTTAGAACAGAATTAATTTAGTGAATTATGAGACTCCAGGTCATAGACGTATTTTCAGTGGGGGCTAAAAATTTGACAATAAAGAAAAAAAAATCTGTCCATTTTGCCAGCAACTGGCATCGAGTACACAAGTCATCGATGGTAACCACCCCCCCCCGAAAGAAGGACAAAAAAAACAAGCGTTTTTGGATCTTTAAGACCTCAGTCAGTGGCAGGTCACTTTGCGTGCACTCTGTCATGGTTAAATAAAACCAATAGCCATTCGTGAGCACATCCATCTGTGTTACTTTAGACAGTGATAGATCACTTTTCACCTGCACTCAAAGCATCTGGGTGCTTCTACGCGTGCCTCAATTATGGAAAATGCTAACAACAGCTGGATAGCACAAGCTGATTGATTCTTAGTCATGAAATGCCAGGGTGCCACCTTTTTCTTAAACCATCAGTGAGTTAAAATTCATCTGATGCAGTCACTCTCTGAAAAAATTTGAGCTAATCGATTTTTTTACTCAAAAAAAAGGACTTTTTCTAAAAATATGGTTGTTTTTATTATTGCGCGATAAAAATCTCATATGTATCTCAAGGATTATGAATCATGTAAATCCATAAATCCAACTCATCATTGCGATGAGTCATTGAGCAGTTATATTTTTTACAAAAGAATTACCCTTCCACTGAGCAACAGACTCCCTGAAATAAAATAGTATGTCAAGACATAAAAGATGTAATAAGGCTAGTTAACATAACATAGCATACTAGAGTGGCAAAAAGAAAGGTCCTTCTACTAAACAAAAAAAAAAACATCATTTTTTTTCCTTTGAGCTGCACCTGACTAAGGATAGTTAAGCAGAAGATAACACCGGGCAAAGGTTTCAGACCAGATATCTTTTCAGCCTGGATCCCTTTGCAGCACCTGGGATGTGGTTGTTAACTGTGACCTCAGTGGGGCCCTATCTGTTGTTTTCCAGGTCACTGTGTGACTAGAACCTTGTTCAGTGGGCACATCGGGTGAAGATATTAAGGGATCAGGCTTCATTGAAAGGCAGCAAGGTTGGTTTGTGTTTACATAGGCAGACATTGCTTTTGTATTCCCTTTCAGGTGGGTCTACGGCATGTGGCTGGGGGCAGAGCAGAGAGAAGAGAGCTGTATCGAAAGAAAAATAAAGCATAAATTTAAGCTCTGCCAATCAAAGTCTACGGCATTATTATTTTTTACTCCAAAGCCTAGTACTAAAAATGGACCTGATATTTGTTTCACTGCTTCATTAACAGTCAGTGTGCCTGCACAAGTTTGGGCTTTACCGGTTCTGAAAACATTGGGAACCTATTCACAAACTGTTGGACTACCAGTTTCAGTGGAGTAAATCTTTTGCCCCTTCACATGCTGGTGTTATTTCAGTTCAATCATGTTTTTTTTCAGTATTGCTGTAATTTAATTTGAGAGGATTGTTCTGTTAAATTTTGTCACAAGGCATTAAAGATCGCCTGGTTGCCAGTTGAAACCAAGCACACCTATTCTCATTATATGTTTTTCTTCATATTATTATTCCCTCGATTTTTGGCACCTAACAGACCAAATTTGATTAAATCTGATGTTTCAAAAAGATTGACATCTTATGTAAGAGGCATTCATTAGGCCATATTTAAATTTTATTGGCAAGACCTTAGGATTTTCATGGTGGAGTGGCATGACTATTGGTTCTTGAAGCTCCTCTAGAGAATGTGTGGAAGTGTTCATGAGCAAGACAATGAACCCCTCATTGCTTCTGATGAGCAGGTTGGTACCTTGTATGGAAGCCTCTGCCATCAGGGTGAATGTATATATTGTACATTAGCACATATTGAAAAGCACTGTGTCAGATGTAACGCTTTCAATGCACAGAGTAATGTGCTCTGATATTCAGCGAAGGCGATAGGATCCAAGTCCAAAGAAATATAAAGGCTTTATTATGTCTGAAGCAGGGCTTAAGACACACAAATGAGATACAACAAAGATGAATAATAATAAAAAGATTAAAGAAAGGTATAACTAGGCTAACATGCAAGTCCAAAAGTAGTAATAGTAAGTAAAGCATGATGTCTGCACATGAGAGGGTAAACAAGACTTTGCAATGATACCCGGACACAGAGGGGTATATGAGGCTTAATGAGATAATTGATAAATTAAACACAGTTGGAGGAAGGCAATTAGGGTGCTGGAGCTGCTGCAGCCTAGTAATCAGTACCCCGGTGATGCAGACCGTTGCGGGCGAGGCATGACATCAGAAGACTAGAAAGGAGCGATATTAAAATGCAGTCCATTGCAAAAGTGAACAATTCTGGGATGCAGTTGGAGCTGAAAATGCAGAGTAATACCGAATAATGAGCTCTGTGAGTGTATGTGCTTAAAAAATTTGGCAGAGTTTTATATACAAGAAAATATTACCACTTTCAGTCAGAAACCCGTTGGAAATGCCAATTTATAAATCTCTTAATAGAGAGCATGGAATAGATTATAATAAATGAAGCATTTCAAAATCGCATTAAGCGCAATAAACATGGCAGTATTTTCCAGTTGATAACACAGGCCATTCTTAACATTGCATATTTGTTTGCTTGTAAGTATGTTGTGAGCAACAACTTTGATGTTCAGACATACATTTGAAGATCAAAATATTCTGCATTATTGCATTCATTTCAACAACTATAACTTTTCCCATTAATTCACAATTTGAGCTGACTTGAAACAGTGCATTAAAACCTTGTCATAAGCCTCGATTCATGTTAGCCATGTGCTAGCCATAGCTCCCTGAATGGATTGCTCCTGCCTCCGTCCTTTTTGTACGCATAGCCAAAAACAGCCATTTTAGACTAATTCAGATTAATAAACAATAATTAACAGAGAATGAGATGGGGGATTCCTCTAAAAATGCTATCCCATCCACCCCCAACCTCACAAGCCACCGGTCGTAAATCTTCCAGCGGTGTCCTTTAACTAAAATCCAAAGCTCATTCAGCAACGCATCCATCAGTGTTCTGTTGAGCGCGATGACAAAGCACTTTCAATTAGGCTGGTAACAGACTCTGGAAGCAGTTCATTGCTCAGCCCCCACTGGGATTGGCCTCCTTCTATAGGGATTGTGATAGGGGGGCTGGCGGGATGGGAGGAACCGGGGGGCCGCCATTAAGGCTCCGCTTTTCACCCAGCATTAATGAAAAGGGTGGTTTTGTTGATTCTGAGGTGTAAAAGAGTTTGCTGTGGTGGGGAGCCCTGAGTGGTTAGATTATCTTGCTTCGTTTTTTGAACACTATCGCCTCTGGGGTCTGACTTATTGCAAGGGCAGCCTCTGTCTCGACCCTTCTGGTTGGGCTGGGCATGTGTAAGGTCCCAGACAGCATGCATACGTCTCGCCATTGAGCGTTTGCTCATTGGGAATACTTCGCAAAGACATCGGCATTTGTTAAAATGCATTTTACCTAATGCTGATGTCCCTGCGATGTGTTCCCAAACGCATAATACGTCTCACCGATGCAACTTTATTCATCATGCCGACGTCGGCGAGACGTATGCGTGCTGTCTGGGGCATGGGGGCTTAGCAGAGAGTGCCTGGTAGTAAAGAGATGCTGGGTAGATACGGTTAACCCCCACAAGAACCGTCCCCCATCCCCTTCTGAATTAATGAGGCACCAGTGGCCAAGGGGCAGTTGGAGCATCACAAATTCTAGGTTCAGCCAAAGTAGATCAGAAACACAAAGACACAACTTTCATCATTTTCTCAAAGATACAAACTTCCATCAATATTAAATTGCCAAAGTGAAAAGCAAAAGTGTGTAAAGTGCAAGGAAACTACTGACAAAGTAGTTTCTTTCCTCTTTCATTGTTTTTGTTACATAAACAACACAGAAGACCCCTCTTTTGAGAGGGATCTTTATCAAAGCGAGTCTGCCTCCAGTGGGGTCCCTGGTGTAATTTTGTGGGTTATTTCTGCAATCTCTCTGTGGCCAAAAGAGTGGGCGCTTAACACCCTTAGACTCCAGGCAAATACAGCCCATTGCTGCCTATGCCAGCCAACACCCCCACCCCCCACTTCCCCCCAAAACAGGAAGAACACCATGGATATTTCTCTTGGGCTACATTTTGCTGCTTCCACAAACGAGATCCTACAAACCCCCATCCCACCCAAACACCCACCCCCCAAAAAACCCAACAAACTCCAATCCCCTGTACAAGCAGCAAAACATCCTGACCATGCCTTGCCCGAGGCACAAAATGAACCACTCGCGATTAGAAAATTATCAAGATTTCAACAGCTCCTACTGAGCCGCGGTCTACGGAGAGAGCACTGGGGTGCGTGTGTGTGGGGGCTGATTTTCAGGAGTCAGAGTAACTTGGGCCGCTCCAGGCTTCTGAAAACTGCTAATTGGTCAGCAGGGAGATGGCCGGGCCTCCCTGAGTGACTGAATCCATTTGTTGCCGCGATCCGAAAGTGCGTTCCCTCCAAAGATCACGAGTACAGGTTATGTTTGCCCTCCAACGCTTTTCTGAACATTCGCCAATCCGCATCGCCACTGCTCAGCGCTCCCTCCGTCTTTCCCTGCTTGGAGATGGAAATAAAACCTAATGAACCTCTGCACAGTGCCTTGAAATACTGATTGCTAATTACCTCTGCTGCAAACAGCGTGTAGCCCTGAATACAAGAAGACTTTGACTTCTGACCTTGGGAGAAAAAAAACAAAGATAAAATCATTTTAAAATAAAAAAAACTTATATGAATACTAAGCAATTTTTTCCCTTATTAAAAGACATTTGTAAAAATCACACTGTCAGATTGAAACTCATGCCGTTTGGCATGAAAAGTCAAAAGGCATGACATAATTCACCTAAAAAGGAGCATTCTGCTAAAAAAGTGTGGAAAACTGTCACCCTCCTGTCTGAATACATTATTCTTCTCAATCGGTTGGGTTATCAATCTGAAACTGCATGTAGGCTCAAGGTATTGGCATAGGCAGGAACCGATGTATCCGATTTTCCATTTTCCAAAATGTTTACTGTTTACAAGCATATTTAACATTTGAAATCTTTTTTGTCCTGTTTGTGCAGAGTTGTGGCACTGGCATCCCTGGGAATCTGCACAGTGTTGTGGCGTAGCCAACCTCGGATGTCGACCAGGGCTTATGAAGTGTAGCAGCTCTTCTTCTGATACATTTTCATTTTCTTAGTACAGTGTCTTCATTGATGTTTACCATCAGGCCTTGTTTTTTTTTTTTGCCAGACATTTACCGTTGCACAAAAGAAGTTGCTGACCTGCCTGACCTGCCTGATCGGTGGCAGTAAATCTTTCACTTAGTAGCATTTAACAGAATCCAATACCGATTCAACAGCACATTCATCAGTTGAGGGAAACCCCCTCTGACAGATCATTTGTGCTGAAGAGAGTGGTTTACATCCTCGTCATTCAGACAGCTCTCTAGGACTGGGACTCTTCCGTCTACCTGTGTAGCAGGACCGCTTGCGGTCATCTCAATCAAAGTTGTTGACGTTGCCATTAACTGCCATCAATATCATTTTAGGTTCTTTGAAAATGAAAAGAAAGGGGAAAGAATGAAATAACCCTGATGAAAATATACTATAATTTTTTTCTATGTAATACTGGTGATTACAAATCATACAAATTCTATGATTTTAGCATGACTATAGTATTACTATAGTTTGCATAACTAAAGTAGTATTATAGCCATCACATTAAAAGTATAGTATTACCACAGTCAATACTGCCATGATATTATAGTACATAGTCCACTCAACTGTATTGCTGAAGTTTAAATGACTATACCATCACTGTAGTAATACTACACTATAGTGGTGGAAATACCATCCATGAACTATAGGATAACTTTAGCTTGGAACTATAGTATTTCTTCATAAGGGAAATGTAAGAAAAAGAGAATGACTACTTGATGAGATCTTTTCAGGTAGTTGAGATTGCTGCCTGTTCTCTAATTCAAGATTTGTGAGCTGTCAGCTGCCGAGACCATCTGCCAGTCTGTGACAGGGGCAAGCACAAAGGCCAGGCTGATCTAGGATCAGATGCTTCTTGTAGCTACTGTGCTCTTGCATTACTGGTGGCACAATTAACTGAAATGGACTCTGGGTCCTAAAAGTTGTGTTCTTCAGTGTGACAGAGATGAGACTTCAAGATTTCATCTCCCACCACAGCTCATTTCATGACCCACTAATATAATCTGACACACATATCGGAATCTTCTGGAATATTTGGCTGTGCCACATTCTTCACATTATCTAGCAAAGAGGCTTTCATTAATCTAACATTTGCACGTAACTTTGACTTCCCGATCACAGCACGGCAAGTTATTCGTTATGATCCTGATCTGCCTGACCATGTTTTGATTATGAATTCTGCTTTGTCTGACCATGCTTTGTATTTTGTATTGTGATTTAGATGCCTGGTCATGTTTTGTTTTTGACTTGTCTCGGTTTGTTTTCATATTCCATCTTGCAGTTTTACTCCGGTCCATGATTTGTTTTTGGCCATGCATTGCACTGTCTTCCCCTGTCTGGTCTCATGTCTTGTGATCTCTCAGCCCCAGTATTGCGTGCCACTCTTTCGGGTGATTTAATCGTTTCTGGGATTTAAATCATTCCTTCCAATCTTGTTTACTTCCTTCACCTTCCTTTTCTATATTACTAACAATACTAACAGTTTGTTGTTTTAGTTTAACTTACTAATCAAAACTAACACTGTTTATGGTACTAACTTACTAACGAGCACTAGGGATTGTATAGCTGCACTTTAATAATTGACTAAAAACCTCTCAGCATTTGCCCTATTCTAGTCTCCGCCTCTTTTCTTTACTTAATTTACTTTGTTGCGGTTTCAGCGACACCTTTACGCTTGTTAAACTCTGTTCTCTCTCCATTTCTGTGCACGAAAGAACTCTCTAACTAGAGCCATATGTTTGTCAGTAGGCTGTCTTCATAATCCCTGTCCGCGTTTTGGCTTTTTCCAATTTCTTGTAATCAGGACCCTCCTCATGTTCATTCCTTCGTAATTTGTCTGATCCATATCACCTGCCCCCCCTTTGTAGCATGCGACTTCCCCTGTGTGTATTTAAGCAGTCTTTTCTTGTCAGAACGTTTTCCCTGTGCTGTGATTGTTTATGCCTTGTACTCTTAGTGCTATACTTCTGACTGGAATGTCCGGGATTCTGATTTCGGCTTTACCTTTGATATTCCTGAGCCTGTGTACCATACCTGTTTTGCCCGACTCCGAGTTTTGTGTTTGCTGCCCTGTTAATGGTTCGGATTACGCCCACTGGATTTTGGCTTTTGCTTCTCTAACAAACCCGTGCCTGTGTACCGAACCTGTTTTGCCTGACTACAAGTACTGTGATTGGTGCCCTGGTTATGACTTAGAATACGCCCTCTGGATTCTGATTGGATTGTGGACTCTGTACCGTAGCCTTCTGCCCTGTGGGGGTTAACCCCCCAATCTCTATAAAACAAATCTTTGCTGAAACTTCCTCGTCTCGCACTTGGTTCCTAAACGATACCTCACTTTCTTTTTGGTGACTAAACTTTTTTAAAGGAAAAATAAAGTTAAGGCATGTTCATAATTTAAAGACATACTGGAAGATGGCACTTCATCCATTCTGCTGTATAACCAGTGCTCCTCATTCAAAAACATAGCAACCACAAATCAATCCAGGTGCAAGACAGCATGATTAGCATTTTACGCTCAAGCCAGTCAAGCTATATGAAATGAGATGAAAAATATATTACATAGAAAATGATTGGAGATCACTTCATTAGCAAAGGGGCTATGAATGAACTGATGATGTCTCAGTCAGAAGTAGATCCAAGTACTCAAAAATTTATTCTTCTTTTCTCGCCTGCAACCTCCTCTATGCCCTGGAAAACTGATAGTTGTTTCCTCCGTCCCACCACTATCCCAATATTTGAGGAGATATGTGAAAAAGCTTCAATCCTTAGCTGCCTGTCTTTCCATGGTTGACCATAAATGCATGCTAACATAGAAGTTTGTTAAATTTCTGTGTGACATCATCATGCTCAGGCCCACAGGGAAAGTCATTTCAGCAGATTCTAACACAATCCAAATTTTAAAACAGACACAACAAACAACTTGCATTTCCTCAATCATACAGCATCTGTGTGTCAATAAGTTATTTTAGCATATAGCATCCTGTGTGCAGGCTAGATTGTTTACAACACAGAACAAAATGTTGTTTGTTTTTATAGCTCATAATTGAAGGCAAATTCAGCCATTTAACTGCAGGGGCTGTAACAGTTTGTGTACTGTACTGTCCTGTAACGCTGGTCTGGTCCCGAACCACTGGTCTTCGAAGCATGGACCACTGCAGTAACTTTCCTGCTCCACTAGGGAACTGGTCCGCACCACTGGTCTTTGGAGCACGGATCACTGCAGTAACTGTCCTGCTCCACTAGGGGACTGGTCTGGACCACTGGTACAGAGTGTCTCAAGACAGTGAAATTTGCAGTCTCTGCTGGCCTCCCACCGTGGTAAGGTCTCGGAACCACTGACTGAGCAGTCCATTCTCGAAATACTGCGATTAGTTGTTAAATGCCTGCCTTACCCTCAGAATAAATGTTGGCCAAACTATTTATCTTGCCTGCCATTTTCATAAATAAATTGTAATGAATGTGATTGTTCAAAATGTTTGAAGCCGGAAGTCCAGCAATACGCAGCTTGTTGCTTTTTCAATACTGCACTAATCTGGCATATTAATTAAGCAGCTAGTGACACCTAACTAAACCCGATGAATGTAAAGTGAATTTACCAAAATTGCATCATCTTATTCTTGAAAATATGAATGCTCTGAACAGATTGTTTTTATCTAGCCTAGCTGGAGAACATTAAAAATGATCGGCAGGTTTGGAAAGTAATGTTAATAAATTGCAGCCAGTCTAAACATTGCCGTCAGCTGTTAATCTCGATTGATTATTGTGCTTTCTTTCTGGACCATGAAAACATAATTTTAAATGGAAGGCTATACTCAGGCAGAGGTGTGTGAAACAGTCTTATGATTTTATACATGGAATGGAGCTTCTATTACAGCTCCGTGTAACTCATTTGAAGATACGGTGGCCCCTTTCCAAAAAGTAATTTGGCTTCTCAGAAAACACTAGAAAATGACTTAATGGTCTTACCATTCAATCCTTCCGATAAACAAGTTG
Source organism: Gymnothorax reevesii (assembly GCA_029721435.1). Taxonomy (NCBI): domain Eukaryota; kingdom Metazoa; phylum Chordata; class Actinopteri; order Anguilliformes; family Muraenidae; genus Gymnothorax; species Gymnothorax reevesii. The sequence continues at coordinate 23,798,521 of CM056574.1, read as the reverse complement.
TCCTTTAACATAGGCCTAGCATAATTGTGTTAAGATGATTTACCGCAACTTGTGCAGTACATCGATCAAGATTAGCCATGAATAACTTGAGTCAGTGTTTATAGTGTGGCTGTTGTTAGGCTACGAACCAGCTTAGGCAATTATATTTATCAGTAAACATCCCTTTGTTTTCATGTATTTTCCCCTTCTCTTCGGAAACGGCCACTGCATTTTCAAACGAATGAGGCCCATATGGTTTTATAATTAGAAGTAAATTTTTACTAGGCTCTAGGCTACAATCATTAGACTTTGATACATTTTACACTTCTGACAGAGTAAAGTCACAGCCTCCTGCAATAAAACATGTTTCTTTGCTGCAAAAAGATGCACCTATACTGAGGTATGCTAAGGTGAAAAATGAGTGATTATAATTTATTAACGTTAGGCCTACTGGTCATAACTGTTTGACTATTTTTATAAATAGACCACATAAATAAATCTATTATGATTTTAGTCCATATGCTTACAGAATTTGAACTTTTATTTCATATTCATCTGGCTTTACTAAGTCATTCTCGTAAGTAGGATATGATAATGAATTCTCATGACTCTTTTCAGTTGGTGCTTATCAGTATGTCGTGGCGCTTCTAATCAGCAGCATAGAAACCATTTTACTGTGGAAGAAGAGTGAAATATAGCCCAATGATTTTACATTAAAATTTAGCTTTTATTACGACTTTGTGTCGGTTAATTCAGTTGAAAATGCGGCAGCCATTTCCGGGCGGGAAATAATAAATAAAAAAACAGGAGTTTGTTTGCTTGTATTATATGTAAGCGTGTGCAAAAAAATCTTTCTCCATGAATGTAGATGAACTAAGATAGTTGGTTCAATTTAGCTTGGCCTAATGTATTGGGTATGAGAAGGCATGGTGCCTGTTTAATGATTACCAGCTTTTTTTTTTTTAGTGCAAAACTTTCACCAAGTTTCTGAAAGCTGCGATTTGATATTACTGGCAAATGACCATGGTATAAGCGGGATAATCAACTCGAAGGTGAGTATTCCACAGTTTTAAGGCTCTTCGCCGAGGCAACCACCCGACGCGAAGCGTCTGCATCGTGCATTAAAACCATGGAATGCACACCTTCTCGTTAATTATCCCTTACATCCGTTTACCAGCTGATGATTTAATGACAGATTCCAGCTGAAATGGAGATAATGCATAATCGATATTGCCTCAGTTTATTCTCGAAAATATTAATGCTTTGAACAGATTGTTTTTATCTAGCCTTGCTAGAGAATGATGAAATTGATCGGCAGGTTTTGAAAGTTTTGTCAATAAATTGCAGCCAGTTCACACATTGCTTTCGGCTGTTAATCTCAGTTGAGAATAGTGCTTTCTTTCTGCACCATTTCAAATGGAAGGCTATAGCTACAGGCTACTCAGGCAGAGGGGTATGATACAGCCTATGATGTAATACGCAAAATGGTTTTGATTACACCTCCGCATAATTCATTTGAAAATGCGGTGACAGTTTCTGACAAGTAAATTCCCAGATAGCAAGCTCCTCCGCTCCGGATCTGCTGCGGATCTGCCCCGGCTCCAGCTGATCTGGGGCAGATCCGGAGCGGAGGAGTTTGCTGTCTGGGTTGGCTTCACAGAAAACACTAGAAAATGACTTCATGGTTTTACCATTCAATCCTTCTGAGCAAAGAATTAAAGTGTTTAGTCTGTGTAGGGGGATAAATGTTTTACCCATGCAAAGGGCTATTGCCGCTGTCCATCAGGAACGGGACTGAAATCACCTCGCGACTGTAGCCTATTTTAATTGTTAAAGCCGATTTACCGCAGATCGTAGTATAGCATCGGCCGAGATAAGCTAGTTGCAATCTAAACTCAATTTTAATGATGGAATCAGACCATACTACACTCTTCTTGCCTTCTACCTAAAATTATGTCTGCTAAATAAAAGCACCACAATCTCGCCTACTGAATCCATTAATGTAACATAGTTTTGAGAATGAATTTTAGGTAAAACTCGATGAATATAAAATAGTAACTCAAATTGTCTTGGCTTATCATAATGATCTGAATAGATTTATTTATGCAGGCTATTTATTAAAAAAAAAGTCAGCAAGTTATCAGTAATGGTAATGAGTTCTAATCACACATTTTCCAGCTTAGATTACCTCAGTATAGGCGCTTTTTTTACCCCAAAGATGTTTTATGTCAGGAGGCCATCACTACACCTATCAGAAATGTAATGCAAATGTAATACAAAAATATACTCAAGTCTAATGATTGTACAGTTGAAATTTTCTCTTAACCGGCCGGCGCGAGAATGACCTCACCCCCGTATGATGTAACAGCGACAATATAACGGGCACATTCAGCACATAAATATAATTTAATTATAATTAGGTCTATGCACTGTCATTCAAGGACGGTTTTTTTTCCTCCAGTGAGAGCGACATTTCAGAATTCTTCTGCAAATGAAGGTAATTTTGGTGAAGAGTGTGGTGTCCTCCATTTATGTTTTCTAATCAGACAGATGTTCCAATCGGACATCTGACATCACAGTAAAAATGGCGAGTTGCATATTGTCAGGCCACATTGATTACTACTGGCTTATTTTACTGCCTTAAAATATTTTGAACAATCGGACCTACAGTCCTAACGATTTAATTATCCAAATAGCGGCTAAATAAATGATTTGGCCAACAGCAATGCTGAGGGTAAAGCAGCCATTAATTCCTAGCTTGGATTGTACAGTCATTGGTTCCGAGATCGTACCTCTACAAGGCCACTGAAGGCAAAATTTCACTGTCTCGAGACACCCCGGACCAGTGGTCCGGACCAGTCCCCCAGTGGAGCAGGACAGTTACTGCAGTGGTCCATGCTCCAAAGATCAGTGGTGTGGACCAGTCCCCTAGTGGAGCAGGATAGTTACTGCAGTGGTCCATGCTCCAAAGATCAGTGGTCCGGACCAGAGGCTGACATTTGTTCGGGAATCCCACGGGTCACGGGATTCCCGCGGGATGGGAGTCAACTTTACTATTAATCACGTGATTGGGACGGTACGGGAGTAAAAAGTTAACGGGAGCAGACGGGAGCGGGAAGCGAAATTTTTATTACCACTTGAGTTCCAGACCCCAACAGAAACTCATTTGCGTGCAGCGATCTTGTACCGAACCACTGAAGGAGTATCTTGAGGCATTTTTTTGTCTTTACGAGCCTTGCGCCGACGCACGGTCTTGGAACCACTGACTGCGCAGTCCATACTCAGAATACTGCACTTACATCGAAGATGCCTGCCTTGCTCTCAGCAAAACTGTTGGGCAAATCATTCGTCTAGCCTGCCATTTAGATAAATGCACACTGAATGTATTTTTTCAAATATCTGAGGCTGGTAAAATGAGCTGGTTACAATGATTGTGGTCTAGCACTCGCCGGTTTTTTATCCTGCACTGATCATATAATTAATAAACTAGTTAGTGACACCTAACAAAATCCAATGAATATAAAGTAGAAATAACCGATATTGCGTTATTTTATTCAAGTAGGCTAAATATGAATGCTCTGTAGGCCAACAGATTATTTTCATCTAGCCTCGCTACTGAACATTATAAGCATACCGGCAGGTTTTGCAAGTGCTGTTAATAAAATTGTTTTCGCACTTTGCTGTCGGGTGTTAATATAGGTTTTCGCGATTAAGGTGCTTTCTTTCGGCATCATCGTAAGTAGGGGGCCATAGCTAAACTCAGGCTGAGGGGTATGATAGAGCTTAATGATTTTATACATTTTATATGATCCGACATACAGACAACATACACACTTACAATAACATGGACTTATTTTGTAATAATGAATTAGTTAGCCCTGATTGCTTTCTGGGCAGTGTTTTCTTGCAAATAGGCAAATAATAAATAAAATCCAGAGTGGCAAACCAGACTGAAATGGCAGTTGTATTTTTATTTAATATTTGAATCTTGTGCATTTTTTTTCTTTTTCCAAATAAACTTTCCTATATTACCACAGATGAACTGTTCTTGCTGGCATTTTTTTAAATGCTTTGTAGTCTGCCGTTTTAATCTTAAAATAATCGGGAGAGGATCAAGTCAAATATCGTGGGGACGATATTTAGAAGAGGCTAGAAGGAAAAAAAATGGGAGCGGTACAGGAGTGGGAGTCATTTTGAATGGGAGCGGAATGGGAGCGGGAGTCACTTTACTGGGAGTGGGACGGGACGGGAATTTTTTTCCCCTCTGGCCCGGGATTGGGACAGGACACAAATTTTCTCTGCGGGAGTGGAACGGGACAGGAATGAAAATCCACTCCCGTGTCACCCTCTAGTCCGGACCAGTCCCCTAGTGGAGCAGGATAGGGTCACACTTTAGATGAAGTGTTGCTCATGAAGGCTTTATACAGCATGTATAATGCCTTCATAAATGAGTCATAATGTCTTCATAAATCATGCATAAGCAAATGTCATGCTTTCTAAAGGGTGAAATAACACATCCTTATTCAGTATGTGATGTCAGATGTGGTATAACTGACAATGTCACTTAGCTAGTGGCTAAATGCAATAAAGGGTGACATTGTCAGCTAAGTGACATTGTCATTGTTACATACGGTATCACATGCTGAATAAGGATGTGTTATTTCAATGTTTTACAAAGCATGAAATTTTCTTATGCATGATTTATGAAGAAATTACGTCTCATTTATGAGGGCATTATACATGCTTTATAAAGACTTTATGAGCAACACTTCATCTAAAGTGTGACCCAGGACAGTAATTACAGAGGTCTGTGTTACAGGACAGTACGGGACACAAAATATAACAGCCCTCTCTCCCATTTAAGACAAGGGAGCAGATGTATTACCTGTGCATGAAATCCAAATGTCTCTAATTTTGACAGATATTTATTATTTCAGCAACCTACTTGAACATACATTAATTCACTTATACCAACCATTTCATAAGAATGTATTTATTGCAAACAAATTAGAGTTCATTAACATGATAATTACTCATTTTCCATTGCAACAACTAAAGGGAAAGAAACAATAGCTCATAGTACGAAGAGATACATATCTCTAATTTGCCTTTATTATAAAAGGCATTATGCCTTTTAATAAGTTGATATGCGATGCAGTGAATGGACATTACAGTGAAGGCTCTTACAGTACAGCTATAGCATGCCAATACTCAATTTGAGCTCTGTTCGGATATCAAAAACATAAGGACTCAGGAACGATTTTACAATGAGCTATTTTTTTATATTTAATGTAGTTCAATTCAAATTAATTTAAAAATAATTAAACGGCAATGTCAGATCCATATTTACAAGCTACTTTGACTGATGTGTTGCAGCTTCTGCTTGAAACTGGTCTACTTTGCAGTTTTGTCCCAAATATTATGGAGCTCAATTACAATGGAAAGATTTTCACCTTTTCTGAGCAGAAGTTTCTTCTTTGTTCATCTTTTTCAAAAAGGTGACTAATTTAAAAGGTCAACACGTATTCCACCCCATTTCTGATTCAATACTAACCCCAGAATTGGCCAAACTACAGTGGACTGCAGGAAAATGACCTTAACATTGGTCACGTGTTTTTGGTTCATTGTTTTTAGATGACAAGTAAAAATATCAGGTCGTTCACATGGGCATATGGCTTGTTACTATGACACTGGTGCGACAGCAAGAGTTTGGAAGCCGTCCAATAGTCTGATAGGCAGGATTAATACTATTAATAAAAAGGCATGTCCCTGCAGGTCTGAGCTCTATCACGGGGCTGACAGGCTCATAATGTAAACAGTTGGGGCGGAGCAAGAGGGCAGGGTGCAGGTAAAGCAGTGCAGGTGCTGTCTCACAGCCCGCAGGCCCCCAGGGGTGGTGAGCATCACCGTGAAGGACATTTACAAATCGGGATCTCACCTTATGTGAGCACAGACCTCCCAGTATGTGTGAGAACATATGAGTGCAAAGAACAGGGAGGGAGAGAGAGAGAGTGAGAAAGAGTCAGAGAGAATTCACTGAATTTTCCTAGTCAATGCAAAAACCAAAACGACCCCTAAAAAGCTGTCCGTTACCACTTATAATGATTGAAATGATCTTCTAATGGCACTATGCCACTGCATGGTACTTGCTTTGACTCTACTTGGTTTTTCATGAATTATTTCCTCTGTGGATGGTATCTAGTAACGAGTACCTTTTGAGTACCACCTCGGCTGAGGTTCCAAGTGAGCTGAGTCGATATTGGAACGTGGGGTCAATTTGCTGCAGACCACTGATTGGTCAGAGGAAATCGTCACTCACACGACACAGGAAAAGGCAACACAATACCTAACATAATCAACATTACAGAGGAATTGGACAATTTTCATAGCAACGTAATCTGAGTGTAAATATTAAGATGTGATTCAAGTCGGTAAATATACGAACCAACAAGCTAATTAGCTTTTTTGTGAGCTAATTTAACCTGAAATAAACATTTCAGGGTCAAATAACAAGATAGCAACTTTCCAGCGAGACGATAATATTATAATAACCTAACTGATATAGCGAATAGCTAACGCTTAGTAGTCAAACGAACGGCAACTTGCCAACCATTAGCAGCAAATGCAAGCGAGCCATAAACACAGAATACGGCTGCTTCTGGCGCTAAAACAAGTGGACCAAAATGGAGAAGCAGCCAGATCAATAACTGCCTGACATAGATCCTGAGAATTGAAAACTCCAGCTTTTTGAAATCCCCCATTGTCCCCATGATTGTGTCCCGTGAGGTTGTGTTGTGATCAGTGGCAGGAGGTGGACAGAGAACAAGGAGAGCGATAAACACGTCTTTAAACTGCTTATTAGTTTTGATCTGTTTTCAGTCAATTTTCCTGGTAAAAGACACTTGAACTCTCCCCTCTCAGGAGTAGCTAATTGTCGCTGTTAAAACGAGAAATCTAACGCACCAGTTGAACGCAAAAGAGAGCGCATTTCAATCTTTTTCAATTAAACAATCATTACGCACAGGTTTGACGGCTTGCTTAGGTTGTGATAAAATATAACACGGAAAATCCACAGCGGTTTTTTCGTGAAGAGTTGCGTATTAAGGCATGTGAATTAAATTTTATAGAATTTATTATTCACTCGCCCAAACATTTCATTATAAGGGAAACTATCATGTTGACCAGGAACAATGACGGAAATCGTGGCACTAATCTCATCCGTTTCAAGGGATGTTTTCCGCCCCCGAGTTTTCCGTCCACTGCCCACCACTGGTTGTGTTTAGTACTGCATTGAAAATGATGTTCGGCGCTATTCAAGGTTGGTTCTACCTCTGATTGAGCTGTTACTATGGTGTGCGGAAAATGAGAACCTTGTACCAAAACACAATCTTATGGAATTACTTTAAACTTCACCATCCAAGCTAACAAATTCTCATCCTGACTTCTCATAGTGTGACTCTACCTGACTAAGCATCGATATATGATGAATAAGGAGACTTTGACATCCTTATTTGACGTTTGGGGTTAGGGTTTGTTTTAAACTGGTGTCAAATGACAACGCCAAAAGCTTCCTTTTTCATTGTATATCGACGCTTGGTCAGGTATGGTCACAATATGACCCATCGGGATGAGACTGGATTCACCAGGCGCAGGTGTTTTCCCTTTGGTGAGCTACACTGTGCTGGATCGTCGGTAAACAGGAGACTGTGTGTGGAGTGAACCCAATTACAAGTGAAGGATGGATGGGTATTCAAACTTAACATTTATATATCTCAAAAATCAGAGGAAATGAAAACACTCAGCCGTAGGCCTTAGAACTGAACAAAGAACCAGAACTGAGATTGGTTTACTATGAGCCTCTCATACTGAGAACCTTTTTAAATAGCTCTTTCAAATATTTTGAGAAATAATGTTGCTTTCGTGAAGACCATCGTATAAACACTCTGGATCACCCGTTCCAGCTAAGACATATTTAAGATCCTGTGCCCTGGGGTCCCCTGTGGCAGCACTCAGTGCACAAGACTCACCATCACGTCCTGCTGTAATTAGTACAATTATATTATTAATATAACTCACGCTTTAAATGATCATGAAATTACACTTTGTGCAAATTTGTCTGTTTGTCTTACTGTGAGTAAAGGCATTTTGCACCAACGTAATAGTCTTTTCAATGTTGTTCATCTCTGATGAAAAATTCTACATTTGTGTGATCTGGAGAAATAGTAAAACATTTCTTGATGAATTATTCAGACTATTGCCAGTTTTACAATATGACTCTGTTGCTTAGTTATCAATGCCATTATCATTAATTAATCACTACTGGCTAGATTGTTTCTCCTAATTATTTAGGAAATGGGACAGTTGTTGTATTGTTAATTAGGTGGCTACACCATTCATACGTGAGTTAGTGGGTCTACCTGCCATACTGATTATTCAAGTACCAAATTATATATATATATATATAGCAATCTGTGATATAATGGAATAAATTCTGTCGTACCTGGTTGCTGTAAACGGTTTCTTTGGAACACATGCTGTATTTCGAGAGAACATGCTAAGCTGATTTTGAATGAACTGTTCTCAAATAGAAGAACCATACCGTCTTGGACAAGTATATGCTATTGTTCCATTATGTAAAATTCCATGCTGGAGAAATAATGACAAAACTCTATTTACGAGAAGGAGGTACAAGAGCAAACATTAGCCCTGGTCTGAGCCAACCTCAGAAGACTCTCAGGGAAAAACCGCCAAACCTAAGAAGCACTTTATTATCCAGGAGGGGGTCAGGAAGAGCGGGGCTGAGTATTGATTGAGGTTGTTGGACGCATCCACAACTGCACTTTCTCTAAATTTTCTAAGAGTAAATACGCCACTTTGATGTGGGGGTGCCCAGAAGCACTCCACGGCCCAGATTGTGTGGGCTCCAGTGGGGGACGTTACTTACGGGAAAGATCAATAGCTGGGGTGTTAGGGGAAGACAACACTGCCTTGTCCAGCCCCGCAGCCCAAAGCTTGCCTGCTCTTAAAGGCCTTGCTTCATTAAATGCAAGGGGCTTCCTTTGCACGTTGGGTAAATCTCATGGAAAATAAAAACCTGAAGAAAGAATTTTGGAACTTTGTTCAAATGCTCAGCCCTAGCTATCTATCGCAAATCTTGTAAGGCCATCGACTTACTGCTGGCATGGTCAAGTCTACATTCCCACTGAAGCCAATTTTTAAAAATTGCTACACTCTTTCCAGTAAACATTCAGTATTAGTTAAATCTGCTGTGCAAACTTTTTATTTTTCGGTCTTGAACTGATTGTCAGCCTCTGTCAATCAATGCTGAACACAGATGGAATAACCTTGTAGTGTTTGTTGTCTGCTCATCTGGAGAAGTGTTGTCTATGGCTGAAGAGACTCATTCGAGAGTGACGGTCTCGGTCACAGAGGTCACATCTGTTAGTGTTCTCTGACCTGTTGGTGCTGATGTGCTCCTTTCTACACGCTTGCCTTTCTGTCGCTGCATTCATCAACTTCACTGCCACAGTCTTAGTTCACGGTAATTTTCCATGTCTTGTGGCCAGCTGCATGGCCCTCCCAGGACTCAGGGTCGATACTGAGTGCCTTCGTTTCCCTCTTGTAGACGTCCTTGTATTGCAGCTGTGGTTGGACAGTTGTTCTCCTTCCAGTTGCCAGCTGTCCACAGAGGATGTCTTTTGGAATTGGTCATGCTCCATGCAATGGACATGTCCCAGGCTGTAAAGTTTGCAATGACTCAGCAGGGTTTACATCCCAGGAAGGTCAATGCAGGATATGCCATCAGTGTTGGACACTTTTTCTTGCCAGGATATGGATACAGCAAATACTTCTCAGTTGAAAGGTGTTCAGTCTTTTCTCTTTTTGGCATACATAGTCCATCTCTGCCATACGGTGGAGAGGGGCATTGTACACTGTCATCTTGGGTTCTTCCCATACTCTAGACGTAAGGAAGGCAAGTGTTGTGGGTCCCTTTCCAATCCATTTATTGATCTAGTCATCTAGTGAGAGGATGTGGGTGGTGGTAGAGCTGATGTGGGATAACTAATGGACAAAATCAAGATTGTAGTCGTCAGTGGCAGTCACAGGTGATTCCACTGTATCCTGTCCCAGGACATTCATCTTCTTCACACTGATAGTCAGCCCCAAGTCCTTGCAGGCCTGAGAAAAGCAGTCCTCAGTGACTGCAGTTCCTGCTGAGTGTGGCTAGTGCCCAGTGCTTCATGAACAAACGCCATACCTCTGATGTGGACATCTCATGCCTTTTCCTTAGCTTTAAGGCGGGTAAGATTAAAAGCCTGCCGTCTGATCCGGTGCATTAATAGATACCCTCTTTTGCTGTGGTGAAGGCATGTATAAGGAGACCGGCGAAGACGCCAAAGAGTATGGGACCAAGGATGAAGCCTCGTTTGACACAACTGCAAAAGTTGAAGGACTTGAAGGACCTGCTGTTGAACTGCATTGTCCCATTCATGTAAGTATGGAAGGATTTAAACAAACTCTGCAGTTTTGGTGGGCAGTCAATTTTTGAGTGAACTTTCAAAAGTCAGTTTCCGCTGACTAGGTTGAACACTTTGGTGAGGTCAATGATAGCAGCATAAAAAAGCATCTGTTGTTCTCTGCACTTAGGGAGAAGGCCATGTCTGCTGTTAATCTTTCAGCTCAAAAGCTGCACTGTAACTACAGGTAAATACATTCTGCTAGCATCTCCAGGTGGATCAGGAGTACCCTAGCAAACATCTTTCCAATGCATCTGTATTTGCTGTCACATCTGTAGCTCTCATTCTTATAAAGGGTCCTGATCATCCCCAGAGTCCTGCAGTACAGCTCCATCTTGCCAACACTCACACAGGAGTTCATGCAGAGGATGCAGTGGGATAGTCTTGCAGTGCTTGATCTTGGGAAATCCCATTGCCGCCTGGGGCCCTGCCTGATGCCAAGTTGTTGATGGCCTTGCTAAGCTATTACCTTCAATGGTTCTGCATCTAACTGATCTGCAGTCAGCAGGCACTCGACAGCATCGTGGGCTGAGGAGAAAACAGTGTTATTTCCGGAGTGGAGGTGGTCCACCCACTTGCCTAGTAGAAGTTTTGAAGGGGGCCCATATTACTCTCAGCTAATCTTAGCGCCTTCTTGATGCCATCGTACAGTCCTCTGGTGTATTACTTCATGTAACAGTACATGTTTATGAAAAAGTTATTTTTTAATAATTCGAGGCCTTGGGTTACCTAGCCCATAGAGCTGGGGTAGATTGCTTAATTAGCCCTCTGGATTTTCTCTCATCTGTATACAGTAGGTCCAATCACATCTCACTGTGGACCACCACATTCCTGTATCCTTTAATTTGTTCATTCATTTCTAGTTCTCATTGCCGCAAAGGACGGTCTGCTGAGTGGCTCCCCGCCATTGGCTAAGTGGTTGCCTGGCAGGGGTTGCGCGTAAAGGCAACCTGTCAGCTAAACAGGACTCCTCAGTGACTGAAAATAAAGATAATTTTGCTATGACTAGCAAGAACAATATCTTGAATGAACACTGAAATGATTAAAAAAAAAACATGTCAACTACACTGAAAGGACATTGATGTGCGATGCAGCACACATTTGACTGTTATTGTGAACACTTGAATTTATTAATTTAATGGTGAAAAGCGTTAGCATGCTAGCCAGCTAATTATTCATTCCATTGACTTGAATAGACTGAATATCTGTGCAAAATTAAAACTTTCTTCTAACTTACCTGAATATATACGTAACGGTACTTATTTTTTCTCGATTAACTGAACATAGCCTGACATTGGAGATCACCTGCATATTGATATTTGCGGAGCTGGCGGGTCACCTTGGACATCCACTGCATTTAGAGCGGTCTAAACACTTGGCAGTGTTTCATACGGCAATTGAACTGCTTCTGAAGCAGCCCTGAACCTCTTCCGAGAGCGCAATAAATTTAGGTTGCCCTAAAATTGTAAGCCGCCTCAGAAGTATGAAAGGGGTATCAGTCTCACCAAAAACCATGATAGTGCAGAAAGGCGTCCGTGATATTTGCTTAACTTTTGGGAAATAAAATTGACACATACTGTGAATATACATTTTTTATGTTCACTTAAAAGGAATTGTTACATCTCCCAAAAATCTTGATAATACTCATACACTCACATTTCAGACAGGCCAGGCATACTGCACGTTTTTGACTGACACTTGGGACTGTCCTACATAAGGTTCAGCTGAAGTGGTGGTATTGGGGGCTAGTAGGCACATGTATTGAAGCAGATTGCTAGAATAGGTGGTGTCCAGCCAAATGTTGTGGGCTGGTCAGGAGAAAAGACCAGGGCCGATATTTAATTCCAGTCCGGCCTAATTTTAACACATCTGAAATCTGAAATCTGAGTTGTATCACCTCAAAAATCCCAAAAATTTCCCATATCATTGCAAATTTTCCACATGATACATTGCTGTAGTGCAACATTGTTTTTATGTTATGTAAATAAGTATTTGCACCCCCTCCTGAATTGCTCTTTTTTCCATATTTGCCATGCTAAATGGACTTACATTCTTATACAAGGAGAACATGAGGAAACAGAATGAAGTTTTGAAACGGTTATTTCAGTTATTGAAGGGAGCAGGCCATACTACACCAACAAATATCACCCTTGTGTAAAAAAGGAAAAAATTGTCTCGAGAAACCTAGTGACTGTTTTTACCATGTTTAGCGAGAACTGAAGGTGGAAAAACTAGAGATCAGTTTTTCACATTACTGTGAAGGAATTTTGTCCCACTTTTTTTTCCAGAATTAATTTAACACTTAACATGCATAATCTTCATTCACCCTATCCCTCTAAAAGTTGATTATTTATTATTTAGTTAACAAATGACCTTACCTGCGAACCTTTCTGAAGGTCACCGCCAACTAATTTGCCGACTACAAATAGAGAAAATTATTGACCTTTTTAAAAGTGAAATCTGAAATTTCGCTTCAAATATTTTATGCCGTGTATGACTGTAGCAGTGAAGAGCACTATACGGGTTAATTGAAACACATTTAAGAGGTTTTTGAAAATTAGCAGCCCGAATAAGATTCTACCACAGCATCTTAATGTCATTCGAGTTGCGACTTTGATTAGCCACTCAAATATTAATTTTTGGATTTATTGAGCCATTCAGAGGCGGACTTTCTGTTGCTGTTTGGATTTTTGTCTTGCTGCATGACTCCATTGTGTTTGAGTTTCAGATCATGGATGGATGACCAGACAATCTTCTCAAGGATTTTCAAACATCGCAAGCAGCAAAGCATCCTCATACCATCAAACTACCTCCACGTTTGACTGTGATATCTTATTATAGAATCCTGTGTTAGCTTTATGCCAGATGAGAATGGATCCATATATTCCAAAAAGATACACCTTCAACTCCACAGAACCTGTCCTCAATCTGGGGGTCATTAAGATTTTTTTCGGTAAGTATGAATATAGAGGTTTTTACAACTATCAGATCGATAAAAAATTTCCCTTCTCTTGCGAATGGTGATATCATGAACGCTGAACTTAACCAACATGAACAGGGCCTGCAGTTCCTATGATGTTTGTATGAGTTCTTTTTTTGACTTTCCAGATGTTACTGCTGTACTCTTGGAAGAATTCTGGTAGATAAGCCACTTATGGGAAGATTCGCAACTGTTAGAAATGATGGTTTCTCTCAGTGATTTAGTAAAGTCCCTGCAACATATTAATAGCTTTGAAAGCATTTACAAACTGATATTTGTGAATCTGGACTTTGTCATCGCGTAGTATTCCCCCATGGTGGACAAAATATCAAATACCCTGAATAAGAACATGAGAATTAAGTCTAATGCCTTCCATTGGATGCACTGTCACCAGATGTAAAGATAATTGAACACATAGGGTATTCTGGAGGCAAGAATGCCAACTCAATTCCCACCCCTTTCATCTCTTAAAAAACTTGACACCTGAGTGAAGAATACGGTAATATCCCACCACACCATTCAAAAACTGCACAACAGCATTCCTTGGAGGATTGAAACTATTTTGAAGGGTGGGGAGAAGGGTGACCCGAGTCATGTTTAGTTGCCAGATAATCAGTTTTTGTTGGTGTTGGATGTCCTCCCCTGTATTTTGTGGTTACACTCCAATATCTTACTTGATATTGATGTTTGCCTCACATCATTATCTTGAAAGATCCATTTGTGGTGAAGTCTGAGCTTTCTAGCCTGGAATGTTTCATTTGACCGAAATAAACTGATACATGCTGGAGCCAAGGGCCAGTAGATTTTTAAAAAAGCCCTCAACATCAAAGAAGTAGAAGTGCACATTGATAAAAAGCTGAATTTTAGTCTTATCTTACTAAATTATTACATCCCTTTCTGGTCCATTTCCTTTTTATGTGTGTTGACCCGCATGAAGGCACAAAGCTAATGGATTATAACCCTCATATTCTGCTGGAATCAGATTTACGGCGCCATTGATTAGGCCTCAGAGACCCAAACACAGTGCGCATAATAATCATAAAAATAATAATTTTGGAACCTCACAATCCCCCCCACCCCCCGAAATTTGAACTCAGTACACCAAAAAAAAAAAAAAAAAAATCTTACTCAGTGCATTTCAAAAAGGTGCGGAAATAAGTAAATAACCAGGAGTCACCAAATATATTTACGTCATAGTCACATATCTTTAATAGGGTAACCTTGAAGAAATTAATATTTCCTTTATTTGATACAATATTCATTGCAAAGAGGTATATTTACCGTATCATCTAAAATAGTCAAATTAATTCTGTCTGGTGTCAACAAACAAAACTTGTGCACATTTTTTCTATAGCACTTCTGAAGTATTTAATCAACCATGTTTACGCCTCTCATTAAGTTTGGAACACTTATGAAATGTTAAGGTGATTTCTCGCTGGTAAAAAGGCTCTGGGGACCCCTATAAGGATTATGCTGGTCTGACTTGGTACGTTTAGTCAGGGAGGTCTTGGGGAAAATGTAAAATGCTTGCTTTCATTGGCTAGCTGGCTGTAGCATACTCTTTTATTACGTCCAATGTGCAATTTCCTTTTACCATGAAACCATGAAAAGAAGGTATGGTGGCACACAAGTACATAAATCTAATACTGTATAAACAAAGTAAATTCTTTCATTTTTTTATTTATATTTGGAAAGGCATGCTTGATTATTTTGCTAAAAATAGTTTGATTAGCTGATAGACATAGCTCATGGGTTTTCCCCACATCACATCAACAACAAATGCATCAAGCAATAAACATTGTATTGAAATTACATATGATAGCACATTATAGAATGTGCTTCTTAACTACTGCTATGAATCCAAATTGTCTCCAGCGTCTTAATGTGTGCTTAAATGGATAATTATTTAAAATTTTCCACCAAAGAGTTAAATTAAACCAGCATTTAGATGTAGCAGTTGTGCACTGTCCATACAAGGACTTAGCGGCCACTGTACAACCCAGACGGAACTGAGGCCGGCCCACTCAAACATGTTCTGAAATGATATGTATCCCATTCAGCCGTCAATGGAACTCGCGCTAGCTCCCTCTGCACAATGGCACCTATTTCGCGCAGGCATAATACCGACTGATACCTGAATGACCACCATGTGCAAGACGGGGGTACTGCCTGAGATCACCACACATCATCCATTATTCACATCTTAATTGATATTTTGTAACACATGAGGCGCATTTCATAAAATCAATATGTGCCCGTTCCTTGCGATAAAGTACCATGGCGCACAAGCCTGAGAATAGTCAGTGAAGTGCAGAATGCGCCTTTGTGTCGTCGCCGTGGTATACAATGGGCCCCCAAGATTTAGTGCCGCTTTAGCAGTACAATCCGTGCCTCCTCAATACTTGCTTGCCGTGCTTTTAATATTGCACAGTGTGTTGATTTCTTTCAAGGTAAGGTGAAGCGGGGAAAGGGGTGCTGGGGTTTGGAGGGTAAACCGGACCCAGAGGGTCAGGGTTAGCTCCAGATTTAAATGAATGAAAATAAAAGTGCCTTCGCTGCACTTAAAAAGTAAAGTTGTCTCCAGACACAGTGGCTCCATTTCCTACTGGAAGGGTCCACTGTCCACTTTGTCGACATGCGGAAAATCCCATATCCTGCTCCTCGCTGCGCTCATTTGTGGTATTCTTAAAGTGCATTACATTGTGCTGAATGCACAGCTTTTATATTGCGGTTTTGAAGATCTTTAAAAAAGCCTTGCGGGCCAGATCACCAGAGAGGTGGTTCACCATTGGCGAGGGATAATCTTCTGAGAACGATGTGGCGCGGAGTGATAAGTGAGCATTGGTTTATAAAGCCCCTCTTATCGCCGAGTCTTATAAAATGTGTGCGTCTTTCAGAAATCCGTGCACTGTTCGCGCAAAACTGACTGACATTCTCCGGGGGATTTGGCAGCAGAATGTCTCAATCCGGTTATTTGGTTAAACTGTTCTTATCCCTTCTCACGAAAATATCCTGAAATGTAATGACCTTCTCATAGCAATGAAAGCAAATCCGTTTGCAATGTTATCATACACTATACATTTCAAGTTGGAATATGAACAGGTGGAACAGTCCCTCGTTGAATACTACATACATCTCGCAAAATTATACCATTTTGAAGTCTCTGCCAAAAATAATGATAGCATTTGTTCTATTTTATATTCTAGTGCAAATACTTCCTTTTAGAGTAGCTAAGAATGAAAACCAGACTGAGGCTTGAAGCCAGCAATCATTTATCCACACCTCCGACAAAGATATTTTTGAAAAAAAATTTGGTAGCAAAAGCTATACATTACTGACCAATTTATGATCAGAGTTAATACTTTATTTGTATATAATGTAATTGTGACTCAAATGCCTGAATTCAAATCAACATTTGTCCTCACCAAATAATTCATGTTTGTTTTGACTGCAGAAAGGGCTGTTGCATTTAATTGAAATATTACTTTCAAGATGAATTTACTTTTAATCCTGGCCGAAGACAAAATAAATTTTAGAGAGGCTGTAGGCCATAGACTGTATTTCAGTGTTCTCATCACAGGATATTGGTGATCTTCCGCATCCAGTTCGGTGATTGTGACTTACGGGGTTTGTCTTCCCAGGTGCACTGAGTACCAGTCTGTGAGAATGAAAATTGCAGCAACACTCCACAACCCTCGACATCACACCGTGTCACTCAGCTGCAGTCTGTGGGTTGGGCCTGCCATTAACAACAGCGTTTGACATATCCTGGCAGCGGACTCATCTGAAATTCAGGCGTGAGACACGAGGCGCTGCCAATAAAACACGGGTAAAAGAGACAGCCGCAACATCCCTTTTCATGAATTTTTCATTGTGCAATTTTTGTTTATTTGTTTTTTTTTGTGAGAATTGTTTTTGATAAATAAAAAAAACTCTTTTTATGTATAAATGTTTATACAAATTTTTTTACCTCAAACTAAAACCCTTTCCCGTACCCCAGATCCTCAGGTGGTACACCAGTTTCGAAAATAAATACAATACACTTACACATGCGTTGAGGTATACGGCACCAATTGCATCATTAGTTTCAGGTTTATAATAGCTTGGTTCCTTGATGGACTGTCCTCATATTAGCACCTTGTTTTCAAGCTGACGACAGTTCCGTTGCTATTATATCAAAAAGAAGTAGTAACCAAATGTGGTTTTAATTTCTTTTTAAATGTGTTAATTTGATTTGCGTTCTGACAATTTTGTGTCTGTCAGTTTAATCTTATAACAGCATATTTTACTCAAAGTGAATAAAGTTGTTTTCTTTCCAGTTGATCAAGAGCAGCAGTGGGCATGTCACCATAATGCAGGATTCAGGTTTGTTGTAGATGATCACTGATTACCAGCCTCAGGAGGACCCATCCAATTATACAAAACTTATTAAGGAAATTATCACTACTATCAGAAGAAAAGACCCTCAGGCAACACATCACTTTATGATTTGATTTTTCTGATTTTCTTTGATATTTTTGAAAGGGGGAGAAGACTTGCTTTCTAAAATCAACATAAAAAGCATTTTATGCTTCATTTGTCAATTTCCGTCCGCAAAATACATTTTTTTTTGTCCTGAGAACATGAGTATCGTGACCTGATCTCCAACAGGCCACTTTTCAGTGCTAGTCTTGAAAAAATGACTTCATTGACTGATTTCAATGGAACATTGCATACGTATTCATATTTACATATGCATCTCTTAATTATTGTTGCGGGCATTATGATACTAAAGAAATTATAGCATTTTCTGACCGGAAAATTCAAATGATTATGTCGTCACTACGTAGCTGTCCACTTTTAATTACCAGCGTCCTTAAGTATATCAATAAATATTATGTCTGCTCCTCAGGTTTGATAATTGACATGTTATAATATAAGATGACGTGAAATACAGTTCTAAGTTTGATAAGAAAAAAAAGAAAGAGCAAGCGGACGTTGAATTTCTCCCAGGTATAAGACTGTGAATATCAGCTGTGATATTATGCGCGAGCACAAATGGAGGACACGTGCCGGAAGTCGTTTTTTTGGCTTAAAAAGTAGTACCCACGGATGGAGATATAGGAATGGGGGAATGGGGATCCTCTACATCTCACACATCTCTACAATACTCGAACGATTTTACCGAAATTGAAAGCATGCTACTGTTCAAGGGAGGGGGACGATAAAAAGAGGATGGGTGCGTGAAGCATTATAGATGGGGAGCTATCTTTAGAGGATTGATTTATCAGATATATGCTGTCTCTCCCTCCCTCTCTCTCTCTCTCTCTCTCTCTCTCTCTCTCTCTCTCTCTCTCTCTCTCTCTGTAGTCCTCAGCCTCGCTGACCCCTGATTCTGCTATTGCAGTAGCAGCGAGGAGCATAGACCAGGCTGAGACTGTGAGTGAAGGTAAAAAAAACTGCCAAACATGAAAAATTCTGATGTATAAAAAAGATGGGTAGGGGTGGGGGAAGGCTCTTACATGAGGGGGGGGGGGGGGTGGAATTGTGGGAACCAATGAAGCCATCAGCTGACAGATCTGTGAGGTCGGCACTATGGGGTTTGTGAGCGGGGTGACGCGGGTTGATAGAGACGTCAGCTTCGCTCCAGTAATCTCACGACACCGGGGTTTGGCGAAGGGGCCAACTGGCGGCCCCCCTGGAGAGAGCCAGAGAGATGGCGAGGACCACCCCGAAAAACACGACCAGGGAGACAAGGCGGGCTGGCCAATCAAAGCCGGGCGCAGTAATTTTTGAGAAATTAAAGAAATCTCCATGGAAATTAGCATGAAACACTTTCTAATCTCCCGCTTTTCAGTGGCGACAAGGGTCACCGCTTCCAGCTCTCTCTACCCACGCTCGGTCCCTCCATTCTCCCGCCATCCCCTTCGCCCGATGCCCTATTTTTCCTAACACTTCTTGGTCGTTTTCTCTCTCTTTCTTCTTTCTCTCTCTTACTTTTTAAGTGCCCCTCCTGTCTCTACCCCTACTTCTACCCAATCCCAAACACTGTGCTCTCCCAAACCCGCAAATCCATTCAAATGAGCCCATGATTCAGAAAAGAAAGGTTAACCAAAGTAAAAAAGGGGGGGGGTAGCCCAGTGCCAAAGTGACATTGGATAAATAAAGCTGTTTGGCGGCTTTTCTAGAGCTGTCTGGCAAAAGAAGGCTCGGGACGGGGCCTGTGCCCACACAACAGTGAGATGAACAGGCCCGGCGGTTGGATGCGGCTGCATGTTCCAGATCTTTGATCAGGGCCCATATGAAAAGCTGTCCCTTGCCGCATCAATACCATCATGCTGTTTCCCATGAATAAAAGCATTACTGATGGCAAAGGACCCTCTCCAAATCCCCCCTGTGTTCTCTCTGGTTGTCCTGAGTTCATGTTTTCAAGGGCTACTGTAATGAGGGAATGAATACACTTCTGTTCTGTTTACACATTGGTGAAATTTGCGGAAAATCTTCGGATTGAAAGTTGACAGCGGTATGTACTTTCACTTTTGGCACGTTTTTAAATGGAGCAAGACTATAAAACTGATCAAAATTCTGCCTAAAAGCCATACTGTTTAAAAAAAATTTAGAAGTAAAAGCTGTGTGTTAGTGAGTGTTTATGAATTGTTACTATGAATAATATCATGGTTGATATTGTCGACGCATTCTGGTTAGATGCAAATTTTTTTTTTTACACCTCATATTTGTGTGACTGGAATGTGCAACATTTTCCTTTTTTTGGAATGAAACGGAACATTAAAAAAAACCCTTGGCTCAAGATTCAACCATTGTGTTACTTGAAATCTGTCCAGGACTGCACCAGTTGTTTGTAAAGCACTACGAGTGATTGCTCAGTAAAAACATTTTGCTTGTTATGTCTGTTGAGATCAAGCAAAAAAAATCACTAAATTTCGCATTTTTTAGAATTCTTTTACTGGCTCTCATTATGAAAGTTTTTTTAATTCTGAAGATCATCAGGTCGCAAAATAAGTGAAGAGTCTGACGCAATGAGCTCTTTTTTCTGCTCATACTGATGAATTGCGAGGAAAAAAAAAGTCTCAAGGAGTCTCTTCCGTATATTTGAATACCTTATTGACTGCGAGTGAAGTCCGAGTGAGGGTGAAGTCGGGGCCCGTGGCTCCGCTAAGATGTTGCGACATCACAGCACTTGCACTCTGCAGTAACGGCCTTCAGTAATAGCGGTCAGAGGAAGGATTACTGATGGCTTTCTCTTCAACCACAATTAAGTATGTCATTGACTGAAGGTGACTGACGCAATGTTTTATGGTCTGAAGACATCCTGAGATGGTAAATATAGGATCGTGGCCTGATTACATGAATGCAAAGGTGTTTAGTGCATGTATAATATATATACTCACAAAACACTTTATTAGGAACATCACACTAATGATACTTGTGTTGGGTGGGGCCTTCCTTTGTGTATTTGGCTGCCTGAATTCTTCATGTCTTGGATTCCTCAAGATGATGGAGATGTTCCCTTGAGATGGACATGAATGCATCAAAAGTCAGTTGCTTTCACCTGCTGCGAATCTCAAATTCAACCACATCCCAAAGGTGGCCTGTTGGATTCATATCAGATTACCAGAGAGGCCACCAAAGTACAAGAAACGCAGTGTCATGCTCATGAAACCGCTTTAAGATAATTTTTTTTTGCTGCGACATGGTGCATAATAATGTTGGAAGTTGCCACAAGAACGCATAGAAATTGTGCCATTATAGAGATTCATTTGGTCAGCAATAATACTCAGATAGGCTGCGGCATTCAAACGATGATTGACTGGTATGAAAGGACGCAAAATATGCCAAGAAAACATTTCCCACTCCATTACATCACACCAACAGCCAGAACTGCTGAAATAAGGCGGGTTAGGTCCATAGATTTATGCTCTTAACGCAAAATTCTGATCGTGCCATCCGCATGTTACACTAGAAAGTGAGATTCAACTGACCAGGCTGTGCTTTTTTTTAAGTATTTCAGGTTTTAAACAGGATTGCAAAGCTTTATTTTCACGGCCAATACTCCTGAGTATTAACACCACACTGGGTTTCCCCATTTTTCCACAGTTGCAAAAATATGCCATTTTGGAACTAGATAAATCACAACCATCCTAAGTGCAGCAGGAACTAAATATATATTTATATCTCCTCAAAAACTGTTCGTTAGCATAAAGTTCAAATATAGTTTAAAAATGGCCAGAAAGAAACTGCATTCTGTAGCAGCCAGTCAGCTTATACTGTGAGGTGAAATGTAGACCTCCCATCCATGGGAACACTATGAAACCAAAGATTTCATCTAAAAATGTGAAATACCACCCTGAAATTAGAGCACAAACTGGGCCTAATTTAAATATACATGAATAAAAGGAAAAATATGATATGGAAATTGAAAATAGACTGTAAAATACAAGTATTCTATACAATGGATTGTCTCAGCGTAGATTTCACGCAGGACACTTTGAAGTCGGCTGTCAACTGCACAGTTATTGCTGCCCCGTGTATCTACACCTTGTCCATGTGGAACTGTCCTCTTACCCAGGACCACCTGAATAGTGCCACTATGAGAATAAATTCAAGCAATACCTCACCCACCCCCACAACACTTATACACACACACACACACGCGCACATATAAATAATGTCTTTATCTAAAAGTTTCAAAGCAGGATTCTCACCAAGCTGACAGATTTGGAAAATAATAGAAGGATTCAGGAAACCCAAATGGCTGAATCCAGATTACACGCTTTATCGCCAAAAATGCACAAAAATGCATTGGAAACACTGAGAGAGGCGTTCGTGAGCCAGCTAACCCAGTTTTACCAGCCAAAGGATAAGGATGTCCATCCTTCAACATCCATCAGAGACGCACACACTCCAGACGGGTAATGCATTCTGGGTCATATATGGGCGGCATTAAGGCAGCCATGACAGCTGCTAATCTGAAGAAAAAGAGAAATAAGTAATCATAATTCACAGCGCCTCCTCGCATATCATTTACTCTTCTGATGGAAAAAATCTGAGCAAAAACTTTGTAAAACACAAGCATAGAAGACAACGCTGAGATTATATGAGATCAAGAATGAGAATACTGACTAAATACACACACACACATACAGACATTCAACCACACACACGCATGTACGCACACACACACATACAACATGCTCGCGCGCATATGCACAGATATCGAGGAGTTTAAAAGTAGTATTTTTTTTTAATTCTCATGTGTGTATTTGACCTGACTCCTGAAACTAATGAAACAGTATCTTGCCATTTCGTGGGGTGCTGATGGCTGATCCACAGACTCAGAGAGTAAGTTGTGGAGAGTTAATTAGGGAAGATGCCTACCCTGCAAACTGCACTGACAGCCAGCAGGGCTGCGTCTGGTTCAAAAATGTTTTTAACCTGCTTCGAAACCTTTCCTTTTGCTATATGAATCTCGCCCCTAATTAAGGTGCTCACCATGGGAGTTCCTGGCACTATATGTCTTTAATTGCATCAAGTAAAAATAATTAAATTAAACTCACAATGATTCTCCATTGCACTTCCTGAATTAATTTATGAAGAATTTAATGCAACCTTGTAGTGCCAAAATGTCTCTTATTCCGGGAGTAATTAGTCCAAGTCCAATAAGTTCATATTAGAAATTTATGACAAGTCCTAGTGTAATCTAATGGATGCAGGGTCTTTTTATAATGTTAGGTTAACATTATAGATGCGCATTGGTATGAATGGATTCCTGCTGCGGTGTGTTAACATTTGTGTTATTGTTTTTGGGTGCATACTTGTTTTGTGCTTATGGCTGCATTTGAACTAGTGAATAATTTACGAAATTATGATCTTCTGCAACACTGATAGTTACTTTCAGTTGATAATATCAAAAATCAGTTTATGAAAAAAAATCTGAATTCTGTCATGATATTATTTTGAATTAATGAAATGAGGGAATGAAATTGTCATTTTTACTGATATTAGAACTGCTATTCATGCAAAGACAGTAGAATATATCACATGTAATTATTCCTGTATACAGTTGAAATTCAGCCGTAAAATCAAGTTATGAAGAGAAGCATGTGGAAATCTTCTGCGTACATCTAAAAGGCAGCAGGTCAATGTACATTATACATAAATAAAGTACATAAATTAACAACATCAAAGGCACACCTCACATCCAGTACTGTTACCTGCACGCCGAGTGTGCTCACTAATAAAAGAATTTATAGTTTACCTTAGCCGTAGTTATGCTGTACGAAGAAATAAATGTGGCCTTCTTTATTAAAAATGTATGGCAGGTCAAACTGACCAGCCTCTATCCACTCAACCTATCAGTTGTAGTTCTAAAAGCCAAATATAGATGGCACTGCACTCTAGGTAGAGCAAAAGCCAATTCTCTCCATTCCCTCTCTGTCTTCTCTTCCTCCCCATCGGGTCCAGCTCGTATTATCTGCAAATTAACTCGTCAATTTATCAATCAACACCATCTCTTTTCCCTGCTTGCCTTCCTGCGGTTGGAAGAGAATAAAAGTCCGCACACTGTTAAAGTAGCTCCCAGAAGACTTTATTCCTTGTACAACGTTCAACCACAACCTTCGTGTGGAACTCACCTGACGAAGGCCACGTCGGGCGAAACGTTGTACAAGGAATAAAGTCTTCCGGGAGCTACTTTAACAGTGTGCGGACTTTTATTCTCTTCTTTCTACTGTTTCTTTGGGTCCGCCACCTGCAATATTGGATTTTGGATGTGTGTGCATTCATTCTATTTTTGCCTTCCTGTGGTTACCGTTGTGGCGCGCATGCCTTATGTGTAGCCGTTACAGCAGTGCTCGTGCGTCTGAACGAGTTTATCATCATGCTGATGGCCACTATGAATCACAAATGCTGCCAGGAGGCCGATAAGGAGAAGACAGACCTGTTAACAGGGTGAAATGGTGTCCTAATTTATTTATTTATCTGCCTCGGTCTGACAGTCCCTGATGGGAATACCCAAACGCACAGCAATGTGTTTTAATTATTATGAATGAATACACTTTGTTATTGAAATGCTCTATCACACATTGCATTACTTAGCGATGACAATGGGTTACATATACTCTATGAAATATTTGGAAGCAGCATTTTTTTAATTCATGAATATTAATTTAAAGCAATTTATTGTTTGTTGCTGAGCAATTTTCTTTACAATTGCCTATTATTATTATTATTATTAAGAAGAAGAAAAAAATATTCCTATACTTGTAACAATGTATTTTAAAAATTTATATTTAAGCATTATTATTATATTGATTACATTCATTCTCAAATTCAATATTTTTTTTTTTACCGAAAACCTTAATTTACAATTAAAATGAGATGTTTTCTGAGTGTATCTCGAAAAGACATTTAAATACATAAATACAATACATCTAAAGACACAAATTCGGAGAAAAAGTAAATTTGCTTCGTAAAACACAAGGTTGAGTAGCTGAAGCACTGCAGTATATTTTTTGGAAATTTCACAGCTCATCGTCACTATTATTATTATTATTAGTAGTGGCAGTAGTAGTATTACTATAAGTATTGGAGTCAGTGGTAGCCTTTAATTCTCATAGACTTCTACTGATTTTTTTTTTTATACAGAAATAAACCCATTCATATGTTTCCTTTTTCATTTAACAAGGATGCGGGAACAAAGGAGACAAGAGATAAGCAAGTCAGGTTCACATTTTTTGCATTTTTGCGGAAAAACTTTTCAATGAAACAGGGTAATGAAATATTGTAGGTATTTCTCCTAAACAACATTCATATACAGGCATATCATTACATACATTGTGTGTGCAATATATATATATTTTTTTAATTTTGACACCACCAAAAATAAAACCATAAAAATTTTAGCGAACTGAACAAGCGTGTTTGCAGCACAATAACAAACCCATAAGATCCTATTTTTCCATTTTCCGTCTTTAAATGGTGAGTGGTGAGAGCTAAAATGAGCCCTCAGTGAGAGCTGCAAAGGGCAGGTGAGACCAAGGGACCAAGGGAGTTGGCTCATCTCCACTCTGAATCTCTTTATTGTTCTGCAGGACAGCCATTTTATGTGTTTTTCAGCTGTGGTTATTAGTCTCAGTATTGCCAAGTCTTCCACAAGAGGAATGTGGGGATGCAAACAGTCCATAATATATGAAAGTCTGTGGAAAAGATTAAATTTTTTCTTCATTTTATGGTGTTTAGGCAGCTTATTTAAAAGACATGAGCTTATCAAATTAGGCCTAATGACCCAAACAGAAATTTGATGTCGAGTTATTTTTAGTAGGAGAATGTGAGGCAGCATGCATTTATTAGAGCATTTGTTTATTGTTGAAAGCAATTCAAACATCATTGCAAGTTGAAAATAAGATCTGTTGTACATTAAAGCCATGTTTCATCATATACCACTGTTATATAACAAACACTATTTAAATGAACTAGAAAACATTTGACATTTTTACTGCTGTTTATGCAGTATACTGAAGTAAAACAGTTTGATCTCATTGCTTATGAATTCAACAGCACTTGTACCAGCAAATTGAAACTGCAACTGTTGGGTAACAAGTCCAGAGTCAAGCCATTTATACCACACTAATGCTCCACTATATCAACCCCCTGAATTTAAAGTCAGATTAATGAGCCAATATTGTGGGGCACGTTTGCGGCCATCAGGTGCAGTGAATCATCATCTGTTCAGTGTGGCCTGGGTCCTCCATGCAGATTCGCTGACTCCGTGTCTTTGTTGGCTGGTTAACTGACAGCCCCTGAGAGAACAGGAGTGTCGGTGAATTCACCACTGTGGTGCAGATTTTGGGCTTGTTGGGCGGTCAAGGTTTGCAGAACTGACGAACAATGGCATTTGAAGTCAGAGGTGAGATTTTACACTTTGGCTGATGTTACAGAGTCTGGACAGTGAAATAAGCAGAGCTCTTGGAGACACTGAACTGATTTCCTCAACACCACTTAACACCTACATCTTAACCCCTCTCATCCCAACACTGCAGTCCCCTTCATATCATTTTTCTTCCCAACAACCGTACAGCCTCACCACAACTCAGAACCTGAACACCAATACTTCAACATCAAGACATCAAAAAATTCCTTCCCACTTTTGCCCCCAAAAACCTGGTCATACCAACGCTATGCAGGGCTCGTAACATTCCCAAACCCCAACATCTAATGCTAAATCTCCCACTCAATCATTCTGACTACGCTCTAAAACTATGGAACATGTGACATGTTTGTAATCTAAACACCTGTTTGTAAAAGCTAAATGCCGGGTGATTATTTTTTTAAATTGGTATTCTAATTCAAAACACTGATGTTTATCAGATGTTGCGATCGAGGTTTGTTGAATACGCTCCTAAGCACTGTGACATGTTTAAAAAGTGTTACAAAAAGTGTTCAGAACTTTACCATTTGTTTTTACAGTGTACACAACTTTTCAAACACTCCCATAACCTGGCCACACTCACGGCACTGTGTACTGTAACACTAAAGTTCATGACAACAGCACTTACCCCTGCAAATAACACGCATTACTGTTATAACCAGTCATTCACTTTTCCTCTCGGAAGTTTGAGCAAGCGAGTCTGTGTATAGTTAGCACTGTTATGTCAGTGTTATTGCACATTGGTGGTTGTACAATGGTGTATGATCTGTAAGTATGACCAAACCCTCAGAGACCAAACCCTCGCTGGCTTATTGATTTTGTGTTGCTGTTGTTGTCGAAATGAGAACCAAGAGGAGGGAACACAGGCTCTGAGGTGCCAGCAGCAAGGTACACACGATCGCTTTCACCACAGCTCGTTAAATTAGTGACCGTGTCACGATTTTCACCTCCCACTACAACTGGGAACCAACAACATACTTTCTCCTTACAGGACCAAACACATTTAAACCTCAAAGTGCCACTTCCTAAAAGAGAAATGGTACAGGTAAGCAATGATGGGACTTATTGCACAGAAATTCTCGGGGCCGTAAAGTTACCAGGAATGAAAATAAAAAAATTTAAAAAAAATCTTAAAAACAGAATTATAATAAATAAACAAAAGCAGGACTAGCTGGTGAACCCCCATTAAGTACAGCAACAAATACTATACGCATATTCACAATTATGTTTATTCACTGATAATGAGACAATGCAGTTGGTAAAATCTATCAAATCCTGAATACAGGAGTGATATTTGGAATGATCTGTTCATTTATCCATCTATTAATGTATTTAATCATAGTCTGCAAAATCCATCACAGAATTAGTCCAGCTTGCAAAATTTTTTTTAATAATAAATATTCAATGGGAAAACAATGCAGCAATAATAAATTAGATAACTTTTTAACATTATTCTGTGATGTCATACTCAAATTTTACATTGCATTTTAACCTGGGTTTGGCTATCATCCTTCTGTTACAGCAAGGATCGTGAAGCAGAACGTACATTAGCTAACCTTATGATTCTTAAAAAAATTTATTAAAAAATAAAAATCAAGTTATAAATCACCACACTTTTTAAACAAGTTTACTGACATTATTCTTGACTGGTACTTCAGTTAATATTAGCTACATCATTTTTGTGTCGCCCCAAATAGTATTCATCCTTCTCACTGATGTCCTATTGGTTGTTAAAAATGTAATTTTAATGAGTTGAGCAGCTGTTTGATTTGGACTGTAAGCCCCTCCATTATGACACACAGCAAAAATTCCAGTGTTAACTGAACTCCAGGAGAGTTTATATGAGACCAGTTGGTCTCATATAAACTCTACTGGAGTTCAGTTAACACTGGGATGTTTGCTGTGCATCATCGATCATGTCCCTCCCATGTCTGTGGACTTGGGTAGTTGTCACAGCTCTGGGTCAATGTGTGTTATGAAGCCGGAACCTTTCCGCTCACTCAGTGCCTCATGCGGTAAACATTCCCAGGCTACCGCTATGTGCATTAGCCCTGTCGTATGCTGGCGTGACCTGAGCGTGACCTACAACAGTGTTGTATTGCATCTTGTAGAACATCTAGTCAGAGGACAAAAAAAAAAAGAGTCATGCATCCATTTTCTTACCAGTATTCCACATTTTCTCACGCCTGGTAATGTTAGAGCAGGAGTTAGATTTTATCCCAGCAGATATTGGCTGAAAAGCAGGAACGTCAACCGCAAGGCCTATGAGGAAACCCCAGAGGAAAACAATGCAGACGGGCGGTGTGTAGCGGAAAGCTCCTCGGCCGAAATTCAAAATCAGAAACTCATACCTGATTGTACTGTATCGGAGCTATGAGCATAGATTACAAATCATAAGAAATGATTTCATAAAATGGCATCACACATCATACATAAACAAAACTGCAGTAATGTTCATGGCTGAAATCATAAGCTGGTTAGAACAATCCTATGCTCCGGAGAGGGAGAAATTGGCTCCTGCATAAGAGAGGCAAGTCATAGGCCTACAGGTGGAGATCAAAAACTGTCGTGGCATCCCAACAGCGAGAGGCTCTTTTCTCTGAGTCAAGATTGCAAATATGTTATTACATAATGTTCTATACCAGAGCACTGACTTTGGACCATGAAAAACTATCCTAAAAAAAAAGAAAAAAAGAAAACAACCCTTATTGGCTTAGGCAATGAGGGCACTCATGCCCTTAAAAGGTAAGGTTGATGTCACTGGTTCCAAGTGATGAAGCTCGCTCTACACAACAGTGCATCTCTCCTGTGGAGATTGCTGCCTTTTAAGACCATAATGCTGCAGCTGCAGTATCTCTGACAGGCATTACATTGATGTTCATAGTAATGTCATGGTTTTCCCAGTCATCACTTCGTAACCGTTCAGGTATTTACGGGATACTCTGGAACAACGCTTTAGACAGCGGTTAGTGCTACAATCAATGAGACATGAGACTATTGACATTTTTCATAGATGAGCAGTATTTTATTTTCCCAACAGACTTCCACACACTAGTAGGGTCCAGGTCATGGAGCGTATGGGCTGTGCTTTAGATGCCGTCAGGTCCAAGTATTTTCCATTACTTTGCTTCTGTATGGGCACCGCATTGGATTAGAAATTAGAATTGAGTGGAAGTGTAGACTTTCAGCTTTAGGTTACATCCCAAGTTCCGCCCATTATATTGGCAGGGCCGAACAAGTGAGACGCAACACGAAAATCTCTAAGGCCCAAAAATAAAATACGAAAACTGATCTCCAATATAAGATTTGATAAATCACAAAAAAAAACTTCACCTCAAGTGGTGTTTCGGACTGGCCAAAGCAGGGCTCCTGAAGACTACACCCTAGAACCCTGGTCCTCAAATCACAGTCTTCCAGGGTCCGAGACCTGCTGGTTTTCCACCCTCCCTTTACCTGGGAGAAGGTGTCAAGGCAGACTGGCCAATCAGGGGCGCTAAATGTTCATTAACTTATCTGAAATAAAAGAAAACCTGACCTGAATTTCGATTTGAGGTCCAGCTTTGAAGATCCCTGCCCTAGATCTTATGAAGTCAATCTGTCTCCCGACCAAAAACAAAATTTAGGGGGAATCTTCTGCAGCTTCCTACTGCAGCCTAAACCTAAACTAAAAACGTGTACAAAAACAAACGCAAAGCTGTCCAAACACCAAAGAAACAGAGGAATCAAAGAACGTGTCTAACAAACTCAAAACTGCACACAAAGAGCCACACAAGCCTTCTTCCAGCCGCCCTCTTCCAAACTGCCGCAGGTGGTCTTGTAGGGTGTAGGCAGGTGGAGTCATTCATGCCATCAGCAGGTCATTAAACTGGAGTTCCAGATTTAAGGTGTGGGTAATGAAGTTGGATGACCAGCAAGTGGTTGACACACCCCAGCTCGTAACACTTTGTCTGACACTCCGTTTACTCGTGGCCGGCTATTTTCATAAACGAACATTTCACCGTCTCCGTTTTCAAAAATAATGTCATGCACACACATCAGTTTTCAGAAAGATTTTTGTTTACACGTACCCGAGTATATGCCGTCAGGGCATATCAAACCTGTAGGTGGCAGTGTAACGACAAGCTCAAGCCTACGTCAGAACCAATCAGAATCCCGGAAATAGCAACAACAG
This sequence comes from Gymnothorax reevesii, assembly GCA_029721435.1. Lineage (NCBI taxonomy): Eukaryota > Metazoa > Chordata > Actinopteri > Anguilliformes > Muraenidae > Gymnothorax > Gymnothorax reevesii. The sequence goes on along the minus strand of CM056574.1, from coordinate 23,767,949 downwards.
AAACGAATCACGATCATCCATGATTACCACCTCACGTCGGCTGCATAAAACTCAGTTTTTCTCAGTTTACATACTGACTTGCAATCAAAGTTTTCCAAAATCTCCACTCTGGCCAGAGTTTTTAGAAAGAATCGTTTTCAGAGGCGGATTCTCCGTTTGCATGTAAACGAAGGGCGCAAACGCAGGGAAATGTCTCTTATTTCTCAAAATAACCGTGTACGTGTAAACGGGGCCTGTAATACGACATGAACCAAGTAGGAATCGCAACCATCTTTAAGTATAGCTCTCCCCAAATTTTAAGGGCTCAAAAAACACAAGACAAAGTAACGTGCTCATAAAATCAAATTACATTTTGAATTTTTGCCGCAAATCCTTTGCATTAAATAATTACATGATGTCTGGAACCCATAGACACGACCAGATGTTGGCTTACTTCCCTGAGGAAGGACTGCCAGCCCTTTGTTGCTGCCGTCTTTAGTTCCTACAGTTATTTTAATTGAATTGCCCTCAATTTTGCCTTCAGAAAGTGAGATACATTTTCAATTTGACTCTGGGCAGTTGATTGGCTTTGATGTTGTAGAACATTCTACTTCTTGGCCCTTAAATAGTCTTGGGCTGCTTTCGATGCATGCTTTGAGTCATTACCCATCTGCATTATGAGCGGCCTAATGAGTTTTGAAGCATTTGGCAAAATCTTAACAGGAAATATATCTCAATGTACAGTATATCAAAATGACTCTTCTTTCCAGAGGAGGTTTTACACTTCCCAAGCTATACAGGCTTATCTTGTGATAAACCCTGTGTGTTTACTCAGGTGAAGCCTTTTCTTGATTGTGACAGTGACACAGATACAGCTACCTTCCGGAGAGTTCTTTTGACCTGGTCACCCATTGGGAAGGGGGTATTTTCATTAAGGAAAGATTTTTTCTTCCATCTTATGTAGTTCATCCACTATATTTGGTTGCTGGTATTGCAGGCCTTTGTAGCTAATAATTGTTGTATTTTGCTAATTTACCTAATTTTGCCAAACTGAATGTTTTTGATATTTCCCTGATGTGTATGGTTTTATTTTCAACCACTTGATTGGCTGTGACAGCTGTTTGGACTTCATTTTGAGTTTATCAGCAACAGATTCAAAATGCAAATGCCATGCAGTAAAATTACACACACCCTGCCATGGGACTGCTGTTCAGTCAGTTTCCAAATTAATTTTAACCCCTTAAAATGGGAGGTCACGGGAGTGCCCTGGTGGCTCGTTGGTCTAAGTGCGCACCATAAAGGCTGTAACCTTCTTGTGGCGACACAGGTTCGATTCCGTCTTGGGTCATTTGTCGCATGTCTTCCCCATTCTTCTCCCCAACCTTCCTGTCTGCCTCCACTGTATAACCAGCAAATAAAGAAAAAAAATCATGCATTAAAAGTACTGTAATTCCTACATAACTCAAATTGGATGTAAAAACCCTCAAATTAAGCTGTAAGTCTGCAGTTGAGTTAATACTTATCGTTTAATTTCAACTCAAAAATCCTGCAGTAGACTACAAAAGTAACAATAACTTTGTCAATAACCAAATATTAATTTAGGGGAGGAAATATGAAAACAAAAAAACATCAGCCAGAGACACAATTCCCCTCAATTTGGTTCACAGACATAGATTTCCATAAAAATTAATTTTGATTAATTCACATACTGTATTTTTCATGTGGGCAAACGTTAAAAACAGTCTGTGCCTTAAACATACCTGTCCAAGCTATGAAAAGTGGATATTTGTGACATCAATGCATTTTAAAATTTCAGTTTTTAGGACTTGTAAAATAAAATAGGTTTATCCATCAAAATTAAGTTTTTTTTTTTTTGTTTTTTTTTTGGTTAACCAGCAGAGGTGTTAGACTGAACAAAGCAGATGGTTTGTGAAATAACCTGGGCAGGGCCTGTTCAGGTGCTGGGCCTCTGCTCTCACTGAAAGGGCAGTTGGCACACTGGGAAATATGTGAGGCATAATTAGATTTTTGCCTTCACATGTTCCTGATTTGTAAAGGGTGCCAGATTTTTTTTTTGGGAGACGGGGCCCGGGAAGGGGGGATGGTGCTGGTGGGATGAGCGATGTTATTAATCTTAAAGCATTGAAGTAGTTGATGCAAAATTACTGCTACACTGTATCTGTTGGAGATAATAATAAAAATAATAATAATAATAATAATAATAATAATAATAATAATAATAATAATAATAATGTCATGTTTATTCACAATCAAACATTTGTATTATATGCTGTTTTATCTCTTCAGTTCTGAATAACAATAAGCTCTTCACTCCCATTAATGTAATATACACGGGCTCCGCAGGCATTACACTGATGTAAAAGCTCTTCTGCTTGAAGTGAGATCTGCTAAACATTTCCTGCTGGTAACAAACTTATGAAAGGGCAAGTGCTTCGGTAAACCAATAAGGACACCTTGTCAGTTATCACCCGTAGTGTCTAACTGTGGATGTGGGGAAAAATACATTCTGAGATGTAAACAAAGTTACTCTCTTTTGGTTTTGTATTTACAAATTGCAACAAAAGCAGCAGAGGCACTTCAGTCAGCCAACTCGTGTTAATGCATCATGGTTTTAAGAGATGCACTGACAGTTTGGCGTCTCGTGTGGCCTACTGAGCTTGAGGGGATGAGAGCAAGATGTGTCAGGGTAAAACCAACCCCCCCCAGAGGTGGGTATTGAGAGCCAAAGGTGGATACAGGGCAGAGGGTGGGGCATTAACCCACAGCAGGCAAGCATGATGCAGCACCAGGCAGAGTTACTAGCAGCAGCAGACAGATTAGGGGCACAGTGGCAAGCAGAGGCATATTTTTTGCAAGAGAGGCAGAGCTTGAATCGCTTGCCTCACAGAGGGGCTAAGCAGCGGCTGATATTCATAGTGTCAATGAGAGTGAGGGCATGTCTCAAACTGGCTATCTGAACTAGTGCTTTAAGCTACGCTCATTTTTGTGCGTCAGATTGTTATTAATGTTATCAGACATCGCACAGTACACAAGTATATCAGATGTTCACTGGTGTACTGGTAGGTTACGAGACAAACAGCACCTTTCACAATATGTGGGCTGTTCCAAGCAGTGTTGACTTTTGCAGTGTTTGCAAGTTATAGCTGACATCAAATTGGCCGAGATATGTTGTAAGGTTATTTGAGATAGACCCTAAGGCCCCAGTCACCACGGGCAAAACTTTCACTCCGCTCACTGAAATTCCCCACAGTCACGTGACTTCAATCTTCTTTTCCGCGTATTTCATTATCATTCCAATTTCTTTTGCTCTGATATAATGATCTCCTGGAATCACAACATCAATCAGCAAACAATAATAATAATAATAGCAATTATTATTATTATTATTATTATTATCAGTAGGTATTTGTGATATACAATGTAGGTAGGCATGTGTAACAGAGAGGCTGCGAGGTTGAGTTTGTAACGTCTGTATTTCATCTTCAGACATTCTTTTATATTCTTTCAATAAACTAAAAACTTAAAGTTAGTTTTGTGAGATGGTACGGAGACAACTTTATACCCCCCACCACATTTAACTCTCAAAATTGTTTATATATAACAATATCCACTTGCAAAGGAAAATACAGAAAGAATTTCTTTTATTTTTTTATTTTTTGTATTCACATCAATGCAAAATTTATCTACATATTTCAAGATGCATGGGAGCAGGCAGCTGGGGTGGGGCGGCGTGGCTCCTCATATACTTGGCTTCTGAAGTAGTTCTGAAGATCTCCTTTAGAAGAAGTACACTTGAGGTCAAGGAATTTATGATCCCTCCCTGGCATTAACTGTTTCACCTCCTAACTGTGCGAACTGAAGTAGAACAACCTCTGTGCTGAATTTCGTGAAGTTTCATAGAACTTTTTGTTTTCCCAACATCATTAAAATAGACTGAAATATGTTGAAATTCTAAATGTACTTTCTAGAAGCTATTTCTCTGTGGTATCATGTTTACCACTCTACCAGCATGTCACAACAGAAAATACAAATTCACTTCAAAAATATAAATTTCAAGTTTTTTTTTTCAGTCTTTTCTTCTCGCTCACGCTCAGGGATGCTTGTTGTTAAACACACCTGCCCCCACACTGTAGATTTCCAATGCCTTTACCTCCTATCAAGGATTACCAGTACGCCAAGTTTAGCGTTTACCTCTGCCGGCTTCCCCACCACAAGCGTTCTCCCGATTGCACTTCTACTAAAGTGGCTCCTGAGCAAATTACTGAGGACCATGACAGCAGATGGCCCAGGATTATGTGGATAAAGAGAGCGAGAGGAAGTGAGAGAGGTGTTCAGTGATTACAGAGTACCGGAAGTGATTTAGCGCAGGTTAGATTATTTCTTTTTTGGTCTGTAGAGTAAGGCAAGGCTTTGACAGCTTTACTTAAGATGCTGCCACAAATGAGCTAAGGGTAGCGCTTGTCTCTCCTTTTTCCTCAAGGCTGAAATGTTGCCTTGACAGTAAAGGTTAGAAAAGCTAGGAAAAAATTTCTCACTTGTCCCGAGTTTGTACTTAGCTGTCAGGTAAGTGCTCAGATTCCAACGGATTCACAAATGTTTGGAGTATCGCAAATGCGCTCTCGCCCGAAAGAGTGGTATTTCAGCTGGCTGTGTAGCAGCACTTATGACTGGAGAGTGTTACACAAAGTGACTCTTCATACCTCATTGTTTTCACTCAGCTCCCGCAATCACTTACCTCCTCCTTCTCTTCCATTCAGTCATTTTTACGTATTCAGAAACCTGTACAAATATGAATTAAGTCTGACTGATGTTATTCAGCAAAAAAAAGCAATAATGTTTTTATCTGAATGACTTTTTTTATATTTTTGGTGGGTTTTTTTTTTTGTTTTTGGTAACACCATGCCAAACAAATCTCAGGAAAGGGCGCTTTTGGTCAGATCTACTTGCCTGTCCAGCGCAGAGAATGGGGGACAGACAAAATGATCCATTTGAGGAGCTGGTGTCCAATTAAGCGCTTGAAGCGAGTGCCTCTGGGCTTCTCTTTAAAGAAGGCTTCAGGTGTGAAATGCTTGCTTTTGAGATTGGCGTCGATGTGTGCAATCTTTCAGGACTGCCCCCCTCTGAGCCAGAGACCCCCCCTCTCGCACTCCCCACACACCTTGGGGAGAATGGAGGGAGGTATTGGTAATTGGCAATTGGTAGAGAGAGAAGGCCACTTAAATGCAATTTTCTATTCACCATTTCCAGAAGTGTGCACACTTCTTTTCTCCCCCATTTCCCCGGTGAAGAAAAAGTGCAGACAATGTCTTTTATATTGCCTGAAACACAGGGCGTCAGAGACACAAAACCAGACATAGTCAAGAGACTGAGGGATATTTTTGGTGGGGATGGTTCTGACCAGAACTTGGAGGGATCGAGAACCACTTCAGAACTCACACCCGCCGCTCTGAAAATGTGACAAAACCATTAGAGACCCGGCGTCTGCTGGTACTTTATTCTATGGAACCAATGGGGAGGAGGGAAGAGAACAAGGGGCTGGGAAAGACTGGATGATTGACACCTCTCATGATCACTGTGCTATTCTTATTTAAAGGCCAGCACTGTGTAGGGCTCTGTCAGTTAAAACACACAAAATAAGAGCATCATACCATCCGTGATCAAGTATCAGGCGCGTTAAATCGGCATTTAAAAACTGCTAGAATGGCAGCCTTAAAATGAGTCTCAACACTATGAAGCATCATTCATACTCAAGCACCCATGAATAAAATCATAATTTGTCCATTGTTCAAATGCATACTGCCCCCAAAACAAAAACATTTGCACAGTGAACCTAGAATGGGAGACTAAAGTAAGTGTGGTAGAACAGTAGAACGTTGTCAAAGGGTTGTAAAAATAGCGCGGAAACCACACAATACCAAACAGGAGAGCAAATAAATTTTATCAGGATAATTGATAACAGTAGTATAAGGGGAGAAAGCAAATGAATGGCTGGTATTTATATGAGCTAAACAATGAAGTTCCTGCCAACCCCATTTTCTTGATAAGGGCTCTTTCTCTTTCTATTTTTGGTTTTTGACCAGGGATGGGGGCATTCATGAAACCTGGAGGTTCATTCTTTCCTATGCCTTTCGAAGAGTTGGAATGGGATGGTCTAATATCGGTGTTAGGGTCCCCTTACCCTTCCCCCTCTGTTTATATCTGTCCTGCATAGACACAAGCCCCTTTTAGTAAGATGATGTGGGGTGAAATCAAAATAAATGGAGTCTATTAAAACCAGCAATGCATCAATTGCTTGATAAAGTGATTAATAACCATGGTCCAATTGTGATTGATGACAGTGTTTAATCAAACTGTTAAACTGCTTTAATGGCACTCCTACCTATTTTGTTGAAATACATATCTGTCAGGCACAGGGGCCCCCAGTCTGATTTTTAAATTCTATTCTTTGGGATTCTTTGGGTAACTTAAGTATACTAAAATAATTGTATGGTTTTCTATAGTGCGGCTGTAGTGTTCTACAGTATGTTTCACTAGCTATGGTATTACCAGTTTTTTCTGTTGTGTTGTTATTTTATTAGCTATGTTAGCCCTACAACACTTCAATGATAATACTAAACTCTCAATGGCGCGTTCCAAAAAATGCACAATTACTACAGTGATAATATAGATTTTTGATGGTAATTTTTATGGTATTCCTATTTTTTTTTTTTGTAAGGGATATGCAATGGCTCTTAAAGGCTGACAAAGAGGAAATGTTCAGAAACAAGCCTTGATATTTACAGTTATGTGTGTCGACGTGACAATATGATGGAAGTAATCATTGTTTGTGTTAGAAATGACTTTTTGTTTGTGATAGTGTGTGACTGTGTGAGTAAATTGAAGTCTGCAATGTTCCATGTGCGTATATATTTGCCGGCATGAGCGTTCATGTATCCAAAGGTGCATAATGCACTGTTAACAGCAATAGTAATGTTGGGAAGTAGTCAGCTAGCAAGCTAGTTAAGCAAGATTAGATGGCAAATCACTTGAGTTAGCAAAAAAAAAATTGATGGCACAAAGCTCTTTTACTCTGAACATAGCATCGCTGAATACCGTACATTACGCTGTGTTCAGAGCAAGGAGCTTTTACCGTCAATTTTCTTAACTAACTAAAGCGCCCTGTCAGTAAATCTTGGTACATTAGCTTGCCACTAAACTTATTTTGGCTACTTTCAAACCTTTGCATCACTGCTAACAATACATTATGCTAATATTGGAAAGTAGCTAAATTCTGGTTGCTAGCAAGCTAGTAAATCAAAATTCGGTAACCAGTCACCTCAGTAAGCTGGAAAACACATGGAAGTGGGGGGTCTATTTACCCAAAGACTTGTCTTATTTTAGAGTTTGTTCAGAGTTTGTCGGGGCAGGAAGGAGTATTAGCACACAAACTAATCAATGTACTGCTAAGGACGTGGACAGCAACAAAGGTATTTTAGACTCATACAACTCTACTTGGGGGGGAAAAAATCTGAGCTTACTAGTCTTTTAACAAACCTTCAGCTGAAGTAGAACTGGTCTCTTGTGGGTGGGCCCTCGATACTGTGGCTGCTTTTGTACCCAGGACATTTTGGCACCATTTTTGTTCAGAGGGAGGAAGTGAAGACGTATTGTCCATCCTCCTGCCTGAAAGATCCTTCTGATTCGCAAATCCAGGTTGGAACAACATACTGGACAGGTTTTATGCTTTCTGAACATGTTTGGCCACCTCTACACAACAAATAGGTACATGGTAAACAGGTACCAATGTTCAAACATGATCTTGCAGGTACAAAAACACCATTCTTGTCCCCCCTGAATGCTCAGACCACAATTGTTATCAACACTTTCAAAACCTTGTCCATTGTACCCCATCACCTGAGCAATGGCTAGAGGTATGATCAGACACTGCTGGTATTACAATCCACATTAACCTAAAACAAACCCTTTCGGGAGTGAAGAGTTATCAATCATGAGTGAGCAAATATGATTATCTCCACGGACCAGCATTGAACCCCAAAGTGACAGACTGAACAGAAATGCATAAATAACATTGAGTGATGCTCAATCAATGGACGCACATCATTTCTCACAAGGCTATCACAGCTAACTTCATGTTCCCAGACAGTAGTACATGGCATAATAACCCAAATGGGTGATTCTGGAAGACAGCATTTTTCACATACAAACACACTTCATATTTTCACACCTAAATTTGATGCATACCATATGATACATCATTATTTGCACATTGACACAGTCATTGTTATTTTAGTTGTCTATCATCTCATATTGGAGAAGGAATTAAATAATGAATATGCGCACAGCATGCCTGCATTTGGCTTCAATTTGAGCCTTTGAATTGAAATTGTGTGGCAGTTGTGGGAATTATAGCACTTTTTATTTGAGGTCCAAATATTTTCGAGATAAATTGGACAAATGACTGCAAAACTATTCCTTGGCCAGGTGTGTGTTATTCTCTCATTATTTCACGTACAATTATCAAGTGGAAATAAGCAAATGAGAAACCTTGAAACAAAATAAGACCGTGAGGGAAATGGCAAGGACTTTAGGTTTGGTAAAATCAACTAGTTGGTTCAAGCTTTAAACACAAGAGGAAAAAAAAAAGAAAGGAACCACTGGCCAGCTCAGGAGCACCAAGACGTCTGGAAGACTACAGATAACAACTGCGGTGAATGAATGAATAATTCTGTCCATAGTGAAGAAAAACCCCTTTCGAACAGACGGCCAGATCAAGAACACCCTCCAGGAGGCAGCTGCATTTTTTTGAATGTCAGCGATCAAGAGAAGACTTCACCAGAGTACATACTGATGGTTTATCATAGGATGTTAACCATTGGTGAGTTTCAAAATGAGAAAGTTCGCCAAAACATCTAAAAATTGAGAAATACACCCAAAATATTTTCTTAAAGGATGCAGAGGAATGCTTTACAGTGGCCATGCAAATCACCTAACTGGAATCCAATGTAGACACTGAAAGCTAAATTCCCTAAGAACGAGCATGACTTTATAGACAGCAGCAGTTACAGTCTGGCCGATCATCCAAAGCATTTGGCGATGCTTATGGGCTCTAAGCACTCAGTCAATTCAAAGGATTAAAAATGATATGAGGGAACTTTAATTTATGATCAAGTCAGTTTGTCCAAAATAATTTTGAGCCATTAATATTGGGGCTGCAGTGGATAAAAGTGATTGTAATTCCTACTCCTGTAACACAAAAGTTTTGACGGAATGATTACGTTAAAGCTGAGAGCCTCCACTCATCTAGATATCATATAATTGTGGAGATGTACAAAACCAAAGTTATGAAAACTGTTTCAGTGTCCAAATAGTAATTGACGTAATCATATGTACTGATAATATGAATATGTTTGTAATGAGGCTTGTGTTGATAGTTATGCATAAATGAATGAGAAGGCGCCTATGCACAAACACTGTATGCATACGTTGGTGCATAAACATTTCCATTGGATTGTCTTGCCAATTGTGAAATTAACTGTGAGATTAAGATTTAAATTTGTAGAAATAATCATTTGTTTTCAGACTGATAATACGACCCCCATCTGGGCTGGTAAAGAGGCATATTCACACCTTTCCCAATTAAACCATGTGCGCTTTATCCGAGACCCCCACACCCCGTTGACGATGGTGTACAGGAGCACAGGCGACGGAGCTGAGAAGTGACAGCGTTGTGAAAGACACCAACTGCATTTGCTGGTTTATATTCTTGTGCTGCGTGGATGATGCCGTCAACAAGATGCAGCCCTCGTGGTATCTGGGTTCTCTCTCTGCCACTCAAGACAATGCCGAGTCCTTGTTAATGAATTCAAAATTTTGGCTATAGTATGTTTTTTGAGTAGTTAAAATAAAAATAAGAAAGTTTCATCTCATGAGTGAATGACTCCAGGAGTCGTAGTCAACTTTTCACCAGTAAAGCTCCCCTACATATGTCCGTGCACGCACACACACCCAAATGCACAGACACGCACACACACACACACACTCATGCATCCCGCTGTCTAAAAACAGTCTGCGATTGAGATGGTCGGGATAAATTAGCCGACTGGCAGAAAACACACATGCACACACATACATACACACGCATACACACACACACACACACTTATACATTCCGCTGTCTCAAAACAGTCTGAGATTGAGATGGCTGAGATTGAGGATGAATAAGCTGGCTGGCAGAAAACACATATGCGCACACATACATACATACATACATACATACATATATATATTTAGGCACACACGAACCATATAAAAACATTACATGTGTGATGTACATGTAATGCAAATACTTCCACACATAAACTATAAACACACACAGTAACTGCATTCTAAAAGTACTTCGTAGTAACTGCTTCCAAAACATGAGTCATTTTTAATTTTGTTTGTGTGAAATGATCGTCTTTTCTATGCTGTCAATAATGGAATAAATTTGGGCCCTGCATTCGTTCAGATCTGCTCATTAGGGGCTATGCCTTCACAAATATAGCTCTATGTCACTGTACTCTGGTTAAGAAGATATTACACCCACTTCATTACATTTGAATATCTTGAAATGGCTAATAATACCAGTAACCTCTCAATCATTGATCTATTTTCTAAAGACAACAATTCCAGTACATTTTTTAAACTCACCATGCAGCATTAACAAATCAGGTTCAGAGAAGGGATTCATTCCATACACGTATAAAACAACAAAAGGGAAAAAAATCACTATTTTGTCTATTCGCCTACATTTTATATTCTGTCTTATGAAAATAAAAAACACATTCCTGAACAAAAATGACAACTTATTTTCCACTCACTCGTCTTGAGTTTACATTCAGTTATGTTCATTCATTTCAGGTGCACCCAACTAAGCGTATGTGTTCATTTTTTTTACACAAAAGGCATTATGAAAATGAGGGTAAAAACTGAATAAAATGTTATTAATTATGCAAAGGGTGCCCGAGGTGTACGCGGCGGGCCGATGCGAGCCGAGTCGGCGGGTGAGGCTTGCGGCAGAGTGATATCGGCCCCGGGCCGACGGGGAGCCTTGATGTGGTGACAGGTCAATTTGACACTCTTTGTTCTAGACCCGGCTCTGCTCTCTACGGCCCGATTCAGTTGTTTCTCTTCTCGACTCGCCAGACTTTGATTCCTCCTTTGTTCCATCAACTTCGCTCCTGACATTAGAGCACAATGAGGGATGCCACGCAGCCGAGACCCGCTTCACACGCCGCTGGCGACCTTTAACCCTCCGCGAATGACCCCTGACCCCAGCTCTGACAGCTTGATTAATTGCGGAGCGTTATGATTTATGAGTGTACACACAGTGTGATTAACAGGGCAACAGGTGGCAGTACCCTACAGCTATGGATGGATACATGCAAAAGAGAGAGGGACAATATAAGGGCAGCGTAGGGGGGGAACCGGGTTTTGTCCCAAAATGGCACCCTCGTTGGCTCAACCATACATCATTTTGACGTTGGCGCATTTCTCCCGGTCTGGGAGAAGTACTCGGAAAAAGACTGCTTTTTCCTTTTGTTTATTCATTTATTGTTCACTACGTTTAGCTCCCTTGTGGTACTGTGGACGTGGCATGTACATCGAGTATGTGCATTTTTTTAAATGATTTTATTTTCATTTTTTTCTTGGCTTGTCCTGAGATGCTAATTTCCAAGGCAACTCTGGTGTTATCTTTAAGTTGCTACGCTATTTGGACCCATTCTCGATTTGTCCCTTATTAACATGTGTGCCCACCGTGATACATGACCCCTTTGCCAGGAATTTTGTTTACTATTTCTGCGCACAAGCTTTCAGTGGTGCTCGAGATTAGATTTTATCGCAGTGCGGTGGCTCCTTTTGAAAAGGAAAATGCAGAAAGGGTGACGCAGCGGGGGTGAAAATGCCGACACGGAGGCAAACAAAGACAGCCCTTATCTGTACCGCATCTCATCGATCCGGATAATGGCTGAAACATTTTTCCCTCTCTTTTTCAATTCAAAGCAAAAGTAAAAGAATCCTTTTTGCGACTAAATGTGAAAGGGGAACAACCTCGAATGTATGCTGAGATTCCATGTCTCATATTTTGAAATGCTACGTGACAACATCACAAAAAAATGAGAAGTTAGTGGGAACTGTGAACTTTTTTTTTAACAGAACGAGTTTAGCGAACTCAAAATGGGAGTTGACACTGGATACAGTGACAGTGGATGCCGGTTTGGTGTGTGATGCTGGTTCAGTGTTCACCGCTGAACGGACTGGAGAGCAGTGGTTCTTTCGACATTACTTTCAACGTTAAATGGCACAACATGCTCCCATCCCAAAAGGACGTGGGTCAGCTTTGAATGACAGCCAGTCAGGATGGCAGGCAGGACATTGTCACCTGTGACACTAACGCTTTCCTGGGAACTCTGCTTAATGACACGGGCTGGGGAGATCCTGCTCTTAAAAAGACACAAACGCCTGCCAAAAAACCAAAGGTCACTGGGGCATGAGGGTATCACCGCAGTAGTTAGGTACTGGGGACCCTGACTCTTTGAAACTGAGCTCATGGGTGTCACATGAAAAAATCTTTGAATTGAGGCGTAAACGTCAAAGAAATGGCAGTCTTGACCCGAGCATCTCGGCTCTGACAGCTGACATGAAATTGACGCCACTTGTTCCGATATCTGCCTGGAGCCTGACTGCCACTAACCTGAGGGAAATTTTGACCCCGAGAGAACTTTATTCAGAACATTACACAGGACTGCTAATCATTCAGAGAGCAAAAATCATTTCCTCTCCCTTTTATTCTATAGCTTCACGATTCACTCTCTTCATCGCTTGACTGTCTCAGAAACGCACTCTATGTTAGTACAACAATATTCTACAGCTCAAACTGAAATTGAAGCCTTTAAGAGGCCTGAAAAAGGCTTACATTTTTGTGCAGTCTATCCATTCAGTTTTACAATACTGTTGCTCTTTATATGACATATTTCAGGAGCTAAAAGCTTGCCTGATTTTTGAGGGTTACCAAACGTAACCTTCTTTAATTGATTTTATTCTTCTGAAATAATTCACAAGTACAGAGAACAGTATACAGAAAAGGCATATTTTGGATGATTTCTGATCACACGTAGTGAAGATAAAAGATGACTGTGTGCCTTCACGATGTCTGTGCATGATGGGTAATGATGAAAGAGGGCCTTTACTCTTTTCTCAGTGAAAGAAATGAATCACGTTGTAATTGAAGAAAGTTAATTTTCGAGGCAGACCTTTCGATCGAGGGAGCTGACCCTTGCCAATGACCACGGGATCACCACAGAGACCAAGGTTACAGAGGACGTGACCTGTGTCCCTGGGGGTGACAGTATTGGGAATCAAAGATAATCCCCCCACCCCAATTCCTCCACCGGAGTAACAGGACAGGAACAGCCGAGTTTCAGAGTGTCATATTGACCTATGGCTTCAAAAAACACGAAACTCCTGTTCTGGTTACTGCAAAGCTCATGCAGTTTCTTCTTTCCCCTAACTTTGTTTTTATCTATCTATCTATCTATTGGTTTATGTATCTATGTGTGGGGGGTGGAGATAGTCAGAGAGTTGTGAGTGGCTGTAATTAATCGTCACTGCACAGTGTTGCAACTACTGAAATAAAAATGATGGTGGCTGGATTCAAAAGCAAAAAAGACGAATTGGATTTATTTAATTATTTTTTTAATTACATTTTTTGGGGTTTTCCCTTTACTGGACAATATTTAGTCGACTGAGACAGGAAAGGTGGGACAAGAATGGGGATGACATGCGGCAAACAGGTCCGAGCCAGAGTCGAACCCGGGCCACCGCGTGAAGCCTTTTGTGGTGCGCGCTCAGACCGATGTGCCACCAGGGCACCTGCATTTATTACATTTTGTAGCAGAGATTCAAAAGCTAAGATTCATGGAACAATATGGGGAAACAGAACTTCCCAAATTAGTACAAAATTTAAAAGAGTAAAAATAGCCTGCTAAAGATCAATCTTTACGAAGACATAGTAAGCAAAACGCTACAAAATAGGCTTACGAGACTTCGCACCCATGTGGTGCGAAGCTCTGGCTTACAAAGGCTATATTGGACTATTAAGTAACAATGCACAGCTGCACATAGTTGAGAGATGAATGAGATACAGGCCGGGTCCTCAGACCTCTGGGGGCGCGGCGTGACAGTGGCTCCCTGTACTTGAAAATGCTCATGCACACTGATATCCTTTGCATGCCTGGTTCAGTCTCTCCCTCTGCCCACACCCCCTACGCCCAATAAAAGCCACCCCAAAAACTTCCCACTCTCCGCCATCGTCGCTGCTGCCCCATATGTTGGTGCAGACGTGAGAGGTGGTTCCTTGGATACCGCCCGTCGCCAATTACAAATTTAATTTGCATTTTAATTAGGGCGGTTGAGAATTAAAGGATGCCAGCTGGAGTATTCCAACCAACCTTTCGTCTTTATTCCCCATTTCCTCATCCCCAACCTCTCTACCTTCTCCAACTATGGAAAATCCCTCATTCACTGTTTCCTTTATTCTTCCTCTCCACTCCGTACCTTTTGCTTCCCTCCTGCGACAGTTCCTTTACTGTGACCTCCAAGAACTGAGGAAGCTGTTCCCTTTGACCTCTCCCCTCAATAAATGAAAGATCTGCCTTTTTTCCGTACACTATTCTCAGGGAAATGCACACGCGGTAAACATATCCACACATAGTGAGGCGAGTCTCTGGACTGCATTGAGGTGTGCGTACCCCTAAAAGAATTGTGTGCTATTAAATTAGCTTTTTCCAGAATGAATTATTCACTTTTCATTCTTCTTATGGCAGATCTCTTACTAACTTATCAAGCGCAAAAATATTCTGTTATATGTTATATCATATTCGTCCCCTCCAGTGCAACTGCATGACCGATGGATCGTAATAAGCAAATATTTAGCCATCGCTATAAAAGTAGTATTTAAAAATTGTGGAAAAGACGACCTTTCTTCTTGCTTTAACTTTATAAAATGTGCTTGTACATCTGAATACTAAATCCTCAAAATGATGATAGTCGCTTTGTGACAAGATATACTTAGAATGAAACCCAGGGATTCGCAGTTTCAGATCCAAAGAGAGTGGTGGTGTTAGACACGTGAGAAAGGTGTGTATACCTCTATATTCATATGATATATAAACTGCTTTCTTTATAAAGGCATCTGTCATGCTTATGGAAAATGTAATATAATCGTATCGTGAGATTAAAAAATGACTGGGCCCAGACCCAAAGAATATTGTCTAATACATATATTTTCTCCAATTCAATTTTAATACAAACTCAAATAAACACAGACGTGCACCCACACTAGATCAAATACACACACACATACACACACACACACACACACCCACACACACAAGGCTGTTTAGGACATCAGTAATCTCCCTGACACAAATGATTGTAGTCTTACATACTGTACAACATTGTGATGTCATTGCATATGTCATGCGGTCATTTCCCCCTGCCACGTATGAACATGCTGTTTCCGTCAACCGTTCTTTACACACACCTTCAAGCACAAATTTAATACCCGTTATACCCCCATATTAATTTATAAAAGAAACCTTTTAGGCATGCTCACACATACACACACAGCAGAGAGACAGCGCGACTGAAAATATGCCCTCACGCAAGAGGTTTACCCTTCGGTCATGATGACTGTGACAAAACTTTTACCCCCTTTCTCCTCTAAGCCTGTTGTCTTCATCTGATTGTTCGCTCAATAATAGTGTTTAATTGATTGACAGTCAGTCAACCCCAAGCTTGCTCTCCTGTCAGTTAAAAACGACATTTTATTCATTTGGTGACCCTCTCTGCTAGTCATCAGTCAAATATATAAATACTAGCTGATACCCGCTACCCGGAGTGAATTTGTCTTTTTTTTTTTGCGTGCATGACCGTTTTTCAAAAATCGGGCGACGTCAAGTCCTCCCTGGTGTCCAAGTGGATATTCACACCAAATTTGGCTACATCCTCTGTCGGCATAGCCTACACTTCCACTGTTATGCCGATGACACACAAATTTACATCCACACTAAGCCCTCACATCCACCTTCCCTCTCTGATCTGGCTACCTGCCTTGATGATATCAGCAACTGGATGACCCGCAACTTTCTCAAACTCAACAACGACAAAACGGAAGCCATAGTTATTGCTACCCCCACACTACTCAAGAAATTAAATCACTCACAGTTTTCCATCCCGGGCTATTTCACCACCACCTCCTCTGAAGTAAAAAATCTTGGCGTCATCATGGACTCATCACTTTCTTTTGACTCCCACATTAGATATGTCACCAAAACAGCATTCTTCCATCTGAAAACCATTTCTAAACTCCGTTCCTCACTCAGTCTTGCCACTGCAGAAACCCTCATTCATGCCTTCATAACCTCCAGACTGGATTACTGCAATGCCCTTTTTGTTGGTCTCCCAGCCAAACTAATAAACAGATTACAATACATCCAGAATTCTGCAGCAAGACTTTTGACCCACACCAGATCTTGGCAACACATCACACCTGTCCTACATCAGCTACACTGGCTCCCTGTTCAGTCACGCATCCAGATCAATATCCTCCTTCTAGTCTTCAAGGCCCAGCACAACCTAGCACCCCCCTACCTCACAAATCTCCTCTCCCCTTACCAACCTACCCGCACTCTACGTTCCACTGATACACACCTTCTCTCCACCCCCACCACACATCTCCGCTCTATGGGTGACAGGGCATTTAGTGTAGCCGGCCCTAAACTCTGGAACTCTCTCCAACTCTCACTACGACAGTGCACTTCTCTGTCTACCTTTAAAACAAGGCTCAAAACTCATTTTTTCACTCTTGCTTTTCAGGCATAATTCTTTTTTTTGGGTTTTATTGTTATTTATTACCTTACCATGTTATTGTCATGCCTTGTATTGTCTTTGGTGTTTTGTCATTATTGTTTAGGCTCTTTTTTATTGCTTGTTTGCCCTCCCACTTTATTGTACAGTGTCCTTGGGTATCTTGAAAGGCGCTTTAAATAAAATGTATTATTATTATTATTATTATTAAATTTGGTGATAATCGGTTGAGAAATGTAGGAGAAAAACGTGTACATACACACAGACAGACAGACATCGACCTCAAATATATTATTATTATTATATGTAGTGTCCTGAGTGTTTGCCCCCTTCTTCAATTTTCTCAATTTTTCCCTTTCATATGTGTTTCAGATCTTCAATAAAACCAAACAGAAGGCAAAACCAATCTGAATAAACACAGTCTTTAGAGAATCATTTCATGCAGTGAAGGGAAACAAAGTTATCCAACACCTACTGGTAATTACCCCCTTAATTACTCAGCCAAATAACCAAATTTTATTGATTATTGGGTTAGACTAGACCACACACAGAGGCAGGATTGACTATGCCAGCCTTGTTGAATCATAACATCCCTTAAATATAACCTTTCCGGCAATATAAGACTGGTAAAAAGGTCTCAACCAGCAGCACACTATGGCATGATTAGAAGACACCCAAAAACAGATGACAAAGTTACACAAATACGTTAGTCTGGAAGGGTTCATTCTTCTGCAGCTTTAGAACTTTAGAAACATTATTTTCAAGTGGACATAACGTGAAACAGTCAGCATATTCCCACCATAAATTCCTGTCTCAGAAATAACACTCACAATTGCAATTCATAAATAGCGCATGTTTCAGTTCTTTTTGTCTTTGAAACTGCTCAGGAAGAAAAAAAGCAGTTTCAGTCTTCAATTAAATTTAACTTTGAGACAAGTTTCTCTGAAGTAAGCTCAATTTAATCAATATATAAGCCTCATCCATGTCTAAGGAATCACATTTTTGCGCTCTGTCCCCTCTGCTGTTATTTTCCTGATCAAACTGGCAATGATGTTGTTGGGGTTTTAAAGCTATATAATCACATTTATCCATTCAGGAGATTTTTTATTGATCTTTTTTTGTGTGAAGAAGTGGAAAAAAATCAACAGTGATGATGAAATGAAAGGCATGAATTTAAAAAAAATGATGAAACAGGGTTTTTATGTCTTATTATTTTTTATCTCAATTTGCAAAATAGTCACAATAAAACAATTGGTCATGGATGGCTCTGATGATACCTTGAATGCAAGGCTTGTATGCTTTTGCAAATGACACTCTTGCAAATTGTAAAAACACAAGCGTAAAGTATCCAGTGTTTTTTTAGGACGACATCCTTAATTTATCATTAAAGTATGTATGTTAGATTTGGTTATAGAACATATTGCACGTTATTAACAGTAAGAGTATAATTTAGTCGAACCATGTAACTTTGGACCATCTGCAATAATTAATCGACTGAAGCCACTGAGAGACCTCTCCCTCTGAGCAATTATGCTGGAATGTACAAACGCGATAAACACAGCCTCACGTATCTCCCACATTAATTAAGGTAAGGCCTCATTTGCCTTTAAAGGAGAGGGAATTGCTGTTTGCAGAACAGCCAAGTAGGTTCCAGCGTTCTTACCGCTACGGCACTATCTGAGAGTTCCTGGGGACTGAATCACGCGGCGCACTGGTGTTGCGATGTTTTATATTTAATTCACACGATCAGTAAAAGCGTATTCCCAAGCCACGGCGCAAAGAAAAGGCTTCAACGACAGAAACTAATTATGGCTGGAAAAGGGAGGACAGCAGCTCATGGCTTATTTTAGTATTGGGGGCGGTGGCTATATATTTCAGCACAGCATCAAAATTCAACTTCGTCACTACCGACGCTACAGTCATAAAAACTTTCATTCTGGCTCAGGAGACATCATTTAGACTTTTGTGGAAGGTCTCAAAAAGATATCGGTTGGACGTATTCTTGCTTAGTGGGTAAGGCCAACAATGATCTCTCTCATCGACTCCATGCACACAAATGCCGTATAACGATATACGCTAAAAAATATGACAATATTCCGAATTTGATACTGGTCACTCAAACTGCATCCGCTTGGATATTTTGAATGTAACATTTTCCGATTAAGACATGGGATTTGCCGGCATCATTTGAGTTTAAGGAGCGTTCGTTGGACATGCAAACAGCACATTTGGAATATATGTCTGTAAATATACACAGTACGAATGAAATACATTGATATCAACAAGGCTTTGGATATGTGCAAATAAAATCTTAACACCGACCTTGTCCAGAAGGTGGCTGAACGAAGGAGAGCGGGAGGCTGTGTTCGCACGGACTAACAAGTCCGCCACCATTGGAAAACTTTGAAAAACAAAATCCGATTTCAGCTGGAGTATGCATGGCCTCATGTAAAGGAGAACATTAAGTGGATTAAACATTTTCATATGGTAGTAGGTGCAGCACATGTTGAAGACGTGACTTAACCAGTCTAGATCAATCATCTGTGAAAACAAGCAAATAAGAAAGACATAAGGCATTAGAAGGCATTCCACTGAGCGCACACCTCCGCCACACCATATATCTGTTCTTTTGGTTACAAAATATGTTGCGGACCACTTCCAAAATAGGCAACTCATCCTTGGACTACCACCAAATTTCTCGTCAAATTCTTCATAACTTTTCGAGTTATCCTGTTAACAGACAGACTGACAGCCAGACAAACAAATGGGTGAAAACATCGCATTGGCAGAGGTAAACAAAGTTTTCATTCAAAATTAATATGCGCATTCTATACATATAGACATTCTAATCTTCATTATCAACATCTAAACATATTACTTTAGGTGGGAATAGCAACCCTATGATAAAATGAGGAAAACTTTGTATGTCCTTCTGTCTGAATCTATTTTTCCCCTTAATCAGTCCGCTAATCATTCTAAAACTCCACATGGGCATTGAGCATCGACATCGGCAGAGCCTGACGAAGCTGATGTTTCCAGTTTCCCAAGTTTAAGCTGCTTATGCGCAAATTTAAAGTGTTTGGGAGCATTTTTGGCAAGTCTGTGTAGAGTTGTGGGCACTTGTACCCAGAAGACTGCATGTCGTTGGGCGTGTGCATCCCTTAGTGTGGACCACTTTACTTTTTGCTGAATAAAAAAGTATGGACATCAGTGATCTTGTTTTCCGTATAATAAAGTCTTTGCAACCCTGGTGCAGTCAGTTATATTTAAACTGACTCCTGACCCACCTCAGGGTAAGAACTAAGAGCTTTCTGGAAACATTCTGTGCCGCCCCCACCCCCCAACCCCCTTTCTGAAATTAAATCTGAGTGACACACAATGTCGCGATGACAAAGAAACTCAAAGAAAAAAATTTGGAGAATGAAAGAAGTTGCTTATGATCCAAATATTTTCCCCCTCAATCTGTGAAATTTGGATAAGGTACCATAAAAATTTTGGCACAGACGTTACCAGCCCTCTTACTTTCCTTTGTATTTGTGATATTTTTGCCTCAGAGTTGTTTTCAGCAAGTAAACTGCATTGCATCTGGAGCAGTCAGCTGGGATGGCTTGCACTTTAACCTCATTGTTCATTGTTATGCATTAAAATCCATATATTTTGCCTTTCTTAAGCTATTTTCATTTTTCGTTTTTGCATATTCATATTATTTTTCCCCTCATATGTTATTCTAACCTGTACAGGTATTATTGCTATGGTAGAATTATTAATGCTCTGTTCGTCCCTGTCCAATTTACTTTAAATTTCTGCAGGGTATATGTAATGCTTTTTCATAAATCAACTGGAGCACAAATCCCTTAACAGAACACACACAGACAGAGGTGAGCGCATGCTCTCTCGAACACATACACTCACGCGCCAATGTGTATGCTAGATATGCATTTGAATCATCAATAATACTTCTCAGCTAATTATCCATCATTAATGAAGCACATTTCCTGTATGGTACGAAACAGAGCTCAGAAATTTTTGCAACTTTGAAACACATCCGACTTAAATTCTGGTGAAATAAAACCAATGTATCTTGGGTAAGTAACACCTTGTCATCAATCTCAATGTGTCTGAGGTAAAATAGCGCAAGATCTGCCATTCAGTAAAAAGGTGAGAGGATTATCCACAGTAAACTACAAGAGACAGCAAAGCCAAACACCTCTGAGCGCAATTACTCTTTGTTCATAGAGCATCGCATATTCTGTTCCACATTTTAATGCAGGCAGTCTGTTCTGCCTATATTGTTCAGCACTGTTCAATTCCATTGTGGAGGCACCATCATATTAAATGAATGGGCTAATTTGAGAAGTGGCACTGATAGACAACAGTTATCAGAAAAGTAAATGAGTGTCACTCAAGCATATGAATGACTGGTAAGCCTGGCAGCCCTTTCCTCCCACCACATTCCACCCTTCCTGTTTCGTGGGAGCGCAATTACATCACCAGACACCCATCTTAAACTTCCAACTGCTGACAGCCATTTCATGGCTTCAACACGCCTTTTGTTTCCATGGCAGCCAATAATCTTGTCCCTTCCTACATCATTAAAGGCAGGGATTTCAATTAGGATCTTTTGAAGCGCATCTGACGGCGGTGTCTGAGGTGAAGAGGAGTGCGTAACGGAGCTCATTACTCGAGTACAACGCGAGAGAGAACGTACAAGCTTGCCCATACTGTAACACCTATCACCGCAGCAGAAGGGTTTTTGAAAAAAAATAATAAAAAAAAAAACAGTGAGGACTATAAAAATGTGACTACTCATACGATTACTGTATCCTCCAATCTTTTTTTATTATCAGAGTGCAAATTTCTCTCAAAACTTTCTGAGGTGCTGGCCCACCCACTTATACAAATAAGTGCCGATTTAGCAGCCAGGTTACCGAGGTCAAAGGATTAACCCCTTAAACTCAAATTTTCACTCGTCTCCCCCTAAGATGGTTCAATTCTTCATATTGTTGGACAATATCACACGCAGATTCTGTGTTGCAGAATTCCGCTGGTTTCAGCCCTACACTAAAGCTACAACTACATCACACTCATATTGAGATAAATATTCAAATCCCAGATACCATATTTTCATGGCCACAGCATCACGTCAAATAGAAAATATCAAGATTTGATATATTGTTTCACAGATTATTCCCTGTAATTCAGCTGAATATACATGGGATTTTTGGAAACCTGAGGATCTCCACTAGAAGTTAAAACAGGCACGGAGTTCCACAGGCTTGAATACAATCGCTGCATTTGATGAACCCTTATGGGTCAGTATGTTTTATGAGGCTTAAGTCTTTACTACTGATTGAAGATCATGAAAAAGAATTTCGTTGCCATTACAATCTCCAAACAGACACAAACATATTCAGTTTTATCCCTTTAAGCCAGGGATGTCAAGCTGACCCGTAAACGGGCCAAGAGGTTGCTGGTCTTCAATCCTACCAAGCAGAAGCACACCTGGAAAGCACTGACTTAATCAACTGATCTAGGCCTGCACAACTGATTAGTTGTATCAGGTGCGGTTCTGCATTGTTGGAGTGAAAACCTGCAGCCTCTTGGCCCTTTTATGGGTCAGTTTGACACCCCTGCTTTAAGCGCTGAAATAAATTTTCAAAAAATTATAAATTAAATGATCTTGTGCTGTTGAGAACCTAACATGTGGCGGCTTTTGAAAGAGCTCCCCTGCAGAAGCTCTTTTAAACAACTCGCCACATGATAGGTTTTTAGCAGCTTCGAATTTAATATCTTACATCATTGACCAACACTTTTTATATTTAGTAATCTAAGAGTTAATGCATCACCTGGCTGATAATAATTGGCAGCCGATCAATCAGCTTGTCCTTCCCTTATTGTTTGATTGATTTGACAGCTTGATATGTGAAAGTGCACACGTGAGTCACCCATTCTACAAAAAAAACGAGAGAAAAAAATCCAAACACACAAAGATAACTTCAAACTAACAAGATCTCATTAATGGACACAAATGCACTTCATTTCAACAGTGCTCTAAAAAAGGGAAAATTTACATAATTCATACCCAGTATCTATGTAAATATATAATTCATATTCATAAGATATGTTCCTATCAAATGGTAGTCAACATTTTTTCCTATAAATGTAGCTAATACTGCCAATTAGGCTACCTAATACCTTGTTAAGCTTGATAGTTAGCCGGGGCAAGTATTTCTGATATATGGGTTTTGGCTCATTTCAAACAGCTTGAACCAATCATAGACTTGTAACTGCTAAGAGCTGGCTGCAGGAATTAGAATTGAGTATGCTAGCTAGCTAGCTAGTCAGCATTTCCAAATTTTCTAATTAACAGGTAAGCAGACCTTCAATACAGGAATACAGTCCATTGCTGTAATGATGCATCCTAATTACAGAATCATAATCATAACAGTAACACATATTTTAAGCTCATGATTTCTTTTAAGATTGTACCTCAGAGGGCTCTTAGTCTCTGCGGGGCAGCTATGTTGATGTCAATACTAGTTTTTACAGCAACTTCAGAGCAATGAAAAATGCCCCCATGTGGCCATGAGACGTACATATCCACTGACTGCAATCCCAGGAAGTGTTGCTGACAAATTTTTGCACAACATGAGCTGAATGGAGTATGTATTCATGAGCCACTGAGCCGCCCTTATATTCACTGACAAAGTGCAATAGTATGATGTTGCAGATTGTTGAAATAAATCAGCATACTGAATGCCTGCTTTTATCACCTGTTCATACCGAGCTCACAAATCGCAAACAGGCAGAGAGTGATGTGATCTTCTCGATGTCCTTCTGAGGTGCAAGGATTTTGGCAGATACCAAAAAGAGCCCCGGCTTTTTCTGTTTCTCCTGGCTGGCTGTCACAGTTTGATCTGGTGTAAAGCAATGATCAGACATGTGCCCTGCCTTTCATGTGCTTTCACTGAGAGAGTGCAGGCCAGCTTATCCTCTGCCACACAAGGTGACATATGACCACCCCTGCACACACCTGGCATCCCTCGAAAAGTGTCCGTTGTCTACACATGTAACCCGTTTTCCTGACTAAACACATGCCATTTCTATCCAACTCATGTATCTAAACCTCGCAATGAAGTATCAGGCCATCATTTTGTAGAGAAATAACTGACTCAGTTGCTGTTGTTTATCTACTGTGCGCAAAATCCAATGTGTGGTACAAATATGCTGAAATAAATTGAATTCCTTTAATTGTAAAAATATCAACACCTGTATGGAAATTATGTCTTCTCATAATGTCGATTGTGAGAAATAAATCTTCTGCTTAGACCTGGAGGCGAAGTGACAGACCTAGCAATTGATGTCTAGGATGAAAGCATTAAAGGCCTACACATCTTTGACAACTCAAAAAAAAAAAAAAGTTCAGCCTCCCTCACGCGAGCTCCTCATTCCTTATCAAAGTGGTGCGATGCAAGTTATTTTATTCATTTATTTATTCATTTTGTGTGAGGCAGAATCAAAGACAGCAATAAGGCCCTCACTGGCTGGCATAACATGGCAGAGGAGGGCCTCAGTCTGACTGCCAAAGCCTGCAGAAACAGTAGCTTTGTGTGAGGGCTTGGCAGCCTCCCCAAAATCCACATCCAATGCCTCTTTCTGTCTGTCATCCCTCACAGCTTAGCATGTTCAGGCATGTGGGCCGTTAAACAATTCCCCTCCTCGCTGATAAAAAAATCTATAATAAAGCTCTGCATACACCATAGAAACCCTGCTAATTTACTTGATGCTGTTACTTATATGAATGAGAAAAAATGTGAATTTCCATTAAAAACATCGCAATGCTGGTACTGCCAGGATACAGCACTATCGATTGGCATATACGTACGCGTCTGGCAAAGTGTTTTGAGCGATACCAATGTTGTAACAATGTTTTCTGTTTATGTTCTAGTTAGACATACAGTAGAGTCAATATTTGGATATTAACAATTTTAGGTTGAAAGGTTCGGTCAATATGGTTTGATAGCTGCAATGTTCTTGAGAACCATATTGGGTGAACTATGTCCAAATATGTTACGTGTACAAGTGTTATGATCCAGACCAAGAACCAAATGTCAAGTCAGAGTACCATTCAATAGCTGAATTTATTGACTTTAATACGGTAAGACAGAGGGATGGAGACCAGGGCAGAATGACGCAGTTCAGTTCGGATGGTACAAGCTGAGATGAGAGAGTGTATCCCTGCCCGCTCTGCAGCAAGCTGAGACGGCTGCCACATGGAGTGCGCACTTCACCAGAGTAGAACTGTCAGATAGACGGCAGGACTGGGTAGTTTAGCAGGAATGCGGAGCGAATCCTGATGACCACAGCAGGCTTCGGAGGTGTTCCTAATAAACTGGACAGAGGAACAGACTGAAGGATGATTAATCCGATCGCAATGCCTGTCCTGGGAGCCTGTTCCAATTAATATAACCAGGAAGAGAACTTCCACATTAAACCATCAGTAAAGATTGCGAATAATTTCCGAAGATGATAAACTTTTATTAGGAACTGGTTGCTAAAAGGCACATAGCAGGGGACAGTCCGGAAACTTGCACACTCAATGTAAGGAATATACTGTATGTATGTAAACACTAGTATGGAAGTGGGAACACAAATGAATAACAGTTGGTAGGGGAAGCACGTGGGACGCAAATCAATCAAAAGGGACATTATATCTAAAAAACACACAGGCTGCTTAATGGGAGGAGAAATGAAAGGGATTCACACGAGGGTTATGGCACGCTTATTCTTCTTCTTATTATTATTATTATTATCATTATTATTATCACCCATTCTGAGCAGTAATATATTGTTCTAAAAGAAAAAAGATTGATCTTGAGATCTTTTCCATTTGTGAAGTGACATTTCAGCAGCCCAAGATTTGGGGAGCACTGTCTCCAATTTTTGAGGAAGGAGCCAGTGAGAAAAAAGATCAGTAAGCTGGTTCCTCATTGGACGAATACACTCACTAAACAGGGCCTCGACCCCCAAAAGCATCCTAAGGCTAAGAGAATTGTAGAATTGGTTTTATTTTTCATTTGTGGAGTGTTTCTGAAAAGCATGGTTAATTAAAACATTCTCAGAAATCATTTTTCATCTGTGTGCTAAATACCACTCGTAGAAAGCTAAGTGGGTCTTAAGACCTGCAGGAGTCATGGTAAACTATAATAATTTTGAACTATAATAATTTTTTCTTTTTCCGTGAGCATGTTCTTTGAACATTATCTCATTTAATCATCACCACTGATGCTGTTTGTGAATAAAAGTGGTGATTCACGGAACTTGAATGGCAATTTTTTTATCATTAGCCAGAAATGAACAACGGTATAGACATAATAGCAACAACAACAACTACATTAGCAAATAAAGACAAGAAGAAATAACAAGATGTTTCCACAAAAAGCTATGGCCAATATACAGTACATATTTCAGCAAAAAAAAAAAAGTATATTCAAAATTTGAAGAACCATGAAAAGAGAAATGTCGAAAACACGAATAAACATGTGATTGTGGCGGTTCATGCAACTGGAGTGCTGATCATGAATCGTGAGACGGAAAAAAGGGACAAAAAATGTTCAATAACCTGGCGGTGTGCCCCGAAACCAGTCATATACTCCAGATCTCTTTGCTCATTCACGCCTGCCAATCTGTCCCCTGTCACTTCAGGGGGCTCTCGCCCAGACAGCGATGCTCTTCAGCATAGCCGTCACAGTGATGACGGCACAGAACTTTGATGCTGAGAAGTGTAGGCCCCCGCACCTGAAGTGCAGCTTACATCTCCCCATAATGACTCCACAATGCTCCTCGCCACTCTGTGAGCCTCGTTGACTGCCAGCTCACTAGCATTAGTGGGAAACAACTGCTCATTGGACAACAACTGCGGAAAACATGATTCAACATTTTCAGCTGTGGTCAGCCATCTTCGTTGAGGTAAGATGAAAAATAGGACCAGTCATATTGATGCTAAGTTGCATTTCAATTGACACTATTGAATTGTGAAGTCTTGCTGCGAATCTTCATTTTCTCTGTTGTAATTTATAAAATCATGAAGCGCAAAAGCAAGCGAGGTAGTTAAGAGAGTTTTTTATCCTTTTTGTGAAGTGAACAAAACATTTTTTTTTTCCTGAATTGTACCATTTACTAGCCGCAGCATTGCATTAAGGTGGAAGCAGTGCATTTAACTGTCGATCGATTATTCCTATCATTGAAAAACTTTGTTGATAGAGGAGAACGATTAGAAACGGGTCAAGCCTACTTGTTACTTGAAAGGATTTTTTCTATAGTCCTTTAATCATAGCCGAGCTGCTTTCACAGGCATGTAACCTCTACTTCACCTTGTATTATGCTTCCACTGCGTATGTTTTCTTTATCCTTTCTATTTTATGAATATTTTTTTTCTGTTTTGACAACTTCACATGGCTTACACAGGCCTACATTTGAATCAGTGACTGTATTCTATAATCAATCAATCAAATCTCAGCACCATTAAAGAGGGCAGTGCAACAGTGAAGTTACTACGCACTAAACAGCCGTGCACGCACTCCCACTTTAAGTGCTCCTTTGGGAAACGGGCGTAAATAACGAAGAACTTCGCTAAAAGTAAAATCGCTCGTCCCAAACCCTCTTAGAGTTCTACGATCGATCGTTATTAGGAAACGAGGCCCAGAGCTACTGTAGCTCTGATAGGCTTTGTAAACACATGGACGCCTGGCCAAAAACCCTGAGAGATGGGGCCAAATCACAAGAAAATAATTAAACTTTTTATGGCCCCAAGAGCTCTGTGGAATCAAATTCGAATGGGGTGCTGTGGAATCATTTTTATTTGATTCATATAATTATCATTAATTGCTTATCCTTGCTTGCTCATATTCTGTTTTAGTTCATAATTTCATAGGCCTTAGTGTGTACTCTTGCATATTTCTGATTTAGCATGGGCCTGCATAACTGTACTAGTGCGTCATCATATAGAGTTTCTTTTGTGAAGGTAATACTTGGAATATAAAATCAAAATTCCTATAACAGGTGCTGAGATATTTGTTCTCTCTATATTTGTATAGGTTCAGTAATTCAAAATCTGGCAATAAGCCCACGAGCACATATAAGAAATCCTTCAAGGTGGGGCGCAAATAATGAAGATTCCCTTTCAGTTTATCTTCAATTGTCAAATATTTCAGTCCGTGAAGTGGTGTGACGGGGAGCAAAGGCAGATATTTGCAGGGATTTTAACTCATTTGAGCAATTACATGCTTAACTGGCCCAAGATAATCTGTCATCCAGGGCTCTCTCCTATTATCGCTCTCTCTCTTACCCTCTCACTCTCTCGCTCTCCCGTACTCTACCTCCCTCCCTGTTTTCCTCTTCGCAGGAGGCGTCTCACAGAAAGGCAGGATTTAAAGCTCAAAGACCTCCGCTGAATAGAGTGAAGTCTGCAGAAAAATTAATTGCCGCTAACAAACAGCAGGGCTGCTCAAAGCTTGCTGGCTCTCTCACTTACTGAGTAAATGCAGCGGGAGGAGGTGCGGGAGTTGGGAGAACAGTTTGGGTTTAAGGGCGTGGAGGTATTGGGGTGGAATAGAAGGGGGTTGGGGTGGCACTGGGACTATATTTTATAAAGATTGATAAAAAAGGATTTATATTCATGAAAACAAATCCCAGGCATCGTTTGTTCTTAACCAACATTTTTATTTTCTGTTTTCCCTTGCGGTGAAAGCTCGGCTTATGGTTGTTGTATAATTAATATGACGTGAAGTATGATCATTGGATTTCATAAAGCAAATGATTAATCCTTTCTTACAAAAAGTGGCAATAATAATAATAATAATAATAATATTGATATTGTACAAACAATGGCAGGGCCAGTTTCAGGAATCAGTGACATCAGAAGTCACCAAGTGTGGCAACCATTTGGGAGGTAACAACTCAGTGTGCATCGCCGACCTACACTTGACCCCCACTACTCTACTGTGCAGTCCCACCAAGGGTGGTAGAAAGCTGAGAGCCAGCCCTGTTCATACGTGCAACCAATGACTGACTCTTCATTTTCACTGTAGAAAACAATCAACAGTCTGAATCGAAAGTCGAAAAGTATGCTACCTCATTCTAATTGATTTAATTATCCTACCACCCATCAGCCTTAAGATAAATCAAAATAATTGACCACATTAAAAATAAAATAAAGTCAAATAAACTAATCCGAAATCATTATTCCCAGAATCTTTTTTTTTTTTTTGATTAAGCAAGTGGGCCTACCATGTTGTTTCTTTAGAAACGATCTTCAGAAGACACTGATAATTACTCTGATAAGTAAAATTGAGCAACGTATTGGGAATTGTGACCTTATTCAAGCACTGAGTGCAATAAGTGTCTGTATGTGAATTGTAACCAGGGTACAGTTAGTGCACCATTGCAGTTACTTTGAAAATGAACTTTAGCCTCATAAAACCGATGTACGGTTCCGTCAAATGTAGCAGCTCAATTTAATCTTTGGAACTTCAGGCCTATTTAAAATTTTAGTGAAGATCCGAAGGTTTCCATCGTTCCCAAATATGTTTGGCAGAATTACAAGGTAATGTATCGAAAATGATGCAATGGATCTGGATCATTTTCATTTCACATAGTGCTCTCAAAGTGTGATGTCACTTCAGTGAAGCACTGCAACCAGCAGATACAAAGTGTGTATCGTTCAACAATATTTTTTTTAAAAAGAAAGCTTTTTATGACTTAGATCCAACTTAAATGAAAAGTTCCTCTTTAAGAGGTTAATGGTTTGATACTGTAATATACAGTAAAATAAAATGTTTTTATTCATATCTTGCCAGTAAAATAAATTTTTACAATATGCTTTGCAGCATACCTGAGTCCAAACTGCCACCATGGAGAGCTCAGACAACCACTGAATGGAAAACCCCCCAGGATGGCACATTTACAAGTGCAGCATCTTACATAAGTAGTCAAATAGTCTAGGGTCCACTAAAGTGATTCAGGACGATTTGGATAGAATCCAGAGTTGGGCAGAAATGTGGCAAATGAAATTTAATCTAGCAAAATGTAAAGTTGTACATGTAGGTAATAAAAACATTAGACGGGATTACTTCATGGGAGGTTTAAAACTGGAATATGCTGCACAAGAGAAAGATCTGGGAGTGATTGTTGACCAAACCCTCACAGGTTCTAGCCATTGTGCCTTAGCATTTAAAAAAGCCCATCAGATGCTGGGATACATTGCCAAAAGTATTGAGTACAAATCTAAGGAGGTGATGCTTCTTTTGTACAACACGTTCATTAGACCACACCTGGAGTATTGTGTACAGTTCAGGGGACCATACTTTAAGAAAGATATAGAGGCTCTAGAGAAAGTTCAGAGAAGAGGCACTAAGCTTATTCCAGGTATAAAAGATGAAAGTTATGAGAAGAGGCTGAATATCCTTAATCTCTTTAGTCTTAGGAAAAGGAGGCTTAAAGGTGATTTGATTGAGGTCTTTAAATATGTTAAAGAGATTAACAAAGTGAATCATGTAGGATTCCTTCGACCTAGTGTTGTGAGTAGAACTCGGGGTCACAAATGGAAGTTGACCAAAGGTAAATTTAGCACTGATATTCAGAAATATTTCTTCACCCAAAGAGTAATTTCAATGTGGAATGGCTTACCTGACCATATTGTTGAGACAGAGACCTTGGGGATTTTCAAGAGCAGGCTTGACTTAAAGCTAGGTACCTTTGACTCATTTAGTATCTGAAGGGATATATTCACAATAGTATGCAGAAACTGGCGAGCGTAGTTGGGCTGTAAGGCCTGTTCTTGCCATTCATGTTATGTTATGTTATGTTATGTTATAAATGGCTAAAAACCATTTACTGTGCGAACTGTACATTCTTTTTATTTTGTTGACTGCAGACTAATCTTATCAGTCTCTGAATTTAACTTCTGGACAGCTAGTACAGCCTACAAGCCCTTATACAACCAAACAAGTGAATCTATATGGTTCTGCCACGCACCCGTGGCATCTTTCAGTGCCCTAACAGCAGGATGGCATCGGTGCCCCTCAACAAACACGTCATCCCCTCTATTTGCATCTCCTTAGTCATCTAATTGTGTTCTGGGACAGATTCTCATTCACATTCCCTCCTGTAACATCATCAGTGACGTCAGAAATTCTTGTTTAAATGTCAGTTATCGACCACAAAGGAAGACTGACCTTTAAGGAAAAGCGTTTTTTGCACTGCTCCACATTTATTCTCTTCTCTCGAAGTCCACAATAGTTCGCAGTATTCTTCTGCATACATTACGCAGCACTGTGTGTACTCTTGCGCTTGAACCATATGTTTTCAATTTTTTTTGCCAAATAGTAGATACTTGGATTTACTCTGACAATAATGTCCATGACTTGTCATCCTACATCTGAAGTGGACCCTAAGAAAATGTCATAACCCTCATACCATTATTGCCTATCTCATTTTTTAAAGGTTTTTATTATTTATTCATTATTTCTGATTATTTACTGTGAGAAAATTTTTTTTCAGGTTTTGCAAAAAAAAGGGGAAAAAAACACATTTTTCCACCAACACGAAAAAACAGGCAGCCAATATCTCAATTTTGCAAAAATATGATTCGGGGAATTCGGCTATGAGACTAAAGATGTATGAGCGTCGAAAAAGGTAGCTTCAGACCTCAAAAACTGGACAAAACTTCACTAATATGCAGTACCAAACTGAGCAACCATATTGGCTCCCATATAATCTGCTTGCTCTAGAGTTGCATATGCCTTTTACTGCTGAATGCAGTCCAAAACCATAAAAAATCAATGTGAAATTTCCGTTACAATAATGGCTGCTGTTCCTTTAAAAGAAAGTGTCCACTTGTACCAAGCTAATATCTGCGAGTAAGATGTCAAATAGGGAAATGCACTCTGACAGAAGGGACTCCTGCCGAAATCTGTGATCAAGGGTAGGAGTCAGACTGCGACGAGTCATTGTTGAAAAACAGCCACACTTCTCCTATTTTCAGCTGATGTGAGATCACTTGGATCACAAAGCTTCAGAAATTTTCCTACTTTTAAGGAGGAATGCGTGGAAATTTTGCTGTGGGTGAGGAAATCCACTGAGAATGACTGAATCCTTGAGTTACCCAAGGGCCCAACTCCAAGGCACACTGTTTTCCAGCAAAAGTAGAAAGAAAAAAAAATTATATATATATATATATATATATATATACACTGCCTGGCCAAAAAAAAAGTCTCACACTCAAATATTTAGTTGGAACCCCTGTAGCTTTGATTACAGTGCATATTTGTCTTGTCATTGTTTTGACAACTATATGCAATGCCAGAACATTTCTTTTCGATCAGAAATGCCATGATTTTTGTCCAAGATCTTGTCTTCTCGACATAACGGTTGAACCACTCGGTGGTCTTGAGTACATCCCAATAACTTTTATTATGTTAAAGGTCAGGACTTTGTAGTGGAAAATTTGTTTGTGAAAATGATTCCTCCTGCTTGGTTTTGTCATTCATGGTTTTCTTTGCTAAATACAGGCCAATAACTTGCCCGTTCTGAAATACTGTAACATCGTTGTAACAACCATCAGGGAATGTGTTTTCCGACTTGATTTTGTAAGAAATGAATAGCGACGCACTTCATCAGTCAGGATTAAAATGATTATTGCCATCTGAAACATATTAATAACCGCAATAATGATCCAATTTTAGAATTTGTTCATTAACTTCCAAACAGTGACTTTTTTTTAGGCCGGGCAGTGTATATACATATATATATATATATATATATATATATATATATATATATATATATATATATATATATACATATATATATATATTTCTTTTTTTACCCATATATTATAATCCATATATTTCTACTTTATTTCCTTTGAAGAGGGCGTCATTGGGATGCTTTCAGATGAAATTATAAGACATTTACCTTCTTTGTAATAAGATATGCAGACCTGTCAGTCATTGATGTTGAGCCCTTGGGAAACTCAACGATGCATTAATGATACAAATATCCCAAATTCTTAAAATTTGGATGACAATGATTAATTCTAACTTAGATTAGAAATTCCTAACATAGATAGTGGAGTTATTTATCACTCATGCACTTATTTACCCCAGATACTGATGACTAAATTACTAAAATGACTTGATTACAAACTTTTCAGTGGCTGCATATCTTGTTGTGCAATACCTTTGAGTCATATTATTTACTCAGATTAAGTCTGAAAAAAACATCATAATAAGATCCCCAAATGAACAGCTGGTTCATTTCAATGAAATAAGTTGGTACACCTGCCACAACTACGGCTTATGAACGAATTTGATTCTCGTGGAGTGTTATTGTACATACCTCCATTTGTTTCAACACGGTTTGTTCAAAAAGAAACAATCAATCAGTAAATCTAACTGTCTTATGGACAGATGAAAAATCTGAATCCAGAAACAAAGGTACAAGATTTTTTTTTAACCCTTAGGGCGCCGAAATCAATCTTCAAACGCTTAAAAAATGTAAATATCCTGAGCTTTTGAAAACCTATCATGTGGCGACTTCTTGAAAAGAGCTCCCCAGTGGGAGCTCTTTTCAACAAGTCGCCACAAGATAGGTTTTCAAAAGCTCAGATTTTATTTCATTGTATCAGCGAGAGGCAAATGCTGCCTTTGGCGTTTAAGGGTTAATATTGTAAAGACTTAAGTGTGTCACAAAAAAAGCGAGCAGAACTGCAGTTTGAAGCATACAGCCTGAGACTTGCACACCCCATGACCAGATTGTCCAAAACAAAGAAATACAAATGCACACGATATAAACAATTGTCAACTGTAACTTGAGAGGCTGGGAATGACAGAAGGAGAGCACATCTCTACCAATGACTGCGGTGCACACACTTCACTGTACGAGCTGACTCCACCCCTTCTCTGAGGAGCAGCACTTGATCCCAGGCCCTCCGGTTACCCCTCCCCCCTGCTCCTCTCCCGCCCTTTACTGGCCTCTGGGCATCTCTGTCCCGGCCCTCGCTTATCTGACCTTATCTAACCTTGGCGTATGGTGACCTTGACCTGCCCCTGACCCCAGAGCCCCCCCCCGTGACATCTGCTCCTCGCTCTGGGGACGGTGAAAATTGAAACGTCACCTTGACGTTCCATTTGTTTCCCTGGATAAGGAGGGTCAAGCAGGGTCTGTCATTAAGCTGAACTTGATCCCCCTGCTTCCAGAGGAACAAGAGGGGCTGACATTAACGACGTACTCTACAGTACAAGGCAATAACAAACAACTACAAAGAGCACTCAATCAATCAATTAATCAATTCCTCTGAAGAAATATGCAATTGACACTTAAAATGTGTATTTCTAAAAACAAATGCTGTAATAGCCTTTTTGGTTAGCCTGCTTGCAGTGTGACTTAAACTTGGCAGTAAAGAATCTTTCTTTTTCCTTTTTTATGCCATTTTAATGTAGACATGCATCCAAGAGGGAAAAATATTCAGGGATCAGATTTGGACCTTTGGAAATGCTATGAAACTCACTGGAAATGTGGTGACTCGTTCTTACTGGCTGGTGGCTGTTTCTTGTCATGAAATTACTATATTCAGCACTGGCTCTATACAGTTTAATATCTACTTGCTAAAACCCCCATTTTTGTGTGGTTAGTCGAGGTTGACTGGCAGTCGTGAGACATATCTTGTGTCAGGGTACGGCTGTGCAAGGTATAGGATTCAGATACTGCGGTCAGCCATTAAATCATTAAAGAACGATTCAGTCAAACGCACCTGACAAATGGAGAGATGTACTGAGAGGCTGTGATGATGTGATGTGTTCTCTGGTCCTGCATTTCTGTCATGTCTTTTGAAGATTTTGAAGAGCATTTCTACGAATAGGTGTCATATAACAACCAAATCATGAGCCAGGGTCCATGTTCGGACTTCATTGAATAAACTGTCATGTACCCCATCTCTCTGCGGCTTACAATCATGCTATTCTCTAATAAAGGCCTGTCTTCATTAATTCTAGCATTTCTAGCATGACATGCCACCATTTGATTATAATTACAGCAACAAGGTAAACCCTTCCTATTATTCTACTGTAGGGAACACAACCTTTTATACAAGCGCAAGATGTTATGGTAACACAGGAAAGGCTACTGTTTCCACTAATGCAGAAGTATGATTGCTTATGTCAACAAGAGTGCTTTACCCTCTATGCTAACACAGGCAAAGCAAAGGTCTATGGAATGCCATTTACCACTGTATGAACACCATTACTTGGGGCAATTGTAAGATTTTATAAGTTAAGCTTTTATAATCATTACATGAGGTGCTTGGCTTCCATTTTGAGGCATATTCAACTTTTATGTCACGCATGGATGTTATGGATTGCATTGTTTTGTGTGACTGAAGCTGTTTCGGGCTTTACTGCTGAGCTTATTTCTGTACAATCCCATTGACTAACAAAATCTTCAGCACTAACCACTAAGACCTTGGTACTGCATAGCATGTTAGTAATCTATAGAAAATTTCCATTTTTCATGGACAACTTAACTTTCGCAATGTAAGCAGCTCTAAGTGTTGTCTGTCGAATGTTTGCCGAATACCCGTCACGGAGGCTTCTCCGGTGCTCCGAGAATATTGTGGTCCCTCTTCCGTGCCGGTCCTGCCTGTCATCTTTGGAAGAAAAATGAATATCCCCGCGCTCCGAAAAGAAAAAGGCCTGGTATTTGTATGGCCGATGCAACCTTTCCTCGTGGCCTTTTAGATTAGGTGCACGACATGGAAAATTGCGCTCTCGTCGCAGTCCATAAATCACACCTGGCAATTTTTCCTTAAAGAGGTATGTAAATACCAGGGTAGTAGGCAGGTAAACAACACTAACCCCGTGCAAATGGGCAGAAAATTGAAGAAAAGCACCTTATTTTTCAGCCGAAATTGCTTTCGAACCTGGGCGCCCCGGAGCTGGGGGTACGACGGAGGCATGAAATGATTCGTGCCGAGGGAGAGGGGAGGATCGGGGGGTTGTTGATGATAACCGTTCTCGACACAGTTCCCTCCGAGAAAAAGACACGCTCATCCCCACGATCGGAGACATCGCCGGTGTGTGCTGCGTCGCCATTTTCTGAGCACGTACAAATTTCAAGCGGCACGCACATTATCTGCGCATCTACCGAGGGCTGCGGGATTACTGTTCGGGGGTAGAGAAGGGCAGGTGGGCTTTCCTTCCCCTCGGGGTGATGTCACATACCTGTATCAGGGCTTGAAGCATTTTTTTAAAGAAGACTGATGTGTTGCTGTAGCCAAACCATGGTAGAGAGGGCCAGTCCTGTCTTGACATGGTGGTAATGTCTCGTATTCTCACATGAAGTGTCCACTAGTCACCGCAAAGGCACCATCCCTCTGTAATGCTCATATGGCAGGAATATGAAACTGTAATCCTGCTTGGTTCTAGTCCACAGTACTCATCTTATTCCCATGGCTTAACTTAGCTGCTCATCGAAAGGAATCCACATACCTTCACACACTCAGGCCACAGGCTTGTTTGTCTTGTCTTCCTGGCTTCTGTGCACTGGACCCGGAAATGAATATGTGCATTTCATGATACAAAAATTGAGCATTGCAGTTCAATAATTAAGGGAATGGGAATAAAACATTCAAAATGAGTAGCAATTTTTATCATTCCACAGTTTACAGTATTTCTCAAAAAACAAAAAAAAAAAACCAAAAGAGTTTTGCAGTTTAAGCCGGAGTGGTGGAACTCAGAGACATCAATGGGTTTCTACGCTTGTGATGCGCTGCCAGGCCTTTAGTTCTTGCTTCACTTCCATGCTCCTTCAGAGTTAGCTCAGATAAATGTCTTGTTTGTTAATGAAAATTCCACTACTTTGCTTTAAAAAGGTTTCTTTCTCTTTATGCTTTAGGTCATGGCTCACCTGCAGTGTGACGCACTGTCTATTTGTAAAGAAGCATCTGCCTGAATCTAAGGAGGTTATACTGCCCCACGCCATTTAGAATTCAAATGACTGCTTTTGTAGTTCATGCAATACTAACCAGCAGCAGCCTCAGGTGATGCAGTCCAGCAGCAGGCAAAGGAACTAGTCTGTCTCTCGAAGAGAGGTGGTGGGGGCAGGTATGCAGAGGAGTGTTTATGAGAGTGAGCACGTCTCAAATTAACCGCAAGATCTGACTCATTTTCTAACTGAGAGGAAGATAAAAATTTTTATTTTCAGTGGTATACTGGATGAGACACACCTTTTTTTTGCAGTGCTTCATTTGGTTTTCCTGTTTGCTTTTCGGCGCCATGAGCCAAGCTACACCTCCCATCCCTCCACCCACACTGACCCCTCTACTGTCAAGCAGAAAAGCGCGGTATCCATGCGCCATTCAGTGTGGCCACAACCTACAGCCACCCATCGGGGCACACGGAAGTAAGCCATCATCACCTTTTCGGTTTTATTTTATTTTCCACAGCACAATCTGTTTTTTAACTGTCGCTATAATGATTCATGTACACTCACTGGGATGTTTATTTGCTCGGTCAGGCATTGTTCTATGCAATTGTTTTGAATGCACAAATTGCTTGAAAAGTTGGGAGTGAGAGAGAGAGAAAGAGAGAGAGAGAGAGATAAGGGGAGGGGCAGCTTGGGGTGCTTGTAAAATCAATAATAAAAGGGCTAATAACTCCTCTGCCTCTTATTTCCAGTTTTATTAAAAAATGTAAAGGAAACGCATCTCTTCTCCTCCACCACTTGGCTCTCCTGCAGCAGTGTAGATCACAGCCAATCTGTCCTCCGGAATGGCTGGCAGTCACTGGCGCCGCGGCTTGGAAGGCTGGCTAATACTGTGCATCTGGCGTAAGGTGGTGCTGTCAATGGGTGAGTGGGACGGATGGTGACTGCCGGGCAGAGCAATTCAGTTTCAGCATGGCTGACCAACACCGCCTGCAGCAGGCCTGTTATCTAATCGGACAGCGCCGGCCCGTCCCTGTGCCAACTCTTAAATCCATCGCCTTCTGTTTGGCCACGGGGCAAGACTACCAGCGGAGGCTCTGTCCTACTGCGAGTGCAGGCACACACACACTACTGTGCACACGCACACACACACACACACACACACACACACACACACACACATGCACCCACAGGCATGTGCACACACACACACACACACACACGCACACATACACACACACACACACACAAACATGCACACACAGGAGTGTGCACGCAAACACTACAATTCACACACGCACGCACGCACGCACACACACACACACACACATTAATGTCTACTTTATTTCTAGAGTGCTTTTCATGAAGGGACTGTCCCAACAATCCTTTGCAAAGTAGCCTAAACAGCCCTTAAATAGTGAATGATTTAGAATACTCCCAGGAGGGGAAAAAAATTTTTGTAAAGTTGGTGTGAAAAAGCTCCCTAATGGGAATTTATTTCAGAGGAAACTTGGCGATAGTGGGGGGCCAATCCTCTTCAGGCCATAATGTACTAGTATTAGAAAATAACAGAAGTGTGGTGTGAAGAGAGTTACAATGATTCAAGTGGGTTATGCTGGTTCCTGTTCAATCATATATTAGCTGGAGAAGTGGGAAGTCAAAATGAAGGGGAACAGATTTGTGAGGCAACCAAACAAATTGGGTGGGGGATGGGAGGCACACTCAACAATACCAGTACAGTGAAGATGCTGTCTTTGTGTCTTTTCAGTTTAATGCAGTTGAAAGGCTATGCTAAGACAGCTTCCTTCTGTGCTATTGCCCAGCTGACTGAGCATCAGAAGCTCTGTTCTTACACAAAGCTCGACCACAAATATGCCCTTGGGACAAAATGCCAGCACCGCGCGGATTTCCCTGGTGTGGCGGAAGTTGTAGCTGGCACAGTGTTGGTCGGCTCAGTGCCATTCTTCCCGCGTGGATTCCGAAGTAACCAAACACCGCATGAACTTCCTTGGCGACTGAGGCCATAACTTGCCACACTGGCACCATTAATACACGCTCAATGCCTCCAGTTGTGCAGGAATTTCTCAGCACAAACTGCCAGTCCCATGACCACACAGGCTAACTACCACACGCAGGCCCACACACACACACGCGCGCGCGCGCACGCACACACACACACACACACACACACACACACACACAGATGTACACACAAGTACTGACACAGTAATGCAGATACTATAATGAAAACACACTCAAATTCACACTTGTACTGCACACAGACACCTAGACACACACATATGTTGATGAACAGCCATGTACACGTGTAAATAGCCTGAGAAAGGTCTCTCTCTCTCTCTCTCTCTCTCTCGCTTAAGCATTGCTACCAGTAGACGTGTGGCTCTGGTGTGGTGCTATAATGATATTGGGAATCTGCTACTGCCCTTGTTCCAGCTGGACATGTTAATTGAGAAGCCAAGTTTGAGTGGCAAAGTTCACGGCTGTGCAGATGGCAGGACAATGCAGACCAGCAGTATTAGGTCACTGCCGCTCCCAGCCCACAACTTAATGGCCATGGAGGCCTTTAAAGTTTGACGTATCTGGGACCCTCTGGGACTCCCCCGGGGTCAGATTACTCTGCACTGTCCTTGACTGCACTGCTGTACATTTACAGTGCACAGTCACCACAAATACCAGCCTTAGCTTTTCTCATGTATTACAGTACATGTTTCTTTCTTGTTGGGGGAGGGGCATTGTTTTCCAGTAGGTTGAAAGTTGGGTCTCTTCAGGGCTAATTCAGGTTGTAGCATTTTGAGTGACATGCACATTGATTTTGCTATTTTTTTTTCACATTGATTTATTTTATTCATTTATTTGACCTGCATGATTGATTTGATTAATTTATTTGACCTGCTCATTTTGTTTTCTTCATTGTATAATTGCCTATCTCACTGTTAAGGTTTTTTAAATTTCTTTTTTATCAATTTATTTTTCTATTATTAAAAAAGTAAAAAATACATTTTTTGCCAACACGAAAGAACAGGCAGCCAATATATCAATTTGGCAAAAAATACGACTGAGGCAATTATCCTATGAAGCTACCGATTTATTGATTTGATTCCCTGCATTATATATATAACATGTCATCAAATATTAATTTGTCAGTCTAGTATCTGATCAGCTTGTTTCACATGGCCATTTCAGAGATTTCATAAATACGAAAAGTATTTTGATCGTTGGGCTATAAAACACAAATACAAAACTCGGCAAATCAGAGTCGCACTGCAATGCAGTGAAGGACCTCCTTTTGCACACAGTGGTTGTAGCTATCCGCTAATAGGTACTGCTTCTACACAGAACAGGATTTGTCCGCAAACAGAAGGCACACAGGACCCCAGAGGTACATCTGAGCGATTCCCTTTGAAAGCTTATTTACCTCTCACAGGACATTAGCACAGCTGGGAAATAATGTCCTCCAAGGACCACTACCTCAGGGACAGTGTTTATCTCCTGATAACAACCTCTCCGCTCCTTGGCTTACCTGTCCGAATGAATATACCAGCGCGTGTAGCGCAGGGGGAGAGACGGCCGCGGATCTGTCGGGCTGAAATAGAGAAATGTTATGTCTATTAACTCAACGTGTAAACAACTGCAGTTAGGGAACACTGGAGAAGAGGCAAAGGGGTTGAAATCCTGTCTTTGTCCGGCTTGCCAGTCAGGTGAAACTCAGGGCGGCACTTACTGTGAACGACACGACCCACTGTTCAGTTGTATCATTTCGCAAAGGGTGTCATGGAGCCTGGTCCCTGTTTAATGAAAACAGATGGGGCTTTCTGGAAAAAAAAGATTGCTAATGACGCATTTGAGGCTAAAACAAATTTACATCAAATTACGGTAACCCAGTCCGTTGTCCTCCCCCTGTCATCTCCATAACCGCCTCTCCACCGTCTAAATCCCCTCACCCCAACGCCATCCCTCTGGCTACAGACTGGAAGCAGGTGTTGGTCAAAGTTCAGGGCGTAAGAGGTTCAGGCCATAGGAGGGGAAGGATTGGGTTCGGGGCACAGCGATACGATCTCCCTCAGTTCTCCAGTGCTGGAACCTTGAGGTCATCCATTAGTGATCTGGCCCAATGGTAGAGAAGAGCAGCCATAAATTTACTGCACACCTTTAACCCTTTTAATACACTGAAACCCAGCTGAATAGAGCTATTCTCCAGGGAAGGGGGAATTACATTATTAACATGGAGCTGCCCTCCTCGCT
The DNA here is from genome assembly GCA_029721435.1 of Gymnothorax reevesii. Classification (NCBI taxonomy): domain Eukaryota; kingdom Metazoa; phylum Chordata; class Actinopteri; order Anguilliformes; family Muraenidae; genus Gymnothorax; species Gymnothorax reevesii. Next base: position 23,726,798 of record CM056574.1, on the reverse strand, counting down.
GCTATTTAACTGTGAGTGTGTGTGCGCGCGTGTGTATGTGTGTGTGTATATGCATGAGTGCATGTGTTCGTATGTTTTCGTGTGTGTATGTGTGTGTGTGTGCATGTGTTCGTGTGTGTGGGCGAGTGTGTGAGTGTAAGAACGCGCGGTCCTCATCTGTTAATGTAGGATATTGTAATTACACACTGAGTGGCTTGTTCATTGAGATGTCAACATGAGAAAATGCGTCCAGAGTCCAACAGTACAAAGTCATTTTGAATTTCAGTCCAAATCTCTTTTTCCTCCGATGAGAGCACTGATCCTGTGTTTTGGTACGGGCATCGCAAAGGGCTAGGTGACAACTTTGTTATTAATGGCATTTGCGATGAAAGAAAAAAATAGGACAAAACCATTAGCCATAAGTTTTTGAAACCTTAATGTGGCATTGTCTTAATAAGGACATATTTTCTAAAATAATAATAATAATAATAATGATAATAAAAGCCTTCCAAATATTTCTACCAGAATCTTGCGATCATTCATTGATTGCATTAACCAAGCTCTTTCAGGTAGCTGGGTTCTCTCTGTTTATGTATAGTTCAATATGACAGTCGGTTGACAGAGGGCGGCAGGTCTGTCCCCCTGCCCTCACTCTGTGCTACAGAAATGGCACAGGGGGCTCCCCATCACTACCTCACTGCACTCTAATGAACCCAGGAAGGCCTGAACTTCACCACAGCTCAGGGAGACCTCTGACCACGGCCATTGGCTGTCACTGATAATGGGATCCTGCACTGGACTTCCACGGCAGGACAGGTGCTCCCTCAGGCTTAACAGCTTGACACTGATTCGTTTAAAAAAAACACCCTGTCTCACGTGATGCGAGTCGCCTGATTCGGACCACTTTGGAAATGCCTGTGGGCTGTATCCTTTGCATTAACTCTTAATCGTTTCATTGAGTGCAAATAAGAGAGAGTTTGATGTGTGTAAAAAGAGTTTACGGTTAAGTGTGATGTCACATTCTGATTTCAACCCAAAATGAGGCTATAGCAGAACTCATGTGGGAGAAAGTGCAGCTTTTTGCGAGACTAAGGGCAAAGATCTTTCCGGCGCTTTAGATTCAATGCCAAGCACGATACATAGTATATGATATTATACCAGAAAAGGATGCATCTGTTTGATCCAATTCAGGCTGGACAATCTAGTTTCAGTCGATTTCATTTCCAACCCCTGAAGAAGTCAGTTTCATCAATGTTTTAAAGTGTTGTTTAACTGTGTGGCTGTTTTAGTTTGCATTAGCATTACACTTTGCTCTTAATTTCACATGAGACAGACAAAGTAACAACTTGACTATTAAGCGCAACTTTTGCGTTGCATAAATACATATATACCATCACACATAACGATAAAGATCATGATTGAAACTTGACACTGTCTTGCAGTGAGATGAGAGAGTTGATCCCTTAAAAATGTGTTTAATACTTTGCTAACCCTAAGGTAAACAAGGAATTAAACATATTTTAAGAGATTCTATGAATAAATAATGTAAGCTGTTGAGTTTTAATGGATACAGTTATCTGCTGTTTGAAGAATTTGGCTGTGAGATGTCTGCTGTCAAATTCTGACAGGCATAATCTCTGGTGCGAGGGTAGCATTTGATAAGTGACACTGTTCTGTTGTATTTTAAAGTGAGCCGGCTCCCACCTGTCCATCCTGAATAAGGCTGGAGTTCTGTTTATCTAGGTCAGTGGTCGTGCGAACCAACACATAAAAACCAGTGCACGCATGCACACATGCATGCAGACACAGTGACACACACACACACACACACGCACACACACACATGCACACACGCACGCACACCCACTCGCACATTCACGCACTCACTAACACACGCTCACGCACACACACACACGCACTCGCTCACACACTCACACTGAAACACACACACACACACACGGCCATCTTTCCGCAGGAATTACTCACACAGGAGCAATCCTCCACACACCTCAAAGGAGACCCCCTCTTTCCAACTGCCAACCAATTAAGTGCCATCTGGGTTTTGCAAAAAAAAATAAAAAAATACTGGGCATAAAACGCATTTTTAGTGCTTTATTATAATAATAATCAGCGCTGGAGATCCTGAAATGCACAGAAGGCATCGGCAATATCATTAATTTTTTTATCTGGTGATTTATTTTATTTTTTACAGAGATGGAATTTTTACAGATTTTTGGCATGATTACATCCCATGTTCTGATTCTATCTTCTTTGTAATCCAGTGAAAGACCACAATGAAACAGCTTGATTCCCTTTCAGTAGTTGGTCGTATTAAAAGAGTGCTGGTGGTAGAGGTGCGGTCACATTTGTGTGTTTAACGTATTATTGTGTCATTTATTTCCTCATCTACAAAATGGGACCAGGGACCACTACACCACTGCAGAGGCTAATACCACGCTGTGAAAAAAATATTTGCCTCCTTCTCGATTTCTTCGATTTTTGTCACACTCAAATGTTTCAGGCCATCAAACTGATTTGAATATTTGAGAAAGATAACATAAGTAAATTCAAAATGCAGATCTCTTTTATTGAAGGAAAAATGCTGTCCAACCAAGCCAGACCCAATGTGAAAAGATTAATGCTCCCCTTTTTTTATGAAATCAAGCAAGTTTTCACAGCACTGTAGATGTATGTACATCATCTGTGGACCACAGCACTGGGAGAGTGGAGGGGGCGGGGCAATGGGCCTTATTGCCGTTTGTCAGACAGACTCAAGCCTCTGGCCTCATGAGGGCAGCGCCAAACCTCGTTTGCATCCTCGCTGAGCCCTCGGCTTCACCCAGGACAGGTTACAGGGGCAAGGATGAGATGGGCTCCGTGCTGGACTGAAGTTTGGCCAGGCGGTTAACTGAGAGTCAGAAAATAATAAAAATAAAAACGCATTGTGTCACTTTTTCCACAAAACGTAAATTGAGAGGACGACCCTGCCAGACCAGAGACGCCGAGCGTGATTTGTGACGTGCTTATGGGTAGTTTGCGTCGCGGTGAGCCTCTCAGTTTTCAAGCTATAAATTGGCTGCCATACAGACCTGAGAATACCCTCACATAGGTCTGATCTCTGAGGGTAAGAGGCATCCAGTACCTACAAACCCAGCCTTTTATCAATGTGACAGAATCAAACCCGGCTAATAGCACGGCACACCTCCCTGACTCAATGCTGCACTCTATTCTAAGTTACATAGCTAATGTGTTACCTCCTTTACTGAAGCTTCACAACCTTCCTCTACAGTAAACTATAGCACATCCTTTGCCATGCAATAAACTATAGCCTGAGGTTCATTATCTAGCATAGCACACAATTAGCCATGTTACATTCCTTGCCTCACCTACAGCGCATGACATCTCCCTCCCATAACAACTGTGCACCCTCAGTGTGCCACACATCAGATGTTTATCAAACTCCTCTGCTAGCTAAGCAGCACAGCTACACATCACAGCAGGTGATCCAGCGCTAGCAAGCATGTAGCATGATGCACCCCAAATGTCATGTGGGATTGCAGACCTGACCGTTAGCTGGGGTGAAGCCTACATTTTCCAAACAATGTGACAGTAATTACAAATTCCTGGCCTGCAATTGTCCGAGTATTTTAAAACCGTTTTTAATGTCTTTTAGACTATACTTCTTTCTGATGGATGATGCAAAATTAACTGCCCCCTTTTCCCCCCAATGCTTTGTCAAAAGATTAAAAAAAAAAAATCTAAATCTGGCTGCCAAAGACAAAAAAAGAACAATTCGTTTGTTCGTTTATTTGATTCCAAAAAGTAATTAAAATCCCTGTGAGCCTCAGAAACGGACGCGTGTTATGAGTTTCAATGATGGAATAGCGGATGCTACAACCGCCACCCCCACAAATCCCCCATCGCTTTTTTTTTGTCTTTTTTTCACTTTCTCAACTGAAGAACAGATCGCTAAATCCTCATTTGGGGACCACGTCTTCATGCTATTCAAACAGTGTGAAAATTCCCTTAAAAGGTATTTTGGGGGAATACGCGGCAGTTTGAAAGGACCAACCCCCCCCCCCCCCCCCCCCACCACCATCCATCGCCACCCCCCATTTTTCCCCCCTCCCTTCACACCATCCCACCAACCATCTTTAAAACCAGCTTTTTTCATCCCCCTATAGTAATTTTGTCAGAAGTTGAAAATGTCTTGATTTAGCTGTCTGGTTGTTCCGGGTAGCTACCTCCCCTGCAGAGCTAATGTGAACAGGACGTCCTGCTGGGTACCAGAGAATAGCACTTCATGGCAGCCACATAGCTGGCAGCTTTTATTTATGGAGCTAGCTGTATGAATGGGTATTAGTGTCCAAACATTTCGCCATGCACCCGCTGCTGCTCACAAAAGGCGCTGATTTTCAGCAAATCTGCACTCCTACTCCATCCCAGACGAGAGAAGGGAGAGTGAGATGGAGAGAGAGAGGGGTGGAAATAGGGGGGAAATCATTCCTAACAACTTAAAAGACCTTAAAAAAAGAGCTTTATGGGTTTTTTTTTTTTTTTTCGATAGTGGCCAGTCAGAATAAAAGCAAGGAGGAACACTTAGAGACAAGCACATGTGCAATACGCCCTCAGTTTTTGTGGACTTATAGATTAGCAATGCAAGGAACAAAAGGAGTCGCTGGTTATACAGCATGTAGTATATTTCGTTTCTCATTTTCGATCATGGCAGGATGCTGTTAAATGTTCCATCAGGGATTTACAGGTCAGGACTGACCCTCTTTTAGATTTTGGAACCAACATCCCACTATTTTAAAGTGAATGTCTTGGGTTTCCACTTTCACATCAAACTTAAAGATCAAGCATAAATTTGGAGTTTTGTCAATTATTTTCTCTATGCAAAGGGGTTGACGTCACTGAGTCGGCAGAATCACGCCATGTAAGGGTATAACGGCATAGATCGCTTTCTGACAGTTTTTGCATCATGAACATTTCTACCATAATTTTACCTGCTCTGCCCAGATCTGTGTCAGGAGATCTCTTCCTAAAATTATTACTTTATTTGTCTTTATGGTCATTGGTCACCCTAAATATAATATCCTCTGCATGTATTATTCTTTCATTCATCCAATCATTTTTCCATCTTTTCATTTATCTATTTAAAGTCCTGTGCTCCTCTGATCACTGTAGAGAGCCCGAAACATGGAAAAAATATTCCCTCTTCTGCCCCCCGGGAAAAAGATTGCCAGCGTTGCCCCATGACTCAAAATGGCTGCCTTCACTCATATTTTCTGTTAGTTTCCTGGAGACAGCAGCTCCCTTCCACTGCACCCCCACTCTCAGGTTAAAGTGCTGCTCTTTCGGCTTCATACGAACATTTCCAGCAGTGATTATTTTAACTATTTTAAGCCTGATAGCAGCTTAATCAGTGTTTTATCACTTCAACCCCTCAACTTGTGGACTGTTTGCATGATGGAGGTTAGTGCTGAGCATCCGGAGAAAACCCAGGTGGTTCGGAACAGAACCTTCCAGAGGTTCAGATGGAAAGTCGCCAAATTTTATTGGCCAAAATATAAGTGGCCTACGGGTGAGTTGAGCCTTAAGGTCATGTCCTGAGGTCAAGCAGGGTTCCACATCTCAGCCGCTTAAATACAGTTAGCCCCTGCTCTACTGTTAATACAACCCTTTTCCAAGATTTCCTGCTTGTACTATTGGGTAGGTCTTTAGGATGAGCAATATCACATAAATATGTCCACATTTATTTTTAAAAAATGATGGAAATCTTATTTGTAAGTCATTTCAATGTAACCCTGCAGACTCCGTTGTGTTTACTTAGCAGTTCCATGTCCACCTGTAAGTTATTTAAAACTTATGGAAAAACAGTCTGAATGGATCCTGAAGTGAATGGAATAATATAAAAAGAAATTTGAGAAGAATAATAATTACCACTGTGGTAAAAATACATTCTTACAGTTCAGATTTTTTTTTTTTTTTTTAAGATATGTAAACCATTGAGTCCCAAACCCAGAGTAGTGGGGCTGAGGTAATTGAGGGGTTAATTTTTAAAAATAAAGTTGCACACAGTGGTCACACTTACCCATAAGCTTGTAAAAAAAAAAAAAGCTTGAATATGAACATGAGACCATTAGAGAAGTGGCCAACTTGGCTTGTTATTATACCGAAAAAATTGTTGTGAAGAGTGAATTTTCAAAAAATAATTATTAAAAACTTGTCAAGTAAAAAACATTAAAAATCATGAAAACCATTAAGCAACAAGCAAAAACTGCAATGAGCCAAAAGAAATTATCTAAATTGATGAGAGCAAAATTAATCTGTTACTGAAGAACCCAATATAACAGAACCTTACATTGTGGTAATGAGATATTATTCAGATGCAATACAGAGTGATAATTGTGGGACAGTTTTTATAGTTTTGATGACCCCTAGGAGGTCAGACAGTCACTCCTTTTATTTTGAATCTGTTGTTGTGATCCCGTGGCCTTCACAAGGCTGACTTCACTTAGATAACAACAATACTATGAAAGTTAAATTTAGTTTGTCACAGCATCTTTAGAACCATTTTAAATCCAGAATTGTCACAGATTTTTTTTTTTTTTTTTCAGTTGACAATTTTGCTTTGGAAAACATTCAAAAAATGTGGTTCAGGATAGGTCTGAAAGCCCTCTTTCAGTCTCAGCTTCAAATCCACCTTCACATCTTTGGATTTGCAATAGTAGTTTAAATGACCTTCTCCGTTGTAAACAACTATTATGAAAATATGAATTGGCTCTTCTTCAAATGGAGTTTCATTACAAATAAGCACCATAGCTGCCAACAGCCAGTGCAGCCTCACTACAAAGGTGGTTTGAAATGAAATGCTTAGTGAAGAATGGGGATTATTTAAATACAAGCCCTTGCTCGCTCTTTCATTAGACTGTGATCCCTAACAATTCCCAGCCTTAAACCAAACATTACCAAGTACATCACAGAGACCCCAGTCCATGACATGCTCGCATCGGCATTTCAATCAGACTTTTGCAAATAATAAATGCCTCATACCTTCAAATCAGGACAACTTGAAATTTAAGAGTTAATTTATGTCTCCAGATGGCCTTGGCAATTTATGACAGTATTTTTTTCTTTTTTCAAATATGAAATAATGTATATGTGGTATTCATATGTGTATATACATGTCATATTATTATTGCAAGTCAAAAATGCTTATATTTCTTTGTCCAATATGAAGTAAATCCAAAAAGCTTTTTGTTGAGTCTTCATTATAAATTAGAATTATCACCTCTAAATTGTTGGTTATAATTGTGCAATAAGTGTCAACAATTCAAGACTAATAGGTGCAATCTTCATCATAGTGCTTTTGCCTGGTGCTGAATCTGCAAATGAGTCCCACACTAATTCCTAATTAACATGGATTGCACAGGAACAGGTACACACCTAAATGGTGTTAATGAAGTGTTTGGTAATTACTGCGCTTTCTATAATAATTCATTTCCATATGAATACACTTTAAACAGCTTTTTGAAATTTATTTATTTATTTATTTATTTATTCAGAGCCGAAAAAAGCGGCACCCTTCTGCTGCAGTGATAAGCTTTATTCATTAGAGCACATTTGAAAATAATCGTCTCAGGGATGAATTACTGATATTGATACTTAAACTTCAAGTGACATCATCAAGGTTATATGAAATTTAATGGTAAATTAGTTGTTCACCAGAGAAAGTGGAAACAAAATAAAATAAATTGAAATGGAAACATCAGGGCTTACAGGGAACAATGAATCCTTATGTCCTAATTGAAATGACTAAGACTGCATTATTTGCTTTATGTCTTTATTGACTAGTGAGTTCTCAAAGAAGTGAACACATCTCTTCAGAAATGTATCAAGAAATACCTTATGGCAAAAGTATGTTGAGTATTTGAGGAAAGTGACAAAAAATGAATAATTGATGAACCATTGAATGGTATTCAGACAACGGCGAGGTTGCTACCCATGGACAAGGTCAAATGAGTTGACTGTGCTAATTTCAGCAAGAAATTAAGCACTATTTTCTTGCGCATGCTATAATTGGCTATTAAAAAGTTATGAACTTATGAACATTGTTCAAGATCACATGGAGTAACCCTGTGGTGATATGCCGACAGCCATGCTGATTGACTGACATTGTTCAATGTTACAACCGTTACTTAGATATTTTTCATTCAGCTGCATAATTATTGACTCTTCTGACAAAAATCAGGGAAAAAGCAGAATCAGAATCCCGAGACAGAGCAGAGACAACTTAAGAATAGAGGCCATTTAGTTTCCATTGCGGAAAACCAAGTTTTTGCACACAGTGGAAATCTTTGGATTTTTTTTTTTTTTTTCGTTCTTATCTCTGGAAGCCAATGTATTAATTTTGGGAGAAAAACAATAAACAATCAAGCAATAGTATAAAAGGGGTAACTGTTGAGACGAGAAAAAAAGAAAACCAAAAAAATAAAAATCAGTGAATAGGAGTGCTTTAATACTTTTCACTCTCTTCTTTAAAAGCATTGTCATATTTTGACAATGATTTGTTTTTGAAACAATTTAAGCTCTGTTTTCTTGACCTACATTTCCAATTATTTAGTTTATTTATGGTAATTTTGCATCTATTTAGCACTCGTTTGACGTAGATCTTTTTCAAGCACGCAACACAAAAAGGATAGGAATAGCCTAACTAGCTAACTAGCCACACAAGTTCCACAGTGGAGAAAAACGTTCACTGGACAGGACTTTGTGATGGCAAGGTAACGCTGTAAAAATATTCTGAACGTTGTGTGCGCTAAAGCTGATGCTTATTTTTCTGGTCGGCTTAATCAGGTGGCAAAAAAGGTTTTCAGGGGCTCAAAGTGGCTCACAGCTAAGACATTCGTCTGGAAACCCGGTGGTCGAATTTTCGAATCCCAGCCATGCCATTGCTGGCTATTCCAGAGGTTCACATGGGTGGGGCAAACATTGGTGCACCCTTACCAGGGATAATAGGGGTTAAGCTCTCTAGTCGGCTAAGCTCATGAAGCTCAACAAGTTAAATTGTATGATGACTAAGTGATCCTCCTACAGCATAGGCAGTGAGTAATTGGGGCTGTAGCTGCAAACTGTAAAGCAGCGAGGGCTAGTCATCACATGACTTGGAAGAATTACATGTCATGGTATGCTCCTCCCAAACTGGCGCAAGCAGATCACGTTACAGTGGGCTGTTTTCAGGGCGGAGAAAAAAGGGGAAAAATTTTTTTTGCTCCGGGCCACAGCAGTACGTACCATCAGCTTAGCTTCTGAGCCACTGAAAAGAAAGAATCCCAATTAAACTTTCAAGAGGCTTGGGGGCCAAATTAAAGTAGATGCTCACTAGTCTCTGTATTTTTGTGGAAAATGGCCGACAATCAGGACAAACCAAGGAAATGGCTTTATTGCATATTATAGCATACTGATGATGAAAGCCGCTGTCATCATTCTGATATGGCTTATCTTGGCAAGCTAACTGTACTTTGTTGGATACTATATACCGTCAAGTATAGCCAATGCTTAAATTTAATTTATATAATTCAGTTTGATCAGTGACAGGGATAAAACATTTTTACCCGCAACAGATCAATGAAACGAAGAGGGACTCACCTCACTGACTAACAACGATGAGGTTGGTTTCCATTCCTCACAACGGATTTTAATAGCCTATAGTACTTTGTGGATCACTTGGGTACCAGTGCATTTTGCGGCCTTTCTCCAACTAATTGTTGCACCCATGGGTGTAGCAACCTGTCATATTCGTTAAATTTGAATACCTTTTTGCAAAATTATGAGCTCATTCACATATGAACTTATTAAATTTAAGACAGCACCCAATAACGCAATAGAAAAGTAATAACTCTGTATGTCACATGACTATAATTATTACTACGAAGGTTGCATATAATGGCAAATATTTTCAATCTGGTGACCCCAAGATACAATTTATGCAATTCTGGAATGATGATCTTTGCTTTCTTTGTTGCCACCCTTATCATCTTCCTGTGACAGCTGGTGTTTCGAGACGCCAAAAGCAGCGGCTGAAACAAAAGGAAGTCCAGCAAAATAAGAGAGACAAACCGACAAAAAGGGAGAGAGAGACTCACGCTTCCAACGGACAAAGATTTTAGTCCGGGTACAAAAGGAAGCAAAGTGAGCAGGACTGAAACAAAATAAAGAGAAAATCTCGGCTACCGAGATAACAAGATAAGGCACCAGAAGGTGCATAGAAAGAGAGAAATAATGAGAGAAAGATTCCCTTGCTAACTAGCACTTTCCTCATTGCAAAAAATTCCTCACACAATTCTCTAGCTAGAGACCTTACCAGCTATTGTGCATAGTAACACTGACACTCTAGCAAAGGCGGCGAGGCAGAACTTGGGTTTAAATAGAGTGTGGGCGCCGCCCACAATTAATGCCAGTTGGCCAACGAATTCAATTGTGGGTAAAACGATATCGTCCCGGACGAGAGAAAGAAAGACAGCTCCTCAGCCTCCAAAAACCATGACACTTCCTCACAGTCCAGTGCATGCATTTCACCAAACTTGTGCATGCATTTGACCAAATATGCTGGTAAAAGCAGAAAAAAAATAAAATGACACAATATAGGTCCTTTGGGCAGTGATAAACGCAATTTAGAAAAAGATATTTTTTTTACTTTTTTACTTTTGCCACCATAATCATTAAAAAAGTTTATATTTTTGACACCCGTGGTTTTCATAAAAATGTGATTACTTCATTAGAAACACAGAAACACGAGGGAAAATTAATTTAAATTGAAGCATATATTTTCCACATGTTATTGAACTTAAAGGACCCATACAATGGAAAATTATTTTTTTCAGTTCTGTCATCCTGGGCTGTGAACACCATTGTATCCAATTGTGGTGTATCTATCAAGGATGTATCTCACCATTGATTTTTATGATCCCCCAGTTCAGCTGTTAGACCCATCTTTTACGCCTCTGCTTTTGAAACATGGAGTTCGAAAGCTCTCATAAACAGATCTGCTATACTTAGTTCAAGCCTACCAGCTCTGGCTGTGTGTCCTCTAACCCCCCACCTGGCTCAACCGCCCCACCTCTCTCTCACTTAAAAAGTATTCAATGACTTGGGGGAAAGAAAACAGCATTGAATAGGACCTTTTACTGATGGATGATTAAATGCACTGTTACTTGCATGCAGTCTTTTCTCCTCATATTTATCTATGGTCCCAATAATTCACATGTCTGAAAGACTTAATAATAAGAAACATTAAAAGCAGTTTTAATAGAAACATGCTGTGTGAGGCATTGTACGGGCTTTGAATGGAGGTTTTTCCCTCATGTACTGTAATGGAAAACTACAGACTTAGGTAATTAATTTCCTGTGGAGCAACACAGAAATTCTTGCGGTGAACTGTTTTGGTGAGCTGACAGAGCTGGAGAACAGACGAGAAACTGTGCTACACAGCAATTAAAGCCCTGTAATGAGGGCAGGCATCAGTTAGCCCTGTAACTGATAGCATTACTCGGGAGCAGGCCGTGGTGGAGCTGGTCAGCATTAGGTAACACACGGTGAAGTAGTTCTAAATAATATGCATTTGCAGATAGTTGAAGTGACCTCATTCACGAATGCATTGTTTAGTTTGGAAATAAACACAGGTGCTATTAATAATGAATTTTGGTATTCCTGAAAAACTTCAAAGATTGGAAAATTCTGATTATTTGGTCTGACTTTCCACTTCAACCTATGTTTTTCAATGCCAATCGGTGGAGCCGAGACAAGCCATGGAAGCACAACCTCTTCCTGCATTCAGACCCCAATTTTCAGGGCTGCCGTTGTACATGCCTGAGAAGCAGATATGACCTTTGAAAAGGCACTTAAGTTGCTTAAAAAAAAAAAAAAGGAAATTAACTATTTTCCTATATTACTACAATCGAGTAGCATATTACAGCATGGCATTCTGGGTCCACGTGGTTTATGCTCTGTTGTCTTTTTCCTTTCTGCAGTCATATTAAGGATACCAGTGTGGCATCCAGCAGTAACAAGCATTCTTCTGTTCTGATTTAGATCAATTAGCAGGGGATGTTAATTCGTTCTGATGCCGTGGTGCAGCCTGAAAGGCTGAGGCACGGTGTTGTGGCGACAGCACCATAATTCAGCCCAAAAGCCAGATTTTTTTTCTTATGCCGTGTTCCCCCCTGCCTTTTTCCCTTTTTGTCCCAGCAATGTGTTTGGGAGGGCCAGGGACAATCGTCGCTCGAGCAAGAGCTTTGATAATTAGTTATTGATTGAGAACAATGTAGCGACCGGCTCCGATGTATTAGCCAGACGCCAGTGGGTCGCGACGCCCAGGAGGCCCCGGCACGACACTGCGCGCTGTGACTAACCAAGCTTCAACTGTCCGCTTCTATTTTCTCTCTCTCTCTGTCTCTCTCTCTCCTTTTTTTCTGTTTAACTCCCCATTATCCCTTTCAGGTCAAATCAAATCACGTTTATATGATTACACATTGTGACCATTAGTCTGTGCTGATATCTGATGGCATGTTCTTAAACTGCTCCAACATGGAACATGCAAAATTGACAGTTGGATCTTTTAAAGCATTTGAAGTAATCCTTAAGTTTTAGATTCAGCTGTCTATATTAAAAGAAAAGGTAAAATGCTTACAACATGTATAAGTTTGCACTTCATTTTATATTATATACAGTAGTTACAGAGTAAACGATTAATTTTTAAATCCATTAACCGAACTCTGAGTGTTTTTTAACAAAATGTATTACAGGCTTTGCTCAGAGAGGTACTACGCATGAAATTGGTCAGAACTGCGGACTCTTTCTATGCTGCTGAAAAGATTCCTGGAGATCTCAAGGTATGTAAACATGCGCCCTTTTGTGGCGATTAAATGTGGCATTATTTTGAATAGAATTTTTAATTTATTCTGAATGATTCATATTGTTGTCACACAGTAAATTTTTTCTCTTTGCGCTCAAATATAATTTGGTCGTCTTAACAGTAATGAAAGCCAAGATTAATTTGTTCACCTCTTTTTAAGGCTTGCTGAAGTGGGAGAAGAATTTGGAGTCTGAGGGCATTTCCTAAATATCTCTTGTTAGCAGAAGTGGAAAGAAGATGTCAAGACAGTTTTTTTCCCCCCCAACTGCCTTCTTAAATTCAGCTGTCACATGTGGTTGGTACAGGAGTCTCACTGTGACAGGTACGCCAAGTTTTCATACAAATACATGCGCATTCTAAAACACACACACACACACACACGCACAAGTGTGTGTGTGTTTGCATGTGCAAGCATATTCACAAATACACACAAATGTGACACGGACACCCAGAGATATACACTCCATTCTCCTACCCTGTGAATTTTCAGGACAGCGAACGGCATGTGAATTAAAACACCTGACTCTAGACTGTCAAGGCTGCAACATGGCAGTTTGCTGACATGCTGGTTAGATGGTTTATACATTAAGTGCTGCATGGATGGGAGGTTCGGTGGCTGAGAGAAGACCACTTAGCTGGAGCTAATTAAATGCACCAAACTGCAACATGAATACGCAGACGCTATTTACTTTAAGACATATGGTATTGTCTTTGGTAATGATATCCGAGGAGTGCCATTGTTTATCAGAATGGGGGAGAGGCTGGGGTAGCTAAGGATAAAAATTCCCGGTCAAATCCCTCAAAGGGTTGAAAAAATTCTTAATACGAGTACAGTGGGCCCTTCGTCCAAAATTATTCTGAAAAATATTACTTTGCATTCAGTTTTACATTTACAACTATATTTTGGAATACTAGACATAAAAAAGTGTTTGTATTGTAAGTTAGCAGAATAATTTTGGTAGATATTTATTATAATAATAACACATAATGTAATAAATTAGGAATGCATGAGGGTACAAAACTGAAATTTATAATTTCTTACACTCACTGAACACCTTATTCGGCGAACCTTCCCGCTAATGTCAACAATGCACGACTCAATGGAAAGCTTGCTATGTCACCGCTTACCATAGCTTCATACATCCTAAAAGTTGTCCTTTTGCCCCAACATACCATGGACCTTATGTGACCTTGAGCCCTGAGCCGAGAATCTCCAAAATCTTATCAGTTCAGCAACCCTCTATGAAGAGTAATTATTTCTGGAGAAATTTGGAGAATTTCTTTTTTTCTGGTTCAGTGGATTTAGCACAAACAATATATTTGTGACGGATGGTGTGATGGATGGATGCACACGCGGACGGACAATTGCAAAACACTTTGCCTCCCGCTTACTGTGTGTGGCAGAGGCAAAATACCAACATTAAACCATCTGGCAGTAACTGATACATAATAGTTAAGGAGGTTCACTTTAATTCTGGACATGCGGAGTTCTATTCTTGTCAGTTAAGAATAAGTCGATTAGGCTGTCCCGCTCACATATTCGCCATATTTGGCTGATACAAAGTTTGAAAACTGTCACTAGTCTGAAATCTTGGTAGTATAAGGACTCTGCATATCGCTATCATGAATCCATGGACTCATTATTCAAAACTTTGTATTCTATGGAAGCCAGAGATTGCCCTTACCTCCAATAGGATATTGCGCAATGTGTCACAAAGCTCAGATCATCTAAGCCAGAGGTGTCAAACTGACCCGTAAACGGGCCAAGAGGCTGCAGGTTTTCACTCCAACAATGCAGAAGCCCACCTGATACAACTTATCAGTTGTGCAGGCCTGGATCAGTTGATTAAATCAGTGCTTTCAGGTGAGCTTCTGCTTGGTAGGATTGAAGACCTGCAGCTTCTTGGCACGTTTACGGGTCAGTTTGACACCCCTGATCTAAGCTCATCTCAAAAACAAGATTTCAATTACTTCAGTTTACTCTGATGGCCTGCACATTTCCTTGATCTTAATCTAAGAAAGCAGCACTGGGATGAGGTGAGAAGGAAGGTTTTTTTGCACAAATCTTTGTTCAAAAAAATTATAGGAACTGTACGGTTTATTTTGGAGGTCCATGAAGTATTTTACCAGCACCATGTCGAATCCATACTGAATTCCAGATGCTGACATCTAGCTACATAGATTTCACTGATACTTGATGGGAGCACCTAATAATGTGGTTGATGAAAGTATGTTTATTAATAATGCAATTAACTGACAGAGACAGATTATAGAGAGTTCAGTGTATAATAGTGATTTAAAACATCGTATTCACATAGTGGGTGCTGCATATCCAGTGAACATTAAATGCTGTTTCATCAGAAAAAAATAAATAAATAAGCATCGCAATAAACTGCATAAACTCCTGCACACACAAATAAGAAATATATTTAAAAAGGAAGTAAGTGAAGCCCACATATTAAATCCAGAGGACAAAAGCAAGCACATCCCTTATAGCAAAACAATGATTTTGCGGGATGAGAGAGCAATATTGGTTTTCATTCCAAAGTGAATTATTCAGGTCATTATTTACGCGGCCCCCAGTAAAGAGTGGATGGATGTGTGGGTTCAGTGCGCCCTGCGGGAGAGGTGAGCGGGAACGTAATTGTACAGTAAGGAGAAATGGGAGATGACAGAGCCGAGAGTGGTGTGTGTGTATATGTGTGTGGTGGGGGGGGGATCGTGGAGAGAGCAGAAACTGGGTGTGCTCTTGCTCTCTTCCTCTCTCTCAATCATTCTCTCTCTTTCTCTTTCACTTTCTCTCTATCGCGGAGATCAGCCGTCATCTTTCATATGTCACCTTCATTAAAACTTTTATTTTTGAAGCATTTCCTCAATCTGGGCTCAAACTACTGACTTTCGCTGCAAGAAACAGTTTATGAATTAAACAGTTGTTTGACCAATATAACATAACATAATATTTCTGAATACCAGTGCTAAATTTACCTTTGATCAACTTCCATTTACGACCCCGGGTTCTACTCACAACACTTAGTCGAAGGAATCCTACATAATTCACTTTCTCAATCCCTTTAACATATTTAAAGACCTCAATCAAATCACCCCTTAGTCTCCTTTTCCTGAGACTGAAGAGATTAAGGATCTTCAGCCTCATCTCATAGCTTTCATCTTCTATACCTGGAATTAGCTTAGTGGCTAATGAACTTTCTGAACTTTTTCCAGAGCCTCTATATCTTTCTTAAAGTATGGTCCCCAGAACTGTACACAATACTCCAGATGTGGTCTGACGAATGTGTTGTACAAAAGAAGCATCACCTCCTTAGATTTGTACTCAATACTTTTGGCAATGTATCCCAACATCCGATTGGCTTTTTTAACTGCTATGGCACAATGGCTAGAGCTTGTGAGGGTTTGGTCAACAATCACTCCCAGATCTTTCACGTGTGGAGCACATTCCAGTTTTAAAACTCCTATGAAGCAATCCCGTCTAATGTTTTTATAACCTACATGTACAACTTTACATTTCACTACATTAACTTTCATTTGCCACATTTCTGCCCAATTCTGGGTTCTATCCAAATCATCCTGAATCACTTTAGTGGACTCTAAACTATTTGCCAAACCCCCCAATTTAGTATCATCTGCAAATTTAACTAATCTGCTCTCAATATTCCCATCAAGGTCATTAATGTAGATGAGGAACAGCAAGGGCCCCAACACCGATCCCTGGGGGACACCACACCCCACCATACCTAGCTCAGATGAGATACCACTGACCACCACTCTTTGTCTTCTGTCCTGTAACCAGTTTTGAATCCACTCCAGAATACCTCCTGTAACTCCAATGGAGCTAATTTTAAAAATTAGTCTCTTATGCAGTACTGTATCAAATACACTGACCAAAACTTCCAACGCAACACATACAATTTTGAAATATTTGGTGTACATAAAATGGGATATTGGTTTTGAGCCATGATACTTCAACTACAACTTAAACGCTCAGAAAATTGTTTTGATTTTGTTGTGTGGGCAGCTCGTTCCGCTTGATTGCACATTGTATTGAATTTTACCTATCCCGTCAGGTTGAGTAAAACTCATTGACCAATCCTTCGAGAATTTGGTCAATAAGTAGCCGTAGCAATGGGCAACTTAAATATTCCTTTGCATTATCCTGGGTCAACGTGTGACCATGCCGTGCCTAGGTCAAAATCAGCGAGAGCGAGCCGTTGGTATGCTCACTGGTGGAATGTTGCAAAGACAGTGTCGACCATATAACGTCTCTGGAGCCAGAGAAGCAATCGCTTCCTGCCAGCTACAGTCTCTGCTGCTCAGACCAGAGGTCGTCACCAGAACTGGATTAATGACCAAACCGTACGCAACCGCCTGCGTGAAGCCGACTTACACAACCGACATCCCCGCTCTGGTTTGGTGTTGACTCCTGCAGGTCGCCGCGTCCGTTTGCGATGGTCAAGGGCACATTTTGGCTGGAATGCTCTCAGGTGGAACATGGTGCTTTTCTCCGATGAATCGAGGTTCAAGTTGAGTGTGTCTGACGAAAGACTGCATGTATGGCGTAGGCGACGGGAACGTTATACTGACGCTACCATCCTGCAGCGTGACCGCTGGGGTGGACCCAGTGTGATGATTTGGGCTGGAATAAGCAGTAGACACAAGACAGACCTCATTTTCATTGATTGAAACCACATTGTGGCCCGTTACCGTGACGACATCCTTGCCCCTGTCACAGTTCCACTCGTCCATCGCTATCGCCTAATACTGCAACAGGATAACGCGAGACCACAAGTCACCAGAGTCTGTCTGGACTACCTGAGGCATAATAATGTTCAGTGTCTTGATTGGCCTGCGTATTCCCCAGATTTAAACCCTATAGAACATCTATGGGATATTCTGGATCTCCGAGTGAGAAGGCTTGATCCAGAACCAGCCACAGTCCAACAGTTGTGTCAAGCACTCCAGGAGGAATGAAACCGCATCACACAGGCTGAAATTCGGCATTTGATTGACTCCATACATCGCAGAATCCAGGCTGTGTGTGACGCCAGAGGAGGCCATACAAGATACTGACTTCGGTGATCCAGAATGCCGCCTTCAACTGATGCAATGAATTGGGAACCTGGAAAAATCTGTTCTTCATTCCTGACTCTAAAACTGTGTTTTTCATTTGAATCTTAATATTGGTTATGTATTGTTAAATTTATCTTAAGAAAATGACATGTGTTGCGATAAACCCGAGTGTTGCGTTGGAAGTTTTGGTCAGTATACTTTCTGAAAATCTATGTATATGATATCATAAGCCCTGCTCTGGTCATAAGTCTTAGTGGCCTCTTCAAAAAATTCCAGGTTTGTCAGGCATGACCTTCCCTTACGGAAACCATGTTGGCTATCCTTCAAGATACTGTTACGTTCAAGAAATAAGTCCAGCTCATCTTTTATGATAGACTCCAATATTTTGCACGCAATGCAAGATAAACTGACTGGCCTGTAATTTCCTGGCTCGGTACGGTCCCCTTTTTTATATATTGGCATTATACTGCCCTGTTTCCAATCATTTGGTATTTCTTCAGTTTCTAAAGACCGTCTGAAGATGGCGGATAGCGGCTTAAAGATGATCTCACCAACTTCCCTGAGCACTCTAGGATATAAGCCATCAGGACCCGCAGCCTTGTCTGCCTTTAGTTTATGGTACTTGTCTAATAATTTGTTATCCCTAACCTCAATTTCCGCTAAATAATCTTGAACATTTAACATGGCCTCCGGCCGAATAAAGACCCACTCTGACCATCACCAGCAACACCCCGAGTTATTGCTACATCAACAACAAAAATAATAATACAAAGTAATAATTATAGTAATAAGAATAATAATAAGAAGAAAATTTTTTAGGGGATAGTAATGAAAACAAATGTGACTGAGTGATAACTTTTTTTTTATCACTGACAGTTGCAAAGATGTGGCTTTGCAGGCATATCATGTCTTAATATACTCAGTGTATTGTTGGAACAGGAAAGCCAATGCATGTTGGAGGGTGGCTACAGCGGGGCCTATTGTACAGCTGTCACAAGCCCTGTCTTCAAAGGCAGATGAAGTTGTCAAATTATTAATATATGTATAACTCCCCACCCCCCACCTCTTTAGCAGACACAGCTCCCCATCTCTCTGCATGTCTCACAAAAAGTGCTTCCTTTTAAAGGGATGGGGGTAGAGTCCTGACCCAAGGTCAGGGGCAAATACATTTTGAAAGTGAGTTTACCCCCCACCCCTCCTCTTTACCATGCTACTGTTTTCTGTTGCAGCAGAGCGAACCCCCTCCCTCCTCCCCAACACACACACACACACACACACCCTTCCCCCGGACCCCCTTTTCTTGGGGGCCCAGTCATTCAGCGGCAACTTTGAGCCGGAATGGCAGCCGGCTTTCAGAGCTTTTGGCAGCCTGCTGATCCCTGGGAGTGCTGCACTGACATCTCTCTCAGCCTGTCTATGGCCAGGGTCAGCACCGGGCCTTGATCCTGGGCTCAGATCAGCCAGGCCCACACCATGACACTGGCCCCAGAGAAATTAAAAACTGAAAGCTGCACACTGAGGGCATTCTTCGCTGCCTTCACTCCCATCCCAACTCTCCAACTGACCGACCCAAACCCGTGCCCCCATCCAGCTCCACAGAGAGTCTTGCCTCTCTCTGTCCATCACTCCCACTCATTTTCCCCTGTTTACTATTATTTAGCGGCAGACAAAATGGTGGCTGTCAGGAGAACTTGCGTGATCGACAGGGTGTGAGTGCCACTGCAGTTAAACGTCAAAGCTTAGATTAAACTCACTGAATGGGACTTGTTGTCTACAGTCCTTTCAGGTCTGCTGCCGGAAGAATTTCTTTGATAGATCAATTATCTTCTGAAATGTGAAGTGAATGTGGTGACTGTGCTCTTATTGAGCCACAATAAACATTTGAACACTGTTATGAGAGCTTGAAGACTGAACGCGTTGTTCATAAAAGCGATGACTGTCTTCTGCTGTCAAATCCTAAAGAATTTGAGGAAATTTCTTAAATATCTTCGACTTTGACATTACCACAAACATCACGTACATGGTAAATAAACATTCACATTAATAAATTAAATGATAATTATTAATTATTATTGTATGATTAATTATTTTTCAAGGATCTTCAATAAATTTGGGACAAATGGGAAATTTTTTACTGCATATGGCCCCGTACTCCACAAATTTTGAATCGAGTGTCTTCCCATGTGGTTAGTTTAAGCGAAAACTTCCAGCATTTATTCAAACATATTTTTATACACTTTGGAATCACTGGATGGAAATAGCAGTATTTTTCATGCACAGTGCACGAGTTTCATGACTCCGTATTGTTTGGGACATAACGCATTTTAGCAGAAACTATTCAGGCAAGGACTTAGACTCATGGCCTTGGCTTGCAATGTCTGCCTGAGTTCTGCCACCCATGGAGATCCCAGGTTCTCAGTATCACATCTGTACCACTTCCATCTTTTGTTACCTGCTTATTTTGGGGGCTAATAGATGTTCTGCACATGAAAGGCATGGATTCAATTGGATTCACATCTGATGAATCACTTGGCCAGGCGAGGATTCTCTAGTTTTTGGGAACAAAACACTCCATTGTTGCATGAGCAGTATGTTTTGGAACATTGTCTCACTCCTGGATTAAGCACCGTGCACAGAGTTTGAGTTGTTGGCATTAGATTGAACCTCAGTAGATAAGAGGCTTCTGGAAACTGAAGAGTTCATTGTGCTATTATCAACATCATCAATGAAGACAACTGGGCCAGTGTCCATGGCGGCCATCCTTGCCCAATCCATTTCACCCCTCCTCCGTGCTTCACAGATGAAGTAAGGTGGTTTGATGCTCAAGCAGTTCTTTCCATGACTCTGGTGCAAGTTAGTCTTGGTTTTATCCATGACCAATTGTTTTTTCAGGCCACTTTTTATGACATTGAAAACTGTAATTTGGCCTTCCTGTTTTTTATATCTTGTATCTTGCTGTGTTGTTTCTGTTGCTCTATGTTTAAAGCCAGACTGTGGTCAGTGAAACACCCACCCTTGTATCCTGAAGAGATTTCATCAATTTTTTTTCATCTTGTCTGGCCGTAATTGAGCCACGACTACTGCTTGATGATCCTCATTTTGGCGAGCGTAATGTTCGGATTGTCACCTTTTTCTAACAAGCCTGCCCGATAATGACCTTCTTCACGTTCATTGGCAAGCCATCAAAACTTGGAGATCAAGAGGTGTTATTAAGAGGACGATAAACGAGTCAATTTATCATTATATTTAAATGAGACTGGATCTTTGATGTTGCAGACTGCATTTTAGCTTGTTTTTTTTTCATTCCATCTTCATCCATAATTTGAACCAATAATTTCAGCCACTGTAAACTCAGAAGAATGGCAAGTCCAGTATGGAAGGAACATTAGAAACATGAATTTTTCATCTATTAAATTTTCTAATTTACGTTTACTTGTGAAAAATTGTAAATTTGGAGACAATGGTGACAATAAAATCAAAAACAGTAATAACTATGACCAAATAAATTAGTATTTAATGATTGCTTGAGATCATTGTAAATGCTGGATGAGTTGGCGCCACGCATTGCCCATCCGCTCTAATCCCCCCATCCCTGACTCTGCACCTGCCCTGACCTCGGCGCCTCATCCCGAACTCTACTCTCTATTCACCCCGTCACCCGACACCACAAGCCCAGCACACTGCCCTGCCATCCCCTATTCTCATCCGAGCCCAGCACACTGCCCTCATGCCCTCTATTCTCATTTTAAGGCAGCTCTGACAGTTGACAGCCCAAACACAGAGACATTACCACACCGTAAAATCTACCGTCAAGTCTACGAAAGATGTAACCCACACGGCAAACGTAAATTCTCAGCCCTAATGAACTTTGCTTATATACTCATAAATTTCTCACTTCATTGTTATAATACTACTACTTCTACTACAAGAACAACTACTACTACTACTACTAATAATACTAATTATTATTATTATTAGTAGTAGTAGTAGTAGTAATAGTGATTATTAGTAGTAGTTTTTTATTATTGTTGTTGCTGTTGTTGTTATTGGTGCATTAGCGGTGCGTAATCACTCTCATTCTCTCGTGGTTCAGCTGTAAAGCTTTGGCATTTTGCATTTCAGTACAGTTGGTTTTATAGTAATTCACATTTCTATTCATGGATTTATGGGATATATAAACACTTTTCTCTAATAGTAATGTCCAAATTTGGAGCACAAGCTCTAGAGTAAAAGTTATACAAAGAAACTGAGTTGAGAAACAGGAAATGTCTGTTCTTCAGTCTGAATGGCATTGGAACAGAACACAAATATTCACTTTTGGGTTATTGTTCACCTTAAAATCCCATGGGTTCTAACTCGGTTACTTTAAAACTTTTCTGAAATATTGTTCTGGAAAGTTCAATGATCTTGAGAAATGCTTATATCTAAAAACTAAAATTTCACGATGTGATGGGTTTCCCTTGGCCACCACACACATACAAAAAATACCTGTTAATGAAAACAGAAAACTGCACTTTGACTCTCTACAAAATGTATATTTTACAGATATTAAAATGGACATTTTGTCACATTTTTTTGGGAAAATTTGAGAGAAAAGACTGATAGGAGATTGCTGATTGCTTGGCTCTTAAATGTAGCAGTGAGAGGCACTTTGTTTGGGAATACTGATGGTTTAATTTACTTTGCACCCTGGTGAATATTGATAGACCAGGACCTTGTTCCTCCCTGATGCGTTATTGTCTGACCCTTTGAACAGAACAGGCTATTAAATTGGCCTGAACTTTAATTTCAGGGTTAGTTCAAAGTATCAGCCAACCAACAGCCCAACTGCTTTGGATGAGCAAAACAGCAGTGGGGTAATCTTCGACCGGGCCCAGGTCACCAGGCCCTTTACCTAAAAGAATTGGTTCAGTGTCAGAACCTTTGGCATCGAGGTCCAGATTTACATCTCAGTAACCCCACAGCCCGACCCTGAGTGACAAAGACAGAATTTCGCTCTTTCTTTCGCGTCCTCGCGCCTCTCCCTCAGAAGTCTTCTGAATTCATCAGTGGTTGAAGGCACCCGTATTTTTTTCAAAAGGGAATGAAACATTTTCATTAAAGCCAGAGGGGAGCTCAGGGCCTGCCTGTATTTGGGATAATGTAAGGCCGTGCCTGATGAATTGAAAATCCTGGGATTACTTTCTTTTTATCCCTGTCTCTCAGTACTCTGCCTCTTTCTTTTCCTCTGATTGTTTGTCTCTCTCTCTCTCTCACTCTCTTTCTTTCTGCCTCTCTCAGTCTATCTCTCTCCATCTCTGCCCATTCCTTTTCTTTCCAAATTTTCTTATTGGCATGACGCGAGATGTTATCGAGGCAAAGCACTGATACTTTCGTCTCTCTATCTCTCTCTCTCTCTCTCTCGCTCTTCTCCCTCTATGGTGTGCAGCGAGCCGATTGAAATCAGCTTGATGTCAGGGAAGTCGTATCAGAGATGGACATGAAACATGCCTGGACATGAATAAGCGCCCGACTGCTGACAGCTCCCAGGTGTCTCCTCTGACAGGCGTGCAGGGGGAGGTTAGCGCTCTGTGGGGAATGAGCACGGCCCAACGGTCCGAGAGCCTCCAAGCTTCAGGGAGACAGTCCGATGACAAGATAAAGTCTATCAGGTTATCAGCCAAGTTCAAGCCGCTGTGGAGACAGTAAAGGTACTGGAGAAGCTGAGCTGACTGACAAATTCCTCTGTGTGTGTGTGTGTGAGTGCGGGTGTGTGTTTGCACATAACTGTGCCAGTGCGTTTTTTCGGTGCCTTTAGCCGGGTGTACAAGTGGTCTTTCCAATCCCTACAATAAAGCACATATCTCAGTCTGTTGTTTGCATGCACTGCTAGGAATATAATCTAATGCCAAAGGCATAGCATAAAAAAAACAGCAAGCAAAACTTTTTTTTTGGTGAAATAAAATATATGTCTCAATATCTGGACCATCGACTGTATATATGTCACATAGACAGCAACATTCATCAATTAGCAGCGCAGGAATCTTGTCTGCCATCTTATCAACTGACTGTTCATGTTCTCCACACTGATGTCATTACTGTTATAGCATGATGAGAACTGCCCCTTTCTCCTTCTTCTATGGTTTTCAGCTTCACTGTAATCAATGGACTTATTAAAAATTTTAAGCCTCGTTCAATTCATCACAATTCCATTTTCTGCCATTTTCTTTGCTAATTGTTGCCAACAATAGATCCACCTTTCAACTAGCTTGATTATTTTTAGTCACACAATAAAGTATGCAAACCCATGTTAATGTTGTAAGTCAAACCTAAAGTAAATATTTGGTCATATAAATAATCAACAGAATCATTGGTATTAATAAAAGATTGCAGCCCCCCCCCCCCCAAAGGAAAAAGGAATCAGTCGAATCCTCTGCCAAATTATTCTTTGTGTGGTGGGGGCGGGGGGCGGGGGGGATTGCAAACCTTTGACTATGTTTTTGGTCAACATAGTCCCACTTTCGGAAAAAATGAAGGACTACTTGGTGTGAAGTTGTGGTACTGATCTGAAAGATATAGAGCTAATACAAGCAAGCAAACAAGCTGAACTTGTTCAACATGCTTGTTGAAACTGAAACTTCAGGAAGCAATTAACCAAGCACAGTGAAATGTCATTAGAGATCCAAGTGGACTAGAGAGCATTTGCTGAATGTTTGAATCCATTTTATCTGCCTTCATTGGTGCAATGCGGAAGGCATGATGCCAAAGATCAGGCATTTCAAAACTAGAATGCAAAGGCTGAAGACTGTTACCTACCTGGCTAGGTGGAGTGCGCTGAACTGTGGCCTTGTCTGCGCATGTGGTTATTGCTTGATGCGGTATTCGCTAGACATGCTTTCTGTTGCTAAAGATGCCAAAGTTGAAGATGCTAAAGCTAATTTACATTGAAACACTGGCTAAGCCCATCATCAAAATTAATAGATGAAGTTTGGGGCTGAGGAGATGGGATTTGTTTACACGTATACAGAAATTCACTTCATATTTTCTTAATATTTTCTACTTAGATAACTGTATTTAAAGCCATTCTGAATTTAATATAAATGTAAAAAGTATGTGACACTTGTATATTTATGCAAAAATATTCCATATCTAAGGAATTCAGAAAAAAACCACATTCACATTCATAATAAAACGAACCCAAAAAAAGCAGTCTTTCAATTTACAGATCCTGTTCACAATGATGATTCAACATAATTTGTATGAGACTTAGCTGTAGAGGATGGTGAATTCTCTGTCGCGTCACACATTAAATATGCATTAGTTTCTTACCTACGTAAACACTTTTCAATAAATTTGGCTGCACTCGTATTGTAATATTTCATGATATTAACTATCTTGTTTATGCTGAAGAGAGCAATTTAATAAATTGAATATTTAATTTTCATGAAGTTTGAATCTGTCAATCTGTATGTCTCATATATTATGCCATCCCCTTTACATCTAACGGGATATATTTGGTCAGCCAGCATTACAATGCAAGCTCTGTGTGATGACAATACACGTTTCAGATTCCATTGAGGCAGTACCTAATTTTCATTTTGGAAAATTGAATTTAATTTAACTTTCTCTCGTTGCACTGATATTGGATATCCGAAACAGCAATCTAAATCCAATTCTATGTTATTTACACTTTCTCCTGAAACATTCCTTCTTTTCATATGGATACAAAGGCATATTGAGCTTGATTTTTGATAAACAATTTAAGCAAGCACTGCTGTAAACTTTGCACCACATTGGGTGGAGGAGAGCGAGAGAGAGAGATAGAGAGAGAGAGAGAGAGAGAGACCCTGCTGAAAAAAAAATGACCCACATTAAACTGGAGAGAGGAAGAGGGGATAGCATCTTAAAATCTATTTACAAATTTACTTTGGCAGGCCCACACACTGCCAATAGGAAACGTGGGCCGCCATTTTAATTTGCTCTTTTGTCATAATGGGTCGTAGGTTAGTTAATTTCAATTTCTGATTTCAAAAGCTATCAAATTCTACTCAGCTGAGAAATCAATTTTCTCAGCAGCAGTAGTAGCGTTGTGGCAAAGGAAATCCCTGCCATTGGAGGACAGCTCATCATGTGACCAAGCCAGGGATTATTTCACCAGAGCCATGTTGCGGCCACCTCAATTATCGCCTGTCTCTTGTAATTTAGCTTTACAATGTTTCATTCTGAGCCAGATCTCATATTTAATTCATGAATGATTACAGTATAACAGTAATTGTGAAATAAATTGCCAGCATTTCCATTAAGCATGTTCACAGTATTCCACAGTTGAGTCATGCTCCTAATTTCAGTAAACAGATGACAGGAATGTGGTCATGGACTAATGCAATCATTTTCACTCTTCCTATCTTAAAAAAAGGGAGCAAAACCTTTTTTTGGTTAATTAAGAAGTTTACATTGAAGCAAAAGTAGGCCTTTCAACCATTTAACTGGTTGACTAAACTTAACCAAAATACCAACTGTACATTCAAACAATCCTCAAACAATCCCGTTTATCATATTATTTACTATAATGGTCTGTAGGAACAGTTATTATTGTTGCTATTGCCATTAAAGTGTGCGTAGGGTTTTTGATGTTTTCAATTTCAGTGCATGCAGTGACAACTGTACTCGCTTGTGGTCACAAAAATTTGTTCTCTCACTTTAAATTTCAGTTGCCCAAAGAGGTTGGAGACCTTCATACAAAATGCACTATAAGGCAAGAAGAATACATGGAGACACAAAATACAGTTTTAAATTATCACATAATCTATTGTAAGGAAAAAGGTCATTCAACCCCTGTAACATGCACATGAAAACTTTATTTCTTCCTCTAAATGCAATAACCTCTATCAGGAACAACTGCAACCGAACATGGCATGGAGAATTGCCAGAGATCAGTCTTTTGTATCATTGAAACGGAATGTTGGCCAACTCTTCTTCACAAAACTGCGTTAATTCAGCCACAGTTGAGGGTTTCTGAAAATGAACTGCCTGTTTAAGGTCCTGCCACAGCATCATAATGGGCTGAAAGTCAAGACTTTGACTAAGCCATTAAAAAAATCTTAGTTTTCTTCCTTGACAAACAGGATCTAAAAGCAGCAAAGAATACCCAATCCATCACACTGCCACCTCCAATCCACTGGTATGATGCAATCATTGTGGAATGCTGTTAGCTTTATGCCTTACATAACAAGACATGTACCTTAATTTTAATGGGACCTGTGTCCCATGTTTGGTGAGCAGTCTAATGAGCATTATGTCAAAAGTCTTGGGGTGTGAGGAGTGGTCGCTGTGATGTTTTTTTGTGAGATGTTGCCCTTGCTCTTGGCTAGCAATAATTTTCGCATTGCAGCTCCCCATAGCCTACCACATGGATGGCCATCCTGGGGAGATTTACCTTGATTCCAAGTTTATTCTATTTGGAGATACTAGCTCACAGCATGGTTTGCTGGAGACCCTGTCCAGAAATATGTTTTCCAATAACGTTCTTTCTCATCTCTTCCGGAATTTCTTTTTTTTCCATGGCATAATGTGCTGTTTTAGAGACCTGTACTCCACTTCACATTGCTGATAAGTTCTATTTAAGCAATGTTAACATTTAACAAGGCTGGTAATGATCAAGCCTGGGTGTACTGTTGTCAATTAAATTTGGTTAGGAACAAAGGCAATTACTTTTCATACAAGTTGGAATTAGATGAGGGTTTATTTATTTATTTATTTATTTATTTAAGTAATTGGTGGGACAAATATGCAAAATATAAGAAATCAGAATTGCTTCAACACATTTTTTGGGCACAACCAATGACAAAAAAAATATGATTTTTAGTTATGAAATGAATTATGGAAAGAAACCTTTAACTGGGCAGTGTCTATCATTTAATTCTTGCATAGATTGTTAGTAATGGACAGCAGACTATTAGTTCACTGTTTACCAACTGCCAGAGCAAACTGTGAAAGGACAAGGAATGAGACAAGAAAATATAGTAAACATGATATGCGTTTGTAGATTAAAGCATGGTGAAATTACATTCATTTAATTGTCACATCGATTAAATCAGAATTCGGATCTGACTAAGGTCTCTAGATCTGTTGTTCTGGCAGGTACATATGTTTTGTAAGTTATATTAGAGGCAATATTCCCACTTAACTATAAAAGGGTGGTTCAGCAGGCTTGCTTGCCTACAGATAAAACAGGAGTGCAAATCAGAGACTGTTAGCAAAAGTTTGAATCCTCCCCTTAACAGTTTCTCTCTGCATTGCGTGTGAATCTGTGTCTCTTTAGGGGGTAATCGCTAGGCAATCTATGATAAGACGATGTCTGTGGTATTTCTACACTGCCCCCCCTTTATTATTATTATTTGACAGTAAGGTTATGCCCCGGCGTTTCTATGACAACTACGAGGGTGAGTCCCATTTCAATAACCATGCTCAGCTGTCATCGCTTCACCCACAAGCTTTCTAATCATGGTCATTTGCATATTGAAATTAAGCACATTAGTTCTGTGTTAGCACCACCTTTTCATTGAAAAGTGCAGACATATTTTTTCCCAGGGTTTAGTCTGTCTAAATCTTTTCTTCATGGGTCAGTTAACTTCGCTTCAGCCCTATTCTGTCATTTTTTTTTCATTCTATACATTGGTATGCGACAAAATTGTAAGCAGCTTTTGAAAAAATATACATATTAAACTGAAAAATATTTGGATATAACTTACGTGTTGGTCTCTATTCATTAAGCTCAGAACTCTGTATTTTAAATAAAGTAATGTACTGTATATTTTAAAGTCATTGCACAGTCAACTTAAATTTTCAGATGTCTACACTTGAAATGGGTAATACATGTGACTTTTTATCAATTACTGATTTTCTTTATGTACAAATCCACCATCTTTGACATTTTATCAATGGTTTTATCCATTATTATTCTACCAATATTATTTTTGCTTGATTGTATAATGTAAAAATTAAACTTATGGGTTGAGTTCAAGGAGTTTGTAAACTTTATAATATTTCATAACTGTGCGTGATTATTATTTGAATGTGTTTTAAACATCTGAGACCTGTGCAGAAGAAAGGCCAGTGTTTGTGTCCTCTTTCAGTTTGAAGAACATCCATAAATTTTGGGAACCAGACACTTTTGTCATATAATGTATACTAAAGCAAGTAAAATCACAAATATTTATAAATTTCTCAAAGGAAAATATATGTGAAACTTTGGGCATTTGCACTTGTTTGCATCAATTTTCCTTTAAATATGTTTGTGTTTCCATTAGTAAAAATCCATAAAGAGTTTTGACTGACTTTGGTCTGATAAATTGCACAATATTATTACTTAATATGGCATGTAGCTAATGGCTCAGACTAGCATGCAAAAACATTTCCAGTTCTATCTGATGGACACTTGCATGTGAATTCACACGTCAAGCCAATAAGACCATTGCTCGGGCACAGTCGAAAATTAAAGATTTGTTTAAACCGATTCGTCATCAGGGGAATTTGTGTCCACACCTGGTGCCCGTTTGCTTTGATCAAATCTCATGTTCTCCAGGGGAGCTCACTAGCTTCTTTCACAATCTCTGGAGAATTATTCCTTGGTCTTAACAGGTCCCATTTTTATTCAGCTCACACATCGCACAACTCTTTTGTGTTTTTTTTTTACACAGCGGGGGATTTTATTATCCAATTTGCAAATTTAGCATTCACCTGCAGTCCCAGTGGCAGGAGCGAACACCTCAACCTGTTTAATTAACAAGACTATGAGTGAAGGAGATAATAAGAGGTATCTTTGCTAATATTTACAAATACATAAAAAATTGGAGAACGTACATATAAGTCTTATATGGATGTTAACTTGTTTTTTTTTTATGTATTTGTACATATTTGCAAAGATACCTCTTATTATTTCCTTCACTCATAGTTCTGTTAATTATATAAGTATATTCCCAATCAGCATGGCTCTTTCCCTTGAGATAATTATTAAATTCAATTACAGACATTATTATAAATACATAAAATTTGAATAAATTATATTGAAAAATATTCTAATTCTGAAACATGCACAAACAGTAATTTACCATAAGAGGTATTGAACAGCACATATTAGAAATAAAAAGTCAGCAAAAGAGTGGAAGTTCTTTCCACAGAGATTGCATAATGCATTAATATATAATCCTTGGTAGTTATGGAATTGACAAAAATGTTAGTCTGTTGAATGGTTACCAATATCTGTTGAACAGCCCTACTGGTCATTTAATCAGAATAAGAAATTCACCAGTTTAACGGGAGCTAGAATTGAACAAAGACTGTGGGTATGTCAGGATCAGTTTACTCATTTATTCATTTATTTAATTTGTCTGCTAAGAAAGAAAACCAAAAAAGAAAGAAAAAGAAAGCACTTTCTACCTACGATAGGCCAATGCAAGAAGAATAACTAGAGGGACACAAATCATCCTGTCAAATTCTGAAGAGTAAGAAAAGACAAAAAGTGCCTGTGTGTTTTCACACTGCGATACAGCCATGTCCACAACACACTGAATCCCCAGGTGAGACATCTTTTTGAAGACACTGCAAATCCTGCTGTAGAAACAGCCAGTGAACGTAAGGCATAGCACCTCTCCTACGCAGCCTGGTCTTGATTTTTAAGTCAATCACGATAGGACCTTTTATCTGTTGCACTGGGTACACTGTTCCTCGGCGGCAGGGTCTGTTTTGGCCTGTAATGAAGACTGCGCCCCCCTCTAAGGTCTCGGCCACGTCATTTAGCGGCTAACTCATCACCAGCTGTGTGTACGTGTTGTTATGTATGCTTTTGTGTCTTTATCTTGGCGGGTTGGGTCATCTTTTGCCTCCTCTTCCACCTTACATTTGATTTGGCGAGTGTGTGGTCGTATTCGTGGTTTTATTTCTGTCTGAACATTGACTTGAGGTAGATTGGTCTGCAGGCGCACTCTTTTCTTCTTTGGTGTCAGCACTTTGACAGCCGGTTACACAAGCTGTAGACTGTAGCGCACTTGCGCTTTTATGTCAAAGATTTTCCTGGATATAGTAGACATCAGTTGACACCATCCCGAAAAAAAGAGAAGGAGAGAGTCGGTGGGCGTGCACGTCTTTGTGAGTGTTTCAGAGAGAGAGAGAAAGAGAGAAAAAGTGATGCGTGTGTGCAGTGAGAGAGAAGAGAGAGAGAGAGATGTTCAGAGATGTGAATGGCAAACAAGGAGTATTTGCATGTTAATGGAGACTTTAGCAGCACAAAAGTCCAGCACATGTATCCCTCTGTTGTTTCACTGAAGTTTCACAAAGTGAGGAGCAGCTCAGAGTTGAACAAAGGAAACGACAGAAAATTTCTACTGATTAATACGTTCTCCTTTCTCTGGCAGTTGCTGTCGACTGCCAGTTTTGACGATGACATTTAATAACTAAAATGACAAAGGTTCCATAATTATCTGGGATAATGATGTTCAAATGGTTAAAATTGACTTGTTCACATATTAGAAAAACCTTTGATACATTTATTCCATTTCAGGGAAAATTAATTTTTGAATTTATGTAGTACTGGCTTATCAGAATGCTCCATTGAAGTATTTTAGCATGAACATTTTGAACAATGTAAATTCTAAAATGGCATTGAACACATGCAATTCATCAGCTACTGCCTCATATATGTACTACTTGCTCAATTATATTTCTCAGTAAATAGAGATATAATAAATCTTTCAAATTTGGGTTCTGAAAAAAAAAAATCATCAGCAGTCAAATGAACCACCTAGGAAAATATAAGAATTATACAGCAGCGATTCAGGAGGAATTTGGGAAAAACTGTTCAGGAATGCTGTGGAGGTACTGCACCCCCGCACCCATTTCAGTTGAGATGTTGACCATTTTGAACCCGATTACAGAATGTGGTCTGACTGGGAGATGGTATGATCTGAACCCCTGATTAAATCGGCGAGGTCACAGGTCCAGGGCCGAGCTCGGCGATCTCTTCTCAGCGAGCCACAGCAGGACTCTAATAAAGAGCTGTGGGCTGTGACAGAGTTTCGGGGGGGGCTACATTGTCCACATATGCATACACACACACACACACACACCCCTCCCTCTTCATAAATCCGAATGAAGATGTCTCTCAGACAGGCTCACAGACCAATCAGCTTTCTTCTGAATCAAGCTGCCTGCCCCTGCGTGCCCCCTTTGATCCACACACTCGCTCGCCCTATGTCCAAGTGTAGGAGAATACAGAGCCCTGGTTGAGTTTTCATACACCACCCCCCCCCCCCCGCCCCCCCAACACACACACACACACACCCACACACACACCCCTCCATCACTACTGATGCTCCTAGTTCAGTGAGTTTTGCCTTTGCCCTCCCATCTGTCTGTGTTCTGAGTAAGTTTGTGTCCTATGCAAAGAAAGGAGCCCTTGCTTGAAGGTCGGATGTGTTTGCTTAGTTGTGTATACACCTAAAAAAATGGGGGTTTGGTCAGCCAGCCACTCCTGGCAATATTTTCAACAGTCCGAAGTTCTGTCCATTTTGAGATACTGGCTCTCACAGTTATTCGCTGTTTTTTTGGGGGGGGGGGGTTTCAGATTCAATGGAGTGTAATCAAGACTGCATGTGCCTCGTCTAATTTAACCCAGTCACCAAATAGATATCAATCAAAGCTGATTATGTATCATAGGGGGCAATGTTTTTTTTTTCCCCCATACAGGCCCAGTTGGATTTTGGACGGCCTTTTCCATCAAAAAATGATATAATTTAAAAACTGTCATTTCAGTTAATTCATGCTGTCGTTGAAGATCTGAAACTACTAAACATATGGCAAACATGCTAACATAGAAAATTCACAGGACTGCACTGTTTGTGCCAGCTTTTAATGTTTACAGCACTATTGCCATTTCTTGCACTCTAATAAGAATTAAGTGCTCTCGTACTCCGAAGAAGTCTCTCAGATAAGACATTAAACCGAGGTCCTGACATACTGTGGTCATTTAAAGATCCTATGACATTCTTCGACAGGAGTCGGGGCTAAATTCTCAGCGTTGTGGCTAAATTTTCAACTTGGCTCTTTTCAACCTGCCACCTAATCATCCCCTGATCTAATTGGCCATGAAACCTGTGCACTCCCTCTCAACCTCAACCCAGAGGGCTCCCTTGAAAAAGAGACTGTGATCTCAATGGGTCTTCCCTGGTTACATAAATAAATAAATAAATAAATAACCAACCGTACAAGGCAGCTGGATTCGCAAGATCATGTGGTCATCTTTGTCACAAGCCATATGGAAGGTCAGGTTAAGTATTAAGTGCTAGTTCTTGAAATACTGACCAAAAGCAGAGACTCGGTCATTCATGTTAATGGCTTATAAACAGGCAATGTTCAAATCGTGAATTAGATGGGTTATGATCCACGGGAACCTTTATTGCTTTATTTTTGCTGACAGGGACAGTGTTAAGGGGGATGCCGGCCTGTTTACCACTGGCTTGGTGAGCGGGCTAATCGAGCATACATGCGTCCTGCATCAGTTTTAATATGAATTTACTCAGTAGATGACCTGAGTTTTTTTTTTTCCAACATTGATGCAGGTGGCTCAAATTAAACCCCTCCCCCCCCACTTCCAAATGGTACCAGCTCAGTGCTGTTGGAAAATTAACAAGCTTTTACATTGGCGGCAGGTTCAGAGTGTCACAACACAATTATGTGATGATGTTATGGACCTGCGACACTTTCACAGGGCTACTGGTGCGCAATCATTCGCTGACAGCCGCAGGGGTAGACAAATTTTTTTTTCGTTTTTGATTTTTTTTTTAACCAGAGATGATGGTGAAGAGCTTGGATTTGGAATCGATCGTTATTGGTGTAAATGGAGAGTGTAGATATTTATCTCTTTCCATTCCTCTGTGAATATGTACGTGTGCGTCTGCTGGACTCCTTACTTCTTTGTATTTCTCTAACAAACCTTTCATTAAATAAATACATAAATACCGTTAAAGTGTCAATGTCTGCAATTGCAACATTTGTAATTCTGATGTAAACAATATCTTCTGAAATTGCAACTTGATGCATGATGTGCCCAACCACAGAGATTGGTACATATAGAATTGCCTTCAGCATACTTTGTATTAATGGAATAATAATAATAACAATAATAATAATGTGCTATAGTTGTGGAAATTTTTCTTTTGCTTCAACTATCAGTGCAGTAAATATCAATATATAATACGAATGTACATAAATAAATAAATAAATAAATAAATATTGGCTGTCAAAGCAAAAAAAAAAAAAAAAACATTCCTGAATATTTAAAATAAATAATGGTTGTTGCATTTACTTTCAATTACTGGCTCTCTTGCTTTCATTTATGCTATAAACAGAGCACTGTACGCGCACTACAAGCGACCCCACCTATGCTGGAGATATGTTACCCGATTTGACCATAAAACCATAAACACAGCACCCCCCTCCCCACCCCCCGCATTGCCTGTGCACTGCACCCCGGTGTGCTCCAAGTGTCAAGCCATTAGAAAGTGTGAAAGGAGCTGTCAGTCATGAGTTATTATGCTGCTCGCCCAGAGCTGCTACTGTCGTAATATCCTGCATACTGCTGAATATTTCCCTGTGTGTGTGTTCAGAAAAATAAATATGCTTTATGCTTCACTGGTCAGCACCACAAAAATTCCTACTAGATGGAAAAGGAAGAAAATATAAAAAAATGTATTACTACCTTGTTCATCTTTTTTACAATTGGTTTTGTGTTGTATGAATGATTTTTTAAAAAGTATTTTAAGCTGAAAATACAAACTATGATGCAAAAACGTCTAATTGTTAACCATTAATTAAAGCTGTTAAAGGGTTTCATCAGAAAAAAATAGCTGAAAAATTTAAAACAGTACTTGCTGTAGATAACTCAATTTGCCCTCTCTCTATCTCTCTCTCTATCTCTCGCTTTCTGTCAAACACACACACACACACACTCTCTCTCTCACACACACACAAACGAAAGCAATAATACATCAGCACTGATATTTATTATTATCATTACTATCCTTATATTGAAAAATTTTCATAAAAGTGTAAATCTGGGAAGATGCTTATAAGAGCAAAGGTTCATTCTTTCTTACTTGAAATCTTAATTGTTTGAGAGTTCTTGATCTTTTATTCCACATCTATCCTGTTTGGGGATTAAAAAAATTAGCCATATTTTGGAATGAAATTTAAACTATGCAAACTGCTAAACTAACATTTCTCTGAGAGGTTGACAGCTGTTACACAGAGAATCATGGGAAATTCCTTCCCTTCACCATACTTAATGCTTCCCGTCATTCAGTACCCCGGAGGAGTGTTTACATCCAAATCAGGTGAACGGTGTAGGTATTACAGTTCTTGGGTTCCGCCTTTTGAAGCAACAGAAGTAATTGGACAACTGAGTTTGTGTTTGTCTCTTATGCCCTCTCACCGCCAATCACTTCCAGGTGCTGAAACTCTCTCTAGGATAATAGCACCATCGCTAATCACTGCCAAATTGTTTTCATATACCTCTATGTCATTATGAATC
Organism: Gymnothorax reevesii; assembly: GCA_029721435.1. Lineage (NCBI taxonomy): Eukaryota > Metazoa > Chordata > Actinopteri > Anguilliformes > Muraenidae > Gymnothorax > Gymnothorax reevesii. The sequence continues at coordinate 23,691,255 of CM056574.1, read as the reverse complement.
ATTTATATATATATATATACTTTTGTATATATATATATAGGTTATGTATTTTAAAGCCCCCATACAGTAAAAATGGCCTGCCAATATATCTTGTTTTGACCGACCTGTATTAGCCGACTTGTATCGGCCGAGTTCAGCATGTGCACAAGTAACCATTGGCAACTGTGGCATTCGCTCTATTCAGAAGAGCAGACGACAGTCGCGGACCTAGCGTTTAGCTCTTAAATAAGTCTTGAAGTCGCGTACTTCAGAAGTCATAGTCCTAATATTGTCATGATAGCGCAACATACTTAATCAATGAATAAAAATGTAATAAATTGCTTATTTTTGCATTGCCTTGGAATTGGCCTTTCGGTCGCGGTAACTGTGGCATTTGCTGTCTTAAAAAGAAGCAGACAACAGTCGCGGACCTAGCGTTTAGCTCTTTAATGAGTCTTGAAGTTGTGTACTTCAGAAGTCATAGTCATAATATTGCCATGATAGAACAATATACGTAACCAATTAATAAAAATATTATAAATGCTTATTTTCGCATTGAGGCCTGTGGCCTCGGGCCAATACGGCGACCCTCAGGCCAATACCAAGGCAATATATAATAAAAAGCAATTAATAACACAGACATATATATATATATATATATATATATATATATATGGGCCAGGCTCATGAAATGTGCGCCGCCCTCATGTACTGAAAAATAATGAAAGTACCCATCGAGCTTAGTTGTGAGTGGTTGTGAGTTTTTAATCTGTAGGTGTTGTGGGATCATATTCCAAAGCCGTGTGATGGCGACGTTTTTCGTTTTTTCGTGGTACCTGGTCAAAATTGGGTTCCTCAACTCATTTTTTGGGCCGGGTTTCTGCCTTAGTTTGAAGACATACATATCTTCTAAAGCCTCATACATGCATACATATAGGTATATCCTCTAGAATTTGCCCTGATATGTATAGAAGGATAGTATAGCTGATGGAAAAATGGTATATAGGTAATATGCACTGTTAAACTCTTAAACACTGTTCTGCCTCTCACTCTGTGCACTTTAGAACTCCCTAACCAGAGTTGTCTGTATGTCATAGGTCGTCTGTGTTATCCCTATCCGCGTTTGGGCTTTCGAAAATTTCATGTGGTTAGGAACTTCCTCTTGTTCATTACTTTGTTCGTTGATCCAGCTCACCTGTTCCCTAAAATAGCATGTGACTTCCCGTTTGTGTATTTAAGCAATCATTTTACTGCCAGCTCTTGTCAGAATGTTTTCCTTGTGCTGTGTTGTTTATGCCTTGTACTCTTCGTGTTATACTTCAGACTGGAACATCCTCGATCATCTTTGATATACCTGTGCTCGTGTAAAGAACCTGCTTTGCCCGACCCTGAGTTTTGTGTTTGCTGCCCTGTTTATGAACTGGATTACCACTACTGGATTCTGATTTTGGATTGTGGACTCTGTACCATTGCCTACTGCCCTGCAGGACTTTCCACCCCAAAACTAATAAAGAACCAATAAAGAAGTTTGCTGGATATTTTGGGTCTCGCTTCTGGTTCCTGAACGCACCCTCACAATGGCCCTGAAATCGGAATACATTTTGCACACGGCTGCAAAATTGCTGCGCGAGTGCAAACTGCTCTCTAACACAATGTGTAAAAATAATTCAGGCAACACAGCGCTCTCAGTGGTAATTGGATGTGATAAAGGTATATGTCTATTCTCTGAATATCTATTATCGTGGTCATTGGAGGAATATTTGGTGAGTTATATGCATTTCTCTATACCCTTGCTGATCCAAGTCAGACACACGAAAACCCACTGTTTGCCTATAATCCATCCAGAGGCCTATAACTAGTGATAAAGTTATTTTAGCCTCCAGTGTTGAAATTGTATATAAGTGACGTCCAGAGGTATATCACCTGAAATTAGAAACCCTACAGTGATTTTTTTCCCCTTGGGATCCCGTCGCTGCTGAAAAAAAATTCTGGTCTGCAAATACCTGAAAAATTTTATAAAAACCTACATCAATCAAAAATCTCCGGGAAACAATCCTTATGGCTTAAAAGTATGTAGACTAGACAATACCAAGCCAGAAGAGGTGTCTATTAGGTCAAAATATTGGTATATCAGTCAGAAACCAAATCTAAGTCAGAAACCACGACTAAGTCAAATAGGTAATTGATCGTTTACCAATGGAAGATGCCACTTGTAGGCTGGTGGACAGGCTGCTTGACAGTTCTTTTTTTTTTTTTTTATTTTGGGTCCTAGGTTCCCCTAGCCTGAGCCCCGGCAGTTTTTTATGATGATTGCATGTTTCTCTCTTTTAGTCATTTATTTTGTTGTAGGTGTTGTGGGCCGACACCATCAATATTTTCCGATTAAATCTTCAAAAATACAAGTCAACACATTTAGAAAACACAATATATCATGTCCCCGACCATCCATGCATGTTATTTGACCAAGTTTATGACTGATTTGCCACCGATTGTGGCCACAGCGGCCGCCCACGCCCCACGTAAGTTTCTACCTGAGATCCCAGTTTCTGACTGAGAACGTGGGCCGATCAATCTGATGTCGGGCCTCCGACTGACGCCATCGTTAGACAACCCTAATTTGGACATAGTTGTGTAAATTGTGAATAAAATCAAAATGCAATGACTTTTAGATCACATTAGCCAACATGTTATTTACAATAGAATATAGATAACATTTCAAAAGCTGAAACTGAAAGATTTAACATTTTTATGCACAAAATGAGCTCATTTTGTAGAGAAAATTGTAAAATTTATCAGTTTCAACATTTGCTATGTTATCTCCGTTCTATTGATCTAAACAGTGATTTCCATTTTGATTTAGGCCAACAATACCTGAATTGCATTTGGCTATATCTTTTGCATTTTTTAAAAGATACATCTAAGTCAGAAGCTTTTCTTAAACAGGTCATTTTTTGCCCTAATGCACCATATATTTGCGGGTGTAGGGACCTTTTTTAAATTTTTTAGATGCAAAGTCAGAAACCAGTACCTTGTGGACAACTTATTAAATGTCACCGCAATACACAAAACGACGATAGGGACATATGCCGGCTGTCAGACATAGCTTACACACATTATGCACAGAAAAACATACAATAAAAATAGAACATACTTAAATATAAAACAAAAAGTGAACTATTTCACTTTTTACATGGACATCAAAAAAGTGCCATTTTTGGCCACTTTTCCAGCTTTAAGGGCAAATAAGACAGGGAAATATTTTTCACAGACCAACTGTGATCCATTCTTGGTGGTTCTGGAATGATCTAAGCAAGATATAAGATTTGCTAGTCAGTGGACACATTTGGGAGGGGGGGGGGGGGGGGGCTTTGGGGCGGGGGTGGCGCACATTTTGTGAGCCTAGCCCATAAATGTGTGTGTGTGTGTGTGTGTGTGTATATATATATATATATACTGTATATATACTGACCCACGTCTGGGTCCATCAAATGCAGCTGCTGTGTTCAAAAATGAGCAAATTTGGCCGATTTGAAATACTATTGAAGATCCCAAGGTCTCCATTGACCCCAAATATGTCCAGCTTCAACAATATTGTGTATTAAATGATGTACAAGGTCTATATATTTTCCATTTGATGTAACGCATTGGCCATAAAAACAAGGCATCGGGAGTTTGAACATTTCACTCAATATAAGTGTGATGTAGCTTCAGGGAAGTGCTGCAACCAGCACATACAGAATATGTATGTGACAAAAACATATATATGTATCTATAAATAAAAAGCCTTTACTGACTTTAAACCTACAGAAAGGAAAACTTAAGAGAAAAGTCAGAGTTTTAGAGGTGAATGTTGTGATATGCTAAATCAGTACTGATACAGTGAGTATGATTTATAACTGATGAGATCATTTAAACTATTGATCAGTTCCTCACCTCAGTGCTGGTGAGTTCACCGGTCAAAAAAAAATCAGCAGGGTGGAATTATTTACTATAGTTCTGCCTCTTTCTCTGTCAATTAAAAATATGTCACATTATATGATATTATATGATATTATCATATTGTAACAACAAGGTTATTTTCAGGAGGGACCCAGCGGGCAAGAGAGGAAATAGGTAATTTGAGTTTAAACTGCAGTTGCCCATCATCTGGGTTGGATGAGCAGGCATTGAGCAAGTGACAGATGGTGCCAATGGAGAGTTAATGGCCTTTAATACCAGAACAGTATCAATATCTTGTGCAGGTGCATCTGTCTATCCAGTCAGCAGGGAAAAATTACACAAATTTCCATTGGCGTTGATGCATGGTTTCAGAATAGTAAAAACACCTAACTTCTGGTTTCTGAGTTTTAACAAATTTATAACATAACTGATAATGGTAGCAGTTGAAATATGATTACAACACAAGGTCAAAGGGAGCCCTACATTTAATTACATGTTACATTTAAGACCCAAAACAGAGCTTAAGCATTTTTGTACACAACATACGAGTGGCATTGACGACTGAATTGGCACCACACTGTGTTCAATGATTATTATATTGAATAGCCTGTCAGGGAGACAAAAAAACATCACAAGCCAGTGAGTCAGGCTGCTTTTCTGGTCGGCAGTCCTCGGCGAGATGGAAGTTGGGGGTGTTGGGAGTTATGAAATGTAACTGATTGGGGGGGGGTGTGCAGTGTGCCCTTGGTGGCACGCTCTTCACCCCTCCTGTCCTGCACGAGGAGTGGCAGCCCGCAAAGTGACAGACTCCCCCCCCACCCCACGCCACGACTTTCTCAGGGCACCTGTCACAGCGGGGTGCTCCCCTAATCTACCAGCGTCATTTTGTTTGAACTCTCTGTCGCCTCTGTCGAACCCCAATCTAGTAGTTGTCACTAAATGCCAGCTAAACCGCCTCTCGGAAACACACCCTGCCCACTTACCCTGCCCTTCATGATAAGCATTTTATACATGCACTCACTTACAGTCACACGCATGTTGCGAACGCGGAGATGTTAGCATTAACCACCGCTAACGCTATTCCGCCTCCTCACTTTAATCATACACAGCCGCGCTCCCTCTCTAAATTCACCATTAATCCCTTGTTTTTTTCCTCTCTTCTCATTCACTCCCAGAGGAAAAAAATATCACAAAAACAACCCCAAAAATTTACTTTGGCACTATCCGCAATCCCCAACCTACCCCCCAAAACATGCTAGCACATGCACCCCCAGAAACACCCCACCTCCTATTCCCCCAGCACACACTTCCCTTCATCTTCTCACCCCTCCACCCACCGGTATATTTATATTCTTCGCAGTGGTATTTCTCAGATTTTTTTATGCAAAATCATCCCACCCCCAGATGTGTCCCCTGTGTTCAATACCCCCCTCCCAACACACCTCCAAGGTGTGAATATGCGGAAGACCAAGGACGATAAAATAACAGGTGGACTCAAGGCTCAACGCTAACACTTTTTTGCAAATTTACCGCCGAACGGTCTCAGTGAGAAAACGCCAAATCGGCTCATGGGGCCTCAGCTGCTTACACACAATGGAGAACTTAGTACTCGCTTAGTTCTAGCTCTTGCATGTTGTCATGACTAAATGACGCCGGGCCCCTTTCTTCCAGATATGACCGCGCCTGAACTGGAATTGGGGTTCAGGGTCTCTCTATCTCTATTTCCTCTGCCTTTATTTGAGGAATATAATGTGATCCCATTCAGAAGGACGTCTGTTGTGTGTGTTTGCTATTGATACATGTGTGAGCTGAGGAAAGTCTATAGAAATGAAGCTCTGTCCTTGCCCTTAGTCCCCCTCGGTCAAATATTACTTTTCTCCTCCTGCCAAACATGCATTGTGATTATAATATAACTCATTATGTCTCCATCAATGTCACAATAAACAGACCCCCCCTCCCATGGACCCAAACTAGTAGTCATCTGCTGCTGTTAAATCTGATGTCCAAATCTCACTCACACCACACACACACACAGATGCACCTTTTTCCACTCCTTTCATTGATGAAGACATCATCTGTCAGGTCACTATTGTCTTTCTAATACAGGACCCCCTTTTCGGGTAATGCTTGGAATATGCCTGTCTTAAAAGACTCCTTGTATCCGCCAACAAGGAATGTAAAATTATAGTGGTGTTTAAATCCGTCTAAGCCTTTGCAAACAAATTGATTAAAAGCATTATGGACACCAAAATATGTTTGCAATGTATATACTTGGCTGCCTTGCAGATTGAGTCCTATTCCAATGAGGTTGGGGAGGGAATTCACTTTTCAAAGGATGGTGTTCTCACTATCCACAAAGCAACCCGTGAACTATTATAGCTACTATATCCTGTATTTACCAGTGCATCAACATACTTATTGTGAAATAATTAGCATGATTTAAATGGATTGAATTTTCCTTGATCCGCTTGAAATTAATTACCACATTAGTAAATATATGTAATGTATAACTTGTCTAAATCACAGGAGTTGTCCGCAAAGAAGACCAGACTTAACGCTGAGTGAAGATATCAGTTTATTGCAAAAGATGAGTCACAGAACATTTATTTGTTCATTTAGTTGCTTGTATTAGCTCAGACTATGGCAGAGAACGGTGGGAGAAAAGAACATTTCTCTAGAACTCAGCAGCTGCATTGAACTAACAGTCAAATGCCTCCATTAAGCAGAATTATCCGCTGAAGGCACAGTTGTGATGATTGCATTTGGAAATTACCTTAGCTTTTGGAATGAATCAATTGTAATGAAATTCTTTTGCCACAAAAAAGTGGCATCTTTCAAAATGGAAGGCCATACTCAATTGAGAATAATGGTGGAAGGGGTTAAACTGAAGGCTGAGCACATTCTGAAAGGAAAATAATTTTGTGTATTTTTGCCACTCAGGAATGTTGTTTGAATGGATGCAAAGCGGGAGTTTGTTGTTGGTTTTGTTTCTTCCAAAAATTATCAACTGTCAATATGAATTGAGTCACTAAATTGAGCAACGTGGAAAATAAAGAAACTGAGTTTTTATTTATTTATTTTGTTGTACTGAAGCAGATACAAATATGCTGTATTTTAACGTCTTTTTTCAATTTTGAGTTACGTGCCAACAGGAATTAAATATATTCTTATCCTTCCCTAAAGTTGTGCATTAAAGGTGCTTGTCCATTTAAGAAGATTATTCACTGTGTAATAAAAATAGAAGAAAGAAAAATTTAAAACAACAAACCTACATGGAATCATTATTGTAATTCACTTTTTTTTTTTGGTCAGTGAGCTCTATGATGCTTTTGTCTATTAATTCTATTCATGCTGTACTAGTGTGAAATAAATTAATTGCAGTACGCTCACAGCAAAGTCCTGTTTAAATAGAAGGGATACTGTAGATCACATAAAAAGTGTAGTTCTATTCATACAGACAGCCGGCACTTTAGGACCTCCATTTTGTATGTGCAGTATACCAATGTTATGTCAACTGTGTGCATTTGTGCATAAGGTGATGGGCAGAAAGTATAATTAATGAGACATAGAGATGCCCTGATGGATTTCACACTTCCTTTCCCATTTTTTTCTGAGGCTAGGCATGCCATAGCGTGAATATTGTACATATTTTTCAATAGGAGGAAATCAACCAATTTGACTGTTATCAGACTATTGAATGGGTGCTCTTCTTCTTCAACGAGAGCAATAGGTGTCGGGTACTAAGAACCTATTCTATCTATTAGTGCCACATAGGACTGATTTTTGTTACATTATGTGTCAATTTTATGGTTAGAGACTGGTTAAATTTAGGGGTCTGATTAAAGGGCTGTCAGTAGTTTTTGTAAATGTTACCGAACTCAGTCATTTTTGTACTTTGATTTGTGAGCAGTTTCATGAACTGGTTTATATGCATGCCATATATTCAGATTTACTCAATGATGCACAAATGCAAGCACCACTCACAGAGGAAAAATAATTAATTCAGAATACAGAATGGGAGGGCGAATAATATAAAAAATTCTATGTCATTTTGGCATAAAAGATTAACATAAAAGATCGACCAATACTCTCCTTAGACAAAACAATGGTGAAAAGGGGGGGTGGGGGGGGTGTGGAATGCTGGGGGTTGGACAACATTGACCATCTTCGTGATTGATTGTGTATGCAGAGTACAACTGAATGCTGTGTTGTCATGGGATGCTGAATGCCAACGAATTGGCCCACCTTCCTAATTAACGCCCTGTCAAGAAATCTCTGTCAGGTCACAGTCAAGTCCCAACCGGTACACTCTGCTCCTCTCTCCTGCCTTTACACATACCCTGCCTGAATGCTGAATTAGCGTTGTCTTTCACCTGGTCACAGCCGCATGTGTCAGATTAGACTGGTGCTTGAGAGAGATATGAAAAACATTCATAATGAGGGTTTCCTGGGGTTAAGATTTCAAATACGGCAGGGAATATGGCATCTACCACTCCTTTAATATTAATTAAACTTTCAAATGGATGCATTCTCAACCAGCCCCCCTTTAAATCCACTTACAGACACCTGATAAGAAACATAATGTCAGCCATTTTGTTGGTCTCCGGGGTATAAGAACTTATCACAGAACTAAAGCCTCAAATAAATATAGCGCATTAATTCAGATGAATGTTACTGTTGTTGCAGTGCTGGCCTTTTTCCCCTTCATGTGAATATGGCAAATTTCCATCAATATTATGATGGCAGGACAGTATATTGATAAGGTTTAAGGACTTAAGCTTTGCAATAAATAAAATTGTAAAGCACTGCTTATTTATATGTGTAACTGCACAATGTCCAGATCAAATAATTTTTCAATCATTCTGTTGGGCTTTGTTTTTTTCCAGAAGGGACAAGGCAACTTAGATTAACATTGTACTAGCAGTCAGCTTCACGGAGCACAGAAGAACCAATAACTCAAAATCAGGGTCCACTAACATTTTCTCTTCCTCCAAAAACAGAGAATGTCTAACTGAGATTGGTGACAGTATTCCTCGGAGGAACCTTCCCGTGCCCATACAAAACAGTAGAAATTAATTCTAAATAATTTCACAATAATTTATCAACAGTAGAAAACCATGTTTGAGAGAATTGCTGAATCAGGAATTGAAGGAGCAGCCGTGCAGGAAAGCAGGCATCTCCCAATCACACTGTCTAATTTTATTTATGAGGTGCCATCACACTCACAGATGTTCATCATGTCAGTGGCTGCTTCTAATGTCCTATTTGTAAATTCTGTCTCAAACTGATCGTGCGTTTTCATGAAATGCAGAGCCAAACTTTTCCTCACCCGCTCAGGTTTGACTGTGGGATCATTTTTATTTTTTCGCTTTGAAGATTTGCGGCTCTGTTTGCGGCAAAATTACACTCACTTTCATTGGGGTCGTTCTCCCTTAGAATCCTCAGAAAATCAGAAGCAAGATGGCAAAGTTAATATTTCTACACTAACGTCCTAAACATATCACTTGATGAAGATAGGAAAAATTTGAAAATAAAAATATTAACAAAACTGATGATGTGTTCACAACCAACGTTGAGCTAGGCCAGTATTTTTTTGTGAAGCTGTCTTCCATTGATTACAGGTAGCTTGCTGGCTAGCTAGCTGGCTTTGGAATTATCTTGAGCCAAGTAATTGCGGTTCAAGAAATGTAAGTAATGTAGCTAGCCAAAATAGCAGCCAGTAGCAATGATACTATACAGAAAGAAACTATACTCATGCAAGTTTCTTGCTCAAGTTGAATATTTTCAAAATGAGCGATGTTCAAATTTTTTTGCACTTGTGTTGCATCATTTGTGCCATGACTCTTACAGTGTGTACTGACTATATGCAAATTGACTGGTAAATACATTAGCATTTATTCATTTTCAATGGGAACAGGTTGATTCACTATGCAGAGCATGCTGGTATACCTGCCGATGCGGAACAAATTCAAGCAATTGTCAATATGCAAAAGATGGATGGATATAACTTTTTCGCTGAAATTTCTTGCCACTCCGAGACTACCACACTTCCAGTGTGCAGCTTGCTAGTGCTTATGTCTATTGCATGCGCATAATAACATTGAACGATAGCAATCATATCATCTGTATCACTGCTTTTCAAACCTCTTTTGAGGTACCACTAATCCTGCATGCTTTAGAAATAACCTGCTCCAGCACAGGTGAGTCAAATGATCAACTTGTGAAGATGCTTGATGATGAGCGAATCATTAAATCATTAGAATCATCCATGCTAGCAGGGGGAGATCCTAGACATTTGGGAGAGGTGGCTCTCCAGCGGAGCTTAGAGAAGCACTGATCTACTTCATCTGTAATTGTTCATGGCAAAACATTATTCTAGAAATTATATCAATCACCTGAATATCACCCCGGAAGGTCCTTCTCAAAACTTAAATGACCATTAACCAGCTGAAAGCTTTGTAATACGGCTTCTAGACTCGGTATTCCACGGCCAAATATCCGTAACAAGACATGCTAAAGTAACTTTCCACAGCTCTGTGAGACCAGAAGCGGCTTAGCCACTGAACCATCCCATAAAGCATCGGAAATGAGATATGACTGCAACATCAGTTTTTTTTTTTTTTCTCGTATTGACGTTTGCTGGAATTGGTCATGTGCAGAGAGAGAAAGGGATAATACAAATATACAGTCCCACAAGTGACCGGCCGGGCTGGGCTGAAGCGAGTTTATGAGCGAATAATTTGCATGCACTGGGTATGCACCATTCCGCAATTCATATCGCCCAATGCAAACTCGTGTCCTCTCATGTTTATTTGGGTCTTTGCATTAATTTGCGTGTAATTTGGCTGAGCAAAAATTTACCATTGAGTTTGGTGGAAACACCATGAGGATTTTGCCACCTGACTGATTCATCCTACTGTGTTGACTGCTTTGCCAACAGCCTTGGAGGATGGGCACTTTGTGTACTACATTCAAGATAAATGAGATGATACTGTCTGTTGTTATGCCCCCAATTTATTATGACATTAACGACAGCAAAGGATGACAGACAAAAATTTGAAAACTAAAACACATTTAATTAAACAAAGGCAACTAACAACAAACTACTCTACTCTACAGACTAAGATTGATTATATACAAAAACAGAAATATTTACAGTCCCTTTGGTGGATTGCTTGGTGATGTCCTGGGTGAGGAAAATGCTCTAACACAGGCAAAAATTCACTAAAAGCTTCACAGGTCTTGAACAGAATGACAGGTCTGGTCACATGTATCCTTCTCCTTGCAATTTCTCCTACTACTTTACTGTCTAAATTTTACTCCTTATATACTCTTTTGCAGACCCCTCCCACCTTTTAGGCTTTTTTTAAATTTTTCTCTGGGACTTGTCCCAGACATGCCTAAAACATAGTCTGGGCTCAACAAAAAAAAGGTACTGCCATCTAGTGGCCTTTATTTACATTACACTGCGAAATTATATAGCTTTTACTACACTCTGTGCAATTCTAATATGTTTTAGTCATCATGAATGCGCAATACATTTTTTATGACCATACAGTTTAAGTAAAGCATGTCCAAGTTTTCTTAACCTATGAAAACCTATAAACTCTCACCTCATTGGCAACTGTGGGCGAAAACATTTGTGGGCCAAGTGTTGTCCTCACCCTTTTAAATCTACCCTCAAGAAATGGACAGATTATCCAGAGGATGATGCAATCAGGTTTATTGTAAGTCCTTCAAAGTGAAGTACAAAACCCAGGCTAGTCTGCGCAAACCATGCAACATTCATTCTTCATCAATCACCCAACACAAACTGACCACCAATTAGTGATGGATCGTCATGAACGAATGGCTCTTTTTCAGCAAATCTTTTCGGTGAACGAAGGGAACCGATTCCTATTAGTGAACGAGCCAATACCTTTTTGGCCCTTTTCCCCAGTTAGCAGGTGACGTATACACGTGGCGCTATTTTAGAAATATACACTAGAAGCATCACGCGAATAGCGCTGACCGCGCTGGCTAATGGATAGAACCTGCCGATATATATGTATATTTCTATAGGGGATCGGATATGAATCCGCCCCCTATGATTGGTCTCTTGATTAAAAAAAAAAAAAAACGGGGTTGCATCTACTCCAGGAGACGTCAGACGGTCAGGAGAGCGGCAAGAGCAGGTTAACCAGAGACCCTAGGCTATTAAAACCTAAAACATTCAGTTTATTATGTTTAGCCCTATTCTCATTCTAAAATAATTAAAACAAATCATCATTGGTATATTGCTAGCTGAAATCTTTATTACTATTAAAAGCTACTGGTCAGATTTACAAGAAAAATGAGTAGATTTTTGATATATCACATTAGTCTCATAGATGAGGTATGGAGTGGTTTAGACTTTTATTTAAACTGCATGTGTAATTATTACGTAATTCAACACATTCGTCAATAAACACAGGCCTCTGTTTAATGCTAAATAAAACCACAGGAGTTTCTCGGACGTAGTGGTAATTTGCGTCATTTGCGTCTGGCGCTCACAGGACAGAAACAGAAAATCAAACTGCGTGTTTTTCAAATAACCGGAAATACAAGTGAACGAAGAGCCAAATGGGAGCCAAATAAACGGCTCTTTAGTGAACGGAGCCAAAAAAGCCGACTCCTCAAAAAGACTCGGAATGCCCATCACTACCACCGGTTGTTCAATCCCTCATATTTATTAACCTGTTGGGACATCCTTTTAGGTGGGATTTAACGTGACTCTTTCCACCTTGTCAAACATTATTACTTTCTGATTGGTTCATTGTCAAATAGCATCACTCCACCCTTAGTTACAAGCTTGCCATTATATAATAGTGTACTTTTGTAAATTGATTTAGGCCTCCAGGGATGCTCAAAGACTGTATCTGATCCTCCAAACCCTAAGGTTCACTCGAAGGTCAGAGTGGATGCCCAAGTTGGCTGGATTCCTGACTATTTCCAGAATAAACTGGAGTGAGCCGGCTCATATAACGAAGCTGCTTATTGGTTGACAACCAATATGGTCATTCCGGAAGATTAGCTCATCTAGCCAGCCTTGTTCAGCCTGCTAGGGGCTTTGCTATCTTGGTTTTTTGACAGATTCATGAGTTTTTGTTTCTTCTCAGCGCCACACTCGTACAGCAGTTTTAAAGGGCCTCAAGAACCTGGCTCAGTTCTGTCTGTTGAACTGTGATTATGGTAATACTTTGAATTTGGAACATTTTGGAATATTTTTCTCACCACACAAATTTTAGGTGGGAATTTTTTTTTATTCAATCATTTTTAACCCGCACGTAAGACTGAAATATTAGAGATTGATTGGTGTTTTCGTTTTTGGAGTGAGGTGGCATTCGGGGGCAGTTTAATGATTGGTTTAAAAAAAAAAAATGTCTTTTAAGACTCACCTTTTTTCCAAAGCTTTTAATTCAGTTTGAGCTGGTGTCCTGATGACTTTTTTACTGTAATTCTTGTATTGCTCTGTATGTCTGTATAGCGATTCGTTGCATAGTATTTGTCTGTATTGTATTTTTCTTTCCTTTCTGCCCTGTGCAGCACTTTGGGTCTTCCTTGTTTGTTTTAATCCTTGAACACTCCAGCAAAATTAGCCTAGAATGCCTATTCAAGGTGTACCCAAAGTAAATTGAAAGCTGTTCTCGAACCATTTGGAGAATATGGATGGTTTTGGTCTCTTTTGAAAGGAAACACTCCAAAGTTTTTCCTACAAGTGAAAGAATCACTGTGAGTGATACTGTCCATTGAGTAATCTAAGTTGGAACACACTGAAGTAGAAGGTTTTATTTCTTGCCTGAATTTTTTTTTTTTTGCAAACAGATGCCTGCAGATGAGTGTAGCTGGGACTTATTAGCTGAAAAAACACAATGGGACCACAGCATGAGGCTGTGACACGGGTGTTGATTGAAGCTGCTGTGATGATTACATTTTGAAATGGTTGGCATCACTTGAATCACAAGAATCTTAGCTTTCCGAAGATACGTGGCATGAGTATCTCACATTACATATAAGCTGTGTAAATGACGTAGTTTGTTTTTATTTTTGTTTTTTTTTCCCTGACGGGCCGTCGGAGTGACAAGGGGTTAAATGTGCGTTACAAATAAAGTTTGAGTTTAGCTGAGTTGAGTAGCATGGCATTGCAGCTTTGCGTAGCCAAACCCAGTGATATGATGAAATCAATAGTTCAGATAAAGCCAGATGAGTTGGTAGCTAGCTAGCAGCTGAGGAGCATACATTACTTCAGTGTATAAAGACGCAAACTGGCTTCTTTTTTTGTTCTTGATCTGTTCCCCTCGTCTTGTGGCTGCATCTGGAATGTTGTAATCATCAGAGCGAAGGATCTCATTTTTAACACTTTAATAACTGTTTTCATTAAAGTTTAATGATATTTGGCTATAGGTAGCTTTTGTGATATGTACAGCTAGTTTCTAGTTTCAGAAGTTAATGTTAATAATGTGTTGGTGATGCTAGTTTGCTTACTTTCGTGGGTAATGTACAGCCTTGTTTCTCTATCATGTTTCGATTACCTTGCACAATTACAATGACTTCGAGATGGCGCGCTATCTGTCTGTGAGAAACATGTAATTGCTTAATTTTTTTTTCTTCTGTGCCTGCTTTAATCAGAGTCAGACAAAACCATGTCTTCTTGGAGACAGGCCACATGCTCTTACAGGCAAGGCTTGTTTTGTAAAGTTTCATTTTGTCTCTCTGAAGGTCCCTCTGTTTGTCGGGCTGCCCAGACCCACTACTCTCTCTGCATGAGATTTCTTTTCCTTCCAGGTTAATCACTGAAAACCATGAAAAATGAGCTTTGCTCTGAGGATAATCAATTCAGTAATTTTGGGGATAAAATAATGAATAAAGAATTTATTAAATGATTCATAACACATTTAAAAAGGACAATCTCTGACAGAAAACTGACCGTGCCTGCGGTTCCTGAAATCATAGCCAGTGGGTTCAGTAGATTGGGGAGTGTAGCAGAAGGGGAAAAGTGTAATAATTGAATTGTTAAAAATCTTAATGTACAAATAAATAAATAAATAAAATAAAGATATTGGACATTGAAAAACTTTGGTTTATCTGATTTTAAGGCCCATGGCAGTTCATTTCTGATTTTCTTAAGTAGTTGGAGCCTACTATGATCAGTATAAAGGACACAAAACTTCAGAACACACACACACACACACACACACACACACGCGCGCGCGCACACACAAAGACACATACACATAAGCCCACTTCTCTAACCCACTCGACTGTGGTTGCAGGGAGTGATGTTGGTTTACGTGGGGGGGAAATAGCCGCAGTTTTCTGGTAAAGTGAAATGGGATTCGGTTCTTTGTGCCTCCAACAATGGTGAGAGGAATTAGCAATAGTTGTAGGCACTTAAAAGAGGCTCTCACAGTTCAGCTTATCCGAGATTTTGCACTATAATCATTCGAATATCAGCACTGTTTCACAGCTCCAGCGTTAGTGTATAAACTTCGCTAGTTCCAGAATTCCCCGACCATTCCTCTGAAGGCAATTGTGCAGTAAGAACGCAAATCTCAAGCCTGTCGGTGATTCATTGGATTGTGCCTCCCATTCAATGAATTTCCAAAAGCGACAATTCTACCTCACGGTCGAAGCAAACCTGATGTAAAGTATGATCTCTTTGAGTGTCTATGCATAGTCGAATTTTGCCTCACATTAAATCATGTAACTCAATCTTCCACTCTCAGTTAAGGTCCTTTATTTTATTTATTTATTTTTTTCACACTAAGGGCTCTAAATTCGTTGACCAGGCACAGGCGCGGCGAATAGGGGGAGCGCTGCGCCAACGGGGTGTATCCAGGCGTATTTTGCTATTTTGTGCCCGACGCAAGTACTCCTCTGTCCCGCCTCTGACCCTCCTGCCGACACAAGTGGCAAAGAGGGAGGAGAGAAGGCGTGAGTGGTTTTAATACAGCCGAGTCAAATCTTCACCAATCAAATGAGCTCCTCTCATGATGCGTGTATTTGCGTCTTTGCATTGACTTTGAATGTAATCAATTGTGTGAAAAATTTGTTTCGCGTCCAGTTGGTAAGCGGCTTTACTGAGCATAGAACGCAAGCATGCACTGCCTGATACCGAGGCAGTTTGTGGTTGGCTGAGAAAGTTAGTTTAAATCACAGATTCAGCTGCGTTGATAAAGCCAGGTTGAGTTTCCATTACGTGTGCCAACCGCCTTTGATCTGATATCAGGACCATCGATATAGATACTATAATTTATTTTAATTGATTCAGATAGTTACATTAAATAGTTGTTGCTCTAATTATTTAATGCATTGAAATGTGCCCGACATTCTGGAAACCTGCCTGTAAGGTTTCGGTGACGTGTGCGCACTGTGCGCCAGTCAGCCAAATTACCACTGCACAGAAAGTAAACCAGGTTGGAGCTGGCGAGCTCTCTGCACACTTACGGCGGACCCTTTTTCCACGAAATTGTCACTGCGTCATGATGAATATGTCACGCCTCCCCCTTTTATGCTGCACCTACCCATCTCGGCGCACGTCCGTCTACCAAATTGCCAAAGTGGCTGCGCACGGTGTTGCACCGCACGAAATTACCACTGCACGGGCTGCACCAGACAACATTACCACTGCGTGGGCTGCGCGACGCTACGTCACCCTGCGCTGCGCCAAGAAATTAGAGCCCAATGTGATAAAATGACAGAGCACTTAAGAGATGAATTGCACCCTGTGGCCCTCCTGTTTGAAATCCCTGGTTTAAATTAATTCCTGTCCACAGCTCCAGAAGAGAGGTGGTATTTCTTTCACAGATGACAGCATCTATTTGAATAAGAGATCT
This sequence comes from Gymnothorax reevesii, assembly GCA_029721435.1. Lineage (NCBI taxonomy): Eukaryota > Metazoa > Chordata > Actinopteri > Anguilliformes > Muraenidae > Gymnothorax > Gymnothorax reevesii. The sequence goes on along the minus strand of CM056574.1, from coordinate 23,674,483 downwards.
GATCAAATGTCTGAAATTGAGTCAAACCCCTGATTTAAGGAGAGAAATAACAGTGAAATATTTCTGAATGTGTCAACATTCAATACTGTATTATTGAAGTTTTCAGTTAAATAAGTGAATATGTTGCATCCTACCTTGCCTTTCAATCGTAATGAATAGTATTTTATATTTTGTGGAAATTTATCTTAAAATGTAAAATGTATATTTATGGCAAGCGGACACATTGTGATTGTGTGAGCGATATTCTGGCTGCCAGAGGGACAATTTATCCACGTAATTTTGATTTCCTGCACATATATCACAAGCTCAGAGAAGCTGAAGTCCTAAAGGATTTTATGTCATTACGTAAAATCTAAAATGCTAAATATTATTACGGTAAACAGTGCGTGAGGGATGAATAGTAGACCTTACGGTTAGTGGACCAGAATTATGCACACATGCTACACTGAGTCAGGCTGTCCTTCAAATAAGAAAGAAAGAAAGTAAATAAATAAATGCATTTACTATTAACAGATTTTTGAAAGTCTTGTTTCACAGATCACTGCAAATAGTTTAAAAACTACTTTTAATGGGTTGATTATACTGGATGGAAACAGAAGGACAGCTGAATTTCAAGACTGTCAGGTTTACGTCATTTGGTCATCAGTTAACATTTGGTGTTTATTCGATATGCAACCTCAGCTTTGACCCAAAAACAGATAAATGCCTAGACTGAAAAACAAAAGGTAAGTCACCCAGTCTTACGCATCCACACTCCAAACCACCCATAACTATATGAGCACACAAAAACGTTGTGTGTTTTTTTAAATTCCCCTCATCAGAATTTGGAGAGAGCAGCTAAGAACAGGTTAGTCCTTCAGCAGTATGTTTGCAGTTGCCTGGATGAAGCAAAACCATCATCTCTACCTGCCAAACTAACAGATGTTCTTCAGCTCCATGTTTCTTTCCGAAGCCCTGATTGGGCTGAGAAACTGACACCAGCTCACTAAAGACAGTTTAGCTGCCTTCCTTTTTGAAGTGACGAACTATTCCATGTCATTTTTTGTGGATTTTTTTTTTTTTGGACAATGACTGAAAACACACGGTGAAAGCAAACCAATACTTTTTGTTTGCTTGTTTGGTGGTTTGTTTGTTTGTTTGCTGTTTGTTTTAAGGCAAATACTAATGGCTATGTTTTTATCTTTTTGTTGTGTTATTTCAGTCCGTTGCTTTGAAATATCAGCGGATGATTCCTTATTTGTAACCTCATACTCTGAAGGGTTAGGTGAGAATGAGTGTCGTCAGTGGTCAGTTCATTTAGTGACATTCACTGGGAGAAAAGAATACACAAAAAAAAAACTCCTAAAAATTATTTCATAAGATTGTAAGGATGGCCTTGTGTTGTGCAATTGGAACACATTTAAGAATAATAATAAAGAGCAGAATGTAGTCAGTGAAATAACATTTTGTAATCCGGTTGATTCATATATGACACCAGTTGAAAAAAAAAAATGCAAGAATAGTGATTACCACCAACATAATGTTTGCAGCTTATTGTATATTCATGCAACAGCCATGACAAAGCAGTGTGGACAAACGCTCTGCTGTTGAGCTGATCAGACTAATAAGCTCAGGAAAATATGAGGAATATAAGCCAAAGGTATTCAAGATAGCTCTGTTACATGATGAATCTTTTTACTTATATTATTTATCTTGTATTTTATTGGCGAGTGATCCGGTAAAGCTAAATCAGACTAAGCTCTGAACTCCATGGTGTCTTCCTAACTCTTCCATGTTGTCTTCCTTGGCTGAAAAGGATGTTATTTTTTTCGACCTTGTGATTACAAATAACCACATTAAATCATTACTCCTTGTGTCAGCGCACCCCCCCAGCCTCCAGTTCTACTGGATACAATGAAGTTGCAGATGAATAAAATTATCTGTGAGTGTGAATGAGATGCTGCAGGAGGGAGGGAGAAGACGATCCCGGGTCAGGCTTAAAAGGGGACCCCACGAGGGGCTGACCTGTGGGTCATGGTCCCTGCAGCCGGGACCAGAGAATAAGAGGACACCAGCAAACTGCATAAAGCCAACCCTGACTAATAAAGACCTCCCACATATGATGACCCTCTATAGCAGGGGTCTCCAGCCCCGTTCCTGGAGAGATACCATCCTGTAGGTTTCTGCTCCAACCCTAATTCAACACACCTGATTCAGCTCATTAGCAACTCGTCAAGGTCTGTAACTGGGAAAGCAGGTGTGGTTTGCTTTGGTTGGATTGATAACCTTCAGGATGCTAGCTCTCCAGGAACAGGGTTGGAGACCTCTGCTCTATAGTTTACTTCAGGATATGAACCATTGCTAAGCTTTAAAAACTGAAAAAGCAAATTTAAGTTTGCTATAGAACACTTTAGTACAAAGCCTATGCAGTTCTAAAACCACATCATATGAACTGATGAGGTTAAGATCAATTACCATTAGAGTAATGAAAAAAGATTATTGAGGAGAAATGGAATCATTAATGATCCAAAGCATACCTCTGCATCTGAGAAGCATGGTGCAGGTAGTGTTGTGGTGTGGGCATATATCACCTGCAATGGTACTGGTTCCCCTGTATCTTTTGGTGATGTGACAGCTAACAATAGAATTAGGATGAGTGATATAGGGCTATATCATCTGCTTAGATTCAGCCTAATGTTTCACAATGCACTGGACGGCACTTCACAATGCAGATCGACAATTACTTAACACACGCTGTGAAAGCAAACCAAGCTTTGTTTGTTTGTTTGTTTGTTTATCTTAAGGCAAAGGATAATGAAGGCAAAATATCTGAAGAACAAGCAGGAACTGAAGATGGCTGCAGTTAAGGCCTGACGTGATCATTTGGGAATGTTTGGAGATGTCTGTGGATTTTAGACAGTCATTAGCTTCCAAGGATGAACCACTAATTATTAAAATTGATAATCGAAATTATGATAATGTTAGTTTGTCCAATTGCATTTTAGCCCCTAGAAATTGGGGGTCATATTCTTGAATTGAAGTCAATGACATTATAATTTGGTCATTTGGACAAAACATAAAACTGAGCTATATCATGGTTGGCCATGTGTCTGAGCTTATTCAGTAATGCTTAAAGTTTTTTTTTTTTCTTTTTTAAAGGAGCTAAGTGGGATTAAAAATGGGTCATTAAGAGTCAGGCGTTCATTTTTCAATGTCTGAAATGGCTGCACTTCTGCCAAAGAAGTCCTGACCAGTGCAGATGGGATCATAGCCAATTTCCCCACTGTACAGACGAGTGCTCTAATCTAAATACCTGCAAAATAAGTTTTGGCATACTGTCTGCATTTGTCTGCATCAAAATATTTTTTTTTCTCCCTTCTCCCCGAATCAAGCTTGATTATTGCATGAAGCAGGTTATAGCTAATTTTAAAAGTACTATCAGATAATGAAAGTAAATTACATCAGAGCAGGTTATATTTGTGATGCTTTGGTCCTCCTCTGACATCAGACGCTGTCATCATCTCATTTACAGGCAGTAAAACAGGAGCTGTCGCCCGGGGCAGCAGGACTGCATATGTGTAGCCTGAGGGCCAGAGCAGTCCCAGAAAGAATAGCTTTATGAATCACGCATCAATCTCCCTCTCCTCGTTCCTTTCATATGTCTTCTTTTGATTGTGAAATGTTGGATGCCTGCCAAAAACCTGCCAATCGTTTTCAGTCTCGCCAGTCATTAAAAGTGTGGGCTAAGTGTTGATATTTTTCAGATGTTTTGTGAATCAAGGAAATATACACCATTGACGATGGTATCCTATAGCCGATAACTTTGCAACAAACAAAGACGGTAATGACAAAATATTAAATATGGTTGTGTCACATTTCCTGTGCTCTTTATTCAGATCAAATACCCATTAATCAGACTGTTTTTTCCTCTGTTGGTTCATTGGGCTGTTTCCTGGTCTCCATTGCTTGTGGTTGATTTCAAGGATTAAGGGTTGATGTTATTCTCTTGAAGGTGCAAAGAAGTAGCAAATAAGTGTTTTTCAGCGTAAAAAAAAAGTGAAAGGTTAATTTGTCATTGCTATTGTCGCTGTTGCCACTAATACAGTCTCATTCAGAATTTTTTAGGGATTCTGGAATAGAGATATGGGGACAAAACTGAATACAACAAAGTCACAGTTTGCTTAAAAAAGCTGTCGCCACCCCTTGAATCCCCACCAATCCAAGACGACTCACCCCACCCCACCTCCAACAGTGTATCGACTCCTTCGGCCCGCAGACCTGTACCACTCATAACATTACCACTTCACCGTCCACCTCCTCTCTCCGTCACTGTCCCTCTCGCTCTTTGCTTGGGGCTTTCATCAAGCCTGTTTGGCTGGGAAATGTGAATGGTATTTTTTTTTGCAGTTCAAAAATTTACAAACATGCCCCCCAAAAACACTCTGATCTTGCAATGTAGTGTAAGCATCCCTCATGCACCCCAAAACAAAATATCACGCCCTCTTGAGTATGCTGGACTTTCCCTTCATATACGTAACTGGCAGTTTACAGTGAGCAGCTCGGAGGAAGAGAGTTTAACTGCACCCATCTGCCCCTATCAGTGATTCACTTTCCTGCCTGCACTCCTATTAACTGGCACCTTTTTGCCAATTATTTTAACTGGCACTTTTCCCCCCCAGTTCTTTTAACTGTAATTCTAAAATCATTTTATTACAGAGGTTCCCTGTATGTTACCTTTAAACCACAGTTAAATGCACACAGGATTCACTTACAGGTAAAATAACAAGGAGACAATGCATTAATTTAACTGTTAAACTCACTCAATTTGTAACAGTGTGGATTATCCTGGGTGTGGGCCACTCATATATCATTCAATTGAATTTAAATAGAGTATATTTTCAGTGCGAGTATTTGTGTATCTGCTAGGATGTTTGGCATTCTGGCTTAACATAAAAAGTCAATGTTCGTGAGAAAATATAAAGCAACATTTTCCACCATTTTTTAAATAATTTATTTACACACCTTTCATATAAACAGGGTTGACAAAGTATCAGAGACATCCCTTAAAAATGGCATTAACTTTGAAGTATCAAGGAAAAAGCACTTATTCTGGAAGTGATTCTCTTTCTTTTAAGCTGAACAGTTGCATGTGCCTGCTTAAAAGAGCAGCAATTTGTTGGTAAATCTCCAAAGCAAAATACAGATAGAAACTGCACTGTAAAAGCAGCCAAATAGTTGGTGCCCAAATTGAAGGTGCCTTTCTAACAAAAACAGAAAAATTATTCAAGATGCCAAAGGGCACAATGTTAAAAACAATGGCATTGTATGCCAAAAACAAAAACAGCAATAACAAAAATAAATAAATTAATGTAGCCACAAGTTAAAGCTCTCCGAAAGGAACAAGAGGACTTTCGGTGGGATGATTGCCAATAGCCACAGAACTACAGCTATAAAAATCTCCACAGAATTTTATGAATTCATACAAGAATCAGACTCAACAATACTGGTACATTATGAGCTGTAAAAAGCTTGTATTTAATGCTGAACTTCAGATAATATGGTATTTACATAGATATTTTTAGATCATAACCATTTTGCTTCATACTGGAACTGTTATTACACCATGTTAGCATTTTAAATTGTTATGAGAACTCCTCATCATCAAAATCCTCATAAGTCTGTTCTTGGCCCTGTCTAATGTTGAGATATGTTGTTCAGCTATTTATTGAGCATTTCTCATGAATCTAAAAACACCTCTTTATTTTGTCATTTACATCAAACTATTTCTGAAAACATAAACAATGTTAAATTTGATGAGTTAGCAGCAGCAAATTTCCCCACTCTATTAGCAGGCAATATTTCCACTGTCGGGAGAATGATTGATGAATAATTAATTTAAAAATGGAAATCCTGGAGCTGTGCTTCAACAGTACATAAAATATAAATACATTCTCATTTTGTTCATGTAATTGCCTCTAGATTTTTGATATTTTTAGACAGATGGAATGTAGTATAACCAAAGCACATGTTTTAGGCTCAGTGTGTGTATGTTTATGGAGCCGTGCAATTATTTGGAGGTACAAACATGGCGCAGCACAGCTAAATAATTGCAACTTAGCTATATAAACGTGCGGCTTAATCGAGACAGTAGAGCAGCAGCTTTATAGCTGTTATCATTTTGAACAGATGAGCATCACGTCATTAACAGGGTTGCTAAAGAGGCCTTTCTAGTGGAGGCTAACAGACGAGGTACGGTAGGAGTGTTCTATTAGTTTATGCGAGACATAGCGTGCTGCAACTTTCCCTGTGTTGAGGTCTCTGGGGTACTGGTACCCCACTGAGTGGACCCGGCCATAACCTTTTCCTATCTGGGGAGCTTTGAGCAGCCATTTGCAGAGACCTCTGCCTGGGCTGCCTCCCTTCAACAATAGGATCACAGCTCCGAGAGAATCTAACAATGCGTGATATTTAGGCTGAAAGCTATATTTTTATATACTACAGTATATGATGTGGTGAAAAAGATTTATGGAGATACCTTTGAAAAAAAATATATTATTCTGTTCATGGCATGATTGCATTTTGTTTTATTTTTTTGATTGAAGTGTTACAGTTTTGCCTGTAGTATGGTTATATTGCATTTTTACTTGCCAAAAACATGACAGCTTTAGTTTTTTATCTCATCTTTTATTAATTTACACTAGTCTCTTGAGGTGGGCTGTACTGAAAAGTACAATGGTAGTAATTAAGTAAAGAAATGCTTTTGTTTGGTCGCTAATGAGCTCATAATTATTTTCTGTTGTTAGGTTTTGCATTTAGTGATTTTTTTTTTTAATGAAAACCAATATATAAGCTTTCTTGCATTCAAAACGATTCAAAACTGTCAAAAACAGTTTGCTATACATACAAGTATTCAGTCTGAACTTCTGCAAATATCTTTCACCCAATGTCTCTTTAATAAAGCACCTAATTGCCCCAATATTCCTCTTCTCATAGTCTGTTTAGGCTTTGCTTCTCATACCTGCTGACATAAATTATCACTGTTAAGGTCGACTTATTTGGTGATACAAAAATGAATTTCAGACAGAGGGTTAACTCAGGAGTGAAGATTTAGGTTAAAAAGCAATTAACCTAAATTTTAAATTAATTGACTATCAGAATAGAATTATTCACAACACTATGCTAATATTTAGGGATTAAAAATATTGCAGGCATTCTCATTCAGAATGCATTTCTAAAAAGCTTTTGTATAATTCAATGGCAATTAAATGTGGACTGGTCATGAATATGTATTTCATGGAAAATATTTTGAAGATAACAAATTAGTGCCAGTTGCTTCACTAGTACTCCCAATTTATTTGATTCGAAAGCCTCTTTTTAGGTACAAACAGGGGCCTCCATAAAAAAAGAGAAAAAAATGAAAAGCCAAAATGAATGAAAAATGGATTCAGAGTGAATCAAAAATTATTAGAAACAAAAGCAGATGTAAGAATTTGTCTTTGTTCAAAATTTTCGGGCTCTTATAGTGTCAGACTCCTGTGCCTTACTGTGGGCTTGAACCAGCTAATTTTCAATGACCAGTCAAGCAGCCCCCCTGCAGCCCGGATACTGAGTTTTTTAAAGATACAAGACATCTTTTAAAAAGAGGTGTTTCTCGCTCATTTATTTGTGTATTGGTGAAGTGATACATCTTGCTGTTCAGGCAGCCAGGGCAGACAGTCACACCTGGGACCTGCGTTGGTGGTTTCATTTTACTCATCAGCCAATAGTGTATTTCGAAAAGTCCTGCAATGTTCGTACTTCCTGCAGGCATCACTGAAGCATGAATAATTTTTTTAAAAACTCGGCATCTCAGCATTTTAAAAACTTGTGGATTATCATCAAAGACTTTTGGACAACTAATTATCATTCATATCTTCTTTAACACTTTGGTAAAAACAACTGGAGGGGGAAGTAACTTCAAGGCTGTATGTTCCATTATGCATCCTGATTAACCGCAAATATATCGAATTTTACGAGCCACCTTTTTAATGCATCAATTTTATCATCCATCGTAAAACAGACCAATTCTATCATCCAACATAACACTTTGGCTTACTCACATCGATTTATCATTAAATATTTGATTTGATATTCAAGTCAAGTTTATTGCAATGGACGTTTTGACAGTGAATCTTGTGTCACACGTGTATAGTCAGGTTCATATACAGTATATTTGGACATTGACATGGATAATTATATTTTACATGTCCACCACAGTATATTAGAGTTGAATGGTGTGATATAACACCTCCCCCGCCCCCATTTGTTGAGGGACTAAAAGTAATTGGACAGTATTCCACTCTGCAGTTCATATGTTTTTCCTGCATTATTGAGTTTGAATATTAGAATTTGGAATTTTTTGCTGGCATCTCACTGTATAAAGTCTGAATATCTGTCCCTATATATGAAATAAATTGTACTTTGCCTGAAAAAAATAAAGGAAACTCATTAGAGAGATAGCTAAAATACTAGGTATGACCAGATCAACAATTTGGTGCATAATTAAAAACAAATGACTGCACTGGTGAGCTCAGGAACACCAAAAGGCCCAGACGATCATAGATAACATCTGCCTGACTGAGGAATTAATTATGTGGAGAAAAAAATCCTTTCGCACAAGATGGCCAGAAGATTATAAAGAACATGCTTCTGAAAATATCAGTGTCTACAGAAACACCAGAAGACTTAAATACGGATGATTTACCACAATATGTAAACCAAACCAAAACTCTCAAAACAAGAGGACCAGATTAGAGCTTGCAAAGGCAGCTCTGCCCCTATACCCTATTTACAGAGAAAACAAACATCAACTTTAATCAGAATTATGGGAGGAGAAAACTTTGAAGAAGGGAAGAAACTGCTTTAACATAAAACTTTAGTAATTACCACAAAATAAAGGCAATCAAAAAGGGGCTTCAGTGTCGGTTCAGACAGGCACGGAAGTCAGTCTTGGCTCTACACCTTGTCCAATCGCATTGGACTTCAGCGTCACAAACTTAATTTGCGTGTCTTTTTAAATAAGTCGGCGGTGTCTATCTCAACTAACTAAGCTCTACCATTCCCACCAAGACCCATTACAGATCTGCACAAACATACCCTCCACCTCCCCAGCCTCCTCCTTTCCAATGGCATGGTTTTTGGCAGTACTTGTTGGGTCATACTCAATATGGTACTGGCATTGTTTTATATGGTATCGGCATTGTTTGTAAACTGTATTGTCTTTCATTTCATTTTGAGCGCTGGCTACTGCTGTCCTGCTGTCTTGATCCAAACCTGATCCAGTTCTCCACCATCCTCAGCATGCCACTTCCTGGTGCAGATGGACTTAAATGGAACTCTTTTTGCCATTTTACTCTATTTGACTTTATCTTGTTATTGTTTAGCTAGCCCGAGGAGGTTGGGCTTCCCCACTATAGTCGGGTTCCTCCTGAAATTTCTTCCCACTGGGAAGTTTTTTCTCACCACTGTTTGAGGATTTTTCTTCCAACTGGGAGTTTTTTTTTTTGCCTCATTTGCTTTAGGGGGAATAGACTGGGCACTGCCCTTTCATTTATTTAATCTCTAAGTTTAAAGCATTTTTGTGAAAAGCGCTATATAAAAAAATTTAATTGAACTGAATTGAAATTTTCAACACGGTGAACCAGGGGGGAGGGGGGGGGGGGTGCGGGGAGAAGGGGGCGTGTTGTCATCCCCTGGGATGTCTGTGTCATGCTTGCTCAGATTGTTCCGGAGTATCACTTGAGCAGAGTCACCGCCAAATTCAAATGTACGTCATTTCAAATAAATGGTTAAATCTGATGTGAGTGTCCTGTCTGAGTGAAGAAAAACAAAGAAAAAGTCAACTAAATGTGCACCTTCATCTTGAGCGTGCACTAGCGGCCTGACGAAAGGTGGAAGCTGCTTGGCAAGAACTAAGGGAGAACTGTGGAGGGTGATGAAGTTTATACAAGCTCTGGTGATGAAAGATGTTGCTGCTGACTACCACTCAGCTATGGCGGCAATTCTCTCTAGGGTGGTAGTAATGCAGGCGAGCAGTAAACTGGTGCTCTGCTCATTACAGTGGAGGCAGATGCTCAGGCTGCCCTTCCATTGAATGGCTGCAAAAGCAGTTTACTGGTCTTTAAGGAAGAGGAGATTGGATGATCTCACCCTCCTTTAATGTTCAATGAAATTGAATGTTGAATTTACTTTTAAGAAAAAGAAAAATAAATCTAATTATTACTCTTTAACTGAAAGGTACTGACTCTTAAATAATGTGTAGGGATGGACATCCACAAAGGCATCCACGCAAGGTGTCTTGTGCATATGGACACTGATTGGAGGGGTCTAAAATGTCATCAAGAAAAATCTCAGGATACTAGAGGGCACGCAATTAGCATGTATCATAAAAAGGATCAACCGAAGAAGGCAGAAAGTGCAAATATTCATGAATAAAACTTTGCGTAACATAGGATGGCTTCAAAGCGAATGAAGCTATGCGGCAGACGGCTTGCCCACTCATACACCGTAGCAACGACAAAGTAAACTACCGCTACGCTTAAATGCTGTCACTCTAAACTACGTCTACAACTAAATACTGCCACTTATGACGATGCTGTGCGTGGGGGTGGGTGGGGGACGGGCAAATAAGCCTTTCACCTGATCACTGCGCACAGGCAAAACCCAATTTGATTGACACTCCAGAGGGTTTTGAAAAAGCCGATGGAGAGGGGAAACGGTGAAAGCAATTGTTGGCCATCGCATCCGTGTCAGTCTATTATTGTCCCTCACGGATAATGACGGGCTGTCCATCTGCCTGCAGATTATAGCGTCCCGTCTTCAATCATCTTCCCAGTGACAGACAGGAACCAGATTGATCGTGCAAACTTGTCATTAGCAGCCTTCGCCACCCAGCAGATGTGTTTTGACCTGAGAAGCACGGCATATCCCATAGACACCTCATAGCATAATGCCAAGCATCACAACATTGTGCCCTACTATGCAAAACTGTATCACATTCAGCTCTACCATACGGTAATTCTGTTCGTCGCGACTCGCAATCCCACCCTGGACTTCGCTGCAGAAAGCTATCTGGTGTTACATTCTGGACTGAAGAAAATTTTGCCCAGGGCTACAAATGTAAAGTTGCTTCCCTGACTAACTTCTTGTTTACATAAATGGTATTAATGAGCATTGTTCCTGTCATATAAAAATCCAACATCATGCTTTGCTGCACCAATTCATATTACCCACTGCAGCATGTTGTCCAACTGGACAATGTATTACTTGTCACAGCTCATTTACAGCAATAAATCTTCTGAAATTTGTAGAATATGAGCTGGTATTATTTTTTGTTGGAATGTATCATTTTATTTACGAGACAAATAGAATAATTTGGTTTTAATTTAGTCACGTTCTTCAAAGGTGACGAAAATGGGGAAAGAAGAATTATGAAATGGTTTTTCCCCTTTTCATAAGAAAAAGAATAAGCATTCAATGAATCATAAAACTCCAAATAATAATATACAACTTAAAAATCAGCTTAAAAATTATGGTAGACTACTTCATTGCTTTGGGCTCTTCTGGCTGACTGGCAGTGTAAAAAGTCTCATTTCGTGGCAGCCAATTAAAACTGCTCATGAAGTATCTCTACACGAGAGTGTTCCTCTCTCATATTTTGAAGGGTTCTGTAGTTCATTGACATAACAAAGTGATTGATAATCTGAAAAATCAACTATAATGGATGATTTTAACTATAGGGCCCACACCTTTTACCCTCTGGCTTTAGTAATTCTTAGTAGAATAAAATGCTTCGATGTTTACTCACGGTTGAAGTGGAAGTAAAAATTCAAGTTGCATATCAATTCCTTATGTGGAAAACAATTCAGAGTTGTGACTGAGCTAAAGTTCGGTGTGATGCCTTGAATAACTTTTAGTTTGTTCTACTTGCTGAGGATGCCTCTGTCATTTGATTTCATTTGTGTACGATAGAGTAATTTCTGTGGACACTACAGCCCTTGCCACTGTGCTAGTTCAATGCAATAGTCATTTGTTTATTCAGCCAGATCTCCAGGCCCCTTGTTAATATCTGGATGGCAGATCTTTCTGAAAAGAGTGAGCTTTCATTTATGCTTTGGAAGTAGAATCTGTTCCGGTAGAGTACAATCCAATAGGTTGGTTTATTGACAGCAGTATGGTTATGTCAGGGGATAGAACCCTAGAGGAAGAAGTGGGAATGGAATCCCAGAGGAAGAGAATACAGTTCATCTCAGATGTAAAAGGTAAAGCCACTGGCCAGTGGCTTCGGGAATACAGTCAGGTTGAGTGCACACTTCGCCAGAGCCGAACTGTCCCACGGGAGGATGGAGCAGCTTGAAGGGAACTAGTTTCCAATCCTGATGAACACATAAGGATTAGGAGCTTGTCCCTAACCAACTGGACAGAAGAGCAGACTTAAAAGGGTTAAAAAGAATTCGGTCCCAATCCTGAACCCTGATTGGGCAAACTAGGGAACTTGTTCCGAAACTGGACAGAGGAACTAACTTGAACTAGGTTAATTTGAACAAGGTCCCAATCCTGGACCCTGTGTACGCTTGGAAGCATGTTAGAGTTAACTGAGGAAAGTAGAAAGTTTCCAGGAATTGCTTTCATTACAGAATACGTCACACTTAATAAAGACAAAGAGTTTCTACTAGGAATACCCACTGGTTCAAAGCACAAATAGCAAATTTCAATCTGGCAACTAGCAGCTCAAAGCAGGGAATTTAAATACATGTCACAGAGCCATTAGGAAATAACCATGAAATGAGACACAGCCAGGGAGGGGAAAATGCTCAAGATGTGAACCAATCAAAGGAAACATACTTGTAATGGACACGCAAGTTGCTGGAGGGGAAACACAAGGCATTCACACGAGGGTTGTGACAAGACATATTTATGTTAATGGGTGTGCATTTATCATTTAAGTATATATTTCCACACTTGCCACAATCAAAGGAGAAGGAAATGGTGAATGCATTTCAGAGCCTATTAGATATAAGCCAAAAACAACATCACTGGCCCTCATTTCAAACTGCTGAAAAGGAGCTTCTCTAAAACAGCAATTATCCCTCACTAATATTCTGCATGCTTTTTCCTGAATACAGTTTGTAATTTAGTCATATCACTGTGAGGAAATATGGGAATTCTAAAATAATAATAATAATAATAATAATAGAAAAAAAAACACCCAAGTATTACTGTGTGAAGTATAAACGCTGGTATATTATCAGGCAATCAAAACCTAACAGAATATTCAATGGCTGGCATGTTATTTTTATTATTCTTTTCATTGATACTGAATAGAAGCGAATAATTTATTTTTGTATTAGGGAGGAAATGTCAGGAAACCGGTATCTAATTATACTTGTAGGTAATTCTAATATAAATGTTACCTTTATTTCTGCTATTTAGTTGCAGACCTATTGATACACTGACAATAAATTATGAAGAGTTTGTTTCCAAAATGCAGTATATCCATTTTGCTCATTGGGACCATGAAAAAATACACCTTATGGTATGATTATCTAGAAACGGATTTTTGCACCATGTGTAAGAAGCACAGGGCTATCACTCTGTGGCGTTATCTCAGTTTTTTTTTTGTTTGTTTGTTTGTTTTGGAAACAAACTCTTCGTATTTAGTCCCAGGAGATGTCAGTGAGGAGGAAAAAAATAATCTAGCTAAGATCTTTTGAGGAGGCATCACCAAACTCACCCAAACCAATTTTGCCATGTTCAAGGACGCCCCACTAAAATACGAGATACACCATTGATTATCAAGTTTAACAATATATTTATTTGTGTGGTGTCACTGCTGGGCAGAAGTTAATTGCGCATTTAACCTCACAGCAGGAATGCCTTGGGCTTTAATCTGTCCTGGCAGATGAGGTTTGGTTGGAATGGCAGAGAGCTTCATGATGATACCTGCACTACGACAACCACCTGACCTGATGGCCATGGTTAGGATTTGAAGACCTTGCTGTCTTGGGCTTTTGGTCGGTTGGTTGTCTGACAGATTTGTGATATTGGCTCCTGTACTGAATGACTGAAGTTTGCACCTTTCCACAATAGGTGTCTAAGACAGTGAATTAATGAATGAATCACGACAAAGAAAGAATGAAAGCACACTTTAGTGAGGGTAAAATGTGAAGTCTCCTTGTTTATTTATTTATAGTTTCACCTTTTCTCTCTCTCTCTCTCTCTCTCTCGCTCTCTTTCTATAATCCTACTTAGTCACAAAAATTCCAGTGAAAACAGGAATTTGCCATCATCCACAATGCAGGTCACCCACCATTCAAAGCGGTGTGTCGCAGCATGTCACAGGGGCATATTAAATTCTGCTTCTAAGAGGGTGAACACATTTTTTCATTAAAGTATTGGTAGGCACTTGTAACAAGACTGATTTTGATAGAATTTTACATACAATCCATTTAAATAGCTGAAGCCATGTTACCACACTCAAATCTACAATAGTAGCTCCCCTTCTGGAAACAATACCGAGAACCTTCAACTTGTAAACCAGTGTCCTGCCCATTACGACACACTGCCACTTCAGATAAGTGTGCCATCAAAAATCTGGCCATGTATCAACTTTCAAGCAGCACGACCAGTTTCTGTAGATCAATATGGGTTTGACTGCCATTACACTGATTTTTTTAGGCTTCAGGGCCTGTGTGTGAAGCACTACTATTGATCACACTGTTAATCCATAACCAAGCTCACTCATATTGTGGATTGGAGAGGAAAATCATTAAGCAATAGCCAAGTACCCCTGATTCAAATAAAGATAAATTGATGAGGAGCTGAAAGGTGATTGAGCATAAATCATGAGACACATGAAGTATTCTTGTTAGTTGTCCTTCGGCATTCTCCTGGGGCTCGTCTTATGAGAAATGAACATATACTCTGATGAACATATAAGTATGTGCACGAATGAGCAAGTATCCAAATCCACACACAATACACACACACACACACGCACACACACACACACACACACACACACGCACACGCACACGCCCACACACACACACACACATGCACACACACGCACACGCACATGCACACACACGCACACGCAAACACACACACACACACACGCTCACTCACAAACATACACACTAGCAAATATTCAGATAGAGTGTGTATGAGACAGAGAGCGATAAGTCATCACACAGATTAGCATCTCAAATTCAACAGTTTAGCAGTTTGCATACCTGCAAATATTCAAATTTTGATGCATATGCTTGTTTTGCACTGGTTATAATGTCCTATGGTTTGTGTGCTCTTTTGTGCAAAACATTACCATTGTGTGTCCTTGTCCTGCCCTCCAATTCCTCCCCTTCCATCCCCTCCCCTGTTTTTGTTTTCCAGCTGAGTGATCCCTTTTAAAGATGAAATGTGGCTCCAGCCATTTTGGCTCCTGACCTTGAGGTCCTGGGGTCATATTCAGTCCAGTGGCCACCAATCGTTGTCTGATGATGGCTGTTTAGCGCAATCAAATCTTGTCACCAGGCACCTTCAAATGTCCTGCTAATACGGTGCCCTAAACCCACGCCTCTCTAATGCGTTTGATTTTCTGAGAGTAATTACTCTCTATGCTGTTTCCATTTCCCCCCACTAACAGTGATTTACAGCCTATGATAATATAAGTTACAAAAGCACTGTGCTCAATTCTTACAAATAACTCAAACATGACCTGACCAACCAGAGAAATAAATGAATAAATAATTGTAATTCATTCTAATGGATTAAATTTACTATACAAAATGCAACTACAATAAATTTAACAGCAAAAAAAAAAAAAAACACTAAAATTTGATCATTCTGATTCAAGGCTCCAGCCAAAACACGCAAATAGGGCTAAAAGGCAATAATCAATCAGAAAATTAAATCCTGTGCTGAAGTCATCTCACAAGTCTAGTTTAGTTGGGATAAATATATTAGGGAATTTCTATCCGAAAACTAAGAGCAGCCTCCAACCATGTTTGTAGACAGGTTGAAAAACAATGCAACCTCATGACACAATGACAAACTTTAAATAGATCACAATACCACTCAAATAAAAAATAGATGTAATATAAATTAATTCCACTTGAAAAATAAAGGATGGATGCTCTGGTCTGGTAGTGGTCCCTGTGGAATCGGCCAATCAGCATCCTGGGGTGCGTTTCCCAAACAACGACGGAAGTTAGCTTTGAACTAACATGGCACGATGCATCGTTAAACTAATGAACATCAGAAGAATGATGGTTTCCCAAAACCTTCGTACCTTGTTCGCACCACAGTAGTCTGAACCATGTTGGTTTGAGCGACGATAGTTTGAACCATAATGTTTTGAGCGATTGTTGCTCGAACAACAATGTTATCAGGAGCACACCGGTCTGATTTTCACTGCGGGAAGCTTTAAAACTTGGCATTTGTGCCTAAATATGGCAATTATGATCGATATTACAATACTAATTTGTCATTTTGGCATATTATTTTGTGATCGTATCCAAACTAGCTACAATACAATTTACCGTTTAAATGAAAAGGCAATGATTCTTGTGGAAGAAAAAAAAATATCTAAAGAACGATTTGCCATTTCAATGCATTTAATGAAATGAGCTCCACCAGTGAGTACAAAATTTTTAAATTCATTTTTCATGAACATTCTTTATAGCTATATATACGAAGTTTCCTTGCCTAGCATGACTTCTGTGGTGCAGTAGCTAAAGCAAACAGCATACAGCTCAGCAGCATCCGTATACTGAGAGTTTGATTCCCGTAGGGTAAGTAAGTGCCTTTTCCCAGGCTCTCTTTTTGTTCATGGCAACATGTGCTCCGATGAGCAGGTAATCATTAAATTTAGACGATTTGTGTGTCACGTTTTGATATATGTTTCCAGTAAATATTAACTTAAGGTCACCCACCCTCTTCATGGGCGTAGAAATACACGTACTGACAAAACATTTTTATTCCTTTTTCCTAGCTTAAAAATTATTCCATCGACTCAAAGAACAAAAAATGGCATAAGATCATAGAAAAAATTTATTCTGAGGGCCACAGATTGAGATGCAGTGCAAAGGATGTGAGGGGGGAATGGAGGGATTGCCTGATAGACATTACTAAGGAGAGCAGCAGCTCTAAGGAGTGTGCTACAGAGTACTGGTGGTGTGAGCCCCGGTCTCACGGCCTCCTCTCACTCCTGAGGAGAGTTTTGTCATTGCTAAGCTCAGAAGTGCTGGCGGGAGTCCCAGGGGTATAGGTATCTGTGGTATACAGGATTCCCTAATATGAGTGTCTTCCCCCCTCTGCCCATTTCCTCTTAGCCCATTTACACCTTGTCCCTTGCAGTTTGATTCCCAGGGCCCCCCAACATTGGGCACCCACACGCAGGACCCCTCAGCATCGGCCCTCCCCTCACTGGGCCGCTCCTCATTGGACCCCCTCTGGCATGACCTTCTGTGTGTCAGGGCTGCTCTTTCCCCTGAGTCTCCAGAATCCTCTCAGACTGGCAGTTCATCTACGTCCAGCACAGAATAGCCATCACAGCAAATGTCCAGCTCCCTGAAGATGACGCAATCTCTGTAAAGGATGCTGAAGATGACCATGCATTCCACAGACCATGAGGAGTGACAAATGTTATGTAAAAAGACCTCCATCGCCCCCACCCCCTTTCTTTTTATCAACACTTTCCCTTCCACTGTCATTTACAGATATAATGATTTCTATCATATTCACAGTTGCAAGTGGGCAAACGACATCCTCTCCTATCGATACATAAAAATACATGAAGGTAAACAGCGAGATCATATGTTCTTCCCATGACTAGCAACACAAAGTCACGAGCTTTACAGATTTACTCAACAATACTACCATCTTGAACCATGATCCCGTAATGTAGGCTAATTAACCACCTCTCGCTTTACTGACAGCAGGAAAAAAACAAGTGTTGAACTAATAAACTTGTTGCCGAACATTAAAGTTTCTTTGCTAACGCATGTGAAGGCTACAAGATACACAATTCCAGAGATCCAACCATAGGCCTACACATGAACAGAGAAATACAACAAAAAGTGTTTTTCCCCAGTAGCTACATTTTCAAATCACCGTGTTGATGTAATATATGTTTGTATAGCAAGATTGAACATTTTCAGCTACTGACCTCATGTTTACCTTTCGTGGACTGCATTTTCCGATGCAATCACCCGGAACTAAGCTTCTAACTACAGCTGGAGAGCAGTACTTGGAACTACACAACTTAGCGACAATGGTTGCGAACGTTTGTTCGAACTACAGTTTTGGGGAACACCTGCATCATTTAACGATGTTTCGCACTACATAAGTTACCTAGATAGTTCGAACAATGGTTTTGAGAGACACTGGTGCCACAACTACATAGTTCAAACTATGTAAGTTGCTAACTTACTTAGCCACTACGCTTTTGGGAAATGCAACCCGGGGCGATTGCTCCATTAGGGGCTCTGAGTTTTTTTACCAGCAGAAATTAGAGGTAATGAGATGTAATCAGGAGGCCACGCCCACATCCAAAATCTTCCCTTTCCTCCTCCCTCTTTCTCCTCCTCTCCCTTTTAATTTCATCTCATACTCTCCTTGTGCCAACCGCTATCCCCCTTTCTATCTTTTTCTCTCTCTGAGATTACTCCTTCCTCGTCAGTTCTCAATTGTGGTCTTTGTTTGGGGATTGCGTCCCTAATAATCGCACTGCTTTGTAATGTGTCTGTTACAGCCTGAAACTGGTTTCATTTCTGGCTGCATTCTCAATCGACCTATCACTTTGCAATGCGCAGGTGCAGAATGCTATGAGTGGCTTGTCTCTCTGGTAAGGTGAAGTGGTTGGGTGCAGGGTTTTCTGATGAGACAGGTGGGCCCTGTGAGATGACTTATCCAGTGCTGTGCATCAAACAGTTTTATTTGTTTAATTATTCCACACCAACCCAGTGGGACCAAGCATCACTGCCCATAATTTTTTTTTTTGCCTAATACATTTTGCAATTACATTGCTTTAGAACATGAGTTCTTCGTTCCGGTGGCCATGTCTGTATTTTAACATGTACTTTGAAGTTAGACATTTTTAGTCATGTTAAGGGTCAAAATGATTCATTTATTTATTCATTCATTCATTTATTCTTTTTATTTAATCTTTGTCTTCATGTTACAGGATGAATACAGCGATCTTTTTTTCTTGAGCCTCTTATTCATTTTTTGTTTGCATTTGAATGAACTTTTAAAGCAACCCATGATTATGTATCTACAGGGAAGATATTTTATTGTTCATTTCTTATTACTTTATATCTGTTTTTACTTAATTGGCAGCCAGTGAGCAGACAGATGTGAAGAAAATAGTTTCCTTGATTAACAACCAACTAGTTGATTTATTTATAAAACTATGCAACTTGGCTACAAAACAGTGCACATACATTTTTAGATGAGGGCCGGTTTTTAGGGTATACTATCCACCACATCGTAAGTCATAACTTAGCTGTAACACAATCAGTATTTGGATAGGTAGCGGTGATTGTAGTCCATAAACAAAAAGGCTTTGAATTTGGTTAAGAAACACTGGAGATATTGTGTTTCAGATATTGCGTTTTTACACAGGAGAGCTGGCCAAAGCAGACATTTCATTGTCATTTCAGACATACACAAACTTACCACCTCATCATGATAACCAGTTGCAACATTTTATTTTTTTGTTCCACTCATTGTTTCAGTGGGCAAAAAAAAAAGCCCTTAATTAAGCGGTTTGAATTAAATGATTTGTTTGACACACTGAGTCATTGATTATTGCGTGTTTACACCATCACTTCAATATTAAGAGGCAGTGGACAGAGCTCATTTTCTCACAAATCAAGTCAGGCTATATTACTGACTGTGTACACAGATCCAAGTATGAAAGCCCAGCAGGGAAACTGTCATCAAAGATGCGCTACATAAATCCATGAGGCTCTAATTGATCAAACTAGCAATGGTTGAAATCATGATATGATTGTCATTAAGCAACCAAACCAGACACAATAAATCAGTGTCGGTAATTCATCAGTTTTAATTAATCAAATGGTTTCTGAATAATTTGACTATGTGTGGCCTATATCTTCCCAAAGATTTAAAAATGAGTATCTGTTGCTTTAGAGTGGGGTGGTCCAGTCATGTCCTGACGGAGCCAGTGCGGTTTTCACTTTTTGATTTTCCGCAGTGCAAATATACCTGATTCTAAGATAAGATTTGTTTAATTTGTTCATCAAGCATATATTTTTCCACATTTCCCTTTTAATGTGTCACTATATTTGTTTGAAATTGTAAATTTTAGTGGCTCCCAGCAATGTTCTTTGTAATGAACATTCAGGGTGCTGATTCATGGTTGGCTTGATCAGTTCAGAGAGGATTCAGAGGACCTTGAGCCTGACTCGTACTGAACAGGCCTTTCAAGTTCAGAGCCCTTCAATGATGGCAATGACGTGACAATACGGTGCCAATCTTTCCCATCCCTTGAACTACAGATAAATTGTTTGACTTCCAGTCTTAACTCAAGGGCCTGCTGGGTTAAATTATGGACTGTGGACTGCCGGGTAGGCGTAATCACTGAGGAGACCTGGGGTAAGCGAGTTAGGTTTCGACACCTACCAGCAGGAGCACTGCACCCCTACTTCGTCCCCTCAGCAGGATACATGAATATTACGCTCCTGCCAAGTCTGCTGGAAGATATGATATCAATGTGTGGTGTAAACCAGGGTTTACCAGAACAACATGACACAAGAAATCCCCCATCCCCCACCACCAACCACCACCCTCACCCTCACCCCCACCCCAGCCTGCTGTAGCACTACTGACACAAGTTGGCTTTCAACACTATGATTTGAAGTAATTTCTCTCTCTCCCTCTCTCTCTCTCTGTCTCTCTCTCTCTTCTTTCTAGGAACAGAAGGGACATACAAGCTCTGCCTGAGTAAGTGGGTGATAAGAGGCTTGAGAGCTCAAAGGCACTCGTTTCTCATGACATTTTCCGTAGCATAGCGGCCAGTTTACATTCTCCAGTGTAAAATCACTTATATACTGTTGGCAACCCTGCTGCCAGTGCATTACTGTAAAGCTAACACTGGACAGAAGTGTACTGCATTTCATTTGACGGTAATATACTGTGAATTAATAGGACAGTAGCAGCACCGTAAATTCACATTTTATTGCTGGCAACCCTGCTGCCAGCACTTCACTTTTAATTTGCATTAGAAGTTTCTGAGTGTATAGCAGGAGTTAGCAACTGTAAATCCCTCTGGACTTTATTCTGAATTCATTTAACACGACTGCCGTTTCTTTTACATGACCCCTTTGTCAAACTCACTGCCATCCTTGCACTATTGGCCGTCAGTCTGCTCAGTACCTACTGAAATCAAAATATTTAATTCATCCCATGAGTTTGTTTGCTGCTGAACACCTGCAAGCTGTGTGCCTGCCCTTTCACTCAACTTCGTGCGCTGAACCTAGAGAATGGATCCTCTCAATTTGTTTGCAAATTATGGCATTGCAATGTTGAAATTACGAAACTGCACAGTGTTTTCTATATTTTTGAACAACAATAAAATATATAAATATATTGCAGGCAGTTATATTTCATTGCTGAGCTGGCCTGCTTAAGTTGTATATTGATGCCATGCTAAATCTTTGCCTCAGATCTCAATTATAAGAGAAGACACAACAATGGCAATTTCACTCACTGAGCACTTAGGAACACCTGTGGACCTTTTACTTATGTGAATATTCTATCAGCGAATCACATGGCAGAAAAAAATCATGCAGATGCTGGTCAGGAGCTTCAGTGACGGTTGATAGCAAACATTCGAATGAGGAAAAGATGAGATCTTATTGACCTTGACTGTGGTGTGTTTGAAGGTGCCAGACAGGCTCAATTTGGTATTTATGAAACTGCTATGGACAGCAATTCCCAACATTTATACTGAAAGGTGCAAAAAACAAAACAACAGCCAGTGAGTGGCAGTTCTGAAGACGTAAACATCTTGTTGGTGAGGGAGGTCAAAGAGTGGTCAGACTGGTTCAAACTGACAAAAGGTTTCCTCACTCTTTACAATATGGGGTTAGCAGAAGAGCATCCCAGAATCCATAGCATGTTGAATGGGCTATAAAAGAAGACCGTGTCTGGTTCCGCGCAGCCAAGAACAGTAATCTGAGGCTGCAGAGATCACAGGCTTACCAAAGTTAGACGGCTAAAGATAGTAAAAATATAACCTAGTCAGATGAAGTTCCCTTTCTGTTGCAATAATTAGATAGTAGGGTCAGAATTTGCAGCCCACAGCAGGAGCCCATGGACCTAACCTGCCTTGCGTCAACTTTTCAGGCTGGCAGTGTAATGGGGCAGGAAAAGTTTTCATGGCACACTTTGGGCTGCCGAACACCAATCAGTTATTTTTTTAAATGCAATAACCTATCTTCCTGACCCAGTGCATCCCTTTATGGTCATGTAACAATTTATTCATGTTCTAATGGGTAATTCCAGCTTAATAACATGCCATGTCACAAAGCAAAAGTCATCTCAAACTGGTTTCATGCTTATGACTTCTTCCTCTTTTCCAAAAAGCACATTCCCACTAATCTGCGGGTTTGGCTGTCCTTATTTTACTTCTCCGGAGATGCTTATTTTGGGCATATTCTTTAACCTCGGTCGTGATTGCCTTGGTACCCCTTGCCCATTTGTCATGCCAACTGGGGGCTGTTGACACGCGTCGCTTTCAGGGGACGCCCTAGCTCTTCTCTTCCTGACATATCTAGACATATCCATAATTGTTGTAGCATGGGTTTTTCCAGCCGGATGCTCTTCCTGATGCCAACCAGTTATCGGCAGAGGGCCTAGCCTTTGGTCATCCAAGACCTCCTTACAAGGCAGCAAGTTTGTTGTCCGCAACCCCATCACCCAGGGTTCCGCTCGGTTTTGTGGCGCCGACCATATTTGCCAGTGGAGTGGTTCTTCAGTCTTATGTGCATTTTATAGAGGGTAGCTGGGGTTCACTACACCCCACACACAACCTCCCCTACTCTGCCTGGACGCAGTTTAACATCATACCCGGGAAGTTGGTATCATGCTTATGACAATAAATGTAAAAATATCCAGCCCAGTCACCAGCTCGAACTCCAATACTGTGCCATTGTGATGTTGTGCAGTGGGGAAATCGCAGCACAAATGTAAAATGGACAGGTTTGCAGTTATTATGCGAGTATGAAGATCCAGTCTACGAATCAAGAATGGAGGCAGAGCACAATCCAACAATAAGGTTTATTGATGGTAATACGGAAACAGTAGGATGGAAACCAGAAGAGGAAAGCATGTAGCAGGCCGGAGTATACCCCTGGCCTGAATATACCCTGGCATATTCCGGCCTAGGCCAAAATATACTCCCTGAGTCTAACTCCTTAGTCTAGATTAAGTTCCAGGGCAAGTTATTTTGTCAACTTAAATGTACATTACAATACTTTTTTTTCAATTCATGGCTAGACTTGCTTCACATATGTTGAAAATGCTCTGTAAACATACTGTACGTTGTAAGGGTCAACTCAGACTTTGCTAAGGTACATACATTGTACATGTACTATCATGCAATGAACAAAACCAGTGACAGTATCAAAGAGTTTTTTTTAAGTCTTCTTCTTATTTCTAAGTGATAGCTGAAATTGGGGAGACTGGGGTTACTTCGGCCACGGGGTTAGGTTTGTCACCCCAGTTTTTTTCATTGCAAACGCACCGATGGGAAAACGAAAATGTACAAATTATGTGACATCCCAGCGACGTCATCTCCTGAAAAGAAGAAGGACTTGTAGCGTCATGTTAGTGTTTTCTGCCTAAATAACTGAATTTTGACCCAAATTGTAAACTTTAAGTTTCTGAAAGAAATGTGTCAAGCTTCTTTGAAGACAAAGACTTCCACTGTTTTTTCTGTTTCATAAATGTATGTAACTAAGTAATTAACAACACATAAGATAAAGGCCTGCTGTGATCATGAGATGAGAAATGTGGCCTGATTTCCAAAATGGGAGCACGGGGCTACACTGGCCAAGCAGCATGGGGTTAGTTCGTCAGGGCGCTGAGGTTGCCCCGCTTGTAGGTCCTGTGTTAGGCCTTTCTTAAAATATTCCAAAGTCAAATATAGGAGCTGATTTATTGTTTTCCAGACACTTATAGTGTCTTAATAATTCTAATATTTTCATTTATTTCATGTTTTTGACAGAGGACCTATGAGGGCCTTTGTTTGGAGGACACAAGTATGGGTTTGTAAGGGTTTGCGCCTTGCAGCCCCTCCCCTTTCTCATTCTTTCACCTCCACCTTAATGGGCCACAGGTGGGGCCCATTAAAGTGGAGGTGCTGGCAGAGTATTTAGGATTGGCAGGTGCCAGCCTTGGGGCCTCTGCATTTCATTCCATTCCTTTGTCAGTGGGAATGTTTGCTGCTCCTCTTTGGTGCCCCGGTCCTTACTGATCATCCAAAGGTGGAGAGGAGTGGGTCCAATGCTTCTCATGCAACGGGTGGGCACATGAGGACTGTGCAAATGTCAGCTTGCTCATTTACATATGTCATAACTGCAACTCTGATGGTGATTATCCATAAATCATAGCTTGTGTTAGTTCATTGTAAAAATAAAATAGTAAACCCGGGTATGGGGTCACTTCGGTATGTTTGTGATATATCGAAAATTGAATATTGTGACGTAAATATATGTTATACTGAGATATTGTCACTATAAGTTTGGAAGGCAACATTCTGCACTACACATATACCATAAAGGTATTTCTCTAAGTTTTGACAACAAAGAGTTACGGAGCCAAATACAAAATCATGACGAAGTAACCCCGGTCTCCCCTGCATTTACATCTTCTGTGCTGAAAAGCTGCAGTTGTACTCCAAACAAAAGATGTTCATAATACATGTACCAGACTTTGTTATTGTTTACATTTACCTCTGAATAGTGCATTTCGAGTTCTATTTCTTTTGTGGACTTCATGACTTCCCTTCAAATAGGATAAGAAACTATAGCTGCTTTCTTGAATAATGGTCATGTAAGATGAAATAAAAAGTTTAATGTATACACATGTATAAAGGCATGTTGAATGTGTTTGCAGAAGGAAGATGTCTCACATAACAACTACAGACAAGCAGTTGGACCTAAGGAACAGTGCCAGGCAGCCCATAAGGAAACAGCTGTCTTGCTGTTTTTATAGCAGGTTTTATAGTATATCTTTACAAGAAGAGGCTGCTAGCTCCTTGCCCTACATGACAACAATGACAACAATAAAATCATATTTATGCAGTTGCACTCAATGAGTTCTTAATGCAGATAAAAACAACACAAAAAGAATACAATAAAGACAATACTTGAACAGCATTCTATGCAATGTCTGTATGTTGAACCCCTTTGCTCAGAAGCCAAATCTGGCTATTTATGTGTAACCTTATTTAAGGCTTTATAATTCATTATTTATAATGGCGGTAAGACCATGCCAGTAACAATCAGCTTACTAACAGTATATTTTACCGCTGTCCAGACAGCATTAATATCAAATACTGTAATTTCACGCATCACTGTAAGTTATCCTGTTGTCTCCATATATGAGTCAGCTAACGACATTTAATATTTCTTTTGAGGAAATGTAGATGTTTTAACGTTTGTGAAATAAATAAAAATTGAGATATGCTGTAGTATTGGTTGGGGTATAATCGGGCCCAGAAGGGTATGAAACAATTGCCTATTTTAGAATATGCCCTGGGTATATGAACTCAACAAGCCCAGAACATACCTTGGGTGAGAAAGAGGCTGGCCCACAAAAACTCTCAGCTTGAATGTGTGGAGTACAATATAAGGGGGTATAAAAGATCTAGCCCAGAAGATAATGTGGTAAGAAAAACGACCCACTTTTATCTTAAACAAACATTGTTTTTCTGTTTGAACATAATCAGGAGAGCAACACAGTACATCGGGCAGTGGATTGTACCTACCACCAACTTGGTGCCCAAATCTTTCCTCTGCAGGGAGAAAATTCAGCAACCATAATGTGTCAGTGTTAGCAAAGTGTGAGTTGACCATTACAATGTACTTCAACATAGCATCTTCAGCTCAAGTGAAGCAAGTCTAGCCATTGAAAATATGTGATCTTTTGACTCGTTATAGTTATATTGAAAGTTTAATAACTTGCACTAGAACATAATCTAGGGGGAGGGGAGGGTACATTTTGGACTAGGCCAGAATGTACCCCAGGTATATTCTGGCAAGGGGTATATTCCGGCCGGCTACACCAGGATGACTGCCAGTTGGACTGCATACTTCACCAAAGCCAAACTGTCCAAAGGCTGAATGGAGTAGCTTTAGAGAAACTCAGTTTGAATCCTGATGACCATTGAGAGAGTTTGTTCCTAATAAACTGGACAGACTTCGAAAGATTACAGTCCCAATCCTGGACCCCTGATTGGCTTAGGAGCTTGTTCCTATTAAACTGGAAAAGGAGCAGATTTGAACTGGGTTAAGTGGAATGCAATCCCAATCCTGGACCCTGCATTAGGCTCGAGAGCTTGTTCCAGTTTACTAAACAAAGAAGAGGGTTTCTAAAAAATTAAAGGTTAGGTTTCACTTTCTAAAGACGAAAAGTTTTTACCAGGGAATATTTACTGATTCAAAGCCCAAATAAGATCATTGCAATCCAGAAACTTGCAACTCAAAATAGAGGGTTTGATTACACCTCACATCTACATCAGGAAGTGACAACAAAACAAGACACAGGAGGGTATAAGGACACCCGCGAGACGTATAGGGGAGGCCGGGTCTAGTTGTTACACTTTATCTTTTAACGGCTGTAGAATTGACATTATCGGGTTTTTGTTATCAATATGCACTGTAAAGTCAGATAGTTTATTACACTACATGACTGATTTGCAGCAAACCCTGTATTCTGTGCATGTGTAATGCTGGTGAGGAAAAAATAGACCCCTGACACCTGTAACAAACTACCCCATATATGGGGTTGTTTGTTACAGGAGGGGTAGTTTGTTGCAGGTTGTGGGCCATTTTGTTACACTTAGAATTTGCTTAAGTGAGACGTGTTTGCCAATTAAGTAGGCAAGTTAAGGGGGATGCCTTACTACTATTATCCCCCAAAGCCACAGTAAGGAACCTCTTGAGTCATTCTGTAATGGCAGTGCCACGTTTTGTTATTCGTTTGTAATTTCAAGGCATCTTTCTGAAATACAAGAAGGTAGAAAGTCATTCAGTGAGGTAATTTGATCTTGCCCAAGTTGTTACATGTTTTGGGGCAAGTTATTACTGTAACAACTTGGGTTTATCATCATCATCAGCAACCTTTCATCTTTGTCCCGATTTGAAATGTTCCAGTGCAATCTTTACATGGGTGTGTCATGACAGTGGTTAATGTCTTCCTCTCTCATAATACCGAAAATCTCGGGTATGTATCAATTACACTTGATGTGAATCGAAATCTCTCAAACACCAAGAAAGTTACTTTTTCGAGCATTTTCCTGAAACACTAACCTACGACTTTCGACCTACGTCCTTCTGTCACGTAAAGACACGGGTCACCTTCGCGGAGCAGCAGGAAAAATTAGAGCGCCGTCTGTGTTTTATTATCGGAACTATTTAGAATATAACAACATGGACTATAGACCCGGTCTCCCCTACCAATCAAAGGAGACACGACCTCTAGACATGCAAGTTGCTGACTGAGAGGACGCACAAAAGGCACAAGAGGGTTGTGAGACTTGTGACAGCAAGGTAGTCATGTCAACATGGGCCAGGATCTTAAAGGAATGTTTTCCACATTTTTCGGAACCCATTCCACAAATAATATTGGCTTTTTAAAGGAGAACCTACTCAGTATTAATATTGTGTTCCGAGAGTTTATGAATGTGAAGGTAGGCCTATATGAGCCCACGTAAGTTTTAAATTCAGTAACATAATTTTACCAGCTGCTTTAAAACGGAATTTGAAGAATCACGATAAAATCAAGATGTTTAACTCCACTGACAGTAGTTCGGAAACAATATTCATGATGTCGAGCTTACCATATGCAGCCAAAAAATGACATCAATTTGATTTGTGAACGTAGGGTCTCATCTTGGCGAATATACCGAGCATTTTATTCTGCTGTCACGCCTGCATGCCTTTTTGTGTATTTTAAAAACCATATCCCCCCAAATATATGAATACAAAAATGCATAACAAACTTAACCGAGTCCATGCAAGGGTAAAGGGTTTATTAATTCGAAGTATCTGCCGCTCATTTAGCGCCTAGGTCCTGAGGGTTGCGCCGTTTCTAAGTTTGCGTTTGATGGAAAATATCCGCGAATCATATGCCTGGGATAGTAGGCCTACTTCCACATATTCGATTAATGGTTGAATTAGTAGTCCTTAATAAATCTTTGCATTGACGAGAGGCAATTTGGAAATGTGACGGGAAGGGGACTATCGACAAGACAAACAGGTAGCGGAAGGGAATTCTCTTTCATCTTATTATCTTGTCTCAGGCCGTCCAGTTCCCTCTCCGAGAGTTGAGAGACGAAGCAGTATCATACAGACCCAGTTCTTATACGCACGCCTTTTCTAATTGGCTTTCATCCTCTCCCAGCTTTTTTTTTTTGTCTTTCTTTTGTTATTTGAAATCTGCTTCAATACAACGGCTCCGTTCCAGGTATTGGTGAGAGAATGAGAGGAATGTTCTGTTTCTGACAAAAGAGTTGGGAGTCTCCATTTACATAAGGACAGAGCCTAGATCCTGATGGAAGTTCTGCAGCATCCCTGTCTCTTAGCAACAGTCTGGCACTCTTGGTCCTCGTGCTAAATTCAATGGTGCTCTCCTTTCTTCCCTTTCAGGCGGAAACTCACAATAAAATGTCAGCCTCCAACCTGTCTGTGCCCCTTAAGGTCATCCTTTTTTCTTCCTTTTTTCTCGTTTTCATCTCCAATTAATGTACGTGTCTGTTGCTTATTTTCAGGGCTTCATGCGAAAACTTGAATTATTATTTTTCGCAATTAGCCTAATATTCACAACCATCTTGGCCGGAAATATTAGCTAATGAGAGGAAAGCATGGGATCTGCGAATACTGGGGAGATAAGAGGCAAATTGGAGACATCTGCAACACAATGGGTTTGTTAGGGAGTAAATCGCACGACCTGAGATAGGCATGCTGGCGGAGGGCTCGCGTCAGTTTCTCCACCAATTGAGTTGAGACGGGGTGGCGCTTGGGGAGGGGAAAGAGGGTCCTCAGACTCTGCCCCCTTCTTGACGTCAGACTCGGAATTGATGACAGAATCCAGATGCTGGAAAGCAGTGTTAATGGAGGGTCAAGTTGGGACAATAGTATCCATCTCTGCATTCATGGCACTCCTGTCGCCAAAGCCATTTTTGATTGCTTCATCAAGCAGAATCCGATATTGGGCACCGCAGCAGCACGGAGCCCTGCCTCTACCACAGCTCAGACCCTTTACCAAGTCTCTCTGGAAAGTGCCACAAACAGGTTATAGGCTACTGTTTTAGCGTCACCGTTGAACATTTCTAAACATCGATTGAATCCTTTATTATGCGTCATTTTTAATTCTTTATACAAGCTAAAATGTATATAGCCTACATTTCATTTGTTCCGACTGCATGGCTCTACTGGAGCCGTGGGTGAAGGATATTCATGGCTGAGAGGATAGTGCGTAATCAAGAGACAAGGTGGACTGAAGCCCGGCTTAAAATATTATTCCAGAGAATTCCTCAATTATTCATCGTACTACTTTTTCCAGACAATCACTTTTGCTCTGACATTTTTTTTCTTTCAAGAAAAAAACTTCCCGCAAACTTCAGAGACAATTGCGAAAATCTTCGTGCGCCAAAAGGCTGCTCGCTTAGAAATAAAAAATGCGAATGCACTGTGAAAATGATTGATTTGGAGAGAAATGGCGAGCCTTTACAAATATTTAAAAACTTGGCTACTTAAATATCAATGTTCAACAAAATATTTTATATGTGCAACTACCCGTGAACTTATGGAAAATTGGTGGGACATTTTAAGAAAAATATGCAGAAACTACTTTTTCGCACTCGTTCTATAAACATGCCAATTCAGAATACAGGTCTATTTTTGAGAGTAGCACGCTACCAATACAGAAAAAGAAAACATCAAGAATGCAATGAATAAATAAATAAATAAAAATAACAATGAAAAAATAATCCACGATTTTTAAAAAAATCCATAATTTACGGAAAGACAGCCGACTCACTTGTTCTTTGTGTAGTTGTCAGCGACTGTTAAAACGTGTATTGGGGTTTAACAAGTTTTGTCCACAAATAGGCTAAAAAACATGACAATCAATGATATTGCCAGGTATTCCGCTCAACCGTGCACTTTTTCATTGCCACGGCCACTCAAAGTAATACACAACCCGAAGAGTCGCGGGAAATGATAACTTTATCGAGTTCAGGTGTTCATAATAAATAAATAAATAAATAAATAAATGGACAAGGAAATCTAACCGTAATATACAGTTATTCTGACTTAATAAAATTACTGAACACCACTATGGCGATTATTTGAGTTGAACGTACCTAAATTTAAAATAAACCCAATAAATTAAGTTAGTTTATTAATTCAATTTAAATTATTTTTTCCATCAATTATGTCGGTGCAGGCAAAGTAATCTGCACTGGCTTAGCCTCCTTTATACATGGAAAAGAATTAGGTGTCCCACAACAGCCGTTCGAATCTGAATTGCGCGAATGAGTCATATTGAGTTTGAGTTTTGTAAGACATGACTACTGATATAAAAAAGTCCTCTTTCTTCTGCCAAAAAAGGCTGAATCTCTAGATTAAAGCACGCACTGAGATTTCACCAGATTTTTCAGATGCCTGTAAAAGTTGTATTTCGAAAATTTGGCGACGGTTTCCAAAAACTTATCGACTTCATGACTTGGGCAACTTGAAGACAGGTGGGCCCTTTTCATTTCTGTAGGTCAAGCAGTAAAAATGCATCGATTAGCTACACGTGTAATTAATTATTAATAACAAAAACGCAATTTGCTCCATGTAAACCGACCCAAAAAATAAAAAGATAGGTTCTTTGTACCCAACTGCTAGGCAATGTTTCGGCTTAAGAATCAAAACCTGTCTACTATATTTATTTTTCAGAACCAACGCAATCAGCAATGAAAAATCACATGCTGATGAAATGTAAAATAATTTTCATCGTCATATTTTGGCTGCTACATTTTGATGACGTCTATATTGATGTTTTCTTTTTTCACACGTCACTCTTTTCAGCACAGCTCATGAACTGTCCATAAAAACATTTTGGCTTTCCAAGTACTTGTGGAACCCTCGGTTTTCCTGAATGCACAAGAGGCGTGTTCAAGATAACGAGTGCCTGCATTTGTGCGCGCGTGCCTTTTCACGCAATCTTGAACAAGAGCGAGCGGGCGCACTCACAATCTGTCAAGATGGCGTCCTGCAACACATATGAAGTGTTCAGACAAGCTCTCCTTTTCACATTATCTGATAGCCATGATTGTTCATATCTGGACAGTGATGCAAGCGTATGGTTAGCTCTTCGTTAGACCAAGATGACGAGGTTTGTTCCTTGGTAAACTATATTTACCTGTCTGGCAGGTATATTGAAGTGTTTCAGACACATACAAAGTGTATTTCGTGGATAAACTGTAATTAGTTGATGTCACAACCACGAGAGTCAGGTTGTTGGATGCCATCTTTGCTCGCTTAAATAAACACCTCCAAACGGGTAACACATGAGCTCGCAGGCACTTGGCGGGGCACCCCCGTTGTGGAGATATGCGTACGCTAGCTTGCGCGGGCTCCTGATGTCTTGAACACACATCAAGTATGTGAGATACGAGCGGCATATCATAAATAAAGCGGAATGCCTTCCGTCATCAGCACAATTTGCATCCGCATTTTGCGATAGGTTACCCAATATATCCCAAATACTAAGTTCAGATACTTTCGCAAAGTAAAAGCATCAATATCGCTTTTAGTCAAATTATTAAACCAGTCACTCATAATGAAATGGTACCAGCAGTCATGCACATACGTAAAACCCTCTTGGAGTTGAAGTCATCCTACCTGCAACTTATTTAGCCTAGCTAAGTAGGCCCAACACTGATTAAATTAGACGCGCCAGGATCTCCTCCCACTGAGAGGCTGGTCTTCTCTTTTTTGTTCCGCTTACTATCCGCAAAAAAATTAAAAAGTTTCTAGTCTTACCCACCCAGGGTCAGCATACTATAATGCCCAAGGTCAGAACTGGGAGCCATTGAGTCTCCCTGTCATTTCTCAGTTGCCAGCCAAGTTAATGACAGTCGCAGGAGACAGGAATTTAGGAGCCGAGTGCACACAGGCCAACGGATTAAAAGGCCAAGCAAGGGACACTGGTGGGATTAAAAAGAAAGGCCTCCCAGCTTTACAGTTTAGATTGAATTCACAACGTTTACTGGTTGCCCAGACAATATACAACGCCTCTATCCAATTTTAATGAATCCATGAACACATATGAGCTGTTGGACGACTGTTTCATCAACGTATACTTGAATCGTATGTGAAATCCTCCAAAATTTTGTGAGAGGATACAGAATATGCAACTATGTTGACATTGAATCAAAGCAGAGTACCTCTGATTTCTGAGTGAACAACAGTACAAGAATCTCTGGTTGGGCTGGCCCAGCATAAGCAAGATAAAGCCACCCCCATGGGAACTGCCTATTATATTTATAACTCTTTCAGTGCCGTGGGCAACTGTACTTGCCCAATGATGTAAGATATCAAAGTCAGATGCATGATAGGTTTTCAACAGCTCAGGATAACTGCATTTTTAATTCCTTAAAAATCTATTTGGCTCTCAAAGGGTTAATGGAACACAATTAAGAAAAGAAATTAGTCTCCTTCACAACACTAGAGTTCAGACTGCAACTGCAGATCTGCAGAAATTGACCAGTTCATGGTGAAATGGGGAGGACATTCCTCCATAGTGTGGGGATGTTCCATGGCTGGAATGAGCGACCACCATTCGTAAGGAGGGCAGGAAGTTCTATTCTGATCTGTAAGGAGTAATTACTTCCTGCAGGTGGGCCAGGGCTCACTTTTTTCTTCAACATAAGCAAGAGTCAGGACTTTAAATCAGATCCTGGCTCTAACTGGCAGCCAATAAAATGATCAGTGACAGCTATGACCGCATGATTTTGAACTGTATTCAGTTTGGATGAAACAAAATGGTTCCCTCGTTCACAGCACACATACTGTATACATATTCATAAACTTTTATCTGGAAGACTACGGAAAACGCAGGTGCATCCATATCATTTGAACATTAAACCTGTTCTCTGACTTCCAAGAATCAATGTATTTTGAATATTTCGTGAAAATAATGTGAAACATGGAAAATATCAAATGACAAAATTGTAAATTATTTTTTTCAAGTGTAACGCCCTAGTCTGACTGCCAGCCTCAGTCCTGCCGCTCGCCCATATATAGTGGACCCACAGTCATTTTCCAGGGTGCCGGTTGTTGATATATCATTCTCCAGTAGCTATTTCCCTGAATGCTAGTCCCTGATAAGTATTAGTAAAAGAGGCTAATACTAATTTAATTTCCTTAGCTTTCTCTTTCTCTTTTTCAGTCTTTTTATAACTGCAGAACATTAGTAATTGTTTCATAAACACCCACAATTTTTTAGAATTATAGATGCTTAACTTCTGGGTTTGTACATCTTATTCTTCTCCAATTGTATAGAATGTACATATTCTTTGTTTCTCTCTATTACTCAGCATACAGTGCACAGTTAGTATATATAGTGAAGAATACATCTGAATACACCATATTCAGATGAGTGAGGCTGTCAAACCAATGATTGCACCTTTCAATTACATGACCTGACACGTCCCCCTTTTTTCTTTTTTATTTGGAATGGGGTGGTGAAAGAGCACAAAATTCAGTGTGACAGGTCAGCTAAAATTCCAAATAGTCCATAATTGTTTGATCTAGTCATGGCACAGATCAAAGTTCTGTGGCAAGAAGTGTCATCAGGTGGTTTTAGAATCTGAAGACTTTTAAGGGGTTAGTTTAGGTGACCCAATTTCACCAAGAGACTCTCCCTTTGATCGTCTCTCAGTGAGCTACCCATTAGCCCTCGAATAACTTTGGAAGATCCTGACCATCGAGACCTTCTATTAAAACTAATTATCTTGTTCTCACTCATTAATTTGTGTTAATTTTCATTAATATTAGGTCATTGGTAAAGTTATTGTTATTTTTGGTAGCAACCACAGTGTATTAAAATTGAAAAGCATAGTACATAGTACTTCCATATTACCCGAACAGTCTCATCGAGAGCATATTATTCAGAATTCTAAAGAAAAGAAAAACCATTGCTCAGTTTATTGATTCATTTATAAACCATCTTTTTGTACTCAGTCAACTCGAATTCATCACCAAATTGTGGTGTTGATATTATAAGCAGCAGAGAGATGAGCTCCTGCAAAAAAATGAAATCATGGTGGTCAGTCATTGTTGCCGAGAATCACAAATTCGTCATCCTAGCCCTTCCTCACAAGCTCCCATTCATGTTTCTGTGAGTAATTGGACGGAAAGTGACGAAAAGGCGGTATGATTCTCTGAGTGGAATTTCAGAATGGACACGTCACTGAAACCTCATTACATAAGTACATGGAAAATTTGACATCTTAAAATTCTAAATATTTGAAATATTCATTGAATTTTGATTGAATTTGTCAGTACAGTCTGATAGGGCATACACTCAATCTTTTATTTTAAGGTACTTTCATACAATTCTCCTGTAAGGTTTGAAATTTGTTGTCCTTTCTGTATGTGCCGGTGATGTGGTAGCAAAGTGGTTACGTGTGCTTTACTTGGGATCGAAAGGTCCTGAATGCAAGTCCTTACCGCAGCTTTCGTAGTGTCTTCTTGGGCAAAAACACTTCACTCCCACAGTGCCCCACTCCACTCAGGCGTACAGTCAGGTACCAGCAAATGATTGGGGAAACATGACTAAGAGCTGGGGGTTACCTGCAATAGCCTGGAATTCTAGTCGCTTCATTCTATGGAAACCGGGGTTAAGCTCCTGATGAGCCTCCTGGCTTGGGACAGACTTTGCTTTTCTTTCTTTTTTTTTTATGTGCCAGGTTCAGGTAAGATCAGTAAAGCATCATCAGCACTTGCCAAGGATGTTCAAAATACAAAGTAAAGATCTTCAAAACTACACATGGCTCTGCACACTTCATTTTTTGCTTATTGAGTTGAGCTGCTCTTGTCATGCAATTTCATTTTCATTTTCTATTTTTCAGTCATTCAATTATATGGCTGAAGCTAAGCAGGTGTTGGCTTATTTAGTACTTGGATGGGAGATCACCTGAGAAAATTGAGTTGCTGCTGGAAGAGGTGTTCGTGGTCCAGTCAGATGCAATCTTCCCTCTGGTGGAATAATCCCCAATGCCCCAGGGCAGTGATGGGGACACTGTACTGAAGGAGACGCCGTCTTTCAGATGAGATGTAAAACCGAGGTCCTGACTCACTGTAGTCATTAAAGATCCTATGACACTCTTCGGCAAGAGTAGGGGGTTCCCCGGTGTCATGGCTTAATTCCCGACCTGGCTCTTTCAACCTGCCACTAATCACCTGATCTATTCGGCGATGCAATTTGTCCTCTCACTCTCAACCTCAACCCCCAGGGCTCCCTTGAAAAAAATATTTGATCTCCATGGGACTTCCTTGGTTTATTAAAGGATACATACAGGCAAACATACAGGAAAATACATCAAGGCAAATTAATGAAATAGTTGAAATGAAAATGAAAATCATTGACAACATTAAGGATTCATGTGTTACACTTACCTACCTACTAGTCAATTATAGCAAATCAACCAGGCACTGATGCAGCAATGCGTCCCCACACTCCATCTTTGACTGCGGGTATGATGTTCTCGTTCTTATTGTGGAATGCTGCACCAGCTTTACATCAGATGCAGCAGGATCCATGTCTTCAAAAAGTTCCACTTCCTACTCATTAGACCACAGGACATTATCCCAAATGGCTCAGAGATCAACAAGGTGTTTTTTGGCAAATGTAAGACAAACCTTAATGTCCTCTGGGTTAGCAGTGGTTTTTGGCTCTCAGCTGTGCAATGGATCCGAGTTTTCCCCAGTCTATCTGGAATCCTGGGCCCTGACCTTCGCTCAGGTGAGTGAAGCCTGTGATGCCTTAGATGTTAGTTTTTACACTGCCACCCCCACCCTCCTCCACACACACACACAAACACACACACAGGCTTGCAAACTTAGTGGGTGTTTATAGTCAGTTTCTAGTGCATTTTTCCAAATGAGATTTTTTTTTTTCTGACCAAATACTTAGATGTGATTAACTGCTTTCCCTCTCAAAGAGAGCAAAACCCTTGCAGGGAAAGATCACAAGAAAAAAATATTAACAATACCAATTACTGAAGAGCTGAGACTTCCTGGTGCACAGGGTTTACTGCAGATAATGCGTATAAATGTAAGGAAAGTGCAATAGTAATGTCAGATACAAGAACTAGCCATAAATCAAACTGCGCGGTTTTATATCCATCGGCACTGATCACATTGTCTCTTTTCTCAATTTTCTTTGTTCCAGAGTATAAGCCCTGCAAGGCATCTCTGTTCTTTTACTGTCCATTCTGCCACCTTCAAATGCATCAATTTTGAACCTTTTTTATTCAGTTAACCTTTTGGCACATGCGTTGATATCTCTCATTTCAGACATATTGCAGGTCCCTGTGTTTACGCATCTGCTTTACATGGCTGGTTTTTTAATGTTTTCTTTTTTTCCTGTTTTTGGTCCATGCAATATTTGTACTTATAGCAAAAAACTTTGCTAGCCAGCTGAGCACTCTACAATTGGTGTAACCTACCAAAACCCACACATTACGGCTGAAAGTCTTCTATGAACTCATACTCATTATTCAGTCTCATCTTCAACATGGTGTTATGGACAGCAACATTGGCACATACTTTCTCAAGGACCTGACAGTGTACACGGAGCCTGTGCCATTCACAGATCATGAATAACCCTAAAGATTCTTGAGTCAAAAAAGTTACTTGCACAGTGCAAAAATTTTTATTTGCTATATACAGTTATAATCCAAAACATCATGACCACCAGCCTAACGGGCTTTTGGTCAAGCATGTGCCATCAAACAACCGATTCACTGAGGCATGGACTCTACAAGCCTTTTAAAGGTTTACTGTGATACTTGGCACAATGACAATAGCAGTAGATCTTAGCCCTGCAAGTTGCGAGGTGGCGCTGCAACGGAGTGGACTTGTTCTAGCACATCCCACAGATTCAAGATTGGATGAAGATCTGGGGAATTTTGGAACTTCGGTCAACACCTGGAACTCTTCATCGTGTTCTTCAAACAATTTGCACTCTGTGGCAGGTGCAGATCATCTGCTGAAAGAGGCCACAGCCACTGGAGAATACTATTGCCAATCATGGGGGGTATATGATCTACAACCATGTTCAGGTAGGTGGCACGAGTCAAACACATCTACATGAACACCAAAACAAAGGGCTTCCCAGCAGAACATTGTCCAGAGCGTCACACTCCCTCTGCCAGCCTCTCAAAGTGAATCCTTATGCCATTGCTTCCCAAGGTAAAAGTCTACATCTCCAATGCTAACAGGATTTACTGGATCAGGCAACATTCTTCCTTTGCTCCAAGGTCCTATTCAGACGTTCACGTGCCCATTGTAAACAACGGTGGACAGGTTAGTATATGATTTGAGTTTGTAGTGAGTTGAGACGTCTTTCTCTCGTAATGATCAATGTAAGCCTCACCTTCTTCTGGTAACCACTATTAAAATGTTCAGCCCTTTTGTTACTTCGGACCAGACAGAATAGCCGTCATTGCCCTCAAAGAACCATACAAGCCCAACAACCTGTTGGCAGTTTGTGGTTTGTATTCTTTGGACTACTGTTGTTAGTCACTCACCACAGCTGACCAGGACCAGCCCTCAAGCCTTGTCATTTCAGAGATGCTCTGACCCAGTCATCTAGCTGTAACGATTGGACTCTGTCAAAGCAGCTCAGGTGTTTACACCCACCCAAATCTCCTGCATCCATCACATTGAATATGAAAACAAAAGTTTTTTATTTATCATCTAATATATCCCAAATCACAGCCTGTGTCGTTGTGAAGAAATAATCAACATAATTTGATTCATATGTGAGTGGTCATAATGTCTGAACTCACTGATGTGTATGTACATATAATAGCACCATAATTCATTGGACAATGACTTTTTCTTAAGTTATTTTGGTTCTCTACTCTAGCACTGAGTTTGAGAGGATACAATGTCAATCAGTTTTAAGTGCAGACAGTCAGCTTTGAGGACGCTTTCATGCATATCGAACAAACCTTTTAGAAATGACCTCACCATCTGTACATGATCCCACCGCTCTACCCCTGACACCTTCTCAAAATTTCAGATGTATATAAAACATATATAAATAAATAAAAATTGACAGCTTAACATCATGTAGAATAAAGTAATCATTTGATTTGGCCGCATTGCCTTTGATTGCCATGGCTGCTTGAAAAGTGCAATCACCGAATACTGTGCTTCTTCCCTGGTGTTGCTCTGGCAAGCCTGTACTGCTGCCGCCATCTTCAGCTCCTGCTTGTTTCCAGAATGTTCTGTTTATGTGCGAATGCTGCAGTCAAGTCAAAGGTCACATTTTTCCCCAACCTGATGTTTGATGTGAACATCAGATCCTGAACTGCTTCTATATAATCTTGTGCATTACACTGCTACCACATGACGAATAGCTGCTGATTGGATGATTGCATGACGAGGCAGGTGTAAATTCATATCCACACATTCACAGAGCACTTTATTATGAACACCTGTACATTGGCCTATTCGTGCAATCGTCTCATATTCGTCACGTGGCAGCAGTGCAATATATACAGGGCACGCGCTTCATCGACTGAGGTTTAGCGCCGCAAAGAAGCACACAGAAACAGGGACACCGCAAAGACTAAGCTGAAAGACCGCTATACAATGAGACAATATTTACTCGCAGTATGCCTTGCATTTATTCAAATAGCGCTTTCCCCTCCCCTTTTTGAAAGAGCGTAAGCAGCGGGACCCGCCTTCTTTTGAAATTAGACCGCGGGCTCTATCATTAGATCGGATGGCAGCCCTTTATGAAAAGTGTTTTGCATAATTACATGCCAAAGCCAGGACAGCCAACCTCACATTTCATGGGTCAGAAAGTATCAACAATTGCCACATTATTGTCTATCAAACTCAAGCTCCACCAGCAACACTGAATATAGAAAAAAAAACTTGTCTGCCTAATTTCAGATTGGGAGACTGAATTTTTATTCTGATAACAAAGCAAAGCAGATTATTGTCGAAGTGACGACTTGTTTACACAGAGTTATAAAGTTCGGAGGACTGGTGGAGATTTCAGGGGATATTATTAGAAGTTAGACAAGGGGGATAACAGGCCCCGTCAAAGAGTGAGTTATTTTTAAAGAAAAACCGGTCACTTTATGCCTCATGCCACTGTCATTCAAATGTTCTTGAGGACAAACAGCTTCAAAAAAATTGTCAACTTTATTAGGTATTAAGTACATGTTTTAAATATTGTAAATGTTTCTCCGTGGTCCAAATTTCAACAGCGATTCTCTTCAGCACAGTAAAGTCTTAATATGCAGTTATTTGAGTAACTATTGACCTCCCGTCAGCTTGAACTACAGTGGGCATTTTCCTCTCATCTCTTTCATTAACAAGGCATTTTCACCCAAAAACTGCCATTCTCTGGGTCTTGCTTGGACTTTTTTTTTTTTTTTGCTCCATTCTCATTAATGTCAAAGATAATCAAACCATCCTATCTGAAAGCAACAGTCATTCCGCAAGCAAACTAACTCACACTAAACCTCACGACCGCAACTGGCTCTAAGCTACCTGTAATCAACATTTTTCTTCGGCATTCATTTTCTTTGCGAGACACATTCTAGAAACAATTATGAGAAATTTAAATACCATTTCGGAACCTACTGAAGACCCTTTAGAACAATATCTAGCTTATTTTCAATATAGACAATGGTGTGTATACTTTTTTCAAGATGGAGAAGGCCAAAGTTATGTCTTCTCTTGCAGAGCAAAAATCAACCGCGGATATGTTTTGCTAAGGGCGGTGCTAAGAGTCAGTAATAGGTTTTGAATTGAGAAAAAAATCAAATGTCGGCTATATAGAATATATAAGGCAATTTAATTCTTGCCAATTCAGGAAAAATAATATCATCGTCAGTAGACACCAGTATTTACAGTAGGTGAAATATAAATAGACGATTATTTACATATTATGACTTTTGTGCCTATTTATCAACGTTTAAATTTGAATGTTCTTATACGTTTCCAACCATAATTGAATATGACATAATAAAGTGACACAATGTATTTGTTACATACGAAAAATTAAATGGTGTTTATGAAATTTAGTCTTGCTTGATCTATACATAATAAAAATTTGACTTTACTTGCAAATATTTGTAGCATACAAATAGTTAAGTAGTTTACACAAAGCTCAGTACTGTTTGGTCTACCTAAAAAAATCTTTGCAACTTTTTGCATAAGATTATTAAGTAAATCAAACAGGATTTTTTTTTAAATCAGTGTGGGAGATATTTGAATTTGGCAAATAGTCCGTGAGTCAAAAGAACGGTTATTTGACTGAATGTATCACTGGCATAAAACGAAGGAGACCATATTATTGTACAGATTCATCTGACTTATAATCATATTAACAACTCACTTATCTAAGTCTCTGTTTTTACGCCATAACAAAAGAAGTAAAGCATTTTTACCATCTTAAATGAAATAAAAATATTATTATCATTATTATTTTTTTACTATTGATGTTGTTATTATTATTAATATTAATTGCTCAATTGCTCGCCTGCATGATCTGTAAAAATTGCAATGACTGAGTATTTTCCTTCGCTTTAGCCAAATCCCTAAAAAAGAAACAGCGTGATTGTCACAGCTTGTGTTCAGTTAGTAAATAGATTTTAGAGGGGAAAAGACTGCAGTAATCGAGAAGCTGGGGAAACAGAGGGAAGAGGAGAAAGAGAAATACCACTGAGGTTTAAGATCCAATTTATTTTCTAAAAAATTAGATTTATTTGTGTTGCAATAGCTTGTTTTGGACTTTCAAACAAAATTGACGCTATCATGTAGCAAGCGGACATTGTATACTTCGCTCGCAGCAAGGGATTCAGGCGGGAAAGAAATATGCAAAGAATTGGTGACTTCAGTGTTTCAAAATAACTCATAGCGTAGAATGGTTGCATTTTACATCATGAGCGTCAGTTCTGCCCGCTGCTACCCTATAATATACTGCGGTAACAATTCAACGCAATGCCCATCCTCCACTACTACTACTACTGCTGCTGCTGCTGCTGCTGCTGCTGCTGCTACCAGTACAATTATTAATAATTTTAATACGAATCTTTTTATCTTGCAATGAAGAGACAATTTTAAAAAATTAAAAATACAAGGTAAATAATGGCATAGTTGGATTTCTTACACCAGGCAAAACAATATGGACAATGATGAACAGCAATACGCTTTATATTTTATTTTAAGTCCTATTTTATCTCTTGTTTTATTTTAGACCTACATTTGGATTAAAATAATCACAGCTTTCATTTAAAGCTCAGGCTTTAAATGAACTTGTGAAGTTCCCCCCAAAAAGTGGAGTATTTTAACCGGAAGTGTGTTCATCTGTAGTTAAGCATGTACATTCTAAAAGAAAAATAGCCTATTTTTAAACTGTAAATAACACTGGTCACAGTGCAACAATTTGCCCAGCTGCCCAGCTACACGGTTGCGTTATCAGCTGATTTAATGGAACAAGACAGGAATCGATATTGCGGATTTCACTAAGCACTGTAGACATATAGACCATAAGTATTTTCGCTCAAACTTCTGAAAAGTGCAATTAATCAGGCTATTTTTTCAGAGAGAAACAAAATTTTGCACCCTGAAGAAACATGTTATAGCTCTTACATCTTCATGTCATCGGCGATACTCTGTGCGTGACCAATTGCAGTTATTTTAATTACAGAACAGCGCCATCTGGCAACTGATGTAAGTAGTTCACTTCTCTTGAAATGCACACAATAATGATTGTGTCTTCCCTGTAGTTTTCACACAAGCTCACGCTTATGCTTCCATGTTACACGAAAATAAAGGCTACTAAGGCGTAGGCCTTCTTAATGTGTGCTCTGAGCAGTAAAAAGGGATATGCATCGAACACTATACGATGTATAATCTAAACGTCTTTAATGGTACGTTCACAAGGTAACCTATCCCACTTGTAGCAATCTGACTGCGTCAGAATTCTGTTCATTGGTGATAATTAATGAGTCTCAATCTTTTGGCAAACAAGTAGGCCGACCGAATTTTAGGAGGTATAAATAGTATTCCCTCGCAATATAATAATAGCCTAATAATAATCATCATCATTATGATGATGGTGAAGAAAACAACATCTTAAACTGTGAAGATATGTAATGTACACTGGACAATGTTCCGGTTTACATCATCTGAAACAGAGTATACATAGTACCTGCTCAGACTAACATGTATGCAAGTTGGCCAGTATAAAGGCCCATTTTATCGCCTCAACTTGGGCCTAGTCAAAGTTTATTTTGAGGTCAATTTTAGCATACTCAGAGCTTACACTACACTTAAAGCAAATGATGGTCTACCTTTTTGAGAGGGGCATAATTTCAATATGTTCCTGCATTGTAAAAGAACATTTTGCTTACAGTGAGTGTTGGACAAACATTAGGTTTACCACTAATTTGGTGGTCAATTTGAGGAACAAAACCTTGGGTGCTTGCACACATGGTAGAAAACTGATCATTGAAATGCTAACTGACACGTACATAATCTTGCGTCGAGTCTACAGAGCACGTATAGCGCCGCCCTAAAGAGAGATAGCAATTAGCACTTTCGTTGCTTTCGCTCGTGCAATGGAACCCAGGACCAGCAAATTTGTGAGAGCTGAATGATAGATTATGGACCACAAGCCCTTGCTATTGTAGCGACTGGACATGTCGTTCGTCGTAGTTCTTGATCAGTCGTGTCTTTATCAATTGCCGTCGAGTTCACGCCGAAGGACAGGTCATCAGATTTTTCTCAAGCTTGTCTCGACTTTACTTCCCAGCCACCCTACAAGATCCCTATACCGTTGTGACGTTTTTATCAAGCTCAATGAAAAATAGAGAGGAAAGGCTGCTGTAGGCTTCGTTTCTCTGGAGCCCGTGGCGCTCTCCTTTTATGGTCCGCTCTCTTGGGAGAAAAGTTTCTCGCATGCATGTTAAAACGCACTTCGTGAAGTTTAAGACTCGCCATGGAGTTTTCATGTCATTTCGCCGCTCAGTCCCGAGGAGGGCATTGCTGTATGAACTGCGCGAAAATTAACTCGTCATTTTTGCTCTGTGCAACTGCGTCATTGTGCCTAGTCGGCTCCGTGAAGTTAGAAATGAGCTTGACTGGATTGATTTAATTATTTAAATTGACAATGACTTGTGTTCATGCCACACAATTTTTAAAATTCAACAACCAAAAGGATGCAGTACATCAATTAGACTTCATGTAGTTTTACTATTAACTGAAGGTAGCCCATGCTTTCACTAGCCTCAGGGATTCACATCCAGGGCGTGCGAAATTGACAGCAGGACAAACGGCATGATACAGTATAGTAAAGACAGATGTAAAAATGGTTATGTAGTAGCCTATTTTTCTAGTTAATTAACTTAGTAAATATACGAATGAATGGATGAAAAAACGAATGAACGAATGAATGAATGAATGACCTAGGGTTTCAGATCAAAGTTTGAAGACTGAGTATAACGTAACAACAAATGAAACATCGTTAGGTGCACCAAGTTACCTTGATCAAATGCTAAAACACATTGTCGAGAGTTTATAAAAGCCTTTGAGCTCAGGAATGGCTCAATGCTTCAAAACAATACTTTGCTGGACACATCCCCTTAAAATTCTGGTCCATATTGACATGATTCCATTGCATGATTTCAGCAGATTTGTCAGCCGCACATTCTTGCGGCGAATTTCCTATTCTGCAATATCCCAAAGGTGATTTTATTGATCCATGTCTTATGACTGCAGATTCATTTTGAAGTATACTGAAGTCATTGTCCTAAATATAAAAACAGTTTGAGATAATTTCGCTTT
The DNA here is from genome assembly GCA_029721435.1 of Gymnothorax reevesii. Classification (NCBI taxonomy): domain Eukaryota; kingdom Metazoa; phylum Chordata; class Actinopteri; order Anguilliformes; family Muraenidae; genus Gymnothorax; species Gymnothorax reevesii. Next base: position 23,630,120 of record CM056574.1, on the reverse strand, counting down.
TTGATATAGCACATCACTAGGCAGGAAGTAGCCATTAGAAGATGGGAAAGTTGTGGCAAAGGCATGCACAAGATCAGGACCTGTATCCAGATAGGCTGTGGCTGTAAAAAGATAATCGATCATTATTAAGGTTTGGGGCCCAATGGACACCAAAAAAACATCTGCCATATTGTAACACCACCAGCAGCCTGAACTGTTGACGAGAGTTAGGATGGGTCCATGGATTTCATTTGATGATTTCTAATTCTGACCCTAACATTACACCCTAAACATGCCTCAACAGAAAATGAAATTCATCAGACCAGGCTATGTTTTTCCAATTCTCAACTCTCGAGTTGAGATGAGCCCAAGTCCACTGCAGTATCAAATTTTGATTAGCTGACTCATCTGCCTCAAGGTTTGGCCTGTTGTCTATTCTGAGAGGCGTAACAGCTCACAGTTGCACAGAGTGGTTATTGGCATTACCATGGTCTTTCTGCTGGCTCAAACCAGTCTGGCCATTGTCCAGTCACTTCTTTCATCAACAGGATGAGTCCAGCTGAAGAACTGCTGCTCTCTGGAAAATCCCCGGAGATCAACACTTTCAGATACTCAAATCGGCCAGTCTGGCACTAATAGCCACAGCACAGTAAAAATCACCGAGATCACTTTTTTCCTATTCCGGTGGTTGCTGTGAACATTAACTGAAGCTTCTGTACTGTGTCTGTATGACCTTATGCAGCAAAATGCCATCACATCATTGACTGACTGGATTGTACAAGTGCACTTGTGTACAGGTATTCCCAAGAACGTGCTCAATGAGGCCACATGAATGCACCTATGCAAGAATATTTTCATTGAATAACACACAATTTTTCCAAAAATATTGCCAACTAGACCGTGTTTATGACAACTTGAAATGTATTTGGTCCTGAAATAAGAGTTATTACTTGACCATAAAGCTGGAAATCTCCAAAAATGTCTTAATGGCAGAGGGTAGAAAAAAGCTATGATGCTTAGCAGACATAAATGGCATATACAATCTGACTGTTAGCATGGGCGCATCTTGCAAACAGAGCAAACACTAGCAATTATAAGACACCTTGCTGTTTACCTATAAACCTCCAAAATGAAATTACATTATTACATTACTGTTTTGGCCAAATGATATTTAGGATTGTCTTTCTTCTTCTGCATCTTCTTTCTTCTTCTTCTACTGCTGTTGTGTTTGAGGATGGCCTTCTGTCTCCGCACTGTCCGGCTCCAGAATCTCAGGATACGTGCACTTCAATTTTCTTGCTGGAATAACTCTGTTGCCTGATGACCGTGAAGCGCGGCATCCAACTTTGCATTCTATTGCGCAAGTCCCAGAGAAGTGTTCACCGCTTATTTGTTGACGAAATCCACAGTTCAAGCCACTTCAGCGATCTACGGAGAGTGTGTGGAGATTTTGGCATTTCAACTCAGTTTCTGTGTAGCTTCCATGCGTCCTAAATGTCATCTGATGAAAAACCGGAGACAAAATCGCTTTCTGTAAGCATTCAAGGAGCTGAAAAACTATTAGGCGCACAGACTTGCACCCAAAAAAACTTTTTAAATAAAATAAACGAATTAACAAATGAAACATTAGATTTAGTTAAAAATTTTTTAGCTATGTCAAGTAGTTCGACACAACTGTTTTAATAACTTTGCATTGAACTATCAGATTTTAGGCCAGTGTAATTATTTACATTCATCATTCATACGTATGTGAAGCCAGTCATATAAATCAAAATGTATTATTATTATTTTATAACACAGATACCCGGCAATGTTTGACACCGACATTTTTGCATTTCTGTGTTTGAAAATCAATATAGTAATTGAGAAAGATAAAGCAGTTCGACGTGGTTAACGCGATTATGATTGTTTTCTCCTCGGTGGCAGGTCTCGGAATAACTTCAAGGCAAAGGCAGTTCTAATATAATACACAATAACTCTATTGAATTTAATTATTCCCATCTGACGAATGTTTTCGTTGTTTACATTTGTATCACGCATGAGAGCTTAGTGGACATGAGAGGCTGTCCACAATTGTCAGAACATTTATTTGCATGTTCTTCATGGAATACCTTCAGAGCACTAGCGCCAAAAATACGTATTCTTAAATTTCAAATGTTTTTGTGATTTTCCCGTGCTACCGCGCGTCAGATATGCCCGTCCCATCAGCCACTCAACCCTTTTGCAAAGACGAGGTTGCTTACATATGAGAACAGCTGTCTGTTAGTCAAACTTAGCTCTCAGAATGTTAGAAGGCTTTAAATCATAGAATGAAAATGAGGACGGTACTTACTTTGGATGGTTTTCCGTTCTCCGAAGTCCTGGGTTACATTTCAGCGAGTCTCCCCCTCGCTTTAAATCAGTATGCATAAGCTTATTGCATGTAATTCCTCACTATCGGTGTGTGTGTGTGTGTGTGTGTGTGTGTGTTTAAGGGTTACTCTAAAGTTTATATTTTTGGGCTCGTACTGAAAATTTCGTCAAAATCGTGTAATTCAGAAGGTGCGAGCACATTTATACAATTTAATGAATAGCCTATCTCTATACGCCATACTCAGATGCGCGCTCACACTCATGCATGCGCACTCAATAACTCTCACACTATTACGCTGCAGTTTCTCTTTTTCCCTCTCTTTTCTACAATTACAAAGGCTTGTGCCCCTTTGTAATTCTGTGCTAGATTTTTTTCGCGATGAACTTTGCCATTTCGGTGTCCACCGGCCCCATTCTTTAGCATTTGCACTGAGAGCGCGGAGCCACCGAAGGCAAGAGAAAAGCGAAAAGCGTCGCTGTGTAAAAGAGTTTTTTTTTTTTGGGGGGGGGGGGGGGGGTTAACGCGCATTGAGGGGAGGGGGGAATAGCAAACAAGAAAGCGATATCAGAATGGAAAAGAATGTGGGAGAGTAACGTAAAAGCCAAGAAATCGTCATTAAAATATTATATTTAATTTTTTTCTCTCTTCAAAAAATGCATTGGGACTATTACAACCTCCCAGACAATACTGTAATTTCGGTATAATCTTAAACGAAATAAATAAATTGATAGATAGTAAATGCATGCATCTTTCATAGTGGAGAGCGAGGCCGTGCAAAGATGCGTGGCGCACGCATACAGGACGACCGTCATGTCAGGCAGTGTGTGGGGACGATGCTCTGGGAATGCTAATGAGGGGAAATTAACCCTTTGTTAACACTGCTCATGACAGATGGCAGGGAATGAAGTTCCAAAGGACGACGCACTTCTACAGTAAGTCTATGAGTTAACCAGTCAACACAACTCTAGCAAAGTGTAGTACGTTACCTCAGTCTGCTGGGGACAAAAAATCACGACTCAGCCATAGACTGAAGTTTAAGAAAGCATCTTAACGCCTTTTAAATAGATCTCACGTCCAATTACGAAAATATTTATCAAGAGTAACGTCGCTTTCCCGAAGATATTCAAACCTCAAGTGTCTACTTGTTGATTCTTATACTACGGCGTTCTAGATGAAGTAAATCGTTCCTAAGAATGTCTTTCAAACCTTGTAGAAGTAGCCTACTCCACTGTAACTGCACACAGTAGGCCTACGCATGCGTTGTTAATGCACTTTTTAAATAGACAACAGCGTAAATAAAGGACCGATAAATAATATTTAAAAGTTTCGCAGCCACATTTGTATTTTTTCATGCATATTGAGTGAAAATGCTTCCATAGTATAATGCACCCCATAAAATAAAAGCTATTTCAATGATTCGGATCGAGACTGACATCAGCAACATAGCCTCATCCGGACTCGTCATTCAGTGAAGTCACCAGACCAAACGTCGCTCTAGCACGAAAAAGGGGACTTTTGGCGTCCGTATTTGAGGTTCAGGTTAAGGTTAGGTCGTTGGAGGGTAGGGTCGACTAGGACGTGAAATTACGACGCCAGAAGTCTTAGTTTCGTCCGATATCGACGTTTGGTTAGTTATCATCTCTGCATGAGGAGTGGAGATGAGACCAGGCTCAACACCTACAGCGTACTTATTGTCGGTCCATGTACTACATGTTTTTGTATTTATTTTGCCACGCCTATTTGTCGCATCCGTTGTTTTAAAGAAGGCAGTCTATTCAGCGGGTCAAAGCAACGAAATAACTATGACCAACATGAGTATACAAAACGCTTGAAGTCACTGATTTGGAATGAACTAGGCCTACTTCGTTTTTCATAACTATTTAATTTTTACGTGTTGATTGGCAAGAAACGGGAGACGCGCGAATTCTTCCGTCGATTTTCTTGTTAGTAGCCTATACTTCAGCATAAAAACATTTTGCTTGTAAGTCTTTGTTAGGTTCATCCTAAAAGCCCGTATGAAGATGGATTTCGGAAAAGCTGCTTTAGTAAAGAAGGTTGGTTGCTTAAGGCCACCGAACGGTAAGCATCCACTTTGATGCTCTAGATCCAAGAAGGTTATTGGAATCCCCATCACTGTCTTGCGAGCGAGAATGTCAACATAATAAAACTTTGTTTCTGGAGAAAATCATGGCTACTGAACGAACAAGAAAGTAATGCAATCTCCACAAACTAAAATTATTGAAACAAACGCTCGCCCCTCACATTTCCTATTTGATTCGAAAATTTGGAAGATTATGCGTCATATATATATAGTAGCTACAGCCGTAATAGCAAAAGTTAAGTCACGCATGGGTCCACGTAGTTTTTGCTTTAATTATATTGTCGTCAGATATGTGTATTTTTTTGTGCAACTGAAGTAGGCTACGCCAACTTGTCATCATTATGAGGGTATATTTCAAAATGTGACTTCTTAATTCTGTTTCGGTAGGCTAGTTACTAGTCCAAAATAAGTTTAGCAGCTATTTCACTAATAATGCCATTAATGGAAATAAACATAGAAAAAAATAAATGTCAAAATTACAAATCACAATATCACCAGTGTTCAGTGTTGGCATCATTTTCCTTTATATATTTGCCACAGGTTCCAACAATTGGGCTACCTCATTTGACCAGGGATCGCAAACTATTCATACATGAGCTGATACCGTCTTCCAGTTCACAGTATTGCCTGCAGGCCTCTAGGCATTAGCTGTAACCGACAGAGCAGTTGCGCACCCACTTTAAGCAAATCTGCATCTGAAACCCAGGAGTTGGTTCAGTTGTTTTCGTTCTCGGCCTATTGGGCTTTCCCATTGTACTGAAGTTGACCGGAGGTCTTACGAGGTCCCGGGAATGACAGTTCTGCGAATAGCTGGTAGATGGCACAATTTTCTAACATTTAAAATAGGTAGCCTACGCGCTGAGCGCGGATCGCTGACAATTTAAAACAACTGATTTTAAATAACAAACGATACTTGTTTCTATGATTGCATGCGCATATTGAACAGAATACATGAGGGATAACAGCATACACCTCACAGTATGTGGCAAAATGAGGACGTCACAATTGACCCCAAATCACAGGCTTTAAAAATAGCCTACAGTAAATGAACTAGAACTAGTGATTAACGAGCGACTGATAAGGCAAATAAGCACCGAAAACACATAATAATAATAAAAAATAATAATTTTCAAGTGTTTTTGGTGACAATTGCAAGGTACACTAAATAGAAATTCGTCAGGATTGTTTAACTCACATAAATACTCCATGTTGGCGAGCTGTGTTTGGCCCCTTAACAGAGGTCATTGCTCTGTCTATCGTGTATTGGACAGTCACAGCTCGATGTTTTGGTTGGACATTTCAGCTAAATGCGTTAGCTAAAACGACAAATGTACTTCCCGGGTAAGACAAATCCTAAAACCAGAATATGCAATTATAAGTAAGAAACTTGAAACAAAACTACATACCTGCTGCAAGTGAGAAATTAAGACTGGAGATCCAAACATCTTCCCAGCAGGTGTCGTCATGGATAACAACTGATTAAACAGTTCGAATTACTTGATAGCTCTCTCTCTCTCTCTCTCTCTCTCTCTCTCACACACACACACACACACACACTAATGAGGGAGCTAGCGTACCACTTTTACAGGAAGAATGCCAACAAAATACAATGAAGATCACACGAACCTTTCTATCGCATTACATTTTGTTTAGAATATCAGAATCGGCATGATATAGGACCTACGTATATATTTATGTGCTGCAATGTGGAAAAAGACAGCAAACGATGGCCTTTCGCCAGAGATTTTGAGACCCATGCGAGTTGACAGAATAGCAGTGGATAGAGGGAAAACGACAGAAATATACAACGGATGGGCATACAATTAGTCATACTTCTTTATTGTTGCTCGCTGTCAACATAAATAGCCTAAATAAATAAATAAACATCGGTCTTTGTTTTGATTATACCTCACGTGCATGCTGATTTGCTTCTTTTCGGCTTAGTATGATTTTTCGCCAACAGAAAAGCCAACTTAACGTCAGTTAATACTTATTATATCAAAAACAGGCATTGAAGCTTTCATATACCACGAGGAGAGTCATCGGGAATGTAAAAGAATCTCAAGTAAACATCACTTCATTATGGGAATTTAAAAAGTGAGCCTATTAGAAGATAATATCAATCCTAATTATTTTCCATGTCTTGCCTTTAAGGAACAACAAGCGAGATCAGGAATGCGCGCACGTGCGCTGTGCAAAAGTACGCTTATACATTTAAAAACTTCATTTTGCCAAGGTGCAAGACGCTGGACGGGGCTATAAATCTGTCTTCCCTGCTCAAGTTTTTTTTTCTTGTGAAGAAATAAATAAAAGTGACACTGAAGAGAGGGAAAACTCATTAATTCGATGTCCAACGCTAATGAAGAAACATATGTGTAAATTACAGAGTTCGCTCGCAAACCACGCGCTGTCAGCAAAAATCAACCTGGTTAAGCAATGATCCAAATTACCAAATTTTCTGCGGCCATGGTAACAATTTCGTTATTGAGATGGAGGAAATTTTACCTCGGTTAAAATGGCTAAAATTAATCTTTTGCCTTCCGAATATATTAAAATGACATAAAAATAAACGCACATTATTATTGTAATAATAATAATAATTATTACTACGTATTTATTTATTTTAACTCGACATTCAGTGGAACAACACCCTTCGCCCTGAAGCAGGTTGACTAAAATATTCCAAGCCATTTCTAATAAGCGTCCATGTATTATTCCTCGTTTTAAGCTTGTTACACTGAACTGCCCAAATATTACAGCGTAATTGCATTATGTAGACTCTCGCCATTAATTACAGAGAAATATCCTCTGACACATTTGAAACTGGAGAACAAAAAGTCGGGTGTATAATAACTTAAAATGTATACACATTTGGAATCAGTGTTTGATTGCCATTACGAGTTACTAAACACAACAATTGACATAATAATAATAATAATAATAATAATAATAAAGCAAAATTTGCTTTCAATGCAGTGCGACATCACAAGTGAATTAATGAGTTGGAAATTCCCCCTCATTTATTCCATATTACGATAGGAAAGTACTCCTGTTATCGTCCATGTACAATTTGGAAAGCCAAATGACGGGAGCCTATAAAAAAGTAAGCATTTGGAACCCTGCATTTCTTCATACAAACACCTGGCTTATTTTTAATGGAGTCGACTTTACTTTTTATCATGGAAATAATTACATCGAATTCCATTTTTCTAAACTTCCACACAGTCCACCACATAAAGAGAGAGATAGAGAGAGAGAGAGAGAGAGAGAGAGAGAGAGAGTCATCTTACAGACTGACCAGTTGAATGGAACTCCGTCTACTTCAAACATTTTGCTCAATTTTAAGAAGGCTGCGGTTGTTTCACTACATAATAATACAGAAATGTCTGTTCCTCATCGCATTTTGCCTCACTGAAGCGCTCCGTTTCCTGATCGGACAGAGGGGGTCTGCTTCTTTAGAAATGTGCTTTCTATTACCGACATTGTTTTGCTCCAGGGAGCCGCGGTTTGCAATGCAACGGGAGACGCCATGTTGGCTCCACTAACAGGACACCGAGCAAAACGCAAGCTTGCAGGCATACTTTCACACGCTTGGTTTTCCATTGTTAACGACCCGAAATAGAATGTAACACGCAAAGCCGAAAAAGGAATGCACTAGGAAAGGTAAGGAGGCAGAACTACCGCCATCTTTGCTGTCAGCCGGCAACTCTCAGAGGAAGGAGAGGCACTACGGCCTGGTTGGTCTTGCGATTAAATTCCATTCCACTGCCATTAAGACGCTGCAAGTCCTGTAAAGACAGTCAAAATGGCTCGATGACGTTTCTCTGTTTTAACTGTCAACATTCTTTTTCTTATTTTCGTACTTTTTTGCTGGGCGTGTGTGTGGGTGGGTGGGGTGGTGGTGGGGTTGCTGCAAGCGTTATGAGATCGAGTTGTCAAGTTCTTTTAAAAACCATGCCGAACATACGGCATAAACGCTTTTTCAGTCAATCTAGGCTACCCCTCTCTCTCTCTCTCTCTCTCTCTCTCTCCGTACACACTCACACACGCACGCACACACCAATGTTCTTATTGATTTCATGTTTAATCTCGCCATCAAAGAGCATTTAAATTCATTGAGAATACGAAGTAACAATAAAACAAGGAAAACATTAATTTAAAATTCATAAATTATAATTTAATACCAAGAACAAATTTACAGCAGAATGCTTGTTTACAATAAGCTAACACAAACAAGAATTGTTTTACCTATAAACTTCCACACAAACTCACGTACAACAGTTGCAATTAATAATAATAATAATAATAATAATAACTATTTGTCATCAATACCCTGCAGTAGTGTATGTGTACATTAGTGTGTGTGCTCACGCGTAGGTACATGTAATGACAATCATGTATCTCTGTCTGATCCATATGCATTCTTGAACAGCCAAAATATGACATAATGATCTATTAGATATTAAAATGATCCCGTCTACTCAGTCACAATGTAGTGACTCGTGCGTTGAAGAACGCCCTTAAAATAATGACAAAAATGCAAGCTTTCAAATGAGCCAATGGTTACTGTAAAATGAACAAAGCGAAAAACCAAAACAGTGATTTCCCCTTACTGTTTTGCCTAACCTTGTGAAGTCTGATTTCTGAATTATGTCTTGTTCCTTTTATTCAAAATAAGGGCAACTGTACTGGATGTGCAGATTGTGCCTATACCGTAAGAACACACAAACACACCAGGCACAAAAATACACAGTGTGCTCAAACACACACACAGACACCCACTCACACTCTCTCTCTCTCTCTCACACACACACACACACACACACACACACACACAGCCTACACAACACACACGCGCACACACACACACACTTGTGTGCATATATAAAGTAGGTTAGTGACCTGTGGCCATGCATTCACAGTCTAAATACATTTGAGAACAAAGAAAAGCAAGGGAAAAAAACAGAAACTTTTTTTGTAATATGTATATACATTTAAAACAATTTTCAGTGCTATTGGCTAAGTCTGTCACTCATTCTGAATACATTTTTATTATGAAATAAAAAATGGCAACCACAGATTTTTTGAATCACATATACTTTGTATAAAAGAGAACTCATTGAAAAGGATTGACCTATATTTACAACAATACTGCTTCTAATTGCGCTCTTGTATGCGCAATCCACAATCATATGAGTGATGATTCAAACCTTACACTGTTCCCCAGACTCCTAACACTTTACTAACCAATTTAATAACAAACTAAAAATGTCTATCTTTACAGGCACTTGATGTTTGAAGTGTATTGGGCATTATTAAGAGTATAATATTTTGACAATTCCGAGAACATAACAGCTTCTGAAAAATACATTAGCTCTAATATGAAAAGATGAAGTGACCCATGACCCTTCCCTGCTTATTTTAATTTATTAAATTAAGCCTACCTAAACATTGCCGTTAATGGAATGCAGTCATGTGACGACAGTGGAATAACATGACATATAATAAGCTAGGAAAGCTGATTAAAAGTCACTTGTATCCCTTGGAAGTCTGAAAATATTAAAATGTTGATTTTCCAATACACAAATCTTCAGTTAGCGGAATTTACAGCATCGCTCAATCACACATCCGACTTAATCGATTATTTAAAAAAATACAATGAAAAATCTCTCCGCGTTAATGTGGGAAATAATCATGGATTTTTTTTTTTTTTTTTTGCGGTTGAATCCAATTCTGAAGTGTTAAAATCTCCTTAGTAAACTTGGAGCGGGGAAATGGCCCTTGTTTCCGCAAACACTGTGAAGCCGTCGTAAAAACTAAATTTTTGAGTCCTAAGATTAAGATGTAGCCTATGTGAAATGTCTGACTGATGCGCTGAGCGTAGGCCATTTGTCGTTGGGGCTCCATCGGGCAAAATCATAGAAAAAAATTACTTGTCCCTTAGATTAAATTTTCATAATGACCGAAAAAACATCTATTTTAGGTCACAGAAAGTAAACTGGACGTGAACTCTTCAAATTACTCCAAATACTTGCGTAAATAACGGGTCACCTCGAAATCAAGTGCGGGCCCAACATTATGCGCAGTACAAACATTTTATCACTGTATTGCCGTCTATTCGCCTTTATTTCTCTCGGAATACATTTCTGATACTGTTTCACTAATGAACTCATGATTATATTTCAAAATGTATGCAACAGAATGGAATTAGCCGCTTTGGAACCACGAAAGAGAATAAATACAAAGCAGCTACTGACACATGACAATAATTGTAAATAATCATTTGAAAATATAACTAACTTGTTTCTGTGTCCTGGTATTTTCAACTGAATTTCCATTAGATGCATTTCAGGACGTAGTTTAAATTTTGAAACGCTTGAGCGACAAAAAAAGCTTACATGTTGTTCAGAATGACACGGGAGCATTTTTTTCTGAATTGTTCAAGTTCACGGTATGTCATAGTTCGTTTTTATTTCTTTAATTCAGACAGTTCTGAAGTATTCTTCCTGTAAGTAAACGTGCGTAACAGCGGTTTCCTTCGAAAAGAAATGTACGATGTCGTCTGGAACTCCTTGTACTCTCATCCTGTTCATTGAATTGACATGTAGGGCCAGTTGAAACTGCTTCCGGATAGCAACATGTCTCTGATGAGAGTTTCAATGGGGGTTTTACCTACCAATCGGACGAAAAATAACTGTTCTATGACCGAAGATGAGACCGTGCGAAGAGAGGGCAGGCGAAGTAAGAGTTTCCCAAAGCGTGTGGGCTGGTTAGGGTACTGGCTCCGGACGTATTCCTCCAGAGCACATTGAGATTTCTCTTGCAAACTTTCCACATGCGCCACATCGGAAAGACCGCAAGCATCTAGGAGGCGGAAGGAAAGACATGTATAAGTAATTGAGAATGAAATAAGTGAATTGAAAAACAAACAGTAGAGCAGACTACATAATTTGGAACGCTTATTGGTAGCCTGTAGCAAGATAACTCGAGGGCTCACAGAGGTAGCAGTCAGCAATGACATGACGGCAGATTTAATCCGTTTAAATTTAAAATAAACTCTTGTCCTATCTCACCGTCAAATCGTTTAATTTTCATGCCAAAATCCCAGCTATGTTGAAAACCAAATCCCAGGCTCGATAGTTCGTAAAATTGTGAATTTCTGTAGGGCCATGAACAGCGAAACACAGTGACATATTTAATTGACCACTATGCATTAGCCCACTGACTGGGATTTTGAATCGAGCTCGTCAAGATGTCAATTCTACCAGTCGTATATGATTTCACCACATGGACAAATATTTGTTCAGTGTTGCTATCTGCTATTCCAACCATGCATTTGCTTTCATTCTTGTCAAGCAGTTATTTCATCTAGCCAACATACCATAAAGCATGCGGCTTTCGTACCCACGTTTCTGTGAGTCTGAGACGTGCAGACAGTTCGCATGAAAACAACTGGCAAACGAATGGAAAATGATAGGCTGAACAATCAGGTTATGAATGCATGTATGGTGTTCTTATGTATGTATGTATGTGCGTATTTATTTAGGCAAAGAAATCACAATGGTTCAAAATAATAGAAAATATTGAGTAATAAAAACATGTACCCCCCCCCAAAAAAAAAAAAAAAAAAATCAACCACATAAAACTTCCGGTAAAAGTCATATAACATAACCGTCCTAGCAAAAATTAGGCCGTGGCTGTCCCAAAAATAAACGATACACACCCACTCCGCCAGTACGTCGGGCATAACTACGTGTTCTCGCAAGGTGAACTCGTAAGCACAAGAGCAATTTGTTTTTTACCCCACCAAATAAGTCTGCTTTGAACTTCCTACGAAAGTTCAATGAATCAAGCAGTTCGGGCCTCATAGAAAATGTTCATCTGAGTTCTCGCATTCATGCATGTACGCGTAGAAAGCATTAAACGTGGCAGTTGTGGACGAACATGAAAATACATAAATGAATAAATGCTCTCTTATACTGCACGTTTGTTTTTTTTTTGAAGAGGAGGCAACGTTCCCCTAGGCTACAGACTCCAGTTAGAGCGCTATACACTGTTTGAAAGACTTTGGGTGGCTATGATCTGTGGACCACACATATCTTGGCCACATATCATGGTAGAAGACATTATATAAAATTAGACAACACGGAGACGGCAGGTTGTATCAATGCAACGCATCCTTTGTACACAGCAATTAGAGGGAAGCTAGAGGTCACGTGTAAGACATTAATATTGTTCACTTGTTGTAGACTATAGTTAATTAGCATTAATATGTCATTAGTTTCATGTTTTCAAACTGCATAGTCTACTTTTTCGTCGTTTGTTACACTGCAATAGCGATGGGTTGACTAAAAATGTGGCAAGTTGGAACCATTTTATAGTTTTAACCCTTAGTTGAATAGTGGTTACTAAAGAAATCAAATCCACCCACCACCCTTCATAGGAAAGGACGAAAAGGGTTAAAATGACTGCAAGAGAGCCACAGATGTCTTCTTTATTCTATAACGACGCAAAACAGAGTGGGAGACAATATAGCATAAGTTATCTATTTAGCATTGAAACTTTCATACGTCTGCTCTTAAATACATAGGTTCTATGGTTTCATGTGGAAGCCAAATTATCTAGTCATCTGTCGCAAAAAGAACAATGGTAATGACACACGGTTGTAAAATGTGAAATTACAACCTCTCCCCTGTAATCTCTCTCTCTCTCTCTTTCTCTCACACTCACACACACACACTGAACTAAAATGGCATAATTCATTCCTTTTTCCTTTTAAAAACAACACAATGGTACATATGCACAACATTTTACAACAGTACAATGGTACATATGCACATGATCATGCAAAAGTGAAAACCAAGGTAGTCCGCGTCATAATTATATCATGTCAACTGCTTCGGAACTAATGCTGGCAATGCTTTTGTCGTCATGCAACCACAGAAATGTATATTACGTGGAAGTATTAAGTTCATGTAAAATGATTGTGCATCACAAAATGACTTTTACCTCAGGAAAAAAATAAATAAAACACAGACAGGCCATCTGCATGGCTTCATCCCTGTTGGACTAATTATGGACTAATTATGAACATGTAGGCTGTAGCCTATGGTGTGTTATGTGTTTTTTTTTCACTGTCTCCAACAAATAAGAGTGCAACTGAAAAACAGGCTGGCTGCTTCATGTGAATACTGAGAGGAAATGCTTGTCAACATAATCGATTTTGTTTTAGTCATAAAACACACGCCACGTAGTGTAATTATTATCATTACTGCATTTTTTTACATCGAATTTTCTGAGATGTAACACGGCAGGGTTTAGATCTGAGAGGCCTGTCCCGCTGCTTACCTGAGGTGAAAAGCACTATTGCTTTTAAGCAGCTGTACTCGGCAGAGTCGACGTGCAAAGCCTTCAGCTTTTCAACTTGCTCCTGGAAGATCCTAATGTGGTCCATGAAGGCGACAACTCGATCCGCGGACATAGGAGAGGCGTGCAGGCCTGCCGCCGCCAGGAGAGGGGCCACGTGCAGAGGCATGGAGCACTGAGCGGCGTTCAGCACGAACAGCTCGCTCCAGGTCAGCCTCAGAAGAGAGACCTGGTCCGTAATCTGTAGATCTGGAAAGAAGGGAATATTCCTTGCCCACTCAACGGCGCTAAAGAGCATCCGAGCCGCCAGTTCGCAAATGTTTTCAATGCCCATGATGTTGTTCGGCTGCATACACTGACTGCCATATCGAGATGTCGGGTAGGGCTCCGCTCTCAGTAGAAGCGAAATATATCCAGATAGGTAAGAATGACAGTGTAGGGGGTCCCCGTTTGTCAAAGCGAACTGGCCGTGGTGCGGCTGCGTGGGTGGCATCCGTCCTCTTTGTACCGCTGCAGTAAAAATAGAAACTGCAAATATTGATGCCTGAATTCCACAAATAAAACACAATTTAGTATTCTCCGTGACTGCATGAAAGATTAACATGCAAAAGTGAAAACTGAACCAGCAGACTGCTAATACAATCTGGGATTGCTTATTTTTTGTCTTATGTAATCGTCCAGGCTGTTCTTATTTGTTTATCTTTCCCCAAGAAACATTACTGTTTTCAAAAATTCTTACAAGACCAACAGCAAACATTCACATGTACATGAAAAACTGCTCGTCGGTATTGTTGCAATTTCTCTGATCGAATGAACGCCACGTTGAAAACCAAAACGCATAATTTTTTTGCCCGTAACTCTGACTATTACGCGTAAAATAATGTGTAAAACTATTAAATACACGTTTCGAATATGACAATATTAATTAAATATTCGTATTCACTGGCTGCGAAGATGCGCATAGAAAAGACGACCCTCGCGAGCTAACCCTTAACCCTCTTTTACACGCCATTCATACAATTCATGCGCCCGAAAGCTAAGCAAGTATTAAAACAAAACCAACCAAAACTGAACACTGTTTTATTAGCTTTACGTCCGATTTTTTGAAGTCAGTTTTCCATACTCGACACACATTGCTTCCTGTCCGAATCATAAACGGCAGAAATAACCTACAATATTACATGCGATTTCAAGCAGGCGGTCTACGTTGTCAAACCAAAACACGGCATATCCGCTCATAGATTTCTCAAATCCATATGCACACATATTATCCTCCCTCTTTCGTCCCTAACCTATCAGCAGTCGTTCAACGTTGCGACAATCCACAAAATATCAGCACAATGACGACAATTTACAGAAGGTTAGACTATAATTAAAATTAAGGCTGCGTGATTACATATGTTCCCGATGTGGAGTGCACAGCCTAATAATGAAGGCGATTCTTGCATCTCGTCGCCCATTATTCTGGAGAAGACGACTCGGACAAAAAAAAACTAGGAGGGAAAACAGCACAATACTGGGAAGGTTTAGCACAAAGCAGAGACAAACAGGCTATCTCAACTAGGAAACAAAAATCCCAATACCTTCCCGTCTCATGCCAACTTTGAGGCATTTTTTTAGGCGACAGTACTGACACTGATTGCGATGGTGTTGGTCGATAGGACAGTTCCTGTTGGCACGACATGTGTAGCTGAGGTTCCTCC
Source organism: Gymnothorax reevesii (assembly GCA_029721435.1). Classification (NCBI taxonomy): domain Eukaryota; kingdom Metazoa; phylum Chordata; class Actinopteri; order Anguilliformes; family Muraenidae; genus Gymnothorax; species Gymnothorax reevesii. Next base: position 23,614,618 of record CM056574.1, on the reverse strand, counting down.
GCACACTTCTTTTGAAGAAGCTTTTGCAACCCTCGCATGTAAACTGGCCGTAGTGTTTACCGCTAGATTTGTCACCGCAGACAACGCACTCGATGTGCTGAGGCTGTTTTTCTGCCTGACTCTGGCTTGTCTGGTTCGAGTGCGTAGACTGTGTAGTACTATTAGGAGGTCCACCTTGAACGGTCGTTTGTGGGGTTGACTGGGCGACCTGGGACCCTCCAAGGTTCAGCTGGCCTGGCTGAGGAGTAGGGAGCAATAGCGGTCCACCTTGAGGAGCTTGCGAGGAGAGGGTGCCCTGTGTCTCGGCGACATTGTCCTGGGAGCCCCTCCACACTACCATTGCCATATCTATCCGTCAACGTTAAGAAACTTTTGACTCCCGTTTTTATTATTATTTAGCCTACTTATTTTTGGTGTCGTTCTATGCTGTAGTTTCAAAATACCGCTGCAGCCAACAACATATTTTTCGGGCGAAGGTCGCATAAAATGCAAAAAAAATGCATATATAATTCCTTTACGGTTTCTTTACGGTCCCGTGACAGTTCACTTCAGCAAAGAAAACATCTAATTTGTGTCTTTAAACGACGAAATGCGTTCGGCGATGTCTGAAACCCGCTGGGCTGACGATCTGAGCAGGAGTCGCGCACTCAGTGGCCAAATCCAGAGTCTTCCAGCCAGCCATTCAGAAACCTCATGAAAAAAAAAACAATAAAAAAGTGATGAGAAAAGCAAGACAACCGGTAAACACAAAGAATGGACGAATAACCGACGAAAAAGAGACGCTGCTTATATAAAACAAAAGAGGCAAAAAGAAAAGATTTAAAAAGTCAAAGTCGACTCTAAAAAGGTATCACCAGCGAGCGATCGATCGCTAATTCCTTGAGAAGTTCCGAAGACAACCATTTACTGGTGGAAAAAAAAAAGATTCCGCTTCTTCCTTTTCTTATTGAGGCGACAACGGCGTGCAATCGAAAGCCAGAGCTTCAGTCCAATAAAATGAAGTCAACTCTGGCAAGCAAGGGATGGCTACTAATGAAAAAAGATCACAACCTAAAGAACCTCCCTCATTCACGTAAAAATAAGAAAGAGATCAGAGAATCACAGTGATCAAATATGTTAAAAGCCGAAGGTTAGGAAGTAATTGCGATTTGTAGTAGCGAGACTGGCAGAGCGCTTTCTCTCTGATCAGCTCGCTGCGCTCTCTATATAGTGAACTTTGACACGACTGCTGCAACTTAGCACTCGTTACCATGGAGATGGGCTGCCATACAAGGGAAGTGACAGTCTTTGACTGGTCTGCGTTCATGGACCGCCTCTCGAATCCCATTGGCTAATCAGCACTTGTGCTACTTGGTGCTTTGCCAACGGCTGGTATTGATGGATCAGCATGGTCTTAAGGCTAGAGGGGTTACTTCACAACCGAATAAAGACAGTGAAAAAAAACCAACTCACTCTCTGATGTATATTTTTTAACTCGGAAAATAAATCACGCACATGTTTTGGACGCAGTCATTTTATGTTTATTCTCAAACTGTAAAATTAGGCTATGAGGGCAACCCAGCAAACGGCAATACGAACCAACCACAAAAATGTATTTATAGCCTATAGCCTATTTTAATTTTACACTTCGTACAGCTTGAAATTGATGCATTTCCGCAGTGTATTAATAAGTTGCAATAATGGTACGCCTATAATATAGGCACCCCAGAATGTAGCTGCAATTAAACCACAACCGAAGTTGTGGTGGCCTATACCACTGTTGGTGTTAAATGTAGGCTGTTTATCACTGTCAATTTTATGTTTGCAATAGGCCATTGGTCAATCAACGGTCGGCTGAGACAAATATTGAGCACTTTGTATGGGCAAATTACATATCATTTTTAATGAAGTCTGCACTGTATTATTATTATTATTATTATTATTATTATTATACGGCTGGCTGTAGCCAATAAAGAAGGGCACTTTATTACCGTTATCTGGCCTATTGGCGTTCACAATTGGCCTATGACATTAATTTGGAAATCAAAGATTAGTTTTATTTTATTTACGATAAAATTTAACTAAAGTAACTCATTTTTTAAATTTAAATATTTAATTAAAATTATTATATTTATAAATTATACTATATATATTGTTACTTTTGCGCAGTCGTGCACCTCAAGATATAAAATAATTTTCTCGCCTATTCCTATGAGCCCATAACTGAAACAGGTCTTGGAATTTGGGACTGAATGGGCCTACATTAATATAAAAGAAAAAATCAAATCAGAAATGTTGAAAATATAAAGCATATCAGAATAAAACCGAATGGACATTTCGCCCCACACAATGGGAGAGTAGACACAGAGGTGTTTTAGTTCGCATCGAATCACAGACAGGATGAATTCGTTTTTGACTTAACGTTCAGATTGACCAGATAAAATATGAATGTCAATACGCCGAATGATGTTCGAAATTTGAATTAAATTGTGCTGTCGGACTGTAGCATAAAATACGCGAAATACTGGCTTCCCTAGAGGTTTTTGAGAGCAGCAACAATTCAAATCTAAAAAAGAAGGCCTAGGTATGTAATACTTAGTATGGCATATAGCCTACCTCAATGTGGAAATGTATTCCCTAATGTCTCTCGTTGGATCCTTGTGATGCACGTAGGCTACACAGCAACATTAATCTCTCGACCCGTATAAAACTTTTTAGAACTTACGAAGTGGCTACTAGGGGAAGGACCCACGTTTTGGGGTTTTTTTTGTTTGTTTGTTTGTTTGTTTTTTTCTTTGTCGGGATGCAGTATTGGGCTGTCAGGATTCCTCTTAAAATTAACCTGGGAAAAACCGAGTCTAGTCCTCGCAGGAAAAGAAAATACCGAACACGGCATTTATTATAGTGTCTGGGTGCCCCCTAGCGTATGGATGATTTCAGCCTCTAACCTAGCTCAAATATTGAACATCCTTCTTTCAGGGAACCTGCTTCGATCTTTCCTCTCTCGCCAACACAAGCTACTGCCCGTTTTAATCAGAATACTGGTCTGGCGTTCCCACCTAATTGACTTGGATGTTGCCGAACAAGAGTCCGTTCGTTGTCACTTTTTTGCTGTCTCCTCGGCTTTTTGGATGAGCAACGAAGAGCGTTTTTAATTGTATCCTACTATTTTGGTGACTATTTTCGTGGTTTTGTTGAAAAGCATCATTGACTTTTTAGGCTGGGTGCTGAATTTTCGTAATGTCCTTCCCTATTTCTTGTCTGCAAAACTGGATGTCCATAGAATACTAGCGCTGTGCAAACTACGTCTCTCTTGGATTGAACCGAGTTTTCAAGAGGTGAGTCCGTGCGTTTTGCTCCGTTCGTTTCATATGCAATGAAGTTTGTTGTTATCCTACTGTTTTCAGTCCTCTGCGATAAATTGTTAACGGTGACAATAGTATTGTTGCATTGCACCCCACAGGCAATAATTCTGTCAACCACGGATCCGCCAATGTTACATTGGCAGAAGTATACTCATATCCAACCCGACAGAGGAAAAAAAATATACGCTTATATTTGTAGGCTATGTTTTGCACAACTTTTGCACTGGCTTGCTACTTATTGCACGCACACGTGGAACTGCACCGAGTTCGCTCAAGAGGCACTGCCAAGGACAAGTTTGCGTTATTATATATCTTCTATTATCTGTGTTTTTTGTGTTGTTAATTCTTTGTAGGCAATAACAGAGCCTTATTATACGTCGTGTGCTTCCTCCACATATATAAAACAGATGTAAAATATACGTGTGCTATATATATAGGCTATATATATATAGAAAAGGCTGCATATTAAATCAAGCGTCAAACGTACCAAATGCATATGTTGTTGGTTCGTCTTCCGTATGATGCATCATCCTTCTTTCGGCTAATGAGTTGCGTGCGAACAATCAGTCTTCTTTCTTTTAGGATAACCACCGTTGCTGCTTCATAAGAAGTGTACAAACCCAGCGAAGATGTCCTAACGATATTACAATAAAAATAAATCAAAAACTTGACTGTTAAAACTCGTCATCGCCACCATAATATGCGCCATAACATTCTCTTTATTGCTCACATCTTCACGGCTTTTCATAGTCTCGTGTTGAATTTCGTTCAGTGTTCTTTGAAAATAAAGAGAATGGGAGTTAATTACATTGTTGAGAACTAACTGAGCCCGTTGAAATTTTGCTCCCGAAAAGAGCCTATAAGAAAGCTTTTACAGTGAGCTTTTCTGTTCCGTTGAAGCCAGAACACGATATTCCGCACTGCTGTGTCGTGTGGGCTGTGCAAACCTAAGAGGGAGGGAGTCATTAGAGACACCTGTCTGTTTACAAGGAAATCGCTGTTATACGACCATAGCTTGCAGCATAGCCTACTTATTTTTAACCGACTATTTTCCTAAACGAGAAAGACCCTTAATGGCCAAATGGATGAATTCGGCTATTCCTTGAGATTAACTTTCGAATCCATCAGTGTCACTTTGCGTTGATAAAATATTGCAAGCCAAATTCATAATCCAACTAAATGTATAGGCTAAACAAGGGAGCCAACACGGAGAGTAATTATTTTGGTCAGCTTTGATTTATTAGACACACCGTGCTAAATAGTTGTCTTGTTTAAAAAAAACAAACAAAAAAAAAAAAACCTTGAAATCGTTATCGGCGAAAAAATTGCGGTTGCCAACAACAACCTTGTGACAATCGCATCTTCTCGAAATGCCTAACTGGGTAACAAATGTATGGTAATAGCTACTGGAGGAAATTATCATACAGAGTGAAGAGGAACAATGCAGGAGTAGCGTGGGAAAAGGAATAATAATACTATTAATAGTAATAAAAGTATAATAATTGCATTTTCCCAGTAGGTTAATATTAATCCATTGAAATGTAAGCTTGTTTCTTTTTTTAGCTAAATGCTTGATATTATCAGAAAGGGTACATCAGATTTTTCCAAATAGGGGTCTCATGCGTTTGATTTTAGTGCGATTGCTATTTTCTACGTTTTGCAGAGTTTGTGGTAGCCTACATAGGCCCACCATTCATCATCAGAGAAGACTTCTCAAAGATACAAGAGAACATTTCGAATGCAAGGGGTGTTTCCAAGATATGATTCCACGTTAAATGTTTTACTATAGACACGGAAAAACTGAGATTTGGAAATCTCTCTTAAAGTGATTTTGATGAGTATTCCAGACCCAACATTGCACTTGTTTTCCAACATCTTCCAACAGACACAGGCGGGTGCTTCAAATACCCATAGGTCTATGTCACCAGCACTTAGGCTACCGGAACAGAATTGAATTACTTAAGAATTACTTAAGTCATAAAATAAAACTTTTGAGATTTTGGGGGTCAAAGTTTTCAAAACATCTTGCAGACCATGACAATGGACAGTGCAAACACACCAGTAGGCTACACAAGACTTGAGTGCTTCTTTGCAAAAATCTTTGGTCTCAGAAGATGCTCTAGCCATTGTGACTTTTAATACTCATGTCAGCTCATTTAGTACTTCTTGCATACTGGCCTTCAATTTGGTTTGATTCTCTACCATCGATGCGGTAGGCAGGCCTCACTGTGTAAGCATTTGCACTGAATGCGCTCAATTAAAGATAATACATATGTGCTACGCTCGTTATCTCGCCCCCTTCTGACCTGGAAGATTTAAATATACGACCAGTTAGAATTGGTGACATTTTTAAACATTTTTAGTAGTTCCTGGCTAACATAGCATTCCTTTTCTCAACAATTTTCTATGTAAGCAACAAAGCAATATATATTGGTGGCCCCCACCCCTTGGTTTCGGAAACTCCCAAAAAACACTTATATGAACCGTTGTTGATCTGAAATGAATACAGATTTGGCATCAGCGCAGATGATTTCCTGGCTCAAATGTTTGCAGAAACACATCTGTGTTATTCAGCAAGTTCCAAACAAGCCGCCATGGTGGTGCAGTCTGAAATCATGGAGCAGACTGCCCACGAGTGAGCGCATTTGTCCAATCAGGTGCAGCCGCCACTACTATCCCTCTAAAGCCTGAAGACAATCTGGGGATCACCTGTCATCTTGACATAATCAGATGCCATGCCCATTGAGCACCAATGCAATGCAACCCCTTTCACAAAGTGCAGCATGCTGGACATGTATCATAAGTTTTGTGGTGGAGACTACAGACCTCTGCCTGAAATCAGTAAATGGTTTACAGTGGACAGGGCTGGATGTTCAGTATTGAATCTAGTCTTGCATAGTATACACCATACCTGCTGGACTCAAATACAGTGTTTGAGATTCTCAAAAATCATTTCACTGTGCACCTAGATGATGCTCCTGAAAAGCAAACTTGTACTATTGTGAGAGAACAGTAGCAAGAAGGGTACATTCAATCATCTTCGTTCAAGCTGAAACATGGAGCTGAGTAATGATGGACAGCAGTCAACCGCAGGGAGGTCTAACCCTACTGCTTATGATATTCTAATAGGTTATCATTTCAAGCATTTCACATGTGATTCCTCTGTTTAGGAGAGCCCAGGTCTCTGTTGAATAACGAATGTCTTATTAGTGTTAAAGGGATATTTCAACATTTTGGCAAATTGGCCAATTGCCATAATCCCTATAGTTATATGAGTAGGTACATTACCTTTAGTGATCCGTGCCCAGTGTTTTGAGATTCAGAGAGGGAGAGACGCAAGATGCTCAGCGAACATAACGAAAGTGAACGGTACAGGTCCCTCGCTCCTACTCATATAACAATCGGTATTATGGCAATAGGCCAATTTGCCAAAATGTTGAAATATCCCTTTAAAACGTACAAGGCAAGTTGATGGCCAAGAACAATGCTGGGCGGTCCATGTCTTCATGCTGTTGAAAATCACAATCCACTGTAGTAAGGAAAATGTATATGCCATCAATTTTTATCTCAAGAAATGTGGCCTAATGATAAAATGCACTCTCATAGCTCTGTGAGACACTATACAGAATTGCTTACCCCCTGCGGGGATCTCCATTGATTAGTAGCGGAGTTGGGAGGAGATCACGCTGAATAATTACTGTTCACACACAAATAGTGGATTGTTTGTACCGATTTTCTCTGTTCGGAGAGCAGAGAAAGCGGCAAAACACTTTATTACTGTTTGTTAAGCGACGTGCTCCCTCCCAGGCAGGCTGCACTTGGATGTGTTCTCACTGGGATGTGAGGAGTTAGATGGATCGATAGGCACTGACAGATGAGTTGTTGAGAATCAAAGTACCCTGGGAACTGGTGGGAACTTCACAGGCTGAGTGGGCTTTTCTGAGTGCTGGGGAAACGGATCAAGCAAAACAAAATGGAAACATGAGAAACAAAAATGGAAATGGAATTTGACTATGTGCAACGATATAGTAGAAGGCTACAACCGAACAATCAAGGCTTTGCGAAAAATAAAAGCACTTGAACAAACGGGAATCAAGGGGAAACACAAGTTGGGTGGTACAAATAAACGATACTATTCAAGTTATTCTTCGGCAAAGGTAGTTACACTGATGTCGTTCTTAAGTGGTATTATTAGGGGCTCAGGCCGCTGAAACTCGCTGCTGTTAGTGTTGTTGTTGTTGCTGTTGTTCTCCTCTTCTACAAAAACGTTTGTATAGTATAAATATATATCCTAGATCAATCAAACTTGGGGGCTGAGATCCTATAGTTGCACACTATGCAGGTTAGAAAAACAATGTTGATTCTCCACATGGAGGTGCTGCAGCAAACCAAAATATGTTTTGCTCTATAACTCCAGTACCATTTGGCATAAGGTTCAGATTTTCCACCATTTTGAATTTTTTTCCAAAAACCTTTAAAACTCCCCTTTAAAATGGTCCAATTTGTGGAGAATTTGGTAGGTAGCATCTTCAGACCAATGTCTTTAAATATGTCTTGAAGAAACTTGCTCTATTAAAAATGTAGCCACAGTAAACCAATACATTTTTTGAGCAAGGCCGCTATTGGTATAATTGAGTGTGACTTCTGAATACAACATCCAATCATCTTGAAACTTAAGACTTTACGCTTGTAGGACAAGGGGCTAAAGACTACAAACTTTCGTTGAAATTTGCGAACATGTGGCACTGTGACAGCGAAAATGTTAAATTGCCTATATCTCTGAAACCATTTGGCCCTAATAATTTTAGTTTGGCATATGGTATCTTGAGCAAGCTTCTGATAGATCTTCAAAAAAAAAAAGGCTGTTACTGGCCAAACGGGTAACTGCTGCTATTTTACACGTTCAAAATTACTGATCAACATGAAAATAGGTCGGTATATTTAAATCTTGATTTGGTGGTATCATACAAAATTTGGAGTCAATCAACCGTAGAAAGCGCTGTGGCATATTAGCATGTTTCAAGGAATTTTCCATTGGCTGTGGGCGATGCAAAGTCCTTACATAAGCTCATACTGTATGGCATTTTAACTGGAATGACCAGTTGATAAATCCTTCTTAACAGTGTATATAGAATGAAGCATATACACAGCATTTCTAAACATCCAGGTCATATGGTTACATAATTACATCATGTACATTGATGGAGAACATGAATCATGTTCAGGCGTTTTTTGAGTCCAGTCTCATGCCGGCCTGTCATATGTAGACGCTACCTGACCAAGCATCGATATACAATGCAAAAGGATGCTTTTGGCACCCTTATTTGACACCAGTTGATAACAAACCCTACCCCCTAACCCATAACCCTCAACCCGAACCTTCATCCTAAGCATCAAATAAAGACGCTTAAAGCTTCCTTTAGCATTGTATATTGACACTTGGTCAGGTAGCGTCACAATATGAAGAGTCAGGATGAGAATTTTTTCTGTCTTCTGAGGCTTTCAGCAAATTAAAACGTTCCATTTAAAACATTATTATAATCATTACTCTCAGTGGTACTAGTAATAGTTGTGGCTGTAATTCTTTAGATGTACATGTTGTGTTCCGTGGTCTGTGTCTGGTTAGTCAATTTTAGGTTTCTATCATTTTGGTATGTCAGTTTTTAGTCCATGTCTTAGTGTTCACATTTCATTCCTCTCCTGTGTAGTCCAGTCCACGTTTTACCCATGTACTGTCTTTGCTTTCTCCCCGGTCGCGTCATTGTTTGTATCAGTTTCTGTGGTAATTGATTGTGACACTATTTCGGGTGATTTAATGGATTCTGGGTTTCATCCTTCCTTCTGTTCTCGTTTACTAGTTTCCCCTTGCTTTTCTATACATACTAACATTACTAACAGTTTGTTGTTTTCTAAAATTACTAACCAAACTAACCTTGTATATAATACTAATCTACTAACGAGCACCCGGGATTGTATAGCTGCACTTACTAATTGACTAATTATCTCTCAGCAGTCGCTCTGTTCTAGTCTCCGCCCCTCGCTTTACTGTTCATTGACTTTGCTAAAGTTTCCTGCAGTATCTCTGCATTCTTTTAATCTATTCTGGCTCTTTCTGTACACTTAGGAGTCTTTTTTATCCAGTTTATTTATCCCATCTTTGGGAATGTCTTGTGATCCTTGTCTGTGTGTTAATGTTTATCTGTTTTCATGTAATTGGTTTCCCTCATGTTCCACCCTTTGTTAATTAGATTAAGTTTCTACACCTGTGTCTGTGTGTGCCCCTGCCCTATAAATCTGAGCAGTTTCTGCACGTCTGCAGATCTGACTTCGCACTCACTCACGCATCACCCACGCATCACACCCGCATCACGCTTGCACGCATTCCCCCTCTGCCTCGTGCACTTCTCCTCTGGTCCCCTCAGGTTTTTCTGTGTCTCAAGTTCAGCCTCCTTCCCTGTCCAGCCTGCCCTTCTGCATTCAAGCCCCTGGTGCCCCCTGTCTCCTCCAGCGTCTTCTGTGTCCTTGTGCCAGTCTTCCTCCTGTCTCGAGTTGTCCTGAGCACCAGCCAAGCCCTGCCTGTCCTGAGCACCAGCCAAGCCCTGCCTGTCCTGAGCACCAGCCAAGCCCTGCCTGTCCTGAGCACCAGCCAAGCCCTGCCTGTCCTGAGCACCAGCCAAGCCCTGCCTGTCCTGAGCACCAGCCAAGCCAAGCCATAGCCACAGTCCCAAGCCCAAGCCAAGCCATGCCATAGCCATTTTCCAAGTCCCAAGCCATAGCCCCAGTGTTCCTGCCTGCCCTGAGCCCTGTGTCCTGTCTGTCCCCCTCCTGATGTTCTCCCTTACCCTTCTCCTGGCCAGCTGTGCCACCCGAGTTAGCCATCTGCCAGCTGTGCCAACTGTCTTGTCTTGTGAGTATGTCTAGCTTTCAGAGTTCTGTTTGTCTCAAGTCTCGTTCCATGTGTCAAGTTTTGTTCCATGTCTTGTTCGGAGTCTGTTCCCCTGGTATGTTGTGTTTTGGATTCTTGAGTTCTCCTGCGTCAGTGCTAGGCACGGTGTTTTTGTTGGCCTGAGTGCCCCTTTTTCCCCTGGTTTATTTCTGTGTTTATGTTAATTTATTTTGGATTCCCGCTTATGGCGTCTCACTCCCCTCTTGTGTCTCCCTTCCGTTCTAGCTCATGTTTCCAAGTTCACGCTCACGTTTCCACATGTTCCACCCGTGTTTTTTCGTAACAGTACATGTAGTTCTTAGATCTGTACGTACTGCTAATACCATCAGTATTACCCCTTATTAGGTGTAGCATAGTATCAGCATTCGTAATGTATTTGAGCATGAAATGATGTTTACTAGGATGGAAAATTTTGTCCATAATTTTGATTTACCCTTCCATTTGATTGTGTAATGGGCTCCAATTCTGTATTGTTTAAAACCTTTCTCTGAATACTATTAAAACCAATCAATAGTAAAATAATTCAGTTGCATCTTTGTTCAAAAGACACATACTGAGGATATTAAGCCTGAATTAAATGTACAGTATTAGGATATGGCAAGCTTTTAGGCAGTGACTTTCATTTAGATAGCTTTGCTTGAGGTTTAAAAAATCACACAGTAGAAAGTGACAGTGACCTATGCAATGATTTTTATTTGTCATATTCCCACCTCACAGCTTTGAACAGAAGCCTGTACATTCACTAACACAGTTGGGATACCTACAGTATACACACATAGCAATATTCATACCCTCGTTGACACACTGAACTATCTCTCTCTCACACACTTTCTCGTTCCCACACACACAGACACACAGACACACACAGACACAGACAGAGAGAATCAGCATTCCACACCAAAAAATCATTAAAACATGGTACACTTTCTGTTATGTTGGTTCTTTTTGGTTCTGTTGGCCACTGAAGTCAATCATCGGATCTGAATCCAATTGAACGTGCATTTAGAGCCCAGTCTCATCCCAACTCATCATATAGTGATGCTGGGCATCCATGTTCTATGAAACGGGGTGGCTTTTGATGTCCTTATTTGATGCCAGTTTAAAATGAACCCGAACCCTTAACCCAACCCTAATCCCAAACATCAAATGAAGTGGGCAAATGCCTCCTTTTTCATCATATCAACACTCGGTCAAGTAGCATTACTATATGTTGAGTTGGGATGAGAATGTGTTGGCATTTAATATTCTGAAGAGAAGACTGTAGGCAATAAGTCCCACAAACAAGAAAGCACAAAAGATTCACCAAGGAGGACACTGAGTGATTGGTGATTTATCCATCACAGATTCAAGCAGTCATTGCACGCAAAGGTTTTGCAGTGACTTATTTACAATGATTACTTTTTTCTACATGAGTGTAGTCTCTTTTCAAACTCGAAGTCGTACAGTTCGAAACTAAAAAAAAAAAAAAAATCAACGTCCAATGAATCGTTTTCCCCCAATTTTTGTTTGAACTACAACGTAAATCACATCATAGTGTTTTTCATGTGACTGAAAAAATAGGACGCAGTGGTCAATGAACTCACTAGAAAAGGGTGTATTTTGTTCTTTAGGAAAGCTGAGGGTCTTTTGTATGAAGTAGTATGGGCATTAGTTCGTGATACATGGAGATGGACGATGACAACAAGAGGCTTCTGATAGTCATACGATAAGAAACGTAGATGAGCAAGATTTAAATGTTTTCATCTTTTCTCAGGAATCAAAGCAGTTCAATACTCAGGTGAACTCTCGTAGTTTTTTGTCTGAGTTTTGTCACTGTACTGTGTCTGAACTGGTTTCTCATTTTGTGGTGAAAATACAATGTTTAATCATCCAGTAACTCTCCAAGAGTCAGAGATAATATCAGTTGTCAGATAATGGTTTCAATCTTATTGAGAAGCAGAGGGATGGACTTTTTAAATTTGGCCTGAATACTTTTGAGGAGAGGACACAAGGTAGGCCAGGAAGTTGACTGCTTCATTAAATCCTGATTATGAGAAGCAGAAAGAAATGGTGCATTGTCGGCCATGACAGTGTCCGTTGAAGGATAAACTTATTTGAATTTGCTTCTCAGTTTTTGAGGCTAAAATTTTGTAATTTTGGGGTGTGTAGGTTAGGGCTAAGGATAAGTTTAAGATTAGGGTTAATAGTTGGGTACACTTTCCAGAAATAGGGGGAAAGCAGGAGTCCATTTCTGATCCCCAAGGTATTCTGTACCCTTTAGGACTAATTATAGGACCTCGAGCTACCTGTGTGAACCTTTTTAGGGTCAAAAAGGTACTTCTATTTTCCAAAACAAATGAAAACCCACTTCTAAGGTACAACAGCAGTATCTTTGAGGGTACTGCCCCAGTGACAACCTCGACTACCTCGAGGTCCTATAATTAGTCCTAAAAGGGTACATAAGTGCTGAATGTGCCTTGGAGAACAGAAATGGACTCCTGCCGTATCCCTATTTCTGAGAGTGTAGGGGCCATAAAAAGGGGTTAAGATTAGGGTATGAAAATAGAAATTTGGTGCTAAAATATACTCAACAAAAAATTAGTTTAGGACCATGGAGTGATTTTTACTATTTTCTCTTGTCCTGAGCTTCCGAAGACCCAGCCAAGCCGTGGAAAGAGCACGTGGTGGTCACATAAGACAGTGTTCCCCAACCCTCTCCTGGAGCCCACCTGTCCTGCTTGTTTTAGATCTCTCCCTGCTCCAGCACAGGTGATTCACATGATCAGGTTGTCATCAATCAGCTTTATGGGGTGATTAACAAGCTGATCATTTGAATCACCTGTGCTGGAGCAGGGAGAAATCTAAAGCATGCAGGACAGGTGGGCCTCCAGGAGAGGGTTGGGGACACTGACATAAGATATTGAAATGACTTTTGACTTTGTTTTACATTTTCATGTAATGGTCTGGACATGGTGTGATTCTGGTCTTTTCTGTGGATGACCTGTTTTGGGGTTGTAACGTTTTCTTTTATCAAATGTTTTGATGCATTTATTGTCTTGGATTAACACCAGTAGCGTAAATAACAGTTGGGATGAACGTTCAGTTTTTACATTTCACATACTCGGGCCAAAATCAAGTGTTCCTTAACCTTTTTTTGTGGGGTAATTTGTTTAAGTCTCCAGGAGTATAGAAAAAGCTTAGGCGGATGCATGTGTGTGTGTGTGTGTGTGTTTCCATGTAGTAATGTTTGTGTGAGTATGGGGAATTTTCATACAGGGGATGGACAAAATATCAGAAGTATCGGTTGAAAATGGTTTTAACTCTGAAGTATCTAAAGCACAATTCAAACTCATCAAAATCCTCTACACAAGTCATTCCTATCATTTTGAATGCTAATTAGCAGTATGCCTCTGCTTGAAAGAGATCTGTTCTGCCACACATTGTCATTTTCAAAATCAAGACTAGAATACTGATTAATAGTTGATGTGTAAATTGCAAGTGTCAGTCAGAAAAAAACATTTAATTATTTGACAAGGAGAACTGCATCAAAAATTATCACAGCATTTGCCCCACGCCTAAAAACAGCAACAGCAGAAAAGCACTGTGACCATAAGTCAAAAGTGCCTGATAGGGACGGACGGACGCTTTGCAGTATGACAAGAGGAAACAAAACTTCTATTTTGAGGTTATGGGTGGACCTGACCAAGTATGTGTTACATTATATTCAGTTTTTTTATGGTATTCCAATAGCTTGACCATTTGCCCTGTATATCAGGTAATATTTAGAAATACGCACATTGGCTACTTCAGCAGATACACCATTCAGTAGGACCCCAATGCCCCAAGAACAGCATGAAATCTCCAAGACATGGACTAAACAAGGTAGACCAAATTTCCTTTGAGATTCTGGTGCATGTTATAGTATCACGTAGTTGCTGCAGATTTGTTGGCAGCACATTCTTTCTGTGAATCTCCTGTTCCACTACATCCCAAAGGAGCTCAATTTGATTGACATCTGGTGACAGATAACCTGAAGTCAGTAGCTTATTTGTGAAACCAGCTTGAGATGACGCACGCTTTGTAATGTGGGGTGTTGCCTTGCTGAAATTAGCTGTTACACGATAGTAGACAGTGGCTATAAAGGGATGCATGTGGTCAATGACATTAACCATATAGGCTGTAGAATTTTAACAAGGCTCAATTGGTGTTTAAGGGCTTAATGAGTGCCAAGAATATACTCGAGGCCACCACCACCAGCCTGAATTGTTGAAATAAGGTAGAATGGAGTTTGATTTTGCCAAATTCTGACACTACGATTTATATGTTGCTGTCAGATGATTGGCTGATTAGATATCTCCATTAATGAGCATATGTTCAGGTGTACCTAATGGGGTGGCCACGAAGTGTTATGTTAAGATATTAAGTATCACCTTTTTTCATGTATACCATTCACAAGAAAACACCCGTCGTACTTACCTTCAACTTGCAGTTTTTCAGTACTTCAAAACTGCAATGTTTTTTTGAAACGAGTCAAATACATCAAACTATTTAATGGAGTTAATTTAACCCAGGTGACGGAACAAGATGACGCCCAAGCACCACTCTGTTGATCTACCCAACATTCCTTTCGTACTTTCCTAATTCTGCTTCCTTGTCTGTCTAGCAGACATTGTGTGTTAGTGTGCATGCGAGGTTAATTTATTGGTGTACATTACTCTCTTTTCCTCTGAGTGCCTGCCCAGTGGGCCAGTTTGTGAAGGCATAAAGTATGGGAAAGCTTTCAGTTTCAGTGCACCAGTGATGGATTACCGTGTCAATTTAAAAGAGGACAGATTAATTTGTCTCAATGACTTTGCTGTACATTGAAAGCCAGGCCTCTTTTTTTCTGTCTACATTTCTTCCACATCTCTCTTCACACCTTTAATGCCCTTTTAAATCTGTAAGGTGGGAGGTAACAGAGATGTTTTTGCGCTCTTGTAGTGTTGTTCTGTCATGTCGTCTTCATAACATTTCTGGTGGGACCTGTTTAACCCATTAAAATGAAAATTCATGACACATCTAGTCATAGTTTGTGCTGACTGCACCTTCATCACAGTCCAGTTAATGGTACATATCTGAAAATGAACATTTAGTACTACAGTGTTGGGGAGTATTTAGTGTTACATAACATAACATAACATAACATAACATAACATAACATGAATGGCAACAACAGGCCGTTCAGCCCAACTAAGCTCGCCAGTTTCTTTATACTATTGTGAATATATCACTTCAGATACTTAATGACTCAATGGTATCTAGCTTTAAGTCAAGCCTGCTCTTGAAAACCCCCAAGGTCTCTGCCTCAACAATATGGTCAGGCAAGCTATTCCACATTGAAATTACTCTTTGGGGTGAAGGAATATTTCCGAATTCAGTGCTAAATTTACCTTTGGTCAACTTCCATTTGTGACATCGAGTTCTACTCACAACGCTTGGTCCAAGGAATCCTACATAATTCACTTTATTAATCCCTTTAACATATTTAAAGACCTCAATCAAATCACCCCTGAGTCTCCTTTTCCTAAGACTAAAGATATTAAGGATCTTCAGCCTCTTCTCGTAGCTTTCATCTTTTATACCAGGAATAAGCTTAGTGGCTCTTCTCTGAACTTTCTCTAGAGCCTCTATAGCTTTCTTAAAGTATGGTCCCCAGAACTGTACACAATGCTCCAGATGTCGTCTGACGAATGTGTTGTACAAAAGAAGCATTACCTCCTTAGATTTGTACTCAATACTTTTGGCAATGTATCCCAGCATCTGATGGGCTTTTTTAAATGCTAAGGCACAATGGCTAGAGCCTGTGAGGGTTTGGTCAACAATCACTCCCAGATCTTTCTCTTGTGCAGCATATTCCAGTTTTAAACCTCCCATGAAGTAATCCCGTCTAATGTTTTTATTACCTACATGTACAACTTTACATTTTGCTAGATTAAATTTCATTTGCCACATTTCTGCTCAATTCTGGATTCTATCCAAATCATCCTGAATCACTTTAGTGGACCCTAAACTATTTGCCATTTGTTATTTAAAATCAACTCATTCATGTAACCTGAAACAAGACTTACAAATGAGCAACTGTATGATATTGTTTTTAGCTCTGAAGCAAGTCACCACGGGGATGCTGGATAGCATTATACACTGATATATCTGTATTTCAGTGAACACAGATTTGTTTCACATGATGGCCAAGTAAAGATATTACAATAATTATTAAGTTCTATTGTACTCATTACTTCACCTGATTTTTCTAGACTTTTCTTCTCTGGCATCTTGAAAACTGTATGGAGGGAAAAGTCGAGGGGGAAAAAAACTGTCAGAGTGCTCATATTCAAGGATATAGGAATCACATTGTTTTTCTCCCATAACTGATATTATCTGACAGAGGTTCTGCTGCCTTATTCACATGGCAGCCATTTTGTAGTGATTTCATTCTTACGGTGTCAACTCTTTCTGGAACTTCTGAAGAAACATTGAAAACACTTGACAGGATTGCAACATTAGCCTGATAGTTTTTTATCCCTTAATTTCATTCTTGTTTTCAGGCAAACACACTATTGTTATTCTTAAGTAGTACTAAGCATATTATCCCACCAGTTTTTTACTCTGTCAATGCTATTTTAACTGGCACGATTTTGACTGCAATAATTCTCTTTAGGAAAGCATATGGAGACTGTATATCGACAAAGCAGGAGCAGTATGTTTACAATGATAATGCCGATAAAGGAATCTATGGTAGGAATTCACAGCTCAAATATTTTGAACTGTTATTACAACTATTACATGCTACTTGAGTGGATTGAGTCGTCCCTGCACCGTCTTTAGTAGAACTCTGTGTCCTATCGATTGCATGAAGAGGCACAGTGCGTGACGACATTGCACACATTGTGCAAAACCAGGCGGAGAATGTTCCCAGAAAAGAGTCGGAACAAAAGAAGTGAAAAGGGAGGAAAAATAGAAAAAAGCTTTAGGAAGAGAAAGGTCAGAGGTTGGATTGCTGGTATCTGCTATATCTGTGTTACTGGGCAGAAAAGCCGGCAGAAATCATTGTCAAAACAGAATAAAGGAGAAGTGTCTGGTATTAATTCACAGTAAAGCTGAACCTTGTATCCAGTAGACCTAGTAACAATTATACTCATAAAAAAATCATACTCAGTTCTGAGATAAAAATAATAGCCTAGCATAGAAAACTTGAGGGAAACACAACGTAGTCGGATAGTCCACCCACAGCGAATTTACGGAATGTTTGTGACATTTTAACAGCTTATCAGTGTCAGGCAGAGGCATACTGCCAATCAGCATTCAAATTTACAGGAATGACTTGTGTTGATGATTTTGATGAGTTTGAATTCTGGTTTAGATACTTCAAGGTAAAAGCCATTTACAAGCGGTACGTCTGATATTTTGTCCATCCCCTGATATTCAATAATTCAACTGCTTCGCTTTTTCTGTAGATGTTTAACAAATGATAGAATATATGTGACAATTCATTCAAATTCTCTAAATAATTCACTTGATCTTGAACTACTTACTCAACCTATGCTGTACAAATGTTCAACAATTTATATACAAGTAGTCAACAAAAATTAGTAAACCATATTATCAATCTTGATTTAATATTCTAATGTTCGACTGTTGTCCAACAATATATATATACAAATTTGCCGTGGAACATCAACCATGCATACGTTAACATTAAGTCAATTGCTGATTGTATAAATCCAGTCAACATCCGTAGATTTTCATTTGGTCCTCCCAATTAAACCAACAAGTTGAGAGTCTACAATTTCAACTAAATATAAACAGATATGCAAGTTCATTCTTCTTTCATAACCAGTAAGCATCGATTGATTTTCATCTGGACTATCTAAGTAAAGTGAAAACTTGCTGAGAGTCCAGAAAAAAAATGTATATATTCTATAAATAATAATAAATGGGCTAGACATTAGTTGTTGATCATATTTCTATTCTAGGTGACTTGACAATCAAAGAACTTGTTGACTTCTTGCAAATTCTCCTCACAAGATGTGACATTTTAAAATTCTCAATAGAATGTGACAAAAATTGCATGAGTTTCCTTGATTTGAAAATATATAAATAGATGGCGAAATTGCATACGTCACAAACTTACAAATACAACTCAAGGAGCTGATAGCTTTTCACCCAAGGCCGCTAATTAAGAGGCTGGCTAAAATTCAGTGCAGCACGACTTGTATCATTTTCATTAATACTAGAAAAGTAACTTACCTTACCTCAAGATTTCTCAGTAAAAGCTATGAGCAGGTTTGGGTAAGTGAGGCAAAGGAAGACAACCTGTCCCAAATGCAGAGCCTTGAAACACCGGTGACATGTTAGTAATTTAACATGCTTGTTTTCAAAAGTGCAACCAATATCTGCAATCAGCTCGTCATGTCTGATATGCAGTCTCTTATAAGGCCATTAGGTAATCCCATTCACCCAAATAGTAGACAAGTGGCATCAATACTCAGTGTATAACATTGGTATTCGCTGAGCCGTCAATTATATTACCACCCGGGTTGTTCATTTATCTCCTCTATTGTATCTGTGGATTAGCGTACTGCATGTAGGTATCCACTCCAGAGCTATATGCCCTTATTACATGAACATCCAGCTGATATTGTCCTGGGCTATGAGTGCAGCCCAATCACAGTGCACTTTAAACATGTTGGTGCACTTTTGGCATATTAGAATCAAAAAAGTCTAAAAATTCCCCAGGGGAGGGTATCATGCGGAAATACTACTTTGGAATAGCTGGCCAATGGTTGATTAATTTAAAATGCCAACAAGTACAATTCAGCTAACAATTTTTATAAATTCATAATTTCATATTACGGCCTATTTCCAAAATGGGACTTGTAAAAGTTCTCTGCTGTTAAATGACTGTCTGTGGAGAAGAAGTGGGAAATCCAGGTTCCGAAGGTCCTTCTTAATGTGCTGTTCTAATTGCCTGGATTTACAAATTATCCAAAAGGTAGAAATAATTGGTGGAAACTGCTGGATGAGTTGTGGGGTGGAAGAAAAATTAAGTATACTAGATAATGTACTTTCTGACCCCTGGATTTTTGGAGGAGAGAGCAGAAGGTGTTTGAAGTGCTGAACAAGCACCGTCATCAAAAGGGGTGAAATATATGTGTGTCCTTTAGCGAGAAAAGAGTCTTGAAACGATCGTGTAGCATTCGAATGCGACCTCGCTGGCCATGCCTCAGACAGAGGCCAGCGTCTGTCCGCACAGGTCAGAGAAACTCAGGACTGGGCAGGACACAATCTCCTCGTTGCTTTTAGTTTTCAGGAGCAACAAGACTATAAAGCCAGTCCGGGCACTATACTTGAACCGAAGTAGCCTCTTCCACTATGATTAAAATACTGCCTGGAGCAAATTATTGGCAAATGCCTTTAATAATACATATGTTAAATTCAAGCATGTGGAAACTATATCATTTATTGCAATATTTATTCAGCTTTTAGTGCATAATATTATTTATTTTTATTTTATTTATTCATTTTTTTCCCCAGAAAACCAAAGAGTGAATTTTTTGCTACACCTCATTCAGTAGTTGTGCAAACTTTCCCTATAACTTGTTCTAAGTTTAGAGAATAAATAAATAAACAAATACTCACAGGGATTTCTGACCATTGATTAAGATTATGGATCTTTAACTGTGCTGTTAATTGCAATACTATATGCAGCATTTTCTTTATTTATATCTATTTTAGCCAATTTATTTATTTTGGCCAATAAATCTGCACCTCAGTGCTGTACTTGCATTGTACACCTCTTTCCCCAGTTAAAAAAAAGCATGCTTAAAGGCCAATCCAGGAGAAGTGGTATCCTCACTGCAAAAGGAAAAATAACCATTTCAAATAAGTGTCAGACCAATGAATGCTACTTCCTTGACCAAAAGAAGTGTACAACATTTAATTATTTTTATTCACTTTTCACAATTTTCTTCACATCCAAATGTTTCTTGTGATATTTTATTTTTCACAATGCAAAATAATCCTTGTTAACTGTATCAGATGTACTGGAAATTAGTGCCAGATTAGGGAATTAAATAATTGATATGATGAACTTCAAGTATAGCATGTTGTGGCCCATACTGAAAGCATTATTGTATGTATATGCACTTGTACAAGTACAGAATTTAAAATGTGCCTTTTAAGGAGGAAATAAGAGTTTTTTCCGGCCTCTTGCCCAGTAAATGCTGGGATTGGCGCTTGATCCCTTGCAAGCCCGACCTGGAGTAAACCGGCTTAATAATGGATGAATGGGGAATTTTAAGCATAGTTTAAATTAACTACAAATCTTTACGTTCATTTCAAATGTTTTTAGCAGTGCTCTGCTTGTTTATTGCATGGTCATGGTGACTTCTCTCATGTGCAGAAAACTTGTTGTGTCATTGTTGTCAATTCAGTGGCCAGGGAATTCATATTTTCATTTAAAAAGATATTGGCCGCATTTCCCAGTTAAGAGCATTCTTAAGGTTAAGGAATGTTAAGAAGGCTCCAAAGAAGAGTTCAGCTATGAGGGAGGCTTAAGATAAGAGTGTTTCCCAGATGCGTTCTTACTGCCCTTCTTAACAAGTGTCTTTGCGCCCTTCTTACCTGCCTTCTTAACTGGAGCTCAATTGATCAATCGATGTCAGAGTAACTGATTGTTCCACATACTTACGTGTACACAAATGACGTTTTGATGTAACAAGTGGCGTATAATGTTAAAAATTAACATGCGTATTGCCATTGCACACAGATATAAGAAATCTGAAAAATAAGAATAAAAACTGAGAATAAAATGAAAGCATACCATTTCATCAGTGAAATCATATATCATTACATGACTCTGTACCTCATATAATGTCATATTATTTCATTTTGATTCTTATTTTTCTGATATAATTCCGCATATAATTATGCAGTTTACTTTGTTACTCTTGGGGATAGTAGCAAAGGTTATAGGCAAGTGCTTAGTGGACTGGTTGGTGACTGCAAGGTGAAAGGGTGGGGAAGTGGGGATGACCGAAATCAGAACAGGTTGATGAGCTCCTGTCTGACCTAGAGACCGGTTCGGTGGAGTGCTGCTCGGGGCTCATGGTGGGGTGGTGGTGGTGGTGGTGCTGGGTCATCATTGTTCTCCAGGAAATACTTGGGAAAATATTTGGGAAATACGGTAAAATATTTCAACACATGGAACCATAGAGGAGAAATGTAAGTTTTCCCTCATTTTAAATGCTTAATGGGTAGTAGGGGTGCATGAAAGAAATAAAAAAACAATTATAATATGAATAATTGGATATTATAATAAATAATAATAAAATAAGGATGAGCTGTACACACTGCATTAATATCTCCTTGCTTAGTGTCACAATGATTTGCCTGACGCGGCTCTATCTGCAGTGTTTTGTTGCTGAGAAGGGTGTTAAGAGTGCTCTAGACTCCTCTTTCAAATCCTTCTGAACAAAAGATCGTCTCGGGTTAAGAAGAAATCTGGGAAATGTGTTTGCTTCTTACTGGAGCCTTAAGAAAGATCTAAAAAAGCTCTCGGTGCTAAAATCTTCTTAAATGAATCTGGGAAACTCGGCCAATACTATTTTAATATATTTTAAACAAAATTGTAATAATTGTAGTAAAACAGCACATAACTTTGCGTTCTTCCCGAATTTCCTTGGCAGACATGAGCATGCAAGGCAGCCTCGTCCAACCAGAGGTGAAGAGAGTTTATGAATCGGGTGGGTGGCTAAGGTTACTGTATGCTCCCTAAAGCCAGTCAGTCACCAGGAAGCCTCCAATTATCATCTGTTGCCACCCCTATCCCCCCTTTAGTGCTCGTCACTACAGTAGTATGATAATTGCAGCATGTGAAATAGTCAGTGGTCTATGAGAGAGTTGGCATTAGTCAGAGCTGTGCACGTGCACTAACTGTGGTGTTCCTGTGATAGTGCGGTAAACACAAGATGTTCAGTGGGCAAAAAAGAGGTTTAAAAATGACAAAAAATGTAAAATCTGGAGGTAGTTTTGATCATCCATCGTCATTGTAAATGCTGCTACACTTAGCTGCAGTTGAGCAATGAGACATGATACTGTAATATCTGTATCTCTTTGTAGATTCTTATACTTGCATAGACAAATCTTTCACTCGGTGCACAAGAAATTCATCAGTGTGACTTAGGCGGATCGTATAGAGTCACAGACTGATGACATGAGCAAAGAGCTGTATTTGTTTCCATGGAGAGTGTGTGATGTGTGGAGATTCAACACTGCTCTTGATTGAATAGCTGTGTCGCCAATTTTTGGAGGTTTTTTTCTCTCTCTTTTAGAACAGTGTAGGGAATTCTTCACAGCACGGATTTTGTGCAGATCACAGAGTCGCAGGCTGATGACACGAGCAGGGAACTGTATTCATTTCCATGCGTATGAGGAGGAGAGGCTGTACAAAGCTCACGAGTTTATGTGTGCTGAGTATTTGTAATATTTCTAATGCTGCCTGCGCGCTAACAGCAACCGAAACCACCATTAAACTATTTGTTGGATCAGTCTCAGATGGAGACTTCAATGTTTGTGTAGTTTTTCCCACAGCTGACCTGGGTAAAGACCCAGACTCTTGATAGCAAACTTACATAATTTCAGTCACTTCTGCAGACTACCAGCAAGCCCTCTCATTTAGGTGTTAGCAAAGGTGCTCTTCTACTTCAAAACATTCGTTTGTACACTCTCAAAATGATATTTTTCCAGCAGGTTTCCCGCATTGTCTCCAGCACTTTTTGCTTTTGGCAAATTGAAGAGAAAACATATTTCATCATCGTGGATTGGAGTTGTTGTAGGCAAGGTACTGCATTTTTAGGATTATCGCATTGTAAGTGGCAGATTTGTTTTATGTTGTGGTTTCTTACATTCGTGGAATGTTATTACATCCATATAATTATTTAGCACTTGTGCTGTTGCGGGCACTGAGTATATATACGTAAGTAATAATACCCATTGAGAATAATTTTTTGAGATGGTCTTAATGTTTACTGTTTCTTCTATGCTCCTTATCTGGGAACCATCAAAGTGGATACATTTTATTCAAATCACCAGCAGAAATTGAGGCTTATTATGCTTCAGCAATTATTAATTTAATACGGGTACTATTGTACCCATATAACGCAAACAATTAAATACATTGCGCATCCAGCAACCTACCTGTACGAGCGGGGTCAAGTTACTCAAAAGGTGATGGCCTCTCGCGGCACTTGATGGTTGGAACTCGAAAACATGCAAGCGAAGCAAAACACCCGAAGAGCTCTGGGCTTCTCTTTTTTGACACCAGGATATGACCCTAAGATTAAATGATCAGTAAAGTTCGTTGCATTGAATATGTTACATGTGGTCATGCACTTGATCATCTTTAATCCCTCAGCAAGTCACCTTTATTATATTTTGTGTTCTGTGGATGCTAGAGATGTTGCCACAGCAAAGTCACTAATATTTCTTCCGTCTATTTTTTCCCACCTCTGTGAACCCACAAAAACTTTTGTAAAGCTCATATGAGGCTTCTATCATGTCATAAAATCTGCAGACTGTTCACGAGTGTCAACTAATACCAGCACTTGGCTTTCAATGGTCTAGACTTTCCTTTGTGCGGGAAACATTATAAGAGGGGATGCTGACCCGACGGGTGTGGGAGCGAGCCCGCGGAGGAGGGCGTGACTCTTGAAAAAGGAAAGGATTGGGTGACGTTTCCGATCCTTGGCTGTAGCGTACCTGGGCCTTGGCCTGCTTCAGCTCTTGAATAAGTTTGTGTCAGGGAGCAAATCGATAAGCGTCTGCCACAATGGACTTTCCAAATCCGCTGTGTCATCCTCGAACACCTTATACCCCACTCTCATTACCAGATGGGCTGATATAATTGAGATGTCACCATGTAAAATGAATGCCTGAGCCCTTGTTGTCCATTATCCACGTACGCATGTGTTCTTCCATAACCAGGCAGCTTTGTCAGCTTCTTTCTCTAATAAACGCATGTCGTGCAGATGATTCATGTGTGCGGTGCTGAGCTGCTTTTTTGTTGATGTGAGAAGAGTGATTAGTGCACATGCACGCTGTGTTTTCATTTGCGATTGACGAAAAAGTCTCCGGAAGCAGTTTCCTGTTTCCTATTCTGTTTGCTTTCTTTGTTTTGACCTGCCAAGGGACTACAGATGTGAATTAGCTTAAAGCTATAATATGGTGCGGTGCATCAAATGGTGACATTTATATTTCCAACAGTAAATTTTCCCTTATAAATAAATGAATAAACAAATGAGCACAAATTTATAGAGCTAACTCGAGACAAGCCTCAAGCTTAAATAACAATTGGGTTCTGTTCATTATAATTAGATTTGGATATAAAAATATATAATGGAAAAGAAGTAATAACGCAATGGATTGTATGACAGAAAAAGTTAACCATGTCATGCAGGTCACGCTATGTTCCTGTATGAGGAAAATGATATCAGCGATGTACCACCGCAAAATAAAGCAGAATTGAAATGATGAGGAGAATGGTGAGAACTATGGGGCACTGAGTGCAGTGTTACTGCTTTTCATTGCATAATTGCCCCCCTCTTATAGTATGACACATGTTTCGAATTTGTTTGCTTTGAACAGTCTTGCTGTTTCATTCTGGTTGCTCTATTCATTACCAATGAGAATTATCCCTTACAGGCAACAGAGGCATATTACAGTATGAGCGTTTCATGTGAAATGTACACTCTTATCCTAAGCATCAGAAATCCAAAATTAAGGCTGCTTTAATACAAGAATAATATTTGAATTAATATAATATGTTAAGAAAATAATTATGCTTCACTGCAGGTTCTGTTTTCTGTAAAGCGCTGATTCTGTGCTTCTGTGATTCTTCTTGAAATATTGCTTATGAATTACAATTGCCAGTATGTGGTTGAACTGTACTATTAAACACATTAACAGAACTACATGCCAATACATACCGTCTCGCACAGAACATGGTTTCCTCAACAGACTTTATTCATCTGTGATGGTGAAACATCTCCAGAGCCTCAGTAACCTTGCTTCAACTTTTACTGCTCAGAGGGCAGCATGTTTCATCTAACTATTACCCTTTTCAATTGTAAATAGCCATTGAATCCTTAAACGATCGCCTTTTTATGCAGGAACAGAAGACTTGACACCAAAAAAAAACAAACAAACAACCTTAGCAAACAGATCAAGCAGACAAACAAACACAACAGCTTAGTAAAGAGATGTTTTTATGAAATACAACCTTACTTAACGCTTTTCAGAAGTCGTTTTTTGTCTGATTTGTGGATTGGAGTTTGATGGTAAGAGTGGAGGGACTCTAAGAGGAGAGTATGAATGTTTCTTGAATTGCATGATGTCGAGTTTCTTGCACAGCCCTGTGGGCCATGGGTTATGTTACTATTCAAGACTTCAGAATATCTCGTTTCTTGGCTAATTGGAATATAATTTGAGCATATTCCTGAATGAAAAAAAGGTTGAAAGGAGATCTGTGGGTATGAAAGCTGTAACTGAATGAATGCAAGGACATCACTTCATCATGTACCTATTTGTCATCTTATTACTGTCTTCTTTACAGCACAACAACAACAACAATAATAATAATAATAATAATAATATGTCAGGGGGATAAAAATAAATATAATGGTAAAGTTTCAGGAAAAAATTTTGCATAGTTTTCAAATTCTGTCCTGGAAACTGAACGTCCACCGATGAATGGACAGACAGATGGACAGACAGCCACACTGACTACTATATCCCCCTGCATGATATGGTGGGGGGATAACAATCAAATATAAAAATAATGAGGTGAGGTGATGATGAAAAGGTCCAAGTTATTTGGAAGAGATGAAGCCTTTGTAAAGGAGTGTAGTGGAGAAATCAGACCAGCCTGGAAATATTACTGAGTAAGTAGTGATAAATTTTGTGTGATTTATTAGAGTCAGCATATTATTAATCAACATGGCAACCACCCCAACTGCCATCCCCACCCCTTTTTGCCTTGTGTCATGCCTCCTGCCAGCAATGCTAGCAATGCCCCAGCGATGATTATTTTTGTCATTAGCAAGTTAATAACAGAACTCTGAAAGTTCTGAGTGAAGACAAAGGGGGGCTGGGGAGGAGAAAGCAACACATTGTGCCCATACTGACTGGCTCTCTTGCCAGCCACCGAAAGGACTTGACGGGTCAGCCATGTCAAGAATGTGTGTGTCTAACCATTCACTGATGGCTATCTCAGCCCCGGACATAGGCTCTTACAGGGGCGACTGTCAATGAACAATGGCCTCACTCCCTCAGGCAACGTCCACACTGATACGTTTTCATTTTGAAATGGCGTTTTAGTACAAAAACAATCTCCATCCACACTAAAAAGCAATCCCAGGGATTCAAACTAAAATAGGGTCCACAGCATCCTCAAAAGTTTTTGTTTCAGGGGTTTGAAAATCCGGAGTAGCGTGAACACAGGGCCAAAACATAGCTAAATATAAAAGTAAAATGCATTAGTTTGGACGTTGCTTCAGACTCTTTTTGACTGTTTTGCCCATTCTGAAATGGCCTGTGGGTCCTTGTGCTTATATGTCATGGCATTAACCATCAACACACCAATTACCCAACAAGTTATTGGCCCTGACATACAAACATAAATGCAACCCAGGACTATGCCTGACTTTTGTGATATGTGAAATATATTTTGGATATTATGCATGTTTGTACTGTGTATGAGAGAACAAATACTTCATTTTTGGATCTTCTTATTAATTCAGTAATTCAGACTTGTTTCTGGAAAACTCGTTTCTTTAAAAATAAATGAAATGAAAAAAGAAATTCATGTTTTTGTGCATGGTAATTTGCTGGTAATTTAGATACTTCTTGCTGTTTTTATTATTTAATTACTAATTCACTTAGTAACTGGTCCATGGCTGGAATTGCATTATTCCTTCATTATTTACTTTACTAGTAACCTGCAATTACTTGTAATTTACTGGTAACCAGGGTATAAAATATTCAAAGTTTATATGCGGTGGGCATTTGCATATGGAATCCAACTTAACCATTGTAAATACTGAAAGTTTACAAGATGTAAACCATTGGTAAGCATCAAAGGTATGACAAAACACGGCAAAAAAATCTAAAAAGCCTGGACAATTTTGGGTGAACACTATATCGACAGGAGAGACCAAGAGAAACATGTACGAGAATGATGGGAAGAGAGGAGTACAGGGCAGGGAAGGACCTGCTCATGATCCGAAGTCCCACTCAAGCACCTATTGATTGGTGGCATACAGTACCTAACTGATGAAAATTCCATCATTGTCCAAATACTTATTGACCCAATTGCGCATTCAAGTGCTTAATGTAATCTTATAAATTGAAAATGAAATATAGGCATTGCTGATTTATGGGCAGTGCTCACAGACATGCATACAGTGAGACTGTCAGCATTTACTTTGAATATCATAATACACTACATTAGAAAGGCCCTGGAGTCATAAATTACGTGTAATGGAACATTTGACTGCAAGAGGGAGGTTTATAAATTGTCACAGGCAGGTGCGGCTCTGTTTTTTTTTTTTCTCTCTGGAAGATGCCCCAGATGGGTATAATGTGTGAGGATTGAAAAGGTTAAGGGGGATGAATTTGAGCTGTCAGAGGCTTCTCAGACTCTGACAAATCACATTATAACAGCTTATGAAACCCAAACCCTGCGACACATCCCCCCTCTGGAGTGCCCTGGAAGCAGACTGTCCCAGATCCCATGTTGGGGCATGAGCCAGGGCCCGGGTTGGAACAAAGAGCCCTGCCATTCCCGATGGCGCTTGTGTCTTTCTCCGCTATCTGAAATCAAACGCTCCATTCAGCTCCCACCCAGCCGCAGCAGACAAGTGCCAGTGTGGGAATGCCAGTAATTCTCACAAAGAACTCTGACATTCATACTCCGTGTACGTGAACAATGAAAAATGGGCCCGGATTTCCACCTTGGGCGCTTTTGTTGAGAGGTACATGAGATGGTGGGCGTATGAATAAAGATAATGCAGGTATGTCTCTCCATTTTATTTTTCTCCGATAATGCAAAAGGAGATATAGCGGAAAATCGGTCAACAGAAGGTCACCAGAACAAAGCATCAACACGTAACAAACAGCATTTTTTATTGTTGTTGTTGTTTTTCCAAGCGTTTTACAGAATATGTGAACATACTGTAATTACTGTATCACCCGCATCAAAAATATTGCATTAAGGAATGCTTTTTTGCGATAAAATCTGCGTAACTGTTGTAAATAATTATCAGACTATCACATCAACTGACTATATGTTGGGATTTGAGAAGAGAGTTCCAGAAAACAAGGAAGTAATCTTTCTATGGGTTCAATCTGCAATGTTAGTCATTAAATGAGGACAACACACTATCTCTGTGTTTCATTGTGATTCTTCAATAAGGCTGATTTACTTGGTTTGGGTGAATTAAGATGATGCACTTAGCTGAGTTAGATGTAAGATGAGTGTAACATCAAGCGTTGAGGTGTCTGGCAAACATCTTGTGTATTCATGATGCATATCAGAGGAGTCTTATGAGGCGGAATACTGGCTCTTAATGCATAATTAAAATCCATTTAGCACGCTTTGTCAATCAGAGATGTGGCCTTGAAAGAAATAACATGGAGTATACAACAATTGTTTGGACATTGTTCACAGGAATTGTGTTCATTGTGTTGAATACTGAGTATTGCATTATGAATTGATGGAATAACTGGATGGTGTATGCTCATTTTCTAATCTTGAATACTCAGCGTGCACACATACATAGAAGGCGTAATGATGTATACTTACGCCCACAAGTACAGACTAATATAAAGTAGATTCACATAATACTGACAAATGTAAAAGCATGCTTCTAGAGAGTTCTGTACCTGCGGGCTTGAGAATTTGTCAAGAAATATCGCATCTCTCCAAAATAAATAACTCCTCTGTAGGTTGGGAGGGGAGCCTGAGCCTGATACCTCTCGGCCAATAACCCCAGTGACCTCTGACCTCAGGGATTTTCCTGATTATCCTGAGCAGTGAAAATAAGACGGATATCAATTGCATGAAGGGTGGCATGAGGACCCCATCAAACGGGGCCCAGGGAATAGATTATGCAGAGCCAGATGTGCTTGTGGGCGTCGACAGGAGTTTTATTACTTGGAAGAAGAAGCTTTAAGTCGCAGGTGCAAGGCTAACAAGAGTCAGGTTTTATATGAGCACACAGTGAGAACATCTACATGCCACTAAACAAAGCCAGCTGGATGGAGAGAACCTACTGCCCTTTGATGGAAGGTGCTATTATGAAGTGAGACCATCCATCAATCTGTTGTGAAGCCTCCATTCCAGGGAGAATAACCCACCCATTAACAATTAAAGACTTTTGTGGACTCATAGAAAAAAATACACACATACATATATATATATAAATATAATATATAATATATATATATATATATATATATATATAATATATAATATATATATATATATGAATACTTCAAATTCATAAATAAAAAAATACTGTATAAATATATAAATATAAATAAATATAGTATTTCATGATATTCTGTCTCTTTCACCTGAAAGTGTTGGTCTTTTCACCCTGTGGACTTTCATTGACTTTGATGTAAATAATTTTTTTATGTATCGACACAACCTCTTTTCTCATTGAGATGTGTCTTAAATCAATTCCCACTTACGTATGGAATAGTAACAGACTGAAGCAATAGTCTTGAGCGTAAAGTGAACATATTGGCTGCAATTTACAGTAAGTGATGCCCTAAGTGAAGAAATATGGCTTCAGCTCGACAGCTCTGAGACGATGTGAAAAAGTGCAATGTGGAAAAAAAAAAGATCTCTAAATAATCTCTTGTAAATAAAATGTGACAACAGGCGATTAATTCACAGAAAGTTTAGGTTTTTTAACAATTTACTTTATATAGCGATCCTTACTATCTCCCTTCATTGCCAAGTTGTCTTACAGCCTAATCTCCCTTCATTGCCAAGTTGTCTTACAGCCTAATTGTATTATTACAATGCAATACTAGGAGTCATCGGCAATGGCTAAAATCACATTTCCGGGATGATATACCTGTCATCTGCTCAGCATCTGATAAAGACTGATAAGTAACAGAAGCAAACCGTTAATGTTGAAGCAACCCTGCGTATTTCAGAAAGTACTTAACACCATCTCATGCAACTAGCCAATGGGCCATATTGAACGATCTTTTGCCATAAAATAATGGACTGAGACAATCACACTATCCAGCACAATAACAGTGCTTATCTCTGGGCGAAGGACGACGGTTCGTCATTCTCGAGCGACGTTACGTCATTATCACGCAACCATTGCAGCAGACATTAACTAATTAGGGGGAATAAAACCTCATTTCATCTTTGAAAACAATTAGCATTTTTGTATTTTACAAAATTCCACATTTTTGTGTTTTACAATATTTATTTACTAATTATGTTTGTATAAAATAAAATTATGATTTAGTCCTGAGTTCCCCTTCAAGCGGCAAGTCCTGTGTGCTAGCAGGGATAATAGATTAGATTGTTTTGGTATAAATGTCAATGGCCTATGGCTGGGACACAAAACTGGAAAGTAAGCTGAGCATTAACCTTGAGTAGGAAGCTGTTACTCCGCAGACAAAGATAAATGATAGCGTTACCACATAACTGAGTCGATTTAGCCCTATCCGTCTACTTTACACCCCTGAAAAATCCTTTCAGGTTGGGTTCTGGAATTCCTTCAGGATGCTAACTCATGATAGCTGACAGGTCGCGGGAAATTTGTCGCGAAGTGTGGCGCTGGGCCTTTCACCTCCCCGGCACCCAGTGTAGCCCAGTGAGGGTGTTACGTTCTCTGGTTCTCCCTCAGCTCTGCAGCCACCTCCCCATTCCAATGACCGCTCATTAGAAGTATCTGTTACACTCCTTTTCAGTTCAGATTAGGATAGGTAGCTTTTGAAGAACCCACACCCCATTTTCTGTAGTGTCGATTGATAACGGACAGAAAGTTGGTGCAGTGTATCTTCCCCACCAGTAACTGAGGGTAGTAAAAAGTTTCAAGTGAACTATTTCATCTTCATGATGTAAACCAGATGTTCCCCTATACTCCTGATCTCTCCCTCCCTAAACTCTTATTTTTTTATTGAAACATTTTGGCTGCCCTGTGTCGAGAGCACAGTATTCGGACATATACCCATCACATAACCATGCTCACTTTGTCCTGGTTCATCTAGTCTGCGTTCAAAATGGCTCCAATTAAACTGAACAGTAAACCATATTTACTGTCAGCCATCTTGGTTAAGTGTTCAGATTCATTTTGTACACAGTTATGGCATTATATATGCTTCAAAATGCACAATATTAACCCCTTTGTGCAGAATACCAATAATGCCAATTTTCCTTTTACGCATGAGCCTATTTAGGCTTTATAACTTACTATTTGTGTCATAGAGACTAAGGAAAATTTTTCCAGCGAAGGAAGACATTTGGAAATTCTATCACAGAATTATTTAGGAATTGAATTTCGGAATTTATGGATGCCGGCATCTCTATCTTCACAAATGGGCTGATGAGTAACCATGGTTGGTGGAAAGGTGAAAATGAATAATAATAATGATGGAAAAAAAAAAACATATTGCTACTGCTTTATTTCCACCATTTCAAACACAAAACCAGTGTTGTCAGGGTAACTGTAGTGGGGATATATATTATATATATATATATATATATATATATATATATATATATATATTTTTTTTTTTTTTTTTTTTTAAGGGAACACATGCATGACTTAAATTGGCTAATCTTGGGAATTAGCAGACCACAGAAAAATTTGTATAATTTTATACAAATTATTATTATTATTATTATTATTTTAGTCCCTAGCTGACATCATGAGATAATCTGGAATAACCTGCAGCTTGATTTAGGCCTTGCATTAGATACATATGATTTTTTTGCTTCATGATTATACCTCAAAACAAGACTAATGGCACTTGAATATGAAGTGTAAAAGACACAGGATAAAATAACTAAAGCCACGTTCACCTCGCAGTCAAGATTTCCAGATGTTTCACACTCGTATGTCCACTTCAGAGCTCTGTGATGGAAGGTGTCAAAGGTTAAAGTTTAAAGAATATGAATCGAGAGAAGGTAAAAAAAATGCATCAACTGAATAGCCAAGACAGTGAATAAGATTCAGAAAAAAGAAATGACCACAGTGGCAATGACTGGAGAACTAGAGATGAAAGATGGCTAACTAATGACTCAACTTGCCTTGAGGGGAGAAATATATTCCAAAGTCACAAATTTCATTGAAAATTCAAAATGTCAGGCCACAGCACAGCTGACTAGCCAATTGTGCAATTACATTTGGTCCCTTAAAAGAGTGGGGGTGGGTGGGCACATATAAAAAGAGCTGTGATTCCTACAATGGTCACCTAATTTGGATTTGAATGCACTCAAATTAACGGTGAAAATCTGAACCTTTATAGCTCAAATTCATCATTTATTTTCTATTCCAGCATGCTGAGAAAGATGGCTAAAATGGTGATGATTTGGTCAATGTCACAAAAGGACAAATAGGATAGTAACTATTTCATTTTGAGAGATGAATCAGTTAAATACATCAATTTCGCTGTAAGTGGAACCACCACATTAAAAAAAGAACAAGGACTGGACTAATAGCACTACACTGAAAGTGTGTTCCATTCTTAAAAATATTTAAAACATCCTGTTGATCATCTTCACCATCTGATGGAAAATAAATTACCGATACCCACTTTTTCTGTAAAATAAATTTACAGGCAGTTGGCCATAGGTCAGCTTTAACTTTGAAGCTTCTAAACCACAATTGCAAAAACATCTATACAGGTCATTCCTATCTACTTGAATGACCTCTGATGTTGTTTGAAATGTCAGTAAATTCTACTTAGTTACACTTTGCTGGGTAAGTCATTGAAGAAAGCTGTGGATACTAACAACATGGCTGAAAAGGGCTGAATAGTCAGAGCCTGAAGTGCAAGTGCATTTGACATTACAAAAGGCATAATTATTTACAATGGAAATGCGATCTGTGTCAAAAGTAGGACAACATCAGACAATAAAAGTAAAAAATGACTGTAGGCAGATGTCAAAGCTTTCAGAAAGGGACAGCTGGACGCTTAGATAGCTGCTAGTAACCCCAAAAGACAGCTCTAAAAATTAGAGAATGTAATAAAATCATGAACCTGTCTCGACAAAAACAGTCATGAGTCTCCCAAAGCTGGTATTTATGGCCATGATTTGACCATCACTTGTTTATAATTTTGCGATGTTACTTCAGATTTTCTTGAATGATAAATAAATGAACAATTATGTGAAATTATTTATTGATTTATTTTTAATTTAACCTTTATTTAATCAGGCAAGACAATTTAGAACAAGTTCTTATTTACAATGCCAGCCTGACAAGAGGCGGGGGGCCTCTTGAGGGGGAAAGGAAGGGGGCTGAAAAATTAATTTGAGATGTAAGTGCTGATCTTTATTTCATAGTGTGAGGTGATGTGAAAGTGGCACAAATACACCTGCAGACTCTTGCAAATCTATTGCTCTCACAAATCAATGATTAATTCACTTTTCACAGACCACAACTGGGTCTTGTTTCATATAACATTAACCACTTTTCTGACCGAACAGCAACTTGACGCGAGAGTGTCTCTTTCCTTGTACAGATGAAAATGATCACTTTTACTACTCAAAGGTAAATTGGTTGAGGCAAGTTAATGGAAAGGTAGCTGTTTATTGTTCTACACCAGACATTATGGAAACACAAACAGAAACCAATATTTATAACCTTCCATTGAGGTGTATACACTACAGCGCTCACCTTGATGATACAGTAATCTCAAAACACATTTCATAGAAACCTCCTAATCATCATGGTTGTTAGCTTCATGAGAACATTAGTTTACTCTCACTGTTATTATTCTTTTCAGTAACCTACTGATCTTAAACGCTGTAAATTAAATTCAAAACTGTTTACACTAAACTAGACAAATGTACATCAAACAGACACTCATACAGTCACAAATCATTTTTTGCATATCTGAGACAGAATCTGGTATGTATGTTCTACTATATGGTTTCTCCACCATAAATGCTCATAAACTTCATCACTTTACTCAGTTGTGACGTACATCACAAAGTTGGGAGATATTATGCACATTCAGTGACAGTCTCAAAGGTAAACTGTGAATAACTGGCTTAGAAAAAAGGCCTTCGACTCTCTGCACAGCACCCCTTCCCCTTTAAAGCGCTGGCATGCCAGAAGCCTGATAAGTTTCAGCTTGTGCGGTTACTCTCCGATTACTCCAGCCCGGGGCAGGAAATGACCTCATGAACTCTGCAGACACACTCACACACGCATCCAGGGAGCAGTCAACAACCCACCCACTGTACCGGCATGAGTGTACTAATGCCTGTCATCGTCAGCGTTTTATTGCATTTTTCTCTCTGTGTGGCTCACCTTTTCCCCTTCTCTCTTTCTTTTCTTTTTCATGAATTTCTGCAGCGCTAAGCAACAGCACCCTCTGGAATCGAGACCTTCCCACATTGAAGAGGACAGGTCAAAGGTCAACATCCTAAAACAATTATCCTTGGTCCCTCTCCACATTTCTGACTTGCTCCCCACCTTTTTTTTTCTTCTTCTTTGAAAAATAAAAAGATTTGAAGAAGCACACGTGTACCTCATAACCACATTTCTGGTTCCTCCAGTTTATTTGTTATTATGACCAGCCTATCGTGCAGTTGTCCGGGTAATCATTAATCATGTGTTTGGTTTGTGATTAGCTTTACAAATGCAGGGCCTTTTTTGCCCCAGAAATGTCAATAATGGTCAAGGGAGCGGCCCGATCTTTTTAGGAGTCTGTTGCAGTCCCGACCTGTGCCGCCCCGGCTTGCAGTGGATTCAGCCAAGTCTCTGTCACTAAAATAAATTAATGCACTAAAAAATCTTAACTGAATTTGAACAGCTGTGAAAATTATTGGAAAAGAAAATAAATGTAATGAGAACAAAGTAGCAGTTATAAACCTATGAAAAGGCAAGACGATAAGACAGAGAAACTCCGCTAACCCCACCTCCCCCCAGCAGTCAGTGTTTATTCAATATTCAAGATATATTCAAAATTCCTCATATTGAAAGAATACCCAATGAGCACGGAGGAAAAGCATTCCTTGCCCATGAAAACTCTAGGAAAATAAGTGCATTAATGTTAAGACTTCAGCTTGTTCTTGCTCAGGGAGGACAGCCTGCAGGAGACTTCAAAACTCTCCCACTGTTGTCCATGCATTTCTATGACACGAATGAGACACAAAATACAAGCATTTACACTCAACGAGTTTTCAAACAGGCAAGATTGGGAAATAGTAAGATAAAATAGGAGGTGGTCGGAGCCTGGTTAGGAAGCCCTGTAAAATATTTACAGAAAAGGCATCTGCCATGTGGAGATACTGAAAGTCCAATCACAAAGACTCCGGAATTAAAGTTAAAAAGATTTGTTAACAATGGAATAAATTCAATAATACTATCTTTGGCGATGACTCCGTCCTTGAGGACCCTTCAGCAAGGTGAGCTACAGGTCTGCCGGCAAAGCCATCCCCCGTTTGAAAGGAAGGGTCATCTGGTCAGCAGGTAAATGATGGCTTCGATGCTGAAGAGGCCGAAGTCAGAGGCTGGTGGTGGTGGGTTGGTGGCAAGTGACGCAAAGTCTCTGAAACCAGCAAACGGAAACACATTATGGACACATCTATAGAAGACGGATGATTATGATTGGGCGAATACAATCCCTTTGGCGTCCTATGTCTCGCGATTGAACTTTCGTTTACACTCTCATTATTTGCGAATGTCACCTGAGAATTCCCCACCTCACTGAGTTTGGGCATCATCATTAACAACAACAACAACTACAACATCATCCAGCAGCCTGTTGTTTCACACACTGTAAACACAGATAATGCGGCAAACTCAAGTGTTTTGTGGAAACCTTTTACTTAAAAAAAATTATGTAAGCCAACTTGATTGCACTGTGTGGATGATATTGAAAGAACATAAAGTAAAAGTTATTCTACCACGTTTTTAAGTGCTTTGAGCACAAGATCACTAGGTTGGCATACACAATATTTTTGAGGTCATCAGTCTCCACAAAGCAACTGGGTGCACTACACCATCTGGGGTTTACAGTGCAGTCCTCCATCAACCAAATATCTGGACATTTGCCTCTGACTCCTTGATGGCTTCAAGCTGACATGATAGGCTCTCACTCCTCAACAACATGACCTACATTCACAACGCTTTCATCTCACGGTTTGTTCGAGTCAGTGGCTTTCAGTCATTAATCAGTCTCAATAAATGCTACAAACAGTCCCTTCCATCAGTATTTGGAAAACGTGTGAATTTTCATCATTTTGGCTCTGCGTTCCTCCAAAATAGATTTGAAATGAAAAGATGTGCTTGCTGTGTAGACTTTCAGCCACGCCGTTCATCTCATTTGCGTATAAACATCACAAATTCAACCAGAAAGATTACACTTCAAGCACATATTTATTCATTTCACTTCAATACGCAATGGTACACTGCCAAAATAGTAACTTCAATGTTCAAATATTTCACCTGTACTCTTTGATAGCCTCTTGAAAGTGATTGTTAAAGGAGATATTTAAAGAAGAGAAGCAGACGCTGCTTTGTGTGGTGCAATAGCATTTTATAATTGTACCTATTCCTTACATTCTTGTTTTTGGGGGTTTCCGTTGCATTTTTGTCTTTGTGTGTAGAAGGATACAAACCTATCGCACATTCACGGGGGTGACCTTCAAAACTAACTATGGTACACAGACAAAAAAAAAAAGAAACTAGGAAAGACATTTCCAAGATAGCATTAGCACCATTGATTTATCACAGCCGCTATACAATGGAGGGGGTTATCACTGGCTAATTGACTTAGCAAACATGCCACACAAATTCCCTCTACTGCCAGTGTTATCAGCAGTAAAAGTCGAGAATGTAAACATTGGAAATGGCTTTGATGAACTTGGGGGCAGGCACTCCCTCAGAAACAAAAGGAACTGTGTCTTTTGGCCCTAGACTTTAAGGAAATCCTATACGTTCGAAAAAAGAAAATGGTATCTATTTTAACCATTCCACTGGTTAGTTTTTACATATAGTGTCCCTTTAGCCTTTATTTCTTTACTCAGCTTATGCCCGATTTATGGAGTCCTTGGGTTGTTTCATTCATCCATAATCATGAGGTAACTCTTGCTCTACTCCGTTGTAGAAACCTGTCACGACACTTGCACTGTGTGCTGAATTCCCACAAAAATTTGAGAGGGAAAAACTTTAACAAGCTGGTGCCATGTTTTCTGTGACAGGCTATGCAGTCCTTGCACTTTTTCTGTAAATAAAAAATAACAACAGTGAGGGTTTACCATAATTTTGTAGTACCCTATTTTTACCGGAATATTAATGCATGTAAGTTTTTTAAAGCCTTCAAAAACAGCTAGTTATACCCACCACTTACACACAAAAAAAAAAGTTTTATCTGTTTTCAGAATATAATCTTGTAAACCCATTTCCCAGATAAACTCCATTCGCCTCTTTTTATGCACTCTGTATTTTGGTTCAAACTTTCTGGAAAAACTATAAACATCAACATATTCTCATTCATAAAACAATAGTTTTAATGTTTTTTTTTTTAAATAGTTTATTTATTTACAATTGCTTTGGCAATAATTTCGCAAGAGCCAGCACTTGTAATGAAACCTGTCCTGTGCTGGAAACATTGCAATGCACATTTAGACCTTTGACGATACGCACTATTGCATCTCATTGGTCACTGGTTCAAATCATTTTGTCATCATGAAATTCCACAAGGACATTGCTTTAGATCACACGAGATCCAATGTTTTTCTCAACAGCTTAAACACAGTTCAGAACGCTATGCTCAATTTTCTCAAAACTATAATAACAAAATCAAAAACCACACATTAAATTTATAAATGACTGACTTTGAAGGCAAAATCAAAGACTAATCAAAAATTTTTGATCTGTCATCACAATAAAACTTCCTTCAGTCAACACAGAACCTTTAAAATGGCACAAAATACTATATATTTAATATTTTCACATGCTGGTAAAATCAAT
Organism: Gymnothorax reevesii; assembly: GCA_029721435.1. NCBI lineage: Eukaryota > Metazoa > Chordata > Actinopteri > Anguilliformes > Muraenidae > Gymnothorax > Gymnothorax reevesii. The sequence goes on along the minus strand of CM056574.1, from coordinate 23,576,069 downwards.
TCAACGCACTGCAATAAAAATGTGGTACTTCAAGGAATTATTTGCATTTTTTTTCAAAAGACATTTTAATATTTGGAAAACAATCCATAAGCAATTCTTAGTAAGTATGCAAATGGAAAATTGTATCAAATTTAATTTGTTTGCATGCATTGAAGGTGAAAAGCAACAAGTGAAACTATTGAACAAGTAGTTTTCAAAATGTCCTCTTGGGAAAAAAAACAAAATTATAAACGGTAACACTTTAGGTTACATAAAATTTGAGTTGTTACCCAGGAACAAATGAGAAACAAATGAAATACCAAGTGCATGTCGACCACTATTTGTCAGGCAGTTATTGAGTAACGTTTAATCACATTTCATAAAATAGCAAATGATTAGTTGATTGAGAAACAAATGAGGAGCTAACTGTTAATAAACCAATAGTTAACAGGCAGTTCTTGACCAATTCTATAATGAAATTTTATGAAATAGCTGATGATTAGTCACTTGAAGAACATATGTGGAACTACCTATCAGTAAACCATTTTATGGTCCTTATTGTGAAGTGTTATCACAGTTACCTCCTTGTTCATTCCTCAATGGTTCTTCAATGGCCTGATCATTATCTAGTCCATAAAAGTTGATTAGAAGCTCCTCCAAAACTACCCATAAACAAATAACTGTTTGCTTACAGTTAGATTTTCATTTGTTTCTCATTTGTTCCTTAGTCAACTAATCATTAGCTATTTGCACAATCTGGTAAGATGTTGCTCAAGAACTGCCTGATAATGAAAGGTTTACTAGCAAGAGTTCTTCATTTGTTCCCTGGTAAACAGGGCCGGATTAGACTGGGGGGTGCAGTGAAATTTGCTAGGGGGGGGGACGCATTTCATTCGTATTGCGCACTCAATCACAATGCGCTGAAGTATACGTCAGTAACTCAGGAGGAGCTGGGGGGGCATGGCAACCTCCTGGGGGGGGGGGACTCTGCACCACCCTGGATCCGGCCATGCTGCTGGTAAATCATTTGATTTTGTGTATCTCGGTAATTGTGAAGTGTGACCATAAAAAGAAGTAATTCTGCCAGAGCAGGATGCCGCTACGCTCGGTCCGGCAAGAGAATCTCATAAGGATCGCAGGCAGTGCTCTCCATGGCCACGGGCAGCAGGGAAAACATCCCCTCGTGAGTCTAATCCACCCCTGGCAGGCCTCCAAAGTTATGTCCCCACAGACTCCACCCACTGCTGGAGAAGCTTTACCTGCTCATATGGGTTTATATCATAAACTCTCCACGGCCACCCTGAGAGAGAGAGACCCTGAGAGAGAGAGAGAGAGAGAGAGAGAGAGAGAGCGGGGAGAAAACTCCTCTGTGGGCTTTAAGAAAAGGAAGGAAGAAAAAAGAAACTGATCAAAGATGACAATGAAGATTTATTTATTTTCTTATTTATTCTTTTTTTTTGGGGGGGGGGGGTTCTGTCTCTTACCTTGAGCTTGAATATTCTCAGAATATAAATATAATCATATTTGTGTGCATTACAGGTTGATCAACTTATAGAAAAAGAATGAGTGGACAAAGATGTGTGCATATTACTTGGTGCTCTTTCACCCTTTGAGAAATTTCTGTAAAGTGTACTTCTTAGGCCATGTTTTTTCCTTCTGCTCCATATAAGGAGGCAGTCAGTGGTTGAAAGGCTGCCTCCGTCTATTCATGGAAATAAGATCCTGATCTTCTGTGACTTTGGACTGAATATCATACAAGCGATACTGACAACTGCAGTCTCTTCTTCCTCTGAACATACAGTAATCTCAGCTGCTGGTCTCTGCTCGATTCTGCAAAAATGCAAGTCCTGTACTATGGCTCCAAAAACTAAATTGGGTGGCACGGTGGTGCAGTAGTTAGGACCTTGAGAAGATCACAAGTTAAAATCTGATCTTGTGCCGTTTTGTCTGGGGTTTGCATGTCCTCCCCGTGATCACGTGTCCAGGACAGTATGCAGTGAGGATAATGCAACAGTCATTCATCATATTGAGTTGTTGGATTGATTGACAGCTGCATACAAAGCTGAAAAATGTTCAGGCAGTGCGTCACCCACAGTATTTTGTTGCAATCGAGTTAATTAACACTTATTAGTTCAAATGAATGAGTGATTGAGTTCATGGGTAGAAGAAAACCCTGGTAAGAATTTTACTTCCTGACCCCTAGATTTTTCACCTCAGGTTACTACAGTATATGCACTGTAATTAAATGAAAAAGACAGTAACATCATATGGAATGTGTTCATTGCATATTTCTATAATTTTTAGGGTAAGATGTGTCATTGTGAACAAGTGACTTTGTTGAAGATGTGATATTAGGTTTATGTGCATTGCATTCAAAAATTGAAAGTCATGAGTAATAAAAAATATGTGCAATTTGTTTATCCATTTGGAGTCCTTGACCGAGCTCTTATTAAAAATACATTTTTCGTCTCCTTCCTCTTTGTTTTTATTTTGCTTTCCGAGGGTTTTTTAAATCTTCAATAGCATATTTAATGAATCATGCACATTTGAAATCTAGAATTCCTTTGAGAATAAAGTTTAATTTAGTTAAGGGCTGTCAAACACAAACAGGGTAAGGTTGACCCATGCCCCTTTGATACTGACACAAGCGGTTGTATGAACCTTACTCCACGATAAACACCGACCTCACCTCACCAATGGTGTGGAGGGTACATGAATGTCCCACTTCAACTTCTGATAAGCCAGGGTCAAAAGTCAATGGATTGTTTGTTGAGTGGTGAAGTTTTAAAAAATACAGATTAGGTTTTAAACTTGAGTCAGTATGCATGTGTGTGTGTGCGCGCGCGTGCGTGTGTGTGTGTGTGTGTGTGTGTGTGTGTGTGTAAATATAAAGCTCAAGAAACTTGTTGCTTGCGTAACACTATTAACACTGCCCAAACTTGAACAAAATCTGACAGGATGTTCCGCTTCTGAGCATGAATTATAATTTATACAGCCTATTTGGACAAAAAAAAGCACAAACACATACACACTTCCTCTTTATAATTAGTAACAAACATATTGCCACCAAAAACTAAGCATAGATCCATACTTACATCTGATCACACTTAAGCACAAATAAATAAACCTTCAACATAACTTTTCATTATCAGAAAAATGATTACCCACACTGAGTCGAGCAGTAACAGAACTGACTACTCCCATGCAATTAAAAAGAAAATAAAAAAATCTTCCCTGATTTCCAAGCCAAAAGGAAAGGAGGTGTGTCTTCAGGGAAGCTTGCTTGCGTACCCTGGTCAGAGCTCATAAACTTAAAGAGATGAAAAAGAAAATAAACAGCCGCTGCTGCAACAAAAATCCGCGTTGCCTGTCAGAAAAAACAAGCTGGTAAACAACGCCATAAAAGGGGAAAGCCTAGGTGCTTATAGAGTGCATTAAGCAGGGAGACTGTGGAAAAACAAATAACTTCTTCCATTTTTACCTCAATTTTTATAAATGGCCAGGCAGAGGAGTCAGGAAAAGCAACTGGTTGAGCAAAAGTGCAACCCTTTGACCCCTTTATGCAGATACCAAATAAATGCAATCACTTATTTATTATTCATACAATTACAACAATTACCTGTTGTGCATGATCCTATTTAAGGCTTTATAACTCAGGATTTGTGTTTAAGAGACTAAAATTTATTTCAATGAAGCAAGACACTTGAATCATTTGAAATTTCGATTTCAAAATTATTGAGCAAATAAATTTCAGTATTTTGCTTCTACATCTGCATGGAGGGGTCAATCCGCTCTTAGACAGGAGTACAAAAGAGAGAGGTCAAGCGCTCACACAACCATATGTAGCAGATGGATATTTAGCCATCTGAGGGGTAAATTTACAAATAATTTTTGAAACAAAATATAGTAATGCTGATTTTCTTAATCACAACTTGAGAGTGAAAGTAATTCAGGCGAACAGAGCAGAAGTTGCTGTTTTTTACAGCTAAAATGAAGCTTAGCGGAATTTCAGTCAGGAAGACTCTCTCTCTTTCGCGCTCGTCGACGCTGTCCATTTTGGTCATGCAAGTTCACTCGTGATTCTCCGCGGACAATATCCGGGGCTGTCAATGAGCAGTCAGCTGACATTGCGGCTGATTGCCTCTATCCAACCAGGGCACACCTCAGTCGCATCGCTAGCCAATCATTCTGCTGCCGTCTTTTTAAATATGTTCTTTTCTCCGCCCTAGTTCGCCCAAGTTGCCGCTTGCTGACCCTCCTCCGCCCCAACGCCACCCTACTCATCAGACCTCCCGTTCCTCCACTCCTGCTTCACCAGTCTTCAGCCACCACCACCACCACCAGTGTCTGGACTCTTCGGGGGGATTTCCTGCTGCTGCTCCGGGCAGTGCTCCCGATCTTCGAGTCTTCCCGAAGAATCCAACGCCAAAGACTTGATTCGATTATAAGCATGTTATCCCTTTATCCTCAAAGGATAATAAATACTTCTTGATTTCACTTGAGTCTGTCCTGGTTGAAATAATGTGAATGACATTTTTTTTTTTACATATATAAAATAATGTCAGCAATTTGGGAAAGATGAAAAAGTGTTTGGTTTTCATTGTATTTTTTTTAAATCTGTCAAGTGTTGAAACTGGCTAATTATACGCTGAAAAGAAAGCTCAGAGTGGAAGTCGCAAATTGCCCAAGTGTCCATAAAACAAAGCTGTCAGCAGGTGATATAGAGCACTAATGCTGGGGGACTGCTGTGCCCTTTTCCTTCTCTAAGCCTGGAACAAGTACCTGAGGACACGGCTGCTGATAAGAACAGCTGCACATTGCCCAGCAAGAACCTTAGAATCCCAGTTGGATAATTGTCTCACTCTGTATATGTCAATATGAGAAGAAAAAAATTAAAATAATCTGTAAGAATTATCAATTGTTATATATATAATATATATAAGAATGTCGTACCAATCCTGGTGATCAATTTAAAGGCTTGGGAGCTTGTTCCTGTAAGATTCCAAAGAGGAATCACATCCTTCTTAATTTACCACAAACACAAAGAAGAATAGCTCAGAGACACAATACTCCGATACACCAACTGACTGGAGGGGTATAATACATACCAATCCAGCAACCGTGCTTAAATCACAATGAACTTCTACTGTCTTATTAATAGGAACAAGCTTCCAAGCCTTTCTCTTGGTCTCCAGGATTGAGACTGCATCCCTGTCAAGCACTCTTATGTCAGTTCTTCTGCCCAGTTTAATAGGAACACCTCCTAGGTCTTCTGCAGTCACTGGAATTGGGACTGCGTTCCTGCTAAACTCCCTACTCCTCCCATCTGAGAGTTCTGCTGTGGTGAGAGTGTTTTCCATCTGGCTACTGTCACGGAACGCCACTGGCCGGGCACGGACCGGCCCACACGCTTAAGCGCACTCCATCTGAACTGAACTGTGCCATTTAGCTCTGGGCTCTGTCCCTCACAGCTATTACTGTATTGCTATAAATTACTATTGCATCTTATTCTGTCTCTGAATCTGGTTTCTTGTCAAATTATAAAAAGACAAAATGACAAAAACACCTGCGCACTGCTGGAACAGGGGAGGAACCAATTAAGGACAGACACTCAAAAACAATTCCAAGATTATTGATTCTGACCTGGAGGAGCATTCCTGAAAATTAAATTTGCTGCATACATCCAGAAACAAGAGCAAAATGTGTTGCAGGGCCAGCAGTCTTATTAATTTAAATCATATAGTCACAAAAATTGAGACTACCCTGGAGAATTATTGCATTTAGTTTTTTTGGAGACTATTTGTTTTCAATGGTCATCAAGAATACAAGAAAAGTAATGAAACCAAGGCATTCTTCTTCTAATAAAAAGCTTTAATCAATAGGCTAGTTCATAATGGAACTTAAAAAACCATTGCCTACATGTTTCGGCCTAAACTCACAGGCCTTCCTCAGGACTAGAGTATTAGACAATGTTACAAACGGAGTAATATAAAACAACAGCAAGTAATCAGCTAATCACTTCCAGTTGGAGTAGGCGGAGTGAAACTACAAAATGAGTAATTATACAACTTAAAACATAATATCATAAGTATTGTGAATTTAGAAACAAGAAAAGTTTCATATTTATCTGTAAATCAATAAATTCAATTAAAAGAATAATCTACATCTCTATTAAGACATTGAAATGCAACAATTCTAAATGGTTGAGGTTCAACAAGCCAAAGGCAAGTCATATAATCCAAATTAGCAAAATCAAGTTAAATTATCATAGAAGGACATCATTTAGTACTTAACAATCATCCATATTCTATCATGAACATTTTAAAGATTGGCCAACATATAAGTAGAATTCTTAAGCTGGCATCAAGAATAATCTAAGATTTAATAAATCTCATCTCTATTTCCCTCCTCTATCTCAAATCATATGCTCAAAACTTTGAAAGCTCTGAAAGCACAGCATTGACTTTGTATGGTGACGGCGGCAAAAACAGATGGGTCCTTTTCACCCGCACTGCGTGATGTTTGGGGTTTTAACAGACCAATAACAGGGTTCTGAAGCCTAAGCTGTTTTGATCCAGCCCTTGACCTTCCTTGCTCCAGCACTTAAACATGGATGAGGCATTTAAAATGGAGACATAAATTATTTAAAAAATGAACTCTCTACCCCCTCCCAGAAAAAAAAAAGAAAGATACCCTCCATATTTATAAGGGGGAAACCAATGAAGCATTTTTTTTAAAAAGTCAAAGAAGTGTTCTGTATATGGTTTTATATGCTGTCTCAGCATTTTATATTATTTTGTTGTCATCTTCTCTCCTATCCACATTTTAAGAATTGCAAAAGTCAGTTTTCAATTTCAAATTCCCTGCACAGCGGGAGACAAAGAGGCCCACTCCTCTCCGCAACACCCATCTGAACACGTATTCTCTAGCAGTTACAACTGATCAGTAGTAACACTGGCTTTTATGGAACACCCTGTCATACTAAAAACACACAATTATAGATTAATTCAGCAGGTTAGGACATGGGCCTAGAGGACAAGATGAAAAAGCAAGGGAGAGACTCTCTGAAAATAGTCCTCAGAAAGGAGTTAAGTGAAGACGGGAGTGAGGAGAGGAACGAAAGAATTGAAGAGGCTGTGGAAAGCAGAGAAGGGAGGAGTCAGGAATTGGGAGAGGGATCGATGGAGAAGGAGAGGGCGATCCAAAGAGGCTAATGAATCCATTAGAAACACCTCTCCAGTCACACGTCAAATGCTTTGGCCTGAGCACAAAACAGAGCTTAAGGAATGCTGGTCCTTTGTTACACTGGCTTAAGTAGGGAGGCAAGAGGTGGAGGTTGAGCTTGAGAGGAACCCTTTTCAGGGGGGCCTAACGACACATTGCAACTCCCTAATACAGACATACCATATACACGGCCTCACAAAATCATTAGGATGGAGCGTATATTTGGCTGTAAGCTCTCTTGTTTTGCAGGGGTGGATATTCTTTAAATGGATTGAAAATTGAACTAAAAACTCAAAACACAAACTAAAGAAAAAAATTCAGAATTCAGAAAGCTCAAAGTGGAAGTTGCAAATTGCCCACTGATCTGGGAAAGTGAAGAAAATGTCAGAAAACAGTGAATATTATAAAAAATATATTCACTATTTTTGTCAAAATTGTGGGGTTTTTTTTTTTTTTGGTCACTCACTTTGTCTCTGACTTTGCAAGTGTATGCGTGTGTGTGTGTGTGTATGTGAGTGCTTGTGTGTGCGTGCGCATGCGTGCGCATGTGTGTATGTAAGTGGGCACGCAATATGCACACGTAGGACAACGTCTTTAATAAAAATCCACAGGTTGCACTCGCCTCATGCAAACTAAGCGTGAGAGGGAGAGACAATATGCCTCGCTGATGACATTACAAAATGTGATTTTAATTTTAATTACTGGTACATTGAATGGGTGGGCCAAACGTATATATTTTTTTAATTCCAGGAAAAATAAATGAATTGATAAATAAAATACAAAAGTATTTATATAAATACAAAGGGACCTGACCTCCAGGAAGAACCAGTTGAATAAAAATGGTTTGGATTCCCAGCTTGAAGCCGATGTGAATCGTAACTTTGCGGGGTGGAGTTGCGAATGGCTGGTTCTTCTCATACTGTGGGCCTTCCCTGTTCAAGCCAAAACAACTCCAGGCTATTTTCTGTGCTCTTCTCCTAACGCAAAACAAATGAGCCGGGATAAAATCTCAATATGTAAGCCCCGAGGCTCAGCAGGACTGAGCAGCTGTTGCGCATATGATGCAGAAACCCGGTCTCACAGATCTGTAATTCAAACCACCCGCCTGCCATTAATTCTCCACCTCTGTCCTGCCTTCAGCATGTCAACTGGTGGCACGTCACCGTTCCAATGCCTTAAAGCAGTTTCAACTCCACAATGAAGGCTGAAGGTAACCTAAAAGGTGTTGGACTACAGCGTGTGAACGCACGGGGATGCAGTATGAGAACTTTTGCATAGGCGAGATTGTGTGTTTGTGTTTTCTTCTGTGAGAATTGTTTTTGGCGGTGTGCCTAAACCTCTTCGTATTCGGTGCCCACTTCTACGATTCTCACAGTGAGATCTGGAACATATTATCACTGCAGTAAACTACATTGACTACATGTAAACAGTATTGCTCTGGCATTTGAGGCTCAGTGTGTTTATTAAACTATTTTTGTTGTTGTTGTTGTTGTTTAGTGAAGAGTAATTTCACTTCCGCAATGTACTGACAACTAAGTGAGGGTGTATGCTGGTAGCTCCCAGATATAATTTGGAGTAATCAGGACATAGAGGAACAAACCGGCCCACATCTCAGCAATGTGACTGACCCCCAAGTGCACCGTTTTACTGCAAATTACGAGCTTTGATTTTAGGTTAACTACATGCTATTACAGAAAGAATAACACACTGTGCCTACCATGTGGAAGCACTTACATGCCTGTAAGGGAAATTAGCCAGGGAATACAGCCAAGGGTTAACACTTTGGGCTTACAAAAATAAGAAACTTTTGAAAATGTACCAAAAAGTGAGTACTATTTTTTTGTGGAAAATCAAACAGTGTGTCATATAATTATTTGCGACAAAACATTAAATAATGCATCAGGATTGTAATGTGCATTATTGAATCTTCAGCAGTGTAAAATTAGTGATATTACTTGCCGGCATTCATGTAGTACTGGTGATATTGTAACTGATCTGTAGATCAGCTCGACTCCACAGCAGCTTGAAAACCATTCCAAGTGAAGATATTCCAAGTTATAGCACTTAGTGACAAGGCATTGTAAAACTCTGATATACACTCCAAAGAGATTTGTAGGATTGAACAGATGAACAGCAAATGGAGCCTGACTCTCGAAGTGAGCCTTTCATCTTTCACCAAGCTTGAGGATAAAATAAGGTGTCATGATCATCCGTGGATATAAAAAGCTTAACTTATCGTGAATGTCTTCAAAGTTTGTGTTCTGAGTGAAGGGACGACTGCAAACCAAACGCACGCTGCCCCACCACCAAAATCACAGTACAGCCCTGTTGGTAACCCAAGGCGATCCTCACATGCTGCCCTGCAACTGTCTGGTGGTACAAGGAATTCCACCCTTTCTCAGAGCAGGAGACCTCAGTGTGCACCCTTCTCAATTTCAAGCACCTCAAATGCCCCAGACCCCAATTATGAGTGTTGCTAATGAAAATATCCTATAGCTATTTATTAGTAATGCTGTAGAATTTATGGCATAACCATAATATTACTGTAGTTTGCATAGTATAACTAGAGTATTGCTATAGATGTCACATTATAACTTTGTATTACCACAGTCAGCAGTACCATGTATTATACAGTATCTCACAAAAGTGAGTACACCCCTCGAATTTCGACAATTAATTTATTATATCTTTTTAGAGGGCAATTTTAAAGAAATGAAACCTTAATATATTTTACAGTAGTCACTGTACAGTATGTGTAGCAGTGTAGATTCACTGCACTGTCAAAATAACTAAACAAACTGTCACTATTTCCAAAATGGGGGGGCAACTAAAGTGAGTACACCTCACCGTCAACAAGCCAAATTGTGTCCATAGTGTCAATATTTAGTGTGACCGCCATTGTTGTCCAGCACTGCGTTGATTCTCTGAGGCATGGAATTCACCAGAGCTGCTCAGGTTGTTGCTGGGATCCTCCTCCACTCCTCCATGACAACATCACAGAGCTGGTGTATGTTGGACACCTGCTGCTCCTCCACCTTCCTCTTGAGGATGCCTCACAGGTGCTCAATGGGATTCAGGTCTGGAGACATACTAGGCCACACCATCACCTTCACCTTCAGCTTCTTCAGGAAGGCAGTTGTCATCTCTGAGGTGTGTTTCGGGTCGATATCATGTTAAATATCTGCTGTCTCCGAAGGGAGGGCATCATGTTCTGCTTCAGAATGTCACAGTACATGTTGGAATCTATTATTCCATCAATGAAGCACAGCTCCTCAGGACCAGAGGCATTCATGCAGCCCCAGATCATGATGCTGCCACCATCATGTTTGATTGTAGGCAGTACACTCTTGTCTTGGTACTCCTCACCAGGGCACTGCCACACATGCTGGACACCATCTGAGCCAAAAAAGTTTATCTTGGTCTCATCAGACCACAGAACATGGTTCCAGTGGTTCATATTCTTGGACTGGTTGTCTTCAGCAAACTATTTTTTGGCTTTCTTGTGGGCTAGCTTCAGAAGAGGCTTCCATCTTGGCCAACAGCCATGCAGACCGACTTGGTGCAGTGAACGGCGTGTGGTCTGAGCATTGATAGGCTGTTCTTCCACTGCTGCAACCTCGATAGCAATGCTGCCAGCACCACTGCGTCTGTTTTCTGAAGCCAACTTGTGTACCTGATGCCAAGCACGAGGACTCAACCTCTTTGGTCCACCCTGACGAGGCCTGTTCCGAGTAGAACCATCTTGGAAAACCGTTGAATAACCTTAGCCACCATTCTGTAGCTCAATTTCATGGTTTCACAGATCTTGTAGCTTAGACCATCTTTGTGGAGAGCATCAATTCTCTTTTTCAGATCCTCAGAGTTCTTTCCCATTATGGTCACCATCCAGTGACCCTAATGAGAGCATTGCACCCAAAGCACCACAATTTCCACCTTCAACACGTTACACAACCTCATATGGCCCAGTTGAACAGACAAAACCATGAACGACATGCATAAGACACGTTTCATTGCTTGGTAGACCATAACCTATTGGGGTGTGTACTCACTTTTGTTGCCGCCCATTTTGGAAATTATGACTGTTTGTGAAGTTATTTGGACAGTACATTAAATCTACACTGCAACACATATTGTACAACAACTGCTCTGGAATATATTCAAGTTTCATTTCTGTAAGGTTGTCCCTCGAAAAGATATAATCAATTATTTGCCGAAATGTGAGAGGTGTACTCACTTTGGGAGATACTGAAGTTCACATGTCTGTATTGCTGTAGTTTGAATAACTATAGTATCACTATAGTAATTATACTCTATGGTGGTCCATATACTATAGGATAACTAAAGCTTGGAACCATAGTAATTTTTCAGGGGTGACAAACCAGCTGAGGACTTACTGTAGATGTAAAGTCACTGATTCTGCAATGACCCCTTTTGGAACAGAACAGAAATAAAATCCACGAGCAGCTAAATGACTGTGTTGATCAACTGAAATTTGTTTTTGCCACTGCAGTAGGTTGAGTGTGGTATGGGGTGTGTGGGGGAATGGGAGGGTTGGGGGGGATTAGGGTAAGATTAGCACTGAAGGAGCAGAAGCTCGGAGATTTTGGCATTTAGAAAAGGCAGCTTTTTCAATTCTGTGAAGTTCTGTTCAGTAATCATTCTGGCCTCTCTGTCTTGTGTATGAATTATTCCAGTTCTTTAGTTTTGTAGAGTTACATCTCTAGGAGGAGATAGAACAACAACAAAAACAACAATAATAATAAATATAATAACAATAACCGGCTCCACAATGGCTGCTTAACTACTTTAGGATGGTTGCAAGGAGTAACAGATGGGTTAATTACAAAATGATCCAAGGTTTGGTATGACAAGGTCTTGTATATCAATTAGACACAGTTCACCAAAAATCCAAACTAGGTATGTTTTCACACACCCAGTGTGGTATATGGTCATGTATATTGGTCATGATAATTTGGTCATAATTTACTGCACTGGCTACAGCATATTTAGCTAAAGTTGGACCTGGGCCATTCTCATGTCTTTTTCAAAAGGTAACTTTCAGAAATTAAAAAGTATAAAAAAACTTTATTTTTTAAAATTCAGCAATTACATCTCATTTCAAATATTATCTTTTTCTGCATATCGTTGGCCTCATAGCATAATTTCCTCCGTCATTTTTTGGCTTTCTGTTGCAATATCCAAAAAAATACCAATGTGCTTGCAAAAAATTGTTTTTTTTTTTCTTGTTTTCCTAAAACGTTCAAATATAACTTAGGCAACTATGCTATTAGGCTAACGATATGCATCCTCACAGCTAATCTTTAGATTACTTGCTAAAAAAAGTCCTCAAATTAGGCAGTTGGCAGGTGGACCAATATAAACCTCGTAGTATGAGCAGTGCTCTTGGAACTGACATCCACCCGGGGACTCTGACATCACCAATCAGCAGTTAGGCTTAGCAGTCACATGTACACAGGTTCCTCAGTCAGCAAATTACCTGCTTGCTACTTTCATACTCTCCAGTAGGGGTGCCATAGATTAGCAGGACCCTAAAAAATTCCGAAATTAAATGCTTTTGTTTTGCTGTCAATATGGTAGCCTATGTCTGACACAGGATCAGCATATGAAATAAAATGGGAAACATAAAAGCTGAGAAAAAAATGCTTTTGAAAGATGAGTGATCTCAGTTTATGTATTATTATTCAAAGTGATTTTAAACATAAACGTATACACACACAAATTAAACTTAGTAATCAGCAGTTGTTTTGTGAATAGAATAATTACGATGGGTACTCTTTGGTCTGGAAATCTAAATTAGTCCAGGACTAGGCCTATAAAGTGTATGCAAAACTGACCTTTTAAGTGACAAATACTCACCACAGTGAGCTTACAACTTAAACTGCTTTAGAAACCTTTTTTATCTCCTTTTTTCGCCATTTATAAACTCACAGGAGCCTCACCAGAAAATCAGGCCGTATACATTGGATATAATGGCTCCTGGTTCTGAGACATTAATCTCCTGTGCAGCATGGATAATTAAGATAAATGTTTTACATATTCCCGCCTATAGCTGGCCCTAAAAATGCCTCCAGAGGTATGGGGGGGAAGTCAATTGAAGAGAGAGGTGAATCAATGGCCTAGGTCTGTTATGCTAGAATTACGCTGGGAATGGCTATAAGACTTCAATATTGACAGAAATTGCTTCATCACCCAAATGGCATTACTCCCATGGGCTAAGCGAACTGTGGTTGGTTCCACTCCGATATCCTGCTCCCTGAAGTGACCTTCTTTAACAGCAATATATTATAAGTCCCTGTGGGTATTTCCAAGTTTTATTATTACATCAAAAATGCTCAATTTAAATGATCTGTGTCTGCCTGCCTGGGCCAGCTTTATGTGCTGCAAAACTGTAAATGCTCCAAATACAATAAGATGGTATTTGCATTTATGAAGCATCTCGGTTGCTGTGCTAGTCTCAGAAAATTTTTTTTCCCCTTTTTTTTTGCTTTTACTTTGAAATATTTCTAGATTCAGACCGGGTGACTAACATAGTCAGCTCAGTATTTTCATGTTTTTGTCCTTGGAAAAACTAACGCTTTGCCTTCGCCGTCTGTTGTCTGAATTATTGTATTGTTATACGATGACGTGCCGTCCAATAAGTTTGACGGAATTTGATTGAAATTTAAAGATGCTACGGTTATCTTTGGAAGTCATTTTGCTGCTGATATCTGTAGTCATGTCATCCACGAAGAGAAGCGAGCCAGTGCCTGCGACAGACATGCACGTTTACATCCATACTTCCCCATGCATCATATTCCACAACTATAGCGCAGAATGATTTTGGGGAAGCAGTTTTTGACAGATATTATTCATATTGCTTCTGATACAAGTGAATCTTTGCCTCATCTATCCAAGAGATCAAATTGAAACCTGTCCATTCTGCTTTTGCAGCAAACTAAAGGTTTGCATCTTACAGCGTAGCTTCTGTTTTCCTGCTCATGATTTTTCTGTGGACAGAAGTTGCTAGTGAGTCCATGCCTGCTCCTGAGTTTATTTGATTTCTGACACAGGTGTTGGAGTTTTTCCTAATCATCATTTTAAGAATGAGTTGAGTTTCAATCTTATCTTTATCACATACAAATTTTATTTAGAATCTGAAATTGTGAAGAGCAAATAAAAAAAAAATGTAGAGGGTCTGAGGGATGTTCCGCTCCGGGACCCAGGAACACTCCTCAGGACGGTATCTCTGCCCGTCCTTCAGGAATAGGTCTCTGCACTGCCTACATCAGGCATCCAGCATCCAGCGCACGGTGTTGACAGGCCCGGGGTGGAGGCGGAGATAGAGGGGAGTACTGTTGGGAGACAAAGACATGGGTTTCATTCTCGAGACATGAAACACGGAGTGAATATTATTAAGGGACTGGGGTTATATATAGCCCAACAGTGGATGAAGGTAGGATCTTTGAAATGGTGAATGGGTCAATGAATCGGGGGGCAGCTTCCTCAATGTCTGCTGGAGCAAGATATCCTTCCTGGCAAACCCAATCCTCGGTCCCACTTGGTATCCAGGAGTTTACCAGCGTCAACAATTCTTTTGCTTCTTGAAGGCGAATACATGCCGGACTAGAAAAGCATAGGCTCCTCTCCAGGGCTGGTGGGCACGACGAACCAGGACCTGAGCAGAAGGGAACTGCCACTTTTCTCTCCTCCGACTGGAATAAAGGTGGTTGGTAACCCAGACAGCACTGAAGAGGAGACATACCCAAACCAGACACAGGTAACAAATTATATGCCAGTTCCACCTAAGAAAGAAGATGAGACAAAAAAAAAACTAAAAGTGTCCTTTTCATTATTGCAGCGGACAGAGCTTGAAAAAAGAAATATTTAGAGCCCAAGATTACCCAAATCGGACAAGAAATAAGGAAGTTACGGCAAATTTAGACTCCAAAATCTGGCATTATTTTTTCTTTTGTTTTACATGCTTTTCAACGGAGAGAATCGTGATCAGTAAAAGAGCTAAACACCATTAATTCCTTCTCTCTCGCAAATAATACATAAACGTCCCAAGACACCGTTGGAATGATAGATGCTTACTGTCTACATCATGATTAATTCATTAACCATAATTAATTAATTATTGAATTAATAAGTACCAGAAAATATCAGTTATGCCTGTAATTTGTGTTTTATTGAAGGATAAAAAGATGAAATACTGTACTGAAATTAAATTAATGCAATTTACATTATTAGTTCTAGTCAGTCCATTATTAGTAAATTATTAGTTAGTTAATTAATTCATCGATCATTCAATCAAACAACTGCTTCTCATATTTACCATACATCATGTGCTTGTGCTCTACTATTGCAGTTCATTGCTTTCCATACATTAGTATTCAACATAATGTCAAGAGGATCCAATAGAATACCAAACAAACTTCCAGATAATTACAACCCCAATTCCAAAATAGCTGGGACAAAGTGTAAATTGTGAATAAAATCAAAACGCAATGACTTTCAAATCACACCAGCCTGTATTTTATTCACAGTAAAACAGAGATAACATGGCAAATGTTGAAACTGAGAAATTTTACAATTTTATCCACAAAATGAGCTCATTTTAAATTTGATGGCTGCGACAGGTCTCGAAAAAGTTGGGACAGGGGCCTGTTTACCATGGTGTAGCATCCCCTCTTCTTTTTAACACAGAGTGGAGGCGTCTGGGCGTTAAGGAGACAAGTTTCTTGAGTTTAGCCATCGGAATTTGATCCCACTCTTGTTTAATACAGGCTTCCAGCTGCAAGAAAGTCTTTGACGGACTTTTCGTTTGATTGTGCGCCAAATGTTCTCAATCGGTGAAAGATCAGGTCTGCAGGCAGGCCAGTTCAGCACAAGGACTCTTCTACTATGAAGCCATGCTGTTGTAATAGCTGCAGTATGTGTTTTTGCATTGTCCTGCTGAAATTCACTAGACGTTCCCTGGAATAGATGTCGTGTGGAGGGGAGCACATGTTGCTCTAAAATCTTTATATACCTTTCAGCATTCATGGATCTTTTTGAAACCTGCAAGTGTCCCACACCATATAATGCATCCCCATACCATCAGAGATGCTGGCTTTTAAACTGAACGCTGATAACAGGAGGGGTGGTCTTTCTCCTCATTAGCCCAGAGGACAGGAAGCCCATGATTTCCAACAAGAATGTCAAATATGGACTCATCTGACCACAGGACACTTTGCCACTTTGCTACAGTCCATTTTCATTCAGCCTTGGCCCACAGAACACAGTGGCGCTTCTGGATCATGCTTAACAATGGCTTCCTTTTTGAATAATAGAGTTTCATGTAGCATTTGTGGATTGCACGGTGGACTGTGTTCACAGACAGTGGTTTCTTGAAGTATTCCTGGACCCATTTAATAATGTCAATGACAGAATCATGCCAGTGAGTGATGCAGTGGCATCTGAGGGCCTGACGATCATGGGCATCCAGTAAAGGACTTCAGCCTTGTCCCTTACACACAGAGATTTTTCCAATTTCACTAAATCTTTTGATGATGTTATACACTGTCGATGATGAGACCATCAAAGCCTTAGCAATTTGATGTTGAGGAGCATTGTTTTTAAAGTATTCCACAATTTTTTTTATGCAAGCCTTCACAGGTTGGAGAGCCTCTGGCAATCTATACTTCTGAGATACTCTGCCTCTCTAAGACATCCCTTTTATAACCAATCATGACGCCAATTAAATTACTTGCTAAATGTTTTTTCTGCTGATACTCTTACATGTTAATTGCTTTTTCAGCCCTTTTTTGCCTGTGTCCCAACTTTTTTGAGACCTGTTGCAGCCAGAAAATTTTAAATCAGCTCAATTTTAAAAATGTAAAATATCTCAGTTTCAACATGTGAAATGTTATCTTTGTTCTTTTTTAAATAATATATTGGCTCATGTGATCTGAAAGTCATTGCATTTTGACTTTATTCACAGTTTACACTTTGTCCCAACTATTTTGGAATTGGGGTTGTAGCTACATTAAATAAAATCCTAAAACAATGACAAGGACAACTCATATTTTTGAAACTGTGTCAAAGTTTTAAGAAAATACCTAGATGTATAAGATGTCCACAATTTTAAATGACGGATTTCATTTATCAATAAATATGTTCAAAATCTTGTCACATCAAGCATCTCAGAGACAGAATATGTGCTTACAAAGAACAGTCACAAGACACCACCCACGTGGCGTTTATTGACGTAAACAAATTTATTTTTATTTTATCATTATTGTTCTCATTATAGAGATGAAATGCAGAGTTGGGATGTAGTGATGTTGAACGAGGATTTTTTAAAAGTGTGATGAGACCACATGCCATCATGGTGTGTGTAGGCAGTTGCGCGTCATTTCTTTAAACATACGCACCTGAAGCGGCTTAAACGATTTAAAATGCCTCCGGGAAGAAGCCTGAGTTTAGATTTCACTAATTGCAGGTGCTCCGCCCTTCCTTAAATCTGCTCCCATGTACTTGGCCTAAATAATAATCAAGCAATTTACTCTTTCAACTTAGAGAGTAAACGAAACCACCATCTGATTGCTAATCAAGCAAAGTAAATGGGAAAAGATTAGCTTTTCTTAGATTTGCCTATTTGGTTTACAGGAGACAATTCTGTTGTCCTTCACAGTGAACAGGCAACACTGACGATGCCGGGCGTTCAAAAACCACTTTCGCAACATTATTGTCCCTTGAAACTTCACCAATATTGAGATTAAATATTGTTTTTAAGGTCCACTTACCTTAGAATGAATCCTATAGGCTGGTCTTGGTTTTAATGGGTGTCGAACAGGACTCTTTTTTCAGGCGGGCATAAAATCAAAACAAAACGTCCAATTGGAAAAAATTGAAAACGAGGTGACAGAGGGGCTTTTCCTCTATGTGATAGGTAGGATTCCCCAGGAATTACTTCATGCGAGCCCATGAAAACCACACATTTCGAGGGAATCTCCTTGTATACTGAGCACAGCGCTCAGCAGGTGGCAGTGGAACGCCTGGCAGCCAGCGATGGCCGTGATTGTCACATACCTAAAGAAGACGGGGCCACTTGGTGTGGAAACCTCTGTTAGGCACCATAGAGGTTTGCCAAATCTCTGGTTCAGCCTCTCCACTAGGCCATTAGTTTCTGTCTGGAACCCTCAGGAAAGGCAAGGGGTTGCACCCACCAGGGCGCAGAAACCCTTCCAGAAGTTGCTGGCAAACAGAGGTATGTTGTGATGGCAGACCATCTGATGCAGGTGGAGCTTGGCAGCCTCCTTGGCTGTGGGTAGCTTAATCAATACTATAAAATGGGCTGCTTTAGAGGTCTGGTCAACGATGGTGAGGATGATCATGAACGATCAGAGGGAGGCAAGTCCATGACAAAATCCATAGCTGTGCAGGCCCATGTATGAATGGGAACCTCCAGGGCTTGTATTTGACCACAGGGTTATTGGTTTCTTGACTTGGGGCAGGCGCACACAGTACAGCTTGGGGATCCTGGCAGATAGTTGACCGCCAAAAGCATTGACGAACAAGGTTCATTCAATAGATCAAAGACTACTAAACACTGGACCAGGAGACTGCAGCAGGTGGTGGGGTTGCCGTCATCAGAGTCCAGCACCGCAAGGTTCGGTACTTGATGGGCAAGCGCCTGAGGGAGGAGCTGCAGCAGAATAGAGCTGGTTGCTTGAGTGGCAGTGGCGGAGACCCAGGAGAAATCAGTAGCAGCCGTGAGTTGACAGAAGAAGGCACTAGTGCTTTGATGTCGCTGGTGGAACATCTCTTCATGCTGGCCGAGAAGCACCCCCTCGTATCTCAAAGCATCAAACAGGCTGAGCATCTCTGCTGATTCCATTCAGTGGCTGTATTGTTCTGTTATGATCCAGACCTGGAATCAAATGTGCAGGCAATCCAATAGTAGGGTTCATTAATAGTAGTATGGTAATACATAGGGATGGAGCCCAGAGCAGAATGGCACATTTCGGTCCAGATGAAACAAGCAAGGTAGTGTGGGCGTATCCTGTGCCCGGCCAGTGGCTTTCTGGGAGAGCTGCCAAATGGCGTGTACACTTCACTAGAGCTGAGCAGTTGGATTGCAGGATGGAGAATTTTAGCAGGATCGCGGTCCCAATAGTGATGACCATAGAAGGCTTGGGAGATAGTTACCGTATAAACTGGGCAGAGTAACAGACTGAGAATAGATTGACTGGAATGCGGCCCCAATCCTGGAGAACGAGAGTAAGGCTTGTTACTATCATTAAGGGTTACAATTAAGCTTCAAAAGATAAAGAGCTTTCCAGTAAATATTGACCGGTGCTGAAGGGCATATAGCAAGCAACAATACAGCAACTTGCAAACGCAAAGAAAAAATAAATATTTCAACACACATGAGGAGGGGAAAGGATGAAATGAGAAACAGCTGGCAATGAGGGAGCACACAAGCTGTAAACCAATCAAAAGAGACAATACATTTGATAGACATGCAAGCTGCTCGATGAAGTGGAAAAAGAGGCTTTCTTGCGAGGCTAATGACAGTTTTCATCAGTTGGAAAATGTTCAGAAGTAATCATCTGGCAACAATGCGTCAAGAGCAGCAAATTATTTCCATGAATATAAAATATCATTACTTTATGTACCTTTGTTTGAATTGCTTAGATATAAGTAGGTCAATACTAACACATTATTTTTGAAAATGGCAACATTTTAAGTGAGTGATTTCCATTGCCAACCTCTCGCATTTGAATGCAAACTGCTTGATTGCAGTTTGTTATTTTCCTTTGACAGTAAAAAGTTTAGGGGTCAGAAAGTAAAAGTCTACATCTGTTTGAAGCAGCTTTGAAATCTTCATTTGAGTCCTGCGAAAAAGTCATCAAATTATGCCAACCTGAATCTTATTAGGCCCACTAGCTATCAGAGGCGTACCCCTATGAGCCACTGATGGTTTCTCTGCCTGACCGGCCAGAAAAAAAAGTGGCTTAATTCAGGCGTTTCATGTTTTAGCGAAACCCAAGTAAGATGTCCACTTAGTGGGCTGTCTGTACCTCGTGGTGCTTGCTGTTTTAGCACTTCTTGGTTAATGTCCCTAGTGCTATCCGTGTCAGGGCAATTATCTGGACGATTATACTGAGTGTGAGCGCATGATTATTTTCCCAAATTCTGAGAACCCAAACAGATGGCCAAAGGTCAAGAGGGCAAAGGAAGCTAGATTCTTGTAGATAGGCCAAAGGTATGAAAGACATGCAGAAGGTTACTTGTAACAAAGTGTATTCTTTCGGTGGCATTCATATGGTGACATTTGTAATGGGATACTCTATACATTCCCATACCAAAACACATTGGCAGGGAGGACTGTGGATAAAAATAGAGTTCATTTGTGAAGGCAAATGTTAAAGGTGTGACCTTTCTTGACCTCCACATGGACTGGCCTATTCTCAATCCAGAATGGTCCAGCAACAAAGTCTTCCACAGGTCATTTCAGATGGGCGACATGCGTATTTTCCATGACAGAAAACGATGACCTTTGTTTGTATTTAAAAGGAATGGGAAGAAAAATGTTTATTCCATGTGACTCAGAAAGTATCAATGTATTAACTTTTTAAAAATATCACAAATGAATTCACTTCTGCCGGAGCTTTATGAATGTATTAATCTGTGATGTACTAATGTGTGAAGTACAAGATTGTTCTGCCTTTAGACTAATTAGAGCAGTTCAACTGCTGCATGCATTGTATAGTGGAGTGTTTGTTCAATTCTGAGCGGTATTGGTGAGTGCAGCTATCGTGACGTCTTGAGAACCGCCCAGCCAAACCTCTTCAAACTCAACATTGCAGAATACAGAAATACATCCACCAAGTCAATCGAATGAATGGCTTTTGCGATATGTAAAGCACAAACACGCACAAAGACACAGATAGAAATTCCATGCATTATTATATCATAATGATAATGATGGTAATTATGGACCGCGTAGACCTTGCTTGACCCAGAGTCAACAGCAATAAGCTTATAATACATTGCACTGTTCATTAGTACAGACTAAGGTACTTAAGAACAAAGTACAGACTGCTGCAGTGAATGACTTGTATAGTATCACTTGGGGAAAAACACAACATCTGGTGGTGTGGACAGGCTCCAGAATTTCGGCGGTCATTGACTGCTGACTTGCTGCATTGACTAGGAACCAAGAATTAAAAATAAAAATAATTTTATCAATTTTTCCAATCTCTTTTTAACTCCTAAAATGGAGTATGTACAGTATGTCATGGTTTGTGAGGTGTGCATGCGGATTGGACTTATCTTTGTGGCTCTCGTCCCGGGACGATATCAACTTCCTTGGCTATCGGATTCTTTACCCAGCTGGCTGATTGAGCTGGGGCGGTGCCTTCCCGGACTCTATATAAGCAGGAAGTCTGGCACACCCCACTCGCTAAAGTGTCTGTTTTAGCTTTGCACTATAGCCAAAGATATCTGTAGTCAGGTTCTGTATGACTTTCTATCTTCAGATTATTGGAGTTTCTTCTCCCTTTTTTCCATCTCGCTTTGCTTTCGTGTTTCGGACTGTTATAGGTCCTTCGGAAGCGCGAGTACTGTCGTTTGGTCTGTATAATTCTCTGTGTTTTTACTGTGTCCGTGCTGCTCACTTTCTCTCCAGTCATTGCACTTAGCCTCCTAATTCTACCGGCAATTAAAATGTATACAAATTATTATAAATCCTACATACGGTTCAGACATTATTTTAGATAAAACCCATTAGTTAATGCAGAGGGTTTATGGTTGATTGATTTTTAATATATTTTGGTCGTGCACAGAGCCAAAATAATTGAAACTGTATCATAGTACAAATGCCTGGGGATCTGACTGTCAATAAAATAGTTTTTTAATGAACGAAATGAGAATAAACCGAAGTGAAAAAGCACATACTGACATGTAAGTCTAAAATTAAGCAATTGTGGCTGCTTCTCGGCTATTGCTTGGAAGTGAATTCTGTTGCTGAGGTGCTGGGCTGCTAAATGCTCTCCCACCAACTGATTTATCTCCCCATAAGTTAATTTGGAATAAAATGTGATTCTTATGCAAAGGCGTAATAATACTGTATTTGTTTTATTCATCAATATGGCCCTTTAGTTTTTGGCATCAATAATAATAATAATAATATCAATAACACGTGGCAAGACTGGGTTTTTAAAATACTCAAAACTATTCCACCCCCAGAAATGCACACACGACAATGATGTGCTCACTTCTGGAGATGCACAATTCCACAAAGACTCCACAGAAATGCTCGTAGACACCTTAAATTTGTGCATAAATAGCATAAAGTTGGGGAAATGGTCAGTCCCTACTTAGGCCAGTATTTACTGTCCATGTGCAGCTTCAAATTGGACTGCTGATTGAGGATAACAATGGCCTCAGACAGAGGAACAGACAGTTTTCCTCATATTGCAGTAGGATGTCTAAAAAGTGTATATTTCTGCAATATTTGGGGCCTCATGGATCGCAAATTATTCCAATGAAAGTCGACATACATCATGTAGCTGAAGAAAGTGATGATGTGTCTCACACACACACACACACTCTCTCTCTCTCTCTCTCTCTCTCTCTCTCTCTCTCACTCACACACACTTTTTCAAAAACACACACACACACACACACAATTATTTACGCACAAAATACCACAACACTTTATTTATTTCATATACATTTCATGTAAATTGTGACTGCCGAGAACTCTGGCTTCCCCTCTCCTGCATTCGGTCTCCCTCATCACTCCCACTGTTTTCCCTGGACTGGGCTTCCATTCAGGTAGCATCTGCTTTTAGCCTCACTGGCAGCATATGTGCTTTGTTCTAATTTACACCACCCAGAGCTCTCCTGTCTTCTGTACCTCACACACTGGGATGTGCTTTCGGCTGACCAATGAAAGAGCAGAATGAAATTCTATCGCCAGAGGGACGATGGCAAGAAAACAAGACCAGTTTTCCCATAACCCCAATCCACGTTGTCCTCGGGGCGCTAGATTTCACAAACAGAATACCAGGGGGTCAGTCGATAAAACCAAATAAAGACTGGGCTCTGTTACAAATTGACCATGAGCGCGGTGGAATTAAAGAAAAACCAAGCCAAAAAAAAGCAGTATAGATTGGAATTATTATTACGCAGTGAGTTTCAATGTGAGAGAGAGAGAGAGGGGGGGTGAGAGATTAAAAAAAAAAGGCGGTTTGCGGTTGTCAGAGCCAGGTCCGCCGCAGGCAAGTCTTCCTCGTGTGGCATTCTAATGGGACCAGTTGGTTGACTGTCAAGATAATAAAGAAGCTAGCAGCAGACAGCCAGAGTGCTGTAAATAGCAGAGGTAATTAGAAAGCCTGACGGGAGCCCTGTTTTTGGTTTGACATTCTTAGCAGCAAAACGTACAACCATGAGGAAAAAAATTGACCAAAAAAAAAAAAGTGACACACAGCCAGGGTCAAAGAACAGAGTGGCTCACAATTATGAAGCTGACATTGGCAACCACTGCAGTGTCAGTATAGTCCTTGTGTGTGAGGTCACTGAGTGGGTTGGACAGTCCTTCTCTGGCTTTTGACATTGGGTGGAGATCTGGGAAACATTCCATCAGCTCTGTGTGCCAGAAATGATTTCAGCCATTAGATTTTCAATTTCTCAAGTCCTTTCAGACAGCCTTAAGGCCTATTACAGACCACATTTTAATTTTTGATTGAATGAATGTGAGGCAAAATATGGCAATAAGGTTGATTATATTTGGGCAAAAGACAAATATTTCTCGATTTGGCTCTATGACTAACCTTTGAATATGCTATCAAACAGCATGCATATCCTCATTTGGCAAATTTTCTGTTTTTATTCAAGGGGTTTTCCATGACCAGGGGATTGTTTTGTATATATATGTAATGCGTAACAGAGTGGAGAGATGGTTGAAAGAGAACACATTTCCTACAGAATGAGACCATTATATATCAGGTCAAAAAGTCTTCCAGTCTTGATGATGATCTGTCTTTCAATGCACCCCCAGCTTCATGCAGACATGTCATTCAATGCCATCACAAATTAAAAAGTGATGATGCAACTCACCCCTCAGATTCACCAAATAACTCCTGGACTCTCCATTCAACCAATCAAGTTTGGTTATTAAGAATAACAACGGCTAAAAAATGGTTTAAACCACAGCAATAAATATTATCGAATTAGCCTCAAATGAGACATGGGTAAAACTGTATATGGGTAAAGCTGTTTTTGGTAAGTCAAATTACTTGGAGTAGTGATGAGATGAAAGTGGTGAGATGAATTTGACTGTGTGGAGAGAGGCATTGGGAAATAATCTCTTCCCTTTGCTCTTTTTAAATAATACAGGAAGTGCGTGCCCACTACAGACAGTCTTCCTCTCTCAGGAGTCGAAGGCTCGTATAAACACAGAAGCTCCAGTAATGTATGCCAGCCTTTAGATTTTGCTCAGAGGCTTTGTGCATTATTTCTGGACAAAGCAGGGCATGCACTTCCCATGCTGATTCCAAAAGGCTAAATAAAGTCTGTTTGACAACAGCGAGAAGCAGAAAATATGAGCCTGTCTCACTTGCACTGCTCTCCGGAGCTTAAGCACTCACAGTTACCCTTTTATTTGAAATGGTGGTAATATTTTTCAAGCCACTTGCAGATCAACAACAGTGTTCTTGTTTCTTTATAGCAGATGATAAACTTGTATGACTATCTGCAACAGTGACACATCAGATGCATTGTGTGGGAAAAAAAGATATAATGGGCCATTCAGGGAAAAACACCATCAGTCACAAGGCAACACATCTGGTTACAAACACTTTAGCATCTGTCTGCATGAAATTAACATCCAATAAAAACAAACTCAGGATGCGTCTACACTCAAGGGCTTGGTCTGTGTTTCTATAGTCGCATTTGTGCATTGTTTACTTAACATAATTTGTAGAACAACATTGCAATACATAACACATCAGTCCAATGTGGCTATTTACTTTTAATTGGGGATATGTGCACTGTGATTGAGTGTATTTACAGTATAAAGATTCCGAAATAAAAATTATTTGTTCTGAGAGGTAGCCTCTGATCTAGTTTCATAATGCATAATTGATATTATTATGGCTTTACTCCTAGATAAAAGATAAGCATTCTTCATTTGCTTAAGGAAATTATTCCTTGACAACTAAATATATGCCAGCTGTGCTCAAAATAAACAAATGTACACTACTGCACAAAAACCAAAATATATTTTCAGATGTCTTTATTCATTATTTTTAATACTCAGAGACATAATTTTTTCAAATAATATATAACAGGGTCATCTATCGCTGTTATTTCTCATCAGTGTCCCCACTGTGAGATGCAATCACTATTTTGCAAATTATTTGACATTTGAGACATTAAAATGCAGTTGCAATCAAAATTATTCAACCACCGTTGCAAATTGGGTTTAACAGCAAAAAAAGCACACCTAATGCAGCTAATCAAGAGCTTAATTAGTTGCATCAGGTTTGCTTGAGATAGAACACCTCAAATACTTGCACTCGCTAGGGGTTTGTTGACAGTGACATTTGATTGCACATTAGAAATATGGCTGTCAAAAGAATTGTCCAAAAAGCTAATAGAGGAGAACATTGCCTGACACAAACAAGGAGAAGGATACAAAAAGGCAGCAGAGGCCCTGAATTTTCATAGAGATGCAGTTGGAGGCATAGTTTGCAAGTTTAGTTCAAACAAAACTGGAATATTTCGGGCTTATGAATCAGTGTTATGTCTGCAGGAGGAATAAAGACGTGAATGCTGAAAAGTACATCCTGCTTCCAGTGAAGAATTGTGGGGTCTTTTTGATGCTCTGTGGCTGCCTTGCTTCTTCTGGCACTGGAAATCTGCAAAGTGAGGAGGGAAAGATGGATTCAGTCAAGTACCAGGATATCCAGGGAGAAAATGTCATGCCATCTGTAGGGAAGCTGACGCTTGGGCATCACTGGACCTTCTAAAAGGACAATAATCCAAAGCATACCTCAACATCCACCAAGGCTTGGTTTCAGAAGTCTGAGAAGATTCTAGAGTGCCCATCCCAGTTGCCTCACTTGAACCCCATAAAAAAAAAATCTCTGTTGGGATTTGAAGAACACAGTTGCAGCATGCAAACCCTAGAATATTAGTTAACTGGAGGCCATTGTCCTTGAGGACTGAGCTAAGATTCCTTGGGAATGCCGCGAAAAGCTGACATATGCCTATGCATCACATTTCTCGCTGATCCTAGCCCTTAGTCAAAATGAAAATCAGTCGTGATTGCAGACCTTTGAACACTGCTGCACGTGTGATGTCATTTGCAAAAATGGAGCTTGCTGTACATTCTGATGGGCACAGAGTCAAGCTTGCTAACCTACGTATAATAGCCACTTCTCGCGCTGGAGAATCACATGCATGCTCACAAATGTCATCTGATTTGCTGTGACACGATTGCTTGATCGATAATATGCTAGTTTACTTAAGCTCACATTCTGAGAAGCGGTTCCACAGCACAACGCTTAACAAATGCTGGCACAGGAGAGAGAGCCGCCGGTGACAAGGTTTGTGGTTTTCGTTATTGCTGCTACTTCCATAACTGCACTTCAGTGGATTTGATGTGGTTTGACATCATGCTCGCATTTTGCCATGCTGGAAGTGCTCCGTTATGCAGGATAACCAGCGGAAAAAACTAACTTTTCTTACAAATGTGGCTCATTTCAAAAACATAGCCTTTGTATTTGCTGAGGGAACCTTTTGTTATTCGTGAGTCATCGTTCAACTGTAAATTTAAAGCAGCACATGGTAATCCAGATGCAGCCACGAACACTCAATTCCAGTGTTCGCTTAGCAAGGCAGTACTCTTTGTCAGAAGCTGGTCCTTTCCGAGTGTCAAAAAAAAAAAGCATTTGGATGCTTTATGTAAGTGCAATAACGCACTGCAGTCTTGTCTCAATTGGGAGTGTGGTGCTTAGACCTGCAAATCATTCAGACAAGCGCGCTGGAATGCTAATACTTGAGTCCTGGCAGTGTTTGCTCTCGCAGTGCAGAAAGACGCTGTTATGTCTCATTTCGTGAAGTTATCTGAGCTGCTAGTTTTCCATTATATACCGGATGCTTGCTAGTTCCTTTGTACGGTCAGGATATGATTGGGAAGCCCTTGTAAGCGCATGTTGAACATTATCTCAATGCAGCAATGAACAAGCTCACGACTTCTTGAATCACGTTCACATTTTATGCCTTACGAATTCTACAGTCAATGACTTTGGGTTTCTACCTGCACCCAATTCACTTGGCTATACTCAAGTATTTGGAGATGACAAATTAATTCTTTGGAGCAACCTCCGGGTCAGATGTTACTTGGTCCAGTGATTTAAGTCTTAAACTTCTCGGTTTTGTTCGATTTTTTTAACTCTACTTTCACCAGGGTTCTCAGATATGACATTGCATGGATTGATCGTGCATCTGTAATCCGAGTTTCGCTCGAACTGGATCTGAAGTCTGGCGGATTGCGACTAAACTTCTTTTGCCTTGTCTCAGGCTTGGTAATGGCAATTCATGGGCAGAAACACTGCAATTTGCTGATTATTCCCGTTGTCTCAGCACTCATGATGGTCATATAAGTGGAGTGTCTCTCGAGAAATGTCCTATGGATCAGATTTCAGATTTCAGATTCTTTGACTTTGAGATTTATTATTAAAAAAAAAAAATCTTTAATCCATTATCTCAATCAAGTTCATTTAAAGCAATTGGCTCTTCATAAATGCTTCACCAATGGTATGTTTGGCTCAGGAATTGTTTGTTAATTCAACTATAATTCACTTATTCATGGCCAAAATCGTACAAAGTGCTATTCAGATGATGTTTGCTCTAATTCTGTTCAGATGACTGGACCAAATCATAATCCACATTCATGTTAAAATCTATTGCGGATATGCTGCTTGGATCCAGTAGTCACGCTGCAACTACTTCCCTGTTGGTTTTATTCATCTATTCCTAGCAGGTGCTGCCATTAGTAACAGTGTCAAGTTATGGTAACTGTTTGCAAATCGCATTGCATTCACCTTGCGCCAGTAAACTGACAGCAAATGCCAGCTCTGGTGTGCTCAGTGAATCTTTAAAAAAAAGACAGCCTTCTAAATGCTGCGGAATCAGAGTTGGAGCATCCATTCCAGTGGGCATTAGAGTTTCTGAAATCAATCTGGTATTGCTCAACCTTGTCCGTAATAAACTAATACTGTATGTTGTGGCCCCAATTTGTTCTGACATTAACGACAGCAAAGGATAACAGACAAAAATTTTAAAACTAAAACACATTTAATTAAACAAAGGCAACTAACAACAAACTACTCTACTCTACAGACCAAGATTGATTATATACAAAAACAGGAATATTTACAGTCCCTTTGGTGGAATGCTTGGTGATGTCCTGGGTGAGGAAAATGCTCTAACACAGGCAAAAATCCACTAGAAGCTTCACAGTTCTTGAACAGAATGACAGGTCTGGTCACATGTATCCTTCTCCTTGCAATTTCTCCAACTACACTGTCTCAATTCTCCCCATTACATACTCCTTTGCAGACCCCTCCCACCTTTAAGGCTTTTTTTTATTTTTCTCTGGGACTTGTCCCAGACATGCGTAAAACATGCCCAAACCCATCTCCAGTCTGGGCTTCACAAAAAAAGGTAAATACTGCCATCTAGTGGCCTCTATTCACATTACATGTATTTTTCATTTTTTTTCCAAATTAGCCGTTTCCCCTGTATCATTGGCGGTACCTACCTCTGCAAAACGAAGTTCGCTGGAGGTTATGTGATCGGCGCCATTTGTTTGTTTGTTTTGCTTGTGAACAACATAACTAAAAATGTAATGGATAGATATTTCTGAAAATTTGTGGGTGGATTACTATTACATCAGGGATGGACCCAACTGATTTTGACCACGATTAGTAACACAATATGGTAACCATGGCAGCCACCTTGAAATCCTGTGACACTCGATTACTGAACTTTGCTCCCACTCAGCAAGATTTGGACCGTGCTGCTTTGGCGAAAGTTTGCACCCTAGGAGTGCCTCTAGGGTTCTTGTGTAATCATACACTAGCTCCCAAATTTGATTAAAGTTTTGATTCCTATGTTTTGCTTTGCAAGAAATCCTTAGAGTGCTTGCCAACATCAAGCTCACATAATCAAGCTGTGGCTTATCTTGCACACGCTCAGCAATGCCATGATGCGGCACGTTACCGATGCTTCGCTAATATTTACCCCATGTCAGCAACTAGCTAGTGCTTGTGGTTTGCTACTTATTTCATTCAAATTGCTTCTCCTCTGCTTGCTCAGTATGTCCTATAGCCTCTAACTGTGGCAGTTGCTGGGTCGACCCAAAGGTCATGGCTCCAAGGCTCATTGTCATTAGCCTCTGTTGTTTGGGTTTGCAACACCATTGGTTTTGGGGAGATTCTAGTAGTTTTCTCAGATTTCAGATTCAAGAACGCTCTTTACAGTTTTCATTCATGACATGTGTTTGTGTGCAAATATATATATATATATATATATATATATATATATATATATATATATATATTAACTTTAAGGAGTAGGCAATATTATTTCCTGATACATTCCTTGCACTGTTCTCCACTAATTGCCTGGTTTTTGTTCTCTCCATGTCCACGGCGGGCCCTGCCCTGAGCATACTGCTGCTGGTCTTCGCCATCAACGCCACCTGGCCTCTGCTCAAGTGCTGCTCCACCATCGAAAAGGTCTGGGTCATGGCATCAGCAAACTACAAATCCCAGTCTGCGTTTCAACAGTCCACTTCGCATTATGGCAACCATAAACTCATACCCTGGGACGGTCAGAGGAGGATGGACCTCCCCTCTTATGCCTGGTTCCTCCCAAGGTTTCTTCCTATATTTGAGCCACAAAGGGAATTTTTTCCATGCCACTGTTGCCGCTGGCTTGCTTTTAAGGGGCTTCAGACCAGGGTTTACTATGAAGCGCATCGTGACCAACTGAGTTGCCTAATTCATCAGAGAGGTTCGGAAACCTATTCCTGTTTGCTGCTCAGCTCTGCCTCATTTTTCAGTATTATGGCCTCTCCCTCAGCTCAACACTCCTCTCTCACTTCATATTCGAGCAACAACCCTCCGCCTTTGTGGCCTAATGATGATAATAAAGGCCACAGGACATTGGACAACTTCAGCCACAAACTTACCTTCTCCCAGGAATTAAGGACATTGTGGAATCTCAAGATGATTAAGTAAGATTGTGTAAATTGTTACCATGTTTTGTATGTTAAATGAAATCCTCTTGTACTTGTATCCGTTTCATGCAGTGTTCAGAATACTTCTATACATGTAGGCAGGGCTCGAACCATCACTGCTCAGCACCCATGCCATGTCATTCACCACAACATACACTTCAATCATTAAAGGTACCCGCCTTCATGTTATACTCTTCATATCATATAGTATAATTCTCAGGAATCTGCTTTGAGAGGACCATCACTACATTCAGAATATTTCTCACGTATTAGGCTTCAAGAGAAATTGTGCCCACCGCCAGGCTGTCAATACACATAATACACCTCACATAGAATTTTTCTCTTGTATTTGGCTTCAAGAGAAATTGTGCCAGCCGCCAGGCTGTCACAACACATAGTACACTCTCAAAATATTTCTCCTGTGTTTGGCTTCAAGAGAAATTGTGCCAGCCACCGGGCTATCACTACACATAGTACACTTCATTTAGAATATTTCTCTTGTATTTAGCTTAAGAGAAATTGTACCAGCCGCCTGGCTGTCACAACACATAGTAAACTTCACATAGAATGTTTCTTTTGTATTTGGCTTCAAGAGAAATTGTGCCAGCCTCCGGGCTGTCATGATACATAGTACACTTCACATGAATATTTTTCTTGTGTTTGGCTTCAAGAGAAATTGTGCCAGCCACTGGGCTAACGAGTGGTACGCATCATGTAGAATATTTCTCTTGAATTTGGCTCCAAGAGAAATCGTTCTAGCCACCGTACTGTCACTACACATGGAGTTTTCCTCTCATATTTGGCTTCAAGAGAAATTTGCCATCTGCCAGGCTGCCTCTAAACTTATGGAAGCTTCATATTTCATCTCTTGGCTTATGCCAGCATGGTTCTGTTTTGGGGGGTTAATTGCAGCTCCCTGCCTTTGGTTCCATGCTGGACAGGCAGGGATCTCTCGAACAGAGCCATGCCACGAAACTCAATGTATGCTTTTATGCTTTCACTAAATATTCTCTTTGAAAAAGTGTCCTATCAGAAATGGAGCTTGCTGTAAATTCTGATGGGCAAGGTGTCAAGCTTGCTAACCGATAGGAGCTTCTCCC
Organism: Gymnothorax reevesii; assembly: GCA_029721435.1. Lineage (NCBI taxonomy): Eukaryota > Metazoa > Chordata > Actinopteri > Anguilliformes > Muraenidae > Gymnothorax > Gymnothorax reevesii. The sequence goes on along the minus strand of CM056574.1, from coordinate 23,544,461 downwards.
GCCGGAGAATCACATGCATGCTCACAAATGTCATCTGATTTGCTGTCACATGATTGCTTGATTGATAATAAGCTAGTTTACTTAAGCTCATGTTCTGAGAAGCGGCTCCGCAACATGATGCTTAACAACCCTCCTCCTCCCCTGCTCCTCTCGTCTATTTTTTAGCATTCTGTAATCCTGTTCTTTCATGTCTAAACTGCCGTTAAAAAACAATGTCTCTTCTGTTTGGGGTCATTGTTGCTGGAGGCTCTGTTCTATGGAGGGGGGTTAATTGCAGCTCCCAGCCTTTGGTACCATGCTGGACGGGCAGGGATCTCTCGAACAGAACCATGCCGCCAAACTCAATGTACGCTTGTATGCTTTCATTAAATATTCTCTTTGACAAAGTGTCCTATCAGAAAAATACATTGATTAAAAAAGAGAAAAAAATTACAAAGCAGATATGAGTACTTATTCAAAACATATATAAACAGTAGGAAGGCAAAGACAGAGCAGGAAAAGGGGGTTCTTGAGAATGCTTCCCATTTCCTGTCAGGTTCTGCTGCGGGAGGAAATGAGTGACACACGGCCCACCCCTGATGACCTCCGGGAAGGAAGTAGGCCGAGTTCAAGTGTGGCAAGGAGATGTGCCGCGATCCATCCGCAGACGGTCGGCAGCGACGGGATGCAGAAGGGTGAGGGCGTTCTGCTGTGTGACATTGGAATCGCAATGACAGCTTTGTGTCAGAGGAGTCAAGGACTCCGGCTACACGGGACCCGTCATGGCTGACAGGAATGCTTGGCGAGCATCATGCCTGAGCACACAGCCCACTCGTGTGCCAAGAAAACCATCCTCAGCATCACAGCCAAGAGTATCTGCACTGTTCACTGTCTCCTCCCAAATTTTCACCTCACATCAGTCTTGTGTCAGAGGGTTACAATTTGTGTGGGAATAGTCATGCTCATTTATGAAGGAAGGTGTAATAGCATCGTGACCAAAAGTAAAGAAATAAATGACTATGTAGATTAACCCTTTCCCCACCAGAGTGCTTTTTTTTAGTTTCTAGCAACTACCAACGCTTTTGATAATATTCACTGATCTTTCAACACCAATTTTGGTGGGAAGATCTGTAACAGCGCCTCCTACCAGAAAAAAGTGATAATATTGATTGCCAGAATATCTTGTTGATGGCAGGGGAAGCATTCTGTTATAACTGACAGAAAATCTTGTCATTGGCAGGGAATGCTTTCGTTTGTAAATTAATTTTATGATAATTGTGACATTATCTCAGATCAGTGCAGTATTGCTACATTCTATCCCATATTTTAATATTTTGCGATTTCAAGCTTTCTTAAACTAAGGCTCTGTAAAAATACAGCATTTTGCAAGTGTGTATCTATTCAATGTAATCAAGGCCATATGTTCAGGTAATATATTCAAGCTGCTAAAACATCAGAGCTCAACAAAAAGTGTTTAAGCCACCATATATCCGTTAGTAACTACTGCACTGAGTGTAGTTCCTGAATAGTAAGAAATAAATATTTTGAGGTCTGACTGGGTCTATTTCGAGGCATGACTGAGTTCCAAGTCTGGAAAAATACAGTAGGCCACTGTTTTTCTGCAGGCAATCGCATCCTCGTCACGGTGTGATGCGCCGCCGTAGATGAGCCGTGTGTGTACACAGATGGAAAATATTGAATACAGTTTGAAAGTACATGAGGAAAAACACAACCTGGATTCAATCAGTGCGTATCCTGTTACAAACAAGAGGCTGAAGAGTTTATGTTGACTTGCAAATTTCGATCGAGTGCGAGGAAATTCAATTATATAGTTACCTCACCTTGATTTCACATGGTAAGGACTGCCTGGTCATGCTGTTTGTAAGATTTATGTTCATGTTTGACATAAAATTGTATAGCAGGAGCATATTTGACATAAAATTGTGTCGCAAGAGCATATAAAAAGAGAGAGAAATCATAGAACTCAAGCCATTAGGTAGGTGATATATTTTAGGCTTTTTTCTGAAATAGCCGTTACAGCATGGCAGTGACTGGGGTGCGACGAACCGTATTACATATTTGTAATCAATGGATGTCAGAGAGGCTTAAAATAATCAGAATAGTGACATGATGGCTGGTGGAGACTGATGGCTTATCAGATCTGTTTCCCCTGTACTAAAGCACTAGTCCAGCACTTTCCATTCTATGCGTGTACGCACATCACATTTCTACTGGTTTTATTTTAACTTGTTATTCCTAATCTAAATGCGTTTGCAGCTTTCCTTTCAGAATGTGTTACTTCAACTGTCTTGTGCACACGCTAAGAAAAAAGCATGTGAACCAAAGTAAACAAAAAATAACATTCATTCTTGTGTTCACAGTACAAGTTTAAAAGAAAACAAAGACACTGACAACAGACATGCACACTCACATTTACACCCATACACAAACTCTCACCCATAAACCCCTGTCATGATGGTAACTCTGACAAATTTTGGAAAAATACGTACCTTTTATGAGCCGAGAAAATGGGATGAAAAAAGTCAGGTTTTATTATTTCGTTTTCTTGTAGCAGGGCCACAAAGTGGTTGTGAGAGCCTGTTTTATGCACTCAGCTGTCTCCTCCTAACAAGCAAGCAGGGGCACTGTAATAACCCGCTGAGCACCAGACCCAGCTGCAACAACAGTCGATCGATCGGAGGCAGGTTAGCGTCTGCGCGTGGAGCCACTAGCGCGTTAGCTTCAGCAGGTGATGAGGGAGCACTAATACGCTACCGGGGGGCCCATCGCATGCCCTGCTCCCCCTACTCCCAGCTCCGGCCTCCCCTGTCAGCCAGCCGTGCAGGCCGAGGGGCCTGGCCTGTTTGGAGAAGATTCACTGTTGTACAAACAATCGACTACCCCCCAGCTCCTTCCACAACATCTGGGAACTCTTGCTCCTCGGGGCCAAAACAAAATAGCTGGGGACTAGTTAGTTCCAGATAAGTTGTTGAACAACACGGCGCAGCGGTGCTAAATTAGGAATAGCTTTGCCTCCTCTGTTCTGAGCTCCACAAAACCGTCAGCATCAAGTTCTAAAACAAAAATCCAGGTGAATCAATATCTGCAACCGACTTGGAATCCACCACGTGCCTCAGTTTTGCCATATATGAGAGAGAAAAGACGAAAATGGCAAAATTGCTTAGTAAAACCATACTGTTTTCTCAAAGGTAGGAGTGTTTGTCAAAACTATGCAAATACAAAGCTTTCATATAAAAGCAATGGAGAAAAATTTAACAACACGATAGAATTATAAACTGTGGGACACACTGACTTTACAACGCTACCAGCATGAGACAGAAACAAAAAATATAATATCATCATGACAGAAACAGTGCGCCTACTTGAAAAGGGGAAAGGGTTTCAGTTATTTACTGGCCTTGACTCCTGACTTAATCTCTCTTCTGAAAAGAATAAAGACTGGCATAAGACTCTTTTCTCCTCTCATTCATTTCCTGGGCTTGTTTGCCAATTTGTCAGGGGTTTGGATTGCACATGTTGGCAGTAATCCCTTTGTTGACTTTACTTAAAAGCTTATAGAAGAGTGATCTTACCCTCTATTTTCAGAAGTCCAAGAATTTTTTGCGCTTTTATGTTCTCTCTCGGTTACTCGATGGCAGGGAATCCTCTGTTTGGTGCAAGTTTGCCAACTCTGTTGTTCAGTCGAGGCATGACTGCAGTGTTCTTGTGCTGTGAGTGTGTGCGCCTTATCTGGGGTGAATTCCATGTAACCCCATACATGAGGCAAATTTCTCGAAAACTTGAATTTTCTCTGAAACTGCTGGCGAGTCATTCCATGAGAATGGTTCTAACTGGACTTTGACATTTTCACATTTTCTTCCAAAATGCATTATTAACATGTATATACCGCAGCATTAAGGACATATTCAACTATCAGAGAAACACATTTTGCCATCTCAGGCATTAGCTTTCTATTATTATTGGTCATTATTTCAAGATGAGGGCACTGTTATTCTTCAAACCCCATTATGTGCACTATGGAAGCTCATTGAATGTGATCCTAAAATGTATTTATAAAGGAAGCAATATTTTTATTAATCTGATGCCCCCACATGAATTCAATAATTGTAAATACAAAAATGACATAAAATCTCACATTTTTGCTGTACTGAAGCCTGAAATGTACCTATGCGTGAAAGCTCTCGTAACTTTTCATCAAAAATGTAGTTTTAATGAAGAATTTTTAGCAAAATCAATGATCTGATGATAGCTCTCAAACTTATTGACAGAAGTCAAAAAATATTAAATTTTTTGAAATACATTTTTAAAAAATAATGTATGACCATGTAGGTGTGACGGGGTTGAGACGAGGGTAACGGGGTTGAAGATGGCAACGGGGTTGAAGGGACTAATACAACTTTACATATTGATAGTTGTCTTTAATACTGTTTGTATCTCTCAGGATGACCTTAAAGGCGTGCCCGATACTTCCTCTGCCTTTCTGCTGCTGTTATTGGTGCCTTCTTACTCACAGCTTAAACATGGAACATACACTGAACAAAAATATAAATATAAAATATAAATATAAATAATATATTTATTATTTATAAAATATATAAATATAATAAAACTAATTGTTTTTTTCAATTTTATTTAATCAATCAGGAAATATTTCAACAAAAAAATTATTATTTTATTCTTGCCTTAATATTCAAGCAACAGAAACATGACTAACAATTTACTGTACACAATTCATGAGTTATCACAGCCTGATCCCAGCAGGGGTCAGTGGGCAGAGTTCACAGCACTCAGTAACAAGTGTGTCCACCATCGGCATCATGTAAAGCAGTACTTCTCCAGCGCATGGAGTTCACGAGATTGTCAATAGTGGACCATGGAATATTGTCCCATCCAACTTGGAGCTGGCGCACATTTTATGGAACTGGAACACGTTGTCTGACCTGCTGATCCAGAACATCCCAAAGGTATTCAACTGGTTACATATCGGGTGAATATGCTGTCAAATTGAGAACAGGGACATCCTCCTCATCAAGAAACTTTGAGCAGAACCAGGCAGTGTGCGGGCGGGCATTATCATGCTGGAATGTCACGTGATGGAGTCGCACAAACGGTGCGACAATGGGCCTCAGGATTTTGTCGCGGTACCGCTGCCTGTTCAAGTTACCCTCAATGAAATGCAGATGGGTACGCTGTCCATGGCATATGCCTACCCAAACCATTACTCTGGCACCACTGTGTGCCACCTGACGCACGACATTGGTGTCAGCGTAACACTCGCCCACACGTCGCCATACGTATTGTCTGCCATCAGCACAGTATGGTTGGAATCGCGATTTATCACTGAATAACAAGGTCCTCCACCATGCAAGTGTCCAGCGAAGGTGACAGTTGGCCCAGTCGAGTGTGTATCAGCAACGGACGGCAGACAGATCGAGACCTCAGTGTGGCCGGCAGACTTGGAGGTCTGTCTCCTTTGTGCATTTGTGCATCCTGCTGTGCAGTGCGCACTGCGCATCCAAGGAGCAGGCGGGTGTAAGAAAAAATACATATCCTTCAGGAGCAGAGAGAAGAAAGAGGAAGAGGAGAAAAAACGCCATGATAAACATATGTTTGCATGTCTTGGTAATGTAAGTTTCCTCAAGTTAGGAAAGTCCCTAAATATCCTTATCATTTTGATGCAACTGGTTGCGTGTAGCCATTAATAGCAAATTAGCTAGCAAGTTAAAAACTAGAGACATTTCTCTTTTAACTGGCAGACGGAGGTGTGTAGTAACGAAGTACATGTACTTCATTGCAGTACTTAAGCCGTTTTTTTATTTTGAGGATTTGTACTTCGAGTTTTTTTTGTTTTGTTTTTTTTTAACCCGGACTTTTACTACATTTAAAAGGTAAGAAGTATACTTTTACTTTGTTACTTTGACACTGGCCACTTTAACACTCCTTACAAATTAAAATATGAATGTAATTCATCATTTTAGGATTATTTGGATTTGGCGTGTTCGAGAAGAACAACAGTGCTCAGCAGGGTATCTTAAGTGCTATGTTTTCATGTGTCCGCCAGCGGACATGGAGCTGCAAATTTATGCACGCAGTTACAATATTCTATCACTAGATAGCACACCTGGATCAGTTGTTGAATATTCACAAGCAAGCCGAGCTTATTTAACACTCTGTTTTTGTACATTTGTGGTTATTTTCATATATCTAAGCGATTTTATTTGTTGTTGCACTTTATTGTTGTTCTTGCACTACAAATTGTTTTTGCACATTACTGTGGCAGTATTTTAAAACCAAAAATGATAAACCAGAAGACACTTTTACAGTAAATGCATTGTCTACTGGTTTATTTTTGTTACTTAGGTCTAGATGATATTCAGTATCCCACTTAGTGCTTTATCACTTGCAATGTTGTATAAATCAACCCCAGTCCGCTCTTGTAGCTGAATGTGCTCCCTTTTTTGAGATTAAAAACCAAACATGAGTAAAGACATGTCAGGCTGACAATGGGATAATGTAAATAACACTGCCAGAGCTGCATAGTTGCAGCAGCGTAACCCTGCTGCAATGAGTTTATAATAGATGTATTAATGATCACTAATCAATATTATTGGCAGAATCAGAGGGTCCCAAAATCAAATTTTGTTTAGGGCCCCATGGAGGCTTGAGCAGGCTCTGGTATCAGATATCAATTTTGGTCTGACTACAAAACCCGATTACACTAAAATGTCAAATGCAGAGGTTAAGTTCAAACTGAAGGTTGTTTTCAGATTTAGAACTTTTAGTTTTGCATGGCTGAATTTGAAATATTTTTTCAGGAAAGGGACGTGAGAACCTGAATGCGTCATACAGACAGTTGAGGCGTGTAGTTTCCCATAATCCTTGCTCAAGGATCCCTATTCTCCCTGTGTTTTCACTTGGGATTGTGTATGCTAATAAAAATTAGCTGGTTTGCTTATGTAGGATCTATAGGTATTTCTCTGATCGTTTTCTTAACAATGCTGGGACTGAGGAGATGGATAGCTTGATGTACAGTGTGAGTTGTTACAGATGACACACATGCTAATGGCTGCAATAAAAAAATTCCATTAAAGGAAGAGCGGAAGAGCTGCTTCACTCATTATGCCTTTTTAGCAAATTAATTGAGGATTCATCTCTTATTTTCTTATGATTTCCCTTTGGACTTTCACCAGCAGCTGGTAATAACTTTGCCTGAGATGGGTCTACCGGGTTTAACTGGATTTTTCTTCACCAAAACAAAAGGCAAAACCAGTCAGCGATTTAGCTTTCCCAAGTCTGATCTGAAGTGCTACCGCTTAGTAGAATGGTAATTTACCATTTAAACACAAATGTCCTACTTTGTCATTGTTCAATTAAACATATCAAAGTCCACGTGTCACATACAGTACCAGTCAAAAGTTTGGACACACTTTGCTAATGTCACAGCACTCTGTTTTTTCAGAAATTTAAATGGCTTACCTTCTCTATATCATCTCAAGTGGAATCTTGTGAGAGGTAAACAGTCAGAAATATAAAGAGAATAATTCACTTGTTTGAATAGAGTTCAAAGTTTTTGAATTCTCAAAGAAGCCATATTTTGCAAAGAAAATAGACAGATAAACTATATTCATTTTCCAACGGCGAATTTATGTTAAGCTGTTTTGGGACTTATTGGGAAAGAAGTTTGATTAAAATCAAACCGCAAGTGCAGCACATCTGACGGAACTGAGACAGGGCTGCGCAGCAGCAAACTCATTATAGCCATAAGACAGCCCATATTAAAAAAAAAAAAAAAATGTGACTATGCTCAGCAGATATGACAACAAGTGCTGGTTAGTTTGATGAATTTAAAAATTTTTTTTTTTCCCAAAATAATGAGTGCGTATTTCTTTATTTAACATGTATTGTGAGAAAAATGTGGGTATGTCCAAACTTTTGACAAGTACTATAAATAACCCATCCCTTTAAGAAGAGAGCATTTAATGAAAGGAGTGATTCTACCACTGTCGTCCACTTATTTGGATCATTACAGGAGAGCAGCATTGTTTTCTCCCAGTGATGCTCCTGTGCATTAAATGTGCATTTTAAAAATACACCTGCCACTTCCCCTCGTCAGAGCCCAACTCTCAGGCCATGACAAAGTATGGGAAATGACATAGTTTAAGGGTAAATGGAAGTGGATTTATTTTAACAAAGTAAACAAATGAGGAAATATTTTGAAACATGGAGTTTGTTTGTCCGTAGTATCATTGATGTAAAAGTAACTGGGTGATCATTGTGAAGTGCGAGGTGTTGTGGGGAAAATATAAAACAAAAATGTAAACAAAGAATAACGTGCCCGGTCACTAGTTGATTGAGTCCAAGTGGAGAGAGGGAGCGACAGCAGCGGGGAAATCTCGGCTTTTATTCCTGCCTGTTCAACTACAGAGATGCAGTCGAGGGGCGTCACACCCTGCAGATCTTGGAATTTAAAAGAAACGCGATTCTGACGGGCATTTTTTGATGACCATTATTATGGTCGTTACTCCTAAATCCCCCCTATGTTTATGGGTTCTGGACAGGATTTCTGTATGCTTGGAACCCATAGACTTCACCAGATGCTGGGATCCATTAGTGGTTTCACTCTCACCAGGCTTCGGGCTGGACTTATATAGACCTGCTGCGGATGCAGTAAGTATCTTCACCGGTTTAACACTCAACCACTTTAACAGAATTGCAGGCACTGCCAAGGCTCTGTCCTGTATGATTCTCTGGTTTTTTTGATCAAGTGATATGGTTGCTCTGGCAGTTATATGACAGTCTGGGTCTGGTTTACAGATTTGAGGTTTTTATCCCCCACTCTGGTCTGGACGCTGCCAGTGAGTGAGGGTGCTTTCACGCTATGTACGATTGTTCTGTACCGTGCCCCAGTACAATCCCCTCTCCCATTGCTGGTCAGCTCATATGGTCACAACATCGTACTGTGCCGAAGTACGGATGATGTTATCAAAATTCCACTACAGTAGGTGGCGGTATGTACCTTGGTTGAAATAGATAAATATACAAAAAGAAGAAGAGGCTACAGAAATGAATCTTTTTCATCTCTTAAACTGCTGGACTTTAGCACCGCATTCTGCACTAATAAGATATTCCAGCCGCATTTTCTTTAGTTTATCATGGCACTATTCTATTGTTTGGCAATAACCATGCAAATGTAAATATACACAAATTATTTGATAAATGTCCGCGTCTTCCAGTTGTGATTGCACGTTTTTCGTCAGCCAAAATTTTCAAGCAAGTATTTAAGTTCATCTGCCCAAATTCCTAGCAAGCATAAAATTTTTTACTTTGACAAGAGAGATTCTCTCACCGCTTTATATGTCAGCACAAAAGAGTCGAATAGTTAAGATATCGCGAAATAGTCCGCCTCCATGCTTGAGTATGGTTACTTTCACATTTGAGGCGAGTACGGATGAACCGTGCCCGAGTCCACCTCTTCCAAGCAAACTCACGCATCGTGCCTGAGCACTGTACTCTTGTGTTCACACTTAATTTATAAACTGGACTTCAGGGTCAAGTGTACTCAGATCCATGTCCCAGTCCTTAGGAAGCACCCTAGGAGACGGAACCATTATGTGCACGCATGTGCTTACAAGGTCTCTGCAACTATGTGGGTCTGTATGTCCCATGCCTGCATGTAGGGGAGACTGAGGTCCGATGAGCCACGGGGACCAATGAGCCATATCACTATTTTGCGATCAATCGATGACAGAGCTTCTGAAAAATTGGCTAAATATTTGACCGTTGATTGATGAGTCGTGGATAAATGAGCCATATCACTATTTTGCCGATTTTAAACACCTTTGGCATCAATTGATCGCAAATTAGTGATATGGCTCATTAGTCCTCATGGCTCATCGGACCCCAGGCTCCCCGATTTTTTGTGAGTATGAAAGTCAGAGGCACAGTCTTACCCCGACTGTACTGGCTCTTACTCATTTGTTGCTGTGTTCAGGTTAAGATTGTGTGGTCAGGTAGATTTCAAGCAGCCAATGAAAGAGATGATCACATGGTTGCAGTTGGCTTTTAGGGGTTTGGGTTAAAACAAAAGGCTAACTTAATTGCATTGTGGGGAACGAATAAGGTTTTAGTTTTTTACATGCTTTTAAAGTGCTCTTATTATGGTTTTTCATTATTTCAATGTCGTAGCATGAATCATATCATTTATATGCGCATTAAAAAGGTCTGTCGGAAAACAACTTGAAGTCACCACCAGAAGAAGCGTTCTCTGCCGCAAAACTCTTTGCTGCAGAGCTGACTGAAACACGCCAATCGCTTCTGGACATTTTTTTCATCAATTAATGATGTCACCATTTGAACTGTCACGCCAAGCAGATGGTTTGCAATACCCTTGAATCAAGTGGATTTTGCCCACAAGGCTTAACCGGTATTTGTTTCTAAAGCGGAAATCCATTTATGTTAAGGGGCGTGACACACAGTGCGAACGGTGGACCAATCACAAGTGAGTGATCAAGTTGCCCAATCACAGCGCACTGGGGTTTTCGGGAGGGCGGGGCAGGACTGTCAGTGGAGTGTTTCACAGACACGTACTGCAGAATTGGCAAGCATGAGAAAACTCAAGTGTTTGTTTAACAAACCATTTTTCTTAGAGTTCAAGAATTCCAGAATGATCAGTGAAAAGTCACACAATAGGAGCACTTCAAGTGCATACGCAAAGTTTTGAAATAATCGATTTCCAAAAAACATTTGAGTTCATCACACTTACCAGGGCTTACAGTGCAAAATAAGTCCATGGAGTACAGTCATTGGACCCAGAGAGCTCCATGAAGTAGCTCCCCATCCTTTTACAAAGCTTAATATAGAACTCAACAGTTGGCAAATGGACATCGTGGACTTAATGTCTCCTTAGGTTCCTCCTAAGGCGCTCAGATGTACAACATATTAAAAAGTAAAATATGTTTCCTGTGTCCATATTACTTCTATTCTTTATTCAGAGGACCATGTTTTCTGTTGCTTAAACCATGTTATGTTTTTGTATATTAGCCTTGCGTTCAAATGGTCTCCAAATGACAGCCCAGCTTTAAAAGAAGAAAAAAACTGATGGATAAAAAACAGAAAAACTCGTTTGTACCAATGACAATTGGCCTCATTAATATGTTGTGTTGATTGGTTCCCTAAAACATTAGTGCACTGTATTTATTTATTTATTTATTATAACTCGTGGTGAATGTGCATGTTGTTGTCTGTTTGTATTGCTATGCTGTGTTTTTTTTTTTTTCTGCTGGCTTTAAAACAAATTGCCCCCTTGTGGGGATAATAAAGTTTATTAAGACTAAGACTAAACCTTCTGTTTTTTTATGGATTAGTTAAGTTATTTTAACTTAGTTCTGTGGTCATTAGCAACCATTTAAGCAAGTGTTCATCTGTCCCTGTCATAGAACTTTAACATATGGCTGCAGTTTGTAGTGTGGAACGTGTTGACAAAATTTGTTGAAATTTCCCCTTGCATCCGAAAGTTTTAATAATTTGGCCATTTGCTGCAACAGCATTTTAGTCACCAAGTCTTTGGCTCCTGAGGAGGTCAGAAAGTATCCTCGTCCTACATTGGAGACCTTCCTGTTACGTTGCAGTCCAGGAATCACATGCAGATGCAGAGTACAATGCAATTTTATTAACCAGCTTAACCAGTAAATTGGGACTGGAACCCCAGCGGAAGAGGTGTGCACAAAACCCCAGATCACGATAAAACAATTCAATACCCATGTTGTGGGTGACGTTGAGCTGTCAATCATTGGCCAGTGGCTTCGGGGATAACAGCCAGGTAGAGCACACACTTTGCCAGCACTGAACTGTCCCACAGGAGGACAAAATATCTTAAGGAGAATTTGGTTCCAATCCTGATGACTGAAAAGGGACTTGTTCTGACAAACTGGATTGAGGAACAGACTTGGAAGGGTCAACAAAGGGGCTTAAGTACATCACATGGTCATTAGGAAATAACCAAGAAACAAGGTACAGCCGAGTAGTTGCAAATGTAAGATGCAAAGGAGTCATACTTCTAATAGACAGGCAAGTTGCTGAATTGGAAGAGACACCAAAGGCATTCACACCTGGGTTGCGACATCTACCTAGAAAACGGCAATTGGTTTGACCTTTTTGAAGTGGCCTATTAATTTTGTCTACACCTGTGTTGGTGCCTCCTGTACATTGAGACATTAGATAATGCCTGAATATTAGCTTATACTAATGCTGGTCCTAAAATTATTTAGAATGCAGGAATAAAGTAGCTTCATAATGTATTAATAATGTGACATTTGTCAGTTAATTCAATTGACCTAAAAATGAAGCAACAACAGTATTGTTGGCATTGGGTTGAATGAGGGAACTCCAAGAAAATTGGATTTGGCAGAAAGGTAATTTATGTCAGCACCTTATTATCAGCCAGTCTGCCATTGTGTCAGGGAACACTTTCCACAGCCATGGCCCAACTCGTTTTCAGCAAAAAGTCACGCGACAAAAAATGCTAACTTCAGGACTTATGCAAATACAATTACAGGTGAACACTATTTTTTCCATTATAAAACTATATTTCATGACAGAAGAGCAATATTGTGTTTGTTGCAATGATAAGGAATAATATATTTCTTAAATAACAGTTATAGGTCTTGTTTTTTTTTCTCCTTCAGAATGTGTTACTCTCGCTTAATGCAGAATGCATGTGGTGATTGAGCTAGACCATTTAGGTGCTGAAGAAATTGGGATGTTATGTGTGCTTAAAAACAGATTCCTGACAGTTGATGAAATTACGAGCCGGTTATCCAATCGCATTGCAGTTTAAGGAAATGATTCTACAAAGATTACAGAGGAAGGTGACCATAACAACATATTTTCACACAAAAGGACGAAGGGGACCTTGTCAAAATGCTTTGACAATAGTATCTCTTGTTCTTTCTCCATCTCTCTCTCTCTCTTTCTCTCTCTTTACATGAAAGACCCAGCCTGGCATCGAGTGTAATCATTGTTGGACACAATTTCAGGGACAATTTAAAGACAATTTGTCTTCAGCCAATAAGAGAGGAAACATCAAGCTCACAGGATGTTAATTTTAGAGATATAATTGGAAGATATTCACAGTTTACACTTCCAGTTAGTTGTCAACTGAATGCTTCATGGCCCAGCTCATATGGTCTCATTTATATTATTGTAAATAGAATTTTCCTGTCATTTCACTAGGGGAATTGCACAAAACTTTTTCCTTAATTGTACAAAAAACAACACTTAGTTTGTCATTCAATATATACAGTAGCGTGCAGCGATGATTATACACCATCACTTTAATCTAAAAGGGGTCCCAATATATTACTTCTCTATAATTTTTTGGTGAAAATGTATTGGAAAATACTGTTGTGGGTAATGATAACAAAAAATAAAAAAATAAATTCCCGCAAGTATATTGAGGTAAAAAAAATATGCAAAATAAACAAAAAAAACTAAAAACATCAATTTTTTTAAAACAATTGAAAGGTGTAGCAAACTTTATTTTTATTTACTCTTGCATAGCCTGAGTGCGTGTTTGAAGGCTGATTCCATAATTATTGATGCTAAAAAAAATTTTTTATGCTGGATTTAGGCAACTTCATTGTGCAAAATTTCCTCTGACGGTCAGTTGCTCCAGTTTATGAGGTGATATGAACTTTCAGCAGAGTCACAGTGTTAAACATGATGGCACAACCGAAGAAGCACTCTGATATTGTTCATAGCAGCAATTTGGCCTTGATGCTGAAGATGTTAAATGCTGGCATGGCATTGTAAGAAACACCATTAAGAGTTTTAAAGAGACCAGTTCGCTGAAAATCAGTGGCAATAGAGGGGCAGAACAGAAGTTAACTGCCTCTGATGTTCGTTATGTGTGTATGACAAGTATATAAAAAAAATAATAAAAAATCGGTGGTTGACAGCACAACAACTTCATTGATGATATTTAGAGCACCCCCTGTGTGAAAATGGTCCAGTTGGTCGTGTTGCAGCCAAGAGTTGGCCAGATCAAAAAAAAGGACTTGGGTTTGCCAAGAAATTCGCGGATTGGACACCAATGAACTGGGAACAAGTCCTTTGGACCGAAAAATCAAAACTCAAAATGTTCTCACCCAAACGCAAGACTTATGTGCACCGTAGACTTGGAGAACGTCTCAAAAATGACTGTTAAACCCCTTCAGTAAAACGGAGGTGGTAATATTAGGGTTTGAGGTGAAGTCTGCTCGAAAGGAGCCAGTGGTCTCATAAAAATTGACACAATCGTGGATCAAAAGAAGTATCACAGCATCCTTGTGAGGCGCGCATTGCCATCTGTTAAAAGAGTAACCCATCAAGGATTTTATTTTCAACAAGATAATGACCCCAAAACACATTTCTAAATCGTGCAAGAATGACCTCAGTCGGAAATAAACTTCTGGTGATATAAAACTTATAATTTAGCCCGCTCAAAATCCAGATCGTAATCCAAGTGAGCAAATATATGGTAAAATCATAAGAATTTCTTTGGAATGAACTTTAATCCATCTGGAATGGTTTATCGAGTGAGGGAATAGAAAGAAACGAGAAAACTGTGCCTGAAAGATCAAATGCTGTGATCAAAGCAAAGGACGGCCACACTATATTTAGACTTTTTCTCTCAAAAAGACATTATTATTTTTGATTTTACAATATTTTGTTTTCTGTTTACTCATTTTATCAGTTTGATTCAATATTACATGAAATAAACCGTGTCTGATTTAGCCTCATTCTGTTAAGCCTATAATCATCACTGCACACTACAGTATAGCTGCAATTACAGTTTTATTTCCTAGTCAGAAAGGGACACCAATCATTTTCCTAATTTCTTATTGTTCTTTGAGCTAACTGATTTTATGAATAAATCAAAGTAAGGTAATTGCAGGAGTTTTATAATCATTTATTTTGAGACCGAGAGTGAGAGTCTTCCCCAGTATTTCATTCCAAGAGGCAGCACCTGCACTAACTACTCCCAGGGGTGATCACCTCTGCTTCTTCTCTCTTATTGTGTACATTTTGTTGCATTTAAAACATAATAAAATGGCAAATATCATTACATGCCTTAAAGGTGTTTAACTCTTAATTTTAAGCATTTCTTGACTGAATCCATGCCAGTGTTTATTGTAGAAAACTACCTGCTTATCAGTGTAGTCCCACAACTGTCACCAGATATTTATACACACATCTCATCACAATTGCCTATTTTTTGGGACAAGGAATTGCATGTCTGAAGCAAATAAATGACGGTAACACTTTACTTGAAGGCATCGTCATAAGAGTTACATGACACAGTCATGAATGTTTCATAAACATTATGTCAATGACATAAACGTTGTCATTAAGTGTCATTCGTTTTTTGAGATGACAATTTGACATTGTTTGGGTTGTCTTGATTATGACAACTTTGTCATAAGCGTGACATGACCCTGTCATAACTATTACATGACACATGTAACAGTTCCGACAGTGTCATGTCACTCTTATGACGGTACCTTCTAGTAAAGTGTAACCAAAATGAGTAGGTGGTGAAAGAAATTAACGGGATCATTTGATGCAATTTCTTTTTGTAGCCTTTTTAACAGAACAGCACATTTACTCCAACAGAGGAAATTGGTTCATTTTTACACTTATATCAGCTCTGACCTTTGGATATTTACTGCATACAATTCTTTAATTAATTTCTCCACATCCACATTAATTGGCCACATCCTTCTCCAAGGATCAGACAGATTTCTATCATTAAAGGAAAATTCAATGTCATTGACAAATAAATTCTGGTAAATTTTGCTGTCATGGAATGCATTTTTGTCACAATTTTGGTTGAACTTGACAAGTTGAAAAAATAAAGGAAAAAAAAGCCTGACTTTGGCTGCGCAATGCCTCAATCTGAGCAGAGCTAGAGGCCCTGACGTCCCCTCCCACCCAGTCATTAGCACAAACACACTTACACTGTCCTCCCACTGTTTACGAACAACTTTACAAGAACCAGATTGGTGACCTTATTTGCTTTGAAATCCACAGATTCATTTATCCTTAAATTAGTAGGTAATGAACTGGAAACAATCACAAACAGCATTGAGGACTCATACCCCCTGCAGGTAGTGAAGATAATAAAATAGTTGTGTTGCAGTGGTACATTTGGATCTGAATTAAGGGAGAGACTTCAGCTGATGAAGGATGTAAATGCTATGGGGGGAACTTGTTTTTCGAAGGAATACAAACTCAGACAAATTATGAACTTTTCTGACAACTTACATAAAAAATTAAGTTTAAATAAATCAATTTGCCAGATTTTTGTTTTTCTCATTCGCACTTTTGTCACTTACTCTTAAGGACAACTCGGAAAAAACAATGGATTTTAATGAATGAATAAACGCATGTTTTCAGCCATGCAACTGCTCATGTTAACTGTTAGTGTAACAAGTGGTGAGCTTTGGGTTGTCCATCCTTTGTCAACATTGCTATAAACTTAACTGCGGCTCCTTCATTCACTCATTTAAGGTCAAAGGATTAACTCTCATTCCCAATTTTTAAGGACACCCATCTTTAATTGTTTGTCCCAGAATATAATTGCAGAGCTCTTTGAGCTCAGGCAGTATTCCTTATCCATTACTTTGAAGGTTATCTCACAGGTTGTTTCCAGTCATGACTTTCCTTGTCTTTGTTAACAAGAGTTAACAAGAATTAATTACTGTAAATGTTTGCTGATCAGAAGAATGAAGAAGAAGAAATGTTATTTTAAAAATTATTGGAAGAAATGCAAAATTGGATCATAATTAGTTGTTAGGAACAACACACGTTTCTGAATCTTAAGAGAATTCCGAGTGGAAACACCCACGCATGTGAAAACAGATAAGCTTGTTGTGAAAGCCTAGTGCCTCCAGCTATTAGCTGTGCCAGACATAATGTGATTGATGACACTTCAATCGCACATTCAGTTTTCCAGCCTTCTGAAGCATTCCTCCGATTAGAGACAACATCCCTCCTCACTTACAGTGGGAGAACTGATAGTGTTTGTGTAGCTGCCTGTGTTTTAACATTCACATTGGGTGAACTGACCTTTTTCGCCAGAGGGCAAAGGTCATTCCCCAGACGACTGCGGTGGAGATTGTATTTTTTTGTGCCGGAAAATGGATGCTGGACTAGAAAGTTTACTCAGCTTCGGTTTTTCATGATTGGCCTCTGTGTTTGGATTGCTGCTTGCAATTTTGACCAAAGAGCAGCTCCTTTTATGGAAAAGAAAGATAAATGGATGTCACACACAGGAAATCGAGGCTCATTCCCTGGATTTTTCTGAGTTTCAGAGTTTAAGTAAAGGACAAGATGAAATAACCCTAATGATGGAAGAAACAAAAACATTCTCAGACCATAAGACTGCATCTCATATTTATGGTCTCCATGCCCCCCTGGGAAAACACCACTCAAAAAAGGCAAGCATAATGAAGGAAATAAATACATAAAAAATAAAATAAACCAAATACAACCACACTTTGAACAATTTCTTTTAAAATGCGCCGTCCAGGAGAAGAGATGCAAAAGAATCTTACGCGTTAGAGGCTTACGAGGCCTCCGAAAAGGCATCCCCGAGAGACTGGATCATGGTATCTTTGACATCAAAAGATCATGGTCAGTGCAATCTGGGGTGCTTTACACCTGAATGATAAAATGTTGCCCCCGCAAACTGTCCACCCATGTTGTCTAGTCCACACTAGCCATTGCAGCTCCAGCAACCTGTCTCTAGAAGTTTCTGCAATCTGAATAAGAAATCTTCTTTTTGATTTGGTTTTCTTGTCCTGATGCTTGCAAGTTTATGAAATTTACAGGCTGTGGTGATTCTGCTTTTGCCATGCCTTGTATTCTGATTTTGCCAGGCCTTATGATAATGATTCTGCCTTGCCATGTTCTGACTGACCTTTGGGTATTTGGATCATTTGCTTATGTCTGACTATTCTTTGATACACGTATTGTGATTTGGTAACTCTGATTTGTTCATTTATTGTCTTAGTTTTACTTCTCCATATTTTGCATCTTACCACAGTGTAATTCCGGTCCATGTTTTGCTTTCCACTTTGCATTGCACTTTGTCTCCCCCTGTCTGGTCTCCTGTATTGTCACAGCTCTCAGCCCCGGAATTCGTCTCACTCCTTCGAGTGATTTAATAGTTTCTGGTTTCAATCTTCCTTCCCCATCTCGTTTACTTCCTTCCCCTTACTTTTCCTATATTACTAACACCTACTAACAGTTTGTTATTTTCGCTAATTTACTAACCAACACTAACATTGTATATTAGACTAACTTACTAACAAGCACTCAGGATTGTATAGCTGCACATTACTAATTGACTAACAAGCTCTCAGCACTTGCTCTGTTCTAGTCTCCGCCTCTTTTTTTTTTCGCTCAATCTACTTTTCTGTGTTTCTTGCAGATTCTCTGCACCTGTCTTATCTCTGTTCTGCCTCTCACTCTGTGCACTTAGAAATCCCTAACCGGATCCGTTGTCCTAGTCCGCGTTTTGGCTTTTGCCTTTTTCATGTGATTACGTTCTCCCTCTTGTTCCACCCTCTGTAATTAGTGTCATTTCCAGCACCTGTGTCTGTGTAGCATGTGATTCCCCCGGAGTGTATATTAGGAGTCATTTCACAGCATTTCCCCATCAGATCGTTTCCTCAGTCTTCTTGTGCCACGCTTCTCTCGCCTTGATTACTCTGTGCATATCTTTCTGACTGGACTGCTCAACTCGATTACTGTGATTGCCGCCCTGGTTTTTGATTCTATTTTTGCCCAACTGGATTTTGATTTTTGGAGTGTGGACTTTGTACCCTTGCCTTCTGCCCAGCGGGGGTCCTCCCCCTTTATTAATAAAACAAGTTTTAATTTTGAAACAAAAGGGCTATTTTTGGATTCCTAGGCTTACCTGGCATTTGTGGTGCAGTTGAGTACATGCATACTCCATCATGTCCACCATTGTATCCCATTTTGAAACTCAATCAAGGTCATGACTACTAACAAATAGACACAAAATTTCACCCATCCGATGAAACTAGTTTCTGAAAATAAAACTTGTCCCAACTAATCCGGATGGATGGACAAAATCTATTTCAATTTCCTCTCCTTTAGTTTATGTTTGTGGTACCAGATAATAATACATTAGGATTTGATAACTTACTAAAATGTTTACAGTCAACTTTGACCAAAATGCTTGTCTGCAATAGAGCAATTGCAAATATGGCTCACGTGCTGAATTTACCATGTAGAGCTACCAAGTATACTTCAAGCCCTGTAATTGAATCTGGAAATCTGTAAGTGATAAGCTAATGCTATTCATTAGATGCATTTTATAAGTTTATGGAAGCCATTTACCTTTAAAAATCAATACTGGGCCGTTGGATGTAAAACTTTTGCATCCATTTTTTTCTTTCAACTTAATATATATTATAAGTTCAGCCAAGGTCTTTGAGTACTACTACTTAAAAACAGCAACAGAAGCCAGTAATACAAATATCATATTATGGAATATATTGAAATCCCACTTAGCAGGAATTAAAATTCTACGATTTAGCTTAGCTGCAACTCAGTTCAATTAGTAATTAATTTTGATGCAAAGGGTGGTGTTTACAAACGATAATGGCTGATCTGGTGTCTTTGAGAGAAGAATGTAAACAAGTTTGAAAAGTATAAAACTGGATATGGAATGTTCCCCCCGGAAAAACAGGATCTCTGACTTACGGATTGTCAGTCTTTGGGACCCCGAGGGGGGGACTGTGCTCGTTTCCTGATATGCACTGAGAGAGGGTTAAATTAGGAGGCCATAGTGAAAGCTCTCTGGAGTCAAACTGGAATGGTCATCTGGTTAAAATCAGTCCCTAATTCAAGTAATTCATTGCTGTTTTCATGGTCGGTCATTGCCTAATTGAGATGTAGGGTGAACACCCCCCCCCCCCCCCCCCCACCTCCCCTACACACCTGCATTTTAAAGTCAGGAAAAAATTATGAGCCAAATCCCGCTAATAAGCTGTGTATTTTTTGACCCCCCCCTGAAAATAACTACATAGGTTTTTGAAGTATTCAAAATTCAGTGCGCTAAATCTAGATCTGGAGTGTGAGAAAGGTTTATTTGGAGGGTTATTTGCATTTGCGGAAACTATCAGAGGTTTGTTGCTGAATGTGTAATGCGTTCAGATGTTCTTGCTTCCATGACTCAGGAGAGCCAGTGGCTATCCTGGCCATGCAAACGTCAAAAAAAAGTATTTTCTATTCATGGAAAATAAATTTCCGGGTCATTAGGTGTAGTTAGTAGAAACCTTTGGCGCAGTTCTCCAAGAAACCCACAGATATTAATGCCATGCTTTATCTTACATCACTTTCACAGCAATAGTTGAGTCATACCATGCACCTTAACTGAGAAATGCTGCAAACTCTGTTAATTGTGAGTGGTATTAGGATTTTATGGATTATGAAGTTAAAATTTATGAGAGCGAGGTCCGACCAAATTTTATTAGTCACAGCTGAAGTGATTATCATTTATAAAACAGGAGGTCAGATGACAAAACTTCTCTTGGAGAAATTCCAGTAAATAGAAGGGGAAAAAAATTGAGGGCAGAAGTTTAAAGCTGTTAACTGCTATATCTCTGAAATAGCTGCTACTTTCCTTCAAGTTGTTCAACCTATTGTCCCGAGGACCCATGAGTTTAACCTCCACACCGCAGGTTTCCAAAAAATAAAAAAGAGAGACGGGGTAATTGCTGATTCAACCCCTTGGAATTTGCAAGATATTACCAGGACAGATCCAGAGGGATGGAGGGAGGTGCCAACAGTGGAGGCCCATTCGCTTGTTCTTCTTTTGATACTGCATTGAATCCTCCATAAAGGAATACAAAGAGTGAGAAGAAAAGCTCAGTAGGTTTAAAAAGCACGTATATTTCGCCAGTCCTTTGGTGCGGCCTTAAATACGTTTCCTGACACTCCATTTCATTTGTTTGCCTTGTGATCAAACAGGGTTTGCATGGCCCATCAAAGACTCGCTCTGAGCATTTTTGGTACCCGCACCTTTAAGAGGGCAATGTACGTGCTCTGCACTGTAAAAAATAAAAAGTTGACCCAACTTTAAAAAGTTAGGCAACCGCTGCAAAGCAATTTAGAGTTGGCTCAACTTCAAGTTCTGAGTTCTTTCAAAAATTTGTTATCGCAAACTCAAAAGCCCAAGTTGAGCAAAGTCAAAATTTCTGTACAGCTGGTTGCCATACTTATAAGTTTTTTTTTTTTTTACAGCGCACATCCCTTCCTGCCAACCACCCAAAAGATGGAACATACTACATTTGGTGGCTCTTCCTGGTCAAAAAGAACCTCCATTCACCATGCAGAGTTTTATTTGGCCACCTGTTAAGCATCCTGGCATAATTCCCAATGGCACAGCAGTTCTCAACACTGGAATGTTGGTTCAGTTGTTAAAAACATTCACAACAGATGTGTACACATGTGGCTTATGACAAATGTATTTCTGCAGAAAATCTGATGAAATGTTCTATTTGAGTTGATTTGACCTCAGTGGACATCTTTACAGGAGTAATTTAAAAAAGTGCCAGTTCCTTTCATAATAGGTCCTTGCACAGATACAACCTGACAATGAAGTTTCAGCATTAAAGGTTACTACTCTTGTCCCAAAGCACTGCAACTGTTAAAAGAACTGTTTGTGAAAAAATAAATAAACAACCCCCTACTAAATTAAATTATTCAAAGCAAGTTAAAGTGTAGAGTCAGCAGAACTAGAACCACTTTCATGTTTGGTGCCATGGTAAGTTTGAGGTGTCTGTTGAGCCATTGTATGGGCTCTTAGTACTCTCTCTCTCTCTCGCACTCTCCCTCGGCTATTACGTCTTTAAGGATTTCTTCATTCACTTTGTTTCGCCCTTCATCCTCAGTGTCTCCATGAGAGAGTGGGTTTTGGAGAAGGGGTGGCGTTGAAGAGCTGAGGCACTCACAGACAGAACAGAGTTGCTGAAAGGCATTGTTTCCACGGGTTCCTCATTCACTGTTGCGCCTTTGAGGAGAATAAAGGAGAAGAGCTGACCCGTGGGTCTAAGGTTTATGACCCCTCAGGAGACAAGGGTCATTCCCCGGAGCAAAAGCAGGCCGGCCATGTGCCTCTGCCGAGGCCTTCCCTGTCAGAGACGCCACTTGAGCAGAGTTGTATGGTGAGGCACTGGGAAAACGCCGCGGGTTTTAGATGCCGGTGGTCTGTTTCACACAACGCTGCAGCTTTCATGGGGGAGGGGAGTCTGAGATTCTTCTCGGCTGTTGGGAACATTTACATCTACAATGTGAGCGACTTCATCAATAGATATACTGATTTTCTCCCCATCAGTCTGATTAGCTTGATAACAAGACAATCAACGGAATGTGGTCAAACTTTTTTTGAATTCTACAAATATCTAAAACTGTTTCAGTTACTGAAATAACAAATATTTTCCCAAACAACCATCTCAACAAAATAATAATAATAATAATAATAATAACTAGAAATATTAGTTTTCACAAACGAAAACATAAGGTATGCATCCTCCGAGAAGCCCATCCCCAGTTGAACTTAGAGACATCCTAGGCTAAGAAAATCAACAATAGAGATGGAAAGTGATAGTACATATGTCACAGCCAATTATGCTGATGCTGTCATAGGGTGACCTTGAAAAACAGGTCAAGGTCACCATACCCAACAAAATCCCCTGGGCCTGATCAGTATGGGTGGTCAATATGTAATGGCAACTCAAAACCCCCAAAATCCAAATTTAGACAATCTATCAAATGACCTTGAAAAAGTAGGTGAAGGTCACCCATGTTCGAACTTGTCCGAGCCCCTCCAGAGATACATCTGTGGTATCAATTTCAAGTGTCTAGCTCAAATCCCTCCAAAGTTAGAGAGTGCACAACCCCAGTATCCCATAATGCCAGATGACCTTGAAAAATCAGGCCAAGGTCAAGGTCACCATACCCAACAAAATTCCCCAGGCCTGGTCACTATGGGTGGTCAATATCTAATGGCTGCTCAAAATACTCTTGGAGATATTAGCAAAAACATTTGCGGCAACGGACACGGCGGCGGCGGCTTCACGCTACTGAATACATACATAAATGTATTCAGTAATAATAATAATAATAATAATAATAATACATTCAAATATATATGAGAAAATAATTGCTCTTTGCTTCCAATCTAAAATAGCTGCTCACGTGGGATCACATTATAAAATCAATATTTGTTGCCCCGAAGTCGAGCAGCTACTATGGATTCATGCGTGTTGTCTTTGCTGCTACCACCATGTCCGCGTCCATAGACACTTCCTTGTGGACACTCTACAGGCTGTAATTTCTGACCAATTACTTTCATATTTGGTATGGACATGTGTTATACCTGTTATGGCCCCAATTTGTTATTACATTTATAACACAACAGCAACAGCAAGGGATGACAGACACAGTTTTTAAAACTCAAACACATTTAATTAACAAAGACAATAACAACTAACTAACCTACAACTAAGACCAAGATTGATTAATAACAAGAAAAAAAAATATTTACAGTCCCTTGTTTTGGTGGGGTGGCTTGGTGATGTCCTGGGTGAGGAAAAATGCTCAAATACAGGCAAAAATCCACAAAAGAAACTTCACAGGTCCTGAACAGAAATGACAGGTCTGGTCACATGTATCCTTCTCCTTGCAATTTCTCCTACTACTTTACTGTCTCAATTCTTTTCCTTATATACTCTTTTGCAGACCCCACCCACATTTAGACCTCTTTTTTTTATTTTCGGGGGCTCGCCCCAGACATGTCCAGGACATGTCTAAACATAGCTCCAGTCTGAGCTGAATAAAAAAAAAGGTAATTGCTGCCATCTAGTGGCCTCTATTCACATCACACCTCCATTCCAAAAGGGAAAATTTTGACTCATAAAGGCAAAATTTTTCTTTACAATACAAAATGGTAAAGTGGACACTTGTCTATATATACATATCATACAATATTCAAATAAACACGTGATATATATATACATATTCAAACACGGGATAAGCAATCAGCAATTATATTGTCTGTACCCTTCACATGCTTAATTTCCAAGTCAAACTCCAGTAAAATCAAACTCCAATTCAACAATCTCCGATTCTTGTTTTTCATCTTACTCAAAAACATTAACGGATTGTGGTCAGTGTACACAATCATTCGCTTTTCCCCTGTACAAACATAAACCTCAAAGTGTTGTAAAGAAAGGACCAGAGCCAACAGTTCCTTCTCTATTGTGGAATAGTTCCTTTGGTGGCGATTGAACTTCCTGGAGAAGTATGCCACGGGATGCTCAATGTCATCAGAGTCACTTCTCTGTAGGAGCACAGATCCACAAGCTTGGTCGCTAGCATCGACCGCGATGGAGAACGGTTTGTTGAAGTCAGGAGATTTGAGCACGGGGAAGTGACACAGCAGAGACTTCAGGCAATCGAAGGCTCTCTGGCATGCATCATCCCAAGTGAACTTTACGCCTTTCTTCAGTTGGTAAGTTAGACTGAGAGCAATCTCAGCAAAGTTCTTGCAGAACTTGCGGTAGTACCCGATCATTCCAAGGAAGCGCCGCAAAGCTTTTTTGTTGTCAGGAACTGGAAAGTCCATGATGGCTTGGACTTTAGCATTTATGGGTGCCACCTTGCCCTGGCCTATGTCGTAGCCAAGATAGGTGACAGTAGCACAACCAAAGTCACTCATGCTCAGGTTAACAGTCAGGTTAGCCTGGGTCAGGCGCTGGAACAACGTCTCTACATATTTTAGATGTTCTTCCCAGGAGTCACTCCATGTGATCAGGTCATCGATGCACGCACCCGTGTGTGGCAATCCGCCGATTGTAGACTGTATCATCCTTTGGAACGTGGCTGGGGCATTTTTCATGCCAAGGGGTAGGACTTCATACTGGTACAATCCGGATGGTGTGGCAAAAGCAGAGATGCTCTTGGCCCTCTCAGTTAAAGGCACACACCAATAACCCTTCAATAAATCAATCTTGGTCAGAAACTTTGCTTGCCCTACTCTATCGATACAATCATCAATCCTAGGTATTGGAAACACATCAGTTCTAGTTACAGCATTGACTTTGCGACAATCTGTACAGAATCTAGTACTTCCATCAGGTTTTGGAACTAGCACACAGGGTGAACTCCAATCGGAGTTGGAGGGTCTGATAATATCATGTTCTAACATGTACTCAACCTCTTTCTCAGCAATCTTTCTCTTTTCAGGATTCATCCGGTACGGATGCTGTTTTATTGGTTTGGCATCACCAACATCTACATCATGAGAGGCTATAGAAACTCTTTTTGGAACATCAGGAAAAAGATCCTCATATTTCTTGATCAACCTCTCAAACTGATCTTTCTGTGAGGGTTCTAAGTGCTGGAGTTTTACATCAAGATTTTGCAACACTTCAGAATTTGTCAATTTACATGAAAGAACTTCAGCTTTAATTCTAGGTTCATCATCTTGAAACTCCCCCTCATCTGCACAAATCTCGGCCATTGGAGAATCTGAAGTGACAGCTGCAACCCTAGCATTTCTGTCATGATAAGGCTTCAGCATGTTAATGTGACACAATTGTTTTGGTTTTCTCCTATCTGGAGTCTTCACAATGTAATTGAGATCATTGAGTTTTGTCAGAATTTCATGAGGACCATGAAATCTAGCCTGCAATGGATTGGACTGCAAGGGAAACAACACAAGCACCTTGTCTCCTGGTTTAAACTCACGGCTTCTAGCCTTATGATCATACCAAGTTTTCATTTTTCCCTGACTTGATTTCAAGTTCTCTTTGGCTAGGTCACAAGCTGCACGCAATCTTTCCTTGAACTTGCTAACATAGTCTAACAGACTGATGCGCGGCTCTTCCTCTTGCCATTCATCACTCAATAATAGCAAAGGTCCTCTCACTTCATGACCAAACACTAGCTCAAATGGACTGAATCCAGTAGACTCCTGCACTGCTTCTCTAGCTGCAAACAACAGCAAATGAACACCTTCATCCCAGTCTTTCTCATGGTCATAACAATAAGTCCTCATCATTGTCTTGAGAGTGGAATGAAACCGCTCTAAGGCACCCTGACTTTCTGGATGATAGGCACTAGAAAGAATCTGCTTTGCTCCTAGTTCATACACAACCTGCTGAAACAATCCTGAAGTGAAATTGCTACCTTAGTCTGACTGAATTTCCCTGGGAAGGCCAAACAACGTGAAGAACTTTATCAGAGCCTTTGAGATTGCAGTTGCTTTGATGTTACGTAGAGGTATGGCTTCAGGGAATCTGGTAGATGCACACATGATTGTCAACAAGTACTGATTTCCAGATCTAGTCTTGGGTAATGGACCAACACAATCAACAATGACCTTGAAGAACGGCTCCCCAAATGCTCGGATAGGCTGCAATGGAGCTACAGGTGGGTCTAACTGGTGTTTTGCAACTACTTGACAAGTGTGACAGGTTTTGCAGAAGTTGGAAACGTCTTTCCGAAGCCCAGGCCAAAAGAAGTGTTTCATGATCTTATCAACAGTCTTGTTAACACCAAGATGACCTCCTAAAGGTAAACTATGAGCCATTGTTAAGATCTCGTTCCTGTAGACCTTCGGAACAACAATTTGCCTGACCACTGCCCAATCTGCATTGACTGGGATATCAGGAGGGCGCCACTTCCGCATCAACACACCATCCTTGAGATAATACCCAACTGGAACTGCGTCTATTTCTTTATCAGGAAGGGCTCTCCTCCTTAGTGCACAAATTTCAGGATCATTAGTTTGCTCCTCAATCAACCGCTTTCTGGACAGAGACAAGTCTCCAGACTCATCAGAATCACCAGACCCATCCGGCTGGCTGAATAGAGAACTGATAAAAGTATCTGATAAGTCCTCAAACGGAGAAACCATAGTAGGCCAATCAGAGTCATGAGGCAAACCACCTGAGTCCTGACTATTCAATGTGCTGGGCGGCACCACAACATCTTCTTTAGGCTTCTTGGCCATAGCACGAGTCACTGCGCAAGAAGGATACAGAGATGGGTCCTCATCCCCATCTTCAGTGCTCGGCTGTGAAGTAAGATGTACAGGGGGAACTACTTTGCCCCCAGCCAGGTCATTGCCTAGCAACAGAGAAATACCCTTAATAGGTAGACTTGACATAAGTCCCACCTTTACCTGTCCTGTAACTAAATCTGACTTCAAGAATATAGAGCGCAGGGGTACAGATACAGTCCTCCCTTCAATACCTTGTACAAGTATGAAATCCCCTGAAGCGGTCTCATCACGTAACTCCAAGGAGTCCATCAACAAAAGTGACTGAGAAGCTCCGGTATCCCTTAAGATATATAAGGGGACAGGAGTAGTATGCTCATTCAGAGCCACAAATCCCTCTGACACAAATGGAAGAAATTCCTCCCTCACAAAGTCAGCAGTATCAGGCTTTTTAGCCCCACAAGAAGCAGGCAATTTAGCAGATTGGTTATCTACTACAGGGGTTTCTAACCTTGTTTTCACAAAGGCATTTGGTTTGGTATCCTTTTCTTTTTCTTTCTTAGCTTTAAGGAACCAACAGTTAGTTGTAACATGACCAGATTTCTTGCAATAACTGCAAACTAGACCACTTTTGTCACTGTCAGCTTTCACACTTTGATCAGACCTGTAACTGGATTTCTGAGCACCATCACCAGATTTGTCTTTGTCTTTGGGTGAGGAATCTTGGGTATCACCATAACCCTTTTTCTGAAATTGGGACCATCTATTGTTACTGCTAGACTGAAATTTGGACTTATGTGTGAGAACATATTCATCTGCAAATTTGGCAGCTGATTGCAAATTCAGTGCTTGCTTCTCATTAAGGTAGGTCTTAACATCATCCTTAACACAGTTCTTGAATTCTTCAACTAACACCATCTCTTTTAGTGAGTTGAAATCATCCTTGACCTCCATAGAAGTACACCAGCGCTGAAAGTAAACCTTCTTCTCATTAGCAAATTCCACATAAGTCTGATTTTCAGATTTCTTCAAACCTCTGAATTTCTGTCGGTAAGCCTCTGGAACCAACTCATAAGCTCTCAAAATAACCTTTTTGACAACCTCATAATCAGAGGAATCATCGGCAGACAAAGCCGAATAGGCTTGTTGAGCTTTACCCTTGAGGACAGTTTGCAACATCAGAGGCCAGTGTTCCTTTGGCCACTGGCAACTCTTTGCTACCTTTTCAAAACACTGGAAATAGTTGTCAACATCCTTTTCCGAAAATGGAGGCACCAATTTTACCTCCTGGGTAGCCCGAAATTTATTTTCAGTTTGAATTTTTATTTTTAGTTGCTCCATTTGGAGTCTTTCTTCTCTATCGAATTTCTCTAATTCAAAATCTCTCGGTCTTGCAAATTTTTTTAACTCAAATTCTCTTTGTTTTTCTTTTTCCTCCCTCTCAAATTCTCTGTTTCTCTTTTTCCTCCCTTTCTTTTTCTCTTTCCTCCCTTTCTTTCTCTTTTTCCTCCCTTTCTTTTTCTCTTTCCTCCCTTTCAATCTCTAGCATTTTTAATTTAAGTTCCATTTCTATATTTGGATTTTCCACTGGAAACTGTTCCAGATCTCCTGGTGCAAACACATTTTCATCAATGTAATATTCAACTATCTCTCTAGCCAGTCTTGCTTTTCGCATGGCTGGTTTTACCTCTGTCAGCTCCAAATGTCTGCATATTTTTAGCAGTTCTGTCTTTTTAAAAGACTTCAAAACCCCTACGGTTGGTGATGCCAAGAAATCATCCATTGCTGTTGTCATGTTTATCTAGGAAAATTCACAAAAACAATTTCACAATTTGAAATGTTAGATTTTCAATAAATTACTCATACAATGGTCTATCCCGGACCTTGAGCCCCCAATTTGTTATGGCCCCAATTTGTTATTACATTTATAACACAACAGCAACAGCAAGGGATGACAGACACAGTTTTTAAAACTCAAACACATTTAATTAACAAAGACAATAACAACTAACTAACCTACAACTAAGACCAAGATTGATTAATAACAAGAAAAAAAAATATTTACAGTCCCTTGTTTTGGTGGGGTGGCTTGGTGATGTCCTGGGTGAGGAAAAATGCTCAAATACAGGCAAAAATCCACAAAAGAAACTTCACAGGTCCTGAACAGAAATGACAGGTCTGGTCACATGTATCCTTCTCCTTGCAATTTCTCCTACTACTTTACTGTCTCAATTCTTTTCCTTATATACTCTTTTGCAGACCCCACCCACATTTAGACCTCTTTTTTTTTATTTTCGGGGACTTGCCCCAGACATGTCCAGGGCATGTCTAAACATAGCTCCAGTCTGAGCTGAATAAAAAAAAGGTAAATCCTGCCATCTAGTGGCCTCTATTCACATCACATACCTCACTTATGACACCTATCAATATTGGTTGCCATTGCTACTGTATTGGCCAAATAATGTGCCATAAAGGGGAGAAGTGGGCCTTTGGGGGATACATCCATGCGGTCGCGGCCGACTGTAGTTTGTTTCCAAATTGTAATAATAAGTGCCAAAATGACAAAAAATTGAGATAAATACCATAGAGCGATAGCCCTGTGCTTCTTACATATGGTGCAAAACTCAGTTTTTAGAAATTCATACTATAAGGTCTATTCTTTCATGGTCAAAATGTGTGTTTTCTATAAAATGCAATTGGCGCCAACATAGAAAAAGCTGATTTACTCAAAATGAGTAAAATGGATATATTGCATTTTGAAAACAAACTCTTCATTTGTTGCTGTAAGGGAACCAAAGCATCCTGGAGGAGTCTTTTTATAGTTACAGATGTGGTTGGTTGGCAGGTTCTGTCCAATGAAGCAGTCACCTGAGCTGAGCTGGGAGGAGTCTGTTTCTAAAGCTATACGCTCAGATGTAATGTATCGTCTTGCATTGTTGTGCAACTAGACCCACCTCTTGCTTTGTCCTGCCGAGACTTAATTTAGTTCTTTAAAGCCTTTACTGACCCTTGTATGTTTCTGTATCTCATTGATGTAATATTCTTCCTCTTGTCTCCAGAAAAAATATATTTCTTTGGGGCCAATTAAAAAAAAAAAAACAATTCACTCAAGCGGATTTGATTGTGTAGCAGCATAAAGAAAGATGTCTGAGGATGTCAACTACGCAATTACATAAGGATAGAGCATGAAGAAGTAATTCTTTAAAAAAATATTTCAAACAGAAATTATAATTGAAACAACAATGCTTTGGCTCTGTTTTCCAATAAATTTACTGCTACCTCAGTCAATTAAAGTATCAATTCATCTCAAATTTCTGTGATTAAAAGCTTTTGAACAGTGCTACGCCTGCCTATAGCTAGGTATATTTGTACTGCTATATAGAATGTCTTAGCCTGTAAGAATAAAATCAGCTCATAATCCTGGCACAGCGTGTTACAGCGACCAGCAACATGCCTTGTCATCTTGCTTCATTGGGAAATAACGTCAATGAAAATGACTGCAGCAATGACTCCCACAAAGGACGACATCTATCGCTTATACAGGTTCGTCAATCTCTGTTTCAATAATGTTTCAGAAAGTGTTTAGTTTTGGTCTGTTTTATAAGGGTGGGCAACATATCACAAACAGGGGAGGATCTATTGAGGACAATGCATCTGTAGAGGATGTATTTCTCCAAAGAAATGGTTTGTGGATGTGGTATGTTAAGATGACTGATGCTTGGGCTACAAGTTTTCTGGACGTGGTAAATTCCTTTTCCTCCTCACTAATAATATGATCAATGTGATTACATGCTGCAATATACCCCTGAGAAATTTTTATTTCAAATTCGGGAATGAATAATGTGGTTACCCTTATAAAAATGTACCATGCTGTACCATGCAAATACCACGGTAAAATCATGGTACATCTGGTACCATGGTACTCCCTGCCGTTACCATGGTACAACCTTTCGGTACCATGGTACTCCCTGCTGCTACCATGGTACACTCCTCCGGTACCACAGTACTCCCTGCCGTTACCATCGTACACCTTTTCTGTACCATGGCACTCCCTGCCTCGGGTACCAAGATACCCCCTACTAGTACCATGGTTCCTCTATGGTACCATGGTACTCCCTTTTGCTACTATGGTAGTGGGTACTCCCTTCAGAGCTCAGTTTCATAAAACATGGACTCAAATTTTCCTACATAAACGGCATCACCTTAAGCGACTTTAATATGTATTGTATTTGTAGCATGATTGATTGATTGTTTAACAGCGTACTGCAGAATTTTTCACTTCCCTTATAAAAATGCACCTTGCTGTACCGTGGGATTTGTACCTTACTGTACCATCTGGTTTGTAGCATGGGATTTATACCACAGGACTTTTACCACAGTACTTCCACTAAACTGTACCATGGGACTTGTACCATGTTGTACCGTGTGATTTGCACCATGACACCGTGGGATTTGTTCCGTGCTTTACAATGTATTTTCCCAGCCGGCACACGACCGACCTTCAACGTAAAAATATGGCTGAAATTATGTCAGTTGTCGTTTCAATGTTGAAACGCTATTGAAACAACAATTAACTGTGATGGTTCTAAAAAGGTTAACAATATGATCTCAAATCAACACTGAAATTTACACAAGATTTGTTTCAACGTTAAAACAACATTGAAAAAACATTGGGTGAGAGCACGGCACACAAACTCTAGCAAGATCGAAAAAAAAATCTTAAATATTCGGGTGTGGAAAGAAGTTGAGCGCTCATCCAGTTAAGAGAATTTACACTTTAATTTCTAGAGCATCTATACATGTGGCAAGCTTATTAAGGTGGCAGCCATGACACTGTTGACCTAACCTTAACCCAACTCATAGGGAATGCTATCCCTTTCTCTGTGCCTAACCTTAACCCAACTTATAAGGAATGCTATCCCTTTCTCTGTGCCTAACCTTAACCCAACTCATAAGGAATGCTATCCCTATCCCAGTGCCTAACCCTACCCTAAACCCAACTCAGCCACAAACAATGGTTTGTTCTGCTCAAATTATTAAAGGGATAATTATTAATTATTAAAGGGATCGAAATCCCGCAACCGGTGGCGATGCAACTTACGACCACACGTTGTCTATATACAAAAATAAGCACAGGGCCACCGCTCTCTCCATCACTCACCGATACGCTTTCTACAAGTACACGCGACAAGTATTAGTATTGTAAGCGCTTCATGGTTTGAGGTGAAAAGAAAGTCACGATTCGGTCGCACTTGAGGTTTGGTGTGACCGCGAATAAGCGATCAAAGTAGGGAACGGCGCGATTTGTGCGAGTGACCAAAAGTTGACGATCGTGCTGGTCGTATCGTGGACCTATCAGGGTCGCGGTTCGGTGTAAACAGGCCATAAGGGGTCGCGTATTGTCATTAATGTGCAGTATCTACAACACTTGTCCTTAATTACCAGTTCCTCTCTTTCACCAAAATGATTCATTCAAACAGAACAAATCGCTCACAAATGACACATCACTTATAGACACTTCCACTTCCGTTTTGACTACAGATAAGCACAGATATTTCAATTGATTGAACAAGAACAGACACAAATATTAAGTAAAGCAATTGCGACTTCTTTTGGTGCAGATTTCCCTTTTGAAAAGAGTTTTAAAAATCTGAGGCTCTCTGATCATGAGTTAAAAATCCTTTATTATAATGGATACAGCCAACATTTTTATTATAATGGATACAGCATTTCGACTGACGTCTTCATCACGCAGTGGAGATAATTGCTCAACACAATGAGTTAAAAAAAGCATTGGTAACGTGACCAGGATCAATATACCAACCCAATTAAAGTCGTAATGGAATATAAAACACATATCATATCACCAGCACAAGCACACAGGACAAGTTAAAATACACAAAAAACTCAATACTCAAGAAAAACATAAATGGGAAGAATATGGGGATTAGCTAAGGACACGAATATTGATTCTGCTCACTGCTATCCCTAATGTGAAGGAGTCTTTTGAGTCTTAACCCTCTTTGACTGATGAGCAAACAAAATGATTCACAGTTCAGCTGATAACTGCGTCCATAATCAGAGGAAAAAGCACCAGTCCCTTTTTTGCATCGTACAATTCCTTGATTAATTGATTATACCTGCTTTGACAGCTGTTTCATGCCTTATTTTTCATTTACTGATTCATTACTATCATCGAAGCTGGATGATTTCTTACTTTATGTTTTATAGCTTTTTTTATATCATGAATACCACCAATTTCTTCCAATTTGTGTCTCTCTCAGTATTAGGAAAGGACAAATGAAAAGCACAGAGTAAATTTAGTCAGAATATTCTTGCTGCAGCCAACCAGTGGTTGGCATCAGAAACCAGATGTTCTCAGATTTGACGAATCGCTTACGCACATTAGTGCATGTTCTCATTCTCAACCTATGACGCAATACCATTGTTGTAACATTCAACCCATCACTATTGGTCCGCCTTTAAAAACTGACGATTATTGCTCAAGTGCTGCTGATTGTCAGCATTGCTTTTTTCGTGGTAAACATAATTGCTCGTACACTCAGTTTCCCCATTGTTTGAATCTGTTCATGCATATAAGGATGCTCTAGTAATTTTCACATTTTGCTGGGGAGCTGTATTGTAATCCCATTTGAAAGGCTGTGCTGGTCGATGCACAAATATACCTTAAGCAGACCCACTCAGCGGCAAACCAAAAAGAACTGTGCAGAATTTAAATGAGTGCATTTAAAAAAAATACGTGTTTACCTGACTGAATCGTCTACATTATTCATATTTAGGATTTTTGTGTATGAAAACTCCATATTGTGAGCCTTGCAAGATAAACTTTCTAGTAAGGGCAACGCAATGGCGAGCAGCCAGCCCTTTGGTCGGCTAATTAATCTGCGGCTCTCCCTGGGCCCTCTCGTGTTTGGCGGCTGAGAGGGGTTGTCTGACCTTTGACTAGGAGATAGGAGTCCGGCACTGACCAGCTGTTCGGCGTGACTCATACACAAACCCTGGGAAGAGGCTCCTAATTACCCTCCCACACCCATAAAAATGCCACGGTCATCCTCATTGATCAGCTTGATGAGCCTCACTGGGGCTTTAACTTATGTTCGGCAACAACGGCGGCACAGTACTGAGTTTTCGTTTCGGCCTTCCTGCTCACTAGCAAGTGGGTTGATTCATTTTCTGGGGACAAGCAATGAAATGCCATAACAATGCTTCTTGTTTCATTGATACATTTATCTGGTTTGAACATTGTGGTACGTGAGTTGTTGATTGAATTTGAAGGCCCATATTCGATCTTATTAGCTTTTGTGCTTAAGATGAAAGGAAATATGCAATTAATTCAAAATTTTCCTCCAGAAAATATTTTTTTGAATGAGCGGACATACACTTATTTTCAGAAGTACAGTAAATCAGCAACAATGAAAACAAATAAAAACAATAAAAAGCAATAAAAACGCTTCTTCGGATAGATCAGGTAAGTTGTCCAAAGGATCAGTTATCATTCCATACATATCTGAAACAATGGAGGTAGAGCGAGAAAAATTCCTTAGCTATTTAGCAGGGGCGTCTCTAGGACTAAAAATGGGTGGGGCCTAGAGCTCCCCTTTAAAACAATTACTAACCCTGACTTGCACGCAATCATTCGCATAATTGACAAACAATCCTTCCGGGATTTTCCTGGCTTTTTAATTGTTTTTTTTATTTTTTGCGGTGGCTTTTTCAAAAAGTGGCAATGAAAGTTGCAGTGTCTTGGCGATTTATTTTTTTCTTGGCAAGACATTTGCGTGGATTGTTTGAATTTGCTTTAATAGTTCCAATCCCGACATGCAACTTCCTTGAGGGACTGAGCAATAAATTCACTCCGAGAACACGCTGGTACGGTGCGGTACATTTCAGTAAAGCAACAATCATTAATCTGGATGCCTAATTTCGTGCATTTAAATTAGCGTTATTCAGAATTGCACACAGATGTTTCAAATGGTCTTTTATTTAAACAAAATGATCATGAAGCGCCAGTTAAATCACTTGATGTGTGGAAAAGGTAGCGCAGACGTTTCAGAACAGTTTGTCTTTCATAAAACATTTAACATTTTTTGAGTGGCCTAAATCATTTTTCTGGAATGAATTTATCCCATTATTTAGTTGTCAATAGATCACATGGAGAGAGAAACCGTAACTTCGATTGCCAGAGGATTTTTGTCAAAATTGGAAAGCGTGTTAATAACGGAAAATAACTGAGTACAAGCCAGGAACAATTATTGACGCAAAGGCATGGTCCGGGCCCCACCAATTATCACTTCCAGAGACGCCACTGCTATTTAGTGTGACTTCACGTACTCAAGTGAACTTCCTAATTTTACCCTAGTCTGAAGAATTTAGTTTTTTAATTTTCAGTTTCTAAATTAAAATAGAAGGTCACTTCAAATTATGCGTGATAAAAACTGGTTCCCGTTAACATGATCAAAATCACATTTTGTACCATATATAGGGGCAACCCTTATGAAAAATTGGCACAAAATACTACAATAAAAATACAATAGTTTTCTATCGTAACTATGTTATTTTTGTGGAATTACTAGAGATATACTATACTATAAAATACTCTACTTAGTAAATTATAGCAATGCTATTCAATTACTATAGTGTATTTGCGACAAACTATAGTTTATTGTAGTAGAGTGTAGTTTACTATAGTTTACATCAATTTTACTGTAGTAAACTATAGTTAACTATAGTAAATTTTTATAAGGGAAATAAAGTGTCTATTGAAATTATAGCCACAGTCCTTGGAAAGGCCAACCTTGGTAATACCGAATCATAATAACTAATTCAAATATTTGTGTGATCAGAAATTGAGTTTTTGTTAATTGTAATAAATGTTATTTGAGTAGTATAATAGATAAATTAAAGTGACCTTCATAAAACTGAAGGTCCCCTAACTTGTGAAGAGTGCCTGCACTTTGCCTTCATAATAGTCTCAATACATCTTGGAATGTTGTCACAAAATTTTTTGACCAGTATGTGGTCAGATATTGGCCTATGCATCAAGATCAGCTGCCAATTCTTTGAGCCCAAAGAAGGTGACATGCAGTGTGCACTCTTGGAGCGGAGTGCACCAGCCGGGCGTATGAAAGTAGATTGTAACTCTTTGGCAGGTCATTGCTACAACCGACTTTGTGATTTGAATTTCTCCGAGTGCACTAAGCCTGACAGAATTGGTCGTAGCTGCGCCTGGTCTTATGATGCTCGTTCACATAAATATACACAAAGTGAAGGTTGTTGCCAAGCAGTACCCTTTATTGAGAGGGCACTCTAACTTCTGTACCCAAATAAGCTAACTAACAAGTAAGGTAGCAAGCCTATGGATAATGCTAACCCAAAGAAGAGGAAAATAAATTTTACTGGTAACAAAATAAGGAAACTTATACAGATGTTTGCGGAGTACAGAAACGTTCATACAGCTAAATTAAAAAAAAAAAAAACTTCAACACAAAGAAAAAGAATTGACATCAATGGCGCAATTGTTTCTGTCTGAAACGTTATTTATGTTAGGAACAAGATCCACTGCCATTGGCGCTTTTTTAAGGTTCTGTCAATATGTTTGATAATTTTCTTGTTACTTTTTATGATGTTAACAACTTGTACTCTACAACGTATGCCAGTTCCATTCTAGGCGTTGGAGTTACACCCAGGAGCAACACAAACAGGGTTTAAGTCCAAGTGGTGCATTAGTCATTACCATGAGGTATTCGTAACTCTCAGGTCCAAGTCAGACACAAAGCTACACCCAGACATATGCCCAGCTGGTGCACTCTACTCCAGAACTGCCCATAGAGTTTCAATTATTCTACAATCTGGTAATTGTCTAGGCCATGGAAGACATTGACTGCATCCTCATTTTTTATTTTTTGGATCAATTCTGTCATGTTTTTAGCAGTGTGAATGGGAGTGTTTTCATGTTGTGTGGATACATCACGAGAGGAGAGTTAGCACCATAGGGTGCACCTCGGCTTGTTAAACAGTTTAATATTGTGTACCCATTTCCAGTCCTTGGAGAGCAATTATTGGATGCAATGAGTCCCA
Organism: Gymnothorax reevesii; assembly: GCA_029721435.1. Classification (NCBI taxonomy): domain Eukaryota; kingdom Metazoa; phylum Chordata; class Actinopteri; order Anguilliformes; family Muraenidae; genus Gymnothorax; species Gymnothorax reevesii. The sequence goes on along the minus strand of CM056574.1, from coordinate 23,507,284 downwards.
TGACATTGCTGTCCATTCAATTACAGAACCATCTACTTACATTATGTTGTGGATTGAATGCTTCCCTAGACTTTCTCTGAACACAACATTTTCTTGTATTAGTAAAGAGAGGACCATTATGTTTTCATCCATTGCTCAGGGGTCAAGGTTTTGCACTCCTTACACAGTGTTTGCTTGTTCTGTGCATTAGCCTTGGATAGACATAGTGTGGCAGCCCAGACATAAATTCCAGCTTTATGAATTTCGCAGAGTAGTATTATGTTGAGACTGTATAAGATATGGATTGATTTCCATTCTATGGAGACCTCAGAGCTGTAGTTCTATGGTTATTAAAGTCTATCCTACCCAGTGTCTATATGTCCCGGTCTTCGAGCTCTGAATTACAGCCACAGTGTTCTCCTTCTTTTGTTCTGTTTGGAGCTGTAGTATACGCTGGGATAACTGAGCGGGTGAGAACAAGAATCTACTAACCAACAAACTGAAAGTTCTGAGAAAAACAGGTTTAATATTTCTGCTCTCTGTTCATTCAGGTGTTTACCAGATTGTTGATATTTCCAGTTAAAAGAACTACTATCCGATGTTAGATATTCATGATTTAAGTGCAATCAGAGGGCACTACACATACTTAACAAATTTTTCATCGAATGCTACATAGTAGGCTCTGGCTCTCACCCACTCAATTTTTGACACTATTCTCTATGTCATCTGAAATAATTTTGTTGTTCAATGCAATTGCACTTTGGGAACAAACTGTTTGGCCGTTCTAGAACTGCACTTTGGGCACCAACTGTTTGGCCCTTCTAGAACTGCACTTTGGGCACCAACTGTTTGGCCCGTCTAGAACTTCGATAGTATCCTCATCTTGCTTGTGAGACTTAACTAGCGAAGTGCTGCTGATGAGACCTCTTTGCAGGAGGAACATGCTGCTAATTAATATTTGAATTCGTAGAAATCATCTGAATAAATGCCTCTTTAGTGGTAGTTTAGATAAATCAAATTTAAAGCTATTTCTCTGGGGTTTCTGATATTTTGTCTTGATATCTTTTCCTCTTTTCCTCCATCTTCATTTTTTTTTTTTTCATTCCACTGCCCTCCCCACTAACCAGAGCCTGGCCAATTTTCCAGAACATTAACCCCCGATCTTTAATACACCAGAGATTACAGCAAAATAAATAAATAAATAAATGAAAAATAAAGGACAACGGGGTCCAGCGCAAGACGGATGGCCCGACCAATTAAGGACGGGCAGCGTTCCCAACGCCTCTCAAACTCCAGGAGGGGACAATGGCCTCATTGAGAGAGCTGCTTGACATCAGCATCATAAACTTGTCTCCATTACAAAGACACTGACATTTTAAAGCACCAGCTACGGCCGTCTGTCTTTATTTCCCGAAGGAAGTTCGTTGGCATAAGCCAGTCACGAACAGTCGGGACTTTTTTTTTGTCTTCTTCTATTGTGTTGCATTTTCCTGAGGGTGTGTGTGTGCGTGTGTTTGTGTGCATGGTGACTTACTAAAACAATGGAGGTTCTGAAATTTAAAAATATATCAACAAGAGTATACACTCTGATTTTTTCCCCTCTTTTTTCTGCCTTTTCTCAAAGACAGTATTTCCTCATATAGTTTTAGATTACAGTTACATGTAAGTTGCCAGACACAATCTATCCACAGACATCACCCTATATCCCCACCCCAGAACCTTCCGGAAATCCATTACTTGCTGCTACTTTAAATTTAACCTAGTCCTGGCAATTTCAGTGGCGCTCTCCTTCCTATTCCTTTCTCCCAGGTAAGCCCTGCTGTCCAATGGGCCGTGCCGGAGAAGAAGACTCGAGCCCTGCGGTGGAACACATTATCCACTTATGTTAATGGCTGCATACAAAAATCCTGTTTTCCCTCTACAAGAAAAGAGAGAGCCTGTTTTCTGTGGTGTCTTTTTTCAACCTGAGAGGGAAAATTATTCAAAGTTATACCTGCAAAGGTATAAGGAATGATTTGTGTAAGAAGTTGACATGTGTACAGCTATGCATGACGATGTGCAGGTATGGAAAAGGATGTGAAGAGAAGGGTACTGGCTGTCCTTTCAGATGTCACTGAAGGCAGAGTGCATCACATTCACCACGTAGCTGCTCTTCCATGGCCATGAAGTCCTTTAGCTGCAAAGAGAGCAGCTATTATGTCTCAGACCAGTGGAAAGACATGGCAGCAAATGCCACTTGAGACTCATTGCACAAGTTATGAATGAATCAACATTGCGTTTGTATAATGCCATCTCATAGATACTCAAAGGGCTTCATAGTCTTATGAGATAATCTTCTCTCTCCACCAGCAACCGAAATGTGCAGCAACCGCCTGTATGATGCGACAGCAGCCATTCTGCAGCAGAACGCCAATCACACATAAGCTTGAGAAGGAGAGGGAGAGAACAAATTGCACAGCCAAATAGATGAGGGGATGATTAGGTGGGTGGTTGAAAGAGCCGGATTGAGAATTTAGAATTTTAATTTTTTCAATTTAAGAATTGAATTTTGATTTACCCCAATTCAAGCCACTGATAAGTTCTTTGCACATCAGAATCTTCATTTAATATACTGTATAAAGAAACCCTAATTAGCACAACAGGCAGGGCTGTACAAAAATCTGCACTAAAAATGGCAAGTGAAAAAAATAATGTGAATCTATCACTTTACAGACAGTGGCTGAATTCCTGTATGCAGAAATTTATTTTCGATATTGCGTCCATTGTTTTCTTCCAAAAGTGCACTGACAGACATTTATTTTTGTTATGACGAGCCGTGCACTGGACTGTGCTGAGTGGAGTGCCACAGGGAACGGCAGCCATGTTGGAGCTCGCTGCGGGGGAATCCCCAGGACAGAGAGCTTGGCAGATGTGCTGGGACAGATTTAGGCGGCAATGGAATTACAGTGCAGTCGAACGCTTGGGGAGGGGATGTGTTGGGTATGTGTTGTGGGGGCACCGGTGATGGTAAAGCCTAAGAAAACTGCCAAGCACTGGAAACGGAGGCGGGAAAATGAAATATTTCACATTTCCCTTTAATTAATTTCAGTATTTAGAACTGTGGTGCAAAATGGTGCAAGAAGGATCGGTTACTTCCCTCCTCCTAGGACAGCAGATATGGAGGACATTATTTTGGGGGTTTGATTTGAGTGCTCTCCCTTTTGGGCCATCACCCAATCCCCTCCATCTTTAATGTCTAAAACCCCCTGTCTTACAGGGCCATGAAAAGGTGTTTGTCACCTTTCTGATTTTCTCTATTTTAACGTTTCATACTGTATGTGGGGGTGTGGCGGAACGTGTTGCCCCTAGAATTGAAATCTCGCAATTTTGTGATAAAAAAAGCTGTGATAAATTTAACTTCAGCGAGAAAAAAAAATTAAAAATGTTCTTGCGGACACAAACATTTTAGTTGTTCTACCCCCCAGTCATCAACTGTTGCTCCAATATACGTTGAACAAACACCGGTTCAATATGACAACAGAAAATCAATAATACTACAACGTAAAACGCAAAATCAAAATGGCTCCCTTGGGCATTCAATGTATCATTCCTAATAATACAAGTACCATTCATCTAAACATTCAGCTGTGATAAAAGGTGTAAAGTTCAGTTATCCAAAAAAAAAGGTACAAATTTTCAATTATATTTTTCTTTTCATCAAAATACTTTACCATGAAACTGGTGATAATGCAATGAGACCCCTCTGAATTGGCGACAGCTTATCCAGATCTCCTTCAAACAGCCTGGCGGTTACTGAGAACTGGCACATCGCATTGCTAAACACACTCCCTCCCAGATGGGTGAAAGGCAATGAAAGGCGAATTCCCCCTCCCACGCACACACACGTATACACAAACACACTCTCCCGCCCAACCTCTAAGCCTCAGCTCTTTCAACCTTGTGCAGTTGATGACCTCGTATCTATTTTGATAACAGTCTATAAGGTCCTGAGATCAGCACATTAGAGGGTAGCTACCCTTGCTTAACACGCACCGTTTGGACTAAATTTAAATAAAGTAACCTCAAAAGGGCAAAGAGGGCAGCTGGAGGTGGAGGTGAAAGCATTAGCCGAACTGCCGTAGTGGGGGCAGGTTCTGGTTAAGTCAAAATGAACAATTATAATGCAAAATTACTGCCCCTTCCCAGGTCATGTCTGGGATCCCCACTGCTATACTAACCCTCCACCCCTGTGCACCCATGGGTTGTACTCAGGCTGAACCTTCCGATTAAGATACCAGTGTCAACAACACAATAATCACAATGCCTACAGTGGTATGCTCAGACATGCAGAAATTAACAGGCACATTCACTTAAGAATGCTATGTTACGACCAAGAGTGCCAATATGTGCCGCAATATGCATGAATTAGTGCAGACAAACCTTACATTAGCACAGCCACTACTGTATATCACAATATATAAAGAGATAAAAGTTATAACAAATTTCTGAATATTCAGAATTGAACATGCACTCTAATGCAGGCTCAATGTGCGTAATCAAGAGAACCAGAAAGACTCCCAGTGAGCCACATCGTTGTTGGATTAGTAAAAAGTTGTCAAAAAAATGCTATATATATATATATATATATATATATATATATATATATATTGAAGGTTCATATTGTTGGCTATACATTTCTAATGCATGGGCCAATGATACTCCCTCCAGGGCAGTGCAATCCCTCGTGATAAAAACTGGTAGATCGATCCAGATAACCTCAAAAAGCAGCTATACCAGAAATGTGCATGCTGTTGGAGAGTCGAGGCCAGCCAAGTGGACTGTCTATTAGGGAATGTTATACGCGACTGCCTTAGGAGGCAAACAAAAGGAAAAAACGTATATGGATTTTGTTGCTAGGTTTCAGTGCCACGATGAGTTGAGATGAAACTTGCACAAAAGAATCAGAAAGCATAGTATAACCATATTTGCAGGCATCAAGTGTCATGGTTTGGGAGCCTTGTAGGCTCCTTATGTTGCTCTCGTCCGGGACGATATCGTTTCGCTCACCATCGAATTCCTTAGCCAGTTGGCATTAATTGGGGGCGTCGCCCGGACTCTATTTAAGCTCCTGCCTTTCCTCGTTCGGGTTGCTGGAGTGTCAGTATGCTTTTGACGCTTGAGCCGGTAAGGTTGTTTGAGAAGAGAGTATAGGCAGGATCTTAGCTGCATTATATTATTAATGTGAGAAGCGAGAGTATAGGCAGGTTTTTTAGCTGCCTGGTATTCAGTTTTGAGCTCGCCTGTTGACTTCCACGGTCAGGCGTTAGGCCCGTGGGTAGCGCGAGCCCATATATTTCCTTTTTGTTCAAGTTTAGCACTTTGCTACATCTATCTTTTATTTCGAGCCACTGCTCCTGGCGTCCAACACCTCCACGCCATTACAGTACACTCCAGCCACAATGGAGACGTCAGCGGTGGCCGATATTAAGAGAGCTATTGCCAGTCAGCAGGAGATGTTGGCTGGATTTGCTAATTCACTTTCTGTGCTGATCAATCAGCGCTCTGATCTGGCTGATAGGCTGCACGTGCAGGAGACTGCGCTGCAGAACCAGCAGAGCGCCCTGTTAGAATTGGCGGAGAGTATTAAACCTCTAACGTCACAGGCTCCACAAAGTTTTGCACAAGCACAACCCATACATTTTCCCCGAGAGCCAAAGTTACAACTCCCCCAAAGATACAGTGGCGAGGCTGGAAAGTGTAGGGATTTTATTGCCCAGTGTGAGATATTTTTTAAAGCTCAGCCGTCACGTTTTGTTAATGAGGACTCTCGAGTTGCCTTTATATTGTCCTTGTTGGCTGGCACAGCGCTCAATTGGGTCGGTCCACTAATTAGATCTAACTCACCGGTTGTTAATTCGGTAGAGGTTCTTGTCAGGGAGATGGTGTCTGTTTTTGATCAAGACATTTGCGGCCAAGACGCAGCTACGCGTTTAATGCACTTGAGACAGGGCAAGGAAAGCGCAGCTGAGTTTTCTATTACATTTCGTTCTCTGGCCACAGAAACAGGCTGGCCAGAGACTCCTCTGATGGCAGTTTTTAGCCATGCACTTACGGAGGAGATTAAGGATGTACTGGCTACGTTAGAACCCTGCTCAACTTTAGACTCCTTAGTTCGTACTGCTGTGCGAATTGACAATCGCATACGCGAACGCAGCCGGGAGAGACAGAATAAATCTCCGCTGGCTGACAATGGTATTAAGATTACTAAAGGCGATTGTTCATCTCCTAGTTCACCCATTAAGGGTTCTACCTCAGTGGAGCCCATGCAAGTTGATGGTTCGTTTAACCGTCAGTCTAAAAGACCCATTAGCAGAAAAATAATCTGCTTTTATTGTTACAAGCCGGGTCATACACGTCCACAGTGCCCTAAACTACGGGGAAACGAAAAGCCCCTCTAGCGATTCAGGGGACGCTAGAGGGGCAGACCCAACTTCCCTTCCGAACACTAATCCCCGTAGAAATTACTGTGGGGAGTAAAAGATTTACCATTGAAGCGTTCGTTGACTCGGGCGCAGTGGACTGCTTCATGGATTTTCAGTGGGCTAGGAGACACGCCGTCCCCACTGTTGCTCTTTCACAATCGCGTTCGGTCAGAACTTTGGACGGTCGCCCGCTTGAAACGGGAGTTATAACCGAGGTTTCTGAACCATTAGAGATGTTCATCTCTTTTGGTAGTCATTCGGAAGAGGTTCGATTTTTCATTATCAAGTCTCCCACTTTCCCTATAGTCTTGGGGTATTCGTGGTTACGGGAGCATGAGCCTTGTATCAGCTGGGGGAGACAGACTAATCCCATCGTTCGCTGGGGTCCCAAGTGTAGCGCACATTGTAGAACCAGGGATAATGGTTCTTTCGGACGTGAGGCTATGGGTCAGGCTGACACCGATAGCGAGTTTGAGGAGGTTATTACTCCGTACCCTCCTAGATTGGAAGAAGGGGCAGAGGAGGGGTTAGAATGGGATCCTCAATTTGACTGGCGAGAGCCAGAGGATAACTTTTTGGAGAATTTCAGCGATGTGGAATCAGTAACGGATTCATTAGACTCTGACCAGGGTAAAGAATTTGGGGCTACCCTGAACTTCGACTTGCCTCCGAATGTTCCTAAGGATTACGCCGATTTGGCTGAGGTATTCAGTAAACAACGAGCCTCTACGTTACCCCCGCATCGTCCGTATGACTGCGAGATTAACCTATATCCTGGGACTACTCCACCTAGGGGTTCGCTGTATTCGCTGTCAGGACCTGAGCGTAAGGCTATGCGAGAGTATATCCAGGAGGCTCTCGCCAATGGTTTTATACGGCCGTCTACGTCCCCTGCCGGAGCGGGATTCTTTTTCGTTGGGAAAAAGGATGGTGGGCTGAGACCCTGTATTGATTACAGGGGTTTAAATAAGATCACTGTTAAAAACCGATATCCCCTTCCATTAATGAGTTCCGCGTTTGAACGTCTACAGGAGGCATCATTCTTTACGAAGCTAGATCTTCGCAACGCTTATAACTTGATTCGCATTCGGGAGGGAGACGAATGGAAAACGGCTTTTAACACGCATGACGGGTACTACGAATATCGGGTCTTGCCGTTCGGGCTGGTTAACGCGCCCACGTTGGGATAATAAGATTCACCCGTGTGCGTATTTCTCCCGGTCTTTGTCCGCCGCCGAACGTAATTATAGTATTGGTGACCGGGAGTTATTAGCGGTCAAGCTGGCGCTCGAGGAGTGGCGCCACTGGTTGGAGGGAGCTGAGCACCCTTTTGTGGTTTGGACTGATCATAAAAACCTCCAATATATTCAGCAGACCAAACGGCGTAATTCCCGGCAGGCGCGATGGGCATTGTTTTTTAACCGTTTTGATTTTACGCTTACGTACCGCCCAGGCTCTAAGAATACTAAGCCTGACGCGCTGTCACGTTTGTTTGATCGCACTGATAGCGATCCTTCCCCAGAGCCTGTCATTCCTTCGGCCCAGATCGTAGCACCTATTCAGTGGGAGATTGAGGCGGTTGTTCAAGAGGCGTTGAGGTCTGATCCCGGTCCTGGGGGGGAGCCTCCTGGTTGTTTATTTGTCCCACAGGGTGTTAGGTCACAGGTCCTTCAGTGGGGACACTCTTCCCGCTTGGCGGGGCACCCGGGGGCCCATCGGACCAAGCAGTTCCTGGCCCAACGATTTTGGTGGCCGGAGATGATGAAAGATATTCGGGAGTTTGTTGCTGCCTGTTGCGTCTGTTCGAGGAATAAGACTTCCCACCTCCCTCCCGCTGGTTTGCTGCGACCTTTGCCCGTTCCCAGGCGCCCTTGGTCGCATATTGCTTTAGATTTTGTTACGGGGCTGCCTGTTTCTGACGGCAACACGGTTATTCTGGTGGTGGTTGACCGTTTTTCTAAAGCGGCTCATTTTGTCGCACTACCCAAGCTGCCTTCAGCACGGGAGACAGCGCATCTTGTGGTCAACAATGTGTTCCGGTTGCATGGGCTCCCGCAGGATGTTGTTTCTGACCGAGGCCCGCAGTTTACGGCCAGATTTTGGCAGGCGTTTTGTAAACAGTTGGGGGCCACTGTTAGCCTCTCTTCAGGGTTTCACCCTGAGACCAACGGGCAGACGGAACGTACTAATCAGTCTCTCGAGAACACTCTCCGATGTTTGGCGGCAGATAACCCCTCATCTTGGAGTCGATTTTTAGCTTGGGCCGAGTATTCTCATAACTCGTTGTGTAATTCCTCCATGGGGCTTTCCCCGTTTGAAGCCCAAGTGGGTTATCAACCTCCATCAAGAGTCCAAAGTTGACTAAAAGAGTCTAAAACAGCTGCCGACAAAGCAACAGGTACAGTGGCAGGGTCCATATACTATCAGCAGCAAAATAGGACCCATTACATATGAAGTATGCCACCCTGACAAAATGAACGATGCCTACACAAACCACAGAAACATTGCTAATAGAATGGAAGGCACTAGAAACTCCAATAGAACTGTATGAATGGTACAAAAAATTTGAAACAGAAGACAAAACTGAAGTCATATGGCAGATATGAAAATTGTTTGCTCTCCTGGTGTTACCAAGCCCACAGAAAGACCCTCAAGCTGGCCAGCTGCATGTCTTTGAGGAGTCTGCATTCTTATTCCAACCAGTGCTGAGGAAAGCTAATATCCTGCTATGTCTTTCATCTGAAAGAGGGCACAGCTATCCACAGAAAACCTTTCTGAGCAGGGTTCGGTTCAATTTCTTTTTTTCAATTACAATTTTCTGGACAGAATGTTCAATTACAATTACAGTTACTTTGAGATAAATAATGACTGTAATTGTAATTGAAAAAAGTAGTTGAACCCAACCCTGTTTCTGAGTACCAAAAAGACTGCTGAAAGTACTTTGTGGAGGTCTCTGAAAAATAAAGTACTTGGGAGGGACATTGCGACATTAGTCAGCAAGTGGAGCCTGGCGATGGTCATCCTGAAGAAAGTCATTGAGTCATTGAAGGTGGACTAACAAAAATGCAATACCATCTCCAAGATTGATGCATACACCATGCCTTGTATTAATGAAGTGCTCAAGGCGATCAAGACAGCAAACTGCATCACTATTTTGGACATGTGTAATCATTACAGGGAGGCAACTTTAAGAACAAAAATCCAAGGCATACTGTACATTACCATCAGAACACCACTTGGGTTACTTTCACTTTATGGTCATGCCTTTTGGTCTTCATGATACCAAAGACTTGAAACAGGTGCTTAAAGAGTGTGATTGCTTATGCATTGCAAAAAAGGATGATTCAGTCATCTGCAAAACCTGGAAGAACCACCTTCAGCCATGATTATATGACTGCTGATATGTCATTAGCTTGGGAGATGTGTGTTTTTTGTGGTTTCTTCTCATGAAGAAACTTTACTAAATCAGTTCAAGGCTATTGTATCTGCCAATACCTGGTGCCAGCCTAAAAAGCAAAGGTAATTTCTGGATCTGGCAAACTATTGCCAGATTAGGTTTTTTGTCTTGCTCATACTGTAACTGCTCTCACTCAGAAGACAACCCCGTGATCAATTTCAACAAATGTCAGACCGTGATTTTGAAAACTTGTGTTGTGTTTGTTTGATGGCTATGATTTCTTTTCCTCAAATATATGACTGTGATTTTGCTGTCCCAGGAAGTGGACAGAGAAAAACAATTAGTTCAAAACATCAGCTATAAGCTCTAGGCAAGTTTTTGCTCAGCACTAAATGAAAATATTACTTTGCCAGAACACACAATATGCACAGAGACTGTATGATACTACCTCCCAGAGAACCTCAATGTGCTTTCTTTTTTCATCAAGCTCCCCTGTATCAGCTCCTCAGAATGACCGATTTTGACTCATTGATCAGTCAAATCACGTATGTCCTCTCTCATATCCCTTGGCTGCAATATGATTGTGGAGGGGTGTGGCAGGGCTAAATATGGTCGGGTAAAATCATATAAACCAGGGACATAACCTAATAGTTCATTGGACACACCTGGGTTGTGTAAACAAATCCTTGCAGGGCAGAGTCTTCTGGCTTTCAATAGTGGCTCCTTTGAGACTTGAATTTACATTTAAAGTCAAAAGAATGGAGCTGGAGCATTTTGTTTGTGTTTATAATGTGCTAAATAAATAAGCACTCATAGAAACTTATTTCCAAATCAATGATTTGTAATAACTAAATATTTAGAGGAGGAAGCCTCCCCAACTTACTATGACTGGGTCGTATAAGGGGATTGTGTCATGCAGTTGCCCCTTGCTACAGTTTGCAGCTAGCATGTAAAAACGATTTTCTGTCAATGCTTCTTTGAGCCATAGAAAGTTACTGTGGTTACGGTCGTATTTATGTTGCATCACACGTCGAATAGCTTCAGTCAAATGGTGAGCATTAGAGCACAACAGTGTCTTAATCTCTTTTTCAGGGCCTCTTTGGCATGGGGCAAGGAGCTTAGTATCCCCTGGCTACCTTGACCCTTAGGCTTTGACCATCCACTCACCCAAATCCCCTTTTCTTTTCAGCCAGAAGGCTGACATGTTAATTTGTATGACCGTAGCAAATGCAACCGTTTGAAAGTGAGAAGCACGATAACAAAACAAAGAAGAAAAGACCAAGTCAAGCATCCCAAATACTGTATGATAAGTTCATTTTCGATGAACTCGATGCTGCTCCACAGCCACCAAAGAAAAGAACACTTTAACCCATGGCAGCCCTTAAGAAAAATGACTGTAGTTCCAACTATTGTTATCCTATAGTAAATGGATAGTATTTTCACCACCATAGTGAAGTATTACTATAGTGATACTATAGTTATTCAAACTATAGCTATACAGTTGTGTGGACTGTAATATTATGGTACTGTTGACTGTGGTCATACTATAATTAAAATGTGCCGAGCTACTATAGTAGTACTATGCAAAATATTATGATACTATAGTTATGCCCTAAATACTGTAGTATTATGAACAAATAACGTGGATATTTTCATAAGGGAGGCTTAGACGTTTCTGTGGAATAAACAAGTACTCTACCCATCCACAAGTATCATCACAAACCAGAAAATTTCATGTCATGTAAACACTTTTTGAGGTTGTGATGAGACCATCAATCCAGTTTCGGGAAAATAAACTTGTTACATGGATCCATACATCAGTGCTGCATGCAATGTTAATTAAATTTTCTGAAATTTCATGCCAGTTAGTCTCCTAACAGTTTTAATTTTCTGTTGTATGGGAATTGACACATGATCACATAGTCAGGGCACACAAGCCGTAGTGCTCCAAGCAGTATGCCCAGGGTTGAGGTCAGTAGAAACAACTCTTCTGCATGGCTGCATCTTTAACTGACTGCAGTGCACTCTAGCATTTCAGGCTCGACCTTTGACCTTAGCTAAGCCATGAAACTGACTGCAAGGCTAAGAGATTAGAGTCTGATTAGTTAAGTCAAGATTCAGACTGCCAGAAGCTGTATATGCTTTTGGGTACAAAAGTGATCCTACTTAGCCTACTTCTTGGACAGAAGGACATTTACTCTGGCTTATGCCAACTTTGTGAACCCAGAACTTCCTTACAGAAACATGCTCCATTTTGACAGCAGGCATTGTTTATTTACATTGCTTGTGAAAGAGGCCAGAACTCTGTCAGGATCAGAATTTTTCCTTTTTCTGAAGTTTTTCTCTGACCAGCTATTACTCCTTCTGTTCTTGAAACTTGGTATCATAACTTGTTTTCAACACTTTTATCAATGCTCTAACAGCAGGACGCGATGATCAAATGTCGCAGCGATTGGGTGGCAAAAGCCCCCTGCAACTCCATTTTTCACCAAAAACATATTAGCTGGAATACAGGGGGCTTAATCCTACCGACCCAGTTCCAAAAAGTGATGAGGCCAAGGCTTATTTTAGGGTTCTCTCCCTCTCTGAGTCTGGTTTGCCTCATTGTGACTCTGACCTCACAAACCTCAGAGAGCCAGGCTCATTTTATTTGGAAATTTTTCATTCCTTTTTTTTGTCCCAGCACTTGACAGAGGGAATGATCGAGCGCACAATATAGTTCATAATCCGTTATATTAATTGAACCACAGTTAAATTTACCCATCTTTGTCGGAGAAACATTTCAGAAGTAAAGCATAATAATAATAACTAGCCGATACCCATGGTACGCACGGGCTATATGCATGGGCATGATAGCAGCTGATTGAATTAGCCGGTTTTACTTACAAAAGTGGCTTCAAAATGCAGTTTTCACTTCATAACTAAGTTCAAAACCAGGCAGTTCGTCTTTGTCCCACAGTAAAACCGGTGTACGCAGAAATCAGACTCATTATTCCCGTTGGTTTTGGAGGAGATGTGTGAAATTACGCAAATTGCCAACTCAGTAATAATATAGGGATAATACTTTTGTGATAATGATTTTCAACATTCTGAGATGAATGTCATTTCATTCATTTTTAATGTCATGAATTCTTTCAGAACTAAATTGAAAGGACTATTTTGATTATAAACTCAACTTCATAGTACATTGAAATGGGTTTGAGTAAATCAAATGTGACCAAGACCTTCTAAAGTAAGAATTTGCGCCGTAGTAGAGCAGTTAGCTTCTGCTTAAAATTACCTACTGTTTTCTTCGGCAAACTTGTGCCACTGTGTCTGACTTCCATTAAAGACCTTCAGGAGGAAACAGCGACACACCTACATAAATGTTTTGGAAATGAGGAAAATAATGAACCCTGTCTGATAGCTGCACGAGATTTTCCCCCGCTGCCCATGTTGTTTAATTGCTCGTGTATGGCTCCGTCATCCTGAGCTGCGTGGAGGTAATCCACTGTGGCTCGGAGTTTTACTCCATGTTGAGCAGCATTTTTAATAACCGAATCACAGCACTGGTATGTGCAGGCCTGATGAGCAGGTTTTTGAGTTAGTTAAAAATCAGAATTAATATAAAGAATGGTAGCCACACTTTGAGAGGAATAGAAATGTCATGTCCAGAAAAAATGCGAGACGACATCATTCCGTCTGACTTGAGCAGACATGGGAGAGGTTCTTTTTTTCCCCTAATGAACACTAAATACCGCTTATGAGATTTAATTAGGAGTAATCAGGCATGTTGAGGGTCGAAGCAGCTGGCTTTGATCTTATGAACATGCTGTGAGTTTGGGGCCGATCATATCTGTCTGATGAGAGGGGGACAAGTGGAGAGAGGGAGAAAATGAAAGCTGACTTGTCTGCTCACGGGGCAAACGGCCTGTCTAATGGCTCCAACAGACACACCCTGTGATAATCTGCCTGATGGAATGAAGGAATCCAGTCAAGCCTTTGGATGCTAAAGGTGGGCCTTGTATCACGCTAACACTTTCATGCCAGTTGGAGTTGAATTTAGCTTTTTTTTTCTCTCTCAATCATATTTATTGTCTCACTAATACTGTATAACTGATATTAAAATATTGCCCATTATTTAGGAAAAACTATACCTCATAGAAAGGTCTGTAATCTTTCTTAAAAGCAGTATACTAATTTGGCATTTTCAAAATATTTAATCATCTATTTTTTTAATCTTGACAGCGATTTGCTCGTCTGGCAGAGAGACTATCAGATGTGCATTCTACAGACCAAGCCTGACAAAACCCATGAGCTGGATGGAGATGAGGATGGATGGTAAGGTAGATACACTTCTCTTCAAAAGTGGAGTTGCAGAGAAAATGTTTGTTTTTGAAAGGGATGCGTGCTTTCATTACATACTACTCAAAAGAGGTTAAGTGCCAAAATATTAGTGCGTATACAGTACCAGTCAAAAGTTTGGACACACTTTACTAATGTGACAGTGCTCTGTTTTTAGAGAAATTTAAACGGCTTAACCTCTCTGTATAATCTCGAAGGGAATCTTGTCAGAGGTAAACCTTCAGAAGTTAAAAGAGAAACATTTACTTGTTTGAATAGTGTCTTAAAATTTGGAACTCTCAAACGAGCCATATTACTCAAAGTAAACCAATAACAAGCGCCTTCCATTTTCCAACAGCCAAATTAAAGTTTTGGGCCTTATTGGGCAAAACGGTCAATGAAAAGCAAATAACCACAAGTGCAGCACATCTTTGGGAACACAGACTCATTATAGGCATATAAATTCTATAGTGAAAGAAAAAAAAAGAATATTCTCAGAAATCAAGGCAAATTTGTTAAATTGATTTAAAAATTAGATTTTTTTTTTTTTGAAGATAAAGGGTGCTTGTTTCTTTATTTATATTGGAAGAAAAATGTGGGTATGTCCAAACTTTTGGCTGGTACTGTAAATATATGATAACAAGCTAAAACTGTGTCAACTAATGACAAAATAATTTTCTGATGGCTCAAGAACTGAAAAAACAAAACAAAAGACTTTGATTAGACACTAGTTTTTTACTCTTTGACGAAACAAAGTCAAGCCATCCCCTAAATGATGTTCACACAAGATGCAGAACCCTCAGTAACTGGTGTAGCCGCTATTAGGATTTACGTGTTCTTAACACCAGACATTGGAAGTAACGTTGCAGAACCACTTGCAATTCTGTGATTAATCCCTGAGCCAGTCGCCGGAGGTTGATGTTAGGGACATGATGTGATCGAACTCGTCACCCTAGTTTATCCCACATCTTGCTAAATGCGTGATATGGCAGGTGAATATGCCAGCCAAACCATGTGCGGAACATTCTACTGCTGCAGGAAGTTGGTCACCACCCTCGCCTGATGAGGTCTTGAGTTCTTGTCCTCGAACTAAGCTCCCAGCCCAATTTGTGGCAGAAATGGCATTACCTGAGATAATGCTGAGCTCTCAAATATCCATTGACGACATATAGAGGTGTGGTTCATGGATATCTCCGGCCACACCATTTCATTTCCTCCTCCAAATGGTAAATATTGAACAACGCTGACACCAGCAAATCTCTCTCCTTGACGACAATAAACACAAGCCCGGCCAACACTGAAATGGAGCAGGAGGTGTGACATATCTGAACATTGTCTCTACTGTAATGTGAATATAGGCCACTAGATGGCAGTATTTACCTTTTTTTTGTTAAGCTCAGACTGAAGTCATGTTTAGACATGTCCTGGACATGTCTGGGGCAAGTCTCAGAAAATTAAAAAAAAGAGGTCTAAATGTGGGTGGGGTCTGCAAAAGAGTATATAAGGAAAAGAGTTGAGACAGTAAAGTAGTAGGAGAAATTGCAAGAAGATGACCAGACCTGCCATTCTGTTCAAGACCTGTGACGTTTCTTTTGTGGATTTCTTTGACTGTGTTTGAGCATTTTCTTCATCCAGGACATCACCAAGCCACCCCACTAAAAAGGGACTGTAATTATTTCTGTTTTTTCTTATTTATCAATCTTGGTCTTTAGTTGTAGGTTGTTATTAGTCTTTGTCTTCGTTAAAAATTAAATGTGTTTTAGTTGTTAAAACTGTGTTTGTCATCCCTTGCTGTTGCTATTGTGTCATAAATGTAATAACAAATTGGGGCCATAACAAATTGGGGGCTCAAGGTCCGGGATAGACCATTGTGTGAGTAATTTATTGAAAATCTAACATTCCAAATTGTGAAATTGTTTTTGTGAATTTTCCTAGATATATATTGACAACAGCAATGGATGATTTCTTGGCATCACCAACCGTAGGGGTTTTGAAGTCTTTTAAAAAGACAGAACTGCTAGAAATTTGCAGACAGTTGGAGCTGACAGAGGTAAAACCAGCCATGCGAAAAGCAAGACTGGCTAGAGAGATAGTTGAATATTACATTGATGAAAATGTGTTTGCACCCGGAGATCTGGAACAGTTTCCAGTGGAAAATCCAAATATAGAAATGGAACTTAAATTAAAAATGCTAGAGATTGAAAGGGAGGAAAGAGAAAAAGAAAGGGAGGAAAAAGAGAAAGAAAGGGAAGAAAGAGAAAAAGAAAGGGAGGAAAAAGAGAAACAAAGAGAATTTGAGAGGGAAGAAAAAGAAAAACAAAGGCAGTTTGAGTTAGAAAAATTAGCAAGAGAAGAAAAACAAAGAGAATTTGAGTTAGAAAAATTTGCAAGACAGAGAGATTTTGAATTAGAGAAACTCGATAGAGAAGAAAGACTCCAAATGGAGCAACTAAAAATAAAAATTGCAACTGAAAATAAATTTCGGGCTAGCCAGGAGGTAAAACTGGTGCCTCCATTTTCAGAAAAGGATGTTGACAACTATTTCCAGTGTTTTGAAAAGGTAGCAAAGAGTTGCCAGTGGCCAAAGGAACACTGGCCTCTGATGTTGCAAACTGTCCTCAAGGGTAAAGCTCAACAAGCCTATTCGGCTTTGTCTGCAGATGATTCCTCTGATTATGAGGTTGTCAAAAAGGTTATTTTGAGAGCTTATGAGTTGGTTCCAGAGGCTTACCGACAGAAATTCAGAGGTCTGAAGAAATCTGAAAATCAGACTTATGTTGAATTTGCTAATGAGAAGCAGGTTTGCTTTGAGCGCTGGTGTACTTCTATGGAGGTCAAGGATGATTTCAACTCACTAAAAGAGATGGTGTTAGTTGAAGAATTCAAGAACTGTGTTAAGGATGATGTTAAGACCTACCTTAATGAGAAGCAAGCACTGAACTTGCAATCAGCTGCCAAATTTGCAGATGAATATGTTCTCACTCATAAGTCCAAATTTCAGTCTAGCAGTAACAATAAATGGTCCCAATTTCAGAAAAAGGGTTACGGTGATACCCAAGATTCCTCACCCAAAGACAAAGACAAATCTGGTGATGGTGCTCAGAAATCCAGTAACAGGTCTGATCAAAGTGTGAAAGCTGACAGTGACAGAAGTGGTCTAGTTTGCAGATATTGCAAGAAATCTGGTCATGTTACAACTAACTGTTGGTTCCTTAAAGCTAAGAAAGAAAAAGAAAAGGATACCAAACCAAATGCCTTTGTGAAAACAAGGTTAGAAACCCCTGTAGTAGATAACCAATCTGCTAAATTGCCTGCTTCTTGTGGGGCTAAAAAGCCTAATACAGCTGACTTTGTGAGGGAGGAATTTCTTCCATTTGTGTCAGAGGGATTTGTGGCTCTCAATGAGCATACTACTCCTGTCCCCATATATATCCTAAGGGATACCGGAGCTTCTCAGTCACTTTTGTTGATGGACTCCTTGGAGTTACGTGATGAGACCGCTTCAGGGGATTTCATACTTGTACAAGGTATTGAAGGGAGAACTGTATCTGTACCCCTGCGCTCTATATTCTTGAAGTCAGATTTAGTTACAGGACAGGTAAAGGTGGGACTTATGTCAAGTCTACCTATAAAGGGAGTTTCTCTGTTGCTAGGCAATGACCTGGCTGGGGGCAAAGTAGTTCCCCCTGTACATCTTACTTCACAGCCGAGCACTGAAGATGGGGATGAGGACCCATCTCTGTATCCTTCTTGCGCAGTGACTCGTGCTATGGCCAAGAAGGCTAAAGAAGAAGATGATGTGGTGCCGTCCAGTACATTGAATAGTCAGGACTCAGGTGGTTCGCCTCATGACTCTGATTGGCCTACTATGGTTTCTCCGTTTGAGGACTTATCAGATACTTTTATCAGTTCTCTATTCAGCCAGCCGAATGGGTCTGGTGATTCTGATGTGTCTGGAGACTTGTCTCTGTCCAGAAAGCGGTTGATTGAGGAGCAAACTAATGATCCTGAAATTTGTGTACTAAAGAGGAGAGCCCTTCCTGAAAAAGAAATAGATGCAGTTCCAGTTGGGTATTATCTCAAGGATGGTGTGTTGATGCGGAAGTGGCGCCCTCCTGATATCCCTGCCAATGCAGATTGGGCAGTGGTCAGGCAAATTGTTGTTCCGAAGGTCTATAGGAATGAGATCTTAACAATGGCTCATAGTTTACCTTTAGGAGGTCATCTTGGTGTTAACAAGACTGTTGATAAGATCATGAAACACTTCTTTTGGCCTGGGCTTCGGAAAGACGTTTCCAATTTTTGCAAAACCTGTCACACTTGTCAAGTAGTCGGAAAACACCAGTTAGACCCACCTGTAGCTCCATTGCAGCCTATCCCAGCATTTGGGGAGCCATTCTCTAGGGTCATTGTTGATTGCGTTGGTCCATTACCCAAGACTAGATCTGGAAATCAGTACTTGTTGACAATCATGTGTGCATCTACCAGATTCCCCGAAGCCATACCTCTACGTAACATCAAGGCAACTGCAATCTCGAAGGCTTTGATAAAGTTCTTCACGTTGTTTGGTCTTCCCAGGGAAATTCAGTCAGACCAAGGTAGCAATTTCACTTCAGGATTGTTTCAGCAGGTTGTGTATGAACTAGGTGCAAAACAGATTCTTTCTAGTGCCTATCATCCAGAAAGTCAGGGTGCCTTAGAGCGGTTTCATTCCACTCTCAAGACAATGATGAGGACTTATTGTTATGACCATGAGAAAGACTGGGATGAAGGGGTTCATTTGCTGTTGTTTGCAGCTAGAGAAGCAGTGCAGGAGTCTACTGGATTCAGTCCATTTGAGCTAGTGTTTGGTCATGAAGTGAGAGGACCTTTGCTATTATTGAGTGAACAATGGCAAGAGGAAGAGCCGCAAATCAGTCTGTTAGACTATGTTAGCAAGTTCAAGGAAAGATTGCGTGCAGCTTGTGACCTTGCCAAAGAGAACTTGAAATCAAGTCAGGGAAAAATGAAAACTTGGTATGATCATAAGGCTAGAAGCCGTGAGTTTAAACCAGGAGAAATGGTCCTTGTGTTGTTTCCCTTGCAGTCCAATCCATTGCAGGCTAGATTTCATGGTCCTTATGAAATTCTGACAAAACTCAATGATCTCAATTACATTGTGAAGACTCCAGATAGGAGAAAACCAAAACAATTGTGTCATATTAACATGCTAAAGCCTTATCATAACAGAAATGCTAGGGTTGCAGCTGTCACTTCAGATTCTCCAATGGTCGAAACGTGTGAAGATGAGGGGGAGTTTCAAGATGATGAACCAAGAATTAAAGCTGAAGTTCTTTCATGTAAATTGTCAAACACTGAAGTGTTGCAAAATCTTGATGTAAAACTCCAGCACTTAGAACCCTCACAGAGAGATCAGTTTGAAAGGTTGATCAAGAAATATGAGGATTTGTTTCCTGATGTTCCAAAGAGAGTTACTATAGCCTCTCATGATGTAGATGTTGGTGATGCCAAACCAATAAAACAGCATCCATACCGGATGAATCCTGAAAAGAGAAAGATTGCTGAGAAAGAGGTTGAGTACATGTTAAAACATGATATTATCAGACCCTCCAACTCCGATTGGAGTTCACCCTGTGTGCTAGTTCCAAAACCTGATGGAAGTACTAGATTCTGTACAGATTATCGCAAAGTCAATGCTGTAACTAGAACTGATGTGTTTCCAATACCTAGGATTGATGATTGTATTGATAGTGTAGGGCAAGCAAAGTTTCTGACCAAGATTGATTTATTGAAGGGTTATTGGTGTGTGCCTTTAACTGAGAGGGCCAAGAGCATCTCTGCTTTTGCCACACCATCTGGATTGTACCAGTATGAAGTCCTACCCTTTGGCATGAAAAATGCCCCAGCCACGTTCCAAAGGATGATACAGTCTACAATCGCCGGATTGCCACACACGGATGCGTACATCGATGACCTGATCACATGGAGTGACTCCTGGGAAGAACATCTAAAAGATGTAGAGACGTTGTTCCAGCGCCTGACCCAGGCTAACCTGACTGTTAACCTGAGCAAGAGTGACTTTGGTTGTGCTACTGTCACCTATCTTGGCTACGTCATAGGCCAGGGTAAGGTGGCACCCATAAATGCTAAAGTCCAAGCTATCATGGACTTTCCAGTTCCTGACAACAAAAAAGCTTTGCGCCGCTTCCTTGGAATGATCGGGTACTACCGCAAGTTCTGCAAGAACTTTGCTGAGATTGCTCTCAGTCTAACTAACCAACTGAAGAAAGGCGTAAAGTTCACCTGGGATGATGCATGCCAGAGAGCCTTCGATCACCTGAAGTCTCTGCTGTGTCACTTCCCCGTGCTCAAATCTCCTGACTTCAACAAACCGTTCTCCATCGCGGTCGATGCTAGCGACCAAGCTTGTGGATCTGTGCTCCTACAGAGAAGTGACTCTGATGACATTGAGCATCCCGTGGCATACTTCTCCAGGAAGTTCAATCGCCACCAAAGGAACTATTCCACAATAGAGAAGGAGCTGTTGGCTCTGGTCCTTTCTTTACAACACTTTGAGGTTTGTTTGTTCAGGACAAAAGCCAATGATTGTGTACACTGACCACAATCCGTTAATGTTTTTGAGTAAGATGAAAAACAAGAATCGGAGATTGTTGAATTGGAGTTTGATTTTACAGGAGTTTGACTTGGAAATTAAGCATGTGAAGGGTACAGACAATGTAATTGCTGATTGCTTATCCCGTGTTTGAATGTATATATCATGTGTTTGAATATTGTATGATATGTATATATAGACAAGTGTTCACTTAACCATTTTGTATTGAAAAGAAAAATTTTGCCTTTATGAGTCAAAATTTTTCCCTTTTGGAATGGAGGTGTAATGTGAATATAGGCCACTAGATGGCAGTATTTACCTTTTTTTTGTTAAGCTCAGACTGAAGTCATGTTTAGACATGTCCTGGACATGTCTGGGGCAAGTCTCAGAAAATTAAAAAAAAGAGGTCTAAATGTGGGTGGGGTCTGCAAAAGAGTATATAAGGAAAAGAGTTGAGACAGTAAAGTAGTAGGAGAAATTGCAAGAAGATGACCAGACCTGCCATTCTGTTCAAGACCTGTGACGTTTCTTTTGTGGATTTCTTTGACTGTGTTTGAGCATTTTCTTCATCCAGGACATCACCAAGCCACCCCACTAAAAAGGGACTGTAATTATTTCTGTTTTTTCTTATTTATCAATCTTGGTCTTTAGTTGTAGGTTGTTATTAGTCTTTGTCTTCGTTAAAAATTAAATGTGTTTTAGTTGTTAAAACTGTGTTTGTCATCCCTTGCTGTTGCTATTGTGTCATAAATGTAATAACAAATTGGGGCCATAACACTACCCACTGACCACGATTCCACCGGATATGACGTCTGCAGCAATCTCGGCCAGCCCTTCTGTGACTGCCAAGTAGCGGTGGTCATCTGGTCAAACATATTAGTGCCCCTGGCAGCTCTGAGTTGATTCCGAAGACGTTGAGAGGTCACAAAGTGCTGTCATAACACCGTTATCATCAGGAGGCAGTCTTCTCTTGCTGTTGTTGATCGGGGTCTTCCAGAATGGGGGAAATTCTGAGCAGCATTAGTTGTCCTGAACCTCAGCTAGTCTGCCGATATTGCTTTTGCTTATATTTAGACGCTGAACCACAGTTCACTGAGTTTGACCATCTTGTCGTCGGCCTATGGCCCTTCCCCTGTCTTGGATGCTGAGTTGCCATCAAATCATCTCAAAATTTCAAATTTTGATAAATGGAAAATGCTCACGCCTTTTATTGCAAAAATCAGTATATACAGAACTACACTCATGCAAAACACGTGCAAATGGTACATGAGGTGTCACAATTGGTGTTTTGAAACAGGTTGTCAGTTTACTCTGAGTTTACTATGTTCATAGTTCATATCCGTGAAAAGGAAATCTGGGTTAACTTGAGAAGTTTCCAAAGATAAGTGCAATGATTGCATGTCCCATAAAAACATGATTTCTATAGTCCAAATGACAATCCAAAGGGGATATTCTAACCCCATCTAGCTTAAAAAGACATACTTTCAAAAATGATCAAAACACTGCCTTTGACCCTAAACTATTTTGAATAGTTTATTTTATATATTATTTGCTTTAACCACACCACTAAACATTATCTATGATGTTGTCTATGATTGCGTGTAGAGCAGCAGTGCAGGTCACTCTCCCTGAAAATTTATTCCTGTGTGGTATGGGATCTTCTTCCAGTGCCAGCCTCTCTGATCAGAAGCTGGACTCCGCTGTCTGCTGTACTGAAACAGGCTAACAGCAGATCATTGTACATGAAGCTTCGTACACATACCTGGTCCATTTGCAAAGCAGCTAATTCACAAGTGTGCTGCCCAAACCTGAGGCAGAATGACAGGGTTCTGAAATCAGGCGCCCACCTCATGGACTTCTTGACTCTGCAAGTTACTTACTCACAAACAATGCTATTGTTATATAGAGAAGGAATTGTGCTGTAATTGATATCTATTTGGTATCCAAATGCATTTTTGGCACAAGAGCAGGTAATTGAGCTTCATTGAGATCTGAGCCCAAATTCCATGGTGGGCTTCTCGTGTACTTGGGAAGGGCAGAGAGGGTTATCCCCCGTTCTCATATGGCAATGCTACCATTTGGGATCAGGCGCAGAAAACTGTCCATTTTTTGTTATTCACGTGACGGTGGCAGGTCAATGGGTTTTTAAAATACGGTATTCAGTCTTTTGTAAATAGTCACTCCAGCAAAGGCTTGGAGGGCACAGAACCCCTAACAGCCTTGAACTTTTTGGGTGCAAATGCCAGACCTTCCCTGGAACTTGTGATGTAACATCAGGTCCTCTGAGTAGAAATCAGGGAGGCGCTGCCGATCAATGTTGGCTGGTTCAGACACTATGGCCACTCAAGGGCAATCAAAGGAAGGGAGTGGCCACAAGTGCACAGTCAACAAAGAATCCTCTTCATCAATAGCTATGGCAGAACCAGGCTCAGTAGCACCTCTCACTTGGCACGAGATAACAGATGCAGGCCCAGTAAGCCTGACTCATCTCTCAAAAAAAAAAAAAAAAACAACTTTGGGGAGAATGGGACATTTGGCAAAAAAAAAAAAAAAATGCACCTCAACCATCCTCTTCCAAAATATGTCCAAATAAAGCCTCCATTTTCACTAATCTGGTATTGGAGAAGTATCCATGGTAAAGTTGAGTAGCAGATGTACCAGCTCAACTGGCTATGGGTTGCAAAAAGTGCGCTCTAAAATCTAATGTGTACCTGATGATTGATCCTACAATCCTTACACTCTCCGTTCACGCTGGGACACATATGCCCTCAAGCAGAGCACAAAAATGAACTAGAAACATTGCTCTCAGTTCCACATCACTGATGTGCTTGCACCTTAGAATGCCACTTCAAGTATTGCCAGTCTCTTGATGATTTCAGACTCTGGCCCACACTTTGGATCAAAGTAAAAAAATTGCATCAACTTGTTACAGCTAATTTTTTTAGTTTTTCTCAATTGAAAAACATTTTACAAAGGTAATTTTTTTAAATTGAGAAAAAACAAAAAAAAAAATTGCTGTAACAAGTTGACGCAATTTTTTTACTTTGATCCAAAGTCTCAATTTTTTTTAGTTCAGCAAGTCAAGCACGCATCCATCTGCACCACCTTGCATTAACCCGATGGGGTCCCATCAACGCTGCTTTGAGAGGAAATATTGAATGTGACCAGTGTGAAGTCACCATCAAATGATGCAAACTTTTCCCGCATCTATCACATTTTGTATACAAACTTTGCTCAGCGACCCACCACAAAAACTATTGTTGCCACTGCAGTCCCAGCAGGATCACTGTTGCTGCTGCTTTGAACTGTCTCCGATTAAAGGCATCAGTGAGATGCAGTGCTGCAGGGCCGGCCCAAGCCTCCATGGGGCCCTAAGCAGGATTTGATTTGGGGCCCATCCCCTTCTCATCAGCATTGATAATATTATTGATCATTGTCAATGTCCGATCATTTTGCACACCAACTTTTAATCTTACACGCATATTATCAATTCTACTTGTTGTAATTGGCATGTTTTTACCCTTTTCTTGTTTCTCTAAACAGAAAACTCACTAGAGAGGTCTGGAATTAGTTTGCACTATTATATTCAAAGTTAAACAGTACAGTACTAAGTAGAAAGTATTACCGACCTCTGGGAGAAGATACCAAATAACTGAATTTTAATATAATTTCCTGTTTTAAATGAGACAAAAAAAAAAGACAGCAGACATCAGTTGTGTTCCTCGGGTTCCTCTTTCTTAATTAAGCAGAATTTTTCTGGTGAATTATCAATTTTTTTTCCTTTTAAATTTTACAAACCTTGTCTCTTGTTCCACTAATTTTCTCGAAAAGGTATAAAGGCGAACATTAATTACTAGCGTACTACAACTGTAAATATATATACATGTATCAGAGCATCTAAATAGTGACTTTGGCCGTGGAGACTCTAGCATATGTTGTGCAAAGAAACTGTTATAATCATCTCTTGTCTTCCATTAATTTTTTTTTTACCATTCTCTCTTGGGATTAATATGTGGTGCAGCTATAGCTATGGTCCCCACGTATCAGACTTTTGGGCAGTGGTGCAAACTTTGTCACATCTGCCGATGATAATTGCTTTGAATCCAAACTGTGTGATGTGTAGTCAACTGTAGGCTATATGGATAGATTATATGACTAACTAGCCTCAATGAGGGCTATTAAGCACAAGTTAGCTTATGACAGACTAAATTAAAGGGCTGCGCGTAAGAACGTTTATGGTAATATGGATATGGTTATCATGCAAAAACTTTTCCAGGACATTTCTTGAGGGCCCCCTAGTGGTTGCAGGGGCACTAAGCAGCCGCTTAGTGCACTTATGCGTCAGGTCTGCTCTGCATTGCTGAGCCTTGAATACATGTTTGCCCAGCCAGAATAGCATGCATTCTAGCTCGTGTGAGAAAGATAAGCATTGTCCATTAGTTGACAGACAGCCTAATGAAATGCTCAAGTGAGCCTGAACTAGTTTTCATTCAAGCATTGGGAGTGTCCGGGCTTTGGGTCATATTAACTGGGAATGACCAGTCACTCAGGGTCAAAATTCAGATTGCCTCCCTTCACACTATTTGCATTCTCCTTTTTTAACAATTGATGGCACTGTTTTTATTGTAGTTCATCGCTTACAATATGACATTAACTGCAATAATTTTCTTTATTGTATTAACATTGTTATGGGTTTTTTTTCATTTCAATACTTTTCTAAAAATAATCTCATGAGTATGTTTACTCTTTTTTCATGCTATTTATTCATTTATTTAATGTTTATTTATTTTATTTTTGAGGGTGCATTGCCTTCAGTTGACTCCTCTGGTTGGTAAGCTGCAAGAGATTCTCCCAAACAAAATGACCTCACACATCTCATGTGCACCCCTCCTAATTTACTCATTTCTGTATTTAGTGCTCGGGCGAAATACTCCAGTATGTCATGCAGCTGAAGCACTCTCAACCTGCAACTGAAAACCGAGAGTGTGAGAGACACAGAGGCAAAGTGTGTGTTGAGGACTGATGGTATGCAGTCTGACCTTGAATAGCAGCTATTGGGGCAGACGGCTTTTGGCAAAACAGAATTTGCAATCGGGGGAGTATGGGGGGTGGCTGGTTTCAGCTTCCTCCAAGTCATCCATCATCCCAGGCCCATTCTTCTCTCTGACAGCTCACTACAAGCCCTGACATTTAACACCCGGGACCCCAGCACTGGCTCTACTGAAGCTCAGGAACTTCGCAAATATCAAATGCATTGGGCTGATGCTTTCTCTCTGCCTCTTTCTTTCACAGTCTCGCTCTCTCTGCCGTGTTCTTCTCCTTCCCTCTTTCATTCATTTTCTCTGACTTTGTGGAACTCTCTCCCTCCTTCTCTCATTCTTTTCCTTTTTCAGGAATTGTACAACGGAGGAAAATTGTAATTCCAGTCAGCGGCAGAAAGCGCAGTGACTCAATCGCTGCTGACCGCCTCCACTTCTCTGTCCGTTCGACATACACAAAAGAAACTAAAGCTGCAAGTCAAGCGGACTCCAAGGCCCATTAGAATAAACGGTAGAATGGGTGTGTGTACGTGTCATGTGAATCAGTGTGTTTGAGTGTTTGTGAATGAGTGTGTCGGCAGGTCCGTCTTAATTTGTCTAGTTTAACCCTTTGAAGCCCACCATTTTTAAATTGTGTCTTTGCAATGTTCCCAAATGACAAGCTTATAAACAAACAAATTGAATGGCCAAAATGTATGTATAAGGCCTCCGGTATGTTCTTAAAACTCAATAGTAGGGAACAGAGAAAGTTCAGAAATTCGACAGTGAAAAAAAAAAAAATTCAGACAGAAAGAGAAGTAGACTGACGAACATGGATGTGATAATTAATATCAACCTCAGGGGTATGTGAGGACACTCAATGGGTGTGTCTTTCGTTTCTCCTCCAATCAGAGAGAATAATTGGCCCTGGGGCTTTCCACACTGCAGACAGTGCTCTAAACAAACAATAACCTAACCTCCCCTGCCCCAGCACATAGTATATATACAAAGAATGAAAAACATTTTCCATCCTTTGTATACATGCTGTGTCCTTTTAGTGAAAAGGTTTCTGAAGCAAAAGTTGTCTCCCCACCTCTTCACAGTGGTAAGACAGACAGATAGGTTTTTGACTACCTTTATTTTTGGTAAGATAGACAGGTGAAAGGGAGTTTCTTTATACCTCAGTGTACGCCCAAACCTCTTTGGTGTGCAAGTGATAGCATAACTGTTCTTGAAGAACTTATAAGCCCCATAGATTCATATATTCAGAGGGCATTCTAACTGACAATATAACACATTACGTCTTCTAAAAGCATTTTCCCTTCTTGATTTCTTCATTCTAGATATTCATATGAAATTTAATGGAAGACGAAGATAACCTAAGCAGACACAACATCCAGTTTGTAACTTATCATTTCATTAAAGGGAGAAAAAACTCCCAAACACCAAGTGGCCTTGACTGAAAAAAGTAGTTACTCAATTAATTATCCAAATATAATTCATAATTTGGCGAAATTAATCTAGACAAAAGGAGTGACTAGAATGTAACAAGTCCGTTGTTTCAAGATCAGGTGTGTCTTTCCCAAATTATTTTGGTCATAAGTATACAAATTAAAGGCCCACAGTTCAAGTGTGGTCGTTGCATTTCAAATGAATCACTGCTGCCACTGCCTGTGGAGCCAGCCATCATTTGGTATAAATTAAAAAACAAATCTATCAGTACATCACTTGCATTTGGACTCCACTCTGTTGCATCTCAATATAAAGACCAAAGAAACAGTGAAGCAAGCCATTACTAGGCTGAAAATTCAAAACAAATCAAACATAGAGATAGAAAACTTTAAGCATGGCCGAATAAACTATCTACTACATTCTGTAAAAGCAAAAATTCACTTGATGTCCCCTGAAGCAGCAGAAGTTCCAGAATACTCTGGCCACAGTTGATGACATAAGTCTTTCCCTGGTGAAGAAAAATAGAAAAAACCCCTCAGAAGAGTTGACCCCTGGAGGTAGGCAGGAAGGTGGGTAGAAAGTTGTGTCAAAGTCAACAGGCAAGAGAAGACTTCACCAGAGTACGTACAGAGGGCTTCCCTCAAGATGGAAACCATTGGTAAGCCTCAACGGGAATTGGAGATTACAGTTTCCCATGGAATATCTGCAAATGCCCGTACAGTTCGGGGACAACATTTCATGGACACATTAGAGAAATATAAATTTGTACTATAATGATTGGAACAGTATGGAGGGGAAACTGCCCATGATCCAAAACATACCACCTCTTTTGTGGTGCATGATTTCATAGCATGGGCATATATTGATGGCACTAGATCCCTTGTGTTTATTGATGATGTGACAATTGGCAAAAGCAGAAGGATGAATTCAAAACTACAGTTATTTTATCCACTCAGAATCAGCCAAATGATTCAAAACTCAATGAACGACACATCGCAATGGACACGGACAATGACTCAAAGACCCAAAATTCCACTACAGTGATGTCAAATAGAGATTTTCAGTTATCAAAAGCATTTGGTTGCATTTTTTGCTGCTTGAAAGGTGACACAGCAACTAATTTTGAGAGCACAATGGCTTATATGCATGGTTAATGGACATCTTGGGTCACCTTTATTCAATTAATGAAATGATCATTTAAAACTATATGTTGCCTTGGTTCTCTATGTCTCATGTTTGAATGCATATCTATGTCATGAACAGAGACCATCCCACTCAGTCACTCTCTCTGGAACAGAAAATTAGTTCAAGGTGGGAAGGCCACCATTATTTTCTTTTTGAGTCAGTAGCTGCATTTAGTACCTACAAGTGTTCTTGGGTTTTTTTTTTTTTTTTGTCAGTTTTTTTGTCCCAGCATCACTTCCAAAGCTCTCGCGTGTGAAACTGCTTTAAATGAAAATAAAATGTGACGCCAATTAACCGGGGCTTTGTTCAGAGTAACTGTTGTGGTTGTTTTTTTTTTTTTTTAATCAAATCAAGTAGAGGTCCACATCCTGTCCAAATGCATTAACCTTTCTTTCCTCAGGACTGTTTCCCCATCTGCAGAAAAGGAATGTCCTTATGTCAGCCATAAATGACCTGGGATGAAAGAGCAGGAAGCCAATGAGGATTGGAAATGAACTTAGTATTCCTACATGGACTAGAATTTCTCATTTTTCATGATGGGATCACTCTATGTTGTATTTAAACTAGGATAAGGACATATTCATGACAAACCTTGAGTAATTCATTACGATCTTACCATAATCTCACATTGACTTGGGTAGCATGGGTTGGTTTAAGAAGCTCGTGGAAAACTGATTTTTTCCCCCCTCATGGCAGAGCAATTGAAAGTGATGTACATAGTAAAATAATGGTCCTTTAAGAACTATCTGTATCGCCATGTCAGGATTTGCCATCTGTGGATTCACACAAGGATTTCTTGTCAATAGAGATAGTATCTCACGATGGCCTGAGGACAATGTTAATGTTCATGCACCCAGGAGGCTGATAGCCCCGGGTGTATTATC
The DNA here is from genome assembly GCA_029721435.1 of Gymnothorax reevesii. Lineage (NCBI taxonomy): Eukaryota > Metazoa > Chordata > Actinopteri > Anguilliformes > Muraenidae > Gymnothorax > Gymnothorax reevesii. The sequence continues at coordinate 23,477,972 of CM056574.1, read as the reverse complement.
TGGGTCTTAAAGACAGAATCATGCATTTTTTTGTCTTTGAACATCATGACTGGCAAATGCCGAAAATGCCACCTGAGATTTCAGAACATCATTCTCTTGGCCGTTGAACTATGTGCACAACTCTTGTTTCCAAGGATGTCTGCACTGCATCCAGGGAACCATTCCCATGGGAAGATATTGCGGACCTCCAAAAAAAATGTAAATGTTTTCAAGCAGTCCGTCAAAAGCCTATAAATGAACGACCAAACACATGCAAAAGCAGCAGTATCCTTTTTAATGTCACATATTTTTTTTGTCATATTTGGGTTGTATTTTATTAACTTTTTTCCCCATCTGTCACACAAATCAGGTATAAAACCAGTATTTTGTGGATAAACGATTCAACTCTCAACGTCATTTGGAATTGGTTACCCCACCTTTCTTGACATATTATCAAAACATAACTGTGAGGGGAAAATGCGCTCCCAAAGTGTTCAGAATTAAGCCAAAATACCTACAGTCCACATGGTGCCAGAAAGACAGATGAACTCTCTTAGAGTTCTGATAACACTGAACTAATACCCTTCAAGTAGACGGGTATTAGTCAGAACCACATTTTTAGAAAAGTCAATGCGTGACTTTTTTTAAATGTAAATTTTGGCCACCTCCATGCAAAATTCACAAGCAGAGACCTTTTCAAAATAGATCTATTCTATGCATCCCTATTTCCTGAATTTTCCAAATGCAAAATTAAATGACACATTTTAATTGATGTATTTAGTCACAAAATATTTACTCCAAATGTGCAAGATATGTGAGAACAGGTCTTATGCTAGACCAAGATGTCTTGAGAAGCACAGTTTGTGTAATACAGTTCTCAGCTGGTGTTAGCCATAGCACGAAATGATGAACAGGCAGAAACATACAAACAGATATTCTTCAGGACAGTGGTCTCAGGGTCTTTTATTGCTGCTGTCAAAACTATTGGTTGGAAAATGTGGGTTTTGAAAGCAAAGGTCCCCCCAAAAAAATGTTTTCCAAGAAATTCTCATGAACTCAGTTACTAAGTCAGTAGATCACTAATCAATGACATTAGCTGGCTGATTCAAGGCTGAAAGAACAACCGTGACATGATTTTCATCTTTTGACCCCTGGATTTTACACCACTGCTCAAAACATAAAATTAACAAAAAAGTTCAACTAACCAAAAGACTCACCATCACCATGGGAAAATCATCCAAAATAGCAACAGACCAAAAACCACTCCACCACAGCCTTTCCTCTAAGCTCCTCTCTCCCGCAGCCTGAGAATAAGGCCCAGTATATCGCCCTTAATAAGGCGATGGGCCACAGCTGTGGTGATTCTAAGTTCCTGCAGCCGTCACCCAGTCTGATTGCGCGATGGTTGCTGCCCTCTGGTGGCATCACTCTAAACTGCTTCCTAGCTGGCACAGACTGTTCTACTGTGCCTGAGGTCTGTATAATATAATTGGGATAAGGTTTAGCAGGCTATCCGATCCAGTCTTGGGAATGGGAATGTCATCCTGCATGATGCAGGATGGTGGTCACACTGGTTTTCTGATATGTACTTCCATAACAGTTTTTGGTCACACTGTTGCTCATATTGGCTTCCTGCACCATATATTGTCAGTAGTCCTTTCATTGGGCTCTCCTTTCTAAAGCTGGGCAGGACCTCCCTTTTCCATTAGAGCAGCCTGAATTCTTTAATGGCATGTATTCAACAAGGTGCTGGAAACATTCCTCAGTGATTCTGCTTGACATGATAGCATTATGCAGTTGCTGTACATTTTTTGGCTGCTCATTCATGCAGTGAATCTTCTGTTCCACTACATTCTCATGGTGGTGTGGATTGTATTGAGATCCAGTGACTGTGGATGCCATTGGAATACATTGCCATGTTTATGAAACCAGCTTAACATGACAACTGCTTTTTGACATAGAATCCTGCTGAAAGTAGCTACTGCAAGATGGGGAGACTGTGTGATGCACAAGATCAGCAATAATAGGCAGGCTGTGGCATTTAAATGATATTTTGACAGTGTAAGGAAGCTCAATGTGTGCTAATAACATATTCTCCATGCTAGCGCACCACCGCCATATCTGAATGCTTTTCGATTCGAATTGTGAGTTGCTGCCACATGATCAGGGGATCAGACATTTAGGATAACAAACAGGTGTTAATGTAACTGAACCACCGAGTGAATTTTTAATTATAAAATGTTTTCAATGTCTTTGTTTTACCCAGATTCATGAATCACTTTGTACAAATATTGAATGAATCCAGGCTGAAATGAAAAAGAAGTAGGATCCCTTTGTGCTTTAATGATTGTTAAAGTAGTTGCAAAGTGCTGTTTTAATTTTCCTGTCTAACCCCACAGCATGATGGAGGGGCAACATGCCCTTTAACATGAGCATGCAGACTTCACAGCCGCCAGTAATTCCAGGTCATTTGGAAAATAAATAAATACATTTATTTATTTATTTATGTAGTCTTTTCACATAAATGCAAAGCCTTATTTTCACAAGGTGTTACTTTAGGTTACTGCTACTAATTGTGCACTGTGTCATCCCATCCTCATGTTATTGCTCTGAAGTGCCTTTATTTCCAGCAGAAAACACTCCCATCTAAAAAGCAACAGAGGATAAATACATATATTTCTGCAAATCACTGCAATATCAAGTACTTTTTCATTTATCTGGGCAAATTAAATATTTGCTGGCAGAAAAATGACCAAAAAGAGAATATCTTTCTCTGGAAAGCAGCAATGGTTGAGGTGAAGGCTCTTTTTTGCATGAGATAAAATCTTTTAGACAGAGGTGCGCACTGCTTCCTTGAAAGAAGGACACAATCAGGGTATAATATCGACAGAAAAAGAGAATGTCATGTGTGGGTGCACAAACTGTGCAAGAGAAAAAAAGCACATACATGCGTGTGTGGGTGTGTGCATGTATGTGTGTGTCTGTGCAATGTAATTATCGCGTATTAGTGATAAAAATAGTCTGCACTCTGGAGGGCAGAGTTAGAGGTTTGTGCTTGACAGGAGAAATCTGAATTGCGGTTGGCTGGGAGGCTGGTCTTTGTGTGGGCCTGTTGGGATATCCAGCCTCCCAATGTGTTTAATCAGCTGAGAAAAAATACTGAAAAGGGTGCTACTAATCCCACCCACTTCCCACCTCCACTTCCCATCACCGCCACCCCCACACCAGCAAATGCGGTGAATCATGCAGGTTTTCCCGCAATCACACTGAAGCAGGGACCAGGAAAAGTCCTAGATTAGCCGTCAGTGTGAAAGAGTTCAGCCCAAGGTGTTAAACATGGCTCTGCTACCCTGTACATGACATGGGAATTTCCCTGATTGGCTTCAGTGTGAAAGGGTCGACTCAGGTTAAATGTGTATGATTTGTTCACCATTTACACACGAACATCATTGTTGGGAATAACTGCTTAACCGCTGAAATATTTCAAAAGCTTTGCGGCAAGGAATTAGACCTATTTTTTCGATTCTGCCATAGTATTTGCAAATATTCATCGCCATCCTAAAGTTGTCATTATTATCTTGATTGATTTTCAGTGATCAGGACCACCATAGACGCAGAAGTGGGTTGAATTCAAAAGTTCAATGACTATGAGATTTAATTTAAGAAGATTGTTACCGCTGATTGTGACTGAGAGCTCTGGTGCAGGGTTTCAATGCTCAACTTAGAGTTTTACAGTGATAACTGCATTGATCAGCAAGACAAAACTGACTTGCAACGAAGCAATTTAAACGACCTCGGCACTCAGCCTGACTCCTACCAGAAATTTCATATTACGGACTCACAGGAGTCATGACTTTTTATACATAAAAAATTAACCTTGCTGACCCAGGTTTTGTGCAAATGGTCATGACCCAGGACTTTCCCATTCCCATTAAGTCGTGTGAATGGGTTAAAGGCAACACGCTCTCATCCCGACTTGTCATATATTGACGCTACCTGACCACGTGTTGATATACGATTGAAACGGAGGCTTTTGGCATCCGTGTTTGACACTAAGGGTTAGGGTTTATGTTCAGGGATGGTTGGTTAGGGGGTAGGATTCATTTCTGGCATCAACTCACGACGCCAAAAGCCTCTTTTTGTGGCAAGTAGCATCGCTAAATGACGTGTCCCGAAGAGACTGGGCTCTTATGCGAGGGCAGATCCCTTGCTCAATACCTGCTTAAAGCCCAGGTTTTCTCTGAAAAAAAGGAGTATCACTCTCTCGGCGTCTCTCCCTCACTTCCTTCCTCTTTGATCTGCAAATTATCAAGAACACTTCAAATTATGGCCAATCAATACATTTCAGGCAGTGGAAGGAAGAGGCCAACAGAGAGAAACTGGAAAGGCTTTTGGGTATGAATGTTTTCACGAAGTCATGGATTGACGCTGATATGCATCACTTTATTGACATCAAGAGTGCGTCCAGTGTTTACTGCCCACAGCCAATGAAGCTTAAGGCCTGCCTTCTTTAAAGCCGACTTTCTGAAAGATCAACAGTTGTAAGTGCAAGACAACGGTATGTTCTGGTCATAACACAGCCATAACTGCTTCAAAGTGGGAAATACCAAGAGTAAACCTGAACTTTAGAATGGACAAAATAAGACTAATAATGAGTCTGTGTGCCTAATAGCTGTAGGAGGGGCTTTCAGAAGAATCTGCATTAATGAACTGCAAAGAGTATTCAGACAGAATTAATCTCTATATCAAATTAACCTTTGCAACTGCACATCACGAGTCAGTCGGTTATAGCACTCAGTTATGCAGCTGCAAAGGTTAATTTGCGGTCAAGGGTTTCAGTCATGAAAGAAAAAGGTACCCAATTCGAAGGCAAAACTACTTTAATGTCTAAATGAATGAGTTAAGCTACAAATTCTCCTTCATCTTGCCCAGAAAATTGAACAAAATGAACAAATCGCAAAAGAGATATTGCAGATATCTGCGCCTTGACAGGCCCCTTAAACTCAATGAAAAGCCCAAGAGGGTCCAGAGAAGGAGAGGAACAGAGGAAAATAAAGATGAGAAAAAAGTAAAAGTGGAGGAAGAGATAAGCAGCGTGTGGGATGGGATGGTGCAGGGTCTTCCTGTGCAGTTCATGTCTGTGAAACGCCTCCAGGTCTCCGGCCCCGCTGGCCGATCTCACTTCCTCCCGGGGGACCTGGTAATTAGGGAAAAACAAAGCGCCCCGCACATCGGAGCCCCTCCCCTCGGCACTCAACTCCATTATCAACATCCTCACACTTCATTCCTGTTAGCTTAAACACATTCTTCAGCTGTGCAGTTTACTGACATGAGCTGGCCATTTCTGGAAAAATGGCTGCATATGAAGAGCTTAGCTAATAATCCATGTTCATAATTTCAAACATGTGGAAAAATTATGTACTTTTACTGATTTATTGTCATGTTTCACTGTTTTTTATCAATCACATTTTTGGTGAAAAAGTACAGTATTAGTGTCAAAGCAGCACCTTTACAGTAATTGTCATTATTGCAGCCAAGAAGAAGCATCTGCAGCCAAATATGGAGGTGGATCATGAATGTTCCAGCAAGGACTAGTAGTGGAGACTGGGGTCCGATGAGCCATGGGGATCAATGAGCCATATCACTATTTTGCAATCAATTGATGCCAAAGGTGTTTAAAATAGACAACCTGAAACCTGAAATTTTAAGCCGCTTCCACAATGGATGCGAAACGAATTTTTCGCACGACAGATCACATTCAAAGTGAATGGAAAGACGCAATTCACGTCTTTGCATTGACTTTGAATATAATCTGTCGTGCAAAAAATTTGTTTTTGCGTCTGGTGTGAAAGCAGCTTCAGAGAAGTTCCATGATTAGCTACGAATGGCCGATCGTGGCGTTTGTAACGGAGCTCAAGACAGTGGGAACTAACCTGTAATGTAGCTTTACTGCAGTATCCCAACTCGATCAGTCTATCCATAAAAATCCATTGAAAACCAGTGGCGTAAACTGCAAAGAGCAAGTACAAGTAGTACGCCAGAGGTGACAATAAGTTTCAGATCTAGGGTTTTCATAAAAACGAGGTTGATATAGTCTAGAGGCATAAACAAATATTTGTGCACTTTTGAAACATGTATGAACTTTTGCATGCAGATAGATATCACCAAGGTGATTTGTCTTGGCTATAGAAGCACTTTCATAGCGCCCCCTAGTGGCGGGTGGCGCCACCTATTTGTGGCAGAGGTTTTTCTAGCCTATATTATGAAATAATTGGTCATTAATTTTGATCTAGATATATTTTCTTCATTCTGGTTATGTAAATCATATTTCGATGTAATTGAGTTGAAACATCATGTCCACCAGGCCTTTTTTATGAGTGAGAGCATGTAGCTTCATCCCAATGTATAAAGGCAGGGATGTTTCAGGCTTTGCTTAATGCCTGATTTTTCCAGAAGGAGATCCATCCCTAACCTGTTTCACAGCATTGAAAAGCAACAACTGAGCTGTTGTTAGCACTGGTTGATCTGAAGCTGCTTCAAAAGATTGGTATTTTATGCAAGGTCCCGGAAGTAACATATGAACTAAAGCTTTAAGAGGTTTTAGGATGTAATTTTCTCGACAATGTGGTATAAAAGACCCATTGAATGAACACCTTTTTTGAAACATATCCCATCGTACAATTTCTGCAACCTTGGCAATATGGATTGCATCCATATCATAGTCCCTGTGAAGACTTGCCTGTGACTGCACAAGATCTGCTACATCTTTATCAAACATGAGAAAGACCCCCTGACCCTTACTGAGTTTGCTGGTGTGTGCTGTGAGGTCAGGTATTTGTGACAGGATTTTTTCTTTCAGTCTTGTTGCATACATACTTTCATTCTTTAAGCCCAGTTTCTTTAATCTGCTGTCAAACAACTGGACTAAATCTGCTAATTTGAGGATTGGTCTTTCTTCATCATATCTAGCTTCCTCGATGTAAGCAAGAAGCTCGGCAAACATGATGCCCCGAATGTCATTTTTTCTGTTGCTCTCATTTGATTTCAAACAGTTTGCATGGTACTCAGCGTCAGTGGCTACCATGTCACCCCCGGTCAATTTTCTCAGTAATCTAGAGTCTCCCGAGGTCCGTGGCATATTTGCACACTTTCCTGTCAAGCCTTAAAGTAGAGGCAACGCGCCTGTACTTGTCCGAAGGGGAAATGGTCTGATCACAGAAGAAGCAAAGCTGGTCTTTCTTGACACTGGTGGAAGTCTTGCATGCTGACCTAGGGAGTTTTTCTCTGAGTCCTGCGTCATTTCCTGAGCTGTTGGATTCTGCTGTACATTTCCTCACACACTGAAGCATAGTTCTGTTGTATTTAACTCTGCATAATTTGTGCCAAGAAGCACAGTGATGTTTCAATGTATCTCCATTCAAAATGTCAAGATCAATACTACTTTGTAAAGCATCAGCATTGCGAAAAGCATTTAAGATATTTACCAATGTAATGTAACCTTGCCCGTTGTCACTTTTTTGGATTTTGCGGGACATTCTGAGTGTTCAGAGCTTTTCTCTTGGCAAAATAGGCAAAGAATCCAGTCAGTTGAGGGTTTGGCAGCCATGTTTAAAATGTCCTTGCTTACTATCATATTCCCTGCTGATGATTATTGATATATCAAGTCTCTGCAAGTAGAAACTTTTACTAAGCTTTTCTGTGGCCTTTTAGAGTTGCTGTCATACCTGCAATCAAAACAGAAAGATCATTGTTACTAAATGCAAATCTTAGGTTTGACCTTGAAACAAACCTTACATTGTGCGATGAGCTGGTCCATGATTATAGCTGCAAATATAAAAAAAGATTTTTCTTTCAAATAGTACATAAAAACAAACAGACCTCAAATTATGGTAAAATACCAAATGTTATATTTGTTATGAGTTAAAGTTAAAACCAAAATTAGAATGAAAAAACTATCTGATCCAAAGTTATGACAAGTGAGCTAGTCATTCATGCCAGAAAAGCCTCTGCTACTTGGAGATGGCGCCACCAGGGGGCGCTGTGAAAGTGCTTCTATCGCCAGAACTAATCACCATGGTGTTATCTATCTTCGTGCAAAATGCCATACTTGTTTCCAAAAGTGCACAAATATGCTCTCCTGGCAGCTAAGCCACTAGACTAATAACATAATGAAAGACAATGAGATATGAGAACAAATGTTTCCCGTTTCAGTTTTCCAAGCATGGATACCTAAAAATGACCAATAACAAGTTCTTATTTTTTGAGGTGGGTTTCATCTAGAAAATGTAATTAAGATTAATTCTGTGAATTAAGAATTCCTCACATAACAGTGGAATTTTGGTTGAAATCCTGATTTGAATTTATGACATGACCAAGAAGGTAATATGTACAGTCAGTCAAAGTTAAATATAATTTAAAAAGTCCACTGAATCCAAGGATTAGCTTTATCAGCCTCCATTTCTCCCTGAATACACAACTGTAATCACTGATGAACACTCATAATCATACTGAGAATAGTGACATCGTGTTATGTTCTAGACCAAGAATGAAGTGCAGAGGCAGATTACAATCTAGGTAGGCAGGTAGGTAGGTTGGTAGGTTTATGGACAGCAGTGCAGTAATGACTGGGGATGGAACCCCAGAGGAAGAGGTGGGAAGGGAACTACAGAGGAAGCGAGTACAGTTCAACACAGATGTAACAGGCGAAGCAGAGCAGTCAATCACTGGCCACTGGCTCCCGGGATAGCAGTTGGGTGGAGTGCACACTTCGCCAGAACTGAATTGTCCCACGGGATGATGAAGTTGCTTGAGTTAAACTTGGTTCCAATACTGATGACCGTAGAAGAATCGGGAGCTCGTTCCAAATGAACTGGACAGAGGAACATACTTGGAAGTGTCTCCAAGAACGCGTCCCCAATCCGGGACCCAGATTAGGCTTGGGAGCTTATTCCTTTTAAACTGGATGTGGAACTGACTCGAGCTGGCTTAACTTAAATGCAGCCCCAATCCCGGACCCTGAGTTGGCTAGGAAGCTTGTTTGAGTTAACTGAGTAAAGAGGAAGGCTTCTGTGAATTTCTGTCATTATTAAATGTAACAGAATTTTTAAAGACAGTTTTTACAAGGAACACTGACCGGTTCTAAGCAGAAATGCCTAATTACAATCCAGCAACTTGCAACTCAAAGCAAGGGGTTTAAGGGGAGGGGGGCGGTTAGATGCGAGACATAATCCAATCAGAGAAGACCTACTTCTGATAGACATGCAATATGCTGAATAAGATGGCATTCACATGAGGGTTGTGACACATAGAGTCTGTATCAGTGCTGCGTTTCTCTCTGATGGTATGATGTAGACAAAGACAAAGCGCGGAGGCATTTTACGAATTACTAAGGTCACTAGGACCTACAAAATTTACCTCTTCACTACCCTTGTATCTCCATTGTGTCAAAAATGCAAAAACAGCTTCATCAAGCGTAGAAAAAAATCATTTGCAACATGTATTATCTTTAAACTCATTATCTTGAAATGTTCAGTAGGTTCTCGTTTGCAGAATTTATTTATTTGTGCTCACTTGCTAATGTTTTGCCAGACAAATCAGGGGAAAAAAATCTGCGCTTGAAGCACGGGTTTTCTCTCTACCACTCAAGCACTATTTAGATTTCTCAGTTGGCAACATCGCCGCTCAATCTTAGTAACAGGTAAATCACACCCGCAAAAAAAGGAAAGACCATTTTGCACTATTATTTATCCTTGTATTGGCAACAGTGTTTTGCATAACATCATGATTTGCCAATCCACTGAAGCAGCCAAACAGAAGAAGGGGCTCTCTATGGTGAATACCCCATTTTGGAACCAGCCACCCCAAACCTACACCTCCCTCCACCCCCACCCGAAAGCCACCACGATTGATATTTGGTAGCAATCTCAGTTAGTACGTGATACAATTTAGGCAGTGCTTCCACCCCCTCTCAGTCTGCTCAATCTTGCTTCGTGAAACCAAGTAGATTCTAGTTAAATCAACTGCTCTGAAATTCCAATTATCAAAAGATTTGATTTTTCTTCAGTTTTCAAAAAAAAAAAACCCTGTCCATGATTTTCTTTCTCACACACAGTCTTGCTCTCTGTTCATTTATCATTCTGTCTCGCTTCCTCTCATCTATGTTTTTGTACCCAACTGACTTCATGTCCTTCTCTTATTTCTTGGAGTCTACTATTTTAATACTTGAGGGAGAGTTTTAATTTCTGGTAATGTGATTCTCCTTTGGGCCTTTCATTCTGTTCATTTACAAAACATGGCCTCAATTAAAAAAATAACAAATTAATTATTTAATTAATCCTTTTTCCTTTTTTAGCCACAGCGTGCAGTAAAACTCAGGTCATTCAGCAGCTCATTCCAAAAACACTTTTCAATTGTATTGAAAAGCAGACCAATGCAAGAGCATATAAACAATGTTGACATAACACATAAGAAACAGTATTTTTGTTCATATGCAGAATCAAGGCATCTCCACAGATGGCCAGGGGTATTGACAATTACTCATGGAAATTCACAAAAGTTGATCAAAAAAATCCAAATATATTTGAGAAATCCAATGATTTCTGGAGCCAAACGAGTGCAAAGAGTTGCACTGATGGCACTGTGGAAGCTGAATTCTTTTAAATGGGCACGTCTTCATTGAGCGAGATATGGCAGCTTCAATGGTGCTTAGATTGAGCTCTCTCTTAAAGTCCACTGTGACCCCCAACCTCAACTGTGTCACGGGCTTTTAATATAGGAGAGGTGTCCGATTGTGCACACAGCATAAAGCCCTCTTTAAATTCGAGCCATACAAAGACGTTAAGCAGCGCTGCTTTCGAAGAGACTGACGTCTTTGATCCTTTCGAGGACTTGGGAGGGTCTGCCATGCTGTAGAAGCTGACAAAAACTGAGGGCCAGGCCAACAGGAACGTCTGTCATTCTTTAGGGGAACATTGGAAAACACAAGTCCATTTTCACAGCTGCCACTGCGCACAATCACTATGCCCCATGTATTAATCTAGAGTGAACTTTCAATCAAGTAGTATCTGGTTTAGACCTCCACAGTTCTTCAAAGACCAAATTATTAGTGAATTTTCTTGATTTGCTAAAGGGGTAAGAAAAGCTGGTTTGCGCTGTGAGTTGAACGCTCAAAGCTGGCCACCTTGTATAGTCAGCAGGTCCATCAGCTTGCACAACCATGTAAATCAGCTTTATCAGCTTTTCAGGTTTTCCCAGCGAGAAACCCGAGAGGTGTACTCTGAGGCAAGATCAACATTAGCCAGGCAATCTTTGCATGAGCTGGCTCAAACATACCCCAAAACTGGCCCATGGCAGGTTAAAAGAGAGCCACCTTAGGGACATTGAAAACTTTGAACTCAACATACCTCAGCCACTAAATCTCTCTTTGTAATACAACCCTCAACTTTAACCACTAAAAGATCAGCAAGAAGCAACAAAAACACAGCTTGGACCAGCATTAGGGACCTCAGTTATTCATTCTTTTTACAGAAAATGAAATTAAGGGACCTATTCAATGAGTCATAGGGCATATGTGAGGTCTAGGGCGTAGGCGCCGTGTAGTGAGAAAGTGTGTCAAATAAAAAGCTGTCTTATTGAAGGTCTGGGTCAACTGACAGTATTTAGGGGCTGGCCAATATCGCCAAAGGGTAAAGACTGGAAACGAAGGCACCTGTCAGAAATCGCTAATTAACAAGATGGCCATTGGATCCAAGTGGCACTTAAATTGATCCTCTGTGTTATGGAAAAATGCATTCAGTAGTGTTCAGACCTCTGACAAGTATAAAAATGAGGTATGTAACATAATTGACACCTTTAGCCGATTGGCGTCAAAATTCACTCAACTCTTCCTTAGCTTAAGACTAACCTTTCCATTGGGTTTCATGAAAATCCAAACGGAACCTCTTGAGATATCTTGATGGCAGTCATGATATCATCAACAAATGAAAAAAAAAAATCAAGTAATAAAATAAATGAAATGTGATAGATAAAAAAATAAATGACATGAAAAGTAAGCCACATAAACTCTCTGAATCATGGAATCATGCAAATGAACGAGTCTATGGAAATTTGAATGACTACAGCTCCAAAACTCAGATGCAACCGGTGATAGTTGCCTTGTCAGAGTATTTCAAAAGCTCAGAACATTTAAGGTTAGTTAGGGCCTTAGGGAAACAACTCAAGCCAACGTGTCAGAAAAAGGCCAAAGGCCTGGGTCCCCTGGTGAAGGGTGGCTGGGCTGTTCCAAGGGATTAGAGCAGAGGTCCCGAGACAATAGATAACTTCTTTTGTGAAAATCTACATGGAGTCATCAACTGTCAGGTCTTCAATAAGACATAGAAGTGACATATTCCTTTTGTGTATGAATTTAGTTGCCATCATAAGATTGACAGCATGATGGTGGTGTGAGGTAAGGGACTGGGAGGGAGGTTAAGATGGGTCAAGGGGTAGGTCGTAGATGGTACTTGGCTTTAGAGTTTAATTCCCACATTTGTTTTCCATTGTAAACTGCATGCCTGAAAAAAAACGCAATCATAAACATCTTGAAAGGTACTCATTTTAGAGTTATTATTTCAGTACATCATTTCAGCCAGATTATGAGTCAGAAGTAGAGCAAATGAAATACCATGACTTTGCTGTCTCTTTATTCATCAAATGTCTCCAGCTGAAATGTATTCCAACAGATATTCAACGGTCGTAGTTGTGCCTGCTAAGATAGAAGTGGTTTATTACCTCCACCAAGGAGGATATGAGGATCTTACCTGCATTTTATGTCAGCCGAAATTTCAACTCGCTAGTTAGTTGGGTTTGTGAGTTTGTTTGTCTGACTGTCTGTGGCCTGCTTTACACTAACAATTTGAGAGCATACGTTGTTAGAAGGTTAGACCTCATACCCAGTGGACGCCAACTTAAGCGGATCTTAGTCCAAGTTCGTGACAGAAATCGGCCAAAGCGACTGACCAGGATCGTAACGTTTTATCTAGTCATCATTCTCTAACTGTTTTTTGTTTTTTTTTTTGTGCGCCTGCTTGTCTGTTTGTTCGCTACTTCATTTAAAATGTTATTGTCAGATTTCAAAGAAGATTTTGGAGCGATAGGGGAATCCAGGGAACAATCTAGAGGCCAAGCGGGCAAAAACATATCCTGAAACACAAATTCTAAAAAAATGTTCAAACCAGCAACATCCACATTAATGGCTTGCGGTTTCTGGAAAAGCTTAGGAAAATACCCCGTATCCCACTTGACTGGGGTCAACTGACATTGAAAGCCAGAATAGTTTCGTTTGTCTTTATTAACGAACAAGCGAGTGTAATCAATACGAGGCCTACCTCCAGCTTCACTATCTCTAATATGCGATTAAGCTCTATTCAGAGTGACTGAAGCGCTGTCACATAAGGGGACAAAGCTAGGAGTAATCAATGGCCATTAAGAACAGTAATTTATCACCATGCCTCAAGAGGCTGTGGCGAGGTGGGGATCATGTGACGGACGGAAGGCCAATACAGGCCTAATTGTAATTTTCAGACTTTCGTCACCTCTGGGACAGCCCTGAAATCTCAGCATTACGCACTGTATTTTGGCATATCAATGGTGTTTATTTAACCACACTGATGTTGTGCATAGGCTCATATCTTCTTATCTACCTTTATTTCATGAGTTATTTTCTGGCTGCTAAAGCCAGTAAATATTGTAAGATAAGTGTTGTAAAATTTAATTATATTAGTCCTTAGTTGGCTGGCAATATGCATATTGAATTGTTTCGCATTAATTTAAACAAAAGAAAATGCTCAGGAAAAAACAAACAAAAAAAAACTTATGTTTGCTTTTATTAGCTGTGACAAATCACATTCGTTTTTAACTTAATAGGGTTCTTGGAGTCGGTCTTAATTGGTGTAGATATGTCAGTCAAGATATTTTATGAATAATAATAATAATAAGGTGCCTCGAGCACGAGTGGGTAGCATTGCCACCTTACAGTAAGTTGATTGTGGCTTTAATTCCTGCCGGCTTGTTTTTTGTGTGTTTGGGAGGGTTTCCTCCACAGTTCTCCAGTTTCATTCCACAGTCCAAAGACATGCGTGCCAGGCTAACTGGAGACTCTACAAAGCTTGCAGGCATAAGTATGTGCAGCAGCCTGCGATGGATTGGCGAGCTGTTTGGGGTGTCTCCCTGCTTTTCGCCCATATTCAGCTGGGATAGGCTCCCTCTACCAACAGAAGAGGCAGTTTTGATGAAGGACGGATTACATTTCTTGAACGCAAAATTATTTTTGTTTAAGTTCCATACTTCAATGCAAGGAAAAAAGAGGAAAACGTCCAAACTGAGTTCATAGATTTCTGACACTAAAAATCGAACTGAAAAAGGAGACTGATCACGTAGTCATGTTTGCAAAGTAAAATCTCTGACACTGAAACATCATGGTCCACAGTGCTCATAATCAAAATTATTAAATAAATAAAATTGACTCAGACTGCACTCATAGAGGTCAATTAAATGGGGAAGAAAAGACTCAAATAGGGATGCTGTCATGATTCTGTTGTTGGCCATTTTTGGTTATGACTCTTCTTTTACCAAGCCATGTTTTGATGAAGTCCATGCCATGTTTTGTATTTTGCCTGTCTTGCTCTGCCATGTCTTTTTCCTGCCACTCCTCATATTCACTGTTCAGATAATCATTCTGGTTTATGTATTTCTCGATGCCCTCCATTGCACTTTGTCTCCCCAGTCTGGTCATATGTGTTGAGACAGTTTTGTTCCCCAGTTTTGCGCGCCACATTTTCTGGTGATTTCATGGTTTCGGGGTTTTCAATTATTCCTTCCAATCTCGTTTGCTTCCTTCGCCTTGCTGTTCTGTCTTTACTAACAAATACTAACAGTTTGTTATTTTGGATAAATTACTAGCAATAACTAACATTGTTTATAGTACTAGCTTACTAATGAGCACTAGGGATTGTATAGTTACACATTATTAATTGACTAATGAGCTCTCAGCCCTCGCTCTGCTCTTATCTCCGCCCCTTGCCTTCACTCACATTACTTTGCTGAAATTCTGCAGATTTTCCGTAGCTAGTTAGTCACTGTTCTGCCTCTCACGCTCTGTGCACTTTAGAACTCCCTAACCGGAGCCGTTTGTTTGTCATATGCTGTCTGTGTCATCCCTGTCCGCGTTTTGGCTTTCGCCAATTTCATGTTAGGAACTTCCTCTTCTTCATTCCTTTGTAATTAGTCTGATCCAGCTCACCTGTTCCCTATTATAGCATGTGACTTCCCCTATGTGTATTTAAGCAGTCATTTCACCACCAGCTCTTGTCAGAACATTTTCTGTTGTCTGCTCGTGCTACTCTGTTTCTGCCCTGTAATCGTAGCGTTACACTTCTGACTGGAACATCCCGGATTTTGATCATGCCTATGATTATACTTTTTTTTTTTTTTTTTTAAATTTGGCATCTCCAATCCCACCCGAATCTGGAATGCCCAATTGGTGAACTATGTATAAAGCTTGCTCGTATGCGACCCCTTGCTGCCAACACAGGATAGTGAGCACGCTCCGAAGCACGTGCCTGTCAACCACTGATTCTTATACACTCATTGGTTGAATCTTCGCAAGTTCAGAACGAGGGCGGAGGATACCCGGACATGAACAAACCCAGAGTCTTCTTGACGAGCGACCGTCCAACAGGAGGCGCTGTAGCAACGAATAAAGCTGATTTTGCATCCCAAATCCGGCAGTCCCTTCCCAATTTGAAACCCTGTAGCACAATGGCCAATTGTGCGCTACTCTGAAAAGGCTGCTGACCCCTGCTCGAACCTGCGACAATGATAGTCACCTCTGCACTGCAGCGCAGTGCCTTAATAGAGTGAGCTATCCGACAGCCCCCCTATGATTATACTTTGCCTGTGTACCAAACATGCTTTGCCTGACTTCGATATTTGCGATTGCTGCCCTGGTAACAAACCGTTTCTGTCTCTCTGAATTGTGTTCTTGGATTCTGGACTTTCTACTGTTGCCACCAGTTCTGCCAGGGTTTTTACCCCTAAATTCAATAAAAGCAATTTTTCTGCACTTCCTGGTACTCGCGTGTGGTTCCAGAGCGCACCCTCACTGGTGCCCCGGTGGCTCATGGGTCTAAGCGCGCGCACCATAAAGGTTGAGTCCTTCTCACAGCGACCCGGTTTGATTTCGGCTCGGGTCATTTGCGGCATGTCTTCTCCCCAACTTTCCTGTCTCTCTAGCTGTAACTGTCAAAGGTAAAAAATCCCGCAAAAAATCTTTAAAAAGAAAAGACTGAAATAAAAACCAAATTCAGCAGACATCCTTAGGCAGAGGAAAATGCTCATCACCAGCAAGTGTTGGGATATCTACAGTAAATGTATTTTGGGTAGAAACCTAATAAAATCTACCATTCTGCCTCATCCAAAAAGTGCTGTATTGGACTGAGGTTTGGTGACCATGGAGGCCACAGAGGACACTTAGCTTCTTGCCATATTTGTGGAACCAGGGTGAGATGGCGTGTGGCTTGTGACATTGTGTATTATTCAGCTGGAAGTAGCCATCAGAGGATGGGTGGACTGCGGCCATAAAAAGATACACAAATTTCAGAGACAACACTCAGGTGGGAGATGACATTTATTCAATGCTCACTTTGCATTAAAGTGACATTTGATCCCAAATCAGAAATGCATATATTTCCTCTCACCTGCGAAGCTATTCATCCATCTCAGCTGTTTTGGTGTGAGTAACTGAGTTTTAGAGATATCAGCTGCCATTCAATTGCATAATGGAACTAAATAGCATTTGTCTTGTGGTGCTCAAAGCAAATAAATAAATGATATAACAAAGTAAATCTGTATTTGAAAAATTCTAAAGAAATGTCTGGTTCCAATAGTCAATACCCAGTTACTCAAGATAATATAAAAACCATGCTGGGAGCAGTTTAATATCGGAATTTTTTCTTTCTACTGAAAACCAAACTGTTTCTTTCTAACCAGCCGCACCCGCAGTGATGGGTCGGTGTATCTTCCTCAAGTCAATTTGTCGGCATCTCCCTAAATAATTCCAGTGCTGACAGTGGAATTCCTGAGTGTTGATTTCAGAGGTGTGGGTCACAAATGATGTCTGAATATTGTAGGAGGAATGAAGAAATTATCAGAACGACTGAGCCAGTCCGGCCCAGAAAGCAAGGAAAGATCAGGCTTTGCCCACCCCCACCTCCTCCTCCACCCACAAATCATCACCCTGGACGACTGAACTAGCTGCTCCGGAAAGAGGGAAGAGGGGAAAAAAATTAGAAAAATTTCAATTTCAACAGCATTATTATTTTCATTAATCACGGCTGTGCTGTCACCTTAACCCGTTCGCTATAGCGAGACATCTATTAGCCGCTCCATTTAGCCCCAGTCGTATTACCTCATATGTTTTCCTGGCTGACCAAATAAGACTTAAGAGATAAAACAATAAACTGGTCATTATGAGCCATGTCACGGGAATCAATCTATTAACCTGTGTTAACTGGGCCGGTGCCGTAATATCTCACGCTAGGTGTCACAGGCAGCGAAATGGATATTAATATATTATACGTCTGCGGTCGTAAAGAATGGCAGACAGTTAATTTGCTTGAGCCGTGGATGGCTTTATTTTATTTATTTATTTTTGCACTGGGTGCCAAGGTGGACCCCTTTTTTGCTGTGTCTAAGTGACCCTGACCTGAGCGAGAAGCTAACAAATTGACTTCCACAGGGAAAGCTGAGGTATGTCCAACGAGGGGACGCTGAACTGCCCCGAAAGCCTGATGGTGGACAGGACAGGAGGCAACCGTCCAGAGAGCGTCGAGAAGATTGAATTAACCCTTTTGAGAGGGGTCGGAGTTCTGAAGCGGGAAGGGGAAAAAAGTGCGCGTGTGTACGAGTGCGTGCTTATGCATGTGTAAATGCGTGCGACTGAGTGTGGCTGGGCGGCGGGAGGGGGGTTGCACCATTTTAATGGGAACAGGTGCCACTTAAAAAGAACTGTCACTCTGCAGTATATCTATTCACAAGCTTAATAATGATTCTTTTGTATTACTTGGGTTTTTGTGTGTGTGTGTGTGTGTGTGGGTGTGGGGGGGGGGGGGGGTTGCAGGCTTAAATCTATTTTTTTTCTATTCCTGAGAAGTGTCACCTGTTCTTTTGTATCTTTAAATAACCTAGTAGTAATCTAAAGTTTTTCATAGGCACACATGCATGAAATGGCCTTACAAGTAAAATGGTCATTTACTCATCCAGTGTTATACTGTTGAAGGGCTTCTCCAAAATCTATCTGGGATGTTGAGCAAATTTATATTCACATTACCTATATTTTAATATGTCAGTGTAATGTCACAGGGGTATGACTGCTATGTCTTGCCTCCAAGAAATGCATAAAGCCTTTTTAACTTAATGCCTCCTCATTTTAATTTAATTATCCTTCTTTTATTTCATACTGCTGGACAAGCCCATCAATACAATGTTCTTTGCAAATTCATGAAGACACAGACCATCTCCTGTATTAATAACGTGAAACAAAATTGTCTGGTGAAATTAATTTCGAATGAATTTTCACATCCTACAGTGGCTATTCAATAGAGTTAAAAGACCATGAGTAACATTCATCTCACGCTTATATATTGCATTTTAAACAAATATTCAATTTTTTTCCCTCTGTAAATTATCCAAGAAAACTCCATTATAATCAAAAGTAGCATCAGAATAAATGGTCACATATCCAGTTCAACAATGACTGTAAAATTATTATACGCGTAAACTATTTTATTTGCCACTGAACAGTGCACAAGTTTGGAAGTTCAATAGTCCACATTTTACTGAAAAAGACACACAAAACCAAATATATCGGCACATTTACACTTTTTCGACTCTACAATACCACCGCTTTCCTACCACCATACAATTAAAAAAGTTTTTAAAAAAAGCATCAAAGACATTGGATTGGAACCATTCGCTGAAATAACATAAACAACGACCAAGAGACAGCTCAGCTAACAGATTTCTATATTGTGTTCATCCAATATGGCTAAAGGGCATGTTTTTGCTCAATCGACTGACAAACTAATTAGGATAGGTTGCTTGTTCTCTCCACATGCATGGTGTGATTGACTACAGCCTTAGCCTGAGCGGGTTAGATTATTGATGGAGAGATATCTGATGAGATCAGATATCAAGTAAACTAGGTATGTGACTGCCGAAGGGAACTATGAGAAAAACAAGAAATTTGCCACCTACCTTTTGTTTTTCAAATTAACTAAAACTAGACTAACATGCTGTTTTCAAAATGGGGAAAGGCAATATGAGTGCCTCGAGATTCAATGGGTCATCATTAGTTAAGCATGCTGGAAAGTCAATGCCAGTGTGGGCTTCTATAACACCTGGAATTTGTTATTGGGTTTTGATTGAAGGAATAATGACTGCTGATAAACAAAAACAAATCTTTAAATAGAGTGCAAAAACATCTGGGCAATGTTTTATTGGGAGTATATTCATTCCATCATGAGGTAGTGACCACAAGCACTCTGCTGAGAAGAAGAAACTGTTTATCTTTTCACTGAATTATTGCCACCCTAGATTCCAAACCTTAGGGTCATTGTATTTGTTTAAAATTATTTAAATTGAGAGAAGAAGAACATGCCAACAAAGTTACATACAACGCCCACCAATAATATTCATCCTTTGGTAAATATGAACAAAATTGGTTAAATTAATGCCTCTACTGTATTGTTTATCCTCTTAACGCTTCATTCAAAATGTCAATATAAATATGGTTCTATGTCAGGGGGCACTTTCCATGAAGATTGGATGGCAACTTTGGGAGTGTCATTTTTATGGGGTACCTCAAGGCCATATTTAGCATTGTCCTGAAACATAAAACTGGTCACGTATGACTCGCTGAAGTACAACCAATTTATAATTTCACCCAAAGGTACCGACAAACAGAATAATATGTCACATAATTGCTGGTTTTCATATACAAAAAGTAATGTGTCGTGGTCAATGATACGACCAAATACAATAAAATGTGAAATTAGCATTGTCACTTGCAGATGAGCATTTGGCATTGAAAATAATGTTATAATTGCGGAGCTTATATTCTATTCCCCTCAGCCAGCTTCACCCTACCCCAAGATTGTATCAGGGCATGGTTGAATAAGACTCAAAACATGTCCTTTGCAACAGAAAGTGAGACTTATATTGATCTGTTCCTTGGATTTTATTCTACGCACTTAATTTTGAACATAGATTTTCTTCACATGGATTGTGTGTAGTTGGCTACATATGTATCACCCCACTACAAGCATGAAGTACTTAATTGCCAGAGGGCTGAGAAGCCTTTATGATCAAAGAATATTCTATTAAAAATGTTCATTTTTAAGCTGAATTGAGAAGGAGAGCCAGAGACATCTTTCTCTAAAGGTCGAAGACATTTGTGATCCAAGAAATCCAAATGCCTTCCCTATTGCAGTCAAAATGGCAACTGACCTGGCCTTAGATGCCAATTTGTAATTCTCTGTATTATTAAAAATAGAGCCTCTTATTGTTATGTTCGAATACCTATTTTTGCTTCTAGCACGCATTCCTTTATCAGAGATGACGAGGGAATTTTTGCCCAAACTGATGCACTAACTTGTTAGAGGGCCTGTGACGTTTTATCTAGAAGCGTTATCTCAAAAGGTTCAGCTATCACTCAAATGAACTTACAGTGTAGGACAATTTTAAGTATATTTGCTTTGCAAAATGCAATTGAAACTTTGCATAAATTAAAGAAAACTGTTTGTATGAATCAGTGAAGAGCGCATTCTATTTCTATTTTATTTTTATTCTTTAGCCAGAGCTGCTTTCCCACACACAGCCATTATTGAGCTTTCATATTTCTACTGGGTACAGAAAAAAAGGTGTAGACATTATTTACTGCGCTGATTAAAGTCCAGTTCTACAGTATGTAAGAACAGTATGTATGTATGTATGTATGTATGTATTATTATTATTATTATTATTATTATTATTTGCCTTTTACTTCATGCTATGATAGGTCGTAATAACGGGGCCCATCCTTGGGCCTAGGGTTAGAACGAGGTTAAAGTCTACTTGATGGATAGTGCCTTTCTTTGGATGTGGGATGTCCCAAGCAATGTGATCTTCTGCCTTATTATTATTAATGTTGTTGTTGTTGTTATTAATATTATTATTTTTTTATTATTTTTTATTTTTAATTATTATTATAGGATGTCCAATAAGGGAGGCTTTAAAATTTTTAAGAATAAATAAATTAATTATTAATCAAAACTCTTCTTTTCTGGGCCGTTTGAGAGGGTGTCCCCTCTATGATTGGCTAACAAACAGAGCTGGAAGTGAAGGAAGTGCCATCAGTGCCATGAGGGAAGGTGAGGTGGGGGGTCGAGCCGAACGGTGAGAGAGTGCAGGGCACACGAACAGAGCTGGCAAGGGTGGGCTACTTAAAACGCGAAAACAGAAAGGGGGTCTAACAGCTGAATAGGGGGGGTCGTCAAAGTCAACTGCCTCTGGGCTGTTAGCGATAGTGGGGACCACTTTACAGAGGAACTGAACAGGGTTTTTTTCCATAATATCAATCCTTTAAATCATTCATCTGCTTCTCTTTAGCACCATCCTCATTGCACCCTCCCCCTTCGCTATCGACTCCGCTGAAACAAGGTCATAACAATTCCGATATAATAATACTGCAATAACCCGGGTCCACAGATGGTGAAGGCACCAGTAATGATACTTTATGTTTCTCTTTGTTTATTGTCTCAGCCATTTGCTTCATGTTGTCGTTATTCCAGTGGGCCTATTGTTAGATGGCTGGAAAATCAATAGAAACGAGATTATTTAGTTTAGGCCGAGGTTACGAGGGTAATGTGCAAGGTTCACGGAGCAGAGATTTTACTGCGTTTTTATGTTGTCATTACGAAATGTGATCACATGGGGCCCATAGCCCGAGTGTGAACATGGGGAAGAAGCAGGATAACATGCAGCGCAGGTCATAGCGCACAGGTCTGAAGAGGCTACCATTTTCTTTAACAAGAGAGGCTGTTAAGAGTCTCTGCAGGTCTTCATTTTTGTTCCTTCCAGGTTTCATTTTAAACCAAAATTAAATGTTGCCTCCACTCACTATTCGCCCAGTTTCTAATTCATGCAGAATAGTGCAACTCCTTTTTCTTCTTTCCTGTATGCAAAATAGGTTGTTTGTCTAATTATTTCACTGGCTGTTTGTTAGGTAGTCTGTTTGTTAGGACAACCAGGATGGTCAATGGCAGTGTGTATGTGTGTGTGTTTGTTTGCTCGTGCGTGAGTGTATGTGTGTGTGTATGTGTGGTTGGGGGGTGGGGACTACATAGGTTCTTACTGGTTGAGTGAAGCAAGTTTTTTTTTTGTTTTTTTTTTACATGACAGCCTTTTCTCTGGGGTGGGTCCTTGCCTTTTGCCCATAGTCAGCTGGGACAGACTCCAGCTCCTCCCGCAACCACCGTGAGGAAGAAGAGGTAGAGATAATGGACGGCTAGTTGATCAAAAATCATCAAAAAATTCAAAATCACATAAAGTTGTATTGGTATTTGCAGAATTATTACTCCTCGAAGTGTGCAAGGGCTCATTGAGTGTCGTAAATGGCATTTGTCTGTTATCATATCATATCGGGTGAGTTTGGGCGCCTCTAGCGGTGAATCCGAAAACTGTCAGGAGTGGCAATCATGTTTGAAACCAAATCGCCACAGCTCTCCGCGAATGCAGTGTAGGCTGACCAGTCCTCCTATAAGGCGTATGGAATCATGGGACTTTTTTCCCTAAAGTAAATAATTTAATCTAAAAGATGACTAATAACACCTAACAAAGTATGTGGACTTTAATAGATTAAAATATTGGGTGAAATTACACAAAACAGGCCATCATACCTATACAACCAAAGTCCATGTCTCTCACTAATCTGATTTGAGTTTTTAAGCAAACTAGCATACGTTTATCTCCCACAATTCAGTGTGTTTTATGTTAATGAAGCCATCGGTAATTACCATCAATTTACAAATTTCTCCGACGGTGGGCTTCTCTGCACAAAGTGAAGGATTTCATGAATTCACCGCCCAGATTATACGATCAGACGTCAGATCACGCGTGATAATTGGCTGCGGGTCGCCAATGCCGTCTGGCCAATCTAAGTTACTATTTTTCACTTCTCGGAGTAATAGACTTCTTGTATTTGGTATCACAGACAACTGGAGGCACTCCTGCAGTTTGTAATGTTTGTAGTTTGTAATGACTAACGTGACCAATTAGTTTGTAAAAAATTACAGTCCTGGGTTGGGCATCAGACAAGAAGGCACCATAGTCCAGTCAGCGTCGATGGTGAAGATCGGGCAGCATTTGGGTGTTGGATTGGGCTGGTGTTGTACATTGTACGTTATCCGTGGTAAGTTTGAACGGAGTTGCCAAGTCCGCAAATTCCACCCCCCGTTCAAGAAATGAAACCGCCCGCTCAAAAAAAAATGAAAGAGACCCCCCCCCGCTCAAGAAAATGAAAGTGATTCCACCCCAGGTGTACACCGTCTTAGTACTGTCTAATTTATATTGGGCTTGTTTTGGGCTGGTTTTTGAAGCGCCGATCGCTTATTTCACTTATCAGAGTTGGCAATACAGATTGAACAGCACTTCAGCAGGCTGGATGGCAACAATGGCAGAGACCATATGCAGCAGCTCTGCTAAGCTTATCATTGGAATGTGAAGAGTAGTACACAAAATGGGGTATAAAGCTACCTGGTCTTTGCAGATTGGACATCCATACCCTCTACATTATACTCTCAGAAACATTCTTTTTTATTTTTTACATACTGTACTACATCTCATGATGGGATAGTGGTTAGATTTGAAGACATATGTGCAGCTGTTAGATGGCTAAGCATGATTTTTTTTTTAAATTTTTTAAATTGTTTATTGTAATATTGTCTTTAGGATAACAGTGCCTGCTTCAGATCAGTTAATTTTGATAAAGTAGTTTTTCACAAGCAAAGCGCAACGGAACCTAACAAGAACCATGCTGCTCAATGTAAACAGGTTTTTGGAGAGACGAGAGTAACTACAGTCAAAGAATTGCATTCATGTCCAGGAGTCGTGACTGTGCCACTGCGAGATACATTTTAAGGTTCCGTAATTTGTTTATAGTGGCATCAAAGGATGTACAACGAAGTAAGATTAGTGGGATAGCGGGTTATGTTGAGTCTAAAGCCAGGGTTTTCAATGTCATGAAAGTGGTTCTCTTTTAACTTGCCTTGTTAACTTATAGTATCTCTGAATGCCAGTTTTGGGTTTGTCGAGCCAGCTCCAGCGAAGAAAGCCCCGCTAATGTAAAACTTGTTTTGTAGTACACCCCTCCGCTCTCAGTCGCACGCTTGTTAGAAAAAACTGAGCATGATCCATGCTTATACTAAAATCCCATCGAAAGACTGACCTCTTTCCCATAACTTTTGGAGACAAGGTGATGTGACCTTTGTCTTGAGTCATTGCGTTTGATTATCTCTAATTGTTTACTTTTAACTTTATACAGCTCATTGGACAACAGCAGCCTGTTTTCTTTTTTTTTTATGCGCTTTAGAAATAAATTTGACTTGACATGAACAAGCGGACACTAAAGACACTAAAGAGAGCTGCATCGAAGACATCTTACAGCATCGACAAGAGAAGAACCCCAGATTCTATGTATTCCAGACAAGGGTTCCACGCTTCAGGCTGTCATTGAATGCAAAGGGTTTGCACACAAGTTTTGAATAATGACACATTGGAGGCCCTAAAAGTGGTGGATATGTGTAAAATTGTTGTGATTCTGATATGATTTGTCCAATGTTTTTGATGAAAGCTGAAATTTCCAGTTTAAATCCTTCTTGGTGCTCTACAGAGCCAAAATTATGGAAATTGTGTCCCAGTCCAAATTCCCATGGACCTGACTGCATAATATGAAAGCATTATTACAGGAAGAGGCACTTTCTCATTGAAAATAAATAAATAAATACACTTAGTATTCTTTGAGTGTCATTCATTCGGACCAGTTGGGACACAGATAGAGCTGCATCATCTCAGAGACTGAGAGGCTTCATATTCAGGGATATCTTGGATCAACCTACTTTAAAAATGTACACTTTGTGCAAACTATCCAGAGATCTCATTGGTCTGCTGTACACCTGCACAGACAAATAGCAGTTCCAAGCTCTCAAATCTTTCACACACAGCGATAACAGGATCACTGATATCTCCTCTTCTCTTTCAGTTCACTCATTCTTCATCGTATGAGGTGCTGTGTCTCTGAGCTTTATACGCACTCCGGCTCTCTTCCGTTTGGGGCTATTCCCTGTGAAGTAATGTAGGTGAGTACCTTTCTTGTGCACGTTAAGCCATTTTAATGAAATAATCGAAACAACAGAAAGTTCCTCCCATCATGTTTCAGAGACCTTTCATGGCGTCACCATGGAAAAAAGAATGATTGATATCTGTAGAGCAGTTTAGAGGCCAAAAATAAATATCAAATATATATAAAAATTAAATATAAAATACCAAATATCAAC
The DNA here is from genome assembly GCA_029721435.1 of Gymnothorax reevesii. Lineage (NCBI taxonomy): Eukaryota > Metazoa > Chordata > Actinopteri > Anguilliformes > Muraenidae > Gymnothorax > Gymnothorax reevesii. Next base: position 23,452,368 of record CM056574.1, on the reverse strand, counting down.
AAACATCTGAGTTTGTATATTACTCAGGTATATTCTGATACTACAAAATGCCCTTGAAATCAGCCTTTTTTTTCCCCACAGAATTTGTACAGAGAGTGCTTGAGGATGGGTGCTTTATACATTGATTAACTGAGGTTGTGGGAAAACTTAGTTCAAAAGTAGAATATCAGACACTGAATGTCTCTTTAAACTAATAAAAATTGAGAATTTTTCCTTTTTTTCCCCACTGTGAATCAGAAAGGGGGGAGAGTGAGGAGGGGGTGCATGGGTCATGAGGCAATGGTCGACTTTTTTGTGTTTAATTGACCGTATTGTCTCTGGAGTTAATTGGTTCTTTAAGTCCAGGTAGTTACTAAATGTTTTGCTGCTTTGGGACCTCAACACTTTCCATTAATGGCGCGTGAAATGAACTGTTTGATACTGCAAATAAAATCAGTGATATTCAAGGATGTTATGGTAGGTAATGCCTGGAAACTGCCATTTAATGGGTCCTGGAAGATTGGGGTAGTGTCAGCCGTAACAACCCGGCCCCTCTCCTGACATCATTAGCTGCCTCTTCGTTCACTTAACGACCATCTCTGCTGATTACATCGGCATCGGAAAAGCTCAAAAACAACAGAGACACGCTCTGTTAGTAGTCCAATTAGCATCATTAGCATATTCCACCAAAAAATTCTGCCCTGGTGGGTATGTTACATAAAACACAGGAGGCCTCATAAGAATAGGTGTTGCAGATTGGTATTGTGGGATGGGAAGACTCCATGTTGGCTGGGGTCTTGTTTGTTCTAGTTAGGTTTGACTTTGCAAATGACAACTCAGATGTATTGACAAAATAGTAATACTGGCCTCATTCCTTCTTGCATTTCAAAGTTTTTCTTTCCTTTATTGTGCTTTCCTTTTTTTACAGAAGAAGCGTAGAAATGCTGTAACACCATTTTTAATGCCCTCGAGATTTACACTTCATTTACCTCATTGAGTGGCCTCTAGGCTGTCGATTAAGACCCACAAAGATTGCCTCTTACTGCCATGAAAAGCACACACCCGCCTCTCCCTGCATTGCCTATTGAAATGAGCTGGGAGTAAGTGACTCTGGGGTTATTACATCGTCAAACGTTCAGTGGAAGCCCTTTCGGATAGGCTGTGCACCTATAGATCGCTGTGAATGCCAATGTGAATCGCCTAGGGGAAGTTTTAGACCATATGATTACTCATCCCATGAGAGATTACTGTTCCTCTTCATCTTTTTTTGTTCCATCTGTTTTTTATGCTTACTATGTATATACTGAAATTTCATTTTGCTAAAATAAATGGGCCATTTAATGCCATCTTCCAGCATTTGCACCATGCTTTGTTTTTCTGTTTTTTTTTTTTTTTTTTTTGTAGATATTCCATAAATTTCAGCTTCATACCCTGTTTATTTAGCTGATATAGCCATTTAAAGTTTAGTGAGCGTTGCAATGAAAAATGTGTCATAACACATAATCCAATATTTACATGTGGATTACTTTCCAGAAGGTCGACGGGGTCATACATTGATAAAAGTGAGCACAAAGGTCAAAGGGAGACTCCAGAAGAAAAAAAAATATATATAAACAACAATCAAAAAAAGTGCATCAATGGTGTGCAATAATTAGTTATGCATAGCATAGTGTAACAGTTTGTTGTGTGTTTTTATATGTAAGATTATACAATTAAAAGAGTGTAATCTATTTTACATCCACATCACTTCATAGATGACAATATGTTGTAGTGGGCCTCAGCCTTTCTATGTGGATTTTGCCTGTTCAGTTCCGTTGAGTTCGTTTGATTTGCTGGTTTTCTCCCACAGTCCAAAGACTTGCATGGCTATCTAATTCAAGACCATAAACTAGTCTGAAATGAATTACTTGCTTACTAGTGCTGTTTTAAAGTGACTACCTTGGCTGAAAAATTTGTTACGTAGGCCTACTTAAAATAGCCACTTGATATTCATATCCCCATGATTTTGATGTATGTCCCTATTTCAAATAAAAGCATCATCATGCTTTGTCTAGTTGGAACATAAATGTTGATGAACAAGACTAGGTGCAACCTAGCATATGGCTGGGCCGACAAGTGCTGTATGAGAATGTGGGCCCAAGAAAAGGGTGCTGAATGGAGTAAAGCTCATGCAATTGTATGAAGTGCAAGTTTAGTAATGAGCTGTAGCTGATAAATTATTTACAAAGTGGTTGGGGAGAGTGAGAGTGTGTGAGTGAGGGAGTGGGAGTGAGTGAGAGAGAGTGTGTGAGGTAGTGGGAATGGGAGGTGTGGGGGGGGGTCTTGAGTAAGGAAAACGTATCAAAAGCAACTTATACATTTGAATAGACAAAGAGCTATACACTGTAAAAAAAAACACTAACTTTTTTCAGTTGAGACAACTTTTTTCTTTTACAGTGCAGAGTAAGGGTAGCAGTTATTGATTTTGTGAATGTCAATTTGGGAGAGACAGCAGAAACAGATGTAGATAGGAGGTAAAGTATGTATGCATGTTCCCGAAACGTAATGAAGCAATAAAGTTATTGTTAGAGTTGAGCTAACCATGAATCTGACATCACTTTTGTGAGCACATGGCAGTTCCTATATAGTGAGGGTGTAAGAATGAACTTCAAAGATCCCTTTTTTCCTCCTGTTTCGTCTTTGGGCATGTTATGGACAAAAAATCTACAGTTTCGTGTAAAACCGCTAAATAAACATGTTTGAGTGAAGGAGCTGCCATGTGTTTATATAAAGTGTTATTTGATACTGGTAATGAATGAATATGGTTCAGTATGTGACAAAAAAAAATTAAATGCAATTCATTTTAATAAATTTATGAGCTCTCGAAAAGGCCTTGTAGTTAACAGCAAGATCACGAGAAATGGCCGAGAAATAAGAAAGTTCATCCTATAATTTAATTTTGTTTGATTTGGCCGAGAAACTGATGTGATTTTCACTACGATCTGCAATTTTCCGCCAGAATTTCTCTCTGGCGTTATTAGCAGCAACAGTGTTGCTTTTTGCTGTTTTTTTAATATCTTAACAGTCTTCATAAATGTCCATAATCACGACCCTCTCCACCTAGGTGATTTTCTTTATTTTTTTTAAAGATTTTATTAATCACCCAGCAACGACTTATATTGAACGAACAAGTGCATACATCAACCAACATGAATGCACAAACATAAATCTCAATTGTAATTTCTCAAGTGTCCACCTGAGTATGTGCATGCATAATCATGCAGTCTTTCAAGAGACCAACCAAAGAGTGTAAAACTTCATATGGGTCTCCCATTAAGCTGTTGGCGGCGCCCCCTGGTGGCGCGCAGGGAGATAACCCACAGTGTTACTGATCCTGGATCAGGGATAGCTTCTTTGGAGAAACATACAGAATGCAATCAATCAATTTATGAATGGAAATAGGGTCAATTGCTGCATGACACTCATTATTGAGACTGTGTACAGTGTTGAAAACACAAAACCTACATTAACCAAGAAAGATTACGACCACCATTGTGGTACCAATTATCTCGGCGTATTGAGCCAGCTCACTGAATTATACCCTGTCTATGTGTGTCTCCCATTAAGCCCCTGGCGGCGCCCTGTGGTGCCGCGGGGTGAGATAACCCGCAGTGTTACTGATTCAGGATCAGTGATAATGATCACAGGGAACGCACAATGCACGATCGGTCATTTTGTGAACGGATATAGTGTTAATTGACACATGAAACAATATTTTGTTGAGAGCGTGTAGAGTGTTGAAAGCATGAAAAGGAGATTAGCAAAGAAGTATTACAACCACCATGGTACCAATTATCTCTGATTGCGAGTTCAGGGTTTATTGAGCCGGTTCATTCAAATATAGCCTGTCTATGTTGAACTTGCTTCGTAGTATATCCCCCAGGAGATACGATTAACAAACGCATGGCCAGCCAGCTACCTAGTTGTCGGACAACTAATCGTTAAAGTTCTTACCCGCCGGCAGACCAATCACTTAAGTCAGTCGTCGGGTAACCAATCATTGAAGTTCTTTCCGCCGGCCAACCAATCGCTAAACTGCTTCCCCGCCGGCCAGCCAATTGTTGAACTTGATCACTCAAGCAGTCAGTCAGCCAGTCATTCAGTCAGGCAGGTACTAAGATACTCAGCGACATTCTCGTTTATAGGGGCCTGGCCGCTATTTGCGGCTCAGCCCAATAAGTTGGTGTCATCATCAAAGGTTTCTCTGCTCTGGTAAAAATACGGGGATCATGTGAACAGGATCATTTATGTTATGGCTGTATCGTAATTCAACGATAGGGTGATTTGTTCGTGGAGTGTTGGTTCAGGAATAATGGCTGTCCTGTTTGCATTTAGCGCAATTGCATATACTGTAGCTGTTATTGAACGATTTGCGGTGATTTTATTTTAGCCAGGCGCTTCTCTTTGACCTAGCCTAATACATACCAAGGTGTTCTAAGGCCGTAACATGAAAATATAACTCACTGACTGCACCACACAAACCCTCACTTGAGGATGAGTGTTGTGGCCGAAAACGCAATATTACTGAGGGCCACCCAAGACAGATGCCTGATAGTATCTACAAGTACCAAGATAGTGATTTAAATAATGTCACAGCACTGGCAGAGTTGTGCTGCTTCTAGTGAGGAACTTAAAGGATAAAGCAAAGGCTTACATTTCTCATATGGAGTTAGATAATCAAGATCATCAATCCTGTTCCAGTGCTGCTCAATAAGACGACATATGTTCCTCCACATCTTCACTACTTCAGCTCTTTGTCTTGTCAGATGGAGAGTGACTTCAGTTGGTGACCCCAGTATGATTGGCTTTCTTTTGTATCAGGAGAGAATAATCACAGTTGGTGTTGCCACTAATAGAGTTCTCACATAACACTGCTGTCATAACAAAAAGAGAAATATTTAGTGGTTGAAATCAGGATACATTGCTGCATATAGTGTAATAGGCAGATGACACTGACTCAGTTGTTATGCTGCACAGTCGCTGGCTCCAACATGTACCACAGAAGGTCAAAGCATGGTGTCACAATGACCCTGTCCATATATTTTCTAAAGTTTATGTTGCTGCCCTCACAATCTAATGAACCCACAGCTTTGCTAGGATCTAAAACTAACAAACTGTGATCAGCCCTTGTGTTTCATGATCACTATTGTGGAATTCTTGCACCAAGTGATCACAACATATTAGTTAGCCAAAGCACATCAGTATGATGATAAGGCGACTATGGCTGGCTCTGACGTGCTCACGTACAGTATGTGCACAGGGACAGCAATTTAATGTCCTCCCCACCTCCTCTCACATGACCCTCTTGCACTCAAGCTACAAGGGTAGGTATCATAGTAGTGGCAGGTGTGTAAATTCAGGAAGAGGTAATCAGAATTGCAGTAGGTTCTGGAGAGGGTACCCTCCTGAGAGCACAGGTGTGATAACCCCCATTTCCCTTGTCCGAGAAGGTTAGATAAGAAGGGGTGACAGCATGTACACACAGGACAATTGCGGTTGTAAAACACCGGGATAAAAAGCACACACGCTCAAGCAGGGGTGTGGGGGCGGGGCAACATAAGGAGTTTAAGTTACACACATTTGTCATTTGCTTAAGTGCTAAAGATCCACATACTTTAAAATGTGATAGAATACAATATCTTATACAATGTTTATACGATATCAATGTAGTCCACGGGGGGATGTATGCCACGAATCCATGCAAACTTGCCAAAAATGCTCATAAACACCCTTATTTTTTTAACCGCTTCAATTTGGTAAAAAAATGGGAAAGATTGGCTGTGTCAGTCCCAACCTATGCCAGTGCTCAATGCTCATGCGAAGTTTCAGATTGATTGATTTATCGACTGAGGAGTGAAATAGACTTCGAATGACAGTAATCTTAATTTTAAAGCAGGATTGTTGTATTTTCATAAGCAGTCACATATCATATCAGCTGAACATAGAAATCTTAAGTGCCAAAACTTGAGATATCCACAAATGGCAGATGGCATCCGCACACCTGTTGGGGCAGAAGAAATTTACAAAAAAGTAAACACAACAATTAAATGTATTCAAATACATTTAGAGTTAAATGCATTTGCAAACGAATCTCAATTTGGGACCACCGTTAACAGTATTCAGATTGTCATTAGTACACTTTACTATCATATGTTTCAGCTATTTTTTTTATTTCTGCCATTTGAATTCTGCACAACATGTCTGTTAAACTGGACCCATTTGCCATGGGGATATTTTCCTGATAGCGAAGTAGAGAAAGCTGTGTGGCAACGGAGTTAGTAGCGAGAGCATGAGGCAGTAATTAATTAAATGCTTTGGGTGAATTAAGCCTGTTTCTCCTCGACATGAGTTTGTGCACAATGTGTCAAGTTTTATTTCTCCACAGTCCTCTCCGCCAATTACGAGCAGAGAAGTCGTGACCCCTTTTGGAAAAGGCTTTTACATTAATCGTGTGATCTGTGCCTTCTGAAAACCATGGGACACCTCAGGAACAATCCATGATCTTAAACTGTCACCATAATCCTAGCTTTTGGAATCAAAAAGAGAGAAGGGAGAATCAAGCCTAAAAGATGGCAAATAAAATTAATCTGCACTCTAAGTGCCGATTACGCTCGGCCCTGCACTACAATACTCAAGTGTAACCTTGGTGCTTAAATCCACTCAGATGCTGGAACTGGATAGTCCTAGGAGGAACTGGTATGGGTGAGGGGAACTGGCAATGGGTAAAGATCTGAGAATATTGGGGGGGGCATTGGGGCAAGGTGGCCAAAAATCAGCCCCATTTCATGGTAGCCAACTGGGGGTTGATGATATGGATAATTCTCATAATCTCACAGTTCACACAAATACAGTACATATCTCACATTGCATTTTTAATGGTGCTTAGTATAATTTTAGATTGTTAAATCATTAGCCTAAAGAACATGAGATAACTCTGTCAAAATAGTAAACAGAGATTTGCATAAGCTTAAAAGTTGTGACTTCCCTCATAGCAAGTGGCTAGTGGACCTCTGTTGGTCCACTGTGGCAAATATAACGTTTTACTGGCATTTTTCTCCTTTATTCGAAGGTGGTCCATGAGCGGGTTACCTTCAGTTTTGCCAATTTTGATCAAAACACCTTTTAAATCATTCATTTACACTTCTCACTTGTTATTAAAATGGGTTATTGTAATTCTCTTAATAGTCAGGCAAATGTGATGGAGCATTGTGATCTGACAATGGGCCAGAAGTGGTTGTCCAATATTTAGAAAAATTATTTTGTGAGATGGGCTTTTGCGCAGAATTTAGTCCCCCCCCACTTTGAAAATATTTCCTGTGCTCCTGCATCTAATTCACAATGAATTGACTGTGATCCAGTTGTAAATGCATGTCATGAATTCAAAAAATCATGGCTAGCAATAGGAGAGGAGGCTTTAAGTAATTGCTGATGGTCACTGCCCCCCTTATATTATCCTTGAGATTACTGTCACAGGGTATGAATATACAGTATGTGAATGTATTCAGAAACCTTGCTTGTCGAATTGAGTTTGCTTCAAGCAGGCCTGGCAAAGTTAAACCATCGTGTCTCATCTCTCTCATGGGCATGGAAAACTCTAAGTGCTTTCATTTGAGTCAGTAATACTTGAATGGTTTCATTTTAATGAGAGGACTATTATTGGTGTTGCTAAAATTATCTCTTTCCTCTCTCTGATTGGGTGTGTGATAAACTTATTTTTTCCTTTCACTGAATCTTTTCTAATACCAACTGTTACTTTTGTAATACAGGTGCTGCTTGCTCTATTAACTATCAGAAATGTATGAAAAAGTGTGTTCTAAACCTGTGTAAAATAGCAAATTTCTAAAAGATTGCACAGCTTTTATTTTGCCAGTTGTACGATGCTGGACAGAAAGTAGTTTTGCTGGCCCGTACCCTGTCAGTTGAGGGAGGTACACTGACAGTACCACAGATGCATCTGAATAAGTCTTCTAAAAAATCAAAAAGCCAAAGGCAAATCATCTATTTGCCCCAGTGCTTGCAGACGAATGGGTGTGTTGGTGGACTGCTCACATTAATCATATCAGAGGAATTTAGGACGACAAACTCACTTCCAGTCACCCCAGCTGGATCCATTGCCACTGACAACAACATGTTGCAGCGCTCTGGGTTTTAAAATAAGAGACCAGCTGTTCAGGATAATTCATATAGTGTCAGACAATTCTCTATCTTGGTGAAAGGGACGTGTCTGAAACCATGTTGAAATGTTCATATGACGCATCTTTTTTCCAGCCTCATATTGTAAATTTTAAAATGCCACACTGAAAAAAATGGAGACTTTGGATCAAAGTAAAAAAAATTGCGTCAACTTGTTCCAGCTAATTTTTTAGTTTTTTCTCAATTGAAAAAAATTTTGCAAAGGTAATTTTTTTCAATTGAGAAAAACTAAAAAAAAACTAGCTGTGACAAGTCGACGCAATTTTTTAACTTTGATCCAAAGTCTCAATTTTTTCAGAGCACGGTTTCAGAAATTATCCTGAGGTTAATAAAATTTTAAAAATGTTGGCCTTTCAAAAAATATATTCTTAGCAATATAAAAAACATAAATTTTCTGCATGAGTACATTAGTGCATGTGGGTGCGCTTGTGTACGTTTCTGTGTGTGTGTGTGTGTGTGTGTGTGTGTGTGTGTGTGTGCGTGTGTGTGTGTTTGTGCGCACCTGTGTGGGTGCGCATGTGTGTGCGTGTGTCTCACTGCATGTGTCTCTGTGTCTGCTCAGGCGCCCGCACACATGAAAAACCAGCAGCAAAATAAGCTTGCAGTTCAAGTGAAGGACTATCTGGCCGCATTAAAAAGGCCTTCGAAACAAAATAACCATAAATCCCCCGGCGGGCACATAAAACCTGACGTCTTTATCAAGGAGTATCAGCACCCCTTCGCTGTGAGAGCCGGTGTTTTAAAGATGAATGTGGGTTGGCGGGGATGCCTGGGCATGTATCTGACTGCTAGCTCGTGCTAATGAATATCACCTTCTTTAGGTCCTGCAGAGTAAGCAGGAAGCCCGTTGAGGTGTGTGTCGAGGCGAAAACACAACATTAATCTGCTCGGACAGCCAACATAATATCACGGTGACAACACTTGTATGACTCCCATTTTCCCTGCTTTCTATTGATTTTCACTTAATAACCTGTGCGGGAAATACAAAACGTCGGAGCTTGAGTACCTAATAAATCCCATCTGAGAGTAGTTTACGGAGGAGAATTTGATAAAAACAGACCCCTGTCACTGAATGCTGGGGATTTTTCTGGGACCTGAGAGGCCAAAAAGAGTAGAAATGGTGGGTAGAGTCACAAATGAAAAGGTACTATCATTGTTAGAGCACGTGGTATCTTAACAGATCTTAAATTCAGCGAAATGGCGAGGTGGTATGTCCGCTTATTTATTTTCGACAGACTGTAACTGCTTGCTAATGTTGTGTGCTTGGGGATGTTATTCACTGGCTTTTTCAACCTCTTGAGATTTTTTCCTTTTTTTCAAAAGGAATGATAAATTTCAGGAATCAGATTTTTGGGTGCTTTCAAATTGAACTTGATGAAATATTTTGACTGTTTTCTGTTTTGAATATTGCATTTTACCTTTTTTTCCACGAAGTTTTCTTTTTTCTCCCAAACCTTATTCAGTTTCAGCTCATTTTCTTTCAGACGAGTTTTTTTCCTGTTTGTGGGTGTGGTTTAGAGGAAAGGGTAATGTTAGAGGCGTGGCTACTCTTGACTGACAGTTTATTGTTATCCATCCAGCAGCCTTTCATTTGCCCATTGGCAATGAAGTTAAAGCAGAAACTCTGGGGACAAACCTTCTTTTTACGACAAAATAAGGGTTTGAAGTCTTACTGCAATCATGCATATAATATATAGCTGTAAATCTGAGTGAGAATGATCACTTTCTTTTTGTGCAACCAAATAAGAATATTCCTTTTTACATTGAATATACATGAAGATTAAAATTAATCCTTTGGGTAATGAAACCTTGGGCCCTTGTTTGGCTACATATCATGCCCCTTGCGATTTTACAACTTAACTTTTATTTCAAAAAAATTTTATTGACACAGTTCTGAGGAAACCTTTTCACCTTTTCAACATCCATATCTAAAAGCATTTTGAGGCTATTCACAGACACTGCGTTAATGGATAAGTGCATATTTGATAATAAAATTTTCAAAAATAAAAACAATGAAATATCCTAGAGAGGGTGAGATGTTTGTGTGATAAAGATATAACAGCTAGGCTTACTGACCCCAACAACACCCCACGCCCCACCCAAAAATGCTGTCATGTAATTTGACGACGTGAATCATGAGCAACACAGAACATCTAATTGTGCTTTCATATCATTATCATACATTTTTTGTTCTACAAATATGAGATGCTTTTTGCCAAAAGCAGCATTTGCCCTCAGAAAAGAGGGTTGTAATTCTAGACCTGCTCACTCAAACACAGACCAACATAGGTTGTACAGTGTTACAGCAAATTCATTTTATAAAGCATTTATTAAAAGCCTCTATTAAATCGATGCATTTGAACTGCTGAAAAGTACCCTTGAGGTCAAGACATATGGCTTCTTGGCAACCTGATTTTTGTTCACATATCATGCATCATGTTGCATACTGTATGTATATCAGTAGGAGCATGACTGATGCTCATATCAGTGTGAGCTGGCCCCATTCTATGCTGACATGCAGTTATGCACTACTGCCCCCACAAGCATGCTGTCTCCCAGCGGCATTTAACGGCTCATTTAACCCCTTCAGGCTTATGATTACATTTATGTGACTAGAATGTTCCGAACAGAGAATTTAAATGCTGATATATTAATCACTGTTAGTAGCTCAAAGCAGTTTAGGTCCAGAACACTAATAGAGACAGCAGATGAACATTCTGAAAATTCTTCAAACGGCATTCTTGAGCAATGACACCTACGCCCCCCCCCCCCAAAAAAAGCTGCTTTTTAAAAGTATTTACCTAGAGCAGACATTCAAAACAGCAAAAATGAATCTATTAATGGTGAGATCATTCTTCTTCCTTTTTTTCAAGCTGAGTACGCCCTCAGGTGCTTGGTCAAGAGTCCCCTCCATTAGTGTCTGCTCTGTAACAAAATAGTTTGTGTCTTTTCTTTTAATGACCAGGGAAGAGGTCACACACGGCAGGCTTAATGAAAAAGCTCTTATCCAATTCATTTTCGTTGGGCCCACGCATCTGTTATATGTACCTACAACTTTGTAGCATGAAACTGCTGCTTTAACACTTGAGCATGTCTCAAGACATCTGAACCTCCCAGCATCTTTGAATAAAAATTCTCCTCATCGCAACTTCTGTTGGGAGAATGACTGGCTTCCTGCTCCAAACAATTCAGAAATTTTTCCAATTCCACGCACACATTTTCCTATCTGTGCATGGCTGTACGCGTATATATGTCCATATATATGGTGAATGTATGTCCATGCAATTTATCATACAGGGGTCTCTACTCAGGAATAATGCAACCAATCAATTATTTCAAGAGACACACAGCCTGTTGAGGGTCTTGTACAGAGAGCAATAAGAGGGAATTTTCCCATGAGGTAGAATGAAAGATGCAGTAAGAGAGTAGGGGGGGTGGGAATATAGCGACTTATTAAGTGCTACCTGTGCAAAATATGGAACTTTGTGCCATTCACTCACATTAAAGCAAGAAGTTCCTCTGCACTTAAACACAGTGAATCTTGGCCTCATCTGTGCACGACCTTGTCCAAAATTTTTTGGGGGGCAGATTTTTTGGGGACTTATCAAGTTGGACATTTTTCTGGCAAAGACATAAAGATGAGCAATGGTGGTATCATCTGTAAAACTCATTTCAGAGAACAAAACACAAATAAAAGACAAAATAAAACAAAATAATTTGTCTGTCGAAATTCATGGAGCTTTAGCATTAATGCAGGAAGGTACGGAGGTCAGGTCCAGTCACAAGTCCCTTTCTGTCCAATCAATCTTGACATCAGCATCTCCCACCCAAGGCATTGTTCATTCATGTCTTTGGTTCAGTGCCCTCTACACCTTTTCAACTCTCCCTGATTAAAAATGTCAAAAATGACGGACAGCAATCATCAAGATTATGGAACAGAAAGTTACGATATATTTATTTATTTGCTGATTTACATATTTTCACTTTATGCAAAATTGTGAGGTACAAGTTTCACATGTGTAAATGTGTGTAAAAAAACTGCAGATTATTTTCAAAGTTCTTCATACTCTTGGGTGTTAACATGTAATTTTGAAACATTATTTATTCTTTTTTTACACATTACCCTTTTTAAAGGGCATTGTTATTCTGAGAATAGTCAAATATTATTGCCCCAGTGCCCCAAAGAGCCAGAGTAATGCCTGTGTAATGTGCTGTTACTGAGTGATTGAGGGTGATGTGTCGCACATCGCTGCAATTCGCTGCTTGCAATCCTGGATTAGCAAGGCGTCATTAGGCAGAATACAAATCCTGAAGACTATTTACCCTTTGGTCAGAGAGCATTTATCCCAGCATGCACTTGTACACAGACATACATACATTGATTCACACATCTGCACTCACAATCACAGCCAAACTGTCATGCACCCACACACTTACACACTGACCATCCCACCTTCTTTAGCACACAAGAGTACACTTGTTTCCAAAAACAAGTATAAACACACACATGCACAACAGCGAGCTGACACACTCAATAATGGAGCACACGCATATAGGCCTACGCCTTGTGGCAAGTATGAAGAGAAGAATACGTATGCGCACACCCACAGGCACACACACATCCACTTGCTTGTGGACACATAAGCATGCCAAACGTATTAATTGAATTGCTTGGCAACTGTGAATTCTAGACTCCCATACATGCAAGACAACTTTCTGATCATAAGAGTCTGTGGTGTTTGATTTCGGCAGCACAAATGTTGTTAGTCATCAATCAATGCATTTTTTATTAAAACTTAAATACATATGAAAATGTGTAATTCTGGGACTTTTTGTTTTGCTTTTTAATTATGTGGCAATTGACTGTGACCACATGATCAATGCCTGTAAGAACTGGAGATTCTTAGCAAGAATGCACGGCCGACAAATCTGAAGGAGCTGTGTGATGCTACAAAGTCAACCAGGACCAATATCTCCTAGGAATATTCTCAGCATTTGACCAAATCCACACCAAAAAGAATATGGTCTACTGGAAATCCTGCCCAGTATTAGAAAGGTGTACCTAATAAAGAGACCACTAAGTGTGTGTATATACATATATATGAGGATGAGGGTATGGATACTGCAGGACCCTCGTCCCAATGCACACTCTTACACCACACTATACCACAAATGAAACAAAATACGCCACAAATCATATTTTATTTAACGAACATAATATACAGCACCTCATAGGTTGTAGGGGAGTCATATGTTGCATTTAATATTCCGAATGGGTCATGTGAAAATAATAGCTTTTATTGCAGTCATGAAAAATTGTTTGTGCTTTCTGTGTGATGGCCGATAATGCGGAGCTGAAAAAAGTTTACAAAACCCAAAAAGAACTAAGAAAAAAAAACACTAAGAAGAACTGTCGCCGTAATGTTCCTGGGAGCAGATCGTTCAGTAAAGCCTCTATCCTGGTTGCTAAGGCAAAAAAAAAAAATGAAGTCACTTGATTTAAAGCCACAATTAGCTGCGGAAGAGAACTGAGCCTCCTGTAATTGAGTCAGGACATTTTAATAATCCCAGTTATAAACATTAAATACGTCACCTTATGGGACTCACAAACACATGGTAATTAACTTTTACGGGTTAGGCGTTACAGCCCTGCATTAGCATACTGCAGAGGAAGAATCATTAGCTTGATTGAACGGCTTTTAGAGACTATGTATGAGACCCGTACTCTGTGGGCTTGCAAACACTGGTAGATGGAATACATGGGTTTCACGAGGATGGCGCTAACATTTTAAACTGCGTAAAACACCTGCGTGTGACCAATGGCTATTACTTTGGTAAACCAATAAATACAGAGCCAGTCAAAAGTTCAGACAGGCTTTACTTGTGTTTTAGTACTCCGTCTTTCGTGATATGTAGATGGCTCAACTTCTGTAACAACCTCGAGTAGCACAAAATGGTCAAGGAATAGCGAACGAAAAGCGCAACACAGCAGTGGGAACAACTGTGGTGCGGGTGTGAACATTAAGAACGGTATTATTATCCTTGTAACTGAATGAACTGTAAGCCTTTTATCATCCTAAGCCATGGTATAGGGTTAATTACCATTGCTAGCCATATCTTTTCACAATAAATTGCTTCAGAGATCTGTGAGTGATGAATTTATTATTCGTTCCATTCATTATCCATCCAAAGGCGAACGCCTCGTCAAGGACACTCAACTTATCATATACGCGTGTTTGAGCGTATGTTCTATATTAATGCAGGAGTGCAGACAAGTGTACCTCTATGTATGAATGCACGAGTGACTGTGGGTGTGTGCGTGTGTTTGACCGTGTTCGCATACATGTGAAGGTGACAGTAAAGGCAGAATTAGAGGCTGTATCTCTTATGTGCATGTGGACATGGGGGTTGTGGAAGATGACCAACACCGAACACACTATTCTCTTGCGTGTGCGTGCATGTGTGTGTTTTGTAATAGTTGTCGCAGTCGGCCGACCGGCTTCCTGTGTTTGTCGGCTAATGCTGATGACTCTTTCTCCACCGGCCCCAGCAGGCATTATTCTTTCAGAGGCTGCCGTGTGCACCGGAAGACCAGGAAGTTATTTCATTTCCAGCTTTTGTCCCGGCCTAATGGCGAACGGTGCTCTTTCAGCAATATTTGCTCATTTCATCTCCCTGCTCCATCCGAGCGATAACAAAAGCACCTCACGGCTCCAGCCTGAAACTCAGCGCTAGGTGTAGAAAAATAGGGACTTCCTCGATTGGTTTGATTTCCTCTGGCCGCCTTCTTGGCAGCTGTGTGCCCCCTGCTCAGCTGATCTTTATCTTCGAATTTCCGCAAATTGCCCGGGGTACTCCATGGTTTCTCCCCCGGGATTCCCCATTGGGTCAGATAGGTGAGGTTTTGCTAAGTGAAATGGAGTGTCGGGAATGCTTAGTCTGTAAATCCCAAGGTTGAGCAATTGGTGTCAGGCTAATTAGCTGTCTACTTCGAGAAAGTCCGTAAAAATGAACCCAACAAACGAATATTGAGTATAAGAACAGCTAACGTTCAAACCAGACCATTTTGTCATCATTTATCAACAGCAATGGTTCCCAAACTCTTTTAGGCGCTGTGCATGCTAGTTTTTGTTCCAACCACAATTTCAATGACAGAATTTCAATTATTTGTTTATTTCTCTAAATTGCACCATCCATGGTAACAGGGATTGTTTACTCTTTTAATCCAAATTGTGAGAAATAGTTATGCATGCCATGAAAAATAAAAGTTCCTTATTCATATTGTGCTATCTTAGCAAATACTTTTTATTGCATTAAGAGGGAAAATCGCAAATAATTAATGTGACCCATTGATTGGGGAGACAGGGGAGATTGTAGACACGTGGTCATTGAAGAAACCATGTATTAGATAATGAAGAATTGAAACACGAAGTAAATTACAATTAGCCAAACTTATTTTATGTTACTTTCATGTAAATTTCCCCCAAAAAATTAAAAGTGTTATCTTAAGACAAACATTGAGATTGGTCTCTGCTACTTCAAAGCCCAACATGAAGGCATAGTCATGCTCTGAATGGACCACAGAAAAACGAGACACTACTGCTCTCAATTATCAATTCAGGGTGGTGCCTGCTGAACAGAGCTGATCCAATTTGCTGCACTTAGTCTACATAATATCTTTATGTATTTATTTACAAATTCATGAAATTCATGGGAAGACTTTTGACTGTTTATATTAGTCAATGTTAAATCAGGAAATCTCCTTGTTGCCAATCCACCATAAAGGGTACCATCTTAAATGAAGTATGACCACCTGGCAGACAGATTTAACGGTAGGCTTTCCATATTGTTAATTTTCTGTATTATTCCAGTTTTTTTTCCTTTCAGCTGAGCCCTTGTGTGCATGTGTGTGTGTGTGTGTGTGTGTGTGTGTGCGTGTGTGCGCGCTCGCGCGTGTCCATGTGAACGTATGTGCATGTGTAAGTGTGTGCGTGCACTCGCGCATGTGCATGTGAATGTATGCGTGTGTAAGTGTGTGTGTGTGCGTGAAAGTTTGTGACCTAAAATACTGCTCAAAAGTTTGTATACGCTGGGAAAATTTACAAAGAAATTGCTTAAATGGAGTTGCCAGCTGAGGACTTTTCCACTTTGCTTTCTGTCCTAGTTAGATCCAGTTTGCAAGCTCTTCTTTCAAGATAGTGGGACACATCTTAGTTAGAGCATCTTCAGTTTCACCTCACATACGGAATATACTTCATTTCGAGAGAAATTTGTCACTTTGTGGTACTTTGGACATATTAATGAACTCGATGGTGCTGGAACTGAGAGAAAAACTTATTATTATTATTTTTTTGCCTCTGCTGCGCTTAACATGATGGAACAAACGCCACGAGTCCTAAAATGGCACATCAGCAAACCTACACAAGAATGGAGTGACTTATGTGCAGTCAGTATACTGCAGCAATGGCTGGAAAAAACTAGTGCTTTATAATAATCCATAAAAACTGACTTTCGGAACAATTCTTTAAAATAATGATCAAAACTTATTCATGACATCAGTGTTGCAGGGGTATTTTTTTAAATTCATTATTATTATTATTATTATTATTACTACTGACAACTGCACACTACCTTGGTGAGCATTAATTTTATTTGAAACAAATTTTAGGTGATTTAAAATGGCTTTTCATGAGTGCCTGTGCATGTGCACGCCTGCAACAAGAGTGAGAATCACGTCCTGTATGTGAAGTATAACATAATCTTGTAATGGTGGGTAATGTCCTCATAAAGCCACAGTCCTAACCCCCCCCTCCCCACTACTTTCTTGTTTTTGCAATCTCCTAATAATGGAGCCACCATAAATCCCATCTGCGGTGGGCAGGACGGCCCCCCCGGTAATAGCCAATGGTATGGAAGGATGATAAATACTGGAGAAAATGGCTGTCAGTTTGCAGCGCAGACCTTGTTACTGAGCCTTAATTTTTGCGGCGGCCTCGGAAGCCTCTTCATCACGGGCTTGTTACAAGGTGATGTCTTTTTTATTTGCCCCTTTGATGGAGCTTGCGTGTCATCGGACGTCCGTTCGAGTAGCCGACACGCTGACGTTCCCTCCCGAGGGACAGTTCCGCCCTCTGCACACACCCCACCTATCTCAACAGTGGCTCACCGCTTTGGTTCAGGGCTACGATTGGCCCTCTGGATGCAACTGTACTATCTGCCCAATGCTGATGTGCCCCAGCAAGACCTTTATGTTGCCAGTGACATTAGCCATGTATTGAATCGCATACAGTGGCAGCTGGTGAACTGGCGGTAGGGGAGGCTCAAACCCATCCCTTGAAAATCCCTTGAAATAAGATCATTGGAAGCAATGGAATTGCATGAAGACATTTCAAATGATCTTATTTCATTTATACTATAATTAAACACATGCATCGCTTCCAACCTCTGAGTAAAGAAAAGCGTGAGAAGCCCGGAATCATAACGCAGGTGAAACAGAAACCTCCATGCACAAGGATTTCGATTCCGTGCGAGAATCTCTTACACATGAGTTGATTGAATAATTGCTGACTACAGCAGGGGAACGCAAATTTACCACTAAAACTCACACGGAATGCGTGAGAGTTGACAGGTGGGCGTTATTAATGAAAACTGACCACCCCTGATAATGTTGAGAGTTTTCGGAGCTTTTGTAATGGTAATTTAAATGAATGTTTGAAAACAGGCCATCATTATTTTCAAGGGATGGGTTTGAGCCTGGTCAACATAGCAAGTAGCATACCCTATGCTGCTAAAATGAATTTTCTTAGTACGCAAGAGATACCATGATTACATACTCCATACTTGGGCCAAATTTAGCTGTAGCCTATGGCCAGACATATCTTTGTGGTATACTGTATCGCTTATACAGGTATACCAAAAAAGCTTAAAATCCTCCAAATTTATGATACAAGGTAGGATCAAAACCCACATGCAGACAAAAATACAGTTCACCGGTTTTGTTAGTAATATCTGTTGGCACGGGACAGTGTGGTTTCAATACAAGAAGGCAAATCCAGAGTCATAGTCCGAGCTCAGTCAGTCTGAGAGTCAAAAAAAAAAAAAATCAGGAGGTTGGTGCACCAAACCCAAATCACAAAGGGAAAACGAAAAACCAAAAAGCCAATGAGAAGTCAAACACAGGTAAATCAAACAAACACTAGGAGCAGGATTGAAACTGTAAATCAAGGAAAAAACCGATTCATGACCCGGAAATTTTAAGAGTCAAAGACCGCTCATTCGTAAAGCAGAGAGAAACTGGCTTGCAAACTCACATCGGACTGTTATAGACGAGGGGAGTCTTTGGGGAAACAGAGAGACTAATTACAATGGGCTGCAGTGAGATGAGCTCAGGAAGGTGCAGGGAGGTGTGGCTACAAATAAGAAAACAATAAAATGATTGACAATAAACAAAGGGAGGTGTGAGTGCGGGATTGAAAACAGAAAACGTGCGGCTCTGTAGCAGATGCATGGAATGGCTAATGTAATACAATGAGCGGCTTAAATGCCAATGAAACATGAAACATGATGAATACAGATACAAAATACACACAAGACATGACTAGGCAGACTCAGATCCGGACAATTAATTTATTACTGTCTTTACATAAGATTGTTTGGGCTAAACATTGAATAAAATTATTATGTTGTGAGAATACTGCTGCTGTAAGAACCAAGACAGCAAACAGATAATATTCTTTTGAGTTAAGCTTCTATTTAGCTTTTATTGTCAGGGGGAGGGGAGTTTATGATGTCTTACAGTATTATCCACATCACAGTACGTCATCTTTTAAATGCCCTCTGCACAGAGGGGGGTGGAGAGAGTGTGGAGGAGGAGGTTAGAGGCCAGTTCCATGGCTTCCTCTTATGGAGGGAAAACTGCCATTGACCTTTGTGTGAAAAAGGGTGACATCATAAAGCGAAGTCTGCCAGGAACCGAATGGGAATGCCACCATAGATAAAACAGTCTTTAATTTATGCTCTAAGTTGGGGCTCGTGGTGTGAGCTGGCAGTTTGTGAGACACAATGCATTAAAAACCAGCATCAAAATGGTGGGAGCGCCTCAGGGAAATGCTAACTATGCTTTCATATTGGCTGGCTAGGTTAAACAAATCCATACAAAGGTGTTCTTGCCGCTAAAGGGCCATCACTTGAGCAAACACTGCCATCGGCTATTTAAAATATTGGTTATTTGCCGATGTCACCAAGTAATCATTAAATTCGAGGGATCGAAATTAAATGTCCAAACTTTGCCACCGGTGGTGCTGTTGCTATTCTTGCCAAATCCTCGCGTGTGATTGGCTGACATGCTGGAGACTGAAGGTGGTCATCTCTCCGGGTGGAAATGTGTAGCAGGGGTAAATACTGCAGCTGACATTCTTTGCTAGCATAGCAATGTCAGGTCCATGTACGATATACAGCTGTGGTATTTGCTTAGCGTGAACATATGCGATTATATCTCCAGAAAGAAATAATAATAGTATTACATTAACTGTTCCAAAATAGAAAGGGAATATGGAAAGGGAAAACCAGCCTTGTACGCTAATGCGCTAGTCTGTGGCTGTGTATCATGAACTGTACTGTATAAACAAAAGTTCTGAACATATGCTAAACACTTTTTTTTTACACTTTTTAAACATGTCACAGTATTTAGATTTAGTTTTACAGTGTATGCAACATATCTGAAAAACCTTCATCGCAACATCCAATAAACACCGCTGTTTTGAATAAGAACGCTTATTTACAGAAGTAATCATCAGGCATTTAGCTTTTACACACTGGTGTTTATACAATAAACACGTCACATGTTCCACAGTTTGACAGAGTGACACAAGTATTCAAGCTCCAGCCTTGACAAGGTTTAGGCATTTAATTGAGATCCCATGAATTGGGATTGACGAGAAGATGAAAACCACCAAACCAGGATGAGAGCGAGAGATGATTGATGATTGAGATGATTCGTTTTTAGGAGAAATGATGTGTGGTTGATCGTAGCATTTATCAGTCCAGTGATCCACGGAATCTGAAATGGGCAGATCTTCCCAAACTCAAGTCAGAGAGAAGTTGTTTTTTTAACATCCTGGACAGTCAACCTTCAAACCTAAAAACGAGAACGTCAACTCCAATCCCGCCGCTGGACACTGTATGTAAACAGGTTTACTGTTAGAAACCACACTGTGCTTTGAGAACGCACCTGTGGCATGTCAAAAGCCCCCTGCCTGTGACGTTTGTGTTGGTAATGAGCCTGGTTGGGCTATAAATGGAAGAATAGGTATGCTGTGAGCACCGGGGGGAATAGAATTGGCCTCTGCCCCAGCAGCAGACCAGCTGAGCCTGGGTTTGGGCCCTCGGCCTGAGTTATGGATGTGTCGGAGCTGGAGGCAGTGTGGTGTGTCACTGGGAGATGCAGTACTCTAATAACTGCGCTTCAAGGGCAAAAGCGGGTGAATTGCAAGCCGCCGACCATGAATACGGGTCCTATATGGCTATAAATATTCAGTCCGCACACAATCCTAATTTGCGTATGTATGCGTGTGCATGTATGCGTGTGAAATCTATACATTTTTGCATATATTGAAACAATTACCACGCTTCATTAATATTGAATGTTCCTTTTTACACAATTTCTCTGCATGTTGTACAATCAGAAATTTTTTTTTTATATATAATATATATATATATATAGAGAGAGAGAGAGAGAGAGAGAGAGAAAACATTTAGCGCACTATTAATTATATATAAATGGCCAATACATTCACTTACAGAGATTGGACAAGATAGTATATTGCTGTAAAATTGCTAAATCCCAAGTACAATGGCGGCAACATGCTGAACTGAATGCAAATTTCATGGAAAAATGGTCAGGTTAATTAAAAATAGAATAAATGCACGGACATCCAAAATCAGATATCACAGGTGCAGGACCTAAAAAAACAGAGTAAAAAAGAATAAAAGTCCGCACACTGCTTCAGTTGCTCCCAGAAGACTTTATTCCTTGCACAGCGTTTCGGCCGACACGGGTCACGTTAGTACATGGGTCACATTGAACAAAGCCGTTTGCTGGACCCTGATATTAATGCTTTCCCCTCCTATATTTTGCTGTATCTGAGATACATTGATGATTTGTTTATCATCTGGACAGATGACGAGGAATCCCTTAGGGCGTTCCATCAATATCTAAACTCGGCCGACCCACACCTGAATTTTACTCTTGAATGCGGTGACACCAGCATTAGCTTTTTAGACGTAAAGGTAATTAAGCATAGAAACTCTATTTCTACTGACCTATTTCGCAAACCTACAGAGAGGAACACACTGTTGCAGCGATAGCTTCCATCCTAGCCACCTTAAGAGAAGTCTGCCCATTAGCCAGTGTCTCCGTGCCTGGAGAATCTGTAGCTCTGACTCCCTATATCAGAATCAAGCCACAGACCTGAGCAAACGATTTTTAGAGAGGCGTTATAAGAGAGAATGGCTTGATGTGGCTGCTAATCGCTTCTGTGCTATTACACAGAATGAGTGCCTTAAGCCCCAAACCAAGGCAAACAAAGACCAGTCTCTCTTCTGTTTTACGAAATATTTGCCGGTTGGCTTTGAACTCTCCAAAGTCATTCGCAAACGCTGGCACATAATTGAAACGGACCCCAAACTGAAGCAGGTATTCAAGGAGCCGCCGTCCATCGTTTTTAAGTGCCCTCCTAATTTAAAAGACAGGCTAGTGAGGTCCTAAATCCCAGAAAAAAGGGATACCTTCCTGAACGACCTGCCTGAGGGCAATTATAAATGTGGAAACTGTGCGCAATGTGGATACACCGTCAAAAGCAAAACATGCACACATCCTCATACGGAAAGTCTTGTAGAATTCGTGGTGTTGTTACGTGCAGAAGCACGCATGTAATTTATCTGATTAAATGCTCTTGTGGATTGGCAACTTAAAACTCGCATTTGCAAACGCAGGAGTAACATCCGTAGTGGACATGAGCGCAACCCCGTAGCTGCACATTTCAAACAAGCGGGACACAACATTAGCACTCTACGCTATATGGGTATCAAGAAGGTTAAAAAAACCCACGTGGTGGGGATCATGATAGGATACTTCTACAGCGCGAAACTTATTACATTTACACCCTCAATACAATGGCTCCTTTTGGTCTCAATGAAGAGTTAGAATTAAAACCTTTTTAATAAATTGTAGCTACTATTGTCAGTTTTAGTTTTTGCACGGAATGTGTTTCTTTCTGACTGATTTTGATGTATTTGTGTTTTCTTTGCATGAGTACAAACTGTACCTACACTTGACTTATGGGTTTAAAATATACCTTGAGATACTAGGCTATATCATTTGGATGCAACCTGAATTGCATATGATATTAAATGTGCTGATTGTTGTGGAGAGTAGCCTACTATATGCATTATTGATATGCTTTCACTTCTTTTTTTTGTATGTGGTGTTGTTTTGGTATCATAGGTAATATGGGGTTGATGTGATTATTTCTGTATATTGGGACTCATTGCACTTTGGTTTGGCCCGTCTACCGTCTTCAGTGTATATAAACCCCCACCCCTATCACAGGTTAATTAAACTCTCACAGTTTGCACTTCAGAATGTACTTGCTATATCAGAGGTCAGGCAATTTGCAGTGTACAAAAAAAAAAATAACTATTTTCATTCATTTAGTTATTTATTAATGAGAAATTCAACTCAAAATGATAGGAGCTAATTCCTTAACATTTTTTTGAATGAACTTTGATATGACCAGCCAACTTGTGAGAGTTCCTGCACTTGGGGGTTATTCCTGCCAGCTGCTTGTCAGCCTCCCATCTCCCCCACAGAACCCATGTGTCGCTCTGAATATTCCCTCGTCCAGACGCTCCCAGTTCTGTCCTCCTCAAGCTCTGTAGGCTGCAGGGAGTGTCAGGGCCAAACTGCCACTGTAGCTGTTTGTTTGTACTGCAATTAGCTAGAACACATTTCCTAAAAGGTTGGACTGGTAGGGAAAATGGAATGAAAAAAGAGGGCAGTGATTTGTAAATCATGTTTGACCTGTATTAAAGCAAAATGGCAAAAAAAAAAATCTAAATTACTCCAAAGATCCTAGCATCCTGCAATTTCGTATAAACTACAGCTTTCATTAGGTCTGTCCATTGCAACACAATGACAAAGGGTAAATATATGTTTCCTTGTCCTGTCAAGGGTGAACTCTAAGTGTAGTTGAACTGTAATTGAAAAGATTACTGACTGAATCTGTCCCTTACCCCTCGGTCAGAAATGCTGGAAATTTTCGAAGGCAACAAGTCTGACCTTTTTCAAATGCCAAGAGTGAGACACAGAGGGGAAAACAAGGCGTAGAAAGAGAAATATGAAAGGAAATGAGGGTGAATTTCCTTCTCTCTCTCTCTCTCTCTCGCTGGCTGTCCCCAGTGTATTTATGAATTATATATCTTAAGAGGTTAATGAATGGAGGAAGTATATTTTACCAATGAGAGTCCAAAATACTGTTTTCCTCCCATTAGCTATTAGTACTGAAACAGTTCTGTAGGTCTGAGAGTCTGCCTTTGATTTTTCACAAAATCAACAAACTGTTCTACATCATTTTATGATATTTGATCTTGAGAAAAAGAAAGCCTTAACCCTAGAATATTTACTACAAACAGTACATAAATGGGTCAGTTTTTCAAAGTGAAATATTGTTGGCGCTTTGTGGACCCCGGGGAGAAATTCAGACAAAATGAACAGGCTATTAAGGGAATAGAGAAATCCCAGAATTCACACTTAAAGGAGGAGACAGCTTTGTACACAGACTGAGGAAATACAGTGCTTCAGATGAATTTATGGACGACAACTTTAGGCCATATTATGGTCATAAGTTATAACTGCCGTATAATTAGAAGAGTCCTTAGAGAAAATTATAGCTCTGTGTGTGTGTGTGTGTGTGTGTGTGTGTGTGTGTGTGTGTGCGCGTGTGTGTGTGTGTGTATGTCTCTGTGTGTGCGTGCTTGTGTGCGTGCATGTGTTTATAAGTGTGTGTGTGTGTGCACGCACCAGTATGAATCCTTTTAGTTGCTGGGTATCTCTGAGCAACTAATTTCTTCTAGAATTCCGAAAATCGCCTAATTACCAGAGACAGAAATGTTAACTGGAACCAAAACATCAGGCCTCTTTACATGTTTATTGCATATGAAACGTGGATCTCTTGATCTGGGTCTGTGTTTTTCACGGTGACAGTGACACAGTACTTATGTAGTTACTGCCCACTCTGTCTCCCGCTGTCATTCAGTTCAGAGGGCCAGAGTAACATCTTTCTGTTTGCGTTGCTTTGAATTTTTCTCCAGCATTTCTGTGCATCTGACGGCATTTACCTACAACTCAGGTGGTCGCATTTATTAATGGTGAGCAGCCAAAGAAATGATGCCCATGGCAATTTCTATTTTTTCTATAAAACAAACCTGACAGCAAGAAACATGCAAAATGGATGAAATTTATGCGCTTTTACAAATTCTAAGTTCATCAAGATTAAATAAATAAAAATAACTCACGGTTTTACGAATTTGCTGTATGCTGTTTCTTTTTTATTGTGTACGTAGTATTTCAGTTTCAAATCAATGCAGATTTCATAGATAACATCCCTGACCTCCAGAAAAAATATATTTACTGATCATTTTAATCAGTACAATTGCATATTAATGGAAATAGCTGAGGTGTGGGATGTTTTTGTACAAACATGTCAAACCTGGGATTGGATGGGCTATTTCAGCAGAACACTCTTAAGAACAAAGAACAGGAAAGTGAGGCTACACTGGGCACATCATTGCCAAAGCTGTACAACTGAATTAGGCAAAAATTTTGCCTAATCAGACAAATAACTATTTCTATTTTGACATTCATAAGTTTCAAGGCCAGAGCTTGGCATGAAAGGCACACCTAATGTCAACAAAGGCAAGCAATTCTGGAGGCATAATGGTGTGAGGAATAGAGTTGTATTGTATTCCCAAATTGTGTAAGGAATAGATTTGAGGTGTGGGAGAGTTTGGCTTAATTCTGTTTAAGATGTGTATATTTTAATTCAGGGACTAAAAGCAATAAGATTTTCGGCAAATGAGAATGGTTGCATCTGTTTTTACTGGCAATGAGGGAGGATCCAGTTACAGTGGTACAGTGGCAGCATATTTCCTTCCGATTGGTGCAAGCTGGGGAGCTGAGCAAAATCTCCAATGGCTCACTGTTGTATTCACTTAGTGGCCACTTTATTAAGTACACATGTACATCTGCTCGTAAAAATTCTAGTCAGCCAATCAAGTGCCAGCAACCTAGCATGCAAACACGAATCAGTGATCTAGTTCTTATTCAGACTGAGCATCAGACTGGGGAGACGTCATCGCAGTGACTTTGAAAGGAGGAATGATTCGTTGGTACCAGACTGGTTGGTATGAGTATCTCACAAACTGCTGATCTCCAGGAATTGTCACGTCCCACAGTCTAAAAGTCAGACTTGCTTAATGCTGGGAGTTGACAGTAACTCCAATAGCATGTGTCATAACAGGACCATGCAGAGGAACATCTCTGAACACGACACGCATCAGATCTTGAAGTGGACGGGCTGCAGAATAAAAAAGGTGCCCAGAATTATTAAAGTGTAGATGACACCATTTTCTTTCTTTTTTTTTTTTTTTTTTACTATGTATGCTTGGATTGCATCCGTGGGAAGGATTTGTTTGTCAATACAAATATTTGTCTTCAGTTTAAAATCAATTCAGGTAAAGTACCACTGATGCAGGGACTACACTAATTCCTCATCATACTTTCATGAACATTGTTCAATATACAATATTCATCAAGATTGAAGTGGTTCTTGTCCGGCCGTTGGTTTGTAAAATCCACCCCGTTTGTCAGTGGTGATGTAAATCCAGCGGCAGAGTGGTTCTTGTTAATCTAGCAGCTCGGAGACAGCCTCCCTGTTTAGACAGCCTCTATTTACATATGCAGGAGATCCTGCTGAGCTCCGAGCTCCATTTGCCAGACAAGCAATTAATCATCCCCAAACACTCCTGCCGAGCTACACGCGACCCCACCCACCCCACTGCCAGGGAGAGCACAGGTGCGCTTCAAACGTCGGCGAAAACTCCCCAAACCGTCATTCCACCTCTCAGGCTGGAGTTATTTTTCACATACAAATGAATAAACTGTTCCTCACTTCAGCCGCAACATTCCCTCCTCATTTTTGCAATAATGAAGATGCGGATGCGCGCTTTATTGTGATTTAAAGGCACAAGGACATTCAGTTAATTGATTGAATGGAGGGTTATGCAGCTCGTATTTCTCTCATTATCCATTGCACTGATCTGCCTCTCTTTCTTGGGCGAATTAATTTCCCCATCGCTTTCTAGCCTGAGTTTCATTTCACTGGGAACAGCCTTTTACCTTAAAACTTAGAAATGATTTGCAGATTCAGGTTCTGTACTTTTTAGGTGAAAGTCCTGATAGAAATAATGGTGTGGAGGCTGTTTGATTGAGCAACACTTTCATCAAAATATGATGTGGTGTCAAACACCCATGTCAAAGTCAAATGCAAAAGTTGATAGCATATTTACAGGTGTTGTCATTTTTTATTATTTATTTTTTTCCTTTTCAACGTTACTTGAGAACATTTGAACTATGTATATGCCACAAGGCAGCCTCAAACAAGTGACAACTGTAATGATATGAAAGCTAATGGGAGTCGAGTGAGAGGCTGCAGAAAACTAATCTTTATACAGTAAACTAGTCGGAATTAAAATGAAGATGAAGCCTGAGGCAATATATAGTGGGCTAAAAAATTAATGGTACAACTGACAGTAAATGCACTAAAATAGTATAAGAAAATAATTGATAACAACATGAGAGAGAAACTCGAAAAGATTTCTGAAACAATGGGGTAACTCTGGCTCCCAGGACCTCCTTTGGCCTTCAGCAAGACAACTGTGCTTACTTTCTACAAAAAACAAACCAATCTCTCTTCCCATTTCACTCCTAGAATGTCTCTGTAATCACGGTTCCCAGATGATCCCCTTTCTCCCAGCTATTTTGGACTCCATCTTCCAACTTCTCCCACAGCGGCTCGATACCCAACACTTTTCAGGCGTGCCTGAGTAATTAATACTCCATATAACAAACCTATGCTGTTTGTTTTGTGATTACCTAACCACTGTAATTATGTTTTGATCCCGCTTTGTGAATACATTATGGACCGATCTGGGAGTTTTCTCATCCCACAATCAATAATTCCACTGATATCAGCTGAGAGGGCACTGCAGTCAATACAAGGTCAAGGATAGTAAATTACTCTCCCCCTATCTAATGATTTTGTTTTAATTCAGTCGATGTGAAATATGCCTTTTATCAATTCTTGCTTTTTTAAAACATTCAACTGTATGTCTAAATCTGCTGTTCCCTTTCCCGTCTGCTCTTGCTGCATGCTATTGATTTCTAAACTATAGGAATTTTAAACATGCACCCTGTACCCTGAAAACAGGAACAAGCATTATTTAAAAGGAAAAAAAAAACTGTTTGTACTTGTCGACTTCGAGGGCCTATTTCACATAGCAGGATTGCTCAGTTATTTAGATAACTAGTCAAAATAAAACCTGGAACAGCTCTTTGTAAATCCCTGAAATGAGAGGTTTCCTCGTTTAACTTGGTGCAATTATCCAGCTATCTGAGTAATCCTGCTTTGTGGAACAGGCCCCCAGTCAAAAACGATTTGAGACTTCATTGGTGTTTTAGGTCCACTTACTAGAGTAATATAAACAGTTTCAAGTCATGTTATTAATCACAAATTGCAGAATACAAGATGTGAATAGTAGGAGGACATAAAGTAACTAAGGATACTGTCCTGATTTTGGAGTTCATCCACAAATTTGTTTTTAGCAAAACAAACAAGAGTGATTATTTCATTGTCTAACAAATGAAGAAAGATCTGCTTAGACTGAAAAATGAAGAAGAACAAAGCCACAGCTGCACCATATCCTTAGGATTTTCCATGGTAGTATCAGTTGTAAACTTCAGATCTTCAAGTTTGTTTGTCCTTTAAGAAAAAATGTCTTGAATCCACATGGCACTTAATATGGCAAAAGGTGGTCACTTTGACCAATCTTACATAGTTTTTTTGTTGAACTAAAAGCATGTATATTTTATTTTATCACACCTCTGAGCGCTTTAAAACTGTGGATGTGCAAAATTTCTGGCCGGCTGTGTGGTTCTACCCGCAGACAGATATTCACATATGTTGTCCTATCACCAGACCCCTCTACATAAACAGACGATAGATGGCTGCTGTTTAAAAAATGTCAGATCCTTTCGCCTCAAACGTATCACTTTTTTTTTCCTGCTAAACCTTAGTCCACTGGGTCAAACTCCCTTCCCATCTTCCTCCCTAGTGCATCTTGAGTTATTTCAAACAAATCACATCATACGCTAAACTGCCAAGTTCACAGGAAGTCCCATCAGTTCCCATGCCTTGTGAGGCTTTGAAAAGACCAATGGGGTAGACTCCAGATTATGCATCCTTATGAGGGCTTTAGTGAGACTAATCACAGAGCATTAGCACTCCCCCTCTGCACAGGGCAGGTAATTAACTTCCCTTTAAAAATCAATACCAACAAAGAATAGCTGGCCAAATGAAGGCAACACTAGAAAAATGTCAGAATTCACATAATATTTTGTGTTCTTCGGGACAACTCCCTCGTTTCAGACTGTTGTTTAGCAAGCCTTTAAAATAACAAGTCATAGCATCAAATGCTGTTCGATTGGGTACAGAGTGAACATCGTGAATTGGAGATTATATGCTTTATATATGAATGCATCAAATAAAAATTGACATTTCATCACACCTGGACTTTTTTGACTTTTGCTATTATTTGTTGTATGAACCCATAGAGTATTTGATGCAAAAAAATTAAGATTGATTCAGTGGAATCATTGAAGAAATAAACCACTAATGTTGATCATGTAAAAAGTGCCCAACTTTAACAGCCTATGTCACAAAGTGTCATGCTCCCCCTAGTTCCCATGTTGATGACTTGGAGGCTGGTGGTTCCTCATTCAGTGTAGGATTGCAAGGAGCAGATCCTGCGGGCAACCCCTTTGGGGTCGTAAACACACCTTTCATAACCTTCGTCTGGATAAGCATCTCTCTATTCGACTCGCCGCACCTTCACAGCCTCCCAGCTACTCACCCCGCCGTGGGATCACAGGAGCTGATTTGTTATCAAATCAAACATCAGGAGGCTGATTCATTGCATTCACTGGGCTGGCTGATTTATATGCAGAATGTAAAACAGATGCCTCTTGCGATACATATTTATGGTGCGGCCTGCTAGCAGGAAGATTTATTACGCCTCCTTTCATTGGGGTGTGTGAGAGTGCTGCCATGATTCCTTGTATTTCCTCTCAGCTGCCAATGCCAAACTCATTAAAAAGAGGTGTGACTATTAATATACGTACATTGTGATACTGACAGCTCCTAATTTATAACCACACTGCTGCGGTCTGAAGTTTTTTTCCTCGCTCCTTTCTCCATTTTGGTATTGTCAGGCAGGATGTGCATGTGCGCGCGTGCTCTTCGTATGTGTGTGTGTGTGTGTGTGTGTGTGCGCGTGTGCATGGGTGTGCGCATGCATGAACAAGGTCATGTGTGTGCATTTGTGTATTTTGTGTGTTTGACAAGACTCAAAGCACCGTTTCAGTTTTGAGTTTATTCCGCTTTTCCTATTGAACTTTGCAATTCGAACATTGCCATTCAGGTTACATTCTCGGGTATAGCTGACCTCTGATCCACGTCAGAAATCTCTGTTCAAAAGCTTGGTACTACAGTAGACAGAAGCATAACCTAAAACTTCAGAACACAATCAATTTGCAACACTTTGCAACACTATGGTCATGCTCAGAATGCTGTTTATGTGAGAGATTTCACTTCACCACAATGGACAGAAAGGGGGAGTTAAGTGCAGAGCTCAATCATTCTTAATCTGAGGAGACTACTAATTGAGTGAACTGCTTACATTTGCCAAAATATATACTGCACGAATCAGCCTCAATATCAACATAAGCCTGCTGTCTATCTCGGTCTGAGATGTAATGATGTAACTATACCATCTGTAGTTATTAGCTGAAGATTAATTTCACATCCATAATATACACTCTAATCTCAAAATAAACTATTTCTATGAAATGCAGGCTCCATCAATTTGTCATCCCAGTTCATTAATTCTGTGCTGCACGGGCATACTGATAGTTTTTGGACAAGCACTGCTTAAGCGACACAACATACGTGGTGCCAAATTGGACTTCAGCCCTTCAGTATATTTGAAATTTAGCATGCGCTATCAGTGTGCTGATTCTGCAAGTATGAACCTGGGTTTATGTCCAATATTGGCAATGTACTGCTCAAAGCACTTCACAACAAATTTGAATTTGGCTGTCTGAAAATAACCAACTTGAAATAAAGTTCATACTGCTCTTGCACCACTGAGACTACAGGCTTGTGAGATTGCTCTTCAGTAATAACAATCCCTGAGTATATTACTCAAAGTGAATAACAACACTGGAAACATGGGGGGTGGGTATAAATATCAGCTACGGGGACTTCCACCTGCTGAATCAGGTCTGAGACCAAGTTGTGTTGGTTACCATAAAGACACTCAAAAAGAGACAAACTAGTTTAGCAGCAGGCAGGAGTGCTGTGCGCACACTCACGCCAGGACAAGAAAGGACTCCAGGCAACAGAGTTAACTCATTCTAGCCATCGAACTGAAGATTGTACCTGGATGACATACTGATGCACAACCTACGATGGAAGCAAAAGTTTCTCCCAAAAGAAACTATGCTCTGAGGACTCTTACTGGATACCAAGTCAGAAGGAAGTCTGTACAAACTGAGGTTGTGGATGACCAGGAGTCTGGCAGTTTCAGAAGCAGAGGGAAATTTTTGAAAGGAATTTTACCTTCTGAAGATGGCAGGTCAGAGGTTAAGATGGAGAAAACAAGGAACCTCAAATAGCATGGGGATTTACATAACATGAATGGCGAGAACAGGCCGTTCAGCCCAACTAGGCTCGCCAGTTTCTTTATACCATTGTGAATATTTCACTTCGGATACTCAATGACTTGACGGTATCTAGCTTTAAGTCAAGCCTGCTCTTGAAGACTCCCCAGGTCTCTGCCTCAACAATATGGTCAGGCAAGCTATTCCACATCAGAATAACTCTTTGGGTAAGAAATATTTCCAAATTTCAGAGCTAAATTTACCTTAAGTTAATTTCTATTTGTGACCCCAAGTTCTACTTACAACACTTGGTCGAAGGAATCCTCCATTATTCACTTTGAGGTCTTCAAATATGTTAAAGGGATTAACAATCAGATCACCCCTGAGTCTCCTTTTCCTAAGACTAAAGAGATTAAGGATCTTCAGCCTCTTCTCATAGCTTTCATCTTTTATACCCGGAATTAGCATAGTGGCTCTTTTCTGTACTTTTTCTAGAGCCTCGATATCGTTCTTAGAGTATGGTCCACAGAACTGTACACAAAACTCCAGATGTGGTCTGACGAATGTGTTGTACAAAAGAAGCATCATCTCCTTGGATTTGTACTCAATATTTTTGGCAATGTATCCCAGCATTCGATTGGCTTTTAACTGCTACGGCACAATGGCTAGAGCCTGTGAGGGTTTAGTCAACAATCACTCCCAGATTATTTTCATGTGGAACACATTCCAGTTTTAAACCTCCCATGAAGTAATCCTGTCTAATGTTTTTATTACCTACATGTACAACTTTACATTTCGCTACATTAAATTTCATTTGCCACATTTCTCCCCAATTCTGGATTCTATCCAAATCATCCTGAATCACTTTAGTGGACTGTAAACTATTTGCCAAACATCCCAATTTAGTGTCATCTGCAAATTTAACTCACCTGCTCTCAAAATTCCTATCAAGGTAATTAATGTAGATGAGGAACAGCAGTGGTCCCAACACCGATCCCTGGGGGACACCACTCCCCACCATACCTAGCTCAGATGAGATACCGCTGACCACCACTCTTTGTGTTCTTTCCTATAACCAGTTTTGAATCCACTTCAGAATACTTCCTGTAACTCCAATGGAGCTCATTTTGAATTGCAAGTGGAGAAGGAAACTGCAGGCTTGTGGATATGGGAGGCTATGTTAGATTTAGCATTTTCAGAACTAAGTCTCTAACAGATGGTAAAATTTAACTCCAGAAAAACAGTGACTAATGGCAATTGTGGGAGTCTAGGCTTTTGACATTCTGATTGTTCTACTACTTCTTGTGGTCAGTCAAAACATAGCGAAGGTGCTCTGCAACTTCCAACAATTGCAGCCACACCTCCAATGTTATTTTGATAGTTGAGAGCTCCAGGTGCCTATGTCACAGTTGTGTTCCACAGGGGAGAGATGTCTGGGGGAAATGCACAGGGGTGGGCCATTTAATCTTTAATGGAGTGCCAAGAAACTTCAGTCATGCCCTTCCATGATGAAAGAAAGGGATAGATGAGAATGGATGAGCAAAAGTGCTGAGGTGAATTGCTGCTTAAGAAGCTTTAAGAAGTCTCCTCAGCAGCCAGAGACTAAGTGAAGTGGGAATGGGAGGCGTTAATGAGGGCCATTAGTGGGGAAATGATAGACCAGAAATTTCAAATAAACCTGCTTTAGCAAACATGAAAAATTGCAGGAGTTGTTTCAGGTTTTTGAGAAGAGATCAGTCACAGTGGCATTAGCGAGTCTGAAGGGCATCACCGGATACCCATAATATTAAATGTCTTTGATTTTTTACCTCTTTGGATCCACACCAGGTGGTATGCATTACAGAGGTTCTGTTTTGGGGAAATGGTGGCCCGTTGGGGGATTCAAAAAGCAATGTTCACATGGAAGTTGGTACTGTGCTTTCTTGGCACTGCAGTAAAAATTAAATAGCCCATCCCTGTGCATTTCCCCCAGACATCTCTCCCCTGTGGAACACAACTGTGACATAGGCAACTGGAGCTCCTAACTATCAAAGTAGCATTGGAGGTGTGGCTGCAATTGTTGGAAGGAGCAGAGCACCTTCGCTATGTTTTAACTGACTACAAGAACTAGTTGGACATTCAGAATGTCAAAAGCCTAGCCTCCCACTATTGTCATTCGTCGCTGTTTTTCTGGAGTTAAATTTTGCCATCTGTTAGAGACCTAGTTATGAAAATGCTAAATCTAACATAGCCTCCTATATCCACAAGTCTGCTGCAGACAAGAAAGTGCACAGTCCTATTATTCCTCCCTCCAGCATCCTGTAAATGAATTTGGTGATAGGTAAGATAGTTTCT
Organism: Gymnothorax reevesii; assembly: GCA_029721435.1. Taxonomy (NCBI): domain Eukaryota; kingdom Metazoa; phylum Chordata; class Actinopteri; order Anguilliformes; family Muraenidae; genus Gymnothorax; species Gymnothorax reevesii. The sequence continues at coordinate 23,418,770 of CM056574.1, read as the reverse complement.
TAACTTATATTAGTTTAACCTTTAACTTATCAGCCTGTATCTATTCTTTGTTGTGTCTTTGTGTGTCTTGTGCTATTCATGTATACCCACTGCAAGACAAGTTTTCCTTTGGGACAATAAAGTAAAATGAACTGAACTGAACTGGAATAAGGAGTTAAAGTTCCTAATGGTGATTTTATTAAGTGCTCAGTAATCAATGCAAGATCTTAAAAGAATCATTCTCATTCTTTACGAAAAGGAATCCAGTGGTAGGGGACAGATGTGCCCAGTTACCGAGGAATCCTGAATATAAGAATCCATGGCCTTGGTTTTGGGCACATATTAGTCAAATATCCATTACCAACGAGAACAGCACAAGGGATCAACTCTATTTCACAGTCGAAAGGTTATTGTGAAGGGAGTTCACTGGCCTGTTATTTGCTAAAAAACCTCCCCTAGCTTCCAACACATACCAAAGAGAGGCCGGGAACAGAGTTGATGATGGGAATTGTAACAGTTGGCCCTGAGTGAACTTGCAAACCTGGTTTAACTTGAGCAGGAGATGAGTGGAGTATAGTAGGTTGCCATAGAACATCACTTAGACTGTAAATAGTCATTAGCTGGCTGCATACAACTTGAGATGTAGCTATTTGATTTCAGCGCTTGAAACTCAGTTAAGGCCCAGCTGCTCTGCAACAGCTTTATATATTTTGAGAATGACTGATAAATCTCTTCAGTTTATGTAAAAACTACAGTATATGGATTTATAAACAGAATATAATAGTCTCTCAAAAGCAGTTCAATTCCTGATAAAATTGTACATTATTTTTTTCTAAGGTACAATTAGTATGCAATAGACACACTAGAATACAAACGCCTTAACGCCTATGAAATTATGTTTCTCGTGTGCAACTCGTATTGCTCTGACATGCACAAAAGCTTGGTGTCTAGACTTGAAGAAGCCAGCTACTGTGAAGGTCTATTCCTGCTCAGCTTTTCAATTAGATATGGGCAAAGTGGTTTTTGAATGCTGATGTGGCTAATGATATTTTAACCAGCAGATCCTCCATTTACACAACAGGGTATCTCCCTGTGCACCGCCACTTAGGCACGCACACACTGTCTCTCTCTAGGTTGGCTGTTCAGGCTATTTAAGTGCCCAAGAGGAGTGACACTAAAAGATTTAATCCCAAAGGCAGTGATAGCTCTTTCAGGCAAGCCCACAAACAGGTGACCATTGGATGCTGAGTTCAGCTTTTTCCATTGCTTAATATGTGATCTTGCTGAGAGGACATTAAAAGATCTCTGTCATGCGCATTTACAATCCTTTATATAGGGATTCTTTAACGTGTTTTATTATTTTCTTTCTGAGGGTTGAAGCCATTTTGAGGCTGCTCTGTGTACAATAAGTAAAGTAGGTGTGGGATGAAAATGTACTGTAAACACATTCCCGGCATTTAGAGTTTGGGTTGTGCATCATGAGCTTTCTGTATCACTCTGAATAAAATGCAAGAGGAAACCAGTCCAAGTGTACATAATATGCAAACATACCATACAAATACAATATACACACACTCACTCTCTCTCTCTCTCTCCATCTCTCTCACAAACACACATGTGCAAACACACGTACACACACATAGGGTGAGCCAAAACCACCTGCCGAATATGCTGTTGTTCCACCGTCAAAATTGATGTCGTTATGAATGCCTGGATTAAGGGTTTCCCAGCCAAGCATTTCCCAAAGCATCATACTCCTTTCATCACCTGTTCTTCCACCCACAGTCCAATGGGGTGCCTTGCCTTCCCTTGGTAAACGGTGCGCCCATGCTCCAGAGATGTGTAACGTACTTGATGTAAAATGAAATGGCGTCGTCAGACCCTGCGACCTTCTTCCATTGCACTAAGATCCAGCCCTGATGCTTATATGTCCATTGTAGTCCCTTGTGATGGTGGATACTGAGAGGTCTGTGGCAACGAACAACATACTCAGCAGGGTGTGTTGTTGCACATTTGTTCTGTAACCATCATTAATTTTTTTTTTTTCTATGACTTGGGCCCCAATAGCCCTTCTGTCGGTTAAGACCATACAGGATTGCCTTCATTGCCCTTGAACGTCAATGAGCCATGGGCACCCAACACTCTGTTGCCAGTTTGTGGTTTGTCCTTTTCTCTACCACTGTCAATAAATACTCACCACTGCCAACTGCGAGGACCCCACAAACTAGCTGCTTTGGAGATGCTCTGACCCATTAGCCGGGCCATAAGGATTAGGCCTATGTTGAAGTCACTCACGTCCCATTTCTCCTGCATCCAAGTTGACCATGAGAGACGATTGTTTGCTTACCGTCTAAGATCTGTTCATTCCTTTGTTACAAGATGATTGATTTTATTTGCTTCATCTGTGAATGGTGATAATGCTTTTTCTCATTGGTGTGTATATACACCCAAAATAATACAACTGGTCCACGCTGTATCGCTGTATAACAGGGTTATTTCAGCCAGTTCAGCTGTTATCACTTATTTGAATGGGAGTTATCATAGGTCATCAGCATCACTGGTACGGGGTGGTACAGGCTAGTTTACCGATTAGTTGGTTGAGTGGGTTGTTATAATCGATCAGTAGCATTGATCCAAAGCAGACGTTCTTTTATAATGAGAAAGTGCACATTGGAAGCAGGCCAAGGGTGGTGGCTAGGTTAACAAAACAACAGACTGTGACATGGGAGTCTGTTTTTTCAATTCCTGTTTTCCCACTCTGAATTAATAAATATTTCCCACTGCAAGTCAAGGCTATCTTTTAAAATTGAAGCACCTATTAATAAAACCCCATAAGTCACACTTGACTTGACTTGACTTGTGGGGTTTTAGTAATCAGTGCTTAAATTCATGATTGATGTACCAATAAGCTTAAACCTTTCCTTAACCAGACCATAAACATAGCGTTGACACATCATAAAATTTAATTTGTTTTACTTAATTAATGTAATTATTTTCGAAGAGAGTGAGGCACTAGCAGGTTGAGTTTGGCACTCCTGTCCCATATCTATAACAACGATAACAGATAACAACAGTCATTCAACTGTGTATCATTGTTGAAACCGATATTTAGCCACAAAAATTTTATTTGCACAAATAGATGCTGTGATAATTTAGTGTCTAGGCTCTGACCTTGACATACTCTACAAGCTATCAACTTATTCACATATAATAACTTGCAGTAGCAGAGGGTGATGCAGCACAGCAGCCGGCACAGAGATTTGGCAGCACAAGCAGATCAGGAGGGCAGCTTAAATTATTCACCGTACAGAGGAGGGCAGCAGTGGTAGATCAGCATTGAAGCGTTAATCAGAATGAGGGAAGGTCTCAAGTTGTGTACCTGAACTAGCCTCACAAGCTAAGGTCCATTTACTTATACATTGAAAGGACAGTGTTTATCATTCAGATACATATTTTCTCAAACTAGCTGTTCTCTTCTGGCCAACAATAGTTTGAGGAAAAAGCTGTCATCTTACCTATATTTGTTGTTATGTTTCATGTCTTGTCTTTTTTTTTTTTTTTTTTTTGCATTTCAGATCAGTTTAGAGTCAAGAAAGAAAAAAGCTGACTAAATAAGAACAAAATCATAAGAATCTTTTGCCCCAACTCCTTTTTTGAATCTTTCCTCTCAGAATCTCTCCATATCTCTTTCCTCTTTCGCCTGCCGGCTCATGCTTTTCGGCTCCTTCATCAGAGGAATCGGCCTAATCTGGAGGCGGGTGGGGCCAAGGCTCCCCCAGAAGGAATGGCTCAAACAAGCCACAGAGCAGATGTATGGTGTTACATGGTCAAGCAGGCAAACACAAAAGGCCAAAAACAAAAGGCGTGAATTAGGGAGAGCCATTCAAAAGTGTGTTTTCAAAACAGCCCACTTTAGAACTGAGATACCTCTCCACCCTCTATTGCGCTACCCTCTCTCCCTCTTTCTCATTGCTCCTCTCCCATTGAGACTAAATGCCTCAGAAGAACTGAGAAAAAGGGAATAGTAAGAAAAGAGGTGGAATGGGAGGAGGTTTTCTCGCCAATTAGCGAAGGCTTTAGTAGGCGGTCGACCACAGTCTGCCCGCAAGGCAAGGGACTGGGGACTAAACACCACGAGCGCTCTCATCTACGACAAACAGCCTGGCACAGCCCGAAATTATGCTGGTAGAACTAGAGGCATTTTTGCCAGTGTGCATTGCCCAACAACAACACTCCCTCAAAAAAAAAAAAAAACAACCCGACAAATTAGAGGCCAAGACCATGACGGGAGATTCACACTCCAGGATTAACCGTGCCATCATTGTGCTCGAAACAGCCTAGTAATCTCACGTTGGTTTTCAAATGGGACTCCATTTCGAATGGACACCCGGTTCATTCCTTATTCATATCGTTTAGCCGGGTTTCTGTTCTTCCTTTCAGGTTCTTGTCTTTCAAACAGAGAAGACACATTAAGGCAGAGTGGAGGCTACCAAACCATTGAAAGAGACTAAGCCCACAGATAATGCAACATTGATCATGTGAGATGAATGATCATGTGACCGAATCAGTAACAAGACAGGAAGCTTAAACAGACCCAAACTAATCTGAATACTTCTGATGGTACAAAGGTGTGCATAACATTTTTCAAACTACTTGTGATTAAAGCTTCCAGTTTTCCTTAATTTCCTTCACGTCATCTTGACTAATTTCACTATTTACATCATATTGTAACCTTACATATATCTATGGAGTCATCGCTCATTTATACAGCATATTTAGTATTGTTTATTATAATATGTTGATTTTAGTTTCTGAATTATTTTAGCCACGGTGCAGCTGTCCTGTAGTTTTAGGTTTAAAGTAAGTTCTACTGTGTCTTTGTGTTTGGCAACTTTGAGTGAAGCCTGGGCAGGCGCATGAAAATAATAAATAAATAAATAAACATACGTGGGCCCCAAAGTCATAAAACTTAGGGCTGAGACAAAATTTTAATCATTTTGGTCCTGCACCCCTTCACAGCAGACTTGAAATTAATTTATCAAGATTAATCATGATGTGACATGTCAGTGATCGAGGAGACCTGGATGCGAGCGAACATCATTGTGAGTCTACAAAGGGCAGAAAGTAATGGCTTAAACAATCACTCAATCGTAACGTGGCCGTGAGCACATCCTGTCAAGGGGAAAGAAAGGATGACTCCGATGAATAAAAGTACAAGTGTGCTGTGGTGTTATTTCCTTTAGTTTTGGGAGAAAAGTGCACACAGGAAGTGCAGAGGAGAGGAGATAGGTCCTGAAAGCTGGAGGGTCAGAGAGCAAATTGAAGGGGTCAGTTAGTCTCAAGCCAGTCATGACAGTTTGGCTCCGGTTTCTTCCGCTTACAAATGTACCTCCTGGTTTTATCTTTTCCTGAAGTGTCCACTGGTACACTGCAACAGTTTTCTACAGTTATACAGATCCTGGTGAACAATGCGGAGCAGAAAGAAGCAGATCCCCATTTTAATTTTACACAGATAACAGTGAGGATCAATGAAAAATCAAAATGGATTGTATTAAAGGAAATCTGTACCATCAGTTGATAAAGCAATGAAAATTTTGCCGCGCAATCTTGAAAAGAGAACAGGAACCAGTGGTGAAATGTGCGTATAGTTCCGCTATCTTTCTTATCATGACAAAAACCAGCTGAAAATGTGATTCCTCACAGTTTTACATCATTAGTTGAAACAGCATGCACAGCAGTTGTCATTTCTTTTCAAACGGGTGTTTTCAGATTTCTGCTAAAACCAAAATCATTCTGAAATAATTGATTTTGTATGTGTGTACGCAAGCTAAAAGCAACAACGCAATAAATACACAATACACAATAAATATGACTTATGTTTCAACTCACATTTAAATCAAGATTGCAAACAAAACATCATCCAGTAACATAAATGATGACCATCTTCCCACACCAGTTCAGTTAACCGCTATAGAGAAAATACTGGCACCGATTCTACCCTCTTTAATTTAAGTATGGACACCCTTACGGCAATCAAAAGTTTGTCCTCACTGATTGTCAGCAACATCGCACATCGACCTGCCTCCAAGAAATAACAGGTTATTAAAGATTTCAAGCAAAATTCCTCGCCAAAAATATAAAGCATAGAGCAAAAACTCTACACCTGTATGGCAGCAGTGTTTAATAAATTTTTTGTGATCCCATACTCGTGCAGAAAAAACGTCATTCACTAATTCCTATGTCACACAGTGTGTCTTTTTCTCACAAAGACAAAATATGAGCTTGTTATAAGTTACTGTTCACTTGTTCAACTGTTTCACCTTTATGGGTATATCTTTAAACATTAGGCAAAGAGATATGGAAAGGTTACAAGATTTTACATCAAATATAGCACTAAATACTTATTGAGATCCCCCCTCTTGTTTTGACCATGCACACACCCACTCATTTCTAATATCAGTATTTACCGCTAACTGCGGGGAAACTGTGCCTTAACAAGTGGAGTAAAGACAGGTGCTGATCACAGGTGTCAGAAGCACAACATTCAAGAGCTTCCACACAGCATCAAAACCATTTACTTGAAGCTGACAAATCATTCAGGATATCAAAGGCCTGTTCCGCTACAGCTCTCATAGTGGTTTTTTTTTCTCGACCAGCACCTAACGAAAGAAACCTTTTTCTCTCTCTGCATTTCTCACTGAAAGAATAATAATTTGTGATTGGGTCCATCTAAGTGAAGCAATTTGGCCATTTAACTGCACAAAACCAAATTAATGAGCCAGTTTCAACTAATGTTGGCCCTGTGTCAAGGCTAAATATCGTATAAAGTACACTTAATGAGACAAAAATGTTGCCGATGAGGTGAACCAGTTTGACTAATTGTGAAACTTGTCAATGGATAAGCAAATTTAAAATTGAAATTATTATTATTAGTAGTAGTATTATTAATTATGATAATAATAGAGCAAATTGAAATTTTTTTCAAGGAAATCAAAGATCTTAAGTCTAAATACATAGCCAACACAATTGTTTACACAGGAAATTTTCTGCAATGTCAGTCCTGTGAAAACCCTGAAATAATGAGAGGCAAATGAAAGCAGCCTGGGAGTAGCCTGTGAGGTTGACCTCTCAGGAGCATATGCAATATAGTGAGTTACCCAGGGTCAGAGGTCGGCATTTTATGCCAGCAAACATACTGCCCTGTGTGATTTTACTATGCGTAGAAAACACATGAGGTCAAAACAACGTAGTGCAGGTGCACAGCGTGACCTGGCTTCCCCTTTTGCAATCAGTATGAGCGAAAAAAACATGAAAGCCCACAAGTGTGTCAGAAATCCACTGTGTACAAGATGGCTGCACTCACCACCTGCATGTTAAACACCAGAAAATGACGGTCATTCCAGAGATGAAGAAGGTGTTTGAGATTATAATTTGAATGAAGGCTGTTTAGGCTGGCTTTGATGTCGAGTGACGCGGGAAAAAGGGAGATTAATCCTACTGCATTTAAGAGCAAGACACATGCTTCAATCTACAATAGAAGGGGCAGGGGTAATGCATGAAATAAATCAATCACTTACGCAGCCAGATTCTCACTGTTACTGCACGAGTCGGTGATGAACGCCTGTAACTGCTAGACAAATGGAATTAGACTTGTGGAGCTGTTTTTCTTTCTTTCGAATGACACACGTGTGAAGATAATCAGGGTGTTTTTAAAGCTACATGACAAAGTGGCTGTTTCTTGGCTCCCTAACCTCGGCAAATTGAAACATTCACATTAAATGCCCAGTGTTAATGATACATCTTCCTTTCTTGGCCAAGAGTGCATTGATTTCGAAGGTTGCCTGCTCTTTGTCATTGTTGACTGACTGTACAAGGAAAGAATCAGGCTGATTCAATCTTACAGCCAGTTAGTGGCTTTCAACGGTAAGGTGTGACCTGATGTAAAGATGTAAAGAGACAAAGATGTAAACTGGGGAGACATTCATTGGAAATGACAGGGAGCGACAGTTGGGGACAGCGCTGCAATGCGTACGTGTCTGCGAGCCAGCTGAATTATACTGCACACCCACCCACAATCCAAATATGTCCATTTACTTAGTCATGCGAGAAATGCCAGCTTGCTCAGATAGTCGTTTTATTTTTTTTCTCTTTTTTGCTCTCCTGTTACCAACGATACGATTTTTGTGAAAATACAATGACATTATCTGCTCTGAGACTCCTGAGAGAAAAAAAAATCACAGGAGCATTGCTCCCCCTAGAGGACATTATAGGTAATATACGAATAGGTGATGAAGAACAGTAGAACACAGGCACTAGATAAATCTAGTTAATAATGTCTTGCTCATGTTAATGCTACTAACTTTCATCAACTCACCTACAGTGAGGTAATTGTTTTGAAAAGCTTCAAGCCATCTGAAAAGGGCAAGGAAATGAAATGACTCCAACAAATGTTTGTGAGGACATGCCTCTGCACGTTTGTGTGTGGGTGTGTGTGTGAGAGAGAAAAAGTTGGGGATTCACAGTCATCTCTTTTTTCCTCATTGTATCATTATGAATGAAAAAAGATTGACCAAGCTTTGACCATCTGATGATAAAAATTATCTCAAGTGATGCAAATTTGTATTCTTTCAACAAATTATATTCATAGAAGTTATTTGTCTGCTAAACATACAGCTTCACACATATTCAACAGACACTTTGAAGTGTAATTTCTTTTTCCCAGATCGCATTAATTAAAGAAAAACTTTAGGATACAATAGCAACAATGGCATAAACTCTCAACCAGCTTTCAAACTACTGTAAACTGCGGTTTGTAAAGAATTTTTTAGGTGGGACCAATGCCACTTGGTCAAGTGACTGTAGTTTTAAAACAGTGTTATAACCCCAATTTGAACGCAGAATTGTTGATAATGTGTGAAACAGATCAAATTTGTGCGTCAAACCTGTCATCAATGCATGGAAACATCCCTCTGAAGTGGGAATATGGTTAATATAGCACTGCAGTCGTTGCAGTTAGAAGGAGTTTGAGCGCATTGGAACCCATTAAGGAGAAGATTACTGAGAAAATTGAATTAACCTTGCATTATACAGCATTATAACCACACTAAACAAAATTATAAACGCCCCATGTCAAATTTTTTAGTTTCTATTAACAGCAAGGCAATCAGAGATAGCAGACCTGGCCCCAGCCACGGGCTGACAGACAGAGTGACAGACACACACACACACACAGACATGATCATTGCTTTACCTGGCCCCCTAGGGGAGGGGCCAGGTAAAAAACTGGAACCGGGATTCGTCTGTGAATAGCACTCTTCTCCAGTGTGCCAAGGGCCATCGAATGTGTGCATTTGCCCATGCAAGTCGGTTTTGACGCTGGACAGCGATGAGATCCAGACCACAGTGAGGACGCCAAGCGTGCAAGTTGGCTTCTCGCAGGTGGTAACGGACTGCCTGTGGTGTGATGCGTCCGTTGTGCAGACCAACAGTCTCATCCGCTGTGCGTGTCACTGATCTGAGCCGATCCTGCGGGAGGACGAGCCGGATGTAGCGACCTTGAGCTGGTATGGTCACACGTGGCCGACGTGGATGAGGTCAATCCGCAGTACTGCCCGTCTGTCGGAAATGAACTCTCAAACAGCCTATTATCCTATAGTTAACATTCAGCTGCACAGTGACCGTTCTGGTGGACATCCCTGCATCCAGCATGCCAATAGCATGTTCCTGTATGACCTGAGACATCTGAGGCATGATGACTTTTAACAAAATTTGACATTTTGGGGTGGCCTTTTATTGTCCCCAGTATAAGGAGTGTCTGGCTACTGCTTATCCTGTCTGATCACCGTCTGGAAACACCACACCCATGTACTGAGTGAAATCACTGCATCACTGAGCAAATGCTCACTGATAGAGAGACGGATTAAAAATGGTACACAAATCAAGAGAAATATCCCTATTGTACAGGTAAAAGTCAGTATATGCTCAATTAGAGTTGTTAACTCCATGTGGCATCAATATTTGACATGGGGCTTTTATATTTTTGTTCAGTTTACAACACTCCATCTTCTCATGTAAGTGACAACACTTATTTGTAAAATTCAGACCAACATTAACACAAAAAGGCTTTACAGTGTATATGCTTAAATCAGCGTTACGTTATCTCTTGTGTTTTTGAAATTGTCGCCAACTAAGTTGTTTGGAAGGGCAGTGTACTCATGTATACACAGAGAAGAGCCTATGCTCACACATGCGTTTGTCTGAACATGTGTCTTTGTTGTAAGTTCACACAGGAGAATGTTTCCTCAGCGCTTCGTTGGTGTGGGTAAACGCGCAATGTAACAAGAGTGTCTTAAGCTTCCCTATGGTTCTTTAGAGGTTTTCTACTGGTTCTTTACCTGGTAAACTAAATAAAAGTAAGTTGGAGAACCAGTAGAGAACCTTTTAAGCCCCTGTATTGTTCTTTAAAGGTTCTTTGGCTTAGTTTAGATTACTTTAGTTTATAGGAAATAGAATAAAAAAAACACTGCATTAACATATCTTACAAAGAGAATAATAATAATAATAATAATAATACATTTTATTCATAGATCATCTTTCATACAAAAAATGCAGCTAAAAGTGATTCATAAGCAGGAATAAAATCAAAACAGTTACAAAGCAAAAAGACAAGAGTTTAAGAACAAATCATACAGAAGATCTGGGAAGTAACATAATACATACACTACCTGACAAAAGTATTAGGACGATCCTCATTCTCACTCAACCTTTGATGTACGTGCTATATTACACATGTGAGCGTTGTAGGAATTTAATGGTGTCCTAAAATGTACATGTAAACATCACAGAACATTATTTGAACATTTGGGGATGCTACAGATATACAAATTGGCATATTTTTCTCTGCATAAAAAACTCTCACTTTGGGTCTGTAATAAATAAGAGATATTATAATAAATAGTGCTTGCAAGATGGTAATCTTCAAATTAACAAGTTTGGAATTGTGTCTTTGTTAAAAATGGAAGACCACGGCTACTATTAGTTCAATCAATATGATCAGGTGTGGCACATGGGATGATTTTGATTCTCTATAAAAGGAGGGTCAAGACTTAGAATAATTCAGTTTGGTGTATCCAAAATGGGGTCTGTATTTTTATTTGAATAAACAACTATTTCCAAATATGATACATTCACTATTTTCAACTGCACTGTAAGAAAATCACACACATAAATAGTGACGTCCTAATACTTTTGTCAGGTAGTGTAATTAAAATAATTGAGCCATTGATAAAATGAAGGGATAAGAACAATAAAATGGTAAAAAAAAGAACAATAAAACAGGGAGAAAACCAAAGAAGTAAAGCAGCAAATATTCTAGTGCCCTCCACGGAGGACCTGATAAACTACCCATCATCATGGCAGACCAGTACAAACGCCAAAACGGTTAGTCCGGCATATTCCATTCTGTTAGCACCATTTGGTTCAGGTAATATAGTGCAAAATGGCACTTCTAATGGTTCTATACGGCACCATTTGACAAGATGAGTACCATAAACCGTAGCACCTACATGGGTTCCCCTATGATTACGAGCCAAAGAACTGCTTTCAGGTAATGTTTTGCACCATTTTGTTTGGAGTGCTGGTTCTGAAAGACTGATAGCTGTCAGTCATAAGTCCAGTTGAATCCATACAAGCCCAGGTAGAAAGGTGATTTTCCCCTCCTGAGAGGTCGTCTCAGATCTCACTTCTCATGGGCTTGTTAGCGCTGACAGTGGCGTTAAAAAGTCCATTCCTTCCAGCAGGAACATAAGCCGACTTTCATTTGTGTCATTTCTTTGGGTAATTGTTAACAACAACTTTTTTTCTGCTACAGACTTGTGAATCTCCTTTCTTGTTGGACACTTCTGGTGTCTGATATCTCTTCTGTCTGTCATGGCCATCTGCGAACCAAAGCATTTTGCTATTAATTTACTTTATGGATGGGGTCAATCTCTCATTTAAATCATCTGCCAAATCAGAAATTTACTACAAATTAAATACACTCGAGCAACATTGCTCAGTGTTCCTAGGGCTATGTGATATAAGCGGACACTATTGTGACCAACTAATGTAATGGATGGGAGAGGTTCTTCCAAACATACACAGGTTACATGGTCGCAACACGTAGATATAATTCGGGTATACTAGCATCAGGAGGTCGCAGAGGCGGCATCCTGCTTCCTAACCCCACTCAAGGTTCCTTTAAAGAAAAACACCCACCCAAGGAGATGAGGAAAGAAAAAGTCGAATACTCTTAATTGTCATGTTCACGCAATAACTCATGAAAACGGTGCAGCTCAAACTATCACCCAGGCCTTCTGCTTACCATCCACACTCCTTCCTAACTCCAGAACCGACAGAAAAGGGCAATTTCACCCCCACCCCACAGTAGAACACACTCCTACACAAGTCCACACAGAATAAGCTCCCCATGTCTATGCACAGTGGACACGCTCCACACCACCTGCTTAAGCGGGAGTGACATACAGTCAGACGAGAGATGTACCACCACCAAAGGCCCCTGGTCAGGTCCCAGGTCGCACCACTACTTCTCCACTCTCCATAGAATAATTGCTGACTAAGGCACAGGAACATGAATGCCAGAGACTCTCGCCTAATGTGTGAGACTTGGCATCTCTGCAACTGTTGCAGTATCCTGAAAACGACAGAGCTCACAATCCTTGTCTTTTTTCCTTCAATTGGAATTGGTTAAGTGTACAGTAATTATTAGTTAGACATTTGTTTGGTGTATAGATTTTTCCGATGTAATTTACTGAAATGCAAATTATCACCGGCACTAGGCCGATTACTTTTCCTTCGCATGATATATGTGACTTGCACATTTACGCTGCATCGCAATATTCTCATGTTTGTCTCGTGTATTTCTCCCGATAATCTTGCGTAGAAATGGCACTGTCTGCTGGCCTGAACGGTATGCCTGGCCATATTCCTGATCAGGACTAGTATCAGCTGTGACACTCCCCTGTTGAAACAACTGGTGCTGTCTCAGATACTGACTGATTCAGCAGGACAATCAATAAACCTCGCAGGACGTTCCCAGACCCTCGATTGGAAATTGGGTCAACTTCATCACCAATTATAGGCAACTGAACTGCATTTTCAATAGGCCAAATGTTTGCTCGTTTGAAGTCCAAGCCACTGTGAGTGTGATGTTGAGTCTGTATTGCTCCTGGGTTGTTGGATTTAAACATTGCCAGCTGCGAAAAGGAAGAACTGTTTAAGCACTTCATATTCTGTCCAGCAACAAAATGTACACATGTACATACAAAAAGTATGTTTTAAGTGAAATGGGGAGAATTAAAAAAAATAATAAAGTAACCATTACTTTTGAGCACCAGTTTATGTCACAAACATATATTTGAAGTTCTCTTCAACTATAGCCACAGACATTTGGTAGGGTAAAGTTGGTTGTGAGAAGCAGCACACAGGCTCATCAGTTATGTTATTATTAAAGCATAATGTTTTGTATTTAATATGCATTTTGAGTGTTTGTTTATGATGTTCTAATTGCTCTATAATTGTAATTTCTATTTCTTTATTTTTGATTTATTTTCATTTAAATTTTAATTGTACACACACATTTCCAGTCAGGGGTGCCAACAATTCTGGAGTCCACTTAATGCATGCTGGTAGTCACACTTATTTTACATTGATGATGATGCTAGTATAAAAAAATACAATAATGATGGATAATCCATATTAATATCTTCAATAGCAGAACACATAATTCCATACCCAACCACAGGCATACTTGCTGTCTATTTTGGATACATTTTTGTTCGCACCCAGCGGTAGAATGACGGAGTAAGGTTTCTCTTCAGTTTTCACGTGGTTCTCGCGAGTCGTGGATGCACAGCCTCATGTTTCAGACAAAAAAATAAAAAATCAAATCTCACCTCGCAAAATCTCATCATATGACGCCCTCAGTGTAGCCATCTAATTAAGGGCCATTCCGGAAGGGGCCCCCAATTACAGAATGCTATGGAATCTTTACAATGCATGCACAATTACACTGACAGTGTGATTGTTATCCATATTCTCAGATTCTCCAAAGAAAAGCCTTCACTTGGCTCCTGAAATTCTCTTCCTTGCCGTGACACAGATTAATTACAGTGACTTAATATTGTCACATGATTAAATTAATTTTGGCAGGCAGGGGCATTGAATTATGGGTAAGGCAGTGTTGGCATTAACCAGATATTAATAATGGAAACACGCAAGGGCCCTCGGCCAGAGCATGGAGTACAGATACTGACGCAATAGAAACAGTCATAATTATACAATGAATAATCATGTTGTCAACTTGCTAATGCTGTACAGTACGGCCATGTACAACAGACCGTAAATCAATCTTTCATAGCTGAGAATTCATTAGCCTGAAATTGTACCGACCAAAGCCATTTGGTTGGACAGTATAAGACAGGATATCCAAAATGCTTGAAAACAACTCCTTTCTGGAATGGGAAAGACTATTACAGAAACTAAATATATTGAAAGTGCATTTTGATAATTAAAATAAGAACATATTGCATTACACTGTACATGTGCAGTAAGTATTCCAACCTTCATGTATGGTAAATGGACTGCATTTATATAGCGCTTTTTAGTCACATGATATGACCCCAAAGCGCTTTACAACTTTTTGCCTCACATTCACCCTGATGTGGGAGGCTGCCATGCAAGGTGCACATCAGGAGCAGTGCGGGGTTCAGTGTCTTGCTCAAGGACACTTCGACACGTTCTCTGGAGGAGCCGAGGATCGAACCGGGAACCTTCTGATTCCTGGGCCGCCCGCTCTACCTCCTGAGCCATGCCGCCCCATGTATGGCAACATTTATAGCTGTGATGGACTTATTAATATGCAAATACTCTACATGTAAAAATATTACAAACACTGGGCCAAAATATTGCAAACACCTTGCATTTCTCAAAATATGGCCGGCTTTTCTTAACTTAAGGTATATTTTCTGCAATAAAAACAAATAGTATAACATAGAAACACGTATCTTCACTAGAAAAGCGCAAAATTATTTGCTAACAGATATACAAATTCAAAGTCAGCTTTCTATAAAGTACCCTCCCTTAGCCTTGATTAAATCCTGACATATCCAACATGCAACATGGTCTATTTTGCTCTTAACATTTCTAATCAATGCACTGTCTGAAAATGAGAGAAATGTGAGCGACAGAAGCAGGTTTCCTAGTTGGCTGGCTGCTTCAATCACAACAATCTTTAATTGCACCCTGGACCCTATTTCAAGAGACAGGGCTGTTGCAAGGGGGGAGCAAGGCCCTGTGTGATCTTACTGTGAGAGGTCCTATTCATTAACATGCATGCCCACAAATCACGATCACACAAACATAACTGTTGTAGTTCTACTGCATGCAGCAAGTCTGGCCAGCAACGTGGAGGTGGGCAAATAGTTTTTAATTTAAAGTATAAGCAAGTTGAAATCCAGAAAACCAAGACGAGTTGGAACGTTATCAAAACAACATAACTTGTCTTAGATGTTAAAAGACCAGACATGTTCTCACGAGATAATATAATCGAGTACTATTTACTAATAAAGTGCTTCCCGTCATATTTTCTGTAAAATTAGCTAATTAGCTCAGTATTAATCATCAGTAAATGTCAGGTGGCATTCTGTATGTCTAGAAGTCTTAAACAAATGTAGCAACAACTGCTGGGGAAGAAATGATGATATCCAATAGATACACATAGCGAACTGCGAGTGCAACAAAGACATTTCTTCCAGTGTCACAAATTTACAGAGCAGAAAAGTAAGCTTCGAAGTATAAAGTCCGAATAGACATCCTAGAATAAGACATTTTTTTCACGTGATCATGACTGTGCATAATGGATCTGGCGCCCAGAAATTTAATTTAAGGTGCATGTTGGGTCAAGACCAGTTATAAAAAATCATATGGCCAATTTTGAAATTATATAAAAAAAGGCTCTAGGATTGAAGGCCAGGCGTGATGCCCTGTGCGATCACACACCGCAGAGCCTGCGCGGCGGTTCTGAAGAGAGATGTCATCCAGTGTCAGCACTACAAGAGCTGCAATTTTTATTCATGACCACATCACCACCTCCTCTTCCCCGTAACCCTCCCCACTCACTCTCCACCCATTTCTTCTCTTT
This sequence comes from Gymnothorax reevesii, assembly GCA_029721435.1. Taxonomy (NCBI): domain Eukaryota; kingdom Metazoa; phylum Chordata; class Actinopteri; order Anguilliformes; family Muraenidae; genus Gymnothorax; species Gymnothorax reevesii. The sequence goes on along the minus strand of CM056574.1, from coordinate 23,402,593 downwards.
CTCACTCATTTTTCCCTCCTTTTCTATTCTCCTCTTTCTAAGGTAAATTAATTCCGAGGCTTGCTTGCCCACTGACCCATGTCCACTGAAAAGGCCGAGGTCGTCACCATGGGGCGATTCTCACCGCCTCTACCTGCTCACAGCTGCATTTCCAGCCCCAGAGATTTTATTCAACCATTTTATCATTATTAATCGGGAAATTCTTATTTTTTCTAGCCATAAATGACTTACCTGCATGCAGGGGAACCAGGCTACATCATATATTACACTTCAAAGTCGTCTTAAAACTGAATACACTTATTGCAAATACTTACCATTGATGCAGATAATCGCGCTGCGGTCAGAAATCAGAACTGAATGTGCTTCTCTTACCGTCATCAGCAAAGACCTCAAAACAACATCACAAAGGAACCAGCAAAAGTCATCAAAATATACAATTCATATCACTATGCGGATTACGCTGCTCATAATCCTAACCATGGACATAATGACATGGTCATAATATTAATTAATAGTCTATTTATGATTATATAAGCTAGTGGTGGTGTTGCAAAGATTCTGCCCAAAACGGTAAGAGATTTCTGTATAACATGTTGCTTTCAGCAATACTGAAATATACAAATATTCATGTAAATGAGTCACCTTAAATATTGTATTATAGTTCTCAAGAAGTCCATCATTGTATGACTCAGCGAATTGCTCAGTCTATTTCTGAATATTTCTACCCCTGAAACACAAAATGCGGACACCAGGCATATGACAGCACAGAGAATATAAAATAAGGAACTGAAGAAAACAAATGAAGACAGACCTGTGGCCCCTGATGCCCTGCAGCCAGGAGATGACAGAAACTTCAGAGGGATGACAGAGAAATATGAACACTAGGTGAAGGTGGGCGACACCAGGTCTGCAGCACTGGGAGCTGAAAACATCACACTGAAATAACAAGTACGGCATTACCTCAGTGTTTTTCAAAACTGGGTCAGATAATTACATGAAATTCTCAAAAAATGCTTAAATAATATTGGCAAGAGAAATTCCCATCAATATTCACATTAATCTCCTCTCTTATCTGAAATTCTACGTGGCTAGAATCACAAACTCTAAACAGGCTGAGTGAAATATCGTCAAAGGTGGGTGAGTCAGGGTGAAATTAACCCTGAAGCCTATTGAGACAAATTGCTGCTAGAAACTTGCTTGTTAATCATAACTCTCTTATTTCAAGAGGAACTAACAACACTCACATATGGAGTTGAACATCATAAAAACCAAGGTTGAGTTTAACTTCCTAAAGCCCACCATCCCTCCCCCTGTCAATAATGTAAGCATAAAGGGATTTTCAAAGGCCTGCCATGAGTCCTGGGTGGAAGGGGTTACATACAACATACATAATTTCAACTGTCACTTTACTAGGTACACCTTTCTGGCACCCCCCAGTATCAGGTTTACTGGTGTACTGGTGACTGACAAAGAATGAGCCCAGCTCTCAGAACTGGAATCTATGTAATTTATTAATCTTGTCATCTCCAACTCTTGTTCACTTTTCAAATTCCTGCACGTACTGCCGAAAATATTCTTCAAGTGGGTCACCTTTGACTTGACTCTCTGCATTTGGGATGAGGTCATCCACAAAAGGTCATATACAATGTTGTACAATGCACACTGCCAAATATGGGGAAAAAGTGGGACAAATATATGCTTTTACCAGAATAAAAGCTCACTTCTTATGTTTAGAAGCTCTGAAATTCTTTTAGGAACTTTGAATAGAGGATGAATGTACAAAATCTGCAAACGGACATTAAAGCAAATGTCATCACCTCAATAGACCAATAAAAAACTGGGGGGAGTCTCTCAAAACGAGTTGGAGGATACAGTCGGGCGATTCAGAAACACTACACTGGATAGATTATTTCTTTTTCAACTCCAAAGCTAGATCTGAGTACAGCCCACCCACGCTAGGAGAAAGGGCTGAGGAATTCGCAAATCCCCTACCAATGGACAGCAGGTCAACTGTATGAGCTTGCATCAGACAGGGTCATGTAAGGAATGCTTCCCAAACCCACTCCTGATTTCATGGTGAATTTCAACCAAGAGCACATCTGTTTGCAGTCCAAAAATGTACCCCGAGGAAGTGGCCCAGAAAGGCGTCGCAGAAAAAAAAAAGAGGACGAAGAAAAAGAAGAAAAATAAATCCCATCAACGGTTCTCTTCGCAACTTTTTAGTTACAACCTGTTTTTCATTTATCCTTTATTTCGTATTTCTGAGGTCTTTAAGTTTTTATTCACTCAGATTGTTTTATTTATGCTGAAATTAATCTCATTAAAATGAATCCACTTTGGCGCAATGGCTCTGAAGAGCAAAAAGATCTATTGATATACTCTATCCCTGGACGATGGATCAGCGATCATCGTGGCGTGTCTGCTGTGCTCGATGCCTTGTGAGCTCTCAAAAGACCACAAATTTCAATGTTTTTGTTTCATATTGGGCATGGGCGTTGTGTGCGGTAAGGTCATAAAGCCTGTTTGAGGGGGTCCGGGGATACACGCAAACCAGTGGAATTAATTCACGAGAAAAAAGTTTAACAAATGCTTCACATTTTTTAATCATATAACTTTTATTTAAAAACCATATTTTTTATATGAGATATTGCCCTGTTTTGTTAAACATAATATCTTGGTAAGCATCGGCTCATAATAACTAAAACACCCATCAGAACAGAGAATTTATTTGTTACCGAAGGTGTCAATTTTGTCTCCTTAGCATACCAACCCTAAACATTTGGGTAACATAACGCATTTAGCTATTTATAGCAATCAAGTAGTTATGATCGACAAGGAATCAAGTGCAGAGGCAGAGTAGAAATCTGATGGTTGGGTCCAGCCCATATCTTACACCATGGCCTTGCGGCAATTGCCATGGTTGCCCCCCTGTGTGGTCGTAATGCCCGACTACTCAAACGGCGAGTTTGACTTGCCCTTTTCACAAATGGCCCTGGTGCCCAAAAATTACCCAAAGTAGCGATTTTTGACACAGCTGCTGAGCTTTGCAGCTCCCGCGGGCTTCTGAGCACTTTGTGCTACCAATGACACGCCCACTCATTCATGAATACGGCTACATTGTGTGAGGTTGGTATCCTGCAACAATACATCCTTCCGGCTTGAGAAAAATCAGCTCACATTATGTTTTAAGCACAAGCAACTAAATACTGTTGGTGTCAAGTATATATGAGTTTTTGGGCTGGGTGAAAACTGTGAATGTATAACTTTCCTCGACAGAGACTAAACTTTGAGAGCGAGCTGGAGAGAGCATTCGCTAAGAACGTTAACCTGCGCAGAGCGTCCACTGTGCTGTGCAGAACTGCTCCGCAGTAACAGTCCGTCGGCAGTAACAAAGGCCATCGGAAACCTCATCTTTCGAGGCTTGATAACCTAAACCTCTCGCAGTTTACTTTTCCCGAGTAGCAACAGTTGCTCAGACTAATTTGTAGAACCAACAGCATTCTAATTTATTTTTGATCGAATTGTTATACATTGCACCATAAAATTGAGGTGTTTTCTTCCACACATAAATGAGGACGTAAAATATGAATGTTTTTATAATCTCCATTGGTGTAGCTCGTGAACAGCACAGATTTGCGTAAGTAAGTTAGCAAGGCCCAGAAATAAGAAATAAGCCCAGAGAATCCGTTCTGAACGCAGTCATGGCTAAAGGCCGTTGTCTGGCATGATGCATGATGCTGAGCGACAACTGTAAGGATGGCGAAAATAAATGCCACGAAGTCAACGAAAGTTTTGTATTTTTGCATTTATATTATCAACCTTTACAATGCCAATTATACAAATGTTGGCAATAGGCATTCACTTTTTCATTATCATTTCTAATTATTGGGCATATATTGGTCTTGATTGTTCAGTCGATAAATTGGTGCAAGTTGAATAAAAAATGGAACAATTTAAAAAATTAATAAAATATTGGTGTTCACTGCGCTCCTATTTATGGATTTACACTGTTTTATCTATGTCATTATCACTTATTTTTCTTGCAAAATTGATTAATTTGGTTTTGGGCTTTGGTGCCCTACATTTTTGCTGTGATGCCCGAATTTTAAAAGGTCAAGGCCTTGTCCAAACAATAACTTGATTTCAGGTCTGGTTGGGTTTAATGTAGTAACATGGTAGACAGTGGGACGGAACCTAGAGAAGTATAGCACAGTCCAGGTCAGACTTTACAAATAAACAAATAAAGCAGTATGCGTAGCCAGTGCCCAGCTAGGGGCTTTCCGTGATGACTGTCAGATGGCACGTATCTTCAACTGCTCAATGTCATTTACAGCAGTCTTTGTTGATTCATTTTAATGTATCCCTATCGAACTCATCACTGCTCCATGTACGAAACTTTGAACTGGTTACCTCTTAATATTCGAAGACACTACCATTGGCTTCATTTTCAAACGTATTCACAGTAATCATCCACCAAACCTAAAACAATACTTAATATCATATATACTGCCTGCTTTTACTCCCTGAGACACATCCAGCAACCTTTCTTTTTAGCTCCTCAAACTAACAACGAAATTGGCAGCTGTGCATTCAAATTCAAAGCCCCATCATACTGAAACAATTTACCATCTAATACAGTGGTAGTCAACTCAGGTCCTGGAAAGCCGCAGTGTCTGCTGGTTTTTGACGTTACTCAGCAATTAATTGATGAATGAAAGCAGTTCATTACATGGTTAACTCATCTCATCTGGTGTCTTAGATTTAAACAGGGTGGAGAAAACCAAACTCAGCACACCCTGTGGCTCTCCAGGACCAGGGCTTGCTACGCCTGCCCTATAAACTATTATCTTTACTTTGTACTTCCACTTTGTCCGCATTTAATCTATGATAAATGTCCAACTACATTGACAAATGGTGGTTTCCACATAGACTTCTGTCACAACCTGCATGTCTGTTTAATTAGCTCTATGAATCTTGTGGGTAGTTCCTAGCAATTGACTGATTAGCTTATTATTCCCTTAGTGCGGGAGTATAGCTAACAGCACGGGGTGGGCCGAGTTTGGTTTTCTCCACCCTCTTTAAACCTAAGACACCAGGTGAGATGAGATGAGAGGAGTTTCATCAATTCAGTGGTGACTAACGTAAAAAACCAGCAGACACTGTGGCTCTCCAGGACCAGGTTTGACTTCCACTGATCGACTATAAGAATAACCACCTCATTTCATCTTTTCAAAAGCTCATTGTTGCCCACACTTAAACACAATGCTGCTGTTTGTAATGGTCATGTCTTCCCACTATAAATATCTCTAGGCGTCTGTTACCTTGTCAATAGTTCAGCATCATTGTCTTTTTTCAAATATATTTTTAATCTATTCATTAATTTCTTTTCTTTTTTTTCTGTCGCAATCATTTCTATCAACGTCAACTTTGTTTCCAGCGTTTCCAACTCCACTGTTCTGAATGCGGATGCGGATATTGTGGGCTTATGGGTATGATGAACGGGTGGGTGGTAAATGAGAGCCTAATGTATGTAACGTACTGTATTTTGTGTTGCATGTGTATGTTTGTGTATTTTTGGACTATAAGTTTTATGTTGGACCCCCTTGAATTCGAGATGGTTCATCTCAAGGAGCTATCCATTAATAAATTTCAACTTTCAAACTAATCACAGGAGAGAAGATTTCTAAGAGACACACAGGCTGCTGGATGGGAGGAGAGGCGAAAGGGACTCGCACAAGGGTTTTAACGCCAGTCAAACTATCATCTGGAGCTTCCATCATTAATGTCACCAGCAGCAAAGTGGCAGTACAAACAGTAATAATTCATTTAAGATATATTGCACCTTTCAAGCAATACAGTAAAAAAAAATATCTTGCAAACGCCCCTTAAAAGAGAAACAGAGGGGAAAAAATGTGCAAGAGAGAGAAAAGAGACATACTGAGCGGGTGAGAGAGAAAGGGTGAGAACTTAATTTTTTTGTGTAGAATTGCTGTTATGTCCTCTCTTAGTTTGATTATATTTTGGAGATTATTACACTGGCTTCATATTCTCTCAGGACCTCTTCATTATAGCTCTCGGCCTAAAACAAACTGATCCTATTAAGTGCCCTGTGGGTACTGAATGCAGTAACTGTGAATCATAGTTATGAAAGAATAGTGAAAAAGAATAGAATAGAGTAAATGAATTATCACCGGTTTCAAATTACAGTTCCAGTACTGACATGAGATAATCTGTTCATAGGCATCTAGTTTGGAATTACAGGTGTGCATAAACCCATTTAGAGGTGACAAAAAAGCTTTGTGAATACTTGTTTAAAATTTACAGCATCTTTTGGTTATGAGAGAGCTAATACATTTTTTGAACTCCGACTTCGCTGCCATTCGATCTGCGGCACCTTTTTGCATTGCTTTTGTTGTCCATGCCTTTTCACCCTCCAAGACAATACAAATGAGCTTAAATGTTTATTTAATCGCTCACAATCAACTGGCAAAGCACACAGCTGGCATGCAATATCAATCTACAAGATAATTACTGCCATGACTCATAATACAGTTATGCTGTGTACGTTCAATACTTTAGTACATCATTCTTCATTCACACATTTCAAATGTTTGTGGCAGTTTTAAGTGTAGAGCAAAGCTGTTGGTTGTTGCTGAAGGAATTGAAGGTGTTGAAATTAGTAAATATAAGGCTTCAAAAAAATATTAACTGTGGCCATATAGTTTTAAATGCTTATCTATTACTCCAAACAACCACAATTCTCACAATGCAACCGTTCGAATTCATAAAGTTGGCTAATGTAGATGCAAAGAAGCCAAACTCAATTGAGTTGTTAAACAGAAAGTTCACCAAAGGGAACCAGTCAAAAGAGACATTCATTCACAAATGCCATTTAGCTACTCTGCAAATCATTGCAGCTAACTGAATTGAATTCTTTGTGAGAGGGAAAGAGAGAAAGAGAAAAAAGACAGAGATAAAAGGGTAAAAGATCAGATGGACAGTAAAAAGTGGATAGCTAGCTGAGTGAGGGATGAACAGAGAATTATGTGCGAGAAGTCTATGAGACAGAAGTACAGGAAAGGGAAAAAGTACATTCTGATGCTTAAAGTGTTATATGAGGACAGGACTGTCACAAACATCAGGCAACCTGTCAGGGTGTCATTAAAGAGCAAAGAGACCAGACAGCTGAGTGTGTGTCCCAGTGCGTAAAATCATCTACAACCTGCCACAGAGGCTGCACTGATATGGCTGAAAGCTGCAGTATTTCACACTGAGAGCAGCGGCTTTAGTCATTAAAGGCAAGTTCGTCCACTCAATGTCAGTCAAAGTATCACCTCCTGGGAGTTATTTCAGCTCAAACGAGGACAACGTCTGTCTACTTGAATGAGAGAAGGTTGATGTTATCATAACTGGTTGCCGAATGAAATTTTGAAATACACGTTGAAATCACTCATAAATTCGGAATAAGATGTCAATTATTTTCATTTTTTTCCGCAGAAAATAAGCCAGAAACCCAGCCTTTTTCAGGTTTCAGTTCATCCAGAAGCAGGCACGGTGTCACTGGTGTGGCTGAGAACACTACTTCTCACACTACATACTGAACTACATACTGACTTTGAAGTCTGATTGCCCACAGCTACCTTATATTACGACACTTCATCACAGGCGAAAATAATAATGAGGAGCAATGATAACAGGCCTGACTTCTGGAGGGAGTGGGCAGCACACAGAATTATTGAAATCACTTAGCACCATTGAGAGGAACCTGAGGGAGGCCTGGAGATTGGTAATGAAAAAAACAGATCTTAGAGGCATGTTTGCTGGTTGGCATTAGTAGGGGCCAATGGCTGTCCTTAAGTCACAGAGTGGAAAGGACACAAGACTGTATTGGAGGCTACAAATTACTTTTGCTAATGGTGGCTGAACGCTTAGTCAGTCTATAAGTATTTGGCCGGAAGCACAATTCTTGAAATTTTGGCTCTACCTCAATGTATTTGTAATAAAACCATAAAGATGGGCTCGTAGTGTAGACTTTCCGGTTTATTTCCACTTCAGAGATTTAATAAATGCTTACATAGTCACTATGTAACTATGTATATAAGAATTACAACTAGTACTATACACCCCCCCCCCCCCCCCCCCCATTTTTGTACAAACAGCAGGTATTCTGCAGCTTTACCTTCAGTAGGTAAAAAAAACAAAACAGGCTCAGTTGAATTCAGGTTTAATGACTGACTGACCATTGAAGAATATCACTCCTTTTTGCCTTAAAAACACTTAAAATGCATTTCAGTACAGTGTGAGTCATTGTTAATCTGCATTGTGCAGTCCAAAGAGCATCAAAGCTTATCAGTACAGAGAGACAAAGTGATTCTGCTGCAACAAATGTTTTTGCTTTTCCTCTGCTAGGTTTGTTTAGATTTTTCAGCTTAATGATGCCTTGCTTCACTGGCAGTGACAGCTCTTTGGACTTCACATTCTGAGTCAACAGCAACAGGTTCCAAACACACACCTGACTATTGAACTGTTGAATTACAATTTGTCCAATTAATTTTGGTCCCTTGGGATGGGGAGGCCATGTGAAAGAAGTGCAGTAATTTATACACCAATCTACCGATTTTGATTTATAACTGTAAATACGTCACATGAAAGCTGGGGGTCTGCATGTTGATCTATTGTCTATGATTTAATTTTAATCACACTTTGCCGTTGTTGACATCTGAAATAGAAATAAGTTTCTAAGTGTTCAAATTGATGGACCTAGCTGCATGCACAATAAAACTAACGCACAGTGCAAAAGTCTGTATTTTACTTAAAACTATCTAAAACAAAAAAGGCGCACTCAGAATAAATAAACATATTAAATATAAAAAAAAATAATATTTTATTCCATTTTTTATTTAAAAAAAATACCATTTTATTCCATTGCCTGTCCTCCACTTTGATGGCCTTTATATCCAAAGTATTATATTTACAGAGGAGACGGTACAAACTCAATGTATCATGCAATGTATCAGAGCAGCTAATGAGCAAATTATCGCCCTTACATACAATAATTGATCATCTGAGCACGCACTTAGAAATTGTGTGCAGTTAAATACTCTATTCATATCCTTCAGGAGAATTAATACAAAAATGAAGGTAGTTAATTTCAACTAACATTAAAATAAAGTATTGACAGATGTGTCCCCCTCCTGTACTGGTAGCTTGTCACATTTGACATTAATGTTAGCCTGTGGTTATGCTACCTCAGGTCACGATTTAACCATAGAGCAGAAACTGATACAGTTCTCCCTTAACGAGGCCCTTCAGGATAGAGTTTTAGGGTCTTCGCTGTCACATCAGATACACAAATATTCACATTTCAAAATGTATTTTCTTCAAATGGGGGCTTGTTGAAGGCTATGTTCATACCAAAAGCACTGCGGGGATACAGCTGAAAATACTTTAAATGTTTTTTTGTTGTTGTTGTTTTTTTTATTTTTTATACCGAGAAACAATTACAAAAGAATGCCCAAATACCCACAGAAGAGCAGGATGGACAGATATTGATTATATATTGATTACTATACACTGTATCTCCGTGATGTGTTTCAAGCATGAAATTTTGGTCCTGAACACCTTTGTATGAAGTTTTCAACTTCTTGGTAATCTTGCTAATCGTGGCATAGCCTTCATCACTTAAAACAAGAACTGACCGATGAATTTATGCAAAAACATATGGCCATTCCTCTTACACAAGGTTCATTTCAAATGATCTTAAACTAGTTAGTTTCAAATTATCTATCCCATGCCCCATTCATCCTGTCTTGCCTTGAACAGTAAGCTCACTGATGGGTAACAGAACAAAATACATAACAGTGCATGGCCGGATCTGGGGGGGTGCAGGGGTGGCCTACGCCCCCCCCCCCACCCCCACCCCACCCCCAGATTTTTACCTCGGCCCCCCAGCGCCTCCTGACTTACTTTCTTATATTTTAGCGCAATTATAAGGAGTGCGCAATGCGAATTCAATGAGAAGCGTCTACAAAAGAAACGCATCTCTCTCTCCCCCCCCTCCCCTGGTCAACAATTGAAACGCGATCCCCCATCCCCCCCGCGCAAAACATGGAAACATCTCTACCCCCCAGGCATTGCACCACCAGTTTAAGCTGGCACACTGGCAATGACAAAACAGTGAATCATAATGTGCGCTCTTCGCACATATAAGTACCAAGAAATTGGTTGGGTATCTTGCGGTGAGCACAGAGTCGGCAGGACAAATATGAGGAGAGATGGGGGGGAGGAGAGAGGAAAGAAGGGGAAAATGGATCAATACTGCTCGGGGAAATAAGGTAGAAGGGGTTATTTACTCGAAATTGATCCGTCAGTGCCGCGACTGAGCCGGGGACTGCTTTTCTTGTGTTAACCTTTAAGCCTGAGTGTACTCAAGAACGATGAGGGAGTCCACTAACAGGTGTGCATGACAGATCGAATGAGGTCGGGGTGGCTCTGTCGCCGCTTGGTGCCTGTATGGTAACAGCCCCAAAGAAATTCAGACATCAATATTGATAATAAGGACTAATTTATCAAGCTTGGGCCTAGCTCTCCTGCTGAAGCCTACTGCTGCGTCTCCAAGGCCTCTAGTCGATCAATTCTGGCATTCGGCTTTCTCAAGCCCTCGGTGACATCATACACACTCTTTCACTGAATGTGCTCGCCCTGGTTGGGAAAAAATACCCTGGAGAATATGCCATTCAGTGCTAATCAGTAAAGCAGTATTAACTACCCTTTGACTGCTTAATCATGAACTGTTCATTTATAAATGTATTGTATACATACAACATTAATCTCAATATTGATATTGATAAATAGTTGCAAATATGATATTAAGGAGGCCAGGTTTACAACAAAAATTTACAGCTTTGTTTCTATATTGTGTGTACCCTGATCTCAGTAATGCATATGGTAAATGTTTAGAACTTCTTCAACAGAGCAGGGGAATCAGAGGACTGGAAAATTCACAGAGCATATCTCAGAGAATAATTAAAGTAAATAATATACAGTTTCAAACAAAATTATTCAACCACATTGCAAACTAGGTTTAATAGCAAAATTTACAAACTTTTAGCTGTTTGTGATAAACACATTAAACAAGAACATTTTAAATAGCTCGACAGAACTAATATTACAAACGGTTTCTCCAAATTAAACACAAAATGCCATATTAAATGACTACTGCAGTCTCAAAATGATTTAACCCCATGAATATAATCTGTCATAAGAGTAAATCTGCAAATCAGGTGTCGTCTAAAGCAGACCTACTGCAGCTAATCCTGAGCTTAAATTAGTTGCATCAGGTTTGCTTGAGATAGAAAACATCAAATACTTGCACTCACTAGGGGTTTGTTAACAGCGACATTTGATTGCACATTAGAAATATGGCTGTCAAAAAAATAGTCTGAAAAGCTAATAGAGGAGATCATTGCCTGACACAAACAAGGAAAAAGATACAAAAAGGGAGCAGAGGCCCTGAATTTTCATAGAGATACAGTTATAAGCATAGTTCACAAGCTCAGAGTTAAAGGAAGAGTGGCTACAGTACCTGGATGTGGCAGAAAGAGGAAGCTATCAATGGCTGTCACCAGATTCCTGAGGAGACGGGTGGTCAAAGACTCTCAAGTGACTGCAGGAGACCTGCAGCAAGACTTGGAGGCAGAATGCACTGAGGTTTCAGTTCGCACAGTAGGGCGCAAGACATACATCACAACTGATCCCAAAGCACAAGCTCCAATATGCGCAAAACCATATAAATAAGCCTCAGTATTTTGGGGATATTATTCTGTGGAGTGATTAAACAAAACTGGAATATTGTGGGCTTATGTGTCAGTGGTATGTCTGCAGGAGGAATAAAGAAGCATATGCTGAGAAGTACAAACTGCCTACAGTGAAGAATTGTGGGGACTTTTCGATGCGCTGCAGCTGCCTTGCTTCCTCTGGCACTGGAAACATGCAAAGTGTGGAGGGCAAGATGGATTCAGTCAAGTACCAGGATATCCAAGGAGAAAAAGTCATGCCATCTGTAAGGAAGCTGACGCTAGGGTGCCCATCTCAGTCGCCGCACTAAAACCCCATATAAAATCTCTGGTGGAGTTTGAGGAAGGCAGTAGCAGCATGCAAACTCAAGAACATTAGTGAACAGGAGGCCTTTGTCCATGAGGACTGGGCTAAGATTCCTTGGGAATGCTGCCAGAAGCTGTTGTCTGCCTATGCATCAAATCTCCAGCAGGTCACAGTAGTAAAAGGGTGCTCTACTAAGTATTAAAGATACTTGTCATGAAGGGGTTGAATAATTTTTAACTCACAGTAGTCATTAAAAGTGGCATTTTGTGTTGAATTTGGAGAAGCCACTTGTAATATTTGATATGTTGAGCTATTTAAATTGTTCTTGTTTGATTTGTTCATAGCAAACAGCTGAAAGTTGGTAAATTTTGCCAGTAAACCTGATTTGCAACAGGGGTTGAATAATTTTGACTGCAATTGTAAATCATTGGAAACACTGCTGTAAATAACGGATTTATGATGCTTCCAACTAAGGCTGTGTGATTTCATAGTCTGCATACTAGTTTAAATTTGTATGAATAACCATGTAGCTTAATTGTAATTGGGCAAAGTGCAGGGGAACTGGTTGGGAGTAATCATGCAGGTGATAGAAGTTTTACAACCCTGCAGCTTACTAACTGACTTCTGACTGGAATTTATTTATTTATTTGTTCATTCATTCATTCATTCAGAAGCATTTTATTTGGCACCAGAAATTGAGTTTCTCATTGTTTAAGACTGCCTCAGGTATAAAGGTGGCAGAAAAAGCTGTTCATCAGGTGGTAGTCAGTCTTACGCTCAAAAAAAAATTGTAGCAATTCAATATCATACAGTCCTGCTCTCATCCTAATCCTACTCAATGTACCCTGGTTAACATTCACGCTAATGGCAAGGTCCTGTACAGAGACATTAGTAATGGTTTAGACGCGTCATTTTCCAATATTTTATTTACCCTCTGCATGTGTAAAGGACAGCAATTCACTTCCAGAAGAAGCACCTGGTCGTACTATACCAGGCTGGGGGAGAACTGATGTTTCTGCAGGCAGTGAGAGATAAAACCAGTGGACTGTCCTCACTGGGACATATAGCTCTGAGAAATGAGCAACACTCCTGTGGAAAGCGTGCTGATCATCTATAATGTCATTAGCAGCTTCACATTCTGTCATCTGAGCCTTATGACCCAGCCCACTCGTGTACTGCAGACATAAGGGAAAGCAATACTGAGAACCTCCTCTGTGTCTCATGGGACCCATAAGTGATCAACTGGAATAATAATTTCCCATTTAACTGAAAGTGCTGTGCCATGATTGTTTCAAACCTGCTCGAATATTGTCTTCACCTCTTTTTGGAGGCGATATAGCTCATGGTTCATCAATCAGTTCCATTCTGTATAAAGACAGACTTGCCACCTGATATGGTGGTGTAAACAGTCTTGCTCACTTTGACCACATCCCAACTGATGCTAATTAACCCACCATGTTTCATTTCACAGAGGTGATTGGTAGGTTGGCTTATGGAAGCCCTTGTAGTAGCAGTGATTATATATTCTGCTTTTGCTCCAAATTAATGATATCTATTGGCACTTCTATCTTTTACAAAATGGGAATTCTCTAAGTATCCTTTTTGGTCAAAAGAGGCTAAATGGCTGGCTACATGTATTGACATTATGCGACTGAGAACCAAACAAATTTGTAAGGAAAATAGATTAGGAAGGCTACTCATAATATATAATTATATAATAAACGTTGACATACATGCTATGAATTTCTCCCCATTAAATTGCTCTTTACTCTCTCAGTAGGAATATACTGTGAAAGAAGTTTATATACAATGAAAATTTTGGTTAAGCAAACAATAGATGAAAAATTTCTGAAAAGACCAAAGAACATTAATGTATGATCAGGCTAAAAGTGACTTATTTAGGTAAAATAAGTCCTTAATAAAAATTTATTTAGGAAAAAATTCTGCCTGTTTGGATTACTGTTACAAAATGCTCAATTTCTCAAAAATAGTTAAATGCCAGGCACATGTTTCAAGACTTTATGTTAAACTAAAGAATTGCAACTTCACGAACAAACAGCCATTTTCCACCTTTGTCCAGTTCCTAAAACTTATTTTTATCCATTTGTGAAAAGAAAATGTCTAAGTATCAAGAATCAAAAAACAAATTCAAATTTTAGAGATTTTTTGTTTATGAGCAACAGTAGGTATTGAGGAAATTGAACCAATCTGGAGGCCAGCATGCCTTCAAAATATTATATAAAACATAATAAAGTCAAAATCTTTATCCATTATAATTTTAATTCAGTTTATCAAAAACACAGAAAAGAGCCCCTTTTCTTTAATCTGGTATGATATTGTAGAAAGCCCTATCAAACACTATAAAGGCCAGGATTGTGGTTGGATGGTGTTTTAAAACTAGAGAACTCGTTTATCACCAAATAATTAGTTCTAACCTAAGTCTAAAATTTGATACTTAGTTCCAACTATTTGCATACGTAAAATGTAAGGGAATAATATAAGCACAGTTGATTGCAATCAGGTTATAATTCTTTTTGTTACTGATGTAGCACCACAATTATACATAAAATTACTCTTCTTGGGGTTCCTGTATATGCTGACTACTTTTGTTAAAATAGCATCAATATCTATATCCTAAGAAATTTAGTATTATTCTACTTTTCATCAGAGCCCCTTCATACTTTGGTTTCTACAGTGTCTTTATAATGAATGATAATTATTATTTTGAAAACATGCTTTCTCTCTATGCACCAGTGAAGTGATAGTATCACAAATTGTACATTTACTGATGCTCACATTAAAAAAAATCTAATATTTACAGTTTGCGGATCTCGATGCCATTTTTAAATGACCTGGTTACATCCAGAATTACTCTGGATTCCAAATGACACATTGAGCTCATGCACAATAAATTAGGCATAAGTAAAGCATTTTCTTATCTTGCGCCATATGGTAAAGTAACTTATATTTGAAGTGGCCAATCCGTCATGTAATCTGGCGTCTAACCAGCGGACATCGGACTGCTTTTCACTTGGAGGTTAATGCAACGCACTGAGCGGAATGGGAGAGGCTCCAAGAAAAGCTTAGAGTAGAGCTGCTGTTCCTCAACATTGAGAGGAGACAATGACAGAGGTTTGGGCATGTGGTTCAGTTGTCTCCGGGATGCCTCCCTATAGAGGTGTTCTGGGCATGTCCAACTGGGAGGAGGCCCCGAAGCAGACCCAGGACCTGCTGGGGGGATTATATCCCCTGGCTGGCTTGGGAACATCTTGGGGTCCCCAGGAAGAATTGAAGGAGGTACTTGGTCCTGGATAAGTGGGAGAAAATGGCTTGGTGGGTGGATGGATATATGGATGGATGGATGGATGGAAATGGAACACCCATTAAACAAAGGATGTGACATTACTTCGGCCGTACAACAGAAATGGCAAATATAGCAACTAAAAACTGCAAAACTTGAGGAAAAGACATAATGAAATGTAAAAAGAGTAAATTCTAATGTGTAGATAGCGACTCCAAGATGAGTATCTTGATCAATGTGAAAATCACTTATGTTTCTAAATTTATTAGCGATATTGTACAAAAAATTCAAACAAATTGAAATTTTGGCTAACAATTCAAGTTAGTACCTTTCTCAAGGGCACAACTGAAGTTTCCAATCAGAAAAATGAGCCACTGATTTGTGAGTCACAAATTTTTCCGAACTATTATACAAAACCACCCTGTCCTCTGTCATTGAGTAGCTGTAACCCCTGTGCCCCAACATGCTGTGCCCATCAGCCAGTCTGTCTGTCTGGCTATATCCCAGAAAATGTAGCTGGACATCCATCACTTTATTTTAGAGGTGGAAGATGGCACAAAACAGATGCTGTTTATCCATCCATATGTCACATCTTGAAGCTCATCTTGCCAACTCTAGCCACATGCCAGCAGTGGGAGAAATTCTATTTCTTTGTTTTTTTCTGAAAATAAAAGCCATTGGATGTTATGAGCCAGGCCTGTGACATTTGGTTTTTACACTGTGGTCAGACATTTTGAGCAGCAGTCTTGAGTTTTTCTGTGGCTTCAGCTGAGACATATAGAGCAAAATGCACAGGGAAATTTGTGGCATTTATTAAATCACAAAGAGTACATATTTTACTATGATAGAACACCTTTTAGTCTACACAAGTGCTATTAATGCTGAGCTAACACTGAAAGATTTATGGATTATTAATGCTGCCCTCGAAGTGAACTGCCCTGTCACACTCCATATGCAAAATCCTAAACATTTCAGCTATAGAGGCCTACAATCAGTGATGATCTCATATAACACATATGTAAGACATTTTCGTTTGCATAAATGATTTATTTTCACTAGTCATAATTAAAGTATGATTAGGGTTAGGGGTTAAGTTTAGGGTTGGGATATGGTCAGGGTTCGGTTAAGGTTAGGTTTAGGGTTAGGTATGTCATTTTGAGGGTTAAGGTCAGGGAAAGGGGTTCAGGAACGAATGCAAGTCTATGGAATGTTCCCACAAGACATGAAAACCCAACAAGTGTGTATGTGCCTGTGTGTGTGTGTGTGTGTGTGTGCGTGTGCATGTGTATGCATGCGAGTGTGTGTGTGTCTGTCTGTGTGAGTTCAAAGACAGAGTCATTTTTGCGAAATGGGTTAGGCTTGAAAGTGAGATCACCTGACTCCACAGCCAGGACTTTTCTCCGCACCCATCTCTGCACCGTCAGCCTGCCACACTTCACATTCTGAAGCTCCGCCTGTCTCCCTCTCACCTTCAAGGACTCAGCCAATTTTCCTTTGTAAATAGAGCATGTTTTATAATTCTCTCTCCCCCTCACTCTCACTTTGTCCAAACATCTCCTTCCATCCCTCCCTCTCTAAGAAGGCCTCATCAATAATGCAAGTGGGGAAACACATCTATCTCGAAGGATGAGATTATTTTTTTCTGATTTGGCCTGATGGCTATGGTAATAGTTTGGCAAACAATCTACTTTGGCGACTAAAGATTACAGCTGTTTTTTAAATCGCAGCCGCTCAAGTCCAGCAGATGATTGATTACCCTCCAGGAGACAGTGGTGAGCAATTTAACCTTTTCGGCCCTGCGGTCCGTCTCTCTGCCTCAGATACAGAATCAACCTGCTTTTCTATTTTTTACTCTGTTTTTAAATGTCAAAGTTCATTCAGAATGGAAAATACACAGCAGTCTGCCATACGATACAGCAGTTCTGTATAAACTGAGAGCTGGTGTGCCTTGACGATACAATGAATGAGTCTGCCCTAAACCTTTCCAAAATTCTTCAATTCTGATTTTAAAACAACGTCATTATTAATCTGAGTGCAGATAATGCATTGAGGTTTTTTTTTAGTTAATTCCTTTTAATTTGATTACAGGTATCATATATCAAAGTACCCAAATTACTATTTTTACAAAACTGCCAGGGCGTTTCTGTTCTTTTTGTACCGAGCGTCAAGATTTCCATTACTGAATATGAAGTATATGAACGTGTAATGCAGGAAAGGCTGCTGAAGTTTCCTATTATCATCTCAATGCTTACATGTGTATTTATATGTGCATGCATTAAATGTTGAAATGGCCTGTCCCCTTCCACTGCCAATGATGCGTGATGAATTGGGTCGCGTCATCACGGTGATTTTGAGGTATTACAAGCAGTAGAACCCCTTTAAGTTTGCCCAATCACTACCTAGCCCTCTTCACACAACGTGCAATAATTTGCCATTAAATAGTGTAAACAAGTCAGACCCTTTGGCGTTCCGGTTATTTTGGAGCAGAGGCGAGCAGAATCTCAGAGGGGGGTGAAAGTGCTGTAATAAGCTCACCACAATTGTATGGCCCATGGTGTTTGAATAAAACATCACGACAATCTACTTCCTGTTCTAAGAGGTCTCAAAAAAGCACAGATTGCTCTTGTCTGACAACATGACCTAATTACTCTCATAAATAAATGATTACACTTTTCAATTTAAAGTTGAAGGCAGTGGCTCTGATCTGGGGTCAGATTAAAGTGCACGTCAGTTAGGGAGAAGCAGTTGAGCGCAAGGGCTCACACACCAGAGCCATCTGAATCTGAGCAGTTCTGTTTTTTCCGGCAGCCTGTTTTATTTCAGCATTTTCTTCTTCTATTATTTCTCTTATCCCAGCTGCCAGAGTTTGTTTTCCCAAAACCTCTGTCCCCCCCCCCCCCCCATCCCCCAAAAAAGCCAATCATGTTTTATTAATGGCGCATTGGCAGCAACACGAATCAGCTCGCACTCATTTGCATATTTATTAAAAACAAGACATTTGTGATTAATGGAATATAGAGGGGGGAAAAGATTGGTTGTTGGGGATCTTCACGTCTCTATATGTTTATGCATTTTCCTCACATGATGTCAGAGTCTACTGTTAGGTATGCCGAAGGGGATTCTCCATTCTCATTCCAACGACATTCATGGCAATTAAAACCGGTTTTTGTTTCACTGAAATTTTTAATTTATCAAACAAATAGAAATGTAAGTTGAAACTGGAAGTAAAAATTATTTGCTTGATCTTAAATGCGCTAGGTGTGATTCTGAATACTCATATTGCTTAATGTGAACATAAAGTATTTAAAAAGCAATTCAATAACAACATATTTAAATAAAAAAGATTCAAGAGTGTTCATGAGCTTTACTGGAGGACTTGGGTACTTTTCTTCTAGAAGATTTACCATCACTTGGTGTTTTGATGATGGCGATGGAGAACGCTTGTTCCAGAATATACTATATGAGTTCAGCTGTACAGGGATCTGGTAACTGTGAAGGTGGCAGCATGTGCTTAGGGTCAGTTTCATACACATAAAACCATTCAGTGACCTCTTGTGCCCTGTGAGGCTTGGGCCATCGTCATCTGGGAAGACACCTCTCCCATCATGGTGGGAATGCTTCATCACAGGATATGTAAGTGATCATGCAGGCTAACTCTTCATTGATTTGCAGTGACCCTTCTGCCTTTGAGAGGACGAGTCGACTCAAATCATGCAGAGAAAATGAACAGAATGATCTGCATTTGTTCTGTTAGTCCATTTGTCTTTGTTTTCTCTTTAGTTTGTCACACACACACACACACACACACACATATATACACACACACAAACATATTTGCACACACACTCCATTTCCACTGGTGAGGCATTAATTTTTTCAGATAATTTTTGGTGCCATTGTGGAATACCAGAATATGGTAATATGGTGAGATATTGTGGGGACTATTAATGGAGAACAGGCATTACAAACAGAAAAATGCACGCACACACACAAAGACATTCACACACACACACACACACACACACACACACACACACACACACAGTAAAAGCAGACCTATCTCCTGTCAGTTAAAACAGCTCAATACATGTTTCCCATAAAAGAGGAATAAAGGCGGACGGGGGAAAAAATCTAATAAAATATCATCTTGAAGACAAGGACACTGTCAGATAAGTAGAGAATGGCTGTCGAAGAGCTATTTAGAGCAGGGGGAAGATGGCTTTATTACCATTCACCGCCTCTTCCTCCCTGTCCCCCCCCCACCCCCGTCCCTTCTGAGTGGCATTAGAAAGTAGAGACTGACATACATTTTTTATAGCTTCATAAAGTCGTCCAACGACCAGGTCACCCTTCTCATAACTGGAGAGCAGACACTTGAAAAATACCATTCATCACTGTGAAAGGGCCTGCCAGTCCGAGAGCCTTCAGTGTCAGCGGAGACTGCGCGGATGCTAACGCCAGAGCCTTCTCCTTAATGCCTGACGACCTTCTCACATCTATTAGGTGCCTTGGCAATAAGGGCAGATTGGAGCCTGTCTTGTGGGCCATCAGCACTCTGCAAATTTGGTGTCGCATCTACATTTTCATTGTAATTGTGCCCAGCGTTTCATTTGAAAATCGCAGCAATATGAAATTAAGCTTACATTACAGGCATAAAATACAATAACAATGACGTACATCAGGGGATTTGCAAGATAGATACAGCACACTGCATTGTGCAAATGATACCATATTTTAGACTGCAGTAAAAAAATAAAAGGGCAGAAACACACACAGGCACATGCACAAACGCACACACACACACACACACGATAAGCCATCTTTGCCATCTAAATTTCACGCTGTGTCATTTTTTTCCTGCCTTTTGAAACACTTGTACCACATCGGCCCACTGATGGGGGTAATTTATCGTGAGATGCCAGTGGATGGGACACTTATGGAATCTTATCCTTTTGTTGCAATTAAACACTGAACCTTGCCAGAATGGCTTTTTTTTTCAGGAACACAGTAGTGGTCAGGGAAAGTTTTAAGAAGAGGACATGGCACATTTTCCCTGAGAGACAAAGCGATAGACCCCCAATATGGACTTGGAATGCTCTGCTTTGAACTCTACCCTACCTGTATCACCCATTACTGAGCCATTAGTGACAGCTGGCTGGCTGTCAGGAAGGTAATGATCACAGAAAGATGCCCATGGAATACAAAAGGCAGTGGTGACATTGTCAGACAACATGGTGAAAACCCTCTAGTTCCAAAGTTCTGGGAAGATAACAGGTGAAAATGACATTTTCAAATTAATAGTGATAAATATTATGAATCCCTTATATTCAGCTGAGAAGCATACATTTAGTTACTTGTATTAATTTCAGCATTTTTTTTTTAAATAATGAAATATCTGCTCACGCAGCTGGGTTACATCTGTAATAAATTTGGAGGAATGACCTGTCTATAAGCAGCAGTTTTTATTGTCAAACAATTTAACAATGATCAATTGAGAGGAAGAAGCCTTCACATGTAATAACATAAGTTTCCAGGATCAGCTTAACTGGTCCTTACCTTGCAACACTGTTATAAACCATTAAGATTGTTAATCAGTGGTATTTCCTTGACAGAGTTCCCTGTCATTTCAGCTGGCTTTTGCCGGTACAATTACCCAAAACATGCCAACTCCTCTAAAAATTTGCTTTATAAGAGAACTGCAGCCTCACTTTCAAAATGCGTACAAATATTGCACGAAATTAACAATGATACGGACGCAATTAAAACAAGTGTTTGCCACTACCATGGCAATATCCCCCGCCGCCTCAATTTTATGTGTCCGTACGGACATACGTACGTACAAACGGATGGAGCCCAATGCTATGTCCCCGCTTCGCGCTAATCACGCTGCGGGGGATAATTACTCCTCACGAAAGCACATTCACATTTTCCTTATCCTTCAATGGCAAAACATTTATATTTTCCATTTATGTAATCAACAAGTAAATTAAATACTAAATTCAAAAGGATGCAGCCTGAGCCGGTCCCCCCAAAAAAATACTCACATTTTTGGTTCAGGCATTTGAAAAGTCAACCCAACCTAGTCAACCCAGCGTCTAAAGCAGAGGTTTTCTGGTGCTCATATAAAGAAGACAGAGGACAAGCATCAGACAACAGGCACTCAACAACAATCAAACATGCAAACGTGCAGTTAAGTAAAATACATGAAGCGAGAACTGAGTATGTATGAATGACTGTGAACTACTGGTACAAGGCATACCTGGAGTAGGAAAGAACAGTGTGTGTGTGTCTGAGCGCGTGTGCGCATGAGTGCGTGTGTATGACTGTCTATCTGTGTAGACCACTTGGTTTTTTATTTAATCCTCTTGCAGTCCCAAGCACAGCCCTCTGCCACATTTTCCATCTCATTTTCCTCTCTTTTCGTGTTCAATCATGAGTTTTGGGGATCATGAGCGATCCATGAGATGCGGTGCATGCATGGGGCAATCGGCTGAGAGGCAGGGTTGGAGGTAGGAAGGCTTAAATAATTTATTTGAGGGGAAGTGAAAAAAACAGCAGTCAAGGGGAACAAATAGTGTTTTTCCCTGAATCAGACCCTTCTGACCCCATTCTTCAGCATACCTGGAGCTCCTGCGCGATCTTGTTCGCAACATTCTTATTTGGTACCATTTTAATATTCTACCTTGATGATTTTTTAGCAACACTTCCTTTCCGGGGTCTGGAAAACTTGGCACCATAGGAAATGAAACAAGTCAGAGCTCATTTTAAAAAATATTTATTCATTTAAATACCTTGGCTGTGTTAGCTGTAATGCATGCAATTCCAGGGGCCCAGCCATGCGAACACTTTCCAGCAAGGTGGCTTGTATTGAGTCCATTTGATGGCTTGCCGATACGCAGGTCACTAAGCATGTGTTACAAATCCAGTTTTAGCCCTGACTGCTTGGACAAAGGTGAGATAGAGGGAGAATGTGGGGGATAGAGAGCGATTGGATGCGGAGAGATTCCTTGAATTCTACAAATGCCTTCATTGACTGAGAGGAGACATTTATAAACACCGATAACGCATAAAAATGTGACAAACCCATCTCTTTCCTCTAAGGTAAAAAGAAATACAGGATTTACACAACAGAGATCAAAACTATATCCAGCTGCCTATCATTGCTAACATTTCCCAGTACCACATATACAGTATCACTCCTGCAAAGGACAGAAATTTATATGGCAACATTTACAAACAGTATGATGAACAATTAGACAATGAAGTATTGGTGGAATTAGAGGCTGAGAGAGAGACCATTCCACAGATGGAGTGATATGGTTCCACCTAAGGTTTCATCCTACAAAAGAGTTCTTCCTTGCCACTGTCATCTTTGCCCTCCTCCTCAGGGCTTTAGGCTCTGTCCTTGTGAAGCTCTTTCGCTCAATCACAATGGTGGGAAGCGCAAAACAAATAAAACTGAATTGAACTGAATATTTTATATCTGGTCATCATTCAGGCTTTTTTTCCCGGGGGTTCCTCTCCATACCACAGTGAGCCCCTCAGCGAGCCAAAGCGGTTTTCAAATTCAACTGCATTTCAGATGACCCTCTTGGTGATCTGAGCTACTTATACCGTCGAAATTTGCACAGCCATGTAATGTTTTTGCTGATTCGTCTCCCAGAATAACTAGCTAAATACTCATTCATCAGCCCTCAGATCTGGTAACTCGACAGAAATTGCCCATCTATTAATGCTGTAAGTGTGTCACCTCTTGCTGCAAGAGCAGTCTCTCTTTTTTCTGTCTTGATCTGCCTTGATCTGTCTGTGGTCTTTGATACTGTTAACCACACCATCCTCCAGTCATCCTTAGCAGCAGTAGGCATATGGGGTATAACCCTTCACTGGATCAAGTCTTATATCACGGGTTACTCCTTCAGGGTTGCCTGGGATGGGGCAGTATCAGCATGTCATTACCTTGTGACCGGAGTCCCTCTGGGTCCTGTACTGGGTCCCCTCTTTTTCCTATACACTTGTTCTTTTGATCTTGGTCTTGTGATCTCTGCCCAAAGGTAATCTTATGACACTCAACCCTTTCCGTCCTCTCCATCTGACACCCACGTCTCTGCTTGGATCTCAAATAAGGAAGTGTATTTTTCAGCATTTTCATATCAATATGTACAATACAGAACACCAAATTTTGCATGTGTGGAAGTTTGTGACAGAAACACAATTTTAATGTGAGCACAAATACAGTATACTGCAGCATATTCAATAGGTTAGTATTAGTTAGTACAAATTCAGAGTGATTCTACAGCTATGAGAAATGTCATAAAAGCGTCATTTTGTTTGAAAATTTTATGTGAAAACATTTTCTATATGACCACATGGCACTAAGTACCATTGGTAGGCTTTTCTTAGGTTGGCATTGTGGTGGCCTCACTTCAGGGTTTGGAGCTGAGGGCATGTGGGGTACGTGCAGCAGACTGCGATACTCCACTCTCCCGCTCACATTTAGTGCACGCTGCTGACAAACAGCTGGTCAACTGAGGAGCCACATTTTCCAGAAGTGCCTTAAACACCATTTCAAGGAAAAACTTTTGCCTTTTTATCAATAAACAACATTTAATGCATCATTGTAATGACTAGATTCAACTGGTGTGGGGGGAAAAAATGCATATTAAGTTGTGAGTCAAAACTGTACTGGAATCTAACCCTGGAACATATAACCAATTTGAGAGACAGTTCAAGAAGAAATAACAAAAAAAAAAAACTCACATTGTTTTTTAGTAATCTGATAGTCTGAAAAAAAAGGAAAAACACCAATTTTAACAGAATTACAGCAAAAATATGCCCGACAACGACATGCAAGCTGGATAAAAATGCACTGCAGTAAGGGTGTTGTAATGCATTTTCAGAACAGCCACAATGACATAACTCTAGAATACCCAAAGCCTGCCCGCCTCAAGGCATAAAAGGTTCCACCATATACGCTCAAAATAATTCCATTTTTCATTTAATTTGTGTTCCAAAATAAGTTCCTGTAAATGACATATTTCCATGTGAAATGTGTTTATCAATTTTAATTCCAACTTTCGGCATTTATTTTGATAATAATAATAATCATCATCATTATTTTTTTATTATTATTATCATCATTATTATTTCTATGTGGCATTCATACTTCTTGAATGTGATAAAATGTAATATTGTTTTATTAATTTATTTTATTTATGACAAGAAATGCATTTGAAAAGCATAAGATCTTTTGAAAGCCTTTCCTAGCCAAACATCGAATATTTGAGCGACAGGTTCACAGAGGAAGAACTCAGCTGAGTCAGGAAAATCAGCTTTCAGGGTCCTTTGAAGACTAATCAAAGAAAACGGAGCGAGCTCTCATCTCTTTTCTCCTTTAAAAACGTCTATTACCATGAAAAGCAGTTCCCCACAAGAGCACTCGCTGAGTCCTCCCAAATTCTGAATTCCCTCTGAATTTTTTTTTTCTTTTAAATATTGCTTTGAGAATCTTCAAGGAATCAAAGCACACAAAGTGAGTGTCATTTCATTCCAGGAGATCATTTCATCATGCAAGAATAATTCCCTGCTGTTCCTCGCTTCGCATTGGCGACTTGTCTTGTGAATCTCTGCACGCGTTAAAAACTATTTCTGATAGATACGTTGCCAAACGTTAATGTTAAAGCAGACTCCTTTATTGTGGTATTAAAATTTTGAGACCAACATAGGTATATTGGTGGAATCAAATGCCTACTGCATATGAAAATATGTTTTGCTTTTGTTCAATAAGATAACCTTACAAATCCAAGTGGATAAGTGAGTTATTCTGAATTTGCGTAAAAGCAAGTACTTCAGTCAATACTTACAGATTGAAATACAGTAATAAAATGGTAACTGCTCAGAAATAATGCTTAATCTCACATGGAGTTCCCTCTGGCACTGTGGGTTTCTGCACTGGGGTAATTGCATGAAAGCATATTATAAAAAGGCATAACCAGAGACTGATGCTGTAATCCGTGTACAGATCTCTATGGTAGCAGCTCAGGATATTAGAAGATTGACTGCGAGGGGCTTATGGGTAAATGGTGGAGGTAATTGAGAGTTCAAGTGCAGAGCCTGGCATTTTTGTCTAGGCTCAGTGTTTGTCATTAAACGTCTCCAGCAGCAGAAACCAAGATTTATGCTAATGGACTTCTGCATATGCTTATGTCTACATATCAATATGAAAGTTAATCGAGTGTTACATAGCTTCTTAACCCAGCTTTCATACATGATTACCTCTCCTGACTTCCTACGGTAGAGGTGTTTGGCATTCAGCGTGTCAGCACGGATGGCTCACGGGCACACCCTGAGCTGCTGTAATCAATTCACCGCCTTAACTCCAGCGGCTGTGTAATAAACACGGTGGATATGGACGAGTGGACTCAACATTCACCGCAATGTTAAATCTCTGCCTGGTGGATTCATTCAGTGTTTAGAAACCGTGAGTAATGGTGGGGGTAAATTGCACTGCATCAGTATTTGTAATGATTGCAAGTAGTAGCTTTATTTTTGATCATAACAGGTAATTTAACAAGTGGCATCATGTCACAAAGTAACGGGCAGAATTTCTATCCTTGCTCATCCACTTTGTTAATACAATCATGAGTGTGTGCTTTCAATTCTCAACCATGCCAAAATCCTAAAGATTTGAAACATTGGCCTCAAATTAAATAAAGACGTATACGTACTTTGGCCTAGCTTGCCGTCATGATCCTGCAAATACGGTTTTCCAGCCATGTAATACATTTATGATCCTTCACACACGATTGCTTTTTATTCCCTCTACAAAGTCAACCTGGCACTCTCCGCAAAATCTGTAGACTTGGCTCACTCCATGCACCCCAGCTAATGTCAGCAAGTTGGCTTAGATATTTTAAAATCTTCTCTGCCTTCAAGCTAATCATAAGTCAACAATTCTTTTTTATACACGTATATATAAATTCGGTGTCACCAATCCAGGCCGTGTCTGGAATGTCAAGTAAGCAAACTATGAATGAGCATGCTTGCACATGAGCCATGCTATGTCCGGAGAGCACCGACATTTTGAAAATCTCTCCCAGAACACATGCCCGTCAGGTGAAGCTTCTCTCCACACCAAAATTTGCTACCTGACGCTACTTGGCCAAGTGGTAATACACTGTGTTGACGATGCTCTTACCTGTCAACATTGGGATTTGAATATGAGGGAAATTATCCGGCATCCCACTACAGGCTGTCCCACTGTTCACACAACCCCCCCCCCCCCCTTACCAGGTTTATTAAAATCATAATTATGCTGGGTTCTCAAGTATTAGAAAATATTAAGTCAGTTCATTAAAATATATTTTGAACTTGTCTCTGGGTGGATCTGACCATGAACATCATGATAGATTGAAGGAGACTTGAAACTTGCCATAAAGTAAAATAAAATAATGTCGAAAATCATGAATGAAATAATAGATCAGGTGGGAAAGTAGGGTTGTTTTCTCATAGATTTCTGTAGCATTGAACTTCTTTCTGCAACCACCAAGGTCGCCATCTGCTGGCCGTTATATAGATTGCAATTTTCAGAGATTTGCGCATTGGCTTCAGGTAAGCAATTTTGAATATCGTTAATTTAAGTACAACAAATATGTGTCCAGATGAATGATTGTGGTCTTACCTAATCAGGGAGAACAATCAGCACCTGTTAAGTGTGGAGTGCTCTTGGAGTGAACCTTTTGTAAATTATGAGAATGACTGAGAACAGGTCAGGACTAATAATTGTTTTAAATGGATATTTTGTGCACCCCAATTCCCAGTTCAAGCTCTGGCACTGAATAATAGCCAATTTATGGCAGTATTGAAATGGAAATTTATCGAGACACTGAGGGGATTCCGCATAACGTATATGGAGCTAAATCCCATGGATCAATCAGTTTTCCAAAGAAAAACTGTGGAAGTAAACACAGTCCACATGGCGAGCGGGACATTTAAATCGCGTTTTTCTCAATAGCATGATAACTGCTCAGAGGTACCTTTTCCCACGGCGGGTCACATTTATGCAGCAGACAAAATTCCCTAAAGTTGAAGGCAAACTATGATAATAACCACTGGTACTAGCTGTGTGTTAGCCTATGAAGATAGGCTTCCATTTCACTGGGGAAATTTTTGACATCAAAATGAAACCTCATTTAACTTTTATTTCTTGTCCCATTTTTATTATTCTGCATAACAGTTTTATTTTCATTTCCAATGTCAGTAGCCCACCAAAGCCAGTGAGCGTCATTGAACATTCCACAATAAGGCCATGAAGCTTTAAAATTGTGCAGACATTTGGAAAGGAAGCATGCACATCTTTAAAAATAAATTTGGCATCCCTAATCCCACCCAAATCTGGAATGCCCAATTGATAAACTATGTACCAGGCTTGCTCGCTTGCGACCCTTGTGCCAATTCAGGAGAGTGAAGACAGTTCACGGCTCTCCTACGAAACAAGTGCCTGTCTTATTCACTCATTGGTTGAATCTTCACAAGTTCAGAACAAAGGGCAGAGGATACCCAGACATGAACAGGCTTAGAATCTTCTTGACAAGCGGCCGTCTGGCCAACAGGAGACACTTGAGCGACGAACAAAGCTATTTATTTTATTTCCCTTTTCCGGCAGTCCCTTCCCTATTTGAAACCCTGTAGCGCAATAACTAATTGTGCGCTATTCTGAAAAAGCTGCTGACCACTGCCTTTTGGTACTACCGGGGCTCAAACCCACAACGTGACAGTCACTTCTGCACTGTGTAGTGCAGTGCAGTGCAGTGCCTTAACCAAGTGAGCTACCCGGCAGCTCCCTTATGACTTTTTTAAAAGGGAGAGAGATGACTGAAGTTGAAGGAAAGTACTCAAAAATGGTTTGACTAACACTTAGTAAAGCGATGTAATTTTTTTCTCCCACAACTTTCCAAGTGGCCAGCACTGTCTTGGAGAAGGTAATTGTGACCTCTGTCCTTACACCCTGTGGATCCTTCTAATCCTTCAGCATGGCAGGGCCAGACTGAAGAGTGGTCCGGCGGCAGTCCAAGTCAGGCCATGAGCAAACTACAACCCCAATTCTGAAATAGTTGGGACAAAGTGTAAGTTGTGAATGAAATCAAAATGCAATTACTTTAAAATCACACCAGCCAGCATTTTATTCACAATAGAACATAGATAACATAGCAAATGTTGAAACTGAGAAATTTTACAATTTTATCCACAAAATGAGCTCATTTCAAATTTTATGGTCTCAGAAAAGTTGGGACAGGGGCCTGTTTACCATGGTGAAGCATGGGGGGTGCGCCGCGCCAACGGGGTGTGTCCAGGCGTATGTGGCAATTTCGTGCCCAGTGTAGCCTGGCGCAAGTACTCCTCTGTCCCGCCTCTGCCCCGCCTTCCAGCACAAGTTGGCAAAGAAGGCGACAGAGCCAAGTCAAATCTTGCTCACTGGCAAGAGAAACGATGGATAGCGCGTTCCTGTTATTACAAACTGTTGCTGCTTTAAATTTTGGCATTAACATGCATGGACAACAATGCAAGATACGTCACACATTTATTTTCAATATGTGATCTTAACTCAGTACGACATCACAGCAATCAGGCTGTATTCCTTTCCCCCACTAAAGATGATAAAAGATGATAAGTGACAATAGTAGTAGCCTAGTATTAAGGCGCTTGTACACTGGACGCGAAATAAATTTTTCGCTCGACAGATTGCGTCTTGTGTCCAAAAGTCTGAGAGGGTTTTAATAAATCTCCGTGTCCGACAATCTATTATTGTTTTTAATTTCTTCAAATCTACTGACTCTTTTAGATACTAAACGTGAAAGTTTTGATAAGAGGGCTCAGTTCTTCAAGATGAATACCGAGAATTTCAATCAATGTTTCTGTTTAAGCTTCTCAATAAAGTGAGTCGACACTGGCGCGAGACAATGTACAATGCTTCCGTGTCTGGCAGCCAATAAAAAGGACGATTAGAACAGATTGATAACGAAATAAAAAATAAAAAGAAACATTTGAACAACAGAGCATCCAATGAACACTGCAATTTATTTATTGGCGGGTCATCTTTGTTGGATATCCCATTAGTTGCTGATATATTTTTATTCTTTATTTTGTTATAAATCTGTTCTCATATCAATACTTTTACTTTTTGCTGGCTGCCGGACATGGAGTATTTTGCATTTCGTGTCAGACAGTCTTGATCGTGCATGCGATAATTTCTTCACCCTGTCAATGGTCATGGAATTGATTTGCTCACGGTCTCTTTTATCTCTGCTGGGGACATAAAGCGTGAATCTGTTCGATCCATCTGACTAATTTTCAAAAGAAAGACCGAATAAAGACTGCTGTCTATCTTCAACGGAAGAAAACAGACGAATAGGCTAAAAAGAAGAAAAGTCGATAGCTATCAATTTGCATTCTGTGAAGGTCGAACACAAACATAGCCAAGTTTGCACGTCTAATAATTCCTGGAATACTCGGAAAGATCGGAATTAGATCTTTTATGACTTTCGGACACAAAGCCATATTAAAACCCTGTCCAACTATCGCGTCTTTGCATTGACTTTGTCTGTAATCAGTCCTGCGAAAAATTTGTTTCGCGTCCAGTGTGCAAGCGGCTTTACTGAGCATAGAACGCGAGCATTCGCTATAAATATACAGTTTGTGGTTGGCTGAGAAAGATGCGAAGTCGTTAGTTTGCATCACAGATTCAGCTGCGTTGATTAAGCCAGGTCAAGTTTCCATTACGCGAGGCAACCGCCTTTAATCCGACATCAGGACAATCAATATAGATAGGCCTACTATAATTTATGTCCTTATTCAGATAATTACATTAAATAGTGCTTCCTGTAATTAGTTCTTGCATTGAAATGTGCCTGACATTCTGTAAACCTGCCTGGGAGATTTCGGTGACGTGTGCGCACTCTGCGCCGGTCAGCCAAATTACCACTGCAGGGAAATTAAACCGGGTTGGAGCTGGCGAGTTTTCTGCGCAACTCCAGCGGAGACTTTTTCTACGAAATTGTCACTGCGTCTTGATGAATATGTGACACTTCCCCCTACTACGCCGCCACACCCATCTCGGCGCACCTTCGTCAACCGAAGGCTGCGCACCTCACGAAATTACCAATACGTGGGCTGCGCCGTACGAAATTACCACTGCGCGGGCTGCGCCTCGCTACGCCACCTGCGCTGCGCCAGGAAATTGGAGCCCATTGGCTCATGTGATCTGAAAGTCATTGCATTTTGATTTCATTCACAATTTGAAAAAAACTTTGTCCCAACTATTTTGAAATCTGTACCGGGAAGGTAATTAATAGGTAACAAGGAATGCTGGGCTGTGTACTCTCCAACTCCAAGGCTTGGAGGAACAGGAGAATACGCCGCTCTGAGGGCTAATACACACCATGGTTAAAAAGTTATTTTGCTGAACAAAAATATCAGTGTTAAGCATGGCAATGGCCAGTGAAAAGGGGACATTTCTAGTTTGTGGACCAGAGGGCCACAGGCACAGCAAATTTTTCAGTGCCAGGACCTTTAAACAAAATTACAAGCAATAATTTAATTAATTAATTCTTAACTTTAACCTTTTCAGCTGAACTCTGTTTCCAGACAATGCTGAATACAGTTGTTTTCATTGTTTGAGTTAAGACCAAGGATGGCTGGCAAGACCCAGATTAATTTTTATTTTGTTGTACAGTAATTTATGATGAAGATGTGGAAAGAGGGATGAGATATTTTGCATCTGAGCATGTAAGAATAAGGCCTGCTTAGAGTTAATATTAATACGTGTCAGTGTGCCTTTGTCTGCACACATAGGCGTACATACAGACAAATAATCTTGAATGTGGAAGCTTATGAATGTCTATATACATTACATTAAACAGTTTTGAGTTTGCTATATGATCTATACTCTTAGTTTGTAAATTTGTGTGTGCGCGTGTGTGTGTGTGTGTGAGAGTGTGTGTGTGTGTGCGTGAGTGTTTGAGAGAGACAGATTTGTGTTTCATGAATCTGTGTACAGTAAACACTGACTGAATTCATTCTGACAATAGTGTGAAATTGTGTTTACTGCCATTTGCAGAATAGTTTTGTTATTGCTGTCTCTTTCAGGCGCAGTCATAACCATGGATTGATGGAGACCCATTCAATTTTATTTGACATTAGCCTTGTTACAGAGGAAGCTGGCAGCAATAAACACAGTTGATATTGCTGAGTAAAAATAATTCATAATCATAATCATTGGCCAAGCTAAGCGGGGTCATTCAAAAGGCACAATTGTCAGACCTCTAATAAAAGTGTCATGGAGGTTACAGTGATGGGTAATAGCTAAGAGTAGGTGTGGAATGGCTTTGCATTATCCCCATTAAATTTGGTGTTCTAAAGACATCTGTCACTTTCTAATTTGGATTAAAAGCCCCTTATGGGTGTCCAGCAAACTGCCATGTGTAATATTAATGCAGTACTGAGCATGTAGAATATCTGACTAAGCTATTATATATTTTGTTCTTTTTTGTTTTTTATATCTTTTTTGGTGAAAATATGAACTAATACTCCCATGATTTGAAGAGTAGGTCACTTTCTGGGCCAGATTTTCATGTCTGCACCTGGTCTGCTGATATAAACACAGACTAAACACAACCTCAAACGCGGTTATCTCTGGGTCACGTAGTGCAATTAGTCATTTTGTGCCGGCGATTAGCACAGGCGGCGAGTTGGTTCTTGAGGGCATGGGGGAGAGGTTCCGTTTAAATTAGATAGAACCAGTGGGAATGTCTGTAAAATGAGGTTACACTAGGACAGATTTGGTATTTTCATGAAACATAAAGCTATTTGCCTATGACTAGTGAGAAGCAAGTCTAAATTAAAGAGCAACCTATTCCTTGAGTTCACTAGTTAGTGTAAATAAACATGCAGCCAGAATGGACAGTAACTATGCCTAGTGTGTGAAGTAGAATCAAATGCTGAGTAAACACTGAATATGCTCTAACCGGCTACTTCATTAGGCACACCTGTTCAACTGCTCGTTAACGCAAATATCTAATCAGCCAATCACATGACAGCAACTCAATGCATTTAGGCATGCAGACATGGTCAAGTCGATCAGCAAAAGTTCAAACCGAATATCAGAATGGGGCAGAAAGGTGATTTATCTGACTTTGAACATGGCTTGGTTATCACTGCTAGCCAGGCTGGTCAGTAGCTGCTGATCTGCTCAGACTTTCATGCACAGCCATCTTTTGGGTTTAAAGAGAATAGTCCGAAACAGAGAAAATATCCAGTGAGCTGCAGTGCTCTGGTCTAAAATGCTTTGTTGTTACCAGAGGTCAAAGGAGAATGGCTTGACTGGTTTGAGCTGATAGAGAGCCAATGGCAACCCAAATAACCACTCATTACAACTGAGGTATGCAGAATAGCATGTCTGCATGCACAGCACGTCAAACCTTGAAGCGGATGGGCTGCAGCAGCGAAATACCTCTCCAGGTGCCCCTACTGTCAGCTAAGAACAGGAAACTGAGGTTAGAATATGCATGGGCTCACCAGAATTCGATAACAGAAGACTCAGAAGACTGTAAAAACATTGCCAAGTCTGATGAGTCTCAATTTCTGCTGTGTCATTTGGGTGGTAGGGTCAGAATTTGGCGTAAACAACACGAAAGCTTGGATCCATCCTGCCTTAAATCAATGGTTCAGGCTGGTGGTGGTGGTGGTGGTGGTGGTGTAATGGCGTGGGGGATATTTTCTTGGCACGCTTTGGGCCCCTTAGTACCAATTGAGCATCATTTAAATGCCACCTGATAGTTGTAGCTGACCATGTCCATCCCTTTATGACCACTTATATACTCATCTTTTCATGGCTACTTCCAGCTGGATAACGCACCATGTCGCAAGTCTTAAATCATCTCAAACTGGTTCCTTGAACATGAAAATGAGTTCACTGTGCTCAAATGGCCTCAGTAGTCACTAGATCTCAAACAAATAGAGCACCTTTGGGATGTGGTGGAATGGGAGATTTGCATCAAGGATGTGCAAACAAAAAATCTGCAGCAACTGTCAGACGCTATCATGTCAATATAGACCAAAATCTCTGAGGAATGTCTCCAGTACCTTGTTGAGCCCATGCCACACAGAGTTTAGGTTATTCTGAAGGCAAAAGGGGGTCCAACTCAGTACTAGAAAAGTGTACTTAATGAAGTGGCCAGTGAGTGTAACTAATGCAGAATGATGAAAGTGGGGAACCCTACGTCTTTCCTGATAGTTAATGGTGGGCTGGTATTGCATAGGCTTGGGAAAATTGAGCTCAATGTGTCTGAAATTATCACACATTCACACATACACACACACGCTCATACACATGCCCATACACACACTCACAAGCATGTATGCACACACAGTGCTCTTGCTGATGTCTTAGCACAGTCCTATCAAATATTACTCTTAAAAATGGCATCGAAAAGGAACTTAATCTGATATTACTGACTAAAAACACTTATTTTCAGCTTATATGCATTACTCCATACTTGCTTCATATTTGTGTTTTGAGATCTCTGTGTAACATCCTTGCTATGTGTTGGCTGGAAGTGATGCCACTGACATTATTTTGTCTTAATCAGAATGACTTATAGAACCACAGAACATCGTTGTTAAGCCTTGTGCTGCTTCATGTGTCAAACTTGGCAAAATCCAACTCTTTACAAACATACTGTTGCATTCTTTAAGTACACTGGTGGCAATGATCTATTCAGTTTGTGGCATTTCACACCATCGGGGTTTTTGAATAACTAATTGGGCAGAATATTTTCTGTGCTTATTTGTGAAAAACCTTTTTCAACTGTTGCTCATTTGGAGTGCCCCAGGGATCTATTCTTGGCCCTATTTTGTTTTCATTGTGCATGCTTCCTCCAGGTCTTTAAATCTAGCATTTAAATGGGTCTTTCCATTTTAATGCTGGCACGCTCCTATATCTGTTGGTGAAATGCAATGATCTCAGGAGATTAGCCAATCTAAATGAATGCTTTGTACCCTTCAGGGACTGGCTGCCTCGGAGTTTTCTTCAACTCAATGAAAAAAAAAAAAAAACAAACGTTCATGTTATTGGATAATGTCCCTGGAATAATAAAGAACGCTCTTGGTACCCTGGGTTCAAATATCCAATCCCTTTCAAAAACCTAGATTTTTGATCCCCGTTTGAATTTTGAATCTTTTTCAATCATTTTTTTTCTTAAATTAAGAAAAGTGGCCAAAATCAGACGCGTCCTGTCTTTTCAAAACACTGAGAAAGTTATCCGTGCTTTTGTGTCTTCACAGTTGGACAATTGAAATGCTTTATTTACTTGTCTCAGTCAAGGAGCTGTGGCACATCATTAATCAGTCAAAGATGCAGCAGCCTGTCGTCTTACTAAAACTAAATGCAGGGAGCACATTACTGCGACGCTCACTCCTCTGCATTGGCTGCCAAAAATTTCAGGATTTCTGGTATAATTCTTGTTATTACTTTCCAAGCAGCACATGGTGAGGCCCCTGCATTTATCCCACATTCATTAGGCCCTTATAATGCTAATACTCTTTGGTATTCTCAGCAAGGGCTGCTGGTTGTTCCAAGAGCCAGGCTTAATAGGACAGGGGTCTGTCCATTTGCTGTTCTTGCCTAAAAACCTTGAGATATTCTTCCTGTTGATGTCTGATTTTCTATATCACTGGTCATATTTGAAAAAGTCTTTTCTAGTTTCTATTTTTGTTTGTGTTTTTCCCCCAATTTTTTTCCATTTTTGTCTGTATTTTTTTATCTATGTCCTTTTTCTTTCTTACTTTTATTGTTAAGCATTTTGTAACCTAAGTTTTACAAGTTGCTACAAAATAATGAGAAGTACTGTATATTAAAATTGTTAACCACACAAAGCACAGAAAACTGACTTGGACTGTGTACAATTAATAAGTGCTGTGGTTGTCCCCATACACTTAAGCAGTAATGTTTTCAGATACAGCCAATTAGAAAACTGAAAAATGTAAGAACAATTCTAGTCCAACTCTGTATTGACATCAGTGACCGTCCAGAAGCAATGCATGCGCTGTGGTGGCTGAAGTCATTGTGAAGCCCAGTTTATAAATTTTTTTCATATGAAATTGCCATGCTTTTTCACAAGTATACATCCTGCTTCAATCTCTGGTATACAGCATAAAATTTCAAAAAAAAACAATAACAATAACAAATTGTATTATTACTCAGTATTATTATAGAGAACTAGCCTATACTTTCACATTTGTGCAAATCCAAATCCAAAAAGGTCCAAAAAAGGAAAGCCAAAAAAGTGTGCTGCCACGAGTGCCATCTTGCAAAAATTTGGTTCTTCAATTTTTGTTGGAAGATGGACAGTATTTCTGCGGTTCTGCCAATATCAGTAATACTTTCAGTGTATCACATTTGAAAATAACATACCCTCATGTTCTCTGATTCAGCACAGAACTTAGTGAGCATCTGGTAGCAAGCAAAAAACTTTTCCGCACTAAAAATGTTCCCTTGCCAGCTTAATTATGTCTGGAAAGCCGCGATAGATTCCAGTCAATAATCCCCCAACACACTTTGTGTGGCATTAGGGTAAAGGCCTAAGTCTTAGCAAGGTAATGGTGGAATTTTATGAAGGCAGGGCTGACATCATGACATGAGAATGCAGCATTCGCAATAATGGAATGTGGATGTAAATTTTCAACAAAAATACTGACTGAGAAAAAACTCATCCACAAATATTGAAGCCAGCCACAATATGCACATCTGTGTTCTTATCTCACTATATACACTCATCACTCATATGGGGAGAACAGAACAGAGAATGAAAGCTAAAAAAGAAGCATTATCATTTCAGAGGACAGAAACAGAAGGTAACATATGCCTGCCGCTATTCTTTAGTTTTGGACTCAAAAAATATTAATCAAAAAAGCTGCGCTCCCATGAGCTCTCAGCCATATGCCACTGGAAAATGTCACTGGTGAAAGACATTAATTCACCAGTTTGAAAATTCCATTTGATATTCATGCATTCCAAGTATTGTGACCCAGATTCAGTGCTGTGGCCTCAGATCGTACACGGTCCTGAGCATCAGCCAGCTGTGTGTGTGTGTGTGTGTGTGTGCGTGTGCGCGCGTGCGCGTGTTCAGAGGTGCTTGTCCTCTTGCGCTTAAATCTGTCATTCTTATTTCAATGCTAGTCGAAGGTAGACCCTGCCAATCAAAAAAATCTATAAAAGATACAGAATATTTTTCTGTGGCTGACCAATTAGCTCAGAACTTTATTGGTGGAGGATTGCATGATGGACCTCAGTATGCAACCAAAACAAATCAAAGCGTGCAAGATTTTATAGATTAAACTGCTGTGCTATCTTTGGACGTTATAACTGATTTAATTATATAGTGATAAATAATTGTATTGTTCAACATATCCTTGGGTCCAGAGTAACTGATTTGGCTCTCTGTCTGCCAGGCTGACTGGTTATTGTTGGAACAGCCACAAACCACTACCTTTTGCCAGATCATATCCCATCTCCTTGGGGACCTGAACCGGTGACGCATATTCCAATGGCTTACTGCCCGGATGACGTCACTAAACACGTGAATGATCGTCACACGATGCAGGTGTCGGGCAAGCATCTGCCATAGAGAATCATTGAAAACGAGACGCACTAAACTGCTTGTTATTCGTTTTTTCTCCATGGAATGAAGTGGAAATGTGTGCTCAAAGGTAGTTTAAAAATAGAATTATTCCTCCCGAGGCATATACTGTATATCGATGAATAGTAACTGATTATATTAAATGAATGGGCGAATGATGAGCAGTAAATTTAGTCACACTCCTCCCTTTCTCCCCCCTCCCGGGCTGT
Source organism: Gymnothorax reevesii (assembly GCA_029721435.1). NCBI lineage: Eukaryota > Metazoa > Chordata > Actinopteri > Anguilliformes > Muraenidae > Gymnothorax > Gymnothorax reevesii. The sequence goes on along the minus strand of CM056574.1, from coordinate 23,365,292 downwards.
GACTTACGCCCAGGTAACCTGGTTAACCTGCTGACTTCAGATACGTGTGTAGACCCACCAGCAGCATTAGGTGTACAAAACTCCTCTAGTAGTCTTCACAAGATTTGCTCCCTTACCTAGCATTATTCTTGAACATCAACATATTTTCCATTCTCTGTGAGGTTTGAAATAAGCGGTACTGCATCACATTTGCAATCTAAAAATGCCTACTCCCGAACCAAAATGAACAATGCCGGACAAATGAATCGCAGCCGCTGTGAACGAAAATCCTAACAACAAAGGTGGAATAACTCCAAATTCTAGCATAGAATCATACAACTAGTGTATTATCAAGTAGGTTAACAAACTGTTACCAAGCTAGCTTGCCGTTGCAAACCTGTCACAGGGGTCACAAATTAAAGTATGAATACGAAGTCTTCCTCGTTATCCTCCCGTGATTCGGCATTGAACACGTTGCTTTTGCATTCCTGTAGCTGGCTAAGTGCAAACTATAAAAGGTTCGTTATTGTCGCAGTTTTGTCTTATCTGGACTGCTCCTTACCTTTGTTTTCCCATTAGCTGTCAATGGTAAAGTGAATTTTTTCAGAGCCATTGTTGCTATTGCTGGGTCTGCTCTGCCTGGCCAGAAATGTGTTTCTCGAAAGAACAGGTGCTAACTTGCATAGATGGAGCCATTGACAGTGAATAGATGAACTGCTTTGCCTGCTGTTGTTCGCTTGCCTGACTTCCGGGTTCGGTGAATGACGATCACCTTACGCACTGGCTATTTTTAGATATCGGGCAGGTCCCCATTCCGATTACACTGAGGGATTATAGTAACATTGTATCATAACATAGTATCTAACATAGTATTTATTCAATTACAGACAAAGAGCGGATCTATCAATGATCTGTGTTGAATAAACTTTGTGAATTGAGCCATCACAGATCGAAGTAAACTTTACAATTCAAAGTGCAATCTTCTGATGGAGGTCTATATTGAAAATGATAAACAACAATTATCAAACATTTTATAAGTTAGTAAGCAGTGCTCTCTGATTATACAGTCATCTTTCTGGATTCACAAACCCTTTGTTTATATAGATTTACTTACAGAATATTTGGCATCCTTGACAAAAATGAAGAAATGAGGCTCCTTGTTCCTGCGCCCTCCATAATTATTGGCACCCCTCATTAAGATGTGTTAAAAGCCTGAAAATAAATTCAATTTTTTATTGCAGAAGCATACTCTCACACTGAAAATTGTAGAGAAATGTAACCTTCAACTCAAGTGAATTTTAAGGGAAAAAAAATCCCTGACTAAGAAAAATGTTTTTTTCATAAAATCACCTGTTCCTTAATTATTGGCACCCCTAACAATTCCTAGGTATGAAATGTAATTTAAGTATTTCTGTCATTTCTACAGTAGTTTACAAAGTTGATCAGAGTATCTAGAAACATTTAATTAGTAATTCATCACTTTCAGCAAGATAATGACCCTAAACATGTGGCCGAATCTACACAGAAATGGTTCACCAGACAGAGAATCAAGCTCCTCCCATGGCCATCTCAGTCCCCAGACCTCAACCCCATTGAAAACCTGTGGAGTGAGCTGAAGAGGAGAGTGCAGAGGAGAGGACCCAGGTCGCTGGATGATTTAGAGAGATTGTGCAAAGAGGAATGGTGGAAGATCCCTCTTTCTGTATTCTCCCATCTTGTGAAACATTATAGGAGAAGATTTGGTGCGGTTTTGTTGGCAAAAGGGGGTTGTACAAAGTATTAACATCAGGGGTGCAAATAATTGAGGCACACATGATTTGATGTAAAGTAATTATTTCTTAACGTGGGATGTTTTTTACCACAGAATAAATGCACTTGAGTTAAAGGTTGGCTTTTCCTCTTTTTTTCATTGTGGTCCTATATTATGTAGAAAAAAACTGAATTTATTAGAAGCAAAAGAACACATCTTAACCCAGAGTGCCAATAATTATGGAGGGCGCTGTACATCACAGTCAATAATCTTATTTTTAAGGGCAAATGTGGATAAGATTAAACTTTTACTTAACCTCTTAAGCCCTGAGCCTCTGGTTCGAAAATTACATGCCCTGAATTAAATTACTATATCTCAGCAACAACTTGGTCGATTTGGATAATTTTGGTATCATAATCTTGGTAACACCTTAAGGATTTTGGTCGTGGTGTAAAAATCAGTACATATATCACTGAGACAGAGTAAATGAAGATGAAACACAAAATAAATGAAAGAGCATTTTTGCACCTAACAAAGTTTTACTTTTATCTCTCTCGAAAGTATACAGTTGAAGTCTGAAACCTCCAAAAAATGACCGCACAATTATCTGCGCCAAAGTTTATTTTTTCAAAGTACAACCTCAATTCCAAAATAGTTGGGACAAAGTGTAAATTGTGAATAAAATCAAAATGCAATGACCTTCAGGTCACATGAGCCAAAATGTAATTTACAATAGAACATAGATTTAACTTTTGAAACTGAGACATTTTAAATTTTCATTCACAACATGAGCGCATTTCAAATTTTCTGGCTGCAACAGGTCTCAAAAAAAGGCTGATAAGCAATTAATATATAAGAGAATCAGCTGAAGGAACATTAAGCAGTTCATTGACATCAGGTGTGTAACATGATTGGCTATAAAAGGGATGTCTTAGAGAGGCTTAGAGAGTCTCTCAGAAGTAAAAATGGCCAGAGGCTCTCCAACCTGTGAAAGCTTGCATTAAAAAATTGTGGAATACTTTAAAAACAATGTTCCTCAATGTCAAATTGTAAAGGCTTTGAAGGTCTCATCATGGACAGTGCATAACATCAGTGTTTCCCTTACTATTCTGTTGGCGGGGCAGCCCGCAGCGCCAACATGAGCCCTCGCCCCACCAACACGCCCAAAATCTCTCCCTGTATGTCTGCTTGTGTGTCCTTTTGACCTTGATGTGCGATGCCGGTGCGCGCTTGTTTCTCTGCACACTGTCAGATGATATTTACATTTTTACAGACCAGGGCTGGGCTGTTCCACCGCCTCGCTACTTGCAGTTGGTCTGGGCTTCTTCCTCAACATCGGAGCAAATGTGAATACAAGCATTATTTGAATAAGCTGTCGGCACAACGAGGAACTAAACGGCTTGTTTCTCACACGAAAAAACTTTAAAACATGATGTTACTGCCGCTATAGCAGAATTTAAAACAGCTGTTATAGCAGTTTAAAGTTAGCTATACACCTAATTCCAGTTCTAACGATGAGCGTCGCCATGGGAACCCTGCCGGCCTCCGACTTCCGGTCATTGCTCACTCTACTGAAGAGAGATTGGCTGACAGAATGCATTCAGGCTCCACATGTTCCATTTCTGGTTGTACTAATAACTAAAAAGCATAGAAGTTTTGATGGAAACAGAGTGCTTTATTTATAAGGTGATTAGGAGAGATTGCCCTTGCCCAGCACCTTACGGTATGCCAGCGAGTAGGCGCTTGGAGTGGCTAGCTGCATTAAGACTAAAGTATCCACCCTAGAGGATATACGTATGTTCACACCATTTCGTCAATGAAGTGTATACTTTGCCGTGAACCGTTCCTACATTTAAACAGCTATCTCACCGTGCCCTCCGGTACACCTGCATAGTCGTATTATTTTTGGACTTGCTCATAGAAGTCAATGGATAATAGTAAATAGTCATAATTTCGCAATTTAGGCACCTAGCTCGCATATACATGCATCAATTATAGCTTGCTAAGTGGGCATAAAGGCTCTCTTGTTAGCCATCTAACGTTATATTTCATGCATTTAAATTTAGTCAATTTAAAATGCGTATAGCTATTATTATGCTAACTAATTTGGCTAGAGTTGCACCGTGAGCATCTAGCTAGCTAACTGGCATTAAAATGCACCAAATAAAAAGGTTACCAGCTAAAACCACTTTCACACCGGACGTGAAACACGACAGGTTACATTCAAAGTTAATGCAAAGACATGTATTTGCATCTTTGCATTGACTTTGAATGTAATCTGTCATGCGAAAAATTTGTTTCGTGTCAGGTGTGAAAGCATCTTAACATTGACCAAGAAACCAACAAACTAGCTTGCATGCTAGGCAACGAGCTAGTTCGCCTGCTCAGCTATCTACTTGCGGTGCATATATCAGTAAAAAAACAATCGTGAATTGTGAATCACAATTATTTCGCATTAGCTGTGTAGCTAGGTCAGTTAGGCCTATGCATTGACGAGGCTGATTAGTTGTTCGCTATAGCTACTGAATTTTTACGCTAACATTGGCCAATGATACAGCATTGATTTCTGTTTTTAAGTCCAAAAATGCGCAGGGGTACCGGAGGTCTTGCTGTTTGCAGGTGAAAACAGACCTCCGGAACAGACTGCAGGAGGTGCATCTTGAGCTGTGTATGAGGATTTCAATCACATGGCCCATCAGTGCAAGACTTCCCCTATGAGGAGGCTCTCAAACTCTTTTTCACAAAGCCAAGGAAAATCAAGTGCTCTGACCACAGCTGCACAATGTGCCATTGAGCCCAGTCCAGCCCAAGCATGTCCTGCTCTTCCCAGCCCCAAACCTGTCCTGTCTAGCCCAGCCCCACCCAGCCCAGCCTTGCTCAGCCTAAGCCTGCCCTTCAGTGAAGTGTTTTAATGTTGTTCTGTTTTGTTAAAATTTTGTAAATAAAAATGTTCTATTCATTACCTTAAGGTTTACTTTAGCTTAATTAATTTTCTACCGGACCAGACCGGACCGTACGCCCCCTCTCCTGGATAGACACCACCCCCACTGGAAAAAAACCTAGGGGAAACACTGAACATCATCAAAAGATTCAGACAAACTGGTAAAATCTCTCCACATAAGGGACAAGGCCGAAGACCTTTACTGGATGCCTGTGATTTTCGGGCCCTCAGATGCCACTGCATCACTCACCGGCATGATTCTGTCATTGGCATTACTAAATGGGCCCAGGTATACTTCAAGAAACCACTGTCTGTAAATACAGTCCGCCGTGCCATCCACAGATGCCACCGAAAACTCTATCATGCAAAACGGAAGCCATTGTTGAGCATGATTCAGAAGCACCGACGTGTTACTTTGGTCAAGGCTCATTTAAAGTGAGTTCACCAATTGGGCATTCCAGATTCGGATGGGATTGGAGATGCCAAAACTTAATATAAAAAAAAAACAATAGCCTTACAAGAGCCGGGATTTAAACCGCAGAACTTCCACATTACAGTGCAATGCCTTTACTACTAGTAGATGCGACATTTCATACAACCCACAATGTTGTACATTTCAACTGTGAGTCAGTGGAACACATCAAGCACCCCCATTTAGCGCTACACTGGCTGAACTTTAGCGCTATACTTGTGCATAACAGCATGGATTCTTTCGAAGACTACTTTGAAAACTACCGTTGAATATTTAGTGGATAATTAAACCGAAAAAGCTACAAACAAAGCGTTAAGCGTTTATATTGTTGCACAAAATTTCAATGGCGCATGGACTGTCAGCTCAAAGCACCGGGAACGCAAGGCTCTATCTCAGGCTAAGTTTGTGCGATTAAGGTGATTTAGGGCTCAGTGGAAACGTTAGAGCGCATAGAATTAAATGGCCACCTGCAAAGTCTTACGGACAGCATCACACGCCAATCACAGACAGGAAAATACATTGAATCAAGCGGATTGCTTTGGATCTGATATCTTTTGAAGCAGTGCCATGGAAAAAAAACTTGCACGGAGAGTGGAAGATCTAGTTTTGATACAACACCAACACATTGGGCTAACAAAAACAAGCGCTGATTTACCCTCAAGCACAGTTTTCTGTTACAAACTATGAAAGGTAAGAAATTTTTTTGCTCATCTCTGTAGAATGTAAAGTGTATGCTGCTGTTCTTTGATTGTGGTGTCAGTTTAAAATGACATGGCTCATATCATTGGATTCTGCAAACTTTCCTCTTTCATATGATGTATCATTTGTATGCCTGGCACAAATTTCGAAGAAACGCTAGGGATTGCGCGCTGATATTATTTTATCCCATGTTTTGCTACATGCTTATTTACTTGCTTGGTGCTTGAATTGTGTTTGGTTGAAGTAAAAATGGTCAACACAAGCTCTTTGCCGAGTTTCTTCCAGTAAAGTGGATAAGCCACTTGACAATGTTGCGAGTAGGAAACATGCTGTATTTATTATGTGTAATGATCGCCCTCTGTTGCCAGGGGCGTTCGGGTTTAAGTAGTTAAATCCATTTAATCTTACAAAAGTATATTACAATAAATAATCTTTAAAAAAAAACATACAGTAGGTGCGGTATTATTGCCACCTCTGGCTTACAACTCTATGCAGACACTCCTCACAGAGATGATATCTGTGATACTGATCTGTTTTTTGTGATAAGATTCAAAAACACATTTGTTATTGAATGTGATTCAAGTTGAGAGATTGAGATGACGGTTGCAGAACATGGACAGGTATATCTCTCAACCATTATTGAATGTATTTTGCACTTATCACTCTGTCTCCATCTATTGCCACGAACAGTGCATAGATAATGTCCCTATGACGATTTTGAGCTGAATGAATACTGCATTGGGTGGGTCCCCTGAAAATCAGTTCCAAGCCTCACAGTCCAACTTCTGCCACATTGCCAGAAAAGTCACAGATCTCCCATCATTTCAATGTCCAAGCAAGGATCAAAACTCCCTATTTTAAAGGTGTAACAGGTATGTCAGAAGTAATGTCCCACTTGGTAAGGTAAGCCTGCTAAGACGTGGAAGCACAATATTGAATTCCATCCTTTGTGACTTGCTGGACTTCAGAAAAACTTCTGTGGTCTTTGGCTCTTCGGTTTTACTTTGAAATGCAGTCTGAAAGGATGGGGATTATCAGGTTCCCCTCAGCGCACAGTAATAGGCTCAGCAGTAGGCTGACATGGCTGACATTATCTTAGCTGTGGAAGTGATGTTTCACCTACAAACAAGGCCTCAATTGACTGACTTGCCCACAAAAGCGAAATGAGCTATGCATCTGACTGAAGGACCTTGTCATTTTATAAAGTATATTTTTGTCATCTGTTTTTTTTCCCATATATTTATAATTTTATCATATACTGTAAATTATTTAACACTTTACAAAATTGTCAAGATCTTGACTAAATTCAATATCTTGGTCATATGTGCTCTGTTTTCTGACTCAAGCTCAGTCAAGCTTTAAATTTTTTCATTTAAGCTAAGTGCCTTTGTCCCCAAAGTATAGATGTAATGAATAAATTGTCCATCCCTCTCAGTTACATTGTGAGCTATCACAACTGTTAATGTAAAATACTAACTCATATTTAATCATGTCCCTTTCCAAAGCTAGTTAGTGCATCAGTCTGGTCAAAGTCGCAGACCATATTTGTGTATTTTGTCAGTCAAATTCAACGGAAGCGACTGAATCAATGGATGGTGTATCAAAGAAGTAAAGGCTCTTATAACTTTAAGCTGGAGCAGTTGCACCAAATATTACCTGCAGTCAGCAGTGCGTTTTTCTGTTTTCCTGCCGATATCCTGAAGCAGATGTGTTCAAAGTCCATATACCGTGTCAGAGAAAGGAAGTCTCTTCTCTCCCCAGTAACACTCCCCTCCCACACCCCAAAAAGGGCGATAATGCGCCACTCTGATTGTTCGCCGCACAATCATCCTAAATAGATCCAGGATGTGTTGTGTTGTTGTTGTTGCGTTTTTTTCTCTCTCTCGAACAATGGAGTCCTGGGACGTGGTCCCGAAACGGGCGCACCTACTCTCCGCACCTACATCCCTCCCCACTGTTCTGAGGCCTCCTCTCCCTTATCTGTACCGGACCCACATCCACCCCATTGTCCCAGGTCAGGCAGCACGCGCCGAGGTGCGGCCAGCTCAAAGGTTTAAGGCCCGATGACCTGGAGATCTGCCAAGAGTTACATCCTTAGAGAAAGAAAGTACAAGTCCCAGGTCACGGCCTTACAGGTTAATTAAGCTTTTATGTCACCAACAGTTGCAACTTAAGGACAGACTACCTGCTGTGCGTGGTGACATTCACGTCACCAAACAACGTTTGAGGTCTTCAGCAGATTAATAAACACAGGAAAAAATATTATGAAGTAACACATGCAGTTTGTTGCATTTATTCATTGTTTATGTAGAGGGAGATAAGTTCATCAACTGTCACAAAAAAGTATGATTGAAGCATATAACTTGCATTGCGAGAAGCTAAAAAATGCTTTCCTAGGGGGTCTTCAGGGTAAAGTGTAGAAATAACCGTAATAATGTAAAAAATAAGAAATAAACATACTCAACATGATTTTAACCTCATAAAATGTAGCATTTTGATAAGAATTTACATGGTTACCATGGAAATGGCACTTTAATGACAAAATCTGAAAATATTTTGTGGCACTGATATTTCAATTACCCATGGTCAGATTTTACTCAAATTAGTCACAAATGAAAGGTTTAAGATAGTTTTATGAAATGACACAGGATTTTTTTGTTTGGAACATTTTTGAATATTTAATGAGCTTATGTAACCATAACGAAAATCGCTATCATCAACTTGCTTCATTGGGGGTGGCATGGTGGCATAGTGGTTAGCACTGTTGCCTCACAGCAAGAAAGTTGTGGGTTTAATTCTGGTTTGGGGCCTTTCTGCGTGGAGTTTGGATGTTCTCCCTGTGTTCACATGCGTCTTCTCCAGGTACTCCGGTTTCCTCCCACAGTCCAGAGACATCCATGTCAGGTTAACTGGAGACACTAAATTGCCCAATGGTATGAGTGTGAGAGCGAATGGTGAGAAGATTTGAATCGTGTCTTGTAATGGAATGTGGAGGGCAGCATTATGCCGTACGATATACAGCCTGCCAGAATTTCAGATGAAGAAGAAGAACTTGCTTTATTTTCAAAATGAACCCCCAAGGGATGCACCTATGTAGAAAATCCTATGACATTTCAAAGATCTCCAACGGATACAACTTCAGTCCAAATTTCAAGTCAATCAGATGAATATTAATGATTTTATGAGAGCCACAAGTTTGAAAATCAGTCAAAATTGTGATTTTCGTTAATTTGCATTTAAAGTCACAAGTAAAAATTGAGGCAGAGAAAAAACATAGATTCTGGATGTTTTCTGGCATCTCACTGCATTCCTTCATTTATTTTAAGCGAAAATTTAAAAAATTGAAATTTTTGGAAAAAAAAGAGGAAATTTTTACCCTGAAAACCCCTTACATAGAAAACTCTATCATTATTGTGACCCTTAATTTTACCTGACTCATTTTGACTGTATAAAATAAAAAAAACATAATGACTCAAAGTCACAATTTAAACATAATTTGCATTGCACAAACATCACAGTGTTTCACGATTTCCTGATGTCCTGTTTCACCGCAGTATAAATATGAAGCTGACTGTGTGAAATCCCACTGCCATCGCTCATCATGGGAAAAACTAAACAGAGTTCACCCCTGAAGAGGCAAAAAGAGACAATGTGTCTCTTTTGAAATGCATAACTGCTTGACTGATATACACAAGTCAAGAAAAGGATATAAGAAAATTCATTTGCAAACCGCTGAAAATCCCACCGAGTAAAGACAAGGCAATTATTAAAAGATTTATTGCATTAATTTGTACAAGTGTTGAACTGATGGAACTCCAGGGAATGGATGCATGTGCATACTGCCCCCCTGCACAGTGAGGAGGATGGTATGGATGGCAAAAAAAACAAAAAAAAAACAAGAATTTTAGCTTCACAGTTGCAGTCCAGTCTACAAATGATATGTTTATTAAATATAGGCTTGACTAAAGAGGTATGTTTTCAGCCAGCTCTTGAAGACAGAGTGTGTCTGAAGCCCAATATGAGTGAAAGCTCTGCTTATAATTGGTTCTCTGGATATGTTTTGAATTTTTAAATATCCAGCATCTTAAAGTCATTTTTTATGGGGACTAAGGAATGGGAAGAGCACTAAGATATTCTGAGGCCAAGTCATTTAAAGCTTTGTATGTTCACAATTCAATGTTATTTTCAATTCTAAATTTGACTGGTGGCCAATTAAGATTTTTGAGCACTGGGTTAATGGGGTACCTTTTCTTAGTTGAATGTGTTAGTGCAACCAGACAGTAAAACATTACAGTAGTTCAGCCGAGAGGACACAAATGCGCAAACCTTTTTTAGGCCTCCTGAAGGGACAAAATTCTTATATGTTTCTAAGGTGGAAAAATTCCACTTTTATAATGTAGTTGAAGTGAGCATGGAAATAGAGTTACGCATCAATGGTGACACTGAGGCTTTAGTTACAGCCTTCGCAGAAACAGGCCATCTAAGATGATAGAAAAGTTAAGGAATGTGTCTCTAAGCTATTTGGGATCCATTACCAATATTTAAGTCTTATCTGCAATTAATGAGAAAATGTTTTGTGTTATCATGACTGGTTTAAGACATATCTCTGATCTGGTCAGCTGATCGTTTTCATCCAGCTTTAAAGATATATTGAGCTTTGTATCATCTGCATTTCCACGGTATTCAACACCATGTCTACTTATGATGTTTCTGAGGGGAAGAAAAAAAAGAAAAAAGCAAAGGGCCCAGAACAGAACCATGAGGTGTTCCGAAGTTTAACTCAGAAGACTCGTAATTTGCCCTGACAAACTGCAATCTGTCCAAGATAAGACTTAAACCAGGATAGTACGAGTCCGGAGATACCAATTGACTCTTCCAGCCTGCGAAGAGGAATTTGGTGGTCTATGATATAAAAGGCAGTACTTTAATCAAGTGGAACAAGAACAGAGATGCAGCCACAATTCATAGACCGAAATAAATCATTCATTACCACAGTGAGAGCTGCTTTCGAAAGCCAGACTGAAACCTCTTATATACCTCTGAAAGATGTTTGTACAGATTTCATAAAATAAGATCAACTGAGAGCAACCTAAAAACTGCAGTACCTGAAATTTTCCAAGTATTATGGGAACCAGTGCATTAGCAAGTATACTTACATAGAGCCCAGTAGCACCCAGTCTTCAGTGTATTTATCGACTTCACAGGAGGTTCCATCAAATTTTAATCAACTGAAGGGCTATTATTAATTTTGGAACGTATACATTTTCTAAATTAAACGTATTACTCAATGAAGCTTGTTATTATAATTTTTTATCATCATTGTTACAGTATTTAATAGAGTACGGCTTTACCAACTGTTTGAACCCAAAATATGATTAACTCCATCTCACATTTATATTTTTACAATTTTTTTTCTACACATTTTTCGCAGGGGTGGCGATAATTCATGAGTTAATTGTATGTTATTTCTGGCCTGGCTGATCATTTTAGTGAGAATAAATCTCTAGTTCATTGCACATGAATGCATATGTACAAGTCACTGTTGTAGCTCCATAGCCTTTCATTTGTTATATGACCCAAGTATGTGTACTTGTCGACCCCCCCACCCCCAATTTCCCCCGTTCAGCCACAGGCAGGAAGCAGGAAGGTGGTCGGCCCGTGTCCTCCGGCCTTAGCCACTTGGCAGGGGAAGCTCACTGAGGTGTCGGCTCTTTGTGGGCTGCTAATCGGCACTTCCTGGCAGCCGACGGGGAGGGTGGGCGGGGGGAATGGATGTCCCGGCATGGAGTGTGCGGCGAGCGGCAGGTAGGGACTCCGGAAACTTCTGGAAACTGGAAATGGCAGATAACGGGCCCCCACTCCCTCATCTGAAATGCTGCTGGTATGGCAGCGCACCCTGTCCCTGCTGTGCGACTCTTTCCTCAGTCACACCCAGCCCACTCACTCACTCACTCTCTCTCTCCCTGCTCACCTGAAACCTCGCTGCTTCACTTTTCCTCAAAGGCCAAAATCAATCTGGTACTTTCCAATGTAAAAAACAGGCCATACTGCAGTGATCAGTGTAGCCCCTGAACTTGATACATCTGATTATTTTTTAGGCTGCAAAATCACAGTTGTGCATGAGCCTCTGGCCTGACTAAATGCAATTCTTGTCCATACGTTTGAGTTACTGCTAAGGTCTTACTGAGTAGTTCCAAGCTCAGTGATCACTAGCTAACTAGCATTTTTTTAATCAAGCAAATTTATTTAAATGTCATATTTCTCAAGTAAATAGAAATTAAGTCATAACTACATGTGGTGATTATATCTGGTTTGGCCCAAGGCATGGAAAAAAAGAAAAATAAAAGTAATAGAACACCAGCTATCGCTTTGCGGCTCTTTGTAAACTTTTTAAGCGAAGTAGATGAAAATACATAAAATATCCTGCAAGACAGCCCGGCCAGAGACATATCTGTGAAGCTGCCATTGAGCCGCAATGTTCAGCAGCTACTTCTCAGTCAGTGATTTATGCCGGTGAAGAATCTCAAATTTAAAATTGGGTGTCAGCCCTGTGTTTCCCGTTTACTTGCATGACATGCAAGTGTGTTTATTTAAGAACTATTGTCAAGTTATTTCAGTCATTTTTTTTCCCCCAAACAAAGCACTCCTGGTTAGGTTTCATGGTATTCCTGCATGCATTGGGGAATGTAGCAGATCATATCTCCCTACTTTTCCTGTTCTTAAAGCGTAAAACAAATATTTACTCGAAACATGGCAAGTGAATGACCAGATGGATAAAATATTTACTTGATTGGATAGTTTGAGATAGTTTAGTGCGTATAACTGCCACCTCTTTTGAAATAAATGATATCCCAGCATGTACCTGTATTCATCAGGCAAAATTGACTGCATCCGTTATTGTTTTGCTTCCAGTGTAAATGTAACATATTGTAGTTCTTGGCACTATAACATATTACCCACTTGGTGTGGCTGAGAATTTAATGTTCGACTTTGCTTTTGGTGAAAGGGAAACTCTGGGATTTGAGATAAGCCCTCCGCAATGCACAAAGGACTGAGGAGCGAGAGCCGTCTTCGATTCCCCTTTGAGTACACATGTTCCTCTCATTTCTCAGCTGCCTGAAGTCATTATGTCTCCCTTTTCACAGCACACCTGAGTAAATGTCAGACAGGAATACATTTCATTTAAACAGATAGCGTCGCTGCAAATGGATGGTGGGGGAGGGTAAATATGGCAGAAGTGGACGAGATAGAGTGGAAGAAATCTTTTTTTCTTCTGCGAGTTTTCAGCTAATATGATTTGTTGAACAAATTGGGTCATTAATCTGGTTTGTGTTTGACAGAGAGAGAGTGGGAACAGGGAAGTAAAATAAGTGGCGAAGGAGACTTCAGACTCACGCTTGGATTCAGGGCCTGTTCTCTTTCAAACCAACATTTATTACTTTTGGAGATACAGCGGGCAATATAGAGGGGCTTACGACCCCGCACAGTGAACATCAGCCCCTCTTCGCCCTTCGCTCCGGTGATGGATGGGTCCGGCGTCCATAGCACTGGTGGTATCCTGGGGCCACTTCTTTGGGTCACTTGCAGGACAACCGGCTGTTCGCTTGGAGCGTCTTCACAGAATCAGCGCATGACTGCTCAGCTCCGGGGCGCCCACCAGGGTCATGATGTGGAGGTGAAGGCATCAGCTGTGGTATCTTGCATAGAGCTAGACGCAAACTTCAGCCCTTAGTAAACACAAAAATGCTTTAAGGTAGAATCAGCTTTAGGGGAATGAGGCTACATCAAGTCTGCATATCGCTAACCGCCTCTGTGACTTTTTTTTTTTACTCTAAACTGCTCGTGAGAGGAAAGTTCAGCCAGTAGGTAAATTTTTGTGATGACTGGACTCATCAGTGCCTTAGGAGAATGGAACTCACTGAACTGTCAAAAACTCACATTGAACTGTCAGTCAAGAGGAAGACTGATAGCTGCTGAAGAACGCCGGCAAGAATCAGAGCTTAGAGTGTGACTGGTGGTAATACCAGTCAAAAAATTAAATATTGCCACTTCAGTACATTGTGGTTACACAAAATAATCAAAGGAATCAAGGTCCATAAACCTCAAAACACCCGAGTTGCCTCTGTAAACAAATTATGCGAACATTATGATGGAAGGAAATAAATTTGCATGAATAATATTCTGCGATATACTTATAATATACATAATAAGCGTGACATAATTCTCAATTCGTTTTGGTTTGATTTTAAGCATAGAGCAGATGTTTCCACCCCAGTAAAAAAATAACATCAGCTAATTGTGCTCCCTTTAATTCTTTGTTTGTGCCAATGTCAGGTGGAGGTGAGATGGCTCCACTCTTCATCTCAGCTGATTGATAGCCTTGGAATGTTTTAATTTGGCGGTAATGACAAGGACAACTTATCGTTTGTGAGTGACATGGGACGCAAAGGGGGAAAACATGAAGTGACAGTGTTTGAGGAAAGTGTGAAACGGAAAAGACGGTTGGTGTTTTGCTACGAGGGACAAGTTTTGGACAGTTGTGGTTCGGCTGGTGCTAGCAGCACGAGTCTGGGAGGCTGGGGGATGGTACACCGGACACACAGGCATCCATCTTTCTTAGCAATTAATCAGATGCAGTGAGGAATTCCCCCACCCCCCACATGGGGCAGCTGTCCAAAAACAGTCTAAGAAAAATAAGCAGGCTAATTAATTCTTCTCGGCACCAGGCAATTAGATAAATGGCCAGAAAAATAAATGATGTCACCTTTGGTCGGGCATTAGAGTTTCAATATGTTAATGCATGTGAACATAAAGTTGGTTAAAAAAAAAATACATATTTTACTGCACTGGGTAGAGGAACGTTAAAGTGAGACTACAGGGGGGACCAATGATGAATGAATAATGATACAGGACACAGACTGGGTTTATGTGTAATAATTCCAGTCTTAACTTTGAAATTAAATGCAAAACTGAGGTTAGCTTCTGTAGTTTGCCAGCGGAGACAAAATCATTCAAAAACATGAAAGTTTTACACACCTACTTTTTATTTGGTTTTAGCTAGAAAGCAGCCACAAGCCTACATTTAAGCGATATGTATTTATTAATTCCTGCCTTCCCTTGTTTTATTTTGAACATAATGCAGTGCATCTGATGATCTCTGAAAGCCAGTGAAAGAAGCTGGGACATAATATTTGCTTGACGCCTCAGTGGAGGACATTTTGCTTTTGGATGGAATTAATAAGGCAGGAAATTGCATTCACACCCTCCGTAATAACATGTCCAAACAAGGTAATAAGATAAAGAGGTATCCCACCACCCCTGTACCCAAGGTTCGAATGTCTAATTAGCACAATCCAAACCATGCTTACTGTATGTCACAGACTCTGCACACCACACAACCTTTCCTCTGTCCAACATGGCGCCCAATTTATATGCGTCACCCTGGGCAGATATGTTTTCTCATTTGCTTAGTTTGTTTGGACCGCGAGTAAATGAGATGATGAGAAAAATGGGACTGCATATATACATTCACATTAAACTCCTCTCCTGTACTCCACCAAGGAGGGAGACATTTTTTTTGTTGAATATTGAATCTCCTGGGCATTTTGTTAACAATTGGATTAACGCTTGCAGGGAATAAACTGTTTTTTAATGCATATTTGTTCTCCTACCCTAACAAATATAACTTAACCCGGAAGCAGTCTAGCATCGGATTTGCTTTGCCTGTACTGGCATGCTAATTAGTTGTTACACATTGTGTGGAGTTACACCACAAGATGACTTCAGGAAACTTTTACTTTGAGTACTATCAACTTTGGCATTATCAGTGTGAAGCTGTGATGTTATAATCGTAACATCTCAAAACTAAATTAAGCACCTGATTTCTGAACACACAAGCAGATGTGTTAACCTCCTAGGATGGCGGTTTGATCAGTCTCAGGGGTGAAGATATCATAACAAAACACAACACTGAGATCATTGTTTACCAGCTGATTACAGGAATTACAGGAGCTGGTTTGGGAATTTACAAGTAGCACTGTAACACTCCATACATTTTGGTGAGAAGTCCTTACCTGTTAATGAATGATACACAATGGCAATGTCCATAGTGAGTGAAAAGTTCACACTTAAATAGTCAGATAGAGGACCCATGAAATGACACCTGCAAAAGAGGCCTAATTAATTTTGGGGGCTTCCTGGACACCCTAACAAGCCAGCCCTCATCTTCAAATATTAATGCAGCATAGGTTTGACAAAACTATTTGGTGCCCTATATCACTGCCTTCACCAGGCTATCCAGCCTGATGCAAAATATTCCACAGCATCTATAGGCCTTGTCGCCTGACTTTGGAACAAGCCTCGGTCTCTGCCAGGGAGATCTCACCAGCCCATTTGATCGCTTCCACCTTTCCATTCTCTTTTCACTTTTGTTTTTATTTTGTGTCTCATGCCAAATGTGGGGTGTGATGTGAGCCACTGTCAAACTTGGGGGATGGTGTAAGGCTCACATACTAACTGAAGTGGAATCAATCATAATCAAAGTTAACAGGGCTCATAGAAAATCGATTCTGCGCGCCCCCGGCTCCTTTTTGGCACCTGCGTCCTCTTAACTTCACTGGCAAATGGAGTCCCAGGTTTCACCTTTGAAGATGCACCAATCTACAGCAGCTTTTGAGCGATCCGATGTGCAGTTTGTCTCCTAACCTTTATCACCAAAAGATCAGATCTTCAAACAGTTCTTGTGAAATATAGATAAAGTCCTGCTAACACTGAACAGAGAATGTCTGGAAAAGAGAAGTACATAAATAAATTACTATGACTTCTTATTAAATTACACCTTTCTAGGACTGGGAAAGAACCTCCCTTTGGCAAGAACGACCTGTATTGTTGATGTCATGGTTTAGACCGGATGTTCGGATGTTGGAAACATGTCTCAAAAATTTGAGTCCATACATATTAGCGTCAAGCAGTTACAGCAGGAACTACCACTCTTTTACGTCCCGACCATAGACTGTATAAAAAGATGGATGCAGCCCCGGGATCTGAAAAGTGAAGCCAATATGGAAATCTTTTAAAATCGCATTCTATTTAATGGCCAGCAGATGGCGACATTGGTAGTTGCAGAGAGAAGTTCAATGCTATAGAGGTCTGTGAACAAATGACCCTACTTTCCCACCTGCATTATTATTTAAATCATGATTTTCCACATTATTTTATGGTATCTATTCCAAGTTTCAAGTCTCCTTCGATATGTCATGATGTTCAGTTTTGTAAATTATGGTCCCAAATAGACTAGAATAAAGGATAATGCCAGATATGCTTTGGGGGCGTGGCTATCCTCTGGTCTTCGTCAGATATGGTAGAATCCACCCATAGATCTACTCTTCACTCTTCCCTCCATCTTCAATTCATGCTCTCGTCCAAGAGGAATCACATATGGTTTCAAAATGACAAAATGGCGCTGTTCAAACTGCCAAAATCAAGGTTTCCTAAATGGTATGCTGAAACCAATGGGTGACCTCGCGGTTCCATCGTCCACCTATTTATACAGTCTATGGTCCCAATGGTGCTCCACATGATTAATTTCCAGGGACTGTGAAGGCTACGTGAGTGCAATGAATGCAACTGTATTACCACGCTTATTCATTTATTAATTCATTTTCAACGCATTTTCAAGATTAATGTTTAGACGTGCCTTATTGGTTCCTCACAAACGAGATCAGTTGCACTTGAAAGTTTTTATATTCTTCCAATTATCATAATTATTATTATCATTAGTACAGCAGTGGCGATGTTTCCTTCCTGAACATTGCTTTGAAATCAGAGTATGTCTTTGACTGGACAGATCTCTCTGTCATGCTCGGAAGTCACAGCTAACCTGAATCCAGTATAACTACACTGAGGGCCAAATGATTCAAACCCAGGCCTTAAGCCCGACCTGGTGGACCATAAAAAACTCCCTTCTCTATTTATTCATCACCAGTGGGGTCCAATGAGGCAGTGTGCAGGCAGCCTGTACTGGAGACCCATTAGCTGATTCAGAGGAATCTATTACTGTTATAATCCCGGAGGTAAGAAAAGGTCCCCTGGATCATTATTCCCTTTCAGAACCTAAGTGACTTCACCGCACACCCTAATTTCCCTGGCATAATTATAGGTCGCGCTCCCCCTTTGTAATTTATAAAAAACCTTTTGTTCTTATCAATAATGAATGGGCCAGACATATTGCAATGCTATAATATTTTGATATTGCGAAAATGCTAATGCATCAGGGACCAGCGGCCCTATCGGACCCGATATGACACTCTATTAAGCTGCCGCCAAAAGGAGTCGGACGCAAATTGCTTATGTTAATGACCTGTTGTACCTGTATTGGATGAGGAGTCCACAATGAATGCATTCCGCGCAGCAGTCCGACAGGCAAATTTATTTCCTTTCCTTAAAATCCACCCTCTGTGTTTTTGATGCTAGATGGAGAAAATGGAGGGAGCGAGAATGACAGGGAGAGAAAAAACAAGACATAATGAAACAGGTGGAGGGTCAGGAGAGAAAGAGAAGGAGAGAGCAGGGTAAACGAAGAGAGAGAAAGAGCAAGAGACATAGACTGGAATAAGAGTCGTGAAAAAGAGGAAAGATATAATATCCAAATTTGCGTCAAGTCGAAACTTAAAGAAAATCAGATAGATGCAGATAGAGAGAGAGAGAGAGAGAGAGAGAGGAAAAGTGACTGGCAATAGCTGCCACTCGTTAATTTATTCCTTGGACAATGTTTCCTCCCACAACTTCAACCAGTTTTAGTCATCATTTTTGACATTTCTTTAATTAGTTTTGTTGAACTGGCTCCTACCAGATTACCGATGCCATAACTACTGCTCAGTTCAGAGGCCCGGTAAATTTACTTTCCACTCTCAATTTTTTATGTAATTTCCCAACTGGGAAAAAAAAATGGTACCCCCAGATGATTTTTATCCATTGGTAGCATCACTATGACGCATCCTTTCATACAAGCTTTCAACCTTTGTTTGTGTGTTTGTGGGTGGGGTGGGGGTGGGGGGCTATATTAATACATATATATGTTTTCTCTCTCCAATTTAATCAAAGCCCATCACTTTTCTACACCAGTTACTGTTGTGGTTCTTTGAGAATGGAGCACTGGGAGTGATGGCTCCTTTGGATTTTCTCAGCAATGCTGTTAGGGACCCTCAGTGTTCCTACACATTCCCATGCACATTCTGCTGGGATTTGAAGTTTAAAATTCCATTGTGCGTATCTGACCAAACATTTTACATTATATTAAGTACATGTTGAATGAGGCTAATCGGAAGCTCTGAACTGCCTGTAGACGTGAGTGAGTGAGTGAGTGAGTGAGTGGTGTGTGCACCAATGGTGTGTGTGGATTGGCGCGCAGTCCAGGGCGTATTCGTGCCTTTTGCCCACGGTCAGCTGGGATAGACTCCAGCTCACTCATGACCCTAGTTAGAAAGATGACGTGCATATAATGGGCATATATTTTATATGATTTAACCATTTTTTAAAACACAAATCAAATCAATCAGTTCAATAATTTATAGAATTTGTTTATTGATTCTTAATTTGGTAATGATAATAAAATAAGTATGGTAATAAAATATTGCACATTTTAATAGTTTTCAGTAAACAAAGTCATTCCAAATAACAACAGTGAAATGAGTGCTTTATTACAGTATGTGACTGCAATCCGCATAGCTGAGGCATGTGTTTTAGCTGCAAGAAATTCATCTGAGAGGATTTTTTAAACTCTGAACACATATTTATAAAATGTATGCTAAAGGTCTAGAGGCCTTTTTTTCCCTGCATGACACTAATCTAAGACCAGGGCAGTCGTCAC
Organism: Gymnothorax reevesii; assembly: GCA_029721435.1. Classification (NCBI taxonomy): domain Eukaryota; kingdom Metazoa; phylum Chordata; class Actinopteri; order Anguilliformes; family Muraenidae; genus Gymnothorax; species Gymnothorax reevesii. The sequence continues at coordinate 23,345,584 of CM056574.1, read as the reverse complement.
CCTGCGGTGCAGTTAATTTAATCTGATCTGTGTTCAGTCAACAGAGCACTGTCCTGTGCGACTCCATGGAGATGAATCACCTCATTCACCAGCACATCCCGAGAGTGCAGGTGCAAGTTAGGTACTTATACATTTGCTTTTATCTCAAATGCCAGAGTAAGCCCAGTTTAAAACATTCACGTTCCAAATAGCAGAATAACTGAATCACGTACAACCTCTTGAGCTGCTCTGCTTCAATGTTCTAGAGGACAAAATGCCTTCCAATATTTTTTCTTTCAATGTTTCTTCCAGCTAAGGAATGTTAGTGTCTCTTATGTTAAATAGGTACACTTCCCACACCTCCCTCAGAGTAATGGTGACACGTGCAGCAATCAGTTGTTTATTCAAAAAAACCATTTTGTTTATATTGTGTGAACATAGCTATGTTGCTACAAATGGTAGGCTGCATGGTATATGTTGTAATGTAGCCTTCATAGCACTGGGACATGTCAAGGTTGCTGTCTTGAAGTACAGGTTTCTTTTTAAGAGTAAAAGAAAAAACTTGAGTTATGAGAAGTTTTTTTATATGGTTTATGATATAGTATCTCCGCTGTTTTTAACTGCAGCAGTGCTGTGTATGCAGCAGTGTAGTGTCAGCAAGGGGATTTCCATGGGATCAATTCCTCAGTAAATCCTGAACACAATTCCATTAAATCCTGTTGAAAAAGTGTACTAGTATCCACCATGTTTAAGGCAGAGGCCTTCCAGAAGAAAAAAAAATCTACTCTGTAGATCTCAGGAAAGAAATGAAACCTTATTTCCAAAAAAAAAAGTTGGGATGATATTTCAAAAAAACAGTCATTTGCAAATCAACTTTAACCTGCACTGAACAGAAAAAGTTCAAAATAAGATATTAAATTCTTTCAATTTCAATATACTCTCATTCTGAATTGATACTAGCAACACCTTCCAAAAAGATTGGGACAGGGCAATGTAATGCGTGTTTTTTTTTCCTGAGAACGCCTAGGTTATTTCTACAAAGTGACGCCAAACCAAATCAGTGTGGCTGTGTAATCAGAGGTCACGGGTGCTAGACTGGCCAGCCTCCAGCCCAAACCTGTCTCCCATTGAAAACAAGCAGCATGATTTATGGGGGAAATATTATATTGAAGACCTCAGCCTATGGGGCTGCAGAAGGCAATAATAATTATTATTATTAGTATTATTATAATTATTAGGCAATAATGGCAAAAAACTGCAACAAAACCAAGTTAGAAGGGCACTGTTTAGAGTGCATACCTCCACCTGCACTATAGTTTTTTGACATTTTCTGTTATAATCTTGGACTTTGACCTTCGCTTGCGAAAATCTAATCACCACTTGCTGTTCTCACCTTCCCACAGTGTGTCCTAAAAATTGGTTCAGATTGTTTTCCGTAATTCTGCATACACACAGACAGACAGACGGTCATACAAACAACCGGGTGAAAACATAACCTCTGTCCAAATCATTGGCGGAGGTATAACTAACCATGGATCTCAATGAAACAATGTCAGTGTAGAAATAATACTTTGCATTTTGAAGCTCTGATTCATACATCCCCTCATCTACACACCCATGAGAACAGCAAATAATTAGGAACACACACGCACACACACACACACACACACACACATACCATACCATGTTATATACACATTCTCATACTTCCACTGCTGCTGCGATGACTTAATCCTTCAGCCATAAAAATGCAATATAATGTTCATAATCACCTCATTTAATGTTTACCCAAACTATGGAGGAGTATAAACTGGTTATGGAATACATTCCCACAAGTGCAGTACTTCTTAAATGACTGTTAGTGTTCTCAAAACCATTACTGTCAAACAATAATAGAAAAGGCACATAGGGGGCTTTTGCATTACAGCCGAGGGTATTCAATTTCCATCCTTTCGTGAAGATGCTTTTGAAGGAGAAAAGCCAGTACGTACAAGGCTAATAGACATGGCTGCTTGTAGCTGCACAGACACAGGGTAACAGTCTTCTTCAGCAGAGGGGACAGCATTATTTTTAGCCTGGACATCAAAAGGCTTCTCTCCTTGGGGGCCGGTGCTTCATGCGAACTACAGTGAAACCAAGAGAAACCAGGGCCTTAATTTTCATCTTGTTAAAACCTCTCAAAAAGGCCCAGGGAGGAACAGCGAGCTCTGAAATCCCCAGCTCCTCCCTTCTTGCCTCATCTCTCCCATCTTCCATCCCTCCTTCCCCTCCCTCTCCCTCAGCAATACCCCTCTGTCGAAGCTGCTGAGATGATTAGGAATGGCCCTGGTAACGCCGATGTCAGGTGACAATGTGCCACTCCGCTATGTCCCAGGTAGAGCCAAGATAAATCGATGAAACATCATCCTCTTGTCCCTATATTCAACCAATTAATCTGACCCCCCCACCCCACTCATTTACCCACAGGCCCCTTATTATATTTAGTCATAGGACGAGAGTGCCAGCCTGACAGATGAGCTAGAAATACCTGCTTAATTTTTAATGATGACAAACCAAGAGACAATGAAATCGTTGTAGCAAATATACTCAGTGTATTCAACATTATGATGCAGGAAAACACTGCCGCCAACTTAAATCAATGTGCTAAAATCAGCGTTCGAAGTGACAATAGACAGTTGTTTTGGTTGCTACAGCCTTCATGGTTCAAAGTTTCGGTCAGCCACAGTTTCTTCAGTTTTGCATGATATTCAACTGATGACAAGAAAGTAGTTTTATGACAGTCATCTTGAAGCGGTTTCCCAGCTGTAACATACTTTTTATACTTCAGTTTAACTTTCCTATGTGTTTGCACATAATACTCCATTGTGTATAAAATAAAAGAATCATTTTTGCGACATTTTCAAAAGATCTGAAATTGAAATAAGATTGAGTTCAATCAACAATTTAAGGAATACTATCATGAATCTCCTCTCCTCAAATTTCAGGATTGCTGGGCAATTACTTTGAATGTTAACAGTGCACCATAATGCACTATATTGCTGCAAAATGCAGAACTGTGGTCAAAATATGGCTTGTAACCTGCAGTCTCAATCCTGTTATCATATCCATGGTTTTGTACCATTGCAAGCTCAATCAGAAACATGCTTTCATATTTAAGCATGTAATAGAGCCATACAATGACTCATAAAAATTTATATTTCAATTATAGATTCTAATTTTTAACCCAGCCCTACAGGCGCTTATTATTCAAACATTTTTAAAAATTATCCATCAAAAAATGGCGAGTACCATATTCAAAGTAATGCATATTATATATGTGGAGCATTTCTGATGGCTGCTCATCTTATAATAATAAGGCAGTGCATTAAATAGCATATAGATTGATGGATTATCCCAATCATTCCCAGAATTCATGGTTTTATACTGAATATATTTAAAATTTAATGACCTTTTTGACACCCTTACTTAAAGTTACACACACAAAGATAAGGTTTATGCAAATATTAAAATTCTATAAATTTTAGATTTGCTTCAATATGTCCTACTCCATTTTCAGTGACCCCAAATGCTTCAGCTGCGATATGTGATTAAAAATTTAAAATAAAGCACAAGAAGAAACACATTTTAGATTGAATTTTCAAGAAATGACTTTTCATTTAATATCACTTAAAAAAAGCAACACTTCTGTACAGTTTTCAAAACAGATAGAAAAATCCTAAATTAGGCTGGAAGGATGTGTCTGTGGTGAGGTGGGACAGTAAAATTGGACAATCGAATTTGATACCCAGCCAACTTTCATTTATAAATTATGAATATTATATTTTTATCAACCTCAGTTCTCTGTGGAATGAGTTTCTGAAGACTGCTTTTGTTTAGAACTGCCAGTGGCACTGACTGGTGGTAACATGGAAAATGAGTGTACCACATTACAACTTATAAACTCAATAGGATATTTGACCACTTCGGGCAGAATCCAGATGATAAGTTGGTCTGCATCTAAGCTGATATGAATATAACTGCTTGCAGTCCCACCATTAGGTGGGATTCAAAGGGCACTGATGACCCCAACCCGAGGCCCAGGGGAATGGCTATGCCTGGTGGGAGGTCAAGTTTGTGACAAATTTTCATCATTTTTAATGATTCCAGCAGCTAGAACTTTCTGATTACTAAGGTGACCTTTGTCACTTACGAAGCTGTAATCAATGATAAGCATTTTGGAACTTTCTAGAGAAGTTTTATGACAATTCTAAACAGCCAGAGTTATGAAATCATCAGCCAATACTTAAATAGAGAAAAGAGTAGGTCTATGGAGGCCCTGAGGAGGTGGAATCCCGGGGGAGAAGTTAACTGTTATGTCAACAACCACTGCTCCGCCATTTCAACAACCATCACCACAATAAAATACAGGGGTCAGCAATAAGCAATAAATTACCTCAGATAGAGAACATTTCACTCGGGGAAAGCACATTTGCTACAATATGGTCTGATTCAGATTGATAAATTAACAACTGAGCATTTTGATATGTGTGATGTATTTTTTTGTTTTTACCAGAGCTTCAGGAGTTGATTTGGTAGATAAAAGGACACGATGTGTTGACATCACTTTTGACTCTACCACGTCTCGTATCGGGGATATAAAGCCACAGGACATCGGCTTGACTCTATTAATTACCAGCTGATCCTTTCTTCCTTGGATAATTAGGTAGCCATTAGTTCTGATCAAGTAGTTACTTAATTGTTGTGGTAATTAGGCTAATGGTGCAGCAAATTGAAGCTTTATCACTTTTGAGGTGTTTTATGCTCGTGGTAGAGTGCATCACGAGAGGTAGGTCTGACCCTCAGGCAGTCGAGCAGTTTCCGGAAAGTTATGAATCGGGCTCAAAATGCCTTGTGACAGTGACAACAAGGTTCTCTTTCTGAAGATGGAGTCCCTTCCATGTCACAGTCTAGGAGAAGACATAATGGGATTGTGGGACATGAAGCTCTTCATCAAGCAGACCGTTTGGGAAATTTCCCAAAAATTCTGATAGGTATAAAATTATTGAACTCATTATTTCATGCATGACATAATTATTTCATCCAATTTTTAGGCAAAATTTTTGGTTTTTCTGCTCCTTAAAAGCACAATTCCACTGTCAGTATTAGATTCTTCTTAAAGTCTATAATACCCACGGATTGGGTCTCTCCCCCTCAAGATCTGATACAAAAATTGGCTATTGATTGATTTGCTTATTTATGCTGTACTTTTTAACATCACAGAACATAATGTCCACCATAAGGGCAAAAAATGACAAATTGCTGCCCATGAAATTGACATAATAATTTTGGTGGACCACTGTTGCCTTATTTGACCAAACTACAGGTGTACTCATGTTTTGATGGTGAACCCAAAGTCTTGAGGGTCAACAGTTAGCTTACCTTAAACTGGGAGAAAATATGCCGTCTCCAGACTGCCATTACATACCTATCATCACTTCCCACTTAGCTTCAGTTTAGCCAAAATGTCAAAGACTGCACTATTCCACAGTTGAAGAGAGGAGTTTGAAGTTTCTGACCTCACCACTGTCCAACATGACACCAACCTCTTCCACTCGCCAGTCAGTCTCTGAAAGGAAGCAGGAGTTCTTAACATTGAGAGCAGAGAGATGTGATTTAATTCCATATAGTTCAGTGTTAAACAAGGATTCTTTAGCTACATTCTGAAAGTAACTATTCCGGTGTCTGGTTTGCTGTAAGTGCAAGCTCAGAAATGCATTTCTTCTCAACTCCTGTAATGAAGTCAACTCCGGTGATTGCTGTACTGTACTCGACCTATGCAGTGAAGTGCTACGGAGAAGAACGCTAGCAGTGACCTATAACATAAGCCACTGACATTATGGATCCGCTGCAACGTGATACTTCCAGAAAGAGAAAGAAAGTGAATTGGTCCATTTCCCTGGCACACAACTTCAGTCGTGAAAACTGATACACAGAGTTTTCAAATTGAGGCCAGGAGAGCCGGAGCATAAAATAACTTGAATCCGAATTGCTCTCCAAGGAGCCCTGGACTGCAGCGACAAACAACAGCACAACAACAGAGACCCAAGAGAGTGAGTGAAGGCTGGAGTAATTCGCACAGCTTTCTTATCTCTCTCCCTTATCTCTTTCCTTTCTTTCTGTTCTGCGTCTGTTCTCCCTGGAACCACAAAGATGATCAATGGTTTTAGGCAGGGATATTTAAGCTGAAAATTGCTGTCTTTTGAATTTCTTTGATGCAGTTCCACCGGCTGAAAATAACCCAACGCAAGAGCACTCTGTGTGAAGATAAAAAGCCCGGAGAAAGATTGAGGCGATGGCTCGGTGCTGAAGCAGCGTTAAAGGGTTACGTGGTCATTTTGTGCGGCAAATATGTGTGGGGTGATATTTGTGTCTTCAAAGTTACATTCAAAATGAAGATTATTAATTTATATCTCTGTCAGTACATAATTACTGAAATTTTTTTAAAGACACTAGATTGTCCGCTGTAAGCCGAGAGATCTTTTAGAGTTTGTGGAAGATTGCAGTTCACTGCTTATGGACTAACATTCAATGTATCCTGCCTGAATGTTCGGCAGCTACAGAGCCAACTGTCGGCAGTGATCGATGAATGCTTTCAGGCAAAGTCTGTTACTGGTTACGTAACTCAAAAACAACTGAAAAATGTTCACTTCTGTTACTCTTCCAGGCCTTTTGGTGTTCCTAAGGTCATCAGAGCACTATTTCATTTTAAGGATGTTCCACAAAGTAGATTTAGCTACATCTAATGGTTTTTGCCATGTCTCTGATGGTTTTATTTCTTCAGCCTTATGATGGCTTGCTTCACTAGCAGTGATAGCTCTTTGGACTTCATACTCTGAGTTTAAAGGAACACGTTACAAATTCCAATGCTGCACCTGAAATCAACTCTAGAACTTTCATATGCTTACTTATAAATAAAATTACAGAGAAAAACGCACTGCTGGCATGCAGTGGGAAAGCTGTGCATCAAATTGTCCAATCAAAGGGGGGACGATAGAAAAAGATACTGTAATTACACGTACACCATTCGCCTGACTTGAAAGTCGTTATTGTTAAATTAATCTTAGTGGCAGACAGCAAAAATAACAGTAACTTTCCCAGGGCCCATAAGTACGGATGACAGTGAATTTGGAGAGTGGTAGATGTAGTGATTCTAAATACATATATAGGTAACCGTAAGAGCAGTTGCATGGTAGTGGGGTGGGGTTATGTACAGCACTGTTTAATTTGGGGAGGGTGGAGTTATGTTTAGAGCAGGGTAATTAGTATAAAAGTGGAAGGGTGGGGATATGCATGGAACAGGATAATTGGAAGAGTTTCCGTACTGACTTCCTGCTGTGCCATCTGACGGGCCCATTTGTTTCCTGCCCTCACTATTCACCCAATGCCTCAACAGCACCTTGTCAGCCAATTAAAAGCTTTCTTTGTCAGTTTGTTTGGGGACAAGAGGAGGGATGGAGGTGGGCTGAACATTTACAGTTTGTTTTACAGTAATTTCCATGCAAATTGCTGCAAATGGGTACCTAAGAGGGTCAGGGGAGTAAAATTTGGCATTAAGCGAGCCATGATAAGCGATTATTCATTTGCATCTGGTGCTTACCTGGAAGCTTCACCAGGAAGGAAAGATCAGTGACTGTGACAAATGTGGATCCTAATGTCTTGGTGCTGTTGAATTCCAGGATACCAGAAAATATTAGCGCACAAAATGGAATAATTGCAAGAGAACCGTGACACCCTATGTCAAAATGAACAGCTGTGTCGTTTCCTGACACTTTTGATCAGGCGTGCGTTTCCCAAAAGCACAAATGCTAACTTGCATTGTTGGAACCACTGACTGTGAATGGACAAACTATGCTTTTGGGAAACACATTCCAAGGTTGAGAAGAGATTTGGAGGAGTTTTGACCGTTTCTCCTTAAAGAAATTTTCATCAACATCATTGGTTTAGTACTTATGGAGTCTGACCTATTCTTTGCTGTTCCTAGAATTGTCAGTCAGTAACTTAATAATACAAATTTCAGGCATTTACTTGTAATTACTGATTTGTACTTTTTTGGACCACTTCTGGACCACATCTGGGCATCAGACCGCAGGGTGGACATTCTGGGGGACTCACAGGAGAGGTAGTAATACTCACACATTCTTGACCATTGTTCAGAGATGTTAAATTTCTGACTGTTCATTCCATAATCGCAACTTTCAGATTAATTTGAAGGTAAGCTTAAGCAGATGCTAAAATACGCATGGACAAACACACAAACATACACAGTAAGATTGCAACAAACTTTTACAAAACCCAAAACCAGTGAAGTTGGAACGTTGTGTAAATCGTAAATAAAAACAGAATACAATGATTTGCAAATCCTTTTCAACCTATATTGAATTGAATACACTGCAAAGACAAGCTACTTAATGTTCCAACAGGAAAACTTTGTAATTTTTGCAAATATTAGCTCATTTGGAATTTGATACCTGCAACATGTTTCAAAAAAGCTGGCACAAGTCGCAAAAAAGACTGAGAGAGTTGAGGAATGCTCATCAAACACTTATTTGGAACATCCCACAGGTGAACGGGCTAATTGGGAACAGGTGGGTGCCATGATTGGGTATGAAAGCAGCCTCCCTGAAATGCTCAGTCATTCACAAACAAGGATTGGGCGAGGGTCACCACTTAGTGAACAAATGCGTGGGCTGATTGTCGAACAGTTTAAAAACAACATTCCTCAATGAGCTATTGCAAGAAATTAAGGGATTTCATCATCTACAGTCCGTAAAATATCGTCAAAAGGTTCAGAGAATCTGGGGAAATCACTGCACGTAAGCAACAAGGCCGAAAACCAACATTGAATGCCCGTGACCTTCGATCCCTCAGGCGGTACTGCATCAAAAACCGACATCAGTGTGCAAAGGATATCACCACATGGGCTCAGGAACACTTCAGAAAACCACTGTCAGTAACTACAGTTCGTCGCTACATCTGCAAGTGCAAGTTAAAACTCTACAATGCAAAGCAAAAGCCATTTATCAACAGCACCCAGAAACGCCGCCGGCTTTGCTGGGCCCAAGCTCATCTAAGATGGACTGATGCAAAGTGGAAAAGTGTTCTGTGGTCTGACGAGTCCGCATTTCAAATTGTTTTTGGAAACTGTGGACGTCGTGTCCCCCGGACCAAAGAGGAAAAGAACCATTCGGACTGCTATAGGCGCAAAGTTCAAAAGCCAGCATCTGTGATGGTATGGGGGTGTATTAGTGCCCAAGGCATGGGCAACTTACACATATGTGAAGGCACCATTAATGCTGAAAGGTACATACAGGTTTTGGAGCAACATATGTTGCCATCCAAGCAATGTCTTTTTCATGGACGCCCCTGCTTATTTCAGCAAGACAATGCCAAGCCACATTCTGCACGTGTTACAACAGCATTGCTCCGTAGTAAAAGAGTGCGGGTACTAGACTGGTCTGCCTGTAGTCCAGACCTGTCTCCTATTGAAAATGTGTGGCGCATTGTGAAGCGTAAAATACGACAACGGAGACTCCGGACTGTTGGACAACTTAAGCTGTACATCAAGCAAGAATGGGAAAGAGTTCCACCTGAAAAGCTTCAAAAATTTGCCTCCTCAGTTCCCAAACATTTACTGAGTGTCGTTAAAAGGAAAGGCGATGTAACACAGTGGTAAAAAGGCCCCTGTGCCAACTTTTTTGCAATGTGTTGCTGCCTTTAATTCCTAAGTTAATGATTATTTGCAAAAAAAAAAAAAAAGTTTCTCAGTTTGAACATTAAACATCTTGTCTTCGCAGTGTATTCAATTGAATATAAGTTGAAAAGGATTTGCCAATCATTGTATTCTGTTTTTATCTACAATTTACATAACGTGCCAACTTCACTGGTTTTGGGTTTTGTATATGTCCTTGTGCACATTTTATCTCTTCCAGGAAATACAACACTGAAAAGGTATTTCTTTTCTAAGGTTTAATTCACGATAAATTTTTCAATCTGGGAACTTACTATAGCATCTCAAGAGCATCGGCACTGAAATTACTGAGACTTGGCTTCATTTTGTCAAAGCCTGGCATGAGTCATATACCAGTCTTGCCTTGAGGAGACATTACTGGAGAAGATGGGCTTGTCTATACTGTGAATAGACTGTATTAGAATAAATAGAACCTTTGCAAAGAGGGACATAGAGAGCCAGTACAAAGCCAAGGGGTCCAAACCAAATGCAGTATCACAATGCGGCTACCATGGTTAGAGTCAAGAATTTTGGTCCCAATTCTGTTCAGCCCCAGCAGAGTCCATTTGTTCAAGCACTTCAAAAACCAGCCCAATGTGAATCCAAAAGTTAATACGTACGTCAGCTCCCAAAAGGTGACGGACCCTGGCAAAATCAATCTTCTGCTACAGCTCATCAGTTCAGAAATCAAACTGGCCGTATCTTATGAATGAAGAGAAATAACTGCAAATAAATCGCATTGCTGGCTCAAACATTCACACAAATGCCAGGCCCAGGCAATGAAATCCAAATGGTCTTAATTTAACTCCAGGATAAAAATCTGACGGCTGATGACAGTTCGAATTATTGGCTTTAGGGCTTAGACTGCTGCACCCATGTTGAACAAAAACTTGAAATCTAAAGTAAATCAGGATTGTCATCTTAACAAAAGATTCACTACCACCCCAGAGAAGAACACTGAGAAGGATTATTACTTAGCAGTGATCCTGGGATAGCCTATGAATGGTTGTAGAAAATGATGTTTAGCATTAACTGCATAACTTCTGTGCTGCACACTATGCCATAGTAATGCCAATGTTCTTGACGACAGTGTTCACATTGAACAATGCCCATACTTTAATTGCTTATCAGTCAAAAAGAAAGAGGCCAGTCCTCCTATTTCTTTTAGATAGCTGCTGCTCACGTCACTCTCCTGCCACTAACTTTTTTGACCGATGTTGCGGTGTCCATTTTGTCTCTTTTATAAGTTAGCCAGTTTGTGTTGTACTGAGCTCTATGAGCATATAGGGCTAGCAACAAAGCACTAACAGTCTATTGTTCTGACTCAACCCAAACATTGTAAAAATGATGGAACTTGGCCCGGGTTGACCTTCCAGGTTCTGTTCAGGCTTTTTACAGGCTTCGGTAAAAATTACAAGCTTTAAACTATTGCATTACAGATTGTTACCCAGAACACAGGGCACAGACTAGATTGGATAAGAACAGAGATGGTGCCACGGTGCAAAGATATGTGTGGTTGGTGGGATGAGAGCCTACAATAAATCTTCTAGTGAAATCTGTGGACAGAAAGGTCACTTATGGTATCATAGCTTTATTGTTTGAAAACCGTCAGCCATTATCTACATCCAGAAATGTGGATGAATGGTTTGTGTCACAGACATGTCTGCTTGAGCATCAGAGAGACCTTTCTGCAGAAGTTTGTGTAATTCGCAGATATTGGATTTATCCATCTACTTCATCTTGGCCACAGAGGCTTGTCTTGGGAAAAAAAAAAACAATCTTGTGCACCTTTTTGTGGCGTCTATCCCTATGGACTGTAGCAGCTTCCATGGTCATGGATGATACTAAATGGCAGTAAAACTGCCAGGCTATTTTCATGTTAGAAATCTGCACATATTACTGTAAACTGTGGCCATGTAATCTATACAGTTGTGTATAGTAATGATTATACACCATTATACGCATCAATTTTTTATTTACAACTGAAAGGTCTTGCAAATTCTTTCTTTTTTTTTTGACTCTCGCATCACCTGAATGCATATTTGAAAGCTCATTGCTTGATTATTGATGCAAAAAAAAAAATTTCAAACTGGTTTGAGGTGACATTATTCTGCAGAATTACCTCTGATGGTCAGTTGTTCCAGCATATAAGGTGACGAGAACTTTCAGCAGCGTTACAGCAGTATTGCAGTGTTAAATACGATGGCACAACGGAAGGAGCTCGGTGAGATTATTCGTAGCTGTACTGTAACCTTACATGATGCTGAAGATGTTAAATGCTGCTATGGCACAGTAAGAACCTCCATCAAGCACTTCAGAGACACCAAATAGCTGAAAACTAGTGGCAATAGAGGTGCAAATGGAAGTTAAGTGGCTCTAATGTTTGTTATCTGTGTATGACAAGTTAAAAAATAAAATTACACGTTGCGTACCTCCCTCAGTTCTCTCCTATTTTAGCACTAAACCAATTCTGCTTATTTTATGACTTGCAGTTATCATGCAGGCTGCGTCACACTTTCTTACAATTAAGTGAATGACTTTGACTGTTTGCCTCGAAATATCTAAGCAAGCACAAAAATTGGAACAACAGTGCATTAAAAATGTATGTGACTGTTGTGAGAGCCTGTGAATAATTGCTTACATTTTTCAATGTAAGACACCGCAAGTAATTAATTCCTTTGGCAGATTATTACTTAATATGATGTACTGTGTCTTTCGCTGTTCTGATTCGGCACATTTTTAAAACACTTAAGACAGAGGAGAATTTATGTGAAGAGAAAGGCCTATCTGCTGGCTTCGCGTGGAGCATAGATCAGACAGTGACTGTTACAACATACCATTTAAATTAGAGGTATTTAATTTGATCACCATTGTAATATGGAGTTGTTTTTCCCCTCTCAACACCTAATTTTATTACGTCGCACCCTTGTGGTTGGCAGGAGAGGGGTGATATTTCAGGTATTGCAGATTGTGAATGATCAATGCTACTGATATTGTGTATTTGAGAAGTGTTCTTACACTAAACATTTGTCTGGAAAATATGGAATATATCTCTAAGAGGAGTTAGCAGTGAGAAAATGGAAAGGATGCGCAGTATCTACAGATGGTGTGGACGGGGATATACAGGACTCACCACATGCACAACTAAATCAGCCAATCTCAAAAAAGTTTTAATTTCCATCTGCAGTGAGTGCGTTCCTGCTGTCGCCGTTGTTGTTTCAGAAGATTTTGTTGTTGATGCTCATGTTGTTTTTAGGTTTTTGCTGTGCTTCTCTATTTTGTCTAATTAGTCTAATTACAGACTTTCCCTGAACTACAAAAAACAATGGAACAGAGACACCAGCTAATGAGGGATAAACCTGTTTAAATTAAGTTGTCGGAAATTCTGAAAAATATAAATCTTTGTCCACCCAAGAGTCATCATGAGTATGATGTAACTGATGAAAATGATCTTTTTCTTTATATTTATGCTCTATACGAAGCTGATAAGTTAGCCTTTTCGCTCACATGATCACTTTTCTGTCTTGTAATACAGGAGACTGGGGCCCCATTAATTGAAACAAGTAAGCAAATCAGTAACACTTTCAGCCATTTGCTTAATTAAAAATATATCCTTCCAGATTTGATCAAATATCTTCCACCATGAACAGCATACATTTCTTTGCTACGGTTGCTGACCGTTAGCTCAGTTCTGTGAACAAGCTGGTGTTAACAGTAAATGGCAGCGGTGACGAATAGACAAAACAATAGCTTGGCGCCTTGGCTCTGACCCTGGCACACCCTGTGGCCTACTGAGCTTACGAAGAAGAAAGCAGGGAGTGTCAGGATATTACCCCCCATGGGGAAGATTCAGAGAGCGCAGGTGGATGCTGGGGTGGAGATGGAATGTTAACTGGCAGCAGGCGAGTGAGATGGAGTACAGCAGCAGGCAGAGTTTTATGCTGGTGGAGCCGAAAAGCTGCTCACATAGCCCACCTACCAGAGGGAGAGATTGAATTTTTTTTTAATGATTATAGTCCAACCGAAAGTAGAATTTTGTTGCTAATTGCCCCGGATATAAGAACAACATCCTAAAAACACTTTGACATTTCTGACTACGTCAAATAACTTGCACTAAAGGGGAAGGGGAAAAAACTTGCGTGGTGCAAAAACATACTTTTGTTAATAATTAATGAAATTAATGTTTTCACATCTGACATCATTCTTTCCCAACGCATAAATGGAAAATTTCCAACACACAAATGCAACTTCCTCCCTAGGTTAGGTTGTGCTGAGGTATCACCTATATTAAAAATACAGAAATAGCAAATTTCACTATTGCCACCTCATCATTTTTAAAATGTAAAAACACATTCCCTGCATGAGTTTTGGTGCTTTAACTCAGCGAAGCAGATTTTCGCAAACACTTGCGCGTGTGGGATGTGGTTAAGGAATATGGCTGCCTTTCTTCTGGAGTTCAGTTAGATCAGGTGAAGGCGAAATGAAAGTTGAGAAGATTTAACCATTTGACCTCCTATTAGAGAGTGAGCCACACACTTACAGGGCCGGGGTGGCAGAAGTGTGTGGTTTGGGCAGTGCTGCAAAGCGTGGTGAGAACCACAGACGCCCAGCGTGGCCTCTCCTTGAAATTGAGGCTTTGTGTTTGATCAAATTCATGTTGGCACTTTACTGGGTATCTTTCTCAAAGTTCTCCTCAGATTCAAATGCTTTTTTAAATTACATCTTGTCAAAATGAAATATTACCCGGACATGTGCTAGAGTTTGTGGTGGGAGTGAAGTAAAAAATTGAAATAAGATATGGTTTACTTTCAATGTTGTCTATTAAAGAATTTACCTCTCGTGATTTTGTTTTGAAGAATACTAAATTATATTTGCTGTGTCATTAGGAGACTGTTGTGAAGTTGTGAATTTGACTTAGTCTTATGGTTGACCTTTAAGACATCTTGCACTTAGAGAACCTTCTTCTTGTGTGCCTTTAGCGGCCTCTTGAGTTAGAAAGAGAACGTCTCTCAGCACTGAGTGTGCGTGCATCAGCACAGAACAATCCTCTTTCAGCTGGCAGGTAATTTAGCCCCCCGACAATCACCGACCTGTTAAATTTACAAGAAATTTTATCATTCACTGCCTAATGTCCAGCATTATGCAACATTTCTATATGTCGATTTCTATTTGTTCTTTAACTACTTTGTATTCTCATTGCAACTACGAGTGCAACAAGCATTTGAAATGTGCGCAACAGTAGTCTTGCTTGTAACAGCAGTTACGAGAGGAGAGAGGTATTTATGGACAAGGCAGTAGTAATGGTTTTATCGCAATAGATGATCTATAGACGAAGTGTCTCTTTCAATATAATTCCTTCCTCTCTCGCTGAGCCACTCCATGTCCTGTTGCCAAGGTAATACTAGCCTGTCTGGGCCATTACTCCAAGATACAGGCATGTGCAATTGCTCAGAAAAAAAAAATCCCATCCTGCTTGTCTACTTAGGAGTCTTTCTATTGCAATATTATTTTTCAGATTCATCCTTTTTTTTATGGTAACATTCAACCGTATCCAGATTGTAGGCTGTAATTAACAAAAATATACAGTCATGGTGTAAACCCAAGATCTGCAGCAGGCATGATGCAAATTCAATTTGAAATTTCAACTAATTTTTTGGTTGATATCTTTCATTCTGCACTGTATTTTAGGACAGATAGAAATTAGTCCATATAAGGAAAGTTATAGATGGTCTGAAGATCACTCAGGACCCACACAGTGTTTTCACGTGTGTGCAAGTGCTATGCCTGCAGTCATAGCAGTGTCTGTGAGAATACTTGTAATGCCTGTGAATGAGAGGCCATATGTGTGTATGCCATTTTCCATGAGAGACAATGAGAAATAAGTGATCCCATTAGTAGTGTGAGTATATTTGTTTTTGTTGATTTTGTGTTTGTGTGTGTGCGTGCTTGTTTTTTGAAAACTTTTAGTGGCCTTTATTATAATCTTGCTATAAGCCCCCAAAAATATTTAGTAATAAGTCTTATTTTTCTGAATCTTTCCTATCAGATGTCTCCTTGTGAACGTCTGCTGCTGTCAACAGCAACTTTTTACTGGCTCTTGCCCACCCCCCTCCACCAAACACATGCACCTACAATACCGTCCTGCCAAAAAAAGTCTACACATACAAGCCTTGCAAACATTACTTCGCCCATTAGCATGCGCGCAAATGTACAAAGAAGCACTGACAGGGCAGCATACAAACACATGCATGCACATGCGCGTGCACACACACACACACACACACACACACACACATACAAACGCCTCTGTAAAGTCACTCCTGCATAGGAGCACATCTTCCAGTTACTATTTGACAGTCTGCTAGTTGGCCATGCATAGTGTTGCGCTGTTTTTGCAAATTAATGCAGGCATAGAGCTGAGGGCAGACTGAAGTTAGTTGTTGCTGACTGATTGGTAAACATTGCCAATGAGTTCTGTTGAAGAGGATTCTGATACTGGCTCTGTTGTGTCCACTGGGATAAAGCACATTTTTGTTATTTGTTGTTTTTACAAATAGTAAATATACTGCTCCTTGTAAAAATACTCAGTTTTAAATGGTAGGAGCGGCCAAAGAACTTTTTTAGCCATTTACTTTTAACTTCTGTTGATTTCACATCTACTTTTGTGTGAACTGGATTCATCGTTTGTCGTCATTTGAAGTATTTTGCTGGGCAACATCCATTGTGCCAGACATAGTTCCAGGGCTTTTTTTTTTGTCCTCTAAACTTAATTTCTACTATCCATTTTTGCTTTGAATTAAAATTTGCGGTGAAATTACTGACGATGACAATGTGCTCATGGTGATGATTAGTGGTGGTAGCTGTAGTTGCAGGAATATAAATAATAACAATAGTCACAATAGGAAAACCTCCATAATTAAAAACAACCTGCTTGATGTGAAACAACACATCCTCTTCAGTCTTTTAGAATGTCGAATCACTGCTGGACCCTGAGCTGGAAGAACAAGTACATCTGCATCATCCCCTACTCACGCACCCAAAAAAAAAAGAAAAAAGATTCAGCTTGATTGTATTAGTTGTTGTGCTTGTTGTTTGTTTTCTACAGTAAAGAGCACCACCATGTGGGCAAATGCTAGACATCTTCCCAAATTTCATATTTCTGAGTTTGTGTGCTTATGTGTACATGTGTCCTTAAGTATAGATCCAGCCAGGAGCAAAATTATTAGCACCGTCAATGGTAAGCTCAAATATACGGGAAAACAATCCTCTTATTTCAAAACCTCTATTCTCAAACCCTAGTCACACTAGAGACGAAATGAGCCAGAATGCCGTCGGAATGAAAATTCTTTGTATATTCCTGGATATTCAAAGTGCGTTCTAAACATTTTGACTGCATTCTGAGTGCATTCCAAATATTCGGGACCATTCTCGTGGCCGACCTGAATGTTTTGCTCATGCTCAAAACTTTCCAGGTGCATTTGAAGTGGACAAATATTGAACGGCATCCGAAGTGTATTCTAACTGCGCTCTGACTGCATTATACATATTCTTACGGTATTCCAACAGCATTCAAAACATCCTGATTGCAGTCGAGGGAGAATCGAAACGGCAAGCCACGACAAATCTTGCCAGAATGTCCTGAATGTGCCTCGAATGAGCCAGAATGTACCTTGCATAGATCTCAATTGCGCCGGGAATCTATTTCGACATTTAAACAATTTAGCTGGAATGCGCTTCAAATGCCGTTGGAATCTTCAGATTGCCGCTGGAATCAGTGTTGAACTGGTGATAGGGGAGGATGAAACCCATCCCTTACAAATAATGATCGGTCATGACCTGTTTTCAATCATTAATTTACAATGTCAATTACCGTTACAGAAACTCTCAACATTACAAGCTGTGGCAAGTTTTCATTAAAAACGCATACCTGCTAACTTGCGCACTCGGCGTCACTTTTAGTGGCATATTTATGTTCCCCTGCTGTAGTCAGCAATTACTCAATCAACGCACATGGGACGCTCGTGTTACATTCTAAGTACATTCTGAGTATTCAAGCTGCATTCTGTTTGAATTGTTGGACGTTCCAGCCATATTCGGCGGCCAATCCGGGAGTGTTCTGACTTCGAGGTGAACTCTTACAGCATCCGAGGCACCTTCCAACCAGACTTCGGTAAGAGTTCAGGCAGCAACTGAATCGCACTCGTACGGCATTTGAAGTGCGCTCTAAATATTCTGACTGCATTCTAACAGCATTCTAAATATTCCTACTGCGTTCCAACTTCATTCAAGCTGCATTTGAGAGCTAATACACTCTGAATGTGCAAGAATCATTTGAAGCGGGTTCGAAATACATTCTAAGTATTCAAACGGCATTCTTTCAAAGCTGTAAGAATTTTGATCAATTTGTGAGTCCCGCCCAAATGTTGCGCAAGTTCTTCACTCCGGCTGGTTCTGGTTGATTCCTGCTGATTTTGAATAAGTGTGACGGGGGCATCATGTTTCAGCATCAAGTGATGTCTTTTTTCATGAAAACGGTTAATATCATCCTTCTTTTTGTTCACAAAATTCTGATGGTGTGATTAGCTAAATTTTTGAAAGTTTGTCTTATTTAACTATGAACTTTCCCTACTGGTCATAGTTCCAATGATATTTCACTCCCAAAGCTTGGTTTAGTTTCTTTTAATATAAGATTCACCATCCAGTGGGACAACGTGCACTTGAGTCTGCTTTATCGTTTGTTTATCTGTATGTTTTTTTTTTTTTGCATATTTCCTTTACAGTGCTGAATAGTATGTTTAACAATTTATGTATTTTTTTCATGCCCAGAGGTCATTTACCATCTGCCTCTTTTGGCTGATATTTTGACTCATAATTTGAAGTTTTTTTCTTTTTTTTTCTTTACAATTACTTAGGCCTACTGATTACAGAGCCTTTAGGTCATTTATCAAAAACATTTTCAGCACCCAGTGGACTACTCCAGTGCATCGGGCAACTATACTGTGTCCCAATTAGCTATGATGCTAATGTGCCATTTTGGTGAAAGATAATCCTCTCTCATCATGTTAAGGGCAGTACAAGCTAAAATTAAATTGTATAAATTCCAGTGCACTTGTATAAAGAGGTCCAATCCAAATTTAAAATGATGGCATTCATCAGCTTACCACATTCACATCCCGTTTTCCAGTAATTCCATGAAAACTCTTCATGCCCATCAATAATCACATTACACAAGTGAGTACAAAAAAAGAATGTTCAGGACTTCAGTCTCCCTCTAAAGGTGAGGGGAATTGTGGTTAGGATAAATAACCCGACTACAAAATTCCAAAATTTCAGTTGAACTTTTTCAAAATCAAAATAAGATGTTAGTTCTGATTCAAAGGCTTATCTAGGCTAATTGAATTTGTCATGTATTCGAAGCTGCCAATGCTTTTCAGCATTGTACATTGAGCATGAATGGATTTTGGCACATTGAGTCGTTTACTTGTTCCCTGAACACCGAGACCTCAGTGGAGTTTGGGAGATGGGTTGGGACTTGCTATCATGAGGATCAGTAATGGGGAGTGGGTCTCTCCGGAGTTAAAGATGCCAGTGGAGGTAATCAAGCCAAGCTGTGCCTGTTTGGAATTGTCATGTACTGTGTGTACTCTCCGTACTGGGAATTATAAGCCGGAAACTTTCCAAAAGCACCGAAATGCCACTACTGGGGCCCTGTGAATTTAAAGGAGCTGAGTCACGATTGAAGCACTGATTACTAAAACCCCACAAGTCAAGTGTGACTTATTACTAAAACCCCATAGGTGCATCAATTACTCCACATGCTCAGAACTTAGAAAGCTGTTCAAGAAATGAAAGAAAGTGAAATCAATCATCAAGCTTACATTCTTCATATCCTTCTGCTAAAGCGGTAAAATAGCGATTTGAATCCTCAAATTACCGGAGAAAAAAGCTTAATTTAAAAAGGCATAATGCCTGAGTAACTAAAATATTTCAATGAAATGCAAAACAAAGACAGATTAAGGCTTTCTAACACCCCGTCGTGCGTGGTTAGAGATCGCGTGGACTCAGAGTTCCTGTGAGGCGTGGCGTTGTCGCAAGGTGAAAATTAAATCGGAGGGGAAGTATGTAGTAAGTACTCAATGTCTTGCTCTAAAAGTGAGGACCGCAAGTGGTCTGTACGCCTTTTTGTAAGTAGGAAGTAGTAAGGAGCACGTAAGATCTGTACTTCTGTCGCACACAATGAGTGGGATAATCTAACGTTAATTGCAAGTGAAGCGTACGTTTTCAGAAATCGTACTTACTAAGTAAGAGAAACATAAGAGAAACGTAAGGAGCACGGAAGTGTTAAGCAAGACAATCGTGCGTCAAATTGGAATAACGCGCGGATAATCACAATAATATAAGGGTGCACTGAGTCTCTTCATTATTAACTGTTTCAGCATCCAATATGGCACTACCTAGAAGGATGCGCCATCGTCTTCTACAGCTGCTGTTGCAAGAGGAAGCGGAAGACCGTGATGCGGTGCTCGGGATCGCCTGCAAGAGAGGAAAAGAAGAAGGAGGCGCACTTTTATTGTGCTGGTCACGTGCGTCGCCTGAGTGTTACGTACCTCACAAGTACTTCACAAGTAAGGTAGTAGTACTAACCACGCACTTTGGAAGTCGGTCATACGCACAGAGGAAGTGCGCTCACCCCCCTTTTTTTAAAACGTACATTGAAAGCAAGTGGAAAGTAGGAGCCTCTTGCGTGGCAAGTACTCCTTCGTGGGTAAATGGAATTGCTCCATGCTTTGCCTGCGTTACAAGCACGCCTATCGAACTTACTCAGTACTTTTGTCTTGCATACTCAGAGTGTGCTCCAGGCGTGCTAATTGTCGCTGCCAGGTCGTAGCGAAAAACTGGCCGGCCAGTTATCAGGCTGCGTGCTATGCCTCGTGTTTGCGACCACCAAAAAAAGTACTTTCCACCTGCGTGCATCTCACTACTTGGCCCATTTTTGGCACGAAAACCACGCGTAGTACCACGCACGACAGGATGTAAGAGAGCCTTTAGCAACGATGGAATCAGATTTTGACTCGTAGTCATGCGGGTTCCCTTCATTTGATTTCTTGTAAGGTCGAACAGTTTCCAAAGTTCCCAGCATGCCCAGTAATTTTGACACTACTCCTTTAAACCTTCCCTTGCATTAAAATGTATACACATACGTAGGTAGGGTGTTACGGCTAGCACCTATGCTGTAAAGGTTGTAAATTATCATGCTGGGATTTGGGAAGAATTGTCTTTAAAAGAGTGGTTATGTGATGGTTCTGCCCTGCAGTCCCTCCCCCTCCTGCTGTCTCCGCCTCCACTTCAACGAGCCACACCTGTTGCTTGTTGAAGTGGAGGTGAAGTGTAAGTGTATGAGATTCGTGTCTTTGCATTGACTTTGAATGTAATCTGTCGTACGAAAAATTGGTTTCGCGTCCGGTGTGAAAGCATCTTAAAACGGGGCAATGGAGTCAGATTCTGAGGCATTGGTTGGTGAAAACTAACCAACAGTAATTACATAATATTCAATTCTACATGTGGTATAAAATGAAATGCCCTTGTAATGTCTGACGAACTACCATTAACATTAGTAATTATAGCATTTCAGCGCCTGTTTGCTTACAGTCAGATGCTTCGTGTTTCAGCAGTGTTCATACATATTTTTTTGCAAAACTGCTGTCATAATGTCTTACCTCACCAAAATTTTCCCCGTAACGTTAGTCGTTAAATCAAGAGCAATTGCAGCTGCTTTGTTTGCAGGCTAACTTTGTTGAGTACCTGTTTTGTCTCTACCGCTCTGCTGCTCTGCCAGAGAGGCACGCTACTCGCAAGCAGTGACAGCGGTAGGCAACAGGAAGGGGCACAGCAACGGATGACAGACAGGAAGCTCGGCAAATCATTTTATTCAGACCGAAGAAAATGATTGGTCAGACTTTTATCAGAAATATATGAGAATTGAATCAATGAATTTCAACACCTGGTGGATTTCTTTTACATTTTAGTGTGCCATACGCTTATTAGGAGCATTTTAAGATTACCAAAGAAAACTGTAGAAATTCCAGAAAGGTAAGAATAGCTTTAAGACACACTTGAAGCATGCGACGGAGTCTCTATCTACAGAAACCCTGCCTTCTGCCTGTGTTTCCTTTTCCTCTTCTTTGTATGGGATGCTTCTGGGCGTCAGCTTTTGTGCAGTAAGCGTGTAGCCCCAAGCCAATAACAGTGTGTTGGATGTGAGGGCGGGACATACCACTGCGCTGCAGCATAGCGCTTCTAGTGTCTTTGAGCCGAGAAGGAGGGGCCAAATTTAAATGTTCTGTTTACTAACTGCAACTGACAAATCCTAGTCAGTGCACCTTTAAAGTAAACATTATTTTATTTTTGCATTTAGATGCCCTTCAAGTCTCGTTAGATATTGTCAATGATATGTGAAGTGTGACAAATTCTGTGTCGCTTTGCTGTTGTTCTGGGACATTAGCCATCTTTGTTTTTTGTTACGCATTAGTCATTTTAGCACACCTTTTAGCACATTTACAAGAATGCCTGACTTAGTGTAAAGGGATATTATGAAGGACTAAGGGTATTACATTGTAGAACAAGAGTTGTCAGAAAGACAACAAAGCTCGCCGGGGCAAGGTTAAAGTTTTTCTGCAGGCAGACGGACGCGAACGCGGACGCCGGGGGTACGACAATAGCTCTCCGGACATTCGTCCCGGCGAGCTAAAAAGGAAAACACTGAGAGGTAACAAGATTAAGTATCAAAAGAGCGCTTAGTTTGCAGGAGTTTCACGATACAATGCAAACATTTTTCCACCCCAGCCAACATAAACAAGAGTAAATGCAGATGGTGAATATATATTTTTTGCACCATAGTGATGCATGGATATCCTTCTTTGTATGATTGTGCATGTAATAAACACTTTTTTGTAGATATTTTATTCTATTATAGTCTCACTTGGATCTTATTGTATATAACCTACAATATGTATTCCTCTCTCACAATTATAATGCCTATTTACCGGCAATAATTTTCATGCGTCCTCACTTTTGTCATTGGTTTTCTTGTTGCACGCCCTCATCAGAGTGAATATACTGTACTATCTTACTCACTGCTGTGCTATTAGGTCTATTGCTGGGCGAATCAATCCTGTCAGATTAAGCACATTGCTGTAGGCTGCGTTGCCCTAAGCCGGATTTCAACCTGTGATTACAAGTACAGGTCCTGCCCACTCTACCCTGGCCTGCCCCAGTCCACCTGTCCTACCAGAGTGTAAACCTCACAGGGTCACCCAGAGTTCAGTGCGTCCTCCATCCCAAAGCGCAAACTTTAGCCGCTCACCCAGCCCCGCGCGGGTTAAGCCCAGTGCGCAACTGCGGCGCTAATGCTCAATAAACACTGACCTATTTTACAGGATTTGGAGGGAACAAATCCTGATCTTCCGCCCTAATGACAGAGGGGAAAGTGATCTAATGGTCCTAACTGCCCTCTTAATCTGCCCCCGAGCCCCCGTCCTTCCTTTCTCATTACCAGAATGTTGTCTCAAATGATGAGATTCATGTTATCTCTCTCTCTCTCTCTCTCTCTCCCTTTCTCAGTCCCGTCATTCAAGTATCTCTCCCCACTCCCCATCCTTCTTCCTATAAAAAGAGAAAACCCATCCTGTTCCATCTTACATTTCTCTGTCCCCTTAGTTCTGTCCCTTTGCTCACCTCCTGACAGGTTGCGTCCCATATCTGGTTAGTATAGTCTTGCCTTCCTTTGTTAAATAGTTTGATTCTGCCATCATCCAGTCTGTGGCAGCCCTTTAGCCCCCTGACTATGGTGCAAGATACAGTTATGCTGTTATGCTATCCCTGCTCTCAAAATTTTGTACCGAAGTTCAGATGATAAAACCATCGTGAACTGGTTGGCTTGCAATCAAGCGCATACCTTATTTCTGAATTTTTTCAAATTTGTTTTCCAAAAAAAAAAAAAAAAAATCAGCTTTGCGCTGTTGAATATGTTATGCCTCATTTGCTGAAGAGATAAATTTTGACAGAGGCAGCAAATTACACTCACTGTCAAGGGTTTTTGAGTTTCGCGAACATCGTTGTAGATGAATATGAAGGACATGTAAAAGAGTACCTGGAGCCTCCGGTCACTAGGGGACACTGTGTCCCCCACACACTCTGGAGTGCTTGGTATGGGTTTATTGACCCACCAAAGTATCTCGGTCATCCCCAAAACCCTCAAAATTTTTCTTTTCAAAACATGATTCAGTTTATTCCACAGATTCTTGTAAGAATGATGTAAAGATTTGTTTCTTTTTTTTATTTGAACATTGCTTGGAATAAAACTTCCAAAATACTTCCAACATCAGCATTCCTCTGCATCAGTGCATTCTCAAGCCAAGCTACATTTTTTGTAGGTGACATCACTAATACCATTGCACTTTATTTATACTAATGCTCCTGTCATGTCTTAAGACATCAGTCGGTATTATTGGAATGACTTGCAGAGCCAGAGGGTTTTCTTAATTGGTACCTTTCCCAGGAGCCTGCACTTGTTTTGTGGTTTTTGGTTCTTTAATCAGTTTATTACCTCGTTTCTCCCCTTGCTCCCTGATGTTGTCATTTAAAGATCTGGTTCACATGCTGGATTGTAACTCCTTATTCGCAACTAGCCTTCCAGTGGATTTGTATCTTCTTTGTCTGAGCAATGCTTCTTTGGTGTGTTTTGATAGTTGACATTATGGAATCATGCGGTCATTACTCAAAGTTTTAGGAATAGGTGTGTTATTAATCCAGGTCTCCTGGATTGGTATGGCATTCCTTTTAATCCTCTGTTACAGTCTGTTCCTCTGAGTCAGTTTATTAGGAACATCTCCCAAGCTTTCATTGGTTCTCCAGGATTGGGACTGGGTTCTAACTAGACCCTTCAGTTATACTGTCAAGCAGTCCTGCTTCAGTGAAGGGGAAGTAACCACCAGACTTCTTCCCTGGGACGGCCACTGGCCTAGGCGTGGACACGCCTCTGCCATCTCCAGTCATTACCGATTTAGCTGGACTGCCCCCTCCTCTGTTCTGGGCGATGGCCTATCTCTGTATTATTACTGTATTCCTTCTAATAAATACTCCCTTGTGGATTGTACATTGAATCAGTGCATAGTAGCTGTCAGGATCATTAGAGTTGTGTAGACCGTTCTGAGTAAACCCAATGGGGACAAGACCATTGTTCAGTATCATGAAAAAATGGAGCCTTACAATTAAATTTGAGGCAGAAAGGGCAGATAACAAAGGTAACATCAAAGTTACTGCTGTAAGACAGTAAATGCAGAAGACACAATAACTTCATGCAATTTTGAAGAACATATCATTTCTCATAAATGTACCTTAAACTCAAACACCCCTTAGAGGTAGTGCCAGCACTATGGAATTTATATAAGTAAATTAATGAAGCTCGAATGAGTAATTGCCAAAAAAAACATCATTATTATCATTCAGAATCCTTTTGATCCATTTTTGATTTCCAAGTCTTCATTCCAATCAAAATATCAAGTTATACCCATGATCAATACATTTCCAAAAGTTTTGTTCACTCGCCTATATTTATTTCTGGACTCTTTTTTTTTTAACCATATGCCTGTTTTTTGACATATAGAGCTTTTTGTGACAGTAGGCAAAACAGGTGAAATCCATTCTTCCCTTCAGACGTAAGCAGTAATATGCTAAATAATAATTGCTCTGAAAATTGTTCTGGATTCTGGACTCTGCGTGGAATTCTGGATTCATGTCAATATTGCCTCATGGATTTCTATTAGGTTGGCGATATTTTCTTTTTGTGTGTCCTCAAATGTGGGGACGCTTCACAAACTTTACAATCCAGGTAATCCAGCATGTCTTAAATCAGGTGATAGAGCTGGCCACTGCATATTGTGTGATTTCCTTTCCGGAAAACCCCTGCAGAATTTATATCTATAGTATTATATGGATCGTCGTCTTACTGAGACATTTTTTTTTTCAATTCAGTCAACACATGAACATGTCACCACTGATTCCAACCTTTTGTGAAATTTATCAAAATCATGAGAGATCCTAAGAGAAGTGGTTTAGTGGAAAGAACATCAATGTTCTGCTGTGGCCACCTCAGTCTCTGAACTTAAGTCACATCAAACTCCAGTGGTCTGAATTGAAGAAAACACTCCTTAAGTGCAAACCAAAGGATATTGATGAGATTGCTTATCTCTGCATTGGGGGAACAGACAGAAACTACTCCCAGATGTGTCATTAGTTCGGTGTCACAGCTGTCATCTATGCAGAAGTCTATACAAAGTATTATAAAGGGATGCAAATCTTTTGACACCTAATGATTTTCACGGAAATTTACAATTACTGATGAGAATAAATGTGTTGAAATAGTACTTTTTGACTGTAACATATGGCTGATTAATTGCATGACCTGTTGCATGCAGTCTGTTATTCTAATTTTTTACCAAGGTCGCCAATAATTCTTGAGCTGACTCTACCTCTCTTGTTTAAGTAGCTTCCCAGGAAGCTGGAAAGAAATGTGCTCCACACCCGCGGCAAATTACTGTCAGGGCTTCATCAGTGTAAGTAGGTCACAGGACAGACATGACCCAGACAAGGGTCTCACCCCAGGGGTCAGGGGGCATTCAGGCGTGAAGTGTCAGCTGAATACTTCGTGAGTCTCCCCTGGCCAGCACAGCGGTGCGTGTGCTGTCCGTGTGACCACGCACACGGGTGTGCACGCGCAGATGCACTGCTCTAAGAATGCAAGGAGTTTAGTGGTGGCGAAATGAGCCCAATCACCAGATGCGGATGTGCGTGCACGCGTGCTATCGTCCATGTGTGCTCTGCAAAAAATCCCATCTAGCTTGAAGTTTAAGTATTGATATGCTGACTATGCCTTGTCACCACAATCAGTAGCTCTCCCAGGAATGGAAACTGTCAGTAAATGTCCAAAACCTTTCATATATATCTTTTTGTCAAAACACAATAGAATAATAAGACATATATTCCTAAATTCTGACTCTGTACCTTGCATTAAAACTACCCGAACTGGCAAAATAATTAACTATTGATCTATTCAGTCAGTTATAAAAAAGCAAAAGCTACCGTGTTAACTCAAGTCAACTCAGATCGTAACTAGAGGCATGCAGTTCCACAAGAAAATGTGTGACTGTTCTGCAATCCAACATTACAAGGATAAAGGAAGTACAGCAGGTTTTCATGAGGACGTCGACTCCAATTCCAGTGGAACCTCTGTCAAATAACATCAATAACAGAAAATCAACAATGAGTTTCCAAAATTGGTGAACATGAGCTCATAATGGCAATAAAACGCAAATGAGACACATTCCTCATGCCCTCAAGGATTTTTTTCCGTGAATTAAGGCCCAGTAGTGTGTGGGAATGCAAGCCGGAACCAGAATGACTGAAAATTTGATTCCATAATGAGATAAAATAAAAATTCCAAGGATCGGTCGCAAAAGGTGTCCGTGGCAACAAACTCAGAACCAAACCCATAACGAAAACATCATTCCTTACAGGGAATGCAACAACCAGAATCTACTTTTCAGGAGTACAGCAAAGGCCAGAATTTCCACAAGACTAATTGCTGTATGTTTTGAAAGATTCTGCTAAAAATGGTCAACTGTCAAGATAGCTACTGAAACCTGACCGTTTTACTTAAGACATTTTATTTTGTAAATAGTTGTGTGTGCATGAACTGGCAAAACTGCTTGTGTTTTCCCATGTTTTTATTATTTCACTCATTCGTTCAATTGTCCAATGAGTTCAAAAGTGTCTTTATGAAACTTTGCGGACACCAATTCTTAAAATACAAGCAGAGGCGGAAATCGTAGAGGTAATTACTGCTCTTCTTTATAGTCTAACATTTTCATCCTCTGTGCGGCAGATCGGTCCTGTGATATGAATTAAAACGAAAAAGAAGTGACAGGCGATTTCAGATCATTCAAATACTTTGTTATCCTTTCATGGTCACAAAGTTAAATTGGAGAGGAGGGAAGGGGGTGTGGGGGTTTAAGAACTCTTTCCTAATTAAGTCTCCAGCCCAGTGTGACCCTGAGACGATTGGTTATACAGAAGGGAATGTCGTTATTGATCTCATGAGCAGACTACCCCTGTGCTTATATCAGCATAAAAAAAGCATCTCATTGTGAGGAGACACGATTTAATTAGGTGACAATCACGGCTAACAATGCACAGCAAGCATTACAAAATATGCACATCGGCAGAGGCAGTGATAAATCTCGTCTCCCGCCAGAGGCTTGCAGCTCCCCTGCTTTAACTCTTTCGCTCCAAGGACTCCGCAGGGTATTCAGCAGGTCCTTCGATGACTATGAAGCATTTCTATTCAAGAGACTGAGAAGGAGACAGAAAAAAAACACATTTCCCCAAACCAGGAAATTACTGATGGAAATTTTAAGTATTCAGTCTTTATTTATGTTTATGTTGTAATCGGTGTTACCTTAAGGCCTTAGGAATATTTTGTCTTTGTTTCAGAAATTACATCAGGACACAACTGGGCAATTCATTTGTGTTTAGGACGCCTGCAGCATCAACCGGAGCTAGTTTCAGCATTGGTGGTTTTAACAGGCTGAGGAGAGTCTTAGCATCTTGTACTAAAGGCATTAACCTACAGCTGCCTTACAGTTAGCCACAAAATATCTGCAGAACATGTGAACCCCAGGACATTAGTTTACCAACAACGGCCTGGTATTAGGCTTTTTTTTTTTTTTTAAAGATTTTCACACTGTGCACATGAATCCACAAGAGGGCAGTGAAACAGCTGGTCGAAAGACTCCTCGATTTGACTGCAATCAAAAACAGCTCAACTGCCATTAAAAATTGAGGAAAAGGTATCCTCGGCGGACATGTCTTTTTGCATGCGTGGAACTGTAAGTCTCCATCTGCTCCGAGGAATCCATTTGCTGTGTCACATGGTCAATGGTGGCCAGACCATGCTGATCTGACTGCTGTTATTTCTGGTCACATCCAGACAACAAAAATAGGGTTGGTAAATAAAATATAATGAACAAGGATTAGTATTTTATTTAGAAAATATGCACTGCACAGGAAACACAAAAAGTAGATGGAACATGTATCTCATTTATGTCATTCAGTTCCAAAAGACAGCTGGACACATGCTTAGGGTTTACCAAGATTGCTTCTAGATTGACCTCTTGACATACAGGCGTCATGTTGTTCTGTATGTTTAAGGGATTATTGTGAGCTGCAGCTTTAGTTCTCATACTGGCTTCAAAATGCAGTCAGGTCTTTGAATGTTTGGGTTTTGACATATATTATTTACTGCATTTTTGTTGTCAACCATTGCATGGAGTTGGACTTACATAATATGATAACACAAGGTGCAGACTTTCATCTTAAATTTCACTTTTCATGCAAATGTTTGACAAAACCCCTAAATTAAATCTCAAATGCCCTTAAACTTCAAGCAAATCATGATTTTTTTTTTTTTTTATTATGAATACAGTGCAAAAAATTATGACCATTGTGTTACTATTGAAATATGTATGGACCTCACTGTAGAAGCACAACACCCACAAAAGACAACTCATACCGCAGGCATTGAATGGTTTTTAAAGAAATGCAGATAAAAACAAACCTGCTGTTACATTGGTAAACTGAAAGTGTAACTTGCCTTATTTTGTGTACTTTACTATTTGTAGTCAATGCAAGGCTTGCAGTAGAAATAGACTGAAGAACGAGAGAAAATAAAGCCCGTGTAGGAGGCAATGTTGGGATGTGACACAATAACTTCTCAACAGATTAAAGTAATAAAAAGTGTTAGGAGACCCAGCGATATATTCACGGCCAATGAGAGATACAGTAATGGGTGTGCAGCCTAACTGATGTACTGGGTCATTAAAATAATTTATATGTCTAAAAAAACAGTAACCGAAGTCAGTAAGCAACAGTAACCACAGCCACAGTAAAAAGACAGTTACCACAGCCGCCGGAATTTAACTTACAATAAATTTGAAGGATGTCGACTAAATTATGTATTATGACATGGATGCATTTAAATGATTTCCCCACCTCTGCATTTGTCAGCTGTAAAACAATAGTTTTTTAAACAGTTCAAAGGTGGATTTGCTATTGTGCTTCAGATGCCATGCTGCGTAAACCAATTCCACTTAAGTTCAGATCAGGAACTAATATGACTAGATCTAATCCTTTAGGAGTTTCTGGTGGAGTCCAAAATTCATGTCATTCATAGCACATTGCCCAAACTCTAAAGGTAGAAGACCACCTGGAAGTTGACTGTTTAATGGTCTCCTTGAGGAGTGATGTGTTGGCCTTATGCCAGATGTAAGAGGAAAAAGTGATCTCTTCCAGAATATCTTTTGTTTGTGGTATAGTGTGCAACCAATTAGTCTTCTTGACATTGTAAAAGTTACATTTAAGTGATGTTTATATAAGAAAGGGGAGGGAGATGGGTTATAAAGCATGAGATATCTTATCTAATGTTTCCTATTTTCAATGGAATGTGGCAAATTAGCTCATTATATGACCAAGATAACTTTCCTTCATTGAATGATTTTTTTAATGGTTGTCTCCATCTGAAATCGTGAAAGCAAACAAGAGGCAAATTCTTTTTCACAGCAGTGTAAGAAGAAGAAGAAGAAGAAGAAGAAGAATTCTGGGACCAAAAGAGCACATAGTCGCAAGCAACATGACGATGTAAGCATCTCCAACATAATTTTCTTGGATACAAATAAGCTCAATACTCAAGAAACTCATGTTTGTACATGAAGGGTGACAACCCAATGAAGTGCTGAAAAGTGGCTTGGGGGGGTTTACGAGAGCATCTCACAGCTGTAGATAAAACCCAAACCCCAGCCTTGCAACAATATTTTTCTAGACGGGAAGCAAATGGCTACATCATAGGGTGAAGCAGAGGACTAACGGCTATGAGGCATTGTCAGCCAGCCGGTGTTTAATAATCCTGGCCCCTATTTACTGCTGTTTGTTTACATTAACCTCCCGGTGAACCCACTTTAGAGGTTGCCTGAGCGGGCCAGGGTTCAGTGAGCATCGCGCTCGCTAGAGAGGAGCGCGTCACCTCAAATCCATCAGCCGTATGGGGAGGTGGGGTTAGCGCCCGCGTGCTTCACTCGAAAAGCAGTCAGAGCCGCACCGCATTCGCTAGTGCTAGTTGAGTCAAGAAAGTCACGTTTTTAAATCAGCGGGGTTGCTTCACACCACGGCTATGGCTCCTGCCATGAATTGTTTTGGCCCAGTTTTTTTTTTCCAGCTCATTTTACAGTTTGTTTTTGGCATGCTTTGTTTTTCCCCCCCTTGTTTTTCTTTCTGCTATCCAGCAGGTTTTCATTATCGTGAATCAATTATATTCACATACATAGTTAAAGAATTGTCAGGAACTTTAGGGAGTGAATTAACCCAGCTGGTGAAGGAGTGTATATTCACATCTGTCTTAAGCTACCTTGGCTCAGCACTCAATACTTGGCATTGATTATAGCATGCTCAGAAATCGGCTTCATGGGTAAAGTCGCACATGTCATCCTCTGAACGCATAAAAACACAATATAGATGATCAATAACTATGTCTCTATTGAGCATGCATGGGGACATTGTAAGACATTTATTCTCATTTAGATTCAGTGCTCTGGATGTGCTGGCTCTGTGGGTTTCTGCTGCTCGGGAAAAGCAAATTGTCTCGGTTCCCCCATCCTTTTATTCAAACCAGCAAAGTAATCATATTGTACTTTTAATTTAAATTCAGACATACTGTAAAGGTGATTCTGCGGGCTGGGGAAAGAAAAGCTGTGAGATTTATGGCAAATGTCAGCTATACATATGTGATCTGTGTTATTCTGAGGTAGCAGCATGGACTCCAATGATCACTGTCTTCTGTCCAAGTGATAAATGTAGCAGAGTATACTGTAGTACAAGAGGACCATATGGTAAGGAGGTAAATCTACACTGGAGCGGTGTAAGACTAGTATAGCAGTGAGTGTTGCAACAGCTTGACAAGGTCACCCTGAATCCAGATGTCATGCAGCAATTGTAATACACCAAATTTTCCAATATTATATTCATATTCTTGAGAAAATGTCCTGAATTACCGTGTATAATCTCATTGAGTTTAGCAAACTCTGTGCATGTTCGGAGTGCAAAATAATGGGTATGATAATAGGCGCTACACATACGAGAGATGGAACTCAGAAAGTTATCGTTCTTTTTTCAGTTTATTAGTCAGATTTTTACCCTCCTTACGATCTCACATTGTTCCCCGAGTATCTCACTGTCAAAATTATGTCTTTATTTTCTTGGTATAGGCAACACATTTGTTTTCATTGTTCAGGTCTTATTTATTTATTCATTCATTCATCTTCTATACCCGCTTATTCCTCACTAGGGTCGCAGGGCAAGCTGGAGTCTATCCCAGCTGACGACGGGCAAAGGCAGGGACCCACCCTGAACAGGTTGCCAATCCATCACAGGGCGCACACACCATTCACACACCATTCACTCTGACACTCATACCTATGGGCAATTTAGTGTCTCCAATTAACCTGATATGCATGTCTTTGGACTGTGGGAGGAAACCGGAGTACTCGGAGAAAACCCACGCAAACACGAAGAGAACATGCAAACTCCACACAGAAAGGCCCCAGGCTGAATTCGAACCCACAACCTTCTTGCTGTGAGGCAGCACTGCTAACCACTGTGCCAATTATTCATAAATTCTTGTTAACGAGCTAAAGTACCCAGGGAAAAGAGCTACTCAGGAACAGTCAAATTTGTGTGTGTGGGGGGAGGCTCCAGAATTGCACCGCTGGATGTTCATGCGCAAACATGCTCATACATCGGCATACATTGAGTGCGCACAACTGTCTTTGGACACCTGCAGTTGCTTCCACATGCATGTGTGTGCCTCTAACTCTGTGTGTGTGTGTGTGTGTGTGTGTGTGTGTGTGTGTGTGTGTGTGTGTGTGTGTGTGTGCGTGTGTGTGTTTGTATGGGTGGGCGAAAGTTTGTATTTGTGGGCACGTGTTTTTATGTTCTTGTTTGAGTGTTTTTCATCATTAGCCAGCATCAGTTGGATCTGCTCAGGTGTTCTGGGACAGGCAGCAGAGGGAGAGAAATGGGCCTGATGTGTTTAATGCATCACCCTCCGACTCCAACCTGCAGTCAGTGCGAATTCTGCACAAACACTCAATTATCACTCTCGTCTGGCTTCAGGAAACCCAAAAATGATCCCGACCACAAGTAGGTTGAGAGACAAGACAACTGTCCCTCGCACAGCATGTCCTCTCCAAAAATTGGCAACAAGATTCCAAGTCTCACTCTTAGTCCACTCAATGACTCGTCTAGGTAAGAGGAGAGGATGCAGCAAACAGTATGCATTATGTCATCGTATTTGAACATTCGTGTTTGTGGCCCAATTGTTGTTTATTAAAAAGTCATCTACAGATTAATCAATAGGGTCAATGTCAGCTTCAGTGATACTGGTCAATCCAAACTGTGATTACTGATTACCAAATATGTACAAACAGACCGAGGCTCAAAGATAATGGGATGCTTACCATATTTATTTATCCTTGCACTTACATATATCACCCTTGGTAACCCTAAACCAGTGGTGTCAATCTGACCCATTAAAGGGCCAAGAGGCTGCAAGTTTTCACTCCAACAATGCAGAAGCGCACCTGATACAACTAATCAGTTGTGCAGGCCTAGATCAGTTGAGGAAATCAGTGGTTTCAGGTGAGCTTCTGCTTGGTAGGATTGAAGACCTGCAGCCTCTTGGCCCTTTTATGGGTCAGTTTGACATCCCTGCCCAAAACCAAATGCAGTCATAGTCCATATGGCCTTTGCGACCTTCTCCAGTAGGTCCCATTGTTATAGGAGGGGGCAAAATTTATCTTTGATTAGCTCTACAATGAAGATTTAGAATGAAAAAATTAATGCATGCTTCAAGATATTTTTACATTTATCGCTTTCATAATGACAAAATTGCAACACTTCAAACTGTTTGCCCCCGTTTCTGGGAGCCATTAAAGCCTTCTTTGGTGTTTCTGAATTGTCTGTTGTGTGTGAAACACACAGGAATGCAGAAATTTTTTAAAGCTGTTTGTAGTATTATTTTGTCGTTTTGAAGTTGTTTTCAGTGATTGATTGATATATTAATTTGTTTGTTCTATTGTATAATTTGCTCAGTAACATTTTGGAATTTAAAAAAAAAAGTTCCCTAACTTGTAAAGGTGAAGGCTATCCATGTGTGATATTGCCAACAGACTAATTTTATACGGCATAGTGTCCTTAAAGTACATAGAAGTAATCACGGCCGAAAATTGCCATTTCAAATCATAGATCAATCGAGCTGTAACAATCACACTTTAGATGAAGTGTTGCTCATGAGGGCTTTATACAGCATTATAATGCATTCATAAATTATTGTCATGCTTTGCAATGACAAATCACACATCCTCATTCAGCATGTGATGCCAGATGTGACAATGACAATGTCACTTAGCTGACAGTGTCACCCTTTATAGTATTTAGCCACTTGCTAAGTGACATTGTCAGTTATATGACATCTGGCATTACATCCTGAATAACAATGTGTCATTTCACCCTTTAAAAAGCATGACATTTGCTTAGTTATGATTTACGAAGACATTATGTCTCATTTATGAAGGCATTAAACATACTGTATAAAGCCTTTATGAGCAACACTACATCTAAAGTGTGACCGCTGTAACATTATCAATATTTTGTCTGGAATATTTTGATCAATTAAATGTTATTTATTTTTATAACAGCATCAATTTTGTCCAAAAACACTTATCAGTGATTCAAAACATGTTTAATAGACAAAAATAGCAAGCATCCATTTTTTAGTTGGAAAAAAAATGTGGGGTGTTTACTAAATGGAAAGCATGGAGATTTCAGTGCCATGAAAATGTTTTTTTTTTTTTGCATTTTTATATATTTAAATGTTTCAGGTCAACAAACAAATTTAAATATAAGACAAATATAACCCGAGTAAATACAAAATGCAGTTTTTAAATGATGATTTCATTTATTAAGGGAAAAAGTTATCCAAGCCTACCTGGCTTGGAAAAAGTGTTTGCCCCCTAAACCTTTGAAGTAGTTCCACCCTCGGCGATAACAACTGCAGTCAAACGTTTGCGATAACTGGCAATGAGTCTTTCACATCGCTGTGGAGGAATTTTTGCCCACTCTTCTTAGCAGAATTGTTTTAATTCAGCCACATTGGAGAGTTTTCAAGCACGAACGGCCTGTTTGTCATGCCACAGCATCTCAATCGGATCTAAGTCCTGACTTTGACTAGGCCACTCCAAAACCTTCATTTTGCTTTTTTAAGCCATTCAGAGGGGGATTTTCTGGTATGTTTCGGATCATTGTCCTGCTGCATAACCCAAGCTTGCTTGAGCTTGAGGTCACAAACTGATGATCGGACGTTCTCCTTCAGGATTTTCTGGTAGAGAGCAAATTCATGGTTCCAACAATTACGGCAAGTCATCCATGTCCTGAAGCAGCAAAGCAGCCCCAGACCACCACACTTCCACCACCATGTTTGACTGTTGGTATGATGTTCTTTTTATTTAATGCTGTGTTAGTTTTACGCCAGATGTAATGGGACACAAACCTTCTAAAAATTTCAGCTTTTGTCTCGTCAGTCCATAGAATATTTTCGAAAAAATTTTGGGGACCATTAAGATGTTTTTTGGCAAACATAAGACAAGATTTTGTGTTCTTTTTGGTCAGCAGTGGTTTTTGCCTCGGAAATCTTCAATGGATGCCATTTTTGCCCATTCTCTTTCTTATTGTAGAATCACTGAATTTAACTGAGGGAAGTGAGGCCTGTAGTTCTTCAAATGTTGTTCTGGGTTCTTTTGTGGCCTCCTGGATGAAGCATCAATGCGCTCTTGGAGTAATGGACCTATGGCTAAGCCCCGCCCTCAAATGCAATGAGCCAATCACAGTGCGTATTTTCTCCCCGTGTACTCGGACATTCTGAGCCTGAACTTCCATTGAAATGCATTACAGAAACTCCAAATCGTTCGCTTTTATGGGTTTTTAAAATGTTTAAGTTAAAAATAGTCAAACACTGTGCTTGGGGTAAATTTAAATCCAATACGAGGTATCGGGAGTGGGGGGCGATGGGGTGTATTTTATACCCTACCCAAATCCACATCATAACAGAGAGAAGCGTCACCTCTGGATAAAGCTGCTTTCACACCGGACGCGAAACGGATTTTTCGCACGACAGATAACATTCTAAGTCAATGCAATGATGCAAGTACGTGCGTTTCGTCTTTTCATTGACTTTGAATGTAATCTGCCGTGCGAAAAATTTGTTTTGCGTCTGGTGTGAAAGCAGCATAAAGCTTAATGGGAGACCCCACTATCAGCTTAACGTAACTAACAAAGCTCAACAAGGATGTCCGCAAGCTAAGTCAGCATTGTGTTTAAGGCGAGATCTTCTCACTTCACTGGAGATTAATCTTAAGTTATCTTTTACATCGCTAAGTTAGCGAAAGTTAGTGAGCTCCTTGGCCAACGTGGTTTAACGTGAGCTCCTGGCTGTGTTGTTCACCATGTCACCTTGTTTACTTAAAGACCGTGGCTATTCTTACGTGACCATAATCCATTGCAGGCAGGCTATTCTGACGTGACTTTTGGTCAGGCATGTGCAGGTTGAAATTGTTGGACTTCGATAATTGTCTTACCTTTCTTGTTCTCCCATAAGAACTAGACTTGACGCATATTGATGGTTTGCGTGACTGATGCTCACCTAATGTGAATGTGTATGACTTTTTTTACGGAAGTTCTCCTATCTGATTAATGGCCTAGTTCCAGATGCTACCACGAGATTGCCCAACCTTGGTGAAGCAAGTATACTGAGCAACAAAAAAACGCAAAGTAATTAAAGAAAGTTTGCACGTAATTATTATAGAAAATCAAACTTATCACTAGCGCATGCACATTTACTCTCGTTTCATCAAACATTTCTTTGTTTTGCGGTTACTTTGTCTGAGTAATCATAAGAGTACATTAACTAACTAGCTTATTTGTGTTTCTTTTGTTGCTCAGTCCAGAAGCCCCGGGACGAGATTTAAATTTACCAGTGCTATGGTAACGGGCTAACCCTTCGGCCTCTTGTACAAGCTCAGCTGCCAAATTGACATGATTGACAAAAATTGCGGTAAATCATGCAAATTCAATCTGCGCATGCCCAAACTGGAGTCGCATAAGAATAGCCTGCCTACAATGGATTACAGTCACGTAAGAATAGCCACAGTGTTACTTAAAAGGAGTTCAGTCACGTCAGGTTAGATTTCTTAAATTCGGTAGCTAGCAATAATAATACGTAAATTACATTTTTCCCAAATGGTGCACAAACAATGCTGATCATCGATCTTGTTGTGTGAGAGGGTGACAGAAACAAGATGTGGTTGATCGCTTTTGAAAAGACCTGAAAATTCTAGCTTCTAATTTTAACTTTTCGTTGACCTTTTCCATCCTAAATAAATATATCTAAATAAAAAATAAATCTATCACTCCAATGCATAGTGTAACTCTATTTGCTGACTTCTTGGTGATATTTAAGCCTTCTATCACCAAAAATCATCGATAGCATCCTGAAAAATGTCTCCGACTGTGATACCAGCCATTAGCGCCTGTTCTAAAATTTTGATAGTTTGTCCGCGTCAGTGGAGGGGGCGGGGCTTAACCATTGGTCAATTTTGGTGGGCCTGCCAGTCCTTGGAAGGTTCACCACTGTTCCAAGTTTTCTCCATTTGTGGATAATGGCTCTCACCGTGATTCGCTGGAGTCTCAAAGCCTTAATAATGGCTTTGTAACCCTTTCCAATCTGACAGATGTCAATGAATTTGTTTCTCATCTGTTCCAGAATTTCTTTAGATCATGGCAAGATGTGTTGCTTTTTGAGATCTTTTAGCCTACCTCTCTTTGTCAGACAGGTTATGCCCTGTTTACACCAAAATACGACTGAAATGGCGACTGCTGCGACTTGTGAGATCACAAGGATTTGATGAACTCGCACAAGTCTTGTATACTCTTGTATACTCTTGTATACTCTCCAATCTAATCGCTAATTTGCGTTCACACCAAGCTTCCAGGGAGACCACATTTGAGATATATTAATAAAAATTAGGCGATCTATGCGACATAATTTACGATGACTCTCCTTTCTCTTGTTTGGTCTCTCCTGGTCTTGTGTTGTTGATGCGATCGTTGCAGCAAGTGATGAACCGATTAAAACAATGGCTTTATAGAGGAAACCCACTCTCAGAAAGAGTCACATGGAAGCCCGCCATTGGTCGCAATTTCATTCTCACTGATCGCCATTGGCCAAATTTCGATCGCATCCATCACTGATGCTCTCGCAATTTGACTCGCCATGACTTTTTTGCTCTTGAAGGCATTGCAATGGGCTCGTGTTCAGCTCGCAAAAACGATCGCCATAGTCGCATAATGAAAAATATTCCAATATTTGGAGATTATTTATGCAACCTGTTTGAGAGTCCATCAAGACCTGGGAGACCGAGTTAATAGTGACTTGAGAGTTATGAGAGTTCAATACGATTGTTTATGAGATCTGCATTTATTTCTGACCACTCGCACACACTCGCAAAAGTTATGCGATTTTTTTGAACAGCTCAAAACAATCGTAAACCCCTTCAAGTTCTTGAACCTCTTCAAGAACCCCTTCCCTCAGTAAAGGAATTTGATTGTCATGAATTTTGTATTTACTTGGTTATCCTTGCGTAATATTAAAATTTGTTTGGTGATCTGAAACATTTAAGTGTGACAAATATACTGAGTCAAAAAATAAACTTCACACTCATAAATTTGTAAATATTTTCTTCAAACTTTTAATAAAAGAGTTTTTGTTATCACTAGGGGTAAATGCGTTGTCAAAGACATCATGACACACATCAACTCCGACGTGCACAGGTACGTAGCACATGCAAGCATACTTAGTTGCTTAGTTACTTAGTTCCTAGTCATGTGACCATATGAGAGATGTGCAACTGAGCTCACGTTAGCACGTTAGAGTGACATCTCGGAAAAACAAGTTTTTACAGTTAATTATTAGTTGATTTTCAATGCCATGGCTGTCAAACATTCAGCGTGAACGTGCCATTGGCATGCTGAATACGGAAACGTCCATCACTGACGGCGCAAGGGTTATGGGATGCAGTCAACGGGCTATCCATGATCTTCGGACACGTCTCCAACAAACTGGCACCACAGCTGACCGACCTCGTTCTGGTAGCCCACGTGTGACACCAAAAGCAGAAGACCGACAAATTGTCTTACGTCATTTGCATAATCGATTTGTCACTGCAACGTCCACTAGGAATGAATTGTTTAGAGGTCGTGTGACTGCCCAAAACATACGTACTCGCCTGCGCACTGCTCTTATTCAAGTTTTAACTTACAATTTTTACTCTCGGACATTTCCGTAGCATTTCCGGTGGAACTGGAAACATTATAGACATTCTTTTTATGATACACCATCTTAAATGAGTACAGAATTAAATAAAATCATTATTTAAAACCTCATTTCTTGTATGTTCAACTTATCGACCTCCAAACAAGTGTGAAGTTTTATTTTGGCTGAGTATATGTAAAAAAAAAAAAAAAAAAAAAATCAGGAAGGGGGCAAATACTTTTTCACAGCGCTGTACTTATCGAATGTGGCAGTACTGTAAGTGTACAGAGTAAATTCACATTGGTCAATCTCACTACTCGATAAGAAGAGTAGAGACAAAACAGTATTGTGAGATAATTAAAATCTAGGGCCATAAACATCCCGTCCTGACACCAAGTGTACTTTGATTGGAAAGTTGATATCACCATAGAAATCAGCTAATAGATGGCAAATGTGCCACATTTTGTTCGTCAAAGAAAACTGTTCCCCTCTTGATAAATGGCCTATGTGAAGTTGTCCTGTAGGTGTAATTATTTTAAGTACTTGTATATACTGTAAAAAAAAATGCACCATTTAACAATACGGACATCATAATGGCAAAAAAGATAA
The DNA here is from genome assembly GCA_029721435.1 of Gymnothorax reevesii. NCBI lineage: Eukaryota > Metazoa > Chordata > Actinopteri > Anguilliformes > Muraenidae > Gymnothorax > Gymnothorax reevesii. The sequence goes on along the minus strand of CM056574.1, from coordinate 23,305,703 downwards.
ATCGTCTGTGGTATTTTTTTGAAGAGCATGTAAGTATTTCTCAGAGGGCACAGGGAATTAGATAGTGGGGCTAGTTTTCTGGCAGGAGAGCAGTTCCATCCATCTGTGCCTTTATTTAGCCTCCTTGTCCTGTCTCTATTCTCCCTGATCTCAGATCAGTCTGCATTCCCCCCTAGGGAACGACAGTAAAGTCACATACCAGTTTGTCACACCAATATTTCATGAGCAGCCTTAAACCTATTAAGGATGACTACTTACCATGGAAAAGGATAATGTGTCCTTCACACAGTAACCTCACAACTTCGAGCATGTGTGCGCACATACACATACACGCCCACTCTCTCATACACACACAAACGCACACACACTTACGGGCATATATCTACCCACGCATATACGCAAACACATTTACAGACTGACTACTTTAGTGGTAGTGTTCTTCAAAAAGTTTGTGTGGGCGGAGAAAACTTTTCTGAATTATTCTAAATAAGTAGTTTTGAAGAAGAAGAAGAAAATGATGATATTTGCCCTCAGAACATTAATAATTAATCGAGACCAGTGCCAGGCCTGATCTTTCGCACTCGAAAGGCCAATTTTCTGAAGTAGAATGACAAGCTCTTGAACAGACAAAATAGCTGCACTCTCCCACAATGTGGAAACTGACAGATCGATTGGGCATTATAAACTTACTTCATTTTCATTAACTCATCGAAATGATTACAATTCCTCCTCTTAATTGAGCAATCCCTCCCATTATAGTTCACAAATCATTAAAGGACAGTGGAAGAATAATATTGGTCTTTGGCAAATCAAAAGACAAGTAGCACCCTTGATGAGTGCATTTCCATCTTAATTGTCTGATGAATGATTTCATTATAAAGTCAGTGGACATCTAGGGCTGTGTTGCATGAGGGATCAAGGGATGTTTTGAGCAAAAGAAGGTGCCCCGTGCAATTTTATTAGCATTAACTTGACAATATCTTTACATTAATGCAACACAAATCAGGGATCAGACTGAGACCCAAAGGAAAAATATAATTTTCCACCATTTAGGCCAACAAAGTACAGCAATTAATCAGCTAATGAGGATATGTCTGATTATTCTTGCTGTTTGAAAACAGTGAATATTTTTCCCTAATTATAATCTTCTCTTTCCCCTTATCAGTCCTCTATAATTTGAATTATTAACATGTTTTATGAATCGTTTTCAACACAATACGCAACTTAAATCTCCGGGGACACATTCAATGCAATATCCCGTCATCCATTAATGACGAGATTTAGAAAACTTAATTGTGATACAATTTTCATGGTTTCTTTTTTTTTTTTTTTGGTATATTACTAGAGAAGGTAAAATCAACAGGGATTAGATCCAAAATGTATCTTTTTCTAGTCTTCATGGAGCCAGGAAGAGAAAAAAGAACTGAAAATGATTTATGATCCTACTTTTTGATTTTTTTTTTTTTTCGGAAAGCATACAAAAGAATAGATCCACCTTGACTGGTCTATTAAATCGAAGAACAAATGTTATCAATTGAGTCGAGTGAAAGGGGGTGGGGGAGGTTTTGGGGGTGGGGGGGGGGGGCATGACTCGTTTCACGAAGCGATGCTTCTTCACCCTAATGGACCTCTGTGTAAGCCAGAGAGCCGGTGAAAGATGTTGCGTCTACATTTTTGACTGATTATGCATTTTTTTCCCTTAAGCTATTCATAGAAGATAGATTCATCATTCCAATTTGTCAAACCGGTGGAGTTTTCAATTAATTATATGTGGAGAGGCAGTGGCGGTATTAGGCCTCTGTCAGGGCTGCTGTAGGGGCTCGTTTATGCTACTCTAAATGAAGAGGTATCAGAGGTGGATCGCGCTGCAGTAATTAATTTGATGAATGCGAGGACAATACAAATAGTGGAAGGCATGTGTCTCTTCATCAGCCGCCAGTGCAGTGGCCGTCCCGACTCCGTTATTAATTCGAGGGGCTCATCTGTGTAGCGGTTGCATTCCCCAGACCTGGTCTATTCTTCAAAAAATTGGAATTATCCTCTCCTTCACTTTCCTTCCTGATGTCTGCCACATAGAAACATAGCTTGTACTTCCTGTCAGATTTGTCCTTGCGCCAAACAACTTGCTCCACTTAACAACCAGTTTTTTTGACTTTGTGGCCTGAACTTGGTAATGGGGTGGCCCAAACGATTTATTGTTGGGAGCTGCTGGGGACTGGGTGCGGTGGAATTGGGGGGCCTTTCCTTGAAATGCTCCTGGAGGAAGAGTAGTTTGGTGAGGGGCTGCATTGCTTGATGGAGAGAAGGTTCTTCTTCCCTCTTTCAATTCAGTTACGATTGTACAAAAGAACAGTCCTGGTATTGGGGCAATGACATTGCTCGGTATGTGTTAGCACTGGTCAGTATTCTCATATAAACAGGCATTTTTAACCAGGAAATCTCTGCTGTTCCAAAATGAATCTTACTTCTCACCAGTGAGGTAACAATAGAGAGTGCAGCGGCATTGGGGCCCAGTCAGAGGGGGGCCCCATTCATAGGCACCCCCAAGCCCCAATAGACATTAGCATAGGTGTCTGTCACAATTAACGCTCTAATACTAACTAAAATCTGCATGTAACAGTACACACTGATAAGCTACTGGATATTTGTACCACTGTAACTGCATTCATTTCTCAGTCATGGTGCTGGAAAGTTGATGTCATCTTGGTACAATATTCATAATTTTAAATGAACAAAAGTTGCTATAACATGAAATAATTTAGATTTCTTTTTGGAAAATGCAATGATGAACAATGATAAGTTTATTCTGCTGTTGATATTGTCATTGAAACAGCAAGTGTTTGGGTAATGTACAACATTCCATAGACCACCCACGCGACGATGTCACGGTCCGATCGTTTCATCAGTATATGGTTTAATCTTGCATGCAAGACAGGCTACAAACAAAGTATTTGTTCAGGAAGCAGTAAGAGTATAAGGAGCAGGAGGAGAGGTTGGCCGAGGCGCTGAAATGAAGCAGGTTTGGTTTCATAGGTAAAGAGTCTTAAAAGCTGCTCTGCCCTTTACTGCATGAGGACAATTTGGACAATGGGACTATAAACTAATTTCTTGGTTTATTGTGGAATCGGGCATGGTTTCCTGCAGATGTAGCCTTTCATATTGTGGAATCGGGCATGGTTTCCTGCAGATGTAGCCTTTCCAGTTCAACTTTCAAAATGCTGTGCAATGCATCCGAATATGAGCCTCTGCATAGCTGCAACGGATTGGGAAGGAAACACTAGGAAACACTCGGAAAATACGGAACTGGAGGACAAAAGGGGAGAGACGCCAGAAGCGGGGATCCAACATAAATGATTAAATAAACAGAAAACCAGAAAAGGGGGGAAAAAACGGGGCACTCCGGCCAACGGAAACACCGTGCTACTGCACTGAAGGAAGGAGAACTAAGGAATCCAAAATAACCAGAAAACACTAGGGGGCAGACTCGGGACAACTCAGACGGGACTAGGGGAGACTCGGAACAGGGAGCTAGGGGACACTCGGAAGGGGAGCTAGGGAACCCTCGGAAGGGGAGCTAGGGAACACTCGGAAAGGGCGGAGGGCAGGCACAAGACGAGACAGTGGGCACAGCTGGCAGATGGCTAACTCGGATGGCACAGCTGGCCGGGAGAAGGGTCAGGGAGAACATCAGGAGGGGGGCAGACAGGACGGCAGGGATGCTGGGCTCGGAAGCTGGCAAAGGCGGCCGGCACGCTGGGCACTGGAGACGGCGAAGGCAACTGGCACACTGGGGGCACTGGAGAGGGCGAAGGCGACTGGCACACTGGGGGCACTGGAGACGGCGAAGGCGACTGGCACACTGGGCACAGGACAGGCGGCACACAGGGCTCTGGAGACGGCGAAGGGGACTGGCATACTAGGCACAGGACAGGTGGCACACAGCGCTCGGAAGACAGGGAGCACCAGGGGCTGAAGGGAGCAGGAAGGGAAGGCTGGGCTGGGAATGCGGCTGATGAGAACACAGAAGAGAAGAGGGGACCAGAGGAAGGTGCACAGGGCAGGGAGTGGTGTGAACGGGAGCGGAAGCGAAGTCAGATCTGGTACTGGCTTGCTGCAGGGAGACAGATATAGGCAGGGGCCACGGGCAGACACAGGTGCAGGAACTTAATATAATTAACAAGGGGTGGAACATAAGGGAAACCTAATTACATGAAACAGATAAACATTAACACACAGACGAGGATCACAAGACAATCCCAAAGACAGGATAAATAAACTGGATAAAAAGACTCCTAAGTGTACAGAATAAGAGCCAGAATAGATAATGAGAATGCAGAGGTTCTGCAAGAAAACTTAGCAAAGCCAGTGAAAAGAAAAGCAGGAGGCGGAGACTAGAACAGGGCGACTGCTGAGAGGTCATTAGTCAATTAGTAAGTGCAGCTATACAATCCCGGGTGCTCGTTAGTAGGTTAGTATTATATACAATATTAGTATGGTTAGTAATTTTAGAAAAACAACAAACTGTTAGTAATTGTTAGTACCTATTGGAAAGCAAGGGGAAACTAGCAAACGAGAACGGAAGGAAGGCTGAAACCCAGAATCCATTAAATCACCTGAAATAGTGTCACAATCAATTAAGACAGAAACAGCAACAAACTAGTGACGCGACCGGGGAGAAAGCAAAGACAGTACATGGGAAAAACGTGGACTGGACTAACACGGGAGAGGAATAAAATGTGAACACTGAGACATGGACTAAAAATCACCAAAACCATAAAAACCTAAAATTGATTAACCAGACACACAGACCCACAGAACACAGCAATAGCACTATTACATCATGTGGTTCATTCAAGTTTCTGCGGCATCATTTGTCAGCTTGGACCCATCTGTCCATTGTCTGACCACTTCATTAACAAGAGCCATCAGGAGATGGCATGTCCGCCCCGGCCCCACATATTGAAAGAATGAAAATGCCACCTGCTCCGGAAACAAACCATACCCCCTAAAATTACCCCCCAAAAAGTTCAAAATGTTTCCATGGAAACCAGAAAATATACAAAATTCGTCAACTTCGGATTAGCAAAAGGCACCACTTCAGGTCATGATTAATGTGCACAAGTTTTGTTAAGAAATATTGAACGGTTTTGAAGTTATGCTCTGGAAACCAAATGTTCACAGACAGACGGACGGACAACCGCACCCATGACTATATCCCCCCGCATTGTATGCCGAGGGGATGACACAATGTTTTAGCCCACAGAACTCCCACTGTCTATATTTTTTTCTCTCAACTTTGTCAATAAAGTCCTGACACTGCTGAGCGTGAAAACTCCAGGGGTTTCTGATACACTCGAACTGCCACATCTGGCACCAACAATCATTTGATGGCAAAATATCATTTTTTCCTCCATACGGAAGGTTGAAGTGGACAGCAAGCAGACTTTTTGACAAGGTCACCATACTGTCATGCATTGTGTTCTTGCCACTTGATTAGCAGGTTAAGACCAATTAGGAATATATTTTTTTCCCTGCTTCCACGCGGCTAAGGCTTATCCACAAATTGCATCTGTATCCATCATACAACTAACAAAATTGTTTAACAAATTGATAGAACCTGTATCGAAGTGCAAAGAAAAGTATTGAGTGAATTCCTATTACCTCTGCAGGATTTGACTCTCGCTTAAGTTACCGTATAATTAAATCATACACCTCGACAAAGAGCAGGCTGATGGTATTGTGTTCCCAGGGCTGACCAACTCAATTTCTTGACTTTTGTGCCTCCTCCCAGTTGCATATGGCTGGAAAACCTCTAAAGGGAGGCGTCCAGTAGGCATCCACACCAGATGCCCAAACCACCTCAACTGACTCCTGTCGACACGGAGGACCAGCAGTTCTACTCTGAGCCTCTCCCAGATGTTCAAACTGCTCACCTTATCCCTAAAGGTCAGCCCAGCCACCTTGTGAAGAAAGCTCATTTTGGCCGTTTGTATTCACAATCTTGTTCTTTCGGTCACTACTCAAAGCTCGTGACCGTAGGTGAGGGCTGGAACGTAGATCAACCAGTAAATCAAGAGCTTCACCTTTTAGCTCAGCTCCTTTTTCACCATGACGGACCGGGACAACACCTGCTTTACTGCAGATGACCGGGACAACACCTGCTTTACTGCAGATGACCGGGACAACACCTGCTTTACTGCAGATGACCGGTACAACACCTGCTTTACTGCAGATGCTGCACTGATTCATCTGTCGAATTACCGCTCCATCCTGCCCTCACTCATGCTAGGTTGACATTATGTTCCCGGCGGCCACGGCAATCACCTTTCAGTCCACCATGGACAAAATGGGATGGACGTGAGAGACAATGAGGGGGAACGGGACGGGCAAACGGACAGGCTGTGATTGCAGTGGATGCCAGGCCAGATTTTTAAACTGTCAAAAAATGTGTCACGGCAGTCACGAAGCGGAGAAACCTTGTAGGCCGCAGTAAAACGGGATGAACGCAATAAAACGTGACGTACGTAGTAGGCCGTAATAAAACTTGGAGGTGAATCCACAGTGGGACAGGAAACGTGTATTTGCTGGCATCTCACGGTCCTTTCAAGTTTTGTCACATTCTGCCGCGTTAATGCGCATTTTGCCACAGTTGCTTCATAGTTGCTGTGAGTTTTGTCCCGTCTTGCCATGGTTCTCACGGCAAGCTAGGATGTATGGTAGCCGCTTCATCGTGTTCAATCATGGTGCATCCCGGCGTGTCACGATTTGCTGGCCGGCGTGCTATGGCGCGTTACATTCTACTACGTCTGACACGCTGCGCGCGGTCTGGGATGGAGTATGTAGAAGCCGGGCCCAGCAGGGAAGCTACATTCGAGTCTGAGCATTCGCCACACAGCATCTTTGATAGATTACTGCAGATTACCGAATATTACTGTATTATATCACTGCACTCTGGCCTTCCCTCTCGGCAACTGCTGCTGGCCTTCTTCTTGCTGATGCAAAAACTGGATGTATGCACCCAGCAAACATGCAAACACAAAATCTTCTTGTTCTTGGGCATTCATGATGTTGTCACATCGAAGTCTCAGGATACAATGATAGCAGAGGTGTATAAAGTACTGGAAAAAAATAACTAGGAAAAGGTAGAAGTACCATAACTGAAAGTTACTGTGGTAAAATTTGAATTCTACCATTCATTCCAGTAAATTCTGTATTTTGATTGATTAACACCAGGAATCTATTCACCGGTTAACTACCTCACACTGGGTCAAGAAAGACCTCGTCATGATTACGCCGACAAAATAAGGCTATAGTTTGCATACAGTCTTACTCTCTAGCAAGCTAGCTGGCTACCTAGCTAGCAATAGTGTAGCTAGCGCGTCAATGTATTCAGCTACATAGCCAACAGGCTAGAGAGCTAAAAAGGCTGCAGTTCACTTTAAATGCATACACTATCATACTCGTTAACAAGCCAAAGTGATATAGAACTGTGTGTCATAGCTAGGGGTGTTGACAAGAGTCATGGTAGAATGGAGATTAACCTGCCATTTTTTTTCGAGCACTTGGTATTGTTCTCTCCTCATGCTCTGTAATCAATTGTCAGGTGAATAAAAGATACAGTATTCAAAAACACAAATAGGCACTCTCTCCTTTATATACTACTTCTTCTTCTTCTTTGAGTTTACTGGGAGTTAAATAACCTCTATAAATAATTATAATTGATAGTTGAATTACACAATATCAATATTATGTCAATTTTTTGCTTAAAAAAACATATTATTCTTAACTACTAATTGGGATGCCATTGGCTCACTGTAGCTGAAGTGGTTGCTACAGAGAACATTGATTTTTTTCTGTAGCAAGAGATAATTTTTTGTGCTGCTGAATAGATACCATGGGCAAGAATATTGAGCAGTTTGCACATCAGGCTTAGCTGAGGAGTTTAGTTCAAGCAACTCCAGAAAAACAGGGATTGGAGTGAACTCCTTCATATTCTAAACCGTGTTTGAGCTTGGCTTGCTTCTGAATATTCCATAACTGATCCAGGTGTGCTATCTAGTGTTATGGCCCCAATTTCTTATGACATATAAGACAGCAAGGGATGACAGACAACATTTTAAAACTAAAACAGATTTAATTAAACAAAGACTGACAACTAACCTACAATTTATACTGCTGACCAAGATTGATATATACAAGAAAAAAAAATATTTACAGTCCCTTGAAATGGGGTTGCTTGGAGATGTCCTGGGACAGGGAAATGCTCCAACACAGGCAAAAATCCACAAAAAAATTCACAGGTCTTGAAAAGAGTGACTGGTCTGGTCAAATGTAACCTTCTCCTTGAAATTTCTCCTACTACTTTACTCTCTCAATTTCTCTTATATACTCTTTTCTAGCCCCCTCCCACCTTCTAGACTTTTTTTTTTCTCTGGGACTTTCCCCTCTCAGACATGCCCAGGACATGCCCAAAACCTAGCTACAGACTGGCTTAACAAAAAAAAATATATACTGCCATCTAGTGGCTGTTTTACACATTACACTAGTGATAGAATATTGTAACTGCATGCATGAATTTGCAGCTCCATGTCCGCTGGCGGACACATCTGCACAAAGCGCTTAAGATACCCTGCCGAGCACCATTGTTCTTCTCGAACACACCACATCCAAATAATCCTTAAATGATGAATTAAATTCATATTTTAATTGGTAACGAATACCGAAGTGGCCAGTGTCAAAGTAACAAAGTAAATGTATACTGTTTATCTTTTAAATGTAGTAGAGTAAAAGTAAAAGTCCCGGTTTAAAAAAAAAAAATTCAAGTAAAGTACAAATCCTAAAAAAGAACTACTTAAGTACTGTAACAAAGTACTGTACATGTACTTCGTTACTATACTCCTCTGAATGATTGCTATTGCTTGGGAGGCTTCTTTTTATACCGTGGGCACAAATGTGCGCCAAAGCTGTCCGGCGTCCACGTTTCATCCGTAGAAAGCCTTGACAGAGCGTGAGAAACGTGTCAGACCTTGATCAGAATGTGAGAAACGTGCCAGATCTGGATCAGAACGTGAGAATTGTGAGGGACCCCATCAGAATGTGACAGGCCAGGAGGGAACGTACTGGCATCCGTGGTAGACCACGGGCGGAGCCGTAGTGCGCCATGGAGCCTCCGGAACTCAGCAGTCCCTTTCCCCCCCTGGTCCGTCATGGATACCGTTGCAGACCATGAGAAAACTTGCCAAGACTCGAATACAGTGAAAAAATGGTCAAAATCCCATGGATTAACTACATTTTGCGCAAACGGGGCTGCCGTGGCCGCCGGGAACATAATGTCAGCCTAGCATTAGTTGCTAACTCCTCCACTTTAGGTAACAACTCACTGGCAGATTTGTCGGAGCTGATCCTCATTCCGCCCACTTTACACTCACCTGCAAACCGCTCCAGTGCACATTGGTGGTCATAGCATGGTGAAGTCAACGACATGACATCCTGTGTTTGAATATTTCACCAATATATTTCATACATTGTATCTTGATGTAGCTTCGGTGAAGCGCTGCAACCAGAAGAAACAGAATATGTGACACTGTCCTACAAAATGAAAAAAACTTTGTCAGACTTTTAACCAACTCAAGAGAAAATTCAAGAGAAAATCAAAGTTTAAGGGGTTAATGATCAGACAGACAGCAAATAAACAATGAAAACAAAAGCTGAGAAAACATGCATTGCGAAATTTGATCTCGAAAACATGGTCCCATCTCTTTTGATTTGCTATCCTTGCTCACGCTCTTACACTAGACTTCTCAATTATTTACACATATTCAAATTCCCTGCACATGGAGAAAATAATGCGAGGCAACTCAGTGGTACCTCTGGTACTGTTCTCAAAGCAGTGCTCGAAGGTTGTATTCACGTGGGGACTGCGGAGCCAGGCACATCTAAAATGATGGATCGTATTATTGTGATTAGGTAAAAAAAAATAGTCAGCACTGTTTCCATTTGCAATGCACCATTTCAGATTTTTGACAAGTGCTTGGTCTTAGCGAGCGTGGACTATAATTGGGCCGGTGCTATCTAATTCAGGATTGGATTTTCACAGGCGAAGGGACCTCAGTAAAAAGCAGGTCAGCCTCCGGATGCAATAACATAAATCAAAGACATTGTTCAAACAATTAGATAACACTTGGACTTTTTTCCATCGGAAGCAACTTGGAATCTGAATTAATGGGGAAAAGTGGCCTGAAAACTCCACCATGATTAGTCCAGCCCCAAATTGGTTTATGGTGTCAATTGGCTAGAGAACTGAAGAGTATACTTGAGAAGAAGCTTCCAGTAAGTGGCAAATTGATGTGTGAGCCTTTATGTAGCAAATCTTGAAGTTATTCAGATTCACAATGTCGCCCACACAGCTGAGTATACAACACTTATTCAGAATAAGAATGCTTTGGTTGCCATGGTAATGTCAGGGGGTATCGCTGTTGCTTCACAGTGAGAGGGTTGAAGGTTTGAATGTGGCCTGGGGCTTTTCAGTGTGAGTTTCACAAGTTCTCCCTGTGTTTGAGTGGATTTCCTCCAGGTATTGTCATGGAATTTGGCCCGCCGGCGAAGAGACGAAGCCGGCGGGCACTGGGACCCTGTTCCCAAGGAGGTGGAAAGGGACCCAAACGCACAGGCTGAGTAAAAACACAAAAATCCTTAAATAAAATTATAAAGATTAAAATCATCCCTGAGAGAAGCAGCTGCAGGACAAACAATGGCAGGGCTTAGGAGACAAACAAACAGTGTACTGCTGCACCAAAACAGGTGCAGCCCACTCTTAAATACTAAAGCTTCACCTCCACCTTAACGAGCAATAGGTGTGGCTCGTTAAGTTGGAGGCAAAGAATGCAGCAGGGGGAAGGGCCTGCAGGCCAACACCGTGAGAGGTATGCCCAATGTCCTACCACAGTCCAAAAACATGCATGCCTAGCAAACAGGAGTCTCAAAATTGCCGGTACGTATGAGTGCATGATTGATTTGTGTGATGTGAGGATGGCACAAAATACAGCCTCAAAAAAGTGCTCAAGTTAACAAAGTAATAAATGAATGAATATGCATACTTAATAGTGTGCTAACAGCATTGTGACCCTCCTTCAGTGATGGTTCTGTAGTAAGAGTACTTAAATGTGATGTGACACTGACATATGTCTGTGGTGTTTCAGACATGATAAGCCAATATTTACCTTCCACTGGTCGCCTCTGGGCAATCTCGGACCACCAGAGGATCCATTTAACAGCTCTGAGTTCTAAGAAACCCCCTTTTTATTGTTTCCATCCCACTGGTACTGTGAGCGAGTGTAGTTCTTACGAATAAGTTTTGGGGGACTTTTTTTTTAAGCACCAACTTCAGAGTAGGTACTTTCATAGGACCAGAGCAACTCTAAGTGAAGACAGTGTATAATGTTGTACTTGCGTCCAGGGGCATCTCTAGGACTGAAGATTGGTGGGGCCCAGAGCTTTCCTTTAAAACAATTATTAACCCTAACCTGGGACCGTTTAGTGGCTCTTTTGGTAACCAGGGCGAGACAGGATCCGGAATTCGATGGATGCGCCAAGCTAATAAAAATGCAGTGAAACCTTTTCATTTTAAGAATATAATTTTGCACTTCCATATTTAAATGAATAAAATTTTTCAAAACCGAAGACGGAAATTGACGGTGTGCCAGAATTTAAACTTTTACTTTAGTGAACTTTTACTTCTGAGAATTTTGTGAATTCCGGATACGCTCCCTACTCCGGAACCAGAATCCAGACAAAATTCGGAGTGAATGGGAACCAGACTTTTCTCCCCTGTATGAAGAGCCTGGTGACGCGAGGCTAATTAACTCTGACTTGTAATCAATCATTCTCATAATTGACAAACAATCCTTCCAGGATTTTCCCAGCTTTTGTACTGTTATATTGATATTCTGCCCAAAGTTTGCAGTAGCCTTTTTCAAAAAGTGGCGATGAAAGTTGTGATGCCTTGGCGGTTTATTTTTTTGTTTGCGAAAAATTTGCGTGGATTGTTGAATTTGCGTTTATAGTTGCAATCGTGACGTGCAACTTCCTTGAGGGACTGAGCGATAGATTCACCCCGAGAACATGCCGGTATGGTACATTTCGGTACGGCGACAATCGTTAATCTGGACACATAATTTTGTGCCTTTACAGCATTATTCAGAATTGCAGACACAAGTCTCAAATGGTCTTTTCTTTTATTTAAACAAAATGATCATGAAGCGCAAGTTAAATCACTTGATGTGTGGAAAAGGCAGCACAGACGGTTCAGAGCAGTTTGTCTTTCATAAAGCACAGGCCCATTTTTGAGTTACGTAAATAATTTTTCTGATCTGAATTTAGCCCATTATATAGTCGTCAATAGATCACATGGAGAGAGAAACCGTAATTTCGATTGCCAGAGGATTATTGTCACGATTGGAAAATGTGTTAGTAACGAAAAATAACTAGTACAAGTACGAGCCAGGAACAATCATTGACGTAAAGGCATGGTCCGGCCCCCACGAATTATCAGTTTTAGAGACGCCACTGCATATGTTGCTTCAGGGGTTCCTATTGACCCTGAGAAGACCAACAGAAAAACAGCCCTTAAAGGTGTATAATTCTCTGGGAACTCCCCGCTGGACAGTTTCAAGGCCAAATGTAAGCAAATGGAATACAGATAAAAATCAAAGACCCTGGTACTAAAAGTACTTAAGTCTCAAAATATCTCAAAATATATTTTGAGAAAAAATTTTATATATATATTACAGATCCATAAAATCTGATAATTGCAGACCCCCAGTGCTACTAGTACTTAAGTCATCAAATGTCCATTTTCAAAAAAATTGAGAAAATTGGCTTGGGTGACTGAAAAAAAAAATTCTCCGATCCTTACCTCACCGTGTGTGAGAATGTGACTTAAGTACTTTCAGCACTTGGCTGATTAATTGTGGACAGAAATGAATTTAGAATTGTGTTTGGAAGCAAACATTTTAGTACCGACTCAAGTGATCAAACAGACCAAATATAGTAAAAAATAGGGAGATCTGTCTGGCAGCCATTTCCATGATGGGCTGATGCCACTTTACAAGGCAGCACGCGTAACCGCGGTGGCAGTGGACACAGAGGAGGCGGGGGTCAGAAAAGTCTCATTAGATCGCTGTTCGTAAATATCTTACAGTACATGCTAAAGCTGCTCTGGTTAAGCTCCATCTGGCTTAGCGCCTGTTACCATTGCCCAGAGAGGGAAAATCGCTGTTTCAAGGCACTACTGATTTTTTAATAATGCCATGACCACTAGATGACCCCTGGCAGGAGATGATTTCGCCTCCGCAGAGGGAGTAGCTAACAGTGTGATACAACCATAAGGGGGGTTGGGGGGGGTGTTTAGGGGCAATGGGGGAAGCAGAAAGTCAGTGTATAAGATAAGCCTTGGTTCAGTGTTATTGATATTCAATAAATATTTTTTGTATGAGAGCTCAGGTAGTGAGTTTCAGAAGGCAATGGCAGCAGATTTAACTTATTGTGCTTCATTTAATTAATATCGGTAAAGACAATATTTTTCTCTCCCCTTTCGTGTCACAGCGGGTATCGAATAGGGAAAGAATGCAACAGAAATGTCAGACCATTGAAGCCGGTGGAGCGGAAAGCTGTGCGACCTGGGGGGGGGGCATTTGGCCCCCGCTTGGCCCCTGTTGGCTCCGTCGTGCCCCGGGTATATGATATTAGTGGCTCTGGCGGGAGGGAGCTAAGGAGGGAACATTTCACAGAGACTGCAGGTTAAGAGGAGAGAGAGGCTGGGAGTATCCTTCAGAAGTCAGTCACTGTGTGTGTGTGTGTGTGTGTGTGTGTGTGTGCAGTGTTTCACTCACCGTGGCCAGCATCACACAGTCCTGCTCACCACCATGATGGGCATAGACCATCAGATCTGCATTTCCTTGTAAAGTACACCGCTGCAATAATAAGTTTATGTTGCTTAATTCGTTAAGCTTCGCTCTTGCAGGTTGTTTGACCTGTGTTTGCCTGTGTTTGCTCAGGGTACTCCAGTTTCATCCCATAGTCCAAAGACATGCCTTCTACGCTAAACGGAGACTCTAAATTGCAAACTGGGTATGAATGAATCATCCATGCCTTGATTATGCAGTTAGAAGAATACGGCGGGTGACATCAGAAAGCTGTAAAATTGCTGAAAGTATCATTAAACAATAAAAAAAAGCAATCAATCAATCTCTCTTGCGGGTGGGCCGACGCTGAGTTGTGTACCAAACACAGGGTAAAGGTACGATTCAATGTACACAGCAATGAGTGCGAAGCAATGAGATACAGTAAGGCCATGGGTATTCCAGCTCAAAACATAATCACATAGAGAAAATCCAAACCAATCAACTGAGGGGAAAATAGCGAGGGAGGGAGAGCGAGGGAGCGAGGAAAAAGAGGGAGAAAAGTAATAAATGGAGAGAAAAGAGGCAAGAGGAGCATGCAGTGCGGCAGGCTCATCACCGCATTGGGGTAATAAGGTCAATGCAAAAACAACTGCGAGGAGCACTTCCCTTTAAACGCGCGGGGTAAAGAGCGGCTCGACCTCATGCTGCGGAATCCAAACACATCGACTCAATCGCCAGAAAACATGACACGGCCTTTCAGATTCACTGAACATCAACAGCGAGCAGGACGGACGCGTGTTTCCATTTCAGTGCACCTCCCGGGGCCTGGGGGGCCACCACCCCCCCCCACACACACACACACCCTCCCCCCCCCCATGAGTAATCACTCCCCGCCGAAATCTCCACTCCGAAAGTGACTCAAAATAAAACAGCCTCCTGTCCAGCTTCACCCCCATTTCCTCGCTGTAATAATATCAAATCTTTGTGAGACGTTGTGAGATTCTCTGTTGACAAAGTGCCTCATTGACCTTTTCTTGAATATTGTTATGTTCTTGTGAAATACCCACGGTGACAGCTCCGCTGAACTGAGTTCTCCCCCGCCCATCCCCTCTACTGTTTTTGTCAGGCAGAGGAAGAGCTGGATGCTTCCATTCTCTGCTTGGATTTAGTGAACTAATTATATCCCCCACGTCGAATGGCATTCCGGGGGATATAATGTTTTTGGTCCGAGCACTGCTGCCACCGCCGCACTACTTGTTAATGCAATAACTTCAGTAATATTTCAATTACAAATTCAAAATTTTGCACATAAGTAAGTATCATAAAGAGTAAGAACTGATTCGATTTTGAACAATTTATGATGCCTAGATTGGCCACCAGGAGCCAAAAACTGATTTCAGTGTTAACGCGATAACTGCAGTAATATTTCAATTAGAAATTCCAAGTTTTGCATATAAGTAAGTATCATAAAGAGGAAAAACTGATTAAATTTTGGACAATTTACTATTTTTAGATTGGCCACCAGGGGCCAAAAACTGAAAAAATTATTGTTCCGCAATAACTTCCGTAATATTTCAATTACAATTTTCAAGTTTTGCGCATAAGTTAGTATCATAAAGAGGAAGAATTGATTTGATTTTGGACAATTTACGATCTCTAGATTGGCCACCAGGGGCCAAAAACTGATTTACATGTTAATGCGATAACTGCAGTAATATTTCAATTAGAAATTCCAAGTTTTGCATATAAGTATCATAAAGAGGAAGAACTGATTCGATTTTGGACAATTACACTTTCTAGATTGGCCTGAAAACTGAAAAAATCACTGTTTTTATCATATCTCTGGAAATATTTGTCCGATTCAGCTCAAATCAAGTGCAAATTAAAGGTCATGACCTGAGGATGTGTCCCACGGTGACATTATACATGTTTGGTTCAAAATTTTGACACAAGGTGGAGCTCTGTCACATAAAATTCACCATTTTTGCTATATCTTAGTTTCATATCAATTGGAGAAATAGTTCCTATGTGCAACTGCAAGGTCATGACCTCACAACATGTCACATGATGACATCATACCCGTATGGTTCAATATTTTGCCACTAGGTGGCGCTTTGTGGTGGAAAATTACCAATTTGGCCATATCTTCAGAAACATTTGACCGATTGACCTGAAATTAAGTTCAATTGAAAGTCTATTCAAGGTCTATGCAAGGATTGGAGAATTGGAGGATTGGGGCCGTTCGGGGATATACCCCCAGCCGTTGCCTCCGACAGCATAAGCCTAGTTTATAAGCCGGAATCCTCCCCTCTGGCAGCCATATTGATCTGGTAATTTCATTTTGTGCTTCCATTTGATCACATGTAATCATATGCAAAATGTCTAAACTGTTGGCAAAATTAAAGAACAATAATGCTCTATCCTAAAAATTGTAGAAGTTGTTTATAAGTAATTATTAGTTACAAAAATGCTATGGTGAAGCTGAGAATTGCTGCATTACTTCACCTGGTACGGAGTGTTCGTAACCTTTGGGACAAATATGCATTTTTATTCTTGATTTGAATCTGGTCTCCACAGTTTTACATTTGCAATCAAACACTGCTTTTTCACAGCTTTTAGTAAAGGGCATTTAATGCATTTCATTTTTGTAGCTCTGAGCGCTGTTTATTCATACTTTACAAAGTATCTCGATTTCAGCGGCTTTCTGATCTATAGAGCACACTTATCTTTCCCCACCATAAGGTTGCAATGACTGATCTCACTGCTATTAAGTGTAACTTAACTATGTGTACTCTCTCTTAACTATACTTCAAAGTGTTGGTCTCGCCTGTTTAGGGTTCATCCTATGTATTGGCTTTTTTATTATTCATCTGAAGCTGAAGATGGGTCGTCACTGGGTCTTTCAGCAAGATAATGACCCTAAACATGTGGCCAAATCTACACAGAAATGGTTCACCTAATACAGCATGAAGCTCCTCCCATGGCCATCTCAGTCCCCAGACCTCAACTGCATTGAAAACCTGTGGAGTGAGCTGAAGAGGAGAGTGCAGAGGAGAGGACCCAGATCGCTGGATAATTTAGAGAGATTGTGCGAAGAGGAATGGATGAAGATGCCTCTTTCTGTCTTCTCCCATCTTGTGAAACATTATAGGAGAAGATTAGGTGCTGTTTCGTTGGCAAAAGGGGGTTGTACAAAGTATTAACATCTGGGGTGCTAATAATTGTGGCACACATGATTTGATGTAAAAGAATTATTTCTTAATGTGGGATTTTTTCCCACTGAATAAAGGCTCTTGAAATGAAGGTTGGATTTTCCTCTTTTTTTTCATTGTGGTCCTATATTATTTAGAAAAACGCTTAATTTATTAGAAGCTAAAGAACACATCTTAACCAGGGGTGCCAATAATGATGGAGGGCGCTGGATATATATATATATATATATAAATGAGCACTATAATTTATTCGACTGTGACACATTTTTGCTATTTATTTGGGTCTGGCTGGGCATGTCAATCGCAGGATCTGAATCCAGTTGCACATGCATCTTACATGCTGAAGGGGGTGCTGACGGAAAAAATGTCCCTGAAATAAGCAAAAACTGAAGATGTGTGCCGCACAGGCCTGGCCGAGCATCACCAGTGAAGAAGCTGCTGGATCCAGTCGGCCCTCAGGAATTGTTCCAGCACCAGTTCCTAACCATCACCACCAGTGCTTAGATCCCGGGGGGAATTTCATTACTCATATAGAGCATATAATCGACAGAATCATCAACAACGTTATGTACTTATTTCTTGCCGGGGTCTAACCGCCAAAGATCTTGCTCTGTATTATTTAATAAACATCATTGTTATCATTACTAATCGCCACCTTGTTCTGGTCTTTCCTGATTGAAATACTTATTGAAATTTGCAGTGTGATGCATTTTAGTGAAATACATTGACATGATATCGTGAAAATCCTTGTAAAATCATTTTTAAAATCAGACGACTGAGGCATTTATTTATGAAAGCCAGGAAAAGTAAAATGCATTAGAAAGAGTATGAACATATGCAAGCTAATATCTCTAAGCCTGTCAAGTAAATGTATAAATCCATGTCTTGATTTGACACGTGGTGATTTACGCGTCCTGTATGCATATAATGTAGTGTGAATAAAATGAGACTTGACGGACATCAATAACCTGCAACTATTAAATGCAGTCGTCCAACAATGGTCAAACTAAGTATGGAAGAGTAAACAGTGTATTAAGCAGGTGGACTAGCTGACCAGCATTGGTGAGCAGACATTTCAGAAACTCAGCTTAGCATGATTTATGGCGAAAAGTTTGATGTGGAGTTTAGCCCTTGCAGGAATATACTGCTATAAAAACCTGGGTAGTTTGAAAGAAATTGTGTTTGAGCAGTGCTAACTTGCAGTCACAGGCTGATGAAATTGAATAATTGAAAACAGAGCTGGGTCTAGAACTCTAACAAGTGTACTGTTGAGATTTTTGACAGTTGAATCAGGGTTCTTCACACTTTTGAAATCACCTATCCTACTGTCAGTTGAAGGTGTCTGCCAAGTACAGCGCAGCGAAAAAGTAGCTGGTGGTCTGGGGGAGAGTGGCCTCCAGCTACCAGGATGTTGCGACACTTGGAAATGTATTCTCAGAGATTTTTACCACATGCAGAATAAAAGCAAAGCAATCCCATAATCATTGACATTTACTGTGAATATTCATGAGAATTATCAGTCATGAATGAAGTTCTGAAGAGTGCGTTTCCCATCACCGCATTCATTGAAAACTAGTGGTCAATCTGGCTGTATGGTACACTGAGAGGAATGTTGCTAAGAAGCCTTTACGTGCCAGCAGCAACATTGACCATGCATTATCAGCACCATAACTCTGTCTTTGAGTAAACAATAAATATATTTACTACGGTCTGCTATCAAAAAAAATTAAGTATGGGAAAAATTTGGTTTTTCTCCAAGCTCTTTGAAGACAGAATTGCCGGCATGAGAAAACAAGATCATGTTAAAGCCAGTTCACTAAAATCAATGCTTTCTGCAAACCAAGACAAGTGAAGGCATTGCCACTGTCGGCTATTGTTTATGAGCTAGTAATTTTATTTTAACCTTACAACACGATCTTGGAATTAATGCAACTTCCAGCGGTGAAGCTGAGTTTGTTGCATGGTTTCTGTTATTTGAAGCTTATGGAGGAATAGCTAGCTAACTATTCAGCTATAACACGTCAGCCAGCTGGTTACATATTTTAACGTTAACTCATTTTTGAATGAGAATGTTGGTAAGTTCATGCATCACAAAAGGTTTGTGATGCTCCCACTGAAGTCAATGATAATCTTGGTAGTGTTAACTAGCAGTTTATCTTGTTTGCTTGGTTACGGAATATTGCAGAAAATTAAGTGGTTTGTTTTATCAATTGTTTCAGACTACTAGTAGTTACCTTGCCTATTCTCTATAATCAACGATATGTAGCGAGTATCATATAAAATCATAGCTACAAATGTTAGATTTGTTACCAGCAGAGGCTTTGCGCTTAAAAGCAATCTACTTTTGAAGTTATGCTGTCAGTCCTCTGAGCTAGCCAACCAGTAACGTTAACTGCAAAATTTCCAGCCCTGTAAATTAGCTAGCCATCTTCCTAGAATGGTCAATACATTATCAAGTATTTATACAGAAGCCAGCTTTTTTTTTTTTTTTGGTTGAGACTTGAAAACACCTGGCGGCGCAGCTGTACGTAAACCTCTGGGCTTTAAGAAGAACCCTGAGATCATTTGGTTTTCAATAATTTTTATAGGTTGTCTGGAGTGTATTTAAACTTTCTTTTTAAACTGCACAAGGAGTGTGTAAATTCAGTTTATATTTAAATGGAGTGCACTTTAAAGTCAAAACTGACAAAAAAAAAACTTCTACTGCACAGGAAAGAGAATTCTGCACGGTAAGACACACGCAGTACAGAGACACATCAGGAAATGGCAAGTCCTCCATCTTTCTTTGGTTGCCTGAGTTAAAAAAAATTGATTTGAAGGAAAAAAGGGAAAAACCCTTGAAAAGGACATGAAATAAAATGTGAAAAGAGGGAAAGGGAAAAAAAAGATTGCTCACATTTAAGGTTAATTGGAGCCAGAAATGTCATATCAATCTTGCAGTTTACCAGGGGAAATTGGCCTGGCCTTTTGTTGAGAAACGGCTAGGATCGCCACGTGGGGTTTTCACACAGATAGCCGGTTGTTTAATTTGTAGCAGACTCGCTGTGCAGCCTGACCCTCTGGGCTCTGCCGAATAACCCAGCCACTGTTCCAGCAATGGCCCTGTGATTCCCAGTAGATAACACTAAATTAATATTTCTGGCTTCCTGGGGAGAAACCACTAACCGACTTCTGTGAGAGGCGGTGACCTCCAGCCTCTTCCACTACGGCCAGTTTTAAGGCAGCTGAGGAGCTTTGACATCAACAGCGGGATGCTCTCCCCAAGCTTGTCAGAAGAGCAGCCTGTCCCTCATAGGTGTTTGATGACCTATTCAATGCCAGTACAAAATGGCTTATTTTGTCTACTAAGAGCAAAAACCACCTTCTGAGTTATTAGTGTTTATCAAAGCAGTCAACGCTCTTTCAATTCCGTGGTGCACTTTTGTTCCTTTTTGATTGACTTCTGCCCTGTTTATGAAGGTTTTTTGCTTTGTTGGCGTCCGAGCCACTTCTTTGAAAAAAAAGGATTGCTTTTTACCTTATTAAAGTGGGCAATTCCTTTCAACATAAAGAGTCATGGCATGGGAATGGCCTGAATGAAGAAAGAGACCTGTTTTATCCCCACCAGTAGTCAAATGGAGATTCAGACATGATATAAAAGGATTTAAATCCTCAGGCCTAAGGGTCTCGATCCTGCTGAGTCAAGTCTAATTGATGCGGCTCCTTTACGAAGTTGATCAAATCCTGGAGCTCAGAGTCAGTGTCCAGGTCAATTAATCTCTTCTCTCTTAATGAGTTGGAGGATTTCCTGTGGCTTGAATGATTCGCCAAAAAGACAGACAAGACACCCACTGGATGTAGGGACTGAAGGATACCCTCAGTACCACTAGTACTACCCCAATTAAAAACATCCCACTTCTACACCCCCCTCTAGGCAGCAAATTAGTCTGACCTTCCGTCTGAAGAGAAAATGACTTAACTGTGACTTCTAATCTTCTTTCTTTGGGAAACACAGAGAAAAATCCAGAATGGAGAGGCAGGGTGAAGGACGAACCGTGAAAGAGGATCAATGTGGACTCTTTTGTTGCTATTTAATTTACTTTTTTTCTTAGGGAATTAATATAATATTGTTGAATGTGCAGGGAGGGGAGAAATGGGATTTCCTCTTTTCCCCTAGAGAGAAAAATTGTGGCTCGTCTGCTGTCCTTGGGGCTTAACAGAGGAAGTTGAGGATTCAAGAACAATGTAGTCAGCACAGGACAAAAACGTGGCTGAACTGAGGGACCTAACGAAAAAATCCCTGCTCAGCAAATGCTCAAACAGGACGGGCTGTCTGGAGGTCAAAGGTGAGCAATGAAACCTGTACGGAAAACCACAGCTCTACCCTTCCAGCACATGCAAACAGATCCGAGTCGCTATTTTATGTTGGGTGTAAAATGGGTTTTTATTAAATTATATATATATATTTTTTTTTGCAAAGGAAAAATAAGGGATATTGCTCCTGTATTGCTCCTATACGCATTGCTCC
Source organism: Gymnothorax reevesii (assembly GCA_029721435.1). Classification (NCBI taxonomy): domain Eukaryota; kingdom Metazoa; phylum Chordata; class Actinopteri; order Anguilliformes; family Muraenidae; genus Gymnothorax; species Gymnothorax reevesii. The sequence continues at coordinate 23,284,083 of CM056574.1, read as the reverse complement.
TGTATTGTTTCTGACTCTGATGGAAATTCTTTTTTGGAAGTATGTGCTTCCTTTTGGCACTTTTGTGTTTTATTTGTACATTACAGCATGTGTGAAATTCAGTCCAAATCCTTCATCGCTGTTACTCTATCCTCGTGCTCCTGAATCTTCATTATAACTCCGCCACACACTGGGCAAGAAGCGCAGTGTCCCGATTTACCGTTCCTGTGTGTGTCTGCCACGCATATCTTGTCCGCGCTACATCTACTGAAGGAGTTGAGGGATTTTTACCAAATCAGACACGCTAACTCCATGCAGAGGGTAGGCAAAATGATTAGGATTTGGGGTCGTCGAGTCAAAGGTTGAGGTCACGTAAGTTCAGTGGCACGTGGGGGCTGGAGATCCACTTTTAGAGATAATAAAGCCATGGCAGGTAGATGCATAATGATCAACGCTTTTTGTTCAAATTTCCTGGTTTATCTTTATATTCCATTTCCTTTGGATGTTGCACAGTGAATTGGCGATGTGAAATACACAATCATGTAACATTTCACACGATTGAGTTCCCATTCAAATCACTGATTGCTACTGTCCACCAGTCCCAATTAACTTAACAGGAGTGGAACCTTTTTTCCAGTAAAATTATTTTTACTGTGGCCGCTGGTTGAACAAGGCGAGATACTGTGATGAATAGAACTGCTACTCCAGCTAGAAGCTTCTGTGTTTGTATCCTGATCCAAGACTCTTCGATTAGGTGTTTGTATTTTTACGTTCCTCTGTAGTTTACTGTCCACCCATGGCACGTACAGATGCAGTACAGAGACAGTAAAGCAAGACTCTGTTTCCCCCACAGGTGTGAATATGTGAGTGTAGGGTGCGCAGGACCTTGCGATGAGTTGCTAATGTCTAGGATGTGTACCTGCGTTTTGCCCACAGCAGGTAAATATAGGCTAGAATAGAGATTGGTTGGTGTTTTGCAAGATGAAGGTATGATTTCTAAAACAAACTCATTCACGGTAGCAGTGAATGTGAGGGGTGATATTGGCCTTTGGGGGCTACCAGTACAGCACCATCAATATCTAGCTGGCTGTTGGCATTGCCATATGCAGGGGTTGGCGTGTTCTGGGCATAGAGGCAGTTATGTGGGTGGGGATGGGACAGCTAATTGTGTCATGCACCCTTTCTTCCACTTGAGTAAACACGCTCAAGACTTATATCCGTGGCTTCGTTTTTCCAAAGGGCTTGTTTCTCCTGAGTGCAGCAAATGTTTGACTGTTTTATTGCCTGCAATTTACCCACGCAAATTTGACTTGCAGTGTATTCCGTCTTTCTGAATCACATCACAGAGGAAAACCTGCACTTGTGTCTCACCAGCTACAGTAAATCTTGATGACCCCACACGAAAAGGAGATTCATTTGAATGTTAAAATTTTTGCTGTTGTTGAAAGGGGAAAACTTTAAATAAAAATGCAGCTTAGTCAGAGTACATTGCACAATCAAAAAACAACCTATAAAAGTAACAGTCTATGAAAAGCTATGAAACAAAATGGAGTCAAGCTCAGGCAATTGTTAGCTTGATTAGTGTGAAGAGTAAAGTCTGGATAAGCTTTCTACTATAGTCCATAGTCCAGATTTCTAATTGTTTAGACATTCTGCTATACTGACATTATCCTGTTCTTCCCCCAAAGGCGTCAATTGTACCATGACAATTGTACCACTACCGGCACCAATTTGCCGATAGGTACAATTGTCATGGTTTGGAAGCATTGAGAGCTCTTTTTGTTGCTCTCGTCCGGGACAATATCGTTTCGCTCCCAATCGGATTCCTGGGCCAGCTGGCATTAATTGGGGGCGTTGCCCGGACTCTATTTAAGCTCCAGTTCCGCCTCGCTTCCGTTGCTAAAGTGTCAGTGTTTCATTTGCGCTTTAGCCGGTAAGGTCTCGAGACAGAGAATTGTTAGGGACTTTAGTTGCATATTTGAGGTTTAGTGGTAGTGAGAAAGGGAATCTTTGTTTTATTTTTCCTTTTCTTTTTTGTACCTTCGAGCTCGCTTGCCAGGTCCGATGGTAGCGCGAGTCTCGCATTTTTATCCAGTTTGAGTCTCGGCTGTTTTTTGCCTTTTAATTCTGGCCGCTGCTTTTGGTGTCCAATATACAACAGCCATCACAACAATACAGCCTCTGTAGCATTAACGCAGGCAATCCATGGAATCCTGCAGAAACTCCATACTGATGTGACCTAGACTCAATATTTTCCCATTACAGGGAGTACAGAGTGCAATTTTCAGAAAATTTACCTGATCTACCCATGTTCTAACATTAACCTGCTGTAAGGCATATCAAATACGCATTTTTCATTTCTCCTGCAGACCCGTATATGTTTACAGTACTTAAAATAATATGTACCACCAGTGTCGTATATAAAAATAATGAACAGCTCAATAAAACAGGAACTGTACATTGTTAGATGCAATAAAAATATCATTACCAAATGTGCAGACAGTCTGTGGAGAATTCAGAACTGATTAGATGTCCAAAAGTATGTTAAAGGTGCAGTATGTAAGAAATGTATGTTGATTAATCATGAAATGGCCCTGATATATCACCAGGAATAATGTAAATTTCAAATACTTATATCACTGACAACAGCAGTGCAGCCAGAATATTCTCATTACAAAAGCGAAGTTTCAGCCCACAACTAATGTTGATGTTGACATTTTGTGTTTTGGCCTGTTGCACCGCCCTCCACCCATCTCCCAATCACAAAGTCAGTAGCATTTCAGCATGCAGGTTTCCAGTTACCACTGAGCTGCAGCTACCAGCGTTTCGGAGCACAAATGTCTGACGTTACTAAACCTAAAAGGCCTCATTATGATTCCGAAACATGTCGTGACAAAGTCAGAAACAAAACAAGGATCTGTATAGGACATGCCTTTGAAAGATGGAGGGAGCTGAAAGCGGAGAAGAATTTGAAGACCGACGCCGAAGTTTCAGCTAAGTTTGGCTAACTTAATTCTATTTAATATAGGCACGGACATTTCAAATATTCTCTACAGTTGAATAACGTTATCTATGTTTGTTCATGGTACATTAGTGCGTATGCAGGTGGATCATTGAACTGACTAGGTAACAAATTGTTTGAGAAATAAAAACCATGACTCTTCATTGCTGACATTAGCAATGCATTATTAGTCCGTTTCTCTGGCATTATGCTGAGACGCTGTGGAAACCGTTCCAACATTAGCACAGCCATTATGGCAATATGAAATGTAATTGAGACAGTACATTGGTCAAATGAGTCCTCATTCATTCTTTATGCATATTGTAGTATGGACTTTAGTGGGCTATCCTAACAGAAGAGTGATGAGCAAGTTGACCAATATGACCATTGCTAAAGTTAGTAAGTCATTAGTCTCAATCTTTTCTGACCTGAACTGAACACAACCCTGTGAGAGCAAATCATTGGTGGGATTGAAAGGTAGCCATGATAGGTCCTTGTAGTAGACGTTCTTGCTGGATCCGGCAACCTAGCTGGCAACCTCTCGTCTAGGGGAGAGGATACTGCACTCTGCACTATTTTGTCTGTGATAGCAGCACAAGTTTTGGCTGCAAACTCAAAAACGGCTCCTTTAACTCATGCTCATCCAACCTTTCATCTTAAAATCACGTGAAATAATGTGGAGTTGGCCTTCTTGGCCGTCCAAACAGCCCTCACTCTTCTGAAAAAGTTTTCCGTTTGTTGTTGGGATTTGCCTCCATTCTAGCCATTAAAAAACATAGTCAGGATATACGTAAAGTGGTGAAAAATGACACAGCCAGACTCGAAGTAGACTGTCCAGAGGTCCAAGACTTTTTTCAGATGTCTGAATTTAGGGCACTGTGCGGGCGTCAAGTAGCTCTACTCCTATTTTTATAGAACGTCTTCTGTGCGTCAAAGCACAACCAGGAGATTCTGTTGTCGTTTTCATTCTGATATATTTTCAGATTATGAGGTTCCCCCATCCCGAAACAATTGCAGAGAGACAGATTCTTCAGACAATTAGGCTTTATTGTGGCATGTTGATGAATATAAAGCCAATTTCTTTTTGCAGAAGAAGAACTTGAAGAACTTGAAGAAGATCTTGCCTTTCACACCCAGTTTTCATACCTTCATCACAGGAAATATCTTCCAAAGTCTTTCCGCTTTCTCATTCTCATGATACAACAGGACAAGCAAACCAAAACACTGCCAACTGACCTTGAGAACTTCAGATATAAGCATGCACATCTCTACAAAGGACTGGAAAATTACAGTCAAGAGAGGAAAAATACAGCCAGATGAATTGGATACAAGTAGGTACATAAATGATTAAATTGATCATGTTTTCAGTAATGATTTTAGTTTTCAACTAATGGTTTTACTGAACAAATATTGATCAAAGCTACAGAAATCAAATTAAATCACCTAATTATGTTTTCGAATCAGCTAAACAGAAGCCTGCATACTAATCAAAGCTATGGAAGCCTGCTGCTTATGTGTGTGTGAGCTGCTTGTATGTGTGTGTGTGTGTGTGTGTGTTTGCATGTGTTTTATGTGTATGTGCATGTGAACGTGTGCCTGTGCCTATGTCTGTGTGTTTACACTGCTCATCCCTCCCTGAGCATATGTGAACTACTTGTATGAGTGTGTGTTACTGCTGTAATGTTAATAAAGGCCACTAGATGGCAGTATTTACCTTTTTTTTTTTGTTAAGGCCAGACTGGAGATAGGTTTGGGCATGTTTTAGGAATGTCTGGGACAAGTCCCAGAAAAAAAAAAAAAGCCTTAAAGGTGGGAGGGGTCTGCAAAAGAGTATATAAGGAGTAAAACTGAGACAGTAAAGTAGTAGGAGAAATTGCTTGGAGAAGGATACATGTGACCAGACCTGTCATTCTGTTCAAGACCTGTGAAGCGTTTTGTGGATTTTTGCCTGTGTTTGAGCATTTTCCTCACCTAGGACATCACCAAGCAACCCACCAAAGGGACTGTAAATATTTCTGTTTTTGTATATAATCAATCTTGGTCTGTAGAGTAGAGTAGTTTGTTGTTAGTTGCCTTTGTTTAATTAAATGTGTTTTAGTTTAAAAATTTTTGTCTGTCATCCTTTGCTGTTGTTAATGTCATAACAAATTGGGGCCATAACACTGCTGCTTACATAATATGGTTATTAATTATGATTATTGATTATGGTTATTCAACATGGCAATTGATCTACTGATGAATATGATGAGAAATATTGAGATATAATCCTTAACAATTCCACCATATTTTTGGCCACGTAATGCATCATTGTCATGTGTGTCACTTGCCGGGTGGCCAAAATTGGGTTTATTTGAATATAAAGCAACGCAAATCTTCATGCAAATAACTTCTCCCAGAAACAAAATGTTTCTAACAGGTGGGTTGGTGGTTCCTCGGAAAGTCAACTTCTTTCTGAATTGTGGCTGCACCTAAAATGTAACCTCAGAAAATTCACTGTTATTTGCTCATCAAGGATCTAACGCACTATTAAGAAAGAGGAAATCCATTGCAGTTTGGGTGACCTGGGTTCTTCAGAGCACACTCTATGAGGATGAAATGAGGTACACCAATTGCATTCAACCCCTGAATTGGGCCAGGGTTCAACCCTTTTGCAAGCACCGGCCTGAGGGCGGGCCGCTAGGCGTAAATACGTTTTAATAACGAGAAATATTGTGCTACCTTGTGAAACTAGGCTAACTGCATTAGCCATTTTATGATGCAAATATGACAGCAAAAATAGAATTCATAATTGTATCATGACAGCCCTCTGCTTATGCACTCCCATAGGAGCAATTGAATAGCATTGGTATGATTTCTCAAAATATGTTTAAATAGATGTTCTTACCTTGGTAGCACTGTCCGGACATGAAAAGTTGTTACAGTTTTGCATTCGTGAAACAAACAAGCTTGGGCAAATGTCACTAAATCGATTTTGCCAGAGAGATAGTAGCTGTGCGTCTTCGTGAATTTTACTATCATGAGCATTTCTACTCATGATGCAGTGCTGCAGATTGTATTGCAGCCCTTTGGAAACAAAATAAGTGTACCCACTGACTAACAGAGGAGTAAGAGTTTTAGCTAATCAGCTCTCATTCCCATATAATACGAAAATCAAATTCTTTCAGTTTACACGGACAGCCATTGGTAGCCAAGGCACCAGTTTTTTACAAGGAGGTATTGTTTCAATAGTATCCAAAATCACGGGAGATTTAGTCAATGAAGCATAGGAGTATTGGAAGTGACTTTATTGCGCATAATTTATATGAATTCACACCAGTGTGGGAGATTGGATGGGTGTATTTTAGTGAAAATTTTGCTACATATGGGGAGAATGACCTGAAAGCAGTAAGCTGTAATACTACTGCAAAAGCAAACGTGACCGCGGCTCGGAGCACAGGGACATTTGGACTCTCCAAAATTATTTTCTGGCGCACACAAACATATCTAAGAAAAATGTCTGTAAAATGTAAAATTTTGGTGACAGAATCATATTTGACCCTGCAGTTGTTTAGGTGTCCGGCTGTGTTATTTTTCGAGGCTGATAAGGCTTGGTCACTGTGCCACAGGGCCAGAAGAAAATAGAATCTTTTTCCGTCAGACAAAAACTTATATTTCCAGTGCTGTTACTTAATATTGGTAATATTCCTAGCAATTCCAACTACTAGAGAGCAATCAGCTGAGTGTCACCTTTCAAACAAGGCCATGATTATGCCTGTAGTCAAAGTGGCTCAAGAGCAGTAAGCATTTTAGTTTGGGAGTAAATTTGCACACAAAAAAAACTGCGCTTGAAATGGTTAACTTTCCTATATACACCCCTATTTGTGTAGACCACTGGGAATAAAGCTGTTGTACTTCTGAAAAAGCAAAGGATGTTGAATCAGTAAAGGTGAATTGCCATCTTCAGTGCGTATAAATTTGACCATACGCCTGCTCCTGGCTGATTTTTTTTTTATTGGTTTTAATGCTGAGATACTACCTCAACTGATTTTGAACCTGGATTTGGTTCCCTTACAGTTTTTCACGCAACAAAAGAAAATCTAAGGATTAATTGTGATATACAGCAAACATACAGCCTTTTGGCATGCTGCATTTAATTTCCTTAGTTACTGTGAAGATGGGAGAAGAAAGAGATATTATGGAGGATTAAAATGATTGCAATCCCTGACTGTTCCTCCTCTGTGGAACGAACAACTCCCCTACCCACTCCCTTCCTCCCTCCTTAACTTTCCCTGTGGTTCACTGAAAGGGCATCCGCGGCGAATGCTGGAATCTTCCATGCTTCCACCGAAGCTGACAGTAGGCGGCCGGCAGTTCAGTCTGTTTACTTTAAATCACAACTCTGCGTATATGTTCACAGGCATCTAATCATCACCCTGGTAGAGGACAAAGGTGGCGGAAATCCTTTAAACATTATGACGATATCATTTCTTAGATAAAAGGGGTGACTGATGCAAAGTCACGGCAATGTAATATTAAAGTGGTACATCAGTTCACTTTAAAAATTCAAAGGCTTTTTTTCCGGGAGGATATGAAGTGTGTTTGTGGCAGAAGGATGTCGACACAGGACCACATATGCACTGGGTAGAGAAAATTTTCTCCTTGCATAAAAAAACTTGTCTCCAAGTATCTCAGCAGTTTTTGAACTGCCAGCAAATTTTCACTACCCAGTGCATATGTGGTCCTGTGTCGACAACCTTCTGCCACAAACACACTTCATATCCATCCGGAAAAAAAAGCCTTTGAATTTTTAACAGTGTTGGCAATGCTGACCAGAATGATTCAGAAGCAGGAACCAGTGAGAGAAATTAAGTGTAACAAAAATAAAATAAATAAATAAATAAACCTATTCAAGTTGCCAACCCAGCCCGCCATGTACATGAGACATGTTTGATAAGCATGCGGTCAATGTTAATTTGCACAATGGGAATCATACGGGGTAGACTTTTTCAAAGCAAACACAAACCTAACTATTGCAACACAAACGAGTGCTACCATGGTTAAGCCTTAAAGTATGCAGATTTATAAGGTCCATAAATATATGGACACTTCGCTTACGCTTTGTTATTTTAGCTGTGTACCACAGCATATTTGAGATGAAATTTAACAATCAGCATCAGCTCAAAATACATTCAAATTGGATAGAAGGTGTTCAAGTGATTTTACTTTTTATTTGAGTTCCTCCACTTAACACACCATTCATTTCAAGTGTGGCATTTACATTTGATTTATTTGGCAATTTACTCTCAAAATGGAGTCCAAAGCACTGTTACCGCCAGTGAGGGAAGCCATGAGTAGGCTGAAAAATCTAAATATAACCATCGGAGCGACTTCAAAAATCAGTCAACTACTGCATAGATACTTAGCCCATTAATGTCCTCACCAATGTTAAATGTTTTTTTTTAAGTATAGTAAAATACAAAAAGAGTGCATTGCTGAGCCCCGGAACAAAAAAGGGCCAGAAGACCACGGGTAAGAACTGCAGTGGATGGAAAAATACTTTTTTCCCTGGTGAAGAAAAACCTTTCACAGCAGTTAGCCAGATAAATTTTACTCTCCATGGGTTAGGAATATCTTATTCAAAGTCACCAATCAAGAGAGGACTTGACCAGCTTAAATAGTGTGGGCTTGCTACTACATATAAACTTTCCATGAGCCTGAAATACAGGAAGACTGGAAAACAGTGAGGCCATAATATACCCAAGAATGTTCTGGCTGGATCAACGTCATTCAGACAGATGAGCCAAAGAATGACTTGTACCAGGATGACAGGAAGAGTCGTGGAGATGGTTTGTAAATTTTGCGGCTTGGACATTTCAGATTCAGAAGAGATTGTGTTGTGTTTTAGCCTGACAAGCCAGACTATAACATTAAAATGTACAGTGTGGCCATGACCGATAGACAGGGCTCAATCCTAGGGGCGGAATCAGTGGTTGTCTTTCAAACTGCCTCTGCACGCAATAGGATAGCGCAATGACCAATCAGAGCAACGAACAAGGTGACGTATTCAGAGTGACGGAAAAAAGTCAACGGGGGAGTAAACGTAGAAGGGATACGTCTAGTTTTGGAGAAGTCCGTCCATCGACACTAGCGTTCATCCCTGTGGTCCTAATATATAAGCTACTTAACAAAGGTTAACACCGACAGCAGAGGAGGATAAAAGAGGAGCATTCCGACTTCCAGTCTGCTGTGATTAGAATATCACAATGGGGCCATGTGTAACACAACTGGCTGTACAATCAGTTCACATCACTTGTATATATTGAATATAGACTTTATTGCTTTTACGTAGTTTACTTGATGCCTCTTACCATTTATAAATAAGGTACCTCATCCACCACGATTCCTAGGAGGTTATCTCGAAAGACCTTGGTAGTCAGCATGTCGCGCCACTTCCTCTGCATGAGCCAGGCTTCAGGACTACCAAAGTCCAACTGACAATGACCATTTCAAATTTCCTTCAATTTATGTACACCAAGTTGCATGGCCGTGTGTCCAAATTTGGTTGCCTCTGTGACCTGGTCCTCCATAAGGGCGATCAACGGTGAGACTACAACCACCAGTGGGTTTTCACTTACTGCGTTTACAAACACACCATATTCCTGTATTAATTGGAATATGAAAATATTCCGACTGCGTACCAGTCATGTAAACGTGTGCAATAACCCAATTAAGATCATTTTCAGATTCAAAATACTCCGAATAAGACCCCTGGCATATGCCTGTTTTAAACGTAATATTTGGGTGATGTATACACCTTAATCGGTAAATGCCCACGAACTGAATATTCAGTTACGTCTGCGGCTGTTCAATTCGCAAGGAATTAGCATTTTTGGATGGAAGAGGAGATGACTGTGTGCATTAATGAAAGACATGAATATAATGGAATATATTGATGGGCCAAAGCACCGTAACAACTAGTGGCGGTTCTAGAACCGGGCATCGGGGGGCGGGGGGCGCAGACATGTCACTTTATGACAATTAGTCCTGGCTAGTTCTCAATCATTCTCCTTTACTGATGCGTTTTCCAATTATCGTAATTGGCAACTGAAGACACGGTTTCTGTCCATATGCAATTGAACAGTGATTAAATCATGGGCTAAATTCAGTGCAGAGGCAGAACCAGAACTGAGAATTGTCACAAAACATCAGTCTAAAACAATAATTAGTCCTGACCTGTTCTCAGTCATTTTCATGATTAACAAAAGGTTCACCCTGAGAGCACTCCACAGTTAACAGGTGCTGCTTGTTCTCCCCGATTACGAAAGAAGATAATCATTCATCTGGACACATATTTGCAGTATTTAAATAAACGTTATTCAAATTTGCATACCTATTGACTCTCATGCAATTAGCTTGACCAGCATGCTGCCTATTTAACTACCGAATGTCACTTTTTTTTTTTTTAATCAACCCATGCAATACCGAGAGTGAAAGCCGGTATTTCATTGGAGCGCAGACCTGATCAATCAACTCGAAGCACTGGCTCATTAATAAGTGAATTATTTTTCTGTACTGAATTTCGCCCATTATTTCATTGCTGTTAGATCGCATATGGAGGGAAACTGTGTCTTCTGTTCCCAATTACGATAACTGGAAAACGTTTCAGTAAAGGAAAAAGATTGAGAACTAGCCAGGACTAATTGCTATATAGGTACGTGTCTGCCCCTCCCCAATTCCTGGTTCTAGAACCGCCACTGGTAACAACGATATATTTAAGGTGTGCGAAAAGTGGACAGAGGCTGGTTGTGTGTGAACTGCCAACCATGTTAAGTATCACTGGAAAACTCTGAAGGCGGCATATTCCAAAGCGGAAAAAAAATTCAGGCAGTGGCTATTTTTACACCAGTCATAATCTTACTTCAATTTGCTATTCTTACAAGCTTCGGTATGTTCATGCACAATGTAGGAAATCTGGACTTGAACCCATAGACTGATTTATACAGTCTATGCTTATACCACGGCATTAACTACAATGTATCAACTGACTTTAGCCAGCGGGACGACTGTAACATTACTTATGTTTTCTAGCTGCTTAACTTAGCTAACGGGTTAGTTAGTTATGAGAGTGCAATTTTAGGTTCAATGTTTGCTTGATAATATTTGGGGAACTGTCAGGTCATCACTCACCACGATCAATGGTCAGTAGTGATTTGTGTCGTGTAGATTAGCTGATAGGTGCAAAAAGCTTGTCCTTGCAAGAAATTTTAGAGTAGAAGTTGGCTAATGAGTTAGATGGCAAGCTGGCAAAGTTAGCTGGCTAATTACTAACCTAACTTGAGTAGAGGACATCCTGACTGTAACTTAAAGTAAATTAGCTGGCTAGCCGGTCTAGTAATGTTAACCACAAGGCACATAGCGAAAGCGGAATATTTTCAACCCAGTTGAGTAGCAATTTTTTTTGAGGGGAAATTTCCAATTGTGCATGCGGATACGGAAGTTCGTAAGAATAGCAAATTACAGTAAGCTCATGACTGGCATAAAAATAGCCACAGCCAAAAACAAACCAATACCAGCGGCCCTAATCCAGCCAGTTTAATTAATGTCGCGGTCATGGATGAAATTCTGGGACAGAGACCGCTGACGATTGCAATGGCTAAAGGCAGCGTTATACTTTGCGCATCGGTGAACGCATTTGAGCGCACTCGGACGCGGACGCGTCCCCTGCCAAATATAGTTAAACGCATTGATCGCTCCTGTACACGGGAAGAAAAGCAACGAAAAGCATCCGTGTTTGTTTGCTAGAGCATGCGCAGTCGGTGTTTTGATCATGCGTTCCTGTGCGCGCGGTCAGAAAATTTTGGAGGGTACACGGTCGACCGCGGAAAGGTATGCACACACTGTTTGATGACAAAAATTGCATCAACACGCTCTGGCACCCAACAGCACACACGCGCACACGCAAAGTATAATTCCGGTTTAAGAGAGTGGAGTCGATGTCTGCTTTGAAGCTCCAACAGACTGCAACAAAAGCCATGACGATTACTTTCGGGCGTTATATTTGCTGAAACCTAGTGTTGAGATTGGACCAAAGTGGTGGATATGCTAATTAACATGTAAACAGAATATTCCCATCGCTTAGCGCATATAAACACTTTATTTGGAATATTACCTTAACCCGAATATGGACCTTAATCGGTATATGGTGTGCATGTAAACGCAGTCACTCACTGACTCCCATTCATTTCGCTACCAGCGGAGCCAGCAGGTAAAGCCGTATCCTGTCGGCAAAACAGCAAATACATCCGTCTTTGAAACGAATGACTTGTGTGCCTTCTTCTTCTCATCTTTCAAAGAAAAGCCCAAGTCTAAATCTTCCTAAGTGTTATGTCTTTTGAAAACACAACAAAGAAAACCAGCAATGACAACTTAAACAAATTTATTCTTCACTGATTAAAGCTATTCTTACCTTTCTGGATTTTTGTCACTTTTCTTTTGTAATCTTAAAATGCTCCTAATAAGCGTGAGGCACACTAAAATGTAAAAGAAATCCACCAGGATTGAATAGCGATGTTGAAACTAATCGCTATTCAATTCTCATATATTTCTGATAAAAGTCTGACCAATCATTTTCTTCCGTCTGAATAAAATGATTTGCCGAGCTTCCTGTCTGTCATCCGTTGTTCTGCCCCTTCTAGTTGCCTACCGCTGTCACTGTTTGCGAGTCGCGCGCCTCTCTGGCAGAGCAGGAGAGACAAAGCAGGTAGCTATTCAACGAAGTTAGCCTGCAAACAAAGCAGCAGCAGCTGCTCTTGATTTAATGACTAACGTTATCGGGACAATTCTGGTGAGGTAAGACATAATGACCACAGTTTTGCAAGAAAATATGTATGAATTCTGCCGAAACACGAAGCATCTGACTGTAAACATCAGGCACTGAAATGCTATAATTGCTAATGTTAATGGTAGTTCGTCAGACGTTACAAGGGCATTTTATTTTATACCACATATAGAATTGAATATTATGTAATTGCTGTTGGTTAGTTTTCACAAACCGGTGCCTCTGAATCTGACTCCATTGCCCCGTTTCAAGAAGCTTTCACACCGGACGCAAAACAAATTTTTTGTACAACAGTTTACATTCAAAGTCAATGCAAAGACACGAAAACGTGCGAGATTCGTGTCTTTGTATTAACTTTGAATGTAAGTTAATCTGTCGTGCGATATGTTCATTTTGCGTCCTGTGTGAAAGCAGCTTCATTCCCGCTGCTCACTTTCTCCCCGCACGCGTCAGTGGAGGAGGGGAGCCTCAGAGGTCAGGCAGGCGGAGGAGGGTGGGACTTTGGAGGGAGACAGAGTTGTTCTTGCTCAAATTTCTAAGAAGTGCTGTGCCGCATGCCAGAAAGGTAAGAATAGCTTTTTAAAAAATCTTCTACAAATAGTCCACTGTTTAATCTTATAACAAGCATTCAGAGAATTCATAGTCTCGCCCATAGTTATCCGCCAACATGATGACCTTGACCTTGACCTTTGACCTATGACCTTTAAGAGCCGAAAGACTCTCACAAGGAGCCCGCCTGTATAATATGAAGGCAATAGGCCTCGTGGTTCCAGAGATATCAGTCCGGACAGACACACACAGACACACGAAGCGATTACAATAGTCTCGCGAAACCCCTTCGGGGGCTCGACTAATAACACTCTAATGCCACTATGTAACTCTGCTGCCAAAACAAAAACTCTACTGCTACTGACCAAAATCACAGCATTTATACTCGCAACATTCTGGAAAGATCTACAGGACTCCTGGGTAATCCCGCCCCCTCCAGGCAGGAAGATACCAGAAGCTTCTAGAAAGCCCTAGTCTATTTCATCACAAAGAAGTGGTATTGCCTAAGATCTGGTTTTTCTGCAGACATACCACCAGAGGGTGCTAAATGATAACCAAAATAAACAAATCGCTGACCAGTCATAATTGGCATTTAAATAGTGTCTAACAAATCTCCATTTACAAATTATATACAGTGCTGTGCACAAAATACTCATGCATAACAAAAGTCAATGCCGAAGCCGATTCAGACGACCGGTGTTCCTTTGCCACAGCAATCTCAGTTGTTTTAATCACCATCGCAGCGTTGTTGTCATCGTGCTAAACCAGCCCAATGACTCTCGACAAACATAGAGTGTTGTGATTGGTCTGACCACACCTTGGTCGGATCAAACACTTGGTAGTACTGGGGCCCTATGGCTCGTGGCTAGACGTACCGGCTAAGCAAAACTATTTGCTACCACTAGGGTACGTCTAGATTTCTAGGCTAGTTATGTTTCAGACCAGGAGCCGAATACGGAGGCAGAGTACAATCCATTTGTAGGGTTTATTGATAGCAAGGGAGGGAGCCCACAGCAGAAAGACAAAATTCAGTCCAGATGAAAAAGGCAAGGTGTGGGGGCCAATTCTGTAGCCAGACAATGGTTTTCTGGGACAGCTGCCAGATTTGTAGGCGCATCTATCCAGGGTAAAGAATTTCCATGGTAAGACGAAACTTCATGGCAGAGTTTTGATGTAGGTGTTCCTGAAGTAGACGGCCAATCTGAATGACTAGACCTCCATACTGTGAATAGCCCTATGCAAGCTGTATATTTTTCAATACCATAAGTTTTAGTAGCTTGTATGTTATCTAGGTTAACTCAAGCTAGATAATTACATTACTTAGCTAGGTAGCATGCATGCAATACTTTTTCAAAACCATTATGTAACATCAGTTTGTCAGCTAGCAAGCTAATGCTAACTAGCTACTCAGTTGACTGAATTTAGAAACCTTTGCTCATTCAGCCGCGAATTTCTGTGACTCAGAGCCTAAGCAAAGCGATGTTGTAAGAACAGTGAAATAGGCAGTAATGTACAAAACCCAAAACCAGTGAAGATGGCATGTTATGTAAATCGTAGATGTTTAATGTTCAAACTGAGAAACTTTTTTTTTTTTTGCAAATAATCATCAACTTAGAATATACAGGCAGCAACATACTGCAATAAAGTTGGCACAGGGGCTGTTTTACCACTGTGTTACATCGCCTTTCCTTTTAACAACACTCAGTAAACGTTAGGGAACTGAGGAGACCAATTTTTGAAGCTTTTCAGGTGGAACTCTTTCCCACTCTTGCTTGATGTACAGCTTAAGTTGTTCAACAGTCCGGGGTCTCCGTTGTCGTATTTTATGCTTCATAATGCGCCACACATTTTCAATTGGAGACAGGTCTGGACTACAGACAGGCCAGTCTAGTACCCGCACTCTTTTACTACGGAGCCATGCTATTGTAACACGTGCAGAATGTGGCTTGGCATTGTCTTGCTGAAATAAGCAGGGGCGTCCATGAAAAAGACGTTGCTTGGATGGCAAAATATGTTGCTCCAAAACCTGTATGTACCTTTCAGCATTAATGGTGCCTTCACATATGTGTAAGTTGCCCATGCCTTGGGCACTAATACACCCCCATACCATCACAGATGCTGGCTTTTGAACTTTGCGCCTATAACTGTCCGGATGGTTCTTTTCCTCTTTGGCCCGGAGGACACAACGTCCACAGTTTCTAAAAACAATTATAAATGTGGACTCGTCAGACCACAGAACACTTTTCTACTTTGCATGAGTCCATCTTAGATGAGCTTGGGCCCAGCGAAGCCGGCGGCGTTTCTGGGTGCTGTTGATAAATGGCTTTCGCTTTGCATTGTAGAGTTTTAACTTGCACTTGCAGATGTAGCGACGAACTGTAGTTACTGACAGTGGTTTTCTGAAGTGTTCCTGAGCCCATGTGGTGATGTCCTTTACACACTGATGTCGGTTTTTGATGCAGTACCGCCTAAGGGATCGAAGGTCTCGGGCATTCAATGTTGGTTTTCGGCCTTGTCGCTGACGTGCAGCGATTTCTCCAGATTCTCTGAACCTTTTGATGATATTACGGACCGTAGATGATGAAATCCCTAAATCTCTCGCAATAGCTCGTTGAGGAATGTTGTTTTTAAATTGTTCGACAATCAGCTCATGTATTTGTTCACTAAATGGTGACCCTCGCCCCACCCTTGTTTGTGAATGACTGAGCATTTCAGGGAAGCTGCTTTTATACCCAATCATGGCACCCACCTGTTCCCAATTAGCCCGTTCACCTGTGGGATGTTCCAAATAAGTGTTTGATGAGCATTCCTCAACTCTCTTAGTCTTTTTTGCCACTTGTGCCAGCTTTTTTGAAACATGTTGCAGGCATCAAATTCCAAATGAGCTAATATGTGCAAAAAATTACAAAGTTTACCTGTTCGAACATTAAGTAACTTGTCTTTGCAGTGTATTCAATTGAATATAGGTTGAAAAGGATTTGCAAATCATTGTATTCTGTTTTTATTTATGATTTACACAACGTGCCAACTTCACTGGTTTTGGGTTTTGTAAATTACATTTGCATTACATTAAATTACGCAATTCAGTTATGTGATAAACAGAATCTTATACTCTTGGTCGCGTCATGAGTAAGTTATGAAACGAGTTGAGTAAATTTTGTGTTTGTTGCTTGCTAAAGCTCGCAACAAATGCTAAATGTACTCAACTTGTTTCATAACTTTCATATGACATTCCCAACTTGTGTAAGATCCTCGATATCTGCAAAATAGGATTTCGAGATGGTTGCTGTGGTGGCCTTATTGTTTTACCGATCGCAGTCAAAATCAATAGGGTCCATCCCCGTGTAATAGCAATAGCAAAATTTTAGAGATATCTGTTCATTACTTTTTGAGTTATCTTGTACACAAATAAACAGACAGACAAACCAACACAGGCAAAAATGACCTCCTTTGTGGAGATAAAAATAATAAATATTGAACGGTTTTCGAGTTGTACTCTGGAAACCACGAGTCCATGGATGGACAGTCGGACAGACTGATGACCGCACTGACAACAATATCCCCCACATTATATGCCAAGGGGATAACAAGCTCTTAAGCAAAGGTTGCAGAGAGCAGTGTGCCATTTTGGTTTAGAATTTTAATGTTCATGATATCATTTTTTGTATGCTGTCCGGGTCGTTGAATATTTCAATAGCAGATTGCTGGTTTTAACTGTGATGTACCCCTGCCCTTCCTCGAGGTCATTTATATTTAATGCAAACTGCTTCGGGTTATCCAGGCTAAGTAGTTATTTTATTTCTGGTCTGAATGTGTACATGTGTGTACGTGTGTGTGTGTGTGTGCGTGTGCGTTTGTGCTAGCGTGCAATTTATGCCCTACGCTCTATAAACTGCCGATATTTTCTTCAGCTATTTAATGTGTATGATTTTCACATTTTGATTTTGCTTTGAAGTTCAGAGGCAATAAAAGCTGGGTTTTTGGAAAGCAAAATTCATACTTTAATATTTTTGAATCACAGTATCCAGTATTTGGTTGGTTGACAGCACCTTGGATTGTAAAGTCTCAATTGAATCGTGGAGTAACGCTGCAATTTCCAGCACATTGCCTCTGGTGAAAATTTCGGGCACCCCATTTCATCAACCAAACCATGCTCATGGAAAGTAGTTGCGTTTTCAATGCCCTCCACAACATAGCGATTATCTTTACCTTCTTCATTCGGTTTGGTCATTCTTTGCAAAAGGAACCATGGAGTTAACTTGTAAACAAAAACATACAGAATTGAAAGTGTGTGGGAATACGAGCAAAGACTCACACATGCAAACTAGTGGCTAAAATATTACGAACACCCTGCATTTTTCATTCTGGTTTTTGTCATCTTAAAGGTAATTTTGAGCAAGAAAGGCACACAAAATGCCAAAGAGTTACTTGTATTGACTAAAAATGTTGTTTGCTATCATGTTGCTTTCAACATGTACTCATCGTTTGGCTGGATTAGAGCTCAACGGATTGAGGGTGTTTCGTCAGTGGAAATGTTGGAGATCTCATAGAAATAAGGGGCACCATGAATAAGGAAGTGAACCAATGCATCCTCCAATGCCATGCTGTTCCCTCTGAGCAAAGACTGGTTGGTCAGAACTTTCTGCTTCAGCAGGACAGTGACCCCCCGCACACCTCGAAGCTGTGCCAAAGATATCTCAACAAAAAGGAAGAAGCAGGAGTGCTTCAGAAGATAGTGTGACCCCCACAGTCACCAGATTCATCACCCATTGAGTTGCTGTGGGATGACCTTGACTGGACTGTGAGAGAAGTGCAACCATCAAGTTCAAACGAGCTCTGCAAGGAACTCTCAAAAGCCTGGAAGTTCTCTCCTTTAAGTGCTGGAAAGAATGCATAGGATGTCAGGCTGTAATCAAGGCCAAGGGAGGGTACTTTGTCGGAAGTCAAATTTGAATTTGAATATCTCTTAGCAAATAATTTTTCTGATTTCTAGTTAAGGTATCTATGTTATTGTTTTAGTGAAACCTTCATATGAAGAAAATTTATTTTCAATTAAATCAGTCAATGATTTTGGTTGGTTCCATTGGAACATTTATATTGTACAGTATTTTTCACATGTTGTTATTTAAAATTTCTCCATAACTATATTTTTTTATTTAAGTATTTAAGTATTTTTGTGCATTGCCAGTCAGGGGTGCCAGTAATTTTGGAGACCACTGTATGAGTGCACAGGTTTTATGCAAATAAACGGCCTCAAATTCGATTTGATTCGATTAGGCTTGGGTCTCAGTAACCTGACCTGATGCAAGGTCCAGATGACAGGCATCAGCTGGTGCCTCAGGCCTATGAGGTCACTCTCCTGACTCAACAAGATGGAGCTCGTTCGCCCTTCCGCGTCTGTGCCAAAGGGGTCGCACTTCCTGCGTTTAAGCAGCTACTTCCTGCCACAGCTTGGTTCACTGTCCACAGAGGGTTATGGCTTCACCACGAGGAGGAACCAACCCTGGAGGGGAATGCAAATTAAGCCTCCCTCAAAACTGCCGTATTGATATTTGTGTATAAGATGGAACCTAGAAGCACACAGCTGATGATTGGGGAATGATTAATTTTGCATATCAGAGTGTAAACCTGGATAGTTTGTTATATGTACATGCAAGCATTTTTCTGAAACAGACTTCCTTCAAAAAATTGTTGGCGCACAGTTGTGAAATTATCTATGGATCAGCAAGTCAACTATGAGACTCACCCCTGGAAGGGTGCTCTTCCTCTACTATAATTCAACCCTTTTGTCGCTCACTTCCTCTGACAATCTGGCAACCCTGTTCAATCAGACAGTTCATTTGCACTTCATTGTGAACACCTGTACACCTGCCTATTCATGCAATAATGACATCAGTCGTCTCTTTGCGGCCACAATTTACCCATCTTCTTATCGCTATTTCCAGCATGATAATGCACCATGTCACAAAACAAAAGTCCTCTAAAACTGGTTTAAATTGCCTCCCCAGGTGGCACAACTGAATCCAATAGAGCACCTTTGGGATGTGGTAAAGTGGGAGATTTACAGCATACAGAGATGTGAAGCTGTCTAAGCATGGCTCGACAGTGCCATCTAGTGGGGCTTGCCTGCCTCAACAATATGTCATTGCTAAATTAAAGAACACCCTACACCTCTGCTGAAGATTTATTAACACAATAGGACAGAAAACCAGTCAAACATTCGAATAATGAATATTTAAGCTTGGGCTGTCAAATAATTGGAAATACGAGTCATGAAAAAGAAGGCATGAATTGCGATAGATCACATCATTTCCCTCAAACATTCTATGAAAATTCAAAAACCTCTTAATCTTCCACTCAGGTCTTCCTATCATTAGAAACTAATTTATAACAACACTATATCAACTAATACAATATCAAATAATTTTACCTTACCTGTGACCAGGGTGGTTAGAACAGACAACACATGCAGACCTACAATAAAAGCACATCAGTAAGCATGTCAGCTCACTCACCTCTTCTTCCTTCAAGGTTGACTTGTCCCATTTCTGTCAGTGTTGAAAGGCTTGTTCTAGTTCCATCCACTGAAGCTGCAAAGCCATCTTAAAGTTCAGTATTGCCACGCAAGCACTTGAGAAAAGTACTGCTTTAATACTTGAAGCTGGTCGAATTTGAACAGGCGACCACAATGGACTGCAAATTAGTCATTAGTCCATCATCTTTACTGGATGTTCTAACATTACTGAATTGAACTAAATGAAAATACCTGGTGGCCAACCACAACGTAAGCAGGTAATTAACCAAGTTTGCAAGCTAATTGATTGTTGGGTTCTGCACTCGGCATGAAAGCGAGATTGCTGCAAAATCATTAATGATCAATCAAGAAGCAGTTCCAAAGCAAGTGAGAGAACTGGGAAATTAGCTGCTGAAGTGAGCATGGATGTCAAATATATGGAAAAGGCGAGATACATGAGACTGGCTGAAGCCTAGCGGATGACAGGCAACCCTTCCAGGCTTGAGTCTCAGGGTTGCCATTCGGGAAAAGAAAGCTTATGAGTATCTGAAGAGTCCAGACCTTTCCTGTTGGCCAATAGAATATGAATCAAAAATCTGCACGTCTATAAATAATTACATAGCTTTGTACCAATAGGAAAGAACATGAGATCCACAGAACAAGGGAAGTGGGAAACTGATAAGCTAAGAGTTTATAATTGTGAATAAATCAAGTTAAAAGTGACATTTCATGACACTTGGACTTTAATGACTTTATGCTTTAGTTTGTTGAATGTGCCAATAAAGTATTTCATGTCAACAAATTAGAGCGATTCATCTAGTAGTTTCAATGAAACCATAACAGAAGTGAACCACTATGGCAGATAAAGCAAAACGTTCCCCAATTTTTACAACCTTTATCGCAATATCCTCAATATCACATTGTCATAAAATGTCACAATTGCAATGAACCAAAACCCAGAATCACAAAGGTCACATCATATTTTAGCTCCTGCCTTATATGCACAGCTGTAAACAAATGCAAACAAAGCCTCTCTTCTGTCATCTGCTACCCATTCCTCCCTGATGATGTCATCGCTCCTCTCTCTGTTCTTGTCCAGCATCTCTCAGACTGCTTGGGCCTGACATGGTATTCCGCTGCTCAGCAGACAAACGCTTGGACCTTCTGCTTGGGATTGGGACGTGATGTCAATGATGTGATGCTTTCATGACAGGTGGCAACTGCACTGGTGAATTGAGGCCCCACAAGGCTTTTCAAGATGTGCAAATTGGCTGACAGGGACTAAGTGGACAAAGTTTACATACCGCTAATCATAAGAGTCTATGCCCCATACATGATATGCCCCTACCACTGAGGATGAACGAGTGCTTCAGTACTTGTGTGCCTCA
Organism: Gymnothorax reevesii; assembly: GCA_029721435.1. Taxonomy (NCBI): domain Eukaryota; kingdom Metazoa; phylum Chordata; class Actinopteri; order Anguilliformes; family Muraenidae; genus Gymnothorax; species Gymnothorax reevesii. The sequence goes on along the minus strand of CM056574.1, from coordinate 23,262,835 downwards.
GTAGCGCAAAAGAGCTAAGGAAAGGGCTCTAAGGGAAGTCTAAGGGAAGAAGAATTGATGACAACAGAACTGTCAAATGTCAAATAGAGCTGTCAACATCTAACGCCTCAGTGAATGTCTTTACTCAAGGCATGCAGGGGGGATAAGGGATGAAGCCAACAGCACATGGTGCATACAGCGCGATACGTGACGAGGGTTATCGCAAGGTGAGGCCACACCGCCTTCTGCCTGAGTGAGCGAGAGACTTGTGAACACAGAAAAATTCACAATAAAATATTGATGATATTAATTAGCTCAGTTTTCTCCGAGATCAGCAGTGAATAGCCACATCTGTATTATACATGAATCTTCAGGGGTGAACCACGGGCCACGTCTCCCAGGGAGAGGAAGTGTATAGAACTTTAAAGGGGATGGGATCCCTTTATGGGGCTGTGTTATCAGTTCCCAACACCCCCCCACTGCTTTTTGATATAGACGATCCAGATGGGATTTGCCCATTTGGGGCACGATATCGCACTCCTGCTATGACCCTGAGAAACACTGGTTAGGCTCGTCAGATCACACAGCCAGAATAATAGGTTTGCCTTAGATTCACTTGTGTGCAGTTTCAGGAAGGATTGTGTTTGAGATGAGCTATGGAAGGGACAAGAAATCAATACAAATATTTTAATGTCAGTGTAATTAGCTATTTTTGTACACATTCGGGTCATTCATTACTTTTTAAAATCCTAATTTTTTGATCACAACTATATATGGATTTTGTATTTTATGGATTTTTGTTTCTGTTTGTCTTTGTTGAAAAAAAAAGAACTAAATACTATATCTCTTAATGCATGCTGTTTTTTTCACATATGGCATATACAGTGGGTTAACAAAATATTAGAAGCACCCCTGAAGAATGGCTTCTACTTTGCAATCCTCAAACCAAAATTCCATCCACTATCTATGCCACTTCTTCTGGGTCAAGCGGGAGAAGGAGCCTATCCCAGCTGACTATGGGCGAAAGGCAGGGACACACCCTGGATAGCTTGCCAATCCAACGCAGGGCACGCACGCCATTCACTCTCTCTGCCGTACTAGACAATTTAAGGTCTCCAGATAGCCTAACCCTAACCTATTAATTAGCCTATTTATTCCATCCATGAGTCTCCAGTGGTGTCGACAGAGAGTCATGTGGCCTCAAGCAAGGTAGAGACATGTTTTGTTCACCGACAAATCCAGTTTTCTGCTGAGACGTGCTAATGGATGTGCCAGGGTGTATAGATGTTGGAATGAACATTACGCCAGAAATTGCGTCCAGCAGGTTGATCATTTTGGTAAGTTTTATGGTGCGGGGCAGCATTTACCATCATGGCTGAGCTGTACTTGTTTGGTTGGAAGGGGCTCTGACTGGAGTATATTACTGAGGGATCTTGCAACGTCATTGTCATGGTTTGGTCCCGCCGGCAGAAGGCAATAAGTCGGCGGGCACTGGGACCATGTACCCAACACCAAAGAAAGGGACCCAAAGGCACAAGCTGAGTAAAAATATAAATAAATATTTAATTTGAAAACTAAAAACAAAGAGGAGAGCAGCGGCAACCAAAAACAGGGCTCCATGACACACAGAGTAAAACACAGAATGCATCTGCACTGTCTGTTTAGCAGTGCAGCTCTTTTATACTCTTCACAGCACCTCCACCTCAACGAGCAGCAGGAGTGGCTCATTGAGGTGGAGTTGCAGACCCCAGGAGGGGGGAGGGCCTGCAGGGCAGGACCATCACAGTCATGTTGTCTCATTCATCAACGTCAATGGCGGTCTTTTTCAGTAAGACGCTAGGCCATGTCACGTGTCTGTATTTTTGCAACAAAACAATGTGCTTATTCTACTGTGGCCTGCACGTTCACTGGACTAATACCCGGTTGAACACCTTTAAGATGTGCTTGACCGTCGTGTGCGTCAGAGAAAACAGCTGCCTCAGACACTCCAGGAACTCTTCGTGGTACTTGATTAGGAGTGGCAGAATATTCCTCAGGTTGTAATTCGGACTCTAATAGCTTCTATGGGAGGGCGTTGCCATGCCATTATCACAGCTCAGGATGGTCATACACGGTATAGACTTTACACAAACCCCTGATGTCTAAGAAGCCATACTGACCTGGGGTGCGTTTCCCAAAAGCGTAGTTGCAAACTAAGTTAGCAACTCACATAGTTTGTCCATTCACAGTCAATGGGTCCAACGATGTAACTTAGCATCTGTGATTTCGGGAAATGCACCCCTATTTTGTTGACTTTACAGTTGTTTCATGTACTTTGTACAGTGATGATTTAACTTTGAATTTAACCACATTATACAGAACATCTGTCATCCTCAAGTAAACTCTGATGAACTTCCAATGTATACACTGTAATTTCTTTTTTGGAAGAGTATATTTTTCAGCTGGCAACAATTATTTCAACCCTAAGTGATGAAGCATCAAGCCTCTCATTTTGTAAATAAACTGTTGAAAGACGAATCCCTTGGAAGAAGTTACAGTATTTCAGAAGAGGCAAGTTATTGGCCTGCATCTAGCAAAGAAAACAATGAATGAGCAAAATAAGCACGAAGAATCATTTTCAGGTGCGAATTGGCCACCACTAAGTGCTGACCTTAAAGCTATTCTTACCTTTCTGGCATGTGTCACAGCACTTGGTAGAAATTAGAACATGAACAATCTTGCCTCCCTCCAAAGTCCTACCCTCCTCCGCCTGCCTGACCTCTGAGGCTTCCCTCCTCCCCTGACGGGTGCGGTGAATAAGTCAGCAGCGCGAATGAAGCTGCTTTCACACAGGACGCGAAACAAATTTTTCGCATGACAGATTACATTCAAAGACGTGAATCTTGCGCGTATTTGCGTCTTTGCATTGACTTTGAATGTAATCTGTCGTACGAAATGTTCGTTTCGCGTCTGGTGTGAGGGCATCTTGAAACGAGGCAATGGAGTCAGATTCAGAGGCACTGGTTAGTGAGAACTAACCAACAGTAATTACATAATATTCAATTCTATATGTCGTATAAAATAAAATGCCCTCATAACGTCTGACAAACTACTATTAACGTTATTATAGTAGTAATTATAGCATTTCAGTGCCTGTTTGTTTACAGTCAGATGTGTTGTTTTTCGGCAGAATTCATACATATTTTCTTGCAAAACTGCTGTCATAACGTCTTACCCCACCAGAATTGTCCCGAAAACATTAGTCATTAAATTAGGAGCAGTTGCAGCTGTTTTATTTGCAGGCTAACTTTGTTCAGAACCTGTTTTGTCTCTACCGCTCTGCTGCTCAGCCAGAGAGGCACGTGACTTGCAAGCGGTTGGCAACTGAAAGGGACATGGTGACGGATGACAAACAGGAAGCTCGGCAAATCATTTAATTCTGACCAAAGAAAATGATTGGTCAGACTTTTAACAGAAATATATGACCAGAATAGCGAGAAATACTTTTGCACACCGGTAAGTAGACAGGTGCGTAGGAGAAAGGCCGACTAAAGTAACGAAAAAACTCCCTCACATGGTCTTCTCACTTGCAATTGATTTATTAGTCAATGTTTCGGTCATCAGAAATATGGGAATTGAATACTGATGAGTTTCAACACCAGGTGGATTTCTTTTACATTTTAGTGTGCCATACGCTTAGAAGGAACATTTTAAGATTACAAAAGTAAAGTGTAAAAATGCCAGAAATGTCAGGATTGCTTTAATCCCAAAAATAGTGCCACGGGCCCTGTAGCTCACCTGACTACTCAAGGGTGTGTAAGAAGCAGTTTAACTCAAACTAGATATGTGATGTATCTTGCCACATACTAACTACATAGCAAATTTCAGCTGAATATGGGCATAAATAGCTTTCAGATGGCCAATTATGTGATTTTCAATAAATCGGATCGGAACGCCTCGAAGAAATTTTGGTGTCCTCAAGGGTAGGAAGGTACCTGTCAAGTTTCAGCTTCATAGTTCTCAGTGTTTTCGGAGAAGAAGATGTTTACGGATGACGAACAACGGACAAACAGGCCATGACATAAGCTCATCTGACTTCATCTGGTGAGCTAATAAAAGTTATAGGGATGTGCGGTAGAAGACTACAGAGTGGTTCAACCATCTCATTGTCAAGACCAGATCTCGAGCCAAAATTAACACAACCCTGATTGAAAATAATTGTCCTGATATTGCATAAGGTTGTCAAAACGAAGGCACAACAAATTCAGATGTTTCAATGTTTTTCATAAAAACAGGGTTTCTGCTAGAAAAAATTGGCACCGGACAACGTGAACGGCAGGTTTTCAATTTATGGGACACGTTTGAAATTCCGGTCAAATATTATCTGAATTTATTGAGCTTAAAATGATATGCAGGCTATAAAAGAATGATGTCAAGGTATGTCAATTTATAGCGTAATCTTTTTATTGAAAAGTATGTTATATCAAATGAGTGCCGTGAATTGACTCACGTGCGTAACTTCTAAAATAAATAAATCTAGCAGAAGCCCTATGTTCTAACATGAACATAAAACAATTACAACTACAATTTGCAAACACATCTGGGGCCAGTACCATAAAGCTGGATTTGGACTTATCACAGTATCTCCAGGTTTAACCCTGGGTTTTCTGTACCATGAAGGCGGCTCACTTCTTACCAAGGTATATCACCGTGGCAACATATGCTGAACAGCTAACCTGCTCTGGAGCAGGTTTAGTTCTAGATTCAAATCACAGCGCGCAAAAGCACTGGCTTCTGACCAACCAGTTGTCTGAGAAAATGGTATCACCGTCTGTAGAGGTTTCAGCGGAGTTCTGTGTGCGGATGAATACCAATATGTACGATATAGGATATAGGTTCATCTGAGGGTTTAACTTGTGGCGACCGCAGCGGAGTTGTACACGTATAGCAGGGGTGGGCAATTCCAGTCCTGGAGGGCCGGTGTGTGTGCAGGTTATTATTTCTATCAATTACCCTGACTAATTGAGTTAATTGGTTGCATACACAAATCTATATTTGCGTCAAGATTAGATCAAAGAAAAAACTTTTATGCGGGGAGATGAGAACAGTCTTTGTTGGGCATTCATGATAATTTAAAGAAATGCACCTGAAATGTCAGATTTCAGAAATAGCTTGGCTAATTTAGATGATCAACTAATTAAAGGCCAGAAGTTGGTGTGAAAACCAGGGACAGATATGGCCCTCGTTGCCCACCTCTGACATATAGTTTCACATCATGAGTGTATCACAATGCTGTATTTTCCCACGAGCAAAAGCACTAAAGCCTTGTACTTGTTGCACTCATGAAAGTAAGTGACCTACTGACCGCTTTTAATTATGGTTTTGTTGTACAAAACCCAAAACCAGTGAAGTTGGCACGTTGTGTAAATTGTAAAAACACAGAATACAATGATTTGCAAATCCTTTTCAACCTATATTCAATTGAATACACTGCAAAGACAAGGTACTTAATGTTCGAACAGGTAAACTTTGTAATTTTTTGCAAATATTAGCTCATTTGGAATTTGATGCCTGCAACATGTTTCAAAAAAGCTGGCACAAGTGACAAAAAAGACTGAGAGAGTTGAGGAATGCTCATCAAACACTTATTTGGAACATCCCACAGGTGAACGGGCTAATTGGGAACAGGTGGGTGCCATGATTGGGTATAAAAGCAGCTTCCCTGAAATGCTCAGTCATTCATGAACAAGGGTGGGGCGAGGGTCACCACTTAGTGAACAAATGCGCGAGCTGATTGTCGAACAGTTTAAAAACAACATTCCTCAAGGAGCTATTGCAAGAAATTTAGGGATTTCATCATCTACGGTCCGTAATATCGTCATAAGGTTCAAAGAATCTGGAGAAATCACTGCATGTAAGCGACAAGGCCGAAAACCAACATTGAATGCCCGTGACCTTCGAGACGGTACTGCATCAAAAACCGACATCAGTGTGTAAAGGACATCTCCACATGGGCTCAGGAACACTTCAGAAAACCACTGTCAGTAACTACAGTTTGTCGCTACATCTGCAAGTGCAAGTTAAAACTCTACAATGCAAAGCGAAAGCCATTTATCAACAGCACCCAGAAACGCCGCCGGCTTCACTGGGCCCAAGCTCATCTAAGATGGACTGATGCAAAGTGGAAAAGTGTTCTGTGGTCTGATGAGTCCACATTTCAAATTGTTTTTGGAAACTGTGGACGTTGTGTCCTCCTGACCAAAGAGGAAAAGAACCACCCGGACTGTTATAGGCGCAAAAGCCAGCATCTGTGATGGTATGGGGGTGTATTAGTGCCCAAGACATGGGCAACTTACAAATATGTGAAGGCACCATTAATGCTGAAAGGTACATACAGGTTTTGGAGCAACATATGTTACCATCGAAGCAACGTCTTTTTCATGGACGCCCCTGCTTATTTCAGCAAGACAATGCCAAGCCACATTCTGCAAGTGTTAAAACAGCATGGCTCCGTAGTAAAAGAGTGCAGGTACTAGACTAGCCTGCCTGTAGTCCAGACCTGTCTCCCATTGAAAATGTGTGGCGCATTATGAAGCGTAAAATACGACAACGGAGACCCCGGACTGTTGAACAACTTAAGCTGTACATCAAGCAAGAATGGGAAAACCTGAAAAGCTTCAAAAATTGGTCTCCTCAGTTATTTATTTATTTTAATGTTTATTTAACAGGGACGATACATACAACATTGTCATAAAGAATGAAAAATGTGATGCACACAAGATGTCTAGCTTCAGCTAATTTGCAGTCTTTGTCCCTGGTCAGGCTAAAGGAAGATAAAAGATACTGAATACAAAATACAATAATACAAATACAGTGAATAATGCAGTGAACAGATATAAACAAATGAACACAGCTACAAAATCTAGATTAAAATTGCACAAGTTAAATACATTAAACATTAGTAGAATACTGTACTGACAGTGACTTGAGAGGAGTTAATGTTCACATTTCTGCTGCTGCTTAAGCCAATGTTTAGCTTTGGCACTAAACATCCTTAATTTAGTTTGAGATTTTATTTCTGGTGGTAAAGAATTCCATAGGTGTGTTCCCAAACGTTTATTGAGTGTCGTTAAAAGGAAAGGCGATGCAACACAGAGGTAAAAAGGCCCCTGTTCCAACTTTTTTGCAATGTGTTGCTGCCTTTAAATTCTAAGTTAATGATTTGCAAAAAAAAAATAAAGTTTCTCAGTTTGAACATTAAACATCTTGTCTTTGCAGTGTATTCAACTGAATATAAGTTGAAAAGGATTTGCAAATCATTGTATTCTGTTTTTATCTACGATTTACATAACGTGCCAACTTCACTGGTTTTGGGTTTGTACTTGCTGCCTCGTCCTCTTTACAGTGCTGGTACTGCAACTATTAAAGCGCATTCAAGTATTAAATAATATTTTATGCCACAGGACTGCTGTAAATTTGCAAGGGTGGAACTGGTTCGGGTTAGTGGCAAAATATGATTTTATTAAAATGATGCTGTATCAAAGAAAAGCAATGGATAAAATAATTTAAACCAAAAACAAAGAAATTAGGAAAATGGAGTTTACTATTGGTATTAATCTGTCAGATAATATCCAATCTATAATTGAATTTCACTTTGTTTCATTTGGCCGAGAAACTAAAGTGATTTCCTCTAGTCCTTCATAAGAGGACTTTCGCATTTACACGATCAGCAATTTTCCGCCAGAATTCCACTCTGGCCATATTACAACCAACAAGAATACATATACTAACATAAATCTCAATTACAATTTGCCAAGTGTCTATCTGAGTAAGCGCATACATAATCGCGCAGCAGGGGATAATAAGATAGAAATAATAAATCAGGTGGCAAAGTAAAGGGTCATTTTCTCATAGACTTCAATAGCACTAAATTTCTTTCTGTAACCACCGACGTCGCCATCTGCAACTTCATTTGCATAATGCAAATTTTTGAGATTTCCGCATCGGCCTCACTTTTTAGATCCGGGTGCTGCGCCCATCTTTTTATACAGTTTATGCACAGGACACGATCTACGCATATTTCTTGATGATGTTATGGTCGAAACACGATATTATGACACGGAAAATGTTTCTTTTTTCAATCATTATTTTTTAAAGCATGGTATAGATGATTGAAGCCATGTGAAATTTTGATGTAGGAAGCGAGTACCTTAGTTTTCTGCGGTCATCTTTACGCAGTTTGCATATATTATGTCAATTAACCCACAGGTCTGGACGTAACACGTGAGGACGCGACTGGTTGTGCCCACGACTTTCATTTCAAATTGCATTTGTGATGAGTCCCGGTAATATAGTGCAGACAACTGAAACTGTTATTATGGGTATTTCTCTGCAGTATTTCATTTTACTTTGTTTCGAAGTATCCACAGACATGTCATGTGCATTTCATTAAGTTGGCAGCCAAATTTTGTAACAAGATATGGCTTTCACAATGCCTTGGCTGACATCAGGACACTACTTTTTCTGCAGCGGTGTTAGACCGATGACTCTGTTTTTTCTTATGTTTATCTTCAATCCGGAAGTGAATAAATATGAACAATGCAAATAATTTAATTCTCTCACAAAAATGTATCGGCCATTCTCATACGACATAGTGAACTGCACAGTTTAAATGGAGTGACCCATCTATGCTGGGTTTAAAGTTCCCGTTAACTTTTCCCAGATGGCATGATCAGTGTGCAGTCCGGGGTCAGTTTAGTCTCCTGCTGCGGTTTTGCGCCTGCCTCTCTGCACCAAACGTTGCTATAACAACCAACAACATCAACTAGAAGCGAGAGGGTGAAGACGCTGAAGTGAGTATACTAGATAATCACAAACTAACAAGCAAGCCTGGTAACACTGGTAAGTTTCCCCCCGAACAATCACAGTTAAGCCGCTTTCACACTGGACGTGAAACTTATTTTTCGCACAACTGAAGTCAATGCAAAGACGCGAATACACGCGCGAAAAATTCGTTTCGCGTTCGGTGTGAAAGCAGCTATACCATCTTGGAATTGTAGCACCAATACGAAAGCTGACTGGCTCACCTGCTCTGAGTAACGTATATGAGCAAAACATGCAGCTACTCTATGGTATCGCTACGAGCTTCTCAGCGTTAGATAAATGATATGGACAATAAAATCGAGGTTGATAGCATATTTCGCTTTACTTTCCCCAGTCTCACATGACACAGCTTGTGAAATAAGATAGCGCAATAATTTACAGTTTGCCCGGAATGTAATAGACATATCATGACGACAATAGCAACGCGTAATCCACTGTCCAAATGAGATGAAAGTGAATGATGACCGGATGTGCGGGCTTCTTCTTCTTCTGCTTATCACCGTGTTCTCATTGACGTGTATTACCGCCCTCTACTGCATGTATGAGATCTAGTCTACCATATTCTTTCTTCCCCACATTGCTCATTTAGCGTCAAAATACTGGGTGTCTAGCTCTCCTCTGACACTTTGTTCAAAATTCCCTTTATTCCATCTCCTACTTCATCAGTCATTTTCAAAATCTTCCTTGGCTGTAAATACAACCATCCCTCTATTTTCTGATTTTGTTTGAATTTCAATTGTGCAATTTTATAACCCTCACAATGGAAGCTTAAAATCCTCACACCATCTTAGAACATCAGTCTGCCATTCTGATTTGTACTTATATCCTTGAAAGCTGTGGTCAGTGGATACCCTGAAAACCACTGGGTTTGGCTATTGTGTGAGACACAATCTATGCATTAGTAAAACTAATAAATAGCATGCTTTTAAAAATGCTCATAAAATCCTCAATGACCCTTCGTAGGATGCCGGTCTACATTCGGAAAGGTCCAACTGAGATCCCGGAGCCATCTGAGCCTGGGGGCAGTGATGATGAAGATTTTTTTCTCAGGGATCCAGAACAGTTTCTGGACCAACTTCCTCAGCCATATCGCATGATCAACAAAGTTCTGCAGAGCCTGGTCGACAAGGCATGGGACGCCTTCTCAGAAAGGGAGGCGAGCAGAATTGCTAAGGGGTTGAAGAAAAAAACTGTTGTTTTGGATCCAACGGCTGTAATTAAGGTGTTTCATGATGTAACTTTTGAAAAGTCACTTGCATGCAAGCGAGAAATACTGCTGAATTCAGTGTTTTTGATGGACATGTTTATATTTTTAAAGATTTAGAGGTATGACCTCAAAATGGAAGATATTTCTGATTGTTTTCTTTTCAGCTGCAAACAAAGCCTAACTGCCTTTCATGCTCTGGTGATGGAAAGTATGTTTTTCTTGGTCACTCCTGTGGGCTGTCTGTCATCAGCACCTCCTCTTTCATCTGTGTTGCAACATGGGAGGACAAAAGCCTAGAAATCACGTCTCTTAGAAGCTGTTGTCTTGGAGAGGTGGCATATCTCCTGTCGACAGTGGATGATATGGGTAAGAAGAAACCATCTTGTAATGCACTCACTCCAGTCCTTTCTCCTACCCCCTTACTTCCGGCGCCTTTGCTGGGACCACGCCCAGTGCAGAACTCAGCCTTCAATGTGATCTCAGCAACATATTACTTACAACATCTCTTACAAAATATTAATGCATCTTGCACAGTTGTGAAGGTATCATATTGACAAACTCTTTCCACAGGCAGACAAACGTGTGAATTAGTCGCATCGGCTGAGAGCTTGCTTAAATTTTGTTAAATTGAAAGTGAAATAATCAGGTTATACTGGCCTTTGAAGGCTTAAATTTGGATATTTTTAGCCAGTACCAACTCTATCTGTCATCTAGTGTAATGAAAAATACCCCCAAAATACCTGGCTTTGATAAACAATAATAGAAACAGCCAAATTTTGATTGCTTCTGACGAGAAAATTTAGTTGTTGTGGAAACCGAAGTGAACAAACAAATTTCCACCTTATTCTGTGGACATTGAGATAGGACAATCCAATGAATATTGACGATTTATGGACACTTGAAGCTTTTTGCCTGCCCTGCCTGAGACTTAACCCCCTACTGTTTAAAAGAGGAAACGTAAATGATCAATATACTTTTTGAAACTGATAATTTTGGCAATCAATAAAAAAAAAACCTGGCATTGTACTCAAAACTGCTTCTGTGGTAGTTCCTGCTACGTTAGCTTGTCTCCAAGACTACATTTTTCCATGGTAACAGGCACACACGCACTTACGCGCACACACATACAGACTCACAAGGTAAAAATAATACCAGCCCATGTGGCTGTCGGGTCTGGTAACAATCGCCCTCCAAATGGAAAGGCAATACCGATATTTTTTTAAATTTCCTAACTATTTTGGTGATCTGCTCCCTCAAAACTAGATGCAGAAGTACTATGAAAAACACGGTTTCAAATTCTACAAGAAAAAAAAAAACAGTGCTCTCTCCGCCATTTAACTGTCTTCTACTTCTCACAGGTGTTTTAAGGATATTTGCCTTTTGTCCAGACTTTATCTACTTAATTAAATCCTTCGATGAAACAGTAAGTGTTTTTCAAGAGTGTAATGAATGACTAAGTTTTACCTCCCACTTGATATTTTGTTCCTCACAAGTATGAATAAGATGAATGTTTGAAAATGTTTTTGGCTTCACTCACAGGTTGACATTGGTCAACGGAAAGTATACACAAAATTTGAACTGTCTGAAGGCGGTGACTATGCAGCTGCTGTTATCGAGTGTGAGTCATTTATCCAGTGTCTTCAATAGAAATTATTATTGTTTTTAAATATCCATTGTGTGTTCCATCTATGTTTAATCATAGCTAATTCCCTTAAACATTGGAATATTATGATTGATTTAGGGTCACATCTATCTATTGTAACTTCTGCTTGTATAGATGTGTCACCCAAACAGATTTCTGAAAGATTCATTGTTCAGCAGTCAATTCTCCTAATGCAGGTAATGGGGTAGCATGGCTTGAGATCTTTCGCTTTCCTGTGGATACTTGGGTGAAAGAGCTGGAGGCCACTCAGGTTGCTTCTCAAAAACAGGTCAGTGCGATATCTTGGCCTTCATCATTATTTTACAGGAGGTGAATGCCAATCAACATGCATGCATATTGTCTCAAGTACAATTTTTAGGTGTGAAGTTTATAGAGCTTCACTTTGTCCATTTAAATTTAAAGGAATCTCTGACGTTAATACATCGCTACTTACCATGCCGCTGGCAGAGTTGAGTACAACTACTTTCAAGTACTTTCAAGAATTGGACGCAAGTATTTTTTTTTAAATACCAATGTGCTTGCAGTTGTATCGAACTACTTCCTATTAACGCCTAAAGTACTTGTCTTGACCAATCTGTCACCTAAGTGCTGACCGAGATTGGTTAAGTACTTGAAAAGTACTTGGATACAAGTACATGTACTTATTATCAGGTATTATTTGGCATTAGGCCTGTTGCGTCTAGGGAAGATGTTGCTCAAAAAAAAGTTGAAATTTTAATTTATATTATAGCGCTCGGTGGAAGTAAAAGACAGGGAATACGGAAATTGGGTGCAAAAAGAGTATTTACAACGACCACAGCGGTACAGAGGTGAACGTAAGGCGTACAGTAAATATTCTATTTCCAAAAGTATTTACAAACAAAGTTAGGGGAAAACAACAAGGTCTAAAGCACTGCCAAATAAACGAAAGGAATAAACCAAAACTGTACTAGAAAAACAAAAGTGCAGTACTAACTAAGATATTCACAAAATAAAATAATTAACTACCCTAACATATGCGCAAAAACCAAAATACAGAGGGTGTCAGCTGCCGCTAAACTAGTGGACTAGACAACGAAAAATACCTACGTGCGTGTAGAGTGTAAAAGGGCCCCGCCTACCCTTGACCATGTTATTTCCCCACACACACACACACACACACACACACGCACACACCCTGCACAGACAGACCACAGAACATCTGACGAGCAAACATAGCTGGGGGAGGGGCAGGACTTCGTAATATATTTAAACGGTATTCCACGAACGGGGCAGCACCGGACTGGCTGACGGAGAATCAGCTGACGGAGGAGGAATAAGTGATGCAAATGATGGACGGCTTGATGGATGAAGAATTGTATAGGTGGAGACGAATCTGGCAACAAACAAACAGCAACAGAAATGCACACACAATACACCCAAAAGGGAAAACGATTTACTGAAGAAAAAAAAAAGTCTCCCGTAACAAGGCCTAATAATATTATTTGGCCTAATACCTAATAGTAGGCATTATTAGGTAGTACTCAGATACAAAAAAAAAAAAGGCTTGCATACAATTCTCAAAAGTACTTGAAAGTACTTGGACCCAACTCTGGTCGCTAGACATATACAAAGACTTTCATGTTTAATATAGGCTGACTAAGGACTGCTTAAAAAATAATTCTTCCATTCTTCCTGTTGGTTTGTGCTGGCTGCATCACCGTAACCTTACATGGACCTCAATAAAGGCTAGCAAGACATGAGCATTAATTCTAAGCTTATGACCACTGCGCTTAAGTAGCTATATTTTCTGTGAGAAACGTGTTGACCCATTTGCATGCTCATGCAGCGTTCCACATGCTAATGCTTTTGTGGCATTAACTTTTCACCACTGTCCTTGCCTTTCATGGACATTGAATATCTTGTCTTCTTCAGTTTTGCACCTAGCATGCGTCAAAGATGATTAAAAAAAATTACACCATTCTGTGTTTATTTGCATTTTTTATAGGTTCTCAATGTAATTGAAAGTTGTTGTTTTTGACCTGCAAAATGCGTATACTTTGCCCTTACTGAATGAGGTCATAACGTTTATCTGATATCTTGCAATTGCATTTATACTGTAGGTGCCGCACACTCCTGTTGGACCTGAAATTAAGTTTTCTTCTATAGGACTTGTCTTGAAGATAAAGCCACCCAGATCCCTCTCAGGTATTCCACGTCACTTTCATAGAGACTGAGATTAGCTTAGGTGGTGCCATTATTTCTGTTTGGGAAATGTGTTCTCATTACCTGTATTTCTCAACTCTGTTTTCCTGCTTATATTTTTCACAGGCACGTCTTTAAAAAGTCCTTTTGAAGTTTTGCAGAGGACTGAGGATGGAAATGTAATTGGTTCAGGTGAACATCACATGATTAGCAGCCGCCAATGGGAGAGTCAGGAAGCGGTGTTCAAGTCAGTGTATCTTAATGTTCTCTGTGAAAACAAACGCAATGCACTGGCAGCAGAGAACAGATGCAGGTATGCTGATTGTGCACAGTTGGTCCTTATGAATGTAAGCAGTAACATTTTAACGTTCATTTGTTAAATTCAGTCAACTTTTGGGTTTTACTGTGACGTTGGCTAAAGTATTTCTGTTATATAACAATATTCAGGATTCACAACTTTTTAAGCCTTTGCTTTTTGCAGTGTTAATAACAGGTTAAAAGAAAACAAACACTTAATCCACGGTGTATTACAGTACACGGTATTTTAATATATTTTCCTTAATTTTAGCCAGTGCACCTTTCATTTTCTCCAACCCGGAGGATTGACCTCATTCCTTAGTGAAAAAGAGCCACTGTCAGGTTTGTCAATTTATTTGCCTTAAAATAATGCACGGTTTCAGATGCTAAATATTTTTTATCAGTTTTGCTCTTTTGCGTAACTCATGTTTGAATCATATTTTTGTTTTTAATTTGAAACTGCAACAGTCTTTAACAAAGTGTTTGTAAAAATGACTTTTTTTTTTTTTAGGTATTCCCACTGCTATCAGTGTATGGTGGCGTGGCAGTCATAACCTCTTCCAGTATACACTGTCGAAATCAGCGAAAGACAAACCAAGTAGGTGGCTAACTTCAGTGTTTCTCTTAAATTGCATTGGCCATTGGTTATTAAAAATGGGCATTAAAAAGCACCAGAAATGTATGGACTGAGCAATGCTACAGATATCCTTGAACCAATCGCTGGAATTGACTGTCATGAAATGGAGCTTATTCCTTTAATAAACAAGCAATGCCCCCACCATTTTACAGATCAATTCATTAGCATCGTGCAAGGCACCTCACATTTTTGTTGAAATTGTGCTGATCCACATTTTTTGAAAGATTGGTGACACCCACAGAATGATTGGAAAGATTTTGCCGAAGAGATTGCTTGAGCATGGGGTATGTGCTGCATTCAGTTTACAACTTTTTTTTACATTCCATGACTCAGTTAGTCATGTACTATCTCTGTACCAACCATTTTTGCAGTGTTGCAGGTATCAAACTCAGAATGAGCATATATTTAAAAATAAAAAAAAAGTTGATATGGTAACAAAAATGAACTTAATTCATGAGGTAATTCCGGCAGCCGACTCCCATCGCACTGCCGTCACATGACCAGCATTCCTCTGGTCAGCCGCAACTGTACTCCACCCCAAGATAGCAGCCCATTTAAACCAGCAAAGCCGCTCATTCAACCTCGGCTCCTTCACCCCGCTGCTGCTCACAGCTAGCTACACGCTACTTCAGTTTCATCCCACCTCCACCCAGGGCCGGATTAGTGCTATGCCCCAGTGCGACCAATCATGAAATGCCCCCAGCTAAAAAGTTACTTAACATGGCTTATAGAATGAGAAATGGACCACTCTTCTCTTTGATAATTCTAGCGTTTCATTTATTAACAACTTAACTGGCATACAGCAATAATGACCGCTAAAGCACCAGCTGAACAAGCCTTCAAAAGAAGATTGCCAATGTTGATAATAATAACGGTGCCTTCAAGGACAGTGTGACAACCCTGCTGCCTTCAGGGACAGTGCCCAAAATCTTAAAGGGTGATCTGGGGTTAAATGGGCAAACTTTGATCATTTTTCCGAATTTTTTTTTTATGAATAAAAATATTCTATAATAACCTACCTTTAATAATCACTAATTGCTACATGGATTAAAAACTGAACTCCACTTTTCAATACGGTCTAATACATTTTCCTTTGATTTCCTAAGGTATTTCTTTTTCCACATGTCTCATGTTTGTGGGAGCCGTAACTTTTTTATTTATCATTGAAAATCAATGAAATTTGGGCTGCAGGTATTTTGCTTCATTAGAAATGCAATGACATAGGGAAATTTTGTCTGTTACATACTATGAATAGTTTGAGTATTCGTCAGATTCTGTGCAAAATAATTTCAAAATGTGAAAAAAAAGCGTCAAAATCACTAAACTGATAAACTGGGCAAAGAATGGCTATGTCATTGCATTTGGATAAGCAATGACTTTAAAATGATGAAAGAAAAACTGAATTCTATCATAGAGTTCAAGAGGAATTGGTGTCAGAAGTTTTGTGCATATTTAATGAGCTTGCTTGGTTACCATGGCAACCGCATAAACAGAAAAATGCCAACTTGTATCTCTTTTGGTGGTTATTATACATACCTCTTTAGATTAATTCTGAGTTGTTTCCTGTCATTTTTCATTTAAAAGCAGATCACCCCTTAATTATGAGTACGTTCCATCCAGTCACTAAAATGGCATTTATCTTGGGTATTGAAATTTATGGCAACAAAGGCCACACATTTACATTTACTAAATACTAAGAACTGAAATTCTATGGCAGAGGGTTTTAAAAAGGGAAAGGCTTCGTGCAGTGAACTCACTATTGTCAGCTTCTGCGATCATGCTAACGTTCTCCGTCCCCGAGTTCAGCTGTTGCCGTCATCACACCTGCGACAGGCTCCCGTTAACGTCAGCAAATGTTATGCGCTGCTGCATCTGCCTCTAACGTACATTGATAACTTTTGTAACGTAAGCACTTCCTCTAGCGCTGGAGGGACGGAATTGATGGGCGGAACAGCTAACTCTCTACCGACAGCTTCTTTGCCGTGAGTAATGTTAAAAAAGCAAGATATTTCTGGAACATTCGGTAGCGTGGATATCTTTCATACTTTTTTTCTTCTGCTATTTTCCGAGAAGCACAGCCCCTCGGTTGCTTCCCCCGCCGCTCAGTGTGTTGTAGCACTTGATGTCAGAATGAAAGCACATCGTTGTGATCAACAACTGATTAGAGATCAGTGCCCATTCAGTTTCTAAATGGTGGGATTCTAGCTCATCTTGCAACACTGATCTGGGACCAGTTTAGCCTTTCTGTGACTTTGACAGGGCAGTTCCAAATCGCAGTTTTTTTATTTCATATTTTTTTTTAATGTTCTCTTTTGATATCAACAGTTAAGTTTGAATTCATTCATGATATACATACGCATCTCTTCCGATTAAAATAAAAAACTGAGGATTCGTAAATCATGTGATGCCCCTCCCAGCATGACGCCCCTGTGTACGAACACCAGTCTTAATATGGATAATCCGGCCTTGCCTCCACCCATCCATCAGTGGGTCCCTGCAACTCCGCGCTTCTCTGGCTCACGGAGGCATACGCTAACATGGAATGATTAAATCTGCATCTAGACACCACTATCATAATTCTGTTTATACATTTCATGGTATCATCAAATCTGTTTACAGAAGTTGGTCGACCGAAATATAAATACATCTCATACTCATAAAGTTCTCAGTATAATGCAGGTAAAAGGTGATTTACAAATGATGGCTCTTCTTAATTTACATTTTCTATACCCTCCCAACTTTATTTTGGCAATGGGATTGTAGATTGATCGTGTATGTCTGTGGCATGTTTTGCTGTGAGTGGTGCAGGGGCATTGGTTAGGATCAGTGACATAATGAATTTCTCAATACGCTGGGAACTTTGGCTCAGAGGCTGAGAATTGTTAAGAAGTGGATTTTGAAGCTGAACAATGAGCACAAAGATACATCAATGTCCACATAATACAGGTTGGAAAAATTATCGTCCATCTCAGGCTCTGCACTTAAATCCCATTGAAATCCTGTAGTCTGGACTGGACAGGACAGTCTGTAAGTGTATGTTCCAGGATATCGATGGTCTTGAAAACCTCAAAGCAGTCAAAAGTCCCCCCGATGTGTTTTCCCGGCTCATAAGAGATTATTGGGAAAGAGTCGCTGGTTTTATCTGTGCCAGGGTTGTTTGCTCAGAGCTGTGAACCAGCGGGTGCCAGTAATGACACCTACATTTTTTAAAAATAAATATTTCATAAAAAAACATTGAAACATGTATCACTTGAACAGTTAGGTAATCTCTTTAGACTTGGAGCCGAAGCCAGATGGGGTTTGGCCAAATGCGAATCATATCATCTGCTCAGCCACCTCCAGATGCACTGCGTACATTTGCCTTGGCCTCGTGGATGGCGTGGTGACTGTATGGGACCGATTTTGCGGTGAGCTTTAATTCTGTAAGTGTTGTACTGCTGTGGCTGAACATATTTTAGGTCTGTGCAGAAGTAAGTATGTCAGGGTTTATGTGCTGTAATGTTTCATTTAGGGTCGGAGTGAAACAGTACATTCATAATCACAAATCACTGGCATAAATTATGGAAACACTGCGATTAAAGAAGTTCAGTATTCATAAGCCACTTTTTCAGTGCACTGCATTGTTGTTTCTCAGTACTACTTTCATATTTAAAAAATGTAACCCTAAATTAGTTACCAAAAAAGAAACATTTTAAAGAATCTTTTGTCAAAATTTTAAAAAATTAAAGAATGAAATATTTTCAATAAGTGGTAATGATTTTGTGACTGATTAATCTGAACATTTCATGGCCAGAAAAACATTTTTTTTCTATGATTGTTAGCATTTCAAGTTGAAAAATTCCTGTCAAAAATTTTTCTCACTGCTGCTGCTGCAATAAATTCCAATAAGACACAGTAACCTGTTCAACGCTGTGGGTATTGACTTGCTAGTACTGTCGCAAGTGCCCGCTCAACCAGCTGTTCATATCCTGAGCTTGTTGAAATTATTTTGCATGCACTGATATGCACTAAAAGGACGATCCAAATTTAATATACTCAAGTTTCACTGCAGTGGTTTGACAAAACGACTCTTGCCACTAACCCAGTCGAGTTCCTCAAGAGCACCACTGCAGGCTATACTTTGGTGCAAACCATTATTTACGTGAAGGAACAGTAAGAGATTAAATAAAAATTGTGAATCTCATTAAGTCACTTTCTCCAGGACTAGCGGCTCAGATGGAAAATCTTATTATTTTGTGGATTCATTAAAGCGCTGGGCCTCTGGGCAGTAATGGTTAGGACTCGTCTGTGTATTCCTTCTGTAGTTCATTCATTTTGGTATTTGAGGTCACTCATTCGAACAAATTGAAACTAATCAAGAAAAACACAAGTGTGACACCCCAAGTCCTACAGGACATCATGGACTCCAAATGGCGAAGTCACTTTGGGCCAAAACGTTCTCAGAGTATTAAGCACAATATCTGAATTCCGCATGTGTGGTTCTGCACCATGAATGCAGACTGAAACCGTTTTAATGGTTAAATTAGATTTGACTACTTTCTGCTCCTTGTTGAATAGATTGTTTTTTGGGGTTTTTTTTGTCATCTTTTCAGTTTAAATTCTGTTATGTACTTTAGGGGACAGTCAAGGGAAACCAGAGGGAAAAACAAGCCGTTTATTCTGTTTTTGAAACCTGTGTGTTTTGCTCTTACAGGAATTCCCTGTTCAGTTGTGGCCATTTCAGACAGCAGCATTATCAGCGGGATGCTGTTTCTGGACCATTCTATTTGCCCAAGCGACCCTCATAAAAGCCAGAATCCATCTCGCCCTAACTTGAGTGTCCTTGTAACCTGCAAAAGCGGGGTGTGCCACCTGATCAAAGGCGTGAGGGGAGGACCCCCTGAGGTTGCTAAGATACCTGAAAGGTAAAGTCACTGATTGTGCTCGCTTTGTCCAAGAGTCTCCAGTTCAGTGATTGTCAAGACAGCGGACAGGGACTTTAGAGGTAACTACAGGTAACAGGGGTTTTAAAACTATTCTGATCCAGAGCCCCCTCCCAGGCTCAAAGGCCCAATCATTTGTTCAAGGAGATCATATCAAAGAAAAGAGTTTAATCATAAGAACAGGGCTGTATGGGCTACAATGTATGTGAATGGGGAATGCAAGTATGCATTATGTTTATGCAAAGTCAGTGGTTTCATTCATATATGCACAGTGGACTAAACAAACGGGAAAACCGTGCATTTTGTAGGGTGTGCGATTGTCAAGCTAAGTGAGAACCTTGACGCGGATGGAGTTAGTTCAGTATCAGGGCAGGGTTGATTCACCTACATTGCTCCTCGAAGGTACACTGCCTGTCCAAAACAAAAAATCGCACAGACGAATATTTAGTTGGAAGCCTCTCTAGCTTTGATAACTGTGTAAATTCAAAGTGGCATTGTTTTTACAACTACATGCAATGTCAGAACCTTCATTTTCAGAGTTGCATTCATTTTTGTCCGAGTTCTTGCATTGACGACAGGATACTTGAACCACTCTGTAGGTTTCAGCAGCACATCCCACAGACTTTCAATGCGGTTAAGGTCAGGACTTTGTGGTGATCAATTCATGTGCAAAAATGATCCCTCATACCTGTTTTTTTCTCATTCCTTGTTTTCTTTGCTTGATGCAGGCTAATTGCTTGCCCCTTCTGAAACACTGTTACATCTTTTCCACCCCAAAAGGATATGCCTTCCATCATAATTTTTTCAGAAATTGAAGTTACGCTCCTCATCACTTACGGTTAAAATAATCATTGCCAGCTGAAACAAATTAATCGCTGCAATAATGATCCAATCGTAGTTGGATCAATTTAAATCCAGAAGGTGATTTTTATTTTTTTTAAAACAGGCAGTGTATAATGGCCTTTAAGAGTCCAGTCGAGGCGCCAGATCTTTGAGCAATTTCTACTAACTTGCACTTAAGTGAAATTCATCTCTCATTAGTTCTTATTTGAACCATGGGGGGGGGGGGTGCAATTTCCTGTGAGGACACTGGTTTTCACTACTTCAATAATCTTCACTTGGTAGGGAACTCAAAACAACCCTTGAGGAAAATCTGTGTAAAATTTACTATTTCAAAATGAAATTAACATTCAGAAGGCCTTATTTGATTTCCCCTCATTCATTGTAAGTGAGAATGACTAAAGCTTTTAGTTAATGACAGAAGCAGCTTGTTCAAATGGCTGTTTAATGTCTTTCACTAGAACCGCCGACGACGGGACACTTCCAGCCACGGTCTGGTCTGTGCACATTCTGCAGAAGCTGGTGAGCTTTGTTTCATGCGATAAATGTGACTGATGAATTATTTTTCATGATATATGATACATGATAGTTGAAGGTCCTTATTTGGAAGAAAGAGAAAGGGAAAAAGAAGAGCTGCGAAGACAAGAATTTAAGACAGAAAAACAGTAGAAATAAAAAATAATATATTGCATTGTAGAGGATTGTGGAGAATGAAAGTGTCCAAATACCACTGATTCATTTTTAGGGAATGTTGTTCTCAAAGTGATGGATTATAAGCTAACATATCTGTTGGCAAATTGAAAGTGTCTACCCATCTTTGCTCTTGAAGCAACTAAGCATAACACAACCAGGTCACCTGTTAAGTTTCACTTTATTATTGCAATTTATTGCATCATTATTCATCTTAAACTTCTCCTGTATCAACATTTTGAATTTGCTTCAGTCATCACATTTGAAATAACCATATATTTTCAGTAAACAAATGCAATTTAAATCATCAATCAACCTGTTGTGGGGTTTTGAATATAGCCGAGAATGAACTTTTCAAATCACTCTTTTTGTTTTGTATTTTCCATAATGTGCCAGTTTTTCGGAGTTGTTGATCCATTGTCTGTTCATGCATGTTTCATGGTGTTTGCAGGTTCTCTTCATGTTCAGGAATGGAGAAATCATCATCCAGGACATGAGTAAAGGTGCTGATGTGTACAGTTTGGCCCTGCCTCCTTCGCACTGCATAGCCCCTCAGTGGAACCCTGTATGTGAGCTGGACTCTCAACGCCTGTCGTTATTTATCCGAGGTATGTTTGGCATACCTTTTTAGGAAACCATTTTTTCCTCATCTGCATAGAGTGGCTTGATTTGTTTGCATTTAGATAATGAATGAATGGATGATTAATTTCCCTCATCAGGGCTTTCTCACAGACTGAATTGGTGGAGCCATAATGATGTTTTTTGGGGGAGGGGGCAATTTATATTAACTCTATGATTGTGGTTGTGCTCCTACCCGATGAAATTAGGTGGATTGCTTGAGTACAACGTGACATCGCCTTGAGATCCAGCCAGGAAAGGAAAATCTTTAGATTTGTGAATCTATGAAAGATTGTTTAGGTTCCCAGTGACTTACAGTAAATAAAAATAGTATTTAAGAAAATGGCAAACTATTACTGTCCATTTCCCAATGAAGGATGTAAAAATCAACCAAGATTGGTGCAAATTGGACTGAAAAATCAAGTAAAGTAAAGTAAAGCGCATCGCTGGGAACTTCCATTGTATTAGGAGTCAACCTTCTGAACCATGGATGCCTGTCCTTTAAGAAAAGAAATACATGAATCTGCTCAGCAGTAATTACAACAAAGGGTCGCCTCTTTTATAAATATAATATGCAGCATAGACAATTTTTGTCAAATAAAAAGCATCTAAATTTAATTTCCGTCAATAACTTCCATCAATAACACTATGGTTCATGTTCAAAACCTCCTGAACAGCAGTGTAAATGAGATGGACACACCTTACTTGGGAGGTATTTGTGTTCTTGTTTCTACGAGTGTGTTGTGTTTGTGTGTGTTTCAGGGGACCAGGTCACAAGTGAAGATTTCCCACTGGAGAGTGAGGACAGCGAAAGCTCACTGTTTGTCTTCCATTTGCTGAAGTCTTTGGAAACAGATCAACATTGCAGGCCTCTAGAAGAACCCTCAAGAGCAGAAAAGAATAGTGGTTCTGTCAGTTTCAAAGAAACTGTCAATCTCTGTTTGCGGGAAAGGTTTGTATTATTCATGCTCCTTGTTATGATTGTGAATTTACACCTCCATTACTCCAGGCATAAACAGACCTTTTAGGTTGATCAGTTTGCAACCGGATAGTGCTGTATCACATAGGAAGACAAGAGTAATACCCATTAGACTCACTGAGGACCAATTACCATCCAATGCATAATGCCCACCGAGAACAAAATTGTTAAAGCAAGAGGGCTCACAATCTATATGCAGTAACACAGTCATCTTGTGGAACCAGATCAAAAATATACTTCCAACCTGTTTAGATTTGGTTCCATTAATGAGCTGAATTAACCCTTTCATGCATGGTCACTACAGTGTACAGCTGTTTTAAAGTGTTTTTCTCTATATATGCCTGTAATTTTGGGCACTGCTGCATATAGTCCACTCTAATGGGAAGCTACTGCATCATCCCATACAAAAAATCCCATTGGCAGGTCATTACAGTGGGAAAAAGTGGTTATTTATAGAATAAAGATTTTTTTTTTCTTCAAAACTTGTTTTACATCCCTAAGGATGTATAAAACCACTTAGAAAAAAATCCTGACTGAGTTTATCATAATGCATGCATGAGAGGGTTAAAGGGTCCCAGAATTTGCTCAGAACTATACTTTCCTATAATTTTGTGCAAAAATGTGTTTAATTCACCTGATAGCGAGCGTCTGGCCTTTGTTAAAGTAATCCAGCCACATGACACTCGCAGCACATCATGGTACTGATTAAACAGCCTGGGCTATTTTCTGGAATAATCTTCTTTGGGTATGTTTAAGCTTCAGGCCCACTCTGTATCCAAGTACAGGCTCAAAACATGCCTCTGTCAGTCTCATTAAGGTTAGTATTGTCTCGGAGGGTAGCCATTATTTGTACCTTTTTCTCTCAGAAAAACCATGGCACCGTTATATTGTATACTGCATATTAAATGTTTAGTTGATCCACGTTTGGCCGATTCACAAAAAACAATGGACCAAGTTAATTTCTACTCACACTGGACGCAGGTCACCAAGTTGAAATCCCTTCATACCATAGCTGAGTTAGATGAATGGTATATGGGTTCGTCAAGCGTTATGACTGCATGTCTAGATTTAAGCTCTTCAGTGTAAACCTCTTCAGCGAGTATTAACTGAATAAATTAAAATATTAATTATTCCTTTTTAATTCCGTATATGTTTGTTTATAGAGTGCCTGACCCTCCCTTTTTCTCCTCTGTTCCAGCCACTCCTCCGTCGCTCAGCCCAGTTACTTGTCATGAGGTCATGGAGTACTGCAGCCCGGGCCGAGCTACGCCTGGACACATCCTGGAGCCTCTCGATAACAACTCACCATACTTTCCCTTATTTTAATATTATTTTGCCTCCTCCTACACAGGAGATGGGAAGCATACTGTATTCCGGTTGTCCATCCATGTGTGTTTGTCACACCGTCCAGCATACTCATATTTTCCGCGCCATATCTACTGAAAGAATGAAGGAATTTTCACCAAGTCAGAGATGGTAACTCTCCACAGAGGGCAGCTGAACTGATCAGAGTTTGGAGGTCTTCAGATCAATGATCAAGCGCACATAATTTCAGCCGTATGTGGGGGCCGAAGATCAACTTTTGGGGCGTATGAAGCTATGGCAGGCAAAGGCATATAAATCAATGCTTGGTGATGAATTTTACCTTGATGTTTCTTCATAAACTAATTGGGGTAATAATCGTAAGCAATGGAACTACACTGCCCGGCCAAAAAAAAAGTTGCACACTCAAATATTTAGTTGGAACCCCTGTAGCTTTGATTACTGTGCAAATTCATTTTGTCATTGTTTTGACAACTTTATGCAATGCCAGAACATTTATTTTCGATCATACATGCCATAATTTTTGGCCGAGATCTTGTCTTCTCGGCATAATGGTTGAACCACTGTGGTCTTTCTTGAGCACATCCCAATAACTTTTACTGTGTCTAAGATCAGGACTTTGTGGTGGCAAATATGTTTGTGAAAATGATTCCTCATACTTGTTTTTGCATTCATGAGTTTGTTTGCTAAAATAGAGGCCAATAAGTTGCCTGTTCTGAAATACTGTAATATCTTTTCCACCAGCAAGGGACTTTTTTTTTGGCCGGGCAGTGTATTTCATGTGTTAGGCCCACAAAAATGGCTGCATCTTATCCTGTGGCTTCTCACCCCTTTTGTACCCGGAACATGATCTGCCGCGGCGGCCTACAAGGGTGTTCTGTACTGTACTACAAGTACAGGGGTAAGTAGATGTTGATGTAGAGGTGTCAGGAGACTGTCAGGTTCATTATTGGAATAAATCTATGGCTCAGTTCAGCCCCTCAGCGCCAGAGTTATATATTGGGAAAAAATATATTACAGCCGGTCTAGTGCCCTCAGTGCTTGTACCACTCAAACAAAGAATGTTTTCTGTTTAAATGACTTGCTATGTCCGCTACTCGTACGTTGGTTTATTTGTCCTGCAACTGTGGTAGATATTTACACAGTGGTGTAAATATTAATATATGAACATTAACATCCTTGACTGGAAATGCACTGAAAAGGGGATTTTAGAAAATGAATGAAAATATTGTTGAGAGAGTCAAAATGCCAACACACTATGTTAATGTTTCAGTTGAACCAACCAAAATCATGTATTAATTTGATTAAAAGTCAATTTCCTCAAAATCAAGGCTTCACAGTTAATTGCACCCCTAGTTTAGGATTTATGCAACCAGCTCTGGTAGGGATAAGAGAATGGACAAGGGCACAGTACTGGTTGACAAGGTTATGGGACACGTGGAGAGATTTTACACTATTTTTTTATGTAGATCATTTTTAGATAAATCACATTCTTGGGTTTGTGCTTATCAACTGCCCTCCTCAGTACAACCTACAGGTTTCTGATCAGACTTTCAGGATGACTTTATATGGCTTCAATGGACAAAAACTTTCAATTAATTTTATGTTCAGTTTGGAGACTGACTGAATAGTTACTTTATACTGTCAAAGTATTACTTAAACTGTCAAAAAGTTTGAAGTACAGTACAATATCCACTTGCATTTGATGCAGAGGTTTGTCCTGGGCGTCAAAAACAGTTGCTTGGTAGTAAAACATTGTATTATTTATAATTCACACCAAAGCAAAAGCCTCTCCATTTTAGATGTTTGGAGAGATGGCGGTCAGCTTATATTTGGCTGTAGGAAACATCAAAGCGTAGATATTTCATGTTTGGTTAAATTTACATGTTTGGACATAAAATAATGTTTTTTTTTCTGTTTTTAATGTAGTTACGGGCGAAGAGACTTTTCGTATTTGTCCTATATGATTTTATTAACATTTTCCCTGATCAGCTGACCTTTTTTGGAGCTGAAGTTGTAAAACTTCTCTGTGCATGAGAACCGCAACTCAATTACGATTCAATTTTTTAAAGTGATTTGCAAATTCCTTTTTTTGCATTTATGTCTGAATTTTACTCACTGTTCCAATTCCTATGCAGTTAAGGTTGCAGTTATTCTCCCTTTGTAAAGTTTCTCATTCTGAAAATGAGGCCTTAAGAACTACGACATATATTGCACCAGCAGATGGCACTAAATACATTCAGGACAGATACCAGTCCTGACTGCACAGGCAACATCCAGTCAGTCATACGAGTGGAAGCAATCACTCCATCTAATCTTGTCAAACGTCTTTTCTTGCTCTGGTTTGGCACTTGAACAGAGGATGAAGAGATGAAGAAATGAAAATTTAAACGAGAGGCCATCTAGGATCGCACCAGCTGTTACAGCGATGCTGGGATTGTTTTCATTATAGCGGTCATCATTATAACATGTTCAGTTATAGGTGTGTACTCAGAGTACTCCCTGTGGAGTGAGTTTGTACTCAGACCACACCCCTTTTTCACCTCCCAATTATTCACCGGTAATGTTTTGTGACTGCATCTGAAAAGGTTGTGAAGCTATTGTATTCACAAGAATCGTCCATAAACAGAACTGCTGACAGACAGATGGACACATACGAACACCTGCAAAATCTTTCTGAGCAGTTTTATAGTGATTTCAGAATAGACTTGTTGAAGTTTTCCCTGATGACACACACACATACACACACAGACCACCTGAAAACAACATCAGCATACACCGGCTAGTAAACATGCATAATAGGTTTTGCACCTCTCACACATAGTGTTTCATTTACAGCAATTAACGTACAACAATTAACGTCTGTACTGAACAACCAATACATCAAAAAATGCAAGTAGACTCAGTGTTTAACTCTGGGCTATGTACTGTATGCGGCAAGTTAGTTCTCCACCTCTGTACGGACCCAAAACTCCTGTGCGTCATGGGCACCTATCTTAGTCTCAAGCAGTACACCACTTCTACCTAAGAAGACAGAGAGTGCAGGATTAATGTAATCATAACACCACTTTATAACATGAGTGGCAGGAACAGGCCACTGAGCCCAACCAGGCTCAGCATTATCCTGTCACTAAAGTGAACCAAATACTTCAGATACGAGAGGAAAGATGGTATCCAGCCCTACTTCAAGCCTGGACTTGAAAGGTCCCAGAGTTCCTGCCTGTATGATATATGCCAGGCAAGCTATTCTGTATTGTAATCACTCAATGCATAAAAAATGTCTTTATATCAGTGCCCTTGTTTAACTTTCATTTGCAACCCCAAGCTCTGCAAATGGAATGTGGTCCAAGGAATCCTGCATAGTTAACTTTTAAAATCCCTTTAACATACATAAAGACCTCAATCAGATTGCACTGAAGTCACATTTTACTAAGGCTGAAGAGATTAAGGTTGTTCAGCCTGTCCTCATAGCTTTTGTCTTTTATACCAGGAATCAACTTTGTGGCTCTTCTTTGAACTTATGATGCCCAGAACTGCACACAATACTCTCAATGTGGTCTGACTGTATTGTACAAGAGAAGAATAACTTCTTTAGATTTATACTGAATACATTTGGCTATATGTCAGCATCCTGTTAGCCTTTTGAACTGCTACTGCACAGTGGCGAGAACCTGCAAAAGTTTGGTCAACAATCACTCCCAGATCTTTTTTTAAGTAAAGCACATTCCAGTTTTAAACCTCCCATAAGGTAATCCTGTCTAATGTGTTTATTTTCGACATTACAAACTTTACATTTGGCTATGTTGAATTTCACTTGCCTTGGTTCTTCCCGCCTCTGAATTTTATCTAAATAATTCTGAATCACCTTAGCAGATTCCAAACTGTTAGCCAAGCCTCCTAATTTATCATCAGTAAACCAAACAGACTATGTGTTTACACTGGCCTGGTATTAACTATGGACTTCTCAAAAATACTCATGTCTAAATAATTTTTAACCAAGTAAATCAGGGATTCTCCCTGCAGATTAGTATGGCATATCCAGCAGCAGTTACTCATGCTAATAAAGAACATACTTCGTTATACGGAACAAAATACCAGAGTCATCTTTCAACGCCAAAAATCCAGGGCACATAGGAATCTGTGCGTCTAGAAAATCCATAGCTGTCCATACCGTATAATTCCAAAGATCTTTTATTGGAAAGCACTCCTGCCCGATGAGCCATGGAGACCAATGAGCCATATCACAAATTTGTAATCAATTAAAGTCAGTTAAACAAAAATAAGGCCCATTGTTCCTCATGCCTCATCAGACCACAGCCTCCCCAGCCATCAACTCTTAAGGAACAGTGTTTACAAACTTAAGGATCTTACAGTTTCTTTCAGAGTCTGTAGCATGGGGTAATGTATTACATCATATAATTACAGAATTGACTGACATGGGGCAACGTGAGTGGCATCAATACTGTCCACCCAGTCGCTTATCTGGGTGAAATCAAGCTGCCTTCAAACAGTACGTTACCTCAGAATTGGCTACAACAGATGGTGAAAAGATTCTTAAAAGCAGTCAACAAGAGACATTTCAATCATGCTGCTGTCTCTGAGCGCAGAAAAGTACTTTGTTTTACTTTCTTAAGGTTTTCTATCCTGAAAATTAAGCCTGAAGAATTACCATGTATAATACACCAGCAGATGGCACTAAACGCATTTAATAAAGATACCAGTGCCAACTACAGAGGCGCTTCATTCAATCCGTCATACTCAAAGAAATGTTTACTCTGTCTTATCAAGTCACATCAAAGAACTGAAAAAAATTTAACTCAGTAACATGCATCTGAAGTATGGAGCCAGTCAAAAATAGCCCATCATTTACCGTAGGTGATGTAAATTGCAATTTCATTTGCTTGTTTGAACTGCAAATGCACCGATAAATACTAGCAGACTTTAACGGTGGACTGCACAGTATGTGCCACCATTAGTTCTCGTCCTCTGTTAAATCCCAAATTTCCCATTCAATATTGGCCCCTATAGGGATTCCAAGCCATACACCAGTACACCCAGAGAAGACAGGAGAGTGTGGGATAAAAATAATCATCACACCACGTCATAATCGGACAAATGATCTGCTTCCTCATGAATATTCAATAACTGTTTCAGGTGTACGACCTATTGAGAGGATAGTGTAACTGTGAGCGCAAATAGAGCAGCTCTTAACCGCTTGCATCTATGATCTGCCGGGAAGGGTTAATTTCATGATTTTGTAAATGTGTTTTAAGACTAACTTGAGCTAAATTAAGTATTCCCAGGTTTATGCTGTTGACATATGCATATATATTTTGAAAAAATATATATGCATATTTTGTTATTCAAATTTGGGTGGACAATCAGTTTGAAGGTCATGCAATATGTTGACATACTAAAGAGATACACAAAACAAAAGCATCCTTTTTGCTTCAAGCAGAGCAGCTGAAATAATACTGTGCATCATTGTGGGAGCATCCAGCAACAAACTTTGACATAAGTTCATTCAGATTGTGTGTTTGCATTGGCCTGGTGTAACCTTTCTGTGGACCTCTCAAAAATACATACCTCTAAAAAATAGGGTAACATGTATTCAATGTCAATTCACCTGAAGAAAGAAGGTTTTAACACCCACCATCTCTGATGTTGCTGGAGCTTCATGGGACAGTGTACACTGATGAAAGAGGTGTTCTTCACAGTTTTTTTTTTTTTTTTTTTTGTGAAAATGGGAATTGGGTTCATAAACAATAATTATTTTATTTGGGCCATATTGAATGCAGATTTTTTTAAACTTACTGACTCAGATTTGGACCAGCTTTGGCAGTAATACTCTTTAAGTGTCATAGAATCCAAAACAACAACCAAACACCCCTCGTTAAGCCACTGGACCCCACAATTTGAATATTTAACTGAACTGTATACAATACAATTGCTCTATGTGGGCCAAAACATATAGAGTTTAACTCAGATTAATTTCTGTACACTTGATTGTTTTCATTAAAACTTTGAATGGTTATTTCTTTCTGCTCTGAAAATAAAATCTTAAGATTTTTGACATTATTATAACCATTATCATCGCAGTATCTACACAGTCCACTAGATAGTCCTTCTAGCAGACCCCCTCCATAATTATGAGAACAGGCTTTGGATCGAAAGGGGTCAAAAATAAATGAGATGGTAATGAAAAATAGTGAAAAATGGGATTGTGGTCTGAGAGAGTCCACTTGTGCTCTTGCCGAATGAAATTAAGTTGTAGCTAAGGCTAACCAACCTTTGCTATAGCCTCTAACCTGCACCGATGCCATAGATTGGATTGGGACGGTGAACGTGTGTAGGATATTGTTTTCAGCCCTGGTCACATGGATGGCTACCTCGATGAGAGTGCCAGCAATCTTCCTTCAAGTAAAGCTGGTTTTGCTCCAGGACAAGTTCCCACAATGGAGGAGCCCCATGGTAATTTAACCACCTCGAGCTCCATCAATAAAATCAGCCACAGACATCTCCTTACTGGTCTCTTTTTTGCTGATCGCTGACCTGCCACCAGGACATCAATGCATAACATTCACCGCCACCATGAGGAGATATTGACTTGTGGTGCCTGAGTCATGGCAGTCCGTTGTTCAAGTTGAAAGTGAATTTAAAAATGTATTGATTATGCATACAAATTCAAAAGGGTGCAAAACCTCCCTCTCTCTCCCCAGATCTCTCTCTTCCATCCTCTGCCCTCTTCTTCTCAAGGTTGCAGAAATTTTCCTGACTGCGGCAGATAAGAAACATTTGTCAGCTAAATGGATCCAATAAAACACAGTGATTGGTTTTCCAAGGGGCAGGTCGCACTTCCCACCACCAACGGTCACCTGAAGGGCACCCCATTGGTGTGTCACCCAGCCTTGCTTCTGAGGTGTCCGCATACGGCTAAGGCCTGTGATAACATCTACATTTCTGTCACTAAAGAAGCCCGTACAATCAATAAACTGAATTTAATAGGAAATGCGTTATTTGTTTATTAGATCTTACTAATCAAGGACCATTGTACTGGCAAATTTTAATAAGCATAATTCAATTTTACCCATAGGTGGTGCTGGTATTGACAAAAAATATAAAATTTGCTAATTTTTTTGCAAAAATATAAACAACTATTTGGCCAACTGTGGAAATTATGATGATTCACTCGAGCCTTTTTGCTCTTTAATGTTTTTCTTTTATGTTTAGCAAATGAAGGCTTTTTTTTTTTTTTTTTTACAATTTTAGCCAAATCACTGCCTTGTACTAGCAAACTGTCTTTGGTATGGTCCAATTTTACCCATAGGTATCACTGTAATTTAAAAAATGAGAAATTGGAAATACCTGAACAGGTATTTGGCCCATTGGTAATACTCTTTTCGATTGACTCTAGACACTATACTTCAAGTATTTGGGCAATTTTGTGAGCCCCTTTGCTGATTGTGGCTGCCATTTTGAAAAATTAGAAAAACTGACATTTTTCATACCTCCTATCATTGAGCCAGTTGATTCTAAATTAAGTTTGTCACACCTGCAAGGCGTCTTAATTTAGTATATACAATATGGCATTGCTAGTACAAAGTGTATAGGTGTGTAATTTCATAAAATTTGAAAACAAAAATGCCATACAGGAAGTATAAATGCTGTACTTTTTGGATAGAGAAGGCAAATCTTCCATATACAGTATATGTTCATAAACACATTCTGATCAAGTCTTAACTGGAGAATCAATTCTCTCGTCACCTGAGCTGCATACAGGTCCCTAAAGTTTGCAAGAGTGAAATAAATGCCTCACTTTTTCATATTAACAAGGCAAATTCCTCACACATGTTCAGAAACACTTCAGGATCAGCTCTTCATTGGAGAATCAACTGTTCTGATGTCACATGGGACGTAGAAAGCAATCTTTGCTTGGCCCCACAAATTCTGTTTGCAAATTTAGATTGCATCATTTATTAATGTTCATGCGCAATTTGGAATATTGTAAAATAAATAAAAGTAAGGCAACTAGGTGCTTGCTTTTTTGTGTTTTCTCAACTTGAGTTTTTGAGTTTGCACAAATTTTTTTTGAAAGAACTCAGATCTTGAAGTCGATCCAACTCAAAATTATTGGTCAGCTAGTTGCTTTACTTTTTTAAGTTGAGTTTTAATTATCTACAGTGAATCAGAATACTGCCATACATACATAGCTGGAGTTATTTCCTGTAGACTAAGAGTGGAGAGAAGGCATTTCCTTCTGGTTTTCAAGCCATCCATTTATTCATTTAATTATTCAATTAGTAATCAAGCATTTCTTGATTGAAATTACTGTTAAAGTGCAGGTGACATATCCTCTGTCTCTCGTAATTTATCAAGTTGAGGCAGGTTATGAGCAGGTGTACTTCGGTGCTCCCAGAACCAAACTGCCATCCACGCTGATTGTCCAAAAAGTTTTATACTTGGTTCGTATCCATCCACTCATTTATCAAACCAACTTATTCCTCGGCAGGATTATGGGCTTGTGGAGCTTATCTCTGCATGCAATAAGCAAAAGGCATGAACACGACCAGGGCAGTCTGCCAATCCATAGCAGAGATCACACACCATTCACTCCTGCAGTCAAGCTTGAGATATCCTGAGACTCAAATCAGCCTGGTATGTCTTTGAGCTAGCTAACACACAGTCTGCAAACTGTACCCGAAGGAAACCCACAAGAACACTGGGAGAACATGCAAACTTCACACAGCTAGGTCCCAGGCCAGATTTGACCCCGAAACCTTCTAACTGTGAGGAAAACGCACATCCACCTGCTTGATTGTACATATCCTCAAATTAAAGCTGGACATCTGCTCTTTTAACTTTTTTACCTGTTTCATGTCAAATCCACTGCGCTGGAGCGGAGGACAGGAGCGCCATATATCAGGTCAAGACGCAGGCATGGACTGCAGTGTTCTGCGTGTGTTTTCATGTAGAAAAGATACAGAGCACTTGAGATAGGCTTTCATTTACAGCATAGACACAAGGCACAACTGGCCAGTGCATTTATCCAATTTGAAAACCAATGCATTTTTCGGAACATTTCACATGCATATCATTTATGATGTGTAAAATGGTGCTTTTCATTCATGACTTGATCAAACACTCAGCACTAAAATCTTATTTTATTCAGTAATACTCTATATTACTGATAGAACCCCAGCCTGTCCAAAACACAGAAAAATAACAATTCAAAGAAAATATGCGAGTTATGAATTTTAACAGCCTGCAAGCTTAACCCTAGAACACTATCGCCGGGTGATTTTAACCCGAGCAAACGTGTTTACGTGATTTTCATTATGTTGCGTTTGTCTGAGTGTTATGGGTCCCTGGGTAGCTTCAGCATTGTCTTTGAGATCTTTGAAGGCATGGGTGTTTTATTTACCTCAGGGTACTTTTTTCATTTTGTTAGACATGGCACAGTTGAAAATAAAAGAACACCACTAATTTGTCATGTATTGTCATATTTTGATGACAGGTACTTTTTATTGGGTATTTTACTATATCGGGAAAAATCACCCGGCGTTAGTGATGGTGTTACTAATTTTAGCAATAGTGTTCTAGGGTTAAAATAGATATTGCTGAGTATTGTAATGAGAGTCATAGAAACATATTGAAGGATAAAATGGATTAAGAAGATACTTCTTTTCCAGATTATCAGTTTTTTGACAGTCGATGTGAAAGGTGTTTTAAACAAGCACTCGTGTCAATAAAGAATGAAGCATTAGCTACAAATGTTGTCTGAAAACTGTTGTAATGTGACCCTGCAGCAGCTAAGTCTGCCTCCATGTTCAACAGGAATTGGGAAGTAGCAGCGTGACACCAACGCATCGTTTCAATAGTTCTTCAATATACTCTCATTCACTCCCCCTCAGCCCTTGGTATTACATAACGTATACGTCACACGGAGGCTACTTGGATCGTAGAGGGGAAAGTGGGCAGGGATTGAAATGGAACGCACCTACTCTTGCCCACGCACAGCCGAACTATCATGGATCGATCGCCAGTGGCAGACTTACAGCTATACTTTGTTTTACAAATCATCTTAAATACCTGCAGACTCATTTCAGTGGGGTGAAACCACTTTCTGCGTATAATTGCAATAAATTTGGCACTTAGTAGCCTAATTAGCTGCATCGGTTTCTGGTTTAGAGATTAGGCTGTGTATCATGCTTTTATTGGCTTGATGAACAATCACCAATTAGTTGGCTTAGCAATCTAAACCCATACAAAGCCTACAATGACTGAGAAATAATTACAAATTTACCACCTACCAGCTACATTTACGTAATGAATGTGATATTGTAATGATGGAAATTATCTGACACGATGCAAAAATCCTAAACTTCAATCTCTCATTTTAGAATTTTTAAGGCGCGTAATTAACGGCCCTTGATTTAATTGCCGGCTATTGTTTTTAGCATTGAAACGAATACATCCAAAGAGGAAGAGATCTTGATAAAATCAAACTATTCTGACCAATAAAATGATTTAATTGCAATAAGCCACAAAAAAAAAAAAGCGAATCAATGCCGTTTTTTATGAGCTACATATGTTCAGAATCTTCAAAAGACATGCTGTCATTTCTCTCCATAGGAAAACGCTCAATAACTTTGTGAAGGAATGTAATAATGCAATCAAAAATGAAGTAGCAAGTCATTTGATCAATCAGTCTCAGTAACTGAGCAAACCCCTAAAAGATTGTTGATAATGACATTTGTTTTTTATGCAAAATAAGAATTGGATCAAAGAAAGATAAAATACGTGTACATGGAAAAGGCAACTCGATATTCCATCAATTATAAGTAGTTGTTCTTTCCGTAAATACGGTTGTGTATTCCTCAAGCAAACTGTTTGAGTGCCATTAGGAATGCTCCTGTTTATTAGAATAGCACTCAAGAATAAAAAGCCAACTGGATGAGAGCATAAAGGAAATCAAGCAACTTCACAATGATAGCGACCGGCCCCGCGTCAACCGTCGACCTTCCGAAGCGCCGACTAATATGTGCTGCTCTGCAGCTAAAGAACTTGGGTTCCAGAAAACTTCAACACCGAAAAAACCGGAGAAATTCCACCTTTTGAAAATTTTCAACATGTCTGTGTTGACAGCCTCCGTTCCAGACTTCCAATGTGGTTTGCTTCCCTCCCAGGCTCCCACAACAGTATATGCATATATAATTGGCTAGCTCCACAAATGTCGGAGTTTCTCTGAACACAAAACCCGGCTTGAGTGCTCTGACGTTTGTGTGTGAGGGAAGTGAACCACATTAGATGTCTGCAACGGAGGCGAAGTGACACCCCGTGGACACTGATTCTGAGAGAAGAATTGGAACTTTATACTTCTGAATACTTCCACAGGAGCCTACAAGCTGTCAAAAAGTATCTACTCGATCATGAACCTGTGTCTGCAAATGTGTATTTCTGTGTTCACATACATTGACATTCCTCCGTATACACTTGAACCGCATATTGAGATATAAAATGTGTATGAAAATAAAACCTGCATTTATGTGTATCATAGGTGCTGTGATTAACACTGTGACACTTGAGACTGGGCATAACTATAGATGCATGACGTCGCATATATGATTTTAAATTCAAAATGTCAAGGGTGGCACATGCACTAAAACAGCTTGATATACCATTTTGTACACATTTATTTTAATATTAATCTACATATGTATTTTCATACAATATCCATGATTTGTTGCCACGCATTTCGACAGAGTTATTCCCAATAAATCCCCGATTTCATGTTCCCCTGTCATCTTTTCACTAGATTTACCGTACAAGCTGAGATGATAAGAAAGACAATGTATTTAAGACCATGATTGTGGCATTAAGAGAACATCGTCCAGGTTTTTATTTATCTAACCATTTTTTTTTAAACGGAAAAAGATACTTTGCCTGTTATGGTCTAGACCAGAAATCAAGTGTGGAGGCAGGTGTAAAATCCAACAGGTATTTTATTGACAACAATACGGTACAGACTGAGGACGAAACCCCTGATGATGAAGTGGGTGCGGAAGCCCAGATTAAGCACAGTTCAGTACAGGTGTAACAACCAATTGCCAGCCAGTGGCTTCTGGTATGCAGATAGATGTTGTGCAGACTTAATCAGCACTGAACTTCCAGAGGAGGAGGATGTGGCTCAAGGGGAACTTAGTTCCTATCCTGGTGGCCGTAGAAGGATTGGCAGCTTGTTCCTAACAAAGTGGGTAAAGAGAACATACTTGGAAGGGTTAACATGAATACAGTTCCAGCCTGGACCCTGAAAAGGATTGGAAGCCCATTCTTGATAAGTACACTGATGAACAGGCTTGAGCTGGGTTTACTCGAATTTGGTCCCAATCCTGGACCCTGATTTGGATTGGAAGCTTGTTCGAGTAAATTAAATGACAATAAACACTTACAGAAACAGCTGCCACTAAAATACTTGTTGTATTAGATGAAGATGAAGAATATTTACTTATAATATTGACTGGGATCTTACTATGATTGCGACTTTACAATCCAGCTACTTGCACATAAAGCAGAGGGCTTAAATAACAGTCACGCGGTCATTAGAGAACCACCTTGCAATGAAATTCAGCCGGAGTGTGAGAGATGCACAAGACATAAACCAATAGAAAAGACCTACACCTAATACGTACTCAAGTCGCTGAATTGTGAAGAGACACACAAGGAACTCACAAGAGGGTTGTGACACCGCGTCTTCTCAGACAGGTCAATAATATGGGTTAATTAAGATTCTGTTGACACTGAGTGAGACTAACTGTGGAATGAAAAACATTATTATAGTGTAGTTGTTCGAAAAATAGCAGTTTTTCACAAACAAAACATGTTCAAGGAGGCACAGTGGCGCAGTGGGTGGCACTGTCACCTCACACTAAGAAGCTTTTGTGTTCTAATCTGCCTTGGGGCCTTTCTGCGTGGATTTTGCAATGTTCTTCTTGTGTTTGCGTGGGTTTCCTCCCAAAGTCCAGAAACATGCAGGTCAAGGTAAATGAAGAGTCTGTATTGCCCACAGGCTGGCGTATGCGAGTGAAGGGTATGTGCGCCCTGCAATGGATGACCGAACTGTCTGGGATTCGTCCTTGCCTTGCGCCCATATTCAGCAGGGATAGGCATCAGGTCCGTTGCAACCCCAGCGAAGAAGAAGCGGTATAGTAATGGGTGGACAATACTGTAAATTTGTAATTAGGATGAAAGACCCAACTGGGATATGCTGGCTAGCATTTGAGCCAGCAGCATCCTCGAGGCATGTATTTACCGCCACATTTATGGTGACGAATCCAAAGTATCGTATGAATCTAACGTGAGCTGCATCAGCATTGTCAACGGTCACACCGAGCAACGCGTGTAGGAAAGAAGGAATAATGTCGCACGTACTGACAGAAATAACAGCCTTCGGAAATGTGACCGGCTGCCTAATTTCCCGGGGAACATTTATGTAATTGCTTCCCAACCTAATCTGATGCCCCGGGTGACAGAAAATTGTATATTGGCTGGTAAAATGGAACTCTTATCTATTCACCAACAACACGTGCACTATGCGACTCAGACAGCAGACTTCCCTATCGAGGAAAAATCTTGATCGTGGGGTTAGGATAGAGGGGAAAGAGGTTGATCCACAAAAAAATAAATAAATTAACAAAATAAACAGCACTGCCAGCCGAATGCAGCCAGGTGGTAGTGTTTGCAGGCATTTCCAAAGGTAGGGAGGAGTGACATCATCATTTCATGATTAGTTTGTTGCAAATCTTTCCCAGGAACACTTTGAATCAACATATTAAATGAACAATAAAATGTGTACTCAATATAATAGTTTTTTTTTTTCAAGAAAAGCAGTCTAGTGTTTATGGTAAAAAAAGGAATCTGCATCAATAAAGTGTAAAATATTAAATCCCTTAGCTGCTGGTTATCATGATGCAGCGCCCTGAGTGTATTATGGGCCAGTTATGTGGCCCTGTATTTGTACATATTGAAGACACACAAAAATATGCACATATGATGAGTAAGGCATGCTTTTCGATCAGATGCAATGTATTTTCAGGCTTCCCAGGCTTCCCACACAGAAGAACCCTGTCTCACTGAATACCAAAGATTGATTGCAGAAATAGCGCCGGAAGAGGTGGAAACAATGAATAAAATTAATCTGTGAAAAATGTGAGGCTTGTAACATGGTCTTTTCATCCCACTGAAGGGCAGCCAGGCCCACAAAGTCTCAATTTAGCTCCCGGTCTCACTTTCCCATGTCTGTGGTTGAACGGTTTTCTATTTTTTTTCCTCTTCATCTCCTTGTCAATGAATCTAGACTTACATATAACGTCTTAAAACAGGAAATGAGAGTACGATGACTTGTATTGATGATCTGCCGGCTAGCCTTTGACTCACCACGCTGTTGTCTATACTGAAGGTGCAACAGCATGAAAAAGAATGTTGTGTAATTTGAGGCGCAGGAAACTTCCAACTAGAACGACACACACAAGCTCAAAAAACTTTGATAAAGATATTTTATAAGTCGTTTACTCTTTCTGACAGGACCACTTTGTCAAAGTAATTCATTTCACGGTGTTCAAGCATGCACTGACTTCAGCGACATGGCTCTCTTCGGGGAGATCTCTGCCCGTCAAAGCGAGGAACCGAATGCAGGGAGCAGCAACTAACAGCCCCCCAAGAATACAGTCTACATCAGGGCTTCCTAATTCTGGCCCTCGCATCCAGATCCAGCCCTGGTTTTCTCCTCTTCCATGCAATTAATTGAACAGTTATTGCTACTGATTGGTTAGACTGTTATCACACCGGACTCTTAGGTAAAGAGAGGGAAAACCTGCAGTCCTTCGCCCTTGATGACTGTGATTTGGGAAGCCTCAGCTAACTGCAACCATGACTTCAAGGAGGAGACATTAGGCCACATGCAGCAACATTCTCTTAAAATGCACTTGTATTTTCGCTTATTTCGTCGTTAAGAGAAAAATTAAGAGAAGTCAACTCCAGATACACCAAGTGTTCTTACCATCCAAATCTGCTCTTACCCATATGTGCTGAATGATGAATCCCATTTGATCGTAAATTGGAGGCCCTCAACCAACTGTTTGTAATTAGCATAGGTAATGCCCACTGAACACCATATTAGGGCAGGTGTTTTTCCGTGTGCAAATAGCCGACTTGGGCACAACAGTCAGAGAGATGCCTCTGAAAGAAGGTTGTTTTAAGAATTTCAGCAGCAGCTGAAACTGAAGTAGTGTTAAATCTACTGAAACAAAGTAAATGTGATCTTCCAAGGTTTTATAGTCTTAATGGAGATCAATCGACCAATAGTATTTTCTGAACACAAACTGAATTATCCAATAATTAAAAATCCCTTTAAAATATATAATGATATAAATTTCATTCTATTTCATTTGAACTACAAAATGTTGTACAAATAATGTACAAGTATGTGAGACACTGCCTCGCACCCTCAGCCCCAGGGGCTGTTAAGCCCTGGACATCATGCTCTCTCCAGTTATTCAATGATTACTTTCACCTGCTGCTAATCTTCATTATGTGCTTTTTAAGATCAACCTTCACACTCAATGGGTGCATAGTCTTGTAGCAATCATGCCGATGTTGTATTGTTAGACCGATGTATTTTCCGAATTCGCGAAATGTGTAACTAACTAATCTTATGTTCTGTATGTGCAAACAATAGTGTCGTTAACTGATATTAAAAAGAAACCTAACTAGATCTAACCCTGCACTTGAGTCCAGTTCTCATTTTAATGCATCTCTAGGT
This sequence comes from Gymnothorax reevesii, assembly GCA_029721435.1. Taxonomy (NCBI): domain Eukaryota; kingdom Metazoa; phylum Chordata; class Actinopteri; order Anguilliformes; family Muraenidae; genus Gymnothorax; species Gymnothorax reevesii. The sequence continues at coordinate 23,222,838 of CM056574.1, read as the reverse complement.
AGCCTTATGGCATCTGGCAGGCAAAGCCATTACAGAGTAATAAGCCATCTTATAGACCTGGGGTGGGGAACCTTATCCAGATGGGGCCTGTGTGGGTGCACACTTTCATTCCAACTAGGTAGTTACACACCTGATTCAACCAATCAAGGCCCTTAGCAAAGATTCCAGAGGTTGATTAGTAGTATTAGGTGTGTAACTCCTTGGTTGGAATGACAGCCTGCACCCACACCAGCTCATTCTGGATAAGGTTCCCCACCCTTGTTACAGGCTCAGCAGTGATGCCGCACTCAACTGCAGCAGCAGACCAGGATCCCTGCCACGGCTTCCTGCCCGGGCCTTCTGGCCACTTGAGCCGTAATTCCTGCAGTGGCGACGGACGTCAATTCCTGCAGAAATGAGGCCAGAGTCCAGTGCCAGTCCCCCGGAGGCCAGAGTCCAATCCTGGATTTCCGGCATACCGGGAGTCGTGCCCTAAGGGGGGAGGTACTGTTAGGCCTGGTCCTCGCAGCCCTCCTCAGTACACACTCATTATCTTAATTACATCACCTGCAGCTCATTATTACTGAGCTGCAGGTAAAAGTACTGCTTTAAGTGCTCTGAATCTGCCTTCCCACTGCTGGTCAGTGCGAATTTTATCAGTCATCTCTCCTTTTGATTTCTTTTCATTGGGAACATTGTTTCCCTTTCATTTAGCGTCTTGTTTCACTCATTTGTTAATTAAACAAGTCACTCACAGCCTGGCGCATGAGTCTCATTCCTTAAAACCACGGTCCTAGAGCCCGCCGGATAGTCGCAGAAAAGAAGACAGGCTGGACTGTAAAATGTCAAAAACCTGAAAAAATTCCAAGGCCGGATATTCAGTTGACATCTGGCGAGTCATCAACTGTTGCAGAGAATAAGTTTACAAATGGTGAATTCTAACAAATGGGTCAGTCGGTAACTAGACCTCTTGCCGAAAACAGTAGTCCATGGGTGCACAGGGCCGTAACACTAGTGTGATGCATCTCAGAGTCCAGCAACGTTGGCCACTGCAGAGGTTCCTGGAAGACACCTTAACCATATCGGCTCTCATGCGGTGCGAAGACCGCTCCAGGATGAAGGAATCTCTTCATTCAGAGCACATATTGATGGTCCTGATGGATCACAGACATCTCAGCATGATTAGTTCATTGGTTCTGGAGAAGAAGATTGTCGTCCATCCAGAACAAAATTCAAATTACTTTTTAAGACCATTAGTAAAATTCCCTTTCGCCTACGAGAAGAGCAAAAATAAGAAAACATTGGTAATCCCAGATATCAATGGGTACAGAAAAGAAACAATGAGAAAATTGTGGATGCGAACAAAAATAAGAATTGAAGCGCCTATTACTAAAACCCCATAATTCACACTTGACTTGACTCGACGTGTGGGGTTTGTAATGTGAATATAGGCCACTAGATGGCAGTATTTACCTTTTTTGTTGGGCTCAGACTGGAGTCATGTTTAGACATGTCCTGGACATGTCTGGGGCAAGTCTCAGAAAATTAAAAAAAAGAGGTCTAAATGTGGGTGGGGTCTGCAAAAGAGTATATAAGGAAAAGAATTGAGACAGTAAAGTAGTAGGAGAAATTGCAAGAAGATGACCAGACCTGCCATTCTGTTCAAGACCTGTGACGTTTCTTTTGTGGATTTCTTTGCCTGTGTTTGAGCATTTTCATTATCCAGGACGTCACCAAGCCACCCCACAAAAAGGGATTGTAAATATTTATTTTTTTTCCCTATTCAATCTTGGTCTTTAGGTTAGTTAGTTGTTATTGTCTTTGTTTAATTAAATGTGTTTTAGTTGTTAAAACTGTGTTTGTCATCCCTTGCTGTTGCTGTTGTGTTATAAATGTAATAACAAATTGGGGCCATAACAGGTTTTAGTAATCAGTGCTTCAATTTGTATATTGCTTCTTGCATGAGGCTCATGGTTTTCAACCAATGTAACGGAGTTAAAATGCAATTTTTTAATGTTTACCAGGTAGGTGGAGCTGGGGTGGTGGAGGGTTAGTGAAGTGAGCTTGGTGGAGCATCTCTAGATGGTGAGCTTAAACAAGACTACGGATTTGATAATCAAGCAATTGCCCAACAAGGAGAAGTCAGGTCAGCTTATCAACAGCTGGTCAGCTAGCATGACGGCGAAGCCTATCAGAACAAACATTGCTTTATTGATTTTAGTTAGTTTGCGATGTTTGCAATTAAAATGAAAAAAGATTTGCAACGTACATTCGCATTATGCCTGGCTTCGCATTTCAAAAATCCACAATATCAAGAAGGGTATAATTTTTATATCCTTTGTTCAATAGATACACTTCTGATGAGTAAAGTTTTCTATGTTTTTCTTTTACCTCAAACTTAGAAGCAGAACTCAATTGCTTTCGTTGAATCATTACCAGATCTGATTATTCGCCCAGAATGGGAATATCCAGTTGAGAACATTTTGTTATGGCCCCAATTTTTTACGGCAAATCGGACAGTAAGGGATGACAGACAAAATTTTAAAACTTGAACAGATTTAACAAAATAAAGCACTGACCAAGATTGATAATATAAAAAAAATGAGATAGTTACAGAGATGGGGTTTCTTTTTGCAATGTTCTGGGACAGGAAAATGCTCCAACACAGGCAAAAAATCCACAAAAAGCTTTGCAGGTCTTGAACAGAGTGACAGGTCTGGTCAAATGTATCCTTCTCCTTGCAATTTCTCCTACTACTTTACTCTCTCAATTTTTCTCCTTATATACTCTTTTCCAGCCCCCTCCCACCTTTTAGACTTTTTTTTTAATTCTCTTGGACTTCCCCTCTCAGACATGCCCAGGACATGCCCAAAACCTAGCTCCAGACTGGCTTAACAAAAAAGTCAATACTGCCATCTAGTAGCTTCTTTTTTTTCCCACATTACAATTCTAACCACATGTTAGCGATCTTATGATTTATCATAATGCCTCACAAAATGCTTGTTTGTAACACAAACCTTTGCTGCATACAGTCTGTTCTCATTTATTTTCTGTATTTCATTTTGACATTAATACCCCTCATCAATGCAGTGCAAACTCATACAGCCCTTCCATGGGTAAAATATGCTTTTTATTAATGCTAGTTGTTGACTGTACTCTCAATGTATGCAAATAGTGCACATAAGGTTAAGAGAAAGTTGCAGTCAGTGCGCAATTCAGGTAAATAATGCTTTTTTCCTGAGATGGTGAATTCCATAGTGCATATTTTTGCATTTAAAATAAAATTAAAATATTGTTGGAATCTTAGTTAGTAGCATGACACTTGGAAACATGAATTATTTTAGTCTTCCCCATTCTATATATTTGCCTAGTAAACATTTCACATTCATAACATGAATGATGTGTGAAATGGTGCTTAACATTTACGACTTGATCACCCAGCACTAACACTGTAGTGCACGTATTTTATTCAATAATGTTGTTGAATCTGATTTAATCCGTTCATGTTATATTCATGTCACATATAAAACTACAGCTCTATGCGGCATTCCTGCCAAAAAACACAGAAAAATAACAATTAAAAGGAAATATACAAAGTATGAATTTTAACAGCATGCAAGTTTAAACATACAGTATATTGCTGTATATTGTAATGAGAATCATCGCAATTGCATATTTAATGATAGGTACAATTGAGAAAATGAGTATTTCCTGAATTTTTTAAAAAGTTGATGAGACATGTATTTTAACCAAAGCACACACGTTTCAATAGATATTGAGAAATTAACACCATTTCTGACTCAGGTTTCGTGTTGGTAATATTCTCATCGACTGGCTGTTCTCTTAATTGAAATGCGCATGACTTTCCACTGCTGATTCCACTCTCAACTGGGAAATAGCCAATGCTCAGCCTCTTACCTCCGCTCATAAAAGCCATGTTCTTATCATTCATGTCGTAAAGCCATTCTTGCCAGCTAAGGAAAGACCCCACCCCCCCAATGGCCCCTGGGATACAAGGTTGGGAATCTCACTGGCTTGACACCTTTACACCTTCCAGCCCTCCATCATTTCATGACATGCTGAACCAATTTTGTTGCTGGGAACCACTCACCTTGTCATATTTCACATGCAATCTGCATTCACAAAATGATGATTCATATGTTTCTACGCCCGAACCCAAGACTCTCGAGGAAACACAAGCCTCGTTTAAAATGTGACAATATTTGCCGAGCAGGCAATGCAGGACAATGTAGTGACATTAATGTATTCAAGGAGGTTACCCCAAATTCCCAGTTGACACAGAAATGTGTCTGAGATACGGCAACCTGGAAAGAGTACCAAAATCTAAAACAAAATCATGAAGCAGGGTCAGCGCAGCACTATCAGCGAGGCATATGGCACAGCTGTGTAAATAATAAATTCAGTTCAAAGCACTCGCGCTCCAATGAGCGGTAATTGAGGTCAGGAAATGTCGCGATATAAAATTTCTTCAACATCAATTTATTTACTACGACATTTCAAATGAAAGAGCGCATAAAGCGAGAAATAAATGAGCATGTTTGACTCAGATTTAATTATATGGTCATGTACAAATCCTGTGATGTAAATCAACAGAGCTATTGAGATCCAGTGTTGATATAACACAGTTGCACAGATTTATTCTCCCCTTCTCATCCAGCGGGCTCGTCACGTAATGGTCACCGACAGTTGTAATTTGTCACAATGACCTGCTTTGTACAGCTCAAATCCTCTTCCCTGGAGTCTCAGCATATATCTGACTGCTGTAGTTCCCAATTACCCCACATCAAAAGGCCATTCCAACAATATACCGGCAAAGGTTTGCTTTCTTCTTATCCATTACTATTAATTATAATCACCATGCTCTACTTCCAACAGGTGTGATTTCTGGTACTGGGAGAGGATGTTCATCCAGCAGAAATGTCATTAGCACTAAGGACTGACACATTGAAAGTTACCTGAGGCAATGTTACATTTAATTCTTGGGTGCTCTTCCAGAATAACACCTCTACGGTGAGTTGAGGGTCACGATTTGGCATTGATCCCATAACAACTGAGTCCTTGAGTTGATTTTAATTTTGCTAAAAGGGGGGAGATTTGCCAGGGGCAAATCCCCTTCAGCAGGTGAAGGGTTTGTGTGAGGTCGTGAAAACTTCACTTCCTACTGAAACTTAATGCCACGTCTATGATTTAACTTCCACTTGACACGTAACTTAAAACATTGTTTGTAGGGAGAGAAAATAAGGGGTTTCACGTAGCTGGAATCTTTTCAGGAACTCAGGGACATTTTTCAGAACATTGGGAATTTGTTTCTTTGTCTCCTAGCAGCACTGCACTTTCGTACTGATCCTGTGCACTTTTGTACGTCGCTCTGGATAAGAGCGTCTGCTAAGAACCTGCAATGTAATGTAATGTAATGTTTGAACACCGCAAAACCAGGCTTCTTTTTGGTTGCGAGACTCTTGGTAATTTTTTTCATACCTACTCTCAAGGTAGAACTTTTCAGGGGCACAGGAACTACTGAATGGGGCCAATGAGTGGATCCAAATGGAGAGTTTTTGAAGGGTATCACATCGAATAGACAATAGCAAGAAGTTTAAAAATATTATTGTTGCTCCACTATCTGCACGTTTCAATTGTCAACACATAGTGAAATTTTTCTGAGAATCTCCAGGAAATAAGGAAATCTTTGACCCACCGTATCCCCCAAAACAGTCGTTTAGGCCTTTCAGCCCTTATCTTACTGGACTTTGGAGTCCTTTTTCATGCATTTTATGTTGTTTATAATGTGTATAAACAACAAGCACAAAGACTAGAAGGCACTCAGAGAATCCATGACCTCCATCGTTGGGAATATTTGTTGGCAGAAGAAGTCGGATTCAGATTTCTCCAAGCATACCGTATTTTTACAAAGAATTATTCGGACAGCTGGTGTGAGTGTTACCTTGACGTGACAACGGTACCCGACAGTGCCGTCTTCATGAGCACAGAAACTATTTCAGATCCTGAATGAAGAATATGAGCCGTATCTCCACCAAAATCATTTCCACCTTAGCAATGTATTTATCAGCACCAAAATTTCAGGGACATACATTCAGAACTTTTTGACATATCCCATTACCTGACAAATGAATGAACTAACAAACTCTGGAAAAAAACACTTCTCGATCTGCTCCATGTCCTTGAACTGTTGTTGTCAGTAACTGTGGGTTTTGTCACCTGTGAAATTGTGATGCCTAATGCAGTGGCCGGTAAGAAAGGAAGCACAGCAATAAAACACACGGAGAAACCAGACAGACCAGGAGAGCGGGGCCCGCGCTTCCAAAGGACATATATCTCGTCCAAGAGAAATAAGGAAGCAAAGTGAGCTGACCGAACGAACAGAGGAAAGATCTCGGAAACCGAGATCAAATGATTACACACCCAAACGGTGCAGGAACAAGGAAAGGGAGAGAGAGAATCAGAGTTATAAACTCCCTAGGAAACTAACTAATACTTTCCTTTTTTGCAACTAATTCCTAACAAAATCTCTAGCTAGAGAACCTACGGGCTACAATGCAAACGTAACTCTGACACTCTAGCAAAGGTGGCGAGGCGGAATTTGGAAGTCCTGGCGCCGCCCACAATTATTGCCAGCAGGCCAAAGAATCCAAAAAGATATCGTCCTGGACGCGAGTAACAAAGAAAGCTCCCAAACAAACACCAACCTCTAAAAACTACGACAGAAATGATGCCCATGCCCTACCCTGATGTCAGTAATTCTCATTTTGGCATTTTTTTTTGCCATTCTTACTGAGACGGACATCTTACGGTCCTGGTTCATTTTAATACTTGTGGACAAAAAGACTGGATTCAGAGTATTTCTGTAAGTGAACTGCGCAGGATCTAAACCATCTTCATAGTCCTTGAGAGTCTTGCAAAATCCATTCCCATTGCACCGCATGTTGTAATAAAGTTTCTTGGAAATAAAATCCATAATGAATGAACGATAAACATGGACGTCGTTAGGTCCATTTTAGGGGGGCTTCAGCCCAGCATAGCCAGGTAGGCGGGCATGCGCGGTTCATGCGGTAGCTGTATGTTAAGGCCTAGGCTACTTTCTGTAATGTTATGCTCCTGGGGCCAGCAGAGTCGTTAAGAGAAGAAGAGGACTTAATTTACAGTGATTGATACAGTGAATGAGAGATTGTAAGTCGATGTCAGTTATTGTTAATTGCTGAACGTTTATCTAAGAGGAGGAAAAGGTGATATCTTGTGTGTCCTTTATAACATTATGGCAACTAAATTGAACTTGGTAAATGTTAGCCAGTGGCGTAGCCAGCAGGGAGGCTAAGACATGTCCCTTTTTGACTGCAGTTAGTAGTTCTAGTTCTCAATCATTTTCCTATATTGACGCGTTTTCCAATGATCGTAACTGGCAACCGATGACAGGGTTTCTCTCTATATGCGACCTAACAGCGAATAAATCATGGGCTAAATTCAGTACAGTTGCGGAACAAAAACAGAGAATTGGGTTGCTCAAAACTTCCGTTTAAAACAATTACTAGCCCTCACCTGTTCTCAGTCAGACGCGCGTCCAGATGAATGATTGTCGTCTTAACAATTGTTGCTTGTTCTCCCCAATTAGGTAAGTGTAGAGTGCTCTCGGAGTGAACCTTCAGTTAATTATGAAAATGACTGAGAACAGGGCAGGACTGTTTTACCACTCTGAAGAACAGAAGGCATTCTTTGATGCTTCCACCCACAAAGTAGAGCAAAGTGGGCACTGAGCTAAGTCACAACAGTGATAAGAATGGATAGTTGACTTTCTTTATTATAAGTTACTTAGTTATATACAGTCTTTTTGTCTTTTGATTGTTGATTTAAAGACATTTCCTCCTCTGTTCTCTAACATATCACTGTTACTCACATTAAAACTCTGTTACTGTATGTAAGACTCAGACACTTAGAGTTTGTAAGAGTGTAGCTGCGTACTGTGAAAAAGTCTCAAGGATGTCCATCTTTTCTGTGATGTTGTACAATTATGACAACTTTTGGGCTAAATTAAGTAAGTTTTTTTTTCTTTTCTTTGTGTTTTAGCCCATCTCGTAAAGTAACTCTAGCTAGCAATTGAATAATGAAAGCTGTTTTTGAGATAGGACAGAAATGGTGAGCAAATTCTTTCAAAACTTCACTATCAATTTAAGCCTATTTGTTTGTTTGATATCTGCTCTGATAACTAAGTGTTCCCCAAAAGGTTAAGGTATACTGTATACTCATTTGGCAGAATAAATGTTTGAGAAACATTCATATTTGTCTGTATTGCCAGATTTCACGAGGATTTGAACTCAGCCAGTTGTAACCAAATTAATTAAAGCACCACACCATTATGTTGTATCCTGCTCAGGGCATTAGACTGAAATAAATAGCTTTCTTTGGAATATAACATAATGATTAATTTTTACCAAATGTATTGATGGAGATATTTGCAAAAATCTGTCTTCACAAACATACCCCAGCCTCTATTGAATTGATTTAGACTTATTTTGTTAATTAAAAGAAGACATCCTGAAGACTTAGGAGAGAAAAAGCAGGGAAGAAAAAGAAAGTGAATAGACTCTGATAAATGTTCCTCAAATAATGAATAATTAACGTAGCCTATGTAGGAGCAATGAAAATTTTTTCATTAATGAACACACTCCTGGGGCTAAGCCCCCCCCCCCATCTCTCAATCCTAGTGGCATCCATGACCATAAACTTCAGGTGCAAATGAAAGTCTGAAGTCTCTCTCTCTTGCTCTCTCTCTCTCTCTCTGTCATTCTCTTGCAGATAATTCTCAAGCAAGGAAGTAAAACAGAAATAATTTTTTGCTCTAAAGCCATTAAAACAGCATTCTCCTACATGCGCACACATAAACCTGAGCACTCATAACCCCACACAGGCACGCACACACACATGCATACAAATAACATTTGCACAGCTATACTTGTGAGTACATTGTATCAACGTACATTCATTTTATACAGCCTTTTCCCAAACCCTAACTGAAACCAAATCGTGTCTCACCCAAACATTAATCTTAACCTTACCCAAACTGTAACGTTAACCGTAACCCTAATTTTAACCAATTAGCAATAATCCTTTGTGAGGATCACTCAAAATTTACTGCCCCAATGTGGTTTCTCAAGAGTTGATTCTTGCAAGTATAGCAATGCAAGCCCCCACACACACACACACACACAGACAAAAACACGCATGGATACACACTGCCTACGCTTCAAAGTCATAGAAGAATGAATGCAGTGTTAATGCCATGCTGCGTGCCCATATGTTGTGAAGCCCCATACATACGGTTGGGCCAGAAGACTGCTGCCGCGCTGACGTCACGTAGTGATGTCATAAACCCAGCCTTCCGGCTGGCATTTAGAAGGTCATATAGCCGCACGTATACGAATGCATTTTGTCATTGGCCCTGTCAAGACGAAAGGTCAGCCCTTTTCTCAATGTTGTTTGTAATTCAAGGTGGCAAAGGCCTTACCCTGACTCCACCATCACACCATTAAGGGTTAATTCCGCTTAAGTGGAATGCCATTCGGACTCGCCTCTCCAGTAATGCATTGCACCTCAGTGCTGTTCATCACTGGTAGTATGTCTAGATCCAATTACCTGCCACAGTAAAGTGGAGAGAACATAGAGATTTTGTGTCCATGAATTTGATGGATAATCATATTGTGGCCATTATAAATAACTGTCATTGATATCGGGCCATTAAAAAGTATCCTTCGCTGGAAAATAGCCTATTGACCTTGTGTGTTACATTAAAACCCATTTATAGGCTGTGGGTAAACTCACTTCATCAGTATTGACCTCATTACTAAGCTAATAACCCTCTTATTTTGTAAGGCTTGCTTTAGGAACAGTAACTGATTGGTCGGTTACACGTCTTGCCCTAGTCAAAAACTTGTAGATGCTGACTTTTATTTATACCTCAAGTGAAAGTTTCCATGAAAACTGTAATGTTATTAAACAAGAATAGAATGGTTATCTTGCCCCTCCCCATATCTTGTTGCTGTAAGGTGGCGCAAAACTGTTGCAAAAATAATGTTGTTATGTTAGCAATATTCCTGTTTTTTTACACTAATCATTTTTTTACATTTTATTTTTTAGTATATTTTATCTTTTTATTAGCTTCAACCTCTTTTATCAGAATTCTGCGGCATTTTCTGAGAAAGAAAAAGAAAAAGAAATCCTCGGGAGGGGACTATTTGATTTGCAGCTGGAAATCTGTGGCTTTGGAAGATTATGACACTGTGGGAGAACAGTTTCATGCAAATCAAAGTGACAGTTTTACTAGTCAAAATGCATGTAAACAAGTCTTTGGCTATCCAGCTGAGGGCCAGAACTCAGCACTATAGGGAGAAAAACATTAATAATACCGCCACTGGGTTTCACAGTAAGGCATTATCAGATCATTCCACTGGGCTGTGTTGTACTGCAAGTATGTTGTGATATTTTGCCTTATTTGAACAAGCAACAAAAATCAGACCTTATTGAGGTGGTAGAGTTTGCTCACATAAAACCAGTGTAGAATGAGAAACGCAACAGATCAGGATTTAACCCAATTTCAGTCAGGTCCACTCTGTCAAAACCCTAAATGATGTTACCATTCGCAGCAAATTGATTTGCAATATTTGATTTTGGCAGCATGGCTCCGTTCTGGGGCGTCCCTGCCCTACCACGTATATGAATGAAAAGCCAGTATGCTGGGAGAGCCAAAACCCTGCCCTCCCATACATACGCATGAAAGCCATTGGCGGAGAAAGCAGCCGCAAACCCCCAAGGGTACAGAGTAGAGCAGCATCAATCACTTGCATCATCACTGAATAAGTCATTTAAACATGTAAAGGAGGAGGTGGGGATGGAGGTGGGTTGTGAAATGAGCAGAGGAAGCGACAATAGAAGGCAGGCAAACATGGCGCCTTGTTTCAGATTAGCCAATTGAGTGCCTGGAGGGAATTAGAAGAGCAGTCACCTGATGTGGGCTTGGCTTGCGATCTGTACCATCACTAATGAAGGAAGGCTTGCGAGCTGGCTGTGACTCCATTTCCTGACTGAACTATCGCTGTGCTCAGTTTTATTGTAATACAACACATCAATTCTACCATGACAGCGCAAAAATAAAAACATTATGACAATAAGTAAGCAAAAGCAGAGATATGCAGTCATCATAACTGTCAAGTCTGAGAGAAAACGCTTGGATTAGATTTCAAGTCTCACCCAATATTTATTTAATCTGAAGCAATGGAAACAAATCTAACATGAATTTATGTACTGACAGAAGATAAATAATTTAATTGTGCATGTGATGAATTCCTATTGTGCAATAAAGGAAACACAAATATTTTTCAGGGAGGAACATTCCCCACCCCCCTTACATACACACTTACACACTCACACACATACTTTTTTAAAAATTGCACCTTCCCTGGTTGTAAATTTTGAGAGGTACGGTCTGGCTACTGATGGAGATGTAAGCAGTAACCTCCCCCCTGGACCCATAGCTGTGCACTGACATGATGCCCCACTAATGTAGGCCGAACAACATCCCTGCCCCTGGTATTGCAGTAAACTACCCTAGTACATTTAGTTAAATGAATGCTGAGTGGTAGCGTTATGTTTAAAGGCTGACGTTTCAGGTCAGTTCTTACGAAAATGGATGTCACAGCAGAGATTTTTTTGTAAATGCAGCTGTCAGTCATTAAATCAACGGGAAACAACAAGGCCTCCCATCCTGCGTGACGTCCAACCACAGCACTAGAAAGGCTTGACTCGTTTTAACAAATCATCACCTACTGGTAAGGGCTAAATTGTAAACACGAATCTTTAATGCACGTGCATCACTGCCAGTCAGTATGTTGTTGCACGCCGGGGCGAGTGCTGACCTGATTAAATATGCTTCCGGTCGCCTCCAGTGGTGTCCCGCTGAGCTGCGGTGAGAACACACTGCCCGGAGCAGGGGCATTGGGGGGGGTGTGAGCGCTGCACGTCCCTTAGCCGTTTGTGCTAGCAGCTTCACAACTACAAGTGCAGCCAAACACCACATGGCCACAGATGAATGGTACAGCCTGCAGGTGAAAGTCTGCAGACAAAAATACATGCCAAGAAAATAGATGCCCTCTGCATTATTTTGTTTCAATCAGCTGGACTTTCTGAGAATGACAACTCTTCTGTCAGGAGTAGGAGCTGTGTGGAAGAAAGAGCACAACAGATGACAGCCAATTTCCTTGCTTTTGTCATTTTCATTTTTCGAAGGGTGAATTGGCATAAACTGAGTGTCCCTCCCTTGATTTGAATGGAGAAGAGTGTGAATGATTCGGCCATAGTATTCATGAGTGAAAACACTCTCGCTTCCATTTTTCCGAGGTCAGCGATGACGCATGAAGATTTCTCCATGTACTGTACCTCCAGTCGTCTTTGTACTCAGTGCATTCTAGCCCTGTCTTAAAGGCCCTCAGGCCCCTCGTAAGGTTTCTCTCTTCCCCATGTCATGTGACTTTACCAAGCAATCACTCCTGGACCCCCGGGTGAAAGGGAAGGAAGTGAGAATAAACGCAGCATTTTGAGCTGTACAGTAAATCACGGTAAACCGTAAATTACCCTGGGAATGGAATGTTCACTGTGCAGTATGGTGTGTCACAAGGCCCAAGGGACCTGTTCCCAAAGAATTTACATTCATACAGTGGTGTTCCCGTTAAATGTTTCTCACCTGCTAAGAACTGGCTGCTGGCCAACTGTTTTTGACTTGGGAGTCCTGCGATCCAACCATTGTTGTATGGATTATTTCTTAATTTATGAACAATTCTTTGCAAGGGTGTACGATTAATCTGAGAGAGTTGGTGGGGACTCGTGTGTAATGTGAACTGGAATGTTTTTGTTTTTTTTTGCTACAATATGAGAGCAAATACTCCTTTTCCATATACAGAGTGTCATGGTTCTGGTTTTATGCTCATGTATTATGTTCATGATTTTGTCTTTTCTTTATTATTTTTGGTTATTGTATTCTTAGGTTTTCAGTTTTTTCAGTTTCATTGCACTTGTCTCCCCTGTCTTGTGATCTAGTTGGTTCAGTCCGTTTCCCCGGTCTGTGTGCTCACCTGCTTCGGGTGATTTCAATGTTATTTGGTGTTTCATATTATCACTTCAATTCTCGTTTGCTTCCTTCGCCTTGCTGTTCTTGATTACTAACAAGACTAACATTTGTATTTTGTATTACAGTCTACTAACCTAACTAATCCATGTATATATTACTAACCCACAAACGAGCACTCTAGTTAAATCTGTAAAGTTGCTTCACTACTGATTAGTACTAATTTACTCTCAGCAATCGCCCTGTTCTAGTCTCCGCCTCTTGCTTAGCTTTACCTGTCTCCCTCTGCGTTTCTGTGAGATCTCTCGTATGTGTCTAATTGTTTTCCTGCATTCATTGTCTGTGCACTTAGAACTCCCTGACCGAAGCTGTTTAAATGTCATAGGCTGTGTGCGTGATTCCCGTCCATGTCTTGGCTTTCGCCAATTTTCATGGTTAGAATTTCCCTCATGTGTTCCTCCCATTGTAATTAGTTCTCATCCCATTCACCTGTTCCCTGCATAGCATGTGACTTCCCTTCTGTCTATTTAGCGTCCTGACTTTGTCAGAAGGTTAATCAATATTTCATTGTGCAATAATCGAAAAAAGCGAAATGATCACGTCACATTTAGGCTGTGAATTACATGAATTACAACAAATGTTTGAATTTGTTCACTTTCCACAACCTTCACTAACCACAACAAATCATCTCAGCACACCCCCGGAACCTGCCCAGTTCGAGTAGAGAGGGCACTGTGACCAAGTGAGTGGATATGTCGCTACGTTAGCTGGCCAGTTCAATATCCTGTCCATTGAGCATTGTAATGTGAATATAGGCCACTAGATGGCAGTATTTACCTTTTTTTTGTTAAGCTCAGACTGGAGTCATGTTTAGACATGTCCTGGACATGTCTGGGGCAAGTCTCAGAAAGTTAAAAAAAAGAGGTCTAAATGTGGGTGGGGTCTGCAAAAGAGTATATAAGGAAAAGAATTGAGACAGTAAAGTAGTAGGAGAAATTGCAAGAAGATGACCAGACCTGCCATTCTGTTCAAGACCTGTGACGTTTCTTTTGTGGATTTCTTTGCCTGTGTTTGAGCATTTTCTTCATCCAGGACATCACCAAGCCACCCCACTAAAAAGGGACTGTAATTATTTCTGTTTTATCAATCTTGGTCTTTAGTTGTAGGTTGTTATTAGTCTTTGTCTTTGTTAAAAATTAAATGTGTTTTAGTTGTTAAAACTGTGTTTGTCATCCCTTGCTGTTGCTGTTGTGTTATAAATGTAATAACAAATTGGGGCCATAACAAATTGGGGGCTCAAGGTCCGGGATAGACCATTGTGTGAGTAATTTATTGAAAATCTAACATTCCAAATTGTGAAATTGTTTTTGTGAATTTTCCTAGATATATATTGACAACAGCAATGGATGATTTCTTGGCATCACCAACCGTAGGGGTTTTGAAGTCTTTTAAAAAGACAGAACTGCTAGAAATTTGCAGACAGTTGGAGCTGACAGAGGTAAAACCAGCCATGCGAAAAGCAAGACTGGCTAGAGAGATAGTTGAATATTACATTGATGAAAATGTGTTTGCACCAGGAGATCTGGAACAGTTTCCAGTGGAAAATCCAAATATAGAAATGGAACTTAAATTAAAAATGCTAGAGATTGAAAGGGAGGAAAGAGAAAAAGAAAGGGAGGAAAAAGAGAAAGAAAGGGAAGAAAGAAAAAGAAAAGGATACCAAACCAAATGCCTTTGTGAAAACAAGGTTAGAAACCCCTGTAGTAGATAACCGATCTGCTAAATTGCCTGCTTCTTGTGGGGCTAAAAAGCCTGATACAGCTGACTTCGTGAGGGAGGAATTTCTTCCATTTGTGTCAGAGGGATTTGTGGCTCTGAATGAGCGTACTACTCCTGTCCCCATATATATCCTAAGGGATACCGGAGCTTCTCAGTCACTTTTGTTGATGGACTCTTTGGAGTTACGTGATGAGACCGCTTCAGGGGATTTCATACTTGTACAAGGTATTGAAGGGAGGACTGTATCTGTACCCCTGCGCTCTATATTCTTGAAGTCAGATTTAGTTACAGGACAGGTAAAGGTGGGACTTATGTCAAGTCTACCTATAAAGGGTGTTTCTCTGTTGCTAGGCAATGACCTGGCTGGGGGCAAAGTAGTTCCCCCTGTACATCTTACTTCACAGCCGAGCACTGAAAATGGGGATGAGGACCCATCTCTGTATCCTTCTTGCGCAGTGACTCGTGCTATGGCCAAGAAGGCTAAAGAAGATGATGTTGTGATGCCGTCCAGTACATTGAATAGTCAGGACTCAGGTGGTTCGCCTCATGACTCTGATTGGCCTACTATGGTTTCTCCGTTTGAGGACTTATCAGATACTTTTATCAGTTCTCTATTCAGCCAGCCGGATGGGTCTGGTGATTCTGATGTGTCTGGAGACTTGTCTCTGTCCAGAAAGCGGTTGATTGAGGAGCAAACTAATGATCCTGAAATTTGTGTACTAAAGAGGAGAGCCCTTCCTGAAAAAGAAATAGATGCAGTTCCAGTTGGGTATTATCTCAAGGATGGTGTGTTGATGCGGAAGTGGCGCCCTCCTGATATCCCTGCCAATGCAGATTGGGCAGTGGTCAGGCAAATTGTTGTTCCGAAGGTCTATAGGAATGAGATCTTAACAATGGCTCATAGTTTACCTTTAGGAGGTCATCTTGGTGTTAACAAGACTGTTGATAAGATCATGAAACACTTCTTTTGGCCTGGGCTTCGGAAAGACGTTTCCAACTTTTGCAAAACCTGTCACACTTGTCAGGTAGTTGGAAAACACCAGTTAGACCCACCTGTAGCTCCATTGCAGCCTATCCCAGCATTTGGGGAGCCATTCTCTAGGGTCATTGTTGATTGCGTTGGTCCATTACCCAAGACTAGATCTGGAAATCAGTATTTGTTGACAATCATGTGTGCATCTACCAGATTCCCCGAAGCCATACCTCTACGTAACATCAAGGCAACTGCAATCTCGAAGGCTTTGATAAAGTTCTTCACGTTGTTTGGTCTTCCCAGGGAAATTCAGTCAGACCAAGGTAGCAATTTCACTTCAGGATTGTTTCAGCAGGTTGTGTATGAACTAGGTGCAAAACAGATTCTTTCTAGTGCCTATCATCCAGAAAGTCAGGGTGCCTTAGAGCGGTTTCATTCCACTCTCAAGACAATGATGAGGACTTATTGTTATGACCATGAGAAAGACTGGGATGAAGGGGTTCATTTGCTGTTGTTTGCAGCTAGAGAAGCAGTGCAGGAGTCTACTGGATTCAGTCCATTTGAGCTAGTGTTTGGTCATGAAGTGAGAGGACCTTTGCTATTATTGAGTGAACAATGGCAAGAGGAAGAGCCGCATATCAGTCTGTTAGACTATGTTAGCAAGTTCAAGGAAAGATTGCATGCAGCTTGTGACCTTGCCAAAGAGAACTTGAAATCAAGTCAGGGAAAAATGAAAACTTGGTATGATCATAAGGCTAGAAGCCGTGAGTTTAAACCAGAAGAAAAGGTCCTTGTGTTGTTTCCCTTGCAGTCCAATCCATTGCAGGCTAGATTTCATGGTCCTTATGAAATTCTGACAAAACTCAATGATCTCAATTACATTGTGAAGACTCCAGATAGAAGAAAACCAAAACAATTGTGTCACATTAACATGCTGAAGCCTTATCATGACAGAAGTGCTAGGGTTGCAGCTGTCACTTCAAATTCTCCAATGGTCGAAACGTGTGAAGATGAGGGGGAGTTTCAAGATGATGAACCAAGAATTAAAGCTGAAGTTCTTTCATGTAAATTGTCAAACACTGAAGTGCTGCAAAATCTTGATGTAAAACTCCAGCACTTAGAACCCTCACAGAGAGATCAGTTTGAAAGGTTGATCAAGAAATATGAGGATTTGTTTCCTGATGTTCCAAAGAGAGTTACTATAGCCTCTCATGATGTAGATGTTGGTGATGCCAAACCAATAAAACAGCATCCATACCAGATGAATCCTGAAAAGAGAAAGATTGCTGAGAAAGAGGTTGAGTACATGTTAAAACATGATATTATCAGACCCTCCAACTCCGATTGGAGTTCACCCTGTGTGCTAGTTCCAAGACCTGATGGAAGTACTAGATTCTGTACGGATTATCGCAAAGTCAATGCTGTAACTAGAACTGATGTGTTTCCAATACCTAGGATTGATGATTGTATTGATAGTGTAGGGCAAGCAAAGTTTCTGACCAAGATTGATTTATTGAAGGATTATTGGTGTGTGCCTTTAACTGAGAGGGCCAAGAGCATCTCTGCTTTTGCCACACCATCTGGATTGTACCAGTGTGAAGTCCTACCCTTTGGCATGGAAAATGCCCCAGCCACGTTCCAAAGGATGATGCAGTCTACAATCGCCGGATTGCCACACACGGGTGCATACATCGATGACCTGATCACATGGAGTGACTCCTGGGAAGAACATCTAAAAGATGTAGAGACGTTGTTCCAGCGCCTGACCCAGGCTAACCTGACTGTTAACCTGAACAAGAGTGACTTTGGTTGTGCTACTGTCACCTATCTTGGCTACGTCATAGGCCAGGGTAAGGTGGCACCCATAAATGCAAAAGTCCAAGCCATCATGGACTTTCCAGTTCCTGACAACAAAAAAGCTTTGCGCCGCTTCCTTGGAATGATCGGGTACTACCGCAAGTTCTGCAAGAACTTTGCTGAGATTGCTCTCAGTCTAACTAACCAACTGAAGAAAGGCGTAAAGTTCACCTGGGATGATGCATGCCAGAGAGCCTTCGATCGCCTGGGGTCTCTGCTGTGTCACTTCCCCGTGCTCAGGTCTCCTGACTTCAGCAGGCCGTTCTCCATCGCGGTCGATGCTGGCGACCAAGCTTGTGGATCTGTGCTCCTACGGAGAGGTGACTCTGATGACATTGAGCATCCCGTGGCATGCTTCTCCAGGAAGTTCAATCGCCACCAAAGGAACTATTCCACAATAGAGAAGGAACTGTTGGCTCTGGTCCTTTCTTTACAGCACTTTGAGGTTTATGTTTGTACAGGACAAAAGCCAATGATTGTGTACACTGACCACAATCCGTTAACGTTTTTGAGTAAGATGAAAAACAAGAATCGGAGATTGTTGAATTGGAGTTTGATTTTACAGGAGTTTGACTTGGAAATTAAGCATGTGAAGGGTACAGACAATGTGGTTGCTGATTGCTTATCCCGTGTTTGAATTTGTATATATATATATCATGTGTTTATTTGAATATTGTATGATATGTATAGATAGACAAGTGTTAACTTAACCATTTTGTATTGAAAAGAAAAATTTTGCCTTTATGAGTCAAAATTTTTCCCTTTTGGAATGGAGGTGTAATGTGAATATAGGCCACTAGATGGCAGTATTTACCTTTTTTTTGTTAAGCTCAGACTGGAGTCATGTTTAGACATGTCCTGGACATGTCTGGGGCAAGTCTCAGAAAGTTAAAAAAAAGAGGTCTAAATGTGGGTGGGGTCTGCAAAAGAGTATATAAGGAAAAGAATTGAGACAGTAAAGTAGTAGGAGAAATTGCAAGAAGATGACCAGACCTGCCATTCTGTTCAAGACCTGTGACGTTTCTTTTGTGGATTTCTTTGCCTGTGTTTGAGCATTTTCTTCATCCAGGACATCACCAAGCCACCCCACTAAAAAGGGACTGTAATTATTTCTGTTTTATCAATCTTGGTCTTTAGTTGTAGGTTGTTATTAGTCTTTGTCTTTGTTAAAAATTAAATGTGTTTTAGTTGTTAAAACTGTGTTTGTCATCCCTTGCTGTTGCTGTTGTGTTATAAATGTAATAACAAATTGGGGCCATAACAGCATGTATTTGTGTGTTGTTGTTTTAATTAAACTAGGTGAGTAACGCGACTAGCTGATATAAACCTTCAAATTGACCATTGACTATCTGTGAATTGGCCAACACTGAAAACCGAGCTGTATGGTGGACTGGATCATGTTCGATTACGATCGTGCATTTCTTTCATTTTCCCCACTGATCCAAAGTTGGTTGGGATGTTTTTGCAACCACATATCCTGACCATCCCCACTCAAATCTATGCCCAATTCTTCTTTGTTTAAATCCGTGAATGTAAAATATGTTCTGTATTCAGAAAGAAAGGGGAAACAAAAAGATGTACTTTGAGCCGATTCACCATTTTGCATAATTTTTCAGAATTTCCATTCAACTGTTTATTTGTAATCGTCCAGTAGTAATTGTAGAACAGTGTCAGAGTGTTAAGTTATCCAGTCACATTTTTGTGATCTTGTACCTTTAAGGACCACGTTGCACAGGTGGTTCCCAGCATTACCACAGGCTTCTGAAAATGCAGAGAATAATACAGAACTTCGCTCTGCAGACAGCATGCTAGCTACCGTCTTCGGTGACGACTCACCGTTCCAACGTCCGATGCTTCAACTCAAGAGTGCTCAGGTCAGCCATTTTTGGCCAGCCGCCATCACGAGCCATTGGTCCCATCGCTCTTGCCGTGCCTTGGCGCCCTGCGCTGAATGAATAGTTTCATCTTAATGTGGGGAGACAGCCACGAGTGTAATCAATAGGTTATTCATGCGGAGCAAATCTCACTCATTTAACATTGCAGGAGGAGCAATTGTGTCAAGCTCAAGTGACAGACACAATGGCTTTTAGAAGTGAGCAAATGCCTTAGGCTCAATGCCGAGTGACTTTGAACCTTATAAGCTTGCAGGCATCTTTCAGTCGATCTCGGCTGAGGTGGCCTATTTTCCCCCCTCCACTTAAAGTAACTTTGTTCAAAATGTAAACAAGAATCTCTGTAAATAATTGAAACAGGTTCTATAGACTGCTGTGGAGAAGTGCTGTGGAGAGTCGATGGGAGAGCTTTCTCAATGTGAATGGCTACACTTAAAGTGCGGAGAGGCCATCTAGAACGCTGATTTTTGTTTCTCATTTACCCTTACTGCCCCATACAGTCATGAAATTGATGCTTATGCACTGTTGTGTGATCACACTTGGACAGATCAAGCAGGCTTTTTGCATAAGCAAGGCCCATTGCTTGATATGTAACCATTTAAGGTATGAAATCATAATTATATGGTTATAACGTTCATTAGCCCACATCCTAATGCTGATGGATCGATCAATGCTGGTAATTGAAAACAAGAATTTGATAAAGTTCTATGACGCTGATTACAAATATGAATATGCTGACAAGTCAACTCTCCAAAGTGTTTAGAAATTATTAGAACATATTTTTCTCTAAGGGCTGTATTGAGGGGCAGGTAGATATTTGGGGAGATAGTTAAGAGACGTAGCAGTGAAATTAATGTGTGTTTATATTTTACCTCGAATACAGAGCACAAGAAATACAGCCAATTCCTCCCATGTCACCTCTGTCCGCCCATCAGTCCTCTCTCCACCTCTGCTAAGAAAGTAATGAAGACATGCATTAGCAACCTTCCCCGGTATGAGCAAATAATATTAATACACTGCATAAATATTTAATGGTTCCAGGAAGCCATAATCGTGTAGCAGTATTTAATAAGAATGGATTTAATTTAATCTCCTAGCAACACTAGCCACTGGGCTCAGGCTAGTTTGATTGCCATTGGTGCAGATGTGTGTTATTATGATGTCATTGTGACATCATAAGCCTTCCGGTGTCACTGTGCTAGTCTGTGCTGAATGGCCCAGCCCAGTCTGTGCTTGTCCTAATGGGCCTCTCCGGGCCACAGTCTCTTGTGTTACAGCTGGTGTTTTGGGAATCAACTGAGTGCGGAGTGAGGCCGGAGGCTATCAGGCGGTTGCCGGTGACAGGGGAATGCTGCGCTATGAGAAGCCTCTCGCGATGGGGAAAAGCCAATTCGGCCACCCCGGGGGGGGCAATCACGGAGATGGAGATAAATTGTTTTTTGGGGAGTCAGGGGACGAACGCATCGATCCAGCGAGAGGTGGGAGGGGAGCAGGGAGCTCTGTTCAGTGATAAGAACACAGATCGAGAGGTGGGGAGCTAATGGACAAATAAGAGTAGCAGATTATGCAATGGGGAGATAGAGAGAGTAATGGAGCAAGACAGGGTGAGAGACAGAGAGAGAGAGAGACAGAGAGAGACCTGTACTGTTACAAACTTCCTCCTTTTTTGCCAGTTATTTTAACTGTAATTTTACAATAAGTTGACAACAGAGTTCTGTGCGCGATAAGTGTAAACCACATGCGCGCAGAACTCTACTTTCAGTTAAAATAATCAGGAAACAATGCGTTCATTTAACTGTTAAATTCAGTCAGTTTGTAACAGTGTGGAGGAGACACTAGAGGTTTAGGAGAGAGGTATGTGATCTCACCACGACAGGAGAAGGATGGGCTTCCGAAGGAAGGTTTTCAAGTTCTAATCACTGTTTAGGTGATCTGACGAGAGCCGTGAGAGCGGTCACGAGGGTATCGGCTAATTACGCTGGCGAGAGAAGGGAGAGATCGCGAGAGAGATTGAGAAAAGGGGGGGAATAAGGATGAAAGCGATTAATGTAGAAACCCAGCGCTCTCCCTGGCACGGTGATTAGTTGAGCGAGGAGATATGGGGCAGAGGGGTGAATACTGATGGGAAGTGATTGACGCTGACCATGGGGGTGCTGGCAGGAGGGAGAGATGTAGTGGGTGGGCAAATCGGATGTCAGCCGGACCCTCGGAGGAAAAGAGATGGAGGAGGAGTGGAGGTTAGAGGCGTAAAGAGGTGGACGCAGAGAAGGAGAGAGACAGAGAGAGAGAGACAGGATGAATGTAAGCTCATTTGGCAGCACAGATAAGACGTCCACTGAATAAGATAAACGACGAACAGCCGCGACTTTAAACTTCCCTTCATTAAAACTGAAGGGGAAAACACAAAAACACCCATTTTGATGCAAAATGCAAATTATGAATACCTTTTCAGAAAGAAAGGCAAATAATATCAAAATCAAAATCTTAAACCCCACAACCGGTTTTCCGTACACGCCCTTGGTAAACAGACACTCAAAAGCACAGCGGAGTCGAATTCTTTCCTTGATAAATAAACTCAAATGTTCATCAAGAGCAAAACAATGTTCTTGTAGAACCACAAAGAGCCTTTTACTAGCAGAGAAGGTAGAAAAGTATCACATTTTCTGTACGCTGCTTCGTACACCTTTGGGGCACCACAATTATGTTCATCCTTTGGGGTTTCGTAACGCCCCTTTTCGTGCCTTTATTCATACCAGCTCAAACAGTGATTGAAAACCCGTCAGCATGAGAGATTTCATGGTTGACTGAGGTGAAAGGAATGCAAGGAATGTGGCGGTGGGAAAGAACTGGGAATGGGGGGGCAGTTCTGTCCCAGCAAGGCAAAAGCTAGTAAATCCATTTTTTGTCGAATTTGATCCAAGACCATAACATACACCTACTAGTGGTCCTCGATTTAGTAGAAGCGTGATCATGACGAAATTTGCCCTAGTTACTGAGATTCGGCACATGACAGGGGATATTCTTTGTGTAGAGCTGAAGCAAAAACAGACTTTAGCATTTTTCTCATAATGACTGCTGAAGGATTTAACTCCTTTTGCTTTGGTGGGGCAGAGTTGCCCCCTCAGCTCAACCATCTGTACTGCTGCTGGTAGGACGTGAATTGTAGAGTACAGCACAGCAAGAACAGTATCAGCGACCCCGGATAAGGCTCAGAGCAGTGCAGTACGCCCAAGTCATGTCTTGAGGGACTGCACATTTCTATTTAAAGAAAGACGCTGATGATGTGTGGGGGTGTGATGGAGAGGAGGTTGGTGAATTGGGGGGGGGGGGGGGGGGGGCTGGCATTAATGGGTGTCTTTTATCCCAAGAGGCTACCCATGAGAACCCCTGAGAACAACATTGTGGCGGGGTATTAGGCTGAAATCCGCAGCCGCTGTCACAGGAGAGATATGGTGCGCATGTAAATGCCTGCACATTAAAGTTCAAGGTGTCAGCTTCGGTTGAGGGCCTGTGCATCTATGTTCAGTAAACTATAGTACTGTGCAACAGTCTCAGGCACGTTTCAAGCAGTTTCATACAGCAAATATGCTTGCAAAAATAATTACATAAAAGTTTCTGATAACTGAGAAATGTACTACAGTATAAAGAGCTGTGAACTGTTAGAAACTAACAAACCAATATTTGGTGTGACTTTGCTTTGTCTAAAAGTAGGGACACTGTCCTGTTGTGCTATGGTTTTATAAGATAAGGGCTTTTGGCTTGTTCCAAGCAGAGTGGAAAACTTGCCACAGTTCTTCTGCAGACTAACTGTCTCACTTGTGTCTTTCCCCCCAAATTAATGCAGACAGCCATGATAATGTTGACATCAGGGCTCCGTCAAGACTGTATTATGACTGCATTATGATCTGTGGAGAAACGGCATTTCACTTCGTGTATGCAGGACGGTGGATAATGGATGTGACAATAATATAAAACTGAACTGACCTGTATTATCTGTACCAACTGTTTTATACAGGTATGAAATGCAAACATTGATAACTTACTTTTTAAATTAGCATTTGGAATTTCAAATGTACTTTTTATATTCAGCAACACCAATATAGGAAACGAAATGTGAATATCTGAAGCCAAATTTAAATTTTTCAAATTGAAGGGTGCCAAAGTCTTTTTCACAATTCTGTAAATTCTGTATGTTGGCATTGCAGCCACAACCCAAATACTTAATTAAATACTTAATGACCTTATTGTACAAAAAAAAAAAAAATGCTGAGACATGTTGATATGTGTCTCTGATTTATCCTTTTTTTGTTTCCTATGTAAAGCTTCATGGGAGATCCAACCATATGTTTTTGGGATTATAAGTCGCTCTTTTAAGCCAAACTGTTTGGTCGTCCACAGCGATTCGCCTCTGTTGATTCAGGAGGAAGATGCAATGGGACATCACTCCTCTGAGTCCCGTGAAGACCGGCCCTCACTTCTTCACACGTTGCAAACATACGATCAGTTGCCTTCAACACTGCTCTGCCGTCAGTGGAGAGCATAGTCAGTACCCGGCCAACCAGGAGTGAAGGGACCGAAAGAGAGCAATGCAACTCACAAATTTAACTGGCTGAATCCCCATCACCCTCGCCAAGGCTCCCCAATTGTTGCCTCACCACTGCGGACCTCCAGCCAGACCTAGTAATGGTGTGGCTGTGATTTGAACATCAAACCACAGGGCTCTTAGACGAACATTATAGTTAATTAAGTGGCTGAATTATCTTCAATACATTTCTCGCCAACTTTCTGATAATGAAATTATTATGCCATAAATGGGTTTGTAAAAAAAAATAAAAATTGCCGTCTATATTTATTAAGTCTGTTAGTGGATGCAGAATTTAGCATTTTTCAAAACCAGTAAATAGAAAAATATTAATCTACAGAATTTATTTGCTTGAGGTTGTCCACTTGTCAGCAATTCCTTTATTTGGATCTACAAAAGAGGAGATTCTGCGTATGATCACTCACTACTCATGAGAAATTGTCTGTGATAGAGTAGATGACGTAATACACAGCTATAAGGTTACATCACATCTATCCAGCTGGCTTCATTTCATAATGTTTACATTTGTATGAAATATGAGTACTTTGCCTGGCACAAGAATGATGTAACTCAACATCAATCAACACACACGTGCATGCAGGAGATTTCCTTTCTCACGGACACGTAAGGTAGTATGAGATAAATGGCGTTATACACAATTATAAGGTTACATCACATTAATCCAGCTGGCTTCCTCCCATAATGTTAACATATGCATGAAATATGAGTCAATATACCTCACCATGTGTGCGTGATGTTACTGTGCATCACTCACCACAAATGCGTATGCAGCAGATTTGCTACCCTTCCCGTTACATGTTATGATTAGTGTTAGCAGGCTGTAATTTCAGTTTGTATGTACCCCTGAGGTTAATTAAAGGTGTAAGAACGCCCTAATAAGCAGAAAAAACATTTTCATAGTGAGGCACAGCAGTTTCCAGTTCTGAGAATTATTAAGGGAGCCTTGCCTTATAAACATGTAGCCCAGAAATTTTGCAGTGTGCCTGCTGAAAAGAACAATATAACCCGAGGAATTTTAGCATTAAATCAGCCCAGTACAAACCAATGCCTCGTTTATGCTTTCTTTCACGTACTCACAATTTTACTAAGTGATTATTCTTGCACCAATCCCATGCATTTTATGGGTAAAAGAAAACAGAAGCTACTTAGTTGAAATTGGGCTCATAAAGCTGATAAAATCTACAAGAGATACTGCTGATAGCAGAGAGAAGGAAAAAAGACTGGATTAAGCTCTACATTGATTAACGTCATTTCTACAAGTGCAGAATGCAATTTCTCTTTCTGAACGCGTGAGAAAACACAATTTCATGCTTATTTCAGAATGCATGCATGCCAGATGGAATCAAAATTTGAACCATTCATGGCCGTTGAACACATCAAAGCAACAGTCTCGCTGCAGAAATGGCTGAGAATTGAGGGAGAGCCAGTTTTTCTTTTGAACCCATCAGCCAGTATTGACTGAGGAGGAGGACAGATACCATGTAGTATGCGCACTGTTTGATGATGCTGATTAGTGGCGCACATGAAAAGTGCGAAACCCATTTCGATCAGGGACTCGCTGGAAACCAACTTTCGGTTGGCCTCAGCTGTTCTATATGCACGCATCTGCTCAACCAGCCAACTGCATGCACACCTTTATTTCACATTCTCTCCAGTCGCATACACGACTCCCCGTGGAGCACCTTGTATAAACCAACACTGAGAGCTTCCATGTCCTGTTGCAGCCTAGCTACGCTGCTTACTGTGCCCTCTCTCAGAAAACTGCATTTGCAATCCACTGCCCTGTTGCCACTTACTATTTGAATCTGCTTGAAAATGCTACAAGGGATTTAAAGGTCCAATATCAAGCTGTTCCTTTCTTTCTCAGCCAAGTCGTTTTATTTTTGGATGTCTCAAAGGGAGCTGGTTCATGAACTTTTTCTCAAAAATAAAAAATAAATAAATAAAAAAGCAGGCTGTTTTGAGTGAATGTCTCCTCTGTGATAATTAGCTTTGCTCTGATTGGCTGATGAACAGAGCTAATCGTAAAAAAGTGCAAGTTAGTCCTAAAAGAGAGTGAGAGGTGAGGAGAAAGCCAACCAGGGAAAGGGGAGCCAATGTCACCTTCCACTGCAGTGGTTCCCAAACTCTTTGTGTACGCTGGCTTTTGTTCTAACCACAACTGCAATTGCAGGATTTTAACAAGCAGTTAATTGGTCTTACTCCGGCTCATCTCATGTTTAAAACCTTTGTACCCTCTTGAGCAGAATTTTTTGGCAGAAGTAACCATGGATGCCATGCAGAATAAACGACCCGCGAATATAATGTATGTATTTGAATATACTGTATTTCAGGCACCAGAATATAAGCGGTGTGAAGAGGACATTAAAGTTCACAAGACATATAGAGAGTAGACCTTGAGGAATGTTCCAGTAATTCCTGGCTTATAATACGTTCTCATGTCATTGACGTGCTAACCCATGCATACAGCACATGATACATGAGTGACAGGGGACATCCCCCCACCCCCTCCACAGAGAAATGAATCACTCATTTGCTGCACTACTGGATCAAAACATATGTAATCACTTCTGTATGTAGCGTGACTGCATCCCCATGCAAAACCCCGGGGAGAACAGCACTGCAGGCCCGAGACGCCTTGCATTTCAGTGTGAATGAATCCAAGGTGCTTTGTGACAGCCCCTCTGTTCCATCAGCCGGTTCTGTGTCTTGTGTTTAGTTTTCAAAGGGTCCACAGGCGGTAGTTGGGAGACTGTATCCCCAGACGGAAACACCTGCGTAGAGAAAATGAGAGGACTGGACCCGCCGTATGGGGCTTCTCCCCCAGCTTTCACCATATGGATGTTATTGGCTGTACCCGAATTCTCTAGATCAGACCATCTTTTTCGCTTCCTCTCCTCTTTCCTTTGACCTCACTTGAAAACATCATGTGGGTCGAGGAAAAGCTGCTGGGAGATGTTAAAGGTACCCAGGGCATATTTGATAAAAACTGGACGTCCTTCCCTTCAGTACGTCGAGAGTTTGACGGCGAAGACAGCCTTTTCAATTTCATGGAAAACGCTAGGACACAAAAGACGTATCCAGTGGCCACAGCAGCAACAGATTGTGGTCTCTATTCGATCTTTCTATCCTTCCGAGGCTGGTTCTGTGTTTCTTTACCGGAGTGAAGTAAAGAGTACGAGCTAGTCACCATCTCTCATTCATGAACTAGACAATGTCGATGCTCTTTGTCATTGCTATCAGCCAAACTATTTCTGGTTTATCTTCATTAGCGAAGAGGGTTCCTCGCTCTTTAGAGAATTTAGATCTGCCCTCTGTCACTGATTTCATAGGGTTTCAGAGTAAAAAGTGAGGTGAGAGAGAGAGATTTAGAGAGTAAAACAACTGCCCAGTTCGCAGAGCCAGTCGTAATGATTTGCTAATTTACACAGTTCTGTGGGTGAGAGGGAGAACAGATTAATGCAATCAGCTTTTGAATGCAAGGCTGAAAGAAGCACAACAGGATTTTTTCCTTTCCGACCCCGGGACTTTCTACTTCTGAATAATTCAGACATGAAGGGCGTCGTCATGATGGAGGACTCCGGAACTTGACTGTGAGAACTCAAATGAGAGTTTAATGAATAAGATGGAATAAGAACAAGTAAAGAGAAATGCTAGAATAGTGGAAACAGGATGGAGAGACAAATGCAACAAATAAAGGAAACCTCACAACACTGAATTAGGGAAACGTGGTGGGAAATGTGGTCTGCTACATATATTGCCATGGAGACAAAAGACAGACACAGAGTGAAGGGAAAGACTGGTTTTGTTGGGAACTCCAATACAAAACAGGTGCTGGGGAGTCAACAATCTGGTGCAGGAGATAAGTCATCTGATGACTGCAATGGAAAACTTGTGTGGAACATGGAGTCCGAAGGGGGCTTGTCTGTCCGAAATACTGGTCCAGAAGTAACAGGTGTATTTCTTGCTTTTCCAAAGACACCTTTCTGTTGTTTGCATTATCTATAAGTCTGCTGGTCTGTCTGTCTGTCTGTATGTCTGTCTGATTTCTATTTCAGTATATAAATCAAATTTGTGTTTTAACGAAAACAAGAGTCATCAGAAGATGGCATATCCCACCGGCCCCACGTCATCAACTTCAGATTAGCAAAAAGGCACCGTGTAAGGTCATGATTAATGCACGCACACAAGTTTTGTGCCAAAATATTGAGCAGTTTTCAAGTTATGCTCCGGAAACGAAATGTTACCAGACGGACGGACAGATGGTCAACCACACCCATGACTATTTCCAAAAGGTAGTCTTGGACCCAAATGTAGCATATTAGATCTTATTGATTACACGTGGCCTTTATCACGTTGTCTCTGACACAACTCTGATTTAGCTGTTGGTAGCTGCGCATGAAAAAAATAAAACAAAAGTACAAAAAGGAAGCAGCCACTCAGAACTCCCACCGCCAATGCATGTTACTTGCTAACCCAGAGCTGTCACCTGACCTGATCAGCCCACTCACTTTGGGCAGGATTTTCTTTTCTCGAGCGATTGAATAATCGACCCAGCCCCTCCCACACTCGCCTACTTCAGGTTATCCAGTCATAGGTTATTCGGAGGGCACCTCAAGCTTCCCGAAGACCTGAGGCTTGGAAAACCGTGGTCAGGGGAGAAAGTTTTGGAACACCGGTAATCTGTTGTATCAGAAAAGGGCTAGTGTAGATTAAGGAATTTTCTTTAACCCCATAAAACGTACTGTAAATTTTAGCTGCTGAATTTTCAAACATGTGAAACCTCAGGCTTATTTTAAATTCTAGTGGAGATCCTAGGGTTTCCGATGATCCCAAATAAGTCCTGCTGAATCACCGGGAAATGTATGTATGTGAAAAGATGTACCAGATCTAGATGAAGGGTCCTTAATCTTATCCAGGACAAGCCAGTGAGGGCACAGGCTTTCAGTCCAACCAAGCAGATTCAAATAATCAACCCTGGAAATTCTTCACCACAGTCCTTGATTAAGACAATACAGCTGGAATGAAAACATGCATCCACACTGGCCCTCGACTGAAATGACCGAGGACCCCGATTTCTAGATTTTTTTTCTATTTGATGAAATTCTGGGCCATAAAAACTTGGCATTTGGGGTTTGAACATTTCTCTTAATATAAGTGTGATGTAGCTCCAATGAAGCACTGCAACCAGCAGATACCGAATATGTATGTGTAATTGTTCCACTGTATTAAAAAAATGTTTTCTGTGGCTTTGAACTGACTTTAGAGAAAACTGAAGTGAAAAGTTAGAGTTTATGGGATTAACTTTGTTTTGTTTGACACCTGATCACACTGTTCATCAACCAATCGTATTCTTCAATAAAGACCTTGATAAGTAGAGTCGGATGTCTTCGTGCAAAAAAACGGTGCCCCTTCCAGCCCATCTTCCAATAGATTTAATGCCGCTGTTTTGGACCAACAGAGAGGAAAGTGAGGACGAAGATAATTGCGGAGGCAATGAAGACTGGGCTGTAGTCACAACAATAGTTAGTTATTTAGTTCAAGTTCAAGACTTTTACTGTCATTGACCAGTTGCCTGTACAACGAAATTTAGTCAGCAAGGCCATGAAGGTGCCAAAGAAGTTTTAAAAAGTATTTGTAATGAATAAAAGGGCATAATAAATAGAATGATAATAATAAAAAGAAAACAAAAATATCCCTAGAGGTAGGCAAGTAGATATTGCACATTCGCGGTAGGTATTGCACAGATAGGTATAATAATCTGTAGCAGCAGTCTAGATTTTTTCATTTAAAGTTCTGACTGCCCAAGGGTACACGCTGTTCTTGAATCTGTTTGTTTTGCATCTGAAGGATCTGCACCTTTTCCCAGAGGGCAGCATGCTAAACAGATGATGGTTGGAGTGAAAGTGATCTTTTATCATTTCTGTAGCTCTGGTGAGACACCTGGAGCTGGCGACTGCGTCCAGGGAGAGGAGCGGACAGCCAATCACCCTCTCTGCAGTTCTGGTGACCCTCTATAGCCTGTTTTCGTCAGCCACTGGTCGTTTCTCAAAGCCTAGGCCGCATCCTTCAAAGGCTGCATTTTTAGGGGCCGTCACTTACGTCCATCCACTAAACTGACATTTAGAGTAAGAGACAAGGTTAAATTTAGAGCTAGGTTTAGGTCCAGGGGTTAGAGTTATGGTTAAAGTTAGGGAAACCAGCGTCGACTTGCTTAAAAGAACGCAGATTAATGGAGATGATATGACGTTACGTTAGTTTGGCGGATGGAATCAAGTGGCGACCCCTAAAAATGCAGCCTTCAAAGGATGCAGCCTTGGCTTTGAGATGCACCCACTGTACAGCCAGCTTACCACACAGGGGCTGGTTGGTTTAGAAAGTCCTGTGGCGTGACGCTGGTGCTTTTTCAAAGTGATTCAGCCGGTGCTAATAAATCATTTTACTCCCTCAAATAAAGGCTTTCGATGCATGACAAGGGGCACCACACTCTATGCTCCGCAGAACATCACTGAAATTATCCAAACTCAAAATGGGAATCTGTCTTCATGCATCAAAACATCACAATGTCTCAAATCGAACAAAATCAAATTAATGACCGACTGGGGATTGCGAAGTGGGGAGATTGATGGACAAAACTAACAAATCATGCACATGGACGGTCTTTATATCGACTCACGCATCACGTGTGTATGGATTAAACGCTCGCAATGCAACTCAGCAACATGCTGGGCGAGTGGTCTCTGAAGAATGCACTGCTCATCTGTTTTGAACTGGAGAAACAAGGGAGGTTGCGTTCACTAAAAAGATAACCCTTCTTAAGGCACCTTCATCTCTGAGAATGATTGATGCTCCTCTTTTATTGGTCCATTCCAAGGTTGAAGGAGAATTGAGGGGGAAACTGCTGTGGTGCTCAGCAATAGAGCAGGTTAGCATCTGCTCTCGGGCGTGAGTGGCATTCGTCAAACAGGCCCACATACGCTCCTAAGCATTAGATTGCCGTGTAGATTAATTCCACTTTATCAGCCAGGGCCTTTGCGTAGGGTTACCAAATGGCAGTTTGGACTTGTATGCCTTGTCTTTCTGGAGGTCTCATTGGTGTTCCTAAGTTTAACATTATAGCATCCACTCTGACGTACAAAGTGACAATTATTATTATCATTATTATTTTTTTTGCACTTCCTTCTAGGTCTGATTCTCAGCTGGTATTCCCAAATTAGTTTTTTTTTTTTTTTGCACAGGTACAATTTGTGATCCTGACTGGATCAGGTCAATGTCTGGTCTGAATTAGAGATTAAATTTGACCACAGAATTTCCTCTCTGTTCATTATCCATTTTATTAATGGCGCCACATGATGTGGACATCAACCTGACCTCAGTTGATGTCGACATCACATGATTGCAAATGTCCACGACATATGACTTTCACAAATTGTAAATCTAGAAACCTACCTACATGACACTCTATGTCACAGTTTGGCTGGAATACATTCCCAAATCGACGGGGAGTACTCGCGTCTCTCTCCCGTGCGGTTGCACCTTGCCTCCATTGAATGTGCTCCGCGGCTGAATTTTCAGTTCCAGTTCACCAGGCGCCCTAGGTTTCACAGGGTGTGATTACGCTCAGCGCGAGAGGCGTACGTGTTGTCAGTAAACAGCAGCTGTGTGCCATATGGAGCAACCACAGCGCACTCAGCCAACCTAACAGGATTTTTCTATCGCGTACTCACACCACAATTTCACATGAAATTGTATGTAATTGCCAAGTACAAAACAGAAGTGGATCCCAACATTTTTTACACCTGTCCTGGAGGTGCTTTCTCTTTTTTTATATATATATTTGCAGAACGGTGGTCAAGCAGAGTCTATTGTTGTGCGGTAATTTCCCAACATGAAATTTACTGAACAGATCAAAGCAGGGTGCAGGACAAAATGTCCTCCCACGCTTTTTCTGTTTGCGCTCTTTGTTTGTCGATCGCTCGTAAAGCAATTTGAACCACATGAACTGCCACGGGAGGTGCTGCAAAAAATGAAGTTTGATTGATTGATTATTTCAATTGAGAGTGCTTTTCAGTCGAACCATTATCAAATGTACTCAAGGAAAATTGGTTTAAAACCGGACCGCTGAACTCGAAACATTTCTCTGTGATTGTGTTAACTTGAGGGTCCTTCGTACACTCAATGCAATCACTTTAATGAAATCAAAATCGTTCACCAATTAACAGCTGGCTGGGGATGATTACTCCCATTTGAGGGATACCTACTGCGTGATTGTTAAATGAGGCTAAAAGCTTACATTATAAGAACACATAATGTGGACAATTTTTTGGTCCAGTAAGTCATGCCGTTTATTTACATCCTCAGGGCACTGCTTCAGGTCTTCAGAGGTCAGAGATTGGAAACCAGGACTTGAAAAGCTAAGTTTTATTTTGTAGTTAAAGACAAACAAGAGGTACAGCAGTTAAAGAAGAAAGAAAGGCCTTGCCTCCGTGGTTTCTCACAGAAATCCCACCTTCGCTACGAACAGCAAATTAGCCAGGTGGAATACTAGTACATCATAGACCTGTGACCTGAAATCCACAAACTTCACTGAGCGCGTATGATAAATTAACTCTTTCGTGCTAATTTTAGCAGTGTTGCTCGATCGGTGGGATTCTCTTCATTTTCTTACGATGTCTTTAGCGGAAGACAAGCTCATTTATTTTTTTAATCATTGATAGCTACCACTGAGGTAAGATTGGCTATTATGGCGCCTGAGAGTCTCTGTTAAAGTATAATTTATTATATTTCATGAATAGCTAGTACGCCAGAGGCTAGAATGCATTGCAAGTGCATCAGCAGGCTACTTAATTGCAGTTGGACAGTGGAGCAAGTGTTGCAAACCTAAGGCTGTGAAAAATATCTCCTCGCTTGCAGCGTGTTTTAATTCTCACATATTTCACATTTCTGAGAAGAACCTGCAATTATTTAAAATGGTGCCACCTGCCAAAAAAAAAGAGAAAAATCAGTAAAATGAAAATTTACAACATAAAAATGCTTTAAGAGGGACTGAAAATGGCTACACAAGGTCTCAGCTGTGGTGCGTTCTCCACAGACTGTCCTGCATAATCAACACATCGCCCAAAGTGATCCGTGCCGGCAATAAACCCAACTCCCCGTTGAATATCCCAATGACAATCAGCATGACTGCTCTCCAGTGATACGTTCAATACGGGGCTTAGCCTATGGCTGCAAGCCCCAGTGCGAGCTGGACCACTTTATCGAGAGAACGCTAATGTAAGCATTCTCTTCCTCCTCTGCCCCCTCATCCATTATTGACACCAGGTCGGCCCCGTCCCAATGACATTGCGGTGGATGATACATGATGAAATGCACACGTGCATATCTGCTGCACGTGATGGACGTTGACAGCGTCAAGGTCCTCCTTTTCCATGCCAAATAAAGGGCAAAGCTTAAGCCTCTTGAAGTTTATTCTTTTTTTTTATTACTTAGTATCACTACACATTACATACATAACCAAGATGTCAACGACTCCAGTGTGCAATAATGGAGCGTTTCACCATTGCTTGTATACATCAACTGTCATTGTTTGTATTATTATGTTGTTTCCATGTCTTTAAAGAGAAAGAAAGAAAAAATTGAAAATAATAAAACCTTACAGCATCATGTAAATCTCAATCTTCTGCCAAAACGGAAGGCGAACAACAAATGTCATTTGTTGCTGTTGGCTTGCTGTTTGACATATCCAGTAAGACAAATATATTCCGATCTTTTTAGCAGACAAGATGGTGCATTTGCTGCAACAATGGAGTTCTTATTCAGTAATGAGACACAGAAAATGTGGTCTGTGCATCATCTTTCTGATGTTAAATAATGATCTGTGTTGGTTGGCATAAGGGTCCAGGATCAATCCAATTTCATAAATTCAAAATCAAATTAAGCAGATGACCGAAATTCAATGAACAGACCAGAAATAATCCACCATAGATCAGGGTGTACAACAAGGGCTGATCCATCTTACAGTTTCCTGTCGGCTTCTATTCTATTTACTGAAATTAGGACAGTGGCTCACTTGCATTGGTTTTTTTATAGACAAGACTTTGAGGCTTCATTTGATGAGCCTGTCTCTATTTCAGTGTCTTTGTGCTTCGTTTAGAGGGGATAACCAGCTGGATAAAATATTGACAACACAACATAACTCTTTCTGGAATATAATTTTCTCCAGGCATTTCTGGTTCCTTCTTTCTTTCTTGAGAAATAACCAAATTAGTGCGAAAGATGCCTAGTAATGTCCCATCAGGAGAAGTTAGCCAGTACACTTCACAGGCTCCTACAGTAGGCCTACAAACTAGACAGCACACTGAGGGTTACTGCACCCTCTCCATTGAATATTATGGGTTTGTTTCCAGTTATTTTGGGTCCTTTTACTGCATTTTCTCATAGTTTAAAAGCAAGTTGTCACCATAAGATCTGCACATCACAGTGACCCCTGTAAACAACAAGACAAGCACTCACTCTCCTTCAGGACAGCTGAGGTCCACTGTTTTTGCACTGTAGTCTATGAGCTTGCATTTCATAGACGCTGGCCAAAGCTAAGCACCCCCCACGAGCAGCAAGGGAAGGCAGATCGTGGGAGTCTGTCAGTTAGCGATGAAACATGCTGACCAAGCACACCGACCCCCCACCACTCTCCCCCACTGCTGCTGAAAGTATGGCTTACTTAAAAACAGAATCGACCCCACCTGGTCATGGAACTTATTCGTCCGGCAAACTGCCAAGCATGTCTTTATCAATATGCCACTGGAAACGCAGCCCACTGTCGATTGACCTTGAGCAGAAAGACCTCTGTTTTTTCTGCTAAATAACGGGCAACTAAAGTGCTTGTGTTTTTATGACCCCATACGTGTCCATACGAAACACTGGCATCATATTACAGTGATAATGGCTTGGAATTGACTAGGCTCCTTAAAGTTGGAGTCACAATCTGCGATGAGAGGCTGCCTTCCCTAGCCTTCAGTTGCAATGTTATGGGTTGGGAACTCATGTCAAGAGACTACAGCTCTGCCCGCTGCTCACAGGTGTAGTCCAGCTTCATTTAAGGCGTCAGACAGATAAGACATATACCAGCGAAAGGAAGGACACAAAGGCACACTTAAACGCAAGCACACAAACGTACACTCCCTGCACTTGCTTGAGCATACACACACATGCACAGGCATATCATGCCATCCCTGAAGAAAGAGGACTCTTGGTGTTTTTAGTAGCATTCAAAGACTGGTGTGTGGGCATTTTTGCAGGCTGTAGATACATCGCTGTCGTGAGCATCACGAAGACACGGCTCACGTGCCCAGCTAACTGGAGCTACTCCACAGAGGTGATGGGAAAGGTTAGCTCGTAAGCCCCGAGACCACGCACTATCTAAGGAATACATCTTTCAATCAATTCTATTAATAGATCTTCCTCCTCAGTTCGCTTCAGTTGATAGCTATTGGCTGTTACCCTGTAGAGAGGCTGATAATGCTGTCTGACATGTAATATAGGCTGAGTTCTGTTCGTGCAGGGATTTTGGGCACAGCCGGTTGTTTATTTTGTTAAGTAGTCTGTAATTACTTTTTATCATCCATCCTTTTACATAATAACCGGAATAGCCTGGGGTATTTGCACAACGAAATATTCTGACAACTAATACCACAAAACTTGTATATTTTAAATGAATAAATATAGCTATATGATGTGACACTGAGCACAGGGGCTTTGAATCTTACACTGAACTAAATATAATAAGAATTAATCCTAGTTGTTGCTGGAAGTTGACGTTTGTATAAAAGTTTAATTTCACAGGCAAGTTTGATCAGACATGTGAGTAAAAATGTAATTTTGGGACAGATTTGATTAGACAGTTACAATTTCACCCCCTTGGCTGTATTCTGCCTCCACATAATTTCAATTACTGCATCAAGATACAGATAAAAGAAAATGGAAACTGAATTTTATCATGTTTCCCAGTTGATATCAGAGAAGGAAAAAACTTAATTGTTCAAAAATGTACGTATATATATATATATATCTTTCCATATGCATAGAGATTTGCTCTATGATAAAAATTTAAGAGGCGAGGCAAATTCTGTTTAGGTCCCTCTGGTGACCATTGATGTGGCTGAGTGATTTGCTTTGACTGAAAGGGGTACATATGCTGAACAGTAAACTCATAGTCCAAGTTCTATTCATTCATGGCTTCAAACTTGTTTTTCTTTCAACTGAAGGTCACTCTTTTATCCACATGTATGGCTGAATTGATGGTTGTTATGTTCATTGAACTCTACACCACAAAAGATACAAAATGGATGGGGTGATAATTTGTGGGTCGAAGCAGTCAGATAGGCGTTTCGTTTAAGATAAAGGCAACCAATCACAGTACGTTAGGTAGCTGACTGCTTGGGTAGCCTCTTGTTGGATGCCTTATACGTGCCAAACATATACAGTATAAGGTAACTGATTTGGGAATAGTTCTGCATTTCAAATATATTGCAGTTTATGGCGATGCAAATTAAAAGAATTAAAGGCAGGTATCAGGAAAATCATGACAAAATGAAACAACTTGGAGTAAGAAGTATTATTTTTTCTACAAAAAATTATGCCAAGGATACTCAACATTTCCATAATCTAATCATATAATGCAAAAATAATCATTTTTACTAAGGGGTTTGAGCTTTTTGTGCTTTGTTTCTAGAAGACAGTATGAAAATCTGTGATGAGATCATTGGATATTGTGGTCACATGACCAAACCCAAACGCAAGGGGAAAAAAAAGAAAAGATTTTTCAATATTTGGCCAGAAATCTAGCCAGAATGAACCATGACAAGAAAGAAAAGAGTGTAGGTCGCGGACCACTGAGACCGTCCGGTTGCACTAAAACAACCAAAAAAAAAAAGAAAAGTGAAAACATATTCCGATGTTGCTGGACTGGTAAGCTAACACCCAGGGAATCTATCTCGTCACCCAACCATTGCATACCTAGCAAGATAGCATTCATGCACATGATTTATTCCATTTGTAAGTGAATTATTTACATGTTGGTTCATTAAAAGAAAGTTTTCCACATTCACCAGGATGTAATGCTGCAAATTTGTGCGCATAACGACTTCAGCTCCTCTCGGAAACAGACAGACTCTCCAAACAGTTTTGGTCAAATTAATAAACAAATAACTTGTTGTTTTGACTATGTTGTAAACATTTGCTATGCCCCTTTGCCACATATTTGGCAAAGGGACACTTTTAAACCATTAAATCACACAAAAAAAGAAAACATGCTGTATTCCTGGTACCTGCCTTCCATCACACATTGCACCATAGAAAGGTTACCTTCATATCTTACCTTGTATTGACCCAATATTTTGTTTGATACAGAAAAAGAAATACAAAAACACACGCACACGCACACACACACACGCGCACACAATGCTTGTGCATGCCTGCGACGAGTATTACCGCAGAGGACAACAGATTCGCAAATTCCTCAAATTCATGAGATGTTTAGAGGATTTACGGGATTTCCAATGTAATTCTCAGTCTTCATTACGCTGGCTATTATAGTGGAATGGCCCTTATGGTGCCGTTAACATTCAACGCAAGACAAGTCATCATTTAGCTTTATGAGGCAGGCTGCACACAGATTTTTAATACTTCTCTTAGCTGACCATGATGGCCCTGTAGGCCCACAGAACTACTGTATATCATCACCTGCAGGCATTTAACTCCCTGCTGGCACGTAATACGAATTCATACTGATATGAAGCACTCTCCGTTCGCCACCCGAATAAAATAAAATCTGTCCTCATCCGCAATGATTGAGGTGCCCTCTATCAAGTCTGTGAGCCTAGGGTACAATTATGTCCATAACACTGTGTAATTGAATTTCTTGAATTACAGGTAAAAAAGCAATCCTCTTCTTTATTAAGACTCAGATCACAACTACACATTTATGCTAAAAAGCAACGCATCCTTGCTTTGGGTACGGCATGGTCGAAAGCAGGAAAGTCTTGGGTTTGAATCTGGCCAGGGGTCTTTCTGTGTGATGTTAGGATGTTCTCCCCACGTTCGTCCAGGTTTATTTGCGCAGTACTCGAGTTTAAACCCACAGGTCCTAAGTTGCCTGAAGGTAAGTTGTTTGATACCCATGATGGATTGGAGTACAGTCTATGATGTCTTCCTGCCTCTTGCACATTGATCGCTGAGAGGGTTCTCAGTCCTCCAATGATCTTGAGGAGAAGTACAAGGGTTAGGTAATGGATGAATGAATAATGCATGCTGATGTATACCCCTATTACAAGCAGAGGGTTATTGGGAAACTCCTTTTTCTCAGTCTGTTTATGAAACAAAAAAAGAGTTCATAGAGGATGCGTAAAGAACAGAGTGCACTCTCAGTAATTGCATTTCGCAGGAAATTACCATGTCAGCAATGGCAGAGAAAAATATCTATTCAGACATTGGTTCAGATAAACTAACAATAGTAGAGCTATTCAGACATTGGTTCAGTAGACTAAAAGCTATTCTAACATTGGGTCAGATAGACTAACAATAGCTTCATTCTCCTGTGTTCTCTCCACATATTTTAGTCCTCTTTATGTGTGCAAACATCAATTTCAACTGAGCAAACTGGCGAACTATGTTAAGATAAAAATATAATAGCTCCATCCTAGAGGAACTAAGTAGTATGTGGTTTAGAGAAATGATGTGTGCGCCGAAGCAGGGCGGTACAGGGATCCCAGAGCAGGTAGGGAGAGAAAGTTGGGTGACTGTAAGTCGACAGCAGTGGCGGATCGTGAATTGGAAACAGGGGAAGCTCAAACAATCCCTTAAATTTAATGATTGTTCTTGACTTTTTTTCAATCATTCATTTAAATTACGATAACAGAAACTCCGAAAACTCAATTATCTGGTACGGCCAGTTTTTATTAAGAACGCATACCTGTCAACTCTCACGCATTCAGCATGAGTTTAAGTAGCATTTTTACGTTCCTCAGCGGTTGACAGCAATTATTCTATCAACGCGTATAAGAGATTTTCGCGTGGAATTTAAGTACTATTGCATGGAGGAGTTTAAAGCAATGGAATTGCAAAAAGACATTTCAAATTATCTTATTTCATTTAAACGATCATGAAACAAATGTATTGCTTCCAACCCCAACCCCTGAGTAAACAAGTGTTTGCCACTAACATGGCAATATCCCCCGCCGCCTCAATTTTATTGGTCCGTACAGACAGACGGAGCCCAATGCTATATCCCCCGCTTCGCGCTAATTGCGCGGCGGGGGATAATAAAAGCGTGAGAAGTCTGGAGTCGTAATTAGTATGCATCGTGAATGAAAACTGGCCACATCTGATAATGTAGAGAATTTTCGGAGTGACTGATTGAAAATCGGTCATGACCAGTTATTAATTTTAAGGGATTGTTTGCACTTCCCCTATTGCCAGTTCACAAGCTGCCACTCGTGACAGCACAGGAAAGGGCGTGCACGCCGTACAGCGACAGCTCCTCCAGTGGTTGAGGTGCCCAACCGATTCCGGCCCTTGCAGGAACTGGATTTGGCCCCTAACCCTGAGAGTGAGGGGACTGATGAGCAGCAGGGCACCCTGTTGGCCTCTGCCCTTCAGAAAAGACAGTTAGTGATAGTGGGGGACTCAATACTTAGAGAAATAGATAGCTTAGACTGT
The DNA here is from genome assembly GCA_029721435.1 of Gymnothorax reevesii. Classification (NCBI taxonomy): domain Eukaryota; kingdom Metazoa; phylum Chordata; class Actinopteri; order Anguilliformes; family Muraenidae; genus Gymnothorax; species Gymnothorax reevesii. The sequence goes on along the minus strand of CM056574.1, from coordinate 23,182,900 downwards.
TCGCGCGACAAGGAGTCTCGTACGGTGTGTTGCCTGCCTGGTGCCCAGGTAGGAGACCTGGAGCGTGCGGACAAGCTCCTGGCCAGAGCGGGGAGGGATCCAGTTGTCATGGTCCATGTTGGGACAAATGACATAGGTAAGGGCAGGTTTGAGGTTCTGCAAGGCAAATTTGTAGAATTAACTGAGAAGCTTAGGAGCAGATCCTCAACGGTAGTGTTCTCCGGGATTCTACCGGTACCACGTGCAAGCAGAGGAAAGCAGAATTTTATCTGGAGGTTTAACACGTGGCTAGGAACCTGGTGTATGAAAGAGGGGTGCAGGTTTGTGGGGCACTGGAACTTTTTCTGTGATAGGAGTGACCTGTTCAAGCCTGATGGGCTGCACCTGAACCGGAGGGGTACCCTTGCACTGGGCCAGCATATGTTGAGGGTAGCATAGGATTATTTAAACTAGGGACTTGGGGGGCAGGGAGGTTAGTGAGTGTTACACATAGGGAAATGGAGACTGCCCCGATGGAAGCTGACGGCGTTACATGCACTATTCATGATATACTTTTAAAGCAACAAAGTGTAGGGGGAGGCTTTAAGCGGCGACCGCATGGGAAATCAAGGGGGAATTAGTAATAACCTGAAATGCATTTATTTAAATGCAAGAAGCATAAAAAATGAATTTCCATGGCTTGAGGCTGTTATGATTAGTGAGGGCTATGACATAGTTGGGATTACAGAGACATGGCTTAGTGAAGAGGATGGAAATGAATATAATATAGAAGCTTATAAGCTCTTGAGGAAGGATAGATGTAATAGGCGAGGAGGGGGCGTAGCAATCTATGTGAACGAAAACATAAATGTACAGGAAATTCCCAAAATTGAACATTCCTTGCCCTGTGAAGATATCTGGGTCAGGCTCATTGGCAAACATGAGACAGATTTAAACATGAGAGTATGCTATCGACTTCTAGCTTTGAACAGTACAGTCAATGAAATGCTTTTTAACAGGATTACGCAAGCTTGTAGAGGTGGAGGGACTATTATTATGGGAGACTTAAATTATCCTGGTATCGACTGGGAAATGGTGAAAGGACAAGGTAGGGGGGAGGAAGAATTTCTAGATGTTATAAATGATAAGGTATGATGATTTTTTGGTGCAGTATGTTAATAAACCTACGAGAGAAGGCCCAGATAGAATTAGCAATGTTGAGGTACTGGAGCCTCTTGGGACAAGTGATCACTCTGCTGTTAATTTTGATGTTTCATGTGAAGTTAAAAAGGTGTATTCAAAAACAAAAATTTTCAATTTTAGGCGAGCAAACTTTTTTTTTTTTTTTTTAATGTGAAAGAAAACAGTACATAAAGAGACATTCAGAACATGAAGAAACAACAATCAGTGATTGTGGGTGCATGAATGCGTTGGTGCGTGTGTGCATGGGTGGGTGCGTGCAACAAATATAAATGGCAGGGACAAACATAACACTTAATAATAATAATAGTAATAATAATAGTGATAGTAATAAATAATAATAATAATAATAATGATAACCATAAAAGCAGTAATGATCAATTACATCATTGTCATCATAGGCAGTGAAGAGAGGGGGCAAAACAGAGAATAGAAAAACCAATAAATAAGATAAGCAAATAAGAGAGAGAATAAATTAACAGTAATAATAATAATAATATTAATAATAATAATAATAATAATAGTGAACAATTGGAAGAATTGAAACAAGGATCTGCCTCAGATCCCCACACAGCCACAGAGCAGGCGAGCAAACTTTGACAGGATGCACTCATATCTAAGTGAAATAAAATGAGAGACACTCCTAGGCTGTGAGTACGTAAATGAGATGTGGGAAAGATTTAAGGGGGTTCTAGTTGAATCACAATGCAAATTCATTCCAAAGGTGTCCAAAAGTAAGCTGAAAAAGCAGAATCCTCAGTGGATGATCAAAATTATTCATAGGATTTTGAGGGAAAAGAGGAATCTTTATGACATGTACATAAAGAATAACAATGAGAACACTAAGGCTGAAAACTGTAAAATGCAGGCTGCGGTCCAAAAAAGAGCTGAGGAATGCTAGAAGACTGTATGAAAGACAAATCGCAGAGGGGGCAAAAACTAACCCTAAGCGCTTCTTTAAATACTGTAGCAGAAAAAGGAAAGTCAAAGAACGGGTTAAAGTGCATAAAGAATAAAAATGGATCGCTGCTACATGATAACAAGGATATTGCGGAATATTTAGTAGTAATATTGTAGTAGTAATATTGATATTATTTAGAGGAAATTGAGGTAAGGGATAACAAAGTATTTGACAAGTTGCATAAACTAAAGGCAGATAAGGCGGCAGGTCCTGATGGCTTATATCCTAGAGTGCTCAGGGAAGTTGGTGAGATCATCTTTAAGCCACTATCCGCCATCTTCAGACGGTCTTTAGAAACTCGAGAAATACCAAATGTTTGGAAACAGGGCAATATAATACCAATATATATGAATGGGGACCATACCGAACTGGGAAATTACAGGCCAGTGAGTTTAACTTGCATTGCATGCAAAATATTGGAATCTATCATAAAAGATGAGCTGGAGTTATTTCTTGAACGTAACAGTATCTTGAGGGATAGCCAACATGGTTTCCGTAAGGGAAGGTCATGACTGACAAACCTTCTGGAATTTTTTGAAGTGGCCACAAAGACTTATGACGAGAGCAGGGCTTATGACATCATATACTTGGATTTTCAGAGAGCATTTCATACAGTACCGCATAAGAGACTCATTTTTTAAATGATTAAAGGAGGTATTCTGGAGTGGATTCAAAACTGGTTACAGGACAGAACACAAAGAGTGGTGGTCAGTGGTATCTCATCTGAGCTAGGTATGGTGGGGAGTGGCGTCCCCCAGGGATCGGTGTTGGGACCCCTGCTGTTCCTCATCTACCTGTATATGAATGACCTTGAGAATCCAGAATTGGGCAGAAATGTGGCAAATGAAATTTAATGTAGCGAAATGTAAAGTTGTACATGTAGATAATAAAAACATTAGACGGGATTACTTCATGGGGGGTTTAAAACTGGAATGTGCTCCACACGAGAAAGATCTGGGAGTGATTGTTGACCAAACTCTCTCAGGCTCTAGCCATTGTGCCATAGCTGTTAAAAAAGCCAATCGGATGCTGGGATACATTGCCAAAAGTATTGAGTACAAATCTAAGGAGGTGATGCTTCTTTTATATAACACATTCGTTAAACCACATCTGGAGTATTGTGTACAGTTCTGGTGACCATTCTTGAAGAAAGATATAGAGGCTCTAGAGAAAGTTCAGAGAAGAGCCACTAAGCTAATTCCAGGTATAAAAGATGAAAGCTATGAGAAGAGGCTGAAGATCCTTAATCTCTTAGTCTTAGGAAAAGGAGACTAAGTGGTGATTTGATCGAGGTCTTTAAATATGTTAAAGGGAATAATTAAGTGAATTATGTGGGATTCCTTCGACCAAGTGTTGTGAGTAGAACTCGGGGTCACAAATGGAAGTTGATCAAAGGTAAATTTAGCACTGATAAATATTATGGATATTCGGAAATATTTCTTCACCCAAAGAGTAATTTCAATTTGGAATAGCTTGCCTGACCATATTGTTGAGGCAGAGACCTTGGGGGTTTTCAAGAGCAGGCTTGACTTCAACCTAGATACCATTAAGTCATTGAGTATCTGAAGGGATATATTCACAATAGTGTAAAAAAACTGGCAAGCGTAGTTGGGCGGAACGGCCTGTTCTTGCCATTCATGTTATGTTATGTTATGTTATGTTATGCCTCCAGTGCAGTCATACAGGCGACTGAATTGACCATCACAATAGAGGGTCGGGTAGCCTGGAGTTGACCTGAAAGCAAGAATAAGTCAAATAAAATTGAATCAGCTAAACAAGTCATTCCGTACATCACATAAATCAGGTTGTTCCACGCCCTCTCGCTGCCCGCATTTCATCTCCCAGATCTGGTTATCTACACAGCCATGACATATGGTGCTTGCTTCATTACCTAGATATATCACACATATGCATGAACAATACTGACCTCTACCATTCAACGTACAGCAGCTCAACATTAGTGCAGTGCAAAACCACAGAGATTAGTGATTAAAGCAGTATTTTGAAAAAATAATTAAAACCTATACTTCACACAGGCCCCTCTAATCCAAAAATAATGATATAAAATAAAATGAAATAAATCATAGAAATTGCTGTTTGGCAGTGCTTTGGAGCCTCCAGTTTAGCTGTATCAAAAACTGTAACATGTCTGGATTTTTCCACCGACAAGCCTGTGCTTTTGTCTCTTCCGGCAAATTCACCATTCCCTAATTACCACAGGTTATTTTTAATGTCACATTAATTAGCGAGCAAAGATCTGATTAACTAATGACTGCCATTTTATTGTTTTTAAGGGTTGCTGTGGGGTTATGATGAGTTCATCCTGCTAGGATAGATATTAGGTGGCCTGGGTTATTGGGCTCATGATGGTAAGTGCCTGATAGCCACTCCCCAGATTTGTACAGCTAAGGACATTGCAACAAAATGGCGACCTGTCTTCAGAATAGTCCCAGCTCTTCTGAAATACTGTATGTAATGTAACTTTCAGTGCATAAAGGCAGCGTTGCCTCACAGGCAATTAATCCATCCATATATTATTAAACCAGCCTGTTCCTCGTCAGGGTGCCCTGCCAAATGATAACATCTACATCAAATTTTCAGTGATATTTCAAACACAGGTACGCGCACATACACAGACACAAACATACAGACACATACACAAGTGCTCGGTTGAATGCACAAGCACAAACACAGTCTTTTCTCAATATTGAGTTTCCAGATTGAGTCCTGGGACTAATTAATAATGTACAAATGGACCTTTCAATAACCTCTTGAGCTTAATTAATATGTACTTGGTTACAGAGATTGAACTTATGCTTCTTCTGGGCCATAGGGATTTCAACTATATACATTTTTTATCAACCAATCAGCAGGTATTTGACTGTAACCCAACTGACAATAAAGACTGACAGTAACCTTACCTTTACCCACTGTATCCAAGAACAATGAAGAACAATATCAATGACCAAAAAAGTCCCACTCTCTCACTGAAATGAGCCAATCATTTTATGAACGTCTGAGCAAAAACAAAATGAATATTGTATGAACGGAGAGGGTGTTGCAGACACACAGCTTTCTTTTTGGTGCAGTGTTTTGGGGCATCGCCATGGCGACAGAGCAGCTCGTTTCTAAATGTCTCTCCGGTTTGGGAATGCTCAGAGGAGAACAAGCCCTCAGGCTATCTGGAACTGGGCGCATTCACTTATTTGGAAAATGCAGGCTTCAACACCCCCCCAATCCAAGAAATGACCCTTATCCTTCACCGCCCCATTTCATTAGCGATCCTGGGGGGAGTTTAATTCCCTGAGGTCTGGAGACCTGACATCTAACTACAAGCTTTACACCCTTCATAATTCTATTATATCACGTCTTGTAATGAAATTTATGAGGTCTCTCGTGATTGGAGCCCATAAAGGGGAGATTACCTTCCCAAGGGTGTGAGGTGAGAGGTGAGGTGAGAGCTGTCAAATGTTCACTCCCTTGAGGGCTTGGTAAGAAATGTTAGCATGGCTAATTGTTGTTCTTAAACTGTTGGTTTTGTGACTGCAAGGTCACTGGTTAAGGTTGCCTGATATGGAATTTCTGAAAACTGAACCGCGTGTACAATTGGTGACATAGTGAAGCGGAGCTGGCCAGGTGCAATTCGATCGGGAGAACAAAACATTGTCCAGCTGGGAAGACAAATGGGGCCAGTGCAAATAATTTGATCAGAATGTGGAATGCTGGAAACCTGACATCTGGTAACCTTATTACTGGCACAAGGGGAAAGAATGCATGCAAATTAGTGCATCTCAATGAGTGTTTAAGTCTCATATTTTGACTTAAAATGCATATTTCTGTCACTGTTTTTTTCCTTGTACAAAAATTCTGAGGTGAGATAATTGACTCATTTCTACATTCACCGATAGCATACACACATGCTAACATAAAACGCTAACTGAAAATGGGATGATATTTGTAACCTAAGAGAGGAAAAAGTGGGTGTTCATTCCCATGGTAAGAAAAAAAGATCTGCTAACACAGACACTTTTTGAGGTGTCAGGAGTAAAATTCTCTGGGAACCTTATTAGTTGGAAAATGTGTTATGCCAGAAAAAAAGAGCAAGACAGATTTAATTTTCTGGATTGAACAAGGAACATGGCGTCGCATAATCAGGAACTCCAGTGGGTCGGTGATATTAAGCTATGGAATGTTATGCTACAAGTGATAAGACCAGTTGGATATTTGTCCGGTACTCCTGACCACACTGTTGTGAATGACCTGAAATCATAACTGAATGTAGTTTTCCTAAAATGAAGGATTAAGGATAGCCCTTTGAGTTTAGCAAAGCTTAAAAAAGGCATTAACCAGACCATTGCGGGTTCTAATCTTGAAAAGCTGTCTGGCCTCTAATTTCACTACATTTGACACAATGGACGATTCAACAACAGAACAGCTCAGTAGTGATGGATGGATACTTACCACGATGGATGGACACATTCTCTCCATAGTGTCAGGGTTTCACAGCCTGAGAGAGACAGAAAGAGACCACCAGATTACCATCCATCATTGCAAATACCATTACTATTGATATCCTAAGAGAGAACCTGATATGAAATGATATTTGCATTGAGTTGGCTTGGCTGCATCATTACTTTTCCGAAAGGCAATTTCAGATTTCTTTGTTGCCCCCTGTCAATTTGGACCGGGCATAGGCTTTCCACTACTCCAGTAACAGGCAAACTTAACCAGGCTGTAACTGGTTCATTGTCGTCAGCATGGGATTTTCAGTGTATATCTCATCATGATCTTTGAAACAAGGGGCATCTCCACTTCCATCTTGTAACAGTTTCTTGCTCTACCTGTATACAGTAATTAAATATAAGGTGTTTTCCATTCAAAATTGAGCCCACACGAGCATGCTTGAATTATAGCCCTTCTTTGTTTCCAAATTCTTTTTGCCAGTGATGTGTGGTCAGGTTTCGGAAAGTATTGACCTTGTGTCTTGATCGAAAAATTGAGCAACCAGATCAAACAGCTGGAACATCTTTCCGGAGATCCTCTGTACAGTATGTTGCTAACCTCATGTGTCACACTCTGGAGAAACAACTCTAAATTTATTCTGTGGCACTGCGTCTTTGATTTCCATGCAAAATGAACTGAAGCCAGTCTGTGCAGGGAGACGGAAGGTTATTGATCCACTTCACCGCTCTTCTGGCGCTACAAAAATGCTACGTGGAGTTATCTTTCCATTTGTCAGGTTCTCAGTCCACTGCAGGCCACATGCAGTGTTATCTGTTTTTATACCTGCAAGGAATTTAAAGTCTCCAATTAGCCAATCTGGAGTCTCTAAGGCTTTGTTTACATTGCCAAGCTGAAGTGATTCAAATCAGATTTGTTTTGCCCTAATGTGACACAAATCTGATGTTTTCAAAGCTGCTCGGACAAAAAAAGTCCAACCCTTAAATCCAGTCTTCAAATCAGAGTTGAGCCACTTTCATACGTTGTCCTTGATTGAATACGAATCTGTTATTTGACCATGCGACATGAATGGCAACGGTCAGATCGGACTCGATGTTGCTTTTCGCCTGTACGCGTGCACCGAGCGCTGCTAAAAATCTGAAAAGCTGGCCATGTTTTTTTTGAAGCCCTCTTGTCCTCATCGTTTACAGCTGACTAAATATTTGCCATCCTCCTGGGCAAAATTCCATCCATACATTCCTTACAGGCACATCCATTTTCTCGGTTTGAATCATGTTTGAGTACCATGAGTGCTCCCACAAATATGACAGTTTTTTTTGTTGCTGGTGATGCAGATGCCGCAGATGCGTTCACATTACAGACCGTCAAGATGGGCACCTGTCAAGATGGACAAATACAATCTGGGAAAAAATTGGAATTGAACAATGAGTTTTGCAATGTGAATGTAGCGCAAATTGCCTAACCTGCAAGTCTTTGTCATTCTTTAGAGGAAAGCAGAGAGACTGAGAAAAGCAATCTTGCAAAGAACATGCAAAGTTGACACAGGATGGCTCTTGACTTGGGATTTGAGCCAGTAGGATGCTGTGACACAACTGTAATTCTCTCTACTCCTCTGTGCTGCCAACTGCGAGGCTAAATTCAATGCCAGTTGAAAGGCACGGTACCCTGGGATAGGTGCACATCTCTGTTTTGATTGCGACTGGCATCGGCACAAACACACTGCAGCAGTATTCGCAGGGGAAACCTTGGCTGGTAGTCAGCACCACTCTCAATCTCCTGCATCCTGCTGTGACAGGATGAGTTCATTGCTTTGCTGAAGTGATCCAAAAATATTCTTTCAAAAACCAGCTTGTCTGAAATCCGTCACTCAGGCTTACAGACTAACTCCACCGGGGTATGACGGTGTCTGAGCCTTTGGCTTTAAAAAGATCTTAATGACTGATCTGCTCAAGGTTGTCCATCTTGCTTTATCATCTTTTCCCAAGCCCTAATCATTCCTTGTATAGTTTCATCATTACTGACACCGCCACAGTTTGGGAGAGCTAGCCAATAGTTGATCAAAACTGATAGTCTTGTCTACTGATGACTATTACAGGATTATCCCCTCATATGGTTCCAATTATATGCAGACTTACTGACTACAGAATGCAGCTATTGCATTTTCGGATATAAAATAATAAATTTGGTTCATGGGAATATATTGCATGCCATTATTCAAATGCAAATATACACACAGTCTGTATACTTACAGTACTGCAAATTTATTTACTCTTGGGTGGGATTGCTCATTGTATGTAGACGTGTAACCTTTCCGCTTCGAAGGTTAATGCTTGCTGAGCTCATTTCCTGTGTGACCATAAGTGAAGTCTGCAGTCGTGTTCATGTGAACAGGCCCTACAAAGTACTTAATAAAGTCAAAGAACTTTGTTATTTTTGTGTGGCACAAATCCCTGAAGTAAAAATTCTGCACCATTGAAACTTTGCTGGAATTTAGTTATTTTGAAAAATAGGTTCTATTATCAGTCTCACTTTCCAGTCCATATAATTGCAGTCTTTCATCGCTGCCACAAAATTATTGTTTAAAAAAATGCCTGGATAACAGACACAAGGCTGTGGGGAAAAATGTGTGCCTAGATATTATTCTTATTTTTTTTATGCTTACACAATTATCATGAGAAACTTTCATTGCTACAGCGTTGATGTGAATTTCAAATTTAAACGTCTGCACATTGAAAACACATTTTGAGCATAATAAAAATTCTGTGGCTTTTAATATTACCCAAGGAAATCTCAAGAAAAAACCCACCTTAAATGCCTTGATCCTGTTTTCCATAAGATACGCAGTAAAACTAAACAAACAAACAAAAAAAAAAAAAACACCAATTGGCTGCTTGCAATGAATTGGCCATATAGAGAATTCAAAAATAACCTCCTCTCTTGAGAACATGACCAGGCAATGGCTGGCTGAGTTAATTTAGAAGAGAAAACCCATGACTGATTTTGATTGCTGTTAGCGCTCCTGTCGTGCCATTAGCCAACATTTCACTGTTAATTTCAGTTGTCCTGCTGAGCAGATGCTAATTAATCCAGGTGTGTTTTTGGTTGGCGCAATTAGTGATTCCACATTACTTCCTCTGTCACTGTTTCTGTCTCTGTATCTCTCTCTCACTCTCTCTCGCACTTTCTCTTACTTTCTTCCTCTCATTCTCTCCCCTTTCTCACGCTTTCTATGTTGCTGCTCTATCCTCTCCCATTATAGTGTTTGTGTGTAATGCTTAATGGTTACGCAGCAGTCTCTCTCTCTCGCTGTTTAATAAGTTAAGCTTTCCTTTTTAATCAGTCAATATGCTTTTATTTTTCAAAAGTCATACCCATTTTACTGACAGATTTGTCATTTTCTGAGTGGATCATGAAGTCAGGAATGATGTTTCTTCCCAGAAAGGGGATGTGATAATGTATAGCGTAGTGTTATAGTTTAAATAGGGAATGATATCAGTTATGGACCGTGTATATGTTTTCGTATGACATAAATAATGTCTTGGGCATCTAAGTTCTGACCTCCACAGGTTTAATTGTTAGGAGTCTGAATGGCTTCAGCCTGTTAATTTAAATTCTTAGGAATTGAATTCTCCAGGCAAGACGTAGTTTCACATAAACGTGAGAAGTGGGACATTACAATGAGCCCGCTAACGGCCTGCAAACAAAACATGTTTATAGCTCGCTTCGAAATTAAAAGGATCATTCTTAAATGACGTCAGCGCACAGAACATGAAAGGAGGACAGGCGTCGAGGTGTGTGTGTGTGTGTGTGTGTGTGTGTGTGTGTGTGTGGAGGGGCAGTTTCTTTGTCTTTATGTCTTTTAAGTTAGGAACGCTGAGTATTTGAATAAGCTTCCTGCCTTGCACCCACGGTAAATCCAAGTATATCGTTTTGCAAAAATTTTCTGCTCCAAATCTGTGCGTGACCATCGTCTTTCTATTCAAAGTCGCCATGCAACACCTCTGCTTCCCCTGCAAAGCGCTGTGTTCCCCAGCATACTGGCCCACACGGCTCTCTCCGCCAGCTGAGCCCATACAAACACTAGGATCATCTGGCTGTGGAGGAAATCTGGCAAACCACCCCATATTTTTCAATTACAGCATGTGCTGCTATAAATACCCTTGGCCTTCTTTGAGAAGGACTAAAAATAAAAAAAGAAAAGAAATTGTCCACTTCCAGTGCCTGCATCCGGATTTCTAAGATGGGAATGATTTTGTCACCTAGTGGCAATTTTCCCATGTTTTACAGCTAATATAAGTGTAGCTACAGTTATTGTGGTCAGAGTATTTTTTGTCCTGCTAGATTTGAAGGATAATGTTTTGCCATCCCTTATTATTAATTCTGCAGGAAAGAGATACAGCGAAACCATTTGATGGGGGAAATTAAAAAAAAAATTTTTAGGTGCATTTTAGTGCTGGCTTCTTTTTGGAATGAAGGTAAGCCTGCTGATAGGAGTACATACCTACGGAAAACATTTGCTATCAGTCCTGAAAGTGATACATTTTGCTCCTGATACAATTAATAATTTTGATTCCTGGCACAGTGGGGTGCTATTGGAGACCATCGTGGTTACCCTTGCTCTGCAAGCGACACCTTAGCCGAGTGAAGTTATCCAGCTGCCAAATCTGCACTGGTTCAAGACAATAGCAGCTCTGCCTGTCAGTTTGAAATCTTACTGACTCCTCTGTGTTTTGTTGGGCCACCTGATTTGAACCAGCCGTAACAGCTTATATGCTGAGGACATGTTTCAATAAAAAAAAGTCCGATTTCCAGTGCAGAAAAGTGTGCACTCTCTGTCCTGCACAATGTTTGCAGCCTACACTAATACAATATTTTATCATAAATCCCTAATTACCACTGAAACAAAATCTGCTTAATAACTGCTAAATAACTAATTTACTCATTTACCGACCTACTTTTGGTCACTGAATTCAACAAATATAATTTCAACATTTCTATCCGAAATATACAAAACAAAAAAAACCTATTCCAGTAAATTACTGTGGACTATATGAATAATTTCAGGAGAAAACAAAACACATTCTATAGTGGGAAAGGGGATTTTCCCCATTTTGTTCTGAAATATTTCATATGTATATTTTTTTTAAGTCCAGAGGTGCTCTTTATATCGGACTGAGCACAGAAATTTTACAACGACAGAAATTTGCCTCAAAGTTCTTCAAAGAAATATTGCCGTTCTTCGAGAACACTTGAAAAATAACTCGGAAATTCAGCACATGCACAGCGGGGACCACAAGCGCCTCAGAGCGAGACGGCAGTGGGATGGAATCCAGCCTGGGGCCTTTCTGTGTTGATTTAGCATGTTTTTACCGTGTTCGCACGCGTTTCCTCCAGATACTTCAGCTTACTCCTGCAGTCTAAAGACATGCGTGTTAGGCAAATTGGAGACCATGAATTGCCTGTAGGTATGAATATTTCATCCCCGTGATGGATTAGCAAACTGTCTGGGGTGTATTCCTGCTTCCGCCCATGCCAATGCTGGGATCAGCTTCAGACCCCCAGTGAGCCTGACCTGGAATAAACAGATTAGATCATGGATTGACTCTGTTAATGAAGCGCTACATGACCAGCTTGGTCGACAAAGTCTCCCTTTCCCTCTCTTAAGCCCTTTGCAAAAAATACCAACAATATTCATTTTTCCTGTTAACCATGAGCCTATATAGGCTTTAAAACTCAGAATTTGTGTCACAGAGACAGTGGAAAATCATTCCAGTGAAGCAAGACATTTGGAAATTCAATTACTGAATCGTTTAGGAATTAAACTTCGAAATTTGCGGATGCCTGCGTCTATATCTGCGCGAGCAGTCTCTTTTACTCTCATATCAATCGCAAGCACTGTAATGGTATTGTGTCGAATGAGGTTTGATGTGTCCGCATGCAATATCAATCATACAACAGACGCCAGAGATAAAATCAGGCGAGGCTACTACAGAGGCAGGTTATTTATTTATTTATTTATTTATTTCCCCCCCCTTGATCTCTGCGATATGACATTACAATGGGACACACTTATTCTGGAGAGTGTTGTGGGAATGCCTTCCACCAAACAAGGTGTGATAGAACTTGTCGAAATGATCCCAGCCCACTGCATCTGCTCAACAAGACTTTATGGCTGGTTAATCCTTTCCTTCTGCCAGTTACAATTACCCTCCTGAAAACACACTGAAATAAGGGGAAATGAGTTAACATTATTAATTCAGTAATAAGCATTAACTAACAGTTAGTTTGCAGTTATCTCATGTCTAGTGATCATTTTGTTCTTGATAACTGAGGTATTAAATTATACATTATTGAATAGTTTAACAGTTTAAAGAGTTACTTGAAGGATAATTGAGGGATGAACTTCACAATAGGAGTGATAGAAAATGGATAAATGGTTAATTATGGCTACATACTACTTTAATATGAAAAATTATAATTATATCCCCTGTTCCAGAGACATGCTACAAGAAACTGAATCTGAAACATTAATATTTGCATTTGAACTACTTATCTTGAATATTGCATTTAAGGCACATAAATTGAATTTGCATTGTTCAACTTGAATAATTGAATTTGAATTGCATAATTTGAAATGGAATGCATTCATTTGGAACAGAATTCCAATGAACTTGAAACTGAATGCAGTATTATTAAATTGAATCCAGTTGCTCTGAAAGTATATTTTATCCTCACTTAAAATTTACCTCGAAATACTTTCATATTCAACTCTCACAATTCGAATTTGGCTCTCAAAGTTTGATTTCAGTTTAATGACACCCATCTGGGTTGTAGAGGAAAATTAATCGAGTGTGAATTCTTAGCACTCATTTTTGTGCAAAGACTGGGGACCAATGCTAATGTTTACGAACAGTGCGACATGTGTACACCAAGTGGTGACGAAAAGCCGTGAAAGAGTCAACTGAGTGTACGGTCTTCTGTATGCAGTGACAGCTGCAAGCCTCTGGCAGTCCAAACTGCCACGCTAAATGAATTCAAAAGTTATAGTCCAGGCCAGGAGTCCAAGTGGAAGTTTTATTGCCAGCTTATATCGTAATCTGGGGACAAAACCCCACAGGAAGAGGTGGGGACAGAACCCTGCATCAGGACACAGTTCAGTGCAGATGTTGTGGACAAAGCTGAGCTATCAATCTCTGGCCGGTGGCTTCTGGGATAACAGTCAAGTGGAGCAGCGTTTCTCAACCAGGGTGCCGTGGCACCCTGGGATGCCATCTAGCTTTGTCGGTGGTGCCGCAAAAATAGTCTGTCTGACATCGCAAACATAATAAAATTAATTGATGAAATTTTTGCTAAAACCTACTGTGAAAATGCTGATCATTAGTCACCTCAAACATGAGTGAAGCCATCAGTGCACGCAAGCAAACCAGCATGGAGCGGTTTTTGAAAAGAAAGGTGCCCGAATCGGATAGTTCTGAATCTGAGCCATCGTCTTCCTCATCCAGTGGTAGCAAAGCAGCAAGCGTAGTTGAGGGCCGCAGCCAAATGAAGAAAAGGCAGTATGACGACAACTACTTGTCGTACGGGTTCATTTTTGCTGGGGATCCATCAGCTCCTCTTTCACAGTGCCTGGTATGTGGTATAAAATCAAGCAATGGTTCTGAGCAAGCTGAAAAGACACCTGACCACAACTCATCCCTCTCTAGCCAGCAAGGATGCAGATTATTTTACTCACTTGAAAGGTCATCACGACCGTCAAGAGCAAGTTATGATGAAGTGTGCAAAAGTTTCAGAGAAAGCATGCGAGGCTAGCTATTTAGTGGCCGAGATTCTTTGCGGAACAGGGTAGGTTTGAAATGTTTCCCTTGTACAGTGAACATTCAATCAACAACACACTTTCTGACCTAATCTCTCAGCATCTGAAAATTCTGGAGGAGAGATTCAGCCATTATTTCTCATCGGAGTCTTTTGCCCAGTTTGACGGGGTTCGTGACCTTTGGAGGTCACGTGCATGAGAAAGCTCAATAGACTTGCCATTGCCGGCGCAGGAGCAATTGGCAGAGATCAGGGAGGATAGTACTTTAAGAATTAAATTTCAAGACATGGCATTGGACATGTTTTGGATATCATTGAAGATGGAATACCAAATAGCTTCAATCAGTGCCATTGCAATTCTGCAGCCATTCTCCACAAAGTATTTGTGCGAACTGAGCTTTTCCAACCTCACTTGCATCAAGAACAAGTACAGGGAGCGACTGAGCACTGGGGACCAGGAGCTCTGTGTCAGCCTCTCATCAATCTCTGCCAGAATTGGGCAGTTATGTGCATCGTCCCAGGCGCAGGTTTCCCATTGACAGTAAGTCATATTTACCCCAACTTAGTTTCTGTCTGTTTTAATGGGCTTTTAGCAACTCCCAATATTAATCAATAAACAGCACTGTGAATCGTGCCGAGCTGTGACGTCACTCTTGGGATCAGTTGTGAAACGAAGGCCATCATATGTGTATCTTACATTGCAAGCAAGACGTTGAGATCCACTAACAATTTCAGAATTTTTATAAACCCCTGCCTGACCTGGACATCAAATATACATAGAGGATCTCTAATGAGCGAGCTTGAGATATCAAATTTATGCAATGAGAGTAGTAATTTTCATTTACTCCAAGCCTTCAGTGAAGAATAAATGGAAATTACTACTTCAGTTTCATAAATTTGATATTTCAGGCTCACAAATTTAAGATCCTGTTTATCCCATAAATCTCATAGCATTCATGTTAGCCTCTGTTAGGTACTCTATTCAAGTCAGTGGGATGAATAATTCACTAGCTAGCCTGCTAAAGCTCTTTGCCATTTAGCTAATAAATTCAAGCGTCTTTGACAACAGTTACGGTAAGTTATTACTTTACTGGTGTAAGCATGCTTGCCAATGAATTATTCATCCCATTGACAAGAATAAACTGTTAACTAGAAACTAATGCCAGCGATGGTGAGTGGTTATCAGCAAAATTGGTAAAGTTACCTTTGCAAATATATTAGTTGATATTTGTCAATGAAAGCAGTCTGATAAATTGCGACACGAGAAAGATGTATCTGTATCTCATGGATTGTGACCTGTTTCTCATGGGTTGTATCAAACTGATTTTTAATCATATATGGGATAAATAGAGATATTTTGAACAGCTAGCAGTATTTAACAGTATTCTGAGCGTGATGCAAAACAATTGCCCACCAGTTCCACTGTCCAAGTTTGGAAGTACTCTGGGAATCATTCAAAGTACAAAAAACTTCAGATAAATGTTGATAATTATATGAACTTCTGCCTTATTATAGGTTTGAGGGACTTTCCGTGAGGTAAAGTGAGATAGAATTTTACGTGCCAGAGTTTCCTCAAGGTGCGTGTTACACTTCTGCTTCTCGTACGGAAAAAAATCATTTATTTTCTTCCTATTTGAGTGAGTGTCCAGGAAGAATTTTACTCATCATCTCCATGACATTAGTTTTCCGTAGAGGCATAATTTGCCCATTTTCTGATTTCTCAATACATGTCTACTTAAATGACTCAAGACAGCACTGCGCAATCCCTGGGGCACTGTCACATAATCTACAGTTGACTTGCTCTGGGGGAAAAACAAAAAACAAGTGCTTCCACGCAATAGTGGCACAGTGGTTAGCAGTGCTGCATTACAGCAACAAAGTTGTGGGTTTGAATCCAGCCTGGGGCCATTCTGCGTGGAGTTTGCATGTTCTCCCTTTGTCTGTCTGAGCTTCCTCTAGGTACTCTGGTGTCCTCCCGCTGTCCAACGAAATGCATATCAGGGTAATTGGAGATACTTCATTGCTCATAGGCATGAGTGTGAGAGCACATGGTGTGTGAATGGTGTTTGCGCCCTGCAATGGATTGGCAAGCTGTTCAGGGTGGATCCCTGCTTTTCGCCTAGAGCTGGGATAGGCTCCAGCTCCCCAGCGACCCCCGTGAGGAAGAAACAGTATAGAGAATGGATGGATGGAATTGTATGGAACCAGTCGACATAGCAATCTCAAGTAAATCTAAAGCTTCCTTCCTCAAATGGAAATGGATCATTGGTTCAGATAGCGGTCTTTCCCAGCTCATATTTTGAGAAATATCACTGCTTCGTAATGATCTATGTTACAGTCCTTTTGTGAAAAGCCCATTACAAAGGAAAGCCTATCGAAGCCTGTGAGTCAGCTCTGGTCAAATGCTTGTGCACATTTCAGTCGATATGTTATGGTACATTAAAGGAATTAAATTGTTCCTTAGAGTGCATTTCTACGAATCATGGAGTTGGTAATGATGCATCCTAAAAGAGTTCAAATGGATTTAAATGGTTCTGTAAGTAGGAGGAGAAATACCATTGCCAGGTTTTCTCGAGCAACTCAATTAGAGATGATGGCTGGTATGACAAATTGACAACCGTTATGACCAGGGATTGTGCTAAATGGCACATCTCCATTTTTTATAGTGCATTATTATTCGACAACATGATAGACAGGGATGATGCCAGAAAATGTGCATTTATCCCAAAATAGATGGTAATCTGTTCAGTCCAAAGGAAGATGCCCTTATTCGTTGTATGCATGCATACATTTGAGCCCCTTAGAATGAGAGCGGTCCATCTCACTTTTTATTTATTAATTCATTTTCATTTTTCAGTTTGGACCTAAATTGCACTGAGCACTTCACGTGTGTAGAATATGTGATCCATCTACAAAGTATTGTACAGCACTGGAACTATGATGAATCAATCCATTGTTGCACTGAACAGATTGACCATTTGGGAATCATTTTAAGATTTGAACTTAAAAATGATAAATATGGAGTTAGACCTCTTTTGTTCTCAGAGGCTCATTTATACATTTATGTATGGACTTTGGTTTACATTCACACGCCCTGTAAGCTTTTGTTCTCGTTTCAGTTTTGTGATGCATGCAGTGCTGAGTTTTGTTCCTGAAATATTTTTGTTAAAGTACATATGGCTGTACGTGCATTTGTCTTAGCTTGGATGTCTGCATGTGTGGATCATACATATCTGATTATGCCAGTGTATCCACACCTTCTTCAGCAGTTTCCACTGATCCACAACATTTTTTAATTTTCAGTTTCCTTTCTGATTATTTCCTGTATCAGTCACTTTCTCCAAAGCCCTTGGCGATTATATTGCAGCCCGACAAGCGCCATTGCTTCCAGGAGCAGGAATTTGCTTCAGGAATGCGTGTTAGTCGCCGTGGGTGGTGAAGCTTACTGCTGAGAGGGGTCAACCTTGACTGAGAGCATACGATGTTCAAATGTTAAGCGCATGTTCCGTCCTTGCAAAGAGTTAAGCTCATTGATGCAAAGAACTAGCTTCAAGGACAGAAGATTAATAACTAATAAGTTCCCCTGTGAGCAAGAGTGCATTTGTTGATTTATTCAGCTGTTCACACAGACCTTCAAACCGATCCATATTCAATCCTGCTGGGAGTGTTCACTTTCATCTATTTTGACTTGGGAAAAAAAGGCACTTGGTAATGCATTCTTCCTATAAAACTGTTTTAGTGTGCAGAGGACGGTATCTGTCAAATCCTAAATACAAGTAACTGAGATATTCTACCACACTACATTAGAATTCTATTTCAGAGACAGGCTCTACGGGATTTTTGAAACAGGACACTGAGCCATCGCGGTGCTGTTCTGTTGTGTGATTTTTTCAATGGAGAGCAGGTGAGGCGTGATCAGAAATGAAATAGATTTTTCCCTCGGCGAATCTTTCTAGTGCGTGTGCAGCCGTAATGATCGCGCCAGCCAGAATTGCGCGCCATTTGTGGGAGCTGTCATGTTTGAGACATACTTGCAAAGTGAGTTCACAGACCCT
Source organism: Gymnothorax reevesii (assembly GCA_029721435.1). Classification (NCBI taxonomy): domain Eukaryota; kingdom Metazoa; phylum Chordata; class Actinopteri; order Anguilliformes; family Muraenidae; genus Gymnothorax; species Gymnothorax reevesii. The sequence continues at coordinate 23,164,432 of CM056574.1, read as the reverse complement.
GTGCTCTCCGTCCTCTGCCCAGACGTGCGTAGCGCTCCGTGGTTGGGGACAGCGTGCAGTACCCTCCTTAACCCAGCGTAGAAATGGGGGCTTGTTTCAAGACCTGGGAGCCACTTTGGTTTTGCTGTGTTTCTAGTTGAAACGCTGACAAGGTGCAGAGAACAGTAGTGCACGCATCATTGAAAGAGACGTGCCCTGAGGACCAAGCTGAAGACGACGCCCTCACCCCTCCATTTGGCCCGCCAGTGCTGGGACACAAGCGTCACCTTCGGTTTGGTAGTTTTGCAAAGCAGCTGCTGCTCTGAAAATGCCTAGTTTTGGAAAGTGTGTAGGAACCTCTTTTCTAATATCTTCAGGTGAATCTCGCTAATTCCAACCACCGTACAATGATAGCCAAATAATTTAATGTAGATTGTACACAACTAGTTGTCCATTTGAAAATTCAGCGTTTGTATTTTGATTTGGATTGTTTGCCCTTTTGAACGAATCATTAAATAGCTTTCTATCGAATGTTCATTTTTGAAATGCACAAAACAGCTGCCACTATTATTTTCCATTAAACAATCAACTATAATTCATCACCATCCTCATCCATAATCACAACGATCATTCATCTTTTATCAATATCAACTAAAATAATTAGTTACAATCATTATGGTCAATTATTTGACCTAATCATCCTTCCCTCTCATCCATCATCATCCCCATGATTCTGTTTTGCAACATTCAATCATTATCTTATCTGACATTACCATCTGTCATTAAGGCAGTGGTCAATTACTCTATTCCTTGAGATCTACCGTCCTGCTGGTTCTCATTTCTGATCTATTTTGGCAAACCAAATACAACTAATTAGCGGCTCAATGATAATCTCTGGCGGATCAATGAAGAGGGCTCAATTAGAGTTGGAGTGAAAACCAACGGGATAATAGATCGCCTGGAACAGGGTTAATGACCACCGCACTCTACACCATGCTCAAACCTTGAAACCATTCTTTTTTTTTTTTTTTTTTTAATTTGGCATATCCCGCCCAAATTCGGAATGCCCAATCCAAGAACTATGTACAAGGCTTGCTCGTATACAGCCCCCAACAGCCAGCTCAGGAGAGAGAGACAGTTCACGGCTCTCCTCCAAAACACACACCTGTCAGCCCCTGCATCTTAACACTCATTGGTCGAAACCATCGCAAGTTCAGAACGAGGGCGGAGGATACCCAAACATGAACAAGCTCAGAATCTCACTGACAAGCGCTCGGCTGGCCAACAGGAGGCGCTTGATCAACGAACAAAGCAATCATTTTTAATTTCCCTTCCCAATTTGCATTCCCACAGCACTTTAACCAATCGTACGCTGCTCTGAAAAAGCTGCTAACCACTGCTGGTTCGTACGAAGGTGGATCGAACCCGCACCGTAGTAGTCACTACTGCATCGCAATTACGGCGCCTTAACCGAGTGAGCTAACCAGGCAGCCCATTCTAATTGTCTATTTTCCATGTCATTCATAAGTCATGCATCCAAAACTTGAATTTCCACAAGGGATGCTCTCAGGATTCTGGTTTACATGGAGAAATCCCGGCTTCATTGTCGTAAACAAAAAAAAAAAGTCTCGGACAGGAGCTTCCTTAATGTTGGCTGACTTTGATTGATTTCACAGTCAGATTGAAGGACAGGAAGGAAAGATGTCATAAGCGATTGGAACAAATCCCTGATGCTGAATGCTGCAGTCCTGAGTATGGGCGGGGTTGGGTTAGTTTTTACACTCAAGAATGATGAGCAAAGAAATGAAACATTTTCTGTCTCACCTTTATTTTATTACATTCTATATTGACTACCTGCGAAATAGTTACACATTGTTCTCTCTTTTTATATTAAGAATTTAAGACAATTCCCTGGTGTCTGCAAAACAAGATTTTGAAGCAGAAAAAAAGAAAAGAACAAACTCAGCATTTGTGGCCAGGCTCCAGACTCTCAATCGCTCCTGTTTTGCAGTAGCGCTGATTCAGTGAAAATGAAGCTTTGAACTGATTAGCTGCCTCATCCAGGTGGGTAAACAATGAAACAATGAAAATTTGTGACGTCAATTGACAGAATCAAAATGGGTCATTCAAGCCCATATAATCTTAGGAGATTATGACCATAAGGAACAATTTAAATTGTGAAAATTAGGTTACTTTGGATCAACTTCTTAAAAAAATTACTCAAATGTATAACAACTAACTTAATGGGATGTAGCTTGCTGAGCTAGTTCTGGCAGACAACCCGAGACCTGCATATACAGCGCTATATTCCCACGGACACTCCCATGTGTGGCATACGCTGTTCCCTCCCTCTCGTCGGTGAGCTATATAAGCTTATTTCACGCTCCATCCTGCCTGCTACTGTGCTGCATTGCTATCTGCTGCTGCATCGCACTTGCCTGCTGCTGGTTAGCGTGCCGATACCCCAGCATCCATCTGTGGACTTTGAATCTCCCCCAGATATCAAAACACTCCCCGATTCATAAAATTGAGTTGCGAGCAAAGTAAGCTAAGGCCGACAAATGATAGTAATTTTTTTTACATTGATCTAAGGTAGCATTTTCCACAGTGTGCTTGACTTGAAAATAACACAGTGTGCATTCTCCTTGACTAGACACACAGATCAATTGAGAAACTGCGCAGTATGCGTGGTTTTCAACACATCAATTTAGAGTTTAGAAAACCTGAAATCTTTCATTACTGCCCCATAAGGCACAATTCCACGCACAGATTTGCTGTTTAGCAATGTACATCATATTGGATGCGGTTAAAGTAGAGAATGACCGCTTGAATTAGTTTATTTTTACATACAGATCATACAAACCCAGTAGGAACAGCAGGCCTTCCACATACCGGTTTCACTGTCTGAATAATCATTCACCGCTTCGAACTGTGTGCTTTGTGTCTTTGGGTGGCATTGTGCTATGGCACAGAACTGCTGCTCAGGCCTTGAGATCCCGAGAAAATGATAAAACTGCATTCCCACCATTTATGCAACTTGAAATTAAGGGAGGAAAACTGCATCAGTCAGGTGATTGGTTATGCGGTGGAGCTGAAGCCTAACAATTAAAGCAATTATCAGCTGGGTTGCTTGAGCCTGTGTCATGAACGAGTTCAACTTGCAGTCAAACGCATGGAGGGGTCCCCACTAATTCAGGAAGGCTTCATCCTTATCATGGGATCAGGGTGGGTGTGTTCCCCTCCTGGAGTGGAAGAGGGGATAAGGAATAAATGTGGGGAGGGGGGATTAAAGTCTGGTGACGTTCAGAATTGCCCTCGTTTTTTTTGTTTTTTTTGTTTTACATTTTCAACTATTGTTGCTTCTGGGCATTGGCAATCCTCAGGGTAGCTGTGGCACCAACAAAAGGGATGCTTAAAAAATCAGATTGAGGATCTTATCTGAAAATGTGTATTCCACAATACCTGCGTGAAATTCTGCACAGGGAAGATGGGGAACAGTTAACATTGCAAGATGACAAATGTTTGCGTATTTGTGTGTCTGCATGTGTGTTTGTTTGTCTGGGTATGGGCAGGAGGGGATTCTAGCTTCTTAAGTCAGTCCAATCAACCAGCGGCACAACGGTTGCTGGATTCTGCCGCAGATTTACAGAAATCAGAAATATATTTTGGAGAAGGGGCGCTCATACCTATCAGTGTCTTTGACATCCATCATTCTCATGAGACCCCCTCAGCTACTGTCCATTTCGATACACATCTCTCACCCGCCAATCCGTCAGTAGGGATTCAGTCCTGCAGTGATGACTAGCATCTTGGTTACAGCAATGTTGAGAAGCGACAGTTCCAAAGATTGCCTGCTTGCAAGTTTTCAGGCAGCATCTTGTCTCTGTGAATCATGTCTGCTAATATCACGAGTTGTTTGGATTCTGCAAGAAGCCCGTCTTGGCATAGCCTTGTTTTGCAAGGCTTACATTTAATAGAAACAAAGGCAATAGCAAAAACAAACAGAGCTGAGGCTGTTTGTTGCTGTATTACTGCATTTACATTAACCCTAGAACACTATTGCTAAAATTAGTAACACCATCACTAACGCCGGGTGATTTTTCCCGATATAGTAAAATACCCAATAAAAAGTAATTGTCATCAAAATATGACAATACATGACAAATTAAGAGTAGTGTTCTTTTATTTTCAACTGTGCCATGTCTAACAAAATGAAAAAAAGTACCCTGAGGTAAAGAAAACACCCATGCCTTCAAAGATGTCAAAGACAATGCTGAAGCTACCCAGGGACCCATAACACTCAGACAAACGCAACATAATGAAAATCACGTAAACACGTTTGCTCGGGTGAAAATCACCCGGCGATAGTGTTCTAGGGTTAATCACGGTAGACGGTACCTAGGAAACCAGTCATTCTGAGTCAGTCTGAGGAGAACAAAAAAAACAGTATTGTGCTATGATGATTTTCTAACCTAGGTTGGATAAGGATACTAGCACCAGGTGTAACACTTGATCTACAATACTCTCAGGGAATACTCAATTCTTGTTTTCCGCATCTGTGTCGTGTTGTGTCACTATAATGTGTATAGTGGTTTAGAACCTAACTGTTAAAAGATAAATAAGTGAAATCAGATTTTACTGCTGTGTTCACATTCACTATAATGACTTTTGGTTTGCAGTTTGCAGTTTGCAGTTCACAGTGACCCATATGTGTCCTGCATTAAGCTTGCAATTTCCTAACTCAGCAGGAATTCTTCACAGAAGTCATTCTTTCATGTGGACCAATGAAAGGCGCAGAGGAAAGGGACACAATATTCTGATTTATGATTCAATCCAGAAAAGATGTGCTGTTTCTTAGTAGCGATTTTGCTGCCTGTACAAAATGACCACAAACCTTTCCATGGTTAAACATGCAACATTTGCTACAGGCTGATTACTGTTAAAGTCTACATTGATCTTGCCTTCCTCAGGAGAATTCAAAATTAAAGAGCAGGGGATTGATCTGTATCCTGTATTCAGCCTGTGAACATAACAGTGCTGGAGTCGAGTCCACCCAATCCGAGTCCAAGTCCGAGTCCAAGTCCCTACCTCTCGAGTCCGAGTCCTTGGTAACTGAGACCAAGTCAGAGCAAGTCACAGTATTCGAATCCGAGTCCTCGAGTCACTGTGCAAATTTGACATGTACCATTTTATGTGAACTATGACCAAAATGTCAATAAAACTACCTTTTCCCTTTATGAAATCATTCATGTTTCCTTGCAAAACCATTCTGGTAGACTATCATTGATACAAACACATCTTTAGGAACAGAATTTTCCCTAGTTTTTAGGCAGAGATCATAAGCAGGCTGCTTCCATCTGTGAACTGGTTAGTCAGATAAATTTTAACAATGCTCTAGCCTCTAACACGTAAGTGTAATATAATGTCCTTACGAGTTAATGTATGCTATTAGTCTCTCAAAACATGAAAAATAGGAGCGTAAAAAAGGAGTGCTGTATCAGGCGCCAGCTTAGGCAAGTTGATCGCAAATGAGTCTTTGAAAATTGAGTTTACACAGACCCCCCCCTTCAACTAACTGCCAGCCAATGTTCTATGTGCAAGATCTTTGAGGACATTGTTTCTATCTGAAATCAGTCTTGAAATGACAAAAATAATAGACTACATGTTGGTTATGCATTAGTAAATTTATAGCCTAGTTATGTCAGGTAATTTATGATAAACCCCATTGACAATGAGACATGATTTATTTTGCCTTAAAATCAATGTTAAAACAAGGAATGAACTATTTTAGTTGAATTTGCAGAACATGTAAATAATTATGTGAATATAATTTAATACATGAGAACAAGAACCACCAAAGTCCAAATCTCAATGGCCCCCCTTTTTTACCCCCAAAATTATTAAAGAGAGATGTTGCTCACCTAATTAGCATAGTTTTGAACAATTTTGAATATCTTGAATATTTATTAGGGTAAGGGGGGGGGCAATTCAGATTTGGACTTGGGTGGTTCTTGTTCTCATGTATTCCTAAAAACGTGTGAAAAACGCCCACAGCAGCCTTCACAGCTCCACGAAATGCAGTTATTTAATGTAGTTATCGCACGCACTGTGACAGTGCAACATGGCTCTATAAAACATGTTCATTACACTTAAGACACATTAGGGTTTCCATCATCTTTGATGACAGACTGGCCCGGTGTGATCTGATAAGGACCCCCCCCCCCTTGCTAAAGATCCACTCAACAGGGGCACTGCTGGCTGGGATGGTGAGAACCCTCGTTGCCAGAGAGCGCAAGGACGGGTACTTCAATCTGGCATGTTTGCTTGGCCAGAACTTTATTGTATCCACCTCCAGCATTGCCACCTCCTCCAGAAATTTGGCCCCTTGGCCTTCCTGGCCCCTGGGGGCGTCCCTGTCCCCACTCCTACTTCTTTTAAGAGCGCTGTGGTATTTTACCGCCAGTCGATAAACCATCTAAGGGGGCACCTCTTCCCCACTGCTGGCGCTCTCAGCGCCGTCTGCCCGAGTGGTTTTTCTTCTGCATCCTCGTTCAGCGCCTCCGCTTCGCTCACTATCAATTCTGAAGGGGAGAAAAGATTCATTTATTTACTGCTTTGTCACAAGACTGATTATTATTATTTGAGCTGTAGAAAATGAGCTTGAATCTGAATTTAAACTGTCAAGACATTTTTCTGTCAACCATTTTAAAAGCTTGGGCATTTTGCCACTTAGGTTCCACCACATAGGTGCAAAAATACCCCGTGATCAGTAATATCACTAACTAGTAACTATACCCTTCTATTACGTCTTTTGGTATGGATCACACCCTCTTAGTAAGGTAAGATGTACTTTATTGGACCCCCTGGGGTAATTCGTCCTCTGCATTTGACCCATCCTATGGTTAGGAGCAGTGGGCAGCCACAGAGTGGCTCCTGTGTTCCTATGATGCATGTTTAGTGGGTGGGGGAAACCATAGTACCCGGAGGAAACCCACATGAACACGGAGAGAACATGCAAACTCCATACAGAAAGGCCTGGGCCGGATTCGAACCCACAACCTTCTTGCTGAGAGGCAGTAGTGCTAACCACTATGCCACCGGGACTAAAACTCTAGTCTGACTGATGCAGCACCCTGCGGGCTTGGGGTGATGAAATAAAATTGCATAAGCATAGGATTGTGCAAGGCTGCCAAGGATTGCACTGAATACCTAACTAACTAAGCAAATCACTCAATATATTAGCAGTTTTCTTGCCTGTCAGGGTATCTTTCATATACTGTCTTTTGGCTTTGGTGGCAGCTGCAGACCGGTCACTGGTGTCGATGACACCCACATCCACCCGCTGCATTGCTTACTGGGGATCCAGGATGGCCGCCAGCATGTACAATCTCTCTCCGAAAGGTTCGTCGCCCACTTCTCCCTCGGTGTTGGCCATCAGGCAGCTAGTGAATATGCCCCTGAAACGCTTCTTAAAAGAGGCCATCAGTGCCGTGACCAGCGGCTTCAGAGACTTGGCTTCTTGGTCAAACTTCCGAAGATGTGACGCCAAATCAAGAACTTGAGGGACGACTGTACTGATGGTGATGCTTTGGTCTCCTGTAAAACAGGAAGAAATAAGGGATATAGGATTACTTTTATAGACATGAGCGACTCCAACAGGTACTTGCCGCCATCTTATTAGACATTCAGGACATGGGTTAGCGACACGTATTTATGCACTATGCAGTGTCTTCAAGTAATAAAACATTACAAGGTAAGAGATGGGAGTACATGAGGGGTAGTTAGGTGTGATGTATGCTCACTAGATGCTGTCTGTATAGAAAGGGACCTCACTTTTATAGTAAAGATGTGCCTTTTGAATGATCGCAGATGATAGCATCACAGGCAAGAAGTATCCAGATCTGCATTCTTATCAGGCATTGTCATAGTTTCAAACCTTTGTGCTGAAAATACACGAAAGGTTTTTGACTCACACGCCAATGTGCTAGATAGACATGTTCTTACCTGCCAAACCTCACGTCTAGTGCTGTAATACTAACTAACTGTATTTATTTGCAGGCATCTATGCCTAATTAATGCAAATATGTTTGTATTATATTTTTACTGAAGCCATTTAGAAGTCTCTTAATAGATCTCTTGGTCTGACCCCTCATTTAAGTAATATTGAATATCAAATGAAAATTTTACCTTGAGTGAGATTGGTCACCTCTGCAAATGGTTCCAGGATCTGACACATTTCCGTTAGCTGCAACCACCCTTGGTGGGTGATGACGGAACTTGTTTGTGTCGCAGATATCATTAAGTTCTTGTTTGTCAAATGACAGCAGGGATTTAAGTTGTTGGAAGGTCGAGTTAGTGATACAGTCAAGACCGCCTTAGCCGAGACCAAGACACTACCAAGACCAAAGGGTAGCAAGACCAAGACAGTCTATTTTGAGACCAAGACCAGAGCAGGTTGAGACTGAGACCAAGACCAAGAACAAACAAGCATTTCACTTCACTGTAAATATGGGCAGTGTTTGGGTGAAAGTAATCGTGTGGAGCAACACCATAACAGCTATTATTGCTGTTTCAGAGGATTGAGACTCTGTAGGCATTTTAATTTTTTCCTGTTGGGGATTGGTATGGTTATATAGTCCAAAATCTGTTGTCACCGTCCCGGAGACATTAAACATTTAAGATTTCCATCTAAAACAAATAGCAGCGGCAGGCGATGAATTCTTATTTTGCCTGCACAAACGAAGTGGAAACAATTGTAATGGGTTTCATTCAGATTTTCGTCATATGAAGTGCTAACTTCACAAAGCTGGATAACAGATAGCCCATGAGGAAAGTTCCCTTGCTCGAATTTTGGGATCTTCTGAAACCAGTGAATAACCTGTCTGATTTAGCTAATTTTACTCGGCAAGACTGATATTGGCGGTAATGATGACAAACTGAGCAAATGGGGGGCAACCACCAACAGTTGAAAACCTGCCGTTTTTAGCTATTTTCATCTAGTTGATGGCTTCGGATAAAGACATTGAAGACACGAAAGATCAGAACACTCAACATGACACCAGGACATTTATAAGACCCTCAGTAGCTACCTTGCATACGTAGCTATGCTCAAAACTTCAAAGCCATTCATTTCTAAAACAGTACAAGCTCCCCAATACTTTGACTGAGTAGCAATATCCTTCATCTAGTGAATTCGCTGAGAAATTTACTTAATAAAATGCTGGTGATAATTGACCTTACCTATGACCGTTAACTCAGCTAGAGCTAACGAGATTAACTACAGTTAACCAGGGTTAGTCAGCAGATGCTTGCAAACAACTTAAATTTCGAGTCCTGAACAGATTATACCGTGCATGCATGTACAGCATTTTTACAATAATATACTAAGTATGTACAAGTTGTGTTTAGTCTTGAGACGTTTTGGAGTTGTTTTTCCTCACAGAGGAAGCAGAGACAGTCTGTGTCAGCTTACCTCTCGGCATGTTTCCTCTTCAAGTGCCTGGTGAAGGTTGGCGTTATACCGGCCAGGTTTGGATTCAATTACTTTTTTCATTTACAATTGATTGACTTTTCTAAAAAGAATTCAATGGAAATTAAATTACAATTACAATTACAAAAGTAATTGATCACAATTACTGTAATTATAACTGAAAAAAGTAATTGAACCCAACCCGGTCAAAGCAATTTGACAAAATCTGCACACAGCTGAAACCTTTTTTTTTCTTAAATTTTTCACATATAGATTCTTTGCAATCTGTATAGGAGAACCTTATAATAGATGAATTAGCTGACTTTTCTACTGGCTCACTGGACTAATTGGTTGCGCATATGTTGTGAGACGAGATTGAGAGACGGGACGAGAGACCATGCAGGCAGGGAAAAATATACATTGTGAAATGTTTTTTAAAATAGATGCCTCTTATTGGCTGCATTTAAAGTAGGCTGCGTAATAATGAGGCTGTACCAGGACCAGCTGCTTGCCTGGATTTTCAAATCCCCTCAAGACCGCTATGCCCGAGACCAAGACAAGACCAAGACCAGAGAGCGTCAAGACCATGAGGTTGTACAAGTGGTCTCGAAACCAGTCTCGAGACCAAGACCGGTCTTGAGTACTACAACACTAGGTCGAGTTCCATCTTGTCGAATTGGCCACTGGGATGGTACGTCCCTCTGCCTTCCCACATCTCTTGTCAAACCTAGCAATATAAATGAACAATACAAAATGGAATAACATCATCTTCTAGCATGTTTTTTAGCAAGTGGTGAGAACCGCATTAGCAATATCAACAACTAATAACCACTCCATATGGATAAATGGCAGGTAGGTACAGTGTAGGAAGGAACAACGCACCAACACATCTGTGTTATAAAGTGTCTTCGAGCTGAAACAGTAACAGGCCCTTTTAGTCACCTATTGCAATTTTTAGAGGTGGAAGGAACTCTGTAATCTGGAAGGATTAAAAACTGACGCAGAGTTTGCGAGTTTTCTCCTTGACAGGTAAACCCCTGCTTGATTTGTTGGTTCTTTTTTGCTCTGCAAATATTTATTATTATCTAATTATTAATCTCTCTAATTATTATCCCTCACTGCGCTATTAGCACAAAGCGGGGGATATAGCATTGGGCTCCGTTCGTCCGTCCGTACGGACACACAAAATTGAGGCGGCAGGGGATATTGCCATGTTGGTGCCAAACACTTGTTTTCAATAAAAGGAAGGAAATTAGCCCCGGAATTTTCAGGTCTAACGGCACGCCTGTTTGCTGGCCAGCAGTGTCGACTGTTCGCAACAGTAAACGTCTAGCCTCGGCAACTTGGCCGCTTCCATAATGTGAACGTGCAAAATCTCTCCGCAGTTGCACGCATAACAGCTCGCGTGCACGGCAGCTTTCTGGGGGAGGATCAGAGCAGTGCAGTGGAGAAAGAGGGATCTGAAAGTTGCTTTCTTTCAATTTTTTGTGCAAAGTCTTCTCTCTCCTCAAAGTTACCAACTGCAGCTTTAATGTAAAGGCGGGGGTAATTAACATACAGCCATCACCATGTTAATTGTCCACCCCTCTTCTAGCAATGGAGATAAAGTACCTTACTCAAGGACCAAACATGGACTCAAACCACAAGATTGCTAGCTCAGGTTTTACGAAAGGGACCACAAGTGAGAACCAGTAAAATACAAAAAGGAGGCTTTATTTCTGAAGGGAGAAAACCCCCAACAGAGCAGGCAACAGTACAGAGTCCAGAATCCAATGGGCGAAATCCAGAATCGCAACCAGGGCACCAATCACAAAAATCAAAGTCGGACATAAAGGGTTTAGTAAACGAGAAGGAGGCGAGGTACAGGGAGTAGGCAACAATCGTAAATTCAAGACGGTCCAGTCAGAAAGATAATCACAATGAGAACAGGGCGAATTGAACTTGGCTCAAGTAAACATGATTGAACGATCTGACAAGGCAGTGCTGTGAAGAGACACCTAATATACATTTCAGGGAGGTCACATGATAACAGAACACAGGTGCAAGCAGTGAGACTAATTAAAAGGGAGCAACACATTAAGGTAAACCTGATCACATGAAATTGGCAGAAGCCAAAACGCGGACAGGGATCACGGGACAAACCTATAGACAATAACACAGCTCCAGTCAAGGAGTTCTACCGTGCACAGATACTAAGAGAAAGGAAAGCATAAGAATGTTGTGATTCTGCCCTTTCGTGTGTTGTCCCGTACTTATTTGTGCTTGTGCTTTACTTTTGGTTTATATTTCCAGATTTCAGTTCAGCCGTCTGACAATCCGCTCCCAATCTGTCTCCAGTGACTTCAGCATGCCTGCGTCTCGTCGTCCAATCACGTTTCCTCTTTCGGTTTCGGCTCTGGTAATTCATTCATCGCTTCCGGCTGTGATTAATTCTGGGTCCTGCGAAACTCTGAGTGAATGCGCTCTCTGATAGGATATTACTAACCCGTACTAACCAGCACTTATTTAAGGGTGATTGTAAATAATTCATCACGTAGTATTAACCTTGATTAACTCATTTAGCAAGCGTGTGCGTTTCTGGCTTTTGTATTTCAGTCTGAGCTGTATCTGATTAACTACATTTAAAACTGCTTTCCTCTGCTTCTCTTGTGGTGCTTTTTACTTGTCACGTTTAGATTACCTTAATCTAAACTGTCAAGTTCGATTGATGGTCTCCGCGTCTTGTCTCGAGTCTTTTTTGTTAAACCCGGTCCTCGTGTAATTGTTTATTAATCCCATGTGTTTCTGTTTCAGTTCGTGATTGCTTTCCGAGTCCCCGCCTCCTCTCGTGATTATATTTGTGGCAGTATTGGAAGCGATTGTCAGACGGTTCCTCCGTTTTGTCTTAGTGTTACATGGTGAAGTCTCAGCTCCTCGTGTCTTCTGAGTTTCTCCCGTGTATGTTTCCCGAGTCTCCTTTGCTGTGCCTTAGTCTTGTCTGCCCCGTGTTAAAGTCTCCCAGTGTGTCCGTCAGCTTAGTTAGGTTCAGTTTTTGTTTCCTTAGTTTATCCTCTCTTAAAGAGAGTATTTCTGTTTCCCCCTGCCTTGGCAGAGTACCTTAGTTCTCCCATTTGTTCAGTGCTTGAGCACGGTGTTTTATTTCTGGCGTGTCTGCCAACCCTTTCTCCTAGTGTTTTTTGTGTTTAATAAACACTTCTGCTTCCTGCATCTGGTGTTCCCTGGACCTCTTCTTACAGAGAAGGTGTGGAGAATCCACTGAAATGCAGCAGCAAAGATTAGGGAGAGACAAGAGGCGGAGACTAGAATAGGGCGAGTGCTGAGATCTTGTTAATCAATTAGTAAGTGCAGCTATACCATCCCGAGTGCTCGTTGGTAAGTTAGTCTTATATACAATGTTAGTCGAGGTTAGTAAATTAACAAAAACAACAAACTGTTGGTATTTGTTAGTAATATAGAAAAAGCAAGGAGAGGCAAGTAAACGAGATCGGGAAGGAAGATTGAAACCAGAAACCATTAAATCACCCGAAGGAGTGGCACGCATTACTGGGGCTGTGAGCAAAGACAAGACCAAAGACCAGACAGGGGGACACAAAGTGCAATGCATGGAAAAATCAAAACATGGACTTGCATAAAACTATGGTGAGAAGTAAAACATGGAAATCCAAAACTAAGGCAATGCATGCAACAAAATCACAATGCATATATTTAAAGAATAGCCACACAAGGCAAGGAACAAAATACACATATGGCAGTTAGGACAAAAACATGGCAAGGCAGAATCAGAATCACAACTTCAACACAATAGCCACTACGCACGTACTTGTGGGTGTGTTTTAATGCGCCGGGATACAGTTCTTTGTATGTAGCTGTTAAGGCATGTGGCAGTTGCACGTTTCAGAAAAAGGATTACTAGTACTCACCGTTCTTTGAAAACTGTGCTCCTGTGGAGTAACGTGGAGATCTTGCACGACTTGGCGATGGCACTCGCAAAAGTTTTCGTCACTCGCATCCCGTCGTTCACCACCAGCTGCAATGTGTGCGCACAGCAGGACACACGCTGCTTCAAACTGACTAAGTGTTTGGTGGACAGGCTCCAACTCTTCCTCTGAAAGTCCCTGCCAGAGAACCTCGTCTCCCTCATCCATATGGTCTGTATTCTCCACCTCAACTTGTTCGTTCTCCACCGGGAAACGCACCTGGAATGCTTTCTTCATATTAGAGGCAATGTCAGTGACACTGTAGTCCACCTGAAAGAAGTAAACATTATAAAAAAAATATTTTAGGGTATGACTGTAGTATTTGGTTATTTTGGTATATTGTTGTAGTTCCCAGGCACATTTTGAAACCCATCCCGTGCTGCTTCAGTAAAAGAAACCTAACCTGTTCAGTTTGGAGCTGATTCCTTTGAAAATACTTTCATAAAAGCATTGTGCTATAATTAACAAGAGGATCATTTGGTCAGACCCCCGTTTTGTGAGAGGGAAGGTGTTTGACAAATACTCAAACAAACTAAACTATTCCAGAATGGAATTGCACGGAGTAGACCAAAGTGAAATATGGTTTACTATGTTTGGCACTTTTACATAGTGTGTTGTTTGTTTTGCAGTGCAGTGAGGTATTTTTACCATACATGACAATGAAAAAATATTTTTTTTTTAGAATTTAATCTAAACTAAAAAATAAAAGATGAACATCAACAGCAGGTGATTTCTCCCTCCTCAAAATCCTGATATAATTTTTACTCCTAACCTTTGCCTCTATGTTAAAGTCTTCAAGGATCACATCAAATACTTCTGATATCCTCTGGCCAGTGTGGGACCCGGTAAAGTGCTTGCAGGTCAGGAGTAGAGACATCAGACCGTAGTTCTCCCTCTCTGGATTAGTTCCAATGAGGTGAGCCGTCACCCCAGAAAGCTTCTCATCTTCCTGTCGGACCAGATGTCGGCTGTCAGTGATATAACATCCTGGCTGGCAAGGAGGTTGGTCACTTTCTTCTTGCCGGCTGCAAACAAGGCTGGCAGCTTCACATTAGACAAGGTAGATCAGGAAAGCATCATGTACCAAGAAGAAAGAATGGACAAAGCCACTGTAAGACAATACAGTATAAAATGCAATGCACTGAAAACTAAGAAGGGAGAAAGCTAACACGTGTACTCAATAAATTACCTGTGTATATATGTATATATATATATATATATATATATATATATATATATATACATAGACTGCCAACCCAAAGCAGGAACAAGAGAAGGAGGATAACTGAGGTTTCATGTAACGCATCAAGATTAGCATCTTTTCTTTTTTAAACAAAATCTTTGCAACCAGCTTTATATTTGTATGCATGGTTTGTGCTCAGTATATAAAAATGTACACATACATTCATGTACCAATCATCTAAAACCTACACAAAATGCCGGAAATGGGGGTTTTCCACAATGCTCAATGGCAGGGAGCAGCCTGTCACAAGGTCATTGATCAAAGCACTGGTTATCTTCGTCTGACTTCAATGGTCCATTTTGTAGGGTCCAAGTGAGCCTCGTTCTCCACTCATACCAGCCTCGCCAACAAACAAAGTAAATTTCTGTTGACCCTTTCCTGAACTGACCTTTAAAAGCGAACCTTCCTCAGTGTAAGCTGCATGCCTGAAAAAAAATTGATTAAGTTGAGCAAGAGCCATTCAAGTTTTCATTCATAGTATTTTAGGATTTGTTCTTTGTGTGTGAAATACGAGCCCCTGGCAGGCTAGGATGATAATCTACGCCCGTGGTATTCCCATTTTTCCACTAGGCCGGGGTCTTTGTCGTTTTATCAGTGAGGTGACCATATTTTTGAAAACCCCAGCTTGATTTCAACAAAATAGAATATTACATAATACCAATTAAAGAAAGGTTTTTTTTTAATCCAGCAAGGTAGGCCCTCTGAAAATAATGCTTATGTATGCACTCAAAAATTGGTTGGGGCTCATTTTGCACAAATTACTGCATCAATGTGGCGTAGCATTTGGAGGCCATCAGCCTGTGGCAGTGCTGAGGGTAACAGCCCAGTAATAACTCACGAAAAGGTAAGACGGGTTTTCAGTTTAATTTTGGCCCGCCATGGTTGCTAACTTTTCATTAAGCCCCACATTGCGTTTGTTCAGGCCATATGAAAATTGTACATGATGGATACGGTGGCATGATATCTGAACTGTCCCATGGCATTTCTGTCATTTAATCTCCATCAGGTAGGCTATTTTTTGTTTATTGCAGACAGGAAGACAATAGCTTGCATTGCCTTACGTGGCTCGTGCTAATCGTAGCTAGGTCAAGTACGCTATCTTGAGCAATCATTCCCAGGTAATTTTTCATCTATACACAGCAACGTTGCCTTTTTGTTCAGCAGCGTAAACTGTTTTACACCATGTAAACCTAGCTACTTACAAGAACAGTTTGACTGGAGCCAGGCTGTGGAATGGCTAATCTCAAAGAAATGAGTACAATATCGTCGCTAGCCACTAGTGATGCGTGGGTCGACCCGGAACCCGTGGGTCCCGTCAGGCGGGCCGGGTCAATATTTTAATAACATTTAGAGGGTGCGGGCGGGTTGGGCCAAACTCTGGCGACGTCTAATTCCCACGAAATTGCGAATAAAAAGTATAATAGGCTATCGGCAACTTGAGGGCTCTAGACATACAGCCTAGATAATATGCTCGTGTCAAACGATGTAACGCTACCTTAAGCAGGATAGAATGCCAATTGTACCTCTCCCTCTTCCTACTCTCGATGTACACGCACTCACTGGTGCGCGGCTTAATCCTCCAATCTTAGACTAAGGATCTAAAGGTTGAATGATAGCTCATCTTATAAATCGTTCTGCAGTCAGCACCGAAATATTATATAGCAGCTAGTAGTAATTTTATTGACCCGTGAGTCCAAACAACGCATAGACAAAACATTTTTTCGCCACTTTACAGCGAAAGGCATATCACGATTCTTATTCAAAAATTAAAATCAATGTTGAGGTGCTTCCGTTTATCAGCTACGTGTTCTCTGACAGCAGAGCGTGAGCTGCCATCGGCAGTAAAGACACTTCTTAGATATGCATTCCTATAACACCATTCTATACACATATCACCCAAACGAATAGGTAACTTATCATTACTGGAGCATGTATGGTCATAAACTTAGTCTTGCTCTCATTAATCAGCATACCATGAGACAGAATAATCGTGTAAAACTCCATGGTGGCCAAAGCAGTCCTCTCCGTCCCAGCAACTAGCGCAACAAGCAAGCAAACCTTCGGCCGGCCGTGTCCTGGAAGCGCGCCGTAATCGCTGAAACCCTGGCACTGTTGACGCCATTTTGTTTTTGCGTAGTTTGGGAAAAATACGCCTAGGCCTAAATTATAAGCTGTGTTGAAAAAATAGCCTAAAAGCCCCTCCCCCCAAAACAACTAGCCACAATGGTTTGATCGAGAGTTGTAGCCTGCCTACGCTGAATTTACCGCAATAATTCTGTTTTCCCATTAGCTGCCAAGCGGAATATCCCAGTTGTGGCCTATTGTGACGGAAACTGCTCATTGGTCCTACGACCCATTGTTCCGACCTCCCGTTCCTCCGACAAAATGACCCAATTGGTCCCACCTCAGTGGCAAAAAGTCTTGAATGAAAAGGTGCATCTTAAAAATACAGTGGCTATCACTCCATCTCTCCTTCATGCATCTTCCCCTACATCTGCTTACTTTGCCACTTTGTTAATGATACTAGAAAATAAAACCGAGGTTAGCCAGCTATTCTGGTCGGGGGTATTCAAGCTTGTCTACAGTGTAGGATAGGAAGCTAAAAGTTTATTTATACAAACAGCCTATAATTTGTGATCGAGTCTCCAATACCCCAGATGCAGTTAGCTACTGTTAATAACCTAGGCCTGTGAACATTATCAAGCAGGAATACCCGTTTTATAACAATTAATATTAGATTTTGTGCTTACCTGGGTGCTTGGGCTGCAAAATGAGATACGTTGGATGCAATAGTTGGTCAACCACACGATGATCTCCAGGTCAATCATACATCAACAATCATATTTCCCGGTCAACCACAAATCAATGGCTTTTCAATAACGTGCTGTTTCCCGGTAAATCCTTTTTCGATTACTTTTCAACATTGGTGTCATTGCCCGGTCAACCAGAAATAGATGCTCAATCCACCACAATAGGAGATCATAAAGCAATATTGTTCCAATGTCATGGTCATCAACATTATTTTATATCGGAGTTAATCGACATTGCAATGATGATTCAATGTGTATTTACCATTAAGAATTCAATATCAACCATTCTGACAGTTCAGATGAAATATCAATATTTATTCAATGTAGTCTTGCTATAGACCCCTGACAGAGGCCTAGCCAAGTGTTCTTGCAGTGGTACAAAGTTTAGTCATTACGACTCTACCCTCCGCGAAGTCGCAGAAGCGTTTTGATGGTGGGGTATTCTGGAGTTGTGCCGATTAATCCTATGTGCCTACCTTTTTGGATGGACCTGCTGTAAATGGCAAGTGAAATTAGAAGTTGTTCCGCTGGTATCTGTGATGACACTCCTGCAGAAGTTGCACTTAGCATGGTGCCTCTTCTTGGCAGAGCAGTCTACGAACTCTTTGTGATCGCTGTATCCAAACTGGATAACGCGTGAACTTGATGACATGTTATAATGTTAATTCGCTGACGACTTAATCGTTGAGAAAATGGAAATATTGTCGAAGTTTAAAATTGTTGAAATTGGCGCCAAAAATTTCCATGTCAGACTCAGAGACTGAATTAGTGAGTTGTGATGTTGTAATACTGTGTCAGTGTGTGTCGTTTGTACATAAATACGTGAGCGCAAAGCAATGTCAACATTTGCAAAAAAAAATTAAAATTCTTAAATACTATAACAGATCTATGAAGTAATTTCCCATAATGAATGCTGAAATAAGAAACAAATTCTACGTAATAAAAATTTTTACTATAAAGTAAACCGGCGCAACTAGTAAATGCCTCAAGCAAGCAATTTCTGTCAAATACTCAAATTGGCGACTTATTTTCAGGCGTTAGTCACCGATCAGAAGCTAGCACAGCACTCCTTACATATGGGTACTTCCAGCATTACCTTCTGAAGCTAGCAAAATATTTACTGTCAGTAACAGGCACACTAAGTAATGCATTGCTGTGTTGGAGTTTCCACCTGATTCGCGATCCAAAATATTGTGCTAATTGACCAGAATAACTTAGGTGACCGACACTCGGACAGTCTTGCCTGCAAGAATGGCAGCTTCTATTTATATAATGGACGTAACTGTAACTATTCGAGTGCGCAGTACTATGGTACATGGCTAAGTTTGAGGTAAATCACAACTGAAATTTTTTTGACGGTATATTTTCTATTCAAATTGCACCAAAATTTTCAATTTTTCTAAAGGACTCGTGCCCGGTCTCAGACTGAGTTCTCAAGTCCACAGAGCAGAATCCGAGTCCGAGTCTGAGTCCGTGGAAAAGGGGACTCGACACCGGTCTCGGTCTTGAGTCCTCCACCACTGAAACATAACCCTATCCATTTTTATTGTTGGAAAGGTTCCAAGATCATTCCCTTGTGTTTGCCACCCTTTAGCAGAGAGCTCTTTTTTCATATTGTCTTATCTTAAGTTTTTTCCTTGAGTACTTAGACATACATATTGCAAAGAAAGGCCCAAAAAGTGTTGAGTTCAATCATGACAGAAGAGTAAATATGAATAGTTCAGAGGCCTTCGTATATCTAAAATACAGAAATTACTCCCTCACCCCCTATTTTCACATTGCAATATGTATTATTACCCCCCGCCAACACGAAGTGGGAGGGGGATATAGGTTTGACCTCCGTCCGTGCGTCCGTCCGTCCGTCCGTCCGAGATAAAGGGGACAGCTTTACTCAGAAACTACTACAGATACAGCAACCAAATTTGGTGTGTAGCTTCAGACCATAAAGGCCTTGATTGAGTTCGAAAATGAGAAGCGCACGATTGGCGGGGGATGTTGTAGACCATGTCGACTTGTTTAGTCCACTAAACATTCTTAATTACTTTGTCCTAGACAGAGTCCGGAGGGTGAGAGATTGTTTTTGGTGGGGTTTCTTCCTTTCTTTTCTTTCTTTCTTTCATAGCAATAAATACGATTAAATGGCTCGACCAATCTTCATGAAACTTTCAGGATAGGTGGGCATAATCTGGAGTAGACCCCTATAAATTTTGAAGGTCATTGCATCAAGGTTAAGGTCATCAGAAAGGTCAAAATAATTTTCCTGCAATGAGGTCATTGCAAGTTATGTAGGTGGTCACATGATCCCCGAAGCAAATTATACACTAAGGTTGATCGCAGCATAGTGAAAATGGGGAAATCTTGTGCTGCTGTTGCTTGCGCCAATAATAATTCCATTCAGTCATCTGGAAAATACGGAAAAATAAGTTTCCATCAATTTCCACAAAATAATGAAGCCCTTTTGAAAGATTAGTTTGTTATTGACCGTGGAAAGCCTTACAAACCAACAAAGCATACAGTTCTTTGCTCAGACCACTTCGAGAAAAGCTGTTCACATGCCAGAAGTTCACAAGTCAACCATTTTGGGTAACCTTAAGCCTGAACGCCTCCATAACGGGGGCAATGAATTTGCATAATAAATAGGCTACAGCATGTTTCCTAATAGCAACCTCGTAATGCGGCATATCCTCTTACAGTGAAGAAACTCGGCGAAAAGATTGTGATGACCATTTTTACCTAAACCGAACACAATTCAAGCACCAAGCATGTAAATAAGCATCTAGCAAAACATTAAATAAAATAAGATCAGTGCTCTATCACAAGCATTTCTACTGAATTTGTGCTATGCATACAAACGATACCTCAAATGAAAAAGGACAGTCCACAGATTCCAACGATATAAGCCTTGTCATTTTAAATTTGAACAGCAGGCATACACTTTAAATGCTACAGAATGAGCAAAAATTTTTCTTACCTTCGACATTGTCATAAAAGCTGTTTGTGGGAAAATCTGCGCATGCTATTGTTTTAGCTAGTCTATCTGACGTCCTCTCGCCATTATGCTATGCACTGGAAGACCTCAGCAGTATAATCACTGGTTTGTTTTTTGTATTTTCGCTATACTTAACTGCTCTATATTCCACTATATTCCATTGTTTTCAAATGCAGTTTATGACTGATATTCCTTGCGCCAATGTTTTCAAGTTCAAACACAGCGCAGCTATACAAGTGCTAAATCGACCAGTCTGTTCAGCTCGTGTCGTGGATAAGGCAGAGCATTTAGACCTGAAGTTCAATATCCAGTTGTACTCAAGACATTTCAGAGCAAGGAAATAAATTTTTTTGTATAAATAAAGAATAATTAATCGATGCCTTTCCACTCCATCAAAGCCATCTTCCTGAGGTACTTTGGGGATCACATGACTTACACTTCGGTTTCTGCATCCAGTGCAACACCTCCATAACTTTGGTAAAAGCGGCCATATAAACTTCATACTAAATCCAGAATAAGCATCTTTCAATTCTGCTTCCAATCATGTGCTTCAAGATAGGGTATCTCTCATAGTTTTCTTAGCAATTGGGGGCAAAATGTCAGGGGGGTCAAGGTCTTTACTCAAATTTGCTTATTTTCCTTTATAACTCAAAAATGGTTAGAGATGGAGAGGTGTTTATTATTATCAACATTATCAGCTTTCATTTGGAATTATAACCTTTGACCTTGATTGACCTTGAAAGGTCCAACAGAAAGTCACGAATTTTCAGTTGTACCTACGAGAGACCACATTGATAAAATCAAATTAGAAGCAAAAGCACTGGAATAAGTACTACCAGGTGAGGTTTATTTTGCCTGGCAGCACTTGTTGAAGAACGAATCTGTGACAAGGTTATCAGAGGAAGAGGAGCATAGCTGGAGATTATGTCCTTTTAGTTCTAACACTGGAATGCAGGAATTCACCAGCAGATTTCTATTCCATCTATCACCAATGATGCGCTACAACAGCTGTGAATTATGTATGGAAGGACATGTTGAGCGAAATAAACAAATTGTTTAAGCTAGCAGGACAGCATTCAACCTGTCCCAGGAACAGAGAATGCCGCAGTACTCCTGTAATATCCGAGAGCCCTCAAGGTCTGGCACCCCATCCACAAATCATCAGTCGTAAGGCTGTAAATCTATCTTTTTTAATCCATTTACCATTTTCACAGTAATTCTGTTAGCATGATAATGCCCTGAGTGGAGTTCACGGCTTCTTCTTCATTGCCCAGAGAAAAATAACTGTGCTTATTAAATTATTGCGGCAGTATGAAAAAAAATAATCAGGCAAGAGAGGTATAAATGCTTGAGTGGATAAAAGGCACTTATTAAATCTATCAGGCTGTGTTGTAAATACCCACACTGAGTGAAAGGCTTGCTCGAGCCAGCAGTGTGTTTAGCAGCTCAAAGCGCACCTCTTTAAATAATGGGGTAGTTGAGAAATGATCAAGCTTTTATCTTATCTTACATATAGCTATTGTCCTTTGTCTGGCAAAAACATGTCATGTGGTTTTTTTCTTTCGGATAAATGCTAGCCAATCTAATGATTATTGCCGTTAAAATATGAAGGACTCTGAGGAAAGCAATTACTTTCATGTCAAATGTAATGGGTGTTATCTGCGTTGTGTTCTGCAAGGCTATGCTGACCGAAAGAAGGACCCAGGACGACAGCGGTTACTGGTTGTTCTATTTTAATTGTGCTGTACAAGTCAATAAGAAATTAAAGCTCTGCAATATGCAGTCTCTTCCAGACACACAGGTTATCACTCCCCTCCTCTCAGAAATCATAGCGAGAACTGAGATTTTAATTTATCCTTCACATTTGGGACATGAGTAAAATAACACAAAAGTGCTCAGAAGAACATTATTCATACAGGCACCTTGTATTTGATTACTTATGAATATTAACATGCTAAAACAACCAGTGCAAATTATATAAGGAATGAACAAGCAATGCACATACCTGTACAAGTCAAAAAGAAAGTAAAGCTCTGTAATATGCTGTCTCTTCCTGACACACGGGTTATCACTCGCCTGTTAGGACATAAACACACAGGAAACCCTGTAGCACTTATAAACATGTCGACCACGAAACTCGTAAAAGTACCGTTTTAACAAAGTTTATATTTGAATGACAAAAAGTTGCATATTGACAATGACAGAGCTATCATTTGAACATCATTTTATTACATTTGCATCGTTTTTTTAAACCAAGTAATTGCCCAACTCAGACCGGAAAAATAATACATACCTCCGTTCAGAAAGCATGGCGCAAACTGAGAGTGGCGTCCATCTGCGACCTCTTAAAGTGGCTGCAGGGTGAAGTTGCCTTCAGATGTCGACTTCCACGCCACTCAGCCAGTCAGGCTGCGTAAACGCCTCCCCCAAGTACAACCAATCAGATTGCGAGCTAGAGTACAACCAATCTGCTCGCGAGGCAGCCAATTCAATTCGGAAGCCTTTACTCAGTAAGAACATCAACATTGTTAAAAACGAATGCATTGAATCGTGAGTTTTCCCAGTAAAGAAACTGATTTATGAGGTACTGTTAGATATTAAAGCTATTTTGATTATGTTAACCAATGCAAACAAGTATTTTTTTTTTGTCTTATAGTTAACTTATAGACCTAATTTAGCTAAACAGGTCATACTTGTCAACTTAAACACTTCTACTATATAACTTCAAGTATAACCCTGTTTGAAACATAAAATTGGCCTACTTGTGAGATGTTTTGTTCAATTAGATGTCTAGTTGAGCTTCTTAAAAACTTCATCTGCAAGTTGCTGCAACATTAGCTGCCTTCAAGGCTGACCGTAGTGACTAGTGCTTAGCAGGCTGGTTAAAAGGCTATGTTGATTTCATAATGTATAATCTTTAATAGTATTCAGTCAGATGCCTTCAAGGCTGATTGTAGGGACTAGTGCCTTGCAGGCTGGTTGGTAGGCTGATGATTTCATCATACACTGAACAAAAATATAAACGCACCACCAGATGTTTTGTGAATTTTATTACATATGGGATAATGTGAATAATGTGAATAATTTTACGACATGATAAAGAGGTCTATACTGATCATATTGATGTCCGTTACACCTTGATACACGCACAATCAAAAGTTTGGCAACAGTTTCAACAGGGCAGGGGTGGATACCAAAAATTTCACAGTTTAGTAGAGCGTATGTCTGCCACGCGCATCTCTCAACGAGACGCATCTCCTACGCATGGAGTTTACCAGAGTGTCTATGGTGGCCTGTGGAATGTTGTTCCACTCCTCCTGGAGCGCTATCCGGAGTTGCCGGACATTACCTGGGACTGGAACACTGTCCCGGATACGCCGATCCAGAGCATCCCAAACGTGTTCTATGGGCGACATGTCGGGCGAATATGCGGGCCAGTCCAGCACCTGAACGTTCTGAGCTGTGAGGAACTGGGTGCAGACCCTAGCGACATGAGGACGGGCGTTATCATGCTGGAACGTGACATTATGCTGTTGGACAAACAGTACTACAGTTGGTGCAAGGATCTCATCACAGTACCTTTGGGCGTTCAAGTTGCCATCAATGAAATGCAATGGAGTTCTCTGTCTGTGTGCAATCCTTGCCCACACCATGACACCGCCTCCGCCATGGGCGACTCTCCGGGCGACATTTGTGTCAGCAAACAGGTTCACCGACAGGGCGCCACACACGACGTCTCCCATCCGCGTGAGACAAGTTGAATCTTGATTCATCTCTGAACAGCACATTTCTCCATCGAGCCAAGGGCCACCGGAAGTGTGCGTTAGCCCATGTGAGACGATTATGGCGGTGTACGTCTGAAAGCAGCTGAAACGCTTATCCTGTGTCGAATTATCCTTTATTGACAAAGCTGTCTTTGGTGAAATGCTGAGCACAAACAGCTAACGTTCCCTTTGGCCATGGCTGTTTGCTGCCAGCAAACAAAAGAAGCTACCCACTGATTTCTGGTGGCATCGTCTTTTAGAAGAGAAATATTTATTTTTCTTTACAAAACCCAAAACCAGTGAAGTTTGCACGTTATGTAAATCGTAGATAAAAACAGAACACAATGATTTGCAAATCCTTTTCAACTTAAATTTAATTGAATACACTGCAAAGACAAGATGTTTAATGTTCAAACTGAGAAACTTCATTTTTTTGCAAATAATTATTAACTTAGAATTTAAAGGCAGCAACACATTTCAAAAAAGTTGGCACAGGGGCCTTTTTACCACTGTGTTATATCGCCTTTCCTTTTGACGACGCTCAGTAAACGTTTGGGAACTGAGGAGACCAATTTTTGAAGCTTTTCAGGTGGAACTCTCTCCCATTCTTGCTTGATGTACAGTTTAAGTTGTTCAACAGTCTGGGGTCTCCGTCGTCGTATTTTACGCTTCATAATGCGGCACACATTTTCAATGGCAGACAGGTCTGGACTGCAGGCAGGCCAGTCTAGTATCCGCACTCTTTTACTACGGAGCCATGCTGTTGTAACACGTGCAGAATCTGGCTTGGCATTGTCTTGCTGAAATAAGCAGGGGCGTCCATGAAAAATACGTTGCTTGGATGGCAACATATGTTGCTCCAAAACCTGTATGAACCTTTCAGCATTAATGGTGCCTTCACATATGTGTAAGTTGCTCATGCCTTGGGCACTAATACACCCCCATACCATCACAGATGCTGGCTTTTGAACTTTGCGCCTATAACAGTCCGGATGGTTCTTTTCCTCTTTGGTCCGGAGGACACGACGTCCACAGTTTCCAAAAACAATTTGAAATGTGGACTCGTCAGACCTCAGAACACTTTTCCACTTTGCATCAGTCCATCTTAGATGAGCTTGGGCCCAGCGAAGCCGGCGGCGTTTCTGGGTGCTGTTGATAAATGGCTTTCGCTTTGCATTGTAGAGTTTTAACTTGCACTTGCAGATGTAGCGACGAACTGTAGTTACTGACAGTGGTTTTCTGAAGTGTTCCTGAGCCCATGTGGTGATGTCCATTTCACACTGATGTTGGTTATTGATTCAGTACCGCCTGAGGGATCGAAGGTTACGGGCATTCAATATTGGTTTTCAGCCTTGTCGCTTACGTGCAATGATTTCTCCAGATTCTCTGAACCTTTTGACGATATTACGGACCGTAGATGATGAAATCCCTAAATTTCTTGCAATTGCTCATTGAGGAATGTTGTTTTTAAACTGTTCGACAATCAGGTCACGCATTTGTTCACTAAGTGGTGACCCTCGCCCCATCCTTGTTTGTGAATGACTGAGCATTTCAGGGAAGCTGCTTTTATACCCAATCATGGCACCCACCTGTTCCCAATTAGCCCGTTCACCTGTGGGATGTTCCAAATACGTGTTTGATGAGCATTCCTCAACTCTCTCAGTCTTTTTTGCCACTTGTGCCAGCTTTTTTGAAACATGTTGCAGGCATCAAATTCCAAATGAGCTAATATTTGCAAAAAATTACAAAGTTTACCTGTTCGAACATTAAGTAACTTGTCTTTGCAGTGTACTCAATTGAATATAGGTTGAAAAAGATTTGCAAATCATTGTATTCTGTTTTTATTTACGATTTACACAACGTGCCAACTTCACTGGTTTTGGGTTTTGTACATCCAAAAGTAAATGGACAAGTAGCTTTAGGAGAGATACTGACAAAATTGCACCTCAAATGATCTGCGGCTCTTCTTTTGTGTTTCCAAAAGTGTAGATGCTACTAAGGCATAGTATGATCTGCCGTTGTTAGTGCCTGCTAGAATAGTTTCCGATGTGGGCAGGTCCAGCACAGTAGTTGGCTCTGCCTAGGTCTGTACTAATTGGACAGCACAACTTGACGTCAGGTTTTGCCCAGACCTTGTGAAGATCTAGGGAGGAGCTGTTCAGAGAGGAAATCACGTTCACGAAATCACGTTCCTGGATTATGGCAAAATCCCGGGATCTTATGTTTAGAAACTTTTCAGAGGGTGAGCATGGACAACCAACATTATAACATTACTAATATGTATTAAAAGAAGGATCGGCATGTTGAGTCCCCTTTAAGGCAACGATGATCATAGAATCCCTCTTACGACGCATCTTACGTTTGTGAAGTTTTTCCGAAAACTTTCGTAGCTTAAGACGCTCTCAGAAATTGTCATAGATCTACGAGTGCTAAAGACCACTCGTAAAAAACTAAGAGCATCTTAAGATGTGCAGGAGTCATCGCAAACTATTACATTTTTTTTCTGTGAGCGTGTTCTTTTAATATTATCGTATTTAATCATAGCCACTGATGCTGTTCGTGAATGAAAGTTTCGAGGAACTTGAATTGCGATTTTTTAATATGCTTATAGGAGCAACGTCTGCAAATTAAAATATTGTACTAGTACTACAGGTACCCTGAAAAGGAAAATGAAGAAAACACAAATAAATGTTTCACTGTGGTGGTTGATGCAACCGTAGTGCTGTTCACACGTGGGGAAAAGGGGCGTATTCTAAATATGCCCAATAACTTGACGTGCCTAGAAACTAGCCATTCTTTGCATCTCTTAGCTGGTTCATGCCTGCCAATCTGTTACCAGCCTCCTCCTCCTGGTCACGTAAGTTGTGCAGCATTAGCACAAGACTGCACAGCATCATGATTGAGAGAATTGCAGGCCAAGTTACTGAACTTGAGCACCCAACTGAACTGCAACTACCATCCCCCCAGCTCACTAGTAGTTGTGGGATTTGCCACTGGGGTAAATGGCCGAAATGGGTACCCACTGTACCCATGGAAATGCCAGCAGACAAGGTTTCTCGCGGTCTCTAGACCATCACGTTTCACACCACGCATTACTGTAATTTTCTTTGCACTATCTCTCCAAATGATGGCTTTTCTTAGTAAGGCTACTTTTCAGTCTGTTGAATAGAGTGATTTTTTTGACTCCACGTCATCCAACATTATGCCTATTTTGTCCGGAGGGAAGAGCCAACTTTCAAGGCTGGTGTTTTATTTGCATAATTGTTTCACAAAATTTATGATACTCTTTGGAAACCTTAACATAGCCTTCTAAGGGTGATAATTTGATTACAGAGTGACGATACCTGAATATATCATCAATCCTGACAGAAATATAAGAACTATGCAGGATTTGGTAATTATTTTGTTCTTAAGGGCAATAAATAAATTAATCAGCGCACACAGGCGACTGGAGAGCTGAGGAGGAGGAGAAAATACACCTTTAAATAAATAACTGGTTTTGACGTGTTGTCCATCAGTCATTCAAATTAACAATACCTGAACTTGGAGAACATGATTCAACATTTTCAGCTGTGGTCAGTTATCCTCATAACGGCGAGACAGCAAATAAAACGTCTCATAGCCTATTGATGTTAGGTTGCAATTCAAACAACGTTACTAAATTGCGGGTTCTTGCTACGAACCTCCGTTTTCTTTGTTGTAATTTAAACAATCTGGAGGCACAAAAGTGAGAGAGTCGTCTGTCTTTTTTGAA
Source organism: Gymnothorax reevesii (assembly GCA_029721435.1). Classification (NCBI taxonomy): domain Eukaryota; kingdom Metazoa; phylum Chordata; class Actinopteri; order Anguilliformes; family Muraenidae; genus Gymnothorax; species Gymnothorax reevesii. The sequence continues at coordinate 23,136,447 of CM056574.1, read as the reverse complement.
TAAAAATGTATTTTTCCATGAATTGTAGCCTACAGTTGTACTATAGCCAGAGCAATGCATTAAGATGACAGCTGTGAATTTCACTGCCGATTGATTATTCATATTATTGGAAAACTTGCTCAAGAAGCTAAATACTTTCATAATCATTTTTCAAGAAAATTGCTTAAGAATGACTGGAAACAAGTCAAAATTTTTTGACTGAAATTTTTCTTTTAATTTCAGCCAAGCAGCCATCTCAGGTGCATCACCTTTACTTTACATGCTGCGCTTCCACTGTGTAATATGTTTCATTTATTCTTACTACTAAATGTATATTTTATTTTGTTTTGACTGAAGAGCAGCACAGGCTAACATTCAAATCGGTGACTGTAGCCTAAGATCAAATAATCAAACATCTCAGCATCATTGAAGTGGACAGCAGCGCAAATTGAAGTTAGGAAGTACTTAACTTCCGTGTGTGCACTCCCGCGTAAGAGCTGCTTCGGGAAACGCAGGTGAATAACTTGGATTTTTTGTAAGATCAGTTGTAGCAAACCATCGTAGAGCTCTACGATCAATCATTTTTGGGAAACGAGGGCCTGGAAGGCACTTGTCCCTACAATCAGCCTTGAAGGCATCTGACTGAATATTATCCTTACTCCCCACCAAGATTACTTCGTTCACAAGGTGCTGACTACTTGAAAATTCCAAATATATCTAGAATTACAATTGGAGGCAGAGCATTCTCTTATAAAGCACCAATTCTATGGAACAATCTCCCAAGACAAATTTGGGCTTCGGACACACTCTCTGTCTTCAAGAGTAGGCTGAAAACTTATCTTTTTAGTCAAGCCTATGATTAGTTCATGATTAGTTATGTGTTGGCTCTGGTGGGACTGACTACAACCTTGATTTATGACATGTTCACGATATTGGAAGCCAGTGTTATGTAAATCCATGTGGAACCGGTGGCACTGAGCCTGCATTGACGGTGCCAGTGGGGCTTGCTACAGCCTTAGTCACTGGGGAGGTCCATATGGTACTGGTGTACTGTTAAGCAAATCCATGTGGAACCGGTGGCACTGAGCATGCATTAACGGTGCCAGTGGGGCTTGCTACAGCCTTAGTCACCGGGGAGGTCCATTTGGTACTAGTGTCTAGAAAATCTGAAGTGATCTTCCTGGAATAAGTGTAGGGCCTCTGTGCTGCTGGAAGTGGATGGAGTGGTGTTGACTGTTTCCTGACCAGTCAGCTCCTAAATTCTCATTTGGCACATGACACAGGACTGTATGCAGTATGCAGTAGTTTTATCCAGTGCCTCACCCCACTTTTTTCTGTCTTTCTCCGAGGATCTTTCCCTCCACAACCCTGAGTCCTGGACCATCCGAGCCCTGTCCCTCACCATGAGCGCTGGCTGCTGCTGTCCTGATCCAGTCCTGCTCCATCCTTGGCATGCCACTTCCTCCAGCAACTGATAGCACTGTTTAGATGGACTTTTATGGAACTCCATTGTCATTATCTTCTTATTAACTAGCTAGCCCGCGGAGGATGGGCTTCCCCACTATAGCCCGGTTCCTCCTGAGATTTCTTCCCACTGGGGAGTTTTTTCTCACCACTGTTTTAGGATTTTTCTCCCTACCGGGAGTTTTTTGCCTCATTTGCTGTAGTGGGGAATAGGCTGGGCACTGTCCTTTCAGTAACTCATCTCTGACTGTAAAGCGTCTTTGTGACAGTTTATCTGTGAAAAGCGCTATACAAATAAATTGAATTTGAAAATTTGAATATTATCAAAGATAATACAATATGCAATGAACATTATCCCTCTACAATCAGCTTTGAAGGCAGCTAACATTTCAGCAACTTGCAGTTGAAGTTTTTAAGAAGCTCAACTAAACAGCTTATTGAACAAAATCTCTCACAAGTAGGCCAATTTTATGTTTCAAACAGAGTTATACTTGAATTTATATTGTAGAAGTGTTTAAGTTGACAAGTATGACCTGTTTAGCTAAGGTTAGGTCTATAAGTTAACTGTAACACAAAAAAGCACTTGTTTGCATTGGTTAACATAATCAAAATCCCACTTACTGAGTAAATGCTTCTGAATGGAAGTGGCTGCCTCGTGAGCGGATTGGTTGTACTCTAGCTAGCGATCTGATTTGCTGTACTTGGGGGCGGCGTTTACGCAGCCTGACAGGCTGAGCAGCCTGGAAGTGAAAGCAACTTCATCCTGCAGCCTTAAAGTGACAGTACATGTATTAACACTTAACCGTATATAGGATAAAAGACCTACCTAGAACATAAAACGTGTTCAGTATTTATCAGGATTTTGTGGAATTTCAAAAATAAAAATACAACTATAATTTTAACCTGGTTACATAAACAAAACATAAACATTTTTTTAAAAATTACATTTTTGCCGATGCTATAGGGCTCCAGGATAGGTATTCCTTTCTTTCCTGATGGGCCCCAGGTGTTAACCAAATTTGGATTTGTCATTAGTATTTTCCTGATGGCTTTCTCTACAATATTCCAAAATTATGAGCATGCACATTACTTCAAATGCCCCTGGCCACGTACTGTACGCTGCACACAAACACTATGTCTGAAGGCAAACCTGCATTGTCAAGGGAGGGCGAGCTGATGCTGCATTGTCAGGGTTCCAGCTGTTTCTTTATTAAATGGAAACCGAATACACACATAGCTAAAGAGCACGAAGCAACAATATAAAATCAAATTCAAGGCTGGAGAAGGGGTCACCTTCAGCACTGACTGATGAGGTTCTGTAGGGTAGCTGCTGAGGTAAGGGAAATGGTCATTTTACACTCCGCTGCGGAGGTAACCCATGATTTCCACACCCAGGCCCACAAAAATGCTCTGTAATACATCTTTACATCCTGCAAAACTGACACACATCCATCAATCTGCCAGAGTCATCGTTCTGTGCTGAAACCTATCTTGACACAATACTGGCGCAAGAGGCAGTGCAAAATCAACCTACCAACAAATAATGTTCTGGGGGGGAGGGGGTCAGCCTTTTTGACGAGAAGTTTTCTATTTCTTCCCCTGTTGAAACCAACTCTCTCTCTCCCGGGCCAGTTTGGCGCAACTGTGCTCTCGTGCTGCAAGCGATCAACAGGACTGGGACATAAATAAGCAAAAAAAGAGCAGAAATGTTGCGGCGATCATTCTCGGTGGTTGGGTGATAGGTGTGACACATTGCGTTCATCTTTTGCCCATTCTTCTCCCTGACTCCTCTCATTTCTTTGTCCTGCCTCTCCCCCACAGGTTTTACTGGACCATTATTTTCTGAAGCACGTCAACAATGAATCACTGTGGACAGGACACTGTGAATTGGCGATGATCTATACAGTATCAGTTTGTAAAATGCATGGTGCCCTGAGGCGTTCTCTCTGCACCAGAGCAAATGTTGTTGGTTCATGATCTCTCTTCGCCATCCAGTCCTTTCAAAAGGTCATTCCCGAGACCTGTTAACATCCGCACAGCCCTGAACTATTTATCTCATAAATTTCTGTTTGCTTTTCAAGACCAATTAAGCCTCTCTTTCTGTCAGTCTATGAGTTAGATTTAAACAACTCCAGACATGCATATATGTCAATATTAGTCGCTCTTTGAAAAAATGTCTCATGCTAATACTACTACTACTACTAGTATTATTATTATTACAACTATTACTACTACCACGACAAATAATAATTATAATAAGAACAAACATCATCGTTTTTGTCTGCATCATAACCATTCGTATTGGCATCATTATAGCTACGACCATCATCATCATCATCGTCATCATCATCACATTGAGGCCATGTTGATTGAAAAGTCAGGGGGTGGGGTGATGGTCCTCTATGAGACAGTGTTCCAATAGGATGGTTGGGTCAGGCCCTCATGAAACACTTTCCATTTTCTCATGTTTAAGTGTCTTGAAACATGGACAGTGGAGAGCTACATTATCAGATACATGTTCTCATATAAAAATAACCTTTCGCCAACCCCCATCAGATGACAGGCTTCCCACAGATCACAGGCATTACTGATGTCATTACTGCCGTGTGTCTGCTGTCTGAATTACAAGGCTGACAGATCTGATGCATTTTCTCAAGGCACACTACCCATGTGATGGCCCTTCATCGAGTATCTCGCAGGCCATTTGCTAACAAAATCAATCAATGAGTTGCCATGTTCTGAATGCAAAACCATTTTGATTTGGAAAACCGCCACTGTGACGGTTTTTTTTTGGCTGAAAATACCAAGCGAAAGACAGGAATGTGACATATTTAGTCATTCCAGACAGCAGTGCTACTGGGTTGTTACTTAAATAAAAAAGGAAATGTTTGTTTCTGTCTCTTTTTTTTTTTGGAGCATTGACTAGTTCCGTACAGGCTCTAAGCAAACAATGGAATGCCTTGCTCAGTACAACTGATGCATTTTCAAAGGATAATGATTGATAAAATGCATTTGCTGTCAGCTATAGCAGCACAACGCCAATAATTTACAGAATTTTGCAGTAATCTAGGCAGAAGCTTCAGCCCATCTGCTTATAGCAGCACACCATACCTGGATTAAACTGAAGAGTTATTTCATTTAGCACATTTAAACTGTGGTTGCATTTAATTTCCATTGGCAGTAAGGTCATGGCAGCACACTAGTGTATTGCCAGTGTACATCCTCTGAAAAATGGTTGTAAAAGGCTCTGCTATGATTCCAAGAACCTCATTTAATTCAAGGGTTCTTTCACATTTTACAGGTGCATGCTAGAGGATCCTGAAGAAAACAAGAAGGTACTCTACAAAGACAAAAAAAAATGTTTTCTCCTCTGAGAGGTCCTTGGGTCGATGGGATCGGGCCACCTGGATACTAGTTGGAAAATGTTTGCAGCAGAATTTGCTATCTCAATAAACTACTAAAGTGCCCCACAATTTCTTTAAATTTATGATTTTGATGTATGTGTCCTCCTGCCCAAAAACATAAAAAAAGGCCAAGCCAAAAATGGTAAAATCTTGAACTTTGTCATAACGACTAATCATTCATCAGGTTTGCTAGGATTCAATGAATGAGGAGTGGCTTCAGGCAAACAACTTGAGATACGCTTGCGTTTCCATTGAGGCTCTCATGCATATTAGACATTGCTTGGCCGCTCTAGACGGTGGACTATTTAAAGACGGTAACTAATCCCAGGACGCTAGCGTCTGTCTCTTGAGTGACAGGGTAGGTAAAATCAGCATATCCACATACCGTTCCACTTTTAAGGTTGTCCTTCAATGTATCAAAAGCAGACTGACACTAGGGGCCCCCTTTAATTTAAGTACACTGTTCAATGATGACGACCTTCTCAGGGTCCATCCTCATGCCCTCTGTAGGGACTTAGAGTCTCGAGAACTTAACCGCTGATCACAAGTAGTGACAACTTCTCCAATTTCACCTTCAACTTTGTCTATTTGAGTCTTTGGAGGACAATCTCTAGTGTCTAGAGATGGTCCGGGAATGTCTGAGAATTCATTCTCGAGGGCGAGGGCGAAGGCTCGACGTGTTCTTTGGGCTGATGTTACAAGCGCGATCTTTGGCTGGTGCAAATCACAATAAAATAAATCAATTTTCTCTGTTCAAAGAGCAAGGCACAAAAGCACAACGGTTACAATTAATCTGACTCCACAGTAAATTTAGAATAGCAAATTTAGTTATACTCTCCTTACATTTCTAACTCCAATTAGAATTTAGAAATTATATTTTAGGGAAAACCTAATGCGTGGATCTCGAGGTGACAACACCTCAAACTCTAATAGGAGACACCCGCTGTCATTCAATATATGCTCCTGTGTATTAGCATTATTGTCGAATCTTAGGTTTGTTGGTAACACCAGGGGATGGAAGTCAATCATCAGAGCAACAGCATCTTTTGGCATGAATACTGCGAACCCATATTTATGTATGCCCATGGGCTCCTTTAGGGAATTTTAACAGATAACCGACTATTCGTCCATGGGTTTCCTTAAGGTTGAAATCCCAGAACCGCCAATACATAAGCCCTTTATGTAAGTAGATCGTGATTGTCTCTCCAACTTAATAAAACCAATTCCCATACCAGGCCTCTGGCCAGTCAGTCCTCAGTTGGGATTAAACCCCTAAGTATCTGCCGTAACGGGGCTAGAAAGAGTGCAGAAAGATGAGAGTCATAGGGACCATGCAAGTTAAAGGGATAACAAGAATTTATTCCCCAGGTTGGCAAGAGCTTAAATCAACAGACATCAGTTACCACAAATTTAGACAAATATAAAAGTCATACCTGGCGAAAGCTACACACACAGAGTTGCGCGAGGGCGAGATCAGAGAGACGATCTGCCCTAGCTCTAGAGGCTACACACGGCATAGAGATGCACGCATGGGAAGTCAGCTACGATCTTCCATAATTAAAGAGGCTACACACGCACTTGCGTACGTGGGGTGAGACCGGATTCAATCTTCCCAGAATGAATTGTATCTCTTTGCTTTAAGCCAAATCACATCATTGATCCAGGCAGCGAGGCCATAAATTACCTGGAAGGGGGGTCAAATCTGGTTTTTGGGTTTTCACAATTTGGAGGATGCAATAAAACAATTTGGCAGAGACTGAAGAACAGAATGATTACCCGAGTGGATTCTGACCAATTTTCAGGAGTTTCCAGAAGGGAATAAACCATAAATTCAATGGGAATGAAACATACTCCACTCAACTCCTTGGATTCTCCCGAGAATTACAAGACCAAACATGATATGAATATGTACCAATATGATGCAGTTGTCATACTGCACTTATTTCTTACCAATTATTAAGGGTGGATCGCTTTGGGTACTATATTAATTTTAATGTTAATCTTTCTATTTGTGATGAAAAATGTAGCCAAATTATGCTTTTTACGGCTTCAATTCCTCCCAGGTCTCATATTTTCAAAGCAATTAAGCCATGTTTGGTGTCAAATTGTTTCTTGGGATGGCAGCAAGAGTTATAAATGTATAATAACAGTAATACATTTTTGAACTAGCACTGTGAAAACTGGGAGTTATTCATTGATTTATCCCTATATGTTGGTTTTAGGGGGGTGCTCATCTAAATTTGGCCATAATTTTTCTATGAATGATTCAGTTTATGTACAGGGGAGGGTTTGATGAAAAGTTGTCCTTAGGAGAAATGGAGACTTGTATGATAACTCTCCAAAATAATGACTGCATTTACAATAATATTATTTATTTACCCCCATGACTGGGGAAAGATAAAATACAGAGTCACAATTTGATATACACTCAACAAAAATATAAACGCAACACTTTTGTTTTTTCTCGCATTTGTCATGAGATGGACTCAAAGATCTAAAATTCATTCCAGATACACAATATTACCATTTCTCTCAAACATTGTTCACAAATCTGTCTAAATGTGTGATAGTGAGCACTTTTGCTTTGCTGAGACAATCCATCCCACCTCACAGGTGTGCCACATCAAGATGCTCATCAGACACCATGATTAGTGCACAGGTGTACCTTAGACTGTCCACAATAAAAGGCCACCCTGAAATGTGCAGTTTTTGCTTTATTGGGGGTCTGGGGACTCAGAACCAGTCGGTATCTGGTGTGACCACCATTTGACTCATGCAGTGCAACACATCTTCTTCGCATAGAGTTTATCAGATTGTCAATTGTGGCCTGTGGAATGTTGGTCCACTCCTCTTCAATGGCTGTGCGAAGTTGCTGGATATTAGTGGGAACTGGTACGCGCTGTCGTATACGCCGGTCAAGCACATCCCAAACATGCTCAATGGGTGACATGTCCGGTGAGTATACTGGCCAAGCAAGAACTGGGACATTTTCAGCTTCCAAGAATTGTGTACGGATCCTTGCGACATGGGGCTGTGCATTATCTTGCTGAAACATGAGGTGATGTTCATGGATGTATGGCACAACAATGGGCCTCAGGATCTCATCACGGTATCTCTGTGCATTCAAAATGCCATCAATAAAATGCACCTGTGTTCTTCGTCCATAACAGATGCCTGCTCATACCATAACCCCACCACCACCATGGGCCACTCGATCCACAACATTGACATCAGCAAAGCGCTCACCCACACGACGCCACACACGCTGTCTGCCATCTGCCCTGAACAATGTAAACCGAGATTCATCCGTGAAGAGAACACCTCTCCAACGTGCCAGACATCATCGAATGTGAGCATTTGCCCACTCAAGTCTGTTACGGCAACGATCTGGAGTCAGGTTAAGACCCCGATGAGGACGACGAGCATGCAGTTGAGCTTCCCTGAGACGTTTTCTGACAGTTTGTGCAGAAATTCTTTGGTTATGCAAACCATTTGTTTCAGCAGCTGTCTGAGTAGCTGGTCTCAGACGATCTTGGAGGTGAACCTGCTGGATGTGGAGGTCCTGGGCTGGTGTGGTTACACGTGGTCTGCGGTTGTGAGGCCGGTTGGATGTACTGCCATATTCTCTGAAATGCTTTTGGTGACGGCTTATGGTGGAGAAATGAACATTCAATGCCGGAGCAACAGATCTGGACATTCCTGCTGTCAGCATGCCAATTGCACGCTCCCTCAATGCTTGCGCCATCTGTGGCATTTTGCTGTGAGACAAAACGCGCATTTCAGAGTGGCCTTTTATTGTGGGCAGTATAAGGTACACCTGTGCACTAATCATGGTGTCTGATGAGCATCTTGATGTGGCACACCTGTGAGGTGGGATGGATTGTCTCAGCAAAGCAAAAGTGCTCAGTATCACACATTTAGACAGATGTGTGAACAATGTTTGAGAGAAATGGTAATATTGTGTATCTGGAATGAATTTTAGATCTTTGAGTCCATCTCATGACAAATGGGAGCAAAAACAAAAGTGTTGCGTTTATATTTTTGTTGAGTGTACATAAATATAAAACAAGCGAAGAAAATAAAAACGTTGAGAGTCGTTCACAGGGTCATCGGCTTTCTTGGAGATTTTGTCCAGCTCCTTGTCCTGCAGCTCGTGAACCAGGCTATTGCCGAGATGCAAGATGTCCACAGCAACCCTGTGCTTAACTTGTCTCACAATCACCTTCCTATCCTTGAACTGGGAGAATCGTTCACAGCACAACTCCACTAACTTTTTGCGGGACTCTAAGAGGGGAGCGGCCTCAATATTCAAGAGTGTGTCCTTGATATCGCCGACGGCGAACTGGAAAATTCCTTCTAGCGAGTCTATGAAATCATTTACAAAGTCTCCACCACTGGCCTCCGACTAAGACACCAAGTCCGTCAGGCGGAGATGGCGGTTGTTTTTCTTCCTGCCAACTGTCTCAGGAAAGCGCGATTTACAGCATCTTGCACACAGCATCAGATCCCCCTGCCTAAGTTTGATGTCAGAGGGATCAGGTGAATGGGGGCACGGCCCGTCCGGAAGGCCATCACATTTCGTTATGGTGACAATAGCAACAATCGGTTTGCCGTGGTTGGTTGCAATAGGTCAGCAGTAAGAATTCACATGGGGAACCTTCCTCCGGACACCCGCAGCAAGGACGCGGAGGATGCCCTCCACTAGCACGGGTCGACTCGGAACACTGACTCGAAAAATCGCAAAGTAGGACCGCCGCCCGCCCCCGTGTAGTCCGAGGATCCAAGGTAAGGCTATGGTAGCATTAACTTGTTGCAAAGTCTCTTGGAGAAGATAAGCTGATCATTTATACATTTTTCAAACATTCTCACGAACATCAATATCTACTTTTCAGTTCACAAAGTGCTTTCTGATAATATTTCTTAAATAAATGCAGCAACAACTGATAGTCTGTTCTGCTATCTTTATTTGGGGAGAAAAGTATCATGGTACTTTGCGTGACCACAGTTTTAGTCTGCGCGCCCAACTTTTTCAGGTTGGAAGCACATGTGCTCCTAGGTCCAAAAGTAAGTCTGGAGGGTTCCTACCCCATCACACTTGTAGCAGATGGTCTGAGCATCCTCCCTACACTTCAATTGATCCTTTGACTTCCCACCTCAGCGGCCTCCTAGGGTTCCCACCTTTAGCCCAGCAGGTCCCTCTCCTTGGAAGTATCAAACCTTTAACTGCCGGGGTTAGTTCTTCAATCACCTATCCCTGATCTGCTACCTTAACCCCTCTGTGCAGATGTAGACGCCATGGAGACATGGAGCTGCTCTATTTATGCATGCAATAGCACTTTTCTATCAATCAGTTGCTTGAACATGGTTTAGAAAATGGAGGAGTTCAGTCCCATCCCTCTTTTTCTGGAGTTGCATTAATTGAGCACAATTTGTAATGTGACTGCTGGCACTTCCGTTACACTTAAATCATAGGGCTTAGATTGCCCCTTTACACCATTACCTACAAGGTCCTATTCCTGATTACCACAGTGCTTTGGAGCTTCTCCTCTAAGGACCATACCATAACCACTTCAAGTACATCAAAAAATGTTGATTGGGGTTTTTCCCTTACCATCTTGCAGCTCCCTCCTGAGGGTGAAGTCCTTAATGCCCTCAATTAACTTCTAGCTCATTGGAAATTTACATTAGACACAGAACCTAGCGCCAGTTTTAGCGCTAAACTAAGCAGCTGAGAGAATGCATGAAAACAGTTCTGCAAATCATCCCCTTTTTTCTGTTTACAAGGATAAAAACCATTAACAGCTGAGGAGCAATACACTTCTCACTAAAGGCTGCTTTTAAATACCCAAATATAGAGTATCATTGTTGTATAGTACTCAAGACCGGTCTTGGTCTCGTGACCATTTTTTGAATATCTCGGTCTTGTCTCGGTCTCGGACAAAGTGGACTCTGGATTTTTTTCAAGACCGGTCAAGACCACACCTGCGAGCATATCACTAATTTGCCAGAGAATTATCTGATTTATTTTTGACATCATTGCTGTGATTGAATGCAAAACCATCTGCTTCAAATGCGACCAATAACGTTAACTTGACAGCTGTACATTTATACAAAGCTTGTAGTTGGTTTAAAAACCGTTGAAGTACGTTAAAGGTAAAAAAAAAAAACTCACTATGTTAAATCTTCACTCTTCTCTCTGCCTGTTTTTTTAAGTATTAAATTCTTTCATACATTCTGTATGATGGATTCTCGGCAAAGAACGCATTCGCTCAGAAAACCTGATGCTTGCACACAAAAATTAAAGATGTTGCTAGGTGAAAAGTAAACCATGGAAAAGGAATGTTGATGAAGTTGTTTTCAGCTCCTTAGTGTGTGAATGAGAATGTTGACTAGCTTCTGCTCAATATACCCACAGGCACCAACAGTTAAACTGGAATTTGCGATGTGGGCAGGCCCTGTGGCTTTAGAATTGATGGACATATGTGCACACAGACTGCAAAATCTGATATCTCATTAACCAGGTACAGACATAACAACAAAAATGACAAATTGAAAAATAGATAAATTTGAACTACCCCAGCGATTCCACTTGACAGCGATTCCATTTTTCGCGAAGCTGTCTGATTGCGCCTGCCTTTTGAAAACATGTCAGCTTCCTCCTCCTCGCTTTACTCATTTAGTTTATTTAGCCTCTGAAATGTTGAAATAGATGTTGCGTAAATATATGTCCTCTCTATCAGAGCTGCAAACTTTCGAGGTAAACACGTAAGATTCAAGGTAAATCATGTAAGACTGACAAAGATCGGCCAAAGCCGGAATACTTTCAGGTGTGAGATACATTGAAGTAAGGAGAATTCATTTTTCACTGACGAGACACATGCACTCGCTAATGAGTTAATTAAGGTTAATACTACATGACAAAATATTTACAATCACCCTCAAATTAGTGCTGGTTAGTATGGGTTAGTAATATCCTATCAGAGAACGCATTCACTCAGAGTTTCGCCAGACCCAGAATTAAACACAGCTGGACGCAATGAATGAAATACCAGAGCCGAAACCGAAAGAGGAAACGCGATTGGACAAGACGCAGGCATGCTGAAGGCTGTCACGCAACATCACTGGAGAATGCAGATTGGGAGTGGATCGTCAGACGGCAGAAATGAAAGCTGAAATATAGAACGAAAGTAAAGCACAAGCACAAATAAGCACATGGCAACACACAAAAGGCAGAATCATAACAATTCTGCTCAAACCACAAAGTCCTGACAAGGTCAGTGACGCTTGCAAATTTGCCACATGAACTAGCTGGCTTCATTTACTAATTCCGATAATGGTTAACTTAAATTTGCTTCTGGAACATTGTTTAAAGACAATATCAGCTCATGCCAGTTCATGCCAATATCAACATGCCAGTTTCAAACCTCTTTCTCCCTGCCTTGCTATCCACCTATTACTACCCACCTGCGCTGTCTCTGGTGACGAGTAACTGGTCTGATATGATGATATATAGGCCCCCTTTACACCTGGTATTAAAATGTGTTTTTTGTCATCAGATTGCAATCATTTACTGCTTGACCACTTGAAAGTACATGTGAAAATGCACTAAAAATGCAGTCAGGACGGATAGTGATTTGATTTAACAAACCACTTCTGAAGGTGGTCAGGGGCGGATTCTGAACACAAGTGTAAATGCAAATCTGTATACAACAACCGCATACAACAACTCCGAGGGCAGACATACGCACAGCTAAACTCAGTAGATAAGTCAAATTGGTATGTAAGACGTAGTATATTTTGTGGGGAATCCCGTCGGTGAAAAGGATTTCATATCAAAGACTGCGTTATAGTCGCAATTCATTTATAACAAGTCAACATGGTCTACAACATCCCTCGCCAATCGTGCGCTTCTTATTTTCGAACTCGATCAAGGCCTTCATGGTCTGAAGCAACACACCAAATTTGGTTACTGTATCTGTAGTAGTTTCTGAGTAAAGCTGTCCCCTTTATCTCGGACGGACGGACGGACGGTCAAACCTATATCCCCCTCCCACTTCGTGTTGGCGGGGGATAAAAATGCGTAAACAAGTTGTTCTAAACTAATCCAACTTATTTTCAACAAAATGGCGATTTCCATTTTGTTCATCAATGTCCACGACGTGAAGTTTTTGTGCAACTTTGTTGCTCTTTCTATAGAAGTTTTCGCTATCTTGCGGTGGGCAAGAACTAGCCTCATGCACATTGGTGTTGGGTGTTGCTACTGCTTCTGTACTGGATGTTGATGGACCACCACCAGCAGTAGATCCTGCAGCAAACTTATCTGATATTTTGGCACAATTGGCTGCATCCGCCTGCAGACTCTTCTCTCCCATTGCTTCTCGGCTCCTCGCTTGCTCTTTAGTCTATCCATTTTTGCTAATTGACACTGCAGAAGGTCAAACGCAGAGGGGGAGGGGAGGGGGCGGGGGGGATGGCTGAGAAGGGAGGGCTCCGAGATTTCATTGGGCAAGCCCTGTGTCAGTGTAGAAAATGAACCAATGGGCCACTTTCTGTGTTTTAAAGGCCGGCTCGGTCATTAAAAATGATCTATATTTTTACAATTTTATAAACAAAGATTGCACCAGGCCAAAATGGTTGTCGACCCACCGCACATTGCCCTGTACGCCAGATTACCACTCCAGTCTTACTTAGAAGGACATCAAATTATGTAAAGTTTACTTAGCTGTTTCCACTGAGGCATCAACCATAGCTTATGTGTGCATTACAATTATGGACATACATTTCAAAATGTACAAAACCAAAAACCAGTGAAGTTGGCACGTTATGTAAATCGTAGATAAAAACAGAAAACAATGATTTTCCAATCCTTTTCAACTTGTATTCAATTGAATACACTGCAAAGACGATGTTTAATGTTCAAACTGAGAAACTTTTTTTTTTCTTTGCAAATAATCATTAACTTAGAATTTAAAGGCAGCAACACATTGCAAAAAAGTTGGCACGGGGGCCTTTTTACCACTGTGTTACATCGCCTTTCCTTTTAAGGACACTTGGTAAACGTTTGAGAACTGAGGAGACCAATTTTTGAAACTTTTCAGGTGGATTTCTTTCCCATTCTTGCTTGATGTACAGCTTAAGTTGTTCAACAGTCCAGGGTCTCTGTTGTCGTATTTTACGCTTCATAATGCGCCACACATTTTCAATGGGAGACATGTCTGTAAATATCAGCGTTCGCTAGGTGTCACATCTGATTTACTAAAAGTGTGAACGTCTCTGATTTTGGTGTAGAACTGGCACGGCGCTGATGAATCTGGTGGCTGAAATCATCGTAATTTACATGACACGCCCCTATAAATTCATCCTCTGGGAGGCATAGTCCTTTACGATATGGACTCTCGAATGATGGCAAAGAGGAAGAATTTCAATGAGGAGGAAATATAAATTATCATGTTGGAGGTGGAGAAAAACAAAATAATATTATTTGGAAGCCTTAAGAGTGCCGTCACGGGAGCCCAGAAGGCTGCAGTCTGGAAAACTATTGCTGCTGCCGTAAATATTGTTCGGGTGGAAAACCGGAGTGCAGCAGTGGTTTGATTTAATTCATTAATAAATTCATTTTATAGATCCATGATATTTCATGTTACACGGCCTACGTAAATGACAATCCAAATGCTTTACATGTAGGAAAAAAAAAAAAAAGTGTCAGATTTTAACCAAAAAACAGGTTGCTGCGCTCAGGCGTGGCAGCGCACGGACCGGTGGAGGCCAACCAGACTCAAAACTCCAGCTGTCACCATTCGAGGAGCGTATGGCACTGATGGGCTCCCCTCCATCGTGTGAACACGTGGCGGTGGGGACACAGATGATTCCCCACCGCCTCGATCAGAGTTGCATGAGAGTAATTGTTAAAATACAGTCTGCAGAGATCGCTCTTCATCTGATATTCAGCCTGTTCCAAATGGACTGAAGTCTGCTTAACTATTTCAGCATGAGCCGCCTCCTCTCCCCAGAAAAGAGTAAGTGACAAGATTATCTACAGAGTCACTGTTGGAGGATGCTAAACTATCAGCTGCATCACATATAGAAGCGGTAAACAGCTTCCTCATTGTTTGCACTCGCATTCTCTCTGTCAGTGAACAGGATTCCCAATTATCTGCAATGGAACTGTGCTGGTTCTACTGGGAAATCCCACTTCAGTAAATACAGTGTGTTCCGAGATGAAAGACAGTGCAACTGTGCCATTCCTCCACCACAACCCTAACTCCCCCTAATTCCACCCCCTCACATTGTAAACACGCAAGGAATACCCTTTATGATGCATGATTTAAAAATCTACATTTTCCTCCGCTCTGTTCATCTCTCTCACTCTCTCTCTCACTCTGACTTGTTCTGTCTCTCGCTTTCCTCTGCTCTCTCTTTCATCCGTACAAATGCACGTGAACATCCACACACGTGCACACAAGCCAAGCATCCAAAATTGGTTGCAGTGAGTAAGCCCCCACCCCAACCACCACGGTGTCAGGAGAGGCTTCTATTTATAGCGCATCAGGTCTGAGCAGCGGCAGCGAGAGATGAATTAGGTTTTTAAAAAGGAAAGAGGAGGCTATATTTAGTGCACATTCATAAATTAATGAATTTATGTGAATTGGCACAAGGCTAGCCCTTTAGCGGATAAGTATTCCACTGTAGATCTCCCCTCTGTTTGCCCTGTACAGAGTGAGTGATGCCAAAGGAAGGCTCGCATTTGGTGGCAGGTTCGAGGAGTGTGCGTCGGGGGGGGAAGGGTGGGGGGTTGAATCCTGAATAGAAGAGGAAGGGAAAAAACGTGACCGCCGAGAAGATGAATGGGTTTTCACAATGAGATTGCGGTTCTGCGGGAATATCGATGGGATCAAAGGAATCGCGGTGGTTGCTGTACACTAGCATTAGTCACTCTAGAGCAAGGGTGGATCATGGTGCCTTTTATGTCGCAGTGTGATGGACAGCATCATGTTATGGATGCAATTAGGATGTCATCGTCGGCTTGCATCAGGGCACATGCAGGCTGCTTGCTTGTACATGGATGCCTAAGACATTTCTGCAAATCTTGCCTCAAGACACTCCCAATATGTTGGAAATGCATATCATGGCCATTTCCCAAATATATAACTCTTAGCAGCTGCACGCAGTTGATGCCTCTAAAATTAAAACGGAGAGTGTGAGTGATGTTTTTCTTCTCTCTCTCTTTTTTCAGCCAGGAATATTCATTCATAATGACACATATTGAGTCAATGAATGTCGTTGTATTTATAAATTAGAACTGTTGTCTGACACAGTTCAATCAATACAGATGCCAATAAACTAAAATAATGTTTCCAGAAAGAAGCAATCGAAAAACCCTTTCTATTTTTCGTGTCCTTTGTCTGGGTCTTAAAACAGTTCACATGTAGAGTGCCGTGAAATATTATTAGCTCCCTTCTTGATTTATTTTACTTTTCCTTATTTGTTATATTTATTTATTTTTATTTTTATATTTATAATTCAATTCATCCAACTCACTTTAATATTTGAAAGAGACAGTGCAAATAAACAAAAATGTTCAAAAATGCAGCTATTAGATTATTTCATTTATTGAAAATTGGTAAAGAGTTATTGGAAATTCCTTTGACCCATCAGAAAAAAAAAAAAAATTGCCCCCTAAACCACACTTGGCAACAACAACTGTAACAAAATGTCAGCAATAACTGGCGACGAATCTCTTACATCGCAATGTAAGAATTTTTGGCCCAGTCTTCTACACAGATTTGTTTTAATTCAGTGACATTGGAAAGTTTTAGATCTCTTTAAGTCTTTGTAATTGGATGAAGCTTGATTTTGCTACTCCAAAACCTGTTTTGTGTTGATTGAGTCATTCAGAGGTGACTTGGGTGGCTTGGATGCTTCAAATCATTTTCCTGTTGCATAGCCCAACTGCGATTGAGGTTTCGGTCATGAACTCATGGCCTGGCATTCTCCTTCAGGATGTTCTAATGCAGGGCAGAATTCTAGATTCCTTCATGGTTCAAGGCCAGGTTCTGAAGTAGCAAAGCAGCCCCAGACCATTGCGCTACCAGAACCTTGTTTGAATGTTGGTACGATGTCCTTTTTGTGGAATGTTGTGCTACCCTTATGTCAGATGTAACCGGACCCGTGTCTTTCGGAAAGTTTCACTTTTGACTCATCAGTCCATACATTTTAGCCTATAAGGTTCTTTGGGTTCATCAGTTTTTTTTTTTTTTTGCAAATGTGAGACAAGCATATGTGTTCTTTTTGGTCAGCAGTTTTTGCCTTGCAGTTCTCCTATGGATATCATTTTTTGCCCAGACTCTTGTGGAATCTTAAAACTAAACATAAATGAAGCACATGAGACCTAAAATTCTTTAGACATTCATCTGGATTCGTTTGGGACCTCCTGTATGAGGCATCAGTGCGATCTTACAGGAATTTTGGTCAGCAGGCCACTTTTGGTAAGGCTCACTACTGCTTCAAATTTTCTTCATTTGTACATAAAGGCTCACACAGTGGTTTGCTGGAGCCCCAGAGCCTAAAATATGGCTTTTTAACACTTTCCAGACTGGTAGATATCAAAAAATTGTTTCTCATCATGTCTTAAATTTCTATTGATTGTAGCATTATGTGCTGGCTTTCTTGGCCACTTCACATTGCAAGGCTGGGTCCATTTAAATGTTTAGATTCAACAGGGCTAGCAGTAATCATGTCTGGGTAAAATTAAACACAATTATCAAATAATTTTGTTTAATTAGTTGATTTAGTAACTCAGAGGGCAATTTCTTTTTCACACAGTGCCAGGTGGGGTTAGATAGTTTTTTTTTTTGAATCAATGAAATCATAATTTAAAAACTGAATTTTGTGTTTACTAGGTTATCTTTGTCTAATAATCAAATTAGTGTTATGATCCAGGCAGTCACCAAGCGAAGACTCCATAGTAAAAACAATTTGTTTATTCTCAGGGTTGCGATAACAGCAGATGATGACAATGAGCACGAATGCTCAGAACTACTGTAGATGAAGGCAGTAATGACTGGAACATTACATAGTAATCCTAGAACAAAATACATGAAAATCATAGAGGAAAAACTGACTATACGTGGCCATAGACTGAAGACGGGCTGATACAATCTGAGGGCCAAACACTAGTGAGTGGGTACAGATGTAACGGCCGGTAGAATGCAGAGGCCAAGTGCAACGACCACAGAGAAAGAGAGTAGCATGGACACGGTACAAACACAGAGAATAATACAAACCAAAGGAAAGTACTCGCGCTTCCAAAGGACGTATAAGTCTGAACCACGGAAGCAAAGCGAGATGGAAAAAGGGGGAAGAAACTACAATAATTGGAAGATAGAAAGTCATACAAAACCTGACTACAGATATCTTCGGCTATAGTGCTTAGCTACAAACAGACCCTCTAACAAAGAGGCGTGGCGAACATTCGGCATATATAGAGTCCGTGGAAGCACTGCCCCAGTTCAATCAGCCAGCTGGGTAAAGAATCTGATTGAAATGGAATACGATATTGTCCCGGGACGAGAGCCACAAAGAAAAGTCCGAAACGCATGCACAAACATCCAGAACCATGACAACAGAGAGCTTAAATAGGGAACTCATAATGCAGAAAAGGAGTGCGGTTAATAAACAGCCTGCAAGAAGAGGACTAATGAGAACTAATATAAATGTTTAGGGGAAACAACCATGAATTTCAGACTGAGGGAAAATCCTCATGATGTAACATGAGGATCAGCACAATTAGTTGGATGATTTTAAACATTGATGTTTGACATATATACAAAAATAGGAGCAATACCTTTATGGAACCCCCTCCAGTACAGTAAAGTACTGGAGTTCTTCTGTGGAGGCAAACCAAATCAACATTTTCTACTGAGTGTACCCTCCACTTACTGCAGACAGTCTGTACTTCAGTTTGACAACCACAACCCTCATGTGAATCCCTTGTGTGTCTCTGCAATTCAGCAGCTTGCGTGTCAATTAAGTGTATGTGTGCTGTAATTGGTTTATGTCCTGTGTGCCTCTCCCCCTCAGCTGAATCTTATTATGTGCTTGTACACTTCACGGCGGCATAACAAGTATTTCAGCCCTCTAGTACTTGTGTAAGTTGTTGGATTGTAGACTCGCTTCCATGCAAGCTAGCTTATTTAACTTCGTTCCAAAACTTTTTCATCTTCCTCTGATGCAACTAGGACTTTAGCGGCAGTCATTTCCCTATAACTCATTCTAATCAATCAGGCAATTCGGACTGATCAGAGTGCAGCATTGGGACTGAGTTCTAGTTAAAGGGTTGGTCACGCATACGGTAAATAACATACTCACGCATAGTGAAAGCTTCCGTAGCTTCACGTAGCCTAACGTGGTGCACCTTAGCAATCTGTAGCCATCCATGGCTATCTGTAGAAATAACTTAACCATTTACATGAGAAAACTGAGTGCGGATGTTTGTCTGTTGGGCATGTTCATAAGATAGCCACGGTAGCAGGCATTTTTATTAACTTAGCAGTAACTTAGTTTAATGTAGTTACACGCAGTAAGGACCATAGCCTCTCATAGCCAAATGTAGCGTAGCCTGTAATCAACAAATTGGTTGTGAATCTACAGGCAACTAAAGGGAACTACCTTACACTGTGGCAGTCAGTACGTCTCACAACATTTAACTACGGTGTACTAAGCTAGCCTGTACATTATTGAAGTACTTTAATTTACTTTCACCTAGTTGTACGTATTTTAACATCCTTCTACATAGTCTGAGCTACCGTAATGCCCCCCACAAATAGCTATGGAAGCTAATGTATGTGTGACCACCCAAAAACTTAATTCAAGTCTGTTCTTGTTCTTCGAATCAAGTTCTCTGGAACAAGCTCTCAATTTTAATCAGGATCCAAGACTCAGACTGTGTTCTTGCTAACCCATCCAGTTTGCTCCCTTTGTCCATTTTATTAGGAACA
This sequence comes from Gymnothorax reevesii, assembly GCA_029721435.1. Lineage (NCBI taxonomy): Eukaryota > Metazoa > Chordata > Actinopteri > Anguilliformes > Muraenidae > Gymnothorax > Gymnothorax reevesii. The sequence continues at coordinate 23,116,604 of CM056574.1, read as the reverse complement.
AGCAATCCTGAACTGGAGCCAGGACTATAACTGCATTCCCTCAAGCAATCTCTCCATCTTCTGAAGTAGTTTAGTGCTGGCAGAGCTTGTGTAACACCTGGCAATATGCCAGAAGTCTGACTGGTGATTGCAGCTCAAGCTTAGCCTATTACTGCGCTGAGCTGTCTGTCCCTGTTAGGGTTCCGTCCCCGCTATCCTATTTTGGGATTCTCTACTGTATCCCTGTCAATAAACTACCAGTTAGATTGTGCTTTTGATCGTGCACTTAATATGATGGCTGATGAGTCTGAGACGCCAAACACAGTGGCCAGAATAAAAGGGGAAACAGCAGTTGAGAGAGAGACAAATAAAAAAAGAAAGCGAGGCTCACGCTTCCAACGGACCTAGATGTCGTCCGAGGAAAGGGAGCAAGGTGAGCTCGAGAGGATGAAAAGAAAGGGAAAAGAACAGAAAGATTCCCTTGCTGACTAGAACTTGTCCTCAAATATGCAACTAAACCCTGACCAACTCTCTTACTAGAGACCTTACCGTGCAAACATGACACTGACACTCTAGCAACGGAAATGAGGCGGAACTTGAGCTTAAATAGAACCGGGGAAACGCCCCCAATTAATGCCAGCTGGCTCAGGAATCCGATTGGGAGCAAAACGATATTGTCCTGGATGAGAGCAACAAAGAAAGCTCTCAACGCCTCCAAACCATGGCACTTAATTCCGGGTCTGGACCGTAACATTTGACATTACTAACGGTCATTCACATGAAGTGAATCACGCTGGAACTAAAATCTCCTCAAGTTGTTATGTCATCAAAGTACATGAGGACCTCATTCTAAAAACATGATTTTTTTTTTCATGAATTCCTCTTCCAAGTGAAAGTGGGGAAATGGTACATCCTGCACCCCTTACTTAGAGCAATGACACCCCTGAATTAGCATTTCAAACAAGTTCTGAATTTCCCCGTCAGCAGGTCGTGACACACATTTTCACAACAGAGACTGGCCTAGCTCACGGACTGCCATGGAGACTTGTTAAAGGACCCCCACCAACAATGGCATGCTGTTTACAGCTTGATGCTCACTGACTGAGGTCAGCCAATTTTCTGCTCAGTAAATGATAATCTTGCAGTTGTCCCAAGGGGCACAAACACTTCCAATATTAGCTTGGTTGACTACAGCAACAATGGCCCAGTGTATATTCTTCTCCTCATAGGGTGCCTCTCAGTACTGATGTGATGTTAATGCCATACAAACATGACTCTCATGCACAAACCGTAGATTTTCCACAACCTGCAGGAATTGTAACTCAGCTCGTGATATTAATATTACTCCCAGCCACTACAAGCACTTTTTGACAATCTTTACCAGCTCTTTGAGTAGGGCTGTGTAATTACATGCAGCTGATTTCAGGTGTGTGTGCGTGTGTGTGTGTTTGTGTGTGTGTGCATGAGAACACTCATGCTTCAGCTGTAACTCAACAAATTCTCACACAAATTAAAATTAGGTTCAACAAAAGACGGTCATGAATCCAGCTTATAAAGGACTTATAGGCTGCTCGTAAACAGTTAATTACACGCTTTTTAACCAAGGTTTTAAATTTTAACCCCTAAGACTCTAACTTTTTGCTGAAGTTATCCCTGAAGTATTTTCATATTGTAGAACAATGTCACATACATATTCTGTATCTGCTGGTGGCAGTGCTTCACTGAAGCTATGTCAGACTTATATTGAGAGAAACATATTTTATGGAGCGGTTGTCAAATTGAAAATGCAGCAATTCTAATAAGCAAATTTTCTGAGCTTGACGATAAAATGAAAATTAACATTTCCACCCACCTTCAATTATAGTTATGTAACATAAAACCATCACTGAGTATTCATTTACATTCTTATCTTTTTTGTTTGAGCACCATAATGCGAACATCATAACTCGGGTTGTTTTTTTTTTTTTTTTCATTTTCTATTTTGGTTTGCTTGAAGCATTGGGGTTTGAAATCTTAATAGTTTCTTCAGATTCTTTACGTGCCTATGGCTGTGTGCAGTGGTTTTTTTCTCCAGCCAGTAACGGCACATTAGAACATACCGTTCAAGTATTTTTATTATTTCTGTATCATTTTTCGCAGAATACTGCCCTTTGCTTTTGTAAACATTTAATTCCCATCGTCATTTGATTAAAATACCAATTTTAGATGTAAGAGAAAACCTGGATGCATTGGAGATCTGGCTGATGCAGACATGCCGTGATTTTATGGCCACAGTGATGGAAAATATCCAGATGATCTGCATCATTGCATACACATTTCCCTGTAATTCACCAGGACATATTTGGTATCATTGGAAACCTTGGGATCCCCACTGGAATTTAAAATAGGCCTGAAGTTCCACAGATTTGAATCCAGCAACTGAATTTGACGAACCCATATATGGGTTTGAGGTTTAACGGGGTTAATGTATACTCAGTTTTAGCACAAGTAATTGTCCAGAGTTCATTAAAATCTAAAAGAGTAGATTTTAATTCAACAGAGCAAATAATTTACACTGAGTTTTGACTGCAAACATTTTATTGTGCAAGTTAGCTTAGCACCCTCAAATACTTGAGACAAGTGGGTAAAATAACACTGCCCACCCACTGGTAAGCCTGGGGAAGTCAATGTTACGCTGGGTAGCGCTATAGAAAGAGTATCTCTCGCTCAAGTGTCTAATTATTCTCCAGGAGTGGCACCATACTTAGTCTGTGCTGGTTTTACATTTCATAAACCCACACAAAATAGATCTACTGATCCTGAAAGTCACTCTGGTGGAAATCTTTGCAATGTGGGTCTTACTGAATGTTCAAAATGTGGTAGCCTGGATGGCAAGCTGTAAAATACCGATCACATTACCACATTCATAAGCTGGAGACTGACTTCCAATGCAACGGTCTTTTTTTAAAAATAGTTAATTACATTATGACTGAATATTGTCTGCATTTCTGGCTAAATGTGAATTGTATAATATGTATTAAAATATATTTTCACACTAAAATTCTTTATATTCCAGTATACAGCGGTGAACTGTAGTATGTCAAAGAACAGACATTGCTGACATCTCCCTTCAAAGTGTGCTACCAGCAGCTGGTCTCAGTCCAGCTTTACAGAGAAGCAGCACTATACACATACTGCTTCTCCTGTGGGAAACAGAGGCTCAACATTTCGTGGCCAGAATGTTTCTTCTTCTGTTTGCTGGCTTCCCTCGGCCAACTTTATTGTAACCTTGACAGATTGGACAGACATTGCAATTTTATAGCAATTCCCTCCTCCGCCCGCTGTGCGAGTGCTGTGGATGGTTAGGAAACCTTCTGTTCAACAATTGTCCGTGCTCTTGACCACACATGATTGGTGATATATGCCATAGTCTGAAACCGACCTGTCAGCATCAGTGACATGAGACTGAAATTGCATTCTGTCTGGAGGCTAAATCACAGATTTTAGTCTGTTTAGCCATTTCGGCCATGACTGCATTCAGATAACGCTGGAATGTGCTAGATTTCAGAGGAGAAGCTTCCATTTTAATTAAAGACAGAAACGTGCCGATAGCTGAACACTTTGAAATGGATAATTTCGTGCTGGCAGCTTAAACGTTCACACAAATGAATGACATGGAGAGGTTGTGAGATTGAAAATGCAGTAATTCTGATAAGCAAATTTTCTGAGCTTTTTGGATCAAATGAAAATGAACATCTCCACCCACCTTCAGTTATAGTAATGTAACATAAAACCACCACTGAGTATTCATTTACATTTTTATCTTTTTTTGTTTGAGCACCATAATGCGAACATCAAAAAAAATGTCTTTTTTTTTTCATTCTCTTTTTTGGTTTGCTTTAAGCATTTAGGTTTGAAATCTTTATAGTTTCTTCAGAGTCTTTACATGCCTATGGCTGTGTGCAGTAGTTTTTGTTCCAGCCAGTAACGGCACATTAGAACATACCGTTCAAGTATTTTTATTATTTCTGTATCATTTTTCACAGAATACTGCCCTTTGCTTTTGTAAACATTTAATTCCCATCGTCCTTTGATTAAAATACCAATTTCAGATGTAAGAGAAAACCTGGATGCATTGGAGATCTGGCTGATACAGACATGCCAGGACAAACATTCATGCCCACCCCTTTAGTTCGACCAATAGTGTTGAAGAATGTAGAGTATGTAAGCACCTTCTCACCTGATGTGGAACCCAGGCCCGTGAGGTAAGTTTGGGTTCAGATCATGTGGAGTCGAGTGAGAAAGGAGGTCATAATATCTTGGTGTTTGTGGAGTGATTTTCTCCCTGACAAAGTTTTATTTGACTTGTTTGCTATTTTAGCCTATTTATTGCACCCCCTCTCTGCCCCCATAGCCAACTTTCTAAAAACATCTCCCATTATACATGAGTATTCTGTTCACACTCCTGTCGAGCAGAGGGGTTTGAAAGGTGGCTGTTAAAATGAACTGACATATTTTACTCTGCTCAATATCGCTTTAGTCTTACCCCCAAATTACACGCTGTCAACCCTGATAGTGTGGTGAGCTCAAATGTTTTGTGGAAACCGACTTCCTCAAAAAAATTGTCGGCCAAGTTAATAGCACTGTGTGCAAGGCACTTAAAGAAAAAAAGGTAAAGTTTGTATGTTTTTTTTATTAACACGTTTTTAAGTGCTAAACACACAGCATTAAGTTGGCGTACTAAATTTTTTTGAGGTAATCCGTTTCCACAAAACATTTGAGTTCACCACACTTGTTAGGGTTTACAGTGCACCAGATACGCCACGGCAGCGCAGCTGATAGGATTCGCTTTCAGTCAGTGAGTGTGTTTACACCAGATCCGCTGCATTGCATTTCTCGTCCGTCCCAACCCCGGCAAACTGCGGCCGTGCGCAGCAGATACGCGAGACTTCAGTGTTTGCCGGAAACGCAGCACTTCAGCACAGCAGATCGTTCGGTACGCAGACATAACATTTAAAACATACAGTTAATTTTCAAAATCCGTGTTGACGGTGCCAGTTTGTACTGTAGGGTAGGACAACAACCGAAGTAAGAAAATGTGTAGGCTGAACTTTATTGACTTTCCAAACAAATGACAAACCCAACACAAACAGGAAATTAAGAACATTTATTGATAAATAGGCTACTTATTAATGTTAGAAGCACACAATCTCAAAAAAATAAATGAATTGAAGCAAGTCAACCATTCCTCAACCCTTTTGGTAAGGAACAAAGGCCGTTGCCTGTTTGTAGTTGCACTCAATACGACAAGTCATTTATCTTGGGCGATCGCGCAAGATTCTGTAATTAGCGCATGATCTCGTAAGGCTCGCTCAGTGGTCAATTTCTTAACTCAACCCAAGTGCCTGTGCTCTCTCTTCCAATAGGGGATGGCCATAACCGTCCAGGTTCTTGACCAATCCAAATGTCACACTCATCCAGTGAAAGCTTTACGCACTGCATACTCAGCTGTAGCGCAGTCTCTCCCACCTCTCCCAGCTCTGAACACTGCTCTAGTGGTCTCATAATGGTGTCATGATCTGTGCTCTTTCACAAAAACCCAGTGGGGGGAAAAGCCGGCTGATTTGAACACCACACACAGAGGAGACAGAAGGCCAGAGGGTCATCCCTTCCCTGGTATCCCCTGCAGAGAGATGATGGCTTCACCCAGAGCTGCTGAGTAGCACAAATCTAGCCCAGAGTGCTAATCTCAACCCCGGGACTCAATCAGAAACCTTGCTAATGGAGCCTTTTACCATATAGTATATATATTTTATTTCTGTCTCATTGTAAATTCTGTCTAACATGGAGAGACACACAAAAGGGCTCAGATGTATGAAGATCAGTGTAAATTTGCGTATGAAGGCTGTGTGGCGCTCGCCTCTTCATCTTTCTGTGAATCTCCTCATGTGGCAGGTGGGATTTTTTGTCATTCTTTCCACATAGTGGATTTATTAAAGCTGAAAACTTCACTGAACTCAGTTCACTTGATTTCCAACTAAGAAGCGAGTCTGTGAGTCATTACTGCGCCTTCCATGGTGACTGACACAGCTTTGACATCCCATGTCACTTTTACATGTCGCTCTTTGCAGAAACCTTATCTGACCCTTTCTGAACAATAAATTAAACAATAAATATAAATTAACTTTATAATTTTACAATGCAAAAGAAAAAAAAATTGGTTAAGCTGCATTTCAAGTCATCAACTCGATTCTAAATTTTGTTGAAGAGGCAACTTGAAACATGATGGAATAGCAAAGGTTGCGACCATTTTTACACTGTATTTGTATTTTAACGTTCTGATTCCTGGTACTGGTATAATGGTGCATTTTAAATTTTTGAAGATTATATTTCAATATTTCTCATCATTTTCATTAGTAGATCAATTGAATACTAATGTTGAATAACCATAATCATAATCAGTATCCATATTATTTATGCAGCAGTAACGCACACACAAACACACCTGCGCACACGCACACACACATACATACACATACAAGCAGTTCACACACAGAGAGACACACATATACAAGCAATTCAGTTCACACTTGCATGAGCAGCTCACAGACATAAGCAGCGCTCTTCTGTAGCTTTGATTAGTAAGCAGGCTTCTGTTTAGTTGATTCAAAAACATAATCAGGTGATGCTTTGATCAATATTTGTTCAGTAAAATCATAAGTTGTTACTGAAAACATAATCAATTGAATCATTTTTGTATCTGCTTGTATCCTATTCATCTGAAAGTGTTTTTCCACTCATAAACTGTAATTTTCCAGTCCATTTTAGTATATATTCCTTTTATTTTTTTAAATCCTATACCTCTATATTCCACCGTGGTTTCACAAAGCAAAGTTGGAGAGTAAAGAAATATTGAAGATAAGATGGTTTCAACACATGAATTGTGATTGGAGCAAAGTTTGTTAGAGATAAGATGGTTACAACCCATGTATTTTGATTGGAGCAAAGTTGGTTGAGTTTTTCTCATAAATATTGCTCTGTAAAGAATGCCGAGTTAGCACAGGCCAGGGACTGCTCACCAGGTTTGGATTGTTGCACGACTCAAGGCTGGGAATAAAATGGCTTCTGAAGATTCTGTCTCTCTCTCTCCAATTATTCACAAACAAGGCGACCTCAAAAATATGTAAACATCTAGTCTAGGAACCACAACAAAATCACCGTTTTAATTAATTTTCTGAGACGCTGTTCATGTCGATGCAGAAAAACTCACTTGCCTTGCCCGTTCATTTGGTTTCCATGGAAACCACTGGTGGTCATTCGCTCAGAAAATATTGGCCCAGTGTAAAGTGTAACGCAAGTGTCTTTGGTACTTTAAGACCAATCTGCTGGGATAACCCACCATTAAACTAGCTAAAAAGGATTTGGACATGCCCTAAATGCACATGCGCCACGCGCTTCAGACCGTGCACATCAAAATAGGGCCCTTTGTCTTTAGAACTACTTACGACTACTGCCAACCAGGACCCTGGTTTTTGATAGGAACATGGAGACAGCCAGCAGTGCTGTACTTGCATGTAGGTGTCAAACATCTGCTCAAGACAACATTTTTCTTTTTACCCTCAGGTGTAGTGTATGGACAGCACACAAGATAAGGTCGGCTGGATCAAAGAGCTCCGACCGTGAAAATAATGTTTTGTGGTTGTGATTATTTTCCCTGACTAGAAAGCCGTATGAAGGGACTGAAAAAAAAACCAGAATATTTGTTCCGAATTACTCTTTCTGATTTAAAAAAATGCCATCCACATACTGCAACAAATTAGAAAGTTTATTAAGCAACTATAGAGCACAGAGTACTCAGATGAATGAATATGAGAAGATTTTATAGGCTTTTGCTTTTTTTTTTTTTTTGCGAGCTGAGATTTACTAACAGTTTTTTTTTTGCAGTAAGTACTTTAAACATGTGAGCGGAGTGAGTTGGTTGAAATTGGACATTTCCGTTGTCTTCCTGGTGAATGAAATGTGCCATGTCCTTTCAAACGGCTCCTGTGGGTATTTACGGGTAAATAATACACTGATGAGTCATTAAATATTACAAATCCATCAGTCCAAACCGGTTACCCAGAATGAAATTTTTCGAAGTCTAACTCACTTGTTCCAGGGAGCTTATGAAATAGCCTGACTCCAAAGTCTAACATTAAGATCTTCATCTATAAAATGAAAATTCTCTGGATGGTTAGTAGCAGGAACGCGAGGCGCCGACCCGCTATAATTAAAATACTGTTCTCCCCGAAAACTGCAGGCCACGGACTGCTACTTAACTGAAACCATCGTGGGATAGTGCACCCTTATCTCATAATTAAACCAGCCATTGCTTCCAACTCGGCAGCCTATTTCAGCTGGCGGTTTGCTGGCGTTCAGGGTCGTTACAGCGGTAATGAGAATGAATGAATGAATAAATTTGATTTTAAGACTCGGTGGAGATTGAATGTTAAAGCGAATTGCGCTTATATGTGGCAACGGGGGTATTAGTCGCTGGTGAAGACTGAGATGAGAAATTATTGATCGCAATCATCCTCCAGCACTCTCTTACTACCCCAGGAGTTTGAATAAATCCTTTACCCTGACATTGCTGTCTGTTTCTTTCGCATGGTTCCATGCAAAGAAATGACTCTGCAAAAATTTTCATCAATTACATTGCCATCCTATTTTTTTACTAATCACTTTTCCCTAGTTATTATTATCATGACTATATGTAGCAAATAATGCTAGCTGGTGGCATTAATATACTGTTGGGGAAACTGGGCTCCAATGAGCCAAGGGCACCAATGAGACAAATCGCTAATTTGGCTATTTTAAGCAACTCTGACATTTATCGATTACAAATATGTGATATGGCTCATTGGTCTCGATGGCTCATTGGACCCCCAGTGTCCTCTACATGTAGTGTTACTCATTAGCTCACAGACAGAGGGCGAGAGGCCATGATAGTCGCTGTATGCCCACGTCTGCCACTCGTTGTGCTGTGCTGTCTCTCTTTCTCAGTCCGGGCAAACACACTGCTATCTTTACAGATCACTGAATAATTAAGTCCCCGGCTAACCTTCGCCAGGACAAGGGGGAGGGGCCTCTGTCTGAGAGGATTGAGGAAGTTAATGACTGCGACTTACACGATCACTCACTCCCTGCACCCGGAGGTAGATAACAGGCAGGGCCAATTATTCGACAGTCACATGGCTCTTGGCTGTAGGGCGCCGTTACAGCACGTTAATGTGGTCACACAATAAGTTGGCTACTGCACAGTAAGAAAAGAAAAATTCACTATTAACTTTGGCTGAGCCTGATAGATGTTACCCCTCTTATTTTGTGGCTGCTTGATTGTGAAGGCCATCCAGTGAATTTATTAGAATGACTGCCAGAACAACTTGAGGCTGAACTGGAAGTAGACAGTATCATGAATGTAATCATTTTAGCATTGAAAACAAGTGAAAAAGTAAGCAGAGCTTACTAATACCCCCGACATCCCCAATCATGCTTTTTCTGTTGGTGATTATAGAAATGATCCAGGGTTTCCCGCAGCGCTTTATAGTTAGGGCGGCCACCTTGACAACCAATACCCTCCGCCTTGACTACGTTGCCCCGATGAAAAAATAAAAAAAACGGCTGCATCCATGCATGCATACACAGTAAAATAAGGCCGCATCGCAATGAGGCCGAATATCGGCCGGCATCTGTTGGTTAAAAATGTTACTGCGCCATCTATCACCTGTTGCTACGGCAACATTATTTTTTTGTTTCTGGAAGAAGCTAATTATCCGGATATACAATAACCTGTCGTTTTCGTGGGAAGGACATGTAGAGGTAAGATAATTATTCATCTAACCTAAACATTTGAATAGTGTCTCCTTTCAACTGCTTGCCACACAATTGCTATGTGCAATTCGTTTAGTTTCTTATGAAGGCTACCGATGTGTTTGTTTTCTGCTATGTTTGACAACTGAACAAGGTTTTCTCTAGTGGACAGTAATGGATGGGGAAAAAGCAGTCAAAAATATCCGGATACTTTATTCAAAGAAGCCGGCCCACTTCACCATCTGCGCGTAATTAGATCTCGTAATTACGAGATAAGGTGTATATATTTTTTTATCTTGTGAATGCAATGCGCTTCTGTACACAAAACCGTTCTCCTCTCCCCAAACATAACCACAAACGCAAAGCATTTGGGGAAAAACAGATTACAAATATATTTTCCGTTCTTATATTCATTTTCGTTTAAGCGCATTTTACGCGCTTTTCGTTCTTCTCTTTTTTTTGTGATAATTTTGGCTGTGTTCATGCATATGGCATGAATTTTCGTAAGATTGTGTGTTTTTATCTAATCTTGTTTTTTTCAGCTCAGCTCTTACAGTAAGGCTAAAATACACTGTGTACAAGCAAGTGTTACACTCAGGCTGTTAGGTGCAAAAAATGCGCCACTGAAATCCAGAAACCCGTTCAAACTGCAAATTTTGATCTCACTTCCATGAAAGCATAATACAGTACATGCATTTTATTATATCTGCTTGTCAGTCAATAAAGTTACAAGACCGTTGACTTTGTCGCTTTATTATTGCATTTTAACTGCTTTGATTATTTATAAAGAGTAAATAAACGCTGACTGTTGCCGACCCCCTCCCCAGTCACCGCGCCCCCCCCGGTCATCACCTTGACTAACTAATTTTCTGTGGGAAACCCTGTGATCACATTCGGAAAATCAATTTTCACATAAATAACAACACATCTATGACACTTAGCACTGCACCATATGTTAGAAACTATGAGTGGCAAATTTGAAAAGAATCCATTAAATAATATTTGAGATATCAATCAGGCAAATTGACAGTAAAGCCACTTCAAAAAAAATTTTTAAGTCCAAAAACAGGAAAACGGCAATATTTTTGTGAGAAATCATCCCAGATGGCCGCCACTTTGCACTGCACCTCTCCCTGCGGTAAAGAATATGTGTGCCAAATTTGAAAAGAATCCAATGAATAATATTCGAGATATCGATTGGACAAATCATGTCTTTGGACGGAATGACGGACGGACGGAATTCTTGGTATATAACTATATACTCCCAACATTTCATCGTCAGGTGTTTAACAGGGATTATGACGTTACCTAAGGGGGATGGAAAAAGATCTGGGCCATCAGCACCAACGAGGAACAGCACGGATTACACAGCCAAGCCAAAAGTCAGGACGCGGAGTGCGGCCCTGTTTTTATTACTTTGTAGAAATCCAAAGCGCTTTGAAATGAACTGCTCAATAATGCATGTGAGAAAGACGTCGCTGCTATTTTTGAAACGTGCCAACCTAGGCCAGATTGAGCTTTTATCCCTAATATATTCACCAGAAGGCTAAGTTTACATCTGCTGTTTTCCAAAGATAGTAACAACACAGTGAAGTTAATGTGTCACATAAATGATTCAAGAATCTCATTTTTTTTAGAGTCTCTGTAGGCAATGTAAACAGGGTTTTGAAGCTCTGAGCTTTGCGTTTGTTTCTCCTGCGGCTAAGGAAACAACGGAAATGTTGAACTTCCAGCAAAACATGAACAGTTTTATGAAAGAAGCAGATTACGCCACGTGTCTTGAAGAACAAATTCCTGTGAAAAGGTCTGAAAGAATTATGTAAGATGACAAGATCACTTTCAAGGCAAAACTAATCACTCAATGATAGAGGGACAGGAATGAAAATGAATATAGTTATGGTTTTGGGAAGAGAAGAAATGAGGAAGAAAATGTGAATGCTGTAAAAAATGAAACACTATGTAATATCAACTGCTTAATTTCACTATATAATGTTTGAATACACAATTTAGAACAGTACTTTTGCCCGCGGTGTTTAAAACTGCTTGTGTATAAACGTTGCTTTAAATGGTATTTTGTGCGATGAGGTTTACTGTATACAAGACACCTCCGCTAACTCAGGAGAAGAAAAAAACATTTCTGTAGCAGTGCTACCCTCAGGCTCTGTCCACATTGGTTAACTCAGTGTGTAGCTTTGGTGTGAAGGTCAGTGAATGCCTATGCACCTGGACAGTACCATTTAAACTATTGTAACAGGCATTGTGAGCAATGAAATGTACTGAATGTGTTGTGTTTTGGCCCAGATTTCAAATGGTGCATGGGTTGAATAGCATTGTTGAGGACATTGCGAACTGACAATTGGATAGAAAGCCTTGGACTTCCTCAAAGTGCTTGAGTGAGCCCATTCTGGGCAGCTTTTTCCTTTGTAAAACGAGCCATTAAGTTTCACCTCCCCATGAAATATGAGCTGCTATAAAAATAGTAGTCACAAGGCCAGACATAATAAAAAATTTTGAGAGCTTTATTTAATTTTGTGATGACAATTAGACTGAAGAGGACCTCAGTATCAATGGCCATATATATAGTGAAATGTATAGTGATCTATACAACTGAGCTAAGTTACCTCAAATTAATTGGATCCTTGAGTTTTCAAAAGGCCCAACTCTAAGGCACAATGTTTTTCAGTGAAGGGGAAAACAAAAAATTCTCTTTTTACCCATATATTATAACCCATGTGTTTTTTTTACTTTATTTTCTTTCAAGGGGGTGTCATTTGTTAAGCGATATGCTGACCTCTCAGTCACTGGAGTTGGGCCCTTTGGAAACTCAGTGATTTCATTTGAAATATTTAAGCATCTAATTTGAAGTTCTTTTTTTTGTGGAAGTGTTCACTTTTTTCAGTATATGATACATCCTCAGAGTTGAGTCTTGCTACGCACATTATTTGCTGGTATTCCATTATTTAGCGATAACATGGCTACTGTTTCGGCTTGGCTTTATTTGACATTGTCAGCTCATGGCACAGAACATGGGTTTTCAGTTCAGAGTTCAGACAGGGTTGCAGAATGGGGCACCACACTAAGAGAGTGAAAAAGAGTGCTGTTTTTACCTTATGGCTGGGGACTTTGATCTTTAGCTCAACAAACTAATCACATCTCTTGCTGTGTGCTGCAGCCATTTTGTACAGCATGAGTCCTGTAGCCTGTTATAAGAGAAAGCTGTGATTACCCCTGCCCCATGTTTTACTGTGTCGCACTTCAGCCCAGAGCAAAACACAATGTACCACTGAGATGTTTGCAGCACCCTTCTGTTTGAAAGTAAACAAGTCCCATGATGCACTGCCCAGAATTTGCACTGCTTTTCACTTAGCACGTCACCCAAGAAAAAACGCAATGGCCCTCGTGACCTGATCACCTTCATTAGTTCCGGGCAACTGGGGTCATATTTATAAAATATTGTGTGAATTTCAAACTTAAATATTACGTACACTCAAAAAAAAAAAGGCAGATGGTAAAATATATCCTAATTTTTAAAACTTTGCGTTGGCTAAACTAAATACAGTTTTAATTTTATATATCAGAATTTTCTATATGCATAATCATGTTACTGTTGCATGTTTTAAGTTTGTTTTGATATATCTGACATCTGTAATTGGCATACATTGCGTACCCATGGTGATGAGAATGAAAATGCTTCTTTTCAGTGCTTTGTTGAGCTGGCTTTTTGGATTTTTTTTTTTTACTGCAGAATTCTAAGTAAATGGCCTGTAACTCCATTGTATTTAATGACCTGCATGAGAATGACCTATTAAGAAAGGTATGAGCTCCTTAAGGGGCAAGTGAAATTTGCTGCAGCTCCCATTTCCTTTCAGCTAACAAAAAACAGAGAATAGTCCCTCATAATCCCGGCTCCATTCAGCCAAGTTTATGAAAGTGAATTCACCTGTCGCTCACAGATACCAGGCGAACGGATAAAAAGAGGATGTGCCGGTGAGTCATTTGTGTGAAGTTAAGATTTTTTTTCCCCGTTTTCCCTGCGGTGCTGCTAATCAGTAGTTCAGCCTGGTGAACCCCAGGGATGGTCGGTGATTAAACAATTTATCACGTCAGGAAAGCCACTGCCACGTCCTCACGCAGAAGTGGGTTATTCACATTCTAATAACATTCAAAACCATCGCAGGTCATTATTCTAACTCCCCTAAAGGTGACAGATCTTGGGTACACACACACATACACACACACACACTGTTTCCTACTCTCAGAGACTCCACTAGGACCACCTCTACAGTGAGCAGAGTCTGTAGCACCGGTTAAAAGCTTTCGGTTTGAAATCCAGACTGCGTCATCAGCTCACTTCCCCTGCAAAGCCAGCAAATCTTGCCGTGCAGATTGTGACTCTGAATATTTATCATGTGATTCACACACGAGAAACATCTTGTCATGTCATGTCATTCGTGTCCAGCACTAAGGCAACGACTCTACCTTATGGCCATAATATACTTGCTGTTTGATCGAACGTACGCTTATGCGTCGGGTCGCGTCTGGGACAGTGTGTGCATTTAATTGTTGCCACACTACACAGCTATAACGCACAATACCGGCGGTTTCCACTTGGGGCACTCCGCACCAGGTCTGTGAATTTGTCAACAAAACTCCATCATCGGACTCCATCTGTCTGTTCCGGTCTGGTCATAGCGTTTATTCACATGAGCGCCTCTAGCGGTCATGTCAATATTGCAACTTGCGCACGCATCGCGGTACCTCCGGTCGAGTTGTGTGACCGGCCGCTTCCAACGCCTCAAAACGATGCAGGTTACGCGTGGCAGTCATGATGTGCTTGCGTTCGCGTTGTTTGCAGCAAGTATATCACAGTCCTTACCCATCGCAGTGTGAGTAAAGATGGAGACAAGTAGCAGCAGTGCTGCAGGTAGGGGGTTACCACGGCAATTTCAGACTGCGCTGAAACACGGCAACCTACTTCACACAGCACTGCTCATTTTCTACTCTGATGGAAGTCTCAACTTGGGGAATAAGGACAAATCTGATAATGACAGATTCTAAATATGGTTAAAATATGACATGGAAGGGGGTCTGATAGAACTGTGATGGTCACTCACATGGATATTTGAATATAATGATCGAATATTGGCTATTTTACTGACATCAATGGTCACAGGTTTCTAAAATAATTACTCTATGCATACTATATGTATACGTGTAGTGGACAATTCAGAACAACTATTAAGGAAATTGATTTTCAATTTGGGTGACTGCCGAATGAGGTGAGGTGAAATTGGCTGGAGACAGGAGCTTAGCTAGTTCGTAAACTTGCTCCGGGGCTGGCTAGCTCCACAGACTTTGTTTCCATAGTAACTAGTGCCTTGGCTTAGCTCACACGCTCTGTGCAACCGAAATGGGGCTTGAGATCAGGCTAATTTCGTGCCGATCCTGGGCTAATCCCTTATCTCGCCTTTGTGCAGTAGGCCCCAGGACTCAGCAGAAAAGGGAAGGATTCAGGTTGGTTTGCAATAAATAGCTAAGGATACGGATACTTTAGTCCGTTAAAATCCCCTCAAATTAATAACAAAAACAATGAGTGCTTCACGTGTCTTTTTGTCCAGTTTTGGTCAGGGCACTCGTTTGCTTTCTGCATTGCATTTGTGGAATAATAAATTGCCTATAGCCTGGAATACTCATTTTTTAAGCTGATACTGAAGTTTAAAAAATTAACAATATTTCAGCCAACAACAAAAATTAATGAACACTAAAGCTGCTTCTACACCTGACGCAAAACAAATTTTTTTCCCGAACAGATTACATACAAAGTCAATGCAAAAACGCGAATGCACATGTTTTCGCCTGTATTCACGTCCTTGCTTTGACTTTGAATGGAATCTGTCGTGCAAAAAATTTGTTAGGCGTCTGGTGTAAATGCAGCCTTAACATGAACTATATTTCTATGATATCATCAGATTTAGTAACAAAAGAAATGTAACCAAGACATGTAGGATGCTTTACATTTGAAAAATAAACTTGTCAATGTTCCTGGAAGGATGAAGTATGTTCATGGCCTCAAACCTACTTCCTGAATATCTTGTTACTCATAGGTGGACATACACAGCAACGGATTTATCGCTGTAGCTCTGATAGTGTCGATCAATGCAAAGCTGAAAAAAATATTGATTTTGTATGTTCATATGCGGCCGCTGGCGTTACCTGAGTGGTCGGCAGCCGCTGCTGTAGTCGGTGCTGCTGTTACAGATGCAGGACCAAAGTAAGAGGTCACTTTTGTTAGACTATTCAGCTTTCCTTTTGTTCTCGGCTTTTTTCGTTTTTCAGCACCACTCTGGTATTTGCGTTTCATTTTTTGGTTGCGATGTTCGCTAGCTAGTAAGGTGGTGGCGGATAGTGATTTGTTATTGAGTCTGCCTTACGGCATTTCTTTTTTTGTCTGTCACTTGGGGCCCCCTAGTGGCCGGCGCCTGTTTCAACTGGGCGTAGTTTGCCTATGGGCGTGGTTTGGGCGTTACGCCAATTCACCAATCAGTGTGCCAGGTGCCATAGCCTTTAAGAGCAGGCTGCGCTATTCCAAAGTCTCAAACCGCAACCCATGATGGAGAGAGGAAGGTCGCCACGTTTCTCCCTATACAAAGTTAATCATGAATTGTATTATTATTAATATTATTTGACATTGACATATTATTTTATGTTTGGTATGTAATAAAATCAAGCCTTCCCCTTTTGTGATGGAAACTTCAAAAAAATAAAAGAAAAAAATGCGTTTCGCCATGCACTTTCAACTCCCTCTTCAGTCTAAAATAAAGCATAGAACAAAATCCCATTTTAGAAAATACCCACAGCCAAATAAATGCCTACATTGACTGCAACATTTACACTTTTTTCTTTATAAAGCAACTTTGAGTATTTAATAAAATGCTATATGAATTACATGTATTATTACATTATTAGTAGCCTACTGATCGCACAAATTACTCACCAGGCAGGCTGCTGGTGACATGACTAACGGTGCCGCAGCTCCGCTGCAGCTGGTCCCTCATCGCCCCTGCCACTGCTGGCACTATATCAGCATTTGGAGTCAGCACCTGCACTTCAGCTTCAGCCGCCTTCTATAGTCCGGTAATAATCTATCTTCAAACTCCACCATCATTCCATGGCGTAGGGCAATGTTGTGCAGCACATAAAATGCCACAAAGAAAGATGCTACTTTCTGAGGACCATACTGTAACACCACCCGACCTGTCAAAGCAGCGGAACCGCATTGTGAGCATGACAAATGTTCGCTCAATGATAACTCGTGCGCATGAGTGTTTTCTGTTGAAAGCGAACTCACGCACACTTGTCGGCGTAATGTATGGCACCATGCACCACGTCTTAAATGGATAGCCACTGTCACCCAACAGCCACCCATCCAGAGTGGTGTCCCTCTGGAAAACTGCAGGAATGACCGACTGTTACATTATAAAAGCGTTGTGGCTACCTCCAGAATGATTTGCGTATACATTCAAGATGTAACCCCATGCATTGCAAATCACCTGGACGTTGGTGGAATGTGTTCCCTTATAATTCACATAGGCGCCACTGTTCAGAGCCGGAGGCCAAATCAGAACGTGTGTGCAGTCGACGGCACCCAGAACCCTAGGGAACCCATATCTTGCCAGAAAATCCCACTTTACCCTGCATTGTCTCTCGGGTGTCACAGGGATGCTACTAGCATGTCGGACTATGCTGGCAGTGACTGCAGTTATTGCCGAGCTTACGGCAGATTGGGTCATGCCTCCAGTTGAGCTGTGTGGGTGTTGGAATGAACCACTAGCATAGAAAAATAGAGCCACAGTAACCCTAGCAGCAACGGGCAAGGCATACGGACAGCTGGCAGCGGTGTCTACATCATCTGCAACCAGGTGACATAAATCCGTCACTGCCTGACGGGAGAGGCACAGTTTTGTCACGCATTCTTGTTCTGTGGGAAATAATACTTATATTGTAATATATGATTTTAGAATATTATATATATCATTAATATATATTATATATAATAATAATTATTATTATAAAAGCGGAAAAAATGATTGATACAAAATCCAAACAATATAGACTTGCCTGAAAGGTCCAGGTAGCTGGTGCGCTGGCGGTACACGCGTTCTGGGCGTCTTCTATTATTTCACTGGCGATCAAGGCGATTTAGGACTATCTCTGCAATTTTCTCAGGGATTCAACTGAGGCTAAAGCAAGGTGGCTTTTTATAGGCGAGTTAATTCTGGAAGTGGAGCCGCATGCGCATGTTCACGTGTCCAAGTGGACGCGCATTGAAGCTGCCTGGGCGCTCTTGTAAAAGTCCAAATGGGTATAGCGGGAGGTTTGAGGACCCGCGATACGCTTTCCCTAAATTATGTGGTCAAGATAGCAATTGTAGGGAAAGCGCATAAACACGCCCACAGGCACACCTCCAGGCGCAAATAAGGGAGTCGGCATAATGTATAGCAGGTAGTGTGGCCGCAAGATACCGTTTAGGGGTAGTGGAAGCTGCTAAATGTGTAATTCGCGGGTTGCGGGTAGTGGCAACAGGTAGGGCAGTTTAAAAGATAGAGCCCTAAGTGCCATAATTCATTGGACAGTGAAACTTTTTTTTTGTTACTTTGCATTGCAGATATTCAGCAGTCATTGTTTTCAAAGGATATGTAACCAAATACTAAAAATGATAAATTTATTCTACATATGAAAAACAGACCAATATATGTGGCTTGTCATGCAAAAAGGATACTTTCCTCCAGGAAGTAGTTTTTGAGATATGTATATATATACAACTTTTAGTACTTTTTTTACTCACTGCTTAATGCTGGTTTTTGTATACAAGTATTGCTTCATAACACTATCTGACATGGAAAATTCAGTTAAAGTAAAAATCTCAAAATCCATGTTTTTGGTTGGATAGTATGCTTTTTGCGTGACATGTCACATATTTTGATGTGCCCGTAAATGACTGAGCAGTATACAAATGGTCCAGTGATTTTTGAATGGTCACCCCCATACTAAAGCCAACAGTGTGCACTTCAATCTGAATGTAACTGTAACCTTTTAATCTGAAAGTTCAGGATTACAAAATCAACATAAATATAAGTTAATAATAATGTATAATGTATCACTGTCCAATGAGTCATGGTGGTCACTTTGTATCTTGAAGTTGAAAATGGAGTGTGTGTGTGTGTGCGTGCGGGCATGCGTGCCTGTGTGTGTGTGTGTCCGCGTGCGTGTGTGTTCACTTTCTTTTTACCTATTGGAGACCTTTTCCACCATAAACACTGACCTTGTTGGGACCAGTAGTCCTTATGGGGACCAAAGCCTATCATTTCTGAGGTCATGGTTGAGGTTTGAGGTCAGGTGTGATTTGAGATTACAGCAAAGTGAGGGTTAGGAATGATTTTGTTAAGGTTAAGGTTAGGGGTAGGATTAGGTTTAGACTGTCCATAATGAACAGAAGATAATGCAATGTCCTAATAAGGAGAGCTGCGCAAACGTGTGTGCGCGCGTGTGTGTGTGTGTGTCTGGTGTTGTTGAAAATAACTGCAGCATTTGTGTGTCCAGTGGTTGATTCTCTTGCATTAAGGGTCCTTCAGGGAAGCCCCTATAGTCACTGTGCAGGATAAAGGGAGCCAATAATAAAGCCAATGATTCAATAAAATATGGAGGCAGTGTTTAGGGGTGAGACCTCATTAGTTTAGTGTGCAGCTGTGCTCTAAAATCCAGGTGCTCGCTGGGCCACTGAAAACATCTTGCGGATCCGAAATCCCTGCTCCTCTGTCACAGAGAGCCTCGGGCTATCCATCCGAGGGCAGCCATTTTATTACAAAGCGTCTGGAGATAATTGATTTGAGCTGCCATCCAATTATCTGTGTTCCAATTCTAGCTGGAGGTGTGGATACTTTTGGATTTCCTGTGCCAATGAAATGGGACAAAGACAGAAGTGCAATTAATAGCAGCATCACTTCACTTCAAGGAGGTGTTATTGGTATTGAGTCTGGCCTGGGCCATTCTGTGTTGAGTTTGCATGTTCTCCAGATGTTCCTCTGGGTTCCCCCTGTGTTCCCTGGCTCTCTCCCACAGCCCAATGACATACAGCATAGACTGATCGGAAATGAAAAGTTGCACATACGTAGGAGTGAATGGTCTGTTTGTGCCCTGTCATAAATGAGCAAATTGTCCAGGGAGTATTACTATCTGTCTCCCATTGAATTCTGGGATAGACTCTAGTGCCCCTTTGACCCTGACCGGGGATGTGCCAGTTATGCACTATAATGCATGGGCAAGTGGACACATGACAGTTGCCGCTTATCCTGAGCGCAGTACTTGCTCATTTGTTGAAGACATGCATAAATGTTAAAACTGTCAAAAAAAACAAAAACTATTTACTACATTTATATTCGTACAAGGCCGTGGCATTTCTTATTAATCTATTACATTTCATGGATGGCTTTCCTCACTAAGGAGAATGCATTTTGCCAGCCACAGAATGCAAGCCCCGCAGTAGTATATTTTGACCCTTGCAAAATGATATTTTCATTTATTACAATGGTTTTTCATTACACCAGTAATATTAATAATTACAATAGTTTTTATTACTATTTTTTTTTATTTATTTGTTTAATTTCCATCCCCCACACAAGGCGCATACAGGACTCCGTGAGTTCGAAAGACCTGGCTCCATTACCGCATCGATGAGAATCTAATTTGCGACCCTCGCTGCCGTGCATCTTTCTCCAGATACATCCGCCGTTCGGAATCAAGAGGGAGGGAAAAGTATTAAAGCTGCGCGACTGCTCTCAAGAAAAAGAAAAATTAATGCGGTGGTAATTGCATTCTGGCTCGTGTGATATGAATTAGCGCGCGGTAATCTTACAGGGTGCATTGATGTCACACTTTGGTTTAGTTTAGTTGTTTTCCCATTAAGGTAGCTAACCGCTTAATGAACCGTTTAAATCTCACACCAGACCCTGCCTCCATTCATGTCACGCACATTCATGTCTAGTTTCTGTGGGACTCTCGACGATGCGCCTCAATGACTACGCACACACACACACGCGCGCGCCCGTGTGCGCGCCCACACGCACGCACACATGCACCCTCACATGCAGACGCAGACATACACACGTACACTTATAAGGAGGTTCAGTCCATCAAATATTAGACTAATCAGATAAAAATACTGCAGTAACACTGCATGAAATTAACGTGATGATTTTCAATACAGAGAAATGCCTACAGCGGTAAAAGACTACATCATGAAGTCTCATTACTCAGGCTCATTCTTTTTTCCTACTCATTCATAAATTATTGATCGATCAGACTACATCAGTGGGTCAATGATTGTTCAGACCATTTCTGCTCAATTTTTATTTGACAAAGCAATACCTGAATTAATTTCATGCATGCAAGCACGCTGTGTCTTCTTGCATATGTGCACGAGTGGCAGAGCATTGTTTTGACACGTTTGTCTGGATGTATAAATACGAAAGTGATGAATGCGTTAATGATTGTGCTTCAGAAATGACATATGGACGCATAGATTCATTTTCCTGCATTTTTTATAATCCAGAATGAATGTGCTTTTCATTTTTCCAATGGAAATATCTTTTGGTGTGCAGTCAGGGAGCTGGAGGCTGGGTGTTTCTGACGTGCTCGACCCCTCTCTCTGCTTTACTTCACTGGAAGTCTAAATCTTACCCTTTACAGCAATTTTCCTCATATTAAAAGCATTACTGCCGGCTGTGAAGGCAAAGGAAGGGCACGTCTCAGATCTCATTACCATAGAATGCACTTCTCACGATAACTTTCAAGAACAGCATTGTGGGAAATGCCCAAGCTAATCCTAGGCTTTAAAAACAAAGTGCTGGCTCCTGGAAATCACAGTGTGTATTCTGTATGATTTCACCATAGAAATGGGAATATTTGCACTCTTATTAAATGTCAAGCTTGAAATGAAATCAAAAGAAGTATTGTGGATGCTGCCTTCTGTCATTGTGTGCAGTTTCGTGCCGCCGGTTTCGAGGGACAAAGGGATTAACAGGATCGGGATGACTTGAGATGAAGACTCATGAATATGTGTTCACGGACGTGTGAAATGTTTCAGCTTTACATATTTTAAGGCATGCGGAAGCGTGAAATGGATGGTTTTAACAGCTCAACGGCAACTGCTTCATTGGAGATTTGAGCGCGCTCCCAAGGTCATGAATTTGACTGTCTAGAGGAGTTTCAGTCATTGATCGTTTGGCAGTTAAACATTCGAGATCATCGTGGTGATAAATTCCTCACAAATATGGTTATTAACACTGAAAAATGGGCACTGTCAATCGAGGCCCAGAACTCTGTGTGGTGCAAAAACCATGAAACAGCTCAACGGTGTATTTATGTGGAGCCTGACACAAATGTCACGTGTTTGTGTTTTATTTGGAAAAAACCCACTCGTCATTTGTCCGTCACGCACCTTCATTGTCAGCAGTTTGAAAACATCAGTAAATCATTTGCATATTTTGGCGGGTTCATCTTCACCAGCGGTGTTTTCATGGAAATTATTGCTGTCTTGAAATTTTCATGTAGTTAAACATGTTTACATCTGAACCAGCCGCGCCGTAGTCATAAACGCCATATCAGAGTTTCCAATGACATTTTGATAGCTCGAAAGTATGCTAATGCGCCTACGTTGGTTTACTGCATGCAATGCGCTCACACACCCGTCTGTTGCTCATGCAGGGAAGCAAAATGAATATATATGAAATTTCAATATTAGCATGTGGAAATGTTTTGTTTTTTTTTTTAACTGTAAGGAATAACAGACACTATCAACACAGTATTGCCTACTTACACACTACATTTTGAGGAGGGGAGGTGACAAGGGACACTTTCTTTAATGCTGTGCTTTTAAAACTGTTTTTTTGAGGTACATTGGCTCGCATCTTCCCTCCTCAATCGCCACCTTTCTTTCTTAAAACCCTCAGGTTGCATTAAGGTGTAGAACAAGACCCTCCACACTCCCCCAAACTTCAGTCTTGCTGACTTCACTTAACCCTCCTCTTCCACTGCCATTTCTTTATGCTTTCTGTCATTATGATGGCACAAATGCTTTGGGATATTTCATGACAATTCAGGTTTTCAGCATAGTTGTCTTTGCTGTCATTTTTGTTTGTCTCACCGTGACTGGTGAAATAGTCTGATTTCCACTGCAGTTTTTGGAAGTCTTGAAGCCCATGCAAGAACTTAGGAGAAAACAGGACCAGTGAGGAAATCTGTCCCTTGCGAAGCCATCTGCCCCGACATTTCACCCTGTGCCTGCCCCCTGTGGGCCCAGGAACTGTGGCTTGAAATCCTAAATGGTTGATGCATTGCTCTTTATTTGAAGGATGTAATGCCTGGTTTGTGTATTCAAAGCAGGGAAGCAAAGCTGAGCCTAATGTAAGTCGAGTTCTGCAGACTCCAGCGATGTCTGTCATGTGTAGCTTTGCTTGTTGCCAAGTATGACAATGTTCTGTTTTGACACTGTAATTCATTGCACCATTTACCAATTTTATCAATAGATGTGAAGTATTTTGATTTATGATTAATTTGAATTGTTATTGGATTTATGACCTACCTGGCAAATAAATGGTTGATACTTGATCTGGGGGATTTCTTTGAAAACTGGCTGTCTCTATCTGCTAGCATAACTGGTCAAGGGAGGCAGCACATTTAAGCCTATAGTATCAGGCAGTATCGAACCCGTTGACCTCTGTCATTAAATCCTCTGCTTCGTGGTTTTCCTTGTCGAGAATAGGGATAGCCAGTATTGGTCTTCTCGGGTCCCTGAGCTGCTATCGGATATACTGTACCTGAAGAAGTGGGGTCACCGCAGACATCTCGTCAGCTCGTAAGATGTGCACATTTCGGCTAGTGTGACATGCAGTGCTACTAGCATAGATTGTTCTGAGAGTGGCTGCAAAAGTACAGGATTCCTAAAGCAATCAAGGCTAAATTTCAGAAAGCAAAATATCTATTCAAATTTGATTTCTTAAGTTGTTAATTATTCAAATGGAATCAAACAAATTTCACTAGATCGAAGATTTGATGCTTTAACAAAGATTAACAATAGAATCATCTTTCTTGCAGCACCAGGAATACGCACACGCAGTTACCTTGCTCCGCGAAATGTTTTCATTGGGTTAGTGGGGGGCTAATAATGCATTTGTCTCATTGTCATACAATTGCAGTAATGAATATAACTGAATAATGGGCAATTTAGCAACAGTTGCCATCCATTAGAAGACTCGGTTGTCATGTTGGCTGATATTTGTCATAAATTGTGCATTGTTCTTCACTGGAAAAGACGTAAAACTATAAACCTGTCTAAACTTTACAAAACTTAGGATTGCTGAGAATTACCGGGGTGAAATATTGACAAGAGAACTTCTTTCTCTATCTTCTGGTATAATGGAATAATACTTATATAAGAATAATTCGACTGAATTGGGTACAAAAAATTCATTTGTCAATTTTCTTTTTTTTTAATTTTTACTTTACAATGCGCATCAAATAGCAGACAGTCCTTGGATTTATTGTGGATCATATCTCTCAGACAAGATCTTGAGAGTATGAAATGGAATTGACTTAATGCATAGACTGTGAAGTTCGTGGCCATGAAATGTGACAAAAAAAAATGCAACTGAGGGAAATTGTTTTGTTCCAGTTAAACAGCTCATTGGGAGCGTTTCACACTGCAAGAAGCTGTAGGAGCTCTGTAACTAAATGTACAGTATTGCAGGGTATTCCCACGTTTTGTACTACAGAGGTTTCAGTTGAATGGTGCATTATTATTACTTAATGATTCTTTCAAACCCATTCAACTCAATCACTGAGTCACTGCAGTGGTCAGCAACTTTTTTCGGCTCAACTCACAGCCAATTTCCACATAAGCCTTTTCTCCTGACTTCAAAACATATGCAGCTCCCTTCTCCTCTTCATCAAAATGATTTGGATTCTGTCCAGACCCCTAGACCCCCACTTCCCCACCCTCCCTAGCAACACAACAAGGCAGAGGCTCAAAACGTCTTCAGTATGATAAATATATTTAATTAAGTAACCCCATATATTGCTGCAGGTGGCTGCCCTGGACTTGCTTTGAAGTTTATGAAATTGAGATATGCTGTGTTCACAGTTTCATTTAGAACCGCTTAGAGCTGTGATCATCCTCTTAGCACCTTGTAGAGGTAACATGGATGCCAAAGGAATTTGAAGCCCAACGAGGGTCACCTGTTGCTAATGGATAAACAAACAAATCTTTGCTTTTCTATGGTGCCATACCAGATGCCTAGAAATAATTTGTTGAAACTCTTGGCATGAAATGGTGCTGGCCATCCGCTATTATTAATGTCTAATCATTTCTATGGCAAAGTGTTCTTCGTATCAACCCGAAGGCAGTTCCTCAATCCCCCATCCTCATATCATAGCCCAAAAATAGCAGGCTTTAGTCTCTTATTGTCAGTGCTTACGCACTCTTATGGAGGAAGTCACTGTGCTTTAAAACTCTTGCACAAATGTAATTGCTTCTTTGTATTAGAGATGCATAGTAATGTGATGCTTCACAGCTCTTGCTTTGATGTTTCGGCTCCATGTCATGTTTTACATTCACGATAATTGGGTCAATATCAGGCTTCATCCAATGCAATTAGTGCCTTTCTACTCGGTCCATGAATATGGAATTGGACTGAAAGTCTTTGCTGTTGTTCTGTTATGCATATTCATGTCATTAATTTGGTCGAGAAAGGACATGGATGTTCCTATGCGTGTTGATACCGTATATCTTCATTTTAGGCAAAGCAAACATGGGAAAGAGTTACCAAGAAAGACAATTAGGCTAAGGGGAGGACTCGTATCTAAGGAGGTCTTTCTGTGAAATTACCAGCACAGTTAGTACCTCGGCATCATGAGCTATTGGGGTTTAGCGATTTTGAGTGTAATAAAATCAGCTTTTCAGTGAACAAGAGTAAGCTAGCACTTACTCTGATGAAAAACTGCTTTAAGGTCGATGGAAAAAATGATTTATTTCTCTCTTTTGTCTTTGCCAAGTAGGGGTACCACACTGATAAAAAATAAAATGCAACAGCTAAGTCCTCTCAATATTCCGCATAATTATTTCTGAGGCTGGCTGAGTAGCGTTTATTTTCATGACTAAGGTTGTTTGCCACTGTTCTGTGTGCATTTCAGTCATATTCTCCAAATCAGTTCATGCCCTTCGTCAAAACTGGCCTGTCAGTCTGACAGGTGGGGTCTGATCCAGAGCTACTGGAATCAGATACAGTCAGCTCAGGCACATCCTGTTCTCTAGTCAATAAAAGACCCCCTCGAAAGGTCCAGTTCTGCCATTGTTCGTCTCACATGGCTCAAGCCCTCAGGGAGCTGGCTAGTGGCATGCTCAAAGCAGGAATGTTTCTCAGGGCTGTTGCAAGGGCTCTTAATGTCCATGTTTCAACAACAAGTCTCATAAGACACTGTTTTGAGGAATTAGGCACAACAGCAAATGGCCCACATGCATGACAAGCCTGTAAGAGGACCCACTACCAAGACCGCGGTGTTCGGACTCCCCATTTCTGTGACCGTCTGTGAGCAGCTACTGCCACTGCAAATGAGACAGTAGGGTCCCCACAATCGCTGCATTTCTGCCTAAGTCATAAAAATAAAAATCTTCAGGAAGTCCATATCTGTACGCGTTGTGCTCTTTGTAGATTTGACTGCACTTCAGCTTGACGAAAAAATCAGTTCAACTGTGTTAACAGACGTTTAATGACCAATGGCACAATGGAGGACTGGTTTCTTTACAGACGAGTCACGTTTCCAACTTCACAGTGCGGAAGGAAGGGGAATCGCTATGCTGACATCAGTGTGGAGCGCATATGGAATTTCTGAATTTTCAGAAACTGAATTTCATTATCAGTAACTTGAAGGCAGTGTGATGTCATGATGAAGTGCTGTAGCCTGTTATCCCACCATTCGGCCATCAAGACAGCTCAATGAAAATGCCAGTCCCAACGTCTCCCATACATGCACAGAGTTTCTTGAGCCTGAAAACATTTGTGCGCTTGAATGGCCAGCTTAATTCCCTGATCTTTCCCCCATCCAGCATTTTTGGGATGTCTTCAACTAACGAGTTCGTCATTGATTCTCATATCCGGCCAACATCCGCCAATTCTGTGCTGCTCTTGAAAGGAGTTGGAGCATGTCTCCAAAGTCACCACTGACCATTTGGTATGGTCCATACGGCAGAGATGTGTAGCAATGCAACAGGTCAAAGGCAGACAAACCCAATATTGATTTGTCAATTTGGACTACGTCTTTACCATCTATGCCACCTTGAGACTCGTATTTGTCTGTTTCAATCATTGATCGAAATGCATTGCAATACGGTCATGCCATCTGTCGACACTCAATAAATGTACAGTGAGTTTCTGAACATGGTCATATTTCTCACAATAAGCAGTGTTGCATTTATATTTTTGTTTAGTGTATATTTGGGATATCCTCGCAATCCACGTCAGCAGTAAAGGAATATCTGGGCAGCGAATCTGACTTATTTTTCGCTAGTCCAGACTGTGCCATTGATGATGCTGATTCCATGACCTTATTGTTCTGCTGAAGCTGTGCTTCGAGTATCGCAGTTGGCCTGGGTGGACAGAGACTCGTTTCCCACTGAATTGTTCAATTCAAACCACAGCCTGAATCCTGTTTCATTAGCTCTGCAAATTGAGTGTGTGGAATGCTAACGAGTTAATATGTACCAGTCCAAAATGAGATTCATCATGGAGTGTCTGTACATTACTACTTCAATTTAAGATTAGATTGGTTGATTAGCAGATTTTGAAGTTACTCTGGTGGCTTTGGCTTGTTTTGCAACAGAAGGAAGCAGTTTTAGCTAAAGATCTCCACTGTGACAGGCAGTATTGCTGCTTATTTTGTGCTCCAGGGATTTTAACCTCCTGCCAGGGACGCCTGATGGCTATTTTTGAATCCCAGGGCATGATTTCAGAAAGATTGAGCTCTCGCCATTAAATAGCCGACAGCCCTTTGGCCATTTGTTTTTCTCCAGGAACACCGATCATTCGCAGAAATTGCCTTTAGCTTTGCCATGTTAATACAAAATGAAAAATGGACCAAAATTATATGCCTTTAGATATGGTATTTAGAACTAACTCATTTATTTACACACACACACACACACACACACACACACACACACACACACACACACACACACACACACTTTCAAGAAGTTAAAAAAAAATCTGCCTGTTTTAGTTCCATAATTAGACTTATAAATTACTTTAGCAGAATCAGCTTGTGCTTAATGGGTTTTTTCTGTCAATAATTCAGCATGTGCTTTCTTCTCAATTCAGTTTTCAAATAATTTCAAAAATTACAGTAATCCATTATGTAGGTTTTTCTGAGAAATATTAAGGAGGGATGAAACTGCAGATATGCCCTAAAGGCTAGCACATTATGACCGATGGAAGCACATCAACAACAAACTAATGTAACACAAGCCTGAACCTTCTGAAAGCAAGCAGCTTTTCTGTAACTTTTTAAAGCTTATTCTTTATTTGGAATCTATATTTTGAACCGGGGAGGTTCCATTGAGAAAATATTTCTGTTTTTCGAGGATGCCCTGCAGAAAATGCCGGACTTAACAGTTGCTAACAAGGAGGGATAAAGAGAAATAGAGTTAAAGCCCCCAGTGAAAGTTTTGGGGTTAAGAGCTGAGCTCGAGGACCCAACAGCACAATTTTTCCAGCTTCATTCCTTCAGATCAAGTCAGAATCCTCAACCCCTTCTGGGGGCTTTTACCGGCAGCTCTTTGGTCAGTGGTCAAGCAACCTAGAATTACACCACCATCTCTACCTGGCTATATTCTGGTTTAAATCTTGACGTACCTTCCCAGGGATAACTGCTCTAGAGGATCAGATGCAGTTGTCCTCAGGTACAGAGATGTGGCGAAGAATTATGGGCCATCTGTGGATCCCTCATAAGATGCGGTCTTTGCTAAGATTTGGGTCTGGAGAATGTTCACTACATCGCATGTATTTCAGGCTATTGGCTGATCAAAGAAGTTGCTGGAATAAACCCCCTCCCATGGCCTCCAGTGGTTTGGCTGTGAGTAGATGCGCGTTGCATCTCACCGTTCAACTCTTCGCTTGCTGTGGCAATGGCTAGATCTCAGTGCTAGCCGCAGCACCCTTCTCCTCCAAGCAAACGTCTCAGGAGACACTAATCCCTGTTTTAGCTCTGGAATCCTTGGGCTTACATAAGCCAATTTTGTGTGCACTTGGTCTCTACTTCATTCTCTATTCAAGCATCTCCCTCCCTTATATGGGTTGTTGGTGTCCCATGGTCCAGTACACTCAAACAGCAGTGTGCATCCATCGCTCAATGCTCAGCAAACAGGCCAGTGGCATTTCCTTGCTGTCCAAGGCAAATTTTTCACCACACGAAGCCGTCGCCCGCGGAGGATTTTTTAAATTTAATTTTATTTCTATTTTGTACGGAGGGCCTCTGTGAACACGGGGAGTGCGCTAGTTTGCGCGTGAAGAGAGACAAACGGATCACGTACATTTATATGCTCAACCAGCTGAGAATCTGATGGCTCTGTGCTCAATTTTATTCTTAGCTGTTGCTTCTGGCCTTCCATCCCTCCCTCTCTTTCTCTCTCTCTCTCTCTCTCTCTCTCTCTGATTTGCTTGCCTGTTGTATCTAAGTCTCTGTCATTCAACAACTGTGTCTGCTTCGCTGATTCCTGTCGATTTCCTGTTCAACCAAACATACCAGAGCACAGTTGAAATTAGGCCTGCGGATCCCTCACTGACTGAAGGACAGGGTAATCTCTCCACAGTTTAAAGTGAAAATGCCCTGGAATGCACTGTGCTCTTAAGATTGCTAAGGATTGGATGGAGGGGATATAAAAAGTGATTATTCCTTTCTGCACATCTGTTTGCCTGACTTCCTCTCGGCCGCTTTCTCTCTCTCTCACTCTTTCTCTCCCTCTCTCTCACTCTCCATTTTCTTTTTTTGCATGCCATTTGTTCCTGAAGCATACTTAAAATGACCACTAACAAAAGGAATTTCAAAATAAGTAAGTGCACTCATGCGGTAGAAACTGCCGCAAGCGTTTTGCAGGAACGGAAAATTATTCTGTTCTGAGTCAAACAATAAAACTTAAATTAGGAGCAAAAGAGGTTAATTAAAAAGAATGTTGCTATTAAACTCCCACGGCGTCCGTGATGTGAAAAGCAGAGCAGTTTTTGGCCGTTTTGCCCCTCTAGCTGTTTTTTCTACAACTCATTTGTTTTTACTCAGACTGTGTGTTTGACAGAGTGTGTATGTGTGCACAGTCCTGTGTGTGCTTAGGATGAGCAGGTATGTGTGTGTGTGTGTGTGTGTGTGTGTGTGCGTATGTGTGTGGAAGAGTTCTCGGCAGTCATCCAGAATCTTCCTAGCCCCTTCAGCGGGCTGATACAGAGTATAACTATTGCGTGATGTAACTGCAGCCTGTTGGTGGTGGATAAGAGAAAATGGCTCCCACGCGAGGATCTCTGCTGTTGACAGGAGTGGCAGGGAAGTATAATCATGAAGCTGTAATGCTTTTAACTATAATATGGTGGAGCTAAGTCCTCAGTTAAGTGCTGTTGTCTTACCACTATTTTTAGAGTATATTCTTACAGTTGATGGACAAGGTTTCAACTTTATCCGGAAAGGGCCAGTATAGGTGAAGGCTTACATTCCAAATATGCATTAACACTCCCAATTCAATAAATCCACCCTGAAAGTGTTTGCTAAAGAACGTGATTAGTAGAATCGGTTGGTTATTGAATGGCCTGCACTTTCTGGATAAGGTTGAGTACCCCTGGTCTACAGGAAAGGACTGACAACAGACAATGGCACGGTATAACCTTAAGGAAAAGTAGCCCTTGAAACATAATCAATCAATCAGTTAATCAGGCCAAATGTCTATGGAGTATCCACTGCAGGGCCAGGCTTCAGTCAGCCGAAGAGATTAATTATATGTGACTGTCTTATTATCACTGTCTTTTTCCTTGACCCTCGAGACTTTGGCCCCTGTACATACCCCAGCCCTCTCCACTGCTTGCACCCCAAGCTCTCCCTGATCCCCTTGACCCTCTGGTGCCACCCGGTGAAAATATCCTCTGCAAAGTCCTGACCTCCAAGTAATACAAAAATGTTAGGATTAATTGCTATAGCTTGGAAATCAATACCGCGTGCCCTGTCTGCAGTCTGTTGATCATGCAGAATGTTAAAAAAATCACGAAACTATATACTTTCGTATATGCATGCTAACTCCAAACAGCAAATAAGCGATATACTTATAAATTCCTACCTGAACTTTCTAGAGATTTGCAGCCGCGCCATTCCCTTGTGTTTAGCGGCCATGGCGTCGTGAGTTGGTAGCGGTCATTTACGCTCCTTCTTAGGCATGATGCAAACATTGGTCTTCTTCCTTTGTTTAATTTCTGGTAGATTAGCTGTAAATCAAAGATACAATGGACAAAATGTAATGCTGTGAGTCAGTTGTTCTGAATTCCAGAAGAAAGGAATTTTACACAGAAATGAATACACAAAAAGCACACAAACAGCTATAAAATCATACCTGGTATTAAAACAAAGATTTGCTCATAAAGATATTGAGTTGGTTGCTAGGGAAATGTGAGGGTGAAGTACACCAGGCTGCCCCAGTGCGGCCTGGCAGTCCATTTAACAGATGGGGGCTTGTGACGGTGGGGGTGGGGGAGGGGGAGAGGTGGGGGTGCAGTTTCATCTCTCTCTCATCACTTGGCCCAGTATCCCAGGAGAGGGATTCCTCCTGCAGCAGTGTTGTGCTGAATTAGATCAGGTACATTACAGACCTTAGAGGCACAGGAGCCAATGCAGCTTTTCAGCTCCAAACCGACTGCCGGCTGCGGTTAACATTCCATCTCTCAGTTTGACCGGCTGAAGGAAGCCCTCTGTGTATGTGGCTTCGGACAGAGTCGACATTCCTTGTTCTGTATAGCGCAGTCAGCCATTGTGCGGCTGTTGCAGCTCAATGCTACATCTATGTGTTGTATATTGTTGTGTACACTATTGTGCACAATAATAATGCCTCCCTCTCTAAAGCATAAAATGTCGAGCTTTTGCAATTACATTCCTCTTGGAGACAAGTTCAACACGCTCTGCCTGCGCAGGGTCAAGCACATCAGACAACTGCCAGTTAAAAATGGATTGAATTTACCGAATTGAAAATGTGCTTCTCGCAAACGTGCTTGGGAAATTCTCACAATCACAGTTAATTTGCAGAAATATAATCAACATCAGCCTGGCTTTTGCCACATAAAATACAAAAAATTACATGTTTCTCATGCGGCTGACTGTTATGAACTGGACCGGGAATCAAGTGCAGAAGTTAAAGGAATTCTTCGGCCATTTTACACTTTAAGCCTCATTTCTCGCTGGTTTACCATGAAATAACATGGTTCAGGTGCAAATTTCAACAAAAAGCTCTGTTTGGAGAAGTTTGGGTCGTTTTGTTAGCCCCCGTCAGCCGCCAATGTTATGTCAATGGGAATGGCTAAATCTGTCCCAAAAAAGAAACATGAAACATTTGTTTGATGTTATGGCCCCAATTTGTTATTACATTTACAACATAACAGCAACAGCAAGGGATGACAGACACAGTTCCAAAAACCCAAACACATTTAATTCACAGACAAAGACTAACACTAACCTACACTACTGACCAAGATTAATTATGTACAAAACATAAATATTTACAATCCCTTTTCGTGGGGGTGGCTTGGTGATGTCCTGGATGATGAAAATGCTCAAACACAGGCAAAGAAATCCACAAAAGAAACGTCACAGGTCTTGAACAGAATGGCAGGTCTGGTCATCTTCTTGCAATTTCTCCTACTACTTTACTGTCTCAATTCTTTTCCTTATATACTCTTTTGCAGACCCCACCCACATTTAGACCTCTTTTTTTTAATTTTCGGGGACTTGCCCCAGACATGTCCAGGACATGTCTAAACATAGCTCCAGTCTGAGCTGAATAAAAAAAAAGGTAAATACTGCCATCCAGTGGCCTATATTCACATTACACCTCCATTCCAAAAGGGAAAAATTTTGACTCATAAAGGCAAAATTTTTCTTTTCAATACAAAATGGTTAAGTGAACACTTGTCTATATATACATATCATACAATATTCAAACACATGATATATATATACACATTCAAACACGGGATAAGCAATCAGCAATTACATTGTCTGTACCCTTCACATGCTTAATTTCCAAGTCAAACTCTTGTAAAATCAAACTCCAATTCAACAATCTCCGATTCTTGTTTTTCATACTTACTCAAAAACATTAACGGATTGTGGTCAGTGTACACAATCATTGGCTTTTGTCCTGTACAAACATAAACCTCAAAGTGTTGTAAAGAAAGGACCAGAGCCAACAGCTCCTTCTCTATTGTGGAATAGTTCCTCTGGTGGCGATTGAACTTCCTGGAGAAGTATGCCACGGGATGCTCAATGTCATCAGAGTCACTTCTCTGTCGGAGCACAGATCCACAAGTTTGGTCGCTAGCATCGACCGCGATGGAGAACGGTTTGTTGAAGTCAGGAGATTTGAGCACGGGGAAGTGACACAGCAGAGACTTCAGGCAATCGAAGGCTTTCTGGCATGCATCATCCCAAGTGAACTTTATGCCTTTTTTCAGTTGGTTAGTTAGACTGAGAGCAATCTCAGCAAAGTTCTTGCAGAACTTGCGGTAGTACCCGATCATTCCAAGGAAGCGGCGCAAAGCTTTTTTGTTGTCAGGAACTGCAAAGTCCATGATGGCTTGGACTTTAGCATTTATGGGTGCCACCTTACCCTGGCCTATGACGTAGCCAAGATAGGTGACAGTAGCACAACCAAAGTCACTCTTACTCAGGTTAACAGTCAGGTTAGCCTGGGTCAGGCGCTGGAACAACGTCTCTACATCTTTTAGATGTTCTTCCCAGGAGTCACTCCATGTGATCAGGTCATCGATGTACGCACCCGTGTGTGGCAATCCGGCGATTGTAGACTGTATCATCCTTTGGAACGTGGCTGGGGCATTTTTCATGCCAAAGGGTAGGACTTCATACTGGTACAATCCAGATGGTGTGGCAAAAGCAGAGATGCTCTTGGCCCTCTCAGTTAAAGGCACACACCAATAACCCTTCAATAAATTTGCTTGCCCTACTCTATCGATACAATCATCAATCCTAGGTATTGGAAACACATCAGTTCTAGTTACAGCATTGACTTTGCGATAATCTGTACAGAATCTAGTACTTCCATCAGGTTTTGGAACTAGCACACAGGGTGAACTCCAATCGGAGTTGGAGGGTCTGATAATATCATGTTTTAACATGTACTCAACCTCTTTCTCAGCAATCTTTCTCTTTTCAGGATTCATCCGGTATGGAAGCTGCTTTATTGGTTTGGCATCACCAACATCTACATCATGAGAGGCTATAGAAACTCTTTTTGGAACATCAGGAAACAGATCCTCATATTTCTTGATCAACCTCTTAAACTGATCTCTCTGTGAGGGTTCTGTTATGGCCCCAATTTGTTCTTACATTTATAACACAACAGCAACAGCAAGGGATGACAAACACAGTTTTAACAACTAAAACACATTTAATTTTTAACGAAGACAAAGACTAATAACAACCTACAACTAAAGACCAAGATTGATAAATAAGAAAAAACAGAAATAATTACAGTCCCTTTTTAGTGGGGTGGCTTGGTGATGTCCTGGATGAAGAAAATGCTCAAACACAGTCAAAGAAATCCACAAAAGAAACGTCACAGGTCTTGAACAGAATGGCAGGTCTGGTCATCTTCTTGCAATTTCTCCTACTACTTTACTGTCTCAATTCTTTTCCTTATATACTCTCTTTCAGACCCCACCCACATTTAGACCTCTTTTTTTTAACTTTCTGAGACTTGCCCCAGACATGTCCAGGACATGTCTATACATGACTGCAGTCTGAGCTAAACAAAAAAAAGATAAATACTGCCATCTAGTGGCCTATATTCACATTACACCTCCATTCCAAAAGGGAAAAATTTTGACTCACAAAGGCAAAATTTTTCTTTTCAATACAAAATGGTTAAGTGAACACTTGTCTATATATACATATCATACAATATTCAAACACATGATATATATATACACATTCAAACACGGGATAAGCAATCAGCAATTACATTGTCTGTACCCTTCACATGCTTAATTTCCAAGTCAAACTCCTGTAAAATCAAACTCCAATTCAACAATCTCCGATTCTTGTTTTTCATCTTACTCAAAAACGTTAACGGATTGTGGTCAGTGTACACAATCATTGGCTTTTGTCCTGTACAAACATAAACCTCAAAGTGTTGTAAAGAAAGGACCAGAGCCAACAGTTCCTTCTCTATTGTGGAATAGTTCCTTTGGTGGCGATTGAACTTCCTGGAGAAGTATGCCACGGGATGCTCAATGTCATCAGAGTCACTTCTCTGTAGGAGCACAGATCCACAAGCTTGGTCGCTAGCATCGACCGCGATGGAGAACGGTTTGTTGAAGTCAGGAGATTTGAGCACGGGGAAGTGACACAGCAGAGACTTCAGGTGATCGAAGGCTCTCTGGCATGCATCATCCCAGGTGAACTTTACGCCTTTCTTCAGTTGGTTAGTTAGACTGAGAGCAATCTCAGCAAAGTTCTTGCAGAACTTGCGGTAGTACCCGATCATTCCAAGGAAGCGGCGCAAAGCTTTTTTGTTGTCAGGAACTGGAAAGTCCATGATGGCTTGGACTTTAGCATTTATGGGTGCCACCTTACCCTGGCCTATGACGTAGCCAAGATAGTTGACAGTAGCACAACCAAAGTCACTCTTGTTCAGGTTAACAGTCAGGTTAGCCTGGGTCAGGCGCTGGAACAACGTCTCTACATCTTTTAGATGTTCTTCCCAGGAGTCACTCCATGTGATCAGGTCATCGATGTATGCACCCGTGTGTGGCAATCCGGCGATTGTAGACTGTATCATCCTTTGGAACGTGGCTGGGGCATTTTTCATGCCAAAGGGTAGGACTTCATACTGGTACAATCCAGATGGTGTGGCAAAAGCAGAGATGCTCTTGGCCCTCTCAGTTAAAGGCACACACCAATAACCCTTCAATAAATCAATCTTGGTCAGAAACTTTGCTTGCCCTACACTATCAATACAATCATCAATCCTAGGTATTGGAAACACATCAGTTCTAGTTACAGCATTGACTTTGCGATAATCTGTACAGAATCTAGTACTTCCATCAGGTTTTGGAACTAGCACACAGGGTGAACTCCAATCGGAGTTGGAGGGTCTGATAATATCATGTTTTAACATGTACTCAACCTCTTTCTCAGCAATCTTTCTCTTTTCAGGATTCATCCGGTAGGGATGCTGTTTTATTGGTTTGGCATCACCAACATCTACATCATGAGAGGCTATAGTAACTCTCTTTGGAACATCAGGAAACAAATCCTCATATTTCTTGATCAACCTTTCAAACTGATCTCTCTGTGAGGGTTCTAAGTGCTGGAGTTTTACATCAAGATTTTGCAACACTTCAGTGTTTGACAATTTACATGAAAGAACTTCAGCTTTAATTCTTGGTTCATCATCTTGAAACTCCCCCTCATCTTCACACGTTTCGACCATTGGAGAATCTGAAGTGACAGCTGCAACCCTAGCATTTCTGTCATGATAAGGCTTTAGCATGTTAATATGACACAATTGTTTTGGTTTTCTCCTATCTGGAGTCTTCACAATGTAATTGAGATCATTGAGTTTTGTCAGAATTTCATAAGGACCATGAAATCTAGCCTGCAATGGATTGGACTGCAAGGGAAACAACACAAGGACCTTTTCTCCTGGTTTAAACTCACGGCTTCTAGCCTTATGATCATACCAAGTTTTCATTTTTCCCTGACTTGATTTCAAGTTCTCTTTGGCAAGGTCACAAGCTGCACGCAATCTTTCCTTGAACTTGCTAACATAGTCTAACAGACTGATATGCGGTTCTTTCTCTTGCCATTGTTCACTCAACAATAGCAAAGGTCCTCTCACTTCATGACCAAACACTAGCTCAAAAGGACTGAATCCAGTAGACTCCTGCACTGCTTCTCTAGCTGCAAACAACAGCAAATGAACCCCTTCATCCCAGTCTTTCTCATGGTCATAACAATAAGTCCTCATCATTGTCTTGAGAGTGGAATGAAACCGCTCTAAGGCACCCTGACTTTCTGGATGATAGGCACTAGAAAGAATCTGTTTTGCACCTAGTTCATACACAACCTGCTGAAACAATCCTGAAGTGAAATTGCTACCTTGGTCTGACTGAATTTCCCTGGGAAGACCAAACAACGTGAAGAACTTTATCAAAGCCTTCGAGATTGCAGTTGCCTTGATGTTACGTAGAGGTATGGCTTCGGGGAATCTGGTAGATGCACACATGATTGTCAACAAGTACTGATTTCCAGATCTAGTCTTGGGTAATGGACCAACGCAATCAACAATGACCCTAGAGAATGGCTCCCCAAATGCTGGGATAGGCTGCAATGGAGCTACAGGTGGGTCTAACTGGTGTTTTCCAACTACCTGACAAGTGTGACAGGTTTTGCAAAAGTTGGAAACGTCTTTCCGAAGCCCAGGCCAAAAGAAGTGTTTCATGATCTTATCAACAGTCTTGTTAACACCAAGATGACCTCCTAAAGGTAAACTATGAGCCATTGTTAAGATCTCATTCCTGTAGACCTTCGGAACAACAATTTGCCTGACCACTGCCCAATCTGCATTGGCAGGGATATCAGGAGGGCGCCACTTCCGCATCAACACACCATCCTTGAGATAATACCCAACTGGAACTGCATCTATTTCTTTATCAGGAAGGGCTCTCCTCTTTAGTACACCAATTTCAGGATCATTAGTTTGCTCCTCAATCAACCGCTTTCTGGACAGAGACAAGTCTCCAGACACATCAGAATCACCAGACCCATCCGGCTGGCTGAATAGAGAACTGATAAAAGTATCTGATAAGTCCTCAAACGGAGAAACCATAATAGGCCAATCAGAGTCATGAGGCGAACCACCTGAGTCCTGACTATTCAATGTACTGGACGGCACCACAACATCATCTTCTTTAGCCTTCTTGGCCATAGCACGAGTCACTGCGCAAGAAGGATACAGAGATGGGTCCTCATCCCCATTTTCAGTGCTCGGCTGTGAAGTAAGATGTACAGGGGGAACTACTTTGCCCCCAGCCAGGTCATTGCCTAGCAACAGAGAAACACCCTTTATAGGTAGACTTGACATAAGTCCCACCTTTACCTGTCCTGTAACTAAATCTGACTTCAAGAATATAGAGCGCAGGGGTACAGATACAGTTCTCCCTTCAATACCTTGTACAAGTATGAAATCCCCTGAAGCGGTCTCATCACGTAACTCCAAGGAGTCCATCAACAAAAGTGACTGAGAAGCTCCGGTATCCCTTAGGATATATATGGGGACAGGAGTAGTATGCTCATTGAGAGCCACAAATCCCTCTGACACAAATGGAAGAAATTCCTCCCTCACGAAGTCAGCTGTATCAGGCTTTTTAGCCCCACAAGAAGCAGGCAATTTAGCAGATTGGTTATCTACTACAGGGGTTTCTAACCTTGTTTTCACAAAGGCATTTGGTTTGGTATCCTTTTCTTTTTCTTTCTTAGCTTTAAGGAACCAACAGTTAGTTGTAACATGACCAGATTTCTTGCAATAACTGCAAACTAGACCACTTTTGTCACTGTCAGCTTTCACACTTTGATCAGACCTGTTACTGGATTTCTGAGCACCATCACCAGATTTTTCTTTGTCTTTGGGTGAGGAATCTTGGGTATCACCGTAACCCTTTTTCTGAAATTGGGACCATTTATTGTTACTGCTAGACTGAAATTTGGACTTATGAGTGAGAACATATTCATCTGCAAATTTGGCAGCTGATTGCAAGTTCAGTGCTTGCTTCTCATTAAGGTAGGTCTTAACATCATCCTTAACACAGTTCTTGAATTCTTCAACTAACACCATCTCTTTTAGTGAGTTGAAATCATCCTTGACCTCCATAGAAGTACACCAGCGCTCAAAGCAAACCTGCTTCTCATTAGCAAATTCAACATAAGTCTGATTTTCAGATTTCTTCAGACCTCTGAATTTCTGTCGGTAAGCCTCTGGAACCAACTCATAAGCTCTCAAAATAACCTTTTTGACAACCTCATAATCAGAGGAATCATCTGCAGACAAAGCCGAATAGGCTTGTTGAGCTTTACCCTTGAGGACAGTTTGCAACATCAGAGGCCAGTGTTCCTTTGGCCACTGGCAACTCTTTGCTACCTTTTCAAAACACTGGAAATAGTTGTCAACATCCTTTTCTGAAAATGGAGGCACCAGTTTTACCTCCTGGCTAGCCCGAAATTTATTTTCAGTTGCAATTTTTATTTTTAGTTGCTCCATTTGGAGTCTTTCTTCTCTATCGAGTTTCTCTAATTCAAAATCTCTCTGTCTTGCAAATTTTTCTAACTCAAATTCTCTTTGTTTTTCTTCTCTTGCTAATTTTTCTAACTCAAACTGCCTTTGTTTTTCTTTTTCTTCCCTCTCAAATTCTCTTTGTTTCTCTTTTTCCTCCCTTTCTTTTTCTCTTTCTTCCCTTTCTTTCTCTTTTTCCTCCCTTTCTTTTTCTCTTTCCTCCCTTTCAATCTCTAGCATTTTTAATTTAAGTTCCATTTCTATATTTGGATTTTCCACTGGAAACTGTTCCAGATCTCCGGGTGCAAACACATTTTCATCAATGTAATATTCAACTATCTCTCTAGCCAGTCTTGCTTTTCGCATGGCTGGTTTTACCTCTGTCAGCTCCAACTGTCTGCAAATTTCTAGCAGTTCTGTCTTTTTAAAAGACTTCAAAACCCCTACGGTTGGTGATGCCAAGAAATCATCCATTGCTGTTGTCAATATATATCTAGGAAAATTCACAAAAACAATTTCACAATTTGGAATGTTAGATTTTCAATAAATTACTCACACAATGGTCTATCCCGGACCTTGAGCCCCCAATTTGTTATGGCCCCAATTTGTTCTTACATTTATAACACAACAGCAACAGCAAGGGATGACAAACACAGTTTTAACAACTAAAACACATTTAATTTTTAACGAAGACAAAGACTAATAACAACCTACAACTAAAGACCAAGATTGATAAATAAGAAAAAACAGAAATAATTACAGTCCCTTTTTAGTGGGGTGGCTTGGTGATGTCCTGGATGAAGAAAATGCTCAAACACAGTCAAAGAAATCCACAAAAGAAACGTCACAGGTCTTGAACAGAATGGCAGGTCTGGTCATCTTCTTGCAATTTCTCCTACTACTTTACTGTCTCAATTCTTTTCCTTATATACTCTCTTTCAGACCCCACCCACATTTAGACCTCTTTTTTTTAACTTTCTGAGACTTGCCCCAGACATGTCCAGGACATGTCTATACATGACTGCAGTCTGAGCTAAACAAAAAAAAGATAAATACTGCCATCTAGTGGCCTATATTCACATTACAGTTCTAAGTGCTGGAGTTTTACATCAAGATTTTGCAACACTTCAGAATTTGACAATTTACATGAAAGAACTTCAGCTTTAATTCTAGGTTCATCATCTTGAAACTCCCCCTCATCTTCACAAATCTCGGCCATAGGAGAATCTGTAGTGACAGCTGCAACCCTAGCATTTCTGTCATGATAAGGCTTCAGCATGTTAATGTGACACAATTGTTTTGGTTTTCTCCTATTTGGAGTCTTCACAATGTAATTGAGATCATTTAGTTTTGTCAGAATTTCATAAGGACCATGAAATCTAGCCTGCATTGGACTGGACTGCATGGG
Organism: Gymnothorax reevesii; assembly: GCA_029721435.1. NCBI lineage: Eukaryota > Metazoa > Chordata > Actinopteri > Anguilliformes > Muraenidae > Gymnothorax > Gymnothorax reevesii. The sequence goes on along the minus strand of CM056574.1, from coordinate 23,075,751 downwards.
AAACAACACAAGGACCTTCTCTCCTGGTTTAAACTCACGGCTTCTAGCCTTATGATCATACCAAGTTTTCATTTTTCCCTGACTTGATTTCAAGTTCTCTTTGGCAAGGTCACAAGCTGCACGCAATCTTTCCTTGAACTTGCTAACATAGTCTAACAGACTGATATGCGGCTCTTTCTCTTGCCATTGTTCACTCAATAATAGCAAAGGTCCTCTCACTTCATGACCAAACACTAGCTCAAATGGACTGAATCCAGTCGACTCCTGCACTGCTTCTCTAGCTGTAAACAACAGCAAATGAACCCCTTCATCCCAGTCTTTCTCATGGTCATAACAATAAGTCCTCATCATTGTCTTGAGAGTGGAATGAAACCGCTCTAAGGCACCCTGACTTTCTGGATGATAGGCACTAGAAAGAATCTGCTTTGCACCTAGTTCATACACAACCTGCTGAAACAATCCTGAAGTGAAATTGCTACCCTGGTCTGACTGAATTTCCCTGGGAAGGCCAAACAACGTGAAGAACTTTATCAAAGCCTTCGAGACAGCAGTTGCCTTGATGTTACGTAGAGGTATGGCTTCGGGGAATCTGGTAGATGCACACATGATTGTCAACAAGTACTGATTTCCAGATCTCGTCTTGGGTAATGGACTAACGCAATCAACAATGACCCAAGAGAATGGCTCCCCAAATGCTGGGATAGGCTGCAATGGAGCTACAGGTGGGTCTAACTGGTGTTTTCCAACTACCTGACAAGTGTGACAGGTTTTGCAAAAGTTGGAAACGTCTTTCCGAAGCCCAGGCCAAAAGAAGTGTTTCATGATCTTATCAACAGTCTTGTTAACACCAAGATGACCTCCTAAAGGTAAACTATGAGCCATTGTTAAGATCTCATTCCTATAGACCTTCGGAACAACAATTTGCCTGACCACTGCCCAATCTGCATTGGCAGGGATATCAGGAGGGCGCCACTTCCGCATCAACACACCATCCTTGAGATAATACCCAACTGGAACTGCGTCTATTTCTTTATCAGGAAGGGCTCTCCTCTTTAGTACACAAATTTCAGGATCATTAGTTTGCTCCTCAATCAACCGCTTTCTGGACAGAGACAAGTCTCCAGACACATCAGAATCACCAGACCCATCCGGCTGGCTGAATAGAGAACTGATAAAAGTATCTGATAAGTCCTCAAATGGAGAAACCATAGTAGGCCAATCAGAGTCATGAGGCGAACCACCTGAGTCCTGACTATTCAATGTACTGGACGGCACCACATCATCTTCTTCTTTAGCCTTCTTGGCCATAGCACGAGTCACTGCGCAAGAAGGATACAGAGATGGGTCCTCATCCCCATCTTCAGTGCTCGGCTGTGAAGTAAGATGTACAGGGGGAACTACTTTGCCCCCAGCCAGGTCATTGCCTAGCAACAGAGAAACACCCTTTATAGGTAGACTTGACATAAGTCCCACCTTTACCTGTCCTGTAACTAAATCTGACTTCAAGAATATAGAGCGCAGGGGTACAGATACAGTCCTCCCTTCAATACCTTGTACAAGTATGAAATCCCCTGAAGCGGTCTCATCACGTAACTCCAAGGAGTCCATCAACAAAAGTGATTGAGAAGCTCCGGTATCCCTTAGGATATATATGGGGACAGGAGTAGTATGCTCATTCAGAGCCACAAATCCCTCTGACACAAATGGAAGAAATTCCTCCCTCGCGAAGTCAGCTGTATCAGGCTTTTTAGCCCCACAAGAAGCAGGCAATTTAGCAGATCGGTTATCTACTACAGTGGTTTCTAACCTTGCTTTCACAAAGGCATTTGGTTTGGTATCCTTTTCTTTTTCTTTCTTAGCTTTAAGGAACCAACAGTTAGTTGTAACATGACCAGATTTCTTGCAATACTTGCAAACTAGACCACTTTTGTCACTGTCAGCTTTCACACTTTGATCAGACCTGTTACTGGATTTCTGAGCACCATCACCAGATTTTTCTTTGTCTTTGGGTGAGGAATCTTGGGTATCACCATAACCCTTTTTCTGAAATTGGGACCATCTGTTATTACTGCTAGACTGAAATTTGGACTTATGTGTGAGAACATATTCATCTGCAAATTTGGCAGCTGATTGCAAATTCAGTGCTTGCTTCTCATTAACGTAGGTCTTAACATCATCTTTAACACAGTTCTTGAATTCTTCAACTAACACCATCTCTTTTAGTGAGTTGAAATCATCCTTGACCTCCATAGAAGTACACCAGCGCTCAAAGCAAACCTTCTTCTCATTCGCAAATTCAACATAAGTCTGATTTTCAGATTTCTTCAGACCTCTGAATTTCTGTCGGTAAGCCTCTGGAACCAACTCATAAGCTCTCAAAATAACCTTTTTGACAACCTCATAATCAGAGGAATCATCTGCAGACAAAGCCGAATAGGCTTGTTGAGCTTTACCCTTGAGGACAGTTTGCAACATCAGAGGCCAGTGTTCCTTTGGCCACTGGCAACTCTTTGCTACCTTTTCAAAACACTGGAAATAGTTGTCAACATCCTTTTCCGAAAATGGAGGCACCAGTTTTACCTCCTGACTGGCACAAAATTTATTTTTAGTTTCAATTTTAATTTTTAGTTGCTCCATTTGGAGTCTTTCTTCTCTATCGAATTTCTCTAATTCAAAATCTCTCTGTCTTGCAAATTTTTCTAACTCAAATTCTCTTTGTTTTTCTTTTTCCTCCCTTTCTATTTTCTCTTCTCTTACTAATTTTTCTAACTCAAACTGCCTTTGTTTTTCTTTTTCTTCCCTTTCTTTCTCTCTTTCTTCCCTCTCAAATTCTCTTTGCTTTTCTTTTTCCTCCCTTTCTTTTTTTCTTTCCTCCCTTTCTTTTTCTCTTTCCTCCCTTTCAATCTCTAGCATTTTTAATTTAAGTTCCATTTCTATATTTGGATTTTCCACTGGAAACTGTTCCAGATCTTCGGGTGCAAACACATTTTCATCAATGTAATATTCAACTATCTCTTGAGCCAGTCTTGCTTTTCGCGTGGCTGGTTTCACCTCTGTCAGCTCTAAATGTCTGCAAATTTCTAGCAGTTCTGTCTTTTTAAAAGACTTCAAAACCCCTACGGTTGGTGATGCCAAGAATTCATCCATTGCTGTTGTCAATATATATGTATTCAATTAAAAAAAATCAATTTTACAATTTGAAATGTTAGATTTTCAATAAATTACTCACAAAATGGTCTCTCCCGGACGAGCCCCCAATTTGTTATGGCCCCAATTTGTTATTACATTTACAACATAACAGCAACAGCAACAGCAAGGGATGACAGACACAGTTCTAAAAACTCAAACACATTTAATTCACAGACAAAGACTAACACTAACCTACACTACTGACCAAGATTAATTATGTACAAAACATAAATATTTACAATCCCTTTTCGTGGGGGTGGCTTGGTGATGTCCTGGATGATGAAAATGCTCAAACACAGGCAAAGAAATCCACAAAAGAAACGTCACAGGTCTTGAACAGAATGGCAGGTCTGGTCATCTTCTTGCAATTTCTCCTACTACTTTACTGCCTCAATTCTTTTCCTTATATACTCTTTTGCAGACCCCACCCACATTTAGACCTCTTTTTTTTAATTTTCGGGGACTTGCCCCAGACATGTCCAGGACATGTCTAAACATAGCTCCAGTCTGAGCTGAATAAAAAAAAAGGTAAATACTGCCATCCAGTGGCCTATATTCACATTACATTGAAAAGTCGTGAAATTCATCGAGTGGTCATTGATGTTCGCTAATGTTCTACGAAAAAAAAAAAAAAAATACATGCACATCACATAATCATTAAAACATAACTATGAAGCAAGACACAGCCGGGGAGGAGTGAGTACGTAAATCGTATACCAATTAAAGGCGGCATACTACTAATAGACTCGCAAGTTGCTGAATACAAACGGAGACGAAAGGCCCCCAAATAAGGGTTGGGACAGGTAGCATCAGATAAGAAATAACTCCAACATGGATAGTAAGAATGAAGCTTTTCATCGGAGTGCGTTTATGATTTTTAAAGATAATATGTATCTACAATGTATTATTTCATGCAAAAAGGTCAGATCAGTCCAAATGAGAAAATAAATTTTTAGCACCCATATTCCAGCAAGGGAGAGTATATCGAGGGCTGGCTGCAATAAAAAGTTGTGTCCAATACATAACATCAGGACATTACTGTTTATTGCAGTCAGCCCTCGATATGAAGTATCCATGCATGTGTACACTGTGACTACCTTTTTTAACATGACAGTATTTGATTGTAAACTGTTTAGATTAACTGTTTAATGCCTTCACAAAACTTTCGTTTACACTATTCAGCTAAAAATATTCAGCTGAAGTTTTCCTATCATCTTATTAAGGGTACCTTCACACCAAGCTCATTTTCAGAACATCCCAGCCCATCCTAAAAATTTGATGAAACGGGCTGGGGACGAGTGAAATCAGGACACTATGGCCAGAAAATGCTTCGAATACCACACTACTTCGTTCTGATACAGTTCGAGACAAATCCATCTGGTTTTCATCCTGATCATAGGCAGTTCGTACAACGTTTAAAACGAGTGAAAGTAGCCAATCATCTCATTTACTAATCTGCTCATGGCAAGTTCAACCCCGTTCTCAACACGTTCAACCCTGTTCCTACTTGTTATTTCGTAGTTCCTAACCTAACCATTGCAATAAAACTAGTTCTTCCTCAGTTCTCACTAAGTTATCATCACATCCCTTGTTCGTTGAAAAGGACATTTCCATTGCATCCACCCTGAACGGCTATAAGGTATATAACGCTGAAAGGTATATAAAGGTTTAAGCGCAACATATGCCCCCCTCTAGATGACATTCCTTCTCTATTTCAGCAGAACAAAGCAAAATCACATACTGCAGCTATTACAACAGCATGGCTTCGTAGTAGAAGAGTCCATGTGCTGAACTGGCCTGCCTGCGGTCCTGCTCTTTCACTGATTGAGAACGTTTGGTGCATGACGGAAAAGTCCGTTAAAGGAGACCCAAAACTCTCCAGCAGCTGGAAGCCTGTATGAAACAGGAGTAGGATCACATCCCAATGGCAAAACTCAAGACACTTGTCTCCTCAATGCCCAGATGCCTCCAATCTGTGTTAAAAAGAAGAGGGGATGCAACACCATGGTCAACAGGCCCCTGTCCCAACTTTTTTGAGACCTGCAGCAGCCATCAAATTTGAAATCAGCTCATTTTGTGGATAAAATAGTAAAATTTCTCAGTTTCAATATTTGCTATATTATCTCTGTTCTATTGTGAATGCTTTTGTAAAATACTGGCTGGTGTGATTTGAAAGTCGTTGCATTTTGATTTTATTCACAGTTTACACTTTTTCCCAACTATTTAGGAATTGGGGATGTATTAGAATGGTGTAGAAACGTATTTCAAACCCAATCAAAACTTTTAATGTTTGTACAAAGCCATTCGGACGGCAAAAGGACACAGTGAGGACCTAACCACAGTCAAATTAAGTCTGTCTGGGAACGGGAAAGACAAGGTAGAAACGTACAAAGTTGGAGTTCAAACGTACTTCAAATTTCCCCCAACCTTTCCATGTTTTGTTCATTCTCAATACTTTCTACTACAATCGAAGTACGGCAACTCCGTTCGCAGTACGGCAATCTTGTTTGCAGTAAGACCTCAGTCTTATTTTAGGACAGGATGGCTGGGAAAAATTTTTGGACATGCTCAACGTTCTGGAGCATCCTTCCCCACCATGCCCGTCAACGAGGTTCTTACTCAGATTTTAATAAGTTTCTAAAACGTCCATTCAGTTCCCTCTCAGTTTTAGCACGTTTTGTCAAATTTTTGAGAAGGCACTGAGAACTACCTTAGTGTGATGGGGGGATTAAAAAACATTATGGAATATCTTAAACTTTGTTGCAGCTTTGCTGTTTGCTGTCTGAATTTATTTTATACATTTTGAATAAAATGCATCAGAAGAATGGGCGTACGTTGCACAGCCCTTGACTGGATCAAGTCATACCTCTCAGATTGCTCCTTTTGGGTTGCCTGGGACGGGGCAGTATCAGCACCTCACCTCCATGTTATAGGAGTTCCCCAGGGCTCAGTCCTGGGTCCTCTTCTCTTCTTACTCAGTACGCGTTCGCTTTGTCCTGTGATCTCTGCCCATGGGTTGTCTTATCACTGTAGTGCGAAAGATACCCAACTCTTCATATTTTTCACCATCTGATACTCAAGTCTCTGCTTGGATCTCTGCTTACCTGAGGGACATCCATAGCTGGCTGGAAGATCATCATCTTAAGCTCAACCCAGGTGAAGCAGAGGTGATATTCATCCTTTCACATCCTGGACATTATTGCCTCTGAATGGAACACAGTGCCTTGTCTCCTTCTGCAAGGAACATTTGAATAGTGAAGGATAATAGAATGTCACTCTCTGAAAATATCACAGCGCTGAACAAGGCTTACAAGTTCAACCAGTGCAACATCATGAGAATCCAACCCTTTTTCACCACTTATTCACCCAGCTTCTGCTTCAGGCATCAGTGCTGTCCTGCCTCGACTACTGTCACTTGCTTTCAGCTGGCCTTTTAGCTCTGCCTTTAGTCCCCTGCAGCTGATCCAGAGTTCTATGCCTTGTCTGATCTATGACCTCCCCAGACACTCCCACGACACTCTCATTGCCCTCCCCTGCTTGCCTGTCATAGCTCGCATCAAGTTTGGTGCTCGCAGACCAGGTGAAAAAGGGGACAACTCTTACCTATTTTTAGAAGATCATTAGACCCTGAACCCCTGCCAGACCTCTCCTTGCTACCACTACTGGTTGACTGGCGCTTCCCTCACTGTTCTGGTGCTGCCAAGTCATGTCTCTTTTGTGTTCTAAGTCCCATGTAGTGAAATGACCTTCCCGCTGAGGTCAGAACAGTAGAGACTCTGACCCCCATCAAGCACAGTGTAAAGATTCACCTCTACTCTGCTACCTAATCTTGTAACTGGTACCAGGTTTGATCATTGATCGAATAGTGTTTTGGCTTAATAAATTGTATTATTGATGAATTTAATTCTTTTTCTCCACAGAGTATTTCACCGAGAAAATTCCTCTCCGTATGTTGTCACGACTGGTATTTAGAATGTTACTTCCCTCTTAGGATCGCTGCACACCTTGTCACTTTCAGCGACTTTGTGACGTAGGTTGTTCTGGATAAGTATGCCTGCTAAATGGCAATATTGCTACATAAGAAAGCAAAAATCTGCAGTGATTACAACATAATGCAATTACAACAGCCACAATATTAAAAGGTGAAATTGCTCGATGCAAGTTTTTGAGCACACACACCTTGAAATAAAACTTGTTTTGACTCTTCACATGGACATCTCAACAGCCAGATGAGCATGCCAAGCTCTTGCACAACCATAGAGATGAACGGTACATCTATTTTTCTGGTGGCAGAAGTGCGGGTAATGCTACCACCAGAAATTTGCCGGCTTTAGCAGACGGAGCTGTGGCATGGCCCATCTGTCTTCAGCTTGTATTAATCTGCCTTTGTGCATAATTCATGGAACAGAGCACAGCACGGATGAGGAGTTTCCATCATGGAGCCAGGATTACAAATTCGGCTTGATAATGGGGCTGAGTATCATTACATCTCAATCATTTAACTGATGCTTGTATTGAAAACGATTTTTGATTTGACCAATCAGAGAGAAGTACAAGGGTTAGAGCCTTGCGCAAGGACCCAACAGCTGCACTGATTGTATTGCGGGTATGCTAGGACTTGAAATACTTACTTTCTTATTCCCAAACACCTTAGGTGCTAAGCAACCTGCCACCCTAAATGCTGAACTGCTTTCTTTACTTGAGTTCAAAATTCATAGTTTCAAGGTTTTGCGTGATGCAGTTATCAAGATGGCTTAGTCATTCTACTTTGTGATGCAAGCTTGAGGTAAAACTGCAGTATCCAATGCAGTTGCTCCAGAACCGCAGGGTTCCTTTTCTCCTCTTAAACTTCACAACTAACTCAAACCCAAGAAGTTTTGATATTGCCTATCCATCTCCTTCAATCGGTGGGGAAAAAAAGAAAAAAAAATACTTTTACCTTTTAACACATATGAAAGCAAATATATACATGTATTTATGCATACATGCAGTGTCATAAACTGACTGAATTTTCACAGTTAAATTAACGCATTGTTTCCCGGTTATTTTAACTGAAAGTAGAATCCTGCGCGCATTTAACTGTGGTTTATACTTAACATACGTGGAACTCTGTCGTAAACTTATTGTAAAATAACTGTTAAAATTATTGGCAAAAGGTGGCAGTTAAATTACCTGACAAAAAAGGAGCAAATTTATTACAGTGTGCTTATACATAAAAGCATGCATTATGTTTGTCTTAGTAACTAAGAAAAGTATGCTGTGCTGTTCTAATTTATGTCCACGTGGAAAGTTTGGTGGTTGAGTATGATCAAGCTATGTTCAGCATGTTATTTTTAGTATGATCAAGCAAGGCTGGCTTTTTAGAAATTTGTAAAAAAAAAAAAAAAAAAGTCCCCCAAATGAGGTGATGCTGATTTTGCCTCACAGTTCAGCAACAGTTGTGCACTCGCACTGAAACTATTTCCTGCCATAACACAGTAAGATGCAGTAATCTAGCCTGATAAAGCATGCTAGCCTGGCAATGCACAGTTAGCCTGACACCAGCCTGAGGCAGCCTGCCAGCCTTAAGCAGTAGGTTCGCTTCATGCAGTGCACTAACCTTACAATGTAAACGAACATGATACAGAGCAGTGACCCCTTTCAGTACATTTGCATAACACAAACACTTCTTAGCATGCTAGCATCACTCAATGTACTAACCATGCAGACTCTATCAGCCTTGTGCAGTATAGTAGCTTAACACAGTACCCTGGCCACTGGGTGCAGTGGTGTCCCTCACTGGCGTAAAAAAGCCTGGATGTAGATTTGCGTATAGATAGTAGGGACCAGTTCATATTGATAATTTGGGAGGTGATGACGGATGTAAACATTAAAAACTGCTCTATTTTCAATTCAGTGCTGGCCTGCTGATGAAATTGATAGTTTGAGTAAAGTGACAGCTACATTACATTAATTTGCTTCACTTAGATTAAACATTGGTATCAAGGACTTGATGGATCATGTCCATTCTTCCTTATGAAGCCGTTCAAGATTAGTCAAGCAGTGATCTATGGAGTTGAGCTTCTGAAATACACAGAACAAAAATATAAACGTCCCATGTCAAATTTTTGAGTTTTTAATTAACAAAAAACTGGAACCGGGATTCATCTGTGAATAGCACTCTTCTCCAGCGCGCCAAGGGCCATCGAACGTATGCGTTTGCCCATGTGAGTCGGTTCCGACGCCGGACAGCGGTGAGATTCAGACCACAGTGAGGACGCCGAGCAGGAAAGTTGGCTTCTCGCTGGCGGTTACGGACTGTCTGTGGTGCAATGTGTCTGTCAGTCAACAGTCTCATTCGCTGTGCGTGTCACTGATCTGAGCTGATCCTGTAGGTGGACGAGCCGGATGTAGCTCTCTTTTGCTAGTGTGGTCACACGTGGCCGACGTGGATGAGGTCAACCAGAAGGTTGCATTACTGCCCTTCTCTCGGAAACAAACTCTCTAACGGCCTATTGTTTGATAGTTAACATTCAGCTGCACAGTGACCGCACTGGTGGACATCCCTGCATCCAGCATACTAATAGCACGTTCCCGCATGACCTGAGACATCTGAGGCATGATTACTTTAAAAAAAAAATTGACATTTTGGGGTGGCCTTATATTGTCCCCAGTATAAGGAGTGTCTGGGTACTGTTCATCCTGTCTGATCAACGTCTGGAAATGCCACACCTATATACTGAGTGAAATCACTGCATCACTGAGCAAATGCTTACTGACAGAGAGATGGATTAAAAAATAAAAAATTTGGTTGTTTTAGCCATGAATCTATTTTCAAAACCAAATGAAGCGCATTGAGTGCTGTACATGTTCATACTTTCAGTAGTCCATTATTTCAGTGTTACAAAAGTCTTTTTCTTTTATAGGTCTGAATATGTTCAGTTTTCTGAGATGCTGAATTTTGGGTTTTCCTTTGTTGTCTGTTGTGATCATCAGAGTTGGAAGAGGTGGACACTTGAAATGGTTGGTCTGCGTGTTGTGAATCCGTTTAGTATGAGTTTTTGAGTCGAGTTACTGGGATTAATCAGCTTTCTTTTTGATGATGTTCTGGTTTGCTGAGATGCTCCGGTACACACACCGGAAAGTATCATGTTCGGAGGCTGACGGGTCAAATTTCAAAAATAACACGGACACATTCAGCTAAAAATAGCCTGCACAGATTTACCCACGATCAGTTTTATTACGAAATGGGCCAATAAAAATGGGGAAAAAAAGCTCATCGTTGTAGCTTGTAAATTGTAGGTCTGGTGTTCATTCAGTGCGCTGTCGGTTTAAAATGTCAAGGCTTATATCGTCGGATTCCGTGGATTTCCTCTTTCATTTGACGTATCGTTGGTATACATGGCACAGATCCAGTGGTAATGCCAGTGATAGAGCTCTAATATTATGTTATCCTATGTTTTGCTAGGTGCTTATGTACTTGATTGGTGCTTGAATTGTGCTCGGATTAGGAAACTGTCATAATGAGTTTTATCAGAATTCATCCCTTGAGCGTATTCTGAACGAAGATGTTGCTATTAGGAAACCTGCTGCATTTATCATGCATATTAATTGCCCTTGGTCTGGGGGCGCATGGTCATAAGAGGTTGCTATTGTTTTGAATGTATCTTTTCAATTGATTCATGTATTTCCCCAGAGTCAGGCGCCCAATTCCCATCTACTGCGTTCGGCCTCCTCTGTGCCTAAACTGATGTCATATCCCTGGATGAGGGCCGCCGCTCGATTTGAAATTCTGGTCAAGACTATCGACTCATTGGATTGGCATGACGTTTTCTATAATGTGATTTGTTCCTCCAATTCTCTTCGGTTTTTGCCGATGCTGCCCTTACGTCGGGTTCGGTAGTTATTTTCAAGGTCTGTGGTTGACATGTAAATGGCCTCGGTCTTTGCCTAAGCTCTTATCCTCAGCACTGCACGAAATTTAACCATTGCCGTAGCCTGCTGCATTTGAAGCCTGTTTTGGCATCGCAACCGTATTGCAGTTCTGTGCGACAATGATGCCGCAGTAAGCATCATTGTCAAAAGTCAAGGCGGTGCAGTGGTTGGCACAGCTGGCTCCCAGCAAGCAGGTTGTGGGTTTGAATCCAGCCTGGGGCCTTTCCATGTGGAGTCTGCATGTTCTCCCTGTGTTTGCGCAGGTTTTCTCTGGGTCCTCCAGTCCCCTTCTAGGTTCAGCTTCCCCTGCTGCCTTATTTAGATTTCGCTGGTTCTACATGAGTGACGGTCTTGCCCTCCCTGCTCTAAAACTGCATGATTTTGCGGGAGGATGTTTTGTGTTTCTCTGCTTTTGCCCCTAAAGCCTGTTTCAGTCAGTGCTGTCGACACATTTATTGCAATTATTTGTATATTTGTAATTGTAATACGGCTGTCCGCTCGCATGACTCAACAACCGCTGATCAGATCATCTTGGAGTTTTTTTTCAGGTCATGGTTGTCTATCGTTGCTAGGTCATCCTGAGATGATCGAGATCCAGATCCAGATGGGATTTGGGAACCATTTTCTGAATTTTCGCCATATGTCTATTTGTCAGCCCGTATTACTCAAAAAAAATAAATAAATAAAAGAAAATTACTTATCGGTTTAACTTGAAAGTTTGCTCATTGTCACCACTGCTAATTCCTTAAGGGGCAAGGCTCTGCAATCTTTGATTGTCTTGTTCGTCGTTGGTTGATGTTTGTCACTTTAAACTCTACTATATAAGAGGTTTAATAGCTGGGGTTCAGTTTGGAGCAAGATGTTCTGACCCATCTTTTCCAAGCTTATTTCTAATAGCCCAAGCAATACCTGGATCATTTGTTCAGAATAAGTGCTGCTCTTCAGCGGCTATCCAAGGTATATCTACGCTCTCCCTATCAACTAAGCCACTCGTCATCTTAGGCAAATGCACCCGACATTCCCCCGAAGCATCAGCAATCATCAAAGCCTGAAGATCCCTGAAGCCTTTTCAGTCCATGGTAAGCTTGCAAATAACTGGTGGTCGGTGGTTGTTTTATCTATATTCCTGCGGTCACTTGCTAATTGCACGCTGAGCTCTGCATCCCTAGTCATTGCTGGCTATCATTACCCCCCCTAAAAAAAAAGCTGGGTTTTGCAGCATGCCAAAAAAAAAAGAAATATATATATATATATATATATGCAGGGCTTTGCAGCCCTTAGCCATTGCTGGCTATCATCATGTGCAAAAAAAAAAAAAAAAAAAAAAAAAATGCAGAGCTTTGCAGCTTCTAGCCATAGCTTGCTAATGTCTGGATTGTATAGTTCTTTAGACCTCATTCGTGTTCCATGTCATGCCGATCACATTTTCTTCTCTCAGCAGCCCGTGCTTCTCGGTCATTATGTTGTTCCTGCTTGGTGAGTACTCCTTCCTTTGGGGGATTCATCAGGCTGTCATTTTTGGGGGATTTTCCTGCTGCTGCTCTGAGCCGTGCTCCTGCTCTACGAGTCTCCCAAAGAGTCCAAACGCCAAAGACTTGTCTGATTTAAGCATGTTAATTCTGACAGCTGTCTTCCTGCTGTCATGATCCTCTCATCCCTAATATTCCATCAATTTATTATTCAGTCAGCGGAGGATGGGCATCCCCAGAATCGCCAGGTTCCTCCTGAGATTTCTTCTCAATGAGGAGTTTTTTCTCACCACTGTTCAAGGCTTTTCTCCCTACAGGAAGTTTTTTGCCTGCTATTCGGGGATTAGGTATTAGTCTGGGCTCTGCCCTTTTCTCTATGTAAAGCGCTATATAAATAAAATTGAATTGAATACTTATGCTCAACGCATATTAAAATTTTTCTTGATTTCACTCGAGTCTCTTCTGATTGAACTCTAAGTATAACTCACAACAACGTTTAACCTGATTCGCATGTATTACTCCATGTCAGGCCAAAGATCCTGCCCACTGACATTTTCAAGGCTATTACTGTTCAAACATCTTGAGATGCACTTATTTATATCGTGGATATTGTGATTTATAGGGGAGGAGGGGTGGCAGTTGAGTGGCCCAATCAATATTGAGACCAAACCTATACCCTTGTAAACATGCAATTTAATTATGAGGAGTAAAATCCCACTTTGCACAGAACAACCAAAACCCATTTTCAGCGCGCGCCCTATGCTAACCGCGCATGCCATCATGTCATTCATATAATCCTCACCCCAGACTCCAGATAATTAGTGAAACCATTGAAGGGAAAGACGTGAAAGAGTCTGGGTATAAAGTGGTAATTTGCACATTATCCACAGAGGGAGAGCTGAGTGGACTCTGGCATCGTAATACATTTGTTAATGACGAATCTTGAAACGGATGGATTATTCTCAGCCTCTTTTTATTGTGGTCCATCTTTTCCTCGCTGAGATCACATAGAGAAGTGAAGATCCATTTCGCAAAGCTGCCTTAACCCCCCCAAGACATTTTGTGTTGGGATTACTAAAGCGTGAGGGATTTGGTAAATGTTCTCATCATCTACAGGACTTAGGAAAAGAAAAGCTGCCATATAAACATTTAAGCCTGATTTTAAGAAGTATTCAGACAGTCATGAGACATCCTTCTTCGCCCCAATGCATGGTGTCTATACTAGCAGTTTATTTTTTTTATTATATTTTATTTAACCTTTATTTTACCAGGAAATGGTCCCGTTGAAATTTACATCTCTTTTGCCAGGGAGTCCTGGCCAAAAATGGCTTCAAAAAAGTAAAAACAAGGATAATTCATTGTGTATCATTCAGACAGACAAAGATACTGACCATTGAGGATGAAAAACAAGTGCATACAATGTCCAATGTGTCCCCAATAAGAAATTTAAACCTTTCCACAGAAACCAGTTTTAACTGGATTTTTTATTTTTTGCAGTAGTAGTAGTGGCAGCAGTATTGGAAGGGATAATAATCACCACAATTACCATCATGATGAATAGATTTTTTGTGACTCTCTATGTTCTTTAATAAGTGGGAGGAAACTTACCTCCATGTACTTATTTGCACAAAGGCACTTCAGGGGAACAAAGTGAGAAACGTAATTACATTTAAATCTATAATCTGACTGAGTATTTGACGGGGAGAAAAGCTGGGAGATATGCTGATTGGTTGGAGCATCAGTCTCTTGCTTCCTTCAGGGTCAGACAGTGCCTTGTGCAGCGTGCTTGTTTGTGAGGCTACATGTTAATATCAGGCTCCAGGTGTCTTATTTCCATGTTTGTGACCTGCGGGATCCAGTGGCTTGTTGTGACAAAAAGATGCGACTGAATCCCTGGTATTAAAGTGTCGCAGCGAGCCTCTGCTCACTGTGCTTTACGCCCTGGCTGTATATTTTATTGCTTTTGTTCCTTCCCCAGCGTAATAAAAATTTCATTTATACAGCATTTTCCAAGGCTTGGTTGTGAAGTACCGCACAAATAAGAGCAACAAGATAGAAGTAAAAACACTCTGTAACTGCGTAAGGGAACGATGCGAATATTATAGAAAATAAATAAGAAAATATTAAATGATGTAATAGCATTTTATGAACTGCCATAAAAATAAAATCTGATATTGCCATGAAAGTGTTGTTCTGGGATCAACAAAAATCCAGAGTAAGATTATAGTCCACCAATGAACAGCAGCTCTGATATCTCGATGGTGCTTTACAAACGCCTCGTGCTTTAGTTTTCTAAAGTTTGTTTTTGACTGCAAACTTTTCAGATGAGTGGAGGGTAAAGGGGATGTGTGTTATCAAGATAACCCGTAATAGTTTTTCCCTTGTGAATTTTTATCGAATTTTCATCACTTTAAAATAGATATTAATCTCGCTGTTTCCAACAGCCTGCTGAAGATCCTAGCCAGCTGTGTGTGATGCTCGGTTGTAAAATAAGCCTTATATATTAGTAACATCATGACATCATCGCGGCAGAGCTGCTCCTCATTGGTGTATGACAATATTACTCCTGGACAAGCATTATTTTGTTGATCCCGGAACAACATTTCCACGGCGACATCGGATTGTTCCTAATTAAATCCCTGAAAGACCAAAAAGGTAAAACCCGCTTGCAATTCAAAAGACAATACAGCTATTTAAACCAATTATGCGTCAAGCCTCTGGTAAGGTCTATTGGCTAAGTGGACCAACAAATTCATGAAGGGAATTGTATATCCTTTACATTTAGTATATACATTTGAAGTACATTCTGCAACAGTTTGCTGTTTTAATTGCCTCGCCCTTCCACAGGGGTAGGGCCAGGGTATTGTAATTTGACTTGGTTAGTATGTTAAATTATTCATTTATTCGTACGCTGGCAAGACTATGAGAAAATCACTGGCTCAGTTCATACCAAATTAGGCCAAAAGTTGAGCAATGACCCAGAATAGATCCAATTATATTTTGGAATGAATTGGGTGAAAGTCAAGATCATGGAGCAACTAAAATAAATGCAAGGGAAGGGGTTAGATGTGCCTGGCACTGCACAGATCATGCAAAATACTGTAGAATTAAAACAGTGTGTATTATATAAGTATGCGGTTGTGTCATGGTGCCATTATATGGCCATAAATGAGCTGTAAAAAAAGACATGCATGTAGAGAGACACTCTCCCAATCGGAATGTATGGGAGCTCGTTTCAGTGGGCATGACCCAATTAACCTTTCATGCAAGCACTTAGGATAATCTAAAAATACCCGGCATACATGCTAAATCAAATATGACTGTGTTTCACGTTGAATAATACAGTGACTGGATAAAATTAGTATACACTGGGAATGGCGAGCAGCAGACGTGAGGCTCTCCCAACTTCAGTTTGTTTCAGCCACTTCATATGTTTACCGTGTTTCGCTTAAAATATTAAATACAGACTGGTTTATACAGACTGGGGGGGGGCAAGTAGGCAAAATGGTGATATATTTCATTGGTCCCCTGATGGCTCATCGGATCCCATTCTCTCCAACTTTCATTTGCAGGCTGTTCTGGTTCTGCCTCATGTGTGCTGCCTTGTCATTGTGCTTATTACTTTTACATTGGTGCACTGGTTTTTCTCCCGTACCTTACTCTTGCTTTATTTTTCAGCTTCATTTTCACCGTCTGAGGATTGATTCACTCTTGCCCAAACTCCTGTGATGTCGTTTGACAGCCTTCAGCATGCCTGCGTCTCATTGTCCAATCATGTTTACTCATTCAGAATCGGCTGTGGCATTTCATTCATTACTTCCACCTGTGCTTAATTCTGGGTCTCGCTAAACTCACAGTGATTGCGTTCTCTGATAGGATCATTACTAACCTGTAGTAACCAGCACTTATTTGAGGGTGATTGTATAAATTTTGTCACTAGTATTAACCTTAATTCTTCCATTCATTCCAGCAAATTCTGCATTTTGATTGCTAAACACCAGGTGTCTATTCACCAATAAACACCTTGGCTTACACTTTGTTACGGGCTGTTTCACTTTTATTAGGGGTTTCATTTGCAGAAATACAGTGAAACGGCCAAATGCATTGAAATGAAAAGGCTTTCTGACCAGCAAGCGAGCTAATGTTAGCTTGCTAGTTAGTTTACTATCCTAGCCTACTTAGCTAACAGGTATTTGGGGCATGTAATGCAAAAGATAATCAGCGAATAGCCTTTGTTTTGACAACAAACTCGGCTTGAGTTGAACCGCGAGTATTTAGCTTGATAACTGGCATTACTATGAATCAAATAGCTTATAGCATCGCTTACGTTACAGTATTGCATTGAACAAATTGAACAGGGGCGTGGTGTGTTATGGGGGTAGCTACTTGGTCTATTAAGTGCGCTTTGATGCAACAAATTAGCTCCTTTGCTAGCTTGCGAATTTTGCTATAAAAAAACGGACCATAAGTATTTTCATATGGGTGTTGACAAGAGTCATGGTAGAATGGAGATAAACCTACAGGTTTTTTTTCAAGCACTCGGTATTTAGCATAGGCTATACACCTGGAAATTTACAGTTGAAACCTCACACAAGCGCTCAGCTTCAAATGAAATTTCCAGGTGTCAATCCTACGATAAACGCCTCGTGTTCGAAAAAAAAAAAATGTTGGTTTATCTCCTAATTAACTTATTAGCATGAAAGCAAGCCTTTCTAGCTTTTGCAATTTCTTCCTAAGCTTTCCCTGATTAACTACGTTTAAAGCTGTGCTTTCCTTCGCTTCTCTCGAGGTGTTTTTACACTCATCATGTTCAGATTACCTTAATCTAAACCGTCTAGTTTGATTGATTGTCTCACCATCTTGTCTCAAGTCATTATTGTTAATCTTGTGAATTCTAGTGAATTTGTTTATTAATCCCAGTTGTTTCTGGTTCCTTCTGAGATTGCCTTCCGAGTCCCCACCTCCTTCCATGTGTATTTCTGTGGGCAGGAGGGAAGTGATCCTCAGACGGAACTTTGTCGGCTATGCGCTACATTGTGACATCTCAGCTCCTGTGCCTTTTGAGTATTTCCTTTGTGCGTTTCCCGAGCCTTGTGTTTTTGTTGCGCCCATGTCTTTTCTCTCTTTTGCCTAAGTCTCCCATTGTTTCCGTCAGTCTTGTTAGGTTAAGTTTTTGTTTTCTAGTTTAGCCACTCATTGAGTGTGTCCTTCTGTTTCCCCCTGCCTTGGGCGGTGTACCTTAGTTTTCCCATTCGTTCAGTCCATGTGCACCGTGTTTTGTTTCTGGCCTGATTGCCTGCTTTTTTCTTTTAGTGTTTTGGTGTTTTAATAAACCCTATTGTTCCTGCATCTGGTGTCCCCCCGACGACTTCTTGACAGCGGGCATTATCATTACTCTAAATTATATGATCATTGTGAAGTCAAGTGGCTGTCCGATCTGACCATACTGGCCAAGTCATTACAATTGCAATTAAAATATGAGATATATAGAATTTTTAAAATGTCAGTTTTCTTTGTATGGCAATGAGGTGTCAGGAATGTGTCCACACGCTTTCGGCTTTATAGAGTAGTACTACAAGTTCTTATTTCTTCAACTTAAATTACTGACATAATTTGGGTGTAGGTCAGTGCTATTAGCTCAATTTCCTGTGAGTTTATTTTTACAGTGAAAAGATTGAAAAGTAACCACTTTCTAAATTATTTATCAAAAGCAAATTTAAAAGGCAGCATTCATGAGGCTGGATAAAAGCCCTGGGTTTTATGTATTCACAGTACACACAGATCTCCATGACATAATGTAGTCTGAGGAGGCCAGGTCATTACACTGCTGACATTAAAAGTGTCTAATTAAGAACAATTTAGAGCTAATTAAAATTCAAGGTAGCAAGTGTGGCACCAGGGGACTACAGGATTCAGTTCAACAACCCCCCGCTTAAAGGTATATTGAGTACGTTTTTTCAGTTGCAGTTTGTAAACGCAACATTAATAGTTGGCCCCTCCTCCCCAGTTCAATGACACTAGAGACACTGCACTGCACTGCAGCTCCACATCCAGCCCTAACATCCTCCGCATTACCATTGGGTGGGGGAGAGATGCCCGCTGGCGAAAGGCCGATGCCCAAAAACATCCCGTACAGAGAAAAATAAGAAGATACAGGCAGACCGCTGAGTCTCCATTGATCGAAACACTGCCACTCGCTTCTAGAGGGTCATAAGTGATGTCTGAGAGGGATTATTTTTGGTTGAATACAGATGAAGCCCTCATTATTATTATAACTTTTTCCCGAATCCCACTCATTGCACTTGTAAGTAAATCAATGGGAGCATTTTCAAATAATTGTTTTTCAACCCCCGGTGAATTTCATTTATGAATAAAATGTTGTTTTGGCTTTTGTTTGCTTAATTTTTATTGCATTCTTTCATCTGAGAAGCGTGAATTAAGTTAATTATTATGATTAGGACCATCCAGTTTCTAAACAGCTCCCATGATGCATTTCCTGTGCCAAAAATATGCCAAATGGAGATTCGCGCGCAATCTCTGTATAAACACAGCTTGACTAATTATGCCCTGGTAATCCTAATTACTCAAGCTGAGTTGAAACAAACGCAGGATATGGAATATGTAGAGGTTTGTGACTGCACTGAGGAAAGATGTCTGCACATGACTGTGTATAACCCGTGCAAGCTGTTATAGGTGCCTGTATTCAAGCTTTCAACATTCAGCTCTTCATTGCTTGGGTGTTTTTTCAAACAATCCTACATACTTTAGGTCCACTGAGACTATTACCAGTGTAACACAGAAGGAGCTATACTTCAAAATAATACTACAACTAAATCTATACAAGCAATAATAATCCTACTGAAGATACATATCTACTTCTAAGAAAAAAAAATGTTTTACTATGAATTGTTTTCAACAATAGTCTAATTTTGAACTAGCTATGTATTTATGGGTTAAGGTGAAATGACGTTTCAGGAATTTGATATGAATTTGGGGCCCCTTGAAAGAGCTCAAGCCCAGCATTTTTGTTGGACCCCACAAAGGAGAGACCCCCTCAGAATTTTCACCATCTTTCACTCCAATAGAGACAACCCTGATGATGATATCAGATTTGGCTAAATGATTAAGTCAGTACCTCAGTTGGTGTTTTAATTAGATGGTTGGATAAAACCAGTTTTGAATGGTTGGATTGCTGAACGAACAATGATGAGTCTTTTATAACTGTGCAACAAAACCTTAGCGATGGACTAGACCTTCTTTCAATAACCCTTTTTATATACTCTATAAGCATGCAACCTGTCCAAGAAAATCGTATAGGCTTGGTTTTAGCATGTAATTATTTAGCAGAGGTATGTGTCTGATTTTCATCTCTGCATTGTGAGTCATTGCTTGGCTGCGGAAATTGGCATGGCCATATATGGGTAGGGGGAAACCTCTGACTGCCATGAATATTTTATCCCTTCTTCTGAGCTGTGCAAGGATGTCCTTGAAACTCCCTTTTTTGTGATATTATCACCTTTTAAACTGTAATCTCCCCAACTGATTGATCTAAAATTCTCAGATAATTGGCACTGGTCATGATTTATGACACAAAATGGCCACCGGAAGGGATGTCGAAATCCCTAATTCTCTCAGTTCAACTCCATTGTAATTGCACCTCCACGCAGCTCGTTACAGGTATTCTAATCTCTTTAGCATTAGACAATGATACACTGCCTTCAAGTGCCCTGATCAATAAGGTATACATCAACTGATCGATAGCAATACAGCTACAGAAAAAGTAAGAAATGTGCAAAACTGCTGCTCTTCTAATCTTTTCACTGAAAGTGGAATAAATAAAAATATGAAATAAAGAAAATCGAAGCAGCAATTTTAGCCCAAATGAATGTGCTGCACAATTGGCTTGTATAGACAATTGTTGGTCAGTCACCCCTTCCAGCTAACACTAACTCACACTCTTGCATGTGCACTGACTGCTGGCCCTGCTGCAGTGTTCTGAGGAACCTGGAGTTTCTGTTCAGCGAAGAAAATTAATATACGTATCAATTTTTATCCGCTCCCAGATACATTATGTTATGATTATGACACGTAGCTCTGGACCACCTAAGATGAAAACTAATATGAAATGGCGCTTTACCGTCTGTAGCACAGGACAGTTGTCCGATGGGCAATTTTCGGGCTGGTCGTGAAAAGCATGAAGGGTCCAAAACACACGTTTAGGGCTTATATACCTATAGAGCAGTGGTGTCTGGTGAACTGGCGATAGGGGAGGCTCAACCCCATCCCTTGAAAAGAATGATTGGCCACGACCTGTTTTCAATCATTTGTTTAAATTACCATTACAGAAACTCTGAAAACTCTCAACATTATCAGGTGTGGCCAGTTTTTATTTATAACGCATACCTGTCGACTCTCATGCATTCGGTGTGAGTTTTAGTGGCATATTCACGTTCCTCTGCTGTAGTCAGCAATTATTCAATCAACACGTCTGTAAGAGATTCTCGTGCGGAACTGAAGTCCTCGTGCATGTAGGTTTAACAGTTTCAGGAGCCCTATGGTGGATTTCACCACTAATAACTGGAAACCAATTATGACTCTGAACTTCTCACGCTTTTGTTTACTCAGGGGTTGGAAGCGATGCATGTGTTTCATGATCGTTTAAATTGTGTAAATGAAATAAGATCATCTGAAACGTCTTTGTGCATTTCCATTGCTTCCAGTGATCTTCATGCTGTATTCATTCTGATCCATTCTGTAATCGGAGTACATTCGGACAGACGCATGCCGCCACGCAGAGATGCGCGCACAATTTACATTCAAATGATTCCCTCTGGGTTCACCGCTAACTCCGTGGTACAGCACCTGATATTAGTGTCTCCGCAGTCACATGCCAACTCGATATGAGATTATGCTGATTCCCCCTCAGGTGCTCCCCTTCTGTTTTCGCAGTGAGAAAAACAGACAGCTCGGCCCTCCTAGACAAATTGGCAGAGAGGGGCCATGTGTCACCCTGAAACAGTGTGTGCGCTGCATAGACACACAATGTAATGCAATGTAACAGGAAGCAGTGAAGCACATGTTCCTCACCGCCAGTGATTTATGCAGAACACTGAACTGAAGAGGCCAGTGTATGTAGTTCATGTGCTTTCCCCTGTGGAGAAGTCATATACATCTAATTTATTTGAACACAGCACACAATATTTGAAGGATGTGCATTTCACTGTGCGCCTGTAGATAGACTGCACTGCTGAACTCATTAAGTATTGCCTCTATGTCATTTTAGCCTACAAATTTGCTAGTCTTCACTAGTATATTTAGCTATATTTGCCTTAAAGTGGATGTATGTCTTTTAGTGTTTTCTAAAATAAGCATCCGTGCTTTGTTGAATATTTTTATTCCAAATTCAAGAGGAAACAAGAAGAACAATTTCAGAATGCGTTGGAGTTTTTGAGTCCAGAAGCAGCAGTGTGATCAACTGCAGAGTTTGACATAACCATATGTGCGTGCGTTTGTGTGCATGCAGCAGGCGAGCATGCACGAGCATGTATGTGAGCATGTGCGCACTAGTGCAACTAGCTTTGGTACTTGATATGCTGATTATTTTCACTCGCAACACACACAAGACCTCAAATATTGCCTAAAGATATGAATGGTATTTTCCTTTGCTAAATAAAAATACATGCAAAAACTTTGACATCCTTCGCATTTAAACTAAAGAGACTCTGGGTATAAAATGGCTGACAGTAGAAGCATTATAATCCCTCAGTGAGAAGCCCCTCCCCCTCCTCTGCTCTATCTTTGTAATAGAGTATAATCGGGCAGTAAATCATCATTTCACGTTCATAATGACATTTGAGCCCCTGTTTACATGCGGTAAATTATCTAAATCATCTGCCACTACAGTTTTCAATTCATTTACTGATGCACGCACTTATAACAAAGTCCCTAATGTCTCCAGCATTGACATAGAAATGAGGAATAATTTGCCTAATGGCTGTAGAATGTCACCTTTACTGTAGTAAGCGTACATGAATGGATTATTAAGTGAGCAGTTGACTGGTAGATACCACATATTCTGAGCTGAAAGTGCCGTGATATTGAGAACACGGATATTCACAGATTATTATCCCAGAACGCACGGGGTGGCGTGGGTCAGTCTTTTCCTCTGTGGAGACCAGACCACGGAGCTGGAAATGTCATGTTGAAGATGCGACCAATTTTCAGTCACCTGAACTTCTTTGAGTTCTTATGTAGGTTAGATTTACATTTTATTGACCAAGCAAATGGACAAGCAAAGACTTGGCATGAGAGAGTTTGTCACAAAATGGAGAAGGTCTCTAATATTGGGTACCATTGCTGAACTCCAGGTCCTGGTGCCCACACTGTATTCCTGTATTTATCCCAAATCTGACCTGCACCTCCTGAATTTGTGAATTATTCTAAGTGATTAGTGAGGTTATTGGTGAATCGTGACGTTAAATGGCGCCGTGTTTGATCGGAAAGCAACAACAATCTGTTGTATGGGAATAAACGTGATGAATTTCATATTTTAGGGCCAAACTGGTGTTGAAATATAGATTCTTATAAGTGGAAGTATATGAACTAAAACTGGCATTTCCAATACAAAAAAAAAAAAAATACAAATACATTTTTCTGTAAAACTGAAAACGAGATGAATGGATTCTAAAGGAAAAAACAATTATATGAATGAATGGTACTCCCGTCCGTTATTAATAATTTACAACAATGTCTCAACCCCGTGGGGATTAATAACCCATTAGGTTTAGCTTCAGTAATTTTGATCTATAAGCACGAAACCAGCATGAAGGCATCTGTATTCACTTTCCACAATAAATGGCCTCCCGTTGGTAGTTTTTTAAAATTTATTTATGGCCCTGATCTCTCCTCTAATCCCCTCCCACTGGGGTGTAAAGGGTTAAATTCCCACGAGAGCGCGGGTCTTTCATTATTAATGCGAGCATGTTCCCCATTCAGGCACACGCTTTGCATTGTACACCTCTTTCATGTGCAACATAATGTTCTGGGTCGCAATTTAAATATTTATTATATGCAAATATTTGTTTAGCTCTTTCAGATCAAGGTCTGTTGCACTGAAAGGGGCGGGGTAGTGGTATTGCTTTTTGGCGTGGTTCTGTGGCGTTGCGTAGTCGGCATGGGCATAATATAGGCCGAGGCATAATGATGCTACCTCTGAATACTGCATTGTTTCAGAGGATTGGCGCAAAATGGTGAAATACGCTGCAGATATCCGATGCGGCAGCAAACAGGACAGCCCCTTCCTATCTGCAAGAGATGATCATCCCATACACACCTGCCCCGCCACTTCGTTCTGCAGCAGCAGGATGACTTTGCCCCCCTACCCTTTGTCGGAAAGCTGGTCGTTCTACCAGATCTCTCATCTTCTCCCATCTTGCTCCCCAGTGGTGGAATGGCCTTCCCACCTCCCCACGAACTGCTCCATCCCTGCTGCTCTTCCGCCTTAACCTTAAGACTCACTTGGTTAGACAGTTTCTGACCTGATTGCCCCCCTCCCCTGCTTTTATTAACTTAATAAAAAACCCTTTACCGTTTTTCTCAATTTGCTTTCTTTCTTTCTCCTGTGTGCTACTGACTTCTGTATAGTCTTTGTTCAACATGTTCATGACTTCAGGTGACTATTGCTGTGAATTGTATTTTGTCCAGTGTGTTGGGCTACAGAGTCAGTGACCTTACTGTATGGGCTTACTGCAAGTCCCTTTGGATAAAAGCGTCTGCTAAATAAATGTAATGTAAATGTAGGTCAGCTTGTGTAGTTCAAGTATAGAGAACCCCTTGAACATTGTGTTGTTTCAAATGCATCACCTGAAACTTCTGAATACAGCTGCAATCCACATTCCCTGACTTTATTTTGTGACATTTTTTCATTCTAAACTTTGCATCAAGAGTAATTCAGAGAGCTTTGTGGGGGTGCTAGTGGGCTTATAGCCTTTACAAGATAGAATTATTCATGCTTTGCGACTGGAAGCCTGGTAACTTGGGCAGGAGCTACAGAGAGAAAGCATGTGGGGACACCATCATATTGTGAAAGCTGTGAAACGTGTCTTGGAGTGAATAACCTGTGAAATTATGCTTTAGAGGACCTCAAAATCAAGAGCAAGATTTTTCGGGAAGACAGAAGACTGAAGACTTGATAATCACATGGTATGATTCATGCATGAAAGTATGCAGAATCCAGAACTGAGAACCTACGTACGTAGGTTGCAAATAGAACCAGAGGGGCACAAATGTATCATCTACACAGTAAGACTAAATTAAATGGGTCAGATGGTCTTTAATGTTTCTCTCTCTCTCTCTCTCTCTCTCTCTCTCTCTCTCTGTGTCTCTATGTGTCTCCACAGTAGTGGGAGTTATGCTGGAGGCTATAGCCACGCCATCCATTAAGAGAGTGTTGAACATGACATGTCCATCTTACACTGGGTCACAGAGGACATTGAGTGGAATGACAGAAGCTCTTGGCTCACGATTCCACAGGGAAGAAAAATGGAAGCGCATTACAGCCCATTGCTGTGCAGTCTCCAATGCCTAAATGGCCATTCGGCCTCCCATTTTTCTTGAGTATCATGCCGAAAAAAAAGAAAAAGATATAGCAAATCGATCAGGTTTTACCAGCATGAGAAGTGCTCAAAAGTTCATGAAACGTTTATCCTCAGGGTTTTGGCTGCATGAAGCCTCAACAATGGGTGTTATATTTTTCTTTTTGTGGTAGGAGAGGTGGTTGGGGATGCAGTCTGTTAGAGTTGGATTATCTAATAACATAATTGTACCCTTTCATACGGTTCTCTTGGAGGGCAAACAAATAAAGGATGATATCTCTCCTAGTTTTCAAAAGCATAAAGCCACAGAATAACACAATGGCTTATCAGCAGACAATTCATATCAGCCTCAACTGGAAGGAAGGAAAGTGCTAGAACATAACACACCAAGGAAAACATACGGTACGTGAAACCTGCCAAGCTGCACAAACAGCATATTGTAAATATTGATGTTTGATTAAAAGTACTTGTAGATATGACCCCCTACTCTGACTTCACAAACGCTCGTTGTCTTGACAGCCGTGCCGCAAAGCTCGACAGAAGAATGAGGGCTTACTGCTTCAAAATCTGTCTTAAACCAGCCAAGCCTGCTGCCCTCCGAAGACCTGAAAAGTCATTTCTTGTGCCCGGGAGGGGGCATACATCACTATTCCAAACCCCCAGAGCTACCTGTATATATTCTGCTATGCTGAGACCCACAGTATACAGGCATCCAACTTTTGGAAAATACTTTAAAGGAAACTTTTTTTTTGGCATCCAAGATACTTGTATAAAATCTAAATGTAAATATGAAACTGTTTTTTTTTTTGCCAGTGCACAGAAAGTTATACATGAAGTTTATTGTAGTTTTTCCCAAATCTATGCCTATTCATCGGAAATTTTTTTTCCCCTGCAATGAACCTTAACCAGCTTATCTGTAATGCTGGACAAAACACGCGCTGTCCAACGTGCTCCCATCCCGACTCATCATATAGTGAGGCTTTAGTGATAAGTGACATCAATGTACAGCAGAAAGGGAGTCTTTTGGTGTTGGTTAAATGGATAGGTTTAGACCCTACAGCTACTTGGTTAGGCTTAGGCACCAAAACTGCTTGGTTAGGTTTAGGCACCAAAACTGCTTGGTTAGGTTAAGAAAAAAAATCACGGTTTGAGTTTATTACCCACGCCCAACAAGACGGCATGGGTATACAGTTTAGCACCGTGTGTGTGTCTGTCTGTCTGTCTGTCCGCGCGACAGCTCGGCCACCTCTGAAGCCAGGGTGACCAATCTTTGTGAGGTAGATGATCCTACACTCTTAAAAAAGGGGGTTCTTGAGAGTGCTATATTGAACCATTAGGGTTCCTTGCTACAGAAATGGAACCTTTAGCCCAAAAAAGATGCTCTTTCCTTCACGAGAGGATTGTTTGAACTTCAACAACCGTTTATGGAGCCTTTCAGGAGACACTCATCCTACAACCCCACACTGCTTCTGATGTGCAGGTTGGCGCCTTGCATGGCAGCCTCCGCCATCAGGGGTGGAGGCATAATTGTAAAGTGCTTTGGGGTCATGTGACTAGAAAGCGCTATACATATGCAGTCTATTTACCATTTCAACTGAAAAATAAAGGTAAAAGGTCTGGGGTATGAATGAACCTTTTTAAAGAGCTATGTAGAAGCCTTTTATAAAAAAAAAAGATCTTTAAATTGAACCCTCTGAAATGGTTCTATATAGAACCTTTTGAAGGTGCCATATATGTACCAAGCTATAGAACCTTTAAAGGTTCCTTATGGAAGCTTTTGTTTTTAGAGTGTAGAGTACCAAGTCCAAATTTGCATTTTGAGGTCGAAAGGTCAAAGGTCAAGGTCAACAAGAGGCATGGGTTAGCAGTGGCCAGAAATGAAGGTAAAAACCAGCAGTGTGCTGAGAGACTAAAACAAATGGAAATCACAAGGAAATCACCTGATGCCGTCCGTGGTAGCAAACAGGCGAGCTCAACAAAATACAAAAGAAAAGGGAAATAAACCAAAAACATCCCTTACTCACTAACGCTATTCCTCTTATGCAGCTAAGATCCTGCCAATAATCTATCTTCTCAAAGACCTTACCGGCTAAAGCGTCAAGAGCAAAATGACACTCCAGCGACACGAACGAGGAAGGACAGGAGCTTAAATAGAGTCCGGGCAACGCCCCCAATCAATGCCAGCTGGCTAAGGAATCCGACGGCGAGCAAAACGATATCGCCCCAGACGAGAGTAACAAGAGGAGTTAACGAAGCTCCCAAACCATGACCGCATCATCTAATTTTTCAAAAGACACCATTTCACAGCATTAACTAGAGGCATTCGTAGAGTGCAAACATCCGCCAAGACAGCACAATCCAAATCTTCATGAGTGGGAGCAAAGTTGAATTATCGAGTGTCATATGATTTCAAGGTGGCTGCCGTGGGGGCCATATTGTTTCACTGATCGCGGTGAAAATTAATTGGGTCCCTCCTTGATGTAATAGCAATGCATCAAAAAAATATCAGACAAATCCTGTTCAAACCGTGTTCTTGCATTACTTTTTGAGTTATGTTGTTCACAAACAGACAGACATACAGACAGACAAACAAACAAACAGGGGCGAAAACAAAACCTCCGCCCCATCTTCATTGGTGGAGGTAACTATGTCTCACAGAGAGCTTTTATGCCAGAAAGTGAGGAGGCACACTGCTCAGGGCAGCTGCCTTGCAGACATAAACATCCAGGTATAAGCCTTCACCAGAACTAGTTTTTGTCACATTTACAATTGTCGTCAAATAAAAAGTTTTTGTGGATTTCTACCGTGTCCAAAAGTGACAGGAAATTTGTGATGTAGTGATGCCCAGGGCATCAGACCAAACATAGATATACAGCGATCAGCCACCTGCCTAGTATAGTTATTGTGTTCCCCTTGTGCTGCCAAAACAGCTCCATCAAACTGACACCACTTGAATCACAAAACTTGGGAATTTCCAGCAGAATATTTTTCAGAGTATCACATTCCTTCCACCAGCTTGTCCTCCTCCCACACTGCATCCTGATGCCATCTCTTCCCAGGTCAATGATACACACATACCCAGCCAAAGCACAGGATGAAAATAAAATTGGACTCACTGGACCAAGCGACTTTCAACTGCTCCAAGGCCTTATTCTGAAGCTCAAGTGCCCATTGGGTTTGCTTCTAGAGGTATACCACAGTTAGAGTGGGCGTTTTGACTGGTCGGCAAGCTAAAAAGTGCAATACAAAGCAGAGTATGATGCTACGTGTTTTGTAACACATTCCTCATGTGAATATTATAAAAATTCTCGTGGACTTGTGCCACAGTTGGCCTTCTGTCAGTTTGGACTTGACGGGGGCACTCGACGGGCCATAATTATTTGGCTCTTGTCAAAGTTGTTCACTTTCCTTTTTATCCATGTCCAACATGTTTAATACGAGGGATGACTATTCGCTCACCATCTAACATGTATCTGCAGAGCATGACATGTGCCAATGTTATGAAGTAATGAAATTTATTCGCTACATCTGTGAGTGGGTTTCAGGTTTTGCTCATCCGGATATGGTGTCTAAGGGGTGAGAATGGGCTCATTTGTCAGATATAACTGAGGCTCTCCCATTAGACCAGTGGTTCTCAAATTCAGTCCTTGGGCCCTCCTGTGTTTGCTGGTGTTTGTTCGAACCACAATTACAATCTTAGGATTTTAAAAAGCTGTTGATTTGTTTTAATTAGGTGCATTTATGCAAATATCCACATTGAGATATTGTAACTATTTGCAGAGGGAAACAATTTAACCCAGGGGTGGGCAATTCTGGTCCTGGAGGGCCGGCGTGTATGCAGGTTTTTATTTTTATCAATTACCCTGACTAATTGAGCTAATTGGTTGCATACACAAATATAGATTTGTCCAATGATTAGATCAAAGAAAAATGTTTTATGAAGGGAGACAAGAACAGTCTTTGGGCGGCATTCATGATAATTTAAAGAAATGGGCCTGAAATGTAAGATTTCATAAATGGTTTGGCTAATTTAGACCATCAACTAATTAAAGGCCAGAAGTTGGTGTGAAAACCAGGGACAGATACGGCCCACCTCTCATTTAACCAAACATTTAATCAGCATAAATAATCAAAAGCAGGGGTGTCAAACTGACCCGTAAACAGGCCAAGAGGCTGCAGGTCTTCAATCCTACCAAGCAGAAGCTCACCTGAAAGCACTGATTAAATCAACTGATCTAGGCCTGCACAACTGATTAGTTGTATCAGATGCGGTTCTGCATTGTTGGAGTGAAAACATGCAGCCTCTTGGCCCATTTACGGGTCAGTTTGACACCCCTGATCAAAAGGTTCCTCATTGGTGAAACTCTTGACACATGGTGGTAAAACCCGACTATTTACTCGGCAAACAATGGAGTCACACCTGTTGTGTTTTCTGTTGATTTTATTTGGTCCAGGCAGGTTATTTGGGAAAAACTCAAAACACCTGTGTTCAGAAACCTAATTTGGAGCTTAATTTGATCTAATTTGATCTGTTTATAAATGTTTTTACCTGAAAATCCTAGCAATATTGAAAATTAAGCACAATATGTTCAAGGATTTTTATTCTTCATAGCAGAATGGATATGTCCATCCAAATGTGACTTAAGATGGTAAATGACTACTCTTAACATGGAATGCTGCTAATTAAGACAAAGTAACAGCTTTTTAAAATCCTAGAATTGCAGTTGTGGCTGGAACAAAAACCAGCATACACAATGGTGCGCCAGGACCGAGTTTGAGATCCACTGCATTAGACCCAGTAGTGGTGCTCAAAAATCTTCACTTGGCTGCTTGTCCAATTCAGAATTGAACAGAAAATGTTATTGTTAACTTAAAAATGTAGGCTTTAACTCGGAAAACATTGTTGACTTTCTTGTATCTTACTTCTCTGCAAGATTACTTCATTTACAAGATTCTGGATATTTGGAAGTTCAAAATCCCTGAATTACCACTAGGAGGATGGATCTCTTGCAAAGCTCCAGTTATATGGCATAATCTCTTCAGATATGTTCGGGCTTAAAACACACTCTCTGTCTTAAAGAGTTGGCTGAGGGACTCGTGTAAGATGGCTAGTAAGAATTCATTGCATTTTTACCCCTCAGCCCGACACGAGCACAAGGGGTATTGTCGTCCCTTCAGCAGGCCGGCAGGCGGGCAGGCGGATGGGCGGGCGGGCGGGCGGCTGCCAATTTTGTCCGGGCTATTTCTCTGTAACTACTTGGGTTAGGAAGTTCATATTGCATATGTGGACTCCCCATGGAGGGTAGGTGTGCCTTTTTGAGGTTTCATCCCAGTTTGACCTTTGACCTTGCAGCAGTGATCGTCGAGGCTGAGGGGTATTACCCGCTTCAGCAAGGCCCATTTTTCATTTTAAAAAAGGTTATTCCACCCCTAAACCAGTAAAGTTCATCCATGCCTTTGAATTATGTTCTTAACAACACCTCTGTAAGATCTGGAAAGGAGGTTGGAGTTCGGTAAACGCTGATGCGTGGGGGAGCCCAGACGCTGATTTAACAAATGGCTGATAAGCTGGGTCCAGAGCCATGCCAGACAGCAATAAAACTTTTTATGAGTGGGCCCAGGATGCTCGCTCAGCCTGCATATGGAAGGTGTTGATGGTCTTTCTGTTACTCTGTACGGGGGGTAGCTGCAAAGCCCTGGCTGACACAATGTCCTTGTAGGAGTCATTTCACTGTCCTCAGTTTTTAATATAACTGGACCTTATCTGTTTAACATAATCTAAACCTCTGAGAACTTCACAATATGCTTATACGTTCAATATCCTGCTAAGAAATCACTTATATACTTAGAACCCAATTTACCTACATAATAATTCATCTTAAGACTTCTTTTTATGACAACTACTTTATATTAGTACATATTCATATCATGTTTGGTCTTGTAATTCTCAGGGGAATCCAAGGAGTTAAACGGAGTATGTTTCATTCCCATTGAAATTGTGGTTCATTCCCTGTTGGAAACCCCTGAAAACTGGTCAGAATTCTCTTGGGTAATCATCCTGTTCTTTTCTCTCTGCTGAAGTGTTTTATTACATCCTCTAAATGGTGGAAACCCAATGCGACCCCCTTGCCCCTTGTTTATGGCAATGCCGCCTGGATCAAAAACAAGATTTGGCTTTAAGCAAAGAGAAACAATCCATTTTGGGAAGATTGTCGCCGACTTCCCACATGTGCATATCTTTGCCGTGTGTAGTAGCCTCTTTACCACATAGTCAGGGAAGATTGTATCCGATCTCTCCCCACGCACGTCAGTGCATGAGTAGCCCTTTTAATTATGGAAGATCGTAGACAACTTCCCAAATGTTAGTTTGTGTGTCATTTCCAGCTTAGTGAAAGTTCGTCATGCGAACTTCCCACACGCTTGCTCTGTGTGTAGCCCTTTTCTCCAGGTATGACTTTACTCTCATTTTATAAATTCTGTGTAACTTGCTTTGTGTTGCCCTAAGCTTTTGCCTGCCTGGTGAATAAATTATTGTTATTCCTTTAAGCTTGCTAGGTCTCTGTGATTCCTAATCCTTCTATTCTTTCTAGCCACGTTACGACCTGTACTTAGGGGGCGACTTTTTACCATTCCAGACTAGCTAGCTGATGTTTATAGGTAGGGATGGGTTTTAAGTTGGATTGCAAATTACTGTCTACTTTTATAAAGGGTTTATGTAGTAACAGTTCTGGGGATTTGGCCTTAAAGGGCACCCTTGGGCTTACAAGCTGGTGCCTGGCCGATCCCCTTAAGGGGTCCTGGGGTGTACATAAATCTGGGTTCATGATATGTTTATGCCAAGATGCTACAATCATGGTGATTTCTTCCATCCTCTACAACTAGCACCGAACAAAGATCCGGAAATTGCGCTAGGACCCCGGGGGCGTAAATTGAGTAACAGTGGTTTTCACAGAAGAGTCTGGTGGCGTAGCTGCCCCGAGATTCACACATGTTTCAGTCCTTTATCTATTTTAAATTGGAGTCAGATTTTAAACGAGAGCAATATTGTTATCGTTATGCTTAGTTTGCCCTAATCACTGATATATCTGGTGTTTTGTTCAGTTTCTGCGAGTGTTCCAACGTGCACCTTGGATTATTCGCAGTGCGGCATTAGGTTAGATGGTTCCGTGATTTCGGCATAGCCCCGTTTTTGAACGGAGAATTACAAAGAATCCTTCAGGTAAGTCTCAGGCCAGGTCCAAGGCGGGACGCAGGCATGAAAGATTTAATTGACATGTTCCATTGCCTCATAAGAGCTGGAATCCACACGCATAAGCCTTCACTCCTGGCTCCTTCGTCATTGGTCGAGCTGAGTGGGTTTTACACTCGGTACAGAGTCCTGAACAGAATTGTGTGGTAATTGCCTTCACAAAGGGTGGGGGTGCCACAATTGTTGTCTTTTTCCTCGGGGGTAAGGTTTGAGGCTTCTCATTACAGTAATCCATCATTATCTCATCTAAACACTTCTGAAAAACACAATTTGCCATTTAAAAAGTTTTTCAGAAGCCCCAGAAAATCAAGGACAAACAAAATTGAAATAATGCTGAATAAACATCTGCTTCACTGAATTGCCTGAGCCAACAAGCTGTGCTCTTAAAGGGAAAAAAAAAAAACAGAATGTATGTAATGTATCACTGATGAGTTCATATTTCTTAGCTCTACTGAAAACCCTAGTGGTAGCATTCAACACAAATTAAAGGCGTTCCAGGGAGGATTTTGAGCAACTAGGCAATAAATGTCATTGTAATCCAGGAGGGAGGTCACACATCTGTGAACCGTTTTTTTTTTTTTTTTTTCTCAGTGTCCATTGATATAATTTTTCTTAGTTTAGATGTTACTCTAAGCTCTGAATCAAAAGAGGCTCTTAGGTTTTTAACAACAGCTTTGGTAGACAAAGGGAGGCCATCTAAGTGTTGGGGAAACTAAAGTAATGTCTATTTAAGCAGTTTGGAACTTACAGCCAGTATTTCAGTTTTCACAGCATTTAAGAAGAGAAAATTTCAGGTCTTCTGAGCTTCAGCAGCTTTAAGACATGTCTCAAGTCTAGCTAGCTGATCCCATTCACTCGTGTAAGAGATACAGTATATACAGAAGAATTGCACATCTCCTATACTACAGTGGTTTTTAATACAGAGAGAAAATCAAAGGATCCAGAGGAGATCCTTGAGGTGTTCTGAATTTTACCTTAGAATACATTGATGGTTTGTGATTTGCCTTAATAAACGGAGATGTGCCTGTGAGATAACAGTTGAACTGCATAAGAGCAAGCCCCGAAATACCGGCAGATTTACACTACCGGTCAAAAGTTTTAGGACACCCCAATTTTTCCAGTTTTTTAAAAGAGAATTATTCAGTTTAATGTCTCATTGTACTCTGGAATGAAAGCAGAGACATAATAGTACAAATTAACAATCAAAGTTAAAAAGGAAATCAGGGAATCAATATATAAACCAAAATGTATTTTAAACTTTCACTCAAAGTAGCCCACCTTTGGCAGACATAACGGCTGAACACACTTGTGGCATTCTTTCTACAATGCAAATCAAATATAAGTTCTTCCCAACTCTGTTGCAGAAGTTCCCATAAATGTGTGGCACTTGTCGGTTGCTTTGCTTTCACTCTTCTGTCCAGTTCATCCCAAACCGTCTCGATGGGGTTTAAGCCTGGAGACAGAGCTGACCACTACATGTTTTCAAGCTTACCATCTTGTTCTTTTTTTCCTTCGGTAGATCTGGCAGAGCTTGGACTTAGGTTTTGGGTCATTATCTTGCTGTAGAATGAACCCCTGACCAACGAGGCACATACCAGAGGGTACTGCATGGCACTGCAGAATGCTGTGGTCGGCGTTTTGGTTCAGGGTGCCTTTCAATCTATAAGTCACTGACCCTGGATGCAGCAAAACAGCCCCAGACCATCATGCTTCCTCCTCCATGTTTGACAGTTGATATCACACACCATCCTTTCACCTACTCGAAGGCTTACAAAAAACCTGGGTAGCCTTACATTTTGTTTAAAACTTCTGACAGTTCACCACTTACCTTTGAGCCATTCCAAGGTATTCGTTGGACTGGAACTGCATAATTTTCAATAAAAAACTGGAATAATTGAGGTGTCCTAAAACTTTTGACCGGTAGTGTATCTAGCCAGAGAAGAAGAAGAATATGGCGGTCTATGGTATCAAAGGCAGCCCTTCAATCAAGAAAGACAAGAACAAAGATGCTGCCACAATATATGGAGAGAAACAAATCATTCATCACAAAGGTGACAGCTGATTCAGTGCTATGCTGCCGTCCAAACCCAAACCGAATCGCTTTTATACGTACCTTATTACCTTGCAAGAAAGAAGAAAGCTGTTGAGCGACACTTTTCTCAAAGAGCTTTGCTAGAAATGCAAGGAGTGAAATCAGTCAGGATGGAGCAATGCAATTTTTTGAGAAGAGGCTTGATTTCTGCCATGTTAAAGGAAGTGGGAACATATCAGTCAAGAATAAATGAAGAGCTTGTTACCAAAACGCAATATATCCATCTCACTCATTTTGAGTTAATCAGCTTTTTCAGTGTTGGTGCCTATTGCATTTTATGGAAAAACACAAACTTTGACCATAAAAAAAACATCTTATAGTATGAATGGCTAAAAACATATTTTGTCACCATGTGTAAGAAGCACAGGGCTATCGCTCTATGGGATTATCTCAATTTTTGTAAATTTGGCACTTACTGTGTTTTGGAAACAAACTCATCAAATTATCTGTAAATTTGGACTGATAAGACCAGACAGGAGCTCATTCAGTAGCTTTGCAGGGATGGGTCTTGGAGATATTGATGATTTGGAAGAAGAGACAAAATTGGCAAGTTCACTCAGAGAGATGGGAGGAAGGGATTCTATCTGTTTTTAACTGTTAAAAAGGAGGTTCCATGTTATCAGTAACGCCATTGCAAACTAGCAGGGAAGTTGTTATGATTCTGCCTTGTGTGTTGTCTCGTGCTTATTTGTGCTTGTGCTTTACTTTCGTTCTATATTTCAGCTTTCATTTCGGCCGTCTGACGATCCACTTCCAATCTGCATTCTCCAGAGATGTTGCGTGACAGCCTTCAGCATGCCTGTCTCGTCGTCCAATCACGTTTCCTCGTTCGGTTTTGGCTTGGGTATTTCATTCATTTCTTCCAGCTGTGTTTAATTCCGGGTCTCGCGAAACTGAGTGAATGCGTTCTCTGATAAAATATTACTAACACATACTAACCAGCAGTTATTTCAGGGTGATTGTAAATATTTTGTCACGTAGTATTAACCTTAATTAACTCATTTAGCGAGTGCGTGTGTTTCTGGCTTCAGTATATTCCGCCTGAGCTGTCTCTGATTAACTGATTTAAAACCCTGTGCTTTCCTTCGCTTTTCTTATGGCGCTTTTTCCTCGTCACGTTTAGATTACCGTAATCTAAACTGTCTAGCTTGATTGATGGTCTCAGCGTCTTGTCTCGAGTCATTATCGTTAACTCGGTTCTCGTGTAATTGTTTATTAATCCCATGTGTTTCTGTTTGCTTCCGAGATTGCATTCCGAGTTCCCGCCTCCTCTCGAGGCTTTTCATGTGATAGTATTGGGAGCGGTATTCAGACGGATCCTCGTACTGACTCTGTTCCACTTGGTGAAATCCCAGCTCCTTGTGCCCTCCGAGTTTGTCCTTGTATGATTCCCGAGTCTCATAGTTTGCTGCGCCCTTGTCTTGTCTGCCCCGTGTATAAGTCTCCCAGTGTGTCCGTCAGTTTAGTTAGGTTCAGTTTTTGTTTTTCTAGTGTACCCACTCCTGGAGAGTGTATTTCTGTTTCCCCCTGCCTTAGGCAGAGTACTTCAGTTTTCCCATTTGTTCTGTGCTTGTGCACGGCGTTTTGTTTCTGGCGTGTCTGCCAATTTTCTCTAAGTGTTTGGTGTTCAGTAAACACTTCTGGATCCTGCAACTGGTGTTCCCCTGACCTCTCCTTACAGAAGTAATGATCTTCTCTCTAATTCCCACTATTTTCCACTTGAGAGTCAACAACTCATCACTGCAAAAAGAGGCTGGAATGTGAAGGTCATTTGCCACATGGTTAGTTTTGCTTGTGTTTTGAGCAGAAATTGAGAATTATTTTTATTTTCCACCACAAGCTTTGCCAAGTGAGAAGACCATGCTCGAAAGAGAGAGTGCATGCTTATATGCAACAAGGCTCCTTTTTCGAGCACAAAGGATTACCTGGAGTTTAGTGGCCCACCAGCTGCATTCTAGTTAGTGGGATTTCGTCATTGAGCTCAAGCCTGGTCAAAGTAAGGGGCTGGTCTCTTCTATCATGGTTTGTGAGGCCTGTGTGTATTTTGGACTTTTCTTTGTGGCTCTCGTCCCGGAACGAGATCGAATTCCTTTTAAACCGGAGTCTTTTCCCGGCTGGCTGATTGAACTGGGGCGGCGCTTCCCCAGACTCTATATAAGCCGGAAGTCCGCCATGCCTCCTTTGCTACAGTGTCTTTTTGTAGCTAAGCACTATAGCCGAAGATATCTCTAGTCAGGATTTGTGTGACTTTATATCTTCCAGTTATTATTGGAGTTCCTTCTGCCTCAAGAATTTTCCCTTTTCTACTTTTATTCTCTCTCCCGTTGCCTCCATTTTTTATTATACATCCTTTGGAAGTGCGAGTACTTTCTGGTGGTCTGTATAATTCTCTGTGTTTGTATTCTGTCCGTACTGCTCGTTCTCTCACTGGCTGCTGAACTTGGCCTCTCAATTTTACCAGCCATTACAGCCTTTGAGTAACCGTTTTATATTTTAATGAAGCATCTTCATGAACTGTGTCATGTAGAGCATTAACAAACTTTTCTGCTACACCGCTAATGCAGAAGGGGCTATAAATGGACTGTAAAAATCAAAATAAGTTGGAAATACTGCCATGATTTTTGTTGAAGTGGAGGCATGACCTGTGTACATGCCACTCTCTTGATGCGTATTCAGAATAGCACCAAGTGCCGATCACTGGTTAATTCTGTCTTGGTTAACAAAACAGAAAGAGAACTCAATGGGCTTTCAGAGAATGTATTTTACACACTGTTAATGGTCAAATGGGGGGCAATCAGGAATATGAAGAGTAGGCTAGGCGAGGTCGAAAAGACTGGTCTGAGGTCAATAATAGGGATGGCAAGTCAACTGCGTCCAGGCATACTAGGCAGGTGAAACCTTTGCACTGGAGTGAAAGAGGAACTGAAAGAAACCAGTCATCAACACCGCAGACCCTGGGAAAAGTGCCCCTAATAATATAATCTTGATTTTTAGTAGATTATACACCAAAGATGGAGGACAAAATCCAGCAAAGAGAAGACAGAGACCATGAACTTAAATACATAAAAAGACAATCAATACCGTGAAAAGCTGTGTAGAGGCAGGAAGTGAAACACAGAGGGAGGGAAATAGAATCAGACAATAATTAAATCACGAGAATAAAGAATAAAAGGAAACAAAACCAAAACTATTGAGGACAGCTGGATAACAAGGGGGAAAAAGAATTCAGGAAAATCCCAGGATGTTTCCGACATTACAGGGTGGGCCAATTGGAGCTACAGTGTGATAAGGAAATGGGCTAACAAGCTGGGGTCATCTGAATGCCTTTCAACCTTATCAATATCAACACTGGAGCTTAAAACCAGGTCTGACTTTGAAAATGTGTCAGGTGAACAACACTGACTCTGAAACATTTGCAAAGAAGGACATTAAAGGAGCATATTCCCCTCTAAAAGTGTAGGTTAAAGTCAGCCAACATCACTACTCTGTCATAGCCAGTGGACTGTCACCGGGGAAATAGGCTGAGCAAAGACATGGCTCATTCGTACAGCCAGCTGTGAGAACTTCAAAATAATCTATAGTGTGATTTGAGGACTGCGTGAATTGAGTAATAATAGACAGTATCTACGCCACCTCCTTTTTTGGACCAGATTTTCAATCAACCTAGAATGGGGTAAAATTTTTCAGAGGCATATATAGTTTCTGAATAGTATGTTGGTATTTGTGCATGCATTTTAAACTGAAACCTACTCTATGATTATGTTAGGACTCAACCCCTTATTACAAATGGGAAAAAAAAGGATTGGAGATTGACAATTCACCGATATTTGAGGAGTCAAACCAATATCAAACCACTTACTGTCCTGCACTCTAAAAGCAAGAGGTTTTCATTCATACCACATATTTGACAGTACCACATAGAAGGTCAACCCCTAAAATGTGTACTTGAAGTCTCGCTTGCTAATGAAGAAATGATGATAAAATGAATAATGAGACAAGAACTGAACTTTACTCTTTATTGTCTCGAGTATGCATTAATAGAAACAATCCAGTGTATTCTTATACCAGAATAATAATATCATACTTGCCCGCTGAATTACAGAGTATAGTCCCTTCTGTTACATGCTCTATGTTATTTCATTTTGTAGATCTCTGGCTCCACAGCACCATATAAGCAAATTTGCTTCCTATTGCTGTAATTCTGGGGTGAGTGGAATCCCACATATTCTTTGTATAAAATAAATACATTATACATACTGCAATTTATATCATCACTGTAAACATTGAGAAACAAAGGGGACAACTTTAAATATACCTTAAAAAAGAGGACTCATTCATAGAAAAGGAAAATATACACCCTGGGTTGCATTGATCGTGTTGCGAGTAGGAGAGTACAGCTGATTGTTCTTTCGGGACAGTCTGAATCTGAGGTATTGATGAGTTTTGTATTGTTTTTCACAGTGTACCCTTCTGTGTACTCTTGCTCTCTCGTCCCTGTCGCATTGTTTCAAACTGAGTCAACCTTGACCTGGTTGTTGTTTGTCATCAGAGGGGACGGTTTGCTCTTGAATCTCTCAACGGCGTCGTTTGAACTGTCCACGAGGAAAAGTCGGGCAGTGCAGAAGGAGATGATAATTCGCTTGTACTCCCTCCGAAAGTTCTGGTTGAGCACCCCGTAGACGATGGCGTTAAGGCAGCTGTTGAAGTAGGCCATGAAGTAGCTGGACACGAACAGCCACTCCGGGATGATGGGAGCCACAGCGTCTGGGTTTATGGCCACCGCTAGGCCGATGAAGTTGAGCGGCGCCCAACAGACGGCGAAGAGGACGAACACCACGAACATGGTAATGAAGTTCCTCACATCGTGCGGGGTCAGCTTAGGCCTGTTGTCCGGTTTCACTCGCCTCCGCACCTGAATTACCAGGACCCATATCCGCAGGTAGCAGTAGGTGACGATGAGGATGGGTAGGATGAAGTGGAAGAAAACCACGGCGATGGTGTAGGCCGAGCTGGCCGACTGCACGAACGTGCAAGAGTAGACCCGAGGGTCGTACTGCAGCGAGCCTACAAACAGGTTGGGCACTATAGCCACCACAGTCAAGACCCAGATGATGAGCACGTAACACAGGGAGTTCTTGTCGCTGTACAGCTTGTCGTACTTGAGGCTGTGGCAGATGTAGCAGTAGCGGTTCAGGGCGATGCCTGTGATGTTGAAGATGGAGCCGATGACGCTCACGCCCATGAGGAAGCCGCTGATCTGGCAGTGCGCGTAGCCCAGGTTCCAGCCATTATGGAAGATGGAGGAGAGCACCAGAGGGTATGGGTACAGCGCCACCAACAGGTCTGCAACTGCCAGGCTCACCACAAACACGTTTCCTGCAAAAGAGAGAAAAAAAAAAAAAACATTTCATGACATTGTAAGAAAGTAGACCGTCATTAACAATTGGTGTATACAGCTGGACAAATGTCTGCTGTTTTTGGTAGTTTTTTGCTCCATACATAAAATATAATTTAATTATTTAATGGCGTTTTAAATTTTATTTTTAATCATCTTTTTTTTTTTATTGTCCCAGTATTTCGCTCCTTTAACTTGACGTCATGTTGAATCCATTCAGTTCCAGCATGTTTTGGAGCCAAATATAATTGAACATTATTTATCCCCAAAATACAGTACTCTTGCAAGTTTTATTTTGTAAAGCTGCACACCTTTCCAGTATGCATTCAGGGTTCCTATCTCATGCTGAGAACTTTCAGTTAAATCTAGTGAAACAAAAGAGCTTGGAAGAGACAACCAACAGAACATTTGCAAAGAGCAGCCTGTTTGGCTGCACACATTAAAAACATAAAGGGCTAGTATGCAAATGTTTTATGTGCTTAAATGGCCTCACTTCAGAGCTGCTAAAGAATGAAAATGGTGATTGTGGCATTAGTTCACCCCACGAATCAGCCTCAAATTAAATGCGTTTCATTACTGTACGACTTGCGAATCTTGTTTTTGCCTTGGGGTGCTAAAATACTCAAAGTTCTGAGTGTAATAGTTTTCTGCGCTAATGTTCATCTCTATGACTAAAGCTAGTTTGCCACAAGATCTAACCGCACAATCCCATGATGTTGCCCTAAATAAAAAAGAGAGGAAAACAAACTAACACGCCCAGACCTCCGGCTGTGCACTAACAAAGCATTTTTTAGACCCTGAAATTTGCATGCACATCATGTGCCTATCAAGAGAGAAGGTGCGTATTTATAGTAATCTTCCAGACAAAGCCATCTATTTTGCCACTGCAAATCCCCATACAGACCTGGGCGAAACGAAAAAGCAGCGCGGATTTGCGGAATATTCGCTGCACGAAAATTCCGCGTGAAAACATGCACACCGGACATGCACACATCGGTGCGAAATTCCTTGATTTTGCCTTCCAATTTCGCACAACAGACAAACAGATCCGTGGGATATTTAATCAAATTGGACCATGAAAGCAGAAGCAGCGACGATGACATTTTTTTGCATGTATCTGAATGATGACCTTAGCCTCACGTCTACTTTTGCATGACAGACGGTCATCTCCGTAGCCGCCCAGCGTTTTCATTATTGATGCCTGGAGCTGGTCTTTCAGCTCGTTGTTCAAGTAATCATCCCGCCCTTAGTCATAGAGGACAGGATGCCGGAGAACAATATTGATGAGACGCTCTCCTTTGTTTGTCACCGTACTATGCGATGTGCTGAGTTTGTATCTAGTTTATGCAACTTTGCAGTTTGAGGTTTGAACGCTGTAATGTGAATAGAAACAAAGGATTTCATTAGCTAAAAGTCTAGTTTCGCAGATGGATTTTCGCGGAAGCTTAAGATAAGCGAAAAAATACACTGCTTCTTTTCACACATTTTGAACTGCTTCCAATGAATAAGATTTGAATTTACATTTTGCTTTGGAAAGTTAAGACAGAAGTCGATTGAGGCCTGTACCAGGCCATATTTGTTGACCATTTCAAGGTGCACAGAGGCAAGAATTCCAAGGTGCACTGAAAGAGACCTCAATGATAATGAGCATTGATCACATTTTATGGCAAATTAATGCTGAATTAGTGTAAAAATGGAAAATTAATACTGAATTATTATAAAGTCTGTGCCCTTGAATTGACCTCAACACTACATTGGCAGGGCGGGAGGGAATTAGCGGTAAGAAAGAGAAGGAGAGTTCTTCCTCACGGTATAGAAGAATTAAAGGTGATATCTGAAACTTTGATGGCTGCCTGCTCATTTACAGGAGTTACTCTGGGATTTAAACATGCCTGCCATAGCAAAACAAAGCCTTAAGCACAACTGACACACACTGGGTTCCTTTTATCTGCTCAGAGATGCCAGACATTCTTTTGGCAGAACGACCTTGACTGCTGTTAATTAAAAGTCACGTCCTTTCAGATCAGACATCTAGTCACCCCCTTTAAAAGGATTACCAGCCTCTGTGCTTACTTTGGTGCTCTATATGAAAACAGCTGAACGCTTCAATAGTGGGGGGAAAAAAATGCAATACCTCGTGATGATGCGCTGGGATTTAAGGGGGGGGGGGTGGAAACCATATCCTCAGGCTTCACATCCCCCAACACCCCCCCCCCCCATAATGACTCACCAGTTTCGCCAGAGGTACCTCCGGCATCATGTGATCAGAAAACCGTGACCTTGACTGAAATGTGTCGCTCTCGTCCGCACCACCTGCCACTCTGCTGTCAGAGACAGCATTCCCCAGCTCATTACAGACATGTCTTCCAGCTCAGTACAGCGATTACTGTGTCAGTCAAGGCCCACATTCAACCCAGGAGCCACTTTCATTTGCAAAGGCCCAGTGTGTCAACATCGAACATTTATAAATCACTACAAAAACTGTATTTATATGCTAATACCTAATCAACTTCTGATTTGAACTTCTCTTTATTTTATATTTATAAGACATGTAATGTTATCAATCACACATTCAAGTTATGCGATCAAACAGTCACTGATTACAACTGGAGATCGTAGTGCTAAAAGAACTTACGTCACAAAATGTCAATTTTGAGAAAAAAGCATCTGAATGTATAATACATCCAGAAAATCTGTTACATGAAGACCCCAGCGCTAAACGCACTTAAAAGTCAAATGTACCGGTTTTACCC
The DNA here is from genome assembly GCA_029721435.1 of Gymnothorax reevesii. Classification (NCBI taxonomy): domain Eukaryota; kingdom Metazoa; phylum Chordata; class Actinopteri; order Anguilliformes; family Muraenidae; genus Gymnothorax; species Gymnothorax reevesii. The sequence goes on along the minus strand of CM056574.1, from coordinate 23,033,097 downwards.
ACAATGACATTTTGATGCAGGGCGGCGCAAACTGACTGTGAAGCATGAAAATTCACTCTAATATGTTCCGGTAAAGAAGTAATGTTTTTTAATGTTGGCATGTTTCACGTATTTTTCACAGCTTCAAAAGTTCAACCTTTCTCCCGGACCCACTCGGAAACTGAATTGCTGCCTGACGTCGCGCGCGCCAAACGGAGACTTGACGACAACAAACTGAACTGAACTTCTAACTCTCAGTCTTGTGTCACACTTTGACACAAAAAAGCAATTGTCTTCATCAGCGTCATTAATTAAAAAAAAAAAAATCTACATTTCTCTGAATTGACTCTGCAGAGGCCACGGATCTGCGGCCGTTTGCTGGATGAGAAATCCCATCATGGCCATTTGCTATGGGGCGGCGGGTAGCATTATGGTCTCATTTCATATCCTCCAAACGCAAAACAAACACTCATATCTACAATACCACGGCTTCTACGGCTCATAAACTCTGGCTCATGCCCGATTTGTATGAAGCCTGTAAACTGATGTGTTGACAGATATCTCTACGCATAATGGATTGATATGCCCATTGCTCCCACGTACATTACCATGCAAACATCAAAATGCAAATGTGCCGTTTAAAGAGAGCTGTGATTCCCCTCAAGACTGGAATGGTGGATCCCGTTTGTTCATCTAGTGCTTTGGGGTCTGGGAAACAGAATTCTCTGGCTTACGAGCACATTACGCCCCCCCAACCGTATGGTGCCACCTGTCTCTAAATGCAGACTAAGGAATTTGATTGGCTTACGCTGAAGCTGTGGCCCCTCGGCTAACACCGAATGGTTGCTTAACTTATTACAGCCAAGAGCTATCCGATAATTTTTTTATGATGTTGGGAGTATGGAACCCAATATTGATCTTTGGTTTCCACGAAGAAGCACGAAAAATAAAACCAATAAGAATTTGAATGACAGGGAAAGCTTTAGTTGAACGTCACAGATTCCTTGGTTCGTCGTCGTAATTTTGAACTTGACAGCAGTGCCTGTCTGGTAATTTGGCCGAACCGTAATCCGTTTGCATTACGATGAATATTCATGCAATGGCTTGACACAAGAAAATACATTGGAAACAGATTTGCTGTCCTTGGGAAGGGGATTTCAATCAAGAACTGCCATAAACTGCTCTGAGGACCAACGACATTCACAGAAGTGCGCTGCGGTAATGATGCAGACAGAGAGCGGAGGACGTAGCCATCTGGTGGGGTTGATTACTGGCCTCTTTGGCTCACTGGGTTCTACCACACGGTTTTCCTGGGTTCATTAATGTATTTTGTGGTTTTACGCAATTCACACACACTCGCTCACACACGCATGCACAAACACAGACCCACAAGTGCATGAATGCACACACATCTACAAAAACACACAAGTACGCTCAAATACACAAACACGCATGCAAACACACTCTTGAAGAGGCGCACATACTCACCCAAACACATATTCAAGCCAGCATGCACAGACAAAGGCACACACAGAAGAGCACACACAAATTGAAGCACGTGTACACATTTACACACAAACGCCCCCGAAAAAAGCGCCGGTGTGCACCTCTATCCACAACGCTTTCTTCACTTCAACATCGCCCTTTGCTATTTTCATTGTCAAGTAAGTTCATCTCCATGTTGAAGAATACACGCAGTGAAAACACCTGTCGGAGATGCTCAGTCTCTCTGTGGATGAAACGGAGATGACTGAACACCAGCGGTGGTGCCACCCGCCATGTTAGCGGATTCCACACCTCAGCTGGAGGACATGAGATGACAGCACCGACCCCCGCAGAGATTAATAGGCCCCTGTGGTACAGCCGGAGGAAACTCCGCTACACTTGAGGCAGTGTTGGGTGGATCTTCATGCGCGAACCCAAATGAGAAGAAATTTGAATGGCATTTAAATTTAAATGGAAAGTGAATTTAAAAAAAAAAAACACTTTTTTTTTCAAAATTCTGCTGTCGAAATGTAAAAAATTTTGGTTAAATGGGTTTGTAAGTTTATTTCAGATAATAGTGCCAAGTTCTAAAAGTTTACGAGCAATATTATTGCACTTTGTTGCCCACAAGCAACAGTCTCCGAAGGTATATTGGAAATTTTGGCAATACAACCATGCCTTTAAGGGACTGAAAACGGCTGCAGCTTTTTCCCACAATTTTAAGGGAAACTTCAAGTGACATAACAATGAAACAAAATACTTCATTTAAAGACATAACTTTTTACTTCCACTCCACCTCCCTCCCACACCTATAAATCTCACCAAACAACATGATAAACTTAGACTTTCAAACTTTCGTAAATTGCAAATCAGACCAAAGACTGCTATGAGGAAAGTGTTGCAGCTATTTTTGTGTAGGCCAGCAAATTTTTATTTGTAGGCCAGCTGTTCAATTAATGCTCTTCTATTAACTCAAATCTATTCCTCCGAAATTAAAATAGAAAGAAGGTAGTAAGTCAAGTGTAGCCAATACGGACCGCATATATTGGAGTGCTGGTGTGTCCATGACCAGTGTTGGAACTTGTATGGTTTCCAAAAAGCAACTGCCTTTCATGTTCCGGCACATTCCTCCCAGCAACCACCCAGTCCAGCGTAAGTGATAAGGTGCTGCGCCAGTTACATCCCAAGAGCAGACAGACCACATCACTCCATCAGCACATTTAGCATAATATCTGGGACAGGGACAGTGTTGCTGCTCATGAGGCTCAGATGACGCAAGGTCAGAGGAAGTACATGTGGGAATGGAGAAGTGCGAGCTCCAGTCAGAAACTACGGCCTATGGATGTGGAAACCTAGAGCAGTGGTCTTCAACGTCGTTCCTGGGGACCTGCTGTGTATGCCGGTGTTTGTTCCAACCACAATTGTAATCAGCAGATTTTAACGAGCTGTTAATGTCTTACTTAGGTGTTTTTCACGTTTAGAGTTGTTAATTACTCTCTTAGCCAAATGTTACATCGAAACATCCAAACATGCTACTAAGAATAAAATACCCCGAAGATGGAGTGTTTATATCTATACTGCACGAAATTGCAACTATTATAACATTCCAGACAAATCAAATTAGACACTGAGGAAATCAGTAAACCCCAAATTAGGCTGCTGGACACAAGTGTTTCAAGTTCTTTCAAAAAACTTCAGGTAAACTTAATTAGATTACTATAACACAAAACTGGTGTGATTCTTAACATTTGCTTGTCGATTAAATTTGTTATGATGTGAAAATTAGTTTTCACCAATTAGGAGCCAACTACATCTTTAATTTGATTGGCTCCATGGCTTTGTCGCTGTCCTTCATCGCTTAATCAGAGATTTCCAGCCTTGATGGCACCTGCAGTCTCTAAAGAAGTTTAAACCATGCATAGATTCTCAAGGCTGTTTTATACTTGCAAGACATCTTACGACAGTGTCTGATGACCAAAATGATGCCGGAGAGACCTAAAAAATTTTGGACCGTCATTGTCTGGCACCAGTCAAAAATATGTTAGATCGCAGATACTGTCATTGGTTGTCTTATAATTTCATCGGCTGGATGGACCAAGAGTTTGGTGGTTGTCAGGGATATAGAAAGCTAATATGGTAGCATTTGCAAAATGATAGGTTAATTATGGTTATAAAGAAATTACCTCCATGAAGATGGCAGTTTGCACCACAGACATTGTCCGACATTTTGTTTAAGCCTGCAAGAATCTGAATCGTCTGATACTTTTCTCCAGATGTCTGTTGGTATATGTCGTATGGTATATAAGTATGCAGAGACCATAAATGCTTCCTCTATGACATCACCGAATAGAAGTACCTTAACTAGAGTTTTTCCTTTTTGCTAATTGCAGACCACCAATGCTATGTACGTGAAAACTTTCAACCCAATAATCTCTAACAAGAAGTACTGACATCGTATGAGGAAGAGTTTTCACCACCACCTCGGAAATCTATGTGTAGGTGACTGGGTGACATGTTCTTCTATCAGTTCAGCAGCTGAGATTAAACTCTTAAACTCCAGGGTCCCCCAATTGGGGTACCCTGAGACTCTCCGCAGCAAAATACCTACAACCCCGCGCTAATTAAGTAGCAATATAGTCATATTAAACATCAAATGAAACAGGAGAGCCTCTGCTACCAGCACATATAAGTCATTTTTACATACACCAAGCACAACTCAAACGCCAAGCATATTAATGTTCAAATATCAAAATCCGAGTAGCGTCAGAAAATCAACCCTCTCTCCACATTTCCATGTCTCCCTCTCTGATACTTCATGCTACACAAACAGAGATATATTGCTTTCATTTTGGGTATGTCATTTTCAAACAGAAACCTAAAAAAGAGGCTGGGGCTTAAGAGGTTAAAGAAATATCCATGTTACAAGTAATCCAATAATATAACGTACTTGTAGATGCATGCTCACAACCAATGATTACATTGTTAAAATTCTTCAGAAATGTCTAGCTTCTTTTCTCTTTTGTTTCTTACAATGGAGCAAGCCAGTTTTATCAATTTACATAACCCTCAGTAACCATTCAGATTGAAGAGGCTCCAAGATGTCCCACTTCCTTTCATAATATTTTGTGTATGCTGAATTGGCAATATGTTTTCCCAGTTGGATCTCGCGCTGGGTTGTACTGAATGAAAAATTACAGAAGATATGAAACATCAGTCACATGGCGACATCAAGCAGAAATATTAGCTTCCCTCGTAATATCAAAGAGCTATAGCTCTGTGATAAAAGGGGAAAGTTTCAACATTGCTATTCACACTGAACCAGAATGAAGACACACGGAGTTGCAGAAATTAATCTCAGTTATGCCAGGAACAAATTTTATCCATAATTCAGGCCAAGACGACATCACCTGATCCCTCTAGATACCACAGGACGAAGGGTCTCAGGATTTGAAACACAAATGGGTCTTTCTGGGCCGCAGAGTAAGCGATGACTGACAGCACTTTGGGTCACCCGTGAGCGAGGTAAACGATGGGATGCTTTTAGCGCGCTCGGGTGGGTATTCAAAGACACTACCCACCCCGTCGGCCCCCCACCCACCAACCGCTGTGGCGGAGCGCTTGGATCTCTGGGTCATGTCTGAAATAATTGCCTCTCAAAGCACTCAACCGATGAGCTCCGAGCTCACAAAAACAGCGGAAAGGAGGCCCAGGCTCGATACAGTTTTCAGTTTTGTGGCTGAGATCCTCTCTAACTGAATAGGCGCACTGAGGAAGGACAGCAGTTTTAAAATGAGACCCCCAGGGGTATAGTCTTTTACTGAACATTGTTAAAGCCTCTATGCCCCATACACTAATACTTCAGGCTTTTAGTGTCCATTCAGTTTCTCTAGTCTTAAACTGTCTCTCTGAGTATTCTTGCTGGCAAAATACCAATTCTTATTCTTACCTGAGACAAAAAAAGACATAAATAGGTTAATATGATATGCGAGAAATGTAACATGAAAGCCTCATTCTACTTTTGTCATATAGAGTGAAATGACAGCTGTAGGCACTCAGCAAATGACAATGGCTAATTCAGAAAAGGATTCCAAAAATGTAGCTTCAGTTTCAAGACTGCATATTTTCCAACTTGAGGGCAAGGTCTTTGTTTTCCCCCCATCAAAGATCTACCACTAAATGTCCCGTAATGCTCAAGTTTGTATACTCTAACTGAACTGACCCAAGAACTTTGCTGACTATTCCTTGTCTGTCATAGGCTTCTCTTGTCTGATTAAATAAATACAAGCCATGGTTTGCGATTCACGCTGTGTGACTGTGTTCCTACCCAAGGGCAAAAATCTTTGAGTTTAAAATGCTCTCGAAAGCATTTGTCTTCCCAGCTGACTGCAAAACGTCTAAAAATGAAAATAAGAGAGAGACAGAGAAATGGGAGAGAGAGAGAGAGAGAGAGAATGCCTCAGAAGATAAGTAATTCTCATTTACTTCCAAATTCAGGTCATTTTCTCCACAGTTAATGCGTAACTGACTAAATTCAAGCCATAGGGTCAGCATTGAAATTCAAAGCGCTGTATGCCAGTATATGGTCATGCATTTAATATGTATGCATCATGCTAAAAGAAATTCCATTTCATTAATATTGATGGAAGGTTTCTCAGCCACAGTGACATTAGGGCCACTGCCAGGCCAGGTTTGAACACAAGATCTCCATTATGAAGAAACTATGTGGTTTACTTAGATACGCGGAGCAGCAGCTACATGGGGAGCCATTGTGGTTCGCCTTCAGTTGGTCATGAGACCAAGACCTCAATACGCCCGCCACACGGTACCCTATCTGACAACGATGACCAGTCCTTGTGATCATTATACCCATAATTCCACCAGCATTATTTTTGAGAGAATTAAAGCCATTCGTAACATCCTGTCATTTTGCAGTTGCAAAACGTAATGTAAACAAGAAAAATCTTGCGCAGCAATGCAAATTGATGTAATGTATTCTTAGCGACATGCCAAAAAGGGGGGAAAAAAGTCATGAATTTGAATGAAATAGCTAATATATGCAATTGATTACCATTGATGACACAGCAATTTTCACAACCGGGTCTTTAAGTTGAAGGCGTCAGTGCGAAAATGGGCAGCAAGTTGACATGCGAAAAGCATGAAAAGCGAAGGTCAGTTGCTAATTTTACTGCAACATGTGCTCCATGCAGGATTGTTAAGTGTCATCACCCAAGGATCTGGTGTGTTACACAAGAGGAGATATTATCGACATGGGAACAAGGACCCTTTTGTATTCCTCTCTTAGAACACAAGTCACCAGTTCCAGTCCACATACCTCTCACTGTAGACGTATCAACAGCTCACAAGCCCAGTTTCAGTTACAGATAAACCGCACTGTTTGGATAGGGGCCCAAATCTTATCGCAGACTCATTACTGATGAAAACTCAAACTCATTGTATTGTTGTTTCTCACCAACCTAGAACCACATTCTTAGGAATTAGAACATTGTCATCGCCTTTTGGACGACAATTTTAAAGAGCTGCCCTCCCGCAAAAAATTGCAACTCACCTGCTCAGTATTTTCAAAAATATTTATTTTGACACTCGCAAAGAGTGTCACATGTGGTGTCTCATTATTTAGTAAGTCAATGATGGTCTGGAAGAAAGATATACGAGAAGGCAAAAATTACAGCCAGTATACTCTATTAGCAAAGCTAGATAAGATTTGCGACATTACACTGCAAAACACATCATACATCGTAACTGAAATCTGCCAAAGCAATGAAAACAAATTATTACGAATGAATGTCATAATTACAGAAGTAATCATAACACTATTCAATTTTAGTGAAATCTGCTGGGTTTGAACTGATGTCACAAAGCGGATAAGTAAATAAATATATATATATTTTATATAATTTTTTTTTTTCCATGAGTAATTTGCAGCCTGTGCACGCCCAGACTGGAGGCATGCTGTCATTCCATTAGAGATGAAACATATTAACTGGGAAAACTACAAAAATATGAAAACAGAGCATGGCTCAATGCCACTCTCATCTCCCACTCCTGATTCAGGCATTTAGTATTACTAAGCCCTATAATGCCCTGTGTATCATACATGATACACCAAATTTGAAGGAACACGCCCACCTGGTAAGATGCAACACAACCACGACTGCTCACTGTACCATATCTGATACACAGTGCTGCCACCTGGAAGGAAGAAGTGAGATTACAGGAGTCTCTGCCCTAGTCACTCACTTCAAGGTAGTAGCTCCCATGTGAATGGGAATTCATGAATTTCCTTGGACTTTGGCAGTGAAGTTTGCCATTCCAAGGTAAATATTACACAAAAACTTATTCTAATACATGTTACGGGATCGCTATAGATAGTAGAGAGCATATAAATAATTTGAAATTTCAAGTGTTGAGTTCTGGAGGGGTGCTGATTTTTGGCTGTATCAGACATGATACTCCTGAAATTAGAAGAAGTTCTGTTCAGCAATGTATATTTTGCTGTCACAAAACCTGATGATGAACAGTGGATCTGAATACTACCCTTCAATACTTCAAAAATATCACTGGGTCATATTTTTTCTATAGTGATGTCTGTGTCTGGGCATTATAAGGATAAAAATTGTTCCAAAATTTTAATCAGTGCATTTTTTCCCCCTGACATATTGAACTAGAGAAACCAAAGAAATTAAACATGTTACTCTAGAACTGTTTTGGGCTAACTTCCTTTACATTTGCATTTGATATTTTGTCATATTCTTAGCTTTCATATAATTCAAAACATACCTATGATCACTTCTTCCAATTCCACCTAGCTTGTATTGATAGTTTTCCTCCAACAGAACCTGATGGGTCTTTCATTCCCTACTTTTCAGAACCAATCAAAGTCTTCGTATGAGGTTCGGAAGAGAACAGGGGGGCGACCTGAAGTGTAATTGGTGTCTAGCACCTATTTCCCTTTCTCTCACCTCCCCCATTGAATTTTGGGAAGACAAGCTGACAGACCAAAGCATGGGGCTGTGTACTTTATTCCTGCCTATGTCCCACCAATGGACAATCCTTATTTCTGCTCTCCCCCTGCCAACAGTCAATATCTGCTGGTGTCTGGGACCCTCTCTGTTCATGTGATTTCATTTTCAGGAGCAAACGTTGAACAGGGTAAAAGAGTGAACCAGGGAGAGCCGCAGACATCCAGAGAGCATCTTGAGCGGAATATTTAACCTGAGAGGACCACCCCATTCCATCGTGAATGCTTACCACAGATAGGTCAGGCACCTTGATAAATGCAGGTCCAATATATGACTATTTCTGTGTATATATGCTTATTCATTACCAGGTCCTCGGGAGGAGAGGGTGCTGGCATTGTTTGTATGTAGCATCTCCATCTGCAATTAAATTTTTGTTGAGTTCTACATTTTATTAGGCGTGATTACAGTTGCTTTTACGAGTCCTTTTGGTTTTTGCTTTTTTTTTTTTTTTTTTAGCCTTGCAGGTCTGCTAGTTTATCACCCATGACAGTTTTGAAGATTGTGCGAAGCTGGCATCAGCCGCCCACAGCAAGCACCTATCTCCAACACTTTAGCAACTTGTACTCGACTGAACTGGCATGGAGTCTGTAATCCGTGACTATCTCCCGCTGGCAGGGACCATGGATTGACACCCACAAATCTTTATTCTCGATGATATTACAGGATTTTCCTGTGCCTGCCGAGTGCTGGTGTCAATCGCTAAAAGGAATTTCCCGGACAGCCTTGATGTGTGGTTTGCCCTTGTTAGCTGGTACCATTGACTTCTAACCCAGCTCACCCGCTGGAGAGCTTATCAACAGTTTGCTTGGGCAAGCTTATCAACAACTTGCTGGCATACTGGCATGGCATTAAAACTCCTCATGCACATGTTTTACCATTTTTCCAGATGTTCTGATGGCAATAAAGTACATAGTTTTTTTTTTTGCATCACCCATTTTAGATTCATATATATTCATGAAGCAAGTTTTGTTTACATGAATCTTTGAAATAAGGGACGCACTGGCTCCTTCCAACTGTGTAAATTCAAACATTCTCTGCTCCAAACAACAGAAACACGCAAAATTTGCCTCCTTGTACCTTCAGTGTCACATCGAAGAAAATAACTCTTTTAAATTATTTTCGTGTGTGATCCAGACATTGACTTTTTAAGACTTAGTAAAACTTGGTGCCACATTGGTGACTATTTTACCCTAAATGAGGTCATTCCTGCAGGCTATGAATCACTGGAAAAGCACACAGCTCTGGGCATGGTGGGGGGCTAGTGGTATTTTACTGAGATACTTCCAGGCTGATTGAGCGGCAAATTCCCAATTCCCCGACTCTTGAATGCTTAGCTGCATGATGTCTCACTCCAGAGCCCCTATTAATAATCTACATTTACAGACCAGCTTGGAAAAATTCAATCTTTGTAACAGATTTTTAAAATCTTCTCACAGGTTTGTGCTCCACACTTTCCAGACCGGTGGTACTTCATAATTTTTATACCCAGGTAGATGCCTCCAGTGCTCAGCTGCCATTGACGTCATCAACCTTCTGTACTGCCTCCAATTTACTCAGCATGTACAAGCACCCACCCACAAGCATGGCCATACCTTTGATTTTGCCATCACTGGTGGTCTTTCAGTTACCAACACAGTGTTCTACAATTAAGCATCTCTGACCACAGCATGGCCCTCCTGAATGCAATAATTACACTACCTGCAACTAGCGGCAAATGTTCCATCAATGTTCCAAGTCCAAATATAGAAACTCAACCCAGCTATCATCTGCTCTCCCTACCCTGTTGAAACCCAATAACAGCACTATGGGTGTCTAACGACTGCACTCTCCTCACCATAACAATCCCAGGCACCTGTTTTGTACAGTAAATTAGATGTTCAAACCCAGTGACTACTCCTCCGCCACTTCCTCCATTAATGACTGCAACTGCTTTACTGACTTTTTTAAAACAAAAACTTCAAACATCAGGCAAAACACCGCCTTACCGGCCCCTAACCAACCTGCCCCTACCGCTAACAATGTCCACTACGATGGACTAGCCCTGAATCGCTTTGCTGAGGACATACAAGCTGAGCTCTCCAACACTGTATTAAAGATTACCTCTTCCAGCAGCTGTATGGACCCAATCCCAATACCACTATTAAAAGCATGTCTAGTAGCTATTGACCCTACTGTTTGTGTAATAAACAGGTCACTGTCTACTGGTGAAGTAGGCTTCTCCCATAACCTGGCAACAACCAAACCTGTGCTTAAAAATGCAAATCTGGATCCTGAGGTACTCTCCAACTACAATCACATTTGAAACCTGCATTTTTTCGCAAGGGTCCTTGATAAGGTTATTACCTTCCAGCCACATTACCATCCGCAATTCCACTAGCTATATAAAACCTTTCTGGCTGGTCTCAGACCTTCCGACAGTTCTGAAACTGCTCTGGCAAGGGTTGACTTCCTAGTGGCTGCAGACCATGGTTTATAAATTTTGCAGGGCTTACGTGCAGCCTTCTACACAGCAGATTATGGTATTCTGTGTCAGCGCCTCCTTGAGATTGGAATTACAGGCACTGCTCTTGACCTCTTTCATTCCTACCTCATTGGAAGGCAGGAATATGTTGTCCTTAGCACTGTCACTGCTAGCGTCAGCAACATTACCTCAGGCATCCCCCAGGGGTCAGTTTTGGGGCCCCTGCTCTCACAAATCCATATGCTGCCCCAGGGAAATGTCCCGAGCAGCCAGAAAATCAATATCCTTTTCTAAGCAGATGATACATACACTTACCAGCAAACCTCCCATGCTAAACACATGCCATTATCACGGGCTACTTAGATGACATCCATCACTGGATTAGCAACAACTCCCAGCGGCAAAATAGCAGCAAGTCAGAGGTCATTCTCACTGGCACCCTCGTTTACCGACAAAACAGGCCGTTATCACCCACATTACCATCAATGGTCATCCCGTCTCTCTCTCCACATTTGTCACGAATCTGGAAGTCAACTGGGCTCAATGCTCTCATTTGTTTAACATATTAAATCTACCTGTCAAACCTCATTCTTGCACCTGAGAAACATTTCAAGATTATGATCCTCCCTGAGCAAATGAGATTCAGAAAAAAAACTGGTCCAGCTATTATCAGCTTCCGCATTTCCTATTGCTATTCTCTGTTCCAAGGCCTACCAAGCAAAACTATCCAAAGATTATAATATGTCCAAAACAGTGTTGTCCGCATTCTTACCAGAACACACAGCACATCACCTCAGTCCTCAACTCCTTTGGCTGGCTCCCAATAAACCGATGGATCATCTTCAAGTTACACCTCCTGGTGTTCAATGCTATAAACTGCACCGGCCTGTGTTCAGGAGCTCCTCAACCCTCAGTTCTCACCCCATACACTCAAGTCCAGCACCTCAAATCAGGTGGCAGTACCGTGGACAAAGCTGGCAAGCATAGAAGATCAGGGCTTTTTGTTGCTGGGGCCACAGTTGTGGAATCAGCACCAGGGCAGATTATGGCCTTTGACTCATTTGCTGTTTTAAATCAAATCTTACTACTCATTTATTATTCACTGCCGTCCCTTAGGGTCCTGGTTCATACTTTAAACCTGAGTCTCTAATATTTTGTCTCAATTTTTTATTTATCTTTTTTACCTGTTGGACGGATGTCTTCATGCAATGAGGTGGGGGAACTCTACTGACCAAGACCCTATTTAGCCAAACATATATCAATTTGGGCTTAATCACCAAAGCGGGGCCACTCGTACCAGGGTGAAAGATGGTAATAACTCAGAGGTCCGACATCTGGGATTCAATTTGTTTAATAAAAAAATGACTGTGCGGTTTGGGGGGGGTGGGGGGGTGTGAGTCATTTATCGAAAGGTTGGACAAGTCGAAACCCACTCCCATAACTAAAAATGCCCCCCCCCCCCCCCATCCCGCTCCAATAATATAGAGGTAACACAACCTCTCTTGATACTTCCTCATGTTTAAACAGAGCATTACTTACTCTTTTGTGGAGTCTGGGGTCTCTAGCTACGCTCCTTCACCAGTATGATGAATAACTTTGTACTGAGAAATACCCATCACTATCCAGAAAGAGAGGCCAAAGTGAGGAGATAGCCAATGACAAAGGCTTACACTGCACCTCACGTTACTGATCTGTACTTCTGCATTTCACTGTAAATAAATTTAGCACTCATCAAGCATCAAGCGAAGAGGCTTCTGCTGTGAAAACATGTAACCCCATACAAAACTGGCGCAATGCTCACATGAACCACATTCGTTTAAGCCAGTTCGTTGAGATGAAAGATGACCTTTTGCCTCGGTAAGTCATCTGGGCTTTTGTTCTCTTTCTGGAGAATTCCACAGAGACACTTTTACACTTGCCTGCCCATCATATCTCCATCAGTACTGAAAAGCTGTGCAAACGATGCAAGCTACCGGAGATTTCCAAACCTCCCCAGCCTGCCTCCAATGTTTTTCCTTGCTTGTATTAATTTTTATTTTCATGCGGCAAAAGAGAAAGCCGTCAGACTTTGTAATAACAATGCCTAAGCGCAATAGCTCATTGCTCTGTCTTATCGTTTATCTTTCACCCTAATAGGGCGGATTTCCTCCCTCGTTCCAGCCAAATTACCCCAACAAAAACACACACACACACACACACACACACACATAAGCAGGTCAAACGGTATGTGAAATGAGCAACAAATTGTTGGAGATTGCTGGGGGAAACCAGATTGCTTTCTTTAATTCAAAAAAAACGGTCTAACTGAATAGAACGGATATTTCCTGTGACTTTCATTTTGCTCAAGGTCAAACATCTGCCTATTTTACGATGCCAAAATAAAAAACTGAATTATTCTTCAAAAATGACAAAATACACACAAGCTAACTCACTGTGAGTGGGCCTTTCAGAGACTGTTTATCAGGAAAATCTTCATTGGGAATTTGAACAGTCATACAGCCAAACTCCTGAAAGAGTCTTTTTTTTTTTCCTCAAGATTTTATCAGAAGAAAATCTTTTTCGTAAAGGGAGCAGAAACATTTCCTGCAGAGTCTCTTTCCTGCCACCATAAATTAATGTCACCGATTGTCTTATTTGGCATTTTGTAGAGAAGTATTAAGGTCTCAAACTTCAAATAAACGGAGCAAAAGAAGCCTTCCTGTGGTTCCCATCCCACCTGTGACACCCAACCCAAACTGTAATGTCCACCTGCACCGATCTGCCTTTTCTATTTGGGCTGGAGTCCCGAGATGGTCAGTGTGCTGGCAACTCAAAAATAAGAGCCATTTTGTTTTCCTCCAGTGAAACTGAGCCATTCGGCACAATGGAAATCCAATGATTTTTTTTTTCTGTTCTTGGAAGCAAACATTTTAATTTCAGGGTAAAAACAGTCAAACAGCTATCGATAGTTTGGAAATAGTTTGGATTTGATAATTTGGATTTTTCCATAAGAAGGAAAAATGTTCGAACATAAGAAAAGAGAAAACAGGGGAAAAAAACTCATTTTGAGACAACGCCCGATAATGTGTTGAAAACAAAATGGCTTCGTGATCAGATTTTCTGGAATGTGCATGTCACAATTCTCTCTCTCTGAACTCTACTTTGGCCATTCAGAAACTCCCATGATCTCAGGGAAAAAAATAACCCTGGTTCAGAGAGTAAAGGGTCCTGCCCAGTATTTTGCTCGAACCACCTGGATATTCTCATGAGCTCAGTTCTTCAGCCAGACTCTAAAACTAATCTGTGGCATCAGCAGGCAGCGTTGATGGTTAAAAACCTGGCAGGAATTTTACTTTCTGACCTCTGGAGTCACCATCGTTGCCCAGGATTCGGCTCGTTAATTTGACTCTCTCGGACATAATTCCTCAGTGAGAGTCATTCTTTGAACTTGGTCCTTTAAACACAGATAAACATCTGCAGACTCATTCATAAATACCGTATGTGCACACGTTAGATTCCATATTAAATTTTCAGTACACATTAAAGAAGAAAGCCAGCATCTGGTCAGAAATATCCTAATTTTTAAAACACTAAACTCCATGCAATTTTTTCTTTATAAATTTTGAAAAGAATGCACACATTAAAATGTTTTCAATTTCAAGTTGGTATTTACAAATTCTAAATCTGCAGGGAGAAGGTGTTGTGATTTACGAAATGAACCAATAGCGAAAACCAGATAAATGCAAAAGGCAGGCTTTATTTCTGAAGGGGGAAACCCCCCAACAGAGCTGGCAACAGTACAATGTCCGCAATCCAAAAAGAAATTCCAATGGGCGTAATCCAGAGTCAAAACCAGGGCACCAATCACAAAATCTGTAGTCAGGCAAAAAGAGGTCAATAAACAAGAATGTGGTACAATACAGGGAATATGCAAAACTCGTTGTCAGGCGGTCCAGTCAGAAAGATAAATCACTTAGAATCAAGGCAGAAAACAAACGTGGCACAGGAAACTAGGAAGAACGATCTGACAAAGGAAGTGCATGAACAGACATCTTAAATACGCACCCGGGGTGAACACATGACCAGGGAGAAACAGGTGTAATCAATAATACAATAATCAGGAGTGACACAAGAGGAATAATCTAATTACATGAATCTGGCAAAAGCCAAAACGCAGACAGGGATTACAAGACAAACCTATGTACAAAACAACAGCTCCGGTCAAGGAGTACTAAAGTGTATAGATTAAAGAAAAGGAAAGCACAAAGTATTAGTGGAGATCCACAGAAAACTGCAGCAGAGATAATTAGGGATAGGCAAGAAGTCGGAGACTAGAATTGGGCGACTGCTGAGAGATCGTTAGTCAATTAGTATGTGCAGCTATACAATACCGAGTGCACGTTAGTAAGTTAGTAAAAATATACAATGTTAATACTGGTTAGTAATCTAGCGAAAACAACAAACTGTTAGTATGGGTTAGTAGATAGTAAAAGAGAGAGGAGGGAAGAACACGAGAGAATGAAGGAAGATTGATCACCCAGAAACCAATAAATCACCCGAATGAGTGGCACGCAAGACTAGGGACCGTGGGCAAAGACCTACATGAGACAAGACTGGGTGGACGAAGTGCAACGCAAGGCATGGCAAAAATAAACAAGGTTAAGACTATGAATAATACAAGACATTAAAATAATAAACCAGGAAATCTAAAATTACCAAAACACAATACACAATACTAAGAATGGTCAGAATAGAGCAGTGGTCACTAAACACGAAAATCAATAAGCATGGCTAGGCCAGGTACAGAACTTAAACAAGGCATGAGCAGAACACAGAAACCCAACAAAAGGGCCATCTGCTTTTTTGTGTAAAGGCACAATTTACAAATGAGGGTCCAGGTGGGATAAATCTAAATACTGATAAAGATTCTTAGACTAGGGCTGCATTTTACACACATCACAGTCAAAGTCATATGAACATTATCACTGTCACCAAATGAGACCTAATTAACATCACATCAACTTTATATTCATGAAGCTAACAAGAGCTAATGTGTTTAATGATACTCGATCAAGCACATTCTTCAGTCTGACAGCCTGAAGTATAGATGAGGAAGAATACGAAGAAAAAATAAATAAAATAAAAATAGTGGCTAAGCCAAAGCGCCTGCTTGGCCAGACATGGCCAAAATGGAACGCCCCCTATTGGCCAAAGTATCACTCCAATTGGGCTCAAAATCGAGCTTGGTCTAGACCTTATAATGCCATATACACATATGAATATGAAAAGGATCACTGAAAAACTGAAGACGCTAGAGCGCAGACAAACCAAAAGTTTACGCACGCATGCACGGACGTAGGACAGACCACCACTAAAGACCCTGAGCATAGCCTGAGCCCCTTGGGCCTTTTGGGAAAGCGGGCAAAAAATTTGAGCATTTAAGCTCGTAGAATAAGGGAGCTAGAGCTGTTTGAAGTCTTGCAGAAAAAGCCGCCTGGTGGCGAAACCAAGAATCACAGTCCGCCCAAAATCGAACTGGGGTGAGATTTTGGGCCCATATACATGCAAATAAAATGTAAAAAGGATCCGTTGAAAACTGAAGGCACTATTGCACTGAAAGAAAATCTGCATTTTACAACCTTTGACCTACATAACCTTGAAATTTTGGTCAAATCAAAAACCCATTATATCAGATGAACCCTTGCAGAACAACCTACAACGGAAATTTGAGCTTGTTAGCTCGTAGTATAAGGGAGCTAGAGTTGTTTGATGTTTTGCATAAAAAGCCGCCTGGTGGCCAAACCAAGAATTGCAGAACACCTGAAATCAAACTTGGGCTAAATCTTGGGCCCATATACATGCATATAAAATATGAAAAGGATCTGTGGAAAACTGAATGCTGTATTGGGCTGAAACGACAATCGTGGACGCACGCACGGACGCACGACCACCACTAATGACCCTAAGCACAGCATAAGCCCGATTGGGCCTGTCAGCCAAGCAGGCTAAAAATGAAAACAGCATCAGCACTGGCAGCAAAAGAATAGTCAGAAGTGCAGGTTAGCATGTCTTGCTTTTTTCACTATTAATTTCCTATCTTTGGACAGGGACCCAAATCTTGTCTTTGATTTGACAGCATATCAACACATTTGCATGTGCGCTGCCATAATTATCATGAAAAAAAGATGTAAAAGGTTTAATGCACCCCCTTTGACAAAATATAGACGAACCCAGTCTAGGAAAGGGTACAGTACAGACAGCACGTGGCTGCCTGGCCTTTTTGTGGGAAGTAGAAGAGGAGGGGCTTTTTTTTTGTCTTTTCGCCAGTTAAGAACCCGTCTGAGTCCTTTATTAAGCCTTCAATATGCGCTAAAAGTGTGCACCATTTTGCTTGACAAAGAACATCTCACTTGATTGGTTTTCTGTTCTGAATCACCTAGTTCTTTTGGAGTGAAGACAAGGTAATATTTCAACCATGCTTTGACCTACTTATGCTAGCGGGTGTGCCAAATTGGGAGTAAAAGCAAAGAAGAAGTTACCATATGGTTTTAAAAGAAATAAGCTTAATAAATTGAATTTTATCTAAGTGCACTCACATAGATTGCTCAAGTGATTGATAGAGCCAGTAGTAATACTTAAGTATTATAATATACTGTATGTGGGGACCAATTATTTCAGTAGAAGTCAGGAATACAGAATAATAATAACTGCCCATCATTTTTTGATGTAAATCAAATTATTTTTATTATTATTTTATTATTATTATTTTAACGTGGCACATGTTCGCAAAGAGCTGTGAATTTCGCGAGGTAATTGCTCTCCGTGTTAAAATGCACAGTTTTGGGCGGTGGGCTAAATAATTTTATGGATGGATTCACCCACAGCTTTTAACATCTTCAGAGGAACCGTCCTGTGAAAATTTTGAACATTTTTCGCCAATTTGTTCTCGATTTGGACTGATGTTACAGGGAACATAGCGGTGAAAGCGTATTCCCCTGTGTTTACAGAGACCGTTTCACCCTCTGGAGACCACACAGAGCTAGCGTGGCCAGGGTTTGGAGGGGTACAGTTCTTCTCACTGAGGCACTCTGATTGTTGCGTTAATGTAGCGCTAACCCCATGAACCCAATGGTAATTTAAACCCATATACTGCAGCGAAAGACCATTACAAGCTCCAAGTAATGGGTGGCTAATAACACATTCCGGGCCAAGGCGCGCACACACACACACACACACACAGGAACACTATAGACCAGGGCTGCTCAAAATTGGCCTTCAAATCCAAATCTAGCCCTCATTTTCTCTTCTTTCCGGTAATAAGCGGACAATTATTGCCACTGATTGGCCAAACTGCCTTCAAACCGGACTCCCAAGTAAAGGAATGGTGGAAAACCAGCAGTTCTCGGCCCTCGAGGAATGTGGTTTGGGGAGCCCAGCTAAATACAACAAAGTACATAACTCATATATTTGGATCCTTCAGATGTACATATATCATTCATCATCAGTGGCCTGTAGCATAGAATACAGTGGGGTAAGAATGTAGCTTACAGTTTTGAGACGTTGAATTGATGTACTCCAGCAAGACCTGTTTTTGAGTGCTAGGCGCGATTAGCGAGCATGTCAGATTAACTAGAGATACGAAGGTCATCGCCACTCATGTTCAGCTCTGAAGCTGCAAAAATAATCCCATTCTTTTTTTTTTACTCGTTATCTCCCCCAGCAAAAAACACAGTATAACTCGAATATTATTCCCTCCCAGCACAGCAGCCATCCTTTTTTACTTGTTCCATTCTAGAGAGGTTATTTTCTCTGGCTGCAATGAGGAAACACAATTGTTGTTCAGAGGGTGGAGTGGTGCTATTACGGGAAATAGGGAGCTACCTATTAATCTAATAATAACTGCTGAGGGCGCATTCAGGCTGACCCCACCCACTTTGACGAGGCCGAAATGTGCCCCTAATAACAATCGGATACGAAATGGCAAAAAATTTGAATTAGGCTGAGGTGTATTTGTGTTTTTTTTTTTCAATGCCTGTATGCTTGTTGCTAGATGGAATGTGGTGATGTGCTTTCCACACAAAGAGTTTAATCTTTGTATTTTTCACTATACGGCTCCCCTCCCAAACGATGTCCGTCAATAAATAACGGTGGGATGCGTACCATGCCCCTGGTCAAATGTGCACCAACGGAATAATGCCCCGCCCAAATATCAACCAATAAATGGCTGTGGAGTACCCCCCCCCCGCCTTATTACATCCCATATACTCTCTATCACTGACAAATCTCGACCCTCAAACAATGAATGCCAGAGGAGTACCAGCCAACCAAATGTTTATCTACTGTATAAATTTTAATGGATTGTTAACCCTCTCTCCACATAAATATTTCCCAAAATATTTCTACAAATGTATAAAAGAGTTACGCCCCCTTCAAAAAAAAAAAAAAAAAATGCTGTACGGAGATGTTGTTGACAGTGGCTCCCTTGAATAAGCATTAGGGTTTACGAAGTCTAACTGCCCCTGGGTTATAATGTGCATCATCAAACCGCACATCAAGCAGAATGAGCCGGAGCTGTAACAGCTGAAATTACAAATGGAAACAAACAGGCAATTGAGAGACCACACAGTGTATGACAGAAATGTCCACCATCAGACTAGAGACCATAGTTAACGAGTGGGGAGGAGGAGGGTAATTAACACTGTGAACAACGAGCGTTGGTCATTCACTTGTTTACTCCATAACTCCAGCAGAAGCATCAACGCTTTGTTTGCTTGATTAGAGCAGTGCAATAATGAGCATGCGAAAGAGGTTATCAGCGGAGCCAAGTTAGTCAGCCGGCCCATCTTTACTGCGCTCTTACCCAACAGCGGGGGGCGCCGCGTCTGAATAATTTGAACAGACAGCGTCGCCACAGAGCATGAAGTTTAAAAACTGGCTTGTTTTTTTCCTAATTTCATAGATTTTTTTTTTTTTTTTGGACAAAAACGGAAATGTAGTGAAGAGGAAAAACTATTGGCAACCTGCAGAAGAATGCCAGGCATTTGTGCATGTCGTTGTTGCACATAATTAATACCATGTTTAATGCAGTTATTAACATCTTAATCTCATAAGTTAATGCTTATTTCTCTAGATGATTTGTGAATGTAAAATCTGGCGTGTTGAATGGCCCTCAGTGGGCTGTAAGAGGTAAAACAAAACCAGCAATTCAGAGCAGCTCTCCACAGAACTCCACTCATCTAAATGTATTCATATTTCATGATCACAATATTAGGAAACAATGGGCACTCCATGCTTTCTTCCATGAGAAATTCCACTGAAAAATTTTGAGCCATTATACAGCCTGGCACAAATTTCCCTTTATTGGAACATCAATACTCTCTTTCTTTTACAGTGATTGCTTTTTACCTTTTAGAAATAGAGTCAGTAAATAACGTGGGTGGCGATGGCTGATATTGAGTTGAATTGCAGGACATGGTGGAAACTATGCAAATTCTCTAAAGTGAATCTCGGCCTAATTTATGAAGAACCTTTGCATTCCCCAAACCTGCTAGCAACAGGAAAACAAAAATGTATGCTCAGGGTAGTCGGCTGGAACTAATCATTGGTTGTCTTATAAGTTTGTCTCGTATAAAAAGGTTTCATGGATGCTGAAGGTCAAAGTAAAATAAGGTTTCAAGAGTGCTGTTCAAGGGAGATCTGCATTGCAGAAAAATCAGTACAAAAGCGCAGCAACAATGCCAATATGTAGGACACTGAGCCAATTAGAGTGACAGAGATGGTAACTTCAAGACATTGAGAAATTAAACCAAATACGGTCATGCGGACCACATTAAAAACACATAGCATGAGCTTAGACTCAGTGCACTGGAAACAAACCAGATCAAAGAGCACAGGGGGGTCACCAAGTTCACATGACAGCAACCTTTAATTTATTGGTTTTAAGTGTATACTGTGAATAGCCAAATATGCAGGTTCTGGAGTACAAACAAAGTTACTATGCTACCAACCAGAAACACAGCTGTCTCTTCATTTTCCTCTATTTGAAACACAACTTTAATAATGTTTGGTATCTACAGAGGACAAGTTGGTGCAGAGAACTTCTGTTTGATTTCCTTACATCGCTAGATCTTGTGAATGGCCAGAGCAATGGTATGAGCATGGCAGAAAAATGCAGTACACTACATGTAAGCCATCTTTGAAAATGTGAATATCCCATCATGTCTGTGTGTAGTTTTGTTAAACAGTAACAAAATATCCTCCATTCCTTCATTTGAGACCACTGATATTCAACAGTACTGACTTGTGATACTTCGTACATTTATACTTTAGAGAATATTACTTGCAAATTGCTGAATCCCTACAGATTATGGCAGAATTGTTATTATACTTGAGCTAAAACAGCTATTGCCTCTAAACTTCAGTGCAAACTATTCATACATTCCAAGTAAGGATTTGTTACTGAGAGTGTAAATAAGGTTCAAATAGTGTGCTGCGTGTGAGCCAGCAGGTGGCGATATAACAATCCTCTAAATCACTGATGTCCAATCTTATCCGCTAACAGCTGGCAAAGGCGCAGGTTTATGTTTTAGCCCAGTGCTAGAACACCTCATTCAACCAATAAACTAGTCAGGGGTTCAATCAAGACCTTGACTAGTAAAATAAGGGGCATGTTCAAGACTGATGGGTCTCATGCCTAGGTTTCGCGAGGGAAGACTCTGGAGTCTTGAAGGACTTACGAGTTCTTGCACATTTTCCAACATGGCTGCCAAGTAAAGTTTACATCAAATTCCATTGATAATACTGGATGCCATCTTGAAAAGCAATGTGAATCGTTCAAGAGGCAAGAACTTGCAGGCTCTTGTATGACCATGCAATCTTGAACATGCCCCAGGTGTATTAGTGATGGACTGTAACAAAATCCTTGCCCACATCAGCAAATTTCAAATAGGACTGGATACCCGTGCTCTAAATTAAATCACCAAAGCCAGGGGCTCCTAAACTCAATCCTGAGGCAGCACCTAAATTCTTTTAACAACAAAAAAAAAATGCACTAAATTAAGACAAGTTAAAGCTTATTGAAATCCAATTATGAGGATTACGGGTGGAACGAAAAGCAGAATACACAGGCGGGCCCCAGGACCGTGTTTGGGAACCCCTGATCTACCCCAAATTTGAGGTCTGACAGATTGAAACATATTCCCACTTTTTCCTTAGCAACTTTCAGTATGTTTGCATGACTTCATACGGTTTTCCTTAAAATTGGAAAAAGGAATTAACCTTGTCACTACATTTAAATTCAAATCATGGCCGTCCGGGATTAGTTCAATTCCAGGGGCAATGCCAGAATATGGGGAAGAATTTTCTCATCTCACGCCCAAACTCTATGGTAAAGCGAGCCTACCTGATTGGTTAATCTGTTACCTTACCAAATGTACCTTATAATCATAGCATTTACGTTTTCTGTCTTTAAAACAAACTTACAAGTGATCTTATCACAATGAAACCAGAGAATGAGATTTCCAAGGGACTTCTGGTGTTACTATGCTCGTCAGCACGTAATGTCTTTTACAATCACAGCTACGTTTAAAGCAATTGAGACTTGAACCGAGAAACTGAGATCCCATTTGGAGAAGGCTGTTCACGTTTTGCTAAAAGCTTGAGAAAAGATATTCAACCAATATGCCATAATGAGAAATTACATACCTTCTAATACTGTTTTTCTTTATCATTCTAGAAGAGAAAGAAGGCAGGAAGAAAAAAAAAATTTAAATGACTTTTTTTTTTTATAACTGAAATTTCTACATGCCTGCAGTGAACACCTGCTGTTTGGTATCAGGCCAGTTTCCGGATTCCTTCATGGCTGGCTGACTTGGCTTTGAAATGCCATGCTACCAGGCTACTGTGCTGGAAGTGAAATTGGAAATGCGCCGTATCCTATAAAAATCTGAATTCTGAACTTCAAGTCAATAACAAATGCTGCTCCAGGGGAGAAAGCTGTGACCAATTCCACAAGATGGCGTCATTTGGAGAGCTGAACCTCTCATGTTAGCATTCAGAGCAGCCTGTCTGCCGCAATAAAACCATATATAGAATTCACAGAAAGCAATGCTCCAATATGAATACAGATAATGCTGGCTAGACCTGCCCATTGCATCCAGTGATGTATTGAGAAACATGGCGCCCACACCAGTGGCTGCATAGCAATTATGACATTATACTATTGTGATGTCTTATCCCACCTGATGATGTGCCATAGGTCAAAGGTAAAAGGGGTAGAGCTAAACATGCATGATAAGTGCATTCACATGCTCATTTGTCACATAATGGGCAAAGGTTAAAATGTTCAAAACATTTTGAACTCATAGACTGTATAAAAAGATGGAGGCAGCACCCGGGTCTGAAAAGTGAAGCCAATGAAGAAATATCTAAAAATTGCAGTCTATTCAATGGTCAGCAGATGGCGACATCGGTGGCTGCAGAAAGAAGTTCAATGCTATAAAAGTCTATGAGAAAATTACCCTACCTACCCACCTGATTTATTATTTCAATAATGATTTTCCACAGTATTTTATGGTATCTATCGCACGTTTCATGTCTCCTATGATATATCATGATGTTAATTTTTGTAAATTATGGTCCCAAACAGACTAGAATAAAGCATAAAGCCTGATATACTTTTTTGTTATCGTCTGGTCCTCATCAGATATGGTCAGATCCATCAGTAGATCCACTCCTCGCTCCTCCCTGGATCTTCAATTCACACTCTCGTCCAATAGGGATCACATCCAGCTTCAAAATGACAAAATGGCGCTGTTCAAATAGCCAAAATCGAGGCTTCCTAAATGGTATGTCCAAACCAATGGGTGACGTCACGGTTGCTTCGCCCATCTCTTGATACAGTCTATGGTTGAACTCTAACTAAGTGCAATAAAGTAGCAGTGTGCACGTCCACCTTGTTTTAAGCCCAAGTGCAGGACAAGAATAAATATGCAAACTGAAGGCAATAAATTTACGCAGACTGGATTTTTACTCCCAATACTTTATTGACAAAAAAAAAACCAACATTTCAACCTAACAGGGTCTTCTGCTTAATGAAAACCCAGTTGGGTTGAAATATGGGATTTCAGTGAATGAAGTACTGGGAGCCATAATCCAGTGCATACAGTTATTACCTTCAAACTCTGACAGTAAAGCCAATTGCAGAAATTGTGTATGTATGATAATATGCGGGTGATATCATTACTGACCAATAATTGCAACAAGATTCAGTCAAAACTTAGTATATTGACAGGACGCTGATTCAGGACTCACACACGGAGGTTCAGTTTCAGTGTCAAACGATCTGGCTCAGTAACACACAGGCGACCTTCAGTAAAAAAAGAGTGAATCCAAACTGCAATCAGTTGACAGTCCAGGGGTCAATAGCCACACAGCAGAAATGTCAAAGCCAAGGAAAAGCAGAATAAGGGGAACCATCCTAAGTCTTAACTACATACATGATATACTTGGGCTGGAAATCTCGAAAACCATCCAGAATGGAAGATCAAAACCAGAGAAAGCACCGGATGTTGTGATTTACGAAATGAACCAATAGCGAAAACCAGATAAATGCAAAAGGAGGCTTTATTTCTGAAGGGGGTAACCCCCCCAACAGAGCTGGCAACAGTACAAAGTCCGCAATCCAAAATCAGTATCCAATGGGCGAAATCCAGAATCGTAACCAGGGCACCAAAAACAAAATCTGTAGTCAGGCAAAATTAGGTCAATACACAAGAATGCGGTACAATACAGGGAATATGCAAAGCTCAGTAGTCTGGCGGTCCAGTCAGAAAGATAAATCACTAAGAATCAAGGCGTAAACAAACGTGGCACAGGAAGAACAATCTGACAAGAGAGTGAACCATACAGACATCTTATATACACATCCGGGGTAAACACATGACCAGGGAGAACAGGTGCAATCAATGGTAACAATGATCAGGGAGAGACACGTGAGGAATAAACTAATTACATGAATTTGGCTGTAGCCAAAATGCAGACAGGGATCACAAGACAAACCTAAGTACAAAACAACAGCTCCGGTTAAGGAGTACTAAAGTGCCAAGATAAAAGAAAAGGAAAGCACAAAGTATAAGTGGACATCCACAGAAACTTGCAGCAGAGATGATTAAGGATAGGCAAGGAGGCGGAGATTAGAATTGAGTGACTGCTGAGAGATCGTTAGTCAATTAGTATGTGCAGCTATACAATCCCGAGTGCATGTTAGAAAGTTAGTAAAAATATACAAGATTAGTGTGGTTAGTAATTAGCAAAAAGAATAAACTGTTAGTATGTGTTAGTAAGACAGTAAAAGAGAGAGGAAGGAAGAACACGAGATAATGAAAGAAGATTGAAACCCAGATACCAATAAATCACCCGAATGAGTGGCACGCAAGACAAGGGACCGTGAGCAAAGATACACACATGACAAGACAGGGGAGACAAAGTGCAAAGCATGGAAATGAAAACATGGCATGGAAAACTAAATGATCGAAATATGAAAAATAATAAACAAGAAATCTAAACTACCAAAAACACAATACACAATCCTAAGAATGGTCAGACAGGCAGTGGTCACTAAACACAAGAATCCTAAACATGGCAGAGCCAGGCACAGAACTTAAACATGACAGACAGATGGCAGAATCCCAACACCGGAAACTATATTTATTTATTTTATTTATTTAACCAGGGAAGTCCCGTTGAGTTTGAAATCTCTTTTTCAAGGGAGCCCTGGGAGTTGAGGTGGGGAGGGAATTGGCAATTTGCACAGCCAATTAGATCAGGGGATGATTAGAGGGCCAGGTTGGGACTTTAGCCATGGCATCGGGGAACCCCCTACTCTTGTCCATAAGTGTCACAGGATCTTTAGTGACCACAGTGAATCAGAACCTCAGTTTACCGTCTCATCCGAAAGATGGCGTCTCCTTCGGTACAGTGTCCCCATCACTGCACTGGGGGATTGGGGATTATTCCACCAGAGGGAAGACTGCAACCTACTGGCCCACCAACACCTCTTCCAGCAGCAACTTGGTCTTCCACAGTGGTCTCCCATCCAAGTACTAACCAAGGCCACACCTGCTTAGCTTCAGCCACACAGCTGGGGCAGATCAAATTTTGGTATGGCCTGTGTGTGACTATAGCTTGCAACAGACTCGCAAAATAAAAATGCAAAACTAGAGGCATCTATAGGGGAGAAACTATGAAGGAGCAAATGGAAATCATGCGGGCAGGAACAAGGAAGTGTGACTGCGGGTACAGTTACAAACAAGGGAATGAGCGAAATCATTATTAAACAGAACAGGAGGGTGAGTGAGGAAGTGTAAATAAAAACGGAGATGTACAAAACTACACAGGTGAAGGAAATAAGCACAAGAAATTAAACACAGTGAATTAGGAAACAGTATAATGCTCAAATAAACTGAAAACTAAAGAATAAACTAAAAAAAACAACAAAAACAAATATCAGATTCTGGCATAATGGTTGGACTGTTTACAGCCTAGGAGCAAAATTGAAGGCAATTAGTCTGAGGGATAGTCTGCGGTGTGGTCTATTTATGTTCATTCCTGGATTCTGAAGTTCATTGAAAGTACTGCACTGGTATCAGTAATAATTTTTGTTAAAGTGTATCTGTGCCAATGCCTCTAGACCAGGGCTGCCCAACCCTGTTCCTGGAGAGCTACCATCCTAAAGGTTACCACTCCAACCAAAGCAAACCACACCTGCGTTCCCAGTTAGAGATGTTGACAAGCTGCTAATGAGCTGAATCAGGTGTGTTGAATTAGGTTTGGAGCAGAAAGCTACAGGATGGTATCTCTCCAGGAACAGGGTTGGGCAGACTCGCCCTAGACAGAAAGTTGTGCCAAATCAGTTTGGAAGCTCAACAACCAATGGGGAAAGTACACTTGGCTTGCCGACCAATGGTGTAACTTCATCAGTCATTCAATCGCTCAAACACTCACTCAAACAGCCACAGGCACTTGTGCGGGTGAAGCCAAAAATGTAGGTACTGGCCTAGTTTATTTGTTGCATTATTACTGTGTGGTGAAAGTAAACTCGAACTGTCTCCATCTTTAGTCAGCATCTTTCATTTTATAAGCACTGGCGTAAATGTTAGCCAGTATGGACAGATGGATATTAGTTTTTACCCTCGGCCCAACTTCAGGCCGGAGGGTATTGTCATCAGTTTGTCGTCTGTCTGTCTGTCTGTTTGTCTGTCCTTGTGTGCACCTCTAAAGTCAGCATCACTAAACTAGTTACCCATGCCAAAAAATTTGCGGTGATGTAGGGAATCCAGACCAGGAAAGACTTCTTCAGATCGGACCATTTTTTGGGGAAAAACGGCATTTTTGAAAAAAACTTTGTCGTGGACTGATTTTGATGAAGCATTTGAGCTAGGGGGTTTATACCTGGGGGAATGATCATATATATGCGGGGCTCTAGATTAGTGAAAAAAATAGAATTTTCCAAAATTTTTGTGGGACTTTGGGCATTTTTGTATTTGTAAATGTATGTTCTGTGGAATTCTACTTTGGTTATTGTGTAATTGTTCTGGAACACTTCATAAGTCAGGCCGAGGGTGTTCAAACGCGGGCGTTTCTTGTTGATACTGGCAAAAAGAAGGCAGCAGAGCAGAGAGGTCCTTAGTTACCATTGAAAAGACAGGATTACATAGCAAAGAATCTGACTCCCCATTCAAGGCTTTGCCAAACAATCAATTTGAGAACACCGCGTGACATCTCCCTCAACAACTCAAGGTCTTCATGAAGTCTCCATAAGAGCAGAGAGACTTCAGTCGTGGATTTTTTTACATTCCAGCTGACTCTCTCACTCTGATTACATAAGAATATTGTTTTCCCTCCTTGGTGACGGGCAATGTCCTTGACAGCCTCACAATCAGACAAAGGAGGACACCACTCCTGGAAGGCCAGATGAATGCATGTTTCTGCTCCAACAAATTACCCCAGTCAGATAGCCTGGCTAAGCATTTTGTACAGGGGCACAAGGAATATATTGAGTTGTAATGCATGTGCTTATCAAGTTAAGTTACAATCATAGTGAATTTATGGTGCTCATTAAAGCTGAAAGTTGACATAAAATCAGAAATGGATTCAGCTTTGAGAACAACTTTCACCAATGAATGGATGCAGGTTTAGCTTGGAGCACAACTTATCAGTTTGAATGCCAACCAAACCAAACGCCATGAGAAAGAAGGGGAAAACAGAAAAGACTGAGAGATGATCCACCCCAAATGTTATGGATTATCAAAAGCACACAGGGCCTGGAGGGAGAAGTATGGAGTAAACATCACACTCCATCATTGGAAGCCAGAGTATGGAAAACCTACTTAAAATTAAAGCCAGATTCCCAGATTAAAAGCTCATAATTAAAACTCATTGCATTAGGAGCATGCAAATATAAAGTCTTAATGTAACCCAAGAATGAAAACAAAAGGCTGACTGAACTAGTAGGACGCTCTCAGTGAGGAGCATGGTTAAATATAAAATAAAGTCCCGGCATACCATTCTTCCCCAAGTTTTCACAGACAAACGAATCATAGATCTGAGACATTTAACATGATTTTCAAACTGTCAAACTCAAATAATACAGTTCTTAGTATTCTTTCCTGAGTCTCCATAGAAGAACCCTTTTTTCCCCATATTTCTTTATGAAGACTCAATCATCGATGTGAAAAGTACGAAAGCTCCTCAAGCTCAAGTTCTGATTTAATAGCCAAATATTTCACCTGTCATGCCAAGCCATCGCTGAGCTGCTCGATGCAACGGTTAAGCCAGAACTAAGAATAGATCACACCTGGATAAGCTACCATTGGGAAGTTGCAGTCGCAGCAGCTCAGTGTGAGGCGTCTTTAAGGAGTGAATGGTTAAAGAGCTATAAAGTTCTCACTGAAATTGTAGTCCAGCTGTATCGAAAGAGTAACAGCAACACAGGGCTGTACATTCATAAGGTTGGCTTCACAGGCCTATCTGGTTTGCCAATTTGTTTCTTTGTCGTGTAGCGAGACGTTCCGCAATTGTTCAGCGATGTCATTTTACACACCATTCCCTTCTTAGCACATTGGAGGAATCAAAGCACATACCATTCATTCATACCAATGGGCAAATTAGACTTTCCAATGAGCTTATCATGCAGTCTTTAGACTGTGGGAGGAGAACAGAGCACCTAAAGGAAAACCCAGATTAACACGGGGAGATCATGCAAACTCCGCAGAGAAAAGCCCCCAAGCCGCCCCTGGCAACACAGCCGTTGGACACCGATGCAAATAAAATTTAGCCAGCGCGTAGCATCTACACTTCCTGTTCACATCAGTCAGTTTGTAAGCTGACCAATATGAAAAAAAAAATCATCTAAAATTGCTCGTGATCGCCGGATTATAAATGTGACTGTTAAGCGTTGGAGGACGTGACCATGTGACCAAAGTTACTGGGGTGAAAGCAAATGAACTGGCCGGGTGGAAAGTGGCATATGTGTGAAGGTGGTTGCGGTAGTGTGCAGTGTACTGATTCTAATGAGGAGCGCCAGTTGGTACTGGCCGGCTTAGTTTTAACAGATGTTCAGCGAACCACCTGCCGTTTCATTATAACGCCCGATAAATGTGGGTTTTTTTTCAATGTTTATCACCGATTTCGCTCATCCAGCTGCTCTTCAAATGAGATGAGGATGAAATCAATAGAATGTTTGTATATTCTCAGACATGACCTCCATGTAACCATGGTGATGAACAATCACTAAATCAGCTCTCTGATTGTTTCTCTAAGTATTCCAGACACTATTATAAGAAAAGTGAAAGCATGCCATTTCATTTTGTTTACGATAATTGTACATCTAATCACTCTCTGAAATGCCTGACAACTGTTAATTAGTTTACATTAGATTCCCATGAAACAGTAATGCATACACCAGGTAGGCTTTATGCCTATGATTGTCACAAAAAATGATGAATGTTATTAGATAAAAATTACGTATGATATATTTTGTAAAACACTTTCAGGAAGAAAATCTGAAAATGCAAACAATTAATCTAAAAAAAAGAATTAAAAAAACTTTGATCTTCTAAGTTTGTTTTACACACATTAAATCTATATGGTGCTGGACTGAAAAGTGCACCAGCCTACAACTAAAAGGACAATCCGTCATAAGCTGTTTACATAATGTGCAGCGAGAAGCCCTCTCCTTTTGTTACTGTAATGCCTGACTGGCCCAGGATTAAGCTTTGGCTTAATAAAGATACATTCTCCCAGAATATTCTGGAACAATTATATCTTGCATTTTGGAATGAATGAATGAGCAACTGCATGTTGCCATGAATTGTAGACCCCAGAATTATTGGCAGCCCTGACTAGAAATGCTCAAAAAATGCAATTAAAGAATACATTACTAAGATAGACTCAAAATGCAAATACGTGAAAATTAACACCAGTAAAGTTTCCTAGTCATTGGTACCTCTGGTTTAGTATTTGTTGCAACCGCCTCTGGCAAGAATAACAGAATGGACAAGGATTTAGTTGTTACGTTCGCAGAAGGACACCAGTGGCAAATCAGATGAAGGAGATTTATTAAACTGAAAAACAAACAAACAAACAAACAAACATGGCACTTGGGCTCACAAAAATACCACAACTGAACAGGGGTGCATTCATGGAAACCACAGATGCTAACTTACATAGTTGGGCCCATCGACCGTGAATGAACGAACTGTGTAAGTTGCTAATTTAGTTAGCAACTACGCTTTTGGGAAACGTGCCCCTGGATGGTTCTGGGGTAGGGTAATTTGAACATGACACCAAAACAGGGCATGAATACAGGCGGGAAAAAAATCAGCAAGGCCGTATGCAGCATGGAAAACACAACGGACTGATTGACAACTGGAATGCCTCCACAAAATATAAAGGGACAAGGCTTGATCAAGAACGAACACCTGGGCAGAACAGGGAGGGAACAAGGTCTAAGTCAGAGACATAGGACCAAGGCTTAGTGAAATAACAAGGCCATTAAGAAAATGGGCGTGCTCAGCTGAGTACCAATGAGGTATGCAGTTTGAAGGAAGCGTGAAAAAGTTACGCAGCAAAGTAAAGCAAGATCTGAAATAATATCAAAGCGGGAATTCACAGAAATTAACACTCTACCTAAATTAGTAATGTTAGTTAAGTGCCTTTTAGTAACTAAAAACAGTTAATTGACTCTAAGATTAGAAAGACCCGAAGCCAGAACAACACTGAAGGAAAGAGGAAATCCCGCAGCCAGCCAATAGGAAAGAAGCAGTGCATGCACTCGAGAAAAAACAACGTGGACAGGAACGCTGACATGAGGAGGATTCCGTTTGGCAGTACGGGACAAGACCTGGAACAGGCAAAAATGCAGACAGATCATAACAAGAGTACTGTTTGATAAGGTAACGGTACACATTAGGAGGGATCCTGGATCACTCCTCTATGCAGATCTTTTCAAGATACTCGGGTTTCATATTCTAGGGTTTGAACTTATGAACTCCTCAAATCAGTCAACAGTTTTTCAATAAGATAGAAGTCAGGTGACTGGGAAGGCCATTACAGAACATTGATTTTATCATCATGGAACCACTCATGTGTGGTGTGTTTTGGGTCATTGTCTTGCTGGAAAGTACCTTGACAGTATAATCTGAGCCTTCTGGCAGAGGCAAAAAGATTGTCGACCAAAATTGCTTGATACTTAGAGGAATCTATTGAGCCATTGACCTTAACCATTGCCTCAAGACCTGTGGAATTACATTGGCCGCAAAACATCACTGATCCACAATCACATATCCCGCCATAGATATGGGGGGCTTTTCCTTGTATGCATCTCTGTTCCGACCCAAAACAAGCTATAACTCAATTTTGGTCTCATCTGACCACAGCATTTTTGTGCAGTCATAATTTAAATTGCCTTCGGTAAATTCCACATTGACTGCCTTCTCCAGGGATATAAATGGCTTTCTTCTTAGAACCGCTCCAATGAGCCTGTGGTTATGGAGGTGGCATTTAAAGGAGCTTTTTGTAACAAGCAGACCATAAGATGCCACCAAAGGCGGTAAATTCTTTCACAGTTGATTCATGCCAATTTTTTTGCTTCTCGCAATAACCTCCTTCCCATCCCAGAAGGGAAAATGCCCTCGAGTATTCTACTTTTGTACTTGTCAGGTTTTGCAAGTTTACAATTTATTGAGCCCTGACAGTGCTCAGTGGTAAATTATATAATCTTGTGCAAATCTTTTTGTAGTCATGATTTTTGTAGCCACGGATTTCTGAAGGTCTACAGACATCTGCCTGCTCTTTTGTTTTCTTCATGTGTGAGATCTCTTTTTTATGCCCGAGTAAAACAGGAAGTGATTTTATGACAAAATATAGCAGCAACTAAATGTTGATTTTCATTCCTGGAATAAATGTGGTAGATTTTATGGACAACATTCTTTCAGGGTGTCTTTTATTGTGAAACCTTGATTGGAGTAAAGTGATTCTTAATTAAATGCATAATAGGTTCTATCAGGAAAAAAATTATAATCATAAACTGCAGTAGGCCTGGGCCTATTTCTCACATGTTCATATTGTGCAATGTCTCCTTCAAGTAACCCAAAAAAGTAAGCAGATAAGTACAATCCCAATTCCGAAATAGTTGGGACGAAGTGTAAATTGTGAATAAAATCAAAATGCAATGACTTTCAGATCACATGAGTGTTATGTTATTTACAATAGAACATAGATAACATTTCAAATGTTGAAACTGAGACATTTTACATTCTTATCCACAAAATGAGCTTATTTCAAATTTTCTGGCTGCAACAGGTCTAAAAAAAGTTGGGACATAGGCGAAAAAGAGCTGAAAAAGAAATTAATATATAAGAGAATCAGCTGAAAGAATATTTAGCAAGTAATTAAGTTAACTGGCATCAGGTGTGTAACATGATTGGTTATAAAAGTGATGTCTTAGAGAGGCTGAGTCTCTCAGAAGCAAAGATGGCCAGAGGCTCTCCAACCTGTAAAGGTTTGCATAAAAAAAAATGTGTGGAATATTTTAAAAACAATGTTCTCCAATGTCAAATTGCAAATGCTTTGAAGGTCTCATCCACAGCGCATAACATCATCAAAAGATTCAGAGAAACTGGTAAAATCTCTGCACATTAGGGATAAGGCTGAAGACCTTTACTGGATGCACGTGATCTGTGGGCCCCCAGACCCCGCTGCATCACTCACAGGCATGGTTCTGTCATTGACATTACTAAAAATGGGCCCAGGAATACTTCAAGAA
The DNA here is from genome assembly GCA_029721435.1 of Gymnothorax reevesii. Taxonomy (NCBI): domain Eukaryota; kingdom Metazoa; phylum Chordata; class Actinopteri; order Anguilliformes; family Muraenidae; genus Gymnothorax; species Gymnothorax reevesii. The sequence continues at coordinate 22,999,829 of CM056574.1, read as the reverse complement.
ACCACTGTCAGTAAACACAGTCTGCCGTGCCATCCACAGATGCCACCTAAAACTCTATCATGCAAAAAGGAAGCCATTGTTGAGCATGATCCAGAAGCGCTGCTGTGTTCTGTAGGCCAAGTTTCATTTAAAGTGGACTACAGCATAGTGGCAAAGTGTGCTGTGGTCCGACGAGTCCAAATTTGACATTCTTGTTGGAAATCATGCATGTCCTGTCCTCCAAGCTGGAGAGGCGAAAGACCACCCCTCCTGTTATCAGCATTCAGTTCAAAAGCCAATATCTCTGATGGTATGGGGATGCATTAGTGCACATGGTGTGGGACACTTGCATGTTTTAAAAAGCACCATGAATGCTGAAAGGTATATAAAGATTTTAGAGCAACCTATTGTCCCCTCCAGACTACATCTATTCCAGGGAAGGCCTTGTGTATTTCAGCAGGACAATGCAAAACCACATACTGCAGATATTACAACAGCATGGCTTGTTAGAAGAGTCCATGTGCTGAACTGGCCTGCCTGCAGTCCTGATCCTTCACCGATTGAGAACATTTGGCGAATAATTGAACAAAAAGTCCGTCAAAGGAGACCCAAAACTGGCAGCTGGAAGCCTGTATTAAACAAGAGTGGGATCAAATTCCAATGGCTAAACTCAAGAAACTTTTCTCCTCAATGCCCAGATGCCTCCTCTCAGTGTTAAAAAAGAGGGAATGCTTCGCCATGGTAAACAGGCCCCTGTGCCAACTTTTTTGAGATCTGTAGCAGCCATCAAATTTGAAATGAGCTCATTTTGCAGAAAAAAATTTGTAAAATTTCTGTTTCAACATTTGCTATGTTATCTCAGTTCTATTGTTAATAAAATACTGGCTGGTGTGATTTGATAGTCATTGCATTTTGATTTCATTCACAATTTACACTTTGTCCCAACTATTTCAGGATAGGGGTTGTAAAGAAGTAAGTAAGTACATAAAGAATGGTATTTCAGGCACTGCTGAAAAATGGCGTGTCTACACTACGCGTTGTTATATAATGACAGACTCAACAGGAAAGAGTTAAATCCACATGCCTACCACACAGCCAACAGAGAGTCCAGCACTAGCAAACACCGGCGTTTCCATGTTTCTGACACCTGGATTTTACCAATTTTAGTGGTTTTAGCAGTTAAGATGGTTAATAAATCAATACAAAACTATGCAGACAATAAGAGCCCAAAATGACCAAATCTACGCTTCCACAGAAAGCATTTTCTAAACTTCCATTTAAAGGACAAGCAGTAAAATGCACTGTTACAAACTTCATGAAATATCAGAGAATTGCTCTCATTTCGTATTAACCCTCTTTTTGTTTGGGGTCCCAATTTTTTTGTTTAACACAAGTCTATGCACAGAGACAGATAGACACCATTTCTTTATTTCATAGGCAACATCTGTCATGCTAATATGGGCTATATACACTGCCTGGCCAGAAAAAAAAAGTTCACCACCTGGATTTAGCAAAGCAAAAAGGAAACAGCCTTCCATTGGATAAATATTGCACAAATTAATATTTTTCAGCCCACAAAAAGTTTTTTAACCCTAACTGATGCAGTGAGTAGCTTCTTATTTCTTAAACAACCATATCGGGGGACATCCTGTCATCGTGGAAAAGATGTTACTCTGTTTCAGAGGGGTCTAATTATAGGCTGAAATCAAGCAAAGAAACCAATTAAGAAGATTACTGAAACTGCTAAAACTGGGTTATGTCCTGTCCAAGCATTATTAAAACCCGGAGGGATAGCTGGGAATCATCATCTTCGAGGAAGAAATGTGTTTTGAAAAAAAAAATCTTGAATGGTCGTGATCGGAGATCACTTCAAGTGACTTAATGGTGAAAGTAAGAGCGTTTCCACATGTACAATGTTCCTCGTGTTGGAACAGAGCTGGGTAAGACTACTTTTAATTGTACTGTTCCTCCTCCCAACTGGAATCTGCTGCCAAGTGGGCTGATACTGAATGAACTAGTTCCTTCTGAACATTTAAAAACATTGATCAAATCCTTTTATCAAAGGAATTGTTGATGTATTTAGTAAATGTTTTTTTTTATAATTGTATGATGGCAATTTCTATTTCTGGTATTACCATTTTAATTTCCTGAAATACGATCTTTTAATTGAATTTAATGCAGGGTCCCCTATAAAAAGGATTTGTTAGTATCAGTCAGGCCACCTGCTTAAATAAATCTTAATAATATAAAAATGCATAGAGAACTCAAGAGACTGGGACTAAACAGCTATGTAGGTTTAAGGAAACCATTCATCAGTGAGGTTAATTGGGAAAATGCCTTCAGTTTGCTAAGGAGCATAAAGATTGGATTCTGGAGCCATGGAAAAAAATCATGTGGACTGATGAGTCTAGAGTGACCCCATTCCAGAGTGATAGGGGTTAGAAGAGAGGCTGATGAAGTGATGTACCCAGTGCCTGCTGTAAAAGGCTGTGGGGGCAGTGTTATGATCTAGGGTTGCTTCAGTTGGTCAGGTCTAGGATCAGCAATGATATTTACAAAAAAAAAAAAAGGTCAGCTGACTACCTGAATATACTGGATGACCAGTTTTTCCATCAATGGATTTTTTTACCCCTGATGGCACGGGCATATTTCATGATGACAGTGCCAGGATTCATCGGGCTAAGATTGTGAAAGAGCAGATCAGAGAGCATGAGACATAATTTTCACACATGGAGTGGCCACCACAGAGCCTGGACCTAAACCCAATAGAGAATCTTTGGGATAACTGTTATGTTGGCGAAGACTTTACGCCGCAGTCCAACTCCTCCACCATCAATATAAGATCTTGGAAAATAACTAAGGCAACTTTGGGCAGTAATAAAAGTTACGACGCTACATACCGCTTATTGAAACGATGCCAGTAGGAACGTGCGCCCTAATCAAAGCTAAAGGCGGTCCAACGAAATATTTGAGATTGGCATTTTTTTTTTTTTGCCCGGACAATATAGCCTACTTTCTTAACGCTCTGGCAGTGAACGCCACCTAAATAGAACAAAAAGTCTGCGCCCAGGCCTCTTACTACAAACTGCTTATTCGACAAATACAGTAGCAAATGTTTCATCTTCAGAGGAGAGCTTGCAAAAGAAATGGCTCAATGCGCTGTGGGCAAGAAATAAAACAGCCTACGCGCTGCATGCCTCTCTGCAAACCGATCCACTCACCGGTGAGTCCCATTTGTGCAATGAACTAAAGCAAGTCGCGATAAACGTGTCCCCGTCTTAACACGACTTGTCAGGATACAAAGGTTTTTTTCGACGAAGCGGAAAGAATATACACCCACTTAAAAAGCTCCCTACGCTGAATTCCAAGGTCGGTTCCAGATGTCGTTACAGGCATTTGGAAAACTGACTCAGGCTGAATTATCAAAAAAATGGCAACAACACGCTTATTTGTAACACCATGAGTAGGGTATACCGCGCAGAATCCGATCATAGCAGCCTGCATAAGCAATAGCCTACTTTTGCTCGACCGGAGTGACACAAAATAATACAAACGCAATCCGAGATCGCAAACCTCCGCCAGGTCTGTCCATCTCAACACCTCAGTGAAATATTCTCCGGGTATTTGTTCTTTTTTTTTTTTTTGTTTTCCCTCGTAGCAGGAGCCATAATCCATTAACGCACTACTAAATCTACATCATCACTGCGATAATCCAGTGATGGATGGAGGTCCCTACACATCTATTAGTTAGTTTACAGCATGTGCTCGCACCCCAGTTCCGCGTAAGTTCAGTACCCGGATCCAGAAAATCATTCGGGCTCTGATCAGTTTGCGATATTTTCCTGATGTCAGTGAGTCAGTGCCCCCGATGTTTCTCATTTTAAATGACTATATGAAGCCTATCGCCTATTTGTGAAGTTGTGACTCAAAATGCCAATTTTCTCACAACAATGAAAATACCTTCTAAACATATTGAATCCAAATCCGGATCATTCCCAAAATCTGATCACTTTTAAGTCGACCCGAGATTCACCTCTGGTCTGACTCTCGTGAAAATCCATCCATTAGTTTTTCCGAAATCCTGCTAAATAACCTACAAACAAACCAACATGACCGATCACTTAACCACCTTTGCGGAGGTAACAATAAAAAAAATAGTAATAATAATCAAAGCGATGCACTATTTAGTAGGGTGGAGTCTATAAAAAATAACATCTCATTTCATCTCGGGTAAAAAAAAAAAGAAAAAATAACCAATCGCGATAGGATTATAGAGCCATCGGAATTTAAAAACAATTGTAGCAGGTGCGGGTATCGCCTCCTTTACTCAACGCAATTTATCTGCCCAGATCTAGCCATTTCAGACTGGAATACCCTACTTTAAATCCTTCAACTATTAAACAACGCCTACTACAGCGGGATCTCATTTCAGGTGAACACAGAAGTGCGGAACACGCTCACATCTCCGCTTCAGGTCCTGTCACTCAATGCCTCTTACCTGCGTTCCTCAGTTTCTTGTTCCGGTAGACGGAGAAAATCACCAAGAGGTTGCCCAAAATATCAACGACGGTTGTGAATATTAGAAAGCATCCTAGAGTGTTCGCGACCCAGGGCGGACGGTCCAGAGGTAGTTCGCTCGGGGCCAGTGAAGAACCGTTTACATTGGTCCCATTTGTGCTCATTGTACACCGTCAATTTACTTTTCCCAATCAGCAGGATAAATTTCCGTTTTTAACCCCATGTGTTCTAGATCTGGGCGTCAAAGTTGTGGCACAATCATCCAGCAAGTATCTTCCACTTCATCTTGTAAACAGTCACAGTCCCACCTTACGTTAAGAACTTTCCCTCTTTTTGACCAAGCGTTCATGTGCCACAGACTGTACTTTTATAGCTTCGTGTGTACCCATGACATTGCTGGTATGTGACAGCCAGCAATAACTTCAGCCCTCCCTACAGTGCCGTTCAACCTACGCGTAGAGGACCGCTGAGATGTCTCCCTCTACTGGAATCATGCGGTAAGTGACTTTTTGTCTGTGCGAGGGAGTTCATTCATACCTCAGAGCGACTGCAGGGTATAGGATTCACATGCTCATTCATTTATGTTCCAAATCATTCATGTAGCTGCGTTGTCGATTCAAACCATTCAGGCGTGCATGCAAAGCACGTGGGTGTAAGGAAGCCGTTGAAATTCAACGCAAGATTAAATGATAACCACAAGCTGATCCTTGCTTCTCACTATAATATTATTGATTAAATGTTTCCAATTTCAATGTCTATTATTATTATTATTATTGTTGTTGTTGTTGTTGTTGTTGTTTTGTCATAACTTTAATGAAAACATTTTCTTCAGCAAGACAATGAAGTCTAAAATAGCTTCATACCAGCGATCTTTGGTGTTTCTCTAGTGAATACTACACGGCTTTCTGCAAGAAAGGGGATGGGGAGGTTGGATATCCAAAAATAACTCCTCACGTGCGGCCAGATGTGCGCGGGGGCAGCACACAGCATGTGCCTACGCGACCAGAAATGACGCGTAAGCAATTGAAGGTGTGCCACACAAAATTAACAATCAGGGCTTCATCCCGACATTTATGCGCATACCGCAAATATTTCATATTAGAACGAGCGCGGGACTACAGACAAACGCCATGGGCATTTGCTGTGTAGTGGAAGCAACCACTATACACATTATAGGACGAAAACATATGTTTACAATTACCAATGCTCGCCTGCCTCATCCGTCACATGCCCTGTTACAATGCAACACAGCCGCCAAGTTTCCAGACCAATGCTACTGAAAGATGCTTATGATGATTTCCAAGAGTGCATAACCTTCTCTTACGAAAATGAAGGGTTACTATAATATACTGGAAAAATTGTACAGTGTTCTACAGTGTGGTTGTAGTGTTCTATACATTTCACCAGCTTTCGTATTACCATAGTTTTTTTCTTCTTCATTGGTGTTATTTTATCAGCTATGGTAGCCCTATAATATTTCAATAGTAATACTAAACTCTCTATGGTGCGTTCCAAAAAAACATACAATTACTATAGTAATACTGATAGTTTTTTGGTGGCAATTTTAATGGTATTCCTTTTTGTAAGGGTCAATAAACAGAAATATATCCCCTGAAGAATTTTTCTTTCTCACAAGGACGAGACGACAAGTCTTAGCTTCCTGATGCCCTAATGAATCAATGACAGCGGTGTTCGTTCATTAAAGACTCCTTTTTGGGGGATGCCTACAGGAATAGTCATTTGAAAAATAGTTCCTTATCTGGTCTGTAAGTCTAGCTGTCTTTACATTGACTAGCTACAGCATTAAAACCACTTGCCTAATATTGTGTTGGTCATCCTTGTGCACTAAAACAGCTCAATCAATCTGGCATCTGCTTGAAATCCCAGACAAAGTGTTTCCTGACAGAATATTTAACAGAGAAAACCGCCATCTCCACCAGCTTTTCTTCTTCTCACAGTGCATTCTGGTGCCATCTCTTCCCCGGGAAAATGATGCTCATATAACCAGCCAATACACATGATGCAAGAGAAAAATGGACTTAGTGGACCAGGTGACCGCCTTTAGTTGGTCCAAGATCCATGATCATGTGCCAATTGTTGACGCTTTCAGCAGTGGACTGAGATTGGAATGGCCACTGCGACTGGTCTGCGGCTACAATACACTATATGCAGCAGGGTGTGTGGCACTGTGTGTTGTGTCACGTTCCTCGCATGAGTGCCATTAAAACTCTCTGCAACTTGTGCCACAGTAGCCCTTATGTCAGTTTGGACCAGACGGGACAGCCTTTGTTGCCCGAGTGCATTGATGAGCCTTGAGCTCCCAACACCCTGTCGCCGGTTCATGATTTGTCCTTCCATGCACGACTGTCCATAGATACTTACCAATGCTAACTGGCAGCATTCCAGAGGCCTTGCCCCTTCGGAGATGCTCCATCCAGCCGTAACGATTTAGCCCTTGTCAGAGTTGATCAGGTCCCATGTCTTACACATCCCCCACACCGTCTACATGAACTGCCTGTTGGCTTATCATCGAAGGTCTGTCCGTAGGTCTTGACATGCGCCGTTGTTACGAGGTAATCAATGTTATCTGCGTCACCTGTGAGTGTTGTTTTGTGTTTTGGCTCATCGGTGTATGTAAGCATGTACACATTCAGTATACATGTATGCATCACACTGTGAGTGGCTGGGACGAAGAGTTAGGCAGAGAGCAGTTCATTGGTGAGCTGCATGTAGCCATTTTGTTCTGTAGAGAAAGTCCTCAGAGGTTTGACAGTAAAAGCAGAACAATTTAATCTCCGGCTAAAGCAGCTCAGTGTTTACCCTTGCTCTGTCTAATGTGCCTCCATAGTCTGTACCTCAAGAAGTAATTATTTCTGGTGCAGTTTAGCCACATATGAACACTTCTCACTGAACCCCAAACTCTGCCACCTCCTCCAGGTTTGAAGAGCTAGTCAGAGTGGGAGATAACTTGTCATCAACAGATTTGGTCTTGATTTAATGTGTTACACATACAGAACGATCTTTAAACATTATCGATAAATCAAATTATATCATCAGTGAGAGGTCAGGATTTGTTTTGCTGGCATGTATGGCCTGGTTTCAATGCAGCACAGCATATAAAGCTCTCACAGCTGCTGGTCCTTGATTGCGTAGCCGGCCGAATTGTATTTCATTCATGAATGGTAGAGAAGCACATCTCAGAGGACGCCACTACTGCACGTCTTTAAATGGAGGACAATGTAAAACCTCATCTTGAGGGCTAAAAAGCACCATTGTGGCGCACAGAGTAACTTGCCTCAAATTTGCGGCTGCATCACTCTCACTGAAAAGAGAAAAGCACATTGCGAGAAAAGTGTGAACGACAGGCTTGTTCCAGCACCAGCTCGAGACCTTAGAATTACAGGGTTCTGACTGACATTTTGGGCAAATCTGAGTTAACTGTCACACATAATTGGTAATAAATACAGAGCCATTCAGTGGTGTAGAGAGACATCTGCAAAATATGATATTTAAAATATGATATGATAAAACATATTTTGCAGATGTCCATCAGTTAAATAGCAGATGCGAGCTCAGAGCATTTAGGAGTCTCTCTACACCACTGAATGGCTCTGTATTGTTTTCTGTTATTGTGTCTGTGATTTTATTTGCTGCATTCTATACTATTTTATCTATATTCATTCATTTACTATTGTTTTTTAAAAATGGGTGTGATGTTCCCCTAAGCCCATGGACTCTATACCTGGGTAATTGGAGACACGCCAGGAGAGCGCCCTATCACACCCCAGATCTCTTTCAGGGACGTACCCACTACTGAATCTGAAACCTGACGAAGATCATTGTGATCGAAACGCTGTTTGTTTGTTTGTTAAATAAAGAAGTCTCAAGATGAGATGGTGAGCGGGTTTTATCTACTGTGCATGATGTTCTATATTCGACCCGGCACCCGCAGTCGATGTGCGTTTTGCTAGACTTTCATCGAATAAATAGTCCTAACTAATGGTTAAGCATGGGTAGTCAATACATTTGTTAAATTGGGTTCAGATCAGAATTACAAAGTTCCAGTTCCCTAATTGTAAATGAGCGAGCAAGCAAATTCCTCAAAACTTTGTAAATGTTCGTTCGAGTCCTGTAATTCTAAAGTCTCGAGGTGTCTCTCTGCAAGGCATTTAACAGTACTGTGTTGAAACGGAGCCACGCTACTCATACGCGGACATATCGGCGAGGGCCGGAGGAGGACACCTCGCCCTGCCTTCGTCAGGGACGTCTCGTGCTGTCCTCAGGGTTTCGACTCTCAAGCAGGCGCTGGCTTTACCCGGCACACGTAAAATTAATTTCCACCCTCCCAATGAAATGTGGGGCACTGAATTACGACCACGGAGGACTAATAGTTTTGCAGAGAAGCACCTTGGGGCGCTCTGCTAATGTGCATGACATTTCGTGTGAGCGGAGGTGAGGTCACCGGGGGACGTGCCTGGCCTGTGTGAGCGATGCTGGAGCGCATTGACAGACAGCTCAGCCAAACACCCTCCCACCCCCCCACCCCACTGCATTCACCAGCTGGTACTTGTGGTTAGAAAAAAAAAAAATGCACTCAGGAAGTGGTGGCAGGCTAGCCTGATGGTTGGTTTTATTACCAAAGAGTTGCTGGTTCCAGCCCCACCTGACTTGAACGGGGAGATCAGGTTTGGAAAAACTCTGCCAATGGGCTGCTAAGCAAGGGCCTTCGCCTCAAAATTCCTCCAGGGGCTTTAGCCCAGCTTCTCTCTGTCCTTCCTCGCTTGCAGCTGTGCAAAAAAAAAAGGTAAAAAAAAACTGGTAAATTTATAACAAACCAAAAATCTTTAGCATGTTAATAGAACTCGGGGTCACAAATGGAAGTTGGCCATGAGTAAAGGTTATGTTATCCTCCCCATATCAGTTACGGAGCCCAGTCTCACCCCGGCACGTCATATAGTGATGCTACCTGACCAAGCGTCAATATGCAACACAAAAGGAGGCTTTGGGCATCTTGATTTAATTCCAGTTTAAAACAAAACCCTACCCTGTAACCCTTAACCGAAACACTAACCATAAGCGCTAAATAAGGACGATAAAAGCATTCTGTTGCCTGGTATGTGGACGCTTGGTCAGGTAGCGTCACCATATGAGGAGTCGGAGTGAGAATGTGACAGGTTACGACCTCGCGGGATACGCTAATGAGCACAACTCTTGATCAAAATGAGGAATTTAACAGTGAAATCAGTTTGCTGAGCTTGGGGGGGGGGGTAATCTGCTGTAGGGCTGATGTCTGGATTTTGCACCTCTGGTGGAGACTAATCAGTGGCTACCTGAGAGATTCCCCCATACATCATTATAAGCCTGCTTTTCCCAAAGAGGCAAGAAATCTGGTGATTCGTTTGGGGCTTTATTATTCAATCTGAATTGAAGTCTCGCTCCTTTCCTTCGCTCTCTGCTCCATGCCCTCCATTTCCACTGAGCTTTCCCCCAAGCGATGGGAACGTCCTGATCTGGGAACAGCTAGAGTGACGGTACCATACTGCATTCGCCTGGGGCAGCAATCTTTAAAAGCCATCACAAACATGCAGAGTCCTTACATAAGACCTGATCCTTCCATCCCGTACCCACCCAAAACCCCCAACCCCCCCCCATTCCTCCTGTATTCTGACATCGACTAAAAGAGTCTTCTATGGCCGTCAGGCAAATACAATTTGCCATTTCAATTCAATTTTAATGGAAAGCCATTCCACTAATGAACTCTGCATTGTGATGACTGCTAATTGAAAAAGTCTGTCTTTCTCTCCTTCTCTCCCTCCCACTCTCTCTACTCACCTCTCTTGCTCTCCCCCCATCTCTCTCCCCTTTTTAGACCACGCCTGTTAAAAGAGGAGTTTACACACAGCTGCTCTTCCTATCGTACTGCCGAGTGCCCCAGAGACCAGGGCGCCGTCCTTAAGCACGGTTTAAAATGCAGCGGCCTGGCCTGTAAACCTCGAGCGTACAGCCGAAATATATCGCCACCCTCGCAGTGAGAAGGCATTCCATTTATTTAGAGTGAGAAACAGAGCCTTCCCATAAGAGAGAAGACGACAAGTCAGGGAGCACTGATGAAAGAATGGGGTTTTAGCCAGGCTGGGACAACATGGCGGAACAAATTAGCTCACACGGAGCTGGGATAAATTTAACACAACCAGATTAATGAGTTAAAAGCTGTGTTTGTCAAGTGAGCCTTCGAACTGCACAATGATATCAATGAATAAGGCGCCCCCTATAGGGATTTTAGTGAATTGTATTGCACAATATGGTATTCAGGGGTACTTTAAGACTCAAGGAAGCAGATGCTGTGAGCAAAAAGCATAATCGACGACGGACAATTCCGTAAGACGGACAGATAACAACGCGCAGATGTAGACCAATTCATTATTCATTACGACTTTGTCTCACAGAATTCCAGTTTATGTTTCAGTCAATTATTGTCCTCTCAGTGTCTTTTACAACCTGTTATGCCAAAGGAAACCATGATAGCTTGGGTGAAAATCTCAGTAACAGTTGCATATTTTCATTCACACATCAGTCTTTGACACCCTTTCCAAATGTGCACAGCAACTGTGTACGCTAGGCTAGTGAATTGGGAAACTGCACTGTAAATTCAGAGAATGATTCTCTGTGTGTGTTCCCCAGTTGTATAAACTCAGAGGGGAAAAAAAAAAAAATCCCCACAAGAAGTTTGCGAATTTGGCTGTTAATCTTTTTACAGCCTCTCTTGGATAGAAAAAGGAGCTAATCCTGCGATGCTTCCCTCCATCCTCAGAATAGTGCGCCGTAGCGTTAATTGTTGGCGTGAAGATTGAGCGCGATCGTAATAAGATCATTTTCCAGTTCTGGACCCCTTAATGAGCTTGTGATGGAAACTTGCCAGATATTTGCTATGCAGTGTCGACATGTGCCAACTGTCAAGCTTCTCAAAGTGAACGCGGTCATTAAAAGAAGAAAGAAAAATCCAATTAATAACATGCCCAGCACATATACAGAGCGGTACATACACGTTATATTCACAAGTTGGAGAGAAACATGCTCATATACGGCTCCTACATGGTTTCAAGATCTAAATACAGAATTGGGTTTCAGCCTAACCAAATGCTTTGCAGGAGAACAGTGCCAAGGGTATACAAATGTCAAATGTGTGAAAATGCTTCTATTACAGCCACTTTGATTTGTGTCCACATGATGACAGTTCTTCATATCTTGAGTGTCGTGCATTGAAATTGTATTATTTTTGATATAAATTTTCTAAAGCAATAGTGTTTACATTTTGTAATACCTGTCATACATTTGACACAAATTGGAATTGGATTATGATTATTTTTAGCAGGCATGAGAGAGAGAGAGAGAGACAGAGAGAGAGAGAGAGAGAGAGAGGAAAAAGCAAGTGAGAGGGATAGAGAGAGAGTGGGATTACTGTAAATTGCTTTTTCTATTATGCGCTGGAGAAGATAAGATTTTAAAAGCTCAAAATTAACCCTGCAAGGCCAAGAAAGTAAACAAACCAGTATTTATTTTCTACAGCAATTTTTTTTCATTTTTTATCAACAATAAAAACGTCTACATGGAATCGGCACGGATAAATACCGATCATTTGGTAAATTCAGAGGCTGATTTGTTTACATCATGGCCTTTTTAATTTGGCATACCTCTGGGCCTGGGAAAATAAGGGCAAGAAATCATTGTGACAGGGAAGGAATTGCACAGGGGACGCAGAATGCGGAACAAAGAAGCACATTTCCAGAAGAATGACAAAGAAAGAGCCAGTGGTCAAGAAAAATTCATCTTATAAACAGAACTTACTGCTGGCATAAACGGTTTATGCAGTCTTTTATACAATTCCAGTTTTAATGTCTCATAATTTTTTCTAATACCTTTCAATTTTGTGGCACTCAAAGGGTTAGAGGGTATACAAATCTTTTATTAGCTCATCGGACGATATAGGCCGTGAGCTATTGCGATTCAGCGTCGTTTTCGTGACTGTGCTCGTGATCATGATCGTCATCCGTTTGTAAAATCTTTGAAAATCTTCTTCTCTGAAACTACTTGCCCAATTTACTTCAAATTTGGAGTGGACCTTACTTGGGACAATGTCAACCAAGATGTTTACAATATTGCCAAAAAAGAAAATTCTTTTCTTTTAATTTTTTGTGCTTTTTTCATCTGAAAACTTCAAAAAGCTTCTTCTCCAAAACCACTGGCTGGATTTATTCGTAATTTGGTATGGAGCTTCCGTGGGACAATGTCACCCTTTTCAAAATGCTGCATTGATCCTATTTTTTATTTTAAATAGAGAATCTTACATAAGTGGTCATGTTATATGAAACCTATGAAACAAATCGAGTACATTTTGGGTTCGTTGGGAGCCTTAATGAGCAACAAACCAAAATTTACTCAACAAGTTTCATAAAATTCTGTCCATCACATAACTGAATCACATAATTTAATAGAAAACAAACTTAATTTCCATTAGTGCCTTAAAGGTAATTCTTATTATATGTCAGCATTGAGCTAACTCCATCACCTTGCTACTCAGTTACTGAGTCACAGACATTCACATTTGAACTGGCAACAGTTGCTAAATTCACAGTCAACTGAGCAGCAAGCTAACATTAGCTAGCAAGCTGGCAAAATAATGTTACATAATGGTTGTGGAAAGGCACTGCATCTACGCTAGCAAGCTAGCTAAGTGACGTTAACTTAGTTATGTGAGTGGCCATTGGTTAGCTTGATACAGCGCTAAGCCATACCGATTTAAACAACTTTACATTTGGTATTCACTTTGGCTAAATATTAACAGTGTGATGTAACTCAGAGCAAATTTTGTCCCACGCTCACAGCTCACAATTTTTCTCAAAAGTGGTATGTATCTAGGGTAATATCAAAATGGTGACATGACTCAGGGATGTGGGAAAAGTACTACAGTTGTGTGATGTTGTTTTTTATTCTACCATTTTTCAGGATATCACAAACACGGCCAGCCCTGCACTCCCTTCCTCTATTTCTCTCAATAGCTGCAAAACTTCACTTGTGGGCCAACAATAGATTAAATATGCGATTTATACAGTCTATAGTGAATAAATTATATGGTGAATATCCAACATTCATTGATGGGATGTTCATTGTGAAAATTTATAGTTTTCTAAAGTTGAAATTTCTGAAAGAGAAGGATAAACTACTCAAATTGTCGGTGCGAAACCCGTCAAGAGCAGTGCACTGTGCTCCACGGAGAATTAACACTCGATTAAACACAGAGATGGACAAAATCCAGATCAGCATTTAATTAATGGCTTAATCAAGTCAAATTAATTGAAACACTGCTGGACAGAAAGCTAGCACATATAATATGCTTTAGGGATTAGGCTTTAAGAGGTGGAGAGCCACAATAGAGTGACTCGATGGTGGAAAGCACATTAATATCAGTTTAATTGTTTATTTGAGAGCTGATGAAAGTGAAGCCATTATAAAGTGTCAGGTTGCTAAGCTTGTGTTGATTTTCTTTCACACGCTTTCTCAAATAGCTCGGGAGCAGTCACATGGGGCTGTGCGTCCTATGTGAGAATTCTTGTGTTTGTATGTGTATTTGTCTACATATTTGTGCATGAGAGTGTCTGCACGTGTGTGCAAACACGCATCAAGTGTGTCCATGTGGTAGGCATAAAATATTTCCCCTGCATTGCGCTTCCTCTCACAGTTCATTAGCAGCATAGGGCTGTGTGTGTGTGTGTGTTTGTGTGTGCGTGTGTGTGTGTGTGCTTGCGAGTGTGAGTGTATGCATTTGCGAGCGTGTGTGAGTGTGAGTCCATGTGTGCACTTACGTGTGTATTACGCATGTGTGTGTTTGAGCCTGAGTCAGTGTGTGTATGCATGTGAATGCATGTGTATGTGTGTGCTTGTGTGTGTGAGCATATGTGTGTATATGCATGTGCATCTGCATGTGTGTACGTATATATGTGTATGTGTGTATGCGTGTGTGTGTGTGTGTGTGTGTGTGTGTGTGTGTGTGTGTGCGTGTGTGTGTGTGAGCATGTTGTCTGTGTATGGTTGGCTCTAAACCCTCCCCAGAGCAGCGGTTCCTCTAACAGTCCCTCAGGAGCCTCCAATGGGAGACTTGAGCTCAAACACCATTGTGCTGCTGTGGAGCCCCGACAACTCCTGAGCCTGTCAGTCAGGGTTCACCCAGGGACCCCATACTAGCAGCCTGCTCAAGCCTGTCTGCATTACTCTGTCATCCAGATGTGTGTGAGGGTGTGTGTGTGTGTGTGTGTGTGAGGAATGAAGTCTGTGTGAAAGAGTGAGAGAGAGAAAGAGAGAGAGAGAGGGGGGGAGAGGGGGCATGGACTGTGTTCATACACTCAACAAAAATAAACGCCCCATGTCAAATATTAATGCCACATAGAGTTAACAACTCTAAGTGAGCATATGCTGACTTTTACTTCTACAATAGGGATATTTCTCTTGATTTGTGTACCATTTTTTAATCCATCTCTCTGTCAGTGCGCATTTGCTCAGTGATGCAGTGATTTCACTCAGTATATGGGTGTGGCGTTTCCACACGGTGATCAGACAGGATGAGCAGTACCCAGACACTCCTTATACTGGGGACAATAAAAGGCCACCCCAAAATGTCAAATTTTGTCAAAAGTAATCATGCCTCAGATGTCTCAGGTCATGCGGGAATGTGCCATTGGCATGCTGGATGCAGGGATGTCCACCAGAGCAGTCTGCATGCAGTTCCTTGAAGCAGAGCACATTCCGGTTCTGGACTGGCTGGACAGAAGTTCGCCGGACATGTCGCCCATAGAGCATCTTTTGGATGCTCTGGATCGACGTGTCCACGACCGTGTTCCAGTTCCGGATAATGTGCACCAGCTCCGTGTGGCCCTCCGGGAAGAATGGAATAACATTCCTCAGGCCACGATAGACACTCTGATCAACTCCATGCGAAGGAGACGCAAATGGTGGACACGCATGATATTGAACATTCAATTTCTTCAACCTGACCCCCAACGTGTTCAAAGGATTGTTACTCCTTTGCAGATGCCAATATCAAGATGTAATGGACGGTGAACTGAAGATTAGTCCTTAACAAAAATGAATTTTGATTCGCTTCATATATTGCATAACCCTAATGTTAATAAAAACTTAAAAATGTGATATGGGGCTTTATATTTTTGTTCAGTGTAAAAGAGAGAAGGTGGGGTGACCGTGTGTGTACAGCCTATTCGCGCGTGCGCGTGTGTGTGTTTGTGAGGTGTTTGTGATCAAGCCAGGGAAAGGCAAAAAGGATTTCTGGAACCTGGTTAAATGCTGGACCGCAGCACTCAACAGAAACCATTTGAACCAGTTTCATTTCATAGTCTTCACAACCAGAGCTCGCCAATATATTAGTACTGCAGGATGCATAGTCCCATTCTAATCCCACATTATAAAAAAACACACAGAAAGCAAAGTGTGTCATGCAACAAAATTACTGCCCATCATAATCCCAGGGTATCAGCCAATTGCTGGCTAGATTCTTGAGAGGATTTTACGTATTCTGAAGCATCTGATTGGTTATATGGTCAAGATTACATCATGTAGTAACTTCAAGCCGATGCATTCTCCCAGCGTAAAAAAAAAAAAAATCTTTTTTTAGTTCCCTGCTGACTGGCACAGCCTAGACAATACTTTGGCCTTTGATAGAGCCTTCTTATGTAAGACAGATTTCTGCACTCATTCGCTGAAAGGACGCCATTCATTCAAACAGGATAAGATGACAGGTAAAAAAAAAAATTTTAAATCACAATTTGTTTTGCTTTTGCGATCATTGCTGTGCATCTTCTTAACACAGTTCATTGTTTGATAAGGTCATGAACCTTAAAGGAAATAACAGAATAACTGATGAATGTGTGAAAAGGTTAGGTAGTATAAACTTATTATGCAACATGATTAAAAAAGATCACATAAATGACCTTCGCTGAAAGGTTGCCATTCATTCAAACAGCAAAAGATGAAAGGTAAAAAAAAAAAAATGCAGTAATTTTTGTAATTTTTAATCTTGTCTTTATTCTGCGTCTCCTTAATGCAGTTCATCGTTCGATTAGGTCGAGAACCTGAAGGACATAACAAAATAACGGATGAGTTTGAAAAAGGAATCGCCGTGTGAACTTATTATGTAAAGTGATTACAAATCTCATAAATAACCTCAAAGTAAGGTCCTGGGTAGTGAGTGACTAACGTGCGGACAGATGGCTGCGTGTAAGTGGCCCTTGGTTCGAGCCAGGTCACCCTAACAGTGATGGGTGCAGATGCTGCCATGTGACTATGCGAAGAGTAATGCCTGAGGGAACTCACAGATTGGTCCCAGATGATCCCGATCAACAGCCCCCCCTTTTACCTCATAGCTTCGGGATTCTGCCAGGGCAGGTCAACACGTTGTCACATGTGGGAAAGGGGGCTGGTGTTAGGGGAGGGGGAGAGGGTGAAACGGGGGTGTTTAACCCCCGGAGACCCAGACTTTAATTCAGAGTACATTTTTAATTTATCTTTGCTATTTGGGATTAGGGCCACCAGTTAACTATAATAACTTAGCGTTGCCTTTGAACAGGATGTACTTTCTGAGAAAAAAAATGTCCTCATATGAAGACTTTGAGTCCATGTTCCTCTGTATGTCACAAGAAAGTCACCAAATGTTCAGTACAAGGAGAGTTGTTGATTTCATTGTGCATTGTGCTATTTGTACCACAAGATGGCAGACAAGACTCTTCAAATGTAAAAAAACATAAAGAAATGGGAAAAAAAATGATTGCATTGGAATTGTATCGCATTGATGTATAAGGCGCAGAAAAGCCCAAATGTAATGTCCTCAAGACCACTTAAGGCCAAGGAAAGTCATTACAGCTTTAAATAAGTGTACAGAAGATCACTGTGTTTCTAAATAGCCTAACAAAGGCAATAAATTCATATGTTTGTGTTTCATTTTTCATTTAACACCCTGATATTGAGAAGATCATGAAGTAATGTTTTTAAACACACTGACAAATAGCAAAGCATGTGATTATGCTTCAACACACGCTAATCTGGAGCACAGACTGTGACTGTTTTTTTTTTTTTTTAAACACCCATGCAGAGAGTGAAGTATGTGAATGTTTTTACAAATACTGACTTAGAACTCAGACATAGTGTTCTGTTCCACCCCAGGCCAAATGGGTGAAATTCCACCTGTTTTTGACATATATAGCAAAAGGTTCTGTATCTCAAAAACTTAAAATGTCAGAAAAATGGATCAAAGTTAAAAGATAAATTGTAAAACTATGATCAAACAATGATCTTTCATCAAAATACAGTTTCTGATACTTATTTTCATCAACTTATGAACAAAATGTATAAAATCAAGAAACAAAATTTTAATTCTAGAGATTTTTTTTCTAGAGAGCAGCAGCAGGAATGAGGGAAATAACATTAATCACCTACCTGGAGTATATCCAAGTACAGAACAAAATATTTTATAATGAAGCATAAAGTATGTTGAAATCTCTGACCATAACTATTCTTGAGCAGCTTTGAAAAAAAAAGAGTCCATTTTTGCCTGTTTTTATCCAGCATCATAGAAAGCCCTGTATTTCAAACACCATGAAGGCCAGGAATATGGTTGAATGTGGCAGGCTAACGACAGTGAAAAACATTTGAAATAATAACACAACTGCATGCAAAAACAGCAAGTGCTGATGCGTATATGAACCATGCAGTAACCTTCCTCAGCATGGCTATGAGTTCCCCCAGAAAACCAAAATCCCCGGACCCCCAAAGGGTATTTTCCTCAGCATAAATGATGTGTGACTGGTTGTAGGAAAAGTAAAAAAATAAATAAATAAATAAAATAAAATACAAATTGAGTGAAACACGTTACCATGCAATGACACAAAAGCGAAGGCAGGATACATAAATGGGATTGGCCTGTGCCTGTATCAGTCAAAGAAGCCCAACAAATAAGCCATAATTTTTCAGGAAATTCATAAATTATGTTCAGAGACCCTTTGAGGGGCAAACTATGAACCAGTGAATCTATAGGATTTGGTGAGATACTTAACTTGGATACCTGATGCGCAGGTCTTCTTTGCATCCGTCAGTTACCTTCAAAAAATCATACGTAAAAACAGTTGTTCAAATTACATTTTAAACACTTTCTGTTGAAGCCAAAATGCATGACTAGTTTTTGAAACCACGTTTTGAGGATTGCTACAATACTGGACCTTTTTCCAGGGCAAAATCAACCTTTGAAAAATCAACCTTTGAGTGGCTGAAAATTAACTACATGACATTTTTGAGTGGCTTATTCGAGGTCCTGATTTGAATGTGATTGATATGCTGTGGCATGACCTTAAATCGGCAGTTCATGCTTGAAAACTACCTAATGTGGCTGAAGAATAAAGAGTGGGTCAAAATTACTCCACAACAATGAGAAAAACTCATTGCCAGTTTTTGCAATCATTTGATTGCAGTTGTTGCTACTTGGAGTGCCCCAACCAGTTATTGTAGGCAGCTAGCATTAGGTAGCACAGGGTGAGGTAGATTTGCATATTCAGATAGTTGAAGTGACCTCATTCCCAAATGGATTGTTTATTTTGGAAATAAACAGGGGTACCTTACACAATGCATTTTGGATTCCTTAGATTGGAAAATACTGATCATTCGGCCTTACTTTCTACTTCATTCTCTGTTACCTAATGCCTACCATATTTGCGTTTTGGGGGGCATTTTTTCACAGGGGTGAAAAAAAGATTTTGAATCTTTACCTTCAAAAACTAAAGCGATAATAAACGCATTTTGCGTTTATTCAGATTGTCTTATTACTAATATTGAAATTAGTTGGATGATCTGAAACATTTAAACATGAAAAATAAGCACAACTTATAAGCACAAGAAACTGGAAGTGAAGCAAAAATAATAAAAAAATAAAAATCACTGCACTGTAGATGTTCGTGTTTTGTATGCAGAACAAGCTGCCGTCACGAATACGAGCGACAAATTCCCATGACTGGAAGTCAATATCACCAAATTCGAAACGCGCACAGTGCGTGGCAAAGCAGTGAAATTTAATTAATTGGCAGCTTATTCACAGCTTAATCTTATGACTAGCTATTGTGGCGTCCAGTTTAATATTAACATTCAACGTGACTATATTTATTTACTCCTTGTGCAGTATACATTTCTTTTCCAACTGAATGAAACCCGCACTTTCTTCTTTCTCCGCATTCTTCTCGTCCGCTTTTTTCCATGTGAACCTCTAGGGCTATGTTTCCATCTTGTGGTCATTATAAGGTATAACATGTTTTGACATCAGGTGCCTCTTCACGAAGCCGCAGGGGCGCAACGTTTTTTTCCGCATCAGATGCGACAGGCATTATTTACACCAGATGGTGATGAACGCGCGGTCACTCCTTAATTTGCGTAGCCATTTCTTAATGTTTACCAACGCAACCTTTGCGCAATTATGTAAATGAAACGGTTTAATATAATTTCAGAGAGTAATTGGATCCTTGAAGCATGATATTACGGCGGGAGAAGTCATTGCAACATTAAGGAGCTCTCCTTTTTAATACATGTATCCAATTCCGTGTCACGGCTGAAGTACTTTCCTCACTAAATTACTATTTAGTGCATGAACGATTAAAGAAAAGCGAGGGTTCAAAGTGAAAAGTGTTTTCCTCTCCCAACCCCACTTCACAACTTCAATTACAACCCAGAATTTTCAGCTTTGCCATTTTTACATTACGCAAAGGAAAAACTAAAAAAAAGGGTATTTGGATCGTGATACAAATCGCTGCGATGTATGCTTTTTTGGATATCTTGGATTTGTGAAATGGACCAAGAAATGAAGAAGTAATTGGAAGCGCGCTTAAAGTAATAAAACACATCATAATAGATGCATTTAAATTATTTATTTGGCAATCTGCTCAATCTAGCTCTTGAAAGTACTGAAAGTAATTGCTAAGAATGTCTAATTTGTTTTGGTCAATGAAAAATAATTGTTTAGATAGGCAGACTTCATTTTACTTATGTAATTCACCGATGAGCCAAAATATTATAACCAGGCACAGTTGAAGCAAATAATGTAGATTATCTTGTAACAATGGCATGAATAAAGGTCTGCGGACAGACCATAAATAATAGCTGAACAGTTCGTTCTCATGGTTGACATGCTGGATATGAGAGAAATGGGACTTGAGGGATTTTGACAAGGGTCAAATTGTTATAGCCATAATAGCTGGTTAGGACAACTCCAGAGTGCCAAGGCTTGTGGGAAGCCCCCCACTGTAAGTGGTATTCCAGTGGTGAGTACCTACCAACTGAAGTCCATGAACCAGAGACAGGTGCTGGGCAACCAAGGCTCATTGATACACTGGGGCTACAAATGCTGTCACTCATCTGGAGTGAAACTGACAGAGGCGCAACTGTGACACAAGTTTAAGAGAATCTTAATGTGACTTACATGAGGAGAATGTCACAACGAACAGTGCCTCACACCCTTCTTTGTGTAGCGCTTTGTTGCTGCATACCCATCAGAGAGCCTATTCTAACCCACAGTCCACCGCTGAAAGTGCCAATTGGCACAATAGCATCAGATCTGTACCTTGGAGCCATTGACAAAGGTCGCCTGGTGCAGTGAGTCCTATTTTCTCTCACATTTTTTTGCATTGGCTGGTGGTCATGCTTCCACCATTTACTTGGCAAACCGATGGCACCAAGATGCACTGTGGGAATAAGACAAGCTGAGGGAGAGAGTGTGAAATTCTCTAGAAAATTTTCAGCTGGAAAACCCTGGGTCCAGGATTTCAAGTGGACATTAGTTTGATGAAGGCCTTCACTATTTTAGGCAGATGGTTCTAATGTTGTGGCTTATCAGTGAATATTACAGGTAAGATTACAGTGGTGCAGTGAGCAGCACTGGCACCTCACAGCAAGAGGGTTTGAATCCAGCCCGGGGCCTTTCCATCTGGAGTTTGCATGACCTTGTTTGGTTTTGCTGTTGGTGCTCTTCCCACAGTCCATGCATGTCAGGCTAATTGGTGACCCTGATTTGCCCATAGGCATGTGTCTGAGTGACTGGTGTATGAATGATGTTTGCGCCCCCTGATGGCTTGATGAACTGTTCTGGGTGAGTGCCTTTGACCCACAATCAGCTGGGATAGACTCCAGCTCACCCGTGACTCAAGTGGAAAAAAGTAATATAGCTCATGGATGTATAACTTCAATATTGTAATTTATCAATTTAGCTAATCATAGCAGCTAACTCCAACAACGCTGATACCCAAAAGGGAGAATGAAGCCTAGGATTCAAGCTGTGTTCAGTTCAAATGATGACATCATCCACCACTGTTTCCAGCCTGTTTATTTCTGAGCAGGGTTGCTAGGGTCTGAAGCCTTTCCCTGTGTCCAATAGGATCAGGGGTCTGGGACATTGGTCATGCAAAGCCACAAGCAATCTTAGTATTTTTTTTTTTTTTATTTAATTTAATAAACATCTTTACCAAATTAAAATCCAGACAACCACAAATTAAGAGCAGAGTAATAAAACTTAACCCTTTCTTCTGCATTCCAAGACCAGGAATGCACTCCTAACCTGGGTTATGTGGATGAAAAACCCAGAGGAGATGGGACCTGCAAACTACCACTTATTAATGGTGTTAACCTCAACAACTCTACATTCTGTCTCAAGTTTTCCCTTGAGAGGGGTCTCAGTCAGAAAAAACTTTTTTTTTTCATTTTGTAGGACGTCACATACAAATTCTATATCTGATTTCTGCAGCGCTTCACTGAAACTATATCACACTTATGATGCCAGAAATATTCAAACCCAAGACACAATGTTTTTATGGACACAGTACTGCATCAAATAGAAAATGTCTAGATCTCGTACAACCCCAATTCCGAGATAGTTGGGACGTAAGGGTAAATTGTGAATAAAATCAAAATGCAATGACTTTCAGATCACGAGCCAATATGTTATTTACAATAGAACATAGATGACATTTCAGATGTTGAAACTGAGACATTTTACATTTTTATCCACAAAATGAGCTTATTTCAAATTTCCTGGCTGCACCAGGCCTAAAAAAGTTGGGACACAGGCAAAAAAGGGCTGAAAAAGCTATTTATATATAAGAGAATCAACTGAAAGCACATTTAGCAAGTAATTAACTTAACTGGCATCAGATGTGTAACATGATTGGCTTCTTAGAGAAGCTGAGTCTCTTAGAAGTAAAGATGGCCAGAGGCTCTCCAACCTGTGAAGGCTTGCGTAAAAAAATTATGGAATACTTTAAAAACAATGTTCCTCAACTTCAAATTGCAAAGGCTTTGAAGGTCTCATCGTCAACAGTGCATAACATCATCAAAAGATTCAGAGAAACTAGAAAAATCTCTGTGCGTAAAGGACAAGGCTGAAGATCTTTACTGGATGCCAGTGATCTTCGGGTCGTCAGACGCCACTGCATCACTCACCAGCATGATTCTGCCATTAACATTACTAAATGGGCCCAGGAATACTTCAAGAAACCACTGTCTGTAAACACAGTCCGCCGTGCCATCCACAGATGCCACCTAAAACTCTATCATGCAAAAAGGAAACCATTGTTGAGCATGATCCAGAAGCGCCGCCATGTTCTGTGGGCCAAGGCTCATTTAAAATGGACTGTAGCAAAGTGGCAAAGTGTCTTGAGGTCAGACAAGTCTAAATTTGATATTCTTCTTGGAAATCAGGGGCGTCCTGTCCTCTGGGGGAAAGAGGAGAAAGACCACCCCTCCTGTTATCAGCGCTCAGTTCAAAAGCCAGCATCTCTGATGGTATTGGGATGCATTAGTGCAAATTGTGTGGGACACTTGCATGTTCAAAAAAGCACCATGAACGCTGAAAGGTATATGAAGATTTTAGAGCAACATATGCTTCCCTCCAGATGACATCTATACAAGGGAAGGCCTTGTGTATTTCCGTAGGACAGTGCAAAATCACATGCTGCAGCTATTAAAACAACACAGCTTCGTTATAGAAGAGTCCGTGTGCTGAACTGGCCTGCCTGCAGTCCTGATCTTTCATTGATTGAGAATATTTGGCCCATAATTAAACAAAAAGTCCGTCAAAGGAGACCCAAAACTCTCCAGCAGCTGAAAGTCTGTATTAAACAAGAGTGGGCTCAAATTCCTATGGTTAAACTCAAGAAATTTGTCTCCTCAATGCCCAGACGCCTCCACTCTGTGTTAAAAAGAAGAGGGGATGCTGCACCATGGTAAACACTAAACAGACCCCTGTCCAAACTTTTTTGAGACCTGTCGCAGCCATCAAATTTGAAATTAGCTCATTTTGTGGATAAAATTGTAAAATTTCTCAGTTTCAACATTTGCTATGTTATCTCTGTTCTATTGTGAATAAAATACTGGCTGGTGTGATTTGAAAGTCATTGCGTTTTGAATTTATTCACAATTTACACTTTGTCCCAACTATTTCGGAATTGGGGCTGTAGATCATTTACCCACATTTTCCTGTGACTCAGCAGGATATAGTCATGGGATATTTCTCCAGCTGCGCGCGCGGTAGGGGCGTACGGGCGCTCATGTTTGCGTGCCAAGCCGCCAAATTAGATCTTCACAAATAAAATGACGTGAACGCGCCTGCTTAGTGTTCGGACTCAGAGATATTTACACATTTAATGGGATGAATTTCGGACTTTAATGTCTGAATGGTGTCAATAGAGAGAAACTAACAGCACTTTAAATCATTAATGTTCACGCTTGGTGTATTTTGAAAGAGGTACGCCAACGTTTTTTTGACACTAAGCTGGAAGCCGGGCAGGTCGTTTGCGCACGATCTCCCATAGGTCTGTTACGGCAGTTGAATTACGGCATTAAGCGCGTGCTGCTTCCCCCTTTGATCCCCGCCCCCAAAATGTCAGAGATTATCAGTGAGCGTGAATTTTTACGAGATTCATAGCACACTTTGTATGGATTTAGAAGCCCTGCTATCCCCCTGCCCTTTCCCCCTCAATGAAAATGTTTTTTTATAAAAGAGCCTCAGACTTATGAGGCAACAACGCGACCCTCTATGCTGCCATATTGCAATTTCCCATAAATAAAATCTGACTTTTAACTTAGTGCAGATCTTTTCATCGAGGTTAAACTGCACTAATGAAAATTACAACAGGTAAACAGATATTAGTAATTAATTAATTCCTTGACAAAGACTGGAGGGGGAGATTGAGGGTAGGCTACTGATAGGAGAGAGGGGTCTAAGATCAAGTAGGGGAGTGCCGGATTGATTGTAAAGCGCACAATTGTAACATGCACGTTTTCTCTTGATTGGTCAATGCGGTCGCGATGTCATCACATCAGTATGTGGCGAGTATCGTAATGCACATGCCCGGGAAGTTTCAAGTCTTTTCATCATTCCGCAGGGAGATATCGCCAGATTAGTTTTCCACAAAGTAAGTAAAAGTTCACTCCCACAGTATTTTTTGACTGCAGATTTTTCTTTAATGTTACAGACTTAAAATCCACTTGGGTGTCTGTTTGTATATGTATGTATATGTACTAGTTAGCATCGTTTTAACTCATTATGATTGCTAAGTCCGTTCTGTAAACTACGCCAAAAGAACAGTGCGCCGAGCGCCACAGTTGTAACACATTACATTTGAGACAACAGCAGACATTTGCAAGTACAGCTCAGATCATTTTGCTCTTTGTTTGCTTTTTTGTTTGTTTCACAGAATGTCCCTACAAAAATACAGATTTTAGAAAATGCAGTAGATGCTGAGTGGTACGTATGATAATGTTCTTTGCACTGAGATGTAGGCTTGGTCCCACCTTGAAATTTAATTAGCTAACCTATTTGGTTCTGTCTGTAGGCAAATGTTATTGTAGCCCATTTTGGATTTTTGCAATAAAACTTTAAAACATAAATAGACTGTTCTTCTATATAAAAAAAGGGATCTGGGGTGTTGGTACATAATTGACTCTGCAGGGGTACCAGTGCAGGTATGAATGGGACTTTTACAAAACTCATGTGACATATTTGCCAATATTCTGTGTTCAGTCAGCTGTTATTCAATTATATTCTAAATCAAATTAGGGTTGTATAACATTTTTACGACTCCATCAGTCAAAGTCACTAACTTTGTTGGTGCAATCAATGCATTTTCCTATCAAGGAACTCGCACAAATTCTTCAACTGGTACATCTGGTAAGTTTTAATATTATACAATATTTTTGATAGGCCATTCTTATCACATAATTGGTGTTAAAGAAATGTTAAACAGCTGCCTGAATGAAATACAATTGATTTGACCTAAGAACGATAAGTTTAATGCTACTTTTCAGCAGTGTTACAATTAAGACTCAAACGCGCTTCAGTTGTAATACCGGACAGAGTCCGCTTTCAATTATATCACTCAAGACCTGTTTTATCATTTGAAAAACTTTAAGTGGTTTATGATAGCAGACATGCGTTGGTGCTTTGCCTGAAAATATTACGTGTAGACAAAACGATCTCTTAGTAATAAAGAGAAAAGTGAAAAACGTACAATTGAAGCGGCTCTCCCCTACTTCCCTTCGTAAATATGCAGCAACCTATTCCAATTCATACCGAGGGCAGTAACTAGAGAATTCAAACTGTTGCACATCTTTGCACATAGAAACCGTGTTAGTCTTATGAATTTAGCATCATATCTCATCGGTAGTCAGATCTATTCACGGGGCTAAACCGAGGCTACTGTACAGCAGGCAGAAAACAGTGTTTCACTGCGGTGTCCGTCGAATATCATCCGTAAAATTAACCTCACCACAGTCCATGATCCTGGCAGCCTCTAGATATCTGAACAAATCACCCAAATTCAAACTCTTCCTTGTGGACATTTTAAGTAATGTTTTTGATTGGGCTGCTGGACATCGGCCTTGTATAAAAAAACCTCATCCCATTTACGACAGGCCAAACTCCCCTCAGGACAGCTTTGAGATGAAATGTTTTCATGAAATGAAGGGGATACAAACTCATTTTGAATATTTTTTTACATGTTCCTCCAGACATTTTGTCTTCTAGCATTTCTATACTGAGTACTCCTCTTACCAAATGGGTGGCCTGTTCAGATATTATGGGCTGTTCTGCAATATAGGACTCCATGATCTTAAAATGGGCCTCCACTTGCAAAGGCTTACCCAAAGACGGAGGGAATCTTATGCCCACACAGAGGCACAAGTTGAGTTTTCATGTCTTGTGGGGAAATTCCACAGACTTTCATTCATTCCCGAACCCCTTTCCCTGACCTTAACCCTCAACAATACATCCCTAACCTTATCCCAACCCTAACCTTAACCTCCAACCCTAAAATCGCTCAATTTCCTCATAAAGAGATCTGGAATTCAATGTCTTAAGGGGAAATTCTGTCCCCACAAGGGTAGGTAAAGATAGACCCCCCCCACACACACACACACACACAAAAATGCATTCAGCAAATGACTCATCTCTCAACAGGCTCCCTCTTGACATATGGCGAGCCGCAGCACAGCTCAGCTGCGCGTGTGCAGTTCTCCGCATCAGTGAACAGAGCAGCAGCCTGTACACAGACCTTACGCAGCACGGAGCCCACCCGCTTCGGCGGAAAGATTTATTTTTCATACTCACTTTTCAGAGACCCAGCACTGCCCTACTTCATTCCCAGATTGTGCCTTTCATTATAGCAATAAAGAGGCAGATTAAAACATGAACTCTGAATATTCATTCAGAATGGAGGCATGCCGAGTGCTTTTGGCTCCGTCATCCTTTAAAGAGAATTTATGTCTATGCCCCACGTTTTCTCATAGCTCCTGCCGGGCACAAAACTGCTTGCTTCACCGCTCGACTTCTACCACGGAGTCAGGAGCGAGGCTAGCCAGGATGGACATCTGCTCTACCTGCTTATTAAATGACCTGGGAGGGAAGACAATCATGCTTGAATATGGACTCAAGGCTCAGATCTCCTACAGACACCTCTCCACACACCCTCCGCATCTCTACCCTTCTTGAAAAATACTTTTGTTACATAAAAGTATTTTATGTATTTTAAGTACCCTTAAAAGATATCTTTCTTCTGAACTTGGAACTTTAAAGGGTATCATGTTAAAGAAAATTTCATGTCTACTCCATCATCGCACCAAAAAGTCTGCCCGGAACTCCCTTTAAGTCCTAACTACCGGGTAGGTCCCATCTACAGCAGGGATTATCAAATCCAGCCATGATTTCAGTCCCTCTACATAATTAACTGAACAATTGAAGCAAATGACTGGCCAGATTATCTTCAATAGTTAACATCAATGACAACCGAGTGAAAAGCCAGTAGTTTTTAGCACAAACACCCCTTGATTTGGAAGACAGGGATAGACTGTTGGTCTGAAGAATGTAAACCACCAGTACCATCCACTATTTACCAGTTTTCACCAAAAAGGAAGGCAGAACACCTGCAACACTTTACATGCTCGCTCTGGTTAAAATAAACCATTCAACACAGCTTTTTATGAATAATTTATTGCCAATAGGAAAGCGTGAGCTAATGGCAGTATTCAATAAAAACCTTTAACAAGACCACGTCGTCTCCCACACGTACAGACACTTGGAAAAATAAAAAATAAAAATAAATCACGTGTCCACGAATCAGCTCGCACTATAAATACACTGGGTCCCATTATTGTGGTGGAAAAATAAAAGGTTTAAACATTACCATTTACAAAAAGAACAAACAAACGTAACGACAACACGAGAATACGCAGTCCCTCGCGGGAGGACCCCCCCCCCCCACCCCACATTTTGCCCCCTTGAAATGAGCGACAGGACACAGGGCATGTACACACAAACAAGTCACGCTCCTTGAACAGGGTTCGGTTGCCATGGTGATGATACAGTAAGGCTGATTATGTCACACGGTTAAAATATTAAAACTTGTGTCTTGACAATGAAAAGCATAAAAATTATCTACAAAAAAACCTAGTAAACCTCCAAATCAAAACTGTACATTGAAATTTACATTAAAAAAAATGAATGAGGAACTGTAATGCCATAATTATATTCTTAAAATTAGTCTGCCCTGTTAGGAGTTATACATGTACCGTCACAACCTTGAAATGTTTTGCTTCAACATCGTTTTCCCATTTTTGTACACTTTATCATAGCAGTACCTTTAGAGTGTTTGTGCACAGCGACAGTCATTGTGTGGCTACTTTAATCAAAAGAGCAATCGTTGCAAAAAAAGCAGACAAGTACTGGGGACGAGGATCTGGTGAACAAGGCCGTCTCATCCACAGAGAAAAAGGTTAGCAGAAAAGTAAAAATGGAAATGATAATTAACAGACAAACAAAAAAAAAAAACTAAAGCCCCGGGCCTTATGGAAAACCCCGATCTTCTCGGCCATCAACATCACAGCTCGAAGTCACAATTAGCGAACCGCGGCGCTAGCTTAGCGGGTTAAGGGTTCAGGCACTTTACATTTTTTTTTTTTTTCCTTTCTTCGGGGTACAGTGTTCAGACTTCGGTGTGCTGCTGGGCGTCCAGCGCCGGGATGGCGAGTTCCAGCAGGGGGAACCGCTGGCCCTCGTCGCCACTGTCGTAATCGCTCACGGCAACCTCGGAATCCTCGCAGCATGCCGACATGTCCGAGCAGGACGCCGTGGACGTGTAAAGGGACAGGGACATGTTGTCGATGGCTGGCGGGTCTGCTAAATCCCGCCCGTATCCTCCCCGAAGGTAGCTACCGGAACCCCCGGTTGCGTCCCGGGGCACTGAGGAGTCCGAAGGGCAGCGCCGGTGGTGCATCGGCGAGTACTGCCCACGGCGCTGTTGCTGTGGAGATGGCCGGCCTCGGCCAGAAGAGGCGGGGCTGGCGGGAGGGGGCGTGTTCCTGGGGGGCTGTAGCGTGTCGTAGCGGTCGCTGTAGTTGGGCAAAGGGGGGAGCTCCTCATGGGAAGGGAAGTCGTCAGGGGGCGGGGGGAAGTCGCTCTCGATGTCGTAGCCCCCCGGGTAGTAGTCGGTGTCGAGCGCGCTGGGGTCGCTGTACAGAGTGGCGGGGGCTTCTACAACTTCATACTGCGGATACTCCTGGATTCCAGGAAGCTGAACACTTGGCATCCAATCCGAGGTGTCCCAATGATAACCTGCCCAAAGAAAATGCAAAACAATTACACGCCTTCATTTAACTTCGGTCCTTTCCACTTCTGAAGGAGCCAGTAGGCAACAGACAATAAAACTGTAAAAAAAAAAATTCATGCATGGTAATATCACACTGCCACACAGTTGCATTAATTTACAAAAACACACAACACTCAGAAAAAACTGATTAGGAGTGACATGGTACTAAAGCTCAGGTCAAATCTGCCCAGAGACTACAGGTGAAAGGGAGGATTTGACTATCCAAGCTAGCGGAGAAATCATAAAACCATATTCATAGCTTCCACATCCCTGTATGATCTGAATTCAAACACTCACATGCCAAGCCACAGTGAGCACGCCCAATGAGTTGTACTTCCACCTCTTCTTCCTTTCTTATGTTCCATTTTTCTAAAAACTTGGAGGCCCCGAATGTAACCAACTGAGCTTGAAACTAGCTCCCTTTCAGCAGTATGCAAGGACAGAGGGACATAGTCCCCTCGAAAGTGTGGGACAGTGGCCACCTCCTTTCCCTCAGTAGTTTACCAGTTCAGCCCTCGCAGTCACTGAGTCTGAGGAGAACAGATCATGCGTGACCCTAGGAGGCTGACTGCAGGGACGGAGAGCTCAGGAACACTGAGACACTCACATATCACTAAAAACATGGGGCACTCTATAGCCAATTAGCGTTTTAGCCTAGGACAGCACCATTCAAATTTGGGTTCAAGAGGTCTGCTCGACAAGAAAAGTGCCAGGTGACCAGCCGGTGACTGTAATTCTTGGGACTCCACGTCCAGCGAGGTGTTAGTAGATGTACTTCCAGGTGAAACACTGACATGCACTGACAGGACTTTTTTGGGTGTTTTACAGCGCCAGAACTCCAAGTCCAATTTTCTTATGCTTGTTTTACTTTGGATAAAACGCCATGACAACCGTAAGCTTGCCACGTCTGCTAAGAGTGAGGAGAAGTGCATCGGAGTCAAGGAGACGGGATGAGGACCAAATGACAAAAAATTGTTGAAACAAAACACGATACACCACAAACTCATGCAAAAGGTTCACCTCTGCAGTTCTTGGGCTCATGAGCGGAGAGAGACTCTTTAGACAGCAAAGAGAGGAAGAAAACATTTCAAATTAAGAGTCAAAAAATGAAGTCGAAAAGGAGGAGAGACTATCCTCTAACTAAGTCAAATAACGTACAGGAATGAATAAACTGAAGTGCAGTGATGGCAGCATGAGGCAGAATGGGTGAATCCAGTCGGCCCTTTGCCTGGTACGTTTCCTGAGAAATTTGCAAACGTGAGCAGACCACTAATGGATTAAGCTGAAAGAAGTTGTAAGTATATTCATACATTTTAGATCCTGGATAGTTGAGCTATCAAAATACAGGTCAATTTCCCAACCTGTCAGGAACCATGATAAAAATGTTCCAACAGGTTGGATCTCCAGAGGGGATCTGGAGGGAAAGGGCCGAGCTGCCAAAGACCCACTCATCAGAGTCAACCATGTCATTTTGATTATGCACTATGATCGGACTAGATGAGTCAGTAATTTACGATGTTTTAGCATAAAATTTTTTGGATTTTTGTATAGGCTCACCCTACCATCAGTGCACTGAGGACAACAGTTTTGCCATTTACTTAAATAGAGAAAATGAGGGGGAAAAAAAATGACAACCTTGACATCTATTTATTATATATACGTACATTGCAGCCAATTATATTCTGTTGTCATCGGTAAGAAAGCAATTTGAGTGCAATTTTCACATCCCAATGGGCCAAAACAAAGGCAAAATTCTCTTATGCAGGAAATTCATAAAAGTAAATGGCAGTTTCTAAGGCTTGCTTAACAGATGTAAATCTACAGGCGATTATACTACACATACCACAGACAGCTTTTTTCTACTGGTATTAGGTAAAAAAGAATACCTTCTTTTTCCACCGAGTCAACAACAGAATTGACAAGGTGTATAACAGTCACTATGGAGGCTTGAAAACAGCAGGGGGAGGAGCAAATGAGAGAAATCTAACATTAGTACAGGTGCGTCTCAGCGACAATGTAATATATGCATGAACAGCTGAAAGTTTGTGGGCGGTATTCTTTTACGCAATCCGTGCCTGCCACATATCGTGGTTGCCGATTGGGTGAGGGACAAGGGAGGGATAGGGGTGGAGCTTGGAGCACGAGAAAACGTTGATACTCTGGTGTCTCGGTTGGTCACACAACACAAGACCGGGGCGAAATACGGCACATGGAGGGGGGGAGGATGTGAGTGCGCGAGGTGACACGGGACCACAGCCACTGAAGATGCTTGAGATGGCAGCACTGACGGTGTGGAAGGAAGGACCGGTCGAAGTTCTCAAGGATAAAAGAGAGAGGGTTTTCCAGGCCTAAACACACTTCTGGTTGAGCAGCAGGATCTATTGGACCAAGGTTTTGAAGACGGGGGAGAGGGAGTTCGGCTCACTTCAAATCGCTACTCGAGGCACGACCGAATAATGCTTTTTAAACTCCCGAAACGGACAGGGAGATCCAAAAATCGCACTTACAACAAGGATTTAGGGTAAGCACAGATGAAGGTAATAAACGATGGATGAAAAACAAAGGGACAGTATCATTCTCAACACCTATACAAGGGTACAACGGCCAGAGGTGAGAACATTGCCCAAATGAGCCGGGATGTCAGGTGTCAAATGGGCAGCGGGTATGGGAACCATCATATGTACTTTGTACCCATTTTTAACGTTCCACGCCGTCGTCTTCAAACATCCCCCCTTAGCTTGATTTCGGTTTCAGAAATTGGAACGCAAAAGAACGGGGGAAAAAAGAAAAAAAAACAAAAAACAAAATTAAGACCAGAAGCCACTCTTCTATATCTATGCACCCCATCACCATTGCATTTCATATTTACACCCCCCCCACAGAGAGCAAATTCATCACATTTCAGATTGCGTGAAAAGGCGAATGCTTCCTTGTTATTGATTCCCCAGCCCCCAACAAAAGAAGAACTGAGGGTATAAAAAGCAGGGAGCAGATAGACAGAAACCACTCTCTTTTTTATGCCCGGAGAATTTCGGCACTCTGCGTGTCCACTTCCTTCTGAACTGATGACTGAGTCAGAACTTACGAGCCGGCCCTAGTTAAACCCTGATTTGATCCATATGGGGACTGTGGCACAGCAAATTGTGGTGCCGCGGGGGGGTGAGGGAGGGAGAAGGAAGAAGAGAACAGATCACCCACAGCCACCTTCGCCACAACAACACTTTCCCCGAGTACGGAGCCAAACTCAGCCCGCCAGCTGGGCCGGCCTGGCTAACATACTACACTGAGGAAAAAGGGGACTTTCACAATAAAGAGGCTATATACGTCACTGCAGACAGGTAATCTCGGCGCACTCCTAATCATCATCGTTTCTAACTGAGGTTTCGACTTTTTCAATAAAAAACACATCTAGGGGAGTTGTTATTGGAGACAAAGCCCAAGGAAAATCGGGTTTGTATAGACAGGCTTGAAAATTACTTTGGTAGTTTTAGTATTACTTCGTTTGATCTGAAACTTTTTGAAACACTCATTTTTACTTCCAAACTCGCAAACATTTCGCTTCAAGGCATTAATTACACACAAACAAGTCCAATGTTAAAAATACAGTGCTCTACTGAAAGCATTTTAGAAAAAAATCTTTGAGGTTACAGAGGCACATGCCAGCCGGCCTAGCGCTACCGCAGGGGCGGCAACCTACCGTTGTCGTCGCACGACTCCGACTGGAAGGAGCTTAGAGACTGCACCTCAGACATGCTCTCTCGATTGTTATAAGCCTGGCAGGTGACATCGTCCATGGACTTCTTCGCCAAGCAAGGGTCTAGATCGACTACTTTAGCTGCACACAGGAGCACACATGCACAAGAGAGAACACACCACGGTAAACACCGTGCCTCACTGTAGTCATCCATCACCTAAGCCCTGTATTCGTGATCAGGCTTCTGGCAGGGCTGGAGGGCATCGTAGCATGTATTAGCCCTGAATCAGAATACACCTTGGACAAGGCTGTCCATTCATCATCGCTCAGCATATTTTATTCGCCGAAGATTTCCTACTGCAGCATCAAACAGTGGAATAAAAAAAAAAAACAGCTGCAATTCAAATTCCATCGCAATTTTTAAACGCAGGTACAACCATTATGATGAATAACAGAACAACAATGACTAATAATACTGATTCTACAATTACTGCTACTAATAATGACGCATATTACCCTTGTAGTCAAACTGCTGCATATTAATAATTGTGTTTTCTGTTAGTAGCAATAACTTAGCGTATTCCCATTGAAGTTGTCGTAAATCACTGCCCAGTAGCAGGGTGCACATTAATTACCGTCGTAGTCATAGTCCCAGCTGGGCTTCTGTATGGAGTCGCTGTCGGAGACGGAGTTCGAGGGGGGTGGTGGGGGCAGGTTCGGAGCTACGCTGCACACCGCCACAGTCTTGCGGTGCCCGTGCACAGAGTCGGGGTTGAAGGTGCTGAACTCCGGGTGCTCGGGGATGGCCGAGCCCTCGAACGAGTTGCGGTCCAGGTTGTTCCGCGAGTCGCTGGGAATACTGGGGGTGTAGGAGATGGGCCTCACGGGCACCTGGGGCGGTATGTCTGAGTAGATGTTCTTGCTGAGCTTGGCGTCGAAGTACGGCCTCTGCAGGAAGGCGTGGCCCGGCCCGGGGTGCTTGTCGTCGTCCTGGGGAGGGGGCTTGTTCCCCCGGCGGCAAGCGCGCTTTCGGAGGAGGACAAACAGCAGGGTGAGGAGGAAGATGCTGGCGACGAAGACCACGATGCCCACCACCTCCTCCAGGCTGATGTTCCAGGAGGAGGACACCAGGTCGGTGTGGACCTCGGACCGCAGCTCACAGCCGTGTCCGCCGAACCCCAGGGTGCAGTTGCAGCGGAAGGAGCCGTACGTGTTCTCGCACTGGCCACCGTTAGAGCACGGGTTCTGCACACACTCATCCACGTCCATCAGACACCTGGTAATGGTGAGGTGCAGGTTGAACACTTGCCCAGAAGTACGTTTCCCTAAAACTTGGTTATTAACTACATTCGTTACCTAGATCGTTCAAACATGCACAGTCAATGATTTCAACTATGTAAGTCAGCATCTGGTGCTTCTGGGAAACATACCCCAGGATCACTCCAGTAAAGGCCTGTCCTTCACTCACCGCAGCACGGACCATCAAATCTGGCTCTTAGATCCAAATTAAGCCCTAGTTCCTTATCCCTCAGGGAATCAGCTGAAAAATTAGTTCTACTGATTAGCCAGACTGCCTTCACACCTGACTCCCAGAGAAAGGGAGGGAAATTCGCAGCCCTCGAGGTTCCGTGATTTAATGATTACTGCTCTACAGGTTCTGCCAAAAGGCCTTTCTTACTGCAGTTCCTTTGGACCTTTTTACAAATGGTCCAACTTTATAAACTATACTTATAAACTTTATAATTTATCGTTGGAGGGCATTTTAAAATTTTTTTAGCACACACTTTTTCCTTGTAATAAGTGCACTCTTCAGATTTACATAGTGCCAAACCCAGCCAACAGCATACTCAGACCAGCAATGAGTAACTACTTGCAAGTGCTTTTAAGAAAAGGTGCTCCAGGTGAACAGGCTACACATTTTCCCTCGCTTCAATCAGAAAGGCATTCGGCAGAATAAAAGGAAATTAAAAAGAGCATATTTCTGCATTGCAATTTCATGTATCTCATGTAATTATTAATTACAACTAGAGTGTTCAGGTGAACACGTGTCGCCTGCAAAGCTTGAGTTTGGAGTGTGACTACCAACTGAAAGTGTGACTACCGGACAGACAGACGGACGGACGGACAGACGGACGCCGGACAAAGTGATCCCTATGTGCCGCTATGCTTCGTAGGCGACACAAAAATTAGTGATCTCGTTACATATGTACATAATTCAATAAAATATTATATATAGTGAGTAAATTACATGAGACAAAAGCCACAATTACCTTTTTTTAACAATTCTACTGGTCATTTCTGTAACATCAGGGCTCAAAATTAACTTTTTTGCTTGGTAGAGCTGCACTCCCAAAAACTTAGAAGCGCAAGCCAAAATTTAGGAGCGCACGCATCGAAATCTAAGAAGCACCAAAATATATTTTTTTATGTCTAAAAAGCTACCATATAACACTCCACATTAACAATACAGCTGTCTCCAACAAATCACAACTGTTAAACAACATGAGTCTTGAGTTAATTGATTAACAAAGGCTTTATGCCACATCCTGAGGCCAGGATTTAAATTTGGGTCTCCTTACTCTCTGCCCTTGCATCCATCTCCTCACTGCCAGTGAGGCATCACATACGTCCAGAGCAGGACCCTCCACACTGATCCGAATCAAATCTTCACTTGTGTTAGGGTTAAATGCAGATCTGACATAATGTAAAGTCCTTGTTTTCGCCTCAATGTTGCAATATAAATCAGCCCACAGAGGTAACTTCGCTATTTGTTAGCTTATTATAACACAAGCAGATGTTATAATGAGTTGGATATGTTTGTTTTAAGATACAGCATGCCGCACGCCACGATCATCTAATTTCTGCTTTTTTAGGAAAACGTCGCGTGTACATGCAAATAGGCCTACATAAACGTTTACTGGTCTAAAGACGCGCTGAAAAAAAATGTATGTTAATCATTTTTGCAGATAGGCTACTGAGGATATGAGCGAAGAAACCGAGACGGAGATTTTAGGTCTGTGTAAGCGCAGAGCCACGAGGCAGCATATTTTCATAGGCTGCAAATATTAACAGAACACCAGACCTGCTCGTTTACGCACATTTATCACAGTATTTTCTGTGTTTCGTGTTTTCTCCATGTTTGGAAGGATTTTCATGTTTAAAGTGTTCGGACTCAGTAGATGTTACGCGCTGTTACCTGCGAGATCCGGGCCGGTATCTTTACAATGAACACGGTGCACTTCACCTTCTTATAACCTCAGCCATTCAAAAACTGAAGCAACTCTTCCGAAAACTGATTTCGCCGCCGGTTCATCCGAATCACCGTCATGATTCTCAGTTTCAGTAACTTTTGTTACCGACGCTACTTTTTTTAACGTTAACAGTACCCAAAAAAAAAAAATTTCATTTTCCGTCTAAATCTCGTGTATAGTTACAATAGTAACTCTCAGTACCACAAAATGGAGTGATTGACGGCTGATATTAGCAGTTCTACAATCAGCACTGAGGTTTAGGACATCAAGCTCCCCTTTGATTGGTCAGAATGGTCACTGTCAGCTCAAGGTAACACACTGGGTGCGCTCCATTCTTATACCGGTGCGCCCGTCTGCAGTATGTCCAGTAGATTCATGCACTGCTCCGAGACATACGCCCATCTCTCTTTAAGCTGTAGCAGCGGTTGGCATGCCTTCTGACTAGCAGATGTACCCGGAAAAAAGGCGTTTAATTGGGGGAAAAAGCGGTCTCACAGGTGCATATATTTTAATTCAAAGGTCGCACAATGTTAATTTTGGTCGCATATGCAACCAAAACCGTTGCAATTTTGAGCCCTGAACATGTCATAATTTCAAATTAATATCCTAAACATATATTATTTAAAAAAATCCTTGTACGTATCTCCCATTATAGCATTTGTCATGGTCAAGTTCGTCGATTCCTGTTCATATGAAAATACTAGAGCATCTCCTTTCAGCAGGTGCATCTTTTGGGCCGAACGGCATAATCCACCACATACCTGTCTCCTTGGAAACCCTGCTCACACTCACACACTGGGCCGTCCAGGCTGTCGATACAGCGACCGCGGTTCTTGCAAGGGTTATCTCTGCAGTACGGGCCCAACTGACACCTGGAAATAATTGCACAAATGAAGTGTGAAAACCCAACCACTTTTACTGCCTACAAACAAGGGCCTGAACACTCTCTCCCGCTGCCACTTTTCAGCAGCCCTTGGCAGTACTCAGAAGCCTAAATTCATGGAATTTTTACCCCTGGACTTCAGCAATTAAGTCTAATCAATCAATCAACTCAGTTCTACACACTACAGGGACCAAACAGTCACGAGATAATCTGCGCTAGATGTTAGATCACCAGTGATGCCACCATACATTTTAAAACAAAGCCAAACACAAGATCCTAGAAACACACAGTGCTCAGATTATTAATGAAAAAAGATTATTAACACTAAACCCCGCTAGTACGACAAACGCTGCAGCAATACAGCTGAGACCTATGACAAGATGGGCCTTTCAGTTATACAAAGGATCGGTTTATGCACACAAGGCAGGTCTGTGACCATATAAGAGATCAGACAGATTTTATCAACAGCCATTGTGCTTCTCAAGGTCACTGCCATGGTACCGACACAAGCACAGCTGGAGCAGAACAGACGAGGCCTGTTTTATGAGTTTATTATATTTAATGGAGCTATTCAAACTATTAGCTTTTATGAGGCATTATTAAGGGTTGGGACTGTTTCCATGTTCTGTAACTAAATGAGCTAAAGGAATTATAGCCATTGTCAACAGTATTCAAGCTGCATGACTATGCTGTTTGAGGAAGGTGTAGAGTGGGACGGGGTAAAACATTACCAGAGTACTGATAAAAAATTAGCCAATTGATTTGAACCTCCATTACATATTACTCATTCATTTCTGCCAGATTTTAGAGGCCTGTTATGAAGTATTATGCACCATTATACATTAACCCTTTATTGCATGACTCTTTTCCTCTGCGCCTAATCAGAATGATGGGCGAGTTTGGTTTCTTTAGTAACCACTATGTAGCACAGGGTTAATTGCAATTTAGGATTATGTATTATACTGTATTATGAGCCAGTATTGAGAGATTAGAAACAGTTTCCTTGTGCAGCAACTAAATGACTGAGGAATTATAGCTGTTGTCTGTTACATTCAGGGTGTGTGACTCAGTACTTGAGGAAGGTGATTGGGAGGGGAGAGGGTAGAAGGGGCGATGTGGGCTGTACCGTTGTCCCGAGTACTGTCCCCTGCACTGGCAGTAGAAGTCGTCTCCTCTCGGGACGCAGGTCCCCCCATAGAGGCACGGGTTTGAGGAGCAGGGGCTGATCCCGATTTCACACTGGGCGCCCATGAAGGAGGCGCTGCACTTGCAGAAATAGCCTGTTGAGATATTTTCAAATCGAAAAAACAATTGATTAACCAAAGCCACTTTGTCATTACAAAAAACAAAATAACATTGCAATGCAGATTTCCCTGTTTTCACTAAGAAAAGAAGATGCACTGATAGGAGTTACTGACACGTAACTAACACGTAACAAGAGAAAAAGCACCTTTGTCACACTTGTCACTTTTGGGACATTTTTGGTATCACCGAACTATGTGTATTTGATTGATCCAGCCATTACATTTTGCCTAGCTGGCAGTGTGAGCATATTTTCTGTTTTGATAAACACGGACATTGTCACTATGCAAACATGAGCCCAAGTGTAGTGCTTTGCACTGAAAAAATTTCCAGTTTGGATCCATTGGTAAGCAGTCGCGTATAACAGACAGCCATACCTCCATTGGGCAGTGAGGAGCACGTCCCGCCATTGGTGCAGGGGTTGCTGGAGCAACCCTCCCTGGGCGGCAGGGAACAGCCGGGGGTCACATCCACCATATCCTCCATCACAGCGTGACCCAGGGGCGGGGCCTGGGCGTGGGGCGGGGCTTGGGCCGTGAGTGGCAGCTCCAGCCCGTTGAGGACGATGGCTTCCATGCAGCCGCGAAGGCCGCTGCTGACCGGGAGACTCCGCCCGTGTCGAGAGGCGTGCTGGCGCACGTGACCCCCGAAATACACGCTGTCGTCCAGGTTCAGGGTGCGTAAGGTGCCCGGGGCAGTGCCCGAAGCCGTGTGGACGCGGTCCAGAACCAGCTTGGCGTAGTTCCCGTCCACCTCCAGAGAGACCGAGTGCCACTCGCCGTCGTTCACCTGCGTGCTGTGGACCGAGACGATTCCTGGGCCGCTGCCGCAGTCGAACTTGTACTGCAGCCGCCCGTTCACAATCTGCAGGGAAGAGGTCGGGAACCACGAAGGGAAGATCATCAATGTGTCGCCTGGATTTCATTTCATACTTGTAACATGTTGGACATTTGGTTTCCAAATCCCTGCATAATTTCAAAGGAAAAGCGCCTGGCTGATTCACACAATAATTTGACCAAAATACCTCCATATGAATACTGCAGCAATATTCCTTGGCAGCATGTGGCAGTGTGTGAATTTCATCTCTATTTATAGGTTAGGGCTTTGAGAAAAAATGATAATGAACAGACAACTATACAGAAATATTCTCACATAATTAGATAAATGCTCAGTGGACCGCAGGGTATATCCCCAAAACTGCTGCATTCTCCCCATGGGGTATAATTCATAATTTGGCCTCATGGTGGCCCTGTAGGAAAGGGTATGGGTTACAGAAGATTAAAAGGAGAACCAGTCAAGGCTCTGGGAATGTTCACAGGAAACTTTAACCAATTCCCATCAGAACTGTTCAACTTAGCTTTTTTTTTTTTTTTAAAGGTGAAGTTTGGCCTGAGGGTGGTGCTGCAGGAAGCATCATAGTGTTACCAAAACAATAGGATTTCTCTTTTATGCACGAGGATGCTCAACGCTAAGTTGATCTGCTTCCCAATAGGACTGTTTGACTTGTTACATTTGAAAATTCAGTTTCACCTAAAGGTAGCGCTACCATAAAATATAGTCATCGAAATGAATAAGGTTCTTTTCCGAAGTGCCAGGAATGCTGGCAGCAGGTGTGGCAGGATTCTGTTTCAGTTATTGCATTTTTAAAAATGAAAAAGGTCATCCTAACAGAGGTGCAACAGGTTAGGTTATTGGTTATTGGGACGGCAACATTACCTCTATAAACCAGGAATAATCACATAAGGTCAGACAAGATTCCCATTAAAACTATCAAAGTTACTGAATTTATTATGTTACATTTGACCAAGAGGTGGCGCTAGAGGAAACACCACAGAGCCACCGTAATCAAAAACTTCCTCCTCTACACACCCAGAATAGTGTCAGCAGATTCAATATAATTCCCATTCAATCTGTTTAAGTTACTGCTGTTTAAAAAATGAAAAAAAAAAATACTAGTATGTCGCAACAGGAAAGGTTAAATAGCCACACGAAACAGGTTTCATTCTCCATGCACCAGAATGAGCACAGGAAGTTTTGCGCGATTCGCATAAAAACTGTTCAAGTTATTGTCCAAACACAGCAGGATCTGTGCTGGCAGCCCGCAAGGCCATTCCATATCATCCCCAAAAACTCTGTATAATGTATATAACAAAGTATATTAGTCACGGTGTGCGCAGCGGGACAGTGATAGTTTTAAATTTGGTTACCTCTCAGCTCCCATAAAAAGAGCTCTAGCAATGACAACTTTTGTCCGACAAGCAGATTTAAAACAGAGAAGGAGAGAGAGGCGAAGGAAGACAGACAGAGAAAGACAGGCGCCTCACACGCACACGCACACACACACACACACACACACACACACACACACACACACACACACACACACACACACACACACACACACAAGCCGAAAGCTTCAGATATTGGGGACAAGGGTCAGTTCTCCACTCAGCCAGCACTGCGCTCCAGTACACTCCCAAGTTCATTAACTGACCAGTTTCCACACAATGCGACTCATCTACAGCCGGCTGATGTTTGTTTTTGAAAAGATCCAGTGAACTATAAGTCCCAGACAGACTTCAAATTGATCAGCGCGGATGAGCAGCGAGGCGGCGGCTCGCCCAGACAGTTCTCTGACACAGCAGTGACACGTTCATTCAATTGCTCACTGGAGCAAAAACACCAAAAAGTACACTGAACGGAGTGTGTGGCTTCAGCGTTTACACTGCTGGCAATACTGAAGTAAACTCAAATATTCTGCATTCTTTACAAAGAAAACGAGACCTGCAGTGTAAATCTGTGGTTCTAACCTAATTGAGAGAATCGCGAAAGAACCACACCAATAATCACAGGAATGAAGGAGGTGGGTTGAAGGCGACAGACGCTGCTGTCGAAAGAATCCTCCAAATGTTTACATGCAGCATAACAGCCAAATTCTATCCCTCTCTTTTGCATAAGACATCAACAACTGCAGGAGCCGGCGAGGCAAAACAAGGTATTGACATGTTCTGAAGCCAAATTCAGTATTCAGTGCTTCGATACCAAGAAACCTCCTCAAATCCCCTCAACTAGGTGCGCACGCACTTTTGATGCCAAATGTCGCAATTAACTCTGGCAGTGAACTCAAGGAGATAATGAGCATGGAGATGAGGGGAGAGCACTCGACGGCGAGGTACAATCCGAAGGACCGTCTCTGCCGGCAGCCGGATGCGAGCGGGAAAATTGGGGGCGATATAAACGTCTCACAGCGCGGGAGGGATGTAAATCTTTAAGAGGGATGCCTGCGTCGGCCGGGCTCATAAATACTGCAGCAGACGCAGCCTGGATGTTTCTGCCCGCAGTTCAACACTCGCGGGCTGGGGCTTCCTCGCAGGATAAGGGGGTGGGGGTATTCTAGAGGTTATTGCAGCCAAAATCAAAGTGGATCCCAGCTCTGGACCTGGTCCCCAACTAACCGAGAGGTCTGTACTTTTTTTGGCTTTCATATACTAGATTCATTAAAGACACAAGCTCAGTGAGGAACCTCCAAATTAGCCGTCTACATCAATCAGCAGCTGAATGTGCTCTCTAGCTGTTGAATGAGGTCAACTTCATTAGGGCTTAAGAGAACATCTACTGGGCGGCTAACCTTCGGGAATAGAGTTGGGAATCGAGTGGAGGGGTCGGTACAAACATTACGGAGCCACAACTGTAACAGCCTCCTCTACGTACCGGGAATTTTGATGGCAGATTTAGAATTTTTCCCATTAACTTAGTTTAACTTATAGCAATTTTCAAAAATTGAACATTTGTGCTGGTGGCGGCACGACAGCAAAGGTCACTGGGTGACAAAGATCAAAAGCCCCTCTCTCCGCCCTAAAAAAGATCACAAGCCAAGCATGACAAAGTTCAAATGAAAACGTGTCCTATGAACTTTCTGTGCCCGATCAGAAGGACCTGACGGCCACAGCCCAGAACATTACATTACATTACAGGTTCTTAGCAGACGCTAAGATGCATTGTCCATGCATTGTACTCCGTGCCGACCCGAACCCAAACCCAAACCCCAGCCCCCGACCCCTCGGTTCGGCTCGACTCGCCCTCGCTCACCTCCAGGATGCTGTAGTCGGTGCCCTTGGCGTACATGACGGTGGCGTGGTGGGAGAAGGTCCGCAGCCGCAGCGACAGCTTCATCTCCTCCTTGTTCTCGTTCTCCGCCAGCCGGTACTTGACGTAACCGCTCCCCCCGAACGTCAGCGACGAACCCTCTGCGGGAGACAGACGGGTTGGGAGGAAGGGCGTGGGGGGGGGGCAAAGGCGGGCAAAAAGGTAAAGGTCAACAAATGGACACGGAGACTGACTCAAACCGAAACAAAACCGAGCCCACGACATCGCCGTATTCCAAAGTTGAACCCCAAACACCACCTCTGCGCCATCGGAGAATCCGGTAGAGCATTACACACCAGCAATTCAGATCTCATTTAAACTTCTGAAACTGGGAGCAACAAAGACCAAGTTGTACTGAGGATTTCAATTGGCCCATTGGGAGGGCGCTAAAGATGACCTGTGACAAAGCATGATGTGTGTGGGACACAGCATCTCATAGGGCTTCGCCACAAGATGACACAGGCTTAACCCTTTCAGTGCCGTAATGATGCCAGATATCGAAGTCAGATGCTGTCGAATACCTATCATGTGGCAACTTGTTTAAAAGAGGTCCTGCAAGGGAGCTCTTTTAAACAAGTTGCCACATGATAGGTTTTCAACAGCTCATGATAACTGCGTTTTTAATTCCTCTAAAATGTGTTCGGCGCTCAAAGGTTAAGTCCCCGTTTGGAAAACCGTTCCACACTTGGCGACGAGACTCGCTCAACAATATTCCAACAGCAGACACTGCAAACTGCCTTCATACAGAGGAGGGGTGGCGTAATGGGTGAGACGGTAAGTGGTGGGGTTCAGGCGAGGTCTTACCGGAGCACCGTTTGCCCTCCGGACACACGCAGCTGTATTTGGGTTCGGTGGGGTTTGCCACACACTCCGTGCCCTCGGGACAGGGGTTACCCTCACACGGCCTGTGCAGGATGGGGCATTTACCATCTGTGACATTACAGAGAGGAGAGTGAAGATTAGGGTCCATTCTCAGCACAAACTCCAATACTTGGAAGGCCACAATGTCAACTGGTTTCTGGTCACGTTCTACGTGAGATACATTTAAGTCACTGGTCCAATTAAGAGTAAACACACCTCATTACAAACAAATTACTGGGTTACTGATCAACCAGCACAACCAGTTGACAGGTTCTCAGTGGTTAAAATTTTGCACTTTGATGATGTGAAGCTCACGGGGTGTTTCACAAAGCAGCATTACTGAATTAGCCAGATAACTGTGGTGTTGGGAAACCATTTCAAAAATGGAAAGAAGGCTGTAGTAAAAAGTACGGTTCTACCGTAGATGGATTAGTTCACAGTGGATACGCTCAGGATATGAGCCCGGAAACATTGACTTCTGAGGCCTCATGTCATCAATAAGCAACTGGGAGTCTGCAGTATTTAAATTCGGTCTTCAAGTCAAGTCACTTGATATGGAGATGTAGCCGGGTGCTTCTAAACCAAAGTTTTAAATTCAGCGAGCGCATC
Source organism: Gymnothorax reevesii (assembly GCA_029721435.1). Classification (NCBI taxonomy): domain Eukaryota; kingdom Metazoa; phylum Chordata; class Actinopteri; order Anguilliformes; family Muraenidae; genus Gymnothorax; species Gymnothorax reevesii. The sequence goes on along the minus strand of CM056574.1, from coordinate 22,955,360 downwards.
TGAAGTAACTGGGGAGGGCGAGGGCTTCCGAAATAAGGAAATTCTTCCCCAGATTTAACCTGAGTGCTTAAGTGAAATGCAATGACTGCTCTTTGATGTGTAAAGAAAGATGGCCCAAAATAAACCGCGCCACAATTTTACATAGTGTGCTGGCGATGAATGATTATGCAAAAAAAAAGAGAGAAAAAAAAAAAGAAATGAACACCGAACTCTCACACATCTTAACCCTTAATGGTGTGGGCTCAAACACTAGAGACATAACAATGTTTTAAAATTTGCAGCTTCAAGCTGACTTGAGAATTACGACTGCTGAGTGAGAAGAGAAGCTCGATAACACCAAATTTGGACAGACATCTTGTTTCTTCCTCTGCACTTCTATCGGAGACACACTTTAGAGTCAGTAACGCACTCCATCACCAACTGCACTGTGGCTTAGCCCCTCCCGGGGGTGGGGCAGTGGGCTGTACCTTTGCAGAGACAGACGGCGGTTCGGTGGTGTCGGGGCGTCACGAAGCTGAGCCGGGCCGTGCTGTAGGTGGTCAGAGAGCCCGTCTCAAGGGTGACGGACTCGTCGCAGAAGTGCAGTGGGCAGTCGAGTCCGGCGCAGAGCTTCCTGGCGACACGAACCACCCTTAACCCCGTCATCACCTCCACAACGGCCGCCGAGGCGTTCAGCTTGCGGAAGAGCAGCTCATGCGTTTGGTGCGGGCTTCCGGACTTTTCCAGAGTCAGCAGCACGTCCAGGTCGTTGCCGGGTGGCTCGGCGGGCTGCAGGCTAACGAGGTGCACCTCACTGCGGCGCACGCCCGCGATGTTCCGAAGTGCCCGCACAAAGTTTCGCCAATAGTCTCCGACAAACTCCTCCGGCGCAATCGCTGCAAAGCGCACGCCCACCGAGTGCTCGAGCGCCTGCCGGGACACGTGACGCACGTGCACGATGACGCTCGCTGCCGCAGAAAACCGGCCATCCGTCACCGTGACGTTCAGCGGGTAGAGCCCCGGGTCAAGGCCTTTGCGGGCTATCACCTTGCCATCGCTGGGGGAGACGGCAAAGAGCCCGTCACCGGGCGAGGCCAGGCTGTAAGTGAGGGTGTCGTACACGTCCTGGTCTGTGGCGTGGATTTTGCCCAGGACCCCGCCTGGGTACTCGTCACCGTGGGTGGCGATGAAGATGTCGAGTGGCAGGATGGACGGAGGGTGGATACTCTCCTCGATCACACGAACGCTGACGAACGCTGACGAGACGAGCTGTGGTTTCCCGCTGTCTGCCACCTAGCAAATAAACACACACAGCAATCATGTCACCCGCGAAAAGGGTTCCTTATAATTCAGTCCATTCTCACATTCAGGGAGGTTAGTGGGATTCATTTGGTCAACTTATCTCACTAACTCAGGGGCTAATTTCCCCAGGGCTCCTAAAATCACCATCCTCGAGGACCAAGAACTGCTGGCTTTCCACCCTCCCTTTACCTGGGAGTCAGGTGTGATGACAGTCAGGCCAATCAGCAGCGACAACTGACTACTTACTTGCCTGGACGGCCAGAACACGTGGGCTGGTTTTGGCTTTGGCTTTGAAGGCCAGATTTGGGGAGCCCTTCATCAGCCCCTCGGGCCCAGATCATAAAACAGTATTTTTATCTCGATTGCTGCACTAACTAAATCCAGAACCCCAATAAACCTGAAGCCCGAACAGAAGTAAAAACAGCCATACAAAGTTCTCTTCAGAGCCATTATCCTGCTAAGGCTGTAATCCGATTGAGATGCTGCTGTCGTTCTAGAGTTAAAGAGACCAACCCAACAAGCCTCAGTGCTGTTGCTCAAGACTGAAGCCAGCAAGTTACACATTCCAGACAATAGAGGGCGCTGAGGACCTTTCGTTTCGCTGATGACTCCCCTCCCCTGCACTGATGCCATTTTAAGGATGTTGCCCCTAACAGGGACGTTTATGAAAACTCAGGCAGCTCAGTGATAAATATTCATACGAATTTACACACATTAGCATAGCAGGCATGCTTCACAAGCACTATCACTCCACATAACAGAGGAGCCCGAGCCTTTCTGAAATGTTCTCTCTAGCGAGGTCGAACCTCTTCACCTGGGTTTAGCGCTAGCACACCCAATCGAAGCTCTCCAAACGTTTATTCACTCATTTCATTAACTCGCACAACAGGCATTAAAGTTAGCGGTCTTGTCCTCTGAAATGTTCATGCTGTTAGAAGTGGCGAAGGCACAGCGTGCTATAATGAGTCATCATTTAAGGAACGCTTCAGGGTATTTTAGATTTTAAATTTGCCTTTCATAGGCAGTGCTACCTCCTGTGCGCGGATGCTAGCCACGGCACCGCCATGTGGCGCCAGTCAGGCTGAGCGCTTGCTTAAAGCAGCATTACTTACAAAAGCATTACAGGGCCGTACATAAACCAGCCACGCAGGAGGAAATGGCCGTAATCTCAGACTCAGAGAAAGCACCACTTCCCCCGGGGGAATACAAAGTCGATCCAAGAGCTGACCGTCCGTCGAAACACTGGAAAAACAGATGGCCAGGCTCTGAAATGAACCTGGGTCACACCTCTCCACATGCATGCATGTGTTTTGTGTGTGTGTGTGTGTGTGTGTGTATTCATGTGTTTACTAAACATGGAGGACCAGGAGAAAAAAAAAAAAAAAAAAAAAAAAAACTGAACCAAACGTGTGGGGCCATTTTTGCGAGATGAGCACATTTAGGCAGCCCTCATTATTAATTGTGGCACACTGTGACTTGTTGGTTTAGGTTGCGGTTAAGGTAAAACTTAAGTTAAGGTTAAGGTAAGGGTTTGGCTTAGGCATACATTGGTCACAGTTAAGATTCAAAAAATTCGGCGGAGACGCACTAAGGATGAATGGAAGTCAATGTAATATCATCAGAGGGTGTGTGTGTATATAAGGCATGACCTACCTGGATCTGTAACACATACTGGTCCCTCAGCCCCCGCTGCAGAGGGCCAGCGGTGAGCAGCGCCCCCTCCTGGTTCATCTGGAAAGCTCTGCCCTCGTTGCCGCTGACGATGGCAAAAGTAAAAGGGGGCCCGTTGTGGGAGGCGTCCCGATCGGTCACTGTGAGCTGCAGGACGCTGGTTCTGCTCGGCCCATTCTCCTGCGAAGAACGGGGGGGGGGGGGTCCAGAAATTCATTTTAACACCGCAGAATTAACTCTGACCATGCAAGTATCCTAACAATTGAGGCACTAGATCGTTCTAATACAGCCACCCAACCATTTGCATATCATTTGCTCCTCTATTTTGGTCTCTGTATAATGTCTCATTATGTAGCGGAGAAAATTTTTCAAAATATTTTATATGGGGTATCTCACTTCAGGGGTCCCTGTGGATCAGGCAATTTGTAGCTTAACAGCACAAATGTAGGTCGAGGGGAGAAAAACCTTAAAAAAATGAGCTATATTTATGAGTAAATGCACTCCAAGTACTGAGTGCCAACAAAAAGAACTATTAATACACAGAGCTGGATATTTTTTTCACCACCACAATTAAATACTGTCATAACCACAGGGGATATGGTAGCTAGGCTTTTTTTTTTTTTTTTTTTTTTAAGTCAGACAGAGCATCAGGAAGCCCTGCGGCACGTCAGGACCCTCACCTGGAGGACGAGGCTGTAGTTGGCCTGGGAGAAGACGGGCGGGTTATCGTTCACGTCCGACACGTCGATGTTGACGGTGGTGCTGCTGGACCTGGCGGGGGCGCCGCTGTCAGACGCCAGTACGGTGAGAGTGTACCCCGAGATCTGAATGAGACGAATGCTTCATTAAACCTTTCCCTGAAGGGTAACGGCACAGCTGCTCCAGTCTCATGCAGTTTTACACATATCCATCACTACTGCGCCATTATTGCATCTGCCGCTAGTGATTATGGGAAATGCAGTCCCACAGTTCCAAAAACATTCAGCACAATGCAAAATTATTCCAACCACAACCACAACCGATCGCAACATCCACAGCATTTACTACACTGACTGACTCACAAAGGACCTTACGGATTCTTAAATTTTACAAAACCGCAAACTACCAGTTTTGGCATGATCGACAAAAATGGTTCATCGCATTCTGCTTGATGCACTCACTTGCAAGCCTTTCAGAAAAACTTATCTTTCATCTCAAAATAGAACGACCTCCATAATAATTTCTCGTAATACCATAACGTTTTGTATTCAGTCTTACAGCCCCACGCCAGCCAGTGCTACTTCCTGTTTTTTGTGCAAGGTCCCTCTTCAAACCGTAAATTGGGGGTGTGGTTAACAGTCGGACGTAGTCCTTAACCATGGCAACCAGATTGCTGCTCTACTGTGCGCCACAAGCTTCCCTTTTCGCACCTCAGCGGCATATTGATAAACATTGATGTGAGTGAGCTAGCCTACTAAGGGGTGTGCCGTGCAGCACGTTCGCTATATGGGCTACATGGGCTAAACAGGTAAGCAGCATTAACCGAAGCCTCCAGACCCCTGCACTAATCCAGCGTACACTGTCCCCAAAGCACTCGCTGGGCCTCACCCTCTCTCTGTCCAGTGCCCGAGCGACTTTGACCTCTCCCCTGAGCAGGTCGATGGTGAAAGGGCTGCCCTGGTTGCCGTCGATGATGGAGTAGCGGATGTGGTTGTAGGAAGGCCCGTCGGCGTCCTCCGCTGCCACCTGAAGCCGCAAGAGAGGAGAGTTTGATTGTTAAGAAAAGGCTTGCGGCCCCAGAAGGACAGCGAGCACCTGGTTTAATCAGGACCTGGGCTGCAGGCACGAACGCGGTCCGGCCTCCCCAGGGAAATCACCGGCGGGCTCGCTGCCCAGGACAGAGCCACATCAACACACATTAAAATCTCATTTCCACACACTCCGCTGGCACAGAGCACGATTAGAGGCACATCTCTGATTAATGACCATTAAACAAGGAGGAGAAAGGGAGAAAGCGAGGGAGGGTAAGCTAGAAAGAAACGGGGAGAGGGAGGGTAAGATGAGATGAGACAAGGAAGAACAACCTCTAAGGTTACAGTCGGAATGAGATTTGTAATTGAGCCATCGGCTGCATCATTACCGAGCAGAGATTCTCTGACCCTGCTGCCGAAGACGTGATGTCAGAGGAAGAGCACAACGAAGAGGGGTGGGAGATGGGATTCCCAATGACATGACATCACTAAGGACAGTGAGGTAGGAGTGAGGAATGATATTCCACATGACATGACATCACAAAGAGGTTCGGACTAAGGCTGGGAGATGATATTCCACATGACATCACATCACAAAGAGGGTCGGACTAAGGCTGGAAGGTGATATTCTACATGACATGACATCACAAAGAGGGTCGGACTAAGGCTAGGAGGTGATATTCCACATGACATGACATCACAAAGAGGGTCGGCACTAAGGCTGGAAGGTGATATTCCACATGACATGACATCACAAAGAGGGTCGGACTAAGGCTTGGAGGTGATATTCCACATGACATGACATCACAAAGAGGGTCGGACTAAGGCTGGGAGGTGATATTCCACATGACATGACATCACAAAGAGGGTCGGACTAAGGCTGGGAGGTGATATTCCACATGACATGACATCACAAAGAGGGTCGGACTAAGGCTGGGAGGTGATATTCCACATGACATGACATCACAAAGAGGGTCGGACTAAGGCTTGGAGGTGATATTCCACATGACATGACATCACAAAGAGGTTCGGACTAAGGCTGGGAGGTGATATTCCACATGACATGACATCACAAAGAGGGTCGGACTAAGGCTGGGAGGTGATATTCCACATGACATGACATCACAAAGAGGGTCGGACTAAGGCTGGGAGGTGATATTCCACATAACATGACATCACAAAGAGGGTCGGATTAAGGCTGGGAGGTGATATTCCACATGACATGACATCACAAAGAGGGTCGGACTAAGGCCGGGAGGTGATATTCCACATGACATGACATCACAAAGAGGGTCGGACTACGGCTGGGAGGTGATATTCCACATGACATGACATCACAAAGAGGGTCGGACTAAGGCCGGGAGGTGATATTCCACATGACATGACATCACAAAGAGGGTATAGAAGGTGTGGGAGATGAGATTCCACATTACCTCACAAATGGGGGTGGACTAGGGTTGGGATATGGTATTCCGTGCGACATGACATCACGAGGGGGTTGTAACACCTTGCATTATGGAGGACAGACGAGAGAGGAGAGAGAGAGAGTAAGGGCACTCACAGACACCACAGTCCGGCCCAGCTCGGCGTCCTCGCTGACCACCGCAGAGTACACGGTCTGGCCGAACACTGGGCTGTTGTCGTTGACGTCCGTGACGTTGATGTTGATCGTGGCCATGTCGCTAAGGGACGGTGAGCCTCCGTCAGTGGCCTCCACAGTCAGGCAGAACTCGCGCGAGGTCTCATAGTCCAGCTTCTCGACTACAAAGACGTCACCTGTAGACAGGAGGAAGAGTCAATCACTCGCTCGAGTAATACCTCAGGTTAAGCATTAACTTATGCCTATTTGTTAGTTCAGCCAATATTTATGAAATTTCCCAATCAATTTTGATGATATTTTGTGGAAGAGTGGGCAATGGGCCATGTAAAAATTGCTTAAATTTTGGGATGGATTCAAATTCAAACGTGGCTGACACGGCCATATTTGTTCAGTTCTTGGGAACCAATGGGATGGCGGAGGTATGCGCTCTCCGAGTGCTTCCTAGTTTTTCTTGAAATGCGTTCGAACCAAAAAAAATTACAAACAGAGCAGCTGGTTTTCACTTATTTGAAGGCCTATATGACCATATTCAGGGAAGATATCTGGGTGACATTTCTACATCGATATGGTCTCTTGCAGGGTGCAAGTTGACTGGACCTGGTTCAACTAATTTCTCAAATAAAGGCTCACTTCCGAAGAGGAAAAAAAATATTTCGGTTTTTTTATTCAGTTTTCAAGTGACAGAGCTAGAGACACACCTGTTTGAGGGTTAACGCTGAACAAGCTGCGCTCGTTCCCACCAACTATGGCATAGGAGATCTCGGCGTTGGCCTCGACGTCTCGGCTGGCGGCGAAGACCTTGAGCACCAGAGACCCAGGGGCCATATCCTCGGATACGGCGGCCGTGTACTCCCTCCGCTCGAACACCGGCGGGTTGTCGTTGATGTCCAGCACACTCACGACCACTGCGCAGACCGCAGACATCCTCTGGGGGGCACCGCGATCCACGGCTCGCGCTTTCAGTGTGTGCACTGCCTGGACTTCGCGGTCCAGCGGCTTTTCCAGGCTCACCACCCCGCTACGCTCGTCTACGGAGAAGTGACTGTCCGCCGAGTCCAAGAGCGAGTACACGACCTCACCGTTAGCACCTGTTTTCAACAGAGCCGGAAAGTCCAGGAGTTAAAAACTAAGTCCTACCACACCTTTCTTCAACCAGCAATTCAGAAAGACAACTTCTGACAAGAATTGTGCCATATAGCGAATTCAGGTCACCGGATAAGAATACTGAGAAAACCTTGGTGAACCTTGCTTAGAAAGACTATTCAAAGCCATCAAGTCTATCAAAACCATTTTAACCCTTAAATTAACCCGCTGAAATAAAAAAAATCATGGGGCAGCAGGAGCTCTTTGAAACAAGTTGCCACATGGTAGGTTTTCAGCAGCTTTGATTTTGATATCTTACATCATTGAGCAACAATAACTGCATTTAGCACTCTAAGGGTTCATTTATCATTTAGACTTAATGATCCAGTTTCCCTGACACAGATTAAGCTTAATTTGGGACTAAATTACATTTTCAACGGAGATTCTCCATACAAAACTCAACTTAGTAAAGGACTGAATTTAATCCAAGTCAGTGAAATTGAACCAAAATCTTATTACTTAGTGTCTTACTTCTTGCTAAGTGAGACAAAATATGGCCGATGTGTTGACAGGATTACGCAATCAGAAAAGGAAATTTACTTGTGAAGCAAGTCTCAAGTAAAACTAAGGTAATACTTTCTACTATAGTGAGAAAAGAATAAGCGTTAACCATCAGTGCAGGGCTGAAACATGAGGCATTTACATCATTTACATCCCGATGGTTCGGCACAGCGACGGCGGAATCGCCCCGTAACTAGACAGAGATGGATCAAGATAATACTGCCGAGGTCTCTTTGCGGGAATGTGCCATTTGCGAATGTGTCATCAGATCCGCGAGACCAGACGGTGCAAAGCAAACACATATAGCAAAAGCTTTTGCAAATTCTCTCTCCGACTCCCCCCCCGTTCAGGCACGACTTCATTCGCAAGACGTGCTCCGGTCCCAGTATTGCTATGGAAACCCAAGTACCAATCCTCGCGCAGAAACGTAATTGGCCAGGAGCAGCCTAACTCTGGGGCCCTTCGTGACTGTTTCGGCGAGCTCGCAGACTGGCAGGGTTAAGGGGACGGACGACTCTGCAAATTAACGCGAGGTGTTTACAGTCAGGTTTCAGGAGGCGGAAGTGTGGGAGCGCGCGTGTGTTTGTGTGTGTCTATGCAAATGTGTCTGCGATCCGTATGCGTCTACGCATGGAGATGCAAGTGCGAGAGCAAATGCGTTTGCAGCCGTGTGTCTGTCTGTGCTTGGATAGGAGTGCGCATACACGAGTGAGTCTGCACCCATATTTTGGGTGCGAGTGTTTAGTTACAGAAGATATTGGCCCGAGGAGGAATAAAACCTTAAAATGATGAAGCTTCAGCCCTGCAGACAGGTGCTGTGAGCAGCTTCCAAGACTGGAGAGGCTAACAGGCCTGAGGTGCTGGCAGGACTCAATAACCCAGAGCGGAGAAACTGCTGGGTTAGAGTGGTGTCTTGTCCGATACACAGCAGGGCGACAGGCGATCAGCCCACTTATGCCAGAGGTGTAGAGAGAGAGACTGACAGAACTGGGGGGTGGAGTGGGGTACTGAACAGTGGACAGTACCAGAAAGGACACAATGTAACATTTCTCTTCAGTGACACACCGCAGAGCCAATCAATACTCAGCACGGCTCTGCCTGGCCTGCTGTGTGCGTGTGCGCGTGATTGAGAGAGAGAGCGTGGGCCTGCATGCATGCATGTGCGCGCGTGTGCGTCATGAGTACAAATGTCTGCTTGTGTGTGCAGCAGTGCATGTGTAATTCTGCATGAACGCACGTGAGTGGGGAGCTCGTATAAAACAAGAGTTTGTCACTAAAGTGACTATATCCCCCGCCGTTTGGTCACCAAAACCGACTGATGTCTGCGCATTCCCAGTAGGAAGGTTGGTACCAAAAAGAATTGAAATAGGTTGACTCCTTCTTGAGATATCGCGCTGACAATGTTCGGGACGGACAGACAGACGGATGGACGTACGTACGGATGGACAAACGTACAGACGGAGCTGAATACTATATTCCCCGCTTCGCGGTAAACGCGCGGCGGGGGAAAAAAGAGTCTGTATAAAACACAAGGGTAGATTATGCGCACAGATGCGACTGAAGTAATAATGGACCCGATGTAAGTTCTGCCTCTGTGTTTAATACAATGATTATCTGCTTACGTACGGTCAACTACAAACAACTGGGTCACTCTTTAGTCAACTGCCAGCTGACCTCGCCCTCTTTAGAAGAGATAAGGGCTGAATTCCCTCAGGATTAGTACAAAGGATTAGCAGGCGCTGACGGAAAAAAAACGAGAGCGGCTTTGTACGCTCCGGCACAATAAACACACACTCACAACCAAACGCACACACACTTCAGCAGCCTTCCTCCCTCGCAGCTACGAAGAGGTGAATCAGCTCGCACCTCTCAGGCCATCGAGAGGTGATTTTCCAAATGGACGCGAGGCCGAATGACCGAGCAGCAATCAGGGCTCCATCGAACAACTCGAGCGCTTGAGTCTGTGAAGCCGAACCGCAGAAGGGGCTTTTTTGGGGGGGGGGGGGCTCCAGCCGTGTCACTTCCTGACACCGCCTGAGATGGGCAAACCAATCAGAGCTTCAGACTCCTTACACCCAGAGACTAAAGAAAACAACCTCAATCACCAACTTCAATCCCAGCATGAAATTTCGTTTCACCCCCCAGTTCTCTTATCGACAGTTTTTTTTGGCAGACACTGCCATTTTGTTTCTTCAATTTGGAGATGGTGTGAAGTTTGGGAGGGGGGTGTTGGGGTGGACAGCTTAAGTGTTCGTACCCTTTACAAACCTGCCACAGGAAGATTGCAAACTTCTTAAGAGCGAATGGCGCCATTGCAGAAATGGGCCTTGAAATGGTCTCCGCTGGGACCTTCTTCAAAAAAAAAAAAAAAAAAGAAAAACGGAGCGCGTGCCCTACACGGAGAGCTCAGCACAGCGAGAGCCCGGGGCCAAATCTGTTCCGCGGTCCAGTCAAAACACCAGCCGCGGCGTCGCCCGTCCGTATCAAGCGCCGCTATCGGCTGGCCCGTGATGGCACACATTTCACAGGCCAGAGGAGAAGCATTCAAATCAATTTGCGCGGAGAACTGTCGACTGTGGAAACATGGCACGGACCTCGCATTTTTCCCTCTTAGTAATGGAAAATTATGCACTCCATTTGTACACTGTGACCATCTGCCTTCCTGGAGTAAGATTATCTCATTTTGAAAAGGAATGCATCATGGATTTTACAGCCACTTGTGGCCAAAACCCGCTTAGACAAAAATGCTTTCATAATGTGACTACAATACTGCCAGCGGAGCAGAGAGACGAGCTCTAACAACAGCACAATCGAGTCGCCGCTGCGTCAGCGTTATGAACAGACTGCGGAGGCTCGTGCTGCCCCGCCTTACCGAGGTCGAGGTCCGTAGCCTGCAGGCGCGCCACGAAGGCCCCGGGTTCCGTGCTTTCGAAGACGGTGATGGCGTAGGACTCGGAGGCGAACTGGGGTGCGTTGTCGTTGACGTCCTCCACCGTGATGCGCACGGCGGCCTCGCAGAAGCGTCCGCCGCCGTCGAGCGCTCGAGCGGTCAGCGAATAGGTCTCCTTCTCCTCGCGATCCAGAGAAAGCAGGGTCTTCACTTCGCCTGCAGAGATGGGGAAACAACGCCGACGTCAGAGAAGAGAGAAACGCTGGTGTGAACTCATAATTAGAAAAGAGATACAGCAGTGTTAACTTACTACTCAGAAAAAAAAACAATGTCGTGAACTCACTCTCAGAAAAGAGAAACCGTGGTCTGAACTTACTACTTTGAAAAAGGGAAACAATGGAATGAACATGTTTCTTCGAAAAAAGAAACTACAGCGAGACTTTATAATTTGGAAAAGAGAAATGGTGATGACTTACAATTTAGCAAAGAGAAACAATGGTTTTGAACTTACTAAGAAACAAACTGTGACTCTCAATGTACAAATAGGCAAAGGGAAATCTGCATACACTTCATTAACAACTGTCAATACAGTGACGTGAACTAACATCTCGTTGAGTCCATACTGTGCGGCTGATTTTGCTTGTTATTATTTTTAAAAGTACTGCTCCATGCGTACTATTTAATGACACCCCTAGGAATAAACAAAGTTTTTGGTTTAAAAAGTTTCCTGAACTCTAAAGTCCATTGCTTCCCTTTCTTAGGACCTACTACAATTCTTTCAAACTCATCAGAATAAATCTCACTGAAGTCAGAGGAGTTTCGCCTCTGCATTTGCACCTTGTTTAGTTCCTGCATGGAGACAGATTTCTTTAATAAAGCAGCAAATGCTGCTTCGATCGCAGATGAAATTCATCTGCTGGTTTGCGAGCGAAGCCAACGGGTCTCAGTGCAGCCAGGCCTGGTCTAATGCCCCCGAGGTTCATTTCAGTCTCCAACCATGAAAAAGGCATCTCCGTCACCACGGCAATCTCTGGCACCGTTAACTCATCTTTCACTCCCGAAAAGCGGGACACAGCAACAGGCTTTAAAACCACAGCCTGGCATTCGGCCGCAATCCTTCACGCCACGCTCATTCCGCCTCTCGCCCAGCGAGAAAACAAAATAACAACAACAAAGGCTTCGAGAGTTTTCAATCTCGGCAGTCGGTATGAGCTTGCCAACTCAAGCCCATCTCTCACATTAACCAAATCAGAAGGGGGGCCGCAAGAAAGTTCCTCGAACTGGAACCTAGATGAACCGAAATAAGGCCTCATTACGGTGGTGGGGCCGAGTGACCCGAGCGTTTACCCCAGTGAGACTCAGGAGCTAGAGTCGTTCCCACAACCAATGTTTTTCTCAAATAAATAAATAACGACGCGCTACAAAAAAAAAGGAAAGCAATATATCTGGCTGCTACGAGCGTCTTAAAGTAGAAAAAGAGATGTGGCTCGGGAAATTGAGTGGTCAGCTTTGCGAAAACTTCCAGTGAGAAGAAAATCTTGCCGTCCTTCTGCACAATCCTACCTTTATAAATTTACAGCCCTGCCTGCAATTCTCCCGGCACATTAAAACCTGCTGCACACTTTCAGAGCTCCATTTACCCTAAATCCAATAACAAAGGGAAGGGCGCAAATTGACTTTCGTTTAGGCGAGGATACAGAGCCGCGCTAAAGCTCTCTCGCCCTGGCGCTGGCTGATTCTCTGCATCACAGAGAAGGGACTGCAGCGGCAGTAGGCTAAATAAGATGTCAGCAATTAGGCTTTTTTCTGTAGTCTGACTGGGTCTTCAGGCCCAGGCAAAGGAGCTCAGTCTAGCTGGCCACAGGCAGGTTACCACAACCAATGAAGAAGAAAAGAGCCACCCACGCTGACAAGTGCAGCAATAATCTTCTCACATAAAGGTGAATCCCAAAACGGGGAAAGCATATCCGCCTTTCCAATCCCCGTACATCTCAATCAAAGACAAAAATAAGCGTAAGAAAAGACGAAACATTTTTTTCCAAGACGCGTCTGGAGACAGAGAGAGAATGAGAGAAATATGGAAGGGTAGAGTGACCCAAGAAGTCTATCTGGCCTCAGAAGGGTGGAGCGAAACCACAGAAGTCCATCTTTCCACACAGAGTAAAATGACCTTATCTGGCGCTATAACAACAACCCTTCACACAGAAATGTAAACCATCGGTATGTATGGCTGTGCCTCGGATGGGGGAGTGCGAGGGGCTGTATAAACTGTACATTATAACAAGGTGGATTCTGTGGGGTAACCAGGTGCGGTAGTATATATGTAACAGTAACCTGACAGACCATGCATTACAGAGAGGACATTGTTTAGATTCTTTCTTCATAAACCAAAACAGAGTGTGGGTCAAAGAGGCATGCTTATATAACGAAGAAAAGTATAAACTGTGCGACGGAGCGAGGAAATACCAGAAATGACTGTATACAGGCTTTGAGGACACATCGGGGGTGTAGGTGGGCATGCTACACTGAATGTTGATGTTCATGTTCACATTAATGTTGGTTGCATTGGCTTTTTTAAAATTCTCAATGCAGTGCAGACTGTTGTCAGGCACAGGCACGGATAGGTAATCGCAGTGGGCCATACCCGTCTCAGAGTCGATGCGGAAGTGCTCAGATCCCGGTCCAAGAAGCTGGTATGAAATGTGGCCGTTGGAGCGGATATCTGCGTCTGTCGCTGAAACCTGCAGGATAAGTCGGCCTTCCGGAGCGTCTTCGGGAACAGACTCGGCGTAAGAAGTCTGCAGACAGAGATACAAGTAAAAGGAGAATGGTACCAGAAAGAGGGGAAAATAAGTGTGAGCGAGAGAGAGAGAGAGGGAACAGAGAGAGATGGAAGCCCAAAAGAAGAGTGGGCAACAGAGAGAGAAACAACATTGTCACCAATAACTGAATAAACCAGCTACAAACATACTTGAAAAGCAGGTGAGAGAACGCAGAAGTACAACACAGGATAGGGTCAAAGGTCAACAAAATATTCAAAAGGCACAGCTTGAGGACAAGGTCGAAGTACACAAGCAATTTCGAAAGGCCAGTGTCAGAGACCTGCTTTGGGAATGAATCCAAACGAACGCATGCACACACGGGCGCGACCGAAATCAATAGTCCCCCAATCTACCCTTCAGGTGGCTGGGGACTGGCAGCAAAATGCACTTTAAACACATGGGGGAGGAGAGGGGGATTCACATGAAAAAAAAAAAAAATCTATGATTCCGAATCCCTCGGAAAGTTACATGAAAACCGATTTGTTTAATTGCATCACCAACATATGAATTGCATCACCAATAATTTATACATAATCCATTTGTGAGACTAATTGGTTTCCTTTTTTGAACGCACCTTCTCGCAAACAGGGCTGTTGTCATTAGCGTCCAAGACTTTGACCTCCACCACCGCCCTGGCCAGGAAGGTGCCATCAGTAGCGGTGATGTTCAGCAGGTAGTTGTCCCTCTCCTCGCGATCCAGAGGCTTCCGCACGGACACTTTCCACTCGTTCTGAGCGTGCTCGATGGCAAACTGGCCCAGTGGATCACCCCCTGAGAAGATCCCACAATCGTGATCGACTGCAAGTGCTAGGACAGTTAATACTTTGAAGAGTAGGATTTTTCCTGTCACAAACTCTGAGTTGGCGTTCCCCACTGAACTGAAATATCAGCAGCGAGATCAGCATTACAGCATTCAGCTCAGGAACATTCTTAACACATCTCTATGATCAAAGGCTCAAATGGATTTGAAAGTTCCCGATGAAGTTTCTCCATATGGAAATGCATTATTAGAAAACAGCCTAAATAACCTTAGTTTAAGACTGTACTTGCAATAAATACGAAATCAGAAAATCTTAGCATTGTGTTCTTGTCTCATACAAAAAATAAAGCTATTGGGGTGAGAATTTCTGCAGGGAAATAAGTTCACATCACAGCCAAAACTAATGAGCTTATCTCCAGATTTTTCACTCTCCATTATTATTCGCATGTTAATTAGTACCAGAGGTTGTGCATTTCCCTAGTCAGTTCAACAGTTCAGTAACTGAGATAATTACACTTCTTTCTTTCCGCAGTGACCCAAATATTTGACACAAGATTTCAATTTAGTCTGTAACAGAAAGACTGTATACCTATTTAGAACTACACTTCATCAATACTTCCTTTAATTAATGTAAATAGGCAGCCGTGCAGATAATATCTTCTCATTAACTGGTGTTGTTCATCTTAATCCCAGAAGAGCCACGCTTGCTGAACTATCTCCCAGTAAATGTTTAGCGCTTAAGGGCAGAGGAGCCGTGACTGACCTGTTATGAAGTAGTTGACCTGATTGTTGATCTCTTCCGAGTCAGCGTCGGTGGTGCTGAGGATGGCGATTACCCCGCTGGGGGGTGGGTCGTCCTCGCTCACTGTGCCTTTGTAGATCTCTGCCGTGAAGCGAGGCGGGTTATCGTTCACGTCCGCGACGGTCACTTCCACCCTGGCGCGGGACACCAGCTGGGTCTTCTCGCCTCGGTCGGAAGCCACTACTGCCACTGTGTGCTGGTTCTTCTTCTCCCGGTCCAGCTCCTTCAAGGTGGTAATCCAGCCCGTTTCACTATTGATCGCGAATAACTCCAAGATTTCCTCAGACTCCTGGTTCTGATCCAAGCTATACACCACCTCACCATTGGTCCCAGCATCCAGGTCGTTTGCCTTCACCTGGATCACCGCAGTGCCTGTTGGCAGGTTCTCAACCACCACCGCTCGATAAGGGTTTGAATCAAAGACCGGTTGATTATCGTTAACATCCTTCACTTGAATGTTGACCTCAGTCGTTGCCACCACCTGGCTGCCCTCAGGCCCACTCTGCGCCAAGAGGGTGAGTTGGTACCATTTGGCCGTCTCGTGATCCAAGCTTTTCTCCAGTTTCAGACTACCAGTGTCCCGGTCGACTACGAACACCTCATCCTGGTTGCTCTCTGGGGTGTTCCCCTTCACTAGACTGTAAACGACTGGCTGGTCACTCTCGGCCTGTAGCACATCAATCTCAGAGCCCAAGGGAAGGTCCTCCTCAATGGCGTACCTGTACTGGGCCTCCATAAATTTTGGCACCGGTACCTCAGGGGCAAGGATCTTGATGTATACTGGCACTACGGACTGCCTGGAAGGGCTGCCAGCATCTTTAGCCCTCACAAAGAAGGAGTACAAGTCATTCTCCAAGCCAATAAGGCTCTCCTTAGTCATAATAGCACCAGTAAAAGGGTGTATCTCAAAATTTTCCTCCACATTTTCCGCCTCAGCCTCAATGGTGTAGGCAATGTCCGCGTTGCTCCCCTCATCCACATCCGATGCCCCAATACGGACCACAGTAGTTCCCCTAGCGACGTCCGAGGCCACGTTGACTCTATATTCAGCGGCTCTGAACTGGGGCGTATTGTCATTGACGTCAGTCAAAATGACATTGATCGTGCTGAAGGTAACTTTCCCTCCTCCATCTTTTGCCATCAGGTTTATAGGGATCACCTTTTCAACTGCATTCTCTCTGTCCAGAATCTCCTGAGTGAAGACAGCTCCTTCCTCATTTACAGAAAATTTGTCCCTGGCTAGGTCATTCACAATATAATACGTTACTTTACCATAGGTGCCCGAGTCCTCATCTGTTGCTTTAGCTTCCACCACCAGCGTACCAACTGGAGAGTTCTCCACCAGCTCCACCACATAATCCAGCTGGGAGAAGGCAGGGCAGTGAAAGTTGGCACCAATGACAGTGATTCTAACAGTGGAAGAGCTCCTGAACACACCGTCCGAAACAGAGACACTGAGGCTGTACAGCGCCTCCATGTGGGACCTGCGGTGATTAGAGATAGAAATTACTCCTGTTGTGTGGTTGATGGCAAAGTTCTGGTCCTCATTGCCAGAGAGGATAGCAAACTCCAGTTTTCCAGCATCAGAGCTGTCAGCATCAGAGGCCTCCACGAGGGTGATGAAATGGCCACGTGGAGCCAGCTCACTGACTGTGGCTTCATAAAGACGCTGTGTGAAGGCTGGCGGGTTGTCGTTGAGGTCAGTAACATCTAAAAATACGTCAACCTCACTGGAGAGAGCAGGGACCCCTCCGTCCACAGCTCTTACAATCAGCTTATGTTGTCTTCGCTCCTCGTGGTCTAGTGCTTGGGTAGTCCAGATGACCCCGCTGTCGCGATCAACGCTGAAGTAGTTGGAGCTTCCATCCTCATCCTCTAGCAGCTGATAGAAAAGCGCTTTATTGTTGCCCGTGTCAGCATCCATGGCTGCCACCTGCAGCACAGAAGTTCCGATGACGGAGGCTTCCGACACATTTCCATGGTAGGCCTTGACTACAAATTCCGGGGCGTTGTCGTTCACATCCTCAAGGATGATATCAACAAAGACATCAGAGTGAGCCCCAGTCAGTGTGTCTGTCGCCCTGACGCTCAGCTTGTAAGCCGGATGGGTCTCAAAATCAAGTGGTCGAACCACGTGTATAACGCCCGTGTTAAAATTGACAGTAAATTGGCTGAGTGGGTCCCCCTCCGAGATTGTGTACACGACATGTGGACCCTCAGAGTTGTTAGCCTGAACGTGGACCACGGGAGTGTGCAGCTGGATGCTTTCTGGGATCTCAATGCTGTAGAAGGGTCTCTCAAACACTGGCACAGCCTTGTTCACTACTGAGATTGGCACCTCTGCTTCTGCTGTGAGGGCAGGCTCTCCTCCATCCTCAGCCACAATGTGAACCACAAACTCCGAGTTCAGGGCATCCCTCTCGAATCGCCTCTTCAGAGACACTTCACCAGAAGGGCTTATCTTGAAGAACTCATTATGTTCCTTCAGGTAGTAGCGAATCTCTGCATTTCTGCCAATGTCTCTGTCAACAGCGGTTACTTGTCTGATGACTTGTTCAACTTCGGCATCTACCTGCACCAATGCATGATAGGGCAGGTTGACAAACATGGGAGGGTTATCATTCTCATCCTCAATAGTCACAGTTATGACCACATGCGCAAGCCCAGAAACTCCATCTTCCCTCGTCACTTCCACCACTACCGTATACAAGTCCTGTTCTTCTCGGTCAAAGGGCAGGCCAGTTGTTGACAACACGCCTGATGTGCGGCCAATTTGGAACCGTTCATCCGGATTCAAGATTTTGTAAAACAGGGGCTCATTCACCTGATTTCCCACTGAGGCAATAACAGCAAGTGTTTTCTTTTCAGGAGAGTTTTCTTTAACAGAGGCAGAGTATGAGTTCTGAGTGAAGATAAGGCCACTCTCCTTATTTTCCCGGATGTTAATCTTCACCACAGTGGTGCTAGTAAATCTGCCGTCGGACACTCTGACGTTCAGCTCATATCTGCTTCTCAACTGGGTGACATTTTGCATGGAAATGACACCTGAGCTTGGGTCTATCTTGAACTTCTCCCCAATGTTGCCCTCCGAGATGGAGAAGATGAGCTTGGCATTGGGGCGAGAGTCTGCATCTGTGGCATTCAAAGCAATTACCCGAACCCCCTTGTACGTGGGGATGATAAGGGAAGTCTCATACAGGTCTTGGTTGAACTTTGGACCGCAGTCATTGACGTCCATGACTCTGACAGTCACGTTAGCTGCAGTGTCGGCAAACAGGCGCAGCATACCCGTGTCATGGACTTGCACAGAGAAGTGGAAAACCTTCCTTTGCTCGTAGTCCAAGTCAGTCCTGGTACGGATGGCCCCTGTGCTAGAGTCGATGGCAAAGTAGTTATGGGCAAAAGGCTCAACAATGTGGTAAACCAGCCGGGCATTTGCATCCTGGTCAGCGTCCGTGGCACGAATCACCAGTGGTGTGTTGTCCTCGGTCAAGACCACACTGTTGACAGGAGCTGCCTCACTGACCACCCCAGTAAACACAGCCTGAGTGAAGACAGGAGCATTATCATTTTCATCCCTTAAGTGGACTACAACTGTGGTGTTGCTCGTCAGTCCCGCCATGTTGATGGCTTGCACAGTCAGCTTATAGGTGGGGCGAGTCTCATAGTCAAGCATCCTGTGGGTGACCACCACGCCAGAATTGGGGTTGATGTCGAAAGCACCATCCGTATTCCCATCCTTAATCTGGTAGAAGACTGAAGACCGGCTGGAGACTACTACTGAGATTACAAAGCTGCCGACCGGTGCACTCTCACCAATCTCAGCCGAGAACTCCCGCTCGGTGAACCTAGGTGCAGCATTATCAGACACGGTGACCTCAATGTGGACTGTTGCTGTGGCACTCAATGCAGGTGTTCCCTTGTCCGTGGCTTTCACTGTCAGCTCGAAACGGTTCCTGGTGTTGCGATCAAGCTCCTTTGACACAGCTACAGTTCCCAGGACTGGATCGATGGCAAAAGCATTGGCAACATTTCCTGTGGGGAAAAAATCCATCAAAATAAAAGTCAGTTCAGCACGGTACTAGTAAAACAGGCAGCTGAAAAGGAAATACACTATTAGTACAGCCGACAGAATATGCTTGCATGTCAGGATGAAATCCTGAGTTTTGGTTCCACCCCATAACATTTGCAAATTAAATTGAAACCGTGAACATGTCAGAAGAAAAGACGCAACTAAAAGCTCCCTGTGGCTATATCTAATTTCTTCTTTTTAATGGACAAATAGTAGCAGATTAGCAGTATTAAATGGTCATGTAAATGCACATCAATGTCTCTTTTCACATTATGAACATAAAAGTAAATAGAAGCTATTATTTTTCTACAGAAAAGACTCAAAACTAATCAACACTGCTCAGAGACATGACTTACTCTCTCCATTATGGTCTCCCTGCCACACAAACAGAATCCCTCTCTGCGCTAAGAGGCTGCAATTTGCTGCAGTCATTCCAAATATCTCAGCAATGCACGTCCCAGACTGAAGCGTTCCGGCGACGTGTACGTCAGCTCCTCCCCCGACCCCAATAGCGTTATTTATCTATCAAACAATGGTGGGAAAGAGCAGAGCCACTTCCTGTGGCCCACCCACGGGCCCCGGAACCTCCAACCCCCTCCCAAATTCTTCTCCGCGTCACTAAAACCACCATTCACAGCGTGCTCCACTGCGTTGGCAGAGAGCTATGGCAACCTCTGGATGGTACAAATTTTCTGTGGCAGTTGGTTTGTCAAGGCAAAGATAGCGGCCAACAACGCATTGCATTATGAGGCTTGCGGGGGGGGGAACACAGGCATGGAATTCTGGGAATGATGGCAATACCGCGCATATATACGTAATGCACAAGCGTGTGCGAGAGTGTGGGTGAGTTTACAATAAAGTGGACAGGCACATGACCGAAGTAGTACTGGCGAGTGTGTCTGAGGCTGGGCATGAGTGTTTGAGTTTGTGGTCCTATGCATGCCAGCGGGTGCGTGACTGCAGGCACTCGAGTGCGCATACCTGACTCAATGTTGTAAATAATTTCAGCGTTGGAGCCCTTGTCTTTGTCCAAGGCAGTAACCTGAAGCACGGCCGTGCCTACAGATGCGGACTCAAAAACTTGTCCCGTATAGGGAGTTCCGATGAACCAGGGCGCGTTGTCATTGGTGTCCTCCACATCTACGATCACCCTCACCAGGTTCCGCTTCACTGGGATGTCCTGATCGCGAACCTGAAAACAAACGGGTTAATTAATACATTACAAAAAGAAACCTCAAGTTTGCATGGAAAATATTTCAATTAAGGCCAATGAAGTGAGGAAACAGCGGGGGAGGGGAGAGAGGAGAAAGGGGGGATGTGAAGGAAGTTTAATTAGAAATGAGATGAAAACATCATACAACGGTCTAAATGAGGTGTGATGGAGTTTGAACAAAGTGACCAGAGAGCGAAGCAAGTGTAATAACTAGTGTAAAAAACTATGACTGGGGTATAAACCAGAGTGGGACCTAGGTATAAACAAAGTATGCCAGGAGTATAAACCAGCACATGGTATAAACAACCACTGTATAAACCAGAGTATGACCATAGTATAACTCTGAGTGTGCTCTAAGTATAAAAAAAAAGTGTGACTAGAGCAATAACCAGAGTGTGAGAGGAGTATAAACAGAGTTTGACCAGAATATAAGCAAAGTATGACTGGAGTATGAACTACAGTGTGACCAGCGTATACACAGAGTGTTACTGAAGCTTAAACAAAGTAAGATAAGAGTATAAACAAAGTACATATGTCTAAAGTATAGACCCGGGTGTGACCACAGTATACACCAGCACGAGACTGGAGTATAAACACAGTGTGACCAGGGTGCAAGGCAGGACCACAGCACGCCCCTAGCATGAAAATAAGCGCGAGACTTGCATCTTGGCGCAGTATGACAATAGCATGATGGTAACCATGGCGCAACCAGGGCGTATTATCCTCACCATGACTGTGAGCGTGTGCCGGCGCATGGCCTCGTGGTCCAGCCTCTCAGCGGTGTACAGCACGCCGGTTCCCGGGTCCAGCCGGAACTTGCGCAGGCTGAACGGATCGGTGCTGCTCAGGAGGGTGTACGTCAGTTTGTTCTTCTCGTCCAGGTCGGAGGCGCTGATCCGAAGTACTTCTGTCTCCGGGGGAGTGTCTTCTGGAACGCTGGCCGCGTACTTGTCCTGGGAGAACTGCGGCCGGTGGTTGTTGGTATCGATCACCCTAATAAGCACCTGTTGGACAGGGAAAAAATAAAAACCTTGCTCGCTTATTTTCTCTAGCTCGTGCATTTGCAGTAGAAGTCATTTTGCAAAGGCAATAATGTAACAGTTTGCAAAGATCAATACTTAAACTGCTCAAAAGTAAAAATCAGATCTTGTTATTGCATAATTCTCAAATGAGAACTAGGCTTATGCCGTCGGAGGCGACGGCTTGGGGTATATCCCCAATCCTTGAATAGACCCAATACAATATAAAGCCCCTCAGGTCATGACCTTTCATTCAAAAACATAATATCCCTGTAACGCCATTCGGCGTTCAGGGATATAATTAAAGTAGTAACATAACCAAATGAACCTCCCTTTGTCCAAAAAAATTTATAGAGGGATATGAACTAAAACAGACATTCACATTTCACAGTGCATCTGTGACCTTGAAGCTGGGGAAGTATACTTATGCATTCCTCACATACTGACCTTGATACTAAATCCAAAGCCCTTCCGTTCAGGGTTTAACAAACCATTTTAGAAAAGAGGATATTCTCAGCATTGATACACGCAACAACAAACCCCTGCCATTCTGAATTACACTGGCTTTCAATAGCCTCTTGCTGTTAATATTTCGCGGATAAATGGTGTTCCTTCAAATGAAGACAGCGGATGCGGAACAGCAAAACTACACAGCCCTCAGGGTTTACTGTGAGTGAAAATGTGCTTCATTAAAGCAAGCCATAGCCTTACAGATCAAATCAGCAGGACGGAAAGTGTTTCAACCAAAGATTTTAGATTTCAGAAAAGACTGCAACCATAAATTGGGGAAGGCAAATTAGCCAATTCCTTGCTCAAGGTGACTTGTAGTGAAGGCATATTTTGCAAATATCCATTGATACAACTGGGTGCAGGCCTTCATTTAATGAAGTGACAAAGGCTCGGGGGTAAAATCACATGCGCTACCAAAACAAGACAAGAGAAAGACCATTAGATACTTAACGGAAACCGAAGAACTGAGGTTTAAAAAGTTATCTTTTTTTAAATTGTATAATCAATTATTCTCTTCAAAGAGCAGTCAATCTCAAAATGATGAAGTAGATCAATTACATAGACTAGTCACATTTCATAGCGGTCAGACGCTAATGAAATAAATCCTCACGCAGTCTGTGCTTTTATAATGACATGGGTCCACTCTGAAGTGAACCTATACATCTCTGTCCTTAACCATGGAAAACACTGCCTTTATTGCCCTTGTATCATCAAGGAAAGGGCAAAACTAAGTAGACAAGTATTTGCCACTAACGTCTCTTTGTCCCCCGCCAGAAGATGTTAAATTGTGTCAAAATATCAGTCTCCTGGTGTGACCTTGAGAGTGACGTGAAGGTCACCAAAATCGTCTGGCGCCGGGGTATCACCGTTTGAAGGAAATCCGTCAATTCGTTCTTGAGAAATCTCGCTGAAAAGGATTCACGACGGAGGGTCGTGAAGACTATGTCCCGCCGCTTTGCGCGTTCCGCGCGGCGGGGGACAATAAGCAAATACATAAATAAAATCAAACTGTGGGATAAGAAAGCCTCATATATCTGTCCCAGGGACAGTAGGAAGGGCCCCCTGCCCTCCAGATTTCCTCATAGTTAAGGTGCCACCTCCTTAGGGCCCAGAGCGCCCTCGTTTAGCGAGAGATGAAATTGCTTCTCCTGCATTTTTAGCTGATGTTACCGTGGGTGATCTGGGCCTTAAGGGAGAGCCTCTGATGAAAGGACCACTAACCGAGTCTAAACTGTGACATTACCCGCCTAATGAGGAAAAATTTGAGCGCCGTTTGAACAGAATTAAAAGTTCCCCCCGTAACGGTCTGCATCGGCGCTGCCTCCCCAGCAATCCTTTCCGAGAGGGTCTCTAACGGACCAAGACGAATGATGCCATCAAGACGCATCTGCACCACAGTGTCACAACTGGCTTGACACAAAGATTTCCGGACCTTCGCGAGATGAGCGCTCCAAAGTCAATTATGAGCGCCGGTCAAGGGCATTGAGAAGAACCATAGGGTTCCGAACAGGGCAGGGGGCTGGTGCCTGATCATCTGAATTTCCCTCCAAAAACCCCCTGCAGGTCATTCATTTGTTCTCCCTGTAACCAGTTTTTTTTCTGTATTCAATCAAAAGGACCTTTTACTGTAAAGAACCGCCCATAAAATATAAAATTACAAGTGCCCAAGCGCCCATTCTGGGAATGTTCCTTTTTCTGGTACCAGGGGTCCACAGATATCAAAAGTGTTTTGTCTTGTAACTGTGGTTATTTTATTTATTTACAAATTGACAGTCAAGATAAATTTGATGAAAGACTTTTGGCTTCATCATCCAGTTCCATGGCAGAGTGACCAAAATGGGTAAAAGAGAGCAAGAACACAAAAGGAGAGATAAGATGGAGGCAGTACGGAAGAAAAGAAAAAAAAAAAAAAGCAAATGAAAGAGTCACCGAGGAGGGCAGGAGATGGGCCCATGCCCACATTAAGGCATTATATTTGAGGACCTGGCGGTCTGGCGCAGAGCCTGACAGTGAGGTACACACAGAGGAATGCAGAGTGCAATTGACTGGCCAGAGCTAGGGGCCATTTTGTTTTTCTGGAATGTAACCCAATAAGCAGACTTCCCCGCCAAAGTGCCAACAACCAAACCACAATAACAGACCACACCAACCCAGAGAAACCAGAAAGACAGTGACCAGAAAGTGAGAGGGTGACATATTGTATTAAGCGGACATACTGTAGAGCGCTTGCTGCCAATTTCCATCTCCACACCCCCCCCACCCCCCGTTCCCCACTACAGTGTTAATCACACATCCAATTCAATATGAAGTGCGCGTGAGTCAAAGCCGCCCTCGCCAGTTCACGTCGTGAGCGGTGCCATTTGCCAGGTGGTGGGCTCGGGCCAAAAATAAACAAAACCAAAACAAGAATCGCAGGCAGCACTCTCGTCGAAAATTAAAAGTGGCTAATCTCGATTTTGCGCGACCGGCCGGAATCAGGCCAACGAGATAACAGGTTTTCCCCCGCCCCAAACTCACCCCCTCTCTCTTTTGGAGGGTAGTCTATTCATGAACATCCAGCAAATTCAATAGCTGTCAAATGCGGTTCTTTTGATGGAGGAGAAAGAAAATGTGGCTTGGCACCTGGAACATGAAGCGAGAGGCGGGGAGAGAGGGACTGGGACCCGCCAGTCGCCCAGTGCAGATGGCGCACTAGAGCTGTTCTTAAACAGATAAGCATTGGAATCGTTCCACGCGGTTCTCCTTGTAACCGACGGATCTAGACCGAATTTGATTAAACTCCCCCCTCCCCTGCTTTCCCAGGGCGAACGCAAACAGCATGTTATTACAGAAATAAGTTTGTATCTCAGGCTGTAATCTGCTTTGGGGATCATGACTGTTTGGCAACAGGAAGCGCTCATGGCAACTGCCATTTTTCCAGGAGGGAAATTTATTACATATTTGCAGAAGCGCATCTGTAAGAACGTGCAGTCAGTGTGTGCAGACACCTTCGGAAACCTGCGGTAATCCCAACAGGTACATTTTTTCTGAAAAGAGGAAATGATTCCTTCCAAATGCAGGTGGAAGTGGGGATGGACTGTCAATGAACAAGAGACTTTCTGAATTACAGAATATGAGAAGCTTTTGAACTGAGTTCTAAAATCGAAATAAAAAAATAAAAGGCTACAGGGTTGTATAAGGAACTACCCTGGTTTCACTGACAAGAATATTAAAATTGACAAGACATGAAGCTCTATTGTAATATGCAAATGCACTCAATGATCCCTCCGTTCAGTCTACTGAACAAAACAGTGACACAGGTGATGATGGGGCAAAGGCATCATCGTAAAAGCCTGTTCAAGATCACATTGAAGCCAGTTTCCTTTGTAAAGAAGGTCAAATATTTGGGCCCTTCCCTTTGCTAAACAGTTGAGGTTAATATGTAGGCGATGACAAGAACAAATTGCATTTACCAGACCCACGGCACTGAAGAAATACAGCAATGCCTGGCCGTACATCTACAGTGCAGATGCCCAATAAATCACCAGTACATACACTCCAAAGAGTATATAAACAACATAAGGGAAAAAAATGGAGGTGATGCCCACAGCTTAGCAGAGGCACGGAACTGCAGCCTGCAAAAAACAGGTCTGCGCCAGGGAGAGTTTGGGTTCGTTCCGCTGCAGTTTGGCTTGCTCTTGTCCCGCTGGGTCTATTCCTTCCCCGCTGGGTCTTCAGATGCTGGGAAAATGGGCTTCTTTTTACGGTAGGCTGGGGACACTGCTGTCACAAGCCGGAGCGAAAAGGAACAGGCCCAGTCACCTCGGCCAAAAGCTGACCCAATTCTGCAATAACTCTAACAGGCAGGTCAAAAAAAAAGAACTGTATCCTCATTTTCAGACCAATGACCGGGGGAGCCATAATGCACCTGGATGTTGGGACCCTTTGGCGTTCAGCACATTGGGTATGCGGGAGCTGTGAGCGCAGTATCTTTAACAGAGGAGCGCACACAGAGCCTTGCTTTAAGCCCAGCATGAGTGGATTTTTTTTAAACATCCATTTTCCCCAACAGTCAAAGTCGGCATTCTTGAACTCAATCGCTTTCGGTCATCATTTGCGTCCAGTGATTTTAAAATTCACAGTTTCTACAATTTTGTCTATTCTGAATAGTCAAATAAAATTGTCCGTAAGTACACACTGCAAAAAAAAAACAAAAAAAAAAAAAAACAAAAAGGGGGCAAAACCTGTGGGTTTTCATGAGCAAATTATTAACCACTAAATGTCGAAAATGATTTTATATTCAATTTGACATCTCGGGGTGCCAGCAGAAGTGGAGTTCATTAAATAAAACAATCAGACATCCGCTCCACTCCAAACAAGGTCCTGTTATGCGTTTGAAGTCCAATGTAGTTCAGAACGCGCGCCTGCGTCTGACGTCGATCGGATCAAATCGCCCAATTTCGAAAATCTCGGGGGGGGATCTGATTTACTCGGGTAGACGTCACATCACGGCAGCTCGTTCAGCACAGGCTTCCGTTTCGCAGCGTTCAGATCGCACGTTTGCAAACTCGCGCCTTATAGTGTTAATCTCTCTGCTGGCTAACACAACGCAGGCGCTCAGTGACACGTGCAGCGTGTTGTGCGAGGCTACAGACTCCCACGAAGGGCAGACAGGGGGCAGCGCTGCTCTGTAAACAGTGCCGTTATTAATATTAAACAACCGACGACTGCCGAAGGAGGGGAGGATGAGGGGTCCAGCGTTTCATAAACGTGGGAGCGGGAGAGAGACAGAGGGGAGAGGTCTCCGTCTAAAGATGGCTGAAATCAACCTTCCTCCTCAGCACTCTTCAGCTGAGGCCGTATGTGGTAACCTGCATCTCACATCACGTTCCTCGAGGTCATAGAAATGCCGGTTTTTCACACTCTCCCCTTACATGGGAGTTTGGACGAACATCAGTGTCAATCGTTTCATTAACCCTATAAACCGATATATCGGTCTGTCAAATGCAGCTGCTGTATTCAAAGTTGTGGAACTTCCGGCCTACTGTAAATTTGAATGGCGATCCCAAGGTTTCCAACCATACCAAATACTGTATGTCCCGCTGAATTACAGTGAAATGTGTATAAAGTGATGTGCAAGATCTAGATATTTTCTATTTGATGTGATCCTGTAACCATCAAAACATGGCGTCCTGGGTTTGAATATTTCTCGCAATATAAGTGTGATGTAGCTTCAGTGAAGCGCTGCAACCAGCAGATACAGAATATGTTTGTGATATTCTCCTACAGTATGAAAAAAATGCTTTTTCAGACTGTGAACCTACTTCAGGGAAAACTTAGGTGGCAAATCTGTGTTTAAGTGGTTGATTAAAAGAAAATCAGGCGTGGATTTTGATTTGTAGTCCAGATTTGAGGATTCTCGATCTAGTTTAAATTGTGGTGAAGATGCAATGAGTGAGCCAATGTACAAAAAAAGCATACCACCTCTTCTCAGCCATAAATCTAGCTGGAGTTACATCACTACGTCGAGTTTCTTCCAAAGAAAATAATGACTGATGTGCAGGTGATGAAAGATTAAAATGCATGAGTGAACACACTTCAATCTACAAGCTTTCCGCTAAAGTTCATCATATCACTAGTCCCAGAACGGAAGATGCCAAACAAGCCGTATTTGAGGCTGACTGAAGGAGACAACCTGTCTAAAAATGACAACCCGATTCCACATTCACACTCTTATCGTAACATCGTTGTCTTGAATGACATCTGAAGTCCTCAAATTAATTCCTCAGCAATCTCCTCGCACCTGAAGTCCTTATCCACTCTGATGAGCATTACTGTACCGCTGCAACATAATTACCGAGGAAGATGCAATCAGACCGACACCTGCACTCGCCTCAACTAGCGAAAAATCGTGACAGATAATGACAGGCACATTCAGGTAGCACTTAATGCAACACTCTACCCGGCACATTTGCGTAATGACGATGCAAACGTGATGCCAGGCAGCGCTTAGGTCAGAATCCACAGCAGTTTTGGGGACATCGCCGATGTATCCTTCGGGAAATGGGCTGGGACAGGCCTTGCAAGTAAAATCAAAGAAATTCAACCCAGCAATCGGGAGCATTCAGGCTAAACAAAAAACCTGCCTTAATTACATTTGTAATTAACGTAAAAAACACTTTTCAGGAGCGGCTGTGCTGAATACGGCTATAATTATCCTCAAGTAGAATCCGCCTTCCGTGCTCCTTGTTTTCACGTACCCCACCCGCCCATTACCCATCTTCCCCGTCATTTTATACACCAGCCCAGTGGAGGCCTGAACAATTTTATCAGCCGAGAAAACCCAGACGCACTATGCCTTCTTAATGCAGCCGAAAGTCTGAAGAACCAGCCAAGATGACTTGCAACCTTCTCACAATGCTGCCGCAGCCGCGAATTGGCAATGCTATAACCCGAAGAGAATGTTCCAGCTACATTGTCAGAACATAGCGTGTCAGCTGGAAGGGCAACGACAGTCATGTATGAAGCTGCCAAGGTAGACAACAAAAGGGGTAGGGCTTGGAAGAAAACAAGCTTTCTGTTCCAACTCGCTTCCAGAAGATAAAGGATTTGACAGTGGTCCATACATGGGCACAGACAAAAACTAACCCCTACGAACAAGGGAATTATGGCCAATTTTTTTGTTTCAAAGCAGGGTCTGTATGAATGAATGCTTCTGGTTGACTCGAATGGCTGCAAGGCTAGAGGGGACCTAGGCACACAGGGAAAGGGACTTGCATCTGCAGGGGACGTGGTGCTTCACAGACTGCCTTTGATTATTTCACAAACTGCATAAAACCACCTTTGTCTTTTCGTTTCGGCTATCAGCCCTCGGGCCAAAGCTACCCCCCTCCCCTTAACGAGCCGGCGCTCGTTACAACACCCCCGCCCCCCCCTCCAAATAATGACAGCGGGATCCGCGACAAACTCCACTTTCCATAAACATTTCATTAGCAATTCAATTACCTGGGTGCTGATAGACTTCGTTCCATCTGTTGCCTCCACTGTCAGGTTGTAATGTGATTTCTGCTCGGCGTCGAGGGGCCTGGCCACGATGACGGTGCCGCTGCCCCTGCCCACGTCAAAGCGGCTGTCATGGTTGCCACCTGGTTTCCACAATGAAAATTGACAGGAGATTAAAAGGAACATCACCGGCGAGCCAGTCGCCATGAAACGCGAGGCTTTACACCTACGCATCGCCTTGCCCATTACAAGCCGTCTGCATCCTACTTCAGCTGTGCCAAATCGATAAAACAACAGACATCAAACTACTCAGAAAAAAAAGCACAATTGCTGGCACAGTGAAGCCTTATGTTAATCTTTTAGGGAGTATGATCGCAAAATAGGGGTGGAATATTATAAAGTAACAATCACCACAGGTCGCTGACATTAATGGAGTACTGGAGGGCCGCAAAAATATTTTTTTAAAATAACACACTCCAAAAAAGCTAGCCATTACAATGCGAAAAGGCAGGTCTAAAAATACATTTATTACATGCGTAATTCTACATACTACATAGGAAATGTTAACATGACTGAACACGGCGGACATTACATACACACAAACACCTCCACGTGCAGCATGTTTACGCATGAATGCATATTTCTTAATATGCTTTTTCACGCCTAAACAATTATCACAACAATATTAAAAGTTAACACGCTCATTACGAAACACCACAAAATGCCACCTCACATCACCACAGACTGCCTCATGTACCAGTGCAGCACATAAGGAGATTTCAGCAGACGCTACCTTCTGCTGTACAGTTCATGTCGCAAGCCTTCTGAACCACGTAAAACACTTCCTGAGCGTGTGCGTCCCCTTGCGAATCCAAAATATTAAGAAAACAAAAACATTCCCAGGCGAATGCAGCAGAAAAAAGCAGAAAACAAGACGAGAAAGAGAAAGGTGTTAGTAAGAAAAGAGAATGTTTAGAGAAGGGAAAAGAAGGCTTCAGTCAGAGCAGGAACGGTTACAAGTTCATGCAAGGAAATCACTACAAGAAGTTTTGAACACGGATTTGTTAGAAAGCAGGCCGAACAGTGCCAGAGGGGAATCTAGCTGGCATCAAAATTTTCCTCCATGAACAGACGCTAATCTAGTCTCTACTAATAAAAAAGGGTCAAACGACTCATCTCCATAGACCAGCGGTCTCCAACCCTGTTCCTAGAGAGCTACCATCCAGAAGGTTCTTATTCCAGCCCTAACTCAGCACATCTGCTTTGGCTAATTGGCACTTCAAGATCTTTAAGTGGGGAAATAAAGGCGTGCTCGGCCTTGTTTGGAGTGAAAACCTTCTGAATGGTAGTTCCCCAGGAACAGGGTTGGAGACCATCGACATAAAGGTACCCACTGAGTTCTTAGCGTCATCCACACGAAGAGTAACTGCTGCCAGACAAATATTGCCTGCTTGTGCATATTTTCTTTTTTTCCTGCGGGTACATGTTCATGTGACAGCCTTAACCGAGAGGCAGCTGGGGCTTACCGGTAATCTCGAACCACACAGGCGAGTCGGTGGGCTCAGTGGTGATGACCCCGACCATGTGGGCCACGGGATCGCCCTCCATGACAGAGAAGGTGAAGAGGTCCTCGTCGAAGGCCAGCGGCTGGGTGGACGGCGAGGGTTTCGGGATCCACTCGATGTGCAGCCGGCATGTGGCCCACTTCTGGGGCCGGCCATTGTCCACGGCTTTGATCTACGACAAACAAAGGAGGGGTATTTGCTTATCCAAAAAAATCCACCATGAAATATCAAACATTGTAAAAAACCAACAAAAAAGTCTGTTTCAATAACGATTCTACTCTTAAATTTCTTATTCTTCCACAAGACATAATACTTCCGAACCTGACACGAGTCATGAAGTAAGAGCATGTCATAATGATTAAAACAAGAGGATTTCAAGTTTAATTCCGAGACTAATATGTTTGCAGTGCCACAGCTGACAAAAAGAGAACTGCACATCTCTCCCGTAATGAACACAGACAGACCCAATGCAAGACTCAACCAGATGTCTATGTTCTCCATGAGACAATATTGAAGGATTATGTGCACAGAGGGAAAAGTCGCTGCCAGATGGCATCCAACCTACGAGTGAACAAATAACCAGGCTTGCTGCAATAATGATGATGCGCTCCTATATTTATGATGTCCATGATGCAGCAGCAGCCTAAACTCTTCCATAACTCAAAAGACATGCTTGTCACCCTTGGCTAACTAGTGAAGTGACATTATTTATACACTTACTGAAGTTTTTATTGTAACCACAGACATGGTTAATCAATAGCAAATGCACAAAGTGAGTGTGAATTGATTTTAAGAGGAACTGTTATTACATTATCATAATTTTTTTAGTTTATTCGTAAAAAACGTTCACTGAGCGGTCCTGTACAGCTGAAAATAAATCGATGCGTAAAGGGGTTAAGGCCGCACAAACAGCAGCAGGATAATGAGCAAACGAATAAGGAAACGGACATCGTTGTGCGGCTACTTACCGTGAGAATGTCGTATTCCCCAGCCGAGGAGAACTTCTTGGAGGACACTTGGCCGGTTTTGGGTTCGATGAAGAACTTGCCATGCTCATCGCCCTCCTCGATGCTGTAGGAGATTTCGGCATTGGCGCCCTGGTCCCGGTCCGAGGCGATGACCCTGTAGACCGGATCCCTCCGGCCCTGCCTGTCCTTCTCAGGCCTCTCTCGCTCGGGGAGCTTGATCTTGTAGAGCTTCTCCAGGAACTGCGGAGGGTTGTCGTTCTCGTCCAGCACTGTCACGATTACGCGAACGGATGTGGACTTGGGTGGGATGCCATGGTCTGTTACAGTGATCTATTTGAAAAGGGGGAAGGGGGGGGTTATTGGGGCCTCGGGTAGCTACAGTTAGTCAAGCAAAATCAATTGCACGACCAACAAGTGGTCAGGGCGAGTTTTACACTGATCAGTTTCGAGAAACAGTGTAAAATTCTAGTTTCGAGTATTGTAATTCTCTAGAAATCAGGCCCCCAAACCATTACTGGTAAACGCTTCAAAGAACTGAGAGTAATCTCTGTGTGGAATAGCTTGCCTGACCATATTGTTGAGGCAGAATCCTTCAGAATTTTTAGGAACAGGCTTGATTTAGCACCAGATTCCACTGAGTCACTGAGTATTTGAAGTAATAGATTCACTATAGTAATAAGAAGCTGGCGAGCCTCGTGGGCTGAGCGGTCTGTTCTCGCCACTCATGTTATGTTAAGCAACTGAAATTTCGCGCATTTTCTACCATTTAGATAGTTGATAATAGCATTTAGAAGCCCTAGCGCTAAAAATACAATAGAGAAACTGGACATTAAGAATTAGCCTGGACAATTAGAAATTTCACATTTGTAATTTTTGTCTCCTCTTCTTTTCAGTTTTTGTTTTTTTGGCCAAAAGCCATCTAAGACCATGTGTTGTTTAACTGAAAGAATCATTCCTGCATCCAAAATCCTGAAAGAATGCGTTAAATGCATTTTTAAAAAAAAGAATGGGAAGGAGGCCATTACGACCGGAATCTGCAGTTTATGGCCCGTGGGTCAGGAAATGTAGTGATTCCATTCCGTCTGCGACATTTCCGAGCTCAGCCGCATGCACTGAAGTTTCGGGTCAAAAATAGCCGCTGCCTTTTTTCAACTAGGTCAATTCGTTTCTCACAGGAATTTCTCAGCATGTCAACCAGAAGCTAAAATTGAACGAGTACCCTTTCTGCGCAGATGTCAGGCAACTCTGGGCACAGTGGGCTTCTGGGAAAGCCAGAGACACCGAGAGACCGGCCAAAAAGAAGTTCTCCAAGAAAGTCAAATTGTTTTTTTTTTAAATAAGCAAGACTTGGAGACTCCAACCGGACCAACCAAAACACCCAGCTTGAAGCAGTCATGACATAGCATGTGCTCTTCTCCCAAAAATCTAACAGAATCTTCTTCTTTGGCTCTGTAGCCATTGAGGGCGGGGCACAGCCAGGGCAGGAGGGAGGGGTTGATGCAGGGACTGAGATGGTAGACTGCCGGGGGGGTGAGAGAATGAGATTGTGATCACATCGGCATGAAGGAGGAGGGTTAAGATCGCAGACCGGACACAGAGAGCAATTTCCTAGTCAGTGTTCCATGGCAAACGGGCGCAAACTGCCGTTTGGCCCCCACCCCTTTCCCCAATTTCTCATGAAAGTGGCATTTTGATTCAGACGCCACTAAATCCTAAAAGGCCGCCTAAATATATCCGTCCCTTAATCGCGCTCTTCCTGACTGGCATTTACTGCTCGGCATTATCATCGCACCAATTTGAGCTCTTTAACACAGACGAAAAGGAATTCATTTGAAAACATAAAAAGAAACTCTGAAGTGCTAGTCAAGATGAAGTCAAGGATAGATTGTAAGAGCCTGTTAAGCACTTCGGGCTCTCCCATCATGGAGAGCAGCGCTGCATTCGAGCGGCGAGTCGAATTAAAATTACCTTCTTTTTTTGTGTTTTTGAGCCTCCTAATTGTGTTTCAGTTGTTTGCCCGCATAGAATTAATTAAAATGGGCAGACGCATTGAAAAGAAGATGCAAAAGGATTACTGATTCCCGAGGAGCACTTCAATTCAATCTGTCGATAGCGGATGACGCAACATTAGACATGGGCAAAATCTGCATGTGTTCGAAGTCCTTGCAGCAGCGGTTCCTAAACTTAGACCTGGGGCATGGGTATGCTGATTTTTATTCTAACCAGCACAGCAATCGAAGGATTTTAACATGCACGTCATTTATCTTCATTAGATGTATTAATGTTTACAGCAGTTATTTATCCTCTTAGGCCACATTTTGGAAAATACCTATACATGCCATGTAGAATAAAAAGTCCATATCCACAGCATGATATATTAGAAACAACAGCATAATGAGGATACAAAATAACCAAACAAAGTATACGATCAATACCGATGGGCTCATAATTGGAGAAACAGAGGATACAAGGTTGCAAAATTAACTATTAGCAAGCGAACAAAGCAATCAAAATCGTTTTGTGCCACGTTTAAGATATTACGTCCAAGCAAATTTTTTTGAAAGAATTCAACAAAAAGTGTCCGGCAACTTAATTTGGAGCGTATTGATTTCCTAAGTGTCTAATTTGATCTCTTTTAAAATGCCGTAACGTGAAATTGCTTGCAAAATATAAATTATATATCAATATATTACAATATGTTCATGGGTCTTATTATTCACAGCACACATGGATATTTCTGCTAACATGAGGCTTTCGACGGTAAACAACTGCTTTAAACATGAAATGCAATTAATTAGGACAAATTAACAAGTTATTAAAATCCCACCATTGCAAAATTGTGGTCGGAACTAAAAGGCAGCAGAATCAGAGGGGCCCCAGGAGTGGGTTTGGGAACCACTGCCTTACAGAAACCCCAAAGGAAGCACCAGCCATGCACCGCCAACCCAGGAATAGCATTATTCCAGAAACAATGGAACAACAATAGACATAACTGCGGGACCAGGGTTCACAACACGGGCAGACATCCCCAGACGAATATAACCGAGGTACTCTGGCGAAACGGCCAGGCAAAGTACAAACAAAGGTCCTCGTTATTCGCACGACTTAATAATTAAACGCCATAGTTTAATGACTCAGGAATAGCAGCGCAAACATCGAGACGCAGAGAAATTGGTCGGAAACGAGTTAATTAAACCACCGCTCCGCTCAGTTTTAATGAAGAAGTCACTCTATGAAAGGAAGAAATAATTTATTCGGTAGAACTTCAGCGTCTGACGAGGGCTGCATTCCAATGGGTGATTTTTTTTTCTCCTTCCCTGAAAATAATGTGCTTTCCATTGTATTCAAAGGCACCTTCCAAAAGAACTTCATGGAACTTCCTCCGGGCTTTGGGAATTGCCCAGCCTGCTCCCATTACAACTCCTTGAAAAGAGGTTTCTTTTTGGTTTGTGTTTTTTGAAGTCGGTTCTCTACAACTTCAGTTTTCATTAACCAGTAGTGATGATCAGCACAGGAACACGTACTTAAGAACTTGTTAGAGAGTGCACGCATTTAAAAGGATAATCCGAGGGCTAGTAGTTTGCCCGCAGTACACAATTCACGAGGGGGCACAATATTATAAATTGCAACCATCAGATCTCATTGGCAAAAAGACGTACCGGGCTGCATGCACTGATGTTTTTTTTTTTTTTTTACGCCCTCTCTTTCAGCGGTTGCACAGGTTTTATAAATGTGTGAAATCCCCACCTGAACAAACCCACCAAGAGGAAAGAGACACTGAGCACCAGACGTAAACTCGCACCCCACCCCCCCACGTGGGTGACTGTTTCACAGTATCCCCCATCCCCCACCCCCCAGATCACACCTCCATAACAGACTCATTCTCCTCCCCCTCTCCAGCATCTGGAGAAAATGAGCCCTTTAGCACTGGCCCCAGACCCCACCCAGCTACCCCTCCTGCGCTGAGGCCGCGTGGCCCCTCTGAACCGCAGCAGGAGCTCTCGGGAGGGCCGCTGCCCCGGGGGAGGGTCAACAAAGAGCTTCCTGCCGGCCTCCGTCCCACGGTGACCCGAGCTATTGAGTTCTGAAGTTTCCATGGAAACCAGGCAGGGCTGGCAGTTGGGGGGGGCTGTTGCCCTGTTCTTGCTCACCGGGATTAGCAGAATCTGGGTCAAAAGTTAGCCGTTTCAAACGGTTCGTCTGAGGCGTAACAGCGAAATGTTTAAAAACCTTCATGCTGCCTGCATTGGTTAGCCCATTTTAAAAGTCAGGCCTTTTTTTGGCCATTTTATTTTTGGCATTTTTTTTTTTCAGTTCATAGTGCAACAGTTATAATAAGCCATTTCGCTGGTTATGTACTTCGCAGTTTCCGACTCGTCTCTCATACTGGCTGTCACTTTGACAGCTAACAAACTACGATTCCCCGCCCACAGAGGGCATTACGATTTCGCCAGTGCAACGCGCTTTCTTGCAATGAAAACTCAAAGGTCCCGAGGTTTGCCTATATCCACAAAACCGCATTTCTCCTCTCATCTCAAATAAATGCGGAAGATTCTAACTTTTTCCTCAGTGTGAATTTAACAGAGCCTACTTTAATACCAAATTAGTCTCTCCAGAGCCAAGATAATATGCAGAGCTTCATCCAGTGACGCGATGACAGCCCATTGGCGGCAGCAGTGGCAAATCCCATTATTGTTCTAGTTATGGTTATTGTCATGCAAGCGGAGCTTAGCTCCATTCGCATTCCAGGACTTAACTGCAGGCCTGAATACTTTTTTTCCACTTCACTACTCTTCAAAGGTGAGCCGCGACTGGGGAAGTATCAAACACTCGCCGCCATTAAAAAAAGTGTCTCCTTTCCTGCCTGTAGCTTGGAATTCTGCACTAACTGAGCAGCACGGCTCATGATCTTTATCAACCAAGATTTCACGATTTCCCGCAGGCTACAGCCTCGACAGTTAAATCCACCCCCCCGATTCGGACAAGTAGTGCACCGCGCAAACAGCAAACGCTTGCCAGAAGCCCATTATTTCTGATCAATTGATGGCCTCTAAATTGATAAACTAAATCAAATTATGTCTTGAATTTAAAATGATTATTTAATCCATTGACTGCCTGCATATGGCCCACTTTTCTTTTTTTTTTTTAATTCACTTCCCCGCGCAGGGTGAAACACATCCGGATCCGAGCTGAATTTTGAGTGCAAATTAAAACTGAACTCTCAGAATGCATTTAGATGCCATTAAGATTCCTTTTGCTAATGCGTCTCTGTGCAGGCTCCGTTGACAGTCCTTCAGACCCACTTTTAAGCCTCCGACAGAAGGTAATCTAAAGAAACCGTATCTGCAGCTTGGCGCGTCTGGGGACTTACTGTCGTGAAATAATTATGAGTTATGGCAGTGTGGAACATCTCAGAAAATAAATCGCTCTGAGAGAAGCGAAAAACACTACAATGATTATAAAAGTGCGTCGTTAAAGGGCAAAGCTTTGACACTAAAAATAAGTCAGATGCGCCAGTAAGAAACGCCTGCCGACACACGCGCAAGTGCTAAGGTGAGCACAGGAACACACACACAAAAATGGCCACGGACGAAATAGCAAGAGACAAACTGGATGCAGGGTTAATATCCCAGCACCTTCGGGCTTCAACTCTGACCCTTAAAACAGCCTGAAAGTTTGAATGAGCCAGACGCAGGGAGAGGACGTCTAACGATCTTGCACATCATTTTTATGAATGATCAAGATGGATTGCCCGCTATAAACAAATACACAGCAATCCAGAATGCAATTAGGCCGAGTAAATAAAAGCAGTAAAATATATTGCTCGGGAGTAGACTGTTTCATGGAAATGGAGCAATCCATAAAGAAAATTACCAATACATTTTCAATGCCAGAATGCAGCTTTGAAAAGAAGTCCCAGACAACAGTTCATTTGCTGGGAGGGTAGTTGTTTAGTCGCGTGCTCAATCACTCAAGGACAGACTGCGAGCTCTGCCCAGACATGCCCCACCGTCGAATTCAGGGAACGGCACGGCTCCCCCTGGTGGCAGAGTCCTCCAGCGCATCTGAATGCTGCCCATAAAATAATCTGGCACGCTAATAAACAGTGTCTCTGGCAGCAACAAGCCCTGGTGAGTAGATCCAGAATCCAAAGTTTCAAATGCTAATTATTTTAAAAACATTCAAAGTGACTTTAAAATCCTTTCAAAGTGTTAACAAGGATCATCCAATCTAGGTCAATCTTAATGGCTGATTCACATTTTTCAGATTCTTAGACATTATCACAAGTTCGCCAGTTCAAACATAAAAAGCGTGACTGAATACAAATCCCCTTGTTTAAAAGCATGACTCACAAATGGCATCTCAACAGTATTTATATTGAAAAGTTATACAAAGAAAGTTTGTAACAAACTATATCCAAGGAAAGGACATTTTAGGCAGCGTCTAAAACCCCAGTTGCACCCACTTACCTCCAGAATATGTTCTTCCTGCTGTTCTCGGTCCAATTTTCTTGAAGTTGTGGCAACAAGGCCTGTAAAATAAAAAGAAAAACAAATTATGGAATAATTTTATGCAAACTTCTACAAGGCCTGTTAAATTCTGACACTGTTCTCGATTCCATCAAATTACTAATAAGGGAGAGAAAGAAGCATTTTTCTAAAAGACTACATGCAGCTTAAAAAGCATAAAACTAACTGTCAAGTAAACAGCATGTTGCAGAACCATTTCCTAAATATAGCCTAACCACACAGAGCTCAGCATAAAGTGTATAAATTATAAAGTACGGGTGGTGGTTTAAAAGCATAATTGTCATGGCTGCCTAATTTACACGTTAAGTACTCAGACCTGCAGTCTCAACCTTTCATATATTCCCAATGTTTTGACTTAAAACAAGTGAGAGGGAGGCAACAAGTTTTCCAGACTTCATTAATGTTCGCTTTCTTCAAGACACCGAGGCAGACCCCTTGTCACTGGACGTAAAATACCACAGGAAACCGTGAACTGCGCCGCGGGGCAATGAAAGGGCTGAATATCAGTCGCCCTCCCACGAGCTGAACAAACACAGCGGGGGTTTGGCTGAACCACAAAGGCCGTCAGCGATATCGCCGTGAAGTTTAACCGACGGTTCAGCTTATAATTCGCAAACCTTACGGACGCACAGAGCAGCCTTCGCGTGTTTGGTAATGGATACTCATCCAACACTGCTGCAGCGCGACGACAAAATGAAAAACTAGCGGGGAAAAAAAAAGAAAAAAAGAGACGACTGAATCCAAATACTGGGTAAACTCAAAGGTAACAAATCTGAAAAAGGAAGGCGAAAATAAACACTTCATAAAAAACTATAGTTTCGAGAGAAAAATGAGAGGTTGAAAACTGTTCGCCCTCTTGCTTTAACGGCTGGCCCTGTAGTTGAATGCCGAGGGAGTCTGCCAATCGAAACCGCACGAGAGTTGCTTTACAACCATGTCAGATCTGATTAGAATGGGTCGAAAAAAACGCAATCCAAAACCATCACTGACACATGGGCCAGGACCAGAATAGCCAACCGCGGTTCGAAACATCTTAAAAATAGTGCCCAAAGCCCATATTTCAGCAAATGAAGGACCAGCATCTCTCCATTTTTCGCTTTTCATATACCCTTTATATAAATGCCAGCCAAAACCATAAAATATGGCTTTGATTTAGGGAGGAAAAAAAAAAAAAAAACTGGAAGAGATTTAAGCTTTAAAAAAATGAGGACATGGGTCACTTTGATGCAGCTGAAAGTGTTGAAAACTTTGATCCCTCAAACTGAAGACAGCCTTAACAGGCTTTTACGGACACACTGCATTACTTCTGAGAAAAGCGTCGAGGCTGGATGATCAGTATCCTAAAATCCACCGTCTCTCTCTGTGCTCAGCTTGTTTTTCCCCCAGGGTCTGAGTTTTCTGGATTCCTCCCTCCCTCCTACAGCTCCAAGATTAAATTTCTTTCTTTGAATAATAATTTAAAAAAAAAGAATTCAAACTCATAAGTTGAATGGTCATTACAATCACTAGTTCGCTCCCACAAAATTAATCAAATACTAAATTATCAGGAGCAGTGTCTTTTTGTAGCCAGATATTAAGGTCATGCGGTGCATATTTTGCAATCCAACTTTCATACATTTTAACAAGAACCAAATCCATTATATTTGAACGAAAATCGGCCAATCTTGCGCTCGTTTAGAGCGGCGGTTCCCAAACTCAGCTGAACACATCATAGGCCTCAGTCGCGCAATGAGAAACAGTGAAAAAGATGCTGTTAAAACAGCTTCCATTATGTCACAATGGGCTGAGGAGTTGGCCATGTTGAATTAATGGGCTTCCACTGAGGCAATATGGTGGACAAAAGGCTTGTGTGTAACCGTGAGGCTCCCACAGGTTCCAAATGAAATCCGTACCCTCGAGCAAGGTAGCTGGCCGAGCTCGAACTGTCATCATATATCGAATAACGCATCAAATGAGATGTGCGAGTGACCTTAAAGACCCAACGGCGTCTGCTTGGCAAGTAATGGAACGAAAACCCAATGCCTTCAAAGAAAAGAACATAACCGCGCCTACAGTCTGTGAGCCCGCAGATTTACCACCACCGGCTCTTACAGTTCAACGCCGAGCCACACAAGCAACTTCACAAAAGGCTAATGGATGTCGATGTTCTCTCTTGCCGTCCGATCGAGCACGGGCAAAACTGGGCACAGGCTGTGAGTGGAGAGATTAAAGACATGAAAACATGCAGAAACTAACTTTTTATTTCTTTTAAATAGTGAGCCATGTTCATTCTCCTGCTCCTAGTGACTGACGCGGCGGATTCTAGAGCCAGCAGGCGCCCCCCGGAGGGGGGCTACTGCGGGTTAATTGGTTTGGTGCTGCAGCCTGTTTACAGTGTTCATGTGCGAGGGGGGGTGTGTGTGAGCAAATTAAATCTCTGGCTTTCAGAATTTCATTACTCTGTTCCCCTGGCGGCTGGAGTCATTTCTTCCAGAAAAGGCAGCCTAAAGGTCTGGCATTTCTTAATGGCTGGCGAGCAGACCCCGCGGTACTCCCATACTGCACCTGACTGTCCACTAACCAATCACCGTAACTCCTGAAGAAATGTCACTGTGTCCCATATTTCCACTTTCCTCTACTTTACCTCAAATAATCATAGTTCTGGCTGTATTATATTCCACCCTCTAACAAAAACCATATGTGATTTCTTCCATTAACAAAGGACGTCCACTTTTTAGTCACTGGCCTACATTTGCCCACAGTACAAACAGTAGGCTAAATGCACACCAAGTAAATGAACATTATAACACCAAAAATAAAACTCTGCAGTTTTTTTTCCCCCAATTCACACTTTGACACATAACAGATGATAACCTTGATAGGAAAGCACCACCGGGAAAAAAATTAAGAAAAAAAAAATTTAGGGCCCAACCACGCCAAACGAGGCACAAGCCTCAACAGTCTCAACACTGCTGAAATGTTCACTCTGCAACGCTACACTGTGATTCGTGCTTCAGCAGATGGTGCGCTTCACAGCCACTTCAAAAAGCATGTTGAAAACACACCACACCGAGTATGGCCCCATAATGCCTCATCCTTTGCCCAAGTCCGTCATTCCCCCCATTTGAGTCACTGGTCGGGGAAGCTAAGCATTATGTGAGTCTATTATTAAGGACTGAAAGGACAACTCTTACAATGAAACTGGTGGCGCTGGTGCACCTTTTAAACAGGAGTTTTAAGCACATGTCAGTTAGACCCACAAAAAATGCAGGTCAGTGTGTGGCAGATGGATATTCATGGAGGAAAAATAAAACAGACCGTCGCTAAAATTCCTGCACACTCCGTGCAAAGTAATTAATGGATAAGTCAAAGGATATCGGGGGAAAAAATACAGGTATATTGGAGCGCAGATGGAAGAATACTAGCTACACATGCCACATAAAAAAAAGAAAAAAAAAAATCAGCTTCAGCCTCAATCAGCCCCAATTCTATGCACAGATATCCAAGATTGCCGACCACGGCCAACTTTAAATAATTTCCCATTTGTCAACGCTATCCGTATTTACGAGACATCACTGTAATAAGTCTCCCCCAATTTTTCTCATTACAAATCGTTACACTGTCATGAAGATGTGACTCAAAATGTCCCATTTTTCCCTCTTTCACAATAGCGAAGAATCCTTTAAAAAAAAAATAATGGACCAGAACTAGATCCAGACCAGTCCAAAAACTCATCCCCTCTACATCGAGTCCAGATCCACCTCTTGAACTCTCATGCAAATTCATCCAATAGTTTTAGTGTAATCCTGCTAGCCATCAAACTATCGAACAAACCAACAAACACGACCGAACACACAACCTCTGTGGCAGAGACAACATGAGGCTCAAGCTTTCTGAATGAGGCCCCACCAAGTTGAAATTCCAGCTATGACCAGCTGGGGTCTCAGGCAGCTTTACAAAGGTCCAAGCTGTGTTTCGAAAACTTCTAGCTGGTCATAGTTCTTCTGTTGGCGGTCAACGCGGGCCTCTCATTGGGCAAAGCTGGTTAATCTGATTCGACTGGTAAAGCAAGCAGGAAATCAAGCAGGTGGACCAGCTGACTATATAGACTAAATCACTGTTTGACCAGCTTTAGACATAGGCCTACTAAGTAGGATATTCCTAAAAATCAATGTATGGACTCATACAGAGCTAATCCTTCTCAATGATAATTTATGGCCCACTACCTGTGTGTGGAGGTATCAGCCCACAGAGACCCCGCAGTTCGCCTACATTTTCATATTCTTCTTAGTATGGGATGTTTCTACGTGTCACCCATTGGGAAGTGGGTGTGTAGCCTCAGCCAATAAGAGGGCAGGGCACAGCACCGAACTGTAGAGTAGCGCTTCTGATGTAATGGAGCTAGGGAGGACGGGCCAACTTTGAATGTTGTGTTTACAAACCGCAACTGACAAATCCCACACAGTATGCCTTTAACAGTCATGAACACAGCGTAAATGAACTTGACCAGCATAGGCAAGCTTTAGCTGACATTTCAAGCAGGACAGGTAATCCCATAACATCCATTAAATGGCTAATTAAATTAAACTCAAGAAACTACATCTTGGAAGAGAAGACATCTCAG
This sequence comes from Gymnothorax reevesii, assembly GCA_029721435.1. Taxonomy (NCBI): domain Eukaryota; kingdom Metazoa; phylum Chordata; class Actinopteri; order Anguilliformes; family Muraenidae; genus Gymnothorax; species Gymnothorax reevesii. The sequence goes on along the minus strand of CM056574.1, from coordinate 22,912,699 downwards.
CCATATTTTTGAACAATCCAGACAGCCTCTTTGGAATGAGAACAAAAAAAAAAAAGAAGAAATTTTTGGGGGAACGTGGAGTCTTTTTGGGAGGTTTCACTACAGGCTGGCATGCTCACAAAATTCATCATTACCTCAAACTCAAAGCGCGCACAGGCGGCAGACAAAGCGGAATGCGATTCCGATACCGCAGTGAGGAAGCAATCATTTTCCCTGCACTAAAAGGTGTTATTGCAGGCAGGCGGAGCCGGCAGGTGAGAACTCCGACAGAGCCAGTGGTGAAAAAAAGGAATTCTTTCACAGGAATTGCGATTACCCGCATAAAATGTGTTTGGGGAAACCGCAAGCCTGCCGCGCCATCAATCCGTCAGAAGACACAGTTCAAGGGAGGTATCGAAATTGATACGAAAAATGTCTCTTATTTTTCCCCAGTGGATGAATCGTGTCCACGAATTCATCATTAGGATAAATCACATCAGAGAGCTTTGTAGGATTTCAGTCTTCTATATTGGATAAATCAAAGTTGGAAGAATTAAGATGCCTTTATTTTTATTCGGTATTAACCCAAGACAATTAGGTTAAATGTTTAGTCGGAGAAAAGGTTATTGTTGTTTCATATGTTGCAGACTCCCTCAAAAGGAGCTTCATTTAAAAAAAAAAAAAAAAAAAAAAACACTCAGGCACCAAAGTCGAAGGCAGAGCCCAACCCCTAAGAATGGTCTATGAAAACTAATTTATGTTGTCAGTTGGACAGCAGGCAGAGAGATGGGATAAACAATAATAAAGCAGAGCATTCAACAGATTGCCAGCTAATTTTGGCCTCGGGCTCAATGCTCGTTCAAAGGGTATTACGAGGTCCGTATAGAGAATGTAATCACCGACCGATGGCTTTCATCTGGGCCACTTTTATTTGCTCCAGTGTCCATTATGTCGTAGCTCATCTGGTTCACGGCCCCGTCTGAAGGAGAGAAAAAAATCTCCGCCATCAGCTCAAAAACACCAACAAAAATTTTACAAGTTTATTTCCCTCCCCCAGAAGGTTTTACTTAATCCTCAGAAGATTACGAGGACAAAAATTAACAGGTGCGCTCCGAACGGAATTCGCAAAATCGGAGGGGAAATGCTGCACAGGCCGAACTCCCCACCCCCCGATGTTCTGACTGCGTTTGATCTCGCCCACAAAAAGAGAACCGGATTCCAGGGATTTTTCCCCCACCCCCCGTTTTTTTTTTTTTTTTTTTTAGGTTTTACGGCAGCAGTAGCAGCTAGAGAGCCAAAATGGCAGGAAGCAGAGGAAGCTGTTGGCAGTTGGATCCATTTCCTGTCTGGCTTTCCATAGCTTTGCACTGAGCCTTTGAACGAGCCCACTGAGTTTGTTCCCCAACAGAGCGGGCCTTGTGGAAAACTGATACGAGGATGTAGACTGCATGATTCGCTTCTAAGCCCCACCGGCTACAAGCATTTTATGGCTTTTCATGTGGCACTAGGGATTAGCAATGCATATAGAAACCTGGCAGGAGAATCCATGCGGGCCTACATTTGCCAACATATTCCTTTGCGCTACAATGGCTAGCTATCCGGAAGAGGCATCGTAGCTCAGGCCTCATTTCAAAGGGTATGAAATATAAATAAACACATGAAACAGCCGAGTTTGCCCTCTCTTTTCAATACCGAGCTTCTCGTCCTGAAAGCTTTCGCAATTAGCATCAAGAGACAAAACATTCGCATGACCCTTTGTTCCTTTGTAGGGAGCACCACATCTTACGCGGCGACGTGACCATTAGTCCTAAACGACGCCCAAAACAGCCTGGCTTTGTGGGCGCCATTGTTCGCGCCCAATCTGCCAGACTAGAAAGGGTTTTTACAGCACAGGCAAAAGCCTCTGTACGTCAGTTTAGCATAATGCCCAAACGCAAACAATAAGACAAAGGACATTACATAACCGGATTTGGGAATGCTGAATTCACTGAATCGGCAGAGCAGATTTCATTCAATCAGGTCCATTTAAACTGAGGGCGAATTCAACATCTGTGTCTGTGATTCAAACCTTGTCAAGTTCAGAGTTTCAGGAGGTTTGACTATCTAACCAAGTATGAGAATAATATTAAAATTTAAGAAAACCAACTCAAATTAGCGCAGAGAGAAATTCTGAACCCACTACGTCCTTCCAAGCACCTCACACATTGGGTGCGGCAGCATTTTTGAGCCTTACTTTAGAACCGTCGGTCTGTCGCGGAAAATATCTCCCCCGAGCCACACAACCGCTAGTCTCTAAATTTAAGCACTGGAGACTGCCTCTGTTTACGCTCCTGTGGTTTTCAGCATCACAAAGGAAGAGCAGCGAGTCTCCATTCCCTCTCAGCAGCGCAGCGGAGACTAGCCTGCAGGTGTTAGCACACAGGATAGAGACACTTCCAAAAACACCAGGCAGAAGGAAGTCTACCACAAGACTTTGAGTCTTGTGAGAAATAAAATCTTACTCCTTTCAAGTAGACAGCATTAGCTTGCTTCCCACTTTTTTTTCCTTGATAAACAAAAAGCTAGCATTACTGACAATCTCATTGTCGAATAAAGAAACAGAAATAAGTTAAGTCTAAAAATAAGACCAACATCCTCTTTAGGCTGGGCTTAAGGTTTTTTTTATTTTTTGTATTGAAGAAAGAAGCAATTCTCCTGAGACCAACCTGCTACTTAGTGACTACTATAAAGTCAACTCTCTCACATTGACAAATTCAACCTTTAAAAGCTTCACTTAGAGAACCAAACACCCTATATTTGAGTAATAAATCTACTGATTTAAAAACTTGAGTGCGACACACCACGATAAAAAATTATGGAAAACGGGTAGTTTCCCCGCATTGAAACAACTGCCAAAGACCCTCCACCTGGAGCGCAGGAAAAAAAAGAAATGTCACAGGGGAAAAATAGCGAGCCATTTACCTGACCCGCCACCCACCGTGTCCAATGCATCAAGTTTAATCAGCAGCTCAGAAAAGCAGGCCCACTGAGTGCTCCAGCCCAGAGTCCATTAAGAGGGGAGTTACAAGCAACCTTGAGTTCCTACCACAATCATCAACCAGAGAGAGCGGGTGGGGGGTAGATTTTAACTGCAACCACTTCTGAAGGAACAAGAAAAAAACTCCTGCTACTCAACCACGACCAATTCCCACTTAGTTCAAACACATCACACTCTCTCCCATCATGTAGGCCTAGTATACTGGATAAGAAATGAATTAGCACCAACTGGCATCATGCGAGATATGCCTGTCCAGTTTCACATAAGTTTGCACTACATATTCTCCGCTGATTTGGGATTGGCTAAGGCATTCATTTCCCATGTGTCCAATAGGTAGCTTGCAAAAATAAAAATATCCAAACTAAAATATGCAATAAATCCATGCAACTGCATTCCAACAGTCACCATAGTCAGTATGGCTACCAGATCAAAATGCAGAAGCTCTTCTGAAGAAGATTTCAGTTGGGTTTTTCAGCTCGACGTCCAAATCTCCTATTCTCGCAAAGTCAGCACAGCAGGGACCTTAGAGAAAACCACATAATAAAGGGAAGATTTTACTTTTTGTCTTCAATTACACACTTCCAGCTTGCTGCAAACAAGGGCTGGAGGTGGGAGCTAAGCTTCCCAAAATCCGCGGCCGTTCATGGCCCATGCATGTTCTGCTCTTGCCAGAGAATGGGGGGGGAAAAAAATTTCCCCAAAAAAAAAATACATTGTTGGCATGAAGATTAAGGCAAGCTGCTGACACAGAAGCACAAACATGCAAACCAACACACACACACACACACACACACACACACACACACCAGATGGGCCAAGCACAAGGGGATGTCTGCGCCAAAAGTACCAAAATCCGACCCAAACACAACACACCACCACTGTACACAGTAAAGAATCCGGCTACTTAAACCAATTCAGCACTGCTTCAACAAATGAGGGTAGGAGGCATCCCAGAATGCAGTTTCCATCGTGCAGGGGCATAGAGACAAAATGCCAAGGTCAGGACTGTTCTGAGCACCGGAGGACTTGATAACAAAATTGGAGAAAAATGCCCCAAAATGCATTTCGACTGAAAAAAGGGCCTCGAAAATTGTACAAAAATTGAAATTGGAGCCGCACGTCTAAGTGCGAGCCAGATTTTCCCGTCTCAATCAAACCGCCATCAAAGAAAGAAGGTGAGGGCGTGCAAGTCCAATTTCTAAGGTTTTCAGGGTGGTAATGTCAGAATAGGATGTGCCATCAAATTCTCAGAGGCTAACAAGCTCGAGTCAACAAACACAAACAGCGCGATTCCCGAGCACATCTCAAGCAGCACCCGCAGACCACAGGCAGCCCACCTCCCACTTGCCCTGAATCAGACAATTGTAGCAGGCATGAAGCAGCGATCTTTTCCAGAAATTTCCATAGCGATGAGAGTTCCTCCTTAATGGACTCAGATACATCCAACCCTGTGCACCCCCTGTAACCTTTACCACTGTTTTCTTCATTCCTTTGGCAGAGCAGCCACAAATCGCACCTAACACTAGAGCGAACCAGTCTTCTCAACGCCAAAGAGAAAAATTAGAATTTTCATTACAGGTTTACCTTAGGGGTAAATGTACTTGGAATTTAAAAAGAAGAAGCTTGAGCAAATTCATACCTCACCACATCTTCGGCCATTTAGCTGCCCAATTTCCTTCCCCCTTCACCCCCATTTGTCAGTGCTGGTTAACCAAATCTTCCCCTAAGCAGAACTATAGCGAAACTGGAGATACTCAGCCAACTCATGAGCGTGTGCACATTATGCACCCGATACCACAGAGTGCTACAGGAGGGCAAGGGTCTCATTCCCAGTAACCTCTCCCATCTCCTACTGCTGATTACCAAAGGCCAGACCTGTAACAAAGTTACTGAATAATTGTCTAATTGTCAATTATGTAAAATAATCGTGGCTCCCCTTTGATTGGTCAGAATAGTCACCGTCAGCTCAAGGGAACACACTGGGTGTGCTCCATTTTTATACCGGTGCGCCCGGCTGCGGTATGTCCAGTAGATTCATGCACTGCTTTAAGCTGCAGCAGCGGCTGGCATGCCTTCTGATGACCAAATGCACCTGAAAAGAGGCGTTTAATTGGGGGGAAAAGCGGTCGTACAGGTGCGACTATTTTAACTCAGAGGTGGTACAGTGTGAATTTTGGTCGCATGCACGACCAAAAAGGTCGCAATTTCGACCCCTGTAGGAACAAGGAGCTTGTATTGATTATATCTGGTTAAACCTGGAATCTGTAAGACCAAGTTCAGATTTGTCAGAAATTCAAGAAAAGCGATTCTTCAAATGACACCAAAAGAGCCAGGCCAGGCAACTTCTTGAGCACTTTCGTGGGCACACGATCAGTAACCAGGGACATGCACAAATTCCTCCTGGTTTTTGTTGCGTTTCAGCACTGTAACCGATCGCCTTCAGCAAACTGCTGACGAATTAACGCACAGGGTTTCACTGGCCAGTGACTGAAAGAAAAATGCAGAAACCTCCAGATGGAGAGCTGGCGAACTCCGGTTTAGACAAGTGCAGAGCAACTATCCGGGGAATGCAAGCACTCCTCTGCTTTCCTGAATAAACCGTGACAGAACTTCCTGCCATTTCTCTCTCTCACACTCTCCCTCTAGACACACACCATGCAGGATGAGTACATCCAGCACATGTAAGAAAAGAATAAATCTTTAAAGGCAATTCCTCTCTCCTCTAAAAAGGAGGAAGAAGGACTCGCCGCATTATCACAGATCACATTCGGCACCCTTGAGCCGAAGCCTAAGATCGAATCTGTCAATGCCGCGTTGACCTGGAACACTTCCAAAGCCCGGCTAGGCAAGCGCCTGACCTACAGTACGAAGCACCCTTATTTGGGCTGAAACTTCACAGCAGCCATTGCAAGGCAAAAATAGCTGTGCTTGTTGATGATGAGGCCGCCTTCAAATAATGACCACACAAGTTGAGACAAAAGTTAAACGGTGAGGGATGTAGAGATATCCCAAGGGAAAATTCGCAGATAAGCAGCCATTCCAAGTAGGGCTGGAAATTGAGTCAAATTTCAAGAATCGATTCGGATTCACAAGATTCCGAATCAATTGTTGTGATTCAATATCAATTCGGTTAATGTTATTTAAACTGTCTTTTATTTCAATTTTGTCATGGCCATTTGGCCCACAAACAGCTGTGAACAACACAGGGTCAAAGTAAACTTCATGCTGCATGTTGTGCAGACCCTCCAGTCAGAATAGCAGCATCGGTGTGAAAACCAGCATGACTGACTAACCACCATCACCATAGCTTCCAATCCAATGCAGTCACTGATCAAACTACAATTATTCAGTGTTTCCCACAGACCAGGAAGCAATGCGTGGTGGAAGACCCAAGGGGGGGACGATTTTCATTTTGTCGGGGAGGGGTTGCTTTCCATTTAGTGGGGCGCGTGGCACTGTTATTGCGCAAGTTCCACGTCTTCCAGTATTTCCTATTTTTTCCGTTTTTGTTTAAAACATGCGCATGCATTATAAACAGCCAGCCATTGCGCAATGACTCAGAATTAACAGGAATCAATTTGTGGCCGGAAAAATATATAGGCTATATTAAAAGACAGATCTTTGGACGCAAGAATGGATCTTTGGGAATTAAAATGAGCATCGATCCAGAATCGGAGAATCGATTTTTTTCAACACAGGCCAAGCAATGAAGTAACACAACTTTAGTTATACTCTATAGATTATGCCATCAACTGGATTCATGGATCGTCTTTTTGGACTCAGATAGCTGCGTGTGAAGGTCAGTATCATCTTTTATCTCAGTATGGTGGCTTATTTCGGGATAACTTCAAGAAGAGATGTCCACCTAGAGCACGGACTAGCCAATGCACCTCCTAAACCGCTTCCTTTCTGACCAGCACGAACAGCAGAGACTGAAAAAGGCCCAGCAGGAAAAGCCTTTCAGCCTGTGATGCTAAAACACTAAACACATGCATGTGTCTTTCCCAACTATTTTTCGCATTTTGAAATACATTCTGTAACCATTAGTATGCTTTTCCTCAGGGGGACATGCCTTTGACTTTGAAACTTATGAAATATTCAACAGCCCATCCATTTTCAAGAACATTCTGGTCTTTTTTTACGGGGAGGGGTGGGCACTGAAAGCCATCACAGGGAACGGAAAAATCTCTCTACCATGTCGCTGGACATATTAAATGCATACATGCTCATGGCAGTACATTTGGCAGGCATCAGAGAACATATGGAGGACCGAGCCTTAGATTCACAGAGATGCTACGCCCAAGGGGGAGAAAGTATGGGCCAGTTTACAGGAGCAGGACAAGCTTAGTCTTGGTATTCAACTGAAATTTTTCTGGGGAAATCGCTTTTCAAATCTGAATTTAGCCTGCTTACACATACTCTCATAGAGTGAATCTGGTCCTATAAGCACTTCCACCAAGGACCTCCACAAGCGGAAGACACCAGCTTTTTCTAAGTCTATGTTGAAATGCGCAAATTATGAGAGGTGACAGACGTAAAATACTAGGGAAGAACTTCCCTTTCTGAACTCGGATCCACAGTCTCATCAGGGAACATCGAGCATCAGGAAAATGTAGCATAAGAAAGCCAGATATATTCACCGGTCTTCGAGTTGATGGTGAAGAACCCTTGAGGGTTCCCGCTGGAGATCCGATAGCTCAGCTTCTCGCCAGACCCAACGTCCGGGTCGAAGGCCTCAATCTGAATGATGGACACGTCTTTGGGGGAGTTCTCCGTGACCGAGGGGTAGTAAACTGGCTTGGAGGTCTGTGGGGCATTGTCGTTGACATCCTGCACCTCCACGTAAACCTCCACGAAGGACGAGAGCGGCACCACACCTCCGTCGGTTGCATAGACCGTCAGCCAGTAGTGGGATGTGGTCTCATGGTCCAAAAGCTCCTGTGTCCTGATGACACCTGGAAAGCAAGGAAGGATGAGGCAAGTTTGAGCTTTCAAATCCACAGCAAGACAGCATTTCAAAAAACTAGATTTCAGATTTAGCGCAAAAGTCATGAACAATCCTCTTTATTTTGGTCCATATAAACCAAATGTAGCCCTAATCAGTTTATATTTAATCAGCTAGCGATAACACTGATAAACATTGAAAGTAAACAAAGAAAAGGAAAGCACCGAGCCAAGCATTTACATAATAATTCATTTATAATCATGAAATGCTCAGTCCGAAACGTGCGGAGACTCTCTCAGCAGGCAAAATCTCATCAACCCCCTACGGCAGGGGTTCGCCCCCCTTACGCAATACTACTAACACTTTGATCCCCCAAGTGTACAGGTAATGCACTCAGCGGCCTGACACCAAACAAAGACAGCCACCTTAAGTACCTAATAAAGCTTCATAAAGTTTAGGACAAAGACACATTTTTCTTTTTTGAGTCAGTAGTTCACAGTTTTACATTTGTAAACAAACAACATACATGTGCTTAAAGTTCACATTTTCAGTTTCAGTCATGCGGCAATGCCCGCACACACTCCCTCCTTGGAGACTGTATGCTTACACAGCTCCACATTGAGAAGAGTAAAGGCGGACTCTGACCGCGGCTATACCATGAGAGTTATGACTCAGGCGTAGGCGTGTGTTTGAAGGCAAAAAGGCGAGGCCCCGCTCAACAGCGCCTGGTCAAAGGTCGACTTTACCCGAGGCAAGGCCGCGTGCTTGACGTCTTCCTGCGGCTCAGCCCTGAGATAAGGCCGCCCGCAATTTATTATTATTTTTTTTAAACCAAGGATCCTCTGGGATCAATCCCTCTCGGTGTATTGACAGCTGCTGCCGCTACTCTGGAGGCACAATGAGAGGCTTCCTCACACCTCAATGATATAAGCCGTTAGATCCTCTATTTGATCCTCTCCCTTCCCCTAATTCCAATTTATTTTTTCCTTTAAGTCTATCCTACTTTCCTCAAACCTCCAATCGTACAGCAGAGTAGGATTTAAGAACAAAAACGGAGAAACAGGTACATGTACGCGGACTCAGTTACATACCCTGCAGGCAAGCAATCCAGGATAGCCTACATAGTTCAGTTGGCAGAGCGCATATGAACAAAACTAGGCCATGTTATTCTTGCTGAGAGTGAACAACAACAAGAGACTGACTACAGTGCCGTTCCTGAACATGGGAACTAAATCAAAGAAAGGAAGAAGAAATAGAAAAGAGGAAGAAAAGAGCAAGGGAGGGAAAGCTCATGAAAGCGCTGGCTCCAGATTTGAGCTGCCGAGCGTAACAGTTGTGTGGGGAATTGCAAACTTCACGCGTCAATAGGAATGTGAATTTAATTCTGACTGGTGGCGTTCCAGTGGGGGAGCACGGAAGGGAACGCACGTGCGCTCGTGCCGAGCGCGGCCCCCACACTCGAGCGAGCAGCCACATCGCGCCAAAGTTTCGCCGGTCCGCCTTCGCTTTACGCTGCGGACGGTCCGGGTAAGAAAACGAAAAAGGCCACTTTCGCGGAGTCAAAGTGGAGGAGGACACTTGCAAACAATGACGGCCACTGTAAGTCATAACAGCGCTCTGTACTTTGACGTATCGGAAAGAATCTCATTTCAGCTCGTTGGCCACCGGTGCCAATTATGCAGACCTAAGCCAAGTGAGCTTTCGGTGTTGAAACTATGGCCCGGCTGCATGGTAGGGCAGAGATCTCATAATGTCCCTCATTATCAATAATCATGGGCAAAACATGCCGTAATGGCAGATGATGGCCACTTCTGCCTCAAGAAAATGAGAGGAATTCGATAAAATATTATACAACACTGAAAGGGTCCACAAAGTTAATGGATAAGACCACACACGTGAATCATGCGACTAAAATAAATGGTCTTAAGGTGATTGGATAACAGAACACATAAAGCAAAGTCTTTGAACCTTAACTTCCCCACTTAATTTCACGTGTAGGACCCGTGTTGACACGATCCCTGAGTGTTCCCACGGCCAAACAACACCAACACTCCCACCCGTTCAATGAGCAAGCCGGCTTTTCCTCCGTCCAAACTCCAGAGTACGGAGTTCAGTCACATCAAGATCATTCTACATCCGTTTCCAGGTCACTACAATGACAATAAGCACCAACTCTGTGGTAGATGTCACATCAGCGAGCTAAAGCTCAATCAAATATTCTAGACATAGGCCCAGTCTGGACATACACTACTGTTTTTTTTAAGACGTAGCACCTTCTATGAATTATGACCTTTTGCCCGTTTGCGAACTGTGGTTTCAGGCACTGAAAGCCGGCCTTCAGAAAAAATGCCTTCCAGGGTAAATTCTAGACGCTCCATTTTCAGAGCTCACGTGTGGACTGTAGACACAGGGAAAATGGAGTTCATGGCTTGTGACAGAGTGTGGTTGCCTTATAGCAAATTTTCAAGGCTTGTGATGGGCCTACAGGTGAATGAATTTTTTTTTGGAAAGGAGGAAAAAGCCGGACTCTGAAACTGCACATGTACATGTCATCTCCGTCTTGGGCTAATACTTCAAACACTCCCACTAAACCCCAAACTTCAATGTACACCAATGCAGCATTCCAGGCTATAAACGAACAACAACCCTTCCCTATATTTCTATATATTTTATATTTCTTAAATTTATTAATTTATTATTTGCGTCAAAACCTTTGCAGCTGTCACCGTTATCAGTTATGCTTCAATTTACGAATGCTTGCCCGGAACGAGCCTCCAGGATAAACATCATTCCCTTTCTTTAGCACCCCTCCGGGACGCTGGGGCATCAGTTCTGTGCAGTTAAATGAACCACCAAAACTGAAAAAACACCGCTCCACTCTAATTAACTTGTGCGACGAATTGTGTCGTACAACGCCAACAGCCGTGTCACAGGCGTCGAGAGAGCGCAACCATTACACGGAGGAAAGCAGAATTCTCACATCCTCGCCTGCGTCTTTATTAAGACATGAAGGCGCAAGATCACAAATGTGACATCAAAAGACTGAATATGATCACCGCTACAGTTAACTCAATAGAAGTGAAGTTTGAGAGCAGTGACACAGAAAACTGGGGGGAAAATGAAAGATTTTAAAAGAATATAGGCCTACTCTTAGGCCTACTACTTTGAACCAAAATGAGTAGAGCTACAAAAACCTCCATTTGCATTCCGAAGAGTTGAAATAACTGGGCAAATTCTGAAGGCTAAGGAGGAATCTTGCGTAACATGAAATTAGACACATCATGCAAACCTGAATCAAATTCCCCACGAGCCCCCTGCGTGACTGGAGCGCATTCAATCCACCACATCAATGTTTCTTCCAACAATTTTATTTCTGAAAATAAGGAGATGACAGCATGGAGCAGAGTGCGCCGTGCTAGCATTTTAGCATGTCAGGTAGCAACAGACAGGCACAGAACACTTATTTTAGAGCTCACTCTTCAGGACGGCATCTTTTAAAGTTTGGAAAGTTCCGGCTGCATGGAAACTTAAACAAACAAGTCCCAAAAAGATTAACCGCTGTCAAATGGGATTATGACTAGAACACTCAGCGCAGCTAGCTTCTGTCGCAAATTTTCAGAGGAGTTGGCCATTTGCCAATCAGACTCCACATCCAGTAAATATATCCTCCCTGATAACTTTGAAGGCCCCTTATCGACAAAACAGGAGAGAGCTCTCCTTGCCAGATCTCCAGCAGTAAAATAGCACTTATAGGACTTTCAGAATACCCAAAACTTAAGGCCGTGCTCAGTTCCCAAGCCTTCTGAATAAAAAAAAAAAAAAGATGGGAGGTTTGGGGACGGGATCTGCTAGCTCATGCATAGTATAGGCTATTCCCAGGAATTACCCCCTTTCCAGACAAGAGTCTGCTTTGAACTCTCCAGTCTTGCTGATCCCAACTGCCTCAACATTCCTCAGACCACTTCAGTCTCCTGCTCCAAGCTTACATAAACTTTCTCATCGATGTTTTTTTTAGCAGCAGCAGCGAAATGCTTCAGATTCCAGAGCCTCAGGAAAAAAAAGCCATATTAAAAACGCCTGAACTGCTTTCCGCAAAGTGCTGCGCCTCAAATCGTATCATTCCCCCTGCTCCCAGGGTTCTTACAGCCTAATTATTACTGATCTGATGCAACTATTTGGATTACGACTCTGAGAACAGAGGCTCCCCTGAGCCTCTTCACACGACCACCCTCATACAGGCTTCATCAACAAGGTTAATAATTCAAACGCCCGTTACAGGCTGAACTGCCGCGACAATTCAATACATCGAAACAAGACAGCACGTTTGTGACAGACGTCAAAGAGCCCATTAAGGACCTGGACAACATGTATACAGTAGATAGCATCTCTCATGTAATTTCATGTTTAAAAAAAAAAAAAAACTACTCTGACTGTGTATAGTTTAATTTATCAAGAGGCGGCACAGATGATCAGCTCACATCAACACAGTCATAGTTTCTAATCCAAACCGGGCCTTACTGTGCAGAGTTTCCATGCACTATTCATGTCTGCATGCATTTACTTGCATGACTCCAATTTCGACCCGAAGTCCAAAAACATGCATGTTAGGTTGATAAGAGACTCTAAACTGCCCATACATGTGAGATTCTGGATGAAATTACGTGATTTGATTCCTACTTGCAAAGAAGCGTATGACGGATGACAATTGTCAGAAATATAAAGATGTTTACGCCAATCAGAATGATCAGGTGTAGAGAGCAAAGAATGATACCTTATTATGATTAAAAAGGCAAGCCAGCTCAAGAAGATGGGCCACTTAACTCAGGTGACATCAAACTTGACCTATAGAAATGCCACACTCAAAGTTTGAGGTCAGCATCACCAAGGATTTCAGAACAGCAAACACAGATACTGGAGACAATTTTCGCCAATTACCGCCCAAAGATTCAGGAAAAAGGATCTGGCACAATAGCGTAGTCTCTCTCGGCCCTTTCATCTCAACTGCCTTGTGTGTCGAGCAGAGCGATTACGGCAAAACTCTGCTTGAGTCGCCAATTCGGCTCTCGGCCGCTTCCGTTCGGCACTTTGTTGTTAATCGCCTACACAGTCACGGCAGAACCAAACAGCACTCAAAGTAGCTGGCGAGAGGTGGAGCAGGGGCAAAATTCAGTTCATCCAAAACACCATTTTAACAGTCCTCCAATATCATTCACAATGCCATCATCCGCAAATCTGAATAAAATTAAAAAAAATAAAAAAACCAGCCCAATGATGCCAAACCAATATGAATAAAACAAGTCTCAAAAATTCATGACAGTCACTCAAAAAAAAAAAGTGAAATAAAACAAACAATAAACCAATATATTTAAAACACCGAGCCTCAAAGAAATGACAAAGTCGCTCAAAGGAAATGCGACATAAAAGTTTGGTTTTAATAAATAAGTAAAAATGAATGGTGGCATTCATGACAGCAAAGCGGGGGTGGGGGTTAGTAGTCATCCATGAATGAACTGAAGGGGAGTGATGCAATTAGAATATGCCCAGTGGAATCCCCGCAGAGTTTAGCCCATTAATTCCAGTCCAGGAACCCTATTGGGACATGCCCAGACAGCCTCCATTGTCATACCGCTGGATGTTATTTCAGAGGCTTCTGAGCATGTCTGTTCACAGGGCTTCCGTTTCTAATCCGCCATCTCCAGACCTGTGGCATGCAGGTGTCGAGGAGGGAGGGGAGGGGGGTGCTTGTTGGCTTTTTGATAAGAAACGGGGAAGTCGTTGGGGATGTTTTGTTGCCGTCGTCCTTTGCCGCGTCTGGAATGTTATACCGAGGCCAAAGTCTGAAGTTGGCCAAAGCACTAAATGGCCTTGCAGTTAAGAGAATCTCAAAATTGAGGATCTCTTGAAATTCCATCCCAAGGTCACACCATCGCGCTACTTACAATAAACCAGCTCTTTCCAGTTTCCTTTGTGCCTTGAGACTAGAAAGTCTTTATTCCCCAAATTAACTTCTTCAGTCTCCCTACACCGATTTCTTCATACTCTTGACAACAGTCCAATAACCGAAATGCCAAGAATGACACCGTGCATTTACCTGCCGGAAATTAAGCGCAAGTGACAAAGCCAGTCTCCTGTATGCTGCTGCGAGTTCACTCTCCCATCGTTTCATTGATAAGATAAAGGCAGCCGCCAGCAAGTTCATAATCAAGCTCAATATTGAACTTTATGGTTTGCGGGTTCATTTCAAATAATTTCACTTTTGTCATGCAGCGAAAAACACCCAAGTAAAAATGAGAACAAATGTATCTGCGTATAAAGGGCAGCCAACCATCCTCTGCCACTAAAAGTAACCCCAACAAGGTCAGATTCCAGTTTAAAAATGTATTACTCCATCTAAATTAACAGCTAATCGCAAATAACTTTTCATCCAAAATGCACTGGCGCAATGGAATGGAAATGGAAAATAAATGGCAATTTAAAGTCATTTAAAGTCCGCAAGGGTTTTCTGATTGGAAATGAACAATAGACTCTATATCAAAGCGACAAACCCATGGCAGATCAGGAAGGACGGGGACCGCACTGTGCAATTTAAATCAGACTGAGAACACGAAACGGCCTCTATATCATCTCTAGACAGGGAAAATCTGGAGGGCAATCAAAAACAGCGAAGGATGAGAAAATTACATGTGCACTTTTACAATCAGCAGTATCTTTCAAAATCATAAAATAAAAAAAAAATTGAAAGTACACAAAGACACACTCAAGGTTTGAAGTATGACAGTGACTTAAAAATAAAATATCACAGACAGTTCGTCAAACGGATTCCCTCCCCCCGACTTCATTTGAAGTAAAACTTGGGACTACACAAGTGCATGCTTATGTACCGGCCTTGTGCATTGACGTCACAGCTGAAGTGACCTCTGTTCGACCAATCAACAAGCAAAAAAACGTTTCTAAATCTTTTAAAACTCAGTCAAAATAAAGATACTCATTTATCACTGCTGTATTCACAACATAAAGTTTATGACTGAGTCATAATGGATCGCGGTGCCCTTTGGTGCGTCTAGTACACCACGTGAAAACACCCCAAGAAACACGACTAATCAGAATGTTTTCTCTCCATAACCCAGCCGACGACAGCTTCGGCTGACTGTCTGGAGTCAGCGATGATAAAGCGACCGTGAACTTCGCCCCTTCATCCCTCCAGGATCTCACGTCTATTTAAAATATGCCCATTATTGTCGGCGATTCAGAAGGAACAGACATTATCTTCACCAAAAGCACCCATCATTACAAATCCAGAGGCCACAAAACTAGTGCCATAGGGCCCAGCTTTCAGTTAAGCGATCCAGACAGGACCGAGGCGCCCCCCCCCTCTCCTTCTTTTCAGTTTATAGACGGTCTATCTGTCGAGGGAGAGCAACAAATCTTAACTCGGGGGAAGAAAAGCCCAGCTTTTCATCTGCCGCCCAGCAATCAACCGCAGCTCACCGTGCATTCCTTGGCCGGGTTGCTGGGGTAACAGCACTCAAACAACAGCCACTTATTAGAGCTTCCTTCCCCGCCCCCCCCCAAAATCTATGAATACGCCAAAGTCGTCACACTTCTCTTCCTCTGCGGGGTGAATGTGCGAGAGGCAGGAGCCACGAGACATTCCTCTCTCTTTCTTGAGATGCCGTTTTGATCAGCGGCGACCGAGAACACGAGACAGCGAAGCCGCACGGCACATACCTCCCTTATCTGGCATCTTAGCGAATCTGCCTCGCCTTACAACAGGAAGGGCAAGGAGGGCAGGTGGGGGCGAGTTAGGGGGGCTTTTATAGAGGGGGGCAATTAAAAAAAAAAAAACAAGGGTGGAACTTTGTTGTTACACGTCAAAGCATTTCACTAGTCTTAAACAAAGGTCTCTTTCATGGAGGCGATCTGCGGACAACTCAAAGCGGAAAAAAGGGTGACTGAATGCATTATCCGCAGAGAGCTTGGAAGGATCGAGCCGCAGGATGAGAGGTCACAATTTTATCGCCCATTATTGCGTACCCGCGCGGGACTCTAAATCACAGGCTCTTCGGCGTCTTCCTCAAGCTGCAATGCGTTCGCAGACCTACAGACCTCCGTGACTCGCTACTCGCCCATTCGACAAAAGATTCAGCTCTATCCCTGCGACTGTAGCACGGCTCGGTCTGCGCCACAGATGAGTGCAAACTGGTTTGAAAATTTGGAGGCACAAAGTGGGGACACTTTAATTGCCTACTTCAAAGAAACTGACTGTCTGAAGTTTCGAATAGTTCCCCAACAGCCGGACGTGTTAGAAACCGGCTCATACTGAATTAATTATCATCATGAAAGAAGTCAACAGAAAACAAAAAAAATAAAAAATAAAAAAAAAACAGGAGTCCTGATGAAAGCAATATGTAGCACAGGATAACACATACTTGCCCTCAGCCAAGAAGCAGAGAATCTCGAGCAAATGCATGCTTAATTAATCCATTCAAAACAACCACCATTTCCTTTCTTTCTAATTAACAAGGCTTTGGTGGAGCTTGTTTAGCCTTAACGCTTCAATGAACCCATATACCAATATTACACTATAATCCAACCCTAGAAGGGGGAACCTTTAAGAATAAGAAGTACCCAGGTTTGTAGGCATAAGCCCCAGCAGCTAGAACAGAAGTGTCAACCAAGATATTACAGCAGTGCCTACAGCAAGTACTCTTCCCTGAATAGTTATTAACTCAGCCACCCCAATAAATCTTCTTGTGGAGAGGATAAAATATTTTCCATCCTCCGTGTCCTACATGTAATACCATTGCCTCTGTTTGTTTCCTTAACACCAAACGGGTTATTAGGAACGGCCACAGAGACTCCACACGCTGCTCCAAGACATCAATCGGGTTAGAAGCATACCTGGCTGCCTATACTGAGTCAGGCCACTATTAACTCAATTACCTCAACCACACTGTCTGCACACACTCACTACCTCACTGGGGACAAAATTAGCTCAGCTCACACTCAATCTCACCAAGGCTCCACATTCTGTTGTCTACCCTGAACACGTTTGTGTGCTTTGGACTGAAATGCAAAAAACAGAATTTGAGCGAGAGACTGCTTGCAAACCAGCGAGAAACTTTTCTCTCCGTTATATCCGGGAGGCGTCAGATAGGAGGTGTCATTCGCTTACTTTGAGCCAAATATTCTACTTCAGATAGTGTTTTTGAAGCCTCTTGTCTTTTGTCTGAAATTAAAGAGAGCAGTCAGGTGATAAAACCTACAAGACACACACAGACAAACACAAACATGCCAGTGCACGCACGCACGCGCGCACACATGCGCACACACACACAGGGCGGCAAGACAATCTTCAAAGTGAGCAGTACAGTTTCATTTCCACGTTCCTTGGGGAAAACATAAACATATGGGGCAGGCAAAACAGGAAAATGAAAGGTGAGGCCGTCAATGAGGGCCACACATGGAAAACATAACGGGGTAAAAGGCAGCGATGCAAAACGTCTGCAGATGTGACAAGACTTCCTTAATTACCTCCTCCAGCCCTATAAACACCGAGCAGAACCTGGAGTGTGGCTTCTGGCATCCCTAACAGTTCGTTTATTCTCATTTTCTCTTTGCCATGGCATCTGAAGAAAGGCTCTTTCTAGGAGCGCAACCTAATTTTCAGTAGAGAAGCACCAATACCCATATCGGAAATCAGGGTCCAATACCAAATCAAGCCATTTGAGTTTGTATCGGTGACGATGTTCCAATCTGGTGTCGGATATCATTATTTTAATAAATAACATTTTAGTGCATTTAAAATGATGCATTAGTCAAATTTGTTTAGCTAATTTAGAAAACTAGAGTTAAAGTCATGCCTGACGCTACCTTACACATTCTCTTGCACTCAGAGAGGAACGCAGCTCATTAATAAAACGCTGGTGTCAAATTAGTATTCAGTATGGATATAGGGACTGAAAAAGTCAAAAAGTTACCTCCCTAATTTTCAGATTAATTCCTTTCTCTTCTTTTGCGACATAATCTTCTGACCACATATGGCAACTGCCCCCCCCCCCCCCCTTCCAACCAAACCATCCCCCGCCTTCCAAATTCCCCAGAGTGCCACCGCCCTGGGGCAAAACCAGCTCTAGCCGTGTCCTACACAATGAGACACCATTCAAGACAATCTTATCATTGCCTGTCCAGATAGATCACAAGCGTGCGCTCAGTAAAGCAGGCTAATGCGGACCGCCTGGAAGACACACTCACATTCAGTGCTCATTCAAAACGTTCACACACAGGCTGTGCTCACGCTTTACTTTCATTTTTTAATAATAACCATTATTTGCATTTTCAGCAAGTAAAATGTCATCTTTGGTTCAAAAAACATTAAAATTCTGTCTGTTGCCAGCCAGTTGTTGCCTAGAATTCCAGAAATTAAAAAAAAAAAAGAAAATCCACAAACCCATTCATTTAATTGTACCAATTGCCATAACCAAGAAGTCTTATTAGTCCAAACCTCACAAATGGATACCCCTACAGTAAATAGTCTTAGTTTTTAATCAAACTGATAACTAGTGAATGGCTTGCTTTGCCCCATTCTTGACCCCTTGCTGGGACACATTTACATTTTTGTAACACTGTTGGAAATAAGGGGAGGGGGATCAATGCCTTACAATTTGCCACCAAACCCAATAAACCAAAAAACACAATCACCATAGGGGATGGACACACACAATAGTAGACAGATGGTTAGATGGGAGTGCGCTCCGTGTTGGCTCATCTTGTTCCACTAAATTTACTGCTAGAGAAGACGAAGTCCTGAAACAGACCCCACTAATTTAGGTCTCTCATACGGAGACATGCTCAAATAAAATGCACAGAAAACAGAACGTGCCATCTTAACACAGGGAAGCTTGCAGTTTTTAAGATACTGCTTCTAAACCAAAGTATAGCAGCAAATTGCATTAAAAAGGGCAGGTTTAAAATACCAAGTTTAAAATGGCCCACGAGGACATTGAATATGCATAGCGCCATACAGACAAAAACATAAAAAGGTGAAAGCCCTGACGCTGAGCCATATGTTATACAACCGAAAACATATTTAAAAGCTGCAAACGGACTTAGGAGGGCAGGCTGGCAGACGGATTCAGCTAGAAAACCATTCAAATTACATTTATTTTAAGCTGTAGTCACAGGTGCTTAAACGTGCCTCAGAGCAGCTGAAATTAGCGTTGAAGTCTGTTCTGCACCAATTCAAGATGGAGGGCCATAGCATTGGCAGAACACCAGAAATCTATTAAAATGTACCTTTAGAGTGCCAAAATAATTTGAGTGGGAAACCTGTACAAAGTGAATCATGGAATCAATTGGATTAGGTATACATATGTGAGAGTGACTTAAGATATCAATATCACACAGCAATCTGCTTCATTCTGAGGCAACTAGTTTGCCGTGAGAGTGAATGGTCTTTCAGACAGCGAGCCAACCTGCTAGAGCAAGCAACTGACTCGCCAACAAAAAAGAAAAATAGACCAGAGGGAATCACAGAGCTTACAAACACAATTAATAATCCTTTGCCTTAAATGTATCACTAATGCAGGTTCAATAAGAAACATGCACAGTCCAGGTAAGTTTCTTCTCAAGAAAAAACAGAAACAATATGGGAACACGACATTGAATTATTTTATATTTCATACAGTTCTTTTCAACTTTTTCCAAGGAAGCTCGCTTGAAACTTACCACTTTCTTCATCAATGGTAAATACTCCAAGGCCAGAGCCATCCCGTATGGAGTATCGTACTTCCCCATCTCTGCCCTTGTCTTCATCTTTGGCGGTGACTTTCATGACTGAGGTGCCAATGGGTGCATCTTCTTTGACAAATCCCTTATCAACGAAAGAGGGGAACCATGGACGATGGAGGTTCTCATTCACATCCACCAAGTCTACCTCAATCCAACAAGTTGAGGACAGAGAGCCTGGTTTGCCTTTGTCCTTAGCCCTTGCCGTGAGATTATACACTTGCCTTTTCTCATAATCCAAGTTCTGAACGATCCTCACAGCGCCACTGACCTTGTCCACATCAAAGCTTCCATCTCCATTGTCCACCAGGCTATAGCGCACCTGGCCAGACTGACCAATGTCAGGGTCGTGAGCCTCGAGCCACATGATCACCGTACCAATGGGCAAGTCTTCTCGCACCTTCACCCGGTAATTGAGAGGAACAAAGGTGGGCGCATTATCATTGACATCCTCCAGACTGACTTTCAACAATGTGGTTGATAACAGTTGAGGTTCATCCACAGCCTGATCCCGTGCAGCGATCTTCAAAACATAAAACGGTTGCAGCTCGCGATCCAATAGTTTTTTAACTTTCACAACACCAGTCAGCTCATCAATTGAGAACTGATCGACGTCAGCTACAAGCGAATAGCTCACCTCTCCATTGGCGCCCAAGTCTTTGTCAGTGGCAAGGACCTGAATGATCTCTGTCCCCACCTCAGTGCGTTCACTAATTTCAACAGAATAGCCATCTAAAAGAAACTCCGGGGGGTTGTCATTAGCATCCAGAATTTTAACATCCAAAAGACGTGAAGTGGACTTCTGAGGTATTCCAAGATCATAAACAGTGATGTTCAAAGTATAATGATCAGTGGTTTCCCTGTCAAGAGGTGAGAAAACCTGAAGCCAACCAGTCTCCATTTCGATGATAAAACGGCTCTCGGTATCGCCACCAGAAATCACGTAAACCAGCTTTCCGTTAAAACCACTATCTGCATCCAAGGCATTAATCAGGGTAACTCTGGCACCAGCAGGAAGATCTTCCTTAACCTCAATGACACTGGGAAAAGGTTCGGCAAACTGCGGAGCAAAGCGATTGATGGAATGGGTGTCTAAGAAATTATCCTCCGGTTCCACATGGTTGTGGATCCTATTACCCTGCAGAAGTTTTTCTGCAAGCATAGAAGCAACCCCTGTGTCGACACATTTCAACTGAACTGGTTTCTTAGCACTAATGACGCTTATGTTCATAATCATTGGTGGAGTCACATTCTCACCATCGCTAGCAGTTATTTGCAAGCCGTGAAAGGACGATTTTGCTCCCTCGCCTTCACTCAACGACTGTTTTAGTGAAAGTACACCTGAGTTTGGGTTCAAGTCAAAAAGGCCTAGTTCGTTGCCAGCCTTGATTTCATACCGGACCAACTGGAGCTCATCGGCATCAATGGCAGAAACAGTAGCTATTTGCTCGTGGATGCCAAGGTCTCTCGGCACAGTAGCTTCACAATCCACACTCTCGAACAGTGGCTTGTTGTCATTCACGTTATTCAGTGTAATCGTTACAGGAGCCTCAACCTCGCGGCGAAAAGGGGCACCCCAGTCTGAAGCACGTACTTTAAGATTGTATATCCTAGGCATGAGTTCATGATCCAAATCCTCAGCAGTGCTGATAACCCCAGTGAAGTAGTCAATGACAAAAGGCTGTGGGCTCACATTAGCGATGCTATAGGTGACATAGCCATTTTCACCACTGTCCAAGTCACTAGCACTAACCGTGAGCACACTGGTCCCTACCGGCATGTGTTCATCAACACTGGCTTTATAAGAGGTCTGCTGAAACTCAGGGACATTGTTATTCACATCAGTCACATCAATGACAACTTTAGTTGAAGCCTTCTTATCACTGGTAATGACATCCAACTCATATCTCCTAGCATAGTCAGCATGGATTAGTCCAGCCGTCGTGATCAAGCCCGTGTTTGGATTCAGATAAAACCTATTTTTTTCCATCTTGTACCTGAACATGTACGTCAAATGAGGATACATTGGCACAGCCTTCACCATAGCAACAGGCGTGTGGAGAGGGGCAAATTCGCTGAGGTTGACCCTGTAAACGGTCTTTTCAAACTTAGGGGGCCCAACTCTGAACTGAGGTGAGGTGACATGGACCACTTTAACAGAAGAAAACCTAGGCGGGTTCCCTTTATCTTTAGCCTGCAAAGTAAGGTTGTATCCAAAGGATTGAGTGTCCCAGTCGACCTCTCTGACAGCTTTTATCTTGTACTCCTTGCTCCCAGGGCTGGTCCTCATGGCCCTGAATTGCTGAAGGGGGTCACCCGCCACAATGCTGAGGGACGCAATCTCCCCATTTGGTCCCTGGTCACTATCCTCCACCATCACCACTGCGTACGTGGGGTCTCGGTCAGCATCCGACGGGGAAAGGGCGACAGCGGTGATGACGGGCGCGTGCTCGTTCGCCTGCTCCACCCTCACCGTTAACTTTGCCATGCTGCTGAAGCCACTGCTCCCGTACAGTTTCATGCCACGGTCCACCGCCAAGATCTCCAGTTCGTACAGTTTGGTCTCAGCGTAATCCAGCCGGCTGGTCAACGTCACCACACCGCTGGTCGGGTGGACAGAGAAAGTGTCTGTAAACTCCCGAAAACTGTAGTAATACTCGCCGTTTGTCCCGATGTCAGCATCTGTGGCGGTGACCTGGGCCACGCTGGTTCTGATGGCCGTGTTTTCCAGCAAAGAGATGCTGTATGAGGTTGGAGAGAACAGGGGCCGGAGGTCGTTGGTGTCCAGGACCTGCACCTTGATCCTTGCACGGGCCTCCAAGTTGGTGCTCCTCTCCGAAGCCTTAACTGTGAGCAAGTAGTGGTCTCTCACTTCCCGATTGAGAATTGCGGTGCTGCCACCTTTGGTCCTTATCCGCAAGAAACTGAAGTCCCCCAGAACGTACTCTTCGGCCTTGAAGAGGTTTTCACTGTCTCCTGACACTATCTTGTACTTTATCTCCCATGTTGAGTCTGAAATGTAAATGCCCATTTTGATGGGACTCTCCAAGTAAGTCTTAGCAGCAGAATTTTCATATATAGACGCGTTGTACAGCGGATGTGTAAACTGCATGGGCGATGGCTGAAATCGCTCCATCCTTTGGCTCCTGCCACAGCCGCAGAGGAGATGCAAGACCGTTAAAAGCAGCGAGGTCCAGCGTCTCACCATGATGCCACAGTGCATTATTCACCTAACCACCTACAAGGGGAGAGAAAGGAGAAGGTACAGATAAGGATTAATTTGATCCTCGGCATATTAGTAATGCAAAATGTTATATATATATTTTTTTCCCCCCAGCAAACAGACTGAGGATGGGCAAGTCATTGTTTTCAGACAAAACTGAGAAGGGCCATTTCCACAACCATAGTAAAGAAAGAAGTTAGGAAAAGGGAGCCGATTTCTTTGGGGGGGGCATGCTTGTCATCTGCGCATTATTTCAAGCAGGAGTTCATTAATTTACTTTCCCGATCGGTTTCAGCAAACCTGATTAACTGCAGTCCCCCAGCATATACCAAAATTGCAGAAATGGCCATGAATAGGGGAGAGGGAAAGCACAAATTTCCCCGCATAAATAGTGCCAACAATCTGTACTGGAGAAAATGATGATTATTACTCCTTTTCGGCCGTCCATGCAATAAAAAATTCAAATACATAGACGATTAAACTCTGACATGACCATTTCCTCAAAATTAAATCGTGGGCAGTGCCTTAGATAATTTCCTTTTTTCGCCATTACGCAAATAGGCTCCAATGCTGTTAGAGATCACCTAAAAATTCTTACAGCTCACGTTACTTAGCTAAATATTTTAGATCAAATATAGAGCGGTGATTTCCCTCCCATTATGCGTGTTCTTTGAGGGATTCTTTCACTAAAACGCAAAAAGCTATCACAGCTTCTCAAGTCAACGGCGATATAGTATTTTAGCACAGTAATTAAAAGCACCCTCTATAGTAGACGAGAGAGCCATGTGTTTTAAGTGGCGGCGGCGACGTTTTTGTTCTGTCTGGTTTACTCAACTTTGCAAAGAAAGTAAACAGTAGCCGACCGTTCTCTGTAGTCTGCATAATAGCACATCGAGGTCTGGGAATGAGAGTTAGACCATTCAAAAAAATAATCAAATTACAGCCTGAGCTCCAACAACTTTCAACTGAATGAAAAACCAAATCGCTCGCCTGCCATACCAGTGAAAAAAAAACTGCCGAGACCCAACAACGGCTCACCATGTGGAATATTTTAATCCAGGGACAATAAATACACACAAGATGTTCGAAATGTGTCTCCCTTATATGTTAGACATTAACAATTTTAATTTCCCACCAATTAAGCCAACTAGCCCCAAAAAGGCAAATCTATATGGACACCCAATACTGTAATAAGGGTCAGGCAAAATCAGCGATAGGTAACCAATATTGAAAAAAGAACCAAATACAACAAAGTAACAGACACTGCCTGCCATCCGGCAATGTGGCAGAGATGGACTAGAAACAGACCCTTCAAGCAATTGGCATAATCTCTTCAAATTCCCGAAAAGTTTTCCGTTACCGTTATCTCAATTGAAAAAGTAATTCAAATACAAAACACTGAAACGAAGCGTGCGAAAAAGTTCCGTCCGTTTGATTTTACGCACCATCCCCCATCGGTATCCATTCCTATTCAATTCACGCAAGCTTACCCCCGTAAATAAGCCAGATGTCACGTTGCAAGCTTTTAAAAATCCACAAATGCACAAACTACATCATAGACAACGACAGAATAAAATCTTAGGAATAACAACATAGCCAAATAATGTCAGATGGACAGTAGCGCTGCATTAGCAACTTCGGAGCACTATTTAACGGGACAGGATAAAAGACACCGGGTAAAGAACTAGCTTAATAGATCCCGACAAAGCGCCGGCTAACTATGAGAGCAGCTAGCCGCTTAGCATAGCTCCTGAAGAAACTGTCCAGCCCCAAACTCAACTTCTTTTCCTTAACAAACCAGCACCGTTAAACCGCTTTCACACCGGGCGCGAAACGAATTTTTCGCACGACGGATTACATTCAAAGTCAATGCAAAGTCGCGAATACACGCTTTTTCGCGTCTCTTCCATTGACTTTGAATGCAATCCGTCGTGCGAAAAAAAAAAATTCGCGTCGCGTCCGGTGTGAAAGCCGCTTTAAACTCGAGCGAGTCCGAAAACCCCGCAGAAAAGTGAAAACGATCGCGGACGATCCCTTGCCGCTTACGCGCATTAATATCGTCGACTTGGGTTACTTTGATGAGTTTTCAGAGACTCCAAATCAAACATGATCGCAGCTTTGAAATCCCGAGCTCGCACTCCTCTCTTCTTCCCTCTTGTCCTGCGCTCGCCTTCCCCCTCTCAGCCTCTCTGCCCCTCCGTCTCAGTTCGCCCAGTGTCTCAGCGCGCATGGGGAATGTCCGGATCTACTTTCCGCTGGCACGGAGATAAAAGAATCTGTGATTCGGTTCTACTTTTGCACATTTACGAGAAGCGAGCGCGCCGTCTCCGTTAATCAGCTCTGCGCGGCGGTCTCGAAAGTGACATTTTGTTACAGCGAAGACCGAATAGCGTCTGCCAGTTGCTAACCGGTCGTTTGAAATAGGAAGACTGGGGACGACGAGGACGTGTGCGATAATGAGAAACCCACATGGAAAGCTGCTGCCGAGAGTATCCATTGAACTCGGGCAGACTGCATTTCATTAATAATAGACCCCGAGATTTTTCGTTTCACTTCAGCATTGTCCTGTTCTTCGTTGCAATGACGATTGCATTTCGATGCTGGGACTAAGTGACTTTAAACACGCATGCACACTAAACATTGCCTTAAGCCTGTAGCTCACATGCTGCTAAAATGGGAGGGTTGAAAGTTGTTATTAACTTAAAGCGCAAGGAGTTGGCAAGCAATACAGTGTCGCACCTTCGCAACAGTGTCAAGGTTCTTAAAATGAACCACTTGCCTGACATGGCTTCGTATGATTTTGCAGCAGCAAAAAAAAAATGCCATACGCATTGTTCTAGGCAAGACATACTGTCGGGCAATTATGCCACTCAATCTGAAGCAGTTGTTATCCAACGGTCATAAACACACACTTTTCCGGGCATTGTGAAATGGTATGCCCGCTCAACAATATCTTTGAGACACAGATTCTGGTGAACTTAGCCTTTATGGAAGACCTATGATATAGGCACACTATTTAAGCTCTCTTTAAAACTGAAATGTAGCTGGCAACATTTAACGACCACAAATTTTATACTTCACAGGAGCAGTCGCATAATAGTCTATCCAGTACAGGTCTTGCCGACGCAGATGGCGCTCTCTTACCACAATTTAAATAGATCAATGCGCTGTGCTTGCCTTAGTAAGGCTGAGCGGTGCGTTTTTTATCGGAATTGCAGCAATTAAAATTGTATCTGCCATTGCAACGTGCTTAAGTATTCCTACCAGACCAAATCAAGAACTGCGGCCCTGGAATTTTTTTTATTCCCAATTGTTTGGGTAACTTTTCATCATCATTATTATTATTATTATTATTGCCGTTGCTATTATTGTCGTTGTTAGTGGACTATTTTTTTTAATGTGCAATATTTTATTGTTGCTGAAAGAGCTGGAGAGTCTGCATTCTCGGCAGGCAACGCATGCATTTTCATTTCGCAGCCTACTTACCAGACCAGCTGGGTGAACGCTGCCTTCGCAAGTTAAAATAGTTCAGATGGAGTCAAAGAAATGTTGGCGAATAGCGCAGGCGGACATTTCGCGCTGAACTGAAGTCGCATGTTAGTTAATCCACCCGCGGGAATTCCACGTTAGTCACATTTCCTCCACTTTCGCCATCCTCAGAATCCACACTTCACCGGTCGGGTCCGATAGATACATTTAAATCCGATCGCTCAGTCGTGTGCTCCACCAACTCCTCTTCACTGGAACGGCATCAGTAGTGTGTCGCTGTTGGATGCTGGAGCTACGGCGGTGTGATGTCATTTCTGTTGAGCTGGTTCTGATTGCCTGTGAGCAGCTAAACGTGATGAAGGCTTGCAGTGAGAAAAGTCAGCCCTCATTTTGCGCGGCTGGATCTAGCCTACAGATTTTTTTAATGCAAGTCCAGGGTTTCTAAAAATGTAAAAAATTTTACTAAAATAGCCAAATCTGTTATGAAAGAGATCGACGTTAGAATTCAGAATACTAGTGGCTGCTGGCCATTAAAAACACGCTGCTTGTCACAATTTCGTGAGGAAATACGTAATAGGTGTGTATATTGAAGCTGAACTATGTGCATCCGAGTAATTTCGGTGCATGATGCTGAGCAATGCGGTTGCTGAATACCAATTTCACCGACAGAATTTATGTATATTCATGTGCTTATGTGCGTTATGGATGGATCGCATTATGCATACCTAGGAATATTAATGCAATGGAAAATCTGGCGCTTAATGCGCCTTTAGATCACACTCATTAAAACCATATTCAGCCTGGGGCTACTTAAATGAGAATCACAACTCAGTGGCTGTGTCCCTTTCAACGGCAGAAGGATTCTCTGAAGCGCTGCCTGTGCCCAGATTCTGCCCATAAACGTTTAATTGGATTCTAGTCAGGTGATCCTCCAGGCTTTGATACCGCTGGAGTTCAGGCACTAAATAGTTGCATTGGCTGGCAGCGTACGCTTTGCCTGTCTTAAAACGCGACTGCCCCAGTGGGTGAGTGTCCGCTATTTTTCCCCCCCGTTCTTATTGTTTACTCTTTGGTCTGACAGAAATCTCTTTCAAGGGTGCCTTTCCGTTTCACTCAAGCCCTTGAACCACTCACCTTGTTCTTTTAATAAGTAAAGCGTCGTAAGCGGTCAGCCGACCCAACATCATGTGAAATCTCACGAGAATGTTGCCTTCAATCTAAACTTATGAAATATTCACAAGTTTATGTTTCCTTTTTAAATATTTTAATATTAATGTTGCCTCCTAAAGAATTTATAGGCTCCTCGAACACACACACATGCACACACACACACACACACACACACACACACACACACACACACACACACACACACTCTCTTAACAAATGTTGAGGTTCATGAAATGGCTACCAGGTCAAAGGAAAAACAATTATCAGTGCGAAAAACATCATGATACTGTGATATTTGTTCATTATACACAACATTGTATGTCAGAAATGCATGTTTGCAATGGTCCTTGACAGCTAACATCAATGTAATGCACCCATTTGATGTTCTTTCGCAAGAATCTTGGGGACTCATGTAATGAAGGATTTGCTGCTTTCCTTCCAGCACCATACTGTTTTTTTTTCTCTTTACTGAAATGTGAGGACATTTGCCAAGTTGAGAGCCGACCCCAACGTGCAAGGTCATCACATCATGTTGTGTCTGTGATGTACTCCTTTAGGACTGCACAGTGGTGCAGTGGGTAGCACTGTTGCCTCACTGCAAAAAAAAAAAAAAAGTAAACAAAAAGCCATGGATTTGAGTCCGACTTTGGTGTTCCAGGTGGAGTTTGTACGTTCTGTCTGTGTTTGTATGGGTTTTCTTCAGGTACTCTGGTTTTCTCCTGCAGTCCAAAGAGATGCACGCGCAGATTCAAAAGTATATGGAGGAATATAATTCTGCTCATTGTTTGTGAAATTAGGATAGGGCAGGCTGGATGGAAACGTGAGAGGCGTGTGCAGTGAATTCACAGAGATACTTAAGTGTAGAGATAAACGTGAGAGGTGTGTGCAGTAAATTCACAGAGATACTTAAGTGTAGGGATGGAAAAGATTGACAGATGCTGACAGAAACCGCTGCCCTTCAGGACCAGGTTGAAAGACCTGAGACACTGGGCCCTGAGAGGAGAGAGGGGTCCTCAGCAGGCCATAGTTCTGTAATGCAATATCGTGAGATGATTGTGTACGACTACAATTTATTGGCTTTTGAAACAATAAACAAGAACTGTCAATTATTTATTGAATGAATTGATATTAAAATAAATGTGTCAAGCATCTACTATTGAAAATGTTGTCCGTCATTATACTATATTCGGTGGAAAACTCGTTTTACAATACCAACATTGTTCAATTTTTTCTGCAATAAATTTTCTAAAAAATTCAAGTGAGCTCAAGATACATATACAGTTGTTGTTAATTCCCTTAGAGGTTAAGGAGTCTCTTGGATGAACCAGGCAGAGGAATCTGTGCCTGAAGTGTATCTGCCTATTTATGAGGTTTGTTGTAAATGCTGCTGACTCCTATGTATGAAGGTGATCACATGAACAACCCTGACAGGGTGTGATAACTGGTGAGTTGGATCCCATCACCTGAAAGTGTCAGCATTTAAAACCTTGTAAACCAACCAGGTATTGCTGAGCCCAATGGAATTACAGAGAGGAATGGGATGTGAAAATGTATACGTTTGTGGTGAGAGGTGCCATCTCCACATAAAAAAAAGAATTAAGCAGAAATGAAAATGATTCTTCAGTTTGCTAATTACATGCATAATTAGACTTAACAGATGATACATGGAAAAAAAGACAAACATTTGAACGGTTAACAAATGGAAAGAACTGGACTTGCTCAAAGAAAAAATCAAATTCAAAACACTGCAAAAGAAAATTTATTCGAACAGAAACAAAGCAAAAAACATTTATTGTTCAGCTAAAGATTATTAGCAGTAATGAGATTGAATTCTAATCAAGGATGAGACAATAACCTTGACTTAATTTTAAGCATAGACCCCTCTTTGGCAGTTATTTCATTTTTTTCTCTCTCTCTGACTCAGGTGGGGGGACCAGTTGAGACTACAAGGGTAGAGTACTTGCTTGGATTGTCAATACAGTATCATAATCGGTGTGCTAATGTTCAAACTGAGCAGAAGGGGAGCCAATTGCTGAATTGATAATTAGTCACTATGGGACGTTCATAATGAGGACGATGAGGAGAAATGGAAGAAGGCTTGGGAAACCAGCTGTACCTAATAATTTGCTCACTCACCCTTTAGTTCCCGGGAAGGCGACATCAGGGAGGAGGACTAGAATTTAGAATAAACCATTAGAGTAAACCCCTTAGCCTAAGATCACTCAGCTCTGACTGAGACAAAACCAGCGCACTAAATACACAAGATAACAGAGTGGTTACCGCTAATCACGCTAAAGGAACAACAAGACAACCAATCAATCAACAGGAATAATCCGCAAGACTGCAGCTGGAAGAGGAGATGAGCCATTCATGCAGACACACAGGTTGTGACGGCTAAAGGTTCAATCACTGGCCAGAGAAACGGGGCATTCTGTGTCATCAAATATGGGGTGCATATGAACGTTGTGCAAAAACTGCACTTTTAGCTGGAGGAAGCAGTTCATGCTTGCACTTCACTACATATGAGTGTAAAAGCCTGCCAGTGCCTTTTTGTGTTTTTGATGTTCTTCAATTCATCCACACACCTTCCAGGAAGTCACCTGATACAGCTAGAGGAGAGGAAAAGTTCAAAAATGCCTGCGGCTATGAATTGCTGGGCTATTCATGTCGCAGGAAACTGAGTATTCTCAGCCGACGTGGAATTTAAACCTCCAGGGCTGATTTTTTAATGCAGGTGAGGAAAAACCGGATAAACCTGACTAACATTCAGGCAGCCATTTCATTGACAAAGTGTCAATAAATTAGATAGCATTGTTCTTGCTGTCACCGAGAAAGGGTATTTGGGGACCCTGCCCCACCACGCCCTTTATCTCACATAATCTGAGCTTAAAAACGTGGGATCAATCAACTTTAGTCTCCTGGTTTCCAGCTTTGAGGATTCATTCTTCTGAGTAACAGATTTTTAGGCTCAGCCTATAGCCAGTCATGTTAGTTCGAAAGTCATTGTTTGAATGAATTATATAGTACCACAGTGGACAAATGTGACAAACTGTGGTCTTCCATCATGTTACAGCAGTCATGTGACGGTTCTCAGTTCTACAACTGCCTGGTGTGCGTCAGGGAATTATCTAAGGCCAAGCAAATCCTTACATTGGAAATTTGTTTTATGATATGGCCACACGTGGGGTGGAATGGTTATGGTAATCAGCGATATTTCTACTGTTCAGAATGAAAATGCGTAATTTGTTTTATGAATTAAAGAAAATACTTTTGTGTTTTCATGGAAATTGCATTTGAGTTTAATGACAGTATAGTCATATAGTCATATGTATCGTCATCTGAGCCATCTCGTCAGTTGTGGATCTGTCTTTTTTCTTCCTCCTAAAAAAAGAAGTTTGGTTTCATTTCAAGGTGACTATCATGAGAACCGCTGAAGCCATAGGTTTAACCCATTCATGCACAAATTTCATTTCAATGTAAGAGTAACGTTTTACTATCGGATACGGCATACAATGAAGGTGTCATCCTTAAATTCTGGTGAAAAATAATTATTTTTTCATGGAAAACCCCAAATATATCCAGTTCGTCCCATTACCAATGTACACAGATCATTGAACGCGTTGAAAAAAAATCATCAAAAAACATATTTAGATAATGCTATAATCTCCAATTTTTGTTCTTAGAGTTGTATATGAATTTGTCTTAGGAAAAAATGGCACACATCTTTTAGAGCTTCACAAAGCGCTGTTAGATATTCAACAAATCCATGCAAATGGCAGCCTGCACCATTGCTGTAAAGGGAGACTCTTGTAAGCACTTTTCCTGGATGCGAGTTACTTCTCTTGATTAACATACAGCAGCTTAGTCACAATAACGCATTCTCTTGATTTATAGAGGTTAAAATGTGACGTCCCAAAAATGGGACAGTGGTGGTCATTAATGGGTTAATTGAATGGAGCAATCCAGCCAGCCCAGCATTTAAGCAATACAGCTAAAGGTTGTTAAACACGGGTCTGGTGAGGGACTGGGGGGGAGTGAAACTAAGCCCAGGGGCTTAAGACTGGGTTATGTTGCTCCTCGCTTCACTGTAGGTGGTTTGGAGGACTGCTGAATTACCATGACCTCTTACTCTACAAAGCTATAATTTCCCTGACCTTCCCCTGTTGTTTGTTAGTCATACCTCGGGTAAGCCACAAGGTGTATACTCTGCAAACAGGTCTGGAATCATTTGTACATATTTCCTAAGCCTGCTGTTATTTGTTCAGTGCAAAGCATCATGACTGTGAAGGTTTGTGTGTGTCATCTGTAATACTAAATAATGAATAAACCAAAACTGTTAAAATCAGGCCAAGCAGTCTGGCAAATTTGCTGACATTCTAATTTCAGGTCTCAAAAGTGAGAAGAAAAAGTTTCTTGCTGCATACTGATGTCAGCTGCTAGTAACAAACAGGTGAAATCCAAACAGGTGATAATAATTTTAATTTTTAATGAATAACAGTTTATTTGGATTCACTTCCAGGGTAGCAGTGTGCCTGTTTGTCTGATTCGCTTGCTTATGCATGCTTCACTCCTCATGCGCTGAAGCAAGGCAAATAGAACAACAACAGGCTTGCAAAAAGTTAATGAAGTCTAGAACTGGGACATTGTTGAGATGCACTGCATATAAATTGATACTTCAGTACTGACACCCTCATCCCACCCAAAACATATGCACAAACACACACCTACGCACATGCAACGGCCTCCCCTGACATGAAAAGTCTAGTTGCCTGCTCGACCTGTTAAGGCCAGTCATTTTCAAATATTCATAGCCTAGAGAATTGGATTTAGCTCTGAATATCTATTCAACAGAATTTTGCATGCTGCGTTTGTCTGTGCATGCAATACTTGTGTGGGTGTGATCGGCACTTGGAAAGCTTGTACATGACTCATGGGTTAGGAACTAATCTAATTTAGAATATTTATTAATTTAATTGCCCACGCATTTCATGCCTGAGCCGTGTCTGGCTTTGAATTTTGTTTGGACACTAACTACAAATATGAACGATGCAGATTGTTCAGTTTAGAGGACTTTGTTGTGGTTTAATGCATCATTCTGATTCGTAGCGAGACAGCATAATGTTATTCCAAGATGTATAATGATCGCTCTTTGATATTGAGGGAGAGTTGGCCTGAGGATGCATTGCAACAATCACAGTGTCGACATCTAACGCATGCGTCACTGTCATACAGGATTAACGTAAAGATTCAGCGCGCCTTCCATTCAACTGGACTCAGTGCTGTAGCCTATTCAACAGCAGCTTCAACTGATATGTTAGCCAAATCATGTTTACACAGTATTCAGCAATTTTGAGTCTTTAAGGCAGTAGGGTAACAAAAATAATCTCTGATAATTTCCCCAAATCAAACAAACGCATTTTCCAAGCTTAAGTAAAATCCCCAACTACAAGGTGTAGGCTTATGCATCAATTTTATGTATTTAATTAGTATAATAAGATACTGTGGTAATACAACATTGTGAGAACGTTTTTCTCCCTCTTGATTTAGTCTGTATTTGCATATTTATCATGCTAAATTTTTTCAGATCTTCATATGAAATGTAATACTAGACAAAAAGAACATGTGGACACAAATCATATTGAAGGAAAAAGTTCTCAATCTTCGTTATCACTCATCAAACACTTTTATCACATAAAAACTGGTTACTCTGCTATTTGCAGTGACAACCGCACCAAAAGCAAGTAGTTTTGGCCCATTTGTTCTTTATTCAGGTACACTGGAGAGATTTTCACCATAAAATACCCATTTGAATGTCCTGCCAGAGCAGCTCAATATCATCTCTAGTCATAATTCACAATCCTGTCAAATATGACAAGGCCCATACCATTACTTTTCCTCTCCCTTGTTCAACTGGAATGTTGGAATGCAGTGTTTCCTCTGTGTAACGGGACCCTTGTCTTCCACTAATGAGTATTTTCAGCTCATCAGCCCATTAAGCATACTGACAGGTGACAAATTAAAGGTAAAAATTGACAGAAACAGTCTAGGTTAGATGATGGGCCTCAACACGCTGCCAGATCAGCTGAACATGACATGGCACAGAATTTACAAGCGCAAAATTGAACTGGAGGGATGAGTGCACCTTTCTTCCAAAAGATTTTCCCTCATTTGGAGTTTTGATGATGGTGACAGCGGGTGCTGATGGTGATGATGGTGACAGCTTGTTGAAAAATTTACCATGCAAATTCAGCTGGTTTAAGATCTGTGTACCGTGAAGGCAGTGTCATACAGTGAAGTTCAATTTCATACTCATAAAGCTCGCTCAGAGACCCCTTGTGCCCTGTTAGGACTGGGCCAATGACCTGCCACCTTTGTCAACTAATTTATTGCTTTCTTTCTTCAATTTGTAAGCCATCAGTATTTCCAATAGGCTTGGGATCGAGGGGTTTTTTGACATATGGGAGACAAACATTTATGCTCCTCTTGGTTATCAATGGTTTAAGCCTAGCTGGTCCCATGGATTTGGGTTGGATTGTCTATTTAGAGAAAGTGGCTCTGACCTTGGTTTTTCAGGAGACCTGCAGCCTTAGAAATTGCTCTCTTACTCTTACTACTCTATGTTTCAATAATAATCCAATAATAATTGCAATTATTATGATAAATTACAATGATGTCTTTCTCATCTGTACTGGAATTTATTTTCATCCTGCCACGTTGTGCTACTTGTTGAGGCCTTTTAGCCTGCTTCACAGTGCCAGACAGGTTCTGTTTAAGTGATACTTATATATTCAGCGTGTGTTCAGTCTGATTTAACCCAATAGTGTATTGAATGTGTTGAAGTGCTTGAGGTACTTTTCCACGCAGGTCCTGTTGGTACAGGATATTTTTGTTTCCTTGGAAACAATAACAAACAATCGCAAAAAAAAAAAATTCCAAAATAAACAGCATTTTGTGTTTATTCGGCAGGGAACAGTCGCAGGTTGACATGCAGATTAAGTGGCAAGATAAAATTTGGGATCTTGGTTGGCTTCTGTTTTCATGTTTTAACATGACATTTAATTCTTTTCATTAACATTTCATTCTTTTATTGACATAAATATTCATTCTTTTATTTTATTCCAGCTAACAATGTAGATTTCATAAGGAATAAATAAAATTCTGGATTCATTGATGTTTTCTTGGCACAAAATGGCAGTCGCTGGGTGCTCCTTACCAACAGCCCTTTTCGTTTTATCTGAGTTTGATGGAAACTGTTTCAGGATTATGCACAAAAGAAGCATTCTCCACAGGGATTTCAATGTTTGGATGAGCAGCAGAGCCTTGCTATGGTGCTACAGGGGCTGCCTTCTGTGGACACCCCTAAAATGAGAGCGATTCTTCTTCCAGGTATAGACACAGCAATCTGTCGTCCAAGATCTCGCTGTTCATAAATTCATTCCAGTTTCTCTATCAGGAAGAAACAGGCCCCATGAAGTCTGTGATATAGGTATAGACAGTGCAGTGTTGCGCATGAACAATCCATTCTAACTGGTGCTCACTGATCAATCTTGTTTGCATCTTGACGGCAGGAGAAGGGTATGTTATTTTTTGCTTGTTCATGTGTGTGTATGTGGGTGGGGGGGTTGCATATACATATAGAGGGCAGGAGTGGGACTCATTTTCAGCCCTGGAGTTTCATGCCTCGAACCGGCGGTGTTTTGCGAGCAGGTGCTGCATGTTTTTGTTTATTAGATTAAGTACTCCGGGCCTGTACATATCCAAAAGTCTTTATAAACACAAATTGTGGCTTTATTGTATGTCTTTCATACATTATTCACATTCCATCCATCAGCTCATCCATTAATTCCTGTTCTGGGTCTAGGAATAAGGTTGGCTCAGGGCTGTACAGATCTCTTTTCATGATTTCTCTCTAGAGAAGGCGATTGTTCTGCTTTTTAAAGTACCAGTTGGAATTTCCATTGGAAAAAACACTGTAAAATGGGGCTAAGAGATTATATGACAGACACCCCCACCCCCCAAGTACGCACATTTCATGAGCGCTGGTAATTTCTTTTAGATATTGCCGTCAAAATTGCAATTTTGTCAAAAGAAAGCTCTCCGAAATTGAAACTGAAGGAACCTTTTTGTACCTACTTTAAGGTGCAATTTTCCCAAATGTTCCAAGAAGAAATAATAATCTTTTAGTTGTTGGTCAAATGTATAAAAGCTATTCTCAGAAAGATTAGAATTAATTGATCAGCTCAAAGAACGGAGAAATTTTGCAATATGCTAGGACTTTAAATGTGACCCTCACGATTCATCAAAATTAGCGATACATTATATTCTGAGTGACTCGTACGCATTAATTACTTAACCCAATAGAATAACATTGACTTGTATTGCCTTAATTACCTTGCAGTGAAAGATCCAGAAAGATGCCTTGTTTTTAGTCCTATGTGTTTGCTTGCCTGTCTGTCTGTCTGTTTGTTTGTTAGCAATTAAGTGCCTACAATATTGCAGAAAAATTTCCAATGTTTTTCCGCAAGTTCGCCAAGGTGCAGAATGCAGGCAATTCAATTTTCGAGAAAGAAGGCCAAAGTTCAATGAAAATATAGACCAAAGTTCATGAAAAAGACTGTTGATTGCAAAGTTCAGCCTATTAGTTATATCCTTAACCTTTCCTTTCAAAACAGGATTGTTTCCTGACAAATTAAAGCAGCTGAGGTCATTACACTTTCCAGAACATGGGGTTAACATAATTTTACTAATTACAGATTATTATTATTATCATTATTATTAATAATAATAATAATAATAATAAGCAATCATTTTCTAAACGGCATGAAAAACCGACTTTGAGGATGTGGATGAAATGAATAAATTGTTGAGTGAGAACCAGCATTGGTTGGAACAAACAGGTGTACATAGTTTGTAGTGATGCAAATAATTGAAGAAATTACATCTGTGACAAACTAAAAGAAACGTACAACAGAGGGTTTTTATTGACTTCACGAGAGAACTTGACACAACAGATTTCTGGTCGCTAACATTGGTCCTGAGGGCCCCTGTGTATTCTGTTTTCTTGTTCCAACCGCAAATGTAATTTTAGGGTTTTAAAAAGCTGTTACTTTGACTTAATTGGTCATTTCTTGTTTAGAGCAGTTAATTACCCTCTTAAGCCCTGCGTTTAAATATCCATGCACGCCATGAGGAATAAAAATTCCACATTGTGATTTACAGGATTTACAGCGGGTCTCTGGGAAAGACATTTGGCATCGCTGCCATAAATAATTGGATCTTTGCTTCAAACTTGCATACTTATGACATACAACTCCAATTCCGAAATATTTGGGACAAAGTGTAAATTCTTCATAAAATCAAAACGCAATGACTTTCAAATCACACCAGCCAGTATTTTATTCACAATAGAACAGAGATAACATGGCAAATGATGAAACTGAGAAATTCTACAATTTTATCCACAAAATGAGCTCATTTTATATTTAATAGCTGCTACAGGTCTCAAAAAAGTTGGGACGGGGGCCTGTTTACCATCGTGCAGCATCCCCTCTTTTTTTTACACAGAGTGGAGGCATCTGGGCATTGAGGAGACAAGTTTCTTGAGTTTAGCCACTGGAATATGATCCAACTCTTGTTTAATACAAGCTTCCAGTTGCTGGAGAATTTCGTGTCTCCTTTGACGGACTTTTCATTTAATTCTGCGCCAAATATTCTCAGTCGGTGAAAGGTCAGGACTGCAGGCAGGCCAGTTCAGCACACGGACTCTTCGACTACAAAGCCATGCCGTTGTAATAGCTGCAGTATGTGGTTTTGCATTGTCCTGCTGAAATACACAAGGCCTTCCCTGGAATAGATGTCGTCTGGAGGGAAACATATGTTGCTCTAAAACCTTTATATACCTTTCAGTATTCATGGAACTTTTTAAAACATGCAAGTGTCCCACACCATATGCACTAATGCATCCCCATACCATCAGAGATACTGGCTTTCGAACTGAACACTCATAACAGGAGGGGTGGTCTTTCTCCTCTTTAGCCTAGAGGACACAACACCCATGATTTCCAACAGGAATGTCAAATTGGGCTTGTCTGACGACAGGACACTTTTACACTTTGCTACAGTCCATTTTAAATGAGCCTTGGCCCACAGAACATGGCGACGCTTCTGGATCATTCTCAACAATGGCTTCCTTTTTGCATGATCGAGAAACTTTGTTTTTAAAGTACTGCACAATTTTTTTACGCAAGCCTTCACGGGTTGGATAGGCTCTGGCCATCTTTACTTCTGAGAGACTCAAAGTCTCTAAGACATCCCTTT
The DNA here is from genome assembly GCA_029721435.1 of Gymnothorax reevesii. Taxonomy (NCBI): domain Eukaryota; kingdom Metazoa; phylum Chordata; class Actinopteri; order Anguilliformes; family Muraenidae; genus Gymnothorax; species Gymnothorax reevesii. Next base: position 22,874,752 of record CM056574.1, on the reverse strand, counting down.
TTATAGCCAATCATGTTACACACCTGATGCCTGTTAATGTAATTACTTCCTAAATGTTCTTTAAGCTGATTCTGTCGTATATAAATCGCTTTTTCAGCCCTTTTTGCCTGTGTCCCAACTTCTTTGAGACTTGTTGCAGCCAGAAAATTTGAAATCATTTTGTGGATAAAAATGTAAAATGTCTCAGTTTCAACTTGAACATTTCAATTTGAAATGTTATCGATGTTCTGTAGTAAATAACATATTGGCTCATGTGATCTGAAAGTCATTGCATTTTGATTTTTTTTCAACTTACGCTTCGTCCCAACTATTTCGGAAATGGGGTTGTACATATGCAATGATTGAAAAAAGTTATGTTGACAACAGACTACAGTATGTACTCCACAGTCAACATGTTTGAAGATTGACTGTGGAGTTCCACAAGGATCTGTTTCAGGACCTTAACTTTTTTTATTTTGTTTTACATTTACGTGACTTGCGTGGTGTGTCAAAAATGTTGAGGATGGTTTTGTTTGCTGATGATACTGATTGTTTAACCTCGGGGGTGATCTGAAAACTCTGTCAAGAGTGAGAGAATAAAATTTTCAGACGTAAGAAATGGTTTGATGAAAATAAGTTTTCATTAATTTTGAACATTAAGTTTTTGGTAATCAAAAATAAAAAAAACTTACAATAAATGGAGTGCAAATTTGAACCAGCAGGATGATAAATAGGAGATAAATTCACAAGGAAATGAAATATAAGATGTATAAAATCAAAGCTGTGTAAGAATATTGCAATATTAAAAGAAGTAGAATTAGTTAAAATTGCAAGGCAAGATGCTCTTTTGCTTGCTAATAATGCTATACTTGAGTGACTTTGTGGAGGTATTGGTCAATGCATATATGATAACATAAAACTACTATACATTTCTCAGAATAAAGTAATAAGTGTCAAATGTGAAATTTAGGGGAACTTATTAATAAATTGTTTATTAAATCCGCTTGAATTGAATTATATCATCAAGTTTAGCTGAAGACACTGCTGATTCTGCACAAAACAAGAAGTAAAATACTTCCAAAAAATATATGGTTTGTGTTTTTTGATTCAGTCAAAAGATGAGAACCATAGCCAATAAAGACAAACCACAGACAAAATGTAACATTTTAATAGCGGCCAGAAACCTTTAAAAAAATTTTTTTAATCAGCCCTCTACAGGGGATATGTCTGACCTCAGCTCTAGTTCATTCATAATTCTCCAAAACCTAGAGTATTGTTTTCATTTATGAAAAAAAAAAAAAGTGAATGAGGTCTTACAAGAATTGAAACGAATTGATGTAAATAATTCCACTGGTGAGGATCATCTAGTTCCGAGTCTTTTGTGTTTAGCAGCCCCAATGATTGTGCATTCATAACTAATATTTTTAACTTGTTAGTACCGACATGGACTATTCTCAGTATATGGAAAGCTGCTCATGTTTTTCCATTATTTAAGGGTGTTGATCCCAGTTCAGTGAACAGCTACTGACCTATCTCAAAATTGCCTTGCCTGGCTAAGATTTTAGAATCTCTCGTTAAGCAACAACTGTGCAGCTTTTTAACTTTCAACAACATCTTAACTTCACAACAATCTGGCTTCAGACCTGGTCATAGCACCATCACAGCAGCCTCAGTGGTTAGCAATGTTTTGATATCAGCTGTGGATAATAAACAAAAATGTGCTGCCCTATTTATTGATTTAGCAAAAGCTGTCGATACAGTAGACCATTTTCTTACAGTTGTCCTCCATTGGTCTTGATTGTGATGCCTGCTTGTGGTTCCACGATTATCTCTCAAATACAACACAAGCTATTGTGCTTGGGGATGAGAAGTCTCAATTTTTAAAAGTGACAGAAGGAGTACCCCAAGGATCCATTCTTGGACTTTATTCACAATTTATATTAATAATATTGCTCATAATGCTGCAAATTGCAAGGTTCATTTTTATGCAGATGACACTGTGTTGTACTCTTCTGCACCACCGTGTGCCCAGGCCCTTATCTACCTGCAATCGGCTTTTAATCTTCTTCAACACGCTCTGGCAGATCTGGAACTTGTTTTAAATACGGATGAAACTATGTTCATGTTTTTTTTTTTGCTCGGAATGCATTTATGCCAAATGATTCAATTTTCTCGGTGTCTGGTGCTAAAGTTGAGCAAGTTCAGTCTTACAAGTATTTGGATATCTGGCTGGATCATGATTTTTCCTTGAAAAGTCACGTGGTGAACTTGTCTGAGAAAATCAGAACAATTTTTTTTTTTTTTTTTTATCACTGGAGATTGTTTCTGCACTCATCACTGTGTGTTATATAGTTCTGTTGGGTGGCTTCCCCTTCATTTTAGAGGGAAGCTCCATTGTATTTTATTTATTAACAAAGCATTGTTTGGCAAACTTCCTTCATATCTTACTAGGCTTTTGTCTTTCAAAATCCGAAGCCAGCATGTCAGATTGCAACGGTGGATTTTGTTAGAGTCGCCCAGGACTACGACAAATTTGGGCTGTTCAGCTTTCAGCTCATTTGCACCGTATGTCTGGAATAGATCCCAAGACTCTCTGAAGCTTCACTGTCTCATTCCCCATGAATCCTTCAAGAATCGACTGTGGGAGATATTACTTGAGGAGGCCAGATGTACTTGCCTTTAGTTTTAACATTCAACTTGTTACCTGTCCTTTGTACTTGAATGTTTAACTTTTTAAATTTATTTTTACTGTATTTTAAAGTTTGTTTTCCATTATTCTGCAGTTGTATGTAATTGTATGAATCACTGTGTGTTAACCCACTTTGCAATTGTTTTATTATATTCTGGGCTCCTATTCAACAACTTGCGCATCTATTTGAAATAATATCTCCTTTGATTTGTTGAAATCTCGCATGTGCCCTCATCCCTGGCTGTGTCTTGTTTCATTTTTACTTCCTTTTGTGAATGTGACATGTTTTTAAACCCCCTGCTTTGAGAGGCGATTTGCAAGTTTTTGGATTGTAATTCGCTGTTTGTGCTCAGGACTAGTCCATATTTGCTAGTGCAAACTCTTTGACTTTAGTGAGAGAAACATGACCTTTAATGATAGTAAATTGCAGAAGCATTCCTCCTTGCATGATCGATTTGAACAAACTCACAGGCCCAATTCAGGGTCCATAATTGGGGCCACGTTCTTGTTAACCCTGTCCAGGTTTGTTCTTCTGCGCAGTTTGCCAGGAACAAGCTCCAAATCCTTCTACGGTCATCAGGATTGGAACCAAGTTTCCCTCAATGTACTCCATCCTCATTGTGGACAGTTCAGCTCTGGCGAAGTGTGCACTCCACCTGGCTTTGCCCTCTTCTCCCACAACATCTGAACTGAACTGTACCTTCTGGGCTCTGTTCCAGTCTTGCCATGTTAATATCAATAAACCTTACTATTGGATTGTACTCTGCCTTTGGACTTGATTCCTGGTCTAGATCTCAACAGTTCTTGAAAAAAATCTACAACAAGTGTACGTATTTGTAGGTGAAAGGGTGAAATGCATTAGACAATAATTTAAAATGTTGTACCAGTATCTTTCAATTGAAAAAAATGCATTTGGAAAAGTAAAAATGAAAAAAATTTAAGAATATGAAAGTAATAAGAGGAAAATTTGAAATGCACAGTAGGTGGAAAATTCAATTGTTAATTGAATGTTTGGCTTTCGTCAGAGTCTTAATTTCTCTCGAGATAAATAGACTTATTTCATTTATGATGAAGTAAGTCTTTCATCGGGAAATAAATAAATAAATGAATAAAGAAATAAATAAATGTGCAGAGCCAGTATTTTTATAAATTATTTTTTATGCTCCAATATTCAAAAGGCTTTCACGAGAATTCAGTTTAATTACTCGAAATAAAATGTATTAAAACACAATTAATACTTGTAATATTACAGTAAAAATGACACTGACACATTAAAAAATGTGTTGGCGAGGTGTCAGTCTTGAGGAGACATGACTGTACTTTACCACTGTTAAGTTCGTACTTGTGCTCAGGGTGATTCACAACAGCTATCCATTAATCAGTGGTGGGGAAGGTACACATACCATCCCATACTCTGGAAAGTCCTGAAAAAGTGAATCACATCCTGGACCTTTGTCCAACTTGTCAAGGCCTTACCTACAGCTTGTCAGTGTCAGGGTTCTCTGGAGCTGATGAATCTCTTGCCCCAGGGGCTGTCCTGTCCCACGGATTTGTGGAGCCAAACTTTCTGTGAGCAAGAATATCAAGCCGGCTCACACGCTAAATTTAATACCCCCCCCCCAACTCAATCAGCACCTTATGGGAGACATGATGTGCACTGGATAAATAAACAGCTGTAATCATAATTGTCTGTCAGGTGGAAAACTACGAAAAGCATTTGCAGCCGTCCAGGAGTCTAGCTTGTTTCAGCAAGAACAAAAAAAAAAACTGGTGTGACAGAAATAATACTGATAGTTCAATGAAACACATAATGTATGTTGTATTTGCAGCCAGATAGGACATTACACACAGTGACAACTATTCGTGACAAAACTGAAGTTCTATTTGTTTTTTGCACACATTAATATACTAAGTCAAAAAAGAAACTTCACACTCATAAATTTGTAAATATTTTCTCGAAACTTTTAATAAAAGAGTTATTATCACTAGGGGTAAATGTGTTGTCAAAGACATCATGACACACATCAACTCCGACGTGCACAGGTACATAGCATCTTTAATGAGTACAGAATTAAATAAAATCATTATTTAAAACCTCATTTCTTGTCTGGTCAACTTATCGACCTCCAAACTAGTGTGAAGTTTTATTTTGGCTGAGTATAGCACTAACATTCCAAGCAATGGAGGGTTTGTTTTTTATCTTTGGCCGTGGTATTCATTGATGATGAATGAAGGATTTTCCATGGACCACAAGACTGAGGTTCTCATTATTTCACGAGTGGATGTAATTTACTTGCATACTGTACATTCAGTGTATTCACCCAAAATAAAAATGCATGTTTTTCTCAAAGCAAATCTAGTGAAAGGTCAGCAGTACTCTCCTGAATGACATTTCATTATTTTTTTGATCCCTCTCTTGATTTTTCAGGGACTTCATCTGCTTTTTCGTGATTTATGCGAAGCAGATTCTCTAGTCATGATTGGCTGGTACTTTCACAACAAGTACAAGCGAAATACATTTCAATAGCTTCACTCAGACAGACTCAAACACACACACACACACACACACACACAAACACACAAATACGTATACACACAGTGTAGTATGTTCATGAGCAAAATAACATAACACAAGTGTACACACATGATCATACGATGACACATGATCATACCCACATGATCTTGTGTTCACCCACACCTGCTTCATCCTGCTGTACTTATTATAACTTGACAGGGTAATTTTGTGCAATTCTCATTAGTTTCACAGAGCAGTATGCTCCTCTAAGGTCCTTTCAACAGACCAGCTCAAAGTTTTAACACGTGTGCCATGAACACAGAGGTCCAATTCTCACCTTACTTCTTTCATTTAATGCATACTCAGTAAAGCAATTGGAATAAATTAATTGCTATCTATGTAACTGAGACGAGACACAGGGATTTTTGCTCTCTCTTTATAGTTTAGACTCTGAGGCTGTCGTACACAACCAGAGCAGAAGCGTGCAGGTCTGTATCCTGGGATAGGTAGACTACATTAACACTTCCGTGTACTATGTTCCTGATTGAAAGTTTGATCCATCTACAGTGTATTTTATCATGAATAAAACATGACTGAGGCAGAATGAAACTCCATCCCTTCACCCATTATCTTTAACCCTCCTGCTGTGTTTGGTAAAATCTGACCGATTTACAAGTTGTTTTCTCTCCACAAAAATGCAGTTAATTTCATCTGTTTGTCATACGGTTCCACGACTTTGTCCACACATGGCATCTGAGCACATAAAATAAATTTGGAGAATTTTTATTAAATTTTGTGTGTTTTACTGAACTAGTATACACCTGTGTGGTTCATTAGAAATGAATGGGTAAGACCACAATTAGTGTATAAAATCGAGAATCAAGCACATTCCCACACTCCTTTCCCACACTCCGACATGCTGGTGTCTTTGAGCAGACACACACACACACCCCTCATGCAAAGGCGGCAGCACCTTCCCTGAACACCATCCTCAGCTGCATTAGTGAGGAGGACACAAAAGGAAGAGGCGTCAACTGTGTGCACCACAAGATAGAAAAACAAGCTTGGTGTGCCACAAATGCTGTGTTTACATCAGGGGTGTCAAGCTGACCCGTAAACGGGCCAAGAGGCTGCAGGTCTTCAATCCTACCAAGCAGAAGCTCCCCTGAAAGCACTGATTTAATCAGCTGATCTAGGCCTGCACAACTGATTAGTTGTATCAGGTGTGCTTCTGCATTGTTTGAGTGAAAACTTGCAGCCTCTTGGCCCTTTTACGGGTCAGTTTGACACCCCTGGTATACATTTACCAGGAACCTGCAACAGCCACAATCCATTGCCCAAAATGTTCATGAGAAGACAAAATGTAAGAGATTGACCGCTGATTGACAGATTGTGAAGATTTTGTTTTTGTTGTTATGATTGGCAGATTGTGAAGATTTTGTTTTTGTTATCAGTAGTGTTATTGTTGATCTTCAAAAAGAATGAAAACAGTTGTAGACCTAAAAATGTGAAGAGCAAAGATGAATTATGATGCACCACTGAGGAACACTGGAATAACACTTTGGTGCTACCTGTTGTTTGTTTTAAGGGATGATGGGAAAATATTTGTTAATGTGTACATTCAGTCTAAGGTTCAGACATTACTTTTATAACATGGTTAAGTTTTCCTGTGTAGATTTAGGCTTTTATTTCACTAAATAAATCATACTGGTCAGTTTTGACCGGGAACACAAAAGATGTGATTTTGTGCCACTATTTAGAAAATTGAAATGGCTTCAAAACAGTGTCTTTGGTAAACATTGAAATGAAGTACTCTGTGTTAAATACTGCAATATGTTTCATCTAAGTATTTGGTATAGTCAAAATAATATCTATATAATGTTTTTTCCCTAAAAAATGAGTTGCATGACCTCAGGTAAATTAAGCCTACAGCACATACATTGCAAATAGAAGTTGAAAACTTGTAATGTTCACAAGAGCTGAAGTTGATAAAAAGATCTAACACAACATTCGGTGATAATTATGTACAATTGTGGATTTTTAATTTAATACAATATGACCGGGAACATTATGAGTGTTAGCCTAAATGAACAGAACAGGAGATTTAAAGGCCATGCAGTCTGGGCTGTGGGGCTGAATGAAGGCCATACTATGGTTCTCCCTGCTTTTACAGGCCTAGAGGCCTACATTTATTTCGATTGCAGTATTTATTTATGGCAAGCAGATTTAAAGAGCTTTGGTGAATATTTAATTGGGCAAAACATGCATGCCAAGGAATAATACATCTGATGTCAAGAAGCACTTTATTACAGATTGATTTGTGAAAAATTTTGTTGGATTATTGAGCCACAGCATTCTTCCTCATATCCATTTACACACCCTACCATTATCTACCCAGCTTATTCCAGGGCTGCCGTCAAATACTTTAAAATTACATCTTATCGTCCAGTTCCTTACCACTCTTCCGTAACCTCGATAGAAAATGTCATGAGGTAAAGGAAAGAAGTAAAGCATAATTGAAAAGGACTTAAAAAAACAACCGTGGTGCAGAAGGAACCAGTATACACAAACAGGAGCCAACATCATCATGCGTCCCTTGCCTGACATTTTTTGCCTGTCAAGTTTTCCAGAAAAATGTGATGGCGATCTTCGCTGTCGAGCTTGTGACGTATTAAAAGAAAGGACATCTCAAACATGTCCAAAGGTACCTCTAAAATCCCACTGCTGGGCTGCCAACATAACGGTCCCCTATTATGCCACCAGGTCCACACCTAATAAGCCATTATGGGCCAGTTCAAAGTCTCCCCTTCCTGAGATCACAAGGGGGAGTGACCACCCAGAATAATGAAATCTGATCGACTGCTTGCCTGAAGGTGATCAGTTCTTCTTGTCTTTGGTTACATAAAATAACCAGGGGCGGACATTATATTCAGGGGGCTCCCCACAAAGGTCGGGAAGGGGCCCCCCCCCCCGCGTGGAAAAATTTTTTAATGATTTTTAATGATGTTTTTACGGTATTTTATGCTGTTTTCTCATGCTTTCAAATTGTGTGTTTTTTGTGTTGGGTCAGGTGTCTTAATTAAAAATGCCATCCCCCAGCTCAATACATATTCTGAAATAGCGATGATTTAAGAACTTGACAAGACAATGAAGAAGAGCAGTTGAATTTAAATTTAATCATACACGTCCTGTCCTGTCTGCTCACTTGGCTCAACTGTAATCAAAAACAGCTCAGTTAGTTATGAGAGTTTGTTTTAACAGAAATAGCCTGTGTATTATTTATATCACTAATAGTCGCAGACAACACACTTGCACACACACACCTACCTACAGCAGAACTAGCAACTATACTTTCAGTAACTTGTAACAAGGAGGAGAACTGTTCATTGTGTTCAAGTGGAGAGGAAGAAAGACCTATTAGCCAGATAAGATATCTCTCATGTCAGCCATTTTCATGAAAAATGCATATCTACAAACTCATTATCAAGGTCAGAGCTTTTCAACCTTTTTCATTTGAGCCACAGATCACCATTTGAATTTGACGAAGTTTAACAATAATCTGTAAATAATAATAACTCAAATACTGAGAGCATAAATGCAAATTGAATGTGCATATACATGTAAATTGCTAATGCTAGGAGCTAAATTAGGGTAAGGGTTCATTTGGTTACCAACTCTCCATATTAGCTGAGGACCAGTCCACCTGGAAACCCTGGACCACTGTTTGAAAACCAAATAGGTCATTATGTTATTTCATATTTTGTGCTATCATGACAAATCACTGATTTATCATGATGGGATAAATTATGAAATAAAATATCACCTACATTTTGCCATAAAGACCCTAAACATGTTTGCACAAACAACACAACAAAAGACAAAAAAGAGCCATGCAACGCCACAGCCCACATAGCAACAGTTAGTCCCCCCCAGGAATCCGCGATTCCGCGATCGCGGAATTTACTGCAGATTTCAAAGCCCTCCGCGGAAATCAAAGCAGTCCCCGGAATATAGGGCGAGGTGCAGAATTTTATATTTTACATGTATTTTTCATCCCGGCCGTCAGATTTTGCGGTCAGATAAACGGGATCTAAGACTCACAGCTGGTGCTGCCGGTTACGGAAACTGATTTTTTTCTGCTGTATGCAGCATAAACTATATAAAAAGATGGACGCAGCACCCTGATTTGAAAAAAGAAGCCCATGTGGAAGTACCGTAGAATGGCATTCTATTTAATGGCCAGCAGATGGCGACGTCAGTGGTTGCAGAAAGAAGTTCAATGCAATAGAAGTCTATGAGAAAATGATCCTACTTTCCGACCTGATTTTTAATTTAAATAATGATTTTTCACATCATTTTATGTTAGCTATAGCAAGTTTCAGGTCTCCTTTGATATATCATGACATTCATTTTCGTGAATTATGGTCCCATATAAACTAGAATAAAGTATAAAGCCAGAATATGCTTCTGGGGCGTCGCTATCCTCTGGTCCTCGTCCGATACGGTCAGATCCAGAGCCACGTTCCTCTCCGGATCTTCGATTCACTTCTTCATCTTCGAACCAGTGGGTGACATCACGGTAGCTTCATCCATCTTTTTATACAGTCTATGGTATGCAGTAACGTTCACAATATCCTGAGGATTCAGTGAAGAGTGTACACTTTGTTTAAATCTTTACTTTGATCTTTGGCACTTGTTCAGTTACTAAGCCTCGTTCACCCATAGTTTGGTGAAATGTTTTGCACTTTATAAGTTATGCAAATAAATCTGCTCAAGAGGGACAAAAAGAATGTTGATGCTGCTTATTTTATAACCACAATGTTTCGCAGTGTTTTGGTATTGCAAATAATTTCAAAAGAGAATTTTTGCTTCATTATTACATAAATTTGCTTTATAACTGGTCATTTTAGGTTTTTTTTTTAATGCCCGCGGAAAATCAACTTTCAAGCCGCGGAATCAAGAATTGCTCTCCGCAGAATCAGGAATGTTCTCCGCGGAATCAACACTTTCTCTGCAGATTCCTGGGGGGACTAAACAGTGCAGTGCAACTTTGCCAACCAGCAACAGCAGCAGCAGCATTTAAATGTTTTTTTATTATTACTATTTACCACTCACCAGCTAACTGAGGAGGACGATGGATGAGAGCGACTTTTTGCCGACGCGACGTTCGCTCACTTCCCCCGCGCGCTGCCTGGCGTTCCTCTTTCCTCTCAAAGGTGCCGGTGCGCGTTTCAAAACAAGAGCCTATTTAACTTTCTATTATACTATCGATCATTCACCACACGTTTTATTTTGAAAATGTACCGGAAATAGTAGTAGTAATTGATACTGCTTCATGTTGTCAGGACAGTGGGGGAAAAAACGAACCAGCAGCAGACTGAAACGTAATTATTAAGCAGCCCAGCAGGGGGCCCCCCTCTGCCTCGGGGCTCTACGCAACTGCGTAGTCTGCGTAGAGCAAATGTACGCCTCTGAACATAACGTAACATGAATGGCAAGAATAGGCAGTTCAGCCCAACTAAGCTCGCCAGTTTCTTTATACTATTGCGAATATATCCCTTCAGATACTCAATGACTCAATGTTATGTAGCTTTAAGTCAAGCCTGCTCTTGAAAACCCCCCAAGGTCTCTGCCTCAACAATATGGTCAGGCAAGCTATTCCACATTGAAATTACTCTTTGGGTGAAGAAATATTTCTGAATACCAGTGCTAAATTTACCGTTGGTCAACTTCCATTTGTGACCCCGAGTTATACTCACAACACTTGGTCGAAGGAATCCTACATAATTCACTTTGTTAATCCTTTTAACATATTTAAAGACCTCAATCAAATCATCCGAGTCTCCTTTTCCTAAGGCTAAGGTTACTTCCCCATGTTATGTCAAGAGGGGAAAGATTTTGAAATGGCTTGTAATAACTAATTGGCACTGCACCTGGTGACAGAATAGGGGACCTTTAAAAGAATGACGATGCAGCCTTGCTTTGAGCTGGAGGCAATCCCAGCATGCTTTGTCCTAGAGGCAGGAATACACCCTCAGCAGGTTTGCCAATTCATCACTGGGCACACAAACCAGTCTAGAACACAGTGCAATCACATACTGTACCTTCCTATATAGTAAAAAAATATAATATAATATAATATAATATAATATAATATAATATAATATATAACAGCTACACAACAGGGTTTCTGGACAAGTGCTTATTGGGTCAAAACCTGATGAGGATACTGCAGCTCACAGTTCAGTGCCTTGATTTCTTCAGTGAATTATCAGCTTGATGACAGGATTTCAAGTTCAAGCTATCTGAACAGGCATAGAAAACTAAGTTAGGCTTCTACTTAGCAAGCTAATAAATCAGTCATTCAAGTACAGCAAATAATAGCGCCGTCTCAATTCATCCCAATGCAATGACCAAATCATTCTCACATTCATAATCGCTTAGTGAAAATATTATCCATGATCGTTCCCACAAAAAGTCGAGATTTTTTTTCTCTCCAACTCCATATGTCACATACTTTAGCATTAGCTTTTTGTAGGTCTGCAGTTTCTCAGTGTCAGCAGAGGGACAAACAAAGCCGTACCATAAATATAAGGTGTATATGCGGAAAACAAGAGAAATCAAACCATCTCCCACAGGTTTCAAATTGATTTCTCTCCCTTCATCTATGGTCTAGACACTGAACTAGTCCCTCAATCAAACTTACACAGTGCCAGATTGTATAGACCTGATAAGCTACACGATCTCCAATGGCGGACAGAATTCGATCAGATGTCTATCCACTGTAAATCTCCATCTCCCTCACAATCGCTTTCACGGGAGCACGGATCTAATTAACATGAATTGAGATGAGACGACTCAACGCTTCTTCTCTCTTTCATATTGACACCCCCTTTCTCGCTCTTTCCCTTCTCCGGCCCCTGAGATGCGTCTCCCTCAGTACGGGCCACAGCTGCTGTGCTTAATTTGTTTTCATTCTGCATAAGGAGACTCTATTCTGTCAGGCTGGAAAACACAATTGACAGCAGCTATGCAGCCACATTCTCTGAACAAGAGTTCAATTTGATTTCGCTGAGAGAAGATGATGGCGGAGAGGCACTGGTGGTTCGTGTCACACTCCAGACAGCAATCAAAGAACCCCGAGATGCCTCAGTAAAGAGGGTGATGTATTTCACTCACCCCACAGTGGGGTATGAGGGAGGTGGGGGGCAGGAGTCAGAAGTGCTGCCTTTAATTGCCAGTCGCTTTCTCCCGCTCTTTTTTATTGAGAGGGCGATTCCCAGATAATCCCGGGAGACAAGGTGAAAGGTACTTAACCTGAAAAATTACTTTAAAAGCCTAGCTTTCCGTACTGAGTATTATGTAAAAAGAAAAAAAAAAACAACTCAGTAAATGGTACCTCGCATTAGACGCGATATGTAGAATAAACAAGGCAGAATAATAATCCTCAGTTTGATTGTCTGTCTGGAGATATGGTAGACAGTATATTTGAGTACACATAGATGAGTGTACGTGTGTGGGTAGAGCAGGGTTATTATCTACTTGGCTATTTATGCCGGTCTGAAAGCCCTGGACGCTGTTCTATTTACGTTTTACTCAGTAATGATTTATTGAGTGATGATGCTGGAAGATGGGTCATAGGTTAAAGGTAGGGTTGAGTATAAACTATAGTGACCCCTGAGATCACATTCACATCCCACAAGTACCAGAAACCGACAGATATTAGCATTGCTCTGGCGATATTCTTCTACTTCCTCCACTTCCTCTTCACCGTTATGAGTACGCATTTAAGCTTTGCTCCATAATCAATCCTTCTTACCTCTGGCCAGAGTTACAGGGGTTGGAGCTTGTCCCAAAGTTGAACAAGACGCAGAATGTCTTCCAGATAGCTCTTAAAACCATTGAAGGGAATGTACCATTCACCAGAGAGCTGGGGACCCTGTGATTTAAACACATTTAAAGTTCCAGGCCAAAATATGGATACAGGAGCTTGCTTGCTGTGAGGCAACAATAGTACCCAGCATGCTGCCCCTCAGTCGTTAATATCACAGCTATTTTGCTTTTTTAAATGTCATTTTTGCAATTATTCACAACAAAACACAATTAGAAGCCAAGAAAATCAGTCATAATTGCGGCTAGGACGGGCAGTACACTGGGTAATGGCAAAATCACTCAGGAGTAAAATAATATCAAGCAATGCTGATATGCTGTTTTCACAGACTGTGCTGCCAAAGGTTCACCCTTGAAAAAAAATATAATGCACTGTATTGGACATCAAACTGAAGTATTTCTGAAGTGGACTTTGACCCTTGAAACAATGTTAGCAGCTTAGCAAAAAACGAGCTGAAACCAGAGCTGACGTTCTCACGCAAGGCTAATTTACTGCAGCAAGCATGGCTGAGCTCCTCAGTGTACAGTAGAGAGGTGAGAATTTCCTCTCCATAATTCACATTTTCAGGATAATTATGGCCAATACTAACAGGGATAAAATAACCTGCCTTCTATACGCTTCTCAGCTTCTGTGCACAGTGTCAATCTCACCGATACACAATGCAATTATGACACTGATTAGTGATTAAAAGCATGTGGCAGCAGAGCTTCAGTCATTCAGAGCTTATTATCACTCAGTCTATCTGACACTTGATGCGTTGATTCATTAGGTTTGGATTGCAGTAGTATGCCTGAATATAAGGTTATATGCTCTTCATCTGAGTGTGCGGTTAAACAGAGATGCTTGGGTTTCTGCAAGTAGATATTATGATTAATTATGTATGCTGGCTTTCCCATTACAGAGTTGCTTTTTTCTGATTATACAAATGGTTTTTAATGAGGATGGAGATGTAAGTGGAAAACACAGGCGTGTTTATTTGTATTATGGAAAAACATTGAGCGGAAAGTGTTCTAATGAGGTGCTGGTCATGGGCAAATAAAAATCTTTGCTTGGAAACAAGAACTACATGACAATGTGACGACGTGAGGGAGTGAAAATTCACAGGCAAATATGGCTGTTTTTTGGTGTTTCTTGGTTTGCAAACTGTTCAGAAAGTATAACTTCTACAGTTACTTACACAGTCTGTATACACAGTATGTGCCTGAGTTTTTGTCATACAAAGGTATGGCTACATGCGTACGTGAAATATATAAGATGAATGCTCGGGGAGGGATTATGTGTGTGTGTGTGCGTGTGTGTGTGTGTATACATGAGATGAGGTGGTGTGTGTTCTATTTGTGGAGTTGAGGCTGTGTGTCGTGTGTCTGTCTTCTGGCTGTGTGAGGTGTGCGCGCGCGCGCGTGTGTGTGTGTGTGTGTGTGCGCGCGTGTGTGTGTGTATCTGTCTGTATGTGAGTTCAGGTTGTGTGTGTGGTGTTTGTGGGGATGAGGCTGTGTGACATGAATGTATGTGTGTTTCTGTGTGTGTATGCAAGTTGAGGTTGCATGTATGGTGTGTGTAGCGTTTACGATTTGTTTAATGTGTGTGTGTGTGCGTGTGTGTGTGTTCTGGCTATGTACGATATGTGTATGAGTGTGTGTATGTGAGTTGAGGTAGCGTGTGTTATGTTTATGGGGTTGAGGCTGCGCATAGTCTGTGTACGTGTGTGTGTGCGTGTGCGTGTGTGTGTGTGTGTGTGTGTATGTGCATGAGTTGAGGTTGTGTGTATGTGTCACACATGGCGTTGAGCCTGTATTGTTTAGTGTGTGTGTGTGTGTGTGTGCGCGTGTGTGTGTGTCTGTATTTGGAAGGGGACAGTGAGCTTGTTTGTTTTCTTCCTTCCATAAAATGTCAGACACGATCAAGCATCCAGTTTAAAGCGCCCAGAAGTGGAGCATCACCAGTGCACATGAACATTATTTTTTGCGTTCTGTCTTTGACGGAGTGGATGTGGTGTTTTGGCTGTGCGGCTCAATGCACTCAGGGCAAGTTGGGTGGTTTCTGTTTTAACATGACTCAGTAAAATGTGATGTAAATAACTGTGAAGCCTGCAGTGAGCTGATGTGTAGACGAGTCAGAACATGGTAGTGAGTGGGCAGTACTGCAGATTACAGAAATACATTAAAGAGCTCACTATCCTGGGGATACACTCACTTATAATCACCATTAAACATGTACACAGATGTGGTTACATGAACTGGACAACAGTATTTAGGCCTATATTTGGAGATGAGTCTCTGAGAGTGTATGGTTGTATTTTTGGGTATGGTATGTGTGTATAGGTTTGTGTTGGTGCAGAAGGGAAGCTGTGTATGCATGTATGATTATATGTTTGCCCATGAGTGTGTATGGATATGTAAATAGGGTTCATTCCGCCACAGTGCGGCTAATACGTGTTTGTCTAGCCCTGATAGGAGGTGAGGAAGTGTGTGTTTCTGAGTGAGTCTCCATGCATGGGTATGGCTGTATTAGTGTGTACAGGGGATGAGGGTTTGGGTGAAGTATATGTGTTTGTGTGCGTCCTCACACGGCAGGCTGTGTGACAGTGCTGTGTGGTGCATGTGCATCTTTATGCATAAGTGTACACAGAGGATGTGCTGAGCCTGCCTTGATTCGCATAGAATTGTCCCCCTACAGTCCATACTCTACCCAGCACTCCACTCAAATCATAAAAAGCGAGTCAACAAATGCCGAATTTCCTCCAGGGCCTCGGTGCGCTTTGGTCCGGATACTAGAGCGCAAGTTTTTCCCCTCGAGTGAAACTGTACATTAGCGCAGAAAGCCCAGAAATGAATGGATGGCGAATTAAAAATGCATTCGGCGAGAATCTTCCTCCCTCATGGCAAGGACAGCTTGGAAAGCATCAAAAATCCTGAAAACGACACTCAAGAAGCTCAGATCTGAGCCGCACTCTTTCACTCATTCTGTTGTTCTCTTATCCCTCCACAGTTGCAGTGTTTCTCCATCCTATCAGAGAGAATACTCCCCAGTGAATTTGCTTGCAAGCTGCTGCCAAATAATAATGCTGTTTCCCAAAATGCCATTGTGATTGTAGAGTGCCACACATAGTCATTTTAATCGATTGTATGATTGCGCTTCATCGAGTCAAGAGCTTGAGATGACTTGTGACGCTCAATACGGTACTTCGGCATGCAGTGTGTTTCAGAGCTGTATAGCGCTGCCTCCAGTAAACAGAAATTGTAAACATATATTCCCATATCACAAGATATTTATCATTGACTCTCAGAGCTTCCCCATGATACAGTGGAGGCTTGCTGATACAAGTCTCACCTCAGGGTCCTGAAATGGTACAACCGCAACCACACTGACTATCTCACCCAGAAGTCAGTATGTTAAACATCCCAGCAAAATAAGCACTGCAACCAAATTAGCTACATTTTTTTTTAAATGTCAAGCCTGGTTGCGCCTGATTGCCCCAATCTTACCTCCCTCATTGTCACCTTTCTTCTCAGAAACAGCATCTCAAAAGCCCTCTTACCCACCTCCACCAATCCTCACACATTCTATAAACTTCAGGCTTTGATGGTTCACGTCTGACATATTTTAAAAGTTTGTTCGTAGGCCGATAGCATCTCACAAGACACCCACTGGTACGCCCCAGAGTTGCTCCTAGCTCACAGCTAACGTTTGTGGCCTAAGAATAGCGCAGTCAACCCACATTCTGACTACCGTAGAAGTATACTAACATCAGGATTGCTCAAGTTAAGTCAGCAAGGTTTTTAGGGTCAGGCACTCCCTTGCAAATAAATATTCTGTTGCTACTGTCATTGTACTAACATTTATTTACAGACTAAATAATTTGTTTACTGATGTACATCTCAAGGTGTTGTAACAGCTGGCCGTCACTTCTCAGAAAGGCTCTACCTCCGAGTACTTTTTAATTGAACAAGGATGTAGGGGTGGGGCTTGGCTCGACTCAGCTGGTGGTGGGAGAGATAGGGGGAGTGGCTTGGGGAGAGGCAATTGTCACAGGCTGTAGCGGGTTGACTAATTACTCTCCCCCTTCTATCTGCAGTAGCATGCTGGAGCCTGCGCGTCACACTCCACCCACAAGCCTAGAGCTTCCTAAGTGCGGGCTCCTCAAAGACAGATTGAACCCTGAAGCGCAATTAACGCAATTCTGTTGCCTTACCTTGTGTGTGTCAAAAAGATTTAATAAACAGACTATTAAGCTCTAAATAGAGAGAATTGTTCCTCAACCGTCTGTTTTCACTGAGAGCACCCACCGAGTGACAAGGGACTTTGTCGTTAAGTTCAATTCAGCTTTCTGCAGGCTGATATGAAAACACAACTGCAGGTATTATACTGTCATTTTTTTAATCAAATTGATCAAAAAGTCCACTTTCTAGTTTACAAACTCTGTCTATTTAAAGAAAAAAATGTAAAGCATCATTCGCTCGGTCAGGCTACCAAAGTTGTGACAGAGTGATGTATTGTTATGTTAAACAGGCTCCTTATAAGGTTAACGCTTCCAAAATGGAAGAAATTCAACACAAAGATTCAAGAAAAGTATTGTCTTTTCTGTATAGCTCATCAACAGCTGATCTAGAGGACCAGAGTAACTCGTCAGTGGAGTTCTTCTGCAGGAAATAAGCAGTTTTGAGTTCATCTGCACCCAGTTTAACCTTCTATCTTCTTTAACGTTTTCATTTTTGTTTCGTGCCCCTTGCAGCCTCCAGAGTTGTTTGTTCCTCCAGGTTGTCCACTTGTGATCGACGTTATAATTAGTGAAAATGGACCTGGCCTGAAGGAGTAAGCAGCAGAGGCCAGAGAGATTCACAGCCTGTTCCTATTTCTCTCTGGAGAGACTGTTGTTTTCCAGCCCACTTAGGCTGACATTTACCATTGAAGGGGCTGCCAATTATGTTCAACTTCTTCTAATGCTGGAAGCATTGCAATAACGAGTCCAGTCTCCTCCTGACGCGTCATGCAGTGACGCTACCTGGCTAAACGTCGATATACGAAGCAAACGTAGACTTTTGGTGTGCTAATTTTATGCCAGTTTGAAAGGAACTTTACCACCTAACCCCTAACCCTTAACCCAAACCCAAACCCAACACCACAAGCCTCCTTTTTCGTCAAATATCGATGCTTGGTCAAGTGGCGTCACCATATGATGAGCGGGATGAGAATATGTAGCAATAACAGGTAGCATTCTCTTATGGTTTGACTTCATACTGAAACACTGAATCCATTGTCCTCAAAGTGAATTTGTTGAATACCAATGAATAATTAAAGCATTTTACACTTCCAATCAAGGGATATGTAGTGAGCAATCATTTTCCATCCTGTAAATTTGCTTATCCACGTTTGTTCTTGAAAAGCTGAATCTGATCTTATTTTTCAAATGATGGTCTAATAAATAAATTTTTTATGATAGTTCTGCCCTGCAGTCCCTCCCCCCTCCTGCTGTCTTCGCCACACCTGTTGCTCATTGAAGTGGGTGTGAAGTGTATGATATTTACGAGCTGCACTGCCACGCGGTGCATTCTGATGCCTGAGCTCTTTGTTTTTGACGCTGCTCCCGTTTTATATTGTGTTTTTTTAACTAGTTTTATGAAACATTTCTATTCTATTTTTCACTCAGCCCGTGCGTGTTGGTCCCTAAACCACTTTTTGGGTACATGGTCCCAGTGCCCGTCTACTTGTCGTCTTCAGCCGGCGGGAGCAAAACCATCACATTTTTGAATTCTTTTTATAGCTCTCGCAAAAAAAAAAAAAACATCTGGGGACTTGGGTTTCATTCCACAGTCCAAACACATGCATAGTCAGCAAAATGTTCAGAGTTAATTTGACTCCGCAAGAGTTGAATTATATCTCAATCTTGAGTCAACTGTTGCCTAAGTGGAACCAAATCGGCTCTGTAAAAATTGACTAAACACTGAGCATTTTGCAGTGCACCAGTCTTGACTCTAAATTTCCCGTAGGCATGAGTGTGAGTGAATGGCATGTTCCACCTGCGATGGATTGGCGAGCTGTCAGGGGTGTATCTGTGCCTTTTGCCCATAGTTAGCTGGGATAGGCCACAGCTCCCCTGCGGCCCCAGTGAAAAACAACAGTTTAGATCAGGGGTGTCAAACTGACCCGAAAACGGGCCAAGAGGCTGCAGGTTTTCACTCCAACAATGCAGAAGCGCACCTGATACAACTAATCAGTTGTATATGGATAGATGAATAACTTTTTGGTAAAATTCTGACCGAAACTATCATTGCGGGCTACACATGGCAGAACATGAAAAAGGAATTAGGTAGTGTGATTCCGTGTGGTTTTGTCTGCACAAAGTACAACGATTCTTCAAATTATTTTCATACCAGTGATCAAGTTAAGTCAAGTTGCAGTGTTGATTAAGTTTCTGCAAGTATCAAAAGTATGTTGAAAACCTGGCAGAGATTTTAAGAATTGCTCAAGGTAACCGCATACTACCTAGGTAAAGCCAGAATTGCTTGGGCAAAATGGCAAAACGCTTGTCAATACTCAAAGAAATGTGAGGCACACCCCTGAAGCCTGGAAAGTGTGCTGATCCGTCACAGGGCACACAAACCACCCACTCACACTCATTCCTATGGGCAATTTAGCATCTCCTAATAGCCTTACATGGATGCCTTAGCACCATGGAAGGAATCTCACGCAAGCAGACTCCATACAGAAAGGCCAAGAACAGATTCAAATCCACAATCTTCTTGCAGTGATGCAACAGTGCACCTCATTGTATCACCCCTATTTGAAAATATAGTTTACTTAATAAACTGTGGAGACCATTGAACAGTCAGGTCAAGTGTGCTCTTCAGCCAGAGAGGCTAAAACCGAGAGACACAGATTAAGGAAGGTACAGTGAATGAATCTTATACTTCTGTATTGTAGGATAGTTTTTCAGATTTTTTTTAAACACACTGAGCGCTCAAGATCTCCATCGCTTTCAGTTAATAGTCGTCATTGTTGCATCAGCATTTGAATGAATAGGTAAGAACATTCTGAATTTTATCATGTTTTAAACCTCAGAACATGAATTCAAATTCTGAGTGTTACAGCTTTGAGGAAGGTATAAAAATTTCAGTGAAGAAATTTTAATCTTATATATGTGATCGTGCTCATCGAAGGGTCAAGGGGTGTAGGGAAGTTAAAACATATTGACTCTTGGGTCCTGCAACTCTTATCTTGGAGAGGTAAGATATTTCCAGATTTTGAGGATGAACTTTTTACCCCTGAGGCGGCAATTATTTAATATCTGTGCCTAATTATTCCATCTTAATCTTGACTGTTCAGTCACTTGCTTTCAATAAATAGACAGTGTGAGGGTACTTCAATACTATGAAAATGTATTGTAGTTCCAAGCTATATACAGTATCCGATAGAAAGTGAGTGATATTTTCACTACTATAGTGCCGTAATACTATAGTGGTATTATTGCTATTCAAACTACAGCAATACAGTTGTGTGGACTTTGGTAAAATCATGGTACTGCTGACTGTGGTAATACTATAGTTATAATGTGATTGCTATAATGCTACTCTAGTTACACTACAGAAACTATAGTAATTCTATAGTCATGCCAAAACAATGACTCAAAAAAAGAATTAATTCCTGCACTATTAACATATGCGTTATGTCAATATAAATAATCTGAAATAGTCAGTGATCTGATAATAACCTGAAGTAATCTTCATTAGACTTAAAAAAACCAGTACACGAATTCTGTATTCTGGCATACGGTACATTGTTTGCCTGGCTTTAAGAAGAGGGGTATTCGTAATTCCGTTGCGGGGAAGTTAACCAGTAGCTTTTCAGCAAGGCTGGTTTAATGCCCCTCCCTTCCTGGCTGAATCATCCATGTCCTTCCTCACCATATTAATCACATCATCACAAAAGCCATCTGCAGATACAATGAGTGTCTTTAAATGCTGGGATGATCCAAAATCTTATCGGGAGAGGAACTAACGTCATGACAACTGAACAAATTGCCATAGCGCCATGTCGGCTGTTTTCCCCATCTCTAACCCCCTCCGGCTCATGGATGTGTATCTGGGAATAAATGGAGCAGGCCCCGTATTAGAAGGTTTATGAGGATTTGTTTGTTCTTTCAGAGGTGTTTCTTTGGAGAGCAAAGTTTATCAAGCTCACTTCACCTAAACCCTGCCTCCTCTTTCATTTACGCTGGAAAGATTAAGCTATTAGCGTTAGCCGGGCGGTCGTTCTCGCAGAGATAGATATCTTAAATTACACTCATGAGAGGGAAATCTATTGCTAACAATTTATACCTGTGGAAAAAAAAGATTAGATTTCTCTCTTCTCCAAAATGAAGTTACCCTAGACAGATACATACCATCCAGGCAATTACTGCATCGAGAGAACATATGCACTGCTTTTCCGTTTAATGTGAGGGAATAGGAGGATGTAAGATTGATGAACTCATTCCCATTTTTCATTTCCCCTGTTTGAGGCTTTTTGCGCAAGTCTTCTTTATTTCCCTGCGATTGCTTGTTTAGCTTCTAGAGAAAAGAGAGATTGGAGCGCAGATAAAATGGTCAGACACATAAATGAGACGAATGGAAGGATCTTATCCCAGGAATTGATTTTGGAAATACACGGGGAAGTGATCCTTCCCTCGGACTTATATTGGGTCAATTTAATCCTGACCTTTGTCCGCTCAAGGGCCCTCATGAAGAACACAGATAAATGCAGCTTCACTCTGTATTACTCTATAATGGCACCAGCCAGAGTCTTAGCTCTAAAAGCTGACCCAAGTTTAATTTATGTTCTGATCTAATAATGGCCTGGTTCTGATCAGGGGTTTTCAAGCTGATGCCAGAACAGCTGTTGGATGCCCCCCTCCCACGGTAACTTGCATGATTTCATTTGATGCGGCCTCACTACTGTAGTTTTTGAGGGTCATCAAGAGAGTGGTTGAGCCGCGGGGCAGTGGGGGAGGATTCTGAGTTCAGGCAAAGCATTCCAGGACCCCCTGGGTAGTTGAAGCCTGTAAGAGATCAGTTTATCGATAGGGGGTCTGAGCAGCTAAACCTACCTCTGAGGCAGCCGGCACCAGGGTGCTATTCTCCCAGTGATGTCACATATGGTCACAACCACCCCCAGCTAGATAGAGTGACGGGTTTTGACACCCCCTTGCTAAAGCTATGCTCCCAATGTTCTAACTCGACAGGGTTCTCATCCTTACAGCCAGTTAAATTAACAACAAGCCCTGCAAACAGCTTCTGGGGAGAGCAACCCTGAATTTAATAATCAACGTTTCTTATTTCACATTATTAACCCATTGCCCCTCACAGACGAAGCAGAAAGATCTTAAATGGAAGATGAGAGAAACTATTCATGGGTAAATGCAAAGTAAGGAAACAGGTCATTTTGCATTTTGATATTGATATTTATTTATAACTAAATTGCAAGTGTCAGTTTCTCCCTCACAAGGAACTTGCCAAATGTTTACCACAAAGCGCTAACACGTTTCCTTTAGGGAACATTCAGATGCGTAAATTGCATAGCTGCTGTGAATAATTTATTGCATATTAAACTTGTCGTGTTTGATTCATACATTAAGCTGAGTTTTTTTAAGAAGTCTGACATGTGCAGAGTAAATGTCCGTGTGGCTGATGGGCTGCAGTCAGACAAGCCGAAGTTACGACGGCGTTTCAGAAGCTCATCAGCGATTCGTCACGGCTGTTCATGCCCGTCACACACTTTCAGACCCTAGAGGTCATGACACCCAGCAGCGGCTCTTCCGTTTGGATGTAAGAGGAGAAGGAATGTTGGTTTAACAGAGAGGAAGAGACAACAGCAAACAGCTGAAAATGACAGATTTACCCTTTGACAGGAACGAGGAAACATCCCCGAGACCATTATCACCTCCATTTGTCTCGTATCAGTTTTTATATGATAGTCTTGCCAAGGTAACTACCTCTGGACAGACTTCTAAGCTAACAAAGTAGGAATAAGTACAATGGAGAACTGGGTGAAAGAGGATAAGTCGTCCTCAGAATATATAATGCAGATGAAGCTGACATTATCCGACTGAAGCTGGTGAGCCATTTTTACTCTCATGGTGATTGAGGAGGATCTGTGACCCCAGTCACTCCATTTGGAAGTGATCTTATAAACTAACAAAATCACCCATCTCTCTGTAATTAATGCAGTGATGAGATCTCTCTCTCGCTCTAATTAATGCAGTAATAAGATCTCTCTCTCTCGCTCTCTCTCACACACACACACACACACACACACACACAGTCTTTCTCTCTCTCTCTCTCTCTCTCCCCCAGTTTTATGGACACAAAAGCACTTTATACACTTTCTCTCAAATCCAGATCTAAGGACCTGACTCGTGGCACGGATAAGACAATAATGACATCTCAGATGGTTTGAAAACAAGCTCTCACTGGATATTAATAATCAAGCTCAATCTAATAAAGGAAGACCTGGTAGGCATTTGTTTCAACTCAGGAGTAACCGCTGTCTGGCAAATAGTGATTAGTTCTGGATATTTTTAGTAAACTTGAAGGTCAGAGAGAATGGTTAAATTGAAACTGACTTCTGGAAGTTCTGGCCCCTTTACTTACAGCTTATATCCTTCCTGCAAGGACTCCTGGGGGCATTCCAAAAATGACTCCTTTCAGGCCGTTAAACTCGAACGAAAGGTCATCAACTATGAGTGAGCACCCCTGCCATACCTGACGACAGAGAACACCATTGTAACAGCCTTGACCACCAACAAGGTAAGAACATGTCCTCTTATTATTTTTCTTTTTTTATCTTATCTTATATTTGTTTTTTTTTCTTGCAGTTTCTCTTGTTTGTACTCGAGAATACTGCCCAAAAACTGCCCATATCACTTATGTTTTTAGGAACAATAGGAAAACTTTTCAGAGGTATTTGATGACTGAGCTTCATTATCTCCCCAATATTTATGTTTGGACTCATTAGAAAGAGACAATATCCCTGAATGTCTTTATTTAAAAAAATCCATAGTGTTCCATTCAGCTCCCAAGAACATAAGGGCATTTTAATACATGAATGGCTAGTTTCACGGAAGAGAATTTACTATTTCTCGCACTTTCAGTCATCCACAGCTGCACCAATCAGCACAGCCTGCTTTCATCACCAAGAAGAGGGATGCCTTCCCCTCCCCGCCCCTCTTTCTAACTACATTAAAATTTGGCCCTTAGCTCAGGACTTTAGCTTTTTGGCGCACAGAAACCAAAGGGCTT
This sequence comes from Gymnothorax reevesii, assembly GCA_029721435.1. Classification (NCBI taxonomy): domain Eukaryota; kingdom Metazoa; phylum Chordata; class Actinopteri; order Anguilliformes; family Muraenidae; genus Gymnothorax; species Gymnothorax reevesii. The sequence continues at coordinate 22,850,405 of CM056574.1, read as the reverse complement.
CTTCCAAACTAAGACCACCTAGGAGTTTTAACATCTGTGCAGTGGATTTGGGGATAGAGATCTGCCTTTTTCCTTGGAAGATTTAGCGATCTTTTGATTCTAATTTTGGGCTTCTTTGGGACAATATCAGGTGATTAATGATATTGTTTGGTGTTTCTTTCATTTTCTTCTTCTTTGATCATTCATTTGGTTTAGTTCTTATTTACGATAGTAAACCCTTGCGTTTTCAGATAAAAGTTGTATATTCTGTTACAACTTTTATTAAATTTCCTACTTTTGAATCTGATTCTGAGTTGTGCTTTTTGATGAAGGTTGATCCAACGGGTTGCTCAGCCTATCAACTAATTCAGCAATTTAATTGTTAGGCAATATCTTTGATGTTAATTAATACATTTAATTGAATTCATGTATTTTTATATGTTGGATAAGTGAGGGGTTTTAACACGTTGAAGCAATTTTGTTCTGTATTCAAAATGCCGAATGATTAGCCAGTACATCTATTTCCTAAAACTGGTGGATTCAGAGACTGTGTATAATTCATTCAAATTTCACCTCCCTGACACCACAACACTCCAAGGTGAACTTTACCTCATCCGTATTGATAGTATGTTTTGCAAAAAACAAAAAAGAAAACTTCATCCCTTTGGTTTCACACTTAAGCCTGCCTTTGTAATCACGGTGTCAGGAGACGTGTGAGGATCAGTTCTGCTTGGCGCTGTCCGTTAGTGATGGGAGAGCAAGAGGCCTTGAACTCCAAAATGACTGTGAGATACTACATACTGTCAATCAGGGACTCCGCTGTACAACATTAGATTCAGTCAAAGCAGTGGCTCACTAACACCCTTTATATGATGTCTTACCCTTTATGGGGGTTGGGGTAATATGACAGTAACATTGCCTAAAGCCATGTTTTTAAACAGATAATGTACAGTAATGCAGACCACATGGTTCTACCTGTGTGGGATCCAGGACTGTGAAGTTCGTCGGTCGAGTTCACCGTCTGCTGCTGACTGACTGCAGTCAGCGTAGCCTCCCGGCACATGTCAGTAATCCTGCCTGTGCAAACACACGTCCACTGCATGAATGAAAATGCGCGGTGCCGAGTCAGCATCTGTCGCTCGACGAGCGGAACAAAGAAACGCAGAGAGGATGTTGGGTGGCGGAGGGTTAGTGAATGTTTGTACGTTTTTATGGAACTGTGACCTCATCCTGATGGGACATGCCCTTACAGTAGCTTCGGTCTGGCTGCTGTTTGACTCCTCTGCTACGGTCGTTCTCAGAATACACTGTTATAACAGAAGGATCAGCCTCAAAGACATATTTCCTGTGAGTCCACTGGTAAAATCTGTCAGCACATAGGCTGAACCCCACAGGTGAGACAAGTCTATGATTCGTCTTCATGTTTTACTGAAAAAAGTAAAATAAAAAAATGAGGAATATAAAGTGAGAATAGTACTTGACTGGATGTACTTGACAGGCCTCCCAGTATGAACAAAACATTTTCTCTCTGTTGTTGAAAGGAGAAGATTCTTGGCTGAATATAAGGGTCCTGTCACTTCTATGGCAGCCCGAAAAGTCACAGGACAACATAACATAACTGCAATGGTTTCCTTGCAGTCCCTCCCCTTTCCGCTTCCACACCTCATTAAGGTAAAGTATTTAAGAAGCTGCACTGCCATTTGGCATTGCAGCTGCATTATGATTTTATCCCTGCTGTGTGGTGCTGCTGCTCCCCTGTAGTCTTCTGTTGGATTTTTAAAGTATATGTCTTTGCATTTTTTGTGACGGTGCGTTCAGGAACCACAAGCGAGAGAGGGAAATCCAAAAAAATATGCCTTTATTGAATGCTGGGTCAAGGCTAATAGATGCAAGAATTGCCCAGCCCCAAAACGAAATCCAAAAATGAAGTCGACTAGACAGGTCGTGGTCAGAACCAGAAAAAAAGATGTGCGACGGTACTTAGACAGTAGGCAAAAAGTCGTAGTCAAATTCCAATGCAGTGGGTCATACACAGGGCATCCAAATACAGAAGACGAGGTCATACAAAAATGGGTCAAAAATCCAGAAATGCAAAACAAGACAAAATGGGATAAATTCTTGGTCGGACGAAACATTCGAAGAGAAACAATAATCAATGGCATACACGAGACTCTGCACGAAGAAATACTGATCAACGTTCTGACAAAGTCAGAACAGCAGTGAGGACTCTCAATAGACAGAAGGGAAGTCGCTTGCTATGCAGGGAACAGGTGAATGGGATGAGAGCTAATTACAAAGGAAGGTACACATGGGGAAATCCTAAACCACGACAATTGGCAAAAGGCAAGACACGGACGGGATTCACGCAGACATCCTATGACAATTAAACAGCTCCGGTCAGGGAGTTCTAAGCGTACAGACAATGAGTGAAGGAAAGTAATTAGACACATGTGAGAGATCTCTCAGAAACGCAGGGAGAGACAGGGAATGCCAAGCAAGGGGCGGAGACGAGAACAAGGAGATTGCTGAGACTGAGTTTGTACTAATTAGTAGCGGTGCAACTTTACACAGTGACTAAAGTGCCCGTTAGTGAGTTAGTAATATATACATGGATTAGTTGGGTTATTTGACTATGATACAGAATACAAATGGTAGTCTTGTTAGTAATTTAGAACAGCAAAGAGAAGGAAGTAAACGAGAATTGAAGTAATAATATGAAACACCATTGAAATCACCCGAAGCAGGTGAGCACACAGACTTAACACGGACTGAACCAACTAGATCACAAGACAGGGCAGACAAGTGCAATGAAACTGAAAATGGTATAAACTGAAAACTGGGTAATAATACAACCAAAAAGAATAAAGAAAGACATAACCATAAACATAAAACATGAACACAAAAACCAGAACCATGACATTTTTTCTATCAGCCTGTGCGAGTGGGTCCCTTTTCTCTCCTTTTAGGTACATGGTCCCAGTGCCCGCCAAATTGCAGGTTGCATCTGGTGGGACCAAACCATAACATAACGTATAACATATAAGATAACTTAGGCCTAACACAGCTCATCAAAGCTTGCCTGGCCAGAAATATTAAGGTGGGTCTTTGTAATGTCCATAAACCCATGTATTAAAGTTGAATGGTGTGTTCATTGGCATATTAGTCAATTGTATTATTTCTCTACCCTTAAACCACCTCATAGCCATGTTAGATTTGGCATTTATTTCAATCAATGCTGTTCTTTTAACCTAACCTTTCAGACAAAAATGCTTATGTTGCATTTGTGAAATCGATGCAGTACATGGTTTTGCATGATGAGTCTTCATAGGCATTAAAAAAATGTAATCTTGTGTTCATCTTAACAGCATATACATTGTCCGTGCTATTCAGGACCAAAAAATGCTATATATCCAGTACAATTCAGCACTATCAACAATACTCTAATTGAAGACCTGGGTGCAAGAAGTACCTAAGTCACAAAATAATACTTTTGAGATTCTGGGGTCAAAGTTTTCAAAACATGTTGCAGATAATGACGATGGGCAATGGAAATGCACCAGAACACAAGATTTGAGTGCTTTTTTGCAGAAATCTTATCAGACGATGTTCTAGCCATTGTGGCTTTTAATATCAGTGTCAACTCATTTTTTTGCAAACTGTGACCTGAGTACTTCTTGCACACAGGTCTTTAATTCTTCTTTGACAATCCTCTTGACCCCAGTCCAAAAATATTTACTGATGTGAATATTTTATCTGTATAAATGGACCCTTAGTACTGAGAATATTATGCATCTGAACCTTACTGAATGAGGCCATGCGCAGGGTAAATAAAATAAAATGAAAAGAGGCTTCTTGACAGTTTTTGTTTTTATTTCTTAGAAAAATGTACCTATATGTTGAAGCAGAAATGTTTACTCTCATCCAGTGCTTTCATCCGGAAAGGAACTTAGCCGAGAAATATTCCAGCCTTCCAGAGCTGAAGCCAGCTGCTACCACTGGACAGACATTTTGTGGGAGAAATAGTAATACTGCTGGTTATAACTGGCTGATGATACTGAAGGCCAGAGATGCACAACTCCAGTCCTGGAGGGCCGGTGTGTGTGCAGGTTTTGGCTCAACAAGCAAACGTGACCATACTCATCAACTAGGTCACAGTAAAGAATAGGCTTTTTTGGTCATTCGTGAGCTTTTCAAGAGGTGCAACTAAAATGTAAAATTTCCTAAATTGTATTCAAAGATAATTAAGCAATTAACTCTTTCCTGACTGGCCTACATGAGGACAAAATGGTTAAGGAATAACACGTTCTCACAAAAAAAATTCATTCAAAGATTTTTTTTTTGTCTGTCATAGGCTGTTCATCTTCTGACAAAAAAAAATCATTCCTTTCCAAAGAATTTCCAGGAGGAAACTGTTCTGCACCAACCGGTGCTGGATAGTGTTGTATGTACCCAACCTGTGATGGATCATTCTCCCACCTGCGACCCCAACCTGTGCTTGCTAAGGTTCTTACCTCTGACTGTTGGATCCAACCTGTGCTGGTTAATGTTCTTACCTGCGACCAAGAGACTCAACCTGTGCTGGCTAATGGTCTTACCTGTGACTATGAGACCCAGCCTGTGCTTGCTAATGTCTTTACCTGCGGTGATTGGATCCATTCTGTGCTGGCTAATATTCTTACCTGCGACTATGGGACCCAACCTGTGCTGGCTAATGTCTTTACCTGCAACCATGAGAACCAACCTGTGCTGGCTAATGTCTTTACCTGCAACCATGAGAACCAACCTGTGCTGGCTAATGTCTTTACCTGCAACCATGATAACCAACCTGTGCTGGCTAATGTCTTTACCTGCAACCATGAGACCCAACCTGTGCTGGCTAATGTCTTTACCTGCAACCATGAGAACCAACCTGTGCTGGCTAATGTCTTTACCTGCAACCATGAGACCCAACCTGTGGTGGCTAATGTCTTTACCTGCAACCATGAGACCCAACCTGTGGTGGCTAATGTCTTTACCTGCAACCATGAGACCCAACCTGTGCTGGCTAATGTCTTTACCTGCGACCATTGGATCCATACTGTGCTGGTTAATATTTTTACCTTTAACTAGGGGGACTCAATCTGTGCTTGCTAGTATTCTTACTTACGACCATGAGACCAAACCTGTGCTGGCTAATGGTCTTACCTGTGACCATAAGACCCAACCTGTGCTGGCTAATGTCTTTACCTGCAGCCATTGGATCCATACTGTGCTGGCTAATATTCTTACCTGCGACTATGGGACCCGACCTGTGGTGGCGACTGCTCTTACCTGCAACCATGAGACCCAACCTATGTAGGCTTATCCTGCCTGCGATCATTGGACCCAAGCTGTGCACACTGTAAAACTGTGGTACACGTGACATGTTTATAATCTATTCAAAAAACACGGTCCCACCGAACTGAATAGCAAGCACAACTCAAAAATACTTGATGATTCTGTGTGCACAGTAAAAGAAAAACCAGCAACACTCAAGAGATAACCAGCACTCACAATAAAGTCTAATTAAAAGACAATTTAATTAACACTAAATTCAAAGAGCAACAAGTGGACGTTTTGGACATTGAAAAAGACCTGTGAGTCGAAACGTTCCCTTGTTGCTCTGTGCATTTTACGTATATTATTTAAACACCAATGGGTAAAAGCTGAATGCCTGGTGATTATTTTTGTAAATAAATGTTCTCATTCAAAACACAGATGTCTATAGCACGTTGTGATTGAGTTTTTTCAGATTTGTTGAATATACGATAAAACTGAATCTGAACACTGTGACATGTTGAAAAAGTCGAACAAACATGTTTTTTAGCCGTATGTTCAGAACTTAAACATCTGGTTTTACAGCAGGCTAAAGCTAAAACCAGGCTGGCTAAAGTTGCTCCCAAGGACACATATTGTGCTACAGGTGAAAGTATTCACTGAATGGTCCACTTAATAGCCCTGAAACTGTAAGATACACTGATGCTTTATGATAATGAAGTTATATTTTTGGAAAAAATGAAGGACTGACTACCAGGATATCAGAAACAATTTTGCTTGGCTTTCATTACAGAAAACTGTACATCAATTTCACTGTCAAATTGTCTTTCCGGGATTGAAAAGTGCAACTCTTTGATTTTCTATATCAACCAACATGCAGACTAGCGTAGAAGCAAAGCCACTTTATTGAGTTTGAGGAAGTTACTGTCAATAAGCAAGAGTAATTGATGTCATGCAAAAGTGCTTTCCATTGCAAAAGTGATTATCATAAATCAGAGTTCCCACTTGAACAGAGCGCAAATCACAGGAAGGTGTATCCAGAAACCAATCAGGAAAAAAAAAAAAAAAATACACTGCTCAAAAAAAACAAAAAAAAAAGGGAACACTAAAATAACACATCCCAGATCTGATTGAATGAAATATTCTAATTAAATACTTTGTTCTTTCCATAGTTGAATGTGCTGACAACAAAATCACACAAAAATTATCAATGGAAATCAAATTTATTAACCCATGGAGGTCTGGATTTGGAGTCACACTCAAAATTAAAGTGGAAAAACACACTACAGGCTGCTCCAACTTTGATGTAATATCCTTAAAACAAGTCAAAACGAGGCTCAGTAGTGTGTGTGGCCTCAACGTGTTCTTGCAGGAACTGCTGACACACTCCAGCCACATGAGGTCTTGCACTGTCTAGCATTAGGAGGAACCCAGGGCCAACCGCACCAGCATATAGTCTCACAGGGGGTCTGAGGATCTCATCTCAGTACCTACTGGCAGTCAGGCTACCTCTGGCGAGCACATGGAGGGCTGTGCGGCCCCCCAAAGAAATGCCACCCAACACCATTACTGACCCACTGCCAAACCGGTCATGGTGGATGTTGCAGGCAGCAGAACGTTCTCCACGGCGTCTCCAGACTCTGTCACGTCTGTCACATGTACTCAGTGTGAACCTGCTTTCATCTGTGAAGAGCACAGGGCACCAGTGGTAAATTTGCCAATCTTGGTGTTCTATGGCAAATGCTAAACGTCCTGCACGGTGTTTGGCTGTAAGCACAACCCCCACCTGTGGATGCCGAGCCCTCATACCATCCTCATGTAGTCGGTTACTGACCGTTTGAGCAGACACATGCACATTTGTGCCCTGCTGGAGATCATTTGCAGGACTCTGGCGGTGCTCCTCCTGTTCCTCCTTGCACAAAGGTGGAGGTAGCGGTCCTGCTGCTGGGTTGTCGCCCTCCTACGGCCTCCTCCACATCTCCTAATGTACTGGCCTGTCTCCTGTTAGCGCCTCAATGCTCTGGACATCCTGGATGAGCTGCACTCCCTGAGCCACATTTGTGGGTTGTAGAGTCCGTCTCATGCTACCACGAGAGTGAAAACACCACCAGCATTCAAAAGTTACCAAAACATCAGCCAGAAAGCATAGGAACTGAGAAGTGGTCTCTGGTCACCACCAGCAGAGCCACTCCTTTATTGGGGGGGTCTTGCTAATTGCCTATAATTTTCACCTCTTGTCTATATCATTTGCACAACAGCATGTGAAATTGAGTGTCAATCAGTGTTGCTTCCAAAGTAGACAGTTTGATTTCACAGAAGTGTGATTGACTTGGAGTTACATTGTGTTAAGTGTTCCCTTTATTTTTTTGAGCAGTGTATTTATTTATTTATTTATCTCAGTGGACTACATAAAAATATCCTGATACAGCAAAAAAAAAAAAAAAATTATCAAGCATTTTAATCTTGAGCTTAGACTTAAAACACATCATTCTATTACCTTTTTATCCTTAGTATAACAAACATTCCGCCACCGATGTGAGATAATTTTGACTGGTTTCCCGATTTGCAGGGCCCACAGTCACAGAGATATGCCAATATAATGTATAGCATTCGTGTCATCTATTCACTTCCTGTGATTTGCAGTTGCAGGTGAAAATGAATAAATGAATAAACACATAAACAAACAAATCCGGTTACCTGAGTTACACTGGAGTGAGGTTATCTGGAATATTCTGCACCCTGTTGAGGCGCCCGGGACGAAAAACACGTGTCAATATGTGACCTCAGACTGCCCTACCATCAATGTGACAAGTGCCATCATCTCCCCTACAGCTCAGAAGCCACACTGTGACCTGCTGATGCATATGCTATTACCCCTTTATTCCCCTGGTCATTTTTATAGTGGTGATAAGTCACTGATTAATACCCCTGTGACACAGGGTCCTCTCCGGGTAATGCAGATTTAGTGTGAGTATGAGTGTGTTTGAAATTGGACTTTATATCATGAAGCCCTCCCTCCCTCCTCTCTCTTTTCCAGAATGTGCCAGACCTTAGATACGAGAAAAATGGCTTTGTTGCAAAACTGATAAATATAAATTGAAATAAATGCCTCATACAGCTTGAAGCACATTCTCTTAGACGATTGGAAACCTCACATAAATTTATTCTGTTCACTTGTACAGTATAATAGGTCAGAATGCTGCATATTTGTAACTGACTCATGGTCAGTTCAGGTTAACTGAAATGCAAGGCAGAAAAACTTGGCAACAAAATAGATTTTTAGTCCAACTTAGCTAAAGATATCAATCAGTCCAACAGATTCACATCCCCAAAAATACATACACGAATATACAAACACACATTCACACGCATCAAAAGGAGCACAAATATACGTTCAAACGGACATACTTGCACATGTACCGACATGCTGATATTAATCAAAACATCTATACTATCACACCGACACAACCTCGCACTCAAACGCACTCACACACATACAAATAAACACACACACACAGACACACACACACACACACACAATAAAACAAAAAGGTATGCGATCACGCACGTGCACAATCTCTCATTCAAACACACACTCACATGCACATAAGACAAAAAAAAAAATGTGCTCACTTACGCAATGACAGACAAACACGAGCACACGCGCACACACAGAAACGCGAAACTGTAACAAAATGGGTGTCAGGTGCCAGATTTATCAGGACTGGTGTATCGATATCGAGTCTCTCACAGTTTAGAGATCAAATACTTAAGTCCCCCCCCCTTCTCTGTCAGACATTTTTTTGGGTCATTCGGCAGGTGCTGTTCAAAGACAGAATCAGGTGTCACACAAAGCTGGGTGAAAGGTCACCTGAGCATCTGTCATAGTAACAGCTGCTTTCCTGACATCCCTGTTCCTGAGAGCAGCGTCAGGTGACCAAACCATAAGATACGAGAAAATAACCAGCAGGAAAAAAAAACAGAACAGATGATGCGACACTGCAGGAGAACCCTGAAAAAATATGTGTGAACACGACCTCTCTGGTGTCAGTGAGGGTTCGTGTGAAACCTTTAGAGGGGGAGGCAGGGGCAAGGGTGTGTGTGTGTGTGTGTGTGTGTGTGTGTGTGCGTGTGTGTGTGTGTGTGTGTGTGTGTGTGTGTGTGAGTGTGTGTTTGTGTTTATAAAGGCAGCACTTTTGTGCTATTGAGGCATTTGCTCTGTACGGTTGAAATCTACCACATAAAGGGCTAATGCTTCAATGCTTTATTTCACCACTGGCTTGTTCTGCCGGTTAAGAGTGGCGAGAACAGACAAACGAAGAGGTCGTGTTTTCTGCTCCGCCGATACAATAGCCAATTGAATTTCGACCCGGCAATGAATTTACTGCGCTGTCCTGAATGCGAAATGATACGTGTCAATAAATAATAGCGAATGTGTGTTTGACTCCAAAATTGAACAAGGCTTTTTTTCATCCTATTCAGCGCTCCTGTAAAATGATCATTAAACCACCCAAACATGATTGCTTTACTCACTGGGCTGTGGGGATTTAGAGCCCACATGCACTATTGTACAGCTAATATAGAGAGCACAGACTCAATATTGGACTGAACTGTGATCCAGACTTACTGTAAGTGTTCGAACAATAACACTCATTTACAGGGCAGCAACCCCAACACACTCCAAACACACATAAACACCCATAAAGTTGAGTGCAGCTTTAATTCCAGTCGTATCAAGTCAATCAATAAGGAATTAGAGCCCTTTAAAGGAATGGCTTGGCTCAAATACAGACCCTAAGGTACCTGGAGGGTTTAAATAACTCCAAAGATGTGCGATGGCAAAACAAGCCCACAGCTTCTCACCCCCACCGCAGGGGTCGGGTGAAGAGACAGCCAGTCTGTAGCCTGTGTGAAACAGGGGTTGTGTCAGCGAAGGCCGCAGACCCGGGCAAATGCAGAGGGCCAGTCCACTGCCTCAGCTTCCAGGGAACCCCAGGGAAATACACAGGGAGACGGAAACATGACTCAGTCTGGCCTGGGCGATTACACTCCTCCCACACTCCCTCTGCCTCCTCTTCTCACGGCCCACAGAGAGCACTCTGAAACCCTTTGAGAAGTGGGTTTTCTGGAATGTTTTTCTTTTTTACCCAGAAGTCTAAGAGAGTGTTATGGAACTGCATTTCTATCAGGTACCAGAGGTGATTGTTACATAAGTGCTAGAATATGCTCTGTGAGGGACATTCTAACTGCATATCTGTGAATAGGAACAACTTCAAAAGTTATACCTGGTGGACAATGAAGCTTATCCAAGAAGAAGTTAAATCGCCATTGTGTTGTGTTCCGGGGTTCTGGCCTTTGGCCAGAACAGTATTATTCATGGTTTTAACAGTTTCATGTTTTAAGATTTCATAGTTCATAGTTCATGTTCATGTTCAGTCATGGTTTTAACAGTTTCATGTATCAAGATTCCATAGTTCATAGTTTCATAGTTCATAGTTCATGTCACAGTTTTTGCATTTCATGTTTCACATTCCATGTTTTTACTTTTCCATGTTTTTGTTTTCGCCAGGTCTGCCATGCCACTCCACCGCTTGTCTGCGTTCCGCCCCGTGCCTTCGTTGTTGCACATTTCAGAGCTCTGGGTTGGCTTTGGTATTTCCCTCTTCCTTCTGTGCTGTGCTGGCTTCGGGCCTTTCTAAGCTTAATTGGCAATTAACTGTTTTTAAGTTACTAACATTTACTAACACTCACTGGGTGGTGTAATTCTTAGATAGGCACATTACTAATATTACTAATTTAGACAGGGAGTTTATTGTCATGATTCCTGCTTTGCTATTTCAAGATCTTGCTGTGCTTTTCTGTTCTTAACATTCATGCTTGCTTCCAAACTGCATACTTAATTGGTACTTAAGCTGAGCACGCTCATTCTCTTAATGAGCAGGTCATGTCATCCAATCTCTGTCCATGTCTTGATCTTGCCATGCCTCTTGTTTCTCTCTCTCCAGGTGTTACCCCTCATGTCATGATTTCCAAGCCTTTATCTGGATGCGGTGGAAGTTGGCTGGCAGACAGTGTCTCGCGTCTCGTTGCATGTGCAAGTTTAGCCAAGTTCTTGTTGTCAAGTTCCCTAGCATTTCTAGTTTCAAGTCTTGTCCTAGCCTCTTGTCTTGTGTGTATATATATATAGTCTGGTTATTTATTTTTCTTGTTCATCTTGCCTGGAGTTTCCAGTGCCTTTTGTTTTTTGCCATTTTGCATTCTTTGTTTATAGCTCTGAGTAGCATACCTTAGTTTGTTTTTTTGCAACCCTTTGGGCCAAGTTTTTTGTTGGCCCTCGTGCCTGTTTTGTTTTGTTTGGAAATAAATCCTCATTCCCTTCTCCCCGCATCTGGTGTCTTACTGATCCCATATCACATTGTTTGTGTGGAAAGTTGAATGTAGAAGGGCCATTTCAAATTCTGCAGTCCTTGCCTGAAACATTCTCAATTGTAAACTGTGAAACTGCTGTACTGGGAAGAGAATATTGATTTCTTACAGCAATTTTTTTTTTTGTCATAGAATATTCTGGAAGCTTCCATTTGAGCATTTGCACAGACAGCTAATCATGCCTGATCACAGTTACGGCATTGTTATAATTCAGGCACTGCTGTTCCAACTGTGACTATTACTACTAATACTGCTTCTACGAGCACTGCTACGACTACGACTTCCACTCTTTATACTAATGGGACACAGTTTGTGGAGCTCATTCTGGCTGACGACTCAAGACATGCCCACATTGCCACAGGTAGGAGGTGGGCCTCTGCCTGCCACGATGCAGCATCCCACTTGCCTGCTGCTGGGTAACATCCGACTTCCAACCCACCATCAACCTGAGTCTCTGAATCTCCTCCATGGGGAATCCCCTAGCAGTACCTGCTTCACGATATTCAAGCTCAGTAAGGCGCAGGGTGTCCCAGCATCAAAGCCTCAACGCCAAATTATTGCTGTATATATTTGTCGCTACTGCTATTAATGGTTCACATGTGAGTTGGCAGATAGAAATGTACAGCAACAACTACTACTGCTACCACTACTACTACTAATAATAATAATGGTGTTATATATAGGGAATACTTTAATGTGACTTTAATCTGGATGTGACTTTTAATAGTCACCTCCCCAGCATCACCCTGATGAAGTCGTGGGCTCCGGAGAAACAGACAGGGTCCGTGAGGGTGAAGGAATATCCGTGGGAACTGCGCCCGAGGGCTCTGCCCTGTCAGCCAGCCAGGACTCCTGGCACAATCTATTTCTACACTGCTCTGCTTGTCCCGCTCCCTGGAGGACAGATTTGCAGCTAATAACATCTGAACATCGTCTCAGGCCAACATGGCAGCTCCAGTCACCAGAAACTATCAGCAGTGCTGGCAGATATGGAGCAGAGGCTGAATGTACATGCGCACACACATGCACTCAAGCTCACAAGCACAGACACATGCTTCTGTGCATGTGCCATGTTTGTAAACGCAAGCATATACACACGCATTCATGACAACATCATTAAAGGCACTCATAAACATACACACATGTTTAATGCACACATGCATGCACATACAGAGCACAAATATAGTACATGGATAAAACACATATTCACCTTCTCAAGTTTGTACAGATGTCAGCATGCACAGACACACGCACTCACACACACACATGTACGTGTAATGCAACACACATACTTACACACACAGCTGCATATACACGCATACACAGTGGTGCCAAGCACATACTCACTGTTGTACGTGCTAGATCAGATCTCCTGAGAAGGTTACAGGTTCAACTCTTGAGTTGTGTCACAGGGGAACAGCTGTTCCAGCGATCGTACAGAGAAAGCATATGACCAGTAGACGATGGGGGTTGTATGCAGCACCCCACAGAGGTGTCAGCAAAGCAAATGAATCATAATGTTAAAAATGAACGGCAGCTGTGGGTACAGTTAGTGGACTTTGGCGGCATTGAGACGCTTTAGGAGCCGAGCCAGGGCCCAATATGTGGCCACACGTTATGCGGCAGTTTATTTTCTCTCTGAATTTTAAGATGCCAATTTGCTGTCGCAACCCGTGTATAATGGCTGGGAAACTTAGATCTAGGATAAAACGCATTTTTTTCCACAAATAAAATGTTTTCCTCGGAAAACATTTTGCAGTTTGCATGTAAAAGACACCAGTAAATGCCCACGCCGAAACTCTATCTTTACCTCTATTGTTAAACAGCTGACAATAGATTCAAATACCCCTTTTTCCCAAAAAAAGATTTATGAAATGCGCTTTGAACGATGCTAAACCACAATATTGCAGGTGCACAGTAATGCATATGCTGCACCAATAGTGAGAGCACAGGCTCTGATTTTATGCTTTGCATCCACATGCATAATTCATCCAGGCCACATTTTCAGACCAGTATGTACTATTGCCAGCATGTCATCATGAAGTCGTTCAGGTCATGGAGGAGTGATTAATGAGGAGTAAATTGGATGGCCTCTCTTGTGCGATGGTGTCCAGCATATGTCATTGTGAGTGCCAAACTGGGACTGCATTTTTATAGCTGTGTTGACACTTATTTATTAATTTTTTCGCGAATTAGCTTGGCTGGGGGGCTCTAAAACCACAATGGGTTTATTGTACCTGGTGGAATGAGCAGGCCGTAGCTCTTGTTCATTGGTTCAAGCAGGTTGCAACGTAAAGTCCCTTTTTTTTTAAACAATCAACTGAGCTCAGAGCACTACTGAGTATAGGCTCTGTTTGTTTTATTTATTTTTTTCACCACAAAGGTGCCTTTTCTACCCTTGAAAGTTAATGAATTTCTCCTTCCCCCCCTTCAAAAGGATCACTTTTATTTATTTATTTTTGATTTGTTCGGGGGTTTTGTGAAGCCGCGGTATTACGGAAGAAGGATTGACGTAAGGGCACACGAGAGTTTGAAAGGGGCGTTTGTTCTCTCTCCGATTTCCCCGTCGCCTTTACACTTCATTCGACCCGAATAACAGACAAACAAAAGGCCGAGTTTCCTTCCCCTTAAACCTGTCACCCAAATCACACAGGATAGGATTAGCTCCCCCTTTCCCATTGACAAGACATTATAAGCCAAAGCCACATACGGATCTTTCCACCTCAAATTTTTCTTTTTAATTCCCCACTGGTTTTCAATCATAGCCGAAATGTAAGCCACCACCAAGCCTCACCTGTCTCTTAATCGTGATCATTTTTGTTTGGTGGAATCCGATACCTATAAGGGGCTCATTGTTGAGAGCTTCGTGCTATGAGTTCGATGACCTCGCGAATGCTGATCTCTTTCCCTGCTCTGACAGATGCTGCCGTATTATGCACAATTAAACAGCAAATGAATTTCCTGCCTGATAAACACTAAACGCGCGTGTTTATAATTGCAAGGGATGTCGATAATGATGAAAATTCTCCCTGTATATCATTGTTGTTGGGCTGCTCTGCTCAGCACGTAATGATGGACCGCCATTGGCCTCCCTGCCAAGGTTTTTCTTTCATAGGCCAAACAAGGCGAGCAGTAGCTACTGGTCGTGCCAAAACAGATGCAGAGCAGCTGTTTATTTACTGTGTGCGGTGTTAATAAGCTTATTGGTGAGTCAAAAGCCAGGAATGTATTTTGAGGTCTGTGGACACGCCACTGTGAAGTAGTTTTGTGAGATATTGACATGACATGATAGAAGTTGATAATTCATCTCCAACTGAGCGAATCCACCCATTCTCTCTTTTTATGCATCTGCCGAACACAGTGAGCAGGAGGCATTCTGTTTTCTGGATGTCCATCCGTGTATGTGTCCTTCACATTGTTTGTCACATATACCTTGTCCGCGCTATATCTTCTTTTCACCAAAAACAGACATGGTAATTCCCCACAGAAGCTAGCTGAATTTATCAGGTTTTGGAGGTTATCAGGTTAAGGTCACATGAGGTCAGTTGTATGAGGGTGCCGAAGATCAACTTTTAGGATATAAACGAGCACGTTGCAGACATGGGGCATGTGGGGGATGCAACACCCAAACTTTTGCTGAAAAAATATTCCATCCCTCACACTTTTTTTGTGAGACCAAACGAGATTAAATAGCCATCATTAAGCTGGATTTATGGTTCTGCGTCGAACCGACGCCGTCACTACGCAGAGCCTCTGCGGCGACATGAGCCCCCACCGCAGAGCCTCTGCGTCGCCTGCCGTGCACCTCGAAAATTTTCTAACTGCACGTCAAAGCGACGCAGACCGCAAGGGCACTAATTGGTCCACTCTATTTGAGTCTCACGTGATTTCACGACAGGTACTTTGGAAACCTGACCCCATCTAGCAGTTTTTCGGTGAATTGCTTCGCGGCACAGCACGATGCAAAGATCCTCAATGCAGAACTTTGAAAGGTCCACTGTCCCCACATTGGTCACTCATTTTGAGTGACAGACCCTCCAGCCAATCACAGCAAATCCACCAGTTGGCATCGGTGAAGAGGGAACCTCAAGTCAGTATGCGTCAAGGATGTTTTATATTTCACTGGATATACAACTGGAAAATGGCCGCCCATTCATTTCAATGGAAATTGCTCAATGGCGCAGCACGCCGACATGGGGGCTAACTTCTGGAACCATGTGGACATGCGCTGTGTGACATTTTGCTCGCACATGCGTAGTGTGGGGCTCATGAACGCGCTGGTATCCGAGATGTCCATGACAATGACAATTTTAAAACCCAAATGCAATATAAAATGTTTTAAACAATTCTTATTTAACAGCAAAGTAATACTACTAATTTCAACTCAAAAATGTTGGCAAAATAGTTGACTTGCTGTTGTGTAACATGACATTGCTCAGGGGTGCGTTTCCCGAAATCACAGATGCTAACTGACCTAGTTGGAACCATTGACTGAGAATGGACGAAATGTGCCCCAGGCTCGTGTCCTCTTTAGTTCACCGATGAATAACCACATTAATAGAGTCAGACGATTCTTGCTTGTCAGCGTGCAAACTCCATTCAACACGATAAATTGAACAGACAATGCACTGCACGTGCCTGATAAACTCATATGGTTTAAAGTCAGGAGTCTTAAACTTTTGGCAATTCTGGCAAGCTAATTTACTACTCGCGAATGTAACTTAGCTTCGCGCTGGACCCATAACCTTTCCGTGGAGTATAGTAAAATGTGGGTCTACAGTGAAATTGTACTGCGTTATTTTTACCTTTGTTTTAAGGGTCCTTTGTATGTCTTTCCCCTGAGATATACAAGCCTCTTGAAGTGCATTGAACAGTTCATCCATGAAGTACTGCATGTCAGCGAACTGGAGGCCATGCCATTCAAACCCCCCCCCCCATTCCCTTTCCAATGCAGTCTGTCTTGATTATAATTAAGCTTTCCTGGATTGTATAAAAAAATGGTCCTGAGCATATGTCACCGCTTTCAGTGAGGAAACATGAGGGAAGATAGGTACTGTATTCCTCTAGTGAAGTTTTACAACTCTGCACTCCAAGCCAAAGAGAGTTCAAGCTAATATGTCAGCTTAGCAGCAATGAAGAATTTCTCACCCATTTGTATATGTGTGTGTGTTTGTGCGAATGTGTGTGAGTGTATCAGAGCAGTGCAATACCGTTTTCTCTTATCTCACTTTCATGACTTGGATACATCTACAATGTTGATCACAGACGGATGGCAAGGAATGCCCATTGCTCCACCCACTCACATCTGCTGCAGTACTAAATTCGGAGGAGACGAGAATGCGCTTTCATATGACGACCCGTTGGTGTAAACGTAGCCTGAATATAAATAAAAATTTTTGTCCTTACTGAGGAACGAGGCATCAATGATTTAAAAGAGAAAAATAAACAGTTTCAGCATCGATAATTTGTCACTGTCAAAAAAATTTATTCACGGATTAATCAGCGTGCCTTTTTCTATTATTCCCTATGGAGAAATTTCTTTTTGGCCACCATGGCCTCACGTGACTTGCAATATCAGCTTGACCGCTAAGCCCATATCGGCACGCGTTCCTCCAATTCTCCTTATAGGTCCATGGTATGCATTCAAGTCGCTATAGCGGTAGCCCATACTTTGAGCTTCAGAGGGATTCAGCAGCAGTCTGTCTCAAGGTGAAGTAGCAGCAGATGTAAATTCCTTTCTGCATGACACTAAATTAGTGAAGCAAAATTTGCTGTCACAGTGATGTAATGCAGTCATATCTACTTAATATCCATCACTTAATATCCATCATGATATGAAATAGGCACTCTGATCATCTGTGAGAGACAGCGGAATCACCTCAGCTAGCTTCTAGCTTCTAGTGTCACATTGCCCGCGAATTTCACACTATTAAGTTAGCAGCAAAATTTTTGAAAGCTAAATCGCATTGTTCAAGGACAAGTCATATAAACCCATTCGCTGTCTCAGTGTTGTTATGTTGTCATTATTATCCATGCATGAAATGGCTGTCTCTGCGAGAAACAGCCAAACAGAGCCAAACTGTGTTACTGTGAAGCTGGATAGCAAGCTGGGTATGATGTTAGCGCAAGTATGGTTAACGGTTCAGTTTTCTTGTCTACACAGATTTCGTCCTAATGTAAATAATGCGTTATTCTCGCTGATATTGCTGTTGGTTTCGGGTCTCTTACATTTCTTTCAATGGTAGCAGTGTTTTTCTAGCGTTTGTGAAGAAATGCCGCATGAAAATGAGGTAAAAGCCAATAAAACGCAAAAGTTCATGAATGTCAAATCCCGCCTTTGTAGTACCGCTTACGTCATTTACATGTGAGGTAAGCATGGTTTGAATGGCACACGAAAAGCGACATTAGCAGGTTACAAACCACAGTTAAAAAGCCGGTTTTGCATCACTATAAGATTTTATTTATAATATAAAGATATATAAGATATAATATTTAAAACCTTTAAAATTCAATCCTATTTTGTTTTCAGATGGTCCCAATCAATACTCACAAAACATCAAAAGTGCTTGGTGTGAAGTTGTATCGTGTTCCCAAAATGAATGAGCTTAAGTCTTTTCCCTATTTTTACTTGTATTTGTATACCCCAGCCTGGCTCTCAATTTGGAAAGACTGCTGGTAATTAATGTACTTTGCTTTAGAACACGTTGTAAATACTGATTTAACAGATTATCTTGATCTAGCTGAATTGTGGCAATAGGAAATGCTACCGCCACTAATAATGAAAAACTTGTCGCTTCCAGTAGCTCAGTTCTACTGGATAACCCTTAACCTAACCCAGACCCCAACATTAGCCCATGATCTAACCTAACTGTACCCTTTTAAGAAATAGAATAGGGTTATTATGGCCTGAGCCCAGCCCACTCTATGGTTCTGGTTCTGGAGAGGTACTCGCTAACTACTGGAACCGCTAACTAATGTGAGTACACACAGTGTGTTGTTCTGCTTCGATTTAGTCCATCAGAAAAGCCCATGGGATGCATTTTATCTGATTCTGATATCAAGGCCAGGGACTGGCCTGATTCATATCTC
This sequence comes from Gymnothorax reevesii, assembly GCA_029721435.1. NCBI lineage: Eukaryota > Metazoa > Chordata > Actinopteri > Anguilliformes > Muraenidae > Gymnothorax > Gymnothorax reevesii. The sequence continues at coordinate 22,831,616 of CM056574.1, read as the reverse complement.
AGCAGGATAAATTATAAAAAAGGATTAATAAGCACAAATTAGAAATTAGACTCACACTGTGCAGTCTGCAAAGTATCTGGACAGTGGCACTGCCTGAAAAGGGCCGCAAATCATTCACATGCATAAAAACACAGGAAATTACATTTAATAGACTCTGTTCTTTAACCTCACAGTCATTATTTTTAAATTAAATGAGCTGGGTTGCACAGCCATTGAAAATATTGTATTTCTGTCCAGATACATACAGCCTAAATAGTACAACAAAAGCTATAATGCAAGGAAACACATACAATCTGTAAGTCATTTAGTGGTGGATTAGTCAAGAGCTTATCTTATTTTTCCTTCAGACAATGTGGAATTGGAACAGATTTGAATTTGGATAATACTGAATTAAGTTCGAACTGGAACAGTAAAACTGCCAATTAATTATCCCGAGAACAGTTCACACTAATCCCTGTAAAGCTGCCTGGGTTAGGATTCTTCTGTTCAAGAACAGATGATGGACAAAATATCGAAACCTCTGAAAAATGGCTTAACCCTTTGTGCCTGCCTTAAAAAAAGTCATTTTTGACTTGTGATTATTTTATAGTCTCGCTTTTTAACCTTTCCTGATTGTTGTATCATCTGACAGCTTAGAAAAATGAACTATGTACAGACCGGTGACAAGTTGAAGTGAAACACCTGAATAAATTTGCAGACAAACATTACACATTTTTTATCCGATAGTTTGGGTTCACTCATCCTCTTGGAGGCAAAAAAGGTCACGACAAATCAGTAAAGTCTGTCCATGTCACCTTTATATCCTCTGATGAAGCTCTCCTATCATGGGGGGGTCGTCTCTTCCAGGATCACAGTGAACCAAACCTCACGAGGCACTAGGGGTCACTGAATGGCTTTATGAATATTAAAGTGATCCTGAACACTCTCCACCGCCTTCACCGTAACCAGATCTCAAACAGAATTAACTCATATCGGAGATCCTGGAATAACTTGCTAGACAGTGCACCTTTATCAAAACGCTAAATGAGGAAATATCTTTAGGATGAAATGTCATCAATCCCTTCATTATAGATGTTCACTTGTGGACTGTGCCAAAGTGTGGTAAGCTGATCTGGCTGCTTTTGGAAGCCCAATACCTTACTAAAACTGTTTTTGTGAACTATTCCTTCAATTTTCACCGATCTGTAGATTTGTTTGATACAATTAGCAATTATTTATTTACTATTTATGTTTATTTGCACTAATTTGGATGCATAACAATAAATATGAATTAAACTGTCAGAAAAGTATTCTTGTGCATTCAATTTACACAATTCAATTTACAGTAACACCCGCCTCCGACAGAATCTGACCAGCTTTCTCATTGTAAATTTCGATCCCATTCAAACTCCTTCCAGTGAGAAATGCCGCCAGTCTGTTAAAATTCAGCAGGATCAGAATTTATTGTAATATCAGAAACTTGTTAAGTTGTACACAGAATTCTTATTTGACAACTCAAGGAAGCGAAATGCAAAAATAATCATCATAGAAACTATATCATCATTGTTCCAAACTGAAAGATTTTCAGGAAGGCCCATGCTACAGAGTTAAACTTCAGAGTCTCTGAACTCCAATTACAAAATGATCAACACTGGTCCTATTAATTTTAATGCTAGTTAGCAGCCCATGTCTTTGTAAAAGATGACTTATTGGCAGCACTTAGCTTGGTTTGTCTCTGACGTGAGGTAAGGATGTTAGGTTTCCAAAATGGCTGGTGTTGTTAGAACTCTAGTGTCTTCCTAATTAGTTCCAGGAGTCTGTGTGAGTTTTGCAGTTTGTTCCAGTTAATTGATTGATTGTCTTTTAAATCCCCTATTCCCTCAGCGTGATCAACTATGGCCACTCCCAACTGTCTGACTGTCCTGTGCAGATAAGTTTCTGATCTTGTCTCAGTTGTGGCTGGATTGTCTTACTCTGGGTTACTCCAACGCAGGGACTCTCAAATCTGGACCTTGAATACAAATGCAGTCCTGGTTTTCTTTTCTGTCAGTTTGTAATTAACTAAATGATTGGCAATGCTGATTGGCCGGACTGGCTTCGCGCTTGACTCTCAGGTAAAGGGATAGTGGGAAACCAGCAGTTTTAGAACCTCGAGGACCATGATTTTAGGAGTAGGACTCTAAAGATTTTCGTTAACCTCTTAGCCCAAATTCTAGTTATCCTCCCTGGTGTCTGTAGCAGTCAGCTAAATTATTTAGGGGTCTATTCTCCCATGCGCATAAGTAGAAAAAAGCACGTAGCTACGCACTTTTCATCCTAAGCGTATTCTTCCCTCGACTTAAGTCTGTGCATTACGCGCCCTGAAGGCAGTTACGCACCTGGGGTGGAGCAAGGCCAAAATCAGGGCTTTTCCGGGCTTTTCTGAGGCAAAAAACGCTTACGCGTATTCTCCCCCTGGCTTACACACTTTTCCTGTTAAGCGCTTTTTAGGGCTGTATTAAGGTCAAGCGCCAACATAAGGCAAAATAGGATATTGCCTTTGATGTCGGTTATAGGCCGAATTTTAACATTCATTTTATTTTATTTAACGTGGTAAAGGTTGAGACATTCAATGTTAGATTATTCCTCCTTATTTCCAAACTACATTGCTCATAGCCATAATAAATTATCAAACGTAATCATCACATGACATTCGCAACAGCCTCTTCTCCAATTAGTTCAATTACAAACGCATAACAATTAATTAATACGAGTATACATAAGACCATCATTCTACCATGCCCTCAAAATCTAAAACCAAAATGCCAGTCCTGCATTTGCTTGCATTCTTGCGTGAATGGGAAAGAGTAAGAGGAGCGCGCCGAGCTCGAAGATGACCACGCATAAATCGGCTTCGTTTGGACATCCTGGGACTAACAAACATCGCGTGCATCCAGCGCTTTCGTCTGGACCGTGTATGAGGCAATCATCGGTCTTTGCCGACTTCTGGATGAACAGCTATCCAGCCGCAGCAATTATGCACAAAACATACCCGTGGTCAACTGTGCTGTCGCTCCTGGCATCTGGGTCGTTCCAGAGAGTGGCTGGTGATGTCATACACATATCACAGGCGTCTGTGTCAAGGTATCTGAAACAGTTGGTTGACGCTATGCTGCATGGGGGTTGTGGTTCTACTGGGTCGCCATGTTCCCCAGTGTTGTGGGAGCCATTGATTGTACTCACGTTGCAAGCAGAACCCCTTCCACTAATAAGAATATGTAGAGAGACCGAAGATGTCGGCACAGCATTAATGTTCAGGTTGTGTGCGATCATGATACGCGCATATTAAGCATCTGCGCCAAATTCCCAGGCTCGGCCAATGATGCCTATCTATGTACTGCACAACTGCTTGAAATGCCAAAAAATACAATCAATATTTGAAACCATATTAAGCTTGTTTCCAGTATTTATCAAAGTGATACTTTGAGTTAAGGCAAATAAAAATTACCATTTTACGAAACCCTCCTTCATCTGTATCCACACCAAGTTCTTCCCCATGCACTTCCACTGCATAAAGAGTGGATGCCACCTCCTCCTCAGTGCAGTGAAATGCACCGAGGATGATGGTTGCTCACCACCTATTGCGTGCACACTTCTCCGGCGTGCAGAGAGCCTGGCTTTTACAGTGCCCCGCAGATTTTTCTGCATGCGGGGTAAGAATCCTTTGTTTGTTAAAGCGTTGCCTTGTCCTTTAGTTGCAAACCTGATTTTCAAGCGCGCAATTTCTAAATGAGATCATATAAACTGTGTTTGATTGTTATTTTTGCGTGACTAGAACATTCTCTTTACTTCTTCTTCATCCCTGTTTTCCACAGAACAAACAGGCTGGTGTAGGAGGGGCACATTTTCAATACTCTGATTAGGCTGGTTGAGAAGCGCTAAATTCTTTATTTATCATTTCATTATCGCGGCAATTAATTTGTTTGCATAGCTTTAATGCCATGGTGGCTAGAATAAGAAATAAGAAAGAGATGTCGGCATTACTTCTTGTAATTGGCACCGACATACATAAGCCTACTATTACAGGCGCATATCGTCGGCCTGCTGATGAAACCTTGTATCTTCAAAATTATAAAATTCAGAGGGAAATAAATATATATATAAAATTAAAAAATAATAATAATATAAATTGATAAATATAATTTAGAATAAAAAAAGTTTAATTCTGGATGTAAGAATAGTGGACATACAAGTTTTTTTTCTTATCAGTTTGGAGATACAAGGTTTTTTTAAGCATCCCCACAATATTCAAATTTAAAGTCTGGTTTGCGTTTTCCGTGGACCACAACTGCATTTTCATGGTTTATCAGAAAATCCTTGTTCCATGTTTACCTGATAGCCATAATCAATGAGCTTTGTACAGAGTCTGCCTCTCTTTTGGATCAGTCACACCTCTTTCATAAGGCCGCCTACATTCTGAAGTTAAGTGCTGTGGGCGTGATCGAAGCGAGTAGGGGAGAATACGCGTAACTCAAAAGCGCTTAACTCGAATCGCGTAAAAAAGGACTTACGCACTAATGGGAGAATAGACCCCTTTGAAAACAAATTACTTGGTACAGCAGGTTCTCCAAGGATTCTTTCATTTCTCCTCATCCTCCTCATTATAAATGTGCCCTGGTGGCTCCGCCTCGATCCTGCAATTGGCTCCCCCTCTGCCCAGTTTGTAACAGGTGTCTGGGTCATAAAAAAGACAAAGTTATTTGAAGTGGCAAGGGAAAAATTACGATGACATACAGCAAACACCAAGAAACAGCAAGAGCTTTTTTGTGTGGTGTCTCCCAACTTTATTATTTTAAATGTAAAGGACTTTGAGCTGCGAGTATTTTATGAAAAGTGCTGCATAATAAAGTTATTAATATTTATAATATGAAAATGGCAGTGGCCACAACTCTAAGCTCTCAGAAAGACACACAGATGGACTCTTGGTTCAGTAGTTACCTACGACCACTGAACTGCTGCTCAAGCAAAGAATTCAATAAATTCATATCTTAACCTGTTTAAAGAAAAAATATTATGTTGTGAGCTTCTTAAAATTGGTATTTATGTTGGGTCTTCATGTTTCTGGTGACTTTCCATCTTCCCTGTATGAAATATTTAAACTGTTCCTGTTAAAGGAATAATAGAAGTTTTCAGGCACTCGAGACCTCTGATTATATTCCTGCATTAACTATGACCATGAGCAAGAGCAAATTGCAAGAAAATTTTCCAAACAAGCTCACTCTCCTTAAAGCGGTTTGTAACAGACTCTGTAAGTGTTGTTTTAACTCTGAACATTCTACTGTGCCCCACAGAAAAGAAACCTATAAGAGACATTTCATAAAACCATAGTTTGGAGCAATGGATTACTTCCTGACAGCCTATTCAGTCATAAGATATTTTTTTCAAAATGGAAATAGACATTCACACATTGTCTTTGCGTTAGAAGCGCAGCCTTTTGGTTCCTCGGGATACATTTAATTCATGAGACAGCGTGTGAGTGTTCTGTCTAACCACGCATGAAGACATAAAGCGATCAAAAGCAGTTTAACAGAGGGCCTAATCCATCATAGTTCTTTTTTTTAATTAGTCTTGGAGCTGCAAATTTTTTTTTCTCAGGGATTATCCATTTCCTGCCATGAAATATGCTAAAACCACAGTGCCTCAAAGCATCCCTTATGGCTGTTTGAGATTCAGAGAAAACTTCACATCAAAGCTGTATCAGTGAGGGGTGGACACCATGGGCCGTCCTCCAGACGGGCAGAGAGGACGGGCAGGAGTTTTGTGCATTAGCCACTTCCTTATTTTCCACTTTCATCGGCGGGCTCGCAAAGCTGTTATGATAGAGAGACGCCCCATTTTCAACAACCATCGTGAAAAATAGGATCCCAGCCAATGCTGTAAGCTGTTATCAGTAATGTACTGCAGCATCTATACACACTGAGGACAATAAAGATGGTGAAAACAGACGTGGCCGGGAACCGAGGAATAACTGGATTATACATAAACTCAGGTTTCCGGATTATAAATAGAATTAGGTTTTTAAAATGATATGGATATGAGTTTAAGATGCGTCATGAGGCCTTACATGTGGTGATTTTGGTTAAATTGAATCAGAGGTTTTGATCGTGTTCAACCAAGGCATAGCATGGCAAAGGAAAACATTAGTGAGACCCTATCCTCACTGACTGTACTGACCCAACCAACTGTTTGTCATCTCCATAAACTCAGCCAATCACATCTCTATCTCTGAAAAACATCTCTCATTGAGTGAGTCTCTACAAATGTATGTGGCATCTCATTGTAGACAACCGTATGTGCCCAAACCAAGGAAAACTACCCCAGAGCAAGGCAGTTATTCTCTTCATATCTGCCTGCCGTGTTGTCTGCATCCTGTCAAAGATAGTAAATAACTGTGTGTGTGTGTGCGTGTGTGTGTGTGTGTGTGTTTGTGTGTGTTTGTCAATAGTGGACGAGGAATTTTTTCTGCGACAGAAAAAAAGACTGTCCCTGTCAATAATGACCCTACTGATCCTGCTAATTTTCTCAGGAGAGCAGACCAGGGTAAAGAGAAAAAAACAGCATCACTTCAATTTCTTCTCGACTCTGTGTCTCTCGCTTGCCCTCCTAATGAGTCCAGAGTGAGTGAGCGAGGAAGTGTGTCACTCTATAGCTGTACGTTCCTTAACTGACACATTAACCTGTTGCTTTAAAAGACGACAGCAAAAGGAATACCAACATTATTATTATTATCCCCCGCCAACACGAAGTGGGAGGGGGATATAGGTTTGACCTCTGTCCCCATCCGTGTGTGCGTGCGTGCGTCCGTCCGTCTGTCCGAGAGAAAGGGGACAACCTTTCTCAGAAACTATTACAGATAGGACAACCAAATTTGGTGAGTAGCTTCAGACCATAAAGGCCTTGATGGAGTTCAAAAATAAGAAGCAAACGATTGGCGGAAGATGTTGTAGATCATGTCGACTTGTTATTATTATCCGCCGCCAACTCGAAGTGTGAGGGGGATATAGGTTTGACCTCCGTCCGTCCGTGCGTGCGTGCGTCCGTCCGTCTGTCCGAGAGAAAGGGGACAACTTTTCTCAGAAACTATTACAGATAGGACAACCAAATTTGGTGTATAGCTTCAGACCATAAAGGCCTTGATGGAGTTCGAAAATAAGAAGCAAACGATTGGCGGGGGATATGGTAGATCATATCGACTTGTTATTATTATCCCCCGCCAACACAAAGTGTGAGGGGGATATAGGTTTGACCTCCGTCCGTCCGTGCGTGTGTGGGTCCGTCCGTCCGAGAGAAAGGGGAAAACTTTTCTCAGAAACTACAAAAGTATTACAGACAGGACAACCAAATTTGGTGTGTAGCTTCAGACCAAAAAGGCCTTGATGAAGTTCAAAAATGAGTAGCACACGATTGGCGGGGGATGTTGTTGAACATATCGACTTGTTATTCTTATTATTATTCTTTAGAATAATAATAAAAGGAAAAGCATTAATAATATTCTCTTTTACTAACACATTTACACACACACACACACACACACACACACAAGCATGCATGCTCACACACTCAACCCTTGTTCTGCCTCTAGGCCAGTGCTTATGGAGCTGCTGGGTAATGGCATATTGACAGTGGGCACATAGGAATGTAAGTGTGGGTCCTCTATATATCGGCAACCGGCAGGACAAGGGTTAAAACAGGCTTTTGTGTGAACATTTCTTTCTCTTAATCTATTTCTATCAGGCCGCCTTCCTGGCACTATGAGAGTCAGTCACATATTTACAACAATTTTATTCCACTCCAAGGAGTGTTCTCCATTCATTTGCAATTGTCTATAAAATGACACTCAGCGGAATGTGTGTTGTAAAAGATTTAGTCTCTTGGTCAAAGCATTTAGCGTGCCAGTGCCTCTGCTTGTGTGTATTTCCTGAGGACAATGATGCAACGGCTCTGAAATTATGACTGGCCATGGAAAGAATAAAATCGAATAAAAATAAATGAAAATTTAAAATCTCTCTTTTTCTTTCTCTCTCTCTCAAACCCTGGGCTCTCATACCACAAAAAATGCAGTGAATTTTTTGAGTAAATAAGTATCTAACATGAATTTTCAGCAAGTTTCAGTACCGTGACACATAATAATTCTTGTCTATCATTAAAAATACAGAAAACGATTTTTTCATTTTTGAAATCCTTTCTCGGTATCAGTGTCTGTAAGGGGCATTTTCTTTTGATCATAAATGTTTGTTTTTATGTAATGCATGAATGTTCACTTATAGCGCTCAAAAATCAGCATTCTGTTGACACACAGTCTTATAGTGCAATGAAGGAGATACATTTCAAGTGTAATGTCAAAAATTCTTGATGAGCACTTGACTGAAAGATTCCTGAGCAAATATACTGCAGCATTTCAGGCAGTATATCAGTCATTTCAGATAATGAAGACCCCCTGGCTCCTCAAAAAAATCAGCTGCTGCGGTCGACATTCACAGAAATAGAAAATTAATTACCACTGGCGTTACATGCCAAAGAGCAGGCCCGGCTTCAGGTGGTCACAATGGGGGGCTGCCACATGTGTCTGACAGGATGCCCATCAACTTGTGAGGGTGAAAATAGACTGTGGCCACCATACCAGCCTACGCCGGAGTGACATGACTGGGAGGAGGCTTGGACTGAGCCCAGAAATGTGTTAATCACACAGCATCACTACTTGCCAGATCCTGACAGCCCTAATGTTCTGGGCGAAGAGAGAGAGAGAGAGAGAGAGAGAGAGAGAGAGAGAGAGCAACATAATATGTCATCCTCGGGCCTGACTTACCGCGCAAGCTAAATCTATTTGCGATTTTGAAACGAGTAACACAACAAAGGGTTGGTCTGAAACAAATACCATGACCAATCATTGGCCACGTTATTGCAAATCCCTTTGGCACATTTGGCTCAAATGCCGCTACCAACAAGTGGCACAAAACAAGTTCAATGTCAAATGAATGGTTTTGTTATTGATATATTGTGAGCTTCATGGTTTTGCGCATTCTAAAGGCCTTTGTAAATTAGCCCCTCAGCTGGAAGCGGAGCAGCTGTGGCCAAAATGAAAACCTATCGCCATTTTGAGTGCTTCCAATTACGCTGAATGCCCTCTGGGTTCTGAGCATCTACAGGTAGACTAGAACAGACTAGTGGCCTGTACCCAGACAGAAAGGCCAACTGTCCATGTAAACGCCAATGGCTGCATTGAGCACTTGATGCCAAACTGAATATGCTATGTAACCATCGGCAACCTTTGTCATAACGTTAAGTGACAACTAAATTCGTAATACTCTCTTCGATTTGTGAGTTTAGATGTCTTTGCTCCAAAAATATAATTGAGCCCTCATTTGAAATCTCCCCGCATCACACGTGCTAAATAAATATCAAAAATAAAACGCCTCAGCTCAGTGCCACACATTCAGAGACCTGACTTTAGACCCAGGCTCTCCTTGAAAGGGCCTCAGATGGCAAACAAGCAGCTGTTTACTTCCCTTCTCTCATGTTACTATCGTATCAACAGTAATTTAATTTTGTCCCAAGACGCCCAGAGTTCGGCCACTCTGCTGGGGAAAATCAATACGGGCTGTTTGATCCACCTCCGGCACTTGTCTGGCTCAGTCATTTAAGACCAGCAATGTCGGATGAATGAGTAATGAGTCCAACCAGAAAGGTAAAGACCCTGAGTAAATGTTCATCTTTTCTGTCTTTCTCTCTCAATCAAAGCAAACGCAGAAGTTATTTTTTCTTTATCAGGAAAAATTTGTTCGGGGAAATACATCACTTAGTTTGCCAGGCTGACACTCAACGTCAGTAAATCACGGCAAATCGAAGGTCTTCCGCTGAGAGGAAATGCTTGTGTCACTTGACCCCATTGACTAAAAGAGGCAAGTGTTTCGGCCAAGGGAGTATGGTAGTTGCACGCAGGCCTACAACTGCCACTTCAAATCCACTCTGTTTAGGCGCTTGTAAATCAGGGCACTTGAATTCATTATATTCACATTTTTGATTTTGCTCTAATTAGTAATCCCCCAGTTTGCCTGCTAATCCTCGTTCATTTTGGCAATCCTCCCTGCCAATGCCGCTTCTGAAGTGCTTTTGCTGTATTCATATTGACTTAGCCCTCAGATGCTTGAGTTCTGTATTCATGATTCAAAAGAAGAACACTTCTGTTCAGTTTTTACTGCCAGACTCAGGTCATGTAATTAAGCAGAAGGGTTTTATGACAAGGTCATGCCGAATGGACACATCCCTCCCTCTGTGGCTGTACTCACAGACATGAAGGCGAGTTTGGGGATTTGTGGAGGCCAGTCATGTTCTGCTAAGCTAGTCTGGACAAAATATGAAAGGAACTTGGTCAATGAGGCACCGTCATTACCAAACAGAAGAGGACTGAGCTAAAATTTGCTAAATGCCAAAAACTCTGTGATAAGAGCATCATGGAGTTTTCCCACTTTTACTCCTTTTGTGTAAAGACTCCATTAGAGATACAGGATCAGAATTTGTTTGTGATTGGCAATGCAAAGATAAGTTTGCAAAGTATACAGTACAGGCCGAAAGTTTTGACACACCTTCTCATTCGATGCGTTTCCTTTATTTTCATGACTATTTACATTGTAGATTCTCACTGAAGGCATCAAAACTATGAATGAACACATGCGGAATTATGTATGTATCTAACAGTTGTCCAATGGGGCTGTCGGCTGTGTATCAACCTGACTTCTGCACAACACGACTGATGGTCCCAACCCCATTGATAAGGCAAGAAATTCCACTAATTAACCCTGACAAGGCACACCTGTGAAGTGAAAACCATTTCAGGTGACGACCTCCTGAAGCTCATCAAGAGAATGCCAAGAGTGTCCAAAGCAGTAATCAGAGCAAATGCCTTAATCACAACTGCCCGCATGTTTTTCAAGGACGCGCGGTTTCTGCGTTTTTTCGGGGTTGGAAAAAAACGTAGAGATCCGTGGCAGTTTGCACAGGGATTCGCACTACCTTCTTGCGGAGACTGTGAGTGTTCAATACGTCCTGTCCACGGGCTGCCTGTTGCAGCGAGAACGCAGAAAATAATGTGCATGCACATTTTCGGCCTACGGCTTTAGCGTGCTGTCTACAAACTCGACATTTCGTATGAACAACCTGCGTTCCCCTTGCGTTTTTCCCAAGTTTTCCAAGATTTCTGCCCGTAAACCACCCGTACAAGCCCGTAAGGCCAGTTCCACATGTGTTCATTCATAGTTTTGATGCCTTCAGTGAGAATCCACTATGTAGTCATGAAAATAAAGGAAACGCATTGAATGAGAACGTGTGTCCAAACTTTCGGCCTGTACTGTACTTGGAATGACAGTGGACATCATATTTATTGCGTAATGGGGAAAAGGTAATGAGGAGTGCTCTGTACTCTTCTGCGGGCCTTGATTTTGAATATGTGTCCTTATCTACAACCTCAATTCCAGAAGAATTGGCATAATGCCTGAAATTGAAATAAAAACAAAAAGCAGTCATTTGCAAATCACTTTTAAGCTGTGTTCAGTTGGAAAAAGTGCCAAAACAAAATAACACGTCTTAAGTGATTAAGTTCATCGTTTTTGAAAATATTACCCGTTTTGAAATGTGATGTCAGCAACATGTTCTGATGAAGTTGAGACAGGTCCATGTAATATCACCTCTTCTTTTAATGACACTCAGTAGTCATCTTGAGATGAAGTACACTAATCAGAGTTTTGAGAGCAGAATGTCTTCCCATTTTTGGCCGATATAGGTCCTCTGTTAGTCAATAGTCAGACGTCCCTGCTGTTGTATTTTACGTTTCATAATCCGCTGCTAGTTCACCGTGGCCTACAGGTCTGGGCTATAGGCAGGTCTGTAGTGTTGGCCCTGAAATGCACAAAATCTGAAAGGCACATACAGTCATTCCAAATGAGTGTGCACCATTTTGCATCAATTATGTCTTCACAGATTCACAAACTGCCCATGCTGAGTGCAAAAATGCAGCCCCAGACCATGACAGACGCTGGCTTTGGAACATGTTACCGATGACAGTTGGGATGGTCCATCTGCTCTTTGCCTTGAGAACTGAAAGTCCATTATAATCCGAAACAATTAGAAACACAAACATGTCAGATCAAAGAACTCGTTTCTCCCTGTTGGTCTATTTCAGATGAGCTTGAGCCCAAACTGGTGTTTGTTTGTTGATTCCACCACTTTTCCAATCACAGGTCCCAGCCATTTTGGAATGTGCTGCTGGGATGAGATTTAGAATTTGCAAATATTACAAAAATCAATGCATTTGAAAGGGAGATGCTTTAAATATTTTCTCTTTCTGCTGTTCAACTACGAGTAGGAAGAATATATTTTTCAAATCACTTCAATCTGTTTCTATTTGCATTTCACATGCAGTCCCAGTTCTTGTGGAATAGAGGATGTGTGAATGCAAGAATTCAGTAAAGAGCATCCGTGTCTTTGCGGCCTGACTTCCATCAACACGCATTTGTATATATATTTTTTTCTTCAGTATAGCCTCACACTTAATCTGTTCTACCATACTGACGTGACTTATTTACAACGAGCAATCAATTAGTGACAATATGTGATCTCAGAATGTCGTTTATTAATATTAACAAAATGGCAGTTCCTCTTGATGTCAGGAGGACATTTAACAAGACAAGTTGGCTATCTTGTTTATGGTTTATGCGCAAAATTTTGGGCAAAGAGCAACGACTGATGGGCAAAGCTCACTTGGCAGGCCGACCAATGGTGTAACTTCATCACTCACTCACTCAAGCACGGACATCCGCGAATGTAGGGCAGGACCATGCCAGTCAAGGCGAAAAAGAGCTCAAGGATAAAGGTGAAAGGTGATGCCTAAATGGTACAGAGTCTCTGCTCTTCTCCCTGTGCAACTCAGGGCCATCCTGGCTCGTCAGATACTGAGGCTTTCGCCCCCAGTCGTCAATACACAATGAAAATAGAGCGCTTTGGCGTCCTTATATGACAGCACTGCCAAGCGGTTATGTTTAGCCACCGTAACAACTTTTTGTTTAGGCACTAAAACCACTTGCTTGTGTTTAGGGTTGAGTTTAGAATTACGGTTAGGTTTAGGCACTGAAACAATTTAAATATGTTCAGGTTTGGGCTTTGGATTATGGTTCAGGTTAGGTATAAGCATTTGAACTACTTGAGTATGTTTTGGCATCTAAACTCCATGGTTAAGTTTAGGACTCGGGTTGGGATTGGCATTAGGGATACAATTAAAGTTTTGATGATGGTTACGGGTTGGAATGCCAAGAACTTAGACTACATTTTCCACAATGAGTATGGAAGAGCACAGGCTAGTGCCACCATTTTGTAACCAGGGATCCTCGGGTGTGATTCCCGACAGATACATCTTTTACTCATGGGACCTCATGTCGTCAAAGACTGATGCAGTTAGTTTTGTATTGAAGTCTATGGGGATGTAAATGGCGCCCAAAACTGATGCGAAAAGTTCCCTTTTCTGCATCTATATTGACACCCAGGGCATCTGCTCAAACGTTGCTTCATGAAGCCCAGGGCATGAGATCAGCCTGCCCTGTGACATGCGTGCAATCCTCATCTAATAAATGGTAGCAGGCGTCGAACTTCATGCCGCTAACCTGACTGACCTCACAGGAATTTAGTCTTCCTTCATCTTCCTCAACCCTTAGCTCTTCTTCTCCTCTCCCTGTGATTTAAGACGTCTTACAGCCGACAATGAGTCGTTGGAAATAATTCCCTCTGTGGTCGATACTTACATGTGGACAACCAATTACAATTAATATCGACAGACCCCAGCAAAAATCACAAAGCGTAGCAGGAACTGTACGACACAGGTTGAAGCTGGCCTCTCGGCTCACGGCAGTTATTTTGAATAATCTTTTAGCAGCGTGTCTCTGCTTGAGGGAGAAATTATTTATTTTGATTGAATGTATTTCACTCACAGTTGATGTAGTCCATTTGTCAGCTGACTGATTGAGACATTCCAGATTTTAGCTGAGCAGATGAATTTTAGCTTCTGGGACACAGGCCTGCAAAACATTCTTGGGTATACTGACATACATATGCTGCGTGTCTGATTTGACAAGCATTCGTTATACATCAATGAGTGCTGATTGTTGCGCTAGTCGAGCTAAAAAGTTTCTCCGTGGCTCATGTTTACCCTCCAAAACTTTACATATAATTTCTGCCTGTCATTAAAGTGACGTTTGAAATTATACATGTAAAGTCACTTGCCAACTTTGTTTATCAAGGCTAGCCGTAGGAGTTTTGCCAAAGCAGAAGAAAGAGTTGAATTATTAGGTGCAATTTAATTTAAATGCAACTGCAGTTTAATTCAGTGGCCCAGCAGCACATAAAAATAACCCACAGTGGTGGAGTCATTGTCTCTCCTCTTAAGGCAGACTTTTAAAGTCACAGTCAACACTGATGGAATTTCCTGGGATGTTATTAAGACTTATTGTTACTGTTGAAAAGAATTTAGATTGCGCACAGCCACTTGTGATACGTTTATCAGTTAGCTTCGGAGCCGGCAAAAAGAATTTGAAGCATGCCATCCATGATGTAATTGAAAGACTAACTGAAAACCAGAAAAGGAAATGACCAGTGAAGTATCTGACCTGTGCGGAATGTTTTGTTCTTTTTTGTGACGTGAAGTGACATATTTTAGCCTTATGAATGTGTTCTCAGACAATTTGTGGAATGGTCTTTTCATACTGTTATCCTTAACAAAACATTCAGCTAGCTGGAATCCTACTCAACCATTCGAAATAGACAACAAAAGAAATAAATTATTGGGTTTATGTGAAAACATGGACAGTGTTTGAATGCGATATTACTCAGCATAATGGAGTTTTAATAAGCATGATGATTCATTCATTTATTTATTGTGCATAATAACAGTGGAATAGAGCTGAGGGTAGCAGTACTGACTCATAGCAAGATGTACTTGAATTTGTGTGGATTTTCTTTCAGAACACACAACTTTCCTGACACAGTCCTCAGAACTGCATGTCAGGTGAATTGGTGACTCTAACTTAAATCAGTGAGTTTCCAAAGGGCCCAACTTTAATGAGTTAGAGGTCTGCATATCTTATAACAAAAAGGGAAACTTTCTTGTAATGTCTGCCAAAAGTATCCCCATGACACTGTCTTGAAAAGAAAACTAATAAACTAAAAATATATGAGTCATAACATATGGGCGAAAAAATAAATCTTTTTTTTTTTATTTCTTAAAAAAAAGAGTGTTCCTTGGAGTTGGGCCCTTTGGAAACCCGAGGATTCAATTGCTCATAGATATGAGTGTGTAAGTGAATGGTGTGGTGTCCCAGCAATGGATAGGCTAATTATTTATAATTCTTCTCTTCCCTTGACCATGTGATATGGAATCAGTAAGACACCAGAAGCGGGGTGAAGGGAAATGAGGATTTATTGAAAACAAAATAAAACAGGCACGAGGGCCAACAAAAAACTTGGCCCAAAGGGTTGCAAAAAGACAAACTAAGGGGTGCTTCACAGACCAAAGAACTAAAGAGCTAAAAAAGGCAAGAACAAAAAACCACTGGAAACTCCAGGCAGAAATCCAAGAAAAATAAATAACAAGACTATGGCTATATATACAAGGGCTATGAACAAGACTTGGAAACAAGGACTTGAAAGCGTGACCATGAGCGAAGACTTGTACATGAAACGAGACTTGAGACACTGTCTGCCAGCCAACTTCCACCGCATCCAGATAAAGGCTAGAAATCAAAGACATGAGGGGCGACACCTGGAGAAGGAGAAACAAGAGGCATGGCAAGATCATGACATGGACAAGATTGGATGACAAGACTTGCTCATTAAGAGAATGAGCGTGCTCAGCTTAAGTACCAATTAAGTATGCAGTTTGAAAGCAGCATGAATGTTCAGAACAGAAAAGCACAGCAAGATCTTGAAATAGTAAAGCAGGAATCATGACAATAAACTCCCTGTCTAAATTAGTAATATTAGTAATGTGCCCATCTAAGAATTACACCACCCAGTGAATGTTAGTAAATGTTAGTAACTTAAAAACAGTTAATTGTCAATTAAGCTTAGAGAGCCCCGAATCAGCACAGCACGGAAGGAAGGGGGAAACACCAAAGCCAACCAGAGCTCTGAAAATGTGCAAAAAAACGAAGGCACGGGGCGGAACGCAGACAAGCGGTGGAGTGGCTTGGCAGACCTGGCAAAAACAAAAACATGGAAAAGTAAAAACATGGACAATAAACATGAATTATGAAATGTAAAATCCTGAGACAAGAAACTGTTAAAACTATGACATGAACTATGACTAGGAACATGGAACATGGAACATGGAACTGTTAAAACCATAAATGCTGTCCTGGCCAAAGGCCGGGACCCCAGAACACAACACCATGAAGAGGACCGTATACTGGGATTGGCAGCAGTACTCCCCTCCCACCCTGACCAGGACTTTATGGGTTAAATAATGCATGTATGGATGATAGGAGTATTCTGGACGCAGTTAGGCCATTTTTGTTGTAAAGGCAGCCACATTTTTACAGCTAAGTACTAAACCCAGTCCAGTTTAGGGTTTCATTACCTATATTTCAGGCTGACTGTCAGGGTTTGGAAAGCTGATCCCAAGTCAGTCTTGGTTGCTTTGATTATTCTTTCTACACCGAACATGTGGCATATGTTCTGCAAGCAAAATTACGCCTCTTGCCACAGCTGTTATTTGAACTGAATAACTCAATCAGGATGCACAATTCCCAGAATTCCCTTTGTTCTTATAAAAATGGGGTGAAGGTCTAAAAAATTCAACACATCATTCAGTGCAAAATGAGGATAAATGAATAATCCATTTCCCCTCCACTTAGTGGATGTGGCGTATAGCGGAGAATGGAGGGGTCTCCTCCTGGACAGAGCAAACGACAGAGAAAATGGTGTAACAAGATTAAAACAGAGGCATCCTCCCAGCTCTTGATACCTGCTGTTTGTTATCAGAGTGGATAAATTGTACACTCAATCATGAGATGGACAAAAATTCATCCATTTTTTTTACATTGTGTCAATTAATGAGCTGTCACTTAGGACACTGAACATAAAAAATTAAAGCGATTCCACAAGAAGGTTCTGCATAAATTAGTACGTACAGTGCAACAGTGTAACCTGTCCCTTCCCTTCGGACGAGACAAAAATCGACAGCAATTTAGACTTGAATTTGAGAGTTTGGTCATATTTTTTTTCTCTTATGACAGTTCCAATTCTGTGAATATGAACATTTTATCAGTGAGTATAATGCTGGGCTCTACTTCAGTTAAACCTCTGGGTACATTTCCTTCAAGTTCACTGACAGTTCTTTTTTTTTCCCCCCTTACACCTCAATTTCCCTTTAAATGACTGTCAATCTCAAACCCTGAAAAAAGTCTCAGCAACAGATTTGTCAATAAACATGTTTACTTTTAGAAAGAAGAACAAAGCAGTTTGAGTGCTACTGAGGTCTGTGTGTGGTGACTGTAGAACCCATCAATCTGACTCCAAACACAACAAGGAAGGGATAAAATACGACAGTCAGTCATTGTTCTACTTTCAAGCATATGAAGCCCTCAGGAACTATCCCAAATCCACTAACAGGGTCAAAAAATGCTCAACTTGGATGTGGATTCAATGAACATTTAGACTTAACATTGAATAAATACAATTGTTATCTTTTTTTTTCTCCAAATTCTCTGATGTGGTTGGAAAGTTTGTGTTTAGTCACTTCCATTATTGTACATAAATGCTGAATGAATTCAGGTTTCAGAAAATGTCGTACTCAATACCCTTTTCTGGGTTCTGGGTACATTGTCGTACTCAATGTTAATAAACCATTAAAAGTAATAGCATCTAAATATGAGACCTCACAGGACCCATGGAACCCATTTATCCTGCTTTATATTTTTCAAACGCAAGGTAGGGCACCATCATTTTGGGTATGATTATATATTTCCGTGCAATATGACACTTCTTTTTTTTTTTTTAAGCAATGGAACAATGCTGGCATCAAGTTACTTTGTACATGACAACTTCCTTCCTTTTTTGATTTTGAACAAAATATTTCCTGCCTTACCCTTCCAAACATGCGTCAGCAGTAACATGACACTTTAAGACCTTTGATCAACTGCAGTGCCGACGAACCAAAACTTTTGAGTACGGTTGCTCTGTAGACTCACTTAACACGATGCTCAAATAAGGTTATCATCAACAATGTCTGAAAATTGTTTTGTACTTTCAAGTCCAATCGGTTCTTAAGAACATATGCATACTTTTGTAAAATAAAGCAGGAAAATTCAGTTAGGCGCTAATTTTAAAATAGTATCCAGCAGGAAGGAATGCTGGTTTCTAAATTGAATCAGGTTCTGGAGGCCGTTATTCTATAAAAAGAAATGTATTTTGCACTGTTGTTTTTTTTCTTCGTAGTTTGTCTATATTTCTTTCTTGATTGGTTTGAATGTAAACTTTCCTACAGAACAATGTTTGAATTACTGCTCTATGATATTCTGGACATTTGTCTGAGTTTTGAAAAATAAATAAATATATAAATAAATTAAACAAACTTGGGGAGTTTTTGGGGAAATGTGTGTGTTCATGACAGAGAGAAAGAGAGAGAGAGTGTGTATCTCTATATATGTGATCCGATAGTCAGTATGATTCAATGACATTGAAGTGAACTGTCAAATGCAAAATTTAATCGTCTCAATTTACTTCTAAAGCCTCATTGTTGTGAGCACATGATTACCGAAGGGAGCAAAGGCAGTTTAAATCCTTCAATCGCATCCACAGTCAGAAGACAAATTAATAGGAGCATGGGACCGCCCATAACCACAGTCAGAACAGCATACCATTTCCCTTTCTGGAATGATCTGGGGTATAAAAATGACTCGACCCAGAAAAGGCACATAACTTTTAACGGGGAGTGGAGAACCCTTTCATGCTGAATTTCAATGTGAAGAAAACATACCTGTTCCAGTGGGTAGCCCAGGCTAGTCGAAACTGTGAATGACGTTCAAATTACAATGGACATTTTTTCTCCCAATTGTGCATTTCAAGCCAGATAAGTAAAATTACAGCTGTGCCAGCGTCTTCTCAAATAGTACATTATTTCTTATCTTCCCAGTACAGCTGTCAGACAAATATTTTTCATTGCAGCTAAAAATGAATATTAAACCGTAGGTAACTTTTCCAATTATTTGGGGAATGTAAGCAAGTCTTACTGTGTTATTCATTCTTAGAGATGAAATTTACTTAAAGTGAATGAGAAAAATAAAATAAAAAACTAAAATCACTTCTTTCTGTTCTGTTGCTCACAGACATTGACCAAGCATAAATGGCTCGTTTGAAATTTGTTACTCTGTTTGTATAGCGCCTTATCATTCTTATTAAAATACCAGACTTCGGAGGACAGTGGGAGGACAAAATGATATGGAAATACTGCTGTTTTTCAAGATAGTAACATAAAACACTACAGCTCCTTTGTTTGCAGAGCCATAATGACATGAATAAAGAAGGGATAAAGGAATAAAGATAAGGCCTGAGCTGTATAGAGTATCTTATCGTCACAGCAATAGAACAATACTGGACTCACAGTGCTGCCACAACTCAAATCATCCATCGATCACTACAGGAAAAACACTATGAACAAGAAATAATTGAGACCGAATTTATTTTGCACTTATCTAAAAGAGCACGATGTGCCACAGAAGAAACAACGCAAGCAGTCCAGACCAAGGTGAACCGTCGGAAGCAATCTGTCGATGATTAGTCAGAGGGAGAGTGGCAAACTTTTGTGTCCTTGGTGCTGTGAACACAAAGAGAATTAGGCCTTTTTTCCTTTAAAAACAAGAGTTGGAGGCAGATGAGGACCTGAACATTTACTTTTCCTTTCCAGATACTAATGAGGTGGCCAAGGAGCAGACATCAGACCGAAAAATAGCCATGAAACCACATGAGGAAAAGGGCACAGACTTTAATTAGAACTAACAAAAAAGTAAACAAATAAATAATCATTCTAGAGAAAGAATGTGTCCATGGAAATTACACATTTGATGACCATAGCTGTGTGATGCAACAAATTTGATAGTCACTATGTACAACTCTTAGGGAGAGCTGAATGACACAAAAAGGCTCGTAACATTTCAAAATTGGACAAGAAAAAAAAGGCCAAAAAAACTAAAACTGTGTATCCTTGGCAACCGTCCGTAATTCAGAGGAGGGAGGCAGTGATGGTTTTATTTATTTTTCACAGGAGCACTAAACAGGTTTACAATGGCGAGTGGAGACGGTTATAAGAGTATTATTTTTGATACTGTTTTTCTTTCAATAATAGACTTGCATTGAGTACTGAGGGATGTGCTAAATGGGGTTTGGTGTCATCAACAGACTTAGCGATCTGGTATAAAATGTGTGATAACAGGGCTGGGAAAGAAATATAAAAGCTTCCATGGGTGAAAAGATGAAAGGTTTGTCGATTGTGCTCTGTGCATCAGCTTTGGTGTGGAAAACTACAATGACAATGCACTTCATTTCTCATCAGATATAACACTATCTTCCTTTTGAAAATTCAGTCAATTAAGTAGTAGCCACTGCTTTGCTCTGCTACAGATCTCAGATCAGATCTGAGGTGTCAAAGCCCCTCTTTTGAATTCTAGTGAATAAACACTCAAATAAAATAATACCTCCAACTTCATCAGTTGGGGTTATCGAGTAATTGTTATTATTTGCTATACAATTGTCACATATTCTTGATCAGATCCTGCAGCACACACCCAGAGTTACAAACGAGGAAAGTTTGATGTCATTTATAAAGCCAATATAGAAATGACTGTTGCTGGTTAAGGGCAGCAATATGATGGATCTCTATCGGCGCACATTAATTCCAACAAGACAGACAGCTGTTTTACAGGATGCAGTTGGGTTAAAGGAGATTTTCTCACTGAAATATGTTCTCTGGGCAGAAAGTTTTATATTTGGTTCAAATCAGACAACCAATCAAAGCAGAGAGCAGGCGGGCCAATTTCAAACTTTGAGAAGAATGACAGGCAGACCTGGCTTTGACCACTTAATATTCAGGTCCAGAATATTCATTTTTGTCCAAAGCGAGGCTTGAGACACACAATTAGATCACCGGCAGTGTTGGGGAAGTTACTTTTACTTGCTACTCGTTACTTCTTAAAAAAAGTAATCCGTTACTTTACTTAGTTACCCTCCATGGAAAGTAACTTTTTGCGTTACTAGTTACTTTTACGTTACTTTTATGTTGCTTGACTTTAGGCAGAACCACATATCTGTTCCTAAATGTGTAGTCCCTCATAAAGTTTGACTATGGAGGACATAACAGGCATTTCCTTTGTGCTTTTTTTTATAAAATGCCACAAACAGAGCACTTGACAAGAAAACATTGGACTACTATACGCTTCAACACCACCACTAAGCCCTATCCAACGATGTGAAATAACATAGCCTTGATACATCTTATGGGCATATAGGTGAACATAAAATACATAAGGACTTATTTTATTGCCTACTCTTTCATCAAACAGGCTATCCCAAAACTGGTGCAAAGCTAGTGCAAATCGTATCAATAGGCTCCTTAGGAACAACATAATGAAAACCTCAAAATGACTCATATGTCTCAAAATAAAGCATTCCCCATCTAAATCCAACAGAAGATAGAAATATCTTCAAAATAGATAACATTCAAGTGGCCCATCATATCAATAAATTAAAAAATGGCACATTATCGGCACTGAAAATACATGTATTTTTATGAGCGAAGAAACAGCCCAAGATTTTAAGTTTGCGCAAGCGCAGAACCGCAAGGTAGCAGATTTGGCTAGGGAGCAAAATTTGACAGAACACCGTTGAATGCGCTAGCTTGCTTCTCCTGCACGCGCTTGCTCCAAACATTGGCGACAGCGAATTACCAAACGAGTTGGTAATCATTAAACAGGTGCGGCGCCTTCTCATACCCAATACTATAGGCCAAGCTAAATTGAACCAGCTATCGTAGTTTATCTTACGTTCATGGAGAAAGAATTTTTTTGCTCATGCTCACATCCGTTTACTATCTGATGATTTGATACCGGATTCCATCTGAAACGGAGATTATGCATAACGCAACATTATGCGCGATTATGCAGACTGTAGCTAACTTCCTACCCACAATTACAATGAACTTATGACAGTTTCCACAGTCAGGGAGCTGAAATCAGTCTGCTAGCATAACATGAAGCGAGTGAACTGTCAGCAGTCGCTGATACATGAAGTGGACACGTTAGCTTCATTTGTAACCATACACAATTACAATCGTTTCATGAATAAAGCCTGATTACTTCGCTGCTATAATATTTCCGGTCATTATCGCTTGAGTACCTTTAGTTAACCGCCCCGCAGGATGCAACTTATATGACGCCGCTAAATTTACTGGAGATAAATGAGCAGCTAGGTTTCTGTTGCACCCAGTCAAATACAAGCTCTAACGTCGCTATGGATACAAGTTGGCGAGTAGATGAATCTCGAATGGTGAAACGACCGTATCCGAACTACCTGTGCGGTTCCACAGTTATAATGCATACCTGACAGCCAGTCAGTGAAATGTATTCCCCCAGACCATGGTATAAGGCTAAAATAACCGCGTTTCTGGGGTACTGAGGATACGAGTGGTCAAAGCAGACTTGGATTATACTGGATGCTGCGCTGTCTGATGTGTTTGAAAGTTTGTGAACAGACGTTTTGTGGAGTTTTTCTGTTGCTACCGAGTGACCCCCAATGACTTCCAGAAAAAAAGGAATTTGGATAATTTTTCAAAACTCTCCAGTGGCCATAAAGTTGCGCCAGGTGAATAACAACTTTGTCCACTCGAGACATCTAATGGTGAGTAATTGATTTACAAATTATAGCGCCAGGCAGTTTCACAGACATGGCTTCAGCGTAAATGTAAATAATGAGTTATTCTCGCCGATTGTGGTGTATGTTTTGGAGCAATGTTGGAAATACTACCATATTTAGCTGCCAGCAATATCGACTAAAATCAGAACCTTTTTCGGCTTATGATCCATGAATCTGTAAATCATATACTTGTGTCATTTTTCAATTGGATATCGGTTTTGTGTGCCTGCTTGTGTCATCATTTGATGTTATTGCTAATGTTGAATAAAGAACCGAGAAAAATGAAGCAGGTCACCATCACCACCAGTGGTTTATAGTTTGCGGTTTATACTTGTTAGTAGGATGAATAATTTGCTCGCTAACATGCAAGCGGTTTTATCGAACATTAATTTATTCATTCAACGGCAAAGCGCCTAGCGAAACGAGGACAGTTTCGAAAGTATCCGGCGCTTTGGCAACGACTCCGCCTATCTGGTCGCTGTGTGAATGGTTTAAGACAGCTATTTTTTGCTGTCTGAAAGGGGTTTCCAGAGTGATGAAGACTGCTCTGAACTGCCTCAGATACACTTTTTTTCTATCTGAATACAGCGTAAGAAAAGTAACGTTTTGCCGAATTGAAAAAGCAACTACGTTCCATTAACAGATTTTCAGTAGTAACTCGTTACACTACTTTTTACCCCAAAAAAGTAGTTGCGTTACACACAACACTGATCACCGGTTTTGTTTACATGATGCATAGAAGACAGAAATGATTTGGCATTTGTTCCAGATTTTTCTTCATTACATAACTACAGCACTTTTCCAATAGTCCAGCTCACAACATATTTTGATATTACCCTGGGTACATATCACATTTGTGAAAATGTCATTGTTTGAGAGCATCAGGAAAAAAAATCACTCCATGTTACATCTTGCGGTTAATATTTAGCCAAAGTGAATATATATATATATATATATATATATATATATATGTATTTTATATCTTTATTCCGTACTCAAAGTACAGGATACAGAACATAAAGTCCAGACACAACGCAAAAATTACATGGAAGTATCAGAAAAAAGACACTATATACACAGCAGCTGCTATTAAAAAGAAAAAAAATGGTAAGTGTAATGCTGGCTAAATTAGTATGGCTTAGCACTATTGCAG
The DNA here is from genome assembly GCA_029721435.1 of Gymnothorax reevesii. NCBI lineage: Eukaryota > Metazoa > Chordata > Actinopteri > Anguilliformes > Muraenidae > Gymnothorax > Gymnothorax reevesii. The sequence goes on along the minus strand of CM056574.1, from coordinate 22,807,504 downwards.
AGTAGCTAAGTGCAACTCTCATAACTAAATTAACATTACTCAGTCAGTGTACTCACAGTACTTTTCCATAACCATTATGTAACATCAGTTTGTCAGCTAGCGAGCTAACATTAGCTAGCCACTGAATTAACAGTGGGAGAAAACCGTGATTTTGCATTTGTTCCATAGTTTCATCTATCGCTTAACTGTATTTTTCCATAGCCCAACTCATGACTTGAAAGTCATTAATACAAACCATTGCTAGGTCAAACGTGAAAGAGATAGCTTGACCGCAATGTAATTTAATAGAATGATGACATTATGATTCGCTTAAGGAATTATAATGGTTTTTTATTAAATTGCACAATACAGTTATGTGATTAATAGCATACTCTCAGTCGTGCCCCGATCAGGCCACAGCTAATGCCTTGATAAATAGAATGACTGGAAACATGCATCGCGGTCATAAAACCCCTCTAGTTCTGAACCTTCATCTCTCATTATGAAGATATTCTTTCGAAAAACAACGAAAAAAAAGATCAGCCTCCAATCCGGTATCCCCAGTACATTGTGAGACACAACAGTGAAATGGTGATCGTGACGCGGCCATTCTCAGTTTTGCTAATCAAGCCTCATTTTGGCATTGGAATGCGTGGTATGCATAGAATTTTAGAGTGGTCAATTTTTTAGGACCAGTGAATGATTGTCTGTACAGTTATATATTTCAAACTCGTTAAGTTTGGAAACAAGTTAACTGGTTGTCTTAAAAATGTAAATTGTCCTAGGTCCTAGATTTAATTCCACTGTACTAGGAAGAAATATTTTTTATTTTATCAAAAAAACATTTTTTCTTAAGCAGAGACAATGTTTTTTTTTTTTAGGTATTTATGTCACATTTTATCGACTTAAGAATATAAAAACATCTGTGCTAGCTACCTTTGCTGCCTGTCTTTGACAATGCCACCAATGCCCAACGCCAACACATTCTCATCCCGACTAGTTATATAGTGCACTACCTAACCAAGCGTCAATATACAACGCAAAAGCATGATTTTGGCATCCTTCTTTGACGCTTAGGGTTAGGGTTCGGTGAAGGGTTAGGGGATAAGGTTCGTTTTAAACTGGCATCAAATGTGGGTGCCAAAAGCGTCCTTTTTCCTTGCATACTGACGCTTGGTCGAGTAGCGTCACTTAATGATGCGTTGAGGTGAGACTGGGCTCCTGAACCAGTCTGGTGGAAGTTTCAATGTGGCCCACCCCCTCACTGTATTAATTGATTTCCTGATTGAACCAACATGTCTCAGTTGCTAAATGTCTTTACTGACCACTGTTGCTTGAGATGCTGTAATAGGTTGGGCTGCTCTCGTCCATTCATCCCTTGTCTGACCCTTGCAAATTGTCGGCACCCTCTGAAGCTCCACAAAGTGCATTCACTCAGCGTAGTGGATGCCAGCCCTGTTCCTGGAGCTCTACCATGGTGCCGATGTCCAGTTGGCTTTTACCAGCAGCTCAACAGCCAGCGCTCTGATTCAATTGCTATTTAGAAGTCAGTGGTTACGACTGCTTTATCACAACGAATGTGTAACTGATAAGGCAAACAAAGCCGGGAAGCCAAGCAGGGCATAAAGATGATTTAGGATAGCTTGATAGGCTTTCTTGAGGAGCACAGTTGAATTAGTGGGTACTGTACCGACGAAACACGCATTCAGGTGTTCTCGGACTTCGGGGCAATCTGATAGAGGTCTTTAAGTATGTTAAAGGGATTAACAAAGTTAACTTTGCAAAATTACTTTGGCTAAGCCTTGTTTGCGGAACTCAAGATCATAAATGGAAGTAAGCCAAGGGTAAATTTAGCTCTGATTTTAGGAAATATTTTTTCACAGAGAGTGACAACAATGTGGAATAGCTTGGCTGGCCATATTGCACAGGCAGAGCAGAAATTCGGGGAGTACAGCGCTGGATGCCAGCTTGTCCTTTCGTGTTTGAAGTGGTAGGTTCACTTCAGTGATAAGAAAAAGGCAAACCCAGTTGACCTGAATGACTTGTTCTCGCCACTAATGTTATGTTGTTTTATGTTATGTAGATGTGACTGACCATTCCACACCTACCTGGTGTCCAAGCTACTGGCCTCTGTGGCTTGCCATGATACGTACCGTTCTACTGAAACAAAAACAATTGCCTTCTAACCAAGAATGCCCTAGAAAGCATCGAGTGAGGGATTGGTGTGTGGGTTGAGGGGATAGGAACTTCAGTGAAGTGTGGAGTAGCTGACCCGACCCCTTACGCTATGTTATCCACAGCCTCCTGATTGAGATCCTCACTGTACGAAGGACCATAAAATAATGGACGTTTTGCTCCAGTCGCTCTAATTGCCTCTCGCTATGAGGAGTGATGCCTCCGAGGCTAACAAAGTGGAGGGTCCGTTCTCTGTCCAGCTTGTGTTCCAGGATTCATCCCTTTTACCCTTTTAGCTCACGCCACTAATGCTGGGGCCCCGTTTTCTTCCAGCAGGAGGGAAATGAGGCAGAGGAGCTTCATGAGGGCACAGCTCCACTCCACGGCCGTTTTTCGGCTTCCTTATCAGGACCTGCGCCGTTTCAAGAGGTGACCTTCAGGCGTTATCTCTCTCCGTTCCTCTCATCAAAGTAAATGGGCAGATAAGAACTGGCGGTCGAGATATCAGGAAGATGGACGCATAGCCTGTTTTTTTTTTCTTTTTTCTTTTTTTGGACTATAGCGGTTGTACTTAAGCTGGGGGGCGGGGGGGTGAAAATTTGAAGTGCTCTGAACTATCAGGAGAATATTTTCCCTGCGCCAACAAGCGCTATCAGAAAGACATCAAAGGGAGAAATGTGACCTTGGTGTTTGTAAATAAAGAATGGCCCCACACTCAGATAAGCGCTGTGGAAGAGAAGTGCGAAACGCACATTTCAGTTATTTTCAGAGCCACCCGTGCAGATTTCATGAATAACCCACTGGACGGATCTATGTCTAGTGCTGTGATATACTGTAAGTGACAGAACTCAGTGGTAACCAGCCCCGTTCCGAGAGACTGGCCGGCGTTGAGGTTTTCATTTCAACCCAAATTTGGCACACGTGACTCAGCTCATTAGCAACTCAACAAAATCTGCAGCCAATGATTGAACTGAGCTTTGCTAAGGCTAAAGCTAGAACACAGAGGAAGGTAGATTTACAGGAGCAGGTTTGATTACCTGTGCACTATACTGTCATACTGCCAAGAAAACATGGACATCAGTATTTGCAGTATCGCATAGCACCCTTAAGTGTGAAAGTAATGCCAGTGCGTTCAGGAAAGAAATAATTTAAAAAATCAAATATTGTACTCATTAATGTCAGCTAATCCCGGGACTACTATCCGCAGAGGGGAACACACAATATTTCAGCAGAGGGGAACACACAATTCTATTTAGGGAATTTAATTACGAGAACTTTCGCACAAATTAAATTTTGGGTTCCCACGGCTCTGGAAACTGATGCTGACAGTCATCCATATTTGCAAAAGAATGCTGGTAAATTTACTTTTTGATTGAACAAACACCCATTTATATGTTGTTATCACAGAATGCTGACTGTTTTTTGGAGAGGTCAGCCATTTTCTCTTTTTCCTGCTCTGTACTTTACTATTCCTATATTGTGCTCATCAATTTACAGCTCTGTAAGTATTTCAGAGGGAAATGGCACAAGCATCTGTTTCAGTAGATTTATTTTACCACGACTGCACCTCAGTCTCTGTATTTACCCCTTGTGTTTTGTGAGAGCACACAGTCCTTTCCAAATATTATACAAGATATTAAGTACAGCTACATATATTTGCGCAGAATTTACTCTTGGATTCTGGAAGATAACATTGTGTGGACAAAGATAACCAGCCATGAATGTGTAATAAATCTGACATCTGTTCTGACTCTACAATAATTGAGCTTAACAGTTTCACAACTCTTTCTGCCTAAAGCAGTCAGCTATCATAAGGAATAGACCTAATGCAATAGCACATGGCCAGATGCCCCATATCATATCCATGACAATAGCAATATTCAGTTTGTTCACCTGCCTTTGTCCTGCTGCAGTCAATCACCGTCATGTAGGTGCATCTTTGCGGGAAGGAGGAAGATAAAAAAAAATTCCACCCTTTACCCCTACACTATAGAAATACTGTGGCTGAAGGAGCAAGCCTGACACCACACATGGTGATAACAACCAAAAAGCATGTGTAAAAAGCACTATACATGAAGTTACCCATTATGTGGGAATTTCCCTGTGCAGTCTGGTTGGTTATTATGACATTGAAAAATGAAATTACATTTGCCATATCTTCCACAATGAAAGCTGGGCATTTTGCTCACACAAAAAGATAACTGTATTTTTGTTGTTATAATGGGGATTTGGGGTTTATCGAAGGGAATTTAGCTGAAGGGCTCTATCAGACTGACTAGCCTGCGGTGGGTAATTGTCTGGCTCCACAAACTGTTTTGATATCAGACTTTGAATCAATAGGAATTTGAAATGAACATTTCCATTTTTGTTCTTGATGAATGTCTCTCAAACAGTAAATCTTGTGTGGGGAGAGAATGAGGCTAGAAGTCATTCACTCTCAGCTCAGTTTATCATGCTCCGTGTGTTCAGGTTTATTTTATATTTCCCAAATATATATATTTTATATTTTCCCCATATAGTGTCGTTGATTTGAGAAAATGAAAACATTTTTAGGGTGGGTGTTGGCATAATGGCTCGGAGGAGATATCCTCATTTCAAGGTGTCTGAAGTGAATATGGTGTTAGAGAAACAAGGATTTCAATGTTGAAATGCTGAGAAATTCTTAGAAAAGAGGATTTGTTTTTGGAAACATGAACTTCTACTGTTTTTGCAAATCAAGATTTAATCGTGGAAACCGACGATATTAAAAGTTCCTTTGATTAATTTGAAAATTAAGATTGAACATCTATATTTTTTTAAGAATCTCATTGTGACTATTATTTACAGCATTGCTGTTGTTGAATATCAGGATATATTGTTATATTGTTACATAATTCATATTTTTAGTTCTGCTCCATTTCACCTTGGGGGGTTTTGGTACGTTAGGAAAAAAATCTGGGAAAAACGATGTCAATTTTTTTCCACGATAAGCTCTTATCATTTTGCTCCTTGGACGATAGTATGTCTTATTAAGTGAAAAATACAGCATCCAAAGTTTGCGTGGTAAAAGTGCTGATATGATTTAGTAAGTATGAATAAAGTTGTAAATATAAGTTGTGATTCATACACGGATACGTCAAGCGCATGCATCAAATCAATATGTAAAATATTAATACAAAGCAGCTGACATTAAGCATGACTTTGCAAAGGTCTCGGATTGCATCAGTAAATTCAGACTTCATCGACCAGTCCTATATTTTAAATATAAAAAATCACTAACTGAAAGCTCTTTAAAACGGGTTCTTTTTCCTAAGGCACCTGCGATTTTTTTAAATAGCACAGAGATTTGAAAGCAAACACAATAAACACCGAGGTCACTTCTCTTGAGAGAAGCTTTTTATTTCGCCCATAAAGAGCTTGAAAAGGCCCATTGTTTGAAAGCGGAAAGATCACAACAGCTCTGAATCACTGTGTGCGTGTGTGTGTGTGTGTGTGTGTGTGTGTGTGTGTGTGTGCGCGCGCGCGTGCGTGTGTGTGTGTGTGTGTGTTGGAGAGGGTGAGGATGACGTAGTGAGAAAGTAGCTAATTATTAATGGAGGACAACTGGACCTGCTGCCAGATGAAAGTAATGAACTGAACATTTCACTGGTAAATTTGGTTCAGTTTTCCCCTTTCTGTCATTCATACAGTGGTAAAATAATCTTAGCCGAGTCGTCAAGAGGAAAGGCAATAAACCAGGTCTGTCCGCATAAAAAAAAGACAGATGGGAAAAGAAAATATGTTAGATATTAAAAGACAGCGAAAACAACAAATATGAATCCTTTTTATTCTATTTTTCAACCCAGACTTTCCAAGAGCATGGGTATGGAACGTGTGCGAAATCTTGCATTTCACCATCTCTCCCATCTACCAAACGCATTTTGTTGGCAGTGAGTTTTTCCATCAACTTTTATCTACACGGTCTCTCTTTTATCTCTGTGGCCCCCCCTAACTACCCCTGCCCAAGAGAGTGACAAGCGAGTGAGATCAAGTGGATGGGAAATGAAGATTTACCAGCCTCCTCAGTCACAATATCTGGAGAAATCATTTATGATCTTCTGGCTGGTGTGAAACATTTAATTTCTTTTTTTTTTCATTGTGAACGGGGCAGGGGGACTTACAGTGATGGACTCCCTCAACCAGAGAACTGGTGGATCTGCTCTGATTTTGTCCAAGAACTGTTTGATGCAAACTTATCAGTGGAAAACTTAGGTGACCAGATCAACCAAAAGCCGTGACCAGCAGCTCTCACCCCTTACATGGTTCCTGATGAGTCTCATCTCTACCATTGACTTTCATATCTGACTACAACCTTGTAAAGGAGAGCGGGTGACTCTGCTTGATCTGTCCTATACTTCCTCTGTCACTATTGTTATGGCCCCAATTTGTTATGAGATTTACAACGCAACGCAAGGGATGACAGACACAGTTTTAAAAACCTCAACACATTTAATTAACAAACAAAGACTAAACTACTATTTACAACTACAGACCAAGATTGATGGGAAAACAAAAAAAAAAACAGAAATATTTACAGTCCTTGTGGGTTTTCTGGTGATGTGCTGGGTGAGGAAAAGGCTCTTTTACAGGCAAAAATCCACAAAAGAAACTTTTGCAGACCCCACCCACATTTAGACCTCTTTTTTTATTTTCTGGGACTTGCCCCAGACATGCCCAGGACATGTCTAAACCTAGCTCCAGTCTGGGCTGAATAAAAAAAAGGTAAATACTGCCATCTAGTGGCGTATATTCACATTACACCTCCATTCCAAAAGGGAAAAATTTTGACTCATAAAGGCAAAATTTTTCTTTTCAATACAAAATGGTTAAGTGGACACTTGTCTATAAATACATATCATACAATATTCAAATAAACACGTGATATATGTATACATATTCAAACACGGGATAAGCAATCAGCAATTACATTGTCTGTACCCTTCACATGCTTAATTTCCAAGTCAAACTCCTGTAAAATCAAACTCCAATTCAACAATCTCAGATTCTTGTTTTTCATCTTACTCAAAAACATTAACGGATTGTGGTCAGTGTACACAATCATTGGCTTTTCCCTTGTACAAACATAAACTTCAAAGTGTTGTAAAGAAAGGACGAGAGCCAACAGTTCCTTCTCTATTGTGGAATAGTTTGTTTGGTGGCGATTGAACTTCCTGGAGAAGTATGCCACGGGATGCTCAATCGATGTACGCACCGGTGTGTGGCAATCCGGCGATTGTAGACTGCATCATCCTTTGGAACGTGGCCGGGGCATTTTTCATGCCAAAGGGTAGGACTTCATACTGGTACAACCCAGATGGTGTGGAAAAGCAGAGATGCTCTTGGCTCTCTCAGTTAAAGGCACACACCAATAACCCTTCAATAAATCAATCTTGGTCAGAAACTTTGCTTGCCCTACTCTATCAATACAATCATCAATCCTAGGTATTGGAAACACATCAGTTCTAGTTACAGCATTGACTTTGCGATAATCTGTACAGAATCTAGTACTTCCATCAGGTTTTGGAACTAGCACACAGGGTGAACTCCAATCGGAGTTGGAGGGTCTGATAATATCATGTTCTAACATGTACTCAACCTCTTTCTCAGCAATCTTTCTCTTTTCAGGATTCATCCGGTATGGATGCTGTTTTATTGGTTTGGCATCACCAACATCGACATCATGAGAGGCTATAGAAACTCTTTTTGGAACATCAGGAAACAGATCCTCATATTTCTTGATCAACCTCTTAAACTGATCTCTCTGTGAGGGTTTTAAGTGCTGGAGTTTTACATCAAGATTTTGCAACACTTCAGAATTTGACAATTTACATGAAAGAACTTCAGCTTTAATTCTAGGTTCCTCATCTTGAAACTCCCCCTCATCTTCACACGTTTTGACCATAGGAGAATCTGAAGTGACAGCAGCAACCCTAGCATTTCTGTCATGATAAGGCTTCAGCATGTTAATGTGACACAATTGTTTTGGTTTTCTCCTATCTGGAGTGTTCACAATGTAATTGAGATCATTGAGTTTTGTCAGAATTTCATAAGGACCATGAAATCTAGCCTGCAATGGATTGGACTGCAAGGGAAACAACACAAGGACCTTGTCTCCTGGTTTAAACTCACGGCTTCTAGCCTTATGATCATACCAAGTTTTCATTTTTCCCTGACTTGATTTCAAGTTCTCTTTGGCTAGGTCACATGCTGCACGCAATCTTTCCTTGAACTTGCTAACATAGTCTAACAGACTGATGTGCGGCTCTTCCTCTTGCCATTGTTCACTCAATAATAGCAAAGGTCCTCTCACTTCATGACCAAACACTAGCTCAAATGGACTGAATCCAGTAGACTCCTGCACTGCTTCTCTAGCTGCAAATAACAGCAAATGAACACCTTCATCCCAGTCTTTCTCGTGGTCATAACAATAAGTCCTCATCATTGTCTTGAGAGTGGAATGAAACCGCTCTAAGGCACCCTGACTTTCTGGATGATAGGCACTAGAAAGAATCTGCTTTGCACCTAGTTCATACACAACCTGCTGAAACAATCCGGAAGTGAAATTGCTACCTTGGTCTGACTGAATTTCCCTGGGAAGGCCAAACAATGTGAAGAACTTTATCAAAGCCTTCGAGATTGCAGTTGCCTTGATGTTACGTAGAGGTATGGCTTCGGGGAATCTGGTAGATGCACACATGATTGTCAACAAGTACTGATTTCCAGATCTAGTCTTGGGTAATGGACTAACACAGTCAACAATGACCTTAGAGAATGGCTCCCCAAATGCTGGGATAGGCTGTAATGGTGCTACAGGTGGGTCTAACTGGTGTTTTCCAACTACTTGACAAGTGTGACAGGTTTTGCAAAAATTGGAAACGTCTTTCCAAAGCCCAGGCCAAAAGAAGTGTTTCATGATCTTATCAACAGTCTTGTTAACACCAAGATGACCTCCTAAAGGTAAACTATGAGCCATTGTTAAGATCTCATTCCTGTAGACCTTCGGAACAACAATTTGCCTGACCACTGCCCAATCTGCATTGGCAGGGATATCAGGAGGGCGCCACTTCCGCATCAACACACCATCCTTGAGATAATACCCAACTGGAACTGCGTCTATTTCTTTATCAGGAAGGGCTCTCCTCTTTAGTACACAAATTTCAGAATCATTAGTTTGCTCCTCAATCAACCGCTTTCTGGACAGAGACAAGTCTCCAGACACATCAGAATCACCAGACCCATCTGGCTGGCTGAATAGAGAACTGATAAAAGTATCTGATAAGTCCTCAAACGGAGAAACCATAGTAGGCCAATCAGAGTCATGAGGCGAACCACCTGAGTCCTGACTATTCAATGTGCTGGACGGCACCACAACATCTTCTTCTTTAGCCTTCTTGGCCATAGCACGAGTCACTGCGCAAGAAGGATACAGAGATGGGTCCTCATCCCCATCTTCAGTGCTCGGCTGTGAAGTAAGATGTACAGGGGGAACTACTTTGCCCCCAGCCAGGTCATTGCCTAGCAACAGAGAAACACCCTTTATAGGTAGACTTGACATAAGTCCCACCTTTACCTGTCCTGTAACTAAATCTGGCTTCAAGAATATAGAGCGCAGGGGTACAGATACAGTCCTCCCTTCAATACCTTGTACAAGTATGAAATCCCCTGAAGCGGTCTCATCACGTAACTCCAAGGAGTCCATCAACAAAAGTGACTGAGAAGCTCCGGTATCCCTTAGGATATATATGGGGACAGGAGTAGTATGCTCATTCAGAGCCACAAATCCCTCTGACACAAATGGAAGAAATTCCTCCCTCACAAAGTCAGCTGTATCAGGCTTTTTAGCCCCACAAGAAGCAGGCAATTTAGCAGATCGGTTATCTACTACAGGGGTTTCTAACCTTGTTTTCACAAAGGCATTTGGTTTGGTATCCTTTTCTTTTTCTTTCTTAGCTTTGAGGAACCAACAGTAACATGACCAGATTTCGTGCAATAACTGCAAACTAGACCACTTTTGTCACTGTCAGCTTTCACACTTTGATCAGACCTGTTACTGGATTTCTGAGCACCATCACCAGATTTGTCTTTGTCTTTGGGTGAGGAATCTTGGGTATCACCATAACCCTTTTTCTGAAATTGGGACCATCTATTGTTACTGCTAGACTGAAATTTAGACTTATGTGTGAGAACATATTCATCTGCAAATTTGGCAGCTGACTGCAAATTCAGTGCTTGCTTCTCATTAAGGTAGGTCTTAACATCATCCTTAACACAGTTCTTGAATTCTTCAACTAACACCATCTCTTTTAGTGAGTTGAAATCATCCTTGACCTCCATAGAAGTACACCAGCGCTCAAAGCAAACCTTCTTCTCATTAGCAAATTCCACATAAGTCTGATTTTCAGATTTCTTCAGACCTCTGAATTTCTGTCGGTAAGCCTCTGGAACCAACTCATAAGCTCTCAAAATAACCTTTTTGACAACCTCATAATCAGAGGAATCATCTGCAGACAAAGCCGAATAGGCTTGTTGAGCTTTTCCCTTGAGGACAGTTTGCAACATCAGAGGCCAGTGTTCCTTTGGCCACTGGCAACTCTTTGCTACCTTTTCAAAACACTGGAAATAGTTGTCAACATCCTTTTCCGAAAATGGAGGCACCAATTTTACCTCATGGCTAGCCCGAAATTTATTTTCAGTTTGAATTTTAATTTTTAGTTGCTCCATTTGGAGTCTTTCTTCTCTATCGAATTTCCCTAATTCAAAATCTCTCTGTCTTGCAAATTTTTCTAACTCAAATTCTCTTTGTTTTTCTTTTTCCTCCCTTTCTATTTTCTCTTCTCTTGCTAATTTTTCTCACTCAAACTGCCTTTGTTTTTCTTTTTCTTCCCTTTCTTTCTTTCTTCCCTCTCAAATTCTCTTTGTTTTGCTTTTTCCTCCCTTTCAATCTCTAGCATTTTTAATTTAAGTTCCATTTCTATATTTGGATTTTCCACTGGAAACTGTTCCAGATCTCCTGGTGCAAACACATTTTCATCAATGTAATATTCAACTATCTCTCTAGCCAGTCTTGCTTTTCGCATGGCTGGTTTTACCTCTGTCAGCTCCAACTGTCTGCAAATTTCTAGCAGTTCTGTCTTTTTAAAAGACTTCAAAACCCCTACGGTTGGTGATGCCAAGAAATCATCCATTGCTGTTGTCAATATATTTATATAGGAAAATTCCAAAAAACAATTTTACAATCTGAAATGTTAGATTTTCAATAAATTACTCACACAATGGTCTATCCCGGACGAGCCCCCAATTTGTTATGGCCCCAATTTGTTATTAGATTTACAACGCAACAGCAAGGGATGACAGACACAGTTTTACAAACCTCAACACATTTAATTAACAAACAAAGACTAAACTACTATTTACAACTACAGACCAAGATTGATGGGAAAACAAAAAAACAGAAATATTTACAGTCCTTGTGGGTTTTCTGGTGATGTGCTGGGTGAGGAAAAGGCTCTTTTACAGGCAAAAATCCACAAAAGAAACTTCACAGGTCTTGAACAGAAATGACAGGTCTGGTCACGTGTATCCTTCTTCTTGCAATTTCTCCTTCTACTTTACTGTCTCAATTCTTTTCCTTATATACTCTTTTGCAGACCCCACCCACATTTAGACCTTTTTTTTTTATTTTCGGGGACTTGCCCAAGACATGTCCAGGACATGTCTAAACCTAGCTCCAGTCTGGGCTGAATAAAAAAAAGGTAAATACTGCCATCTAGTGGCCTATATTCACATTACACTATGCAAGTGAAAGCCCTCTAGCATAGCCAAATCAGAGTTAGCAGGCCAAACATATGTGATAGTTCAGGAAACAGTGCCTCACTTTGACCTTTTCCTTTAAACTCTCTCATCAGAATGATATTAAGAATCACGTCTCACAATAGCACATCATCACACACTCCACACGCCCAACCAGACAACACTTCAATCTTGAGAGTGACATTTACTTTGCTAACTGTCAAGATGCTAACAATGCTTTGACAAGAACAACGGAGATGGAGTCGGAAATGTGTGTTGGCAGCATCGCTTATCAACACCTGTCTTTCATGTAGCACTTACTTTCCTCGTTTAATCAGAAGTTTTACAGCATGTCAGCTGTCTCTTTTGGTCCCACGTTCAAACTTGAGTAAAGGAGTCAGCAAGCCAGCTCTTTCGTTGAATTTCAGCGAAAGTTATCGACCGTTAATTGGTTATCCCCAGGCACTGGAAAGAGAAGAAAATCCCCTGTGTTACCCCCCAAAAAACATCTAAATATCGTTGGTGTCCAATAAACTCACAGAGGACCGGACAGTGATGGTCTGTGTTCACACTCCCCATTACCAAAGGATTATCAGCAGTAGATTTCCATTTGGATGCAAATGGTCACATCATTTTCAGTTGCTTTCAATCTCAGCAATTCCTGGGTTTGACCAAATGTCAATTTATTTTATGACATTGATCTGACCTAGAGTACTTTGCTGAATACTCATTCTCTGGACATACACTGTACGGTATGGCTAGTCACGGTAATATTGAATGACATGGCGTCAGTATAATTGCTGCAAGAATGTACAAGCCAATTTTTTATTATTAAAAGGTGAAATAACAGCAGTAGGAACAAAAACAATAGGCGTGCAATGCACGGAATACCCCTCAGCCCGATGTCGAAGTTTTTGGGGACGCCTGCCTGCCCAACCGCACGAAGGATAGCAATACCGCCTTGAGGGCTGAGGGGTAAAAATGTTAAAATGTGCAACACAACATTCCCAAAGAGAAGAGACCTGCAATGAAAGTGCAATAAAGGAAAAAAGTGAGATATGAAGTTGGCAGAGAACACAGGAAAGAGGAAGAATGTGCCAGAAAAAAAAAATGATAAAAAACCCTTCTGCCATCTTGCTGATAAAGCTCATCTATTGCCATGAGAAAACGGCACTAATAGAAATCATGACAGATGACTGTCGAAGCAGGAACAGGAGTATTTGCCAGCAGATAACAGCGATTCAAAATACAGCACCCAGTGAAATGAGCCCGTTGCACAGATAAGGCCTCGGCGATAATATCGGACTCTTATCTGGGCTCTTTGTTGTGGTTTCTGGACTTCATCAATGTAACAATGAGGCCCTTACTTGTGTCTTCCTCTGGGCCAATTTGTGATTTTGTCAACTCTGCCGAACGTTTACCCCGGCGCATAGCTTGGTTTTATTTTCACAATACTGTCAGTCCTCTTAGTTTTGTAATTTTCCCGCATCTCCTGCATTTATTTTACCATCGTCTGCTTTGCGTCATTTACATGGAAATGACTGCAGGGCAGGCGTGCAGAGAACTACCTTTGAATTGCTTCTAATAGCCTCACAGTATATTCATGAGCGTCTCACAAAAATCACACATGAACTCCCAACTCAAGACTGCTGCCAAAATAGTTGGGGTAACGAACACTGAAGCTGTGAAAGTGTAAATACAGTTTATACATGCTCAGCAAATCTTCTTAAGTCCTCATGTGCACTACGTGCAAACAAGTCAAACCAATTTGAAGGCAGTTGAGATGAGAGGGAAGCTTCGTTTCATTTGCTTATACGATGAAAACACCGCATTTGATTCATCTGCCTCACTCAGTGCCCTTAGATTTCTGCGACGTCTTTGGAGTTGTTTACTTTTTTGATGTCAATGACCTTACGTTGCCTGTACTGCGCATAAATCCCAGGACAATATGAATAGACGGCATAAAACCAGCAGCAGTCTCCTGTGAGTGAGAGAAGGGCAGGATGTCACACTTTTTTACTCCTTCTATGGTGCAGCATACTGCTCTGGAATGACTCTGAAGCTGAAGGAAAGAATGAGGTGTCAAGCATGCATTCTGTATTCATCAGGCCCGCGTATTTCTGTATTCATCAGGCCCGCGTACCTTATTTCAGAATGGAGTTGTGGATAATTATATGAAATGTCTCAACTTTTTACAGGTTGCCAAATTCGTCAGAAAGTTGTCACACTATGTGGGGTAAATTTTCAAAATAACAAATAACAAACTAGACAATTCCCTCAGAAATTGTAAGAGTGGGCCTGGCCTCTGCAGGTCGCGACGCGGGGATTCCCTGAGATGCTGCTTGGACTACTCAAAAGTCTATTTTGTCTCTGTCTATATTTCGTCTGCATTTCTAAGATGTAAAAAATGTGGTTGCTATGGTGTTCTGAGTGGTTGCTAAGGCATTGCTAGGCAATTGCTAAGGTGTTCTGGGTGGTTGCTAAGGCGTTGCTAGGCAGTTGCTATGGTGTTCTGGGTGGTTGCTAGGGCGTTGCTAGGCAGTTGCTATGGTGTTCTGGGTGGTTGCTAGGGCATTGCTAGGCAGTTGCTATGGTGTTCTGGGTGGTTGCTAGGGCGTTGCTAGGCAGTTGCTATGGTGTTCTGGGTGGTTGCTAGGGCGTTACTAGGCATCCCGCTTTCGCTGCGTGCTTTGTGGTTATCATTACTAGACCGGCTTGCCGGCTTACTAAGTTACAGTCAAGATGTCCTCTACTCAAGTTAGGTTAGTTATTAGCCAGCAAACTTTGCCAGCTTGCCATCCAACTCATTAGCCAACTTGTACTCTAGAATTTCTTGCAAGAACGAACTTTGTGCAGCTATCAGCTCTTCTACACGACACTAATCACTACTGACTACTGATTGTGGAGAGTGACGACCTGACAGTTCCCCAAATATTAGCGATCAAACGTTGAACCTAAAATTACACTCTCATAACTATCTAACCCGTTAGCTAAATTAAGCAACTAGCAAGAAAACATAAGTAGTGTCATAGCCGTCTCGCTTGCTAACGTCAGACGATACATTATAGTCCCGATTTCCTACATTGCACATGAACATACGGAAGCTCGTGAGAATAGCAAATTGGAGTAAGATTACGACTGGCGTTAATTTTTTTCGCTTTGGAATATACTGCCTTCAGTTTTTCAGCGATGCTGAATTTGGTTGGCACTTGGCAGTTAGCACAAAACCAGCCTCTCCACTTTTCGTTCACCTTAAATATATTGTTGTTACGGTGCTTTCGACCAGCGATATATTCCAATATATTCATGTCTTTCATCATCTGAATGCACACAGCCGTCTCCTCTTCGCTCCAAAAATGCAAATTCCTTGCGAATTGTAGTTGAATATTCTGTTCGGGGGCATATTCCGATTAAGGTGTATACATTAGCCAATATTCCGATTAAAACAGGCATATGCCAGGGGTCTTAATTGGAATATTTCGAATCGGATAATGACCTTAATCGGGTTATTGCACGCGTTTACATGACAGGTGCGCAATCGGAATATTCTAATATTCCGATTAATAATATTGGTGTGCATGTAAACGCAGTCAGTGATACATTGTTCAGAGTTTAGCAGCAGAGGACAGATACACATCACAGAATAAACTGTGTGCAACAGCAAGGTCTGATGAGGTAAATGTCACCGTGGCAGTCTGAGACAGCATGAGCAACATGCTTGTCATTCTCTGAATAATTACTGCGCCTCTCATGATTATTGGCACCCCTGGTTAAGACGTGTTCTTTAGCTTCTAATTAATTTGGTTTTTTTTCCTAAATAATACAGGACCACAATGAAAAAAAGAGGAAAATCCAACCTTTAATTCAAGTGCATTTATTCAGTGGGTAAAAAATCCCGCATTCAGAAATAATTCTTTGACATCAAATCATGTGTGCCACAATTATTATTAATTCATTGTTATTACTTTGTACAACCTCCCTTTGCTAACAAAACAGCACGTAATCTTCGCCTATAATGTTTCACAAGATGGGAGAATACTGAAAGAGGGATCTTTGACCATTCCTCTGTGCACAATCTCTCTGAATCATCCAGCGACCTGGGTCCTCTCCTCTGCACTCTCCTCTTCAGCTCACTCCACAGGTTTTCAATGGGGTTGAGGTCTGTGGACTGAGATGGCCATAGGAGGAGCTTGATTCTGTGTCTGGTGAACCATTTCTGTGTAGATTTGGCCACATGTTTAGGGTCATTATCTTGCTGAAAGACCCAGTGACGACCCATCTTCAGCTTTCAGACAGAGGCCACCAGATTTTGATTTAAAATGTCTTGGTATTTCAAAGCGTTCATGATGCCATGCACCGTAACAAGGTTCCCAGGGTCTCTAGAAGAGAAACAGGCCCACAGCGTCACCGATCCTCCCCCATACTTCACAGTGGGCATGAGGTGCTTTACTGCATTGTCATCTTCTGTGTTCCGCCAGACCCACTTAGAGTGTTTGTTGCCAAAAAGCTCTATCTTGGTCTCATCTGACCAAAGCACACGGTCCCAGTTGAACTCCCGGTGCCGCTTAGCGAACTCCAGACGTTTGCATTTATTATTGTGAGTGAGAAAAGGTTTTTTCCATGCATGCCTCCCAAACAGCTTGTTGGCATGTAGATAGCGCCTGATGGTTGATTTGGAGATTTTGTGACCCCATGATACTACCATTTGTTGCAATTTTTTAACAGTGAGCTTTGGAGAACTTACTTCTCTTATCACTCTCTTCACTGTGCGTGGTGGCAAAAAAACCTTGTGTCCTCGTCCAGGCTTGTTTACCACTGTTCCAGTTGTTTTAAACTTCTCAATGATTCCTCTGACAGTAGATATGGGCAGGTGCAGGCGAGTGCAGATACTCTGATAAACTTTGTAAACTACTGTAGAAATGACAGAAATACTTCAACAAGGCAATCAGAGATAGCAGACCTGGCCCCAGCCACGGGCTGACAGACAGACTGACAGAAACACACACACACACACACAGACATCATCATTGCTTAACCCCCTAGGGGAGGGGCCAGGTAATTACATTTATTTCCTGGGAATTGTTGCCAATAATTGTGTAACAGGTAATTTTATGAAAAATAATTATTTCTTAGTCAGGGATTTTTTTTTTCGCTTAAAATTCACTTGAGTTGAAGGATACATTTTTCTACAATTTTCAGTGTGAGTATGCTTCTGCAATAAAAATGTAATTTATTTTTATTTTAACCAGGGGTACCAATACTTTTTGAGGGCGTTGTACACATAAGTTACCCTGATAGTTAGTATTAATCACCGCTAAAAAATAAAAGACCGCATTGTGATTATGATTTTCACATTCTTGGTGTTGTTTTGATAAGCTGTGTGATTAGTACAAAATGAATTTCAGTGTTGTCAAACTGATTGGTCATCTCATTGTCAGTGGTACAATGTTGCATTTGATTGGTTCTTGGGGCTTAGGATGGGCGAATAATATGAATGCTTCAAGATACTTTGAGTTGGTTGGATAAGGAGTGAGATCGCAAGTAAATGATTATTTATTTATTTATTTATTTTTTAAATCTGGACAATCTAAAGCTGAGGTGCTGATGTAACATTTACTACTTGTATCTGATAACAGCATAGTGTGAAAACAGCCTTTGAAAGAAAAAAATTTTTCTGGAAGTTTCTGTTGAAGAGCTTAGTATTGCAGTCTGTTCCAATAAGTGGCAGTTCATTTTCCAATGGATGATAAGGGTCACCCTGGACTGAGTGGCTGCAGCTGAAATAACACTGAGCGAAAATAGAAGTGGACTGAACCTTCCCTCCCGCTCCTTCACCCAGGATACATGTTGATTTTAGCCCATGGCAACATATGCTATCGCTATTTAATGACAGGGAATTTACCACATTAATTACAATGTGCCACTCAGCATGGAACTGCAACGACAACAGCAAAAAGGCAAATAAAATTGGTCCTATCTTTTGGCCCTCACAGATTTATACTTACTATATACACATCATTACCAAGTAATTACAATGCAGTTAGACAAATTCCAGTGTTTTTCTGACATAAAATCCATGTTGAGGATCCAGGTGTAAAGCAGGGATGTCAAATCACAGACCTGAAGGTCTGTGAATCCGCTGGCTTTGCAGCCTCCCTTTACCTGGGAGTCAGATGTAAAGCCACACTGACCAATCAATGCATAGATTATTCAATAAAGGATCTAGAGGAAACATAGGTCTGGATTTGGACTCAGTATCTATAAGACGCCTGGTGTAAGCTAAACCAATTTTTTCCTTAGTGTAACAGAATAATGAATACTGCATTGCAATCAGTGTTAAAAGATCTTGAGAATAGTTCTTGGTTGAATTTTATTGTAGTTACTGTGCTTAATTTATTAGACCACCACCTATTGTAAGGTTTGTGCTACAGCTGCCTTAAATTAACAGTGTCGGTAATTACCAAAATCTTTTTTTTTTTTTTTGTTTCTGTAAAGGTTAATCTAGTTGTCGACTAGTTTGCACACCAAGCGATAGTAATCAATTTATTAACCTCTTAAGCCCCAGCCTCTTTTTTAGGTTTCTGTTTGAAAATGACATACCCAAAATGAATAGAGTATATCTCTGTTTGTGTAGCATGATGTATCAGAGAGGGAGACATGGAAATGTGGAGAGAGAGTTGATTTTCTGACGCTACTAGGATTTTGATATTTGAACATTAATATGCTTTGAGTTTGAGTTGTGCTTGGTGTATGTAAAAATGACTTATATGTGCTTGTAGCAGAGGCTCTCATGTTTCATTTGATGTGTAATATGACTATATTGCTACTTAATTAGTGCGGCATTGTAGGTATTTTGCTGCGGTGAGTCTCAGGGTCCCCCTGGAGTTTAAGAGGTTAAATTAGCAGCACTTCTTATGTTGAAGCGCTGGTATTCGAATAATTGAGTAAATTGGTTATCAGTGCATCGTGAAGCTTCAATGCATGGCACACATTTAAAATCATTTAATATGTATATCATGCGTCAAACTTCCAAGGTAGCGAAGTTATTCATGAGGTCTTTACAGTCTAGCTTCTGAAACATCAATTATCTATGTAAACAAAATCTAAGCCTTGTCTAAATATCACCTTTAGTAGCACTTACTACATGACATTCTACTTCGAGATGGAATTTTTGAGAAATTTCAGTTAATTATCGTCCATCTAATCTCATATTGTAGCCTTCCTCGTGGACACAGAGCTGTATGACTTAATTACCTCAGCCAAGGAGGTTATGTTTTAGGCAGCGTTTGTCCGTTTGTTTGTTTGCTAGCAAGGTAACTCAAAAAGAAATGCACCTATTTTGATGAATTTTTCAGAGAAGGTGGGTATTAAGTCAAGGAACAGGTGATTAAATTTTGGCCTATCTATGCCAAAGTACAGCTGAGATATACGCCAAAGTTCTGGATTTCAAGTCTTTCCAATGGGCCGGAGTTCCAATTACTGTGCTTTTGGGTTTTGCTGCTCCCTGGCGGAGGTCTGCGCTCTCTGAGTGCTTTTCTAGTTGTTAATGGAAACACAGCTTATTGAAAGCCCATTTTCTCAGCAAATTAATTCAAACCCGATTCTTACTCAAAAGTAGGTTGCGTGTTAACCTGAAATACGGTAATATCACTGGATGTAGACAGAGTTTTATTTTTACATGAGCAGCCTTAACACGTGGACCTTAGTCTGCATCCTGCATTTTTAGACAGGTTTTCTTACCCGTATCAAACCGATCAGATGTGAATGCAAGAAAAAAAAAATACTGTTTCATAAGCTTCAGGAATTGAGAAGCTTCATAAGACATTGATGTTTTAAAACTCTTGCATTAATGTGGACAGGAAAATGCTTTATCATTGCTGCAATGAACAATAATGCAAGATGAGAGGAAATGGATACGGATTGATCCTCGCAACTGAAAAAAATTAATGCTTAGTTGGTAACCTAAATGGAAACGGGTTTGGATATATAATTTGCTTTAAGGCGAGGTGAGACCAGTGCCAGGATCCCTCCGATGGCAACTCTAGAGTGGAAGAGGTTAATAAGAAATGGGCTGTTTGCCCCCCAAATGTGTCACAACTCCACTCGAGTTCATATAACTGGTATAGCATTTCTTTAGGCTGCACCCAATGTTTTTTTGAGGACATAAAACCTCTCTCTGCCGTGTCCTGCCCAAAATCCACGTCTGTGTTTTTAGCTGCAGTTTATGCCCAGCTATGTGCCGTCATTACAGTACATCTGGAGAAAAGGCACTTCTGGCCCCATTGAGTACATCACATTAATGTCAATAAAGCATCCCGATTTGAATTGAGAAAGATGGAGAGAGTGTAGTAGAGGTTTAGAGTGAGAGAGCAGCAGAGAGAATGAAAAAGCAAGAGTGAGATACAGAAAGAGTGAAGGAGGGATAAAGTGAGAGATATGGAAGGACAATCGACGAGGAAGAGAGAGAGGAGAGGATAAATGAAGTATTGAGTGAGAGATGGAGGGAGAGTGAAGAAGGTGTAGAGTGAGAGAACTGCAGAGATAGAGTGAATGAGTAAAAGAGACAGAAAAGGTGAAGGAGGTTACAGTGAGAATGATGAGGGCAGATTCCAGTTGGAGGAGTCGGAGAAAAGAAAAATGAGTGAATGAAATATAGAGTAAGAGAAACGAGCATTACAGTGAGAGATGAAGGGGAAGGGAAGGAAAGAGTTTCTGAGGCAGTTGGAGAGAGACAGATGAAATGAGAATGAGAAGATTGCTGCTTGATAAATACTGTTAGATCTAGACCCTGACAGTAAGCATTCGAAAGTCTAAGATTATGATTTTACTATTTAAATCTACTGCAAACACAATTTCAAGATTGGGAAAGGTGCAAAGTACCCTGGGCATTACGAGAATTTAGGCTTGTCTATCCATTGTTCTGCACATTTCAACTGTCATAAAATTTTATACACTTTATTGAACCCCAGGGGGTAATTCGTCCTCTGCTTTTGACCCATCCTATAGTTAGGAGCAGTGAGCAGCCACTGAGCTGCGCACGGGGACCAACTCCAGTTCTAAAGCCAGTTCCTTGGTCATGGTTGGAGTGTTCCTATGATGCATATTTTTATATTAGGGTGGGGGAAACTGGAGTGAACACAGGGAGAACATGCAAACTCCACACAGGCAGGCCCCAGGCTGGAATTGAACCCACGACCTTCTTGTTGTGAGGTAACAGTGCTAACCACTAAGCCGCCTCTGTAAGACTGAAAGAGAAGGGATGAAGGGCATTCTACGCCAGAAAGGAAAAAAACTATATACAACCCCAATTCCAAAATAGTTGGGACAAAGTGTAAATTGTGAATAGAATAAAAATGCAAAGACTTTCAGATCACGAATCAATATGTGATTTACAATGGAGCATAGATAGCATTTCAAATGTTGAAACTGAGACATTTTACATTTTATCCTCAAAATGAGTTCATCTCAAATTTTCTGGCTGCAACAGGTCTCAAAAAAGTTGGGACACAGGCAAAAAAAAGGGCTGAAAAGCAATTAATGTAAAAGAGAATCAGCTGAAAGAACATTTAGCAAGTAATTATGTTAACTGGCATTAGGTGTGTAACATGATTGGCTATGTGGAATTTCTTAGAGAGGCTGAGTCTCTCAGAAATAGAGATGGCCAGAGGCTCTCCAACCTGTGAAGGCTTGTGTAAATAAATTGAGGAATACTTTAAAAACAATGTTCCACAATGTCAAATTGCAAAGACTTTGAAGGTCTCATCATCGACAGTACATAATATCATCAAAAGATTCAGAGAAAGTGGAAAAATCTGTGCGTGATGGACAAGGCCAAAGACCCTTACTGGATGCCCATGATCTTCGGGCCCTCAGACGTCACTGCATCACTCACCGGCATGATTCTGTCATTGACATTACTAAATGGGCCCAGGAATACTTCAAGAAACCACTGTCTGTAAACACAGTCCGCCGTGCCATCCACAGATGCCACCTAAAACTCTATCATGCAAAAAGGAAGCCTTTGTTGAGCATGATCCAGAAGCGCCGCCATGTTCTGTGAGCCAAGGCTCGTTCAAAATGGACTGTAGCAAAGTGGCAAAGTGTCCTGAGGTCAGACGAGACCAAATTTGACATTCTTGTTGGAAAAAATGGGTGTGGTGACCTCTGGGCTAAAGAGAGGTCTGATGGTATGGGGATGCATTATTGCATATGGTGTGGGACCTTTGCACGTTTTCAAAAGTAGCATAAATGCTGAAACGTTTATAAAGGTATTAGAGCAACATATGCTGCTACCTGGTTTCAGGTCTGGGCATAGCACTGTTACTGCTATTTATTTAGTTAAAAATAACATTGTAAGAGCGCTAGATAACAGACAGCATTGTGCAGCCCTTTTTAATGACCTGTCTATGGCATTTGATACTGTTGATCATGCCCTTCTTTTTAAAAGATTATCAACCATTGGCCTTGACAAATATGCTTGTAATTGTTTTAAAAACCATCTTGAGGATAGGACTCAAAAAATTTCATTTGAAAACATTCAGTCTTGAAGTGCTCAAATCAGCTGAGGAGTTCCACAAGGTTCAATTCTTGGCCCTTTGTTATTCACTATCTATATTAATAATATTGGCTTATCTTTGGATCATTGTGTACTGCATTTTTATGCTGAAGATACCATAATTTACTCGACTGCTTCTTCAGTTTAGCAGGCCATATCTAATCTGCAGTATGATTTTAACACTATTCAAAGATCTCTGATTGATTTGAAGCTCATCTTAAATGAGGACAAAACCAAGTTCATGGTATTCACCAAAGCTAGAAAAAAAGAGCCACTTGATTTTCGAATTTGTAGCCTTGCCAAATTGAGCATGTCCCCCATTGTAAATACTTGGGCATTTGGCTGGATGACAAGCTGACTTTTTATATGCATTTTGGAAATTTTAACAAAAAAGACAAGGAGTAAAATAGGCATCTTATAAAAAAATAGGGCTTGTTTCGGTTTTGAAAATAAAAAGAAGATTGTGCACTCCGTAATACTCCCCGTGCTTGATTATGGTGATTTGATTTATAAAAATGCATCTACTTCTGTTTTAAAACCTTTAGATTGTATTTATCATTGCGCTATTAGATTTATTGCTGGTCTTGACTTCCGCACACATCATTGTGCTTTATAAAAGAAGAGTCCGTGTGCTGAACTAGCCTGCCTGCAGTCCCGATCTTTCACCGATTGAGAACATTTGGCGCATAATTAAATGAGAAGTCCATCAAAGGATACTCAAAACTCTCCCGCAGCAGGAAGCTTGTATTAAAGAAGAGTATGATCAAATTCCAATGGCTAAACTCAAGAAACTTGTCTCCTCAATGCCCAGATGCCTCTACTCTGTGTTAAAATGAAAAGGGGATGCTACACCATGGTAAAAAGGCCCCTGTCCCAACTTTTCTGAGACCTGTGGTGGCCATCAAATTTGAAATGAGCTCATTTTGTAGATAAAATTGTAAAATTTCTCAGTTTCAACATTTGCTATGTTACCTCTGTTCTATTGTGAATAAAATACTGGCTGGTGTGATTTGAAAGTCATTGCGTTTTGATTTTATTCACACTTTGTCCCAACTTTTTCGGAATTGAGGTTGTACATTTTTCAGTTAGAACTTTCTTTAATTGGATCTCTGTTTGAACCAACTGCCATCTTGCAAGTCCACTGGAAAACTACAAATGCTGTATGCAGAGAAAAATTTGGCAAATATCCATAACAAATGATGATGAAAAAAAAAAAAACAGGAAAGAAAAAAATCAGGAAACATGTCAAAACCAGCGAGTCCCGCGAGCTGAGCCCAGAGAAGAGTCCCCTCACCCAGCTGGTCCTGAGGGTCGGTTCACTCACCCCCTACTGACACCATCAGGCCTCAGGACAGCCACGTACCAAAACAACCATTTAGAATAAACTCTATTATAAAGCAACTAGAGTAGAACTATATACTCACTGGAATCCCCAAAAAAATCTGAACAAATTTGAATGCTATCTGGCCTGAAAACACACAATATAATACAGTTGCAGAATATCAGACCGCTGTGAAAATCACAGACTGAGGAAAACAATGAAAATGTACAGACTCAGTGAGCGCAGCCTTGCCTCAGACAAAAGCTTGTGCTCCTACTGCTGCCAGCAACAAGTCTAGACAGAGGCGAATTTCATTAACCTGTGTGGCAAATACAAAGAAATTATAAAACCTTTCTGCTCTTTATTTAAAACGAAACACACAAACTTTTCAGCTGTACCTGAGACCCAAGTCTTAAAAATCCTCACGAACAGTGCAGGTGCTACGGAAATCTGGCAGCAAAGCATGCAAAATGCATAGTGAACTGCCACAGACTGTGACAGCAGTAACCTCTGACCCCCACTCCCCGCCCCCTTATTCATACGTCAACCTTTAGTTATATAATGAAACTACAATATTATAAAATACACAGAGGATTATTTTAATTCTGTAATCCTTTGTATATTTACATCTTCATAAAAGAATTGTTATGACCTCGGCCAAGGAGGTCATGCTATCAGTTCAGTTTGTTTGTCAGCAGTATAGGAAAACTACTGGCTCAATTTTCATGAAATTTAGCGGATGGGTACAGCATGGGTCAGGGAAGAACAGATTTAACTTTGGGGCAAATCTGTGTCGCGGGACAGATTCACAAATTATTTTCACTTTCATTAACTTTGCGAGATAGGGCATTTGACCTTGACGGAGGTCTGCTCCCTCAGAGAGTCCATCTAGTTTCCCTCTTTGTTTTTTTTTTTTTTCATACTGTGATTAAGCTTGGACACCATTATTTGAAAATATGACATGCCAATGAAACATATTGAAATTGAAATTGAAAAGGTACAAGTGAGGATGATGGAGAGAGGTGGCAGCAGCAAAGCAGTAATGAAGTTGGCATCAGGAGAACAATGAAGGAAATTAAGGGAAAGAGGGTCTGTTGGAGAGAGACAGAGAGAGAGAACGAGAGTGTTAGCAGTATAACTAGAGAGAAGGAGGTATGGGGTGAGAGAGGGTGATCGAGTGTGACTTTCAGCAGTATAGCTAAAGTGAAGGTAGAATGGTGTGAGTGGAAAAGATGGTGAAAGGGAGAGATAGAGGTAAGGGAAGCAGGTGGAGAAGGAGCAGTAAAGGGGGAGGAATGGGGTGAGGGAGACGGAGGGAGAGAGAGAGAGAGAGAGAGAGAGAGACAGAGAGAGAGAACGAGTGTTAGCAGTATAACTATAGAGAAGGAGGTATGGGGTGAGAGAGGGTGATAGAGTGTGACTTTCAGCAGTATAGGTAAAGTGAAGGTGGAATGGTGTGAGTGGAAAAGATGGTGAAAGGGAGAGATAGAGGTAAGAGAAGCAGGTAGAGAAGGAGCAGTAAAGGGGGAGGAATGGGGTGAGGGAGATGGAGGGAGAGAGAGAGAGAGAGGTGTGTGGAGTCTGCACACCCCAGAGATGGGAGCTGGTTGTCTGTAAGCGATCTCATTATTTCCAACCCCACTCAAGGCTTTACACTTTAGGGGAGCAACACAAATGTGTACTCAGATAACGAGTGCCCGCGATTAGGCAGGCATGCTTTATTTAACACCGAAATTATGCGCTGCATTCAACTGTGATTCAGACCCTACCTTCTCCACAACCTTTGTTTTATTTTTTCTCTTTACTGGTATTCAATTGTGCGGTCGTCACTGGGCGCACAGCTCGACGTGTGTGGTCATATTTTTGCCCTTGTTTTGAATCCCAGTGTCTTCACATTTCAGAGTATTCCAGCTCCTGAGTCGGTGTTTGTACGGTGGATTAGAAAAGGAGGCGATGGGGGCGGGGATAAAACAAAAGTTTTGGTGGGATTATGGAGGCATTAATATGCGAGCGGCAGAACGAGTCGGCTTATCTAAACAAGCTTCCTCTTAGCAGTAATTACTCCACCTGTGTTCTTTTGTTCCCGGGCTCAGCAGTCCACATCCCGAAAGTCCACGATATTTATGTCCAATTAGATTAAGGGCTCATTTTCAGTTTTTGCATAAAGGAAGCTAATCTGTCATTGGGAAGCCATCCGGCCTCACCCTGAATAGAAAAGCCATTCAAGTTTGGCTATGGTTTGCAAGGTATGTTCTTGCTGCAATAGAAGTGACCTCATAAAGCCCCACACACTGCACGTGCTCAGAAGAACTCAGCCACCAGCATTGGTTGTGACCTCAACTTTTTAACAGCTCAAAGAAAACCTGTCAGAGTATTATACATACCTCAAGTTGTGCAGCACACAGGATCAAAGCTTTATTCATACTATTGTGTAATCAAACAGCAGATTTGTTGATCACTAGAGATTTATTACAATAGACAATGAAACACGATTGTCAGTCTTCAATTAATGCTACGTACATTTTATTTTGGACAAGAATTACCGCTTACTCTCCGTAACTTGATATCACCCATTTTTTCTCTTGAATCAACATTCCCTCCCTCATCGCCCACACAAATTTCCACCACATTAATCTTTGTAATGGAAGGATTTCTGGAAAAATCTATAATGTTTTCTAGTCTTTGTCCATGTCACCTCAGCTGAATCCACCTTGTGTCCTTCTAGGGCTCATGTACTGAACAACACCATTAATCATATTAATTAATAACTGCCACACTCTCTGTTACCCTCGCCGGACTGACAGAAAAACTATATCACACAAAAGAATGAAATTCAATCCAACCACAAAGTATTTAATGATTAGCAGCACCTTGGGGAAGTTTTCAGTTTTGAACAAAGGAGAGAGGAACACAGAACAAAAATGAGTTTTCCTGAGATGATCTGATATCCGGTGCAACATCCATCCATCAATTTGTGGGGGTAAGGGGGTTCGGAACAGGCAGGAATACACACTGGACAATTAAGCGACCCATCATCGGGTGTTTGATACAAATTTACAGTTCAAACCATTTCAGATAGTTTCTCTACTTCTCACCCCACTCCTCCTCAGTTTTCCTCCCCTGGTCTTTGTCCACATTTACCCTATACCTCCTCTCTCTCTCTCTCTCTTTCTCTCGCGACCAGAGAGACAGAAGAGAATCTATTAATGATGTTTCCAAGTGAGGCAGTTTTTTTTAAAGGCGAGAGATGATTCACTCACAGAAAAAAAATCACTCCCTCCACACCAGTGACACTTTTGAAGGTTTTATCTTGATTTTGTCCTTTTATATTCCACCTGCGGATGGTGGAAGGGCTGTGTGGCCCCTGACGTATTTCCTAATTACCCATAATGACTCAATTCATGCCCAGCACTTTGGACCACAGTTGAGAAGAATAGGAAAGCCTTTGTGTTGAAATGCTTAGAAAAGGCCTTTCAGGGGAACACATCAAAAAAGCTCTGTGCGTGTGTGTGTGCGTGCGTGCGTGTGTTTGAGAATGCATATGGGAGGAATTGGGGTTGAATGGTTGAGTAGTAGAATTGCTAATCCCAACAATTACCATGGTCCTTGGTAATTCCAAAGGGCACTCTACCCCTCTAAGCCAGAGAACCATTTTGATGAGTTTTGCTGAAAGAAGTTGGCGCACAGTGTATGTCCATGCATGCTGTACCAAAAAGAGCCAGTCACCCTCGAACATAAACCCGTCGGCCTCCTCCGCAGCCTGCACTCTCCGGGCTGCCTCATTCCCCAGTGAAATCATTTTGAAAATGCCAGAGGAGGAGAGCGGAGGAGAGGCCTGGCCAGATTATTGCTCTTTTCTCCAGTGGCCCACGCCGAGGCGAAGGAAGCCTGTCTGTTACCAGCGCAGTTCATTGTCTTCTCATGTGAGATGGCAGTGATTCAGGATGTGCTCTGCAGTTACTTACAGCTCTCTCTCTCTCTCTCTCTCTCTCTCTCTCTCTTCCCGCTGCTGCTCACTGGATGGTTTTAAAGAACTTAAGGGCATCATGGGTACATGAAAACAATAGCAGTATGTAGATACTGCAGACGCCGTAAAAGAACACTTAACATTTCTGCAGAGACCGCAGACTGTTTGACGTATCTTCGGGGTTTGGGCAAAAGGAATATAAAATTGGTTTACAGTGTCGTCCCTCAGTGAACACAGAGAAACTGGGGTGAAGCGACTTGGGACAGAAGTAAACTGTACGGCAGTAAAGCATTTCTCTCCTCTGGCTAAGAAAGTACCGAAGAACTGCAGAAGGCTGCCAGCACAAATGTTATCAAAATGTTCCTGAAACATTTTTTTCAATGTTGGCTGTGCATTGCAGGCAGTATTATGAGAGGCCTTTGTGCCCTTCAAGGTTAAAAAGTCACCAGGAGTTGAGAAAACTAATTTGTCAAACTCTCTTCTTGTTTTTATGTTATTTTATTTGTTTGTGTGAAGATTTTTGGATGTAGATTTCTATGACGCTGATGAAACTGAAAACGGCCAAAGTAATGGGGTGGATGGGAATGATAATGATGTGGACAGTTAAATAGAGGACCCAAAACAACATGCAGAATACACAAAATCATCTGACGATCGGGCATTTCATTCACCTTCACTGCGTTTCCCTCAACTTTAAATAGGAACAGGAACAGTGATATCTGCCAATCTGTCAAATTCAAGCAGTTGTCAGTCTCTGGCCAAAAACCAAAAACAATACTGTCATAAATTGACTGAATTTAACAATCAAATTTAAGCATTTTCTCCTTGTTATTTTAACTGTTAAGTAGAGTCCTGCATGCAATTTACTATGGTTTACAATTAACATACATGAAGCCTCTGGTATAAACTGATTGTAAAGTTACAGTTCAAATAACTGGCAAAATAAGGCGCCGGTTTAAATACCTGGCAGAAAAGGTGCCAATTTATAATCGTGAATAACGCAGCCCTTCCACTCTACGTGACTCTGGCAGTGGATATATACAGGAATTAAAAGAGAACAGGTATCAGTGTTCATGAAGGTATCACACTCTGGACACCGTGGGTCCACACTGAAGCTCCAAAACTGCTTTTCATTTTGGCCGGTTCCTTATCTCCTGGGTGGACCGGTTCTCCATGAATAGTTCTCCTTCTACAAAGGCTTGTTCCATCTGTCACTGGCTCTGCTCGCAGGCTATTCAACGAAAAGAGAGCCAGATTCCCTCAAACTGCATTGCCCGATTACAGTAAGTGCATTAAGTGCATTAATATTACCCTCGGAACAGGAGGATAAGGATGGTTCTGGTAAACCTGAGCTGTAAGTATGCTCTTTTTGAGCCCACTGGGCTCTCCAAAGCTTTGGTTGGCTATGAGGAGATTAGTCCTCAATTGGCTAGAAGGGATTTTTGTTCAATTTATTCTAAATAAGAAAAGAACTTATTTATTTCTATCATTCTTCTTGAAGGAAAAAGCATAACCCCTCTTATTGTTCATCCTGACATTGGTTTGTAGCAAAATACACACTAGAGAGTTGGTCATAAATCTACGGTGTTCCTGTTGTTAAAATGTCCAATTGCCTGCAAGACTCTGAGACCATATAAATGAAATAAACATGTAAACATCAACTAAATGTGAATTTTTGTTTAATACACTATCTGGGAAAAACCAACTTTTGAACCAGCCCTCCAGTAATAATATACTGATGCTTTTAAGAGAATTACAGCTGGTTCATAAAGGTTTTTTTTTAATGGAATTAAAAAAAATAATCACATGGGGCCTTGTGAGAATCAAGCTTTAATGAAAGACTTAGTTCAGTCATCATACCATGTAACTGCTAATTGGATTTCGC
The DNA here is from genome assembly GCA_029721435.1 of Gymnothorax reevesii. Lineage (NCBI taxonomy): Eukaryota > Metazoa > Chordata > Actinopteri > Anguilliformes > Muraenidae > Gymnothorax > Gymnothorax reevesii. Next base: position 22,777,815 of record CM056574.1, on the reverse strand, counting down.
TTTGAAGTGAGAATAACCTGGGATGATCATAATTAAATAAATAAAGTGAAATAAATCTCAATGCATCCTCCTGGTGTGGATTTTCCACTTACTTAAATGTGTTCCATTCCAGAGATTCGAGTTCTAAAATTCCCTCTTCCCAATTGTGAAATTAAAAGGAAGTTGTGCCCTTCAAATGTTCAGTCAGTTTTTGGTCACTTCTTCTGGAAAGGACTGTGTTGTAATTTCTGTTCCAAGTATCATCCACTTGATGGTCAGAAAAACAATTTCCCTCCATTCATGCGGAGGAGAATGAATTTTTTTTCTTTGGCACAGTGCAAGTGTGCACTCTTACGCAGCAAAAAGCCTTTTATTTGCATTTGTTTTTCATTTCTAGTGTTTGCTTGACTGAGAACGATTCACGTAAGTGTTGTAATTCAGCCCACCCTCACAATTTACATTGTTGTATTTTACGATTCTAGCTTCATCTCAAAATTGGTTGGTCACTTCAGAAAAAATAAAGAGCTTGATACTGTCATTTAAAGAAAGGGATTGCCCTCAGGCAAAGGTTGGGTGAAATCACAACCAGAAGAAAAAAAAATGCTCACAAAATGTCGCGAATAAAAACTGTTTACACACCCTCTGCTTGAAGTATTGACAGAGTACACAGACAAAGTTCTACCTGGAGAGAAGAGATTATGACAGGAGATTTATTATTTATTTTCTGTGTACAGGAAATCACCCATGATGAGATGCAATGCCCAACTGATGCATTCTTTCATTCATTTTTCATAATACAAATGTGTGTGTTTGTGTGTTTGCGTGTGTGTGTGTTTTATCCCTTAAATTATTAGACATTGGTGTAATACAGCTTTCTCGCGTTGAGATTAGTCAGATTCCATTAACTGGCAAACAATATCTTTGCAACGTTAATGTTAGCAATCCTGCTGGTTACTGATTACTATCGCGAGCATTACCTTATGTTCTGCGGTCTGTTCAATGGGATGAATAATTTGTCAGCTAGCATGATAATGCATTTTGCCATTAAAGTAATCAGTTACGCGTGCAACTGTTGCCGTAGAAACCTGAATTTATTCATCTAATGCCGAAAAGCATTAACATGCAAGCTAGCGATTTATTCTTCCAATTGACTTGAATTGACCACCAACGAGAAAGTAACGCTTTTTTAATTTCCGAATCATACAATTCTGACATTTATAGGACAAATAGGACCTCAAGTTTGGGAGCCCGAGATATCAACTTCATGAAACTTGAGTAGTAATTTTAATTAATTCCGAGCCTTTTGGGAATAAATGAAAATTGCTATTCTCGTTTCATAAATTTGGTATATCTTGCGCTAACTCATGTAAGGTCTTTTATATACAATCAATGCATTGAATGCTCAGTATGGAGTCGGTCACTTAGTTAGCAAAACATCTAGTTAGCGTTGGCAGTCCCTGAAATGTTGCACAGAACACAAAAGAAATATTAAAATATATCAATAGTACAGAACAACTGTGAATGAAGCAAAGGGGTTTGCAGCAGTGTGGGAAAAATCTACCATTTTTGATGCACTTCTTTTCAAATCTGCATACGTATTTTTCCATAACATGCCCTAAACGGTATAAGATGAAACATTTGTGAATATTTTGAGAAATTAACAGAAGTAGGTAGATCACTCCCCTTCATTTTTTGTTGACATTTAGTTTTGGGCACCTGCAGTGTTCAACTGCAAATTAAGTAATTCTTCTCAGTAATCTTTTCTTATAACAGAAAAAAAATTTGCAATTGCCTCTCCAAAAATTTGAATTATAAAAGCACCATTCAGACTGCGGTGCATTTCAGTCGCGCTTCTGAAGAAAGGATGCTAATAACATTAACACACGTTTTTAATTGTGGTTAAATAAACCTGGTCGATTAAATCGCATGAATGCTTGTATTGCATTGCATCAACCTTTACGGGTGATTGTCTCTCCAGTCAAATGCCACTGTTTAGCGATGAGCGGCAGGAGACAGAGATAATATCCTGCAGTTCCAGACTCACTGTGGTCATTAAAGATCCCACTACACTCATTACAAAGACTGCCCTAGCTTAATTCTCACCTGACCATCCTACAGTTTGTTTGGCTCAAAATATTGCCGCTTTCCCCTCTGCCTGAGCTGATGGGTGATGAGTGTTCTTTCACAAAATGGCCGCCATGCAACACAATGGTGGGCATTATTTGAACAAAGCAATCCCCTCATCAATGTAAAGCACTTTGAGTGCATGTCAGAGCAATAATTATTTATCACTCTTTCTGCAAATACAAGCATAATCAGTATTTATGGGTTCTTATATGTTGAACTCAAAAGTCATGCTTTATCGCCCTCGGATGATGAAAGCTTAGCTTGGTTCCTTGGGTCAGGGGAGGGCTTTTTTGGCATTTGGCTGAAATATCACAAAATGTCAAATGGCGACAAAAAAAAAAAAAAAACTGCAAATGGATGAGAAATGCTGTCAAATTTTTTTTTGGAATAAGACCAGAAGTTGCAGTCTTGCTGAAATGTTTCCCCCTTGTTCATTCTTGGATATTCATGTTTTTGTTTTTCATAGAGTTTTATAGCTCGTCATTAGGTCAGCACTTTCTGGACAGGATGTGGTAGCAGCCGCTGGCATTTCAACCTGACGGCTGAGCAGCTCCTCACCGCTAGAATTCAATTTCCCCCCAAAATGTACTGGTTTGTGTTTTCATGCTCGCTGGTAGTCAAGCACTTTCTGCAGGGGTACTGTGGATCGCCAAGAAATGCAGCTTTAATACAGTTCAGTTCTTGGCAATTTATGCAGTCAAAACAATTCCTTAGTGAAAAGCTTTTGCGAACCGGTCAAACAGTAATAAACACATCGACTGGAGCAGAACATTGTTGACCATTTTCAAAGGCGTAATTATGTTTAATTGTTAGTTTGTATATTGAATCTCCATGGTTGCCTTTTTGGACTTGATAATTTAAAATCCTTGTCTAGATATGTGGAATGTTTTCTCGGAGTTAGTGGCCGGAATTTCTAGGATCAGTGTAAACAAAACAGCTCAGTTCAGAAACAATGCTTATCTCATATTGCCATGTACCTTCCAATTAAAGTGCATTTGTTTTGGGCAGTCAACCAGTGACCTGAGCAAACCAGTCCTTCGCCATAGTCTTTAAATACTATCACAATGATAAATGAGAAAGCTTTACACTTACCTTGTGCCGTCATTAATATGTGACAAAACAGATTTGTTTTGGGGAAAGGAGGTATGTTGTGGTCATTCTTTTAAACAGAGCGCACACACTGTGACTGACTGTGGAATGGGCTGTTTGCATCCTGCATCTACTTGAATTGCAACCTCAGTTCAACAAGAACTGGGACAAGATGTAAAATTGAAATAAAAACAAAATTAAGCGATTTGTAATTTTTTTCACCTACATTTATTTGAAAACTGCATAAAGAAAAAAAAAAACATTTTAACCTCATCAACTGTATTGATTTTTGTACATACTCAAAAATTCCAAATTTAATGCCTGAAACACGCTCTGAAAGAATTGGATCTGGGGATCTGAAAGACTGGGAAAGTTGTAGAATCTTCAGGGGGAAAAAGTTTGGACTATTCCACCAATAAACAGGCAAATTGGTACCAGGTGATTTAATTATGATTGAGTATAAAATGAACAATACCAAAACACATGGTTTACCAGCAAGATAGTTCAATGTTGGCGTCTTTGCCGAAAGCAGCATGAGTAGATAATCAAACATTTTGAGAACACTGAGCCTCGTTTACCAATAACTACTTATCTTCTTAGATTCTTTCTTACGGTGATCTTAAGAAGGTTCTTAAGAAAACTCTACGTTGGATTCATCAACGTGTTCTTAAGCTGTAGAATTGTTCGCAGCGGTGTTCTTAAATTGATGAATCCCATCTCCTCGTAAACTGAGAGCGCGTGCCAGTTGAACGTAATTAACATATAATTAGCATAGGTAACCGCCCATCAATGCCCATAAAAGGGCATGAAACTGCAGGGCCGTGAGCAGGCACAGATGTCATACTGTGCAAACAGCAACAACAAAATGTCCAAAGCAAAAAGTAAATCAATTGGAGTGCAGTCGGTAAAGAGATAGAGAAAAAAAACTTTGGTAGTTCAGAGGAGGAGGTACTCCTGCAGAAAAAAAAAAGAAAATATGTATATATTTCGTAGCTTTAGTGCAGGTTACACTAACACTAACAAAAAGGAGGAGGCTGTCACACATGCAGTGGAGACACTGGAGGCAGTATCTGGAGAAGGACACACAACAGAGGTCATGAAAAAGAAATGGTTTTATCTCAAATCTGACACCAAAAAAAAAAAATTTGCAAAATTCCGACGGGAGATGCAACGCACTGGAGGGGGAACAGCAGACACCCCAAACCTGTCTGAGGTGGACCAGCACATCAGGGCGATCATCGGGTAGACGGCACTCTCAGGTAGGCTATGGAAAAATCTAAATCACTATTTTTTTTTTTAATTAATTGTTTTAATTAATTCTCCACCCTAGTTTTTTAGGAGTACCATTGACTGAGTGTCCGGATACAAAATTGCGTCCTAAAGGCAGTAGTTAGTGCGTGTAAGATAAAATCATGTCTTAGTATTGGACTGTGGGTCGCAACAATGGCTTGATTTATTATTTATTCACAGATGAAGGCCCGCAGAGCCAACCTGCAACAGAACCAGAACCCAACGTCCCTTTTAAAATGCCGACAGTGCATTCGATGGTGGAGGGAGTGCGTGAATCTGATTAGCTATATGAAATCTGAAAACTCTGAGGGTTGGTCAGTGGTGTCATTAACCAGGGGGCTAGGGCATATCCTCGATCCCCGAATAAAACAAATTAAGATCAATTCAAAAGCCACTTTAGTGGGAAATTATAATTATTAAAAGATAGGCCTTCGTACCAATGAGCCATGCGTCACCAGCTGCTCCTCGATCGCGTATAGGTGCATTCCCTGTACTGTTTGTAAAGTATTGGTACATTTAATTTATTTTAAAATAAACAATGCTCTGTAAATTACTAAAGAAATGTTAAAAAAAAAATTTTAAATTAATAAATATGACGAAAAAATATCACTGTAACATCGCATTTTAATTAACGGCGCAAAGGAAGGCAACACAACCTATGTTCCAACATGTTGACACTGAAATGTGCGTAAGAGTACTCCTGAGTGTTTGTAGGATTTGTTCTTACCGAAGAAAAAATCCAGGATAAGAAAAGATTCATGAATGCCACAATCTTCGTAAAAACTTTGTAAGTAGGACTTAAGGACAAATTTGTTTGTAAGAACAGTTTGTGAATGAGGCCCAATGTTTTTTTGCCATTATTCAGAATATAAGGATCTCACCATTGAGAGTCCATAACACAGTTAAAAGATTCTTAGAATCTAGAGCAAATTATGAGCGCCAAAAAACTCTGCGGAATGCAAATTCTGGATGTGAATGATATTCAAGCCCTCAGACGGCAATGAATTAAGAATATATGCTTCTGTCATGGATGTAACCACATGGGCTTGTAAGTACTACAGAAGACCTGTGCCAATGAACACAGTTTGCGATCAAATGCAAGAAAAGGTCCTGATAAAAGACAGTCATGCACAATAAAACATGAGAGCTCCATTATATAATATTAACTTATTTCTCCTCTTAAACTCCATATCTCATGACAAGTTTTGGATATTGAACTCAAGTTTACAAGTTTTGGAAAATTAAACTTGAAGTCATCCATTGTCTTGATTCATTGTGAATTAATGCAAAGCTCATCTTCAAGCTGAGTTAACTCATTCCCTACTGAATATTTTTTTATAAAATGGTTGCCTTTGTACGAAGTACTTTTCCCAAAAATTACACAATATAAAGTATTGAAGTACAGGTGGCTCATGACCGCAATCGTCAACTGATTTTGTGTTTTCATCAGACTGTGAATGGTCATCCACGCCGCTGGCACCGGCTTACCCAAGGGAAAGGTAGAATTAACCGCACTGCTGGCAGCGGCTTTCCGTAGAGAATGAGTGCAGTCACATTTCTAAGCCAGCCAGTGAACTTTTGTTGCTATCCTGTAATGCATTTAAGGCTGGTTAAACTTATGAGTTCACTGGCTGTCGGAAAAATGAGAGTCATAGATGCGAGTTAACTCAACTTGAAGATCAGCTCTGTTTCAACTCACAATTGGACAATATAATATAGCTTTAAGCTCAACTTTTGAAAATACATAGGGCTCTAAATTCTAAAAAATAAAAACCAGGCGGGGCGAATAGGGGGAGCGCCGCGCCAACAGGGTGTATCCAAGCGTATTTTGCAATTTCATGCCCTGTGCAGCCTCGTGCAAATGCTCCCCTGTCCCACATCTGTCCCTCCTGCCGGCGCAAGTGGCAAAGAGGGAGGAAAGAAGGCTTAAGTGGGTTTAACACATCAAGTCAAATCTTCACCAATCAAATGAGCTCCTCTCCTCACCTTTAAAATTGGAATAAAGAAGCCTCTGTCCTATGTCTGCATGATGCGTGAATGTTGCATTTTACTATGCTGCTTCAGGCATGTTTTCTGCTCCGCTTACGTCTATATTAAGCATTACAAATATGAGTTCGCTGGCTACCAAGGGCATTCGCGAATTATTACAATGAGCAAATTTGAATGGAATTTCAAAACGAAACTACATCACATCATCAAACTTATGAAGTTGGAATGAAATACGATGGTTGCTCATTTATTTTTTCTGCCAGCATCATTGGGAAGAGAAACGATGGATAGCATGTTCCTATTATTACACCCTGTTGCTGCTTAAAATTTCAGTATTAACATGCATGGACAGCAATGCAAGATATGTTACACATTTATTTTCAACATGTGATCTTAACTCAGTACGAGATCATAGCAATCAGGCTGTATTCCTTTCCCCCACTAAAAATGGTAAAACCTAAGTGACAATAATAGTATTAAGCCGCTTGCTCACTGGATGCGAAACAAATTTTTCGCACGACAGATTACATTCAAAGTCAATGCAAAGACGTGTTTGCATTGACTTTGAATGTGTTCAGTCGTGCGCAAAATTTGTTTTGCGTACGGTGTGAAAGCAGCTGAAGGACACATACCCACATAGCCTACACATGCACTTACACGCCCTCCTGCACATCTCTCTTTCGCTCTCTCTCTGATCTGACATCAGGACAATGGATAAAGATACTATAATTTCTGTGCTGATTCAGATAGTTACATTAAATAGCGGTTGCTGTAATTATTTACTGTACTGAAATGTGCCTGACCTTCTGGAAACCTGCCTGGGAGGTTTCGGTGACGTGTGTGCAGTATGCGCCGGTCAGCCAAATTACCACTGCACAGAAAGTAAACCAGGTTGGAGCTGGCGAGCTTTCTGCACACGAAATCCACGAAATTGTCACTGTGTCATGATGAATATTTGACACCTCCCCCTACAACACCGCCACACCCATCTCGGCGCACGTCCATCTAACAAATTGCCAAAGTGGCTGCGCACGGTGTTGCACCACTCAAAATTACCACTGCGCGGGCTGCATCGGATGAAATTACCACTGCTTGGGCTGTGCCACCCTGCGCTGCGCCAAGAAATTAGAGCCCATAACCTTAACTTCAATATCTACTTTCTAAAACTAGTCATGTCAAGTGGCATTAAAGAGAAGGAATATGTTCACATAACAAAAGGGCTTCCATGATCTACAGTGCACATCAATACCATCCAGTAGCACTGCGAACATCAGGCTCAAGTTTGTTTGAAATTTATGGGGGGAAAGAGGAACGGGACACTGTGGTCTGATTATTTCATCTTTCAAATGGTTTTTGGAAATATGGACATCATGTTCTCAGGGCCAAATGAGGGGATAGACCATAGCGATTGTTATGTTAACCGAACATCTGCCATGGTCTGGGGCTGAAATAGTGCACTTGGCATGGGCAACTTGCGCATCTGTGAGAGCGAAATTGACACAGAAGGGTACATGCACATTTGGAACAACATGCGTGCCCTCCGGATGTTATTTTTTTCTGGGACGCCTCTGCTTATTCCAGGAGGATAATGCCCAGCCACACTCTACATGTATTACGAGAGTGTAGCTTCCTACTTACAGAGTGCACATACTGCCTGCTGCCTGGACTTATCTACAAGTCAAAATGTGTGACAGATTATGAGGTACAAAATACAAAAATAAACACCCTCCACTTTCGTCCTATATCAGGCCAATGACAACTGAGTGTTATTAAAAGGAGACGTTATGGTACTCAGTGGTGAACGTGCACCTGCCTCAGCTTCATTGGAACATTGAAAGAAGGGGTCGCCGCAAAAGACGGCTGAATCAGGTGCCAAACAGCTCAAGGACAGCAGATATTAAAAGTAACCAAGGAGACTGATAAATAAACAGCCTTTATGGTGCAAACAGACTAACGTTTCGACACTACTGTGTCTTCATCAGAGTCAAACTGCGTGTGCATGTGGTTTGACTCGGATGAAAAGACAGTTTGAGCCAAACTGCCTCAGCTCTCCGCGAATGCAGTGCAGGTTGTCCACAAACCAGTCCAGCTATGAGACGCATGGAATCATGGGATTTTTTTTCTTAAGGTAAATAATTTCATCTGAAAGATGACTAATAACACCTAACAAAGTATGTGCACGTTACTAAAGTAAAATATCAGGTAAAATTACAGAAAACAGGCCATCATACAGATATAACCGAAGTCCATGTCTCTAAGTGATCTGATCCAAGTTTTTAAGTAAACCAGCATAAATTTATCTCCGACAATTCAGTGTGTTTTATGTTAAAAAAGCCAATCGGGAATTATCGACGGATTTAGTGAATTTAAAGCGCAGATCATGTGATCAGACGTCACATCATGTGTTATAATTGGCTACGCGTCATCAATGCCATCTGCCCAATCTCAGGAACTCCTGAGCTTAATACACCTGGGCGACAAATATCTCTCATCTTGTCTTTCTGTGCTATGTTCCCTTTTTAGTGAGAACTGCCGACCTCAATCATGCGGTCTCAAAATTATTAAGGAGTCTGTTCTGCTTGTGTCTCAGTGACGTGTCTGTGGGATTGCTTCACTACAGCCCATGATTGGCACCCATATTGTTTCAGCTGCACAGTGAATTTGTTTGAATTTGACTCGGGAGTTCAGATTCCTCGAACCTCGGAGGCGGACAGCGAGCGCCTCCTCGTCTCATTCTCAGGAAGCCTGTTCCTGCTCTCCCCCGTCTTTCATTGTGACAGAGCTTAAGGACGAGGACAGGTGTGTGTAGGTGTGTGTGTGTGTGTGTGTGCGTGTGTAAACCTGTGTGCATGTTCTTTCTGTTAGTGTGACAACTTGTCGCAAAATAAGAAAAGTTTGATGGGAGTTTTTTTTTCATGTCTTGCTTCAAGTGGAAATCAAACTTGCACAGGAAAATATTCATTTTCGGAGCAACTCACTCTGAGTCCTGGAATATACTACTCTCTGCTGGCACTGCTGAGGGGGGTGTAGAGACCCGTGATTGACAGCAGAGGAAGAGAAGAGGAGTTTCCTTTATCAGGGCATTTCATACCACAGCTCTGTGTTTCCTGTCCAATTTCCTGACAACCTGTGATCACCACATGTGAAGCAAAATCCAAATACTTACCTCAGCTCCCCTGAGTGGACTGGAGCTGCTGGTGCCAGTAAACACTCTCTGATGACCAGGACAACCATCCCTGTTCCTGATTATCCCCTGCCATATTTCATTGCAGCCATAATTTGCCAGTCCTAATTCATTTTGTTAGGGCTGGTATATTCTCATACTTTAATGTTGTGTGTAAGCTAATTTCATATTTCATGAAAACCATGAGCATCAGCATTATTGAGCAAAGACGCCAGGCAGAGGTGACAGCTGTGAGCTGCCTATGATTTGTTCCAAGGATAGCGAACACATTTGGGGAGATTTTTGACCATTCTTTGCTGACATCTTCAGGGTCATTAATATCCTTATACTGTTACACTACTCATTTTCGATGAGACACAAGTATGCCAGGGCCCAATCAGAGCAATCCTCGTCTGTTGTGAATAAACCCTATTTAAGGCTTTATCACTCAGGACTTGAATGTCCCAGAGACTGGAAGAATGATTCCAATGAAGCAAGACACTTCTCTCATTTGGAAAAAACGATTTTGGCATCATTTAGACACTGCCATCTTTGCTGTGCAAAGGTATTTGAAAGGTGATTTTGTCTAAGGTGTTGACATTTCCTGAAAAAAGAGGTGGCTTGTTCAGTAAATTAGTGTTTTTTGGAGCAACATAGATGACCAGGGCCTGAACATGTGCACACTCTGATGCCAGGGCCCAAGATGTGGTATTTTAGAAGGAGGATGCGGTTACCACAGGGCTATTTCTGTGGCTTTGACATGTAACGCATATTTGTGGTTATTGTCTTTCGTAAAAACCCACCTATGATTAAGTCTCAGCCTTTTAGCCGACAACCAGATTTGTAACAAAAAGTTCACTGCACTTGGGATTTTATTGTGCTTCTGATCTTTACTGGAGCCCCTAGACCTCTGGTGGCAAAAAATTCCAGAAACATTTGCCTCAGTCGCAACTGTGGGTATGACTGTTTTCTCCTTGTATGCCTTCCTCATTTGAAAATATCACTCATGATTCTCATGTTCACCAAACTCCAGAGATTTTGTTCTGTCTTCTGAGCAGTCTGGGCTTTCTTCATGTAACCCTTTCAAAAAGAAATGAATAAATAAGGTTTGTTGTTATGCGCTGAGCAGGTGACATTGGATGGTCCTTTTGCCACCGTTCAGTTCCGTCATTCCATACGTTTTACATTTTTTCATTTTTCGCCTTCACTGCTGAGTTTTATGTCTACCCATCCGTACATTTACTCACCCATTCACTGACACGCAAAGGTAATTTACCATCTGTTTCTTTTGAATTAACACCTCTTTTTTTATCTTTCCATGGCGAGGGATGACAAAGGGTTTCTGTGTGCGAGACAATGCCACCGTCAGAAAATAAAAGTAGGGAGACGTGGTAGCGCAATAGTCAAGTGGGCTTGACTGGGGATCATAAGGTCCTGAGTTCAAGCCCTGACCACGGCCTTCGTGGTGTGTTTCTGGGCAAAACACTTCACTCCCACACTCCACGCCTCACTCCTCCCAGGTGTATGAATGGGTACCAGCAAATAGTCAGGGAAACTTGACTAAGAGCTGGGGGAGAACCTGCGATGGACTGGCATCCCATCCAGGGGGAGTAGTAATACTACTAATCGCTTCATGCCACAGAAACCGGGGTTAAGCACCGGCCCAATGGGCCACTAGGCTCGTAACAGGCTTACTTCTCTCTCTTTCTCTCTCTCTCTCTCTCAGAAAATAAAAATAGACGTCTTAATAGAAATGTGAATGAATGCATTGATATAAAGTCAGTTGTTTTCCTATGTGTATGAACTTAACATGTGGGTCATTATCGTTGTTCTTCATCTCTGTGACATTGGGCCCGCTGCGGTCCTCCTCACTGGACAGTACTCATCACTGGGCCTGATTCCTGCATTCCTCATTACCTCACCTGTGTACATTCGTTAGCCAAACAACTTTCAAGTTTTACCTGTCGCAGGAACATGGGAAAGAAAAACCAGTAAACAGTCTATAGCTGAAACCGGAAGTGAGTATCACGACCCAAACATTCTACCGCCACCCTCGATACGGTTTGGACATTGAACTGCGATCCTTCAAATTGCCCGCTCAGCAGTCGCCATCATTGACTCAGACACAGTTGTAAAGGTCACCTCTTTCCTGTTATTGGAGGATTAGATTAAATACTCTTTTGTCCCTACAGGTTACCATTTTGATCTTACTCTTTGTGAAGAAAACTGGACGTGTGAGAAGGAAGAGAACGCTGTCCAGTCTCCACCTTCATAGGTGCAGAAAGCCCGATAGCTTCTGTTCTGCCTCGCTCTGAGCCCTTGAGCTCATTTTGGTCCTGCTTTGGAATTACAAGGTTCTTTATGGAAACTTTTTTTTTGTACCGAAAATGTATTTGTAGCTCTATCCCAGCAGTTTAGTCCATTTTCAGCAGACTGACCTCACAACCTGAAATACTGCTGGCTTCTTATTCAGAAATACCTACAGGCTCTGCTGAAACAGAATATGTATCTGCTTCACTCATATTTTTTGCTGTGGGCATTTTGTAACCTATAAACTCCACACTGGCTCTGAGCAGCATATTTACCATCTGACAGACAAATTCACCAACACGGCCAATTCTGCCCAAAGGAGGAAAAATATAAACAGGGTCCCATAAGGGTAATGAAACCTCCTTCTGCAAAAGCTTCAGTTACACTTCACTGTGCCCTTCTCATTATACATATCAGTATCAGTGTAAATGCTGTGTGATATGTTTTCACATGAACATATTTTCCTATTACACTCCATGTGATGGTTTTGGTTTTTGGTCATGTTTTATGTGCTGGTTTTGTGTTCATGATTATTGTCTTTTATTTATTCTTTTTGGTTTTTGTAACAATCAGGTTTTTTGGTTCATTCTATGTCCAGTTCCATTGTACAAAATTACTCGTCTCCCCTGTCTTGTGATCTAGTTGGTTCAGTCCGTCTTCCCTGTCTGCGAGCCCACTGACTTCGGGTGATTTAAATGTATTCCGGTGTTTAAATTATTCCTGCGAAAGAAAACGTTCTTCCTTCACCCTTCTGTTCTGATTACTAACAAGACTAACATTTGTATTTTATATCATAGTCCACTAACACTACTAATCCATGTATATAAGATTACTAACTTACTAACGAGCACTCTAGTTTAATTTGAAAAGTTGCACCGCTACTAATCTAGGCTAATTACCTCTCCGCGATCGCCCTGTTCTAATCTCCGCCTCTTACTGAGCTATCCCTGTTCTTTGCTTTGTGTTCAGCGAGAAACTCTCACACGTGCTTAATCACTCTCCTGCTCCTTATCTGTGCACGTAGAACTCCTGGACCGGAGCTGTTTAAATGTCATAGGCTGTTTGTGTGATTCCCGTTCGTATTTTGTCTCTCGCCAATTTTCGTGGTTAGGGCTTCCCTCATGTGATTCTCCCGATGTATTAGCCTCATCCCCCACAGCTGATCTCTGTATAGCATGTGACCTTCCCTATGTGTATATTAGGAGTCTTTTCACTCACAGCTTTTGTCAGAACGTTGATCAATATTTCTTTGTGCAGAGCTCCTCGTATGCCATTGAATGTTGTTTCGCGTCTACTGGATTGTGCGACTTTGATTCTTGCCATAGCCCTTTTTTTACTGTTTTTGTCTTTCTGGATTTTGACCTATTTTTGTATGACCAGGAGTTCTGTGTTTGGATGCCCTGTGTATGACCATTGGCTTTCCCCATCGACTACGACTTTTTGCCTCTCGTTTTTGTACCTCTGCCCATCTGTCTTACTGATTCTGACCCCTGCCTGTCTAGTCGATACTGTTTTTGGATTTCAAATTGTGGCTTGATAATTCCTGTGTTTTCTGGCTTTGACTTGGACCTCATTAAAGGCATACCTTTTTTGGATTCCAGTCTCTTGCGAGTGGTTCCTGAACTGTACCTCACACTCAAGGCATTAAGTTCATTTGTAATTCTGCATGGATGGAAAATGAATAAAACAGTGTCAGAATTACAAGAGATATCAAGTGAGAGCTGGTCACATTTTTCATGCAAGGTAAAATGGACGAGAATTGTATTGGGGGGGGGTCTTCATCTCATTTAGCTACTGTTACAAGAAACAAGTTATGATTTAGAATTGTTACTATGCTATTGGATGGATTTCACATTGTAAATCAAGCCATCTATTAAAAGTCCAGTATCACTTAAAGACGTGTTCTTTTAAGGTTGTATCAGATGGCTTTACATGAGATTAGGTAGCAGCAGTGATGTTAGTTCTTCTAAAATTAGAAGAACAAACTGACATATTTAAAGACCTCAAGATCAGGGAACACCAGTGAAGTTAGTTCTTCTGAAATTAGAAGAACATGGACTAAATAACATATTTAAAGACCCCTTACAACAGTAAAGACAGTTTATCAGTGTTGATTTGCATGCCAGTGGCTTTATCAGCAGCGCTTTCTTTTGCACATAATACTAGGGTAATGAAGAATGATAATCAAGTTTTGCTTCATTTGCATATTACCCCTCATCTTTGCACACTTTGCACATTATTGCTATATTTCGGGGCAGACCGCATTCAGCTTACTGCAGGGCCTTTTGGTTTGGAGAGTAAAAAGAAAAAAAAAAACACCTGCTGTGCATCACCCATCATCTCAAATTCCACTGCATTAACTTATGCCCAATGCCGAGTAGTTTTTTTTTTTTGGGTAAAAGAGGTTTTACTCCGTCCCATTCAACTTTATGGAGAGTAATTATCTCGGGCCTCGATGCTAACCCTGAGCCCCGTGAGCTGAAGGGCTGACAGGAAGCAGGACTTATAACAGGTTCTTCACTGCATGGCTCACTGGCTTCTGAAGGACAAAGAGTTTTCTGCTGCCATGCTGGTGCCGTGCTTTTGTCTGCCTATATTTTCCACACAGTAAAATATTCACAGTTAAATCCATTCTGACAGACTCAAATTAACTCATCAGAGTATGCTGTAGCCCCTTCAGACTTGACTTGTCCCCACACAATTTTACCATGTTGGATACCCACTTTAAAGACTAATTTTTGGCTACTGCGCAGAGCTAAACTATTGCTTGCATGTACAGTAGTTATAGACATCCTGTTCCGGACTATCATGCACGTGAACACAAGTGCGGTAGTATATACACAACACACACACGCACACCTTTTTAGGATATCTGCTTGTGTATATACATGCTCCCAGCTGGTGTGGTCTTTGATCTCCTGAAGCTTGGAGGCTTTAGCATCTAATTTACCTTTATGTGTGGCAGGTTCAGAAAGATAACTTTGAGCGAGTGTTGCTGGATCTAATCCTGTCCTTGTATGCCTAACCCCTTAAACACTAACTTAAGTTTTCCCATAAGTAGGCTCAAAGTGGGTAGAAAACTTTATTGATATTGTCAGACAATGCCACATACATATTCTGTATCTGCTGGTTGCAGATCTTTGCTGAAGCTATATTGCACTTACAGTATATTGAGTGAAATATTAAATCCCAGGACACCATGGGCTCTGTCTTTCACACTGCCCTACCCGTTGCCACTACCCGTTACCTGTGAATTACGCATTTATCAGCTTCCAATACCCCTAAACGGTATCTTGCAGCCACACTACCTGCTATACATTATGCCGGCTCCCTTATTTGAGCCTGGAGGTGTGCCTGTGGGCGTGTTTATGCTCTTTCCCTGCAATTGCTATCTTGACCACACAAGTTAGGGAAAGCGTATCGCCGGTCCTCAAACCTCCCGCTACTCATTTGAGATTTTACGAGAGTGCGCCCAGACGCCTTCAATGAGCGTCCACTTGGACACATGTGGACATGCACGTGCCGTTCCACTTCCCGAATTAAGTCCCTTATAAAAAGCCACCTAGCTTTAGCCACAGTTGAACCCCTGATAAAATGGCAGAGATGGTACTAAATCGCCTTGATTGCCAGAGAAATATTAGAAGACGCCCAGAACACGTGTACCGCCAGCGCACCAGCTACCTGGGCCTTTCAGTTAAGTCTATATTGTTAGTATCAATCATTTTTTCCGTTTTTTGATATATATAATTATATACTTAATATTAATTATATATAATATACATAATATCAGGGCTGGTGTTAGACCTGAATTTGGGAGAAAATATCCATCCCTTTATTGACTACATTTAGTCCTGGCTAATTCGAGATGGTTTTCCTGTAATGGTGCGATCAGGAACCAGTCGCGAGAACCAGGCAATGCAGTAGAACTTGCTTTATTAATAAAGGGGAGGACCCCCGCAGGACAGAAGGGAAAAGTACAAAGTCCACACTCCAAAAATCAAAATCCAGTTGGGCAAAAATAGAATCGAGAACCAGGGCAGCAATCACAATAATCGTAGTCGGACGGAAATGGGTCTGGTTCACAGGTACAGGAATGTCGAAGAAGCAAAACCAGAATCCAATGGGCGTAATCCGAATCGTAACCAGGGCAGCAAACATAGATCTCGTGGTCGGGCAGAAAAAGGTCAAAACTCACAGATGCAACAATAATCCAAAATCACAAAGGCAAAAATCGAAACATCGCGCGGTCCAGTCAGAAAGATAAACACTGAGTAATCAAGGCGAAAAGAAACGTGGCACAAGAAGACTAGGAAAACGATCTGACAGACACTGGCTGTGAGAAGACACCTAACATACACTTCTGGGGAGATCACATGGTAAGGGACACAGGTGCAAACAGTCAGACTGATTACAAGGGAGCAGCACATGATGGAGAACCTGATCACATGGAATTTGGCAGAAGCCAAAACGTGGACAGGGATCACGGGACAAACCTATACAAAGATACACAGCTCCAGTTACGGAGTTTCTAATGTGCATAGATAATGAGAAACAGGACAGCGCGATCAGATGTGAGCTTTCACAGAAAATGCAGCAAAGGTAATCAGGGAGAGCAAAGAGGCAGAGACTACAACAGGGCGAGTGCTAAGGGCTTGTTAATCAATTAGTAAGTGCAACTATACAAATCCTTGGTGCTCGTGAGTAAGTTAGTATTATATACAAAGTTAATTGTTGTTAGTAATCTCAGGAGAAAATAATAAACTGTTAGTATTGTTAGTAGATAGAAAAGAAGAGTGAAGCCAGCAAACGAGATCGGAAGGAAGATTGAAAACCAGAATCACCCGAAACACAAACACAAGACTCGGGCTGAGTGCAGTGACAAGACATGATACCAGACGGGGGAGACAAAGTGCAAAGCAAAATGGAAAACATGAACCAGAATGTGATATGGCAAAAAGTAAAACATGCTATGCTTCATTTCAGAAGGGAGAGGGAGTTAGAAGTGCATGGCGGAACGCATTTTTTTCCCTTTTTTTTTTGAAGTTTCCATCACAAAAGGGGTAGGCTTGATGTTTTTTTTATTATATACCTAACCATACCATACCATACTTTCCCACTGTGGCAGTCTGCCGGGAGACTCCGACACATCCCCTCTACCAGAGCAACAAGCCGGTGTTTTGTCAAATTTTGCTCCCTTGTCAAAAAATGCTACCGTAATGCAAAGCTATCATAAAGTCTTTGTTTTCGCCTTGATATTGCAATATGAATCAGTTTACAGTGATAACTTTGTTACTTGTGAGCTTATTATAACATAGGCAGATTTTATAACGAGTTGGTTTGTGCAAGCACAGAACCGTGAGGTAGGATATTTTGATAGGTAGCAAAATTTGTCAGAACACCGGCAGTAAACAGAGCCATCCTTGAATGAAGATGTCGGATTCGCAGGTATAGCAACATTTAAAGTTGTAAATGCTCTAAATCTAACGTAAATTACAATGTCAAGTGCTGTCAACGGATATTGTTTCTTCCTCACAAATATTACGATAGGCCTAACTCAATAACAAGCCCATGATATTTAGTGAAGGCTGTAATGATAGTCATGAAAGTCTCGCTAATGATAAAACCACAACAGCTCCGCAGTGCTATATTTACTCCACATAAATGAGCAAGAAGAACATCTGGTCAAATATAAAATATTTGCCTCTCTCAATCAGCGGGATGTTTGCGGTGTGTTTTAGCTGGGGTTTCTGCATCAGTAAGAGAGCGCGCCGTTCACAAACGCCATAATGAACACGTTCACAATTACGTTCATCAATCGGAAATACATATGAATGAGTTCATGAGATAATTGAATGCATTCAGGTGCAACACTGATGATAGAAATGCTAGTTTACAATGCTAAAAATAAACGGCTAAAGTTCCGACGCCGTCTGTCGACACAGAGAAAACCGGCATTATTTACAGCCATAAGCCAGCATTGTCATAAACTTATAAAAAGTTATTTATGTAACAACTCACACAATAAAGGTCAAAAATTATCTACTAGTTCAACAAAAAGTCTGCTGTATCAGCATCAGTTTTCAGGCCCAAATCCTCCTGTAGCTTCCTCCAGCGATGAATGGATGACCCGATGTTTACTCGGCTTTGAGTCCTGCGTTGCTCACATTTCCTCTTTGTCTCTGCCCTTTCCTCTGCATACTTATGCTTTCTCCCAACCTTTGCTGGTGGGGTAAGCAGGGGCCACTTGCTGCTGTCGTTGTCTGTCTTTTCCATTCTTCTAGCCCTTGTTGCTAGGCTGCTACTCAGCTACTGCTTCTTCTTCTTCTTTAATGTTTATTGGTGGTGTGCAAACACTTGGTGCATTACTGCCACCAGCTACTTGCTTGCTGCAGAAAGTTTATAACGCGGAAGAGGGTGGGGACGAGGCGGAACGCGGAGCACGGGGAGTCAGAGCAAGCTCTCGAGGGATTGTCAACTAGAGCGAGGGGATTGGATGAGAGTAGGAGAGAGACGTTGACCAATGTAAGCCGTCCTGCCGGATGGCTTACATTGGTCAACGTCTCTGCAGCCCTGCAGCCCTGCAGCCACTAGAGTGAATGGATTTTTTTCGTTATTTTTGCTCTTCACATTGTGTAGATTGTACTATAGGACCATAACCACCATCTAAATTAGGTTATTAATAATGATCAATCTTTCAAATCGTATACTAAAGCTTTAAACAATATGTCAATTTCAAGTAATAATAATAATAATAATAATACAATTAATGATTAACTTAACAAAAACAGATCCTCCCCTGTCTGGATTTGACCTCATGCACAAGCACTTTAACTTTGTCTTTGGAGAAACGTGCAACCTTCCTCTCTCCATCAAGGGTTTCGGTTTGAGGATTTGGGATAGCGCAGCCTGCTCCTAAAGGCAATGGCACCTTGCACACTGATTGGTTTAACTGGCGTAACGCCCAAACCACGCCTATGAATAATAAAACGGGTAGCGCTGGTGTTTTAGGGATATAGGCAGGTGTACAAGGTAGCAACTTTTGCGGGGGAACGCCTCTTACGCAATGTTAAATCCCCAAATAACGGGTTTAGGGATTCTGGCGTAAGATGTATTTATTTATTTATTTATTTATTCATGTATTAATGGTCACGCATTACATGCAAATGGAAAACCTTAAGGTCTTGTGCATCATTTTATGATACATATGTATCATATTATAGTATTAAGTATAGTATAGTATTTGTCATTCAGCAGGAAATTTTTGGGATTATTGGAAACCTTGGGATCTGTTCTAGATTATACCACAGGCCTGAAGTTCCACAGGTTTGAATACAGCAGCTGCATCATGAGTCCATAGGTTTTATTGGGATTAAGCAAGGCATTTATTTGTCTTTAGAAGGCTAAATGTGTCGCTTTATGATTATGATTAAAATATAAACAACATAAGCAGACATTGGTCAGAGTGTCCACTAGGCTTATACATTATGAAATGTAATTCTGAAGAGGATTATAGTCCTTCTGTGTTCGTATCTCCACAGGGTACGAGTCTGCCCGACAATCTAACACTGCTTTTAGCTTCTTTGGACAAATGACATTGCGCATGGGTAATGTAATAAACTACATCAAACGAAACACCGCTCTCTTGTTTCCCTTGTGCTAGTCGAAGAAATAAAATGTTTTAAAGTCTAAATGGCACTTTAATTATTCAGAAGCCATAACTGACTTAAGAGAATTTTGCTCTACCCTCACAAAAGCAGCCATTTATAATTCATATGAACCACAGCTGAGAATTAAACTGAGCGACTCTCAAACATCATGAATTTCATTCTTTTCATTTTGGATTACATTTCTCTTTTTATTTATTGTTCTTTAATTAAATAGACAATTAATAAAAGTGGTTCTATCTCTGCCCAGACATCCACGGAAGTAAAGCTCTTACGTGTACGTCCACTCATTCAGAATAGAAAGAAATTAATAAATAAATAAAATAAATCGTTGGCTTGTCGTGCACACTCACTGTTGGTCAAACCTTTTGGGATGGGCAGAGTCCTGTCTCTAGTTAAACTTGTACATTTTTCTCAGGAGCAGAACGGAATAAGTAAGTATTAAACTGCTTTAAAAAGATGGAACATGAGTTGTAGGACAGCGTCTCGGCAGATAACTAAAAGTAAATAAAGAATAGCGCAAAATTATGGCGAGAGTGTTTTGAGCAAAAAGTTAGTGGTCACTTCTGATATACAGACACTACAAATTGACCATACACATGGAACCTTTTTTAGGAGCATTATCACACATCAATTTAATGGATAAAGGTGGAAGGCTTCTTTTATTGCGCTGTTTTCCCACAATTCCATGCTCCTACTCATGGTTACTATTGAGCAGAATGTGGAGCCCAAACCCGCACTGCCGGCCCACTCCAGCTACCTCAGGAGGCCGGTGGCAAAATAATAATCCCAGTATGGAGCGCTGTGCCACGAAGAGGAGAAGTAATGTACGAAAAAGCTGGAGGAATATTTTTAGAGTGAAATAAAAACATGAGAGAAAATGACAGGGATGGGCATAAGTGCACTTGGACAATGGCAGTCCTGGTGAGGTGGTTTCAGACCCCATGTGTGGACTTTTATTAAGCTGTGAGGGACCAGGAAAGAGTGCGAACTGAGAGGAGCACTGCGGCGCTTTATTTATTCATTTATATATATATATATTTGAATTATAATTACAAGAGACAAGCAGAAAACATAAATACATCCTGCCTTAAAAAAATGAACAGAAAAAAATACAAGTAACCAATTACACAAAAAGTGAGCAGAATAGATAAATATCTGAGCACAAACTCTGGACACAAAAGATATGAGACATAAGGGTAAGTAATAAACATGACAGAGAAAAGAGACAGAAAAAAGAGGAAGAAAAGAAAAGAGAAAAAGAATAGGTCTGTGTGTGTGTGTGTGTGCGTGCGTGTGTGTGCCGTGCATATATGTATGTACGTGTGGGACGAATGTGAAGGAAGAGTAATAAAAAAAAAAAATTTTAAAAGCATTAAGTCAAGAAGACATAACACACATAACCATGCACTGATATGACAAAGGTGAAACAAATAGCTGCCAATAATGGAATGATTCTATGAGACATAAAGATGATCATGATAGGCAATGAAAAAGAAAAAAAAAAGAGAAAAAATAATTCCCTTCTGCTCTTTTCCCCCCCTTTTAAAAAAATTCTTAAAGGTTGGGGGGGGCCAAGAAAAACAAGAAAAAAAAAGAAAGAAGAAAATTAAAATTAGAAAAAAATAATGAAGAAGAGTGATTATGATAGAAAACAAATATTAATTTTTATTGAAAAGAGAAGAAAAAAAGACAGTCATTGTTTTATAGATGAGTATGTGTGTGCGTACAAGTGTGAATGTGTTTGTGTGCGCGCGTGTGTGTGAGAAGCACTGTGGCACTTTAAAAAGAGGCAGAGACAGCTTTGAGCCTTTGTGTTTCTCAGCCATAGACCACAGGTGTAACTACCCTGTGGCTCATGGGTTTTTCTGCAGTGATTTGAATAGGTAACAACATTTGGTACATTATTATCCCCCGCCAACACAAAGTGGGAGGGGGATATAGGTTCGACCTCCATCCGTCCATCCTTCCGTCCATCCGTCCGAGATAAAGGGGACAGCTTTACTCAGGAACTACTACAGATACAGTAACCAAATTTGGTGTGTTGCTTCAGACCATAAAGGCCTTGATCGAGTTCAAAAATAAGAAGCACACGAATGGCGGGGGATGTTGTTGCCCATATCCACTTGTTTTCACAGTGTTTTTGCTTTTTAAATAATTGGCGGAAAAACAGTCAAGTTGAAGTTAAAATGTAGATTTTGAGTGCAAATTTGTGGATATATACAGACACACACACATGCGCGCGCACACACACACACACACACACACACACACGCACACACACACACACACACTACAATGTAATGCCATTACCATTAAATAAATATTGGCTAAAGGTTAGTTATCTCCCTCCTTAATAGTATGTTGCTTTTGTTTTGAGGTTTATAACAGAAGATTGAACTAATTAGTTTTATTGACTCATTAGTTTTTGAGATTCATACGCTCTAAAATTCATCAGAATGCAGAGTCTTTAATCACGATGATTTCTGGAGGATGACCCTCAGACTCACTTAAAAATTGGCTTGACTGGCCCTATATTTTGTGCTATACTTCCCGGCCTGAATGATTTTCCCAGTCCAGCCCTAACAGCATCTCAACGTCATTCTGTACCCTAAGAGAATACCACAGCTGTCAATACAAACACAAACGGTACATGGTAACGCTTTACAATAAGGGTACAATAATTAATATTGTTATGGCCCCAATTTGTTTTTACATTTACAACATAACAGCAACAGCAAGGGATGACAGACACAATTTAAAACTTGAACACATTTAATTAAACAGACAAAGACTAATAACAACTAACTAACTGACCAAGATTTAACACAACAAAAAACAGAAATATTTACAGTCCCTTTTCGTGGGGGAGCTTGGTGATGTCCTGAGTGAGAAAAATCCACAAAAGAAACTTAACAGGTCTTGAACTGAAATGACAGGTCTGGTCACACGTATCCTTCTTCTTGCAATTTCTCCTACTACTTTACTGTCTCAATTCTTTTCCTTATATACTCTTTTGCAGACCCCACCCACATTTAGACCTCTTTTTTTTAATTTTCTGAGACTTGCCCCAGACATGTCCAGGACATGTCTAAACATGACTCCAGTCTGAGCTTAACAAAAAAAGGTAAATACTGCCATCTAGTGGCCTATATTCACATTACACCTCCATTCCAAAAGGGAAAAATTTTGACTCATTAAGGCAAAATTTTTCTTTTCAATACAAAATGGTTAAGTGAACACTTGTCTATATATACATATCATACAATATTCAAACACA
Source organism: Gymnothorax reevesii (assembly GCA_029721435.1). Lineage (NCBI taxonomy): Eukaryota > Metazoa > Chordata > Actinopteri > Anguilliformes > Muraenidae > Gymnothorax > Gymnothorax reevesii. Next base: position 22,754,924 of record CM056574.1, on the reverse strand, counting down.
TGATATATATATATATACACATTCAAACACGGGATAAGCAATCAGCAATTACATTGTCTGTACCCTTCACATGCTTAATTTCCAAGTCAAACTCCTGTAAAATCAAACTCCAATTCGACAATCTCCGATTCTTGTTTTTCATCTTACTCAAAAACATTAACGGATTGTGGTCAGCGTACACAATCATTGGCTTTTGTCCTGTACAAACATAAACCTCAAAGTGTTGTAAAGAAAGGACCAGAGCCAACAGTTCCATCTCTATTGTGGAATAGTTCCTTTGGTGGCGATTGAACTTCCTGGAGAAGTATGCCACGGGATGCTCAATGTCATCAGAGTCACTTCTCTGTAGGAGCACAGATCCACAAGCTTGGACGCTAGCATAGACCGCGATGGAGAACGGTTTGTTGAAGTCAGGAGATTTTAGCACGGGGAAGTGACACAGCAGAGACTTCAGGCGATCGAAGGCTCTCTGGCATGCATCATCCCAGGTGAACTTTACGCCTTTCTTCATTTGGTTAGTTAGACTGAGAGCAATCTCACCAAAGTTCTTGCAGAACTTGCGGTAGTACCCGATCATTCCAAGGAAGCGGCGCAAAGCTTTTTTGTTGTCAGGAACTGGAAAGTCCATGATGGCTTGGACTTTAGCATTTATGGGTGCCACCTTACCCTGGCCTATGACGTAGCCAAGATAGGTGACAGTAGCACAACCAAAGTCACTCTTGCTCAGGTTAACAGTCAGGTTAGCCTGGGTCAGGCGCTGGAACAACGTCTCTACATCTTTTAGATGTTCTTCCCAGGAGTCACTCCATGTGATCAGGTCATTGATGTACGCACCCGTGTGTGGCAATCCGGCGATTGTAGACTGTATCATCCTTTGGAACGTGGCTGGGGCATTTTTCATGCCAAAGGGTAGGACTTCATACTGGTACAATCCAGATGGTGTGGCAAAAGCAGAGATGCTCTTGGCCCTCTCAGTTAAAGGCACACACCAATAACCCTTCAATAAATCAATCTTGGTCAGAAACTTTGCTTGCCCTACTCTATCAATACAATCATCAATCCTAGGTATTGGAAACACATCAGTTCTAGTTACAGCATTGACTTTGCGATAATCTGTACAGAATCTAGTACTTCCATCAGGTTTTGGAACCAGCACACAGGGTGAACTCCAATCGGAGTTGGAGGGTCTGATAATATCATGTTTTAACATGTACTCAACCTCTTTCTCAGCAATCTTTCTCTTTTCAGGATTCATCCGGTATGAATGCTGTTTTATTGGTTTGGCATCACCAACATCTACATCATGAGAGGCTATAGTAACTCTCTTTGGAACATCAGGAAACAAATCCTCATATTTCTTGATCAACCTTTCAAACTGATCTCTCTGTGAGGGTTCTAAGTGCTGGAGTTTTACATCAAGATTTTGCGACACTTCAGTGTTTGACAATTTACATGAAAGAACTTCAGCTTTAATTCTTGGTTCATCATCTTGAAACTCCCCCTCATCTTCACACGTTTCGACCATTGGAGAATCTGAAGTGACAGCTGCAACCCTAGCATTTCTGTCATGATAAGGCTTTAGCATGTTAATATGACACAATTGTTTTGGTTTTCTCCTATCTGGAGTCTTCACAATGTAATTGAGATCATTGAGTTTTGTCAGAATTTCATAAGGACCATGAAATCTAGCCTGCAATGGATTGGACTGCAAGGGAAACAACACAAGGACCTTGTCTCCTTGTTTAAACTCACGGCTTCTAGCCTTATGATCATACCAAGTTTTCATTTTTCCCTGACTTGATTTCAAGTTCTCTTTGGCAAGGTCACAAGCTGCACGCAATCTTTCCTTGAACTTGCTAACATAGTCTAACAGACTGATATGCGGCTCTTTCTCTTGCCATTGTTCACTCAATAATAGCAAAGGTCCTCTCACTTCATGACTAAACACTAGCTCAAATGGACTGAATCCAGTAGACTCCTGCACTGCTTCTCTAGCTGCAAACAACAGCAAATGAACCCCTTCATCCCGGTCTTTCTCATAGTCATAACAATAAGTCCTCATCATTGTCTTGAGAGTGGAATGAAACCGCTCTAAGGCACCCTGACTTTCTGGATGATAGGCACTAGAAAGAATCTGCTTTGCACCTAGTTCATACACAACCTGCTGAAACAATCCTGAAGTGAAATTGCTACCCTGGTCTGACTGAATTTCCCTGGGAAGGCCAAACAACGTGAAGAATTTATCAAAGCCTTCGAGATTGCAGTTGCCTTGATGTTACGTAGAGGTATGGCTTCGGGGAATCTGGTAGATGTACACATGATTGTCAACAAGTACTGATTTCCAGATCTAGTCTTGGGTAATGGACCAACGCAATCAACAATGACCCTAGAGAATGGCTCCCCAAATGCTGGGATAGGCTGCAATGGAGCTACAGGTGGGTCTAACTGGTGTTTTCCAACTACCTGATAAGTGTGACAGGTTTTGCAAAAGTTGGAAACATCTTTCTGAAGCCCAGGCCAAAAGAAGTGTTTCATGATCTTATCAACAGTCTTGTTAACACCAAGATGACCTCCTAAATGTAAACTATGAGCCATTGTTAAGATCTCATTCCTATAGACCTTCGGAACAACAATTTGCCTGACCACTGCCCAATCTGCATTGGCAGGGATATCAGGAGGGCGCCACTTCCGCATCAACACACCATCCTTGAGATAATACCCAACTGGAACTGCGTCTATTTCTTTATCAGGAAGGGCTCTCCTCTTTAGTACACAAATTTCAGGATCATTAGTTTGCTCCTCAATCAACCGCTTTCTGGACAGAGACAAGTCTCCAGACACATCAGAATCACCAGACCCATCCGGCTGGCTGAATAGAGAACTGATAAAAGTATCTGTTAAGTCCTCAAACGGAGAAACCATAGTAGGCCAATCAGAGTCATGAGGCGAACCACCTGAGTCCGGACTATTCAATGTACTGGACGGCACCACATCATCTTCTTTAGGCTTCTTGGCCATAGCACGAGTCGCTGTGCAAGAAGGATACAGAGATGGGTCCTCATTCCCATCTTCAGTGCTCGGCTGTGAAGTAAGATGTACAGGGGGAACTACTTTGCCCCCAGCCAGGTCATTGCCTAGCAACAGAGAAACACCCTTTATAGGTAGACTTGACATAAGTCCCACCTTTACCTGTCCTGTAACTAAATCTGACTTCAAGAATATAGAGCGCAGGGGTACAGATACAGTCCTCCCTTCAATACCTTGTACAAGTATGAAATCCCCTGAAGCGGTCTCATCACGTAACTCCAAGGAGTCCATCAACAAAAGTGACTGAGAAGCTCCGGTATCCCTTAGGATATATATGGGGACAGGAGTAGTATGCTCATTCAGAGCCACAAATCCCTCTGACACAAATGGAAGAAATTCCTCCCTCATGAAGTCAAGCTGTATCAGGCTTTTTAGCCCCACAAGAAGCAGGCAATTTAGCAGATTGGTTATCTACTACAGGGGTTTCTAACCTTGTTTTCACAAAGGCATTTGGTTTGGTATCCTTTTCTTTTTCTTTCTTAGCTTTAAGGAACCAACAGTTAGTTGTAACATGACCAGATTTCTTGCAATAACTGCAAACTAGACCACTTTTGTCACTGTCAGCTTTCACACTTTGATCAGACCTGTTACTGGATTTCTGAGCACCATCACCAGATTTGTCTTTGGGTGAGGAATCTTGGGTATCACCATAACCCTTTTTCTGAAATTGGGACCATCTATTATTACTGCTAGACTGAAATTTGGACTTATGTGTGAGAACATATTCATCTGCAAATTTGGCAGCTGATTGCAAATTCAGTGCTTGCTTCTCATTAAGGTAGGTCTTAACATCATCTTTAACACAGTTCTTGAATTCTTCAACTAACACCATCTCTTTTAGTGAGTTGAAATCATCCTTGACCTCCATAGAAGTACACCAGCGCTCAAAGCAAACCTGCTTTTCATTAGCAAATTCCACATAAGTCTGATTTTCAGATTTCTTCAGACCTCTGAATTTCTGTCGGTAAGCCTCTGGAACCAACTCATAAGCTCTCAAAATAACCTTTTTGACAACCTCATAATCAGAGGAATCATCTGCAGACAAAGCCGAATAGGCTTGTTGAGCTTTACCCTTGAGGACAGTTTGCAACATCAGAGGCCAGTGTTCCTTTGGCCACTGGCAACTCTTTGCTACCTTTTCAAAACACTGGAAATAGTTGTCAACATCCTTTTCCGAAAATGGAGGCACCAGTTTTACCTCCTGACTGGCACAAAATTTATTTTTAGTTTCAATTTTAAATTTTAGTTGCTCCATTTGGAGTATTTCTTCTCTATCGAATTTCTCTAATTCAAAATCTCTCTGTCTTGCAAATTCTTCTGACTCAAATTCTCTTTGTTTTCCTTTTTCCTCCCTTTCTCTTTTGTCTTCTCTTGCTAATTTTTCTAACTCACCCTCCTTTTCTTTCTCCCTTTCTTCCCTCTCAAATTCTCTTTGCTTTTCTTTTTCCTCCCTTTCTTTTTCTCTTTCCTCCCTTTCAATCTCTAGCATTTTTAATTTAAGTTCCATTTCTATATTTGGATTTTCCACTGGAAACTGTTCCAGATCTCCGGGTGCAAACACATTTTCATCAATGTAATATTCAACTATCTCTCGAGCCAGTCTTGCTTTTCGCATGGCTGGTTTCACCTCTGTCAGCTCTAAATGTCTGCAAATTTCTAGCAGTTCTGTCTTTTTAAAAGACTTCAAAACCCCTACGGTTGGTGATGCCAAGATATCATCCATTGCTGTTGTCAATATATATCTTAGAAAATTCACAAAAACAATTTCACAATTTGAAATGTTAGATTTTCAATAAATTACTCACAAAATGGTCTATCCCGGACCTTGAGCCCCCAATTTGTTATGGCCCCAATTTGTTTTTACATTTACAACATAACAGCAACAGCAACAGCAAGGGATGACAGACACAATTTAAAACTTAAACACATTTAATTAAACAGACAAAGACTAATAACAACTAACTAACTGACCAAGATTTAACACAACAAAAAACAGAAATATTTACAGTCCCTTTTCGTGGGGGAGCTTGGTGATGTCCTGAGTGAGAAAAATCCACAAAAGAAACTTAACAGGTCTTGAACAGAAATGACAGGTCTGGTCACACGTATCCTTCTTCTAGCAATTTCTCCTACTACTTTACTGTCTCAATTCTTTTCCTTATATACTCTTTTGCAGACCCCACCCACATTTAGACCTCTTTTTTTTAATTTTCTGAGACTTGCCCCAGACATGTCCAGGACATGTCTAAACATGACTCCAGTCTGAGCTTAACAAAAAAAGGTAAATACTGCCATCTAGTGGCCAAATTCACATTACAATATTAATTAACATTAGTTCATTAACTATCAGTTCATTAGCAGGTCACTAATGTGCTAGATAGCTGAATAAGAATTACGTAACCATAATTGAACATTTATTAATTTTCTGTGTATCCCTTATTGTGAAGTTGAAAACATCCCTTAAGTATCCCCTATGTAGTACTTCAAACTATTAAACCATAATTTATAAATTAATACCTTAGTTGATGTGAACATCATTTGTAAATGATTACCAGGTGCATTAGGTAAATGTTAATTACCTGTTAGTAAATGCTTATTACTGCATTAACTAATGTGAATTGTTGTAACCTAATTGAAAAGTGTTACCCGGTACATACTGTAAACATTTCAAAAGACATCTGGCCCATAGCTGACTCTAGTGTGTTGAAATTTGTCACATCATAAGGAAAACTACTCCTCGGCAGAAAACAGAAAAATAGGATTATCAGTCATTTATTTACACACCTGAATACAGTTGAACATCACCATTTTCAATCTATACAATCTGTCATAACATTCATCACACTTCTTTGGAAACATGACTTGTGTTTCACCATGTGTGGTGATGTGTACAGTATAGTTACTTGTATAACATGTATCTCTTATTTTTCAGTTTGGTTTAGTGCTGTAATTGATATGTGCTGTAATGACATATTCAGTAATGACAACACCAGACAACTTAATCGTGGTTATAAATATCACCCCATAATTCACACAGAATAGTCCTTGTACGCCAGTTTCTTGACTCAGTCATATTTTACTATGGAATTAGTGGTTAAAAGATGGAAGGAATTTGAAAGAGGCCTAAATTAAGGCTTGCGTTTGAGGTTAATCAGAATTTAGGTGTACAATTAGCTGGCGGCCATGATGGTGCGTTGAACTGAACGGTGCGGTGCTTGCATCACACAAGAGTCACATGTCACAAGTCACATGACCTTGGAGCACCCTCAACCCCAGCTCATACACAACCGTGAGTCAGGGGGTGATGTACATAAACCACACTTCAGGGAGCCAGTCGACTGCCTCTTACATCTCTGGGACATCAGCTATCAAAGGAGCAGACATCTGCTCAGCACTGGGTGCCCTCGTTTGGTTTAACCGAGTGGATTAAAGGCAGAATAAGAGATAAAAGAACAATATAAGGAGGAGGAGCCCAAAGAGGATGAAGTTTGTACAAAAGTATGATCGGGGAATGCAGACAGCACAGAGGTTCAGTAGCAGGAGAGGCCGTGTACAAAATGGAGGACAGTGCTAAAGAATTTGATTTGAATATTGAAAATTTTCTTCCTCTCAGAAGGCACTGAGCCGGCGGGCACTGGGACCATGTACGCAACACCAAAGGAAGGAACCCCAATGCACAGGCTGAGTAAAATTATGAATAAATATTTAATTCAATGAATAAAAACAGAGAGGAGAGCAGCGGCAACTAACAGGGCTCCAAAACAGACTGAGTAAAAACGGAGAATGCAGCTGCACTGCCTGTCTGGCACACAGCACCTCCACCTCAACGAGCAGCAGATGTGGCTCGTTGAGGTGGAGGTGCAGACAGTAGGAGCAGGGAGGGCCTGCAGGGCAGGACCATCACAGTCCGAGCTCATCTTCATGTGGAAAAAAAAAACAAAACATGGTCCGGTGGGGACTGGCCTTTGTGGCTGTTGTAAGAGGATGAGTTTTCAATGAATTTTACACAGTCCTATTCCACCTTCCTGATTCTACCATCTTTCTCTCCTTCATTTCTCCTATATAGAACAGCAGAATAAAAGCAGCCACATCACAGGGAGATGTGTATGGGTGTGTGTGACTGTGTGTGAGAGAAACAGAGAGAGAGAGAGGTGGGCTGGGGTGCATATTATTAATATGACATGATGGGAGGAGACTTTAGTTCCCCAGCAGCAGACGGGCGGCGCGAGGGGCTACGGGCGACGTGATTGAGCGTGAGAAGGAGAATGTCTTTTTCAGCTGACGGATGGCAGCGGTGGAAATGAATATATGGCTCTGCTCGTTCGTCTTCCAAAATACGAGGCGCCGCCACAACGGGGCATAACTCACGGGGAAAGCCAGAGGACTTCGGTGGAAGAGAGAGATGACGGGGCTTCAGAGGCCATTAGAGAGCAGCCGACTCAGTTCCTCGAAAAAAGGGAAAAATTACTTCCTGTCCATTGCACTACATCTATCTCTGACTGATTGAAACAGATTTGTGCATCATCTTGAGAGAGGCAATAGTTATTTAAACTACCTAAGAGAAATGGTTATGTCAGAACAGATTTTACACTAGTATACTGTATGAACACAAGTAAGTACATGAACACATACATGTGCTTTCCACCCATGATAGATAAAAAAAGTATGTTTCATTCATTGTATTCTGATACAGCGAGTAATATCTACAAGCCTCTTCTGGCCTTGCTAAAGTAAATTTTCATTATGAAGATGTAAAAACACTTGTTCATTAATACAGGCGAAAACAGAGAATGCACATGTGACAGTTAATGGGTCCTGTCACTAGAAATGCCTCCGAAGAGTTATGCGCCGTGGCTACCTTGCCAATGAGCCTGGCTCTTTGGCGAAGTGGTCAGCGCATGTGATTCTTACCCGGGAGTCAGGGGTTCGATTTCCCGCCTGAGCCCTTTTTCGGCCTGCCACACACAGAAACTATTTTATAGGTACACATACCGCACATTCATGCTCAAATATAGCTTGTGACAAACTGCATGCTACAAAGACATGCAGACACTAAATTGAACAACCGTGGACAAAAAAAAGAGCCCACACACACATGCACAGGCTGGTGCCGCAAAAGGCAGAGTTGTGAGACAGGGAATGATTCTCGCAGGAGGACAGACTGAATACCGATCCTCAACCAGCCGTTTCTCTCTCCCTCTTCCTCTCTCGTTTGGCTGTTTTTATCTCAATTTTTTTTATTTTTGGGTGCTTTTACTTTCGCTGTTTTACCAAAGTAAGAGTTACAAAGAGATGGAAAAATCTATGATGAAACAAAAATTTCCCCCTCTCTCTTTCTCACACACTCTCGCCCGCACGCACACACACACACACACAAGCACGTCTTTCTCAGGACAGTCAATTTCAGCTTTTACTGACCATGATCAGTGGAGAGTGAATGTGTAGGCGCTGCATTTACTCATTATCACCGGCTGGCAAACATGCTCCATATTTCAACGGCTGCATAAATGCTGGTAAAGTATCGAGAAAGATATCAATGTCCCCCTTTTTCAGGTCCCTGCTTTAGTGCTGTGTGACCTGTAAGGTATGAAATTGCTACTGGCTGTTTGAATCAGTGAAGCACAAGCACCTCAGTAAGGGCTGCTAATTGCATGTGCGGTGAAGAGGAACGGTCACAAACTGCGTAGAAAAAGTGAAAGAGAGCAAAAATGGGGGTGTAAAATGCAGTAATTTCAAGCTGGGCTAGCTGCAGCCAAAGCCTCGCGTCTCCTTTCACAGACAGCATACCTCTTTATTGCCGAGGCTTGGCCGTGTGGCACTGGAGATGCTGTTTCACAGGGCGGGCTCCCGATTTCACTACTGTGTCTGTTCTCAGTGACATATTCCTCAATTGCATGGATAGGCACGGTGTCACATTGCTTGTCTTCACTGTGTTTATTTGTGGATAAAGTGGTTCTGGAGGACATTTTCTGCACACAGAACAGAGAGCGAGCGAGAGAGAGATATAAAATAATGAAAATAAAAGCAGCCAATAACGCCGTTAAAGCTCCCTATCTCCTCTTGAGAACTTTTCGAAGGACAAAAACACAGAAATATAAAATAATGACATAAGTTAATTTCATCACAAATTTCTGCTTTTAGTGTTTCAGATTTACTATGTAAAATATATTCTATTGCTCATTGAATACATTGAAATTTTGGCTCAAGTAATGTGATGTACAAGATGTAAACAACAAGAAGAACGATGCCTAACCTGAATTTCAATAATGATTATCAGTGGTGATATCTATTCTTCTGCAAAGCAGAGAGAGAGAGTAATCAATGCCAGTTAATACATTTTTCAATGAGAAGTTGACTCTCTTTCAGTTTCTTTACCATTGCAATTCAGTTGGAGACTACTAATGAGGAATCACTGGAGCAATATCGAAAACAAATCTGCTGTTCTGTGGCTATTCACTTTTAGGGCTCTAATTTCTTGGCGCAGCACAGGGTGGCGCAGCCCACGCAGTGGTAATTTCATCCGGTGCAGCCCAAGGAGAGGTAATTTTGAGCGGTGCAACACTGTGCTCTGCCACTTCGGCAATTTCCCAAATAGCAAGCACCTCCGCTCCGGATCTGCCTTGGCTCTGAGCCGGATCAGCTGGAGTCGGCACAGAGCCGGGGCAGATCCGGAGCGGAGGTGCTTGCTATCTGGGTAGGGCCTGTATGCACACGTGTTGCTCACAAAGACAGCGTCAAACGGTACTTGCACTCACCCTTAATCGTCTCGGACCCCTCATTTCATGATCAGTTTTGGTTGCTGTCCGAAATCTGTCACGTACAGGCTGTAACCAGATGTGGCGCTCTTGAGCTGCCATCGTCACTCGTGGCTGTCCTAGGCGGAGTCGGTCAGTGACAGTGCCTATGTCCCTTTCTCGGATAGACAGATTGTTGAACAGAGACAGTGCCAATGACGCACCACCTCTTGGCGGCTGAGATCTGCCCGTAACTTGCCAAAGGCTCTTTTTCTCTCTCCTGTGTCATAAGCTGTTCCATTCTGTCGATGCAGTAGCATTTTTTGTTTTTTATCCCCTGCCGCGCGTTTAGCGCAAAGCGGGGGATATAGTATTCAGCTCCATCTGTACGTCCGTCCGTCCATCCCGAACATTGTCAGCGCGATATCTCAAGAAGGAGTAAACCTATTCCAATTCTTTTTGGTACCAACCTTCCTACTGGGAATGCGCAGACACCAGTTGGTTTAGGTGACCTAACGGCGGGGGATATAGTCACTTTAGTGACAAACACTTGTTCTGTTGGCTGTTGACCACACCAAAAAGTCAAGTGTCGCTGTACGCATCACGAACAGCTCAATGTTTGTTATTACTGAAGTGCTTGGCGTGTACATGTGATGCGCGTCAGGATTACAATACCACACGCTTTTCTTTATTTCCTCTCGTGGTTCACTGGAAAAGTAATAAAAATCAATCGATTCTTCAATTTGCCGCAAATACAGTGCATACCTCACCTGTGCGTTTTTTAATGGCGCTGAGTGTATATGGCGCTGAGTGTGTGTGTATATACATATATAGCTTGCGTTCTATGCTCAGTACAGTCGCTGGCACACTGAACACAAAACAAATTTTTCACATGACTGATTACATTCAAAGTCAATGCAAAGACGCGAATACACGCATGTATATTAATACTACTATTATTGTCACTTATGTTTTATTGTTTTTAGTGGGGGGAAAGGACTACAGCCTGATTGCTATGATCTCGTACTGAGATAAGATCACATATTGAAAATAAATGTGTAACGTATCTTGCATTGTTGTCCATGCATTTTAATCCCAAAATTTTGTGCAGCAACAGGGTGTAATAATAGGAACACGCTATCCATCAGTTCTCTTCCCAATTATGCAGGCAGAAGAAGTAAATGATCAACCATCGTATTTCATTCCAACCTCATAAATTTGAACGATCTGATGTTGTTTCATATTGAAATTTGATGTCATACACATATCACAGGCGTCTGTGTCAAGGTGTTTGACGCAGTTCGTTGACGCTCCAAGTTCTTCTCAATGCACTTCCACTGCAGAAAGAGTGGATGCCATCTCCTCCTCCTGTGCAGTGAAAAGCACAGGGGATGATGGTTGCCCACCGTCTGTTGCGTGTACACTTCTACGGTGTGCAGAGAGCCTAGCTTTTACAGCGCCCCGCAGATCGCTCCATTTATGCTTTAAATCGGGGATTCTGTGCTTACATTTCCCCACCGAAGCCACATCCAGAACGATTCGTTGCTTAATTCCTCGGATCAGCCTCGCTTGCCATACAACACCAACATCTGTGAAATTTGGTTTTCGGCTTTGGCTCGACGTCGCCATCATTGTCTTCATGTTCTATTAAGAAATGTGACTGCTCTATATGTTCATGATAATCTAAAAAGTTGTGATATTCTCACGAGTGAGAAGATTGATTTTCTAATTGAGAATATCTGCATTAACTAACTCGTGTCTTTGTAATTTTTTTACCATTGATAATACTGTGTATTTTAATGTGTGAATAAATATATTATTAAATAGGCTACTCTAGATTGAGCCCTACCCTGGCCAATATCAAAGCACTATCCATTTGTTAATCAATTTTAGCCTATAAAGAATAGCCGACATGGGAAGAATCATTGTGAGTTGAAAAAGGTAGGTCTGCACACTGTCAAATGAGCTCCAAAAATAAACTTAATTAAATTAAAATAAAACAAGCAACGTTTCGATCACCCTGTATCTTCTGATATGCCTGACGAAGATCCAGGGTGATCGAAACGTTGCTTGTTCTATTTTAATTTAATTAAGTTTATTTTTGGACCTCATTTGACAGTGTGCAGACCTACCTTTTTCAACTGTCTGACACTATTGTCTGGCACCTGCAAAAAGTGACTTTGGATGTGCGCACCTTACCCCAAACGACAAGAATCATTATGAGTAAATGGGATAATTGATTGTAATAAAGTATAAGGCACAAGTTCAAGTGAATGTGTCGCTCAAATCAAATAGGATATGATTGACTATGGATATGGAATTCCGTCATTGCTGAGGCGGTTTCGGGGCGGGTAGATGACCGCGTGTGGGGTAAGAATCCTTGTTAAAGCGTTTCCATGTCCTTTAGTTGCAGACATGACATCGGAGTACTTTGAGATTTCAAGTGCGCAATTTCTAAATGAGATCATATAAACTGTCTTTGATTGTCTTTTTTTCTGTGACTAGAATGTTCCCTTTGTCTTCTTCCCTGTCTTCCACGGAACAAACAGGCTGGTGTAGGAGGGGCACATTTTTAATGATCTGATTATGCTGGTTGAGAAGCACTAAATTCTTTATTTATTATTTCATTATTGCGGCAATTTGTTTGTTTTCATAGCTTTAATGCCATGGTGGCTCGAGTAAGAAATAACACTAACCACTAACATGGCAATATCCCACGCCGCCTCAATTTTATGTGTCCATACGGACGGACGGAGCCCAATGCTATATCCCCTGCTTAGCGGGTGATAAAAAAAAAGAGATGTCTGAATTACTTCTTTTAATTGGTACAGACATACATAGGCCTACTATTACAGAGGCATATAAAACCTTGTATCTTAAAAATGACAAACTTCACAGGAAAAGAAAAAATAAATATAAAATAAAATAATAATAATAATAATAATATAAATGGATAAATATAGTTTAAATTAAAAAATGTTTAATTTTGCATGTAAGAATAGTGGACATACAGGTTTTCGTTTCTTATCAGTTTGGAGATAAGAGGTTTTATCAGCAGGCCGACGATATTCAAATTTAGAGTCTGGTTTGCATTTTCCATGGACCAAAAATGCGTTTTCATGGTTAATCAGAAAATCCTTGTTCCATGTTTTCCTGATGGCCATAATCAATGAGCTTTGTACAGAGTCTGCCTCTCTTTTGGATCAGTCACACCTCTTTCATAAGGCCGCCTACATTCTGAAGTTAAGCGCTGTGGGCGTGATCGAAGCGCGTAGGGGAGAATACGCATAACTCCAAAGCGCTTTACTCGAATCGCGTAAAAAAGGACTTACACGCTAATGGGAGAATAGACCCCCAAGTGACCTATGTAATTTAGGAATCTAACTTTGCAAATATATCTTGAAATGAAGTGAATTATGCTATATTACCTCCTATTGATCAGAAGAGGATACTTTGACGTAACGTACGTTTTTAGGTAACATCTTGGCTGGTGAAGCATGATCCACAATGGTTTGCGGCCTGACCAAGTATCTACAATCAGCAAAGGAAGGTGTGTGTCTCGAGATACCATTAATTTATTTTTAGGAACTGTATATTTTGACATTTAATCATCTGCGACGCACCAAGTTTTATCATCTAGATAACATCTGATTTTCCTGACAAATGGGGCATCTCAAACAAATTGTCAAATTTTCAAATACGCGTTATACACATATTTTTTTATGCCTAGATTATTCATTATGCCTTTACAATAATGTAGAAGGTTAAATTCCACACTTAATGAGTATTTTGAAGGAGGCAATCTTTTATTTAACTAATTAGAACATAACAGATGGTTACATGAAATTTCCTGCGAAAAGAGGCATCGATATTACAAGAGTCAAAATAAGTACAAACCTGCAATGACTTTTATCCCAAACTTGCACTGGTAATGTCTGTGTCTGCATTGATTTTCAATAAAACATGACTCATATTCTGTTGCAATATTTTATTTTATTAAATGGGCATGAGATCTTCTCATTGGCATAACTTGAACATGTAATGGATGGAAAATAATAATTTTAATGATAGTTGGAAAAAATATGATAAAAATGGAAATAAGGAGCCTTCATTATTTTCATGGTCACCCATACTATTGACATCAGAGAACCTAAAATGATAACTGAAGTGGTTGGAACATACAGTACTTTTGGAGGGAATAACAGCTGAGTCGAGATTGTGTCCTGTCACCAGCCAGAATTCTGAGGAGCGTGATTTTATCTTCAGTGGATATATCCTCCAGGTGAGCCATAATCCAGAAAGTGCCTTTGGACGCAGACCCAAGAAAATTAATCGACTAAACCAAGATTACCACTCTGTCTGCCCCAACACTGGAAACTGCCCACATTTTAGAGAATGTTCCAGAAACTCCACGGTTGCCCACTGGTTTCAAAACTGAAGTTCAATTATTTCACTCACCAGGTATGAAAATAATACACATGTTGATTTCAAAAGAGTCATCATTGGCCCCAGAATGATAGGATTGTGGGCGTGAGCGCGAGCTGCATAATGATAACGACGTACAGTTCTTCCATTATTCTCACTCCATTGTTCAGCTAAATATAACCCTGACATTAGACTCATTAGTGGGTCATCACAAGCTTCTATAAATTGCGTGAGACTACAGTATTACCAAAGGGTCTTTGTCATACCACGCTCTGCAGCCTCCTACTGCAAATTAGCTATCTGTGTGCTGCAGCGTTTGAATATTATTTGTTTATCAGTCTTATATTCACTTCAGAAAAAAGTACACAGGCATGGTATTTTGATGACACAAATGGCCAGGGAGAGAATAGAATGAAAAGATAACAAGTCTGAGAGTGAAATTTGAAATACCAGTGCTAAAATTGATCAGATGCATGATATATGAATGAAATGATGAAAAAGCATGCAGTTTTGAACAGTAACTTGACAGTATTAGTCAATAATGGCAAATAACAATATCTTTCAGCATGCTGATACAACTGAAGGAAGGAAATATTGCTGCTTTTTTGTCAGTCATAGGACCTGTCCTGCACTGAAAATACCTCTGAAACACTCATTATTTTCCTCCGAGTGAAGGGCGCAGTCTGGCTTGGGAAGCTTGTAGTTTGGGGAGTGTTAAGACACACAGTTGTGAAATTTTGGGGAGAATATATGACATGCAGATGGTATATAAGGAAAAGTTAGTTATGATTTTCTGCGTCGAACAGAGACACAAATTACGCTAAACTTGTCGACTGAATTATACCTCGAATGGAGAGTCTCAGAATGAAACCCAATGTAGATAGACACCAAGCCCAACTTCTGTCAGTAAAACCGAACCTGTAAATATTTTCTTTGAATATGAAATTCTCTCTCCTAAGCTGGCCTATCTGCGTTGTCACCACCAAATTTAATTGAAATTAAATAACTGAAGCCGTAAATTCTGGGAGCCAGGGCACACTTATTCAGCTCACTTTTTTCCTAGCTAATACATGAAGTGTACCCACAGCCCTATAGCACAGGTGCTTGTGAGCGTTGCATAGTAATATATATAATCTGCTGACTGCAGCTGGCAGATGGGAGGCAACCCGGAGGAGGAAGAGATATCAGGTTAGAACAATAACTTACTTTATGCTCACGGAACCACCTGGAAAATATGTCTAGATGTGGCTGCAGTCGACCGGAATGTATTCCTGTCATTAGACATCCAGAGAGATAACTCAGGACCAGGCTTTCTAAAGACTGAAAAGTTGGCCGAAAAACAGTGTGTGAGTGTGCCATTGGCTTTGTTTCTGGAATAACAACAACTTTGTCCTAACACTCTTTTTCCTACAAACTTTCTCCATGACAAATACGCAAAGATAAGGCTGCCTGAGAATATAAAAACATAACACAGTTCTCTCCGGTATCATTTGATCTGGGGGACAATTATTCACAGGAACAATGCATTTGTATTATCCCCTGCCAACACGAAGTGGGAGGGGGATATAGGTTTGACCTCCGTCCTTCCGTCTGTCCGTCCGTGATAAAGGGGACAGCTTTACTCAGAAACTACTACCAATACAGTAACCAAATTTGGTGTGTACCTTCAGACCATAAAGGCCTTGATCGAGTTCAAAAATAAGAAGTGCATGATTGGCGGGGGATGTTGTAGACCATGTCGACTTGTTTTTTTCTGAAATGAAAATGTTGTGTAGGCTTGTAAAATACTTCTGGGAATCCCAGACATCATAAAAACTCAAATCCGAAGTTTCTCAGCTGTAGTCCAGAGGTCAGCAAGTAGAAATCCTACCATGTATCATGTAACGTTCCACCATGAAAAACTCAGCCAATTGTTTTTGCTGATTTGTTGTTCCATCGGCTTAGGAGTTACAGAAATTTGCTAATTATGGTGGTTTGAAAAAGAAAGCCAGAGGGAAATTTTCCCACTGGACCTGCTTTTAATATGTCTGGTCAAATAGCAGCTCATATCAGATTAATAACTGGGTTTATGCAGCTACTAGAACTGCAAGACTGGAGCCATAATTGACAAAGTGAGCATAAATGCAAACTCCCCCCCTCCGAAACCCCATTCATCAGGTCGGCAATACGTAATCCACAGTGGGTCCTGATAGCCATGCCCCTTTTAGGGGGAATCCCCTAATCTAATCCTGCTTCCTGCATAGACATTCAAAGCGCGAACGCTTAAAAAAAGCTAATTTAACTTGAATCCGATATGCCGAGGAGTTGCTGTGTTGTTGGCTGCACCAACAATTAAACAAAAACAAGGATCTCTGGTTCATTCCTCTGCCATGCCCAAAAAAATATCTGGAGTGAAGGGCTTTATGGCTCCAAGCCATACGGAGGGAGGAATGTGCATATGCCTGGACGAGACAGACGGACAGGCTAACTTACAAACCTAGCTAAGACCATCCTCACTGTCTGGTCAGAGCACACTGCTACTGTTAACTAGCATACTATCGAAATAGCAGGACCGAAAGGTGAAATATTTCATTCTTATAAATTGGTGAAGTATATTATTGCTCGCATACAGTAAAAACGATCTACCAATATATCCTGTATTGGCCAACCCTGTACTGGCCGAGTTCAGCAGTTGCGCAAGCAGTCGCGGACCTAGCATTTAGCTCTTTAATGAGTCTTGAAGTCGCATACTTCAGAAGTCATCGTCATAATATTGTCATGATAGCACAACATACTTAACCAATTAATAAAAATATTAATATTCTATACCTTGTAATATTCTATACCTAAATGCATATTTTCGCATTGCCTTGGTATTGTCCTTTGGGCCGCGTTATTAGCTCTCGGCTACATACGGCGACCCTCTGGTCAATACCAAGGCAATACGGAAATAAGCAATTAATACTAGTATTTTGCTTACCTGGAGACTCAATCAGATAAAAATAGATGCCGGAGTATGATACCTCTGGCCACTGGGTGGGGTCATTGCACCAGCTGGATGCCGGGAGACTGAAGGGACATACTTTTAGATTGTTTAAATTTATCTTTTCGAAATATCTTGTGTGTTCTCTATCCGATAGAGTGGATGTATATAAATCAGACATGGTGTCTGCTGATAATTTCTCGGCTGATTTTTTTGTCCAGCAATTTTACATTAAAGTCAATGGGGAGAGTGGTTTGTTTTCCCCCCAAAGGGGCAGGGCTACGTTTGCCGATCTGATAAATTGCTATGCCAAATGATGCTATCATGGCGGGTCATCCAGAAATCACTCAAGATCCCGCTTAAATAGCTTGAGGTGACTGAGGAGTGCACGGACTGTCTCTGTATGTCATTAGCATGAGCCTGTTTTGGGAAAATGATGATGTACGCTGAGAAAGAATGAGCGATGCAAGGGATCATTAATAGCTATCACGTTGTCATACGCACAACCATTAAGGGAGGTAATTTTTTTGCTGCATAGGGCGGCTAAAAACGTGACTAAAATCACTTCTGGGAATTTTCTCAGATGATACCGCAAAGTGATTTGAATATGCGACTTTTATGCCAATCATTCATGGCTTTGAACAGATATGTTTGCTGTCAATTAGCGTAATTGAGGCTTGAGGGTTTATAACTTTCTTGCGAGGGGGGAGGGTAATGAATAATATTCTCTTCCACAGTGACAGTTATTGGATCCATGAATTAATCACCACAATCGAGTCAGGCCTGGAATAGGGCCCAGATGGACCTAAATCAACTGAATGAGGCCTAATACTGTATGTGTCAAGGATATGTGTGTATCTGAATCTCTCTTTGCTAGCATGGACTGGTCCTGGCTTCATCATTTGACAGTGTCTGTGTGTGTGTGTGTGTGTGAGAGAGAGAGAGAGAGAGAGAGAGATAGTGAAAGAGGTTGAGGTAACCCTTATTGCATCCATGCATTTAGCACTTGTTTGTTTCAGTGTACTGCTGAATCAGTGATTCTCTCAGCACTGATTATATAAGCAGTTCTGTTGCTCATAAATGCAGGTGCACAGTCCTTGCACCCCTGCCCTCGATCGACCTCGCCGAACCTCTCATTGCCCCACCTTCTCACCCCTCCTGCACACCAAACCCCACGGTGGTTGACACCTGTGAAGGAGACCATAGAGCTTGGCTGATTAGTGCATGAATATTATCTCAGAAAAGAAGAAAAAAACATTAATTGCATGGATGTTTCTTGTGAATAAATCTGTTTCACACAGTGTAGCGAGTCCTAATAGAGACGGTCACTGAACTGCCTCCAGATCCGTGGGCTCACTGCTTTATTTGCACACAGACAGCTACAGTATATGCCCTCCAGGCAAACTTTTGGCTGTAGGATAAAATAAAACCAGGTGCAACTGGCATTTCCTCACAGATATATGCGTAATCAAGCATCTCTTTGCTATAAAGCTGTAACCATACAGCAAAATTATAAACACATTACTGTATTTCTCCCATGAGGATGGTAGCCATTTTTTGTCTTGGCTATGATGGTTTACGAACTATATATGTGCAAACATCGACATACAGTGAAGCCACTTTGGCATCCTATGTGATTGTAAGGGTTGTGCTCAGTGGCATAGCCAGAGGGGGGGCCAAGACACGTCACTTTATGACAATAATTAGTCCTAGCGAGTTCTCAATCAATTTCCTTTATTGACGCGTTTTCCAATTATCGTAATTTGCAACTGAAGACACGGTTTCTCTCCATATGCGATCTAACAGTGATTAAATCATGGGCAAAATTCAGTACAGTTGCGGAACAAGAACAGAGAATTGGGTTGCACAAAACATCCATTTAAAACAATTATTAGTCCTGACCTGTTCGCAGTAATTTTCAGAACAGAAGGTTCACTCCGAGAGCACTCCACACTTAACCGGTGCTGCTTATTCTCCCTGATTAGATTGGACAACAATCATTCATCTGGACATGTATTTGCTGTATTTAAATCAACGTTATTCAAAAAAACATACCTGTTGACGCAAATAGCTAGTGTCGCACACTTCTTATAGCCTATCGAACTGCCTAGTGCCACTTTTTTTTTTTAAATCAACCCACACAATACCTAGAGTGAAAGTCTGCGTTTCATTGGAGCGCGGACCAGTTCAATCAAAGCGAAGCATTGGCCTATTAATAAGTATATTATTTTGCTGTACTGAATTTAGCCTATGATTTCATCGTTGTTGGATCGCATATGAGAGAAACCGTGTCCTCAGTTGCCAATTACGATGATTGGAAAATGCGTCAATAAAGGAAAATGATTGAGAACTAGCCAGGACAATTGCTGTCATTAAGGGACGTGTCTTGGCCCACCCTCTGCCAACGCCACTGGTTGTGCTCTGCACACAGTTCAGGTGCACAGAGAGCAGGAAGTTGAGGACTGGACACAAGTGCAAGGATGGACTTGGTTGCTTATTATGCCTACTGCACAGCAGAAGGCACGAACAAAGCAATACAAAACAACACAGGAATCAAGTGTTCTTAATAAACACTATTAGTAATATAGACACTGAACATCGTCTGCAGTAACAACGTATTACAAATAGAAAACAAACAGGAAGCAAGATTCCTAGATATAGACTGCTGGATAAAAACAATAAACAGCACTAATTTAGATTTAGAGTATGATACATGCAAAACGCGGGGAATACGTCTATACCAGGCTAGAAATGCAACTCAGGTATATAGAGCTGAGACTTCGCAATGGCTCGGTCTTCAATAGCGCACTTCTACCGCACGGTAGAAATGAAACAGGCGCAGGTGATAATTGAATGATGTGAGAAGTGCAGTCCGGATCTTAGTAGATCGGTGAGCTGGACGGCTGGAGGCGTGGTCTTACAGTGATGAACACAGTTGCAAAACGATAGAACCTACACAGTAAAAAATGGAGTGTCAATATTCCAGAGTAAACCCATTTTCCTCTGGATAGAGTACTTATAGCACTATGCAGAGTGAAATCGTCTAAATGGAAGTGTCAAAAGTGAGAGTCAATTCCCACTTCCACACAAGGACGAAATCTACTCTGCAGGGTGATGATTCCCTATAGAGTCAAATATTTTTACACACCTCGTTGTTAATTTTGACACAAAATAGAGTAAAATTAACTATAAAAATCTTACACTGGCTGTAGAGTAAAATTTACACTGATTTTGAGTGGGACCAAATGTTATCTGACAGAGAGTTAAATTCAACTCTTAAAGAGTAAAATTGACACTATGATTTTTACTGTGTACTCATACTTCTGTATCATTTTAGTTAAAATACTGGGTCTAAATTTGCAATTTAGTTAATAATGTAATGCAGTTTTGAAATCATGTGATCTAGCAATGATTGGACTGGAATTTCTTTGCCTAATATAGCACCCCCACATCAATAGCCATGTATACTATGAATAATGCAGTGTGCATCTACGTATATTCATTTTCACGTATTATGTGCAGGACATTAAATATGCCAGGCACACAGTAGAGCACTTACCTCTCAGGTCTGGAATTACAGATAAATACTTGGATTTAGTGCCATCACTTTGCAGGTGTGTTGAACATGACCATAATATTAGACAGCTCTCTTCATTTCTTTACACCTGAGAATTCCTTCCCTCTAAACCTGTCATAAACCGTGAGTAATGTATGATAATATATGTAAAAACATGGAACTATGATCACATTTTAAAGACACTTATAAAAATTGAATGTTTGATAAAATGTTCGCATTACCCTCCATGCCATACTCATTTCAATGTGTTTATTGTTGCATTGGTATCCTAATCTCAAAATAGCTATTAGATCACATGTTCCAGACTGACAGTGACTTATTGTTTGTATTGTTTTATGCACAATAAATACAGCAAATTATTTTCTGGTGGTTTTCCTTTCATATCTCATCATGCATGACTTTATTCCATGGGGGAAATCATGTGCGGGGTGTACTGAAGCTGACTGATGCTGTGTGCTTTGTCGCAAAAGACAGGGAATCCCGTCAGCTATAAATATGCTTTAAAGGGTACGCTGGAGATTGTACTGGCATTGAGGCGGCTTCACTAACGTTAGCCAGTGGCTTTGATGCGAAGACAATGGAAATGTGGTTTGGACCCACGACGATAATGAAGTAGACTCACAGGCTCGGTTTAGTGTGACTTCGGGCCTCTGGTGCCACTGTGCCACGAGCTATTAATCTTCAGCCGGTGTGATTTATTATTCATAGTCACATGCAAACTTACATGTTCTGTGCTGCTCAGTAGAATGGGAGAGAAATACAACACTAAAAGTGTTATTCTCCTGAAAGTCAGCTGTGTTTCCTGTGACAATGGATGAGGGCTCAGCAGAGGAGAGCTTCAAAGAAAGCTGCTGTCATTATTTACCTTTGAATGCCACAAGGTTTTGCCAAATATTTCCAAATACCTCTGGTTTTTGGAAGGAGTCACTTTAGGTGCATTTGCACTTAGTGGTACATTATGCAGGTAACTGTTACTTTTCAGTTTTACACGAGAAAAAGTTGTGTATGGAACCCAAACGAACCAAGCCAGACAAGCTGCTTTTTTGCTCTTCCTCTGTTGAGGTCCCAAGCAAACCACACTGTGCCGGTAAGGCGGAGTTAGAAACACTGTAGACCGCTGATTGGTCAGACAGAATCTCACTGAATCAGGACTTTGCTCGAGATAGGGCTCCATTCCTCTATAACTCTGCCTTTTTCCACTAAGTATTTCAGATTTTCATTATTTTTCTTTTTTTTTTTAAATTACAAGACATAGTTCGTCTTGGACAATTGTAGCATTGTGCCTCCTGCAAGTTGTCATCATCACCATACTCCCTGTTGATGATAACAGTTCACTGTAAAAGATGATAGCCCCATTAAGTTATGTGAACTTAATTTTACTCTTTAACTCCACTTATCAGGACAGGTTTTAGATACTGTATTGAACTCAAGTTTAAATGTTTTCAAAAGTCGAACTTAATGTTTTCAATTGTATTGACTTATTGTGAGTAGAAACAAATATTGTCAAGGCCTGTTAACACATATTTAGTTGAGTTTACTCACATTTTTCAGGCAGTTAGAAGGATTTCCTTTCTTGGTTTTACCTGATTTATTAAATTTATTACAGTGTCAGAAAACCCAGACATGCTGTCTAAATCCACTTTAGCCTTCACTTCCAATGTTTGCAACTTTGTGACTTAAAGTATCAATGAAAAGTTCCCTGGAATTCTATTGTGGTGAGCTGAAGCAATGTGTCATGTTTGGAAAGACTTCAGAGGTGTGCAGTATTGAAAAATAATGCACACCCTCAAAACATCCCTAGAACATCTTTCACCCAATCACAACTGAGTATTCAACAGACCGATGATATAAGCTGTAATAATGGTAGCTACTTGTGGAAATAACTTGAATGCAATTTGTGACATTTTCAAACACTGAAACAGCCTTACACATGTAGTGAGTTTTCAATAATCATGTAGTATTGGTATTTCATGTGCTTGAGAGCCATTATTCTATAACAACAGCCAGCAAAACTATCAAAAATGATTAAAGTATGATTAAAATTCTCACATCGTCGAATGGCTACTGCGTTCACAGCTACTGGGGGAGAAATCAAATGAAATAATACCTGTTGATTTTCCAGCTATGCCCGTTGCTCTAATATCATGTTTATTAACAATCATACCAGCAATGATTAATGTTAGACTGCAAAAATAAGCACTATATTAAATGCCATCAAATTATTAATGTTTCATTGTGAGTTGTGAACTGTACTGTGCCAATAATAATTTAATTTCCAGTGATCGCAACACATTTTAATGGAAGTCGCGGTAACGGCACCTGCAGAAATATTGGGTTACAGATCACATAGTGAGTTCCAAACTGACACAGCCATTAATCACAAGAGCAGGCAATTTTAAACAAAAATTGTGAATACATTTGAATGTAATTTTCGGAGCTGATACAGTTCATCTGCATTAGTGGGATTGAAGTGGATGAGCAGGTCGATTAATACAGCGGACTTTGGAGATTAGAAGTGAGCTTGGGGGTGGGTTTCACTGATCATGTAATCAGTCATTGCTCCAGCGCATCGCCATGTAACATCGACTCAGTGAAACGTTCAGAGTCAAACCTCACAGAGAACAAACTCTATTGGCCCTATTGGACTGATATTAACTCTTTTATGTGACGAGATGAATAAACTCCATACATGTTGAGATGTAAATTTACAGGACAAGTGTATGCAAATTTCATAAATACAGGCATTCCACTTGCGTCAGTTTATAACATTACTTATATAAGGCTTTTATTCATAATACCGGTGAAGTAGTTAGAAATTCTGCTAGAATGTGAAAATAAAAGCAAGGTGATGAGTCTTCTATTTCTGCTGAAGTACAATGATAATACTACATCGATTACACCTGTAATAATGAGAGACATTAGGAGATGGCATATCCCCTGTGCCTTGCTGAACACTGAAATTAACCTATGTCAATCAAGTTTCAGGAATAACAAGAGAAAGAAAAGGTTAAAAATGACAAAATACCAAAGGGCGCTACTCCTGCATATGATTGATGTGTATGCCAAGTTACACTTTTGATAAAAAAAAGATTACAGATAGACGCACAGATGGACAGACAGACAAACAGAATGATAGCTACATATCCCTATATTATGGGGGCGTAATAATAATAGTAATAGTAATAATACTGTAATAATAATAATAATAATCAGCATTTTTATTATCACCATTATTTTTAAAATATTATTAATAAATAACAATAATAATACACAGTTACGTAAGTGCAGTGGTACAACGTTGCAAGTAGGAGGTGCAGCGCTCGAGTCCAAGTAGGCTTGGACCACTCTGTGTGGAGTTTGCATGTTCTCCCTGTGTTCGTGTCCCTTTCCTTCAGGCACTCTGGTCTCCCCGATCCAGAAAAACATGCTCAACAGAAAAAATCCTACCAGTGCCTCTGACAAGGATCTAGAGTTGGTCCCTAGGTTCAGCACTGGTCTCACGACTCCCAATCAACTAGCATGGGTCAAATGCAGAGGAAGAATTTTCCCATGGGGTACAGTAAAGTATGTTTGTTATACATTTCATGATAACATCCTTATTTTTTTTTACATTTTCATTTTTATCTCACCTTATTTTTGCATCGCTATTCCTGCTTAGAGCAACCACCATATGATAGTGTTAGCTAGGCCTGCTAGAGCTTATGACAACATGAGCCAGGCCTCCAAATGTCAGCACACTGTGCTGTTGTACTGCGGTGCAGTGAGGAAGCCCACAAAAGCAACAACAAGAGCAGAGAGCACGGAGCCGGACACCTCCACGCAGGGGGGATCTGAGCAGCACTGAGCTTTAAAAACAAGAGCAACAGTTCTGTTTCTAAACATAGACGGTGAAGCCCAGATAGAACAGACAGTTCTTTATGGCTCTGAGGCAACATGTCACTCCATTAGCTGATTCTGCCAATCAAAATGCTCTTCGGCGTAAATGGTGGTTGCGTTTCCATGATACAGGAAAATGTAATTAGGGTCTCTGCATTGCGACAACAGATACTATTTAATAGTTTTATCCACACATAAATGCACTCCTGTGCACACATACATGTCCACACACTTGCACACACTCATATAAACACACATGCGTACCCTCCCTCAAACACAACGGATACACACATCCTTGCACATCAGCCAAAAAATAAATAAAATACTGACACAATGTGGAATTTAACAACTATTGCTGGAAAGAAATGTAAATAAGAGGCACTCAAAATTTGTTATATAATATGTTTGTTGTGATTCTGCCTTGTTGCCATGTTTATTTAGGATTCTGCCATGTCTGGGTTATGAACTTTGCCTTGTCTGATCATTGCTCTGTATTTTGTATTGTGATTCAGATGCCTGACCGTGTTTTGTATTTTTTATTGTGATTCAGATGCCAGGTCATGTTTTGTGTTTGCCTTGTCTCGTTTGTTTCCATATTCCATCCTTGCAGTTTTACTCCAGTCCATGTTTTGTTTTTCACCATGCATTGCACTATGTCTTCCCCTGTCTGGTCTCATGTCTTGTGATCTCTCAGCCCCAGTATTGCGTGCCACTCTTTTGGGTTATTTAATCGTTTCTGGGATTTCAATCATTCCTTCCAATCTCTTTTACTTTCTTCACCTTGCTTTTCAATATTACTATTTTTTGTAATATTAATAGAATAGAACAGTTTGTTGTTTTAGTTAATCTAACTAACCAAAACTAACATTGTTTATAGTACAAACTTACTAACCAGCACTAGGGATTGTATAGCTGCACTTTACTAATTGACTAATGACCTCTCAGCATTTGCCCTATTCTAGTCTCCGCCTCTTGTCTTTACTCAATCTACTTTGCTGCAGTTTCAGAGGAACCGCATGCTTGTTAAACTCTGTTCTCTCTCCTTTTCTGTGCACGATAGAACTCCCTAACCAGAGCCATATGTTTGTCAGTAGGCTGTCTTTGTGATCCCTATCCGTGTTTTGGCTTTTGCCAATTTCTTGTAATTAGGAACGTCCTCATATTAATTCCTTTGTAATTAGTTTGATCCAATCACGTGTTTCCCTTTGTAGCATGCGACTTCCCGTTTGTCTACTTAAGCAGTCTTTTCACAGCCAGCTCTTTGTCACAACGTTTCTCCTAGTATACGCCTTGTATTCTCTGTGATTCACTTCTGACTGGATCGTCCCTCATTACGATTTTGGCTTTGTCTTGGATTTGTTTGCATCTGTGTATCGAACCTTTTTTGCCTGACCACAAGTTTTGCGTTTGCTGCCTTGATTACGACTTGGATTACTCCCCTGGGATTCAGACTTTTGGATTGTGGACTTTGTACTGTTGCCTCCTCCTCTGTGGGGGTTCGCCCCTTTCCTAATAAAATACAAGCTTTTTGGTTTACTTGGTTCTCGCATCTGGTTCCTGAGCATAACCTCGCAATGATCCTTTTGAGATTTGCTCAGTTGGACCAAACAAGCATTTGTAATTCAAAAGTGTTTCAGGGGTAAATTACTGTTCTGTTTTATACCTCCAACCATTTTAGAAACTTTAGGAACGATAACCTTCAGGGCCGTGAAAGAGACAGTGAAGTGTCTCAGCAAGCACTGGGGAAGAAACTCCTCTAAGGAAAGTCAGCAGTTATTAAAATAAAAATAAAACCGTGGAAAGAGACAGCGGATCTCTGAAAATTAAACTGCCATTAACTGATGTAGAAGAAGTACATCGCAGCAACAACACAGTCCTGCAGATTTCTTCTGTACAACATCAGAGGGATTTGACCGCACCTGACCACCTACTTGGCACAGATTCTAATCCAAGCCACAGTGATCTCCCGCCTAAACAACTGCAACTCATTGCCTGCTGATTTACCATCCTGTGCCCGCCAACCCTGGCAGCTCATCCAGAATGAAGTGACTTGTCTCATCTGCAACCCCCTAAAGGCCTCCCATGCGACTCCCCAGCTGAAATCCCTGCACTGGCTGCCAGTAACAGTCAGGGTCAAATTCAAAGTCCTGACTCTGACTTATGCTGCAGCAAACAAGACAGCCCCTTCATACCAACAAGGGGTAATCACTTTGCTTTGCAGCAACAGGAGGAATGCAGTTAAAATGCCAATTGCTGAACCACATCACTTGGTTTTTTCAATCTTGCTCCTCAGTGGTGGTATGATCTACCCACCTCCCTATGAACTGCTCAGTCTCTGCAGATCTTCTGTTGTGAACTAAATACTCATTTGTTTCGACAGTACCTGACCTAGAGCCCCTCTCCATTGCTCAGTTGGGGAAAAAACTGCCCTGTAATGTTTGTTTCTATTTGCTTTATCTGCTAATTGCCAACCTTCTAAACTGTTGCTTTACTTGCTCATGACACAAGGCGACTAATTCTCCAAATAGATTGTACCATGTCCAGTCTGTTGTGTTACTGTGTCAATGACCGAATTCGATGCGCTTAATGCAAGTCGCTTGGGATAAAATCATCTGCTGAACGTAATGAAGGGGAAAAAATCATAAGAATGTCCTTTCATCACAAGTGTAATTATGTGTTATTAGTTTGTCATTAAACCTTTTGCTGTCCAAGTGAGAGCAACCCAGGAATAAGGCTGAATTTCGAAAGCAGACAGAAGTGTGTAGTGATGATTATACACCACCATTTTTGTGTAAATGGCGTCATAATATATTAGTTCTCTATAATTTTTGGGATGAAAATATATCAGAAAATATTATTGAAGGCAATGAGAAAGACAAAAAAAAAAATCATTCCCACAGGTATATTGAGGTAAATGCCAGTAATAAACAAAACCACTGAAAACATAAATTTTTTTATAACAATTGAAAGGTGTCAAAAATTTCATTTTTTGACTCTTGCATAGCCTGAATGCATGTTTGAAGACTTACTCCATGATTATTGATGGCAAAAAGCTGTCATTGGGCCCTAATTAGGGACAGGCCAAATGTGAGAAAATACAGGTGACAGTTAAGGGGTTAAACTGGTTTGAGGCAACCTTATCCTGTAAAATAACCTCTGATGATCGGTTGTTCCGGTATATAAGGTGACATGAACTTTGAGCAGCGTCACAGTGTTAAACATGATAACACGACAGAAGAAGCTCTCTGAGATTGTTGGTCATTGTGTTGCGTCCCTCCACGATGCTGAAGATGCCGAATGCTGCCACGGCACAGAGAAACACCATCAAGCGCTTCAAAGAGATCTGTTTGCTGAAAACTACAGGCAAGAGAGATGCTGAACGGAAGTTAAGTGCCTCAGATGGTTGTTATCTGTGTATGACAAGTAAAAAAAAAAATTTGCAGTTGACAGCACGACAATTCCGAATGATATTAATAGTGACCAAAGTGAAGTAATGACAGTATCAAAATCTATTTCCAGATGCCTATGTGAAAATGGTCTGATGGGTCATGTAGCTGTCAAGAGCTAGTGACATCAGAAAAAGACTTGAGATTGCCAAGAAATTCAAGGATTGGGCAATAATGGAGGAATTAAAAATATGTGAAAACTATGCCTGGAAGACTGAGTGCTGTGATCAAAACAAAGGGGGGCCACACTAGATATTGACTTTTTCTCTCAAAAAGACATTGCCATTTTTGTTTTTGCTATATGTATTGTAATCTGCTGACTTATTTTCATCTTTATGATCCGATATTGCATGAAATAAATACTTGAATAGTCCTTGGTTTCAGATTTTTCTTCATTTCGTTAAGTGTATAATCATCACTGCACGGCACAGGTTGTGCTCCATTAAATAAACGAAAAGGATCACTTTCAGCGTTTGTGAATATTGGCGATGCGTTTCAAGTTGCAAACATTTCAGAGTCCTGAGGCAGCAGCTTCTCTAATGCGCTTGCATCTCGAGATTCTGATGCACCTTTTATGGGAAAAACCTTCCCTAACAGCCTAGTGTGCGTTCCAAGTAAAACAATGCAAGCAATTTAAAATAGCCTATACAGATAAAATAGCTGGGCTAAGTCTCACAGTAATGTCAGTGAGGAGCCCTGGGGTCTCCATAAACAACATACTGAGAGGGCAATGACTGTGGGGCAGGAAGGTAAGGGAAATTTAATTAACAGTAAAAACATTTGACCTGAAATGGTCATCATCAAGTACATCCACGTCTTGGCACCATTTAACACATTGTAAAGCACAGCATGTAAAACAGTAAGTGGATTTGTTCCCATTTCCACATATGATTCCCAGTAATACCACATTAAGGATTTGTGGTGTATCTTTTATGTGGCAGGTCCATGACATTAAGAGCCTGATCTAAACATGCACTGTACCTGTCAAGAAGAGGGATGCTGGGAAATTGGAAAGAGGTTTACTGCACTTGGCTGTCACTTATACTTTAGGTTCCCCTGGCCTATTGGATCAAGCAGGGTTTATTGGACAATGGCCTCACCTCTTTAACCAATCAGAGCAGCTTTTCAGCTTTCTCCAGTGAACCGCCCCCATTTTCCCTCCGATTGGGAGCTATAATCTATCAGCAGATGATGTGCTCTTACAGGCACTATTGAGATTTACAGGTCAATCAAAGAATGATAATTAATAATTGTTTAAATTTGCCTCGAAAAGGCATGTTGTCTTGAAACCATTATACTCATCAGAAACTATTCAAAATTCATCCTTCATTCTCATAATTTAGCAAATACACATCAGCTTGCCTCACACTGAGAAAATGTCAGCAAAATCAAGTCAAAATTAAATACTCCAGTTACATTTTTTTACTCAGAATTTTTACTTGTATTTAAGTGAAAACATGTCTAAAGGAGCAATCATTGACTGAAGTGCACAAACTCAGTTTGGTGAAAGCATTCTTTGCTTTATCAGTGTAAAAACACATTAGAAATGAGAACAAGCAATAGAGAACAAATCTTGATTGAATGCCAGCCAACAGCTTATTGGCTCCCTGTAGCAAACCAAGGCTGAAATATTTAATTATCATTGCTTTAGTGTATCTGCAAGTAAAGCCGTTCACCAACCAATCACATGCCACCAGGCGCGTAGCTGAGGTGGTGGGTGGTGAGGGCTATTACGTTAAAAACTGCTCTAATTTGCATCAAATTTGGTGGAGCCACGAGCTGTAGGAAGGGAAAGAATGTAAGGTGTTTTTACCATGATCCATATTGCTGTTGGGCATAAATTTGAATCATTTCTTGAAAATGTGGAAACGTAGGAACATAGACATGTTCCCATATAAAAACATAGTCATACCGTAGCTAGCTACAGCGCCACCAACAGCCTAGTCAATGCCCAGGGATAAAATGGTCTCGCAATGCCCCCCCCCCCCCCAGAGTGAAAAATATAAAGTTTAAAAAATACGCTGACAGGACACTTTGTGACACTTATGTTGTGTTGTTTAGATTAATCATATCATGTTTCAAGGATTGCATGTAAAATGAATAATGTAGGCTACTTTTTTCAAACAGATGCATGAATTCACAGATAAATGCAGTGGCGGGCGGATGGCAGTGGCAAGGGATGTCCAAAACATCCCTTGAAAAGGATGAGATTAGTGACCCAATTTCAATCATTGTTCCTCTACAACATGTTAGTTTCCCTTATAATGAAATGTTTAGGCGAGTGAATAATAAATTCTATAAAATGTTTAATTCAGATGCCTTAATAAACAACTCTTCACGAAAAAAACCACTGTGTATTTTCCGCGTTAAATTTTGTCACATCCTAATCAAGTGTCTAACCTGTGCGTAATGATTGTTTAATTGAAAAAGATTGAAATGTGCTCTTTTTTTCGTTCAACTGGCGTGCTTGATTTCTCGTTTTAACAAAGACAATTAGCTACACCTGAGAGGGGAGAGTTCAAGTGTCTTTTACCATGGAAATTGACTGAAACCAGATCGAGACTAATCAGCCGTTTAAAGACATGTTTATCGCCCTCTGGATAAATATCTCAGAAGCCTATTCGAAAATACATATTCTCAAGAATCACAACAGATAAAATCATGAATATTGTTACATACATACTTAGGTAAATATTTTGACTGGCCAAAATAAGCGAAAACAAGTAGACTACACATACCCAATTCATTTGACAAATGAAAGGCGCCGCACTTTTCTAGTTGCAAAGTCATGTATAATATCATCAAAATCAATTCTCTTGGCCAGCTCATGTTATGTCAAGATCATCACTGAACCATTTAGTCTCTCTCGTGTCATGGTGGAGCACAAGTGATTTTTTATTAATTTAAGTTGACTGAAAGTGTGCCCACCTCCAGCCACTTTTACGGGCAAAGTCAGAAAAATACGCAACTAGGGAGCTCAGGCGAGCAAGCGTGTGATCCCCCCCACCCCCCCCCCCCTGTCGGCGCACTTGGCTAGCTATCTTGTGGATGATGGACTTTTTGAAGAAACACATTTAGCGACAGCTTGATAAGATTGGACGGGTTTGATTAGCAATATAGCTAACAAGCTAGCCAGTCTATATACAATTATATAATATCGGTAATCCCACTGAAAATGGAATGAATCCATTTGTTGCAAAGTAACTGCAAGGGACGCACTATAAACTCCTCCTTTTGTATCTATTGACTGTATAATTACAGCAATCTCTGGAGGGCCCTCCAATGCTCCTGGGAATCAGCTGAGGGACCCCGTCATCTGGCAGCGTGCTGTGGTCGTTCGAATGCTGTAGCTAACTAGCCAGATATGTTGGCAATCTGTTAGGGAAGCCGATACCGTTTTCCAATCTCTGACTGAGACTTTTTGTTCAAAAGTATTTTTACCATAAATTCTGACTCTTCTCTATTATGCTGTTACTTCGCTGCAAGCCATTACAATAACTGTGGCAGGCATACACTCCCATTGGCACAGCTGGGCATCTTCGGTAAAGGCCAACTGAGGGGTTACTGTATTCACTCCCTGGCTAACTGGATAGTTAACGAGCTAAAAGTGACACTTGCTACTTCGTGCTAACATATAAGAATGTCATTCACCTTAGAAAATAGAGCACAGCAAGACATTATTTTCCCGATATTTCAATGAAAAGTTCTCCTGTCACGAACACGGCCAAAGGGTAAAGTTCCATGACTCGAATTAGCTTAGCTAGGTTAACGCTCCACAACAACAAAATCAAGGTTTAATAATCATTGGCATCCTTCATTTAGTATGTAGTGCAACCACCTGCGGCAAGAATAACGGCATGGAGTCATTTCCTGTCAGGTTAAGGCACACATTTAAGGAGATTTTAGACTAATCCTCTGAGCAGATCCTGGCAAGGTCCTTAACATTCTTTGGTTTCCGTTTATCATCTGCTACTCAGCCCACAGGTTCTCAATTGCATTGAGGCCTGGCGACTGAGATGGCCATTGCGGAATGTTTGTTTTTTTTGTCACAGAACCGTTTCTGTGTGGATCTTGAGGTGTGCTTTGGGTCATTGTCTTGTTGGAAAGTCCATCTACCGCCAAGTCCTAGTCTGCTGGTTGATTGTTATGATTTTGGTTGTTTCCATCTAAACAATAACTAAGTAAAGTAATTCACACACGCTGATATATTCCCTTCCTTTACAATTATTTTATTTATCATTTGTATTGTTTGTGCATAGCTAGTCAGGGGTGCCAGTATTTTTGGACCCCACTGTGTTTTACAACCCCAATTCTGAAATAGTTGGAACGATGTAAAAATTATGAATAAAATCAAAATGCAATGACTTTCCAATCGCATGAGCCCTCAGATGAGTCATTTGCAATAGAACATAGCTAACATATTTAACATATTTATCCACAAAATGAGCTTATTTCAAATTTTCTGGCTGCAACAGGTCTCAAAAAAGTTGGGACACAGGCAAAAAAGGGCTGATGAAGCAATTAATATACAAAAGAATCAGCTGAAAGAACATTTAGCAAGTAATTAAGTTAACTGGCATCAGGTGTGTAACATGATTGGCTATAAAAGGGATGTCTTAGAGTGGCTGAGTCTCTCAGAAATAAAGATGGCCAGAGGCTTTCCAACCTGTGAAGGCTAGAAAAAAAAAATAGTGGAATACTTTAAAAACAATGTTCCTCAACGTCAAATTGTAAAGGCTTTGAAGGCATCATTGACAGTGCATAACATCATCAAAAGTTTCAGAGAAACTCTCTGTGTGTAAGGGACAAGGCTAAAGACCTTTACTGGATAATGCATCAATTTTATATAGCACTTTTCTGGACACTCAAAGATGCTTTGCAATGGATACATTATTCATTCACTCACACATTCACGCTCTGATGGTGGTAAACTACATATTTTGTTGCCACAGCTGCCCTGGGGCAGACTGACGGAGGCATGGCTGCCAGTATGCGCCTACGGCCCCTCCGACCACCACTAAACATTCACACACAGCCATACAGGAGTGTTCCTATACTGCATATATTTGTTGGTGGGGGAACCTGGAGGAAACCCACGCAAACACGGGGAGAACATGCAAACTCCACACAGAAAGGCCCCAGGCCGGATTGGAACCCACAACCTTCTTGCTGTGAGGCAGTAGTGCTAACCACTGTGCCACCGTGCCACCGATGCTTGTGATCTTCAGGCCCTCAGACACCACTGCATCACTCACCGGCATGATTCTGTCATTGACATTACAAAATGGGCCCAGGAATACTTCAAGATACCACTGTCTGTAAACACAGTCTGCCGTGCCATCCACAGATGCCACCCAAAACTCTATCATGCAAAAAGGAAGCCATTGCTGAGCATGATCTAGAACCGCCGCCGTGTTCTGTGGGCCAAGGCTCATTTAAAATGGACTGTAGCAAAGTGGCAAAGTGTTCTGTGGTCAGACGAGTCCAAATTTGACATTCTTGTTAGAAATCATGGGCGTGGTGACCTCCGGGCTAAAGAGAAAGACCACCCCTCCTTTTATCAGTGTTCAGTTCAAAATCCAGCATCTCTGATGGTATGGGGATGCATTAGTGCATATGGTGTGGGACATGGGACATTAAAACGCATGTTTTAAAAAGCACCAACAATGCTGAAAGGTTTTAAAGGTTTTAGAGCAACATATGCTTCCCTCCAGATGGCATCTATTTCCGGGAAGGACTTGTGTATTTCAGCAGGATAATGCAAAACCACATACTGCTGCTATTACAACAGCATGGCTTCATATTGGAAGTCTCTGCGCTGAACTGGCCTACCCTCAGTCCTGATCTTTCACCAATAGAGAACATTTGGCGCATAATTTTAAAAAAAGTCTGTCCAAGAAGATTCAAAACTTTCCAGCAGCTGGAAGCCTGTATAAAACAAGAGTGGGATCATATTTCAATGGCTAAACTCAAGAAACTTGTCTCCTCAACGCCCAGATGCCTCCATTCTGTGTTAAAAAGAACATACTGCAGCTATTACGACACCATGGCTTCGTAATAGAAGAGTCTGTGTGCTGAACTGGCCTGCCTGCAGTCCTGATCTTTCACCGATTGAGAATATTTGGCGCATAATTAAATGAAAAGTCCGTCAAAGGAGACCCAAAATT
The DNA here is from genome assembly GCA_029721435.1 of Gymnothorax reevesii. Lineage (NCBI taxonomy): Eukaryota > Metazoa > Chordata > Actinopteri > Anguilliformes > Muraenidae > Gymnothorax > Gymnothorax reevesii. Next base: position 22,720,650 of record CM056574.1, on the reverse strand, counting down.
CTCCAGCAGCTGGAAGCTTGTAATCAACAAGAGTGGGATCAAATTCCAAAGGCTAGACCAGGGGTGGGCAGTCACGGTCCTGGAGGGCCGGTGTGTATGCAGGTTTTTATTCCTATCAATTACCCTGACTAATTGAGTTAATTGATTGCATGCACAAATATAGATTTTCGCAATGATTCGATCAAAGGAAAATGTTTTATGAAGGGAGACAAGACTAGTCTTTGTAGTTTCATGATAATTTAAAGAAATGCGCATGAAACGTCAGATTTCATGAATGGTTTGGCTAATTGAGACAATCAACTAATTAACGACCAGACGTTGATGTGAAAACCAGGGACAGATACGCCCCTCGCTGCCCACCTCTGAGCTAGACTGAAGAAACTTGTCTCCTCAATGCCCAGACGCCTCCACTCTGTGTTAAAAAGAAGATGGGATGCTACACAATGGTAAACAGACCCCTGTCCCAACTTCTTTGAGACTTGTAGCAGCCATCAAATTTGAAATGAGCTCTTTTTGTGGATAAAATTGTAAAATTTCTCAGTTTCAACATTGGCTATGCTATCTCTGTCCTATTTTGAATAAAATACTGCCTGGTGTGATTTGAAAGTCCTTGCGTTTTGATTTTATTCATAATTTACACTTTGTCCCAACTATTTCGGAATTGGGGTAGTAGTTTTTTTGAGCTTGTAGAGGGCAAAGTCTTACACGAATTCAAAGATTTAAACATGCTGTGGGTGAATATCAACTAGAAGAACAAAAGCTTTGGTTTCAAGGGTAAATACCAGGAAATGACTGTATTTTTGGTAATTAGAACTTGTAAAGAGCACATTGGAAATAAGTGCATGAAATGAAAATGGAAGAAAAACAAGAAGAATATAATATTGAACCCATTTATAGATTAGCATTACATGCATTAGGCTTTAGTTTATGTTTTCAAATGAAGGAAAAGGATAAAAATGGGAAATTATTTTGACTTTGTAAGTTGAGGTAGATTATGAAAAAGAATAAAATTCATGTTTCTTGGCTAAAATATGAATTGCTTTATTTCTCCAATGCAGTTAACTTCCATTTTTTTCATGAAGGAGGCTTTCATCCTCACAACAGAGCAGAAGAGGAATGCATTTACTGCAACATACCAAACACTTCATTTCTAAAAAGAGAAAGAGCGTGTATTTTCAGTAGTGTATTCGAAAAAAAAGCACTTTCAAAACCACAAGCACTCAAAGTCTTTTCAAACTTATGGGGTGGATAGTTTGTTTTTTGGTGAACATAGTATATCAGATTCACAATCAATCTTACTATGAATCAGGATCACTTTCATTGAAATGATCCATTTTGAATTTCATAATAAATTTCATCCCATCCCCATTGAAACGCTTGAAGACAGTTCTTTATTTCCTCCACCCAACGAAGTTGGAGGATGTCATGTGATCATTACTGTTTGTCTGTTAATTGGTTTGTTGGTTTGTTTGTGAGCAGGATTACGCAAAAAGGTATGGATGGATTTTCCTCAAATTTTGTGGAATGATTAAGTGTTGTTCAAGGAAGAAGCGATTCAATTTTGGGAGGTCAAGGTCAAAGGTCAAGGGCATGCAAAAGGTCAACAACACACTTAAAACATAATTGCGCGAAGACTACAGGACTGCATAGACACAGGGGTTGCTAGCTAATACAGGCAAAAATAACATTGAGTACATTGGCGGAGGTACTTGCGCTTTCTGAGAGCAGCTCTAGTTGCAATTATTTATTTATTTGTTTATATAAGGTTTTTTTTCTTTTTTCATTTACAAGATCGGGCATGTGATCTTTATTTTCTGGGTACAAGCCAAAATTTCTCTGCAAATTGAAGGCAATTAGTAGTTATTACTTGTAGGGTAAGTAAGGAAAAGAAGTGAACTTTCATGTTTGCATATTGTGATTCTGAATGGTTGAATGTCTGAAGGAGGCATTCAATTAATTGTGCAGATTTAGATGCCTGCGGACATAGAGCTGCTCTATTTATGGACGCAGTTACAATATCCTTTTAATGGGTCATACACCCGAAACAGTTATTGAATATTCATGAGGAAGCAGTGCCTATATAAACGATTTAGAATATGAGAATTGTATGAATTGTATGAATTAACCCCCTCAGGCCAGCCTGATATGAAAATTGTCTAATATACTCGCCCATAGTATCTATACAGCAGTAAATAAAAATTGTCTCTTGCAACAGAAAAAAAAATGGTCGTCCTTTACTACAACCACTTCGGCTATGATAGGCCAAAAGTATCCCAATTAAGTAATGAAAAATATAAGTTTTCTGAAGCTAAAAGTCAACATGGCATTGATACTTTGTTAATCTAAAATCAACTGTAGTCATCAGCTATCAAAAATGAGGAATTCCCTACCATTGATTTATGCAAAGATTCATCCCCCAAAGAATTCAGTGGTCACTTAAATTCTCATACGATCCCTCCCTGAAATTCAGTCACCCTTTGATCTTGAGCGTGCCTCAGGTGATCTTTTCTTTTCTTCCTCCTTCCTGCTAGAGATTAATGAGAAGATCATGATGTCAGCACACTGACCTAAGGAAGCTGTTTCATCAGTAGAGCCGGTTAAAAGGGCAATCTTGAGAGTGAGAAGTTAAGACAGAGTGACCCCAGGCCAAAAACCTGCCCTTGGAACCATTTTACTCTGTTCTATGTGTACCCTTAAAAAATATATATGCACAAAAATGGATCTCAAGAAGATCAAATAACCTCCACATATGACTTCTTCTTTGCTACTTTGTGTATTTTCAGAAAAGTTATTGCTTCGCAACTATTTTTTGCTAAAATTGTATTTCATAAAGAACATGCAGCCTGTATGCAGGAGGTGGTCAAACCATTGGAAATACTGCCATGAATAATAGCTCTGTGAAGGTTATGGCATGCTGTTTTTTATCTGTCCAGACTGGTTCAGATATGGATTGGATCAATTGTGTGGCAGTTTTCAGAATTGTTGCTCCGTGATTATTACAACTATTCCACAAAGTATCCATCTATCTATCTATCCCTGTTGAAGAGCTTTGTCTTGCAGCCCAGTTCATTTTTTTGTTGCCGTTGTTGTGTTTCTCATTTTCTGTAACAATTTTTGGCATAGTTCCCCGCACAAACTCATGTAATTTCTGTTGTTGTGACCGATACGCCTGTGATTTGGGCAGAAACTTTCTGGAACTCATCTTGCATTAGAGACATACCCAAGAAAGAGCTGCAGGTCAGATCTCTTTGAAGCAGACTCATACTTTTGTAGTTGCCATATAGAGACTTTGAAGTCCATCCCTTGTAGTTTCAAGAGAAATGTATGGGCTGCTCATATTTTGCAGAAATGTGCACCAGAGCACAGAATTTAGAGATTTTTTTTTTTTCTTATTAGTGATGACCTTATAAATCCCCTGCTTCAGAGCACCACACGAGAATCCAATGACGACACTGCCAGCAAAAGAAAACATAATAGGTCGGGTTTGAAAGAGGACTGTCACCGGGAGGTTGCAGGTCAAAGTGTTCCGTTCTGGAGCTGAAAAGCATCCGGTTACTTGTTCAGCGGGTGGCATTTACTGGAGGAAGAAAGACGACGGCAGTGGTGGAGCCGCGATAACGAGCTTGTCCCCTCCACTGCCCTTCGCTGTCTGCTCTCAGGACACCTCCGCTACGATTCAGCGATTCAGCCATGCAGTCTCCACCTGCTGCTGCTGATGGGAGGGGGGCTCATTGATGCTTCTTTCTTCAAACTCAGCAGGGGGGACACAACAGTTTCCAGAGGCCAGACAATCACCAATTTGGCGTTAAGGGCAGGACTGTCCGGCTCATACTGCCTGTCAAAGGCTATAGACTTAGACTGCAGTAGTTTCTTATTGGGGCAAAGGGGGTAGCAGGAGATAATGAGGTCACCCTGCCTTTCAAACCTCCCCCCCCCCCGCAAAACTCACTCTCACATGAGCATGTTTCCAAAATAAACTCTGTGATTCAATAGAACAATCCGATCTAGTTCTTAGTCATTTGTTCCAACATGGACCCTTGGTCTGGCCTTAGGCTAATCCTTGATGAAGCCTTTTGTCGCACTGTGCAGGTCGCATTCATGAGACAGTTGTTTTTCCCTTGTTGGGTGTACCAGTATAGTAAAGCATGAATTAAGCACATACGAAAGGTTACGCAGAAACACAAAATGATACAGAGAAAGCAAAGCGAGGGGCGAAGCTAGAGCAGAGCGAGTGCTGCGACTACGCTGGTAATTATTAGTAGTAGAGCAATTTATCAATTATCCGAAGTGCTCGTTTGTCCGTGAGTAATACACACAGGTTAGTAAAGTTAGTAATATGTAGAAAAAACATAAACATTGGTAGTATTAGTAACAGCGTAAACAGAGTGAAGGAAGTAAAAGAAATAAATATACAAAACACCAGAAACCACTGAAATCACCCGAAGCGTATTGGCATGCGAACTGGGGGAAATTGACCAACCACAATCATGTAAGTGGTAAGTTTGTCCATTACCTTGGACATTATGCTTGTGGGATGCACACTGCCATCCAGTATTTTGGACATTATGCATACGGAGTGACAGAAATAATGTGAAGTGGAAGTTTGAGCTATTTACTCGGCATGCATAATGTCCAATATTTTTGATAACGCATAGACTGAAATGTATTCCAACAAATAGACATACATTACATAGGTTATGTGTTTTCAGTTTGTGCTATATAATGTATTTCCATCCCCCAACAGGAAAACTTCTGATCAAAACTTGAATAAAATAAGACTATTTCTGACTTTCGTCAGCTTACTTCTTACTTGTGGATGCAGCCATTGTGTTTTCAGGGTATCGATGAGCCCAGAGAAAATAAACCCCACATATGTCCAAAATATTGGACAACATGCAACAAAGTGTTAACATTAGAAATAATTTGTAAACTGTGAAAATATTTTTTAAAATCTAATTTGGTGTGAATTAACGCCATTGGGAGTGTTGAACTTGGCTTGATTAAGGAAAACTAACAGCTCCTCATTTTTGAAAATCAGGCTCATGGTTCAAAAGTTATGTGCTTCAACGCACCTCCAAAATCGACCCGTTGGTGGCAGTAAAGCGCTCGAGGCGGAGACACGGAAAATGGTGAAAAGACATTTCCATTCTTTTTTAACCATAGGATTCTAAGAGCTGCTGTAGACACCCTGGCCAGATGAAGAGGGGGAAGGAGAGAAAGAAGGATTTTGAGGAAGAAGAGAAAGAAAAGGAAGAAGTAGAAGATGATGAAGGAGAAACACAAAGGGCACAAACGCCTTCGCTGTACGGCCCCCAATAAACAACCCAACGAAAGCAAACTGCAAATGCAAATAAAAAAGGCTTTTGTCTACAGTAAAAAACCCTTTTTGTTTTTTTAAGGAATCCTTAAGTTTTGAAGTGTTTAAGCATTTACACACACACACACACACACACACACACACACACAAAATTGGGGGATGAAGAGCCTTGATTGGGTTGGGTTGGGGTCTCTATTAAATTTGAGACCAACCGAGGAACCAATGTGTACAGAATATTACTGGAATTAAGTTCCAATTTCTGTTCATCACTCTGTTCTTTGAATTTTTATCAGCTGGGCTGGTTCTGGTTCCAATCTGAAGACGTACAGTATTGTTATCTGCAGTGAGCTTATGATTATCTCTCACCAAGCTGCGCTGCAGATAGTGTCCCAGCATTTACTTGAGGCTGATCTTTTTGAGTTGTCGTTTTATCAAAAGGCTGAATGTGAATTGTAATATAAACACGGATATTCTGCATTCATGGAAAGTTCTTCATTAAAAAAACCTCCTCTGGTTTTCTTGAATTAATTGAAAGTCATTTTAACTCATTGGCTTTTTTTCACAGAAACCTGAAAACTTATTTCAAGCTTCAATTAGATATGTGGGGAAAATGATAACGGCGGGATTGAGTTCCATGTTATTTTATCCCCGGAATCTGCCCATCAAGTGAAACAATCTTCTGTTAATGGAAGAGAGGAAAGGAGCGATCAGAGCACGTCCTACATCAGAGAGAGACCGTTCTCTCACATAATCAACTTATTTTTTCTCTTCGGGCAGAAAGATTTATTGAAAATTTTAAAAAAAAGGTTGTGCTAAAACTCATGCTCCACCAAGACAACAAATCAAGTAAAACGATTATTTTTGACAGATGCCAAAGAGTATGGATAACGTTTGAGTATTACTGCTATCATCTTAGCAGCGAGTGCAGGTCACCGGGGGTGGCCTGCTTTTGAAAGGAAAGCGGTGGGGATGGGGGGTGTAGAGAAATTTCCCTGTCCAGATCTCAAATGAAAAAGCAAAAAGCAATTATAGTTTTCAACCATTATCTCATTGGAGTGACATCATCTAATTTCTTTAGAATTTTTTTCCTTTATTTCTTCGAATCGGACATGTCAGATGAAACAAGCCGAAACCAACCCTGTTCCTCCCCCCCCCCTCCTCTGCTCTCCGTCCTCTTCCTCATACCTCACTGCCCCACTTTTGACATTTTACATATTTGGTCTCACTGCTTCAACTGTTTCGACCTTTGGAGGTTTGCTAATGGAGTCAGTCAGGGCTGCACAGCTGCTTCCTCAAGGGTTCCTCACGACTTTACATGGTTCCTTGCTTTTTCTGTGAGAGAAAAGAACCAAAGTTTTTCATTTTTCTTTCTCTTTTCATTTTCCCTTTTCCTCCAGCAGTGAGCTTCTCAAACGATGATGGCAAGAGATATCTGCTCAAGCGACATTTCATGGTGGCAGGCTCTTATTACAACCCGCGATCACCGAGCGCCCGAAAGCCCCTCGCTTTCTACTTTGCAAATTTGTACCGCTGAAAAGCTGAAAATGCCTGCTAGCAGTTTTCGCTGCACATTTCGACTGGCCTTGAAAATCCTTTATGACAATATACGACTTTGACCCAAAATGGCACCTGGCCTCACTTTGTTTCCTCCCTGGGCCTACAATAAAAGCTTTTCCCACATTTCTCGAGCAGTATTTCATGTTACTGGGCGATAGGGAGGCTATATTTCTGTCCGATGTGACCCGTGCTGCCATGTTGCTTGCAACACAAGGTTATTCATTCACTCGTACCAGCATAAACTTTTATGTGATAAAAACAAAAGCAACCTTTCATTTCCTCAGTTACAGATGCACAAATATAAACACACATGGTTATGTACCCATGCAGCCGCACAAATGTGAGCATAATTATTAAAATTTTCTCACATTCAGATGCACACACACACATCCCACACACGGACCAAGTGTGGACTTCATCCCGAAGTGCGAACGGCAGCTGCATGATGGGTAATTAATTATTATGCGTGAGGAGCAGATCATGACAGGCTCATCTCTCAGTGCTCTTAATTGGACCCCGGGCCTCGCGTGTCTCAGTGTCGCTGCGTCCTCCGCCTACAGCTCATTGTTTCTGTCACAATTATACGGCCTTTGAAAGCAAATGGTTATCTCATTCTACGTGCGCAAAACGCTGAACAGGAGGACGAGGTGAAACGTGTTTTGGGGGCTCGCTTGAGCATCTTATCTCCACAGCTTTGGGGGTGGGGGGGGGTTTATGCTAAAGAAACAGACACTGCTGTCTTCTGCTAATGGTTGCCACACCATGCTGCGCTCTTGTCTTTAATGGGTCCTGGGTGAGTGCCCCACACATTACGGCCAATCAAGAAAAAGCTTTTACCACCAGGACTGTGGCAACTTGTGTGGGTGTGTGCGCAAGACTCACAACGGGAGGTCAAGGGTCGCTCATAGCCCAGCGTGAAAACTCCTTCTAACTTGCCGGTTGGCTGTCAAAAGAGAAAATAAAAGACACTCATTCAAGTAAACGATTTCAAGTGGTTTGTTACATGTTGACTGATTGGATTCCGGCTGTACGAAAAGCAAGAACACAAACAGACGTTTTCTCATTTACAGAGGTTTCTCAAGTGGAAAATGTGGAAAAAGTATGGAGAGCTGCAGTGATTCAGCCGCAGCGTTTTTCACGCAAAGAGAACAGCACTCAGGGGCCAAAGCAACTAACCACACGGCTATTAGCCTTCACCGTGCCAGGGAATTACAGTAAATAATGCTTTCGCTTACAGTTGTCTGGAAACAAAACAAAAAGAAAAATAACTAAAGCAGTAATGTTACCAATTTTCTTGTGTTGTACTTGGCAAAGAGCTTTTCGATACACTCAGCGCTCGGCTTCTCTGTCTAGAGGGTGAAAAGTTGAACGGCGTTTCAAAGCTGACGACTAATTTGGAACAAAAAACAGAGAGGGAGTATCACACAAAACAATACAAACAACACTAGCAGAAGATCAGAGCATCACACTACACTTCCACACTACACTTCAACTTCCTGCTTTGACTTACAGTGCAGACATGAATGACATCAGCCCCTCTTGAGTCAACTTGACATTCAGATTGAAAATTACACCCATGGAGCAGTTGTAACAGGGGATGATCCTATTAATCACATGACTTCTGGCATTTAACTAATTGGAAGCACATTATTTTTGAAACTGGCACGGGCGTAAGGACCTGACAAAATGCCAGGGAGCCAAGTACAGGCAAAAAGTTTAAGGTTTAACATTTGAAAAATGACTGCTGCAATTCTAGATGCCTTGCAGCCACATAGTAAAAAGGAGAGATTACAAAGTGAAGAGTAAACTGTCATGGCTGAATGACCATCCCTGGGCTTATTTGTGTCGAATGCTTGTTTTGTTCGAGCAGGGTAGCCGAATGGTCTTTTTGAAAAGCGGGTCATTTGGTGGAGCAAGTTGTATCATGATTCATTCATTTTATGCTATTTTATTCCCTCTGCATAAAAAAAGTATTTTCTTCTTTTTGCTAAATTCAGTGTTTTGTTTACGTTTCAGTAAAAGTAAAGCTAGGAAAGAATATGCTCTCAGCAAACACAATCTCCCTGACCCCTCCAGTGCCGTTATCTGACTCGCAGTTCTGGTGGCCCCGTCTGAATCAGCAATGTGGTTTGCTTAAATTTTCTATCAGTTTCACTCAGCACTGGAATCCAACAAGGACGCCGCTCAAAAGCGAAACGTACGCTCTGTTGGTTTTAAAAATGATTTTTCCGGGTGATGGATTCATTCGGTTTGGGGGCTCCGATGTTCAAGCCAAATCCCTCAACTAAATTTCAAGATGAAACAGTTTAACTGGTTTCCGTTCCACTTGCGTGACTGTAGAGGAGATGAATCTTTCGTTCCTGCTGCTCATGGTGTACTAACATAACATCTTTTTTTCTTCTTCCCTGTACTCTCTTGATACCAAACTGTTGCCCTCTTTGCTCTAAACATCTTTAACTTGGGCAACAGACACATTGTACACTATTTATACTTCCTCTCATGCAGCAAAAAGCCGAATGGAGCCTCAAAATTAGGCTGCATCTCACTGCAGGGCGCACTGGTTCATCTAACATGAAATGAGCTCACCAACTTGACCAAGAATCCTTCACCAAAAATGTGAAATAGTTTAGCTGCATTGAAGCAGTTTGTCAGTGTTTGGAGTGTGTTGCAGTTGTCTGTCAGTGTTTGGAGTGTGTTACTGCTGTCTGTCAGTGTTTGCAGTGTGTTGTTACGGTGTATCAATCTTTTCAGTGTGTTGCTGCTGTCTGTCAGTGTTTGCAGTGTGTTGCTGCTGTCTGTCAGTGTTTGCAGTGTGTTACTGCTGTCTGTCAGTGTTTGCAGTGTGTTGCCGCTGCCTGTCGGTGTTTGTGGTGTGTTGTTACGGTGTATCAATCTTTTCAGTGTGTTGCTGCTGTCTGTCAGTGTTTGCAGTGTGTTGCTGCTGTCTGTCAGTGTTTGCAGTGTGTTGTTGCTGTCTGTCAGTGTTTGCAGTGTGTTGTTGCTGTCTGTCAGTGTTTGCAGTGTGTTGCCGCTGCCTGTCGGTGTTTGTGGTGTGTTGTGACGGTGTATCAATCTTTTCAGTGTGTTGCTGCTGTCTGTCAGTGTTTGCAGTGTGTTACTGCTGTCTGTCAGTGTTTGCAGTGTGTTGCCGCTGCCTGTCGGTGTTTGTGGTGTGTTGTTACGGTGTATCAATCTTTTCAGTGTGTTGCTGCTGTCTGTCAGTGTTTGCAGTGTGTTGCTGCTGTCTGTCAGTGTTTGCAGTGTGTTGTTGCTGTCTGTCAGTGTTTGCAGTGTGTTGTTGCTGTCTGTCAGTGTTTGCAGTGTGTTGTTGCTGTATGGCCGTGTTTGCAGTGTGTTGCTGCTGTCTGTCAGTGTTTGCAGTGTGTTGCTGCTGTCTGTCAGTGTTTGCAGAGTGTTATTGCTGTCTGTCAGTGTTTGCAGTGTGTTGTTGCTCTCTGTCAGTGTTTGCAGAGTGTGGCAGTTGGCAGTGCACGGCTGGCCTGTAAAGTTCCTTTATTGGCTTTGTGGCTCATGTTACTATTGCAAGTGACAGAGATGTGCTGTGTTAAAGGAGCTGCTATTGTTTGCGGAAGATTGATGTGTGTGCGTTCGCAGGTGCATGTGTGTGTTTTTGTGCATGTGATGTATGCGGGTGTGTGCATGTTTGCGTGTGTGTGCGTGTGCGTGCGCACCCACCTCAGTGCCCAAACCAACCTCTATCAGACCTGTCACATCACATAAGAATGTCACAGGATACCAGCTCTGCCTCAGATTTTCTATTCCTTCTCACTTCTTCTCTCAGTCATCAGCAGCATCGCTGCATTTCTCACTTCCCTGTCTCCTCTGACGCTCACATTTTTCTCTGCTCTAACACTGCTGGCTGCTGCCTGTGAAGAGAGTGAGAGGAGCTTTTCACTCGTCTGACAGAAAGAGTAAAAGCCCAGATTCCCTCTGAGTACTGGTCAGCCTTTTTTTTCCCTGTATTTTCCACTGAAGGCTTTTACCACACGAGGCGCCAGTTGACATTTCATATTGTTTTTCCTTCTGTATCGGATTTATCATTGCCCGTCTCTCACATTCGCCAAAGTCTGCACTCCAGCACAAACTGTCAGCGATGCTTTATTTACTCTTTTTATTTTTAATTTCTGCCCACTTGTAAGTTGTAATAATGATTATTTGAAAACCAATGTTACACTTATAATAAAACACGACTCCAAAACTTCACCCTCTTTTTTTTTTCATCGGTGACACACAAACAAGCTCAGGGCATACAGTGTTTTTATTTGCAAATAGAAAATGTTTAAACACTACTTATATCACTCATTATTGGCATTATTTTTTGAACGGTCACACCAAAGGCAGTATCTTCACAAATATTCTATGAAATAATCAAAATAGATGGATAAATGTAATGATATTGATGCATTATACAGTTTATCGCATGTTTATACTCCCAAGTAGTTAAAACTCATTAGTGTGATTTAGAAAGCAAACCTCATCCAGAAATGGTATTGCGAATATCGCATATTTTGTGAAAGTGACGTATTTGTCATATCTAATGGATCACTGAAGGCCGACATTGTGACAAGTGCCAGCCGGAATCATTCAATTATTAGTTAGTTCCTTTCGTTGGTTCAGTTTCACTTCACTTCACTATTTAGTTCCCGCCTTGTTTAGGTTGCGTTGTCAATCAGACCATTCACTTGCCTTTCTCTAGGCTGGCTCGGTTCTCTCCCTTTCGGGCGACTAAATTCTCTCTTTGTTGAGAGTTGCGCTTTCGCGAGTCTAGATTCTCCCTTCTAAATGTAACTCTTATTCAGAGCTTGCGCATCCGGGTCTCTGGCCTTTTTATTATCAATCTGGGCTTCGCTCATTTGTAGAGTTCGTAGCTTTGTCTATTTTTGTATTTCTCCATTACCATAGTTTTCTGTGTGCTTGTGTTCCTTTTTGTAGTCTTTGTGTGATGTCTAATAAACCAGACATTTTGCCAGCAACTCTGCGCATGGGGGTCTCCCTCTATACCTGCAGGTAACAGACATTCCATTCTGCGTTTACAGTTCTGATCAATGAAATGACTTGGTACTTCATCCCTACATTTTTTGGAATTGGGGTTGTAATTCTAGACAGTATTAACGTTCCTCAGTAACTGAAAGACATTGATTGGACCCTAAAAAGTATTTATGTTGTGATTCTGCTGTTATCTGACCATGTTTTTGTGATGACCCTGATTCCTAGTCATGTTTTCTGATCTAGTCCATGCCATGTTTTGTATTTTGCCTGTCTTCCTTTGTCATGTCTTTTGCCTGTCATTTCCAATATTCTCAGTTTAGAAATTCATTCTGGTTTTTTTGTAATTCTCATATCCTGCATTGCACATTGTCTCCCCAGTCTTGTCTTGTTTTCCCCAGTCTTGTGTGCCACAGTTTCAGGTGATTTCATGGTTTCTGGATTTCCAAACATTCCTTCCAATCTCGTTTGCTTCCTTCGCCTTACTGTCCTAACACTAACTAACATTGTTGATAATACTAACTTACTAACGAGCACTAGGGATTGTATAGCTGCACAAAACTAATTGACTAACAAGCTCTCAGCACTCGCTCTGCTCTAGTCTCCGCCCCTTGCCTTCACTCAATTTATTTTGCTGTGCTTCAACGGATTCTCCGCACCTTGTTAATCACTGTTCTGCCTCTCACTCTCTGTGCACTTTAGAACTCCCTAACCGGAGCCGTTTGTTTATCATAGGTGGTCTGTGTAATCCCTGTCCGCATTTTGGCTTTTGCCAATTTCATGCGGTTAGGTTCTTCCTCTTGTTCGATCCTTTGTGAATTAGTCTGATCCAGCTCACCTGTTCCTTATTATAGCATGTGACTTCCCGTAAGTGTATTTAAGCAGTCATTTCACCACCAGCTCTTGTCAGAACATTTTCCTTGTGGTGTAATTGTTTATACCTTATACTCTTCATGTTATACTTTTGACTTAAACCCCGAATTTTGATTTTGGCTTTGTCTTTGATATTCCTGTGCCCGTGTAAAGAACCTGCTTTGCCTGATTTCGAGATTTGCAATTGCTGCCCTGGTAACCAACCGTTTCTGTCTCTCTGGTTTGTTCTTTTGGATTCTCGACTTTGTACCATTGCCTACAACCCTGCTGGGGTTTCCACCCCTAGATTCAATAAAAAACCAATTTTGCTGCACTTTCTGGCACTCCCGTGTGTGGAACGCACCCTCACAATTTAAACCCTTGCATAACAGCAGGTTTGATCGTATTCATGAAAGTGTGCAAAGCTGGGTGACGTGAATGTATGGAAAGACTTTCAAAACCAACCCAGAAGTACTTAGGCTAAAGTTGAGATGGATACCAGCATGGTTAATGAGTTTTTCCAAATGGGACTGGAGAGAGAGTTAGTCAATTAGTAAAAGCAGCTATACAATCCCAAGTGCTTGTTAGTAAGTTTGTCAAAATATACAGGGTTAGTGTGGGTTGGTAATTTAGGGAAAATAACAAACTGTTAGTCTGTGTTAGTAAGATAGTAAAAGAGAGGGGAAGGAAGAACACGAGATAATGAAAGAAGATTGAAACCCAGAAACCAATAAATCACCCGAATGAGTGGCACCCAAGACAAGGGACCGTGAGCAAAGATACACACAAGACAAGACGGAGGAGACAAAGTGCAAAGCATGGCAACGAAAGCATCGCAAGGAAAATAAACATGGCTATGAAAACGAACATGGAATGGAGACTAGAAAAACTAAAACATGAAAATAATAAAACAAGAAATTCTAAGAATCAAATACACAATACATAATCCAAGAATGGTCAGTCGAAGCAGTGGTCTCTAAACACAAGAATCAATAATTCATGGCACTAGGCCAGGCACAGAACTTGAATTAGACCAGAACATGGGCATGGCAAAGGCATGGTACATGGGCAAGCCAAAGACAGAAAATGCAGAATCACAACACACCTACATTGATAAACTCATGCTAAATTCCCCCAGAAAATCATTAAAAGTTGATTTGTGTTAAACATGATTTTATGAGTTTTGAGGGCTCAAACAGCGTGGGAAGTGTTATGGCCCCAATTTGTTAGTACATTTACAACATAACAGCAACAGCAAGGGATGACAGACACAATTTAAAACTTACACACATTTAATTTTTAACAAAGACAATAACGATTAAACTAAAATTCTGCAACTAAATGACCAAGATTGATTAAAAAAAAAACTGAAATATTTACAGTCCTTGTGGCTTTCCTGGTGATGTGCTGGGTGAGAAAAAAAATGCTCAAACACAGGCAAAAATCCACAAAAGAAACTTCGAAGGTCTTGATCCTTCTCCTTGCAATTTCTCCTACTACTTTACTGTCTCAATTCTTTTCCTTATATACTCTTTTGCAGACCCCACCCACATTTAGACCTCTTTTTTTTACTTTTCGGGGACTTGCCCCAGGCATGTCCAGGACATGTCTAAACATAACCCCAGTCTGAGCGTAACAAAAAAAGGTAAATACTGCCATCTAGTGGCCTCTATTCACATTACACCTCCATTCCAAAAGGGAAAAATTTTGACTTACAAAGGCAAAATTTTTCTTTTAAATACAACAAAATGGTTAAGTAGACACTTGTGTGTACTTATATATCATACAATATTCAAATAAACACATGATATATAAATACATATTCAAACACGGGATAAGCAATCAGCAATTACATTGTCTGTCCCCTTCACATGCTTAATTTCCAAGTCAAACTCCTGTAAAATCAAACCCCAATTCAACAAAATCTGATTCTTGATTTTCATCTTACTCAAAAACATTAACGGATTGTGGTCCGTGTACACAATCATTGGCTTTTGCCCTGTACAAACATAAACCTCAAAGTGTTGTAAAGAAAGGACCAGAGCCAACAGCTCCTTCTCTATTGTGGAATAGTTCGTTTGGTGGCGATTGAACTTCCTGGGGAAGTATGCCACGGGATGCTCAATGTCATCAGAGTCACTTCTCTGTAGGAGCACAGATCCACAAGCTTGGTCGCTAGCATCGACCGCGATGGAGAACGGTTTGTTGAAGTCAGGAGATTTGTGCACGGGGAAGTGACACAGCAGAGACTTCAGGCGATCAAAGGCTGTCTGGCATGCATCATCCCAAGTGAACTTTACGCCTTTCTTCAGTTGGTTAGTTACACTGAGAGCAATCTCAGCAAAGTTCTTGCAGAACTTGCGGTAGTACCCGATCATTCCAAGGAAGCGGCGCAAAGCTTTTTTGTTGTCAGGAACTGGAAAGTCCATGATGGCTTGGACTTCAGGATTTATGGGTGCCACCTTACCCTGGCCTATGACGTAGCCAAGATCGGTGACAGTAGCACAACCAAAGTCACTCTTGTTCAGGTTAACAGTCAGGTTAGCCTGGGTCAGGCGCTGGAACAACGTCTCTACATCTTTTAGATGTTCTTCCCAGGAGTCACTCCATGTGATCAGGTCACCCGTGTGTGGCAATCTGGCGATTGTAGACTGTATCATCCTTTGGAACAAGGCTGGGGCATTTTTCATGCCAAAGGGTAGGACTTCATACTGGTGCACTCCAGATGGTGTGGCAAAAGCAGAGATGCTCTTGGCCCTCTCAGTTAAAGGCACACACCAATAACCCTTCAATAAATTAATCTTGGTCAGAAACTTTGCTTGCCCTACTCTATTAATACAATCATCAATCCTAGGTATTGGAAACACATCAGTTCTAGTTACAGCATTGACTTTGCGATAATCTGAACAGAATCTAGTACTTCCATCAGGTTTTGGAACTAGCACACATGGTGAACTCCAATCTGAGTTGGAGGGTCTGATAATATCATGTTCTAACATGTACTCAACCTCTTTCTCAGCAATCTTTCTCTTTTCAGGATTCATCCGGTATGGATGCTGTTTTATTGGTTTGGCATCACCAACATCTACATCATGAGCGGCTATAGAAACTCTTTTTGGAACATCAGGAAACAGATCCTCATATTTCTTGATCAACCTCTTAAACTGATCTCTCTGTGAGGGTTCTAAGGGCTGGAGTTTTACATCAAGATTTTGCAACACTTCAGAATTTGACAATTTACATGAAAGAACTTCAGCTTTAATTCTAGGTTCATCATCTTGAAACTCCCCCTCATCTTCACAAATCTCGGCCATAGGAGAATCTGAAGTGACAGCTGCAACCCTAGCATTTCTGTCATGATAAAGCTTCAGCATGTTAATGTGACACAATTGTTTTGGTTTTCTCCTATCTGGAGTCTTCACAATGTAATTGAGATCATTGAGTTTTGTCAGAATTTCATAAGGACCATGAAATCAAGCCTGCAATGGATTGGACTGCAAGGGAAACAACACAAGGACCTTGTCTCCTGGTTTAAACTCACGGCTTCTAGCCTTATGATCATACCAAGTTTTCATTTTTCCCTGACTTGATTTCAAGTTCTCTTTGGCTAGGTCACAAGCTGCACGCAATCTTTCCTTGAACTTGCTAACATAGTCTAACAGACTGATGTGCGGCTCTTCCTCTTGCCATTGTTCACTCAATAATAGCAAAGGTCCTCTCACTTCATGACTAAACACTAGCTCAAATGGACTGAATCCAGTAGACTCCTGCACTGCTTCTCTAGCTGCAAACAACAGCAAATGAACACCTTCATCCCAGTCTTTCTCATGGTCATTACAATAAGTCCTCATCATTGTCTTGAGAGTGGAATGAAACCGCTCCACGGCACCCTGACTTTCTGGATGATAGGCACTAGAAAGAATCTGCTTTGCACCTAGTTCATACACAACCTGCTGAAACAAACCAGAAGTGAAATTGCTACCTTGGTCTGACTGAATTTCCCTGGGAAGGCCAAACAACGTGAAGAACTTTATCAAAGCCTTCGAGATTGCAGTTACCTTGATGTTACTTAGAGGTATAGCTTCGGGGAATCTGGTAGATGCACACATGATTGTCAACAAGTACTGATTTCCAGATCTAGTCTTGGGTAATGGACCAACGCAATCAACAATGACCTTAGAGAATGGCTCCCCAAATGCTGGGATAGGCTGCAATGGAGCTACAGGTGGGTCTAACTGGTGTTTTCCAACTACCTGACAAGTGTGACAGGTTTTGCAAAAGTTGGAAACGTCTTTCCGAAGCCCAGGCCAAAAGAAGTGTTTCTTGATCTTATCAACAGTCTTGTTAACACCAAGATGACCTCATAAAGGTAAACTATGAGCCATTGTTAAGATCTCATTCCTGTAGACCTTCGGAACAACAATTTGCCTGACCACTGCCCAATCTGCATTGGCAGGGATATCAGGAGGGCGCCACTTCCGCATCAACACACCATCCTTGAGATAATACCCAACTGGAACTGCGTCTATTTCTTTATCAGGAAGGGCTCTCCTCCTTGGTGCACAAATTTCAGGATCATTAGTTTGCTCCTCAATCAACCGCTTTCTGGACAGAGACAAGTCTCCAGACACATCAGAATCACCAGACCCATCCGGCTGGCTGAATAGAGAACTGATAAAAGTATCTGATAAGTCCTCAAACGGAGAAACCATAGTCAGCCAATCAGAGTCATGAGGCAAACCACCTGAGTCCTGACTATTCAATGTGCTGGGCGGCACCACAACATCTTCTTTAGGCTTCTTGGCCATAGCATGAGTCACTGCGCAAGAAGGATACAGAGATGGGTCCTCATCCCCATCTTCAGTGCTCGGCTGTGAAGTAAGATGTACAGGGGGAACTACTTTGCCCCCAGCCAGGTCATTGCCTTGCAACAGAGAAATACCCTTTATAGGTAGACTTGACATAAGTCCCACCTTTACCTGTCCTGTAACTAAATCTGACTTCAAGAATATAGAGCGCAGGGGTACAGATACAGTCCTCCCTTCAATACCTTGTACAAGTGTGAAATCCCCTGAAGCGGTCTCATCACGTAACTCCAAGGAGTCCATCAACAAAAGTGACTGAGAAGCTCCGGTATCCCTTCAGATATATATGGGGACAGGAGTAGTATGCTCATTCAGAGCCACAAATCCCTCTGACGCAAATGGAAGAAATTCCTCCCTCACAAAGTCAGCAGTATCAGGCTTTTTAGCCCCACAAGAAGCAGGTAATTTAGCGGATCGGTTATCTACTCCAGGGGTTTCTAACCTTGTTTTCACAAAGGCATTTGGTTTGGTATCCTTTTCCTTTTCTTTCTTAGCTTTTAGGAACCAACAGTTAGTTGTAACATGACCAGATTTCTTGCAATAACTGCAAACTAGACCACTTTTGTCACTGTCAGCTTTCACACTTTGATCAGACCTGTTACTGGATTTCTGAGCACCATCACCAGATTTGTCTTTGTCTTTGGGTGAGGAATCTTGGGTATTACCGTAACCCTTTTTCTGAAATTGGGACCATCTATTGTTACTGCTAGACTGAAATTTGGACTTATGTGTGAGAACATATTCATCTGCAAATTTGGCAGCTGATTGCAAACTCAGTGCTTGCTTCTCATTAAGGTAGGTCTTAATATCATCTTTAACACAGTTCTTGAATTCTTCAACTAACACCATCTCTTTTAGTGAGTTGAAATCATTTTTGACCTATAAAGAAGTACACCAGCGCTCAAAGCAAACCTGCTTCTCATTAGCAAATTCCACATAAGTCTGATTTTCAGATTTCTTCAGACCTCTGAATTTCTGTCGGTAAGCCTCTGGAACCAACTCATAAGCTCTCAAAATAACCTTTTTGACAACCTCATAATCAGAGGAATCATCTGCAGACAAAGCCGAATAGGCTTGTTGAGCTTTACCCTTGAGGACAGTTTGCAACATCAGAGGCCAGTGTTCCTTTGGCCACTGGCAACTCTTTGCTACCTTTTCAAAACACTGGAAATAGTTGTCTACGTCCTTTTCCGAAAATGGAGGCAACAGTTTTACCTCCTGACTGGCACAAAATTTATTTTTAGTTTCAATTTCAATTTTTAGTTGCTCCATTTGGAGTCTTTCTTCTCTATCGAATTTCTCTAATTCAAAATCTCTCTGTCTCTGTCTCTCTCTTTCTGCTCTTTCCTCTTTCTCTCTCTCAAATTCTTTGTTTTTCTTTTTCTTCCCTCTCAAATTCTCTTTGTTTCTCTTTTTCCTCCCTTTCTTTTTCTCTTTTTCCTCCCTTTCAATCTCTAGAATTTTTAGTTTAAGTTCCATTTCTATATTTGGATTTTCCACTGGAAACTGTTCCAGATCTCCTGGTGCAAACACATTTTCATCAATATAATATTCAACTATCTCTCTAGCCAGTCTTGCTTTTCGCATGGCTGGTTTTACCTCTGTCAGCTCTAACTGTCTGCAAATTTCTAGCAGTTCTGTCTTTTTAAAAGACTTCAAAACCTCAACGGTTGGTGATGCCAAGAAATCATCCATTGCTGTTGATCTGTCAATATATTTATATAGGAAAATTCAAAAAAACAATTTTACAATTTGAAATGTTAGATTTTCAATAACTTACTCACACAATGGTCTGTCCCGGACTTGAGCCCCCAATTTGTTATGGCCCCAATTTGTTAGTACATTTACAACATAACAGCAACAGCAACAGCAAGGGATGACAGACACAATTTAAAACTTACACACATTTAATTTTTAACAAAGACAATAACGATTAAACTAATATTCTGCAACTAAATGACCAAGATTGATTAAAAAAAAACTGAAATATTTACAGTCCTTGTGGGTTTCCTGGTGATGTGCTGGGTGAGAAAAAAAATGCTCAAACACAGGCAAAAATCCACAAAAGAAACTTCAAAGGTCTTGAACAGAAATGACAGGTCTGGTCACAAGTATCCTTCTCCTTGCAATTTCTCCTACTACTTTACTGTCTCAATTCTTTTCCTTATATACTCTTTTGCAGACCCCACCCACATTTAGACCTCTTTTTTTTACTTTTCGGGGACTTGCCCCAGACATGTCCAGGACATGTCTAAACATAACCCCAGTCTGAGCTTAACAAAAAAAGGTAAATACTGCCATCTAGTGGCCTCTATTCACATTACAGAAGCCACTTGGAGAGTTATCTTATTTGGCTCCTGAACAGAGGATAATTTTGAATATCACTTTCAGATGAAGTACACTTGTGGTCAAATGTATTTCTTGTACAATGTACAATCTCAGAAATGTATTCTTTTAAAACTCCCAACCATTTTGAAATTTTCATTTTTTTTTATTATTTCATTGCTCAATTTTCATGACGATTTTTGTGTTTGCGGCCCTTAGTCTGTACTAAAATTATGAAGAAAAAAAAAAACTGACATACGATGGAATTTTAAAATGCTACACGTGTCTTGTTTCATTTTAGCCATTTTCCCACCTCTCTGAAGCACAAATCTTGAATTATAAAGCCTTAAATAGGGTAACGCATGAATAGCTCTATTTGGCTTCTGCGCAAAGGACTTAATGGAAAACTTGAGGGAAAAGTTTTAAGGGGTTTAAGGGGTTAAATCTGTATTGTGTGACTGAAAATGTCTGAAAAATAACCCTTAAGGGCATGGTTGAGATGGGAAGAGGAGCTCACTACCATGTACAGTGCCAAGTTTTTGCTCCCTTCCCGATTTTTAATTTTTTTTTTTTTTTTTTGCGTATTTGTTAAACTTAATGTTTCAGATCATGAAACAAATTTAAATTTAAAACAAAGAACCTGAGTAAATACAAAATGCAGTTTTAAAATGATTTCATTTAAGGGTAAAGAGCTATCCAAAACTACCTGGCCTGAAGTGAAAAAGTAATTGCCCTTCATTCTCAAATCATGAATTAACCGTGATTAACCACATTTGAGTCCAATTTCACATGCCACACCCAGGCCTGATTACTGCCAGACCTGTTGAATCAAGAAATCACTTCAATATAACCTGTGTGACAAAGTAAAGTAGGCTAAAAGATCTCAAAAAGCAACATGTCATGCCATGAACTAAAGAAATTCAAGAACAGATGAGAAACAAAGAAATTGACATCAGCCTGGAAAGGGTTGCAAAGCCATTTCTAAGGCTTTGGAACTCCCGCGAATCACGGTGATAGCCATTATCAACTATTAGAGAAAACTTGTAACCGTGGTGAACCTATCCAGGAGTGTCCGGCCAACCAAAATTACTCCAAGAGCGTGTAACCTGTACCAGGTTACTGAAATGTAATCCCCTACTTCGGCAGTAGGTGGTGCATGAACGAAATGAATGAATTAACGCCAGGAAACATACTAGAGAAACACTTGTCTTCTTTCTTCCAGTGGAGACGTTGCCAAAAGCATCTCTGGTATGGACTGGTATGAAATAGTCCTCTGAGGGATAGAAATTTATAAAACCTCATTCCAAATATTGAAATATCGTGTGTCTATAAGGTTGGAAGCTGTGAGAGGCAGAGTCGAGCCGCATGACTCTGTGAGCTCCTCAAGATAACTCAGGTAAGAATGCTAACGCTAATGCGAGTCTTATGCTTACTGTGCAAACTCCATTATGCCAAGAAAATCCCGCCTTTTCAAAACCAATCGGAGTTGTGACCCTCATTCTTGCTGTTGATGCCATATAGACCCAGATTCGGATTGTTTCATTTTTCATAAACGATCGCTAATTGTGTTAGCCATGTGCTAATCGCTAGCATTTGAATTTGAATTTGAACTTGGTTGCTTTTAGCTCTGCTGCTAGCCCAGTTAAGTTATCCACCATTAGAAGTCACTCACTTGTGGAAATATTTATCCTCTTGTTTATTATATGTGACTAAAGGGTGATTTAGTTCATTTAATTGCTCATATACATGTTCAGTATGAATGAGAGACAGAAGTTCATCTTTATTGTTAAATGAATGAATTAGAGCTGTCAGAATAATTAATCGCGATTAATTTAAGCGCAATAAAAGTAACTGCCACTCTGAGGCAGACAGACGTGATTGCTAAATACCTTTTCTATGACACATACCTAATGCGGTCATTTGAAATGCTTCCGGGAAGAAAACTGTGATTTGAAGTCCACTAATTACCAGCCAGGTTGGACAGCCTCCATCGCCTTGGCATAATTTGCTCACCTTAAATCATTTCCCGCGTACTTTGCCTGACTTGCAATCAAGCCATTTATTCAGCCAACTGACTAATCAAAATCAAACTGTAGCGTAGAATGATTAAGAAATGATAATGAGAAGCAGACGGACCTAACCAGGTTGCCATGTTAGATTGAAAAAAAATTAAATAATCTGAATAAATAGCAGACCTCTGAATTCCACCTTTCATCAAGGAATTTTGTATTCATTATTAAAGATATTTCTAAAAAAAAAAAAATGAAGTTATTCAAAGATGGCCCTGATTTTAAGAGCTTAAAAATATAGGCTCCGTGAAGTGTAAAACATTTTGTGAAGCATACCGAACATGAATATGAGAGAGAATACATTTTGCAATAGTCAAAATAGTCAAATGCACCGAATATTTGGCTATTAACGTTCAGGCGAATCTTTGCCGCAAATTTGAGGCATTTTTTATTAGATAATTGAACGAGAGTAATTGAAAATAATGTAACTCATAGCACTTGGGTTTATTTACTTTTGAGCATCTAAATAACCAACAGTGAAGTTGGAAAACATTTTGTTTAAGCGTATAGAACGTGACATGTAACTTGTTAACGAATTTGAAAATCTTTTAATATAACGCGGCAGCCTGGTTAGGTCCGTCTGCTTCTCATTCTCTCTTCTTAATCATTATAGGCTACATTTTGGTTTTGATTTGCCAGTTGGCTGAATAAATGGCTTGATTGCAAGTCAGGCAAAGTACACGGGAATTAAATTAAGGTGAGCTAATTATGCCAAGGCGATGGAGACTGTCCAAGCAGGCTGGTAATGGGTGGACTTCAAAACAAAGTTTTCTTACCAGAAGCATTTCAAATGACCGCATTAGGTATGTGTCATAGAAAAGGTAATAAGCAATCACGTCTGTCTGCCTCATAGTGGCAGTAACTTTTATTGCGCTTAAATTAATCGCGATTAATTATTACGACAGCCCTAGAATGAATATATAAAATGTTTGGTTAAACTGTAATGTTTAAAATGTTAAGATGCATAAGTAGATTTAAAAAGGGTTGAAAACATAAATATCTGGTTTCAGTAATCTCATCATTTATTTCTATGCTGTAAGATGGAGGTACATGATTGATTGTTTGTTCATTGGAACTGACCTATCCTATGTGGTGTGATGTGTACCTATTCATTTAAATAATGATTGGGGCATTTATATCCTCTACAATTGGGTATAATGGAATTGATATTGAATGGCCTAGTCAAAGTCCGGGGTTAAATCCGCACGAGATGCAGTTGCATGACCTTAAACAGTCCGTTCAGGCTCAAAAACCCTCCAATGTAGCTGAATTAAAACAACTCCGCAAAGAAGAGTGGGCTAAAATTCTTCCACAGCAATAAGAAAGGCTCATTGCTAGTTACTGAAAACATTTGATTGCAGTTGTCGCCGAGGGTAGCACAACCAGTTATTAAGATTTAGGGGGCAATTACTTCTTTACATTGGGCCAGGTAGGTTTGGATAGCTTTTTTCCCTAAATAAATAAAATCATTTAAAAATGGTATTTTGTATTTACTCGGGTTGTCTTTGTCTAAAATTAAAATTTGTCTGATCTGAAACATTTAAGTGTGACAGATATGCAAAAAAAATTAATCAGGAAGGGAGCAAATACTTTTTCACAGCACTGTGTTAATTGGTGTTTACACAGCTGACTGAGGTGAGAGCAGAGTTTTGTATTTTGCCAGAAGTGCTAGCTGGAGAGAACTGCTTGCTAATTGCATAGAGAGAGGATGTTCTATTTGTGAAATAAGATTAGTCCAAATTAAAATATTTAAACTCAAGCACCGGTTTCCAGGGCCCACTGCATGCCCAGTGCCCTGACTTCCCACTCACACAAAAATGCATGTGAGAACACTTATATACTATGCATTTGGAACTAAAGTTTCACCATCAGCCACAGGTAACACAATAATTTGGCAAGAGAGTTGGAGAATGCCTCCAAAATGCATGAGTATCACAGTAAACGAGATGAGAACCATTTAAGGGCAAACAAAATGCTAAACAATTATCATTCTGAGCAAAACATGAATGTGTAATGGCTGCACATTCAGTACAAACTGTGATATTCACAAAGCATTTCATTTCTGTCGCTAGCTCCTAGTAACATTCATGATCACAGTCATTACTACTGAAAGGACTCTTACATGAAGTGAAAGAACCATAAAAGCATTTCATTTAATCAAACCGAGAGTTCGACAAGTGCTGGGCATTATCTGCAATCAGACACAGCTTTTCAATATAATGAATAAGAAATAAAATCAGCTATTTGTAGAAAATCATAGAGTCATGGACAGTAAAGGTCTGATTTGATGACTTTCTAATCCTATGGAATGAGAAATCAAATCAGGAAAAATGGGTATTATTAAGGCTGAGGGCTTAATAATTCCAGTCAAGGATGATTGTGTACATTGAAGAGGCCTTTGTTAAAGGCAGTGGAAGGGAAGCCAGCTGACCAGTCTTGTATCTGATCTCTGCTCCCTTCAGAAACGCCCTGCTGTAACTGATGTGCTGTGTGCTGGTCTGTGTCTCTGCTCACAGACAATAATGCTGAACAATACCCTCATGCAATTTTAAATTGTGTTGAAGGACTGGCTGTTTATGTGAAAAATACACTCCTATTCACCTGTGACATGGATACTTTCCAAATTTTCCAATTTCAACAAACGATGCCTTTTTGTCAAGCAGTTTTTATGTATTTTCTGGAAAACGTGAAAACTCATTTTCTGAAAATAGAGACTTTAGACTGGTTTTGTACTGGAGGGTCACATATATGTCCTTTCATTTGTTTTATTATCTTTATTTCTTTAATTATCAGCAGATAATGATTGATACTCTTAATTCATGCTCATTTTGTTTTGTCATTTTGCACACGTAAGAGATAGTGAGGATAAAATGGCCACTTTAACCGAGGTAGTATTTTTTTTTATTTAAGGATGTTCCCGATAACTAAGGTTAATGAACAAGACCACTCCCAATGCGCCTTCCTTTTAGTCTGCACGCCTATATATACCGCCTTCATTCCCACAATCCCCGCTCGTTTCGATTCTACGTTGTTTACCCTGCAGAGTCCCTGAGACGAAAAATAATTCCAAGACTCTAAGGCTCCAGAGGAATCTTCTCAATCTGTCCCGCTACTCCCGCTTCTCCTCCACTCACCCGCCCGCGCTCTGCCATCTTCGTACCGTCACCACGAGCGTCACCCGCTCGCTCCAACCAGGGTGTTCACATTCCAAACCACGCTCACCTCACGATGACGACCGAGGACTCCGCGCCGTAGCAATGCCAGACCGCCGTCTCGCAGTATCTACGCCTCACCTCAACAGCGGCGCTCAGAAGCAAGAGCCCGCAGCTCCCCAGCAAGGCTTACCACGGCTCGCACCTCGAACTCATCCCAGACTCCACGTTCAACCGTCGCCAGACTCCATCGGGCACTCAAGCAGAAGAAAATCCCCTCCACCGCTCTGACGACAAGGCCAGTCCACAAAAATTATTCACTGACTCTCACACCAGCGCAGCTGATCCTCCCCTCGTGTAAACTAGTTGTATGCAGACCACACAGCACTACCGGGTTCCGCCATTAACGTCTCCAGCGCCACATCATCAAGTTTGGTGCCAGCCTCCAGCTCCAGATTTGGCGGAAGTCACCCCTTCTGCAAACCAGGAAGTCCCCCCTCGTGCCTTCTCCCTCCATTTACAACCTCTTTGGTCTCTTTCTGTCCCCTTTTCTTCCGTCCCTGTGTTCGCAGGCTGCACTTTTGCCCCGTGCACATGCACCCCCCCCCAATCCTTTCCGCCGGACGAAACCCGGCTTCTGGGCTCCTTCAGCCTCTTTCCCCGCCCCTCTCCCCGTTTTCTAATTCTGCACTTCCTCCAACAGGTCCACCCCTCCCATCAACTACTTCGGCCACTGACAGTTTCCCCTCACCTCCGTTCAGCACAGCCACCTCCCTACCTCCCACACGCCCCTTGTAGCCGAGAAGCTCACGCGTCTCACCTCGCTCTTTACCGTCTCACCCTACCAAAACACAATCCGCCAGTACTTTCCTCATCAGAGGAGAGAACCTGAGGATTACGATACACTTGTTCTCCATTTCGCTGTACACTACGACGGTACGGGCTTTTACCATAGCACTTACTGCCTGCCCCTACTTCCGCAGTCACATTTTAGTAAAACGTATATCCCAAAACCGTCAAACCATTACAAATGCTAACATTCTTCGCCTCGCCAGCAAACCTTCACGGACACTGCACGCATATCCACCTCACGGCCATTCGTAAATCTGTGTTGTTTCTTGAGTTACATGAGCACAGAAATCATAGGCATATCGATGACTTTGTGGTCAGTGATGTGCGGAAGGAATCGCCATATAATTCCGTAGCAGCCTAGTGCAATGTTCACCAAGGCTTTCAAAATGAAGCAGACTTTCGTCGCCTCTACCTATTAGTCCGAGCAACTCTTGTTATATATATACGTTGCGTTCTTTGCAAATTAAACCTCATACATTAAAACTCATACATACATGGTGCTGTTTATGCTAAAATTGTCAAACCATTACAAATGCTCGTCTCGAATCTACGTCACTCTCTCCCTTCTCCTCTCCAAGAAGGAAGCAAGAAACAGCCACCATCTGGGACCCCGGGGGGCTTAGGAACCTATTCGTACTCCGACGAGAGACGTGAGCCCCACCCTGAGTCTCGCCACCCGGGGCTCCCAATGTTCACACAATCACAGACCAAGTCCACACAACATCGCCTTCGCCCCGATTCCCTATCCGTCGTTCCACCAAATACTCTCCTCCACTTTGGGAGTGGTCCAGAGTTCATTAAATTCATAAAAAATTTTTCTTGGCTCAAATATGGACACCTAAAAAAAGGTTTTATTAGAAAGGCTAAGAGAAATTTATGGGCAAATGCACATGATGGTTGCACATTTAAGTTATTTACTCACAGTCCGGGGAATAAATTCCACTTTTTCACTGAACTTTTCTGGTGAGAACATAGGTCGATATCAGACTGAAATTATCCGGTTACGGTCATTGCCCGATGTGTCTTCTGTGCTAACGACTGTTACCATGGCATGCAGGTCTTGAATGAGAGACACTGCTTGAATATACTGCTACTTGACGGAAGAACTGTGGACAACGAAAATTTCCATCGATTTTAAAAAATATTAACTCGCATACGGAAAACAATTTTGTATCCAGTAAATCACAACTGTTACCAAAGGTAAATTTTTAATTTCATTCTTTGATTATGAACATCAATTTATTGAATTTTCATGCTCTGTGGAATTAATCTGTGCACACATTTTATAGGCAACAAATGTTTTCCAGCGTGTGGCTGTGAGGTGATTTCCACAATTGTCCACAATTTTGTATCCCGCAAAAACTGTGATGTGAAAAGGGAATGATAAAAATCCGAATCCATCCTTATTCTTGATCATCATTCAGCGATTGGCCATCCTTCCACAATGTAAGATGTTTCTGACTGCTACAGCACCCTCCATAATTATTGGCACCCCTGGTTATGATGTGTTCTTTAGCTTCTAATAAATTCTTTTTTTTTTCTAAATAACATAGGATCACACTGAAAAAAGAGGATAATCCAACCTTTAATTCAAGTGCATTTATTCAGAGGGAATAAAATCCCATATTAAGAAATAGTTGTTTTTACATGAAATCATGTGTGCCAGAATTATTAGCACCACTGATGTTAATACTTTGTACAACCCCCTTTTGCCAACAAAACAGTGCCCCATCTTCAGCTTTCGGGCAGAGGCCACCAGATTTTGATTTAAAATGTCCTGGTATTTCAAAGCGTTCATGATGCCATGCACCCTAACAAGGTTCCCAGGGCCTCTGGAAGAGAAACAGGCCCACAGCATCACCGATCCTCCCCCATACTTCACAGTGGGCATGAGGTGCTTTTCTGCATACTCATCTTTTGTGTTCCGCCAGACCCACTTAGAGTGTTTGTTGCCAAAAAGCTCCATCTTGGTCTCATCTGACCAAAGCACACAGTCCTAGTTGAAGACCCAGTACCGCTTAGCGAACTATAGACGTTTGCATTTATGATTGTGAGTGAGAAAAGGTTTTTTCCGTGCATGCCTCCCAAACAGCTTGTTGGCATGTAGATAGCGCCTGATGGTTGTTTTGGAGACTTTTTGACCCCAAGATGCAACCAATTGTTCCAATTCTTTAACAATGAGCTTTGGAGAATTTTTTATTTCTCCTACCACCCTCCTCACTGCACGTAGTGGCAAAATAAGCTTGCGTCCTCGTCCGGGCTTGTTTACCACTGTTCCAGTTGTTTTAAACTTCTTAATGATTCCTCTGACAGTAGATATGGGCAGGTGCAGGCGAGTGGCTATTTTCTTGTAGTCATTTCCTGACTTGTGAAGGTCGACACACATCTGCCTTACTTGAATAGTGTGTTCCGTTGTCTTTCCCATGTTGAAGAGTGGATAAGAGAAAGGGCCTGGCCTCTGTGTCACGTCATATTAATACCCCAGGGAAAGCGGAAGTGATGAATTACTGATTAAATGTTCCTAGATACTCTGATCAGCTTTGTAAACTACTGTAGAAATGACAGAAATACTTAAATTACATTTATTTCCTAGGAATTGTTAGGGGTGTCAATAATTGTGGAGCAGGTGATTTGATGAAAAATAATTATTTTTCAGTCAGTCAGGGATTTTTTTTCCCCTTAAAATTCACTTGAGTTGAAGGTTACATTTTTCTACAATTTACAGTTTGAGAGTATGCTTCTGCAATAAAAACTGAATTTATTTTAAGGCTTTCAACACATCTTAACCGCCAATAATCATGGAGGGCGCCGTATTTTCATTATTTTTCTGTAAAATGTTTTATTAATTTCTTATTTATAACGCATGATAACGCAATTTTTTTCATGCAGTGACGGATTCATTCATTCCCATTTCTTGTCCACCGTAATCCTTCATGATGAAAGTCATGCTTCAGAATAACATTATCTTCTAAAATATCACATGAATTAATTGGAAAGTTGACATTACCCGCAACCATTTATGACACACACACACACACACACACACACACACAAATATAGAGAGAGAGAGAATATTTGAATATTTTACTGACAACTCTATTGTGCCATTCATTGTAATTATTTTAATTTCTGTTGTTACATTTTTTTCACGCTTTGGCAATACTTTGCCTATGTTAATTCATGCCAATAAAGTGCATTTGAATTGAACTGAATAGAACTGAGAGAGAGAGTAAAAGAGAGAGACTGTGGTCAGTCGATGATATAGGTTAGTATGGAATAGAGCAGTTAAAAATCTTGATGCCGTCACCCGTGCTCAGGAGTCCCTCTTTCAGACGATGGAACAGGTAGCTACTTGTAAAAAATTAAGAAATAAATGAAGCCTCCATTAGCAGGGAAGCTACAAAGAGGAATGTCTCCTTCAATTTCAGTTGAATAATGCAGACGAGCGAAGGCTGGGAGTGCACCGGCGAGACAAGAGGAAATGAATTACTCAGACCCGTCAGCAGGCGCCGCTTACCGCGTATCCACTCCGCTGCGATAAACATGACAGTCCCGGACCAGTGATTAATGGTCCCGCCATTAAAATGATGCTCATTATTCCCCACAGATATCTCGCAACTCGTTAATAATACCTGTCAATGGCGACCACCTCCTCCTTTCTAGGTTTCTTGTCGGACACTTCGCTCGTGGCCATATCTGGTTCATTAAGCTGATAAGGGTAGCCGTGCAAACACCTGTTGGGGCGGGGATGGGATCTGCCAAAATTGTGAAAGAGAATGTTGACTTCTGCGGTGGTCCTAGAATGTCAGAATTTGGTAAATATGGTAGGTTTCAATGCTTCTCCAATATCACTTTGACCATTAGTCATTCTACAATATGAGAGCGGAGCTGTGCTTTAAACTCCCCAATGAAAAATGCCTCTCTGTCACTGCTCAGGAAAACATCAAATTGATAAATTATGCATTAATACAATAGGCAAAACAGTGTGTTATACTTTTCCCTGCCATTTGCAGTGAACTTGGGTCTACATCCGCTTCTACGGTGAATAGGAAAGTAGTTTTAAGTCCTGAGCGGAGTGTTGAGAGCTGTGCTAGTTCCTCTCTTAACTCAGTGCTTAATTGCACAAGTGATGCAGTGTAACTAGTCGAGCAGCGTGTATTTCAAACACTGAGGGTAAAATTTATCGTAAAAAACCCTTGTGCCCTCTTGTTCTGCTAACAGTGTGTGACTTTCCCATGACTGCATAAAGGCTTTTTTTTTTACCACACATGCATCTCATTATTTCAGCCATTAAAAATCTGATTACCATAAATGTATTTATATTTTACTCAGCCACGGCAGCTCAACCTGCATCTTGGTATCGTTTTCTGTCTGGATATTATCGATTCACACAAACACATTCAACTCATTAAGTATTTTGCTCATGCCAAACCTACAACCATCTGGTCGCAGTAGGAACTCATTAACTGATACGCCACACCGCCTGAGATATGAGGAGAATGCCTATGAAGGGGCCCTGGGTCTCGACACAGCTTGCACACAAGACAGCCACATTGGCGTCCTGCCGAGTTGATTCCCCTGGCTTTGCACATTTATTTACGCTTAGGGCTTGGCTATTGTCACCTGTCGTCACCTGTGTCTCTGTGAAACGATCATAAAGACTGGAGCTGCATCAGAATTTTTTTAAATAGCTGACCTTTGTTCTTTCCTCTGCAATTTTCATTCACCTTGATAGGAAACATCACAGGGTCAGGGGAAAGTTGCGGCGAGATTTTTTCGTTACCTTGGGACATTCCTTGAGTGCATCATGGGCTCGACACTCATTAATAATGACAAGGTGGTTCCATCAGGAAAACTGCGATAAATTACATATCCAGTTGCTACAGCTGCAGAGCTGTGACGCTACCGGACTAAGTGTCAATATACGATGAAAAGTGAGACCTTTGGCGTTCTTATTTGACGCCAGTTTAAAACCAAATAAGAATGCCAAAAGCTTCCTTTTTTGACTTATATCGATGCTTGGTCAGGTAGCGTC
Organism: Gymnothorax reevesii; assembly: GCA_029721435.1. NCBI lineage: Eukaryota > Metazoa > Chordata > Actinopteri > Anguilliformes > Muraenidae > Gymnothorax > Gymnothorax reevesii. The sequence continues at coordinate 22,689,619 of CM056574.1, read as the reverse complement.
ACTATATGATGAGTCGGGATAAGATTGTGTCGCCACAATCCATGATTCCTTTTTTCCATGGCTGTTCGGTGTTTCCTTGCTAGAAGGAAGCATTGCTTCCTTTCCGTCATAAATTGGACTATTTGGACACTCTTTGTTATGGGCACCAAACTATTTCCAGTTCATGTCCGTTACGAAAGAAGGTTCCTTGCTCTTGAGAAAATTACATCTATTTACTCCACCTGCCCCCTTTCTCTATTGGGTCCGACTGGTTTAACTCACCGTTCACCAGGCAGGTCAAACTCCAAGCTTTATAGTTTCTGCATGTTTCTTTGGTCTGCAGCCAATCATCGCTTTGAGAATGTGGTGGGTCGACTCATTAGCCAAATGGTAACTTGACTGAATTACTGAGTGCGGAAATGCAGTGAAGACCAGCAGGCAAAATTACCCGCCATCCATAAGATGAAAGGGTTAAAACACTTCACAAAATGGTTTCTGGCCGGCAAATGATGCATCACTGTGCTGAATGGATGGGAGTGCTGGTTATAGGAGAGTCTCAGTTAATTTCAGCACTAAACTCTCGCCAAACTTTATTTTTCCTCTTTATTTATTTTGGATGTGTTTCAGACACCTGGGCACATTTAGAGTTGATTAATTAGAGGCTTGGATTTAAGCAGAGAGATGCAGTGATTCCATCCCTCTCTCTACTTTTGAAGATGCTGGGTGTCTTGGGAAAAATCCCAATGTCTAAATTAGGAAACCTGGAACCGTGGTTTGTTTACCGTACAATTACAATCTACGGATATTGTACTCTCTGGCTCTCCCTGTATGGGCGTCCCTCTCAAAGTGGGTGCAGATGTGCCCAATTTACAGTATAAAAGTGTTTTTTAGAGGTTACTGGCAATCAGTTGCATTGGTGGCAGTACGAAAGCTCGCCAAAGACATTAAGAGGCGGCAAAACAGGTAATGAAGTGAAAATGAAAGGACATCACCCTGGTGGCGATTTTCCATGCTTTACCGACAAATGAGCTTTTTTTTAACTCAGGCAGATAGCCTCCAGTTGCACAAAGCAAGTTATTAAAAGTAAAAAAAAAAAATCTGATATTTCAGTGGATAGTGCTGCAAGTTATTATGGAATTAATGCATTGATTTCGAGAAAATTGGTGAACCAATTATTTTCATTTCAAACAAGGAATTTAAATTCAACCTAAAATAGGAGGATTGAACCCACAGGTGAAGTGCATCCTTAAAAACTCCTAGAGTATTGTTGGGGGTCAGCCTTCAGAACCGGAAGGCCAATGTAAATGCCGCATGTGTCAGTGGCCGACCATCTGGCCGGTACCCGATGCCTATTACACCAGTGTCAAAGATTAGGCCATTTATCTGAGACTAGAATGTGAATCTGACAGAAAACAAGATCAGCCCAAATCAACCACAATCCAGTCAGTGGTGATCCACTTTCTGACCCTGTGATCCCGGCTCACGAACCTAATCGAGGCTTAGAAGGAAGTGTCAGATTCACCAATCCTTTCTCCTTTAACCGACATCTGCCCTCTTGGAGGACATCAAAGAATGCAGGAGGACTTTTGTCTTCTACTGTCTTCATCTATGACGATGGTCCTTGAGAAGGGTCATCACTGCAATAGCCTGCTTTTTCAGGCAGATCATGAAGAGCGTTGAGCAAATGTCACCAAAATCCTTCATGACCTGATCTGTAGGTACCTATGTTCAACTAATCTATGCTATAATGAGCTTTGCTTGTCCAGAGGCAGCTAAACGGAATTAGCATTCCCCATAAGCTCTGGCACGACTCCTTGCTCTTCGTAATCACCTGCTAAATGATCCTAAGATTAGTTCACACTTGACTCTATATGCTGATCGTTCAGCTAAGTGGGTGTCCTCATGCAGCAAGTAAGTTATTTTTTATTTCCATTTGAATTGCGCTAAGCTGTTCAGAGGAAAGGATTTTACCAGGGTCTTTATGGCACTTCGTCACGACAGGCAGCGGGAGCTGAATCCACTCGCATCATGTGCAGTTTAAAGGGAGATCTAACAGTTTTTACAGTAATCCTTGTTCTCTCGATCTTAACTGTCACTTCCATTTGCTGTCTGAGCAGAAACAACCTTGGGTTTGTTCTAATGCTTAAACTCCATGTCTGAGATATCAGGGTCTGAAACAATTTTCTTTCAGGGCAGAAACAATGAGCATCTGAAGTGATTCCTGCATCAAAGTTTAGCGAGAGCAGTTGACTGAATTGAATTCTTAACACTTGATTTGTTATTTTCATAGGATACCTTTGTAATACATCCTCGGAGTCTACTGCAAAATAATGTGCAATTTATAGAACTTGCAACTTTGACCCAACATTTTTGTTCAATCAGTCTCAAAGATTTTGTTTTTTCATTATATGGTCTCTGATTTCCACAGCACTGTATGACTTGAATTCTGAGCATATTTTCAATCTTTATGCTTGTGTAAGAGTAATAAAACTTAAGTCACAATAGGCGGTTTGAATATGATGGATTAAAGCCGTGATTTTACTTGAGATGAGGTTAATGTGGTCAGTCAAACAAAAATACCCTTCTTCACGAGAGAGAAGCAAAATCAAGGAGCAGAAGACTGAGACATATGCAGCATTATCCTTTATGTAATATTACTATTGTGTGCCTGGCAAGGGAAGCCCACACCTGATCACAGTAAAACACACCTGAACACAGACAAATACCAAGTCTATTCAATTTGTGACAATTTATATTTTTTTGTTATTTTCAAACAATTCTCACCTTTGCTCCCTGCTCAATGAATGTGTGATTGACGTCAAGAGGCCGCCTGTCTCACTGGCAGATTCGATGAAACTTTGAATAGGTTCACATAACAGGAAGAAACACTCAGTTCTGATATGCTGCTCAGATCCAGTCTATTTGTCGTGACTGTTTGTATTAATTTTTCATTTTGTGGTTGGCATCTGTCATCAGTGGAAATAATGCGCAAATCAGGATTAATCTGCGCCGGTGACATGCAAACAAACATAGATAGATAGATAGATTTAAAAAATCTGAGATAACTGTTCTCACTGACTGTTGACAGATATGTTGACAGACTGACATGGCCAGATATCAAATATTTATCCAGTTTAGGACCACATATGGAAGGGCGCCTGATCCAATCTGAAGAAATCTGATATTTGTGTCACTGCTGGTTAGAAAGAGAAGAAAGCATCAGATTCAGATGACTTTATCCACGTGTGAACGTGACTTCATTGAAAACCTCCCATTATCTGACCGCAGAAACCACCTTTGCGATGTGGTGGCAAACAGACTGGCCTCCAGTGTAATTCTGCACATGGAGCTGCATCCTCATGTCTTAAAGGGCCAGCAGGATAATGAATAGGCCGGTTCACCTGCAGCGCTGGGGCCCCTTGCTAATGTGACGGAGTAAGACAAATCGATGCAAGTTCTCGTTCATCATTGGCCGTGCACCTTGGGCAGAAAACAGATTTGCCTCCACCTGAGCACCATGGAAGGAAAGAACCCCACCAAACATCACTTGCATCGTTGGTTATAAGGAATTTATCACCGCAAAGCAGGTCTCCTCGACCATCTATTTTGAAAGAGGGATTTTTAAGCAGGTCAGAATTAGGTCAATTTGGTTTATTACAAAGAATTTTGCCCATATACCGTTGGCACTATGCGTATAGTAGAATAACTTGCTATTTTTCAGACCACAGTGCTATGGCCAGGGACACACAGGTGTTGTAACCAAGACTACACAAAATTACAGTCTGGAGCAGAATTACTTACACTCTTGATAAAGACAAAGAAAACAAAGCCTAAAAAAATAAAAAAATCTGTGCGCTAATTTCTAATATCCTTTCATTCAGCGTATTTCAGTGAATTAATTCTCTTGCTTCGGTGTGTTTCATTACACAATCTCAAGTGTAAAAAATTATTGGCACCACTTGTGTACGACTTTTGGCAAAAAACCATTATAAGATTACAGATCCTTTTAGTTAATTTTTTGAATATCAATAAATGTGCATTGCCTGCAATAGATTAGCAAACTGTCTAGGGCTCTCGGTGCCTCTCACGCATTGGGTGTTGGGAAAAGCTCCAGAACTTAAAGACCTTTGATGCAGACAAAGTCATGTAAAAAACTGATATACAGAATTTGAATTTTGCCGTTCTCATTAGCTTATTGAAAACCGCAAAGCAAGACTGAAGCAAATGGTAAAATGGGTAGATTGAGATTTTTTGAGGAAAAAGACTGCAACTTCTGATTGGTGTAAACTAGTGAATGTTAGCAGCTCAGTGTTATGGCACCCATCACACGGTGCTTGGCAGTTTTTTTTAGAAAAAACAGACAGTACTGAGCTGCCAGATGGCTGACTCGGTTAAGGCACTGCGCTGTAGTGCAGAGGTGACTATCATGTCGCGGGTTCGAGCCCCAACGTACCCACTGGCAGGGGTTGGCAGCTTTTTCAGAGTAGCGCACAATCGGCCATCGCGCTACAGGGTTTGAAATTGGGAAGGGACTGCCGGATTTGGGATGCAAAAATCAGCTTTGTTCGTTGCTCAAGCGCCTCCTGTTGGCGCTCGTCAGGAAGACTCTGGGTTTGTTCATGTCCGGGTATCCTCCGCCCTCGTTCTGAACTTACGAGGATTCAACCAATGAGTGTATAAGAATCAGTGGTCGACAGGCACGTGCTTCGGAGGAGAGCCGTGAACTGTCCTCACTATCCTGTGTTGGCAGCAAGGGGTCGCAAACGAGCAAGCTTTGTACATTGTTCAACAATTGGGCATTCCAGATTCGGGTGGGATTGGAGAGGAAAGAAATCAGACAGTTCTGAAGAAACATAAAAATGCATACTAACTCTTAAAATCTCAAGCTATATTGGACCGATAGAAGAAAAAAAACTTATTCATCTACTCTATCTTTGTGCTTTAACTCTTGGCTAAATACATATTCAAATTCTTTCTTTTACTTTTACTTCTTTTTCTTATGAAAATTGCAGTGTTTTGTGCCACAGGGGAAAAAATTGGACTGAAATGTCTGCAGGCTGATTGAAGTAACAGTTGTACGTGCACCTTATATTGCTTCATAAGAGCAGCCAAACGTAACCATATTTGGTGCCGGTTCACACTTGAGTTTCACACACTGGTTTCACCTCCGTTGTTGTGAGAGAGGCAATTCCAGTTGAAAATAAAGAGTTTGATTGGGGAGCTGGTTGAACTTTAGTGCTACTTATACTTGATGCATCCCTTGTTTTGCAATGCCTCCGTATTAATCATAGTCACACCACCATAGCCGTTAATTGTATCACTGGACTCAAGTTAACTTAAAGGTATACACAATGCTGTTCATGACTGAATTGACTGCCGCATGATATGAATTGTGTCTTAACTGATCATTGTTGTGTAGCTATTTCAATGATCTTTTAAGGGCCCCTCTTATATGCAGCTGTGGATCAATGCATTTATCGCATAAATGCAACGTTAACGTATTTAGCTGCATGGCTGCCGGACACTAGCTTGTGTTTTCTTGTGTGGCTGGCTCACGCGATTAATTTTCCCAATCAAGTTTCCAAATAAGGGCTTCCTACAGCCAGGGCTGAGGCCTCACTAACCCCTGCAACACAACCCCGTCCGTACCTGTGATTTTCTAATATACGGCGAGTCGTAAAATGGAGCTTCGGCTAGGAGGCAATCTTCTGCTTCATCGACAAGCTGTCAGGAGTTTATGCGAATAGTATGGTGCCATCTCGCTGAGCTAACGCTAGACACGGGTGCGCAATGCAGCCCCTTGGCTTTATTTTTGAAGTCGCATAAACGGTGTGTCTGATGCTAAATCACCATTGTAGTGAGGAGGCGGGGTCCCACCTGTCACTCAACCAGAATGAATTTCCATTCCAGCGCCTCATTGGGTGGCTTTCAATTGCCGTTGGAATCTTGCCTCAACTCACACAACTTATTCTGGGCCTTCTGCGCTGTGCTGACTGACAGTATGCAAATATTGTTATGGGTGACTGAAAGTCATTGTTATTACGAATTCCATTAAAGTCAGGAGCCTTTTTATCATAAATTGACATCAAAAAGTAATTACTTATTGAAAACCCAAGAGAAATGTTTTGATTAAAAAAGTAATTAATTATAATATCATTGAGAAGTTATGAAAATTATTATTTTTGAACTTTGGAGACCTGGTGCTTATGTAATGTGATTTGTATATTGAAATAGTTTTGGCTAAATTAGCTCAAAATTACATATGAGATGGAGTCTCATTACACTGTAGCTGGTGCAGGTTACACAAAAGAAATTGTCTGTCACTCCCCCGGAGCCAGTTAGAAACAGGTATACATCTAATGCAGTGTAAACACCTGCTGCATCCTGGGAAATCATAGTTTGCTGCCCAAAGAGCAGTCTCACTGGTGGATAGAAAGTTATGTACCGCAAGTAGGGCCTGAATTTGAGCCAGACCTCTTACATTCTTCCAAATTCTTGCATTTCTTTTACAATTATTGCTTCCCCTCCCTGTCTCCCTCCCTCTGTCCTGTCTCAGTACTCTCTGTCTCTCTTTGTACAGATGTACACACCCAACCAAACGAGACATACATATGCTCCTTGCACCAGGTGTCTGCCTCACAGTTCTGAAGACCCAAACGATGTGATGGGAATTCTGTCTGTTCAGAGTAGACAAACGGAGCCCTGAAGCAGAGACTGAGACAGACACCAGCCTTCACCTCTAGGAAGCCCCTCATAACTGGAGTAGAAGCTGTAGCAGGCAGTTCATTTGAGGTGATTCACATTCAGAGCAATTTGTGCCCCATTTCACCCAGTGAAAGGCTCATTGGCTGCATAGTTCTGCTACGAAAACACCAGGGTGTAATTACAGCCATCAGTGCCTGGATAAAGTAATGCGTGTCTCAGTGCAGATGTGCTCTAGCTGCTTGCTGCTGGACACTATCCCGGTATATATATTTTTTTTGCTTTTCACTCCTTCGCAAATTTTTTATGGTCTTTTAAAAAAGAATTAAAGAATTAAATGGATAAGCTGTTTATATCAGGGAGTTAGCGCCGATCTCTGCCACATCTGAAGAAATAACGACAGCTTGGAGGCCCACACACAGACTCGACCAAGACGAATATCTCTCTTAAGGCTGTTTAGGTTTGTCTGGGATGGGCCCAGCTCATTGTTAATGCCGGTAATCGCTGCCCGGAGAAATCTATTGCAGCTGATGATAAAAAGAGAAAATCAGTAGTAATAAGGAAAGTTCCAAACTCTTTTTGTTTGGCTCACAGGTTTGTATTGATGTGCAGGCGGTGTGATTGGGAGTGATCGCCGGAGAGGGTCGCCCGGTGGCTGGCCTCTGAAACCTGATTATTAGCGCAGCATTGATTGGTGATGACAGATGCTCGTTCCAACTGGCCAAACTCAACTCTCTATCACAGACAGCTGGGGACTTACATTATGAGTCCCTAACCCCCTCCCTCACTCATACACACTCACACAGAACACATACACACATGAAACGAACACAATGCCAGAACCTGGGGAGTGGGGGGGGGGGGGGGGACTCTGCCCTAATAATGAAGCCTCTTCTATGGAAAAGAACCCACTGCGATTGTATTGCGTTATGGTATATAATACTATATTAGCTACTAAGGTTCTAATATCACTGCCAGGTATTTTAGAGCCACTTGACACAAAATTGCTGCATAAGAGATTAAAGTATAATTGAAAACTACAGTGGAATAACAGTACGCTTTGGGTATGACTGGAATGCTCAGAGCTCTTTCCAAGAATAAGTCCACTTAAAATGAAAGACTGCAGTTTCAGGCATAAAAGAGCTTTGTGGGTGAGATGTGAGAAGATGAGTTTGAATGAAAAGTGTGGTCCTCTGTACCTCTTTCTATTCATGGATTGGCCTCGACAACGCTCTCAATTCAATTTCACCCAGAGAAATACTAACCAATATTGAATTTGAATAGTCGTGGTAATAAGCAGTGACAGAATTAGCATTTTTCAGCTTCTCTTTGAAAGTGAAGATTTGATTTGTGACCCCACACACAAATCCCAGTGGAATATAATGAGACTAAGTTTTGCAGGGTTTTGATTCTGGTTTATGTAAAATAAAGTCTACCGTATTCCCAAAATCATGAGATAAAAGCAGATCCTCTGTCAGTGACATATAAGGTAGAACCGGTTTGCTGTAGCACAACAGCCATAGGCTCCACAGTAGCATGCTAATCACAGTCCTGGACTCCTGGAAATAGAATCAGGGGTCGGCTACAGAGGCATTATAACATCACTGTACACATTTTGATGTGGCGCACACACAAAAAAAACTCTATAAATGCTATAAAATTCCAGTTATTGGCAGCCTCTGAATGTGATGTGGCATCCAGGATTAATGGTGCTCTCTGGCATTCCACGAGTGCCGTCATCCAAATGCAGTCATCACGACAAGACAAACAGACGGCCGAGCGACCCAGCAAACTGTGCCCAGAACCCTCCCTCCCAAAACCCCCCTCTATTCCAACCCCCCCCCCTTTTCTGCTGGCCAGTCGACAGTCTGGAAAGTCATCATTAACTGGATTTACAGGATATTCAAGACAAGACTACTTTAGTCCAAGATTATGCAGTTGGTCGTCACTTCTCTGGTTTAAACCCCTAAGCTGCTGAACTGTTCCCCCAACCTAATTCTCATTCCTTATTCCAAACCTCAGAGCACTCCTGCACCCATCTCTCAGCCTAAAAGGCTGCTATAATATCCCTGAATGAAGGGAGCGAGGGAGAGAGGACTTGTGTTTTGTGAACACAAGGAGATAACGAGTTGGTGTTCAGAAAAGTGACAACAAAGAGACAGGAGCAGGGAGGCTGGGAAAGATCTTCTGGAATGTTCTATTCCAAACTCATTAATGTTCTAGCCAGATTATTGATGTACTCGCCAGCTGATGAGGTCCTGATCTCTATCACATTACACCTGGAGCCAGCTGCCACTCTGAGATCACCATTGTTCCCTGACCAGCATGGGGCAGTAAGGAGTAATTTTGAAAATTTAAATGCAAATGGAAAGCGAGTGGGGTCCTAAGGGATGAGGGGCGGGGGTGGGGGGCGCAGATTGCGTGACAGCCTGTAAAATCCGCAGGACATTTCAATGTTTTTTTTTTTTTTTGTTTTGGCCGCATCGCTAAGATCGTTTAATTATCTTCAGTATCTGCGTCCACTCGCCCACAATAATATTAATTATATCTCAAAGAACATATCCAGTGCAATACTTCCTGCCACAAAAAGTCGTACAAACCGCAAGGCATGATACTAGGCAACAAAGGGTCTTGACAGTTGGAAGTAAATCTTTTTGTGGCAAAATGCGCCACTCAAGCGGCAACAAAATAAATGGCCAAATTACTACTATCGCTATTTCAATTATCAGGCGGATATGCAAGGCTAAGTATTCAGTGACGCTGAAAGTATAGCGCATAACAGCGATTAGGGCAGGGTCTTGGAAACACTACAATCTGCATAAACTGGGATTATGTTTATCTGAGAGCAAGAAAAATATGACCGTTATACGGAACCATATTACAGAGCTATAATATGGAGGGATAACAGCAGAACTAATGACGAGCCCATAAAATTGGTGATTACACTGGAGTATTTATGAATATCAGACTGAATCCATGATCTAACCATATCAGCAGTGATGTATTCCTGTTGTGTTAAGGACTTTTTGACAGATGCGTGCTGTATGTGGTCTCACTCATCCAAGTAAGTCCAATGGCCATAAACTCTACTACGTAATTGCATCATGTCAGCAATCAATCATAGGCTTTTCTCTAATTAACACGCACTAAATATTGGGTATTTGTACAGTCCCTAGCACTCTCAAGCTGAATGCACTTTGACCCCTTCATTGCCTGATTGGGCAAAGACCTTATTTGGGCGTATTCAACAGGAGGCTGCAGAATGACAAGACTGAAGAAAATTTAATCAAAATTTAATCTAAAATTTAATTATTAATAATTTAATTAATTAATTAATTAATTAATAATTTAATTTAAAATTTAATCGCAAAAATGCTCCTGTACACATGGCAAACTTAGGGTGCTGATTTTTTTTCCTCCTGCACCTTTCAAATTTATCGTTTTTCAACCAGCTGAGTTATTAGAGCCAATATCATTCACTTCACAAAACGCAGTAAAATAGATGTATTATACTACTCCGCCATGAGGAAAACCCAATCTCTAATCCAATTTCAAAGGATGGGTATGACTAATGCAAAGTTGCAAGTTTACTGTTGTTCAAAGCAAGCATTGGTATATTTATTCATGAAGCCCAATAGCAGGCCTATTAAAGAAAATGGCCAAGTTGTAACAAAAGTTTGTCAGTTTTCTACCCTTTTCAAATAACCAGCAACACAGAATCGAAAATATGGTACTTCTACATTCTTGCTAAACTTTGCACCACAACACTTTGAGCTCGATACATTTTCACCCAAACTAAACTCAAAAAAATCGCACGGCCTGTAACAAACCCAGAGATGGACCGAATGAGTTTTCAACTGTGTGTTGCTGGTACTTTGAAAAAGGTAGACAAATGAAAAACTTTTGTTACAGCTTTCCCATGTTCTTTGGTAGGCCTGAATAGTAAATCTCATTTCAATATTAATTTAAGATCATCAGTGTTGCAAGAAAAGTTTGCAAACAATAGGAGAATGAGTAATTTTGGTGGTTTTATTTGCCCTTTCAAGTAAGTGAACCAAACTCGAAGTTGCGCCCACAAATTCGAGAGCTGTACTCAGAAATCCTGGAGCCACTGATTCGTTATGGCCTGGTAGAGAAGTGTCATCATGGCATGTTCTGGTCATTCACTGTATCTGCGTGAGGTTATATTTAGATTTCCTACGTGCTGTCACAACAATTAAGTTGTGCAATGAAAATCAGGCTGAAAAGCTTTTCACTCCAATGTGACACTTATTGCACAGTCATTAGTATTTCCCCTCTACCATTTTTCTGCAAATATTACACACAGATAACGTAGCCAGCAACAAACGGCTAAAGAGCAGCACTGGGCATTCAACTGCTGAAAGGCCACAAAAGTTCAGGATATACAGACAGGTGACATATTAAAGGAAAACCCTACTGGCCACCACAGGCCATCAGAACCACTTCAATGTGCCTTGGCATAGATGTGAATGCTCTCTGGAGCTCTATTTGAGGCAGTAAACACTATTTCTCCCAAAGATTGGCTCATTTGGCATTTTCGTGATGGTTATGGAGAGCACTGACAAAAATATTCGACAGGTGTTCAGCTGGGTTGACACCATGTGACTGTATAGGATTCAAATAATTTTCACCCTCGAAAAACCATTCAAGAACCTCCAACCTGAAGAGTTTCAAGGTCAAAGAGTCTGTACCTTTGGCCACAATTACTAACCCCGATGTCTTTTCCTCAGATCAAATTACAGTTACAACTGTAGCTAATTTAGTTTCTGCGGTTCAGTTAATGAGAACAGCGAACAACAACAACCAACATAGTAAGTAGTCTTTGCAACTGAAGCTCTCCCTAACCATGCTCCAATAGAGAATCCTCTTTCAAAGTTACACAGGTCTTTTGCTCTTTCCATCTTGATCCAAAATCAAGGTCAACTGGGTCTCCTCAGCATTTACATAGCTACATGGCACAGAGCATTACATTCCCTGTTATAAGGACATGTTCTCTGCTGCAAAATCTAATTATATGCTAATTTAATCAGTACCAGTGACATGAACACACACTCCCTATTCTCTCTTGACAACAAAACACTTCACCCATCCAACTCTCTTCCTCCTTATTTTTACTCAACAGATTTCTGCAACTCACTTATGTCATTTTTCAACACCAAAATCGAAAATGTTCACCAGCAGCTGATCCCCCTCACCATATGCAGTTTACCGCTGCCAACCTTCCGTGCCCCTGTCTTCTGTCCTCTTTCAAGCTTCAAACTTCCATTTGCTGCTGAAACTTCTGAATTTATTCAGAAATCCAAGCCATCTACTTGCCAACTCCATCCTCTTCCAACTACTCTAGTTAAAGCTTCCCTTCATTCTCTCTCCCCCTAATAACTGCCATTGTTCATTCCTCCCTCAGCTCTGGTGTTGTTCCTCCATCTCTCAAATCTGCTGCAGTAACTCCCATACTCAAGAAACATGGTGCAGATCCCAATGACTTCAATAACCTTCGACCTATCTCAAATCTCCCTTTTCTATCCAAAATCCTAGAAAAAACAGTTGCATCTCAGGTACATTCTCACCTCTCTGACAATAACTTGACAATAAATATGAACACTTCCAGTCTGGTTTTCGCCCACTTCATAGCACTGAAACAGCTTTGGTTAAAATCACAAACAACCTCCTTGTAGCTGCTGACTCTGGGCTGCTCACCATCCTCATCCTTCTCAATCTAAGTGCAGGCTTTGACACAATCTCTCACACCATTCTCATTGACAGACTAGCCTCCATTGGAATTTCAGATACACCCCTGGTCTGGTTCAAATCTTATCTCTCTGGCTGTACTGAATTTATCCAATTACAAACACACATCCCATCCATCCACCCTCTCTAGTGGTGTCCCCCAAGGCTCTGTCCTTGGCCCCTTTTTATTTAACATTTACCTCCTCCCTCTCGGCCACTTTTTCCTCAGATTTAGTATTCAGTTCCATTGCTATGCAGATGACAGCCAGCACTATTTGTCCACCAAACCCACTTCCACCCTACCACCTTCTTCCCTCATTGATTGTGCTCAAGAAATTAGATCCTGGTTCTCCAATAACTTCCTAAAACTTATCAGTGATAAAACTGAGATTCTCTTCGTCGGCACCAAAAACAACCTTTTAAAAGTTGACAGCTTCACCATTCCTATTGACAACTCGTCAGTCTCCCCCCCCCCAAGTTAGAAGTCTGGGTGTCATCCTTGACAGTACTCTTTAATTCCAGGCTCATATTAATCACATTACTCCCTCAGCATATTTTCACCGGCGTAATATCTCGTCTCTGCTAATCCCTCTCGACCAACAGTTCTGCCATCCTTATTTACTCCGTGGTTTTTTCCTACCTTGATCACTGTAATTCCTTTCTTTTTGGCTTACCAGTTAAGTCAATCCATAATGGTCCAAAACTCTGCCCCCCGCATTCTTACTTTTACCTCCTCCATTAGTCACATAACACCTGTCCTACAACAACTTCACTGGTTCCCAATCAAATTCCACATCATCTACACGATTTTGCTCCTCACTTTCAAGGTAATCAACAACCTCACTGAACTCATCCACCTCAACACACCTTCCCACACTCTCAGGTCCTCTTGATCCATCCAACTCATTCTTCCACCCGCCCGTTTAATCACCATGGGGTCAAGAGCCTTCTGCCACTAGGCCTATCGCCTCTATAACTCTCTCCTACATCTCCTACGAGAACTTGGTCTCTCTCGCTATTTTCAAATCCTGGCTAAAAACTCACCTCTTTAGACAGGCTTATTCATTCTAGGCCTGTGGTTCTTTGTTTTAAATGATTTACACTGCTTTTATTCATAATGTATTCCTTTATTGTCTTCTCTTGTGTGTATGTGTACTTTCGTGTGTATTTTAATCGTTTGACTTTTGTACGGTGACCCTGAGTGTCTTGATAGGCGCATATAAATAAAATGTATTGCTATAATTATTATTATTATAGCATATGATTGTTTGAAAGCCTCTGCTTTCCTTCCTTTCTTTTCTTTTACCTGTAATATGTCACCAATCATTACAATACCTGTGAATTTTATTTCTGTACTTACAGCAAACCCTGTTATTATTTTAAGCTGGGTGAAAAAACACACACACACAATCGTCTCCTTCTTCTCACCTCTTAATACAGTAAAGCCAAGGTTTATCCACAGCCAGGCGACACGCGTCATGCCAGGAATAGTCTGCTACAGAAGAGCGGCTTTCAAAAGAGCTTTATTTTATGAAGCTGGTGAGCATGTATGTGTGAACTGAACTGTTGTATTAAATTGAATAAATTGAGAGTTGCTAAGGGAATATTTTACAATCTAAAATGACAAGCACAAAACTGAGTGTGCTGAGTATAATTTCAGTCAGATAGCAAAAGCACACAAATCACTAAGCTCCCATTATTCATAAATAACACAGTTTGCGAAACACTGTCCTCTAGTCACTTCACACTACAATCAGGAGCCGTTAGCTTCAGGCAAATCTTACAGTTTTGATGCTGTACATAAATACTGTTATATTTTACTCTGACCATGAATACGCTAAAACATTTAATTCAAGAACAAGCATTGGTTCTCTCAAGTAAGATTATGCTTTCTGACCAAGATAGGTTCATTTTAATATTTTTGACTCCCAAGAAAATATATTTTATTACCATAACTTTTCTGAGATCAATGCATTTCCTTCCATACTTCAGAGCTAATAAATACGGCGAGGGAATGAGGTATTGAAGGAATTAGCTACTACCACAAGCTTTTCTGCATGAAATACATTGGCCCTTCAAGGTTTGGGAGAGTGCTCTGCTGTTGTTGCTGTTTATGCTCTGTGGTGAACATCATAAGGCAGTGAACATGGTGTGGTCATTCAGAGTTGATCAAATTAATGGTCGCTCGGTCCATAGAAAGGGTGTTGGTGGGCCAGTAGGAGGCGATCTTTCCTCTGGTGGAATGATCCCCCGTGCCTCAGTGCAGTGATGGGGACACTGTACTGAAGGAGACGCCGTCCTTCAGATGAGATTAAAGATCCTATGACTCTCTTTGTCAAGAGTAGGGAGTTTCCCGGTGTCATGGCTAAATTCCCAAACTGGGTCTTTCGACTTGCCAACTAATCATCCTCTGATCGAATTGGCTGTGCATCTTCTCCTCTCCCTCTCTACCTCAACACCCAGGGCACCCAGGGCTTCAATCTAAACATGACTTCCCTGGTTAAATAAAGGTTAAATAAATAAGTTGAACCTATCTCCTGCAAAAGTTACAAGGGCTTAGTCCTGCCCAGTCTGGCAATACCGGCAAAAGCTAAAAAAAAATTATTCTATTTTTACAACTAGTGTGACAACCAAACTTCCTTTTTTAAACTGAGCAGTTCTTCAGCAAATATCCGCAACCCTAGTATTGCCGCCTAAAGCATTTTCGCATTTCCGCAGGCAGCATCTATCTCCAGAATATACATTACATTTTTACGACTGAATTTACAGAAGCAATTTTGGTTAAGTATCTGACTTGGGGGAAATATGGCAGCTCCCCAAATAGGAGTCAAACCCATAACTTTTCAGTTCCAAGGCCTGTTCCGTAATTGTTAGACTACACTGTGGCACATCAAGGGCACTTTTAACTCTTAAGCAAGTGGTTTTTTATAACCAAGGATCAACCTTACTAAGTGAGGTCCCTTGGACAGCTCCAGAAGTGTGAAGAGCTGTAATTCCCTCAGGAATCCCTCAGTGTGAAAGTATATACCCAGATATTAGAGTCCTGATTGTGAGATGGTTAAATCCTTCTCATGCGCTTAATGTGACAAAAAAAAAAGAAATTGGAAATGGAACATGTAAAGGCTGAATTTGAGGGAGCAAACATTCAAAAAGTGTAAATATTCAGAGTTCCAGTCTCATTCAGTGACCTACATATCAAGGTTATAAAAATATATATATCAGAAGTACCCCTGAAAAACTGTCTTTAACTTTGAAGTCTCTTAACAACCAGTATAACAGCATCTACAGAGGTCATTCCTATTAATCTGAGTTAGCAGCATGTGTCGGCTTCAAAGGGATCCAATCAGGGACACCCTTCTGGGTCAGTCTCAGAAATAGGATGAAGATTCTGACATTTCCACTGGGGCAATGTAGGAGGTGCCCAAGCTGAGGTGTGTAAGTCACAAAAACAACAAAATTATTGAAGGTGGGACGAGTAACTGTGTCAAAAATGACGATATGCCTAACAGCAAGAAAGCAGCTACAGCAAAACAGTACTGTGGGTGAATGTAAAAGCTGTCCGACAGGGACAGACAGACTCAATGTGCAGTTGCTTGCCAGTATGTTTAAACTTCAATAATTATATGACTGCTGATTAAGTACGCAAAATAGTCTAAATTTCAATGCAATTCAAGACTAATTAATACCTGTTCTTCAATGAAAACTAGTATAAGAACATTGTTGTGATTCAGCATGACAGAACTGTGACAGACAGATACAATGTATGTTATATGGTGTATTTAAGGTGTGCATATGGTGCAATATGAACTCAATAATGCAACATCCCACTAGCAGATTTAATGCCAATAACAGCTCTCTCTCTCTCTTTGTTTCATACGAATACAGCTCATAACAATGGGATATTAGCTACAATAAAATAGGTTGTAATAAATAAATCTGATATTGCTATCTTGCTTTGCTCTATCACTCGGCTGATATATGGATGTTAACTTCATTTGTTGCTGCAACGTTTTGTTTTTTATTGGCATTGCATTCTGCGGCCCAATAGGCCAAGCTTTTTTTTTTTATCATCATAATCAAGGACTTTATTTGGGGGGTGGGTGATCTAATTTTTTTTTATCTAATTTTTTATCTTTTGATGAAGTGTTATGAATGAATCCCTTGATACTGATGATTCAGACTATCAGGCTAATGTTTCATTATCTTTTTTTCTGCTTTTATGTTTGCTTTGAAGTCACCGAATGCTCCGGCACTTTATTGAATTCTCATGATAGATGCCAGAAAGCCAGAGTCAGCCCAAGGTTAAAGAGGAAGGTAATGTATTGCATTAATGCATCAACTCACCAGGAAAAAGGAGGCCTTTGTGGTTTTCTTTCCTGGAGTAATTTTAGGCCATATTGTCAGTACAAAGCTGATGCTTGAGAACTGAATGTGTCGTTTCGGTTTCAAGAGGACATAACCCACATTCCCCAGCGCTTCAGCAGTGCACTCTAAAATATACAAACCCACACCTTACTCTGTTCTTGCTCTAAGTGCGCTAATTTTGTCATTTAAACAACATATGTCAAATAAATTAAATTTATTAAAGGCTGCGTGGATTAATCTTGACAAATTATCAGCTCCCTCTGCAGCCTCTGAATGAATGTTTAATTAGCAGCGACTCCAGTCAGAGGTGAAGCAGCATCTCGCTCGTAACGCCCGCTTGCAGTTTTAATCTGGTAATCAATGCGGGCATAGGGCTCATTCACACATTTATTTATGCCCTAGTACACTGTACTGCAGAGGCCGGATTTTTCATTCACAAACACATTCTTCCTGTTCCTTTCTCTCTTTCAACCTGGCAGCTGTAAAAGCTGAAAAATGACTTGACTATTAAAAAATTCTGTTCAATCCTGTTTGCGACATTGAATCACACTGCATCGCATTGATTTAGCAAATCGCTTACAGTTTTCTTGAAAAAATACATTATCACATACAATTAGATTATATGAGCTGCAGCACTCTGACAACGGGAGAAGATAATTATCACAGTCAGGTATGTGTGCACTGACTGAATACTCTTCACATTAAACTCCCTTTGGTTCAGTTTTGGCACATTTAACTCAAGTTGCAAGAAAAGCATGATTGCTGTGGGTTTTTTTTTTTTTTTGGAATGTGTCAGTCGATAATTTTGAGGACTGCTGAGTGCAAAATCATGCAGAGACATGTGGACATCTTTAAACATGACTAAGGACAGGAGGGAAGAAATGGTTATTGGCCCTATTCCTACACTCTGACAACAAAGCTGAATCCTGCTAGTAATGAAAGAAACAGAAATGGACCTCATTTCAAATATTGTTTCCACAGAATGACAATTCAAAAACTATATAATGAAAAAACAGCATGTTTATTTATAGAACATTTAATCATTGAAACCAGTCTTAGAAACTTGTACTTTATATTTAGAAATATATCTTAAACTATAATGGGAAGGTTAGTGCTCTCACCAGAGGGTTTTGGGTTTTTTCATGGTTTTGGAGGGTGGCGTTGGTTTGGGAGCTTTCTTTGTTACGCTTGTCCGGGTCAATATCATTTTGCCCATATCGGATTCTTGGGCCAGCTGGCATTAAATGTGGGCGGCGCCAGGACTCTATTTAAGCCCAAGTTCCGCCTCGCTGTCTTCGCTAGAGTGTCAGTGTTACCATTGCACTGTAGCCCGCAAAATCTCTAGCGGGAGAAGTGCTGAGGAATTATTCGCAAAACAGGAAAGTGTTGGTAAAGGGAATCTTTCTCTTCCCTTTCCTCTGTCTGTGCACCGTCTGGGGCTAAATCGTTTGATCTCGGCTTCCGAGATTTTTTCCTTATTTCGTTCCGTCTACCTTGAGCTGCTTCCTGTTTATTATTTGGACGAGATTAATCTCCTTTGGAAACGCAAGCCCCTCTCTCTTGTTTTATCTGTGTTTGTCATTTTGCTGTACTTCCTTTCGTTCCGGTCTCTGCATTTGGCGTCTCAAAATACCAACCATCACAGGTTTCAATCCCGGCCTTGACGCCACTGCTATACAATAACATCAGATGCAAGACCAAATCTGGATGTAAATGCATAATAAAAACAGTTTAGATGAGATATAAGTCACCTTGGATGAGTATGAGTGGTAAGTCTTTTGCTTTTTCAGAACAAATTATAATGTCATTACTCCTGATACGCATGCAATTACAAGAGCCTCGTTCCACTTGTCACTCAAGGACAAAATGTTCCAGAATACTTTCACCATAAACATAAGATTAAAAAACAAAAGAAAATGTAACAGACAGATAGCACGCTGTTCAGCATGAGGTCACTTAGGGATACTCAGAGAATATTAATGCGCAAAGCAGTTGTATGTCGCTTAAAATTCCCAATATAGTTTGTTCAATAGAGGCTTTTCTTATTCCAGTGTAATTTCTGACTTGACAACCATATCAGCATTCATCTTGCTGTGGCCTAATGACTTAAGCTGGGCAGGTCTGGGCTTGATTGGCTTATGGTTGGTAAATAAGAGGGGAGAATTAAGTTGCTGTAGGAAGCAGTTTTGGTCAGTAGGTCAGTAGGGGGCAGTCTTTCTTATAGCAGTTATCACCATTTTTTGGGAATTTTTCTATCATGAAACTTACTTAGTAAATGCACAATACACACATTATACAGCATTAATTTCCTAAATGAGCCTTAAACTTATAAAAATATCTCAACAGCATAAATATTAGTCAAAATTCATGGGCCACTTTACTTTGACTCTGTATTCCAGCACTTAGATTTTGAAAGGATACAATGACAATTAGACTTTAATAATAATACTTGGAATGCAAAATCAAAATTCCTTTAACAAGTGCAGACTGTCAGATTTTGTGGATGAACCTTTCGGAAATGACAGCACCTTTTGAAATTTTCTTGGCGCATTAATAAATATTTGACATTTTAACATGATGTAGTACAAATTCCAATTCCAATGAAGTTGTGACGTTGTGTAAAAGGTGAATAAAAACAGATTGCAATGATTTGCAAATCTCATAAACCCACATTTTATTCACAGTTGGACACAGACAACATATCAGATGTTGAAAGTGAGACATGTTACCATTTCATGAAAAATATTAACTCATTTTGAAATTGAGGGCGGTAACACATCTCAAAAAAGTTGGGACGGAGCAACAAAAGGCTGGAAAAATAAGTGGTACAGGTTAAAAAAAAAACTCGAGAAGCATTTAGCGACTAATTAGGTTAATTGGCAGCAGGTCGGTAACATGACTGGTTGTAAAAAAAAAAAAAAAAACATTTTGGAAAGGCAGAGATTCACCAATCTGCAACAAAACTGCATCTAAAAATTGGGGAACAATTTCACAAAAATGTTCCTTGATGTAAGATTGCCAAGACTTTGAATATCCCACCATCTACAGTACATAATATCATCAAAAGATTCAGAGAATCTGGAGAGAGGTCTGTGCGCAAGGGACTAGGCCGAAGATCAATAGTGGATGCTGGTGATCATCGGGCTGTTTGGCAGTACTGCATTAAAAACAGCCCTATACTCAGCATACAATAGCTGCTTAAAGTCTGTGATGTGAAGACACCACCAGATGCTGGGTATCTTCCCCGTTGATCCTCCATCAGGCCTGTACTGCAGCCATCAACTGCTCATTTCAGTGACTTTTTGCCTTCAGATTCCTCTTGGAAATGAATGTATGTTCACATGAGAAAGTATTTTTTGAATCTTTTCTTCATAATTCAAAAAGTAGTCAAGAACTCTGCTGCTTTCAGTTACTGACAGAGATATGATCGTGTTAAAGAACATCCCATATTTCATCAAATATTTCTGATGTCACACTTTGAGGAGTTGATGATTGATTCCAGGCTAATATCTGGCTTTCCACACTTCCTGTCGGAGCATCAAGGACCATGACTGTCATCGTTCTTTGACAAGCTCCATTACTCCAGCCAAATTGAGGGCAGATATTCCAGAACTCGAATGAGGATATCAGTCAGTGTGAGAGAGTTAGCATACAGCATACTGATAAATTATGCGTACTAAAAATTAAAACAGGTCAGACACTTATGGCACATTTAGCCATTTATTACAGGACAGCATGCATGTGAGCTTGGCAGTGACTCTGCGCGAGTGATGCTGTGAAACAATCTTAGCGAGCACGACGCATACAGTCCCTGAGATCACAAACCCCCCGGCAGAGCTTGAAATTCTTTGAAATCTTGCTAACGTTTAAATTGTTGACCTGATATGAACAGATACTACTTACAGTGAAGGATGTTTTTTATAATCGAGGAGGCTGTGGAGGTGGGGGAGATGCGAGGCAGATCTTTTAGTAGGCCAGAGTATGAGAGGTGTAGAGTGCACTGAGCAGACTAATTGAATTTTCATCACCATATGCAAATAATATTGAGTTAAAAATTTACATTGTAGCATTACACTCTTCATCCAAAGGCAGTACATTCACCAGCATTTACAAATAGTATTTACTGACTTAGTATTTAATAGACTTCAGCTGTCCATTTTTATGACCCCGCCCTCCAAAGAGGAAAGGGGGCATTATGTCGACACCATGTCCGTCCGTCCGTCTGTCGTCCGTAAACTTTTCGTTTCCGTGGTATAACTATAGAATCCCTCGTCGGATTGATGCCATTTCTTAATGCCGTATTGTGAGTGGCTAGAGGTAGGTTCCTTTCGAAAACCAGCATCGTGCGACATCTAATATATCAACATACAGGCGGGGGCATATGCCACGCTCTGCGTTGCTCTTGTCTAATCTCAACTTGAATACACAAAAAGATGAAAACTGACAAACATAGTCCAACTCTACCACACCCATTCTTCAGTCAAAACCAGTTCCAGAAGGTAGATTGAATTTTAGCTTTCAAATCACCAAGACTTGGCGTACATGTCTATTTGACTTGGATCGAGGAGTAAGTCTTCTTCTACCATTTCGTTTTGTGCACATCCTAAAAAAAAAAAAAACACCAATGGCTGTTGAGCAACCAGTGTGATTATAAGTTTATACATTTTCCACCATTACTCCGAAAATGAAAACATTTAAAATTTGTTACAAATCATGTGAACTGTACAGTCCTTCTGGATATTCAGATTTAGGCCTTGTTCCAAACGTATCATTTTTTCGGTAAGATTTGGATATGCCAACATCTTGCGGGTATTGGGCGCATTCTTTGCGCATGAACAGTACCTTCTGAAATTACTGCCACCTTTACGGAATATGAGCAAAAGAGGCCATGTATAAAAATTCGAAATATGCATCTAAATTAGGCTTTTAACCGCACTTTGCGTCTCACGCCGCCTGTTTACAATGAGCAACGCTTACATTTCTGGCCTGAAACAGAAAAGCAACTCCTGTGAAACATTAATGAACTCTGGACCACTCCCAAAGTGGAGGAGATAATTCGGTAGCCGGGTGGATGGGGGATCGGGGCGAAGGCGATGCTGGTGGACTTGGTCTGTGATTGTGCAAACATTGGGAGCCCCAGGCGCGAAGACTCAGGACGGGGCTCGCGTCTCTCCTCAGAGTCCCTGTGGCTCCCAAGCCCCCAAAAGGTGTTAATGAATCGACAATAGACAGGCTTTGCGTACGTTGTAAATATAATTGCAAATATAGCTTGAGTTAGAGATTGACGTCTGGCAGCCGAGGATTTTGATCAGGTAGTCCGGCCCTCCTTGCTTGGATGTTGTGGCGGCAGCGTCGATGGGAAAGGATGCCCGGGGAAGTATTTGGACGGAATATTGGTTATAATTAGATTCAATTCCATTCATTTGCATCGCGCTTTTTGCAAATACAGGAGATTGTCACAAAGACGCTTTACGTTGAGAGATTAAATGAATGAAAGGGCAGTGCTCTGCCTAATCCCCACAAAGCAAATGAGAAAAACCTCTAATGGTGGTGAGAAAAAGCTCCCCGGTGGGAAGAAATCTCAAGAGGAACCCGGCTAAGAGCCGCAGGCTCACGCTTCTGAGTGCCGCTGTTGAGGAGAGGCGTAGCTACTGCAAGACGGCGGTCTGGAATTCCTTCGGCGAGGAGCCCTCTGTCATCATCGTGGGGGGAGTATGTTTTGGAATGTGAGCACCCCGGTTGGAGCGAGCGGGTGACGCTTCGTGGTGGACGTACGAAGATGGCAAAGTGCAGGCGGGTCCGTGGAGGAGAAGTGGGAGTTGTGGGACAGATTCAGAAGATTCCTTTGGAGCCTTAGAGTCTTGGAATTATTCTGCGTAGGAGAGACTCTGTGGGGTTTACCTTTCGTGCTTCAGGTAAGTAAAAACTTGCTGTGTGCTGGCCGTCTGGTTTGCGAGTAAACAGTGTAGAATCGAGACGAGCGGGGATCGTGGGAATGAAGGCAGTATATATAGGCGTGCGGACAAACAGGAAGGTGCATTGGGAGTGGTCTTATTCATTAACCTTTGTTATCGGGAACACCCTTTATGACAGACTTCATTACAAACAGGTGTTAGAATACGCATAAATATTGTATTGCCGACCTTTTGAAGTTGGTTAAAATAATGAAAGAGGGAGGTTGCGTTCACAGGCCAACAAGTCCACAAATGGTGGAAAACTTTGCAAAATCCCATTTTAATGAGAGAATACAAAGCTGCAGGTATACGGGAATATTGGTGGAATATAAATTTTTATTAGCCATGAAAACAGCCCAGTAGAAATATGGTCTTTTACGGAATAATGGTAACTGCAAACCAAAATAAGATTGGCATGTCAGCTTAGTCAAAGTCTAACTCACTGAAATGTTGCTGGCGAACTAAAAGCTTCACATTTGTAATGAAGCTTGCCCACATTGGTCTGCTACAGAACTGCTATCTATCTTATTCACCCAGGCAAGAGACATTATACATTAAGGGTGCAAGAAATGTCCTTTACAGAGGGGTGCATTTTGACTTGCTAGCTAGCTAACTAGCTGTAAAAACTCAATTATTCTTACTAAATGATGCCAGTTAACATAAGTTTCTTGACCGCCCAACTTGCATATGGAATGATTGAAGCAAATTTCATTTTATGTTCAATGACAAATGTTAGCTGACACATCACTCAACAAGACAAATCTTTAGTATATAAGTAAATTCTAGCTACATCACTGACAAGGTAAATAGCCATTTTTTTCCTGATTTGCTAATACAGCCAGTGAGTGACCGAGACATTGCTTCAGAATGCACGAACGTAACAGCCTATTTCAACGGTTTAGACTTCCCTGGCCTGGTTGGTTGGCCAAGTGGTTGTGATTGGCTGGATGGCCCTTCAATCACTCTAAATTGACTGCTACGTACCCATGTATGGGTGACTCATTGGGTTAAGTACTCCTGGAAATTATCTTAGAGGCATTTGATCGGTGAGTATCTTAGGAAAAAGTGGGGTGGATGGAACCATGCACCTGCAGCAAAACCCCATTCGAGTGACTTGATACATAGGGAATATACATTGTGAGGTACAAAAGCATGTGACGTGACAAGCATGTCATATTTCTTTCGAATTCATACATCCATGCATGACCTGCTCATCTGAAAGCAGAAGATCAGCAGGCATGCAGAATTTAAACCGATGAAAATGTGGTAAGACACTGTTACGGTAACTTGATGCAAAGGAAATATTCTCTGTGAGAAAGTTCCCCTGAACTGAGTAAAACTGCATGCAACTCAAAACTGAGAGCGTAGCACATATCCCCCCAAAACAAATTATGCCGGTGGGGCCCAAACACCTGAGGCTAACATTTGTGAGCCTCTTTGAGCCAGTTGCTACATTCTCATGTATTACGGCATGAAACAGACACTGGCAGGGTATCAGGACAGTTTGCCTGTTTGGCAGCATGCTCAGATAAAGGTGGCACTAGCTTAGAGTGTAAACAATGAGCCACGGCGTAAGTTGGTGAGGCTGATGTTAAGAAATTAAAAGCAAAGCTTGTCTACTTGACGACATGCCTCCATAGCCATTGGAATTGTGGGAGTACATAAGATAAGGAACAACCTTTGCATACAAGCAAGACACAAGCAAATAATCTGAAATGGGCAGCCTGTGAGCCAACAAGGTTGGTGCCAATTTAGTGCGACTGACATTTTTCATATCTTGAGGTCCTGAGCTGGCAAAGTATTTATCGTCTTGCACACAAGGCGAAGTGCAGCAATCGCAGCACTACCTGTACACTGGATGGGGTATTAAAATGCGTATAATCATGTAGACACATCACTGACCAAAATTTCAAGGAAACATGCTGATTTGGAACAGAAAATTAGATAGTGAATTGGAACAGCAGGGCCTGCATGATCACGAAACTTCCAATACTTGCTGCTATGACTGATCTATTTGTGTTGAACATTCCCCATGGCCTCAGCTGGTGAATTTTTGTTGGAACACCCACCTGAGCAGATTTAAGGCCACTGAGCTGCCTATAGCAAACATTTTCAGTCCTACAGTCACATACAGAGCATATGGAATGGAGTATGTGCGTACATTAGGGGAGACTAGGGTCCGATTAGCCATGGGGACCAATGAGCCATATCACTATTGTGAGATCAATTGATGCCAAAGGTGTTTAAAATAGGCAAAATAGTGATATGGCTCATTTATCCCCACGACTCATCAGGTCGCCGGGTCGCAGATCAGGAAAGTAGAAAAAACTCAAGCGCACTGTCCATTCCACTTGGAATTAATCATTCACAACGTTTCGGTCAACAGACCTTCGTCCGGTGAATTCTTCAGGTGAATTTCACCTGATGAAGGTCTCTTGGCCAAAATTTGAATAAATAATTGCATGCGGGACGGAAAGTGTGCAGGAGTTATATCTACTTTCATTACTTGAGCTGCCAGACTTTCGCACCGCGTCCTGCACTTGAAATATCGCAGCCACTTTTTCTTTAGTTTGTCACAGCACTATTCTATTGTTCTATAATAATCACGCGAATGTAACTACTCACAAATCTTCGAGTTTTTGTGTGTGGTACCCAGTTATGGCTACATTTTCGTCCACCCTAATTTTGAGCAAGCATTGAATTTCCTTGCTGGGGGGGGGCAAGGGGCACTGGGATCATGAGAGAAGTGGAGGTCCCAAGTGCAGAAGACGTGTTCATTAAATAGATGAGGTGCCGAGGAGAGAAATTATTAATCACACAAAGTCATATATAAAGGAACAAGAAACACACTGAGTACTCTTAAAGAAGGTGCAACCATGTAAGGCTACCTGCCTGGGAGTTAAGGCGAGAGGTTAAAATAGACTGGAACAAGAGTGTGACAATTAAAAAGAATCAGGTGCGAACACTTCACAAGTGGCAGGAGAATAATTGAATGAGGCAGGTAGCTGGAGGGAACAGGAGGGAGGTGAGACACCCACAGTATACTGAAGAAAAAGTATGGGTAATAAACAAAAACACTGAAAACATTAGGTTTTCAATAAGAATTGAAAGGTGTTTCGATTTTTTTTGGACACTTGCATAACGTGATTGTATGTTTGAGGGCTCATTCCATGATTATTGATGGTAATTAAATTGTTCAAACTGGTTTGAGGTAAGATTATTCTGCAAATTACCTCTGATGGTCAGTTGTTCCTGTATACAAGGGGACATGAACTCTGAGCAGTGTAACGCAGTGTAACTTTGTTAAACACAAAGGCACAACAGAAGGAACTCTCTGAGATTATTCGTAGCAGTGTTGTGGCCTTACATTATACTGAAGATTTTAAATGCTGCAATGGCACTGTGAGAAACACCATCAAGCACGTCAAAGAGACCGGTTCACTGAAAATTAGTGGCAATAGAGGCGTGAAACGGAAGTTAAGTGCCAGTGATGATCATTATCTATGTATGACAAGTAAAAAAAAACAAAAAAAAAAAACACACAACAACTCTGTGATTATTAATCGCGCCAGACTTGAAGTGATGAAAGTATCAAGATCTGCTATTTCCAGACACCTGTGTGAAAATGGTCTGATGAGTCATGTTGCTGCTAAGAGTTGGTAACATAAAAAAAGGATTGAACACAAGTGGACTGGGAACAAGTCCTTTGAACCAATAAATCAAAATTTTAAATTTTCTCACCCAAACATAGAACTTCTGTGCACCACTGAGTTGAAGAACATTTCTAAAATGACTACTTAACCCCTTCAGTAAAACATGGAGGTGGTAATATAATGGTTTGGGGTTCAGTCTGCGCGAAAGGAGCCAGTAATCTCATAAAAATTGATGGAATTATGGATCAAAGAATCAGTTATTCCTGATGCAATATATGCTAAATATGCAAAGGACTGCAATTTTCAAAAGGCTGTACTTTTGAATGTCAAGCTCACATTTCCCTTGGAAGACTTATGCATATGTAAATAAATTTTATCCAGCTCAAGAGCTAATCAGCTAACAGAAAGCATGAAAGAGCTGCGAAGCTCTGTTGAAACAGTAGTTTTCAGTGCAACCCTATTTTTAGGATTGTGTCTGTATGCTCAGTGTAGAGATCTCATCACAGAACAGGCTATATCTCCACCTTGGAAAGAATGATTCAAGTTGGCAGGCTTGCATACCATCGGCGACACCCATTGATATGCGCAGTTGTTCAGTACAATCCTCACGCAGTCTAAGTGGAGGGCTGGAGACAGAAGACAATTTTTGGAAAGAAAGAAGAAACTTGTCGGGACACCTCTGAAATTGAAAGAGAGTTATACAGGCAAAAAATATATTTGAACATTTCAAGCTGAGAGAATGTAATAAAATGGGAATAGAACCTGTTTTCAAACATAAATGGAAAAACAAAAAGACCTTACTTAAGTCCTTAAGTATTGGGACAATAACAGCATGAACAAAGCACTGCAATTTGAATAATATGTTTCTCAAAAATCATATAGTTGTGTTGACAATTTCCTCTTCAGTGTAATATTCGCAGTTTTCAAATTAGAGGCACTGGAGAACACCGAGCCAAAAATGAAAAACATTTTACTTTCTCAGTACTCATTGGCTGTCCTGAATAATCAAATCCGGATTTTGTGAGGTGAACCTTCCACTTCTGACACGTCCAGGAGGAGCCTGGTCTCCGCACAGCAAAACATTTAGTACTCCAGTGATGAGGAACATTGTGGGCTTGGCATCGCAGTTTGAATCTAGTGTAATGGTGCTCTATAAATCTCTGGCCTTGTTCATTCCGGCACTGGTCGTGTGTAATTTAACTTTAACTCAGGTAAAATATCACATAGCACTAGTGAAAGTTAGTCGGAGATGAGCTCAGTACAAGGACAAGACAAACTAAAAAACAAAGCAACCAGACAAAATGTACTGTGGGACCAATAGATATGTTACACTCTGCATTTTGGTAAAAGTATAGGAAGATTGTGGAGGAAGGAAGCATTACTCACCTCCCATCCTTCTATTCCTGTACCAGGCCTCTCCCAATTCCGCCATCCATTATTATCATTCGAATGACCCTCCAAAACCCGTTGTAGGGCTTTTATTGGTTTTCCCCACCATTTCTTTTTCTGTGTCCAATAAACATTGACTCTCTCCTAGAAAGAACAGCCCACTTTGTTCTGGTAAAAATTTGCAAGAGCCCAATCTGACGCCCTTTTTTTTTATCACATAACTGCAGTACTTTCCCCATAGCCCAGCTCATAATATATTTTTGATATTGCCCTAGTGTAATATCACTTCTGCAAATAAAATGTCATTGGCTGAGAACGAAGGGGGGGAAAAAAATCGCTATGTGTTTCGCCTCGCTGTTTATTCTTAGCCAAACTGATTACCGAGTGTCATGTTGATTAAATCGGCATGGCTCAGTGCTGTAGCAGGCTAGTTAAGTGTCATCCACATAATTAGGCTCACGTTACTTAGCTAAGAAGCGTGCATGCAATAATTTTTCAAAAAATTATGTAACATTAGTTTGTTAGCTAGCGAACCAATGTTAGATTGCTACCAAGTTGACTGAATTTACAATCCGTTGCACATTCAGCCACAAATGCTAGTGACTCAGAGACTGACTAAGCAGAGCGATGTAGTTAGCGCAGTGCTAAGACACAATGGGCGCTAGCGGAAATTACCTTTACTTTCCATTAAATTACGCAATTCAGTTATGTGATAAACAAAATCTTAAACTCATTGAGTAAGTTTCATGTGACACGATTCATATGTAAGATCCTCTATTTCTGGTACCAGGGGAGCCACAGACATCAGCAGTCTGTTTGCAACTGGTGTTCCATTATTTCCTCACAATTTGACTGCCAAAATAAACTGAATAAAAGTTTAATAAAACTGAATATCGGCTTCCTTTTTTGCTTCTGCAACAAAGTGAGCTCTCCTAATGCACAGTTAATTGTGAAAGACATTTACGCCAGTGTTTCCCAGGGGTACCTTTAGCCACAACTACTGAATTATGGGAGGGGTCGATGGTAGGAACAAGTTAAAAGGAGTTCCTGTTGACTCTCCAAATAGTCTCTGTTGATATTCCTAATGGCCCCTGTTGACAAGACAAACCAAGCAGATTAAAATTTGCTCACCACTCCAGTCTCAGTGCTGCTACCCTTTTTTTGATGCAAATTTCCCATTTTCTTTTTGGAAAGGAGTCAGGCTAGATGTTGTCAGTATACAGAATGCAGACAACACTTAGGTTCTTGTAGAGTTTCGTGGTCCACGGGTTCATAAAATTTGGCCACTGACAGTTTACACGACCCCTTAGGTTCTGTAAGAAATGATAGCAAATGTGTTTCCATGGCTTCTGTGAAAGTTTTCCAGTCTCCCAAGTGGAAAATTGGTGCAATATATGGGCAGAAGAGTGATAACAGTACAGAGCAGTGGGAACTGGTATTACAGAAGTAATCTATTGCACGGTTCAGATAAACTTTCGGGCACCTTTCAGGTCAACTGAAGCTCTTTGGAAAAACTGTGCACCCACACACCCACCCAGCTCTCAGCACAAACTATCTATCATCACAGCCTCGACTCACAGCACCGGAGAAATGGATCACACAGCTTCATTTAACTCCACAGTTGCAGTTTTCCCGCATCTTATTGAGTTAATGAGAAAAAAATGAATAGCAAACGGGAAAATCCCTTGAAAATGTGTAGAAATTATGGCTAAGATAAAAACCTTGGAAAATACATTGCGACCAAGAGAATATTTTGACGTGTCAGCACAAGGACAAGCTGATTCTTTTATAAGCTTTCATAAGTCATATGCTTACATATATGGGAGTACGCATTATGTGCTTTTCTGTGAGTGTGTGTGTGTGTGTGTGTCTGAAGGCATGCGTGCATGCATGTACGCATGTGTGCGCGTGTGAGTGTGTGTGCGCGCGTGCATGTGTGTGTGTGTGTGTGTGGGTGCGCGCGCGCGCGCGCGTGTGTGTGTGTGTGTTGTAGCCTTGTTACTTGCAAGCCAAGTAATAAATATAGCTCTTTAGGATCCCTGGAAGGGACAAAACTTAGGTGTAACAAATCATACTTTTCGTATTTTGTTGGGCAACAAGCCTCCCAGAATCACGCAGTAGTAAGAATTTCATGTATGAGGATTGCAATTTGTTCCTGATAATTAAAATTTCAGTCGGAATACAATATATGCTCCGTAACTTTGATGAACTGATTTGAATAATACTATTCTGAAAGGCTTCGCTTTATAGCAGAAATATCTTTCTTCTGCTAAATTCACTTTAGCACTGCACAATAAGCCATACTAGATGAAATACTTAAGTCTCATTTGAATATTCATCCAATTTAATTTATTTCAGCAGTGTTCATCTCGCCTTGGAAAAAGAAACGTAATTAATACATGAAATGATAATAAGATTTGTCACAGTACAGTTCAAATTCTGTGTTAAATAAATCACCTTAAGCTCCTTTCTCAAGCAAGCCTCCTAAAATCTGTTTGAGGAATGAGACTCGGGGAACAGATTTGTTATGTAGGCAGTGTTCCCCTGCTTTCACCTATTTTGCCAAAGCCATGTTCATTCAATAGTATCAACATATTTTGATAAGTTTTGAAAAACTGTGACTGCCTCAAACCACAATGTAGACTTTAAAATACAACCAGAATAATGTAGCTGCTTTAGTGCTGGTGGTTTTTTTTTTTTTTTTAATGTGAGCGTGTTCAGGGCTTTTGTCACTGAAGACGGAGGTGTACTTTCCTGCAGGGAAACTTTTTGTCTGTATTTCAGACTTTCTCACTATGTGTCACCCTGCAACCATTATTCAACTTTGGTTTTATATACAGTATAAAAAGACAGATTTTATAATCGACACCAAATCCTGATCTCCGTACCTTCAAGGCTGCATTTCATTACCTGAGGAGAGAGAATCAAGACAGTCTGACTACGCACGGAAAGCACTGTAATTTCAGCAAAGATCATACATAGCTTTAAGTTAAATCTGAGAATCCACAGTTTCCTAACATTCACTGTTTCATTTTGGACCCAATGAGTTTGAGTACAGAGCGAAAGCAACTGAGCATATTACTTCCACAGTAGTTCATCGCAGTACACTCAAATTCAATGAAGTACATAAATATCAAGGTTCAGTAATAACGCTGCAGTATAATCTGAAAGGTTGAGAGGATGCATTATGGCTGCATATGTATTTTTCATTCTTTATTCTTCATTAAGTTAATACGCTTTATTCTCAACAGTTCTCCTGGAATGCATGATCCTACTTCCAGGCTGCAGACCTTTCTGTCACATGCACATCACAGACTGTCTGCTTGTGTGTTCTATTGTGTTTCCCTCCATAGTCCACCAGTTCAACACATTCGCTGCTCTGAAGAATTGAACTTCAAGCTTGGCTAGTGCAGGAGGCAAACAGACTTCTCGGGAAGTGAGAAAGCCATTCTGACTGCACCCGCCCCCCCCCCCCCCCCCAAATCCGTTTAAACGTTTTTCATTAATTTCATGATTTCATAACCGTGAACTGAGATTGGGATGGGAGCAAGGGATGCCAAATGATCTTCACCTTACTGCAAACCTGTGCTTCCATAAAAGTATCGTTTTTAAGTTAACTACAGGTCGGCATCTCAACGTTGTTTCAAAGGACAACGATACATTATGTCACCTTCTCGCAAGTACAGCTCCTTCTCAAATTCATGACATTTTGAGGCATTACATTGTTTTTTTAAGTGACTTTCAAGACATACCACACAACAAAATACATAGCAGATTTGTAGCTCTTTCTGCTGCTCAAAGCACTTAATAAACAGACAGCTCGCCCAAAATGATGACTCTGTGTTGGAAGCGGTCTCCATTAAAAAAAAGAAAATGCCGACAGTCGGGTCCAAAGTGTCTCTAGAGAGAAGCCTGAAAGGAATGGAACTTGTTAACAGAAGGATCGATTCCTATTAACAGGCTGCCGGCCAATGGTAGTCGGGGTACGAGGTGGAATGAGAACAGACACGTTGGATGAGTTGGGCTGATGCCTGGACAGACTCTCTTGTGTAAAGAAGAGATTCCGTAGGAACTGAACCAGGAACATGTTCAGCCAGTGATTTGCTCACTAAGAACTGTCCTGCCAAGCTTCTGGCTGATGTTATATTCCTTTAGATCCACAAAATTACTCAACAAAAAGGGGGAAGGGTATTGTTGTTGGTGATGTGTGTTTGTCTGACAGCAGTCTATCGCAAAATTTGTTTATTCAAATAACACAAAATTTTTAGGAAAGGTGTATAATGGTCCACAGATCACCTGATTAAATTTCGGACCAAATTTGGCCAAAGTTCAGGTCGCCAAAAAACTAATTCGTTTTTTTCACAATCATTTCCGAAAATCTGCTCCTATCAATTGATAACTTTACTCAAACGTGCATTTTTGAATTCTGCTTTCAAACATATGCAACATTACGATGTGACATCATATGGCTCGTCAGTGGTAGAGGTTGAATGTTAAGGGGGTCCCAAGTTATTCAACACCCAAAGCCCTAAAACATCTCCTCGGGTGGGGTAAGTTGTACCTGACATCACTTGATGCCCACATTCCTGTATTTCATGCATCCTCCTTGAGTTTGGTCATGGGGCACGCCGTTTGTACCCAAATGAAAAAAACCTGCGCTTATTGCATACTTTCTCAGATGGTGGAGAAAAAAAAAACCCCACGAAATAACGTGGGTGTAATTACGCCCGCTGGCCCCGATCATTCAATTAATTGATGTCTTGATTGCTGATGGAGGTTTCTTAAGACAAACAAAATAATTATCGATTTGAAGGCACTGGTTCGCATGGGAATTGTTGGAAAATTCGAACAAACATTTAGATGTGATCGAGGCAATGATGCGCAGCGGCTCTGAAAAGCAGGCGGGTGGAAATCTGTGGCAGCAAACATTTTCACGAAGACAACATGGTGATGACAAATATACCTCAGGTAGCTGGCCAGAAAAGTTTTGCTCATATGTTTTTGAAAACATTTTCCGGGACATCAGCCAGCCTGATTTAGGATGTGGAGCACTGTACAATCCAGGGATATTCTGGTAGACAGCACAACAGACTATGTCTGAGGTGCCTTCTAGTTTATTTGAGCACATAGGCAATCCCATGCAACAGAGTGCCCAATACTGACTTTGATACATGTCAGCACATACTATTGATGTCAAATTACCACTGTTGTGCATGTTTGGACAATGACACCCCGCCAAACACACACACACAAAGACGCACGCACACACATACATGTGACACCTCACTACCCAAATGTCGGGGTGCAAGCATACATGCAGTTGTGGCATTTTAGACTGCAGGTCTAAGTAAATGGAACTCATACTACCATGGGAAATGGCCGCCCCGCAGGAATTACATGACAGCTGAACACTGTTGAACAAACGCGCACACGATGGCACGTCGAGACCTCCTTGATGATTTTATGGGCCCTGATTAGCATAGAAATGGGAAACAACGTTCATCGAAAACTCAACATCGAGCCCTAGCCTGGGTTCTTGCTGGCGGTGATTCATTTACGGCATCATATCGTGGTAGCGCACGGCCTTTCTCCTAATGAACTTCATTTATCTTTCCCCTCTCTCTGCCCGATGCACAAAGCACTTCTGCATTCTCTCAAATGAGTCCCCCACTGGCTGTCCAGTTAGCAAACCAGGAGGAAGGCAGGCCCCAATTATTTCCATTCATTTTCAACCAGTGCAAGGAGATCGATTAACAGCATGTAAATCAACCATATTTTGAGAGACCTTGATGACTTCTGCAGTCTACACTGCAAGTCGTTAGTATGTACTTCTCCTTGTGAGGAAGAAACTGTGGCTCTATAAGACCTGAGAACCCGTTACTGTGCGGTACATACCTGCCATTTCTTTTTGTGCGCATGATATCTTTAAATAAAAATAAAAAATCTCTGTTCATTTCTCCTGTGATCAGGAAAAACTTAGTACATATTTCACTTTGAGTTTGACCCTCATTTGCAATAATTAAGAGCATCTTAAAGCACTAGCTATTAGAGTTATTTGAACTGTCAAAATCAAGCTTCTTTAACTTTTTTCCTGTTAGGAGAAGTTGAGAACCTAAAAGTTTTAGTTCAGTTGCAAGACCCTTGCCACAGATAAACTCACTAGGTTTTTGCAGATTACAGGAGACTGAATGTGCACTAGGCCACGCTAAGATAATTCCTAAATAATTCTTCTATCCACCCATTCACTCATTCATCAATCCATGCAACCATCCATGATCTACTTCACATCGCGAGAGTCACAGTGTGATGTAAATTTGTTTGCAGCTTTATTAGCATTATTTTAGTTCCAGTTCCAGCTTTCCAGAGTCTATGAGAAAAATTAATGGGGTTGAAGACAATCAGCAAAAATAAGGTCCATGATTTTATTAATGGGTGGAAAGCATTACCCCTTTGTTTATTGTGATAATGTGGTTCAATACTCCAAGACTTTTCAAAAGATAGAGGGCTTTGAGACCCTAAAAGGTGATTATTGCTATCAGCATGCTAAGGATGAAGTAATATGTAACCACATCACACTCTGGTCACAGATCATCAGCTCATTCAAATGTTGAACATGCTTGGAGTGCAGTGATAGCACACTGCTGGCAATGAGTGCATTTTCTGGACTTGAGGTGTCGTAGTTTTATGTTCCTGTCAGGTAATGCGAACGTTATTTCACTAAACCAAACCTACACCAGCTTTGACAACAACTTTACTCACAGATCTTATTTTCACCAGTTTTCGAAAACTCCAGTAATTTTTTCAAGAGACAGTGGATCACTGGAACCAAGAGTGGAAAAAAGCTGCATACAAAATGGCAACTGCGCTGGCGACTGACTCTCTGATGTTGGTAATGGTTGCGGGGGTAGGTGTCTATCCCAGAATGCAATGGGAAAGAGACAAATACATCCTGGACTGTTTGCCAGTCCATAGAAGGAATCATATTCCATTCCAATTAGTCTGCTATGCATTTCTTAGGGTTGTGGGATGTTGATTGAAGACTCAGAGAAAACCGCACGCAAAAATGGGGAAAGCATACAAACTCCATAAGTGGCCCAAGTTGGATTCAAACCCACAACCTTTTTGATTGAGATAATAGTCCAGTCCACTGCACCACCTATTATTATCATTGAGTCACAATCAGTTAAGGTGTAATAAATTGTCACACACATGAGCCAAAGGTGCTGTGTTTCTCTGTGGCCCAAAAGCTTGGAAACCCATTTAAAATTTAAGCAAATAGTCATTGCAATTTGGAATAAATTGGTAAAAATATCCAGCCAAGTACATTACAGCATTAGTAAAATCTCAATGGTAGTATTTTCAGTGTAGATGATTTTTAAACATCAAAAGTCGGAAAAATTTGCCCCCAGGGGACACTGTACGCTGGGTGCAAGTACTGGCCATCCCCAGCGGATTACCAAAGAAATTGTTTTTTTCCTCAAATCTGAACCTTGAATCCAAATCCAGTCCAGGTTTTCCGTTATCCCAGGCAAGTAAATGAACAGTTAGTGCCTCTGATTGGCCAGACTGTTAAGATCTGACTCCCAGGTAAAAGGAGGGAGAAAACCAGCAGCTCTCGGCCCTCGTAGGGTGTGGT
This sequence comes from Gymnothorax reevesii, assembly GCA_029721435.1. Classification (NCBI taxonomy): domain Eukaryota; kingdom Metazoa; phylum Chordata; class Actinopteri; order Anguilliformes; family Muraenidae; genus Gymnothorax; species Gymnothorax reevesii. The sequence goes on along the minus strand of CM056574.1, from coordinate 22,654,193 downwards.
TTGAGGACCAGGGCTCTGAAGAACTAATGTTCCTCCAACCTAACATTCCACATTCCCAGACATGTACCAAAGTTCTGTCTTTTGACCTATATAAAGTACATGCACAGTTATACATAAAATTTGAAATCTCTTTGGTATTAAGGTGGGTTGGTTGTAAATTGGAAAAGAATGTTGGTGGTGATTTTAGCATTGTGTCAACATGCAATACTTTACCAGTGGTCAGTACAGTGTGCGGTTTTGTAGTGTTGGTGTGTAACAGAAACTAACAAATTCTCTGCATTTTTGCATTACTATTAGAATCGGAGAGCAGGCTTCTGTGTAAATTCTAGGATTTCCCTGGGGCAGTGATTCCCAAAGTGTGGGCCGTGGTGGTACTGCAGGTGGGCAGTGAGAGGTAATTAAAAATATGATTCATTTTTGCAAATATGATTTTTTATTATTTTTATTGTAAAATATTTATTGCACGATTTAGAAAAATATTTAGAAGTAATAACCTATTGAGTGTTATTGACCTCACAATATTTTAGGAACCTTATATAGTTTATGATCGGAACTTAGCTTTCTGGTCATCATGACCAGGGGTCATGATCGGAGGAGCACGTACTGTGTTCGATAATTAATTCTGTCTTGTGTGTACACCACAGATTAAAAGTGGTGGGCCGCGGACATTTATTAGATTTTCAAGTGGGCCCTGATTTGGAAAAGCTTGGGAACCCCTGCCCTAGGGTATGGTGCTTGGGTATGAAAAAGGGCACAGTAGTCGCGTCTAACAAGTGGTTGTCCTGATGAAGGGCACAGAGGTCATTTGCAGTGGTAACTTGCTTACCTTCATTCCTAACACCTGCCCATAATGTCTAGCCTATGAGATGCCTGCTGGTTGGGAGGCGGGGTTTCTTTTACAGACTTCCCATTTTCCTGTGTACCAAGCCATGGGTGTTGACACAACTATTGCACCATATAGGCTGCAGCCCGCGATTTAATTCAGATGCAGACAAGCTCACTATCAATGGCCTGTAAGCAGCCCTGTAGAGACCCAGGATGCAGTGTCGTAGGGCCTGCCTCGGGCTCGACTGGCTCCGTGGGTAACATTGACAACGAAGAAGGCCATGGATGGCTGCTTAAGGCCAAGGCCAAGGAGCACCTCTGGTGCGCACCACCAGGTGCCGCCAACCCACAATCAAATTCCAAAAACAGATTGGCGGATAGAGCTAGTCACGTGCTGTGTTGACGTCATTTCGCTTTGGATAACATGAAAAGTATAAAACAGTTTATATTTTGTACTAGACATTCTGTCTTCATGCACACTGTTGTGAGACAAAGGATTTTTTTTATTTTAAGAGTTCAAATTATGGACTTTAATGTAAGTGTACATATACTGTTGACGCATGACTGAGTACTTACGGTGGTACACCTTTTACATTAGTTCTTTTATTGGTATTTAAAAATGTTGGACTGGTCATGTTTTATAACGTGCTGTACGTTTCTCACTGCGCTGTACCCGTACTTGGTAATAACCCTTGTATTGTGCGTTTGATAATGCTCACAGTCACCACCAGTTTACAACCAAACAAGCTTTATGCCAAAGGGATTCCAAATTTAATGTATAACTGTGTATGTGCTTTGTATATTTCAAAAGACAGAACTTTGGTATATGTCTGGGAATATGGAATGTTAGGTTGGCGGAACATTAGCTCTTTAGAGTGGCACCTGTAAACAGAAAGCTATCTACCCAGCATAGTACCAAACCAAGCTCTTTCTGGGAAAACTAGCTGTGTATATTCCAATTAAAAAAAATTTCTGTGGTACATTGCTGGTGATTGCCAGTACTTGCATCCAGCCTACAGTGCTCCCTGGAGGCAAATTTTTTTTTACATTTGATGTTTAAAATCATCCACGCTGAAAATACTACCATTCAGATTTGACTGATGCTTTAATGTACCCCAAAGGGATTATGTATCCAGAGAATTTCAGATCTCTATCTTGCTGGGTAAGTAAAATAATGCCACCTAAACATAGGCACAATCTGCTATGAAAAGGTCCATTTTGAGTTTTCCTCTAACTTTGGCTCCGTCTAGCTTGAAAGTGTTGATACTACAAAAGAAATTCTTGATATTCCTGAAAACAGAGTTCCAAAAGCACAACAAACAGCATTTATCATCATGGAACATATCTGGGTTACAGAGAAAATATACTGCAAACATGCACCAAAATCAATTTTGACCATCTTTCCGGCTGTCCATAGCACTAACCCAGCAAGATACCAAGGGAATATTAACTGAAAATGATAGTTTGTGGTGAGTAAACACATAAGAAAGCATTCTTGATTGGTATATGTCTGGGATATTATTTCATTCCCATTTTCATTTTTTTCCGTGATGTCTCAAATAATTCCAGCTCAATAACATGGTTACCCAGCTTGGTGCTGATGTGTTACAAATGCCTATCGAAGTGTCACAGGTCATGATAAAAGTATATCACATCTGGTACTGTGTACCCTTCAGTGATAATAATTGATGTAAAATATGGGGCAAAAGCAAAACTGAGCCACTTTAGTGACTTCCAGGTGGCCCCACCGGCAGACTTCTTGAAATACGGACCTAAAAATTCGGCTTTTTCTGTGAGACAACCATATTTACCTACTGCCAACTTTCATTCAATTCCAGGGGGGTCAACTCATTAACTTCTTCAAAACTGTTATTTTCTCACGGAATGGCTCTCAAGGCCACCAAACAGAATTGACTCAAATAAAAAATAATTTGAATGAAATTAAAATAAAAATGAATTGCCATATTACACCTTTGTGTGACTGTGACTATATTATTATTATTATTATTATTAGTTCATTCATAAATCTTTAAATTCCATCGTGCTATCCAAGTAATGAGGGTTGTTTCTTTAATTCAGGACCATTTGAGATGATTGATTTTCCAGGCTGTAGTGATTTGAGCAGTCTGAATCCTCTCTGGGATTCCCATTGACAGCTGAATGCCCTTTAAACACAGGCGACCAAACGCATCCTCTGGGTGATTTTGCTAAAAGCCCTGGCCACGCCACCACATAATGCTAGGGGACTTAGTGGCGTCCCTTTGAGCAAAAGATCAGTCCAGCTCTTGACAGTCCCTCCCTTATTTCACTGTGCAAATTAATTCTATTGTCATTAAGTGTTTGCGCACATTGGAATAAAGTAAAGTGTAAAAGAAGCAGCTGGTCTTGCATAAATGTGATTGTGTTACTAACTCTTAACTAACTAGCACAAGGAATCTTGAGGCCCTGCTTTTTTTGATAACTTGTGCAAACAGTTGCAGACAGAGGGACAGACCTGATTTGTACATTGAGGCTCAGTGCTCACAGGCGCCTTTTGCTAAGGTTTGGTTGACATCTGTGGTGAAACGAGTCTGAACATGGCTACATCTTGTTAGGTTTGTTAGCCAGAAAGTAAGAGAGAGCGAGTGTGTGTGCGTGCGTGTGTGTGTGTGTGTGTGCGCGCGCATGTGGGCTTGTGTAGGTGTACTTGTGAGAATCAACTCTTGAGAAATCATAATGTCGCAGGATATTTTGGGTTGTGAGGAGGCTTCACATAGATTACTGAGGATTACGGCAAATTGGTTTAAATTAGGGTTACGGTTACAGTTAGGGTAAAGTTAAGGTTTTGGTCAGCGTTAGCGTTGGCAAAAAAGCTAAATTTGATTATGAATACAGTTCAGGGAAAGCTCTGAAGAATAAATGTAATTTATAACAATGTCCTCACATGTATTGCTATACAAATGTGTGTGTGTGTGTGTGTGTGTGTGTGTGTGTGTGTATGCGCACATGTGCATGCTATACTTGCTATACTTATGTGTGCATGTGTCTGTCCATGCACATATATGAGCCTGTGTCTTTTTTTATTTTAATTATTGTCATTTATTCTTCCAGCCACAAAATAATGGCCAAAGAATGATTGGCAGGCCTGGGAATTAAGGGTCCAGATTCCTACTGGTGCTTTTCAAAATCATATAATTACTGAGCACAGCACAGGGGCTTAAGGGTTTTGAACATTATAGCTTTCATCAGAGTCAAAAATAACCCTGTACGCAGTGGGGAAGAAACAGAAGTAGCCTTTTATGTCCTTGTGGTTCTTCAGGAGATAAGTGCTTGAATTGCCCCCCCACCTAAATCTTACCTTTGGACTTCTGGGCAAATTCCTCATAGTCAAAAAAAAGTCAAGTTCTGATTAGCTTTATTGATTTTATTTAATTAGCTTTAATTACGGCATTCATTACTTCTGACTCCGAAGCCTCGATCCATTTTTACTGGAGCTCTCACCGCGTTGCTGACGAATGCTGCCTTTACAGCCTGCAATATCATGAGCTCCCTGAGAAATAACAGCCGTAATCCAAAATGGATCCAGATATTACAACTGTTTATATTAATGTGATTTAACTTCAACTTATTATTAGTAATTAAAGCATTTTCAACCTTTAGCTTTAAAGTCAAAATTTAGTATAAGTTTTACAGAAATTCAACAAAAATTACTATTTTTTTCTGGAAATAATTTTGAGTGGAATTCCGGCAACTTTCAGTGCTTGGAAACTAAACACCAAGGCCCGTATGCATGAAAGCGGAATAGGGACAGAATAGCCTATACCAGGTGTTAATCTGTGGTTTTACCACTGTTGCTATGCATGAACATGGTATAAGTTAAACTGCAGTATAACTTTAAACCTCGAATAGGGAGTCATATGCACAAATATGGAATAGCTTGATCTGTGGTGTAAATACCGCAAATCTCCTGCTGGAATTTATACCAACCAAGGGGTAGGTTTAAGAAGTGGAATTTGCAGCCCGCTTTCAGTGGATGTCTCAAAACTGTGCCGTCTGTTTTTAGGATACTGGTGTGAAGTCATGTTCAAATTACCCTGTATAGATTCACATTCATTTGATGTTGTAAATTTTCAACTCATTTTATACTTGTCTTTACAAAAAAAAAGAAAAAAAAGTATAACTGAATGCCTGAACAAACATTCAAACCAACATTTCATACACCACAGGGGCTGCAATAACTATTCACGGTATACGCTTACTCCCAGTACAAGTCAGACCTCATTCATGCATACAGGCTCAAGTGTGCAGAGTACATATTATGCTAAATCAATGTGCAAACCATAAATGCCAATACATGGAAATTTTGAATTGTCTTATAAAATTTGAATAGAATTGAAAATGACTCGTTGATTGGTGATTTTCTTTCATGTATTGATGTCAAAGTCTTCATTATTGGGGAGAAATATGCAGGAATTACTCAAGAAACTGGCATTATTTGTAGATGAGTAGAGTACAGTCGAACTACTCTCAGTTGTCCACTTCCCATCTCTCTCTGGAAAAACGAATCATCCTTGAATTTCACACGAATAACTTTCAGAAGGCATTTCGCGTTGTTTGCTGGTCTTCCTGGAAGAACAAAACTGCAATTAAAAGGCTTATACTACATATGTGAAATACCATGACCACCCCACCCCAACACAGACACACACACGCATGCACACGCGCACACACAACCTTTAGCACAGAGAGCAGAATTTTTTTGGGGGGGGAGGATCACAAATATGTCATCGGAATGTTCTTCGTGGAACATTCAGCTGTAGCTGTAACAGTCACTACTGGTAACTCAAAGCAATTGTGGTCCAGAAAACTGAATTATTATGTTGAAAATAGAATTATTCTCAAAAATTATTCAAACAGATGGGGCCTTAGAAGAGTGAAGAATTAAACACACAAAAAAATTTAAAAACATACTCCTCAAAGTGGTTCATGAAATTGCAGCTCAACCCCCATGCTACTTCTACGCTCTTACTTTCTTGTTAGACTTTGCCAAACCTCTGTGGCCCTGGCATTAACGGTATCGCCCATAAAAGGACGTAGCACATTCAACAGAGAGCAATAATTACCGCTGACACCACAGCCAAAACCTAAAAAAGAGACGTCGTCGTGCCTCCGTCTGCTGATTTAGCGGACAGATCCATTGTCATCGGGCTCACATTTCCAGCTCCCTCTTTCGTCCAGACCGCTGCCACGGCCGGTTCAAGGAGCCAGCCAGTCTGTGCTTTTAATAGAGCCGGCCACAGACAGCCACCGCGGCTCGTGATTAGTGCTCGCGAGCGCACGTTTGCCAATGATCCCGTACAGCTCTGCGGCGCTCAGCCTCCTTCCTTACCTCGATACTCCTTGTTAATGAGTAGCGGCCCATATCACGGAGCAGGATTAACAAGTTAGCGGTGTATCTGCATTGAGTAAAATACTGGATCACTCCCAAATCTGGAACATGGACCGCAGACCTGTTCTGTTCCGCACATAAGAGAGCAGCAACATAACTGTACTCAGCGCAATTATTCAGCTTACCCAGCGGTCCTGCTTCCTGAAACCGGAGTCTGCCTGTTTTAAACTTGAAAATAAGGTCATTTACAGTGCCAATGCATTCTACATGGATCAGTTCGGAGTCGCAGCATTATGTCTGGATGCAGAAACTTGCAATTTAAGTAGATGGGGACGCGAAGGGGCATTCACAGTCACACAAATACCTTAATATTCAGTGCGCTGCACTCGAATCGGTACAGCTCCACTGTACGTGAAAACTTTTTCTCCCCCCTTGTCAATGGTCTGCCTGAATAATGACCGTTGCTATCTCGCAAGCAGCGAATTTATAAAGTACAGAAGAGAATGTAATGCGTTTTTATTCTGAGTGCGCTGGAGCGGATCAACCTCCGAGGGGGGATGGAGATAGGCGTCGCGCGACAACCGCACTTCATTAAAACGCAACCCCTCAGCCAAGAGAGAGAGAGAGACAGCAAGAGCCAGTGCACATTGACCCTCAATAGCGCTCAGCAATATGCAAATAACTACAAGAAATTAACATAAATACAACACTTAAAATGTTAATGGCACCTCTTGCATAAACATGCCTACCTCTAGCTGGGAAGCATCGTTATCACTCCACAAAAATAAAACTTTCCCTTTGCTACTGTGATGCAGGGAGATACACATGCATGCGCACATACATTCCAAAACAAGTACAGGGAGCCTTTGGTTGCAGCAGTGGGACACATGAGAATTATTTAAGGGTTATGCAGCTCTTTTTTTCTCTCTGCAATGTCCCATGGCTGTTAAATTCATGCAAAATTTTTACTGCTGTGCAATGTGACCACATACTGGCAACAGAAAAACATCATTACTGCTCTGACAAATATTTCTGACAAAACATTATTCAGTTGATCCAGCCCATAATGTTTCCTACACACAGTGCGGGGGACAGGAACGAGACAGAGGATTCGTCTGATCATTATTTAAACTCAAATACCACAATGTCAGAGAAGCTTATGCCTCGGAGATGGACATAATCCGAATGGCAAAGAAAGCTTGAAATCTGTTTATGATAATGCCCGTTAATCTGCTTACATGTAAAATGTCTTGAAACCTCCGGTAAAAAAAAAAATAAATAAAACTGCTTTTATTTGACTAAACGATTATCATTTCCAGATCAAAGGAGTGCCTTCTGGGACAACAGGCTGCTGTAATGTGTCTGTTCATGGGGTAACAGCCTCATCTTAAATTCAGCACAACAGCACTGATAAAAATCTGTTCAAAACAACCCAAATGACCTTATACTCTAAAGCCCCCTTTTGAACTTGCCCCCTTAGTTTGGTTGGCATCCTGTTCAAGAAAACGAACACAGTGCCGTACATGGACAATGACGCTGCATAGTAAGGACTAAACTTCTGCCGTTTCATGTGATATGAATATCAATTATTAAAAATGAAAGCTGACGATCTCTAATTTTTACCGTGTGTTCACATTACATTATATTATATATTCATTGTTTTCAAATTCAATGTGCTGGAATTCAGGGCCAAAATTTTGAAATTTTTTTTCTGCCATGTCAAAATGCTTATGGACCTGATTACGGCTTCCTGAGCCACAATGCATCGTACAAATTGATTTTAAGATCCCATATCCATTTTTAATACGGTCTTTTTAAATGTACACGTCCTACTTTCTTTGCTTTGAACTAGTTGCTTCTGCTTCTCCACCTAATAGAAAATGAATACATTCTGAAAAATTAATAAATAAACACACTGTCATTTCAACAATTTGATGCTCTTTGCGCACAAAAACAACAGAAGAGAGGAGAAACTACTGCCAACGGACAACACAGGGCCTGAGCTTAATCATGACCATGGAGAATCTGAGAAAAACACTGGCATGCAGAAACTGCCCGTGTAAGTATCTGCTGTGGAAGTCAGGCTGGTTCTCTGAGGTTAGGACAGAGGTTTTCTAAAGTCATGCATGCGAGCGCACCAGAGGCTGCAGCCGAGCCTAACACACTATTTCAGAAACACACTCCATTATGGTAAATTCTGCAGTAAATACTGCTGTATGGCAAGAATAATGTTTTATTTGGCGACAAATGTGAAGACCTACACTTAAACGCATCTCAGTATCTTGCTGTGGGATGGAAATCACAGTACTTTCTTGTGCCAAAGTCCACATGGAAAATTGCTGAACTAAAATACAGTTGGTTTGCGTCGTTTCTGTACAACAGTACTGAGCTGTTCCATAATGCAGCTTCCAGTAAACTACAGGCCGAAGTCTATCTCCGTGTGTCAGTGTGTGTGAGTGCATGTGTGTTGGTGTGTGTGCTTGTGTTCCCATTTGTGTCTGTGTCTATGTGTGTGTGCATGTGTGTGTGCGCGCGCGGGCGTCTGTGTATGTGCCTGCGTGTGCATGTGCGTGTGTGTGTGCGTTCCTGTCGATGTCTACGTGTGTGCATGTGGGGAGGGGCGTTGTTAAAGAACAATAAGTGGGGAAAAAGGTTTGTTCTTAATCCCTGTTGACATGAACACCAATCACATGCTGCTGTGATTAAATGGAATAAAAAGATTCCGTTCATATTTGGAAATGCACTCTCAGACCATGTTTATATTGACTCATTGTCATATTCACTCACTCCGGCTTATTTTCTCCTCGGCTGATTGTATGTTTCAAAATCTGTGCTTTTGTTATAATGCCAATGTATTTCTGTGCTCGTCATATTCCTTTAAGTATTCCTTCCTTTAATCTTGTATCTAACATGTCAACAACCCTTATCCAACCAACCTACAGTGTGCTTATTCACCTCTTTTAAATCATTGCAGGATGTAATTACACGTTTAACCCTCACTGTTTTATGGTGCTGTGCATGTCACATTCATTTCTTTGTCAAGATGTTAGATTACATCTACATTACAGTTATTTAGCTCATGTTTTTGCCTTTTTTCCCCAAAGTGACTTACTGTTGATTCAACCAAACGGGAGCCACCACTCCCCCTCCGCTGGAATGTGGGCTGAAGGGTGTTGCTCAAAAGATCAACACCTGCTCTGATCTTATTGAGGATATGACCTCGGTTCACAACCCGCCCATGACCTGTCCATTCCCTGAGCCGCGAAGTGGGTGGGCAAAATCAATGGAGACCACCCCTTAACTGCTACCGTGGTCTTGAAACGCTACACTCTGACCCGGGCCTCCGATCAATTAGTGTCAAAGCCTCTATAAGTGAAAATCACGTCTTCCGAAGTGACATTGTACGCACAAACATTAAACTTAGTTTTGGCAATCATTCAGAACCTCAGTACTAGTTCAGTATGGGTCTTTTACACTGTAAAACATGATAGCCCCATTAAGCCATGTGAACTGATTTTTCCTCATTATCTCCAATTGTCATATCAAGTTTTTGATATTTCACTTCCATCTCCCCATGGTGCACTCCAAAATGCTCCTAGCCGCTCGGTCCGCCTCGTTGAATGCCAGTTCACTGGCAGTTGTGGGATTTGCCACCAGGGTAAAGAGGTACAGTAGTGTGCAGTGATACCTATACACCACCGTTTTTGTCTAAAAGGGGTACTTCTATATTACTTCTCTATAATTTTTTGTTGAAAATGTACTGAAAAATACTATTGTAATGAGAATAATAAAAATAATAATTCCCATGATTATGCGTATGACTATGCATACACTGCATATGAGTTATTACTGTAAGTTATTTCATAAAGCACATTGTTGAGTTTAAGCTTTCTATCATTAACAATGTGCATTTTATAAAATAATGTGTGATGTGTCCACAAAAATACCATACTTTCAAAAATTTCTTTTGAGAAAATAAATCAGAACCCCATCACAAATTTTGGATATGTTAATTACAGGCATCTAATCTTTCGAAAACAGTCAATTTGATGTTGGTGGGTGGTGTTATTTGGTATAACATGCAAAAAATAACACAATTTTTTTTTTTTTCATTTTCATGCCTTAATATTTTCTAGATTATTCAAAAGACAGGGCCAGAATTAGAAGACAAAATACAAAACATATATAGACCGTTGCATGTGCAATACCAAATCCATGTCTTTGAAATTAGTCTTTTTACAGTCCTTCAAATATGCTACCGCAGAGCACACAGTAAAATTTTCGAGCAACTTTAAGCAGCCAGAAATAAGATAAGATACACTTTATTGAACCTCGTGGGGTAATTTGTCCTCTGCATTTGACCCATCCTATAGTTAGGAGCAGTGGGCAGCCACAGAGCAGCGCCCGGGGACCAACTCCAGTTATAAATTTTCACCTCTGAAATTTGAAGGACGTAGCTGAAATACTTTTCTAGATATAGCCATGTGAAAGAGGCTTCTCAGAAATAGCTGTTCAAAAAGGGCCGGAACTTAGTTTTCATGACAAAACTATAGGGGTTGAGAGCAAAAATTTTGGATTTCTCCTATTAGGAGGTGTATGGACCCGCAGGAATTTTTTCAGCCAAATCTGAGATGCTTAAGTGGGAAGTTTCTCTGAAATTCGAACATTTGACATGGAATGACCCACTATTTACTTACCAAAGTGTTGTATTCCGATGGAAGTTGTCCTTTAAACAAATGCCCATAACGTATTTCCATTTGCTGTCAGCAAAGATTTAGCATCAACCACCACCTCCCCATCACCACCAGCTTTTGAGCCCGGCCTCTTCAGCATCGAAACCCTTTCCATGCTGACCAAATGACCCTTCCTTCCAAACGGGGGATGGCTTCGCCTCCGCCTGCTTCGCCAGCAGATCTGCACCCCACCTTATTGAAGTATCCCCGAGGACAGAGTCATCGCCAATAGATAATGTGGACTTTATTTCATTGTTAATTAGTCTTTTCCACTTTAGTTCCGGAGTTATCGTGATTGAATTATGCTTCCACTATGTAATAAGCTCTATTTCATGTGTAACTAGAAAAGCAGTCAGAGAGTGCAGACCTCTGCCAGGGGGCAGCAAAACCCAAAAGCACGGCGATTGGAACTCCGGTCCATTGGAAAGACTTGAAATCTTGAACTTTGGCCTATATCTGAAAATTTTATCAAAATGGGTGCATTACTTTTTGAGTTATCTTGCTGACTAACAAACAAACAAACGCTGCCTAAAACATAACTTCCTTGGCGGAGGTAAAAATAACTACATGACATACTTTACACAGGCCTGCATTTAAATCGGTAATTGTAGGCAAAAATCAATTAATCAAAAATTTCAGCACCACTTAATTGGACAGCGCAAAGCGAAGTTACGATGTACTTAACAGCTGCGTGCTCCCGTGTAAGAGCTGCTTTGGGAAACGCCCTCGTAGCAAACCCTCTGAGATAGGGATGGGCACCGAGGGCCGTACCTGTCCCTAGTTTTCACACCAACCTCTGGCCTGTAATTAGTTAATAATCTAAATTAGCCAAACTATTCATGAAATCTGACATTTCTTTACATTATCATGAATTACCACCAAAGACTGTTCTTGTCACCCTGTATGAAACATTTTTCTTTGATCATAAAATCTATATTTGTGTATGCAGCCAATTATCTCAATTAGTTAGGGTAGAAATAAAAACCTGCATACACACCAGCCCTCCAGGACTGGAGTTGCTCATCCCTGCTCTGAGAGGTCTACGATTGGTTGTTATTGGCAATTGAGGCCCGAGTTGAAATGTATTACAGTATACTTACTTCCATAGTCTTCCCCTGCTTGTATTAAATGCTGGGGGGAAAGCTTTAATAAATTGTTTAATTTGTTCTTTCACACCATGAACAGTGCCAGTGGTAACCATGGAAACTGTAATCTGCTTGCGTATTTGGCAGCTGAGAGAATAGTAATCCTATGCTAGCCACAACAAAAACAAGTTAATTAACTGTTTGTGTTCTCATCTCCTGATTTGTGAATAACTGGAGCCAACTCTGTCGAACAAATGTACTCCTCCCTTTCGAGATCATTATCTTCTCGACCAGCAAGACTGACAAATTACCACATATCACAACCAAGATAACTACAATTCTGGAGATCTAAGTGTTGTTGGCATAGTGTCCAATTTTTCTACTTAGTTGAAGAAGAAATTAAGGCTTGTACTCCTGAATTATCTTCCTGTTCCAGACAATGTGAATGAATTTTTTGTTGCTGTAAAGGAATTAACAAGTTTTTAATGACCAAAACCATTTTATGTATTTTAATTAAAATGCAAATTGAATTGCATTATTTATTAATATATGAGAAATACTGAACTATATTACAACAATGCCACTGAGATGCTAACAAAAGAGATGAAAAGATGCAAACAAAAACTTCCATACTACTTCCTTTGGTTTACATTAATGAATTAAATTATTTTTTATTATAATTCTGGGGAACAAGGGAAATACTTTTATATTTATATTTCAACACTGTTTAGTGTACTGTTGTGCAGACAAATATTGAATGAAACATTGCCATCAAAAGTTTGGAATCACTTGTTATTTACATTAATCTTCCTATTTTAGTCAATAAAAGTGTGTAAAAGTATAGTGTATACTATGAATCATACACCAAAATGTATTTTACGTTGTTTTTTATGGTATTTCATCGTTTTGGGGGTAAAAACAATGATTTTTAAAATTATTTTTATCTACTTACCTACTTTGGAGACTTCTTGTTAAATCTCACCCTATGAGATGTGATCACTGCTTGACACGTTTTATGCATTTGGGTAATCATTTTACAAAATGGTTTCATTCTAAGCGTAGTTTTACATGTACTGTCTTTCAAGATAGACACACCTCACAGTGATTCCAAACATTTGAGCAGTCATGTATAATGTTTTCTTATGTCCACAAAATGCACTGAAGATGGAGAAAACAGACTGGTCTCTGTACTGTTCTCAGGGTTAGTCCCGCCAAAGGCTCCTTGCCATGGGCGTTCTCTATCACTTGAATGGAAGGCTGCTTCTCAGCCCATTATAAGTACAAGCCCCTGTGAACTGAGTGGACATATAGTCCGCTGTAGACAGTGCCTCTTCCAGATGAGACATCATACAGACGTTATGGATTTTCGCAAAGAACCTTTCATTAATACTTAAGCTAACATGCCAATTCCTGGTAAGAGTCATGGGGGACTGGAGGCTATCTTGGCATGCAATTGGAGAGAGGGAGAAGTACATTTACAAAAAAGTTAGTTGATCAGTTGCAGGATGCATTCAAACATTCATATTTACTGGCAATTTTGAATATCCAAGTAGCCTGCAGTGCATGTATTTGGGGACGTGGAAATCTAAGTATCGAGTGGAACTCCACTCAAACTCACTCGGGATAACATGCTAGCCTCACGCTGAAAGGCCCCAAGTTGCATTTGAACTCATGTTCTTCTGACTTTAAAAGCACGACACCTTTATGCCGCCCCTCAATCGAAGATCTTGACCAAATTCACCAAAAACAAATGAAGGTTTGACTGACGACTTCCTCCCCATGTTAATCGCATGATTCGCTTCATAATCTTTATTCCCCGGCTTGTCACTGCAAAAGATTTCATGATTTCAGCCGTGATGTCCGATGATCTATGGGTTTTAAAAAGTGGATTTATTATTTTTGGCACAAATATTCTGGTTCTGCTGCTAAAAATGCAATAAAAATGGAACAAGTACAAAAATGGCTCTTTAATTTTCATGATGCATAAGTAATTTGCAGAATTTGTTTATAGGTGGTTGTTTTCTTTTTTTTTAAATATATTTGGTTTCAGTTTTATTATCTCTTTCTATCACTGCCTGTGGATGACTGCTGCTGTTCTTGTGTTTCAGTGCTCTGTGTGTTTTCCCCTCCTGTTTCTGCAAAACTTTCCCACTATTCAAAAGAGAATCAATGTTGAAATTTCAATTAAATTCAAAAATGTAATTCACTCACCTTTTATCACTTGTTTCAATATCTATTCCTGGCCAATTAAATCCTTTTACCTCCCCAATAAAAGGGTTTATTAATGCTTGAGGGGTAGATGAGGTCAAATAATAGAGTGAATTGCCAAAAAATTAATATGGAAATTGCAATGCAGTCAAGGTGCTGAGATTAAGAAACTGCGCCAACTATGAATGTGTATCTGTAGGTGAAATTACCTGCCTTTCCATTCAAATCTAAAAACATTTTTTCACACAGTCCATTTCAACGCTGATTTTGTTGAGTGGGTAAAAAAAACTGCATTTTAATAAACTCCACCGAACCGCTGATAAATATTGTTTTGAAAGCGAGTAAGGCTGATATGAAAATGGAAACAGTTCAAGCGTAATACATCAGAGTTTCCTTCAAACAAAAATAATCAATTTACATTTTGCTTCTACTTGCAAATTGGTTATTGTTCTCTCTTTCATCAGCTGGGTGCTTAATATGCAAATACAGGCATTTTTATATGGGTTTCCATTTGCTGATCCGGGGCCAAGTGTTCCGAAGATTGACCTTCTTCGGGAATGACAAAAACCATTAGCACTCGCTTTGATGCAGAAAGGTGGTGACTGAATCCTAAGTTGGGTTTTTTTGGCTGGTCCTTGAAAAAACACCACACAAAGTTAGAGAGGAAAGCTGACATACAAATTTAACTATCTGACACAACGCACACAGACACACACACACACACACACACACACACACGCGTACACAAGCACCAATGCCTTCTTTTTTTCAGATGAGATAATGTAGACTGAATATTATGCGCCAATAAATACACACAGATTTGTCCCTCCCTTCTCGTCTGCATCATATCCCAGGTTGGCTCTGAATTTGAGCATCTGCTAAGTAACACTAAAATAGGGTCACGTTTTGGAGCATATTCTCATCTGTGACAAGATTTTAAAAAAAGGTAAGGCCAAAGGTGCTCTTTTGGTACCACAGAGTAGAAAGCATGTTTCATCATCCAACATGGACATTCATTTAAAATGAGATATGATTGGCAACTTAGAAAAAGCCAACGGCACTGCTTTCTGCAAACATTCACCCATAAGATATCGTTCTAAACCCTACAAACAGCAATGTGTTTGTATTTCAACTTACTTCAAAGCTGTTTCAGCGTGAAAAATGTGCCTCATAAAATAAAATTTATTATATTATTATTATTATTAGTAGTAGTAGTAATAGTAGTAATGTTATTAGCAGGAGTCGTAATAGTAGAAGTAACAGTCAGAATTGAAGTAGTAGTTTTTGGTGGGACATTGGCACAGAGGAGCTGTGTCACGGTAATAAGGTAGTAGGTTTGAATCCGGCCTGGGGCCTTTCTTAGTGGAGTTTGCATGTTCTCCCCATGTTTGCGTGGGTTTCCTCCAGGGACTTCGGTTTCCTCCCACAGTCCAAAGACATGCTTGTCAGGGTGGCTGGAGACTCTATATTTCACAAATGAATGAGTGTGTGAATGAATGGTGTTTTATGTCAACAATGGATTGGCGAACTGTCAGGGGTATCTTCCTGTCTCTTGTGAGTTGCATTCTGGGATAGACCCCAGGTGCTGAGCAGGAATAAGTGAGTTAGTTG
Organism: Gymnothorax reevesii; assembly: GCA_029721435.1. Classification (NCBI taxonomy): domain Eukaryota; kingdom Metazoa; phylum Chordata; class Actinopteri; order Anguilliformes; family Muraenidae; genus Gymnothorax; species Gymnothorax reevesii. Next base: position 22,638,363 of record CM056574.1, on the reverse strand, counting down.
ATGAATTAATATTATTATTATTATTATTATTATTTTTATTACAGAGACACATTTTGTCTTTAAATTCTTTTCTGGAAATGGTACATATCGATCAGGGGCGACTGGTGAACTGGCGATCGGGTAGGCTTAAAACAATCTGTTAAAATTAATGATTGGTCACAACCTATTTTCAATCATTCATTTAAATTACCATTACAGAAACTGCGAAAACTCTCAACATTATCAGGTGTGGTCAGTTTTCATTTATAAGGCATACCTGTTAACTCTCACGTGTTCAGTGTGAGTTTAAGTGGCATACTTCTGCTGCAGTCAGCAATTATTCAGTCAACGCGTATGTAAGAGATTCTCACGTGAAATTGAAGTCCTTGTGCACTGGAGGGGTTGGAAGCAATGGAATTGTATAAAGACGTTTAAAATGATCACAAAACACATGGATTGCTTCCAATCCCTGAATAAAGAAAAGCATGAGAAGTCCGGAGTCATCACCAGTATTCGTTATAAATGATAACTGACCACATCTGATAAAGTTGAGAGTTATCAGAGTTTCTGTGTTGGTAATTTAAATGAATGATTGAAAACAGGTCGTGACCAATCATTAATTTTTAGGGATTGTTTTGAGCCTCCCCTATCGCCAGTTCACCAGACACCACTGATATCCGTTCATTTTTCACAGATAAAGGAAGGGTGAATTCAGGAATAATTCAGGACTTAACTGCTCAATTGAAGGAAGTTGCACTAGCATCCTTATTAGGAGCAAAGGGAATGGCTTTACTGAGGAGACTGATTGTACAATTAAGGGCACAGTTTAGTGGAAGTGTTTAATTGCCAGGCCCTCCGCACAGGCCCTCTGAACCAATATGTTTCCCTCCTGATCACAAAGCCTGTAGCTTGAAGCTATGCAAAGATTGCCTTCATGCATCTTATAAAACTATTAAGGTGACATCACACAGGGCCTTGGCATGGATAAGCTAATTTTAGTGAATAATATCACCTCTACAATTGCTGAGATCTCAAATGTGCGTTTGCCATGCGAGTCCCAAGTGTAACACTGAGTGGGTAGAATTAAATGAAATGCATTTGTAACTGCTGGTATTTTTTGTGAAGAACACAGAAAAATCTGACTGAAACCAAGATGAAGTGTTGCAGAGTGAAGCATTGACGTGGGCATATTGGTGTCAGCTCATTAGTCCTTTATAAGTTTGTTTTGTGTCAAACTGTAACCTAAATTAATTACAGAATGTTTACCCTGATTCAAATTCATCAGGTAATGGAGATGCACTGCTCTTATTGTGCATTATGGGAATACTTGTGTTTATGACCTGACTACCTCCAATATTTTATGATAATATAATCATTTGAAGACTTTTTGACAACATTTAGGGAAGAAAATGAGGATTTAACAGAAATGGGAGATGGGAAAATAAACAATTGCAGTGTCAATATCAAAACTGAGTGTACACTGACATTTTCTACACAAACTTAAAATGACTTGTAATGATCTACCCCCAAGAGAACACTTAAGAAAAAACAACATTTTCTGTTTTCAGCTCAGCAAAACTAATTAGAAAATGAAATTCTTTTGATATTCAAGTTATCACTTGGCCAAGAGTCCAAATAATCTTTTTCAAAAACATAATACGATCTTTTATTCACAGCCATATTTATCAGATGTGTAAAACTTTTCAGTCACTGATAATTCTGTAATATTGTCTCAGACAAATTGTATATAGTTTCTTATACAACAGTTAATTCCGACCAAGTAATTTGATTGGACAGGAGACATTCCATGAGTGCTGATATAGAGTACAACAGCACTGGGACTTTACACTGACATTTTCACTCCGCTGTACAGGCTTTCTCATAACCTTTAATTAAGGTTACATCAGTTGTTAACTATCTTGGATTGTGACCAACTTTGCACCGCAAAGATGGACATATTCTCACAAATAACATTTGATCTAAATTATGAATGGTCATCAGACGCAGAGGAGGATGTAGGGAAGGAAAGAGGCCTCGATACATCAGTGTAAACCAGATCTGCAGATCTGACATCAGCCGACTTCGACAAATTAGAGAAGCGCAAAAATTAAGCTAACACTGTCAGGCAGACAACCTGGGGCTCTGAACTGCCTTCAGACTTGGCTGAATCTCAAAAATATCCAGGTCAACATTCAGTTAGTTATGAAGACCGAGCTGAACACAGTGTTGAGGCAGTTTTAAGGATCAATCCGGACAACCAAAGGGGAGCTCTACAGCATCAGCAGCTGCCTTGGACTTCAGGCTGGATTAAATCGTTATATCAACGAACCTCCGGTTAGGCGTTCATAGAATTTAATGGTGGACCCAGAGTTTATCCCAGCTAACAATGTTTTCAAAGGTGTCAACAAAGAGATAAAAAGGGCAGGGAAGGACAAAGCAACACACCACCCCCAGATCTCACTGAAGACCAGCGCAACTTAATATATTCTGCAGCGATGAGTCCAGACAATCCGAAAGGCTTAGCAGCTGAACAAGGTCTGGTATGATATTCAGTTGCACTTTGGACGCAGGGGCAAAGAGGGGAATCAGGATCTCAAAGCTGACTCATTCATCCTTAAATCTGACGACAATGGAGCAAAATATTTCACCAAGAAGTTCAACGTAGAAACAAAAAAATCATAACGACCCCCTGCAGAGACAGAGAAAACCAGAATGGCGGTATGTATAAGAAGCAAAGAAATGCGCTCTGTCCGGTAGCATCGCTCGAAAAATACCTAAAGAAATTTCCGCCTAATGCAAAGGCCCTGTATCTGCAGCCGAGGAGGGTAACAGTGGTGACAGACAGCTTCTGGTATACCGCGGTTCCCCGGGGAGTAAACCAGCTGTCATATATGTTACCCAGGATGTGCAAGGAGGCAGGGACACACATGTCTTACACCAACCACAGCCTGAGAGCCACTGCCATACAGAAACTGTCTGATGCGGGACTCGAAGCGAGGGAGATCGTGGCAGTGAGTGGGCATAGATGAGATGCTTTATATAAACAGACACAAACTACAATGTCAATTTTGATTCACAGGTAATGTGTCGCAGAACATAAAATACATATCTAAAAAAAAAAAAACTTTTCTCAGGTCTGAAAGCTCGCTAAAAAGTTACTGGAGACCATCTATGGAGAGCCGGGAAACGATGGAGCAACGTGCTGTCCGATCAAGCCGGTAACTCATCAGAAACACATCATGAAACACCACCAAAACATCTGTCAACAGACTCTTATTTCAGTGGTTGCACAATAAATGGAAACATTTATTTTATTTGGCAGAGCCAAATAAATGATTAAATAAACAAACAAATCATAATCTCCTCTCGCTTATTACTGTTAACTAATAAAATGCACTTGTGGAACATTCGTATAAAAGCAATATCACACCCGAGATCGTGCTGTTGTGCTGAATATCAGCTATGGGGAGTACTCCACAAAGCTGGCTAAGTGAGTAAGCTTTGGTTTTGCACAAAGTAAAACCCGGAAAGTTGTATTTTTTTCAGTCCATGTTCCAGATTTGAATAGTTTCCAGGTTTTACTTTGTGAAAAAGCCAGGCTTACTCTCTTAGCCAGCTTTGTAGAATACCCCCCTGGTGTGAATACCTGCGACCGAATCACAATAGTGCTGATATTCAGCGCAACAGCACTCCCTCTCGTGTGATACTGCTTAACCGTGTGTCACTGTAAAGGCCTTTAAGAGGGACAATTGCATTTTTGTTTTAGAAATCTTTTGTTGCAATCTTTTTTAGTCGAGCCCCCGAAGGGGTTTCGCAAGACTATTGTAATCGCTTCGTGTGTCTGTGTGTGTGTCTGTCCGGACTGATATCTCTGGAACCGCGAGGCCGATTGCCTTCATATTACACAGGCGGGTTCCTTGTGAGAGTCTTTCGGCATGACATAAATTTGAAGGTCATAGGTCAAAGGTCAAGGTCATCATGTTGGCGGATAACTATGGGCGAGACTATGAATTCTCTGAATGCTTGTTTATAGACGGGGATGGTATGCAGGGTAATGGCCCAGTCACACAGCGAAAACGCATGAATTACGCACGAATTACGCACAGATTTTCGTTTCTGCGCGGAGCGTACGTCGTATGCGTAATTCGTAGGTGGAACGAACGTGGACTGTCAGTGATTGTAAGTGGATGTGCGTCGAAGGCGGTTTGTGCGTGATTTTGAGTTTTGAACGGTTCAAAATTTTTCCGACGCACAACTGTGCGTTGGTGTGCGTAATTCATGAGTCGGCATGCGTAGTTTATGTGTCGAGTATGCGTAACTATGCGCGGGACACTCATCGGCCGTCAGTGCTTATGCGTCAGAACTGGTTTGAACCCGCGCACGTCCACGTCCGTGCACTGATGCCCCACGTTCATATCACGCATGAAACGCGCATGTATCACGTTCATTCCACTGACATCCACTGACAATACGCGAAGCGTTCATGTTTGGCCGTGCTCCATCGGCGATTCATGCGTCGGGCGTGCGTCGAATGTTCGTGGAATACTGCACCGTATTTACTAGTATGCGTCGACGTGCGCGATATGTCAGTGATTCGTCAGTGATTGTAAGTGATACATGCGTGGTTCATGCGTGATTCATACGTGATTCGTCAGAGATTTCTACCCCCCGACACCCCGAAAAATTGGTCAATTTCTCAACGCACGTGATTTGTGAGTGATTCGTGCGTGATCGGCTGTGTGACTGGGCCATAAGGTTGTTTATTTATTTATTTATTTATTTATTCATTTATTTTGGAACCCATGACTTTGTTTTTGTTGCTGAAGCTTAAACAGAGTGACTCAATTTGTTTGAGCTTGGACTATTTGCAACAATCATGATAGCTAAAGGAAGATTTTAGCTTGGATTCCTATCAGGAGATAAGAGCTGAGAGTGACAGTATGTATACTGATAATTGATCGCCATTGTTAATATAGCAAATGATAATAATAATAATAATAATAATAATTATTATTATTATTATTATTATTGAATTATAAGATTAATAACTTCATTTTAAGAAACTCTATGGGGTCCCATATGCAAAGCAATAGCATGCTAGGCTGTGCTAAGCTTAATCTGTATCATATAAAATCATAATAAATACAATCAGATAAGAAGCTCACAAATTCTCATTGTGCAGTTTCTGTCCAAACATCTGCTCTACCTGAGTCAATTTTATTTGACACTCATTGATTTCAAGGCGTCTGTTTGTGTTGTACTGGGCCTTGCTTGCTTCAGTCAGGCAAATTCACTGATAAGACGTGCTGTTCCTGAGACCGGCACAGAAAAGTTTCACCCTCATTTGGCTTTCAGACCAACAAGAAACCATATCGCCAAGAAACCAGGACTTGTTGAACCTTGAATGTGCCTGGAAGGATAAGGCTTGGTGATATTATGCAGGTGGCAAAAGCCAAGGCCATGGGCTGCATCACTAACAGTGAACAAAACCTGAAATTCATGCCAAAATCTGATAGAGAGCAGAGGCACAGACTGACCTGCAGGGGTCAGATGCTCTTTTAGCAGAGCAAACAATATGGATACCAGCGGAGCCTTCGAACTAAACCCTGAGTTTTAAGGGTGATGTGCATGTGAACATACTGTATGCTAATTCTTATACTCCAAACTGCTTTTTTGTGGCTGATCATGGTGTTGCTCTGATCGTTGTATAACCCATGGTAGTTGAAAAATTGTGAGTAAATACACTGCTGGTTAAACGGAAGTTTACCAGCTGTCTTGAAAAAGTGAGGTAACTCAACTAAATGTGAATCTGCTCAACTTGAAGATGGGCTTTGTTTAAACTCACAATTTGTGAAGACAATGGATAACTTAAAGTTTAACTTTTGAAAACTTATCAACTTGTGTTCATTTATCCAAAACTTGTAATGACAAGTGGAGTTAAAGAATAAAAATTAGTTCACATAACTTAATGGCACAATCATGTTTTGCGCTGTATGGCTGCAATTAACACACATTTGTTTTTTACAATTATTGTTTTCTGATTGAGTTATTTTTTTTCTTTCTACCACTGAGTTCTTGCGTTCCTCACATCCTAAATATGCACTGTTGATTACTTTGTTATTATTGTTCATTTTTCTCTTGTTTTCAAAGCAATGCATTAATATTAAATTCAATACCCTGGATTCAGTTTAGTAGTGTCCTTAAAATCTACACACAAGAAATAACAATCATGCAAGCTACTTTGGGGGACTGCAGCGCACGAATAAACTGTGAAACCTCAATTATACGCAAGTCCTTCGGGCAGAAGGTGATTTAATGCAGGTCATGTTCTTCTGTATCCATATAAAACATTAAATCAGCTTTTGGTAGATTAGATTTGGATGTCTGTTTTGAGATTGAAAGAAAGGTCACCTTCATAAAAATATTTCTCATTTGAAACAGTAAGACTGTGACAAACTTCCAGTATACTTTAATTTGAATTTATATTGTTTCTATGACTTATCTTACAGCAAAAAAAATGTTTGAACTGCACTCCGAAAACTTTTGTTGCCCTTAAATTTGATGCCAAAATAAAAATACAGCATAATATTTATTTATAATAAAGAAATGGAAATAAGCACAAACTTGGAAAACAAAATACTCAGACTCCACTGTAAAATTGGCAATGCAGGGCTGAGATTTTTCTCCATTCAAGCACGATGCATATCCAATTTCAATTTTCCAATATGTGGGTAGCCATGTTCTGAAATGGGCCATTGACTCGACTCAGAATTTATGAATCACTTTTAGCTTGACTGTACAGACCATGTGGTTATAGAATTGTTGTTCATCATTGAACTCATTCTGCCTTAAAATGGCTCATGAGACTATTGTGTTGTTACTCAGACCCATTTCTGAAGACTGAATTTTTCTGGCAATTGCATATTTTATGTTACACTGAACAATCCTTTTCCTGAGCTGAAGATGAAAAGCAAAGCTCTTGATTTACTGGTTGATCTACGTTTTAACCCTCGCATATGGTCAAGAGCTTTGGGTTGTGACCAGAACAATAATATTGCTAATATAAGCGGCCGAAATGAGCTTTCTTCGCAGGGTGGCTGGGCTGATCCTTAGGGATAGGGTGAGGAGCTCAGACATCCGAGAGCGGCTTGGAGTAGAACAGCTGGTCCTCCGCGTCGAGAGGCTATTCGAGTATCTAGGCCAGATGCCTCCTGGATGCTGCCCTTTAGAGGTGTTCCTCCAACAAGGAGGGGGCCCTGAGGCAGGCTCAGGATATGCTAGAGGGACTAAATCTCCCAGCTGGGCTGGGAACAGCTTGGGATCCCCCAGGTACAGTTGGAGGAAGTGGGTCGGGAGGGGAGCACCTGGGCTTCTTTGCTTTGTCTGTTAACCTCTCGTCTGGGGGAGAGGAGGAGGGGATACTGCACTCTGCACTATTTTGAATGTCACTGCACAACTAGTTTTGACCACAAACTTACATACAGCTCCTTTAATGTGTGAGCACTGCACCCATGTAGTGTATACACATGAAACATGGGAGATAAATCTATACAAGACTAGAGAGAATAAATACAGGCTTGCGGCTTACCAGACTTAACAATAGCTAAGTGTGAGGTTCGGTCTTAAATATCACAACTCTACATCACAGTCGAAATGAAAAACAGATGCGTGCAATGATTGCGGAGGTGAAGAATGCAGTCCAGCTCTAAATCGACCGGTGAATTGGAAGGAAGTAACCCCACGCCCCCTTTCTCCAAGGCACGACTCCTGGCGTGCCTGATCTTCGGCCGAGACGGTGCCCTCTGGGTTGAACTCGGCCAGGAGCTGCAATTCAGGATGTCGTCACAATCCACCCAGGTTCGGTCTTCCGGACCGTAGCCTTCCCTGTCGATCAGGTACTGCAACCTGCCTCCGCGAGATCTGGAACGGAGCAGGCTGCACACCCAGTAGACTAACTGAGGCTCCCAGCTCCCTAAAGAAAGCTCTCTACACCTGGGACTTAAACTGCAGCACACGTGTGAAAGGATGTCCTCCGGAAGGCTGAATTTCCTAAATACCTGCGCAAATAGTGCTTCTGCAATTGGAAAGCAAACGGCCTTGCGGCGAAAGGCACAAATTTACAAAATTTTGAGAAGCGGTCAATCACCAGGATAGAGGTGTTACCTTCTGATAAAGGGAGATCAGTCACAAAATCCACGGCGATGAGTGACCATGGATGCGGGACTGGTAATAGGTTAAGCTTGCCAGCTGGCCACAGTCGCGGTGTTTTGGTGATTGTGAATGTTGCGCATGACAGAAATGGCTGCTTCCACATCAGAGGCCAGGTGGGGCCAGCACTACTTTTGACTGATGTGGGTTGTTCTTTTGGCTCTTGTGTCCTGCAGACAGGGAAGTATGAGCTCACAGAATCACTTACTCTAGAAGAGTAGAGGGAACGAATGTCGTTCCCACTAGCACCAAGGTGGTAGGAAGATTCCTCCTGGTCTCCTTAGCTATTTTGCGGTCCAACTGCCACTTGATTGGGGCAAGGATGCAGGAGGATGTTAGGATTGGCTTTTCTGCCTCCAGATTTTCTTTACCTCGTATTTTCGGGATAAAGAGTCTGCTTTGGTGTTTTTGGAGCCTGGGCGATGGTTTATTGAAAAATTGAAACGGGTAAAGAAAAGCGCCTACCTGGCTTGATGTGGATTCAGCCATTGAGCCTTTCACAGATATTCCAGATTTTGATAGTCATCAGCACAAGGAATGGATGATGGGCCCCCTCCAACCAATGCCTCCACTCTTTAAGCACCAACTTAATTGCCAGCAGCTCCCAGTTACCTAAATCGTAGTTGGCCTCGGCAGGTGTAAGGTAGTGGGAGAAACTGAGGTAGCGATCTAGAACCAAATGCGAGGACATGGGATTGCAAAAATGAGGAGCTTTGAGTTAGGGGGGGGAAACTCCCACAGAGAAGATAGCAACAGTACAGAGTCCGCAATCCAAAACTCAAATTCCAATGGGACAGAGCAGAGTTCGTAACCAGGGCAGCAATCACAGAAATCGTAGTCAGCAGAAACAGATCCGGTACACAGGCGAAGGTTTGTGGGAGAAGCAAACGCATAAGCCAAAAGACAGTCCGAATCGGTAACGGGGCAGCAATCCACAAAATCAAGGTCGGGCAGAAAAAGGTCAAAACACACAGATGCAACAAGTAATCAAAAAAAGGGCAAACCAAAAATCAGAAGTCGGGCTATCCAGTCAGAATCAGAAACTCAATAAATAACAAGGCGAGAGAATAGCAGCACAGGAAACAATCTGACAGAGAATGGCAGTGAAAAGACACCTAATATACACTTCTGGGGAGATCACATGGGGAGAATCACAGGTGCAGGAAGTCAGACTGATTACTAGGGGACGGCACATGAGGGAGAACCTAATCACATGGAATTAGCCAAAGCCAAAACGTGGACAGGGAACACCAGACATTCCTATAAACAAACATACGGCTCCAGTCAAGGAGTTTCTAACGTGCATAGATAATGAGAAACAGGACAGCGCGAACAGGTGTGAGCTTTCACAGAAAACTGCAGCACAGGAGATTAGGGAGAGCAAAGAGGCGGAGATTAGAACAGGGCGAGTGCTGAGAGCTAGTTAATCAATTAGTAAGTGCAACTATACAAATCCTTGGTGCTCGTTAGTGAGTTAGTATTATATACAAGGTTAGTTGTTGTTAGTAATCTCAGGAGAAAATAATAAACTGTTAGTATTGTTAGTGGATAGAAAAGAAGAGTGAAGCCAGCAAACAAGATTGGAAGGAAGTTTGAAAACCAGAATCCAATAAATCACCCGAAGAGTGAAACACAAGACTGGGGGTAAAATAGCAGGCGAGACGAGAGACCAGATGGGGGAGACAAAGTGCAAAGCAAAATGGAAAACATGAACCGGACGGAATGTGACTATGGCAAAATGTAAAACATGGAAAAGTAAACTAAGACAAAACTTGACAAATCAAAGTACCAACTCACTATACATGATACAAAGAATAGTCAGACATGAGCAGAGATGCAGAAACACAGAGGTCAGTCAGAATCATGGCATAAGGCCAGGCACAAAACTTGATACATGGCATGGGCAAGACAGGCATGGCAGGATCATAACAGAGACAGGCAGAAGGATACAGCTTCCCATGCACCCTGTGCCACTGGAACAGGATTGCTCCCACCCCCACATTGCAGGCATTGACTTCCACTCCAAAGGGCTTTTGCGGGTCTGGTAATTTGAATATAGGAGCAGTAATGAACAGTCTTTTGGGTGTGTCGAAGGCATGTTGAGCTTCCGGGATTCCATCCCAGGTTTTTGAGGTTTTCCCTTCAACAGAGGCGTCAGAGGGTGGGCAACCACACTGAAGTTTTTATTGAAGCGTTAATAAAATTGCACCAGAGTCAATCAGAGCCTCTGTGCAAAGGGTCACATTGTTAAAGGTGATGGCATTAGGTAACACCTTTCCCTTGGGGGGAGCTGTTTCTCCCTCTTGACAATGGGTGCAGGGGCTGGTTCTCCTCCAGGGGCAATGCTCTGGTGGTCTGGAGAGCCCCAGTTCCATAGGCTCCGCCCCCTCCATAGGCCGCTGGATGGGGCCTCTCGGCTGGACCCGCCTGCTCTCTGGCAGGAGCTGGTACAGGCTGATGGCTGCATTGATGTAGCAGGGCAGGGACGGGTCTAGGTCCCTGCAGGCCATCTCCACCCTTAGCTTTGGACACTGCCCATTCCAGATGATCGTCAACAGACGTGGAGAGACTCTCACTTACAGTTAAGATATTTCATTTTGAGATCGATAGAAAGTGACCCAAAAAGTGAGATTACAATTTTTTTCTGACTGCGGTTGCTTTTGTAAGGCAGACTGAATTTATCAATAGACAGTATTGCCAGCCTCACACACTGCATCAGTGAGCAGAGAACGCGTTCAGGAACCCGGGACACTCTCTTTGATCAGAAAACTGATTCAGTTTGATACAATGGCCCTTCTCAGCTGCCAGCCTTCAGTGTCTCTGAAAATTGTCTGAATCTCTCTGTTTACATATATTGTGGAGATACACCCTCAAGCTGGTCTGGGGAGGATTCACATTTGAGCTTACTGTATCACGGAGTATTGCACCCGTTGACCTTTGATATTACATCTATCTCCTCCCCGTGGCGGTTTTCAATGTTGAGAGCAGGGATAGCTAATGTTGGGCTTCTTGGGTCCCAACGCCAGTATTGTATATATCTGAAGAAGCGGCATCGTACTCAACCACTGAGTCACCGCAGACATCTACTCAGCTTGTGAGACGTGCACATTTCAACCAGAGTGACGCGGTGGAATATTGATCGTTTTGCGATTAGTCGCAAAATTATAGGATACCTGTAGCAATCATGATTACATTTTTGACAGTAATATATCTATTCAAAAATTATTACTTAAACTGTTAATTAAAGTGGAGTCGAAAGAATTATATTGGGTGAAAGGTGGCTAAGTGTTATAAAAAGATCTTATTCACAGCACCACCAGGAGTAGACACACACACACACACACACCTGCAGATATCTTCCCCTCACTCAGCTAAATTCCATCAATGGTTGATTGGGGGCTGGCACTGTTTTTCTCAATTAAGGCACCATCTCAGCCGATTTTTTTCTCCATTGAATCAGCCGCCGTCTCTCCATCCTGGCATTCGGCTTCCTTTTTTATCTCCATCTCGCATCACATTAATAGCTTAGTGAGGACGACAATCATGAATGAAGGATCAGTATCTTTCTCCCCATTTGCTGAATTGCCCTCATCGATCGTTCATCTCTCACCTGTCTAAAGGTACATTGCCTGGAAAGGTATTAGTCATTTACAATGGGGAACAGTGAGAATGAAAATTGAAACTAATACACCAATAACAGCATGATGAGGACATTTGAGAAGCACAGTCACACATAATGCCCTCTAATGGGAGCCTTATTAACCTGATAATTGACTCATACCCACATAGTCATTTAAACCATTAATTTGTATTTATATGTGAAATGGTTCAGTTATTCACAGTTTATTGGCATTAGACTGAAAAGAGTGATGAGAGGGTGCGGTCTGAAGTTCAAAGCAATGCATTACCTGCACTGAGGGGATAAAAGGCTACAGTCGTGGGAGCATGAATGAATTTCTGTTTGTGTTTCACTCGCAAAATGGATTGCTAGGCTTTTTCCAGACTGTGTGACATTCTATAGTTGCTACTAGAGACATATCGGTGCTATCACCAGAGAGCAGGGAAAGGTGTGAGCCAACACCAGTAAAGTGGGATTGGAGAAACAATCCAACTCCCACCACCCACTCCCCCATCCTAACACTGGACAGAGTGAGCCCAACAGTGCCCAAAATATGATACACTTTATGAATAATATCAGAGCAACAGTTTGAGCCAAATATTTCATGCCGATTATTAGACATGAGAGCATTTTCATTTAAGCAGAGGTCACTCACAACAGACTGGCAGATCTTGTTTTCTTCCTTTGCGTTTTATACTAGACAACATTAAGGCGCTGCAATTGCGGTGCAGTAGTGACTACCACAGCGCAGGTTTGATCCCCAGTCGTACCAACCGGCAGTGGTCAGCAGCTTTTTCAGGGCAGCGCACAGTTGGCTATAGCGCTGAGGGTATGTACATTGGGAAGGGACTGCCGGGAAGGGAAATAAAAAAAAATAAAAAAAACTGCCTTGTTCGTTGCTCAAGCGCCTCCTGTTGGCCAGCCGGGCGCTCGTCAGAGAGATTCTAAGCTTGCTCATGTTGGGGTATCCTCCGCCCTCATTCTGAACTTGCGAAAGTTTCGACCAATGAGTGTAAAGATGCAGGGGCTGACAGGCGCATGCTTTGGAGGAAAGCCGCAAACTGTCTGTCTCTCCTGAGCTGGCAACAAAGGTTTGCATACGAGCAAGTGTTGTACATAGTTCTCAAATTGAGCATTCCAGATTCGGGTGGGCTTGGACATGCCAATTTTTTTCAAAAAAAAAAAAAAAATTTGCAAAGCAGTATGAATTTTATTTATTAATTTTGCCGCTAGTAGCTGAAATACTAAATATGTCCATGCTTGTTAAATTTGCTATTAAATATATATAAATTTTAAATTTTAAATATAAATAAATATAAATAAATTTTAAATATTATGTTCTAGTTTATGCACTTTTCATTCATTCTCTTCTTTATTCCGTTTCCCCGTGTTTCCTCATGTCTGTACTTATCTCTCCTTCACTTTTTCTCTTGCCTCCTCAGTCAGTTTCCCTCATTACTCCTTCATCTGGTTTGTTGCCACGCCCCTTCCTGCTCCTTCCTGCTTCTCACTCCATCGGTTCCTTGCTTCCTAAATCACCTCTCTCCCTTTCAGTCCCTCTGCTTTCCTTAGTTCCTCGCAAGTTTGCCTTAGCAGCTTTTGCGTTGTTACTTTTAAACCTTTTTTCAAGTTAGATCTGCAGTATTTTGACCTTGTTTCACGGTGTACATGCTTAGATCGTATTGTTCACCACTGGTTATGACTTTGCCTGATCTCTGGTTTTGGATATCGCATCCATCTCTGTACTGCACTCTGCCTGGCCGGTTATTAGATTTCTGCCTGTAAACGACATTGATTCTCACCCAGCAATTCTGTACTGCCATCCTACTTCTGGTTTTTGAGTCTGTCTGACCCTAATTTTGGCTCCACAAAACCGTGTGAACCTTATCCTACTGTCTGTCCCTGAGATATCAGCACATTCTAGACAAAATAAAAAAAAACTTGCGATACATTTGGTGTTCGTTTCATACTGTATAATGCTACTGTAAAATGAACACTTGCACTGAGTAGTATAGCAAGAACAATTTCAATGGTGAGTGATTCCAAATTTTTGAGCAGTAGTGTATTAATAACAGAGGTAATTACTTTTTTTTGCGCACTCAAGCAAGCAGTATTCCATGCCTTTATTAAACCCCATGAATTCAAGCGTTAGTCACTTGCTGAAAAACGAATTGAAAGACGTACATTCAGAGCAGGTCTGTAATATACCGGGACCCACTGAATACAGCTGTGCTGCTCATTCCTGTTCCTTACTAGGCAATGTCCCCTTTGTTGAAGGTGCCTCCAGCTTTGGGAGTTTTGTGAGAATAAAAGTGTTAGCGAGGTCATGACCTGTGCTGCCACTTCACCCACGAAACAGCAGTTTTCTGGCATTTTCCATTCGGAGGTTGTCATAAAACTCCAAGTAAGAGAAGAGAGAGCAAGGCTGTTCCAGGCACTTAGAGGATAAGACAGCAAATGAAGACTGGAGGCGAGGGAAAGAGGTTTTTGTTGTCGTCTTTCTCATCTTTTAACCATCCTTTAATTTCAAGTGTTAGTGAGATTCATTAAAGTAACTAGCATGGCCGTGCAAAAAATCAGAGCTTTTCTTGTTTCCCTGGATTATTAAATCTCCTTTATCCTCCCTAATGAAAGTCATACGACCAGAAGGCAGATTGTCACCTTACAATCGGCACTGGACTCAAAACAATTTTTTCCTCACTGGATCCACTCTGAGCCGGTGAAAAACCTTTAAATCCATACTTTAAATGAATGGCACCTTGGACCAGAAAACTCCTGATTTACAATTAAATTGAATTTTCTTTCATTCTGAGGGAGGGCATTAGGATTTCAAGAAATCTCAAAGACGCTGCACACATTTGTTGATGTGGGCCGAACCTTATAATCCTGACCACAAAAGAGAGGCAGGGATTCAACAAACGCATTTTCAATTGAATATATGTCTTGAGAACATGTTTCAGAAATCTTTCTCACTCTCAACCCCTTAAACTCCGATTTGTGCTTGAATTACCTGTAGGGTCAAAGTTAGATACGGTATTTTTCTCCTATATTTTAGGACAATACAACGTATGGCACATTCTCTGTGTCTGCTGATTCCAGAACTTCACTGAGGCTACAACACCTATACTGAGTGGTGTAGGGTGTTTACATCACCGTTGAGATAAGGGCACAGGGATATGGTGTTCTATCAATATGGTAAGTGACATCACAACAATGTCGTACCCCTTCACAGGGTTATTGACAGCACTGCTGCGGTGTAAATGTGACAGAGGTTATCTCTCCCTCAGTTTTGTTCACTCTGCCTTGTGTAAATGACAGACAACACAGCCGACCTTATGTTTTTCAGATTTATTGATCTGAGCTGCGATAAGAAAAAATAAAAACAATCAGGCACCAGAGCAAGCCAGATGCATCACAGCCCCAGCCAAACACAGGTAAATCAGATTTCAAAGTATTGTACAAACTCTGCTATCATGCTGTGATGTCTGAGAATTTCAGGACAAATCAAAAAAAGTCAACCATCTCTGAATTCTGCTATTGGGAGTACCCTATATCCCTGACGCGCAGCAGCTTTGTGGTCGATGCATCCGAAAAGGGCGAATTGGTAGTAATGGCATCTTTGATTCCAGATGTGAACCTGCATGTGGGCAGGGACAAAAACAGGACACATGTAGCGTGCAACCTTCGTGTCAAATGTGGCAGTCGACGCAATAAAGTTGAGAGATCTAAAACTCGGTATTAACGCAGGTGGAATCAGAGAAAATATTTTACCCCTCACTCTCACTTTTCACTCAGGTTTTCACTTTCAAAGTCAGAAAACATTTTGTGTGAAACTGTTTATACATTTATTCAAATTTCCCTGTGAATTAGCATATTTGGAATAATTGAAACCTGAGGATCTCTATCAGAATTGAAAAAAAGGTCTGAAGTTCCATTGGTTTGAATACAGCAGCTGCATTTGATGGACACATATGTGGGTCCTTAGGTTTTATGGGGTTAATATTCCAGAAGAATTGTCTTGACTAATAACATTAACTCGCCATAAGAGCCTTGATAGTCAGGAAAAAAGTCAGAATAGAAACAGGAAGCAAAGAACAAAGACCCAAAGAGGTCATTGGTTGTAACAAGTGTAGTGGCAGAAGGACACAAGCGCTAACTTTTCCCCAAAGCAGTGTTTCTTTTAATGAGTTCCAACCTGAAACAATAACTAAGAATAAATAAATTAAGGCAGGTTTTAGCAAACACTCTAGCAGAGCAAACAAAGGCCGTGGAGTCATCAAGAAATTGCCCCGGATGCAGGAGAGTTCAAGTTTTTAAGTGTGAGCTTTGGGAAAGCAGGTGTGGGTGTGGGCAGGTGCAGGTGATAATTAAATCAGTGCTCTGGTGAGGCTGGTCATTGACTGGATGAGGGAGGTTAAGCTGGTGAGGGTGTTACATTGATAAAGTACTCAGAGTTTCTGCAAGGAACAGAAGCCTGCTTCTGGCTGGATAACTTCGCCATATTACTAATGATAACAGCAACTATGATTAAAATGTAAAAAGTTTCTGTGAAACAAATCCATTTATGTTTTTTTTTCCTTCCATCATGTTAATTGCCTTTTTTCTTATTCTTTCAAGCAGAACAGAATTTGAGATCCATTGCTTTAGGTGGTTATTTGCCAAAGGGATAAGAAAGTTGTCATTAAATAACTTTTTTGAGAACTTTTTTGAGTTTGTGTTGGGATTCTGTGATTCTGTTCATGCCTTGTTTAAGTTCTGTGCCTGGCCTTGCCATGTTTATTGATTTATGTGCTTAGTGACCACTGCTCTGTTTTCTGACCATTCTTTAGATCATGTATTGTGTTTCGGTAATTTTAGTATTCCTGGTTTATTATTTTTCATGTCTTGCATTATTCATAGTCTCTACCTTGTTTATTTTTGCCATGCCATGCTTTGCACTTCGTCTACCCAGTCTTATCTCATGTAGGTCTTTGCTCACGATCCCTTGTCTTGCGTGCCACTCATTCGGGTGATTTATTGGTTTCTGGATTTCAACCCTCTTTCATTATCTTGTTTTCTTCCTTCCTCTCTCTTTTGCTATCAACTAACCCATACTAACAGTTTGTTGTTTTCGCTTATTTACTAACCCATATTAACATTGTATATTTGTACTAACTTCCTAACATGCACTCGGGATTGTATAGCTGCACATATTAATTGACTAACGATCTCTCAGCACTCGCCCAATTCTAGTCTCCGCCTCCTTGCCTATCCCTAATTATCTCTGCTGTAGTTTTCTGTGGATCTCCACTAATACTTTATGCTTTCCTTTTCTTTAATCTATACACTTTAGTACTCCTTGACCGGAGCTGTTGTTCTGTACATTGGTTTGTCTTGTGATCCCTGCGTTTTGGCTTTTGCCAAATTCATGTAATTAGATTTACTCCTCATGTGTCACTCCTTATTATTGTATTATTGATTGCACCTGTTTCTCCCTGGTCATGTGTTCACCCCAGATGTGTATTTAAGATGTCTGTTTATGTACTTCCATTGTCAGATCGTTCTTCCTATGCCACGTTTGTTTACGCCTTGATTCTTAGTCATTTATCTTTCTTACTGGACCGCCTGACTACGAGCTTTGCATATTCCCTGTATTGTACCGCATTCTTGTTTGTCGACCTCTTTTTGCCTGTCTACGGATTTTGTGATTGGTGCCCTGGTTTTGATTCTGGATTACGCCCATTGGACTTTCATTTTGGATTGCGGACATTGTACTGTTGCCAGCTCTGTTGGGGGGGTTTCCCCCTTCAGAAATAAAGCCTTCTTTTTGTATTCTACTGGTTGTCGCACTTGGTTCATTTCGTTAATCCCAACAGTTTGCTGTTTAATATGATCATTCTTAGTTATAATGCAGGCAAAAACCTGCACAAACCATTGGAACGCCCTGGAAACAGATAAGAGTAGTTCATTGTTACTGGTGAGGGATATTTATGGTTTAGGAAATAGCAAAAGCTTATACATATCCCTATACCCAAGGAGTGAAAAAATGCCTTTACTGCTTCGAATAGGGCTCCTGATCAGAGCAGTGGGAGCCCTCTGCCAGTGATATCAGCTCCATTATCTTTAAACAAGGACACATGTAAGCAATTAGGCTATGCATAGTCTCAGCTAAAGAATCTATCAGATTCCTTCAGCGCATGACATACTGCGTAATTCTCAGTGACACGAAAACCTGTAGGACTAGACAGAAAACACCCTGAAGCCTCTGTGGTCACATAAGCTCACATAAACAAGTGCTGAGTTATTGGACTTGTCACTCGCATGTTACTGTATTTGTTAGTGATCTGTGACTGACTCTGTATGCATGTGTACATGTTAGGTCATGTCACTTATATTACAACCACCGTCATATAGAAAAGCAATGAGTACACTGGCAAAAGCACTGTAAATAAGAACATCTGCAAAAACTTACTAATTACCCTCTGATTGTTTAGCTACTGTTTGAATGTGAGGCATGTTTGCATTTTGGGTTATTCAAAGGAATTAGTTGGCAAAACAAAAACCCTCAAAAAATGTGTTAACCCTGATTTTTTTTGGTTTATTTACTTTTTTTATGTTGAACATCCTTCTAATGGGTAAAATGCAATCAAATGCAAGTAATTCATGACAGAGAGATGGTAGGAACATAAATGCAAATTGACATTACCATCCCTAAATTAAATTAATCACTTCATTCAACTTTGCCAAGTTCATTTGCATAAAACAACATAAAATACAAGCTAATAACAGCGGGAGGGGGCCGCTGGACTGCAGGAATAAATAGACTAAAATAAAGAGTTAGAGGCAGGATGTATATCAAAGTGATGGTGATAGATTGAGAGGCAAATTACTTGTCATTGTAATAATGCTCATGAAAAATGTTAATGACGATGAATATAACTGCGTTGATGACTATGTTAAAGTAAAAATCCCCATCACATGTTTGTGGTTGTGATATACACCCATTAGCCAAATTATTATGACCACTAGCAAATCAAATAAAGTTTACTATCTTGTAACAGTGACACTTGTCAAGGTCTGGGATGTATTAAATGGTAAATGAGCAGCTGCTTCTTGTATTTGATGCATTGGATGCAGGAAAAACGGGACAGTGTAAAGACCTGAGCAACCTTGACAAAGGCCATGCTATTCAGACCAGATGAGAGGGTTTGAGCATCTCTGTTGCAGCATGTCGGTGAAGACAACAGCCCAAGGAGGGACAGATCACAAACTGGTGACAGTGTGTTGGTCGTGCATAGCTCTATGTGTGAGGATGATGAAGGCAATCGTGTCTATTCCAAACTTTCTGAAGGGCTACTGTGGCCCAAGTAGCAGTAAATTTTGACCAGTGAATTTCACAAAATTGCTGCCTATGAGCTGCAGACCAGTGTATGAGTCAGGAGTGTCCTTGCTAATGCCTGTCCACCAACAAAAGCACGCATAGGGCACAAGAGCAACAGAGCTGGTCTGGAGCAATGGAAGCATGTTGCAAAGTCTTTAAGTCCCGTTTTCTTTTAAATTACATACATCGGCAGGGGACATGTGGACCATCTGCCTAGAGAAGAGATGGCACCAGAATGCTCAGTGGGGAGAGGACAAGCTGCTGGAAGGAATGTGATGCTCTGGGCAAAGTTCTTCTGAAAACCTTGGGTCCAGCATTCAGGTGGACATCAGTTTTACATGTGCGACATACCCAAGCATTGTTGCCTTCATGCGGCCGGCAAATATTGTCTACAGTGGCCCCTTTCAACAAGATAATGCGCCCTGCCACAGAGCAAAATCTGTTTGGAACATAAAGAAGTGATGCAGGTGTTGCCCTGAATTCCGAATTCCTCAGATCTCAGTCCACTCTGTGGGATATGCTGGAACAACAATTCTGATCCACAGCAGATCCACCTTACGACTTACAGGACTAAATGATCTGCTGCTAACATCCAACAGGGCACCAGCAAAGGTCTTGTTGAGTCCATGACCTGGCATGTTAGACTTCTTTTGGTGGCATTTAGAGGACCAACAGCATAAAAGACCAGTTTTCATTATATCTTGGCTCAATATATCATAAACCATCTAGCATCGTTCTTTTCCATGACTTCTAAATTGAGCTTTAATGCAATTGCATATTTTTTTTTTTGCAAAATCTGTCTGAAAATGTGGCATTGAATGCAATAAAACTTCCGAATCACGACAGCCATCACTGAAAAAACCTCTTAACCAAAGCATTGAAAGCCAGGGCCAGGTAAATATGGAAAGGCTGAGCATGCTGTCTTTCAAAATAGACAAGCAGACACTTCCACTGACGCAGCCTAAGAGCCTGTACATGGCCTGAATATGTGAATGATTTTGAAAATACAAAGACAGAGAAAATTCTCCAAATGTGTGAATGCCAATGTTCATACGCTCTTTGTCTTGAATAATGGAGTGTTCCTTCCAGCAACGTCATCCAGAGTAATATCAAGAGGAAGCTTGCATTATACTCACATATGCACAAACACATGCACTCACCCACCTCATACTCAGGACATTTGAAAATGTGAATTCGACTACATTGTGGGTCAATTTTCCAGTAAGAACAGGGATGTTGATGCAGCAGATAATGAAGATAAGAATATTTTGGTCAGGTACGTTCATGTATTTTGTTTAAATATTTATTGACAGGAAGATGTCATAACATTAACTTTGGCAGACCTTCTGATCCCCCCCAATGTCAGATAAAGCTGCGCCAGGCAGGTGGAGGCTGGGGCGGAGTCGGCAACCAAAAACTAATTCTCTGGATGTGCGTGAGGGGGTAGCAAATTAAGAAGAGAGGTGAGTGAGCTTGACTGTCCTTAAATAGACTGTCAAATTACTGTCTGACTGATGTATTCTTGCTGATGCAGATTTAGCTAGTCGCAGACTCCGCTACGGTCAGCCGATAGAAACTCTGACTTGCATTTCCAGCCTGAAGAGAATTCAATTATCAATGTTAGTAATGATGATTAGCACGTTGATAATGTTTTTAAGAATGTCGGTGCAGATGACTACGATGTTGACGACGATTAAAGCCTGTTGTCGTTGATGATAAGGATTGAAATATTCATGATGATGATGATGATGACGACCATGATGACAATAAGGGTGATAAAAAAAAGTTGATGTGGATGGTGACGATGATGATTATAAGAATGTTGATGCGGATCAAAAGAATTTTGATGTTATAACAATGACAATGAATATGGCAATTACATTAAAGGGTTGTCATATCATCGTTTCTGTCCAGTAATGAAGTCAGCAGTCTTAAGATGCCAGATATCACTTCAGGTCACACCCTCACCTTCCCCTCCTAAGCTTTTATAATGCCCTCATCCCGGCCTCAGATCACTGCTGTCAGGGGTGACAGGATTTTTTGTGATGCACTTGATAAAAGTTTTGGATTAGAAGGCGCTCTTAAAGCAGCTGTGATAGCAGCAGTTTAAATCTTAATTCTTCGCCCTGACATAACTGACTGGGGTGTATCCATGACAACAGCTGCTTGGAAACTTTTCCAGTAATTTTACAGTCTTCATCTCCCACTCCTGTTACCTGCTCTCACCCTGCGTTCAGGAGTCATTTGAGGAGACCAGTTTCGGGTCAAACAGACAGGAACCATCCATAAACCATCTGTTTACAAACAGCCAAACCTGCAGCATGTAAAAACATAATCGGCCTGTGAAGATCAGAGACCACTTTTTTTTGCGATGCATTTCCATTTAACAATGAATCTCCTTTTCAGTGGCAATAATATTACAGTGCGTATTAGCTGTTCATACAGGATGAAAAAAAAATGTAACTGCAAAAAGGCTATTGCTGTGCAGTTTCACTACAGTGATTTCATGGCTTGATGGCAATATATGTAATTGCTTGTTGACTTTCGTAAATGTGATTACCCGCTGTTTTGTTTATTAATTAATTGAAAAGCCAAGTACTGAAGGTTCTTATGTCACCTTTTCACATTCCGTTGGGTAAGGGTGGGAAAACATCTGCCGGTAACGGTTGTGCTCTGCACACTGTTCAGGTGCACAGAGGACAGGAAGTTGCGGACTGGATTCAGGAGCAAGGATGGACTTGGTAGAGTTTATAATGCCCACTGCACAGCAGAAGAGCACAAATGAAGCGCACACAAAACAAAGTAGGCATCAAGGTTCCTTATAAACACTGTTAGTAATACAGACTCTGAAACGTCAGCTACAGTAACAATGTACAGCACTTCAAAATGGGAAACAAATAGGACGTGAAGTTCCTGAAATATGCTGGATTAAAAATAATAACAGTGCTAAAGTTTTACAAGTTTTAGAATATACGTGCGATACACAGGGAATACGTCTACACAAGAATAGAAATACGACACAGGCACGTGGTCACGAGACTTCGCAATGAATGAGTGCGAAACTCGGTCTTATACAGGCGAACACTACCGCACAGTGGAAATAGGAAACAGATTCATGCAAGGATTGCAGGAGGAAGAATCCAGTCCGAGGCTGAATACGCCAATGAGCTGGAGGCCTGGATGTGCGGTCTTACACTTTTATAGTTAGCAAAGTCGATTTTCTGAATTTTCTCAAAATAGACAGTCTGTGAGAGTACGTTTAGCACTTGGGGTCTTGAGCAAATTTTATGGATCGATTACAAATTTAAACATTATTTGCTCAAGATAGATACTTTTTGACTGGACAACATTAAGCACCAGGGTCTCAAATTCTGTTTCATTTCTTTTATTTTAATGTCATCATCATTTTATCAAACAGCAGCAATATGTTATGTAATTTGGCATAAATAATTACCAGCCGACAGCATTAGAAAGAAAGGTGATCGTTAGTTTGTTATTTAACCACATACTTACTACAGACTGACCTGAGCCTTTGTGCTCTTGGAAATGCAGCGAATGCAGGTGTTTTCCACATAAAGGGCCCGACCACGTTATTAACAAAGAGCCATGTGCACATACGGGCTCTGCCTGAAAAAGATTGCTTTAAGTAAAAAGGCCAGTAAAGAGAGATATGGATGTAAAACCCACAAAACAATACAAACGACAGAAATTGCAGGGGGCAAAGGCTCCACGTGTTCTTTTGACTGGTGTTTACACGTGCAACCTCCTGGCTGGTGTGAATCACGATAAAGTGGATATATTTTCTCCGTTCGAAGAACGAGGCATAAAAGCACAGCGGTGACAATTAACCTGTTTCCATAATACATTTAGAATACCAAATTTAGTTATACCCTCGTTAAATATCTGACTCCAAATTAGAATTTAAATTAATAATCCAGGGAAAACATGCGTGGATCTTGAAGTGACCACACCTCAAACTCTCCGGAGACAACCGCCGTCACTGAACATATACTCCCAGGCATTAGCATTGTTACCGGATGCTAGGTTTGTCGATTAGATTAGAGGTTGGAAGTCAACCATCACATGCAACAGCATATTTTGGCGTGAATACAGTGAACCCAGATCTATGCACTCCCATGGGTTCCTTTGTGGAATTATCACAGATTACCAAATTTTCGTCCATGGGTTTCCTTAAGGCCAAAATCCCAGAACCGGCAATCAAAAAACCCTTTATTTAAGTAGATCATGATTGTCTCTCCAACTTAATAAAACCAATTCCGATACCAGGCTGCTGGCCATTCATTCCTCGGTTGGGATTTTACCCCTAGGTATCCGTCGCAATGCGGCTAGAAAGAATAAAAGGATTAGAAGCCACAGAGACCACGCAAGTTCAAAGGAATAACAATAATTTATTCACCAGGTATGCACGAGCTTAGATCAAACAAATCAACGCTAAGCCAATTGTAAGTTACACACAATTTAGAAGAGGAGTATAAAGTCATACCTGGAAGAAAAGGCTTCTCACGCAGCAAGCGTACAGGAAGTTGGAATTGCGAGGCTTCCATAATTAAATGGGCTACTCACGAACTAACGTGCTGGGGAGGGATCGGATACAATCCTCCCTGACTATATAGATTGGGTACATACGGCATAGGGATGCATATGGGAAGTCGACTACGAACATCCCAGAATGGATTGTCTCTCTTTGCTTTAAGCCAAAACCTGTCTTTGATCCAGCATTGCCATAAACACCTGGAAGGGGGGTCGAATCTGGTTTTTGGATTTCCACCATTTGGAGGATGAAATTAAACAATCTAGCAGAGAGAGAAGAATAGGGTGATTACACAAGAGGATTCTGATCAATTTTCGGGAGTTTCCAAAAGGGAATGGACCATAATTTCAATGGGAATGAAACATACTCCATTCAACTCCTTGGATTCCCCCGAGAATAACAAGACCAGACATGATATGAATATGTACTAATATGATGCAGTTGTCATGAAAAAGTCTTAAGATGAATTAATATATAGGTAAATTGGGTTATAAGTACAGAAGTGATTTCTTAGCAGAATATTGCACATTTTGCATAGCATATTCTGACCAAGAAAGACCATCAACACCTTCCACATGCAGGCTGAGCGAGCTTCCTGGGGGGAAGTTCACAAAAGTTTTATTGCTATTTGGCTTGGCTCTGGCCCGTGCTTATCAGACATTTGTCACTTACATTTCCAGATTCTACATGGCACAAAAACACACTCCTAAGCCATTCATCTACCACTCAGATGGAGATGGAAGAACTCAAGCAAAATTGAGATGAACACCTGCTGAGTGTCAGAGTTCAGACCTAAGTGCAGAAAGGGGAAAAAATCACTTGCCACACAAGGGTTGTGAGCACTGATGGCCTTTCTTGCTGGTGTGCATTTTATACCAGACCTGTCAGCCAAAGTGTGTTCAATATAGAAACATATATTTATTCAGTGCCATGAAAAAGTATTTTCCCCCTTCCTGATTTCTTATTTTTTGCATATTTGTCACACTTAAATGTTTCAGATCATCAAACGAATTTTAATATCAGACAAAGATAAGCTGAGTAAATACAAAATGCAGTTGACACAGAGCTCGGTATTTTGGCAATGACTGCACCTAAGTGTCTTATTTGTATGGAGTGGGCAGTTGTGGGAGACGAGCAACTTCACATGTCAGTTTCAAAACCAATGGTGGAACCATGGTGAGCAACAGGCAAACAACTCGACCCGAAGCAGAATGAGAGGGAGGCAAAAGGGTTGGGGGGCGAATTTGTTCAGGATGGCAGATGAAAGGCATGGAACCTAAATGGAAGGTGGTGCTGTTGCAATAACCCCTGAGTGGGACCTTTTCTCCAAGTGCTGTAAGTGGAGAAAGCACTCATACATACACAATAAAATGATCGCATCTTTCTAAAGGCTCTTAGATACACCAGCAGGACCTGAAAAAGGTCTGGCCAGATGCCAAGAGCCATTCCCTGGTCTGCAATATACCATAAATGCCCACACATGGTACGGGGCTGACACAAAGTTTAGAAAGAATGTGACGAATTGCCTTAACGTTTACCCTTCCGTAAACATAAGAGCTGCAGGTGTGGTGAGCTGGGATTGGCGCAGTAAGAGATAGCCAGAGTACGAGTTTCTGTTTTCTTTTTTTCATATTTTATAAAAAGCACATTCACACCACATGGGCGCATAAAGATAACCGTTCTTTGTGGGTTGTAATCTCAGGAAGCGAGGGACCTCCCATGTACAAGGTATTCCACGTCCTTTTTGTGTATTCATGGACTGGGAGTCAGCGTCCTCAACATATTTATACACCGGGAGAAGAAAGGGCCGAGAACATTGCCCCCTGTGATTTTGCTCACAGTGAAAAAAATAAAATTAAATAAATGAAGTAAAAGAGCCCTGCGGGTTCCTCTGGGAAGATAGAGGTAGAAGACTGCTCAGTGGTTCCTGTACAAAAAAAGTTAACTTGACAAAGACGGGTATCACCGCAGTCGGCAGGAATGGTGGGAAATAGCCTTGAGACCAGAGGGGTGTTCCGAAGCTGAGCTGCCAGTACAGTTCAGCGGCCTGTTGATTAAATTGGCCGTGTGGTGTGGAGAGGGCAGGGAAATAGAGGGTTAGGTGGGAGGGAGAGAGGCTGGGTGGCTGCATTGGTGGGTGTGAGGGAAGCACAGGTACTGCTGTACATTTGAAGTGTTGCAGAGGGAGTTGTGTTTGTTTTTCTGCACAAGATGGGTAATAAAAATTCTTCAGTGCCAGGCAACAGAGCGGTTAACGCACTTCATTCTTTTTAGCATCACATTGCTATGACTATGATTGGTGAGAGCTTCTTTTCCAAGGTGATGAAGCACCAGATAGCTTGACAAATCAATAACCTTTCTCCCTTAATTGCTCTATAATATAACGTAAAGTTCTCGTACTCCAATGAAAACACTTACTGCACGGTAAAAGCTAAGCCTGAGTGCGGGTGGACAACACCCCCATAGAACTGGGTATCTGTCAGACGCATACACCCGTTGACCTGCTCTCATACATACGTGACACACAGGTTTTCTAACACAATCAAAATAAAAGCACCGTGCAGCGGACGTCAGAGCTGTCCTTGGGCTTTGTGGCTGCCATTATAAATAGCTGCAACTGCAAGATCAATTTTTAACCGTTGAGATGAAAAACAAACGCATGTTATGAATGATAAGCAGCGTAGGTGCGCACAAGCACTGCAGTACGTGCTCTTCTGTACAGGTTTCTTCTCCTTATTTGTGATGGATTTCAGCTTAAAGCCACAGCAACTCATTCAACGGAAGTTAAATTTACTGAATCCTAATAATACAGCAATATTATCTCGGAATGAGCTGAAAGCGCTCACTTTGCTAAAACTGATCTGCCTAGTGCGTGAAAGGTGGCAATGGAACATCATAGGGAGTCGTAAATATTTAGAGCCTCATCCATGTCCAAGTCACCTGATTAAATGTCCCACAAAAATGAACAAACACGCACAGAACCGGATTTCTCATCTACAGATGTTTTGCCAAGTTCTGGCCCAAAGGCAAATTGAAAGCAGCATTGTGCTGTTAACAAGCCATTCAAATCATTTATGAATTTTCATATATTAATATAATATGGTCCTTGAAGGTCCCATATAATGGAAAAAATCACTTTCCCTGCCGCTATGTAATTAGTTAAGCCCCCTCCCTCACATCTGACAAAACATGAAAGCAGTTTGTATGAGTTTATATTGCTCTTATGCCCTTCCTGAGGAATCATGCACTTGAATATCCTGTTTCCAATTGGTACATAAATGTTGCAAACATTTATGTAGTACATCTTGGTACAAACAAGTTTGGGTAATAGCCACCATTTCCTCAGAGATAAAATTAATCATTTAAAGCAAATTTTTATTTTCAGTGACTCACCACCCACTTGAAACAGCGCATAGTTAATGAGGGGAGAAGATGCAGACAAACTGCTAATCTGCAAGTGTTTTTATTTATTTATTGCTAAAAACTTCAAGACTTTATTTTACAAACACCAATGAATTGTCTTATATGGTTAATAAAGGAGTACACAATATCACCGTTGAGAGTTTGTGCGCCCCACATAAACTTATGCGAGTCCTCATCAGAATCTAGGCACCATTACCAAAATATATGCTGAGCTGTGTCCTAGATGCAAACTTCCTAATTATTCCACTGTATAAAAGCCTGTGAGCACATACCCTGTGGGTTTGTTCATGAGCGTGTTGATTTTCGCTTCAGCGGGGGAGCTCTCTGTCAATACAAAAATTGCGAGATGGAAAAGGAAAAACGTCCCCTTAATGCCAGAAACGAATGTTTTGGGACACAACATAAATTAGAATAAAGATCGCCACTCAGGGCATGTGCAATGAACCAACAGTGCACACTACGTTGTAGTTGTTATTAGTGTGTGTGTGTGTGTGTGTGTGTGTGTGCGTGTATTTGTGCGTGTGTGGGTGCACTTGGGTTCCTGTGCTTGTTTGTGTGTATTATGTATTCTACTGTTGTGTATTTGTGGTGGCTCCTGCTATTAAAGTATTGTGCTTGTGTATATACACTTCACGGTATGATTGGCGGCTAGCGGGAAGTTTGTTACATATTAATTGTCTCAATTAAAAAACAAAATAAAAAAATTGAATGAGCCTTATCTTTACCTATTATCTTTTAAGGTGTGACAGCAGCGGAAGTAGCTAAATACAATTGAATATGCCCCCGATCCATTTCTGAATAAAATAATCATTTTTATTGGCGTTACCAGACACTGATTGGATTTTGTGCTCTTCATATATCAGAGCAGATCATGTGAGTTGCAGATACACTGTGTTGAAGATGAGATCCAGTTGGGCCGGTAAACACAATCAGGCCCTCCAATCACAGCCTTCTCTCTCTCTCTCTCTCTCTCTCTCTCTCTCTCTCTCTCTCTCACATTTGAATCCTGAGGGAGGTATTTACTTGCACGAGTAGAATCATGAGTCATCAGGGCAGGCAGTCTTTAAATTGCATTTTCAGGTCATGAACAGTAGTGAAACAAATTTTTTTTTCTTTTTTTGCTCTTTCTTTTTTTCTGTCTGGTAAGTTTTGTTGCAACTATAAACATTTTAAGTTGTGACCATAAAAATTGAAGTATACTTAACATGCTCCTTGAAAGTGGCTCGGACAGGAAAGGTAACAGTCAGTTTTTTTGCAAAAGTGTATTCTACATTGCAGAAAAGGAAGTGATGAAGTTTGAAAGGTGTGTGTTTATGAGGGGGAGGGAGTAGAATAGAACAACGTAACGAATGGTTGGAGGGAAGTAATGTTATAATTGCGTTTACTGGGTTGCTTTTATGGTACATTGCCTGTGAAACAAAAGCTTGGATAAAGCAACTTGCATGGAGATAGGAGAAATGGGAGTGACAGACAAGGAGATGAGCGAATGGGGTAGAAATTAGAGCAGGAAAATTCAATGGAATTTGTGTTGTCATAATGTCAAGATTATGGAAATTGAAATGCAGTGTTGAAAATCTGTGACAAAAAAAAAGCATCAAAATCATGTACAGATGAAGAGACAAAATGGAGAAACGGAAGGGGAATGAGGGAAGGGTGCGACGGGGAGCGGAGGGGGGGGGGGGGGGTGCAATTTCATTATAAGAATTTATTGCCTTTTACCAGCAAGTGTAGCATTGTAAAAGGAAATGTGTTAGCAATATTTACACGGAAAAAATTACCAACCAGTCACCACAGGTGATACACAATTTGACTAATTCCTGGACACAGAAGCATTTCATCGCCCTCATCAGAATCTAGGGCACACAAACTGGCGAGGACTGATCAGAAACTTTGGTAACTACAGATTATGGACGCTTTGTCGCACTGACATGTGGCAGATCCATGTGCTTGTCTCCGGGCCGCTGCCTAGCAACCCAATGGTGACCTTGCCCGGCACCAACAGATGGTAAGTGTCAAAGATTTGGCCCGTAGCAGACAAATATTTGCTGAAAGTATTTAGAAGAACAAAGGGATTGGGCCAAAATGAAAAAGAAGCCCAAGTGTTGGAAGGAATGATTGACTAAACAGATTACACCTCTAATTCTTTTATTAAATTGACATATTTACGGTTCAAGAGGGTGAGTACATTTAAAATAGCTAGCGTTAAACTGCATGCCTTCCCTGGGTACATGCATGTTGATTAAATTATGCAATGAGTATGGAAAGGTAACATCTGCATGCTAAGCGAGGACCGTAGTTATATTCACAAAGAAGACATGCAGTCATAATGAAAGTTCAAACCCAGTGCTGAAGGAGATGCACTCTGCACACAAGGGTATCCCTTGGAATTATGGGTAATTGAAAGAACATTTCTGTGCTTGGGCCCCCATTTGTATAAAAGCAATAAACTTGTATGGGCCCTCTCAAACTGCGGACTTTAAACAGCTGAGGTCCATTGAATAGTTACCACAAGGACTCGGGTGGAGAGAGTGTGCACGAAAGGGAAGGACAGATTTGTGGACAAAGATAAAACAGGACTATCACTGCTTGTGGGAGAAGGAGGGGGTAGGACATGGCATAATATGGTGTTAGTGTAAAGTGGGTGTATGCTTTATTTATTAATTCATAATGCTCATAGAAGAGGACTGCTTATAATGCCAACCGATGAGTCTATGCCAGTGTTTTCAGCCAATTTAGCAATAATATGATTTTACAATGACACATACCATTTACAATGACACATACCATGTTTTATAGTTTCATAAGCTATTTCTGGTTTTTCTCCTAAAATGATAAAATCTATGACAGTTTATCATTTGCACAGTGATTTGTTTCATGAGGTCTGAGGGAAGTCAGCTCCTTTATATATATTAAGACTGAGTCATCTGGTGTCAAAAATATACCTATTACAGACACTGAAGATTTTAATCATAAATAGGTGATTGAATCAGATTTATAGGTAAAGACAGACACCAAATATGCTGACTTGTTGCTGTAACAAATGGTTTCCTTTTGAATTCCTTTTATACAAAAAAAACTTCATGAAAATTCAGCATGAAATTGTGAAAAAAAAAATGCTGAGAATTGAAAAAAGGCAGGAGTTAAAACAATACAGTTCCAGGATCATAAACTGCTTGACCACGAGTGTGCTACGTCTGAGTGTGATATTCAAGACTACCCACTGTTTATGAGCCAAAGGAGATGGCTATCCAAGTGGCTCGCCATGCTCTCCGAGTGCTCGACTTTGTGCACAGTCAAATCATAAAATAATATTTCAAGACATATCAACTTTTCATTCATGAAGCTTATTATGAATTAATGACTTTCACATGGCTTTTATCCAGGCATCAGGTTAATTAGAGATGCTAAATTGCCCAAAGGTATGGGTGTGAGAGCAAATGGTATGTGAATGGTGTGTGCGCCCTGCGATGGATAGGTGAGCTGTCCAGGGTGGGTCCCTGCCTTTCGCCCGTAGTCAGCTGGGATAGGCTGCAGCTCCCCCCGCCATCCCAGTGAGGAAGAAGTGTGTACAGAGAATGGATGGATGGATGGACATATCATGAGTTAATCCGTAAAGGTATAGATAGACATCAATGGTCATCGATAACACCCCCAAATTTAAAACATGCTTTTTCTCCATGATAAAGTTTAAAATTTTGTAAATTTTTCCTCAGAGCCCCATCAGTCAGTACTTGTACTCGTTTATTTTAGGGTCTAAACGTTCATCCTGAAACAGAGAGCTTGCGGTTTCCTTCTCTGAGCACCAAAGCAAAAAGAACGGACCTGTAATTTCAGGGATTGTCTGTGTCACGCTTGCTCAGATTGTTCTCAATCTGTTCTCAGATTGTTCTTCTACTTAGTACTCATAGTCATCCATCAACATATTTCTATGCACAGAAATTATGAATAGTACATTACAGCTCTGGAAATTAACCCCTACTCCAGGCTGTTTCCATGCAGTTTCTGCTCCCATCTCACTTAGCAAATTTTCGACTGATCGGATATCGTGGTTCACACATCAGAGAAGAACACTTCACCCTCTCCAGTGGGGGAGGTGGGGGTGGGATCCTTGTTGGATCTATCAATGAAAGTCCAAGCAGATGTGTTTCAGATCATGAAAAAAAATTATGACCCCATCACCTTCCAAAAAAAGAGTATAATGTGTGCAAGACTCCATTTTGGAACTGATTTGAGTAGCAATGCTGAGATCAGAGGGCACTGTGTTAACTGTGATCTGTTGCTAAGCAGAAAAGTCGTATCTCTAGGTAACTTCATCGATTAGTTAATAATTTGCCATTCTGCCGTTCACAACAGTTTTCATCTCAGATCCAGGGTGGGGTCATTTAAGTACAATCATTTGTATTCTATTTCATTTCTCTGTAACAGAAGAATGCAATTTACTAGCAGTTGCTACGAAAACTTGACTGTTTTATTTATACATTTACCTTTCGCCGTGACCACTTCTCCAGAAACCACAATCCCACTCGGAAAAGATAAAAATCAAAAAGTTTATTTTCCGTATAATGCTTTGCAAATCACCTAATCGAGGATTTTTCTTGCCACTTGAACATGGATCATTATGCACATGAGGATGCACCATTTACGCTTAGATTAAGATTAAACCTGACGGATTGTCACTTCCAGTGGCTCCGTAATCATTGGAATTTCAAAATGGGAGAAAACAGCAGACAGGTGCAGCATCCTTCCCCCGATTCTCCACCCCAGAGATAATTTGGGCTGCACCGCCAAGCCTGGTTTTGACAGAGGACAGTCCCTCCCCTCCCTCCACACATCCAATTATGAGGCAGCTGATTGGCTGTCCTAGTTCTGCTGCGGGGAGGAAGTGTTTGGGAGGGCTGCAGCTGTCAGGCTGTCGGTGAGGGAGCGTAGGGGCCACGCTGCAGGTGAGGTGCGGCACCGGGGGAGAGGAGCGGGATTAATATTCGCCAGGCTGACGGGGAGGTTGGGCTGTGCTGCATACCGCTCTGTCATTATGTAACCCCCCCACCCAACTCCCCCAACACAATCACCCCACCCCTCACCCCCCATGAGCGAATGACTGTGTCTTATGGGACTGGAGGGACTCCACCACCCGCCTCTGTGTTGATGCTGCCTGTTCCTCGTTGCCTGCAGACATGCTGTAGCAGTTGGGTCTGACCGGCTCTCCCCCAAATACCAGCTGAGTGACCCCAGACCACCGGCCCCATTTCACACTGTGAAGCTCTACTTATTTTTCCCCACATTTGGCATCAATTAATCAATCAATCATATGGCATCACACTATTAGTTTTTTTTTGCAATCGATGGCCTGCTCTAGTGTGAAATGTGAAATAATCAGGAGATTTATGAATAAATGCAGTGTATGCAAACGAGAATCTGGATTCAGTTCCCACTCCACACTACAGCCTGAAGGCTCCCCTTTCCGAGCTACTTCTGCCATACAGAGCCCAGGGATCCTGATAAAATGATTCATAATTTTATTCCTGGACTGGGTACCTTATGTATAGTCAGGTGATAAAAACACCATTTCCTCTCTTATTGTGATCGCTGGAGGCCCAATACATTCGGTTCATTTCCAGCAAACTATAAAGGTTACCACTCGAGACAATCACATGAGATCAAAGGTGTGGGAATGGTTTGAACTGTGGGGTGGGAAGTATAGTATAGTATAGTGTAGTGTGTGTGTGCGTGTGTGTGTGTGTGTGTGTGTGTGTGTGTGTGTGCGTGCTTGTGGGAGGAGTGGTATGGGGTAAAATCCATTTCTCGGACTGTCTTTGTTTTTCAGCTTTGAGAAAGTACAGGGAACTGAATTATTTTGTTTTATTGGGTGAGGGGTGTGGATTGTCATGTGGCCCAGACACCCTTCACCCACTGTGCCTTGACATGAGATATTGAACTCTTTGTATAAAAAAAAAAAACAGACAAAAATACAAGGTCCACTTTACAATCTGCCAGTATGAAACAGATCCCAATCTCTGGGAAATCCACTGCTTTTCTACAGCAGTCTATTACCCAGAGTGCTTTGCTACTGTGGGGCCGTATCGGTTTGCTGAATCCCATCAGCTTGACCATTATAACAGGCCTCCTCTAATCCCTTTCAATTTTATTGGGCCCTCCTAGGATACCCAGTGAAATTTGTCCCACTCACCAAAATGACACAAATACTGAAAGATGTTGCCTGTTATGGAAAACAAAGTAAGACCGTTGGAGAGGGCAAGAAAAAGGCTCTAGGGGAAAGAGAGGATACGATGGAGAGAAATGCCAAGCAGGAATGGAAATTACTTTTCATGAAATAAAGTTTCTATCTGACAGTCTAAAGGACCCATAAATGAGAGACCCTGCTCATTTTCCATGGCTGGAAGTCGTCCTTTCAGTACGTACTCAGCAAAAGTATGAATCCGCTGTGACAATTTCATCTACACTAATGCTAAAGAGATTTTACAGGTCATCTGACAATATCAGTCTCTGTCTTCGGGGGTAATGGAGGTGATTAGTCTTCCTCAAGGGAGTAGGTTTGCCTATGGATGGTAGGGACATGTCCCTTCCAATATTTTGGGGAAGCCAGATTGCCCTTAAAAATATTTAGAGAGAGAGAGAGTCTGAGACCGTGACTGAGGGACTGGTGGAAAATTCAGAATGCTTGATACCGATAGAACAGAGAGGTGTGAAATGTACCTAATGGCCTCGTTCATTTATGCCCGAT
The DNA here is from genome assembly GCA_029721435.1 of Gymnothorax reevesii. Classification (NCBI taxonomy): domain Eukaryota; kingdom Metazoa; phylum Chordata; class Actinopteri; order Anguilliformes; family Muraenidae; genus Gymnothorax; species Gymnothorax reevesii. The sequence goes on along the minus strand of CM056574.1, from coordinate 22,604,480 downwards.
TTAAATACTCATGTATATTTGCATGCATATTTGTTGTTCGGTAAGGAGGTGTAGATTGTGAGGAAGACGCACGCTTCCATCCCCAGAAAATGTGCCAGTGATAATGCGGCGGGTGAAATGGACGTCTCGCGCTGCGTACACAGCTGCGCAGTCCCGCAGACTGGACACCTCGCGTGCAGCTGCGGGGACGCAGAGGTGCGGTTCGGTCAGGGCGAGCCACGCAGGGCGATGGTCTGCCTTTGAGCTGCGTGTTAATCATGTAACCTACTTCTCCACTGCAGTGGAGCCGTAGGTTACATGGCTAACACGCGGCACAGTAAAGATGCTCACTGCGCTGAGGGCACGCTGGAGGAATCCTAGGCTGTGCTTGCGATGCTGCTGCAGGCGTCTGTGTTCTTATCATCTCTCCAGATAAGCCATATTAGACCCAGTTGTAGAGGCTACATCTCCAAGAAAACCCATTAACGCATTCTTGCATTTGATTGGTTGAAACGGAGGGGCTACCTAAACTAAAAGTCAAGTGTAAAAATCTCTGCATGCAGGCTCAGAGGAGACGCAAGGGCAGGTGATGTACTCGCAACGCAATGGTGAGTTTTTTTTTTAATTATTATTTTTATGGCTGTCTGTCCGTACCAGTGGTCTGTATAGAATTCTGGTCCATACTCCATGCCTTAAGCACCGGCAAATATTTTTGTCTTTCTTTTTTCTCTTTGGCCACACACATAATTTTTTCCATGCCATAGGGGTAGATTTAGGTAGGGAGTTGCAAACATGGCAAGAATATCCTGACCAACTTTCGATAAATGGGGAAGACTGAAGAAATGCAACATTGTGAATGTGACATGCCTCAGTCCAATGTAATGTCAGTGCATCCGTGGTTGGCAGTTTAGTCTAATTCAAAGACCGACAGTGGTTTCATATAAAGTGTTTATTTTGGCTGTTGTCACATTAATATTGTGTCAAGCAAACAGTACGGCGTGCAGAATAAACAAGATTGTGAATTGGCTCACTAGCTAACTTCGCTATATGCTCACAATTAGTTACACTATCCACTCTACCAGAACTGAGCAGGTTTCATAAGTGCATGGAGGTTATTTGATGCAGTCTGCGAAGGCTGTGGAAAATGAACAAATTTCTAACATTTGCTGAGATTGAAAAACCTGCCGACGAGTGATGGAAACACAGAGGGTGCAGATGCATCTGAGAAAAGAAAAAGCGTGAGAAGTCCGCAGTCATAATCTATTTTCATGCAACTAGAGGTGAACTCTACCATAACACAGGTGAATCTGAAAAACTTCCATGCACTAGGACTTCAATTCTGCATGAAATCTCTGAAATACGCATTGATTGAATAATGACTGATCCGCATTCCATACATACATACATCCGCACACAGCAGAGGTTGATTAAAGACTAGGACTCGGCTATTAAATATAATTTTGTTTTGCCAAATTAAAATTCTCAATCTCCACTATTGTTATTAAGTGTAAGATTGCTGACTATGGTGTGAGATGTGATATGTGATACTAAAAAGCGTGAGACTCAAGCCGTATGCACGAGAGTTGACAGGTACGCCATTTTGAATGACGCTGATTTAAATGCACCAAATTACATGTCCAAATTAATGATTGTCATCTTACCTAAACGGGGAAAACTAGCAACACCCGATTGTGTGAGTGTTATTGTTAATTATGAATGATTGAGAGTAGGTAAGAACTAATAATTGTTTTAAAAGGATGTTCTGTGCCCCACCAGATTTTCAGTTCTCGCTACACCACTGTGGGAGTGGCAAGTATACTGATAACAGTCCGGGTCACTAACACATCAGCTGGGAAACGCGTATGCGCCGGAGCAAAAAAGTCGAAAAATAATTCCGCCTGCTGCGCGTACTCCGAGACCAGCGCCACTGCCCGACAATAAGGGGTTAAAGATGAAAATGCTGAATATCTAGACACGTTGTTTGCTGAAAGTGAGCTGACTTCCTTGGCCTTGAGGAGCTAGAAATTCTGATCTGGGGTGCATTTCCCAAAAGCGTAGTTGCTAACTAGGTTTGCAACTAACATTGTTCATCCATTCACAGTCATTTTTTCAAAAAAAGTAATTCCGCTCTAAAAAGGTTAAAGTAATTTCAGAGACCAGAAAATTGGCATTATGCGCTGAGACACTCTGGCGAGAGCAGTAATTGCTGAATACTGAATGTCATGCTCAATTATAGCAGAAGTATTGCTCTTTCTGTCAAATTTTGACCGCTTTTACCCCCTGAGAAACTGGACAAATCACTTCTGTAACTCGTGTGAATGGCAAGATTCTGTTCATTAAGTGATGTTCAAAAATCTGACTAAACAATGAAAATAATTTGACAGGAGACACTCTGTGATGTGTATCAGCGGCAAGTGAGGCAGCGATCTGATAAAGACGTGTGATTGAAGGGAAGTGAACAATGTCAATGCGTGAATTTACATCAAGGCCCATGACAAATTGAACGTGGCTTGAGCGACGTTTCATGAACAGACTTCCGATGGTTGCTAAGGAGACTCTGTTTTCCACAGGACTATGTCCATTATGACCTTTCCCGTTCAGACATCATTGATGAACGATGGGCAGGTTTTCCAATGGCACCTGCACAGACGGCTCCCACAAGTCATTGATGGATCAAATATCAGAGGGGACATTACTGCTTATCATCCCAAGGCACCAGTGTGGGTTTGATTCGATTGCGTATGCTGAGCAAGGAAATAGCCTAACCTTTATCGCACCCCTTCCTCCCTCAACTCTTCAAAGCGAACCTACTGCCCTTGAGGTGATGAATTTAGGGGTGAGTTTTGGGTCATGTACCGCCACCTGTCTTTCACTCATGGCCAATGACAAGCAGACGGCTCAGCGTCTCGTCAAAGATCAGGTCAAGGAAACTGCCTGACCCACCCCCCACCTGCTGCTCGTGTCGTCCTCATGGTTGACGTTGGGGGGGATGGGTGTCAAATGGATTCCGTGGGGATTGGTAGAAAGTAAAGAACAATGCCGCAGTTTCCTTGCCCCGGCTCTTAAGGACCTCTGACTGAACTCGTTGCTGCTTTAATTGATCCAGATTCAGCTCTTGCCTCAAGTTTCCTCCAGGCTCTAATTCATTCATCCACTCTCACAGAACCTGCTGTTTGCTGACCCTAAGGGACTGGCACTATTGTTTTCTATTTCTTTAAAGAACTTTTTTTTCTTGTTGAGAATGCGTAATTCATATTCCTGAGCAAAAGAGCAGCCTACGTGGAAGTCATTGTAAAAACGTACAGCACATAATACAGTTCATTTTTATCTGTTGTACTGAAATTGCATATTAGCGGCCCAAAGGCTAATTAGTACTAGTATAACAAAAGGCACTGGCACACCTCACCGGATAAAGTTGATGAATTGCGGTGTTCTGAGACAATAGAGAGATTTGAAATAGCATTGAAGAGAGACCACATTAACGTCCCCCAGGAAGGTCCAGGATGGTGTTTAATAGCCTGGCAAATGACCATTTGACAAAGGAACCGTGGGCGGGTTATGGGCAGGTTAAATGGCTGAATCACTTAAAATCAAATACATCTCATTCTTTCTTTCCGCGGACACTGAGGCTACAATAATGAAATCCCTCCACAGAGTCCATGTATAATATAGAGATGACGGGAGACAATCTAAGACTCACACCAACCCTCAAAGTCAATGCTGAAATGCCTTTTCTCTTCTTGTATTTTTTTTTCTTCCAGTGGTTGGTCATTATGAGGAGGACAAAGTAGATTCTCGCTGTTTCATTCCCAACGGCATCAATACTTCTCAGGTTAAGGTTAGGTGAAACCCTAAAATTCTCCAAAATAAATATCATTTTTCATTCTCTTCTCAATATCACTTCTCAGAATACATTCCTGGTGGCTTTTGAAGGCATTATAACTGAACATTGACAATATCTGGTGGGTACATTGATGATACTTGGTCAAAAAAACATTAATCTAACTTTAAAATGGATTTTCTCTGAAAGGGAATTTCCGCCACATAAATACAAATATCTCGAGAACGAGTGAAGATATCCATGTGAAATTTTCTCACTCTGATCTATGTTTTGAGCCAAAGAAAACAGGAATATACAGGTTGGGGTGTCTTAGACACCTCAGCGTAACCACATTTTGAGGTCCCCTTCTAGACCCCCTAAATATTTTATTTGTCGCAAATCCTTTGGCTCAAAAACCTTCAATATGATGTCCATAAAGTGTGTACAAAAATTCAAATCAATACATGGAATGATTTTGAGAAAAACTGGAATTATGTATTTCTACATATCGGGTGTCGGCCATCTTGGATCATGTGACCTAAATAGCATAATTACGTAAATTCTTAAAAAAATGCTTTCTTTCATCATAGCCATCAACACTGAAACCTTAAATCCAGTCTTTATTCAAAATCAAAGAAATTTTCACTTTGGGTTACACCTAACCTTAAGTCTCCTCCCATCAAAAAAAAAAAAAACAAATGTGCCCTTTCATCTGAGAAAAGCTGCCCACATGACAAAAGTTCAGTGCTAGTACATGGAAGAGCTGTATAATGCATAAATCTGATAATATATTTATTAGCGTAAATGGAGCTTTAGCATTAGTTCAGTAAGGCACGGAAGTCAGGTCTAGTCATGAGCACCTTTCTGCCCTGTTATTCTTGACCTCAGCATCTGCCCCCCCAGTTCAGGAGCTTTCATAACCAGGGCTCCTACGCTGGCTGACTGCAGATCTGCCTCTCATCTCCGCCGCCTCCCCAGCCTCTTTCTCCATAAAAAACATTTTTCATCGAAAGCAGCATCTGTCCATATTGTGTTCATTATTTTAAACATCCTGAATCGAAAAGCTCAGCTGGGTTTTGTTCTTGGAGACTGTCTGTGTCGTGCTTGATCAGATTTTTCCAGAGCATCACCTGAGCAGCGTCACCACCAAACTCAAATGCATATCATTCAATAAAAAATGGTTAAATCTGACCGGAGTGTCTAGCCTGGATTGCTTTGGTTGCAGTTGAGAATAACATAGACAAAAAATGCACGTATGCGCACGCACACAAATCCATCCAGAGAAAGCCAAACAAAGGGACAACCTACAACATCAATGCTGTTTTCTCAGTATGACTCACAGACTGCATAAAGTTCTGAACACTTTCATGACCAACAAATTTTATGTCATGCACTAGATTATGAAGCAAAAATGTCCTCAGAAATACTTACTTCACTTTCAGTCCAAACTGCGAGTGCAGCTGCATCTACGCTCGACCTGGGGAAATGAAAGCAGGATGCTCCTGAATGCTGCATTCAAAGTCCTGAGAAAGGACGAGTTCACAGAGCACTTCCTCAAGCCGAAAAATAATACGCCGCCACGGTGCTGATTGTAAAATATTATGATCACTTTTTTTAAATTAACTGCACTGGTAATCAAGGACTCTTGATTTTATCTGATATAATTGAGGGTCTGTTCATGGGCCACGCAAAAAATAAAATGGAATAATAAATAGCTAAAATAAATGCCAATGAGCGATGCTGCTGCCGCTGATTTCTGAATTAACTTGGATAACTGCATTGCTCTTTATTCCTCCTCTCTCTCCCACACACTCTCTCAATTACGCTCATTCTCTGTCACACACACACGCACCTGGTGTAGTGACTGCATATGTCTGATTACTATTTCACTTAGAAAAGTTGAGCAGCTGGGCAGATTGCCTCTTAAAACAAAATCACCAATCTGTAGTCGATGGTTAATGGCTCTCTGCCCTTTGGACCAGGAAGTGCTAATTTTTTGGGGGTCTGCCCAGGTAGAATATCACATGTCCTCTGTATTGTATGTTTCTAAAGGGTCCATTATTGTGAATATCACTTTTTCCTCGTCCTTACAAAAATACTTTGGTCTCTACCTAATATCTGGCAAAATATGCAAAACCAGCGCCTTTCCTAAGAAACGATGCACTTGCATGACCTGTTTTAAATCTGCATCGTTATCAGCGTATCTCGGATATTAATTTAAAAAGTACAGTTGAGCACAGACAGGTTTCCATTTTGGTTAACAATGTTCACTTTGGGGCCGGGATTAGGCTGCCAACTGGAGCAAAGCTGCCATTCAATGATTCACTCTCTGTACAGTGTGTGGTTACTGAACAGAGAAACTAAGAGGCTGGAGGCTGGCTGAATAGGTATGTTTGGGGCACATCAGGCTTCAATACCTTGTCTTTGACACCAAGAAAGTGCCTTAATTTTGTGGTTTTGGGGGGGCGGGGGGTGCAGGGGTGATGGTAGTTGTTCTCTGGCCTCTCAAGGCCTGCAGGTAGATGCTTATAGACAGGCCATATCCAAGCAGGGCAGGATATCTAGTTTCATCCTTGCATCTCCATACTCCAGTGTTGTCGCTCTGCCCGAGGTTTAAGATAGATAGCGAGACTAATAACACTCTGCAAATCAAGCATTTTGAGACCAATTTAGGTCTCTGGTAAATGTCTTAATGAAAAAAAGGTCAAACTGTTTCAGACTTTAGCTGACTTTAGGCCATTTTAGCTGCTACATCAGATGCGCTAATCTGGAGTGACTTACTGTGAGGCTGCATTTGAAAATGTGCTTAAATGGGAAAAAAATCCAAAACCTTTTTCTTTTTTTTTTCCCAGTTTTGCTGGTTGTGCAGCAGTTTCAGAAAAAAAAACACTAACATTTGAACCAATTAAGCTTACCTCAGTGGTCATAAAGAGAAAGAAAAGGGGACTGAGAGAGAGAGACAGATGAAAAGCAGTAAATAAATATGTGCTGCAAGCACCATAATTCATTGGACGGCGACATGTGTTTTATTTTTATTTTGCTTCCGTTCTCCAGAAGGCTACGTACATTGTGTTCACCTTTGTGTTTAACTGAAGGATGTTTCCATCCGTATTCGACAAAGAGTTTAGAAAAGACAGCTCCTTTTGTGTATAGTCCCCCTATTTGCAGGTGCATAAAATACTGCACAGTTCAACATAATATAAGAGAATAATTTTTAATATTTGGTCACTGCCAGGCCTGTACTGCAGCCATCTTCAAGTCCTGCTTGTTTCAGAGACTTTTTGCCGTCCGTTTCCTCTTGAAATGCTCCTCCTGTCGGCCGGTACTCCTTTACCCATCCTGCCCTGCATCAATCATTCAATTATCTGTTGATCACTTTCCTGATTATCCTCACCTGCATCCTTTCAGTTAATCTCATTACTCATTAGTATTTATGCCTTAGTTTAGTCTCACTTGGGCAGGGTAGGCTTCTCGTCTGGTTTCCCTGTTTATGTTTACTGCACTTCCCTTTATGGTCTCCTGATGTTTGCATTAGTTTAGTTTCTCCCTCACTTATTATTAATAAATTCCACGTCACTGCACACGGGTCCTTCTCTCCACTCCGTGACCTGGCGCCCTCCGTTACATCTTGAGGTGTCAGGGTGTCAGCATATTTCATGCATGTTCAGTTGGGTTCAGATATGGTAATTGACTCATCCAACAGAATAAAAAGAACAAAAAAAAAAAAAAAAAGGCTCATTCCCCATGAATTTTGCTGTTTACAGCAGATGTCTGTTCATCTGGACTGGCACTCAAGCTCTCAAGTTTCGTATACAATGACTGTATGTGTTCTCTCGGTGTATTGGCAGTTATACAAAGGATACATGTTATTCCTTTTTCTTTTTGGAACAGTTTTTCTGAACCATCTTCGTCTTGCTCATCGGTAATGATTATAATTTTGTCACACTTTCTCTGCTGAGTGTTGGTTACTTGAAAATTGCTCCACTTTCTTGGCAGAGCTGTTTAATGGGGCCTTGAAAATTAGCCTTGAAGTACCGATGAAATAAGCACCCTCGAAATAATAACTATATACCTTGAAGGACACATTCCGTTAGGTAATTTTCCATCAGTCCATTAGCAGGAAATTGGTGTCTCAGATGGCAGGTTCCTTTCTTTTAAGTCGAGCTTTGAGTTGAGCATGTTGAACTAGAGCATGTCAAAGCTATTGCAAAAAGTAAGCTAACAGTTTTATTTAAATTAAAACAATGGTATATGTTTGTTAGCCGCGCTCTCACGCGATTGAAATTCACTCGTAGATAGCCATTCCTGCTATTCCAATTTTATTTTTTCTGCACCATTGCACCAACATTTGGCTGGTGATGATGGGATTTACGAAATGAACCAAGTGCGACAACCAGTAGAATACAAAAAGGAGGCTTTATTTCTGAAGGGGGAAACTCCCCAACAGAGCTGGCAACAGTACAATGTCCGCAATCCAAAATCAAAGTCCAATGGGCGTAATCCGGAATCAAAACCAGGGCACCAATCACAAAATCCGTAGTCAGGCAAAAAGAGGTCGATAAACAAGAATGCGGTACAATACAGGGAATATGCAAAGCTCGTAGTCTGGCGGTCCAGTCAGAAAGATAAATCACTAAGAATCAAGGCGTAAACAAACGTTGCACCGGAAGCTGGGAAGAACGATCTGACACTGGAAGTGCACCAACATACATCTTAAATTCACATCTGGGGTGAACACATGACCAGGAAGAAACAGGTGTAATCAATGATACAATAATCAGGAGTGACACATGAGGAGTAAATCTAATTACATGAATTTGTCAAAAGCCAAAACGCAGACAGGGATCACAAGACAAACCTATGTACAAAACAACAGCTCCGGTTAAGGAGTACTAAAGTGTATAGATTTAAGAGAAGGAAAGCATAAAGTATTAGTGGAGATCCACAGAAAACTGGAGCAGAGATAATTAGGGATAGGCAAGGAGGCGGAGACTAGAATTGAGCGACTGCTGAGAGATCGTTAGTCAATTAGTATGTGCAGCTATACAATCCCGAGTGCTTATTTATAAGTTAGTAAAAATATACAATGTTAATAAGGGTTAGCAATTAAGCGAAAACAACAAACTGTTAGTATGGGTTCGTAGATAGAAAAAGAGAGAGGAAGGAAGAACACGAGATAATGAAAGAAGGTTGAAATCCAGAAACCAATAAATCACCCGAATGAGTGGCACGCAAGACAAGGGACCGTGAGCAAAGATACACACATGACAAGACAGTGGATACAAAGTGAAAGGCATGGAAACATGGCATGAAATCTATGAATAACTAAAACATGGAAAATAATAAAACATGAAAATCCAAAATACCAATACACAATGCATAATCCTAAGAATAGTCAGACATGAGCAGAGGACAAGAATATGTGGGTCAATCAGAATCATGACCTAAGGCCAGGCACAGAACTTAAACAAGGCATGAAAAGAATCACAGAATCCCAGAACATGTGATTGGAATCTTTGACCCCCGCCCCCACCGCCGCATTGAGGGTCTTTACTGACTGAAGCACTCAGAACCCAGATAGCAAGCTCCTCCGCTCTGGATCTGCCGCGGATCTGCCCCGGCTCCAGCTGATCCGGGGCAGATCCGGAGCGGAGGAGCTTGCTATCTGGGAAGTCCTCTCTATTTTTCTCAGTGTGTGCGCTCTGGCATATAAATGCTGTGCTCCCACAGCAAGAAAGGAAAGATAATTCATGAGTACAAATCAGTTGAGGGTACTTGTGCATGGAGCTGGATGGCAAATGCATATTTTTTGGCCTCTTATGTGTTCGTGCAGGGTTCAGAATGAAAACTCAGTGGCCAGTTGAGGCTCTTACTTCTCAACCCCACAGCAAGGACAGAAGAGCTCAGAGTGTTTTCCAAACTTTTGTCCGCACAGTAGGGCCAATACAGTCAACCTGCCCCTCTGTCTTTCATGGTGAAAAGGTGCAAACAATACACTGTACACACAGAGCCTGGAGGCCCGTAATCATTCGATTAGAGCCTTGCAAGTTCTTGTTAAAAAAGAGGCACAGCCAAATTATGGAAATCAATCAAATAAACTTAAAGAAATAAACACAATGATGGCATGCATGCAGAAGCTACGCTAGCCAAGGCTCACTGTTTCTAACCACAATCACCAGCTTTTTTGCTGCCACCAGCTTGAGCTGCAGCCCAGGGCATTAATGTGTCAAAAGTAAGCCGCGATCAGCTAATCCTCGCCCCTCCTCTGACCCAATTCCATGGGTGCATTTGAATTTTCTTAAACAGGTAATCTTTTTCCTTTCTTCTCTACCATTTCTTGAACTTGATAGGAAATGCAACAGGGTCAAAGGAAAGTTGTAGGGAGATTTAAGCAGTAACTTGGGACATGATTGTGGAAAATGAGATGTCCAATGTCTTGAGCACAATGGCAAACTAATGACAAATACAATTGCTACAGCTGCAAAGGTTTGTGGTCCATAATCAGTCTTGTTTCTTTGCTGGACAGATGCAACAAAGGAGCTAATTGGCTCCAAAAAAACCTTTGGTGAACTCACATTTTCAATTAAAGTACATAGTAGCTGCTGTCAAAAATGATAAGCCATTATTTTTAAAAAATTTATTTACACCGTGTTATCCGCATTAAAATTGTGCAAAATCAAATCATAATTCTAACTCCAGAATCTGCTATCGCTGCCATAGAAAATAACTGTTGAATCAAACAATAGGAAATTTTTGCCCAGACGCGCGTGTGATGTTTTGAAGGCTGGAATGTCTCTCGGGTGTGTCGAGTCACAGTGTAAGTATTGAAAGTTGCGTTGGCTATGACTTTTGCCTTGAGAGATTCCAGTCATTTAAATTACGACGGGTCGTTTGCTGGAAATCTGTATTCAACCCTCAACTATGCCGCAAAGCGCGGCTGTTGGGTATTCTAACGAAATGGGCAATCTGAACCAGACTGACGAGCCTTATCACCATTTTACCTTTTATTTCAAAAGACCTATAACTCAGGTGACATAGGTGTCTTCTTCCAGTGGGACGAACATGGTGGCTTTCTCGAGCTGTCTTATACCCAACATTTACACAGTTTGCACCGTGCAAAAAAAAAAGGGCTTATCTTTTTTGATAGCAGAGATTACGTACATTTAGCAATGTAACTGTACTATAGTTTTTCTTTTCCTTTAAATAGGGAATCAGGATTTCCGGTTCATGTCGATAACAAGGAAGGCTTGCAGATTCATAAGATACTTTGGATGCACCTAAAGTAAGTCACTAAAAAAAAAAAAAATCTATTCTGATGGTCTGATGACTCAAAGGTCTCGAAGAGATTATTGAGGTAGCGTTGAAATAAATTTAAAAAAGGTTTTCCCTGATTGTTGGGTTGTGTTTTGGTTGTTTGTTTGCATTTTACAGATTAGCATTGCAGGTCATTGCATCACGCATAAGTAAAAGCCAAAATTCAAGGATTGTGGAACTTAAGCTGCCAGCTGAAGAAATAGGTGGTGACGTTAGGCTCTTACAGTACAGCTCCTGTATTCACCCTGTTTTAAATATAGACATGCTACATGTATTTCAAAATCCAAGCCTAGCATAATTGGCATTTGCATGAGAATAGTTTTCTTTTTTCATGAGGAATCTGATATTGTTCAGCTGCAACGAAGAAATTAAAGGAAGTGGAAACGTATTATATTTTATCAGGTAAAAATGGGGATTCCAGCAGCAGCACTTTTTCTTTCAGAGAAATAATGAAAAAAAAAATACGGAATATTAAATTCATCACAGATTTCTTTCCTTTTCTTTTTTGTTGAATTTATGAAACCAGTGGATCAAAGTATTTGTAATGTTCAAAAAAAGTACAAAATGGAGAATAGCATCAGAATCATTACAGTGCTTTGAGGCTCTGTATTGCAAAGACAGGGACATGTGACTCTGAACGATGGAAGCGTAGGCAGTTTAATCTGCCAGGGAATGATGGGGGGGGGGGGGGGGGGGGGGCACAGGGTAGGTGAGCTGCTGGGTTGGGGGGACCATCAAGGATTCTCATACGTTGAGAGAAAATGTTCATTTCTGCTTAGAAGTGGGCAGGACGAAAAGGGCAAATTGCGAGATAATGAATCATACATCAAAAAAGTGTTCATGTATAATTCCATGTCCTCACCTTCATTTTTTGAACCACGGATGGAAATGTATGACCATCCCTCTGAAAGGTCTTATTTACTTTTGTACAAAGCAATCATTGAATACAGCATTCGAACCAATTGTGAAACAGCATTGAGTATGCTTAATAGAAAATGACTACAAAAACACATAAAATCAACTGAAGCCCTACCATAGATTTTGTACTGAGTCTATTTTTGGCAATAAGTGCTCAATCAATTAGATCTGAAGTCAGCCTTTTCAGACAATAAAAGGAAAATAGGCATTAAAGACATACATTCACAAGTAGAACAATTGCTGTACTTATGGCGCGTCGTCTGACTTTCCTCAGTGACAATCACAAAGAAATGTATCCATGGAAACCAGTGCCCTGATGTAAGCCAAAGCACCAAAGCCAGTACTGGAAAAAAAAATAAAAATTCAGAGACATTGGGCTATTTCTGTGTAAAGCCAACAGTATCTACCTCAGCCTGACTTTTTGAGTGATAAATGCTGACAGGTCAACAGTGACTGAATGTAGCTTGACAGTTTATGGAGAGGGTTAGCTCCTGCCAGGTCAGTCCGCACCTCGGTCTTTCACACAAACAACTGCGCGTTTAACAACGCCTCTTTTGATTGGAATGTAATCAAAATGAAAGTCTCAGAACTGCCTAATTACGGTGAAAGCTTGTATCTTTTTGGAAATGAAAAAGTTTGAACTGAAGTGTACATGCATGTATGTACTACTCAACAATACTCAGTAAATCACTGATGGAGTTCGTTTGCTCCCAGGTCTCCACCAATAACAAGATCGTTACATATTACTCGTGAAGCATTGTGCATTTGCTTGGGTTGGTCTAAGATAATAATTATGCTTTTCTATCTGATGCCATTTATGAATTCAGAATTTAATTGGTGAATTCAATAAGGGCCCAAGCCTACACATTTTCGACATGGAGTTTGGCCTTGATTGAATTCACAGTTTCAGTTGTTGACTTTAAATAACTTTGTTAGTTTAGTGACCGTTTTGTGGAATGGATTAGTTGTAATGTTCATTTCCTTGTTCCCAAATCAAAGAAAACAGACATAGACATACACCCAAAATCCTGCTGCCCATGTTCCCTTTGCATAAACAGTCTTGTAAAAGTAATTCAGCCTCCTTGAGTTCATAACAGAGACATTTTCCTTTACACCTTTGCCCTCGTACCCGCATATTCTCCCACATCCCTTTGTTTGACTTTTTTTTTTCTGGAAAACAGCCTAATAAAAGTAAGAATAGTAGCTTCAAGGATAACAATTTTTCTTCTTCTTTAATATGGGAACATGTGTGCCACTCTTTCAGATTCCTGAATGTGACTGGACTCAGTCTGGAGCAACAAAAGTGAAGGACCCTCTCCAAGAACATGTCTGAGTGCTTTCATAGAGCAAAGATATAGAAAATCTTGAGTAAAAAGGACTGGGGGCATTTCAGGATTTGTTCCAGCGGAGAACTACTACTCTTGATTCAACTGATTGAAGATATTGACTAAAAGAATCAGGTTTTTGAGCAAGCATTGTACCCCAGCAAAATCTATGAAGCTTGTGTGTGGTAATGACTGCAGGATGGCAGGTCGCTGAGTGCAGGAGCGATGTCAGCGGGTGGAGGATCAAAAACCTGGTAATGGGGTTCAATTTAAGGAATGGCAGTGATATTCCACACTGTCAAGAAAGTTCAAAAGTAAAAATGTTAACCGCTGACATTTGAATCTGCCACCTTTGTACAGGATGAGGTCCTTTCTCCCAAACCCTGACTCTCATCTCCCACCCACACCCCTGACAGATGAGGGAAGGAAGCTGAGCCACTAGAGTAAGTTCAAAGCTCTCAGTCCTGTACAGTGTGCAAATTCTGCTTCTGCAGGAAAACCTCCGCAGCACGGGGCTGAGATGGATTCAGCTCGCAATTACTGCTCCTCAATTACCTCCCACTGCCTGACCTACACAGCCTAATGCTGTCATCACTGTCCCAGTCCTCTGCTGATAACTACAGCCTCGGGCAAAAAATAAGACCTTGATGTACTTGAAACATTTTTTTCAGCCAAAGCCAACATCAAACTTTTCTTCCGTCACTTCAGACAGAGTTGTGTCACCATCTTTTTCTTATCGGCGCTGACTGTAATATTTGTGAATTTTTTTTTTAAAGTACATCTATCCATTTTATGAGATTAGTGTCTAGTATTTTTTGCCATAAAACTTATTTGATTTTTTGACTGTGATCCAGGCAGTCAGGCATATTTGAGAATCAGGCTGAGGCACAGATAACGGCTTCAATCCAGAGCCATGAGTGTGAATGTAACGGCATTTTATTATGTGCCTGACTCTGCCAATCAAAACCACAGAGTGAAAGTTAATGTAAAGTGATATTTTACCTCTTTCTGCTTGATATTCATCCAGGTGGGAACATTTTCAATTACGAAGCTTGTCAGGACCGGCAGATGTTTGAGTGAATGGCAAGTTTCATGGAAAACTGACGGTACCACAGTTCATCATTAAACACAAGCAAATTGACTCGAATCCTCACGGTGCACATCTTAGAACTGAAAATGATTGGTTTGCACTGCAGAGAATGCAGAGAAGTGAGGCATTTTACATGGTCTCATTGAATCACGGTGAGTCTCCTGCTTAATTCATTGGCTGTCAGGGGTGGTGGCAGGAAGCACAGATCTGTCCCCCTGACCAAACTGCTGCAGCCTATTTCAATGAAGGTGATGCGATCGTAACTGAGAGTTAGTGTTGTATGAAATGTCTTGAAAAGTTTGATGAATAAAAAAGAGGGAATGAAAAAAAATCTTCCTGTGCTCTAAAGCCTCGGTCACAACCGGACGCACAGATTTTTTAATCGTGCGTTCTTTGCGTTTTTTGCCATAGGTGAGAGTCGTAGAGGACGTGGAGGTAAAATAGAAGAAGTAGCAGTGAACTCGTAAGGCGGGAGTAAGAACGACGTAATCGTGCTGTGCTGTCCTTGAGGGTGACATAAGAAGTTTGCAGCAACACTCTTGCGATTTGGCACGTGCACGCTTCGCAGAAGTAGTAAGGAGGACGTGCGGCAGTCTTGCAACAGCTGCGCATACCTTTATATGCCCCAGCCTTATTCGAACGTTCTATTTATTTTGTACCTTGTGTGTGCGCCCGTCTACTCTCACACTCAACGGTAACTTGGGGTCGACTTGCGTCCACCTTGCAGCGACAAATGCGTCTTGGACAAAAGGTTTTATTGTTCTGGCCAGTAAAAAAAAAAAAAAAAACATACACCTGACCTGCGTGTTCCTCGCGTGCTCCTAGTGTCGGGAGCAAGGGAAACTTGCTCTCTGGAAATCGAAGAGTTTTTTTTGGTGCATGATCAAAATCCATCATACGTGCTGTCTTCGAACTCAAAATTTCACAAGAAGAATCTGTGTGGCCCATGAGTTCCTTGGCGTTTTTGGCTGTAGATACGCCGTAGAGTGGAAGTACGGTCGGTTGCGATTAGGGCCTAAATGAACACAAACCTGACAGGGGTCATCACTGAGTTTGAGTAAGATCAGAGAGAAAGGTCATGAAAGTGAACAATGGCCCAGAGCACAGAAATTTTGCAATTGTACTGTATTCAAGCAGACAATAGCACTTGCAAAAAACAATCCTATCTCTGTTAGCACCCTGCAGATATACTGCCAGAGAGAATGAAACTTGGAATCTTACCTGTAAAATTCACTTTAGAATACATTCAACTCATCAAAAATTCTGTTAAAACTAAGCAAGAGGGAAAAAAGGAGCCCAGTCTCATCCTGACATGTCATATATTGATGCTACCTGACCAAGCATCAATATACAACGCAAACGGACACTTTTGTATGGGGTGCCGAATGGGACATTTTATGCTATCATTTTTCACAATTTTTTTTCCCACATTTAACAAAAAATATCCTTTTTATCTCACATTTAACGAAAGAAATGTTCATTATTCCCACATTTATAGACTTTGAAGTGGAAAGCTTATATGTTAAATGTGATGCGTAAATGTTAAATGAGCTATTCCAAAATTAATTATATAAGATAAAAGTTTTTTTATTTAGTGGTTTCTATTATTTAGCTGCATGTATAAACATTTAACTAAATACATAATTAAAAGTATAAACATTTAGATAAATGTATAAAGCAGTTAGCTAAATAGCCAGAAACATTTAGCTAAATGTTTCATACTTTTACTTATATGTTTAGCTAAATGTGCGAAACATTGAGCTAAATATTTAACTAAATGTTTGAAACATTTAACTAAATGTATAAAACATTTAGATAAATGTATGAAACATTTAGTTAAATATTTAACTAAGAGTATAAAACATTTAGTTAAATTTATGAAACATTTAGCTAAATATATGACTAAATGTATAAAAAATTTAGCCAACTGTATTAAACATTTAGTGAAATAATTAAATAAATGTGGAAAACATTTAGCTAAATATATGAAACATTTAGCTAAATATTTTACTAAATGTATAAAACATTTAGCTTAATGTGTGAAACATTTATTTAAATATTTTGCTAAATGTTTCAAACATTTAGCTAAATGTATGAAACATTTAGTTACATATTTTACTAAATGTTTTATACTTTTATAAATGTTTGAAACTCATGTTAATGAGCTCCACCTCGAGGCGGAGTTTTCCTGTGGCTTAGTAGATAATGCTGCACTGGTTGTGAAATATGAATGTGTTTGTCCTGGATCGAATCCAATCTTTGCAAGTTCTCGTGCTAGCTGCATATAACTGATGTTGCGCAGCTCAGCGATTTTTAGGTTTATGGGGCAGGTGCTCTTGTATATAATTTTTGAAACTGTGCATTGTTGGTTTGTGCAGGATCATATTAGGCTACACGTCAACTGAGCTGCATTAAACGAGCAATCAGCTCATTAATAACATTGGCATTTCTTGGTACAAGCAGTTTGGTACTTGTACATTTAAAGTGCAGATATGGAGGATTGCCAGTTTTACATGGCAGAATAGCAGAGAATCGTTCAAATATTTCAGCATGCAGATATGGCAAATAGTCGTTGAAACTAGCCTATGTTAGTTTGAAAACGCAAATTTAACTAACTATGAACTTCAATGTTGATACTCTATTCTGCACCCCTGGTTAATATTGAAACATTCAAATCAGAACAAAAGATCAACGGGACTTCAATCGTATTTCAACCTCTATGATACAACAGCAAACTATGATCAAAACTTCCATGTTGATTTAAAAAAAAATGTCCTGCTTTATCTACAGCCAGGACAAATGATAAGAATATCAATGAGCCTAGCATTATATAATTGAACATTAGGCACTATCTAATGCATATGTAAATGACAACGGGCAAGTTTATATCAGTTTTTTTAAGTATATAGTTTGTTGAAACAAGTTTAGTCAGTTTTATTCTTCGCTCCTGAGCTGTCTGGCATCCAGAGTTATCCATCCAGCTTGGAGTGTATAGCCTGACCATTTCAGAACGACCAAGACAAGGGTGAATTAAGAAATTGTCCCCACCCTCATTGGCTCAGTTAGTTGCAAAAATATATAATAATAATAATAATAATATTAATTACAATTAAAATCAGTATTTTTTTCAATGTCGTTATGCTGTCTGGGACAGCATGTTTCCATGTACAAATAGCACGGAAAACAAGGACTGATAAAAGATTGCGAGAATCATTGTATAGTGCTAAAACGAGACCTGTTCTCTATACCGACCCTGATGGTTTTGTGGTTACAGCTGCGAACAATCACGCCGAGTCCTCGTGTTCGCAACCCGGGGCTAATACTTCTTAACCTATACTACAACCGTCAGGGTCGGTATGAAGAACAGTCGATCTTTACAATAATTGCCCCAGTCTTTTCCAGTTCTTATTTTTCCGTGCCATTTGTAATTGGAAAGATGCGGTTCTAGACAGCGTAACAGCATCGAAAAAATTTATTTTTATTGTTTATTTTAATTTTGCAACGAACTGAGCAAATGAGGTTGGGGCAAATTTCTAAATTCATCCTTGCCCAGGTAGTTCTGAAATGGTTGCGCTACGCTCCAAGCCAGATGGATGACTCTGGACGCCAGGCAGCACATGAGCGAAAAATAAAGCTGACTAAACTTGTTTCAACTAACTAAATACTTTTTTTTTTTTAAACTGAAATAAACTTTCCCGTTGTCATTTATGTATTAGATAGTGCCTAATGTTCAATAGCATAAAGCTAGGCTTATCAATATTTTGTATCAATTGTCCTGGCTGTAGATAAAGCAGTATTTTTTTTAATCAACATGGAAGTATTGATCATTATTTGCTGTTGTATGATATAGGTTGAAATACGATTGAAGTCGCCCCGCAGCGAGGTAAATTGGGGGCAACGGATTGGCTATCTGCCCCGCAACGGGGTTGACAAGAGAAGCAGTTCTGCTATTTGCCCCGATAACAGAAGCAATTCTGCTATTTCCCCCGCAGTTGGGCCAATAAGAGATTTCATTTTATAATCCGCCCTGTTCTCTGATCTTTCGTGCTGAACTGCGGAATGGCCTCTGCCTTCAATATTAACCGAGGGTGCAGAATCAGAGTTCATTGTTAATTAAATTTGCGTTTTCGAACTAACATTTTAAATGACTGTTTTTCATATCTGTATGCTAAAATATATGATGATTTTCCGCTATTTTGCCATGTAAAACTGTTTTCCACTGTTGAATTGAAGGCTGGCAATCCTCCATATCTGCACTGTAAATGCACAACAAATACCAAACTCCTTGTACCAAGAAATGCCTATGTAATTAATGAGCTGAGGGCTCGTTTTCCCCAAGCTCAGTTGACTGGTAGCCTAATATAATTCCGCCCAAACTAACAATGTACAGTTGCACAAATTATATACAAGAGCACCTGTCCCATAAACCAAGAAATCACCAAGCAGCAAAAAAGCCAGTGATATGCAGCTAGCACAGCACTAGCACAGATTGGATACGATCCAGGACAGACGCATTTACAAACAGCGCAGCATTATCTGCTGGGCCACAGGAAAACTCCACCTGGAGGTGGAGTTCATTAACAGGAGTTTCAAAAAATGATAAATGTATAAAACATTAAGATAAATATTGAAATAAATGTTTCATACATTTAGCTAAATGTTTTAATACATTTATTTAAATATTTCACTAAATGTTTTCGACATTTAGTTTAATATTTAGCTAAATATTTCCTATATTTAGCTAAATGTTTTATACATTTAACTAAATGTTTTGATAAATGTTACATACATTTAGTTAAATATTTAGTTAAATGTTTCATATATTTAGTTAAATATTTAGCAAAATGTTTCACACATTTAGCTAAATGTTTTGTACATTACACTTAACATATAAGTAAAAGTATAGAACATTTAGCCAAATGTTTCTTATATTTAGCTAATTGCTTTATACATTTATTTAAATGTTTATACTTTTAATTATATATTTAGTTAAATGTTTATACATTAAGCTGAATAATAGAAACCACTAAATAAAAAAAAACTTTTATCTTACATATTTAATTTTGGAATAGCACATTTAACATTTACGCAGCTCATTTAACATTTAAGCTTTCCACTTCAAAGTTTATAAATGTGGGGTAAATGAACATTTCTTTCGCTAAATGTGAGAAAAAAATGATTTTTTTTAATAAATGTGGGTAAAAATGCAGTGAAAAATAATAGCATAAAATGTCCCATTTGGTGTTCTTATTTGATGCTAATTTGAAACGAACCCTACCCTCTAACTCCTAACCCTTTACCCAAACCCTAATCCTAAGCATTAAATAAATGCACCACAAGCTTCCTTTCGCGTCGTATATCGACCTTTGGTCAGGTAGCGTCACTATATGAAGAGTTGCGATGAAAATATGTTGAAAAAACTACATTGAATCCTAAGTCAAAGCTAAGAATAGGCCTATACGCATTTATGTCAGTCTATGCTGAAGCATTTAATACAATACATTTAATGCCCAGTGACACAGTGTGATTATTGTTCATGACAGGTGTATGATAGTTAGTACAAATCTATCTTTCCTTCTCATGAGAGTGCCAAGAGAAGAAGGAGAGGAATACTTCTGTTTTAAGACTCTTTTATGATATTCTCTGGCTCAAGGCTGAATTTTGATATCTGAATTTTTTTCTAACCAATCACAGTAGGGATAGTGGCAGTGGTAACCCAGGGTCATGAGGATTGGGGGGGTTCAAGAATCGAATGTGCATCGAGGTGCTGACAGCCACAGACGCACAAAAAACAATATTGTTAGATCACTACTGAAACCATTGCTAGTTGTCCACTATGTTGAGTAGAGAGGTGAAGTACATGCTATGTAAGACAGAAATAAAAGCACTTTTAAGCATAAATCATGATGAAATACCATATTTACACATAATAATAAGATTATTAGATTAAGAATTACAAACTATTTCCTAACCAGAAGGGGTGAGGAAACAAACACTAGCATGAATATTTGTATAAATCATATACGAGCCATGAACTCATGAGACTTCTTCGCCAAATTGTCGACAGTAACATTTTGATTGCAATCGCCAGAATGAAGTTTTTCCTGCAAATTACCTGACTCGCATTCAACAAAACTCTATTTGCTCAGAACACAGCAGAAATAAGCTAGTTTAATGTTCTGCTCAGTAGTCGTTGACTGAAAAATCCTGTAATGAAATGTCCACGCGTTGTTTTTGTGAAGTAAGCCTTACGGAAGAACTGTTGATGGACAGAAATATATCTTAAAGGATGCCTTGAGGCTGAGTTCTCATTTCCCAACTAAGAGGATTTTAACTGCTTAATCTGAGGATTTACCACGCAAAACAGTTTCAGCAGTGGGCTGTTGAAAAAAATGCATAATTGGAGGCTGAACGGCAATTCTACATTGGCATCGAGTGTTTTCTAACTTTTCTACTTCTTCTTTGAACTGTATGGTTGAAAGTTCTGAAATATGGCAAAATGGTTGGGAGCAGTCCTCTGATTCATAATAATAATATTAATGATGCATCAGTTTTATTTAGCGCTTTTCTGGGCACTCAAAGACGCTTCACAATTGATACATTATTCATTCACTCACACATTCACGCTCTGATATTGGTAAACTACGTTTTTGAAGCCGCAGCTGCCCTGAGGCAGACTGACGGAAGCGTGGCTGCCAGTATGCGCCCACGGCCCCTCCGACCACCCCCAAACATTCACACACAGCCATACAGGAGTGTTTCTATATTGCATGTTTTTGTGGGTGGGGGAAACCAGAGTACCCGGAGGAAACCCACGCGAACATGGGGGAAACATGCAAACTCCACATAGAAAGGCCCCAGGCCGAATTCAAACCCATGACCTTCTTGCTGTGAGGCAGTAGTGCCGCTTTAAATCAATTTTCATGTCTTTGAATTCTCATGTCTCCTTGAATACTCTAGTGCCAGCTATGGGTTGAAGTTGGAGGTGCCTTTATGCATGTAATTTTTGAACAATGCACTTGATTTTCAAAAAGCAAGTGCATGGTTCAAAAGGCACCTTGAGATTTTTTTAGAGTAGTGAGTGGAGTTCAAAGCAGCCTTTGACATTAATTTAAATCATGGAATTTCCCACTATACTGGAAAAATGTTGATGTGTTTGTCTAAATAAATAGTTCTTGCATCTGGCAAAACATGTATGATAATAAGGCTGAGACATGGCAACTTCTCATGTAAACTGAATTGATATGGCCACCGTAATGGATTTTATGGAAAGGTTAAAAAATTTCTCTCAGGCCACTAATTTTATCTAATTTTCACCAAATATGTGACAAGTGATCTTCAGACGGAGGCTTACAAAAGTTATCAAGTAAGTTTTAGATCTTCAAAACCATTTTTTTAGTCCAGCTAAATGGAAGCCAAACGACCCAAAGAGGTCGTATCTTATTTCTGCCCAATCTCAGATTGTCCATTCTAATGAAATTTGCTTTTACCATTATCGCATCAAGTTGTCACAGCTGCACTGCTGGCCTGCTGGACTACTTGACCCTTAATTGCTGCTTGCAGCTATACTTTTTCAAATTCTGCTGTCTAATTTTGAGGTAAATGGGAACTTTGAAAGTCAATTTCATTTGATAAATCAACACCCTGCCCTGCAGCTGCCCTGTGAGAAGGCAGAACACAGGGCAGCATTTTCTAGCCAACTTGGCATTTAGTGAATTTCTGCCTGCTCATTTGTTTTGGACCATGAAAGACCATTGTAGATGAATAATAAAGGTGTTTTTGATGTTGTTATTGAAAAAAAAGTCCAAGGTCAATAAATCCAATGAAAAACTTGGAGGCGTCAGCTGGCCCTTCGTGTTTGGATCTCACCCAGTGTCCAAAATGACCTTGGTGAAAAAGCATACATGCCAGTGGAGAAGAACTGGCAGTGAAGGACCAGTAAGTGCTGCACTCCATAGTTATTCTTGCCACTCAAAAGAAGCAAGTGGGTTGTCTGGAATTGAAGGATAATAGCCTCTTCTAGTGTGACTTGGGACTCAACTTCAAGGCATCTCTGAATATTGGTCAGAGAGAAACATGAAGAAAAATACATGCAGAAACCCATCCCCTAATGCCGGCGTGACCGCTAGGGGGATATTGGACTTTAGGAAACTTAATGCAGCACTGACTTTAAAAAGTTGAAAAATTCACATTTTTACTGCGTCAGCTGATGAAATGTTCAATGAGAGAAGATATTTTCTTGTTGGCATGGAAGTTAATTTAGATTAGCATGGATGTGGATTGGCTCCAGTCTGCTCCCTGTTCTTCGGTGAGATTGTTTCCTGACCCAGGATAGAGCCCATGCACCATCTCTATTTGAATTGCAGCAGGAGGCGTGTCCCTCATTCCAATTTCGTGGAATGGCAAGAAAATCTTGAATTTTGAAGAGAAGAATATATCCACAAAAGAATAAACTTCTGCACTTCTGGCTCTGAAAAAGCTTCATAATGGTGTTATTCGCATTTTCCTTCAATGCATGGTCCAAAAGTGGGACAAAAAGATAAATAAATAAAAATAAAAAACAACCTAAGCATTACCTAACAGAAAAACAGTACTTTTTGACACATTTCTTTACTGTGCGCCAGTATCTGATTGAAGTAAAATAGCAGCTCACAGGCCATGCGATAGGAAAAAAAAACATGACTGTAATTGTTATTTTGAGTGGCACAGATACGCATGCTAATCCTGGTGCAGCAGCACATTGGAGTTTACACCCTGAAAATTGAAGCACTTCCTTCATGTGCATCGCTCTGTGCTCCAGGCAGTTGGCGGATACTTTTCCCGGGGGTCACCGATTATTTGAAAACAGAACCAATTGCAGAGTTCTAATGAGCTCCCAACAATGCCCACCAGTCTGTTTTTGGCAGTGCATGGACAAATAAATAATTTAATAAAATTAATAATGGCGACTCACTTGAGGGTAGTTGGTTTAAGCTATCACTGAGTTTTTTTTTTCCTTTGTTGAATAGTTTTCTGGGAATAAACAAGAGAGTCACAGAGGAATTACAAAAACATAAATAAACCCGTTTTTCACACTAGCGAGGGGCTCTCTGATTCTCTGAGTGCAGAATAAAAGCATGATGGTGCATGGACGGCTTATAATGATGAATTCATGTCATAAAACATGATACATCGAAGTACTGGAATCACCCCTGACATTACCAATAACTAACTGCTCATTTCCTCGGCCCGGAAGACAAACAGATAAGCTTTAATCAAGCGTCCGAGGTTCCAGTTCATCGTTCTCATTCATTATTGCACCTCATCTCATATTGCACCTGCCCTGGCTCTAATTACACACCTGGACTGCATTCATCATGATAAAAATTAATCCCCTCCGCCGTATCTCTGCTAATCATTAGAAGCTCTGCGTGGTTTATCTCTCAGAATGTTGCTCTTAGGGCGAGACTAACACTACATTCTGAAAACAGGGACATATTTTCCTCCCTTTTTTAGTTTTCCTGCTCAGTTGTTCCTTTGGAATTGTTAACCATCCCCGGCCAAAGATACCGTGTTTGACACTGGTACCGGCCAATAACTGTGTTCGATGCCGCAGGCCACAGAGCGCTATAGTGCTGAGTTAGTATCGACCGCATGGGAGCTGGTCTGCTCCTGATGCCAGCAGTTTCATTGGATAAGATCAGAAGTCTGAAATCACATGACTTCAATCAATCACGAAGCAATGCAGGGGTAGCTCACCCGAGTCAACAATTTCAGCCAGAACTTACTCTTTAATTCTCTCCACCGCCCTTGCTTTCTCTCTCCTCTCAAACGCAAATTAGCTCTCGACTGCAGTTCTCATCAAAGTAAAACATTGTACGACTGAGCCTCTTTTGTGCAACGTTATCTGCTGCCCAAAGGAATGGTTTGCTATTAAGAAGAGCTGACTGGAAAATAAACTGGAGGTGTTCAGCTGGCAGTGATGAAGCATACAGAGCCGCCACAAACAGTGGCCGGTGATAACGCATTGTGAAATGAGAGATTACATTCAATATGTATTGTCTACCAAAATCAATTACCACATGAAGCATGAAGGAGGTCTTTATTTTCCGTTGGGAATCGTGCTTCGGCTCATGCCGGTACAAGATAGTCGGGCAGGACATGAAGAGGGGTGTGGGAGTAGGGTTGCGGGGGGCCTTTAGTCATTATTAAAATTTAGACCTCTTGGGTGATGTTCAATTTATTTATTTATTTTATCACTGAGGTTTATGTAATATCAGAACCCTCGAGTTGCGGGACAACACATGGGACTTTTTCACACAATTCATCTCCATCTCGAAAACATAAATCAGGCCTGGATAGTTTGAGAGTATTGTGTTTAGCTCATAGGCTGCATCACATATGGACAATAATTTTTGCTCAGTTAAAGAAGAAACAATGTCTTAAACTCAGATTTATCTCCAACATGATAAGAATAGGCTGTGGGGAGTTACCACATTAAAAATCAAAGCACATTTGATGTTATTCTTAATAATGTGCCTGTTTTTTCTTTCTGATGATTCTGTAACCAATTCAACACAAAATAAAAGGCTTTGTACAAAGTATGTACATAAATATATTAATAAATGGCCATTAATATAATCATGCAACGTAATTATATTAACTAACAAAACTATCAGCTCTTTAGTGCCTAGTACCTGCAAAAAAATGCTAATAGCAATAGCTGTCACAGTGAATAGAAAACAGTGGTATTTGTGGTAGCTTTGTGGTAGCCGTCAATACCCATTTTATACTATAAAGACACCTAACCTTATGCCTGCGGTCCCATGGAAGTTAACACCTTGTCCACGAAAAAAGTACACTGTCATCATTCTACCCATTTTACCCTTTCCAAATAAGATGAATACCTTGAGATGGCAGTTTTGCCGATGATGAGAATTGAAACAGTGCTGAGTGTTCTCAGTTCTATAAGCATGTTTTCAATTCTCACTATTGCCAATACAGAAAAAAAAAAAAAAACTCAGATGTTGCAATCAAGCCCCATTTCATTATGAGATAGCTTGGTGGCCATGTCATTTCCGGACTCAGTCAGCTCCTTGGCAAGGAACCCCGCCTTCCATCAAAAAAGCTTTCAGCTGGGGAACAATTATCTTCTCAAAGTTTCGAGAAGGGCCTTCCGTGGCGATACTCAGGATCTTCTGCCTCTGCAAAGGTGATTCAAATGATTCACTCATTATCAAACATCGTCAGAGGTTGATAATGAGCTGATTGTTTGACTCACCTGTGCTGGAGCAGGGAGAGATCCGCAACATGCAGGTTTGAGAAGCGCTGATGCTGATGATAAGATCGCTATCGCTCAATGTTATTATGTGTATGCAAAAGGCCTAAGCTTCAGCGCACAAAGCAAGCCGCTTCGCAAGCTGTGCACCGGAAGTGTGGCAGTCCCAGAAGTGTGAGATATTTTGGTGAAAAGGCCACATCCGGGTATTTTTTGCGTATTGGCGATAGCGAGAATTGACACTGTGTCAGTGAGCAAGAAAAGGGACAATCAAAACCCTATGTCAAATGCAACCCTGGTTTTAATGTTACTCAGCTCAACTCGTGTCCCCTGCAGTACAGAAATAAGTCAACTATAGATTAAAGCCAGCTCTTTTCAAAGGGACTTCTGTTGTTCGCCCTCCAAGCATTAATCCAGAAGAAGACAGCAGAGGAGGGGAAATAAAAATAGTCGAGCTCCCTGCCACAGGAAGGCAGATTTGATTTCCTGCCCACCGAGGATTTTGGTCTAAACAGAGGCCCCACTGGCCTAAATCGTTACTGGTTGTGACAACACATTTAAAATGACATTTTGTGCAAAACTGACAGTGTGACACACTCACTTCAGGAGTTCTATAGAGAAAACTCAGAAAATGTGTCTTTTATGAATGAGAGAAAAAAAAAGAAGAAGAAAAAAAAGCTGCAATTGGCCCAGTGAGGTTCTTACATATATGAACAAGTCCACAATTTCAAAGGGCTGTAATTCTTGATGGCTCCTCTCCTTATGGAAATCATTACCCACAAATCAAAGCTGACTGTCTGCGCTTCATATTAGGGTTTTAGCCAACAGCCCTTTTAAATTGTGCCACTATCTAAAGAACATATGGGCCTCGCTGAAAGATTCAGGGAAACTAATAACTGTTATTAATATTTTTGGGACACAGTAGTGTAATTTCCTATTTGCTGTTAATGAATTTAAATGCCATAAACAATTAGAGACCATCATGAAGTACTCAGATACCCCACCACAGGATGGCTGATGTCTGGCCCGGACATAAAACATGGAGGAGGGATGGATGGACAGAAGTATTAAAAAAGACATCTACACAATAAGATAATTTACATTTTGTTGAGAAATATAAAAAGGTTTAGGGGTTCTGAGCCAGAAAAGAACGGGATGGCTCAGGCCTGGAAACTTACAAAGACTGAGTGACAGACAAATGGAATGGAGGACTGACAGAAGCATGCAAAGCCACTTTCACACAATAAGATGTATACATATGGTGAATTTTGTCAAGAAATGTTGAACTGTTTGGGATATCTGGCCCACAAAAGAAGCTTGACGGACGGACAAAACTACAGATATATGAAAGGATAATACTCATTCCTTTATCCCCATGCAGTCCGTGTCGGGGAATAATGAATCCAATGCACTCAGCCAAGAGGGTCCAGACAGTGAATATGGCATTCAGCAGTAAATCCTGTCCGTGGGGCTGACGTCCTGCTGTCGATGCAGCGCGGTGCTTCGGTCACCGACAACAATAAGCACAAGACCGTAAGGACAGCTGTGCTTTAAGCTCTCTGCTTGGCTGACATCTCGGCAGAGACAGGAGGCTGTAAAACATGTGCCATTCCAGTGTTTATATTTAATTAGAGTAACTCGCCATTAGAGCGACTGGATGTATGGATGCATTATCTTCCCTCAGTAGAGCCTTGTCAACTGTTTGTCTTGGGCTTCAAAAACAATCTGAGTGGTAATTTATTGGCAGTGATAATATATCTCGCTACACAACATGAAGTATAAAACTTTTGAATTACAGTGCCTGCGCCAAAACTCTGATGTACTGCAGAAGACACCCGTCTGTTCCCCGGAGACACTACCATACCACTGGTGACTTGAGCCCTCCATCACATGATCAGGAGTAAAATTGAAACAAAAAACTTCCAATACTTTAAATATAAAATTGACTTTTTTCCCCCCATCCTCACAATATGCAAACTAAAGACTTTCTCAGCCCTGTTCTAACGATAGGTCTGAGAGCGCATGGTGCAAGTGCATTTAGAGTGCGTCCAAATCCAAGTTTTTTGTATAACGGCGGGTCACCAGGGCACATAGTATGGCGCATAGTTGAAAAGGGTTTGACTTAATCTCTAAATAAATCGTGGCTGTGTCTTGGGAATGACATGAAATAAACCAGTGTCATCTTCTGTTCTCTTTAAAAACCAAACGGTCTTGCACCTTTGCAAATTGCTATTATACGGGTTTAGTTGCCAAGTTGCAGGAAAAAAAACAAAAAACAAGAGGCCCATGGGCCTTAATAGTCACCTAAATTATACAACCATAATTCCAAAATAGTTGGGACAAAGTGTAAATTGTGAGTAAAAATGCAATGACTTTGAAATCACACCAGCCTGTATTTTATTCACAATAGAAAAGAGGGAACATAGCAAATGTTGAAACTGAGAAATTTTACAATTTTACCCACAACATGAGCTCATTTCAAATTTGATGGCTGCCACAGGTCTCAAAAAAGTTGGGACAGGGACCTGTTTACCATGGTGTAGCATCCCCTCTTCTTTTTAACACAGAGTGGAAGCGTCTGAGAATTGAGGAGACAAGTTTCTTGAGTTTAGCCATAGGAATTTGAGCCCACTCTTGTTTAATACAGACTTCCAGCTGCTGGAGAGTTTTGGGTCTCCTTTGATGGACTTTTCATTTAATTATGTGCCAAATGTTCTCAGTTGGTGAAAGATCAGGACTGCTGGCAGGCCAGTTCAGCACACTAACTCTTGTACTACGAAACCATGCTGTTGTAATAGCTGCAGTATGTGGTTTTGCATTGTCCTGCTGAAATACACTAGGCCTTCCCTGGAATAGATGTTGTCTGGAGGGGAGCAGATGTTGCTCTAAAACCTTTATATACCTTTCAGCATTCATGGTGCTTTTTAAAACATGCATGTGTCCCACACCATATGCACTAATGCATCCCCATACCATCAGAGATGCTGGCTTTTGAACAGAATGCGGATAACAGGAGGGGTGGTCTTTCTCCTCTTAAGCCCGGAGGACACAACACCCATGATTTCCAACAATAATGTCAAATTTTGACTTGTCTGACCACAGGACACTTTGCCACTTTGCTGTAGTCTATTTTATATGAGCCTTGGCCCACAGAACCCGGCGGCGCTTCTGGATCATGCTCAACAATGGCTTTCTTTTTGCATTCATGCAAAATATTATGATAGAGTTTTAGGTGGCATCTGTGGATGGCATGGCAGACTGTGCTTACAGAAAGTGGTTTTTTGAAGTATTCCTGGGCCCATTTAGTAATGTCAATGACAGAATCATGCCGGTGAGTGATGCAGTGGCATCTGAGAGCATCCATTAAAGGTCTTCGGCCTTGTCCCTTACGCACAGAGATGTTTCCAATTTCTCTGAATCTGTTGATGATGTTATGCACTGTCGATGATGAGACCTTCAAAGCCTTTGCAATTTGACTTTGAGGAACGTTGCTTTTAAAGTATTCCACAATTCTTTTATGCAAGCCTTCACAGGTTGGAGAGCCTCTGGCCATCTTTACCTCTGAAAGACTCAGCCTCTCTAAAACCTCCCTTTTATCGCCAATCATGTTACACACCTGATGTCGGTTAATTTAATTTCTTGTTAAATGATCTTTCATCTGATTCTCTTATATATTAATTGCTTTTTCAGCCCTTTTTTTGCCTGTGTCCCAACTTTTTGAGACCTGTTGCAGCGAGAAAATTTGAATTTTATGGTTAAAAATGTAAAATGTCTCAGTTTCAACATTTGAAATTTTATCTGTGTTCTATTGTAAATAACATATGGGCTCATCTAATCTGAAAGTAATTTCACTTTGATAATTTATCCACAATTTACACTTCGTCCCAACTTTATTTGAAATGTAGTCATATGAAAACTGATGTTATTGATGTCAAATATACCCAAAAGTTTCATTTTCTGGTATTAAGTATAGTAAACTGCACCCACTCCCCAGGGGCAAACATGGAGGTTGGGGGCCATGAAATTTGCAATTTTGATAAAGCAGATCAAGACCCTTCCATCTATGAGGAGTATTGATTTCCAGCCTATCTTGGTCTGGAGAGGATTGAAATTGTTAAAGTTTTTGGCAATAGAACCCAATTGGGCCCCATCCCTCAGCCCCTTGGGAAGAGACAGGGTGAAGAAGTCAAAGTATCAAACTGTCATCTAATTGTTATAATGGCAAAAGTATCATTTTCCAATATAAAGTATAGTAAATTTCACCCCCTCCTCAGGGGCAAACATGGAGGTCGAGGGTCATGAAGTGAACAATTTTTATAAAGCACCATAAGACCCTTCAATCTATGAAGAGTATTGGTTTCCCACATATCTGGGTGTGAAGAAGACGATTTAAAAAATTCAGCCAATTTGACCACTTTTAGCCCCGCCCCTCAGAGCCTTTGGGGGTTGGCACCATATAATTCACAATTTTGGTGCATATTTGACCAAGGAAAAGTCCTGCAAAATCTTATTGAAATCTGATCAGCGGTTTCTGAGAATAAGTCGAAAATGTAAATTGTTTACGGAGGCACGACGGACGACGCATGACGTACGACGCACGACGGACGATGATGGGCAAAAGGCGATTAGAATAGGTCACACTAGACTTCGTCTCACATGACCTAAAAGGCTGCTGATAAAAGGGTCTGCTAAGTGCGTGAGCAAAATCACTGAAAGTATGGAAACCTGAACATTGTGATCCCCAAAATGAAATAAAAACATTTTAAAATATTGTTTGAAATTGTTTTTATTCAAATCAGATGTTAAAAATCTTCATAGTGAATTTCTAAGGCTGCATTTGAACTTTACAATACATTATAATTTGTGAATAAAACAAGCAAATGAAAAGAAAGATAATAATTTAGGGTTGCGGGTAAAAAAAATAATGATGCGGTGGTAGTGAACGACCGAGAGAAATTGAAATGCGTGAGTAAAATAGCCAGCGAGAAAGTGACGAAAATAAGTGTGAAATAATAAGTGAAAAGAAATAGCTTTCACCAGGCTGATGATCGACGGTGAAGTCAGATATATGGAAGAAATTCTGATAAGTTATAGATGTGACAACAACGCCATTTTATTGCTTTTGGTGCTAGTAAAAGGGTCGCTTTTTAAGGCCACTTCATTTGTCAGCCAAGCTATAAGTAATGATAAAGTCATTTCTAATGAAATGTGAAAATTTGAATTTGATAATAAAAGTGGAACAGATGGGTGGCGAACACTGTGTTAATGATCAGGTCAGATTCAAAATGGATTTTTTGGATAAATGAGGATGATGAGTTGTCCCATGCATGACTTATCCAAACATCTGAAGTGCATTTTCAGCACATCGAACATTTGTTCTGTTACAGTCTGTGTTTTGTGTGATCAATAGAAAATGCATGCACTGTTTTAGACTTATGACAACATTCTTATTACGGCATTGCCATGTTATCAGAATGTCAAAACACATCACTGAAAATGAATATTTTGTGTTAGCAAGAAGGCTATACAGCCTGCAGTGTTAAAGAAATTAGCTGGCATCACATTTGGGCTTCATGACGAATCAAAAATTGCCAATGCAACGATAATGAAGTAAAATCTTATTTAATACGTCGACTGCTGACTGCGAGATAACTCGCACATGGCTGCTCTCCCCCATGCGATCTAACAGCAACAAAATAATGGTACATTCAGTATAGAAAAATAATTGAATTATAATTAGATCTATGAACTGGCACTCAGTAATGGTAATTTTTTTCAGAACTCAATTGCGAATGAAGGTAATTTCGCAAAAAGTACGTACATCTCTTTTTGCAGCACGGTCACGCAACTTGCTGTAAAAAATAGGCCGCTGTCCGATTGGAAAATGTAAGCAGACGAAACCACATACTTGTCACCAAAATGACCTTCATTCGCTGAAGAGTTCTGAAATGCCGTCGTCGAGTGCCAGTGCATAGACCAAATTATAATTAAATTATTTTTCTGCACTGAATGTAGCTCATTATTGTCGCTGTTAGATCGCATGTGGGAGAGAAGCCGTGTCTTAAATTGCCACTTGATTATTCTTGAATTGGAAAAACTTTTTAATAAAGGAAACCCACCTAGAATTAGCCAGGCCTAATTGTTGTCAAAAAAGGGATGAATATTTGCCCCCAAATTTTCAGGTCTAGCGCCGGCCCTGACGCGCTATTACGAGTTATCTCGTACTCGGCAGTCATTGTGTTAAAAGCAGGAGGTGCAGCCAAGAATCTGAGAAGCAAACTTTGCATATGAGCCAGTGTAGTAGTGATCACCATGATTAGGTTACACCACGAGACGGTTCTTATAGAAAATGGCTCACTAATCCCATGAGCTGTGCTGTCAGAAAAATGCCTGCTGAAGAACAGTTAGAGCTTATTATTCAGAACATTCCTGCTAATCAGATTTAAGGGGCTTAATTTATTTATTCATTTAGTTAAACCTGTAGGAAATGTGTCCGTTTAAAGTATTTATTTTCTGAATTCAAATGATTCATGCAGAATTTAATTTTTAATTATTTATTTGAAATAAATTAAGTCTAAACCAGGGAACTTTACAAAAGTCAGCCAGTCCCTTTGAGGTTGGTATTGAAGTGTGAACCCAGCTGTGTGTGCTCAAAAGGTGCTCCTGTAATTAGAGGCACAATTTCAGGTCTTTATCTTTGCAACGAGTTTGTCTGATTGATTGCACTCCCCCTGTGCCAGAAATGGGTTTTCTTTGAAAAGAAAATCATTACTTTGTTTGAGAGATTCTGCATGGGGGACCAGTCTCATCTGTCCAATGGATGGAAGTTCATGTCATGGGCACGTTTCGAACAAACATAATGACAACAGCCTGCAAAAGGAGACGTGCTGGACTGGGGCATGAGAGGGTGCTGCAGCCAGAAATGAAATCCTAAGGGAACTTGAACGGGCAAGACTTCCTGTGTTCAGAAAATGGAACTTACATCTGGGTAGCGCACACTCTCTATACTTGTGTGTTGTTCAGCTGATGAATCCTTGTTTTTGTGGATGCACTTCCACTGAATCAGTAATAGTGGACTACTAGTTTGCAGCAATAAACATGGCGACATGCAGTTTGTGTTTGTTGACGCGCTGCATAACTTTCCTTGTGTCTTTAGGAAAGCTTCACCCCAAATGGCAGCAAATTTATTATATACTCCTTGTATGTGTGTATGTATTTACACTGAACAAAAATATAAACACTCCATGTAAAATTTTTGAGGTTTAATTAACATTAGGGTTATGCAATATATGAGGCAAATCAAAATTCATTTTTGTTAATGACTAATCTTCAAATCACTGTCCATTACATCTTGATATTGGTATCTGCAAAGGAGTGACAATCCTTTGAACATGTTGGGGGTCAGGTTGAAGAAATTGACTGTTCAATATCTTATGCGTCCACTACTTGCGTCTCTCAGAGCAACACATCTCCTTTGCATGGAGTTGATCAGGTTGTCTATTGTGGCCTGTGGAATGTTATTCCATTCTTCCCGGAGGGCCACACGGAGCTGGTGCACATTATCCGGAACTGGAACACGGTCGCGGTCACGTCGATCCAGAGCATGCAAAAAATGCTCCATGGGCGACATGTCTGGCGAATACGCAGGCCAGTCCAGAACTGGAATGTGCTCTGCTTCAAGGAACTGCATGCAGACCGCTCTGGTTGACATCAATGCGTCCAGCATGCCAATAGCACGTTCCCGCATGACCTGAGAAATCTGAGGCATGATGACTTTTCACAAAATTTGACATTTTGGGGTGGACTTTTATTGTCCCCAGTATAAGGAGTGTCTGAGTACTGCTCGTTCTGTCTGATCACCGTCTGGAAATGCCACACCCATGTGCTGAGTGAAATCACTGCATCACTGAGCAAATGCTCACTGACAGAGAGATGGATTAAAAATGGCACCCAAATCAAGAGAAATATCCCTATTGTCCAAGTAAAAGTCAGCATATGCTCACTTAGAGTTGTTAACTCCGTGTGGCATTAATAATTGACATGGGGCGTTTATATTTTTGTTCAGTGTATGTATGTATGTAACAGTGAAACGTCATCAGGGGTACAAAAGGCCATCAGTAGCCTCAGATTTTAGCACAAGATTGCTCTGAATGTGTCATCATTCGCTTTGCCTGATTAGTAACCAAACACATGCTCATTTGCTGGGGCTAACTGCACAACTGGAATCACTGACCTATTTTAAATTGCATCACAAAGTTATGAAGAATTTTCCTGTCCACATTTATTGATAGAAATCGGATTACTATGGCATGCGTAGAGTCTGTACTCCACACAGATCTGTGTTCACTTGTCTGAAAAACCTGTATACCTGTATGTATTTGTACATATGTAGGCATGTATAGAGAGCACCATAATTCATTGGTGACTCTTTTATTACATTGGGTCTCAAGCACTTTGACGTTGAAAGGCTACCATGACACGAAAGATGATGTGCAGACTGTCAGCTTTAATGTGAGGCTGTTTCCATCCACATTGGATGAACCGTTTAGAAATAACAGCACCTAATACATGCATCCACCCACCCCTCACACCCACCGCCATTTCAATTTTCAGACGCTTCAAAAAAAATGTTGACATTTCAGCATAATGCAGAATAAAGAAATCGTTCATAAAATGTCATCGCACATCCTCTGCATCAAATATATGCTTTAAGTCTGAGGCACACAGAAATCACCACATGCTGTGTGTCTCCCCTTGTGATGCTCTGCGAGGTCTGCACTGCAGCCATCTTCAGTTCCTGCTTGTTTTTGGGGATCTTCTTGCCTTCAGTCTCTTCTTCAGCATGTATAGTGCATGTCCTGTTGGATTCAAATCTGTTAATTGACTTGATTCAGATCGGGCCAAAAGAACCAAAATAATAAAAAATGCGTCACTGTCCAGTGAATAATGGTGCTCACTGTTTGTTTGTACTTTTTTATACATGTGCGCTCACATAATTACGTAATACCACAGTGAGAGGTGGGGTTTCGTTCTGCCCAGAAAGCTATCCAGATTCAGTGATACATGCTCCTCCCATCGCCATCTATTTTCGCCCCATATTTATAAATAAAAAGATGAATGCTTGAGACATTATTCTTCATCAAACGAACTAAACAACAAGTATCAATAGAAGGTATTTATTATTCTTTTGAGAAGCATTCTTTTCCATTTATTCTGCACAATATTTGTGCTGATTATTACGTTTTCTCCGTATAAAGCACACTGCAAGAAGGTTCCGTTTATTTGACCTTCATGTTAATATTTGCCATAACATCACATTTAACAAATGATGCCACTATAATAGAACTATTTTCTGTCAAGTTCGAGTAGAAAATATGAGACAAATTGGTGTAACAATATTCATCATAAAACAACAATATTAGTTTTGTGCTGGATGTAGCTCATTATTTAGCTGCTACAGACACACACACACACACACACACACACACACACACAAACACATATACATCCACATATGCCTGAAGCTTTTGTTATTCAGAGTGAGGAAACATTTTGAGAAACTCATGAGTGCTCCGAAGAGTCATTTCTCCTGCAGGGGCTGTCGCTGCTAGTACTTGAGACCAAGCAGGAATGACATTTCGAGAAACGTAAACAAATAAAGCCATTTTCCTCCGCACACCTTATGGATTTTCAAAGAACACATCCCGGATCTCATTTCAACTTTGCACGATGGGTTTCTGGCGTTCTGCTACTGACTTCTGTTATTCAGCTCAGTTTACTGAATATTGCGTGTGTGTATGTGTGTGTGTGTGTGTGTGTGCATAGTATGTGTGTAGTGTTACTTTATTTGTTTTCAGCATATCATTGAACAGTGAGGCGCGATGAAAGGAGTTTCCTATATGAATCACAATAACGGGAGCAGCCCTGAAACAAAGAAAAGGTCACCGAGCAAAATTTCCAGTGCGTGATGTAATTTTAATTTGTGCCTTCATTGTTATCTTGGGCTGCATTCATTGATTGTTTACATAACTGTCTCTCAGATATGTGCATTGAAACAGTGACCTTTTCAAAGCGAGACTGAGCCTCTGCATTGAGATCAGCTGAAAAGCTCCCAAGCAGTTCATGCAAACCAGACAGGCTTACCTCTCCTCTGATACATGAAGGAAATTGTTTGTTTTTGCTATATTATTTTTGGAGATCAAGCAGCATTTTTCTATTAAATACAATGCAGGACACAAAGACGGCTCATTCTGGTGGTTCCAGCACAGC
The DNA here is from genome assembly GCA_029721435.1 of Gymnothorax reevesii. NCBI lineage: Eukaryota > Metazoa > Chordata > Actinopteri > Anguilliformes > Muraenidae > Gymnothorax > Gymnothorax reevesii. Next base: position 22,568,508 of record CM056574.1, on the reverse strand, counting down.
GTATTCCATAGGGAACAGGGAAAAGGATTTGCTTTCACACAGGTCATCAAACTCATCCATGGAAACACTGTTTTTTTCATGTCTTTCTTTCCGCAGTCAACCCTCTCAGCCATGGGTTACACCAGCAGATATAATAACTGCCAGAGAGATCATAGGCGCCCAGCCTGCTACAGTACAGGACAACGTCCATCCAGATAATAGCTCTTCAACGATCTGAACTGTCATTCCTTATTTTCCTCGTTAGGGGTTTTTAACACATCCTGCGCCTGACTGTTTGTAGGGACTAAAGGAGCACAGCGGGGCCCCACCGTGTTTTCTGAGGGTGGGGTGGATTGTTCTAATGTTTGAATACATGAAGGAAACTGCCTGGCTGATGAGGCCCATCAAACAGAGTGGTGAGCAAATGATGAAGAACTGCTGTTAGAGCCAAAGCCAACTCAAGGACTCTGACTGCCGAGTCACTGATACTCAGTTGGCTGTGTTCCTGGTAAGAGCTGGATAGTGAACTGGGGGAATTGTTGGGGGTAGTTGAACAACCTGAATTGTGTAGTCATTGGAAGTATCCAGTCCTGAATGATCGTTTGGTGCTCACGTCTGCAGTCTGCTTTGTTGAGAATCCACTAACTGCGGTTGCGAGGCAGCAGGTGAACAGGGAAAATATTAAAAAAAAAAAAAAAAAAACTCTTCCAATTTAGCCAAAGCAGCCCGATTGTGTAAACTGTTTGACATGCTCAGCAGGGACCAGGAACAACACTCTATGTTGGCAATTTTGTTCTCAATGTTGAGGGAAGTGCATTCCGGTGACATACGTCTTATAAGCCAGCATTGGTTCCAACCCGAAAAAGCCTTTTGGACAACATGGCTTCCACTGCACAGTGTTATTTCTTTTAAGCTCAAATTATGAAGTTTTTTACACCACTGGTGTGAAGAGCAGTTCAATTAGTGACATGCAAGTCATGCATTTTTTTTTTAGCAAAGTGCTATTCTGAAATAAATGGACATATGTTGGCGTGCTTGAATGAGTTTTAGCGCTGCAGACATTTTCAGGCTGGCTGGGAACACAAATTCTGACAGTTTAGATTTCTTCCTAAAGTCTTCCATCGGATACAGGGCAATCAGCACGGCGATTTAGGCTCACCAGAATTCAACCCTGAACCCTAAAATGTGGCAAAGTTTCAAGACCACATTTTCTTTGACTGGTTTTTTTTGCCGGCGTGTACCAGCAGATTTTTCTAATTTTTCTATTGCAAAGAAAATATCACAAAATCTATGCACCCAGCTTTTCAGCAAATACATTAGCCCGTGTGTACGCGCTGGCAAATAAAATGTGACAAATTGTTACGCCCGCATTTGAGCCGTGGCATCACCTCCTGTCTTGACTGTGTGAAATGTTGCTTTATCCGTCAATTTTGAATTTGTCATGGCTTCGTACTGGTCAGATAGAGCGGTTACTGCATTTTTAGATGAACACCAGACACAGGAATGCCTGTGGAACATATCCAGCCTCGATTACTGGGATAAAAACAAGCCCCCCCACATCAACATTTTTGTTTAGCTTCTCTTCGCAGGTATAGCCTACAATTTATTTTCAAGAGATAGTACATTTCAGTGAGTTTTGATGAAATAATTTCTAATCTCCTTGAAAATACAGAACCCAATGATAGTCTGTGCAAGTATTAATGTGTTTGCAATTCAGTTCAGCCTACCTGAGAAAATGTTTGGTTCTGTCCTTCTGTCGGCAATAGGTGTCAGAACCGTGATGAAGAAAATTTGATGGTGTGAACACACGAGCCAACCAGCAAAGAACATGTGTTCAAGAAAATGTGGCAAAAAAATTTGCCCGTGTGTACGGGACTTAACTGGAGTCAAATTTGTTGTACAAATTATATAAATCTTTGATATTTTTGTAGTTTTGAGTTCCAGAATGAGAATAAATAGAATATCACCTACTATCTTATTTAACAAAGAATAGTTTGCTCAAAAAAATCTTGCACTTTCTCATTGATGTCTGTGAGAAATGTATAGGGCACAGTGAAGTAGAAAAAAGACTGGTTGGATTTCCAATGAATGCAATGATGCAAGCAATCCTTCCTGCTACGCAAAATGTTCAAATAAGCACATAACTGGTCTTTGAGCTAAATAATAGGTCTTTGTGTTTGTGTTGCAGGGAACCACCTGGGCTCTTTCGATCGCTTTAAGAGGTTGGTGCCACCCTATGTAACAGACTCAGGACCACTTCAGCTCACTTCTGCTCTGAGTAATGGACTAATCCATCTATAAGCACCCTGTAAATAAATTAGTTTTCAGTGCAATCAAGCAGTGCAATTAGAAAAAAAATATATAGGCCAGTAGCATCTCATTCAAGGTAAAAGCTTGAAAAATTCTTATGTAAAGGAAAAATAAACTTTGCATTGATGTTGCTGTGCATTTTCTTCACCACCTGAGGGCTATCCTGCTCTCTGATCAGGTGGTTGATTACTTATTGCTTGTGTGGCAGGCCAAAGGAGGGCCCGAGCGGGGCATTGAACCCCCAGACACCCGGGTAAGAGTCAAATGCGCTGAACACATCGCCAAAGAGCCAGGCTCCTTGGCAAGGTAGCCAGGGCGTGTATTTATTAGGAGGCATTTCTGGTGACAGGATCCCTCAACTATCACACTTGCAGCTGTGGAGAGACTATTCAAGAGGCGCTTCTTGCGCGATCCGGTGCTTTTGTGTCACTCTTGTGAGGTCTACGGAGCCCTTAACGTGTAGTCAGAGGAATCTCCTCTGACGAGTTTAGCATTTGCTAGAGTGGGGAAATTGCCACATGTTACTTGGTTGTGTTCGTTAAGGGTGGAAGACAGTTGAAATAAAGACTTGACCAGATTGTGATAGTACATTTATAACAGACAAAGAGTAAGAGTACAAACTGCAACAGGGGGATGTTCTATCACAGTTCAGAAAGCGCTCTGCCCCGGCGTTGCCCGGACATGATTTCTTATAATCCACAGTCCTTTAGCTGTTCATCAGTTGGCTGTAGATCTGTCTATAACCGCAGTCTAATCAGCTCACGCCTTTCTGCATAGTATTGTCCAGTCTGCTTTAGACAGGTCACAGAAAGGCGGTTACGGGATACCTGATGCCACTTTGGACTGCGCTTAGGGCGTTTTCTTTCTTGGCAGAAACTTTGCATTCCTGTGCCACTGTTGACCTAGGTCCTCTGTACAGTTCCTCTCACACACACAGACTCATTCTGGGTAAATAGGATTATAAGCTTTGGGGTATTGACATAAGATGTTTTAGATTATAATAATAATAATACAAAAGATGTTTTGATAATAATACTGATGACAAGAATGAAGATGATAAGAATGCAAAGGATGTTTAGTATTATTCCACAGTAGTGTTCAGTAGTACAGTAGTATTTGTTGCTTTGTCCGTCAGAGTTAATGTTCTGTCCAGCAGATGGTCTTGGTTTTTGGAGCATAGTCTTTGCTCTCAGGTCTCTGTCGGTTCGCTCCTGTTCTAGCAGGAAGGAGTGGTACCCTGTCTGTAACTCGTGAGAAAGCTCTAATTTTCTGGGAGCATTTTCACCCATTTTTTCTGGGTTGTTCATTGTTGATGGTATTCCCGGGGAGTCATGCTCCCTTTTTCTTCTCTCTATGTAGTGGCCACTTGCGTTTTGTGGATGGCTTTTAGATACCCTACCTTGTGTCGTGTCTGGGCCTCTGTTCCATTCCCCCTCAAAGATGGGACCTGCAGGAAGGTTTATTTTATGCGAGTGATGTGAATCCTCTCTTGCTCTTTGTGAATCCAGACAGGGTTACTGAAAGGAATGTATTCTAACTAACCTGAATAGTAATCCAAAATAATGCAATAAAGACAGGAGTGATGAATATGCTGAATTACTGCCCATTTTTCAGTGCAAACTGGCGGCTCACTATTTAGACATCCATGCTCCATGTCTTCGTAGATTTAATAATATGGGTTCTGCAGCTCGTCACGAACTTGGCTACAGCTGAGTCTCAGCAAAGACTCAGAGGTCAAAACATTTGAATTCATCATCATAAAGGTATGTGTGTATTGTGTGTAAATGATCAAGTAAATAATAACTATTATTAAATATAAATATTCACTTATATACATATACACACAATTATACATAATTTATGAATTATTATAATATATGATATCATTATATTATACTATTAAATATAATGAAATTTTAATAAAAATATGCTTTTTCTTACAACATATTTATATTTAACTACTTCATTTGAACACAGTTTCGAATAATGCAGCAGTGCTGAAGTTTAATGACGGAGTCATGATTTAATGAGTTATGTTAATGCTTATTGTGGATTACCGAGTCTGTTATATGTTTTGAATCAGCCTAATCAAGCTCGGTTCGCTTATTATTGATCTTTGCTGCTCATTGTTGTGATTCATGTGACTTATTTGTTTAGTTACAGGACACCACATAAAGGCGATGGGCCTTGGCTGTAATTTGACCTTTCCAACTCTGTAAATTCTGATTCGGCCCAATAAAAACTGTTAGTTCAATATTTTAGGTAATAAAAAGATTATGCACAGTCCAAAATACTAGAAAATTCATCAGATAGTGTTTTCCTTATTACAGTCTATGTTTGCAGAATAGTTAAAACTTTGCCCTGGTGTTCGTATGGAAATCCTTCATAAACATTTTTTGATTGGAGATTTCGATCGTAGGAACAGGCAGGGGGAGGAAATATCCAAATGAAGTAATCTTTTTTCTCTTTTTAATCAACTGCAGCAGATAATGCTGGTGGAAAGCATGTTCTAATTATGCAGTTTGAAAGCATTTTATCTCGTTAGTCATTATTAAGTAGTGGAAATAAATGAAGACCACAGTGGAAAAATGATCAGTCACATCTTCATGTTGTGGAGAAATGATGAATTAAAAATTCAAAACGATCTTTAGAAACAAAGCACTGAAAAAATATGCAAAAAAATATATAAGATATTATTATATATAATATATAAAATATACAAAAATTCTAAATTTGGACTCTGATAATTTTTCCATTGTGGTCGTCAAATGGTCCCTGTTTTTACAGATGGTGCTGTTTTGTTGCTAATATAGTTCAACAGCGGCAATGATGTCTGACCCTTATAGTGGTGTACATCCTGAGAGTAAATTAGCAAAACTTTCAATCAGGGGCTCAAGAACAGAGTGGGATTTGGATTGCTTGATATGAGCTTTTTTTTTTTTATCTAACTATCTACAACTGTTATCAAGTAGCTGAACCCTAACAAGCACTCACTATGACCGTAGGCCAAAAGTTTTTGCTGGCTTAAGCCTGATGATGACAGTGTTTGGCTGGAAGTTGACTGAAGGAACGGTTGCGCCATAAAATAACCAGCCACGTATACCTGTGTCGCTCCTTGAAAACCAGTCATCAGGCATGAAGTCGTCTCTGAGCTTCTGTGGTTCACTGAAATGTGACTGGATTGTCCCCGTCCCCAGCCTCACATAATCTCAGGCAATGTTACTCAGATCTCAGCGAATCTGAGAGACAGTGTTTTGGTTGCACGCAGGTATGTGTGTGTGTGTGTTTGCGTATGTGCGAAGTGATAATGTGAGAGAGTTGAAAAAATGATATCTCTCTCAATAACATAAAAGGTCAGTATATCATGGTGGGCAGGAGATTGCATGAGAACTGTATCCGGTGACCTTTCAAGCAAAGATCCCTGACTTCCTCAAAAACGCGTATTTCTGTAACTCACACCTAACCTGATGTTCAACAACAATCTACCAGTGCATCACCAAACCATAATATTACTAATACTCATGTGCTAGGCTCTAAATGAACACATTAAGAATTTAATTAAAATTCAACTAGAATGAATAAGATGGGCAGGAGAGGGGTGGCAAATAAATTTCTGCCTTGGGTCCCCAAAGGTCAGGTGTTCTCCTGTACTGGGCAGAGTGCGTTAGCAAAGCCCGAGTGTCAGTGTGTGCACGTGGGTGTGTAAACGCAAATATGTGTCCACGTGAGAGAGAGAGAGAGAGAGAGAGAGAGAGAGAGATTAGGTTCCTCTGAGTTCTGATTAGGATCATAAAATGCACAGCTGGGGGGGTGACTGGCGCATTGCCGGAATGTTCTGATTACTCAGCCTGGTTCAATTTAAACTGCTACCTGGAACTTGTTGATGTATAACTGCATCCTTTAATGTGACAAAAAACGCATTAAAAATCATGCTTTATTGTCTCTGAGTATGTAAACTTGTTGTCATTTCATTACTGTACTCCCTCGAACATATTCCCCTTCAAATTTCACTCCAACTGGCTGTGGCTCTATGCACATCTTCCTTTTTTGGCTACAGTAGCACAAGTGCATCCGATGTATCCCCTTGGTAAGGGTGAGCAGAACATATTGGTTCTGGTTGAGAGGAGCTAGAATATAATATGCTTTTACATCCCTGAAAGAAATTAAAGGCATGATAATTACTAAATCTCAAACCTTTTACATTTATAATTCACTTCCCAGTACTTGGGGACCCATTTTAAATGAGTTTATTCAAGTATTCTGAGCTTTGGGATTAAGCATGATATCTGAAGGCTTAAAAAAGGGACTGGGGCTGCAAATTAGCTCTGGCTAGAAAAGCATTAACAATTCATCTGTTTAATGTTTTTAACTCGCACCGATGTCGAGCATCATGTGAGTTGCCCCACATAAGTAAGTCAATTGATTTAAAAAAAAATACATAAAATTTTCAGTTCAAAATAACTTTAGGAAGGAGTCTCCATGCAGCAACTTTCAGTGAATAGGCTAACGGACTGATAATCTTTTACAATGCACAGGTACACATCATTGAAGAATCATATCTGTGGCCTCATGTTTTTAGAATAGCCTGTATTTTTTGTTTGTTTGTTTGTTTTGAGGAACTATTTTGACATTTTCTCATTTCCGTTTGCATTTTGAGTTTGAACGTTTCTGTTCTCTCCAAACGACTCCCTGTAGTTTTGTCAGGATGGCTCCAAGGATGGTCCTGACATTGATAACGGCTTCTTACAGTCTACTGTCAATGTTTCCTAAACTTATTCTGCACATGAATCACCACTTTCTCCATTATGGCTACAGTCATAAAAATCTAATTCAGAGCAGGTTTTTTTCCCAGAATATCTGGAATATTCCATTAGCTTGCTGTACACAGGTATGCTTGTACATGACCCATGGTGCCACCTTGGAGCTGATACAGGTCTCCTCTGAAACGCACGTCTGTCAGCTGGCACACCTGTTTTCACAGTTGTATCAGGCACGGAACAAGAGCAGAAGACACCAAACTTGGGTTTGTTCAGATAGCTAGCGACTGGCACTCAGATGGCCAGTAGGGGGCGCTTAAGCCAAGAACAATGGTAATCCAACTGACTTTTTCCCTCTAATGTCTGAGTGCACAGCTAGTAATGCACTGCTACTGTGAGGCTGCTGGCCACATTGATTCGCTCTGAAACCACAGAGAGGCCTGAAGGGGAGTGGCCTTCAGTCCCACTTGCTGTGAAATCCTAGTACTCTTTGATACTTATTTAGTATTGCAGTTACACCTTTTAAATATGCAGCCACTATTTTGTTTAGGTTATTTTGCAGTTTATCATTCATCTATATCATCACATCTCCCCACCTTCCCAAATTGCTGTCTTAGTTTCAGAACAGTCAGGAATAACAAAAACAATAAGCAATCCACAGTAGAGATTTATTGCCAAACACTGAACGCTTGTCAAAGCAACTAAAGCAAAAGGGGTTCCATAAATTTGAGATACACTTTGTCAGTGTCTAGTGTCATTCACAGCAAATCACGTCGTACTAAAATTGTCACCTGAAGGATAAAATTTGTGCAAAACATAATTAATCGGCCCAATCACAGCGAAGGCAGCTGTTTGAAATATATGAAAAATGAAATGCGGCTTGCATTGTATTGGTCTGCAGATAAGTTTAATTTGCACTTCACACCTAATGTTGAGGAAAACCTCTTATATCAACTTACAGAATAGGCCATAATTGCAGGTTCCAGGAAAATTATAATGACACCACCTTCCGCCGCTTTCTCTGATTATTCAAAGATCAGTAATAATAGATCCACATGCAAATGAATAGTCCATAACATCACAATGCAAACAAAGTCATGGCTGAACTTTCACATCCTAAATGTTTTCTCCATTGTTTCCTCTGTTCCTGCATCAGTTTTTCTCTGTGTCCTGTTAAATATATTAATTTGCATTTAGTGATACTCCCCGCCCCCTGTGCTCTCACTCCTGCCCCTCTAACCCCTGGTTATGTGTTGTGCTGTGGAGCCAATGTAAGGCCTAGTCCACAGGTACAACAATATTTTTAAAAAACAGTTTTTTTCTCTGCAGTTCGGCCTTTTGTAAAAATGCTAACGGTTTTTTAGGTCATACGAAAAACAAACATTTTTGAAAACTCTGTCCAGGGTGAAGATTTGTACAAATGCCAGTTTCAGCGTTTACGTGTGGACATGCAAAACGAAGCTTTTCGAAAACGACAATGTTGCAGTTCATTTGTGCAAGCCCACCCTCACTTTGTGCGATTTTCTTCTCCGGTATTAGCTCATTTAAATGTAGGCGTTATCGTCACCAACTGGCTCGGTATACTTGATTTGAGCGTTTGGAGCCATTTTTGCATTCTCGTGGGGACAGGGATATTTTATAACAAGGGGTCGTGTGTACAGAATTTTTTTTCCAAAAATGCATTAAAAAAATATCCATTTAAAAAAATACCCGTTTACATGCTGTTACGGCCCCTACTCTGCTTACAGTTGAGGAAAATTTGCTGGTGCCTGGTGGGCGGAGCCAGGGCTCATTGGTACAATGGAGTGCACCGGAGGCTCGTTTGCTGTGCAAATAAATTAAAAAAAGCCCATTTCCCATGTTGGGGCCCCTCTCCCTTGTGACGTTTGCTTTTTGGTTGAATTGCAGACAGCACTGCTTCACTACTCCTTGCACACATCCACTCACTTACATAACTGATGATACTGACTTTCACACCCCATATTTGCATAGCCTTTTTGTTAAGTTCAAGTTTGTGAAATAAATTGAATCTTGCTTTTTAAATGCATCAGTTTGCATCTCCCTCCTTGTTACGGCTTTTGAGCCGAGTCGTAACAGTGCGGACTTCGCCTCAGTTGACTTATCTGTGTCATTTGCTGCCGCATTGTTTTGCTTGCTGTAGTCTTTAAGTGAGCGCTCTGTTGGCTTTTCCCTCTTCACAGTCCTGGAATTCCTCTGGTTCACTCCTTTGAGCTCATTATTAGGAACAGTCTCCCCCTGCTCTCTGAACATTCTCCAGAGCAGGGACAGTTCTGGTTCTTGTCAGCCATGGTACCCCCGTGGATCTCCTGGTTTGCAGGTGCAGATCAGCTTTACCTTGCCTTTTGGTTTGCTCTTGTTTTCGTTCGCTGTGTCTTGAACTCCAAAGTCAACTAGTCCATCTCCATCAGACTGACCATCCTGTTGTGCCTGATAAGTCAATGTTCCAATTAACACCCGAATAGGACTTTCATCAGTTTGGTATGTGGATCTAGTTTGGTCACAGTTGCCAGGATCATTATAAATTCAACTGCCAACCAGCAGCCATACCACCACTCGATCTGCTCCTGCCGCGTAGCTGAGGCTAAGCTGGTGTGGGCTTGGTTAATACTTGGATGGAAGAGCACCTGGGAAAACAAAGTTGCTGCTGGAAGAGGTGTTGGTGGGCCAGTTGGTTGCGATCTTCCCTCTGGTGGAATAATCCCCAATACCCCAGCGCAGTGATGGGGACACTGTACTGAAGGAGATGCCATCTTCCTGATGAAACGTTAAACCGAGGTCCTGACTCACTGTGGTCATTAAAGGAATAGACAACGGTATTTCAAGATACAGTTTGGAAGACAGATTTTGTCATAAACTAACGATTCATGCGAATGTTTAAACATATAGAGTTCGTACAACTAAGCTATCCCATTTCCAAAAGTCGGTCCTGAAGCAGAATTCCCCCATCATCGACGATTTCATGAATGCCGCCATTGAAAATATTTCAACCAATTAGTGAAATCCTTGCGGAGATGCTCTGACAAAACATGGGCGCAGCACGTCGAAGCTATACATGGCGAGTGAGACTGCACAAGCATTGGGATGGTTGTTAAATCACTCATTAACATTCGGTTTTATTGATTTCCACTGAGTGCTATACTTGCGGTCCTAATGAGCGAAAGTACCGCAGAACTTTGAATCAGCTTCAGTGTCAGGCACGTCCGAAAACCCGTTGAAGTCAGCAGCTGCTTCACTGTCAGTGGATGCGAATAGGTTTAGTTGTTCGTCCTTCGTAATGACAGTGTCTGGGTCTGCACAAAACAGCAGTATTCTGCCCTACAAAGCCTAAGTGCAGTAACTACATATCGGATAAAATGTGAGTTATGCAGTTTTGGGCCTGAAAGTATATGGAGGTCAGGATTTATTTGGAAAGAAATTATACCAGGGCAAATCAATTAACCATATCTATCTGTTATGGCCCCAATTTCTTATTACAATCTACAACACAACAGCAACAGCAAGGGATGACAGGCACAGTTTTAAAAACCTCAACACATTTAATTAACAACCAAAGACTAAACAACTATTTACAACTAATAACCAAGATTGATTATAACAAAAACAAAAAGAAATATTTACAGTCCTTTTTGTGGGGCGGCTTGGTGATGTCCTGGGTGAGAAAAATCCACAAAAGAAACTTAACAGGTCTTGAACAGAAATGACAGGTCTGGTCACACATATCCTTCTTCTTGCAATTTCCCCTACTACTTTACTGTCTCAATTCTTTTCCTTATATACTCTTTTGCAGACCCCACCCACATTTAGACCTCTTTTTTTAATTTTCGGGGACTTGCCCCAGACATGTCCAGGACATGTCTAAACATAGCTCCAGTCTGAGCTGAATAAAAAAAGGTAAATACTGCCATCCAGTGGCCTATATTCATATTACATATCACAGATGTGCCAACTACTCCTTTATTCGGACAGAAAACAAACTCTGAAGCCATTTTTTTACATCTTAAATTGTTTTGTAGTTACTGCACTTAGCCTGTAAGTAAGTAAGCCTGTACGAGCCTAGTGGCCCATAGGGCCGGTGCTTAACCCCGATTTCCATGGCATGAAGCGACTAGGAGTGTTGCGACTCCCCCTAGATGGGATGCCACTCCATCGCTGGTACTCCCCCCAGCTCTTAGACAAGTGTCCCTGCCTATTTGCTGGTACCCATTTATACACCTGGGTGGAGTGAGGTGTGGAGTGTTGAAGTAAAGTGTTTTGCCCAAGAACACACCGCGAAGGCCGTGGCCGGGCCTTGAACTCAGGACCTTACGATCTTAAGATCTTAAAAATATATTAATTGATACATGTCTGATCTTTTTTTAAAAATAGGCATTTCTTCAGCGAGAGTTTCCTTGTAAATGAGTTTCCCCACTCAGCGGTCACAATAAGACACTTGTTATAAAGGTTCCCGGCACTTGCGATAATAAATTAACAAGTGCTTTTGGTAAACGCAATGGTCTGTAATAGACAGAAATGGCACTTCAAGCTAGCTCTTCTCTAGTTATTGGTCAGAAAAGGCCGGAAATCAAAATGCCGCTGAATGATTATTATTGATATTTACCGAACTATTAACCAGAGCTTATGTGTTTGCATGGGTTCCAGCAGTCAGCTCTGCACACATCGGCTGATCTGGAACAAACAACGTAGCGCCTCTGGTATATCTCATTGCCTTCTGTGCTGAAGAGCGGAGACCTTGCGCCCGTGTGACGTCACGCATCACCCCTCCGAGAGGCTGCATGGCAGCTCAGTAGTGACCTTAGGACTGCCACACAAAAACGCTCACAACTTTTTCATGAATGGTCAAGTATGCCTGAAAATTTTCTTATAGGCTCTCAATATTACAAGCTATCAACCTATCCATGTATGTACGTTTCGTTGTCTATTCCTTTAAAGGTCCTATGATACTCTTCGATAAGAGTTGGGGGTTCCCTGGTGTCATGGCTAAATTCCCAACCTCGCCCTTTCAACCTGCCACGGAATCATCCCCAGATCTATTTGGCTATGCTACTTGTCCAATTCCTACCCACCTCAACCCACAGGGCTCCCTTCAAAAGGAGATTTCAATCTCAACGAGACTTCTTTGGTTAAATAGAGGTTAATTAAAAGTGCATAAATCCAGCCCAGTAAATAAGTAAGTTACTTTTATGTAATGATGTGTAGAACCTGAATATTTGATTTTGCTCAAAACATGGGTCAAAAATCCCAAGAGCGAGCAGTTAACTTTTACAATCTTACAGCCTGCCGGTGAGAGTGGCGTCCTTTGTTCCCCACGGCGGGGGGTGAGAGCCATCAAGTCTAGCAGGCCCAGCATCTCTGGAACTCAAACTCACTGGTTTCATTGAGGTTAAAGCGCAGCTACTTCAATTGGCTTAAAACAACTTAAACCTCTACCAAATTCATAATATATTTCTATTCAATATCCTAAAAGGAACCTCTCATATATTTATCACACTATTGGGCTATAATATTCCATTTTAAGGCTTTTCCATGATAACTGCATCATTTTAGCACACATCCCTATCATGTTTGGTCTCTTTATTCTCGGGGGAGTCCAAGGAGTTGAATGGAACATGTTTCATTTCCCTTGGAATTATGGTTCGTTTGTAAGATTCATTCAAGCAACTACCCTAGTCTCCCTGTGCAAATTATCTTATCACCTAGGCCAGTAAAACTCTGATTCGGCCAACCTTTCCTCTACCTTTTTCGGAGGTGTGGTTTGGAGCCTTTAAAGGTACGAGATCCTGAGGGGGGGCTCTTCTCTTCTTTCTTCGCTCTTCTTCCTGTCCTGTCCTTTCTTGGTCAACTTCTGACGTGCGAATAGGTAAGTGGGAAAAGTCACATGTCACCTTGTTCCGGAGCGGGGAAGCATGTGAATTCTCCCCGACCACGTGGAGCGACTTTTAGCTCCATGTGGTCGTTCATCTTTTCCAGGTATGAAAATACTCTAAATCCTTCTAAATTATATGTAACGGTAATTGGCTTATCATTGATTTGTTTGATTCAAGTTGTGCCTACCTGGTGAATTAAATTATTGTTATTCCTTTTCCAGCCTGCGTGTTCTCATTGTATATTCTTTCTGGCCTTGTTGCGATTGGGACTTAAGGGGAGACTCCTACCAAGACATGTGTAGGTAGCGATACTTCTAAGTTAGATTGAGATTGGGTTCTACCTATTAAGGGGTTATGAAATTACCGGCTCTTAAGATTTAGCTATTGGTTAATCTTTCTAAGGGGCCCTTTGATATACATAAACCTAGGTTCGTGGTACGTTCATACTCAGAGCTATTTGCCTGATGTTGCTACCATGCCAGTCTCCTCTATCCAATGGAAGTATTGTCGAATTAGACCAGGCAGTGACGCCTATTTTAACCCTAGGGGGTGTCTTGCTTAGTGACAATGGTTTTCGCAGATAGAGTTCGGGTGCGTAACTGCCCTGAGATTCACGCATGCTGTTTCAATTCTAATTCTAATTTGGAGTCAGATTTTTAACGAGATTATAGCCAAATTTTGTATTCTAACTGTTATATGGAGTCAGATAAATCGTAACCATTGCGCTTTCATGCCCCGCCCTCGGACGGTGAAAAATATCCATTATATTGTGATTCACACCAGCCAGAAGAATGCTCTAATTAAAGTTAGACTAAGAGAACACGTGAGGCCTTCACCCCGGGCAATATCCGCCTTTTGGTTATTGCTCTTTTGGGGTTTTACAGATGTTTATTCACATCGAGATTAAACTGTAATGAAACATTGTACATTGTGCTGAATAAAAAGAAGACCTTTCTAACAGGGTCTCTGAGAATCGTCGGGAACTTATCACCACTCCAGTCTCACTTGCTTAAATTATCTACCTGTTTTTAAAGGACCCATGTCACAATTACTGCGCATGCGCACAACTTTGAACAAAGCAAATCTGCTCGATTGCAAGTCAAAATTTATGTCCATACTGGCAAATTTGTGATCATTTTGCATTTTATTTGTATATTTTAGTTACTCTGGGATTATGCTTTTTATATTAAGGAGTTTAGGCAGAAATTCAAAGATTCAAAGTCCTATTTTCTCACTTTAGCTGAAGGCCACAAAGAATGTTAGCTTGTTTTCCTTCCACCAGAAATCATTAAACAAGAAGGTATTTTTTTCTTCTCTGTTTATTGGTGTTGGAAAACCAGCTTACATTCTTTGTATCCTTCAGCTAAAGTGAGAAATAGGGCTTTGAATCTTCAAATTTCTGCAGAAAACCCCTAAATATAAAAAGAACAATGCCTGAGAAACTAAATATTTCAATACAATGGAAAATGAAGATGTATTGGCAAGGATTGAATTAGATTCTGACTTTCTTTGGTTGTAAGTTCTGAGAGTGCATAGTAATCATGAGAAAAAGCTCTTTTAAGCTTAATTGCATGAACGGAGAAGAAAGAATGCCTCATGTCATCTTGACCAAGATGTTGGGGTTGTGGTTACAGCCCGAAATTCAGTCATAGGCCTACAGCTGTAATTAGACCCTGTGCCAGCGTCCTACCGGCCATTTTGCAACACCTAGTAAGTCCTATTATTCTACATCTTCACATGCAGATTAAAAGACAGATCTAGTGGTTTCATTCAAATGACTTATATCTCACCTTATCTCCATTTTCTTCGTCAGACTCAGATATCGATCATGGTCTGCCGTCTTGAAGAACAAACCAATTTGTTAAATTTGTCTTCAAGGACATAGGAAACAGAAATTTGGAGAAATTTGCAGATGTGAATTCACATCTGCAATGGCTTTGCCCTTCAAACTGACTTGAAAGGCCAAGAGCATGGATTTCCTGAAGTCTCAATTCACGTCTCCTTGTCCTCATTCTGTTGCTCCTTTCTTTCCTTTACCTTCCTTGAAAATTTGAGCAATGAAAGACGGTGAGGAAATGAGGAAAGGTGGTGAAGAATGAGCAGTTAGAATGAGTTGAGGAATTAAAACCAAAGCCAGCTGTTTGAGGTGTATCAGTCTACACTGAAGACAAGATCACAGGAAAGTAGTGTGCTTCCGAATGTTAGCTGACTTGTTTATGGTAAGCCACAAGCACACATGTTGTACTACTGTACTGCGCTATAAGAATGCACTCAGCAGGTATTGCTGCTAACATTATCCTTATTCACTGTACACTCGCTGTTGTAAAAAAGCTTGTCCGCTGCCACTGCAATTTCCAATGTATTGCTGTAGCTGCAATTACTTTAACGGTATCGCGGCGCGATTGCACATGTCTCGTAGGGTCTACTGCATATCCTGCCTGGTGAGGGGAATATTGGGTGCTGCCCTCAAAACATCCCAAAATAAAGAATCAAAGAAGAAGTAAAAAATAAATCACAAACAAAACTAGTACCTTCAAATGCTGTCAGTTATTGCAGCTGATGTCAAATGGAGACAAGACCATGATCTGAGCAGTTTGGTCTTAATTTTTCCTTCTCCTCAAGCCAACTCCCAACTGCAGTACTGAACAAGAAAAAACCCGCCACCTGTTTCCTTCATGATGAGCCTGGATGACACAACTGCGTAAACTACCAAACAGCATTGTGACCATCACAGGCACAATTTAATGGAAATGAGCTTCGCCAGAGGCCAAAAATCTGTTCGAAAAAGGCAGAGTACACATTCAAATGAGAAGCTGTGCTTGAAATATTATGAGTTAAAATACTTAACAACACATATACCAATTTTCAGGAGGATATTATATTTATTTTATTTTATTTCCTACTCTACTTATGGAGAAATGTTGGAAAACATGCAGGCAGTTTCGTGGGCTGAGTAGCTGTGATCTACGGAATTCATTTGAAACATCTGGAGTCTTTTGCATTCCTCAGGATCTTCTAAATTTGCCGGAAATTATTATTGAAATGCAGCAGTGGGGAGAGAATGAGAGACCGTGCACAAACGAGTCACAGGCAGCTGCCGGAGTCCGCCCACGCGGCGCTCGTAGCCCAGTTCAACCTCTTCTGCGTCGGGTTCGAGCAGCATGATGCAGAATCAAAGGATCCCAGCTCAAAGGCTGAGGTGGGGGTCGAGAAGGATTTGAGAAATTTCACACGAGCGAAGTGCTCCTTCAAACGGGCATCTCTGGCCTGCGTTCCCTGCCTGTGCACCATGTGACTTCATCCATACAGTGAGGAGGAGTGTGCTTATGAATAATTTATGCCTTTTGGGGGTCCTCCTTCATGTCTGTGACGACCTGATGATCAGAGACGCTTTGGTTTTGTGAATGGAGAATCACAGGAGATCCAGTTCACACTGACTCAGGCATGCTCTCAATGAGAGGATCTCAGTTTGAACCCTGCATGCAATGATCTGGCCCCCACCTCTTACATTGGCAGCACATTCAGAGGTAATCAATACATCTGTGAATTATGCTTCACCTGATCGCTGAATCAAGTGAATGCCAACATTAACATTACAGTAGCACAGTCGCTCCTTATTTTTGTTCATTTGAAGGGGTCTGAGTGTGCAACAGCCGAGCCTTAACCCTTTCAAGGAAGGATTCTGTATTTTTAATAGTTTTTTTGTAATAAAATTCTCAGTGGGAGTGGGGAAATAAATCCATTACATTCAGCTGCCAGCAGAGTTTGTTACATCACCGGTAGAATATTCAGCAGAGGAAACTATGGACGCCGTGGAAGGCAAGGAGAACTTTTTTTCTTTTTTTGCAGGCAATGTTGAAAAAGTGTACCTCGTACTTGTGAGATAATTATCTTCTATGTACACGATAACAACTAGAGTCATCAGAAGATGATATTTCCACTTGGTTCTCACAATCTAATCTCAGAAATCGCAAAATATCAAAAGGCACCAGTCCAGGACCTGATAAATATGCACAGCAAGTTTTGTTAAAAGATATTTAGCAGTATTCGAGCTCAGTTCCTGAAATGAAATGACCATGGACAGATGGACGAGAGGACAGATGACCGCACTGATGAATACATACCCTCGCATTATATGTGGGGGGGATGATAAACGGTGTATATGAGATAACTTTTTTTTCCACTCCTTGACTTATTGGGACACTGCATGCCTATAATTATGGAGTAGGATTTTTTTTAGTCTGAAATAAATTGACAGTTAAGGCTTTATTTGGTTTTATGTTGACTTGGCTAGAGTTTTTGAGTAAGCATTTCTTGACAATTACTTCCTTGAGATGGTGATAGCTATTCAAATGGGATTCTGAACTCAGACATCTCTATCTACTGTATGTTTCTGTCCATCCATCCATCTGTCCGTCCATTCCTCCTTCTATCTACACTACTGGTCAAACGTTTTAGGACATCACAAATTTTCCAGTTGTTTGATTGAAAATTATGCAGTTTAATGTCTCATTGTTCTCTGGAATGAACGCATAGATGCCATAGAACAAATTAACAATCAAAGTTAAAAAAGAAATCATAGAATCAATTTATAAACCAAAATGTATTTTAAACTTGACTCAAAGTAGCCACCGTTGGCAGATATAACACTTTGGCTATACCATACTCGTGGCATTTATTCGACAATGGAAATCAAATATTCTTTACATCTGGCCACTCCATGTTTTCAAGCTTACCATCTTGTTCTCTCTTCCTAAGGTACAAAACCCAAAACCAGTGAAGTTGCACGTTGTGAAAATCGTAAATAAAAACAGAAAACAATGATTTGAAAATCCTTTTCAACCTATATTCAATTGAATACACTGCAAGGACAAGTTACTTAATGTTCGAACTGGTAAACTTTGTAATTTTTTGCAAATATTAGCTCATTTGGAATTTGATGCCTGCAACATGCTTCAAAAAAGCTGGCACAAGTGCCAAAAAAGACTGAGAGAGTTGAGGAATGCTCATCAAACACTTATTTGGAACATTCCACAGGTGAACTGGCTAATTGGGAACAGGTGGGTGCCATGATTGGGTATAAAAACAGCTTCCCTGAAATGCTCAGTCATTCACAAACAAGGATGGGGCGAGGGTCACCACTTAGTGAACAAATGCATGAGCTGATTGTCGAACAGTTTAAAAACAACATTCCTCAACGAGCGATTGCAAGAAATTTAGGGATTTCATCATCTACGGTCCGTAATATCGTCAAAAGGTTCAGGGAATCTGGAGAAATCACTGCTCGTAAGCGACAAGGCCGAAAACCAACATTGAATGCCCGTGACCTTCGATCCCTGAGGCGGTACTGCATCAGAAACCGACATCAGTGTGTAAAGGACATCACCACATGGGCTCAGGAACACTTCAAAAAACCACTGTCAGTAACTACACTTCGTTGCTACATCTGCAAGTGCAAGTTTAAACTCTACAATGCAAAGCGAAAGCCATTTATCAACAGCACCCAGAAACGCCGCCGGCTTCGCTGGGCCCAAGCTAATCTAAGATGGACAAATTGTTTTAGGAAACTGTGGACGTCGTGTCCTCCTGACCAAAGAGGAAAAGAACCTTCCGGACTGTTATAGGCGCAAAGTTCAAAAGCCAGCATCTATGATGGTATGGGGGTGTATTAGTGCCCAAGGCATGGGCAACTTACACATATGTGAAGGCACCATTAATGCTGAAAGGTACATACAGGTTTTGGAGCAACATATGTTGCCATCCAAGCGACGTCTTTTTCATGGACGCCCCTGCTTATTTCAGCAAGACAATGCCAAGCCACATTCTGCACGTGTTACAACAGCATGGCTCCGTAGTAAAAGAGTGCGGGTACTAGACTGGCCTGCCTGTAGTCCAGACCTGTCTCCCATTGAAAATGTGTGGCGCATTATGAACCGTAAAATACGACAATGGAGACCCCGAACTGTTGAACAACTTAAGCTGTACATCAAGCAAGAATGGGAAAGAGTTCCACCTGAAAAGCTTCCATTGGTCTCCTCAGTTCCCAAACGTTTACTGAGTGTCGTTAAAAGGAGGGGCAATGTAACACAGTGGTAAAAAGGCCCCTGTGCCAACTTTTTTGCAATGTGTTGCTGCCTTTAAATTCCAAGTTAATGAATATTTGCAAAAAAAAAAAAAAGTTTCTCAGTTTGAACATTAAACATCTTGTCTTTGCAGTGTATTGAATTGAATATAAGTTGAAAAGGATTTGCAAATCATTGTATTCTGTTTTTATCTACGATTTACATAACGTGCCAACTTCACTGGTTTTTTGTAGTTCTGGCAGAGCTTGGACTTATGTTTTAGGTGATTATCTTGCTGTAGGTTGAACCCCTGATTGACGAGGCGCATACCAGAGGGTACTACATGGCGCTGCAAAATGCTCTGGTAGCCGTTTTGGTTCAGGGTGCCTTTCACCCTGTAAGTCACTGACCCTGGATCTAGCAAAACAGTCTCAGACCATCACGCCTCCTCCTCCATGTTTGACAGTTGATGTCACACACTGAGGAACCATCCTTTCACCTACTCAAAGGTATACGAAAAACCTGGGTAACCTTACCTTTTGTTTAAAACTTCTGACAGTTCACCACTTACCTTTGCTCCATTTCAAGCTATTCATTGAACTGGAACTGCATAATTTTCTATAAAAACCTGGAAAAATTGGGGTATCCTAAAATCTTTCACAGGTAGTGTATATTCAAATGCTGGTTTCTTTGAGCTGTATCTGTTTATCTGTGGCGCTAACTTGCAGCTCCACTTAAGGACAGCATGTCACTTTTATGCTTTTGACCTCCTCGATCTTGTTCTGGTAACAAAACAAGCTGGCTAATGCACTGGCGTTATTTCCAACAGAACAGATTGTGCAGGGGACATCGAAAACGAAGTCAAATCAAGGACAAGCACTAGCATTCACTGTGTCATATTACTAACTCCCAAAAATTTTTGCGAAAAACCAGTTTTTTCATGAAAAAAAAAAACCAGTGATGTCATGGAACCAGTTGCCAATCTGCCAAAATAAAACAAACTAACGAAAAGGCATTCATTTATTGAGCCCAGTAGACATGGTCAACAACATCCCCCCGCCAAATGCCTGAATCGTGCACACCTCATTTTCGAACTCCATCAAGGCCTTGATGGTCTGAAGCTACATACCAAGTTTGGTTGTCCTATCTCTAATATTTCCTGAGAAAAGCTGTCCCCGTGGACGGACGCATGGACGGACGGAGCTCAAACCTATATCCCTCTCACCCTTCGTGGCAGGGGATAAAAAAAAAAAAATCACAATCCAAATTATTGGCATGCATAATCCCTGAAAGACAAAGAGGTTTTTTTTCATCCTGGCAATATCAGCCTGATCCTAAGTTTATCTTGTACAAGCAAGTTATTATCTCATACAGTGGAGTTATCATCTCATAAGGATGAGGTAAACTTTTTTGGCTGCCACTGCCTGCAAAAATAAATAAATAAATAAATTTACCTTGCCTTTCTGGGCTTCTGTGGTAAACAACGTAATATCTTTAAAGGAAAAATTCTTTTTAGATAACACTGTTTCCAAGATAGAAACATGCAATTCAAAATGAGTAATTAGGTTTGAAATATTCAGTACATCAGATGACACTGCCTGTATCAGTGGAGGGATCACTCCTTTTGTACAGTTGTGCGTGTGGAGGACATACACAATGAGAAAAGCCTTGTTGCCAAACTGTGGTACCTTTGCCCAGGGATGAAAGGATTCGGCTGGCTGGTCTATCCTTGGGTCACTGCCTGAGAGGGAGCCTGCAGCCTGCCTGCTGCAGTCGGGTGGGAGCTGAAGGCCTCCAGAGAGATGAGGCAGCGCTGCTGAGCTGGAGAACTGGCAGACGGAGAGGGTGGTATGGAACACCTGCTCTGGAGGAGAGCACAACGAGGTCCTTTCTTCTCCTTTGCTGTAGCGTTCCTCATACGAATATTCTCAGGCCTTCGTATTTCTGATGAAGAAAAAGCAATCATTTCTATGCAACAGTCAGAATGTGCAGCAATATCAAATGAGATTCATGTCCTAAAGCAACCATTTTCAAATTTATGATGACCCTAGCTGGCCTTTTAGAACAGTTCCAGAGTCTGTAAATTACATTACTTCCTGCTTCCTGATAGACTTCTTGAGTCTGCATTAAAGAGTTTGTTAATGGGCTATTCATCTGAATATATAAAAAATAACTGCAGAGTCATACAGTTCGGAGCCAGAGAGCCAGATACGCTTGGGGAAAAGACTGTCCATTAGGAAGAATTATGCACTAAACCAGTCCACCAGCTGCCCACCCACTGGTTTACTGCAGTTATTGCAGGAGTTTCTCCAATGGAAGAAGGCCAAGGGGAACTATAGCAAAAGCATGGCCAGTTATGCTCTGTCCCTAAGGCTCCTGGTTGCAGTCTGCAGTGGCAAAGTCAGGATTAGGTTTAGAACTGTGAAGCACCACCCAGGAGCAATTGACATTAAAAATGAAAAAGAAAACCGTTTCCCCCTCCCATTATGATTTAGAGGTGCGGACGTCTAGTTATTAGCCCCAGTAAAAGATGCCCCTTAGTCAACATTTCGGGGCAAATGATTCACTTGGCACTCGCAGCAAGCCGAAGCTACAGTGTGCTCACCCAACCGAGAGGCCGTCGAAGCAACTTTCGGCTTTAATTGAATGAGGCTGAAGAGGCGCACTTAAAAAGCAGCCTCCGGCAATCCTTACCCGATTAATTTTCAGAAGAATTTGAAGATCACAGAAGGTTCTTCAGTATAGCGTGAAAACAATGAGGAATATGTTTATCAATACCGAAAGGGAAGGGAGAGGGGCAGAGCCAATAAAGAGAGAGGCATAAATCATATGATACACCTTCAACCTATGGCAGTTATTCATTTCCTTAGCACCTTATAAATTGCTTCTCACACATCCACAGTCAGTCGTACTTTGTAATTTCTATTTAATAAAAGGCCCAAAGGTGGATGTTGCCTCCCTCACTCCCCTCAAAAAAAAAAAAAGAATAAAAACAGGTTAAAAGTCCAATAAAAAGTCAAGTAAGAAAATCTTTTAAAGAACAACCCCAATTCTGAAATAGTTGGGACAAAATGTAAATTGTGAATAAAATCAAAATGCAATGATTTTCAAATCACACCAGCCACTATTTTATTAACAAGAGAACAGAGATAAAATAGCAAATGTTGAAACTGAAAAATTTAACAATGTTATCCACAAAATTAGCTCATTTCAAATTTGATGGCTGCTACAGGTCTCAAAAAAGTTGAGACAGGAGCCTGTTCACCATGGTGTAGCATCCCCTCTTCTTTTTAACGCAGAGTGGAGGCGTCTGGGCATTGAGGAGACAAGTTTATTGAGTTTAGCCATTGAAATTTGAGCCCACTCTTGTTTAATACAGGCTTCCAGCGGCTGGATAGTTTTGGGTCTCCTTTGATGGACTTTTCATTTAATTATGCGCCAAATATTCTCAATCGGTGAAAGATCAGGACTGCCGGCAGGCCAGTTCAGCACACAGACTTTTCTATTACAAACCCATGCTGTTGTAATAGCTGCAGTATGTGGTTTTGCATTGTCCTGCTGAAATACACAAGGCCTTCCCTAGAATAGATGTCGTCTGGAGGGGAGCATATGTTGCTATAAAATATTTATATACCTTTAAAAATTCATGATGCTTTTGAAAGTATGCAAGTGTCCCACACCATATGCACTAATGCATCCCCATACCATCAGAGATGCTGGCTTTTGAACTGAATGCTGATAACAGGAGGGGTGGTCTTTCTCCTCTTTAGCCCGGAGGACACAACACCCATGATTTCCTAAAGATTCCTAAGAATGTCAAATTTGGACTCGTCTGACCACAGGACACTTTGCCACTTTGCTACTGTCCATTTTAAATGAGCCTTGGCACACGGTGACGCTTCTGGATCATACTCAACAATGGCTTCCTTTTTGCATGATAGAGTTTTAGGTGGCATCTGTGGATGGCACGGCAGATTGTGTTTACAGACAGTGGTTTCTTGAAGTATTCCTGGGCCCATTTAGTAATGTCAATGACAGAATCATGGCGGTGAGTGATGCAGTGGCGTCTGAGGGCCCGAAGATCACGGGCATCCAGTAAAGGTCTTTGGCCTTGTCCCTTACGCAGTTTGGCCTTGTCCCTTTCCAGTTTCTCTGAATCTTTTGATGATGCTATGCACTGTCGATGATGAGACCTTCAAAGCCTTTGCAATTTGAACATTGTTTTTAAAGTATTCCACAATTTTTTTTTACGCAAACCTTCACAGGTTGGAGAGCCTCTGGCCATCTTTACTTCTGAGAGACTCTCTAAGACATCCCTTTTATAGCAATCATGTTACACACCTGATGCCAGTTAACTTAATTACTTGCTAAATGTTCTTTCAGCTGATTCTCTTATATATTAATTGCTTTTTCAGCCCTTTTTTTTGCCTGCGTTCCAACTTTTTTGAGAACTGTTGCGGCCAGAAAATTTGAAATAAGCTCATTTTGTGGTTCAAAATGTAAAACGTCTCGGTTTCAACATTTGAAATGTTATCTATGTTCTACTGTAAATAACATATCGGCTCTTGTGATCTGAAAGTCATTGCATTTTGATTTTATTCACAATTTACACTTCATCCCAACTATTTTGGAATTGGGGTTGTACGATGTACTATCCTTTTGCGGCAGTCTAAGCCTCAGATAAACTGGGAAAATCAATCAATAAAGGCAAAAGTGTCTTTTTTGCAGCCTTTTTCCAGTTTGTTTCTGGCAAGCAAGACAATGTTTATTTCCTACCCAATAATGGTTGTCTCCACAAATCTGGCAGAACTCATATACTTCTGATGCTGGTTAGTCATAGAAGTAGTTGTACTAATAGTGTATTAGTAGTAGAGGTGTAGCAGGCTAGCAGTATTAGTGTCTTTTTCATTTTAAGTTCAGATCCTGTCAGATATGCTCAATATATTCACATTTTGAGACCGATCTTAAATTTAATACTGATTAAAGTATTTATGTATGACATTTGACTTCCAGCCTGTCTCATGAATGTTCATAAAGGTCAAAACCAAATACCACATTGTTGCCATGATGTTCTGGCCTCCTACATAGATCAGGAATCTGTTCTTTCCAATCATAGCCCCCTTTCCCTAAGAACCTGAAGACACAGAAGGACTGTCTGACCTGGGGCCGGTTGCATAAACTTAGTTTAAGACTGGTTCTGGTCTTAAATTGTCGAGTTAGACCAGTCTAATTAAGACTGTCTGTTGCATAAAGCTTAAGACTGACTTAATTTGAGGCAGAAAAATTAGCCACCTCTCCCCCTGGCTAAGACTGAGATGAGAGCTTTGTTGCCATGGCAGCACATTGTTAGAACACCTGTTAGAGGACACAAAAATACGGCAATATTTATTGTTTTTCTCAAAAAAAGGGAAAAAAAATTATATTGGAAACAGGATTATCAGCTCTGTTATTTATTCATTTATTTATTTTTGTAAGGGGTTCTCCTCCGGTTTTATTTATTTATTTATTTTTTTTCTCATTTCCGTTTTAAGCTGCTTTCACACCGGATGCGAAACGACTTTTCCACAGGACAGATTACATTCGAAGTAAATGCAAAGACGCGAATACACGCATGTATTCGCGTCTTTGCATTGACTTTGAATGTAACTTGTCGTGCGAAAAATTCGTTTCGCGTCCGGTGTGAAAGCGGCTTTTGATTCTTGCACCAAAGTTTTTGAACATCTTTTACGGTTCTCACGACCGTTGATACTGTTCGCCTTTCCATAATTTTCTCCCCTAACTTGATGACGTGCCAAATTTTTTGTTCGCTTGATTTAAACGATTGAATAAAATACTTTTTTCAGCATTATATTCCGCCAGCAAGCAAAGCTTTTCTGTTCCGTTTAAGTGCGGTGATCTCCAGCTGCCACCGAGTGTCACTGTTGTGTCCGCCATTTTTTTCTGCTCTCTCTTGAACTGTCTTATTTTACCCATGGTACATAGCGCGACAGGCTCTTTAAGTCAGTCTTAAATAAGTCACTCATAGACAGGTTTTATGCAACAGGCTTATTTATGTATCCATAGTAAGTCTGACTTAAAATTAAATTTAAGTCTAAGACTGGGTCTAATTTTATGCAACCGGCCCCTGGTAACTACAGAAAATTAGTCTTCAGAGGCTTTGGCAGAAAGTTTGAATAATTAACATTGTAAAATCACAAATAGCGAGCTGAATCACCCATCCAAAAAGACCCTGAACATAATTAATTGAATATATTGAATATTAATACACCTTATGAAAAGAACAGTCTAATTTTTGGTTCCCATGAAAACCTTCAAAATGGTTGCTCTCCAGGAACAAAGTTGAAGACCTCTGTCCTAGAGGCTTGGATCTGCTTTCACACTGAAGATGATGGCCAAAATCCTTCACTGTAGGCGTCAAGCCTCTCAACAGATAGCTGGGAGCCTGGGAGTCATGGTCAAAGGTGCTCCACTCTGCAATGGTCTACTTAATCCATGATGCTTCCAACAAACCAGAGAAGATGCCTGCCTGTATTCCCCTTCCCCAATGCACCCACCCCTTCCTCCCCCTGGCCCTGTCATGGTTATGGTTTTGTTTTCATGTTTAATGTTCATGATTTTGACTTTTATTGTAATTCTCAGATTTTTAGTTCAGGCCATTTTCAGTTTCATTGCACTTGTCTCGTATCTAGTTGGTTCAGTCCGTCTCCCCGGTCTGTGTGCTCACCTTCTTCGGGTGATTTCAATGGTTTCTGGTGTTTCATATTATTACTTCAATTTTCGTTTAATTCCCTCACCTTGCTGTTCTGATTACTAACAAGACTAACATTTGTATTATGTATCATAGTCTACTAACCCAACTAATCCATGTATATATTACTAACCCACTAACAAGCACTTCAGTTAAATCTGTAAAGTTGCACCGCTACTGATAAGTACTAATTTACTCTCAGCAATCACCCTGTTCTAGTCTCCGCCTCTTGCTCAGCTTTACCTGTCTCCCTCTGCGTTTCTGTGAGATCTCTCGCATGTGCTTAATTGCTTTCCTGGACTCATTGTCTGTGCACTTAGAACTCCCTGACCGGAGCTGTTTAAATGTCATAGGCCAGGTGCGTGATTCCCGTCCGTGTCTTGGCTTTCACCAATTTTCGTGGTTAGGATTTCCCTCATGTGATTCTCCCGATGTAATTAGTCTGATCCAGCTCACCTGTTCCCTGCATAGCATGTGACTTCCTTCCTGTCTATTTAAGAGTCCTTGATCAATATTTCCTTGTGCAGAGCTTCTTTTATGCCATTGCTTATTGTTTTTCTTCGACTGTTTCGTCCGACCAAGATTCTTGCCATTGCTTTTTGTATTGTTTTTGTCTTCCTGGATTTTGACCTTTTTTTGTACGACCAGGATTTCTGTGTTTGGATGCCCTGTGTATGACCCGCTGCTTTGCTTATCGACTACAACTTTTTACCTGCCGTCTATGTAGCGGCAATCCTCTGTTTTACTGGTTCTGACCCTGGCCTGTCTAGTCGACTCTGTTTTTTGGATTTCGTTTTGTGGCTTGGCAATTCTTGTGTCTTTTGGTACTGACACGGAACTCATTAAAGGCATACGTTTCTTGGATTTCTCTCTCTTGCGTGTGGTTCCTGAACGCACCTTCACATTATCACTTGAGTTCCTACACAAGGAAGCCTTTCCGTGGCTCCCAACCCCCTTTTGCCATGGCATTCAGCAACCTCCACCCTTCCAATCATACCACCCTCCCACCCACCCAGATCTCATCTTCAGTGCCACTTTAAAGGCATTACGCGACCCCCGTGACCTTACGCCCACGACATGACATTTCAAGCGCTCAGCTTATTAATTTTGGGAGACTTGCTTGAGCACCTGCACAGACATTGAGGATCACCTCACAAAATGACGACAAAACGACTCCGTTTGGGGAGCGGTATCAAACTACAGACATCTCTACCTTTAACCCTTTGATGCATAGAGTACATACAACTGCCTTGGACCATTGGTTGAGATTTGGTGCAATATTTTGTGTGTGTGCGTGCGTGCGTGTGTGTGCGTGTGTGCGCGTGTGTGTGTGTGTATGTGTGTGTGTGTGTGTGTGTGTGGTGGGAGCGTGGGGGGGGGAGTGCAAGTGGGTGGTCTGTCTGTCTATTATTTTGGACATTATGCTTGTGGGATGCACACTGCCACCCAGTATTTTGGACATTATGCATGCAGAGTGACAGAAGTCATCTGAAGTTGAAGAAACCTGGGGCCTTATTTATAAAAATTTGAGTGGATTTCCTACCTAAATAATACGTACGCACAAAAATATAAAAATGACATTTTGTGGAAAATAACCTGATTTTTAAACCTATGGGTACATTAAACTCCATGGAATTTTCATCTATTTAATCAGGATGGCCTTGGAATTTATTGACATTGAGCATAATCTTAATAATTCCCCTATTTTAACGTCAAGTTTGTTTTTATGAATCAGAAATCTGCAAAGAAAGTGGCATACATATCAATTTTGTGCCTACGCACTCTTTATAAATGAGGCCCCAGATCATTGATATGCATGATCTGTATTCTGGACATTGCTTATTTGAGCTATTTACTCGCCATGTACTGTATAAGGTCCAATATTTTTGATATTGAGCGCATAGACTCAGATGTATTCCAACAAAAAGACATGCCTTACATAGGTTATTTATTTTCAGTTTGTGCTATATAATGTATTTCCATCCCCCAGCAGAAAAAAAGTCTAATCAAAACTTGAACAGTATAAGACTATTTCAGACTTTTATTTTTTATTTACTTTATTTTTCAGTGGGATGCAGCCATTGTGATTGTTAGTGGTAAATCATGTGACTAATCATAGAGGCACCTATTGAGAAAATTATTATCTGGAAATGTCCAGTAAAATGTACATTTTGTGTACACCATCTATTAGCCAAGAGAAAATAAACCCCACTTATGTCCAAAATATTGGACAACATGCAACAAAGGGGTAACTATGAGCGACACATTACTTTCAATAAGTTTCAGTGCTCACATTGTACTATCTGTATCAGTTCATTTGCACCATTGTGCAGTGTGAATTGTCAGAAATGTAGGCGTGAAAAATCTTGATGAGACAGGTAATATAAAAGTTCAGGCCTTTACAGTCTCAAAAACATGGAAAAAAATGGGAAAGAACCATCAGCTTTTAACGGATATGTACATATTTCCTGCATATCTCCCATCAGGCATATCATTTTGATATGAGAAATTCTGAAGTCAGGCTGGAACATGCTGGGTGTTTCATTATCGCTAATTTATGCTATTGCTTTTTGAGCGAATTGCTGGGAATATTTCTACAGAAAAAAGTAACTTGCCTTTGCAAGTACAAGTAAAATTCTGGCTCCAAAAACAAATATCCCAATGCAAGTAATTTCCTTACATGCTCTATCCCCCAGATTTTAATTAGATGACACACGCAGTCAGGCGCATGGGTTAATTAGGCAAGCTAATTAATCACTCAAATGAGTGGAAAACGTTTGCTACCCATTTTAATTATAATCTCTTGTGGCCCAGGTCTCAAGGTGGAATTGTTTACCATTTCCCTGTCATGCTTTTAAACTATTTGGCATCTGCACCACTGCACAAAGTTAATAAAATGGAACAAACATTGAAGGACGTTGTCAAGACATTTTAGATATATTTCACAGTGAAGAGAGGGCCAGATTAATAATTTTACAAATGTATCAATACGTATAGCAGGTGTCCATCCAGGCAACTAAGGAAACAAAAGCACTTTTTTCAACAACTCTTCTGCTTAAAAGACAGCAGTACTAAATCATTAACAATGACGGTAATTAGGAGTACTGTGGGGAGATCGATGCCGCTGCTTAAGAAATGGGGACACAGAAGAGGGGAGGTAGCCAAAAATGCTACATTTGAGTAGCGCAATTGTTCGTGTTCATTGATTCACTGGTCTAAAAAACGTGCAAACAAGAGAAACAAGTAGATTACCATGTCTGTCAAACCCTGCACTGCTCAATTGGGTTAGGAGAGCCAATCAGCATCAACTACTGAGAGTAAAGCTTAAATCAGATCGAAGAGAATGAGTTTGGTTTGTTGCTTTCACATAAATATCATGTCATACAGTTTTCATGTGCAGTGATGCTCCGCGAGCAAAAAAAAAACACAAAATGATATGAAATCAATAGGTTTTTAATTTCATTCAAAAGTAGATTTATTTGTGTGTGAGACTCAGAGATCCATGTCAGTATGAAGGCTGAGGAAGCTTCTGGAAAGCCCCTCTGACTCAATGAAGTATTCTACTACTGTGTGTGAATTTCAGTGACACTTACTGAACATCATGCTTCTTAGGAAATATGAGCAAATCATATACTGTTTCCGCCAACAAATGTACCCAGTAATTTGCACTGCAGGCTTAAACTCCATACTACGCTCATGTCTGGATTAAAGGTATAACATCAAACACATGAGAATGAAAATGATCCATTCCAGTGCTCATGTTTTGACATTTAAGAGAGGTGAAGTCACGCTACAAGACATTCTATCAATCGGAAATTTGATGAAAAGAGAGTCCTTCAAATGCACAAAAACTCAAAGATTTCCTCATATTGTGTTTTGGTACAGCTCCTACGCGTTTGTCGGACATGGGGGATGTTCACCAGAAGGGGTCAAGTGAAGGAAAAGTGAGGTTCTGAAACTATGGAAACTGTTCATTGGCATCCCCTTGTATTTACTTCATTGTAACAGTGGGGATAGAATTTAAGGGAAACATGGAACTATATTGCCACATTAACCAAATCTTAAGGGTACGTAAGGGTTAAGCTCATTCAAGCCCTTTGATCTGATGCTGCGAAAAACAGTGTTACTTTAATTTAATTTTATACTTCATTTAATGTTCCAGTGGCTGTTATGACTGAGCAGATTGGGTCCCACAGTGCATCTTCTACAGTGCTGGTTCTTGATTTTTTTCATATTGGGACCAATGCTGAACATAAATTGTATTGTTAAAACCCAAAAATCAGTACCTTTCAAGAACCCATTAAATACTCGTACGAGCATAACCTGCAAAACTACACGCTCATTCTACAGTCCCCATGACTCCAATTTTGGGCCCTGATCCGCAGTGTGAGAGCAGTGACTGCATGTAGTCTCTCCTGTAAATGGGGGTCCCTGACACATGGGGTCCCCAAAGCCTATTGGCCTCGTAGCCATGTGTAGTGTAGCCACTGCCAGAAACCTCTGATATTTTTTTCCTTTAATTACGAATACCCTTTTCCTTACTGAAGATACTTGAATTGACTGCTGGAGGCGTAGATTAGGATAAGATTTGGGTTAGGGGTGGGTGGTTTCGTTTTGGAGGTTTTTTGGAGGGTTTTATAAAAATGATTATGTCCTAGAACCCATCTGGCCTCCTCAGTGTTGGATTACTGTGTTTAATATTTTTTCACTAGAACGCTCAATGCAGAATATTTATTTGTGGTCCAAATCTTCTTAAATGATTAAAATTTTGACCCGTTTATTTATTTGGGCAACTTTATTTAAATGAGACCAAAGAGAGCTGTATTCAGGGACCCAGTTTTGCATCCCTATGGAGATATAATTTCATCACATCATCATTTGCCAGCTAATAGCGACATCACCTCATCCCACGCCAAAACACAATTACTAATGAATAGAATTGTCGAAAGTATGGCTCATGTATTAGACATTATTATGTTTCATGACATATTGGTTTTTGCACATGGTGAGTCATCGCCTGCTTTAATTTCTTCAGTTGGGACATTTCGAAACAAAGACATAAACAAAAGAAATTTCTGTTCTCTCTCTCTCTCTCTCTCTGCTCTCATCTCTTGTTGGTTCTCTTTCAAACTCGGGCTCATTTTTCCACCTTTCGCTGACAGGCAAGCAATGACTCTTGACACTCAACACTGTTTTGCGGCGTTGCAACAGCAGCAGACTCTCACTTATTGTTCGGTGGCGGCTAATCAAACTTTACCGGCACGACCTCTACCTCCTGAGTGTAAAATGGCAACTACATTATGCTCGACTCCTGTTAAACACTCAGCAATGGTCTTGTAACACTTGCAAATGTCACAATGTCCCACATACGTAATTATGCACAAACCATAATACCAATCTGCAGCATTTAATGCAGTAATCCAGCAAATCTTTTGGCAAACTTTGCAAATATAGGTAAACATATGAAGAATCGCGTTTGTGGGAAATTGACCATTAGATTTGTGGTGGGCAACTGGCAGTACATTCATGGAAAATGTATTGAATTTAAGACAAGATAAAGATAACACTTCCAATCGCAAAGGGGTAATTCCACTCGTACATCAGCATCCAACTGTCCTGTATAAGTATGACAAAAGATCAATAAAATAGAATGAAAAATAAAGGTACATTATGATGTTATGCTAACAGTACATATATATATAAAAAAAAAACATATCTCTGAAATATTCTTAGTACATTTTGGGGCGCGTCACAGGTGGTACAAGGGTCTCAGATGACATTGTACAGTCTAATGGCTGCTGGCACAAATAAACGCCTGTGTTGCAACATGCAGGAATAAGCCTATGGGTTAAAGGAGCTCCTCAGCGGCTCCAGCCTCATAGTGGAGAGGATCAGAGTGGTTATCCAGGATGATGTAAATCTTTGGCCTCATCCTCTTCTATGCCACCACCTCCTGACTGTCCAGTCAAACCCAGTCACCAAAAATTTCTCACCAGCGTTTGAAAGCTCTCAGCATCACCTGTTTTGATGTTATCACACCAAGCTACTATGGCCTGATAGAATATCTGCACAAGCCAAATACACACACTGAAGGACCTCAGCTTTCTCAGGAAAAATAGTCTGCTTATTCTTTCCAGGCGGGAGCCTCAGTGTCAGTAGCCCGGTCCATTTCATTGCTCTGCTGCCCTTCCAGGAATTTTCCAGGAAGGCCACTAGTTCCTTCGTCTTCCCAATGTTGAGCTGCGGGCCATTGTTGTCAAGCCATCCAACAAAGCTCTCTACCAGTCTGCTGTATTTCTGCTCATCATTCTCAGTGCTTCAGCTGACAACGGAAGAGTCATCAGAGCACTTCCCCTGATAGAATGTTCCAGAGCGGACGCTGGAGTCAGAGGTTTAGAGAGAGAGGAGAAACAGTGACAGAACGGTTCCCTCAGGGGTGCAGGTACTGCTCATGACCGCGTCTGACCTGTAGTTCTACAGGCAGACTGTCAGTCAGTGAGATAGTCTGCTATCCAGGCCTCCACACTGTTGTTTACCAAGAGCCTCTCAACCAGCAGCAGAGTCACAGGTGTCACCGATCTTTCAAGCACACTCAAACCTAAAATCTCCATCTTTCCCGACAGTGGCCAGTCTGGGAGACTTGAAACCCCTGAAACCACCTCCAAAGAGAGACTGAGTAGAGCCTGTCCTCCATATTCATGCTGCAGTAAAGCACATATGATGAAGGCAGCAGAATTGTGGACAGTTTCGAGTACAGGCAATGACAGATGGACAGATGGTTGGTCCCCAAGCCAACGAGTCTCTTTTTTGGCACCATTAGTCACCGCACTCTCTGTACCTTTAATCAGGGGGCTGGAGTAGTTCAAGTAATTGTCACGTCCCCCTCGCCCTCTGCACTAGGGGAATCGCCTTGCTTACAGCACCAGCAGTTTGTTTGTGTATTTTTGTGTCAGAAAAAATGGGATCTTCTTTTCATTAGATCAATTTTGTTTCTAATAAAGTTTGCTGCATTCGGTTATTGGTTTCTGATTGGATGAAATGAAATGGCCTACGAAAAGTGCCTTTGTGATTGTGTTGGACTGCGCATGTTAAACCTCACAAAGCAATACCAACCACGGAAATTGCAGGGGGCGAAGGCTCAAAAGGCTGGTGTTACAAGCGCGATCGTTAAACAATAAAATGAATCAATTTTCTCTGTTTGAAGGACGGGGCACAAAAGCGCAACGGTTACAATTAATTTGACTCCATAGTAAACTTAGAATACCAAATTTAGTTATACTCCCGTTAAATATCTAACTCCAAATTAAAATTAGAATTTATAATTTAGGGAAAACATGCATGGACCTTGGGGTGATTACGCCTCAGACTCGTAAGTGAAGGCCTGCGCTACTCAATATAAGCCCCCGGGTTTTCGCATAATTGCCGGTTCTTAGTTCGGTGATAGTTTTAGAAGATGGAAGAAATCACCATGAGAGTAGCATCTTGGCTTAAACATATCATAAACCCAGATTTATGTGAGCCCAAGGGTTCCTTTAAGGTGAATCTGACAGGCAACGACTTATAAGCCCAGGAGTGCCCTTTAATGCCAAATCCCCAGAACCGGTACTACATAAACCCTCGATAAAAGTAGACCGCAATTTACAATCCAACTTAAAACTATCACTACCTATAAACATCAGCTAGCTAGTCTGGAATGACAAGGAATTCACCCCTAAGTACCGGTCGTAACATGACTAGAAAGAATAAAAGAATTCAGAGTCACAGAGACCATGCAAGTTAAAGGAATAACAATGATTTATTCTCCTGGTAAGCAAGAACTTAAATCAACAGACCAAACATCAGTTATCACGAATTTAGATAAATATGAAAGTCATACCTGGCGAAAGCTACACACACAGAGTAGTGTGAGGGCGAGATCGGAAAGACGATCTGCCATAACTATAGAGGCAACACACGGCATAGAGGTGCACGTGTGGGAAGTCGGCTGAGATCTTCCAGAGGCTACACACTCACTTGCGTACGCGGGGAGAGATCAGATACAATCTTTCCAGTATTGATTGTTTCTCTTTGCTTTAAGCCAAATTACATCTTTGATCCAGGCGGCATGGCCATAAATTACCTGAAAGGGGGGTTGAATCTGGTTTTTGGGTTTCCACCATTTGGAGGATGTCATAAAACAATTAAGCAGAGAGAGAAGAACAGAAAGATTACCCGAGAGGATTCTGACCAATTTTCAGGTGTTTCCAAAAGGGAATGAACCATAATTTCAATGGGAATGAAACATACATGATAATAAGAAGACCAAACATGATATGAATATGTGCTAATATGATGCAGTTGTTATGAAAAGCTCTTCTACTGGATTACAGTACAAGCCAATTTTGATAATGAGCACAAAAGTATTGCATAGTAGCATGTGGAATATATGAGAAGGGTTTGACATTACTATCGTGTCAGAAAATGTAAAGATGAGTTTCAGATGAGTTAAAGGTCCAGTTTCATGAAAGGCCAGGGCCAGGGACGTGGTTCATGGGGGGGAACTTTGATAGTTACCCCCCTCACGTCGCCAGAGTTCTGCTGATTATCCCGGGCCGTCATATCCCCCCCCCCCCAAGTCTTCTGCAGACACAGTCCCAGCTGGATTTCCTGTCTTACATGCATGTGTGTGTGTGCATGCCTGTGATTGCGTGATTATGTATGTGGATGTTAGGAGTTTTGCTGCATCTTCTTCTTCTTCTTCCTTGTCTTCTGCAGGGGTCACAAACCTTGTTCCTCAAAATATCAGGCCTCTATCAAACCAGCCCCTCTCCACTCGCCCTATCCTCTCCCCTTCTGCTTGTGCATTCACGCGGAGAGTTTGCTACATTGTTTTATTATAAACCAATAAGCGCGAGTTTAAAGTAGATTATAAAACCCTCCGCGGCAAGGTTACACCATTGGAGGCTGGTTTAACTTCTCTCAAGTGCAGTGCTTATTTTGTGTCCAGGATGGAGAAATCGCCTCATACGGTCACACTTTAGATGAAGTGTTGCTCTTAAAGCCTTTATAAAGCATGTATAATGCGTTCATAAATGAGACATGATGTCTTCATGAATCATACATAAGAAGATGTCATGCTTAATCCAGGGTGAAATTACACATCGTTTTTCATCACGTGCTGCCAGATGTGATATAATGTCACTTAGCTAGTGGCTAAAAACAATAATGGGTGGCATTGTCAGCTAAGTGACATTGTCGTTGTCACATTTGGCATCAAATGCTGAATAAGACTGTGTTATTTCACCCTTTACAAAGTATGGCATTTGCTTACGTATGATTTATGCAGACATTATGTCTCATTTATTAAGGCATTATGAATGCTGTATAAAGCCTTTATGAGCAACACTTCATCTGTAGTGTGACCCCACATACTGTACCTACAAATGTGAGTTCAATGCGGCAATTTACAAAAGAGAAGTAATAAATTTCCAGACTACATACAGACATTTTACTGCGTATTTTGTGCGCTCATCACGGAACTCGAGGTTATATTGCATTTTGGAACCAACATGCCACTGTGCACCTGAGGAAACGGTACACTTGTTGATTGGATTTAAATAGATTGTCTTTGTTGTTCAATTTCAGGGGCTGAGGAGAAATAATCAAGAACCAATCTAGTATTAGGCTGAGGAAAAATAAAATGCAGCCAAGGAATCACTGGAGTGAGTTTTTATTTGTTAAATTGATGATTGATCCTTCCACAAGCTTACGATGCCATGAACGTCGTCAGTGTGCCGTGTCATTTCACATGGACTTTATTCATTGTCAGTACTCTGCATGAAAATATCCTTTCTGAAATATTTTAGGCAAGAGGAACTGGACCGTCATATACAAAAAAACGTGTTAAGTGTCCAGTGGTAAGCATTGTGGTGACTACCTCTGCCTCCCATTGGATAAAGGGCAAGGGCATCCCAAAGTTTGTACACAGTGCTTAACAAATTTATTAGACCACCTGTCATAAAAAAAATGAGAAAACAGAAATATTTAAGAAATTTGTCAAAAACTTGTTTGAAACTAAAAATTATTTTGTTATTTCTGTGCTAAATTACAAACTGAAATCACCAAATAGTCCTTATTCACACATGAAAACCAACAAACAGAAAAAAAACATATTTTGTAAGGCCTCCTTCGGCCTTAATAACAGCTTGCATTCTTGCATTCAACCATCAAAACTAATTTTTATGGTCAGGAATGCAAGAAAATAACTCTCTTAACCCTCTATTAACCAAACCCATTTCCAATTGTGTTAAAACTATTTCCCAGTGCAAAAATGTTTATTTTGGGCCATTGTTTGAAAAACAGTAGACAAAAGAATTTTGACACATTTGGCCCACCTTTCTAAATTGTAGCAAATCTGCTACATTGGGTAATAATGCTAATGAAAAAATTAAAGTGACGGGCCATTCAAGTTATTCTAAAATTTGGCAATAAGACACTAAACCAACACTGTGTCCAGTCTGTTAACCCTTTTACTTCATGTTGCAGATATGCTATGCTGGTTACCCCTTAACACCCCAACAGCCCGAATACGGACCATCAGGGAAGTTAAAAACAAGAAAAGATTTGAATTTTCCTTGAGTATGTCCTTTATATGCATTTTAAGAAAATCTTACCGGATTGGTAAGGAGTTAATAGAGTTAATAGAATTAGAGTTAGAGTTAGAGTTAATGGAGGGTTAATCAATCATCCTAATCAAAAAATAATATGCTCACTTTTTTTCAGCTTTTTTGTAAAACGGTGAATTTGAAAATTGATGGATAACAATAATAATTATATTTTAGCATTAAAAATATAATTTTCGTTATAGAGCTTGTGAATACTGGTGGATTAACATAACAGAAACATCAAAATTATTTTGGTAAATTACCAACACTGTAAATTTAGGGTAGCTGAGGCATAAACCTTACATTAGTTAGTGGTCTAATAAATTTGTTAAGCTCTGTATGTATTCACAGCTTCCCCCCAACTGAGGTTCCCTGCATTGCTCTGAGGGAGACTTCACAGGGAGTAACACTCGGCTGTACTAATGCAGAGGGGCTGGTCTGATGAAAACCCCAACTTTCCCGACAGTTTTCACCCCCACCCTAATTTGCCAAACCTGACCTGACTAACTAACACCTGAATGAAGATCTCCAGCAGTTGAGAGAGTTGAACTTTGATTGGGTTAGAGTTAAAACCAAGAGGATTGTAGGTCTCCAAGAACAGGGCGTTGACAAATGTTTATTTTGCTGTGGAACTGCCGATGACTATAAAATGAAGGTTACTGACAAATGGAGAAAGAATGCTGGTGCGAATGTGCCACTTGTTGCTTTGTTCCAGCATGTTTGTCCACAATTATTCAGATAAGCAGAGAGAACAAAGTATGTAAACATGTAAACAGAAAAACCAAAATGGAAAACTAAGAAACAAAGACACTTCACCATTACGCAGAAATTGATGTCATCAGCCGACCGCTACACAGAAAGTCGCAAATACTCAAAACAGACCATCACACACTGTTGCTGTTCGTGGTGTAGTTCTTCTTCTTCTTCTTCTTCTTCTTCCATAAAGACAAGCTCCAAGAGTATTTATGAATAATGAGGCGGCCTATTCGGAACCAGCTCTGCAGTCTGATGCTGTGAAGTGTTAGTGTGGGATGGGATTGAAGAGCCATCACAATGACAGTCAGAGAACGGGAACAAAAGGCACAAATATCATTTCATGTGTATCCAGTGAAGATAAAGCACTCAATGCAGTCTTGGTAAACAACCCATAAATGTTCCAGTGGTTAGAAATCTGGATTTAGCAAGTAAAAGTCCTCGCAGATGTTTTATGTCAAGCTCTTGGATTTGATAGCCATCCTAATTCTCTTGCAAAGGAAGTTTAATCAGCAAGCTGAATTCTTCATTAACGGAAAGGCATAGCAAGAGTATTTCAGATTCCCAGAGGCGCCACCTAAAATATTTGTGCAAGGGAGAGAAAAATACTAATCCCAGCAGCACGTATCATAATTAATTGTAGCCTCCAGACGAAGTCAGGGCTACTATGGATTTGGCCTTGTCAGGCATCCGCGTTAGCCGCCACTGTCATAGAGATTTTCGTTGTGGACGCTTTACAGGCCACAAATTTAAGTCATTTCTTTTATATTTGGTATGTATATGGGCAGTGATTAGGACATGGCGCCTATCGATTTTGGTAGCCATAGTAACATAATTCACTTAATAAACTTGTGTCAAATACAAGCCAAAATGAACACATTAGATAAGCAGAGCTCTGGTACAGGTGAAGAACTGGTAATTTATGGAGCCACAACTTTTTATGAGCAGCAGCCTTTTGTGATGTAGTGATATTGTAGGAGAAAAACGTACACAAAATGAAAGAAAAAAAGGAACATGCAGGTTATTGGGGGCTACACCCTTTGATCGCGGGCGACCTACCTGTCTAGTTCTTCAAATGCCACAAAGCAAATGCAATTCTTGATTGTCTAACTGGATACGAATCCTCTTAAGCCTCCTCTTAAGCCTGTTGAACAACTTATGCATGGTGTATTCTTGCTTCAAGCTCTGTCTTCTTGAGGAGAGCTGCATATTGCCATTGGCCCTGTTGGTACTGTGATTTAATCAGGTCACCAGGGTAGTGTTACAAAGGTGCGGCGGTGCATTCAGGAACCACATGCAAGAGAGGGAAATCCAAAAAACGTATGCCTTTAATGAGATCCGGGTCAATGCCAAGAAACACAAGAATTACCAAGCCACAATCCGAATTCCAAAAACAGAGTCGACTAGACTGGCAGGGGTCAGAACTAGTAAAACAGATGAGCAGAGGTACATTGATGGTAGGCAAAAAGTCGTAGTCGATGAAAAAAGCAGTGGGTCACAGGACATACTGTTGTGTTCCAGGGTTCTGGCCTTTGGCCAGAACAGTATTATTCATGGTTTTAACAGTTTCATGTTTCAAGATTTCATAGTTCGTAGTTTCATGTTCCATAGTCATGTTCATGCCATAGTTTTAACAGTTTCTTGTATTAGGATTTTACATTTCATAATTCATGTTCCATGTCCATGTTTTTACTTTTCCATGTTTTGTTTTTGCCAGGTCTGCCATGCCACTCCACCGCTTGTCTGCGTTCCGCCCCGTGCCTTCGTTGTTGCACATTTCAGAGCTCTGGGTTGGCTTTGGTATTTCCCCTTCCTTCCATGCTGTGCTGGATTCGGGCCTCTCTAAGCTTAATTGACAATTAACTGTTTTTAAGTTACTAACATTTACTAACACTCACTGGGTGGTGTAATTCTTAGATAGGCACATTACTAATACTACTAATTTAGACAGGGAGTTTATTGTCATGATTCCTGCTTTGCTATTTCAAGATCTTGCTGTGCTTTTCTGTTCTTAACATTCATGCTTGCTTCCAAACTGCATACTTAATTGGTACTTAAGCTGAGCACGCTCATTCTCTTAATGAGCAAGTCTTGTCAACCAATCTTGTCCATGTCTTGATCTTGCCATGCCTCTTGTTTCTCTCTCTCCAGGTGTTACCCCTCATGTCATGATTTCCAAGCCTTTATCTGGATGCGGTGGAAGTTGGCTGGCAGACAGTGTCTCGCGTCTCATTGCATGTGCAAGTGTAGCCAAGTTCTTGTCAAGATTCCCTAGCATTTCTAGTTTCAGTCTTGTCCCAGCCTCTTGTTTTTCGAATTTATATATAGTCTGGTTATTTATTTTTCTTGTGCTTCTTGCCTGGAGTTTCCAGTGCCTTTTTGTTTTTTGCCTTTTGCATTTATTGTTTATAGCTCTGTGTAGCTTACCTCAGTTTGTTTTTTGCAACCCTTTGGGCCAAGTTTTTTGTTGGCCCTCGTGCCTGTTTTGTTTTGTTTATAATAAATCCTCATTCCCTTTTCCCGCTTCTGGTGTCGACTGATTCCCTATCACATACACAGGGCATCCAATCACAGGACTCATGGTCATACAAAAATAGGCTGAAATCCAGAAAGACAAAACAATACAAAAAAGGCCAATGGCAATAATCATACTCAGGCAAAACAGTTAAAGGAAAACAATACTCAATGGCATATGAGAGGCTCTGCACAAAGAACTATTGATCAACGTTGTGACAAAGTCAAAACAGCAGTGAGGACTCTTAAATAGTTGGGAGGGAAGTCACATGCTACGCAGGGAACAGGTGAGCTGGATCAGAATTTCAAAGGGAGAACACATGAGGGGAATCCTAACCACGAAAATCGGCGAAAGCCATGACACGGACGGGAATCAGACAAACAGCCTATGACATAAAAAGTGCACAGATAATGAGTGCAGGAGAGCTATTAGACACGTGAGAGAGATCTCGCAGAAACGCAGAGGGAGACAGGTAAAGCTGAGCAGGAGGCGGAGACTAGAACAGGGCGATTGTTGAGAGGAAATTAGTATTAATTAGTAGCAGTACAACTTTACAGATTAAACTAGAGTGCTCGTTAGTAAGTTATTAATATATATACATGGATTTGTTAGGTTAGTAGACTATGATAGAAAATACAAATGTTAGTCTTATTAGTAATCAGAACAGTAAGGCGAAGGAAGTGAACGAGGATTGAAGGAGTATTATTAAACACCAGAAACCACTGAAATCACCCGAAGCAGGTGAACACACAGACCGGGGGAGACGGACTGAACCAACTAGATCACAAGACAGGGGAGACAAGTGCAATGGAACTGAAAAATGGACTGAAATAAAACCCGAGGATACAATAACCAAAAGGAATAAATAAAAGACAAAATCATTAACCATGAACCTGAACATAAAACGAACATTATCATGAACAAAAACCATAACCATGACAAAAGGAGTTCAGCCTTGTATAAAATTAGCCAGTTGCCGTCATATCTTCCCCGGTCGATGTCCCAGGGTCTGGTATACAAATTGACCAAACAAGCAAAAACAAGACTAATTGTTTGGAGAGTCTACAATTTACCTGTAAATAGATGACAATAAAAAAACAAAGCAGAAGAGAGAAAAAAATAATTGAGTGAAAGTGATTTCCTTGGAAAGGCAATTTGCACTGATGCTCAAAAAATGCATTTGTACCAAATGCCCTGTGCAATTTCACAGATGAGGAAAAAGACCCAAGTAGGGCTTCATTGAACTGCATGTAAACTGCACACAGATACGTAATATAAAGTTGTAATTAATAAAAAGTTTTGTTTCAGCTTTAGTCGGATGCGTTTTTGCATGGACAACTATTTCACTGTTCCTTTATACGCTGAAATTTGGGCATGTTAAGTTACACCACTGCGCTTGGTCGAGCCACTTGCCTCAGAACTGGAGTTGGTCCCTGGTTGCAGCACTGTAGCCACCCACTGCTCTTTAA
Organism: Gymnothorax reevesii; assembly: GCA_029721435.1. Classification (NCBI taxonomy): domain Eukaryota; kingdom Metazoa; phylum Chordata; class Actinopteri; order Anguilliformes; family Muraenidae; genus Gymnothorax; species Gymnothorax reevesii. The sequence continues at coordinate 22,527,387 of CM056574.1, read as the reverse complement.
GGTGCACTATGCAAGTTTGTTTGACATCACTTCTGTTGACATTCGAATTCAAACAAAACAGAAGTAGCCCGCCCCTCCCTCCCATAGTTCCCTCCCTCCCACGCTTCCACAACTGTCAACTCCTGTTGGTGATTGGCCAGAACGGTCTGTTATGTTATGGGGCGCAGCCTGTGCCCCTTGTGTTTATTTGCAGTTTGTGACGCCTGTGCAGTCTCCAGAGCTCAGGGGGGTTTTTTTACAGTGAATTCAGGGGCAGAAAGCTAGCGGATCTTGGAGAAATGTGGGCGAATTGAGACAAAAATATAATCACGCAGAAAACAAATTAACTTGCATAGTGCACCTTTAATGTACCATGGATGGGTTAAATGCTGAGAACATACTTCCCCACAGGAGTCAATAAAGTATGTTATCGTAGCTTATCCACATATTTCACATTACTCATTCAAGCAGGATTTCATTTGACTTGTATGTTAACTCTCGACCGGTTTGTATGAAATGTAATACAGGGAATATTTAATTTTTGAAAACTAAATTGAAACCAAAATGTCCCAGCATGTCCTTCTAGTATGCCGGTGGAAGCCCATACTGGCAGCTAAAGTAGATTTCCTGCTCAGATGAAGCCAAATGTATTCAATTTCTCTATTTGTAATGAGGCTTTATAGCTTGTGTGTAACCTCAGTTTATAGCTACCATGAGCCTCATTTAGGATCCAACCTTCATGATTCCAAGCTTTCTTGAGCCAGTTTATTGAAATTTGGCGGTGCTTAGAGTTGCCTGGTTTAAATCTACGGATGTTTGGGGAATAAAATAGTATATAGCTGGAGCATTCAGAGAGCACATACCTCCGCCAAGGCCTAACAGTCCCGCACATGTCAGGGACACATATGACTCACGTTATTATGTACCACTACCCAAGTAAATAAAAAATTCCTGGATCCAGATCACTCCCAGAATGATATCACTTTGAAGTAGGGTCAAGACACACCTTTACTAAAAAATTTTATTGAAAAAATCTGTCCATGACTTTTTCCGCAAAGTTGCTAACAAAGATGCGAACGCACTTACCCACAAGCTAAAGGTAAAACATAACCTCCTTGGCAGAGGTAAATACACACAACAAAGAGAATAATCTTTGTTGATGTTCAACTTACCGCCTGTCATTTACAAAAGAGCTTATCCAGACTGGGTAAAATCCACACAGTTACTTGTCTTTAGCTGTCACCGCTTCTATTTTGATACAAAGAAATGATGATAACACTGACAGCATTCTGAAAAGCACTCCCGGCCATGAAGGTGGGCAGGTTTCAAAACCTGTGATGTCAGTAATCACAAACATTCCCCATGTAAATAAACTTCAGGATTCCAGCTCATCAGTTTAATGTCTTCAAATGCTATTGTCAACCACCTTGACTCACAGAATCACTGTGATTTTTACGGCTCATGTAAATTGGAATCCAAAACAGACAGAAAATTAGCAGCTCGACGGATGGAGGGTGTCCCCGTTTCCAAGCCCAACCAGAGGCCCAGATGGTTCGTATGATTTTTACCCAGCCAGAATGGGGAGGGGTTGTTATGATCCAGAAAAAGACTTAGATGCAAAGTAAGAGAACAACCCACTTCAGACTTTTATTGATTGGAATACGGTAATGGTCAGCAAAGGGTCAAAGCCCACATTAGAATGAGCATAGTCCAGATTCGATGGTATAGAGAAGTATAGGGTATGTCCTCACACAGCCAGTAGTGTATTCGGGCAGATGCCCGAAGGGTTAAAGAGGAAAAAAAAAATGCTCAATCTTTTGTATATGTAGTATTGATTCATAAATTCCAGCGCAACTGCCTAAAAAATCTTTCTCTACCTCAGAATAATACTTTTAAAATGACATCTGCTCAGCAGCTCCGACGCGAGAAGTAAACGAGAATGAACGGGACAATGCGAGATTCGCGCTGGGAGACGTCATCGGCGGAACACCCGCACGCACCTTGTGCATTATTTACCATAATTTAGTGAGGATTATTCGGCGGATCAAACGGCATTTCAAGCGTGTTGTACAATCGTAGAATCAGTTCCAAGGCCTATGAGTTTGCAGAATGCTGGTGAGGTGTGTTGCGGGCGGGGGCGTAGATTTAACTGGGAGTCGGTAGGGACTTTGACACGGCCTTTATGTCAATTAGTCCTGGCCAGTTCTCAATTATTTTCCTTCATCGACGCGTTTTCAAATTATCGTAATTGGCAACTGAAGACACGGTTCCTCTCTATATGCGATCTAACAGGATCCAGCGATGATACGGTGGGGTACATTAAGTTCAGAAAATTAATTTACTGCTTGCCTGTGACTGGACAGGAAAGCAATTTTGAATAACGTTGATTTAAACACAGCAAATACGCATCCAGATGACCGATTTCCGTCTTGCTTAATCGGAGAGAACAAGCAGCACCTGCTCATTATGGACTGCAAAAGGTTCAGGGTTGCATCAACACTTAAAGAGTAGAGTTAAATCGCATATGGAGAGGAACCGTGTCTTCAGTTGCCAATCACGATAATTTGAAAACACGTCGATGAAGAAAAATAATTGAGAACTGGCCAGGACTAATTGTCATAAAGGCCGTGTCAAAGTCCCTACCAACTCCCAGTTAAATCTACGCCACTGGTTGCGGGCTTTTGTCACGCGCAAGACACACAACCTTGCGCCCGGTTACCTTGTTATGTAGTGTGTTGTGCGTGATGGCGGTAACTATGCGCCGGCGGAGACTGCTTCCTGGCCAGTAACTCAACTTTTTGTATTGACAAATACTAGTAGTACATCTACACCAGGTGTCAGGTCATTTCGGCACCGAGTTATTTCGGACCCTACTATTAAGTCATTTCGGCACTTGGCCTCGGGTCATTTCGGAACTTGTGATGGGACGCCTTGGTATTTATTTGGCATTCGGCTAGTTAATATTGGTAAACATAATATTCATGGTTTATTTTTGTTTTACAATTAAACTTTGTGTTTATGATGTTGTTTCAAACAACTGTCCTTTATTCATGCATTGTCTTCACTCTCCAAGGACATTATGTGTGAGTCTCTCTCTCTCTCTCTCTCTCTCTCGTGGTTTTGAGTGCCGAGTGTTTTTTACAGAAGTGCCGAAACGTCGCGCACAAGTGCCGAAATACCCTGCCAAGTGCCGAAATAACTGGGTGCCGAAATAACTCGGTGCCGAAATGACTACTGGTGGGCGACCAGATCTCGTCCTTTATTTTGAGTTTTTCGTTATTTATCTTTAAAATGTTCAGTATTTTGAGCTGGGAAATGAGCTCAATATTCCACGCCAGAATGTAGACAATATCGCAGATGTCATTTCCATAACCGGAACTGGGCGACTGCCACGCTTTGGTCTGCAGCAGACGATTTTCTCACCCATTTGGGACATACATACAGGACCAGTTCTCGCCACTCAATGTCCCGCTCAATAAATGCAATATAAAAAAAAAATTTGATGATAAATCGATAATGTAATGCAAGAAGAAAATGGGAAAATATTTTTTTTAAATATACACCGGTCGTAAGGTACGTGTGGAGCGTGATGATGTGACCACCTCTTCCCCTGTCAACACTACATACTTTGAAATATTGACATTGGAAGTAAATAGTCATGCACTGCGTCAAAACTATCATCCACTGATGAAAAGGAACAAGATAAATCCATATCAACGCACTCGAAGTCAGCATCCGCCATTGTTACTTCTAGTCTACTCTCCTCAGCAGCCCTAGGCGTGTTCCGCCCGTGACGTCATGCCGTCACGTGACTGTCCAGCCTCGCCCGCCTCCTTTTTTCATGCGGTCACCGAGTGGGTCGCATAAACATCAAAATAATGCAGAAAAACCGCATTTTCGACCCATTTGGATATTGTATTCTTTTCCAGCAATGTTATTTCTATCAGTTTATAACTAACAAGGTAGGTGGCCCGTATTTCCTCTTTAAGCAGGAACAAAGTCCCAATCCTGGAGACCAATGAAGGCTTGGAAGGTGTTCCTAATAAACTGGGCTGAGGAACAAACTGGAGAGGCAGGTTTAGAGGAATCCGGTCCCAATTCTGGAGACCAACAATAAAACTTTTTTTTCAAAAAAAAAAACAGAGGTTTGCACATGTTTGGCCACTTCATTAGACCCAGAGACACAAAGTGTGCTTCCCGAATACTCAGACTGAAACCAGAGATAATGAACACTTGGGCCAATTTGTTATGTTTTGTTACTCAGCCATAGCAGTCAGCTGGAAAGGACAAGCGCTGACAACCGTATTCATCCCAATTATACACCACTGAATGCAGCCATCATCCAGTACATTTATCTACTCTTTCAACCCATAAAAAGGAATAATTGGCTGCATTTATCCCACAGGGAAAGATGCAGTATCCAGAACTGAGCTACACTGAACAAAAATATAAACGCCCCATGTCAAATATTGATGCCACATGGAGTTAACAACTCTAAGTGAGCATATGCTGACTTTTACTTGTACAATAGGGATATTTCTCTTGATTTTTGTACCATTTTTTAATCCATCTCTCCGTCTGTGAGCATTTTGTCAGTGATGCAGTGAATTCACTCAGCACATGGGTGTGGCATTTCCAGGCGGTGATCAGACAGAATGAGCAGTAACCAGACACTCCTTATACTGGGGACAATATAAGGCCACCCCAAAATGTCAAATTTTGTCAAAAGTCATCATGCCTCAGATGTCTCAGGTCATGCAGGAACGTGCTATTAGTATGCTGGATGCAGGGATGTCCACCAGTGTGGTCACTGTGCTGCTGAATGTTAACTATCGGACGATAGGCTGTTTGAGAGTTTGTTTCTGACAGATGAGCAGTACTGCAAATTGACCTCATCCACGTCGGCCACATTCAACTACACCAGTACGAGATCGATCCATCCAGTTCGTCTACTGGCGGGATCGGCTCAGATCAGCGACACGCACAGCGGATGAGACTGTTGGTCTGCACAACAGACGCATCACCCCACAGACAGTCCGTAACCGCCTGCGAGAAGCCAACTTGCACGCTCGGCGTCCTCACCGTGGTTTGGATCTCACCATGGTCCGGCGTCGGAACCGACTCGCATGGGCAAACACGCACCTTTGATGGCCCTTGGCACGCTGGAGAAGAGTGCTATTCACAGACAAATCCTGGTTCCAGTTTTTTGTTAATAAAAACTCAAAAATTTGACATGGGGCGTTTATATTTTTGTTCAGTGTCATTATGTCCGTCCATTATTATTTCAGAATCTAAGCAGGCCACAGGTCATTCATTTTCATCATGTTAAAGATACAATATTTCAAGTCTTACAAACAACATGCGGCCCACGGTCAGCAGGTCTCAAGGGCTAATTGAGGTGCATTTACCGGAAGGCACAGTGACTGTGTCAACTTTACCAATTAAATTAACGTCCATGAAACAGACTATAATAAAATTAAACACCGTTGGTACTTACAATGTGGGCCATTTCCTTATTGCTATGGGGGTTGAGAGATTCCCAGTGCTTGTTTAGTATTGCAAGTAAGGTATAGTGTCTGACTAGGTGTACGTTATCAGGAGTTAAAGGACTCTACAGAGGCATTCATCCTCAGCTGCGTGCCGGAAGCTTCAGGCCTCTGCGTCGTCCATTAATTCCTGATAGTGGACACCTCATCAGGCATAATCCCGCTAACACCATGGTCACTTGTCAAAGGGGAAAAAATTAAGACCATTAACTTATATTTTCATGGATTATGCAATTTATCAAGCCATAACTCTGTTTCTCCGATAACCTGCTAAAGCTAATCAGTTTCACTGGAACTACTAAGTAAATGTCCATATACAGTATGAGGGAATATATCAGAATCAAGGATTGACCCAGACTATTGTATAAGCATCATTAATGGAGGTTTTGCCCTCATGCACATTCGGATGGGGGTGGGGGTGATTGGGAACCAGAGCTCGAACACAACACTTCTTGTTCTGCAGAATGAACATATCCAAAAAAGCAAAGAGAACTAGTTTCTCATGACAGCCATGACCCTTAACCAGAGGGGCACACAGCTCACTTTAGAAAGATTTCTTTTCTCTCCTATTATCCAGGCAAAGCTATGGATTAAAGCAGCATTTTGTCAGCAGTGTTATTCAGTGTCATTCAGTATTCATAACTGTATTATAAATCCATAACTGTTACATATTTAATGTTTCATACATTATAAATTCATGCAAGAGATATCATGCAAGAGGTAGTTGTTAGCAAATTGGTAAAACAAGCTTACAAATGCTGTGTTGAGACTGGCATGTACAGGAGCAAATTTTTATCTTTGAGCTGAATTATTTCTCTGTAAATATTTTCACACTGTATGAATGAATAGTCAGTCGTGACACCGTACTGACCCTTCCATGACGGCACATCAGGAGGTGTATTTTAAATGAACCAAACAGTTCTGCTGTGTTGTTGAGGGGTGAGCTTATTTTTCAGAAAGGGCTGGGGTCATTACTGGATCGATCAATGATCTGAGCATCAATCTGACACCACTTTACACCACTATTTTAATTTTGATGCAGTTTCCGATTCCCCCAGTTTTATGGCCACAGTTTGTTACGTCTGGGGCAATTCATGTCTCCGAAATCTGGGTAATTGGCAGGAGAAGAAGATGATCAGCTCTAGTAGAACTACGGCTTTATTTTGCAGGGAGAAACACCACAGGCAGCACTATGACCAGCATTGACGTGTCTACTTCTTTATTATCCCCTGCAGGGAGTTTAGCTGGGGATATTGCAATGGAGTCTGTCTGTCCATCTGCCGTCCGTGCATCTGGATGAGTGGGAACAATTTTTTTTTCTTCAGAAAATAGCTAACCTAGATGAATGAAATTTTGTGTATGTGTATGTAACTAGTCATGAGCTAGACTGTGTTCAAAAACTGTTTTTTAAAAATATTTTTTCCCTGCGATAACGGACTCATATGGCCATGATGGAAGTGAATGAGTGAGTGACTCATGATCCTTTCATACTCAATGTGCCTTAAGCAGCAACAATCTCTTAAAATTCTCTCGTTTTCTATTATATATTTGTAAAGAGAAAAAAATAAGAGAAGTCAACTCCAGATGCACAAAACATTCTCACTGTCCAAATCTGCTCTTACATGCTGAAAGATGAATCTAATTTGTTCATAAATTACAGGAGTGTGGCTGATTGTTGGAAATTTGCATAGTTAATGGCCACTAAACACCACATAAGGGCAGGCGATGTTCTGTGTACAAATAGCCAACTTTGGCACAACAGTTGGAGAGATGCCACCGAAAAAATGTTGTCTGAAGTATAACTAAAGTATAAACTTAAAACTTAAAGTATAATTTAAGTAGTGTTAAATCTACTGAAACAAAGTAAATGTGATCTTCCTGGGTTTTATAGTCTTAACTGAGATCAATTGACCAATAATATTTTTTGCACCGCAAATTAAAAAATCCAATAATTACTATTCAGTCTATTGATAACTATAAATAACTGGGGATTTGGTTAGACCGAAGTCCACATTTTAAACATGACATTGCCCAGCTTGCAAAGAAACTAAAATTTAGTTTAGTTACTTGGCTTCCTGAACAGGTTAAAATCCTGTTTTTCTACGGCTTCAAGAAAATGCTTTGTCGATCTTCTTCCTGTTTTAGACTGATTTCAGTGATGGTACTTACAGGTTTGCCTCACTGTCTACTTTGTCCAGACTTGATCCCCTGTTAAGAATGTCACTGACTTGAGTTTCAGGAACAATCGCTGTTTTTTATATACAACCCCAATTCTGAAATAGTTGGGACAAAGTGTAAATTGTGAATAAAATCAAAATGCAATGACTTTCAGATCTCATCAGCCAATGTTATTTACAATAGGACATAGATAACATTTCAAATGTTGAAACTAAGACATTTTACATTTTTATCCACAAAATGAGCTTGTTTAAAATTTTCTAGCTGCAAAAGGTCTCAAAAAAGTTGGGACACAGGCAAAAAAGGGCTGAAAAAGCAATTAATATATAAGAGAATCAGCTGAAAGAAAATTTAGCAAGTAATTAAGTTACCTGGCATCAGGTGTGTAACAAGATTGGCTATAAAAGGGATGTCTTAGACAGGCTGAGTCTCTCAGTAGTAAAGAATGCCAGAGGCTCTCCAACCTGTGAAGACTTGCATTAAAAAAAATTGTGGAATACTTTAAAAACAATTGCAAATTCTTTGAAGGTCTCATCATCGACAGTGCATAACATCATCAAAAGATTCAGAGCAACTGGAAAAATCTCTGTGCGTAAGGGACAAGGCTAAAGATCTTTACTGGATGCCCATGATCATCGGGCCCTCAGATGCCACTGCATCACTCACCGGCATGATTCTATCATTGACATTACTAAATGGGCCCAAGAATACTTCAAGATACCATTTTCTGTAAACACAGTCCACCGTGCCATCCGCAGATTCCACCTAAAACTCTATCATGCAAAAAGGTTGAGCATGATCCAGAAGCGCCGCTGTGTTCTATGGGCCAAGGCTCATTTAAAGTGGACTGTAGCAAAGCGGCAAAGTGTCCTGTGGTCAGATGATTCTAAATTTGACATTCTTGTTGGAAATTATGGGCATTGTGTCCTCTGGGCTAAAGAGGAGATAGACCACCGTTATCAGCTGTTATCAGCATTCAGTTCCAAAGCCTGCATCTCTAATGGTATGGGAATGCATTAGTGCATATGGTGTGGGACACTAGGATGTTTTAAAAAGCACCATGAATGCTGAAAGGTATAAAAAAGGATTAACACAACATATGCTCCCCTCATCTATTCCAGGGAGGGCTTTGTGTATTTCATCAGGACAATGCAAACCCACATACTGCAGTTATTAAAACAACATGGCTTCATAGTAGAAGAGTCCTTGTGCTGAACTGGCCTGCCTGCAGTCCTGATCCTTCACCGATTGAGGACATTTGGCGCATAATTAAGCAAAAGGCCATCAAAGGAGACCCAAAACTCTCCAGCTGCTGGAAGCCTGTATTAAACAAGAGTGGGATGATATTCCAATGGCTAAACTCAAGAAACTTTTTTCCTCAATGCCTAGACTCTGTGCTAAAAAGAAGAGGGGATGCTACACCATGGTAAACAGGCCCCTGTCCAAACTTTTTTTGAGACCCGTAGCAGCCATTAAATTTGAAATGAGCTTATTTTGTGGATAAAATTGAAAAATTTCTCAGTTTCAAAATTTTCTATGTTATCTCTGTTCTGCTGTGAATAAAATACTGGCTGGTGTGATTTGAAAGTCATAGCATTTTGATTTTATTCACAATTTACACTTTGTCCCAACTATTTTGGAATGGTGGTTGTAGTATGGTGGGTTGGTCATCCCTGAGTTTGCGTAGGCTTCAACACTGGTACATTTTAATCTTCAAGACAGTCTTGGGCAAAAATACAATATGCTTCATTCTTGCAAAACAGTCATAATCTTAGATCGCAAAAATGGCTTTAAGGTGTTTAAGGCACCTTTTATCAGGCTTGAGGCCAGCAAATCAAGCCAGTTCTATTATGGTTCTTGGGCCTGGAATAATCTTCAGGCCTAGCTCAAACTGGAGACCCTCATCTCTTTAAAAGATGTCAAGCATAGATTAAGTGAGGTGGTTACGATTGGCTGCAACTGTTTTAGATAATTTCATAAAACATGTTTCAATTGTTTCATTTTGTATGCAATGCACTTTTAATGCATTTCTAATATTGTTATTCTGTTTTGTGTTAGTTGCTGCTATTTGACCCTGCCTTACTAGGTCTCACTCATCATTGTGACTTCCTTGTTAAATAAAGGTTATGATGATGATGATGATGATGATGATGATGAATTGAAATTTCTTTAAAACATAAAATAATCTTAATTTGATTTAACTACATAGTGTGTTTGTCAGCATGTATGGATTGATACAAAGTTACAAAGATTTGTCTCCTATTGCACAGTTTACGGACTTGAAAATAAAGTTAAATGGATTTTTAATACCAGCCAGGAAGCGTAGGTGGTTAAACACGGTTTTAAAAACACGTCAGTCACTTTGTCAAAAAGGGACAAAGGCTATCTTGGGTCGTACCTCTTGGTTTTGGAAAATAATTGGTGACAAGAAAATCGAGGCAACCATGGTTCCTGCCAAGAGTGATGGCCGCTCATTTAGTCCACAGCCGTTACAGTGATAGAACGCCCACATCACCTTTCAAATTCCCTCTGCCCACGCAATCTAAATTTTCATCTCTCTTAAAGGCCTGTCCATCTGAATGAAAATGCCTCTCTGTCAAAGGCAGGATGAAGACATGTTTTTGAATGTTCTACGTTTTAAAATGTCTGTGGAGAAGCATCATGCATCTCCGGTTTACCAGGCGACTAGCTTTAGCAATTTGCATGCTGAATTAAACATGGGTGGTGCTGATAAAATGAGCAGCTCTTGTGCAACGGCAGCAGAGGATGCTGGGAGTTTATTTCTAGCCACATGTCCTCTAAGGACATTCTCAGACTCTCAAACGATTCCTACATTTGCATTTGGCGAATTCTGAACATTGCTTAAATGTGTTTATCATATGGCTTTCCATTTAAGAGAAGAAGAAACTTGCTGACAGGCCATTTTAACAATTCATTTTTTTAATCTGACAAAAGAGGAATGTCAGGTGTGTTTTCTCTGAGACAGGACTTAGGAAGCAGAATTTAAGTGAGCTGCCTATGAAGTGATTTTTTAAAAAATATTTATTAATATACAAATTTATATACCTGTGGTGTGTGTGTGTGTGTGTGTGTGTGCGTGTGTGTGTGTGTGCATGTGAATGTGCCTGTATGAGGGTGTGTGTACATGTGTGTTTGTGTATAAACACGCATACATGTGTCTACTTATATGACAGCGTGGGATAAATAATTGTGCCTCAGATGTTTAATTCATTCTTCAATTCAGAGCAAAACTGACTGATTTAGGGTTTCTACCTCAAATGCACCCCCCCCCCCAGCCCCCCACCCCATTGTTTCTGCAAGTGTTTGAGTCTATCAAGTTATCCCCAGCCACACTGTCACATAACTTTCACATGGGGCGAGATTAACGCTGCTTCTGTCTGCTCAGTGGCAGACTAAGTGATTCATTCTGTTTAGTAACACGTACATCAACCATTTTACAGTATCCATGACATTTTAACAACAGGCCTGAAATAAGCCTAATGCCACAAGGTGCCAGCCATTTTCCCCACATTTTATCAGCTTTTCCACAATGGTGAATTTATACGTAATGGGTTGATATGAACATTTGTATTCTGTCCAGTTCTGACAGAGCTTCAGCTGAGAAGGAGTACTGTGCCTGGTGTATTAATCAAAATACTTTACACAGCAAGTCGATGGCTCAGACAATGCTAAATGATGCGTTTGGTATTTAAGATGGTTCCGGGAAAAGAAGCAAAAAAAAAAAAAAAAGGAAACGTAACCCTTGATGGAAACTGTGGTGGCGCATAAACAATTTGCCATTATCTCAAATGGTTCTGTCAGCTATATAGATGATGTTATTGCACTTGCTGCTCTGTTTACTGTGATAGAGTATCCTTTGAATATCAATTATGTCTCTGCTCCTCTCAGGAGCTGATGCAGTACTCTCCCATGCACACCACAGAAAGTCATCAAAACATTAAGGCCCACTCATGGAATTTTCCTCATGAGAAAATCACGTGAACTGTGCCTTCTCACATGTGAAATTGACCCGTGCCCCAAAGCCATTGAGATAATTGTTCCTAAGCAGACACTTGTAACAATTTTGGCTATATCCAACACACTCTCATTCCGACTTGTCATATAGTGACACCACCTGACCAAGCATCGATATGCGACGCAAAAGGAGGGCTTTAGCGTCATTATTGGACACTTACGGTAAGGGTTCAGGTTAAGGGCTAATGGTTACGCGGTAGGGTCCCTTTTAAACTGGCGTCAAATAAGGACACCAAAAGCCTCCTTTTGTGTTGTATACCGTCGCTTGGTCAGGCGGTGTCACTACATGACACGTCAGGATGAAGCTGGGCTCCCATGCCCCTCCTTTTTGGAGTACAAATAATTTCGTTTTGAACATTCGTATCTAAAAAAGTCCATGGCATAAAATTTTAAGTGCTTTTTTCTTTCCTCTTATGAAGGTGAAAAATAAGATAAATCTTTCCCCAGATTGTTGTGATTTTGATGGCATGTAAACAGGATTTTGATGGAACTACAGACTATTTGATGTTTGAGGTAGTGCCTCTGATGATGAAGATTGTGCGACAACTTACTGTGCTTTCCCCTTCAGTATATTCACTGACTTTACAAACATTTTAAAAATTTTTATATGCTGAATGTATTATGTTTTGAACTGTAGGTGTAGAAGTGCGAGTCCTCTAACACAGGTAGAAGGACTGGTCAAGGACTGGTATTGTTTAACAAAACAAGAATGAAACGCTGTTCCAATTTGTCTTTTGTTGAGGAAAAAACACGCAACGAGGAAGCAGCTGCCATTTTGTAGAATTGACATCCATCCCAGTCTGCTGATATTTGTCTCATTCAAGTGATGTAAACCCTTTTTGCAGGAGACCAGGATTTTTGGCAATAGGGGAAAAGCGTAATTTTTGGAGTTTTTCGGAAACGCCAAAAGAAAAGTACAGATAGTTGTACAATGTATATAGTGATGTTTAAGGGCATGCAAACCTTTTTTTGCACCAAAATAATCAAAGATTGGGATAGGAAGATTTTCGTTTAGGTCTGAGGATAGGTTAAGGTTTATTTCTTTTATTTAAATGCAGTTTCACATGGCAAGTACATCCTTTCACTATAAATTAGAGTTCATCAAGAGGGTTAGGTTTATAACAATGATTATGGAAAAACAGTCACACGTGCCCTTTCTGCACTGAACTCTGTGCTTTTTCTGTGTGTGAGCATACAGTAATAAGAACTGATTATCTGTTGCAATCACTTCACTGGACTAATAGAGGAGAATTGCTATTGCAGAGAAATTGCAGGCTAAATGTAAATGCCTTACTGCCTGTAGGGCTGAATCTTCCAGCAGCGCCTCAGAGATGCTAAATTCAGAACCAAATGAAAAGAACATTGGATAAACAGACACCACTGTGGTGCAGCCAGTTTGGGCAAATCACTAACAAAGAACACAAAACAGCAGTGGGACTGAACAAACAAAAGAGGTTTTTTTTTTTTTTGGTGATTCCAATCCAAAAATGGACATTCGGAAATCCAGGCTGCAAACAAGCCCCCCTTTTTTTTAACACCTCAAGATTCATAATTAAGATTATTTTCATTGATGGAATTTTGCCGTTCTTCCCTTTTGTGGAATTATTTTATTGAATTGGCCTTTCCTAAAACATAGTAAACTGTTTAGAAACAACTGGGACCTTTTAAAATTACAATAAAACATAATCCCACTCATTTGTCTACTGTTTCTTAAAACCAGCCACATCATTGACCTTTAACTTGTAATAAGACAGTGCTGACAGTCTGCCTTAAAAACTGACCATGACCTCAGGCTACGGTCTCTTTCATATTGAGAAGCAAAACATATAAATCACCTGAGAACTGGATCGCTCAGATGAGGCAGCTAGTGGTTCGTTGCCTTTGAAATTCAGAAACATAACTTTTCACGCCTGTGTTCCCTTTTCGATCACCAGTATTCAGAGCCCCCCTGCAAAATGTGTAGGTGGCTCATAACTTTCCCTCATTTTCCCACCTGGAATTGAATGGGAATTCCAATCAATATCCACACAACCTGTGTCATATTAACAACAGGTTTGTCACAATCCAGACGAGGAACCTAATTCAGAGGCAGAGTACAGTGGAGATTATTGATAGTAATATCATAAGATAGAGGAACGGAACTCAGAGAATAGTGAAACACTTCCGTTCAGGTGTAAGTGTGCATGGGCATATCCGCGCCAGGCCAGTGGCAGTCAGACGCTGCTTATAAATACTTGCAAAATGATAAAAAGCAAATGAGAGCTTGCCTTAACGACTAGTTTTCATGTAGTGGGTCTTTGCATAGTCTTCGCTTTATTTTTTGTTTTATTTTTACTGTAGCTAGCCTGTATGATTTCCATTTGCACCAATCTAGGGTGCGGAGTTAATTGTCGACATTTTTCTTCACCTTTAAAACACTAATCATTCATTTGTGAGAATTATACCTGCTGCTGTTTGCCAACTGTATGCAATGCTGTTGACTTTTAATCTTTCATAACGTTTGTTTTCTCATTGCTCAGCTGAGTGGACTAGTTTATCTCGCGCTTTCAGGAATACGGAGTTATAGCTTGAGAAAAAGCTTTTTACCGTAGTATAATGCTCTTCGAGGTGTCGATTATCTGGAATTAATGGACTCTGCGGAGGCAACCGTCCTCCAAGTTGGCCTTCACATAGCCCATTCATTCCAGATAATCGACAACTTGTTGGGTGTCATCTCTTACAAAATGGGTGGAATTGAGCAAAAAATAAATAAATTAAAAATCCACTGCGATTACAGATCAAATGATTTTTGTGAAAATAAAATAATAAAATAAAATATACTATGCAATCAAAGCGTGTCCAATGCAAATTTGACAAACCAAAGTATTTTGTGTTGTGATTATGATTGGATGATTTAAATGGGTGATTGACCAAATGTATTTCTATAATTTTTGAAGACTTTAAAGAATAAGGATTTTTTTTTATTTAATCGCTTTCACTCAGTCGTATATTCATTAGTTCACTATAAATGTGCTGAAGGTTTGCTGAGGAGCTCTCATTGGGTGAAGTGTATCTTTACCATACATACCTTGCCTTCGCTGTAAAAAAAACTAAATTTGTCTCAACTGAAAGAATTTAGTGTCCAGACTGCCTTAAAATTTTAAGCTCATTGAACTTGCGATGACAAGTTGAGGTAATATTCAACTTATAATCTTAAATTCAGTTAACTTGACACGAACTTTTTTCAGTTGAGACAACTTTTTTTTTTTACAGTGTTCCTGACAGTTGAGAAAAGCACCACTGAAGTGATGTGCACAGTCTTAATAACTCTTACCATATTACACAAAAAACTGTGCCATTAGGCAATAGGTCTGGCTCTGTGTTTGAGAGAATGGTGCCACAGAATATGAGCTTTTCAAATCGCTGGAGGTGCCAATGAATGTGTATAGGCTGTCATATTGGCCAGTGCTTTTGGTGTAAAACAGCAATCTATTTTGCTACGTAATAGTCACAGTGCAGATGATTGTGTGCCCTTTTTTAAAGAAGCAGTGATTTTTGCATCACAGAAGACATTATACCCTTTTTCTTCTTCGCATTATTATTATATCCCCAAACGCCGAACGGCATTTCGGGGATATTATGTTTTTAGTCCAACCGCTGCCGCCACGCCGCCCTACGTTAATGCGATAACCAGTAATATTTCAATTAGAAATTTCAAGTTTTGCATATCAGTAAGTATCATGAAGAGGAAGAACTCATTTGATTTTGGACAATTTACAATTTCTAGATTGGCCACCAGGGGCCAAAAACTGAAAAATCACTGTTTTTATCATATCTCTGGAAATATTTGTCCGATTGACCTCCAATCAAATGCAAATGTCCACTCTGTGAGATGTCTGTTGTGTTTCGTGGGTCTGTGTGTTTGGTTAGTCAGTTTTAGGTTTTTATTATTTTTGTGATGTTGGTTTTTAGTCCATGTCTTAGTGTTCACATTTCATTCCTCTCCTGTGTTATTCCAGTCCATGTCTTACCCATGTACTGTCTTTGCTTTCTCCCCGGTCGCGTCATTGTTTGTAGCAGTTTTCTGTCTTAATTGATTGTGACACTATTTCGGGTGATTTAATGGATTCTGGGTTTCAGCCTTCCTTCCTTTCTCATTTACTAATTTCCCCTTGCTTTTCTATATTACTAACCCCTACCAACAGTTTGTTATTTTCTAGAATTTACTAACCAAACTAACATTGTATATTAGACTAACCTACTAACGAGCACCCGGGATTGTATAGCTGCACTTACCAAATGACTAATGATCTCTCAGCATTCGCCCTGTTCTAGTCTCTGCCTCTTGCTTTTCTTTCACTGGCTTTACTGTGTTTTCCTGCAGAACCTTCTGTATTTTTATCTGTCCTGTCTCTTTCTATCCTCTGTGAAATATTTATTTAGTTTATTTATCCTGTCTTTGGGATTGTTTTGTGATCCTCGTCTGTGTGTTAATGTTTATCTGATTCATGTAATTAGGTTTCCCTCATGTTCCACCCCTCGTTAATTATATTAAGTTCCTGCACCTGTGTCTGCCCATGCCTTTGCCTATATCTGTTCCTGCAGCAAGCCAGTTTGAGATCTGACTTCGCCCGCGCCTCACCACTCCTTGCCCCTTGCACCTTCCCTCTGGTCCCCGTAATCTTCTCCTTGTTCTCTATCAGCCTCATGACCCAGCCTAGCCTGCCCCGCCTGCCGTTTTCCGCTCCAGTCTGTCTGAGTCTGCCCTCCACCTGCTGTTTCCAGAGCCTTCTCCAGCCAGCTGTGCCAGTCTGCCAGCTGTGCCGTTCAGTCCTGTCCACCCTGCCTGTTGTCTCCAAGCCCCCCGGTGCCCCCTGATGTCTCCCGAGCCCCTTGTGTTCCAGATGACTAGACTACTTGGGGCTCGGGAGACGTCTCCCGAGCCCCAAGACATTCCTGTCGCCGCCCCAAGATGTTCCTGTCTCCGCCCCAAGATGTGCCTGTCGACCAAGTCTGCCCCCCCGATGTCTCTCCGCGCCTTCTCCTGCCAACTGTGCTCTCCAAGCCAACCATCTGCCAGCTGTGCCCTTCTCGTCCTGTGCCTGCCCTCTTCCTGACGTCTCCAGCCTCTGTTGTCCCGAGCTCCCCTACTCCCGAGCTCCCCCTCTCCCGAGATTCCCCCAGTCCCGAGATTCCCCAGTCCCGAGCTTCCCGAGTTCCCCTGTCCCGAGCTCCCTCTGTCCTGTATTGCTCCTGTCTCGTCCGAGTTGCCCCTGTCCCGTCCGAGTTGCCCTGAGTCTGCCCCCAAGTGTTTCCCATAGTTTTGATTCCTGAGTTCTTCCACTTTCAGTGCAGAAGCACGGTGTCTCTGTGGGCCAGAGTTCCCGTTTTTCCCCCTTTCTAGTTTTTTATTTTATTTAATAAATTCTTTTGGATCCCCGCATTTGGCGTCTCTCCCCCTTGTCTCATTGTTCCAGTGTTTCCCGAGTCCAGTTCCACGGTTTCCGAGTTCCCAGTGTTTTCCCTTCCAATGCATAACACTGTGACAATATTCACAAATAACATCCATGGATTCATAAAAGACAGGAAGGGTTTTCCTATGAAGCCAAGTTGTAAAATCATTTTTCTGAGAGCAGAGATTGAACCATACAGCTGGCTTTCAAGGATACAAACTTTGTGATGTACCCTCAGGCAAAGTGTCTGAAATAGTAACATCGAAGGAGGGGGAAAACGCACTTTAGCTGTCTATGCTAATTATCCTCACTGCAGGTTTGATTCAGGTCTGCCCAAGCTTGAAAAATTGAAACCCAGCATATAAGGAACTGCTTGGGTTAACAGCAAAAATCACTACTGCTAATAATGGAAAATAGTAGAATGAGCTAGACATTACTGGCAACCACAGTGCCTAATCAGGGCCCAGACCAGAAAGGCTGAAAATTACCATGAAAAAAACCCACAAACGCCCATAGCAGAGAAACTGTCACTTATACGGGCCAAGTCTACTTAATTATTTAGAGTACAGTTTTTCCCCATTGTACAGTTTCAGGTATTCATGAAGGCCTGGCAACACGGTCAAAGAATCTTTGTCCAGATATCCGGACAAAATAGATGTTTTCAAAAAGTCTTCACATTTTAAGCAGAGAGAAAGATTTTCCGCTATTCTTTGTGAAGTAGTTCCTCTTCTTTTGTTTTCACAAAATCAGACCTGAGATTTATGTACCTCATGCATGAACGGAGCAGATATCAAAGTGTATTGCGTCATGACAATATATCAAAGTGGATCAGATGACCAGAACTGACCGATATCAAAATAATTCAGAAAACCAAAATAATTCACATAATTCTCAGATAAGATATCTAAGTGCTCCACATGACCAGAAGAGATGAGATGTCAAAGTGCTTCACTTAACCAAATCAGACCAGAAATTAAAGTAGGTCACACATGACCAGGACAGTTCTCATAAAATTATAAATTATGTGCCCAGAGCAGACCAGATATCAGAGAGCCTGACACAGGTCTATAGCGCAACATATATCAAAATGCCTCTCGTGGTACTGAGCAGACCTGTTACTTCACAAGCATCCAGGCGAGCGCAGTTGCACTCTGTAGTGCGTTGTCAATGCCTACTCCATCTAGCAATGTCTCCAAAATGACATTGACTGTTAACAGACTGCAAAAGACCAAGCTGAGGAACTGCATCAATCTTTCTGCCACTGCTGGAATGAAAAATGATGTTGTGATAAGTGGAGTTGGGGCCTCAAGTACATCTTAAAGAGGCCATGTTTACTTACGGTTGGTGTATATAAAGTACATTCAGAAAGAATGAGCCCAAGGTTACAGGCTTAGCTCAGTTAGAGAGCGTTTTCACTGGAAAAACACACATATTGGCTGACCGTAATATGGAAGACTGCTTTCAGCCCTCCAGACAAAGGCATTAGGCCCTTACCAGCTGCCAGCTGTTCGGTAGACTCTGCTTGCTCTGAGGTTGGAGAAAAATCTCTATCCATAATAGTGCAGCATGGTTAGGAAAGCAGAAAAAAAGGAATATTATCTCATGAGCTTGTGTGCTGATGTGCTTTCTGCTCAAAAACCTTGCTGTGCTTGGAGATGAAAAACACTGACACACATTTTTATAAAAATAAAAAATAGGCGTGCAATGCACGGAATACCCCTCAGCCCGATGTCAAAGTTTTTGGTGACGCCCGTCCACCGCCCGACCGCCCGCCCAACCGCACAAAGGATAGCAATACCCCGTCAGCCTTGAGGGCTGAGGGGTAATAAAAAAGGTTTTTATAGCTTGGAGGTACAATTAACCTAACATCAAAAACTGTGGTCTGAAAATGAATGGCTTTGGAAGTTTTGTATTAGAGTCATTTTCTTATCTGTATAAGGATTTATTTAGCATAGACAGCATTTTCTGGCATGGACTGCACTCGTCAACTCTGCGATCCTATTTACACAATATTAACGAGTAATTTGTTCATTCTTGGAGTGATGGATCCGTTTTAATGCGAAAGTTGTTCAGGGGTTGGTGAGCAGCATCTGAAATGGAGTCCTGCAAGTAAGAAAAAACATGCAACATTAAAAGCTGTAAAGTGTTGGACAAAGTAAATAATCTTCCCATTTCATAACAATGTTCAAATTTCTGTAGATAGTGTCTGGTACTTATTAGTCCTTTTCTCACTTGGTTTTCTTTAGCCTCGTACAATCCTTAACCCCAGACTATCCTTAGCCCCTTTTCTCTCTTGCATTTTTAGTACCGTACTATCGACGAAACGAGGGCCAAGAAAAATCGCTCCTGTTTCGCTATCGTTTACCCCGGACGATTGAGGCTTCGTGAATCTAATTTCACTGTCTTCTCACTTGCTCCTTTTGCCGGCCATTGTCAAATTTTATACAAACGAGTTGATGACAGTCTAAACAAAGTTGTAGCCTGTATCAGCCACATATGATCTCTCTGTTTCATTTGATAAAATATGAGGACAAATTACTGAAGTTTTGATGATTTGAAATGTAGGCCTACTGTATTACTGTATAAAGTATTTACAATGTTTGAATAGGAAGCCTGGCCAGGCGCTGCTGAAATTGATTCTTTCTGGTTACTTGAAATACTTGGGCGTATATCACTGATTTCACAGCCTTCCTTAGCCTAGACAGACAATAGGGTAAAGCATTGTCACCCACCTTCTCACTCTCTCACACACACACCTTCTGTCTGTCTGTCCTATGGCTGTGCTCTGGGTGGAATCACATTTCTTTTTAAATTCAGACGCAGATAACTGAATGGGGCGTTGATGAAAATGGAGGAAGAAATTGCCAACTCTGCAAATATTTCAGATACCCTCTTAATCGCCCAAATAGAATGATGGAATAACTCTGCAGCTGTGCTAACCCTACCAATTTGCGGCGCTAGATAGTCCCATACTATCGGTGGGGCTAGCCCACTTACCAAAAACCCAGTGAGAACAGAAGCAGTGCTAAGTTTAACCCCAGGAAATTGGTGGGGCTAAAGGGGGGCCTTAGCCCCGCCAATTGCCGGGGCTAAGCAAAGTTTTTGCCATGGAGAAAAGGCCGAGACAGTGCAAAGTGGCATGACCTCCCACAACCTGGAAAGGAAGAGCTCTGTATCAAAACAAAATTCTAGTATCTGACAGGATTTGGAAAGCTCAAGTACCAAATGTACTTAAAAACCCTGTAAGACCCAGACATAGTAAAACATTAAAAAAAAAAAATTCAACCTCTTAGATGGTGTTGTAGGAGGCCTTTGATGATGAAAATGAAGTGTTTGTAAAAAAATTTTGTTTTTGTAAGGTTTTATGGGAACGTTGTAATATTACAACGCTGGGTGAAATGGGTAGCAGAATTTCCTGTAGGCTATCTGTACTCATTGTCTGAACAGAAAGGTACAAATGTTTGTACCTCAGTAAAAAACACTAAGGGTTCATTTGCATGTTTGATTGCTTATTACTTAGCCACAGAACAGTATATAATATGAATAATAATAATAATAACATTAGTCATATTTTTATGAATGAAATATTTTATTTAAAAACAAATAAATAAAAACAGGAACACGCGCATGCATGTAGGCAAATATGTACACTATAGAAATATGTACAAGGGGTATAAGGAGTAGTAGGTTGGGGAGTAGTGCAGTAATCAATTACAGTGATAGTTCCAGAAACAGTCCCTGTCCTCTGAAAAGCACAGACGAACATCACACTTGCGGCATTGTGTGTTGGTATACCCTTTAGAGCAATGTCTGCAGCGCCCTCTCTTTGTCTTCATTGGGAAATGTCCAATGAGGTCCTTGCGTGCATCCAGTGGCGGGTGTGCACATGGCCTCTTCTGTGGGACGCTGTTTGGACTCCCATCACCCGAGGATGGTCTCTTCTGTCCATTTGAAGGGCTGCCTGTTGTCACCATCCGTCTTTCTGGGCTGCCTGAAGATGGTCGTCCCCTCTTTGGAGTTTTGACTGTGTCCACCAGAATGAGAGAGGATGCTAGCTCTGCCTGGAAATGTCTCAGGTTCAGTGTCTCTTTCTTGGAGATCTTGAGAGCTTGGCAGTCCCGCTTGTAGAGGAGCCAGGCGTTGACCACAGCGAGGGTGATGGTGTGCCAGAAGATGTACATGTACCAGCGGCGGGATTTCAGGGGGAACTTATATTTGGCTGTAAACGAGTCCAACAAATCCACACCTCCCATGTATGTGTTGTAGGTACCCACAATGTACGGCCTTTCAACTTCAACGTAGGTCTTGTTGGCTTTGTCCCAGCGTTGAATCTTCTGCACTGGTTCCGTTCCAGCAAAGGATGACACAAGTGTGACCGCTCTGTTGTCATACCATTTGACAGCACAGATGTTGTGTTTCACCTCCACTCTGTGGTCAAAGGTTCCTCTCCCCTTCTTTTTCAAGCTCTTGTCGTCTTCTAGGTTACAGTTGGGTAGGCGCACCTGCCTGGCTGTTCCCACATAATGGGTTCCACGATCAAGGAGCTTCTCTATCAGTGGAACAGAGGTGAAGTAGTTGTCTGCATAGATTTTGTAGTTCTGACCTTCTGGCAGTGTTGAAGCAAGTTTCATCACGACATCACCTGACAAACCAAATTCAGACTTGGCTCGTATTCCGTTGTTGCTTCCTTGGTACTCATCAAAGTCACACATCATGCCAGACGTTCCAGCTCTCACCCATACTTTGAATGCACATGGGTGTGGCTTGCCTCGCATGTATTGCTTGATGCTGCTGAATCTCCCCTTGAAAGGAATCATCATTTCATCCACAGAGTTGTGCTGTTCTGGTACCGCCTGCAGGCACATCTCTCTGAATGAATTAAGCCATGGTCTGATTTTCCAGAGTTTGTCCCTTTTGTCTGTGTCTGACACTGTCAAGTTGTTGACTAAATGCAAGAATGTCAACAGAGACTGGAATCTGTTGCGTGGCATCACATCAGCAACAGGGGCGTGCCGTGTGTCTGTCTCCCAGTACATTCGCATTCCAGCCATTTGTACTAGGCCCATCTTCAGGTACATGCCCATCATTTTTTCCATTTCCTTTTTGTTGGTGTTTACGGATCTTCCGGTTGCTTGAAAGCTGTACTCATTTGTGTTCCTTGTGAGTGACTCAATCATGTCTTCAGACACAAATTGTCTGAAGTATTCGAGTGGTGTGTGGAGGGAAGGCACTTCTTCGGTGAGAGGTGGACCAGAAAAATCCGTATTAGGGCTGATGTAATGTTTTTTCTGCCAGCGATATCTATCACGGGTCTTGGCATGTTTGGCCGGTTGGGGCTCAGTGTCCACATCAGCTGGGCAGTCAATGGGTGGATAGTTTTCTTTGTCCACTTCTACATGGGCTTCATCATCTGAGTCTTCATCGGTTTCATCAAAGACTATGTCCACATCACTCTCTCCATTCTGGACAGCATCAATGACATCCTGCACAGTGTAGTAAGGCTTTCTCCTTGCTGAAGACATTCTGAAATTAAAAAAATAAAATGGAAATACCTTTAGTACATGGGTGGTGGGGCAAAGTGTTTACACTTTTCACTAAAGTATCCTATTTACACATTTCACTAGTCACACAATACTGTCTGGCCAACCTATTGTTCTCTGATTATCAGGTGAGAATGTTCAGGAATGTGGAATTATCATCCTAAAAGAAATGCATGCAGCATTCCTTTTAGGATGATAATTCCACATTCCTGAACATTCTCACCTGTTCCACCAGCTGAGCCACAGCGTCCAATGCAACAGGCATCCCCCAGTATCCCCCCAGAACTAACTGCTTTGATTAAGAATTGAGCCAAAATAATGGGCACATATGTACAAACAGAATGGGAAACTGAACTATTGAAGGTCATTACTATATTATTATAAGCAGTAGAAAGTGATATGCTATTGCAATATATTTTGTAATTCAGCTTCTAGTACAATGGGTTCCAAATAGTATTGGATTGGAAATTAAAGTAAAAATAAATATACAGCCTACATAATATATAATAAGGTCTGGAATGTGTATATATATTGTGAAAACTAGAAGGTCCCCTTCAAAATGTCTATTTAGACTACACTTAGCCAGGTATGTTGTAAACTTACAACATGGCTATTTTGACTACCACACTCTCCCAGTGTTGTATAATTACAACCTATATACAACATGCTCTAATTTACATTTGAGGAATGTATTTCACAATAACTACATATGTACATGTTCTAGACAGTGTAATGATCACCAAAAAAAATATTAAAGGCATTTTACTTACTTAAATCAGATAAATCCAGTCCAATGAAACAAAGTATTGTTCCTCAGCCAAAGTTTTGCAGCTTGTGAAAGTTCTGGACCTGTGGGCCGGACTTATATACAAATGTCCTATCCAATGGCATTGTGAGACTGAACAATAGGACCCAATGACTATGCTAATGTGAAAAAATTAACAAAAAAAACATTAATACCTTTTTTTGGAAAAAATAAAAATGTTGTAATTCTGCAACGTCGGGTCTTACAGGGTTAATGAATTTGCTGTGGTGAGAAAATTCCTACTCAGATTGTGAAGGATTAACAAAGAGGTTGAGCCTCTCAGCAAATGATTTTTTTTGGCCCAGATCACTCGGGCCTCCAGAAATTAACCGTATAGAGACAGAATGCCAAATGAAGGGCATATGCCTCATTGTTATTTCAGCTGGAGGTACATACAATCTCAGTTCCTAAAGAATTTGGACAGTAAGTAAAATGCCAATAAAAACCTAATTAAGTGACTTTTAAATTCTTTGTTTTCAACTAAGTGTAGATAAAAATCACATAATGCAAAATTATAAGGTTAGTATGATCTTTTTTCTCATTAATCCTTCATATACGCATGCTTAAAATTCCAACTTCTTTGTCACCTTAGTGCTCGCAGAAAAAAAAGAAAAAAGAAAAAGTAAGCAAACTGGAAATTTTAGGACAAATTTAATGAATCATTATATTTATACCATCCACTGTCAGTAGATTCATTAGTAAAAGATTGGCAGCAAGGGGCTTAATTGGTTGCATGGAAAAGAAATTCGACTGATGGCACATTTCCAAGCCAGAGAAATCCAGCAGCCGCTAGTTATTTATCGGTCCTTGCTGTAGTGACAGTCAAATAACCCAATGAATCAAACGGACACTCACAGCGACCTCAAGAACGCAGATAGATTTTGAACTGAGAATGACTTGCCCTGTGAATACGAAAAAAGGAAGAAAATGCTGTTTATTTTATCTGATGCGGGAACCGAGAACAAGCGAGGATGGAAACCATGACCCTACATCGACTTTGGTATCCTTGACGTGTCAAGAAGTTTGCAAAAAGCAGACGGAAAAACAGAAAATAGCATTCTGAAACGATCTTCAGAGAATTCTGAAAAGTTGGTTCAGACCTGACCAAAAAGCAAGACAATGTACAATTACAGAAACAGAAATACAGCTTCTAAAGGACAAATCAG
The DNA here is from genome assembly GCA_029721435.1 of Gymnothorax reevesii. Taxonomy (NCBI): domain Eukaryota; kingdom Metazoa; phylum Chordata; class Actinopteri; order Anguilliformes; family Muraenidae; genus Gymnothorax; species Gymnothorax reevesii. Next base: position 22,502,706 of record CM056574.1, on the reverse strand, counting down.
ACGAGATAAGAAGCCAAAGCAGGGTGCAGGCTGTCGTCATTCTTTCTCATGGTCAAAAAATACACACTGTAATACATTTTTAATGGAACAAAACAAGAGGTGAGTCAGTTCTCGGGAAAGCCCAGTCCTGCAGGTCTCTTTTCTCCCAACCCAAGCACTTAAACGCTCATTAATGCAAATGAGTGCTTAATTTGGGCTTCCTGCCCTGCTCGTTTCAGTTCTGAGATCAGAGCAGGAAGCGTCCCGGACTCCCGCCTTTCTGGACTCCAGCCCGTACTAAGAATGTGGAAAAAAGCAAAACTACTCAAGTTCACATGCAAAACTAAGAACACAACGAGTGATTAGTGCAAAACAAATACCAAGACCAACTGTCGATCATGTTATTGTTATGTACGCTAAAAGGCTTTTCACATGCCAAAAGTTTTGGCAAATCGGGAATTTATATGCGAAAATTTGTCTTTTTATTAAAGCAGTGGTTAGTATTCTGTTTAAATTATTTAACTGAATTGAATTTAGAATTTGATTTGTGTTGTTGTTCAGCCTTGCAGACCCATAAAGACAAGGCCCTCTTCCTTAATGCGAATGGCAGGACAGACTGGAAGTAGAACACAGGTACGGCCCTGAAAGGAAGGGACGAAGCATCCAGGTGGAACGCAGTGATAAAATATGAGTGGCAGCTGTGCCCTCCAGCATAAAGGCCCTCTCACCTGCCCCCTGACCAGCTTTCCTGAGCCAAACACCATCCTGTCATCATTCCAAACAGCACAAAGAACACAGTTATATCTTCATATTTCGACAAAAAAATCCTGGCTTTATCACACACAAGCAATATGTGTAATAAGCTTAATGAGGATTAAAACACTTTATATTCAGTACTTATATATATTAACATTTGCAAATTGAGTAATTTTAATGATGTGTAAAAACAAACAGGTAGTGCAGTCATATGAATGAACCAAATGTGATACAGGTCAGTGTATATTCAATTAGATGCATAATGTCTTGGTAAGTAGCTTCATTCATATTAATAAATAAAATGCATCTAGACTTTATATCAATATATTCAGAAAAGAGGACCTAATGCATTTAAGTACATTGCTCCACACTGTTATAAATTGACAGAATTTAACAGTTAAATTAATGTATTGTCCTCTTGTTATTTTAACTGTAAGTAGAGTCCTGCTCGCATTTCACTGTGGTTTACAATTAACTTGCATGGAACTTCTGTTATAGACTGATTGTAAAATTACAGTTAAAATAACCGGCAGTAAAGGTGCCAGTTTATAACAATGTGCATTCAGATTAATGAGTAAAAATGTGCTGTATCTACCCATCTTAGTACTGATGTGTCATATATGTGTCAGTACCTTCATACATATGCTGTATACAAGTCAGTACTTTCATTAGTACACTAATCAACACGGATCAGTGCTTACTTGCAGGTTGTGCACTATATCCAGACAAGTCAGCATGTGAACATGTATACAGCCCAGAGCTGACAGCAGGTGTGAGCAGCAGAGCAGGTGAGAGAGCACTGCCATCTCCTTCATTACTAAATGCCCTGGGGTCCAGCCCTGTACTCCAGCACCACAGGCTACCGCAGCCACAGGGACACATCTCACCCTTAATCACATTCTGGAACATTCTATTCCTCCCCACTGGCTACCACCTATCAGGATATACAGCACAGTGACAGAGAAGACAAGAGGGTGGAGAAACTTTTTTTTTTTACTCTCCCCCTTTTTTATATTTTGTTTTTCTCAGCCAAAATAAGCTGACAGTATATTGGCATATTTATTTTTCATTTTTGATTTTTTTTTCTGGGATCGGTTTAGCTGCTTTGCAATAATCCTGTTATTTTCTATGTGGTATTTTGACATGGCAATTGAGGACAGACACATTTGGCGGTATTTGGCGAGAGCACACACACAGACACTCACACACATACACATACACACACAAACACATTTACTCGCACACACACGCATGTCTACACATGTACACTCTCACACACACACAGACACGCACACAGACATACACAAGTACATATATTCACACATACACTTGTGCACGCATACACACACATATGCACGCACACACACACACACACACACACAAGCACATACACGTGGACACACACGCACACACACCCAAAATAAAGGCTGCTTTGCCAACTTCCAGCTCATTTATGATCTGATAGGAATGACTGAAGAATAACGCAGTTCTTTGTCACCGTTTCCCTCAGTATTAATGACAGCGATGCAGAGTGCAAAAGACAGAAACCTGCAGTGTGTAACTTCTGTGTACGATGCCCTTTCACCTCTTCAGTCTTAAAATGCATTTTAAAAGAATGTGTCAGTATACTAAGTGAGTATCAAACTATCCTGTGAATTCACATCCAGTCCTCACTCTGTTCATCAATTAAGAGGTCATCAAAGCGTGTTAACGAACTTCAGACAATGCATACAGCATGTAGTCCTCAGCTTGTCGCCCTGTCTTTCATGGTAAAATAACATAGTCTGAAAATACAAATTTATTGGCAATATATTAACCCTTTTATTCGTACCATTTATTTCCTGTACTGATAAATCTAAAACCTCTGATGTGAATGTTGGTTTTTTCTCAGTGCTCCTTTCACTCGGTCTCCAACATACTACATTGAAAAATTCTGAGGAAACTGCACCTGTTTTGTTATACATCCTGCCAGTTAGGGTTTGGATATGAGATCTTGCAAGTGTCTCCGCTTCGCCTGTTTCACGGCAGTCCTCCATTTGCAGGACTATTCCCACAATATACTGCTGACAGCATCATATCATACGTGGAATTTTGTTCACTATTGTCACTCATAAGCTGGCGCTAACTGACAGCTCCTCTGATGAGGTCATCTCAGCAATCATCTCCTGAAAAAGGGAACAGTGATTCAGTCTTCTGTACACTGGAACTACCACGTCTTAATAAATCTATGGATGAAAAACTCAGACTACATTTCTGAACTACACTCTACAGCTGAACATTTTTTAAATATGTTTTTACATTATTTTATTGATTTGGCTACATGCTCTAGTTCTGGCTAGTTAGCTGAAAGGCACCCGCTATTAAAGACAGATTGATAGTGACCAGTGGCTCCTAACAGCCACAGCTTTGGAGAGATGCCGGCTTCTGTTTCATTTTAAGGCTGGAACACAATTTTTTTCCATTTAAAAAAAAAAAAATTGTCAACGTTCCTCTAAATCTTTTTTTTTGTATTTTTATTATTATTATTTTGCCCAAACTGACATTCTTGAGAGGCCTCAATTTGATGGAAATAGCACCTCTTTGTCAGTGAAAGCATTTTGTGGGAGACTGCTGTATTGATATGGTAGATTTTTATATTATATTCTGGTCTTGTCGTTCACGGTCTCGGTGGATCAACAGTCAGCATGTTTTCGTTTTATACCTTCAAAAATAAGAAAAGCATTGTGTAGGTTATTCTTTCTCTTAAATATTGCAGCTGCAGTGAAAAGAGGCTGTTTTTTTCCACTGGCATTCTCACTGCCCTGGTAAGACTGTCGTCTTCATGAAAGGTTGGGCAAAAGGCACTCAATACATGTCCTTACAAAATTGGCACATGTGATACCACACTCCCCACCCTGCCGCTCGATCCAAACAAAGCATTTTGCATTCCTCCCTTCACTTTCCGCAGCGACATTAAGAACAGCCATAACCTCACAGCACACATATCAACTTTTAACCAGAGGCGGTCCGTCAGCAGTTACAAAGGCTTTCAGAAACCATGCTTTTCCGTACTCAATAACCTAAACCTCTCACAGTTTAATTTTCCTGATTTGCAACAGTTGCTCGGACTAATTGCTTGAACGACAGTCAAATATAATTTCAACTGCATTGATATACAATGCGCCACAAAATTATTAGGTGTTTTCTTCCGCACATAAGTGGTGACTTGAAGTATCAATATAGCTTTATAAATTCCGCGCTCATATAGCTCCTGAAATTGCTCAGATTAGCATAAATTAGTTTGTGAGCCTCAATAAGCAATAAGGCACTAGAATCTGTTATATATTCGGAATGAAGTCACGGATAAAGAGCTTTGTTAGGCATGATGCAGAGCTGAGTGACAATTGTAAGGATATTGCCATCCTCGCAGTGCCATATCAATTACATAAATACAAGCAATATATTTTCCTTTTTAATTATCATTTCTTATTATTGGTCATTTTTTGTTCTTGGTTGTTCAGCCAATAAATTGTTTGATTGATAATCAGGTGAACTAAAACAAGAACAGCTTGAGGGCAATCGAGCAGTAAAGGGTGCAGTTACTGAAGGCCCTCAGAACACCTGACAGCGTGCCGCTGCTTTTAATGCCCAGTTACAGTATCTTAACTTCATTATTCCTGTCATCTATCTCACTCCCATTCTGAAACTTTCTTTTTCTTGTTGCACTTGTTGACTCTCTTTTCCCCTTCTTCTTTCCAATCTACCCCCACTACTTCTCTAAGTCCCCGAGCATCACAATCTATTTTCAGAAGTTTTGCATAAAATAAATTTTTTCTCATTCGCATTGCAATGCGCATTGCAATATGTCCCACAGTATCTAAATAATTCATGAATATTAATTGACGCCGATCAGATACACTTGAAAGTTTAATGTGCCGGCTTAAAAAAAGCTACGTCTCCACCGATCCAAGTCGGAAATTTTCCTAGTTAAATATGTATGACTTATTTATTTGTGAGCATGCTTTTTCAAATCTGCTTTGTTACAAAGAACTCCGAATTTTGCTGTAGAATTCATTACGCGACTGCATACAGCTAGCATAGTGATGTAGCAGAAGTACAGTCCATTGGGTATTTCCATGGGGCTAAACTTGCTGTTTCGTTCTAATAGCTGATGTTGCTGTGGCTGAGGGCTCACATCCGCAATTAGTTTGCAACTAATCAGTCACAAACAGTGCTATTGAATCAGTTTAACCTCAATGGTCAATGGTGGCACACTGAAGGAATTTATGCATGTGTGGCAGAAGCTTTGATTAATCACTGATCCTCCCGTAAACACAAGATCAGCAATGTCCACGATTGCTAAAGCCAACAAAACCTTATAGTGTCCTATTTAATGTAGCGTGTTTGCCACAGGCCAGAATGCAAAGATTTTCCAATTAATGGCACCTATTAAACATCATAACTGCATTTATTTTTGTCTGCAAATGGGGCGCTTCACTTTAGTGTTTTATTTAAGTTCATCCGTTTTCATTTCCTTTTCTATTTTTTAGATTAAGATGTCATAGCAAATTATTTATAAACCTCCTTCGAGGTTGCAAATAACTTGGACAGTGTAGGTCGTTACATTGATTATTATGCAATGCTAATTTTGCTAACTGCCTGCACTGTAATGGGTGTACTTCTCAATCGTTCGGTCAGGTCTCATTTGCTGTTCACATAGGTGATATGTGCAAACAATCTCACGCCAAAAAATTTGGAAATGAAAAAATAAAATAAAAAAATAGGAAAGTACACATTGTGTTCTGAGGGAGTCTGATGTATATGTACTGTACCCTGCTCCAACCCTCATGTGAATAACTTGTGTCCCCTTCCATCCAGCAGCTTGCGTGTCTACTATAAGTACGGCCTCTTTTCTCTTCTGATTGTTTACGTCTCACGTACCTTCTTTCACCGGCTGTGTCCCATTCTTTTTCATCCCTTCTCACCTGTGTGTTGATGTATTTATTCCCCCTACTTTGAGTTTGTTCGTTACTGACTTGCCAACTGACATATGCACTTTAACACCAGTCAGTGTTCGCTGGCAAAGCTCTTCATCCTCTGAATTGAAATTGTAACATTTAATTATATTAATTTCCTGGAAGTTCTCCTCCTCGTTCGGCAAATAGGAACAAGCTCCCAAGCCTTACTGTCAGTCTCCCGGATCGGGACTGCATTTCTGTTAATTAACTCTCTCTCCGTTCTTCCGCCCAGTTTATTAGGAACAAGCTCCCAGACCTTTGAAGGTCACCTGGATTGGCAGCGTATTTCTACTTAACTTCTCCGTCCTGCCATCTGACAGTTTGGTTCTGGCAAAGTGTGCACTCCATCAGACAGCCATCCCAGGAAGCCACTGGCCAGGCACATGATACGCCCACACTATCTTGCCGGTTACATTTGAATTGAACTGTGTAGTTATGTGCTCAGTCCTCTGTCTTACCATATTGTTAGTAATAAACTCTACTATAAGATTATACTCTGCCTCTGCATTTGATTCCTGGTGTGGATCATAACAATATCCAGATTATGCTCCCGAAACATTTTTGGACAGATAAGAAAAGATGAGTTACGAGGTAAAGTGTGCAGTTGTGGTTAAGTATACATTAAAAATGAATTTAGTCTTGATTTACATTCCACAAGGTGTTTGAAAATCGCCTGAAATGTTTCGGTAGCCTTCATAGACTATATGGAAGCTCTACCAGAACGAGCACAATCTCATACTTGTTTAAATTTTAACTACAAATATTTTGTATCTTTTATTGTAACAAATGCTGAGAGTAGTTTATAGTTAATGCAGATGAATTTGCAATTCGCTTCATTGCATAATTTCTGCAGCACGCTGTCAAGGTGGTTAGCACTGTAGCCTCACAGTAATCTGTTCTGGGGTCTTTCTGTTTTTCTGCAGATTTACTGCGGTTTCCATCCACAGTCCTTAGACATGCATGTCAGGCTAATTGGAGCCTGTAAATTGCCAATGGGTATGAGTATGTGAGAATTGCATGTGATTCCTACATGCTGTTGGAATAGTCCAAACTGTGATATGATGTGGCATAACTGAAAAGTGCTAAAAGTGTTGTTAACTAATCAGTAAATGAATGTATTAATAAAAATTCAAAAAAATTAATTATTCCACTTCTTTAACTATGGATTATAATTAGTGAGATGCTTGCATAGTCAATGCATTTCTACAGGGGTATGGCTAAGTAATGCTGTGCTACTGCCGTCATCATGTATGAATCTATTTTAAAATATTTCATTATTACCCTAGATCAAAGTACATGTCGTTAAAGTACATTTTACATGCAAATTATCAGGTTAAATGGGGAAGAACTATTTGTCCAACGAAAAACGTTTTCAGATATCTTTTTTTATTTTTTTTTATCTCATACATATGTTCAACTTTTACACGTATAACATGCTGGGAAATAGGTCCCTTGTCGTGATGTGATGCTGTATATACAAAAAGGGAATGTACTATGAATAAAGGGGAAGGGGGTGGCTAGAAACAATGAAAGTACGGTAAAGAATGAGATTTAAACAGCCTTGATAAGTATATGCCGTCATATAAATGTGAAAATACATAAATACAATAAAAATGCCTGCACAATGTTTCAAAGTAAAAATAAAAATATGCAAAGTTGGAATATATGAGTATATTTCCATAATTCAGTCGACAGTGAGACATTTTTGATTTTGAATCTGTATTCTACCACTTAAGAGTCTGAATGGGTACAATGACAATAAGGTTGAAGTGCCGATTGTCAGCTGTAGTTTGAGGGTGTTTTCCTCCATATTGAATGAAGCTTTTAGAAATGACAGAACTTTTTGGACAAAGTCCCCCCATTTCATTTGACATGACGTGAAAATTAGAAATCATTTTTTTACATTGGGTTGCATATTCTGTGCATGCAATGACTGGTTGAAGCCTTAGATGGGAAGACATATGTGGACATTGTGTATCTTACCTGAGGGATCTGCTAACCCTGTCTATTGTGACCCCACTAATCGTGAGGAGATTGAGCGACGTCTGCCTACTTCCTGCCGAAGTGCACGATTTGCTCATTGGTTTTGCTGGTGTTCAGGTCCTGTTTGTTCTTATTGCGACACCACAATGTCAGGTTCTTCACTTCCTGCTAGTGGGTCTTCTCAATAATTGTTGGGCATTTGTCCCACAACTGCTGTGCCATCAGGGAATATTTCTTTTATTCTAATTTTACTACTTTTTTGGCGATCAAGTGTCCTCAAATGTATTCATAGAGTAGACCTGTTTAGTCAGGTGATCTGTGGCCTATTACAGAACACTGCTCTGTCCCCTCTGTACGGTATGTCAGCTTTTCTAAGACCTCTGAGGCAAGCCTGTGCCAGTAGTGCTTTGGTGGATGTTTCTTGCTCCATTTACTGACTTTCCAGAGATGAGGCGAAGATGTGCCTTAATGCCCTATAAACGTCTACACTGAATCACTCGAGTGGTGTAAAAGTGCCTGCAGTATGTTTTTAGAGGGAGACATTCAACTGTCATTTCATTACACATAGCTAAGTGCTAATTGCATTACAGAGCAGCAAAAATTACCATAAAAATGGAATAGATTTTCATGTTTTCCCTGTATTAAAGATCTGGAGGGAACATTGGAGGAGGAGGAAGAAAAAAAGGAAGACTTTGGATGAAAAAACAACTGATCTATCTGCTTTTCTCTTTTAACCCATAAATGCATATTTCCTGTCTTGAGTGGCCCAAGGTATGCAGACACCCTCTCCGGTTCACTTATTTTAAGCCCTGAGCGCCCATATATTCCTCTGAATATTTTTTCAAAAAAGTAGTTTTATGGGGTTTAATGATGTGTTCGAAAAGGTTTACATCCAAGATTGTTTAAAAATGGTTTAAAATCTGCTACAAACTGTAAGCAACAGCCTCAAAAGGCACAAGCCACGTTAAAAAATTTTGGAAAAAGATGCATGCATGCGTTCATCTCGAAATCAGAGGGACACTTCAAGAGGTCATCATGCCCACCAAACATATACTTGAAATAAACATGGATGAGATAATTCACCCAATAATAAATTGTTTCCAGTCAATTAAAATAGAGAATTGTCACATGAAAAGATTGAAGAAGTCTTGTGAAATGTTGTGAAATTTCACAATTTTGTTTTGTGAAATTCAGGCATGGATAAAGGAATCTCCTTCTCTTTCTGGTGAATTTAATGACAAAACTAAAGACAGCGGAAAGAAGACCGTAGTTAACATCCTAAATCCCAACGTCCCCTTTGCGCTAAACCCTGGATTACTGGATTTTTAGTGGTGTGCAGTGAGCCTTTGACCCTTAAGTGCATAATTTTTTTCAAGCCTTTTCTGTTTAAGATCGCTTGATTACCACATAGTATATTTACTGAGGAATCAAGACCATTATATAACCTCTTTATTGATAAATTATTAAGGAATGATAGAGATCACCAATGGGCTACTTGACATTATGCAGTATTTAATAGTGATTCAAATATGATAACACTTTATAATAACAATCATTTATCACACATTTACAAGATATTAGTAGTGTTATGTATGATAATTTTGTACAGCATTTTATTTCATTTGTAAATGAAGATTTGTTACATGCTGTTTTGCTGCCTTGCTGGTCAGCTATATTTGTTTTGTTCATTGGCACCATCTGGTGGCGTATTTGTAAAATCATTAAGAAAAGTCTAGTAATTTCTAAAAGCTTCTGGCACTTTCCTGCTGGGAGGGGGCGGGATTTCCCTAGAGTCCAGTGGATCTTTCTGGAAGGTTGCTAGACTATATAAAGGCTGTGATTTTAAGCACGAGGAGAGACAGACAACAAAGAGAGCAGACAGCAGAAGAGAGCAGACCAGAGTTTTGTTTTGGCAACAGTTAAATAGTGGAAGTGTTATTAGAGAATTTAAATAGTGGATAATTTTTGTACAACTTTTTTTGTAAAGAATAAATTTGTTTTAGTTGTACTTGCCAGTTTTTTTGTTGTGATTTTTCCAAGTCATAACAGTAGAAATTGATATATATATATATATATATATATATATATATAGATATATATAACTAATCAGGAATAAACCATTTATATACATTAGTAAATGATTATTAAACCATTTATAACTAAAGTTGTACAACATTTATTTATGATTTAGACATTATAAAAAATGCTGCATCAACATTTTTGTACGAGATTTATTCATCATCAACTACTGTCATTTAATATGTAGGAAAACATTTTTGAAAGATTTAAGAAAACATTCGGTAACGCATCCTTTTACTGTAAAATTACCATGTAATTACAAGGTCGCTATATTACTAATTACCTAGTACTTTTAGAGTAATTACCAAGCCAATTCCAGGCAAATACCAAATAACTACCTGGTAATAAGTATTAATTACTGGGTAATTATAATGTAATTATACACTAAATATTTTGTTAATTGCCAAGTACAAGGGGGAGAATCAGGCTCACAGACACTGTATCATAGACACTGGTCGGTTTTGCGGCATTTTTGGTCCAAGTGTCTGGGGTAATGTGATAGTTTCCTAGTTACGGGCTAAATACTGAGTAAGTACCAGGTAATAACATGGAAACAGACCTCACGTCCTTTTACAGTACAGTTGCACTTTAATAATTATGCAATTTCCAGGTAGATATTTTTCTATTTACTTGGTAACGAAAACTATTTCTATGTATTTACGACTAATTTGTACATCATTTGTAAATGTGCTACATTATCATTCATACGTGATCTGTAGATCATTTTTTTTTCAATATGTTCAACCTTATTAGTAAGTTATTAGTGAAATAGTGTAGATGTGGTAAAACCCCCTACTGTACCACCATTTGTATATTCATGTTTAACAAATGATTTGTTACACATTCATAAAAAATCTATAAATAATTTGCATCATTTGATCTTATTATTTCCCTTAATCTAAAGTGAACTCTACTCATCCTTCACAAATATCTAATAATGTTTGCTAAAGATTTATAGACTTTTTCATCACATTAAATAAATGCTGAAGACAACTTTTGGATCCATTCTTCTTATGAAATGCCATGAACCCATGAAAAAATCAATACATGTAGTTAATCAAAGAATATTCTCTTAAATCATTCAGAAATGTTTTCCTACACATTAAATCACATAAGTTGATGATGAATAAATCATTTACAAACAATATTGATGCAGTGTTTTTAGTAATGTATAAAACATGTATTAATGTTGTACAACTTCAGTAATAAATTGGATAATAATCATTTACAAATAGATAAATGGATAATTCATGATGGTTTGTATAAATGGTTTATTCATGATAAGTTCAATATTACTCATTGCGTATTCATGTCTTGTAACTTATGTTATAAATGATTTAAATGATCATTTACAAATATATATAAGTGGTTTTTTCATGATTAGTTAACTATCCACAAACATCTACTAATATCTTATAAATGTCTTATAAATGATTTGTTATTATGAAGTGTTACCAGTTTTCTTCAGCAGTGCAACCTTTTTCATTTTAACATTGCCCTTAATCAAAATGTTTCCGGCATTTAAAAGAATTGGCTATATTAGCAGGAAATTTAGTTGCACACTCATTGACGCGATGCGATAATAATTAATTTATTAAATCGCCAACACTTCTTACGCTGAAGCATTGGTAATCATTCAGAAAATTGGTTATGAGTGAATTGTGAAAGTTCAAGACATGGCATGCCTTTTAAATCACTTAAAATGCATGCGATGGTTGAACTTTCATCGTAGCAAAATTGTTTATGAGGTGTTTGTAGTTCAGCTTCTAGGGTAAGTCATAGGAAGGCTAGAATATGAGATTGTTTGAACTGCAATTATATAATAAATGAACGAGCAACAAATTTAAACCTTATCTAAATAGCATCTTCAGCAGCATATATTACATAACATTCTACTTCAAGATGGAATTTCAGGAAATCTGAGTTAATTGCTGTTGATGCAATCTTAAATTTAAGCCCATCTCTTAACTCAAATCAATATGTCTTAATCATTAATGGCAACACAGCTTATTGGTCGCCTATTTGCTCAGTGAATATCCGAAACAGGTTGAGAGGTAACCTGCGTGATGGAAATGTCGCTACTTGCAGACAGTTTTATTTTTTATAAAACCAAACTAAAGACATGGACCTGAGTTGGCAAAACCTTTTTTTTAATACTTTTTTTTGAAATTTCAAGCCAATGGGACACTGATGGAGTTGAAGAAAGATACTTTTTAGTGAGCTAGAGGAATTTAGAAGCTTCTAAGACATTTATGTTTTATGTCACAATTAATGTGGATAGGAATGCTTGATACCTATTGCAATGAACAATAATGCCAGCTAAAGGGGAAATGGACAGTAATTCTACAGCTTGATCGCAACTGAATAAATCAACACTTAGCTGCTTACTAGGAAATGCAAAGAAGAACAAGTTTGGAGAAGTAATGCACTTACTTCTAAAGCAAGGTGCAGAGCTATAATCTCTCTGTCGGCAAGTCCCAGGTGGAAGAGGTTAAACATTTTACCCTACTTCAGAAACATAGAAATCTCATATTGTGCCCTTGAAAAAAGCAAGAGATTGCCCTAACCATAGTTTGAAATGTCAGCACTCGGTCAAAATGTCTCTCATTCAGGAATAAGTTTTCTTTTTTTGGGGGGGTGGGAGGGAGGGGTGTTTCTGCCCTTTTACCCCACCAGTGACGGGACTCAGCTCCTCAGTGAGTGTGATGGAACTGGTTTAAAGTGTCAGGGAAAAGATGGATATTCTCCTCTTGTCTTTTACTGCAGACTCCTAAGTCATCAATCAAATACAAACAACAACAGCAAACAAAATGAAAAACTAAAAAATTGCATTTCATAATGTAAGATGATGTGGACACGTTTAATTTCATGGCCGGACCATTCTGGATGGACAAAATATACTTGATGTCTGCTTACCATATCGATTTATATCAGCACAAAAGTAAAATATATTTTAATTTTGGCAGCCATTTCACATGGGCTGGTGTATCACAGGCAAAATTGAACATGACAAATTTGTGCCTCTGGATTCCTACCAACTCCTGCATTGTCATTTAATTAAAAAGAATTATGTAACATGATACCTTATCTAGGCATATTGGAAACTCATGTTTTATAGCTCATTATAGTGGTGTTATCCCTGTATGAAAGCGATTACTGTTATCTTATCTTTGCACTCACACTGGTGTTTACAACTAATAAGACAAGTGAGGCAGGGTAAATATTATAAACATAAAACTGCATATGCACTGGCCTTCTGGGAACAGAACTGTAAACCTATAGTTTATAGCCTGGTTTTAAATTATAAAGTCAGTGTGGTCAAGGCTGTACCGTACTTTCGTAAAATAGGGCACATTGTCTTTGGTTTCTTGATGTGCCCTGCGATTTTGTAATGAATCTGGAATTGGCCAGTGATGATTGTTGCTGTGGAACTGTCACTTTGGGCAACCCTAGAGCCTAGTTGAAACTTTGTGAGCCGAACAGTAAATTTAAGTTGACTGACAAATAAGGATGGAATTTCCTGACGTTTTTGTTCTCTGTGGTATTGCCCCAGTTGAAATTTGTATTTTCGAAGACATTACGGAAATTCTTCAACAAATTCAGGTGAACAACGCCAGTGATAGGTCAAAATTATGGTTCATAATGTGACGTTCAGGGTTTACAAAACAATTGCAGTCAAACTCATCTAAAATTAAATGTCTAACATCCCAGCAAGCCACCGTCACTTTGCCTCCATCCATGATGGATTACTGAGGAATTTCTTCATCAGTAGTCCTTAACACAATATCAAATTATCAAAAACATACAAACAACTGGATTGTGCGCACCCAGGGTGATTTTACTAACTCCAGGATAGATCTGTATGCAAGGCAGCACATACTTTTTGATATCTGAATAACACAGTGGGAGCATTCAGTCCAAAGGAGCTGTACTTGCACAAGTGGGCTCTCTGTAAAAAAGAGATTGTACTGGTCGATCAGCTGCATGGTATCAATGTCCTAATAAATATATGCTATTGCATTCAGAGATGCCCCGTTGGAGGTAACTTAGGTGAGGGAAAATCCTCACCGTTAAACAAACGATAACTCCTGATTACTTTGCATGATTAGCAATCAGAGGATTGATTACCTAATTTGCTGAGACTGATTGGCAGAATGTCGGGCCAATTCAAGTTTCTACGCCATTATTGCTCAGTGCTTTGAACTTGAAATACTCAGGAGACAGAAAATTTGCTCCTATTTGCTTACAAGAAGCTAACACAATGTCATTAACAATTAAAACCTTTCTTATGCTGCGCTCAATGCCTGGTTAATATGTGTACAAGAATGTTTTTCCCCTTAATCACCTATAGGGAGCTTATTTTCAGTCTTCTTTCATAATCTGAGGAACAAAAGGTTAAAGCGACGCACAAAAATGAGAGAGTTATTGTTAAGATTTCCATCCTTGCAGTCTCAAATCAAAGCATATATGTAAATGAATGGTTTTAGTCACTATCACCTCTTCATTATTACAGGCTACATATAGGCTGGGTCTTAATTGTTTGGTAAAAAAAAAAATGTAAAAAATGATTGATTGTCATTCAGGCATTGTACCAAACAGGTTGACAAAATGCGGCGATAAAAGGTGAAGTCACGGCCTCCCCTGACAGTAGGTCTCTGCTGGCATTCTTCCAGTGTGATGGAGAATATTGCAAGGTGGGGACAGACCTTGGCTTACAGCTGAGACTTTCCAAAATATGAAAGGAAATACAGGGTAAATCTGACGTCAAACAATGATTTTTTCCTCCCACGCATGGGTTGTTGAAAACATATAGAATGAGCGCGAAGCACCAAACGCCATGTTTTTCATAATTCAGTGAAATCAGTACCTATAATCCCTTAGGGTGTGTATACGCAGGACACACGTGGGCGTGCAAAGTATTTACTGAAAATGTCGGAAATTCGACAGTAACATTGCGGCCATCTGAGGAGCGTCTCCATGCCAATATTACTGAGATCAAGTGTGGCTGCGAGTAAACTGAAGCAATCGATTCTTGTGTTAGACAAGACTGGACTAATGTAAATATCAGGGAAACAACCTGATTTTAATGGAAATTGCACTGCCTGAAAGTGAGCCTCTACTCTGTATATTTCCAATAAGTACGTATGTGTATGTGTGCGTGTGTGTGTGCATCCCTGTGCGTGTGTGTGAGGGTGGGGAGGAGGGGTAGAGGGATGCAGTTCTGTGGCAGCTGTGTTTGTGCCATTTTTGATAGGCCTTCCAGACTGCATATTTATTTTAAACAGCCTGGAGGAAGAGATGAATTATCCAGGCAGCTCTTTCTGCCAAACACTGAAAAGCTGACGGGACCGGGGCCTGGTTATTTGCTGGCATGTGGGATCTGGCCGAGACAGCCACACAAGGCAATGGGCCGCAGGCATGAAGAGATCAGCTGTTTCACTTATTTTACTTGGAGAAGACGAGTGATGAGCAGCCATTTTGGTTCGATTGCTTTGGGAAATTATTGTGGAAAGGACCAGGAGTGAGGAGTCATTGCTCCTCAAAGACTCTTGGGCATTATTTTGGAGAGGACCAGTCGTGAGAAGCAGTTGCTGCTCAAAGATTCTGGGACATTATGCCAGAGAAAACCAGTAGCAGGGAGCCATTTTGGCTCTCAGACACTCTGGGGTATTAGTCTGTAGAGGACCAACAGTGAAGAGCCATTGTTGCTCAAAACTCTTGGGTATTATTCTGGAGAGGACCAGCAGCGAGGAGCACTTGTTGTGCGAAGACTCTGGGACATTATCCCAGAGAGAACCAGTAGCAGGGAGCCATTTTGGCTCTCAGATACTCTGGGGCATTTGTCTGGAGAGCACCAGTATTGAGGAGCTATTGAGGCTCAGACACTCAGCCAGTGGTTCTCAACATGGGTCCAGGGGCCTCCTTGTGCATGCTGGTTTTTTCTAACCTCAATGGCAGTCAAATGATGTCAACAATCTGTTAATATGTCTTTAATATGTCAAAACCTCTTTTTGACCCATATTTTGATGGAACTATTCCTGCATATCCATAGGAACCACTGCTCTTAAGGTATTCAAGAGACAAGACTTTTATGTCCTCTAACAGAGCAATGCTATCGTTTCTACTGTAATGTGATTCGCTGACATGGGATAAACGTTTGGTCGAGTGGGTGGAGCAGGCTGGGGGTGGTTGGGGGCAGAAGTGGTCTGGAGAGATTGTTGAAAAGGGAGAAAATCAGCCATCAAGACTCAAACTGTTGTTAAGACATGACCTGACATACACTACACAAGTGTGTGGGGGATAGTGTAAGTGAGGTACTATCAGTATTGTCACTCTGTCAGTTTTCTTTTGTTAATGTCATGTATTCATTTCAGTATTTTTAATTGTTCAGTTTATTTTATTTAGTTTCCTTTGTGTTTCCATTTTCCCTTTTTCTCGCCCTCCCCACTCAGTGTTCTTGATTGTTCCCCAGTTGTAGCTGCGCCCTCTTGTGCTCTGTTCCCCAGTGTCTCACCCATCTTAGTTTATTGATTGGCTCCTTGCCTACCTCCTGACCTATCCTGCATCCCCAAATTAGTGTCAGTGTTCTGTGAATTTTTGTGTCTACTTTTATTTTGAGTGTTGCTGCAAAAAATTTCAGTTTTGTGTTTGGTTTATATGCATCTTGGTTCGCTTTTGCTCTCCCTGCTAGCTCTTCCCACTCTGTTTGTGAATTAGATTGTACATTGTTATCCCCCGCCGTGCGTTTAGCGTGAAGCGGGGGATATAGTATTCAGCTCTGTCCGTCTGTCCGTCCGTCTGTCCGTCTCCAACAATTGTCAGCGCGATATCTCAAGAAGGAGTCAACCTATTTCAATTCTTTTTGGTACCAACCTTCCGACTGGGAATGCGCAGACACCAGTTGGTTTTGGTGACCTAATGGCGGGGGATATAGTCACTTTAGTGACAAACTCTTGTCCTATTTGTTTCCACGCCCCCAGTCACACCTTCTTCTCCTTTCCCACACCTCCTTAGTGTTGGTTTCTCTGTATATGTTGGCTTTATAACTGTCTTGTTTTCTTCTTCACTTCTGTCTTTCTAAGTTGCCTTACAAACATGTTTCCTGCGTTGTCTTCCTTTTGTTGATTTTTTCCAGCCCTGCTTGATCAGTTTATGATTGCTGTCCGTGTATTGCTGTCTTTTGGTAACCATTTTGTCCGTTCACTGGTGTTGTGTATGGTTAATGGGTTACTGCCTGTTTTTTGACTCCGAATCTTGCACTGAAAAAAGTGATTTTGACCCCTAGTAAATGTTCCATATATTAATTAAGCATATTTTAATAGAAATAGGCGTGTTGTTTAACTTCACTTAAAAAATATAAGTAATTTCAAATAGTCAACATAATAAAAATATCTAGCTCCAGATAAAAATATTTTGCGCAACCACTCACCTTAAAAAAATTATGTTCATTCAACAAAACATTTTTTTCAGTGTGCCTAGTGATTCGGTACTTCAATACAACCTGTTTTTATTGACTTGGACTGTCTGACCCTAAGTCCTGCCTAAATATGCCTTTTGGGTTTTGTATCCCTGGCTGCACCTGTGCCTGTTCCCAGTCCTGACAAACACAAAAGAAACTGTGAACATTTCCCAGAATAATTGATTCTTTTCAATGGCAGCTACAGTTTCTATTCTTGAAGACTTGGAAAAACAATCTGGCAAATACAATATGTTCCACACATTTTGATGTAATTAAATGTCATTCCTGTCAACACAAAACCGAAACAATCAATTAAAACAAAGATATCATTGTCTGGAAACATTTTTAGGACTGCTGGTAATCCTTAGACTGACGATGCACTTTTTTTGCTTCATTGTCTTAGGTTTGAGAAAATGTAACCTTAATATCTGGATAAGAATAACCCAGAATGTACGTTCAAATACAACATGAACACACAAAATAAACTTGGCACCTGAGAAAACACAGAACACCAGCCACTCGACTGTTTATCAAAAAACTGAAAATCAAAAGATTTTGTCATGGTATTTGGAGGCTGGCGAGCTTTCTTTGTGACTCTCGTCTGTGACGATATTGTTTTGCCCACAATCAGATTGTTTGGCCAGCTGGCATTAATTGTGGGCGCCGCCCGGACTGTATTTAAACCCAAGTTCCGCCTTGCCGCCTTTCTACAGTGTCAGTGTTACCTTTGCACTGTAGCCTGCAAGATCTCTAGCTAGAGAAGTGTTGAGGAATTGGTTGCAAAAGAGGAAAGTGTTAGTTAGTAAAGGGATCTTTCTCTTTCCTTTCCTCTCTCTGTGCAACGTCTGTGTTTTTATCTCGGTTCCTGAGATTTTTCCTGTTTCGTACTGTCTAGCTCGCTCTGCTTCCTTGTTTCACTCGGACTGGGTTTATGTCCTTTGGAAGCGCGAGTCTCTCTCTCCTATTTTGTCTGTGTTTGTCTCTCTTACATTCCTGTATTTCCTTTCATCCCAGCCACTGCGTTTGGCATCTCCAAACACCAGCCATCACAGATTTCCCCAGTTTGAGCCTCCCTCAGCCTCCACACAGTGCAGACAAAAACAGCAAAATACATGATGCAAAAAAAAAAAAACCGCTTCCATGAATGGATTTCAGTTTATCCCTAATTCAGTAGATTTTTGTTGAAGGGGAGGGACATGAGGAGAGACGACTCCGGTTTGTGGGTTGTGACAGGAAAAAAAAAACATGGGCTTGGTCATGATGTCTTGATAATGCTGTCCACTACCTCCAGTAAATGGGGTATGCCCAAAAATATGCCACCGGGTTATGATCCAGAGTAAGGTAATCAAGCGCAAATCAAAGATTGGCCACATGGTGCATATTTCTTATGAGCTGAATACAATTAAGCACAACAGACCATGGAAAAGAAGAACTTAAACAGCCCAGGTCAGGCAATTTCCTGGCTGCTGTGGTAAGGAGAATCCGAGCAGAGGTCTGGGTAGATCAAAAGTCAAAGCCAGGTGGTCAATCCAAAGCTGCTGTAGTCAAGCTGCTCTCCCAGCAAAATTATGATTAGGGACGAGGTTCCTGATTAGGAGACCACTGAATATGGGTAGCTGTACCTAATAATTAGTGCAAGAGAAACATTAACATTTTTCTGTACTTTTATTGACTCCAACACTCAGATGAAGAGGTATACTCACCAGAAAATTTACAAGGAAGGTTTACTTGAAACTTAAGGCAAGCTGATCCAGCGAAGACTGAGACAAAACCATACAAATATAAAGACAAGACCCTCTTTCAGAAGGAAGTGGCTACAAATGATCTCATTGGGGATTCAAGGGAGTGAACAAGACCATAAATCAATTAGTGGGGACAAACTACAAAACTCAGGCAAACTTGATAGCAGGGGAAGAACTAATGAGGTAGACACAACGGCTTTGACACCATTATGTTTCCTGTGTAAACTTACCAGCTTTTATGATTACTCACCTTATATCTATAACTGTTCTCTATAGAGAGGTATTTCTCAAAACAAAGGCAAAATTTCAGAAAGATTGACAAATAGGAGGATGTTGCGACATGAGAAAGTGACGAGAGATCAATTTGAAATCAGAACAGGTTTTGCTGTAGTGCATATTGGAGACACCCCCCTGTATAAGACTGGCAACAGGCTGTTCCTGGCAGTGAACTGAAGTAGATGATCAAAGAGGCTGGTGATGCCTGTACCACCACTCAACTGTACGCAGACACATGGAATGGAGAGAAAAATGAAGAGTAGGATGTTTCCGCAGTGTTTCCAGGAGAGAGAAGTTGAAAAAATACTTTGAGTGCAGGAGAATTATAGGGACCCGGGAGAGCAGAGCACCTCGTCGCACAAGGTTCTGAGCAGCTCTGTATGCGCTCTTTTCAGCCAGATGAAAAGATAGAATAGCACAAAGAATATGACATGCTTCACAAACACTAGAGCCTGAGCTCCTGCAAAGTGACAGATGGAAAAGACGCCGGCAGTACAGTCCAGAACAATTTCTTGACAAACCTGCATGAAAATTCTCATCATAATTCTCACATCAGCAGGTTTAGAACTACATTTTCGGTTTCAAAATGCACTCGGCACTGGCTTTCATTCTGACTAATGGGAATAACTCTTCTATTGTCAATCTAACCTCCAAGCCTGTCGCAGGATGTCCAAATTTGCCCCCCTATGTAGCCATATAATGCATGCACTGTATAGTTGGCAAGAAATCCATAAATTAACTTTGATAGCCTAAACTATCGAAAACTATCTAAACTATAACCCAACAGTCAAAAAACAGGCATGTGCAATTGCTGTAAATACATAAAATTTGTTAATTTTTGTTCTGATTTACTTAAATTTATTTTGAACATGTAAAAGGAACGAGAACATAAAAAACAAGAAAGACAGAGAAAATGAAATAGTTTCCTACAACGAATAGCTTAGTGCAAAAGAAATGATCAAAACACATACTTATTCCAAAAGGAGTGGAGAGAAGTGCAAACATCTTGAGTCCCACCCCTTTTGCATCAGTTGATAATTGATAATTATTCAGCTTATTATATTTATATACACACACACAACTCTATATACTGTATAAATAATACTGTGGCCTGGGTGGCCACAGGGGGACTGTAGCCCAAGCAGAGCAGGCAGGAGACACGGGTTGCAGTGTTAAACCAAAGTAATTTATTTAGTTAAATCTCAGGGAAGAGGGGCTTGGCGAAAGGAAATTGAGGTTCTTCCCTCGTGGGGGGTATGAAGGCTCCCTCCCTGGGCACTGCAGCTGCTCCGCACACTTGGACTCTTGTGAGAATTGGTCCTCTGGCAGTCGCACTGCAGCCTCAACTGCCTCTATGGTCTCCCTGTGCTCCTGATGTGGTCTGCGGGCCAATCAAGGCAACTCCCCTCAGCTGGGCTGCAGGAGGGTGGAGATTTAAAGAGTTGTGCTCTGCTGCACGTCTGTCCATGGTCCTGCACCCCAGGGGACCAGATACTATATATATATATATATATATATATATATATATATATATATATATATATATATATATATATATATATATATATATATAACTTTGTTTAATTAGAAGGTAATTGATAGTATCATATATAACCTTCTTATTTATATATTTATCATAGTCAGTATTAAGTAACTATTCTTTCGTATTTATCATGTAGTGTATAATGTGTGACCCTTCGGCACCAAACCAGTCACATGGGTCAATTTTTTAAATATGAGTTTTTGGGATCATATTAAATGCCCTTTCAGATGAGCCCAAAAACTCTTATTTGAAAAATTGACCCATGTGACTGGTTTGGTGCTGGATGGTCACATATATGTTTATACCTTATACATAAACCTACACACCCATATCCAACTATTTACATTTACAAAATAACTGATAGTCTTTGTGAGGACTAACAAACCAGCTAACAGTGCAGAAAAATACCATGTTTTCCATTTCTGATATCTGCATAAACCTGTTTTCACTCGAATGAGAAATCCATATTCATGATAAACAATAAATTTTCCTCTCCAGACAGCGCTTTGTCATTGGCCACAGCCGCCAGTAAACGCCTACGCTGCGTCCCCAGTGCACATCCAGCTGTGGCTTCAGGAAGCTCGTTCAGCATCCTGTGGTCCGAGTGGGATTCCAGTGGCTTCTCTCCAGTCAACTCAAAATCATTATCACAGGGATAATTTACCTATGTGTGCAGGGTCAGGCTAGTCCTGCAGTTATAGACTCTGAATGAAATATGACATTACTGCCTTAAAATCTGTGAGGCTTCAGTCTCAGGGAAGCATCTGTTTAATTACTGATGTGTCAAATATGACGTTCCAGCCTGCATGATGTTCCAGCCCAATTCATGCAGACAGAAATATCACAGAGAGTTGGCTGGATGAAGACATTTCATCCCTTCCTTGGTGTGTCAGCTTCTGTGGGCTGTCATGTAAAAATTGCAACACAGCCACATGAATCATGTTCATCAGATTATCTGTACAGAGAGCCATATGTTGTTTCATTTGCGGCACACGATTATTGTGATAGTTTGTTGTGGTGCTGCGGACCATATTGTGAAGGGGGGGTTGGCGTGGCCGAAGGTTCCAACGTGAAGTGATTAGAAGAAGAACTGAAAAAGCTCATTGAGATGACTCACAAATTCAATGAAGAGTCCTCCATCACCGTTCGTCCCGGTCCCTCGCAACTCCAGTTGACAGCCCATGAAAACTTCATTGCACTTGCATTACTTAAACACTGTTTACCACTTCACCAAGTTTATTACAAGAATTTAGTGTGAAATTGGGAACCTGCATGGCTGTGAAAAGCAGAGTCCTCCACAGCAGCCCATTTTAATGTATTTTATAACTTTTTTCTTTTTATTTTGGCATGCCCATAAAGAGTATGCTGTTGCCAGGAGCAAGATTTTGCAGAGACAGACTGTCATTTACCCAGGAACATTATCTGTGCGAGCCAATATGGATGCTGCAAAGGCACTGCTGAAGCAATGTCATTTAATCACTTATTTTGTTTATCTCATTATACATTTTTCATAGCCTGGAGTCAGTAAGTCAGGCCTCATAAAAGTCAGTCAAAATCCTTATCTATCAAATCACTGAGGTGCAGGCAATAACGGAATTGGTTCCCCAAAAGTGAAGCTGACTTGTTTTAGGATCAGGGAGGTCAGAGGTGAAATCCTTTTTCCTTTTTTCCCCAGTGAATTTATACACTGCAGTTTTGAAGCAACTTCTGATTGGGCTGTTTAGAAGACAGGGTCACACTTTAGATAAAGTGTTGCTCATAAAGGCTTTATACAGCACGTATAATGCCTTCATAAATGAGACATAATGATTCATAAATCAGCATGTGATGCCAGATGTAATATAACTGACAATGGCCATTTTTCCCAGTTAAGAGCGTTCTTAAGGAGTTAAGAAGGCTCCAAAGAAGAGTTCAGCTAAGAGGGAACCATTTTAGACAATGAAGGAATCTGGGAAACGTGTTTGCTTCTCCCTGGAACCTTAAGAAGGATCTAAAGAAGCTCTTCGCATTAAGATTCTTAATATATCTGGGAAATGTGGCCAATGTCACTTAGCTAGTGGCTAAATACTATAAAGGGTGACATTGTTTGCGAAGTGACATTGTCATTGTCACATCTGGCATCACATGCTGAATAAGGATGTGATATTTCAGCCTTTACAAAGCATGACACTTTCTTACATATGATTTATGAAGATATTACGTCTCATGTATGAAGGCATTAACAAACCTAAATGAGCAACACTTCATCTAGAGTGTGACCGAAGGCAGATTTTGACCTGTAACTGTCGTGAGATGCCCTGAGTTAAAATTGTAAACAAGATTATTTTTGAGGAATAGAGATTTTAAGGACTTAGCCTTTGAGTAAGCACCGTCTAGAATTTTCTCCTACTTGCAGTATTTTACATGACGGAGGTACCATGCTGTGAAATAAAACCAGATGCATTACTTTTAGCATACAGTTGATATTTTTCCTGTGGAAACTGCAGACAGTTGACAGCCATTAATTGCATCTTAATGGAGTTCTCACATGCTAATTTCCACGTCTTGTTCTCCACTTGTGTTTATTTAATATGCTCTAGTGGTTCACTAAGTTTCAATTTATTGGCAGGAACATGACATTTCCATTCTATTATATTTATTATAATGCACTGGAGGAAAGCTTCAGAATGTCTGAGTTACAAATTGTACACTTGTCAGAAGAAATGAGCCCTTCGTGTTCTTCTGTGTCGTGAATAAAGCAAAGTGTGGAAGACATTTCAATTGGAGGCCGACCCGAAAATCAGTTTCCCGCCGGAAGTTATTTTCATTGGCTAGTTGGGGGCTGTCTCCACTCTTTACGGAGAAACCATAAAGCCAGAGCTTTTGCACAGCGTTAAATCACTTATGGCGTGGAAAACCAGTCTCCCTGAACTGTCATCTATTTCATTGCATGTAATCATCACGCCTCATGTCTTTAGGTTAATTGTGTCTCTTCTCACAGCTTGAGTAACCTGGTGCATGATTGTTGTCTTATTGCAGGTGTCTATAGTTTCAATTAAGTTCCTGTTATATAGCTATTAATTCAATCACATATCATTGTATCACATTGTATCACATGTGGCATTTTTTCATTTTACATTTTTGAACCAGATAGCCCCCTGCTTTGATGACTTTTTGGGGATGACAGGAGGTTGACCATGCTAGTTGCCTAACTGTTTTCTTTCCACTGAATTTCTGTTTCAGTCAGAGTAGCAGGCAAATAAACTACCAGTAAATAAGCATAAGAAGATGCAGCTATAACATCACAGAAGAAGGAGACTCAATGTATCCTTTCCTATGCCCAATAAGTTGCAATATGCCAATTTCTGACCACGTCACCCAAAGTGAACAGAGCGCTGACACCTGTTTTTTGAATTACAGTGTGGACTCTTATTTCTCTGTATCATAAATTTCCCTTCAGTTTCCCCCTAACAATTAACACAAAACTTTGCATATTTCTATTTTAGCACAGTCAGCATATGCAAAATCAGGCAAACCACAAAAGAGTTTTGAATAATGGAAAATAAAATGCCTCCATTTAATGTTGCTCTTGCTTTATTTGCATAGAATTAATCAATATTAAAAAAAAAAAACTTCACAGTAATTACCTGGCTGACAACATAGATGGTTTACTTTATTACATTATTGCTGCGCCATTGCTATAATAGTTTCTGTGTCTTCCAGCTGTTTGTAGTCCCTTGTTGCTCTGAGCTGTTCGCCTGCTGCAAAAGCTGAAATTAATTCCCCCACAGAGGATGATACAGTTTCCTGCTGTATTGAATGGAAGGGAAGAAATATAATAAAACAATATAAAAGTCTGAGGCCGCAAGGTCAGAGGCTTTATCATGCTTCTGATTCACACAATAAAGTTCATCACCGCAGCATCAGCGCCTGTGAAAGGCAAATGAAAAAAACAAAATGGCCTCAGGGCCTTGCTAGGGTCATACAACCAATTTTTATCACTGAGTTCTTCTTCAACTAAATTAAGTATCAGATATCTATTTCTTGTTAAAGAATACAGTTCCACTAAATCTGGTGTGGCAGTGAAATTGGTGATTGTTTCACTTGTGGTTTATGTAACATTATAGATATCCTGTTTACTTGTTTGACGGACATCTTTTTCCACCAGTGTTCAACAAAAAATAGAGTCAGAGCCATTCCCAAGCCTTTGGCTCACTTATAAATACATGTTTATTACATTTAATCTCAGTGTTTGTGGCACAGATTGTTTTGTACTATTTGAAATACATGCGGCACTATGGTTTCATTATTATTGCTGACAAAAGAAAAAAAAAATAGAGACTGCTAAGTACAAACTATAGAGCTGGTTTTCTGAGGAGGAAAAACACATTGAGACTGCATTAAATAACATGCTATAGCTTTATCCACACATTTCCTCAGAATACAAAATTTCGGCACACAAAGTTTTAACATTCTGCTCTTTTTAAGAATTCTCTCTCTGACTGGTGGTTTAAATGCAGCTTTACACAGGTTCAAGGGAATAAAGCTCTTTCAGTGTCAAACTCTCATCAGATAACTTCCGCTTGCTCATTGGTAAGGGGGCAACTTTCGGCAAACAATTGAAGCACCTATTACTAAAACCCCATAAGTCACACTTGACTTGACTTGACTTGACTTGTGTGGTTTTAGTAATCAGTGCTACAATTTATAATTAATGCAGTGCAATTAGACGCAGTGTCGCACGACTGCTGGAGCCAGTAATCACAACTTGTACTTAACTCAGGAGCAGATGGCGCACATATAATTTATTTGGAAGTCCTGTTGTAATCTAACTGCAATGGACCCGCATCGCCCACCGGCTCCTCGTATAATATTACAGAATGCTAATAACCAAAGAAAAAAATTGGTTGTCTAATTTATTCTTAATACCCCAGTTAATAGTTAAGTCCTTACTGCAGTTCAGATTTCGGTTAGAAGAAGGACACCCAATTTCAGCCTGTCTCTTGGTTTTGGGACTTAAATAATCACTGCAAATCAGAGAGTACTGTGCAGCACTGCAATAGACTGCTTCTGCCGAGGTGAAATGGAAAAGGTCTTGCATGAATGCACTGCAGTATAATATGTACTGTACTCGACCAACATTCTATTGGTGGTGAATGAGTTAATGGCTTCTAACAGTGCAGTAATGTATACTGTAATGTGTAAACCCCAGCCATTACATGTCATGGTTTGGTCCTGCCAGCAGAAGATAAACCGGCGGGCACTGGGACCATGTACCCAACACCAAAGAAAGGGACCCAAATGCACAGGCTGAGTAAAAAATATAAATATTTAAAGTATAATAACAAAGAGGAGCGCAGCAGCAACCAAAAACAGGGCTCCATGACACAGAGTAAAACACAGAATGCAGCTGCACTGCCTGTTTAGCAGTGCAGCTCTTTTATACTCTTCACAGCACCTCCACCTCAAGGAGCAGCAGATGTGACTCGTTGAGGTGGAGGTGCAGACAGCAGGAGGGGGAGGGACTGCAGGGCAGGACCATCACAGGAATCCTTTTTATTTCCATTTTAAATTAAAAAATAAGCATGAACAAACACATGCAGGCTAGAGGTCCTTATCTCCTTGGAATTAAGGCATTGCGAAGCCCTTCATTAAAGCAAATCACTTAAATCACTTAAGAGTGTTCTTACAATGCCGGCTATAAAATAATAAAAAAGTGAAAAAAAAAACTTTTTGAAAACATGCTGGTCAGTAACAAGCAGCTGTTGATAATCCAACTATTTTAAAAGCTGTCTTTCAGATAGGGGAACAAATTGAGAGAGGGAGAAAGAGAGAGAGAGCGAGGGGGTTGGGTGGCAGTTGGAATTAAGCAGAGAAGTAAAGCAAAAAAGACAATAATGAACTGCAGCAGGGACTCTGGTTACAACAGCCAGAGGTCTATGGAAGTTTGTTTGATGGCCGAAAAACCAACTCCAAAAATCTGTTCCAGACCTCATAGGGGGTCAGGCCTGATAAGAACAGGGGAGCCACTGCAGGTGACAGGATAGATGAAAACTGCTGTGAAATACTGCTGTCGCTTGGCTTTGTGACTGCACCACAAGGAGCAGACAAGTGGTTTTGACCCAAAAGAATGGTTTGTCTTGCGGTAGATTGATCCTGGTCAACGGGCCGACAGAGGCTGTGCAAGGAGAGAGCAAGTGCCTGTCCATTGGTCATGCAGAGCGTCAGAATCGGGGTCGGTGTAAGAGCAAAGCATTGTTCTCTCTGTGCAAATAAATGGACAGTTTAATTTCATTTGGATTGCTTTGCCTCATTTTTCCACTTCTGTCATCCTCAGCTTCCTGCTGGTAGTCTGAGAGGGCATTGGAGGTAAAGAGATCACAAACCAGGCCAACAGTGGCCAATATCATGGTTTATTGTGGTCATCTAAGAGACAAATATAGGCAGAGAAAGAGCTTGACACTGAGTGTCTGGGAGAGCGTGAGAGCTTAATACTGAGTCCATGAGAGAGAGAGAGAGTTTGATACAGAGTGCTTAAGAGAGAGAGCTTGATACCATGTATTAAAAAGGGACACCGAGTAGGCCTACACTAATATCGTGTATAAGGGAGAGAGAGAGAGAGAGAGAGAGAGAGAGAGCTTGATACTGAGTGCATGGGAGAAAGAGAAAAGATGAAAAGACAGAAAGTAAGAGGAAAATGTTCCTTGATTCTCATTTGTTGCTCTCAGTGTAGTTGAGCTAATTCCCTAACCCACCTCACAGTGAAGATATCAAATATGGAATGGTGTGGGCAGTGGGGACAGCTGATAAATGTTTGTTACACAGTCCATATTTACATCAGAGGATATGTAATAGGAATACCCAAGCCACCCTGAAAGAAGGCTCTGTGAGCTGAAACTCA
This sequence comes from Gymnothorax reevesii, assembly GCA_029721435.1. NCBI lineage: Eukaryota > Metazoa > Chordata > Actinopteri > Anguilliformes > Muraenidae > Gymnothorax > Gymnothorax reevesii. The sequence continues at coordinate 22,475,012 of CM056574.1, read as the reverse complement.
TCAGTTTTTTTGTACTTTGCTATGTCTGAATAAAGGCTTTTTACTTTTTCATTACAGAACGGAGTGCCTTAGATTTTTACAAGTGTGCTGACTGACACCTTCAAACTATGATTTTACAAAGGGAGACACGCTTCAAGTATTTACCTCAGAATTCGGAACCCTCTCCAAAAAGCACCCGTTTTTTATCCGTCCTCATTGATGTGGAAATGAAACGTTTGAAATGTTACATTTACTTAATAATGTTATGTCAACTGGTTCCACAAAACTGAGTTAAGTACATTCCACTCAATGCAACTAATTAAACTGGCCAAAAATGTTAGAAGTCGAATAAAGGTTACGCAAGCAATTGAGTGGAACCAACTGACATAACATTATTAAGTAAATCTAACATTTCATAAAATTTCATTTTTTTGAGTGCAGCGCTCCTCCAGCTGTTTTTATTAGGAACTGGCCTAAGCATGGGCTATATGCCCAGGCATTGATTTTCGATGCAATGTAGGCAGCATGGTTTTTTTTTTTTTTTACACGATAACAGCTTGCAAAAACAGCTTCAAAATGCAGTTTTCACTTCATAACTAAGTTCGAAACCTGGCGCATCGTCTTTGTCAGACAGTAAAGCTGGTGTATGCAGAAAGCAGACTCATTATTCACGGTGGTTCAGGAGGAGATGTGTGAAACTACGCAAATCGCCAACTCAGTAATAATTTCTAGAAACCCAAATACTGCTCTTTCAGTCAGTCACACCCCTTGTCCTCCCTTCTACCGGATGGTTAATTCAATTAGCGTATGTAATTGGCCTGGTGTTACCAAGTCAAGTTTGTCCTGATTAAAGGGGAATAGTAAAAGCCAGCAGTACCACTGGCCCCAAGGGAAAGATTTGAGTTTCCTGGCTCTGCACCATCTCCTGAGAGAAATATGTTCAAAGTAGATTAAGAGTGAACGGTCAATTACGCTGCAGCCAACCACTTAGGTGTGAATGAACACAAAGCGTAAAAAGGTAAAGGTTTGGAACTACTTTATAGGTGTGCAGTTATCAGAAAATAATGCACACCTTTAGAACATCATTCCACTAAGCACAATTGAGTATTCATCTGACCAGTGGGGCATCAGAAGTAAGCAATAAAAGAAAACATGCAGGTCATTATATGAAAACTAGATGACTCGGTCGCCACAGGGACTGAGTCGTGTATCTCCCCGATCCCCATATTACATACAAAATGGCCACCAGCAGCTGTATTGGACGTCCAAAATTGCTGAAAATTGATCTTGAGCATTGTCAAATAAATATCTTCGCCTGTGCAAAATTAGAAAAAAATCCTGTTATAATTGTCGCAGCCTGGAACAGAAAATCTCTGTAGGCCCAGCAGTGGCCCTGGAACTAAAACATAGTATCTCCTGATTATAATCATCGGGGAGATACAATAATTGACCGACCCCAAGCCCCATCTGCTTTCGGCTATACCACATTGGGGCAAACAGGGGTCTGACCCAACCTTGGATAACTTTCACCTCAGGCAGCCATCAAATCAAGCATTTTGGGTTTCTGACGATGGTAAAATGATGTAACGTAACAGACACTCGATATGCCGACCGTGTTAAAGGCGTGTTTTTTTTATTCCATTTCCAAAATCATAATAAGCTTTTTAATGTATTCCAAAACCAATTTTAAAAAAGATCTGAAACAGTTGTGAAATTCGTGTCTTTTTCATAGGTGATAAATCTCACAAGATTATTTCAAATTATGACACTAGAATATTAAAAAAGGCACTTTCGTCAAACAAACCTACGCAGTTGTATTCTCATGCCTTTTGCAGCAATATTCATTTCAAGGGCTGTAATGAAACATTTCACGCTAGCTAGCTAAGTAGCCATCCCATTGACTTGAATAGACCGCTGACTAACTACAAACTCTAGCGATTGATAACGATCACCAGCGAGCTACCTTGGTACCCGTACCATCGCTGGGACTGCATTAACTGAGCAGTTAATAAAATTAGCAAGGTGGCTAACAACTAGCTGCTTGTAACTGACATTGAATGACAATAGTTCTTACCTGAATAATATTTAAAACAGTGGACAAGTCACTTTGTCTGTTTATACAGAGTTTCAAAAGACAAGGAGGGAAGAAAGGCTTGGCTATTAGCTAGAAATCAGGAGAAAAAAGTTCACTCTGTCCCCTCGATCCATGCTGTGCAGTGATCATTTTTGAGAGCTGTGTTTTAACGGGACAGGGGCAAAGATGAAGCTGAGGAAAGGAGTAGCCAGAGTTAACTAGCGCTTCCTTTTAACAACGTTAGCATTAGCCATGTGATTCAATTTGAATAATTTGGTTCACAGCAAATATGCTCAACCAGGGTACAATGAATTGAGGGAACCAGACAGTAATTTGATAACGTACACGGACATAAATCGACAGTCCTTATAACGGGGAAAACTTCCAAGCACATATCTTATTAGAGGGTCATTAAAACTCGGTCACATTAACTGAACTTTTCTGTTCGCACTTAAACGTTGACACCAAGTCACATGTAGATCTTCCCATTAGTAGGTTTGCCACTTTTCATACTCCAAAAATCACATATTTAGGGAGAAAAAATGTCGATGCCAAAATAACACCGACTCGCATGTAACACATCAGTGAACGGAACCGGTGCGGCTATGCTTGTTGTTTTGAACTCAGGCGAGGCTTAAGCTTCCTGGTTAGTTGTCCGACCTAGTAACAGTAACGATGGGAGGCGGGGCTTGGGATTGGTCAGTTGCCAACCTACGTGGTGTCCACAGAGGGCTGTTAACCACTTCGCTGCACAATTATTTTCATATAATAATTACCAGCTTGGAATTGTTTATACCACAGTTATACTCCATGCTTTGCAAAAGACAAAAATTTTGCGCTTACAACCAAAATTGCATTCATATACGGACTACTTGCTCCCGTCGCTATTAACCTACGTTGCTTAAATTTCAGTTGCTTTGTGCAAGAGTATGGCCTTTAGTTCTATTTTGTTTCATTGCTATGAAGTAGCTGTGGTCACTATTTCTCGAGCATCACAGTTCCACTACTGTTGTTTTTACGTTGTGCTTTCCACTTTTTGTCATGGTGACCACACTCTTCAAAGATTTTAATAATATATCATTAAAATGGAAAGTGTTGTCAAGCCTTCACTTTCAATGTTTGTAACTTGTGACGTGAATTGTCAGTAAAATTTTGCCTGGAATTGAAATATGGAGAATTAGTACAAAGTGTACAAATTTTAACACGTTCGGAACTACTTTATAGGGAGGCATTTATCAAAAATTGACGTTTTCAATGTTCTTTGTTTATTACCCAAATTTTCTCCTCAATATAATTGTGGGGACAATTTTTTTTGTGCTCATTGCTTACAACAGCACTTTTCAATTTAAGTATTTTACAGTACATTTCAATACACCAAAATGTTTCTAGAGAAATAATATTTTAGGACCCCTTTTAGGTGTGAGCGGTGATGTATAATCATCACTGCACACTACTGTATATGCTTGACATACTATAACCATTATTGATATGGTATAGATCATGCAACCACGTTTCTGGCAGTTTCCTGTGTCTTTTCTTCAAATCCTTTTCCACAATGCATGTTTTCAGGAGACACATATTATAATGACATTATGTTCTGTTTTAAAATCCCTTGAGTTCCTCAACCAGAGAATGAGTTGTGTACAAATGAATTTCACAAGATATTTTGGGCTTGAATGTTTGGAAAACAACGCGTTCATACCCCACGCCATCTTTGGCAGAGCACGTGACTGATGACCAACGACAATGAAGACTTTGCAAAAGAGCAGATGGACTCCATTGCTGATCATCACATTAAGAACTTCTCATTAAGATTCTTAGCAGGGAACAATTAGAAAATCCCATTTCGGGATTTTTGGAAACTTGATTTGACATCTGTATAAACACCAGCTCCAGCAGTATACTGTTTCTGGCAGATTCAACCAGGAACACGTGAAGTAAAACATACAGGATGAGAATAGTGGATTGATTGACAGGAATAATTATAATGAATGTTCGTCATTGGCATTGTCTGCCTCCCATTTCTCCAACAACAAAACCACTTGGAAACTCCAGTATTGAATTACAAGCTTCTCGCAGAGTGCGGATTGAATAATTGATTTACTGCGTGAAAAAGGTAATTCATGGTTCTTTGTCATGAATACATCTGGTGAATTTTTAGGTAGTCGCATAAATTTATTAGATTAGAGCTGCAGGTGGAAAATTGAATTTTTTTGTCCTCTTGTGAATTACATTATTCTCATTCTATTTGCTTTTCTCCCATTCTTTCTAAGAATATTGAAAAATATGGACAAGAATATGAATATATTATTTTTTATTCTCACATTTTCCAAATTCAATTGTAATCAGATTATGCACACTATCCATGTAGAAATCTGTCACATTGACAAAACTGGGGGGAAAGAGAGATTGAAATGTGCACTTGTGCCAATTATTTAATTCACCCACAAAAATATTCTTCTGCATTTATTCTTGACTTAAATAAGAAGGTCAGCTGACTATTTTTTTTTCTTTTAAATAAATATCAAGATTGTAAAAACGATTGGATGAAGGGCTTACATGTAAGTACAAAACCTACATGAGTAGAACACAAAGGAGAACTTAACCACCCGGCCTACACATACGCCATGGGATCTTTCATGATCATAAAGAGTCAAACCCTGCTTCTAATACAGTAGGGTTCCATAATTTGCTAGGAATTGCTGCCCAACTATGGCAAAAGGAAGCAAGTTGCATAGAAATGTATGATCATGGACGTAGGAAACCATGGGGGACGTGTCCCCTCCAATATTGGAGACAGGCGCATTTGTCCCACGCAAAAATTATACCGCAGAGGAGAAAAATATTTGATATTGAAATTTTTTACGAACGTGCTTTTATTTTGAAAGGGCAACACGGCGTCATGTCACTGGCCCGCTTCCTCCCTCACCGGCTCTGAGAGTGTTTGGGAGCCGGGAGACAGCAGCAGTCGACAGTAGGCGGTCTGATGACAGAAACTCTCTTCATTATTTCCACAGTACTATAAGAGTCAACGAATGTTAATTAAACATGTTCGCTAATTTCAACTAGCAAAATAAACCTGGTTTCTGTCACGTTGGTTAGTAATCCGGTTGCTAGCAGTAGTAGCTAAATATAAGCCAGGTGGATATGTCAAATTATTTCAGTGGAGAAATCCCGCAAAGGTGTTATTATTAATTAATTATTTTGTACGCAGGAACCAGAGCAGCAAGCTTGAGAAATAGAGCAAGCTGTTGAGGATACAGGTCAGGGCTTCAGGTAAGGTCATAATTATGACTTATACTGTGGAATTATAGGGAAAACATTAAAGCTAGTCTCATGATGTTCAACCAACTTTGGCTCAGTGGGGGAAATGAAAGAAACATGTAATCATAAATTTAACATGATCCAGTCTGATTAATGCTCAGTTTGCGGCTTGTCCAATTCATAGTCGATGGTCCATTTTGAGGTGTTTATCGCGGCTGCAATCGCCTTACCGCATATTAAGATGTTGAATAGAGAGGATTGCGTGCTGGCTTGCTAACTTAGTTATATATCCACTCACTTGGCATCAATGTCCAGGTTTTAAGATCTGATCGGGTTTCAGGAGTGCGCTGATATGGTTTGCAGCTGTCAGTTAAGGTTGTGGCAAGTTTATGCATGTGGAAATGTATGGAAATTTTGGAGACACCTTGCGTAGCCTAATTAAGAAAACAGAGAAACACTCATTTGGATAATCTCTATATACAGTAAAGCCAGTATATGAACTCAGATTTACGCAAATTTTCCAGCTCATGCACTACGCGCGCTCGCATCACAGACGTGTCCCGACCTTTCTCACATTAAACCTACGCCCTTGGTCCCCCCCAATGTTAGCCTCATTCCTACGCCCTTGTGTACGATACTTCCTTCTGCCATGGTTAGGCAGAATGGATTGGCTTTGTCCAGAGGAAAGACTCCTCTCTATTGAGCTGCCAGGACAATTTCCAGCAGAAATGATGTTTTCCAAGACAAGTCTTCCATCTGACAGAGAAAAAAAATTCATGCATGCTACCTACCACACCAACCCTGCTCCCAAACCTCCAAGGGTACAATTCACTAAGTGTCACAAAGGACGGTAATGGATGTCCCGAAATATGATATAAACGATCCTATTCAATGCAATGACTAAAACCTGGTGATTTCTCTGTCTAAACTGTAATGATGAACAATTGGTATCCAGTGGAGAGAAGTATAAATAGTGCATACACAATAACGCCCAACCATACGGTCCACACAAATTAGCATGATCTAATGTAGTAATCTAATTATCTTGTGTTTTATTTGTGTGTAAATGATCAATAAATGCATAATTATGAGTTAACAAATGCATTTGTACATCGTTGACATGTTGGCCACTACATTAGAGCATGTCTGTTCATGACATCACATTGTAAAGTACAACAACAAACACACACTTCTCCCAGTGTGCTTCTGTGGCCTTTTTGCAGTGAGTGTCTCAGCCCAACTCTATAAATTGAGTCAAGAAAAGTTCCCATGTGTCAGCCCTCTAGGAGACGGCCAACTGAAGCCACGTTTGAGGTGTCCACAAGAGTTTCACAAATTATCAGGTGATATCGTGTTTTTATATCAAGGAACCAACATTTCCCATCAGTCTAATTATTCCTGTCAGGTCAATCCACTCCGGGATCGATTTGTCAGGGAACAGGACTCAAGCTCATAAATCAGGGCCCTCCTGATTTAATCTGGGAGTCTGGTCACCTTAAATACTGCCTCTTCAGTCTGTAATGTTTCTCTGGAGCCTAAACCCTGAGAGCTGGGGAGAAATGTGATGCACAACAATTGTGTCCATTTAATGAAACAACCTAAATTGATAATAACTAATGAAAAACCAGAAAATACACACGCATTGCTGATATGGGCCCTCTGGCCACAGGCTTGAAACCAAGCCCAATGAAACGCATCATCCTGCATCACCTTCTCAATTTTAACCATGAACAATAATTTATCTTTGGTATTATATCACGGTCTGGGTGAATACATGATTCTGATTGGCTGCATGGTGCGCACTAAGTAGTTCCAGCGAACTGTCAGTATATTGTTCCAAATTAATGCACTGGCTGGCTGATGTCTAGAAACCATAGAAACAGGGATTCAGTCAAAGCTGTTGATAATTTATTGTGATAAAATTACCACCTAGTTACAACAATGAGTGGTATCATAATTTCCTTTACCTATTTGGTGAATATGACTTTGATCACTGAGATGCAGTTTCTTAGCAATAAAAACACAAATTATTTGTTTGTGACATTCTGTTAGTTGATTGAACACAATGTGATTGACTTTTAATCTTTCCAGCATAATGTTTGCGCTCTCATAGCAGAGTTAAAGGATTCTACTGTATGAGCTGAGCGAACTAGTTCATCTCCTGTTACCAAGGAAACAGTTTTGGCTTGAGAAAAACTTTAGATCTTGATTGAAAAAAGTGTCAAAATTTAAATTAATGGTCTTATGTACTTTTATTTTGGCAAATGGCTAAGATATAAACTCAATAATGCCGCTCAAGGTGTCCCTTATCTGGAAATGAACCATCTCCACCCGGGAAACTGTCCTGAGCTGCACATCAAATGGTTCTACCCTCCATGTCCTCCATTAATTCCAGAAAATGGACCTTTTGCCTTATTTACATTACGTGAGGCCTTGTAAACAGAGTTCCAGCCTGTATTCTTGATGCAAGAAAGCAGCTCAGAACCAAAGTAGTAGATGCTATATGCTTCTTCCAATTGCTCTCACCAACCAAGGGAATTTGGTTTGGACAGCACTTTTAAAGAAAGACTTTCAGAAGGACAGTATCTTGGAGTCTACCAGGTAAATAACAGCAGGGGCATGACAGATCATGGCTCTGAGAAGCTGTCAATTTAATAATAAAAAAAAAGAAAAAGAAAAAAAAGAGTCCAAAATTGATATTATAAATTTAACTTACAGGCTTTCGCATGAGAATCTGTCACAACAACAGATTTTTTTGCCAGCCGTGTGATAAAGAGATCACTTCCTGTTCGATTTTGTCAAAAGGTCAAAAAAACCTATTTTTTTTAATTCTACTTGTTCAACTCAAGACTGATTCCTTCTCACTTCTCTTGACTTGGTGTTTCATCTTTCCCGGTCTTAGAGAAAGTGCCCACACGCATACAGCGCCTCGTTAATTTTAAGTCATTCTTAAAAGACAAGCAAAAACTTAGACAAGGATGCTTGTATCAAATTGAATTCTCCCCTCGAAAGTTCTTGGAAGAGCATGTTGTTAGAAAGCCATGATGACAGATCATGGCGCCGTTACCCCTGGACTATATCAAAAATGTCCTCAGTGGGTTCTGGGAAAACTGTGAAGCAAAACCTTAAATACAGATATGATATCTGCATCATTACAGAGCAGAGACTAGACCCATACTTCATACTAGGCCTGGGGTAAACAAGCCTAGTACTGGTGAGCCCCGGAGTGTCCTGGTATTTTGTGTTACTGTTATTCTTAAGTGATCCATTAAAGCAGCTGACTACACTGTTTACTCACCTCATTTGGTTTCTTGGGTAAAAAGAAATGACAACAAAACCAACACACACCAGGGCCCTTCAGGACCATTGTTGGAAAGCCCTGCTCATGGTAGATAGGTCTCCACCGTTATAAACTTGCACCATTTTTGCCAGGTATTTTAACTGTAAGCTGAGTCCTGCTCGCATTCAACTGTGGTTTACACTTGACATGCATGGAACTCATGCATGGTTTTAATTCTTATTGTAAAATTCCAGTTAAAATAAGTGGCGAAAGAGTTGCCAGTTAAATTAACTGGAAAAAAAAGGTGCGAGTTTAAAAAAATGCAGCTTTAGCTCTCATTTCCGAGAAGAATCAGAGGATACCAATGAAATGAGGGAGCCCCTGAATATACTGTATATGAAGACCACAAAGAAAAACGATCAGAGTCCAAATTTTGTATATTTTATATATTATTATAATACAACCCCAATTCCAAAATAGTTGGGACGAAGTGTAAATTGTGAATAAAATCTTTGTATTTATGAATAAAATTTGACATTCTTGTTAGAAATCATGGGCATCATGTCCTCTGGGCAAAAGAGGAGAAAGACCACCCCTCCTGTTATCAGCATTCAGTTTAAAAGCCAGCATCTCTGATGGTATGGGGATGCATTAGTGCATATGGTGTGGGACACTTGCATGTTTTAAAAAGCACCATGAATGCTGAAAGGTATATAAAGGTTTTAGAGCAACATATGCTCCCCTCCAGACAACATCTATTCCAGGAAAGGCCTTGTGTATTTCAGCAGGACAATGCAAAACCACATACTGCAGCTATTACAACAGCATGGCTTCATATTAGACGAGTACATGTGCTGAACTGGCCTGCCTGCAGTCCTGATCTTTCACTGAATGAGAACATTTGGCGCATAATTAAACAAAAAGTCTGCCAAAGAAGACCCAAAACTCTCCAGCAGCAGGAAACCTGTATTAAACAAGAGTGGGATCAAATTCCAATGGCAAAATTCAAGAAACTTGTCTCTTAATAGACTACAGTCCATAGAAGAAACAGCTGCTTCTCTGCATTGCTTTAAAATTGCAACAGACTGTTACAATGATGAATGTGCCCAAAAGTACTGTGAGGCATTTGAAACTACAATAATAAAAAAAGTTTTAAAAATATTTCTCTTCTCATAGAAAAGTGAGAAGACCAAATAGACAGCACTGGAATGCTTTACATCAAGTAAATAAAGTATACCAGGATTATAAATTCATAATGAGAGGTTTTGCATTTTTTTGTTCAGTCTGATTTGTTTCAGAGGCACAAATTGCTCCTTTGGCTTTTGGGGGGATCTGCCAACACAGAGCTCGATTTCATTGTGCCCTGCCAAGTGTCAATGGAAGCAGTGTTAGGCAAGACCACATGGGGAAATCCTGCAAAACAGCTGTAGAGAAATCAAAATACCTCCTAACACTGTTGTGGGGATTTCTAATATAGCTTTGTAATGTAGCTGACTCTGTTCACGCCGTAGGCTGTGTCAGTGCAGATGCGGGTGTGTGTGTTGGGAGGGGGGTGCGAGTGTGTGTCGTACTTCAGGAATACATCAAAAAAAAAAAAGAGCAGTTTGCTGTTTGCCTTCAAAGTTTTGATGCTGTACACAGAAAACAGTTTCCAGCAGAAGGTCATTATCAGGCTAAGTGTTTCAGATCAAGGAGAAAGATATGAATGGAGGGCCGGGCCTTGTATTGTGACTGAGGCACAGCAAAATAATAAGGATAGAGCATTTTCTTGGCCTTACAAAAGCGATCTGTGTCACCGTCTGCCACTGAGGTAATGCCATTGCTTTGTTAAAGCCCCTTTCAGACATGCACTGAATACCAGACATTGTGCAGTATGGCAGCATGTGTGAACACAAATAGGTGTTTTACAAGGTCGGGACATTAAACGGACATTAAACTTGGCTGACCCAAGTATTAAGTCCGGAACATGTCCATTTACAGCTCATGCGTGAACAGCAAACTGGTGAAGAACTGGTGAACAGCAAACTTCCGCTGGTGAAGAAGAAGAAAGAAGGGTCATTTAACAGCGAGCAAACAAACAACAATGGCGAACTGTAGAGACAACGAGATCCATGAACTCCTGGTGGTGAAGGCAGATGGCGAAATTGTTCGGCAGATCCAGGGGACGGCGAGGGACTCAGTGGTCTACGACCAGATTAAGGTTTTCAGTGTGGAATTAGCCGCAGCAAAGCTCAAATAATCGACAAACTGAGAACGGTCAAGCACCGGTACCACAACATCGTCGACCACAACAATTGAAGTGGTAATGACTGCAAGTCGGGGGCTTATATCGTGTTATGCGACTCCATATGGGGCTCCAGCCATTGCACGAGTCCTGTTGCTTTGGTTGGGAGTATCGAGTTGAGTGTATTGATTAAACACTGTGATATCGGCCGCAAGCTTTATGCGTCATGTCCTGCCTCCTGGGTGCTCCGACCGGTTGCCACCCCTAGCCAGAATCACACGAAACATGTCCTCCAAATTGGGAACGCAGTCTGCACAGACAATACACGGGTGGGTGTGACATGTGAAAGGACATGCCCGACTAATGTCCGGACCTGATTGTCCGAACAGTTACCGGTGTTAATGTCTGAAAGGGGCTTTCTTGCGAGAATAAGGGTAACTGGTCCACTGCCAACGAAAGAGACTGTTGTAAACCAAAACAAAAAAAAATTGCTTCAAAGCAATTGCAATTGCACAGCTATTGATCTTGATCTAGAAAATCAAGTATTTCAAGTGATTCCAACCACTATTCATTTTCACACACCTGTCAGTCACTGCTACACGCTCCCTGGAACTGGAGTAAAATCTCACTGAAAATGGCTTCTGCGTCTTAGTTTTTTTTGGCGCAGCACAAGATACCAGATTCAACTAATTAAAGTTAAAACATTGAAGGTGGAATCAGGTGTTTTGGTGTCGGCCTAATATCAAAACCTGCTCCAACACTGGCCCTTTTCGGAAATGACTGGACACCCCCCCCATCCCCCCCCACCTCAAAAACAAATCCAGATGCAGAGTTGTCTTTCTCATTTGGATTGAAAAATTAAAGCTTGTGATAAGCAAGATTGTCTTCGCACCTGATTTTCAAGTAAGGGAAAGAAGAGGTCCTAAATTCTGAGCCCCAGAGGACCCTGGTTTTAGTCTGTATCTAGAATGTACTATTATTTCTCAAAATATTGCCTGGCTGGCCTTAAAATGATAATCCCACTTGACTACCGCAAATCTCGGTGATGATCATTTTCTGTGGCAGTAGCTCTTATGTAGTTACGCTTTGTTTTCTGGAGCGAGATGGCATTTCTCTGGCAGGATATCGAACGCTATACACTGAAATGCCTGTTGCTCTTCGAGTGCATCTTTGCCCCCGAAACACTTTCAAAAAACGTACCACTGACAAACACTCAGGTGTTCTCAGCTTTCTGGGTCATAAAGTCCATCTCAATGGGGCTAAATGATTTATAACCTGTCTAACCCTAAAGCATCCTGTCAACCTTGAGACAAAATCTCCTTTGAGCGAGGAGGAAAATAATCACCCCCTCATATTTCGGTCCGCCACCGGTCTCCCGAGCTCTACCCACCAGGCCTTTCGCTAGCCCTTGAATTGCCTTTTATTCTCTCAATGTCTCAGGCATTTTTAAGGCCAGAGTTAAATCATTTATGTCCTTTATACACAAACACTCACCCACGCTCACACACACTTGCCACTCTCAGCAGCAAAGCAAAGTTTTGAGTAAGAAGACTGAACATTCTTTCAGTGAGGAAGCGGTGAGCAGTTTTGCTAAAGTGCTACGGTAATTAAGCCAGTTATGTACAACCTGTATATACAGTCATGTACAGCAGATAGCTTACAACTCTGACATATTGTATTGGGGCATATATGGGTGTGATGCCCCGCCAAGCACCGCACTGATGTAAAAAACACAAGCCAGCTGTTAAAGGCAGGTTGAGAGTATTATGTTGGTCTTGATAAGATCATTGCTCATAAATACAGTTGCAATTTTACCTGCTGGATCCATAAAACAATACCTGCAGTGCGATAATGCAGCAGTCCAATGCTTCACTGGCCAATAAAAGAAAGGAAATAAAGGCCAATAAATGAAAAACTCAGGAAATATGCTCTCCTTGCCATATTATCCTTCCGTGCATCTTCATTGTAAACTGCTTTTATATGCTGACGATAACATAATTTACTCGACTGCTTCTTCAGTTCAGCAGGCCATATCTAATCTGCAGCATGATTTTAACTCTATTCAAAGATCTCTAATTGATTTGAAGCTTGTCCAAGTTCATGGTATTCACCAAAGCTAGAAAAAAGACCCCTTTGATTTTCAAATTTGTACCCTGCAAGGTAGCCAAATTGAGCCTGTACCCCATAATAAATACTTTGGCATTTGGCTGGATGACAAGCTGACTTTTTATATGCATATTGAAAATTTAACAATCAAGAATCAAGAATATGAGTCTGATCTTCACCTAAATTTTATGATTTCCGGCTTAGCACAGTATCTATCAGCACACAAAATTTCATCGGCATCCATACGTTAATTTTTGAGATATACTGTTGACTGATGAACAAAACAACAAACTAACAAACAAAGGTGAAAACATTACCTCTGCTAGCAGATAAAGTAGCATCTTTTTGACTGATTTTCGCATTTGTGTGAATATACTCTTGATTGAATTGTTAGGTTGCCAGATTTTAATATCACCATTTCATCAATACCAGATACCACAGCTGGCGCTGGTTGCCTCGATCTGACAGAATATTGCGATTACTAGTTTTGATTATGACATTGTCGTCATCGTCATAGTCGTTACAGGGGTAGGTCAAATGGGATAACGCTTGTATAAAATTGTAGCGCCCCTGAGGTGACTGGCGGGTATGTTAAATTGCGGCCGTGAAGAGAACTTGATGGGCGTCCGTCTTGTGGCATTCACTGAGATACATGCTTTTTATTGTATTCTTTTCCTGAGATATATCTCTTTAGTCATGTATACTGCTTCGGCAGAAAGACCTGAATGCCTATGGCTCAAACAGACTCCCTTGAAAGATGTCAGACAATCTCTCCTCCACTACATACCTTTTAATTTGTATATTCGCACCTTGAGCAACTACATTTCAGAAATTGCCGACAAAATTGTTCCCACATGCTACCTGTGAATTTCTCCCATGGCCATTGTAAAACTAGGCTTATGCAATCGGAGGCAATGGCTTGGGGTATATCCCCGAGCGCCCCCAATCCTTCAATTCCCCAATCTTTGAATAGACCTTGAATAGACTTTCATTTGAACTTAATTTAAGGTCAATTGGACAAATGGTTCTGAAGATATGGCCAAAATGGTAATTTTCCATCTCAAAGCGCCACCTGGTGGCAAAATATTGAACCATACAGGTATGATGTCATCAGGTGACACGTTGTGAGGTCATGACCTTGCAGTTGCACTTAGTTCATGTCAATTGGACAAATGGTTCCAAAGATATGGCAAAAAATGTGAATTTTATGTGACAAAGCTCCACCTTGTGTCAAAATTTTGAACCAAACAGGTATAATGTCATCATGAGACACATCTTCAGGTCATGACCTTTCATTTACACTTGATTTGAGGTCAATCGGCAAATATTTCCAGAGATATGATAAAAACAGTGATTTTTCAGTTTTTGGCCCCTGGTGGCCAATCTAGAAATTGTAAACTGTCCAAAATCGAATCAGTTCTTCCTCTTTATGATACTTACTTATATGCAAAACATGACATTTCTAATTGAAATTGGCGGTGGTGAAGGCGGCGGCGGTCTGTTTTTGATGAACAATGTCTTTTAATTACATAAAAATATAAATATAAGCAATGATCTACAAAAAACAGTAGTTTATACTGCATGTGCTTCGTCAGTGGATTGGGCACTTAGCCTTGTGTATCCTGTGTGCAGGTGAGTTTGACTGTACGTGGGCATATATGCTTGCTTGAAAGTTACCATTTGTGTGTTTGACTGCATGTGTGTGTTTGTGCACATACTGGAGGGGTTAATTAATTTCATGAGTGAATTTAAGTGGTAGAGAAATGATAGTAGACACTGGGCTCTTAACAGGTATGTTCTTCCTGAAGCTTTTTTAAAAATTTTCTTCCTGATTCTATTTGATGTGATCTCCAGAGATACAGTCCTATCTCTGCTTGGAGCTCAGTCACAGACCCAGATCTTAAAAATGAATTCACAAGTGACCTGACGGTTAATGGAGGCTAGCTCCCAATTCACCATTAGACTACAGTTCAAAACTGCCAGATAAATACACAGGAGTGTGTGTATGCATGCGTGTATGGGCGTGTGCATGAAGTATATGTATATGTGCATTTTGATTGTGAGAACATACACAGGGATGTGCGCGGACAAACACATGTATTCAGACTTTCGGAAATGCATAACCTCGCAATTTTTTACACTTCCCAGCTGGGTTTGAGTGCATGAAAAGTAAAGTGGAAATGACCAGTGTAGAAGGAGAAAAGGTGGCCTCACCTGTGATATCTCACTTCAGGACCTGTCAGCAGAAGAGTGTGTTTACAGCCATTGTAGTGGCCTGGCTTATTGAGCAGATAAAACTCAAATAACTGACTGCATAATCATCATATAACAGCAGGACACTTCCCATGAAAAGACAAAAAATGCGGTGAAAGATGACTCAAGCTACATGAGAACTTTAGGTGCCAGGCTCCTCAGAGGTAGGCAGTGCCTTCCTGCAAGAAAAGTGTAACGTGTAGGACAATCTGAGAGGAGTTTATCTTGTTGCCCCAGAAACTCTAACGGCTGCACTTTTTAGCCCTACAATCTACAGTGAGCATTTCAGAGAGAATCAACAGGAACTGCGCCCGCAATCATAAAACTGCTTATTTTTGAGCGCTAGGTGTGTAAGCATCTTTGTGGTGCGTTTCATCTCAGACCATGCAGTTTCAAACATCATTTCTCTCATAGGCAAAGTGAAAAAAGCCTTTATAATGTCAAACCCAAGACAGAAGATAAGACTAGAACCGTTGCTGGTACAGTGCGTCCTCGCAGTCTGAGTTTTGATTGTTTTGAGGTTAAAAACAGCTTTCTCAGAGCTTAGCAGAATCCACTCATCTGTGTCAGAAATGCGAAAATGATAAAAGGCAAAGTAGAAATGAACTAATGCTTGTTCACAGTAATCTGATTTTTAATCTCAGCGGGGAGGGTTGGGGGGGCACGGGGCATTTGTTTTAATGTTGCTGATATTGCTGTGCAAAACCGCGGGCTCAATCGGCAGCTGTATTGTTTTAATGGATCGTCATGGTCCATTATAATGCGCACTTCCATTCGCTCACAGTGGGAGTAAACCCATCTGTTTTGAAATAAAGAAATGAATATTATCTCAGCGAAAATTTGCGCAAGGCACCTCTGTGAAGCAGTGCCATCGCTAATGGTGCGTGAGGTGGGGAAGATTCTAGATTCCCACCACAGCCAAGGGGGAAGGGGGGGTGGGGTGTGGAGGTGAGGGTGCATGCAGTGGACCCAAAAAAATTACAGAGTGAAAGAATGAACTGGAATTCCTTGGTAGTCTCTGTAACCTACTGTGAACTATTAGTTGTTATTGACCCAATTTTTTCTCTTTGTCGCCAACCCAAACCCCCCCTCCCCACCCCGGTTGGTGCTCGGCTTTATATTTTAAAACAATCATCATGACCTCAACTGTACTTCTGAGATGATACGGTATAAAGCAACAGCAGGCGGGATAACACAAATATACCCAAATCAAACACAACTGGAACTGTTCCGGTTACTCCCGGTAATGCTGGGGTGGTAGGGCAGAGGGGGAGGGAGCACTGCCTGGAGGTCGGAGCTGTCAGAATTGTCAGAAGCGTAAAACGCTGTATAACTGCTCATTCCCTATAAGCAGGATGTACCCCAGACAACCGCGACCATACGTGAGCACCTGCTCACGTGAGACCAATTACACAGGGTTTTGAGCTAAAATCCAGTGGGTCTCTTGGCTGGTTCAGTAGATATAAATCCAATCCTTCACAGGTTTCTCACCGGTTATTGTCGACAGAGGCAAGTTCTTTTATCTTCCCCCTTGGGTTTTTTTTTTATTGTTTGTTAAAATGCTGGAAGGGCTCTAGTCTTCACCTGCTGCCACTTGTTTGTTTTAATTTCTGTCTTTCGAGTCACTCACAGAGGGAACAGGTGAGAGAGGCGGGATAGAAAACTACAGTGAAGCGAAGGGAATATTTCTCGGTTAACATGTAATGGCACCTCATGGGTTGCGGAAGTGATCTGCGCCCCTTCAGGCAGAGCAGGTTTGAGAGAGTGGAGACCGGGGGAGTCATGGGAGTTTATGCGCCGCGTCGTGGATTCACCTTGTGGACCCGTTATCCGGTGCTGTGGAGTGACACCGGTATCTACTGCTGGAAGATAATGGAATTTAAATGACTCGGCCCCAGCTGGCAGTTTCCACCTCTGCAACCTGCCTCCTTCACCTCTTGCTGTCTTTCAAACACACTACTCCCCAACAACATGGATCTTTGAGTGTGTATGTGTATGTGTGTGTGTGTGTGTGTAAACATCAAATTCATGAACATAACCCGCAGAGGCAGAAGCTGCACAGTCAAATCTATAAATGAGTTAAATCAACACTTACAGAATATATTTGAACCCCCATCCAACCAAAACTACTACCCCACCTAATAATAACTACCTGACAGCTTCCTCACTGCTATATTTTACTCACTCTCGGCCACCAGCATATTTTAGTTTTTCCTTTGTCAAATTCTTTCCTTTTGACATTCTTGGATTCATATATTTTCTTAGATGGTCAAGAGAGGTATGTATCCACAGCTTGAGTCTGAATAGAGGGGAGTGAACCTATTTAGGTTGACTGTTGACTGATAAACTATTTTTGTTGAAAACATCAATATACAGAAACTGATTTTAGCAGTTTTCATTCAGCAGAATAGCCACCCTGTTTTATCTATCGCCTTTGAAGCTGTAATCACACGGTTCTGAGCAGCCCTTAATCCTGTGAATTTTTCCACAATACATTCGGTTTGTTCCACTATAAACTAATCACTGGCATGGAAGGATAGAGCCAACATAACCCCTTTTGAAACTCCTCGCTTACTGTATCCGTCCACAAACGCAAACGAAATCACGTTCGCGGAATATAACTCCTGAAGCCAACAGTGTCTGTCTGATTCTGTCTGATCTCTTCAGGTTTCAGTCCGACGGCTTTGAGGTTTCACTGCAGTCCCGTGAAGGAGAAAAAACAGACATTTAAAGAGCATTTGCAGATCCTGTAACTATGTTACTCGAAGCCTAAACACAAATGTCTGAATACTGTTCCATCCCAGCTGGTGTCAGTGGACCTCCATCAGTATTGCATCGCCTTCTAACGCGTAGGATACAGCTGCTGCGCAGATGCGTAGTGATAATCTTCAGGCATAGAACAACCATGCAAGTTACTGGCTATAACTTCTAAACAAATGCAATGGAAGGGCTCTTATCATCAAAAGCCATACTGTACATTCATTTAAACGATTACTGTGCTCACTGGTTTCAGATGACAACGATTAAAAATGTAAGAGCTGCTTATTCCAAACATTGTCTGAGTTCAGCCTTTGAATCTTTAGCGCTTTTCAGAGGTGATAGGTGATTGATGCTCCTGCTCTTACACACCAGAGCAAATCAGTATTTTACTGGCCTAAATATCTATCCTGACTCATCCAAGACTTTGTTGGAGCAGAGACAGGGGGAGATTTCGATTTAAAAAGAGACGGAGAGACACTGTGAAGAAATTATGTTTTTATGATGTGTGTATATGTTCTTGTATGTGTGTGTGCAGTCTAATTTTTCACTTGTATCAATGGGCATACAACCTTGAGAGAATCAGACACCACAATATCTACACAAGGCCACCATTTCCCTGCTTCTCACCTACAATTAAAGAGAATGAGAGTCTTGGAGAACCAGGGGGATGTGGATGACATGAGGTCATTTACACAATCCCATGGAGAGATAAAACCAGCCTGCTATACACAGCCGTCTGCAGGGGAGTGGTTACAAATAGAAAAAAGGCCATGTTTCTAGGGTTCAGGGGTAACCGGAGAGTGTATTTACACTGAAATTACTTTTGCGATTTCTGATCTCATGGTTGATATCTTGTTGTTTTGATATTTAATTAGCTCAAATGATAAAAAGCTTAAATGAATAGAAATTAGAAGGTGTAAGTAGCTGTTCTCTGTTGCATTTTTATCACCTCAGGTCAGACTGGATGCCTTGAAAACATACCGTTATGCTCCAGGAAATTTCTCAAATGCCTTCCACTCCCACCAGGGCTGAGGGTGAGTGGAGTGATGGACAGGTGGCCATGGGCCGTACAAAGTACTGCTCCATTCTCCTACACTTGTCTCAGAATGATGCCAATAGTTCAGGGACCACTGGTAAATTTCGGCCATCAAAAGCTCCATTAGCCTTTCGTATCGTACCATGCATAATTGTGAGTGACTGATTATTTATCACATTTACAGAGGCTCTGACACCCTTCCTGACCTATATTTTCCTGCCTGAAACCCAGCCAGTGGAAGAAATAAGGCAAAAAAAATCTGGTCCGGGAAAAAAACATACTTTAGAAATCAAGTGAACCAGAAAAATGTATCAGACTCAAAGAAAATCTGTCTTGTAGTTGTGTATCCCAGCTTTCAGTGCAACCTTTTCCTTGTTTTCAACAGTGAAAACAATTTCTCCTTGTTTATCAGAATGTCACTAAGCGTTTGTGGCTTTAGGTCAGGCTTAGCTACAATAGCGTTCTTCCTCATCCCTGGGTTAGCATCAGCAAATTTTACAATTTTGTACTTCTTCTCATAAGTGTGTGTTGTAATCACCGCACCCTAAAGCAGCCATTGTTCAAATCCGATGAAGACTGGATTGTTACAGGATGCATAAACTCATGCAAATTATGCAGGGAGTTTTTATCGGGAATGCATTACAAGGGGACCTGAATTTTCATCCGAGGTAGGCGAAAATCCAAGTTGTTGTGTCCTGTTTATGCAAAGTTTTTTTTTTAAAACCGAATTAAGGTTAGGGAAAATTGGGACATTCAAGATGGGCAGAAAACCGACAAGGGATACTCTTCGACTTAGTATCTACTGTATCTATCATTGCCAGTCTAAGCACATAGACTCGCCATTGAATTCCGCCAATGACACACAGCCTGTGTCATAGACACAGTCTGAGCAACAATAACAATAATAATTTTAATAATGTATTACCTTGCCAGGACTATAATTCTTTACAGCTTTTTAATAGTTAGCCTGTACATCATTCATCCTTCTCCATTGACAACTATTCCAGTTAACTTAATCCACATTAACACAGGGAAAAAAAAAGCTCATTCATTAAGAGACAATTACATGCAAGTTTATCCTTAGCTTTGCCAATATATAAATAATAATTTATTAATACATTAATTAATATATTTGTTTGTACTTAAATAGTTTGTCGTCTGTGATTATGGATTACGTGGGAACTAGGAGTCAGAAAAAAGCTCCTACTATTAACTATATCACAGATGGTTTATGAGTTCACCTGTTTCTATTTGAACCCCCAACTCAGGACATTTAATGAAATATAAATTGAGATTTGTATTATTCTTTTCATTTTCCTGTCCCTACTCTTTTTTCTGGACTTTTCTATTGTACTAAACCACAAATTACAAACAGGGGAGTTTAAAAGAACATTTCAATGCTTGGAAATTTCCCCGGCCAGAAACTCGCCGCTGCTTCATGCAGGGATGGTGACATTGCCTGAAGACAGAGGAGGCATTTTAAGTTGAAAGCACTTGAATCAGCATGGCCAGACCTTGAGAGTGTCAGCTCTTTTTTGTTCAGGCCCAAATGTTTTTGACATTTACCACATTACATTCTGAAAATTTGCTCCAGCGAATCTTCCCTCGGACCCCCGACAGAGGCTTCATCTCTGATGTTAACCACCTTTAGAAGCTCCCCAGCTCTGGAGATCATCTGGAACAGTGGTTTGATGTTTGATGACCATGGAGCTCGGTAATGTCAGGAAGTCAGAGAACTTTTTAACTTTCTTCATGTTATACGCCACATGAGGAAAAATGAGGGCCCTGCTTGCTCAAGGATTGTTTTTCATACTCCTTGAATAGACCTCTTCATTCCACTGAAGTGACAACACCTCGATTTACAGAGCGTTATCCGTAAATCATTACTTGACATCGGTATAGAACAAGTTGATTCACCTTGCATACAGGTATGGCCTCATTGCACACCACTGTGATCATCTGGAAAGCCGAGTTTATGCCTTGCTTGAAACAACCTCACTTATGTTTGTTTCCTGGCTAGAATGAGAGCAAATCTCTGCAGAAATGTTCAAACATCTTGTGAGGAGCGTTCCAAGAAGAATGAAGACTGCAACTGCAATGGGTTGAGGAAAAAGGAGCTGGTATATGAAAGGGATTCCACATACCTTTGGGTATCAAGGACGTTGTACGTGCTTGTCGTACATGAGTAAAAGACAGAGCTTTTTTTAACATTCATATTGGTGATGTCATTTCCTATGACAACTGGTACTATTTTTACCAATGTTATATAACAACATTGTAGAATCACAATACTTACTGTCGTCGGCATTACTTTCAGTGTTTTTGTTACGATTGATTATGCTGCTTTGACAATATGTCAAAATATGGGGGGGGGGGGGGGGATAAAACAGTCAGAATTTGAATTCAAGAAACACAGTGGATGCATCCCAATACAATAAAAATGCACTATACTTTTATCCCCTCATCTCCTGCACCCACTCGGCTGCACAAGAGTCAAGTTGGCCATGTGAGATACAGAGAGAGAGAGAGAGAGAGAGATGGGGCATGACAGAAAACAACTGAAACAGACTTTCAGACAGACGAGCGGGCCTTTCCCGTGGTGCAAAAGCCTGAAATGTGTGCGGAGTCTCTGTGCAGATCAAAGGTCTATAACCGCAAACCCCAGGGAAATGATATCTTTGGAGCTTTTCTGTCTCACCGTATGAGCTGCAGCTGTTACTTGACAACACCTTCTTCTCTCCTGCCGAATCAGGCATCACCTCCTCTCTTTCATGGGAGCCAAATTCTTAAACGTGTTCAAATCCCAGCACAAGGCAATGGCAGCAGTTCAATGACAAAGAATCTGCGTTTCTGGAAATATTAGGTTGAAAAAATGCAGAAATCTGAAATCACTCTTTCTTCTATTTTGTAAATTCTGAACAATCATACGGAAAAATATCAAAGTATAAGATACATTAAAATGATCAAAATTTTTGTATATTCACATTGAAGATTGTTTCCTTTAACTTCAAGGAAAATATGGTTCCTTCTAAAATGATGTCATCAGGGAAAGGTAGATTAGTATTTCATGAAATGTTTCTCTAAATCACTCATTCGCTTCCAACCAACAACCATTCAGCTGTTAACATTCATAACATTTCCTAATACCACCTTTCAAATCAGTCAGTTCCTCTCCCTTGAAAAATCTCACCAGAAGATTTGTTTTACTTGGAAGCATTGCTTTTCTTGGTGTCTTAAAGTCTGAAAAGCCAGGTTTGGGCTGGGGATTCACTATAGGCTAATGGAGAAAACAGCAAGCTGCACCAAGCATGAACCCTTGATATCCGGCCATGTTCCCAGACCGGAATTTTGTTTGTGTGGGATTAGATCACTCAGTTCAGCCAGGTCTCATCCGTTTACAGACAAATAAAGTCCGTGGAGGCCTCTGGACCTAGATTACAGCACCGTGATCCGGTGACACAGATAAAATTGGTTGGTCGAGATTAGTTGCCCTGTCCACCTCACAGAAGTGGTGGTTAGCAGTGTATGTGACCAACTCCTATGATGTCAAAGAGTGCTAAATTTGAAGAGGACCACACTATCTGCTGCTTCAGGGAACCACATTATCTCTCCCTCCCTCCCTCTCTGTCACTCACTCTCTTTCTCTCTCCCTCCCCCACTCCTTACCTGCTTAGCTGTCCTTTTCCTCTCGATTTTGTATGTACCCAGCCTGCCAAACTCCCTGCAGGCCACCTCAATCCATTGTGACAGGCTTGCTTGGTATCTGAACAGCTAATTAATATAATGCATAGAGTCATAAATGGAAGATATTTTAATTCAGTGTACTCTTTTGAGAAAGGAGTTTGCAGCGAACAAGCAGGTGTATTGAAAAGATGTTTTGAGTGCTTTAACAAGCCAACAGCCTGTGTAAAATATTCACTGGTGATACGACATGAACCTTTGCAAACAACGCTTTAAAAATGCTAGGCCCGTAAAAGCAGCTGGTATGGCAGCCAACCAGAGAAAAACGACTGGAATTACAAAACCATAATGCCTGAACACAGGAAGCCAATCCTTGGGAGTTCATTATATCACAACATTCTCTACTTTCTTTTTTCCTGCTCAGAGAATTTCATTATATAAATAAATTATTCGCGGAACATTTGATCATCAACACTAATGAATATGCCTGAAGTCTGAAAAACACAGAATAGGAAAGATGAAACAAAGAGAGTAGACATGTTTAAATGAAATGTTCAGTGAGAGAATGTCAAGTTCGGCTTGAGTTCAGCGGAAACAGTGATAGAGTTGTCTTCCCTTCCTTCTGTTGTGTGTGTGTGTGTGTGTGTGTGTCTGTGTGCCTCACAGACTGTTCTTTGATCTTCAATATTGCACGGAGCCCCCAATTTTGCACTAGCTCCATAACTTAGCTGTGTAAGAATCCAGTAAACAGCGAGTTAGCAAGCCTCTTAGCAAAATGCTAAATCTTGTGTAAAATTCCTAATTTGCGTCATGGGGATTTCGGGACCTATCAAGTCCAGCTGGGCTAAACTAACCTTAATACGCCCTACCAGAGCTGGTTGGTAAGTGGATTCAGTTTAGGTTTCCGATCAGGTTAAGGGACTTAGTCCCAGTTGAGTCCAATGACTAGAAAAAAGTTGGGGTGGCATATTAAATTAAAATTATTAACTGAAAAAAATGATTGTAAATCACCTTTAATGTGTATTACACATCAAACTAGCTAGCTAGCCAAGGGTGACCCTTTAGAATCTCAATTCACGAACCTGAGTTAGGAAGCTACCTACCAGTTTTTTTTTTTTTTTTGCTACCAAAAAAAAATTGATTGGAGACAGCCCTTTGCTCTGCACATTACATTGCGTCAAACAGTGCTGCATTGCACCATGAACGTAAAGAGCTTTTTTTACCACCGATTTACTTTGCTGTCTACAGTGACCTTTTATAAAATGTTGCAATACTTGCTCGCTATCTAGCTTGCTATATCTTTCTACAGTCCTAGTGTCGCTGCAGTACATGACACTATATTTAGAGCAAAGACTGTTTTACAATCAATTTTCGTCCGACTTGCAAATCACTATGGGTCATATTCTGTTGTACTGGGACCTATCAACTTATGTATGATAATGTTAACATTATATCTGTTTTCAATGGTCACACTACAGCTCCATATAATTTCCAGAAGTAAATCCAGAGCTGCAACGTCACTAAGACAAACTCTTCGAAGCTCTTACCTCTTAGAAGAGCAATTGAACTGTAGAACCTGAATATTTGATTTAGCTCACAACATATGTCAAAAATAATATTGTTGGAACACATGCTCATTATGCATGTAAAATCTGAATGTTTGGTTGATCTGGTGCAGCCCAGAGCCAGCAGTAAACTTTTATAATCCTACAGCCTGCCGGTGAGAGTGGCATCCTTTGTTCTACCCCGCAGGGGGTTGGAGCCATTTGTTCTAGCAGGCCCAACTTCTCCTGAAACTCACCCCAGTGGTCCCATTGAAATTTAAGCCCAGTTTCATTAATCTGCTTAAAACAATCTAAATCTCTGTCAAATTCATAACACGTTCATGTTCAATATGCTATAAAAAAAACCATTTATATATTTATAACGCAATTGGACTATAATACACCCTTTTAAGGCTTTTCCATGACAACTGCATCATTTTAGCACATATTCCTATCATGATTGGTATTTTTATTCCCGGGGAAATCTAAAGAATTGAATGGAACATGTTTCATTTCCCTTGAAATTATGGTTAATCCTGTTTGTGAAGATCTTATATTGGTCAAATCCCGCTTACAGCTCTATGCAAAATACTTGTCATGGTTTGGGAGCCTTGTAGGCTCCTTTTGTTACTCTCGTCCAGGACGATATCGGTTTGCTCACCATCGGATTCCTTAGCCAGCTGGCATTGATTGGGGGCGTTGCCCGGACTCCATTTAAGCTCCTGCCTTTCCTCGTTCGTGTTGCTGGAGTGTCATTTTGCTCTTGACGCTTGAGCCGGTAAGGTATTTTGAGAAGTGAGAGTATAGGCAGGATCTGAGCTGCTTTAAAGTAATAGTGTTAGGTAGTAAGGGATTTATTCTGGGTTGTTTTCCCTTTTCTTTTGTATTTTGTTGAGCTCGCTTTTTGGCTACCACGGACAGCGTTAGGTCCGTAGGTAGCGTGAGCACCGTTATTTCCATTTGCTTTAGCCTCTCAGCACGCTGCTGGATTTTACTTTTATTTCGAGCTACTGCTCTTGGCGTCTTAACACCTACGCCATCACAATACTCTTATCACCTTCGCGAGTGCAACTCTGATTCGGCCTCTACCTTGTCCGGAGGCGTGGTCTTGGGTCTTTAAAGGTACGAGATCCTAACCGGGGGTCTCTTCGCTTCTTTCTCTTCCTTTTTCCAATGAAGACCGGCCGCGCGAAGGGCAAGTGGGGGGAAGTCACATGTTGTCTCGTTCCACGGAGGGAGATGGCATGTGAGTTCTCCCCGGCCACGTGGGACGACTTTAGTTCCACGTGGCCATTCATCTTTTCCAGGTATAAATATATATTTTCTCTGTAAATTATGTGTAACTGGTAATTGGCTTAACGTTGATTTGTTTGATCCAAGTTTGTGCCTACCTGGTAATTAAATTATTGTTATTCCTTTTCTAGCTTGTGTGGTCTCCGTGTCTTTTAATCTTTTTAATCTTCCTAGCCCCGTCTCGGCGGATGCCTAGGGGTAATATCTCTACTGAGGAACGACTGGCCAGCGGCTCGGTGTGGGAATTGGTTGGTTAATTTGGTTTAGGCGACCATGACCTACCTACTGTAAGGATTGATGTATGCTGGTTCTGAGATTTTAACATATAGGAAACCCATGGACTCGGTAAAGTCGGTTATCCGTTGAAAGGAACCCATGGGCTTACATATAATCTGGGTTCATTGTATATATGCCAGCAGAGGCTATTGCAGTGATGGTTGACTTCCAACCTCTAATCTAATCAACGAAACTAGGATTTGGACATGGTATTAATTCCCGGGAACATTAATGTAGCGGCGGTGGTTGTCTGTTAGGAATTCAAGGTATAATCACTTCATGTTTTTCCCTAGAGTCTGAGTAACTGGTTATCACTGCCTCAAGATTCACGCATGCTGTTCCAAAATTATCAATTCTAATTCTAAGAAGAGAATGCGACTAAATTTGGTATGCTAATTGTTTAATGGAGTCAGATTGATTGTAACCGTTGCGTTTCTATACCCCGTCTATGGACAGAGAAAAATGTCCATTATATTGAGATTAACATCAGCCAGGAAAATGCTCGAATTAAAGTTAGTCAATAAGAACACGTGAGTCCTTCACCTCGCTGCAATGTCCGTCATTTGGTATTGTTATGTTAGATCTTACAGAACATATATCAGTATGGTAACCCTGCAAAAAATGTGCTATAGGAATCATATAGGATAGTTCAGTAGAATTCTATAGAACTTTAGTACCTCAAGTCCAATAGAAAAAAAGTTCTATAGAAAACAGTTCCGTAATATCTGGAGGACTTTTTTTTCTGTTTGGCATCTTTAAGCCTACCTGAATTTGGAAGCCAACCACAATTAAAGCAACCATTTTATTTTTTTAAAACCATTTTACGTTTTTAAAGAAACGTAATCTCCATTAGCTCCTTAATCGTAATTCCCCAATATGTGCTAGCATCGAGCTAACTACACAGTCTTCTACTCAGGCAGTAAGTGAGTCACATACATTTGCGTTTGAACAAGCAATGGTTTCTTAATTCACAGTCAACGGAGTCGCTAGCTACCATTTGCACACTAGCTAACAAACCACTGTTACATAATGGTTATGCAAAGGTATGGTGTGCATGCTTGCTTAGTAACTTAAACTTAGTTATGAGAGTGGCGCTTGGCTAGGTCGTTACAGTGCTAGTCGATTCAGATTCAATCAATGGTACTCTTGGTTGTAAGTTTGGCTAAATATTAACAGCATGTGGTAAGGCGGTGGATATTTTTCCTGCACTCAGCCAATAACATTTACGAGGAATGGAGACTCAATTGAAGATGGGGGTGTGGTCCCCAAGCTGCCAGACATGGACATGTCACAATAAAATGATAAAGACAGATGTAATCACTTCCAAACTTCACAACACGATTTTCTAAAATAAAACACTCAGCTTCAGTCCATATTTATTTGTGTCTGAATTTATTTATTTTTTTTTTCATTTTTTAACACCATAGGCTAGATTTTTTTAAAATACTGTTTCAGATTAATTAAATTGTATTAAATTGTATTTACTTCCAGTATGCACATAAATATTTGCTAAGAAACCGATCCATATTTGTATCAATATTGCAGAATTTTCTTGCTACAGTGGTGGCAGTTTGGCTGCAATGTTGTCACAGATATGGAGAAGTAATATTCTTACTGAAGACTTAGCTGTGCTGTCATGCAGATTTTGGTTGATCAGAACTACTTGTTTCGTTATGTTACTGTCAGGTCCTGGTTCAGTAATGATTTGATGACCATTTGTTTATGGGTGTTTGATGCTGATATTATTGTTAACAATTTTTTGTGGTTGAGAGCGGTGTATTTTGTCAATGTGCTGTTGGCTGTAATTGAGTTTACTCCCACTATGTAAATCCTGTATTGTTGACAAACAGGTATATTATTTCATGTAAATGTGCTGTTGGCTGTGATGCCTGGCTGCTCCTGCACTGGAAATCCTGCTGAGACGTAGGAGTAAATGGATGTGTTAATAGGCTGTTCTGTTGGCCTTAATTGTTGCCTTTAGTGTTTAACAAATGTATTAGATCACCACCCAATGTAGGGCTTATGCCACAGCTGCCTAAATTAACAGTATTGGTAATTACCAAAATCTTTTTTTATGTTACTGCAATGGTTAATCCACCAGTATGCCCAAGCTCTTCAACTGAAATGGTATTTTTAATGCTAAAATATAATTATTGCTGTTATCCATGAATTATCAAATGTACTGCTGTACAAAAAGGCTGAAAAAAGTAATGAAGCACATTATTATTTTTGTTAAAGATGCCAAATAAAAGTTATTTTCTTGCATTCCTAAACATAAAAATTAGTTTTTGTAGTTGAATGCAAGAGTGCAAGCTGTTATCAAGGCCAAAGGAGGCCTACAAAATATGTTTCTTTGCTTGCGTCAATTAGGACTATTTAGTTGTTTCAGTTTATATGCCAAATAAATAACAATAATATTTTAAGTTTTAAACAAGTTTTTGATAAATTTCTAAAATATTTGTGTTTTCTCATTTTTATGACAGGTGGTCTAATAAATTTTTGCACTGTATATATGCGGTGGGCACCAGGCAGAGCCTTTCATGCCACATACAGTATCAAACTACATTTTGTATTTTTGATAAAGAGTTCACTTCCCAGCACTGATCCCCTCAAATCGAAAGTCAATCCAGTACCCTGAGAGTGACTTCTGTTCTACTGTGTCGCCATTTCATTGGCACGCGTGCGTGGGTGCGTTTCTGTCTGTCCGTCTGTCTGTGTGAAATACATGGTTCATCATAGAAGCATGGCTGGTTGATTGCAGTTGATAGCAGTTGACAAGCCAGTTCAACACAAAATGATGTCAAAACCGAATGTAGGAATTAAGTATTTGAAGCTCAAAATTTAAAAGAAAATTGGGATGAAAAACTGCAAAAACGTCCACTTTTTGGAAAAAGAACGCCCCCTGTCCTCTGCGTGGGATGGGAAGGGTTTGGTACTGTTCACGATAGTAAAAATTAAAAATTGATTTTAAAAAATGCATGATGTCAGCAAGGCCCAATTAAGCAACAGTAAGTGTAATGCTAACTTTAACGTAGCAGTAAAAGATTCTTCTGAAGAGATGACCTCTATTTTCAAGGCTAAATCTACAACGATACCCACAAGGTGATGCAGAGAAATATAGGAAAATAAAGAATAGCTTCAGGTGGTCCAGAGAGGTAATTCATTCTGCACCACATCTGGCTACGGTTTGGAAGAGCTGCTCCACAGGCTCTCTCAACTGCCTGCTGTCATATTTACATAATTGCGCATGCACCTAGATTGACTGATGAAATTTAGGCAGCTTTTACCGCAGCACTGTCAACAGTGGGGCCCAGCGAAAAAGGTTGATTCGCACTTTCACTTTAACATTCAAAATTTTTGTTGAAAAAGTTAATGCACATCCTGTTGTTTATGCCAAAAAGAGCGCTGCGTCGAGAAATACAATTACTGAAGGAGGGCAGAAACCATTTTTCATTAGCAGGACCCGGTCTAATCAGCCGAAAGTGGGGTTCAGTCTTAACTCCACTGATTCAAAACCTGTCTGGTTCAGAACCTTGAGAAACTGTTACAATGCGAGCGGGAGCCAACTGCTAGCAAGGACCTCAAGGACCAATTAACCCGAAAGTTAATTAGAAAATGCCTTCTCTAATTTAATAGGATGCGGCAGAGCTGCAGGAATAGGAGATGATTCATCGAGGGCCTATAATCGAGGAGCACAGAAGCACAAATTCCAAATTAATCACACCCTAATTGAGTGCCTAAGATTTACAGTACGGCTGCAATGTTATCATCCGTGAACCTCTGCTGAGCACCTCCTGCTTGTTTCCGAAGTTCGAGAGAAAACAAGAAAGGAGAGACACAGTAAACCTCTCTCATAGCCCTAGCAGCTGGAAACCATTCCAGCAGATGAACGCAAAGACCAGCACTGGTCAGGGAACAGGAAGTAGTCTTGGACTCAGAACACCACAGGTTTTTCTTTCCCACTTGGAGTTCCTGCTGCGTTCATGTGCTTGTCGAACTAATAAAAGCGCAGAATGGGCTGTAAAAATTTCAGCTGGTGCTGACAAAGCAAACAGCACGAGGCTTATTTTAGGGAGTTATGCTTATCAGACTTTTATATGGCATGAAGTGGACACAAACGCTGAATGCTCTCTGTATGGGGACAGGAACTGATGCCTCCTTAGATGAAAATGTTTGATATGAGCCCAGTGGTGCGGTATGTACAGAGAGGAATGCTAAAGATGGCTAAGGCTGTAGATTTGGTAAAAAATGGTTGTGGAAATGGGACAGATTTGGATTGTGGGGCCAAGAATCTCAAGCTAAGGAGGTATCATGTCCTATGTTTTTTGAGTTTTTTAATATTTACATCAGTTTTGATATTCATGCAACGTAAATTATAGACCTTTATGTTGACATGTTATGATTTCTCCTGTGTTTCATGTGGCATGTGACATTTAATAAATCTCCACTCAAGTAGATGTATGGTTAGATGCCAAGTAAATTACTGCCAGGCCATGCTGTGTGGAGATCCATGTAAAAATGATTCATTTATTTCTCACAGTTAGCTTTTTGCAAATGGAATAGCAAGAAGACTGTCTAATAGATAAACTGTAAAGTTTTCCCTATCAACTTTGAGCATTTCTTGCATTTTTTGGTGGAAAAAAAATCATAATATACAATGTGTTGGATCAACAGAAATTCAGTCACTCCTAAAAATTCTTTTGCACAATTCATACCTGACCTGACCTCCGTGGAGGTCTGGTGCAGTCAACCAGGCCACCACATCCAGGGACAATCCATTTCAGCACAGAATCTGCTGAGGCAAAACCAGCGAAGAGTTATCTATGATCCGTGATCCTCAGTGCCGTCTCATGGCAGCACAGGGAATCGGACTTTTTGAGGATGAATGCTGCTTGAAACACGTGATTTCTCTAAACTGGTCTTCATACAAAGGTGATTACGACCAATGTGAGCCTATCCTTGGGCCCAAGGTCGCACCAAGGTCACCTCCCCCTCTGGCAGGTCATGAGGATACCAGAGTGGATTCATCTGCAGTTTTTAGATGGATTGGAGGGGGACTTCTCACTGACTCACCACTCCTCATCAGGGAACTCACCAGGCTCCCTTTTTCATCCTGTTCCCCTCCCAAATTTCCTCCCACCCTTGCTGGCCACAGGCAGCAGT
This sequence comes from Gymnothorax reevesii, assembly GCA_029721435.1. Lineage (NCBI taxonomy): Eukaryota > Metazoa > Chordata > Actinopteri > Anguilliformes > Muraenidae > Gymnothorax > Gymnothorax reevesii. The sequence goes on along the minus strand of CM056574.1, from coordinate 22,444,079 downwards.
TTTCCCTGTAGCATGAGGTAAGTGCGGAAACCAAAGGCAACGCATCTGTAGTCATCTGATCCAGACTCAGAAGGCCCGGCTAAATATGAATCACTGCCAAAAAAAGGCTGTCGAGGGTGGAAATGGACATCGGAACAGGTTTTGGTACAAATAGCCACCAGGGAAATTTCAGATGTGTAGTTTACTGACTCTTGAGCTGAATAAGACAGAGGGTCTGGTGAGTTAAGGCCTTCAGTGGGACTGGGGTCTAAATCGCACCAAACATCCAGCACAGCTTGCTTTGAAATTACTGTGCATGACTTTCCTAGTGTTCTGCTATGAACTCTCTCCCTCAGTACTCTGTTGAATGATGATCTGCTGACTTTGAGCCATCATGCTGTTGTGTTTCTACCTACATTGAGCAGCACTGAAGATATTAATCCACAACTTCATGTCAGAATTCAGAATAAATGTAGGACCCAAATGCAGAAAAAGAGGTCTTCAATGAAAAAATCCTCACCAGCAAAAACATTATGAGAAAACAAAAGGTTCCAGGCGAAAACACAGGAAGCCTACAGAAACACTCACAGAGCAAAACTAGAAAATTTCAGAAAGCAGGCTTTACAAAAACCAGAACTAACACAGTGGCTAGCACAAGTTACTCCAAACAAAGGTGCGAGAATCAGACATGGAGTGAAACCAGGTAAGGGAACTAAATAAGCAGGCCTAATGAGAGAACAGAAAACAGGCATGAGCAAAACATGGCAGGGAAGAGACAAAGACAGGAAATGAAGACTCAGCCATAGAGGAAAATAGTGTCAAAATAGAAGTGCAAAAAGCCCAACAGAAATTCAGAATAAAAGTCCAAAGCAGGATCCTGACACTTCAAGCTGGATGCACATATGTGGCTTCAACCCTTGGCTTTGCCATTAGTTATCCATGACGAGTAATTAGCCGTGGTGAACATACCTGTGGCATGTCTCAATTTTCTTAAACTGAACCCACATTTCCCCCACTTGCGTCTTTTCCTTGGATCTGAGTTCCACTCACCAAGGACACCTGGGGAGACGCAGCAAGACAATGTGAGGAGGGAAGAAATATGCTTTGAAAGAAATGAGATGGCCTTTCCTCAAAAGCGTCACTTGAGTGACGCCTGTTTCTGTCCAAGGCGTACAGCTGGATCTGCTGCCAGCGGTAGTTATTAGTGACTGACATCGTGGCTCTCACCTCAAAGCCTTCCAGGAAGGCCTTTCTCATGGATCCTCAGAGCTCTTTCTATGCAGCAGGAATAAGAGCTGTTGGGATGGCCTGCAAGGAGGAGGATTGGGTTCAAGCGAGGACTGAGGCAAGAGGAAATATCAAGTGAGAGAATTGAGATATATCCCTGGTTTCTCTTTACAAAATGTGAGATGGGCTTGAGCAAGTCACAGGTTCATATTACAAAGAAAGTTCACTGATTTACTCTCTGTTAAACCAGTAGCACAATAAAATCCACAAAATGATAAATAAAACTAGCAGGATTTTCTTGGTAATCCAGCTTTTTGATGAAAACCGTAGGGCAGCACAGTGTCATGCTACAGTACGGCACAGTGGTTAGCACCACTGCCTCACAAGAAGGTTGTGGGTTCGAATCTGGCCTGGGGCCTTTCTGTGTAGAGTTTGAATGTTCTCCTCGTGTTCGCGTGGGTTTCCTCTGCGTACTCTGGTGTCCCCCACCCACAAAAAACAAGCATTAAGGGACGTATGGCTGTGTGCGAATGTTTGGTGGTGGTCGTGGGGCTGTAGGCGCATACTGTCAGCCACGCTTCCGTCAGTCTGCCCCAGGGCAGCTGTGGCTACAAAAAATGTAGTTTACCACCATCAGCGCTTGAATGAATAATGTATCCATTGTGAGGCGTCTTTGAGTGCCTAGAAAAGCGTTATATAAAATGGATGCATTATTATTTATTATTATTATACTTATCTCCTCTACTGTATGCATATTTCAAATAATGGCAATCCTTGTCTGTTTTTCCTGACCCATATTTCAGGTTTTATGGCTCAGGATTTGCATCACAAAGGCTGTAAAAATTATTTCAATGAAGTAAAACACTTGTCTCATTTTGAAATTCAATTGGGGAATAATTAGCAATTACTTTACGGAATTTTGTGGACACTGGCGTCTATTATGCACAAAGAGAGCAGTTAAATAGAAAACAATATTTTAAAAAGGACGTGTTGACATTTTCTGTCCTCTGTAACTCCACTTAATTATACGCTGAGTGTCCAAACGGAACCATCCGAAGTGAGCTAGATATGAGCGCTATATGCGACCTCTCTCCTGTGGTATTTTATCGACGGGACTGCTCAAAATAGCCAGTGACTCAAAGTGCATGCCACAGCACTCTGTATAGGTATGAACATTTTTTTAAAGTTACTTCATCTCCAGAGTGCATTTGAATCCAGTAGAGCCCTTATGTACTATGTTTGATTTGGTTCAAAATTGAACATTTTACTGTGTACAGGCAATAGAGACAGAGAACCACATCTGCCAATTTGGAATTCAGTTCAAAAAGAAAGGGAAAGAAGGTTCAATAAAAGCCTTCCTGAGCAGCAAGAGACTCCAGCCCTGATCTGCACATTTCTTGCCATCGCAGTTACAGGGCACCAGAAACTTCGACCCAGTGTAATTATATGGCTTAATGTGTAAACTGTTATTTTTAAAATTGTCTTGTTTTAAATTGCTTTGAGTATGAGGACTGTCATGTCCTGACCTGTCTGAAAAATTACAAGACAGGTAAAGCAATTTCACTGAGGTAGCAGAATGTAAGACAAACATATATGTTGACCATTTTGTTTTTAAAGCAATCAATATAAAATGTCATGTCCAGAGATAGGTGGGATGGAACAAAAAATGCCAATAATGGACCGCTCTCTCGGTTAGTGGTCGGTCGATCGCTGTCTCGCACTCCAGTTACATTTCAATCGTACTCACTATATGGTGTGTGGAGGGTGAGTGCGAGTTTCGTTTCTGAATACGGGCCTTAATCTCAGAAATTACTTCAGAGTTTACTCTCGCTGTCTTCACACTTTTGGGGCACTGAACACACAAAACACTATCTGTGCAGTGCTCCTAACACATATGGTTTCTGCAATCAATGCAGCAGGTTCTTGTCTTTTGGCCTTTTTCACGTGGGCACAGAAAGCAACTTCTCGTTGCAGCTAGCTGCATGTTTTGTGCTCATTCTCTTAGATCAAAGTATCCAAGAGTGATCAGAGCAGCCCTGGTATACTTGCAAAGGGACAGTTGTCCCTAAGCTATACTGTTCTGATTCAGCACCGCTCTGACCATATAACTTCAATTGTTACACATGTAATTAGAAGTTGTTAGCTATCAAAAGGGGGCGATATACTGTTAAAACATGGGCTACCTGGTTAAACATGGCCGTGGGCAAGAAATAAATAAATTTTATGTCTGTGATAATTATGCAACTTACTTGGGATAAAGTCCTCCCGATCTCAATAAATAATCCTGCTGCTGCAACAATATTCTAGCCAGGAAGTATCCAGGACTTCTCAAGGGGATGAATATGGCACAGTGCCTTCTGCTTTGCTTAGAAGAATGTGATACCTTTTGTATCACTCCAGAGGATTATTGTCAATTTACTCAAAAGGTGCATGCCCTAGCAATGGCATTCTTTTCTGTATTTTGTGTGACTAAACCATGGAGGATTACATGAAATCTTGGACATGTGTCATTTAAAATGAAAAAGATGATGATAATAATAGTAATAATAATAATAAGATAATTAAAGTGCTTGGGGTCCATTGGACCCCAAAAGTCCTGAATAGGGTTAATCATTGCAAACATATATAGATATTGTTATGGCCCCAATTTGTTATGACATTAACGACAGCAAAGGATGACAGACAAAAATTTTAAAACTAAAACACATTTAATTCAACAAAGGCAACTAACAACAAACTACTCTACTCTACAGACCAAGATTGATTATATACAAAAAACATAAATATTTACAGTCCCTTTGGTGGGTTACTTGGTGATGTCCTGGGTGAGGAAAATGCTCTAACACAGGCAAAAATCCACTGAAAGCTTCACAGGTCTTGAACAGAATGAAAGGTCTGGTCACATGTATCCTTCTCCTTGCAATTTCTCCTACTACTTTACTGTCTCAATTTTACTCCTTATATACTCGTTTGCAATGCCCTCCCACCTTTTAGGTTTTTTTAATTTTTCTCTGGGACTTGTCCCAGACATGCCTAAAACATGCCCAAACCTAGCTCCAGTCTGGGCTTAACACAAAAAGGTAAATACTGCCATCTAGTGGCCTCTATTCACATTACACCTCCATTCCAAAAGGGAAAAAATTTGACTCATAAAGGCAAAATTTTTCTTTTCAATACAAAATGGTTAAGTGGACACTTGTCTATATATACATGTAATACATTATTCGAATAAACGCGTGATATATATATACATACTCAACCACGGTACAAGCAATCAGCAATTACATTGTCAGTAACCTTTACATGCTTAATTTCCAAGTCAAACTCCTGTAAAATCAAACTCCAATTCAACAATCTCCGATTCTTGTTTTTCATCTTACTCAAAAACATTAACGGATTGTGGTACGGATTGTGGTCAGTGTACACAATCATTGGCTTTTGCCCTGTTCAAACATCAAAGTGTTGTAAAGATAGAACCAGAGCTAACAGCTCCTTCTCTATTGTGGAATAGTTCCTTTGGTGGCGATTGAACTTCCTGGAGAAGTATGCCACGGGATGCTCAATGTCATCAGAGTCAGTTCTCTGTAGGAGCACAGATCCACAAGCTTGGTCGCTAGCATCGACCGCGATGGAGAACGTTTTTTTGAAGTCAGGAGATTTGAGCACGGGGAGGTGACACAGCAGAGACTTCAGGCGATCGAAGGCTCTCTGGCATGCCTCATCCCAAGTGAACTTTACGCCTTTCTTCAGTTAGTTAGTGAGACTGAGAGCAATCTCAGCAAAGTTCTTGCAGAACTTGCGGTAGTACCCGATCATTCCAAGGAAGCGGCACAAAGCTTTTTTGTTGTCAGGAACTGAAAAGTCCATGATGGCTTGGACTTTAGCATTTATGGGTGCCACCTTACCCTGGCCTATGACGTAGCCAAGATAGGTGACAGTAGCACAACCAAAGTCATTCTTGTTCAGGTTAACAGTCAGGTTAGCCTGGGTCAGGCGCTGGAACAACGTCTCTACATCTTTTAGATGTTCTTCCCAGGAGTCACTCCAGGTGATCAGGTCATCGATGTATGCACCCGTGTGGGGCAATCTGGCGAGTGTAGACTGTATCATCCTTTGGAACGTGGCTGGGGCATTTTTCATGCCAAAGGGTAGGACTTCATACTGGTACAACCCAGATGGTGTGGCAAAAGCAGAGATGCTCTTGGCCCTCTCAGTTAAAGGCACACACCAATAACCCTTCAGTAAATCAATCTTGGTCAGAAACTTTGCTTGCCGTACTCTATCAATACAATCATCAATCCTAGGTATTGAAAGCATATCAGTTCTAGTTACAGCATTGACTTTGCGATAATCTGTACAGAATCTTGTACTTCCATCAGGTTTTGGAACTAGCACACAGGGTGAACTCCAATCTGAGTTGGAAGGTCTGATAATATCATGTTCTAACAAGTACTCAACCTCTTTCTCAGCAATCTTTCTCTTTTCAGGATTCATCCGGTACGGATGCTGTTTAATTGGTTTGGCATCACCAACATCTACATCATGAGAGGCTATAGAAATTCTCATTGGAACAACAGGAAATAGATCTTTATATTTCTTGATCAACCACTCAAACTGATCTCTCTGTGAGGGTTCTAAGTGCTGGAGTTTTACATCAAGATTTTGCAACACTTCATAGTTTGACAATTTACATGAAAGAACTTCAGCTTTAATTCTAGGTTCACCATCTTGAAACTCCCCCTCATCTTCACAAATCTCGGCCATTGGAGGATCTGAAGTGACAGCTGCAACCCTAGCATTTCTATCATGATAAGGCTTCAGCATGTTAATGTGACACAACTGTTTTGGCTTTCTCCTATCTGGAGTCTTTACAATGTAATTGAGATCATTGAATTTTGTCAGAATTTCATAAGGACCGTGAAATCTAGCCTGCAATGGATTGGACTGCAAGGGAAACAACACAAGGACCTTGTCTCCTGATTTAAACTCACGGCTTCTAGCCTTATGATCATACCAAGTTTTCATTTTTCCCTGACTTGATTTCAAGTTCTCTTTGGCTAGGTCACAAGCTGCACGCAATCTTTCCTTGAACTTGCTAACATAGTCTAACAGACTGATGTGCGGCTCTTCCTCCTGCCATTGTTCACTCAACAATAGCAAAGGTCCTCTCACTTCATGGCCAAACACTAGCTCAAACGTATTGAGTCCAGTAGACTCCTGCACTGCTTCTCTAGCTGAAAACAACAGCAAATGAACACCTTCATCCCAGTCTTTCTCATGGTCACAACAATAAGTCCTCATCATTGTCTTGAGAGTGGAATGAAACCGCTCTAAGGCACCCTGACTTTCTGGATGATAGGCACAAGAAAGAATCTGCTTTGCACCTTGTTCATACACAACCTGCTGAAACAATCCAGAAGTGAAATTGCTACCTTGGTCTGACTGAATTTCCCTGGGAAGGCCAAACAACGTGAAGAACTTTATCAAAGCCTTTGAGATTGCAGTTGCCTTGATGTTGCGTAGAGGTATGGCTTCAGGGAATCTGGTAGATGCACACATGATTGTCAACAAGTACTGATTTCCAGATCTTCCAGATCTTGGGTAATGGACCAACACAATCAACAATGACCTTCGAGAAGGGCTCCCCAAATGCTGGGATAGGCTGCAATGGGGTGGCCATCTAGTGGCCTCTATTCACATTACAATATAAATAAATTATAGTAAATATCAACATGTCATTTCATCTTACTCATAGAGTTTTATTTTTCCCCAGTCCATGACACCAGGAATTTTGATTTCATGATTATCCAGGGAGCCCAGAAAATTTCTCTTGTTTGGCTTACAGTAACTTGCCAGTAGCATATCGAGACAATATTTTCGTTGCGGTAAAGAAAACAAGATTTGAAGCCTTATAATGCAACTAAGGCAGGACTAAAACTGATATTGTTCTCAGTTTTCTGAAGACAGTATGTCACGTAAAGTAGCCTCTGTGGATTGTGGATTGTGGAGCAGAGCCCAGCTGCTGGCAGGAGGGGAGGCTGCCACCTGATGCCTGGATGTGGAGGCTGGCACCTGATGCCTGAATGTGGAGGCTGGCACCTGATGCCTGGATGCCGCTGAAATAAAGGAAGGCTCAAACCCGCCAAGCGATTCTGTTTCATCTTCAAGCAACGTTTAAATCTGAGGAATAAACAGGCTCTCATCTTTTTTAAAACACAAGTCCTTTTCAAGTACAGCAAGCAGTTAAATCCGCTCTAAACTATGCCAAATGGCACATATTTGCACAGAGAGACAAATGTGGTGAGTGGGATGTCAGTGCACCGTTGATGAGAAAGAGAGGGGGTAAAAATCCCTTTGGTTTCTAAGGGCTTAACTCTGCAGGCCCTTGCATCTCAGGAAACAGGCTGTGACATCAATTGAATATGGTGCTTTTGTCTGGTTTGTAACGCCTGTCATTTTTGAACCTTGCCTTCACATAATTGTGTTTTTTTTTTTTTATTCTGCCTCAAGCTTTACAACACGCTTCAATCTCTTCTCTTTTCTTTGCTTCTCGGTTTCTGTTAATCGAAAGGCTGTTCAGCCTTCCAAATTAGACATTACCTTCTGTGATGCTTCTTGACCGAGTGGTGTTTAATAAAAGGCCAGTGTGTCAGTCCAAGCTATATTCACCTGCACCTAGTCGATTCCACTCAGATGCATTTCAACTGCAAGGCCCACAGTTCGTAGCCAGTTACTTGCTACCGAGATTGCAGGCGGGTGGTTAAATGTTTTTAATTAAAAAAAAAAACGACCTACCTCCACCATAGGTTTTTTCTTTTTTTCTAACATCAATTCAAACATCATCTCCTTACTAGACTCAGAAAAGGCTTTCACAGCATCTTTCATGATTATGGTCATAAGCGTGACATCAATCATTCTTTTTTGGATGAATGATCCTGAGGTATGGAAACCGAAATCTGGCTTACTGTTGAAAACGGCATTTTACTTATAGGATCTGACTCCTCAAAGGAAATGCTAGTATTGCATTGATGACTCAGAGCAAGTTCTGTATTAGTTGGATGGGGCAGGTTGTCTGGCAAGTCTTTCCAAACAATATTTCAAAAAAGAATGTGACTAAATACTGAATGCTCTTATTATTGTAGCAACTGAGCTCAGTGTTCAGCCTGCCACCTCAAAAGCTTGAATTATCTGTAAATTTGGACGAGCAATATAAATAGCCAGAGTTGTAATTTGAGAGTAATTATATAGACAAGATTTAAGGAAATTACCTCCTGGGTTGATTAAACATGTGTTCAGGACTGTCACTTTGTTTTGCATCAGGGAATTTTGCAATGATGAATGAACAACAGATGATTGTGTGTAGTGGCTTTTTCTTTCACATTGCGCACTAAAACTGTCAAATACTATTCATCAGCCTTGATTGAAGACAACATTTTGGTAATTTTTTGAATGAGGTGTTATAGTGTTGGGTTAACACAAAAAAAAAATCCCATCTACGTAGAACTGCCCTATGTGGTGTAGATAAGCCTGCGAACTTATATACTGCGAAGTTGGCCTCATCTTTGCAGGTGCAATAAGTACAAATCCAACTTCCAACTCACAAGAAGTTTGGGTGGGGTGGAAAATCCACAAAAAAAAAAAAAAACAGAAAGCAGCAATTTCTGAATTAACTTTGACTTGTATTTGTTTGCAGACAGTATGACAAGCAATTTAATGTTTTGTCTGGTCAGCTTCAATTTATTTGTAAATATACATCCATTCCTGCCATACAGGCTGAGGTGCATTCAAAATTAGTTGGGATGAGGGCAATTTATGGTCAGTAACGAGGTTTTAAAAAAAACTGAATGATGACGTGACTCAATTGCTGAGTTCAGCAGGTGATTGTTGTCATGATTTGGTACAAAGGCAGGAAAAGTTGTCCTTCAGGAGCCAAGATGGGGAGAATAATGCCAATTTACCCTCAATTTCAAGAGGAAATCATGGAAAGATTCCTCAAAGAAATATGAAAAGGGATTGGGAAATTTCACCCTCTGCAGTCCTTAAAATAATAAAGATTCGAAGAATAAGAACAAAATTTCTGCACAGAAAAGGCGAGGCTACAACCCTAAACTGAATACCCATAATCTTCACCCTGATGGCACTGCATCAAGAACCATGATTTATCTATAAGTGACGTGAAAATGGGCTCACGATTACTTTGGAAAACCTTTGTTTAGTGCTTTAATACATAGTTGCATCAAAAAATGCCAACTAATACTTTGCTGTGCAACAAGGAAACCTCATGTTAAGTGTCTACAAGTGCCATCGACTTATCAGGGCTTGAAAGCACCTTGTAGAGACCACATAGTAGAAACCTGCATTGCGGTCAGAAAAATCAATATCTAAAAATATATTTATCTTTTTTTTGATGATATGAATGCTGTGTGCTCCAGACCAAAGAAGAGACAGACCATCCAAATGTTTACCAGCTACAAGTTCAAAAGCCTTGCTCTGTCATTGGATGGGGCTGTTTCGGTGCCCTCAGCAAGGGTTACTAGCTCCTCTGTGTGGAAACCATTGATGGTGAAAAGTACACTGAGATTTTGGAACAATATATGCTGCCGTCAAGATGACATATTTCATACGGATGGAGATCTATATTTCATCAAAATGATGCAAAACTGCATTCTGCACGTATTACAAAGGCATGGTTGAGTGTGCAGGTTCTAGACTGACTGGCCTGCAGTCTCTATGTGTCCCCAATAGACAACATGGCACATTTTGAAACAAAATGTGACAAGAAAAGACTTCGAACTGATGAAAACTTGGAGTCTAGCTTGCATGAAAAATGGGACAAAATGACCTCTAAAACAGCCATCCGGTGTATTGAATTCCTAAATACTTAGGGTAATTATTTTACTGTCCCAACTTTTTTGTAATATGTTGCAAGAATCTAAATTGATAGTAGTATTTATTTAGCAAGATTTGTACAATTCATGTGGTGAAACATCAAATAATGCTCCGTTGTATTATTTTTAACAGAGTGCTAGTGAAAGGTCATCTACAAGTCTCTGCTCTCAGTTTAAACTTTTTTTTTTTTTCTCATTTGGGGTTGTACAAGATTCCAACAAATATGGACTGCAACAGAGGGGAAAAAATAAAGCACAAGTGCTGTTTTACTGCATGGTAGCTGTGAATCTTATGTTTGCTACATTAACTAATGATTCAGTAAAGCTGACTGGCATATTGCTAACCATAGGTAACCAAACGGATTGCTAACATGGGTCTCAAGAAAATCTCAAAAATTTGCCAAATTTTCAGTTTTTAAAAATGACATCTTGGCCATCAGATAAGCCTTCACAAGACATGTTTGGGCTGATTGCCTCGTCAGAATCCTCTCTGCGATATCACATTCAATACTGTGCCTATGAGGCAAATCCACATTTCACATGCTCCTACATTTTTGCGTTTCCTCCAAAATGTGAAGTTATTTCAGGACAATAAAATAAATGTTGTGTTTACTCTTGCCTTCCTCTGAATTTTGGCAAGCACTGAACTAAGACCATTTATGGGAAAACTGCCTGTCATTCCACAAAGTATTAATATCATTGCAATTTGGTGAGTAAATAATGTTGAAGGATTAGTAGTGACTGAGAAAGGAAGCACTGAGTGATGGGTGATACTGCTTGAATAATATGATTTTGGACTCTTCTATATTTCTTGGAATGGCTGAATATATTAGAATATCTCATGATAGGATGAGAAATAAATTTGATGTAATGCCCCTCCCATCTGGCATTCTAGAACATCGGCTACCTGCCCTTATTCATTCATTCAATTAAGACACTGCTCCTTTAGTTAATGGTGTCACCTGGTTCTTCTCTGTTAATTCTCACTCCCTCTTCTTATTTAAAGCATAGCTTTCCCCTTTACAGACAGGAGTCTGTTCCTTTTTTTGTTTAGTGCTCTCCCTTTCAGTTCTCCTCAAAGTTTTGTTATATTGCACTCTTTATCTAATAAAAGCCACGTCCCAGCATTTGGTTCCTTGGTTCCACTCCTTTGCACATCTCTGGGTGCCAGGGTGTGACATTTGACTTCAGTTGAGTTGGTATGGTTTCCGGACATGTCAAAATATTTGTGCATCTACATTCTGCACGATGAAGTAGCCAACTTTAAAAAAAAAATAAAGGACAGAAAGCAATTTTCATGGGAAAAGTTCAATTTCATCTTTATCATAAAACAAAAATGACTAATAATTTACCAAAGAACCTTTCTTTTTTTTCTCAGCCAGTAAGTTAGACTTCCCCCCAATTGCAAGGATGTCAGCTGTCATAGCACCTGTTTACACGTTGTCTCGCTTTAAAAAGTCTCCACTGCCATCAGGTTTAAAGTCACCTGAAGATAAAACAAAAAATAAAAACATGCTTATTATGATCGAGAAATTGCTATTATCCTTGTGGCACTTGTGATATGCCCTTTCCTGAGCCTATTTGCATAAAATAATGACAGTGAAATGTAGGCAGGTAATGAAGGCTGATGCCAGACCCGGATAGGGCACTATGGCTGCTGCCCCTGGTAGTTCAGTTGAATACACTTTCCTTCCACAACTGATGCTCGGTTAATTGATTTTTTTCAGTATAACAGGTGTAGAAGCATAACAGCCTTTTTCCCCTAAAGATCCCTGCAGGCGCAGCAGGACACAGTTACTGTATAGACTGATACCAGGCTGGCGGGAAAGGAAATGTTTAACCAGGTCTCTTGTCCTCATAAAGTTCCTTGGTATATGCAGTTCAAACTATAGCATGTGTGCAAGCACCTGCGTGTATCTATGTATGTCTGCATGCATGCATGGTGCAATGGTGTGTGGGTGTGTCTGCATGAGGGTGCGTAGGTGCGTATGTGCTTCTGCGTTTATATGACTGCATACTTGCATGCACACCTGTGTGTGTGTGGTCTGTGTGTTTGTATCCGGGTGTCTGTTTTGTGCTTGTTTATGTGTGTGTCTATGTAGGTGTGTGTATGTTTGTACCTGAGTGCATCCATGCATGTGTGTGCATGTGTGTAGTGTAGGTGTGCATGTGTTTGTGCTTGTACAGTATTTGTAGCCTATGTCTGTATATGCCTGCATTTCTGGGTCTATGTAAATGTTTTCGTGCACGTGTTGTGTGAGTGTGCATGTTTATGTGTGTGCATTTATGCACATGCATTTATGTGCATGTGTCTGGATGTGTGTGTGCGCACGTATGCATGCATATGTGTGTATGCTTTTTATAATCACAGCCAAATCGTTGCATAACTCCTCTCCCATTACCTCCCATTAAGGATGTATCGACCATAACAGCCTTGGATGGTTTTATTAATTTTCCAAAAACTTCAATTATGCAAAACAGCTATAGCCATTGGCCATATTGAGCCTTTTAAATGGCGGTGTGTGGCTGTGTTTGTAAAGCATCAGTAAAAGGACTGAGGTGTGATTCGCTGGGAAAGGGACTGCATCATGAGACATACAGACAAAAAATGTCTGACCCTAATTAAGACACAGCAGAAATTCTCGATAGTTAAGAAAAAAAATGAGAAAGCAGTACCTGGTGTATCAAAAACTGACCTGTGAACTTTTATGGGGCTAAATAAATACGCTCCGTTAAGACCCGATGAGTCATTTATGTATTTACGTGCAATGTGCTGTTGTACTCCCTCTCCTCCCCCTGAGTGTGTGTGTGTGTGTGTGTGTGTGTGTGTGTGTGGGGGCGTGGGTGTGTCTGCTGTCCTCCCTCCGGTCCAGCCGCTGGTTCTGGATTGGCTGGACTGGAGCAAATTGAAGAGCAGAAATTAGTGGAACAGAGTGGGGGGTGAGTGCTCCGTTGGTTGAACTTGCTCCTGAGAGGTCCTGGGCCTTCCTCTTCCTCTATTGAACAAGTGGTTTCAGCAGGTTTTTTTAGGTAGGTGAGGGTTTTCTTTTGTTTTCTATGGTTCGGGGTTAGGGTTAGCCCTCTGTATTTTTTATATGAATTCTTTTGGTGGCAGGTCATTTTAGGGCTAACAGCCAGTTTTGTTCATTATTTTGAATATTACTTGCATCAAATTTATAAAATAAACTTCTGGCCTCCTGACTGTTTGTGCCGCTGGCTCTTTTTGACCTTCTTGAGTGATTGGGGGGGGGGGGGGGGTTCAATGTCCGAATTCAAGTTGCGTCTCTGTAGCCCTAGTTCAGGGACATAACATGCTCAAACTGAACTGAAACGTGGAGCAAGTGAGAGCGCTATGAATCTTATTCTGACGCAACGTGTGTTTTCACATAATGAGTAAAATTAAAAAAAAAAAAACACTGAGTAAAACAAATGGTGGATTCCACATAACACACTGCTGGATTGCAGCCTGAAGTTTTCGCTGTCATGAACAGACGGTGCTGATGAATGCTGAGTGAAGTATAAAAACCTTTTGCCCTGGCCCACCTGGGAGGGTGCCCGTTGGGCAGTCTGCTTCATTGGTGTGTTGCCATCAACAGAGACAGACTCACGAGGCGCTGGGTCAATTACTGTCACGTCAGCTGGCCAGTAACAACACAAGGCAGGAGGGAGTCAGCATATTTCACATCCTGTGACCTGCCAGGACCCTCATGTGTACCAGAGACTGAATTAGCCAGCAGACTAACATCAGATCTTGGCACTTCTTCCGCTCCCGCCCAGTATAATGGTAACAATTATTCCCTGCACAGGAATGGGTAATAGAGGTCAGAAAGCGATGAGCCGTATTCACTCGCAATTTAATTTTTAGAATTACAAAGTTGCGCTTCAGATTTTCTTGCTACTTTGCCATTTGATCACCATTTTTAATAGGAATTCGAGATTTGATAGACATTAGAATGTGGCCTCATTTTTACTTTGCACTTTTTCCAAAAAATTATATATTGGGGTAAGGGGGAAAGATGGAGTAAGGAACGTAAGTGCTCAAATATCAGCACATATGTATGCAAACTCTATGTATCTCCAATGACCAGCCAAAACATTATGACCAACAGCCTAATTTATATTAGGATTGCGATTCAGAGGATTTTTCTGACTTGGAATCAGTCATAGAGGTAGCGGGTTCCGAACAGGATGACTGCCCTCTAATGTTCCAAACTATTACCTTGATCTCGCGGAGGTTTTAAGCAAGCAACGGCCTCGGCTTTACCTCCTTGTCAAACATACGATTGCAAGATCAATCTCTACAAGGGTACCACTCCCCCCAGGGGTTCATTATACTAGCTGTCAGGGCCTGAGCGAAGGGCCAAGTGAGAATATATTCAGGAGGCTCTAGCTAATTGATTTATTCAGCCCTTCAAGTCTCCTGCTGGAGCGGGGTTCTTTTTTGTGGGCAAAAAATATGGCAGCCTGAGACCCTGTATTGATTACAGGGGCTTGAATAATATCGCCATTAAAAACCGATACCCCCTTCCATTGATGAAGCATTGGAAGGTCTGCAGGAGTCGTTGTTTTTTACCAAGCTAGACCTCCGGAATGCTGATAACGGTTTGGATCTGAGAGGGGTAAGAGAGGAAAACAGAATTTAATACGCATTACAAGCAGTAAGAATATCTGGTCGTGCGGTTTGGATTGGTTAATTCCCCTTTGTGTTCCACGCACTCGTTAGTAATGTCCTCCGAGAGATGTTGGAGAAATTCGTCTTTGTCTACCTTGAAGAGATTCTGATTTTTTTCTTCAACTCTCTCGGAGCATAAGCAACATGTCAGCCAAGCTTTTTGTTAAGGCTGAAAAATGCATTTTTTATGCTGAGACAGTCTCGTTTCTTGGCTTCATTGTATCCGAAGGTCGTCCGCATTGATTCTGATAAGGAGACAGCAGTCAGGAATTGGGCCTGCCCCTAAAAATGTCTAGGAGGTTCAACGATTTTTTGGCTTTTGGTAGCTGCCCCCATTATGACGCTCACTAAGGAGAATACCTCCTCGTCGTTTGCTTGGTCTCCAGTAGCTGAGGCTGCTTTTCAGGAGTTGAAGAAACAATTTAGCTCGAAGCCCATTTTGCCCAACCCTTCCCTCTCAATTGTCGTGGAGGTGGATGTGTCGGAGGTCGGAATGGGAGCCATTTTGTCCCAGCGCCCCCTTCCATGACAATAAGTTGCACCCATGCGCCGACTTCTCCTGATCGTTATCGATAGCTGAACAGAATTGCAGTATTGGTAACCAGGAGTTGTAAGCTGTCAAGTTGGCGTCAAAAGAGTGGCGCCATTGGTTGGAGGGGGCTGAACATCCGATTGTGGTTTGGACAGATCATAAAAATCTTTAACTTTTTCCAACAATTTGAGCTGCAGTGGTTCTTTTGTTGGACTGGGCCACACGGGTCAGCCTCTGTTCCTCATGTGCATCCGTGAGCCTCAGATGCCCATGAACCTGTTGCCTGTTCACAGGTGTTGCTTCCTTCATCCCTTTCGGTTGGAACTGACCACTGCAGATCAGGAACACCCCACAAGAGCTGCAGTTTTGGAGATGCTCTGACACAGTCGTCAAGCCATCACAATTTGTCCCCTGTCAAAGTTGCTTACGTTCTTACGCTTGGCCATTTTTCCTGCTTCCAACCCATCAACATCACGGACGAAATGTTCACTTGCTGCCTAACATATCCCACCCACTGACAGGTGCCATTTTAACATGATATTGTTTTTCACTTCACCTGCCAGTGCACTCAAAAAATAAAATGTTATGAAATGTTAAATTTACATAATAATGTTATGTCAACTGGTTCAACACAATTGCTTTGCGTAACCTTTATTTTTACTTTTTACTTTTATTTATTTTTGGCCAGTTTAATTAGTTGCGTTGAGTTGAATGTACTTAACACTGTCTTGTGGAACCAGTTGAGATAACACTATTAAGTAAATCTAACATTTCATGTTTCTTTTTTTTGGAGTGTGGCCATAATGTTATGGTTGATTAGTATGTGTGTGTGTGTGCGTGTGGGTATGTGCATGTATGCGTACATGTGCGTGTATCTGCACTCAGCTACATCTGTCAACTGCAACTATGTTGTGCTAACTAAGCCAGTATTACAAGTCTGCCCAGGTGTATCCCAATCAACTATTACCCCCATAAAAATACATTTCTCTGTGCTCCGTTTTTTAAACAAGAAGTGAATTTCAATGTCGGCCATTTGCAACAGTGATGCTGTAACATTACCCCCCAACACCCCACCCCCACACTGTGGGTCACTTTTCATCTGACTACTGACACTTACCTTGTGTCTCACTGAATGTCATAGAACCACATTTGATTATTTTGTGCTTTTTCATCGAAGAAAATGTATAATGACTAGACTGTGAGTGAAATCTTCTGAAAAATGTGTCGGATGTTGGGAATCAAAAACCAAAAAAATCATTTTGACTCGCACCTTTGGGACAGAAACCATGGCCCTTTGATGGAGAAATAGGCTTAAATACATTAACATGTCACTGCTAATCCTGGCAATGGGCTTTGTCTAGGTGCTACATTTTGAATGTTTGTTTAATGCTTTGTTTAATTACATGAAAGGATTATTCCCTGACAAGATTTTGCTTTTTGCTTTTTTAGTAGAAATGAGTTCAACATGGATCTTCTCCGCACTTAAACCTTTTGTACAGTCAATGTCTTTGAAGCCTGAAATATCCTTACTTTACGAAAGCAATAAAGACACACACCTCCTTCTGTCCTTGAGTGACAAGGCTTTCCAATTTCACTGCATTTGGTATGAGTTTTTCGTGCACACCAGCGTGTGTATGTGCGCTTGCCTGTGTGTGGGTGTGTGTTCCTACCAGATTCCTTCATCATAATCGGGACACTTTTTGGTTCCTGCATGATAACGGAGTTATTTTAGGCTAAGGGTATAGGTTAGGGCTGGGTTAAGTGTAGAGTCAGGGTGAGGCATGAAGTGTGCATGGTTATTTTCAGGGTTAGGATTAAGGATTAAGAAAAGAATGTAAGTTCTTGGGATGTCCCCACAAAATATGAAAACGCAAAACGCGTGCATGTGTGTGCGCGCGTATGCTACCTCTTCCATAACTCTGTGACAGGATTTTTAGGCTGGCACCACAGCGCTGGGATGATGGAATTGGGTCCACTGCACTGAAGTAACAGTTCTTCCACCTTGAAGGGAATAAAACACCTCGAGCCCAGAAGTGGTGCTTCGCCCTCCAGAGTCGGAGGAGCCCCGCCCAAGAGGAAAGCTGGGCCAGTGCTTCCAATCAGTGGCCTAACTGTCCAAACTTCGAGCGTCAGGTTAGATTTGTTGTTTGCTTGCAGGTCCAGCCGTCTTGTTTTGCAGAGTTCCTTTCTCTGCAACAAAGTAATTACTGGACTATAGCTTTAACCTATCGGGTCGTTTTTGTGGAGGTGATTAGGATTCTGCTAATTGTTGTACAGCGTGAAGTCTTTTATTCATTGATGAGGGGCTTTTCTGAGCATTGCATCGTGAAATATATGGATCAGCTTCATTGGTAACACTTTACAATAAGGGTAAACCAACTAACACTAGCCAATGCAGTAATAAGCATTAACTACCAGCTAATTACCAGTTAACTAATGCATGAGTGCGCAGAATAAGCATAATGTAATCATAATTCACCATTTATTAACGCTTATTCTCATGCTCATAGCAAAATTAAATAATCCCTCAAGTATCCCTTCTGTAACACTTAAAACCATTTAACTATTCAATACTTAATATAATACCAAGAGATTATAATGGCTGGTTAGAACGGAGTTTCAGATGCCGCGACAGGCGAAGCTGCACCGAGCACAGAGCCGACGCAGCTGAAAGAGATAGGGCGAGATAAGAGGGGAAAAGAGCTCGCGTTTCTGAATAAACAAAAGGCTTAAGTCAGGGGTGTCCAATCTCATCCAGAAAGGGCCGGTGTGGGTGCTGGTTTTTGTTTGAGCCCAACACTAACAAACCTGATTCTACCCACTAAGGCCCTGATTGAAACCCCTGATTAGTTAATTAATGGAATCAGGTGCAGAAGCACTGCTGAAAAGGACAAAAACCTGCACCCACACCGGCCCTTTACGGATAAGATTGGACATCCCTGGCTTAAGTGCCAGAAACGGAGCGAGCAACCAGATAGAAAAGAAATCTCAATAAAAGAGAAAACTAACAAGGCACCTGACAATAGTGCCAAAACATAAAGAGGCAAAGCTTCTCAGAAGCAAAGAATATTCAAAACAAAGAATAATATATCGGCAAACCACTGACTAATGATATAACTGTTGTGTTCCAGGGTTCTGGCCTTTGGCCAGAACAGTATTATTCATGGTTTTAACAGTTTCATGTATCAAGATTCCATAGTTCATAGTTTCATAGTTCATAGTTCATGTCACAGTTTTTGCATTTCATGTTTCACATTCCATGTTTTTACTTTTCCATGTTTTTGTTTTTGCCAGGTCTGCCATGCCACTCCACCGCTTGTCTGCGTTCCGCCCCGTGCCTTCGTTGTTGCACATTTCTGAGCTATGGTTGGCTTTGGTATTTCCCCTTCCTTCCATGCTGTGCTGGATTCGGGCCTCTCTAAGCTTAATTGGCAATTAACTGTTTTTAAGTTACTAACATTTACTAACACTCACTGGGTTGGTGTAATTCTTAGATAGGCACACTACTAATATTACTAATTTAGACAGGGAGTTTATTGTCATGATTCCTGCTTTGCTATTTCAAGATCTTGCTGTGCTTTTCTGTTCTTAACATTCATGCTTGCTTCCAAACTGCATACATAATTGGTACTTAAGCTGAGCACGCTCATTCTCTTAATGAGCAGGTCATGTCATCCAATCTCTGTCCATGTCTTGATCTTGCCATGCCTCTTGTTTCTCTCTCTCCAGGTGTTACCCCTTGTGTCATGATTACCAAGCCTTTATCTGGTTGCGGTGGAAGTTGGCTGGCAGACAGTGTCTCGCGTCTCGTTGCATGTGCAAGTTTAGCCAAGCTCTTGTTGTCATAGTTCCCTAGCATTTCTAGTTTCAAGTCTTGTCCTAGCCTCTTGTTTTTCGAATATATATTTAGTCTGGTTATTTGTTTTTCTTGTGCATCTTGCCTGGAGTTTCCAGTGCCTTTTTATTTTTTGCCTTTTTGCATTTATTGTTTATAGCTCTGTGTAGCTTGCCTTAGTTTGTTTTTTGCAACCCTTTGGGCCAAGTTTTTTGTTGGCCCTCGTGCCTGTTTTGGTTTATAAATAAAATCCTCATTCCCTTTTCCCGCATCTGGTGTCAACTGATTCCATATCAATAACGAGCCGAAGTGAGCAAAGTCATATCAAACACTCAAGAAGTAGGCGTTGCAACCTCTGGCTTAAATAGACTCCGGGGAGGGAACGCCCAGAAATAATCAGCCAGCTGGGTAAAGAATCCGATGTGGAAAGAAAACGATGTCGTCAGGGATGAGAGTAACAAAGAAAGCAAAAAGCACAGAGGAAACCAAGACAGGGATATCAATATTAAATGATTACTAGTCACATTAGTCAACTGTTAATTTACCGTTAGTCAATGCTTATTACTGCAGTAACGAAAGTTGCTAAATGTCCCCTTATTGTAGAGTGTTGCTGCTTTATTTAGGGTCAATCTTTACTCACTCCAAGAGGCTGCTTCACAATACCTGTTTGATCTACTTTCTTTTCTCTGTTGCCTGTTTGGGGCATGAAATTTCTGAATGGTACAGCCGCCAACTCAGTTAACGTCGATCGAGTAATTTAAAATCTGGTGGGTATTACTCTGAAAAATGCATTACGGTGCCAAATGTAATATTTTCAGCTCCATAACTGCCAAACGGACTGCCTAAAATCTTTGAAAATAAGAATGTATGGAGCCTTTTCCCCCTAGAACTCATATCTTCCCTGAGAAAACATACATCTTGTTTTTGAGAAATTTAATGTTGAAAATGTTTTTTTTCTTCAAGTCAAAGGGTTTTGCAAAAATAAGCAAATATTTGAAGGGTTTTACCAGAGGATTGTTTTGATGTAGTTAATGTCCTATTATCATCTGCAGCTGTGTCAACATCTTTTAATGTGTTTAGTTTTCAATCAAATGAGAGAAAAACCACTGAACTGCATGAATAGTTTTGAAAATGCCAGGGTTGTTTGTGCATGGAGTCCTTTGTCTCAAAAAGTCACAATAAAGGGAAAATTCTGTCTGACCAATCAGTGGTCTGCTGTGTTTTCAGTTCCAATGAAAAACTTAAAAAGTAACCTTTAAATATGTATCAGACTGAATCGCCTGGCTAAGTTGAAAAGCACCACTAGAGGATGTGTACCTTAAAAGCTCGGTTGTTATTCTCCCCCACTATCAAGAGAATGAATATTCTCGCTGGATTGATATTCCATGGTCATTTATACGTTTTTGGGGAAAAAAAAAGTTTATCATACAAAAGTCAATTGAGTTTCTAATGATTTTTCAGTGAAAGTTTTAATCTTGTCAGGTACTTATCAGTAACTGTCATTATATTTAAATAGTATGTTGTTGAAAAAAATTTTTCTCTGCAAAGTCAGCGCAGGTCAAAGCCAGGCCCAAACCTCTAGGTGCTTGGCACCTTAATGAGATTGTCAGAAGCTTGCACTCAATTATCACCTCGCTAAGGAAACGCTTATCAGTAGATTTACAGGCAAAGATAATAGCAGCCCTGCAGGTACACTGCCTTGATTACAAACTAGCTCTGGTCCCATAGCTGCTCAGGCAATTGAATGATCCTCGCAGATTATCACAAGCTGTTAAGATGAAGAGGAGGAAGTATCCTAACCCCCCCCCCCCAACCGATGGACTGCTGCAGTCAGGATGGGTGGGGGTGGGAGTGCACTTTTGGGTGGGGCCTCTGGTTGACAAGATTGCCCCTGAACACAGCGTAAAACATGCATGGATTGTATCGTTCCTTCCCAAAATCTATACTCTCTATAAATTAAGGTGTATCTCTGTCCAAGAAGCAAGGGTATAATGAGAACCACAGAGTGTGGGAGGGAGAGGAGAGAGAGAGAGAGGGAGGAGGAGAGGAGAGCTCATCATCGTTAAATCTATTTCCACAGTTGAGTCAAATCCGCCAGCAGACCTTGGAGGAAGTTTGCAACAATCAATATTATTGACAGCCTTAAAAACCAACTGGAAAACCTCCTGGAGTCTGTGAGTAATGTGTTCACTGTGTGACGTTTGTGTGCCTGGATACCGCATATCAGGCCCAATGTAACCCAGGTCAGTCAGTAGTTGAGGTCCTTGTGTTCATTTTCAACCAGTTTGAAACACAAAAATTTCATGGGAAATACACATATAGCATGCCAGAACCGTGAAATTTTTTGTAATATTGTAGGACAATGAAGTGGATGAAAGCTCCCCTCAACAAGCGGCCTACATTCTCTTTTTATTTGTGTCCTAGAAATAATTTATTTGGAAAGGGAGTCATTAGGGGTCAATTATTTTGTCAGTGATTCTAATAAGCTGTCTAATAGGCAGTCGCTTTAAAGATAATTTCGCTTTAAATAAATAAATGAAGGTTGTTTGTGATTGTGGAAGAGGGGCTATTACACTACTGATCCTGACATTTATGTGTATGACCACAATTGTTCTGTGAAGAATTAGGACCTAATATTCACATTCAGTTACGTCACCCTTTTTTTTGTCACCCCTCTGTCCTCTCACATTCCTTTCCATCTTTTCTTTTGTAAGTTTTGGGTCTGCTATAGTATACAACTTATAGTTCCAAAGTCCAAATCAAAGGCAATTTAATCAATTATTATTTTTTTGAACAGTCAGGATAAAAGCCAGGCAGGACAAACACAATACAGCATTGTTCAATACCTACATTGCAACACTTTCGTAACAAATAATTAAACACCCCTTTGGCGTTAAATTAGTCTCAGAACTCGAGCACATAAAAACTGAGGGCGCAAGACCCTCTGTAGGTGCTCGCAATTTCAAAATGCACGCAGTTTCAATGTGCGCTCTCAATTTTAAAACGCGCTACCTTGCAACTTCAGCACGCACTCTCAATGTCAAAATATGCTCACAGTATCAGTAAATGCTCGCTTGCCGATTTCACTTTCAAATTGCGTGCGTTTTGAAGTTGCAAGCAGCTAAAGAGGGTCCTGCCCGCTCAGTTTTTATTCACTCGAGTTTTGAGACTAATTTAACGCCATACACTCCCAGCGCTTCCATATTTCTGACAAATCAGCAATCTCCCAAATCAAGGATCTCAAATACTGAGGCCAGATATGCTAACCAAATGGTCATTTTCTGCACTGAATGATTCTTTTTTTTTTAGTTCAAGCCCTATTGAAGCACTTCTCAGTCACAGCGAGTCAATGCCAGTTCATGACATCATGCAAGTGCACTGTGGCAAAATCAAAACTCCTCAGAATTTTTGTCGGAGGGCTGTAAATGTAAATAAATCTAGCTGACAGCCTGGAAATACAATTAAATAATTTATAGCCCACATTCCCTATAGTCTCTCTGTTTGTTTACTTCTCTCGCCGACTTTCTTCCGTCCTTATTTTTCTTGCTACCTACTCTACCTCTCGCCCGTCTCCGATTCCCTCATTTCCTCTTGCACAATTTTTGCTTTTCTGTGCGTCTCACTCATTCCCCCCTCCTTCTCTTCAGAGGTTTTCATGTTATTACTTGTATTATTATTGTTTATTTTGTTTTTGCCCGCTCATGGACAGCGGCTCGTGTGACACAGGCCTGACGTTGTGTTCCCTCTCATCGCTCATGTTCAGCACGGCTCCCTCTCTCCTAAAGCACCAGTCACCATGGCTGCCACTCATCTCTGGACTCAGCAGGCGCTGGAGCTGCTCCTTCTGTTTTTTATTTTTTTGTTTTCCGCCACATAGAGAAATAAACATCCGACTCAGAGCCCAGCACTCAGCCAGACTGTGTGAATAATGAAATTTCCTAAAGGGCAGCAGAGCCGGAAAGCACCGGAACATGCGATGCTGTAGAGCTGGTTTACCTGCTGCTGCCCTCGCTAGACTTGAAGTGACGAACAGCACTCAACAGTGCTCAAGCAGGCCAATGTGGACTGAAGCAGGCTGAACCAGGATGAAGCGGGCCGATGCGAGCCAAAGCAGAACTTGACGTGAGGTGTAACCATCGAAATAAGAAATTAAAAATCTCTTCTCGTTTTTCATTTCCTTTTGAATGTGCTAATGCAACAACTGTTGTCTCATATAGTTTATTCAAATGAGATAAATTCCATTCAATTCAGTTTTCAGGCCTCACACTGAAGTCTAGCCCAACTCCACAATCACTAAAACACTGTGTGATTTCAAGGGTGTGAAGATTCCAGGAGGCCTGCTGTGAACACCCTGTACAGAACGAGAACTTTTACAGATTGCAGTAAAGATTACTGGATAATGTTTATTACCAGCCGCGACAGCAATGTAAGTATTGTTTTCAGTTGGTCTGTGTGCCATCAGGGCAAGCTTCATTGAGACCAGCCTTAAACCACTAGACAACTGCTTTGAAAGATTTTCCCAGTATTTTTGCAGGCGTTTATATATCTGTCCCTCAGTCTGTCTGTGCATCTGTTTCTGTACAATACTAGTGAACACGATAGCTTGGTAACCTTTTAAGATGCAGTCATGAAACACTAAAGGTGTGTAGTTGTGACAAAAAGGTTGAAAGATGGGTGTGGTCTAAGCACAAACTCACTAAACACATTATAATGAGGACTCCCATACTGGAAACAATATCAGCATCGCTGACACGGCTGGTGCTATCTCAGATGGTCTGGATTATAGTGCCTATTAATCATGTAATAATAAAGAGAGGTGTGAAAGCTTTAGACTTTCACCAACTCCCTGAATGTAAAGAGTTACTCAGTTAATTAGAGTAACTATTGAGCTGCAGGACCCTGGAAACCCTGTTGAACCTCTTGCCTGTTCATTCCAGTGTGAAAGGCAGGATATGTGACAAATATCCTGACACCTCTACAGTGCTACTGTACTTGTCTGTTTGACCAGTGGGGGTGAGAAGGGGTTGTAAAATCCAGATAAAATGATACCAAATTGAGTGCTGGCCACTATTGCAGTTGCTAGACCCCGCGCATGCACACATGAATGTGAGTACTTCTGTTTTACTGTGAGCACTGCACTTAACAGAAGAACAAGCTAGCATTTAGGCGGCCTTTTACACTTAAAATGACCATCAGCTTAACTGAGGTGTGCAATAAAAATGATTCTCTCTGTGGAAGATAGTAACCCAGCGCATTCTGAATTCAGAGTAACCTTGAGGATGATGATTTAATTTGTTGACGCTTTACACATATAACAGCCTCCTTATTTTTTTCTGCAGTAAGTGGTGAAGCGCGGATCGAGAACGAGTGATAGAGGGAGTGCACAAGCAAGACCGCAGGGTCTCGTCACCGCAGTCTCCTGACCAAAAAAAAAAAATAGCAGCCTTTTGAATGAGCACAATTTTCCTTCCATTCTCTCAATAAAGGTTGTACTGAGAATTTAGTCAAAAAGGCCAGGCTTTTGTCCTGACTGGCAATGGGAACAAAAGATTGATTTTTTTTCCCTTTTCAATTTTAAAACCTCTGTGCTGTGCACTCGTACTGCGCTCAAGGTGATATTATCTGTTTGTGCGCTTGTGGAGGAGAGAAACGAGGGAGTTTTTCGGAAGCAATAAACAGTCAGCCTCCTGTAAATTGGTCAGACCCCAAAATGAGCGTGTTGCCCTTTTGCTAATGCCAGAGTGAGGAATGGTGAGTGAATATATGGATGGTTGTGTCCCCTCGAAAACAAACCTTTTCTATCTCAGCTGTTTTTAAAATGATTTTGCCACTTTCAGTCCACACATCCTTCTCCCTGGAGTAGCTCTGAGGTGTGAGGGCGCTAAAAGCAACGGGAACGTTTTTCTTCTGCCGGCTATTCCTGAGCCAAGTCTGTTAACCCCATAAAATGCCTCTTTGGATTGACCTTCAAGGCCACCATGCAGATGCTATATGTAGGTTGCATTTTAAATCCAAACCAGCAGGATAAATGCTATTGTCATTAAAAGTGGGGCAGTCATAATCTCAGAAAAACCAAGCTTCTTTTAGTCCTTTTATTCATTGGGTAAATCCGTCCAATGCCATGGGTTCTTGATGAGAGGATAGCGGGAACTTAGTGAAGAACTATGGATCGGAAAGCTCTTCACATCCAACAACAGTTTGTTTTCATCAAATCTGAGTCATGTCCCAATCGTCAGTAAAATCCCTACATGATATTGCCTGCTGATGAATAGCACGGTAAAAAGGGCCTTTTCTGTTTCCTCCTCATTGTAGCTGCTCATTTGTATAATGGATTAAGGGATTTACCAGACGCAGCCGGGGCATTGCACTTTAGCCTGTTATCTTTCTGTTTGGGTCTGTTTTTTTCTTCTCTCCACGAATGCTCTTACACATCTCTCCCTGAACTAGCTGACTTTACACATCTGTGATGTTTGCTGGCAGGGAAGTGTGTGTGTCTGTTGCATATGTGTGTGTGCAAGTGTGGAGTTTGTATGGGTGTGTGTGTGTGCGCGTGTGTGCATGCATGTGTGTGTGTGTGTAGGTTTGCGTGTGTATCATTCCATGACGCAACTACTGCAAAATTTTAAAGCATGTGGCCTACTGATGTTTCAGCCAAACGACGTGAGGGATTGCAACATGGAATTTGGGGTTATTTTTATTTGTCGCTTCTTCAAAAAGAATAAATGAGGACAAGAGCTTGAAGAATTAAGTCCATGAAGTTGTTCAGATGGGCTGCAGCAGCCATTCTGTGCCAACTGTGGGGGTCAGATCACCCCTGGGTTACAGACTGGTGAACACTGGGGAGGTCCAACCAACACCTTCTGAGAGTTTCCATTTTCCACCACAACTACCTTGGGCTGATAATTAAATACTAGGGAGGTCAAACCAAAAGTTTTCCCTGGGTTTCGGTTTTCCAGGAGAGCGGCTGTGTCTCGGCCCCCGTTCGCATGCTTTCAGGATTGCGTATAGTCTCGAAAAGCCATGTCAAACAGAGCGAGCCGCGCGGCGGTAAACACGCAGGGGCGGCTCAAATACAGATGTGCTTAAATGGTAACAGATGGCCAGAGCTGTTTGTCTCTCATGGTTTGCTCCTTTGTCGCAAACGCCTTTGCAGCGAGGACGCCACCGCCTCCTGTCCTTCAAAGAGAAGAGCAGCTGACCCTTGACTGAAAGATGAAAAGTGATAAAATAGAGGGAGAAATGGAAGAGCGGGGTGGGCGGTTTGCAAATGAAAGAGTTCACATCCTGTTTCATTTCATATGTGTTTAAAGTTAATGTACGATTGGCAGGCAGAGGTGACAGACGCTGGAAGCGGAGATAAATAATACAAAAATTTTCTTTATGGAGCTGGGATGTGGGAATTATTTAAATAAAAGCATATCAATGAACCTCTATTTTGTTTTTTTAAAAGATTTTTACCTTTATTTGACAGTTACACAGTGGAGAGAGACAGGAAGGTTGGAGAGATGAATGGTGATGACATGCGGCAAATGACCTGAGCTGGAATTGAACCGAGGTTGCCGCGAGAGGGACACGGCCTTTACGGTGCGTGCGCTTAGACCAATGTGCCATCGGGGCACCCCATGAACCTCCATTTTGGACAAAGTTCTCCTGATGCCAAGGGACTCTCAAGAGGAAAGAGCTGTTTAGCCTATTTTCACCTTATACTCCGCTTGAAAAACACAAAGCCACAGCGACTGCCTCTTCTCTTCTAGGGGTGTTATGTAGGGTTATGTAAGCCATCCAACTCCATTATTTGGAAGCATTTGGCTGCAGATAATTAGACTGAGAACATAAGCATTTGATTTTACCATCTGTTGCCCCCTCTGCAAGGACACACAAACACAAACACGTACACGCGCACACACGTAATCAACTCAATTGTGTTTGTCAGGCACTTTTCACAATTGATGTTGAATGAAAGCGCTGTATGTAGGACAGGTCCTGATTAACCCCTGAGGACTCAGTCAAAGGCGACAGAGGTAAAGATATGAAACCGCTGGAGGAAATGGAGGAACCCAACTTCTTGGGATTAGCCCAGGAGAAGGAGAAGGAAAGGGGGGGAGGGGGAGGAAAAGACCGTTGAATGCAGAGGACAGATGGGGACGGGAAGACTGGAAGCGAAGGGCCACATTTCACAGGGGAGGGAACAAGGAAACAGAATTTAAATATCCATTGCATTGAATGGCATAAATACATGCAAGCGCACCATAGCTTACAAAGCTAAAGAGATACAAAATAAGGAACAATACAGATTAAGTTGAGGGTTTTGGTTTGGGTGGGACAAAAGGGGCTGGGGGGGCAATGGCAGCTGAATGAGTCCAGGGTTAGCTGGAGTGAGGAGCATTTTAATATTCTGGAGTCGAGACTCTGATGTGGCTCGTGGGGGCAGAAATTCCTCAAACACACAGACACACAAACACGCCGTTTCTGTTATGCACAACACTTTCAAAGTTCCCAATGACATTCATGGTAATTTTATATGAAGTGTTGACTCTAATATTACAAAAAAGCCCTGCCGGAAGATAATTTTCCTGGAAGATAAAATGCCTCCCCCCTCCTGTTGACATGGTCTTAACAAATTAATGACAGACGAGAAGTCCAGTTGCAATGCCTTCGAAGTCAAGTAGGTCCATTTTTTAGAAAAAATCTGATTTTTTTTGGTAGGCATAGAAATAATCTTCCATAGATGACAATTTTCACTATATTAAAACTATTAGCCTTGCAGACATAATCCATGAGGCAATTCATTATTTGTTTTTAGCAGGTTTTGAAAGTGAAGTGGAAATTTAGCAGGTTTTGACAGTGTTTAAACCAGCCCCGTTGCTCAATAGGTAAAGGTATTTGACTCAGGACCCACTGTACATGCAACTCAATGCCACAGACAGCACAGTGGTTGAATAGCTGCTATGACAATGACAAAATAAACATGAGTCCATGGGTTCAAACCCCACTTTTACGGTATCACTATCATCACACTTTTCTGCACTGCCCAAACCAGTTAGAGTTTGAGAGAGCAAAAGCTGAACAGGGTATAAAAGCTTGACTGTGATTGGTTCCTTCTCGTGAACGAAAACACAAACATGTTTCCACATTGGCTGATGACTTAGCAGAATTTGACAGAGTTTTCCTCCTTGACTTGGTGGGTTTTGACCGAGTTTTGCTTTTTCCGTTACAATTTATAACATAATTAGTAGGTTTTGAAAGTTGAGCTATCATGTGCAGGTGCCTGAAAGAGAGGCTAAGGGAGATAACTCATTTATTTTCAAGCAAGTCGACTCCTCAGATATACAAACATATTCACTAAATATTGGTAAATGTCTGATGATCTCCTCAGCAACCTAAAAGCAAAGTGCAAACACTCACAACAAAGCACGGCAATCACCGCAGGGGTTTCTTGTTTTATTTCCTTTTCATTACCCGCTGTGATTCACATTTGTTCATAAATTACTGTGGTGTTATTAGATTAGTGCTCTGCTAGGCAGGAATTAGGAGGAATGTTCCCGCAAGTCATTGTGAGATTAAACAGAGCAGCTCGCCCAGTATTTCTAACAGCACAGAGGCCCACACAGAGAGATGTACGACGCCATGGTAAAACAGACCTTTGGTTCTGCCCGCTCAATTCAATTTAACCTCCTGTAGCATGGAACAATATGGTCTTTTGAACCACAAAAATAAACATGGCTCCCTAATATAAATCAAGATTTATTTACTTGTCTGACACCCTTATATTACTGACGCGGTGTGCATTTGCACAGCTGGAGCTGTTAGGAATGGTGAGATGGACGCTGCGATGAAGGACAAAATGGCAGAGAGGGGTCAAAGCAGAAACCCTCTGTAGACAAGTCAAATTATGCTACACTGCAGTTACTTTGCATAGAGAGAACATTTCAATAACAAAAGTTCATTTTGATGATGCTGATGATAATTCTTCTTCTCCTATTTCTTCCTATTATACGTGGCACTGTGATGCAGTGAGTAGCATTGTCGCCTCAATGGACGAAAGTCATGATTAAACTGACCTGGGGCCGCTCTTACTGTTTCCCACCAAAACAGTTCAGGGAATTAAACTGATTCTGTTGAAAATTCTTTGAATCCTGATTTGCTCTTCTGAACCAGTCTGCTCTCCTTCCTGTATTAAGCAGAGCCAATGAGTCGTCAACAAAGCCACTATTGCCTTCTTCTCCATTATTCTGTACCCTGTCAAGAATAACCACGCCTACTGATGTCATCACAGTACGCATGAACAACCAATCATTTTTTTGGTTTCCAGTCCTAACCAAATGTTGGGGTTCCAAAACTGAAAGGTGTAAAGGCTCTGGCCCTTTTTGGTGTAAAGGCTCTGAATGGTTCAAAATTAGGTGTGTGAACAGGAGCCAAACCAGTTCTCTGCCAGTGTAAAAGGCCTATCCGGTTGCAGTTTTCTCTTCGTTCTTCTGCTGATATGGTTTTTTTAATTCACTCTCATTGGATGTTGGGATACATTCCAGACCCCCTGCGACACTGCCCATGAGTAAGTGGGTGAGACAGCGGATGGATGATGACCATCAATATTATGATTATTACTATAATGTGCAGTGTTACCTCCATTTGAATGACCTCATCTACTATTGTTTTCTGCAGCAGAGTGCCTTCATGTGTAAATAAAAAATGCTAATTATCATTTCGTCTGTGTGTTTGATTGCGCTTGTAAAATGTCAAAGTCATTCAGCACATTGAGGTTTGGTTACTGTACAGTGGCAGAGGATTTCAAAGGCTCGGTAATATATTCTGGAGTGCGTGGTTTTCTGCGCGAGTGCCACATTTCGAGGGCAAAATTTGCATGTAAAAGATATTGACAATTAACGATACACAGCACGCCTACACAGTTTGTTTCTACACGAAGCTGCCTGAATGGCAAACTGCGATGTTACAGGATGCTATGCTCTTAGACTCCCAGGGGACGTCGCATTTGAACATATTTTTCCAGCACCTCTAAAAAAAAAGATAAATCCGCGAATCTATTATTCAAAACCCTGTCACTTGGCTGCCTTCAGCTCTCCACTAAATGCCAACAAAATTCGGCATACAGCGCACAAGACATATCGGCTGGAAGGCAATACGTGCTAGTTTGTTATGCCATCAACATCTTGTCGTTTGCATTTCAGAGTTTGATGTGCTTCCTGTTTGCTTTGCTTTGTTGTTGTTTTTGTGTCTGCGAGCTTTGTTCTTCAGTTTGACGTTATAAGGGGAAAGCATTCTGTACTGCCAGATGAATGTGGCATCGTCAGAGCAATGAGATAGAAGACTAGGTAGTTGACTGGGATTCTTCAGAAATATTTATTTACAAAAAAGGAAAATGTACCTGCTGAATCAGCCAGGTACACCGCACTTAAAACACTGTTGTGGCAGCGAGTGATGAAGCTAATAGTCTTTCATCAGACTTATTTTGGGAGACAAATTGTGAGTAAGTAACTGTACGACATTTAGGAACAAAATTATTGCTGATGTCGGTGGCCCCCCGGTACCAGAAAAGAGGCACTTGCACATTTTTAAGTGGAAAGGTGGGCTGTTCCATACAGCATTCAGGTAGAGTCCCTGATGATTAAATAGAAGAGAATGGAGGGTAAAACCAATAAATGAGCTACAGGGGGTTTCGGAGGGAAATTCGGATAAAAACAGTGGAAGGGGAGAGTGGAGAAAGCCAGTTACAGAAAGGAGGGAAAAGGGTAATGAGAAATGCCTCCTTCCTCTATTTTGTCATTGCCACTCGTTTAAGCTGGTTTTGGGTTTGAATCTGGCCAGGAGCTTTTCTGTGTGAAGTTTCTATGTCCTCCCCGTAAACATTCGTCAAGCTTCCTCCCACAGTCCAAATCATGTAAGTTTGGCTAATTGGAGACTGCAAATCAGGGATCATCAACTCGGATCCTTGAGGGCCGAGAACCGCCGATTTTCCACCCTCCATTTACCTGGGAGTCCAAAGTAAAGACCGTCTGGCCACTCAGAAGCAGTAACTGTTCAGTTAATTACCAGGGAGAAAACTTGGGCTTGATTTGTATTCTAGGGCAAGATTTTCTGAGCCCTGCACTTGATTATCCTCAGTGTGAGTGAGCAGTGTTTGAATAAGCATGGCCTGCGATAGATTAGCAGAGTGTATGGGACGCCATCTTGTCTCTCACCCAGCTTGATGCTGGGACAAGCTCCTGTGTTCCTCACCAGGAATAATTACAGTGAGAAAGGATGGAGGAATAAACCGCAACGGAGTAATAATAAAAGCAAAGCCTTGTTCTCAATGGTGGAATAGCACTAACAGGATTCATATGGGCTCAGTAGAGATCTTTAGTGGTGGTGACACAGTAAAATAGCTATCGGATACCAATTTCAGAGATGCAGCAGAATTTATGGTGCGCACATTACAAAGACAATATTAACCAAATCATAAACACAAAATTTGCAGCATCCAGAAATTACCACCATTGATTTAAGTCCGCTGTGAATGCACGTGATATTAATTCGCCACTCAAAAGATATTTCAACTGTAAAAGCCAATTTAAATATAAATAAATAACCCAAGGATACATAAGACTTATAAACACCAGAGAGCTATTTGCTGTAACCATTTTAGAGGTCCATTAATTTACAGAATCATAATTATGTTTAATATTTTAAAAGTGCTTGCCAAAGCTAAGCTCAATTAAATCTTCCTTGAAATAGATTTTTAAAGCTGATGGGAAAAATTTTAAATGGCTGGGGCAAAACTGCTTGACATTTTCTCCTATTACTAATATTCGCATTGAATTTTTATGGATACATCTGATTTTTTTGGTATTCTATATGTATGTTCATTATGTTTTTGCGTGTGCATCTCTGCTTTTGGATCTATGTGTCTGTTTTGCAAGTTGTACTATGTTAAAAAGTGACTGAAAGAGAGAGAGAGGGAGAGAGAGAGAGACAGAGAAGCACAAATCTGTATCCTTGGACAGGTGGGCTGCTGTACCTGACTGTACCCTGTTCATCTGTCCACAGACAAGGGCTGATGATGCATTTCACACATAAAATGGGAGGAAGGTGCTTGTGCCGCATGACATTTATTGTTTCTATTTCCCACCTGCTCCTTTCCTCCAGCGATAAAGGGATCTGAAGTTGAAAGACCCCATATCAGAAGTGCAATTTTCACCCAGCTGAAATAACCATGGCCCATGCTCCCCCAGAGACAGGGCACTGCAGGCATGAACAGCATTTATGAACCAATAAAAACCAGGGATGCTGCAGGTTTCCTGTGTCACTATTTGGGCAGCACCCTTCTCCCCTTCTCCTCCTTAGACCTGGCAACTCATTTTCCTGGACCGGTGTCATGTAAAATCTGGTCCCCCCATGTG
Organism: Gymnothorax reevesii; assembly: GCA_029721435.1. Classification (NCBI taxonomy): domain Eukaryota; kingdom Metazoa; phylum Chordata; class Actinopteri; order Anguilliformes; family Muraenidae; genus Gymnothorax; species Gymnothorax reevesii. The sequence continues at coordinate 22,411,549 of CM056574.1, read as the reverse complement.
ACTTCCGTCACATAATGCCCATCAAATGACGTGTCTTGCGAAATTATCCTATCGCTCACTGTTGAAATAGCGTAGAATTAATTCAATTGCGGCTGTGTGCATGTGGTATACTGTAGCCTAATTAGCAAACTAACCAGCTAGCTCACTACACTGGTGTGCTAGCTAATCATTAAACAGTTTGTTATCACTTTAGCTGACAAGCTAGCTAGCAATTACTATAGTAGAACTGAATAGTTTCCCCATTAGCATATTAGCTGGTTAGCTCGCTGCACTGGTGTGAAAATTAGTCATTAAACAATTTGTTATCATTTTAGCTACTTAGCTAGCTTGTGATTATTATAGTAGAGGCAAACTGTTACCTTATTACCAAGCTAGCTCACTACACTACACTGGCATGCTAGCTAATTATTACAGAGTTTGCTATCGCCTTAGCTGTTTGCCCTTATTACGGTCAATGTGAACTGTGGCCTTATTAGCAAGCTAGCTAGCACGTTAATTCAGCACAAGCAAAGGATTGTAAAACGTCTGGTGTGCAGCCAAATGTTGTAGCACTTGCAAGCACTGGATTGCGAAGAGGGAGATTGCTGCTTGAGAGGGATTCCGTTCCAATCCTTGACCCGGGTTTGAGGTTTGAAGCTTGTTCCTGACAAACTTGAGGAAAAGAGCAGACTAGCAAGGGTTACCAAGGACGTGGTCCCAGCCCTGGACCTGCTACTCCTGATTAGGATTGGAAGCTTTTTCTTGAAAACTGGAGTTGAAGAACAGGATTGAATTAAGTTAACTTTGACTTGGCCCCAATCCGTGGATTGGAAGGTTGTTTGAAATAACTTATGGCAATAATGATTTCTGAGAAACTTTGGCTGTCAGTATGAATGTGACTTTACTATCCAGCAACTTGCACATAAACTTGTGGGCTTAAATCTTTGCCATATACTCATTAGGAAATGAGTGTATAACAAGATTGAGCTGGACATGGAGAGATGCATAAGACATACACCAATCACAGCACACCTACACTTAATAAACACATCAGCTGCTGAATGGCGAAGAGACACAGTAGGAATTTATTCTAAGGGGTGTGACGGTTTTCAGTTATTTTCAAAAATGTACTGTACCTTTATCAATTGACCCCCATAGTAAAAGTTTCTGAATTTCAGAATTTTTATTTATTTATTTGGAGAAAGATCAGAGACTCTTGATCTAACAGGGAAATACATTAATTGTGTGGTTTTTAAAAGGTCAAACTATATAAGATTTTTTTTTTTATTCCAGCACAACACTGTGGAAACTGTGAAATCACATTAAATGTGTATTTTCAAAGAATGTAAATTCTAGAACGCTCAAAATGTTACCATTGTTCGCTGCTGTGATCCTTGCAGTTTTGTGAGATTTTGGTCATCTTAAGCAACAGTGTGAAACTCTCATGACTGACTCTCCATCACCGGTAGACCATTTTTCTGAAATAAAAAAAAAAAAAATAATAATTATAATAAAAATGAAGAGATATGAACATCTATAGTCTGGCTGTGGCTACCGGACTATATGAACATGCACCCAGAGACGAATGACGCAATTTTCCACCCTCCCCTATAAGCCTCACATGGCGCAAGGACCCCACTGTTATTTACACCGGGAACACTTGAAAATAATACGGTCATTTGCCCTCTGCCAGAACACATTAATTGCAACGCCAGAAAATGTGCCTACGCAACTTGAGTCAAGGTGCTTATTGCCCCTGCCCGACAAAACTGCCGAAAATGATGTCTTAACAAGGTGAGGCCAGTCCAGAGGTTACAGTCTAATTTGTAATTTCTTCCTTTTCACTCTGTGCATCACCATCTGGCTTCCCTGCAAAAAAATATGCTATAGGATCCTATAGGACAGTTCAGTAGAATTCTATAGTACTTTAATTCCTCAAGTCCAATAGAAAACAGTTCCATAAAAAATCTCTGGAGGACTTTTTTTCAGTTTTGCATCTTCATTCCCACCCACATTTGGAAGGCAACCACAAACAATGCAAATATTTTATATTACATTTCCCAACAATCCTTTCCTAACTTGCATTCCTGTAGGACAATGACCACTCGTGTGTTATTCCGACCAGGGCTCCAACCCAGAGACTGCTGCTCCACAATGCGGTGCTTTAACCAAGTGAGCCATTTGGATGCGAATGGAAAGGAATAATTTGATTGAAGGGAAAAGTTCAAAAGGTCAAATTCTCAACTCTCAATTCTGTCTTTGTAAGCAAAACAGGAACACAAGTTTTCCATTATAGCGTAATAAAGTTGTAATGCCTTACATTTATATTTTTCAATTGCTGCCAAGGAAATGGAAAGAGGTCATCATATACCGTAACTGAAATACTGCTAAGTTGTGTGGTCAGTCAATCAATCAATCGTCTGATCAGAGAATTAATGCGTAGGTATGTGCCTGGTACCCCATGTGCTTAAGCACACCTTAAAGTTAAAAGGGACAAGATTTCCTTGCCACTTCAGTATCGTGGATGTCACTGCATATTGCACATTTTCATACCATTAGTCTGGTTTCTCACTTCTAGAACCCAGGTACACATAAGGTAAATTGACCCTTCGACAGAGCATTGCAATGATTCATAAGATTTATTTTTATTTTTATTTAACCCTTATTTAAGATATCTTTCTCATAAAGCTTTTGTTCTATTAGAAGATCCTAAAGAGCATCTAAGTCCGATTGAACAGGTAGTTCTATAGGAATGTCTTATAGAACACCAATAATCTTACAGGACTTTCTTTTCATGAGAGGAGCTCTATAGGTTTCTCGCAAATTCCTATAGAACACACAGTTCCATTGATGTTCTATAGAGTTCTACAGAATTAAATAGAATTCCATATAAGTCCTATAGAACTTTTTTTGCAGGGTTTCCCTCCAACCATCTGGGATGTGCACAACTGAACGCAATACTGTGAAGAATTGGTTGCAGTCTTTCACTAAAACCGCAGTTTTGTTCTTGATTTGTCAGTGACTGGTTGGTTGACACCTTGGTTCTTGTTTTAGAGACCTCCTGAGAAACATAGCATTTCAGTTTGGGGGTCCGAAGGTTGGGAAAAGGAGTATCTGGCCTTAATTTCAAGAGCCCAAAAAAACTATTCAACTATGCTGAGATGAATGCTAAAAGTAACATTTAATAAAGATAACACTAATTATATTTTTAAAAATATTTTTGAACTCACATATGTTTGTTCTCTAAGAGAGTCATTGCTAAATATTTCAAATATCAATTTTTTTTTCCTGATAGGCCTCAGGAGGATAAGCGATATAAAAAAAAAGACAAGCAGTTAATGGAAATGTAATGCATTTGAATTTGCAGCACATTAGCTGATAATCAAATAAAGCATATTTATCGCTAATAGCAGTCTTGAACAGTCACAATGCAAAAATGATCAATTATGGACACATCACATCAGGCAAAAGCAAGAACAAACGCTTCTGCCGCGATGCGACAAGAACAATAGACAAATTACTGAATGAAAACTCTGCAATATCAGCTAGACAAAATTGTGCCTTTTCTTGCTGTCCTTTTGAGTGTTCAGTGTGTTTTCAATGGCATTGCATTGTATGATTATGCGTAAAAGAAAGCGTGTATATATACATATTGCATTCTTTACATACAATCCATTTATACATAGCTGTATACCTGATGAGGAAATTCAAGCTAAGTATATGGTGTAAGTTTATTGCGCCCCCTGTCTGAACCCAGGTTCCTTTTGAGATTCTCTACCATTGGGCAGATTTTTCTCATTCCTGTTTGAATGACTATCTTTCCACTAAGGAGTTTTTTTTTCATTTCTCTATTGGTCTTCTTTTCCGTTCTCAATTCATTCCGCCTGTAAATCCTCTTTGTGCCGCTGTCTGTCTGCTGCGTGACACAACTGAAATTCAATTGAACTCAGAGCTAATTTGAACTAGGCTTATGCCGTCGGAGGCGACGGCTTGGGGTATATCCCCGAATGCCCCCAATCCTCAAATTCCCCTATCCTCGAATAGACCCAATACAAATATATATATAATAATATCAAGCCCCTCAGGTCATGACCGTTCATTTGAACTTAATTTCAGGTTAATCGGACAAATGATTCTGAAGATATAGCCAAAATGGTAATTTTCCATCACAAAGCACCACCTGGTGGCAAAATATTGAACCATACAGGTATGATGTCATCACTTGACACGTTGTGAGGTCATGACCTTGCCGGTGCGAATAGTTTCATGTCAATTGGACAAATGGTTCCAAAGATATGGCAAAAATGCTGAATTTTATGAGACAAAGCTCCACCTTGTGTCAAAATTTTGAACCAAACAGGTATACTGTCATCATCGGACACACCCTCAGGTCATGACCTTTCATTATCAGACAAATATTTCCAGATATATGATAAAAACAGTGATTTTTTCCGTTTTTGGCCCCTGGTGGCAAGTCTAGAAATTGTAAATTGTCCAAAATCTAATCAGTTCTTCCTCTTTATGATACTTACTTATATGCGAAACATGAAATTTGTAATTGAAATATTCCTGAAGTTATCGCTTTAACACGTAGGGCAGCGCGGCGGTGGCGGTCGGACCAAAAACGTAATATCCCCGAAGCGCCGTTTGGCATTCATGGATATAATTAACTGAATTACAATTCATTACTGGAGATCCATAACGAGCCCTGCTACCATACCATTATACTAAAATATTACTGTGTTCCTTCTCTGTGAGAGTACGTGGTTAAACGGCACTGTAATATTAACTATATATTACGAAGCATTCATACGTGGAGCATGTGAACCTCGAACTGAAGACATTAAGCAAGTCATAGCTGGTAAGAAACTGTGAAATGATGCTGGACAAAAGAAAGGTGAAGCGCATCGCTTTTCAGGGGGTGCATACATGTGCCGAACTCGCACAAAGAAGACGACTCATTCAGCCCGGCTGTGATACTTCAGTCAGATCAGTGACACAGTCGCGCACACCCTGCCCACCTTCTCAAGACCAGTAACACTTATTCTGTGTCCTGAGGATACATCAGGCTTTCCCACCCGCGTGTGGCTCAGCGGACTGATGTGCGGCCAGTACTGACTTTGCAAGTGACACGTTGACACTTGGTTAAGTTGCGGATTTGGTTTTGCATTGCTGAGTGCCACTGCCGATGTGAAAAAATTGAGGAATGACAAGCCTCCATCCTTTCAGGAGGAGGAGCCGTGGCCCTGGAGTTTGTTCTCACGCACCTGCAAGCCAGTGATAGGTTTAATCACTAAAGCCCATGCAGCACTGATATCACCAGTGCATATACTCCATACCCCCCCCATAATAATATGTTTTGATTAAGATTTTTGGTGAAGATTTTTGTTTTAATGAAGATAATCATACATTAAAGTAAAGAATATTGTTCTGTGTGCGTGCATATTAACATAGTTAGTTTGTTATAAACGGTAGGCCATCCGGCCCATAATTCCGTACATTGCTGAGTTTAAAGAGCTATTACAATTTGGAGATACCTAACATGAATGTGGTATACATTTACACAAGTTGAACATTGTATTACTTTTGCAACCATTTACTTTGTTCAATGAAACCATGGAGTTTCGAAACATCCTTTGTATCTGACATGTTCATAACATGTTCAAAGTGTCCATAAAATGTTTTACATAGATATTTGTCACTAAGTGTTAAATATAAAGATCAATGGATAAGGAAGTATTTTTCATTTTCAACAACATTGTTCAGATGTGTCAAGTGACAATACGTACATATTCTTTCATCAAGAATCACGTTCCCCCATCTACTAGTTTCCACTCTTAAACAATGATTACCACACCTAAATTTAGTCAAATACCTTCTAAAATGATGACCATTTACACTGATAGGTTCATTGCGATAAAGTGATTTAAACTGACTGTAAATTTGTACTTTATGATTTTCTATTACATTAAAATGCCATTTTTGAAACTGTCCATCCTTTAAATGTTGTGTGAAAGTATATATGAGTTCATTTACCCTACCAGCATGGCCAATCCCAAGCTGAATAATAACATTCCCACATTACCAGCCTATGTTTTTGAACCGACATTATCAAGCGATGACAACATACAAACCCATTTCCAGAAAAGTTGAGACACTGTGTAAAATGTAAATAAGATTGCAATGATTTGCACATCATTTAACCTCTATATTTAATCGAAAATGGATCAAAGACAATTTATCAAACGTTGAATCTGAAATATTTATTGTTTTTGAAAAATATTTGCTCATTTTGAATTTGATGCTAGCAACATGTTCCAAAAAAAGTTGGGATGGAGCTGCCGGGTGGCTCACACGGTTAAGGCACTGCGCTGCAGTGTAGAGGTGATCACCACGTCGCGGGTTCGAGCCTCGGCGTACCCACCGGCAGGGGTCGGCAGCTTTTTCAGAGTAGCGCACAATTGGCTATCGCGCTACAGGGTCACAAATTGGGAAGGGACTGCCGGATTTGGGCATTCGATAACAGCTTTGTTCGTTGCTCCAGCGCCTCCTGTTGGCCAGACGGGCGCTCGTCAGGAAGAATCCGGCTTGGTTCATGTCCGGGTATCCTCCGCCCTCGCTCTGAACTTGCGAAGATTCAACCAGCGAGTGTATAAGAATCAGTGGCTGACAGGCACGTGCTTCGGAGGAGAGCCGTGAACTGTCTTCACTATCCTGAGTTGGCAGCAAGGGGTCGCATACGAGCAAGCTTTGTACATAGTTCCCCAATTGGGCATTCCAAATTCGGGTGGGATTGGAGATGCCAAATTTAAAAAAAAAAAAAGTTGGGATGGGGCAACAAAAGATTGGAAATGTTTTATACTGCTTAACAAAGCACCTGGTGGAACATCTCACAGCTAATTAGAATAAATGGGAATGAAATGATCATCTCAGAGAGGCTAAGTCTTTAAGAGGATGGTGAGGGCTTCACCACTCTGTAACAGACAGCTTGGGTAAATGGTTTTACAATTTAAGAATGAAATTGCAAAGAAATTGGGGATTTAATCATGTAATGTAAAATCATAATCATTAAGAGAATCCAGAGAAATCTCTGTACACAAGCGACAGGGCAAAAAACCAATATTGAATGGCCATGATCTTCAGACTTTCTGGTGGCATTGTATTAAAAACAAACCGGATTCTGTTCTGGAAATCAATGCATGGGCTTAGGAACACTACTGAATACTATTCTCAGTGAGCACAATTTGTTACTGCATCCACAAATGCAAGTTAAAACCTTACAATGTAAAGAAAAAACCATAAATAACCAAGATCTGGAAACGCTGCTGCCTTCTCTGGGCCTTAGCTCATTTTGACAACCTGATAACCATTGATAATCTGAATTTTTTTTTGGAAATCAAGAATGCCGTGTCCCCTAGGCTAAAAAGGAGAGGGAACATCCAGCTTTTTTTTATCAATGCCTAGTTCAAAAGCCAGCATCTATGATTGTATGGGGGTGCATTAGTGCACAATGCATGGGTTACTTGCACATCTGTGAACACAGCATTAATGCTGAACGATATATACAGATTTTGGAGCAACATATACAGCCACCCAGACATCTTTTTCTGGTAAGGCTTTGCTTGTTTCAGCAAGAGAATGCCAAACCACATTGTACATGTGTTAAGACATCATAGATCCGTAGTAAGTTCAGGCACTAAAATGGCCTGGCTGCAGTCCAGAAAGGTCACCCATTAAAAAAAATTAGAGCACAAATATGACAAAAGAGTCTGTAAAAGTGTTGAGAAGCTGAAATCTAAAATCAAGCAAAAATGAGAAAACATTTTGCTTTCAAAACTATAGTAATTGATCTCCTCAGTTCCTAAACACATAGAGTTTGTTGTTAAAAGAAATGATTTAACACAGTGGTAAACATGGCACTGTTCCCACTTTTCTGGAATGTGTTGCTGGCATCAAATTCAAAATGAGAAGATATTTTTCAAAAACAAGAACATTTCTGTTTCAGCATTTGATATATTGTTTATGTTGTAGTATTTTCAAATTATTACACCGGTTTAATGATTTTCCAATCGTTGCAGTCTGTTTTGTATACATTTGATACAATGTCCCAACTTTTCTGGAAACAAGTTTGTATTATAATATGTCTTATGGTAACTATTTTCTAACGTTGATCAAAAATTTAACCAATATGTTCTGCATCTTTTCATGTACAAGACAAACAATGGAAAATTAGCAAGTTGAAATCGCTTTTCTAGCTTGTAGTGACAGATGTGTATTATTTACTTAAAAATAGGTGTGCAATGCACGGAATACCCCTCAGCCCAATGTCGAAGTTTTTGGAGACGCCCGCCCGCCCAACCTCAAGAAGGATAGCAATACCCCGTCAGCCTTGAGAGCTGAGGGGTAAAAAGTGTACCTTTCTACACAAATACACATGTATGCATGCATCAATGTATGTTTGTCCTTTGCATATCTCAAGAGCCGTTCATCTGATTGACTTCAAATGTGGTGGGTGTATTGCTGAGGACCCAAGGAAGTGCAGTGAAAACTTTGAACTTGTTTGGCTGAGGGGTTCTCGAAAAATTGAGAAATCTGCAAGCATCAATCGAACAAGCATTGCACAACACCACACAAGCAGCAACTGAATGGGCGCTGCACTTGTAACTGTAATTCCCTGTCAGTTGTTCTGGATTACATCTGATAGTGCAACATGAAGTCATCTCTCATGAGTAATAAAAGGGTTTCTCCCCCCCCCCAATGAAACATGACAGTCAAACCACATATACAACACTGACAGCAGACTCCAAATCTGCCATTTTCATTTAAGGTTCAAAAAGACTTGCAAAGCAAAGTCAGCTTTGCCTTACAGAGATACATAATTTAGAATGAATATACTGTACATGGGTTATAACAGCTAAATACTGCTTGTTTTGAACCAAGGTTACTATGTTGCCATTTTTTCCTGCAACAGAAATAAAAATCTTTTAAAGCCACAGCTCATCATATGTTTTCTTTTAAGTTAGAAAATCATAATAATCCTGATGCACTTCAAGACAAAGAGAAAATGATTACTCCTCAGCAAAGTGAGAAGGACCCTGTGTGGTTCATTATAAGGCAGTTTAATTATCCTCAGATTTATTTAATACAGATTAGGAGAGATAAGGAGTCGATCCCACAGAGACTAATGACTTTGCAGCGCACCAACCGTGCCCCATATATTAACTTAGGGAGCGTCTGCAGTACATCACAGCAGTGATGATTACAGTAAAAAAGATTCACAAGATCTCAAGATCTCTGGTACTGTGGGGTTGAGGGAATTTTATCAGCCTAATCGCCATTACACTCCCATGGGGCACTCTGTTCACCCCCCTAAGCTCTTTCTGTGTCAACTCTGAAAGTTCAGCCCCAGGTTTGATGGATTCATGTTGCAAAGACTCATCTTTTCTCCTGTTGTGTGACTTTCCGTAATGTGTTTTAAGTTTCTTTTAGGATGTGAACTTTTAAAGGTCAGCTTCGCAAACAGCTCACTGCAGCACGCGCAGTGGAGTGCAACACTTTTAAAGATGCTGGTGATAAATAACTCCTCAGAAGACTCCAGAGAGAAGGCAAGACGTGAAGTGTGTGCTCGTGTGGGTCGGGGGCAGGAGGGTGTTGACAGGAGAAACCATGGAGTTCGCCACCTCGTTCTGTATTTTTTCCCCTCTGAGAGAACAAAAATTATACCGATAAGAAATCTGCCAAAGGCATTTTGCACCTAATTACTTAAGCAGACATTCTGCAGTGCACACCTTTAATCGGTGTTCCGCTGCGTGGATGGTTCGGAGCAGTTGATTCCATGAGGATACTCCTTTCCTGTTAGCCTGAGGCTGCAGAATTCACTTAGAGGTCTCAAAAGACCCTGAATGCAGAAAAAGCCTTTTACCAACACAGGAACAGTGATAAAAACCAAGAACACAACCAGAGCCAAAGGACACAGAGGCACAGTTCCAACTCTCCACTGACTGATTCACAGCAGAACAATTAGCGGAGGACATTTTCAGTCACTTTCTAATTGAGAGATGTGTTTTGCTATAGTTTGTTGTATGCATGTATGTATAAAGTATTTGATGTAAAAAAATACTGATTCACCGATAAGTTTCAATGGAATTACGTAAAAAGTAAACCACTATCGCAGATCAAGTTCCAAAAAGCGCCCACTTATAACAGCTTTTATCTCAAAATCACAAAGTGTCATGAAAAGTACATTTTAAACTTGAAGCGTTCACTTACACTATAGTCTAAATATTGTCGAAAATAGTTGTTGAGATTGACCTATGTACTGCTTTTTATTATTTTTGGGGGGAAAAAGAAAAAAAAAGCTGTGCCTCAGTATTTACCGGACCAACTTCTGTACCATGCTACACCATAAACAGCAAACTCGTAATAAATGTGAGGTAGCGTTCAGGAACCAGAAGCGAGACCAAAAATATCCAATAAACTTGTTCTTTATTGGTTCTGGGGTGGAAACCCCTGCAGGGTAGTAAACAATGGTACAGAGTCCACAATTCAAAATCAGAATCTAGTAGTCATAATCCAATTCGTAAACAGGCCGGCAAACACAAAACTCAGGGTCAGGCAAAGCAGGTTCAGTACACGGGCACAGTACACAGGCTGGATCAGACTAATTAACAAAGGATTGAACAAGAGGACGTTCCTAACCACATGCAATTGGCGAAAGCCAAAATGCGGGCAGGGATTACACAGACAGCCTATGACAAACAAACGGCTTTGGTTAGAGAGTTCTAAAGTGCACAGACAGAGAGGCAGAACAGTGATTAACAAGGTGCAGAGAATCTGCCGAATTGCAGCAAAGTGAAGGGAGTGAAGGCAAGGGGCGGAGACTAGAGCAGAGCGAGTGTTGAGAGCTTGTTAGTCAATTAGTAATGTGTAGCTATACAATCCCTAATGCTTGTTAGTAAGTAAGTACAAAGTACTATAAATAAAGTTAGTAATTTATCTAAAATAATAAACTGTTAGTATTCATTAGTAAAGACAGAACAGGAAGGCGAAGGAAGCAAAAGAGATTGTGTTATATGACTTGAAAAAAATCACAACAAAGGAAATCAGCAATGATGACTAAAACAAATTTATTCTTAACAAAAAAAGTTCTACAAAAAATATCCACTGGTTAATTCTCTAATAACACTCTAATTCCACTAATTACCTCTGTTGCCAAAACAAAAACTCTGCTTCTGCTCAGCTCTGCTCTGCTGTCCTTAAAATCACAGCATTTATATAGACTCAAAACATTCTGGAAAGATCCACAGGATTCCTGGATAATCCCGCCCCCTCCAGGCAGGAAGGTGCCGGAAGCTTCTAGAAAGCACTAGTCTAGCACTATTACATCAGATGATTACAAATGATATACAATGCTGTACATAAAATAAGCATACATAACAATTGGAAGGAATAATTGAAAACCCAGAAACCCTGAAATCACCTAAAAACGTGGCTCACAAAACTGGGGAACAAAACTGTCTCAACACATATGACCAGACTGGGGAGACAACTTGCAATGCAGGGCATGGAGAAATACATAAACCAGAATGATTATCTAAACAGTGAATATGAGGACGGCATGAAAAAGACATGGTAAGGCAGGACAGGCAAAATACAAAACATGACATGGACTTCATCAAAACATGGCTTGGCAAGAGCAGAGTCAAAACGAAAATATGTCCTGGCAACAGAATCACAACAATAAATTTGAACAAATACTTTTTGCTGTTTTCATTAATTATCCCCAACTTGCATATCATATGTTCTGCCTGTATATACATTACAATCCCAATCTTGACAGGAGTACAGCAGGTAATTTAATGCCCAATAATTTGTTTATTTTATTCTGTGGTACAAATAGATGTCATTTTAATGTATGAGCATTTTCCTTTCATATGGATAGTCTGGGTTGGCTCGATGTATGCCCCAGCAGACCCAATCTCTGGGGCTAACAGGAGACATTAGCATGTTCCTTACATTCATGACAGTCAGAAAGATGCTCCTAATTATAAAAAATAGTCCTCTGCATCTCAAATATGCGTCTGCTGGCTTTGACAAATGTCGGCAATATAAATATGTAAATATTTCAGATGTGCAGTAAATGATGATGTATTAGTATCATTGTTTATGTGTTGTCCTGTGCTGAAATGATTGCATATTTATGTGTTGTATTCATGCATCTCAATATTGAGTCTCTACGCATCGGTCAAAAGACCTTTCAAGAATAATCCCAGTAGGTATTGTGGGGCGTACTGGATGCGATTAAGCATGTATCTGATGTATGTGTGTGCATGAGCATGTGTGTGAGGGTGCGTTTGTGAGCACTCATGCACGTACATGTCTAAATGGAGATGTGCACGTGCAGTGTCTTATGTGTGTGTGCATTAGTGTGTGCCCCGGTCAGCTGCTTGCTGCCTCAGAGGCTGGGAAAATCCAATTGGCCAACTTTATTTTTTTGCAATGAATAGAACCGCATTGATGCAGGCAGTAATCGTGGCCACCACATCACTTATTGCGAGGTGCTACTATTAATCTCCTCTTCACTGACACCCAAGGCGAAGGGAGCAACATGCGTCACTTCAGCGCCAATCAGTAAACACGGCTCTGCTTCTGACAGGGGAGCCCGTCACGGGTTTGAATGAGGGGTGGTGCAGACAGAACAGGGACTTGTCCTAGGGATTCCGTGAAGGACAGGTGCTGTCACGAGTGAGTCAGTATTTTCAAGCTCTTCCAGGTCAAGGTGACCTCTGCAGTCAGGAAATATGTTTGTATGCGCAAATGTCTGATTACATCACATCAGACAGTCACAGAGCCCAGAGAGCCCTCATTAATTTCCACTTCCTGACAGACTGACAAAATTTGTACCTGCTACACAAAGGCACATTTCTGCCATTCTCTCTAGATTCTGCTGTTGAATTTAGAATGTGTACGACTGCATGATCACACCTCCCCCCACCCATAAACTGCAATGAAAAAGTACTTGCTACGATCCAAATTTTCTTTGAGTGTATTTCAAACTTAAGTGTTCAAAATCAAATTAATTTGAACAACAAAAAAAAAGAGATAATGCAGATAAACACAAATTCCAATTTTTTATTGATGAATCCATGTATTGAAGAAAAAAAAGCCATCCAACCTGTACCTGGCCCAATGTGAAAAAGTAATTGCCTCTTTACTAAATTAAACTGCTAAATCAAAACATCACTGACACAGACCCTGTCTGGCAATTTAAAATAGGCAAAAAGCAGCATGTGATGCCGCGATCAAAAGAAATCTCAGAACAGATGAAAAACAAAGTTGGTGAAACCTATCAGTCTGGAAAGGGTTACAAAGCTATTTCTAGGGCCATGGGACTGCAGCCAACCACAATGAGAGCCATTATCTACAAATGGAGAAAACTTGGAACAGCGATGAACCATCTCAGGAGTGGCCAGCCCAATATCATCTAAAGAACTGCAGGCCTCACTTCCCTAATTTAAGGTCACTAGTCAGGATTCCACAATAAGAACGAGACTCGACAAAAATGACATTGATGGGAGAGCTGCGAGGCTAAAACCACTGCTGACTAAAAAGAAAATATATAAAAGCTGCTCTCACATTTGCCAAACAACATCTTTGTGACTATCTGTTGGGATAGTATTTAATGGACTGGTGAATCAAAAGGAGAACTTTTTGGAAGACATGGGTCTCATTTTATCTGGTGTTAAGCTAACACGGTATTCCACAGTATGAACATTGTACTGAACCTCGAACACGGTGGTGGTACTGTGATGGTCTGGGGCTGCTTCTCTGCTTCAGCACTTGGGCGACTTATGACTGATGGCTCCATGAACTTTACTGTCTACCATAAAATCCTGAAGGAGAACGTCCGGCCATAAGTTTGTGACCAAGAGCTTGAGCACAATTGGTTTATGGAGCAGGAAAGATCAAAGCACTCAAGCAAGTCCACATCTGAATGGCTCAAAGGGAACAAAATTAAGGTTCTGAGGCAGTCTCGTCAAAGTTGAATCCAAGTGAGACATGACTGTAAGGTTTAGATGGTATGTTTCCCTTACTCAACTTGGGGATGGGCGTGGCAATTGAGACATGCAAAACAGGAAGGAACACAGCACCAAGGTTTGGCAGAGCTGTGAGGTTTTACGAAATGAACCAAGAGCAAACACCAGTAAAATGCAAAAAGGAGGCTTTATTTCTGAAGGGGGAAACCCCCCCAACAGAGCTGGCAACAGTACAATGTCCGCAATCCAAAATCAGAATCCAAAGGGCAAAATCCAGAGTCATACACAGGGCACCAATCATAAAAAATCATAGTCAGACAAAAGAGGTCAAAAAACAAGAATGCGGCAAAAGTACAGGGAGTAGGCAAAGCTCAATATCAAGGACGGTCCAGTAAGAAAGATAAACACTGAGAAATCAAGGCGAGAACCGTGGCACGAGAAAACTAGGGAGAACGATCTGACAAGAAAGTGAACCAAACAGACATCTTATATACACATCCGGGGTAAACACATGACCAGGGAGAACAGGTGCAATCAATGGTAACAATGATCAGGGAGAGACACATGAGGTATAAACTAATTACATGAATTTAGCAAATGCCAAAACGCAGACAGGGATCACAAGACAATCCTATGAACAAACAACAGCTCCGGTTAAGGAGTACTAAAAGTGCATAGTCTGAAAAGGAAAGCATGAGATATAAGTGGAAAACTTCAGCAGAGATAATTATGGATAGGCAAGGAGGCGGAGATTAGAATTGAGCGACTGCTGAGAGATCATTAGTCAATTAGTATGTGCAGCTATACAATCCCATGTTAGTAAGTAAGTGCATGTTAGTAAGTAAGTAAAAATATACAATGTTAATGAGGGTTAGTAATTATCGAAAACAACAAACTGTTAGTATGGTTAGTAGATAGTAAAAGAGAGGAAGGAAGAACACGAGATAATGAAGGAAGATTGAAAACCCAGAAACCAATAAATCACCCGAATGAGTGGCACACAAGACTAGGGACCGTGGGCAAAGACCTACACAAGACAAGACAGGGTAGACGAAGTGCAATGCATGGAAATGAAAACATGGCATGAAAACTGAGGCATGAAAAAATAATAAAACATGAAATCTAAATGACCAAAAACACAATACATGATCCTAAGAATAGTCAAAGGGCAGGCAGTGGTCACTAAACACAGAAATCCTAAACATGGCTGGGCCAGGCACAGAACTTAAACATGACATGGGATCAAGGCATAGCAGAACTACCAAAACCAAAAGAGCAGAATCACAACAAGAGCTCTGTCATTTTACTAGTTTCATGGCATTGGTTACATGTAAAAAGAGAGGAGGGAGAGCCATGGATTCCCCTCTACTGCCAACCCAGCCCCCTTATTCCATAAAATGACACAAAGTAAACAAAACAGACAACACCTGAAAACCATAACCAAGCGCATGAATATAATAAAAACACTGGAACTGTGCGCCTGTTAGTGAGGGGATGCCTGCAGCTCCCTCACAATGACCTGAAACGGACAGTTTATGCTCAAAACACTCCAGTATGGCTGAATTAAAACAATTTAGCTGGGGAGGGAGGGAAGAGTTGGCCAAAAATTCACCACAACAAAGTAACGGATTCCTTGCCTCTTATTGCAAGCATCTGCATAGCATTTTTTGCTGCCAAAGGAGGCACGGCCATTTATTTGGCTTGGGGGAGCACTGTTTTTTCACATGGGTCTTGAATGACTCGACCTTCAATACGTGAAATGATCATTTAAAAGCTGCATGTTGTGTTCACTCACGTTGTCTGTGTCATACATAACATATAACTTGGAAGATCTGAGACACTAAAACATGACAAGTAAGCAAAAATAAGAAGAAATATGAAAGGGGGAAAGTACTTTTTAACAGCACTTTAGATCCATTATCTAACACACTCTTTCCTGTTGATGACTGCGGAAGGTGCCAGAACGCATCCCAGAATGCACTAGATGAGAGTGAGGAATACACAAAGCACAACTCACCGCGGCAAGGTCGCCAATAAACATATGTTAGTATCATCTGCTATCAGCAAAGAACATTTTTCTGAGAAGTAATGGCATCGCTGGGGACTGTAACGGCATTGCAGGGGCATGTGCAGTAGAAGAAATAATATAACATATAAAACAAAAGAGATGTGAGGGAAAAGGATGATAAAAATCATAACGGCTCCCTCAGCAAATTTAATCCCTGATCCACTCCCTTTAAGGCACTTTTTTGAATACAGGTCCAGGTTGCAAAAAATAAAAATAAGAAATAAATGGCGAAACGTGGGTGATAAAACTTTCCGGAAGGAGGACTCTGGTTCCCACACAGTGACTGCAGGGCTGCACCGGCAGGCTATATCGGTTCACACAGGCACTTACAGCGCCCTCCATAATTATTGACACCCCGGTTAAGATGTGTTCTTTAGCTTCTAATAAATCAAGTTTTTTTCTTAATAATATAGGACCACAATGAAAAAAAGAGGAAAATCCAACCTTTAATTCAAGTTAATTTATTCAGTGGGAAAAAAATCCCACATTAAGAAATAATTATTTAACATCAAATCATGTGTGCCACAATTATTAGTACCCCTGATGTTAATACTTTGTAAAACCCCCTTTTTCCAACAAAACAGCACCTAATCTTCTCCAATAATGTTTCACAAGATGAAAGAATACAGAAAGAGGGATCTTCGACCATTCCTCTTTGCAAAATCTCTCTAAATCATCCAGCGACCTGGGTCCTCTCCTCTGCACTCTCCTCTTCAGCTCACTCCACAGGTTTTCAATGGGGTTGAGGTCTGGGGACTGAGATGGCCATGGGAGGAGCTTGATTCTGTGTCTGGTGAACCATTTCTGTGTAGATTTGGCCTCATGTTTAGGGTCATCATCTTGCTGAAAGACCCAGTGACGACCCATCCTCAGCTTTCAGGCAGAGGCCACTAGATTTTGATTTAAAATGTCCTGGTATTTCAAAGCGTTCATGATGCCATCCACCCAAACAAGGTTTCCAGGGCCCCTGGAAGAGAAACAGGCCCACAGCATCACTGATCCTTCCCCATACTTCACAGTGGGCATGAGGTGCTTCTCTGCGTACTCATCTTTTGTGTTCCGCCAGACCCACTTAGCGTGTTTGTTGCCAAAAAACTCAATCTTGGTCTCATCTGGCCAAAGGCCACGGTCCCAGTTGAAGTCCCAGTACCGCTTAGCGAACTCCAGACGTTTGCATTTATGATTGTGAGTGAGAAAAGGTTTTTTCCGTGCATGCCTCCCAAACAGCTTGTTGGCATGTAGATAGCGCCTGATGGTTGTTTAGGAGACTTTATGACCGCAAGATGCTACCATTTGTTGCAATTCTTAAACAGTGAGCTTTGGAGAACTTTTTTTTTTCTCTTGCCATCTTCCTCACTGTGGATGGTGGTAAAATAACCTTGTGTCCTCGTCCAGGCTTGTTTACCACTGTTCCAGTTGTTTTAAACTTCTTAATGATTCCTCTGACAGTAGATATGGGCAAGTGCAGGCGACTGGCTATTTTCTTGTAGCCATTGCCTGACTCGTGAAGGTCGACACACATCTGCTTTACTTGAATGGTGTGTTCCTTTGTCTTTCCCATGTTGAAGAGTGGATAAGAGAAATGCCCTCTGTGTCATATTTATAAATGTTCTTAGATACTTTGAACAACTTTGTAAACTACTGTAGAAATGACAGAAATACTTCAATTACATTTATTTCTTAGGAATTGTTAGGCATGTGAATAATTGTGGAACAGGTGATTTCATGAAAAAATAATCATTTCTTAGTCTGGGATTTTTTTTTTCTTTAAAATTCACTTGAGTTGAAGGTTACATTTTTCTAAAATTTTCAGTGTGAGAGTATGCTTTTGCAAAAATAAAATAGAATTTATTTTAAGGCTTTTAACACATCTTAACCAGGGGTGCCAATAATTACAGAGGGCGCTGTATGTAGACTCCTGAGGTCTTTAATGGAGGCATGATGGAGTTCAGAGGCTGAAAGTGTTCTGGCAGAGGGAGTCTGCCGTGAGCCCGGCCTTTTCCGCAGCAGTTATGGAGGACAGACAGGGGAAAAGCCTCTGATTCAGATTCAGTACGAGCCCCCGACCCCCACCGCCGCTCCCCTACCCCTTTAAAGTCAGATCAAACTCAGCTTAACCTTTGATATGACAACGTGTGAAAAGGCAGTGGGGTAGAAGTAGAGCCGACTCAGTCGCACTGGCAAACTCAACTTCTGCCAAAATTAACTGCTGATGAATATTACACCCTACCCTTCTGCACAGTAATTGATGTTGTAACTCAGATACAGTGCAGTACATCATAATAGACTTTACCTTACCAGAGAGCAGTTTTACATTTTATTGTCAGAGTATCCAGAGTATAGTTCATGTAACCCTGTCAGTTCATTTTTTGATTGAGAGGCACGAAACTTCAGAAGGTACATAGGAGGTACAGACTAGTCGACAGACACACAGAATGACAAGATGAGGGGTGATTTTGGATAATCTCAGTAATAATGATAATAATAATGTATGTCTTCAATTGTTTCTTATGCATGTCAACATTTGAAGAGTTTTCAAAAGGCAATAAGTGCCAAAATGACAAACATTGAGATAATACCATAGAGCGACAGTCCTACGCTTCTTACACATGGCACAAAAATCTGTTTTTAGAAATTCATAATTTAGTGTGTATTTTTTCATGGTAAAAGTTTGTGTTTCTCTATAAAATTCAATATGCGGCAACATAGAAAAAGCTGATTTACTCAAAATGAATAAAATGGATATATTGCGTTTTGGGAACAAACTCTTCATTTTTTCCAGATAAACCACAGTGGCCACTGAGTCTAAGTTTCACCCTTTCATTGTAGCACACAAAAAATATAAAACAATCTTTATGGTTTTGCAAATCTGCTGAAGCCCCCTGCAGCTTCAAATTGGTTACTGCGGTAGTTTGCCCGTGTCATTATACTGATGTAGTTTGCCAGTTTTGTGTCCCTGTGCTGCTCTCATACAGCATGTGGTTTACTGCTGCCATACTGCTAGCGCTGCTTTGACTTGGCTGAGATCTGGCGCTGCGGCCATCTGTTGGGGCTGGTATCTGGGCTGGATTCTCCAGATCTTACAACGGTATCCCACTGACCTGGTGACCACCTCCACGGGTATTCATCTGCTCTGCCCTCTGATTGGGCAGTTTCCCAGGAAGCAAGGAAACCCCCACAGGCCCAGGGCGCTTGCTATTGAAAGCACATTCATGGTCTCATCTTGAAGCTGTAGTATTGTGGATGTTTGGAAAACCACTGCTGACACTTGATGGTATCATTTAAAAGTACACTGGAATGCCTTTACTTGGAGATAATACACAGAACAAAAAGATAAATGCAACACGTCTTATTTGTGTGAAATATGACCATGTTCAGAAACTCGACAGTTTGTATGGCCATATTGCAATGCATTTCGATCAATGACTAAAACAGACAAACGAGAATCTCACAATGGCGCGATGATGAAGGGGATGGAATTTATTGTGCAAATTTCACAAATCAATATTTGGTATGTTCGTCTTCGGCCTACTGCACTGCTACACAACTTTGCTGTATGGACTGTAACAAGTAGTCAACGGTGACTTGGGGAACGTGTTGCCACCTCTCCACAAGAGCTGTGCCAAGTTGGTGGTTACTGGCTGGAAATGTGAACCAATGATGAACTAATTGGTTGAGGACATCGCAAAGATACTGGATGGGGGACGAATCAAAGGAATAAGCCGACTATTCAAGCACACAAATGTTTTCAGGCTTAAGGAAGCCTGTGCATATACGGGTGATGTGGGTCAAGCATGGACATTCTGGATGGTTGTTTTAATGGCAGTTTGATTGTTTTGATGGGCGAATGGTACGACGATAGGCCGGAGTACGTCATCGTGATATCACACTGCATTCAAGTTGCTGTTAATGAAATGCAGTTGGATGCAAACCAGCACTTCACCTCCATGTGCCACTGTGCACACCACCATGATGTCAGCATAACGATCCCCCATCCATCCATTCCATGAAGTTGGAAAGACGTCTCGTCTGAAAAGAAGTACTCTATTGTGCCATTGGCTATGAAACGTGTCTATCCACTCAGTCGCACCGATTTTTTTCGTCAAGCTGAAGTGAGGTCCGATCCACAAAGAGCAAAACCCACAGATATATGGACTTCTTGGATAAGATTTTTCAAGATTTGATCAAAACTGTGGCGATAGTGGGGACCAACTGTCAGATCTGCAGTAGCAGCTGCTAGTCACGGAGATGGAAAGTCCGGATATGGCGGTCTTGGGCGGGGGTCGTCACATGTAGTCGTCACGCATGCGGGTGGTCTGCTGTCTTGTCTAATTCCTCAAAAAAGGTGTTTTATGAGAGTTATTGTTGAATCATGGACATTATGAGCCCTTGCGACAACGCTGTGAAACATTCCTGCATTCAGCATGCCAATGGCACGCTCCCTGATGGCTTGAGTCACCTATGGCGTTATGAACAATGGCAAAACTGGGACTTTTTAGGAGGCCTTTTATTGACTGGAGTACATGATGTGCCTGGGCTACATGATGTACCTGATTTCAGTAGCTCTGGATCAGACCCCACCTGTCTGACAGGCCAGTTTTGACAAAGGGCCTGAACTTGACTATGATTCGGAGAAGGTGACTGAAATGCACACAGACCAGTGGCACAAAACCTTAGTCACAAAAATGAACCCTACTAAGTCAGCCTCAGAAATATTAAATACTTATGCGAAATATTGAAAGGACTACTGCTTTTTTTTCAGTGTAAACTGCACAAACTGATGAATGGTGAGTCGAAGCTATCACCATTTTGCCTGTTGGAGTGACAGCTGAGATTGGACGCGAGTCTCAGAAAACAATAGACTTTCCCTCATACTCCACACCGTTTGTGTAAGCTACAACTTCAATGCAGTTACCATATGACGATCCTGCAGGAGAAATGCAGAGTTTTCAGGCCAACCCCCTCCCCATTTCTCTCTTTCACTCAATCTCTCTCTCTCTCCACATTGTTCTGGTGCCATCAGTTATTTTGCCATCTCTGTTATCATTGGTGTCTTCCACTCACAACTATCAGCTAATCGAGCAGTCATGAGGTCCAGTTAAAAGCCAGCCAACATCTGAACTAGGCCCCAGAGTGGTTATCATAGTGACCCCACAACCATGTCTCCCAACCCAAAGCACAGCAAACTCAATATTTTAACAACCTCTGAAAGCACCTTGCATTAGAACCAGGAGAGTGAAGGTCGGGATTCGCACGTTCATGTCAGAATGAACTGAAACACTGCTGAATTTCTGTCCCAGATTACTTGAAGTAATGGGGACAACTGTCAGCAAAGGGAGGCTTTGACTTAGACTGAGAGAGATGCCCGCTGTGCGAATCACACCCACAGTCAGCCATGAGGCTTAATTAGCTCTCGTGTTACTAGAAACTCGCTGTCTCCCTACATGCCCTCTCACGGCTATCATTTCATCTCTTACTCACTGTCTGTTTATCTGGATGACAGTCTGTCTCTCTCTAAGATTAGTTTAATTCCAATGCTGCTTTACTGGCACAACAAGTAAAATCATTTTGGCAATTAACATTAAAAAATGGTTCAGAGTCACCCTCCGTCGGTCCATTCGTACATCCATTCCAACTGATGGGGGATGTTGTGTATCACTTCTCCACAAAGACCAATGAACAAAATTCATTGTACTTGCACTTAGATCTTACAGCGAACCGTCAAGGTGTGGACCTCATACTTCGTTTTCAATTTAGTAAATTTTATTTAACAGGACTACAGTCTGATTTTAATCGAACAGCATTGTGTATCATTATCCATCCATTTATCCATCCATTTTCTATACCCGCTTATTCCTCACTAGGGTCACGGGGTGAGCCTATCCTAGCTGACTACGGGCAAAGGCAGGGATCCACCCTGAACAGCTTGCCAATCCATTGCAGGGCACACGCACCATTCACTCTCACACTCATACCTATGGGCAATTTGGTGTCTCCAATTAGCCTGATATAGATGTCTTTGGACTGTGGGAGGAAACCAGAGTACCCAGAGAAAACCCACGTAAACACAGAAAGGCCCCAGGCCGGATTCGAACCCACGACCTTCTTGCTGTGAGGCAGCAATGCAAACCACTGTGCCACCGTAACGCCCGTATCATTATCCTTTGATGAAAAACAATGGATAATAATAATTATAGTTGTACATGTATGACCATGAATGTAAGACAGGAAATCCAGCTGGGACACGGCAAAAGGCTGACAAACTGGCAGGGCCCCAAAACCGAGGCTCATCGTAAACTTTAAAGGACTGATGTTGTTGACGATAAACTGGATGAGCAAGTCGTTGACTTCCCAGGACGTTTGCTGAGGGGTATCGAAGGAAGTGGAGTGTTTGTGGTTGTGTCTGTGGAAGACTGGGGGGGATTATAATGGCCCGGGACTATACGCAGGTCTCTGGCGGCCTGAGAGGGGGTAACTCTCATAGTTCTCCCCCTGTGAACATCATCCCCGGCCCTGGTCCTTCCTTTTATGAAACTGGACCTTAAGTCATCTTTCCAAATTTTCTGTCACTATAGCAATGGCAAACCTTTTTGATAAACTATGTATTACTATGAAATTACTTATGTTCTTAGAATCAAAATTGTCCATACAATAATCCAGTTTAAGAGTTTTGCATGACAACAGCATCATATTAATACACATATCATGTTTGGTATTGTTATTCTCAGGAAAATTCCAGGAGTGGAACGGAGTATGTCTCAGTCTAATTGAAATTATTGTTCATTCCCTTTTTAGAGACTTTCTAAATTTTGGTTAAAGCAGGATATCCTCTCCGTTAACCTCGCTCTGCTAAATTGTTTTATTACCTTCTGCAAATGGTGAGAACCCAAAATCTAGGTTTGACCCCCGTTCCAGGTAATTTACGGCCATGCCATCTGGATCAAAGATGCGATTTGCGGCAGGGGTCGGCAGCTTTTTCAGAGTAGCGCACAATTGGCCATCGCGCTACAGGGTTTCAAATTGAGAAGGGACTGCCGGATTTGGGATACAAAAATCAGCTTTGTTCTTTGCTCCAGCGCCTCCTGTTGGCCAGACGAGCGCTCGTCAGGAAGACTCTGGGTTTGTTCATGTCCGGGTATCCTCCGCGCTCGTTCTGAACTGCTTAGATTCAACCAATGAGTGTATAAGAATCAGTGGTTGACAGGCACGTGCTTCGGAGGAGAGCCGTGAACTGTCCTCACTATCCTGTGTTGGCAGCAAGGGGTCGCATACGAGCAAGCTTTGTACATAGTTCAACAATTGGGCATTCCAGATTCGGGTGGGATTGGAGATGCCAAATTAAAAAAAAAAAAAAAAAGATGCGATTTGACTTAAAGCAAAGAGAGACAATCCACTCGGGGAAGATCGTATCCGATCTCTCCCCGCGATCGCAGAAGACTTCCCGTACGTGCATCTCCATGTGTCGTGTGTAGCCAAAACGGGTTTGGTAAGAGACTCTAGCATTCAGTTATTATTTTCTAAATCTAAGTCATTTCTAAGTCACGGACTAGTTAAATTTACTATGTGTACCTACCTACCTGTTTAATAAAAGTTTCTTTCCTATTAATAAATTGTCTTCTTGTAAAATGTGTGGTTTTTATGATTTAAAATCCATCTTGGTTCCTTTAGCCAAAATTACGGTTAAATACTTAGGGGAAACGGATGCTGACTGAGACCTACTGTGAGAGGCCAGTTGCAGACAAAGTTTTTAGGGAGCTCTGGTAAGTTAGAACGGGGGCCACGTTCGACTGCTAACGGGATTGGCGGGGTATTGGCTCTGGAGGTTTGGCTTAAGAGAACCCATGGGCGTATTACGCCGGTTCTTGTAAAATTCTCTTTAAGGAGCCCGATAGGTACAATTAGTATCATACTAGTTGACCCGGGTCCGTGACTGTCACAAGGGAAAGGCACTCGCGTATTACGGTGGTTGCTGGCTAACCAATGCAGAGCTCCCCGAGCTAAGGTTTTGCGATTGTGTGGGTCCGGAAACGCAATTGTGCAAAATTGGCATAGGACGAAGTATGGTATTATGATTCTAAACTCAACACATTTACAACAAATTTTATATTCCTAATTAAAAATATGGAGTCAGATTGATCGTAACTGTTGTACTTTTGTGCCCTGTTCTATGTTGATTTCCAAGAAAATCTAAAATGCAGGAAATCATGCTGGTTTAATCAAATACAATTATTACAACAGTTTCAAGAATAAATTTTTCTGCTAATATTGCGCAGTCAATTCACAATTATAAATCTTAACTACTGCATTTAATCAACAGGCTTGTTGACCTCCAAGCAGGAGAGTACACACACTCTACATTCATTCCCATCAACAGTAATGTCACTAGCATTCAGATTTTGGGTAAATCAAACATTGTAATTGTTCTCCGTGGGGAGCATGCAAATTCAGACTTGAATGCTAAATGTTTGATGAAGAGTACTGTTTACTCCAGCCAAGAGGAGTCGTGATCACTGGTACAATCCTGATACCAGGCCACCTGATGGGGAAGAACGCCAGAGAAGGTACCTTTTGAGATGCCGAGACCAAGCAGAAATCAGCTAGTTATTGGACAAGAATCCGGTGTATCCGGTGTCTTAGTTCATGGCAATCTTAGAGTGTAAAGATTTTACCTCTTTAAATTTAAAACCGGCTCAATTTGTCATTGCAATAAGCTCATATTTACTTAAATTTGTAAAAAAGGTAATTAATTGCCATGGCAGCTATTTTGTTGGCAATACTTTGGCAAACAAGATACAAATAGCTTTTTATCGGAATGAAAGAGCAGTGTGATGCCAAAGAGGAATCTTCCAGTAAATTCTTTGACTGAAATGGCTAATTTAAAAAAAAATCTAATTTTCTCAAAAATTCCCCAGCCAATTTTTTTTCTTTCTTCACAGCGTTAATTCTGATGGTTATCGGACAACAACACTGCACGCGTCCCATTTCAGTCTCTTTTTTTCTGACTTTTCTTGGGCTAAAACCAAGTGTGCCTCCATCTTGCTGCAGGTATGCCAAAGGCATTCTTAACGACTCACTTCGCCCTGGAATGCCAGTGATTGTAGATGTGAGGTCAGAACAGTATGACTGTTAGATGAAAAACCTGCAGTATAATATTTTCTGGGACAAGTACAATTTAGAAAGAAAACAAATAAGAATTAATAATTGCCAACAAATGTGAATCATAACTAAGGGTCTTATCAGAATAAGGTCGCATTAAGTTCAACTTCTGGAGAAATGCTTCATTGCCCAAAAAAACAGGCAAAGTGATATTCTCTGTCCCAGCCTGAGGTGTTGGGAGTGGAAGATGAAGCTTCCCCAGATAAGCTGGGATCCATAGTGGCTCCACGAGAAGACTCCAGTATCATTGTCTCTTCCTTAAGCTCCAACATCGAAGAACCTGAATTTGTACTATGCATCACAGGCTGCCATCAAGATGAAGCTGAAGTAAGCTTTGAAGTTATAAAAACTACTGTCGCTGTTAGCTGGTGCTGCCAGTGTCACATTTCCCATCTATTGCTCTGACACAGTTGGGGTAATTCCACAGCTCCCAAAAATCTCTCTTGATTGCCTCCCACTCCCTCTGTAAAAGCCACAAACTCATCCCTGAGCCCAATCCATACAGCAAGGAACACCTCCCTGACAATGCAGCTCCCAGTTGTAGTAGCAAGTTTGAAGCTTGCTGTCAAAGCTTGCGGGCTGATCCCTGAAGCGAGAAAGCGGAGGGTGATGTGGGGGGCCACCTGATGAAGCAAGTCATCGAATACCCCGCTGGACATCCTAAAGTATTGAAAGTGATGTTCGTCGTCGATATCTCTCATTGGTTGTGTCTTCGGAAAAAATTCTCTGTCCCCCTGTCGTGATGTATTGAAGGGCCTCACAGATCACTGGAGTTTACAACGCCGACTCCGCGCTTGGCGCTTTCTTCGCAGGTACATCATTACAACCTCTTCCACCGTCGTCGTGTTTGTCGTTGTCCGAAAGTTTTCTCTCTGAGCTGCCCACTAGTGGATTTACTGCTGAATGTCCATGCTAACGCAAAAGACGCATGGAAGTATGCGGGCAGAGACGTTTTGAATTGAAAGTGGCGCCCTTCAGCGGCTTTTAAATGGCTGCTTGTGCTCTTAAGCCCATTCGCTCCAAAGGCTCTCTGTTGGTCACTATGACTCAAGTTAACTGATGTATTTGTTCTGAATCCCTCCGCCACCACCTTATGGAATGGAGGCGGCCATTTTACTTCCAGGTCACAACAGGACTCCCCCTTCCAATCAAGGGCAAGTGAGAACAAATAGGCAAGCATTTTTTCAGTTTGGAAAGGGATCCAGGTGGATGTACTCATACTCTGAAAAAAGGAAGAAGACAAGGGGAGGTAAGGAAAGGAGGAAGAATTTTTTGAGGACTGAGGCACACAACAGGGATCTTGTTCCTTCCTGCATATGCATTTAACAGCGAGAGGAAAAACATGTGAACTTTACTCTATGGTGGGGCAGATGACGGCGCTGCGTAAACATGATGGCTAAGCTGGGTCTGTAATTAGCCAGACCAATGAGGCCGAGCCTGGAAGAGGAAATGGGGTGAAGCGCACCAGTAAAAGTGCTGGCCTCTTATTTTCTACACCGTCGCAGCGCCAGGCCTTCCCATTTATTAACCTTAATTCCCTCTCTTTCTGCTCTTCCACCTCCTCCTTGTTTTCCGTCTTTTCCATTTTCATAGCTTTTTTCCACCGGGGATTGAGAGGATGAATCTCCGCCCGGGCAAAGAAAATTACAAATCTCACAACACCACAGTCTTCCTGTTACATCGAGGAGAGTCCAAATTAGAATATATGCCGCCCAAACAGATCCTTCTTCCAGTGAGGGCCGGATGGATCCATTGTGTTTTGGCAGAAGATTATAGCGGCATTACTGTCAGAAATTTATCTCAGCCAAGTGCTCCTGGTTACACGGAGACTAGTCATGGCCACATTTCCTACTGTTGCTAGGGAAAAACAACTGGAAAAAATGGCAAATGATTCAAAAGACAGAATGTGGCCGGATCGTGAAAGTGATATTTAAGCTATCAGGCATGGTGAATCTGGAATGTGGCAGTGCAGGAATTCAAACGTAAGCGTCCGTGACGAAACTTTCAGAAAGTGATTTCTTACTTTTTTGAAATCGTTCAAAAGCATTTCGCCCCTGAAAAAAAATGATGGTTTGAGCAAACGTCTAAATGCTTGAGTTGTTCCCAGGGACTTTATCCAAGAAGTTTCCATCTAGATTTTGGCTCAGACAAAATAACTGCAAAGAGAAAGGGGGGCGAGCAAGGGGCTAGATACCCAAGGGTACACCAAGTGTTTCAAAAGTCAACATATTGATTAACTTTAGGGAAACACAGAGGGCAAACCCTCCGCAGAGACAGAGCGAGTGAGGGAGAGAAGGAGAGAGGGCAGAGAGTGAATGTAAGAGAAAGAGAGAGGCAGCTTTTATTTCCCTTCCTACTTTGAAACATTTCTGTTCTGTTTCTGTTCCAACCACCTCTCAAATAATTATATGCCTTGGCTTGACTGCCATCGAGCAAAACCTCCTTTCTTCCGTAAGCCTGCTAAACAAGTTCTCAACTGCGTCCCAGACCTGAACTCGCCAAAAAAAAAGTGTTCTCTCGCACCAGCTGAACAACGTGATGGGAGGTAATCCCCAACCCCCTCTTTTACCCTTGCTTATGCTAATTAGCACTCCAACATCGTTGGCCTGTTAACTGCAGGATCCCTACTGCTATCCATACGGCCAGCATCAGAGAGCAGAGAGATGGATCATATTCAATGAACAGGATAAGTAGTGTGGGAGAGTATCAGATTAACCCTTTAACCTTCAGTTCAGTGATGCTTATTTGATGCATTTTTCATTTTAATTCCACACAGAGAGCGAGATATTGAAAGAGAGAGGGAGGGTGGGAGGCAAGAATGTGTACTATGTGATTACAGAGAGTGGGAGAGAGAATTTTGCTCTGCGCTGTCTAGAAGTTTACTGTTATTTGCTTTATTTCACTCAGATATTACTTCGGAATGAGAAATTCAGATATCCGTGGTGGTTTTGAAATATCCACTTTATTACAGCAATAAAAAGCCACCGGATGTACTTTCGGCAAATGTTCTCTTTTTAAGCAGCGTGCTTTCCTTAGAAATAGTGCAATTTTTGTCAGGCTTTGGGGCACAGGAACACAATGTAAGAATGTGCCGTCATTGTCGTCACATAGCCGAGGGCAGACAAGGCATTAAAATATGAAATGAACACATCATTGCCTCACACGTGTTTCCAGATGGGAGAGAGTCTTTAACCAACTGCACACCCTGTAGAGTTCTGGACATTTCCCTAACCTTTTTTCCTCGAGGCAGATACAACATTGTTTCATCAGCAGTATGTGATACTGGGCGCTCAGAGGTCTGCCCTGAGAACCACAAAGCAGTGATTTAAAGTGAAATAGAAGGCTTCTGTACACAGATTCAAACATACTAAATTTTATATTTTCCCTTTAATAGTTTCTAACAATCAATTCAGGTCAAGAGGGAGACTAGAGCCTATCCCAGAATGGAAATGAGGAGTAGCAGGAATGTTCCATGGATACACGTACAAACCCCAATTCCAATGAAGTTGAGATGTTGTGGAAAAGATGAATAAAAACAGAACACAATGATTTCCAAATTCTTTTTGACTTATATTCAATTGAGCATACTACAAAGAAAAGATATTGAATTATAAAACTTATAAACTTTATTGTTTTTTTTTTGGAAATATTTACTCTTTTTGAATTTGATGCCCACAACACGTTCCTAAAAAACTGGGAAAGGGGCACGTTTACCTCTGTATTACATCGCCATTCCTTTTTACAACACTCAATAAGCATTTGAGAACTCCCAGGTGAAAAAGTATTACACTTAATTATATTAAAAGTATATTTGTTGCATACAAAAGTTATTACAAATATGCTTTTGCAAATTAAGCACAAAAAGTAATATATTTAATATATACTTTTAGAAAGTGTACACTTTAAGTGTACTGAAGTAGTACACAAGTAGTGTTCAATGACTAATTGAGCACACTTAATTACACATAAAGGAGGCGAAAAAAACGTACACCATACTTAATACAGTCTGTAAAAGTATAATTCAAGTATAGTATTTTTTCACCTGGGCTGAGGACAATAATTGAAGAAGCTTTGTAGGTGGAATTCTTTCCCATTCTTGCTTGATGTCCAACTTCAGTTGCTCAACAGTCCGAGGTCTCCATTGTTGTATTTTGTGCTTCATAATGTGCCACACATTTTAAAAGGGAGACAGGTCTGAACTGCAGGCAGGCCAGTCTACTTCCCGCACTCTTTTACTACAAAGCCACGCTGTTGTAACACAAGCAGAATATGGCTTGGCATTGTCTTGCTGAAAAAAGCAGGGATGTCCCTGAAGAAGACGATACTAAGATGGCAGCATATGTTGCTCCAAAACTTGTATGTACCGTTCAGCATTAATGGTGCCTTCACAGATGTGCAAGTTAGCCATGCCATGGGCGCTAACACATCACCATACCATCACAGATGCTGGCTTTTGAACCTTGCGCTGATAAAAATCTGGATGGTCCTTTTCCTCTTTAGCCAGGAGGACATGACATCCATGATTTTTAAAAACAATTTGAAATGTGGACTCGTCAGACCACAGCACACTTTTCCTCTTAGCATCAGTCTATCTCAGATGAGCTCGGGCCCAGGGAAGCTGGCGGCGTTTCTGGTTAATGTTGATATATGGCTTTCGCTTTGCATGGTAGAGTTTCAACTTGCACTTCTAGATGTAGCGAGGAATTGTGTTTACTGACAAAGGTTTTCCGAAGTGTTCCTGAGCCCACATGGTAATATCCTTTAAAGAATGATGTCAGTTTTTAATGCAGTGCCGCCTGAGGGACTGACGATCATGGGCATTCAATGCTGGTTTTCGGCCCTGCTGCATATGTGTAGAGATTTCTCCGGATTCTCTAAATCTTTTGATGATATTCTGGACTGTAGATGATGAAATCCCTAAATTCCTTGCAATTGCATGTTGAGAAACATTGTTCCTCAACAGTTGGACTATTAACTAACACAATTGTTCACAAAGTGGTGAACCTTGCTTGTGAACCCTTGCTTGTGAATGACTTAGCCTTTCGGGAATGCTCCTTTTATGCCTAATGATGACTCTCACCTGTTTCCAATTAACCTGTTCACCTGTGGAATATTCTAACCAGGTGTTTTTGGAGCATTCCTCAACTTTCCCAGTGTTTTGTTGCCCCTGTCCCTTTTTTGGAATGTATTGCAGGCATCAAAATCAAAATCAAAGTGAGAGAATATTTCCAAAAAAAATAAAGTTTGTCAGTTTGAGCATTAAATATCTTATCTTCGTTAAGTGTGTTCAACTGAAAATAGGTCGAAAAGGATTTGCAAATCATCGCATTCTGTTTTTATTCAAGTTTTACACAACATCCCAACTTCAGTGGAACTGGGGTTTGTAGTTTCATGCTGGTTAACTTACTTGTCTGTCCTGATTTTCATCAAAGGGCCATAGAACCTGGTCAACCCTCGAGCCACTGCTTGTTTTCATGATTTATTGTCACAACCCCTTTGGTCTCTAGGATTGGGAACACATTCCGGTGAATCACTTTTCAGTATATTCCTGTGCTCAGTTTATTCGGAACACCTCCCAAGTCCTCTCCAGTCATCGGGATTGGGACTGCGTTCCCGCTAAATTCTGCAGTCCTGCCATCTGACAGTTCTGCTTGGGCGAGAGTACTCTCAATCTGGTTACTGCCTCGGGACGCCGCTGGCTGGGCACAGGCAGGCCCTACGCTCAAGGCTATGATCATCTTTCATCTGAACTGAACTGTGCCATTCGGCTTTAGGCTCCATCCCTCACAGTTACTACAATCAGAAAAATCCTGGTATTGGATTGTACTGACTCTGATTCTTGTCTGAATTATAACATTTTACTTTGGATGCGGTGAAGAGTTCATTATACACAATCAGATGATGGCTCGTTTGATTGTGGTCTCTCTTGTACACATGTAGCTTGTGCAGTGGTAAAATGATGAGTCCCTTGTGGACAAGAGCAGAAACACAGGTGTAGCCCCATATCCTACTTTGGCTCCTCTTGCTGTCCCTAGAGCAACACTCCATGGTGCTAATTTTCAATGGGATTGTCTGCAGGGACATCTGAGCTACTGGGACAGAGAGAGAGAGAGAGAGAGAGAGAGAGAGAGAGAGAGAGAGAGCGCAGACCACAAAATGTGTGACAATCCTCTAATATCTTCATTACGAAGCTAGGGGAATACTTCCTTACTAATAAATCCACACTGTCAGTGATGTTCTATTCACTTTCATTGTCCTTATACTTCAGTGAAATAAAACATGGAGAACATGTCTTTATCTTTGCACCTGTTTCTTTATTGTCTGCCTCTGAAAAAACAAGAAAAACACTCTAAGGCTTAGAATTGTCCTTTATATCCAATTTCACATTGCTAGGACTGATGTGAGATATGTATAGAATCATTATATCTGACTGACTTAATATTCAGTTGAGCTAAAATGTTAGCATAACATTATTGTGCTTGGAATTATTTGATTATTTGGACTCCAAGTTGCAAACTGACCATTTGTATTAGTATGTGAGTGAATGGTATGCGCATGTGCTCATTTACCACCTCTTGACCAAGGCATGGAATAAGTGAGTTAGACAATGGATGGGTGAAAGAATACACGAGTATTTGATCATTTTACTTATAAAACAGAACACTGTAAAAGCCTGTAAACACTGTTTAAAAAAAAAGTGTCTTACAGTGGCATAGCATTTTTGTGTGTGTGTGTGTGTGTGTGTGTGTGTGTGTGTGTGCAATGGGAAATTCGGCCACCTTTGCTGACCGTTTGAAGACCAGATCGGAGACCACAAAGCCCATATGCGGGATATACAATTGGGAAAATGTTCTTACAAAACTGATGCTGATGGCAGGCTAAAACCGAGCATCTCAAAAGCTGTGGTATTGATGACGCAATTACATATAATTGCTTCCTGAGATCAGCACTGTAATTATCTCTAATTACAACTTCGCTTACAATGGATGACACTGTTCTCTCAACACACATTTGAAGACATTTGCTGTAAGGATAGGCAATAATATTATCAGTCAATAAAAATGGCCGCTGACTGCTCCAGTTTGGCCTTTCTTGGAGCAGTTTTGGCAGCTAATTAAGTCGGGGCATTTGTATTTTTGTCTGCACTCCCCCTGGGAAGCGGTCATAGCCTAACAGCTATTATTTAAATGAAGCAACCATTAAAATAAGATTTGTAATGCATCCTCCTCAAATAGGTAGCATTTATGCAATAAACCTTTGTTACATTGTTGAGGGTAATAGCGTCTGGGTTTGAATTTATATGCTATAAATAACCAAGCACTATGAGGAAAAAAATCAATTGTCTGATGAATTCACAAGAGATTGATTCCAAGAGCCCAACTTGGGAGTACGACCTGCTTTTGAATGTTTTCATCAAATGTAGGTTAAAATAAAAACACAGCCAATTCACGGCTATGTAACAAATAGAATTAAACGGATTTTTCTTTATTTACACTTAATTTCTGTTGAATTTCACCTAGATCTATATTCCTGTCAATGTATTGTTGCCATGTGATTTCCTATTCTTAACATGCTAATTTAGACACACACACACACACACACACACACAAAAGTTGTCAGAACCTCATAAACTTTAGCTTAGTTGGTTACATTTTCATTATTATAGAAATGAAAGCATTTTAAGAATCCTTCTCACGATTCATCCTGACGGGCCAATTGTTTGAATGTGAGAGGTCACCTCACAATGACAGACACACTTTTAAGCAGAGGTTTTATTTTAAATGATCAGCCCAAATAGTACTAGCTCTTCTGTTTACACATGCGCAAAGATAATGACCTGGTGAGAGAGCAAGAGATAGAGAGACAGAGAGAGAAGGAAGGAGAGAGCAAGAGGAGGGGAGCGCAAAATACACAACAAACATGCCTTCTCTTACACTTCCTTCTTATCATTCCGTCAATGCTTTATGTGGAGTTTACATTAATGCCATCACTTACACAGGAGGAATGATGGGGTTTTCATTGTTTCCCAGACTCATTTCCAATCACAGAGGAGAAACACTGATGACAGGTCTGGGAGGTGAGGTTTGACAGTCAAATCGCAGGTTGGTACGGACAGGCCCCCTCAGATATAGTTGATGAGAGAATCACCCTCCTCTACACAAAGCGAGATCTGCTTGGACAGCTGCTTCTACTTTGAAATTCATGTAAGATTATTACCTGTCATCCCAGGACCTCCAAATAGATGGTGGTTTTCCAGAGCATATAATGCGAGGAGCATCTTTCTTCACCAGGTGGATTGGCAAGACTAGTCATTTCATAGCGCATAGTGAATGCTTGGGCAGAATTTAGAGCAGGCTTTTACCTTGAACTGCAGATCGCTCAGCTAATCACCATCGGCAGCACTGTAAATTTAGGCTAGTCCTTTTGCACCGGGGCAAGAGACATTTTCATTGCTTAGCCATTCCAACTCGATGGTATGAGGTTTTTTTTCTTTCTTCTTCTTATTCATCTTCTTAGTGAGGAAAAATCTGTATAGATTTTAGATGATTATCAATCATATTAGTAGTAGCAGCATCCAGCCATACATTATTTTAACCGATTATTCCTCCCTGGAGTTGCGGGGGAGTAAGAGCCTATCGTAGCCAACAGGGGGAGAAAGACAGGAACGCAGCCTGGACAGGTCAGCAGTCCATTGCAGGGTGCACACAAGAAAATTCCAGAGATAAGGCACATGACAAAAAGGGGAAAGGGATTCAAACATTCATTCTGGGAAGCAGGAAATGAGAGACATCAATAGATCAATGAAGGAAGCCAAACCGCAAAACTCACACAGACTGCTGGAACAGGGGAGGGGCAAATTACTAGGACGTGGGTTGAGACAATTATCATTATTTTTTTTGTCACAACCCTTGTGTGAATCCCAAGTGTGTCTCTTCGCAATTAAGCGGTATGCATGTCTATTAGGAGTATGTGTGTTGTGATTGGTGCATGTTTTGTGCGCTTCCCCCTTCTCAGCTGAATCTCGTCACTTGCTTATTTCCAAATGCGAAAGTGATGGGTATTTAAGCCTTGTTGTGCTTGTTGCTGAATTGTTGCTGAATTATATTTTTACAGAGATCTGGGGGTACTGTATATGTAAGGAAAAATTATTTGTCTTTGTCAAATGCAACCAGTACTTCAGTGGTTACAAAAGTTTCTTTGAAAGCTTTATTGTCATTATTTAATATGAGAAAGCTCTCAATCCTAATTATGGTCCAGGGATGGGACCGATTTCAAGTTAGCTGAATTCAGTCCAGTTCATCAGCTCTAATTTTTAAGAACAAACTTCCAATCCTAATCAGGATCCAGGACTGGGGCCATGTTTCTGTTAACTGTTGCAAGTCTACTCTATCAATCCTGAGCCAAGGCCAGGACTGGGACCAATTCCTTTGAAGCAATAACCCTCCTCTTTGAGAGCAGTCAAGTGCCGGCAAGCGCTTCAGCATCTGGTTGGTCACTGGAAGCCACTGGCGAGCACCAGCAGCCCAAGCACTGCCTGTTACGCCTGAGCTTATCTGACTCCTCGCCTGGGTTCCATCCCCATCATTACTGTACTGCTGCCAATAAACTACCAGTCGTCTGTCTCCACGCACCATTCCTGGTCTGGAACATACAACCCCAATTCCAAAATATTTGGGACAAAGTGTAAATTGTGAATAAAATCAAAACGCAATGACTTTCAAATAACACCAGCCAGTATTTTATTCACAATAGAAAAGAGATAACATAGCAAATGTTGAAACTGAGAAATGTTATCAACAAAATTGTGCTCCTTTCAAATTTGATGGCTGCTACAGGTCTCAAAAAAGATGGGACAGGGGCCTTCTTACCATGGTGTAGCATCCCCTCTTCTTTTTAACACAGAGTGGAGGTGTCTGGGCATTGAGGAGACAAGTTTATGGAGTTTAGCCATTGGAAATTGATCCCACTCTTGTTTACTACAGGCTTCGAGCTGCTGGAGAGTTTTGGGTCTCTTTTGACCTGACTTTTAATTTAATTATGCACCACATGTTCTCAATCGGTGAAAGATCAGGACTGCAGGCAGGCCAGTTCAGCACACGGACTCTTCTACTACGAAGCCATTCTATTGTAATAGCTGCAGTATGTGGTTTTGCACTGTCCTGCTGAAATACACAAGGCCTTCCCTGGAATAGATGTCATCTAAAGGGGAACATATGTTGCTCTCAAACCTTTATGTAGCCAGGTAAAGTTGTTGCAGAGGGGAGTGGTTGATCTGCTTGGACCCGTAGTTCGGAGGGGGGCGTTGATTGGGAAATAAGTGGCACAGGTTGCAGAGTCCTGTGAGTGACTTGGCTTTGTCTTGTTTGCGGAGAAGCGAGCATACAGCTGAGGTTGGGTTCGCTGTTTGAAGCTGCACATTAAGTGATTTGCGGAGGGGTAAGTTGCTTGGTCTTTGTTAACTTTGGTGCATTGCTGGGCAGTGTTAAATCTTTGTTAATTTCTTTTTAGTGGAGCTCAATGTCCGAGAGGCGCTTTGGCTTGATGTTGCGGGTTGCAGTTAGGGGTGCGCCGTTAAAAGGTACAGGTCGGTTTGCTCTCAGTGCGTGTGTTTCGTGTGATTTGTATATTGAATGATTAATATTGAGTGTTATGTATGATTTTTGGTTTGATTGCACGGGGTGCAAGGAATTCATTGGAGAATCTGCTGTATGGCTGGTGGGTCTTGATTATGTATTTTTGTTTTGGGTAGTCCGGTTGAAAGTAATTGTCATGGGGTTAATTGTTTTTTTATTTGTTTGATTTGCAGCCAGTGAGCCACTGCCTTGGTGTTTTTTGTAGTTTTACATTGGGCATTAGTTGGTTTGTGTTACTTGTTTGTGGCTGCTGGGCTGTTACTTGCCTTAAGGGCCCATGCAGGCTATTGAAAAGGGCCTGGTAGACTGTGATCCCCTCTTGACTGGCCAGGGAGTCGTTTGCTGTAACTCAGTGGGCTTCTGCATGTAGTGCCCAGTTTCAGTGTGCTATTGAGAGTCAACCAACTTTTTACTCATTGGTAGCTTTTTTTATGTAATTAAGAATTCATTTATTTGCTGAAACAAAGGTATATATTTATTAAAGTGCTGTTTCAGGGTTTTATCTGTTTTGCGGCTGTCGGACCCAGTTCGTCAGTGGTGCTTGGGCGCTACCTTTAAATACCATTCAGCATTCACGGTGGTTTTTAAAAAATGCAAGTGTCCGACACCAAATGCTCAAATGCATCCCCATACCATCAGAGATGCTGGGCTTTGAACTGAACGCTGATAACAAGAGGGGTGGTCTTTCTCCTCTTTGGCCCAGAGGACATGACGCCCATGATTTCCAACAAGAATGTCAAATTTGGACTCATCTGACCACAGGACATTTTGCAACCTTGCTACAGTCCATTTTAAATGAGCCTTCGCCCACAGAACACGGCAGCACTTCTGGATAATGCTCAACAATGGCTTCCCTTTTGCATGATAGAGTTTTAGGAGGCATCAGTGGATGGCACGGCGGACTGTGTTCACAGACAGTGGTTTCTTGAAGTATTCCTGGGCCCATTTAGTAATGTCAACGACAGAATCATGCCTGTGAGTGATGCAGTGGCGTCTGAGGGCCTGAAGATCACAGGCATCCAGTAAAGGTCTTCGGCCTTGTCCCTTACGCACAGAGATTTTTCCAGTTTCTCTGAATCGTTTGATGATGTTATGCACTGTTGATGATGAGACCTTCAAAGCCTTTGCAATTTGACGTAGAGGAACATTGTTTTTAAAGCCTTTCTACAGATGTAGACGCCTGCGGACATCGAGCAGCTCTTCTTATGGATGCAGTTGTACTACTTTATCAGTAGATGGCACCCCTGGATCAGTTAATGAATATGCACAAGCAAGCAGAGCTGGAACACAGTCTAGGGCTGCATTCCAATCCAAAATAAGATACTCCCTTCACTTCTTTCCTCCACTCGAGTGAACCCTCCGAATGACGTAGCAGGCGAGTAAGCGTTTCCCAAGCGAGGGTGAGCCATGGAGGGAACTTAGGGGGAGGTTTGAGGGAAATCGGATTGGAACGACCCTCGCTGCATTTCTTCTGCGTGTGGTCTTTGTGTGACCATGGAGCCGACTGAGTTAGTTGCCTGTACGTTTCACCATGACAGTTCACGCGGACTCTGTATCACATGTTTATGCCAAGAAGAAGACGGCGTTCTCGTTTGATTGCTGCAGCACTTGCGACTGTTTTATGGGAAAATAAAGCTGCTTTCACACCAGATGCGAAACAAATTTTTCGCATGACAGATTACATTCAAAGTCAATGCAAAGACGCGAATACACGCGTTTTCCACGTGTCTTTGCATTGACTTTGAATGTAATCTGTCATGCGAAAAATTCGTTTCGCGCCCAGTGTGAAAGTGGTTATAAGCTCCGCGGATTGCTGTAGGCTAGCTACAGCAAAAGTGAAAGAAATGTTACATGCTTAAAAATTATGCGAAACCAATGCCCCTCACCCCCAGACTTCGCTATTTGCATATGACTCTGTTGTAAATTACACTCTACTCAAACACAACTCTTGTGCTAATTTCCCTGCCATAATTCCTCCTTTTGCCAGCAGAAATAAAATGGCGGATGTGACATTTTTAACGAGGGAGAATGAGCGAAGCATTCTGGGCAATATCAAAGCTTGGAGGGATGTTTGTTGTTTGCTTCATTTGAAGGAGAATAATCAAGGGCTTGAGCAAATGAAAATGCGCCCTTCCCTCCGCTTAACTGGATTGGAACGACCCTACAAGTGGCAGCCATCATACATCCAGGATTTTTTGGGGATTCCTCCCTCGATTGGAGGGCGCGTGAATGCGACAAAGCAAGCATTTTTTCAGATTGGAACGCAGCCCAGAATATTGATGAGTTCACTCCAATCCCTGTTTTTCAGGAGTTGCATGAATTAAACTCCTCCGCGAAGCTTGATGTGCAAACTGCGCAATATCCTTGCCCATAGTATCTATCCAGCAGTTCAAAAAAATGATCCCTTGCAACAGAAAAATTTGTTGTCCACTGTAGCAACCACTTCAGTTACAGTGACCCAATGGTATTCCGTTCCATTTCCTGAGGCAAAAATTCGACATGGTATTGACACCATGTCATACTTCCTATCGTGGATTAACGCGTAGATATGTCAATTGAAGAATTTAGCTGTCTTTTAGAGCCTCATACAAGCTCTCACGGAAATCCAATCACTTTAATGGTGATTCAATGGTATCTGTGTGAAAGCCCAGCTGTAGTTCAAACCCACGTGAAATTCTCCTGGTAATTACCAGTTGGTTGACACAATTTTTTTTTCCAATTGCAGACTGTATAAGCTTTCCTTGGTAAGTGTAAGACATTGATTTGACCTTAAAAAACATTTTAAAAAACTTGAGTTATAGGGTTAGGTTGTATTCAATAAACGTTACGCAGCTCAGACTGATGTGGTAGCATGGGAACAAAAAACCTCCAGAACTGAGCCTGGAGAGCTGAGCTTATTTGCGGGATGGAAATGCGATTCTGAGATGGAAAACAGCAGTTATTCTGAATGGAACAGACAGGAGGGCTGATAGCATTGATACTTTAGAGGAGCAGCTCAATAATTCTTTTGAAAAGTGAGTTAAGCTGTCTTTGTATGGTGTAGCTCTATCTTACTTTTAGCCTGCTAGCTAACTAGCCAGCTATTTCTTCTTTTTGGTTTACCGGCGTGATCACAGAGCTGTCACATTGGGTAACAAATGAGTAGTCAAATACTGCAGTGTGCTTGCGTTCTCTTAACAAGGCGATCAGCTTTACAATTTTTACCGCATTCATTGAAACGGAATGGCTTGCATTTTCGCTCTTTAAAAGTGCGAACAGCTATAACTGTGACCTGAGTTATACTTGTTCCATAGAGGGTGTGAATGGCATTGTTACAAGCTTGCATTTCCCTGGGATGATCTGAATTGTAAACAACAAGCTTTCCGTCTAAATGAAAAATCTGACCGTAAAATAAACAGTTCCTCTAATGAGAACCTGTTCTTGCTGTCCATTTGTAGATAAATGGACAAAACTCTAATTTTTATCGCGGAGAAAAGGCATGTTTTTGGTTTAGAGAGGTCACTGGTGACCATTGATGTCCAGCTGCACCTATTTTGATAAACGCATGCTAGATTCAACCAGAAAATCATCCATTCAAATTGAACTTCACAAGTACAAAGTTGATTTGCATTAAAAATGTGATTATTTTATGAATTGAAAGTGCACCATTTTCGAGGCTCTGGGAGTTTGGGGAGCCACCTGGATAGCTATCTTATTTTGTTTATAAAAAGTGGCTCATTTAATATTTCATGTTCAGATGAGGAGTACTTGTGGTCTAGGAGTTTATTATCCCAGAAATGTATAATTTTAACCCCCAGCCATTTTTCAATCCTCAGAATTATTTTTTTTACAGTTTCATTGGTGAATTCTCATGAAGATTTTTATCCCCTCGGCATATAATGTAGGGGGATATGTGTCTGCCCGTCTGTAATAAAATCGTTTCCGGACCAGAACTCGAAAACTATACCACTAACAAACACCAAATTTGGTATGGAGCTTCTCCTTATGGTCTAGTTTTGCCTTTTGGGGGTTTCGGTCCGTCCGTCTGTCCACACAACCTGTAGGTTACACAACCTACAGCCGGGGGGATCTGCCATTGCCAGATGGCTCTTGTTTATGTTTGCAGCCCATTTTCTCGACCAAAATCATGAAAATATACTGAAATACGATGCAATTCTAAATGATGTAAGTGTTTTTTCTGAGTTCAGCCATAGTCGTCCTCTTTTTGAAGCTTAAATCTTGAATTATCAAGATATATATATATCAAGATATATCTTGATATATATTAACCCCTTTCTGCAGAAGCCAAATTTGGCTATTTATGGGTTACCCACTTTAATGCTGTATAATTCAAGATTCAAGCTTCATAAAGAGGAAAAATGTGGCTCAATTCAGAAAAGACACTTACAACATTTAGAATTACATTGTATTTCAGTTTATTTTCATGATTTTGGTAGAGAAAATGAGCTGCAAACATAAAAAATCTTCATGAGAATTCACCATTGAAATTGCAGAAAAATAATTCTGAGGATTGAAAAACTGCTGGGGCTTAAAACTTTACATTTCTGGTATCATAAACTCCTTGAGCACAAGTAGAATTCATCTTCAACATTAAATTCTAGATTACCTACATGCTATTAGCCAAATTATACAGCTACCCAAGTGTCTCCCCAAAGTCTCAAAATCATGTACTGTCAAATCATTAAAAAATCATGTATTTAACACAAATAAAGTTTTAAGCCATGAAATTTAATATGATCAAATGATTTTCTAGTTGAGTTTAGTATGAATTTATCAATATCAGTGCAGATGAATATCAGTGGTCACCAGTAACCTCTCCAAACACAAAACATGCCTTTTCTCCATAATAAAGTTCAGGGTTTTGGCCATTTTTCTTCAAAGCCAGCACAAACACGCATTAAATAAACTGCTTATTAAACGGTCAGAACATTCACCCTGTAATGGAAGCTACCAGTCCCCTCTTGTAAGCTCACGAACCCATTTCAACTCTTACAAGGAACAAGTACACCTCACTAACTCAGTAATATCGGAATTCTGAAATATACCTTATTTTAACAGAACAGACACTCCACTTTCAGGGAATATCAAACAATCCATTGCCTCTCCCGATTCAAAAGAAACGTGCAATGAACGTACCAGGGGGTCCATCCAAATGCACGGGCAGTTCGCGTTTTAACCAGGAAAAAAACCTCGACATTCAGCTTTGTCGATTATGTATAGATTCCAAAACGAAACAAAAAAAAAAAAAGTAGCAGCCCGACCTTTTTCATGAATCCCTCCTCCAGAGACCGATCCAGTAGCAAGAGCCCCCCGGTCCTGTTTAATTCAAAATAATTCCTACTGACCATATCCTTATCTCATTTAAATCCTGTAAATGTAACTGAACACTTCAAGGCCAGTTTTGCAAACCTGTTTTATATAAATCACGTCTATTTTAGCCGCGTAATGTGCATAACGTAGACAGGATACAACCGAGCCTGCTGATACGCGTAGGTTTGTATGCTCTGTGTTTGTCCAATCAATGTGTTTCACTTACTCTAAAATGTTTAAACACTCGGGAATTGGATAAGATACAAGCCAATCAATACATTGTTACCAGGGAAACTTCACGAGGGCATGAAGTGTAACTCTACAATTACGCAGAAGACCCTGAGTGTATGGTTGAGTGATTGGCTATCAACGCCAGTACTTGGGTGGATATAAGGAAGCGCTGGATTTGGCAATGAAGGAATCTACGCGTAAATCCACGGTAGGGAATAACAAATTTTTTTGTATGTGACAACTGTAATTGACAGTAGAATGTGAGAGAATCAATACCATGTCGATTTTTTTTGCCTCATAAAAATGATTTTTATGAACTACTAATTGGAATACTGTTAGCTCACTGTGGCTAAACTGGTTGCTACTAAGGATAACGATTTTTTCTGTGTCAAGATATCGTTTTTTTAAACTGCTGGATCGATACTATGGGCAAGGAAACTGACCAGTTTGCACATCAGGCTTAGCTGAGGAGTTTAATTCATGCAGCTCTCGAAAAACAGGGAGCGGAGTGAACTTCCCCCATATTCAGAACCGCTTTCGAGGTCTGCTTGCTTGTGAACATTTAATAACTGATCCGGGGGTGCCATCTAGTGATCAAGTACAGTAACAGCGTGCTTAAATTTGCAGGTCTATAGATGCAGACGTCTACATCTGCAGAAAGGGGTTAAGCATCAAACTGGGTAACCCATAAATAGCTTCTGCACAAAGGGGTCAAATTTGGCTTCTGCGCAAAGGGGTTAAAGTATTCCACAATTTTTTTATGCAAGCCTTCACAGGTTGGAGAGCCTCTGCCCATCTTTACTTCTGCGAGACATCCCTTTCATAGCCAATCATGTAACAAACCCGATGCCAGATAACTTGATTATTTGCTAAATGTTCTTTCAGCGGATTCTCTTATATATTAATTGCTTTTTCAGCCATTTTTTGCCTGTGTCCCAACTTATTTGATACCTGTTGCAGCCAGAAAATTTGAAATAAGCTCATTTTGTGGATAAAAATGGAAAATGTCTCAGTTTCAACATTTGAAATGTTATTAATATTTTGATTTTATTCACAATTTACACTTTGTCCCAACTATTTCAGAATTGGTGTTGTAATAAAAATAGTACTTAATAATAATAATAATATTAAAGGCTACCTGGAAAATAGAGCCACATAAACTCATGGAGAGGAATATGTCCTTGTCTCCAACCTCCATCGATTTTTACTGCTAAGTGCAAGCAAGCATGGACATCCTGCCAAAGGGCAGCCAAAGCCAATTCCCTAGGACATGTACCACATCTTTGAGGTTTTAGTACCTCTTGGAAAACCTGTCAGGGTCATGGCTTCTTCACAGGAAGATGCGCGGATCCTTTGCGGATGTCAGAGTTTTCTGCGGTCTGCAGAGCTTTTATCCCTCGGGTTGAAATCTATCTTTACATCTGCCAGTATCCACCAGGAACAAAGCTGCAGTACTCTTACCATTCAAGGCCCAGGCTGAATCAAATTGGAGAAGGCCAACACACTCCGCAGGCATTAGCTTTAACTCAGTAAAACACTTTTTGATTCCATGATTTGAGTGTTATGGCGTTGGTAAACTTGAAGGTCACTGTGCAA
The DNA here is from genome assembly GCA_029721435.1 of Gymnothorax reevesii. Classification (NCBI taxonomy): domain Eukaryota; kingdom Metazoa; phylum Chordata; class Actinopteri; order Anguilliformes; family Muraenidae; genus Gymnothorax; species Gymnothorax reevesii. The sequence goes on along the minus strand of CM056574.1, from coordinate 22,368,539 downwards.
TCTGAGGCCGGAGCCTGTGGACATTTGTGAAACTAATCTTCCGCCAAAAATACACATTTTGTTAGCAGCATTTGCAAGGCATGGTACCCATCTGATTTGTGGTGTGCAGAACACACCGAATATGCAGCACCTGTTCCCAAAGGTTGGAACAAAATACTTGGGACAACCTTGCCCATCTGTATTCTGGTTCCAGGGCACCAATAGGAACACAAAGGGGACATGAAACATGCACAAGGCCTCCCAAAAAGATGTATTAACATCACCGTAACTGTTTTCTTTTTAGAGGGTTGTGTGCCCACACTGCTGAGAAAATACCTATCTGTCTGCCCAGTGTACTGGAGAGAACATGTTGAATGTGTGCTCATTTTATAATCCCTTTTGAAGGATCTCCCTCTTGTTATTTCCAATTTATTTTTCAACTTATCTTTTTATTTGTCTGGGAAAACTTTCATGTATGACTTCACCACTCTCAATTGTTTAATAACAGTAGTTATAACACTAAAAGCAAACATAACTAATACTACAAGCAGAAAATTCAGTTTATCAAATTAAACCAATCATCAAAGTAAGTCATTGTACTTAGGTTGAATAAATAGTGTCTGGTCACAGTGCATACAACACCGAGCGACACGGAGAGAAAGAGACATTCTGAAAGCAGTGGCCAAGCAGGGGCTTGCCCTAGAGATACAGATGATTTGGTGAGAAATTGGAATGAGAGCTATATTGCAATTTAGGACAGTACACAGTCAGTTAATATTTAGCTTAATAGGATGCTTACTAAGGCATGACATGCAGCTGTACCTTATATATTAAAGGGGCCATGTCAATAGCTGGGCATGTGCAGTTTTCGTTGCGAAGCTTATCTTTTCCGTGGGCCGCAGGAAAGTCTGGCGTTCGGCAGTGCAAAGGGGGAGCTCGGCGATCTAAACGAATCCAGCTTTCTTTCATGTCATCTGCGCAAAATATTAATAAAGGAAGAGTGCTGCAATATTAGGCAATGTCATGGGAAGAAAAAACTTCCCGAGGCCAAACTGTGGCTTTGAGGAAGGAATCCAAATGTGGGACAAAGTGGACTTTTTTTGGGGGGGGGGGGGGGGGGGGGGGATAAGACATTTCATCCAATCCTTGCAAATACAAATGCAAATTGTGAGGAATTGGTGAGGTTAAAGGTTAAAATTAGGTTAAGGTTAGGGTAAACGCTTGGGTTAGGCATGCTTTGGTTTTGGTCAGGATCAGGGAAAGGTTGTAAGAAACACTGAAAAAATTCGAGGAAGTCAATGTAATGTCCTCACGACTTTTTGTTTGCGTTTGTTTTGTGTATGAGTGTGTGTGTATGTGTGTGTGTGTGTGTGTGTGTGTGTGGGAGAAGACGTCTGAGTGTCTGAGAGACGTACAGCACAGACAAGCAGTCTTTCCTTTCATTATATTTAATGCCCTGCATCGAGTCTTTCACGATTGCTGGTGAAAAATACCTTCTGTTTTGGGACACAGTCTTATCAAGGGGGATGTGTTGTGTTTAGATAGGAGGGCTGCATGGAGACGGAGTCATTTTTATTAGGCACAATCCCATTACAGCGCAGCCACTGCAGAATGTTCTCATCTTACGCTGCGGATTTACATTTTTTGAGTTTTATCCAGTGTGAGAGCACACAGCTCCAGCCCTGGCAGCTCAGGAAGTGGCACACACACACACACACACACACACACACACACAAACACGGAGGGGAAGCTGCTACTGAAAGCACAGGGATGATGAAGGTGACGATGATCTCTCTCATCCTCACAGAGACACAGTGAGGGAGAGACACTGAGTCTGCTGTGCTGGAAAATGCTTGAAAGGCCTGTTTTAGCACTAAAGCACACAAAGCAGTGAGTTTCCCTGAAATACGAGCAGGTTTGCTTTGCACTCTAATACGGGCATCTAATTTGCACTTAAATTAGCCAGTTGCGCACAGCTGATATTTTGTTTCCTTTGAAAATGTAAATTTGAGGCGCTTGGTGAATCAGAAATAGGTGGTCATAAGTACATAGGGCGACATCAAAACTCGTCAAAAACCCCCATTCATTTAAACCAATCGAGATTTGCCACGCTTGAACTTGATAATAAAGAGAAACGCTGACAAAAGAAGTGAACTTTCGATGTGCAATGCGAACACTGTGTCAGTCTCCCTTCAGCAGACACATGTCTGGTTTTCAAGGGTGAGGCCTCATTAACTTCATCAGTCTATTACTGATATGCCACAGCAGCTAAAAAAAACTTTGTTATGAGCTGCAAAGCAAAATGAAAGAACTTGATTGTTTCTCCATTTGTTTTTGGTTCAACAGTCATCCCCATTCTGTCATCAATCATTCTTGACCCTGAATGACCAGTTTGTTTCATAACGTTTCATTTTAGTGAAAAGCTGCTATACCATGTGACTTTCGCAGTCGGTGTGCCAGAAGGCTGCTTATCTCACCTGCAGCACGCTGCCGGGCTCATACACTGAATCACCCGACTGTGGGAACTGAGGCTACATGACCATTAAACCTTGTTTGCCCTTGTCAGCATTTTGTTGTGGAGTCAAGTTTTGGTAAAGGTTTGCCCATGTGTGTGTGTGCGTGTGCGTGTGTGTGTGTGTGTGTGTGTCTGTGTGCGTGCCTCCAAGTACCTGAGCATGTAGAACTTACAGTGCTCGTGTGTTTTGAAATTTGCCAAAGATGTCGTCAAATCCTGCTGTGATGCAGTCTGCCAGCGTGCTTCTCAAGTTAGGCTTCCTGAACCCGCTGCCTGTTATAACGTCTTCCCAATATCCATCAAGCACAGCGGGCGAATCGATGAATGATTTACGGCCACGTCGTCTTCACAGGGACAGAAATATGAATCTATCAAATTCCAATTTAAAGACATGAATATAAGTGATGGTTTTATTTTGTTTTTTGCCTTCATTTTTCTGAGGGCAAAACAGGTCTTGGGCACGATGACAGGAGATGCTTTGAACTTGAAATGAGATCGAATGAAGAAAATAAAGAAGAAATGAGGTGGATTAGCTCGCAATGCAAGGCCAAATATTTCCTAGTCTGCAACTGAGAAATATATAAGCTGAATTGAAGTAATTATAAGATGTATTTTGGAAAATAGGATTCAGAACAACTTTTAATTTACAGACCTGACCAAGCCAAGAAGGTGTTTGACTGGAGAGGCTGTATAAGTTTGTAAAAACCAGATAGATTTTTTGAAGAAATAATGAAGTCTAATTATAACATGCTCTAAGACTGAATACAACTTTGTATGATTAGTAAAGTACGCTAGCAACGCTATACATTCACATTGAATTACCTTATCCATTGTCACATACACATAATTACTTACTGTCCTCGAATTTATCTGAAGCTCCGCTCCTATCATTGCTTGTTACAGAGCACCTGTCACAAGCACCACTAGAGCAAACTCAAGCTTTGTTTCCACAAAGAGTGGGGCAATTCGACACTCATTGGCTAACTAATAATATTCCCCAGGGAGTGTGAATGGGGGCTTAGTTTAGCTTTTTTACATACCTTAGCCACATCAAACATTAAGATCACATTAACAGTAGTATTTTCAGTCCAACATTAACATTGTATAATGTTAGCAAACCTGGTGGACCTTTATTTTTCTTCCTCGCACAGGCACATTTTGGTCAAAAGTATAGCTAACCTATATTTTGACTTTGGTCATTTTCGGTGCAAAATTAATTGGCAACTGTTGCTAGCAAGTGAACCTGTCAGCAATTCCAGCACATCTGGGCATCTCTCTTGTTGGTTAAACCATGTTTAATTCACTAGCTTGCTAATCTCTATGGCTCATGTAATTAGCTAACTTTTCAGCAGTGACTTGCTGCTTTTTTGTCAGTCGTATAATTTAAGGCCTTTCTGAAGCTCAACAAGGAACCTTTCTTGTTAGCTATATATTTTTTGCTCTTATTTTTTGTTTCAATGAAGCATCACTGGACACTGAATATAGCCAAACAAAGCTAGTTAGTCACATTGTTTTCTAATGCCATTTGGAACATTAGGTTTATGCTGCTTGTCATCTTGTGGATGATGGACTTCATGAAGAAACATTTGGCAACAGCTAGCTAGCTTGCTAGAAAATGTGGGATGGATTTAATTAAATAGCTCACTAGCCTGTCTAATTACTATTATACCATATTGCAAATTGAACTAAAATTGAATTAATCCATTTGTAGCAAAGCAACGGCTATTTTGTGTGCATCCATTGACTGTTTAAATACTTCAATCTCTGGATCATAAAAATGAAAATAAGTAAACCAATGACAATATACTGTAAGAAAAAAATTATGATTTGTTTTTCAGAGAAAAAGTCAATATTAGTGTGGCCACCCTTTGCTCTGATTACAGCATTTAATTTTACAGGCATAGCTTTCCCTTTTTTTATTTCCTCACTCGCTGAACCATTCCATATACTCAGCCAGCCTCAAGCGGCCATTCGAGGTATTGTGATTTTTGGCTCTTCCGTGTTGGCCTCACTTCAGCACCAGAGGTTGCTGCAGGAACATAATAATTCCATCGTGCTGCCTTTCAACAGCTTGAACCTGTTCTATCTCAAACAATGGGCACAAAAATCAGTCAGTTGAGGGCATCATTGTCAAAGGTGCAACATCTGCAATTTATTTGAAAACCTTTTGATATTTCTGGCTAATTAGGAATAAATCCATTGCCAGATGTCGCTAAGGGATTCTGCACCTAAAATCAAAGTGCAGCAATCCGATCAGTGCCATGAGAACACTGTATTGTGAGAGAAATTGTTTTTCTTCTTAATTAATGTTGTTTTTTTGTTTGGAAGGGTTTAGCATCGAATTCTGAGGACAGATTTTCTATTATTGCAGTAAGTCACATCTGGGACCCGCAGCACCGTCTCTAACATGTGTATTCTGAAATTAGAAGGGTGAGAGGGAGAAAATTCAACACTTTTTTCCCCTCTTGTGTGGGAACAGTGACGGGCTGCAGTAATTACAGTGTTCCTCAATGCTTTCTGGTTGAAATTGGGATAAACAAAACATAACATGGGATAAACATTTAATTTATCTGAATGATCAAGGGCGTAATTTGATTTCAACCTTGGGGGGAGACACAGTACTGGCACAAATCCTCAGAAGGGCTTTTGGTTTTCAGATACCCCTACCCAAGGTAGAACAAAACAACAATTTTCTTATGGATGGTTGTACCAATTAATGCAATGCCAAAAAGACGGATTCGCTACGATCGAATCAGATTATGGCTTGCAGTTGAGTAGATTCACTTCACTTGGTGACTTTATTAGGCCAGGAATGTTCAGGTTCTGAGCATGTGCAGTGATTATGATTCAGCTCCTTACACTAATGTATAACTTTTAATTATGCGAGCTTTGTGTACTTCTTCTCTGTATTCGAAAGTTAAAGCTTTCTGCTGACTGCATTGCAGTCCATACCTCATTGCTTCAATGCTGTTTATCTTCACAGCAAGCAAGCTGGTAAATTAAAAGGAAAGCAAGCATTTCCCAGCTAAATTATTGTCTGTGAATTGGGAATTAATGTGTTTCACACTTTCTTTTTTCCAAAAAAAAAAAAAGTTATGTCCCCTGTCTTTTGTAATTTGAGGGTTTGGACATTGCTAACATTTCAGCTGAGCCACTGGCTCCTCTTCCTCTTCTTTTCTTTTGGTTTTGTGGCGAGTGGAAATAACATCTCACAGAGGTGCATACTACCACCAACTGCACCGGAGTATGTGGTAAAATCGGTTGAAGTTATTTTCTCTCTGGAAAAAAAAAAAAAAAACCTGCTAGGATTCCAATTCCCACTTTTCTCTAATCTACTCTTCCTGATACCCATTTTATGTCCAAACCCCCAAAAACAAAACAAAAAAGTCAGACATCTTATCTGGTCCATCATAATGATATCTTCATCATGTTGCCTTTCAACAGCTTGAACTTTAAACTGTTCTTTCCCAGTAATTACTTCATCTACTATTACTCTCCTGATTGCCTCTGCGTACAACATTTTTCCTTGAATTCTAGTTCTTTCCACTTAACTCGCCATTTCGTATCTTTCAGACTCCAGTGAACCTATTTAATGTCCTTTCCCATAGTGAAAATACACTGTCTGCCCTTTTAACAAAACAATATAGTCTTTGAAGACCCGTTAGCTCAATCTGGCTGTCTGACTAGGCTGGACTGGGACAGGAGAAGGGAGGGGGGAACTGGAAGGAGGACGGGGAGCTTAAGTGTGCACCCTTTCTGCGAGGTCCTAGTGCCTGCCTCTCATTTTTTCAACATAACGCAAGTTTTCAGTCTTTAAAGAGTGGATGGATTCGATGCTGCTTTCTGAAAAAGTGCAAGGGGACATGTCCCTCCTGTACCCCTTAACATTACACCCTTAGATCAAAATACAGGGAGGTAAAGGCACAGGGAGGGAGACAATTACTGTGTGTGTGAGAGAGAGAGAGAGAGAGAGAGAGAGAGAGAGAGAGAGGGAGAGAGAGCATGTCAGTGTGTTGGGGAGGGGAGGCTCAGCAGATACAAGAGCAAGAAAAAGCATCAGGCACATTACAGCTGGAGCACTTCTCAATGCTATAGCACCTGCCCGGGAGGGAAGCTGTTCTGGTGGGAGAGTGACAGGGGGAGAAGGAGAGAGATTGGGAGCGAGAGAGAACAAAGGAATTGAAAAGGGGGAGGAGGCCTATATTACAGGTTGAATTTTCAATTTACCATGTATTTTTTACCCACCCGAGGGCCATATGTGCCAATAGGACATTTTCATCAGTATTATTATCGTAATGACACATGAAGACAAGAGTGGGCATTCAGAAGAGAGAAGACTAACTCCAGGATTTAACCAGATAAGTGATTAGTCTGTTTCAGCTCTGCTTCGCGCTGTGTCGTTCATCAACACCCACTGCTGTTTTTCACAGCGCAGCACTGCCGGAAAGCCGAAGAACGAGGCTGGTGAAATCGCGCGTTAATTATACACCCGCGTGAGATAACATGACGTGTAGTTTTCAACGCAACAACCAACAGGGTAAAGGTTATCGTTCCCAATCCAAAGAGTAGTAGAAAGGTTGACTTGCTTGGATTTGTCACTTTTTTGAGATTTTTATACTTTCACCATGGATAAGTATCCCATTTATTAATAAATGCTCTTCATTAATTCTCTTTATATGTTGGGTTTGTAATTTGTTTGGAAAGTGTTATGTACTTTGTAAATAAAGTTTTTTTTTTTTGTATTGCTGTTGTCCTTGCTCACAATATGATCTGGTGTCAAGACAGTTTGTTTTATTCTGAAAAATAACCAAATGTTTTAATATTGTATCTGTTTCTGGCTTCCTGCCCCAATCGATCCGCTCTGTGCTGAATTGTTGCGCTGTGCTCTGGTGTCATGGAAAAAATTATCCCCCCAGCAAAAATTGTCCACCCATGTCACTTCCGTCACTGACTGTGCGTCGATTTCAGTTGCTTTGCTTACATGATTTACATACCTACTGGTGTGAAAGTAGCGTGGTGTAGGCCCAGTGGTATTGTCTCATTAACATTTCCAACAAATGGCCCACTGGTTGCTTGCCAGCAAGCTACAGACATCATTTGCCAGCAAGTAATAATTGCATGTGAATGCTACATTGATGCGAATTAGCAAATGTGTTCCCATAAAGCATTTTCCCAAGACTGATGTGTTACACTTGCTATAGCATTAAAGAGTTAATAATGACAGCAGCCAGCTGCCAGCTGACTGTGCAGTTTCAAGTACTGATGACAAAATATATCCTGTTTGTTATATTTCCAGATGACAGAAGCTAACAGCTAGCAAGCTAATCTTGCTGGAACCAAAGTGAGCTAGCCTAGCGTCATAGCTATCGAGCCAGCAATGTTACCCGACTACACCTATTGTTGAACATGTATATCAGTCTAATAGTTGAAGCGAGAGCTTACGCTAATATCTGACAGACTGGTTTTGTCGATCGCTAATTCCAGTTTAGCCAATTCAAGGCATCCCGCGTGTTAGCCAGCCAGTATTTCTTCGAAATACGAGCTGAAGTGAACAATAGCATATCGTCGACGTAATGACGCAAAATTACGTGCATTGATGAGTATTTTGTGATCAAGGCACAAGGGGGGTGAGGGGGGGCAGTTTTTTCTGGGAGTGGACGATTTTTTCCACAACACATCCAGCAAAAATAGTAGCCTTGCATATCTGCTGTGGAGGGCTCTGGATCGCCAGAGCTGCGAAGGAGAGGAAACACAACACAGCTGAGCCAGTGTAAGCACACACATTGGCTAAAGTGAAACCTAGCAGCTCTACTACCGTGGCGGACTGGGGACAAACCGAACGTGCATCTGGTATAATTTAGGGGCTTACGCTGCACGGTGGTACAGTGTGTCGCGTTGTTGCCTTACCACAAAATTATTTTGTGCTTGTATTTTTATCATTTGATATAAGCAAGAGCATAAATGCCTCATGCTAAACCAGACATCAAAAACAGACGAGCTATCGTGCTTTTATGCAATAAAACAAACACACACACACATGTACACGAACACACACACACAGAAAAATCTTATCAGCTAGAATTATGAAGCCGATCTTGGTCCTGCTCATCATTAGGTTTGCTGGTTGATGCTTCAGTCTTGTCAGAATTTGGGGGCTATATTCATCTCTGACTCAAATTGGTAAGGTTTTATACCAAACCGTACCAATTTGTCAAAATTCTCAAAAAAACTCTTGAGAAAAGACTTCACTTGAGCTGTCTGAGTCCCCTGAATTTGTACTTTTGTCTGACATGATTTTCTGGTACTGTAGTCATAATCTAGGAAATTTTGGTTGAATAGGGAGAGCAAAATCTTTGGGAAACTGCAAAAAAAACGCTTTTAAAGTGATTGTGATGTTCTTTTGAGTGGACTCTGTCACATCGCTGACCAACTTAGCTGAGCCTGCAAAGCAATATGGCGTTGCCTTCAGCAGTCGATTCACTCTAAAAATTATTATTTTTAAAATATTATTTTGGTCTTAAATGGATGTACAGAAAACCAGAAAAAAACTGGCCATTATTTTTGGCTTCAGTTTTCCTTTAAATCATATACCAGATATTGATGAAAGAATTATTCAAGTTGAAAATCTTTACTGATGTGTTGTACATTATTTAGTTTGAAAGATATTATACAATGTGACAATGGTCAATGGAAACCAGTGTCATCAACTTACTGTGGGCTGGATTGAAAATCACCCCGAAAATGAAAAGAAAACATTGAAATTACAAGCTTATCAAACTTGCCAAAATGTTTATCACAGCGACTCATAATGTGACTCAGTGGTGTGTATGGCCCCCCTGCGCCTGTATGCACTCCCAACAACATCTGGGCACGTTCCTGATGAGTCAGCGGATGGTTCCCTGGAAGATTTCTTTCCGGACCCGGATCAGGGCATTTATCGCCAAATACTTTCAGTTTCCATTTCCCGTGTAAAGGCTTTCTCTGTTAATCCAGCCCTCCTGAAGAATGAAATGCAGACCATAAAAAGGAGAGCAGTAAGCAGCGCACAGACTTCACCTGATTAGTTCAACAACACATGAGACGAACCATTACCAGCTCATCTTCACAAAAACAGGTAAGCTGACAGTAATGGGTGCAATTTTGTGCCCTTATCTGGACTTGCTTATTTGTGGTAGAAAAGAGGCAAATAGTTTTTTTTTTTTTTCCTCACAGATGATACTTAAAACAGTGAAATCTCGAGCCAACCAAGTTACTCAAGTTACAGGTAATCTCAAAATTACGACCACATTTCCAGAAAAGTTGAGTCGCTGTGTAAAATATAAATAAAAACAATTCAATCATTTGTAACTTAATATTTGCTGGAAAATTGTATAAAGGCTATATATCATATGTTAAAACTGAGATATTCAATCGTTTATTGTAAAATATGTTGCTCATTTTGAATTTGATGACAGGAACACGTTTAAAAAAAGCTGGCACAGGGGCATGTTTACCACTGTGTAACATCACATCTTCAACACTCTCTATCTGTACAGGAACTAGAAAGACCAACTGCTATAGTTTCGAAAGTAAAATGTTTTCACATTCTTGCTTAATATAGGATTTCAGCTGCTCAATATTTTTTGTTTCATAAGGTGCCAAATATTGTCAGTGGGTGACAGGCACACCAGTCTGGGATTACAGAGCCATGTGTTGTAATACGTGCAGAGTGTAGTGTTTGGCATGGTGTTGCTGAAATGAGCAAGGCCTTCCCTTTAGAAAGGCATCTGGATTGCAGTAAACGTAACCTGTATACCCATGCCATGTGTACTAATGCACCCTCATACCAGGGCCGGCGCTAGAACAGGGAATTGGGGGGGCACAAACACATCCATTTGTGACAAGAATTAGTCCTGGCAAGTTCTCAATCATTTTCCTTGATTGACGCGTTTTCCAATCATCATAATTGCCATCTGAAGACACGGTTTCTCTCCATATGCGATCCAACAGCGATGAAATCATGGGCTAAATTCAGTACAGTGGCGGAACCAGAACTGATAATTGGGTTGCACAAAACATCCTTTAAAAACAATTATTAGTCCTGACCTGTTCTCAGTCATTTTCATGATTAACAGAAGGTTCACTCTGAGAGCGCTCCACACTGAACAGGTGCTACTTTTTCTCCCCGATTAGGTAAGACGACAATCCTTCATTTGGATGCGTATTTGCTGTATTTTAGTCAATGTTATTCAAAATTGCATACCTGCGCAAATAGCTTGAGCCGCATGCTTTTTAGAGCCTGTTTAACTGCCGAGGTCCACTCTTTTTTTCCAACAATCTATGCAATACCGAGAGAGAAAGGCTACGTTTTTCACTGGAACACGGACCAGTTCAATCAACGCAAAGCATTGGTGTATTAATAAGTACATTTTTTTTCTGTACTAAATTTAGCCCATGATTTCATCGTTGTTAGATCGCATATGGAGAGAAACCGTGTCTTCAGTTGGCAATTACGATAATTGGAATACTTGTCAATAAAGGAGAATGATTGCGAACTAGCCAGGACTAATTCTTGTCATAAAGGGAGGTGCCTGTGCCCCCCCCAATTCCCTGTTCTAGTGCCAGCCCTGCCCCATACTATCAGGGATGCTCACTTTTGAATTGTTTATTGATAACGAGCCGGATGAGCCCTCTTTTCTTTAGCCCAGAGGACATGGCATCCATTATTTCCAAAAAGACTTTCACATTTGATTAGTCCATGAGCTCAAGCCCAGAGAAGAAGACACTGTTTCAGGATTTTGTATATGTATATGGTTTAATTTTTACATGGCAGAGTTTTAACCCTTTCATGCATGGAGGTCGCTACAGTGTACAGCTGTTTAAAAGTGTTTTTTCTCGATATATGCCTACAATTTTTGGCACTGCTGCATATAGTCCACTCTAGTGGATGCTATTGCATCATGACATACAAAAAATGCAATTGGCAGGTCATTGCAATGGGATAAAGTAGTAATTTATAGAATAAAGATAGATTTTTTTTCCCAAACCTTGTTTTACAACCCTAAAGATGTATAAAAACACTTAGAAAAATAATCCTGACTGAGTTTATCATAATTCATGCATGAGAGGGTTAACTTGCATTTGTGAATACAGTGACACATTTTGTTTATTGACAGTGATTTACAGAAGTGTCCCTGAGTCTGTGCAGTAATTTCCATGACAGAATCCTGTCTATTTTTAATGGAGTGCAGCCTGAGGACCTGAAAATCACAGCCATTCAAAACTGGATTTTGACCCTGTCCCATGCATACAGAGAGTGTTCAGGATTCTGGAAATCTTTTAATGATATCATGTACCATGGAGGATTAAAATCTCCAAATTCTTTGCAATTTGAAGATGAAAATGTTATTTTTAAATTGTTGAACTGTTTCCCAATAACTACTGCATAGGCTATTTACATATGAAAGACTTTTTATCACCAATCATGTTACTGACCTGTTGCTAAATAACCTAAGATGTGAGATGTTCTGCCCACGGCCTTCTTTATTTTTGAATCATGCAACATTTCAAGTTTTATATTGTCCTGTCCCAACCTTTTTAAAACCTGTTGCTGTCATCAAATTCAAAATGAGCAGATTTTATTCAAAAAACAATATAATTCATCCGTTTCAACATTTAATACGTCGCCTTTTTCCTATTTTCCATTGAATATATGGTTTTAATTAATTTGCAAGTCATTGTACATTTTACACAGCGTCCCACCTTTGATGAATATGGGGTTGTTATTGCTGTCATTGCAACACTGTCGTGTTACTGTTTGTCTCATAATCAGTGCAGTGAGGATTACTAGACTGCCATCGCAATTCTATCTCCAGAGGACAGATCTCAGGTGAAGAAATCAGACACAAATCGTCTGTGTGAATGTTTGTGGAATGAAACTTCTTACTTCTGCATCAGGACTCTGAGACTGGCTGACTGGTTTGGCAATAGACCAAAGCAGTCAATATAGCAGTGAATAGAGGCTGCACCCAGGAATACTGTACCCCAGTACAAACATTCATCTTGGCTAGAAAGACTGAATTACATGCAGTCAAACCCCAGGAGTCAGGGACAGTGAGGGTGGCAGACAGCACTGATGCTAATACCATAGTACCATAGGCTGGGTACAACTATGAGCGCAGGGGAAAGCAAAATTGGGACCAAGCTTGATTGGTAGGCCTGTCAGGATAACAAATTTTGCTGGATGATAAATTGTCCCATAATTTATTGCAATAAACGATAATATTGTCATTTCGGTCCCATTTTTCAAATGTAATGATATTCTACAAAAATGCAAATTCACCCTTTCAATGAGCTCCTAGGTTTTAGTGATTTTTTGTGCCCTAAGTGTACTGAGAATTCAATAAAATTAAAAAAAAAAACAGAATTATTATCCAATGTATATTCAAGCTAACAAACACATGTAACCTTTCATTTCTAAATCAAGTCGAAATTAGTCACAAGCTCCAAGCTTGTAAAGAATTTAATCTGCCACTATTGCACTCAGATAATAGTCAAATAATATTCATTGAATTTTGCCAATATATCAATAAAATCATTGACTTCACATTCAACTCCAAAATTATATCACAAAGTCACTTGCTCATGGGATTTTATGAATTTAGACTGCCCTGAATGTACTGTGTAATAGCAAAAATGAAAAATAAGAACATAATCACTATAGATACACACCACTAATAAATCTTTTTTCTTTATCCAATCATCTGTAGAAACCATCAATGAGTTCTATGAGTATTTTCAACTTCCAATTATAGACTAAAAACACAATCCTGACTCCTGGAAATATGCATAACATATTACGCATTACAAATTAACCTAGTTAATTAACCTAAGCTAAACGACAACGGAAAACAGTGTCACTAACTAGCCACATTCGGCTATATTCGTTGTCCAGTGACGCTCAATTTACATGAAAAAACAAAAGTGGAACTAGGAGGATGGGCTGAAGCACCTTTAATATTAGCGAACGATACCAATAACTTCTACCTTTACTACGCGATAGAAAAGTTCTGTGTCGTAGTGGTATCGTTCGCTAAAGGTCATGGATTATCTGGGCAGCTGATGAAATAACCACGATTTAGCTTTTGAGCGAGACGCCCAGCTGCGTTAGCACTGATAACCCGTGCGTATGCTGGCCACAGTAACCAATTAATTCAGCAACGCCAAAGTCAAAATGTAGGGTGATAATGCTTCATATTAAAGTGTGCGAAAGTGATGTAAGAAAATAAAGGTCCATCTGGTTTGTTGGTTGGCTTACGTAATGCAATTTTATGGTTTGACTGGCCATACTACCATTAATGGGAGCTGGCGAAGATGTGTCAAAGAGCTAAGAAGAGCACCCACTCGCACTCCCGGGGGATACGGATACACACTGAACCAACCACGCAACTTACCAGCCATGAACAGCATTTGTCTCGACGAGTTACATAAAGGCACGCAGCAATGTTCAGCCGTCAACCACTCACGCCGCTGAAACTTAAGCTACAAGACTGCTTCATCCTCGCTCCACTAGCCGAATGGGCTACACAAAATACAGTTATATGGACTATTAATTATTATTACTATACTAGAAAGCCATCAGTCATCTCGAATATTCACAATATCCAAATCGTTTATTTCCTGCAGTGTTGAAACTTGCCGCCGCAGCCCCTGCCCACACAGTGCGACATTTGACCGGCGTGCCTTACCTGGCTAATTTGAAAACGGAAGTTCTGTAGAATGTGTCATGTATAAGATCAAGTCAGTTACGGAAATACTAAAAGTCGGAATGCTGTAGATATGAAATCGGATTTTCATGACTGAAAAATCAGACTTTTATTTATTTTTTTAATTTTGAAGATAAAAAAGCGGAATTCCGCGAATTAGCGGAAAAATCACATCCCTGAGACAAACAGTGAGTGATTGACAAGACGGTTCACTCCACGGAGGCGTAAGGAACCGCGAGTAATCAGTCAAGATCAATGCACTGGAGTTAACTCTCTTGACATCCAATGTCTTTGATAAATGAAAATTATCGACCCCAGAAAACTTATCGACCTCATTTTTTGTTATCGTTAGATTAATTGTTTTATTGATTATCGCGACAGGCCTATTGATTGGAAATGGAAAGAAGCCACAGGTAAGAAGTTTGGAGAGGAAAGCGTGTATTTTTTTTGTGGTCTCAAGATCTAATGGGGAATCAATATTTTTCTTGGACATAGGTGCGCAAGGGCCACACAGTGATCAAAAATTGTTGAGAAGTACTGAATATTCAAGTCAGTTGAATATGCCATTCCACTGGTAGGTTGGATGCTATCGGTTCACAGGATAGAGGAGGCTGGAACAAGCACTGAATTACAGGTTGGCGGAATTTGGGGGGATTGTTGGGGGGAGACAATTTTGAGGGAATTATGAATAACTTTGGGGGAATTTTATGGAGACAGCAGAGGGGAAGATTATGCAATGCAATTTATGACTCTGGAGAAAGAGATAAGATATATGAAAGGTAAGGAGTGAATTAATTCTTAATCGGACACCCAGTACAAGCTTGTATTTATGAGACAATTTAGGAGACGATCAGCACTAGCTTACATGTATAGATATATACACAAGCTCAATCAAACGGAATGTGTATTATAAGACAGGCTGTTCAGACATCCAAATTAGTACATAGAACAAGGAGAACATCTTGAAGTCAGCTGAACTATGGCCTATAGTACGCTGAGACAAAGAAATGCAACTATGGGAAGAATATCAACATCAACACATGACTGTATACAATCTCTGAACCATTACTAGACCATTAGGCCTATAAACCATTGCGTAACCCAAAGCTCTAAAGCAGGGGTCACCAACCCTGTTCCTGGAGAGCTACCATCCTGTGGATTGTTACTCCAACCTTAATTTGTCACAACTGATCCCACTAATTAGCAACTCAACAAGGTCCCTGGTTGTTGAATGAAATGTGCTTTGTTAAGGCAGCAGTGAAAACCTACAGGATGGTAGATCTCCAGGAACAGGGTTGGTGACCACTTCTCTAAAGCATGACTAACAGGACTCAGAGTTTGATAAAAGTGATCATCATAGCAATGAGCAAAATACCAGTATTGTAAGACTTTGCACGACTTCTAATTGAACACACAAATACAATACAGTACATCAATACCATCAGATGAGGATGCATACATGCAAAGATGTCAATAAGACAATCAATAACAATGTCTTCAGAATAATCATAAGTATGTAGATCCCTGATTCAGGTACTCTTTTCTTCCTTGCGAAAATGCTGAAATATTAACTCAGTGCAGTCCTAGGTTGAAGGGATTGATGGATATTAGAAGTAGATCAGCCCAATTGTCAGCTTTCATGAGAAAATTTCAACTGTCAAGAGACAAATGTCATCTTTCAAATTGATATCAATTCTCACTTAAAATTCTTTCAGATAATTTTATTATAGAAAACTTACGCCAATAAGAAAAACAGTCAGATTAATAATTAGAAAAATATGTCACGACAAAAAAAATTGTATGAACATCAGATGGTCACACTTTGGTCTTAAATATTTTTTCTGTGATTCAAGGTTAACAGCGAGCCATCATGGTTGCGTATGAGGCTGATGCGAACTACCGCCACCTAATGATGTCTTTTTCAAATGACACTTTGGCATTTCTAAAGCATTTGTTATAACTTCAGGGGCTATTTCCGGGCAAAATGGAAACAATGGCGCGTAAGCTAATGGACAGGATAGAGCCAGGTGACTACCTTGACTGCACACAGGTTGCAAAAATGGTTTAGGACCTAAGCCAGCAAAAAGGACTATAACATAATGATATGTTGATGGACTGTCTGTCTTCCTCTTGCAGGTTTGCGATGGGGAGGTACAGTTTTCACTACAGACGGATCAGAGAAGTCAATTCTATCCAGGACTTACAAGATGTTCGGTTTGGTCATCGGTTCCCTCGACATGGACTGAAGCTCCTCCACTGGCTGGCAAAAGAGGTAATCGAGTTTGACAATAGCTGGAAGATGCAGGCCAAGCATGACCCCAACAACGGGGAATTTGGGTTTCACCTCTTTCACAATTCTGAGGGGATCCTACCCCCTCTCACCCCCCAGAGTAGGTACTTTGAGGTGGGGAACCTGAATTCCCCTGGCGCCCAAAATCTGCCGTTTGCGGAAGATGAGTCAAGCAATGGTGAAAGCAACAAAGACCGCATCATTCTGAGGCTGGATCCCATGATGATAATCGGTGAAGTTTACATCACTGAACATGTACGTAACAGCTTAAAATTCAGTGCTAAAGATACTTATCTCCTCAGCAATAACGTCATCCGGTCCATAAAGAGACTGTCTCTGGATTCTTTCCTAAGATCGGCTGGGTATGTACCAAATGAGAGCATTGCCATCAACATCCCAGAGGACAAAAATGGTGTATCTACAGACAGACGTCACCTTCTAGGGCCAGATTACAGCCAAAGATATGCCCAAAATGATGGTGATGACAGCATATGCTGCAACTGCTGTATAATACTGTAGACTTTATGAACGTTTGAGAAGAAATGCAGCTCAGGATGAAATACTGTATGACGGCATTATTTCGCTCTAAATGGATAATCCATTCATTCACTCTGCCGGGTGGATACCAGCAATTGAAGACCTGTGTGCAAGAAGTATCCAAGTCATAAATTAACGCTTTTGAGATTTTAGTGGTCAAAGTTTTCATACATGCCGCAGATTTTTTATTTTTTTTTAATTTAATGGTAGCATATTATGGACCCCATTGCTATTTCCAAGGACTAATTGTGAGGCATCGTAACCAAATGCGAGACCAGAAAGTTTCAGCAAAAATTTGTTTTATTGAAGCTGGGGGGTTAACCCCTACAGGGCAGAAGGCAACGGTACAGAGTCCACAATCCAAAATCAGAATCCCAGGGTCATAATCCTAACTGTACACAAGGCAGCAAACACTAAACTCAGAATCGGGCAAAACAGGTACGGTACACGGGCAGAGAAGTATCAAAGAAAAAGCCAAAATCAGAATCTGGGACATTCCAATCAGAAGTATAACACAAAGAGCACAAGGCATTAACAATCGCAGCACAGGGAAAATGTTCTGACAAGAGCTGTGAGTGAAATGACTGCTTAAATACACGTAGGGGAAGTCACATGCTATGATAGGGAGCAGGTGAGCTGGATGAGACTAATTACAAAGGAATGAATATGGTGAAGTTCCTGATTACAAGAAATTGGCAAAAGAAAAAACGAAGACAAACATATGGCTCCAGTAAGGGAGTTCTAAAGTGCACAGAGTGAGAGGCAGAACAGTGATTAGCAAGGTGCAGAAAATCTGCTGAAGCACAGCTAAGTAAATTGAGTGAAGGCAAGGGGTGGAGACTAGAGCAGTGCGAGTGCTGAGAGCTTGTTAGTCAATTAGTAATGTGCAGCTATACAATCCCTAGTGCTTGTTAGTAAGTTTAACTAAAACAACAAAATGTTAGTATTGATGGTAAAATAGAAAATCGAGGTGATGGAAGTAAACGAGATTGGAAGGAATGGTTGAAATCACAGGAAATTGTCGCATACAATACTGGGCCAGCGAGCGATCACAAGACAAAAGACCAGACGGGGGGAGACAAAGTGCAATGCATGGTATGAGACAAAACATGGACCGGAATATAACTGCAATGTTGGAATATGGCAAACAGACTAAGACAAGGCAAAAACAAAATGTGGCATGGAATCCGAGTCACAAAACAAATCAAACTCAGACAAAGCAGAATACATAATCAAACATGGGAGTCAGGGCAGAATCACATCCAAAACATGGTCAGGCAGATCAGGATCATAACACTAAAGAGCTAATTGGAGATGACAAACCCCTCGAACTTCCCCCTTATTTTATTTATTTATTTATTTATTTAGGAAAACTACTCATTTATTAAGATGTTAATAAGAAAGTTAGTTTTGGACTAAAGAACTTTATTTCTGCTTAATACCTGGACTTTAGCACATTTACCACTCAGTGGACAGACTTGACTACTTTTAATAGATGAAGCTAACTTTCCAGCTTCCATGGTTGCCATTTTCACAGCTAGTCACACAATACATTAAAGGATTTTGATTGACAGTCATGTAATTTTATGGACTTGGGTATTTCTTGCACCAAAGTTTAGTGATATTGACAATGGCAACACACACATACACAGGACTTCAGTACTTTTTCTGAGAAAAAAATCTTTGGTATCAGATGATGCTCTAGCCATTGTGGCTTTTAATACTGGTGTCAGCTCATTTTTTGCAAAATGTGACTTAAACTTTTTTGTGCGCAGGTCTTCAATTCAGTGTTTTTTCAATTATGTTATAATTTTTTTAACATTGTCATAACATATATGAATAGGAATCCTTTTTTTGTTTTCTTCCGTTCTCAAAAAGTATCCTTGGACCATGTTTATGTAGTATTTCCCTGTGATTTGGAAGAACTTTTTTTTATCAGGATAAGTGTGAAATGTAATACATTAATTAAATTGTGAGAAACAATTTTCTGATTTCTCTGAACATCGTGTTGTATGATTTCACTTACCTTCGACCAGTTGCAAATAAGACACTAAGATCTGATTGCTAAAACTTCACTCAGATTGTCGTCAGTAGAAATCTATACATTCAAGAGTTGTAGGGAATAGCACTTGAAATGTATGTATTGAAAGAAGCAAAGGAATTTCATATATGCATGCAGATGGGCTTCATTTGTGTATATTTTCACAGCAAGCGAAACAAAGGAGAAATGAAATCAACTGAACAATTTAAGAATAAAAATTCATGAAATAATTCAGTTGTCCTTGTTTTTTTTAGTTGAAGTTTCAAAGGAATTGAAAAAACCAAAATAATTCAAAAATATTCCAGGAAGAGTTAATCATATTTTTTGGCATATTTACCTCATATGATTAATATAAAAGTAAACTGAAATACTTCAGGAATAAATCACAGGCATTTCTGCAATTGAAAGAAGATAAAAAAAACCCTAAAGAACACCACAGAAGGGTTTGATAGCACAGCAGCCATCCAGTTACTCTCCAAAAGAAAACCTAAGCAGGTGCGCAGGGTGTTATTGAGGATTGCTATTTTTAACAGTCCTCTTAAGTTAATGCCTCTTCATTGTGGAGTCAGTTTTGATTGCCTCCTGCAGCCTATGGCACACATGCATATCACATCCCTCAAAAATCGGAGAAAGTTCAGGGGCGATGCTGCCTTTTTCGCTTGTCGAGACATCCACCAATGTTCTAAGGATTCTGCAAGGGTGGAAGGCCTAGGGAGCATTGGACATGGCAGGTTGTGCTGTTGGAAGAGGGAGCAAAGATCTCCAAAGAGAGAACTTTTATTTGCCTGCGGTGAGAGACGTCCTCCGAGTCTGTACAGAGTCGGCGGTTAGTAATACAGGGCTTCAAGATCACAGCAAACGAACTGAGGATGTATGTGCAGTAACATATGAGTCAACCGAAGCCTCCACCTGACCTTCCTTGCCCAGATATGCCAGTAAACTACACAACGTGCATGTGGGAATTATGAAGTCAGTGGTGATTGATTTATCCCTTTCATACAGGGGTATGCAAACCTCTAGTTCAAATGTCAAAGGTCCCCCATCATGTCACAAGTTGCAAAGCCTATTAGTGTTTACATGTCATTTTAAATTCTGTTTCAAATGGTGAAGTGACCATCCAGAGGCAATAAGGACTGATCAACTTCAGATTTTTAAATGCTTTATAATGGCTACTTAGCTGGACTTGTGATGGCTGGTGAGTTTGAGACGCCAAACGCAGTGGCCAGAATAAAAGGGGAAAAAGCAGTTGAGAGAGACAATAAAATAAGAAAGCGAGGCTCACGCTTCCAACGGACCTAGATGTCGTCCGAGGAAAGACAGCAAGGCGAGCTCGAGAGGACGAAAAGAAGGGGAAAAGAACAAAGACTCCCTTGCTGACAAGAACACTGACCAACTCTTTTACTAGAGACCTTACCGGCTAAAGTATAAACATGACACTGACACTCTAGCAATGGAACTGAGGCTGAACTAGAGCTTAAATAGAATCCAGGCAACGCCTCCAATTAATGCCAGCTGGCCCAGGAATCCGATTGGGAGCAAAACGATATCGTCCCAGACGAGAGCAACAAAGAAAGCTCTCAACGCCTCCAAACCATGACAGGACCCCCGTCTTTTAAGGGACAGCTCCAGAAGTCCCCAAGGAACCCCGCGCACGAAACTCAGAAATTTGCGAGGGATCCAGAATATCCCGCGAAGGGACCCAGCAGTGCTTCTCGGGACCATTTCCCTCCCAGTCCACAAGGAACTGGACCCCAGGACCAGCACGCCTCCCGGCAAGAATGCAGCGCACGATGTAAACCTGCCCCTCCCTAACCATTCGTGGTGGCGGCGGAGGTGTGGCGGCAGGTGCCAGGACGCTAGTGCTAACTGGCTTAATGCGAGAGACATGGAAAGATGGGTGGATGCGTAAAGATCTCGGGAGCTTTAACTGGACCGTGACTGGATTGATCTTCTACACAATCTTGAACAGCCTAATATAGCGGGCCGCCAGTTTTCGGGATTCAACCTTCAAGGGGAGGTCCCGAGTAGACAGCCAAACTCTCTGACCGACCCGATAAAATGGGGCCAAACAACACCTATCAGCAGCAGATTTTTGTTTGAGCCCTGAGTGCAACAGAGAAGAACGGACCCTGGTCCAAACCGACCGACTACGTTGAATGAAATGGTTGACCGAGGGAACCTCAGAATGATCCTCACTCTCAGAAAACAGTGGGGGTTGGAAGCCCACCTGAGCCTCAAACGGGGAAAGACCCGTGGAGGAATTACTCAGTGAGTAAATATGCCAAAGTCCAACGCGTTTCAGCCAAGTTTCAAAAGTGAGGAAAGGTGCTCAGCAGTAAAGGACAATAAACATAGAAAAAAGACTTTTACCTGGGTACTTCAAAAAGACTACTCAAAAGTAAAAACACTGGAGCACACTTTACAAATCTGCACGTTTATTGAGGGGAAAAGATGACTGATGTTTCGACTTGCGTCTTCCTCAGAATCCTCAGAATGACGTAACGCCCTGTAGGATCATCCCCGAAAACCCAATAATATCCAACATATTGGATACTATGGGGGAGGTCTCGATCAGTTCGCAAGGGGCCAAATCAGGATCTGTAACCTCCGCTCACTAACAGATAACTCGGGTGACCATTTCCATGACACCAAAAAGGAGGATATGTGGCATATAAATAAATTACTACGGTGTACATAGGACTCTGGTATACTGTCATTTATAGTACAATTTTGAGTGGTTTAAAGATGATGTTTGTATAGCTGAATAGGAAAAAATATTAATGAAAAGTCAAAGAGTGTTTGTTCACATTTGTATTTATTCAATACATTGTGGTGTTCAAAAAGTGACCACTGAGATGAATCTTTTTAAGTGCAGAGTGCCACAAAGCATAACATGTCATGTGTGGACTTAAGTGTAAATAAAACAAACAATTAACAGGTAACATATATAACATAATTTAACAAGTCACTATAAAAATCCAACTGGGCATGTTGGATGCCTTCATCAAAGTGAAAATACCTTACCACGATGGGAAAACACTTGGTTGTTCCTTTATTTGAGGAGTCTGTTGCCACGGAAAAGGATTGTTTTTTTTTAATGTAGTTGGTATGTAACTGTACCTAATAGGGAGCGATGACGTTCTCGCACAATGCCTTAGCTTTTGTTCAGCCGCAGGTCATCCCTTTAGCTGTGGCGAGTCACTGAAAATCTCCTGGTCCACTTTCACGCCGCAGTCTACACTTCTGTAGGACTGGTGATAGCATGGTACACCTTGCACAGCTCAGCAGCGGTTATTTTGTTATCTAGGGGCGACAAAACTTCGCAAAAAAATGTCCTCATTGAAGAGGTACCTGCCGCACGTTTATTACTTTTATGTTTATCCGTACCCGCATGCCGTTCAATTGCAGCTTTCCCCTTACTGCTTACGTCGACATCACACCGACAAAGTGTGCCGAAGCCATGGAATGAGTCTCGACTACTTTTCGTTATAAATTCATGCTCTTTTGTCCTTTCTGAATTAAACGAGGTCTTGCATTTTGGCATGATGCTAAATTTCTGTCAATTCTATGACGTAGCAGCACATTGACCCTTGTTTACTTTATTAACCAATGACAAGCAGATTCTTATCAGACTGTGACACCGCTCTTAGCCAATAATTTGATATGTTACTGCGTTGGATGCATTTTTTACCTCCGCCGAGGAGGTATATGTTTTCGGTGCTATTTGTTTGTTAGTTTGTTTGTTTGTGTACAACATAACTCAAAAACTTATGGCCGGATTTTGACGAAATTTTCAGGGTAGGTGGGTATTAACTCAAGGAAGTGGTGATTAAATTTTGGCATATCTAGGCCAAAGTACTGCTGAGATATACGCCAGAGTTCAAGATTTCAAGTCTTTCCAATGGGCCGGAGTTCCAATTGCCGTGCTTTTGGCTTTGCTGCCCCCTGGCGGAGGTTCTGCTCTCTCTGAGTGCTTTTCTAGTTTACAGTCTATGATTGGCTATTGTGCTGCAGCCCAGAAAAGATGAAAAAACTCCGCTCTTCAAGCCTAGTGCCTCAAAAAGGAGGACAAATACGCGTCCGGCTTGATGCTGCGCCGGACGCCGGGCAGGGCATTGAAAATCCGGACTGTCCGGCCTAAAGCCGGACGACTGGTCACCCTACAGATAACTGGGCCGATCATCACAGCCAAATTCGGATTGTTCCCTGATTTTCGGGAAGGCCAGTTTGGGGCAAAATCTGACCAGAATTTCCTGTAGTGTGCACCCAGCTTAAGCGAAAAAGACTATTCAGATGTAGCCCTGGTCAGCCATGGAGTGCATTGAAATTCTCCAAAGAGCATGCAACCTTCCTTGCAAATGGACATGAACCAGAAATAATTTGGCCAGCAGCTATGACAAGGAGCATGGAAATAGTCTATTTTATAAGGGAAAGACGGTAATTGGCTCCTTTGTTGCTTCCTTAAGGCAAATGAACACTGAGCCAACCTTGGAGGAAAGGGAAAATTGAATATGGAACCTCAACCTTTAGCAGCTGTAACGCGAGAATACGTCATTTGTCGTAGAGTTTTCCGTAAAATTGCGACGGCTCTCTGAAGTTCTTCATGTGCTTCGTTATCGAGCTCATGAGGCACTAACACAAGAAGAACCGAAATTTTATCACAACTAGAACCGGCATGAATGGTCATTTGGACCGCTAGGTTCAAAACATTCTAATCCGTCTCTCTGAGCAACCAATTAAGCAATAAATGCATCTCAAAGGAACAAAACAAAACCAGCATTACGTTTTAACAAGTGTAATAATTATACATTTATGAATATTTAGGCAATAGAATTATATACAATTAACATGAATTAAGCTGCTTTCACATCGGACGCGAAAACAAAATTTTCGCAAGACAGATTCAATTCAAATTCAATGCAAAGACGCAAATACCAGTGTTTCGCGCGGATTTGCGCCTTTGCATTGACTTTGAATGTGATATGTCGTGCAAAAAATTCATCCGCGTCCAGTGTGAAAGCGGCTTTATTGTAAACATTCACAACGATATTTTTGGGGAAAGAAATACTAAAACAATTCAGAACGACAAAAACAACCATTAAAACATCTATTTTGATTAATATACATTCGGTATCAACATTTATAACAACATTACCATATGAAATATCTTATTAATTATGAAGTAATTGATTGAACAATGACACGGAATTAGAAAACAATAGGCAGGTGCTGAACTTTTTTTCTGATTACCTTTTTATTTATTGGCGTTGCGTAGCATTTAGTCTACTCGTAATAGTCTGCGCAGGTGACCTCCATTCTCCCGGTGCAATTCCCATGGACGAGACTGAAACATCTGCAGCAGGTGACGAGCGTCTAATTTTGTGAGCAGCTCCTGCGGACCTGGCACTGCCTCCGTTTTGGTGCCAGTGTCTCCCGGTGCTGCTGGCTCAAACTTTTTGCCAGTGCTGCCCAATAAAATAATTCTACTCTACTCTACCAACTCAGACAGTGGCATTGGTTAGTTGCTAGGCAACCAAAAGATACATTTTTAGAAAAAAAATAACAGCCGCAAAACTGAACGATCAGTGAGACCACTAATGGCAGAAATAGGTAGATTTGGTGATATTTTATGCTGCGTAGGTGAAATCTATATAAAATCAATTGCACGTTACAATATTAACACTTTCAGGAAAAGTCAGCGACCCTCAAGGTTGTGTTCTTTTATTTTGAAAAGTTATGACGCAAACAAATTTCAAAACCGTCAAAATGACCGTCATGGCGGTTCTAGTGTTAAAAGAAAGGACATCTCAAATATATCCCAAGATACCTTTAAAATCTCCCTTCAACTTTCCCTCCACCATTGTGACGTTTTTATAGCGAAGTCAAGTAAACGCGGAGAAGAAAGGAAAAAGAATTCCTATTTAAGAGAAGTTGGATGCAGCCATGCTTTGAGCTTCAGGTAATCCCAGCATGCCTTGCACTAGAGGGAGGATTCCACTTTGGATACGTTGGCCAATTCATCACGAGGCACACAAACCAAACCATAGCTTCCCATATAAAAACAAATTTGAACACAATAGTGTGATCTAACAGCTACACAGCCTGATTTCTGAACAGGTGCTTATTGAGTCAACGCTTGAGAAGGATACTGCAGCTCTCAGTTCAGTGACTGGGGTTCATCAGTGAATTATCGGCTTGATGAGAGGATCTCAGGTACAAGCTGTCCGAACTGGCACAGAAAACAAAGTCTGCCAACTTCTAAGCAAGCTGTTAAACCAGCTGTACAAGCACAGCAATAATAAGCTCTGTCACCATTCATTTCAGTTCAATGACCAAATCACTTTCATATTCATGAACTGGGGCACAATTTGTGAAGATGATATCTATGATCAATCACTCAGAAAGTCAAGAGCTTTTATTTTTTTTTTTCGTGTTCATCCAGAGGTTGCATACTGTGGCATTAGCCCTTTTTTTACGTCAGCAGTTTCTCTGTGTCAGCAGAGGGACAAACAAAGCCGTACCATAAATATAAGGTGTATATATATGGAAAACGAGAGGAATCAAAGAGGCTTCCAATCGATTTCTCCCCCTTCATCTACGGTCTGGATGCTTATTCTGAACTAGTTCCTCAATAAAACTTACACAGGGCCAGATTGTACAGACCTGATAAGCTACACAATCTTCAACAGCACAGGGGATTCAATCAGACCTCTATCCATCGTATATCTCCATCTCCCTCACAATCGCTTTTACCAGAGCAAGGATCTAATTAACCTGAATTGAGATGAGACGACTCAACGCTTCTTCTCTCTTTCATATTGACACCCCCTTTCTCTCTCTTTCCCTTCTCCGGCCCCTGAGATGCGTCTCCCTCAGTACGGGCCACGGCTGTTGTGCTTAATTTGTTTTCATTCTGTATAAGGAGACTCTATTCTGTCAGGCTGGAAAACACAATTGACAGCAGCGATGCAGCCACATTCTCTGAACAAGAGTTCAATTTGATTTCGCTGAGAGAAGATGATGGCGGAGAGGCACTGGTGGTTCGTGTCACACTCCAGACAGCAATCAAAGAACCCCAAGATGCCGCAGTAAAGAGGGTGATGTATTTCACTCTCCCCACAGTGGGGTATGAGGGAGGTGGGGGGCAGGAGTCAGAAGTGCTGCCTTTAATTGCCAGTCGCTTTCTCCCGCTCTTTTTTATTGAGAGGGCGATTCCCAGATAATCCCGGGAGACGAGGTGAAAGGTACTTAACCTGATAACCTGAAATATCTTAAAAGCGAAGCTTTCAGAAGTGAGTTTTACGTAAAAAAAGAAGAAAAAAACAACTCAGTAAATGGTACCTTGCATAAAACGGGATATGTAGGATAAACAAGGCAGAATAATAATCCTCAGTTTGGCTACCTGCCTGGAGATAAAGTAGAAAGTGCACTTGAGTCAGGTGTACGTGTGTGGGTTGGGCAGCGCCATTATCCACTTGGCAAATTATACCGGTCTAAAAGCCCTGAACGCTGTTCTATTTGCAACCTTTCACATGCTTATGATTTATTGAGTGATGATGCTGGAAGACGGGTCATAGTTTTTAAGGTAGAGTGGAGTTTAAACTGTTGCAATTCCTGAGATCACATTCACATTCCACCAGCACCAAGGATGAACAGACATTAGCATTAGCAACTTTCAAAATCATTTTGTAGTAATGTTCTTCTTCTTCCTTTTCTACTTATTAATGTACTTTTTCTTCTCCACCATCATGATAATACTTTCCAACATTGATTCATTATCTAACCCTCTCATTCCTGGCTAGAGTTATGAGGGCTGGAGTTTGTCCCAGAGTGCCTTCTGGGTAGTTTGTAAAACCACTGCAGGGCACACGGCATTCACCAGAGAGCAGGGGATACTGTGATTGACACATTCAAAGTTACGGGCCAAGATATGGATCCAGGAAGCTAGGGGCTGATAAACTGTACTTGTTTGACCGAGTCAGACCATCTGTCGAGTGAAAAGTCGGACCTTCAACAGACCATGTCCGTCAGGCCTTTCAATAAAACAAATGTAGGATATCCAACCATGGTCCGACGCGGACGGACAGTTTGTCACTGTTCGCTCGAAGTTGCGTGAGAATTTACACCTCAGCGATGCACTGCTTCGCTACTTGGCATTCATATTCGAAATAAGTTGATGCTAAATGAAAAATGACAAGAGAAAAACCCAATTCTGATCAGGTAGATCATTAAGTAGTATTCAGACATAAATTAACGGCGCACATCCCTGTAGGATGTCACGTAACGTTCATTTTTAGTAGGCTATTAACTGAATACAGTCCAGCTACTTAAAAGCAGTCTTTGTTCACTGTGCACTCTGTGCTAAAACTGCGATTGGCAACATAAAGCTACTCATCACACAAAAGACATTAAAACATTCATATCATCACGATCGCTCATTTTACAGAATTGATTTCAGCAGACGGGCAATAAGCAGAGCTCCACTCTCGGTCACACTAAGCACCAGGAATATGATGTTTAACCACTGAGAACCTTCCAGAGACCGCTCCTTAGACAATGTCCCATTAGTGTTCACATAGCAAGCATAAAACTCTACTTTTTGTCCCACTTTAGGATAATGGTACCAATGATTTAAAAGTGAAATCTTCATGCATTATTAATAAACTATGTATAGTTGTTAGAAAAATTCGTTCACGGATTTAACAGAGCCCCGTTTCTGAGTGTAGGCTATATTGGTTTCGTGGGCATTGTTTATACTGTCTTTCCATTCTCAAAATATTTTGGGCTGTCTGCGCTTCCAGACAACATCAAACAATAACGGCATATTTTGGCGTTATATTTTCTGTCTGACTAGGTCTTTGGATTACTCTCGAGTAGTCCTAGAAAGTCGGACAGTGCGACCGGGTCGGAGGCCGACGTACAATTTATTGAAACACTCAGAAAAAGACGGGCTGTCCAATCCAGTCGGGGATGGTCCGTCGCTGGGTCGGATGGTCTGTCGTGTTTATTGAAACAGCCCCCTGCTTGCTGTATGGCAATGATGCTAACCATCATGCTACCCCTAGTTGTAAATATCAGCACTCCTTCACCTTTTTAGAAATGACATTTTTGCAATTATTCACAACAACATGCATTCAAAAGCCTGGAAAATCAATCAGAATTGCAGTACGGATGGGCAATACACTGAGTAATAGGAAAATCACTCGTGAGAAAAAAAATTATCAAGCGATGCTAATGCTGTTTTCACAAACTGTGGTGCCAAAAGTTCGCCCTTAAAAGCACCCTTGACAGAAATGTAATGTACTGTATTGAACATCATTCTGAAGTCTGACTTCGACCCTTGAAACAATGTTAGCGGCTTAGCAAAAAGAAGCTGGCCAGTGCAGCAGCGTAATCTCTCACCAACACTCCGGTCCTGAAACCAGAGCTGACGTTCTCACACAAGGCTAATTTACTGCAGCTACTATTGCTGAGCTCCTCTGTGAACGGTAGAGAGGTGAGAATTTCCTCTCCATAATTCACATTTTCAAAATAATTATGGCCAATATTTACGGGGAGAAAATAACCTGCCTTCTATACGCTTCTCAGCTTCTGGGTACAGTGTCTATCTCACCGATGCGCAATGCAATTATGACACTGATTACTGATTAATGACAAGTGGCAGCAGAGCTTCAGCCATTCAGAGCCTATTATCACTCAGTCTATCTGACACTTGATGCGTTGATTCATTAGGTTTGGATTGCAGTAGCATGCCTGAATATAAGGTTTATGCTCTTCATCTGGATGTGCGGTTAAACAGAGATGCTTGGGTTTCCGCAAGTAGATATTATGATTAATTATGTCTAAACGGCTTTCCCATTATGGAGTTGCTTTTTTCCGATAATACAAATGGTTTGTAATGAGGATGGAGATATTAGTGGAAAACACAGGCGTGTTTATTTGTATTATGGAAACACATTGTGCGGAAAGTGTTCTAATGAGGTGCTGGTCATGGGCAGATAAAAATCTTTGCTTGGATACAAGAACTACATGACAACATGACTACGTGAGAGAAAGAAAATGTACAGGCAAATATTGCTTTTTTTTCTTGTGTGTTTTGTTTACTAACTTGTAAGGACGTATGACTTCTACAGTTAGTTACACAGTCTGTATGCATGTGTCTGTATGTTTTCTATACATAGGTATAGGTGTACTGTATGTATGTTTTATGTGCTGAGAATGTTGGGAGGGATTGTGTGTGTGTATGTGTGAGTGAGTGTGTGTCAGTTGAGGTTGTGTGTGTGTGTGTGGAGTTGAGGCTGCTTTTGGTGTTTGTGTGTGTGTGCGCGCAAGTTTAGGTTTTGTATGTGGTGCATGTGGTGTTGAGACTTTGGTGTGTGTGTGAGTTGAGGTTGCGTGTGTGTGTGTGTGGAGTTGAGGCTGTGTTTGGTGCTTCTGTGAGTGTGCGCAAGTTCAGGTTCTGCATGTGGCGTTGAGGCTGGTGTTCTGTGTGTATGCGTGCATGCATGTGTTTGTGAGGGGGGTTGAATTTGCTTCACTTACTATCTCTACACACAGGCGAACGAATGCTGCAGGTAAGAAGCAAACATCTCTCCTAGGCTGCCAGAATAAGTTATCAGGAAGTGAGAGAATTTTTTCTTCCTTCTATAAAATGTCAGACACGATCAAGCAACCAGTTTAAAACGCCCAGACTTGGTACATCACCGGTGCACATAAACATTATTTTTTGTGTTCTGTCTTTGACGGGGTGGATGTGGTTTTTTGCCTGTGCAGCTCAATGCACTCAGGGCAAGTTGGGTGGTTTCTGTTTTAACATGACTCAGAAAAATGTGATGTAAATAACTGTGAAGCCTGCAGTGGGCTGATGTGTAGACGAGTCAGAACATGGTAGTGAGTGAGCAGTACTGTGGATTACAGAAATACATTAAAGAGCTCACTATCCAGGGGATACACTCACTTATAAACACCATTAAACATGTGCAAAGATGTGGTTAGATGAACTGGACAATTATAAGCTTAGTAAGCTTTGTATTTGAGGATGAGTTTCTGTGTGCGTGTGTGTTTGTGTGTGTTGTAATGTGAATAGAAGCCACTAGATGGCAGTATTGACCTTTTCTTTTGTTGGGCCCAGACTGGAGCTGGGTTTGGACATGTCCTGGGCCTATCTGAGATGGAAAGTCCCGGAGAGGTAGAGGGAGTCTAAAAGGTGGGAGGGGTCTGCAGAAGAGTGTGTAGGGAGGAAAATTGGGGGGATGGGGTGGTGGGAGAAATTGCAAGGAGAGGGATACATTTTACCAGACCTGTCACTCGTGACCCGTGAAACTTTTTGTGGATTTTTGCCTGTGTTGGAGAATTTTCCTCAACCGGAACATCACCAAGCAACCCAACCAAAGGGACTGAAAATATTTTTTTCTTGTATATATCATCTTGGTCAGTAGAGTAGATAGTGGATTAGTTAAAAGTCTTTGTTTAATGAAATGTGTTTAAGTTTCAAAATTGTGTCTGTCATCCCTTGCTGTCGTAAATGTAATAACAAATTGGGGCCATAACAGTGTGCATACGTTTGGGAATGGGGTGTGGGTGTTTGGGGATGTGTTGGTGTGGAGGAGAGGTTGTGTGTGCATGTATGTTCATGAGTGTGTGTGTGTGTGTGTATATGTATGAATATGTGACTAGGGTTTTTTCAATGGCTGTGTGGCTAAATCACGTTTGTCTCACCCCGATTGGAGGTAAGGAAGTGTGATTTTATGTGTATGGCTGTGTGAGTGTGTCAGGGGAAGAGGGTTTGGGTGATGTATTTGTACATGTGTGCTCACACGCCGGGCTGTGTGACAGTGCTGTGTGGTGCATGGGCATGTTTATGCATAAATATACAGAGAGGATGTGCTGAGCCTGCCTTGATTCTCATAGAATTGTCCCCCTACAGTCCACACTCCATGCAGTGCTCTGCTCGGATCGCATAAAGCGAGTCAACAAAAGCATTATTCCCTGCTGGGCCTTGGTGTACTTTGGCGCAGTTGCCAGAGTGCAAGTTTTTTCCCTCGAGTGAAGCTGTACATTAGCGCAGAAAATCCAGATATAAATGGACTGCGAATGAAAAATCCATTCAGCGAGAATCTTTCTCCCTCATGGCAAGGACAGCTTGGAGAGCCCAGTCCCCACTCCTCAAATACTGACGGTACTTGACCGAGCATCGATGTACGATGAAAAAGGAGGTCGTTGGCATCCTTATTTAGTGCCATTTTGTTTTAAACTCTATCCCTTGACCTCTAAACCTTAACCCAAACCCTAACCCTCAACAACAAATAAGAACACCAAATGCATCCTACTTAGCAAGTCGAGATGAGAATGCGTTGGCTTGGAAAGCATCAAAATCCTGAAAACAGCACTCAAGGCGCTCAGATCTGAGCCCCACCCTTTCACTCATTCTGTTGTTCTCTTATCCTTCCAAAGTCACTCTGTTTCTCCATCCTATCAGAGATAATACTCCCCTCTGAATTTGCTTGCAAGCTGCTGCCAAATAATAATGTTGTTTCCCACAATGCTATTGTGACTGTAGGGTGCTATTTACAGACATTTTGTTCGATTATATCATTGTGCTCCATCGAGTCAAGAGCACTGGATGACTTGTGACGCTCAATACTGTGGCATGTGATGCGTTAAAGAGCTGTACTCTACTGCCTCCAGTACACAGAAAATTCATACTTACATCCCAATGTCATAACATATTTCTTATTGAGTGTCACAGGCTCACCGTGTAGCATAATAACATTGGGATAGCTCGAGGTAAATCAGACAGATTTTTAGGGTCAGGTGCTCCCTTGCACATAAATAATTAGTTGTTACTGTCAACATACTACTGCCGTTAAATTACAGACTGCTAAATTTGTTCACCCATGTACATCTCAAGATGTTGTAACAGCTGGCTGTCACTTCTCAGAAAGGCTCCGTATACATTTTAATTGAACAAGTTATTTCAGTATACAGCTTATTGCAGGCTGAAATAGAAACACAACAGCAGGTGCTAAACAGTCATTTTTTTCATCAGATTGATTTTAAAGTCCACCTCCTAGTTTGCAAACTTTGTCTTTTCAAAGAAAAAAGATTAAAATGAGTCACTTACTTGGTCAGGCAGACAAAGTACAAGCAGAGTGAATGTACTGTCATGTCAAACTGACGCCTTATAACGTTCAAGCAGTACTTAGGAACTTTCAGTTTTGGTTGATTTTGGCGGCGCCGGTGGACCAAAGCGGTAGTGTTTTGCCTGAAGGAGAACCACATTTCCCATGAGGCCCAGCTACACTCAGCGCAAGGTGCTATTGATTAACAGGACTATAAACACTCATAACTCAATGCACATTGCACACGGGTTTAGTTTTACTGATTATTTAGAGCAAGCAACGCGGTTTGAATTCTTTTGCAATCACTGTATTCGACTCAACAAAGATACGACAAGAATCCCGTTTTTCTCTGAAGCTATTGCATAACAATCATCAGAAACTACTGTCACGTACATACAAACTGACACGATAATACCACAGTGATTTAGTATGACTGATCTTTCCACAGTAGGAACCTACATATTTTACTCAAACTTTATATTTGCGGTTTGCAGTCATCGCATTGTTTTTTTTTTTTATAAAGCACTTGTGACTTTGTTGCATGGCTGGTCGTGTCAGTGTGGAACTGCGAACTATCAAGCTGGTGGCTGTTTATTGCTACCACGCAAATTTCCGATAGCTAACATTAGCATTATCATTTTGATTTGAGCACCGAAAGCTACTTACTAGTCCAGCAGGAACAGAGCCAAGGCAGCATCGGTCGGAAATCCCTCCTCGTCTTTGAGCTCACGCCAGCGAGTGAAAGCCGGGCCAATGTTGATCCTTGACTGTCCTTTTATCCGGTTAGCCTCCCTTTTTCTTTTTCCTTTTTTTTTGGTCTCCTCAGACAAAACTTCTCTCTTCTTTGGTTGTTTTGCAGCTTCTGCCATGATGGCAGTAATTGCGCGTAGGCGCTCGAATTTACTTCCGTCTGTGTAACGAATGGGGAAAGAGGAAAGTGACGTATGCCGTAAAGCAGTCCGCACATTTGTGGTGTTTTGTGTGGCAGGGTTCCTGCCTCCTCCTCAAAGTTGCTTAGTGCCAGTGACAGCGATACAGACCCCCTCAGGCCATGACAGAGGTGTCATTCAACTGGTTGTAAGTCGATGTATCATCACAAAAGTTATGAAAATATTTTATGAAGGTTGAAAAGTTACTTAGTGTTGCTTTAATGCTCCCAAAATGCAGGAAATTCAACTCTCGAGTCATGAATAGCATTGTTTTTTCTATAGCTCGTCAACAGCTGATCTAGAGGGCCAGAGGAACTCCTCAGTAGAGCTCTCCTTCAGGGGATTAGCAGTTTTGAGTTCACCTGCACCCAGTTTAACCTTCTATCTTTAACTTTATTTTACCTTTTTTGTTTCGTGCCCCTTGCAGCCTCCAGAGTTGTTTGTTCCTCCAGGTTGTCCACTTGTGATTGAGGTTATAATTAGTGAAAATGGACCTGGCCTGAAGGAGTAAGCAGCAGAGGCCAGAGAGATTCACAGCCTGTTCCTATTTCTCTCTGGAGAGACTGTTGTTTTCCAGCCCACTTAGGCTGACATTTACCATTGAAGGGGCTGCCATTTAAATTCCTCTATTTTTAATGCAGTGAGTATGACAAAAATCGGGAGTGTTTACTTTTGGTTTGACCACAGTGAGCCACTGAATCCACTGTCCTTAAGGTACATTTGTTAGATGCGTATAAATAAT
This sequence comes from Gymnothorax reevesii, assembly GCA_029721435.1. Lineage (NCBI taxonomy): Eukaryota > Metazoa > Chordata > Actinopteri > Anguilliformes > Muraenidae > Gymnothorax > Gymnothorax reevesii. The sequence continues at coordinate 22,334,641 of CM056574.1, read as the reverse complement.
TACAGCATATTTAACTATCTTCAATTTCAGGAATACATAGCTATCATTTTTCCATCACGTCCTGTAAATTTGCTCATTTGTTCTTGAGAACCTGAATCTGATTTTATTCCTAAAATGTTGGTCGAAAAAAAATGCAAGCTTCATATTCCATTTATAATTATGCATGAAATTATTTTGTGAATTCTGAACTATCTGGCACTAAAGCCAGAGGAACACCTAAAAAATAACTTGGCATGGCGGGGATGGTGGTGCAGTTGGTGGCGCAGTTGCCTCAAAGCAAAAAGGTCGCAGGTTCGAGTCAGGCCTATGTCCGTTCGTTGTGGAGTCAGCATGTTCCACCTGTGTTCGCCTGGGTTTCCTCCTGGTAATCCAGTTTCTTCCCGCCATCCAAAAAAAAAATTATAATAATTCTGACAGAAACTATCACTGAGGGCTGAACATGGCAGGCAATGAAAACTGCACGAGGAACTGCAATTCTGCATTTTTTTGTCTGTGCAGTGCACAATGATTCATCAAATTTTTTCATACCAACGATCCAGTTATGTCAGGTAGGAGTGTTGACTAAGTTTCTACAAGGATCAAGGAAATTGAAGCGCACTAAACATTTAGTAAACCTTGTAGAGATATTAAGAATTGCGCAAGGCAAGCATTTATTGTCCAGGTCAAGCCAGAATTGTTGAGGCAAAACAGAAAAATGCCTGTCAATATTCAAAGAAATATGAGGCACACCCCTGCAGCCTGGAAAGTGTGCTGATCCGTCACAGGGCACACAAACCACCCACTCACACTCATTCCTATGGGCAATTTAGCATCTCCAAGTAGCCTTAAAAGCATTAGGAGAAATGGCAGACTCCATACAGAAAGGCCCAGAACAGTTCTTGCAATGATGCAACAGTGCGCCTCATTACGTCACGCCTATTTGAAAACATATTTTACGTAATAAACTAGAGGCCAATGAACAGTCAGGTCAAGTGTGCTCTTTAGCCAGATAGACTAAAGCAGAGTCTCAGATAAGGAAGGTACAGGCAATAGACCTGCGGCCTTATTCTGCATCAAACCTTTGCAGCGTAGAGCAGTTTTTCAGATTTTATTTGAATGTTGAGTGTTCAAGAACTTCATCACTTTCAGTTAACAGAGTTCATTGTTGCATCAGCATTTGAATGACAAGGCAAGAACATTCTTAATTTTATGTGTGTGTTACATCTTTGAATCAGATATGAGAATTTTCAGTAAAGAAAATTTTAATCACTTATTTGTGGTCATAATCCTCAAAGGGTTGAGAGGTGTAAGGAAGTGAAAACATATTTTCTGTTAAGTCCTGCGACTATTATCTTCGAGAATTTAGAAATTTCCAGATTCTGAAATTTTCCTTATTTAGCTCTGAGGGTTGCAAATATTGAATGTTTGTGCCTAAATATTCAATCGCAGTCTTCTAAGTTTAGTCACTCACTGTCAATAAAGGATGTCTGTTTGAGGATACTGTATATGATTCATGGATTCTTAAAAAGACGACTAGAAAAACATGGAAAACCCTGATCACCATTCAAGGTCCCCTATTATGCCACCAGGTGCACAGCTAATTAGCCATTATGAGCCAGTTCAAAGTCTCCCCTACCTGACATCACAAGGGGGAGTGACCACTCAGAATAACGAAATCTGATTGACCGCTTGGCTGAAGGTGATCAGTTCTTCTTGCCCCATGTGATGTCAAGAGGGAAAAGATTTTGAAATTGCTTGTAATAACTAATAATTAGCTGTGCACCTGGAGACAAAATAGGGGACCTTTAAAATAATATTCATGGTATGTCAAATTCAAAAGAGCCTAGCAGTGCTAACTACAGTAATCGGTCTTGTGTGAGCAGGTCTTCTCTTGTTCTAAAGGTTGCAGCTTTGGTTACCCAGATAGCAAAAAGTGATTGAATCAACATAGTGATATTGTCAGGCTTAAGGTTGCAATCTACATTGATGTCAGAAATTGAAAAAAAACATTGAAAGTGCTCACTATGATCAACATGGAAATAACTTTGAATTTCCATCCAATTCTGACAATGAATCAACCTTGATTCCACTATGATATGATCAACATTAGAAATTATGTAGAATTGCATCAACATTGATTCAACTATGTGTATGCATTGCAGTATACATTGAAACAATGTTATTATTAAAGGGCCATTTCAACACTTTTCAACCCTCCTTTGTATGTTTTTAATATGCCTCATTAAAAATTAATCACTTTATTACTCTATTTATGGAGTAGTTCAACAAGGAGCATGCCAAAGTAGTCTACTAGTCAGTGATATCACTGCCATATGCTTGAATGGCAGTGATGTGTCATGGATTTAGTACCCGCCGGATGCCAAACAGCAATACGGCGGGAGCTAGTATACAAAGTCTTATCAAGAGATGAATTAAGGTTATGACGACCATACAAAATGCTGCAGCACCTTGTTTGCTGTTTTCCCCATTTGTAACCCCTCCGGCTTATGGATGTGTATCTGAGAGTAAATGGAGTGAAGCCAAAGAAGGTTAATGAGGACTTGTTCATTCTTTTAGAGGTGTTGAAGTTTATCAAGCTCACTTCACCTAAACCCTGCTTCCTCTTTATTTTACGCTGGAAAGATTGAGCTATTAGCGTTAGCCGGGCGGTCGTTCTTGCAGAGATAGATACCTTAAATTAGACTCATGAGAGGGAAATCTAACGCTAGCAATTTATACCTGTGGAAAAAGGAAAGATTAGATTTATCTCTTTTCCAGAAATGAAGTTACCCAAGACAGATACATACCATCCAGGCAATTACTGCATCAAGTGAACATATGCACTGCTTTTCCGTTTAATGTGAGGGAATATGAGGATGTGAGATTGATGAACTCATTCCATTTCCCTTGTGTGTGTCTTTTGGCTTATTCCTTTTATCGCCTTGCTACTGCTTGTTTAGTTTCTGCATATAACAGCGATTATTTGGAGCGCAGATGAAATGGTCAGACACATAAATGAGACGAATGGAAAGATCTTATCCCAGGAATGGATTGTGGAAATACATGGGGAAGTGATCCTTCCCTCGGACTTATAATGGGTCAATTTAATCCTGACCTTTGTCCTCTCAAGGGCCCTCATGAAGAACACAGTTTAATGGCGCTTCACTCTGTATTACTCTGTAATGGTGGCAGCCAGAGTCTTAAAGGGATAGTTCAACATTTTGGCCTATTGCCATAATCCCGATAGTTACATGAGTAGGTACATTACCTTTAGTTATCCGTGCTCATTGTTTTGAGATTCGGGGGGGGAGAGATGCAAGATGCTCAGCTAACAAAATGAAAGCGAACGGTACAGGTCTGTCGCTCCTTCAAAACTCATCAAACGCACAATCCAGCAGCTCCACAACGATCTCGTGGACAAATTGTGACCTGCACATTTACCACGCTATGAAATAATGAAAACAAGCTGCTGACATTGTCAAGCTATATCCCCCGCAACTGGCATTGCATTTTTGAATAGAGAATGTTTATATGCATTTAGATTTCTAAAGAACTGTACTAATCGCAAAGCTGTTAATTTCCTTGCAAAAAAAATAGGCCAGAGAGCATGCATCAGAAAACTCGGAAAATTATGCCAAATTGTTGTCATGACGCACCTTTATGTCGCCTCGATGCGAAATATGATCACGATCGGATGATTAGTTTCAAATTTATAGCCAAGACAGGACACATTACAGATTTCCCACAAATCTGACGCTTTTTGACCCAAAACGCAAACAATTGTAAATTGTTTTTCATGACACACCTTTATGTGTTTTTACACCTTGATACCAAATATAAACACAATCGGATGATTATTTTCACAGTTATAGCCTGGACACAACACATTACAGATTTCCCACAAATTTGTCGCTTTTTGCCCAAAAACGTGAAAAATTACGAAATTATTTTCAAAATTGTTTTTCATGACACTCCTTTATGTGGCTTTACACCTCGATGCCAAATATGATCAGAATCGGATGATTAGTTTCAAAGTTATAGCCCGGACAACAAACGTGTCGGACGGACTGACTAACGAACCCCATTTTTATATCCCCCGCAACAATGTTGTTGCGGGGGATAATTACATAACATTATGACACATGAAGCAAATACTCGCCAGGGGTTTTTCCTGGAAAACCAGAGTATGGGGGTATGGTGGCAGACTGGGAGGTATGATGGCTTCTGCCCTTTTAATTTTGTTGAGCGGGGGACTGGTGATTGTTTCTGCTCTTTTCATTCTCTTAAAGGCAGTTTGTTGAGTGGGGGAAAAAATGTCACTGTTATTGCACTAATTGTCACAGTCTGTACAGGAACCACTTGTGAGACAGTAGAAATCCAAAATAACCAGACTTTATTGGTGTAAGGCAGTGGTTCTCAAACTCGTTCCTGGTGCCCCACTGTGTATGCTGGTTTTTCTCCCAACCACAATTGCAATCTTAGGATTTTAACAAGGCGTGTATTTGTCTTAAGTAGCTGCATCCCACAGTAAGAGCAGTTATTTACCACCTTGAGCCGCATCCACTGTGCCATGAGGAATAAAAACCCTCAAACATGTTATGCTTATTTTTCCATATTGTGAGGATTTTAAAGTAAAAACCATCTCTAAACAGATCAAATTATACTCTGGCAAAATCAAGAAGCTCCAGATTAGGCTGCTAAACACAGGTGTTTTGAAGTCTTTCAAAATAATTTGCCTGAACTTAAACTGAACATGAAACGGAAGAGGAGTGACTTCGCTGTTTGCTAAATAAATCATTGGTTTTTGCAAGAGTAGGTTTTTTGTCGACAGTTTCACCAACAAGGACCCTATTGATTGTTCATGTTGATTAAGGGTTCGGTCAAATTGTTTCCCTGTGCAGTTATTCATACTAGCTTCTAATATCTCATTCTGGATATGAAGTTTTAATTCATTGCAAGTGCAGATTTGTCAAATGTAGCTTAAGGGGACAAATAATTGCTCCAAACATAAATGCACCCAATTAAGGAAAAATGAACAGCTTGTTAAAATCATAAGATTGCACTTGTGGTCAAAACAAAAGCCAGCAAACACAGTGGGGCGCCGGGACCCAGTTTGAGGACCACTGGAGTCAGGAGAGGGATCTCCAACAGGTGGCAAGCGACAGTCTCAGAATCCAGAGGACAATAGTCGATTCGGTGAAAGGGCAGTCAATACACAAATCCAGGATGGGGAAAAAAAAAAAGAGAGGTACGGTACACAGGAACAGATATGACAGAGGCAGAATTAAAACTCAAGGCCAGTCCGGTCAGAAGTATAATCACCATAAAACTCAAGGAGAAACGTTCTGACACTGAGTGCTGAGGCAGGACAGCTTAAATACACTGGGAAGGATCACATGCTGTAATAGGAAACAGGTGAGCGGGATCAGACTAATGAACAAGGGAGCACACAAGAGGGAGCCCTTAACCACATGAACTGGCAAAAGCCAAAACACGGACAAGGATCACATAGACAACCAATGACAAAACCAACGCCTCCAGTCAGGGAGTTCTAATGTGCACGGATCGTGAGAACAGGATAGTAAACTCGACAGGGTTCTCATCCTTACAGCCAGTTAAATTAACAACAAGCCCTGCAAACAGCTTCTGGGGAGAACAACCCTGAATTTAATCAACGTTTCTTATTTCACATTATTAACCCCCTGCCCCTCACAGGCGAAGCAGAAAGATCTTAAATGGAAGATGAGAGAAACTATTCATGAGTAAACGCAAAGAAAAAAAAACAGGTCATTTTGCTTTTTGATATTAATATTTATTCATAACTAAATGGCAAGTGTCAGTTTCTCCCTCTCAAGGTACTTACCAAATGTTTTGCACGAAGCGCCAACACTTTCATTTTCTTTAGGGGAGATTCAGACGGGTAAATCACGCAGCTGCTGTGAATAATTTATTGCATATTAAACTTGTTGTGTTTGATTCACACATTATGCTGAACTTATTAAGAAGTCTGACTTGAGCGGAGTTAATGTCCGTGTGGCTGACGGGCAGCAATCAGACAAGCCTAAGTTTCCACATTCTTTCGGTGGCTCATCAGTGATTCGTCATGACTGTTCATCCCCGTCATGCACTGTCAGACCCTAGAGGTCATGACCCCTGGCAGCTGCTCTTACGTTTGGGTGCAACAAGAGAAGGAATGTTGGTTTAAGAGAGAGGAAGAGACAACAGCAAACAGCTGAAAATGACAGATTTACCCTGTAACAGGAACGAGGAAACATCCCTGTGACCATTATCACCTCCATTTGTTTCGTATCTGTTTTTATATGACAGTCTTGCCCTGAGGAGCTAGTAACCAACCTCTGGACAGACTTTTAAGCAGACAAAGAGGAAGGAAGCACAACGAAGAACTGGATGAAAGTGGATTAGTCGTCCACGAGTGTTGTGTCGTTCACGAACGATTCGTTCGAAGGAACAAATTGTTTAAGAGAACTGAATGTACTAAATCACTTTCTTGGATTGATTCGTTCATTTCTCACTTCAGTTGAGCTCAGCAGCGAGGCCACCACTATTCTGTCCCGTTCTGTCCAAGCAACTGTCCGAAATAACCAACCACTGGAAAGTAAAACGGATGGTGGAGACTGATCCTCTCATTCCGAGGGATCCGTTCAACCACTGAATGTACTACACACAGTGAACGTGCCACCAGTCAGCGCTGATTCAGTCAGTGAACGTACTGCTAAGATTAGTGCTGTGTCACTCGTGAATGTACTGCACGCACAGAGGGGAGTCTGTCAGGGTGGGGGAGTGATTCTCGTTAAAGAACGAACTGCCGACAGTAGCGCACTGTGTCACTCACTCACACGCGAGAATTGTCGCTGAGAACTTGATTCACGTTCACATACTGCGCATTCATGTTCATAACCGTAGCCAAATGGCTAAAATCAACACCGTATCAACTTGCTTACACCCGTGTAGCAGGTTAAGTGCATGTGCTGCGCACAGAGCTTACGACTCCGTTCACCATGTAGTTAGTTTAATGCATGTATACCACTCAAAGTAGCGCTGCATCTCCCGCCAATGACTGTGTACTATGGTCCGTAAACGCACCATCCCTCGGTGGATGTGGTGAACTTGTTACAAAGAGTGAATGTGAATCTCAGGGCTGAATCATGAAGTGAATGCCGGATGGTTTGGCTGTTTACCAGTTCAGGGAGTTGGAGAACTATGCACTATGCAGTCAGGACTCCTGCTAAGCTCTGAACAATCCAGTGAACATTTTTTTTGAACAAATCTTTTTAATGAATGGATTCTAGTGATTCAGTACCATCAAAAGAACTGCCGATCCCTTCACTCTCTTGCACAGAACATTCTAGATGGGCACTCGGTAAAGCACAAACCTCTCCCATTCCATACATAAGTATTATTTATTTCAAATCTACAATCCAGAATACGTATGTCCTTGATCACTACCAAAATTAAATCATCTCATCCCTGGACTACCACATACCATCCAACCAAATTTCATGCCAATCTGTTTGTAACTTTTTGAGTTTTCCTTTTATAAGTCAGACAAACAAAAAAAGGAATGAAAGGTAATTCTTAGAACAACTACTTGCCAAACTCAAAATTTAAAAAGGTGAAACAATATATATTATTGTCTGAAGCTTAGAATCAAAAAAATAATAATTTTGGCAAAAATGGAAAAGGTGACATCACGACATTCACGTACTTTTTGTACGTCAGAATGATTTCATTGCGAGAACCACATTGCTTTAGTTTCAAGTCCCTAGCTTAACAGAAAACAAACTTTTGGATCAAAATGTGTTTTCAACCTTTTTTGTGACCTTGATTTTTATCTTTGACATACAAACTTTAAAAAAATTAGGTCTGTGGTGAGTAACCTATGCTAATGTGACCTCCAGTTTTGTTGACATTGGTCCAGGATAAATGGCGAAAGGGTGTGTAACTAACAAACTGACAGACAAAAATACGTCTAACGTAACTGACTGATATACTTGCAAAATTGTACAATTTCGGCAAGTAACAAACGGGTGAAAAGATAACCTCCTTGGCGGAGGCAGTTATGCAGATGAAGCAGACATTCTTACTGAAGCTGGTGAGCTATTATTGCTCTGATGTCGATTCTGGAGGATCTGTGACCCCAGTCAGACCCCGATTTGAAAGTCCTCTCATAAACAAACAAAATCACCCATCTCAATGTAATTAATGCAGTGATGAGATTGTGGTGATTTGGGGAGTGTTGGACACCAAATGCAGTGGCAGAAATAAAAGGCAAAAACAACAGAGAAGGAGAGACTCAAAATAGAATAAAAATACGGGACTCGCGCTGCCAACGGACTTAGCAGCCGTCCGAGTTAGAAAGCAAAGCGAGCTCGAAGAGCCAAAAAGAAATTGATAATAAAACAAAGATTCCCTTGCTCACTATCACTTAACCTGTTATGCAGATAAAGTCCCTGACAATTCTCTTCCTAGAGACCTTCCCGGCTAAAGCGGAATAGAAACGCTGACACTCTAGCAAAGGTCGCGAGACGAAACTGGAGCTTAAATACAGTCCGGGTAACGCCCCCAATTAATGCCAGCTGGCCCAGGAATCCGATTGGGAGCTAAGCGATATCGTCCCAGATGAGAGCAAAAAAAAAAAAAAGAGCTCTCAAAGCTTCCAAACCATGACAGGGATGGCTCTCTTTCTTTCTCTTGCTCAGTCCAATGATGACAGAAGCACTTCATACACACTCTCTTACACTCTCTTGCATTTCCAAGGACCCGACTCGTGGCGTGGATAAGAAAATAATATCTCAAAAGGTCTGAAAACAAACTCCCACAAGATATTGATAATCAAGCTCAGTTTAATAAAGCAAGACTTGATAGACATTTGTTTCAGCTCCAGAGTTACTACACTCCAATGTGAACTTTACCATAACTCTTTTTCCTACAGTTTTTGAAAAAGAAAAAAAAACTTAATCACTCCAACTGCCTTTGTAGTCACAGTGTCAGGAGATGTGTGAGGATTATTTCCGCTTGGCGCTGTCTGTTAGCGATGGGAGAGTGAGAAGCCATGAACTCCATAATGACTGAGATATTACATACTGTCAATCAGGGACTCCAGTGTAAAATAACAGATTCAGTCAAAGCAGTAGCTCACTCACACTTTATAGAATGTCCCACCTTTTATGGGAGTTTGACTCATATCACAATCAATTAAACAGATAAGGCGCAGTAATGCAGGCAACATAGATCTACCCATGTGCGAGAATTGAAGAGAATGAATTTTTTAAATTTGCCAAGTACTGAAGATTGAGCTCAAACAGAGGCATGCTGTGGAATTAGACTTTTTTTTTTTTTTAAATGAAGAGGCTCTGTGCTTGAAACACCACGTCATGTGATTGTGCATCCACCACTGTCCCTCCAACAACACCATCCACCATGCAGGACGATGGAGTAAGTCGGTCGAGTTCAATGTCTGCTGCTGACTGACTGTACAGTCAGTGTAGCCTCTGGGCGCATGTAAGTGATCTCGCCTGTGCAAAAACACGTCCACTGCATGAATGAAAATGCGTAATGCAGAACCCGTCAAGTGGAGAAAAATGGCTGAGTCGGCATTCGTCGTCCGGCAAGCGGAACACTCACACAGAGAGAGGATGTGGGCGTTGGGTGGTGGAGGGATAATGCATTTTTGTACATTGTCATGGAAGAGTGACCTCATCCTGGTGGGACATGCCCTAGCAGTAGCTTCGGTCCGGCTGCTGTTTGACTCCTCGGCTATGGTCGTTTACACTAATACGCTGCTATAACAGAGGCATCAGCCTCAAAGAAATATCTGCTGTGGGTCCATTGATAACACCTGTCAGCACATAGGCTGAACCCCACAGCAGAGACAAGTCTATGCTTTGTCTAAATGTATAGGTGTAAAAATGGTAGAATAAGAAAATAGCCTCCCAGTAAGATAAAAACACTCTCACTCTGTTGTTGTCAGAAGAACATCCTTGGCTGAATATAAGGATCCTGTCACTTCTGTGACAGCCTGAAAAGTCACAGGGCCACTTAACATAAGAGAGTACACAGAACAAGCTCAACAGAGTTCAGCAAAGATTTTCTAGCCAGAAATCAGAAGTTTGCCTCTGTAATTTCTGTGAACCCATGTGCTAAGGCTGAGTGGTGTGTTTATTGGCCTGTTATACAATTCTCTTATTTCCCTACCAGGAAAACCGCCTCATGGCCATGTTAGGAGTGGCATATATCTGAATTAAAGCTTTGCTTTTCACCTAACCTTTCAGACAAAAATGCTAATGTTGCATTTGTGAATTTGGTGCATTACATGGGTTTGTATGATGTGGTCTTCACATGCATTAATAAGGCATAATCTTGTGCTCATCTTTACAGCACATACGAACATTGTGTGAGCTGTTCAGGATCAAAAAAATGCTAGACACCCTGTACAACTCAAGACTGTCACCAATAATATACAACGTAATTCCTTTTTGATGGTCATCTGGACCTCAGTCCAAATACATTCGCTGCTGTGCAAATTACATCTGTATGAATGGACCCTGACTACTGAGAGTGCTATTTATGTGAACCTTACTGAATAAGGCCACATGCACGGTAAATAAAATGAAATGAAAAGAGACTTCTTGAGTTTTTTTCTGAGAAAAAATGCACCATAAAGCTGAATTAGAAATGTTTACACTCATCCTGTGCATTCATCTTGAACGGAGCTTAGCCGAGAACAATTCCAGCCTTTCCATAGTGCTGAGGTCGAAGTAGTAATTCTCCTGGTCATAACTGACCCATGATATTGTGAGTCAGAGATGGGCAACTCCAGTCCTGGGGGGCCGGTGTGTATGCAAGTTTTGACCTAAGGAAAGTGTTGGCTCAACAAACAAGACAGTGAGGAACAATCACTCTTGAGCTTTACAAGAGATTCAACTAAAATGGATTTCACAAATGGTATAGCTAGGGTAATTACGTGATTAAAGGACAAGTCCAATGGTTTTTGACTCATTCTACATCATTTTGAAGTAAAGAAACAAGTAACACTGACCCCTGTAAACGTCATAAATCATTATCATTGGCCAGTAATTACAAACCTTTGAACCGGTAGTGATGCAGCTGGTTCTTTTCCGCGAAACAACCACAAGTGACAATATTTTATGCGTGAGAATCGTCAACTTCAAGTTTTAAAGAATGTTTTGTGTTGTACCTGGATGTGAACACTGTCAACTGGCCACAGATATTATGATCCCGTTTCATAGGTTTCCGAGAGATGCAGAAATCCATTGCCAGTGGCTGATAAGAGTGAGAAATCAGGCTTTGCCTGTTAAATGCTCGCTTGAGAGATTGAAAAACTTCCGGGTTAGTAGGAAGCATTTTGTGCCGTTGGACTACAAAATAATAACACTCTGTAATGCCACAATGTAACTCTGATGCCAAAACAAAAAACTTTCTCCACTGAACAAAATCACAGCATTTATATAGACTAGGAACATTCTGGAAAGATTGACTGGAGTCCTGGGTTATCCGGCCCCCTTCAGGCAAGAAGAAGCCAGAAACTTCTAGAAAGCACTAGTCTATTTCATCACAGACAAGTGGTATTGCATCAGATCATGTTTTTCTACAGACCTACCACCAAAGGGTGCTAAATGATTAACAAAATAAACAAATAGCTGACCAGTAAGGCAGCACAGATAGTATGTAACAAATGTCCATTTACAAATGACATACAGTGCTTTACATAAAATGCTCATACATAACAAAGGGGCTTTACCAGCCACTGGCGATGGATTTCTGCATCCCTCAGAAACCTATGGAAAGTCGACGATTCTCGCTTACAACGTATAGTCACTTGTTTTTGTTGTTTCGTGAAGAAGAACCTGCTGCGTCACCTCTGGTTCACAGATAAATTATTATCATTAGCCAGCAATTAATTAACAGTGTTACTTGTTTCTTTACTTCAAAATGATGTGAAATGAGTTAAAACTGTTGGACTCGTCCTTTAACTCTTTCCCTGCTGACCTATATGATGACAAAATGGCTGAGGAAAGACAGCCACAAAAAACATTCATTAAAAGATTTTTTTTCCCTGATGTCAAAGGCTGTTGTTCATCTTCTGACGAAATGTCCCTCCATTTCAAAGAATTTCATCAAGAAAACTGTTCAGGACTACTAAAGTCCAACGCAACTCTACCACAGAATCCATAATGGATACCTTTTCCATGTCGCTTTCTGTCATGTGGGACTGATCTTAAACAAATGATTTCTTCCTAGAAAATGATGTTGTGTTTTGAGAAACCAAACTCTTCTAAGGTTAGTGGAACATTTCTACATTTGATTATCATTGGGAAGAGCATATTCCCAGGATTTCTTTTGACATAAAACACTTAGTAATCTGAGGTAATAAAAAAATACTTTTGTTGAAAGTTTGATAACCTTTTTCGGCGGTCATATCTGGCTGGGAATTCACAGTTCGGCTGAGAAGGAGTTAAATACCAGCAATTAGTATAAAAGCCATAAATGTTTACGGCCCTCATTACCTAACATCAGAGATGGGCAATGCTTAAACCTGGGACCATGCGGCCTGAACCATGTAAGTTAAGGTTTCTCACTGTGACCATGTACTGGCAAATCTTACCTGAGACTATGAGGCTTCAACCTGCGCTAGCTAATGTTCTTATCCATCTCCATGAGATTAAACTTGTGCAAGCTAGTACTTTTAGCAGTCGCTATGTGACTCAACCTGTCCCAGATAATGTTCTTACCTGTGACTATGGGACCTAACCTGAAATCAAGCAATAGTCTACACACAAAAAGAAGGCAGATCTGGTTTTTTCGCTGAAATTTCTTTCGCTTCCGAGACTACTTCACTTCCAGAGCGCAGCCTGCTAGTGCTTAGATTTATTGTATGCTCATAATAACATATAACGATAGCAATCTTATTATCTACATCAGCGCTATTCAGACCTCTCCTGGAGTACCAATTCGCTTGCATGATTTGGAGCTCTGCCTGCTCCAGCACAGGTGAGTCAAATGATCAGCTCGTTACCCGTGAAGATGCTTGATAATGAGCAAATCATTAGAATCATCCGTGCTAGCAGGCAGAGGTTAAAAATATGCGGGAGAGGTGGCACTCTAAGACAGGCTTGAGAAGCATTGATCCACATTGTCTGTGATTGTTGACAACAAAAAATTGTCCCAGAAATAATATCAATCACCTTAATATTGACATAGAAGGCCCTTCTCGAAACTTTGAGGAAATGACTGTTCCCCAGCTTAAAGCTTCTTAATACGGCTTCTATGCTCAGTATTGTAAGGCCAAGTATCCGTAACCACGCATGCTAAATTAACTTTCCGCAGCTCCACGAGACTGGAATTGACTCGGCTGCCAAAATATCCCATAAAGCATCAGAAATGGGACGTGAATACAACGACAGTGCGTTGTTTTTTTTTTTTCTTCTTCAAATTTACAATTTTTCAAATTCGTGAATGTTCTTAGCTGTGACCATGACACCCAACCTGTGTTGGCGAATCCTGCCTGCAACCAGTGGACCCAAGCTGTGCAGATGCTAAAACAGTGGTGGGCAATCACGGTCCTGGCGGGCCGGTGTGTATGCAGGTTTTTATTCCTATCAATTACCCTGACTAATTGAGTTAATTGATAGCATGCACAAATATAGATTTTCACAATGATTCGATCAAAGGAAAATGTTTTATGAAGGGAGACAAGACTAGTCTTTGTAGCTTCATGATAATTTAAAGAAATGCGCATGAAACGTCAGATTTCATAAATGGTTTGGCTAATTGAGACAATCAACTAATTAAAGACCAGACGTTGGTGTGAAAACCAGGGACAGATACGGCCATCGCTGCCCACCTCTGCGCTAAAACCATGCTGGCGAAAGTTCCTCTCTGCAATTCAGAGACACATCCAGTGTTCCAGGTGAAAGTATTCACTGAATGGTTCACATAACTGACCCATAAATGGGCCAAGAGGCTGCAGGTCTTCAATCCTACCAAGCAGAAGCTCACCTGAAAGCACTAATTTAATCAACTGATCCAGGCCTGAACAACTGATTAGTTGTATCATGTGCGCTTCTGCATTGTTGGAGTGAAAACCTGCAGCCTCTTGGCCCGTTTACGGGTCAGTTTGACAGCCCTGCTTTAGAGCCCTGAAACCATTAGATTCACAATGTTGTTTCATGACTGATTTCTTCACCTACAGCTCAGCTCAGAGCTTCAAATTAATCTGGCATCATGTCAAAGGAGACTTCCACATCTCCCTACCTGTTTATCACTCTCCACAGTTGAGAGTTTTGTAATTTTTTTCCCCCTCTCCTGCAGTTGTGATTCCCCATCCAATGCAACTGAGAAGAAAATTGGCTGAAAGGAAACCTCTAATTTTTTATCTGCAGCCCTGACTAAATCTCTCTGACAAAAAGTCATGAGTTTCCAGTATTCTGGCAATTTTTATTTGTTAGTTTGGTAACTATTTTTGTGAATTATGAAGTAATGCTTTGGGGAAAGATGAAAGACTGACTACTAGGATATGACAAACAATTTTGCTTGGCTTTCATCACAGAGAAGCGTACATCAATTTCACTGATTGAAAAGTGCAACTCTTTGATTTTCCAACATGCAGACTAGCGTTGGGGCAAAGTCACTCTATTGAATTTGAGGAAGTTACTGTCAATAAACAACAGAAATTGATGTCATGCAAAAGTGCTTTCCATTGCAAAAGGGATTATTATAAATCGAAGTTCCCAGATGAACAGCACAGAAATCACAGGAAGGAAACAAATCAGGGAAAAAAATAAATAGGTTTTTACTTTATTGTAGGCTTCGTGAAAAATGTCCCTATACAGCAAAGAAAAAAAAAAAAATCTTATAAAGCATTTTAATCTTAAATTTAGAGGTAAAATGGCTATAACCTTTTTTCCTTAGTAAAACAAACATTTTGCCACCAACTGACTCATCTCTTGATTTTTAGAGTGAATAAAAAAATTTATCTTGTCAAGCGCATGGTAACTTGGAATAAACCAATATTTCTAAAGGGGCCACTTTCTCAAAATAGTTTATGTAACAAAAAACAAGCATACATTGAGTTTGGTGAGATGGCTCTATTCTGATAGATTTCAGCGCATCCAGGTGTGTAACCGAAGGCTGGGAGCAGTGTTTAAACCCCGTCACATGGAAGAGAGCCTACAGCAGCAAAGACATCAAAGAAGAGACATTGTTTTCAATCTGAATATTCAAGACGGGTAGTGGCGAGTATGTAAAATGAGTTTGGTGAGAAGCTTCTTCAGATGGTGAGCTTAAATAAGACAATGGGCAATCAAGCAATCAACTACCTGGGCAAAGTCAGCTGACAGTCAAATATTACCAGGTGACTCTGACGAGCTAAATCAGCTGATCATATACCTGGAAGGCACAGAGTATTAGATCCTGTGCAAGTGCTTCTCTTCTTCTTTGGAGAGAAAAAATAAGACGTCAAATCTCATAAGACTAAATTACTCGTTAATACAGACACTTTTTTCCTGTGCCAGGCATTTGAGAGGCCTACAGTCCCAGAAATATGCAAACATAATTTATAGCATAATTGTAATCCATTCACTTCCTGTATTTATTTGTTGCAATGAAAATAAATAAATGAATTAATCTTAATTTATTTGTGTATTTATTCACACATTCCGGCACCCGAATCACACTCGAGTGAGGTTATCTGGAATATTCCGCACCCTGTTATGGCACCCGAAACAAAAAACACATGTCAAAATGTGACCCCAGACTGCCCTACCATCAATGTGACAAGTGCCATCATCTCAGCTCAGAAGCCACACTGTGACCTGCTGATGCATATGCTATTACCCCTTTATTCCCCTGGACATTTTTATAGTGGTGATAAGTCACTGATTAATACCCCGGTGACACAGGGTCCTCTCCGGGTAATGCAGATTTAGTGTGACTATGAGTGTGTTTGAAATTGGACTTTATATCATGAAGCTCTCCTACCCTCCTCTCTCTTTTCCAGAATGTGCCGGACCTTAGACACGAGAAAAATGGCTTTGTAGCAGAACTGATAAATTTAATTGAAATAAATGCCTCATACAGTTTGAAGCACATTCTCTTAGACGATTGGATACCTCACATAAATTTATTCTGTTCACTTGTACAGTATAATAGGTCAGAATGCTACAAATTTGTCACAGGATAATAGTTCTGACTCGTGGTCAATTCAGGTAAACAGAAATGCCAGGCCCGGCAGCAAAAGAGGTTTTTATTCCGACTCGGATAATGGTAAAGATCAGTCAAACAGATGCACACGCACAAAAATACACACACGGATGTACAAACACACGAACATTCATTCATCCAAGCACACACTTACACGTATGAAAAAGAACACAAAACATACGTTCAAACATTCACACTTGCACACGCATACACACACGCTAACATTAAAGAGATGATCAAACACCCGTGTAGGCACTCCCAAGCACACTCTCGTTCAAACACTCTCACACATAAAACCACAAAGGCAGGGGATCAAACATACGCACAATCACACATTCAAACACACTCACACATGCACATAAGGCTACAAAAAAAGTGCTCAAACAAGCACAGACAGACACCAGCACACACACACAAAATTGTATTAAAATGGGTGTCAGATGCCAGGTTTATCAGGACTGGTGTATCAATATCGTTTGGAGATCAAATATTTCAGACCCCCATTCCCTGTCAGACATGTTTTTGGGTCATTCGGCAGGTGCTGTTCAAAGTCAGAATCAGATGTCGCACCAAAGCTGGGTGAAAGGTCACCTGAGCGTTTGTCATGGTAACAGCAGCTCTCCTGACATCCCTGTTCCTGAGAGCAGCGTCAGGTGACCAAACCATAAGAAACGAGAAAATAACCAGCAGGAAGAAAACTAAACAGATGATACGACACCGCCGGAGAACGCTGAAAAAATATGTGTGAACACGACCTCTCTGGTGTCAGTGAGGGTTCGTGTGAAACCTTTAGAGGGGGAGGCAGGGGCAAGGGTGTGTGTGTGTGTGTGTGTGTGTGTGTGTGTGTGTGTCTGTTTGAAAAGGCAGCACTTCTGAGCAATAGAGGCATTTGCTCTGCATGGTTGAAATCTACCACATAAAGGGCTAATGCTTCAATGCTTTATTTCACCACTGGCTTGTTCTGCCGGTTAAGAGTGGCGAGAACAGACAAACGAAGAGGTCGTGTTTTCTGCTCCGTCAATACAATAGCCAGTTGAGAATTTCGACCCGGCAATGAATTTACTGCGCTGCCCTTAATGCGAAATGATAAGTATCAGTAAATAATGGAGTAAATGATAGCGAATGTGTGTTTGACTCCAAAATTGAACAAGGCTTTTTCATCCTCCTGTAAAATGATCATTAAACCACCCGGACATGATTGCTTCACTCACTGGGCTGTGGGAATTTAGAGCCATTGCACTATGGCCCACATGCACTATTGTACAGCTAATATAGAGAGCACAGACTCAATATTGGATTGAACTGTGATCCAGACTAACTAAGTGTTCAGACAATAACATTAGATGAAAGGGCAGTAACTCCCACACACTCCAAATACACATAAACACCCACAAAGTAGAGTGCAGCTTGCATTTCAGGGTATTTGAGTCAAGTGAATCAATAAGGAATTAGAGCCCTTTAAAGGAATGGCTTGGCTCAAATACAGACCCTAAGGTACCTGGAGGGTTTAAATAACTCCAAAGATGTACGATGGCAAAACAAGCCCACAGCCTCTTACCCCCACCGCAGGGGTCGGGCGAAGAGACAGCCAGTTTGTAGCCTGTGTGAAGCAGGGGTTGTGTCAGCGAAGGCCGCAGACCCGGGCAAATGCAGAGGGCCAGTCCACTGCCTCAGCTTCCAGGGAACCCCAGGGAAATACACAGGGAGACGGAAACATGACTCAGTCTGGCCTGGGCGATTACACTCCTCCCACACTCCCTCTGCCTCCTCTTCTCACGGCCCACAGAGAGCACTCTGAAACCCTTTGAGAAGTGGGTTTTCTGGAATGTTTTTCTTTTTAACCAGAAGTCTAGGAGAGTGCTCTGGAACTGCATTTCTATCAGGTACCAGAGGTGATTGTTACATAAGTGCTAGAATATGCTCTGTGAAGGACATTCTAACTGCATATCTGTGAATAGGCACAACTTAAAAAGTTATAAGAATTTAATCTATCTACATAAACCTGGTGGGCAACAAGGGTTATGCAGGAAGATGAGAAGTGAAATCTCATCACACCCGTGGGTGTGTGGAACGTTATGTGGAAGGGCCATCTCCAATTCTGCAGTCCTTGAGTTCAGCATTACCATCATCCAGTGCCCACAGGGTCATCGGGGTGTCTGAAGTCCAAGGTCTGAGAGGATCATTTTGGTCCGAAGTGGTTTTCTGCCCCCACAAGTCCCCCACCAATGGTACCAATGGTGGTGGGAAAGTTCCCAAATACAAGGGACAAACACATTTTGAACAGTAACATTCGCTGAACTGAATCCTAAGGACCCCAAAAAAACTGAAAAATCACTTGGATTGGATTTTGGGAGCCGTCCTCTCACCCCTTCATGTCTCCTAATGATTCTGGCAGCGGAATCCTGATATGTGGGCCAGAATACGCCAGCGCATCAAATTTCAGCTTCCTGTCTTCCTGGGTGTTTTGACATGGAGTGACCCAACTGCTACTACGACTACTACTTTTTATACTAATGGGACACACTCCTGCGATCTGGAAAGACCTAGTACACGTCATTTTTGGGAGAAACTGAGTTTGACTCTCTTTTGCAGTAATTAAGAGTGGTGAAGATATTAAAACACTAACTATAAGTGTTAGTTGAACTGCTTTGATCACGTTTTTATTTTTTTTTTTCAGTAAGGCGAAGTCCAGAATTCAAAGGTTTCTGTTCAGTCGCGAGAATGCTTGTCACCGATAAATTCACCAGGTTTTCCGGATCACAGGAGCACAGCTTGCGGCGCTCGCTCTGGCTGCCTGCTCGAGTCATGCCCACAATCCGGCAGATACTCCCATGCACATCACACAGTGGTCCACCCCTTTGGTCAGGTGGCGATAAGCTGCATCTCGCTGCCTCCGCCTACTTCTGCTGCCGCATCACACTTGCGTGCTGCTGGTTAACATCCCACTTCCAGCCCAACATTAAAGGGCATCTAAAGTCGATTCCCATTGTTTTTGTTTATCGGTCAATCAGCGAGCCGCACCTGCACAAAGGAACCGAAATGGACAGTCCACGCATGTACACAAAACATTGGTTTATATAAATGAAATTGGTCATGTGACATTGCAAGATGTCAACAAAGGCAAGTGATTTGTTTGTAAACATTGGACGTTCAACGTCCAGTCTGAGAATCGACTTTAACCTCAGGGCCATGAATCTCTCTGGTGGGAAGGGGGAGATGCCCTGATGCAACCTGAATCTCGTCTCCTCAAGCTCAGTCGGTCACTGGGTATGGGGTCAGAGACGAGATGCAAACTATCATTGCATATGAAGAGTTTGTTTCCAAAATGCAATTTATTCAGTTGACTCATTTTGAGTAAATCAACTTTTTTTATGTTGCCGCCTATTGCATTTTATAGAGACACACAACTTTGACCATGAAAAAAAAACACTCTTATAGTATGAATTTCAAAAAATGAAAATTTGCACCATGTGTAAGAACCACTGGGCTATTGCTTTATGGTTTTATCCCAATTTTAGTAATTTTGGCACTTACTGCGATTTGGAACCAAACTCTTCATATTTATTACTGCTGCTATTAATGGTTCACAGGTGTGTTGGCAGACAGAACTACTATTACTACTACTGGTAATAATAATAATGGTGCTGGATTGAGGGAATACTTTCATATCATGCCTCCTTCTTCCCTTGGTTGCCAGTTGGTCACCTCCCCAGCATCAGCCTGATGAAGTCGTGGGCTCCGGAGAAACTGTGAGGGTGAAGGAATATCCGTGGGAACTGCACCCGAGGGCTCTGCCCTGTCAGCCAGCCAGGACTCCTGGCACAATCTATTTCTACACTGCTCTGCTTGTCCCGCTCCCTGGAGGACAGATTTGCAGCTAATAACATCTGAACATCATCTCAGGCCAACATGGCAGCTGCAGTCGCCAGAAACTATCAGCAGTGCTGGCAGATATGGAGGAGACCATCAGAGTTTGCGTGAACGCACACACTCACATACAGACAAACCCTCACACAAAAGCATTCAATCACCATATTCGTACATCCATGCAAATACACACACACACACACACACACGCATGCATGCACACACTTTTATACACATACCACTGTAGACACTCAGAAAAACACACACCACACATGTACATGAACACACATGGACATATGCACGCACACATAAACACATGAACAATGCACGCACGTACGCACAGGCATAATACAAACACAGTGTATAGACAATACACTTTCACTCACCCATGTATGCCACCAAGCGCTCACAAACAAGCACTTGTACACACAATAATATGTGTAACGCAACAAACATACTTGCACATACAGCTGTGCATACACACATACAGCAGTGCCGAGCGCACACTCGTTGTTGTACGCGCCGGAGCAGATCTTCAGAGAAGGTTACAGGTTCAACTCTTGAGTTGTGTCACAGGGTAACAGCTGTTCCAGCGATTGTACAATGAAAGCATATGATATGTAGATGATGGGGGTTGTGTGCAGCACCCCACAGAGGTGTCAGCAAAGCAAATGAATCATAATGTTAAAAATGAACAGCAGCTGTGGGTTCAGTAAGTGGATTTTGGCGGCATTGAGCCGCTTTTCGGAGCCGGGCCAAGGCCCAATATGTGGCCACACGTTATGCGGCAGTTCATTTTCCCTCCGGTTTTTGAGGTGCCAGTTTGCTGTTGCAACCTGCTCATTATTACTGGGAAACTTTGAGCCAGGATAAAATGTATTTTTTTCCCACAAATAAAATATTTTTCTTATTAAACCTTTTGCCGTTTTCATGTTATCGACACTAATGAATGCCTACGCCAAAACTCTATCAATACCTCTATCGTTATATAGCTTACAGTGAATCCAAATATCCCCTTTTCCAGAAAAAATAGTAAACCAGTTGCTTGCGGTGCAAGGCAATGCATTTGCTGTACCAATAGTGAGCGCACAGGCTCTGACTTTATGCTTTGCATCCACATGCATAATTCATCCAGGCCACATTTTCAGACCTGTATGTACTAGTGCCAGCATGTTATCATGAAGTCGTTCAGGTCATGGAGGAGTGATTAATGAGGAGTAAATTGGATGGCCTCTCTTGTGCGATGGTGTCCATCATATGTCATAGTAAAAGCCAAACTGGGACTGCATTTTTTTAAGCTGCGTTGACAGTTATTCATCACCAAGCCTCACCTGTCCCTTAATAGTGATCATTTTTGAAAATTTACTTGGCTGGGGGGCTGTAAAACTGCAATTGGTTTATTGTGTGCGGTGGAATGAGCTGTGCATGCACGTTATTTTTCATTGGTTCAAGCAAGTTGGTGCGGAAAGTCCCTTTTTTCTAAAGCAATCAACTGATCTCAGAGCACTGCTGGCTATAGGCTGTTCTTGTTTTATTAAATCTTTATTAAATCATCACAAAAGGTAATCCCTCAACTGAGAGGGATCATTTTTATTTATTTATTTTTGTTTTGTTCCGGGGTTTTGTGAAGCCGCGGTATTACGGAAGAAGGATTGACGTAAGAGCACTCGAGAGTTGAAAAGGGGCGTTTGTTCTCTCTCCGATTTCTCCGTCGCCTTTACACTTCATTCGACCGTAATAACAGGAACAAACAAAAGGCCGGGTTTCCTTCCCCGTTAAGTCTTAAACCTGTCACCCAAATCACACAGGATAAGATTAGCTCCCCCAAGCCCATTGACAAGACATTATAAGCCCCAACCACATACGGATTTTTCCACCTCAAATGTTTTTTCTTTTTAATTCCCCACTGGTCCTCAATCATAGCAGAAATGTAAACCACCACCAAGCCTCACCTGTCTATTAATAGTGAACATTTTTGTTCAGCACAATCCGGTATCTATAAGGAGTTCATTGCTGAGAGCTTGGTGCTACACGTTGGACGACCTCGCGAATGCTGGTCTCCTTCCCTGCTCTGACAGATGCTGCCCCATTACACACAATTAAACAGCAAATGCATTTTCTGCCTGATAAACACTAAAGGCGTGTGTTTATAATTGCGAGGGATGCCGGTAATGATGGAAATTCTCTCTGTATATTATTGTTGTTGGGGCAGTTTAAGTGGAGGGTAATGATGGACCGCCATTGGCTTCTCTGCCAAGGTTTTACATACACAGGCCAAACACGGCGAGCACTGGTCATGCCAAAAGAGAGGCAGGACAGCTGTCCATACTCAGTGTGAGGTGTTTATAAGCTTTTTGGTGAGTCAGGGATGTATTATGAGGTCTGTAGACACACCAGTGTGAGATACTTCTGTGAGATACTCACATGACATTTCAAAGTTGATATAAATCAACAAGAAGGAATGTTATTCATCTGCAGCGGAGTGAATCTACCCCTTCTCTCTTTTTAAGCCTCTGTTACACACTGTGGGCGGGAAGCATTCTGTTTTTCGGTTTTCCATCTGTGCATGTGTCCGATACATCGACTTTCCATGCCATATTTTCTGAGGGTGTGGAAGGATTTTCACCAAATTAGACATGGTAACTGCCCACAGAGGTCAGGTGAACTTACCGTGTTTTGGCGGTCATCTAGTCAAGGTCACATAAGGTCAGTTATGTGTGGAGGCCAAAGATCAACTTTTAGATGCATGAATCTATGGCAAGCAGGGGTATCGCAATCAACAGTTGGTTTCAAGTTGTACTTTGTTTCCAAAATGAGTGAGTTTGTCTTTTCCCATCTTTTACTTGTTTCTGTTTACCCCATTCGTGCACTAAATTTGGAATGACGGCTTGTAAGTGAACTTGTTGGGTTTTACGAAATGAGCCAATCGCGGAACCCAGTAGAATGCAAAGTGGTCTAACTAATAAAAAGGGCCTTTTTCAGAAATTTTTGAGAAAGTAACCTTTGAAACATTACTTTTGTGGAAAAAAGTTGTGTTGTTTTTTTTGTGTCAAAAAAAGGTCATAAACTCTCAGGTTAACAACAGATGGCATATCCGACATTTGTCCTGAATTTTAACCAGGGCCTGAATTTTGGCACAGATTATCTCAAAACTATGAAAAACGGACTTAGACCACTCTTGTCCTCAGGGGCTCAATTGTCATAGAAACCATTATGCTATCGTTCAAAACTGACAGCTCGCTCGCCCTGAAGTGGAATGAAGGAGTCAAACAGACTCAGTAAGTGTTGTTTTAATTCTGTATATTTTACCTTGCCCCATACAAAGGAAGCCTGTGAGAAACGTGTCATAACAACTGCAGTTTGGAGAAATGGATTATGACCTGACAGCCCATTTAGTCATAAGGTATTTTTTCAAAATGGAAATAGACGTTCACACATTGTCTTTGCATTAGAAGCGCAGCCGTTTGGTTCCTCGGGATACATTTAATTCATGAGACAGCGTGTGAGTGTTCTGTCTAACCACGCATGAAGACATAAAGCGATCAAAAGCAGTTTAACAGAGGGCCTAATCCATCATAGTTCTTTTTTTAATTAGTCTTGGAGCTGCTATTTTTTTTTCCTCAGGGATTATCCATTTCCTGCCATGAAATATGCTAAAACCACGGAGCCTCAAAGCATCCCTTATGGCTCTTTGAGATTCAGAGAAAACTTCACATCAAAGCTGTATCAGTGAGGGGTGGACACCATGGGCCGTCTTCCAGACGGACAGAGAGGACGGGCAGGAGTTTTGTGCATTAGCCACTTCCTTTTTTTCCTCTTTCATCGGCGGGCTCGCAAAGCTGTTATGATAGAGAGACTCCCCCTTTTCAACAACCATTGTGAAAAATAGGATCCCAGCCAATGCTGTAAGCTGTTATCAGTAATGTTCTGCAGCATCTATACACACTGAGGACAATAAAGATGGTGAAAACAGATGTAGCCGGGAACCGAGGAATAATTGGATTATAAATAAACTCAAGCTTCTGTATTGTAAATAGAATTAGGTTTTTAAAATGATATGGATATGAGTTTAAGGTGCGTCACGAGGCTTTACATGTGGTTATTTTGGTTAAATTGAATCTGAGGTTTTGATCTTCTTCAATTAACCAAGGAAAACATTAGTGAGACGCTGCCCTCACTGACTGTACTGACCCAACCAGCTGGTTTATTATTCTTATCAACACAGCCAATCACATCTCTCGTTCCTCAGTGAGTCAGTCATTCCTCTTGAGCAAGTAAACAAGTTTACTCTTCCAATCTTCCTGTTATGTTGGCTGCATCCTGTAGAAGAAAGTAAATTTGTGTGTGCACGTGTCCGTACATGTGCCTGCGTGTGTGTGTGTGTGTGCGCGCGTGTGCTTGTGTGTGTGTGTTTATCGACAGTGGACAGGGGATCAAAGATTGACAGAAAAAAAGCCTTTCAGGCAATAATGACCCTACTGATCCAGCTCATTTTCTCAGGAGAGCAGACCAGGGTAAAGAGACAAAAATAGGTTCACTTCAATTCGACTCCCAGTGTTAATTGAACTCCAGTAGAGTTTACGTGAGACCAGTTGGTCTCATATAAACTCTACTGGAGTTGAGTTAACACTGGGATTTTAGCTGTGTGTGTCTCTTGCCTGCCCCTCTAATAAGTCCAGAGTGAATGAGTGAGTAACACCAAAGCTGTACCTTCCTTAAAAACCACTTACACCCAGGACTTGCCATCAGAGGGATTTTTGCCCCACTCTCCCTTTGCCTTAAAGCCCATTGCTTCCAAACCCATTCCCATTTACATTTCCTAATAAGCAACTCAGTGTTAATTTGTTCAGTTAGATTATTCCTGTTCATACGATCTCATATTGAGGCCTGAACTGTAAAGAGCTCACAATGACTCTGTTGCCATGAAAGTCCAATGCTTGGCATGCATTTTTAATGATTATAACTCTCACAATGCAATAACAATCAATTAACTAAATCATTCATTTTCTTAACTACGGATTTATTTATATTATTGCTTATTTATTTAAATTCATTAACGAAACGAGATTACTCGGTCACCACAGGGACCAAGTCCTGTATCTCCCAGATCCCCAAATTTTGGAGAAAATGGCCGCCGGCAGCCATATTGGACGTCAAAAATTGCCGAAAATCGGTCTTCAGCATTGTCGAATAAATATCTTCGCCTTCGTAAAATTAGAAAAAAATTTCTGTAATCGTTGTCGTTTCCAGAGCCCGGAACAGAACATTTCTGCGGGCGCAGCAGCAGACCCGGAACCAAACCATCATCTCTCCGGACTATTGTCGTCGGGGAGATACAATTATTAATTTCAACATCAGAAGCATTGGTAATTTAATAATTTAATTATTGACTCTTCGCAGCAACCAGAGTGCAACTCAGCTTACCCGCAGATGTAGCTTATTCTTTTGAATGCTGAACACATTTTGATTAAGTTCAATCTTGAAATAAATAAGGGTGCACTGCTGGAAAAAAATGTAAAAAGGGGAGATTGAATTCAGAGAAAGTAATGGATTAAATTTGTATTTTTCTCATCCATACAGTATCAATATTCAGAATGTTGTCAGTGTAGCCCATAGGTTCGGCAACAGCCGGCCCCTGGGCCAATTTTGGCCCGCAAACGATTTTCATTGGCCTGCCAGATGATTTCGATCACAGGGTTATTGTTTTTTTCAAATGCAGGCTATTCCTGCGATTCCTGCCTATAGCCTACCAGGCAACTGATGTTCAGCAGAAATGAGAGAATACAAGAGCCAGGATTCGCATTCTTAATCTTAGTTGCCTTTATTTCACTTTCTTCAATTAAAAAGGAAAAGTTGCGTTTCTGTAATAATGGGGCGGCCTATGAAAAGATGAGGTGTCCTTGACTGAGCTTCAGGCCGACAGTTGTGCTGCAACAAAATATTTGCGTCAGAGTGACACAGGGAACAAGGTTTATATTTTATTGGTCGATGATATTCGCACTTTTATACGTGTGGCCAATGCTGAATTTTTTTGCTTGGCCATACTTCGCTCTTATACGTTCGGCCAATGCTGAAATTTTCTCTTGGCCACAGCTTAAAAAATAAGTTTGGCTAAGAAAAAAATTTTGCCTTTGGACACACTTAAACTAAGTGTGGGCAATGGAGCAATGTGCATCTTGGTCACACTTATCAGTGTGTCTGACGCGAATTTCGATCAATTTTTGTGCTTGGACGCACTTAAATAAGCGCGAATAGTCTCTTCGTATTTTTTTTAATTTAACAAGCCAGTAACTGCGGCATAATCCAGAAGGCTTTTACGTAAAGTAAAATAAAATAAGATAAAGTAAAATAAAATGATGATCGGGCAGTCGCGCAATGGCAGAGGTGGTGGGCAAGGATGCTCCAGAAACAAAACACACGAGAAAAAAACATTTCAGACCAATTTTTACAAACTGAAATTCGAGATTTATTTTCCTGTGATTAATTAGGATACTCACCAAATGGGAAAATTGACATCTTCCACTCTTCACAGTGTTTTTAATGTCTGGTGTTACAGACGTCATTGCGATCCGCAGGCAGTTTTCTAGGTTTTCATTTGTTAGTCCATTCCTCTTGTGCGTCTTGATTGCATTCATTGATGAGAAGGCTGACTCGCATGAGTATGTGAGGGAGACGTTGTCAACACATACATCGCCAGTTTCTTTATTTCCCCAAACTCCTCTGAACATTCAATCCAGAAGTTAGTAACTGATCCTGCTGATCTGTGCGCGTCTTTGACCAAAGAGGTTGTTTGGAAGTCGTGCAGCTCCATCTCAAATTTGGCCTCATCCATAAAGGGGAGTACAGACTGGCCTGGGAGGAGAGTTCTGCATTTGTCTCTCCATTCCTCTTTATAGGCTCCGTTTTCGCAGTCAAATTTCCTCTTTATACCTTTTGACAGAGACATCTTTTTAATTAAGCGAACTCCTCTTTGCACCCTATTTCCACCAAAACAGCAAACATTGTATCATTGTCAGGAGGCAGTCAACCAACTCTTTCAAAATAGAAGTAGCCCAAGTAATACTGCTAGTAGCCTAAATAGACCTAACCTATCATTGCCTTTTTCACAATTGCAGATGACACAATATTGAAAGAAATGCTAAGTCCATTAAGAGAATGAAATTATCAAAAGAGACTGCTGATGGGCTTGTGCACAGTCCACATGGTTTATTTTTTGTCATTAATTATTTTTATTAGACGTACCATTCTCCGGGTAGGCCTGGTTTTTGCGAGTGGACCTTAGGGGCACCCATCGCTGTGTCTAAATAGGCCATAGCCCGGCCTCTGGCCTACCATGTAGTGGCAAGGAAAAATCTTGAAATGCAACCAAAGTTACTTGCTGACCCCTGGTGTAGCCTCTCAGTTATTTCTGTTGTTTAGTTACAGGCTTATAAATTGGTCTTGATTATTCTGTAAATAAATTGTGTGATTATAATTCAAGTGCTCCGAAACTGGAAGAGCTTGGAAGCAATAATGCATGCAACGGTCGGAAGCTAACGAAACGCCATTGAAAATCCCATATGGCCGGCAGTACCACTCAGGATGTAGTGGAAATTCCCGAAAATTGACTCAAAATGATAGGTAGAGGCAGAACCTTCCAGAATATTAGACTTTATTCACAAAAACATAAAGCCAACCTTTACTTCGTGCAAAACAAAGCTTCTTATAATCAGAAGTACGTCACAGGAAAGCACAAACAATAAAACAATTGTTCCACGTAATTTGTCTCTAAGGCATTTGTCCAAGAACATGGTGGAAATCGCGGAGACAGTCGTACTACGGATGCATCCTTGTTTTGGGTCAGGTTGACCCAGACTAGGTTCCCTCCTGGAAATCAAGGCAGATTAATTAAACTCAAATTAACTAGGCTATGTCAACAAGAGATGGTGTACTAGACAACAGTAATGTCTCCTCCGAATAAACATCCAGGGGTGCGTTTCCCAAAATCACAGGTGCTAACTTACATAGTTGGCCCATTGACTGTGAATGGACAAACTATGTAATTTACTAACTTAGTTAGCAATTTCGCTTTTGGGAAACGTGCCCCAGTATATGTGACATGTGATCAGGGTTATTGGCAATTAGTACCGCAAGAATATGTCCTTTAATAATCAGTATCACAAGAATAGGCATTTTAAATTGAATACACTTCCTAACCAATTCTACATGAGCAAGCGGTTTCAGTGCGTACGCAATCTAACCATTCTGTCGGAGGCCAACATTAGGGCAAGTTCCCAGAGGCAGATAAGTAACTAAAGCGTGTTCTGCTGAATGGAGCAGTTTCCTGTCTAATGATTTCTATTCATAGAATAACACTCTGGTCTCCGATCACAAACCTAGCCCATGTCCTGAGAAGCACAAAGACCTTTCAAGCAGGAAAAAAGACTGCACTGCTCTTAAATTTTAATATTAGTTTTACAAACATGCTAATCGTATTCTAATACATAAAAATGATGCAACAATACAAACAAATAATAAAACAAGCATGCATAACTATAGGGTTACATTGTGTATAAATGCTGCATACATGATAATGATCTTGAGAACACTGTGAATAACTGAATAATAACTCATTAATATATTAATTGACAATGTCATCCCTAATTGATTGATTCATTGGTGATAATTTCCTCAACAGGATGAAGTTGGGCTTTAAATGTTAACATACTCATTAATCTACTGTTTTTAAAGATAACAACCACAACACATTCACACATACACACACACGCACACACACAAGCACACATGCTAACTTAATACAGGTTTTCACTTGAACCTTCTACCTCCATCTATTTCCAGCAGGCTGCCCTCATGGCATTATGATAGTCAGTCACATATTTACAGCAAGTTTATTTCACTGCAAGGACTGTTTTCCATTCATTCGCAATTGTCCATAAAATGACGCTGAGCGGAATGTGTGTTGTAAAAGATTTTGTCTCTTGGTCCAAGCATTTAGCGTGCCAGTGCCTCTGCTTGTGTGTATTTCCAGAGAACACTCCACTGATGCAACGGGTCTGTAATCATGATTGTTCACAGAAAAAATAAAATGAAATATAAATAATTTTAAAAACTTGAATCTCTCTCTCTGTCTCTGAAGTGCTGGGTTTCATACCAACAAAAATGTAGTTCAAGTAAGTGAGTAAATTAATACATAAAATTTATAGTCAGTGAATTTCAGGATCATGACAAACAAGTAGACATGGTCAACAACATCCCCCCGCCAAATGCTGGAATCTCTTGCTCCTCATTTTCAAACTCCATCAAGGCCTTGATGGTCTGAAGCTACACACCAAGGTTGGTTGTCCTATCTCTAATAGTTCCTGAGAAAAGCTGTCCCCTTTTTGGACGGACGGACGGATGCACGGACGCACGGATAAATGGTGCTCAAACCTATATCCCCCTTCACACTTTGTGGAGGGAGATAAAAATAATTTGGGTCCATAACTAGGCATATTTTTAAAAAAAATTCATATTTGAAATCTGCAAAATCGTTTCTCGTTACCAGTGTCTGAAGGGGACATTTCCTTTCGATCGTAAAAAAAGGAGATGATGTTATACATGCTTAGTCACATTTAGAGCTCAAAAATCAACATTCTTTTGACACACAGTCTTACAGTGCAATGAAGGAGATACATTTATATGTGGCTAAAATTCTTGATGAGCACTTACAGGAAAATGCAGCATTTCTAGCATTTTTCTGGAAACTCTTTTTAGATAACGAAGACCCACTGGGTCCTTATCTTGAAAGAAAAAAAAATAAGCTGTTGCGTTTGACTTTCGCAGAAATTGAAAATTAATTACCTCTGGAGTTACATGTCAAACAACAGGCCCGGCTTCAGGTGGTCACAGTGGGGGGCTGCCACATGTGTCTGACAGGATGCCCATCAACTTGTGAGGGTGAAAATAGACTGTGGCCACCCTACCAGCCTACGCCGGAGTGACATGACAGGGAGGAGGCTTGGACTGAGCCCAGAAATGTGTTAATCACACAGCATCACTGACAGCCAGATCCTGACAGCCCTAATGTTCTGGGCGAAGAGAGAGAGAGAGAGAGAGAGAGAGAGAGAGAGAGAGAGACAGAGAGAGAGAGAGAGAGAGAGAGAGAGAGAGAGAGAGAGAGAGAGAGAGCAGCCAGGAACAGCAAAGTAATATGTTAACCTCGGGCCTGACTTGCTAAGACCTTTAGCACCTGCTAAACCTTTAATCGATTATGATAATAGTAACACAATCAGGGATAAGTATGAAACAAATGCCAAGACTAATCATTAGTCATGCTATTGCAAATCCCTTTCACACATTTGGCTCAAATGCCATAACCAACGAGTGGCACAAAACAAATTCCATGTCGAATGATTGTTCATGTTATTGGTATTTTGTGAGCTTAATGGCTTTGCATGTGCTAAAGGCTTTTGTACCCAGACGGACAGGTCAATTGTCAGTGTAAACACCAATAGCTGCACTGAGCACTTCATGCCAAACTGAATCCGCTAAGTAAACCCTTGTCATAACCCTTACATTTTCTAACTAAATTTACAACTAAATTCTTAACACTCCCTTTGAACTATGATTTCAGAGGTCATCACTTCAAAAATATAATTGAGCCCTCATTTTAAAAGAGCTAAATAAATACCAAAAATAGAACGCCTCACGGGATGCGCTTCAGTGCAGCGCCCTACATTCAGAGACCCAGCTTTAGACCCAGGCTCTCCTTGAAAAGGCCTCTGATGGCAAACAAGTGGCTGTTTATGTCCCTTCTCTCATGTTACCATCACATCAACAGTAATTTAATTTTGTCCCAAGATGCCAAGAATTTGGCCACTCTGCTGGCGAAAATCAATGCGGGCTGTTTAAGAACAGCAATGTCTGACAACTGTGTAATGAGTCCATCCAGAAACGTAAAGACCCTGAGTAAATGTTCATATTTTTCTGTCTTTCTCTCTCAATCAAAGCAAGGCTAGAAGTTATTTTTTCTCTCTCTGGAAATCTTCTGTGAAACACATCATTCTCTTTGCAAGACTGACACCCAACACTCTGGGCTCTAATTTCTTGGCGCAGCATGGCGCAGCCCACGCAGTAATAATTTCGTCCGGTACAGCCCGTGCAGTGGTAATTTTATCCGATGCAACACCGTGCGGAGCCAATCTGGTAGACCGACGTGCACCGAGATGGGTGCGGCGGTGCAGTAGGGGGAGGTGTCACATATTCATCATGACGCAGTGACAATTTTGCGGCAAAAGGCTCCGCCGAAAGTGCGCAGAGAGCTCGCCAGCTCCGACCTGGTTTACTTTCTGTGCAGTGGTAATTTGGCTGACCGGCGCACAGTGCGCACACGTCACCGAAACCTCACAGGCAGGTTTCCGGAATATCAGGCACATTTCAATGCAATAAATTATTACAGCATCCACTATTTCATGTACCTGAATCTGCCCATAGATTATAGTATCTATATAGATTGTCCTAATGTCAGATCAAAGGCGGTTGGCACACGTAATGGAAACTCGACCTGACAGCCATCAGAGTGTCAGTGTGTTCTCTGTGGCATAATGCGTGCTACACAACAACATAGCGGTACACCATGGATTTGACCTCGCGCAGGAGACATTGCGGGACTTGAGACAGAGAGAGGCCGAACTGCATGTGCCGCAGCAGCAGCACACGGGAGAGGAGAGACCACCTGGCTGCACAGCTCTGTCCTTAACGCTAGAACCGCGGCACTGATGTTAGTAATGCATGGTATTACATGTCATATGTTTTACTGAGTCCATCTGTCCACGACTTTTTCCAAATATGTGTCTTCTATGTTATATCGAAGTTTTTAACTTCTCTTATAAAACGAAAGTGAATATTAAATTACTTTGAATGCCGTAGCCATTTTTTTGTGGCAGTGGCTTTGACCGCAAATACCCTTTCGTCTACAACGAAAGAGAGAGAGAGAAAGAGAGAGAGAGAGAGAGATGTGTGCATGTGGACGTATGAGTGCGTGCGTTGGCTATGTGGGTATGTGTCCTTCAGCTGCTTTCACACCGGATGCAAAACAAATTTTTCGCACGTCAGATTATATTCAAAGTCAATGCAAAGACACAAATTCACACGATTCACATGTATTTGCGTCTTTGCATTGACTTTGAATGTAATCTATTGTGCGGAAAATTTGTTTTGCATCCAGTGTGAACGCAGCTTTAGAAACACAGCCTGATCTGGGCTACATTTATCTAAACATTATTATTATTATTATTTTTATTGTTGTGTACTATTAGCCTACTAAAGGTAGTCTATAGGCCCTCTGTCATTAAATCACTGTATATCAAAGATCTTTTCTGAGAGGCAATCCTTGTGTCACTTGACCCCATTGACCAAAAGCAGCAAGTGTTCAGGCCGAGGGACTTAGATAGCTGCATGCAGGCCTACTACTGCTGTTTCACATCTGCTCTGTAATGCTGCATGCAAATCAGGGCACTTGTATTTATAATATTCGCGTTTTTGATTTTTCTCTAGTAATCACTGAATTTTCCAGCTAATCCTTGATCATTTTGGCAATGGTTCCTGCCAATGCTGCTTTTGAAGTGCTCAAGCTGTATTCATATTGACTTAGCCCTCAGACACTTGAGGTCTGTTTTCATAATTCATCAGAACATTTCTGTTCAGTTTTCTTTGGCAGACTTAAATCTTGTCATTGTCAGCAGAACACTTTCCTGGCAAGGCCATACCGATTAGTGACATCCCTCCCTCTGTGGCTGTACTCACAGAAATGAAGGTGAGTTTGGGGATTTGTGGAGGCCAGTCATGTTCTGCTGCACTGATGTGGAGAAAAATGTTTGGAATTTGGTCAGTGAGCCTGTCATGGTTTTTGGAGGCTTTGAGAGCTTTCTTGGTTGCTCTGTTCGGGACGAATCCTCAATCGGATTCTTAGGCCAGCTGGCATTAATTGGGGGCGGCCCCTGGATTCTATTTAAGCCCAAGTTCCGCCTCGCTGCCCTTGCTAGAGTGTCAGTGTTCTGTTTGAAACTTTGCACCATAGCCGGTAAGGTCTCTGGTGAGAAAGTTGTTGCGGTATTAGCTGCAAAAGCAGGAAAGTTCTAGATAGCAAGGGAATCTTTCTATTTTTCCTCTTTCTGGGCACCGTCTGGTGCTTATTCTTTTTATCTCGGTTTCAGAGATTTTTTGCTTTCAATTCCTTCTGTCGAGCTCGCTTTGCTTCCTTGCACTCAGACGAGATCAAGGTCCATTGGAAGCACTAGTCTCTCTCATTTTATTTGTTTGTCTCTCTCTCAATCTACGAGACTTTCTTTTACTCTGGCCGCTGCGTTTGGCATCTCAACACACCAGTCATCACAGAGGCACCGTCATGCTGAAACAGCAGAGCAGGAAATAAGCATTCCTCCCCCACCATCCTGTGTCTCTACCTCCCCATCCCCATCCATTCT
This sequence comes from Gymnothorax reevesii, assembly GCA_029721435.1. NCBI lineage: Eukaryota > Metazoa > Chordata > Actinopteri > Anguilliformes > Muraenidae > Gymnothorax > Gymnothorax reevesii. The sequence goes on along the minus strand of CM056574.1, from coordinate 22,301,090 downwards.
TATCATTTTAATGTCCCCCCAAGCCTCCCGTGGGTCGTTCATTGGTTTTCCCCTCCATTTGCATTGCTCTGTCGAATCAACAAGGACTCACTACTGAAAAGGTCAGCTAATTTTGCTCTAGTTGAAATATGCAAGTGCTCATTCCAGGGGTCCCTTTTCTGGTGCCAAGGGGCATTTTTTTCTGTTTTTGACAGTTTCACATTAACTTCCTCAGAATTTGATTTCCTGCATAAACTGGTGAAAAAACTATCAGCTTCTTCATTCGGCTCCACAACAACCTTTTCAAAACTACTGAAAGAACAGAATTATGCAGAATATCATTGTATACTTACACTTATGCCCAAACCACAAAAACACTGTCCCAGACCAAGGAGTGGCCATACACTACTGGTCATGTCTGTCATCCAGCCTTGTCTTCAGTTGATTACAGAAGTTAGTGTAGCTATCTGACATAGCTATTCTCATGTTAACTCAGCAGCTGTAGGTTAATAATTAGTCTTTGTGCATACATGGAGACCACCCACTATCTAGAGAGTGATAGAATTTTATAGGTAACATTAACTAAAAGCTCTGCTGAAAGCTCTGCGTGAAGAGCTTTTTGGCTATTTCCTGCTTTTACTCATTTTTTGAAAGGATTCCTTTATAGATTCAGGGTCAGAATTTGTCTACAACTGGCAACACATCGAAAAGTTTCCCAAGTTTGTTAGGGATGCATCATGTTTATCACATTATGAGCAAAATGTCATGCAGATTGCTTTATATTTTCCAATAGGATGGTATGGACTTTGATTTTTGAATACATATTCTCATCAATGACCTTAATTCCAGAAGAAACACAGAAAGCTGTCATTTGTTAATCCCTTTTAGCCTTTATTCATTTGGGGGAAAAAAGGACAAAGGCAAAATGACGCATGTTTTAACTCATTAACTTGGGTGTTTTTTGAAAATATTAACTATTTTGAAATGCAATGTCTGCAACACATTCAAATGAAGCTAGGACAGATGCAAGCTCACCACTGCATAACATCCTCTCCCCATTTAGTAACACTTGGTCTTGGGATGAAGGACTGTAATGTTAGAGATATAATATAGAAGACTTCAATAGTCTGAGGTCTCTGCTCTCGTATTTTGTATTTCATAATCCTCCATAATCCAGTGGCAGACAGATACTGGCTGCAGGGCGGTCAATAGAGTTGTCCTTGAAAAAAGACTACATCTGAATGGTACGTACAGTGACCCAAAATGAGTGTGCACCATTGTGTGTTAGTTTTGTCTTCGCAGATGCACATGTTGCCCAAGCCGAGTGGAATAATGCTGCCCTACACCATGACGGATGCTGGCTTTGGAACATGTCGCTGGTAACAGTTGGGATGGTCCATCTGCTCTTTGCCTTTGGATCAAAAAGTCCATTATCTTTGGAAACAATTTGAAAGGTGGGCTTGTCAGGCCATAGCACTCCTTCCCTCTTCCCTGTCAGTCTCTTTCAGATTTGCTCAAGCCCAAACTGGTGTTTTTCTGTAGATTCCACCACTTAACCAGTCCCTTGTGCCTGTTGTTATGAAATGTGTTATGGATAAAATTGAGAATTTGAAAATACTCACAAAAATCAATACATCTGAAACTGAAAGTTTAAAGTCGTGCTGAGATGAAAAATGCCTTTTTAACCCTTTTAGATCCCATTCCCAGTCATATTGCGTATCTATTTAACAATAAATGACAAAAATATTACAAGAAATCTATTTCTTTGTATTCTTTTATCAAAATTCAATCATGTTTTCTTCATGAAAAACAAAATATGCCTTGTGCATACATAAGCCAGAACCAACCAATTTCGACCAATAATATCCCAACATCCACCCGTCAATCAATCTTAAACTTTTAGCGCACAGAGCTAAGATTCATTTGTTAGCTAGCTAGCATGGTACGTCGTTGTGTCTTTGGATGTTCGCCACCTCAAACTTAGTTTCGTCTCCCCAAAATACCGTGGTTACGGACCCTTTGGCTTTGGCTCTTTGAGGAAAGTGGTATCTGTGAAAGCTCCAGATTATGTGTGAGACATTTTACAGTGGACCGCTTCAATAACTACATGGAGCATGGGATGGGCTTCGCCTCTCTCTCCCTGACGGACACTGCTGTGTCATCGGTGTACACCCACTTTTCAACGGTCAAATCAAATTCCGCCCAACGTTATATCCCGCCTGTCTATGCTGTTTCGCTCCGAAATATGTCACGATACGGAAGTTAGATACTCTCGAAATGCCGTTTCAGCCCGACTTTAAAATTGCGGAAATAAAACAGTTAAACTAAATGTTGGTAGGACATTTTGCCAACGCATTTCATCCTGTTTTTATTTGCATTTTGCATACTGTCCCAGTTCTTGTGGAATAAGGTTATATGAAAGTGTAACAAGTCTGTAGTCACCTGATCGTTGACAGATGGATTGAGAAACGATATATGGTTGTAGAAAATTCTCAGTTTATGAAACAACACGTAAGTGCACAATTGCTATCTTTTGAAGATGGCCGGCTTCTCAGGAGCAATTGTTTGCTGCACGGGGTGGCTTGTGTGTGTCTGTCTGCAAGCATGGTGGAGGCTAGGCCACGTCAGCTTCTGCAGTTATAGAGGGGGAGAGTAGTCAGACTAAACTGCTACACCTGTGCTAATTACTCTCCCTTGCGCTGTTCCCTGAGCCACTCCCTCTCTCTCACCTGTCCGCAGCTGAGCCCTAACCGGGCCCCACCCCAAAGAAAGTAAAAAAGAAATAAAGACCATTGTGTCTTCATATTTGAGCCATTGGTTTTGTTATATTTCTGTGACCTCAATGACATTTTCGCAGTTGTATTTACATATAAATCATATAACAAGAAATAGTGTTATTAAAACTAAATATGACTTTTTTGCTTTTTAGGATTGGCCTGACTTCCATCAACATGCATACATTTGTATATTTATTTTCTTCGGTAGCGCCTCACTCTGCATTTGTTCTACTACACTGACATGGCTTTTATTTTTAGCTCCGACCAAGCAGCTCTATGAACGCTTCTGTCTGTCCGTCCGTCCGTCTGTGACACCTTTTTGACCATGTTCCTGTCGTCGTATCATCATGAAATTTTCAGGAGTTATTCACCTTCACCAAAATGATGTCCATGCACAAGGTTGAGGTCAAAGGTCAAAGGTCAAGTTCACAGAGGTCACGACCTTGTTTGCGGGTTTTCGCGCTGTAACTCCAGTTAGAATTCATGGATCACTATGAAATTATGGAAATAGCTAGTAGGCATAGAGGAGGTGTTCCCTAGGTCATCCGTCAAATCCCAAGGTCACACAGGTAAAGAAAAGTGTCAATTTTGCCCGATTTGACGGTTTTCGCACCGTAACTCCTGTTTAATTCAATGAATGGCTATGACGTCTTAGAACAAGCTTCTTGGTATAGAGGAGGGGTTCCCTTTTGATTTTCAAGGTCATCTGTCGAATCCCAAGGTCACACCAGTCAAAAAAGTGTCGATTTTGCCCCGATTTTACAGTTTTCGCACCGTAACTCGAGTTTAACTTGATGGATGGCTATTAAATCTTACAAAAAGCTTCTTGGTACAGAGGAAGGGTTGCCTATTCATTTTCAAGGTCATTTGCCAATTTCGAGGTCACATTTGTACAAGAAACCACCAGTCATGGACACTAGGCCACGTGACGGATGCTAGGCCAGGTCGCAACTATTAGCTCCCACTGATCGACTTGTTTATGTGCAATCTATTAGTGACAATATGAGATCTCAGTATGTCATCCTCATCATTGAGACGTTCATTAATGTTAATAAAATGGCAGTTTCTCTTGATCTCAGGAGAACATTTAACAAGGCAACTTCAAAACCTGGTATATGGCTACCTTATTTTTGGTTTATGTGCAAAATTTTGGGCAATGACTAATGGGGACAGCTCACTCAGCTAGCCGACTAGTGGTGTAACTTCACTGCTCACTCACACAAACACGGACATCTGCAGATGCAGCCGGATGAGCCGAAAAAAGGATTATGTATAAAGACGAAAGCCAATGCCCACCCACTACACAGTCTTTGCTCTTCTTCTCTTCTTAAGCAAAATGGTATCATCCCGACGGATCATATTGTGACGCTTTTGCTCCAATGTCAAGACATGATGAAAATTGAGCATTTTGGCATTCTTATTTGATGGTAAAACAAAGCAGTTATGTTTAGCTACTAAAAGAACTTGGTTATGTCAAGGCACTAAAACTACTTGCTCATGTTTAGGGTTCGGGCTAGAAACAGGATTAGGGTCGGCTTAAGTGCCGAAAGAATTTGGTTATGTTTAGGGTTGGGGTTAAGATTACAGTCAGGGTTAGGTTAAGGCACCAAAACTACAAGGTCATGTTTAAGATGAGGGCTGGGGCTGGCATTAGTTGTACAGTTACAATAGGTAACGGTAATGGGATAGAATGAACTTAGACAGCGTTCTCTATTGTGAGTGTAATAGTGCAATGGTCTGTACGACCGTCTTGTAAGCATGAATCCAAACCCTCAGGTGTGATTCCCACCAAATACATCTTTTCTTCATGGTGCTCACATCCTTATGCTGTCAACCTGACTGGCCGCTGGGACATTTATTTTTTCTTTGGGTTCCTCAACCCATCACTCCGCTGTCGTCTCCCAGTGATTTAAGACGTCTTACAGACAACAATGAGTTGCGGGAAATGATTCCCTTTGTGGTCGATACTTAGATGCAGACAGCCAATTGCAATTAATATTGACAAACCGCAGCAAAAATCACAAAGCATGGCAGAAATTTTTCAAAACTAGTTGAGGCAGGCATATCTGCTCACGGCAGTTATTTTAAATAGTCTTTGTACACCTTGTCTCCGGTTTAGGGAGAAATTATTTATTTTGATTCAGTGTATTTCACTCTCTCAACTGATGTTGTTCATTTGTCAGCTGACTGAGGAAGACATACGTAATTTTAGCTGAGCAGATAAATTTAGTGTCTGGGACACAGGCCTATAAAAATCTTGAGATATTCGGATTGCACACAATGAGCATCTGATTAGACAAGCATTTCCCATACATCTTTGAGAGCTGATTAAGAATCTTATTATGCAAGCCCAGCTAAAAACTTTCTCCATGGCTCACGTTTACCCTCCCAAACTTTATATAGAATTTTGCCTGCCATTAAAATGACATCTGAAATTATATATGGAAAGTGAGTTGCCAGCGTTGTTAATCGAGGCTTGTTATGGGAGCTTTACTGAAGCAGAAGAAAGAACTGACTTATTATGTGGAGCACTGCCATGCAACTGCAGTTTAAATCAGTAGCCCAGCATTACACAAAAATAGCCCACGACGGTTGAATGATTGTCTCTCCTTTTAAGGAACTTAAGTCACAGTCATCGCTAATGTAATGCATTGGAATGTTATTTACACACATTATTCCCACTGAAAAGAATTTGAAAAGTGCGTAGCCACTCACGATAACTTTATCAGTTATTTTTGAAACCCCGAAGCAAGCTTGCCGCATGCCATCCATGGTGAAATTACTGAAAACCAAGAGAAGGAATAACCAGTGAAGTATCTGACCTGTGCGGAATGTTCTGTTCATTTTGCTGATGTGGAACAAATCATTTTAGCACTATGAATGTGTTGTAAGAAAATTTGTGGAATGGTCTTTTCATACTGTTACTCACAACAAAACTCTCAACTAGCTGGAATCCTACTCGACCTCTTGAGACAGACTACTAAAGAAATAAAATATGGGCTTCAGGTGAAAATCTGGACAATGTTTGAATGCAATAATATCAAGTATGCTGTGTGCACTGCTACTAATTAAGTGTATGGTATTTTGACAAGCATGATGATTAATTCTTTGTGTGTGTGTGCGCGTGTGTGTGCGTGCGTGTGTGCGTGTGCGTGTGTGTACATGACAATGAGACAGCTGTGGGTAGCACTGCTGACTCTTAGCTAGATGCTTATGAATTTGTGAGATCTTTGCATGATCACTCTGTGTTTGTGTGGATTTACTCCTGAAACTCAGTTTTCTACCACAGCCCTTAGTACCGCATGACAGGCGAATTTGAGACTGTAAAATGCTCAAAATGAGTGTGTAAGTGAATGGTTTGGTGTCCCAGCAATGGATAGACTAACTATTTATAATTCTTCTCATCCCTTGACTACAGAGAGGACCGTACACTGGGACTGGCAGAAGTACTCCCCTCCCACCCTGACTAGGACTTAAATGGTTCAACTAGAATGAGAGTTTAAGAAACTCTGAGTTTGCTTATGACTGCGCAATTCTCTGTATAATGTGATGTTTATTTTTGCATTGTTCTGCCCTGTGCTGTATGATAAGGTGCACAGTGTCTTCTGTACTGGTAGGCAAGTATGGTAAATGATGATGGCCATCTACTGCATGGTCAAAGTGACCAGGACATATGTATGACAAGGGTTTATTAAGTTGTCAAACTACATCGCTGGTATGTAGCATGAAAAAGTTATGCTGATGATAATGATCTTCTTCTTTTTTGTTGGTAAAGGTTCAGGTATATTTTTTATATATATATATATATATATATATATATACATATGCACCAGTTTTACATGGCTACTGATGCACTATGAAAATTATTGACATGTTAGTATTCACAGCCTATGATTGTCATACAACTATTATTCATCAAAGTCCAACTTGTTGCGCTGGACGATACATGTCGAACATTTATGATCATTATTTTGCTTTTATCAATATAGTTGAACAGGCATTGCAAAAAGATGTATTATTTTTTTAATTATTATTTGTTTTATTAGTAATACTAATTTCCTGACTGGCAGCATCACCACCTTGTAAAGCAGCTGTAGTAATTGAGAGGCAAATGGTTCAGCGCGTGGTGCAGTCAGCCCAGTGAGTTATTGGTGCTGTATTGCCTAACCTGATGGACTTACACAATATGAGGTGAGGACCCCAGTCATCCAAACCATGGCCTCTTCTTTGAGTAGCTTTACAAATGGAATCCAGGCAATGTGAACATTGCAGCCAAGACCCAATTACCAATGCCACAGCTTCTACCCTCATACGATCTGTCTGCTGATATAAGACCAATAAGACGTGCTCTGCTCTCTCAGTATGAATTACTGAAGTGTCACATTCATCTTTTTTTCTCATTGCTATTACCTTTATAATATCTTGGAAATATAAAATGTTAGTTTATTAGAGCCTACTTTGTCTTATATTGTTAATACTATATGATGAAATTTTTATCTTTTCTAATTATTGTTATTGGGTTTGAATTTAGTAAACTAACAGAGGTGCATATTAATCACATTAATAATTAGGGCTGTCAGAATAATTGATCACAATTAATTGAAGCGCAATAAAAGTAACTGCCACTATGAGGCAGACAGACGTGATTGCTTATTACCTTTTCCTTTGATGCGGATTTTGCATAGAATTATATGTAACAGATACGGTCCGCTTGCCAGCCATCTGGGCTTGCTTGAATCACCCGAATTTTATTAAAGATGGTATACCATGTTATATTGTTTTCTGTGTCTAGTTAGCTCCATCTATTTTGTTTTACCTAGCTGGACATAGCTAAGCGTGTTTTGTGGTCATTTGTGCAGTATGTATGAATTTGACTAATATTACGTGGCGAGCTAGCTAGCTAGCTGCCCAGGATACATGCCTTGAGGACAAGCGTATTGTTCGTCGGTCTTCGTATTAACATGATGACTGCTGCGGCTAGTAGGCCTATTTGCTTGCTGCCTGTGGAGCCTGAATTATACTGTATTATACTGTTTTCTTTGTCTGCACAGGTTATCTTTATATTTGTGAAATAAGCATAATGAAGAATTTTTGTGAACGTTTGTGCTGTATGTAATCATTTCATTATAAGTAGGTTGCTAGCATGCTAGCTAGCTACATGGAACTCCGTGCCCAGTAAATTATAATCACATTGCATTTTCATAAAACAATATGCTAGTTTGCCTGAGATAATTATGTCTCATAATTGTATGACATTTGTCTGTTATGAGGTTACAGTCAAATTTGTGTTTAATTGCTATTTGCTTTGTATTATTCAGCATATTTTTGCTCGTTTCGGAAGCAAAACAAGATGGTGGCATTTCAATTTAGTTCCGATCCTGTTTAGCCAATTGGAAATGTGAGAGAGAATGTTTGTGCAAGAGTCTCATTCCCGTTGAAAATGAATGGGCTCCATCCTCACCAACCGATACCGCATCACCGACAGGACGGGGCGGACGGGACCTGAAGGCTAGACTAGTAGGTGAGTGACCAGCACCCATGATGGCACTAAATAAAGTTCCCTCAGTAGGGCCATGACCGCCCAAAAACCAGGCTAGAAAGAAGGCGTTTAAATTTTGGGCTGATGAATTACATTTAAAATCCTGGTAAAAAGTGGAATTTTTATCACAAAGCAGATACATTCCTACCACCAATCACTCAACCTAGTTCAGTTTTGAGTTGCATTATCTAGTTCAGGCTGATCCCAGCCCAGATAGTAAGCACCTCTGCTCCGGATGTGCCCCAGCTCTGTGCCGACTCCAGCTGATCCGGCTCAGAGCCGGGGCAGATCTGCAGCGGAGTTGCTTGCTATCTGGGAGGTCAGGTTTGGCTGCATTGATTATTCTCTCTCCACCAAACATGCGGCATATGTTCTGCTGGCACAATTATCCCTCTTACCACAGCTGCTATTTCAGCAATCAGGAAGCACAATTCCCAGAATTCCTTCTGTTCTTATGAACACACCACCATTTCGCTGTTTAAAAGCAGCTTCCCTCAAACCGGAAATGTGAACCACCTCACTCTGACCCCCCTGCTCACACCCCAACCCACACCCACACCCACACCTGCCCTGGGGAGAGAGGGCTAAAAAATTCAACACATCATTCAGCGCGAAATGAGGTAAATGAATAATACATCTTCCCTCCACTTAGCGGATGTGGAGTATAGCAGAGAATGGAGGGATCTCCTGGACTGAGCAAACGACAGAGAACAGGGAGAAACAAGTTTAAAACAGAGGCATCCTCACAGCTCTTGATACGTGCTGATTATCATCATGAAATTACTCATCAGTGAGAATTCCAACAAAAAAGCTTTGATTCGGAAGAAATTAAAGAAGCTATATTGAAGGAATATTGTAGCTGTGAGATGCACAAATTTTCAATTTTTTTTAACATTCTCTCCATTTATTGAGCTGTCAATTGGGACATTAAACATAAAAATTAAAGTGATTTCACTGGAAGGCACTACTTAAAAAAGTATGTGGAGTGCAACCTTGGCATGTCATCGGGACAATACAGAGAAAAGTGACTTTTCTTAAGCTTTTAATGCTTGTTAGGTAGTTTTTCCTCTCATGACAGTTCCAATTCTGTGAATATGGCAGAGAATACTGTATCAGTAAATATAATGCTGGGCTTTGCTTCACTTAAACCTCTGGGTATATTTCATTCAACTTCAGTGACTTTTCCCAGTTTTTTTTTTTTTTTCCAACACCTCAATTTCCTTCTGACTGACCTTCAATATCAAACTGAGAAAAGTCTCAGCAGAAGATTTGACAGTAAACACGTTCACTTTTACAAAGAAGCACAAAGCAGTTTGAACGCTGTTGAGGTCTGTCTGTGGTGACTGCAGAACCCATCAATCTGATGTCAAACATGACAAGGAGAATACAAAATATAACTGTCAGTAACTGTTCCACTTTGAACCATATATAGCCCTCATGAACTATCCCAAATCCAGTTACTGGGCCCAAAGATATTGACATGGATATGATTTCAATTAACATTTTGCCTGAACACTGAATATATGCAACTGTTATCGTTTCCTTTTTTTTCAAATTCTCTGGCATAGTTTGGAAAGTTTGTGTTTTGCAACTACAGTGCCTAACAAAAGTCTTGTCGCATAAAAACAGAGTAACTAAAAATAGCATATAACTTTATTTCTAATCAATCAATTATTACAATAAGTGGTCCATTTTAATGTCAAGGGCTTTCACATTAATAATGTGGTGCAAAATGAAACCGTGAAAAAGGGTTCTGATGTTCACAGCCTGGCAAAGCCCATAACGTGTTTTTGCTGGGGCAAAAGTCTTGTCATCTCTTCAGATGATGCAACAAATTACAGATTAGAGTTTAACCTATGACAATTACTATATTTAACACATTCCCAGATGCATATAGAAATAACCCCAGTGCACCAGACTTTCATATGAGGTGCGACTAGACCGCTGACAACATGCCAAAGATTCAACCACAGACCAAAGTGCTGATCATCAAGAGCCAGAAGACTGAGTCTGCTGCTGAGGTGGCAGACATCTTTAATGTATCCAAATGTCAAGTGGAGGGGATAAGAAATATATTTGAAGAAACTGGTGATGTTCATGGCAAGTGCAGCTCAGACAGACCCCGGTATGACAACTGTTTGAAAGGACCGTTTGTTGCTTCAACTGTACAAGGCTGGCCCTTCTTCAACTACAGCAAAGCTACATCAGGAAATCTCACCAAAAATACAAGAAGAGTTTGTCAAATTCTCTCTTAAAGTGGTTTTCATGGCCGAGTTAGTACACAGAAGCCTGCATTAAACAGAAAACAAATAACCTGCATTGCATTTGCCAAGGCCCACAGTTTGCAGAAAGGATTGATACTGGAAAAGTGGCTGAAAGTTTATTTTTCTGATGAATCATCCATTGAACTGCATCCCAGTCGCCGTACAAGACCTGTTGGAACCCTCATGGACCCAAGATTCTCCCAGAAAACAACCATGTTTGGTGGGGGAAAAATCATGGTTTGTTGTTACAGCCAGTATGGGGGGTGAGAAAGATCTGCAGAGTGGATGACAGCATCAACAGCCTGAAATATCAAGAAGTTCTTGCTGCCCGACTCATACTGCTGCTCCTTCTCATACTTCTGTCTCCACATCACAGTTCCCGAAAGCGCAGAAGGTGAAGGTACTCCAGGATTGGCCGACCCAATCACCTGACATGAACATTATTGAGCATTTCAGGGGTAAGATGAAGGAAGAGGCTTGAAGGTGAAACCATAGAATCTTGATGAACTCTGGGAGTCCTGTTAGACTGCTTTCTTTGCCATTCCAGATGATTTCATCATCAAGTTATTTCAGTCATTGCCAAGACGTATGGATACAGTCCTCCAAGCTCATGGGAGTCTACGCAGTATTAATTATTTTTTCCAAGGCACCATGAATTTATGTTCTAATATTATGGTGGCATATTTGTGTATTCAAAATAAAGTATATGTATAATTTCCACATTTTTTTTTTCAATGTGACAAAACTTTTGTCCAAGTAAAATCTGACCTTTCTGTACTAATTAAATAATAAAACTCAATGAATGACACAACACTCTATTTTGGTATATTTCGCATAATTTAGAGGGCTTTGCCTTTCATATAAGCCTTTTTTTTAATTCCAATCGATCAACTACAAGTCAGGTTATTTTTTGTTGTTCCTACAACTTGGATAAGTGACAAGACTTTTGTCAGGCACTGTAACCTAATAGTGGATAAATATTGAATGAATTCAGGTTTCAGAGACTGATTTACAACGATTCATTCAAAAAATGTCTTACATCATATCTGCCTTTAATTTAACCATCAAAAGTAGTAGCATTGATAAGGTCTTGGAGGACCCATGATGGAGTTAGAAGGCAGTTATCCTGCTTCAAATTTTGTAAACACAGGCCTGAGCGCCATCACTTTGGGGGCGCAGGGTCTTTATATGCCTGCGCTAATTTTCATGTCGTATAATTTCAGAAGTTTTCCTAAAACTTGTCTGGGAACAACAGTATACCAAAAAGCAAAGTCCACCATCTTAGCTGTTTCCATGGCAACGGTTTTCTTACAGGTATTTCTGACAAAAAAATAAATAAAAAATCGCCGATTTCGGTTTCATCAATGAAGTTTCAAGATTTTCTTTTTAACATATAATTATTCCGTTATATACTGAGTCAACAAAGAAACTTCACGCTCATAAATTTGTAGATATTTTCTTGAAACTTTAATTAAAAGTTTTTACTATCACTAGGGGTCAATGCGTTGTCAAAGACATCTAGACACACATCAACTTCGACGTGCGCAGGTACGTAGCACGTGCGAACGTACTTTAACCTAAAACCATGTCTTCTTGTGTTTCTAGTCACATGACCATATGAGAGATGTGCAACTCAGCTCACGTTAGCATTTTAGAGTGATATCTTGGAAAAACAAGTTTTTACAGTTAATTATTCATTGATTTTCAATGCCATGGCTGTCAAACATTCAGCGTGAACGTGCCATTGGCATGCTGAAAACGAAAACGTCCGTCACTGAGGTTGCAAGGGTTATGGGATGCAGTCGACGGACTATCCATAATCTTCGGACACTGGCAGCACAGCTGACCAACCTCGTTCTGGTAGCCCACGTGTGACGTCAAAAGCAGAAGACCGACAAATTGTGTTACGTCATTTGCATAATCGGTTTTGTCACTGCAACGTCCACTAGGAATGAATTGTTTAGAGGTGACTACCCAAACCATACGTAATCGCCTGTGCACTGTTCTTATTCAAGTTGTAACTAACCATTTTTACTCTTGGACATTCCCGTAGCATTTCCGGTGGAACTGGTTACATTATGGACATTATTTTTATGATACGCCATCTTTAATGAGTACAGAATTAAAGAAAATCATTATTTAAAACCTCATTTCTTGTATGTTCAACTTATCGATCTCCAAACAAGTGTGAAGTTTTTATTTTGGCTGAGTATATTTACAATATATTATGTAATGTCAGGTTTGTTAAGTAGAATTAATTTATGTAAATTTGATGACGTCATTGAATTTATTTTCCTACAATGAAAGCTTCTACTACCAACAAATAGACGTTTTTACCCAAGTCCCAACCCCCCTCTCCCCCTGCCTGCACCAGGAAACCCCCAAAAAATTTTTGTGTATTTCAAGTCTGCTGGTTCCTAAGAATGTGTAGATACTTTGAAAAACAAAGCATAAAAGTTCAATTAGGCTTTGTCTTTAAAATAGTATTCTGGTTTCTTAATTGGATCAGTTCATGAGGCAAAGTCTTTCTTTAAAAAGAATATTCCGTGCTGATGTTATTATTTTTTGTCTAGATTTCTTCTGTGTTTGGTTACAATCTCTACTTTCCCACATGACTATAATGTTTGCATTATTTCAAAATTATATTGTTAACATTTGTCTGAATTTAAAAAAAAAATAGTATCACAAACATGATGTTGGGATTTTTTCAAGGAACCACAAGTGTGTTTACAATCGTGTGTGTGTGACAGAGACAGGGAGAGAGGTAAAGAGAGAAAGAGGATATATTTGTGCATGTGATCCAGAAACCAAGGTCATCCAATAATACAAAGTAAATAGAAGTCAAATGCAAAATTTCATCAATTCCGTTGACTTATAAAGCCTCATTGTTGTGAACACATTATTGCTGAAGGGAGTAAAGAGAGTGTAAGTCCTTCAACTGCACCCACAGTCACAAGGCAAATTAATAGGAGCATGGGACCGCCCATGGCCACGGTCAGAACAGCATACCAGTTCCCTTTCTGGAAGTATCTGGGGTATAAAAATGACTCAACTCAGAAAAGGCATATAACTTTAATGGGGAGTGGAGGACCCTTTCAAGCTGAATTTCAATGTGAAGAAAACATACCAGTTCCAGTGGGTAGCCCAGGCTAGTAGAAACTGTGAATGACGTTCAAATTACAATGGACATTTTTTCTCCCAATTGAGCATTTCAAGCGAGATAAGTAAAATTACAGCTGTGCCAGCGTCTTCTCAAATATTACATTATTTCTTATCTTCCCAGTACAGCTGTCAGACAAATATTTTATATTGCGGCTAAAAATGAATAATAAACTGCGTGTGACTTTTCCAATTATTTGGGAAGTGTAAGCAAGTCTTGCAGTGTTATTCATTCTTAGAGCGGAAACTGATTTAATAGTATTGGAGATAGAGGGTGAATGAGAAAAAGAAAATAAAAAAACTAAAATCACTTCTTTTTATTTTGTTTCTCAGACACTGACCAAGCTTAAATAGCCCGTTTGAAATTTGTTACTGTTTGTACAGCGCCTTATCTTACTTATTAAAATACAGAGGACAGTGGGAGGACGAAACGATGTGGAAATACTGCCGTTTTTCCAAATACCAACTCAAAATGCTATAACTCCTTTGTTTGCAGAGCCATAATGACATGAATAAAGAAGGGATAAAGGAATAAAGATAAGGCCTGAGCTGTATAGAGTATCTTATCGTCACAGCAATAGAACAATACTGGACTCACAGTGCTGCCACAACTCAAATCATCCATCGATCACTACAGGAAAAACACTATGAACAAGAAATAATTGAGAGCGAATTTATTTTGCACTTATCTAAAAGATCACGAAGTGCCACAGAACGAAACAACGGAAGCAGACCAGACAAAGGTGAACCGTCGGAAGCAATCTGTCGATGATTAGTCAGAGGGAGAGTGGCAAACTTTTGTGTCCTTGGTGCTGTGAACACAAAGAATTAGGCCTTTTTTTCCTTTAAAAACAAGAGTTTGAGGCAAATGAGGGCCTGAACATTTACTTTTCCTTTCCAGATACTAATGAGGTGGCCAAGGAACACACATCAGACCGAAAAATAGCCATGAAACCACTCCAGGAAAAGAGCACACATTCTAATTGGAACTACAAATCAAGTAAACAAATAAATAAATAAACATTCTCGAGAAAGGTTGTGTTTATGGAAATTACATTCTCAAGGAACATAGCTGTGTGGTACAACTAATCTGATGCTGAGACGAGCAAATCAGACCTCATTTTGCCTGAGCCATTTGATAACCATTGCAGTACCGTAACTGGGAAAGTCAGATGCACAGATATTGTGGTAAAGGCTCAAACCGACCACCAGCAGAATAGAAGCCCTGTTCCTTAGCTGGAACACACCACATGAAAGGAAAGAAGAAGGGTTTTTACACAAGAGAGTTGAAGAACATTTGGGCTCAAAACCTTTTGAAATTGGACAGGAGAAAACGACCATAAAAACTCAAACTGTGTATCCATGGCAACCTTCCATAATTCAGAGAAGGCAGGAAGTGGTGGTTTTGTTTATTTTTCACAGGAGCACTAAACAGGTTTACCACAGTGGAGACAATTATAAGAGTGTTATTTTCTGATACTGTTTTTCTCTCAATAAAACACTTGCATTGAGTACTGAGAGAAAATGGGGTTTGGTGTCATCATCAGATGTAGCGATCTGATATAAAATGTGTGATAACAGGGCTGGGAAAGAAATATAAAAGCTTCCATGGGTGAAAAGATGAAATGTTTGTCGATCGTGCTCTGTGCATCACCTTTGGTGTGGAAAACTACAATGTCTATGCACGTCATTTCTCATCAGATACAGCGCTATCTTCCTTTTGAAAATTCAGTCAAATAGGTAGTAGCCACTGCTGTGCCCTGCTACAGATCTCAGATCAGATCTGAGGTGTCAAAGCCCCTCTTTTGAATACTAGTGAATTCATACTCTAATAAAATAATAACTCAACTCAACTTCAGGAATGAGAAATTGGGGTTATCCAGTTATTGTTATTATTCGCTAAAAAATTGTCACATATTCTTGATCAGATCCTGCAGCACACAGCCAGAGTTACAAAAGAAGGAAGTTTGATGTAATTTATGAAACCCATGAAGCATTGGCTGTGGTTGTTAGACGGCAACAATAGGATGGATCTCTATCTGCGCAGATTTATGTATGCCAACCAGACAGACAGCTGTTCTACAAGAAAAAGTTGGGTTAAAGGAGTTATGCTTACTGAAATATTCTCTCTCGCCAGAAATGTTTATATTTGGTTCAAATCAGGTGGCCAATCAAAGCAGGGAGGAGGCGGACCAATTTTAAACTTTGAGAAGGACCTTGACAGGCAGAGCTGGCATTGTCGAGGACTAGTGCATGTCTGCCTGCCCAATAATACATTTCAAGCTGGTTAAATTTGGAAACAAAAGTTCACTGGCTGCCTTAACAATACGAGTAAGCTCAATGTGAATTTAAGCTCTGTTTTATCTCACAATTAATCAAGACAATACATTAATTTAATTTTGAAAAATAAAGAAATTGAGTTCAATATCTAAAATTTATCATGAGGAGTGGAGTTAAAGAGGAAAAATAAATTGACATTTCAGAATGGGGCTACCATGTTTTACAGGTTGCTAGATTAGCTCACTCAGCTAAGCCCCTCCTTGTGGTGTACAATTAACCACTATGGTCTTGGATTTCATTCCACTGTACAAGGAATATATATGTATATATATATAACAAAATTTCACACTCATAAATTTGTAAATATTTTCTTGAAACTTTTAATAAAATAGTTTTTATTATCACTAGGGGTAGCACGTTAGCATGTTAGAGTGACATCTCGGAAAAACAAGTTTTTACAGTTAATTATTTGTTGATTTTCAAATTCAAAATCGATTTGTCATTGCAACGTCCAATGAATTGTTTGGAGGTCGTGTGACTGCCCAAAGCATATGTAATCGCCCGCGCACTGCTCTTATTCAAGTTGTAACTTTTTACTTAAAGAGTAATTTTTACTCTTGGACATTTCCATTGCATTTCCTTTGGAACTGGTTACATTATGGACATTATTTTTATGATACACCACCTTTAATGAGTACAGAGTTTAAAAAAATCATTATTTAAAACCTCATCTCTTATATGTTCAAGTTATCGACCTCCAAACAAGTAGGACGTTTTAAAGTTTTATATATTTATTTATTATTTTTTTTCCCAGAAACAATTTTTTTTTTCTGAACCAATAACATTCTTTTTTTAAGGGATTGTCATGGTTTGTGAGGTGTGCGTGTGGTTTGAACTTTTCTTTGCAGCTCTCATCCTGGGACGATATCGAATTCCTTGGCTATTGGATTCTTTACCAAGCTGGCTGATTGAGCAGGTGCGGCACCTTCCCAGACTCTATATAAGCAGGAATTCCAGCACGCCCCCTTGGCTTGAGTTTCTGTTTTTAGCATTGCAGTGTAGCCAAAGATATCTGTAGTCAGGTTTTGTATGACTTTCTATCTTCTGATTATTGGAGTTTCTTCTCCCTTTTTTCTATCTCACTTTGCCTCCGTTTTTCGTACTATTATACCTCCTTTGTAAGCGTGAGTACTTTCGTTTGGTCTGTATTTTCTCTGTGTTTGTACAGTGTCCATGCTGCTCACTTTCTCTCTGGTTGTTGCACTTGGCAGCCTAATTCTACCGGCCATTAGAGGTATTCATGTCACATTTTATTTACTAAGATACAGTAAAACATCTGTGTTTGTTACCTTACAGCTGTCTTTGACAATGCCATCTATGCCCAACACAGTCTGATAGAGGTTTTTCTTGCGTTCCTGGGTCCTGGCCTTTGGCCAGGACAGTATTGTTTATGGTTTCAATAGTTTCATGTATCAGGATTTCATAGTTCATGTTCATAGTTCATGTCTCAGTTTTAACAGTTTCTTGTATCAGGATCAAGCATTTCATTATTCATGTTCATTGATCATGTTTTTACTTTTCCGTGTTTTGTCTTTTGCCAGGTCTTCCCAGCCACTCCACCGCTTGTCTGCGTTCCGCCCCGTGCCTTCGTTGTTGCACATTTCAGAGCTCTGGTTGGCTTTGGTATTTCCCCCTTCCTTCTGTGCTGTGCTGGATTCGGGGCTGTCTAAGCTTAATTGACAATTAACTGTTTTTAAGTTACTAACATTTACTAACATTCACAGGGGGGTGTAATTCTTAGACAGGCACATTACTAATCCTACTAATTTAGATAGGGAGTTTATTGTCATGATTCCTGCTTTGCTATTTCAAGATCTTGCTATGCTTTTCTGTTCTAGAAACATTCATGCTTCCTTCAATCTGCATACTTCATTGGTACTTAAGCTGAGCACGCTCATTCTCTTAATTTAATGAGCAAGTCATGTCAACCAATCTTTGTCCATGTCTTATGATCTTGCCCATTGTTTCATCTCCAGGTGTTGCCCCTCATGTGTCCTGATTTCTGTTCCTTTATCTGGAGCCGGTGGAAGTTGGCAGGCAGACAGAGTCTCAAGTTCTAGTTCATGTCCAAGTTTGTCAGCGCTTTCACGATCTCAGTTCTTGTCTTTGCTTGTATATAGTAGCCTTCACGAATCTTGTCATTGCTAAATCTTGTTTTGAAATCCAAGTATCATTATTCTTTTCTGTTTATGGCTTTTCTGACTGGAGTTTCCTGTGGCTTTTGTTTTTGTCATTTTTGATTTTTTAGTTCTTAGGTACGTGAAGCTTTCTTTAGTTTGAATGTTTGCAACCCTTTGGGCCAAGTTTTTTGTTGGCCTTCGTGCCTGTTTTTCTTTATTTTGAATAAACACCTTATTCCTCCATCTTGCTCCTGGTGTCTAACTGGTCTCACATCAGTTTTAATTTCCTTTGCCCCCTCACTGTTTTAATTGTTCAGTCAGGCAGTCAATCATCTCAGGGCAGAAACTGTTAAAATGTTTCTGTTGCTAAATATCCTTTATTCACGCTGTTGCCTAAGAAGGTATAAATGGTGGGGCTGTTCTCGTCCCTCGTCTAACCCTTTCAAATTTCCAACCCCCTCTGTAGTGCCACAAAGTGCATTCCTTCAGGGCATTGGGAGCCAGTCCTGTTCCTCGAGCTCGACCATGGTGTTTGATCTCAGGTCAGCGATTACCAGCAGCTCATCAGCTAGCGCTCTCATTCAACAGCCATTCAGAAGTCAGTGGTTACCACTGCTTTACAACAATGAATGTATAACTGATGGGGCAAACAAAGCTGTGAAAGCAATGATGCCGTACAGATTTCGGATAGCTTTGTACAACCCCACAAAACATTACCCATGATGAAAATTGCAGGGCGTAAAGGCTCAATGTGTTCTTTGGGCTGGTGTTACAAGCGCAAGCTTTTGGCTGGTGCAAATCACAATAAAATTAATCAATTTTCTCCGTTCGAAGAACAGTGCACAAAAGCACAACGGTTACAATTAATCTGACTCCAAAGTAAAATTAGAAAACCAAATTTATACTCTTGTTAAATATCTGACTCCGGATTAGAATTTATAATTTTGGGAAAACGTGCATGGACCTCGGGGTAACCTCGAACTCTTAGGAGGCAACCGCCGTCACTCAATATATGCTCCTGGGTATTAGCATTATCGCCGACTCTTAGGTTCATTGGTAATACCAGGGGATGGAAGTCAATCATCGCAGCAACAGCATCTTTTGGCATGAATACTGCAAACATATCTATGCACACCCATGGATTCCTTCGGGGAATTTTAACAGATAACCGACTTTTCGTCCATGGGTTTCTTTGATCCAGGCGGCATGGCTGTAAATTACCTGGAAGGGGGGTCGAATCTGGATTTTGGGCTTCTACCATTTGGAGGATATAATAAAACAATTTAGCAGAGAGAGAAGAACAGAATGATTACCCGAGAGGATTCTGACAAATTTTCAAGAATTTTTAAAAGGGAATGAACCATAATTTCAATGGGAATGAAACATACTCCATTCAACTCGTTAGATTCCCCTGAGAATAACAAGACCAAACATATGAATATGTACTAACATGACGGAGTTGTCATGAAAAAGTCTTAAGATGAATTATTATGTAGGTAAATTGGGTTATAAGTACAGAAGTGATTTCTTAGCAGTACATTGACCATATGAGCATATTGTTAAGTTCCCAGAGATTTAGATTATTTTAAACAGATAAGTTAAGATCGTTACATTTAAGACTGAGGACAGTATGATCTCCACAGGGGGCATTGTGTCAGCCAGAGCCTTGCTTATTGTTCTCTGCAGTCATCAAGCCCCAGTCCCTCACAGACACAGTCCCAGCTGGATTTCCATCTTACAGCTTCATGGGCTTTGTCGGGGAGCACAGTTTAGTTAGCAGGTGCAGATTTACCATTGAGCATAGTTTTTCATTACAAAAAAAGAAAGGTTAGAAAAATATTGACTCATGTTTGAAGAATGTAAAGTGTATGACTGCTGGTCTTTGAGTGTGGTGTCGGTTTAAAATGACATTGCTTATATCGTTTGATTCAGCAAACTTTCCACTTTCATTTGATGTATCATTTGTATGCCTAGCACAAAGTCAGTGGAAATCCTAGTGATTGAGTGCTGATATTATTTTATCCTGTTTTGCAACATGCTTATTTACTTGTTCGGTGCTCGAATTGTGTTCGGTTGCGTTAAAAATGAGTTTCTTCACGTAAAGTGGATAAGCGAAATAATGATGTCTCAACTAGGAAACATGCTATATTACTCCTAATGATCGGCCCGGTTTCGGGGGCATTCGAGTTTAAGAGGTTAACGGGATTAACAGTTAATTCTGCAGGATTATTCAGGCCAAGCTGTGTTTGCAGAGCATGAGGTCATAAATAGAAGCTAACTAAAGATAAATTTAGCACTGATATTAGAAAATATTTTGTCACCCAAAGAGTGATCACAATTTGGAATAGCTTGCCTGGTCACATTGTACAGGCAGAAAATCTGCGAGTTTTCAAGAAGTGGGTTGATACAATGCTGGATACCATCCAGGTCTTAAGTATCTGAAGTGTAAGATTCACTTTAGAGGGAGGAAAATGGAGAGCCCAGCTGGACTGAATGGCCTGTTTCTACCAGTCATGTTATTTTATGTTATGTAGATGTGACTGACCATTCAATGCTCTCCTGGTGGTCAAGCTACTGATTTCTGTGGCTTGCCATGATATGAAACGCTTTACTGCAAAAAAAAAAAAAGAAAAAAGATTTCCCTCTTACCCAGAATGCCCTAGAGAGGAGAAAAGCATCAAGTGAGGGATTGGTGTGTGGGTTGAGGGGATAGGAACTTCAGTGGAGTGTGGAGTAGCTGATCCGGCCCCTTATGCTTTGTTATCCACAGCCTCCTGATAGAGGTCCTCACTGTACGAAGGACCATAAAATAATGGACGTTCTGCTCCAGTCGCTCTAATTGCCTCTCGCTATGAGGAGTGATGCCTCCGAGGCTAACAAAGTGGAGGGTCCGTTCTCTGTCCAGCTTGTGTTCCAGGATTCATCCCTTTGACCTAATTTAATAAATTTGACATCTCCAATCCCACCCGAATCTGGAATGCCCAATTGGTGAACTATGTACAAGGCTTGCTCATTTGCAACCCCTTGTTGCCAATTCAGGAGAGTGAAGACAGTTTGCAGCTCACCTCCGAAGCGCGTGCCTGTCAGCCACCGCTTCTTATACACTCATTGGTTGAATCTTCGCAAGTTCAGAACGAGGGTGGAGGATATCCGGTCATGAGAAGGTCTAGAAACTTCCTGACGAGCACCCGTCTGGCTAACAGGAGGCGTTTGAGCAACGAACAAAGCTGTTTATTTTCCTTTCCCAACAGTCCCTTCCCAATTTGAAACCCTGTAGCGCAATAGCCATTTGTGCGCCACTGTGAAAAAGCTGCCGACCACTGCCGGTTGGTACGACCGGGACTCGAGCCCGCGAAGTGATAGTCACTTCTGCACTGCAACGCAGTGCCTTAACCGAGTGAGCTATCCGGCAGCTTTCCCTATTACCTTTTTAGCCTGGGCAGCTAACGCTGGGGCCCCGTTTTCCCCCAGCTGAAGGGTGATGAGGCGTAGGCAGGACCCAAGGGCCCCGGTCCACTCCACGGCTGCTTTTTGGCTTCCTTATCAGGACCTGCGCTGTTTTGAGAGACCTCCAGATGCTACGTCCTTTTTTGAGTGACCTCCAGACGCAATGTCTCCCAAAATTATTCTTTTTTTCTTTTTTTGGACTTAAGCTGTACTGAAGCTGGGGGTCGGAGCGAGGGGGGGTGAAGATTTGAAGTGCTCTGAACTATCAGGAGAATATCTTCCCTGCGCCAACAAGCCCTATCATTTACTGAAAGACATAAAAGGGGGGAAAGCGACCTTGGTGTTTGTAAATAAAGAACAGCCCCACACACAGATAAGCTCTGCGGGAGGAAAAGAAGTGTGAAACGCACATTTCAATTATTTTCAGAGCCACCCGCGCAGATTTCAGAAATACCCCGCTGGACGGATCTATGTCTAGTGCTGTGATATACTGTACGTGACATAACTCAGTGGTAACCAGCCCCGTTAAAAGAGATTGGTCGTCGTTGAGGTTGTCATTTCAACCCAAATTTGGCATGCATGATTCGGCTAATTAGCTGCTCAACAAAATCTGCAGCCAATGATTGAATTGAGCTTTGCAAAGGTTAAAACAATAACACAGAAGTAGGGAGATTAGCAGTAACAAGTTTGATTACCTGCGCACTATACTGTCATACCTCAAACAAAACGTGTACTTCAGTATTTGCAATTCCCCATAACACCCTTCCCTCTTAAGTGTAAAGTAATGAAAGGAGAAGGTTATCCTGTCAATGTGTTCAGGAAAAAATAAGAGAGGATAAAACATTGTGCTAATTAATGTCAACTAGCCCGAGGACTACTATCAGCAGAGGAGAACACACAGTTCTATTTGGGGAATTTAATTGCAATAACTTTCACACAAAAATTATATTTTGGGGGTTCCTATTGCGCTGTCATCCATATTTGTGAAGGAATGCTGACAATTTTACTGCATCGATTTTGATGTGTTTGCACAAACACCCATTTAACTGTTATCTCAGAATGCTGATTTTTTTTTTTTTTTTTTTTTTTTTTCTGGAGAAGGCTGGCTTTTCCCTTTTTTTCCCCTGCTCAGTACTTTCCTATTCCTATATGGGGCTTGTCAATTTCCGGCTTTGCAAGTATTTCAGAGGGAAAAGGCACACACATCTGTGTCACAAGATTGAAATGACCATAACTGCATAACAGTCTTCTTATTTACCTTTGTTTTTTCTGAGGTTACCTAGTCCTTTCCAAATATGATATGAGATATTAAGTACAGCTACACATATTTGCGCAGAATTTGCTCTCGGATTCTGTAAGATAACATTGTGTGAACAAAGATGACCAGCAATAGATGCTGAATAAACCTGACATCAGTTCTGACTTCACAGTTAATTGAGCTCAACAGTTTCACTACACTGCCTGCCAGAAATAGCACCAAGCTGCTTATAGTAATGTATGCTGTCGGCTGTGACAAGGCATAGACTCCACACAAAAGCACGTGACCATATGCATATTTGTAGCATTGTTTTGCTTACCTGCCTTTGTCCTGGTGGAGTCGAACACAGTAATGTAGGTGCATCTTTGCTGGAAGGAGAAAGAAAAAAAAAAAGTCCCCCCACCCCCACCCTATCAAGACACTGTGGGTGGAGGAGCAATTGTGACACCACGCATGGCAATAACTACCATAAACCAGGTGGGCTTGTACCATACATGAAGATACTCGCTGTGGGAATTTCTCTCTCCAGCTCAGATGGAATTATAACATTGAAAAATGAAATTACATTTGCCATATCTTCCATAATGAAAGCTGGCCATTTTCTTCACACAAAAAGAGAACTCTATTTGTGTTTTTATAATGGGGATTTGGGATTTATCGAAGGGAATTGAGCTGGAGGGCTTCATCAGTTTGCCTTCCCTGCGGTGGGTAATTGTCTGGCTCCAGAAACTATTTTGATATCAGACTTTTAATCAATAGGAATTAAAAATAAAAAAATCATGTTCTTGATGTATGGCTCTCTAACAGTAAATCTTGTGTGAGACCAGAAGTCATTCACTCTCAGCTCAGTATATCGTGCCCCATGTTAGGTTTATTTTATCTGAAAATGAAAACATGCTCAGGGTGGGTGTTGGCATAATGCCTTGGAGGAGATATCCACATTTCTAAAAGGAGTTTGAGGAGGTCGTAAATGTACAGTAAATATGGTGTTAGAGACACAGGAATTTCAATGCTGAAAGGCGAGGAGATTTACAGAAATTTGTTTTTGGAAACATGAACTTCTACTGTATTTGGAGATCAAGATTTAATCATAGAGACTCAGGACTAAAACAGCCTTTGATTAATTTGAAATTCAAAAGGAACTCTCTGTTATTCTACGATCAGTATGTTATACTCATGAATCTTCCCAGTCGTTTTTATTTCTTAAAATAGCAGAGAGATTTGAAGGCAAACGCAATAAACACCAAGGTCACTTCTCTTAAGAGTAGCTTCGTATTTTGCCCATAAAGAGCTTGAAAAGGCCCATTGAATGAAAGTGGAAAGATTTCAATGGGTCTGAATCACTGTGTGTGTGTGTGTGTGGGCACGCGTGTGCTGCATGTGTATGGGGGGAATTTTATGCCAGCGAACTGCACTAAAATCGTGTACAGCGCCTAACGTGCGCATGTAAATTCCATTCATTTTCAATGCACAGACGAGCGTCACATAGGTGTCGCGCAGACGCTGCACACATGTTGTTGCGCATACACCTACGTGATGGGTGCATGACGGGTGAATTACGCCTCAAATACATGGCATGAAGACTGTTAAGTACAATTCTACATGAGCGTACAGGCACACGCTGTGTAGTGTTTGTGGAAATCATATATAGAGGGTCATTTGTGCCGTGCCACGCATCGGACGCCTGTGTGCACGCTCATCTCAATGTACAAATAATCATTTACTT
Organism: Gymnothorax reevesii; assembly: GCA_029721435.1. NCBI lineage: Eukaryota > Metazoa > Chordata > Actinopteri > Anguilliformes > Muraenidae > Gymnothorax > Gymnothorax reevesii. The sequence goes on along the minus strand of CM056574.1, from coordinate 22,276,481 downwards.
TATGATGATGAATTTTGAGTTTAACAGCTGCTTCGCTTCACAATTCAAGCAGTCCTGTGACGGTGTGTTTAGGAACCACACGCGAGAGAGGGAAATCCAAAAAACGTATGCCTTTAATTAAGTCCGAGTCAAAACCAAAAAACACAAGAATTGCCAAGCCACAATACGAAATTCAAAAACAGTGCCAACTAGACAGGCAGAGGTCAGAACCAGTAAGACAGATGAGCAGAGGTGCAAAAACGACAGGCAAAAAGTCGTAGTTGATGAACAAAGCCAAGTGTCATACAAAGGGCATCCAAACAAAGAAATTGCGGTCATACGAAAATGGGCCGTAATCGAGAAAGACAAAAACAATACAAAAAGGGCAATGGTAAGAATCAAAGTCAGACAATCCAGTAGAAGAGAAACAATACCCTATGGCATACAAGGCACTTTGCACAAAGAAATATTGATCAACATTCTGAGAAGAGCTGTGAGTGAAATGACTGCTTAAATATGGAGAGGGGAGATCACATGCTATGCAGGGAACAGATGAACTCAATCAGACTAATTACAATGGGGAATCACATGAGGGAAACCCTAACCTCGAAAATAGGCCAAAGCCAAGACACAGACGGGAATCACACAGAAAGCCTATGACATTTAAACAGCTCCGGTCCAGGAGTTCTACGTGCACAGATAACGAGCGTAGAAAAGTAATTAAGCACGTGCAAGAGATCTCGCTGTACCTCTGGAGAAGACAGGGAGAGCTGAGTGAGAGGTGGAGATTAGAACAGGGCGATTGCTGAGAGGGAATTAGTCTAAATTAGTAGCAGTGCAACTTTACAGATTTACCTAGAGTGCTTGCTAGTATGTTGGTAAACTATATAGATGGATTAATTGTGTTCGTAGACTATGATACAAAATACAAACGTTAGTCTTGTTAGTAATCAGAACAGAAAGACGAAGGAAGTAAACGAGAATCGAAGGAATATTTTAATCACCGGAATTAATTTAAATCACCCGAAGTCAGTGAGCACGCAGACAGGGAAGACGGACTGAACCAACTAGATCACAAGACAGGGGAGACAAGTGCAATGGAACTGAGACATGGCATGAACTAAAAACCTGAGTATTACAATAACCAAAAAGAATAAATAAAAGACAAAATGAAGAACACAGAACATGAACATAAACATGATAAAAAAGTATAACCATGACAAGTCGACATATTACCAAGAGAGATCGATGGCACAGTTTAGGCTATTTCAGTCTACACGTGCACACGTTAAGGCGTCTGAAGCGCTCGCTTTAGAGCAATAATGACATACGCGTTAACGCCTATATCGTGTGCACGCCTATAACGGGATGGTGAAGTATATCAGGGACTGTACTGAGGAAGAAGCTGTGCGCATTTACACACAAGGTACACTGGATCATCAGGACCTGACAGTTATTCATTTTCTATGTTCTGCAGTATATCTACACAGATCCGCTGCTACACATAGTCTCAAGTTCATAAGGGATTGTTTATAAGAAAGCAAAACTTATAGATAAACCCCAAGCCCCATCAGTGCTGTCAGGATATTTTTATTTTTAAGTAGCTGAAATTATTTTAATTATTCCTTTCACCCTTGCTATCATTAAATATCAATTTGAGATCATTCAAACCTTAGGAGAGAGAGACAAAAGGGAATAATGACAGGCTATATCAAAATGCTACCCATGAGAGCTCGCACAGATCAGTTCATCGCATCATGTTCACCCTCAGACTGGTTCACCATCTCAGAGTCAGAGCTGAGCAGGGACAGGAATGGGTTGCGGCAAAGGCGAGGCGTGCAAGCATCATAAGCCATTGTCAATAACTTTCTGTTCCTGATTTCACTTTATATTATTTTTAAAATAAATTAGATATATACTCAGCAACAAAAGTTTCTGTGACACCAATATTGTTAATTATTTTTCATAACGCAATTATGAAATTGTCATACATGGTGATATCAGACTGAAACAGTACACGTAAACACAACATTGAAATGGAAATCATGAAAATGCGAGAAAATGACTTTGCACGTGAAAATGTGCGTAAATCATGCTTGTGGATGGCAATAAAAGAGGAGAATTTTTGGAATGTTCACATTGTGCCTGATGAACGACGGAAGCATCACTTATCGAAAACACAGCCATTTCGGATCAGGAACTCTACCCTCTAAATGCCAAGACTGTCTGAAAATGATCGGTGGAGGGCCATTGGGATGATTGAATCCAAAACCTCGCAGAGGGAAGTTGCTCATCGCCTTAATGTCCACCGAAACACCATTTGGAACTTATGGCAGCATCATCAGCAGACAAGACATGTCAGAGACCGTCCTCGCAGCGGCCGTCCACGAGTAACCACTCCCAGACAGGACAACTGGATTCGAACAACCCATCTCCGAAATCGATTCCAACCTGCAACCATAACTGCAAGAACGATACCTGGTTTGAGGCGACTGTCTGCACAGACAATCCGTCGCCATCTCCGTCATTTTGGCATTGTCCCACGTCAGCCAGCAAGACGTCCAATACTCACAGTACAACACCGACGACTGCGTCTACAGTGGGCACAACAACATCGACGGTGGATCCAACGTCAGTGGGATCTTGTACTCTTCACTGATGAATCAAGATTCATGCTTAACCGATGTGATGGTCGTTTACGTGTATACCGTCAACGTGGAGAACGTTATGCCAACAACTGTGTTCAGGAATTTGATCGTTTTGGAGGTGGTAGTGTCATGATTTTGGGAGGGATCACGGCTAGAAACAGAACAGATTTGCTTGTTATTGATGGAAATCTGACAGGTCAAAGATATCGCGATGAAGTGCTACGGCCATTGGTGGTACCGTTTTTGATGCAACATGGTCCCGGAATAACGCTGCAACATGATAACGCCAGACCACACGTTGCAAGGATTGTACAGCAGTATCTGATGCAACAACATGTCAATGTCCTGCCATGGCCAGCCAGATCCCCAGACATGTCCCCAATCGAGCATCTTTGGGACGAGATGGATCGACGTTTGCGGCGGTTGGATAACCCGCCAGCTACACTCCAGGAATTGCGACAACGTCTACGTCAGATTTGGAATGACATCCCACAGCAATTTCTGGCACATCTGATTCGGTCCATGCGCTGGAGATGCGTTGCTTGCATCATGGCACGAGGAAGTCACACCCGGTATTGAAGTGTGAAGGTCACAATTGGTTAGACGTCAGACAAGTGCTTCATGACGCATGAAAATGACATTTTTCGTTTTGAGTGACGTTGGCACTGAAAAGTCAGTGTTTCTCCTGTTAAATAAACATATTGATTGCATTGAGATCTTTGCGTGTCATTTATAACATACACATAAATGGTGTCACAGAAACTTTTGTTGCTGAGTATAGTTGTCTGACATTGAACCATAGTCTCTTCATTGGTGAAACAGCGGAGGCTAAGATTTTGATGTAGCTTAAACAATAAGACCATATAACGGTGGGATCCTGCAAGAGTGGCGAAAAGCATTCAGACGTCTCGCTCCTTTTCCAGCGATGTAGCCGAAAATCAGCTGTGGTCTGTTCCAGTGTTAAGTCAATGGGAGAGCGAGGCATCTGAGTGCTTTCCTGGCTATAGTCCGATTGAGCTGCATAGGTCATATGTCGGGTTAACATTGGGTCATGGTCGGTCGTCATTCTAATACCGACATCTCCTCGATGTCTTGCCGATTAGCTTCCGTCTATAAGAAATCTCACTGACGCACTTTGCCATGTCGGGCAGGCACATGTTGCCCCGACGTCGGTAAGACCTAATTTGTTGTCAGGGTAGAAGCCTAATATCGTTCCATAAAGCAGAAATAAAGCAACCTCTTTACTTTTTCTTAACACAGATCTAGACACAATGTATTTACTACTTCGGCTATGCAGATATTTGATATATCCTGTAAAAATAGCTAGTAGTTGGACACACCTCATCCTCTTTCTTCTGCTATCAAAACCTGACAAAAACATTTATTTTCCAGGGAGAAATGATTTAATGGAATGGCCTTAACATTAAGCCTTGGTATTTTTATCTGTCAAGGACACTTTCATGTTTTTGTGTTGGGAAATATTACACAGCCTACATAGGCTAATAAAGAAAACCTCATACGAAATAAAGAGACAACTTTTGGGCAGTGGGTCTTCTGGTCTGCTCGCCAGAATTGTGAAATTAAAATACATGAATAAAAACAAGAATAAACTCTCATTAAATATTGAGTCGTAATTTTGTTACTGTCTCACCACATGTTGTGACACTGTGTTGGTCTGGACTTAGTAGACACACGTGGGGTCGATAGTCGGTCTGAAATGTGTTGTCTGTGAAACGAAAGAACAAGCAGATGAAGGCAAGTACTTCCTGTAACCCAAACTCTTTTTTTTAAACATTTAATTCATAAAATAATAAGGTATGTGAGTGGATGGGGGCAGCGGGGCAGAGGGATTTCCTTGGGAGCATGACATCACTCGGGATTCCCCTGGTCGTCCCATTGTTGTTTTGTTTTTTTATTCTTCACAACGACAGACACTGTAGTGAAATAAGTGGTCATGATACACAAAACATGAGATAGTGGCGTTACAAGATGTACGAGAATTATAAATTTATACATGAATTAAAATGAGTAGCTATAAGCTGCGTCCCGTGGAAAAAAACAGATAAATTAAAGAATCACTTGGCAAATGTAACCTCTTAGACTTCTCACGAATAGGCTAAATCACAGAATATTCACAGAAAAATAATAAAGACAAAAGGTTGTTGTCCGCGTGAGGCCTTTTGAAAAAACGGAAACGTTACCAATCAAAGTAATCCGCAGCAAATGACAAAACGTTGTATTCATGCTGTATTGTGGAGAAATTATATTCCAGACATGATACAGCGCCCTCTATAATTATTGGCACCCCTAGTTAAGATGTGTTCTTTGGCTTCTAATAAATTCAGTTTTTTTCTAGATAATATAGAACCACAATTTAAAAAATATGAAAATCCAACCTTTAATTCAAGTGCATTTACTCAGTGGGGGGAAAAAAATCCCACAGTAAGAAATATTTTGTTTACATCAAATCATGTGTGCCACAATTATTAGCACCCCTAAAGTTAATACTTTGTAAAACCCCCTTTTGCCAACAAAACAGCACCTAATCTTCTCCTATAATGTTTCACAAGATGGGAGAGTACAGAATGAGGGATCTTCGACCATTCCTCTTTGCAAAATATCACTAAATCATCCAGCAACCTGGGTCCTCTCCTCTGCACTCTCCTCTTCAGCTCACTCCACAGGTTTTCAGTGGGGTTGAGGGGACGGAGATGGCCATGGGAGGAGCTTGATTCTGTGTCTGGCGAACCATTTCTGTGTAGATTTGGCCACATTTAGGATGATTATCTTGCTGAAAGATCCAGTGACGACCCGTCTTCAGCTTTCAGGCAGAGACCACCAGATTTTGATTTAAAATGTCCTGGTATTTCAAAGCTTTCATGATGCCATGCAGCCTAACAAGGTTCCCAGGGCCTCTGGAAGAGAAACAGGCCCACAGCATCACCGATCCTCCCCCATACTTCACAGTGGGCATGAGGTGCTTTTCTGCATACTCATCTTTTTGTGTTGTGCCAGACCCATTTAGAGTGTTTGTTGCCAAAAAGCTCTATCTTGGTCTCATCTGACTAAAGCACACAGTTCATTAAATTACATTACATTACAGGTTCTTAGCAGTCGCTCTTATCCAGAGCGACGTACAAAAGTCCACAGGATCAGTACAAAAGTGCAGAGCTCCTTGGAGACAAGTACAAGTGCTAACAGTAAGTGACAGAACACTTTCCATTGTTACAGATCTATACCAATAACAAAAGGGTAAGGGTAAGTGAACAAAAATGGCAACAAGGTTAAGTGCAAAGTCAAGTGCAAAAAGGGCACTAAAATAAAATAAGTGCAACAAAAGGGGTAACAGGTCAAGAGTAACAATGGGGCAGGAACCTGAAGTAAACCAACAACAAAATGTGGTGCAGCAAAGTGAAGGGCAATCAAATTAAGCGGTAACAAAATCAGGAAATAAAGTAAACAATAAAGTAAATAAATGGTCCCAGTTGAAGTCTCAGTACCGCTTGGCGAACTCCAGACGTTTGCGTTTATGATTGTAAGTGAGAAAAGGTTTTTTCCGTGCATGCCTCCCAAACAGCTTGTTGGCATGTAGATAGCGCCTGATGGTTGTTTTGGAGACTTTGTGACCCCAAGATGCTACCATTTGTTGCAATTCTTTAACAGTGAGCTTTGGAGAATTTTTTTTTTTCTCTTACCATCCTCCTCACTGTGTGTGGTGGAAAAATAACCTTGCGTCTTTGTCCGGGCTGTTTACCACTGTTACAGTTGTTTTAAATGTCTTAATCATTCCTCTGACAGTAGATATGGGCAGGTGCAGGCAAGTGGCTATTTTCTTGTAGCCTCTGCCTTACTTGAATGGTGTGTTCCTTTGTCTTTCCCATGTTGAAGAGTGGATTACAGAAATGGCCTCTGTGTCACATCATATTTATACCCCAGGGAAACAGGAAGTGATGATTTACTAATTAAATGTTCCTAGATATTCTGATCAACTTTATAAACTCCTGGTGAAATGACAGATATACTTCAGTTGCATTTACAAAACCCAAAACCAGTGAAGTTGGCACGTTGTGTGAATCGTAAATAAAAACAGAAAACAATGATTTGCAAATCCTTTTCAACCTATATTCAATTGAATACACTGCTAGGACAAGTTACTTAATGTTCAAACAGGTAAACTTTGTAATTTTTTGCAAATATTAGCTCATTTGGAATTTGATGCCTGCAACATGCTTCAAAAAAGCTGGCACGAGTGCCAAAAAAGACTGAGAGAGTTGAGGAATGCTCATCAAACACTTATTTGGAACATCCCACAGGTGAACGGGCTAATTGGGAACAGGTGGGTGCCATGATTGGGTATAAAAGCAGCTTCCCTGAAATGCTCAGTCATTCACAAACAAGGATGGGGCGAGGGTCACCACTTAGTGAACAAATGCGTGAGCTGATTGTCGAACAGTTTAAAAACAACAGTCCTCAACATGCTATTGCAAGAAATTTAGGGATTTCATCATCTACGGTCCGTAATATCGTCAAAAGGTTCAGAGAATCTGGAGGAATCACTGCACGTAAGCGACAAGGCCGAAAACCAACATTGAATGCCCGTGACCTTCGATCCCTCAGGCGGTACTGCATCAAAAACCGACATCAGTGTGTAAAGGACATCTCCACATGGGCTCAGGAACACTTCAGCAAACCACTGTCAGTATCTACAGTTCGTCGCTACATCTGCAAGTGCAAGTGAAAACTCTACAATGCAAAGCGAAAGCCATTTATCAACAGCACCCAGAAATGCCGCCGGCTTTGCTGGGCCCAAGCTCATCTAAGATGGACTGATACAAAGTGGAAAAGTGTTCTGTGGTCTGACGAGTCCACATTTCAAATTGTTTTTGGAAACTGTGGACGTCGTGTCCCCGGACCAAAGAGAAAAAGAACCATCCGGACTGTTATAGGCGCAAAGTTCAAAAGCCAGCATCTGTGATGGTATGGGGGTGTATTAGTGCCCAAGGCATGGGGAACTTACACATATGTGAAGGCACCATTAATGCTGAAAGGTACATACAGGTTTTGGAGCAACATATGTTGCCATCCAAGCAACGTCTTTTTTATGGACGCCCCTGCTTATTTCAGCAAGACAATGCCAAGCCACATTCTGCACGTGTTACAACAGCATGGCTCCGTAGTAAAAGAGAGCGGGTACTAGACTGGCCTGCCTGTAGTCCAGACCTGTCTCCCATTGAAAATGCATAGCGCATTATGAAGCGTAAAATACGACAACGGAGACCCCGGACTGTTGAACACCTGAAGCTGTACATCAAGCAAGAATGGGAAAGAGTTCCACCTGAAAAGCTTCAAAAATTGGTCTCCTCAGTTCCCAAACCTTTACTGAGTGTCGTTTAAAGGAAAGGCGATGTAACACAGTGGTAAAAAGGCCCCTGTGCCAACTTTTTTACAATGTGTTGCTGCCTTTAAATTCTAAGTTACTGATTATTTGCAGAGAAAAAAAAAAATTCTGTTTGAACATTAAACATCTTGTCTTTGCAGTGTATTCAATTCAATATAAGTTGAAAAGGATTTGCAAATCATTGTATTCTGTTTTTATCTACGATTTACATAACGTGCCAACTTCACTGGTTTTGGGTTTTGTAATTCCTAGGTATTGTCAGGGGTGCCAATAATTGTTGAACTGGTGATTTTATGAAAACCAATTGAAGCACTGATTACTAAAACCCCACAAGTCAAGTCAAGTCAAGTGTGACTTATGGGGTTTTAGTAACTGGTGCTTCAATTATTTCTTAGTCAGGGATTTTCTTTCCCCCTGAAAATTCACTTGAGTTGAAGGTTACATTTTTCTGCAGTTTTCAGCATGAGAGTATGCTTCTGCAAAAAAAATTGAATTTATTTTAAGGCTTTTAACACATCTTATCCAGGGGTGCCAATAATTATGGAGGGCGCTGTATATATATTATAAAAATTTTTTTTTTTTTGGTTAAAAGGAAATATCAAATTGACAAAAAGTAGGCCTAAATGGACCTGTTAGCAGCCTCTGAGATGGCGAACCATTCTGAGGGAGAAAATGATGCGATGATGCGCATAAGCAATGGTACAGTCCCTGATATACCTCAACATCCAGTCTGTATGCACACGTATTTATCCGTCTTTATGCAGACGTAGGTGAAGCGGCTAAGTCATTTTAGTATAGTTCGCTAGCATAAAATGCCCCCCATACATGTGTGTCAGAGGGTGCGTGCACGCGTGCGTTTGTGTGTGTGTGTGTGTGGCGGGCACGTGAGTGGGTGTGTGAGTGTGTGCGTGTGTTTGCATGTGTGTGGTGCACATGTGTCAGAGGGTGCGTGTATGTGTGTGACTGTGTGTGTGTTTGCATGTGAGTGGTGTGTGTGTGTGTGTCAGAGAGTGTGGGTCTGTCTCTGGGCACGAGTGCGCAAGTGTTTGTGTTTGCTTGTGTGTGTATGCGTGTTGGAGAGGGTGAGGATGAGAAGTGAGAAGGTCGCTAATTATTAATGTCAGACAGCTGGACCTGCTGCCAGATGAAAGTAATAAAATGAACAGTTCAGTGGTAAATTTGGCTCAGTTTGGCTTTCTGTTATTCACACAGTGGGAAAATAATCTTCAATAATCTTGTCTAATCTAATAATCTTGTCGTCAACAAGAAGAGCTATAAACCTAAGACAAGAAAAAAAGGAAAAATTACAGATGGGGAAACATCTTTTAATTTCTAAGATAGCAAAAACTACAAAAAATAGATTGTTACCCTTTTCTGTTTTTCAACCCAGACTTTCCAAGAGCAGAGGCATGGAATTTGTGGGAAATCTTGCATTTCACCATCTCTTCCATCTACCGAACACATTTTGCTGGCTGTGAGTTTTTCCATCAACTTTTATCTACACGGTCTCTCTTTTATCTCTGTGGCCCCCCCTAACTACCCCTGCCCAAGAGAGGGACAAGCGAGAGAGATCAGTCCGTCTGCTTACACCCTTTATCTCTCAGGAAGTGGATGGGAAATTAAGATTTACCAGCCTCCTCAGTCACAATATCTGGAGAAATCATTTATGTGCTTCTGGCTGGTGTGAAACATTTAATTTCTTTTTTTTTATTGTGAATGGGGGCAGGGGGACTTACTGTGATGGACTCCCTCAACCAGAGAACTAGTGGATCTGCTCTGATTTATTCCAGGAAGTGTTCATGCAAACTTATCAGATGAAAACTTACGTGACCAGATCAACCAAAAGCCGTGACCAGCAGCTCTCACCCCTTACATGGTTCCTGATGAGTCTCATCTCTACCATCGACTTTCATATCTGACTACAACCTTGTAAAGGAGAGCGGGTGACTCTGCTTGATCTGTCTTACACTTCCTCTGTCACTATGCAAGTGAAAGCCCACTAGCATAGCCAAATCAGAGTTAGCAGGCCAAACATATGCAAAAGTTCAGGAAACAGTGCCTCACTTTTTCCTTCACCAGAATTTTTATTAAGAATCACGTCTCAGAATAGTACTTACTCCCACCTTACTCTAAAGGTTCAAGCCTCGTATAGTTCAAAAGAGAAATTATAAAAAGTTTGATGCTCAAGGCTTCCTCAATGACTCGTATAGTTGTGATTTTCATCGTGTGTCTGCTATTCCTGAAACAGAGCTTGCACTTGAATTTTTCTCCTTTATATTTAACTCTGTGGCAGACAAGCATGCTCCTTTAAAATCATTGAGAATTGAGGACAGAGTGATTCCATGTTATTAGTTGGAGCTCTCACAGCTGTTCAGAGACAGGAACAAAGCATGGGCTAAACTGTAAAAATGCTGGACAGTTCAAGTTTCTCTCCTTCTCTTCCATTGCAAGTTGTTTTTAATTCAAATTTGATTACTGTCAAAGTTGAAATAAGTAATTCTTTTAATCAGTATTTTGTTTCAGCAGGCTATCTTTTTGAGATGAACAAAAAAGCAGACTCAACTTTCTCTGGGCAGACCAATGATAAGCAGTGCACCTCTGATCTATCTACCTGTCCTACAACCTCTTATTTGTTGAATAATAATACAGTATTTCCTTTACGTTGTGCTTCAACTGAGGAAGTTCTTGAAGCTCTTAATGTTATGAATGTAAATAAGTCTACAAGGGATGACTTGTTAGATCTATATCTATATCTATATATTTATTAGATCTATTTCTATATATTGCGCCACCTGGTGGCAAACCTAGGAGTGCATACTTGCCCCAACTCTAATCAGTTCATCCTCTCTACCATATCTACCCATATGCTCAAAATGAGAAGCCAATGTTTAGTATTTTGTGAGTTATCGCGTTAATGGCTAAAATCTGCGAATGTGGGGGCAGTGGGTGGGGCGAAACCTTATCTTTGGATCATTGTACAACGTAAACTGCATTTATATGCTGATGATACCATCATTTACTCGACTGCTTCTTCAGTTCAGCGGGACATATGTAATCTGCTGCATACACATGTGGGGTGGCCCAGGGTCCCCTGCTTGGACCCATCATCTTTCTCTCATTGATGATACTGCCTTTGGTGCCCCTTATCCAATATGGAAGTATGTGGATGATATCAGTTCACTGGAGACCAGGCAATGGCGACAGCCCTCTTGCATACATAATCAACTCAATGAACTAAGTATTTGCTCTGCCCAAAATAACATGCCTGTTGATGAAAAAAAGTGTGTAGCCATGCACATATCTTTCAGTAAAAACCCACCTCTTGTGCCACCTCTTTTCATAAATAACACCCCTTTGTCAGTCTTGACAAGTGCAGGGACTTTGCATCCAGCAAAATCTTAGGTGGGGTGACCAGGTAAATGCCATGACGACAAATGCCAGCAAGAAGCTTTTTCTCCCTTTGCACATTAAGCGTTTAGCCATCACTAATGCTGACCTACGAGCCATTTATATTGGATATATCAGACCAGTGTTGGAGTCTGCAGTCCCTGCTTGGCATCCTGGTCTCACCCAAGCTTTAACCACCCAGCTGGAGCGTGTGCAAAAGAGGGCACGTCGCATTATCCTGGGAGCAACTTACACCAGCTACCAGGAAGCTCTACGTATCCGAGGTATTTCCAGTCTTCAGAAGAGGACGGAGCAAATTTGTGTGAATTTTGCATTGTCACTGCAGTCCTCCCCTCTGTTCAATTGGTTCCCTCCAACCCGGGAGCAAATATCTGGACGTAACACACACACAATGGTCATAAACTTGATACCCCATTGGCAAGAAGAGGACGTTATTACATCTCTGCATTTCCTTATCTTTTGACTTCCTTTTTTAAAATTTTATAGTATGTGTCACCAATTATTGTAATTACTCTTCTATACTCTGTGAATGTTTTTTTTTTTTGGTAGTTTGATATATTTCTTGAATGTAAATTGGTGTGTGATTTTAGTCTGTAAATGACTGTGAGGTACAAATAAAAACCTACTACAACTACTACTACTACTACATAATTTTAACTCTATTCAAAGACCTCTAATTGAGTTGAAGCTCGTCTTAAATGAGGACAAAACTAAGTTCATGGTATTCACCAAAAGCTAGAAAGGACTTCCTTGATTTTCAAATTTGTACCCTAGCCAATTTGAGCATGTCCCCCATTATAAATACTTGGGCATTTGGCTGGATGACAAGCTGACTTTTTATATGCATATTGAAAATTTAACAAAAAAGATAAGGAGTTAAATGGGCTTCTTATACAAATGTAGGGCTTGTTTCAATTTCGACAATAAAAACAAGATTGTGCACTCAGCAATACTCCCCACGCTTGATTATGGTGATGAGATTTATAGAAATGCATCTACTTCTGTTTTAAAACCTTTATGTTGTATTTATCATTCTGCAATTAGATTTATCACTGGTCTTGACTTCCGCACCAATCATTATGTTTTATACAAGTCAGTAGGGTGGGGGTCATTGAAAGCTAGATGAGTCTATCACTGGTTTTTATTTGTTTATAAATGTGTTTTAATGAAAATCCCTCTTTATCTAGCTAGTCTACTAACGCGGCGAGTGGGTTGCCATGGGACACGGTCATGAGACTCGTTGTGTCTGAACAATCCTTGTGTAAGAACAGAGCTCGGTAAGACAGCGTTTTATAATAATGTCCCACACTCCTGGAATCAGTTGCAAGCTGAACTGAAATGGAAAGAACTGGTTCCTTTTGGACATTTTAAAACTTTGATCAAATCATTTTATCAAGAGAATTGTTATTGTTTTAATTCACGTTTTCCCTTTAATAATGGCATTGTATTATTATTCATTTATTTATTTTTTGGTGCTACAAATATCCTTGTAAACTGTATTATTTTAATTGTTTGTCATGCAGGGCCCCGCTGAAAAGGAGACATGGTCTCAGTCAGGCCCCCTGCTTAAATAAATCTGAAGTTAAAAAAAAAAAAAGTACTACACCACCCACTCCACATGCCCGATCAGGCAACACTTCAGTCTTTAAAGTGGCATTAACTCTGCTGACTGTCAAGATGCTAACAATGCGTTGATGAGCACATCAGAGAGGGAGTCAGAGATGTGTGTTGGCAGCATTGCTTATTAACACCTATTTTTCGTGTAGCACTTTTTTTTTGTCTTTGAAGTTTTACAGCGTGTCAGCTGTCTCAGCTAACAGTTTTGTCTATATCTGTGTAGCAGTGCTGCCATTGTTAGCACTTTTGGTCCCACATTCAAAGCGGAAAAAAGAACCCTGCGAACCAGCTCTTTTATTGAGTTTTAGAGAAAGTTATAAACTGTTAATTGGTTACCTAAACCCCCCCCCCAAAAAAAGAGTTAATAAGTATTGGCAGCAACACTTGGGGCTCTAAATTTGTAGACCAGGCCCGGCGAATGGGGGGTGCGCCGTGCCAACGGGGTGTGTCCAGGCGTATGTTGCAATTTCGTGGCAAGTGGCAAAGAAGGCGTTTTTGGGTATAACACAGCCGAGTCAAATCTTCACCAGTCAAATGAGCTCCTCTCCTCACCTTTAATGTGTTGGAATATAGAAGCCTCTGTCCTATATCTGCATAATGCGTTAATGTTGCATTTTACTTTGCTGCTTCAGGCATGTTTTCTGCACCGCTTACGTCTATATTAAGCATTACGAATATGAGTTAGCTGGCTAGCTAGGGCATTCGCAAATTATTACCATTAGCGAACTTGAATGGAATTTCAAAACGAAACTATGTCAGATCATTCAAACATATGAAGTTGGAATGAAATACGATGGTTGCTCATTGGGAAGAGAAACTATGAATAGTGTGTTCCTATTATTACACCCTGTTGCTGCTTAAAATGTTGAGATTAACATGCATGGACAACAATGCAAGATACGTTACACATTTATTTTCAATATGTGATCTTAACTCAGTACGACATCATAGCAATCAGGCCGAATTCCTTCCCCCCACTAAAAACAACCTAAGTGACAATAATAGTCGAGTATTGAGCTGGTTGCACACTGGACGCGAAACAAAATTTTCGCACGACAGATTGCGTTGAACGCAGTGTCTCGTGTCCGAAAGTCTGACAGGGTTTTAATATATCTCCGTGTCCGACAGTCGATTATTGTTTTTAATTTCTTCAAATCTATTGACGCTTTCAGATATTAAACGTGAATGTTTTGATAAGAGGGCTGAGTTCTTCAAGAAGAGTACTGAGAATTTCAATCAATGTTTCTGTTTAAGCTCTGCTCAATAAAGTGAGTCGAGCTCAATAAAGTGAGTTGGCACGGGACAATGTACAATGCCAGCGTGTCTGACAAAAAGAAAAAAAAAAAGAGGACGATTAGAACAGATTGATAAATTGATAAATAAAGAATAAAAAGAAACATTTTATCAACAGAACATCCAATGAACACTGCGATTTATTTATTTGCGGGATATCTTTTTTTGGATGTTCCGTTTGTTGGTGATGTATTTTATTCTTTATTTCGTTATAAATGTGTTCTCATATCAAAACTTTTTGCTGGCTGCTGGACATGGAGTAATTTGCATTTCGCGTCGGACAGTCTTGATCGTGCATGCGATAATTTATTCTCACTGTCAATAGTCATGGAATTGATTTGCTCTCTGACCACTAGCACTATTTTATCTCTGGTGTGGAAATAAAGCGTGAATCTGTTCGATCCATCTGACTAATTTTCAAAAGAAAGACCAAATAAAGACTGTTGTTTATCTTCAACGGAAGAAAACAGACGAATAGGCTAAATAGACAAAGAAAAGTTGATAGCTATCCATTTGCATTTTGTGAAGGTCGAACACAAACATGGCCAAGTTTGTACGTCTAATAATTCCTGGAATATTTGGAAAAATTAGAACTCCTATGACTTTCGGACACGGAGCTATATTAAAACTCTGTCCGACTATCGCATCTTTGCATTGACTTTGTCTGTAATCAGTCGTGCAAAAAAATTGGTTCGTGTCCAGTGTGCAAGCGGCTTTATTGAGCATAGAACACAATATATCCAGTTTGTGGTTGGCTGAGAAAGATGTGAAGTCGTTAGTTTGCATCACAGATTCAGCTGCGTTGATTAAGCCAGGTCAAGTTTCCATTACGCGTGCCAACCGCCTTTAATCTGACATCAGGACAATCGATGTAGATACTATCATTTATGTCCTTATTTAGATAGTTACATTAAATAGTGCTTCCTGTAATTATTTATTGCATTGAAATGTGCCTGACATTCTGGAAACCTGCCTGCAAGATTTTTGTGACGTGTGCGCACTGTGCGCCAGTCAGCCTGTAAAACCCCAACAATGCAATAACCAAACGGCGGATATTGCCCGGGTGGAAGGCCTTACGTGTTCTCTTAGTCGAACTTGAATTAGAGGATTCTTCTGGCTGGAGTGAATCACAATATAATGGATATTTTTTCACCGTCCAAGGACAGGGCATGAAAACGCTATGGTTACGATTAATCTGACTCCATTGAACAAGTAGAATAAAAAATTTAGCTATAACCTCGTTAAAAATCTCACTCCAAATTAGAATTTGAATTTAGGAAACACCTGCGTGGATTTCGAGACAAACCTGCCATCAGATGCGGCAGCGCAAACCATCATTGCTCAGTAAATGTGTCCCCAGGGTTAATTAAACGCAACTGTCCTGGAATCAATTCGACAATACTTCCATTGGTTAAATCTCGATAGCAGCATCGAGGCTTAAATAAAGCACTGAGCGTGAATGCATCAAGAACCCAGATTATATATATATACCCAAGGGCTCCTTAGAAAGATCAACCAGACACCGGCATATAAGGGTATCCTTAATAGCTAAACCTTAAGAGCCAGTATTCCATAAATCCTTAAAGGGTAGAACATAATCCCAATCTAATTTAGAAGTATCGTTACCTACACGTCTTGGTAGGAATTTCCCCTCAAGTCCCGTTCGCAACAAGGCTAGATTATACGAGTGTTACAAATCAAGAAAAATCACTCAAGCTGAAAAAGGAAAAACAATAATTTAATTCACCAGGTAGGCACAACTTGAATCAAACAAATCAATGATAAGCCAATTACCGTTACATATAATTTAGAAGGATTTAGAATATTTTCATTCCTGGAACAGATGAATGACCACGCGGAGCTAAAGTCGCTCCACGTGGTCGGGGAGAACTCAAATGTTCCCTCGCTCCGCAGAGCAAGGAGCCATGTGACTTTTCCCACTTACTTATGCGTCAGACGTTGACAAAGAAGGGACAGGAGAAGGAGAGCGAAGAAAGAGAAGAGCCCGCCCCCTTAGGATCTCGTACCTTTAAAGGCTCCAAACCACACCTCCGAACAAGGTAGAGGAAGGGGTAGCCGAATCAGAGTTTTACTGGCCTAGGTGATAAGACTAATTTGCAGAGAGGAGACTAGGGTAGTTGCCTGAATGAATCTTGCAAACAAGATAAACCATAATTCCAAGGAAAATGAAACATGTTCCATTCAATTCCTTAGATTTCTCTGAGAATAAAGAGACCAAACATGATATAAATATGTGCTAAAATGATGCAGTTGTCATGGAAAAGCCTTAAAATGGAATATTATAGCCCAATAGTGTGATAAATATATGAGAGGTTCCTTTTAGGATATTGAACATAAACATAATATGAATTTGATAGAGGTTTAGGTTGTTTTAAGGCGATTAAAGTAGCTGCGCTTTAACTTCAATGAAACCAGTGAGTTTGAGTTCCAGAGATGCTGGGCCTGCTAGACTTGATGGCTCTCACCCCCCGCCGTGGGGAACAAAGGATGCCACTCTCGCAGGCAGGCAATAAGACCATTCTAGGGTTATAAAACTTTACTGCTGGCTTTTGGGCTGCACCAGATCAACCAAACATTCAGCTTTTACATGCTTAATGGGCACGTGTTCCAACAATATGATTTTTGGCATATATTTTGGGCCAAATCAAATATTCAGGTTCTACAGCCAAATTACCACTGCACAGAAATTAAACCAGGTTGGAGCTGGCGAGTTTTCTGCGCAACTCCAGCGAAGACTTTTTCTACGAAATTGTCACTGCGTCTTGATGAATATGTGACACCTCCCCCTACTACTCCGCCCCACCCATCTCAGCGCACGTTCGTCTACCAAAGGCTGTGCACGGTGTTGCACCTTACGGAATTACCACTGCGCGGGCTGCGCCGGACGAAATTACCACTGCATGGGCTGCGCCACGCTACGCCACCTGCGCTGCGCCAAGAAATTAGAGCCCTTGATGTTTACCACTCAGAGGTCTGGTCTGCAATAGTCTATTGCCATTTTCCATTACTAAAAGATTACCAGATGTAGATTTCCATTTGGGTGCAAATGGTAATACCATTTTCTGTCGCTTTCAAGCTCAGTAATTCCTGTGTTTGACCAAATGTCATTTCATTTTATGACATTAATCTGACTTATAGTACTTTGCTGAATACTCATTCTGTTGACAAGCACCATATGACAATCACAGTAATATTGGATTATATGACATCAATGTAACTGTTGTCAGAATAACAACAATTCAATTCAAAATATTTATAGGAGAAATAACAGCAAAAGAGAACAGAAAGTGAAAAGGAGTTACACTACATTCCCAAAGAGAAGAGACCAGCAATGAAAGTGCATTAAAGGAAAAAAGTGAGATATGAAGTTGGCAGACAACACAGGAAAAAAAGGAAGAATGTGCCAGAAAACTGAGAAAAACCATCCTGCCATCTTGCTGATAAGGCTCATCTATTGCCATGAGAAAACGGCACTAATAGAAATCATGACAGATGGCTGTCTAAGCAGGAACAGGAGTATTTGCCAGCAGATAACGGCAATTTGAAGTACAGCACCTAGTGAAATAAGCTCATTGCACAGATAAGGCCTCGGCGATAATATCAGACTCTTATCAGGGCTCTTTGTTGTGGTTTCTGGACTTCATCAATGTAACAACGAGGCCCTTACTTGTGTCTTCCTCTGGGCCAATTTGCGATTTCATGATTTCTGCCGAACATACGCCCTGGCGCATAGCTTAGTTTTATTTTCGCGAAACTGCCATTCGTCTTAGTTTTGTTCATTTTCTGTATTTCCTGCCTGTAATTTACCATCATCCCCTTTGCCTCATTTACATGGAAATGACTGCAGGGCAGGCGTGCAGAGAACTACCTTTGAATTGCTCCTAATAGCCCCACAATATATTCATGAGCGTCTCACAAAAATCACACATGAGCTCCCAACTCAGCACTGCTGCCAAGATACTTTGTAGTTGAGGTAACAAACATTGAAGCGATGAGAGTGTAAATATATACATATGAAACTAATCTTCTCAAGTCCTCATACTCACTGTGGGCAAACAAATGAAATGAAATTGAAGGCAGCTGAGGAGGAAGCTTCGTTTAATCTGCTTATATGATGAAAACATCATGTTTGATTCATCTGCCTCTCTCAGTGCCCTTAGACCTATGTGCCCTTTTTGGCGCTGTTTACTTTTGTGATGTCACTGGCCTCTCATTGCTTGTATTGTGAATAAATCCCAGTACAACATAGACCGCATAAAACCAGCACCGACTTCCTGCAGGGGAGAGAAGGACATGATGTTACAATTTGTATTCTGCCTTATTTGACTTGGGTGCAACATATTCCTCTGGTGTAAATCTCATGCCAAGGGAAAGAATGAGGTCTCCAGCATAAATTTTGTATTCATCACATATTCATCTGTTTTTTTTTTTTTTTCAGTATGGAGTGACAGATAAAAGGTCTGAAATTTTAACACCTTGCCCACTCAGCGGGCAAATTGTCAAACTATGTGGGGTATGTTGTCAAAATGACGAAAAAGAGCATGGCGAATTAATAACAATAATAATCATCATCATCATCATCATCATCATCATCATCATTGTGTTATTAACTGGCCACATGACATGGCCTCTCCGCTTCAAACCTGCAGCAAAGTGCTTTCAGTAAGTGCTGACAGTGATACATTGTTCAGAGTTTAGCAGCAGAGGACAGATACACATCACAGAATAAACTGTGTGCAACAGCAAGGTCTGATGAGGTAAATGTCACAGTGGCAGTCTGAGACAGCATGAGTAACATTCTCTCAAAGTTACATTGATAGGCATTATTATCCCCCGTTCTGTCCGTTCAGGCCACAATGGGGACAAGATTTCTCTGAAACTATTACACCTGGATGCGTGAAACTTTGTGTGCTAAATAAGCTACTCATGTTCTACGTTAAGCTCAAAAATGGATGTTGAAGCATATATTTTTTTAAAGAGTTATGGCCCTTGAATGTGGCGGAGGATTGTGATGACCCTGTCGTCTTGTTCATTATCGCTTAAAAGGAAAAGATGTCATCGTTATCATGATTTTCACACTGTTGGTGTTGTTTGCAATAGGTACTGAATTAATTTCAATGTTGCAAAAATGATTTGTAATCTGATTTTCACCGGTGCAGGGCTGATTGATTGGTTCTTGTGGCTCAGGATGGGCTGATAGTATGAAAGCCTCAAGATTTTTTGAGTTTGTTGGATAGGGAGTTAGATCACAAGTATCTGGTAAGAACTGGTGAGAGAGTTTTAATCTGGGCAATAATAAGCTGATGTAACACTCATGACTAGCAACTAGCAACTATTAGCAACATAGTACTAAAACTAAAAATAGAAAAGAACTTTCTGTTGAAGAGCTAAGTACTACAGTCTGCTCCACATAGTGGCAGTTCATTTTCCAATGGATGATAAGGCTCAGGCTCGACTTTGTGGCTGCAGCTGAAATAACACAGAACGAAAAATAGAAAGGGACTGAACCTTACCTACCGCTGCCTTCTGCAGGATGCATGTGGATTTTAGACATGGTGACATATGCTATCACTATTTAATGACAGAGAATTCACCACATTAATTACGATGTGTCACACAGCGCGGAACTGCAAACCACAGCAGCACAAAGGCATATGAAATGGCTCTGATATTTTGGCCATCAGATTTATAGTCACTATATACACATCATTACCAAGTCATTTTAATTAGAGACAATCCAGTTGTAAAGCAGGGATTTTTACTCATGATCCTCAAGGTGTATATCTGCTGGTTTTGAGGATTCAGACCTAAAAAGCAGTCACGACTCAACCCTCCCAATGAAACTCATGGGGACACGGAGAACAATGGAGGTTGAGGTAGACAGAGAAATGGAGGGAGGAAGAGGAAGAATCTGAGCGATGGAGGTATGGAGTGAGTGAGACAGAGGGAGAGAGGAAGAGTGAGAGAGATGGAGTCAAAGTAAATAGGGGGAGAGAAATGAAAGCCTCTTCAGTTCATAAAGATGGAGTGTAATAGATGTGTGAGTAGAAAAGAGTGAGAGATGGGAGTGTGGAGGTGTATAGTGTAGAGCCACAAAGGGGATCAACAAGCAAGAGTAAGACAGACAGGAGTTATGGAAGGATAGGCAATGAGGCAGAGAGATAGAGTAAAGGAGGTATTGTGAAGGTTTGTGAGGTGTGCTTGCGGTTTGGACTTTTCTTTGTGTCTCTCGTCCCGGGACAATATGGAATTCCTTGGCTATAGGATTCTTTACCCAGCTGGTTGATTGGCAGACTCTATATAAGCAGGAAGTCTGGCACGCCTCTTCAAAAGAGTGTCTGTTTTTAGCTTTGCACAGCAGCTGAAGATATGTGATATCTTCACATTATTGGAGTTTCTTCTCCCTTTTTTCTATCTCGCTTTGCTTCCGTGTTTCGGACTGTTATCTGTCCTTCGGAAGCACGGGTACTTTCATTTGGTCTGTATTTTTCTCTGTGTTTGTACTGTGTCCGTGCTGCTCACTTTCTCTCTGGTCTTTGCGTTTGGCCTCCTAATTCTACCAGCCATTACAGGTATGGAGCGAAGGACAGAGGGAGAGCGAAGGAGGTTTAGAGTGAGAGAGCTGCAGAGATGAGTGAATAAACCGGAGACACAGAAAAAAGTGAAGACGGTTCGAGTGAGAAAGATGAAAGACAGTGCGGGAGGAGGAGTGAGAGTGAAGAGCAAGTGTAAGGGGCTATTTACAATTGATCGTGCGTGTCTACGTGAACTGCGTGTTCTACGGGCAACCCGAATTCTACGGCCAAAACTGACCCGCAGACCGATCGTGGCGCACGCAGCCAATTTTTCTGGTCGTACAGGGTAAGTACTTGTTCAATACGTGCCACTTACATGAAGCTGGCGTGATGTGCGAAATCCGTGACGATCAGGGACCTTTTCACACGCACGTGGGACGTGATGCTCGCAAGTGGAGAGTACTTAACATGCACGCGCGATTCAAGTGGCAAGTAATGCAGACGTATGGGAGGGGTTCACGCACGTGTAACGTGATTGCCACTTGAGTGGCATGCATGTCGACGACAAGGCGCAAGTCAGTGTGGAGTACGTGTTCTACGTGGCCAGTGTGGGTTGGGGTACTATTTAAAAATGCTGATGTAACAGGACTCAGCATCATTTGTCATCTTCATCCGTGCTGGTATCCTTGGAAGTGGAGGCAGTGGAAGCAGAAAGCTGACTGGAAGCTGGTGATTTCTTGGATCTCCTGGGTGGCATTTTCACAACTGTTCAAGAACTGGCAAATGACCGGGTCACTGCGCTGCGTGAGACGTACGTCCGACCTGCTTGCTCCGCCAGTGTCGTGCGTGGAAAGTAAGTCAGTTTTGCGCTACCTGGACGACAGAAGTGCTAACCACGTGTGTGGCACTTGCGTGGGTGTATATTCATATGCTTACAATATTAAAAATATTTTAAAATTCTTGATATATGATTCATTTTGAATTAATTTTAATGTAATTTTCCCCATAAAACCCCATATATATCTACAGCACACGCACTTGACGTACTTGCCATGTACTTGGCGTGGACTATTTTCGACTGATCGCTGCGTGCACCGTGGAATTAATTTGCAGACCAATTCTTTGGTACGGGCGGTTCTACGTGCCCTGCGGCCAGCAAAACACGTACGTGTCACGTACTCGCCACGTCGAGCACGCAGTCATTTTTCCCAAATTTCGCACGTAAGTTGCACGTAGATGCCCGTATGTTCAAATGTAAATCCCCCTTAAGATAGAGTGAGATAAATGGAGAGTAAATGAGTTTTACAGCAAGAAATGGAGGGAAAGCGAAGGAAAGAGTTTCTGAGGCAGTTGGAGAGAGACAGCTGAAATGAGAATGAGAAGATTTACTGCTTGATAAAAACCGATGGACCTAGACCAGTGTTTCTCAAACCTCTCCTGGAGGACCACCTGCCCTGCCTGTTTTAGATCTTTCCCTGCCCCAGCACAGGTGATTCAAATAATCAGGATGTTATCAATCAGCTTTAGAGGGTCAATAACGAGCTGATCATTTGAATCACCTGTGCTAAAACAGGGAAAGATCTAAAACATGCAGGACAGGTGGTCCTCCAGGAGAGGTTTGAGAAGCACTGACCTAGACCATGACAGTAAGCATGAAAAAGTAAAAGATGATTCGACCAAAAATATTCAGATCTTCAGGAAATGGAATTTAACAATTGGGACAAATTAAAAAGAACATTACACACATTTAGGCCTGAATATTCGTTGATCAGTACATTTAAACTGCCAATAAATGAACTGAAAGAGAAGGTTTGTGTGACGTGTTGAAAGAGAGTGAGACCCCTCAGAGCCTCAGATCTTCATTGAATCTCTTCTTGAATCAACTGCCCTGTATGGCAGTGAAGTGTGAGATTTTCTCTCAAAGCAAGATTTTGACTCATGGGACAAACACCCACCCAAAACCCTGCTGAGTTTTGTCCAAACATATTTTGAGTCCGTTGGAAAACTATTCTCAATGCATCCAGGGAATAATTAGGCAGTTATTCATTACAAATAAAAAGAAAGCGGCAGTAAAATTCAGGAAACATCTCAAAACCAGCGAGTCCCACTCACACCATCTCAAAGCCCTGAAATGCCAAGAGCTGAGCCCAGAGAAGAGTCCCCTCACCCAGCTGGTCCTGAGGGTCGGTTCACTCACCCCCTACTGACACCATCAGGCCTCAGGACAGCCGCGTACCAAAACAACCAATTAGGATAAACTCTATTATAAAGCAACTAGAGCAGAACTATATACTCACTGGAGTTCCAAAGAAAATCTGAGCAAATTAGAATATAATCTGGCCAAAAATCACACAATATAATACAGTGGCGGAATATCAGACCACTGTGAAAATCACAGACTGAGGAAAACAATGAAAATGTACAGACTCAGTGAGCGCAGCCTTGCCTCAGACAAAAGCTTGTGCTCCTACTGCAGCCAGCAAAAAGTCTAGACAGAGGCAAATTTCATTAACCTGTGTGGCAAATGCAAAGAAATAAGTCTGCTCTTTCTTTTAAGACAAGACACAAACTTCCCAGCTCTACCTGAGACGTAAGTATCTAAAATCCTCCTTGGAGAAGAGGTGTTATTCAACTCTGGCAGCGCAGTACTGAAGGACAGCAATGATCACTAACCCTCACTAATTCATACATAAATCTTTTATTAAATAATGAGATAATAATAATAATAATAATAATATAAAATACATAGTGGAATTATTGTATTATAAAACTGTGGCGCAATGTATATTTTCATTTTCATCATATTGTAGTTGAAGAACCTAACGCAAAAAGTAATGAAGTCACATTTTCAAAGTATTTTTTAGAGTGCTTTAGCCCTTTAAAGTGCAGTTGTTTTTTGAACAGATTTTCTCCCAAACTGAAATGCTAACTGTTCTTCACCCACTTTCCCAGAACCACCAGATTCATAAACAGTTTCTATCCATACGCTATAACCTCATTAAACAAACACAGACTATAAACCCTCCCCACCTGCCGCCCTGTTGCATATGATCACCTGTTCTGCATTTTAAACAGTTTTATTTATTGAACATTTGTTGTATTATTGTATATTGTTGTCATTTTTATTTATTGTATGTGTGTACCACTGGAGTAGCACTCTTAATCTCATTGTACTGTAATGCACAATGACAAAACAAACATTCAATTCAATTCAGTTTGACTACAGCCTTAATCAGCATCTCGTTTGAAAGATGTCACTCAGTAGCTTGCTCTTAAATAGACAGAATTTCTGAGAATATTACCTAAATTGAGCAGCAACATTGGAAATGGAAATTTTTACTAGACAGAAAAAGATTATGGGCTCTAATTTCATAGACCAGGCGCAGGCGCGGCGAATGGAGGGTGCGCCGCGCCAACGGTGTGTGTCCAGGCGTATGTGGCAATTTCGTGCCCGGCGCAAGTACTCCTCTGTCCCGCCTCTGCCCCTCCTTCCAGCGCAAGTTGGCAAAGAAGGCGTGTTTGGGTATAACACAGCCGAGTCAGATATTGCTCACTGGCAAGAGAAACGATGTATAGCGTGTTCCAATTATTACAAACTGTTGCTGCTTTAAATTTTGGGATTAATATGCATGGACAACAATGCAAGATACGTGACACATTTATTTTCAATATGTGATCTTAACTCAGTACGAGATCATAGCAATCAGGCTGTATTCCTTTCCCCCACTAAAGACGATAAAACCTAAGTGACAATAATAGTAGCCTAGTATTAAGCCACTTGCACACTGGACGCGAAACAAATTTTTCGCTCGACAGATTGCGTCTTGTGTCCTAAAGTCTGACAGGGTTTTAATAAATCTCCATGTCCGACAGTCTATTATTATTTTTAATTTCTTCAAATCTATTGACTCTTTTAGATATTAAACGTGAATGTTTTGATAAGAGGGCTCAGTTCTTCAAGATGAGTACCGAGAATTTCAATCAATGTTTCTGTTTAAGCTGCTCAATAAAGTGTGTCGACACTGGCGCGAGACAATGTACAATGCCTCCGAGTCTGACGGCCAAAAAAAAAAAGAGGACCATTAGAACAGATTGATAACGAAATAAAGAATAAAAAGAAACATTTTAACAACAGAACATCCAATGAACACTGCGATTTATTTATTGGCGGGTCATCTTTGTTGGATATCCCGTTTGTTGCTGATATATTTTTATTCTTTATTTCGTCATAAATCTGTTTTCAAATCAATACTTTTATTTTTTGCTGGCTGGTGGACATGGAGTATTTTTGTATTTCGTGTCAGACAGTCTTGATCGTGCATGCGATAATTTCTTCTCACTATCATTGGTCATGAAATTGATTTGCTCACGCACTATTTTGTCTCTGCTGTGGAAATAAAGCGTGAATCTGTTCGATCCCTCTGACTAATTTTCAAAAGAAAGACCGAATAAAGACTGCTGTCTGTCTTCAAGGGAAGAAAACAGACGAATCGGCTAAAAAGACCAAGAAAAGTCGATAGCTATCAATTTGCATTTTGTGAAGGGCGAACGCAAACATAGCCAAGTTTGCACGTCTAATAATTCCTGGAATACTCGGAAAAATTAGAACTTTTATGACTTTCGGACACGGAGCTGTCCGACTATCGCGTCTTTGCATTGACTTCGTCTGTAATCAGTAGTGCGAAAAATTCGTTTCGCGTCCAGTGCGCAAGCGACTTTAATGAGCATAGAACGCAAGCATTCGATATATATACAGTTTGTGGTCTGAGAAAGATGGGAAGTCGTTAGTTTGCATCACAGATTCAGCTGCGTCGATTAAGGCAGGTCAAGTTTCCATTACGCGTGCATGGCAACCGCCTTTAATCTGACATCAGGACAATCGATATAGATACTATAATTTATGTCGTTATTCAGATAGTTACATTAAATAGTGCTTCATGTAATTATTTCTTGCATTGAAATGTACCTGACATTCTGTAAACCTGCCTGTGAGATTTCGGTGACGTGTGCGCACTCTGCGCCGTTCAGCCAAATTACCACTGCACAGAAATTAAACCAGGTTGGAGCTGGCGAGTTTTCTGCGCAACTCCAGCAGAGACTTTTTCTACGAAATTGTCAATGCGTCTTGATGAATATGTGACACCTCCCCCTACTACGCCGCCACACCCATCTCGGCGCACCTTCGTCTACCGAAGGCTGCGCACCTCACGAAATTACCACTACGCGGGCTGCGCCGGACGAAATTACCTCTGCGCGTGCTGCGCCTCACTACACCACCTGCGCTGCGCCAGGAAATTAGAGCCCAATATGTTTTCTTCTGCCCCTGAGGCGCTGTGCAAAACCTCATCAGCCTGGAAAAATAACACATCTACTGCCAAAGGGCTAAGCAACTGCAGGTTGAAACATTTCTAATATTTTCAGAAGTTTTAGACCACTGGCTGTCTGTGTAAATTAAAAAAATATGATTTCCCTGGCTGAGGGCCAAAAACACTACCTGTTCTGTGAGATTAGCACATATTAACCTGTGGGTTCACTTATTTTGTCCCTAATGAGCCACAGTACAATCTACAGCACAGCATGAGTAAAAAAGCTGATTATAGTGAAATTCACAGAAGGGCGTGAATTTTTCCTCTATGTCAAAATCGATTGAGTGACATTTGTCCAAGCTTGCTTGTTTTTCAAGCTTGACAAAACTATGACAAGTTTTTATCTCTGTATGGCTTCCAAGGTAAGAACATTGATTTCGACATATTTTGACAAATCTGAACAATGCTATAAAGTTGAGCCTGAGGGACTTCCAAATCAAGCTGAGGGTTGATATGACACAATTTTAAAAACAACTTTTGCTGTCATATTTGCATCATAAAATTGCTAACACACAGGAGATTATTTTTT
The DNA here is from genome assembly GCA_029721435.1 of Gymnothorax reevesii. Classification (NCBI taxonomy): domain Eukaryota; kingdom Metazoa; phylum Chordata; class Actinopteri; order Anguilliformes; family Muraenidae; genus Gymnothorax; species Gymnothorax reevesii. The sequence continues at coordinate 22,249,707 of CM056574.1, read as the reverse complement.
CCAATCAGTTTGTATCATTGTCCATTTGTCAGCAGAATTACGGAAAAACTGGGACTTATATTCATGAAACTTTGTGGAAGAATGCAGCATGGGCCAAGGGTGAACCCATTATACTTTGGAGCAGATCTGTATCACAGGGCAAATACACTTATTATTTTAACTATTTTTTAACATTGTGTAATAGGGTATTTGGCCTTGGCGGAGCTATGCTGTCTCCGAGCTCCCTTCTATGTTTGTCCTTTCAAGGGGTTCAAGCTCATAGGGCTGAAATCCTATTGTTGTTGTGCTGATTATTATTATTATTATTATTATTATTAACAACAACATTTCTTCCAAAATGTTTTTGCAAATTCCCGTGAGATGGCCAATGGTAGAGACCTAAAATTTTTCTCCTTGGTTGGAAGTTGTGTGTAAATGCTTCCCAAGGCTTATTCAATTCAATGGGCCTTATGGGGGCGCTATAATTCAAGAAAAACAGTTTTTCACTTTAAAGGTCATAACTCCTACGCAGTAAGTTTGATTTACACTAAACTTAGTGCAGACATTCCTTGGTCTAAACTCTACAAATTTCCCAAAAGACCTTAAAGGTCCGCCAAATAAGATTTTCCGGAATTTTGAATTTTTTGAAAAACATATTTTTGCTGTGGATCATCATTGGATGAAGCTTAGCAAATATTGCATAAAGCTAATTGAAATATCATTTTATTTCGAAGATATTCACCAATGAACTTCAGCAGGGGCATAAAACTCACAGGATATATTTATATAAGTACCTGATACATACCCTGAAAATTTCATTCAAATTGACTCATAAAGGGCACTATAAATGCAAAACAAAGCAGTGTGGTATAACACAAATCTGATGATAAATCAGCAATTGTTTGTCCTATAGCCATTAAGCTCACAGGATATATTCATATAAGTACTTGAAACATACCCTGAAAATTTCATTCAAATTACTTGATAGGCGGTGCTATAAATGCAAAACAAAGCAACGTGGTACAACACAAATCAGAATATAAATCATAAATAGTTCTCCCAATCATTAAAAAACTCACAGGATATGTCCACATAAGAACCTGAAACAAAGCGTGAAAGTTTCAATCAAATCGACCTGGAGGGGGCGACATAAATGGAAAAAATAGCGTGACATAACACAAATCAGCCTAAACATCATAAGTTGTTAGTCCAATCATTACACTGGCAAAATAGGTCCACAGAAATACCTGCAACATACTCTTAAAGTGATTTTCGTCCTCATAGCGAGCAGAGCGGGGGACATAGTATTTAGCTCCGTCTGGTCGTCTCTCATGTCCCGTTTGTTCTGAACACGATATCTGAAGAATGGCTTGACCGATTCCATTCATCTTTGGTGTTAAGGTATATTGGTGTGATGTGCCAACCCCAGTAGATTTCTGTGACCTTTGTATTATTCTCAAGGTCGTTACGATCATTTTACCACTTACAAATTCCTTGTCAACATGATATCTCAAGAACGTTTCGACCGATTCCATTCATCTTTGGTGTCAAGATGTATTAAGGGCGGGGGACATAATATTCAGCTCCATTCGTCTGCTCGGCTGTCTGTCTGTCCGTCCTGTTTGTTGTGAACGTGATATCTCAAGAACGGTTTGACGGATTCCATTCATCTTTCGTGTCAAGGTGTATTAGGGGCGGTAGACATAGTATTCAGCTCTGCCCGGCCGTCTGTCCGTCCATCCCGTCCCGTTTTTTGTGACCGCAATATCTCAGGAACGATTTGACTGATTCCATTTATCATTGGTGTCAAGGTGTATTAGTGGAGTGCTCACAGCCCACTCGATTTATGTGACCTTGCAAATATTCTCAGGGTCATGATGACCATTTGACAACTTACAAATACCTTGTCAACATGATACCTCAAGAACGGTTTGACCAATTCCATTCATCTTTGGTGTAAAGCTGTATTAGGGCCGGGGGACATAGTATTCAGCTCCATCAGTCCATCCATCCTGCCGTCCGTCCGTCACGTACCATTTTGTTATCTCGAGAGTCTCAGGAATGCTTTGACCGATTTTATTCATCTTTGGCTTCTTTTGCGATTTGCCGACCCCAGTCGATTTCAGTCAAATGGCGGGGGACATGGCCACGTTTAGTGGCAACACTTGTTAATTAAGCTGTTAAAGCTTTCAACAACTAATGGTCTCTCTTGGCTTGAACCCCAGAATTGCCGCTCGGGGCTATATTATTGTAATTATTCTTGGGTTGCATGTACTGTATTTGAAAATATGCCATGCCCATAAAGTACATTGAAATAGAAACTGAAAAAAATAAAATTTGGGGAGATTGAAGGATGGTGCTGTAGCAAAGCTATAATGACGCTGGCATCAGGAGAGCGATGAAGGAAATTTAAGGAAAGTGGGTATCCTTGGGAGAAAATGAGAGAGATAGAACGAGAGTGTTAGCAGTATACCTAGAGGGAAGGAGGTATGGGGTGAGAAAGAAATGGAGGGAGGGAGAGAGATAGACTGAGATTGAAGTATTTAGATGAAGGGATAGTGAGAGAGAGTGTGCGTCAGCAGTATAGCTAAAGTGATAGTGGAATGGGGTGAGTGAAAATGATGGTAAGAGGGAGACTGAGGGTGTAGGTACAGAGGGAACAGTAAAGGGAGGAATGGGGTAAGGGAGACGGAGAGAGAGAGAGAGGTGTGTGGACTCTGCACACCCCAGAGATGGGAGCTGGTTGTCCGTGAGCGATCTCATTATTTCCAACCCCACTCAAGGCTGTACCCTTTAAGGGCGCAACACAAATGTGTACTCAGATAACGAATGCCCGCGATTAGGCAGGCAGCGTAATGCTTAACTTAACTCATTACTGCCATTATGCGTTGTGTCTGCCGGCAATTCAAACGTGACCTTTTCCACAACCTTTGTTTTATTTTTTCTCTTTACAGGTACACACATCACTTGCTGTCTCACACATGCTGTCGTCACTCGGCAGCACAGCTCGCTGTGTGCGGTCATACTTTCACCCGTGTTTTGAATCCCAGTTCCCTTTCCGTTTCGGGGTATCTGCGCTACTGAGTCCGCATTAGTACGGTGGAATAGAAAAGGAGGCGATGGGGGCGGGATAAAACAAAAGTTTTGGTGGGATTACGGAGGCATTAATATGCGAGCGGCAGAACGAGTCGGCTTATCTAAACAAGCTTCCTCTGAGCAGTAATTACTCCACCTGTGTTCTTTTGTTCCCGGGCTCAGCAGTCCACATCCCGAAAGTCCAGGATATTTATGTCCAATTAGATTAAGGGCTCATTTTCATTTTTTGCATAAAGGAAGCTAATCTGTCATCAAGAAGCCACTCAGCGTCACCCTGAATAGAAAAGCCATTCAAGTTCGGAGGTCGTTTGGAAGTTATGTTTCTACTACAGGTGAAGTGACCTTATGATGCCCCACACACTGCACATGCCCAGAAGAACCCAGCTACCAGTATTGGTAGTTATCTCAACTGCTCAGAGAAAACTCCTCAGAGCATTATAGTCGCTCAAGGTGTAAAACTAACAAAGAGGGGATTGAATCTTTATTAACAAAAGCCCAATTCCGAAACAGTTGGGACAAATTGTAAATTGTTAATAAAATCAAAACGAAATGACTGTCAAATCACACCAGTCAGTATTTTATTCACAATAGAACAGAGATGACATAGCAAATGTTGAAACTTAGAAATTTTACGATTTTATCCAGAAAATGAGCTCATTCCAAATTTGATGCCTTCTACAGGTTTCAAAAAAGTTGGAACAGGGGCCTGTTCACCATGATGTAGCATTCCCTCTTCTTTCTAACACAGAGTGGAGGCATCTGGGTTTTGAGGAGACAAGTTTCTTGAGTTTAGCCATTGGAATTTGATCCAATTCTTGTTTAATACACACCAAGCTGCTGGTGAGTTTTGGGTCTCCCTTGACGGACTTTTCTTTTAATTATGTGCCAAATGTTCTCAGTGAAAGATCAGGATTGTAGGCAGGCCAGTTCCGCACATAGACTCTTCTACTATGAAGCCATGCTGTTGTAATAGCTGCAGTATGTGGTTTTGCATTGTCCTGCTGAAATACTCAAGGCCTTCCCGTCTGGAGGGGAATACATGTTGCTCAAAAATCTTTATATACCTTTCAGCATTCGTGGTGCTTTTTGAAACAAGCAAGTGTCCGACACCATATGCACTAATGCATCGCCATACCATCAGAGATGCTGGCTTTTCAACTGAATGCTGATAACAGGAGGGCTGGTCTTTCTCCTCTTTAGCTCGGAGGACACAATGCCCATGATTTCCAACAAGAATGTCAAATTTGGACTTGTCTGACCACAGGACACTTTGCCTCTTTGCTACAGTCCATTTTAAATAGAACATGGCCCAACACGGCGGCGCTTCTGGATCATGCTCAACAATGGCTTCCTTTTTGCATGATAGAGTTTTAGGTGGCATCTGTGGATGGCACGGCTGACTGTGTTTACAGACAGTGGTTTCTTGAAGTATTCCTGGGCTGATTTAGTAATTTCAATGACAGAATCATGCCGGTGAGTGATGCAGTGGCGTCTGAGGGCCCTAAGATCATGGGTATCCAGTAAAGGTTTTTGGCTTTGTCCCCTTCACACTGAGATTTTTCTCTGAATCGGGGGTTTCTGAATCTTCTGATGATTTTATGCCCTGTCGAAGATGAGACCTTCAAAGCCTTTGCAATTTGACGTTGAGGAACAGTTTTTAAAGTCTTCAACAATATTTTTTACGCAAGCCCTCACAGGTTGGAGACCCTCTGGCCATCTTTACTTCTGAGAGACTCTGCCTTTCTCAGACATCCCTTTTATAGCCAATCATGTTACACATCTGATGCCAGTTAACATAATTTCTTACTAAATTGTCTTCTTACTGATTGTCTTATTTATTGGTTTTTTAGCCCTTTTTTGCCTGTGTCCCAGCTCCTTTGAGACCTGTTGCAGCCAGAATATTTGAAATAAGATCATTTTGTGGAAAAAAAAAAAGTAAAATGTATCATTTTCAACATTTGAAATGTAATCTATGTTCTATTGTAAATGAAATTAGGTTCATGTATTCTGAAAGTCATTGCATTTTGCTTTTATTCACAATTTACATGTTGTCCCAACTATTTTGGAATTGGGGTCGCACTATTCTGAAATCAAATGATTTGCTCATCGCTGAAGATTTAAATGATTGACTGTCTTCAGTTTCTGTTAGGAACAGACGGAAACTCCAAATGCAGATCAAACTCAGCAGGGCGTTTATTAGACATCGGATTCGATCCCTTACTTATATTCCGTACAGAAAATAGTCAGAAGTCAGCAAACAGATAGATACAGGTGAGCAGAATCGTAATCAGTGATACAGGCCAAGATCGGGAAACCAGGAAATCAGTCCGCACAAAGACAATTGTACAAAAGGGGGAAATAAACTAAAGGGAGGAAGGGAACGAGGAAAAAGAGAAGGGGAGAGATAGGGAAGGAGAGGTTAGGGAAACTAACTAAACAACTGGGAACACTGGGGCAAAGGGAACAAGTCGACATGGTCTACAACATCCCCCGCCAATCGTGCGCTTCTCATTTTCGAACTCAATCAAGGCCTTTATGGTCTAAAGCTACACACCAAATTTGGTTACTGTATCTGTAATAGTTTCTGAGTAAAGCTGTCCCCTTTATCTCGGACGGACGGATGGACGCACACACGGACGGACGGAGGTCAAACCTATATCCCCCTCCCACTTCGTGTTGGCGGGGGATAATAATAGGACTTATCTATTACACTGCAACCTCACTACAAACACTAGTGCTGTTACCGTCGATACCAAGGATTCGGAGCCTGTATCAAAAATATGAAGCACTTCCTAACGGAGCTCCGTGTTGAGGCTTGTATCGTCTCGGCGAAATGACGTCAGTCAGTCAGTCGACTATAAAATGTCCCAGATCCCTTCTGCAGCTTGTGGGTTGTTGTCAGTAATTGAAGTCTGTCAGTGCAGTTTGCGATTGTGTGCGGTGTGCGAGTTTGTCATTACGTGCGATGGAGCCAGCAAGAAAGAAGAAAGTTGTTTCCCGTTCGGAAATACTTTGATTTCATTTCACCGAATAAGGTCACTTAGTGAGGCTATTAGGCCCAATTGTTTGACTATTATGTAATGTCATATTTCAAACCTTTTCAAATAATTTCCAATACATAATAAATTCCCTTAATTTGATAGTTTTTCATTTTTTTATTAGAGGAAACGCTTATTATTTTTGAACAAAAATGCAAAGCTCTTTGTTTCACATGCTCATTCTCTGCCCTCTGTCCTGTCCCCATAAGCATCTTTTAGTTTTGTTATGACATAACATGTGGTCAAAATACTTCATTTTATTTTGCATTTATTGATTCTGTCACTTTCCTGATGACGGCTTAGGGCCGGTTCATACTCGACGCAAGGCACGCGAGCGAACGCGACCACAGGTCCGTTCCATTCCGTTCACAGAGAAGCCTGAACGCGCGTCCCTTGCTGCGCTGTGCCTCGTTAAAAAGCAGTTCATACAATAGGGGGCAGCAAAGTCCTCTCCGTCTCCTCCTCCTTCTTTCTTCTTTTTGGTGTGTTGAAGACAGCATATGGTGCATTATTTGCTTTATCTTCCCTATTGGAATCTCATGGAAATGCACGCGTCGACGGGTCGCGTTACAAAAATTTGGACGACGCACTTTGCTACGCAAGGACGCAAGATGGACACCTTGCGTTGCTCAATGCGTTGCCTTGTTTTCGCGCTCGCGTACTTTGCGTTGAGTATGAACCGGCCCTTACGCTTGCCTACCATTTCCTACGAAGCACAATCCGTATGTGTTTTTACTGACCAATAGGGGTCTCTAGAGTGCGTTTGAAACCTCAGGAAATGAACCACACTTCAGCACATCTGGCTGGAAAGCTTCAACGCTTCATGAAGCTTCATCTCACCAGCACTAACAAACACGAAACTAAAATATACAGACTGATACAAACAGTCTAATACTTTCAAAAAGAGCCCTCACAAACCAAATAGCTCAGAGACGAACCAACCAGACAGAGTCAAGGGAAGAACAAATCGACTTGGAACAAAGGGGGAATGGAATATTTAAGCACAAGACAATTAACGTGATTGCCTGACTAGATAGGGTACAGCTGTGGCAGGAAGCCAGAGAGGGGCGGAGCCAGGAAAAGCAGGACAAGGATATGCGAGTAGAATGGAAAGGGCGTAGAAACCTATGCTAATCTGCTCTACACACCCAGGCCCAGATTCTAAACTACTGTCTGGTGCAGACAGGCTGCAGGAACAGAATGAAGGAAGTTAGAATCACGTCACCGAATGAACAGGGGAATTAGTGCGTTAACAAGGACTGACAGGAAGGAAGAACTCAAGGATTTACACTGACAATGACAATCAATCAGAGCAATACACAATCACTCAGGAAAATAACAAAAAGGTGCATAAATGAAAATAAAAACTAAAAATAAAACAGGCAGACAAAATCCTACTTTCTAACAGTTTCCGCCTATACATTTTATTTAAGATAAGAATTTCCGCTCACGAAACTTGGTATTACCTATTGTTTCTGTTGAATCAGCATTTCTTGCCTTGTCGCCCACGCAAATTTCCACCACATTCATCTGTGTAATGGAAGGATTTCTGGAAAAATCTATAATGTTTTCTAGTCTTTGTCCATGTCACCTCAGCTGAATCCACCTTGTGTCCTTCTAGGGCTCATGTACTGAACAACACCATTAATCTTATTAATTAATAACTGCCACACTCTCTGTTACCCTCACTGGACTGACAGAAAAACTATAATATCCAAAAAATGAATTTTAATCCAACCACCACGTACTTAATGGCTTGCAGAGTGGAACTGTGGGGAAGTTTTCAGTTTAAAACAAAGAGGAGAGAACAGAACAAAAATGAATTTTTCTGGAATGACATGATATCTGATACAACATCCATTGGAACAGGCAGGAATACACACCGGACTGTTATCCAAACTATCATAGGGTATATGATACAAATGTATAATACAAATCATTTCATCTTGTCTCTCCACCCCACTCCTCCTCAGTCTTTCTCCCTCTCTACCTCGCTCTTTGTCTCTATCTATCCAAGCCTCCTCTCTCACTCGCTCTCTTTCTCTCTCTCTCAACCAGAAAGACAGAAGAGAATCCATTTGTGGTGTTTCCAAGTGAGGCAGTTTTTTTTAAAGGTGAGAGATGATTCACTAACAGAAGAAAAGATCACTCCCCCACACCAGTGCCACAGCTGAAGGATTTATATTGATCTTGTCCTTTTACATTCCACATGTGGATGGTGGAAGGGCTGTGTGGCCCCTGACAAATTTCCTAATTACCCATAATGACTCAATTAGCGCCCACCACTTCTGAGTCATTGCCAAGAAGAAGAGAAGAGGAAAGCCCTTGTGCTGAAGTGCCTAAAATAAAGCCTGTCATGGGAACCTATCAAATCAGCGCTGTGTGTGCGCGCTCCTCCGCACGTGTGTTTGTGGGAGGAGTTGGGTTGAATGGATAAACAGTTAAGTTGGTAATTGTCCGTGTGATGGTTTGTGAGGTGAGCGTGTTGTTTGGACTTTTCTTTGCGGCTCTCGTCCCAAGACGATATCGAATTCCTGGGCCATCAAATTCTTTACCCAGCTGGTTGATCGAGCAGGGGCGGCCCTTTCGCAGAATCTATATAAGCAGGAAGTCCGGCACATACCTTTTGCTAGAGTGTCTGTTTTTAGCTTTGCACTGTAGCCGAAGATATTTGTAGTCAGGTTTTGTATGACTTTCTATCTTCTGATTGTTGGAGTTTCTTCTCCCTTTTTCTATCTCGCTTTGCTTCCGTGGTTCGGATTATTATATGTCCTTTGGAAGAGCGAGTACTTGTGTTTGGTCTATATTATTCTCTATGTTTGTCCTGTGTTCGTGATACTCTCTTTCTCTCTGGCGTTGAACTTGGCCTTCGTATACTACCGGCCATTACAGTCCGTGGTAAATCCAAATGCCACAATAACGGCTTAAGCCAGGGGCTCATTTTGACCAGTAATACCGAATTACATCAGTGCACAGCATGTGTCTGCGCACATTGTACCAAAAAGAGCCAGTCGCCCTCGAAAATAATCCCGTCGGCCTCCTCCTCAACCTGCACTCTCCGGGCTGCCTCATTCCCCGGTAAAATCATTTTGAAAATGCCAGAGGAGGAGAGCGGAGGAGAGGCCTGGCCAGACTATTGCTCTTTTCTCCAGTGGCCCACGCCAAGGTGAAGTAAGCCTGTATGTTACCAGCGCAGTTCATTGTCTTCTCATGTGAGATGGCAGTGATTCAGGATGTGCTCTACAGTTACTTACAGCTCTCTCTCGACTCTCTTTCTTTCTGTCTCTAAACACTCTTCCAACTGCTGCTCACCAGGTGTTTTCATCAAACTTACGTGAAAACAATAGCAGTATTTACAACCTTGTGCAAATTAATGAAAACAAGCTGCAATTTTTTATTTCAGTCTTTAATTCCATTTCATATTCTCAAGCAAAAAGCAAGAACCTGCCTTTTTGTTTTTTGTTTTTGCATTTTTTTTTCGACAGAGCAAAATGAAATCATATGGTATTAAAAATCTCATAATATTTGTGGGGTTCGTGATGTGAAAATTGTGCATGAGCAGTTATTACTAGTGCAGTACATCAATCGGTATTGCACCATGTGTAGGTACTTTTGGTCTTTTGTTCCCCTGGCTAGATCATTGTGAGTCCGACATTGTACACGATGGATGTGCCTTTGAGAAAGCGCACAAAGATCATGACTTTGCACAAACACATCAGCAAGTCATGCTGGGATATAGGAAGTACAGTTGATGTCAGTCTTTCAATTTTAAACTGAGGAGGTCATATTGTGTATTAGTAAGTAAATCAATAAGATACATAATAAAAGTCCAGTTGAAAAAAAAAATCCATCATTTTCCTTTTTCACAACTTGTTTCAATGAATCTGCACAAGGATGTGGACATTGCAGATATAAAAGGACACAGCATTCCTGGTGAGACTGCATATTGCTTTACATATTTTCAGGGTTTGGGCAAAAGGAATATAAAATTGATTTACAATGTCGTCCCTCAGTGAACTCAGAGAAACTGGGGTGAAGTAACGTGGGACAGCAGTAATGCGTACTGCAGTGACACATTTCTCTCCTCTGGCTAAAGAAGTACAGAAGAACTGCAGAATGCTGCCAGCACAAATGTTTTCAAAATGTTCCTGTAATATTTTTTCAATGTCATAGCATTGGCTGTGCACTGCAGGCAGCATTATGAGCGGCCTTTGTGCCCTTCAAGGTTAAAAAGTCACCATGAGTTGAGAAAACTGTTATGTCAGTCTGTTCTTCCCTTGTTCTTTATGGAGGATATGGATTTCAATGAGACTGATTAAAGTGAGAGTGGCCAGATTAACAGGGAGGATGGGAATGATAATGAAGAGGGTAGTTGTACAGATGACCCAGATAATGAGCAGAATACACAATATTATCCAAAACTGTTGAGTAAGAGGTACTGTAATATCCGCTGATCTGAAAATATCGAGCAGTTGTCAGTGTCTTGCCAAAGGAGAAAACCTTAAACAATAACACAGCCCTTCCACTCTACGAGACTCTGGCAGTGGATATATACAGGAATTAAAAGAGAACAGGTATCAGTGTTTATGAAAGTATCACACTCTGGACACCGTGGGTCCACACTGAAGCTCCAAAACTGCTTTTTATTTTGGCCGGTTCCTTATCTCCTGTGTGGACTGGTTCTCCATGAATAGTTCTCCTTCTACAAAGGCTTGTTCCATCTGTCACTGGCTCTGTTAGCAGGCTATTCAGCGAAAAGAGAGCCAGATTCCTTCAAACTGCATTGCCAGATTAGCGTAAAGGCATTAAGTGCATTAATATTACCCTCGGAATGTAAGGATAAGGATTGTTCTGGAAACAAGAAGTATACACATTTTGAGCCTGTTGGGCTCTCCAAAACTTTGATTGCCTTTGAGGAGATTAGTCCTCCATTGGCTAGAGGGGATTTTTGCTACGTTTATCTCAAAAGAGAGTAAGGAACTTATTTCCTGTTTATTATTCATCTTGAGGGACAAAGCATAACCCCTATTATTGCCATTTTTTGCAACTAAATACACACTAGAGAGTTGGTCATAATAGTCTAAATCACAGTGTGACCATTGTGCTCCTGTAGGTTAAAATATCCGACAGTCAGCAAAACACCCGAGACCCAATAAAATGAAATAAAAATGTAAATACTTACTAAATATGCATTTTTTCTTGTTTTTTTCCACACTATTCAGTAAAAAACTTTTGCACTGGCCCTCCAATGATAGTACACCGTTGCTTCTAAGGCGTGTACAGTGCCTGACAAATGTCTTGTCACTAATCCAAGTTGTAGGAACAACAAATAATAACCTGACTTGTTGTTGATCAATTGGAATCAAAAAATGGCTTATATGAAAGGCAAAGCCCTCTAGATTATGCGAAATATACCAAAATAGAGTTTTGTGTCATTCATTGAGTTTTATTATTTAATTAGTTCAGAAAGGTCAGATTTTACTTGGACAAAAGTCTTGTCGCATTGAAAAAAAATGTGGAAATCATACATATACTCTATTTTGAATACACAGATATGCCACCATAATATTAGAACATAAATTCATGGTGCCTTGGAAAAAAGAATTAATATTGCGTAGACCCCCATGAGCTTGGAGGACTGTACGTCTTGGCAATGACTGAAAATAATGACTGAAATAACTTGATGATGAAATCATCTGGAATGGCAAAGAAAGCAGTCTTACAGGACTCCCAGAGTTCATCAAGATTCTATGGTTTCACCTTCAAGCCTCTTCCTTCATCTAACCCCTGAAATGCTCAAAAATGTTCATGTCAGGTGACTGGGTCGGCCAATCCTGGAGTACCTTCACCTTCTGCGCTTTCGGGAACTGTGATGTAGAGACAGAAGTATGAGAAGGAGCAGCAGTATGAGTCGGGCAGCAAGAACTTCTTGATATTTCAGGCTGTTGATGCTGTCATCCACTCTCCAGATCTTTCTTACCCCCCATACTGGCGGTAACAACAAACCATGATTTTTCCTCCACCAAACATGATTGTTTTCTGGGAGAATATTGGGTCCATGAGGGTTCCAACAGGTCTTGTACGGCTACTGGGATGCAGTTTAATGGATGATTCATCAGGAAAATAAACTTTCAGCCACTTTTCCAGTATCAATCCTTTCTGCAAGCTGTGGGCCTTGGCAAATGCAATGCAGGTTATATGTTTTCTGTGTAATGCAGGCTTCTGTGTACTCATTCAGCCATGAAAACCACTTTGAGAGAGAATTTGACAAACTCTTTTTGTAAATACCGGGATTTTTGGTGACATTTCCTAGTGTAGCTTTGCTGTAGTTGAAGAAGGGCCAGCCTTGTACAGTTGAAGCAACAAATGGTCCTTTTAAACAGTTATCATACCGCGGTCTGTCTGAGCTGCACTTGCCATGAACATCACCAGTTTCTTCAAATATATTTCTTATCCCCTCCACTTGACATTTGGATACATTAAAGATGTCTGCCACCTCAGCAGCAGACTCAGTCTTCTGGCTCTTGATGAACAGCACTTTGGTCTGTGGTTGAATCTTTGGCATGTTGTCAGAGGTCTAGTCGTACTTCATATGAAAGTCTGGTGAGCTGGGGTTATTTCTATACACACCTGGGAATGTGTTAATTCCAGTATTTGTCATAGGTTAAACTCTAATCTGTGATTTGTTGCATCATCTGAAGAAATGACAAGACTTCTGTCCCAGCAAAAACACGTTATGGGCTTTGCCAGGCTGTGAACATCAGAACCCTTTTTGACAGTTTCATTTTGCACCACATTATTACAGTGAAAGCCCTTGACATTAAAATGGACCATTTATTATAACAATTGATTGGTTGGAAATAAAGTTATATGCTATTTTTAGTTACTATGTCTTTATGCAACAAGACTTTTGTCAGGCACTGTACTGGTTCATGAAGGTTTTTTCAGGGTAATTTTTAAAAATAAGCTGAAATCACATGGGGCCTTTTGAGAAGCATTTTTAATTAAAGACTTAATTCAGTCATCACACCACATAACTGCTAATTGGATTTCTTTTTGAAGTCCGAATAACCTGGGATGATCATAATGAAGTAAATAAAGTTAAATAAATCTTAATGTATCCTTCTAGAGTGGATTTTCCACTTACTTAAACTTGTTCCATGTGATTCCAGGCATTTCAGAGTTCTAAAATTCCTTCTTCCCAATTGTGAAATTTAAAAGAAGTTGTGCCCTTGAAATGTTCACAGTCAGTTTTCTCTCACTTTTTCTGGAAAGGACTGTGTTGTAATTTCTGTTCCAAGTATGATCCACTTGATGGTCAGCAGAACAATTTCCCTCCAGTCATGCGGAGGAGAATTCAATTTTTTCTTTGGCACCGTAAAAGTGTGCACTCTTACGCAGCAAAAAGCCTTTATTGGCATTCATTTTGCATTTCTAGTGTTTACTTGGCTGAAAAGCATTCACAGAAGTATTGTCATTCAGTCCACCCACACAATTTGGATTGAAATATTTCATAATTGCTTCATCTCACAGTGTATGTCTCTAAAACTGGTCAGTATTGTCTGAAAAAATAAAGAGCATGATTCTGTCATTCAAAGAGAGGGACTGCGTACAGGCGAAGGTCAGAAGAAATCAGGACTAGGAGAAAAAAAAAAGCTAAACAAGAACGCAGGAGACAGGAGAGATAATATACTGCAGGTCCCGATTCACTTTGGTCATTAAAAACACTACTCTCATTACAAATACTGTTCTGGCTAAATTCTCACCTGAGCACCCCACAGTTTGGCTACAATATTTCTGCTTTCCCCATTGCCTGAGCAGATGGATGATGAGTATTTTTTCACAAAATGTCTGCCATGCATCAAACTGGAGGACATGAAGGCCCGCATTCAGAAACGACACTCACACTAATTGAGTGCGAGTGCGTACTAAAACTTAGTGTCAGGTTATACTAAATGAGTCAGAGGTTGCCTTAACACTCATTTGCTTTCAGAGACCTCACTCACACTGAAAATAGCGTCTCTTTCTGAGTGATGGTTGAGTGCAGGGAACACCTCCCTTGAGCCGCACTAACTTGCACCGGTATTGCGTTGTCATGACTTTCAGGAGGTTACAAACATTAAGAACTCTGGATCATTTAAAGCCACCTGCTCGACGCAATCGCAACTATGCACATTTTAACTCTAATGATGATAACGATGCCGGTAACTCACTAACTGACTACCTGGTTTCAGTGTTTACAAACTGCACTGTGGTGCACTCGAGGTTAGCATTTGTGTACCCACCAGTACCTACAGGTGAACTGGCAATAGGGGAAGCTCAAAACCATCCCTTAAAAATAATGATCGAAAAAAGGGTCATATCCAATTATTTAATAAAATTTTATTGACTTGTACTCCAAAAATCCAAAGGATTATCATGTTTCACCAGTTCTACTTGTTAAGTCAGAATGAGCACTGATAATTATTGCCCTGTTTTCATTTCATTAAATTACCATTGCAGAAACTCTGAAAACTCTCAACATTATCAGGTGTGGCCAGTTTCAATTCATTACGCATATCTGTCAACTCTCACGCATTCAGATTTCTCTCGCTTTTCTTTACTCATGGGTTGGAAAATTCTGTGCTCAGCGGGCTCATGGGGCGCGTATGGATTGGTCTGCAAGGCTCATGTAGCTGTAAGTCACGAGAATCCATTCTTTTCTACATTCTTAACCGCTGAATGTAGAGGGAAATGTTCGGCACGTTTCACGGCTTGTTTAGTGAGCCTCGCGGGCTGTCCTGCGCCTTTCGCGAGCCACTCGACCACAGAATTCATGAAGACATGCAGATATTTACGTCGTCATTTATGCGCGAAAGAAACGCCTCAATTTTGTGAAGCAATGTATAACAACGTTATTAAAATACATTCCATTGTCGTTTTACCAATTAGTCAGAGAAACTTTCTAATCAAGAAAAGTAAACTGTGACAGGTTTAGGTCATTCAGCACTGAAGGGTAAGGATTGAGTGTCCCTTTGCAGCAGCCGACGCACCGCCTGTGGTACCCAGTGCCCACTACTGTCAGTTATGCTCGTGTGGCGTTTGTGAATATCGACTGGCGAGGAGTGGGACCGCTCCCTCGGTTAGGTGTAGGTGTCTCTCTCTCTCACACTCCAGTTACATTTCAATCGTACTCACTATATGGTGAGTGGAGGGTGAGTGTGAGTGTCGTTTCTGAATACGGGCCTAAGTATTATGAATGATTGAACAAAGCAATCCCCTCATCAATGTAAAGCACTTTGAGTGCATGCCATTGCTATAATTATTTGTTACTCTTTCTGCAATACACCCATTATCAGTTTTAATGGTATCTTACATGTTCATTTCAAAAGTTATGCTTTTTTGCCCTGAAATGATGAAAGCTTAGCTTGGTTCCTAGGGTCAGAGGAGGGTTTTTTGGCATTTAGCTTAAATATCACAAAATGTCAAATGGTGACCAAAAGAATGGAGAGTGGGTGAGAAATGCTGTGAAATATCTGTTTTTTGGAGTTGGAAAAGAAATTGCAGTTTTGCTTTAATGTTTCCCCTTGAGCATTCTTGGATATTCATGTTTTTGTTTTTCATACACAGAGTTTTATAGCAAGTCTTTAGGTCAGAACTTCCTGGACAGGATCTGGTAGCAGCCACTGACATTTCAACTTGACGGCTGAGCAGCTCCTCACCACTGAAGTTCAATTTACTCCCACAATGCACTGGTTTGTGTTTTAATACTGACTGGTAGTCAAACACTTTCCTCAGAAGAACTGAGGATTGACATGAAATGCAGTTCTAATAATGTTCAGTTTTTGGCAACTTAGCCGGTCAAAGCATTTGTAAATTTGTTCCATACTTGTAGTAATAATATCATCAACTGGAGCATCATATTGTTAACCATTTTCAAAGGCATAATTATATCCCTGAGCGCCAAATGGCGTTCCGGGGATATTATGTTTTTGGTCCGACCGCTGCACTAAGTGTTAATGTGATAACTTCAGTAATATTTCAATTACAAATTTCAAGTTTTGCACATAAGTTTTTTATCATAAGGTTTTTATCATATCTTTGGAAATATTTGTCCGTTTGACCTCAAATCAAATGCATGATTTGATAATGAATGATGAAATTATAACAGTTTGGATCAGATTTTTCACACAAGGTAGAGCTTTGTCACATAAAATTCACCATTTTTGCTACATCTTTGGAACTATTTCCCCAATTGACATGAAACTATGTGCAACTGCAAGGTCATGACCTCACAACATGTCACATGATGACATCATACCTGTATGGTTCAATATTTTGCCACCAGGTGGCTCTTTGTGATGGAAAATTACCATTTTGGCTATATCTTCAGAACCAATTTTCCGATTGACCTGAAATTAAGTTCAAATGCAAGTCTATTCAAGGTCTATTCAAGGATTGGGGAATTGGAGGATTGGGGGCGTTCGGGGATATACCCCCAGCCGTCGCTTTCGACGGCATAAGCCTAGTTATGTTTTGTTGTTAGTTTATATATTGAATGACTTTGGTTGCTTTATTGGACTCATTTAACTTCACATTAAATCCTTTTCTTGGTATTTGGAATGTGCCAAAGAGGTAGTGACCTGTATTTCAATCAGGAAAGACTAGAAAACTATGAGATATGAAATTTAACAAAGTATTTATTTATGAACATGAACATGAACTTTGGCGGTTAGACCCCGGCATTGAACAAATAAAGCATTTAGAGAATCTGAGGATTAGATGCTTCATAGAGATGAATTTCCCCTGGAGTCTAAACACTGGTGGTGGTGGTGAGAGGCAGCTGCTGAGATGAGTCCTGAGACCAGAGTGGTAAGAGAGATGAAGATTCTCGGCTGACCTCAGGGGATGGTGGTGGGCAGGAGGGTTGCAGAGCAGATCAAAGCGTTTGACAGCTGGTTAACTGCAGGGAAAGAGAGAGTACAAGTACTTTTAAAATTTGACAGCTAGCGAATGATTGGTCCAGAGACTTGGAGTAGGATTCCAATTGGTTTATAAGTTAGGCAGTGTAATTTATTTTAAAGGGCAAGCAGAAACTATACAAAGGCATAGTGGGCATGCGCCAAGAGAAAGTCGTCTGGCTTGAATTTCCGCTAAGCTTCGTTTCAGGGATCAAGCTCAGTTCAGAAACAATGCTTATCTCATATTCCCATGTACCATCCAATTAAATTGCATTTGTCTAGGGCATTCAACCAATGACCAGAGTAAACCAGCCCTTCACCATAATCTTTCAATGTCATTTCAATGGATAAAGGAGAAAGGCTTACACTTTCCTTGTGCCGTCATTAATATGTGACAAAAACAGATTTGTTTGGGGGAAAGGAAGAATGTTGCGGTCATCCTACTAGGTAGAGCACACACCTTGTTACTTACTGTGGAATGGGCTGTTTGCATCCTGCATCTACTTAAACCTCAGCCTCAATTCCACAAGAAGTAAGGCAATATGTGAAATGGAAATAAAAATGGAATAAAGTGATTTGCAAATATCCTTCCAAGTACATTAACTTGAAAACAATTTTTAAAAAATTAACCTCATCAACTGGATTGATTTTTGTGCATATTCACGGATTCCAAATTTGATACCTGAAACACGCTCCAAAACAATTGGGACAGGGGAATTGAAAGTCTGGGAAAGTCATAGAATCTTCAGGGAGAACAAAAAAAAAAAATGTGAGCAACATTCCACAGGTGTACCAGGTGATTCAATCATGATTGGGTATTAAATGAGCAATCAAAAAACATGTGGTTGTTTATCTGCAAGATGGTTGGCCATTTTGCCGAAAGCAGTGCAAGAGAATAATCAGACAGGAAAAGAAGTTTCTGTGCCAGTGCACAGAATTTAAGGATCTCACCATCAAGAGTCCATGAGTTTTAAACATTTAAAACATTCTGAGAAACCAGAGCAAACTTTGAATGCTAAAGACTCGGCTGAATGCAAATACTGGATGTGAATGACATTAAGGATACATGCTTCTGTAATGGATATAACCACACGGGCTGGTAAATACTACATAGGACATGTGCCAATGAAAACAGCTTGTTTTTTAGTATGATCAAAGTCAAATAAATGTCATACACTCTAAAACATGAGTCCCATTAATTATGCAACTTATTTCTTCTCTTTAACACCACTTCTCATTGTACGTTTTTGATGTTGAACTCAAGTTAATGGCCTCTATCTTACGCCCAGTGGGGGGCGAAAAACTTGTATTTTTGCTACTTTCCGACCAACTCAAAAACCATTAACCCACCCAGGATCCAGTCTGCCGAAGTAGAGGGAATGCATTTGAGTCCCCAGTTGAGTGCCCAATGGCTTGTTGGTCTGAAAATGAGGTTTGGTCAAGTGGATCACTATCTTGAGAAAGCAAAAAGAGATTGCGCTACTGACAAACAAGAACCCGGTCTAAAGTCAATGGTCAGTTTTTGACCGCTCATTTCAGGGCACATTGTCAGACCGTATTATGCGTCTTTGCAGGTGTGTGCACAACGCATATACACGCTGCTTGTTACATAACACCCATGCAGGGACGAGCAGTGCATGCCACCAATTAAAAATAAAGAGATTACGGTGTGAAAGATTTTTGTCAAGATATTTCAAAAATACATTTCAGAATAGTTGGTGCAACCGACATCCGCACAGCAGGGCATGCTATGATACAGGCTATTCCTGTTGCATTAGCCGATATGCAATTCAACATGAGCGGTTATGCATGTGGGTGTTCGAAATTCTTCGGGATAAAGTCAGGACTTCTTGATTTTGGCGAGTTCTCCAGATGATCTCTCCTTGGGTGGCTATTCGGGGACAATTGTTACATGACACATCATCTAAAACAGTCTGTGGATTTTCCATCCATCACACAAAACACAAAGTGTAACAGGACAAAAGTCATGGATGGAACGACCCATTGTCCGCAGTTATCTGAAAAGATCTATTTTGAATCCGACCTGATTCATCAACACCTGCAACCCATCGGTCCCGCCTCTAAAATCAAAAACAAAACCCCGAATTTAAATTGAAATGTCATCATTATTATTTACAGTTTGGCTGAAAAGGGAAGTGGCCTCAAAAAAAAAAAAAAAAAAAAGACCCTTTTCGTAGCAGCAAAAGCAACGGAGACATTGTCACCATCTATAATTAATCCAAAATTTCTTCCATGTATCTGATTTTTCCTTCAATTATCAGCCAACTGGAATCAAGTTATTTTCACTCCTATCAGATATTATTCAAGGGGTTACAGTCATCAAATTAACATTATTTTCATCCCTTCCTCGCATGCTGTTTTTCTTACTGGTTTCAATTGCTGTCGGTCGTTCTCCACCAGGGCATAACTGTTGTCTCATGCGTGACGCTAAATTAATATCTGTTTTTTTTTTTTTTTTTGGTTTGCTTGTTTTATCCACAAGTTGTCATGTAATGTAATGTAAAGTTCAAATGCAGCCCCAGAAATTCACTATGATGATTTTTAGCACCAGGATATGAGTAATATAATTTTGGACAATATTTAAAAAATATTTTTATTACATGTTTGGAGATTACCGTGTACCGGTTTTCATGCTTTAAGTAATGGTTTACTCGTCTTGCGAGCTTCGCTGACCCTTTCATCTTCAGCATACACTTTTTTTGTCCTGCTACCAGGCAAGTGTGCACTTATTATACCAGATCACAAAGGCACTGGGGCATCTGGATTTTAAAGCATATGGGAGATGACACTCTTACTGGCTTATTTTGTGTTACGCCCAAAACACGCTGATGATTAATTAAGAGATTAAGTACAACCCCTTTCAACCTTGCGCCCTGATAATCTGCCTCTAAACTTGCGCAAAAATGGATTTGGACGGTCCCTAAATGCACTTGCTCCTCACGCTTCAGACTATGGGCCCGATCTTACGCCTGAGTCCCTAAACCCGTTATTTTGGCATATGGAGCTTGTCGTAAATTCTGATAGGCATGGAGTCAAGCTTGCCAACTATAGGAGCCGCTTCTCGAGCTTGAATCACCTGAGTGCTCATGGATGTCATCTGATTTGCTGTCACATGATTGCTTGATTGATATGCTAGTTTACTTAAGCTCGCACTCTGAGCAGCGGCTCTGCAGCATGTACGCTTAACATTGCTGCCACCGGAAACGGAGCCACCTGTGACAAGGATCGTGGTTTTCGTTATCACTGCTACTTTTATAACATGATTATTTTGGTTACTGCATTTCGGTGATTTGCTGTGGTTTGATGTCACGCTCGCATGTTGTCACCTTGGAAGTGCTAGGTTATGCAGGATAGCCAGCGTAAAAAACAAACTTGTATCATAGATTTATGTGGCTTCCCCCAAAAACATTGTGTTTATTTTTGCCAAAGGAACATTTCGCTTTGGCGTGTCATTTATCAAGCGTAAATTTAAAGCAGCGCATGGTCATCAGGATGCAGCCTCGAACGCTCGATTCCAGCTTAAATCTGCACGTCTTTCAGACAAGCGTGCCGGAATGCTAATTTCAGTCTTAGCAGTGTTTGTACTCACAGCACAGAAAGATGCTGTTATGTCTCATTTCGCGAAGTTACGCGAGCCGCTGGCTTTCCTTTTTATACGGATGCTGCTGTTCCTTTGTTCAGGGGGGATATGATTATGATGCACTTTTTAAGTGCATGTGGAACGTTATCTTTCTACAGCAATGAACGAGCTCTCGGCTTTTGAATTGCGTTCATGGTTTACGCCTTATGGAGTCTATAAATACTCACTTTGGCTTTCTAGCTGCAACCAATTCACTTGGCTACGAATATTTGGAACGGCAAATACTTTTTTTGCAGCAACCTCTGGGTCGGATGCCACTTGGTCCAGTGATTTAAGTTTTAAACCTTTCAGTTTAGTTTGAATTGTTAACTCTTTTTCCCAGATTCTCAGTCGTTTCATTATGTGGATTGACTGTGCAGGAGTGATCAGTTTTGCTCGAACTGGTTCTGAGGTCTCCTGGATTGCGAATTAACTTTTATCTTGTATCAAGCCTGTTAATGGCAATTTTCGGGCTAAAATACTGCACTTTGCCAGTTATTCCCATTGTCTCAGCGCCCATGATGGCCATAAGTGGAGTGTCTATCGATCTATGGCTCAGATTTGTCATCGACTCATTATTTAAAAAAAAAAAAAAGCATTGTCTCAATAATGCTCACCTAAAGCAGTAATTCATGTATCCGTGGCCAAAACAAAAGCATTATTCTTATGATTGCTCTACTGCTGTTCAAATGGACCAATTCGTAATCCACATTCATGTTGAAATCGATTGCTGATATGCTGCTTGGATCAAATAGTCATGCTGCTACTTCCCTGTTGGGTTTATTCATCTGCTCCTAGCTTGTGCTGCTATTTTACTTGTCAAGTTGTGGTAACTGTTTGGAAATTGCACCGTATTCACCTCGCACCGGTAAACTGATGGGAAATGCTAACTCTGGCGTGCTCAGTGATCTTATCAATATAATTTTTTTTTAAAAACTTAAATGCTGCGGAATCAGAGTGGGAACAGCCATTCCAGTCGGCATTAGTTTCTGAAATCAATCTGGTATTTCTCCTCCTTGTCAGAAATTGACAAATTTTTTTTATTTTCCCAAACTAGGGGAAACTGCTATCCTTGGTGGTATCTACCTCCGCAAAGCGAGTTAGCTGGAGGTAATGGGTCTGTGCATTTGTCTGTTTTGTTTGTGAACAGCTTAACGCAAAAGAAATGAACAGATATTTCTGAAATTTTGTGGGTGGGTCACGATTACAACAGACCCTGATTTTGACCACTATCAGTAGCACAATATGGCAGCCACCTGAAATCCTATGACACTCGATGACTGAACTTGCTCCAGTCAGCAAAATTTGGACTGTGCTGCTTTGGCAAAGGTTTGCAGCCTGGGAGTGCCACTAGTGTTCCTGTTTAATCATACACTTGTTATGATTCTGCCCTTTCGTGTGTTGTCCCGTGCGTTTTTTGTGCTTGTGATTTACTTTCGTCTCGTTTATTTTCCAGCCGGCTGATGATCCGCTTCCAATCTGCCGTCATTGGTGTCGTGTGACTGCCTTCAGCATGCCTGTGTCTCGTCGTCCAATCACCTTTCTACTTTCGGTTGGCTTTGGTATTTCATTCATTCATTCCAGCTGTGCTTAATTCCGGGTCTCGCTAAACTGAGTGAATGCGTTCTCTGATAGGGCATTACTAACCGTACTAATCTTCACATATTTAAGGGTGATTGTAAATACTTCGTCACTTAGTATTAACCTTGATTAACTCATTTAGCGAACGTATGTGTTTCTGGCTTTCGTGATTTCAATCTGAGCTTTCTGAGTAACTGCATTTAATAAACTGCGCTTTTCCTTTCGCTTTTCTTGTGGTGCTTTTTACTTGTCACGTTTAGATTGCCTTAATCTAAACCGTCTAGCTTGATTGCTCGTCTCAGCGTCTTGTCTCGAGTCATTATTGCATACCCGGTCCTCGTGTGATTGTTTATTAATCCCCATGTGTTTCTGTTTCAGTGTGATTGCATTTCGAGTCCCCGCCTCCTCTCGTGATCCTTAAATGTGGCAGTATTGGAAGTCTTCATCAGACGGATCCTTGTTTTGACTTTGTCTACATGGTGATATCGCTGCTCCTGCATTCCTGTGTTTTTCCCCGAGCCTGTCCAGAGTCTAGCCTGTTTGCAGCACCCCTGTCTTGTCTTCCTTTTCGTTCAGTCTCCCAGTGTGGTTCGTCAGTTAGTTAGGTTCAGTTTTTGTTTTTTAGTTTAGCCACTCATTGAGTGTGTACCTCAGTTCTCCCCCTGCCTTTGGCAGTGTATTTCAGTTCTCCCTTTTGTTCAGTGCATGTGCACGGTGTTTTATTTCTGGTGTGCCAGCCATATTCTTCCCCTAGTGTTTTTGTGTTTAATAAATTCCTCTGCATCCTGCGCCTGGTGTTTCCGGCTCCCTTCTTACAGAAAGATCCGTCTCCTGTACACCAGCAGGATGGACCCCCGCGATGCAGAGCTCCAGCGCCAGAGACAGCAGATCCAGCACTTGACTGCTGCTCTGGCGGCGCAGCAGGCCACCGTCCCTGGGAGCACGGTGCCACCCCATCCTCCTGCTGGAGCTGCTGCACCTCTTCCTGGTCCTGAGCCTCGGCTACCCCCACCCGAGCGATACAACGGCAGCCCTGGTTTCTGCAGACCGTTCCTGACGACGTGCGAAATGCACTTTTCGCTACAACCTAGCACTTACGCCACGGAGCCCGCTAAGGTGGCTTTTGTAATCTCCCACCTGACTGGTCCTGCCCTCCAGTGGGGAACCGCTGCCTGGTCGGGCCGCCTACCCTGTATAGCGTCCTTCTCCGCCCTGGCTTCTGAGATGGAAAGATTATTCGACCGCTCCAGGTGCGACGCTGCCGCAGGGAGGGACCTGACCCGGATCAGGCAGGGAAGACGCTCGGTGGCCGAATATGCCATTGAATTCCAGACCCTAGCGGCCCGGTCCAAGTGGAACTCTGAAGCACTCCGTGACATTTTTGTGGAAGGTCTGGCAGATGACATCAAGGATCACCTACTATTCCATGAGCTACCCAAGACTCCCGAGGCTGTGGCGGACCTGTCAATCTGGATTGACAACCGCCTGGAGGAGACTGCCACTCGCTTGGGGCGACGTCGGCCAGCTCCCTCCAACAGCCATCAGGAGAAGACTGCCACTCGCCTGGGGCGACGTCGGCCAGTTTCCTCAGAACCCTCCGAGACTCCTGTCATCCGGCTTCAATCACCTGCTCCTCCCAGTCAAGCATCCTCCCGAGCCCACCAACCCGAGCCCGAGCCCATGCAGATCGGACGCAGTCGCCTGACGAAGGAGGAGAGGGATCACCGCATGCGGTCCAAGGCCTGCCTCTACTGTGGTCAGCAGGGGCATTTTCTCGCCAACTGCCCTGAGAAGAGCCAACAGCCTGTAGTGACCGGTGAAGCAGTAGTGGGCACTACTCGACCCGAGGCCTCCTCCAATCGTCGGACCTGCATCCCTGTGACCCTCTCCTGGGGCAACAAGAGCCGACGCACTTCTGCCTTGGTGGATTCTGGAGCTGAAGAGAACTTCTTGGACGCAGAAGCCGCAGCTTCCTGGGGTATTCCACTCTCCCCACTGGCGCAACCTCTGACCTCAGATCCAACATCAAACAGCGCCAGTCCAGCTTCTGGTCTCTGGCAACCATCGCGAGACTATCAGTTTCTTCATCATCCAGACTCCCAGATGCCCGGTGGTTCTGGGACACCCCTGGCTCCGTGAGCATGGCCCAGTCTTGGACTGGTCCACCCACGAGGTTCGAGAGTGGAAGTCCTCCTGTTCGGCTCGCTGCCTTCGCCACGCGGCTCCACCCGTGTCTGGGTCACAGGTGTTGTCTGAGCCAGCTCCTGATCTCTCCCGAGTCCCCGCTGAATACCATGACCTGGGTACCGTATTCAGCAAATCTAGGGCGGTGTCCCTGCCACCTCACCGGCCCTACGATTGCGAGATCAATCTCCTGCCGGGAGCAGTGCCGCCTCGGGGGCGGGTCTTCTCCCTGTCCCAGCCTGAGAGAGTTGCTATGGAGAAGTACCTCCAGGAGTCTCTCGCGGCTGGGATAATTCGGCCCTCTACGTCGCCAGCAGGAGCCGGATTCTTCTTTGTGGCGAAGAAGGATGGCTCGCTCCGGCCCTGCATCGACTATAGAGGGTTGAACAAGATAACGGTACGGAACCGTTATCCTCTTCCCCTCATGTCATTCGCCTTTGACATCATCCAGGGGGCCCAGGTGTTTACCAAGCTGGATCTGCGGAACGCCTACCACCTGGTGCGGATACGCGAGGGGGACGAGTGGAAGACTGCGTTCAACACCCCCAGTGGTCACTGGGAGTACCTGGTGGTTCCCTTTGGCCTTACCAACGCGCCCGCAGGTTTCCAGCGCCTGGTGAACGATGTCCTGGGTGACATGATCGGCCGGTCCGTTTATGTCTACCTGGACGACATCCTCATTTTCTCACGTACTCGGGAGGAGCACATTCGGCATGTGCGCTAAGTCCTGAAACGGTTGTTGGAGAACCGCCTTTTCGTGAAGGCCGAGAAGTGCGAGTTTCACACCTGCTCCACAACGTTTCTGGGCTACATCATCTCTCCCGGGTCCCTGAAGATGGATCCCGCCAAGGTGCAGTCTGTCCTGGATTGGCCCCAGCCTAAGGACCGCAAGGCTCTCCAGAGTTTCCTGGGTTTCGCGAACTTCTACCGCCGCTTCATTCGAGGGTACAGCACGGTGGCAGCCCCCCTGACCGCGCTGACTTCCACCAAGCAGCCATTCCGCTGGAACCCTCAGGCAGACCAGGCGTTCCAGCAGCTGAAGCGGCGGTTCACGACTGCACCTATCCTGATGACTCCGGACCCGGCATCCCAGTTCATCGTGGAGGTGGATGCCTCCAACGTGGGCGTGGGAGCGGTGCTGTCCCAGAGGTCCACCAAGGACGGTAAGGTACACCCCTTTGCCTTCATTTCGCATCGCCTCACGCCTACGGAAGCCAACTATGATGTTGGTAACCGGGAGTTATTAGCAGTCAAGTTGGCTCTGGAGGAGTGGCGTCACTGGCTAGAGGGAGCCACTACGCCATTTCTGGTGTGGACGGACCACAAAAACCTCGAATACCTCAAGACAGCCAAGAGGCTTAACCCCCGCCAGGCCCGGTGGGCCTTATTCTTCGAGAGATTTAATTTCGCCTTGGCTTACAGGCCCGGGTCCCGTAATGCCAAAGCCGATGCCCTTTCTCGACGGTTCGAGACGGGGGCCACTCCGGAGGACCCTCCCGAGACCATTCTTTCCCCTAACCGCTTCCTCAATGCCGTCCAGCTCCCCATTGAGGAGAGGGTTCGGGCAGCACTGGGCGGGCAGGCCGCGCCCAGTGCCTGTCCCACTAACTGTCTGTTTGTTCCCCAGGGCCTCCGGTCTGAGGTGCTGCAATGGGGACACGGATCCCAGTTTTCAGGCCATCCAGGGGTCAAGAGGACCACAGCCTTCATCCGACGTCGCTTCTGGTGGCCGGACCTCCAGGACGACGTCAGGGGTTTTGTAAGTGCCTGCTCGGTCTGTGCTACTGCTAAGTCACCTCACACACCCCCTTCTGGCCTCCTCCAGCCACTCCCTATCCCCAGTCGCCCTTGGTCCCACATAGCCCTAGATTTTGTCACTGGTCTTCCGCCCTCCCAAGGTAACACCACTATCCTCGCCATCGTCGATCGTTTTTCCAAAGCAGCCCACTTCATTGCACTCCCCAAGCTCCCCTCCGCCCAATCCACAGCCAACCTCCTGATACAACACGTTGTCCGTCCCCATGGCATCCCTACCGATATTGTTTCTGACCGTGGCCCCCAGTTCACCTCTCATTTTTGGAAAGCCTTCCTGTCCCTCCTAGGCCCCTCCTGTTCCCTCACTTCCGGTTTTCATCCACAGTCCAACGGCCAGACCGAGCGGGCCAACCAGACCCTGGAGACCATGCTGCGATGCGTGTGCGGTAGGAACCCTGGTTCGTGGTCGGTCCATCTGCCTTGGGTTGAATACGCGCACAATTCCCACGCATCTGCAGCCTCTGGTCTCACCCCATTTGAGTGCTGTCTGGGGTACCAGCCTCCCCTGTTCCCCTCTCAGGAGGCGGAGGTGGGGGTCCCATCCGCTGAAGCCTTCGTAAAGCGGTGCCGTAACACCTGGCGCACCGCCCGCCGCGCCCTCGTCCGTGCTGGGGAACAGATGAAGGACGCGGCGGACAAGCGACGTAAGCCGGCCCCCACCTACCGTGTTTGCCAGAAGGTCTGGCTCTCTGCCCAGGACATTCCCCTCCGTGTTGAGTCCCGCAAACTCGCCCCAAGATTCCTCGACCCTTTCCCAGTGGACAAGATTGTCAGCCCCACCGCCATCCGCCTGAAGCTCCCCCACACCATGCGCCGCATTCACCCTGTGTTCCACGTCTCCCGAGTCCGCCCCTCTGTCACCCACCCCCTCCGCCGCGCATCATCGACGGTGGTGAGGCGTACACCGTGCGGAAACTTCTGAATTGTCGGCGGAGGGGTAGGGGGTTCCAGTATCTTGTTGACTGGGAAGGGTACGGTCCCGAGGAACGCTCCTGGGTACCCGCACGTTTCATCCTGGACAAAAAATTAATTTCCGAGTTTCATAAGACCAACCCCAAGCCATAGCCCCAGCTTATGCTGGAGAATTAAGTATTCTTGTGTATGTTTAGTGTTTCTTGTGCTTGTGTTTATTTAGTGGTTAGACATTTCGTGTGTTAGTCTTTTTTGGGTTTTGTCTTTTATTTAGTTAGATTTTTCTTGTTAGTCTTTAGGGGTTTTTGTGTTTAGTATTTTTAGGTGTACCCTGTTTTGTTTTAGTCTTGTGGGGTTTGGTATTTAGTTTTTAGTGTTGTGTTTTTTGTTAAGCGCCAGGTGGCGCTTCTTAGGGGGGGGTACTGTTATGATTCTGCCCTTTCGTGTTTTATCCCGTGCGTTTTTTGTGCTTGTGATTTACTTTCGTCTCGTTTATTTTCCAGCCGGCTGATGATCCGCTTCCAATCTGCCGTCATTGGTGTCGTGTGACTGCCTTCAGCATGCCTGTGTCTCGTCGTCCAATCACCTTTCTACTTTCGGTTGGCTTTGGTATTTCATTCATTGCTTCCAGCTGTGCTTAATTCCGGGTCTCGCTAAACTGAGTGAATGCGTTGTCTGATAGGGCATTACTAACCGTACTAATCTTCTCGCATTTAAGGGTGATTGTAAATACTTCGTCACTAAGTATTAACCTTGATTAACTCATTTAGCGAACGTATGTGTTTCTGGCTTTCATGATTTCAATCTGAGCTTTCTGAGTAACTGCATTTAATAAACTGCGCTTTTCCTTTCGCTTTTCTTGTGGTGCTTTTTACTTGTCACGTTTAGATTGCCTTAATCTAAACCGTCTAGCTTGATTGCTCGTCTCAGCGTCTTGTCTCGAGTCATTATTGCATACCCGGTCCTCGTGTGATTGTTTATTAATCCCCATGTGTTTCTGTTTCAGTGTGATTGCATTTCGAGTCCCCGCCTCCTCTCGTGATCCTTAAATGTGGCAGTATTGGAAGTCTTCATCAGACGGATCCTTGTTTTGACTTTGTCTACATGGTGATATCGCTGCTCCTGCATTCCTGTGTTTTTCCCCGAGCCTGTCCAGAGTCTAGCCTGTTTGCAGCACCCCTGTCTTGTCTTCCTTTTCGTTCAGTCTCCCAGTGTGGTTCGTCAGTTAGTTAGGTTCAGTTTTTGTTTTTTAGTTTAGCCACTCATTGAGTGTGTACCTCAGTTCTCCCCCTGCCTTTGGCAGTGTATTTCAGTTCTCCCTTTTGTTCAGTGCATGTGCACGGTGTTTTATTTCTGGTGTGCCAGCCATATTCTTCCCCTAGTGTTTTTGTGTTTAATAAATTCCTCTGCATCCTGCGCCTGGTGTTTCCGGCTCCCTTCTTACAACACTAGCACCCAAGTTGGTTTAGAAGAAAAAAAAAAAAAATTGATTGCCATGTTCCGCTATGCAAGAAAACTTCGGGGTGCTTGCCAACATCAAGCTCACATACTCAAGCTGTGGCTTATCTCGCGCATGCTCAGCAATGCCATGATGCGGCATGTTGCCATCCTTCACTAATATTTACCCTATGTCAGCATCTAGCTAGTGCTTGTGGTCTGCTACTCATTTCATTCAAACTGATTTGCTCTGCCTGCTCAGTATGTCCTACAGCCTACAACAGCCAGTTGCTGGATCAACCCAAAGGTCATTGATCCAGGGCTCACAGTCATTGGCCTTTGGTGTTCGGGTTTTGCAACACCATTGTTCTTGGGGGATTCTAGTAGTGTCATGACTGACAGAAGAACCAAACGCGAGTCAGGAAATCCAAAGCCGTAGTCGTTTATTCAGACAATAGGTCGGGAAGCCAGGGGTAGCACAGAGACGTAGTCAGGCAGGCAAGGTTCGTACACGAAAAATCAATAAATACAGCAACCAAAACAAAAGGGCTAAGCAAAAGAGTAATCAGTCAGATACAGGCTATAGTTGTACACGGGAATCTAGACGAGAATATAAAGCACTGGCAAGGAGAAAAGGAATGAAGATCTGACAAAGCTCTGCAGTGTAATGAGACATTTATATACTCAAAGAAATGACTAAACTAGGCGGGGAATAGGATAGGTGGGAGTTGCTAAACAATTAAATATAATGAGCACATGAGGGAAAGACAAACCATGATCACGCATCACAATTGACAGACCAATCCTAAACATGAAAACGGACTCCGATTAGGGAGTTGCCTAAGTGAATAATAGAACGAGAGGCAGCTCGAGGTAAAACAGGTGCGAGAGATCGCAGTAATCAGCAGAGTCAGGGATAGGAAACGGGAGGGCGGAGTTTACAGACTAGAGCGAATGCAAAGAGCATTAGTAAAAACGATCAACGTGATATTTACACACCACTACATGACAGGTGAATATTAATACACAGAAGTACTCAGGATGAGTATATTAGTCTATGTTAGTAATGACATTACGTAACATGAAGTATTAGTCTTAATTAATATGTTAATCTGAGAATAGCGGGAATTACAGGAAACGAGACGTGAAGGAAGATTTTCGGAAACCACGAAAACCCACGGAAATCACCGAATAGATGCTATAACGCGGACAGGGAAATGCATTGCTTTAATACATAGAAGACGTACATGACATGACTGGGGCAGACGAGGTGCTATGAATGGAAAGGAAGACATGGTAAGATAACTAATGATCTAAACTTGAAAAATAATAAAACAAGGAAATCCAAACTACCAAAATACAATACATAATCCTAAGAATGGTCAATCAGAGCAATGATCATTAAACACAGAAATCCATAATCATGGCAAAGCCAGGCACAGAACTAAAACAAGACATGAGCATAATGAAACAAGAAAAAATACAGATTATGACAAGTAGCTCTCCCAGCTTTCAGATTTAACAAGGTTTTTACAGTTTTCATTCATGAAGCATGCGTACATACATGTATGTGTATTTATTTATATTCTCCCTTTTTATATCAACATTATTGGCAGCATTATTTCTTGGTAAATTATTAGCATTGCTTCCCACTGTGTTCTCCACTAATTGCCTGCATTTCGTTCCCTGCATGTCCACAGTGGACGCTGCCCTGAGCATGCTGCTGCTGATCTTTGCCATCAACGCTACCTGGCCTCTGCACAAGCGCTGCTCCACCATCAAGGAATGGGTCATGGCATCAGCAAACTACAAATCCTGGGCTGCTTGTCAACTTTCCATTTGCATTATGGCAACCATGTACTTAGACCCTGGGATGGTCAGAGGAGGATGGACCTTCCCTCTTAAGTCTGGTTGCTCCCAAGCTTTCTTCCTATATTTTAGTACATAGGGAGTTTTTTCTTGCCACTGTCGCCACAGACTTGCTTTTGAAGGGTTCAGACCAGGGTTTCAACGAAGTGCATTGTGACCAATTGAGTTCCTTTGATCATCTCGGAGGCTGGGGAACCTATTCCTAGTTCTCTGCTCTGCTTCATTTCTATATTCAAGCAGCGCATCGCCTGCTTCGTGGCCTAATGAAGGTATTAAAGGCCTCAGGACATTGGACACACAGCCAAGAACATAACCTTCACCCAGGAATTAAGGACATTGTGGAAGCTCAAAATGAATGAGCAAGACCGTAAGTTGTCACCATGTTTTGTATGTCAAATGAAATCCTCTTGTACATATGTTTCATGCATCATTTAAGATACATCTTTACACAGTCGGGGCACGATGCGTCACTACTCAGCATGCATGTCACATCATTCACCACAACATACACTTCAATTATTATAGGTACCTGCCTTCATTTTATTCTCTTCAAATCATATTTTATAATTCTCATGAATCTACTTTGAGAGGACTATCACTACATTTAGAATATTTCTCTTGTATTTGGCTTCAAGAGAAATTGCGCCAGCCGCCGGGCTGTCATGACACATACTACACTTCAGATAGATTATTTCATTGTACACAGCTTCAAGAATTGTGCCAACCACAGGGCTGTCTCAGTACACTCACATAGGATATTTCTCTTCTGTGTGGCTTCAAGAGGAATTGTGCCAGCCGTCAGGCTGTCACTAAACACAGTACACTTCACATGGAGTATTTCTCTCGTACTTGGCTACAAGAGAAATTCTGACAGCCAGCCTGCCTTTAAACCTATAGAAGCACGATATTCCATCATTTGCGTGCAACAGTATGGTTCTGTTTTAGGGAGTTAATTGCAGCTCCCTGCCTTCGGTTCCATGCTGGACGGGCAGGCATCTCTTGAACAGAGCCATACTGCCAAACTCAATGAATGCTCGTATGCTTTTAATAAATTCTCTTTGACAAAGTGTCCTATCAGGATTAGCATTGCGTAAGAGGCGTTCCCCTGCAAAAGTTGCTATCTTGCACACCTGCCAATATCCCTAAAACACCTGCGCTACCCGTCATAATATGCATAGGCGTGGTTTGGGCATTACGCCAGCTAAACCAAGCAGTGTGCCAGGTGCCATTGCCTTTAAGAGCAGGCTGCACTATCCAAAATCTTCAAAATGAAACCTGTGATGGAGAGAGGAAGGTCGCCCGTTTCTCTGAAGATGAAGTTGAATTGCTTGTGCATGAGGTCTAATCCAGACAGGGGAGGATCAAAATCCCATTTTAGAAAATACCCACAGCCAAACAAATGCCTACATTGACTGCATCCATTTACCTTTTTACCTTTATAAAGTGACTTGAGTATTTAATAAAATGCTATATGAATTACATGGATTACTACATTATTAGTAGCCTACTGATTGCACAAATTACTTACCAGGCAGGCTGCAGGTGACATGACTAACGGTGCTGCAGCTCTGCTGCAGCTGCTCCCCCATTGCCTCTGCTACAGCTGGCACTATATCAGCATTTGGAGTCGGCACCTGCACTTCAGCTTCAGCCGCCTTCTATAGTACGGTAATAATTTATCCTCAAACTCCACCATCATTCCATGGCATAGGGCAATGTGGTGCAGCACACAACATGCCACAAAGAAAGGTGCTACTTTCTGAGGACCATACTGTAAGACCCCACCTGACCTGTCCAAGCAGCGGAACCGCATTGTGAGCACACCAAATGCTCGCTCAATGACAACTCCTGCGCATGAGTGTTTTCTATTGAAAGCTAGCTCAAACACACTTGTCGGCGTAATGTATGGCACCATGCACCACGTCTTTAATGGATAGCCATTTTCACCTAACAGCCACCCATCCAGAGGGGGTTCCCTCTGGAAGACTGCAGGAATGACCGACTGTTCCATTAAAGAAGCGTTTTGGCTACCTCCAGAATAATTTATGTATACATTCAAGATGTAACCCCATGCATCGCAAATCACCTGAACGTTGGTGGAATGTGTTTCCTTACAATTCACATAGGCGCCACTGTTCAGAGCCGGAGCCCAAATCAGAACGTGTGTGCAGTCGACGGCACCTAGAACCCTAGGGAACCCATATCTTGCCAAAAAATACCGCTTTACCCTGCATTGTCTCTGGTGTGTCACAGGGATGCCAGTGATGTACGTACTGGCATGTCGGACTATGTTGGCAGTGACTGCGGTTAAAGCCGAGCTTACGGCAGATTGGGTCATGCCTCCAATTGAGCTAAGTGGGTGTTGGAATGACCCACTAGCATAGAAAAATAGTGCCACAGTAACCCTAACAGCAACAGGCAAGGCATACAGACAGCTGGCAGCAGTGTCTACATCATCTGCAACCAGGTGACATAATTCCGTCACTGCCTGACGGGAGAGGCACAGTTTTGCCATGCATTTTTGTTCTTTGGGAAATTATACTTGTATTATTATTATTATTATTATTTCAGAATATATGTGTTATTATAAAAGCAGAAAAAATGATTGATACAAAATACAAACAATATAGACTTACCTGAAAGGCCCAGGTAGCCGGTGCGCTGGCGGTACACTTCTATTATTTAACTGGCAATCAAGGTGATTTTGTCATGGTTTTGCCCCCCCCCGGCTAAAGGCAACAAGCCGGCGGGCACTGGGACCATGTACCCAAAACAGAATTGAGGGACCCAAGAGCACAGGCTGAGTAAAATATAAATAAAGTTTAATTAAAAGCCAAACAATGCCCAGGGGAACAGCGGCTGGTGACAGGGCTCCATAACACAACGGCTAACAGACAGCAAGCCAACAGAATCCAGCTGCACTGCAGCACTGGCAGTGCAGTGCTTAAATACTCTACAAAACACCTCCACCTCAACGAACAGCAGCTGTGGCTCGTTGAGGTGGAGGTGCAAACAGAAGAGGGGAGGGCCTGCAGGGCCAGACCATGACAGATTTAGCACTATCTCTGCCATTTTCTCAGGGGTTCAACTGAGGCTAATGCAAGGTGGCTTTTTATAGGTGAGTTAATTCAGGAGGTGAGCCGCATGTGCACGTCCACATGTGTCCAAGTGGACGCGCATTGAAGCCGCCTGGGCACGCTCTTGTAAAAGCCCAAATGGGTGGTTTGAGGACCTGCTGTATGCTTTCCCTAACGTGTGTGGTCAAGATAGCAATTGAAGGGAAAGTGCATAAACACGCCCACGGGCACACCTCCAGGCGCAAACAGAACAATTAAAAAAAAAAGATTTCCACAGTAATCACAGGCGAAACCGAATAAAAGTTTCCGAAAAAACATAATTCTGCATCCCACTGCTTTGAGGATTTTGAAGGTTTTTTTTGAGTTGTTCTCTTTAATTCTCCTTCAAAATAACCAAGACATAATTGAGATCAGGGGCATACAATAATGAGATCTCCTCTGTTTATCCCACGTCTCAAGTATTGGTCAAATGGTTATCTCAAATCTACTTCCTCTGTTGCAGTGATGTCTTGTCTCTTTTTAGCTTATCTCTTGCTCCTAAGAGGCCTTTAGGAGAAGTAACTCAGGAACAAATGATCACAGAATGATACAAATATAAGAAACTCAAATTCATCTCAAGAGTCGAGATTAAGCAGCACATTTTTTCTACGGGGATGGAAATGGAGAGGGGTTTAGTGGTCTCAGGAGTCCATCTTTGAAATGGTTTCTGCAAATATGGACATCAGGCTCTCATGGCCAGAAGAGATGGACCATACCGACTGTTATCAGCGACATGTTGAAAACCGAGCATCTGCCATAGTTTGGGGCTGAAATAGTGCACTTGGCATGGGCAACTTGCACATCTATAAGAGCAAAATTGACACAGAAGGGTACATGCACATTTGGAACAATATACGTGCCTTCCGGATGTTTTTCTCTGGGACGCCTCTGCTTATTCCAAGAGGATAATGCCCAGCCACACACTGCATGTATTACGACAGTGTAGCTTCCTACTGACTGAGAGCACATACTGCCTGCGGTCTCGACTTGTCTGCTGGTCAAAGTGTGTTACATTATGAAGTACAACCCCAATTCTGAAATAGCTGGGACAAAGTGCAAATTGTGAATAATATCAAAACGCAATGACTTTCAAATCACACCAGCCAGTATTTTATTCACAATAGAACAGAGATAACATGGCAAAAGTTGAAACTGAGAAATTTTACAATTTTATCCACAAAATGAGCTCATTTCAAATTTGATGGCTGCTACAGGTCTCAAAAAAGTTGGTACAGGGGCCTGTTTACCATGGTGTAGTATCCCTTCTTCTTTTTAACAGAGTGGAGGTGTCTGGGCATTGAGGAGACAAGTTTCTTGACTTTAGCCGCTGGAATTGGATCCCACTTTTGTTTAATACAG
This sequence comes from Gymnothorax reevesii, assembly GCA_029721435.1. NCBI lineage: Eukaryota > Metazoa > Chordata > Actinopteri > Anguilliformes > Muraenidae > Gymnothorax > Gymnothorax reevesii. The sequence goes on along the minus strand of CM056574.1, from coordinate 22,214,741 downwards.
ACTTCCAGCAACTGGAGAGTTTTGGGTCTCCTTTGACAGAATTTTCATCATAATTATGTGCCAAATGTTCTCAATTAGTGAAAGATCAGGACTGCAGGCAGGCCAGTTTAGCACACGGACTCTTCTACTACAAAGCCATGCTGTTGTAATAGCTGCAGTATGTGGTTTTGTGTTGTCCTGCTGAAATACACAAGGCCTTCCCTGGAATAGATGTCATCTGGAGGGGAGCATACGTTTCTCTACAACCTTTATATACCTTTCAGCATTCATGGTGCTTTTTAAAACATGCAACTGTCCCACACCGTATGCACTAATGCATCCCCATACCATCAGAGATGCTGGCTTTTGAACTGAACGCTGATTACAGGAGGGGTGGTCTTTCTCTTCTTCAGCTCGGAGGAAACGACACCCATGATTTCCACCAAGAATGTCAAATTTGGACTCGTGTGACCACAGGACACTTTGCCACTTTGCTACAGTTCATTTTAAATGAGCCTTGGCCCACAGAACATGACAGCAGTTCTGGATCATGCTCAACAATGGCTTCCTTTTTTTGCATACTTGACCAGGGCCAGAAAATGTCCATAAAAATAACCTTTGTGCTCCAAGACCCCGTGAATTTTACGTTTTCTCAAGTAAACGGCCTCAGAGAGCCCCACGTTGGGTAGGACTGCCATTCGGCACTTAGTACACCTGGACAACCGGTATCTCTCTGTCTTTCTGTCTGCATTATGTTCCCTTTTTTGTGAGAACTGCTGGCCTCCATCATGCGGTCTCAGAAATATTAAAGAGTCTGTTCCTCTTGTGTCTCAGTGACGTGTCTGTGGGATTGCTTCACTACAGCGCAAGATTGGCACCCATATTGTTTCAGCTGCACAGAGAATTTGTTTGAATTTGACTCGGGAGATGAGATTCCTCGAACCTCGGAGGCGGACAGCGAGCGTCTCTTCGTCTCATTCTCAGGAAGCCTGTTCCTGCTCTCCCCCGTCTTTCATTGTGACAGAGCTTCAGGACGAGGACAGGTGTGTGTGTGTGTGTGTGTGTGTGGTATGTGTGTGCGCGTGGGCGTGAGAGTGTCTTTGCATGCGCGTTTCTTTCTCTTAGTGAGACAGAACACTAGTGGCAAAATAAGAAAAGATTGATGGGTGTTTTTTACCTTTCTTGCTTCAAGTGGCAGTCAAACTTGCACAGAAATTTTTTTTTTTCGAAGCAACTCACCCTGAGTTCTTGTAAATTGGAACAGACTGCACTTAGCTGGCACTGCTGGGAGTGGGATAGTGACCTGTGATTGACAGCGGTGAAAGAAAAGAGAAGCTGCAAATGACAGCAGTGAAAGAGGAGTATCAGTCATCTGGGCCTTTCAAGCCACAGCTCTGTGTTTCCTGTTCAATTTCCTGGCAACCTGTGATCACCACACGTGAAGTAAAATGTAAATACTTACCTCAGCTCCCCTGAGTGGACCGGAGCTGCTGGTGACAGTAAACACTCTCTGATGACCAAGACATCCATCCCTGTTCCTAATTATCTCCTGTGCCGCAATATTTCACTGTCGCCCTAACTTGGCGGTAGTACCTCAAGATAATCTCCAGCTGTTGAAAAAGGCCTGTTTTTGTCGAACTGATGTGTTATTGTACTTCATTAATTGTTTCATGTATGCAAATCTTATTTTTTAATGAAAGCTTTGGGTATCAGCATTAATGAGCACAAACTCCTGGCAGTGATGACAGCTTGGAACCTCCTTTGATTTGAGCGAAGGTGAGAGAGCACGTTTGGAAAGGTGTTTGAACATTCTATGCAGACATCTTCACGAACATTAATATCTTTATGGACTGTCCTTTTCTCTAGAGACCACTTGTTTTTTGAACGGACTCTAGTCTGCCAGGGCCTAAGATCTGCTATTGTAGAACTAAGATTCGGCTGCCACAGGTCCATGATGTATATTCGAGGTCGTTGCCTTTTTGGAATACCCATCTATGATTGAGTCTCAGCCCTTTCGCAGCTGGCTGTATTTTTAGTACATTTCCCAGCACTTGAGATTTTATTGTTTCTGATCTTAACAAGAGCCATTACACCATTAGCAGGAAAATATTTGTGAAGCTCACCCCTCAATATCAACTGTAGGAATTACTCTTTTCACCGTATTTGCCTTCCTCATTTGACAATATCATGCACTTCAAGTCATAATTCCCATGATGTTCACCAAACTCCAGAGATTTTGTTATGTCTTCTGAGCAGTCTGGGCTTTCTTCATGTACCCCTTTCAAAAAAAGAAATAAAGGTTTGTTGTCATTCACTATGCAGGTGCCATTGTATGGTCATTTCGGCCACCATTCTATATGTCAGACATTTTTTCATTATTGCTTTCACAACACTAGTTTTATGTCTACCCATCAATACATTTACTTACCCATTCACTGACACGCAAAGATAATTTACCATCTGTTTCTTTTGAATTAACACCTCTTTTTTTTTATCTTTCCATGGCAACGGATGACAAAGGGACTCTGCATGCGAGATATTGCCACTTTCAGAAAATAAAAATAGATGTCTTAATAAAAATTTCAATGAATGTAATGATGTAAAGTGTTATTTTTTTATGTGTATGAACTTTACATATGGGTTATTATCTTTTTTCTTCATCACGTTGCCTTTTCTCCTGAATTTAATTAAGGGTGCCTTTAATTCTGCCACCGAAGATATCCAGTTTCCTCAATTCAGCCGTTAGGCAAGTAATCCTTACATGTCCCGGGACTGCAAATAAAATTTCCAAACTTTGCCACCACTGCTGTCATCACCAAATCTTTACATGTGAGTATCTGACACACTGGAGGGTCAAGGAAATCGACTCTCAGTGTCGGAATGAGCACTTTTGGTAAACAGACAAGCAACTAGTACTCTTAGCTAGCAATGTAATGCCAGGTCAGAGTATAAAATATAGCAACAGTATTTCTCCCGCGTGAACATGTATGATGGTCTCCAGAAAAAAAGTATTAACAGTTCAAATTATTAACTCACTTGCTTTGCCTGTATCAGGAACATGCAAAGGGAAAACCAGTATACAGTGTCTGGCTGAAACCGGAAGTGTGTCACAACACATGTACTCTAGCGCCACCTTAATGAAGGTTTGGACATTTAATTGCTATTCATCAAATTATCAGCTCAGCAGTCACTATCACTGACTCAGTCTCAGTTGTAAAGGTCATACCGTCTTTGTAATCGGAGGATTAAATTAAATACTCTTTTATTTACCCTAATTTGTGAACGATTAAGTAGTGTCAGAAAGAGGAGTTCTTTGTCCTTCCTCCTCCTCAGTTCTTGGTTCTTTGTAGACCCTACATTCATAGGTGCGAAAAGCCTGACAGCTTCTAGTCCCCCGGACCATTTTGCCACTCAATGAACCCTCAAGATCAATATGGTTCCTCTGTAGAATTACAAGGTTCCTTAGCTGAGAATGTATTTGAAGCCCCATCCCAACTGCCCAATAAATTTCAGGGGGCTGACCACGCAACCTGAAATACTGTTGGCGTCTTATTTATAAATATCCACAGGCTCTGCTCAAACAGAATATGTATCCGCTTCGCTCATATTTTTTGCTCTGGGTATTTATAACCTAAATTCCCCACTGGCTCTGAGCAGCATATTTACAATCTCTTGCATCTGACCGAGACAAATTCATCAACATCACCAATTCTGCTCTGAGAAGGAAGAATTTAAACGGCGTCCATCAGGTTAATGAAACCTCTTTCTGAAGAGTTTCAGTTAAACTTCAGTGTGTCCTTTTCATGATTTGATAGATTCCACATTGCAAATAAAGTGATCTATTTTAAGTTCAATGTCACTTGCAGAGATCTTCTTTCCATGCCTTTAAGCAAGATCAGGTAGCAGCAGTGATGTTAGTTCTTCTTTGAAGACCTCTTTTCAAAAGGCGAGGCAGTTTATAAGTGTTGATTTGCTCGGCAGTCAAGATCGGAGGCTTTGTCAGTAGCACTGCCTCTTGCACATAATCTTAGGGTAATGAAGAATGATAATGATAATCAAGTAATGCCTCATGTGCATATCACCGCTCATCCATAGATCAGTCCTTTGCGCATGATTGCTATCTTGTTAATGTTTATACTCCTGTACGTGTGTTCTAATTACATTATCCCGGACTCCATGTGCACCCGCATAACTTACTGGGACCCATCAAAGCTGGTGCAGATAGCAAATATATGCAGATGTACTAATCCACATATCACATTCCATTTCACACTAAATACTTTGTCACACATGTCATATCATCGGCGGAGGCAGAGTCACTAAAATCAATAACTGGGATTGGTCTGCCATTAAACTGAATCATGTCCATATGACAAATCTGCCACTACCTGTGTATTAACAAGGCATTATTCTCACACATATTCTCTCTCTCTCTCCCCCCTCTCTCTTCATCTCCCTCTCTCCTCACGATCTCTGTCTGTATATGCGTCAGTCCCATGAACATGTATTCTGATGTGCAGAATAAACATCAAAACATCATATAATGTTTGAAAGAAATTCCGTGGCTGTAATTATTCCCAGGCAGGTCACATTCAACAGCAGGATTGCAACCTGCTGCACTGTGACTCAAAATTCTCTTTCTAGACCTCCCCTGCAACTCCTGGAGGTAAATTAGATGCAAAAGCCTGCCAACTTCAGAAGCTCAAAAAGCACACCACCGGGGAGCATGTATACACTGAGTGTGGCGGTAAAAAAAAAAATCTCTTGCCATCTGGGAAGGAGACTGATTGGTCAGGATTTTATTTTTAACAAGATGATGACCCTAAACACACTTCTAAGTTGTGAAAGAATTATCCCAGTTGGAGACTTGGCCAGCTCGAAATCCAGACCTTAGTCCGACTGTCCAAATCTGTTGTAACATCAAAAGAATCTTTTTGGAATCAACTTCAAACTGTATGCAATGGTTTACCGGGTGAGGAAATAAAAAAAATATTTGAAAACTATGCGTGGAAGATTAAATGCTGTAATAAAAGCAAATGGTGGCCACACTAGATATTGACTTTTTCTCTCAAAAAGACATTTTGTTTTTACAATATGTTATCTGCTTACTTATTTCTATAGTCTATATATTTTCCAATTTTACATGAAATAAATGCTTGAAAGGTACTTGGTTGATGATTTATCTTCATTTTGTTAAGTGTGTAATCATCACTGCACACCACCATAGAAGCAGAAACTAAAAAGGTGTGTTTGTGTGCGTGCATGTGTGCGCTGTGTGTCTGTAACTGCTCATGAAAAAGAGTTCAGCTGTGTGCAATAACCAAACATCAGTCTCTCAAGTGGGCTGCAACACAGTCAAAATTTTTCTGTGCTAGTTGTTAAGTCAATTCTCATAGCCTGTTTCATCCCAATTGGGCTAGAGGGGGTACAGCATACTTTGGTGAGTGAATTTGACTCTATCAGAGTGGATTTAAATTGATATTTTCCTGAGAAGAAAATATAGACACACAAAAGCGCAGCACCTGCATGGCAGAAAAAAGCCTTAAGAAGCCAGTCAGCCATGCAGAGAAGTCATACTTCCTGTCAGCCTTTCAGAACAGGAGGCAATCCCTTCAACACGAACTTAACATTACATTACATGACATGAACAGCCCATTCAGCCCAGCTAGGCTCGCCTGTTTCTTTTTACTATTGTGAATATATCACTTCAGATACTCAATGACTCAATGGTATCTAGCTTTTAGTCAAGTCTGCTCTTCAAAATTCCCAAGGTTTCTGCCTCAACAATATGGTCAGGCAAGGTATTCCACATGGAAATTACTGTTTGGGTGAAAAAATATTTCCTAATATCCGTGCTAAATTTACCCTTGGTCAACTTCCATTTGTGGCCCCGAGTTCTACTAACAAAACTTGGCAGAAGTAATCCTACATAATTCACTTTGTTAATCCCTTTAACATTTTTAAAGATCTCAATCAGATCACCCCTGAGTCTCCTTTTCCTAACACTAAAGAGATTAAGGATCTTCAGCCTTTTCTCATAGCTTTCATCTTTTATACCCGGAATTAGCTTACTGGCTCTTCTCTGAACTTTTTCTAAAGCCTCTATATTTTTCTTAAAGTATGGTCCCCAAAACTGTACACAATACTCCACATGTGGTCTGACGAATGCGTTGTACAAGAGAAGCATCACCTCCTTGGATTTGTACTCAATACTTTTGGCAATCTATCCCAGCAGCCGATTGGCAACTCGTAAGTTGGGTCAAAGTTGGAAGAAAAAAAACCTTTTTTTTTCATATCGTTGGACAATGCCACATACCGTATATATTATTTGTTTGCTGGTTGCAACTCTTTGAAGCTACATCAGGCTTACATTGAGGGAAATATTTACACCCAGGATGCCATATTTTTATGGCCACAACATTACATCACATGAAAATATCTAGATCTTGCACATTATTTTATACATATTTTAACTGTAATTAAGCAGGATTTATTTGGGACTGTTGGAAACTTTGGGATCTCTACTAGAATTTAAGATGGGCCTAAAGTTCCACAGGTTTAAATAAAGCTGCTGCATTATGGGTCCATAGGTTTTATGGGGTTAAGCAAGGCATATATCTGTCTTTATCTGCGCTCCACAGGGTATGAGCCCAGTTGAAAATCAAACATCGATGATTGCTATTTAGGACAAATGACACCTTGTATGTCGCATGGGTAATGCAATAAACCACGTCAAACCAAACTCCACTCTCATGTCCACCTAGGTAGTCAAATAAATAAAAATGCAGAGAACGCATAATATAAAATTTTTTAAAGTCTAAATAACTCTTTAATTATTCAGAAGCTATAACTGAGCCGAGAGAATTTTGCTGTACCCTTACAAAAGCAGCCATTCATAATTCATATTCACAGCTGTGAATTAAATGAGTGACTCTAAAACATGAATTTCATTCTTTTTGTTTTGGATTATGGTTATCTACTTGTCTATTGTTCTTTTATTTAGACGATTCATGAAATTTGTTGATTATGCAGTGCTTCTCTTTCTGCGCAGAGATCCATGGAAGTAGAACTTTTACCAAAATCATTTACGCGCACTCATAGCAGATAACAAATAAAAATAAAAATAAAAAAATCACTGGTCACTATGCGCACTCATTGGTGGTTACACATCGGGGATGGGGTCAGGTCCTGTCTATAATTAAATATGTCAATTTTTCTCAGTGCCCAAATAAAATAAAAAATAGTCCGCTGTTGCCCCCAAAACAACACCAGAAAATGAGAGCATTTGGCCGAGGCATTTCTCAGCTATCGTCCGGAAACGAGAAGTTAAGGGACAGACAGACAGAAGGACGCTGCTCGCCAGGACAATACCCCTCCACGACCTTACTCAGCTAAGAGGTAAAAAGTACTAAACTGCTTTTGAAACATGGAACATGTTACATAGGATGGTTTATAGACCAATAACTAGAAGCGAAGAAATAGCAGGGCACAAGCATAGAACGTACTTACAGCTATTAATACCTTTCAGTGGTAGAGATGAGACACGACGATGGGGAAGGTGTTTGGGACAAAGAGTTTGTGGACAAGTGCAACCTTTTTTAGGTGCATTATTGCACATTGATTAATGGAAAAAGGTGGATGATTATGGGATGTTTTCCCATAATTCCATGCTCCTACTTATGGTGACTATAAAACAGTATAGAGCCCAAACCCACACTGCCAACCCACTCCAGCTACCTCAGGAGGCCGGTGGCAAAATAATAATCCCAGTATGGAGCACTGTGCCACGAAGAGGAGAAGTAATGTACGAAAAAGCTGGAGGAATATTTTTAGAGTGAAATAAAAACATGAGAGAAAATGACAGGGATGGGCATAAGTGCACTTGGACAATGGCAGTCCTGGTGAGGTGGTTTCAGACCCCATGTGTGGACTTTTATTAAGCTGTGAGGGACCAGGAAAGAGTGAGAATATAGAGGAACACTGCGGTACTTTAAAAAGAGGCAGAAACGGCTTTCAGCCTTTGTGTTTCCCAGCCATAGACCACATGTGTAAATACCCTGTGGCTCATTGGTTTTTCTGCAGTGATTTGAATAGGTAATAACATTTGGTGATATGGAATCAGTGACACCAGATGCGGGAAAAGGGAATGAGGATTTTATTTAAACCAAAACAAAACAGGCACGAGGGCCAACAAAAAACTTGGCCCAAAGGGTTGCAAAAACAAACTAAGGTATGCTACACACAGCAAAGAACTAAAGAGCTAAAAAGGCAAAAACAAAAAACCACTGGAAACTCCAGGGAGATCAGCAAGAACAGAAATGATCAATGATACTAAGGCTATATACAAAAATGACTACGAGGACAAGGCTTGGGAACATGAACATGACTAGGAAACAAGAACTTGAACATGGAATGAGACGCGAGACACTGTCTGCCAGCCAACTTCCACCGCATCCAGAAAAAGGCTTGGAAATCATGACATGAGGGGTAACACCTGGAGAGAGAGAAACAAGAGGCATGGCAAGATCAAGACATGGACAAGATTGGTTGACATGACCTGCTCATTAAGAGAATGAGCGTGCTCAGCTTAAGTACCAATTAAGTATGCAGCCTGGAAGCAAGCATGAATGTTCAGAACAGAAAAGCACAGCAAGATCTTGAAATAGCAAAGCAGGAATCATGACAATAAACTCCCTGTCTAAATTAGTAGTATTAGTAATGTGCCTATCTAAGAATTACACCAACCCAGTGAGTGTTAGTAAATGTTAGTAACTTAAAAACAGTTAATTGCCAATTAAGCTTAGAGAGCCCCGAATCAGCACAGCATGGAAGGAAGGGGAAATACCAAAGCCAACCAGAGCTCAGAAATGTGCAAGAACGAAGGCACGGGGCGGAACGCAGACAAGCGGTGGAGTGGCATGGCAGACCTGGCATGAACAAAAACATGGAAAAGTAAAAACATGGAATGTGAAACATGAAATGCAAAAACTGTGACATGAACTATGAACTATGAAACTATGAACTATGGAATCTTGATACATGAAACTGTTAAAACCATAAGCAATACTGTTCTGGCCAAAGGCCAGAACCCTGGAACACAACAATTTGGTACATTATTTTCACATTGCTTTTGCTTTTTAAATCATTAGCTTAATAACAGTCAAGTTGAAGTTAAAGTGTAGAGTTTGAGTGTTAATTTGTGGGTATTTACATGCACGTAATGTGAACTATGTATAAAGTATAAAACAGGTGTTTCATTTTTTAATTCAACGTTTTAACGTTTTCCCATATTATGAAAATAAAGTTTTTCCACTTAAACATATGCTTTGGACCTCCCTCTACCTGAAATCTAACAAAGTGAGACTAGGCTCTCATTGTTGCTGTATCGCCCTTCCTATGAAATTATGTGTTTGAACAATCCATCTTGTAATTTTGTGCCCCTAGCGACATCACAAGTGGATTTATAAGCAAAGAACGGCCCACTACAGACTGGTCTCAATTTCATCTGCATTGGCTCATTTTTTGCACCACAATGAGGCAGCCAATCCAAGCAGAGCCTAATTTTCATTGAGTCACCGCCCCCTTGAAACAGCACATCATAAATGCGGGGAGAAAATGAAAGGCTGACTACTGGCTCTAAATGCTCGATCTGAGTTTTTTTCCTGTTTGCAATACATTTCGGAACCTTGTTTTTCAGACACCAGAGCATTATCTCAAAAAAAGCACAACATGGGATCGGTCAGCTGTCATCTGAAAACATATTGTTGAATCAAAAGGAACAATTGTTCTGTTGCACAGGAATTGCCTCCTTATTCATGCAGTGCCACTGTCCCAGTATTTATGGGCTAAACTGTAAGCCTCAGAAGTCTGATGGGTTTACGGCCCTATTCAACCCAAGAACAGCAAAAACAATGATCCTGATTTACTACTTTGTATATTTCACATTATGTTAAGTAAGCAATAAACAATGACATGCCAGCCAGTTTAAATGCAAAAATAATTGATCATCTAAGTCGTGCAGTGTGACTCAATTCAAAGCAGAGGTCCATCAACCACTTGGGCGTGTGATCATGTACTATAACGACCGCCATAGAGTTATTTATTGTGCTTATTCCTTGCTTACCACACGCATATGCCTAGCTAACAAAATTATTTTTGCATTTTAGTCAATATTTATATGCGGACTATTTGCTTTCATCACTATTCACTTTGGCTGCTTCAAAACAGCTGAAATTCCTCTTGATATGTGTATGAATGCAGTCGTTCCACAGCCTCAGTTCCACCCGGCTAATATGCTTTCTCCACTTTTGTACAATCCCTGTACTTGCCAAAGCTTTTAAGGCATAGAGGAATACTCAAAAAATTTTTCAGTGTTTATTCCAGTCTTCACGGTCAATGTTTTTTAACCTTTTGTCTCAAAGTGTTGGTTACATTTTGCCTGAAATTCAAACATAGCAAATTAATACAAAGTGTGAAAAGGCAAATTAATATCTTTGGATCTAATTCACTGGTGTTCAGTGATTGGAAAATAAGGCACACCCTGAAAGCGGCCTTCAAATAGTCACATAAGTATTCAACAGACTTGTTATCATGGTTTTGCCCCTGCCGGCAGAGGACATGAAGCCGGCAGGCACTGGGACCATGTACCAAAACACATGAGAAAGGACCCACAAGCACAGGCTGCGTATAAAAATAGAAAATCTTCACTTAAAACCAATACGAGAGGAGCAGCGGCCAAAACTCTAAGGGCTCCACGACACAGAATGCAGCCGCACTGCCTGTTTTGCAGTGCAGCTCTTTTATACTCTTCACTGCACCTCCACCTCAACGAGCAGCAGATGTGACTCGTTGAGGTGGAGGTGCAGACAGCTGGAGGGGGTAGAGACTGCAGGGAAGAACCATCACACTTGTGGTATAAAAATCAATGAATAAAACCTGCGTAGGAATTATTTACATGACACTCATTTCTCTTGTAGTTATGTTTTTTTTTCGTAATTTTATTTTGCCACCGAGGTAATTTCAAGGGCAATATTGACGTCTAATTTCAAGTGATGAAATGACAGAAGCAGCAGCTTTTGAAGGTGAAATTCAAAATATCTACAAGGCTGGAAATTTTGGACATGCTTTGGAAGCCAAGACAGGTAGACAGCAGAAGAGTCTCAGCTGCAAGTTGCAAACCTTTTTTGTTGAGAAGGGAGTTTTATTGCGCTGCTTGCTCTTTCTTGTTTTGAAGATCTCAGACTTTCCCAGGATGACCTTCTTTCTTGACTGTGACAGAATATTTTTTGGTCCTATGGTTTTGTGCATCAACTCCCTTTGTAAAGGTCGGCTCTCCGACTTTGGAAGTACTCGGGCAGAACCCACATTTTCAGGGCGAAGTTACCACACTGGCAGCCAGCCATCTAGGAGTAACTAAGGCTTCCTACCCCCTTTAATCCAAGACAGGCTAGGAATAAGAATGTATGAGCATGTAATCAGAAAGGAAACTCCATTATTTACAGATGAACACACATGCTCACACGAGCATCATCCCCTTTCCCAGTTTGCATCGACATTCCTTCGCTGAGGCTGTAGTCAACAGCAAACACAACCTTAAAAACCTAAAAAATTACTTTTTGTAATATTTTTTTGATTGATTAGTTTCCTAAAGATCATAATTATCCAATTATTGTCATGGTCTGTGAGGTGTGCGTGTTGTTTGGACCTTTCTTTGTGGCTCTCGTCTGGGGACAATATCGTTTTCCTGGGCCATCGAATTCTTTGCCCAGCTGGTTGATTGAGCTGGGGCGGCGCTTCCCCAGAATCTATATAAGCAGGATGTCCGGCACGCCTCCTTCACTAGAGTGTCCGTGTTTAGCTTCGCACTATAGCCAAAGATATCTTTAGTCAGATTTTCTATCTTCTTATTGTTGGAGTTTCTTCTCTCTTTTTCTATCTCCCTTTGCTTCTGTGTTTCAGACTATTTTACGTCCTTTGGAAGAGCGAGTACTTGTGTTTGGTCGATATTATACTCTGTGTTTGTACTGTGTTCGTGATACTCTCTTTTTCTCTGTCGTTGTGCTTGGCCTCCGTATACTACCAGCCATTACATTTATTCATGCCTTATTTGGAAGAAGAAATGATAAACGCAATTTAGAAAAAAAAATTCTTATATACTGAGTACAGCAGCAAAACAATACTACTTTATTTATCATTTATAATTTATACTACTGACCAAGATTGACATTAACAAGAAAATATTTACAGTCCCTTGTGATGGGGTTGCTTGCTGATGTCCTGGGACAGGAAAATGCTCCAACACAGGCAAAAATCCACAAAAAACTTCACAGGTCTTGAAAAGAGTGACAGGCCTGGTCAAATGTATCCTTCTCCTTGCAATTTCTCCCACTACTTCATTCTCTCAAATTTTCTCCTTATATACTCTTTTGCAGCCCCCTCCCACCTTTTAGACTTTTATTTCCCTCTGGGACTTTCCCTTCTCAGACATGCCCAGGACATGCCCAAAACCTAGCTCCAGACTGGGCTGAACAAAAAAAAGTCAATACTGCCACCTAGTGGCTTTTTTCCACACTAGACTACTAATTTCCTTATTAGCCTTCAGAACAGCATGCAATTTAGACTATTTGACCTGCACTTCAAGCGTGTTCAAATCTCAACATTTACAGTTTATAGATCTAAAGTACTTCTATGAATCATCTTACACAATTGAGGAGAACTGGCTACATCCATAGGTATTACTTTAACCAAGGGAAATAATTTGACTCAGCAGCCACCACTGATTACAGCATCTCAACATTTTTCCGACTAACTGCTTTTGATCACTCTGTTCCCTTCATGAATAATACAGCTGTTAGTACATACACAAACGGTACATTCTGCAAAACATTTCAAAGAAGACATTTGGCTCATAGCAATGACTCTAATATATTGTAATTTGTCACATCGTGAAGAAAACAACTCCTTGGCGAAAAACAGTAAAATAGGATTCTAGTTTATTTTCTCTCATGGATACAGCTGTACATTACCATTTTCATTTCTATAATTTATCATAAAACATTAATCACTCTTCTCTCAAAATATAACTGGTATTCCAACATGTGGTGAAGTACATGATATAGTTACTTGTATAACCTGTATTTCATATTTTCCAGTAAGTTACAGTGCTGTATATGACAATTATGCATTCAGTAATGACAACACCAGTCAACTTAATTACAGTTATAAATATCACCCCATAATTCACACAGAATAGTCCCTGTACATCATTGTCTTTTCTGCCGATGCTCATAATTTACTGTGGAATTAGTGGTTTGAAGATGGAAGAGAAGATTGAAAGAGACCCTAATTACCACTTGCATTTGAGGTTAATCAGAATATCGGTGCATAATTAGTTGGTGACCATGATAATGCATTGAACTGAGCAGAGCAGAAGTGGCAGCACACAGAAAGTCACATGACCTCGGAGCACCCTAAACCCCAGCTCATACATAACTTTGAGTCAAAGTGCTGAGGACATTGCTAGTATTTGAATATTGAGAATTTTCTTCTTCTCTATGTTCAAGCATGCAGTTAGAGCGCCTGCTCATCTTCACGTGGGGGGTGGACACTGCCCAGTAGAGATAGGCCTTTGTGACTGATTGAGTTTTCAATAAATTTTTCACAGTCCAATTCTACCTTACTTATCCTACCCTCTTTCTCTCCTTCATTTCTCTGATGCTGCTAAAAGTAGGATAAAGGTAGTCACATCACTAGGGGGTGTGTAAGGGTGTATGTGAGTTTGCATGTATATGTGCATGTGCGTGTGAGAGAGAGAGAGAGAGAGAGAGAGAGGTGGGCTGGGGTGCATGTTATTAATATGACATGATGGGAGGGCACTTTAGTTCCCCAGCAGCAGACGGGCGGCGCGAGGGGCTACGGGCGACGTGATTGAGCGTGAGAAGGAGAATGTCTTTTTCAGCTGACGGATGGCAGCGGTGGAAATGAATATATGGCTCTGCTCGTTTGTCTTCCAAAATACAAGACGCCGCCACAACGGGGCATAACTCACGGGGAAGGCCAGAGGAGTTTGGTGGAAGAGAGAGACGACAGGCCTTCAGAGGCCATTAGAGAGCAGCCGACTCAGTTCCTTGTACAAAAGGGAAAAATTACTCCCTGTCCATCGCACCACATCTGTCTCTGGCTGATTGAAACAGATTTGTGCTTTTTCTTGAAAAAGGCAATAGCTATAGAGTCTTTAAATGTGAGGTCACATTGCCATGGCGCTAAAAAACTCAGTTCCAAACAAAAGCCAAAAATTTCTTGTATGGGGCTCGCAGTCTGTGTTTCAGAGGTCAAAACCTGTAATTATCCTTTGTATTCCTACAAAAGACAGGTAAAAGGACAAAAAAGGTTGAAAGAGCATCAAAGGGTCATCTAGCGTTTTAGAATTGTGAAGGGAGAGATTGAAATGGGACGAAATGGTTCTTTGTTTTTCCCCGAGCAGTAGCCATATGTCGGGAGGCAACACTTGTTCTCACACAGTTGAGCATCTAATCAGTAAAACTATTTTTCTGTATGATTGCAGCACGTAAATTGTACCTGAACGAGTTACGATATCAACAATCAAACAGTGCTATGAACCGAGCTTACTGTTTGTTTCTTGATGCTATCGCACTAAAGAGAGACCAAAATTCAGCTTAGTCGTATTCACTATATAAAGATTGTGTGACACGTGGTAACATCAAAAAAAAAAAAGACTTTAGCCAGGAAATTTAAGGACTGCACACGGATGGACTAGGAATAAGTCCTTTGGACTGATGAATTAAAATTCAACATTTTTCGCACCCAAACGTACAACGTGTGCCGTTGAGTTGGAGAACGTTTCAAAAATGACTGTTTAACCCCCTCAGTAAAACATGTAGGTGGCAATATTATGGTTCAGTCTGCTCGAAAGGACCCAGTGATCAAATTGAAATTGACGGAATTGTGGATCAAAAGAAGTATCACAGCATCCTTGTGAGGCACGCATTGCCATCTGAAAAGAGACTGATTGCTCAGGGATTTTATTTTCATCACAATAATGACCCTGATCTCACTTCTAAGTTGTGCAAAAATGATCTGAGTTGGAAAGAAACATCTGGTGACATTAGAGTTAAAACCTGGGTTGCTCGAAGTCCAGACTGTTGTCTGATTGAGAAAATTTATTGTAAAATTTTAAGAAAATCTTTTTGGAACTTCAAACCATATGGAATGGTTTAGCAATTGAGGGAATTTAAAAATATATATATGAAAACTATGCCTGAAAGATTAAATGCTGTCATCAAAGCAAAGGGTGGCCACGCTAGATAGTGACTTTTTCCTCTCAAAAAGTTGTATCACAGGCGTATTTTTGTTTTCAATATATATTTATGTTATTTTTATCTGTATATCATCACTGCACATTACTGTAAGTCTCACTATCACAGGGCCAGGACAGGGTTCTTTCTCTGGACAGTGAATTTCAGCTTTTACAGAGTGATATGTGGAGAGTATGTTGAATGTTTAGGCCCTGCATTTACTCACCATCGCTGGCTGTTATACGCGCTCCATATTTCACCGGCACCATAAATGCGGGTGAAGTATGGAGAAAGATATCGATGTCCTCCATTTTCCAGCTCCCTGCTTTCGCGCTGTGTGGCCTGTAAGGTATGAAATTGCAACTGGCTGTTTGGATCACTGAAGCACAAGCACCTCAGTAAGCACTGCTAATTGTAGTTGTATGTGCGGTAAGGGGGAATGGTCAGCAACTGTTTAAAAATATAAAAAATAAAAGGGAGAAAAAATGGGGGTGTAAAATGCAGTCATTTCCAGCTGAGCTAGCAGTTTGATATATACTGAATAAAAAAGTTCATATTTGCGTGAACGTTGGTAACACAAATGGCTCAGTGATGGAAAAAATGAAAAAATAACAAGCCAGCTAGAGAAATTGGAAATACCAGAACTTAACCCCTTAACTGTCACCTGCATTTTCTCACATTTGGCCTGGCCCTAATTAGGGCCCAGTAATCGTAAAGGGGTTAAATCGATTTGCAGTATGAACACGGGCGTCTACAGGCAGGGATTGGGGGGACATCATATCATTTGTCCCTCCCATTTTTTGCAATCAGAACCGTGATTGAAAATCAGTTCCTCTGTCTTTCATCTGCGTGTTCAAAGCTTAGTTGCCTGTTCAACCGCATGTTGAAGTATTCTTTCCTTTTCTTTTGAGTCGTTCAAACCCCCTCTCCACTTCATGATAATTTGTAACCTCCCTGTATGATAATCTGAAAGCCCAGACTGTTGTGATCCTGCATTTTCTGTCTTTGCCGTGCCCATGTCCCATGCCCCATGCTTCAAGTTTAAGTTCTGTGCCTGGCCTTGCGCTATGTTTTAGAGTGTCTCGTGTTTAGTGACCACTGCTTCGTCTGACCATTCTTAGATCATGTATTGTGTTATTGGTCATTATTTTTCATATTTTAGTTTCTTAGTCTCCTAGCCATGTTTTCAGTTCATAGCCATGTTTCATAGTTTCTATGTCATGTTTATTTTTCCATGCCTTGCACTTTGTCTCCCCCGTCTTGTCATGTGTGTATCTTTGCTCACAGTCCCTTGTCTTGCGTGCCACTCATTCGGGTGATTTATTGGTTTCTGGGTTTCAATCTTCTTTCTTTATCTCGTGTTCTTCCTTCCCCTTACTTTTACTATCTTACTAACACAGATTAACAGTTTATAATTTTCGCTAATTACTAACCAACACTAACCCTGTATATTTAGACTAACTTACTAACAAGCACTCGGGATTGTATAGCTGCACTTACTTATTGACGAACGATCTCTCAGCACTCGCCCTATTCTAGTCTCCGCCTCCTTGCCTTTCCCTAATTATCTCTGCTGCGATTTTCTGTGGGTCTCCACAAATACTTTGTGCTTTCCTTTCTCTAAGCTATGCACTCTAAACAGTCACTCCGGGACTGGAGCTGTTTGTCTGTCCATAGGTTTGTCTTGTTATCCCTGTGTGCGTTTTGGCTTTGGCCAAATTCATGTGATTAGTTTATTCCTAATGTGTCACTCCATGATTATTGTTCCATTGATTGCACCTGTGTTCCCTGATCATGTGTTCACCCGGATATGTATTTTAGATGCCTGTTTGATTCACTTCCTTATCAGATCGTTCTTCCGTGTTACCTGTGCTACGCTTCTTTCGCCTTGTTTCATTGTGATTTATCTTTCTGACTGGACCGCCCTAGAGGCCGAGCTTTGCCTATTCCCCGTATTTTTGCCGCATTCTTGTTTTTTGACCTCTTTTGTCTGACTATTATTTTTGTGATTGGTGCCCTGTGAATGACTCTGGATTTTGCCCATTGGACTCTGTTTTTGGATTGCGGACATTGTGCTGTTGCCAGCTCTGTTGGAGGGTTTCCCCCTTCAGAAATAATGCCTCCTTTTGTATTCTACTGGTTATCGCTATTGGTTCATTTTGTAAAACCCAACACAGTCACGAACCTACATATGTATGATCACTTGATTCATGTCAGTAGTGCTCATTACGATAGTTTCAATGCTTGCCACTGGGCGTCTGCAGATGGTCCGGTGAGAGACCTGGGCTTAAAAAGTCAGGAGATTTGCAACATCTACTGGTGGAAATACCAGTAGATACAGTATATGTATCGTCCCTGAAATCTATCAGCCCTAAAATAATGGAGAATATGGCTGAATGAATGGTAAACGCGTATCATGTCCATACAAGTTGCGGCAGGGTGCGAGTACATTGACTCGACCTCTGTATTAATATGTACAGTAGATTCTGATTAAATAAGTTAGCATTTTGGCTAACGTATTGTTGTACACAGAACACACAGTAGTTTGTAGCACTGCTGCTGATGTAGAGCTGTTCCTCTAGTTTTGGAATTGTATATCAAAGCTCGGGTTTCGATTTTGATCTTCATGCTGTCCATGTCCACCTGCTGCTAACACCGCTACTTCTATTAGTGCTCTTGGTAGCATATACAAACGGATTGACTGCAAGACAAAAGCCCTGAAAATCACTTTGGCCAAAGGGCCTGCTAATTCAGTGACTCCCTAATGTTGCAGTAGATTTACATAATATGGCTGGGCTGTGTGTGCAAGTCATTACCAGATTAATTGAAATTGAAGAACTGAAGCCTTAAATTCAGGGAGCTAGAGCACTTTTCTTCGGCTCGCTTATTTCCTGGTTAATTCATGAAGTGTACCCACAGCCCTATAAGCACAGGTGCTCGTTAGATTTGCATAGTAATATATATAATCTGCTGACAGCAGCTGGCGGATGGGAGGCCACCCGGAGGAGGGAGAGACATCAGGTGAGAACAATAACTTACTTTATGCTCACGGAACCAGCTGGAAAATATGTCTAGAAATGGCTGCAGTGAACTGGTATGTATTTCGATCATTAGATATCCAGAGAGATAACTCCAGGCGTTCTAAGGGCTGGAAATTGGCTGAAAAAGACGGTCTGAGTGTGGCTTTGTTTCTGGAATAAAAAACAACTCAGTCCTTGTACTCCTTTTTCTGTAAAACATCATGATGACAAATGGGGAAAGATAAGGCTGCCTGAGAAAATAAAAACATCGCAAAGTTCTCTCTGGTATCATTTGAGCTGGAGGACAATGATTTCACAGCAACCATGCATTTTTGCTCATCCTGAAATAAAAAATGTTTTGGAGGCTTGTAAAATACTTCTGAGAATCCCAGAAATCGCAAAAAGCTCAAATCTGAAGTTTCTCAGCTATAGTCCAAGGGTCAGTAAGTAGAGCTCCTATACCATGTATCACTGTATCAGTTCCACCACTAAACTCAGCTTGTTGTTTTTGCTCATTTGTTGTTGTTGGCTTTGATATTGCAGAAATGTGCAAACTATGTCGGTTTGAAAAAAGAAGCGAGAAGGAAATTTTCCCATTGAACCTGGTTTTAATGCCTCTGGTCAAATGACAGCTCAAACACATTAATAACTGGGTCTGTACAGCAACTTGTACTGAAAGACTGGAGCCGTGATGAATAACGCGGGCATAAATGCATCCCCACCCCCATCTAAAACCCAGTCGCACAGGCAGGTGACGCGATAATGGTGGGTCATCCATCATTTCCATTAACATTCAGAATCACGCAATTTAGCCGCTGAAATAACGTGAGGTGACTGTTTCCGTATGTCGTTAGCCTGAGCATTTTTTTGGGAAAATGATGATATATGCCGAGAAGCTATGCCAGGGATCAGTAATAGCTATCATGCTTTCAGATGCGCCACCGTTAAGGGTGGTAATTCTTTGTAGCAAAGGCCAGATAAAAACTTGATGACAATCACTTCTACAGGAAATTTTTGCGGAGGTTACCACAAAGCAATTTTAATACACGACCTTTATGGCAATCATCCGCGGCTTTGAACAGATCTGTTCGCTGTCAATTAGCGTAATTGATGCTAGACGGTTTACAACTTTCTCGCAAAGGGAGGGTGGTAATGAATGATATTTTCTTCTACTGTGACAGTTATTGAATCCATGAATTAATCACCACAGTCTAGTCAGGCCTGGAATAGGGTGCAAGTGGATATAGGCTGATTGTATGAGGTCTAATATGTGTCAGGGATATGTGTTTATCTGCATCTCTCTCTGCCAGGTTGGACTGGTCTTGGCTTTATCATTTGAAAGTGTGTGTGTGCGCGCGTGTGTGTGTGTGAAAGAGAGAAAGTGTGAGGATACCTTTACTGCATTCTTGCATTGAAGACTTGTTTATTTCAGTGTACTGCTGAATCAGTAGTTCTCTCAGCACTGATGATATTAGAAATTCTGTTGCTCATAAATGCAGGTGCGCAGTCCTTGTACCCCTGCCCTCGACTGACCTCGCCGAACCTCTCATTGCCCCACCTTCTCACCCGTCCCTCACACCAAACCCCACGGTGGTTGACACTTGTGAAGGAGACTGTAGAACTTGGCTGCTTAGCGCATGAATATTTTCTCAGAAAATGAGAAGAAAAAAAAACATTAATTGCATGAATGGTTCTTGTGAATAAATCTGTTTCACACAGTGTAGCGAGTCCTAATAGAGACGGTCACTGAACTGCCTCCAAATCCCTGTGCTTACAGCTTTATTTGCACGACGAGACAGCTACAGTTCATACCCTCCAGGCATACTTTTGGCTGTTGGATAAAATAAAACTCTGAAGCAACTGGCATTGGCTTTCAGAGATAAGCATCTCTTTGGTATATAGCAGTAATTGTACGGTGAAACGGAAAATCCAATGCGGTATTTCTCCGATGAGGATGGTAGCTCATTTTGTCTTGGCTCAGATGGTTTACGAACTGACTGCCTGTAAACATCAATCAATCAATCACTACCTATACAAATGAGGCTACTTGGTCGTTGATTACCTACTCTGTGAGTGTGGGACAGAACCTCAGACGATGCAACATCTTTTACAATGCCCGTCCTTGGAAGTTGAACCTCGCACTCTTCAATGATGCTGCACAAGAATGCACTCGGCACTGGCTAAAGTGCATTTGATGTCCTTGTGGACTCGCTAAGAAGAGGATAAAATCACGTGATCAAACTAAGATTGCATTGGAAATGGTCTGCCTGATACCGCACCACCACACCAATCTCTGTGTATACCATAAGTAATGAAGAATGCATCAGCATATATTTTCACATATTGTGTGCAGGACATTAAATACGCCAAGCACACAGTAGAGCACTTACCTCTCAAGTCTGGAATCACTGATAAATTCTTCGATTTAGTGCCATCATTTTGCAGGTGTGTTGAGCATGACCATAATATAAGACAGCTCTCTTCATTTCTTTACACCTGAGAATTCCTTCCCTCTAAACCTGTCATAAACCGTGAGTAATGTATGATAATATATGTAAAAACCTGGAACTATGATTATATTTTAAAGACATATAAAATATGTTGAATGTTTGATAAAATGTTTGCATTACCCTCCATACCATACTCATTTGAATATGTTTATTGTCGGCATTGGCATCGTAATCTCAAAATAGCTATTAGATCACACGCTTCAGAGTGACAGTGACTTATTATTTGTCACATGGGTCACATATTTTATGCACAATAAAAACAGCATATTATTTTCTGGTGGTTTTCCTTTCATATCTCATCATGCATGACTTTATTCCACGGGGGAAATCTTGTGCGGGGTGTACTGAAGCTGACTGATGCTGTGTGCTTTGTCGCAAAAGACAGGGAATCCCGTCAGCTATAAATATGCTTTAAAGGGTACGCTGGAGATTGTACTGGCATTGAGGCGGCTTCACTAAGTTTAGCCAGTGGCTTTGATGCGAAGACAATGGAAATGCGGTTTTGACCCACGACAATAATGAAGCTGACTCACAGGCTCCTTTTAGTGTGACTTCGGGCCTCTGGTGCCACTGTGCCACAAGCTATTAATCTTCAGCTGGTGTGATTTATTATTCATAGACACATGCAGACTTACATGTTATGTGCTGCTCAGTAGAATGGGAGAGAAACAGAACACTAAAAGTGTTATTCTCCTGAAAGTAAGGTGTATTTCCTGTCACAATGGATGATGGCTCAGCTGAGGAGAGCTTCAAAGGTAGGTGCCTTCATTGTCTTCCTTTTTATGCAACAAGGTTTTGCTTAACATCTCCGAATACCTCTGGTTTGTAGGAAGGAGTCAAATACAGCACATTTGCACTTAGCGATGCAGTTTGTCACAGTGTGCATGTAACCATTATTTTTCAGGTTTACATTGGAAAACGTTTCTGATGGTACCTAAAGAAACCAAGCCAGACATGCAGCCTTTTTACCTCTGCTGAGGCCCTACATGAACAAAATCATGTTGGGAAGGCGGAGTCAGGAACACTGAGGACCACACACTAGTCAGACCAAATATCACTGAATCATTACTTTGCTTGACAGTGTGCCATGCGCATAAAACCCCATCATTTTTCATAATGAATTTTGAAGTCTTCTCTTGTCTTTTGTGTGTTTGATATTAAACATAAATTACATATCTATAATATATTAGAGGTCGATGTATGTCTGTCTGTGTGTGTGTGTGTATGTACACGTTTTTCTCCTACATTTTCTCCTCAACCGATTATCATCAAATTTGATGTGAATATCCACTGGACACCAGGAAGGACTTGACGTCCCCGGATTTTTGAAAAACGGTCATGCACGCCAAAAAAAATGGCAATTTCACTCCAGGTAGCGGGTAAACTTATATAACCTGATGCGCATAGCAATATCTGGTTGCACCGCTAGGAGCCGCAGTGTCCTCACGAACGTGCGTTGAGGTACTATTTGCGATTGGGCTGAGGGAGTAATAAGAGAGCCTGCACGAAAGCCAGACTTTTGAGAGGGCACCGCGTTCGCCCACGAATGCAGCATTCTGATGATTCGAACTTGACAGCTCCCAAATTCAAATTTTACAGTTGAACACTTGCAGGGCTGGCGTTACACCGGAAAATTTGGCGGGAATTATTCACAAAATTTAGTCCTGGCTGATTCTAGATGGTTTCCCTTGATTAACACATTTTCCAATTCAAGAATAATCGTGTGGCAATTGAAGACACGGCTTCTCTCCCTCATGCGATCTGAAAGCAACAAAATAATGGGCTACAAAGCGGTAGCAGCTAGTCTATAATATATTTGGTCGATGTCTGTCTGTCTGTCTGTGTGTATGTACACATTTTTCTCCTACATTTGTCAACCAATTATCAGCAAATTTGGTGGGAATATCAAATTGGACACCAGGAAGGACTTGACGTCGCCTAATTTTTGAAAAAGGGTCATACACGCAAATAAAATGGCAATTTCACTCCGGGTAGCGGGTAGCAGCTTATATATATATATATATATATATACATTACTTTAAATGGAATCGACTTTGATCTTGTGCTTCGTTTTATACACGTTTTCCCGTGATTCAGCAGAATATACACGGGATCTCCTGAAGCCCAGGGATCTTTACTCGAATGTAGAAGTAGGCCTGAAGTTCCTTTGGTTTGTACAAAGTAGTTATATTCGACAAACCCACAAATGGAATCAACTGAGTTGAACAGATTAACGCAAATACACAATACTATCATAGGGTGATGCAAATGTCGAGGGGGGGGCTAACCTGTGATGGATTACCATTCTGTTCAGGGTTATCAATACTCCTCGCTTCATGCTGCGGAAACCGGAGGTAAGCACTGGCCTGTTATGCTATGGTGGCTTAGGGCAGACTTCATCATTATAATGGCTTGCCAAAGACCCAAAGTGTGAAGTTAAAGGAAAAGTTATTCTCTGGGAAAGTCTTCTGTGTGAAAGCAGGTCTTGTTTCATGGTTGTTGGTGCTCATAATGTGAACACTGTTACAACTGCTACCATTCCAAGAAGCATCAGCAAGCAATAAGCAATGACATGGAGATCAGAATAGTTTGTTGGAAAATAATCACTACTATGTGAATAAAAACCAGGGTGTGTAATATATTTACATATAATGGCATCTCTTCAGAGACATGGAAAATATAAAAAATGAAATGTGAGAAATATTAACC
The DNA here is from genome assembly GCA_029721435.1 of Gymnothorax reevesii. NCBI lineage: Eukaryota > Metazoa > Chordata > Actinopteri > Anguilliformes > Muraenidae > Gymnothorax > Gymnothorax reevesii. The sequence goes on along the minus strand of CM056574.1, from coordinate 22,191,209 downwards.
ATTGTCTTTGTTTTAGAAACACCAGGTGTGACATGCAATCATGTACAACGTATGTAAGTCCCCAAGCAGGTCTTGCGTCGAGTTTAGCAATCACTGAATAGCTGAAAATAAGCAAGGGTGATAGTGGTAGAAAGCAAATGCATTTGGTATAGGTCGTGTTATGTCATCGTTGCTTTGAATAATAAAGTAGTTATTCACGTGAGAAAAGAGGTGAGCGGTGCTTCAAAGATTTAACAATGTAAAAAACCAATGCTTGTTTAAATTTGCCTCTTAATGGCCTGTTGTCATTAAAGCACGATACAGGCAACCATTATATCAATCAGAAACAATTCAAAATTTATCCTTTATTTTCCTGATTTCCCAAATGAACATCAGCCTGCTTCACACTAAAAATGTCAGCATAAGTCATCAAATCCTCTATTTAAACTTATTTTTTTACAATGTACTTACAATTTTTAACTTGAATTGGCAACTCAATGTTGAAATGATAAAAGGCGCAATACTTATCTAAAGTGCACAAACTCCGATTGGTGAAAGCATTCTTTGCTTCATCAGTGTTAAAGCATTAAAAACATGAACAAGCAATTGAGTACAGACCTTGATATTCTAGCTAATACCTTATTGGCTCCCTGTACCTTCCAGAGGATTGCAAGGCTACTAGATTTGATCACCCCTACCGTAGTGTATGTTGTCATAATTTTGGACATTGCTCCCGAAACAGCCTTATATGATTTTTGTTTTTGTGACCAAATGCGCCTGCAATTCCAGCAGCTACTATTTCACCTGGCACAGGACACTCAACCAAGAAAGAGCTGCCGGTCACATGTCTTTGAAACAGACTCATACTTCTGTAGTTGTTATTTAGACTTAGCAAAGGAAAACAAAATGGGTCAGGTTTGAAAGAGGACTGTCACCGGGAGGTCTCAGGTCAAGGGGCTCCGTTCTAGAGCTGAAAAGCATCCGGTAACTTGTTCAGCGGGTGGTATTTACCGGAGGAAGAAAGACGACGAACAGTGCTGGAGCCGCGATAACGAGCTTATACCCTCCGCTGCCCTTCGCTGTCAGCTCACAGGACACCTCCGCTACGATTCAGCAGTGCTGTCTCCACCTGCTGCTGCTCATGGGGGGGCTCATGGAAGCCTCTATCCTGAAGCTCAGCAGGGGGGACACAACAGTTTCCGGGGGCCAGACAATCACCAATTTGGAGTTTAGGGCTGGTCTGTCTGGCTCATACTGCCAAACAGAGCCTGTAAACTTAGACTTTAACTGTGGAGAAGAGGGGGTCACACAAGAGACAGAGAGGAGATTATGAAGCAATTCAATCTGTCATTAAATAAAAAAAATTAGCAGATATTTTTCAAATAACAAAATGTATCAGTTTCAACATGTGATATATCATCTTTGTACTATTGTCGAATAAAAGTAAAGATCAAATTATTTGAAAATCATTGCATTCTGTTTTTATTTACAGTTTATACAGCGCCCCAACCTTTTGGCAAATGGGATTGTAGCTCTTTAATGGGAAAAATGTTTCTTTGGATGGGATATGAGAGTTTACTGACCCCCCCCCCCCCCCCATTCACACGACACACACACACACGCACACAAATGCAAAAAAAATAAATCAATAAAAAAGAGACGTATCTTACCATTGTGTGTTAGCTGGAGAGATGAGTGGAAAACACATCTTCACCATCTCAACGTTGAGACACAACCTCGCCCCACTCTGTCTGTTTCTGAGGTAGTCCATTTCACGCATTTTGAACACGCTCCTCAGGAACAGAATTCACTGGTAACTGGCGGTTCATATTCCCCAGTGGAGCGCAGGTAATTTGTGTGCAGTGTGCCGTGTCATGCCGTCATTGCAGAAGATGCGATTTTGATTCTGTGCAAACTGGATTTCCTTCACAGACAGAGATATTGAAAACAATACAGCTGCAAGCAGCAACAAGGGGGCCCAGCAGTCCAACAGGGCAGAGTCGCCGCGGCAACATGATCTGATCATGTAACAAGCATGGAAGTGTGGTAGTATCGAAAGTGCAAGAAATTTCGACAAAAAGGCGAGATCCGGCTATTTTTTGTCTCTTTACGATTGCTCAATTTAGCTTGACATTACAAGTTGGCTCGTCTCAGCCTTAGAAACTCTTATAGTATTACCTGACACAGCAATTTGTTTAAAAATTTAAATTTGTTAAGTTAAAAACAATAAGGCCTCTATCTCGCTCCTGGCACAAAGAGTGACACTAATAGCTTTACTAGTTTATGTACAGTGCTGTGAAAAAGCCTTTTTTTTTTTGCAAAATTAACATACTTAAAGGAGCACTATGGTGTCGCATACAAAAGGCCTATTGTATTATTCTGAACCCATGTGAACTCTTCTCAGCCAGTATAATTTTCAGCAGTACGCTGATAAATGAGTTATTGTAGTCCAAATTGCCCACAGGCACCTAATTATCACGCTCATGTAAGCCGCTATAATTGCCACTAGCACCAACGAGAGTGCACAAGATTCCCCGCGAGTATGATTTAAATCGGCACCTTGGCCATCACATTCATTCGTAAACAATAACACAAACAGTGTGAACAGAGCGTATAATTAGCGGCCGGAAATCATCAAATTTCGATCATTTGTGTTTCGAAAATCATTATGGATATGATTAAGGAACAAGGAAATGTGCCCTATTTGTTTGAGCCTATGCAGTTACGTTGCTTTTGGGATATAGCCACCTAGGCTGTGAGTATGCTAGCTAACATTAACTGAGGAAAATCTGTCATTGATCATCATATTAAAGCGATATGATTGTGTTTTTGCCCCAGCTTTACAAACTTAGCTAGCTGTAACATGCATGAACTTATCCAAGGCTTCGCAGCAGTGTTGTGCAACCCAAGTCTGCTTACGGATTTTTGAGACGTTAGCTAGCTTGCTAGCAAGTTTAAAAGCAATCGCTTAGGTACAGCTAGATAGCCAGTGAACCTATGGTAGCTAGGATGCCTATTGGAGAAGTTCTTACAGCTCTGATTTGTCACTTTACATGCCATTGCACACACAACCTCATTCAACATTGATTACCAGCTTATTTAACCTAAAGAACAGACTGACAGCTCAGCCTGAGACATGTTATTTCTTCTATGCGTACAATCACATATTAAACTGACGCTAGTTAAGGGGAATGTTTGTAATCATTGCAATGCTTAAGCGATGTGATTTGGTTTTTACCAGATATGGGCACGATTACAGATCTATGATTACGATTATGAAGCAGGATGATTACGATTACAATTACGATTATAATCGTAATTGCAATCGTAATTATTCTGCTTGATAATCGTAATCGTAGATCTGTAATCGTGCCCATGTCTGGTTTTTACCTTAAGCTTCACGAGCTAGCTAGCTGACAGCGATTGCTCTTGAGCTAGCCAAGTAGCAAGTTCGCCACCGGCCTCTCTTGAAACAGGCTCAATGAATGCCTATGATGCAGATCATGAACCGTCCGATAAATGTCCAGCTGGCAGGCTGCCGCTGTTCCTGGTTTAGTTGCGATTCCCAAGCCACATAGCAATGGGAGAATTTTTGACATATTCAAAGATCAACTTTACGTCCAAATTGCTTCAGTTTGGATGTAAATAGTCATTAAAATCACCTTTTCCCCAAGTTTGCTATGCAGAGCAAAAGACGTGTAAATTTTGTCCACCAAATTCTGTCTGTATTCGCACCAAGCTCAAACATGTGCAAATCAGTTTTTTCGTGCAGTGAGATGGTGGATCTTTAGACGTTAACATTTTATTACAAAGCTAAATGTGAACTCTAATGAAGACACTGAAATTGTGCATTCACAGACACTTTTGCATTCAGAAAAACTCTCTCCATTGGTTTTCTTGAATTAATTGAAAGTCATTTTAACACATTGGCTTTTTTTCTCAGAAACTTGAGAACTTATTTCAAGCTTCAATTAGATATGTGGGGGAAATGATAACGGCGGGATTGAGTTCCATGTAATTTTATTCCTTGAATCAGCCTGTCAAGTGAAACAATCTTCTGTTAATGGAAGAGAGGAAAGGGGCGATCAGAGCACGTCCTACATCAGAGAGAGACTGTTCTTTCACATAATTGATATATTTTTTTCTCACTCATAGGGCCAGAAAAATTAATTCAAATTTGAGAGCGAAAAAAAAACTTGTGCTAAAACTCATGCTCCACCAAGACAACAAATCAAGTAAAATGATTATATGTGACAGATGCCAAAGGCTATGGATAACATTTGAGTATTACTGCTATCTTCTTAGCAGCGAGTGCCGGTCACCGGGGGTGGCCTGCTATTGAAAGGAAAGCGGTGGGGATGGGGGGTGTTGAGAAATTTCCATGTCCAGATCTCAAATGAAAAAGAAAAAAGCAATTATAGTTTTCAACCATTACATCACTGGTTCAACATCATCCTATTCGTTTGGAGTTTTTTTCCCCTTTTTCCCTTTGAATCGGATCTGTGGGATGAAATGAACATGAACCAGTTCTGTTCCTTCTCTCCATCACTCTTGTTCTCTCCCTCCTCTTCCTCCTTCCCCCCTGCCCAACTTTTAACATTTTAAATATCTGCTTCCACTGTTTGACCTCTGGAGGTTTGCTAATGGAGTCAGTCAGGGCTGCACAGCTGCTTCCTCATGACTTTACATGGTTCTTTGCTTTATTTAAAAAGAGGAAAGAACTGAACAGTTTTCATTTTTTTCTCTTCACTTTCCCTTTTCCTCCAGCAGTGAGCTTCTCAAACGAGGATGGCGAGTGATCTCCGCTCAAACGTCGTTTCACTCTTGCCGGCTCATATTACACCCGCGATCACCGAGCGCCCGAAAGCCCCTCGCTTTGTACTTTGCAAATTTGTACCACTGAAAAGTAAAAAGCAGAAAATGCCTGTTAGCAGTTTTCTCTGCTAATTTTGACTGGCTTTGAAAATCCTTTTGACCCAAAATGGCACCTGGCCTCACACTGTTTCCCCCCAGGCCCACAATAAAAGCTTGTCCCTCATTCCTGGAACAGTATTTCATGTTACTGGGGCATAGGGAGGGCATATTTCTGTCTGATTCGTCGCATGCTGCCATGTTGCTTGCAACACAAGGTTATTCATTCACCTGAACCAGCATAAACTTGTCTGAGATGAAAACAAGTTAAAAATAAGCGGTCATTTCCTCAGTTGCAGATACACAAATATAAACACACATGGTTATGTACCCATGCAGCCTCAGACAGTCACAAATGTGAGCGTAATTATGAAAATTTTCTCACATTCAGACACGTACGCACACACACGGACCTAATGCAAAGTGCGAACGGCGGCTGCATGATGGGTAATTATTATGCGTGATGAGCAGATCATGACAGGCTCATCTCTCAGTGCTCTTAATTGGACCCCAGGCCTCGCGCGTCTCAGTCTCGCTGTGTCCTCAGCCTACAGCTCATTGTTTCTGTCACAATTATACGGCCTTTGAAATCTAATGGTTATCTCATTCTACGTGCGCGAAACGCCATGCGGAAGGATAAGGTTAAATGTGTTTCGAAGCTCACTTGAGCATCTTATCACAACAGCCTTGAGGGAGGATGGGGGTGGTGGTGGGTTATGCTAAAGAATCAGATGCTGCTGTTCTCCACTATTGGTTCCTGCAACACACTGTGCTCTTTTCTTCAATGGGTCCTGGGTAAATGCTCCACACATTACGGCCAATCAAGAAAAAGCTTTTACCACCAGGACTGTGACAACTTGTGTGGGTGCGTGCGCAAGACTCACAGCAAGAGGTCAAGGGTCGCCCACAGCCCAGCGTGAAAACTCCCAACTTGCTGGGTGGCTGTCAGAAGAGAAAATTAAAAGACACTCGTTAAAGTGGTTTGTTACATGTTGACTGATTGGATTCAGGTAGTATTAATACAAGAACCCTGACTGACGGTTTCCCATTTACTGAGGTTTCTCATGCATAAAATGTGGAAAGAAATATGGAGAGCTGCAGTGATTCAGCCGCAGCGTTTTTCACGCAAAGAGAACAGCTCTCAGGGGCCAAAGCAACTAACCACACAGCTATTAGCCTTCACCCTGCCAGGGAATTACAGTAAATAATGCTTTCGCTTACAGTTGTCCAAAAAAAAGAAAATAAAAAACAGTAACATCGCCCATTTTCTTGTGTTGTACTAGGCAAAGAGCTTTTCCATAGACTCAGTGCTTCGCTTCTCTGTCATGAGAGTGAAGAGTTGTGGATACAGTCTTTTGAAGCTGTTGACTAATTTGAAACAAAAATCAGAGAGGGAGTAACATTCAAAACAATACAAACAATGCAAGAAAAAGATCAGAGCATCACACTGCACTTCAACTTCCTGCTTTGACATACAGTGCAGAGATAGAGTGCAGTTATATCAGCCCCTCTTGAGTCGACTTGACATTCAAAATGAAAACTACGTTCAAGGAGCTGTTGTAACAGGGGATGATCCCATTAATCACATGACCTCTGGCATTTAACTAATTGGAAGCACATTATTTTTGAAACTGGCACGGGCGTAAGGACTTGACAAAATGCCAGGGAGCCAAGTACAGGCAAAAAGTTTCAGGTTTAACATTTGAAAAATGGCAGCTACCAGTGGCGGCTCGTGAATTGGAAACAGGGGAAGCCCAAACAATCCCTGAATGTTAATGATTGTTCATCACCTGTTTTCAATCATTCATTTAAACAGTGGAGGGTCGTCGGCCGTAACAATGTTAAGCCAAAACCTCGCCCTTCAAAGCTTAATGACTCAAACCTTTCGCAGTTTACTTTTCTTGATCAGAAGTTGCTCATACGAATTGTTAGAAGAACAGTGAGTTGAGTCAAATTTATTTTCGATAGCATTGTTATACATTGCACCAAGAAATTGAGGGGTTTTCTTTCACACATAAATTACGACATAAATTATCATAGGCCTACGCTATAAATTCCGCGCTCAAGAAGCTCACGAAACGGCATAGATGCGCAAATTGATTAGTGAGGCTCATTAAGGAATAAGCTGTGCAACATCGCATTCTTTTCTTCTATATTAAGATTGTAGAAAATGGACTGTCGTGGCTTCTTGTGAAAGAAGCTTAGCAAACTAATTTATAAAGACGTGTTGATAATTTGCGTCGTCATTTGCTATCGAAAATAAATTTGATTGTCCTTCAACCAATTCGTATGAGCCACTGCTGATAAAGAAAAGTGAACTACGAAATGTTGAAGTCATTAAGCTTTAAAGGGCGAGGTTCTGGCTTCCCTTTGTTGCGGCCGACGAGCCGCCGCTGACAGCTACAATTCTAGATGCCTTGCAGCCACATAATAATAATATTTTTTTTTTTTTTAAAAAGATTAAAAAATGAAGAGTAAAGTGTCATGGTTGAATGACCATCCCTGGGCTTACTTGCGTCAAGTGCTTATGTTTTGTTTGAGCATGGAAGCCTAATGGTCTATTTCAAAAGCAGATCTTTTGGTGGAGCAGTTGTCTCATGATTTATAGTTATTTTATTCCCTCTGCATCAAAGAAGGTCTTTTTTTCTTTCCAAAATTCAGTGTTTAGCTTGTTACAGCAAAAGTAAAGCTGGGGAACAATATGGTCCCAATCAGACACAATCTCCCTGACCACTCCAGTGTCGTTATCTGACTCGCAGTTCTGGTGGCCCCCAGCTGAATCAGCAAAGTGGTTTGTTTGAATCTTTTGTTCAGGTTCACTCAGCGCTGGAATCCAACAAGGACGCCTCTCAAAAGTGAAACATACACTCTGTATGTTTTAAAAATCATTATTCTGGCAGATAGATTCATTCGGTTTGGGGGCTCCGATGTTCAGGCCAAATCCCTCAACTAAATTTCAAGATGAAACAGTTTAACTTGTTTCTGTTCCACTTGCGTGACTGTAGAGGAGATGAATCTTTCGTTCCTGCTGCTCATGGTATACTAACATAACATTTTTTTTCTTCTTTCCTGTACTCTATAGATGCCAAACTGTTGCCCTCTTTGCTCTAAACATCTTTAACTTGGGCAACAGACACATTGTACACTATTTATACTTCCTCTCATGCAGCAAAAAGCCGAATTGAGCCTCAAAATTAGGCTGCATCTCACTGCAGGGCGCACTGGTTCATCTAACATGAAATGAGCTCACCAACTTGACCAAGAATCCTTCACTAAAAATGTGAAAAAGTTTAGCTGCGTTGAAGCAGTTTGTCAGTGTTTGGAGTGTGTTACTGCTGTCTGTCAGTGTTTGCAGTTTGTTGCTGCAGTATGCCAGTGTTTGAAGTGTGTAAGTGCTGTATGTCTGTGTTTGCAGTGTGTTGCTGCTGCATGTCAGTGTTTGCAGTGTGTTGCTGATCTTTGTCAGTGCTTGCTGTGTGTTGCTGCTGTCTGTCAGTGTTTTTAGTGTGCTGCTGCTGTCTGTCCGCATTTGCAGCGTGTTGCTACCGGATTTCAGCGTTTGCAGTGTTCAACTGCTGTATGTCAGTGCTTGCAGAGTGTTTCTGCCGTCTGTCAATGTTGATGTATACTGTATTTTTGAGTGCGATTGCATATGCTTGTGTAAGGTTGCGTGTGTGTGTGTGTGCACATTCCAGCGTGTACGTGTTGGCGCGCATGCATGTGTGTGTATGCGCGTGTCTGCTTGAGTGTGTGTTCGTTTGCAGGTGCATGTGTGTGTTTTTGTGCATGTGGTGTATGCAGATGTGTGTGTGCGCGTGTGTGTGTGTGTGTGTGTGTGTGTTTGCGTACCCAAACCAACCTCTATCCACAGACCTGTCACATCACATAAGAATGTCACAGGATACCAGCTCTGCCTCAGATTTTCTATTCCTTCTCACTTCTTCTCTCAGTCATCAGCAGCATCGCTGCATTTCTCACTTCCCTGTCTCCTCTGACGCTCACATTTTTCTCTGCTCTAACACTGCTGGCTGCTGCCTGTGAAGAGAGTGAGAGGAGCTTTTCACTCGTCTGACAGAAAGAGTAAAAGCCCAGATTCCCTCTGAGTACTGGTCAGCCTTTTTTTTCCAGTGTTTTCCACTGAAGGCTTTTACCACACGAGGCGCCAGTTTATGTTTCATGTTGTTTCCTCGTGTTCGGTTTCATCCTCCTTCATCCTCTTGGTTTCATCAACGTCTGTCTCACATCCGCCGAAGCCTGCAGTCCAGCACAAACTGCCAGCCATTTTTCTTTCTTTTTTTTTAAATAAATTGCCTCCAACTTATAAACTGTAATGATGATTATTTGAAAACCAGTGTATAGTAAAACATGACTCCAAAGCTTGACCCTCATTCATTATTCATCAGCGACACAGAAAGAAGCACAGGAAAGTTTCTACTTGTTTCCCACAGTATTAACATTTTTTTTTGAATACTCACACTTAAGGCAAATGTGAGGATTTACGAAATGGACCACACGTGAGAACCAGTAAAATGCAAAAAGGAGGCTTTATTTCTGAAGGGGGAAACCCCCCAACAGAGCAGGCAACAGTACAGAGTCCATAATCCAAAATCAGAATCCAATGGTCAGAAAAAAAAGGTTCAAAACACAGGAAGGCGGCGAAGTACAGGGAGTCGGCAAAAATCGAATGTCTAGGATGGTCCAGTCAGGAAGATAATCACCATGGGTACAAGGCCAAATGGACGTGGCACAAGTAAGCAAAGGAAAACGAAAGCAGTGCTGTGAGGAGACATGTAATATACGTTTCAGGGAGGTCAAATGATAACAGAACACTTGTGGAAGCAGTGAGACTGATTACAAGGGAGCAACACATTAGGGAGAACCTAATCATGGGACAAACCTATAGACAATAGCACAGCTCCGGTCAAGGAGTTCTACCATGCACAGATAGTAAGAGAAAGGAAAGCATAAGGTGTGGAGATTCCAATGGAATGCAGCAGTGAAGATTAGGGAGAGACAAGAGGCGGAGACTAGAATAGGGCTGAGAGCTGAGAGCTAGTTAATCAATTAGTAAGAGCAGCTATACAATCCCGAGTGCTTGTTAGTAAGTTAGTATTATATACAATGTTAGTCTTGGTTAGTAAAGTATAAAAAAACAGCAAACTGTTTGTATGTGTTAGTAATATAGAAAAAGCAAGGGGAAGGAAGTAAACGATTAAAACCAGAAATCATTAAATCACCCAAAGGAGTGGCACGCATTACTGGGGCTGTGAGCAAAGACAAGACCAAAGACAAGACAGGGGGAGACAAAGTGCAATGCATGGAAAAATCAAAACGTAGACTGGAAAAAAACTATGGTTATAAGTAAAACCGAAACTAAGACAATGCATGCACAAATAAGCAACCAAAACACAATACACATTTCTAAAGAATCGCCAGACATGGCAAGGAATCAAAATACACATATGGCAGTCAGAACACATGGCAAGGCAGAACCGGAATCACAACAGCAGCATGTTCCCAAATATTCCATTAAAAACTCCAAATACTTAGATAAACAAGATAACATTGTGACGCTGTGCTTGGTGGGTTGGAAAGGGTTGGACATTTGGACTGCAGGAGAGCGATTGTTATAATTGGATTGATGAGGGAGATGCTGCCTCATATTTACACACCGTGCTTGTATTTACGAGAGCAAGCCTCATCCGGGGATGGTTTTTGAATAGTTTGGGAAAGTGTGGTTTTAGCCATATTTAATGGATGACTGTATGCCGCTATTTTGCAGTCCTGATAATGAACAATGAAATTACACAATACCTTAATAGTGCGACTCGCTTCTTAAATGAGGGACATGCCAGGGACAGGTCTGTGACGTTATTTTATAGGATGGAGGCGCCTTCCTCATTTAAGAGGGGTCATTCCATATGAAATCATCCAAGCTCGTTCCGTTCTCATTTTATGGGCCCCCAAAAAAGGGGGCGTGGCCCACGTTAATTTGTATCCTTATTAGTTCATTGGTTATAACCCTTTGAAAATGGTCACAAACTATGGCCAGAGGGTTAACGTGGGCCACGCCCCCTTTTTCGGGGGCCCATAAAATGAGAACGGAACGAGATATCAACTTGAAACCACCTGCAATTTAATTTGCTCATCACAGGCAACAAAATATTACCACATGAAGCATTTCTGAGACCATCAAGACAGGAGCTTGGGTGATTTCATATGGAATGACCCAGAGACATCAACCCTATAAAACGTGTGGACCCCTAAAGGTGCATAAAATGCAGTTGCTGTATTCAAGCCTGAGGAACTTCAGGTTGATTTCAGATTCTAAAAGAGAGTCCAAGGTTTCCAACTCTCCCAACTACAGTATGTCCCGCTGAACTCAAGGGGAATGTATATCAAAGATCTACATCTAGATATTTTCCATTTGATGTTCATGGTGTCGTGGGTTTGAATTTTTCCCTCAATAGAAGTGTGATGTAGCTTCAGTGAAGCACTGCAACTTGCATGTACAGAAATTGTATGTGAGACTGTCCTGCAATATGGAAAAACTACTTTTTCTGACTTTGATACTACTTAGGGGAAAATGTAAGTGAAAAGTTAGTCTTTCAGGGGTTAAGTTCATATTGTTTTACTGAAAATTTTCCAAAAGTAACCCTGGAGGCCATGGTAGAGATGGGAAGAAGAACTCACCACTGCGCGTGTTAATTGGCGTTTACACAGCCGACGGAGGTGAGAGCAGAGCGCCATATTTTGCGAGAAGTGCTCGCTGGAGATAACTGCTTGCTAATTACATTGAGTCAGGATGTCCTATTTGTGAGGGTAAATTAGTCAGTATTAAAATGTTTGAACTTCAGCAATGGTCTCCATGGCTTTCTGCACGCCCCGAGGCCTGAATTCTCACCTCGGGCAGACATGCATGAGAAAACAAACTCACACGCACTCTGCATTTGGAAGCGCACTTACAACATCAGCCAACAGTAACACAATTATTCGGCAACACAGCTAAAAATCACCTCCAAAATGCAAGAGTACCAGAGCTAAAGAGGTGACAACTATTTTTGCGCTCACACAAAGCTGTACAATTCTTGTTTAGAGCAAAATATGAATGTGCATATTCTGCACATTCAGTTGTTCACTTTCTTTCTGCCACTGGCTTCTTGAAAAATTCAAGATCACAGTCATTACTACAAAAAAGGCACTTAGATGAAGCGAAAGCGAAGTGAAATTATTTGAATCAAACTGAGAGTTCGTCAAGTGCAGGGCTTTGTCTAAAATTATACATTTCTTATTTAATGGACAAGATGCAGTGAGCTTCAACGTATTTCTAGAAAATAGAAAACCGTAGAGTCGAGCGCAGTAAAGTTCTGATTCAATGACATTTTCATTTCATGGAAATGAGAAGTCAAATTTCCTCACAGGGAGCGTATCAGTAAAAATGGGTGTCATTAAGGCTCAGGGCTTAATAATTCCAATCAGGGATGATTGAGTACATCAGAGAGGCCTTTGTTAAAGACTGCGAGGAAAGCCAGCTCACCAGTCTCTGCTCTCTTCAGAAACGCCCTGCTGTAACTCCTGTGCAGGGTGCTGGTCTGTATCTCACAGTACAGACAATAAAACTGAACATTACTTTCATTCAGTGTTAAATTTTGTTGAAGGACTGTCTATATTTACAAAAAACCTCTCCTATTCTCCTGTAAGGTGGGTATTGTCCTCTTATTTGCCTTCAGAGAGTGGCACACTGTACATATGAAAATTGTTTTCATTTTAATATAGAGAGAAAGAGAAGAGAGAGAATATATGAATACTGACAACTATGTCATTCATTGTAATTGTTTGAACTGCTGTTGCTGCATTTGCTGTATGCTTCCGCAGTACTTTGTGAATGTTTGGTCGGTCCAATAAAGCACATTTGAACTGATTTGAATTGAACTGAGAGAGAGAGAGAGAGAGAGAGAGAGAGAGAGACTGACTGCGGACAGTTGATGATATAGGTTATAAGGGAATAGAGCAGTAAAAAATCTTGATGCCGTCAACCGTGCCCAAGAGTCTCTCTTTCAGACAATGGAACAGGTAGCTACTTGTGAAAAATAAAGAAATAGATGAAACTTCCATCACCAGGGAAGCTAAAAAGGGGAATGTCTCCTTCAATTACAGTTGAATAATGCAGACGAGCGAAGGCTGGGAGTGCACCGGCGAGACAAGAGGAAATGAATTACTCAGGCCCGTCAGCAGGCGCCGCTTACCGCGTATCCACTCCGCTGCGATAAACATGACAGTCCCGGCCCAGTGATTAATGGTCCCGCCATTAAAATGATGCTCATTATTCCCCACAGATATCCCGCAGCTCGTTAATAATGCCTGTCAATGGTGACCACCTCCCCCTTTCTGCGTTTCGTGTCGGACACCTCGCTCGTGACCCGTGTCTGGCTCATTAAGCTGAGGAGGGCAGCCGTGCAAACACCTGTTGGGGTGCGTGTGGGTTCGGCCGAAATATTGAGAGAGAACCTTGAGTTCAGCTGCGGTCCTTCGATGTTTTAACTGGTAAATATGGTAGGCTTCAATGCTTCTCCAATATCACTTTGACCATTCGTCATTCTACAATATGAGACCGGAGCTGTGCTTTAAACTCCCAAATGAAAAATGCCTCTCTGTCACTGCTCAGGAAAACATCAAATTGATAAATTATGCATTTATACAATGGGCTACAGAGCGTGTCATACTTTTTTCTTCCATTTACGGTGAACCTGGTTCTGCATCCTGGTTCTTCAGCAGTGAATAAGAAGGAAGTCTTACGTCCTGAGCTGAGTGTTGAATGCTGTGCTAGTTCCTCTGCTAACTCAGAGCTTATGCGCTGAAGTGATGCAGTGTAATTGGTTGAGCAGCGTGCATTTAAAACACTGAATTGGTTCCAAGAGTGTGAATAAACTTCTTATTTTCAGCTGGGAAAAAAAATTAGTAAATACCTTCAATTAGGTTTGATGATTAGCCTCAACAAGGTTATTTCATTTAAGGGATAATCAACTCATAAGTGTGCATCACACAGTTTTAAGGCACGATGTGGAGGTGAATAACCACCTGACACGAAGCAGAGGGTGGTTGCCTCCATGAAGTACCATGGTGATTTGCCAGCAATATCAAATAAAAGCATTGAGAAGTTGTGCTCTGCTCTCGACAGTTGACAGTTTGACAGCGACGCTCTCTAACGTTGCTATCGTTACAGGTTTGCTAGCAGATGAATTTTGAATGGTGAAACTACGGTGGCAAAACCTGTGCGTTCCACGGTTTTAACGTATACCTGCCAGCCAATCAGAAAAGAGTTTTCACCCAGACCATGGTATAAGAACAAGTCAACATGGTCTACAACGTCCCCCGCCAATCGTGTGCTTCTTATTTTCATACTCTTTCAAGGCTTTAATGGTCTGAAGCTACACACCAAATTTGCTTGTCCTATCTGTAATAGTTTCTGAGAAAAGTTGTCCCCTTTCTCTCGGACGGACGAAAGGACGGACGGACGCAAGCACGGATGGATGGACGGAGGTCAAACCTATATCCCCCTCACACTTCGTGTTGGCAGGAGATAATAAACAATCTGGCCGCAAGGCCCACGGTCTCCCGTTGCCAAAATAAATATTTACTCTGTGACCTTAAAGGAGGTGAAAGTGGATATTTTGTAAAAGATGGCAAGGAACTGGATCCATAAAATTTGACCACCTGGTTAAAGAGAATGTGGAAAAAAACCACAGTGAACAATTTTGAGTTTGCGAATCAAGTTTGAAAAAAAAATGTGACGTAACAAAATTTGATCTGCCAATTGCAAGGTCAAAAAATAATTTGTCAAGGTCACTGATATTAAATTGGATAGTCTAATCTTCTTATATGCAGAATATGGGGTCTGCCATACATTTTCTTGAGTTATCGTGTTAACGCCACTTTTTGGACGGAGGGATGGACACACACACGCACGCATGGATGCATGCATGGGGTGTATTCCAATGTCTCCCTTTCGCCAGAGGCCATGGGAGACAGTAAGCCTCAACGCATTCTAATAAACTTCCCACTTCCACCATAAGATTTACCATAAAAAGCCCTTATGCCCTCAGGTTCTGCTGCCAGAGTGCAACTTTTCTCATGACTGCATAAAGGCATTTTTTATGCACATGCATCTCATTATTTCAGCCGGTAAAAATCTGATTATCAGAAATGTATTTATATTTTACTGGGCTACAGCAGCTCAACCTGTGTCTTGATTCCGTTTTCCGTCTGGATATTATCCTTTCACTACAAACACATTAGAATCATTAAGTATTTTGCTCGTGCCTAACCAGCAACCGTCTGGTCGTGGTAACAACTCATTAACTGATACGCCACACCGCTCAAGACTATGTGGAGAATGCCAATGAAAGGGCCCTGTGGCCCATGAGAGGAAGTGCGTGCACGCCGACAGCCACATTGGCATCCTGCCAAGCTGATCCCCCCGGCGACGGCTTTATTTTCATTTACAAGGGGGTCTTGGCTGTTGTCACCTATCGTCACCTGTGTCTCAGTGAAACCTAACAAAAGACTGGAGCTGCATCTGAATTCTCTTAAATAGTCGACCGGTCCTCTTTCCTCTACACTTCTCATTTATCTCGATAGAAGAAGTCACACAGGTCAAGAGAAAGCTGCGGCGAGATTATTAAGGTACCCTGGCACCTTCCTTTAGTGCATTATGATCTTTCCACCAATAAATAATGACATGACAGATCCAACAGGAAAACTGTGACGATGACATATCCATTGCATCTGAAAAAGATTGCGGTCCTCAATCTGTATGATTCATCTCCTCCAAGACTGGTTCTGTGTTTCTTTGCTGGAATGAAGCAACAATGCCTCCTTCCAGCTTTTTTCCTCTTTTCCTTCATGAAATAGACAATTTGGACACTCTTTGTAATGGCTACCAAACTATTTCCAGTTCATGTCTATTATAAAGGAAGGTTCCTTGCTCCTTAGAAAGTTGGGCTGAATCCTGAGGCTCCAACACTCTGGCTCCCTGAAAAGATGACTATTACTCCCCCTGCCCCATTTGTATACTGGGTCCCATTCGTGCAACAGTTCAACAGGCTG
This sequence comes from Gymnothorax reevesii, assembly GCA_029721435.1. Lineage (NCBI taxonomy): Eukaryota > Metazoa > Chordata > Actinopteri > Anguilliformes > Muraenidae > Gymnothorax > Gymnothorax reevesii. The sequence continues at coordinate 22,175,213 of CM056574.1, read as the reverse complement.
GTCAAACTCCAGGCCTGAAGTACCACAGTTTCCACGCGTTTCTTTTTTTTTGTTTTTGGTCTGCAAATTGTCAATGCCTTGAGAACAAGGTGGGCAGACTCATTTGCCAATTAGTAATCTTACCAAATGACTTAGTGTGGAAATGCATCGAAAACCAGCAGACAAAATTAACATCCAGGACCGTAGTTTGGCACCCATGTGGCAGGCTATAATGGCTTCCTTAAGATGAAAGGGTTAAAACACTTCATAAAACGGTTTCTGACCGTCCAATGATGCACGACGGTGCCGAATGGATGGGGGTGCGGGGTATAGGAGGGTTTCAGTTAATTTCAGCACTAAACTCGCGCTGAACTTTATTTTTCCTCTCTATCTATTTTGGATGTGTTTCAGACACCTGGGCACATTTATAGTTGATTCATTAGAGACTTGGATTTAAGCAGAGAGATGCAGTGATTCCATCCCTCTCTCTACTTTTGAAGATGCTGGGTGTCTTGGGAAAAATCCCAATGTCTAAATTAGGAAACTGGAACCGCGGTTTGTTTACCGTACAATTACAATCTACGGATATTGTACTCTCTGGCTCTCCCTGTATGTGGGTCCTTTTAAAGTGGGTGCAGATGTGCCCAATTTACAGTATAAAGTATTTTAGTAGTTGCTGGCAATCAGTTGCATTGGTGGCAGTACGAAAGCTCGCCAAAGACATTAAGAGGCAGTAAAACAAGTAATGAAGTGAAAATTAAAGGCGTAAATGTTCCACACCTTACTGAAATATGAGTAGTTTTAGTCCGCGTCATTAACCTCCAGTGGCACAAAGACAGATATTTAATTGTCAAAAAATCGGTTATTTTTAAGGTCAGTGCCCTAAAGTTTGGATACAATGAATTTCACCAAATAAATAGGCAAACAAGTTATTTTCATTTCTGACAAAGGATGTTGAATCAACCTACATTGGTGCAAAGAAGACTGAAAACAAAATAGTAACAATGAACTCACATGTGCAGTGCATCCTTAAAAACTCCTAGATTCACCAATCCTCTTCCTCCTTTCACCACTGTAGAACTCACGCAGCTTGACCAACGGCAAAAGAGCCAGGAGTGACGGTTTACACGTGTAGATTCCAGCTGTTATGAGGCAATGGAACGTGTCAATTAAATCTTTCATGCCCGTGTCCCGCCTTGGACCCAGCCTGAGACTTACCTGAGGTGCCCTCAGTAGTTCTCTGTTCGATAACGGGGCTATGCTGAAATCACGCAATCATCTGACTTAATGACAAGCCGTCACTGGGGCAGTACCCTAAAAGGTACTGCCGTTGTACCTGAGAAGTGGGTTTTTATTTGTTTTGGAACATAAAGGTGCCTTTTAGACCCTAAAAAGGTTCAAACAGGTACCTTGAGATCCTATATTTAGCCCTAAAGGGTACATAATACCTTGGGAAACAGAAACGGACTCCTGCTGTACCCCTATTTCTGAGAGTGCAGGTAGGCAAGAGCTTAAATCTAACAAATCAACATTACCCCAATTACAAGTTACACGCAGTTTAGAAAATGAGAGAAAAGTCATACCTGGCGAAGAAGACTACATACAAATGGTCATGCAAAAGTCCGAATTACGAAACCATTAAGCCAGAAATACGCACAGATCAAAGTATGGGAAGTCGGGTACGAGCTTCCCAGACTAGGTCATCTCTCTCAGATTTAAGGTTAGTGGCGCCTTTGATCAGGCCGCACAGATGGCCCAAATCGGAATTAGACTTCCCCCTCCGGAGGAAATAAGAAAACATTTATTATTCAAAGGAGATAAAAAGGAGATAATGAAAGTTCTTAGATCAGTGCAAGGACTCTTGGAGACAGACCTCGGAGGGGTCGCAAAGCACTTTCTGCAAAAGGGGGAGAGATGATTCTAAATACACCTCAAGAGACAACTCTGGTTCTGGACAAATTATTGCTGGGGAACAGAAACTATGTTTTCTTGAAATACAGTGAATATGAAATGCATCTCATTCAACTCCTTGAATTTAGCTGAAGAGATACATACCAAACACAGTTACATACAGAATTATGATGATGTAATTATTATGAATTTCCTTCCCAACAGACCCATTCCCCATGAGATTCACATCACTATTACCCCAGGTATAATACAGTAATTCAGTGATGATATGAGGGCAATTAAAACAGTGTAATATTGGGGTTTGTTTAAATTGAAACTCTTAACTCAGAACAGTTACAGTGATGAAATGAAAAGGTGCGGTGACAGTGTGACCAGAAGAGGTCACTAAGGCACTAATGGGGCAGAGAACACAGGTCACACCCTGTGTCAGCTGTGGAGGAAGTATAGGTTCTTATGCCTTTATTATCCCACTATGTTAAGAACAGAGGGCAACAGGCACTTTTGGTCGCAAGTCCATGTCATCTCCTGGCTTCCCTCTTACACAAACATCTGCCCTCTTGGAGGACATCAAAGAGTGCAGGAGGGCTTTTGTCTTCTACTGTCTTCATCCATTACGATGGTCCTTGATAAGGGTCATCACAGCAACAGCCTGCTTTTTCAGGCAGATCTCGAAGAGCGTTGGACAAATGTCACCAAAATCCCTCATGACCTGATCTGTAGGTAGCTATGTTCACCTAATCTATGCTATAATGAGCTATGCTTGTCCAGAGGCAGCTAAACGGAATTAGCATTCCCCATAAGCTCCGGAACGACTGCCTGCTGCTCATAATGACCAGCTTAATGATCCTACGATAAGTGCACACTTGACTCTAAATGCTGATCGTTCAGCTAAGTGGGTGTCCTCATGCAGCAAGTAAGTTATTTTTATTTCCATTCGAATTGCTCTAAGCTGTTCCGAGGGAAGGATTTTCCAAGAGTCTCTACAGTACTGCGTCACGACAGGCAGTGCAAGCTGCACCCACTCACATTGTGTGCAGTTCAAAGCGAGATCTAACAGTTTTTACAGGAATCCTAAAAAAAAAAATAAAAAAAAACTGCATGCCTGAGATATCAGAGTCTAAGATATGGGAATTATCTAAGATAACAATTATCTTTCAGGACAGAAATATTGAGCTTCTGAAGTGATTCCTGAATCATATTTTATATATAAGCGAGTGCTGTTGACTAAATTCAACACTCAACACTTGGCTCGTTGTTTTCATTGGATTCTTTTGTAAGACATTTCTCTGAATGCATTGTGAAATAGTGTGAAATTGACAGATCGAAGGACTTCGACCTAACATTCTGGTTCAGTCAGTCTCAAGATTTCTTTTTTCCACACTTGTTTGGCCTCTGGTGTTCCCTGCACCGTCTGAATTGAATTCTTTATACTTGTGTAAGAGTAAAAAAAGCTCATGTCTCAGTAGGGGGTCTGAAAGTGATGCATTAAAGCCGCGATTTTGTACAAGATAAAGAAAAAAAAAAGATTCCAAGGTAGTAGTTGTATGTGTTAAATGTTAAATGAAAATACCGTTCTTCACATGGTAGAAGCAAAACGAAGGTACAGCACAGACAGACGTAGATATGAAGCATTATCCTTGATTTAATATAATTATTGTGTGCCATGCACAGGAAGCCCACACGTGACCACTATTAAAAAAACCAGAACCAGAACAGAGTTTTGCTAACTCCTTTTTTTTTTTTTTTAAGTTCATTCCAAGTAATCCTCGCCTTTGCTGCTCGCTCATCGAATGTGATTAACATCTGGTGGCAGCCTCATCTCACTGGCAGGTTTGATGAGACATTAGCCCTATTCGCACGGGATTAATATTACCTGGGGACCTCTGGTACTTTAGAAATTACCCCCTCACCTCAGTGTTTCCCCGCGGTGCATTCACACGGGAAAAGCGCAACTTGTATTTTACTCATATTTACTGACATTACGCCCCCGGATATGATGTCATGCAAAGGCTGTGCGTCGGCACATTTTGACAGCTGTTAAACCCATGAACCTATACTGTATAAAAATTTTAGTCACATTATTATATGATGGGTCACAGTAAACAATAGTATAACGTCAGTAAACACCATGTCATAAAGTAGCTACGGGACTGTGGGGATTAGTTGTCGGGATAACGGGCTGACGTGTGTTTGCATTGAGCATTGAGATTGTTATACAGTGGCAGTTCTAGAATTGGGGGGTGCAGACACATCCCTTTATGACAATTAGTCTTGGATAGTTCTCAATCATTTTCCTTTACTGACGCGTTTTCCAATTTTCGTACTTGGCAACTAAAGACACAGTTTCTTTGGTAAGACCAGGGCTCAAACTCGCAAAATGATGGTTAAGGCACTGGTTAAGCTCCGAGATGCGCAGTTCTGATCTGCTGCTTAGATCCAGTCTATTAGCCATGACTGCTCGTATTCGTCTTTGCGTGCGGCTCTTTCATCAGCGTGAACACACTTCTGCTGTCCCGTATGAGCGCATTTAGCAAATTGGTATATGTGTGGCTGCAACACGCAAACAAAAAGAAATAAATAAATTAACCATTTGATGCATAGAGCACATACAAATGCCTTGGACTGGTTGTTGGGATTTGAGGTGGGAGATGCAAGTGGTTGATCTGTCAGTCCATTAGTTTGGACATTATGCTAGTGGGATGCACACTGCCATCCAGTATTTTGGACATTATGCATGCAGATTGACAGAAATAATGTGAAGTTGAAAGAACCTGGTCATTCATGTACATGATCCATCTGTATTCTGGACATTGCTTATTTGAGCTATTTACTCAGAATGCATAATGTCCAGTATTTTTGATAGAGCATAGACTCAAATGTATTCCAACAAATAGACATGCATTACATAGGTTACATATTTTCAGTTTGTGCTATGTATTGTATCTCCATCCCCCAACAGAAAAAAGTCTGATCAAAACTTGAACAATATAAGACTATTGCTGACTTTCGTCAACTTACCTCTTACTTGTGGATGCAGCCATTGTGATTCTTTGTGTAAATCATGTGACTAATCAGAGAGGTATCTATCGAGGAAATCATTATCTGGAAATGTCCAGTAAAATGTACATTTTGTGTTTTCAGGCTATCTATGACCCCAGAGAAAATAAACTCCCCTTAACTTATGTCCAAAATATTGTACAACATGCAACACTGGGTTAATAGAAATCTGAACTGGCTGTTTTAACTGACTGGTCGTATGCCCAGAAATCGGATATGTATCCAGTTTAGGACCACATGTGAAAGAGTGCCTGATCCAGTCTGATAAAATCTGATATTTGCGTCAATGCTGGCCAGAAAGGAAAAGAAAACATTAGATTTAGATGACTTTAACCATGTATGAATGTGACCTCATTGAAAACCTCCAACTATCTGACCACAGAAACCACCTCTGTGATGGCAAGCAGACTGGCCTCCTTTGTAATTCTACACATGGAGCTGCGTCCCCATGTCTTAAAGGGCCAGCAGGGTAATGAATAGGCTGCATCATCTGCAGCACCGGGGCCCCTTGCAAATGGGATTGAGACAGCGATGCAAGCGCTCATTCATCATTCACTGTGCATTTTGGGCAGAAAACACAACTGCCTCCATCTGAGCACCACGGATTGGAAAAGCCCTACCAAGGATCATCTACATGGCTGCATACAAGGCATTTATCTCCGGAAAGCAGGACTCCTGGACCAGTCATCATTCTGAATGCGGGATTTTAAAAGAGTCAGAATTAGGTAAATTTGGTTTGTTGGAATTTCACCCATGTATACTTTGCACTATGTATCTTGTAGAACAAAACTATATTCTTCAGACCACAGTGCTACAGCCATGACATGCAGGTACTGTGACCATGGACTACATATTGCCACAGTTTGGAGGAGAATTATTGACACTCTTGACACCTCAAATGAACTGCCTGCTACAGCTTCATGAGGGTTATAAATGAAGCCTCTTGTCTGTCTCAGTCTCTGCGTCAGTGTTTCGTTTGTCTACGCTATTCGGCAGTGACGTGCGGTGGAGGTTGGTTTGATGAGGAACAAACCTCCCCTTTTCTTAATTAGCAATCAGACGATTAACTAGCTTAGTAAGACTATTCGGCTGAATGACGGGCCAGTTTAAGTTTCCACGGCGTTATTGCTCAGTACATTAAAAAAAGAGGGCTATAAGAAAAGCTAAATGTAATAATTCATGCATTCATTTCAAATATCCTTTTATATTGCAATGAATTTACTCTCATGCTTCAGTGTTCTTCATTACACAATGTTGTGAGAGTAAAAAATTGTTAAAAATGATTAAATCATAGATTTAAGAGAAAAGGGGGGAAAAAATTTAAGGGGAAAAAAGCTTTTTCAACTACTCTGTCTTGTGCCTTGAATTTCAGCTAAATGCATGTTCAAATTTTTCTATTACTAACAACGGGAACATTCTGCTAGGCCACAAATTGCATTGTTTTTTGTGACAGGGGGAAAAAAATTGGACTGAAATGTCTGCAGGCTGATTGAAGTAACAGTTGTACATACACCTTATATTGCTTCTTTTGAGCAGCCAAACGTAACCATATTTGGTGTCGGTTCACACTTGAGTTTCACACGCTGGTTTCACCTCCGTTGTTGTGTGAGAGGCAATTCCAGTTGAAAATAATGAGCTTGAATGTGGAGCTGGTTGAACTTCAGTGCTAGTTATAATTGATGTACTCCTTGTTTTGTAGGGCCTCCTTCTTAATTGTAATCACATATCTGTCTGAATTGCGGTTATTTATTGAATCACTTGGCGCTATTTAAATCAAAGATTTACATACCATGAAGTCTACACATTGCAGTTAATGACTAAAATGACTGGTGCATTTATGAATTGCATCATATTTGATCTCCGGCATGTCAAGCTGTATCAATGATCTTTGATATGCTCCTTATATGTCACTGTATGTCAATAAGTCTATCATACAAATATCATGCAATGTGATGTCTTTAGCCACGTGGCTACCAAAAACAAGCTTGTTTTTTTCCCCATAGCTGGCTCCAGTGTTTAATTTTCCTTATCAAGTTTCCAAATAAGGGCTTCGAGCCAGGACTGAGGGCTTGCTATCCCCTGCAACACAAACACGTCCACACCTGTGATTTACTAATATACGGCGCATCGTAAAATGGAGCTTCGGCAAGGAGGGAATCTTCTGCTCCATTGACAAGCTGTCAGGAGTTTACGCAAATAGAATGGTGCCATATACGTACCAGCTCCATGTTGCTGAGCTAACGCTGGACATGGGTGCACGATGGAGCCGTTTGGCTTTATTTTTGGAGTTTCTTAAACAGTGTGTCTCATAATCACCATTACGGTGAGGAGGCGGGGTCCCTTCTGTCACTTAACTACAATGAATTTCAATTCCAGTGTCTCATTGGGTGGCTTTTAATTGCTGTTGGAATTTTGCCTCAGCTCACACAACTTATTCTGGGCCTTTGGCGATGAGCTGACAAAGGTACGCAAATATTCAGTTATGGGTGACTATAAGTCATTGTGATTAAGGATTCCATTAAAGTCAGGAGCCTTTTTATAAGAAAAGTGACTTCAGAAAGTAATTAATTATTGAAAATCCACAGGTGATGTTTTGATAAAAAAGCAATTAATTATAATATCATTAAGATGTTATGTAAATTATTATTTTTGCACTTTGGAGACCCGGTACTTGTGTAATGTAATCTGTACATATATTGAAATAGTTTTGGCTAAATTAGCATAATTTCCATATGAGATGGAGTCTCAGTACACTGTAGCAGGTGCAGGTTACACAAAAGGAATTGTCAGTCACTCCCCCGCAGCCAGTTAGAAACAGGTATACATCATAAAGCTGTCTAAACACCTGCTGCATCCTGGGAAATCATAGCTTTCTGGTTTGCCCCAGAGAGCAGTCTCACCGGTGGATATAAAGTTCTGTACAACAGGTACGGTCTGAATTATATGCTTGAAAATATCATGTCTCCCCCATGTGGTACAATTCACTACCTGGCAAATACTTACATTTCTTTAACAATTCTTGCATCCCCCCCCCTCTCCCTCCCTCACTCTCTCTCTCCTCTCTGTCCCACTCACCTCTGTCTCTCTTTGTACAGATATACACACCCATCCAAGTGTGACACACTCATGCACCTGAGCACCAAGTGTCTGTTTCAGCGTTCTGAAGATCCAAACAGTGTGATGGGAATTCTGACCGATTAGCAGTGACGTGTGGTCGGAGGTTTGTTTGGTGAGGCACAATCCTCCCCTTGATTGGCAATCAGAGTATTAACAACAAAGTAGTTTAGTAAGACTATTTGGCAGAATAACGTGACAGTTTAAGTTTCCACGGCGTTATTACTCAGTACATCGAACCTGAAATGCTCACCAAACTGCAGATTTGCGGGTATTTGCTTCCAGGAAGTCAGAGACGTGTGGTGACGTGAGGCAGTGACCAAAACGTTTATCACAGGATTTTGTGAACCTGTTCCCACGTACTATTCCTGATTGACAGTCAAAACAATTCAGACCAAGCTTATAGGAAGCCCGTATATTGATAGAGGAGATAATGACAAAAATATTTTTTCACGTATACGCTTCAGTTCGAGACTGCAAGGATGGAAATCTGAATAATCAATCAGGAAAAATTCTCGGCTCTCGATAATTCTGTATATCGTTTTTTTCGTTTTGTTAATCGGATTATGAAAGAATACTGAAAATAAACGCCCGCTCTTTATTTGTTTGGGTGTAAAAGAGCAAATTTAAAGGAGAGTACATTGTATATTGATCAAGCATTAAGTAGTTTAGTAAGAATATTCGGCAGAATGACATTCCGCGGCGTTATTACTCAGTACATCGAACCTGAAATGCTCACAAAATTGCAGATTTGCGCGTACTTGCTTCCAGGAAGCTGAAGTAATGTCATCAACAAATATCAAAACAGTTTGACTTAACCAGAGTTTAATCGTCTGATTGCTAATTTAGCAAAGGGGAGGATTGTGCCTCACCAAACTAACCACCAACTGCACGTCACTGCCGATTAGTGTAGACAAACGAAGCCCTGAAGCAGAGACTGAGACAGACACCAGGCTTCACCTCTAGTAAGCCCCTCATAACTGGAATAGAAGCTGTAGCAGGCAGTTCATTTGAGGTGATTCACATTCAGCAATTTGTGCCCCATTTCACCCAGTGAAAGGCTCGTTGGCTGCATAGTTCTGCTACGAAAACACCAGGGTGTAATTACAGCCATCAGTGCCTGGATAAAGTAATGCGTGTCTCAGTGCAGATGTGCTCTAGCTGCTTGCTGCTGGACACTGTTCCGGTATTTTTTAAAAACTTTTCTCTCCTTCTCAAATTATTCACGGTCTTTAAAAAAGAATTAAAGAATTAAATGGATATGCTGTTCATATCTCAGAGTTAGGGCTAATCTCTGCCACATCTGAAGGAATAACGACAGCTTGGAGGCCCACACACGGACTCGACCAAGACGAGTATCTCTCTTAAGGCTGTTTAGGTTTGTCTGGGATAGGCCCAGCTCATTGATAATGCCGGTAATCGCTGCCCGGAGAAATCTTTTGTGGCTGATGATGAAGAAGAGAAAATCGGTATTAATAAGAAAAGTCCAGAACTCTTTTTCTTTGGCTTACAGGTTAGTGATGATGTGCAGGCGGTGTGATTGGGAGTGATCGCCGGAGAGGGTCGTCCAGTGACTGGCCTCTGAAACCTGATTATTTGCTCAACATTGATCGGCGCAGACAGGTCTATGGCAGCTCGTTCCATCTGGCCAAACTCAACTCTCTACCACAGACAGCTGTGGACTAACATTATCAGCCCCTAACCCCCTCCCTCACACATACACCCACATGAAAGGATGCAAAAAGGATACTTAATTCCTGACGTAAAAAAATGTTCTGTAAAAAGGCAAGATACTGGTAAAAAAATGTATTTCTGAGAGATAAACTCATATTGATACAGAAAACATGAATGGCTTGTAGATTACAAAAATCATCATGAACTAAGAGGCAGCAAAACAAAATGTTTCAAGGGTTCCAGTTAATAACGAGTGACCTCCATTTTGCGACGAGAAGTGCATTGATTCTTCTAGGCATGGAGGCTACCAGATGATTAATCTGGACCTGGGGAACTGCCTGCCACTCTTCCCGAAGGGCTACAAGCAGTTGTGTGAGTTTTGCCGGTGATGGGACTGTATGTCAGACGCAATGCTCCAGAATGTCCCTCACATGCTCTATCAGGTTCATGTCTGGAGAGTAAGGTGGCCAATTGCGAACTTGAACAATGAACAAGGCCATGCAAAATGTTCCCCACATCTACGAAGCACGCGTTGACATCCATAATCTTGGAAAAGTGTGAAGCATGACATCACTAAGTAACACAGTTCTACACGCATCAGCACGCCAGTTTCTTTGGGAATGAACACTGCATATGACGTTTGCATCTATGATTGTTCAGAATCATTCCCATGTACGGCATGTGTGGTCTAATCCCACGTTCCAGGAGGTATCTGCGGCGGCTCTGGTGCTGATACGTAGCCTGTGACGTCCAGGGGTTTCTTGGGCCGTTTGAGTGGCAGTCTGGAACCGATCATGAAGGTGATGATATACTATTCCTGGATTGGGGTTGTACCTTATAGTTGGCCAGTATGTGGTCAGTCGTGGGTTGAGCCAGTTGCATGGCAACACGTCTGCAACCTGGGAGGGGTACCATCATATATGCCGCAACTCGGGATGATCCAGCAGCATCCCGATCGCCTAATCTCTCAGGTTATTAGCTGAGCGTCGGCGTGATGGAAGTGTCTTAAAAGTGTTTATGTGACCCCCATTTATTTATAGTCAGAGTCTCTAGTTTACTGTTGTGTACAAAAATCCCTATTTCGTAAGAACTCATATGCCCATCCCATACCGCGTGCTGGATATAACACGTGGGTTGGAGCGTGTTAACTACTGAAGAGTGACCTCTGGTAGCTAGGCAGTAACCCTCAAATTCCTTTCACAAACAACAAACAAAAAATTAGCAGTGTCGATGGACAATTATTACATTTAAATTTATTTAAAATGTTTGCGTTTTTAAAGTTTGTGAGTGTGCTATATCATTACAGTTCTAAAATTACAATCCCTTACATTAGAATACCTGATACAAGATTATAACATAAAAGAGAAATAAAAATATAATTGAAAATTGCAGTGGAATAATAGTATGCTTTGGGTATGACTGGAATGCTCAGAGCTCTTTCCAAGTATAAGTCATAAAAGATGCATAAAAGAGCTTTGTGGGTAGGATGTGAGAAGATGAGTTTAAATGAGAAGTGTGGTCTTTTGAACCGCTTACTATTCATGGATTGGCCTCGACAACGCTCTCAATTTAATGTCACACAGAGAAATACTGACCATTATTGTATTTGAAAAGTCATGGCAATGAGCAGTGAGAGAAGCAGTATTTCTTAATATCTGTTTGAAAGTACGGATGCGATACATCACCCCCACACACAAAAAAAGATGTAGTGAAATTTTGGCTATTTGCAGCCATTCTATTCCAGCTATTCTGGCATTCTACCGGTGCCGTCATCCAAATGCAGTCATCACGACCAAACAATCAGACGGCCGAGTGACCCAGCAAACTGTGCCCAGAACCCTCCCTCCCAAAACCCCCCTCTATTCCACGCCCCCTTCCTTTTTCTGCTGGCCAGTCGACAATCTGGAAAATCATCATTAACTGTGTATTCAGGGTATTTAGGATAGGCCCATTTTAGTGCAGGGATTGGGCAGTCGATCATCACTTCTCTCGTTTAACTTTCAACGCTGCTGAACTGTTGCCCCAACCAAATTCTCATTGCTTCTCCCAAACCTCAGTGCACTCCTGCACCCATCTTTTAGCCTAAAAGGCAGCTATAACATCGCTGAGAGGCGGAGGCGAAGACTCCTGCTTTTGTGAACATGAGGAGATAAAGAGTTGGTGTTCAGAGAAGCACTGAGAGAAATGGGAGCAGGGAGACTGGGAGAGATCTTCTGGAATGTTCTAATCCAAACTGATTAATGTTCTAGCTAGATTATTGGTGTAATCACCAGCTAACGATGCCCTGATCTCAATCACATTACACCTGGACCAAGTTGTCTCTCTGAAATTGCCATGGTTCCCTGACTGGCGGAACAGTAAAGAAAAATTTTGAAAATTGAAATGCTAATGAAAAGAGAGAGGGGCACTAAGGGATGTGGGGTGGGGGGTTGGGGTTGTAGTCTGAAGGGGGGCAGAGTGCTCGACAGCTTGGAAAATCTTTCAATGGTTTTTTTTTTTTTTTAAACCCATGTCACAAAGATCATTTAATCATCCTTACCATCTCTGTCTATTCGGCCGCAATAATATTAATTATATCCTCAAGAACGCATTCAGTGCAATATTTCCTGACGCGCAAATTGGTATAATCCAACAATGGCAAATAGCAGTGTGACACTTCACTAGAAAAGGTCTCGACTGTTGGAAGTAAATCGCTTTGCAGCAAAATGCGCCAGTCAAGCGGCAACAAAATAAATGGCCAAATTAATACAGTCGCGATTTTAATTATCAGGAGGATATGCAAAGCTAATTATTCACTGAGGCTGAGAGAATAGCACATAACAAGGACTGGTGACCAGTGTTCCTCAGACCGAACTCTTCAGCTATGAATCACAGACAATGACAATGCAGTGACATTATATCGTAGGGTGCCACGTGATAAACTAACCCTTGGGACACAGGTCATTTCTTCTGATGCGACCAAATTTAGAGGGACTGTACCCATACTTCCAGCATTTTTGTCTGAATTTGGCTCTAGTTTTAGAAAAAGTAAAATTTGCACAAACTTGGATTTTATTTACTTGAGAACAAGATACATAATATGTAACAATAACAACAGAACGAATAACTAGACTGTAAAACTGGTGATTATACTAGCCCCTTTATGAAAATCAGACCAAATCCATGATGTAGCCACATTAGCCGTAATTGCTATCTCCTATGGGGGGAAATATTGTTTGTTTTTTTACAGATCTTTGGTCATACTTGTTAACGTAGGTTATATGGCCATAAAACTAAACTCTGTTATTACATTGCATCATGTCAGCTATCAATAGCTTTTTCACTTTTTAAAAAGCATTCAATGTTGAGTTTTTGTACGGTCTTTAGCACTCTCTAGCCGAATGCACCTTGACGTCTTCATTGCCTCATTGACTAGAGACATTATTTGAGCGGTGTCAACATTTACGTGATAGAGGCTTCAAAATCATTTTATGCCTGCAGAAAATGAGGACTGACAGTGGCAAAAATCCAACAATTTACAGCACTTGTTCGGAGACGAACATCACAATCCACATGATTACACAAGGCAAACTTCGGGCCTGATTTACTAAGACCTTTAGCACATGCAAAATCTTTTTCCCTGTGCAAAACCAATAACATTGCCCATGATTGGTGCAAGGCAAGTACCCTGGCCAATCAGTGGCAAGGTTTCTGGTTTTGCATGTGCTAAAGGTCTTAATAAATCAGGCCCTTAGTGTGCTGATATTTTACACCTGCACCTTTCCAAATTAGCGTTTACAGCACGCTGAGATAATAAAGCCAATTCCATTCTCTTGGTGATAAGAGTGAGTAAAACAGACATATTACACTACTCCGCCGTGAGGGTAAGCCATGCTGAAATACAATTTCAAAGGATGAGTGTGACCGCAGCAAAGTTGCAAGTTGATTCTTATTCAAAGCAAGCATTGATATATTTATTCATGAAGCCTGACAGTATAACTCATCTCAAGATTATTTAAAGGGCATTGGGGTTGCTAATCTCAGCAGCTGGCAACACTAAACAGTAAGTGCGGTTGTCAAAGAAAGATCAAAAACAAAAGGAGAAAATGTGCCTTAGGTGGCTGTATTCCTTCTTAAAGTAAGTGCACCAAACTACTAAACTAAGTTGTGGTGCCCAAAACTGCAAGAATTGTACTTTAAAAACCAGAGACTCTGATTCATTAAGGTTTGGTAAAGAAGTGTCATCATGGCATATAATGGTTAGTCACATATACTTTATGTCTCATGCACTGTCACTTCAGTGATGCCACGCTCTGAAAAACAGGCTGAAACCTTTTTTAACTCAGATGTGACGCTCAATCCGCAGGCTTAACATGCAAATTTACACGGGAATAACCAAGCCAGGAACAAACTGGAGTAAAGAGCGGCACTAGGTGTTCAACTACTTCCAGGCCTCAAAATGTACTTGCTTCAGGATATACCGATGTGTGAGAAATTAAAGGAACAACTAACTGGCCACCAACAGAAGCACTTTGTGCCTTGGCATAGATGTGATTGCTCTCTTGAGCTCTACTCAACAGAATAAACACCATTTCTCCAGAAGATTGAATCATTTTAGTATTTTGATGATGGTTGTGGAAAACACTGTCAAAAACGTTGGTCCAAAATCTTTAATAGGAGTTCAACTGGGTCCTCAAAAAACTATTCAAGGACCTAGGAGATTCAAAGACAATGAGTCTGTACTTTTGGCCCCAATTCATGACCCTAAAGTTTTTCTGTCTCATCGAGATGCAGTCGTAACTTTACTTAATTTAGTGACAGCAGTTTAGTTTAAATGAGAATAGCAACAAGTGAATTGAGCAGAAGCTCCTTCTTTGCCTGCCCCAATAAAGTTACAAAGATCTTCTGCTTTTAAAGTCTTTATCTAAAATCAAGGTCAAATGGGCTTGCACAGCATTTATACAGTATGCATGGAGCAGATCATGATGACTGTTTAAAAGCCTCTGCTTTCCTTCCTTTCATTTGTTTTCCCTGTAATATTTCACCAGTCTCAGTAATACCTGTGAATTTTATGTCTTTACCTCCAGCATAGCCTATTATTATTTTTAGCGGGGTGAAAAGGGAACAAAAAAACGCAATCACCCGCTTCTTCTCACCTTTTAATAGAGTAATGCCAAGGTTTAGCCTAAGCCAGGTATCACGCGTCATGCCAGGAATAGTCTGCTGCAGAAGAGCTGCTTCCAAATGAGGTTTACTTTATGAGGCTAGTGAGCGTGTATGTGTGAACCGACGCATTAAATTGATTAAATTGAAAGTTGCTTGGGAATATTTGACAATCTAAAATAAAAAGCACAAAACTGAGTGTAATTTCAGTCAGATAGCAAAAGCACACTCAAAACACTTAGCAAAAGCTAAGCTCCCATTATCCGTTAATAACACAGTTCGAGGAACATTGTCCTCTAGTCACTTCACAGTGCAATTAGGAGCCGTTTGCTTCAGGCAAATCTTAGTTTTGATGCTCCACAGTAAAACTATCATGTTTTACTCAGACCATGGATCCGATTAACCATTTAATTCCAGAATGAGCAAAGGTTTATGGACGAGAGATTATCCTTTCTTGGCCGATGCAGTTTATTTTACTACGGTATTTTGTCACTTCCAAGAAAATATATTTCATCAGCATACGTTTCCTGAGATCAATGCATTTTCCTCCATACTTCAGAGACAATAAACACTGTGAAGAAAAGAGACAAGGATATTAGCATTTACTGCTAGCTTTTCTGTATGAATAACACTGCCCTTCAAGGCTTTTACGAGTGTATTGATGTTGTTGCAGTTTTTGTTGGGCGATGGAAATGGTAGGGCAATGAAAAAGGTGAGGTCATTCAGAGTTGATCAAATTAATGGTCGCTGTGTCAATGGAACCAATCTCCTTCTAAGGTTACAAGAGCTTAGGTCTGACAATACTGGCAATAGCCAAAACAATTATTCTGTTTTTACAGTGCGACAAACCAACTGCCATTTTTGTAGCCTATGCCTCAGCCTATGCCTTTTGATGACAGTATTGCTGTCTAACACATTTTCACATTTTGGCATCTAGCAGGTAGGCTCTTTCTTCAGTATGTACATTTTTAGGACTGGATTAACAGAAGCAATTCCGGTTAAGTATCTGACTTAGAGGGAAATGGCAGCTCCCCAAATAGGAATCAAACCCATAAATTTTAAGTTACAACCTTGCTCCTTAATTGTAGTAGTAAACATATTTATTGTTAACTCAAAGACAGGGTTGACTGGTGTTGATAAAGCGCAGTCAAGGTTACTGGCAGACAAAGACTTTTCATCCACGTTCCTTTCATTTTTGTTTCGATGTGACTCCGATTCGCATCTACAACTGAGCATACTGCGAGATAGACCTCTAGTCCTCAATAAATGCGGTGGAAGGAAAAGCTTTCTTCAGAACTTTATTAATGACTTATAATTATATGACATACACCTGCAATTGACAGACCAGACAGTGATTTCAAAATGGTGGAGAGCCCTGAGGATCTGAAGTATATCAAGCAGAATTACAGGGAAATGTTAACAAAATGATGTAAAAGATCTAGATATTTTCCATTTTAAGTTAGGCCACTGCCATTAATACTTGATTTTGAGGCATGAAGTTAAAGAGGACACATTTCCTTTATATTTTAAGCAAGATTACCTTTTAATTTCCATCCTTTAACAGTTTCAAAATGACAAAAAAGGAAAATGGACCAAAGCAAAAGTTTGGGTATCCTGCATGGTCAGTGCTTAGTAACACTCCCTTTGGCAAGTATCAGAGCTTGTAAACACTTTTTGGTACCAGCTGAGTTTCGAAATTCTGGTTTGGGGGATTTTGCCCATTATTCTTTTTCAAAGGCTTCTAGTTCTGTTAGATTCTTTGGCTGCCTTGCATGCACTGCTCTTTTGTGGTCCATCCACAGATTTTCAATGATGTTGAGGTAGGAGACCTTGAGGGCGATGGTGAAACCTTCAACTCGCACCTCTTGAGGTAGTCAGTTGTGTATTTTTAGGTGTGTTGAGGATCATTATCCTGTTGTGGAAGCCTTCCTCTTTTCATCTTCAGCTTTTTTGCAGATGGTGTGATGTTTGCTTCCAGAATTTTCTGAAATGTAATTGAATCCATTCTTCCTTCGACCAGTGACATGTTCCCCATCCCACTGGCTGCGACACAAGCCCACGGCAGGATCGATCCAACCACATGCTTGACAGAGAGGTGTTCTTTTCATGAAAGTCTGCATCCTTTTTCCCCCAAACATACCTCTGCTCATTGCAGCCAAATACCTTTATTTTAGCTTCATCAGTTCACAGGACTTGTTTTTTAAATGGATCAGTCAGATGTTCCTTAGCAACCTTCTGATGCTGAATTTCATGGTGAGGACGCAGGAAAGGTTTCTCTCTCATGACTCTTCCATGAAGGTCATATTTGAGCGAGTGTCGCTGAACCGTAGGGCAGTGCACCATGACTCTGGGCAGTGCTAAATCTTGAACAGTGTTCATAGGAAGTTTCCTTGGTTTTCCAGACCTCAAGTTGACCTCCACGGTTTCTGTTGACTGCCATTTCTTAATTATCTTAAGAACTGAGGAAATCGTGACCTAAAAACATTTGCTATATTCTTATAGCCTTCTCTTGCTTTGTGGGCATTAATAATTATAATTTTCAGAGAGCTAGACAGCTGCATAGAGCACCCTATGGCTTCTGATTGTTGGGCCAAGGCTAGAGGGGCGTGAGTATTTATAAACTTCGAAATTTGCATCACCTGGCCTTTCCTAACGATGATTGTGAACAAGCCATAGCCCTAACAAGGTAAACAAGATCTGAGACTATAGTCAAAGTTACCCTTTACAAGGTGCACATTTTTTTTTGCTCTAGAATTGTACAAAACAAAAGTAAAAGTAACAAAAGTAAACACCAATACTGCCTAAATTGTCCAAAAAAGTGTTGAATCTTTAAATTTATGCCATTAAGAGATCAGATCATCTTTTACTTGCGTAACTGTTCTCAGTTACAGAAATTTTGATCAGGGGTGCCCAAACTTTTGCATACAACTGCACAAGTTCTAATCTAATATGTTAACCTGCATGTGTAAGGAGGAAAAAAAAAATATATGAAACACCCTGAAAAAACTGGCTTCAAATTTGAAGTCTCTTGACTACTCGTATGACGGCATCCACGGAGGTCCCACAAAGGTCAATCCTATTAATCTGAGTTAGCAGCATGTGTCGGCTTCAAAGGAATCCAATCAGCGACACCTCTCTGGGGAAGTGTCAGAAGTTAGAAGAGGATTCCGGCACTTCCAAAGGGTCCGTGTCGGAGGTGCCCAAACTGAGGTGCGTCGGTCACAAAAGCAGCAAAATTATTAAGGGAGGGAAGGAAAACAGTCAAAAAAGCAGCAACAGCAAAAAATACTGTTGCCAAAAGTGAAAGCTTTCCCACGGGGACAGATGGAGTCACTGTGCACTTTTTCCATAAGTTTGCTGAAACATGCCACTAATCATGTAAATGCTGGTTAAGTGTGCAAATTAGTCTAAATTTGAATGCAAAGTAATACTAATTAATAGCTGTTCTTCAGTGAAAAACCAATGAGAGAACATTGCTGTGGCTAAGAGAGGCAGAACTGACACAAACATTTTGTACGATGTACTATGCTGCCTTACAAAGCCTAAGTGCAGTAATTACACACTGGAAAAAATGTGAGTTGTGCAGTCCTGACCTGATAGTAAACGGAGGTCAGGATTTATTTGGATAGAACTTAAACCATAGCAAGTCCGTCAACCATAATCTATCATAGATGTGCCAACTATTTGTTTTATTTTTTACCGCTTAAATTGTTTTGTAGTTACTGCACTTAGCCTTTGTAGGACAGTATGTTATATGGTGTATTTACTGTATGGGGCAATATTAACACGGTACAGCAATACCTGCTGGTACACTTAATGCCAATATCTGGTTCGTATTAGTACAACTCATGACAATAGAGTATTATCTGCCAATGATTAAATAAATAAAGAAATACAACTAACGTTTCTATCTTGCTTTGACCTGCCACTCACGTGATATACTGACATTAACTGCAGTTTGTTGCTATGACATTTTGTTTTTATTGGCAGAGCGTTTCACAGTCCAACAGGCTGAGCCCTTTTTAATCATCATAATCAAAGACTTTATTTGGGGGGTGAGGGATCAGTTTATCCAAATGTTTTATCTTTTGATGAAGAGTTATGAATGAATCCATCCCTTGATACTGATGATTCAGACTATCAGGCTGATGTTTCATTATCTTTTTTTCTGCTTTTATGTTTGCTTTGAAGTCACCGAATGCTCCGGCACTTTATTGAATTCTCATGATAGATGCCAGAAAGCCAGAGTCAGCCCAAGGTTAAAGAGGAAGGTAATGTATTGCATTAATGCATCAACTCACCAGGAAAAGGGAGGCCTTTGTGCAGTCTCTGTGTTTTTCTTTCCTGGAGTTATTCCAGGCCATATTGCCCTTATAAAGCCGAGGCACGTGAGTCAAATCGCGGGCTGAGGATTAACTGGGCCTATCTCCACTCTTCATCATAAATTATGTTCTACCATAGAAATAATCTCAGTATTAACAGGTACCATATCCTGATGTAATTTTTTCAATGATAGATGGCAGCTGGGAGAAACATCCAGAGAGTGGATTGTACTTTGTATGAATTTTCTGTCCACTTCAGTTTATAAAGTTCTATGTCCTCATTGTCCAATCAGGGAGCTGGATAAAGGGTCACCTGATCAGGATGACAAGATTGCAGAGCAAAGGTTCTACCCACTCCACCATTTCAAAGCAAAATTCCTCTTAGGTACCAAATAGAAGGTTGTAAGAAGATGACATCTGGGATATTTTAAATGGGTAGGTACTGCAGCACTTGAATGAAGCGTCTATGTCTTAAAACCCTGCATTTCCCTTATAAAAAATGTATTATAGTAAACTATAGTTTACTGCAGTAAAATTGATGTAAACTACACTCTACTACAGTAAACTATAGTTTGTTGCAAATATACTACAGTAATTGAATATCATTGCTATAGTTTATGATACTGGAGTTTGACTTTAGTGGTTTACTTAAGCATTAATATATACTTTAGCATCACTATAGTAAACTACAGTTACTACAGTATATCTATAGTAATTCCGCAAAAATACCATAGTTACTACAGAAAACTATAGTATGTTTACTGTAGTATTTTGTGGTCATTTTTCATAAAGTCTTATTCCAGGGGGCCATTTAAGGCAGTACTACTTGATTTTTATATTCTTATATTCTTATATTTTCTGCATTGCAAGATGCATTTGTATGCACATGAACAAGTACAATGTGGACATAGCACTCGTTGAAACCAAGCCCAAGGCCAGAGTTTGTTTACTATGTAATGTGCATCATGTCTGCATTAAATGTACTCAGATGAACTTGTACTGGCTTTAGAGATAGCAGCAATTGACACTGAACACCCCCGAGACTCCATAGCTCATTTCAGTATTACAAGGATTATTTCCTATTTATTTTCAGACAGGACGTGGCTGCCTATTTTCTGTGATTATTATTGTCAGATACACGGTTTTTCTTTCAAATTCTATATTACCTTTTACCATGAACATGTAATTTGCAGATTAGTATGGAGTCACATTGTTGTGTTCTTTTTTTAAAAAACACAAGGCGAGACAGAATATTGTGGCTAAACATTTTTGGAAATACAAGGAGCAGACTGCTTACAGCAATGCTCGAAAACGACTACATTATCACATGCAATTAGATTATATGAGCTGTAGCACTCTGACAACAGGAGAATTATTTAAGTTTGGTTCAGTATACTGTATGAGCACTGACTGACTATACTGAATATTTAACTCACTTTGGTTCACAAGAAGTTGCGAGAAAAGTACTTTTTTTCATTATTACATAAGTACATAATTTTAGAATCTCAAAATTATGTGGAGACATGAAGTCATATTGACAAACCCATTTGGGACACTTTGTTAAATGTAAATAAAATAGAATGCAATGATTTGCAAATCAATTAAAACCCTATATTTAATTGAAAATAAAACAAAGACAACAAATCAAATGTTGAAACTGATACATTTTGTCTTTTTTTAAAATTTTGTTTTAGAAAATATCTGCTGATATTGAATTCAAGGGCAGCAACATGTTTTTAAAAAAGTTGGGATGGGGCAATAAAAGACTAAAAGTTGCATGATGCTAAAAGGACAATCAGCAGAACATTTCACTGGTAATAAGATTACTAGGCAACAGGTCAGTAACATGATTGGGTTTAAAAGGTCTTTAAAAAGTAAATATGTAAATACTCTATGAAAGCCTGCATTGGGAAATAGTTAAAAAATGTAAGAATAATGTTTTCAACTTTAAATTGCAAAGAATTTGGAGATTTCATCCTCTATGGTACACAATATCATTAACAAGGCATATGACAAGGCATCTAATTTTGAATGGCAGCACTCCATTAAAAACAGACAGGATTCTGTCGAGGAAATCACAGCATGGGCTCAGGAACACTTGTATAAACCACTGTCAGTAAACACAGTTTGTCACTGCATCGACAAATACAAGTTAAAACTCTGCCATGTAGAGATTATACCCTATACAAACAAGATCCAGAAACACTGCCTTGTTTTCTTGGCCTGAGCTCATTTAAAATCTACTGAGGCGAAGGGAAAAACTGCCCTGTGGTTTGGCTAATCAAAATAAGAAATTCTTTTTGGAAATCATGGATGCCACGTCCTCTGGGATAAGGAAGATCCGGGTGCCACCCGCCTTATTATTAGCTAACAATTCAAAAACCAGCATCCATGATAGTTTGGGGGTGCATTAGCACATATGGCGTGGGTAACTTGCGCATCAAGGAAGGCACTATTAATGGTGAAGGATATGTACAGGTTTTGGTGCAACTATTACTGCCATCCAGATACCTTTATTGAGGGAAGGCCCTGCTCATTTCAGCAACACACCATGGCAAACACCATACTCTGCACTTATTGCAACAACAAGGTTCAATAGAAAAAGAGTCTGAGTGCTAAAGTGGTTTGCCTGCGGATTAAACCCGTCACCCACTGACAATATTTGGTGCATTGTGAAACAAAAGATATGATAAAGGAGGCTGCAAAGTATTGAGCAAGAATGGGAAAACATTTTGCTTTCAAAACTACAGTAGTTGGTCTCCTTAGTTTTCAAAAGCTTACAAGGTGTTGATTGAATAAGACATGATGCAGCACAGGGGTAAACATGCCCCCGAGTCAACTTTTTTGAAATGTGTTGCTGGCATCAAATTCAAAATGAGCTAATAATAATTATAATATAATAAATAATAAAATATCTCAGTTTCAACATCTACTATTTTGTCTTTGTACTATGGGGTTGTAAATATGATTCACAGTCAAGGGGAAAATGGTGCTTTCCTCCATTCCTACAACATGACCACAAAGTTAAATCCTCCCAGGCAGAGTGCAACAATTAGACAGACAGGAAAAGAAATTGATCTCATGTCAAATGCTGTTTCCAGAGAATTAAAATTTTAAAAATACACGCGGAAAAAAAAACCCAGCTCATTTTCATTATTGAACATTCAATCATTCAACACTTTTTCATAAAATTGTACTATCTACCTTGAAATTAACTAATGATGATAGACAGGTTAATGCTGTCACCAGAAGGTTATGGATTTGAATCCTGGCCATGAAACCACTACCATAAATTTAAGTCAAATGCAAAATCCAATATGGATGGAAATGTGTAATGAATACATTATAGATGAGATATGTCACCTTGGATGACTGCGAATGGTAACCACGCAATTTTAAAATAGCATTATGATTCATTATCACTGCTAAAGCTGCCTATTGTAATCAGAAATTGTCAATAGACTTTTGCAGAACATGGATAAAAAAGAACATATTTTTATTGCACTTTTCCATCTTGACGATAGCCTTTTGATAAGCCCTTGTCACAAACTCAAAAACACTGCTCTTTCAACGCTTTTAGCGGCAGTGAGTCTTCACCACAATAGAGCTTAGCAACCAGAACAGATAGAAACGCAAACACACACATCATGCATACACGCACATGGTCATTCAAGCACGCACATACACATCCTGGAGCATGTACTCTGGCTTCCACACATCCGTCCACATACAGGCACATACACACATGTACACAC
Organism: Gymnothorax reevesii; assembly: GCA_029721435.1. Lineage (NCBI taxonomy): Eukaryota > Metazoa > Chordata > Actinopteri > Anguilliformes > Muraenidae > Gymnothorax > Gymnothorax reevesii. Next base: position 22,152,259 of record CM056574.1, on the reverse strand, counting down.
ATGTATGCACTGGTACTCACATGCGCATATTCACACTTACTGGCACATCTACATACACACACAGACACACACACACGTAAAACCAGATACATGCACACACATATGCTCACAGTCATGCGCACGCACTCACGTGAAAACATACACAGACACAGACACAATTACAGTTCACTATGCATCATCAAAAGTATTTGGCCACTCGGCAGCTTGAGGCTGTTTTTCACAGTTTTGGTTCAGTTCCTTAATTCAGTGGTTCTCAAACTCAGTCCTGGGGGACCCCTGTATATGCTGGTTTTTGTTCCAGCCACAACAGCAATCTCAGTATTTTAACAAAATGGTAATTATCCAAACTAGGAGCTTATACTGCGGGATTACTTAAACTCTTAAATCACATCCTAACCATTAAGAAGATAATGAATGCAATGACAATGCCAATGATAATGAGGCACAAGTCTCAGGAAAAAATAGCCAATTATTGTGCATTCAGCAATTAACCAAGTTACCTGTTATATCATTAAGTTGGCAAATTTATCTTATTGGTCTGTTACCTCTTTAATTTTTAACCAATAGCTCAAAGAGCACAATGTAAAATCGTCATCTTTGGGGAATTGCAAAGCTATGTTTGGCATTCTGTAGATTAAGATGGCAAATTACCTCTCTGAAGATCAAAAGCACCTTATTATGAAAAACTAACAGCTTGTTAAAATCCTGGAATTGCAATTGTGGTCGTAATGAAAACCAGCATTCACAGGGGTCCCCCAGGACTGAGTTTGAGAGCCACTGCTTCCAGTGAAGGCATCAGGGTTTGAAGCCTGTTCTGTGTGTGGGCTATCCTCACTACTCTACAAGAGATGCATGCAGTCTTTTGCTGGTTCTGAACAAATTTTAATGTCTTTGTACCTGATACACATGCAATTACAAGAACCTCGTCTCACTTGTAACTCGCAAGTCCAAGACAAAACATTTCAAAAATCTTTTTACTGTAAAAATTGCATTACAAAACAAAAGTAAAAAAAAAAAATACAGATTGTTCAATGTTCAGCCTGAGGCCACTTGGGGATAATGATATTAATGTGAGAAGCAGTATTGTAGCTTAAAATTTCCAATATTATTTGCACCATTGTATTGTTTTTCCCTTGTTCCAGTGTAATTTCAGATATAACAGCTTTACCAGTGTACACTCTGCACTGGTTTAATGGCTTAAGCTACGCAAGTCTGTGCTTGATTGGCTAATCACGGGGGAAAATTAAGCTGCTGCCGGAAGCAGTGTTGGTGAGTCAGTAAGGGCAGTCTTTCCAATGACAGGTCTTGCTATTTTGTGGAAATTATATTTTTGGTAACTTTGGTAACTTGTCTTGCATTTGCATTATCTCAAATTATCTATAAAAACTGCATAAATGGCCTAAACAAACCCAAATCTTATACGTATATAGAAACAGCATCATAGGGAAAATTTATTTTGGCTCTTTGTTCCACTACTTTCGAAAGAATATAATGACACTGAGGTTGAAGTGCAGACTATTTTAATTTAAGGGTGCTTTCATCCACATTGAATGAACCATTTAGAATTTGTGGAACCTTTTCCAAATTTCCAGGCAAAACAAAAACATTGGACCGTATAATATAATGAAAAAAATTAAACAATGATTTTAATAAATTAATGCATATCCTGTGCATACACTAGCTGCTTGATGTCTATGATTCATCACCAGGTATCTTCCCTGTTCAATATCTGCCAGGTTTAAATGGCCGCTATTTTCAGTTCCAGCTCATTTCGGAGACTTTTTGGTTACAGACTTCCCGTTGATATATGTGTGCTTAAAAGAGCATTTTTTGATGAACATTTTCTTTTTCAAAATTCAATGTTAATGGTATTGTCATGTCAAGACAGGCTAATATCTGGCTTTCCGCACTTCCTGTCAGAGCATCAAGGACCATGACTGTCATCGTTCTTTGACAAGCTCCATTACTCCTGCCGAATTGAGAAGATATTTCAGAATTTGAATCAGAATGTTAGTCAGAGTGAGAGACTTGGCGCACAGCATACTGATAAATTTCTGAACCATGGCAGCAAAATGAGTCTTAAGTCACACCTATGTGTTTCCAGTAAATGCCAATGAGAGCCTGAGGGCGTATATTTTCAAAAAAAAAAAAAAATTTTTTTTCTGTTTTTAGCCACTTTCTAGTCTCAAAATTCTACCTGGTATACTTTCCGAGTGAGAAAACATCAGTAAATGGTAGAAAATGAGCTATTTGTGAACTGTAGTTCATGTAATGACAGAAAAATAATCTGAAACAAAGCCGTAAATGAACCAATTTCATAAATTTGTCCACATTTTTACTGGAGAATCCCCATCATCTATATACCAAAACAAAACGGAATTCTCATTTGCCACATGTGGTAATAATTATAATATTACATGTCAGAAGCAGCCAATAGCAGCCATTGAAAGTTGTAAGCAAATTAGCCTTGTTGCTATGCTAGAGGTCACGACCTCCCTATCCTGTCAGATGATTAGTCCAACTTCACCAATTTCACAAATCAGTCATATATACAATGTTGTAGAAAACTCAATTTGGAATTTTTGGTCATTAAGACTGTTAATTATCATGCTCACCAAAAAAAAAAAGAAACTAAAATAAAATTACACAAAGTATTTGACAAGATGCCGACTAGTTTTTGAAAAGAAAAAAAAAAAGCTAGGTGAAAATAAACGCTTCCTGAAATGATTTCTCCACACATTTATTTGCTGTCTCAGGGAGAAATGGCCTCTTCTGTCTTTTCCAACATGGTGCTTATTACCTTCTCTGCCTTTGAAATAAGTAGTAGTACAAACTTCGTTTGTAACTCTTAAGTGCGATCTATCGTTACTGAACCCTGGGTGATAGGATGTGCACAAAAAATGGATTCTCTGCAATTTCTTAATCAAGTACTGATGCGAGATCAGGTAGACACCAGGAGCGAGGTGAAGGGGAATGAGGAATTTAATTAAACAAAAGCAAACAGGCACGAGGGCCAACAAAAAAAAAAAAAACCACCTCTACCCAAAGGGTTGCAAAATACAAACTAAGGTGAGTTTCACAGAGCTAGAAACTAAAGATCAAAAACAAAAATAAAAGCCACTGGAAACTCCAGGGAGATAACCATGAACAGAAATAAGACTAATGATGTCAATGACAAGACTTGGCTTGGAAAACAAAACACTATATAAAAGAACTATGAAAAGCATGAGACTTGACCAAGAACTTGAGCAGAAACTTGACAACAAAACTTGAGACTCTGTCTGCCAGCCAACTTCCACCGCACCCAGATAAAGGGTAAGAAATCAAGACATGAGGGGCAACACCTGGAGAGAGAGAGAAACAAGAGGCAGGGCAAGATCATGACATGGACAGAGATTGGATGACATGACCTGCTCATTAAGAGAATGAGCGTGCTCAGCTTAAGTACCAATTAAGTTTGCAGTTTGAAAGCAGCATGAATGTTCAGAACAGAAAAGCACAGCAAGACTTGAAATAGTAAAGCAAGAATCATGACAACAAACTCCTTGTCTAAATTAGTAATATTAGTCATGTGCCTATCTAAGAATTACACCACCCAGTGAGTGTTAGTAAATGTTAGTAACTTAAAAACAGTTAATAGCCAATAAGCTTAGACAGCCCCGAATCCAGCACAGCACAGAAGGAAGGGGGAAACACCAAAGCCAACCAGAGCTCTGAAAAGTGCAACAACGAAGGCACGGGGCGGAACGCAGACAAGCGGTGGACTGGCATGGCAGACCTGGCAAAACAAAAACATGGAAAAGTAAAAACATGGACAATAAACATGAATCATGAAATGCTTGAACCTGATACAAGAAACTGTTAAAACTGTGACATGAACTATGACTATGACTAGGGACTATGGAACATAAAAAACTGTTAAAACCATAAGCAATACTGTCCTGGCCAAAGGCCAGAACACAACAAGTACATTATTTCATAATTGTGTCGGATTTGTGAAATAATTCAAAACCCCCATCCTAGTGCACACTGCAGCCCACATAAATTGTATTATCATTCATGAATGTGCCTGGAAAAGACAAACAGTGCAATGAATGAGTTGTAAAAAAATAATTTTTTCATTACTGTTTCCCTCTCAGCAGTATGATTTGACCTTCATAGGGACACTGTGTTTGCTGTGTTTGCCATGACTACCATAGATTTTTAAAAAAATCATTTTTAATTATGAAGAGTCTACAAAACTGTACCTTCTGCTGTGGATAAGTGAGCCGAGCCGGGTGAATTTCACCCTCTCATCCAGTGCATGCCGAGATAGTACCAGGTCAGTGCTTAGTCACCCAATAGACACTGATTGAAGTAAAATAACAAGTCTTAAAATTCTCTGCTCTAAACCTGTTGTCTAATAAGTGCTATTATTTTTTTATGTGCTCTGCTCAGACCATATGAGTTTGCGGGTTTGCCTGCAGGATCCCCCTTGGGAATACAGTTTCCCTTAGCGCGTTCCCAATTGGCGCTTCAGTCAGCCCTTGCAGGTGATACTGAATTACATGAGGGATGGTTCACTTTTCCAAATTTTGGATCCAGAGGCAAAGAATGCATAATGAGACAATTTTGTTAAAGTATTTTATTCCCCCTGAAGTTGGTTTTGTGTGAAAAATAATAAATAAAAAATGGGGGATATGCATGAATTGTGCCATGAATTAGCTTCTGTATTAGGCATAGGTGTGGCATGGGACCATATTAGGCTAAGGTTTGTGGGACTGTGAGTCCACTGGTTGTTAGTCCATTTAAAATTGTCCATAGTGCATGTAGGATTTGCATTATTGGAACCCGAGTACCTGTATCTTCAAGTGGTAATCCGTAAGATTTCTATCTCGGTACTGTCTGTTAAGTCAGTGTCTATCAGAGAGGGGGGATAGAACAGCGGTGATTGGGTCTATGACCCACTGATGAAAGCACTTGTATTTCATTCCTTGCCAGGTAAAGCGATCAGTGTGTCTGTGGTGACATTCCTGCGCTATATTCAAATACAGGCACACATCTATTGATGCTTTTTTACGTCAGGAAGCAGTGTTTGGTCTGTCCAGAAGGTAGGAGGAACCGCAAGCTAGCTTAAAGAAAGTAAGGAGCCCCGGGAGAAGCAATGGCACGGTAGACGTCAGAAGGGATCCAGTAGAGGTACTTTCCCTAACCTGAACCTTGGCTCTATGCCCTAACCCTAAATCTAACTTGTCCCTTACACCATATGTCCGTTTTAGGGATAGAATTAAGGGAGGACCGTTACAAATGCAGCCGTCCAAGAAGCGGAAAGTGCTGCCTCTGGATCCCTTCTGACGTCTACCTAATGGGAATGGCAAATACGATACTGTGTAGCTATACTGTTCACAGTAGAAACTATCGTTAGCTGAGTCTCTGATGAGGCTACTACTGAAACTAAAATTATAACGTTTTTCACGAAGCAAACTGGAAAAAAGATTAATAGCCTCGACAAATTATTTTTATGAAAAATAAAGTTATAACATTACCTGTTAACCAACTACCACTTTCATTATTTAAACCGGGCTCTCAACTTTCACATAGTCGGCTTGAGTTTAAATGACATTTCATGTTCCCGTGCTGTAGTCAGAAATTACTCTATTAGACTGTTTGTAGAGATCCTCAGGAGGAAAAGAAGTCCTTGTGCATTGAAGTTTATCAGTTTCACATGTGTTACGGTGGATTTCGCCACTAGTAATATGAGTACAATTATGATTCCGGAATTCTTATTCTTTTCTTCACTCAGGGGTTGGAAGCAGTGGAATTGCATAAAATTGTTTCAAATGGTCTTATTTCATTTAAAAAATTTGATGGATCTTGAAACGCACATTTTGTTGATTAAGTAATTACTGACTGCAGCACGGGAACGTGAATGAAGCACAAACTCACAGCGAATGCGTGAGAGTTGGCAGCCCTTTAACCCGTTACCACTCCGACGGCCCGCAATCGGGCCGTCAGGGAAGTTGAAAATATACTACGTCATTTACACAGCTTGTATGCAACTGAGATACTCATGCCACATATCGTCAGAAAGCTAAGATTCTTGAGATTCGAATGATGCCAACCATTTCAAAGTATAATCATCCCAGCAGCTTTAATCAACGCCCATGTCAGACCACAAACAAACAAACGAACAGTTACAAAACTGATGTGACTCACCGATGAAGCCCCCTAGTACTTTTCCAGTCCGACATATCCCCTCAAAAATGGTCTTGTTACATCCACGAAGTTCCAGTAAATCCAACCAAGTAAAGTTTTTAGTCCAAAACACACTTTTATACCGGTAAATATCCATGAACAGCTGCTGCATCGTTTGAAATGAATCGGTGGTTATCCACAAAGTTCGCTGCATTCGTGGTCGTTGCTTCGGAACAGATTTAGACAGTACACAGCCACTTGCGCCAAAATGGAGTCTGCACTCTAACCTTTCGATTGACACATCACTCGACCAGTTACGAGCTTCCCTGCCCTGTCTACAGCCTGCTATAGCCAACGAGTGCCTGTGTTGAAACGAAGCTCATGCCTCCTTTTTTTGCGTGTAGCCCAAGCAACCAGCAACCAATCAAGACGACGATTGTTGCATTATGACACCATCGAAATTCTGGAAACGCCGATATATAGGTTGTTGGGGTGGCGAAAAGGCTGGCGCTGCCTATCGCTCGCGTAAGAGAATGGACAGAATGTGGCTCAGCTGTGCGTAATGCGTGCTGTGCGTTCCGCAAAACAGAGCGAGGCAGAGAGAGATTTCCAGCGAATGTTTGATGGTTGTTTACGGAGTTTGAAAGAAAAAATAGCCAAAAGGTTGCGAAAAAAATCATTTTCAGTTCAGAAGCTGCAGAGCTGTGCACTCGGCCTGCAAGTGATAGCTCAGGGGAAGAAATATCCGACCAAAACCCTGATGGCTCCGTAGCAGAGGAAATGTTTCTTGGGGGAGATGACATTACTCTTGACAAGTACGCATCATATTATAACTTATATTTCATTATATAATAACATTACATTTATATTTATTATTATTATTATTATTATTATTATAAAATTACATTACGTATTATTTGCATCTGTCACGGAAGGTGGAAGGACGTCATGTTTTCACTGGAGTTCACCGTCATGTTTTCACCGGAGTAATTCTGTGTAAATAATTACGGGAAAAGGATATTATAATATGATGCTGATATTATGATGATTATATTATTACCATATTACGCATTATTACCTCCGTTACCGAAGGTGGAAGGAAGTTATTTTTTCGCCGGCGTTGGTTGTTGTGGGAATTTAAATTTTCATCCCTGTAAGAAATCAGAGTGAGACAAAGTAAGTAAAGAGGATCCATTTTACTATGTGCCACATAGGGTCTTCGTTACAGGCAAGAACGAAGACAAAGGAATCTCTCCTTTGCTTTGGATATATGTAAAAGCACAAAGTCAGAATCTCCTCCCCTTGGGGTTTATATGCACAAATTTGAGTTTATGCCTCAGTAACCTTTTAATTTTTTTATTTATCATATATTGTAAATTGTTTGCTATGGAAAGGTTATTTGTTTGTTTACCTTTCATGTAAAAAACATTTTTTTACATGACAGCACTTGTTTTGACTTTTATATGCACAAATTTGAGTTTATGCTTCAGTAACTTTTACTTTTTTTTATTGATCATATATTGTAAATATTTTACTGTGAGTTTGCTGCGTAAAGGTCATTTGTTTGTTTACCTTTCATATAAAAAAGCATTTTTTTTAACATAAAGGCACTCGTTTTGATTCTTATGTGCACAAATTTGAGCTTATGCATCAGTAACTTTTTTTCAGCAATATTGATAGTGAATCTGGATATGGGATTGGATTCCTCTAAGTGTCACCTTTCATTAGAGCCCAACATTATGACTGTAGGTTGAAGCGTTCAAGAGTTATGCCCTTTTATCCTAGGTATGTGACCATGGTTATCCAAGGGTCCTTTTGGGGTCTCCAAATGGCCATTTTTGGAAACGCCTAGACATGGCCTTAGAAAAACATGTGTAAAATGCTCATTTTCTGTAGGATTGTTATCAAATTTGAACTGGAACTAAGTAAGACTTCATGCTGTGGTCCCATTGTGTTTTTCAGCTAATAAGTCCCAGCTGCTCTCATCTACAGGCATCTGTTTGCAAAAAAAAATTTTGGCGAGAGTAAAAACCTTCTACTTCAGTGTGTTCCAGCTTGGATTACTCAATGACAGTAGCACTTAGAGTATTTCTTTTAGCGGGGGGAAAAACTTCAGAGTGTTTCCTTTCAAGTGAGACCATAACCATCCATATAGTCCAAACGGTTCAAGAACAGCGTTCAATTTACTTTGGGTACGCTTTTCATAGGCATTTTAGGCAAATTTTCCCGGAGTTTTAAGGGGTTTTTAAGTTAATCAATTTATCATAATAGCCTAACATGTCACTGGAATGAGATGACCCTAATGGATGACTAACGTCACATAATTTTTACTTTTATTGAGTTCAGTTGCCGTGTCAAAGAGCATCTTTCCCATCTGCATTAGAGTTGAGAAGGCATGGAACTGATAAGAGCCGTCAATTTACCGACATCATTCAGGCGACACTGTTGGGTCTTGACAAGACTTATGGGAAATGAGCTCTAGAAGCACACCTGCAATTACAGCTTACTGCCAAAGATGTCAATATAAACAAACCAATTCAAATCTTACGGATTACCACTTTAATGTTAGGAAATGAGGAAATTACCATCCGGCTAATACACGTTCCGCCTGTTAGCATTACGGCCATGAATTTCTGTAGAAACAAATTACATACCAGTCATAATCCTATCAGTACATATACTCTTCCAAAAAAGAAACTATACATTGTTTTTAGCATCAATTTATTATACATGAAATGTTTTGACAAGTGTTGAAAGCATATTGAAATATACTCTTCCAAAACAGAAACTATACAAATATTGAATTATTGATTACACTTTCTTTTCAATATGTTTTCCACATTTGTCAAAACATTCATGTATAATAAATTGATGCTAAAAACAATGTATAGTTTCTTTTTTGGAAGAGTATATAATCATACTCCCACAGAATAAGCTTAATAAATCAGGTGTCCCATGTACTTCAGGAAATTTTAAAGCAGGAGGCCACAACACATAAGACAAAACACCACTAAAAGAAAGGTCTGTTGGATGGAAAAAAATAGCAAAACTCACTGTCAGCATCATAATCAAGTTTCTCCATCCATCCCTACTTTGCTGCTTTAGTTTAAGTCTACTATTGACATCTCCGCGGAGCCCCATGGTCATTTTTAAACTTATTTCTAAAGATTTCATCTAACGCTTTATTTCAGTCTCTACATTATCTATATTGTTATTTCTGGATTTGAGGGCCATCAGGAGTGTGGTGACAACTCATTAAAAAACATATTCAATACACTAGCAGTGCCATAATCTAAGAATCAATTATTCATGACGCAATAAAATATGCAAAGGACTGCAATTTTCGGAGGGGTGCACTTTTGAATGTCAAGCTCACTATTTCTCTTGGAAAACTCATGCATATATAAATTAATGTTATCCAGCTCAAGGTCTAATAAACTAATAGAAAGCATGAAAGGGCTGCGATGTGACTCGCTCTGTTGAAACAATAGGTTTCAGAGCATCGAGACCTTGGTCTTGTTTCAAATCCAAACCAAACTTTCATGATTGTGTCTGTTTTCTAACTGTAGAGTCCTTGACATAGAATAGACCTTATCTCCTCAAAGGAAAGAACAATTCAATTAAACAAACATGCATACTATTGGCTGCACTCACTGATAAGCACAACTGTTCAATACAATCTCCACACAGGCTAACTGGAGAGCAGAAGGCCGTAAAGGGGTTTTTGGAAAGAAAGAAGAAACTTGTCGGCACACTCCTGGAATTGACAGAGTATGATAAAGGCCGAAATATGTTTGGGTATGTCAAGCTGAGAGAGCTTAGTAAAATTGGACCAGAAAATGTTTTCTAAAGTAAAGGGAAAAAACGCCTCAGTAAGTCAAAGTGGAGGCTCTTATATTTTTATACTTTAGCAATTAATAAAGGGGTTTTGGAACATCCACCACAAATACGCGCACTGGCTATATGCAGGTACCCAGAACCACAGATTCATCTGTCGCTTACGACTCAGTTCTCATAAAAATGTTTTGCCGTATAGCCCAGGAGGGACTTTATGATTTTAATTGGAAGTGCACACAATTATACCCCCACAAACAGGCACATAATAAACTGCATGTTATTTTAAAATGCCTAATGGAGAAAAACAGCGCTGAGACTTGTAAATAGGCCAGCATAAAAAGGGGAAAAAAAGGATGGAGAGACTGATTTATATTCATAGAATCATAGTACTGAGCCTCTGGGACGTCCTGAAAAATCACTCCGCGGCCTCTTCAGATCGTCACAGCCTCACGCAAACACCGGAATGCAAATGAATTGGGGGCACAAGGTAGAAAAATTTCACCACAGTTGGAAAAACCAGATCAAAATGTTGGAATTTGGACGGTCTATATGTACAAATAACTGTGATTTTTACTGTAATGGCTCCTCCATACTCTTCTCCACGCGGAGTCTTAAATCGAAGCTTGCTGGGATTCGCGAATGGAGTTTTTCCTTTTTTTCAGATCTGGGTTGGAGAGACTGAAAGGATAGAGAAGCTTTTTACCAGCGCTGCTGGGAAGGCTTTCCACTCCAACGAAGTCCCTCTGGGACAATAACAACATGCGTACAAAATATACTGCAATTCAAATAATATGGTTCTCAATAACTGGAAATTAAAGTTGACAGTCTCTACTTCAGTGTCAAATTCGCAGTGTTTAAATCCGACATACCGGAGAACACAGTGCCAAAATTTACAAACCATTTTACTTTCCAAGTATTCATAGGCCGTCCTGTATAATTAGATCAGTGTATCGTGAGGTGAACCTTCAACTTCCCAGAGGACTGTAGGAGCCTTGTCTCTGCACAGCAGAACCTTTTTCGCTCAATGAAGTCATTACTTCATTACTCAAATTCTGGAGGAGAGTGGACAGGAAGCTGAGCAGAGAGGAGTGGTGATAGCCAGCAGATGACTAACGGAGGACAGCAAGAACTTGAGCGAATGTTGGAAGTGAGTCTGGAGTGTTTGAATCTGGTGTAAACGGCCCTCAATACATCTCTGGCCTATTTTATTCCAGCTCTGGTCATGTGCAATCTAACTTTACCTCAGGCAAAATATTGCTCAGTATTAGTGAAGGTTAGTCGGAATTGGGATTAATTTGTGGATATAGGACACACTCAAAAACAAAGCAGCCACTATAACATGCCAAGGAGCCAGTAACCAGTTGAATATTATAGTCAACAAATTGTAAGTACCATTAGTTCTTGAATAGATGGTGAATGTTGTAAATATAATTATAGAGAATTTAATAACTTGACTGTAGAATACGGTAATACAAGGGGTAGGATTAAATAAGTTCTTACGTCTTCCTACTCCTTTTCGAGCATACAATCTTGCTGCTCATGCAAGACAGTTATCAACAGTTTGCTTTTTGTTTTTGTTTTGGTATTGGCATGGTGGCCATTTGTTTTGGTGATTATCTCTGTTTTATCTTTTAACGTGTTCGAAATAAAGATTTCATTTTATTTCAACCATGTAATACACTGCATTCTGGGTAAAGTATGAAGCATGTCTCACCTCCTTACCCCTATCCTGAATCCGTTCCTGGCCTCCGCCACTGCCCCTTTCTGCTGTTATCATTTGACTTTCCCTCCAAACCCCCCTGTAGGTCATTCATTGGTTTTTCACGTGATGCATTTTTCCATGTCCAATCATATTGGACACCCTTCAGTAAACAACAGCCGACATGCTTCTGGTATAAATCTGCTTGTGCCCACTATGAGGCCTTTTCTTTTTTTTGGTACCAGGGCGGCCACAAGATATCAGCGGTGTCTTTGTAACTGTTGCTCAATGATTTCTTCACAATAAGACCGCCAAAATAAATTAAATAAAAGGCCACTGACTTCATCATTCGGTTCCATGGCTAAGTGAACAATCATAATGCACAGCTAATCGCTATGGATGTCTATGCCAGTGTTTGCCTAGTGGCACCTGTGGTCACCACTGCTGCATTGTGGGAGGGGTTGATATCAGAGGAAAGTTAAAAGGAGTTCCTGTTGACTCTCCAAATAGCTTCTGTTGACACTGCAAACAGTCTCTGTCGACATTACAAACCAAGCAGATCTGTCCCCGGCGCTAGTTCCAGTGCAATTGCCCTCATTTTGATACCCTTTGCAGTTGCCCTTTGTTTTTGGGCAGGTGTCAGTGTGATGTAGTCAGTAAGCGGTGTGTCGTGGTCCACAGGTTAGTCAAATTTGGCAACTAACAATTTTCGCAGCCCCTTGAGTTCCGTCAGTAATCACAGCAAAAGTGATTATCTGACTTCTCTGTAGTAATATAAACAAATAAATCAATCAATAATGGAAAGTTTTTGAAGTCTCCCAAGTGTAAAATTAGTTCAACATGAGGGCAGAACAGTGATAGCAGTGCAGAGCTGTGGGAACTGGTATTACAGAAGTAATCTATCACACGGTTCAGATAAACTTTCGGGCACCTTTCAGGTCAACTGAAGCTCTTTGGAAAAACTGTGCACCCACACACCCACCCAGCTCTCAGCAGAAACTATCTATCTTCACACCCTCGACTCACCGCACTAGAGAAATGGATCACTCAGCTCCATTTAACTCCACGGGTGCAGTTTTCCCACATCTTATTGAGTTCATGAGAAAAAAGGATAACAAACAGGAAAATCCATTGTAGATGGACTTACAAAATGTGTAGAAATGTGTAGATCTACAAAATGTGTAGAAAATGTGACTAAGATAAACACCTTGGAAAACAAATTCCGACTGAGGGAATATTAAGATGTGTCAGCGCTGATAACAAGCTGGTAATGAGTTCTTTCATAAGCTGATACATATTTTGAAGTACTCATTCTATGCCTCAGTGTTTTTCTCTCCCTCTCGCTCTCTCTCTCTGTATCTGTGTGTGTGTGTGTGTGTGTGCACGTGTGTGTGTGCGTGTGTTCCAGCCCTGGTGCTTGCAAACCAAGTGATAAGTAAAGCTCTCCAGGACCCCTACCAAGACCTGGAATGGGCCAATTTTATCAGGGTATAGCCTGCCAGAATCACTCAGTAATAAGAGTGGCATGTACGAGCGGTCTGAGTGCACTCAGGAACAAAGGACCGAACTGGAATGGAGAAATCTAAACAAGAGTTTACTTACAGCACTGGAATCAAAAACACAACTAAGGATAAATATTAAAAAAGCTTAATGCAGAAGAAAACAGGCCAGGAAAAAGGGATAGAAAGACAAAGGAAACAAACAAGGGAATAATAATAATAATAACAATAATAATAATAATATAGAATTATAAAGTAGGCATTCGTGGTTTGAAAAGCGTCTGCTTAACAAAGCCAGACCATGAGTCAGGGGAGAACGGCTGTTTAAATAGAGGAAGTGCAGATGCTGGAAATCAATAATCAGGTGAGTAGTATGGAAAACACGGAATGAAATTCTGAGGCCAGAGAGGGCGTGTCAGCTGGAAACCCCGGCCCACACGTGACATGAGCATTTTAATTCATCCCTGATGATTATAGCCCCCGGACGAAGTCGGCAGCTACTATGGATTCGTGCTCGTCTTCTCCATCATCTCCGCTGCCGCCACACGTCCGTGGACATTTCCTTGTGGACACTGTTCAGGCTGTAATTTTCAGTGTTGTCATGAACGACGTTCATGAACTCGCTCATTATTTTGACGAACGATGAACTGAACGCACGCACGCACCGTAAACAAACGATTCCCTGAATGAGTTCATTTTGGTAAGGAATAACGGGCGTTCAATATTGTTGCCAAAAATACTTCTCCCAGTAGCCTTGTGATGACGCCATCAACTGACACTGCCGCTGCTCTGTCGCTGCCAATGAATGTGTGTAGAATTGGAGAAGCTGCGGCTTCCTTCTACGAGCGTAGTTGAAGAAACCAATATGGCGTGAAGTGCACCGCACTTCTGAATTTCCCATGGAGACTACAATGGAGAAATTCCTGCTATTTTCCGCCAAACTAAGAGGTCTATCGAAACAATTACAACATAGTTGTGATCGAAAAACATATAAGAATAAAAATTAATGCGCAATTTCACATGACACTGTTCGAGACATCGAGCATATAACACTTGTTAATCATCGGAAGCGCAACACTTACTAGCCACTTGTCTAGCTGGCTTGTTAGGTAATCGGGTCGCTGTAGACGGCTGTGATCGCAAACTTTATCTGTGATTTAGCTAGCTAGATAAACTTAGTTGGCCCAATAAACCCAGGTTGCTTACGTAGGGTGATGGCCAGCTAGCTCTCATGCCCATGTAATGTTAGCCAAGTTGCATATATACACAGAATTAGCCATAGCGAATGACCTGGCTGAAACGTTTGTGTAACTTGTTCATTCCGGATGAATTGTGCAAATAGCAGCATCCTTACGGTATCAGGCATCTGCCTATCTAGGGACTATTAAGTGAGCAAGCTGTGAGTTTTATTTTTAATTATTACGATAACGCAATCCTAGCTTAGGCAGTCGACCAAACTGGCTAGCTTTCTATGCTTGCCAGAGAAGATAGCGTTTTAGCATACTGCTCGGCTGTCGGTTCCGTGAAATGAAAACACAGCTCAGTAACCATGGGAGTTCAAACTGCTGCAACTGACAGCAATGTTCTTGCAGACTATTCACCAATGCTATGGGAGTGACTAATCAGAGTCAGATGTGAGTCATATTGACCTAGAAATGGATTGCTGCTGCTTCCCATCCTCATGGTTGAGGGTCGGGGATCGTTGAGGCAGCCTGCACAATCGTACACCATCGGAGGCGATCCCTCGCAGCCCTCGTCTGCGTCCCTGGAGCTTACCATACCAGGGAAACTGCAGCTGCATAACCTTGTCGTGGTGCAGACGCTTATCCGTCCCTGTGGCTTATTCCCGGGGACCCGGTAAGGGGTCCCTGTCACCTCCCGGGGGTTGCCCAGGGTTGAGGACTAATTAGCAGCTGTGACTGGGAACTATGCCATCACTCCCAGTATAAAATGCCTCCTAGTACGATGTACTAGGCTACACTGGAAGAGGATTCGGGACCCACCAGTGTTACCCCTTCCCCGAAGAGAATCATGAAGCATGCAGAAAAAATGGATTAACCGTTGACTAAAATAAGCTCTTATAACTTCATTCTTGAAGCAAAATTGCGCCTCGATTCTTTTTTAACCTCCGCCGAGGAGGTTTATGTTTTCGGTGCCGTTTGTTTGTTGGTTAGTTTGTTTGTGTACAAGATAACTCAAAAACCAATGGCTGGATTTTTATGAAATTTTCAGGGTAGGTGGGTATTAAGTCAAGGAAGAGGCGATCAAATTTTGGCATATCTAGGCCAAAGTACTGCTGAGATATACTCCAAAGTTCAAGATTTCAAGTCTTTCCAATGGGCCAGAGTTCCAATTGCCGTGCTTTTGGCTTTGCTGCCCCCTGGCGGCGGAGGTTCTGCGCTCTCTGAGTGCTCTTCTAGTTTATTATGTAATCCAGTCCTACGCAGGAAAGATTTACGATTGTATACCTTTTATATAACAAAATAATAGCAGGAATTTTTCCATTATATTAAATTGGAAATTCAGAGGTGCAGTGCACTAGACGCCTTTTACTCCGTGTTCTTGCCTTCTGTAACATTGTTGGTCTTGGCTTTTGTTTTTGAACTGCACTGGAATGTGATTCATGCAGTTGTAATTCAGGACAATTGCATATACAGAAACTTTGCTGGACCTTACTTTCAGCATGTAGTTTGAATCTACTGACATTTTTTCAGATCTATAACTTGTTAAATAAAAGCTGCGATTCCATTTTTGGACATTGTAGCAATGATTGGGAGCTGGGGATGAATAGATGAGAAGAGAGTAATGAAAAAAAAAATGCTTGGATGACTGCGTTAAAAATGAACTTAAAAAAGAACTAGTTCATTTTTTGGGACTGTGAACTTAGTACATTTTTTTAAAAGAAAAATGATCTAGAAACTGAACTAGTTCATTTTAAAATCTGTGAACTGAACTTTGAACTAGTTCATATTGATTGTGAACTAACACAACACTGGTCATTTTTGACCGATTACTTTCATATTGGGTATGGATATGTGTTATACTTCAGTTATGACACCTATCGATTTTCGCTGGCATAGCGGCAGTATTGGCCGAATAATGCGCAAATTTGAGCTGAAACATAGATGCTTCCCTGTGGACTCAGTACAGGCTGGAGAAGCAGGCTTTCGGGGGCTACACCCATGCGGTAGCAAGCGACCGGACTATCTAATTAAAATCATTGCCTGAATACAAGCTATGCTCTGTAATTTCTGTGAATTGATTTGAATAATACTATTCTGAAGGGCTTTGCTTTATAGCAGAAATATCTTTCTTTCTGCTAAATTCAGTTTAGCACTGCACAATAATCCATATGAGATGAAAAACATAATGGGTGTCATTTGAATATTCATCTAATTTAATTTCTTTCACAAGTGCTCATCTTGCTTTGGAAGAACAAATGTAATTAATACATGAATTGATAATTAGATTTGTAACTGCGCTGTTTAAATTTTGTTAAATAAACCAGCTAATGCTTCCTCCTCAACCAAGGCTCCTAAAATCTGTTTGAGGAATGAGACTCGGGGAACAGATTTGTTATGTAGGCAGTGTTCCCCTGCTTTCACCTATTTTGCCGAAGCCATGTTCACTCACCAGTCAAAGTGAAAAAGAAAACATATTTTGACATATTTTGAATAACTATGTCAGCCTCCAACGTAGACTAAAATGGAGGTAGAATACTGTAGTCGCTATAGTATTTGTGTGTATATCTTTTCTTTTTTTTTTTACTTGTTAAATGATGGGTTTTGAGGCCTGTAAAAAATGCAAGCGTGTTCAAAGTTTTGTCACTGAAGACAGAGGTAAACTGTTCCACAGGGAAACCTTTTCCTTGAATTTCAAACTTGCTTGCTGTCTTGTGTCGCCTTGCAACCATTATACAACACTGTTGTTATGTATATATAGAGAGATTTCATAGTCTTGACTGAGCCCTGATCTCAATAACATGAAGGCTGCATTGGATTACCTGAAGAGACAGAGGCAAGTAAGACAGTCTGACTGCCCATGAAAAACAGTGTAATTTCTGCAAAGTTCATACATACCTTTAAATTAAAGCAGATAATCCATAATTTTACCTGTCATTCACTGTTTCATTTCAGATCAAATGTGCTTGACTATAGAGCTAAAGAAACTGAGCGTATTACTTTCTAAGTACTGCATTCCATTGCTCACTCAAACTCAATGAAGTACATAAATATGAAAGACCAGTAAGAACACTGCAGTGATCATCTGAAAAGTACAGACGATGCATCATGGCTGCATATGTAGTTTTTTTTTTTTGTTTTTTTTTTAATTAAGTGAATATGCTTTATTCCCCACAGTTTGCCTGGAATGCATGATCCAATTTGCAAGCTGAGTCCATTTTTGTTACTTCCACGTCACGGAGTGCAGGCTCGTGTGTTTTACTGCATTCACCCCCCAACACACACACACACACGCACACGCCCACACACGTACACCGTACACACACCCACCACAGTTTGAGTGGCACTATGGCAAACTGTGAATGATGTCTTAGCTGTTAGCTGCAGTCAGTCAGGTCTTGTGCAGTTAGATGTGAGAAAGTGAATTATTTTACAGCAAACGGGGAGCAATTTTACCCAAACAAGCCAAAATTGGTGCATTTTTTTGTTTCATCCAGCACTTACATGCCTGGTTTCGCTTAAAGAAATACTCTGGCCATTTTGCACTTTAAGCCTCATTTATCGCTGGTTTACCATGAAATAGAATGGCTCAGGTGCAAATTTCAGCGAAAAGCTCTGTTTGGAGAAGTTTGGGTCGTTTTGTTAGTCCCCGTCTGCTGCCAATATAATGTCAATGGGCATGCTGAAATCAGTCCTTCGACAACATTAAACGATCGTATGAAAAGACGTGAAACTCACCAAGTGGTCATTGGTGTTCGTTGATGTTATTTTTTTTAAAAAAATCATAGAAAGGTATGCTTTCCAGCGGGTTTTATTAGTCATTTTGATGTAAATATTGATTTGAAGAGGATGCCTTTATTTTTCGGTATTAATCTGCCAACGGAAACGGGATTGTTTTCACCATGTTTGTAGTCTTTTATTGCATTATTATTGCATCGACAGGCTATGAGGCTTTAAAACTGTCAAGCGGAAGTTTGCACACGGATGTGATTATGCTGAAAAAAATAATAGTTCCACGATGACTACGGGTGCTTTCACACCAGAACTGAGAGTCTGCTTTAAACGGACCAGAGTTTGTTTCTTCGGATAGTCTGTTTCGTTTAGGCAGGTGTGAAAGCTCTTCCAAACTCTGGTGCGGACCAGGCAAGCGAACTCTGGTCCGCCTGAAAACTTGGGTCTCAGTTCGCTTGCAAGTAAACCCTGGTGCTGTTCGCTTACAGTAGGAAAGGCAATCGGACTATCCAGGGAACGAAAGAGAGGAAGGGAACCAAAAAGAGTGGCACGGTGGCACAGTGGTTAGCACTACTGCCTCACAGCAAGAAGGTTGTGGGTTTGAATCCGGCCTGTTTGCGTGGGTTTTCTCCGGGTACTCTGGTTTCCCCCACCCACAAAACATGCAATAAGAACACTGTGAATGTTTGGTGGTGGTCGGAGGGGCCGTAGGTGCATACTGGCAGCCACGCTTCTGTCAGTCTGCCCCAAGGCAGCTGTGGCTACTAAAACGTAGTTTACCACCATCAGAGAGTGAATGAATAATGTATCCTTGTGAAGAGTCTTTGAGTGCCCAGAAAGCAGAAAAGCGCTATATAAAATTGATGCATTATTATTATTGTATGACATTGTCAGCTTTTGAAAGTGTAGTGTGAAAGTGAACCAAACCAAACGAAGTTGTGAAATTTTTTGGCATTCCAATCGAACCAAGTCCCCCTGGATTATCCTGGTGTGAAAGCGCCTTAAATGACTAATAAAACCTGCCGGAAAGCATACTTTTCTATATTTTAAAATAACATTACAAACACTATTGACCACTCGGTGAGTTTCACTTTTCAACCAAGAGTTTAATGTTGTTTTAGGACCAATTTCAGCATGCCCATTGACATTACATTGGCAGCTGATGGGCTAACAAAGGGACCCTAAGTTTTTCAAAAAGAGATTATTGTCGAAATTTGCGCTCAAACCATTCTATTTCATGTTAAACCGGCGATAAATGAGGCTTAAAGTGCAAAATGGCCAGAGTATTCCTTTAAGGCCATTTATTTTTTTAAATTAATTTATTTTTTTATTATTATTAGTTTTTTTTTCTTTTTTATTTGGCATCTCCAATCCCACCCAAATCTGGAATGCCCAACTGGTGAAGTATGTACAAGGCTTGCTCGTATATGACCCCTTGCTGCCAATTCAGGACAGTGTAGACGGCTCTCCTCCGGAGCACGCCCCTGTCAGCCTGCTGCTTCTTATACACACATTGGTTGAATCTTCGCAAGTTCAGAGTGAGAGCGGAGGATACCCGAACATGAACAGGCTTAGAATCTTCCTGATGAGCACCTGTCTGGCCAACAGGAGGCGCTTGAGCAACGAGCAAGGCAACTTTTGTTTTCCCTTCCCAGCAGTCCCTTCCCAATTTGCAACCCTGTAGTGCAATTAAGGCCATTTATAAAAAATAAAAAATAAATTGTTGGTTAGCATCCTTCACATTTCAATTTTCAGGGACTTTTTTAAATATATATTTCATTATAATAAGAGTTTGACATCTGAGATCAGCACTGAGGGAAGGGACTCAATTTTCTTAATTTATAACTGTGAACATTTGTAAGGAGGTTCTAGATTTGAGCACTTGAATATATATATATGAATACTTGAAAAAAAAAAAAAAAAAAAAATATATATATATATATACAGTTAGGCCCAGAAATAATTGGACAGTGACACAAGTTTTGTTATTTTAGCTGTTTACAAAAAACATATTCAGAATACAATTATATAATTAATATGGGCTTAAAGTGCACACTCTCAGCTGCGATTTGTGAGTGTCCACATCCAAATCGGACAAAGGGTTTAGGAATTATAGCTCTTTAAAACATAGCCACCTCCTTTTCAAGGGACCAAAAGTAATTGGACAATTGACTCAGAAGGCTGCATGGGCTTCTCCCTCGTTAACCTGACATCAATTAAGAAGTGAAACTAATTGACTTGACTTGAAAAGGTCTGGGGTTGTTTCCAGGTGTGTGGTTTTGCATTTGGAAGCTGTTGCTGTGACCAGACAACATGCGGTCAAAGGAGCTCTCAATGGAGATGAAGCAGAAGATCCTGAGGCTGAAAAAAAAGAAAAAGTCAATCAGAGAAAAAGCAGAACTGCTTGGAGAAGCCAAATCGACAGTTTGGTACATTCTAAGAAAAAAAGAGTGCACTGGTGAGCTTGGGAACTCAAAAAGGCCTGGACGTCCACGGAAGACAACAGTGGTGGATGATCGAAGAATACTGTCCATGGTGAAGAAAAACCCATTCACAACATCCACTGAAGTGAAGAACACTCTCCAAGAAGTAGGTGTAGCTGTCTCTAGCTCTGCTATAAAGAGAAGACTTCATGAGTGTAAATATAGAGGATTCACCACAAGGTGCAAGCCATTTATAAGTACAAAAAATAGAAAGGCCAGAATTAACTTTGCCAAAACACACCTCAAGAAGCCAGCCCAGTTCTGGAACAGTGTTATATGGACAGATGAGACAAAGATAAACCTGTACCAGAATGATGGGAAGAAGAAGGTTTGGAGAAGAAAGGGAACAGCACATGATCCAAAGCACACCACATCTTCTGTAAAACATGGTGGAGGCAGTGTTATGGCATGGGCATGCATGGCTTCCAGTGGCACTGGGTCACTTGTGTTTATTGATGATGTGAAAACAGACAAAAGTAGTTGGATGAATTCTGAAGTGTACAGGGATATATTTTCTGCCCAGATTCAACCAAATTCAGAAAAGTTGATTGGACTGCGCTTCACAATACAGATGGACAATGATCCAAAACACACAGCAAAAGCAACCCAGGCGTTTATTAAAGCAATGAAGTGGAATGTTCTGCGATGGCCAAGTCAGTCACCGGATCTCAACCCAATTGAGCATGCATTTCACTTGCTCAAGACAAGACTTAAGGCAGAAAGACCCACAAACAAACAAGAACTGAAGGCTGCTGCTGTAAAGGCCTGGCAAAGCATCAAGAGGGAGGAAACCCAGCGTTTGGTGATGTCCATGGGTTCCAGACTTCAGGCAGTGTTTGCCTCCAAAGGATTCGCAACAAAATATTGAAAAAAAACAAACATTTTCTGTAGGTTATGCTTATGTGTCCAATTACTTTTGAGCCCCTAAAATGTGGAGTGTCTGTATAAAAATGTGTACAATTCCTTAATTTTCAATCAGATATTTTCGTTCAACACCTTGAATTAAACGTTAGAGTCTGCGCTTTAATTCTGTTGTGGATATTTCATTTCAAATCCAATGTGGTGGCATGTAGAGCTCAACTCATGAAAATTGTGTCACTGTCCAATTATTTCCGGGCCTAACTGTATATATGAATGTGTGTGAATATTTTATTGTTGTGAAATACTGACACTGCCCGGGTTCGTATTCAATTTTATAGGAACACCTTCAGTGTAATGCAAAAGCAGTCCTATTCCATCACATAGTGAGGCTTGGGGCACCTGCCCAAACATAAACATACAGTATAAAGTCCTCAGAATGAGAATGGGCTCTACTTTTAGCATTGTGCCGGGTAGCATAAAATCTTTATCTCTTAAAACAGTTGATTACACACAATTAACTACATTTCTCTCTCACTCTGTATTTCAAGTACAGTCGCTCGACTCAAAACTTTGGGCTTCCTCCAATACTTTGAAATGGGGAAGCGCTGCACAGCCTTCTGTCGGGATTAATTAAAATGAACTTCTCCAGACGCCAAACAATCCTCAACTCACTGCAAATCTGGGCTCCAATAAAATTGTCCTTTTGAAGTTAATTACAAGTCGTCATCTCACATTGTTTTAAGGTGCAACGCTGAAACGTTATGTTACCTTCTGACAAATACAGCCCCTTCACAAGTTCATGACATTTTGAGGCATTGCATTGTTATTTAAAGTGACTTTCAAGCTATACTACACAACAAAATAAAGAGCAAACTTGTAGCTCTTTTAGCCACTAAAAGCTCTAAACTGTTCGCCCAATATGATGACTCTGTGTGGGAAGCCGTTTCCATTTAAAAAAAATGCTGACAGTTGGGTCCAAAGTGTCTCTGAAGAGAATCCTTAAAGGAATGGAACTTGTTAACAGAAGGATCGATTCCTATTAACAGGCTGCAGGCCAGATCTGGGAAAGTCAAGCAAGCCAATGGTAGTTGGGGTACGAGGTGGAATGAGAACAGACACGTTGGATGAGTTGGGCTGATGCCTGGACAGACTCTCTTGTGTAAAGAAGAGATTCTGTAGGAACTGAACCAGGAACATGTTCAGCCAGTGATTTGCTCACTAAGAACTGTCCTGCCAAGCTTCAGGATGATGTTATATATAATTAATTCTACATAATTACTCCACATAAACGGGGGAAGGGGTATTGCTGTCAGTGACGTGTGTTTGTGTGTGATTCAAAGTACACAATATTTTCACCAAGGTTTGCAATGGTCCACAGATCACCTGATTAAAGTTTGGACATATTTGGGTTAAGGTCAAGTTCACCAAAAGAAAAAAGAGTGAACCCTATACTAACTTTCATACATGGCCTTTGTCTATGAGAACACATTGCTATTGATGTCAAATGAACAGAGTTGTGGGTGTGTGAACAGTGACACCTCCCCAGACACACACATACGGACACACACATGCACACAAACATGTGACACCACACCATGCAAATACAGCTGAGGCATTTTAGACTGCAGGTCTTCATAAACGGCTCCCATGGTACTACAGGAAGTGGTTGCCCTGCGGGAATTAAATGACAGTTGAACACTGGTTAACAAATGTGCGCGCAGTGTCACGTCCGGACCTCGTTGATGATTTCATGGGCCCTGATTAGCATAGAAATGGGAAACAACACTCATCGAAAACTCGACATCGAGCTTTAGCCTGGGTTTTTGCTGGCGGTGATTCATTTACGGCGTCATATCGTGGTAGCGCACGGCCATTCTCCTAATGGACTTCATTTATCTTTCCCCTCTCTCTGCCCGATGCACACCGTACTTCTGCATTCCCTCAAATGAGATCCCCACTGGCTGTCCAGTTAGCAAACCAGGAGGATGGCAGGCCCCAATTATTTCCATTCATTTTCAACCGGCACAAGTTCACTTAACAGCATGTTAGTCAACCATATTTTGAGAAACCTTGATAACTCTTGCAGTCTACTGCGCTCATTACAAGTATCTGCTTCTCATTGAGAGGCACTAGCAGACCTGAGAAGTTGTCACTGTACAATATAAGCAAGGCATTTCTTTTGCATGATATCTCAAAGAAATAATTTCTTACTACATTTTATGTGTGCTATGGCATACCAAGCAGATCCCTTATCCATCCATTAATCCATCCATCAATCCACACCTCCAGCTCACAGACTGAGAGGCACAGTGTGATGTAAATTTGCGGGCACCTTTGTTTGCATTATTTTAGTTCCAACGGTCCAGTGTCTATGGGAAAAATGAACGGGGTTTTTGAAATTTCGGCAAAAATACAGTCTATGATTAAATCAATAAATGGAAAACACTACCGCTATGCTTATTGTGATAATGTGGTTGAATACTCCAAGTCTTTTCAATAATGCAAGTTTTGAGACCCTTAAAGGTGAATCATGCAACTGGTATGTTAAGGTTAAAGTACAACCCTAATCCTGAAATAGTTGGGATAAAGTGTAAATTGTGAATGAAATCAAAACGCAGTGACTTTCAAATCACACCAGCCAGTGTTTTATTCACAATGGCACAGAGATAACACAGCAAATGTTGAAACTGAGAAATATTACAATTTTATCGACAAAATGAGCTCATCTCAAATTTTATGGCCGCTACAGGTCTCAAAAAAGTTGGGACAGGGGCCTGTTTACCATGGTGTAGTATCCCCTCTTCTTTTTAACACAGAGTGGAGGCGTCTGGGCATTGAGGAGATAAGTATTAGTTTAGCCACTGGATTTTGATCCCACTCTTGTTTAACCCTTTAACTGCCTGCTCCCTTTTGGTCAAGCACAGTTTGAGTCGCTGTATTAAATTGAAAGATGTGTTGAACTTTGCCCGATGAAGCCCTTCCACAATAATCATTTGCAGTCTGTAATGCTGAAAAAAATTTGATCTGTTAAAATACATCTTTCAATGAGAAATACTGAGACATCTCTGTATGTACACCTCTGGCCATCTTTACTTCTGAGAGACTCAGCCTCTCTAAGACATCCCTTTTATAGCCAATCATGTTACACACCTGATGCCAGTTAACTAAATTACAAGCTAAATATTCTTTCAGCTGATTCTCTTATGTATATATATATTGCTTTTTCAGACCTTTTTTGCCTGTGTCCCAACTTTTTTTTTGAGACCTATTGCCACCAGAAAATTTGAAATAAGCTCATTTTGTGGATAAAAATGTAAAATGTCTTGGTTTCAACGTTTGAAATGTTATCTATGTTCTATTGTAAATAACGTAGTGGCTCATGTGATCTGAAAGTCAATGCATTTTGATTTTATTCACAATTTACACTTCATCCCAACAATTTTGGAATTAGGGTTGTAATATCGAACTGCTGGTCTCACCCAACCATCACCCACTGATCTGAGATCATGAGCTTATTTTAATAATGTCCATGCTCTTAGCTCAATTATTGCTTATAATGGCAAATCTGTAGCAACACGTGCATTTCACAGAATTGGAGTGCTTTATTTTTTATGCGGTTGTAATAAAATGTGCATGTTTTCTCACTAAAAAAGACATACACCTTTTCAGGTGAAAATCGGAGCTTTAGTTTGTTGATTTTTGAAAACTCCATTCATCCTTCCCATAGGCATTCAACCACTGGAATCAGAAGTGGGAAAAAACTAATAAAGCCAGATATAAAATGACATCAGACTGTGAATCTCTTTTCTCGGTGATGGGAGGCAGCTGCCAATTCCAGCATACAATGGGAAAGAGGCTGCAACACATCCTGGACAGTTTGCCAGTCCATTAAAGGGGTCACACTCCATTCTCAATAGCCTGACTTGCATTACTTTGGGTTATGCGAGATTGAGAAAACCCACCACAAAAATGTGGGCAACCAACTCCACAAGTGGCCAAGGTTGGATTCAAACCTTCAACCTTTTTGCTTTGAGGTAATAGTCCAATCTACTGCATCACAGTGTATTGTTATCATTATCATGATTATTATCATTATTATTATTAGTAGTAGTAGTAATAGTTCACTCATATATCTGTAAATTCCGTCATGCTATCCCAGTAATGAGGGTTGATATGCTGTTTCTTTAATGCTACATCATGAGAGATGATTGAATTTTTAGGCTTTAGTTATTTGGACAACTTGAATCCAACGACAACTGCCCTTAAAATACAAGTGACCAAATTGGCCCCCTGTGTTATTTTGCTAAAAGCCCTGGACAAGCCAGCACAAATATTGCTTCACGGGCACTAAATAGTCTCCCTTTGAGCTAAAGATCGGTCCCGCCATTGACAGTCCCTCACATTCAGTACAGTGGACGCTATAAATACACACCCGCACGTCTCCCGTCTCTGACAAGACTAACTACCACATGGAATCTAGAGGGCCTACTTTTTTTTTGATAACTTGTGCAAACAATTGCAGACTGAGGGACAGATCTGATTTCTACACGGAGAACAGTGCTAACAAGAGCCTTTTGCTGAGGTTTGGTTGACAGTTGACATCTGCTGTGAAATGAGAACAAATATGGCTACATTTTTTTTGGTCTATCTGAGAGAGAGAGAGAGAGAGAGAGAGTGAGTGTGTGTGTGTGACCGCGTGTGTGTGTGTGCGTGTGTGTGCGTGTGCGTGTGTATGTGTGTTTATATGAGCCTGTCTTTTTTTTTTTAAATTGTTATTAGTATTCTTCCAGCCAAAGAATGATTGGCAGGCCAGGGAACTGGGGGTCCAGATTCCCACTGGTGCTTTTCTAAATCATATAATTACTGAGCAAAGCACAGGGGTTTATGGGTGTCGCCAGAGCATTATAGCTTTCGTCAGAGTCAAAAATAACCCTGTATACAGTGGGGAAGAAACAGAAGTAGCCTTTTGAGTCCTCAGGGTCCTTCAGGAGTGAATTTCCCCCATGTAAATCTCACCTTTGGGCCTCTGGCCAATTTCCCATGGAGTTGGAAAGTTTAGTCTCTCGGTTCCGTAATGTCAGTCGGTGACCTCAGTCGTTTGCTGCACCTGACATTATCGCCAGTGCATCCCTGATTAGCTTTATTGATGTTATTTTGATTAGCTTTAATTACAGCATTCATTATTTCCAACTCCCAAGGCCCAATCCATTTTTACAGGAGTTCTCATCGCGTTGCTGACAAATGCTGCCTTATTGCCTGCACTACCCTGGGCCCCCTGAGAAATAACAGCCGTAATCCAAAATGGATCCAGATATTACAGACGTTGAAGTTTAATTGCATTAATATGAACTAATAGAGCAATTAAAGCAATTTCAACCTTAAGCTTTGCTGTCAAACATTATGGCAAGTTTTACAGTTAAATAAAAAAAAAATTTATTTCTTCAATTTTTAATTTTGTTCCAGCAACTTTAGGTGTTTACTGACGAAACAACAGGTGTGAAGAAAATGATGCTAAAACAATGCACAAACCATAAATACCAATATATGAAAATTTCGAATTGTCTCATTAAAGTTGAATACAGTTGAAAATGACTCAATGACCGGTGATTTTTTTAATGTATTCATGTCATATTTTACATTACATTGGAGTAATAAGCAGGAATTACTTGAGAAACTGGCATTATTTGAAGACGGGTGAAGTACAGTTTAACTTTTCTCAGCTGTCCGCTTCCCATCTCTCTGTGGACCACAGAATCATGCTGAATTCCAAAATAACTTTCACAAGACATTTGGCGGCTTTAAATTCGGTTCTGGCCTTGGCAGAAGAGCAGTGCGGGAATCCAAGACTTAACCCGACATATGCGAGTTCAACCCACCCGCACCCCACAACACACACACGCACACACACACACACACACACACACACACAAAACCTTTAGCACACACACTAACACACAACCTTTAGCACAGAGAGCAGGATCTTTTTAGGAGCCAGATCTCAAAATATGTCATCAGAATGTCCTTAAATAGAGCATTCAAATGCTGATGTAAAAGTCGCTCCTGTTAATGCAAAGCAAGTGATTTTCAAGACGCTGAATTGTAATGTTGAAAAAAAAAATGTTATTTAAAAAAATTATGCAAACAGTTGGAGCCAGTGAAATGAAATTTTAAAAAAAAACTTACTCCTCAAACTGGTTCATAAAATTGAGGGTGTACCTCACCCCATTTCTGTGCTCTTACTTTCATATTAAACTTTGCTCTGTGGCTCTGGCTCTGTGGCTCTGGCATTAACCATATCGCCCATAGGATGACGTAGCACATGGAAGAGTGAGTCACCATTCCCACTGACACCACAGCCAAAACCTAAAAGAGAGACGTCGTCGTGCCTCCGTCTGCTGATTTAGCGGAGAGATCCATTGTCATCGGGCTCACATTTCCAGCTCCCTCTTTCGTCCAGACCGCTGCCACGGCCGGTTCGAGGAGCCAGCCAGTCTGTGCTTTTAATAGAGCTGGCCTCAGACAGCCACCGCGGCTCGTGATTAGAGCTCGCGAGCGCACGTTTGCCAATAATCCCGTTCAGCTCCGTGGCGCTCAGCCTCCTTCCTTACCTCGATACTCCTTGTGAATGAGCAGCGGCCCATATCACGGAGCAGGATTAACGAGTTAGCGGTGTATCTGCATTGAATAAAATACTGCATCACTCGCAAATCTGGAACATGGAGCGCAGACCTGTTCTGTTCCACACATAAGAAAGTAGCAACATAACTGTACTCAGCGCAATTATTCAGCTGACCCAGTGGTCCTGCTTCCTGAAACAGGAGTCTGCCTGTTTTAAACTTGAAAATAAGTCCATTTACGGTGCCAATGCATTCTACATGGATCAGGATCTACAGGAATCGCAGAATTATACAGTATGTGGACACAGAAACTTTCAAGTAGCAGAACGCCATGAGGCATTCGCAGTCACACAGCCGCCAATTATTCAGTGCACTGCACTCTAATCAGCACAGTTCCATTGCGCATGAAACCCCACCCCCCCTGTCAGTGGTTTGACTGAATAATGACCGTTTCTATCTCACAGGCAGCAAATGTATAAAGTACAGAAGAAAATGTAATGCGTTTTTAATCTGAGTGCACTGGACCGCATCACCCTCCGAAGGGGGTATGGAGATAGGCGTCGGCAACAACCGCACTTCATTAAAACTGAACTTCACAGCCGGGAGAGAGGGGTTGGGGGGCAGGGGGAGTGAACGTGGACCCTCAGTAACGCATAGTAATATACAGATAGCAAATAAATAAAAAAAATAATGAATAATGAACACAGAATACTTTAAATGTTAATGGCACTTCTTGCATAAATATACCTACTTCTAGCTGGAGAGCATCGTTATCTCTCCACAAAAATAAAAGTTTCCCTTTGCCTTTCTCTCCACTGTGATGCTGGGAGATAGAGGCTGTGCACACACATTCCAAAACAAGTACAGTGAGCCTGTGGTTGCAGCAGTGGAACACACATGAATTATTTCTGGCGGGGCTGGGGTCATGTGGTAGCAGATGCAACCTTTTTTTTCCCCTCTCTTCGGGCCCCAGGACTGTTGTATGCGCACAAAAATGTTACTGCTGTGCAATGTGACCACGTATTGGCAGCACAAAAACATCATTACCGCTCTGTACATATTTCTGAGAAGACTTGGTCACACTTTAGATGAAGTGTTGCTCATGAAGGCTTTATATGGCATGTATAATGCCTTCATAAATGAGACATAATGTTTTCATTAATAATACGTAAGCAAATGTCATGCTTTATAACGGGTGAAATAACATCCTTATTCAGCACTTGATGCCAGATGTGACAATGACAATGTCACTTCGCTGACAATGCCACCCTTTATCATATTTAGCCACTAGCTACAGCGCCCTCCATAATTATTGGCACCCCTGGTTAAGATGTGTTCCTTAGCTTCTAATAAATTCAGTTTTTTTCTAAATTATATAGGACCACAATGAAAAAAGAGGAAAATCCAACCTTTAATTCAAGTGCATTTATTCAGTGGAAAAAAAAATCCCCCATTAAGAAATAATTCTTTTACATCAAATCATGTGTGCCACCATTATTAGCTCCCCAGATGTTAATACTTTGTACAACCCCCTTTTGCCAACAAAACAGCACCTAATCTTCTCCTATCGTTTTTCACAAGATGGGAGAATACAGAAAGAGGGATCTTCGACCATTCCTCTTTGCACAATCTCTCTAAATCATCCAGCGACCTGTGTCCCCTCCTCTGCACTCTCCTTTTCAGCTCACTCCACAGGTTTTCAATGGGGTTGAGGTCTGGAACTGAGATGGCCATGGGAGGAGCTTGATTCTGTGTCTGGTGAACCATTTCTGTTTGGTTTGGCCACATGTTTAGGGTCATTATCTTGCTGAAAGACCAAGTGACGACCGATCTTCAGCTTTCGGGTAGAGGCCACCAGATTTTGATTTAAAATGTCCTGGTATTTCAAAGCGTTCATGATGCCATGCACCGTAGCAAGGTTCCCAGGGCCTCTGGAAGAGAAACAAGCCCACAGCATCACCGATCCTCCCCCATACTTCACAGTGGGCATGAGGTGCTTTTCTGCATACTCATCTTCTGTGTTTCGCCAGACCCACTCAGAGTGTTTGTTGCCAAAAAGCTCTATCTTGGTCTCATCTGACCAAAGCACACGGTCCCAGTTGAAGTCCCAGTACCGCTTAGTCCAGACGTTTGCGTTTATGATTGTGAGTGAGAAAAGGTTTTTTCCGTGCATGCCTCCCAATCAGCTTGTTAGCATGTAGATGGCACCTGATGGTTGTTTTGGAGACTTTGTGACCCCAAGATGCTACCATTTGTTGCAATTCTTTAACAGTGAGCTTTGGAGAACTTTTTATTTCTCTTACCATCCTCCTCACTGTGCGTGGCGGCAAAATAACCTTGCGTCCTTATTCAGGCTTGTTTACCACTGTTCCAGTTGTTTTAAACTTCTTAATGATTCCTGTGACAGTAGGTATGGGCAGGTGCAGGCGAGTGGCTATTTTCTTGTAGCCATTGCCTGATTTGTGAAGGTCGACACTCATCTGCCTTACTTGAATGGTGTGTTCCTTTGTCTTTCCCATGTTGAGGAGTGGATGAGAAATGGCCTCTGTGTCACGTCATATTTATACCCCAGGGAAACAGGAGGTGATGAATTATTAATTAAATGTTCCTAGGTACGCTGATGAACTTTGTAAGCTACTGTAGAAATGACAGAAATACTTCAATTACATTTATTTCCTAGGAATTGTAAGGGGTGCCAACAATTGTGGAACAGGTGATTATGAAAAATAATTATTTCTTAGTCAGGGATTTTTTTCCCCCTTAAAATTCACTTGAGCTGAAGGTTACATTTTTCAACAATTTCTAGTGTGAGAGTATGCTTCTGCAATAAAAATTGAATTTATTATAAGGCTTTTAACACATCTTAACCCGGGGTGCCAATAATTATGGAGGGCGCTGGATGTGACATTGTCTGTTATATGAAATCTGGCGTCACATTCTGAATAAGGATGTGTTATTTCACCCTTTACAAAGCATGACATTTGCTTTTGTATGATTTATGAAGACATTACATCTCATTTATGAAAGCATTATACATGCTGTATGAAGCCTTCATGAGCAACACTTTATCTAAAGTGTGACCCAACCCATTATGCAATCGATCCAGCCCATAATGTTGTGCAGTAGACAGGAACAAGAGAGAGGATTCAAATGTCTGATCATTATTTAAACTCAAATAGGCTATCACAATGCCAGTGGAGCTTATGCCTCGGAGATGGACGTAATCCTAATGGTAAAGAAAGCTTGAAATCTGTTTATGATAATACCTGGTAATCTGCTTACATGTAAAATATCTTGAAACCTCTAGTTTAAAAAAAAAAAATGTTGCTTTTATTTGACTAAACGATGAACATTTCCAGATCAAATGAGTGCCTTCTGGGACAACAGGCTGCTGTAATGTCTGTTCATGGGGTAACAGCCTCATCACAAATTCAGCGCAACAGCACTGATAAAAATTTGTTCAAAGCAATTCTAATGACCTTACACTCAAAAGCCCCCTTTTGAACATGTTTGGTTCTGATCCTGCTCAAGAAAATAAGCACAGTGGTGTATGTAAGTAACTGGATAATAAAGGCTCCACTTTCATGCAATATGGATGTAAATGAAAGCTGAAGGTGAAAGCTTTTTACCTTATTTTTATCGTGTTCAAATTCGGTGTCCTAGAATACAGAGGCAATAATTTGATATTTTGGCCCTGTCGAAATGCTTCTTGACCTTATTGCAAATAAATTAATTAATTTGAAAAGTTGGTGAATGAACACACTGTGATTCCATCAGTTTGAACAATGAATGCCCTTTGCTCACTAAAACAAAGCATAAGTGGAGAAACTTCCACTCATGCACAACGCAAGGCCTGAGCTGAATCCAAACCACAGAGAAAAACCACGGAAAGTAAACATCGGCGTGCGGAAACCGCCCGTGTAAGTATCTGCTGTGGAAGTCAGGCTGCCTCTCTGAGGTTAGGACAGAGGTTTTCTAAAGTCATGCATGCGAGCGCACCAGAGGCTGCAGCCGAGCCTAACACACTATTTCAGAGACACACTCCATTATGGTTAATTCTCTGCTCCAAAAATACTGCTGTATGGCAAGAATAATGTTTTGCTTGGTGACAAATGTGAAAACCACAGTTAAGCAAGAAAACGCATCTCAATTTCTCACTGCGGGATAGCAATCACAATGCATTCCTGTGCCAAAATCCATTCAGCAAATTGCTGAGCCAAAATACAATTGGTTTGTTTGCCTCAATAGTCATCTCCTTACAACAAGCCTGAGCTGCGGCATAATGCAGCTGGAGTTAGGCAGGAGTCTTGCATTGTGTGTGTGTGTGTGTGTGTGTGTGTGTGTGTGTTTTTTTTTTGGATGCGTGTGTGTGTTCGTGTGCGTGTGCTTATTTGTGTGTGTGTGCGTGTGTGTGTGTGTCTGTGTGAGCGTTCGTGTTTGTGTCTTTGTGCGTGTACATGTGAGGGGTGTCGTTAAAGAAAAATAAGTGGGAAAATGGTTTGCTCTTAATCCCTGTTGACATGAACACAAATCATATGCCGCAGTGATTAAATGGAAGAAAAAAAATCCAGTCCTGTTTGGAAATGCTCTGTCAGAACACATGTTGTTGTTGACTTACGGTTATATTCACTTTCTGAAGCTTATTTTCTCCACTAATTGCATCTTTCAAAATCCGGGCATTTGCTATTATGCAAATACATATCTATGCTCGTCATATTCCTTTAAGTATTCCTTCCTTTAATCTTATACCTTACATGTCAACAACCCTAAGTCAACCAACCTACACTGTGCTTATTCACCTCATTTAAATCATGGCAGGATGTAATTACACATTTAATCCTCATTGTTTTGTGGTGCTGATGCATGTCACATTCATTTCTTTTTCAAGAAGTTATAATGCATCTACAGTAAAGTTACTGAGCTCACGCTTTTATTTTCCAAAGTAACTCACAGTTTAAACTGAGCAGGAGCCGCCACTCCCCCTCCGCTGGAATGTGGGCTGAAGGGTGTTGCTCAAAAGATCAACACCTGCTCTGATCTTAGTGAGGAAATGACCTTGGACCTCAACCTTCTCATGACCTGTCCATTCCCAGAGCCGTGAATTGAGTGGGCAAAATCATTGGCGACCTCCCAAAAGCTGGCTGCTGTGGTCTTGAACTCTTTGACCGGGGCTTCTGATCAATTGGTGCCAAAACCTCTATACGAGGAAACTGCTTCTCCCATAGTAATGCAGTGCTCATTAACCTTGAATCTCAGTCCTCACAATAATTCAGAACCTCAGCAATACTTCAGTGTGGGTATTGTACTCTGTAACATATGATAAGCCGCATTAAATCAGATGAACTTATTTCTTCTCTTTAACTCAACTTGTCATGACAAGTTTTTCGATATTCAGCTCAAGTTCATAAAGTTTTCTTTATGAATTGTGCGTTGAAACGTAGCTATTCCTCAAGTTGAGTTAACGCCTAGTTAACTCACATTTCTATGGCAGCCGGTGAACTTTCGTTTCTAAGTTTAATTAGCTTGAAATGTATTACAGTGTACTTGCTTTCGTAGTATATCCCTGTTTATTTTGAATGCCCGGGGGGGGGGTTAGCCTTAATGAATCATTATTATGATAGTGATTGATTATGATTATATTATCATAAACAAGACAATGCAGAACGTTAAAAACAAGTTCACTGGATGTTTGCGTTCTGATTTGTGAATAACTGGAGCCCCTGCTGCTTTTAATGTACTCCTCCCTCTAGAGATCATTATTCTCCTGATCAATAAGATGGACAAAATACACAAATCACAACTAAGATAACTGCAGTTCTGATGATCGAAGTGCAGTTGGCATAGTCTTTCATTTTTTTTACTTGGTTGAGGCAGAAATTAAGGCTTGTACTCCTGAATTAGCTTCCTGTTCCAGACAATGCGAGGGAATTTTTAATTGCTGTCAAGAAATTAACTAATTTTGAATGACCAAAACCATTTTATGCATTTTAATTAATATGCAAATTGAATAGCTTTATTTATTAATATAAGAGTAACATTAAACTGTTTCACTACAATACCACTCAGGAGCAGCCCATTGTAATATGTACTATCCACAAATACTGACCAGAATTGACTTTAAAAATATAATGCAAGAATGGCGTGAAAATGACCCATTCTAGGTCATTTTCAACCAATGAAGTGATATCAACAAAAACTCCCATAATACTTCTTTATTTCCAGCGAATAAATTTAAGAATTTCTAATAGCGATTCTGGGGAACTGGGGAAATATATTTATGCTTCGATGTCACAGGCCTCATGTGACTGCCTTTTGTATCTCCACCCACTCAGGGCCTTGCGTGTCCATCACAAGTCTTCTCGACTTTGATTGGTTTGCGTCTGGCGTACTTCCCTTATACCAGCTGCGCCTCATCTCATTGTTACCCCTCCTGACGTGTGTGTGAGATGCATTTATACCCCCTCCTTTGAGTTTGCAAGTGGCTGGATTGTCACTTGCTGTTGCACTTTTGCACTCATCACTATTTGCTCATTTAACTCCTCGTCTAACTGAATTTCATTTGTCACCTTAAATGATATTAATATTGATATTAATGATATTAATTTGTGGAAGTGCTCCTTGATAAGAACAAGCCACTAAGCAGAGGTGTATAATCCAGGGGTCAGAAAGTAAAAATGCTACCATGTTTTCATTCGACCCCTAAACTCCTGTCAGCAGATTTAACTGGTTAGTTTTACCTCCCAGCTAAAGAATAGTGCAAACTGACAGGTCTTTTGTGGCTGGAACAATATCCTGGGATGGAATTTTACTTTCTGAACCTGGATTATGCACCTCTGCTCCTAAGCTCCATTCTCACAGTCACCAGCATTGGAATGATGTTCCTATAACTCTTCTCTCAGTCTGCTCCTCTGCCCAGTTAATTAGGAACGAGCTCCCGAACCTTCTATGGTCATCAGGATTGGGATCCCATTCTGGGATCTACATCTGACAGTCATCCTGGAAAGCCACTGGCCGGGCACTGGCTACGCCCACACAGCCTCACCTATTGCATCTTAACTGAACTGTGCTTTTGTTCTCTGGGCTTCGTCTCACAGTCTACCGCATTACTATCAATAAACAACAAATATTAGATTGTGATGTGCCTCGGCACTTGATTTCTGGTCTAGATCATAACACTTGTATTTCAACACTGTTTACTGTACTGTCGTTCACACAAATATTGTAAAATTTAAAAAAAATATGTTTGCAATCACTTGTCATTTACATTATTCTTGCTTTTATTCAATAAAAGTGTTTATGTAAAAGTATATAAATGACTAAAACACCAAAAATTATTTTAAGCTGTATTTTATATTGCATTTCAAGTATTTGGGGGGGTGGGAAAAAAGTTTTTGTATGGTTAAAAACACAGTTATCTTCTTACAGTGTCTACAGATTCCTCGTTAAATCTCACCCCGTGAGATGCAATCCCTGCAAAATTTAGGCGTTTGGGCTGTTCATTTTACTAAGGTATCATTTCTATAGGCACTGTGTCTTTGAAGATAGATACACTCCACAGTAATTTCAAACATTGGAGAAGTCATCTATATCTCCCTCTTACAGCATGTCCTAAAATGCACTGTAATGGAGAAAACAAACTGGTCTCTCTGTCCTGTTCCCATGACTAATCCAGCAAAAGCTAAGTTGCTTTGATGTTTGTTTATTACTTGGTTTTAAGACTGAAGCTCAGCCCATAAGCACTAGCCGCTCTGGACTGGGTGAACCCACAGAGCTCCACCCTGCTGTAGGTGTTGTAGGTAGGTGCCTTCGTTCAGATGAGACATCATACAGACATTTTGGACTCACGTTTTCATCAAAGATCCATTTGTCCATTCTTAAACCCCCCCCCCCCCCCCCCCCCCATTATGTTCCAGGTAAATTTGACCTGAGTCAGTTTTCAATGTCCCTAAAAAAAAAATTTAACATACTTTTTTCAGCTAAATGTTTTCCTCACTTTATAGGTAAAACATGAATTTAACTTCTAAAAAAAAGTATATTCAGCAGCATCTATGTTGTTCTGGTCATTTTGACCCTGGAATCAATTATTACATAAAACCATCACTTTGATCTCATTTTTGACGTGTTGCGAAAGACTGCAGGCATGTTCAAATTAATTTCTCATTCATTTCACATTTTGTCTCAGTCATTTTGCTATAATTGCATTAAGTCGATGCTTTATGTGTAAGGGGAGGATGAGGTAGCTGTGTTTTATTTATTTGACCAATTGAATGGTCAGTAGAAAGGCATAAATGAGCTGAGAGGAGATTGGGTAACACTTTCAGTTACAAATATGTTATGTAGTTTTTCAGTGTAAGGATCAAATTGACCTCAAGCCAATAATGGTTTATTAATTTGAACATAATAGGAGCACTGTAAAAAAAAAAACAAAGTTGTCTCAACTGAAAAAAGTTAGTGTCCTGGCTGCCTAATTTCAAGTTCACTTGAAATTTTAAGATTATAAGTTGAATAATAAGTTGAATATTACCTCAACTTGTCATCTCAAGTACAATGACCTTAAAATTTTAAGGCAGTCTGGACACTAACTTTTTTCAGTTGAGACAACTTTAGTTTTTTTTTACAGTGAGGGGGTTAAGCTAACAAGCAAATTCGTGTTCAGGGTCACAGGGCCTGGACCATATTCCAGCATAAGGGCGAGAGAGAAACACTCTCTGAAGGCTGAGCCAATCAATGCAGGGTGCAGCCAGGATTCACTCGAACACTCTTACGACGATTTGGAGTATGAATTTTCACCTGACATGCTTATATTTGTACATGTGTGGAAATCCAAGGACCCGGTAGAAACGCACTCAAGCTCACTTGGGAGAGTATGCAAACCTCAAACTCGAAGGCCCCAGTTTAACTTTTAACATTTGACTGAAGATTTATATTCGTCACATAATGGCTAGCGTTTTCTTCACTCTCCAAGTCATCATTGAGAAAGAGAACCATGATTTCAGGTGATGTGTGGGTTTAAAAAAGATAATTTATTATTTTTGACTGCAATGCTCTGGTACTGGTACTAAAAATGCAATAAAAATGGAACAGCTATAATGATGGCACTTTCATTTTTATTTATCATGAGTAAAATTCTGAATTCATTAATAGGTAGCTGTTTTAACATTTTATCTATTCGGTCTCAGTTTTATTACCTCTTTTTATCTCTGCCTGTGGATGACTGCTGGCGCTTTTGTGTCTTAATGCTGTTTGTGTATTCCAGTGCAGTTTTTGCAGAACTTTCCCATGATCTGTGTTCAAAAAGAAATCAATTTTGATAATTGAATTAAACTTAATGATAGTCATTCATTTTTTCATATCTCTTAATTCAAGTATGTCTGGCCAATTATATTCTTTTACCTCCCCAATAAAAGGGTTAATTAATGCTGGAAGGCTAGATAAGGTCAACTGATAGAGTCAATTTGCCAAAAAAATTATGTGAGAATTGCAATGCGGTCTAAGTACTGAGATTAAAAATTTGTGCCAATTATGAAGGTACAACTGTCGGTGCAATTACCTGCAAATCCATTCATGTCAACAAACATTTTTTCAAACAGTAACGCTGCTTTTGTTCAGTTAGAATAAAAGTGCATTTTAATAACCTCATCCGAACCGCTGATAAATGTTGTTTTGAAAGCGAGTAAGGCTGATATGAAAATGGAAACAGTTCAAGCGTAATACATCAGTTTCCTTCAAACAAAAATAATCAATTTACATTTTGCTTCTACTTGCAAATTGGTTATTGTTCTCTCTTTCATCAGCTGGGTGCTTAATATGCAAATACAGGCATTTTTATGTGGGTTTCCATTTGCTGATCCGGGGCCAAGTGTTCCGAAGATTGACCTTCCTCAGGAATGACAAAAACCATTAGCGCCTGCTTTGATGCAGAAAGGTGGTGACTAAATCCTAAGTTGGGTTTTTTTGGCTGGTCTTTGCAAAAACACCCCACTTAGTTTGGAGAGGAAAGCTGACTATGAACTCATAGACATGACAACGCTCACCCACACGCTCGCATACACGCACTCTCTCTGTCTCACACATGCACACGCAAATACAGGCACATACACACACATACACACGCACACGCGCACACACACCTATCAGCCATAACATTATGACCGCAGACAGGTGAAATGGAAAACATTATCATGTTAAAATGGCACCTGTCAGTGGGTGGGATATATTAGGCAGCAAGTGAACATTTCGTCCGTGATGTTGATGGGTTGGAACCAGACAAAAAAGTGTTAGAATGTGAGCAACTATGACAGGGGACAAATTGTGATGGCTAGACAACCGTGTGAGAGCATCTCCAAAACTGCAGCTCTTGTGGGGTGATCTGCAGTGGTCAGTTCCAACCTAAAGGGATGAAGGAAGCAAAACCTGTGAACCGGCAACAGGTTCATGGGCATCTGAGGCTCACTGATGCTTATGAGGAACAGAGGCTGACCCATGGGGTCTGATCCAACAGAAGAACCACTGCAGCAAAAATTGCTTAAAAGTTCATTCTGGTTCTGATTGAAAGGTGTCAGAAAACACAGTGCATCACAGTTCGTTGTGTTTGGGGCTCCACAGCTGAAC
Organism: Gymnothorax reevesii; assembly: GCA_029721435.1. NCBI lineage: Eukaryota > Metazoa > Chordata > Actinopteri > Anguilliformes > Muraenidae > Gymnothorax > Gymnothorax reevesii. Next base: position 22,113,565 of record CM056574.1, on the reverse strand, counting down.
ACCGGGTCAGGATGCCCAAGCTGACCCCTGTCCACTGCCAGAAGCGTATACAATGGGCATGTGAGCATTAGAACTGGGTCGCAAAGCAATGGAGGAAGGTGGCCTGGTCTGATGAAGTCAGCTTGGTTATTTTTCTTTTCTTAAAAACTGGGACTCCCGCAGCAATTTCCCAAGTTGATTTGTGCATTTTTGAGCCCCGATGTCACATTTCTTTCTACGTTTTAGTGTCTTTTAATTCCACTCCAGGAGCAAGGTAACAGCTGCATCCCATTTGTATAGTTCAAATTCAACGACTCATTCATTGGACAGTAACAAGTGGCACGCACGTCGTTCATTCACCAATCACAGTCTTTTATTAATGCAAAATATTAATGCACCTCGTCCCGTTCCTGGCGCAACACAAACAACAATCAGAGCACTGTATAAACATTATTTTGCGTTTCTACCGCAAAATATCACGATCCTCGCGATAGGCCCTTTCACGCGTCGGGCCCCAGGGCTTCAGCCCCGGGAAGCCTGTGCATTAAACCGGCCCTGGTAGCGCCCGAAAAACATTTGCTACCCTTGCAGTTCCTCAAGGTTTCAGTTCACTTTGAGTATGTTATGTTACTGGTCTAGGCATACAGAGAGTGCAAAGACACAACTTGAAAATGACCCCCCTCAATCTCACAAGAAGCTCAAAAAGAGCTAGCAGCACAAACAATCAGGACATCAGCATTTTATTTTATAAACTTGATGCCACCCAATACCCAAAGTAACATACAAAACTGGCCGTTAGCCCTAAAAATACCTGCCACCAAATGAATTCCAATAAAACACAGAGGGCTAATCTAGACTCCTAACCATAAGAAACAGACCACTGTGAAAACAATAAGGGTGACTCCCAGCTACCAAAAAACTGCTGAAACCAGGTGCTCAGTTTTTACAAATGCAAGACAAACAAAAGAAACCATTTTCAAAGTAAAGAGGATTTTTACTCCTCTACTAATCACAAAAATCTGAAAGTTTCAGAAGACATAACCAAATGGTGACTCCCTCGTTCGCAAATGGCAGAATAGAAGAGGAGGCCCCAGGAGCTGTCAGGAGGAAGTTTAAATTGTTGGAGGTCCAGGCTCCACCAATCAAGCAGCAACCTCCCACTCTGCTCCACCTATTTCTGCTCTCCTCTTTGCTCTAGTCCAGCCAATCCAGAACCAGCGGTTGGATTGGACGGAAGACAGCAGACACACCCATACACACACACACCCACAACCACACACAAACACTCAGGGGGAGGAGAGGGTGTACTATAACAAACTGCACATAAGCACATACGGTAAATGACTCATAGGCTATATATTTAGCCCAATACGAGTTAAGCAACCAATTTTTGATAGGCCAGGTTCTGCTTTCTAATTTTTTTCTTAATTTAGGAGATTGTCTCCAGTGTCTTGGTTAGCGTCAGACATTTTGTGTGCGTATGTCTCATGCTGCAGTCCCTCTCCCAGCGAATCACACCTCAGCCCATTGATCGACGCTTTACAAACATAGCTACACACTGCCATTTAAAAGGCTCAATATAGCCGAACGCTAAATCTGTTTTACATAATTGAAGTTTGGGGAAAATAAATAAAATAATCTGAGGCGTGTACCTCCAGGCTCAGGTTGGGAGAAAGTCAATGAAGCATAAGCTCGGGCAGTTTATTAAATCCACTGAAATATACTTTGGAGAAATACACTTTGTAAAAGAAGAATGTTATCGCAAATACATCCTCAATGGGAGGTAATGGGCGAGGACTTATGCATGGATGTGGCTGTGATTATTAAAAGGCATAGACACAAATGCATGCATGCATGCACACGCCCATTCAGTCTCATACACACACACACACACACACAAACACTCACAAGTACGCACACACAAACACACACACACACTCACACTCACTCACACAACATGCACACATATACATTTACACAGACCCACACACACAGGCGCATACAGACATAGTACATCAATACAGGCACAAACACATAGATTCTGATACTACACACATGCACATGCATGACTGCACTCAGGTACAAACATAACACACACAAACAGACACAAACACATACCTTCACAGCCACACGCATATACAAGCACAAACAGACAAACTCGTGCATGCAAACACGCCAACACACACGCATATGCATGCAAGTAAACAGTCATATACACACAGAAACACATGAATACACGTACACACCTGCGTGCACACAGACACACACGCATACACATGCATGCACACACACACACAGCCACCACAGACGCAAACTGTATTTTGAATTGCACATTCCAAAGAACTAGTGAGGCCAAGAGACCTGGTTAAACGTTTCATTTCTCCCAAGCCTGAGGTCACTCCATACAGTAACTGCGTCCTGCTTCACCGGCAGGGATCTTTAGGGGGAGAAAGGCTGTTATGCTTCTACACCTGTTATACTGAAAAAAATCAATTAACCGGGCATCAGTTGTGGAAGGAAAGTGTACTCAACTGAACTACCAGGGGGCAGCAGCGACAGGGCCCTATCTGGGTCTGGCATGTCTTCATTAAAGTGTCATTATTTTATGCAAATAGGCTCAGGAAAGGACATATCACAAGTGCCACAAAGATAATAGCAATTTCTCGATCATAATAAGCTTGTTTTTATTTTTTATTTTATCTTCAGGTGACTTAAATCCTGGTGGCAGTGAAGAGTATTTCAAAGCGAGACAACTTCTAAACGATAGCTATGGCTGCTGACATCTTTGCATTGGGGGGTGTGAGTGTGTGTGTAGGGGGGTAACAGTAACTTAGCAGTTGCAAATGAAGAAAGGTTGGTAAGTTATTTCGTGATTATTGCTTTATGATTGAACTTCTCCCTTGAAATGTGCTTTCTGTTCTATCATTTTTCAGTTGGCCATTTGATTGCACAGAAGTCAGATGCACAAATATTTTGACATTTCCAGACACCATACCATTCAACAGAGATCAAATTTAATTCTCATCCTGTTATGAGATATTCTAATATGTCATTCCAAGAAATATAGAAGAGTCCAATATCTTATTATTCAAGCAGTATCACCCATCACTCAGTGCTTCCTTTCTCAGTCACTACTAATCCATCACTTTGATTTGTTCACCAAATTTTATTAATATTAATACTTTCTGGAATGACAGGCAATTTTCCCATAAATGCTCTCAGTTCAGCACTTGCCAAAATCCAGTAATAGGCATGAGTAAATACAACATTTATTGATTTACTTATTTATTGTCCTGAGGTAAATTCACATTTAAAAGTAAACACAGTCATACAAGGGCATATGAAATTTGGATTTGCCTCATTGGCATGGCATTGCATGTAAATATAGCAGTGAGGATTTAAGCACAGCAATTAGTCCGTAAATGTTTCCTGGAGGCTGATCTGATTTCCAGGATGACAAGTTCAAAAACTGGAAATATGACACATTTAAGTAATTTCTTTGAGAGTCATGCTTGCAAACTATTTGGTCATCCATACTTAATCAAGGTGCCTCGAATCCTTACTGAATCAGTTGTTGATGTAGTATACAAAGCTTTTTAAGCTGTCGTTCATAGTACAGTAAAATTGCACTTTAAATTTTTTTTTCCATCAATGCATCAACACGTCAAAGTCTCCACTTTGTCTGTCATCCCCATTTTCTTGTACAACCCCAAATAAGAATTTTTTTTTAAAAAAGTTAAAACTGAGACTTGTAGATTACCTTTCACTTGTAATCTGTCAAAAATAATACAACAACTCTTTATTTGATGTTTCACCACATGAATTGTAATAACTTTCCAAAATACTGCAAACACTAATTTCAAGTTAGATTCTTGCAACATAATATAAAAAAGTCAAGACAGTAAAGTATTTACCCTTACTAGATATTTAGGGATTGAAGACACTAAGTAATTGTTTTGGAAGTGGTTTTTTCCCCTTTCTTCCAGCAAACAAGTCAAAAGGTTTTCATCAGTATGGAATCTTTGTTGTCCCATTTTGTGCCTCAAAATGTGGCACATATTTTCTATCGGGGATAAGTTGGGACTGCAGGCTGGTCAATCTAGAACCCGCACACTCTTCTCATCTAACCATGCCTTTGCAATGTGTGCAGAATGCAGTTTTGCGTCATCTTGAAGAAATATACTTGGCATCCCAATAAAAGATGTCATCTTGATGGCAACATATATTGCATCAAAACTTTTACAGTACTTTTAAGCATCAGTGGTTTCCTCACAGAGATGCAATTAACCCTTGCTAAGGGCACTGACATTGTACCATTCTATGTCAGAGCGAGGCTTTTGAACTTGTTGCCTGTAAAAGTTTACATGGTTCTTTTCTTCTTTGGTCTGGAACACACAGAAATAATATCTTCAGAAAAAGAAACCGCTGAAGTACTGATTTATCTGACTACAGTACAGGTTTCTACTGTGTGATGGTCTTTCCAAGGAGCTTCTGAGCCCAAAGAAGTCGATGGTGCTTGTAGGAGGTAAACATGAGGCTTCCTGATTGCACAGTAAAATCTTGATTTGCATTTTTTTGATGTAACTACATATTGTAGTACTTAACAAAGGTTTGCCAAAGTAATCCTGAGCCCATGTAGTAACGTCACACAGAAATAAATAATGGTTCTTGTATGCAGTGTCATCTGGGTGATCAGAATATTCAGGTAAAGACTGAGCACTTGCATTTTATATACAGAAATTCTTTCATTTTCTTTGAATCTTTCATTATGTTATGAACCGTAGAGGATGAAACTTCCAAATCCCTTTCAATATTTTTTGAGGATCCTTGAAATAATTTTCTCTTGAATTTGTGGGCAAATCAGCAATACTCTCCCCACACAGCAAAAATCCCAGTAGAGTTTATATGAGACCAACTGGTCTCTTATCTCTTATATGAGACCAACTGGACCATGGATATTACATAATGACCAAAATGTTGCCTTCAATCAAGGCTGAAAAATTGAATGTGACGGTTTTAGTGCTCGATGTGAAAGAAAACGCCTCCACACACAATCATCCGTTGTTCTTTCATTATTGCAAATTCTCTGCTGCAGAACAATATAACAGTCCTGAATACATGCTCAATCAACTCAGGGGTAATTTCCTTAAATCTTGTCTCTTGTCTCTATTTGTCAAATTACAATTCAGGCCAGTTATATTACTCATCCAAATTTACGGATATTTCAAGCTTGTGAGGTGGCAGATTGAACACTGACCATTTCTGCTACCTTAATAAGAGCATTTAGTATTTAGTCATGTACTGAAAATACTACTTGGAAAGACTTGCCAAAGGATCTGCGCCATTCAACTAATTTTTGACTTGTTCTGTATCATCACTGCAACACCGAAAGTTCCTTTGAGGAGTCACATCCTATGAGTAATAACACCCTTTTCAACAGTAAGCCAGGTTACGGTTTCCATACCTCAGGATCATTCAACCCAAAAAGAATGATTGATGTCACGCTCATGGCCATAATCATGACAGATGCTGTGAAAGCCTCTTCTTAGTTTACTACGAAGATTGTGTTTGCATTTGAAAAAATGGATTGGGGTGGTGGGCAGTATTTTTTATTGAAAACATTTAACTCCCCACTTACAATCAAAATAGCAATTTAGCGGCTTTGAACGGTGGGCCTTGCAGTGGAAATGCATATGAGTGTGGTTGACGAGGTGCAGGCGAAAATAGCTCGGACTGACACGCTGGCCTTTTATTAAGCACCAGTCAGTCAGAGACACATCACAGAGGGTAATGTCTAATTTAGAAGGACGAACTGTTTGTTCATTAACAAACACTGAGGACAGAAGAAGAGAAGAGATTGAAGTGTGTTGCAAAGCTTGGGGCTGAATATATTAAAGAAAAAACATTATGTGAAGATGGGGTTCAAAAATGACAGGTGTTACAAACCCAATAAAAGCACCATATTCAATTGATGTCACAGCCTGTGTCCTGAGATGCAAGAACCAGCAGAATTAAGCCCTCAGAAACGAAAGGGGATTTTTACCCCCTCTCTTTCTCATCAACGGTGCACTGACATCCCACTCACCACATTTGTCTCTCCAGGGAATAATTGCCATTTGGCATAGTTTAGAGCACGTTTAATCGCTTGCAGTACATAAAAAGGACTTGTGCTTAAAAAAAGAAAAGATGAGAGCCTGTTTGTTCCCCAGGTTTAAACATTGCAAGAAGATGAAACAGAATCGCTTGGCGGGTTTGAGCCTTCCTTTATTTCAGTGGCATCCAGGCATCTGGTGCCAGCCTCCACATCCAGGCATCTGGTGCCAGCCTCCACCCCTGCCAGCTGCTGGGTTCTGCTACACGCTCCACAATCCACAGAGGCTACTGTACATGACATACTGTCTTCAGAAAACTGAGAACAATGTCAGGGTTAGTCATGTCTTAGTTGTACTGTAAGGCTTAAAATCTTGTTTTATCTCATAATGTTACTTTCAAGCTACTGTGAGCACGGCAACTGAAATTTCATGACCTTACGAAGTCAGGAAATAGCATTTCATGGTATCATGCACTGAGCAAAAATAAAAGTTTAAGAGTAAGACAAAATTTCATGATGAGATTAATAATGGAAAAAAGTCAATGTACCATAGTGTACAGTGATGATTATACATTTAACTAAATGAAGATACAGTAAGTCAGAAACCGAACACTATTCAAGTATTCATTTCATGTAATATTTAATCATATACAGCGCCCTCAATAATTATTGGCACGCCTGGTTAAGATGTGTTCTTTAGCTTCTAATAAATTCAGTTTTTTTTCTAAATAATATAGGACCACAAGGAAAAAAGAGGAAAACCCAACCTTTAATTCAAGCGCATTTATTCAGTGGGAAAAAATTCCCACATTAAGAAATAATTCTTTTACATCAAATCATGTGTGCCACAATTATTAGCACCCCTGATGTTAATACTTTGTACAACCCCCTTTTGCCAACAAAAAAGCACCTAATCTTCTCCTAAAATGTTTCACACTATGGGAGAATACAGAAATACACCATTCCTCTTTGCACAATCTCTCTAAATCATCCAGCGACCTGGGTCCTGTCCTCTGCACTCTCCTCTTCAGCTCACTCCACAGGTTTTCAATGGGGTTGAGGTCTGGGGACTGAGATGGCCATGGGAGGAGCTTGATGCTGTATTAGGTGAACCATTTCTGTGTAGATTTGGCCACATGTTTAGGGTCATTATCTTGCTGAAAGACCAAGTGATGACCCATCTTCAGCTTTCGGGCAGAGGCCACCAGATTTTGATTTTAAATGTCCTGGTATTTCAAAGTGTTCATGATGCCATGCACCCTAACAAGGCTCCCAGGGCCTCTGGAAGAGAAACAGGCCCACAGCATCACCAACCCTCCCCCATACTTCACAGTGGGCATGAGGTGTTTTTCTGCATACTCATCTTTTGTGTTCCGCCAGACCCACTTAGAGTGTTTGTTGCCAAAAACCTCTATCTTGGTCTCATCTGACCAAAGCCCACGGTCCCAGTTGAAGTGCCAGTATCGCTTAGTCCAGACGTTTGCGTTTATGATTGTGAGTGAGAAAAGGTTTTTTCAGTGCATGCCTCCCAAACAACTTGTTGGCATGTAGATAGCGCCTGATGGTTGTTTTGGAGACTTTGTGACCCCAAGATACTACCATTTCTTGCAATTCTTTAACAGTGAGCTTTGGAGAACTTTTTATTTCTCTTACCATCCTCCTCACTGTGTGTGGTGGCAAAATAACCTTGCATCCTCATCCAGGCTTGTTTACCACTGTTCCAGTTGTTTTAAACTTCTTAATGATTACTCTGACAGTAAAAATGGGCAGATGCAGGCGAGTGGCTATTTTCTTGTAGCCATTGCCTGACTTGTGAAGGTCGACACACATCTGCCTTACTTGAATGGTGTGTTCCTTTGTCTTTCCCATGTTGAAGAGTGGATAAGAGAAATGGCCTCTGTGTCACGTCATATTTATACCTAAGGGAAACAGGAAGTGATGATTTACTAATTAAATGTTCCTAGATACTCTGATCAACTTTGTAAACTAGTGTAGAAATGACAGAAATACTTCAATTACATTTAATTCCTAGGCATTGTTAGGGGTGCCAATAATTGTGGAACAAGTGATTTTATGAAAAATTATTATTTCGTAGGCAGGGATTCTTTTTTTCCCTTAAAATTCACTTGAGTTGAAGGTTACATTTTTCTACAATTTTCAGTGGCAGAGTATGCTTCTGCAATAAAAATTATATTTATTTTAAGGCTTTTAACACATCTTAACCAGGGTGGCCAATAATTATGGAGGGCGCTGTAGATGAAAATAAGAAAACAGATAATAGTATATCTGTTGGCATTTAAACTTTCAGGTATAATTTTCGCATATTTTCACATTATTCATAGACTACTAAGGGAGACAGTTCAAAAAGAAACGCTGAGAAAGTAAGGCATGTTAATTTCAAAGTAAGCTGTGCTGGGTGTTTGGCGAGATTTAGACTCCAGTTCCACTGAGGGCGGTATCTCACCAGACCCTCTATCTAATTCAGCTCAAGAGTCAGTAAAATCCACATCCAAAATTTCCCCGGTGGCTATTTCTACTGAAACCTGTTCCTATGTCCAGTTCAGCTCTCGACAGCCTGTTTTTGGCAGTAATTCATAAGTAGCTGGGATCTCTGAGTCCAGTTTTCACAGCTACCTAAAGCTATGCCGGAAACTGCTACCTGTGGCCAGCAAGGAATTTGGGATGGGAACAGGATGAAAAACAGCCTGGTGAGTCCTCTGGTGCAGGGCTGAAAGACAGAGGAATATTCCCCTCCAATTCATCTGGAAATTGCTGGTCTATCTACCCTCATATCCTCATGACCTGCCAGAGGGAGAGATAGCCTTGTTGAGATCATGGGCCCAAGGATAGGCTCCTTAAATCAGCTTTATAGAATGATCAGTTAAAAGAAGGCACGTGGTTCAAGAGTCATAAATCCTCAAAAACTCCAATGCCCATAATTCTGCTGTAAGGGAGTACTGAGGATCACTAATCATGGATAAAGCTCTGCTGGTTTTCCCTCAGCAGATTTTATGCTTAAATGGATTGTTCATGGATGTAATGGCTTGCACCAGACCTATGAGCTGTGCAGACATTTGTAGGAGTGACTGACTTTCCATTAAGCAAACACCATACTGAAAATTATGCAATTTGTTCCCCATAAAAATGCAAGAAGTGCGCAAAACTCATAGGTAAAACTTTACTGACAAAGACGTTTGCAAATAACATTCCATGAAGACTAATTGTGAGAATTAAAAGAATAATAAGTGCATAAATCTTCACTTGGCATAGCTCAACAGTAATTTCCTTGGCAACTAACCTTACATTTAGTTGACAGGTCATTTATTAAATATGCACAAGTCACATGAAAAGCAAAAGAAATCATATCATGTCAACATAAAGGTCTGACATTAACGTTAGCTGAGCATCTTGACTGAAAAAAATATTAGTCTTATTGTACATGATTCATCCATTGCTTGGATTCCATGGCCCCACAACTCAAATCTATCACGTTTACACAGAGGGAACAGTCTTTTTTTTTTACTAAATTTACAGCTATAGCAATCTTTTGCATTCCTCTCTGTTCAAATTTATGTGTCATACTGCGCCACTGGGCTCACATCAGGCAATTTCATCTAAGGAGATATCAGTCCCTGTCCCCATGGAGACAGCATTGCGTTTGTGTCGACATCATGCCCTATAAAAATCTGAAAAGCGTAACTCCCTGAAATAGGCCCCACACTGTTTGCTGTGTGAGCACCAGCAGAAATTTGGATGTCCCTTCCTCTATTGTTTCAGTTTGACGAGCATATGAACGCAGAGGGAACTCCAAGAAAAACCGGTGTTGTTCTAAGTCCACGACCACTACCTGCTCCCTGACTAGTGCTGATCTTTGCGTTCACCTGCTGGAATGGTTCCCAGTTGTTAGGGCTCTAACTGATGTTTATTTCGTGTTTTTCTGCCTTGTTTTCTCTTAAACTTCAGGAACAAGCAGGAGGTGCCCAGTAGAGGCTCCCCGACGGTAACGTTACAGCCGTACTGTAAATCTCGGGCACTCAATTAGGGTGTGATTAATTTGGGATTCTTGCTTCTGCTCTCCTTGATTATAGGCCCACGATGAATGATCTCCTTTTCCTGCAGCTCTGCCTCATCCTATTAAATTAGAGAAGGCATTTTCTAATTAACTTTCGGGTTAATTGGTCCTTGTAGTCCTTGCTAGCAGTTGGCTCCCGCTCGCATTGTAACAGTTTCTCAAGGTTTTGAAACAGACAGGTTTAGAATCAGTGTAATGCAGTCACTTTTGGAGCTAAGAGTGAACCCTGCTTGTGGCTGATTAGACCGCGCCCTGCTGAATAGAAATTGTTTCAGCCCTACTTCAGAAATTGAATTCCACCAAGCAGTGCTCTCTGCAATAACTTTTTCACCAGAAATATGTGCTGTTTAAGTAAAAAGGGAAATTAAATTTTAAGCTTCGAGACTTTGTTGGCAGTGCTGCTGTGGAGAATCTCAGCAACGAAAACTACCTTAACTGCATCAGTCGATCTGGGTGCTCGCACAACTATGTGAATATGACTAGTAGCTGTTGAGAAACCCTGTGGAGCAGTTCTGCCATACTCTACCCTGATGCAGCGCCAAATGTCTTGCTCCTTCAAACCACCTTAAGCTATTTTTTATTTTCCTATATTTCTCTGGATCATTCTCTATATCGAGATCATTCTGCCTCGCAAATATAGGTCATCTCTCCAGAGGAGCGTTATGCGGCAATATCAATTGTTTGCTTGCTAGGTTAACGTTACGCTTGTTGTTCCTAAATAGGCCTCTCGACCATCACACGTTCTTAATGATCAATTAAAAACTTTAATCATCATTAACAGTCCTAAACCCTCCCCATCCCAGCCAACCATCCCCTCCCCCTTCCCCCCCTTATGTGCACGAATGGCAGTAAAGTTCTGTAATTCTGCTCGTTATGTTGCTGAGATAAAAAATCAGTGAAGTGATGGTTCTGCTCGGACAGGCAGTTCCTCACAGTAATGCGCTGCACAAGAGGCCTTCATTTATGCACACACAGCAGCACCTTCTCCTAAAAGCATTGCCGAGGTTGATTGACAATCCATTTATTCCTCATTGTTCAGAACCAGACTGCTATAAAGGCACATGATTGGCTGGTGAAAAGAGTGAGCGTCAACTAGTTAAGAGTCACTTTAGCCCTGTCGTTTCTCCCCTCACCTCTTCAGACCACAGCCAGTCCTGCAGCAGATTTCCTGCTTCTCTCTGAAAAGACTGAACTGCAGCAGCCCACAAACACAACTGTGGTTAATTGGAAGTCAGCCTTTGTGCTATGTCTTTCATCCTTCACGAAAGACTGTACTTAGTTTGGCGAATGTTTGTCTGACTTCTCAGTGGGAGGCCAGTTTGGACAAAGCTCTCTCTTTACTCCTCCTCTATCAAGGCAAACAGGGATACGGGACGTGCATTTTCACAAGTAAATCTTACAAAAAAAGAGTGTTTTTGTTATTTTTTAAAAAATCCTTTCATTGCTTTGTGGATCCTGGCGATTAAACAGCTAATGGCTTTTACAGTGTTTCCTTTCATCCACTTAGTGCCTCACCAGGTGGCCACATCTCTCAGTCAACAGCAATACAAGTGTAAATAACAGAAAGTACCTTAGTAACCATAGATACCACAATTAACTGGGCATAATAATTGTCCTGGTAACATAATTATGTCCTGGATGGAATAGCAAATGGAAAGCGGCTTGCTGGTTCCAAGCCTTTACTTTCTTTGGGTTTGTGCCGCTCGAAAACTATTAGCATTATTTTATAGTTTACTGCAAGTGCAACTGAAAATGTAAATCTTACAGCTGCCAGGAAAAATAATTTAGCTGAAAAAAGACTTCACATTTTGAGATTTATAATGACTTGGAATTGAGGCTCAAGTTCGTCTTGTATGCTTGTGGTCAGCCAGTGTATGTAGTTTCAACAGGACAGGCTTAATCAAATTAAATAATAATAATAATACATTTTATTTAAAGCGCTTATCAAGATACAATAAGGAGGGAGGGCAAACAAGCAATAAAAAAATAGTGCAAAAGAGAAGAAATAGAACTGCCACAACCAATGTAAAAACTGCCAAAAAGATGAATTCATTAAACATAAATTACATATAAATAGTACTTTTATGTACACATGGAAAATTTCATCATCACGTTATAATAAAAGTGACAGCAAGATGTATCATCCCGTTCCTACAGCTCTGTACACCAAAGCAATAACCGAACAACACTAAAAATCAAGCCGAACTTCTGAGTTTGAGTAAAAACACAATTGCTTTAAAACAACTTAACCCCATAAAACCTGCAGATCCATATATGGGTCTGTAATGTACAGCTGCTGTATTGAAGCCTGTGGAACTTCAGACCTGTTTTAACTCTTTGTTACCAAGTGGTCACTGAATAACCCAAAGTTCTAAGACTTGGACTGGTTTTCTGTTATTTGTGCCGAATCACTTGGGAATGTAACCTTATGTCAAAATCCATTGTAAGATAAAGTCATGCTAAAAATGGTTAAATTCCAGTGGAGAGCCCAAGGTTTCCAACAATCCCAAATATGTCCTGCTGAAGTACTGCAAAATGTCGCTTCAAGAGCCGGAACAGAAAATCTCTGCGGGCGTGGCAGTGGTGGCGGCCCTGGAACTAAACCATAGTATCTCCCGATTAACATCGTCAGGGAGATACAATGATGTCCACGGGTTCTATCATTTGATGTAATGCTGTGGCTATTTAAAAAAATGGCGTCCTGGGTGTAAATAGTTCTTATATAAAAGTGATTTTTTTTTTAGTGAAGAGCTGCAACCAGCAGATACAGAGTACATTTATGAAATTGTCTTACAGTATGAAAAATAATATTTTTTCTGACTTTGAACCTACATAAGGTTCAAAGTTAAGTGAAACATTAGAGGTTTATGGGTTAACGTCGGAGAAAAGATTCACATTTATCCAAAGTGTCTCACAGCTGAACAGATTTAGCAGAAGCCAATCTCTTAGGACAGGGGTGTCAAACTAACCAGTAACAGGGCCAAGAGGCTGCAGGTTTTCACTCCAACAATGCAGAAGCACACCTGATACAACTTATCAGTTGTGCAGGCCTGGATCAGTTGATGAAATCAGTGCTATCAGGTGAGCTTCTGCTTGGTTGGATTGAAAACCTGCAGCCTCTTGGCCCTTTTACGGGTCAGTTTGACAACCCTGCCTTAGGAGCAGTGTTGGGTTAAAGGCCTTGCTCAAAAGCTGATTGTATTGCGGCCACTCTGGGGCTTGATCCATTACCCTGCTGGATCTCTGTTAAAGTAGACTTGTTTTGATTTTGTAAAACCCACGCAGCTCGACCAACGACGGAGGAGCCGGGAGCGAAGGCCTATGCTTGTGGATTCCTGCTGTTCTGAGGCAGTAGAACATGTCAATTAAATCTTTCATGTTTGCTTCCCACCTTGGACCTGGCCTGAGACTTACCTGAAGTATTCTCTGTTATTCTCTGTTCGAAAACGGGCTCTGCCGAAATCACAAAACTATCTAACCTAATGCCGCACTGCGAATAATCCAAGGTGCACATTGGAACACTCACAGAAACTGAACAAAACATCAGACATATCAGTGATTAGGGCAAACTAAGCATAATAATTACAATATTTACTCTCATTTCAAATCTGATTCCATTTAGAATTAGAATTTATAATTTAGGTAGAACCTGCGTGGACTTCGTGATTACCCCCCGGACTCATAAATGAAAGCCTGCGTCACTAAAATATATGCCCCTGGGTTTTAGCATTACTTCTCCAGCTTAGGTTCATCGGTAATACCAGAGGATTTGAAGTCAGCCATCACTGCAACTGCATCTTTTGGCGTGAATACAGCGAACCCAGATATGTGCACACCCATGGTATCCTTCAGGGAATTTTAACAGAGAACCCACTTTTCGTCAGTGGGTTTCCTTAAGGCTAAAATCTCAGAACTGGCAATACATAATCCCTTTATGTAAGTAGATCACGATTGTCTCTCCAACTTAATAAAACCAATTCTCATCCCAAAGCCGCTGATCGGTCAGTCCTTGGTTGAGCTTAACCCCTACGTCTCCGGCGTAACGTGGCTAGAAAGAATGTACAAGGGTTAAGAGCCACTGAGACCATGCAAGTTTAAAGGAATAATAGTTTATTCACCAGGTAGGCAAGCGCTTAAATCAAACAAATCAAAGTTAGACCAATCACAAGTTAGAAACAATTTAAAAATAAGAATGAAGTCATACCTGGCGAAAAGGCTATACACGGAGCAAGTGAGCGGGAAGTTCGCATTACGAATCTTCACTAAGCTAGAAATAACGCACGGACCAATGTGTGGGAAGTTTTTTGCGATCTTCCCAAAATGGATTGTTTCTCCTAGATTTAAGGCTTGTGGCGCCTTTGATCAGAGCGGCTCAGCCCGCACAGATAGCCCAAATTGGAATTTAGACTTCCCCCTCGGAAGAAATAAGAAAACAATTATTATTCAGAGAAGATTATAAAAGTTCTTAGATAAGAGAGAGGACCTTGGAGACAGACCTCAGGGGGGGTCACAAAGCACTTCCTGCAAGGGGAGAGATGATTCTAAATACACCTCAAGAGATAACTCTGGTTCTGGACAAATTATTGCTGGGGAACAGAAATCTTGAAATACAGTGAATATGAAATGCATCTCATTCAACTCCTTGAATTTAGCTGAAGAGATACAAACCAAACACGATTACAGAGAGAATTATGATGATGTAATTATTATGAATTTCCTTCCCAACAGACCCATTCCCCATGAGATTCACATCACTATTACCCCAGGTATAATACAGTAATTCAGTGATGATATGAGGGCAATTAAAACAGTGTAATATTGGGGTTTGTATAAATTGAAACTCTTAACTCAGAACAGTTAACAGTGATGAAATGAAAAGGTGCAGTGACAGTGTGTCACTGTGTTTATTACCCCACTATGTTAAGAACAGAGGGCAACAGGCACTTTTGGTCGCATGTCCATATTATCTCCTGGCTTCCCTCTTACAATTTGAAATCAAGTAGCATTCATTCTGCTTCCCATTTTATTTTTATTTTTTTGGCTCCTCTTGGGGGATGACTAAATTTGGCATCATCCACCTTATTAGACATCATTAGCTCCTGATTGGTAAATTGTCTTAATTGAAACTCTACACTTGATCGATGAGTTTACCGGAACTACCTTTTTTTGAAAGGTGTGAAGTCACTTTAGGCCTCCAGGGTCGCCAGGGTGTGCTGCACCTGCCCTCCGAAAAATTGGGGATTTTCTTCAGGTTTCAGCTTTGCTTAGTTTGCACCTCTGGGTCTCCATCATTTAGACATGAATAGGCTGGACCCTTCATTTTGTCGATACCGGTTCTTTTTAATGAGGCCTCTCATTGGCTGCCACCAATATGGCTAGATTTTATATGATTACCATGAAAATTCCTCACTTACTGTAGACACACCATAACCACAGATTTATCCAAATGATTCTAACCTGTAGCCATCCATTACATTATCAAGGACACACTGATGAATTCACTGTTGGTCTAGGGACAGGTAGGTAAGGGCTGGCCTAATCTAACTGAGTCTTCACCAGTCTCTGTGGCTGTGACTGTGGCTGCTCTAAATTTCTGCCTCTTGTTGTTCCTCCCTTGTAGGGATTTAGTCATGTTACGGCTCTGAGTCTTTTCTCCACTCATGTTGTACTCAATGTAATTTAATGTAATGTTATCTTGCTGCAAGAGCTACAAATACCGCTGCTTCGCCGCAAACGGATTTGTTCCATTTTCAGTGCGATTACCAATACGGTATCACTCTATATAGAGCGGCTAGCTAGCTTATAGCGGTAACCATCATCCACAAGCTTGCTGGCTACATTAACCTAATTAATAAGCCAAATGGCAATGGAAAGCAGTGTCACTAGCTGGCCTCGTTCAGCTATATTTGGTGTCCAGTAACGCAACATTTACATAGGAAAAAAAAAACCTAAGTGAAAAAAGTGAAAAGTGGAGCTAAGAGCAAAGCCTCTTTGTTGAGTTCCAGAAGTACCTTAATATAGATGATGCGAAAGAAATGTTGCAAGATAACCATTTGATTCAGCAGGAAACCTGCAAATTTAGTAACCAGTCTCACAAAAATATGGAATCTTAATTAATAATTAAAATAACCAATATTAATGATTGAATAAAACAATTTAATTAATAATCTGAAGGAATTTTGGAGTTCTACAAAGGCTATTTTGACTCAGACTCCCAGGTGTTACAGCACCAAACAGACACCAGGTTTAATAAATGAATTTATTAAACGAACAAACACAGAACATACACGGGCTAATCTACGGATGGACTATATACGAACTAGAGAGAGTAACAATGGCGTGTGTGTACGTGCTAGTGTGCATGTGTGTGCTGGCGCGCGTGCAGGACGCACTCATGTGCGTGATTTTGGGAGTGGGCGGGCGCGTGTCCGCGTGGCCGATGCGCACGTGTGCTCGTGGGCACGAGTTCCTGTGTCTTGGGACAAAGTCTTTCAGCAGGGGGGCTGCTTAGAATTTCTAAATGTATAGGCAGCCGATGTGCAGCTGGATAAATCAATTTAGCTTCCACAAATTGCGAGAAGAGTTTGCTTCAGCTCATATGCAATTAGTATTACTAATTGAGTTATCATCCATACTATGACATGCGTGTTAGAATATTGCAGCATTAGCAAGTTAGCCAGGAAAAGATTATGCATGTAAAGACAAACAATTGATGGCTATTTGACTTCATAAAATATAAAAACGGACACAATGCGATTATACAATTACATCAGTAATGGAAACTTAAATGCGGTAGCGTACAGTTTAAGTTGAAACCCGCTAAACTGCATTACTGCCCGGAATGCTCAGATAGCTTGGAATTCCTCGCTGGGTCCATTGAACAATGCAGTTCTCGCGTGGATGTCGTGGATGTCCTCTATTCAGCTCACCTGAGCTCCAGGAATAGTCCACCTTTTTGCCCATTTCGGGATTAACCGGGAGGTAGGCTGTCAGGTAAGTGCCAAATTGGCGACCAAATGAGCTTCAGCGTGGATATTCAGAAACCAGAGCCATGTCAGAAACCTTGAGTAACTTCACAGAGGCTACGTCCATGTTTTATAAAGTCAGTGCTCTGGGGGGGCCAGTGGGGTGGCCAGCAGTCCCCCCCCAGGGGCCCCCATTGTTCACACCTTAAAACCTTCCCACCAACATCTGACTTGAACTGTATTATTGCAGTTAAAGCCAAATTCACATGAAAGGGTAATTCAGCTGATTTTGGGCTCAATTTGCCTCGTTCTGACAATCTTCAATTCTCCAATGGTGCTCTATCCACGTAATTTCAATGAAAACGAAGGAAAGTCACGTAAAGCGAGAAAGATTTTGGGAACAGCATAGCAACATATCGCCATCGTGAATATACTCGATTGGGAGGGGACCTATTGTGCGATACTGAGAAATTGTGTTTTTGCAGAGTAAGTTATGAGGGACACATCACATCAGTTGTAAAACGGTTGTGAAATGTTGAATTATGGGACGTTTTTTGTCAGATGCATAGATTCTGTCAGAATTCATTTCTGACTGGGGATGTGGTGCTCCATTGCTGCGATTAACCAACTGCTGCTGAGCAGATAATCAAGTTTTCATATTACTCGCTCTTAGGCCATCCTGGGCTTTATCCGGTCATTGGCCTCTACAGGGACCAGAGCATTTAACCAGGTCCTGAACCCAAACTGCATTCACCTACCAGCCAGCTCTGGTTCGGCATATTGAGCCTAGTGGAGCCTGACGGGCCCTGACATCCCTATGATGCAAATTTGGAATTTTACACAGCAGTTAGCATTTTGCTAAGTAGCTTTCTAAAATACTTTTAACTGGATTCTTACTCAGTTACGTTATGGAGCTCTTGCTCAATTGGGGGCTCACTGCAAAGTTGATGATCAAGCAACAGTCCACAGGGTATGCACACACACACACACACACACACGCAAACGCACACACGCAAACACACACACACTCTCATGAGGAGGAGTAGAAGACAAGTCCCATCGCTTTTTTTTTTGCTGAACTCAAGCCGAACTCGACATTCTCTCACCAAGCAATTGATTTAAACATGTCTGCTGACTTTGTTTCATCACTCCTAATTTGTGTTTCACCGACCTCAGGCGTGTTCATTTGTGCTGACGATCAAATGCACAGTGAATCATTTGTTCGTGTAATGAAATTGTCTGAGCACAAAAGAGAAGGGAGAGAATGTTGTGCTATAATGAACACTCGAGAACTGGCATCCTGTGTTGTTTCTTAATTACAGTTGTTTTTCTCCGGTTGGCTGCTACACCAGCCGCTTTCATGGGCTTGGCTTTTTAAAATTCTTTTTGAAGAGGTTTGTGTTATTTCACCGGTGGATATTGTGATGGTACTCGCTTGTTTAAGCACTCAAAACATCCTGTTAGTACTTCTTATTCACTGCAATCTCTTTCCTCATAAGAGTACACGAGTTAAAACATCATTTGTTTATGACCCTATCCATAATATTCATAGCCTGTTAGCTGTTCAGGTGCCCAGCAAGGGGTTATCCAAGCCTTAAACATGTCACATCACTATGAGGCATCCTGCAGGTTCTTCGCTGGGCTGGGTGGAGGCAAAATATAGGGGCAAAGGACAGGAGAGCCGGTATGGAGGAGAGTGGGAGAGGATAAAGGGAGTGAGAGAGGGAGAGAAAGAATATTTTTATGCCTCGTCATAGTTGTGCAAAAAGATTGGAAGCTGTAGACCTGCAGAGAGCGTCTTGAGAGCTTGTTTTGGGAAATTGATACTTGCGAATGTAGTCAAATATTATTTAGGCTCATCTCTCACATCTTTTTGTGCGTGTGTGTATGATTGACATATTCCTCAGCCATTCAATATCTCCCAGAATGATTGATCCTGCCGGTCTTTGTTTCTCCAAGATTGTACTCACTTGCCCCATTTTGCCGCTCCTGAGAAAGTGCCGCTCTAGGCAATTGCCTAGTTCGCCTATATGGTTGCGCCGGCCCTGGATGTACCTCCATCACCTGCAGTGAATTTGGCTCCCATAAAAGTGGGGCTCAGGAGAGGAGGTGATGCCTGATTCGGCAGGAGAGAAGAAGGTGTTGTTATGTAACAGCTGCAGCTCATATGGTGAGACAGAAAAGCTCCAAAGATATCATTTCCCTGGGGGTTGCGGTTATAGACCTTTGATCTGCACAGAGACTCCGCACACATTTCAGTCTTCTGCACCACGGGAAAGGCCCGCTCGTCTGTGTGAAAGTCTGTTTCAATTGTTCTCTGTCATGCCCCATCTCTCTCTCTCTCTCTCTCTCTCTCAAAAGCTGTATCTTCCACGGCACACTTGAATCTAGTGTGGTTGTATGGGGGCAGGAAACAGGGGGGAAAGTACGATGCATTTTTCTTGCATTGGGATGCATCCTGTTTGTCTCTTGAATTTGAGTTCCAAATGCTTTGTTTCCTCTTTATCGTTTGAGAAAAATCTTGTCAAAGCAGCTTAATCAGTCGAAACACCATGGAGAGATATAGCGAGGAGAGTAAGTATAGTGTTTCCAATATAACATTGGATAAAATTGTAACGGTGGTAATAATAATTCACCGAAGCGATGCAAATGATTATAATACCATACACTTAAATATAATGTTAACTCTGTCTTTTGCTCATGTATGGTAAACATGTACTTGATGCCCAAAAGTATGTGGAAACCCACTCATACATCTAATTTTTGCTCAATCCTTTGCAGTTGGCAGGTCACTCTTCTTGGAACGTGTTTCACTAGATTTCACACGTGCTTCTGCATAGATTTGCTTTTATGCCGGCCTGGAAAACATAAGTGAGGTTGATTCAGGCCAGGCATAAACTTAGCCTTCCAGAGGATCCCAGTCAAATGTGATGGGGTTGAGAAAATTGATCAATGCCAGTTTGTTTTATACTGATGTCAACTAATGGTTTATGGATCTTGTTCTGTGCATGGGGTTATTGTCACGCAAAAATGTGGGCTTTTCCAGACTGATAGACGCAATTGGAATGTCATTACATGTTGTGCCGTCAATATTATAGTACAAAATACACTACTCAAAATTTGATTGGGGTCATAGGAATTTTTTTGTGAAATGACATGCAAATTTGGTAACTGCCACTGATGAGCAATATATTGGATAAATGACATGTCTGACACAAAACACATTTGCACGCGCATTTCATGACATTAAATGAGCGTGCAGCCTCACATTTTGGCTTTGACTAACACTTCACCATTTCAACTCAGACGTGTGTGTTGCTTGATGGTGAAAATTTGGAAGTTTCCAAATTTTTTGCTTTACATTTAGCAATAACAATGTCTCCTCATTGTTATCCTCGATTGACTTCAGAGCAATTGGGAAGATGCATCGGAATGCTTGACTCTGGCTTCTCACAACGTCACGTTGCTAATGCACTTAACGTCAGCCAAAGCGTTGTGAACAGAGCGTGGAACCGGCATCAAACGTTTGGTACAGCAGCACACCGTCATGGGGGTGGTCGTCAGAGATCCACTACACAACAACAAGACCACTTTCTCACACTTCAGGCATGATGTCATCCTTTCTGGACAGCCACCACCCTACGAAATGACCTTCATAACGCCTCGGGGGTCAGGGTGTCCACTCAGACGATACAGAATCGTCTTCATACTGCCGACCTCAACTCAAGAAGGCCATGTGTCCGAATCCCACTGATCGTGCGTCATAGGCATGACCGTTTGGATTGGGCTCACGATCATGTCACGTGGACACACAACGATTGGGCTCCAGTTCTCTTAACTGATGAGTCCTGATATTGCTTGGAATTTACTGACAGGAGGCAACGGGTGTAGCAAAGACAACGTGAGCGATTTAATGATGCCTACATCAACGAACATGGCCGTTATGGTGGTGGATCAATTATGGTCTGGGGAGGAATAAGCAGGAACAGCAGAACGGACCTGCATGTCATGGGGAGAGGGACGATGACAGGGGTTCGATACAGGGTTGAGATCCTCAATGTGTACTTAAGACCATACGCTGGTGCTGTTAGCCCTGATTTCATCTTGATGGATGATAACGCGCATCCCCATTGTGCAAGGGTGGTGAATCGATTCCTAGAGCAGGAGACAATTGTCCGTATGGACTGGCCCGCGTGTTCGCCAGACCTAAACCCTATCGAGCATTTGTGGAACATGCTGCAGGTCATAGGGCACAACCTACAACTCTAGAAGAGCTCAGAAATGCCCTTGTTAAAGAATGGAACAACATTCCTACTGCAAGCGTCCGCGTTCTGATTGACAGTATGACCCGACGTTTTCATGCCATCAGTCAAGCTAGGGAAGGCCATACCCTTTATTGACATTAACTGTGGTAATGAAACATTAAACGAACACGGTCTGTTTTCACTTTACTTGTCAGAGGTGAAACCATGAAGTGTTTGTGAAAGCCAAAAGTGTGAGGCTGCACGCTCATTTAATGTCATTAAATGCACTTGCAAATGTGTTTTGTGACTGACTGCATGTCATTTATCCAATATATTGTTCATTAGTTGCAGTCACCAAATTTGCATGTCATTTCAAAAAAAATTTCCATATTCCCTATTAAATTTTGAGTAGTAAATTTAGCTTCAGTGGAACCAGGTCTAGTCACAAAGAATGAAAAACAACCCCTCAGCAAGCAGGCTCCTCATTCTTTTCACCATGTGGTGTCGTACATGAAAAAAGGGAAGAAAAAAAGTTCTGTGACTTCCTGACATTACCGAGCTCCATGGTCATCAAACTTGTAATGGCTTCCCACTGTTCCAGATGCACTCCAGAGCTGGGGAGCATCTAGTCGTGATTAACATCTGCAACTAAGCCCCTGTAGGGGGTCTGAGAGCACCATCACTGGGACAACTTTTCAGAAACTTGTGTTTTATATGTCAAAAGCATTTCAGGCTGAACAAAGAGCTGGGATTCTCAAGCTCTGGCCATGCTGATTCAAGTGCTTTTAACTTAAAACGCCTCCCTCGGCTTCAGGAAATGTAGCCACCCCAGGATGAAGCAGCGGTGAGTTTCTGGTCAGAACGATTTTCACACTTTGGCATGTCCTTTTAAACCCCCTTGTTCGTAATTTCCGTGGTTTTGTACAATGGGTCAGAGAAGAAGAGGGTAGGGAAGGGAAAATGAAAAGGATACAAATTACAAATTATATTCCATGAAATGTCCTGAGTTAGGGGTTCAAACAGGACCAAATGAATTCCAAAACTTTTGGCTTTGTAAGAAATCAGAACTCCAACTTTTCATTAATCAGAACCTATCCTGACTCCAAGTTTATCCATGATGCATAATCATAGATGACAGAAAATTTAAGTACAAACAAATATTACACTAAACAAATGTATTAATGATTATTTCTATGTTATCAAGGGAAAGGATAGAACTGTAATTAGTTAACTTAATGAATAAGCTGTTTTTTATTCCTATCTGAATTTACAATAAGTTCACTGATACAGTTGTGAATTAATAAGACTGAATGATGTAAAGACTAAAATTTAATTAGCTGTAAACAACTAAATTATTAGCAAAGTATTGCATTATTATAATATTTATTATTTTTATAATCATAATAATATTCCTGAGAATGTGTCTATGATGCAGGTAGTGCAGCATAAGTGCATTTTAGTGTTGAGTATATGCGCTTTCATAGGCAATGATAGATATGTTTTCTTCATGGATGAGATCATTTTTTTATTTCTTGCATTATTCTTCCACTTGCTTGGTAGCAGGCAGGATAATAAAGGTCAGAAAATGTGTCGGAGACACTGTAAATATGATTAACAATCAGTCATCTACAACTACGTGGGCTGGCGGGGATAAAAAAGGCAGGCGGGGATTTTGACGGCCAAAATTCAGCAGTGGTCTCTGGACTATTGGCATCTTTCTGAGTCAGTAGTAGGAGAATGGAGCAGTACTTTATACAGCCCATGGCCACCTGTCCATCACTCCATGTCACATAACTCACCCTCATACCTGATGGGAGTGGAGGGCATTTGAGAAATTTCCTGGAACATAACGGTACGTTTTCAAGGCATCCAGTCTGACCTGAGGGCCCTGATAAGAGTCACATTTCTCAGAATGATATTTAGGTGATAAACATGGAACAAAAACAACTATTTGCTTTAATCACTTTCTATAATTTCACCTTTTACTTTTGTACAACCTTTGTGTCATGGTGTTGGCCTCCAGGCCCTCCCCCCTGTTTCATTCTTTGCCTCCACCTTTACGGGCAACAGGTGTGGCTCTTTAAGGTGGAGGTAAAGCTGTGTTATTTAAGGGCTGGCTGCCCCACATTCTGGTGCAGCAGTATTCTCTTGTGTGGAGCCCTGAGAGATGTTATTGTGTGCTGCTGTTCCCCTCGGTGCAGCTTGTTTTAATTTAATTTAAATTAAAGATTTTTGTGTTTTTAACTCAGCCTGTGCATTTGGGTCCCTGGTTCATTCCGTGGGTACATGGTCCCAGTCCCCGCCGGTTTCGTGTCTTCTGCCGGCGGGGGCAAATCCACGACACTTTGAGCTAATTAATTCTCAAAACTACAACATATTAGCCGATTCTAGAAATTTTAGAAGTGGTTTCCAAGTAAATACAATTCCCCTATACCCCCTTAACCCATTTATGCCTAGCGTCCTCACATAAGGACTATTAAGAAAAAGTGTCCTGTTTGAATGACTATTAGAGTGGTATTTTGAAGTACAGTAACATAAAGAAGAAAATTCAGGCATAAATGGGTTAACTTTGGAAACATGGTCTTGTGTAAATGTGTAATTATTTTGTAAATTACCTCATGTCATCCACATGCCCCTGGTTTTCATGGCCTTTCATTCTCTGTGATTGTAGGTGAGAAGCAGGGAAATGGCGGCCTTGTGTAGAGTTTTTGTCATCTGATTCCCGCAAGGTCGAGTGCCTAGTGACTGCACACACATACAAGTACGAATACGCACACATCACGCATACTGCATGCTACCAGCTGTATCCTACACGTTAGCAGGCGATGCAATACCGATGGAGGTCAACTGACACCAGCTGGGATGGAACAGTATTCAGACGTGTGTTTAGGCTTCGAGTAACATATTAACAGGATCTACAAATGTTCTTTAAATGTTTGTCATTTCCCTTTCATGGAGGGTGGAAATAAAACGCCTCTGTAATCAGGCAGGTTTCGACTGCAGTGAAACCTCAAAGCCGTCGGACTGAAACCTGTAAAGATAGACAGAATTGGACGGGCACCGTTGATTCTGGAGTGAAATTCCACTAACATGATTTTGTTCGCATTTGTGGACGACTTCAGTCATCGCAAAGTTTCAAAAGGGGTCATATTGGCTCCATCCTTTCATGTCAGTGATGAGTTTGTGGTGGAACAAACTGGACGTATTGTGAGAAAATACACTGGATAAAGGACTGAACAGAAACGTGATTAAAGCTTCAAAGGCAGAAGATGAAACAGCTTAGCTATTCCGCTGAATGATAAGTGCTAAAAGCAGTTACTGGATGTTACCCTTCTATTCACACTCCAGACGCAGATATTTAGCTCTTTTCACAATCAAAGAAAATACCTGAGGCCAATAAGATCTAAAGTAAGGAATTCAAAAGCATATATGTCTTCTCCTCTGGTTCATTATTGCTTCCTTGGGATTGGTAAAATATGTTGTATATCATTCCCTTTTATATTATTCATATTGTGATATAGAAACAAGAATATAAACTGAATTTCTTTTTCCAAAATTTACGATGCATCGTAACTTTCGTTTATTGATAATATCAGCACACTGACGATCCGACTACCCATACATAAGTTGAGCACTCTGACACGAAATGCATTGCTCTTACATCACGTTAAAAAAAAAAAATGAAGCTGTCTGTTAGTTTTTTTATTGTGTGGGTTAGCTGTTGTAGTTGGGCAGAGGTTTAAATCTACCCTGTAAGTGTTGATTTTCTTCATTTAAACATGAGAACATTTTACTGTGTTATTTCTGCTTCTCTGTGTTATGTACTGTAAATGAATTTCACACACACGCACACACACTCGCTCTCTCTGTCAAAGATCCATTTTCTCTGCAGGGGAGTAGTTGTATGAAAGAGAGAGAAGTAAAAGTGGCAGCTTGCAGAGGTGTAAACTGCCAGTTGGGGCTGTATCATTTAAATTCCATTCTCTTCCAGCAGTGAACACCGTTGTCACTCCAAAGCACCAGAGAATGGGTCCAACAAGGTGATCTGCCATGCAGCGCATAAATGGTCATAATTCCCCTGACCTCCACTGTTTCAAACCCGCTCTGCCTGATTTTTTTAACCATATGGGGCACAGATTACACCTGTCCCCATTACATGCCATTATATGTCAGCAGAGACAAAGTCCCTTACCACCTGTTTCACCTGTTCCTTCTCTGAGTGTTTTCGGAGACAAAAAATAAAATAAACGTGCGATGAAGACTGGAGCCCTTCCAACATTTTAACAGATTATTAAAAAAAGAAAAAACTATGGGAGAAGTTAAAAGAACCTGCCTCTGTGAACGAAAGCCGGTGAAAAACTTGTGAGTGATTGAATTTATATCTGCTGTGCCAGCCATGAGGCCAACCAGATTGTTATGACATGTTTAGCCCAAAACCCCATGTAGTCAGGCTCATGTGAGCAGGCGATGAAGAGTAGTCTGGCCACAGATGTCTGGTGCACATCCCTCTTGTAGGGAACGTGCAGTTACCCAGTGTTTCTCACTTCTTACGATTCTATTAATTGAATTCCAGGGAATGCTCTGTTACCCAGGATCCTGCCCAACAGGGTGGGTGTCCCACAATCCCAGCCTTGCCAGTGATAACTAAAATAGTTTCAGTTTGAGTAAATAATGGATTAGACCCAACAATTGACTTAAAATCAATTTTAACTGAACTCGCGAGAGCCCATACCTCCGCCAGCATAGCTGGATTTGAACTTTGGCCTATATCTCAGCTGTACTTTGGCCTAGGTATTCCAAAATTTGAAAACTTGTTCCTCTTGTGCAATTCTAACATCCTGCGAAGTTTGGTTACAATCTGTGCTGCTGTTTTTGAGACATCTTGCTGACAGACATACAAACAAATAAACAAAAAAAAAAAACAATCGGAAGCAAAGACATAACCTCCTTGGCGGAGGTAACTAAGTTCAACCAAAAAAGTACACTGTATATAATTTTTTTCGTTGATGAGAATTTTTGACCGAAGTCAAATTCAGCTAACAACAGCTGTGTGCATGGTGAAAAATGTATTTAAAATCATCAATCAGTTTGCTTATTATATTTTGTTGTATCACAGGGGTGGTGGTGAAAGAAAAGAAAAAAAAAATTAAAATAAACAGTAGTACACAGTAGCCTGTGGTGACCAGGTAGGAATGCCTGACTTTGTGAAAGAATCTTGCTCCCCCCCAATCATACTGGAAATTTCTTTGGGCCCACTGAAAACATCCAGTCCCTTGGCTGTGGTGGCCATCTAGAATCATCCCTGCCAAACATGCCATTAGCGATGGCTCTGTTTCACAGGAGTGCATTTTGCAGATTTTTGAGACCGTATTCATTTCAAAACAGATGGGTTTATTCCCACAGTGAGCAATTGAAAATACCCATTATAATGGACCATGACGATCCATTAAAACAATACAGCTGCCGATTCAACCCGCGGTTTTGCACAGCAATACCAGCAACATTAAAACAAATGCCCCGTGCCCCCCCAACCCTCCCCGCTGAGATTAAAAATCAGATTACTGCAAACAAGCGTTATTTCATTTCTACTTTACCTTTAATAATTTTCGCATTTCTGACACAGATGAGTGAATTCTTCTAAGCTCTGGGAAAAGATGTATTTAACTTCAAAACAATCAGAAAAGAGTGCTCAAAACTCAGGAGAAAGACTGGGAGGACGCACTGTACCAGCAACAATTCTAGTCTTATCTTCTGTCTTGGGTTTGACAGTATAAAGACTCTTTTTGCTTTGCCTATGAGAGAAATGATGTTTGAAACTGCATGGTCTGAGATGAATTCAGGATAAACTTCTCTCAGATTGTCCTACAATTTGTACTTTTCTTGCAGGAAGGCACAGCCTACCTCTGAGGGGCCTGGCACCTAAACCTTTCATGTAGCTTGATTCATTTCTCACTGGATTTTTTGTCGTTTCATGGGAAGTGTCCTGCTGTTATATGATGATTATGCAGTCAGTCATTTGAGTTTTATCTGCTCAATAAGCCAGGCCACTACAATGGCTGTAAACACACTCTTCTGCTGACAGGTCCTGATGTGAGATGTCGCAGGTGAGGCCACCTTTTCTCCTTCCACACTGGTCATTTCCACTTTACTTTTCATGCACTCAAACCCAGCTGGGAAGTTTAAAAAATTTGTGATGTTATGCATTTAAGTAGGTCTGAATTCATCTGTACGTCCACACACATTCACAATATTCACATATGTGTTCTAGCAATATAAATGCACGCACGTGAGCACACACATACAGACACACACACACTTCCCAGCCGGTTTATCTAGCAGTTCAGAACTGTGGTCACATAGCAGTCTATTATCCCATGCACGTAAGTCGAAAAAAGCGCGTAGCTACTTTTCAGCCTACGTGTATTTTCCCCTCGACTTAAGTCTGTGCATTACGCGCCCAGAAGGCAGCTTCGCACTTCGGGCAGGATTAGGCCAAAATCTGGGTGTTTCTCAGGCAAATAACACTTACGAGTATTCTCTCCCCGGCTTACGCCCTTTTTCTGTTAGGCACTTTTGAGGGCTGTATTGAGGTCAAGCGCCAATATAAGGTGAAATAGAATATTGCGTTTGATGTCAGTTATAGGCCGAATTTTTACATTTATTTTATTTTATTTAACATGGTGAAGGTTGAGACATTCAATATTTTATTGTTCATCCTTATTTCTAAACTACATTTCTAATAAATATAATGAATTATCAAACAAAGTCATCACATGATGTCTCGCAACAGCCTGTTCTCCAATTAGTTCAATTACAGACACATAGCAATTAATTAATACGTGTATACATAAGACCATCATTCTACCATTCCCTCAAAATCTAAAACCAAAAAAAAAAAAACCAAGTCCTGCATTTGCTCGCACTCTTGCGAGAGTGGGAAAGAGTCAGAACTGCGCTGTCGGTCCTGGCATCTGGTCGTTCTAGAGAGTGGCTGGTGATGTCATGCACATATCACAATCGCCTGTATCGAGGTGTCCGACACAGTTTGTTGAAGCTATGCTGCACCACATCAGCCATTTCATAAAGTTCCCCGAAACACCCAATGAAAGACGGAGAGTTGGGGGAGGGGTTCTACGAGGTCGCCTGGGTTCCCTAGTGTTGTGGGAGCCATTGATTGTACTCACGTTGCAATCAGAACCCCTTCCACTAATAAGAATATGTAACGTTCATGTTGTGTGCGATCATGATACACGCATATTAAGCATCTGCGCCAAATTCCCAGGCTCGGCCCATGACGCCTATGTACTGTGCAACTGCTTGAAATGCCAAAAAATACAACAAATATTTGAAACCATATTAAGCTTGTTTCCAGTATTTATCATAATGATTCTATGAGTACAGGCAAATAAAAATGACCATTTTACTGAACCCTCCTTCGTCCGTATCCACTCCAAGTTCTTCTCCATGCACTTCCACTGCATAAAGAGTGGATGCCACCTCCTCCTCCAGCACAGTGAAACGCACAGGGGATGATGGTTGCCCACCACCTGTTGTGTGACTACATTACTTCTTGTAATTGGCACAGACATACATAGGCCTACTATTACAGCGGCATATCGTCGGTCTGCTGATGGAACCTTGCATGTTCAAAATGATTAACTTCACAGGAAAAAAAAAGTGAAAGTAAAAAATAATAAAATAATATAGATTAATAAATATAATTTCAAATATAAATAAAATAAAAAAAAATTTAATTTTTCATGTAAGAACAGTGGACATATGAGTTTTTGTTTCTTGTCAATTTGGAGATACAAGGCTTTATTAGCAGGCCGACGATATTCAAATTTAAAGTCTGGTTTGCGTTTTCCATGGACCACAACTGCATTTTCATGGTTCCATGTTCCTTGTTCCATGTTTTCCTGACAGCCATAATCAATGTGCTTTGTACAGAGTCTGCCTCTCTTTTGGATCAGTCACACTCTTTCATTAGGCCGCCAACATTCTAAAGTTAAGCGCTGTGGGCGTGATCGAAGCGAGTGGGGGAAAATACGCCTAACTCAAATGCGCGTAACTCGAATCGTGTAAAAAATGACTTGCGCTCAAATGGGAGAATAGACCCCATAGTGAATTGGGAGCTAACCTCTATAAGCTGTCAGTTCACACGCTAATTTGTTTTATGAGATCATGGACTGTGATTGTGCTACAAACTGGGAGAGATGGGACTGTATCTCAGGAGATCTCAACAATTAATAAGAGGATCTGATGAAAACCAGTGAAGCTTGACCGATGTGTCAAGAGCGCTGTGATTGCTCTCATTTCTCCACCAGCTAAATCCATTCATTATATCAATGAACTCCTCCAAACCTCATACAGACGCACACATGCAGTCAAATACTAATGCTAACACTCGGACACGCGTACACATACGCCCACATGCAGATACACACAGTCCTCTACACATGTACACTTACTCACAAGACTTAGTGTCCAATCAACTGGAGAAGCACGTGCAATTGATTGTATTGGACTCGTAGAAAGTATTGTACATTGTAGATGATTACTTATGTGGTTAATGCGTTTATATTTATACTTTTCGATAGGTGGTAGACATTTTTGGTAAAGAACAGATGAACGAATCATTTTTGGATAACCATGTCTTATTTTACAATGGCCATAGGAGAAAATTACAGGCAGCACACGAGAGCAAATTGGTAATTAATTTCTGAAATGTAGTTGCTCTGGCTGTGAATATTCAAATGTAAAGGTATGGAGTGGAGGAGAGATTGTCTGACACCTCTCCTAGGAGCCTGGAAGAGAACCAAATAAAAAGCATGTATCGGTTATTGATGAAATAGTGATATCGAAATCAAGGAAGCTGACAACACAGTCAAGTGTATATTACATCACACAGATGTAAAAAAACAATCAAAAAGACATCATTGTATACCTCCCAGCAGAGGTAATATATTTTCACCAACATTTGTTAGTTTGTTTGTTCATTTGAAGAACACAATGGAAAAATGATCCGTCACATTTTTCACATTTTGGAGAAATGATGAATAAAAAATTAAAAACGATCTTCAAAACAAGGCACTGAAAATAATATGCAAAAAAAAATATAACCGAATACACTGCCCATCCAAAAAAAAAAAAGTCACCGCTTGGAAATGAATGAACAAATTTTATTATTGGACCATGATTGCAGTTATTAATCTGTTTCAGCTGGCAATAATCATTTATACCCTGACTGATGAAGCACGTCGCTACTCATTTCTTAATAAAATCATGCCAGGGGACACATCCCTTGATGGTGGAAAAGATGTTACATTATTTTAGAACGGGCAAGTTATTGGCCTGTATTTAGCTAAGAAAACCACAAATGACAAAAACAAGTATGAGGAATCATTTTCACAGACAAATTTGCCACCACAAAGTCCTGACCTTGAACACATTAAAAGTTATTGGGATGTGCTCAAGAAAGACCACTGAGTGGTTCAACCATTTTGTCGAGAAGACAAGATCTTGGCCAAAAATTATGGCATTTCTGATCGAAAATAAATGTTCTGGCATTGCATATGGTTCTCAAAACATCAACAAGACAAATTTGATCTTTAATCAAAGCTACAGGGGTTCCAACTAAATATTTGAGCGAGCAACTTTTTTTTGGAATGGGCAGTGTGTGATACACTGCTCAAAAAAATAAAGGGAACACTTAAACAATGTAACTCCAAGTCAATCACACTTCTGTGAAATCAAACTGTCCACATAGGAAGCAACACTGATTGACAATCAATTTCACATGCTGTTGTGCAAATGGAATAGACAACAGGTCGAAATAATAGGAAGTTAGTAAGACCCCCCCAATAAAGGAGTGGCTCTGCAGGTGGTGACCAGAGACCACTTCTAAGTTCCTATGCTTTCTGGCTGATGTTTTGGTCACTTTTGAATGCTGGTGGTGCTTTCACTCAAATGGTAGCATGAGACGGACTCTACAACCCACACAAGTGGCTCAGGTAGTGCAGCTCATTCAGGATGGCACATCAATGTAAGCTGTGGCAAGAAGGTTTGCTGTATCTGTCAGCATAGTGTACAGAGCATGGAGGCGCTACCAGGAGACAGGCCAGTACATCAGAAGATGTGGAGGAGGCAACAACCCAGCAGCAGGACCGCTACCTCTGCCTTTGTGCAAGGAGGAACAGGAGGAGCACTGCCAGAGCCCTGCAAAATGATCTCCAGCAGGGCACAAATGTGCATGTGTCTGCTCAAATGGTCAGAAACCGATTCCATGAGGATGGTATGAGGGCCCGACGTCCACAGGTCGTCCGTGCAGGACGTTTGGCATTTGCCAGAGAACATTAAGACTGGCAAATTCGCCACTGGCGCCCTGTGCTCTTCACAGATGAAAGCAGGTTCACACTGAGCACATGTGACAGACGTGACAGAGTCTGGTGACGCCGTGGAGAACGTTCTGCTGCCTGCAACATCCTCCAGCATGATCAGGTTGGCAATGGTGTGAGGTGGCATTTCTTTGGGGGGCCGCACAGCCCTCCATGTGCTCGCCATAGGTAGCCTGACTGCCATTAGGTACTGAGATGAGATCCTCAGACCCCTTGTGAGACTATATGCTGGTGCGGTTGGCCCTGGGTTCCTCCTAATGCAAGACAATGCTAGACCTCATGCGGCTGGAGTGTGTCAGCAGTTCCTGCAAGATGAAGGCATTGATGCTATGGACTGGCCCGCCCGTTCCCCAGACCTGAATCCAATTGAGCACATCTGGGACATCATGTCTCACTCCATCCACCAATCCATTGCACCACTGACTGTCCAGGAGTTGGCAGATGCTTTAGTCCAGGTCTGGGAGGAGATCCGTCAGGAGACCATCCACCACCTCATCAGGAGCATGCCCAAGCGTTGTAGGGAGGTCATATAGGCACGTGGAGGCCACACGCACTACTGAGCCTCATTTTGACTTTTTTTAAGGACATTACATCAAAGTTGGATCAGCCTGTAGTGTTTTTTTTCCACTTTAATTTTGAGTGACTCCAAATCCAGATGGGTTAATAAATTTGATTTCCATTGATAATTTTTGGTGATTTTGTTGTCAGCACATTCAACTATGTAAAGAACAAAGTATTTAATAAGAATATTTCAGTCATTCAGATCTAGGATGTGTTATTTTAGTGTTCCCTTTATTTTTTTGAGAAGAGTATATTACGATAAATAATATATAAAATTGCAAAATTTGGACTCTGATCGTTTTTTCTTTGTGGTTTTAATTTGTTTTATCATAAGTTAACAGGAAAAAATGTAATGGGTAGATGTCTTTGAAATTTTGTGTGTTGATAGATACTGCGCTAAGGAGGAAGTGATTGAATTTTGATGAGGATCCAATTCATCATCTTGATCTACGATCCGAAAGAATATCAATGCGTGTAAAGTCGGCACTGTTGAGACACGTTTAACACTCACAATCAGTGTTAATTTCTCCTCCCACCAACTTCAAAATGGCGGAGGCAGTGAGCTGTAGTTACACAAGTTGTTCAGAGCTGTGGTGAGGTGAACTGGTGCACCAGCTTTACCCTGAATAAACCAGCCCCATACAGTCTCTTGCCCACGATCACAACCATCACCGTTTTGCTGTGCTGGGGCCTGCGGCAAATGACCAGAACGACCTCCACAGCAGCACAGCCATAAACATCCCCCCAGCTACCTCAATACTTCAATGTCTATGGGGCAATTTGTATTTTTCCTACATTTGTAGGACCTTCACAAGCCGACTGAAGTTTGACAGAGCCGATTTGTGAGCCCCAATCTAGTGGAGGGGTCTTACGCAATTCATTTATTCACCTTTAAATTTAGTGGTTGATGAACAGCATCATGAACAGATAGCAAGGGGTTGCCTTCAAAAGACCAGCACCACCCCCCTCCCCCCATATTCCCAGACTTATGCAAGTTTTTATGCTAAGTATGATCAATAAAAGATGTATGGAAGAAAACTAAGGCAAGGAGAACACATTTCTAAGTGCATTTTTTTTTTATTGGCCAGTGAAGCATTGCAATGCTGCTGTGATGCATTACTGTGCTGCCGATATTGTTTTGTAGTTTAGATCCGACAGGTAAAGTTGCAACTTTATTTATCAGCCATGGTCTAATTCAGGACCAGCGTAATGCTCTTAATCTGCCTTTAACAGCTGGCTGGTGTTCTTCACATCAGTGTGGTGTTTGGCGGGGCATCAAAACCACATATGCCCCAATACAATATGTCAGAGTTGTAAAATATCAGCTGTGAATGATTGTACATACAGTGCAAACATAATTGGTTCAATTACATTGACAAAACTGCTCACTGCTCCTGACTGAATGTTCACTGCTCTCACTCATAAGACTTTGCTTTTCCGCTGTGAGCAGCGAGTGTGTGTGTGTGAGCCCAGGTGTGTCGTGGTGTGTGAAGGCATAAGTGTTTTATCTCTGGCTTTAAAAATGCCTGAAACTCTCAGAGAATAAAAGGCTATTCGGAGGGCAGCGAAGGGCTTGCGGTTCAAGCTCGGGAGACAGTCGGAGGGCCAAAATGCGAAGGGAAGATTATTTTCCTCCTCGCTCAAAGGAGATTTTGTCTCAAGGTTTACAGGATGCTTCAGGGTAAGACAGGTAATAAATCATTTAGCCCCATTGAGAAGGACTTTATGACCCAGAAAGCTGAGAACACCTGAGTGGTTGTCAGTGGGACGTTTTTTGAGAGTGTTTCGGGGGCAAAGATGCACTCTAACAAACATTTCTGCGAGGCGTTCAATATCCTGTCAGCAAAATGCCATTTCTCTCTTGAAAACAACGTGTAACTACAGTAGTGTGCAGTGATGATGAGACACTTAACAAAATGAAGATAAATACTTGAATAGTACCTGGTTGTTGATTTATTTCATGCAATATTGGATCATTTATGTAAATGAAAATGTGTACACAGATAAAGTATATCGTATAAACAGAAATATTAATGTATTTTTGGGGGAAAAAAAAGTCAATATCTAGTGTGGTCACTCTTTGCTTTGATCACAGTATTTAGTCTTTCAGGCATAGTTTTCACATATTTTAAATTCCACAATTCGCTGAACCATTCCATAGGGTTTGAAGTTCATTTTGAAGAAACACTTTCAATGCTTTCAAAGACTTGCTCAATCAGACTAAGGTCTAGACTTGGAGCAGGCTAAGTCATTACTTTCATGTCACCAGATGCTTCTTTCCAACTGAGATAATATCTTGAATTTTTAATATCTTGGACAATTTAGAAATGTGTTTAGGGTCATTATTTTGTTGAAAATAAAATCCTCAACCAATCAGTTGCTTTCCAGATGGCAATGTGTGCCTCAAGAGGATGCTATGATAGTTCTTTTGATCCATGATTCCAGGGATGTGATTTTTGTGTGAGGTGAAATTATCTGAAAATGTTGCCAGGGAGCTGGGGGCCACTGGCCCCCATCTGGGTCCAGGGCAGCACCCTGGTGGGGGGACAAGGGGGGCAAAGCCCCCCGGACTGTTATAAGCTCAAAGTTTAAAAGCCAGCATCTGTGATTGTATGGGGGTGTATTAGTGCCCAAGGCATGGGCAACTTACACATATGTGAAGGCACCATTAATGCTGAAAGGTACATACAGGTACATATGTTGCCATCCAAGCAACGTCTTTTTCATGGACGCCCCTGCTTATTTCAGCAAGACAATGCCAAGCCACATTCTGCACGTGTTACAACAGCATGGCTACGTTGTAAAAGAGTTCAGGTACGAGACTGGCCTTCCTGTAGACCAGACCTGTCTCCCATTGAAAATGTGTGGAGCATTATGAAGCGTAAAATACGACAACGGAGACCCCGGACTGTTGAACAACTTAAGCTGTACATCAAGGAAGAATGGGAAAGAGTTCCACCTGAAAAGCTTCAAAAATGGGTCTCCTCAGGTCCCAAAAGTTAACTGAGTGTCGTTAAAAGGAAAAGCGATGTAACAAAGTGGTAAAAAGGCCCCTGTGCCAACTTTTTTGCAACGTGTTGCTGCCTTTAAATTCGAAGTTAATGATTTTTTGCCAAAAAAATAATTCATTAATAACGACACCTTCACGGGATTTCTCCACTAAAATTCACCTCATAATTTGACATATCCACCTGATTTATATTTCTTACTGCTAGCAACCTGATTACTAACCAACATGTCACAGAAACCCAATTTATTTCGCTGGTTGAAACTAGCGAACATGTTTAACTCATTCCCTTAGGAAGACTTTCATATAAAATTGTTCCTGCCACTGCGCTAGAACTGGGAACTGGGGGGGCACAGACACGCCCCTTTATGACACTGGTTCTCAAATTCGGTCCTGGCGCCCCCCTGTGTATGCTGGTTTTTGCTCCAACTACAATTGCAATCTTAGGATTTTAACAAACTGTTGATTTGTTTAAATTAGGTGCATTTATGCAAATGTCCACATTGAGACACATTGTAAATATTGGCAGAGGGAAACAATTTAACCAAACATTTAATCATTTAATCAGCATAAATAATCAAAAGGTTCCTCAGTGGTTAAACTCTTGACAGGCGGCAAAACCTGACAATTTACTTGGCAAACAATGGAGTCACACCTGTTGTGTTTTCTGTTGATTTTATTTGGTTCAGACAGGTTATTTGGGAAAAACTCAAAACACCTGTATTCAGAAACCTAATTTGGAGCTTATTGATTTTCTCAGAGTCTAATTTGATCTGTTTAAAAATGTTTTCACCTGAAAATCCTACCAATATTGAAAATTAAGCACAATATGTTCAATAGTTTTTATTCTTCATAGTAGAATGGATACGTCCATCCAAATGTGACTTAAGATGGTAAATAACCACTCTAAACATGAAATGCTGCTATTTAAGATAAAGTAACAGCTTTTAAAAATCCTAGAATTGCAGTTGTGGCTGGAACAAAAACCTGCATACACTGGGGGGCGCCAGGACCAAGTTTGAGAACCACTGCTTTTGATAAGAATTAGTCCTGGCAAGTTCTCGATCATTTTCCTTTATTGACGCGTTTTCCAATTATTGTAGATGTCAACTGAAGACACGGCGATCTAACGGCGATGAAATCATGGGCTAAATTCAGTACAGAAAAAATATTTACTGCGTTGCGAAGCTGAAGTGACTATCACGTCACGGGTTTGATACCCGCCTCGTACCAGCTGGCAATGGTCGGCAGCTTTTTCAGAGTAGCGCACAATTAGGTATTGCGCTACCGGGTTGCAAATTGGGAAGGGACTGCTGGGAAGGGAAAATAAGAGTTGCCTTGCTCGTTCCTCAAGCACCTCCTGTTGGCCAGATGTGCGCTCGTCAGGAAGATTCTAAGCCTGTTCATGCCCAGGTGTCCTCCACCCATGTTCTGAACTTGCAAAGATTCAACCAATGAGCGTATAAGAAGCAGTGGCTGACAGGCACGTGCTTTGGAGGAGAACCACAAACTGTCTACGCTCTCCTGAATTCGCAGCAAGGGGTCGCATACGAGCAAGCCTTGTACATAGTTCACCAATCGGGCATTCCAGATTCGGGTTGCTCAAAACTCGGTTATTTTTTAACCAGCCGTTAAGTACACTTAAAGCTATTGTTGGTAATGTTGAAGAGCTGGCCAGATTTGAAAGTGGCACCTCTTCTAAGCTCTACCCCCTCCCGTCATTGCTCCGTCCAAAGCCACGCCCCCACAAACTTGAACACGCATCTGACAGTAGGACCCAGCAGTGCATAGGAGAGCCGACTCAGCCATTTCCATACATCAACCAAACTTCCTCATGTCTCATTCACCTGTTAGTAAACTATATTTGCTTTCAAGCTAGCATGCCATGTTTAGCAATACTAACCTCAGATGTTTTGTATTGTATGCTGTGACGTGCTGCCGGAGGTCTTAGGGTAGGCGGAATCCTCCCCATTAAGCAAACGATAACTCGATTACTTTGCTTGATTAGCAATCTGAGGATTGATTAATTAATTTTCAAGACTAAACGGCAGAATGGTGTGCCAGTTCCATCCACGTCACCAGTACCTAAGACCGGCTTTAGCCCCTTTCACATTGGACGCGGAATGAGTTTTTCGCACGACAAATTACATTCAAAGTCAATGCAAAGACGCGAATAAACACATTTCGAGTCATAGGCCACCGCTACATCAGCTAACGGAGGAACGTGAACAGTAATCCCAATGGTGAACGTTAACTCCTTTGATAAATAATACAGGCTCATTTCCACAGCAAGCAGTTCAATGTCCGGGGTACAGAGGCGCCTCTTCACGTTCCCATGTCCGAGATTACACCACCTCTCACTCACATAAAGCGCAAACCCACCTCCCTTCTTCAGCGAGTTTAGCCATGTTTCATTGAAGTAAAAAAATGCTACACTCATGGTATTCCCTCTGGGTCTACACCAGCGCCCGCGCTCATCCGTCTTGTTCCCCAAAGACCTCACGTTCCCCATTATAATCGCCGAGACCGCTGACTACTGTCTTCTCCTTTTCTCCTTCTGCTTGACTCCAGTTCTGCAACCCCGGCGTCTCCTCCATAACTCCTGCGGTCTGTCCCCGGGCAACAGCACAGGCTTACACAGGGCAATCAGCTGATCACGCGTGTAAACAATGCCCCCGCTCCAATCAGCAAAGTTCTCAGTTACGAAAAAGTTTCCTCCTTCTTCTTCTTCTTTTTTGGAGTTTTATGGCGATTTTATACCAAGGGTGTATTACTGACAGCGTCAGGCTGAAAATTTACCGGCAGTGGTGAAACGTGATGAGCTGCACGCGGGGAGGAGGGAGGGACCGAGGGTGGCATGGGCAGCAGAAGGTGTCTGATTGATTCTTTCCATTCGGACCGAATGGCAGGGCTTTGTCAGAGTTTTTACAGTCCTGTAGCCGACACAGAGGTCTGATTCTTTTCGTTCCCTTTTCTGAATACATAATGTATTGACTACTCTCAGGATAGATGGACCATTTCACCCAGTATCACAAAAAGTGTTTCTGAACAGGATTATCAACTGTACCTTTAACCGACTGTTAACATTAACAGAGCTGTTATCTTGTTGTTCAAAACTCGGTTAACTTTAACAGGGTGTGAACTTGACGTTCAAGTTAACGCACCTATGGACCACCGCTAACTTTTTTACTTTGTGGTAAACCTTCAAAATGGCGTTCATTGTTAACGCTGCTTTCATGATGCCAGTTCAGCAAAGGAAGGATTGGGGTATCATGGACTGGACTTTGATTTTGGAGATAACTCTAATGATAACTGTAACTCTTTTTTCCCTTTAAAATTCACTGGAGTTGAAGGTTACATTTTTCTGAGAGAGTGTAAGAGTATGCTTCTATAATAAAAATTGAATTTATTTTAAGGCTTTTAACACATCTTAACCAGGGGTGCCAGTAATTATGGAGGGCGCTGTATAAGATGTATGAAGATGTATGACGCACCTTTAAAATCCCATAATTTTGACTGATTTCCATTTCCCATCGCATCCATACAGTTTGAAGTGCTAATTGCGCAAAAAAATAGATGTGAGAATAATAAAACGAATAGCGCAATTATTTCCAAATAATTTAAATAGTTACTTATGAAATATTATAATACAAAGAAATCAGTGAAACTGATATTTCCTCAATCAATACTAAAAATAAATAAATATATGTTTTTCCTGTTTTCCTGCTTTGATAAAATTTTAGGGCAACTTCGAATTTGATTCCACGAATTCAGTCATAAATCTTGGTATGACAATTTTACAGAATACACATCTGAAGTACCCTTAAAATATTTACAACAATTTGACTGATGTACCCCTGTTTGTCCTTGAACTACATTAGAGAGTATTATGTTTGCGTTCATATAAGGTTTATATTAAAATATAATATTATGCTGACAGCAAAATATGACGACTTCCATTACGACTGACATAAAATATAATGTTGCCAAACACTTTACAAGATTTAGTTTTTATGAAATCTGCATGCAGAGGTCATTCTTCGGTTGAGACTCAGGCATGCGCAATTCGGACGTTCTCCGAGCTTCACAGTAGTGCGAGTGCGAATTTGCCTTGTGTGTGTTAAAAACACACGTTAAAAAAAAATTGTTTTTCAGTTAACATGGACCAGTTTGCCTCCACCATGAATTGTATTACATTTTCCTCGTCAGCAGAGAAATTTCTGCTTCTCTTTTTCCTGAGGGTTCCGTTTTTGATGAAACGGAAGTAAACAAGCCTTGGAATCGTGGGATAGAGGAATTCTAACCAGTGATGTTCCCCACGCTGTCAACTTTGATGATGATGTTAGCTAACGGCATGACTAACCATGTTTTGAACAACGCATATTTAACGTTTGGTTACGGTCAGTTAAGGAATTAAGCGGCAATTAGGAGTTAACCGGCTGTTAAAATAACCGACTTTTGAACAACTGGGCCCAGGTCTGCATCTGGATTCATTCTTGAGGCTGGTGGTGTATCATCTTTGCTGAAAAGGGCCAGTGTGGGAGCAGGTTTTCATTTCAGTCCAACATGAAAACGCCTGATTCCACATTCAATGTTTTGACTGAAGGCCTCGATTAATTTATTTGTTGAATCTGGCATCTTCGTGCTACGCATATCAAATTTTTCTCCTTAAAACCCAGCCGTTTTCAGTAAAATTTGACACTACTTTCAAGGAGCCTGTAGCAGTGACTAACTGGTGTATAAAAGTGACTTATGGTTGGAACCACTGGAAATGTTTGATTTTTCAAATCAAGAGAGGGCAGGTCTTTCTAGTTCACTGCTATCAAGTCGATACCTGTGCTTTGGAGCTATTTTTGCCCCATGCTGCCGCGGAAGCGAGCGGAGTGGGGGACACAGTATTCAGCTCCGTCCGTTCGTCTGTCCGTCACGTCTTGTTTGTTGTGAACGCGATATCTCAAGAACGGTTTGACCAATTAAATTCATATTTGGCTTCAATGTGTATTAGTGTGATACGCTGACCAGTCGATTTCCGTGAGCTGGCAAGGGACATGGCCACGTTTAATGGCAACACTTATTATTATTTTTCTTTGCAAGTCTCTTGCTGGTAGTGGACCAGTTACCCTATTTTAATACCTAACAAAGCAATGGCATTACCTCAAAAACACAGATAGCTTTTGTAAGGCAGATAAAATGCTTTTCCTCATGATTTTGTCAGGCCTCAGTCACAATACAGTGATCACAATTCCCCCCCATTTCACAGATCATGTAAAAACTGACAAAAGACATCTTCCTGCTTGCTGTAAAACAAGCAGCCTAATAATAACTGTCTTTTGCAAATCGTTTATCGTTAGGGGCTGCAAAACATCGAAAGCAAACTGCAAATTGCTCTTTTTTTAGATGTATTCCTGAAGTGCGACACAAACTTGGACCCCCCATCCCAAACACACACCCACACGTACACAGACACAGCCTGTGATGCGAACAAAGTCAACTATATGAGAAAGCTATATTAGATATCCCCACAACAGTGTTCGGAGGTAGCTTGATTTCTCACAGCTGTTTTGCAGGATTTCCCCATGTGGTCTTGCCTAACATTGCTTCCATTGACACTTGGCAGGGCACATTGAAATCGAGCTCTGCGTTGGCAGATCCCCCTGAAAGCCAAAGGAGCAATTTCTGCCTCTGAAACAAATCAGAACAAAACAACTGCAAATACCTCTCATTAGGGATTTAATAATGGCGTACCTTCTTTATTTGATGGAAAGCTTTCCAGTGCCGTCTTCTCACTTTTCTCTGAGAACACTGATATATTTAAAACTTTTTTATGGTAGTTTCAAGTGCTCCACAGTACTTATGGGCTCATTCATCATTGAAACAGTCTATACAAATTTTAAGGGAATGCAGAGAAGCAGCTCTCCAGAACCAGGACTGGCTGCCCCTAGGCCTAGTAGGGGCTGCGGCCCTATTATCTGCTCTGTTGTCATGCTGATACCATATCTGCATTTAACAGAGACTCTTACTTTACAGTCTTCGAAATACCCAATCAGCACGCTTTTGATAAAGCACAGGTTTCTAACAATGTGCTGGTTTCAGAGCTTTCGAAGGAAGAATTCAATTCGATAAAGGCACCCCTGTCTTAGTTCATGCTAGTCTTTTCAGAATTACCTTAAAATTAATAAGGCACTGTACTCACGTGGGCACTTTCTCAAAGGCTCGGAAAGATGAAATATTAGCTGTTTTCCAAAAAGAGAGAAGGAATCACAGGCATATGAGTTGCACAAGTAGAATTCCCAAAAAAAGGATATCTGGCATTTTGATAAAATCAAACAATGATTGATCTCTTTATCACACAGCTGGCAATAAGCATGTTGTTGTGACAGATTTTCTCGTGGGAGCCCAAATCATTAAAGTTTAATTTGTACTTTCAGCTTTGGTCTCTCTCTTTTCTTTTTTTTTTTTTTACCAATTTAACTGCTACTCAGAACTGTAAAATGTCCAGCCATTAACATTATTTACCTGATAGACTCTCAGATACTGTCCTTGCGAAAGTATTTCTATAAAAAGCGCAGAACAAACCAAATTTCCATTAATTTCAGATAATGGACACCTCGAAGGGCATAATCTCGCTTATACCTTCGTCACTGGCAAAAAA
This sequence comes from Gymnothorax reevesii, assembly GCA_029721435.1. NCBI lineage: Eukaryota > Metazoa > Chordata > Actinopteri > Anguilliformes > Muraenidae > Gymnothorax > Gymnothorax reevesii. The sequence continues at coordinate 22,071,597 of CM056574.1, read as the reverse complement.
AAAAAAAAGGTCTCAAATACCCACTTTCAAGTGTTTCATCATTGAGATCAAAAGTTTCCCTCAAGGCATAATTCTGTTTCCCTTGTAACAGGAGATATACTGCTTCACTCAAATCATAAGATCCTTTGGGTCAAGAATGAGAATGCAAGAGGTATGTTTGCAAAAAATAGTTGATTTATATTTGATGGATCACAAACAATGAAAGGAATTTTAAAAAACTTTTTTATCGCAAGGAAATTGACTGGGTCATTTCCTAACCAGCTGAATGAAAGCCACATTCTGTTTGCCTGTATTGTCCATAGAAGCCCCTACAAAAACAGTGTTTTGGTTACACTTTATAGTATGGTGACGTGAACAGACATACAGTAATGTAGTTTTCAGCTTGTCTGTGATGTCCAAATGCATTTGTTTAACTCATAATTATGTATTTCTGATGAAAACATAATAAAAACTCATAACTTGTTTATTACCCCGCCCCGCCCGAAGGGGGAGGGCAGGGGGTATTGTTTTCAGTTCGGTTTGCTTGTTTATTAACACTTTAGCAGCAAAACTAATGGCCAGATTCACCCCAAATTGGGTTTAGGGATTGCCACTGACCCAGAACAGATGACGAATCGAATTTAGGAAAGGTAGGTCAAAGTTCAACGTGTGCGAGGGGCGGGGTTTGTTGTGCCTGGAACCACCTGTTGATAAACACAACAAATATATTGGGTGTTTATCATCTCTATATACATTGGTATTAACTGCTGCAGGTTTTAAAATGAAGAACTGAATTGGAGGCAAAATTGTCAGAAGCAGTTCACAGCTACATTTGGCCATGCAAATTTGTAAGGGCCTTATAGGACGGTGTTATCTTATGTCCACCATTAACACTCCCCTCCCCTGGGTGCCAACTGTTCATCATTATAGTCTAGTTAGAGAATCACCAGATTTTAGTCATTTTATTGAAGCAGATTGAGATCGTAATTCACAACATAAGCCAACACCCATTGCAGCCCTTTGTAACACTCATTAACTTGAACAGTTAAAGGTTTGGGGGTGGGGTTGGGGTGGTAGTTAGCATGCATGATGGAGACTTCTCCTGGAAAACACTATTTCTGCTGGAAATTGTCCTGGTGGCTCAGTAGAGGCCAGTCTTTCTTCTGGGCAAAGCCAAGACATTTACAGGCCAGTTGGATAAGAAGCACAATGTTGACTCACTATGATCATGACACAGCTCATGGCACTTTCAAAAGAGTAGGTACATTACCCTTAGTGCTCCCCTCATGCAGGCTTTGTACCGGAGATATAAGACGTAATGTATTGTAAGCACGTCATTAAAAGGTTAATGCAACTTTGATATTAATTTTAAAAATATATATAAAATTGTCAGCTGACTTTACTTAAGTCAAGGGTAAACGCAGAATAATTACATGGGTTAACTGAATAACTGGCACCAGGGCACATTTCAGTGGTTTTGGTCAATGTGATGAATGTTTACATTGACAGTGTGCATAATTTGCAGTTACAGTTGAATTAGGAAAATGAAAGAACAAACAGAAAAAATGAAAATACTTTGTTCATATTCTTGTCCATATTTTCCAATTGTCAGGGAAATGACGGGGGGGAAATACAATGAAAGACTGATGCAATTCATATGAAAATAAAGAATTCAATTTTCCGCCTGCAGTTCTAATCTAATAAATTTATGAGACTACCTAAAAATTTGCCAGATGTATTCATGGCAATGATCTGTGAATTACCTTTTTCCCGCAGTAAATCAATTATTTAATCCGTATTCTGCCTAAAGTGCAAACTGAACTCACTTTCTGCCAAACATCAAAGCCTGTAATTCAATATTGCATTTTCCGAGCATTTTTGTTGCTGGAGAAATGGGAAGCAGAGGATTATGTTGTTTGGAAACAAATATTATTCATAATTATTCCTGTCAATCAACCTAAAGTTCAGGTCCTGTATGTTTCAGTCCACGCATGTGGGTTTGTTCCAACCAATTTACTTAGTTTCTTTTTCTCTGATGGCCTTATTAACTCAGCTGGTTCATGCCGGCTCTTCAGTGCTGTTGAATCTGCAGGAATCACTTGCAGCCCACTCTCTATGTCAGGCTTGGCCTTTGCAGCCATCCTTTCACATTCTTCACCATGCACTCAATTACACTCACCTGCAGCTCATGATTACGGAGCTGCAGAGCAGGGTACTTGGGTCCTCTGCATCTGCCTTCCCACTGCTGGCCAGTGGGAATATTAACGGTCACCTATATCGGTATTTTCTTATGATTTAGAACATTGTTTCCTTTAGATTTTGTATTGTACTTTTTCTTTATTAGAACCACCTCATCACCTCCAGCCTTGGCTTATGAGTCCATTTCCTCAGAATCCATGGTCCTAGAGCCCGCCGGATAGCCTACAGCATCCCTTGTAGAGCAAATTGCTACACTCTACCTGGTGTTTTTACAGATGTCAATCAGGTTACAAATATCCTAAAATGGACTTGTCCTTATTGCTCATCTCTGCTTAGAATCTTAATTCGACTTTCTTCTTGTGATGATCAGGAACGGAGTCCATCTGCTCTTTTTCAAAAATCCTCATTGTGTCTTCGGTCATCAGTTACATGCGTATGCAATTGCTCTGCCAAAGATGGTTTTCCAAATATTCAAGGTAAAAATATCTCCTGAAATTATTCTGTACATGACTTATGCTCTGGCTGAGGAACACACAATCAATTTGCTCTGCATCCACCACAATGACCACACAAATATGGCAGAAGAAAAGTGATTTTATGTAAACCATTATGTCATTATAAATGTGTCTCCAGACAACATAAACTATGAAAGGAGTTATGTATAAAAGGGATTGGCAACCACTGGCAACTGGGTTGTCAGATCGTAACCATAATAATGGTTATACTACGCCAATGGTTATACTACAGCACATAGCTCATGAAACTTGCATGTACTATCTTGTGTCATTGTAAATCCTGGAATCATTTACATTTAGCTGTTAAATATGCCGTGCATTTGCTACGTCACATTCTTTTACTCTAACACGGAAAAAAAAAGTTTTGAAGAGCTATTAACCAACATAACTAGCAACATACAATATTGTAGATATATGCAATCACAATATGTGCAGTAACACTATGGGTCTCTTGAATGCTCAACTGTGATTTGTTGGAGGATGTTCTAAGGCTGTGCAGTACTTTCCAGTCTATTGGGCTACAGTGTCAGTGGCCTTGCTGTATGCACTTACTGAGAGTCGCTTTGGATAAAAAAAATGTACTGTAATGTAATACTTTGCGACAAATGCACACCTTTGAAGTATTTCAAAACATGCTAACCTTTTTTTTATTATTTAACTTTGTATTAATTTGCCACGTTTTAATTCCAGGCTAAATGTAACTGACTCATTCTGTGACAAGGTTACAAAACAGTAAAGGCTTGACAACACTTCTGAGTTTACTGAAATTTTCTTTGAAAAATCTTTGGCAAGTGTGGTGATTATTGTACGTGAGAGAAAACACAACGTGAAAATGGCAGTATAGTTAGTCTTTCATGGCAATGAAACAAAACTAATGAATGCACTTTTGCACATAGCAACTGAAATTTAAGTAACAGAAGAATTCAAAACATGTCAACCTTTTTTACACTATGTATTTATTCGTATCTTTGTGGTCAACCGCACTGTATTTGACCTTTCACTCTTAATCCACTTTCAACACATTTCTCTCGGACAGTGGTGCATGCAGGCAAGTGAAATCTGTCCCTTGAGGCCAGAAAACTGCTGCTTTTTATTATTATCATTTAATCAAGACCAATTTGAATTTGTAACACCAGGACAATCACTGACATTAAGTGATCAATTAACCATCCGGTAAAAGGGAAGACCGAGGAGTGCTACTGACAGAAAGAGCAGTATTTGAGTAGTCCAATTACATAACTTGTTAAGTAAATATAGACTTTTTGACAAACACTTTGCAATATTCATCAGCTGTCTTCACTGCCCGCATAATTTCATATTTAATATCTTCACAATGTGGTGAGTCCGGTAATTAGTGGATCTACTCTGTGAACAATATATGAGGATCAAAGATAAGAATTTAAGAACACCTGTTTCCGACCCCACGACACGCTTCGTCTTACTTTCATCTTGCAATCTTTTCTCTCTCATACACTCAGTGCAAAGCTCACACTCTCTATACTCTATACCAGAAGTTGGCAACGAGGGCCCTATCTGTCCCGCATTTTCACACCAACTTCTGGCTTTGAATTAGTCAATTATCTCATTTAGCCAAACCATTAATGTAACCTGACATTTCTGGAACATTTCTTTAAATTATCATGAATGACCACCAAAGATCTTTCTCCCATTATGAAACATTTTTTCTTTGATCTAATCATTGCACAAAATATATTTGTGTATGCAATCAGTTAACTCAATTAGTTAGGGTAATTGATAGAAATAAAAACCTGCATACACACTGGCCCTCCAGGACCGGAATTGCCCTCCCCTGCTCAGGATCAACCACTCTCTCTCTCTTATTCACTCAGCATGAAGTTCTTTCTTATATGTTAGTATAAGTATCTCTTATACACTCAATATCAAGCTCTCCCTCATACAATCAGTAATAGGCTCTGTTATATAATCAGTATCAAATCCTGTCATGAACTCAGTATCAAGCTCTCTCTCTCTCTTATACACTTAGTACCAAGTTCTCTCTCTCTCTCTCTCCCTATATAGCTCTCTTACATGATCATAACTAGAGGCACTCATAGAGTGGAAAGTCCGCCAAGGCAGCACAATCTAAATCTTCATGAGTGGGAGCAAAGTTGAGTTATCGCGTGTCATATGATTTCAAGATGGCTGCTGTGGTGGCCATATTGTTTCACTGATCACAATGAAAATCAATCGGGTCCATTCTTCATGTAAGAGCGATGCACCCACAAAATTTCAGACAAATCCGTGCAGGACTTTTTGAGGTATGGTGTTCACACACAGACAGACAGACAGACAAACAAACAAACGGGCGAAAACATAACCTCCGCCCCAACTTCGCTGGCGGAGGTAATAAAGCACAGTATTGGCTGAAGTTGGCCTGGTTTGTGATCCCTCCGCCTCGAACACTCTCTCAGACAATCAGCAGTGAGCTGTGGACAACAGAAGTGGAAAAGACGGTGGAGAAAACCAAATGAATATAGACAGGTTGCATTTATTCGCACACAGAGAGCAATACTCTGCTCTCACACCGACCCCCAAAGTGATGCTCTGCATGACCACTGCACACGCACTCACTCCCTCCCTGCTTCTGTCGGCCCGCCGACTGGGATCAATCTCCCGCACGACCATCCATTCCCCTAGGACATAAGCTCTTGTCTGCTTCTCGAAGTGCAGTCACAGGTCTCTCTAAGCCAAGGGACAGCGGTATTTGACGAATGTTTTCACCTCTCCTAACTGGGATTTGCAATGGCTCCCCCTGTTCATATCACGTTTGACCCCTCTCAGGTCTGGAACAGATATTTGGAGTTGATATTTTTGTGGGACATCAAACAAACTGCCGCAGACTTTTGGCTGTTGTTCCGCCGTCCCTGCTACAGCTCATTATCTTTGTCACTCCTCTCTGCTTGATTCCAACAGCCACCGAACCCCCTGTCACCATCTCTCTTTCAGTCTTGTTTTCTCTCTCACTATCTATTCTCCTCTCTGAGACCCAGGTTTTAAAACAGTAGAGTTACCAACAGCTGCTTGTCACAAACCTGCATTTTTTCAAAAAGATTTTTTATTTTTCTCATTTTACAGTCAGACTGTGCAGAATGTTTCCTTTTTTTTGCTCATTTTACAGTCAGCCATGTACAAAACCCAAAACCAGTGAAGTTGGCACGTTATGTAAATCGTAGATAAAAACAGAATACAATGATTTACAAATCCTTTTCAACTTAAATTCAATTGAATAAACTGCCAAGACAAGATGTTAAATGTTCAAACTGAGAACATTTTTTTTTTTTTTTGCAAATAATCATTAACTTAGAATTTAAAGGCAGCAACACATTGCAAAAAAGTTGGCACGGGGGCCTTTATACCACTGTGTTACATCGCCTTTCCTTTTACTGACACTCAGTAAACGTTTGGGAACTGAGGAGACCAATTTTTGAAGCTTTTCAGGTGGAACTCTTTCCAATTCTTGCTTGACGTACAGTTTAAGTTGTTCAACAGTCCGGGGTCTCCATTTTTGTATTTTACGCTTCATAATGCGCCACTCATTTTCAATGAGAGACAAGTCTGGACTACAGGCAGGCCAGTCTCGTACCTGCACTCTTTTACTACGGAGCCATGCTGTTGTAACACGTGCAGAATGTGGCTTGGCATTGTCTTGCTGAAATGAGCAGGGGCGTCCATGAAAAAGAAGTTGCTTGGATGGCAACATATGTTGCTCCAAAACCTGTATGTACCTTTCAGCATTAATGGTGCCTTCACATATGTGTAAGTTGCCTATGCCTTGGGCACTAATACACCCCCATACCATCACAGATGCTGGCTTTTGAACTTTGCGCCTATAACAGTCCGGATGGTTCTTTTCCTCTTTGGTCCGGAGGACACGACGTCCACAGTTTCCAAAAACAATTTGAAATGTGGACTCGTCAGACCACAGAACACTTTTCCACTTTGCATCAGTCCATCTTAGATGAGCTTGGGCCCAGCGAAGCCGGCGGCGTTTCTGGGTGCTGTTGATAAATGGCTGTCGCTTTGCATTGTACAGTTTTAACTTGCCCTTGCATATGTAGCGACGAACTGTAGTTACTGACAGTGGTTTTCTGAAGTGTTTCTGAGCCAATGTGGTGATGTCCTTTACTCACTGATGTCAGTTTTTTGATGCAGTACCGCCTGAGGGATCGAAGGTCACGGGCATTCAATGTTGGTATTCAGCCTTGTCGCTTACGTGCAGTGATTTCTCCAGATTCTCTGAACCTTTTGACGATATTACGGACCATTGATGATGAAATCCCTAAATTTCTTGCAATGGCTCGTTGAGGAATGTTTTTTTAAACTGTTTGACAATCAGCTCACGCATTTGTTCACTAAGTAGTGCCCTCGCCCCATCCTTGTTTGTGACTGACTGAGCATTTCAGGGAAGCTGCTTTTATACCCATTCATGGCACCCACCTGTTCCCAATTAGCCCGTTCACTTGTGGGATGTTCCAAATAAGTGTTTGATGAGCATTTCTCAACTCTCTCAGTCTTTTTTGCCACTTGTGCCAGATTTTTTGGAACATGTTGCAGGCATCAAATTCCAAATGAGCTAATATTTGCTAAAAATTTTGAAGTTTACCTGTTCGAACATTAAGTAACTTGTCTTTGCAGTGTATTCAATTGAATATAGGTTGAAAAGGATTTGCAAATCATTGTATTCTGTTTTTATTTACGATTTACACAACGTGCCAACTTCACTGGTTTTGGGTTTTGTACGAGCGCTCTTGCAGGACAAACCTCCCCGAAGTGATTTCCTTCAACGAAGGCTCTCTCAATGCCTCAAGATATAGACTTAGTAGGATGTAACCTGTGGCCTTTATGTTTGTTTGCATTTCTACTTATAAACATGAAAGCAGAAAAGATTTCACTCCCTTGTCTGTCCAGTTCACTGATGTCACACTAACTAACGTCTCTGTTGTCATGATTGCCCGTGCAAATTGTTTATTCAGTGGAACATATGTCTTTTTAGTAAACTTCATTAATCACTATGGCTATGAATAATGAAACATTGGACTAGAGTAGTGTCATTTAGTGCCAAGTGTCATGGCTGTAAAAACCCCCCAACTCCATGACAATGTGTGAGATTGCTTTATATATATATATATATATATTTTTTTTTTGGTACTATGTATTCAGGTGACCATTTGTCCTCATTTTTTGGGACAGTTTGTTATGACAGTCAACCTGCAGCTATATCCGAACAGTGGTTGCTTCTCTTGAGTTGTGTGGTCTTAATAAAATGTGACACCACAGAGGAATGCCCTACGTTTTCTCATTGTATTCCATTCGGTTTAATTAATTTTTTATTTTTTTTTAACTGAAGAATGACTCGAGAGTTGTTATGTCGGGGTTTAGACATTACAGTAGACGTTACTGACAAGATTTGGACTCAGAACTCATGCGCAGTCAGTTCCAGACATTTATTTGTGTGCTTAATCAGGGTCGTACAGTCCGGCTTTAAGTCAAGCAGTGAGAATGCGGTACAAAGGGGGTAATTCAAATCATAATCAAAAACACAGTACATGTCAGGTGCCACGCAAGATGTTTGCCAAAGCCAGATCCAAATAATAAATGCAAATAGAAGAGCCGTCGTCTTAACCAGAATCCAACAATGCGGGGGGAGGCAATCTCAAAAAACTGTGGAACTAAACCAGGAAGCTCACAGGAATCTAAAGGTGTGTCGTGCCCACGGCAATAGGGCAAAGAAACTAGCAGGGTAAGACAGAAAACATGGGGTATATGAAGAGGCAACCAAAGGAAAATGAGAAGTGATTACAAGTGTGCGAGGAGTGGAGAATGTGACCGGGGGCATGACTACAAACAAGGAAGTGAACAAGACGAACACAATGGATGGAGAGGGAAAGCGCAAGAGAGCAGGAGAAAACAAAAGCAGGAGGAACTGAATGGGGCACGAGAATACAATCAAATAACAAAATTACAATAAATGCATGAACTACAATAAAAAATAAACTCAGATCTTAAACACTGACAATTACACTTGCATTGTAAAGAGCCATTAACACACTCTCAACCGATGGAATGCGACCAAAATACAGAACATCTTCAACCACACTGCATTCATGCAAGACCATTTCCATTTGGCTAAAGCAGAAGTAGTCTACGGCTGTCCTGCAAATTTAGTCTCAGATTTTGAGCAATTATTCAAGTCAGCAAACCAAGAGACAGGCTGAAATGGCGTGTCTTTATTCTAACCGGAGACTGAACTGCATTAAGGACTTCTCCATTGACAGGGGCATTAAGAATACACTGTAAAACCATTATTTTCTTTTGTCATTAGCATTCTGTAATATTATACGAGGAGCCGGTGGGTGATGTGGGTCCATTGCAGTTAGATTACAACAGGACTTGCCAGTAAATTATATGTGCTCCACCTGCTCCTGAGTTTAATACATCAAAGGTGTGATTACTGGCTCCAGCAGTCGTGCGACACTGCGTCTAATTGCACTGCATTAACTGGAATTTGTTTGCGGAAAGTGGCCCTCTTACCAAGGAGCAAGCAGAAGCTAATCTTGTGAAGAGCTCGACGCTAAAAGAGCTTTGCTCCCTTGAACCGGCCAAACATTGCACTAAAACCACCAGCCAGAAAGAGAATACTTAAAAGGTGCAGAATAACTTTTTAAAATTTAGTGCACTGTAATAGTAGCATTTAGTATTCTTTGGAAAAGTATGGATAAATCTGTAGCTTACTAATTAATGCCCTCAATATGTTTTTCTTTTTCAAAAATCTGACTCTTTAGTTAGTACTTCGCAGTCTCTAATTTGTTTTTCTTTTGCCAGGGACTATAGTGAAATCATAGTGCCATTAATACTTCAAAGAGTACAAAATAATCCTTAACACATAAGCTGTAGAGATGAAATGTAATGAACATCTATTTATACGTGAGCCTAAGGCTTAGGTTTGAAATTTCACTGGCTCTGACTACATTTCTTTATGGATAGCTGGAGGGAAAATATGTCCATTAAACAAATAAGCTGGATATCTAAAATGTTACATAAATCACAAATGAAACAATCAGCAATTCCATTACCACAGATTTTGTGTAAATGCATTGTGAACAGGGAAGAGATATCTGATGCTTATTTTCAAGTCAGCTGTGGAAGAACTCAGTGATAAAAATTGGTTGTACGAGCCTAGCCAGGCCCTGAGGCCATTTTGTTTTTTTATTGCTCTTTTCACGGGCGCTGATGCTGCGGCGTGATGAACTTTATTGTGTGAATCAAAAGCATGATAAAGCCTCTGACCTTGCAGCCTTAGACTTTTTTTTATATCGTTTTATTACGTTCTTTCCCTTCTATTCAATACAGCTGGAAACTATTGTCCTCTGTGGGGGAATTAATTTCAGCTTTTGCAGCAGACAGTCAGCTTAGAGCAGTGAAAAACTACACACAGCCGAAAGACACAGGAAATTATTGCCGCACCATAGCTATAATGAAGTAATTAAGTTAACCATTTATGTTGGTAGCCAGGTAATTACAGTGAAGTTTTTTACAGCGATTAATTCTATGCAAATAAAGCGGGAGAAACATTGAATGGAACCATTTTATTTTCAATTAATCAATGAAGGTAATGCATGATTAATTTAATTGAAAATAAACAGACATCAGCAGAACTGTGACGTGGTTTGTCTGATTTTGCCCATGCTGGCCATACTAAAATAGAAATATGCAATAATTTGTGTTAATTGTTTGGGGGGAAACTGAGGGGAAATTTAAGATGTACACGAATGAGAGTCCGTATCGTCATTCAAAAATAGGTGTCAGCATTCTGATGTACACTCAGAAATGCATGGTCAGAAATGGGTGTATTACAATACAATAACTCTTTATTATCCCTCAATTTGGACAATTGTGAGCATAATGGGCATGGAAAAGGATGGATTGTGTTATGTTCTTGTTCTGTCTGCCTTGCGTCCCTTTAGTTTTGCCCTAGTCTTGCCTTGTGTCTGGTTCTAGTTCCTGTTCCGCACTGCCAAATGGAATCCTCCTCATGTCTGGTTTCCCGTCACGTTTTGTTTGCTCGAGCACACTGCTTCTTTTCCTATTGGGTGGTTGCGGTATTTTAATTTTCATTCAATACTGTTCAGGCTTCGGGCTTTTAGTTACTAACATCAACTAACATTCACGTGAGGTGTTTTTCTTAGACAGGCACTTAACTAACATTACTAATTTAGGTAGAGTGTCAATTGCTATGAATTGCTGCTTTGATATTATTTCAGATCTTACTTTACTTTGCTGCGTAACTTTTTCACGCTTCCTTCAATCAGCATACTTCATTGGTACTTAGCTGAGCACGCCCATGTTCTTAATGGCCTTGTTATGTCATTAAGCCTTGTCCAATGGCTTATGTTCTTGCTTTGTTCCCTCCCTGTTCTGCTCAGGTGTTCCTCGTTCTCTCATCAGTCCTGTACCTTCTTATTCTGCGGAGGGATTCCAGTTGGCAGTTGGTCAGTTGTTTCTATGCCTGTTCTCATGCCGCGTGTTTCATGCTCTTGATCATATCGGGTTTATACTACCCAGGGTTCAGGCCAGAAATTTTATTGAACGTTCCGGAAGGATACTTCTCATGATGTCACGAACCTGGTCACGTGGGTTTGTTGACTACCGTGGTTGGCAAAAAGCCACAACATGGCAGTTGATTTCATAGGTGAAGTATAGGGGTCTTCCACTTTGTCATAATGCCAGTCAGTAGCAGCGTTATTAACTGCTCAGACCGTTTTGTGAAGGGTTCAGGAATTCGTTTCCGATGTATTCCGGATCCAAAACTGATTGATTGATTGATTGATTCAATTCGACCATCAATCAAAAGAAACTCGCTCACCAAAATCAGCAAATAAAGAAAATAATTGGGTTTTATTCCATAAAAAAGTGCAAATTGCTGCCAAAGTGCGTGCAGTGCAAAACGTTTTCGGTCACAATCAGACCATCCTCAGTGCAAACAGAAAATGGGAAGAGACGCCCTTATATAGACTGTGTCTAGTTGACGGCAGACTTGTCAATCAAACAGCCTAGTTAGGTTGGAGTGTTACCCCGACATTTTAGAGGACACCAACCACCTTGTGGTGGTTAACAGACAATGATCACGGTAAATATACAATGAAGAAAAATAGATAAGAAAAGGAAGAAAAAAGAGAGGAAAAAGTAAATAAATAAATTGATTAAATACATTGTAGTGGTACATATGCAGACATGGAGAGTATTGATGTGAATTTAAGAGACACATAACCAGGAACCAATGCCAGTGTGCAAAAGACAAAATGGACCTACAGAAAACATGTTAAATCAAAATCATAATTTAAACCTTGAGGGTGCAGAGTTCTTAAATAGAATATTCACCGCGCTTCGCACTGGAGAAGAGCCTGTGCAGTGCAACCGCTCCTGCTGGTGGAAAAAACTCTGTCGATGCCCATAAACTTTAAGTCAGACGGGTGGTTAGCTTGAGAAAAGTGCTGCGCAACCGGTGACTTAGGGTCCTTTCTATTAATTGCGCTGCGATGTTCATTAATGCGGACCCTAAGCTGTCTGCGCGTGCAGCTAGTATATTGCAGGCCACATGGACAATAAACCAAATAGATAACATTGGCAGAGTTACAGGTAATGAATTTTCTTATTTCATATTTTTTACCAGTAGAGAAACTGGTGAAGGACTCACATTTCTGGACATTGCGGCATGAAGTGCAGTTGCGACAAGGGAAAAAACCTTGATGCAATTCGATGCAAGATCTGGATGCCGTCGACCCACTCGCGTTTTTGTACTATTCGCTTTCTGTCGGTTCAGTCGCAAGTTATTTTCCATCATTTCTACCATGACATTTTGCTAAGTTTTCGGTCGTGGCAGGGGAATGATGGGTTTTTTTGTGTGTGTGTGTTGGGTAATTCGATAGGTTCCTTACTTTCTGATAGTGAGTATTTATGTGACAGTTCAGATATTCATATTGGAAAGAATCAGTGTCGAGTAAGATCAGTTCTTTTTCAGCTTGAATTTTGGGTACCCAGAGAAACATTTGAGTGTATAAAAACGTTCATCGTACATCCAGTCAAGAAAATTGAGTTAAATGTCTACTGCAGCTGGAACGGCGGCAGCCTTGTTACTGATGAGACATTTAGGTTGCTAGGGAACGCGCAATATATGCATTTGCGATATTAAATATTAACTATAAATTCTAAACCCCCCAAAATATGTTGGCACCCCTTTTTAAAAATGTTCTGGTAAACATACAAATGTGAATTACTTTCACTGATCAAAGATGATCAACAAATGTTGAATTTCTCTTCGATGTAGGAAAATCAAGTGATCATCCAGCTGAACCAGACCCAAAGAGGGGTCGCTCCTCCACCCTTTCAGCTTGTAAGGATCTGGAAGCCGACGCAAACCTTCATTGTACTTTAGCTGAGAAATATTTTGCCTTCGTGGTATTGTCAAGGTTTTGTACATATTCAGAGACCAAAATAGGTTCCTTAACTGCAGGATGCCATACTTCCCCAGTTTTCTAGTATTGATTTACACTTGTTCTTGCCAACCTCGCTAATTTGTACGGCTGAATATGAAGCTAAAAGTTTTATTCTGTTTCGCCTGTAAAGTTAATTTGGGTAAAAGCATCCTGCTGTATTACCGGTTAATCCATTTCACCATTTCAGCAATGCTATAATTTTTTCCTAAATAAATTTTGTAATGTACACAAAACACTGGCAGTGACGACAAAAATACAAAAATTACTAAACACAGAGCCCTATAAATAGCTTACCGTTTCATGATAATTTAATTGCCTTTTTCACCCGCTCAGAGAGTCCAGTTTTGGCCCAGGACCCAATCCCAGCAATACTGGGATTCCTCCTTCATCCATGGGTATCGTGCAAATCGCTGGTGTTGAAATGCCTCTCAAAAGGCATTTTTGGTTTTTGGCATCAAATTAAGGTCTGGTGTAGGTTTTCTCATGTTGATCAACTCAAACTTCCCATTGAATATTACTCTAGAAAACTTTATTGAAACTTGAAACGATATTCACAGCTATCAAGAACCAACAACTCAGGTTAACTTGCTAGGTTGTTTACCACCGATTTTTAAAAATTTTTATTTCGCCAGCTTGTGATTCACCTGGGGGACAGCGGGTGATAAAGCCCTCCCATTCATAAGGGAAATATGGTTGGACAATTTTACTGTCATTTGAAATTACTATTGCTCAGAGCCAAGCCCTCTGTAAATGCACAGTGGACCCGTAGCATTTCATTCCCAGTAGCTGCAGAGGGAGACAATTCAAAGTATTTAGGCGTATGAGACACAACTTACTTCGACCATGCATAAAGACATGCACGAGCTATTAGCGACCGGTATACCTACATTCCAAGTTTGCAAGCTATGTCATGGCAAGGTCACTAAATACACATTAAAAAGCTCTGCACATACTGCTTCGGCAGCAAGTTGAGCTGGGAAATGTTAATTGATATTGGAAAGATACCCATGGCTAAAATGACGAGCTGGCAACAATATTATATTATTTTTTCATCTGTGTGCGACGTGCTTGTAGCTAGTCAATATAAGTAAGGCAATTGGCACGAATTAACAACGTAGCTTGCTGCCAGTAATCAAGCTGTTGAGTCACAATATGAATGTCAGTTCCAGTAACCAATCTTAATTTATACTCAATGACAATGCAGTATTTTATATTTGACAGGAAGTGTTATGCGATAACATCTGATGCTTCTTGTGAAGATATCTTAGTCCAATTACTTGTGGCTAATTTGACCCAGTGAAATGCTTAATTTGCAATATCAGTATAGCTACCTAGTTTCCGGGATTATTTTAAACGGAAGACACTGCAAAGTGGCAGAAAAGATCAAGATCCATCGGACAGTTAAACAGACATTTCCTAGAGCTAATTCTAATTCTAGCTGGCTATATTGACTCGCTCAAGCAAAACCCGCCGTCATTGATGAGACAACTTGCTACAAGGCTCTACTCTGACGATTGCATCATCGCCTTTCGAACTTTCTGATGTTGAGATATTCGCGGCACTGGTTTCATTTTGGGAACTAGTCCCAGGAGGTGGACGAACCAGCCAAGCGTCCATGATCGGCTGTTCATGCGCTAACTGGTACTGAGCCTAATGTGCTATGCCTTTACAGGTAGACTACTTATGACAACGGCAGTTATACAGGCCTATCTTCAGATAATCAATACAACTATGTTGATCGGTACAGTCTGAAGCCATCCGTGTTGTTGCTGATACTGGTACTGGTGACCTATCAGTAATGTACCGGCAGCAATTTTTTGCGTAGCGGCGGATTTTTCCAGCTACCGGCGTGCGACTTTTGCATTCGTCAGTGTACCGGCCCAGTACTCTAAAATAGCCTGGCTAGAATTATGCTACCCTATTTGTTTCAGCTCATTGAGTGTAGTTCTTTGTTGGCTTTGTGCACTCCTCGGTCCTGCAGTTTTTTCAGTTTGGACTTTTCAGCTTTTTAAGTGGAAATTTTTCTTGGCCTTGTTCCCTCCTTTTTCCCCTGAATTATTTCTGTTCATTTGCAAAGTTTCTGTTGGCCCACGTGCCTTATTTGTTCGGAATCTTTTGTTCAATAAAAATCATTCTTTGGATTCATGACTCGCTACTGTTTTCCTTTTGCAAATGTAAAAGATTGAGCCTACAGCATCTTGGATATTATAACTCGATCCTTTTAGTTTTATGGACAATTTATTAGTCTGCAACTGAAGCTGAAACAGTAATTCTTTAGGTGAAGAAAACAGATATGCAGCTAGAATGGCTGACATCACTCCCCAAACAACGCCCAAAATCGATGTATGGATGGGGGACCTGATTCAACATGGAAAATATAAAATGCCATATGTAATATGATAGAATGATATGTCAGTATATTATTAGCTGTATTTGAGGGATTTAACTGAAGCCATTGATACCTGCTACAAGACAACAATTATTCACCAGGTTACTCAAGCTGTGAAGAGAGACACAATTAACCAAAGGAAATGAGGCGTGATGAGTAGGCTACACTCCAAGAAATACGTAGCTGACAGTTCAGGGAGGCTGTTTTTCCACGTCATTTGTGATTTAACACTGCACAAAGGCCCTGGCTTTCTGTTTTCTCTGCTAAGAGTGAAGACGGCCCCCAAATGGCCAATGAGAATCACTTCCAGCGGGAAAATTATTTTTCAGGTCAGCCTCCAATTGAAAGTCTAAAACACTCCGATTTATTCGTAACACAAGAGGACAGGAAGGGGTTATTTCTTCTGACAAGTGTATAATTTTTAACTCAGATGTTCTGAAGCTGTCCTCCAGTACATTAGAATAAATACATAATAGAACAGATATGTAATGTTTCGGCAAATAAATTGAAACTAAGTGAAACACTGGAGCATATTAAATAAACACAAGTGGAGAACAAGACGTGGAAATTAGCATGTGAGAACTCCATTAAAATGCAATTAATGGCTGTCAACTGTCTGCAGTTGCCACAGGAAAAATAACAACTGTCTGCAGTAACTGTAGGAAAAATAACTATTGTGTGCAAAAGCAATAAATCTGGTTTTAGTTTACCGCATAGTACTTCCAGTATAAAGCCTTATAAAATACCGCAAGAAGGGGAAAAGCTCAGAAGGTTATGACTTGAAGGCCACGTCCAGGACCTCCCACAACATTTCAAGTTCAAAATCCATTTTCTGAACAGCCCCAATCAGAAGTCAATTCCAAACTGCAGTGTATAAATCCACTGAGAGAAAAAAGGAAAGAGGAATTCACCTCTGACCACCCTGATCCTCACAACAAGTCAGCATCACTTTTGGGGAACCAATTCGCCGTTATCACCTGCACTTCAGTGATTTCATAGATAAAGAGTATGGCAGATTTCTCTGAGGCCTAACTTACTGACTCCAGGCTATAAAAAAGATATTATGAGCTTTAAAATAAATAAATAATTTAGTAACATTGCTATAGCAGTGCCTTTGCAGCGTCTGCATTGGCTCGCACAGATAAGGCTCCTGGGTAAATGACAGACTGTCCCTGTAGAGTCTTGCTCCTGGCAACAGCATACTTTATACAGACATGCTGAGATAATAAATAAATAAATAAAATAGATTGCTGCAGAGGAAACTGTCATTCAGAGAAATGCAGATTCCCGATGTCATTATAAATTCTGTAAAAAAAACTTGCAGAAGTGGTAAACAATGTTTCAAGTTAGTGCAATGCAGTTTTCATGGGCTGTCAACTGGAGTTGCGAGGGGCTAGGAGGGAGGGTGGTGAATGACTGTTCATTGAATTTGTGAGTCATTTGAATGAGCTTTTCCGGTTCTTCTGTAAATCAATTCATGTTGAAACCCCCGCCCACGCCAGCCCCCCTTCACAATATGGTCCGCAGCACCACAACAAACTATCACAATAACAGAGTGCGGCAAATGAAACAACATATGGCTCTCTGTACAGATAATCTGATGAACATGATTCACGTGGCTGTGTTGCAATTTTAACATGACAGCCCACAGAAGCTGACACACCAAGGGAGGGATGAAATTTTGTCATCCAGCCCATTCATTCTCTGTGTTATTTCTGTCTGCCTGAATTGGGCTGGAACATCATGCAGGCTGGAACATCATATCTGACACATCAGTAATTAAACAGATGCTTCCCTGAGACTGAAGCCTCACAGATTTTAAGGCAGTAATGTCATATTTCATTCAGAGTCTATAACTGCAGGACTAGCCTGACCCTGCACACATAGGTAAATTATCCCTGTGATAATGATTTTGAGTTGACTGGAGAGAAGCCACTGGAATCCCACTCGGACCACAGGATGCTGAACGAGCTTCCTGAAGCCACAGCTGGATGTGCAGTGGGGACGCAGCGTAGGCGTTGACTGGCGGCTGTGGCCAGTGAAAAAACGCTGTCTGAGGAGGAAAATCTCTTGTTTATTTGAAGCATAGCAAAAGTTCAGTCAGGAAGACTCTCTCGCGCATGTCAACTCCATTTATTTTTCATTCACTCGCATGCTCACTCAAATATCCGCAGTCATTCTCTGCGGCTGTCAGTTGAGCAATCAGCTGGTGTTGCAGCTGATCTCTTCTATCCAACCGTGTCACACCTCAGCCGCATCGCCAGCCAATCGTTATGTTGCTGCCGTTTTAAAAAATGCCATTTTTCTCTGCCCTTGTTCGTTAATTCTGCCGTTCGCTGAGATGAACTCTGCTCTTGCGATTGACGCTCGCCTCCATTTCTCACATACGCACTGGCTGCATCGTACAGACCACGCTTCGGCCGCCCCTACCCTATGCGCGTTAACTCTGGTGCCAGCTCCCCAGCTTTCTGCTTCAGCGCAAGCCCCTTTTACCACAGGCTGATCGCCTCCATGCTTCGCTGCTTTGCTACAGTAATTCATGCAAACAGAGCCCCGACCATGTACTGAGTGCTGTAAATGTTCATACTTTCAGTAGTCCATTATTTCAGCGTTTAAAAAATCATTTTCTTTTATTGGTCTTAAATTATGTTCTGTTTTCTGAGATGCTGAATTTCAGGTTTTCTTTGGCTGTCGGTTGTGATCATCAGAGTTGAAGAAGTGGACACTTGAAATGGTCGGTCTGTGTGTTGTGAATCTGTATAGTATGAGTTCTGCTTTTGGAGTTGAGTTACCGTGATTAATTGGCCTTTTTTGATGATGTTCTGGTTCGTCGAATTGCATCTGTATAACAGCGGAAAATAACATGCATGGAAGCTCACAGATTAACCTCTCAACTGTCGCCTGCATCTCCTCACATTTGGCCCGGATTGGTTAACCACATTTCAAATGCTTACTGCTCCCACATACAGTGGTTCTATTACATATGCATGGTCTCATTGGAAAGATAAGACATAGAGGTTATCCATGAAATGCATCAACAAATGTTGTGACTTTGGGACAAACGACATGGATGCCTTGATTGCACAGGTTCATAGCTTTCGAATGAGACCAAATGGAACGGATAATACATGATTTGACCATCACAACACAACTCTGATGATGAGGACTGACAAGTTTCATTGCACTCAAGTATGTGGTGTCTTTGTTGAGAAATGGATTTATTGCATTTGTCATGACAGACATAAGGCAAAAAGGTGGGTAGAAATGTAATCCTCAGCGTCTAAGCCTTCAAATGGTATATCGTTTGCCTGGATTGGTTGAGTATTTAAGTCATAGTTTAATTTTGAATCCTTCATTTGTAGTTTGAAAAATAAAGTGACAGTTAACAGGTTAGGGAGCTCGAAATGTGTTTTGATGTAGGTTTGATCATACACTGCCTAAGCTCAAAGGGAGACGCTGAAAACCTGGATTGCAAAGGTCAGAGCTGCACTCCCCATGTCAGCTGAACAACTGACAACTTTTCAACAAAAACTCGATGACAATCTGTGAGAACTGGAGACCAGCATCAAAAAGATGAAACTCCAGAAATGAGGACTATGAACGAGGCCGTGTGTACCGGCGGAAAACGCTGGGATCGCACCCACAGCACCAACGCACTAGAAGGGTCTCGTTTAACCTCCCTTGTGGTGAGGATGAAGGGAGATCCTATGTGTCTACAGACCAGGATTTTTCCGAGAGCGAATGGCCAGCTCTTCCACCTCTGGGCAAATTACCGGCATCAGCAAACGCTGAACGCGCCAGGGGAGGAGACGCGCTCTGGCGTCCAGCCGCAGGGAGAAGAGAAGGACTGCAGAGCAGGACTACGAGACGCTATCCGCGGTGACTAATTTTTCTAATGCTCATTTAAATAGTGAACACCTCTCCGTATTGTCCAAAGGACTTTCGTTTTCCCCTACGAATAGTATCTGTGCCTTCAATACTAGGGTGGACTTGTTCCGGTTTTATTGCAACCTTCATCTTAAAACTTGGTATTTCCACAATGCGGGACACATGCATGATTTGTCAAATATGAATATTTCTGAAGTAACTATCGACTCTCCTTTTAATGTCAAATCTAAATCACGTTTTTCGCCCATTATGTCCAATTCTGCGCTCATTACTTCCACAAAAAAGGTGGACTTTGAGGTGGATAGACTAATTAATGATAACCTATATACTCCTAAAATTAACCTGTCTCGCAAGGAACGCATGGCTTTAAATGAACACTCGACTAATCCTGATATCATCTTTAGTCCAGCCGATAAGGGGGGTGCTGTAGTATCTATGAAAGACTACACACCAACCCCTTATTGAACATGAAAAAAACAGTTTGATGCTTTAATAAAGGAGACTTATGACGAGGGCTGCCTTAATGCTGATGTATGTGGTTTTTTAATGGTTGATCACCCTGTTATGGCAACGTTTTACCTACTCCCAAAGGTACAAAAAGAGCCCAAGGTCCTGAGCTCCTGGTCGGCCCATTATATCGAGAAATGGTACCCTAACTGAACCAGTATCTAAATATATTGATTTCTGGATTAAACCTTTAGTGAGAAAACTTCCATCCTTTATCGAGGACAGTACTGATGTGCTCAATAGTCTGCCACTCTGATAGATGTTCGCTCTCAATTTTTCGTTACTATGGATATAGAAAGTTTGTATACAAATATTGTCCACCAGGAAGGACTTAATGCCTTACGTCATTATCCGATAGTGGACACTCTATACCAGGGGTGTCAAACTCACCCGTAAACGGGCCAAGAGGCTGCAGGTTTTCACTCCAACAATGCAGAAGCGCACCTGATACAACTAATCAGTTGTGCAGGCCTAGATCAGTTGATGAAATCAGTGCTTTCAGGTGAGCTTCTGCTTGGTAGGATTGAAGACCTGCAGCCTCTTGGCCCGTTTACGGGTCAGTTTGACACCCCTGCTCTATAGTCTTTGACTTCTTATTGAAACTGACTGAGTGGGTTATTCACAATGTTTTCTCATTTATGGATGAGCTGTAGGTACATAATATTGGCGTTCCTATGGGTTCTTGTTTTTCTCCCTATTATGCCTGTTTATATTTGGGCTTGTGGGAAAAGGACAATGTTTTGAATCCTGTCAACCCTTTCCACCACTGTAATACTTGGTACGGTCCTCACATGGATGATGTGCTATTGATCTTTGAAGGTAGCGAGACTCAACTTCTGGATTTTCATAAATACCTGAATTCAATCAATCCCAATATAAGACTCTCTCTTGATTACTCTCAGCACAGTATAAATTTTTTGGACTTGAAAATTGCTAAGGGGGCTGAGGGACGTGTTCATACCAGAGCATGTGAGCGGAGTGGAGCGGCGAGAATTCCCGCTCCTCGCTCACATAGGTTGTCGATTCCCTCGCTCCTCGCTCAAAGTCGCAACATGCCGCTCCACCAATGACCGCTCAGCGCTCCGGCAAGACTGCATCCCGCTCCGCTCCGCTCCACACTCGCTCCACGCTCCGCTCCAAAAATGTTTGCATGCATATTAAATCTACATGTTTAGCTGAAGCCTTAGATCTAATCAGAGGTGGACTGGCAAAATACAAAGTACTTGTCCTATGGCTAGATTTTATTTTTTCAGACATTTTACTTTTACAGCCTATTAACAAAGCTCTGCGCCTGAACATCATGAAGTTCAAAAGTGAATGTTTATTGAAGAAAAAAAAACACAAATGTTAACACTTAGGACCGGGAATTTCGCGCCGTGAGCTGTGCAGTAGGACCTATTGTCGCGCATGAAGACGAAAGAAGACCTCCCGCCGTCTAC
The DNA here is from genome assembly GCA_029721435.1 of Gymnothorax reevesii. Classification (NCBI taxonomy): domain Eukaryota; kingdom Metazoa; phylum Chordata; class Actinopteri; order Anguilliformes; family Muraenidae; genus Gymnothorax; species Gymnothorax reevesii. The sequence continues at coordinate 22,050,167 of CM056574.1, read as the reverse complement.
CGAGCACAGGGTAGCTGGGCGATATCCCGTTAGCCGGGTGTTTGTTTAATCATATCTGAGCCAAGAGGGCGGTTGGGGCGGTCGTTTTGACAGTAGTCCGTACATGTAGATAATGGCACAGCTTGATGGCGATTTATTTCCATATATGAATGAAACGTAACGTATCCTACATAAAATATTGATTTGCTTTGGCGGGGGTGATGTTGCCGGTAATCATTTCTGCAAACCTTTTTATATTTGACGATACAGTTTGCTCAACATGTGCTCCTATTTAAAACTTACGTGCGGTAGGCTATACGCAATTGGATTATTAAATATCATGCAATTTTTGGTGAGGATTTTGTTTGGCAGTTAGGCCTATCAGTTCTGCAATATTTTTATGTTCGGAGGTAATGTGTGCTTTTATGTGCTATTAAATTACACTCAAGTGCTGAAATAGGCTATTTTTCCTGTTACAAACCTGTAATTTAGTAGCTTATATCCATTCCTATATCGATGATTACTCGCCCCCCGTCTCAGTGAAATTCATTTACGGAAAGAACTTGAATGTTTTTCGATTTATACACGGTTTCGTTTAAAAATTCTCATGGCCAATTTTTAACCAATTTGTCTTAACAAAACGTTTTGCATCGTCTATATTTGTTTTAATGATTTGTCATCACTATTCAGATGTTCAAATATAATGTTTGCAAAGCTTGCAACTAGAAAAGAGTTGTATGAATTTAGTTCGACCAAAATGACTCTTGAATGCACCATTAAAAAAATAAATAAATAAATAAATAAACAAACTATTTGCGGAACCTTTCACTGGTTATTTTTTGTAAGCTTACTATATATCGATCAATAAGGAAAACGTAATTAAAAAAAAGATCTGCTCAATATCTTATCTCTAAAGGACAATAACTTAAATGTCACTTAAAACTGAATGGCTCTTTCGTAAACTGAATTCACGGAATTAAAAGCGGATACACCAGGCACTGATTAAATACAGCTCTATTTATTACTCATTGTCATCCTAATAATCCCTTTAAGATCACTGGAGCGTATTAAAGAATTAATGATCAGCTCAGCGCGTGGCAGGAATTCTCTATAAAGTGCCCAACCATAAACTGACATCACATTCACAACTATGGAACCTATCACGATATGACGCATTTCCCCACTGTTTAGAACAAAGATTGACTCCTTGGCGAGAGACAACCTCGGACCTCTGCAGGTCCGAAATGCATAATTTCGGAGAATAACATGATCATAAGCTCACAGGCTATTAAGCTGTATATTGCCAATTCGTTTATTGATATTCAGTGACGGGTCGTCGGCCGTAACATAGGGAAGCCAAAACCTCGCCCTTCAAAACCTTAAACTTTTCGCAGTTTACTTTTTTTGATCAGCAGTTGCTCATACGAATTGTTAGAAGAACAGTCAATTGAGTCAAATTTATTTTCGATAGCATTTTTATACATTGCACCACGAAATTATGAGGGGTTTTCTTTCACACATAAATTACGACATAAATTACCACAGGCCTACGCTATAAATTCCGCGCTGAAGAAGCTCATGAAGCGGCATAGATTCGCAAATTGATTAAGCAATAAACTGTGCAACATCGCATTCTTTTCTTCTATATTAAGATTGTAGAAAATGGACTGTCGTGGCTTCTCACAAAAGAAGCCTCGCAAACTAATTTATGAAGACGTAGGCTATTGATAAATTGCATCGTCATTTGCTATCGAAAATAAATTTGATTGTCCTACCAATTCGTATTAGCAACTACTGATAAAGAAAAGTGAACTGCGAAATGTTGAAGTAATTAAGGTTTGAAGGGCGAGGTTTTGGCTTCCCTTTGTAACCACTGATGAGCCGCCACTGTTGATATTGCGAAGGGTTTTTCAAAACCAATAAATCAATTGCGGCACACTTCGCTGAAGATCTACCCACAAACCCTAAGAACTGCAGATGCAGTTTCTGCAATAAAAATACGTGTTTAAAATACCAAAAAAAAAAAAATTCCCCTCAAGAATACAATTGCTTATATTACACTGTCGGATATATCATAAAATATTTTTTCTTGTTCATGCTAGGCTTTTTAAACCGAGGAAATGATCAACCACATGCTTTTCAGAGGTCGCATAAGCTCTCACTTCCACTTTCACAGCAAGAGGAAATAAAAAGATTTTAAAATACATAACGGCAAACGCAAACGTAATTCTAACAGTCAAAATGCCCTCTATTCTATAACGAACAAGCGGTAGCCTACTACATTCAGTCCCGCGGAGCCACATCTGTTTATTCCTGGGGGTAAATTACGGCTCATTGGTTAGATCGTGGTTATAAATGGGCGAGAAGGGCGAGATGTCCGAGGGAACTGGACGTGAACTAACGCCGTCTCTTCAGTTTTAACGGCGACTGTACTGTAAGTTAAAATAACCACAGCCTAATTCAAAATGCTCACCTTTTTCTTTCTTGCTAGAGTGCTCGCGGAGTGTTTGCAGGAGGGGTGTCTTTTTAGATTCCACAGGGAATCTTCGCTCACAGACACCATTTTGTTACTTTCTCTTTCTTTCTCCTTATCACCATCTGTTATTTTGACAGGAGTAGTGCATCTGTATGACCTATCGGCCTCTTTTGAAATATTTTGCGAACTCCATCTTGCTCTCTGTAGCCTAACTGAAGTGAACACCGATGCATTTTGGGGTATGTTTGGGCATGCATCGGGACCCTGATGTGAGTGGTAACGGAGCGAAACTGGAGCGGGATAACACCCCGCTCCACCCGAATCATCCTAGAAAAAAAAGTCCCGCTCTGCGCTCCTTTCAAAATTCGTCCGCTCCGCGCTCGCTCACGCTCTGCTCCGCTCACATGCTCTGGTTCATACTAGTCTTTTTAGAAAAAGTTCCTCCCGTAACACCATCCTGTGGGCTGTCACTTTTCATCCTCCCCACCTTATTGAAAACATTCCTTTTGGTCTATTTCAACGTCTTTGGCGCATTTGTGACCAGGACTCTGATTTTGCAGCACAAGCTGATGCCATGTCCAGTAGGTTTTTAGATAGAGCTTATAAACCCCAGCTCATCAAACAGGCACGGAACAGGGCACAGTCACTGCAGCGGGATACAGGCGTGGAACAGGGCACAGTCACTGCAGCGGGATATAGGCACGGAACAGGGCACAGTCACTGCAGCGTGATACAGGCACAGAACAGGGCACAGTCACTGCAGCGGGATACAGACACGGAACAGGGCGCAGTCTCTGCAGCGGGATACAGGCACAGAACAGGGCACAGTCACTGCAGCGGGATACAGACACGGAACAGGGCGCAGTCTCTGCAGCGGGATACAGGCACAGAACAGGGCAAAGTCACTGCAGCGGGATACAGACACGGAACAGGGCACAGTCTCTGCAGCGGGATACAGGTGCGGAACAGGGCACAGTCACTGCTGCGGGATACAGGCACGGAACAGGGCACAGTCACTGCAGCGGGATACAGACACGGAACAGGGCACAGTCACTGCAGCGGGATACAGGCACAGAACAGGGCACAGTCACTGCTGCGGGATACAGGCACGGAACAGGGCACAGTCACTGCAGCGGGATACAGACACGGAACAGGGCACAGTCACTGCAGCGGGATACAGGCACAGAACAGGGCAAAGTCACTGCAGCGGGATACAGACACGGAACAGGGCACAGTCTCTGCAGCGGGATACAGGCACGGAACAGGGCACAGTCACTGCAGCGGGATACAGGCACAAAACAGGGCACAGTCTCTGCAGTGGGATACAGGCACGGAACAGGGCACAGTCACTGCAGCGTGATACAGGCACGGAACAGGGCACAGTCACTGCAGCGTGATACAGGCACGGAACAGGGCACAGTCTCTGCAGCGGGATACAGGCGCGGAACAGGGCACAGTCACTGCTGCGGGATACAGGCATGGAACAGGGCACAGTCACTGCAGCGTAATACCCTTCTTCACAAAATTAGAGGTACACAGTCCCGCCAATCCCGTCCTTTTTTTGTCACTACTTACAGTACATATGCCGAAAAAATCAAACGGATCATTAAAAGAAACTGGTCCATTATTGAGAGTGACACACTTCTGAGTAGAGTTTTTCCTGAACCTCCGAATGTGACCTTTAGACACGCCCTCACTCTTCGGGATAAACTCATGCACTCCTATCTTCCACCAAACAAACAAGGCACCTGGTTGATGAAACCAGTTGGTACTTTTAAATGTATGCATTGCCCCCATTGTGACAATGTGTTGCAGACCAAAAGTTTTGTTGATAATCATACCAACAAAGTGTATAAACAGAAGGATTTCATCAATCGCAATACCGCATTTGTCACCAATCGCCTGTCTTGCCTGTGTGTGGAGGGTTATTTTTATATCGGCCGCACTAAAAGACGCCTGAGGGATCGCCTTGCTGAGCATAAATACGCAATTCGCATTAAGAACTGTGATTACCCTATGGCGAGGCATTTTAGCCAGGTTCATAATGCCAACGACTCTCTATTGCGTATTGAGGGTATTGAACACATTGGACCTTTGGTCAGGGGTGGTGACAGAATCCAGAAACTTAATCAAAGGGAAGTTTTCTGGATTCATAGACTAGGTGCGCTGCGCTGTCCCGGCCTAAATGAAGACATTGATTTTACTTGTTTTTTGTGATGCCTTTTATATTTGTATACACAGATGGAGTTTCTTCTCTGTAGTTTTTTCATCTCCTGTGGACATGTATTGTTGTCATATGTATGTATATGTCTGTATATATTTATGTGATTCTTTAATATATATGTATGTGCATATGGTGTATGCATGTCTTGTGGACATGTGTATTTATTTGTTTTATGCATACGTTTCTGCTTACCTGTCAGGTGTTGGGTCAGATGACTTTCTTTCATTGGCTGTGTATGGTGTATAGGTGAGACCACACCCGTTGTCTCTTTTTGAAGCCCTGATGAAGACCCATTGTGGTCAAAAAATGTTGTCTTTTTTTAATGTCCTTGCCACTATAATAAAGGCTTTTTAATTTATTTTTCCTTCCATTTTTACATGTGAGTGCCAGGATTGCCTTCTCGTGTTTGAATACAATGACTGTTATTTTATAAATTGATAGCATTTGCACATGACTCTCTCTTAATCATGGAGTTAAAAAATCATTTTTAGGCAATGTATGTCGATAAATGGATTCCTCACAACAGTACAGTGTATGCATTGTTGGACAACAGAAGTTGGCTAACTTGTCATAAAGTGATATTTCCTGACCAAGCCTTGATATACAAGGAAAACTGAGGCTTCTGTCGTCCTTATTTGACGCCAGTTTAAAATGAACCCGTAGCCCCCAAACCTTTAGCCCGAACCTTAATCCTAAGCGCCAAATAAGGACGCTAAAAGCCTCTTTTTTGTTGTACACAGAAGCTATACAAGTTGTACTTGTCACTTTATGACAAGTTAGGATAAGAAAATGTTGGCTTGTAGGCTAAGTTGAGAACAGGTGAGTCAGTACTCAGTGCTTATTGCATTTTGAAACTGAGAATGCAGTTTTAAACCTGCTGATGTGGGAATGTTTACGCACAATTGTCGCGAAATTGTACTTTACCGTCTCAGCTATGTTTGCCAGCTTCCCTTCCCTGTCTGCCATTTTCCACCAGCCCAGGTTTTTCTGTCCGTCCGCCTGTCAGGAAAGATAGCATACAGGGCTGCTCAGAACCTTTTGTGATGAGATGCTCTGCTCTCTCGGATCCCAACATTCCTGCTGCACTCAGAGTATCTTCTGAACTTTCTCCTCCTGGAAATACCACAAAAACAGCCAACTCATCATTTTTCTTCTCTGCTTTCAGTTGAGTGGTGTACAGGACTCACCAGCCTCTTTCATCATCTACTTCAGTTCACTGCCTGGAACAGCCTGTTGGCATCATTCTACAGGGAGGTGTCTCCAATATGTACTACACCAACCCTATTCTGAGTTCACATTGATCGCTAGTCACTCCATCATGTTGCAACATCACCCTACTTGTAGAGCTTTCTGGAACTTTGGTTCAGTTTCGGGAAATACCTCTTTAGAATGAACCAGTTGAAGATTGGACAAGTAATCATGTAAGACAGTAAATGTGCATGGAGTATACAAGGAGAAGGGAGCAAATTGACTCCCTCATATTTACACTGATCACAAAAATCATAGTGTCATAGTGTGATTGTTGGGGATACTGGCATTATCGTGACCAAGCAATCCAGTTATTGCTAGTATTTAAGCCGTTGCAATTAACACACACTAAAAACTTACATCATTTCTTCTCAATGTCCCTTCCCTTTGACCAAAATCAATTGAAGTACAGATAAAATAAGATCCATTCGTGGGAGCATTTTTTGCATTTGTCTCCATCGCGATTTTTGTCTCCATAAACCATTGACACTCAAACTGAGAAAATCAATTCTGGCATTCACTAATACGAAAAAAATCCCCTGATGTTGCATTTCCGGTGCATTATGGGATAGCTTTGGCAGCTAAGTCACTTCCAGTCTCACGTAACTCCATGGCAAGGAATCCCTCTTTTAGTAAAAAAAAGAAAAAGTTTTCAGCTGGAGAAGAGTCATTTTCTCAGTTTCCAGAAGGCCATCCAAAGTGATATTCTGGCTATTGGTATAAGTATAATGTTTGGTGCTGCCATTAAGAATTACAGATGATGTAGATCAGTTCTTCTCATGCTTCTCCTGGGGAACCACCTCTCCTGCATGTTTTGGTCTCTCTCTGCTTCTGTACAGGTGATTCAAATGACTCGCTCATTATCAGGCATCTCTATGGGTTTATAACAAGCTGATTGTTTGACCTGTGCCAGAGCAGGGAGAGATCCCCAACATGCAGGACAAGCGGTACTCCAGGAGAGGTTTGAGCGCTGATGTAGATGATAACATTGCATCGTTCAATGTTATTATGTGTATGCAATAGGCCGAAGGGCTAGCGCACAAAGCACGCCGCTTCGCAAGCAGCGCACCAGAAGTGTGGCAGTCCCAGAAGTGTGAGATATTTCAGCTAAAAAGCCCCATCTGAGTATTTCTTGCGTATTAGCGATAGCGAGAATTGATTTCCAGTCGGGAGGCCCTGATGAGCAGAGGAGTAGCTAGAGTTTGTAAAGCCTAGTTTCTCAGGTAAGGAAACTAATTTTCCTGCTTGCGATCTCAATTATATTGGATGATTCTCTTGCCAGAAATGAAACTTTTCATTTATTTAAACTAAATGCAATAAAGGTGCATAATCCATTTCAGTAATACCAGCAATCCTAAAAATGTTTCTCTGAATTTTCAGGCACTGATATCGACATTTTTATTGCTTGTGGAGGTTTTGAGTTGATAGGACAGATATTTACTTATGTAGCTGGAATTTTTTCAAGGATTAATATTTATCAATGATAACAAAAGTATTTCAGGAAAAGGTACACAGTTTCTCTAGTACCTTACTGACACAATTCCTCACACCTGTGTGGTGTGGGTCAGATTATGACTGAACTGCAGTTTGAATCTTTGATGGCTAATCTTCTTCCTTTTCAGCGCTCTCTCCAGACCACTACTGCCCCCAAACACCGCCACCCTGATTCACCCACACATGCAAACACTCACCGATCACGCCGTTAAAGGACGAAAAATTCCTACCTATTGCATACCCAAGACCTGTGGTTTTCATGGATATCTATGGATATTTCTGTCAAAATACAGGTCAAAAAGAGGTTTAATTACTTCCCTAAACATGAAATAGATGCAGTTAAGACATATTAACAGCTAATGTGTAAGATAATTAAATGATCTTACTCAAGTGGGGCCCCAGGAACTATGTTAAGAACTTCTGGCCAACAGCGTCTGAGCCACAATGGCTCCCCACTCGTAGTCCTCTCCAGACTAATGCCCCAGAGTCTTTGAGCCACAATGGCTCTTCATGCTGGTCATTTTCTGGAAAAATGTGTGAAACATCTGATCCTTTCTTGCCTGTGTCCTGTTGCACATGGCAGTACTGGAAAAATTGTTGTGGGGTGGGAGGCTGTTTCTGCCAGAGCCCACATCCAGCAAATAACCAGGCCCTGGTTCGGTCAGCTTTTCAGTGTTTGGCAGAAAGAGCTGCCTTGATAATTCATCTCTTCCTCCAAGCTGTTCAAAATAAATATGCAGTCTGGAAGGCCTATCAAAAATGGTACATACACAGCTGCTACGGAACTGCATCCCTCTACCCTTCCTCCACACCCACCCACCCACGCACGCACAAACACAACTTACACGCAAAAACACACACACCCAATTTGCATTCAATCTGCACAGCCTTCCCCAAACCCTAACCGCAACCAAATTCTGCCTAACCCTGACCCAAGTATTAACCTAAATCTAACTGTACGCATAATCCTAACTTAGACCAGTTCGTAATCCTCTGTAATTTTCTGTGAAGATCATTTAAAATATCCTAACAACATTTGTAGTTTATCAAGAGTTGGTTCTCACAAGTATAGCTGTAAAAACCCCTGGCCTACACACACAAAAGTAAATTTACACAGTTAAGGCCCACTTTCCTGCAGTGCACTTCCCATTAATATCAGAATGTTTCCCGAAAATTGACGTTAGTCCAGTCTTGTCTTACCTAAGAATCGATTGCGTCAATAAACTCACTGCCACACTTGCTCACAGTAATAGTGACATCGACAGGCTCTCAACAGGCCACAATGTGACTGCCTGAGGAATTTTCAAGAGCGGGCTTGACTTAGTGCAAGATACCATTTAGTCGTCGAGTATCTAAACATTAGATTCACCATAGCAGTAGGAAAATGGTGAGCCTAGTTGGGCTGAACAGCCTGTTCTCGCCAATCATGTTATGTTATCTTATGAATTCCAACATTTTGAGTAAATAGTGAGCACGCCCACGAGTGTCCTAGCATACAAACTGCCTAAGGGACAGCGGCGTAGGTATTGCCGGTGCCGCCGGTGCGCTGAACTGGGGCCCCGACGAGCGCTGAGGGCCCACGGTAATTACCTAGGCCACCCTTCCTCTTGTCACAACGCTGAATAAACAAACAGCTATGTCTATGCTATCTCTGGATATACAGTTTAACCAAAGCATAACACATGAAAAACACCGAGTTGATGAGTTAATATATTGCTCCACTGTTTCATACAACACAGTCATGGTAACACCCCCCCCCCCCCTCCCCCACACACATACTGGCCATTTTTCCTCTTTTCTGTGATATATGTCTTTTGTATTTCAGTAATGATACTTTTTCAGTTATAATCACAATTACTTATCATATATTTGATTGTTTTATTCTCAACATTTTCAAAAGAACATGGCCTGCTGGGAAATGTGTTTGTCCAATTAGTTGACATTTACTTATTCCTTTCTGATCGTAGCTTCTTAGGCTACGCGCTTGCTCGTGAATTGTTCTTTTTTGAGAGATCAGCTAACCCATTAGCTTAGTATTAGAGGTGAAAAGTCTTGAGCACCATGTTGAGCAGCACAAAAGCGGTGCTCAAAAAAAGAAAAGAAAAAAAGAGCTCAATGTACGGAACTCCAAATTGGCGAAATTGAATACATTTTTGAAACAGTCATCTGGTCCAGATCCAGCTCCTGCTAGCGTTGTGAATGGTAGCAGCGACACGCAGCAGTCAGACTTGGAGGCTAATGCTACCACCTCATTGCCCTCTTGCTCAACGACTTTGCAGAGCAGAAGGCACCCACAGCTAACTTCTGAATGGGTGAGTGCAGTTTTTTATTAGGCTACTGCAAGTGATCAGCTTGCCGGTTGTGGTTAAATGGCTGCTGTGCCAGGATGTGTGTCTATCTATCTGTTTACTTTTTGATTTGGCCACTGTTGTGCTGTTAGGGAAATATGGTTGACTGTTCAGCCGTATGGATCTTTTTTGCATTTTGATTGGTAATGTATTGTCACTGTTGTGGTTCAAATAGCCTAACGTGTTGTGTGATGTAGAGATGCAGTGCAAATATTCGTTGTCCATGGTTCTAATAGCCCTAATAATTATGGGTGTCTACGTTTTTCAGAAAACTGATTTTTTTCAATTACTGATTTGGATACCTACTGGCTCACTGTAGCTGAAGTGGTTGGCTACAGAGGACGATTGTTTCTGTGAATATCCAATAACTGATGCGGGTGGGCCATCTAGTGATAGAGTATTGTAACTACGTGCATAAATTTGCAGCTCCCTGTCCCCGCACTAACATACCCTGCTGCCGAGCACCGTTGTTCTTCTCGAAGACGCCAAATCCAGATAAACCTTAAACGATGAATTGCGTTCATATTTTAATTTGTAACGAAGTGGCTAGTGTCAAAGTAACGAAGTAAAATGATAATTTTTAAGTTTTAAATGTGGTAGAGTAAAAGTCCAGGTTTAAAAAATAACTCAGGTGAAGTACAAATCCTCAAAAAACTAAAGCTCTGTTACGATTTACATGTATTTCGTTAGTTTACACCTCTGCTTCGAAGATAGGCCTGGGGTTTGGGGGCTAGCGCCATTCTCGCACCGGGGCCCAGTGCCTCTACGCTACGCCACTGCTAAGGGATTATGGGTACTGATTGAAATGAATTATAAAAAAAAATGGCTTAGGGAGCATAGTGCTTATTCTGTCTGTTTTCAACAAGTGATGGGTGGGAGGAAAAAAAATAATTTTTGACATCAGATTATCCCTGCATCATCTCCTTTCATATTTTAGAAAGCTGAGTCACAGCTGAAGGCCGAGGCCTATCCCCACCTTGCAATATTCTCCATCACATTGGAAGAATGCCAGTGTATATCTTTATCAGTACATTGATTTAGCATACAGCTGATTGACTAGTACAGTCTCTCTCGTGCACTGAGCCCTCTTGTACAAGCACAGAACCAATGGACTAAAGTGTTGCAACTCTATGCAGATATAAAAAATTATGTGCTGCCTTGCACACAGATCTATTTAGAACTTTGTAGAACTGTCCCGAGAGTCTGCAATCAACTTACTTATATGTTTTGATAACCTGATACTGTTTTGAAGACTGCTAACGCAGAAATTTCACAGAAATTTATCATGGACTACAGGTAGATGTGATGGTGCTTAAATGGGATGCGAAGGACAACCTTGGAAATCAAATGAAAAAATGTGTTTGATTGTGATTGTAAACTCTGAACATCTTTTCATGAACCATATTATCGACCAATCACTGCTGTTTTTCACCAGAAGTTTAGGGTGAAGAATTTTTATGATGTGGACAAACAGACAAATTTTGGCTTGGGGAACACCATGGGGAACAAAATCGTCAAGAAATTACGTCATTATTTGTAGGTAAACATTGAAATCACAGGGGACATCAAGAAACCAGACAACATGTCCTATTTTATTGCGGTACAGTATGGCCGTGACCACACTGACTTTTCTGATTTTAAACCTGGCCATAACCTATAGCTTTACAGTTCTGTTCCCGGAGGGAAAGTGCAGATGCAGTATTATGCTTCCAATATTTACCCTGCCTCAGTTGTCTTACAAGCTGTGTACACCAATGTTTGTGTATAGATAACTGTAATCTCTTTCCTTCAAGGATGACACCACCATAATGAGCTATAAAACATGAGTTTTCAATATGCCTTGATAAGGCATCATGTTACATGATTCTTTTTAATTACATGACAATGCAGTAGTTGGCATGAATCCAGAGGCACAAATTCACCACGTTCAGTGTTGCCTGTAATACATTTGCCCATGTGAAATGGCAGCTTGGCAAAATGAAAATGTTTTTTCATTTTTCACAATAAATGCAATGTCTGTATAGTTTATATTGAAATAGATTTGATAATCGAACCAAGGATAAAGTATGTCTTGTCCATTCAGAATGGTCCAGCCATCAAAATGGAACCAGTCCATATCATCTTAGATTTTGAAATGCAATTTTCAGTCATTCATTTTGTTTGCTGTTGTTGACTGTTTTTGATTGATGACTTGGATGGTCTCCAGTAAAGGACTAGAAGAGAATCTCCATCTATTCCATGACATTTTAACCATTTCAACCTACTGCTGACACATCAGACTATGGTCAGTGCATTGTCTTTTATTAGACGGGCATAATAGGAGATTTCTGTTTTTAAAGGGGTGGGGAATGAAAGGAAAAAAGTTGAAACATATTTAACCTCTTCTTTCCGAGACTTGCTGCCACAGGGATTAAACCCTGCTCTCAACTCGCCTTGAAGCGCATTACTTCTCCAAAGCACATTTCCAATTAAGTAACTAAGTGTTAATTCATTCAATTGCAAGGATCAATCCCTACAATTACTGGCCATTTCCCCTTAGCTTGCAATATTGTTCATTCCAATAGTTATCATGCATTTTCCTGTTCACATTTACAGTGACATAACGTCATACTTTAGATGAAGGGTTGCTCATAAAGGCTTTATACAGCATGTATGTTGCCTTCATAAATGAGACTTAATGTCTTCATAAATCATACATAAGCAAATGTCATGCTTTGTAAAGGGTGAAATAACACATCTTTATTCAACAATATGTGCCAGAGGTGACGATGACAATAAGTCACTTAGCTGACAATGTCACCCTTTAAAGCATTTAGCCTCTAGCTAAGTGACATTGTCACTTATATCACATCTAGTATCACATGCTGAATATAAATGTTTTGTTTCACCATTTTCAAAGCATGACATTTGCTTATGTATGATTTATGAAGACATTTTGTCTCATGAAGGCATTATACATGCTGTATAAAGCCTTTATGCGCAACAATTTATCTAAAGTGTGACCAAAATTTCAGTGTCTTTAGAAGCATCTGAATTCCTGTAGCTCACAAAACATTATTATTATTATTTTTGTCAGTGTCCAATCGGCTTGATACGTCTATGAAAACGTTTTTAAAAATGTCGTTTTGCCCTCTCGGGTTCACATATTGAGTTTGCTGATGTAAAAATAAAAACAATGACATTACCAATATACAGGTTAATTCTCAACATGTTCCCGATTAAAAATTGGACAATTCATTGAATTAATTTATTGGGAAAATTCATTGTCATTAATGATTGAGACATAAAACTTTGCATTAAAGAGGAAAGCAACTTTATAATATTGCATAGACAAAAATTAACAAAAATTTGTTGAAATTTTATCTTGAAGTAGAATGCTAGATAGTAAATGCCACTGAAGATTGTATTAAGATAAGTTTTAGATTTTCTTCCCAATTAATTAATTTGATAATTGCTGTTCATACAATCTCATTTTATAGCCTTCCTACAACTTTGGCAGAAGCTGGACTACAGAGAACTATTAAGACCTCATTAATGATTTTGCTAACATGAAAGTTTATCGCGTGACATGCATTTTAATGATTTTAAATTCATGCCATGCATCAAACTGTCACAATGCTCTAATAACTAATTTAGGAAATTATTCAGTTACCAATGATTGAACATGAGAAGCACTGGTCATTTAATAAATTAGTAATTATTGTATCAGCAACCAGTGTACATCTGCATTTGCCCGCCAATATAGCCTATTCTTTTGAATGCAGAAAACAACCTCTTAAATAAATTAGGTTGCACTGTTGAAAATAAAAATAGAAAAAATTGGAGACAGAATTCAGAGAAAGTATTAGATCTTTTTTTTTTAAACATCCCTACAATATCACCATTAATTGCATTGTTAGTGTAGCCATTGGTGAGCGCTGTCATTTCTTAATAATGTCTTAACTAGAAAAGCACTCAGAGAGCGCAGACCTCCACCATGGGGCAGCAAAAACCCAAAAGCACGGTGATTGGAACTCCGGCCCATTGGAAAGACTTGAAATCTTGAACTTTGGCGTATATCTCAGCAGTACTTTGGCCTAGATATGCCAAAATTTGATCACCTGTTACTTGACTGAATACCCACGTTCTCTGACTTTTTGAGTTATTTTGGAAACCAACAGGCAAACAAACAAACCCAGGCAAAAACATAACCTTCTTGGCAGAGGTAATAATTAAAGGCTTATATAGTGGTCTTGATCATTCAGTAAATTAACTGATTATTAATCAAGTGATCTTAAACAGGAACAGCTTGAAAGCAATTATGTGAATAAGGGTCCGAGGTTCGCCGCACGCCGCTGAAAATTCCTTAAGGCCGGCGTTACCTCTTGGGGGACATTGGTGCTCAGACTGTCAGCTGTGGTCCCATCTTTCAGCTGTCTTTAGTAATAAAATTTAATTTACCATAAAGAGAAAGTGATTCCTCAATCCATGGCTAGATTTCACAAAACAGTGGCTTTCACTTCTCTTCTTTTCGAATGAAGATTCTCTATTTCATAAACGTTTGTAATTGTCTTGAAATCATTTACTGAAAGTATATACGGGTGGGATTAAAGACATACTGACTAATTTCCTGTTTAAAGTCACCCTCAGATTTTCAGATCAACGCATGTAGGCATGTTTTGCCGAAATGTTTCTACAAGGCTTGTGTGTTTTGACGCTGTTACTTACTGTTTGTAACGGACTTAAAACCACATTAAAATAGTCTTGTGTGGAAACTTTTTAGAACACATCATTAAGACCCACTTAACTATTTTTATAAAAAATATTCAGAATATCTGGGAGGTGAGGGCTTAAAATGAGTGAATCAAAGAGGGTATCTGCATACCTTGGGCCAGTGAGGACATGAGGTATGCATTTATGGGTTAAAAAAAAGAAAAGAAGACAGATCTCTTTGTTAGTCATCTAAACTTTTTCTTTTTCTTCCAATGTGCCTTCCAGAGCTGAAATACAAGGCAGACACAAAGCTCTTTCATTTTTAGGGGAATTTTTTTGCTGCTCTGTATGGCAATTAGCGCTTAGCAATGCACTCCGAAATGGCATTTGAATGTCTCCAGCTAAGAACAGACTGCAGGCACTTTTCTCCCACTCCGGTGATAAAGTGTAAACACCATGTCTGCGTTCTTTAGGGTGTTTAGGCACATCTTCGCCTCCTTTCTGGAAAGCGACTTAATGGAAAAAGGAACATCCTCCAAACCGCTCCTGGCACAGGCTTGTTCAACAGGTCTAAGAAAAGTTTAAAATCCAGCATAGAGTGGACACAGCAGTGTTCTGTAAAAGGCCCCAGATCAACTGAGTAAGGGGTCTTCTCTGTGATTACCTTTGAGGAGTCCACTGGAAATAAGGGTGGCCAAAACACTAGAAAAACTAAAAAAAAAGAGAAAATCCTGATGACACAGCAGTTGTGGGCCATTTCCCAACAACTATTAAGAAGTCCCAGCACATGAGGACCGTGACACTGGGTTCCTGAACGACATCTATGCCCTGAGTTCAGCATCTCCAAAGAGCTGATTGTGGACTTTGACAGGAAGCAGACAGAAGCCATTCAGGATCAGTTGGGTCTCTGAACAGAAGCAGAGACAGCAGGGAAGTCAGCAGCTTCAGCAGGGAAGATACCCAGTGTCTGAATGCAATGGCAAAGAGGGTTCTACAGCAAAACTAGAAGTCTTTTGTAGCGAAGGAGATTTGAAAAAGCATGTTTATAAATAAATAAGTCATGAATTAGTAACTTGGAAATTTTCTGACCGAGGACGGTTGAGAGATAGCTTATTTAAATGGGCGCATTAAATTTTCACGCGCATCTGATCTGCCTCAATTAATATTCATGAATTATTGAGATACTGCGAGACATAATGCAAGGTGTATCACAATGCAAATGAGAAAAGATGGCTTTTTTGCAAAATATCTGAAAAAAGATTGTGACACTCAAGGACTTAGAGAAGTAATAGGGGTGGACTGAAAAGAAAAAAGGATAAAAGAGTCAACAAGTGCAACAAGGAGTGAAAATGAGTGGAATGAAGCAATGGAAGGAAGAAGGTTTCAGCAAGGGGGTGAGACAGAGGACAGAAATAACGTAGTTAAGATTACTGGGTGTCAAAAATTGACGAATGTGCTGTTCTTAATGTCACTGTTGAAAGTGAAGTGGGGGTAGCTAAATGCTTGGCTCAGATCGGCCAGGGAGAGTGACATTGCAAGGTCCAATCCTGTTTGGACAAGTCCATCGTGCCTCTTGTCAAACCTGGCATGAAGACGACAGTCTTACAACGGCAGGGAGAGTGCCAATGGAAAATACAGCCTCCTTTTATTGTCGGTGCAATATCTGAAAAACAATAACCTACATGATGCTCCTCGTCTTAGTTCTGGTGGTATAAAGCAAAAATGTGCTCCCTGTTGATCCATCGAGAACATGAATGACAAGACCAGAATAGTATTTCAATATCGACCCTATCATTTCACTCGAAATGATTTTGCAGAAAAAAGGTTGCTATGAATTTGCGTTTTCAGACCACGTAATTTACAGTGAAAGGCACAGCCTATTAATTTGGATAGGCTGAGGAGTGCATGTTGTCGAAAGTAAATGAACACTTTTTGATGCACACCTGTGAGCAGAGAAAATACTGGATGTGAATGCACCCAGCCGGTTTGGTACATAATTCATTTACATGTCCTTTGAAAATGCATTTTAAGACTGAAAAGGTGAAAGGGCATTGTTAACAGACATTACGCACTGCAGGTTTCTGTCGATTACACCCTGCATTGCTGTCATTAATACTGACGGAAAACATGAGAAAGAAATGAATGGAGAATAGCACTATTATAATTCTCTCAGTTCACAAGCAGGCTGGAATCAGGCAAAGCAAGACTGTGTGTGTGTGTGTGTGTGTGTGCGTGAGTGAGTGTATGTGAGTCTGTGTTTTTGTGCGTGCGTGTGTGTGAGCATCCATGTGTGTGCTCTTAATGGGCAAAAGGTCCTGCATCAATTCATATCCAAAGAATTTGACGCATTAAAAACTCCTGATTAAAGTTAAGGGCGACCCTTAAGACTGCAGTGCATATCGCCAAATGTGCCAATCCAAAATCACCATGTCGAAAATATCTTTATAAAATAAGAAAAAATTGCGAAGGAAAATTGCCTAGCAGCAAAAGCTAGCCCAGTGAAAATAAATAAATAAAAATAAAAATAAATATGCCAATATCCTGTCAGCTTATTTTGGCTGAAAAGCAAAAACTGAAAAAGGGACCATAAAAAAAAGTTTCTCCTCCCTCTCGTCTTCTCTGTCACTGTGCTGCATATCCTGATAGGTGGTAGCCAGTTGGGAGGAATAGAATGTTCCAGAATGTGATTACGGGTGAGATGTGTCCCTGTGGCTGCGGTAGCCTGTGGTGCTGGAGTACAGGGCTGGACCCCAGGGCATTTAGTAATGAAGGAGATGGCAGTGCTCTCTCAACTGCTCTTCTGCACTGTGTGAGGCTCCGCTGCTGCTCACACCTGCTGTCAGATTGTGTGTGTATGTGTGTGTGTGTGTGTGTGTATGTGTATGTGTATATAACAGCTGGTGAACTGGCCATAGGGGAGGCTCAAAACAATCCCTTAAAATTAATGATTGGTCACAACTTCTTTTCAATCATTCATTTAAATTACCATTTCAAAAACTCTGATATCTCGGAACATTATCACATGTGGCCAGTTTTTATTTATAACGCTTGCCGATTACAAATGCGGTCTTCTCACACCTTTCTTTATTCAGGGATTGGAAGCAATTGCATGTGTTTCATGATCTTATTTCATTTGAACGATCATTTAAAACGTGCGTATGCAATTCCATTGCTTCCAACCCCTCCAGTGCACAAGGACTTCAATTCCGCGTGAGAATCTCTTACATATGCGTTGAGTGAATAATTGCTTACTACAGCAGAGAAAAGTGTACGGGGGGGTAGTTACAAAGCTCTGGCTGACACAATGCCCCTTTGGAAGTCATATTACTGTCCTCAGTCTTTAATATAACTGGACCTTACCTGTTTAAAATAATCTAAACCTCGGGGAACTTCACAATATGCTTATATGTTCAATCTCCTGCCAAGGAATCACTTCTGTACTTATAACCCAATTTACCTCTATATTAATTCATCTGAAGACTTTTTCATGACAACTGCATCATATTAGTACATATTCATATCATGTTTTGTCTTGTTATTCTCGGGGGAATCCAAGGAGTTGAATTGAGTATGTTTCATTCCCATTGAAATTATGGTTCATTCTCTTTTGGAAACTCCTGAAAAATTCAGGTCAGAATCCTCTCGGGCAGTCCTCCTGTTCTTCTCTCTCGGCTTAATTGCTTTATGACATCCTCCAAATGGTTGAGACCCAAAAACCAGATTCGACCCCCCTTCCAGGTCGTTTATGGCCATGCTGCCTGGATCAAAGACGTGATTTGGCTTAAAGCAAAGAGAAACAATCAATTCTGGGAAGATCGTAGTCGACTTCCCACACGCATCTCTATGCCGTGTGTAGCATACATGAGTGTGTGAGTAGCCTCTATAGCTATGGCGGATCGTTTCTGATCTCGCACACACACAGTGCTGTGTGTGAACCTGTTGCCATGTATGACTTTTATGTTTGTCTAAATTCGTGGTAACTGATGTTTGGTCTGTTGATTTAAGCTCTTGCCTACCTGGTGAATAAATTTTTGTTATTTCTTTAAACTTGCGTGGTCTCTGTGACTCCTAATTCTTGCATTCTTTCTAGCCACATTAGGAGATGTGATTAAGGATGGACGCATTTGTTGCTCACATAGACGGCGTCAAACAGTACTTCAATGGTCTCAGACCCCTCATCTCATGATCAGTTTTGGTTGCTGTTGAGAATCTGTCACGTACAGGCTGCAATCAGATGTGATGCTCTTGAGCTGCCATCGTCACTCGTGGCTGCCCTAAGCGGGGTCGGTCAGTGTCAGTGTCTGTGTTCCATTCTCGGATAGACAGCATAGATCGTTGATTGTTGAACATAGATTGCTGAACGGTGACAGTGCAAATGACGCACCTCCTCTTGGCGGCTGAGATCTGCCCGTAACATGCCAAAGGCTCTTTTTCTCTCTCCTGTGTCACAAGCCGTTCCATTTTCTTGATGCAGTAACATTTTGTAAGTTTTTTTTGTTGGCTTTACGTAGGCTATTGACCACACCAAAAAGAACAAGTCAAGTGTCACTGCTCACAAAATGAACAGCTCAATGTTTGTTATTACTGAAGTGCTTGGCTCGTGCACGTGGTGCACGTCAGGATTACAATACCATGCACTTTTCTTTATTTCCTCTCTTGCCTCACTGGAAAAAACAATAAAAACCAATTGATTCTTTAATTTGCCGCAAATACAGTACATTCCCCAACGGTGCGTTTTTAATGGCGCTGAGTGTACATATATTTATATATATTATATATATATATATATATGACACACACAACTATATATTCATATTCATACACTGACTTGCCTAGATATGGTACGTAGTCTGCAACTGCACATGGTGTTGTTTACTAATATGTATATTCAGATGCAAGTACTTATTTGCATACTGTGTGTATATGTACGAACACCATGACACATACAGCTTCATTACATTTAGTAAATGAATACTCTGACATTGTAGATACATTTTCACTCATCAATTTGAATGGCGCCATATATTTGGATACATTAGGTGCACTATTGTGAATATACTGAGTATACTGAAACGTGTAGAATAAGCATAGATGCATTTTTTTTTTTTTGAATGGAGCTACTTGCCAAGACATAACGTGTCATAATGAATATAAACTGACCTGTAGCATTTTGTTTATTCAGAAGAACGCATTACCAATTTGTTTTTACGCATTATAATGATAGTCCATTAACATAAAAGTATTGAATATGCAGTATTTTAATCCTCATCAAGCTTCTTACTCCTAGTGCTTGTGTGTGATAAAGCTGGGCTTTTTTGTCGAGAAATATGAAGACATAGCTGTGTTTTCTGTCGTGTTTGGAATGGAAAGGACAGTGTTTGGCTCAGGAAAGCCGGTCAGGGGGCGGGTGAGAGGGCCTTTATGCTGGAGGGCACAGCTGCCGCTCATATTTTATCACTGCATTCCACCTGGATGCTTCGTCCCTTCCTTTCAGGGCCGTACCTGTGTTCTCCTTCCAGTCTGTCCTGCCATCTGCATTAAGGAAGAGGGCCTTGTCTTTCAAGGCTGAACAACACAAATCAAATTCTAAATTCAATTCAGTTAAATAATTTAAACAGTGAGAGCAGTGGTCAGTATTCTGAGTATGGACTGAATATTCCATAAAAAGTCACATTATCACTTACAAGGGTCTGATTTACCAAAACTTTTGGCATGTCGAAAGCCTTTTTGCATTCAAGGAAAATCTCTGACCAGTCTTTTTTCTTTCTTTATTTTTTGCACCAAGCTTTGGTTGCGTTATAATTTTTATATGCAAAGTTGAATATTTTTGCTTTTTTTTTATGCAGGGCTGGAGTGCAGAAAGACAGGAGTCCGGGACGCCTCCTGTTCTGATCTCAGTACTGAAACAAGCAGGGCAGGAAGCCCAAATTAAGCAGTCGTTTGCATTAATGAGAACTTAAGTGCTTGGATGTGATGAAAAGATGCCAGCTGGACTTGGGTTTCCCAAGAACAGACTCACATTTTGTTTTGCTCCATTAAAAATGTATTACAGTGTATATTTGTATGATCGTGAGAGAGAATAATGATGGCCTGCACCCTGCTTTGGCCTCATATCTCATTTTGCTTTGGCAACTGTTTCTCCATTTCTATTACTGTACAGTAGAGTCTTGTTTTCAGGTTCTATCTGGACAAGAAATAAATAAATAAAAACTAGCGGCTTGCTGGATCTCTCTGGCGTGGAAATGTGTCATAAGTCAAATTTCTTTTCCATGTGATCAGTTAAGCTCCTTGCTGCAAATGTTTTTCATGAATTAATTGCCTTGGACTGGATTATTTAAAAATAATTATTAATTAGATTCATTGTATATTTTCCACAGTTCTTTTAGTGTGCAAGCACGAAGGTGACAAGGAAGGGGGAATGTATGAAAGATTTCCATGCAAAAAGATCATACTAATTTCAACATACCAAGGCAATTTAATAAACTGAAAATTTAGTTTCAATGGGTTTTGCACTCTCAACTTGGTATATGTATCTATTGCTGTATAGCAGAATCGTTTCAAATAGGTTTCACATTGTACAACTTCAATTAGAGAAGAATGAAGACTGCATAGAATGAGTATAAAAATTGTAAACCTGCCTTTTAACTTGTATTCCAATTGTTAAGTAATGTTCTACCTTATGAACTTCATTTTTTTTTTCTAAATAAATAGCTATATTGAAATCCGAAGCCTGGAACACATTGCTGTGAAGCAGGGACAGGTGCATATTCTGCACAGTGTAACGTCTCTGTTACCTTAAATTATACTCAGTAATCGTTTTGGAACTAAGGACGCTCCTTTTAACGACACTCAGTACTCGATATGGAAATAAGGACACTAATTGTTAGAGTTTCGAAACCAGACTTTAAAGCCAGTGAAGCTTCAATTGATCTTAGACGTGCTCAATTGGGTTGAGATCGGGGAACATGGCTGGCTACTGCTAATGAGGCCCCCAAACTTTGTTCATTCTTGGACAATTTTTGCGTGATTTTGAGGCGCATTGTCATTCATGAAGATGAAGTTTGGGGTGTGTTCCTGGTACTGAGGGATGATGATGGGGTCAATGACATCTCGCAGGTAAGACTGTCCAGTAACTGGTCCATCAATGATGATGCCTGCCCAGACTGTAACACACCCTCCTCCAAACGGCTGTCTCGGGGCCATGTTGACCTCTGCGCTACGCACACCCTGACCATCTCCACCAGTGTTGATGGCCATCATTTCTGTGCAAGGTGACCCTAGATTCATCAGTGAACAGCACTGTGGACCGCTGCTGCATGTTCCAGCTAACGTGGTAACACACCCACTGGAGATAATCACGTCATTGCTGTGCTGTCCAAGGTGTCACCTGCAACGTTTGTCTAGCATTCAAGCCGAAGTGATGAAGTCGGCTGCGGATGGTCTGTCTAGACACCCTAGTGCCTCTCACATCTCGTAAAGGTCCTTGGAGTTGGGCAGCACTTGCATCACAATGTCTGTGAGCATAGGTTCTGAGGTACTGGCCGTCACCCTAATCAGTTACACATGGTGCTCCTCTGCTGGGTCGATCGTGCATGCCACCAGTGGCTCAATGATGTTCATACAGTATACTGTTGACACTCAGGGACATGGCAAGTTCAGTAGCGACATCAGACGGTGTGCTTCCAACCTTGAGACAGGTTATGGCCAGATTGCGCTGCTCCTCCGTCAATCATTGCCCTGCATTCACTGGTGAAAATACGATATACTGGTGTAGCTATATTCATCATGTTACATGTTTGTAGCCTTGATAAATAAAGCAGTAGCCGATTGACATGACTTTTGATTATTTAGTTCCCGAAGCAGTGACCCCAGCATGGCAGACAGACTGTATACACTGAGCACACTTCCCAGACATGACAAAACAAGGTGTGTCAGATACAATGGTCCAATCACATAAAAAGTCATTCAAGTAGAATGTATACCCTCAGAACATATCTTTTTTTTTTTACACAATCTGTTTTTTAAGTATTTTCAGTATTGAACAGATAAATGATAACAATAACAATATAAAAGATACAGTAACATTTGGGGAATGCAATAGTGACAAAGCAAAAATGCACGTAAAAACCAAAATAAGACCACGCAGTGCCCAGACTGGACAAGAACTAAGTAATACTAGAAGTGATGGCAAAATAAACAAAAATAATTTCAAAAATAAACTAATTAAAAAAAAATAATAATAAAATAAGATAAAATGAGAGAAAAACAATAATACAATCTTATAGATGGTCAGTCTGCTGCTCAATATATCACAAATATTGCGGGTAAGGTACCTGATCAGTCACTCAGGGGTCTCTCTGAAATCCAGTTCTTGTACATATTTAAAAAAGGGGTCCCATATCTTATTAAACTTTCTCAGGGAGCCATTTTTTATGCAACTAATTTTTTCCAGATTGACACAATTAAGGATTTCTTTTATCCACTCTGTATGTGATGGGGCTGTGGAGGATTTCCATTTGAACAGTATGAAGCGTTTGGCAAGAAGGGTGACAAAGGCAATAAAGGCTGCTTCTAGGGAGGAGAGTGGCACCGTAGGTAAGGGTACACCAAAAAGTGCAGTAATAGCATTAGGTTTAATCAGTTTCCCAGTAACTTTGGACATTGATCTGAAGATTTCCTCCCAATATGAATGCAGAGCAGGACAGGACCAAAACATATGAGCATGGCTCGCTAGAGCTTGATGACACCTATCACATGTTGGGTCCACATCTTTATAAATTCGAGAGAGCTTAACAGAACATATCTTTGTACACTCCAACATCTTTAACTTATTGTGAGTAGTGCATTTCTGGAGGCCAGAGTGACATCTGGGCCGAAAAATCTTTTGCTGAGAGTCCCAAACCTTCTGTTTATCCTTCACGATACAAGCAAGAATTTTCACACCACAACAATCCCATTAAGTACATTTGGTATTTGATCATTCTAAATCCTGTTAGATACTTGAATTTAGTTTTCATACAGAGCTTTTCCTTTCCAGGTTTTGGAAGGTCATTCCACCAGAGCCTTGTCCACTTTGCTGACACTATTTGTAGAAATAAAACACCCTCCACCATTAATGACATGGGAAGACGATTTACTCTGTCCAACGCTCTGAATTTTTTATGTTGCATGTTTGTTCTTACCTGAAGGACTCCATTTCTGATGCTGGTCACCAACTCCTGAACAACAAAGGCTTTAAAACAGATCCATCACTCCAAGAATGAACCACTTATGCAGTAATATTGAGTTAATGGGATCACAGATTTTACGAATGCAATCTATGCCAGGAAATGCAGCCTATACTAAATAAGTCCCATTACAAATCAAAAAATGACTCTGATAAAGAACAACCAAAGCCATTCACTGTCAGAACACAGTGTATAGTGTTTCAGTAACACCTACAGGCTATAAAAAATATATATATTTTTTGTGTGTGTGTGTGAGTGTTTCCACTCACAGCACAGCAGTAGAGCAAGTGGTACATCAGCAGACAAGGTTACGAGATTATATTCCTTTTTTTCTGCTTGCCTAACCATGCCGCACTATTATAGATGGATATTTTTCCCCGACCTCAGAGCAAGCAGCTGGCAGCTGGTAAGGGCCTAATGCCTTTGTCTGGAGGCCTGAAAGCAGTCTTCCATTTTACAGTCAGCAAATATGTGTGTTTTTCCAGTGAAAACGCTCTCTAACTGAGCTGAGCCTGTAACCTTGGGCTCATTCTTTTTGAATGTACTTGATATACACCAACCTTAAGTAAACATGGCCCCTTTAAGATGTACTTGAGGCCCCAATTCCACTTATCACAACATCATTTTTCATTCCAGCAGTGGCAGAAAGATTGATGTAGTTCCCAGGCACAGTCTTTTGCAGTCTGTTAATTGTCAATGTCATTTTGGAGTTGGGCTCAAATGGAGTTCGCATCGGCACAACACTACAGAGTGCAACTGCGTTCGCCTGGATGCTTGTGAAGTAATAACAGGTCTGGTCAGTACCACGAGAGGCATTTTGATATATGTTGCGCTATAGACCTGTGTCAGGCTCTCTGATATCTGGTCTGCTCTGGGCACATAATGCACATTAATATTAGGACTGTCCTTGTTATGTGTGACTTACTTTAACACACAGTCTGTTTGGACTAAGTGAAGCACTTTGATATTGCATACCGATTCAGTCATGAGAAGTACTTTGATAGTGTGTTTTGGTCATGTAAAGCATTATGATCTGTGATCTGTTCTGGTTATGTGAATAGCTTTAATATTTAGTCAGTTCTGGTCATTTGAACCATGAACCACTTTGATATCTCATCTGGACACATGATGCATTTGGATATCTGGTCTGCTGTGGTTATGTGAAGCACTTTAATACACAAACAGAATAGCTTCAGTCATATAAACCACTGATATCATGATGTAAAATTGGACTTGTGAGCAACACCATATCTGCTCCTGGTCATGGTCGCAGTAATTTGTGGTTTCTGGTCTCAACCTGGATTAGGCTCTGTGTCTTCCAGTTATGTCAAGCTTATTCTGGTGTTATCCTTCATTAGCAGTGGTGATTTTTGGTGTAAACTAACAGTTCTTGGTTGATGTGGAGTTTCAAATTTTTAAGCTTGGGCAGACCTGAATCAAACTTGCAGTGAGAATTAGCATAGACAGCTAAAGCGCATTTTACCCTTCTCTGACATTACTATTTCAGACACTTTGCCTGAGGGTATATTACAGTGTTTGTAGCTTTGAAAGCCAGCTGTATGGTTCAATCTCTGCACTCAGAAACATTGCTGTAAAAGTTGTCCTCATAGGAAAACCTTTCCTGTCCTTTATGAATCCCTATATGGTATTTATGAAATTTGCAAAAGCTCAGATCAAATTCAAAATGACCTTATATTTTTCATGAAATGGCACAATGTCTCACTTTCAACATCTGACATATTGTCCCTGTTCAATTGTGAATCAAATGTGGGTTTATGAGATTTGTAAATCATTGCATTTTGTTTATTATAATTTGCACAGCATCCCAACTTTTTTGGAATGAGGGTTGTAGATGCCAGCTGACACAAAGTGGTCAGTGCATTAATTTAGAACAGTGAACAGATAGTTTCACGGGAAGTACTTAGTAGGTGTCCATACATGCAGACTTAGCCTAGCTACACCCTGCAGCCAATCAGAATTGAAGGGTCCACTGGGAAAACAAGATTTTTTGAGATTTTGAGTAAGGCCTGCCATCTATATTCAGACTCTTGGTGCTTTCACTTTAGATCATCAGAACTCTGACAAAATGATCAGAGTCCAAAATATGCAGTCTTGAAATATCTGTGTACAATGACAAAACGATCGATGTCATTGCAAAACACGAATGACGAATGATCATAGTCAAGTCACATGACCTCAGGTAACCAATCAGCTTTGTTTTTCTGCAAGATAGTCACTTCTTGTTAATCTATTGTGTCATTGATGATTTACAATGAAAGAACAATCAAAGTCAAGGGCCATTAACTGCAGAATATGCAATATAGTCAGATATTTATCAGAAGGATACATTATGGAGATGACCAGACTTTATCAAGGTACATACTGCATACATGTGTAGCAACTAGTTTCAGTGTTGAGGTTCAGAAACTTTAAATGGCAATAACTCAAAAGAGCTGAAAAGTGACCTTGATCGTTTTCCCTGTGGAACCATCAAATGAGGGAACCCCCCAGACTATAGTGTAAAAATAGAAAATTACTTCTAGGGCTCAAATATAATATTGCTGTAAATTTGTGGTCAAACATAGTTTAACACTCAAACCACAATGTCAAGTTCTGTGTGGATTTTGTTGACAACAGCTCGGCCCAAACTTGAAAAAAAATGCTGAATTGACTCTTGAAAGGATGCAAGGAACAACTCATAACTCCTTTAGTTGATTTTATTTTCTTTCAGGGGTGAATGATTCAGTTGGATGGTAAGTATTAAGTAGCAGTGTGGGTAGTAGTAGGCTTTAGGCATTAAATGTTAGGAGTAGGCAATAGAGTAGAAAATAGGAAGTAGGTTGAAAACCTTAAAAATTAGAGCCCGTATTCACAAAGCATCTTATCTTACCGCTAAGAGTTCTCCTAAGTCGCGCTAAAACATTTTATGTGGGAGTAAAATCTTAAAAGTAATTGGCAAAGCAAATGAGATATACTTTTAGTTAAGAAAACTGATAACTCTTAGACTATGAGTAGCTCTGAGATAGGTTGGAGTAAATCTCAGTTGCGATGAATGACGTCAATTCTCATGCATGAGCCTTCTGACGATGAGCACGGTGATTGGTGATATGGCGACCGGGTGGCCCATTGAAAAAATATCCCACATAAAACCTGCGGAGGAAAAAATGAGAAGTAGTCCGAGCGGCTGGTCTGTCCCATGAAATAATAACACGTTGAGCGCTCCTGAAAATGCACTATGTGCAGTCCCCACATATCACGCTCTAGGCAAATAAACATAAATCGGAAAGAGATTGTTGTAAAAATGTCAATATTATAGAATGAAACAATAATGAAACGCGTCATTTGCCCTGATAATTGGCAACTTATTACCCAAAGAGAATATGTTGCGATCATTTAAATATCGGACCGTTCAAGTTTGTTTGCCCTAAACTGTCATGAATGAAGCATCAAAAAGGATGCGAAAGCCCAACTGGAGCCTTGACCAGTTGGTGCTTGAGCGATAACACGTAAACAAAGGGAAATTTGGCCCGGGGGTGAACAGCAAATCCAAGCGGTATGCGTGGGATAATATCAGCCTACAGATTAATGCTGCATTCCGCTCGGAGTCTCGGACGGCTGCGAGACGACCGCAAGAAGAGGGGGTATGGGCTGCAATCGCAGGGGCAGTCCTAGATTGCAGCCTATAAATGGGCTATCGTTCAAACAGGAAGGTTTATAATTTATAGCTTTCAATTTAAATATGCAAACAAAATATATGACAGAGGCTGGTATCATTATGATGACCTTTTAAATGTATCCCTCGCTCAATAGCCTAATAACATAATTCATGCATTGCAGGAGGAGGTACAGCACCAAAGCCACTGTCCCCGATAGCGTCAGCGGTGCACAGTGTCCTGGGATCCGAAAAGCATCACTGGCCTGCTAAGTGCAGCTGACCCAGCATTGCAACTAATGCTGGAGATGGAGGGGTAATATACCAATGCAATAATTCCAACACACGTTTTAATGACTTTAAGATAATTGAAAGATGGTAACATTCGTAACAAACCCAAAATATGCACATAAATGAGCTATCCTTCACATACAGGCTAACTTTCTCCCCCATAGGGCACAAGAGACTCAACAAGATGCTGCAAACCTTCCACTTGCTCTCCGATGCCCTCCTCCTCCTCACCGTGCTCCTCTGGCAGCCCCTCTGGCTGCTCCTCCTCCTCTTCCTCTTCTTGCTCCTCTTGCACCTCCTCCTGCCGCTCCTCTCGGTGCTTCTGCTCCAGCGGCTTCTCCCCCCAGCCCACCGCGCGCCGCTCCTCTCCTCCGACATCGTTATCATCATTACAGTTAAAATTTGCGTAGTTGCGATTGCGTTGAGCGCGTGGCTGTGATCGATCCAGAGTTTCCATTGTTTGTAACCACCTGAAAGCCATCAAAACGAAATACCGGTGCAAGTTAGTGCGGCTCAAGGGAGGTGTTCCCTGCACTCAACTTTCGCTCAGATAGGGATACTATTTCCAGTGTGAGTGAGGTCTCTGAAAGCAAATGAGTGTTAGGGCGACCTCTGACTCATTTAGTATAACCTGACACTAACTAAATTTTGGTACTTACTCACACTCAATTAGTGTGAGTGTCGTTTCTGAATAAAGGCCTCAGAGTTAGGGTAAGGATTAGGGTTAAGTTAAGGATGTGATGCTGTTACGATTAAAAAATTTTTTTTAAAAAGATTAAAAATTTTGAGCTCTTGTCAGTCTTTCCCTAAGGAGTTTATGTACATACTGTATGTAAATAAATAATGTTTGAATGATTTTCATTTTTTCCTCTGCCTCCTTAAAGGACTGTTTCACACTGTAAAACAAGAACATAACATTTTACATTGGCAAAAAAAATTGGCCGGGCTGATTAAACTTATAAATATAAATAAAACTGTATTCCACTTAATTGTCAATCTGAAAACTTTGGCACAGACCTCGTATTCACCTCTCCCTGAAGTTTTACTGAAGTAAATTGAAGCCCATATCGTGCCCATAAAAAAACAACAGTAACAGCACAAGCTTTAGGAAGAAACTGTAGATCTAATGTATATTTATATTTATATATAGCACTATGGTGCACACTTCAGTTACCTGGCGCCAATTCAAGTTTTGATGAATCATAATTTTACTTAAGTTTTCAGTAATTAATGTTCCCTAAATCATGTTTACTTATAATTAACCCTGACTATTGAATGTATTGAATGTTGTATGTAATGAATTAGCTTAGCTTTCCCTATGCATCTAATCAGTCAGTACAGGGTTTTTTTTTCCTGCAACAAAAGATAAAATGGAACAGTGTCCCATGCTTTTTTTGTTAAAGATACCAGCCCTTGACCTTCAACCTGTGTAAGGGGACTTGCGCAGCTATATCTACAGCTCAAAATATATTACATTTAGCATGTAAAACTTTTCAAAATGTTTGTAAAGTCACCGAATGCTCTGTATGTGAGAGCAGGGTAAGTTCTCACACTATCTTCATCACCAGAGGCACTCTCTCAAACATCAAATAGGGTGCAGTTCCATCAACACCCTGTTTGCATGTGGTCAAAGTCACAGTAATCTGGGATGAGAAGAGTTCTTATTTTTCACCTTCAAAAGGGGAAAGAAAATAGCACTTTACATTTTCAGTCACGAAAATATAATTTCTACTCCATAAAGGAGAGTCTTTTAATAGTTTAGCTGCAGACTTATGTCAGGTTAACCATATGATAGCCAAAATTGGTAGAATTGCCAGTTTATGGTTGATTTTTTTCAATGGCTTTGGGGCACATTTGTCAATTTCACATGTGAGAATGCAAGTTTTACGTGTGATTTTCTCATAAGGATAATGCCATGAGTGGGCCTGAATGCTTGGATGACTTTCTCTGGTGTGCACAAAAGAACACCGCATCACTTCCTGAGAGGAGCAGAGACATAATTGATATTCAAAGGATAGTTTATCACAGTAAACAGAGCAGCGAGTGCAATAACATCATCTATATAGCTGGCAGAACCATTTGAGATAATGGCAAATTGTTTATGCGCCACCACAGTTTTCATCAAGGGTGACGTTTCCTTTTTTTCATCCTTTTCCCACCTTAACCACCTTTAATACCAAACCTATCATCTAGCATTGACTGAGACATCCACTTGCTCGGCAAAGTATTTAGATTAATACACCAGGCACAGTACTCCTTCCCAGCTGAAGCTCTGCCAGAGCTAGACAGAATACAAATGTTCATATCTACCTGTTGGGGATAAATTCAGCATTGTGGAAAAGATGATAAAATGTAGGGGAAATGGCTGGCACCCTGTGGCACTGGGCTTATTTCAGGCCCGGTGTTAAAATGTCATGGAAACTGTAAAATGGCTGATGTACGTGTTGCTAAAGAGTATGAATCACTTAGTCCATCACTGAGCAATGAGAGGCAGCGTTAATCTCAACCCGTGCGACAGTTTCTGTTAATCTTGCCCCATGTGAAAGTTGTGACAGTGTGGCTGGTGATAGCTTGATAAACTCCTGCACTTACATAAGCAGGGGGGGTGCATTTGAGGTAGAAACCCTATATCAGTCAGTTTTGCTCTGAATTGAAAAATAAATGAAACATTTGTGGCACAATTATTTATCCCACACTCTCATAGAAACAGACATATGTATGCATGTTTATACACAAACACACATGTACATACACACCCTTATACAGGTGCATTCACATGCACACACACACACCACAGGTATATAAATTCGTATATATTCAAGTTTTCTCTGCACTTAAATTGAAAACTACATGATAAACACATTAAGCCTTGTTGAGAATGGAAAACACTTCACATTCACCAAATACACATGTAGGAATCATTTGAGAGTCTGAGAATGTCCTTAGAGGATGTGTGGCTGGAAATAAACTCCCAGCATCCTCTGCTGCCCCGTTGCACCAGAGCTGCTCATTTTGTCAATGCGTGCAGAATGCTAAAGCTAGTGGCCTGGTCAACCAGACATGCATTATGTCTCTCCACAGACATTAAAAAAAAACTTAGAACATTTAAAAATACTTCTTTATCCTGCCTTTGACAGAGAGGCAGTTTCATTCAGATGGACAGGCCCTTTAAGAGAGATGAAAATTTAGATTGTGCAGGAAGAGGGGATTTGAAAGGTGATGTGGGCGTTCTATCACTGTGGATTAAATGAGTGGCCATCACCCTTTGCAGGAACCATGGTTGCCTAAATTTTCTTGTCATCAATTATTTTCCAAATCCAAGAGGTACGACCCAAGATAGCCTTTGTCCCTTTTTGATAAACTGACTGATGAACACTGTTAAAATGCGCATGCATGGTACAGTACCCAGAGATGCCAAGTCTCACGCATTTGGCGTAGGTCTTATGCATTTTTTAGGCTTATTCACCATAGTCCGTAATTATTCATTGAATGCTTAATGAGATTCTCATGCGGAATTAAAATCCTTGTGCATCGAAGGTTCCGTTTCACTTGCGTAAAGGTGCACCTCACCACAAGTAACATGGAAAACGATTATGACTCCGGACTTCCCGTGCTTCTCTTTACTCAGGGATTCATGTGTTTCATGATCGTTTAAATTGTTTTGATGAAATAACACCATTTGAAATGTTTTTATGCAATTCCATTGCTTTTAATCCCTCAG
Organism: Gymnothorax reevesii; assembly: GCA_029721435.1. Lineage (NCBI taxonomy): Eukaryota > Metazoa > Chordata > Actinopteri > Anguilliformes > Muraenidae > Gymnothorax > Gymnothorax reevesii. The sequence goes on along the minus strand of CM056574.1, from coordinate 22,018,815 downwards.
TAAAGTCAAGCCTGAGAATTCCCGAGTCATAATCGATTTCAGTTTCATTAGTGGGGAAATCCACCGTAATGCACGTGAAACTGATTAACTTGAAGCACAATGACTTCAATTCCCTGAGTGAATTTCTTCAGTGCGGGTTGATTGACGGCGCAGAAACGTGAATGCCACTAAGAGGAGAAACTCACGCCTAAGACGTAGGCCTTGGCATCTCTGCAGTACCTGCTTACATGAATGGGGGGTGCGGTGCCGAGTTTAAATTCTAATCTCTGCCGACACTGTCCTCTTAACACTGCAAATCAAGTTTCTTTATGGCATAGTTCGCAACAAAGCAGGTGCAAAAAAAGTTAAACAGCTGATCTAGAGAGAATAAGCTGAGTAGGTATTTAAACTAACTAACTGACTACATTGGATTAGGAAACATTATACCCAGGGGGATCGTGAAGCAGAGGGAGAACTCTGATTGGCTCTAACACTCCATAGACAGCGAGCCGCTCTGATCCGGATCCCCATTAGCTCCTGCAGATTTGGGCCACATCCGGTACATAATCTGCACAGAGTCAGCTGCAATCTGGTTACATGGAGCTTTTCATCAACAAAATGCCACTTGTGTGCACTGCCATGGTCAGTGAGTATATTATCTGTTTTGACCATGGCTTGTATTCATTTTAAGAGTAGTATGGTTAAATCTTAAATTCTCTTTGGTTTCAATTTTAAAGCACTTTATATCGCAATATTATGGCTGAGTTGACGCTGTTGTGAGTGTCGACACAGGTAATGTTATAATGCTATGAAGCAAGTGGCAAAGAAGTTTAAAGTGTGTTTTGTAAAAGCATTGCAGTTTCTCAAAAATGGCCTTGTTTTTAATTCACATCGCAATTTAAGCCAAATTTATCGTAATTATTATAAATGATGCTGAAGCTCTGCCTCCTATCACGTCATCATGAGGTCAAAATGAAGATTCTGGAATTGCAAAATTTATCTGTACCTTTAGCTTAGACCAGTGGTTCTCAAACTCGTTCCTGCCGCCCCACTGTGTGCTGGATTTTGTTACAACCACAACTACAATCTTAGACTTTTAACAAGGTGTCAATAATCAGCTGCATTCCATGTTTAGAACAGCTATTTAGCATCTTTAGCTACATTTTTATGGACATAACTACTGTGCCATGAACAATAAAAACCCCCAAACATATTAATGCTTATTTTTCCATATCTTCCTAAGACCTGGCAATTTATTTTTGTCCTCGTCGGGGGACATAGCACTGAGGCCTCTATTTTAAATACCATGCATGTAGCCTGTTTGACTCCTAATTTACTGTGACATCCTGTACATCCTGGGCTTTCCAGAGAAATCTCATAAAAGGGTGTCTGTCCAACAGATCACATGATCTGTCTTTGAAAATTGGCAGGAATCATAACAAGCACCTTCTATGGTGGTACGGGAGGTAATTGATCAAATTTATACAAATGTAACATTTGTATTGTTAATAATGCTTTTGTTTTTTATGCATGAAAGCTTAAACAATATAATTACCAAGATTTTAGAGGTGTATGTTCATTTTAAACCTTTTAAAATACACTTTTTTGTTGATGCCCTTTGTAGGGGACAGTGGGACCATTTCGCATGTTTAAGGAAACAGAGCACTGAGTGAGGCAGAAAGGATTCTGATGGCAATCATTGAGGGAGAGGCAGACATTGAGCTATCAGGAGATGATGTACAAACTCCAATCCCAATGAAGTTGGGACATTGTGTAAAACATAAATAAAAACAGAATACAATGATTTCAAATCCTTTCCAAGCTATATTCAATTGAGTACACTACAAAGACAAGATATTTAATGTTCAAGCTGATAAACTTTATTGTTTTTTTAACTCATTTTGAATTTGATGCGTGCAACATATTCCAGAAAAGCTGGGACAGGGGCATGTTTACCCCTGTGTTACATCACCTTTCCTTTTAACAACACCCAAAACGCGTTTGGGAACTGAGGACGCTAATTGTTGAAGCTTTGAAGGTGGAATTCTTTCCCATTCTTGCTTGATGTGCAACTTCAGTTGTTCAACACTCTGAGGTCTCCATTGTTGTATTTTGCACTTCATAATGGGCCACACATTTTCAATGGGAGACAGGTCTCGACTGCAGACAGGCCAGTCTATTACCAGCACTCTTTTATTACTAAGCCATGCTGTTGTAGCATGCGCAGAATTTGGCTTGACATTGTCTTGCTGAAATGAGCAGGGACGTCCCTGAAAAAGACATCACTTGAACGGTGGCATATATTGCTCCAAAACCTGTTTGTACCTTTCAACATTAATGGTGCCTTCACAAGTTACCCATGCCATGGGCACTAACACAACCCTATACCACCACAGATGCTGGCTTTTAAACTCGGCGCTGATAAAAATCTGGATGGTCCTTTTAATCTTTAGCCCAGATTACACGACGTTCATGATTTCCAAAAACAATTTGAAATGTGGACTCACATTTAAGACCACAGCACACTTTTCCACTTTGTGTCAGTCCATTTCAGATGACCTTGGGCCCAGAGAAGCCGGCAGCACTTCTGGGTGTTGATATATGGCTTTCGATTTGCATGGTTGACTTTAAACTGTGTTAACTGTGTTAACTGACAATGGCTTTCCGCAGTGTTTCTGAGCCCACATGGTAATCTCCATTACAGAATGTCGTCGGTCTTTAATGCAGTGCAACTGACGGTCACAGGCATTCGGTGTTGGTTTATGGCCTTGCCGCTCACATGTAGAGATTTTTCCTGATTCTCTGCATCTTTTGATGATATTATGGACTGTATATGATGAAATCCCATTTTGTTGCCCCATCCCAGCTTTTTTGCAACATGTTGCAGGCATAAAATTCAAAATGAGTGAATATTTAAAAAAAAAACAATAAAGTTTATCAGTTTGAACATTAAATATCTTGTCTTTGTAGTGTACTTAACTGAATGGCTTTTTTGATGGCTTTGAATGTATTTTTTGCATTGAAAGAATCCAAATGTCCCCTACATGTGATAAAAAATAAATAATATTTTTGGGGGAAAAAATCATTGTAACATGTTTCTAATGTCTGAATTACTGGAGTTATGTAAAAGAAATCAAAATTTTAAAATCTTTTTTCTTCCGGGAGAAAATCAGTAAGCTTCTAATTGGGTTGCTGAACACACATACTTTGAATTCTTTCAAAATAATTTTCCTGAACTTAATAATATGAACATGAAATGAAACAGGTGTGACTTTACTGTTTGGCAAATAAATTATTAGTTTTTGCAACCATATGTTGACAGTTTCACCGATGAGGAAATGAGGAACAAGTGATTGTTTACGTTGATTAAGGGTTTGGTCAAATTGTTTCCCTCTGCCGTTATTCATACTGGCTTCCAACATACACTTCCTGACAAAAGTATTAGGACGTCACTATTTATGTGTGTGATTTTCTTACAGTGCAGTTGAAAATAGTGAATGTATCATATTTGGAAATAGTTGTGTATTCAAATAAAAATACAGACCCCATTTTGGATACACCAAACTGAATTATTCTAAGTCTTGACCCTCCTTTTATAGAGAATCAAAATCACCCCATGTGCCACACCTGATCATATTGATTGAACTAATAGTAGCCGTGGTCTTCAATTATAACAAAGACACAATTCCAAACTTGTTAATTTGAAGATTACCATCTTGCAAGCACTATTTATTATAATATCTCTTATTTATTACAGACCCAAAGTGAGAGTTTCTATGCAGAGAAAAAATATGCCAATTTGTATGTCTGTAGCATCCCCAAATGTTCAAATAATGTTCTGTGATGTTTACATGTACATTTTAGGACACCATTAAATTCCTACAACGCTCACATGTGTAATATAGCACGTACATCAAAGGTTGAGTGAGAATGAGGATCGTCCTAATACTTTTGTCAGGTAGTGTATCTCATTGTGGATATATAATTTTAATTCTTCATGGCATGTGCAGATTTGTCAAATGTGGCTGAAGAGGACAATGAAATGCTCAAAACATGAATGCACCTAATTAAGGCAAATCAACAGCTTGTTTAAGTTACGATTGCACTGTGGTCAGAACAAAAATAAACATACACAGTGGACAGAGTTTGAGAACCGCTGGCTTAAACCAAGAGTAATTTCTGTGTTAGAAATAATACTTGTGTCCTTGTTGAGGGAGGCCTGGGTGGATGTTGACATATTTCTGTCATTATTAAAATAAAATTTTTTATTACTGTATGTCTGTGCAAATATAGCAGGTAATATGGTTCAAGTAAGAGTCATTTACTTACTATTCAAAGACAGTGCATAGACTCGATTGATTACCAGAACATTAAAGGCATGTGTTTCTTTAAGCATGGAACGGACAGATCTAACCGGAAAATTAATGTTAGGAAGTTGGAGCTGTGCTACAAATGCAAACATCATTGTTACCTAGGACTCAGGTTTCTCCCCAACGAGTCTGTGAACAAATAAAAACAAGAAGACACTGTCATCAATATCCCTTGCCTCCAAAGAATCCCTGTCAGTCAGAAATAAGTGAAATTACAGGCTTAAACACCATACATAGATGCAGTGCATCACTCTTGTAACAGCAAACTGTTTTAAACTGTTTTTATTGTAAACCTGTCCCCATTAGTGTCACAACATACTCAGGCCCTAAGTAGGATCAAGGGCCATAACTTGGCTAAAAAAAGAGAATGTAACAGAGCTGATTTTAGAGCTCATTCAAGACGACAGTCCTACAGAAAAAAAAACTGCAAGTTCAATCGATGGCACCAAAGTGGCTTCTGAGAAAACTCGCTACCACTGAAGCCTGCATGCACATCAGTCCAAACCCATCCAGAAGGGCCATAATTGTGAAAATAAATGTAATTCAATAACAGTTGTCAAACCCAATCAAGGACATGACTAGTAACATATATGCAGTATATGCAAAATTTCATTCATTCTAGGCAAACTAGTTTGATTTAAAAAATAAAAAAAAAACAACTTGTCCCTATCCAGATGGACAATTGGACTGATGGAAAAATGCCATTGCAATATACCCAGTTCCACTTATTGCAGGGGTTCATGAAGACTCATGAATATTGCCAATAACCCAGATTTGGGTTAAATAAATTGTGTTCGATGTAACAAACTGTGGTCAAGACGAGTCAAATATCAGAAACTGCAACCATATTAAAATAGTGGTGCTAAAGTGGTGTCAGATTGTCATTCAGATCGCAGATCATTCTAGTATTGACCTCAGCTCTTTTGGACAAACTAGCTTTCTCCTCATCAACAGCACTACAGAACTGTTTGGTTGATTTGAAATGCATCTCCTGATGCGCTTTCACAGAGGGGTCAGCGCACTGTCGTGTCTCACTATTCATTCACACAAGGTGAAAAGGGCTGACAGAGAAATAGGTAAGTGGACTATAAACATATGCTCCTGAACATATCAGTCTCAACACTGCATTTGTCAGCTTGTTTTACCAATCTGCTGACAATTACCTCTGGCATAATATCCCTTGCATGAATTCATAATGTATAAAACATTAAATATGTAACAGTGATGGATTTATAATGCAGTAATGAATACTAAATGATTTATCTCAGCTGGAAAAAATCCTTCTTTGATCCATAGCTTTGACTGGATAATTGCAGAGAAAAGAAAGCTTTCTAAAGTGAGCCGTGTGCCCTTTGGGTCAAGTGTCATGGCTGTGAAGAGAAACTGGTTTTCTTTGTTTTTTTAGATAGCTAACAACAGTTATGTCATTTTGCAGAACAAGATGTGTTGTGTTCAAGATCTAGTTCTCAGCCGCCCCCCCATCTCCATCCTGGTGCGTCTAGGCGAAACCTCCCTTACTGATGCTTACTGTGTTGTCTAGGTCAATACTCGATTCTGATTGGCGGCAGGGCGTCCATTAATTCCCTGATATATATGGGCATTTACTAAGTAGATCTAGTCAAACTGTTCAGCTTTGTCAGGTCACCAGGAAAATGAAGCCTGCATGGCTAGACAAAAACTTATGATTTGCATGAAAATGTTAAATAATGGTCCTAATATTTCTTTCCTCTGGCAATGTGACCACAGCAGAAGCAGGCATTGTCTCCGTGGAGTCCAGTTACTCCAGATAATGGACACCTCATCAGGCATTATTCCGTCCTTATATTTCTTGGGGAGCACTGGGAACATCTCAACCACTATAGTGATAAGGAACTGGCCAATATTGTAAGAATCAATGGTGTGTTATCTTTATAATGTTCTGTTATATGCATGTTAATTTAATTAATTTATTTGACAAGGTCAGTGTGCATCCTGGTAAATGCACCTCAGTTAGCCCCTAAGACCTGAAGACTGTGGGCTACATTTTTTGGGAAGGCTTGATATATTCTTAATTCTCATTTTGAATGATTGAAAGATTAAACTGAATGACCTATGGCCTGCTTGGATGGGTTCTCAGAAATAACAAACGGATGTAATTAGTTCAGTTCTGATGCTGCATCTTTCCCAGTGGGATAAATGCAGCCAATCTTTCCTTTTTATGGGTTGAAAGAGTAGATAAATGTACTGGATGATGGCTGCATTCAGTGGTGTATAATTGGGATGAATACGCTTGTCAGCGCTTGTCCTTTCCAGCTGACTGCTGTGGCCGAGTAACAAAACATAACAAATTGGTCCAAGTGTTCATTATCTCTGGCTGCAGTCTGAGCATTGAGGAAACAGACTTTATTTAGCGTTCCTGCGTCTGAAGTGGCTAAGCATGTGCCAACTTCAGAGTTTTTTTTTTTTTGCAAATTCAGGATAATCAGATGTACTAGGAACTGGGAATTGTTTTTGTGTCAGTCAGTTTTATCTTATAAAATTCCTAAACTATGAGTTTTTATTTCAAAATCAGGGACTTTATCTTACTATTCTGAAGAATTAGAAAATGTATACTTTCATAATCAGTTCAAAAATTATAATATTTTCTAGTTCAGTTATTTCATGGATAATTAACAATAGTCATTTTGATGGGTTATTAATGAACTTTGAAACATTTCTGCAGTATTTTTTTAAAGTCATAGAATTATAATTGGTCAAGTAGTATATTAAGTTATATCTTACATTATACTTCGCTAGCCACCCTGCTAAAGCTTATACATAAATACAGAACCAACTAGAGGCACTCGTACAGTGCAAACCTCCGCCAAGGCAGCACAATCCAAATCTTCATGAGTGGGAGCAAAGTTGAGTTATCGCGTGTGATACGATTTCAAGATGGCTGAGTGGCGGCCATATTGTTCCACTGATCCCGGTGAAAATCAATACGATGTTAGAATCCTGATCTGCCTAACCACGTTTTGGTTATGATTCTGCCTTGTCTGCCATGTCCGATTATGATTCTGCTTTTCCCGATCACGAGTATTGTGTTTGCTGCCCTGGTTACGACTCGGATTTCGCCCTTTGGATTTTGATTTTTGGATTGTGGACTCTGTACCATTGCCTGCTGCTCTGCGGAGGTTTGTCCCCTTCCATAATAAAATCCAATTTTACAGCACTGCTTGGTTCCCACATCTGGTTCCAAATCGTTACCTCTCATAGGGTCCTTCCTTGATGTAATAGTAATGGACCCACAAAATTTCAGACGAATCTGTGCATTACATTTTGAGTTATGTTGGTCACAAACAGACAGGCGAACAAACGGGTGAAAACATTACCTTCGTTGGGCGGAGGTTATGAGTCGCAGGAAGTGATTCACACATCACTGCCTCCTCTCCAGTGCGATTGTAGCAACCTAGCTTTATTTAATTGCTTTTCAACTATTATCCTGGCTGCACAAATTCCATCCCTGATAACTCTCGCTTGCAAGGCAGTGCTTCAGTAATTGATTGCAAAGCAGACATGCAAAATCAGTTTTTTGAGGTGATTTTTTTTTGTGCTTCATTTCATTCCCTTGTCTGTTCGAGTGGCCGACACTGTAAATAAACTAACGGAATTAAACAGTTAAAATAACCAGGAAACAATGTGTCACTTTAACTGTGATTTACACTTGCCATACACGGAACTCTGTTGTAAGCTTATTGCAAAATTACAGTTAAAATAACTGGCAAAAAAATGAAAGTTTATAACAGTGTAAAAGCCCAGGCACATTTGTCCATCAAACCCGAGAGGCGATTGATGGCCATTTCTCTAGACCAGCAATAAATCATTCCCATCATCATGGAAAAACAAAAGGTCCACCAACAAATTGATGAGAGTTTTTATTTGGCGCTGCGACATTCTTCTGGGTCCAAGCCATGCAGTTCAAATAGTAGACCGATCGCAGCGTAAGGACAGACCGGCTCTGACATCCCCTGCTATTCCCATCCTTCCAGTTCAGTTCAATACACACAGCTGACAATTAAAACTCCAAAGCAAAAATTGCCAATCACATTGCACGGCTACCATACGGTGGCATCGTAACCTTGGCTTGCGAACTGACGGAGGGCTGGAGGGCCTCTGGAAGAAGGACATGATGGATAAAACAGAAACGGGAGCACCTGTTTCCTCACACCATTTGAAAAGTAAGTTTATAGATTATTTTCATAATATAGCTTATCTGGACCTCTATTGCTACATCGGAAATTTAGAAATATGACCAGAGTTTTTTTTTTCCTTTCGGGTGACATTGACATTAACCTTGACCCCCCCCCCAACAGACAAAACACTGACAGACATTCAAAAAAAAAAAAAAAAAAAAAGCAATAACACACACTATGGAAAACCGTACCCTGTCCCCTTCTGGCTGGGTGAATATCTGTCATACCTGAGAATGTTTGTTCTCAAATGCTTCCTCTGACACTGGGATCGGTTCATACGGACCACTTGAAAATAGCAGCTCTCTCCATCTGTCATGTTGCTGATTTTCTGTCCGTTTTGGCTGTCAATTTACATGAGCCATAAAATCACAGTGATTCTTTAAGTCAAGGCAGTCGACAGTAGCTTTTGAAGACATTAAGCTGCTGAGCTGGAATCCTGAAGTTTATTTACATCTGGAATGTTTGTGATTACTGACATCGCGTTTTTAAAGCTGCCCACCCTCATGGACAGGAGTGTTTTTCAGAATGCTGTCAGCGAAATCATTCTTTGTATCGAAATAGAAGAGGCGACAGCTAAAGACAAGTAGCAGTGAAGATTTTTTTCTGCGTGGATAAGCTCTTTTATAAATGACGGGCTGTAAGCTAAGCATCAGCAGAGATTATGCTCTTAGTTGTGCATATTTATCTCTGCCGAAGAGGTTTTGTTTTTCCGTCGTTTTGTGGGTAGGTATGTTTGCCAGCAACATAACAGGAAAAGTTATGGGCAGATTTTAATGAAATTATTATAGGTGTGTCTTAGCCTTAGTTTCAAGTGATTTCACTTATATTCATATTCTGGATCCAGGATTTTTTTAAAAATTTCACTTGTGTAGTTGTAAATGAAGCTACTTGTGTCCCAGACATGTGGGGGGCTGTTGGGCCTTGGGTGAGGTATGTGGTCTCTAAATGCTCGGGTTCTATTTTATTCTCCAAACATTCATAGATTTCACCCGCGCGACTTTAAGCCCTGCCAACTCTTCATCAGCTGGCTCAAGAAAGCCCACTACTTGGAATCATTAAGGTTGGATCCTTAATGCCGCAAATGGCAATTGTAAACTGAAATTACACACAAGCTATAAAGCCTCATCATATATTGAAAAATTTTATAAGTTTGGCTCCATCTGAACAGGAAATCTACTTTAGCTGAGCGTTTGAGCTTCCACCAGCAGACAGCGGGACATGGATGGAAGGTTTTGGTTTCAATTTAGTGTGCAATAATCATATATTCCCTGTATTACATTTCATACAAAGCGGTCTGGGGGTACAATACAACTCCAATGAAATCCTGCTTGAGTGAATAATATGAAATCTTGTATGCGGATAAGTTACAATAATACACTTTAAATGATGTGGGGGTAGTCCATATTCAGAATTTAAGCCATTCAAGGCACTTTGAAGCACTGTTGCCATCCACTCTTCTAACAGGGATCAACTCCATCTCTAAGGCCAGTGCCTTGGTCTAGAGCTGTGGTGTGACCCAACATGCCCTTCTTTCCATGTGAAAAATGCAGTAATGGATTGTGAAGAAATGCACAATGTGGCAAAGTCTCAGTCTAAACTAAAATGCAGCTATTGGGACGTTGTGCTCTCAGTGCCCAGATTAGAAAAACATTTCTAATATGCAGTGAAATAAGCTATTGGGCAGGTTGGGCATTGATAGTAAGGCATAGCAAAAAACGTTATCAGAATTATCCTTGGTAGTGACCGGAGATCATATTAAACTGCTTACCTGATCTCAGCTATGATACTGTTTTCCAGGCCTAAACGTCATTAAAATATGCAAGTAGCTTGATTCTGTGAGGGGGGACTGGGACGGGGGCCCAGACGTGATACAGCATAGGGTTTCTAAAAGCCACCCGCGAAACGCGAGTGACCGCTAACAGGGAAAATGGTAACGCAAAGGAGCGTAACTCCCCTGCGCTTCCGCCTATCGAAAACAACCCAGAAAAGGTGGGCGAAAATCCTCCCAGAAAATCAGAGCCTTCTTGTAAGAGAGAGTAACCACTCTCTCCAACTGGAACAGGAGGGAACCGACAGGTCTGCAAGCTGAGACAATGCTCCAACGAACAACACCTTCTGCAGGACCGAACGTAAGCTCTGACAAACAGAACAATAAATCAGATGGACAAACAATAAATATGACAGACAAACACCAAATCCTAACTCTTTCAAGGGGTTTCCTCCATCTAAACGCTAATGTTGTGATTCTGATTCTGCCATGTCATGTGATTCTGATTCTGCCAGGCCTTATGATTATGATCCTGCTTTGCCATATTTCTCACTGACCTTTGTGTATTTGGATTATTTGCTTATGTCTGACCACTCTCAGGATTATGTATTGTGATTTGGATATTTTAGTATTTATTCTTTGTTATTTTCCATGTTTTAGTTTTGACCATAGTTTATTCCATGCCATGTTTTTATTTTCCATGCATTGCACTTCATCTCCCCCTGTCTTGTCATTAGTCTTGTCTTTGCTCACAGCCCCAGTAATTCGTCTCACTCCTGCTGGTGATTTAATGGTTTCTGCTTTCAATCTTCCTTCCCCATCTCGTTAACTTCCTTCCCTTTTCTTTTTCTATATTACTAACACCTACTAACAGTTTGTTATTTTCGCTAGTTTACTAACCAACACTAACATTGTATATTAGACTAACTTACTTACGAGCACTCAGGATTGTATAGCTGCTTTTTCTAATTGACTAACGACCTCTCAGCATTCGCCCTGTTCTAGTTCTAGTCTCTTGCCTTCGCTCAATCTACTTTGCTGTGTTTCTTGCAGATTCTCTGCACCTCTCCAATCTCTGTTCTGCCACTCACTCTGTGCACTTGGAAATCCCTAACCGGATATGTTATTTTGTCTATAGGCTGTCCCATGATCCTTGTCCGCGTTTTGGCTTCTGCTAATTTCATGTGATTCGTTTCCTCCCAATGTGTTTCTCCCTTGTTAATCAGTCCCATTGCTTGAACCTGTGTTCCATCATCATGTGACCTCCCGGACATGTATATTAGATGTCTGTTCACAGCATTGCCCTGTCAGATCGTTCTCCTATGCTTACTTGTGCCACCTGGAAGGAAGAAGTGAGATAACAGGAGTCTCTCCCCTAGTCACTCACTTCAAGGTAGTAGCTCCCATGTGAATGGGAATTCATGAATTTCCTTGGACTTTGGGAGTGAAGTTTGGCATTCCAAGGTAAACATTACACAAAAACTTATTCTAATACATGTTAAGGGACAGCTATAGATAGTAGAGAGCATATAAATAATTCAAAATTTCGTGTGTTGAGTTCTGGAGGGGTGCTGATTTTTGGCTGTATTAGATCTGATACTCCTGGAATTAGAAGAAGTTCTGTTCAGCAATGTTTATTTTGCTATCACAAAACCTAATGATGAACAGTGGATCTGAATACTACCCTTCAATACTTTAAAAATATTACTGGGTCATATTTTTCCTATAATGATGTCTGTGTCTGGGCATTAAAGGGTTAAATTTGTCTGCTGACTTTATCCTATACCTCTGAGATACTGGTATCTGTATGCAGTTTACATTCAGTCCAATGAGGCCATGTTTGGCTCTTTTTCTTTATCTGTGAAATCCCATTGGGTATTTGGTACAAATGCATTTTTTGAGCGTCAGAGCAAATTGCCTTTCCATGAGAATTTCTTTCATCCAATTATTTTTTCTTTCTTCTGCTTCAATTTGTTTTTAATTTTCATCTATTTACGGGTAAATTGTAAGAATCTCTAAACAATTATTTTGTTTGATTTGTATAAAAGTTCCTGGGTTATCAAATAGGGGAGGCACAATGGTGACCAGCTAATTTTATACAAGGCTGAACTCTATAACTCTAATATGGTGACCCAATAAGACACACTATACCTTCAGGGGCAATGCCGCTCACCTTAATAACAAAGAGTTTGAAGCAAGAATACGCCATGCATGAGCTGCTAAATGTTAATTGTCAAAAAATTATCAGTATGCGGTAGGACACCCTAGAATCGCATTCACTTTTGATCTTTCGTTGAATAACTTCTGGTATATTGCTGGGATGTGTATTTAATCATGTTCGTGCGGGAGCTTGAAGAAAAGATGCACCTTCCTTGTCTATGTAGTAGATACATGTAGTACTACATGAGATACCGACGCATGGCTATGGCCTATTAGATCCCTGGACGTGTCCTGGAAATACCCCATGAAATAAAACCGAAGTGCACACAACACCTGCACCAATTTCATTTCATCCAATCAGATACCAATAACTGAATGCAGCACACTTTATTAGAAACAAAACTGAATCAATGAAAAGAAGATGCAATTTACTCTGACTCAAAAGGACAACAATATTCTGCCTGCGCTGTAAGCGCAGTTGTTCCCCTGGTGCAGAGTGCGAGGGGGATGTGACAATTGCTGGAACTACATTAGCACCCTGATTAAAAGTGCAGTGAGTGCTGCGACTAATGGTGCCACTGAAGGGATGCGTTGGCTTGGGGACCAACCATCTGTCATTGCTTGTGTTAGAAACTAACCACAATTCTGTTAGTCTTCTTCGTGTGTGCTGTACTGCAGCATCAAGATGGAGAACAGGCTCTGCTCAGTGTCTGTTTGGAGATGATTTCAGGGGAAATATTTCTGACTGACCACTACTGGGCGAGATGGAGATTTGGGATGAGAATGTGCTTGAAAGAGCTGCAACACCTGCAAAAATATATGATAATGCCCCACGAAACATCATAAACTTTAAACATAATACGTTTATACGTATATGCAACATTTGGAGTACTAACCTGCAATTCCCCCAACTTTTCACGACAACCAGCAAGGTAAAGAGGGGGTGGTCCAGTTGTCCAAGGACAAGTTCAGTAAGGCGAGAGGTCCAAACAATGTCAACCCAGGGCGCTAAAGGTGTGTGCTGGGCCATTAGCAGGAGTACCCCAGCTGCTTTTCAATCTCTCCCTGAGGCTGAAGAAAGTGTCACTACTCTCGAAGATGTCCTGCATTGTTTTAGAACAAAAGCAATCAAGTCCCAGCGCTCTCAATGACTAGAGGCCTGTGTTGTTGACGTCACGTCATCAAGACCTCAAGATAAAGCACCGTAGTGCCGTAGGCCCCCAGTAACTGACTTCCTGCATCCTCTTCAGTTTGGTTAACAGACCTACGTCAGCATGGAGGGGGCCATTATGAACCTGCTTTTGCCATACTTCCACCTGGTGTGGCCAAGAGGTAAGTTGAGAGTCATGTTCTTAGACTTTCCTACGCCTTCAATGCCATCCGGACCCCGCTGCCAACTGGGAAGCTCTCAGTAGACGACAATGTGGTGGTATGGATAGCAGAGTACCTTACTGACTGACTGCAATTAGTCTGCCTGTAGAACTACAGATCAGATGTAGTCACAAGCAGTATACGCACCCCTGAGTATACCATTCTGTAATTCTTTCTCTTCACTCTCTTTTTTTTTCTTTTTCTCTTCACTCTCTTAACGGTGCTCTAAGCACGGTTGGGTGATGAGAGCCAGCTCGCCCCTCACTCCTCCTTTCTCCCTCCCTCCCCTTCTCCCCCTCCTGTACTTCTTGGAACCGTGAAACCCTGAAAAAAAAAGCCAACCCCCCCCCCAATCCCACTTGTAGGTGATTGTTTAGCCTGGACCCTTCAGCCAAAGTTGTTTTTGTTGCAGGTTTTGGAGCTTGGGCTGTCCACAGGGACCACGCTTTTTTTTACAGCCTATTCAAGGGACAGGCAGCTAGCGGATCGCGATGTTTTCCGTATGCGACGAAAAAATTTTCTAGCTTAGAAACCGCGTAACAAGACGTAGAGAACCTTTAATGTCTGACTTTCATGTCTGCCCTGGAATATACTACCTGCAGAAGTCCTCTGACGACTCCTCTCTTCTTGGCTGTATCACGGTGGATAATGAGAAGTAGTACAGAGGACTGGTGGAGAGCTTTGGCTAGTATGATACCAACCACCTGCAGCTCATCATTGGGAAGATGAAGGAGCTGTTGGTGGACTTCCATTGAAGAAACAAGTTTCTAACCCCATCACCATCCTGGGGATGGACATTGAAATGGTAGCCTCCTACAGCTCCTGGGATTCCATCATCTGAACAGTTAACAGGACTGGACTACAGACACTTTGGCCCTCTACAGGAAATAAGCAAGCAGACTATTCTCTCTGATGAGCCTGAGTTCTTTCAATGTGTGCATTTGACTGCTGCAGGCGTTTTATCAATTTATAGTAGCCACCGTGCATTGGGGAGGAGACGTCAGAACACGCGGCTCTGACAGGTTTAACAAGCTGGTGATGAAGTTCCGGTGTTAAGCTTTAACTGGACAGTCTGGAGGTGACAGCTGAGAGAAGGAAGAAGACAAAGGTCAATGCTATACTGAAGAAACTGTCTCCTCCTTTCCACAGTGAGCTCAGGCTGTCGGGGTGCACTTTTAAGCACAGGTGAATCCCTTGTGGGCATTCCCTTGTGCCAGCAGCCATTAGACCACACAACATCATCTGGGACCAATACCACCAAACTGCGATGCATTCCAAAATGTTCTAAAAATATTTCATTGATATTGATTTCATATTATTGTAAATACTGTGAGTATATGTCTGTATATATTTCCTTTATTCTTTACTCTATTTTATCAATCTTTTGTTGTATTTATCCTGCGGTATAAATGCTGCTGTAAAACCTGAATTTCTCAGTGGGGATTGCTGAAGTGTTATATTGTCTTTATCTTAATTGGGGTTTATTGAATTGTGGGACATTATGACGTTTGCGGGTGTTACAAGACTACTGTTAAGACTTAGGGAGGAGTCAGTCATATCGTAGTTGCCATTTTATGTTCAGGAGGTGGAGCTGGTGCTGGTGAAGTTTGATTGGCCGCCACTGAAGCATTTGTGAAAGCCTGCTGTTGTTGCGACACTGAAATAATGTTGAGCATCAGGAGCTGTTGCTTGCCTGTCAGCGAAGGGTGGAAAAATGAGTCTGAGTTTGAAAGAGGACCAACAGCAGATGAGAGCAGAGAGAGAGAGAGAACAGAAATTTCTTTTGTCAATGTCTTTGTATCAAAATGTCCCAACTGAAGAAATTAAAGCGGGTGATGACTCACCATGTGCAAAAACCAATATGTCGTGAAACCTAATAATGTCTACTACATGAGCCATACTCTTGATGAGACTATTCATCAGAAATTGTGTTTTGGCGTAGGATGAGGTGATGTCGCTATTAGCTGGCAAATGATGATGTGATGAAATTATTTCTCCACAAGGATGCAAAATTGGGTCCCTGCATACAGCTCTCAGAGCTATACTTGGTCTCATTTAAATAAAGATGCCCAAGTGAATAAAATAATCTTGGTCAAAATTTTTAACCACAAATAAATATTCTGCATTGAGAATTCAAATGAAATAATAATCAAACACTGTCATCAAACACTGAGGAGCATAGTAGGGTTCTAGGACATAAGAATTTTTAAAGAAACACTCAATAAATCCTAACCATAACGTCCTAAACTTAACCCTCAACCCATAACCCTAACCCTATCCCTGATGTACACCTTCAAGGGTCAATTCAGCTATCTTCATTAAGAAAAAGGGTTTTAGTAAAAAGAAAAAAAATTATATTTTAGGGAATTCCGGCAAGGGCTACACTACACATGATTGCCAGAACAGTAAGTTTTGGGGACCCCATGCGTCAAGAACCCCCATTTACAGAGGAGACAACATGCCGTCAGTGTTCTCAACCTATGGATCAGCAACCTAAACGGGGGTCATGGGGACTGTACAATGAGTGTGTAGTTTACCAGGTTAGACTAGCATGAGTATTTTTGGTCTTATCACTATCATTTACACTACAGGCCAAAAGTTTGGGGTCACCCTGAGAATTTAAATGGTGCACCAAGTGCAATGTGACCCCTTAGTGTTGGAGAAGGCATTGATACAGCATGCCATCTTGTTACAGAAAATTGTTCATGTCCTCGTGACATAAAATCATGTAACACAAAGGCATTGGAACTCAATTATAAAACATTGTGGTCAGTGATCAATCAGTCAAGACAGCTTTAAAATGTGGTCTGAGGTCTGGAATTCACCCAAAACCTATTGGCTTCCTATATTTTACGCACTGAAGTTATTTCATGTGCAAAAAATAAGGAGGGAACATTTGATGTGAGATTTTTTTTAAAAGTCTGAGGGTGGCCCCAAAAATAAAACATAAAAAAGATCAAGGACCAGTACTGTACTATGGGACCCAAAATGAACATTCAAAACAGCCACTGGAACGATCAATCCAAATAATTAAATGAAATATTAATAAAGCTGTTTTTCACCGCATCAAATCAAGGAGTCTGAATGTGCTTCACCCTTACAGACTGTTATAAACTGGAACCTTTTATGCCAGTTATTTTAACTGTAATTTTACAGTCAGTTTACAATGTATAACAGAGGTATTGAACTCAAATGTTTTGTGTAAACCGATTACCTTCCAAAAAAGTATGCTAACATAATGGTCTTGTGTATGCAGCACTTAAAAACGTAAAAAAAAACCCAAAATAACATTACCTTATTTTCTTTAAGTTTCTTCCACACAATTTAATTAAGAACAATTAAGGCCTATGCAATTTTTTGAGGTAATCAGTTTCCACAAAATGTTTGAGTTCACCACACGATTGGGGTTTACAGTGTACTCTTCAAATTTGATAAATGTAGTAATATGGTGCCATGGTCCCTTTAAACTCTATCTCCACTATTTAAAAAATTGATACATGGGGATGCCAATGAACAGTTTGAATAATTATTTATAACCACCCTTTTCATTGACTTGAACCCCACTGGAAAACCTAAATATCATTTCAGGACATCCCTCATGTACAACAAATGTGTAGGAGCTGTACTGACACTTAATATTCGGAAATCTACCCATTTTTGTAAATTGCAAGGACTCCTTATTCATCTAATTTCAGGCTGATAGAAAGTCATTTGATTTCGCTTCTCTTAAATCTCAAAACATGAGCACTGAAATGGAACATTTGTTTGTTGTTATACCTTTATTCCAGACTGTGAGTGTAGTATGGAGTTTATGTATGCAATATAAATTGCAGTATACATTTGTCAGGGGAAATTGTTTTTCATTTTCTTGTATTTCCTAAGATGCATGATGTTCAATAAGTATCATTGACATTCAGACTCACTAGCAAAATACTCCACCGAGTCAGAAGCTTTGCAGCTTCCTAAGTCTTCATAATCTTGAGTTGAATGAAATCAGAAACTGATTGATTTTGTATCATCATGCTTTCATATCATGCTTTTTATATCATCACATTGCATGAAGATTGTATTACATGGTATTTATTTGAAAGCAACAGACCAAACTCATCCTCTCGGATCGATTTAAACTTTACTCTCACTTGTTCATGATGATTGGCTCACCAAACCCAATAAAGCAGTGCAGGGTTTGACTGACATAAAAATCTACTTGTTTTTCTCAATCACACGTTCCGCTGACCAGTGAATCAATGAACACGAACTGCTCAAATTTTGCGTTAAGGCACCCTCCCATGTTCTGTGTCCCCATGTCTTATGCAGCGGCATCGATCTCCCCCAACCGTTTTGAATCACCACCACCGTTAATGATTTGGTACCACTGTCAACAAAGCACACAAGTTGTTGAAAGAAGTGCTGTTGTTTGCTCAATTGCTTGGATGGACACCTGCTGTATGTACTGACATATTTGGAAAACTGACTATTCAGCCCCCTCGTCCCTGCGTAACATGTAAAATGTACTGACAACATCCTTCAAAGTTCCATTTCACTTATTGTGTTGTGATGCAGATGTCAAATACTTCTCAACTGTGACAGGGAAATGGTAAACCATTCCTACATGAGACCTGGGCCACCAGAGATAATCATTAAAATGGGTAGAAAACATTTTTGATTTTGAGCGATTCATTTGCTTGGCTAATTAACCCATGTGCCTGACTGCGTGTGTCACCTAATTAAAATCTGGGGAATAGAGCAGGTAAGGAAATTACTTCCAGTGAAATATCCTTTTTGGAGCAAGAATTTTGCTTGTACTCGCGAGGGCAAGTGACCTCTTTTTTTTACAATATTCCCAGTGAGCAATTCACTCAAAAGCTGGCATAAATTAGTAGTAATTAAACATCAGACATGTTTCAGCCTGACTTCAGAATTTCACATATAAAATTGGTATGCTAGATGATAGATATGCTGGAAATGTCTAAATTTTCGCTATGACTCAGTCAGGTGGTCTCTTTTTTTCCACATTTTTGAGACAGTAAATACCTTCAATTTTACGCTACACAGCTGTCCAGGATCTTTTATACCCACATTTGTCACTGTTCACACTGCACAATGGCGCAAATGAACCAATAACGATGCAACAATGCGAGCACAAAAACCTCCACCAGGTAATAATGTGTCAGTCATAGTTAAAGACAGAGACCTCTATGTTTTGTTACCTCTCCTCCAAGTAAGTCATTTAGTCTGCATTTTCTGAGGTGATCCTCGATGTCTGCAGGTGCTTGAGCGTGTCTCCCATCGACATAATTAATAAGCCGAGCGCTTGGAATGTCTTGTCGTGGGCACCAGGTCGTGGGGGGTCACCTATTGCCTTTGCAGTGGGGCTGAAGATGAGGTCTGGGTGGGAGGGTGGTATGATTGGGTGGATGTACGTTGCAGAATGCCATGGAAAGGGCGGGGTTGGTAGCCATGGAAATTCTTCTTTGTGTTGAAACTCAAGTGGTCAGGGCCAGCTGAAGGAGAAGGGAGAGAGAGTGATAGTGCAGGCAGAGGTCCTCTCTGATCTGGGGGTAGAACCATGGATTAAGTAGACCACTATGGAGTGGAGCACCCTTGATCATGATGCTCACAGTTTGTGATTGGCTATGTGAGACCTACAGGTAAAATGAGCTGTCGAATAGCAAAATTAGGTGTGCTGACTTATCAGGTGTCACACATACGTTAGCCTCTGTAGCTATCCGTAGGGGGGGATTACCGTAGCCCAGACTACGTAGAATTACGTTCAAATACGCTCAACTTGATTAAAGTTACTTTACCATACTTTAATATACTTCAATGATAAACACGCTAGCCTAGAACACTGTAGTTAAACCTAGTGAGATGTACCGATAGCCGTAGTCTAACGTAGTAGCCCTTAGTTTCCCGTAGATTCACTCCAAATTTGTAGATTACGGGGTACGCTGCATTTGGGTTTGGAAGGCTACGGTTGTTACAACGATAAACTACATGTAGCTACATTAAACTTAGTTACTGCTACGTCAATAAAAATACCCGCTACCTTGGCTATTTTTTGAACATAGCCAACAGGTAAACCTCCGCGCACAGTTTTCTCATGTTAATTGCCAAGTTATTTTGACACATAGCCACGGATTGCTACGGTGCGCTACGTTAAGCTACAGAGGCTTCCACTACATTTAACTACGTTATTTAATGTATGTGTGACCACCTTTTTTAGAGTTGGTGAAAAAAGGATGGTAACTCTCCAGGAACTGGGCTGGAGACCACAGCTTTAGAATTTCTTTGAATTTTTTTTCCCCCCTGTGATTGCGCAGTAATATGGCCATAATGGTAGTAAGTGAGTGAGTGCCGATCCTTTCATACTAAAAATCTCAAGAATGGTACTAGTGGTAACTTCTAAGTTTGCAAATGAACAGACATAGTGTTGCAGATGAGCTAATTAAAATTAGGTTGAATCTGTGAGGTTGCATCATACTAAATTAAAACGCAAAAATTCACCGCATCGCACGGTCCTGTGCAATCCAGTAGGACAGCATGTTGCTTCCATCAGTTAACTTGCTAACCAATCTAGCCGGCATAGTAATAAAATTACTGTTTCAGTCAAAGCCTGATCAAGGATCAATTTCACTAATAAATATGCTAACGATGTGTGTTTTCTTTTTTTCCCTTCCCTGAAATCTCTCCAGTATTGTGAAAAGACACACATAGACACACACACACGTTTTTGTGTGTGTGTGCGTGCGTGAGGGTGTGTATGTGTGGTGTGTAGGATTTTACTGCTGCTATTAATTAGAAATTATGACATGCGATTGAGTGTCGATGTGTGAGAAGCAATTTATAGGGTGCAAAGGAAATGAATAACTGCCGTAGGTTGAAGGTGTGTCATATGATTTATGCTTTATGCCTCCCTCTTCGTTGGCTCTGCACCTTTCTCCTCCCTTACTGTATTGATACGCATATTCATCATTGTTTTCACGCTACAATAAAGCACCATCCATGATTCCCAAATTCGTCCGAAAATTAAACGGGTAAGGATTGCCGGAGGCTGATTTTTAAGTGCGTCCTTCGATGGCTAATGTATTCAGCGCCACTGAATTAAAAAATAAAGTTTTTCTTACAGCCTCTTGGTTGGAAAAGCACACTGCAGCTTTGGCTTGCTGCATGTACCAAGCGAACCATTCGCCCTAAAATGTTGACTGAGGGGCACCTGTTACTGGAGATAATTATCAGGAGCTTGCATCTCTAAATTAGAAGCTTGGAGAAGAAAATGTGTGGTGGCAGGAGGGGGGAAAGTTGTTTATACTGTATATATAGTTCTTTTTTATTTTTAACTTTAGGTCCTCCTGGGTTGTGCTTGTGACAGTCCTACACTGACTTTGCCACTGCAGACTGCAACTAGGAATCTTTGGGACGGAGCATAATTGGCCATTCTGTTGCTATGGTTCCACTCAGTCTCCTCCCATTTGGGAAACTCTTGCAGGAACTGCAGCAAACCAGTGGGTGGGCAGCTGGTGGATTATTCTTCCTGTTGTACAATTTTTTTTTAAATTGCACTTTTGCACTGAATTGTATTAACTTTTTTTTTTTCGCAACATATTCAGATAAATGACTCCTTAGTAAACTTTTTAATGAAGATTTGAGAGGGCTGCAAGGAATCAGTCATGAATGTCATTAACAGACTCTGGAAATGTTAAAAACATCAGCTTGAATTATTAAAAATTTGAAAATAGTTGCTTAAGGACATGAATCTCATTTGATATTTCCCAACATCCTGACTGTACCTGAGTAATGATTGTTTACGCTTCATCGGAACCAGGACGGCCGAGGAAAATGTGTGTCGGGAACACCACTGCGAAGAAGAAGAGGAGGCACCTCGTTGAGCTGTCTGCCAGAGCAGGTGTCCCACACCACCCTCTCCGTCTGCCAGTTCTCCATCTCAGCAGCGCTGCCTCATCTCTCTGGAGGCCTTCAGCTCCCACCCGACTGCAGCAGGCAGGCTGCAGGCTCCCTCTCAGGCAGTGACCCAAGGAAAGACCAGCCAGCTGAATCCTTTCATCCCTGGGCAAAGGTACCACAGTTTGGCAACAAGGCTTTTCTCATTGTGTATGTCCTCCACACGCACAACTGTACAAAAGGAGTGATCCCTCCACTGATACAGGCAGTGGCATCTGATATACCGAATATTTTAAACCTAAATACTCTCTCTGAAATGCATGTTTCACTCCAGGAAACAGGGTTGTCTAAAAAGAAATCCATAGTGAGAGGATATTACACTTTTTCCCCGCACAAGCCCGAAAAAGGCAAGGTGAATTTAATCATTATTATCACTGCAAAAGTAGAGGACATTTTGTTTTACCTTCTATCCGTAATTCCGTAACTTCGAAACAACGTCTTTTCCAGGCCATCATGGAAACTATTTAAAAATTGATACATGCTTAGTGGTGAACTGGAGCCTTTTGCTACTTTGGTGATTCCGGAATCTTGCGGGGGGGGGGGGGGGGCACATCCCAGTGCCTCACCTGCACATCACTCCAGTTTATTTATTTTCACAGGTAATGTCAGACAAAACTTATGTTTCTCTCCTCCGTACAAGATAATAACACCGATGAGATCATAACCTCTGTATACAAGATAAACTTTGGATCAGGCAGATTTTGCTGAAAATATCCCTTTGGCCTCTAGGGGTGATGTATGCCTATAATTTTTGTGGGATTTTTTTTTTTAAATAGCCTGGAGTCAATGAAAATCTTGGCTTTATTTTGTTTGATGTTGGCAGGGTTATAGATTGGCAATTGGTTTCATTATGACTTGCAGCAAACATTTTTCGGGAATTAGTAATACGACAGTGAATGCTATTGCTTGTCCTTGATTTGACTCAGTTTCCGGTGGCCCCTGCACCATCTGTCCTGTTGGAAATATCGCCAATGCATAAGCCAACACATTTGGTTACCAGGAAAAATTGTGATCAATAAGCTCAAAGGTGGCCCGCTCTACTTAGAGCCACAAATTACGACTCCAAATAAACAGATACAGCACAAATAAGCAGGCATTGTAATATGGATAAGTGGATAGACAGATGGACGGATGGACAGTTGGGTAAACAGACAGATTCAGTTATCTGAGCTCATAATCCCATTTAAGTGGCTGTGACTGTCACAAATAAATTTCTCAGGAAATGCTTGCTGAATCTCAGTTATCTCAATCCCAGTCAACATCACATCAAATAAAGGAAAGGCTTTAATTTTAAAAGAAATACTGAAAAAAAATCCTTCTCCATCATTATGGGCATGTAGTATCTAAGTAAAGCATGGAGGGCAAGGTGCCAATTTCAAGGTGCCAAGGTGCCAAAACAAAAAACAGGCACGAGGGCCAACGAAAAACTTGGCCCAAAGGGTTGCAAAAGACAAACTAAGGTAAGCTACACAGAGCTGAGAAACTAAATAGCAAAAACGGCAAGAACAAAAAACCACTGGAAACTCCAGGCAGAAATCCAAGAACTAAAATAAACAACAAGACTAGAACTAAGAACAAGGACTTGAACAGGGCTTGGAAACAAAACTTGGGACCATGAACTAGGAACAAGCTTGAGACACTGTCTGCCAGCCAACTTCCACCGCATCCAGATAAAGGCTTAGAAATCAGAACATGAGGGGCAACACCTGGAGAAGGAGAAACAAGAGGCATGGCAAGATCATGACATGGACAGAGATTGGATGACAAGACCTGCTCATTAAGAGAATGAGCGTGCTCAGCTTAAGTACCAATTAAGTATGCAGTTTGGAAGCAAGCATGAATGTTAAGAACAGAAAAGCACAGCAAGATCTTGAAATAGCAAAGCAGGAATCATGACAATAAACTCCCTGTCTAAATTAGTAATATTAGTAATGTGCCTATCTAAGAATTACACCACCCAGTGAATGTTAGTAAATGTTAGTAACTTAAAAACAGTTAATTGTCAATTAAGCTTAGACAGCCCCGAATCCAGCACAGCACAGAAGGAAGAGGGAAATACCAAAGCCAACCAGAGCTCTGAAATGTGCAACAACGAAGGCACGGGGCGGAACGCAGACAAGCGGTGGAGTGGCATGGCAGACCTGGCAAAAACAAAAACATGGAAAAGTAAAAACATGGACATGGAATGTGAAACATGAAATGTGTAATCCTAATACAAGAAACTGTTAAAACTGTGACATGAACATGAACTATGAAACTATGAAATCTTGAACATGAAACTGTTAAAACCATAAATGCTGTACTGTTCTGGCCAAAGGCCAGAACCCCGGAACACAACATCATTACCTTGTACAGTTGTACATAGGAGATATTATCTTGCAATACAAGGTATATATTGGCCAACATTACTTTTATCCATCCATCAATCCATTGTCCTCCGCTTATCCAGGGCCAGGTCGCAGGGGTAACAGACTAAGCAGAGCAGCTCAAGCGCTCCCCTCCCCAGCCACTTTCTCAAACTCCACCTGGGGAATCCCAAGCCATTCCCAGGCCAGCAGGGAGATATAGTCCCTCCAGCGTGTCCTGGGCCTGCCTCAGGGCCTCCTCCATGTTGGACATGCCTGGAAAAACTCTAAAGAGAAGTGTCCAGGAGGCATTCGGACAAGATGCCCAAACCACCTCAACTGACTCCTGTGGACGCGGAGGAGCAGCGATTCTACTCTGAGCCGCTCCCGGATGTCCGAACCCATATCTTATTCTCTCGGTCACTACCCAAAGCTCGTGACCATAGGTGAGGGTTGGAACGTATATCGACCAGTGAATCCAGAGCTTCACTTTTATTCTCAACTCCTTCTTCACCACAGCAGACCGGTACAATGCCCGCTTCACGGCAGAAGCTGCAGCGATCCGCCTGTCAATTCCACTTTTGGAAGGGATAAGGCTCTGTTGTTGCCCACACAAACACCCTCAAATCAACGCAAATAAGGAGCCTCTGTGCCACTGTAATTTTGGAATGCACTTCATTCAGTGATCAGATGAAGCATAATTCACAGTATTGATTACCACTGAATGTGCTGCCAGTGCAAGTTGTGGGGATCAGATCATTGCATGCAGGGTTCAAACTGAGATCCTCTCATTGAGAGCACGCCTGAGTCAGTGTGAACTGGATCTCCTGTGATTCTCCTTTCACAAAACCAAAGCGTCTCTGATCATCAGGTCATCACAGACATGAAGGAGGACCCCCGAAAGGGTTGATTTATTCATGATTCATCCTGTACGGATGAAGTCACGTGGCACACAGGCAGGGAACGCAGGCCAGAGGTGCCTGTTTGAAGGAGCTCTCTGCTCAGGCGAAATTTCTCAAATCCTTCTCAACCCCCACCTCGGCCCTTTGAGCCAGGGCTCCATTGATTTCACGTCACGCTGCTCGAACCCTACACAGGCGAGGTTGAGCTGGGCAACGAGCGCTGCGTGGGCGGACTCCGGCAGCTGCCTGTGTCTCGATTGCGCGCGGTCTCTCATTCTCTCCCCGCTGCTGCGGTTCGAGAATATTTTCTGGCAAATTTAGAAGATCCAATGGAATTCAAAAAACTCTGGATGTTTCAAATGATATCTGAAGATCACAGCTACTAAGCCCACGAAACTGTTAGCATGTTTTCTAACACTTCTACATAGGCAGAGTTGGAAATAAATAAAAGCATAGGCTACTGTTCAGAGAAAAAAATTAATATTGTGCTGTGCTATAATATCCTCCCAAAAAAGGGTATTTGTGTTTTTAAGTGTTTTAGTTCATTATAACTCGAGCACAGCTTCTCATTTGAATGTGTCCTTTGCTGTTTTCGAACAGATTTTTGTCCTCTGGCGAAGCTCATTTCCATTAAATTATGCCTGTGATGGTGACAATGCTGTTTCGTAGTTTACGCAGTTGTGCCATCCGGGCTCATCACAAAGGAAACAGGTGGCGGTTTTTTTTTTCTTGTTCATTATTGCTGTTGAGAAATTAGCTTGAGGGGAAGGAAAAATTAAGACCAAACTGCTCAGATCATGGCCTTGTCTCCATTTGACATCAGCTGCAATAAATGACAACATTTCAGGGCAGCATTTTATGTTTTTTTTTTTTTTCCTAACATTCTTTAGTTTGTAAAATTTGAAAGCAGAACCCAGTTTTCTCCTCACCAGGCAGGGTATGCAGTGGACCCTACTTAGAATTTGTAATCGCTCCACAATTTTGTTAAAGTTACGGCAGCTGAAGCAATTTCGAGGAAACAGCAGTAGCAGTGGACGAGCGTGTTTAAATTAACTAGTGTACAGCAGTGTTTGGAGTAACACCTACAAAGAGCATTCATATTATCTTATCCACTTGGTACTACACTTGGTAAGCTTCAGTGACCTCGCTATAAACAAGCCAGCTAACATGTTAGGAATGACTCTACTTGCCAGTGGTTCTGCCCACAGTGTAGGCCTATACATCCCAAACAGCTGGCCACAGTTTGAAATCCTCAGCTCATTTTAACTGCTCATTCTTCACCCACTTCCCCCATTTCCTCACCTTCTTTCATTGCCCTTAGCTCAAATTATCGAGAAAAGCAAACAAAAGAAAGAAATAAACAACATGAGGACAAGGAGCAGAGAGCTGAGACTCAGGGAAATAAAATGTTCTGGCTCCTTCCAGTCAGTTTGAAGGGCAGGGCATTTTAGATGTAGATTCTCAGGTAAATTATTTTGGAGAGAAACTCCAAACTCCTGTTTCCTTTCTCCAAGATGACATATTGAACTAACTGGATTGTTCTTGAAGATGAAAGACCACAATTGGTTTCTGTGCCCAACTAAGAAAATGGAGATTAGAAAAGGTGAGAAATAAGTCATTGGAATGAACTCACTGACTCTGGCTTTTAATCAGCATGTGCTGATGTAGAATAATTGGACCCTCTAGTTCTTTTTTTTTTGCAATAATGGCCATTACGACACTGGCAAGGGGTCTCATTATCACTGTATGACTGAGTTTGATGCTGAAGCCATAACTTACCATCCTCCTCAAAATAGCATGAAGGATGACTTCTTCTACTTTTCTGCAAGTAGAATTAAAAGCTGGTACAATCATTTCTGGAAGATTCTTAAAAACCCTGTAAGAAGAGCCGTCCTTTTACTCAGTGCAATCAAAGGCAGCCAAGCCCTGAGTTTTCATTATTTTTATTCTCTCTGTGAAGAAACATCATTGCATTAAAGAGATGGATGAATTAACTTATTTACTTAGCTGGATTTATTTACTTGGATTTCTAATGCCTCAGGCAATTGTGACCGGACCAGACCAGGGAACGACACACAGATCAGATGAAAGTCCCACTCGGGTGTTAATTAGAGAATTGGCTTCACAACAGATGCAACAGGATGGTCAGTTTGATGGAGATGGACGAGTTGATGTTGGAGTGTAGGGAACAGCAACAGAAAATGGAGGAAAACCACAATGGGGGCAAGGTACAGCTGATCCGACGTCAGGAGTCAGGTAGTCAGGCAGAGTTGCTGCTCCTGCAGACCAGAAAATCCACTATGGATGACTGGAACCAGGACTGTTTTCCTTTCTCATTTCAGAGAGCTGACTGAATGTTGACCAGCGACAGTGCAGACAACGTGCCGCCTCTCGTCGAATATCTGCTTGAAACATGCCAAAGATTTTTTTTGTTGGCTGTATGTAGGTTATTGACCACAATCAAAAGAACAAGTTAAGCATCACTGTACAAATCACAAACAGCTCAACGGTTGTAATAACTGAAGAGCTTGGTGTGTTCCTGTAGCGTACGTCAGGATTACAGTACTGCACGCTTTTCTGTATTTCCACTCCTATCTCACTGGAACACCGATAAAAATCGACTGATTCTTCAATTTGCAACGAATTTAATACCTACTTCTCCGTTGCGTTTTTTAATGGCCCAAAGAGTGCTACAATTTCTCAGCAAGCAGGACTGAAGGTTACTCACTTGATGAACGCACCAGTTGTGGTCCAAAAGCAGCCGCCACTGTCCTGGATCGAATCCGGATATATGCAGGTGCTGACAGGCCTGCAGCCTTACAGGAGCAGCACTCAGGGATGAAAGGGAAACAGTTGGTTTAGCATTTTTTGCCACTAAAGCGCCTCCTACTGGCTGTTTGGGTAGCTACCTGAACAAGCACAAATTTGGTTTCCTATGTGCTTGTTCTGTTTGTGCTTGGACTATGAAAATACAGTAGGTGCCAGCTGACAGATGTTTGTTTTGGAGGAGAACCGCAAACTGTATCTGCTCCACGGTGGCACCATGGGTCATGTACAAGAATGCTCTGCTGATGGAAGATTCCAGATATTGTCTTAAAAAAACCCAAGGCTGAATTTGATTTTTCATGACCTGCCATCATGGAAATCAAACTGGTGATTCAATGCGTGAGCAGAATAGGTTGTGCTTTGTAAGAAGTTGCTATCAATGTCAGGACGGTCCATGGAGCCAACCCTAAACCTCAGGGAGACGTCTGGAGTTTCGAAAACAGAAATGTCAGAACTCAACATGCAAAAGGAATGGAGTAACTGACAAAATGGTGCCGCAAAAAAATAAAATAAAGGTCACACTTAGATGAAGTCTTGCTGATAAAGGCTTTATACAGCATGTATAATGCCTTCATAAATGAGACATGATGTCTTTATGAATCATACATCAGCGAAAGCCATGCTTTGTAAAGGGTGAAATAACACATCCTTATTCAGCATGTGATGCCAGATATGATATATCTGACAATTTCACTTAGCTAGTGGCTAAAAGCTAAAAAGGGTGACAATGGCAGCTACATAACATTGTCATTGTCGCATCTGGCATCACAGGTTGAATAAATATGAGTTATTTCACCATTTACAAGACATGACATTTGCTGATCTATGATTTATGAAGACATTACATCTCATTTATAAAAGCATTATACATGCTGTACAAAGCCTTTATGAGCAATACTTCATCTAAAGCGCGACCATAAATCAGGATATTCTGAAAACATGATGGCAGAGCGGATGAAACCACAGATGCGATTCTTAACTGATGTGAACTAGTGCATTGCAAAAGATTCAGTCTGTTACCTAATTCATTGCATGCTGCTCCAAGAATACTTGGTCATTAAGTTATTTTAAAATGAGAAATATATTTTTTTATTCGTTTACTTTCTTATCAGGGACAACTAATATAATGCAAGATATTCTTGCAAGTTAAAAACGTTAAACAGATAAATTCTTGACGGTTTTTGAGCCAGAGCTAATTTTGCAGCCCTAGTCCTTTTTGAAGCTTTAAGAAATCACACTTTATCCCAAAGCTCAGAGCACTTTCATAAACTCATTTAAAATGGTCCCCAAGTACTGGCAAGTGAATTTATAAATGTAAACGGCTTGAGTTTTTGTTATCATAATGCCTTTAATGTCTTTCAGGGATGTAAAAGCAAACTATAATTCAAGCTCTTCTCTACCAGAACCAATCTGTTCTGCCTACCCAGGGGATACGCTGGATATGTCTATCCTACTGTAGCCAAAAATGGATGATACGCAGCTAACTCGGGTACGGCAGAGCCAGTTGAAGTGAAATTTAAAGGGGGATACGTTTGCCGGAGTACAATAATGAAATGGCAACAAGTTTACATACTCAGCGACAATAAAGCATGATTTTTAATGCGTTGTTTGTCATATTAATGGATGGATTTATACATCAACAAATTCCAGGCAGCAGTTTAAATTAAATTGCGCTGAGTAATCAGAACATTCTGGCAATACTCCCTCCTACTGTGCATTTTATGATCCTAATCAGAATCTCTCTCTCTCTCTCTCTGTCACACACACACATTCATATTTACAAACAGACGCAGACACACACACACTCACCCTCAGGCTTTATTATCACACTCTGACCAATACAGGAGAACACCTGACCTTTGGGGGGCCTAAAGCAGAATTTTATTTGCCTCCACCCCAACTTATTCACTCGAGCAGAATCTTAATTGAAATCTTCACGTATGTAATTGGAGCCCTATCACATGAGTATTATTAATATGATCCTTTGATGGTGAACTGGTGTTTTGGTGTTGAAGTAATGGTTTGGTGTGAGATATTGAGATGGGTGTTTTCCCGAAAGCCAGGCATGGTTGCTTGAAAGGTCACTGGATACAGTTCTCATGCAATCTCCTGCCCACCAAGATATTCTGACCTTTTACGTTATCAAGGAAGACACATTATCACCTCACACATAGGCACACACCTGCATGCAACCAAAACACTGCTCACTGATATCTGAGTAAACTCAAAAAAATGAAACGTTATGAAATGTTAGATTTACATAATAATGTTATGTCAACTGGTTCCACAAAATTGAGTTAAGTATATTCCACTCAATGCAACTAATTAAATCCAAGGAGCAGCACGGGCATCTGGTTCATTTATGATACCACCTTTTTCAATGTCAATCGCCAGCCTTATTCAGCCATTGTCAGGCTCAAACCAGTAACAATCATGGCTTATGGTGATACTGAGTGCTTGTTCGGGTTTAGCTACTCAGACACAGTTGTAGATGAGTAATTAAAACAACCTTTCATCAGGAAATCCAAATCCCACTCTCTTATTGAGCCCCTGTTTGATATTTTTGTTAATTTAAACTCAAAATATGAACTAATGAAAGGTAAAAGCTATCATTGCCATTTCTGTAAAAACAGAAACCATTCCATTCCATTACTTAATCATGATGAATGAGATGCTTTCAAAGTATATTATCAGAATATGCTTTCCACCAACATTATCTGCTAGAGGTGATTAAAGAGAGAGAGAAGAAACAAGCCTGTTTCAAGCCTAGTGGCCCATCGGCCCAGAGCTTAAACCCGGTTTCTGCGGCATGAAGCGACTAGGAGTATTGCTACTCCCCCTGGATGGGATGCCAGTCCATCGCAGGTACTCCCCCAGCTCTTTGTTAGGTTTCCCTGACTAATTGCTGGTACCCATTTATACACCTGGGTGGAGTGAGGCGTGGAGTGAAGTGTTTTGCCCAAGAACACACTGCGAAGGCCGTGGACCTTACGATCTCAAGTTAAGCCTACTTGACCATTGCGCTCTCCCAGAGAGAGAGAGAGAGAGAGAGAAAAGCTATTAGGGAATTTTCTCCCAATGATTATTCCTAAGATTTTAATATCCTATCAGAAATGGTGATGAAGGATTAACAAACTAACTGCAGGGCAAAGTTTTAAGTGTTGAGCAAAAATAGACTGGTGCATTTTTTATTGTTTTGGACTGTACTTGATCTTTTTATTAACTAAAATAATGGGCTCTAAATTCGTAGACCAGGCACAGGAGCGGCGAATGGGGGTTGCGCCTCGCCAACAGGGTGTGTCCAGGCGTATGTTGCAATTTCGCGCCCGGTGTAGCCTGGTGCAAGTACTCCATTGAAGAGAATTTCAATCAATGTTTCAGTTTAAGCTCTGCTCAATAAAGTGAGTCGACATTGGCGCAGGACAATGTACAATGCCTGTCGGACATTAAATGCAAAATACTCCGTGTCTGACCAAAAAAAAAGAGGAAGATTAGAACAGATTGATAGCGAAATAAAGAATAAAAATAAACATTTTAACAACAAACAGAACATCCAATGAACACTGTGATTTATTTATTTGCGGGGGATCTTTTTTGGATTCTGTTTGTTGGTGATATATTTTTATTCTTTATTTCATTATAAATCTGTTCTCATACCAATACTTTTACTTTTTGCTGGCGGCCGGACATGGAGTATTTTGCATTTCACCTCAGACACTCTTGATCCTGCATGCGATAATTTATTCACGCTGTCAATGGTCATGGAATTGATTTGCTCACTGACTACAAGCGCTATTTTATCTGTGGTGTGTAAATAAAGCGTAAATCTATGCGATCCATCTAATTTTCAAAAGAGAGACCGAATGAAGACTGTAGTCTATCTTCAACGGAAGAAAGCGCACAAATACAAAGACCAAAAAAAGTCGATAGCTATCAATTTGCAAAATTAGAACTTCTATGACTTTTGGACACAGAGATATATAAAAACCCTGTCCGACTTTCGCGTCTTTGCATTGACTTTGACTGTAATCATTTGTGCAAAAAATTTGTTTCGTGTCCAGAGTGCAAGCAGCTTTACGGAGCATAGAACGCAAGCATTATATATATATATATATAGGCAGTTTGTGGTGGCTGAGAACGATGTGAAGTTGTTAGTTTGCATCGCAGATTCAGCTGCGTTGTTTAAGGCAGGTGGAGTTTCCATTACGCGTGCCAACCGCCTTTAATGTGACATCAGGACAATCGATTTAGATACTGTAATTTATGTCCTGATTCAAATATTTACATTAAATCGTGGTTGCTGTAATTATTTATTGCATTGAAATGTGCCTGACATTCTGGAAACCTGCCTGTGAGGTTTCGGTGACGTGTGCGCACTGTGCGCCAGTCAGCCAAATTACCACTGCACAGAAAGTAAACCAGGTTGGAGCTGGCGAGCTTCTGCGCAACTTCAGCGAAGACTTCTACGAAATTGTCACTGCGTTTTGATGAATATGTGACACCTCCTCCTACTACGCCGCCACACCCATCTCGGCGCACGTCCGTCTACCAAATCGCCAAAGTGGCTGCGCACGGTGTTGCACCGCAGAAAATAACCACTGTGCGGGCTGCACCTGACAAAATTACCACTGCCTGGGCTGCGGCACCCTGCACTGCGCCAAGAAATTAGAGCCCCTTGAGTTTACAGTTTTTGTTGGGCTCAATCAGAATTTACAGAGCTGTGAAGGTCAAATTACAGCCAACACTGCTCAGGTTTTATGTGGTATCTATTACTAAACAAATAAGTCACATGAATCACAAAAATGAGAAGCAAAGATCAATAAAATGTTAGCAGAGTCTGATTAAGGTGATTCAAAACATATACCATAAAATCAGTAATGCACAATAAGCATTAACAAAGTCAGTCAATCTGGGCCCCGTCAAAAAACTACAGCATTGCTGTGATGACTGAAACTGAGTTCAAATGAACACAACTGGTTATGTAGTAATGATTAAAAGTGTTGTAAGTGAAAGCATAGTATTATTTGAATTTTCTTTATGTCAGTATTATCTTGACTATTCCCGCACAATGACTGAATGCATACCTTTGTGACTATGAATTTAAACACTTTGACCTTTGATACCATGGGAGAATTCTGCTGTTGACCAGTACGTGACAAGCTATAGGACCCATCAAGTAGTCTGAAAAGACACTGAACAAGTGTATTTAAATAGTTGCCTCCTCATTTGCAAGGAAACGTGAGCAGTAATGTAACACAGTTGTCCCTCGTCTCATTTTGATATTTCATGGGTAGGTATTCAGGCCAGTTAGAACACACTCCTCAAACCCATGTCTGGATTCAACGAGAGCAAGAGAGGAATCATATCACCCACATAAAATAAACTTTTCTGCTGGTCCCATCAATGCAAAGTTTATTTTTCCTTTACCGAGGAACCTTTCGAACCTTTGCCTTGAATGAGATGCTGCTGGCCTTTAACTTTTTTTTTCAGAATCTCACTAAGCTCGACTGCACCAGGAGGCAATTTATTTAATGGGAGCTTATATGTGCATTAGTCAATTTTTTTCAGAGCAGAAGTGAGCCTAAGTGGTTCTGAGTCTATTATGTACGGTGGCACCAACCTTTTCAAGCGATCTAAAGAGCCCAAGTGGTTACCTGCAATACAAACACAAAGGCCTATTATTTTGCTTGAAGCCCAATTATATTGCTAATTTGAACATTCTGTGTAGCAGGAAGGTAAGCTCACATCATCGCATATATTGGAAATCCAACCAGTCTTGTCGCTTCTTCGCTGTTCCCTATAAATTTCACACAGACATTAGTGAGAAAGTGCAAGGTTTTTTCGAGCAAAATATCTTTCAAATTAGTTGATTTATATTCTATTAAATGTCAAGTTCAAACTACAAAAAGAACAAAGATTTCAGTAATTGGTACAAGTTAATGGACTCAGTTAATAAGGTTTAGT
The DNA here is from genome assembly GCA_029721435.1 of Gymnothorax reevesii. Classification (NCBI taxonomy): domain Eukaryota; kingdom Metazoa; phylum Chordata; class Actinopteri; order Anguilliformes; family Muraenidae; genus Gymnothorax; species Gymnothorax reevesii. Next base: position 21,984,954 of record CM056574.1, on the reverse strand, counting down.
GCTGAATTCTGGTTGGCCTGAATGCCTTTGCTTATTGCACTGGATTCCATGAAAGACTGAAATCTAAACTGTCAGAATTTCTGTTTCCAGCCAGCCTGTAAATGTCTGCTGCACTAAAACGCATTCAAGCACGCCAACATATGTCCATTTATTTGAGAGCTCTGTATAATCTGTGTGAAACAGAAATAGCACTGACACTGTGTAGTTGTAGCCATATTGTTTCTTAGGCTTGGATCCAATGCACACTCCCTCTAACATACACTACAGGCCAAAAGTTTGGAAGCAAGATTAAATTTGTGCTAAAAAGATAATAATTTTATTGGCATACTTTGCAACAAAATAAACATGATTATTATATAAAGAGTCACTTATCGGAAGACATTTTTACTCAAATTATCAGGCCCATATTACTGGGCCCATGGTCCTAGTGCCTGCCGGATTGCTGTTGGCATCCGGTGGCCTGTAAACCATGACATAAAGTGAATAATGCAAACTGTGATTTGTTTTTTACTTTTTCACTGAAGTTGTGACTCTTGCAAATATTCTCAACCCAAAAACGGAGCCCCTCCTTTCTTTTGTAAACATTTATTCAGCAATGCTCTGGTAACATCAATGTATACAGTACCTAAAGGTAAACAGAGGAAATGGTGCATATCAATGAAAGAAAAGTCTAATCATGCAGTAAATACATCCCAAAATCCATAGATTTCATACTTGTATTTAACCCAATAGCACTTGGGCCGAACGATACCGCCTGAAACTTCTGTACTCTAGACCGCCTCCAACCGCCCGTGTCACATGATTGCCAGGGAACCAGTGAAATGGCTACAGGGGAGGATGAAACCCAATGATTGGTCACGTTCTGTTTTCAATCAATCGTTTGAATTACCAGTCTCCAAAAAACCCTCAACATTATCAGGTGTGGCCAGTTTTCATAAACAACGCATACCGATTGCGACTCTGGACTTCACGCGCGTTTCTTTACACAGCCATTAGAAGCAATGCATGTGTTTCGCGATCATTTAAATGAAATAAGATCATTTCAAACGTCTTATGCAATTCCATTGCCTCCAACCCCTCCATCCACAAGGACCGCGCGAGAATCTGACATACACGTTAATTGAGTAATTGCTGACTACAGCAGAGGAACGTAAATATGCCACTTAAGCTGCTTTCACACAGAGGTCATCTATATATAATGAGACCAAGGGTTATTAGGTTTAGAAAGGCATTGTGAACAGAAACTTGAAGTTGCTTCCAAATTTTTGACCTGTATTGGCTTTGCTTCCAAACTTCTGGCCTGTAGTGTTTGTCACCTGAATATATTTGCTTCAACATTGATAACAGGATTGACAGCATTGAGTGCGCTCCAGTTCCCTACAGGGAATTTCAAACAGTGGAATCGACTGGGCAGCTTTGGCTGAATTGGTCTTTTCCTTTTTTTGCCTTTAATGTTTTTCCTGTTTATCTGCTGCCTCACAACCTAATCCAATAGATTCTCAACAAAGCAAACTGCTGGCGTAAGCAAAAAAGATCCTTCACGATCACATACTTCTATCGAACACAATTCAGACCGTTACACAACCCCCAACAATTCCTGCAGTTCACGATCCAGCTCCTGCCACGCACACAGCCAACTGAGTATTGCTAACTCGGTTCAAAGTCCTTGGGTTGGCTTTGGCTCTCACAGCAGTTCCACATCATTTGTTCACCACCCTGTTTGATGGGCTTCATCAGCCAGGCAGTTTCCTTCATGTATTCAAACATTAGAACAATCCACCCCACCCTCAGAAAACACGGTGGGCCGCTGCTGTGCTCCTTCAGTCTCTACAAACAGTCAGACGCAGGATGTGTTAAAACCCCTAACGAGGAAAATAAGGAATGACAGTTTAGATCGTTGAAGATCTATTATCTAGATGCACACAATCTCAAACAGCACAGATGAGCAGCACAGTTTGAATCAAACGTTTTCCAGTCCTGTAGCAGGCTGGGCGCCTATGATCTCTCTGGCAGTGATTATATCTGCTGGTGTAATCTATGGCTGAGAGGGTAGATTTTGGAAAGAAGAGCATGAAAAAAAGCAGCATTTCTCTGGATGGGCTTGATGACCTGTGTTGAAGAAAATTCTCTTTCCTGTTTACTGTGGAATACGCTGTGCTAGAACCACCTGAATGAGCCATATTGTTTCCAGTATTGTGGTTAGTAGAAAAACGCTGCATAATCTTAAAAAATATCACAGCTAAAACAAACAATATCTCCCATGTATCTGAGGAGAGGTAAGCCTGTTCGGTTTGCATGAACCGCTTGGGAGCTTTTCAGCTGTTCTCAATGCAGAGGCTCAATTTCACTTTGAAAAGGTCACTGTTTCACAGCGCTTCTCCGAGAGACAGTTATATACACAATCAATGAATGCAGCCCAAGATAACAATGAAGGCGTAGAGTAAAATTACATCACATATTGGAAATTTTTGCTCGGTGACCTTTTCTTTCTTTCAAGGCAGCTCCTGTTATTGTGATTCACAATCAAAACCCCAGTCATCCAGCTTCAATATTCAATGATGTGCTAAAAAAAAACCCTACACTTATGCACACACATGTATGTAGTCTTCAGTATATTCAGCTGAATAACAGAAGTCAGTCGCAGAGATACCAAAACCCATTGCGCAAAGTTAAAACGAGACCGGGATGTGTTCTTTGAAAATCCTAAAGGTAAGGAAGGTGAGGGAGGAAAACAGCTTTAATTTGTTTACGTTTCTCAAATGTCATTCCTGCTTGGTCTCAAGTAACAGCAACGACAGCCCCTGCAGGAGAAATGACTATTCGGGGGGGGGGGGCTGTATAGCTGCTAAATAATGAGCTACATCCCACACAAAACTCAGGTCATTGTATTATTATCTATATTGTTACACCAATTTGTCTCATGTTTTCCACTTGGACTTGACAGGAAATTATGCTATTTTGATGGCATAATTTGTTAAATGTGATGATATGGAAAATTTTAACACATGAAGGTCATTAGAGGAACATTTTTTGCCGTGTGTTATTTCGAGAGAGTGGATAATATGCACCTTATATTATGCAGAATAAATTGAAAGAAATGTCACTTGCATATAATAAAATATCCTATATTGATAAATGTTTTTAGTGTACTTGATCAAGAATAATTTCACATGCATCCATTTAGTTTTTTTGGAATATGGGGCTATAACAATGAAATCAAGGAGGGAAGAGCATGTATGAATGAATCTGGCTAGCTTTCAGGCAGAAGGGAACCCCATCTGTCACCATGGTACTGCAGTATTATTGAGTGCTTGCATACATGTGTAAATACATACAGTGTGCATCATAATTCGTTGGACCGTTACACTTTTGTAAAGACTAGACAGTCCGGTTGGTTTCATCTGCATGGATGTAGCCCCCGAAAGCCCGCTCTCCCCCTTTTTTGCGCATTATTGCAAATGTTCTTCATAACTTTTATGGGGCGGCGCGGTGGAGCCTAACTGCAAGAAGGATGTGGGATTGAACCCAGCCTGGGACCTTCTTGTGTGGAATTTGAATGTTCACCTCGTGTTTGCGAGGGTTACCTCCGGGTCTCCCAGTTCCCTCCCACAGTCCTAACACATGCATGCTTGCCTAAATTGAGACTCTAAATTGCCCATTGGTTAATTAATTGTATGTTGACACAAGATAGCTGACAAATTGCTGAAAGTGTCTATGAAGAATCATGCAATCTGCATAACTGTGGTACAATCCAAATATAAATTGTTCAGTGATTCTACGATTTGCAAATGATCATATGTTTGGTTGCTAATCAAGTGTATGGCGACAGATTCAGAGCAATCTTGCATTTAAAGATGAGGCGACTGCAAGCCTTTTATACATACCTCTGATGGCATTTAACTGATACATCTATGCATACATACATGAAGTATATAATTTGATAAATTTACAGGCAAGAAGGAAAGGAATATAGCGTGTCAATGTACACAGACAGCATGTTGCCATTTTCCCTGCAGCTAACTAGTAGTCCACTGATACTCACTGGCAGTGCATCCACAAAAACAAGGATTCATCAGCTGAACAACACACGAGGATTAAAAGAGTGCGCTACGCAGGAAGTCTTGTCAGTTCAATTTCCCTAGGGATTTAATTGCTAGCAGCAGCACCCTCTCATGCCCCAGTACGGCGCACGTCTCCTTTTTGCAGACTGTTGTAATTATGTTTGTCTGACACGTGGCCACGATACAGACTCCCATCCATTGGACAGATGAGACGGGTCCCCCACACAGAATCTCTGAAACAAAGTAATGATTTTCTTTTCAAAGAAAACCCATTTCTGGCACAGGGGGAGTGCAATCAATCAGACAAACTCGTTGCAAAGATAAAGACCTGAAATTGTTCTTCTAATCACAGAAGCACCTTTTGAACACACACAGCCATGTTCAAACTTCAGTAGCAACCTCAAAGGGATTGGCTGACTTTTGTAAAGCTCTTTGATTTAGACTAAATTGATGTAAAATAAATAATAAATGATTAAATTCAGAGAGGTTAATTTGAATTTGCTCAAGAAATACTTATAAGGGACACATTCCTCACAGTTAAATTCATAAATAAATGAAGTCCATTGAATTTAATTAGCTATGCTGTTTTGAACTACAAACTCAAAATTTTCAGTAGCTGGTATTTTCTGACAGTACATTTCATGAGATTAGTGATCGATTTTCCGTAAGAACCTTCTGTTTGATGTGGTAACCTGGTCATGGCTTTCACCTTATTACTGGCTCAAAGGAAAAGTTTGCTTTTCAGTTTCTTGGCTATACCAGCTACCAGTTTTTGAAATCACAGTTTCATTTCCTTTTGTTCACATTGGCAATAAGTGATTCGTTGTGAGGCCCTGATGTGATACTGGTTAATTTCTTCAACAATGCAGGCCATACGCAGGTGTGTAAAGTCCGGGTTCAGAAAGTAAAAATCCTCCCCAGAACTTTATTCCAACCACCTGGATTTACCTTGGACAGGAGATAGAGCCAATATGAGTGATCAGCTCATTCTGTGGGAAGGAGAAAAACTTGGCAGGACTTTTTTTTTAACTTTCTGACCCCTGGATTTCACACCATTATTCTTGCGAGCACAAAATGTTCATTTCCATTGATGTGTTTTGACACTGTGATTACATTTCCAATACATGACAATGCCATTATGAGAATGTTTTGTGAGGGCTGGGATACTAAACAATGCACATCTCTACCAGATGATATGTCTTGTGATAATGAGACCTAAAGCAGAGGTCGGGAGCCCTGCTCCTGGACAGCCATAGCCATGCATGTTTTAGATGTCTCTCTGCTCTAAAACACCTGATTGAAGCGATTGTCGCTTATCAAGGACTCGGCTTTGATCGAATTGTCTTTTTTGCTGAGGAAAGTTCCCAACTCTTTGCAAATCACCTGAGAGCATTTACGGAGCAGCCATAGTAAGATTAATCTAAATTCTCTGAATGCTAGAAAAGGTGCTCTAACGTTTCCTTACATATCTGGTATAGCGTAGGATACAATGGACCATCCTTTATGAAAAGAGAGGACATTACACCATCCCACAACTCCTTGCAGCAACAATATCTGAAGTGATGCTCCATACATCTGGCCGGGCGCAAATACTAAGGCACGACGAGGTCTCCTAGTCTAACTGCAGTCGGGTTCTCTTCACACAACGGCTCTGTTTTTCTTCTAAGATCTTATGAATTCTCCTTCACATCTTTCTTTAACCTCATGACGTTTTCAATTTAGGTCAAGGAAAAGTCGTCAGGATTTAGTCGATAAGACATCTATTTTTGACTACCACTTGATATTGAGACAAGAGCTTGATTACGTGGCAGTTATTTGAATCAGGTGCGCTAGAGAAGAGAAAAAACTAAAACAAGCACAGCTATAGCTCCCCAGGAGCACGGTTCCTGACCCCTGACCTTTTGGGGATTTATATAGCATTCTATCAAGAAACCCTTTTCCAGTCGAGTAAGGCTAATACTTGTTATTATTAATACTTGTTGTTGCATGCTCTTGGCCATGGCAATCTTATATAATTACTACATTATAAAATAAATAGTAACATAATGAGTAAGATCAAAAAGCATTTATAAACTATTTAATATTTATAAGAGAAGGAAATTGAGCTGCGACCTTGAACTTGTGACTTTGGCCGGCTGAGAGCTCAGCAAATTTTTTTTTTTTGCGATCAAATTTTTATTGAAATTTTACAAAACAGCCAAAACAAACATGCCAAGACAGGAATCAATATCAATATCACCAAAAGATGTCAGTTTCCACAGTAGGCATGTAGCGGGCGCAAGACAAAAGAACATGTCATAGGGCACCACAGAACACGGCAGTTGTAGCATAAGTAAACATTAAAGACAAAACTGTAACTGCAAAATAATAATATTACTAATAATAATAATAATACAGTGGAAAACCACACACACACGCACACACACACACACAAGGACAGACGCAGACAAAAGACATACAGAGGGAAAAACAGAGATGCAAGGACAATGGAATGAGTGAGCCAGTGAAGAAAAACAAAAATTAACTCAGAGCATATCCTTCAAAGATTCAGCAGTGCTAAGCCAGGCATTCAATGTACGTTCATTCGCACCGTTAATACGGGCTGTCGAGAGTTCCAAATATACAACATCCGTAAAAGAAAGAATTCAAGTCCTGACAGTGAGAGAATGAGGTGGCCTCCACCGAGTGGCAACCATCTTCTCAGCCGCTGTCAGTCCAGCAAAAATTAGCTCAGCATTCTCTTGCTTCTTTTCAGGAAGCCTTTCAGGAATTGATAGGAATTGATATATTAAAAAAGTCATATGTATATTTTGAAGATATCGCAAGTTCATTGTTTCAGTACAGCTCCTGATCAGGAAATGGAGGGCTCCAGCCACTAGTGGTAGAGGTAGGTTTGACAATCCCTGCTCTTTATTGGAGCTTCTCTGGGGAACAGACGGGTGTCTTCTCGCTATACATCAGAGTTTTGGCACAGGCACAATAATTCAAAAGTTTCATGTTTTATGTTCTGTAGCGAGATATATTATCACTGCTTCAGCCCATAAATTACAACTCGGGTTGTTTTTTTAAAGTCCTAGGCAAGCAGTTGACAGGGTGAGCAGGTTCTACTGACGATTATGTGCAAAAAAAGTGAAGATAATGCATCCATGCGACCAGTCACTCTGACGGTGAGTCACGCTAATTAAATATATACAATGGGATGACACTCGCATTACAGCCTCCTGCCTCTGCTGAGATATCAGGCAAGTGGAAAGCTTTTTGCACGCCTGTCTCCTGTCTGTGATTAAAGCACCATACTGTACTTCTAGAAGGACATCAGCCCCATGGACTGGATCTACTGCTGAATGCCATATTCACTGTTTAGACCCTCTCGGTTGAGTGGATTGGATTTATTATCTCCCGAAATAAAGTGGGTCGGGCATATCAGAATGACTGCTGTCCTTTGCTTGCCTGTCTGTCTGTCCGTCGTGCTTCTTCTACAGGCTAGAGCTCCTAACAGTTCAATAATTCTAAACAAAATTTCATGTGTGGATACATCTTATTGTGTAGATGTGCCTTTTCATACCTCCATCTGTCCTCCTACCTGTCTCTCATTCCCTCCACCACATTCTGTTTGCAGGCCAGATATCAGCCATCCTCTGGTGGGGGATAATTGAGGAGAATGTGTCACACCATCAGTTTTGCACAAAATGTCATTTTTAACATGTTGTCACAACTGGAAACAATTTAGGTCAGTGGGGCCTCTGTTCAGAGCAAAATCCTCGGTGGGCAGGAAATCAAATCTGCTCTCCTGTGGCAGGGAGCTCGACTATTTTTATTTCCCCTCCTCTGCTGTCTACTCCTGGATAAATGCTCGGCAGCTGAACAACAAAAATCGCACCGAAAAGTGCTCACTTTAAAGTATAGTCAAATACCTGACTTATTTCTGTTATGTAAGGGAAAATTCAGAATCTCAAATGTGTAAAAATTTGCATGATATTAAGTTAGGATTGCATTTGACATTTACTTTGTACAAAACCCAGAACCAGTGAAGTTGGCACGTTGTGTAAATCGTAAATAAAAACAGAATACAATGATTTGCAAATCCTTTTCAACCTATATTCAATTGAATACACTGCAAAGACAAGTTACTTAATGTTCGAACAGGTAAACTTTGTAATTTTTTGCAAATAATAGCTCATTTGGAATTTGATGCCTGCAACATGTTTCAAAAAAGCTGGCACAAGTGGCAAAAAAGACTGAGAGAGTTGAGGAATGCTGATCAAACACTTATTTGGAACATTCCACAGGTGAACGGGCTAATTGGGAACAGGTGGGTGCCATGATTGGGTATAAAAGCAGCTTCCCTGAAATGCTCAGTCATTCACAAACAAGGATGGGGTGAGGGTCACCACTTAATGAACAAATGCGTGCACTGATTGTCGAACAGTTTCAATACAACATTCCTCAACGAGCTATTGCAAGAAATTTAGGGATTTCATCATCTACGGTCCGTAATATCGACAAAAGGTTCAGAGAATCTGGAGAAATCACTGCACGTAAGCGACAAGGCCAAAAACCAACATTGAATGCCCGTGACCTTCGATCCCTCAGGCGGTACTGCATCAAAAACTGACATCAGTGTGTAAAAGACATCACCACATGGGCTCAGGAACACTTCAGGAAACCACTGTCAGTAACTACAGTTCGTCACTACATCTGCAAGTGCAAGTTAAAACTCTACAATGCAAAGCGAAAGCCATTGATCAACAGCACCCAGAAACACCGCCGGCTTCGCTGGGCCCAAGCTCATCTAAGATGGACTGATGCAAAGTGGAAAAGTGTTCTGTGGTCTGATGAATCCACATTTCAAATTGTTTTTGGAAACCGTGGACGTCGTGTCCTCTGGACCAAAGAGGAAAAGAACCATCCGGACTGATATAGGCGCAAAGTTCAAAAGCCAGCATCTGTGATGGTATGGGGGTGTATTACTGCCCAAAGCATGAGCAACTTATACGTATGTGAAGGGACCATTAATGCTGAAAGGTACATACAGGTTTTGGAGCAACATATGTTGCCATCCAAGCAACGTCTTTTTCATGGACGCCCCTGCTTATTTCAGCAAGACAATGCCAAGCCACATTCTGCACGTGTTACAACAGCATGGCTCCGTAGTAAAAGAGTGCGGGTACTAGACTGGCCTGCCTGTAGTCTAGACCTGTCTCCCATTGAAAATGTGTGGTGCATTATGAAGCGTAAAATACGACAAGGGAGACCCCGGACTGTTGAACAAATTAAGCTGTACATCAAGCAAGAATGGGAAAGAGTTCCTCCTGAAAAGCTTCAAAAATTGGTCTCCTCAGTTCCCGAACGTTTACTGAGTGTCGTTAAAAGGGAAGCCGATGTAACACAGTGGTAAAAAGGCCAAAGTTTCTCAGTTTGAACATTAAACATCTTGTCTTTGCAGTGTGTTCAATTGAATATAAGTTGAAAAGGATTTGCAAATCGTTGTTTTCAGTTTCTATCTACGATTTACATAACGTGCCAACTTCACTGGTTTTGGGTTTTGTAGTTGGGACTGTTCCTTACTTGCTCACCGACAATAAGTGTCAATTGAATCAATGAATACAATAAGGGCCCAACTCCACACCTTTTCGACATGGAGTTGCGCCCTCACTGAATCACCGATTCAATTGAAAAGGTGCACATGGAACAGAGAATGGATGGCATTGTTCTATTTTCTATCATAGGCACAACCGTCATCTCATGCGATTCCTTGAATTCAGAAAAGATAAGATGGGTAAAACAATGAAGGTGTGTGTAAAATAATGTCAATACATGCATAAATGGGTACGAAGCAACCTCAAATACCAGTGTTTCTTAATTTATTCTTACATTTATTGCTATTAGCAGTTTTCTGCAGATAGCCACTACGGTACGGTTACAGTTCCTTCAGTTAATATAATTATCCTGTATGATAATATTGATGGGCATTTATCAATGCATTTATGTTCATTGTTTCAGCAAAGCCTTTTATTGTGTGTTCAGTCATGAAAAAGAGGAATGCCACTCATTATAAAGAAAGGCATGCCAGATTAACTTGGCTTTTTAATTTGGAACCTCCCCACAGCATGTTCTTGTCATGTAGGATGATAGATCTGAGCTTCAAACATTCTTATTAGTTTTTTAACTGAGCAAAAATAATTTTTCATATGTGGCGCAGCCTTTGAGATATACACTATAATATCCAGGCCTGACTTTGATTTTTCCTAATAGAGATGAAGTGTGTAAAAAGGTCTAAAAGGTGTAGCCCTGTGAGCGCTCTGATATTGGATAAACCTCAGTGATTACAAAAGTTAAAGATCACCCCAAAGATCTAAATTTTAATGATAACCAAAGGCCCCCTACAACCCTACCCCCTACACGCCTCCGCACATCCAGCCCAACCCTCTTGTACCCGACATGAGCCGAAGTACAGTACCCAAACGAAAATAAAGATGTGCTTCGGGCTTTATGCGGTAATTGGTTTCGATAGACAATGTACACTGAATGTAAGCAAGGGAAAATATGTCTGTGTTTTCGGAGAGTAGTGTTAGTCTCGCCCGAAGAGCATCATTCTGAGAATTATACTATGCAGGGTCTCCGATGCTCAGGACAGATACGGCTGATGGAATTAATTTCTGCCATGATGAATGCAGTCCTGGTGTGTAATTAGAGGCAGGGGCAGGTGCAATATGAGAAAATGAATAAGAACAATGAACTCGAACCTCGGACGCGTGATTAAAGCTTATCTCCTTGTCTTCCGGGCAGAGGAAATGAGAGTTAGTTATTGATAATAGGGGCAAGTCCAGCGCTTCGGTTTTTTATGTTTTATGACATTAATTCATCACTACAAGCTGTCCATGAGAGCTGCTCCAGCATGTTATTATACTGCACTTTGAGAAGAATAATCCGCAAGGCCCTCGCCAGCGTGAAAAATGGGTTTATTTACATTTATGCAGTTCTCTGGTATCTTTCTTGTTTATTCCCAGAGAAATATTCAACAAAGAAAGAAAAAAACTCAGTGATAGCTCCTAAAACCAACTGGCCTCAAGTGAATCACCGTTATTAATTTTATTAAATTATTTATTTGTCCACGCACTGCCAAAAACAGACTGGCGGGCATTGTCGCAAGCTCATTAGAACTCTGCAATTGGTTCTGTTTTCAAATAATGGGTGACCTCCGGGAAAAGTATCCGCCAACTGCCTGGAGCTCAGAGTGACGCACACAAAGGAAGCGCTCTAATTTTCAGGGCGTAAACTGGGTCTGCTCCATTGAGCTGCTATGTTAGGATTAGCAAGTGTATCTGTACCACTCAAAATAACAATTTCAGTCATGCTTTTTCCAAACGTGGCCTGTGGGTTGCCTTTTTACTTCAATTCAAAAACCGATCCACTGCAAAGAAATGTGTCGGTAAGTACAAAGCTGCTCTGATGGTCATGCTCAGGTTTTTTTATTTTTAATTAACTTTTTGTCCTGCTTTTGAACAATGCATTGAAGAAAAATGCTAATTGCATCATTATGAATGTTTAACAGTGCCAGAAGTGCAGAAGTTGGTTCTTTTGTGGAGATATTCTTCTTTTAAAAATTTGTTTTTCTTGCCTTGCCACTGAAGTGGAATGAGGGAAATGCTTACAGTTGAAATCCAAATAGAGATGGTGCGTGGGCTTTATCCTGGCTATATCACTTACATTACATCCAACGAACAAGTGCATTCATCAACCAACATGAATGCACTAACATAAATCTCAATTATAATTTCCCAAGTGTCCATCTGAGTATGCACATGCATAATCATGCAGTCTTTCAAGTGTCCAACCAAAGAGTGGAAAACTTCATATGGGTCTCCCATTAAGCCACTGGCGGCGCCCACTGATGGCTCGGGGGGAGATAATCTGCAGTGTTGCTGATCCTGGATCAGGGATAGCTTCCTCTGAGAAACATACAGAACATAATCGGCCTTTTTATGAACGGAAATAGAGTTAATTGCCGCGTGAAAGGCTCTTTTGTTGAGAGTGCATACACTGTTGAAAGAACAAAACTGACATGAACAAAGAAAGATCACCACCACCGTCAAGATACCAATTATCTCTGATTGTGAGTTCAGAGTTTGTTGAGCCGGCTCTAGTATAGCCTGTCTATGCATGTCTCCTAATAAGCCGCTGGCGGCGCCCTCTAGTGCTGCGGGGGGAGATAACCCGCTGTGTTACTGGTTCTGGATCAGGGATAATGTCCTCAGGGAACATACAGCGCGCGATCGGTCATATTTTGAACGGAAATAGTGTCAATTGATACATGGAATGCTTTTTCGTTTAGAGCGTGTGCAGTGTTGAAAGCACAAAAAGGAGATTAACTAAGAAAGATTACAACTACCATTGTGGTACCAATTATATCTGATTGCGAGTTCAGGGTCTGTTGAGCCGGCTCATTCAAATATAGTCATCTATGTTGAACTTGCTTCATAGTATATCCCCCAGGAGATTCGAGTGACAAACGCCCGGCCAGCCAGCTACCTAATCGTCGGACATCCAATCATTGAAATTCTTACCCGGCGGCCGACAAATCGCTGAAGTCAGTCGTCGGCCAACCAATCGTTGAAGTTCTTCCCCGCCGGCCGACCGATCGCTGAACTTCTTCCCCGCTGGCCAGCCGATTGTTGAACTTGATCTCTCACTCACTCACTCACTCACTCACTCAGCGACATTCGCTATTCGCGGCCTAGCGGAAAAAGGTAGCTACTTTAAATGGTATCTTTTTTGTATAATGGTGAAAAAAATAAAAATCAAAAGCAAGGATGTAGCTAAAGATGCCTACATTTACAAAAATTGTTAAATAGCAGAACCTTTAAATTAATGTTAACTATAGTGAGGACTTGGAGGTTAAGCTGCAATCTTAAGAAAAATTCAAGCACTTAATCATATGCTATTTCATTATTATTACTTTATTATTCTTAAATCTGTGAGTATTTCAAACTGGTACTCTGCGCGCACGCACACACAAACACACACACATACACACACACACACATATAAAAATTTTTTTTTTTTTTCAATATGGGTAATTCCAGCAAAACAGTCTCATGGCAACTGAAATTTCAAGCTAGAAATATCACTTCAAATTCTATTTGGTCATGTACTTTAACTACCTCAAGCAGGTTGATTTCAAGCAGCTTGACCGAATTTAGGATTTGTACTACACATCCAATTTCAGCCGCTGAAAAATAGCATCTTTCAACCCAAAACCACCTCTTTTCTTCCTTGCACCCTCACTCCAGCTTCTAGCTTACCACAGGATTTGTTATTGTTTGATTGTATGGACTTCAGAGTGTAAGGAGGATCATCTAAATTTCGGAAGTAAGAATGATTTTCCTTCGGCTGGACGACAGAAATGGTGCAGTCTCTTTCCGAAACTAGAGTAACAAAAAATGATGAACTTTTCCCTCGTTTCACACTGCTGTTGGATAGGACTGTCAGATTTCTGTATTCATCTCTTCTACCTCCACTGGTTGCATTTATGAAACAAAATAAGGAAAACCCCTCATAAGCTCTGAGTGGAATTGTATCGAATTCTGTAACGTGAGTAACATGTAACGTGAGAATTGAACCTGAAATCATGGAAGCGAGTGAAAAGACCCCATTTTTTTCTACCTCCGCACACAGCTAAAGAAAACACTACAATAGACAACGTCATTGGCTGAATCAACTGCAATGTGTGAGAAGCATCTGTTATCTTGTGTAAGGAATTGCGCAATCAAACACTGTACGTGTGTACAGAGCCATGAAAAAGTATTTGACCCTTCCTGATTTCCTACTTTTTTTCACATTTTACACCTACACAGGTAGGTTTGGATAGCTTTTTCCCTTTAATAAATTAAATCATCATTTAAAAACTGCATTTTGTATTTACTCGGGTTTGTCTTTGTCTAATATTAGAATTCATTTGCTGATCTGAATCATTTAAGTATGACAAGTATGCAAAAAAATAAGAAATCAGCCAAGGAGCAAATACTTTTTCACTGAACTGTATATGCAACTAGATAAAATAAAATGAAAAACACTGGACAGATGTCGCACATCAGCTTACAAGCACAACCATTATTTAATTTGCTTAGCGAACTACAGACGTTTGCGTTTATGATTGTGAGTGAGAAAAGGTTTTTTCTGTGCATGCCTCCCAAACTGCTTGTTGGCATGTAGATAGCACCTGATGATTGTTTTGGAGACTTTGTGACCCCAAGATGCTACCATTTGTTGCAATTCTTTAACAGTGAGCTTTGGATAATTTTTTATTTCTCTTACCATCCTCTTCACTGTGCGTGGTGGCAAAATAACTTTATGTCCTTGTCCAGGCTTGTTTACCACTGTTCCAGTTGTTTTAAACTTCTTAATGATTCCTCTGACAGTAGATATTGGCAGGTGCAGGCGAGGGGCTATTTTCTTGTAGCCATTGCCTGAGTTGTGAAGGTCGACACATATCTGCCTTACTTGAATGGTGTGTTTGTTTGTCTTTCCCATGTTGAAGAGTGGATAGTGGAATGGAGAGAGCAGCGTCTATGGAAGATCAAAAGGCTAAATTGGAGAGACTTTATTTTAAAGAAACGCACCTTCTCATGCATGGTGCAACTTTGAGTGAATATTGGAGGAACAAAAAAATCCCCAGGGGCTTATGTATTTAAAAGTCTCCTTCCATTGGGAAAACGGATGAGAACTTCGAGAAACGTTGGGGGGAAATACTTAATAAATGTTCTGATTTGGGAGCCGATTTTCCGGCCATTGATCAGACTATAAAAGACTCGTTGCAAAAATACAAATACAAACTTCTAGCCATTAAGCTCAAGAAATATAAAACGCAACACCTTGGATTAACTCAGGAACGAGGTATACATTGGGATACGGAGGAGCAAACATTATCCGCCCAGCCAGCAGGTGCAAGGGTTCCAAGAGGGGTTTCCGGCCCAAGAGAGCCCCTTGCCAACAGAGTGGTTATGCTGCCACAAAGGAAATTTCATCCATGGAGAGTGTTTTCACCTTTGACAGTGATTCCAGGGGTCCCTCCCAACCTGTTCCTTTTTTAGAAGGACGCTGGAGAAACAGCCGAGGAGGTGCAAGAAATGCAGGAGGGGCAAGCAGCTATCAAAGGACAGACCGACCGTGGACACGAAGCTCAAAACAGACACGGTGATAAATCTCTCCTCTACGGAATTATCGGACATTCAGGTGTCATTGCTGTTGAAGGGTCTGTCTTTCGTACCAACATGTGGGGTTGATTTTTTTGGGCTAAAAGTTGACTTGTTTAAATGTTTTAGACAGATCAAATTCAGATCAAAAGAAAGTATGGACTCGCCGACCAGACTTTCACTCAATTGGTTTAAACCCAAGAGTACTTTTAGTCCTAACACTACTAATGCATCCATAAATAGATTCAGGATGTGCTGAAATTGACCAATCAACCTTTTCATGACAAAAATAATTTAATTTTGTCGGAAAGGGCTGCTTTAAATGAAATTATTATGAATAAAAACCTTGTAGTCAAACCGGCTGATAAAGGAGGGGGTATTTGTATCCAAAATGCAGCAAAATACAAATCTCATATCTTGTCCCAACTGTCTAACGCTGATATTTATCAGCAATTAGCCACGGATCCTGCTTGTGACTTTCAGCAAGAAATATGTACTTATCTGAACAATGCGAGTGAGAAAGGTTGGATTACCAAAGATGAACAAAAATTTTTTGTCAACATCCAATTCGACCTGTATTCTACACGTTGCCCTAAATACACAAATCCTTGTCCGATCCGCCTGGTCGGCCTATAGTAGCTCAGACAAACTCACTTCTGGCTCCATTATCAGAGTTGGTTGACTTTTATATAAAACCATATGTTCAAGCTTTACCAGGATATATCAGAGATTCTACAGATTTCGTAATGAGTATCATCACTCTACTTGTAGTACAACAAATTTAATCATTTCACTTTATCATATCACTCTTTAGAATTGATATCCTAGGGAATGAGGTTTCAATGCACGTTTTGTTCTTCCATTGTACCTGTAACGTGAGTAACAATGTGAGTAACAAGACTTTTTTTTTCTTTAACTGTGTGTAGAGATAATAGTTCATTAACCTATGCCAATTGCTTTGTTCTCAAAGTTTAGCAATAAAAATTCAAAATATTCTCAATCATTTTGCTGTGTCTTTTCTAGCTTAGCAAGATATTGAAAGCAAATTTAGCTTAAAAAACACCATGAGATTTTTGTGTAACGTGACTAATGCTGACAAAAGTCAGCCTGGAAGAACTATTAAGCAGAATTTTTCCAGTGTTTTCATATGTGGACCTTGAGAGTGGCCTATGGTTATCATAAAAAAAATGAGTCCATTGACAAAATCGGGAGACACCTTTATTCAAGAGTCCCACGCTTTAAATGTAAGTTGAGTAATGCTGGAATTGCCCATATCTTTCGCTCTGGCCAATATGCCGAGATGCCTTGCAGTTGACTCCACAGTGAAATTAGAAGAGGTTATTATCCTTCAATTCCAGACAACCCACTTGAGACTTTTGAATGATAAGATGAACTCTTGAATGCAGCACTTACTAGTCCTTCACTACCATTTCTTCTCCCCTGCCTTGCACTGTATGCTTGAGCCACAAGGTCACCGTGGACTCTGGGTAAGATCTTGGCATGAAAGTACTGCTGATGTCTGCAGGTTTTTCATTGGATTGTTTGACCTTAAAGTTTTTTGTTCATTACATGGCCAATAATACGTTGATTGTTAATCTGTAATGGTCATTCATGACCGGAAACAAATGAGCTGACGGCATTTTACTAAATGCAAAGTTGGCTAGAAAACCCTGAACTGTATTCTGCCTCCTCTTAGGGAAGGCAAAAAACATATTGTTAATTCATGTATTGAAATTGGCTTTCAAACCTCCCATTTACCTCTGAATTAGAAAGCAGAATTAGAAAAATTATAGCTGCAAGCAGCTATGCAGGGTCAAGGAGTCCAGCAGGGCAGCATTCTAGCCACAGCAACTTGATGTGACAGTGCTAGTAAGTCTCATGAGAGTTGAGCAAAGATTGGATTGAACTGAAATACGAGCTTGTGTCCTTGTGCTGTTTCCCTTCGATTCGGCAGTAATTAATGATTTATTGGATTTGAAGATCTAAATCTCAATATGTGAGGGAGAAAGGGATGGATGTCCAGACGTGACAAAAGATAAAAGCCACCTACGAAACGAGAGTAACCACTAAATGGAGAAACGGTAACAGAAAAATGGAGCACAACTCCCCGTCAATTCCACCAACAAAAAACAACCCAGAAAAAATGGGCGAAAATCCTGCCAAAAAATAAAAGCTAAGAGACAGTTAGGATGACCACCCCCTCCTGCTGGAACAGGAGTAAACCAACTGAAGTCTGGGAGCAAAGACTGTGCTCCAACAAACAAGACCTCTGCAGAACTCCGACGAACAGAACGCAAAAAGTTATTTTTTCTAGAATGAGTAATGCTGACAAAAGTCAGCCTGGAAGAACCATTAAGCAGAATTTTTCTAATGCTGTCATATGCGGACCTTGAGAGTGGCTATGGAAAGAAATTTGTTCCAACAGAAATTGAATTGAATTTTGGCTTTGAGTTGAATTCAATTAGTTTTGAATTTAATTTAACCTGCTTTGAATTGAATTTTATCAGGTTTTGAATTGAATTTTGGGTTTGAATTGAATATAATTGGCTTTGAATTGAATTTTTCAGTTTTGAAATTGAATAAACACGTAATCTGAAACTGAATCCAATTAAGCATTACATTCAGTTCGCACATTCAAATTCAGTTCATAAAGTTCAAATTCAGATCTCTAAATTCAAATTCAAGTTGAGTAACATCACATGAACGTGCATCGCGAGCTGCAGCCCCGCCTTCGTCCCTCGTGGCTTGCCTTATTTGGAATAAGGTGACCTATATAATGTCCGGGAAATGCACCTTCTGTATTCCAAATCCACCCAACTATACACCGAAAAACATTTTCCAAAACTTCGGCTCTTTATCCGTTGATTTGTTTTCGCTCATCGTATTAATCTTCAACAGTTAACCCTGAGTAAGCCCAAGATCATGCACTTACTAATTTCTAACGTGTCTTCGGTGTAGTAAAAATGCTCCCAGTCGGTATGTGTGAATATATTTAGCTGGCGAGCCTACACGTTTAAGCTCATGGGCTGAGGTGTAGATTGATGCGTCTGGCTTACCTGTCAGTCATGGAGCACTAGCAAAACGAGAGAGAGAACGAAAGAAGAACTTTTCTGAAGCAGAGATAGAGATTATTTTGAATGAAGTTGAGTTGAAAAAACACATTTTATTTTCATCAATTAGCAGTGGTGTGACAGGGACAGGAAATCAAAAGCCTGGAAGGAGGTAACAGACGCTGTTAATGTGGTCTCTACCGTCCCCAGAACCACGCCGAAGGTCAAAAGAAAGTGGTTTGATATATAAATGGAGGCCAAAAAACGTATTAGTGGACACAGAAAGCTCACTGTCCAAATTGTCAAATACAGACGAGTGCATAGCAGGAATTATTGGGGAGACGCTTTGTCAGGAATCATCCCTGACAGCGACTTGCCGTCACTAGAGTTGTCAAACCCAGATGGTACGGTAATGTTATGTCAGAATAGTCTACAATCTGAAAAATTACAGATACCTTTGTGATCAGTTTAATCTAGGTCATACAATCCCAAACAACTTGGGCGATTTTCTCTCCAGATCGAAGTAGAAATGTGAAACCAGCAATGTTATATTGTGCGTAATTGATATAGCCTAATCTAAGTCCGCGATAGCTGTCGGAATGTAGAGCTATCTAACATTATAAAAAATGATACGGATAACAGCCCACAGCAGTTTTGAATGCATAGTCTTAAAATTATTTGAATCCTAAAGCTACATTTTATACAGCTCCAAATAAGTCAGTCTTCAGCCAAATTAAACGTTGTTCAAGTCAGCTTTATTACAAAAAGATGTTCAAATTATAGAAGAGCCACACAAAAACCAAAATGGTTGTAGCTGGCGAGTGCTCCTCCTCTGATGTGGCTCCACCTCTTGCTGCTCCTGCGCCCCCTGCACACAGAGGCCGAATGGGTGATTCAGCAGTCCTTACGAATGAGGTCCTGCGAAATCAGGAGGCATTACTGTCAACAGTGAACCAAATAAACGCATCCCTTCGAGAGATAAACAATACCTCAAAGGGAATCTGTGTGGCACTTTTGCGCCCGATATAAAGTATTTCTCGCAAGTATTGTGTGATGTCTGGTTTCCTTGGAAAACACTGTATTTCTTCTATTAAACAGCTGATCTTTGTGATAATTAAACAAAGCCGATACATTTTCAAGAGGATGATATTCAAATTAACTGATATAGCTTACTGAAACAGGACGTTGTATATAAGGAAAAATACAAATGAGTCTAACTTTTTGCTCAGCATGTCAGTTTAAAATGTGCGCGATTTATTCAGTCCCTGTCTTAGTAACACTTACCTTACAATCGCTCTATAAGTCTCTGCCGTTTCTCTATGGCAGCCGCATTTCGAGGCCCAACAGGTGCTTCCGGAGGCAGACGTTCAACCTGATTAAGAACCTCAGGCAGGGGAAGGCCATGTTTAAGGGCCACGTTGTGTAGGACACATTAGGTCAGTATAATGCGGCACACCTTCTCAGGCGCATAGAGTAGGGTGCCACCATTGCTGTCCAGGCACAGCCACCTTGCCTTCAACACCCCGTTTGTGCGCTCTACAGGGGCACGAGTAGCAGCGTGCGCCTCATTGTATGCCAGCTCCTGTGGCGTCTGCGGGTTGGCCAATGGGGTCATAAGCCACGGTGTTATTGGGTAACCCCTATCCCCTATGGATGTAGAAGGGTAAGTACATATATAAAACACACGCGTATATTGTATAGGCTGGCTATATTCTTGCCAATGAGCCAGCCGTCTCTCACAGCTCCATCCTTCAAACGCCTATTAACTGCGCTATTACGCAGGATGAAAGAGTCGTGCGTCCCACCAGGCCACCATGCCACAATGTTTAATAGGACACACTTTGCATCACTGATCAGTTGCACATTCACAGAATGAAAGTTTTTCCGATTTATGCACGCAAATGCATCATCAGATGGAGCCTTGATGCATACGCCTGTGTAGTCTATGGCACCGATAACACCTGGCATGTTTGAAATAGAAGTAAATCCCTGCATCACCTCTACTTGCCTTTGTACTTCATGAGGGAATTTAATGTACTGTGGCATTAATTTAATAATGCCGTTGAGCACAGCAGGAAGGATGTGGCTCAAAGATGGCTGAGAGATCCCGGACCTATCACCTATCTCCCGCTTAAAAATCCCTGTGGCTAGAAATCCGTCATGGAGGATTTTTAACAGATAATACCTGCAGATGTGGAGAGATGGCACGGCAGCGTTCTGTTGGCCTTGTCAGATTTGGTTCCAAAATGTTGCATAAATGCAACAGAATTGGTTGTGGTAGTCTGAAACGACTAATTTACCAGTCATCACTCTCAACCAATATATCTGCCCGATCCCTGAAATGCTGCTCTCTCCAATAGCGCCTTGCGCCAAATCATGCAAAAGAGTTCTGCCATTTTTGCCATACTAATACTGAAACTGCAGGCATTTTACACTGTGTGTGTGTGTGTGTCGGGGTAGGAGGCGTAATTATAATTGACACCACCTGAGTAAGCCACACATGGTAATGGTTTACATCATTTTTGTGATTTTATTATAGCCTATAGCCTATTTTTTTAAATCAGATTTCAACACGTAGGAAGAACATATGATTAATATCGGTCTATTGCATCGATTTGAATAGATAATTCGCAATCATCAGCCTAATCTGGATCTTAAACCTACCCATTGCCAATTAATTTAACTAACTAAATGTTTTATATTTCTAATTGTTTGTCATGTTTAAGATATGCCTATATCAGGTTTTTCAAAGGCATCTGCCTGATACTTACATAACATTTAATTTATGAATTAAAATTGTAATTTACAATAGTGATAAGTATTATTTTTATGTGTTTGTAAATTTACACAAGCGCTACACACGGTGGAAAGCATTGTAGATTTTGTTAGTAGCTACGAACAGATCTAAGCTACTAAAATGTTGATGAATGCGAGATTCACGTAAATTTACGTCTACGAACAGTTTACACTCAAATTTGCTCTGAATGGGACCAGTAACAACATTCATATCATCAACAAATCAACAATGAACATATTGTATTAAATGCTTTGGCATAGATCAAAGTCAATTATTTGTATAGGCCTATTCTTAGCTTTGATTTCGAGTGTCGCGTTCTCCTCTTGCACAATTTTGACAGAATTTTTGATGAGCTGAATGTATTCTGAAGTGAATTTTACAGGTAAGACTTTAACTCAAGGACTCAGTTTCATTCTCTCTGGCAGTATATCTGAGGAGAGAGATGTCAGTTACGATCGCATCACCTTCAATGAAATAGCCTGCAGCAGTTTGGTCAGGGGGACAGATCTGTGCTTCCTGCCACCACCACTGACAGCCAATGAGTTAAGCCGGAGACTCACCGTGATTCAATGAGACCATGTAAAATGCCTCACTTCTCTGCATTCTCTGCAGTGCAAACCAATCATTTTCAGTTCTAAGATGTGCACCGTGAGGATTCTTGTGTTTAATGATGAACTGTGGTACCGTCAGTTTTCCATGATACTTGCCATTCACTCAAACATCTGCCAGTCATGACAAGCTTCGTAATTGAAAATGTTCCCACCTGGATGAATATCAAGCAGAAAGAGGTAAAAATATCACTTTTCATTAACTTTCACTAAGTAACTTTGATTGGCAAGACCCAGGCACAATAAAATGCCGTTATAGTCACACTTGGGGCTCTGGATTCAAGCCGTTATCTGTGCCTCAGCCTGATTCTCAATGATGCCAAAATGACAGGATTGCCGTCAAAAAAATCAAATAACTTACATTAATCTTGCGAAATGGATAGATGAATATTTTTTTGACAAATATTACAGTCAGCACTGATAAGGAAATAGATGGTGACACGAATCTGCCTGAAGCGAAACAGAAAAATTGGATGTTGACTTCGACTATAAAGAATGTCCCAAGAATGTCAAAGCTTTATTTTTTGCCCGAGGCTGTAGTTATCAGCAGAGGACTGGGACAGCGATGACAGCATTAGGCTGTGTAGGTCAGGCAGTGGGAGGTAATTGAGGAGCAGTAATTGCGAGCTGAATCCATCTCAGCCCCGTGCTGCGGAGGTTTTCCTGCAGAAGCAGAATTTGCACACAGTACAGGACTGAGAGCTTTGAACTTACTCTAGTGGCTCAGCCTCCTTCCCTCATCTGTCAGGGGTGTGGGTGGGAGATGAGAGGCAGGGTTTGGGAGAAAGGACCTCATCCTGTACCAAGGTGGCAGATTCAAATGTCAGCGGTTAACATTAGTCCTGTTTTTTTTTTTCATCTTTTCCAAGTGTGGAATACAACTGCCATTCCTTAAATTGAACCCCATTATCGGGTTTTTTAGCCCATTATTTCATCGCTGTTCCATTGCATATGGAGAGAAACCGTGTCTTCAGTTGTCAATTACGATAATTGGAAAACGCGTCAGTAAAGGAAAACGATTGAGAACTCGCCAGGACTAATTGTAATAAAGGGTCGTGTCTGTGCCCCCTCAATTCCCGGTTCTAGAACCGCCACTGCTCCAAACTTTTCTTTTTTTAGCAGTTCTGGCTTTGGTGCTTTGGCTAGCATCAGGGCACTGGTTTCCATGACTACAATTCTTTGTGATTGTCATTCAGGAAACAACGGTTGGACTATGCACTAAGAATACAGCCATCGCAGTACATCTAAATGAGTTTCTTTAAATGCCTTTTTTCCCTTTATATTGTGAGAAGGCTGACTGCAGAACTAATTGATTGAGCGCTTATTGCCAAAAATAGATTGTCGGTACAAAAATGGATGGTAGGGCTTGATTAGATGTTTTTTTTTTAATGTGTTTGAGTAGTCCTGTTGTAATACATGTAATCAATGTTGTTTTGCAGTTGATTTGCATGTTGTTTTTCTATGACTGCTTCGGAAATAGGTCTTTGCAGAAGCACGGTTGTACCATTACGGCATACATATTTCAATCTGCTGTTCAAAAAATGAAGGCGAGTACATAGAATTATGCATGAACACTTTTTTCATGTATAATTTAGTATCTTGCAATTTCCTATGTTCGTCCTGCCTACTTTTAAGCAGAAATTAACATTTCCCCTCGATGAATGAGAATCTTTGATGTCCCTGCCGCACCCCCCCCTCCCCCACCCCACCCCACCCCAAGAACCGATCGTCTGCACCCCCCTCATTCCCTGATAGATTAAACTACCCGCATTTCCCTCTGTTACAGTCACATGTCCCTGTCTTTGCACAATGCTGATGCTACAGTATACTTTATTTTGTCATTTTCTGAACTGTACAGATACTTTGATCCTGAGGATTCATAAATTGAACAAAAGAGATAAGAAAGAAAATCTGTGGTGAATTTAATATTCAATATTTTATTCACTGTTTAAATGAAAAAAATATGCTGCCGCCTGAATCCCCAGTTTTACCTGCAAAAATATAGCACATTTCCCCTTCCTTTAATCTCTCTTCACTACTGAGCAAAATCAGATTCTCCTTAAATAAAGAACTCCGATAAATGGCAATTATGCAAGACTGATATTTTGCAATACATGTCGCATGTCTATATTTAAAACAGTGGGAATACAGGAGCTGTACTGTAAGAGCCTAACATCACCCGCAATTTCTTCAGCTGGCCGTGTTAAGTTCCACAATCCGTATATGTAGGCTTTCTTATACATGACACAGCAGACTGCAATTCACGCACAACCTCCACCATTTTTAGCCACCGCCAACACGAAGTGGGAGGGGGATATAGGTTTGACCTCCATCCGTCCGTCCGTCCGTCCGTCCGTCCGTCCGTCCGTCCGTCCGAGATAAAGGGGACAGCTTTACTCAGAAACTACTACAGATACAGCAACCAAATTTGGTGTGTAGCTTCAGACCATAAAGGCCTTGATTGAGTTCGAAAATGAGAAGCGCACGATTGGCGGGGGATGTTGTAGACCATGTCGACTTGGTGTTGTTGGCCAGAACAATTTTAAAAGGGGGCACACTTTTTTTTGGGGGGGGGGGGTTATGAGTAAGAAGGGGGTTTAAAATCATGGGGAAATGATTTTAAAAGGAAGGGGCAGATGCGGCGCGTGGAAAAAAAAATTGCGGAAATTCCTGTTTCCACTTCTACCTTTGCGACATAAGCTCTGTTTACTATCACAGTCCAACTATTTATGTCCCCCCCCAACAAAAAGTTGTGATTTTATTCAATTTTGTTGGAGGTTTTGTGGTACTCTTACCCCTGTGAATCTTCATCAGACCTACGGAGGATGGATTTATTGAATAAGAGTGACAGACAAAGGTTGCATCAAAATTGTACGAAGGATCAAAGTACCTTCCTCGGTTACGTATCCATGGTATCAGGCTCACTGTCGACCGCCAAGTGCTCACGTCGATGGCTAAAGCTGGTGGTAGCAAAAAGCTGATGGTGGCGGTGGTGGGAAAAGGTGAGCCTTAGCTGGATGACTTCCTGTATGCATACGATCATTGCACCCATTAGCTGTAAGTTGCTTTGATTGACTCCCTAATAGCGCTCTGCATTTGGAATTGGGTTGTGTCACCTCTTCAACGAGAACCCGCAATTATATTTTTCCATTCAAGCTTTAATCGAATGACGATGGGGCCTCAGGGGTCAGTGTTCACATTTATTTGCATTCTTCCACCATTATGGACAGAGTAGCAGATTGACTATTTTGGCCCTGCTGTGCAGACAAGTGCTTGGGAGAACTCTCAACGAGCACTCCAGTCATTGCTGGTGGATTCAGAAGTATTTGCCTCAACTGGTCACCAGGTTTTCATTGTGTGGGTTTCAAAGCCCTGCCTGAATGCATAAGAGGCTTAAAAATATGTCTTTGCGGTCCAGCTCAATGCCAAAGTGCTCTTGACCGATCTGTAGTCATGAATTATCTTTCCTTTCTCACTTAGGAGTACAGCATTTATAAGCCAGAATTCACTCACTAAGAAAAATTGAGAGGACTTCTGAGTGCTTTGGTGTGTCAGTAAAGACTTTCACTGGGGGGGAGGGGGGGTCAAAGATTCCAATTGTCAGCCAAGAGAGCTTGGCTGGCATATAGGCTACAGCTGTTTTTAATATAAAACTGTTTGCTGATTTTTTTTGCAATAGCTTCACCATGTTCTAGTTCAACATGCTCAACTCAAAGCTTGACTTTAAAAAAAGTAGCCTGCCAATTGAGACACCAATTTCCTGCTAATGGACTGATGGAAAATGACATAACAGAATGTCTCCTTCAAGGTACATAGTTATTATTTTGAGGGAACTTATTTCATCGGTACTTCAAGGCTCATTTTCATGGCCCCATCAGACTGCTCTGCCAAGAAAGTGGAGCAATTTTCAAGTAACCAACACTCAGCGGAGTAAGTGTGACAAAACTATCATCATTACTGATGAGCGAGATGGAAATGGTTCTGAAAATTTGTTCCAAAAAGAAAAGAAAAACATGTATCCTCTGTATAACTGCCACTTCACCCAGAGAACACATACATTTTTCATGTAAGGAACTTGAAAGCTTGAGTGCCTGTCCAGATTTATGGACATCGACAGTAAGCACCACAATTCATGGGGGAATGACACTATTTTTTTCGTTCTGTTGGATGAGTCAGTTACCATATCTGAATCCAACAGCTTTTTACATGCTGAAGAGGAAACGGAAGAAAGTCCCTGGAAGAAGCAGGATCTGAGGCAGGATCTTTTAGTGAAGCATTCATGCAACTGCTGCCTTTTTCCCCAGGTAATCCGGAGGTGCAGCTGCACTTACAGTTCGAGCAGAGAGGAAGAAAGGAAGCTGTATTCCTCAGGGCATTTCTGCTTCATAATCAAGTGTATGGCATAAAATGTGTAGGTCATGAAAGGACTCAGAACTTTGTGAAGACTTAATAGAAGCATTAATGTTGCGGGTTGTACCCCAGTATAGCTGCTTCTGGACGGATTTGTGCGTGTGCATGCATGTGCATTTGTTTTCTGTCTGTGCTATTTTCAGTTACAACCTAGTAATCCTGGCTGGGCAATGAAATCAAATTTAACCATTAATTATTACATGAGATGCATTTGAATTTGGTGGCGACTCTGCTTGAGTGATGCTGTGGAATAATGTAAGCAAGCATGACACAGGCAGTCCCTGAGATCACAAACCCCACGACACACCCTAAGATTCGGGACATTTGATTTCATGAACTTAATACGAACAGATGCTACTCACAAGAAACAATTGTTTTGAGCTCTGCCCTAGTATTTGTTTTGCCTTGCTCTTAATTGAATGTTTCCACTTCGGGAAGGGGCGGAGCTTTTTACGGCCACCACTTACAAGTGGCAGTTGGAGACTAGCTCTTCTAACTTGCATCTAGCCTTCGTGTACTGTGAGTATTTCATTGCCTTCTGTGTTGGTTTAGTTTGCTTTTTGACTTACAATTCTCACCTTGTCTTTTATTTGGTTCGTTTGGATTGTAGTGGTTGACCCTTGTCTTGTCCCATTTCGAGTCGAGTCGAGAGAACTGTCCGTTCTCATAGTCTTTATTTGCGGAGTGAGAGTTCAGGAGTTCAGTGTTTAAAAGCTGCCCCGGGCCAGGTGAACCATTGAACATTAGCTGTAGGTTTAGTTTAGCTCTGGTTAGGCAGTTAGGGACCAGAGTTACCCATCAGCGTGCAATTTGTGCCTTTTGTAGTTCTCCCCGCCATCCTTCCCTCATTTCTCAACCTGTTGCCGCCTCTTTTAGACCGGGTCATTACACAATATTATTCATGAAAAAGGCTGGAGAGGTGGGGGTGAGATGAGACAGATCATTGGCAGGCCAGAGTTTGAGCTCTGGTTATAAAATCTCTGAGAGAGAGATGCTGAAGAAAAAACTGACTGCACAGATTTGGGGTTTTGACTAGACCTGACTTCCACGCCCTCCTGAACTAATGCTCAAGCATCATTTACACTCATTGATATATGAGTTGATGACAGATTTAATCATTGTGAAGTTCCTTCATGAACCAGTTTTTTTGTCATGTGGGTAGCTTTTTCCACTTGATAGGGAATTGTTGGTTTTTTATTCATATTGATGGGAGCAGACTTAACCTGAGAGGTACTGATGATGTTAGTATGAAATGGCCAGAATTTACTTTGTCTTCCTCATAATGACTAACTGATGGAGGAAAAAAATATGAGAAGAGCAAAGGCATTTCAGTATTGACTTTGGGGGATGGTGTGAGTCTTTGATCAATTGTTTCCCTTCATCTTTATATCAGACATGGACCGTGAGGAAGGATTACATTGTTGAAGCAAAGACCGTCAAACAGCGGGTTCTGAGAGAGTGAATGAATGAATTACAGCCTGGAGGAAACTCGAGGCGAGAGCTAAATTTAGATCAATTAAAGCGGCATTGAGTTCAGTCAGGTCCTAAAGTGCCATGTCGAGGAAACTTTAGCATTTTTGAGTACTTCCGATCGACCAATTCTTTTGGAATCTGTTACACCCCCATCGTGAACCATGAAATCAAGACAACACGAGGAGCAGTAGTGGGGGGGGGGGGGTCCCATTTCCTTGACCTCATCTTTGATGAGATGCTCAGCTGTCTGCCTGTCACTAAGGGTGAATGAAAGACAAGTGGTTGTGTTTGACCCAAAACCTACCCCTAACTCCACCACCTCAAGGGCAGAAGAGTTTGAGTTGGGTGAGGAAGGGGTCATATATAGACGTGGCTCTTTCCCTGCGCAGCAAACACAATGAGGATAGAACCCACTCTGGTGCCTTGGGATGATAAGCAGTAATGTCCCCTCTGATATTTGATCCATTAATGACTTGTGGGAGCCGTCTGTGCAGGTGCCATTGGAAAACCTGCCCATCGTTCATCAATGACGTCTGTTCGGGAAAGGTCATCATCTACATTCTCCTTTGGAAAACAGTCTCCACATCCATCAGCAGTCTGTTTATGGAGCGTCGCTCAAGCCACTTTCAATTTGTCATGGGCCTTGATGTAAATTCACACATTACCATTATTCACTTCCCTTCAATCACACGTCTTTATCAGATCGCTGCCTCGCTTGCTGCTGATACACATCATGGAGTGTCTCCTGTCAGATTATCTGATTGTTTAGTCAGATTTTTGAACATCACTTAATGAACAGAATCTTGCCATTAACAGGAAATAGAGAAGTGATTTGTTCTTTTTCTTAGGGGGTCACAGCAGTCAAAACTTGACAGAAAATGCAGTACTTTTCTTAAAATTGAACATGACATTCAGTATTCAGCATTTACAGATAGAGTCAGAGTGTCTTCACCTGTAATGCCAATTTTCTGGTTTCTGAAATTACCTTCAACACACTATGCGGTATGTAAATATGAGTAACCTCTATGAAAACCTTTGTCTGTCAAACAACAGACTTGACTGTACAAGAAATATCTAAGCCTAATCTAATTAAAAAGACTGTAATCCATTGCATACTGCGGACGTCTTCGTGTACTTTAAATTTCTAATTCAGTGATGCATAAAGTTGCCATCTAAATTGATCAAAGGTTTAAATACAAATGGCACAAAGAGCCCTTAATCTTTGTTTTCTTCATAGAAGACGGGGTTACGGGATCGCTCTCGACAACATAATCACTGGGATTATGATTCGGTAAAATTTGGATGAAATTCAAACTTCCAAATCCCATCAACATAATTTAATGTCGCTTGAGTAGACTAGGTTTAGAAGTATTCGGCGACTCATGCTGCCAGATCTGGATTCGATTTTGCATGACGATAAACATTACGCAACACTGGGTGGTACAGTATCCCTCTGCTTTGTCAGAGAATTAGGATGGCTTTGCCGTAGCCATGAAGATGTATGTCAAACCATCAATTCGTTTTCAGCTTGTTCACCGTTTTAATGTTTTCATTCAATTGCGATGCCATGTGAATTAAGAAGCATCTTTTTTTGCTCGAAGTACATGTCGCTAACAACATATTAAAGTGCAGCACAAAAATTGAACAGGTCCGCACCAGTCATTTTCTGCCCGCTGTTTCTGCGTGGAGATGATTGAACTCCGACTTGTCCCAGAAAATTCGCCTCTCGTTGGCTTTGGTTGGGTTATGTCCTGAAACTCCTTGGGTATAGAGTGGCCAGAAGTTACCTAAGAGCCATGGAACTTGGAAGCATACGTTCATTTTCAAGGTGCCTAATTTCCGTCAAATACTCATCGGACACCAAAAAAAGGAAAGCAGAAGAGTTGTTTAATGTTGCAACTTAAATTTTGCGAATTATCATCGCATTTTGCCAATCAGAAACTATTTCCACTGGGTCGGTTCCGAAAGCTACCAGACCGAGACCTGGCCCGAATCCAGACATTTCCATAATGTTTGTGGATAATTTAATGTGTAAAAAAGGCAAAAAATTGATTAAATCTAGCTGCAAGTGGCAATTCCGGGGTTCTAGCCAAGAAAGACCATTAGTAATTGGAAGCTTGAGCAGCTTGTTGCAGGTATATATGTGGACCTATTTTGCCAGTGTAATGATTGAACCAACGACTTATGATGAATAGTCTGATTTGTGTTATGTTAGGCTATTTTGTACATTTGTAGCTCTCCCTTCTGGTTGATTGCTATGAAACTGTTCAGGTATGTTTCAGGTATTTATGTGGACATATCCTGCAAGTGTTTTAGTGAGAGGATGAACAATTTATGATTTATAATCTAATTTGTGTAATACCATACCTCTTTTTTTGCATTTGTGGCGCCCCCAGTGGTCGATTTGATTGAAACTTTCAGGCTATGTTTCAGGTTCTTATGTTGACATTTCTTTTTTTGTTTTTTAATGATTGAGAAAACTATGATTTTTAGTCTGATTTGTGTGATACTACGCTGTTTTGTTTTGCATTTATAGCGCTCCCTATCGGTCAATTTGAATGAAATTCAAATTTCAGGGTATGTTTCAGGTATTTATATGAATATATTCTGTGAGTTTTATGGCTATTGAGCAAACAATTGCTGCTTTATACTCTATTTAAACTGTGAAGATATGTTCCTGGTACTTATATGGACATATCCTGTGAGTTCATTGGTCAATATCTTAGAAACGAAATGAGATTTCAACAAGCCTAATGCAATCTTTGATAAGCTTGGTCCAATGATGATCCACAGCAAAGAATCGGACCTACGGCCTAGGAGGAGATCTCAAAACAAAAAATCTAATATGGCAGACCTTAGAGGTCCTAATGGGAAAGTTGTAGAGTTTGGACCAAGGAATGTCTGTACCAAGTTTTGTGTAAATCAGACTTACAGCATAGGAGTTATGACCTTTTAAAGTGAAAAACTGTCTTTCTTGAATTATAGCGCCTCTATCAGGCCGATTGAGTTAAAAATGCCTTGGGCGGCATTTACACACAACTTCTAACCAATTTGCAAAATTTCAGGTCTCTACCATTTACCTTCTCACAGGAATTTGCGAAAACCTTTCTAGAGAAGAAAAGAAAAAAAATTATTATTATTATAATTATTATCAAAACACCAGTTCATAAACAATAGGGTTTCAGCCCTACGGGCTTGAACCCCTAATAATAATAATAATAATAATAATAATAATAAACCAGCACAAAAACAATAGGGTTTCTGCCCCACGGGCTTGAACCCCTAATAATGCTATAAAATGTACACATCAAAGCTCACTGTTATATAGACTATTAAATATCCTTGGAATGCAGCAAGCAAATTACTTTTTAATTTGTTCACGTGCCAGCTCATAAGTCTGAGGCACTAGCAACATTGGCTTAAGTAACGACTGTATTTCCGAAATTCCTGGAGCATCAGCTACCATTGCTCTTTTGCTGCCATCATTTGTAGACGATGAGTAATTCCTACTCTTCTTTTCCAGCTCAGTGTCCATGCAAATATCATAATTTGACGGAGAAAACCTGTAACTATGACCACCGCAAACTGTATATTCTGCGCATTCACCGGAACTCAGAGAAGAGGCCCCGTTAAGGGGGATTTCGAGCCTCTACAATGCCTTCATAGAAGGTTTAATGGGGTTTTGATAAGTCATTGCAAAATGTGTTCATTTCAGTGGCCATCGGGAATCCCAAACATTTGCCTTTTTGGGGGACTCAAATATTCTCCCGGTTTGCCTTCCTGGTTGTGCGCCTCTGCATGTTTTCATACAGTCAACGTACAGGATGTTTATTCTTGCCTGGAAGCTGGGGGCCCCCTGTAGGGCGGAGCCTGTTTCAACTGAAACGGCTGAAACATAGGTAAGGCCGCCTATGATTTCATATTTAGATTGAGATTTTGAAGAATATAGCTGTTTTCATGGAGTGAACCATAATCAAAATTTTTTGGTGATATAGGGAAGGTCAATCACTTCCATTTCACCCATACACGAAATTGTCAGATGACCTATAGGATCTCTGCTACACACCAGCATACAATATGAAGTCCCGGTGGATTCATGCTCCTTTTACTACATACATACTGAAAAGATGACTGTCAGCCATATAACATGGACAGGGTTTCACATTTATGGGTCCTTTAGACTGGAGGAAGCAGGCAAATTCATTTGTCAAACTTTTTTCACGAAGAGTGCCTTTGAACTCACCCGGGCTTCCGCTTCTGCTTGGCTTTTCTCTCCATCTCATCCTCTCTGCTCGAGCCTTTTTCTTGCCCTCTCCAACTGTCTTACTTTGTTTTCCATACTAGGCTGACTCTTTCTGTATGTGGGTCATTTTGGTTAGTGGGACAACTTTCACTGGATATTCTGGGAAGGCTCAATGAAATTGAAAGGGATTAGAGGGGTCTGGTTGTAATGGTCAAGCTGATGGGATTCAGCAAACCGATACGATTGCACACGAGCACAGCACTCTGGGTAATAGACTGCTGCAGAGAGGCAGTGGATTTCCCAGAGCTTAGGATCCGTATCATCTTGGCTGATTGTGAAGTGGACCTTGTGTTTTTAACTCTTTTTTAAAGCGTTCAATATCTCATCTTAGTGTGTAACGGCTGAAGAATGTGGGGGTCACATGACGACACAAACCCCTCACCTATTTTAAAACATAACTCTGTCCTGGCACTTTTGCAAAGCTGAAAATCAAGACAGTGTCCTGGAGATGAATTTCATTGAAGAACCAATCCCCCCCACTACACACACATAATGCACGCACGCGCGCGCACACACACACATACACACACACATTATTATCCACCCTACTGTCCAAACCATTCCTACACCTTTGATCTCATGTGTTTGCCTTGAACGGTAACCTTCATAGTTTGCTGGAAATGCACCAAATGTACTGGGCCTCCAGCAATCACAGTACAAGAGGATTACACACTGAGGTACCAGCCCAGGAATAAACTTATGAATCATTTAATCAGGATCCCTGGGCTCTGTATGGCAGAAGTAGCTTGGAAAGGGGAGCTTCAGGCTGTAGTGTTAAGTGGGACCTGAATTAGATTCTCATTTGCATACACTGCATTTATTCATAAATCTCCAGATGATTTCGCACTAAAACAGGCCATTGAATGCAAAAAACAAAAAAAATTATTGGCGCGATCCCAAATGATTAATTGTTTGATGCCTAATGAGGGAGAAGATAATATTTAGAACTATGTGGTGTTAAATGGGGCTGATGGTCAGTGGTCCAACTGCTGATATTTGGGGGAGAGCCGATCAGACCCAACTACTACAGCATGTCTGCAGGCAACAAGGAACAGGCAGCATCAACACAGAGGCGGGTGGTGGAGTCCCTCCAGTCCCATAAGACACAGTCATTCGCTCATGGGGGGTGAGGGGTGGGGTGATTGTGTTGGGGGAGTTGGGTGGGGGGGTTACATAATGACAGAGCGGTATGCAGCACAGCCCAGCCTCCCCGTCAGCCCGGCGAATATTAATCCCGCTCCTCTCCCCCGGTGCCGCACCTCACCTGCAGCGTGGCCCCTACGCTCCCTCACCGACAGCCTGACAGCTGCAGCCCTCCCAAACACTTCCACCCCACAGCAGAACTAGGACAGCCAATCAGCTGCCTCGTAATTGGATGTGTGGACGGGGGGGGGGACTCTCCTCTGTCAGAACCAGGCTTTGCTGCGCAACCCCAATTCTCTCAGAGGTGAAGAATCAATGGAAGAATGCTGCACCCGTGTGCTGTTTTCTCTTATTTTGAAATTTGTATAATTGCTCAGCCACCAGAAATAGAAGCCTGTCAGGCTGAATCTTCGTCTGAGTGTGACTGGTACTCATGTGAATAAAGATCCATGTTCAAGTGGGAAGACAAATGCTCGATTCGGGGATTTGTAAGGCATTGTGCAGAAAATCAACTTCTTTATTTCTTTAGTGAATCGGTTGTGGTTTCCAGAGGTCAAAGGGAAATGTGTAAATAAAATGGTCAAGTGCAAGTTTTCATTTCAACTGTTTGAAAATCACAAAGTAATTAAATGGGATATAAATTATTTTCTTGTAATGAGCCTCGTGAATTAAAGAATGACAAATTATTTCCTACCACTTTAGTTACCTAGGAATGCAACTTTTCTGCTTCGGAAAACATCACAAGCTAAATTCTGCACTCTGATTTCCCCGTAAAACAGTTTCAAAATGGTGTCTTGCACACATTATACTCCTTTTTCAGAAGGATAATTTACTTCACTAAGTAAACTTTGTAAACTTATCTGCTTGCGCTTTCTTCAAGTCAAGAAATCAAGAATGACTGGACAGAATGGAGCTTGTGACCAGACCCGACTTCCATGCACGCCTGAATTAATGCTATAAAGCTCCATTTAAACAAGACCTGGAACCTGCCACCACTATTTTTTTTTGCACACTTTAAAATAATTGTCCACACTACTAATTAATTGGATTCACAATACTCAGTTGTAACAAATTGCAGCGTGATAAAGTGATTACGTCTATCTATTAACGGGAGAACGCAAAAAGTTAAGAATGGACTGGCATGAAATTTGGTAGGATGGTAGGTGGTAGTCCAAGGATGAGTTGATTCTGTTTTGGAAGTGATCCAGAATTGGAACAGGTCATTTGGACCCTGTACCTGTTGAACCCAACATATGGGATTTTTCAATGGCGTGCCATTGGCCTCTCAGCCTTAAATGCTAAATTGCTTGCAAGCTGTTCCTGTTTGATTCCTTGATTTCAATTTATTTACTGAACAATCAAGCCCAATATATAAGCCTGTAATTAAAAGAAATCAATTAATCACGAAGTTCACCATTTAGCTGCATTGACAACTTACTTAGATATTGTAGGGATGGAAAAAAAAAATGAATCCAATTTATCCTCTGATATCCCATTTTAGCTATTTATTTTCAGCAGAGCAACCTAATTAATTTCAAGATTGCACTTAATCAAAATGTTTTCATCATTCCAAATGGGGCAAACTTCCACGACCCCACTAGTATCATTGCAAGGGTAAAAAGTTTTTCCATTGTTCCACAACCAGAGCAGAACCCGCATTGCTCCTCTTCAGTCCGAGGTTTTACGATCAGGCGTTGCCTCTTTTTCGGCGCCCTGGCATAAGCATTCCCTGGAGGCTGAGCAGTGCAATCCCCTGTAGGTGGAGCACACTCTCCGGTCCCCTTTCTTTAAAACGGGAACCACCACCCCAGTCAAAATATGCCAGACAACGCCTGGACACGCCTCACAACTTCTGGAATACTGTCATTTGGAGTGAGGAGACCAAAATAGAACTTTAAGGTCACAACCATAAGCCCATGGTTACAACCATGGAGAGCAGTTATCAAGGCCCATGGTGAAAAATATACCATTCCCATTGTAAAGAAAGGTGGTGGTTCTCTGATGTTTTGGGGTGTGTGAGCTCTAAAGGCACTGGGAATCTCGTGAAAATTGATGGCAAGATGAATGCTGTGTGCTTTCAGAAAATACTAGCAGAAAATTTTCATTATTCAGCACAAAAACTGCGCATGGGACACAGTTGGACTTTCTAGCATGACAATGACCCAAAGCACAAGGCCAAGTTGACCCTCCAGGATTTACAGAAGAGAAAGGTGAAGGTTCTGGAGTAGCCATCACAGTCTCCTGACCCCAATATCATGGACCCCCTGTGGGGAGATCCAAAACGTGCCATTTATGCAAGAAAACCAAAGAATTTGCAGGAGCTGGCAGTATTTTGCTCGGAAAAATGGGCAGCTATACCACCTGAGAGAATTAGGGGCCTCATTGGCAACTATCACAAAAGACTACAAACTGTATTTGATACTAAAGGGGGCAATACAAGGTATTTCAAACTAAGGGTATGCACACTTTTGAACAAGGTTATTTTCATTTTTTCACTTATAGCCATGTTTTCTTTGATGACAAATTGCATTATATTTTATGGGAAAAACCAAAAATAGCTCATGAAACAGGCTCCTCCATGGTATGCGTCATTGTAAAATCACATTACAGCCAGATTGGCTGTAAACACTGATGTAGACTCATCCGTTGGCATTACACGCAGTCTTGTTCCATAAGGATTAAAAATGAATGAATAAATAAAACTCCCAGTTTATATTTTACAACTCACTAGTACCGTGCTATGCAGTATCATACCCACCGAAATGCTCAACTCTCTCCACAGCAGGCAATGATAGTCCTGTATCATCTTTATCCACGAGTATATCCTTCCCTTTCATCCT
The DNA here is from genome assembly GCA_029721435.1 of Gymnothorax reevesii. Taxonomy (NCBI): domain Eukaryota; kingdom Metazoa; phylum Chordata; class Actinopteri; order Anguilliformes; family Muraenidae; genus Gymnothorax; species Gymnothorax reevesii. The sequence continues at coordinate 21,949,074 of CM056574.1, read as the reverse complement.
CACTCTCTCCATCCAAATCCTTGTTGTCAATAATTGAGTGAACCTTGACTTTTTGGATCTTACAGTTTGAGAGGGTCCATAAAATGTATGTTTGTTTTATAAGAAATTGGGGCTCAAGCAAAAAAAAAAAATATATATTCTTTCAAAGACCCAGAATTCTTCGGGACACCCTTGAGTGTGGAGTACATCTCCTTTAGCAATGGGTTTAAACTTTTATGGTGACTGTATGTCACTTCTTTGAGAATATGACTACCATCCTTGCTCAGCCTGGAGACGCTACCTTTCCAAACTTATTGTGTAGTTTAATCAACGTGCATGTACCCAGGGAAAGCGCGCAGTCTAACGCTGGCTGTTTTAAATGTACTCACCCTTTCAAATTGTAAATATGTCAATTGAATAATAGCATTAGAGGTGTAATCTGTTTAGTCAATCATTCTTTCCTACTCTTGAGCCTCTTTTTCATTTTGGCTCAATCCTTGTGTTCTTCTTAATACGTTCAGCAAATAATTGCGTGCTACGGGTCAAATCTTTGACACTTACCATCTGTTGGTGCCAGGGAAGGTCACCGTTGGGTTGCTAGGCAGCACCCAGGAGACGAGCGCAAGGATCTGCCATATGTTGGCACAACCAAGCATCTCTTATCAGTGAATACCAAGGTTTAGGATTAGTCCCTGGCAGTATGTGTGCCCTAGACTCTGATAAGGGCAATGAAATGCTTCTATTTCCAGGAAGTAGTCGTAATTATGAATAACCGAGTTTTGAGACCCGTGGTGACTGGTTGCTTGGATTCCAGGTACGTTGTAGAATGCAACAGCATAAATGTTTTATTCGGAAGCAAGAGCACATTGGTTGTAATTATTTGATGCCAACCAGCTGCGTATTCGATTAAAAAATAATTTAACTAGCTTGCCTATATTTTATCACTTCTTCCTTTTCTGCATTTTAAACTGGATTATTGCCAAAAAATAAAAATTGTTACCTTTTCCACCAAGCTATATTTAAGGAGCATGTAAAGTATACTTCAATTTACAATTTTTATGGGCAAAAATATTTATGGTTGCAACAAAATTTACCCGATAGAAAAAAAAACACTTTGCCATTTTAAGACAGATTTTTAAAAAAATGTATTTGTTTCCCCACTGTGTTTGACCTGAAATGTGATTTCAAAGACTGTTCCCGCTGACAGCTCATGATTCTACCAGTGCAAGTGGATGCCTCCCTCAGGATTCAAATGAGAGATTGGAGAAAGAAAGCTCTGACTGCAGGGCCTTGTTGTGTTTGCTACTGGACCCCTGCAGTTCATCTTCAACACAGTGTGTATCTGCGAGTCACATGATCCGTTCTGACATATGAAGAGCACAAAATCCAATCTGCAGTATGTTTGCTAAAAAGCTAAAATGCTGTTATTTTATCCTTGGTGGTGTTAGCTCTCTTAGGAAGCGTATCTGCATTCAGCTAATTAAAATTCATTGAATTTTCAAAAATGGGGACCATTTTTTCTTTTCCAGAAATGGTGTAGGGGCTTGTGTGATTGTTTCTGACACCTCTGCTGCTGTCACACCTGAATTTTAACTGTTTAGTCATTACTCTGAATGGTCATCTGTATATCATGTCCTGAACAGTGGGCAGAGGGGGGCAAACACACGTCACTTTATGACAATTATTGGTCCCGGCTAGTTCTCCATTATTTTCCATTATTGACGCGTTTTCCAATTTTCGGAATTTGCAACTGAAGACACAGTTTCTCTCCATATGCAATCTAACTGCAGTTAAATCATAAATCAAAATTCAGTACAGTTGCAGAGCAAAAACAGAGAATTGGGTGCACAAAACATTGTTTTAAAACAATTATTAATCCTGACCTGTTCTCAGTCATTTTCATGACAGGGTTCACTCCGAGAGCACTCCACACTTAACAGGTGTTGCTTGTTCTCCCCGATTAGGTACGATGACAGTCATTCATCTGGACGCGTATTTGGTGTACTTAAATCAACGTTATTCAAAATTTCATACCTGCCGACTCTCACGCAAATAGCTGGAGTCGCTTGCTTTTTAAAGCTTATTGAACTGCAGAGTGCCACTTTTTTTTTATCAACCCACACAATACCGAGAGCGAAAGTCTGTGTTTCATTGGAACACGGACCAGTTCAATCAACGTGAAGCATTGGCCAATTAATAAGTCAATTGTTTTGCTGTACTGAATTTAGCCCATGATTTCATCACTGTTAGATCTCATATGGAGAGAAACCATGTCTTCAGCTGCCAATTACGATAATTAGAAAACACGTCAATAAAGGAAAATGATTGAGAACTAGCCAGGACTAATTTCTGTCATAAAGGGACGTGTCTTTGCCCCCCCTCTGGCTACGCCACTGGTCCAGAACAATTAATCTCTGACAGAAAGGAAACTCTTTCCCTTTTCCATTGACAGAGAGCTCATCTGCTGATACAAAAATCAACACGCTCGTGAACAAACCGTCTGGGTACATGCTCATAGGCTTTTATAAAGTGGAATAATAAGAAAGTTTTCATCTGGGACACAGCTCTACATTTAGTTTGGGAATGGTGCCTAGATTCTAATGAGGACTCATAGGTTTATGTAGAGTTCACACATTCTAAATGGTCCTATAATGTACTCTTTTATTAACAATTTAAGACTATTCCCTGGTGCCTGTGAAATAATGTCATGACGCATGTAGCAAAAAAAAAAAAACAATAATAACATTCGCTGATTTGCATTTAGTCTATATTTTGTCTTTCTCTCCCTCATTAACTTTTTGCTGTTTTGAAAGGGGCGATGAGTCACTGAAAATAACAATTTGCTGTGATTGGTTACTTCATCTCTGTGGGAATGGTGGCTGTTACCAAAACCTGTCTGTACCAGGATGTACTATGCAAATGTTCACAACTTTTATGAAACCATTGGATATGGGACATTCAAGCGTATGATTCCATAGGAAGTGCATAACAACAGTATCAATTTATACAATGTAGTTTCATGTTTTGTCAGATGTCAGGGGGGGGGGGGACTTCAGTATCTGCTAAGCGGCTGGGAAAAATGTGATTTTTCGTAACATGGGACTTTTAAGGACTGTACTTTGCTTAAATCTGAAAATTCTTACATGATTTCAGTGGCGTAATTACAATACAATGCGGCTCTCAATCAAACCCCCTGTGGATGAGTAATCAGGTTCTGTACATGTTTGGTCTTTTTCATTAGAGGTTTGGTCAGGTGAGACTACGGCAGCTCTAAAAAACATGAAACTCCCACTAATGTTCCTTTGTCACCTTTCACACACGAGTCAGATCAATTCCAGCAAAATGAACACATTGAGCTCATTGTAAAATCATATTGCTGCATTAATCAAATTCAATAGATTCACCTCTTGCTGAAAGATAAGCTCTGGCTTTCAGCTCAAATCTGTCACAAAATAGGAGAGGAAACCTGTACAGAAGAGCACGTACTGCAGTGTTTGTGCGCACCTACGCTGCTTATCATTTATAACATGCGTTTGTTTTTCATCTCAACGGTTAAAAATTGATCTCAGGGGCGCATCTATTTCTAATGGCCGCCACAAGCTCAAGGACAGCTCTGAAGTCCGCTGCGCGGTGAGCTGCTTTTGTTTTGATTGTGTTAGAAAACCTCTGTGTCACGAATGTATGACAGCAGGTAAACGAGTGGATGCATCTGACAGATGCCCAGTTCTGGGGCGGGGGGGTGTTGTCCACCCATACTCAAGCTTTGCTTTTACTGTGCAGTAAATATTATCATTACAGTATATGAACCATCCATAATATTAAAATGCAATTAAGGGCATGAGGTTATTAATTTGTCAGGCTATCCGGCATTCCACCACTTTACAAGACCAGCTATTAGCAATTACCATTGCAAGGTGATGCTAGGAAGGCCAAAGCACATTAATCACTCTATAGCTTGGCAGCGAAAAATTTTTATCACCCATCCGGTAAACAAACACAAAATTTCCGCTGCAACATTACATATGTGCAGCGATACCTGTGTTTCCCCCCTCTACCACCAGTGCAGCCACTCAGCTTCTCTCCCTCCCACCTAACCTTTCTTTTCTCTCCCCTCTCCACACCACACAGCCAGTTTAATCGACAGGCCGCTGAACTGTACTGGCAGCTCGGCTTTGGATCACCCCTCTGGTCTCAAGGCTATTTTCCACCATTTCTGCCGATTGCTGTGAACTCGTGTTCAGTTTTTTTTTATTGAAGCCACTAAGCGTCCCTTGTCCCAGAGGAACCCACTGGGCTTTCATTTTTATTAACCTCCGCCGAGGAGGTATATGTTTTCGGTGCCGTTTGTTTGTTGGTTTGTTTGTGTACAATATAACTCAAAAACTTATGGCCGGATTTTGACGAAATTTTCAGGGTATGTGGGTTTTAACTCAAAGAAAAGGTGATTAAATTTTGGCATATCTAGGCCAAAGTACTGTTGAGATATACGCCAAAGTTCAAGATTTCAAGTCTTTCCAATGGGCCGGAGTTCAAATCGCCGTGCTTTTGGGTTTGCTGCCCCCTGGCGGAGGTTCTGCGCTCTCTGAGTGCTTTTCTAGTTTATTTATTTATTCATTTTCTTTTTTTTTTGTCGTGCGCAAGATCACAAGGGGCGATTTACTCTGCGCTTTCTTCTCCCGCAGTACAAATATGGTGGGGATACAGACTCCCAGTCCATGAATACACAAAAAGGACAAGGAATACCCTCAGTATGGGGGGGTCCCCCGCTTCCTGAGATTACAACACATGACGGATGGTTATCTTCATCTGTCCACATGGAGCAAACATGCTTTTTGAGAAAAAAAAATAATAAGACAGCCCATACTCTGGCAATCTCTCACAATCTCTCACTAAGCCAATCCCACCTGGCCGCACCTGCAGCTCTGCTTACAGAAGAGTAAACATCAAGGCAATCCGTCATGTTCTCGCTTAATGTCCTTTCAGCCTCGTGCCGCATTTATGGTATATTGCAGACCAGGGAATGGCTTTGGGCTTCTAGCCAGACTTTTTGCAGGTTCTGGTGTATCTTAGAGCCTTAAGAAATATGTGATATATATGTTTTTGTGTGTGTGGGAGTAATTTCTTCACTTACAGCACTTGGATGAAAGGCCCAACTTAGGGGTTATTGCAGTGACACCACTTTCCATTTGGGCTCTTTGCCTTTCATCTGCCATCCTGAACAAATTCACGCCCAACCCCTCTGTCTTTATCTCTCTCTCACTCTGCAGCAGGTTGATTTGTTTGCCTGTTGCTCGCCAAGGTTCCCAAGTATTGTTAAACTGATGGTGAAGTTGCTGGTCTCCAAAAACTACCCACTCCCCGTAAGCCGGCCACCTAGGAGCGGCCATTGCCAAAAAAACTGATCTCTGTGTCACGCTGTCAAGCTCTTTTGCTAGCAAACTTTTGTATGATAAAATATTTATATTTTGAGCACATTTTGCCTGACATGCCTGCTATAAAAAGCACGCCAGCAAGAAAGACCATTAGTGTTCACTACTCTTTAGTGGCAAGTGATTACCCCCCCTTCTCCTCTTAGTTATATATTTTTTGCCCACTGCCAACCCCCCTCTTTGGAGGAAAATTTTCAATTAAGTGTTGAGAAAAAAAAAAAAAAAAACCACACACACCACAATGGTGAAACCTGAGGGAAGGCTATAACAGAACACAACAAATTTTACAAAAAAAAGTAAATGAGGTAAAGTGAAAACAATAGACAAATAGGACAATCAAACTGATATAGGATAGATCGAGTAAAGCATACAGCTACAAGCAGAGAGGACAAATCAGACAGACAATAGACAAGACCTAAACCTTAGAAGCAATTGGACTAACATAACCGGAAATAAACAGGACTTACAGACACCAACGAGATGAATAAAACAATCAGTTTTACAAACAATCAATTGGTGATGTGAAGTATCGTTCTGGAACCAGATGCAAGACCGGAAAGTTTCAGCAAAAATGAGTTTTGATGCTGGGGGGTGAACCCCCACAGGGCAGAAGGCAATGGTACAGAGTCCGCAATCCAAAATCAGAATCCCAGGGACGTAATCCAAACTGTACACAGGGCAGCAAACACAAAATTGAGTTGGGCAAAACAGGTTCGGTACACAGGCACAGGAATGTCAGAGAATCCAAAGCCAAAGTCCAGTTGACGTAATCCGATCCATTAACAGGGCAGCTGAGACTAAACTCAGGGTCAGGCAAAACAGGTACGAAACACGGGCGTAGAAGTATCAAAGAAAAAGCTGAAATCAGAATAGGGGACGTTCCCGTCAGAAGTATAACACTATGAATTCAAGGCATCAACGATCGCAGCACAGGGAAAACATTCTGATGAGAGCAGTGAGTGAAATGACAGCTTAAATACACGCAGGGGAAGTCACATGCTATGATATGGACCAGGTGAGCTGAATCAGACTAATTAACAAGGGAATGAACAAGAGGGTGTTCCTAAACACATAAAATTAGCGAAAATCAAAACACGGACAGCGAACACAAAGACAACCAATAGACAAACACACAGCTCCGGTTAGGGAGTTCTAACATGCGCAGAAAAGGAGGGAGAACAGAGTTCAACAAGTGTGGAGCGCTGAAACTGCTCTGAAACTGCAGCAGAGATTATTGAGTAAAGCCAAAGGGGTGGAGACTAGAACAGGGCGACTGCTGAGAGCTTGTTAGTCAATTAGTAAGTGCAGCCATACAATCCCTAGTGCTCGCTAGTATGTTCGTACTATAAACAGTGTTAGTCTGGGTTAGTATCTTTAACAAAAATAATAAACTGTTAGTCTGGTTAATAATTATAGAAAAGCAAGGTGAAGAAAGTAAACGAGATTGGAAGAAATTAATTAAATCCCAGAAACCATGAAATCACCCGAAAGTGTGGCATGCAATACTCGTGAGCGATCACATGACATCAGACCAGACAGGGGGAGATGAAGTGCAATGCATGATATGAGACAAAACATGGACCGGAATATAACTGCAAAGGTGGAATATGGCAAACAAACAGAGACAAGGCAAAAACAAAACATGGCATGAAATCCAAATAACAAAACAAATCATGGTCAGACAAAGCAGTATTCATAACAAACATGGCAGTCAAAGCAGAATCACAATGGGTGGAAACAGCTACGGGGAAATAACAGGGAAAATTTACTGAAGTAATAACAGTGAATACATATGATAAGTGTGCATATGAGTATCAGGGTGAAATGAATGTGAGTGAGAGTTATTGAGCCGGTTGGTTTGTAAGAGAATGGGATCAGATGACAGGGAGGTTTAAAGAAGTAATGAAAGGAGACCAAATGTAATCAGAGCAGGGGTTGAAGGTCATGTGATGTTATTTCCAAGGATATGTATTCTCCTCTTAGTTCTGAACTCTGACACTCAGCTGGTGTTTATATTCGTCTCAGTTTGGCTCGAGTTCTTTCATCTCCATCTGGGCGGTAGATAAATGGCTCAGGAGTGTGTCTGTTCCATATCTCTTTTTACTGGCCTTTTTACTCGAGGAAATATTCTTTTTCCGACGGAGCTCGTATGTGCACACAGGTCGGCTCTTTGTGAATAACACAGTTGGGCCGTTTATGTGGGAAACAGTTGGATCCGGTGCCTTTCCAGGAGCACAAATGCATAGTTCAGTCTGTTTTAATTAGTTAATTACCAAACTAACAACTGCCCTTTTTCTCTCATGCTTTCTGCGGATAACTGTTTACGCCAAACCTCAAAAATTTATAATATTAATATTAAAATGTAAAAAAAAAAACCCAGAATTGAAGACCCTGTTGCTCAATATACTTCAGTCACAAAACATCTACTATAATTTAAGAAGGAAGGTCCTAAATGTATTATAGATCCCTAACATCTACTAATTGGAGGCCCCACCGCTAAAAGTACAAAGTCACAAAATGTTAATTTCTAGAAAATTGAGAAAATACACTTAGCTAACTATAAACTATGTTTTCCCATCCTTACCCAATGGTATGTTAAAAATGTGACTGAAGTACTGTAACCACAAGGCTCTTCGATCATTGAATAAACCAACCAGTTAGTTATCACATTTGAAAAAGCTCAACAAGCAATGCTACCATATTGTCATCAAACATTCAGTCACTCTATTGGAATTGCAGAGCAACTGCCTCTCTGCGGTCAATCAAAAAAAATTTTTTTTTTCACACTGTAGGGACAGCTAATACGCTGTAATATGGTAGGCGATGTAATGGGAGATTCATTGTCAAATACCACCACAGTCACTAATATAATGCTGCTGACTGTTGTGCTTTTGTAGACCAGGAACGAGATAATGCAGAGATAATGCTGAGATAAGGGATGAACGGCGCAACCCGCGCCGGCACCCCACTCTACTTAGCCCAGCCTTTCCAGAAAAGCAAATGGAGATGTGTTCTGAAAGAAAGTGGTCTCTGATCTTCACAGGCAGATTATGTTTGCACATGCTGCAGGATTGACTTTTCGTAAATAGATGATTTGTAGATGGTTCCAGTCTGTTTGACCTGAAACTGGTCTCCTCTAATGACTCCTGAATGCAAGGTGAGAGCAGGTAACAGGAGTGGGAGGGGAAGGTGTTTTGTCCGTCTGCCCCAATGATGGTCCTCTGCCCCAATTGTCATTTTGTTTCTAACTGCCTATGTTGACGAATTTTATTCTTTTTTTAATTGTTTCCGGATGCGCAGATTCGCCTGTGCCATCTCACTTTCCCGATGGCTCCTGGTCCTATATCAGAGGCCCCGCCCAGATGGAGAGGGTTCGCTGATGTGACAACATCAACTTTTGTTCTGGTCGACAGCTTTGTGCGTCCGAGATGCGCTATTTTTACTTGTGCACCCTAATTTGAAACCATTTTTAAAAACCCTATAAAAACTAGAGCCTGTTTTGCTTCTCCCATTCTTATGTTGCGGTTTGCTTTTGTAAACACCATGCAACTAGGCTAAGGAGGGTCCTAGCTGAGGCAGAAGGTCTCAGCGTGTTTGCCTAAACAGCCAGGGAAAAGAAAGTCTTTACGGTCTCCATTATAATCATGGGGTCTGATTACAGCATTAGCACTAGCCCACTGCCTCCGGCCAAACGTGATGACGTCACTCACGTTCCGCTTTCAAGAGAGCCTGAAGCGTGACACGTGGATGCTGCAGCCCTCATATCTTCACGGTTACTATACATCTGACTCCATATCAATTTTAGGATATAAACTTTAGTTGTAACCATTTTTGGTTACGATTAAATTATGCCTTTGCATAAAAATTGATCTTACTCCAACTTATGAATTTAGAGCTATGTAGTGCATCGGACCCATGACCCATGACGGACCAAAAACATCTGACCAACCCAATTCGGTGAAAGAACTCAGAGGCTGGCGGCCCTATTAACCACAGTAAGTTGACATAGAAAATAATTATGACGAAGGATTACAGAGGCCCAAAGCAGGTAGCTCCAGGGTATAACGGTCTGCTCATCGTTCCGTGATCCTGTGCCTTTTAAGATTCCTGCCCAAAGATATAAGCGGAATCTACTCGAAGCCAATTGTAATAATAACAAACAAAACATTGAAAATCTACCTTATAACGCAGAAACCAGGCGTGTTGATCAGGCACGCGCTTACAGTACATACAGCAGAATGCAAATATCAATTTATTTCGCCAGGCCGGCACAAGCGTAAATTAGAATCCAAATGATCAAATTATCAAATCATACTTGGCGCAGTTCGCAACTACACATATACACAGCGTACAATGCAGGAAGAATGAATACCAGCTTCCATAGCTTTATCACGTCTGCGCGCGGCTCCAAGAACACGTGAGGGTAATCGCCTAAGATCTTCCATGACTCGATTAAAGCTACCCACGGCATAGAGATACGCGTGGGGGAAGTTGAATGCAATCTTCCATGGTGAGAACGGCTACACACATACAGATGCACGTGCCGGAAGTCATCTACGATCTTCCATCACTATTACTGGCTACACACGGCATGGAGATTCACGTGTGGGAAGTCGGTTGTGATCCTCCATAACTACTATAGGCAACAAACGGCATGCATGGAGATGCATGCGTCGGAAACCGGGTGCGGTCTTCCCCGAATCCTTTGTTTCCCCACCTTTTAAGCCCGAACCCAAGAGGTGCTTCCTACAGCAGGGTCATAAATCATTTGGGTAATCAGGAAGACAACCCCTCCTCAGAGAGAATTTGGGAGGGGACATTACCACGAGAGGGAGTAGAAGTACATTTCTTTTCGTACTTATTGAATGAGGGTTTAGCACAATTTTAATCCCTTCGAAATATGCACCATGCGATTTCGGAAACTTAGTGAAGTAAAATGGTACCAAACACGATATGCTTGCACAACAGTTTGCCATGAAACGTCAGATACCGTCCATACTTACAAAGGTAACTGGTATTAACGTTAACAATCAGCTTATGTCATATGACAAATTACGCATTAGATTTGCAACATTACGGGAGGTAATGTGAATCATTTTGCTGGTGAAATCTCTGAAAGGTCCGGTTTACGGCACAGCGGCATTCTCTCTGCCAAAGTTGTCTCAGCGATTTTTGGGTGGCTCGCAAGACATTCAACGCTGACCTTTACCCCAGAGATTGTCCATTAACCCGAGGCTGGGGGGCGCTCCAGCTGGCATGAATGAAGATGGCACCATGCAGACCATAATTGAGTCTGCTCCCGTGACTCAGGAGGGGCTCTGCAGGATGCAGATGGCTTTGAGACAATAGGAGTAAAACTACCAGACCTGTGTCAGCGAGAACGGCACAGAAGTGTCTTTGTCAGGAAACGTGCTATTAAGATAAGGGTACCAGAGCCATGATCTGTGACAAAGTGTACAGAGTTTCCCTGCCTTCCCAGCGCGGCTTACACTTTCGTTTTGTGCTGGTCGTAACAGTAGGCTGTAAAATTACCGCAAAAGTTTCCAAGCAGCTGGTGTCGTGGATACACCCCAGTCAGATATTTCATGGGTGAAGGATTAGGATTTAAATTGCGGCTATCACAGCTGCTTTCAGAGCGTCCTCTAATCCAAAACATTGATCAACTTCATCACAGAAAATCTCGTCACCATTGACAGTCAGTGATCTGAGACTTGGGTAGAGGGGATTATAAATGTGATATATGGGGATATCTGGTCTCTTTTGCCAGCTGTCTTCATTACTAGAATAAAATGATGATATGACAACCCTCTTTCTCTACACCTTCTCTTCCAGTCGAAAGGGAAAATGGATGAAATTCCGCATGTTTTGACTACTGTTACAAAAAGCTCTGTATCTGGAAAACTATAAAAGATAGACTGATCTGGAATAAATAAACACATGTATGACAAGTAATCAAAAGGGCTGACGCATACACACTACCATGTGACCATGTAATTGGCAGACAATTCCATTACCATGGATATAATGGGATTGACTAGAGTTTCTATGAGGTAAGAAAGTGCAACTAATAAGCCATGAGTTTTCATGAAAATCATCAGTTGTCTTCCCCAGCCTTATATGCGACTACATGTGAACCAGTGGAGCTCTAGGATTCAGTGAAGTTGCTTTATATCACGCGTAAAGTTATATGGATATATCCTTAAAAATATTCTTGTTTACCATAATCAGACCGACCCTATCAAAATTGGGCCCAAATCCTTTTTTTTTTTTTTTTTTCCACATTTGATTCCGACCGACTTGCCGGTCCTATCAAGTGTTGTGGCCGACTTCCAATAATCAAAAACTGCATCGATGCCTAAAGCCTCATTGTGTCAGACTCACAGGATGAAAGGTCTTGCGCATTGGGATTGCGAGTCCGCACTCTATTTGTTACATAAAAATATATCTCTATGGTTCAAGCTCGGCTTGCCAGTGAATGGTCAATAACTGATTCCAGACCAATAACTCCTCTGAAATCATTATAGACATTGCGACCAAAATTTGACTTTTTTTATCCTCCAAAAAAAAAAATATTATATATATATTGCCTACCGACCTACCCAATTTATTTTTCATTGAAATGTTACGGCAAGCAAACTTATATTTAAGGATGGCCTCATCAATTCATTTTACTTCAGCTTAAATTGTACCTAGATTGCTTACTTGCAGGACTCCAGAAGAGACTCCAGTTTCTGCAGTTTGTCACATTCTTGTGGCGTCAGCATAACTAGTTTGTAGCTCTGTTGGTCCAGGGTTGCTTTAGTTGCTGCTTGGTTGCGGTTTAGACGCTAGACTCATTCCCAGTGTGGAATTCCAGCACGTTGGCAAGTCCTGAACCAATGGTTCCTTTCGCTGCCCCAGAGTTACTTGCTGTGCTTACAGCTCTAAGGAGCTTGTTGGACTACGCTTTCCGACACTTGGATAATGCGCTCACGAATCCGCTGTCAGAAAGACTCACAGTGATGCATCCCTGTATTATGTGAGCCACACAAGGCATATGCTCAAATGGCAAAAGTTTAGCTACAGCAGTCATGTTTTGTGCACAGTCAGTCCCTACATTTATGATTTTTTTCTTCAATTTCCCACCCACATGCCACAGTTAAGAAGTGTTCAGCACATGCCTCTGTGAAGTGACACCCTTCTGTCTTCATTATTCTCAATGCGAACGACTTTAATTAATGCGGCAGTAGTAAGATGCGCAGTAACACCAAGATAGTTACTGTTACTCACAGAAGTCTCCTGTGAGGGCGACATGTTTGGTTACAGCTATATTCTCATGATTTTTTTCCTTTTCAGTTTCATAGAGCCCATGAATCTTTGACATTACTGTGCTCATTGATGGAGCCTTGTACGATGCGTCTTGAGAGGCAACTTGCAAAACCTTTGTAAAGCCCGTGTCCTCAATGAGGTTAATGAGTCTGCAGTTTGTTGCAATCCACTTGGCAATTGTGTCAGTCAGTTTGTCCAAGGTAGATTTACTGAGGCCCCGACGTTCCATGAGGGCGGTTTGTCGCAAGCTGGGCGACACGTGAGCCGAATTGCTAGCCAAAGTGTTTGCAGAATCCCCGACTAATGTTTGCTTCGCGTTAAGGTGGTATTTTAAACTGGAAGTGCTTTGGTGAAAAGAAAACCCCTTCCGGCAGAGTGCATAATACTTTTAATCAATCGACTGTTCCATCACGGTCTTTGTTGTACTCAAATTTCCCATCGAGAAGGTCAACGTGCTGTTTAGCATCTTCCATATTGAGTTGATTGGTTCTGCTGGATCAACTGCCCGGTTGCGCATACGCGACGGTAACAGTGCTCGGAAAAACTGCCCGAAATGTGAGGTTTCAGGGATTTTGAGTTATTCTGTGCTGCAGATGAGTTAATTGCGTTAAAATGTTTAATCAGATTAATAATGATGATGGAATAATCTGCATTAACGCATCAATTTTGAAAGCCCTTTATATATATATATATATATATATATATATATATATATATATATATATATATATAATTCATATATTTTTATTTTTATAATTATTAAATTAATTATTGCAATGCCACATTGCCAGAGATGTTTTGCCATTAGTGGTAAATTTGTGTAAATTCTTACAATAGAAGTCATAGAAATGAACAATGCCATTTGGTTTATGATATATTGAGCCAAGATATGATTACCACTGACCTCTTGTGCTGTTGGGCCTCCGAGTGCCACAAAAAAAGGTCCAGCTTGTCAAGGCATGGCCTGTGCGAGACCTCTGGAGGTGCCCTGTGGTATCTGGCTCCAGGACGTCAGCAGCAGATCTTCTAAGTCCAGTAGGTTGTAAAATGGCTCATCTGTGGATCAGACTAGTTGATCTAGTTGAACTAGTTGCAGCACTTTTTGGGCCACAGCGGCACTTCTTTCAGTTCGGACCAGACATGATCGCCTTTGTCATCCTCACACATCTAGGAGCCTTGGGCATCCAATATTCTGTAACCAGGTTGCGGTTTGTCCCTTGTTGGGCCCCTCGCTGTGGTAGTCCCCACTGCGGATTGCTGAACAAAAGCTGGCCACAAGCCATGACATATCAGAGGTGCTCCCACCCGCTTGTCTGGTCATAACTTGTCTGGCGTGACCCTAGTCAGTGATGTGGATTATTTGCTTTAACATCAGCATAATTATATTCGTCATTAACATTTTTCATGGACGCCATTATGATGACAAGTAATTCGCCTCCATCATCATCACTTTGATATACATGCTGCCACTGACTCTTTATTTTACAGTCTATTCATTCCTGCAGTCCAGCGGCCCCCTCCTGCTGTTCTTAGTTTGTAATTTATGCTGTTTTATGCAAATGCACTTGGCAAAGTTGAATGAAGTGATTAATTTAATTTAGAGATGCATTTATTTTCCTGTCATCTCTGTCATAAATTACTCGCACTTGTTTACACATTAGAAGAACTCCAAAGACAAAATTAAGATAAATAAAAACAGCGTTAACACATTTTTTTAGTTTTAGTTTTGCCGACTAATTCCTTAGAATGACCGGTAAAGCAAAAATGACATACATTCATACAACAGCTGAACAAACAGAGAGTAATTAGTCAGTTATAGCAGATGTTATGATTTACAGAGGCCTTGCCAGTGTAGGCATTACTTTTTTAAATGATGTGGGGTATAAAATAAACGGCAGTGACCTTACATGTTTGTAGGTGCCGCGACAGATAAATAAATTAAAAATGAGATTAACAAGCTACAAGCTGTCAAAGTGATAGTTTTCATTTGTAACGTGGAGAGGTTATGGTCCCAGAATCAAGCTTTTGTCCCAAACTTTCAGCCATGATTACATGCAGAAGCCCAAGCTACTTTATCGACCATCTACTTCAGTTTTGGTTTTTTCGTTGGTTCTGTTCACACCGTATTTTTTTTTCCCCCTGAATGCAAATACTTATATGGTCATTTATACCCAACAGTCTGGACGACACCTCTGGAATATTAAATATATTCTGTTATAAAGAAGGACAGCAGCTCCACCTGTGACATTGAGTGTGCGGGGACATCCGGAAGTTTCAGTAATCCCTTCACTCGATAATTATGTCTCTTCCCCCCCGGGGGAGAGGGGAGACATATTGTCTAAAGGCCCAGTCACACAGCGAAAACGCATGAATTACGCACAGATTTTCGTTTCTGCGCGGAGCGTACGTCGTATGCGTAATTCGTAGGCGGAACGAACGTGAACTGTCAGTGATTGTAAGTGGATGTGCGTCGAAGGCGGTTTGTGCGTGATTTTGAGTTTTGAACGGTTCAAAAATTTTCCGACGCACAACTGTGCGTTGGTGTGCGTAATTCATGAGTCGGCATGCGTAGTTAATGCGTCGAGTATGCGTAACTATGCGCGGGACACTCGTCGGCCGTCAGTGCTTATGCGTCAGAACTGGTTTGAATCCGCGCACGTCCACGTCCGTCCACTGATGCCCCACGTTCATATCACGCATGAAACGCGCATGTATCACGTTCATTCCACTGACATCCACTGACAATACGTGAAGCGTTCGTGTTTAGACGTGCTCCGCCGGTGATTCATGCGTCGGGCGTGCCTCGAATGTTCGTGGAATACAGCACCGTGTTTGCTATTATGCGTCGACGTGCGCGATATGTCAGTGATTGTAAGTGATACATGCGTGGTTCATGCGCGATTCATGCGTGATTCGTCCGAGATTTCTACCCCCGACACCCCGAAAAATTGGTCAATTTCTCAACGCACAAGCACGCACAAACCCAATCTGTGCGTGATTTGTGAGTGATTCGTGCGTGATCGGCTGTGTGACTGGGCCTTAAGGCTAGATTCTCATTTGCGTTCTCGTTCCCGCTCCGTTTCCGGAGCGCAACTCCAAATTCGTTTGCATGATCCTGACAAAACTTTGCATACTTACTACTCAGGTCCTGAAGTGGTATGTCCTGGTAAGTGGTGAGTTCTTTTGGTATGTCCCTGTCTGTCTTGTCTGTCTGTCCATCCGTCCGCTGGGTTAGGCAGGGACAGGGGCCAGGGGGGGAGACCTATGTTTTTACGAGTAAAAACACATTCTAGTTCATTTCCATTTGAAGTAATGCAGTGGCCATGAAGGGAGACATCCAGGGTTTGAATATTTCACTGCACATACTAAGTGTGATGTGGCTTCAGTGAAGCTCTGCAACGAACAGATAAGGATCGTGCATGTTGCATTGTCCTATGATATAGAAAAAAATGCCTCCTCTAACTTTGAACCTATTGAAAAGGAAACTCAAGCTAGAATCAGAGTGCAAGGGGGTTTAGTGTGAGACTGATATCTGAAGCATGTTCTCAAGACACATATTCAATTATAAATGTGATCATAGAATCCCTGCCGCTATTTTGTTGTCAGGATTATAAGGTTAGGCCCACATCAACAAATGTCTGCAGCGTCTTTGAGACTTCTTGAAATCCTGATGCCCTCACTCAGAATTAAAGGAAATTCAATTTAATTGTAAATCAGGAGATTTCCGGTTCAAGAAGCCTTTCATTTTGAGCATGGATTTAAAGGTGTTTTTTTTTTTTTTTTTGCAGGCTCAGAGTGAATCCAAGAAAATGTTTGAGTCAAATGCCGATCTTAAAGTGGCAATTTGCCTGCTGCTTGTATGAGAGTTTTACTTGGGAGGATAAGGGAGATTAAATAGTCCAGGGACACAATAAAAACTCTAATTTTTTTCCATGATATGCTTGGTACGTTAATGAATCTCACCAACATTTAAAAGATTAAAAGACTATTAAAAGATGAGAAAGACAACAACAAAAAGCCTCGCCTCCAGTCTTCATTTGCTGTCTTATCCTCTAAGTGCCTGGAACGGCCTTGCTCTCTCTTCTCCTAATTGGAGTTTTATGACGTCCTCCTAATAGAAGATGCCAGAAAACTGCTGTTTCGTGGGTGAAGTGGCAGCACAGGTCGTGACCTCGCTAGCACTTTTATTCTCACAAAACTCCCAAAGCTGGAGGCACCTTCAACAAAGGGGACATTGCCTAGTAAGGAACAGGAATGAGCAGCACAGCTGTATTCAGTGGGTCCCGGTATATTACAGGCCTGCTCTGAATGGGTGATGTCATAATATAGGCAGTGCTATGCACAGCTTGTTTCAGTGCAAACAAAATGTTCAGTAAAAGTACTTACCTCCGCTATAAATACACTACTTTTAAAAGTTTGGAATAACTCGCCATTCAAGTTGTTTTTGCTGTTCTCTTCAGTGCATGTGTTAATAGTAAAAATATTTGACAATGCATTTACTGTTTGTTTCAGACTTTTATTTTGACGATGATTGCGCTCAGGACTCAGGCAAACAGAGTAGTATTAGGTTCAGACATTTAATTAAAGCCAAAATCAGGGTCAGGCAGTCTAAAAAGCAGAGGAGGGATGGCAGCACAGAGTCACGGGGTGAGAATCAAGGCCATCAACAGGCAGAAATCCAATCACCAGCCCTGCAGAATGCAGTACCGAGACGGAGGTAATATTCAAAATCAGAGATCAAGCAAAGTCATGACCAGAGCTGAACGATACTCATGGGCCAATCTAAATTTGTAAACCATGAAACATAAGGAAGTGGAAACATTGGAAATGTAACTTAGAAAAAGGCCTGTAAAAAACAGCATAAAAGCAGCTGAGACAAACTCCTGACAACCCGAGGAAAACAGAGGGACTGAATAGAGAGAGGAGTTGATTTGGGAACTGACGAACAGGGGGAGGGGGAAGCAGGAAGGAGCATAAAGGGGCGTGGCTACAAACAAGGTGATAGAGTAATGAGGGATCAGAACAGGGAGACAGGAAAAGGGGAGAGACAGACACGTTGAAACAGGGAAAAGTACTGAAGCTTATTGCTGCTAACGGGGGAAATTAATTTTTTTTTTTTCACAGCTTATTGCTGCCAACAGGGGGGGCTGGGTGATCCACAAAATATTCTCCTGACTTACTTAACCCTCTATTAACCACCGTAGCATATCTGCTACATAAAGTGAAAGGGTTAACAGCCTGGACACCCGGCTGGTTTTGTTTCTTATTGCCAAATAAAAATTTGAGAATAACTTGAATGGTCCGTCAAGTTAAAATGTTAAAATAAAAAAAAAGGTAAAATTTAAATCTAAATTTTCAAAAAATTACATTTTTTAAAACTACTTTTCCAAATATTGGCTCATTATCAACATATTCTCCTAGGGAAAAGATTTTTACTCAATTGGAAAGGGGTTTGGTTAATAGAGGGTTAACATCCAAACTTGCAAACCCTCGCTTTGCACTGAATTCACTTCTTGAGCACCCAGTGACTAGAAAACAACAAATTCAGTTGCCATCTCCTGCCACAGCCGAAAGCTCCATCTCACTGGAACTGCATGTGCAGGGAACCACCAGTAACCAGCTGGGATTAATTTCAGTTAAATGGAAAACTTTTGTTTCCTCTGTAAAATAGAATACATGCTACTTTTATTTCTTTTCTCATTGCTTGCTACACACCCAAACATATTGGAAAGTTTACGGTCAAACATGATGAATAATGAGGATCAATCAACAGCACTGCTTTCTTATGGTAGAGAAGTATAGTACCATAAAATGGGGTAATGAGGGACGGCCGGGTAACAAGGGACAATTTTATCGGAAAGTTTTCAAACGCAAATTCAAGTTTTGTTTCGACACTCCCTGTCATGATACATTATTTTTATGATACCTTATTAGGTACTTAAAAATTGCAAGGTGAGTTGGATATGATTCTATTGTTCCTTTCTGATTTACAGCAATAAACAGCTATATATGTAATTTTTTGTAAATAGGAGTCAGGAATCCTAAATATATCTTTGCTAGAAACAGTTATAAAAATGTTTTTTTAAAACATATTCTTTATCCCTTATAACCCTTATTATGTATATAATAGAGCCATCAATTCAAATGAGTTGGTGTCTCTTATAGCCCCATGCATGGGGCGATAAGGGACACTGACTAACAAATAGAATTGAAGTCACGTGACACATCATGCTCAATATGCCGAGTACTAACAAAAAGCCTGGGCACTGTGTCACAATTTGATACATACTGCCTGCTCTGGGAGGAATCAAAAAAATTATCTCAAAAGTCACTCTTATTTCCCCATTTTACGGTATATTGCCAAATGTTTGTGATGACTCCTTGGTCTGGGCATCTTTTTCATTGAGGCTACATCTCTTAATTCTGCTTTTGCCCTAACCTTACCCGCTAGCTAGCAGTAACAGTGATTGCTCATAAGATAGCTTGCTAACAAGGTAGCCAACAACATGCTCACTCTGGGGTGGCATAATGATGAAGTCATGGTAGCTGGGCTGCGCTCAGTCGGCTGTATTAGGCATTAACTTCTCTGATATGTTTTGCGGCCCTTTCATATTTCAAAACTGAACTTCCAGACATTCGAGATGTTGCCTACCCTGCTAGCAAGCAAGCTCAAGACCAGCCTCGGTGACAGCTAGCTATCTGATAATGTTAGGGCAAAAACCAAATGATACTGCTTAAATAGGAAGATTATTCTAGCGCTGTAATGCAGTTGAAATTAGCGAAGCAATAGTACAGTCTCGGCTCAAATTGTCTACATGCTCTTTAGTCGACAGTAGCCATTCCTCGAGATTCAAGAAGGATGTGTGGGTGGTGAGAGTCATAGCAAACTTCACGTTAAACGGTCACTGGGATGCGAACTAGATAGTTAGCTAGCTATGAGAGAAGTTTTACTGACCTTGACTAGTCACTTTCAACACTCACCCAACCTCCTTCAGCCCAGAGCCATAAAGCCATATAACTTCTGTGCAAGGCTCTGCTTCTGGCTTAATTAACAGGTTCTGTCAACTGCAGGGCAAGCAGGCAGTTTGGGCTATTATTTCATTGCTAATTGCAGTTGCGCTACGTAGCTAGCCCATGCAATCACATATTACATGTCTCTTCAGACTATATAGCCATCTTGCTAACTAGCTGATGGTATTTAGTGAAAATCTTTGTAAATAATCGTCGTATTTAAGTGACATCATTCGGTTTTTGCCTTAACCTCTCCAGCAAAGCATCCCAGATATCTGAAAGTACAGTTCAGATGCACAAAAGTGCCACACATTTTAACATATTTTAAACACATGTATATTCAGCTTGTGATGCCAGATGTGATATGACTGACAGTGTCACTTAGTTAGTGGCTAAATGCTATAAAGGGTGATATTGTCAGCTAAGTGACTTTGTCATTGTCACATCTGGCATCACATGCTGAATAAGGATGAGCTATTTCACCCTTTGCAAAGCATGATATTTGCTTATGTGATTTATGAAGACATTAGGTCTCATTTATGAAGGCATTATACATGCCATATAAAGCCTTTATGAGCAACATTTCATCTAAACTGTGACCGACACTTCTGTTATGCCTTGCTCTTGGTGTAAGATAAAGGCTTTTAAAAGGCTCTAATTAAAGTAATTTTAAAAGTAATATTTAGGTATTAAAGATTCCAATTTTGTCTAGTATAAAAAGCAAGGGAAGAAACAAGCTCTGTCAGTTTGTTCTGAATGACCTCTGCTCAACTGAAAATGTTCTTTCATTTTTTTTTTATGATCAGCATTAAATATTTGGCTCAAACTGTTCCTGTGATATTATTCACAAAGCACATCCTATTTGCTGTGCTGGTGGGCTCATTCTGTTCGGTGTTAGGATGGGGGCATGGGTGGTTGGGTTGTTTCTTCAATCCCTCTTTACTAGTGTTGGGTCAGTTTAAATCTCACCTTTCACTGTTACCAGGTTATATCACTGACGTGTAATTAATAGCAACCACAGAATGCTGAGCTGTCTGGAAAAAGCCTTGCGATCCATTTAGTGAGTAAAATGCAAACATAAATTCATTCCTCCTCCCTCGACTGGAGCCATTTACACCCTCAGTGCAGGAAATGCATTGCTTTGAACTTCAGACCGTACCCTCTCATCACCCTCTTTAATCTAATGCTGATAAATTGTGAATAATTGAATCATTTCACATATAAATACAAATGAATAATTTTAATCGCTACGTGGGAACGAGTCAATTACCAGGTTAATAAGGCTCCCATTAGAGAGCATTATGTGTGACTGTGCTTTTCAAATGTCCTCTTTGTGCTGTTATTGGCGGATTAATTTTAATTTTCATTCTCTCAGTTCCCCATTTTTAATGACTAATATGTTTCCAGGCAATGTACCCTTGTACAGGTGAGAGATGAGCGATCGATAAGGACATTGGAGCAAATGGGGGAAAGATACTGATCCTTCATTCATGACTCTCTCAGCCCCAGGCCATTAATCTGATGTGAGACAGAGAAAGAACAGAAACCTTATTGCCAGGATAGAGAGATGGCAGATTCAGGAATATAAAAAAGTGGCTGAGGAGGTGTTTTAATTGCGAAAGAAAGTGTGAGCATCCCACCAACCCAATGACAAAATTTAGCTCAGTCGGGTGACGGTTTCTGCATGTGTCTACTCTTGTTGCTTCAGAGAAGATGATGTTCTGTTTTCACTTAATGAAAGCCATTTTTGACCCAGTACAATTTATGTCTCCATTTTAATAATTTACAATATTCAAATCAAATTTGAATAATTAGATCCTCTTCATTACTCTCTTGAATACACGGTATCAATTGAAATTTCATTTCTTAAATTGCTATACGAATCCTGTACTTTTGTACCTACTCCCATAACATTCTATGTTCGTAACACTGCATGCCACACCAGACGAAATCTGGACGTCTCAGAGGCTGCGTAGATGTCGGCGGCGACTCAGAGGTTGCGTACTTTTAAAGTGTGTCCAGTAGTAGCTCAGCGACTCATGAAGGCCGATATTGGCAATCCCTGCTCTCAACATCGAAAACCACCGAGGGGAGGAGAGCGATTTAATAAAGAAAGCCAACAGGAGCAATACTTCGCGATACAGTTAGCTTCGATGCCTAGACTAACTTGAAAAGGGTATCTCTGCATTATATAACCCCATTTCCAATGAAGTTTGGACAGTGCATAAAATGTGAATAAAAACAGAATGCAATTATTTTCAAATCACCTGAACTTTTTACTATTTTTCAACAAGTTTAAAGACAATATATCTCATGTTGAGACTGAGAATTTTATTGTTTTTATGAAAATATTCTCTGATTTTGAATTAGATGCTAGCGACCCATTTAAAAAAGGTTGGCACAGGGGCATGTTTACCACTGTGTTGCATCAAATCTTCTTCAATCAATACTTTGTAATTGTTTGGGAACTAAAGAGAACAACTGCTGTAGTTCTCAAAGCAAAATCTTTTCCCATTCTCGCTTTATGTAGGAATTCAGCTGCTCAATACTTTGCAGTCTCCATTATCATATTTTTTGTTTTTTGGATTTGGCCAAATACAGTATTGTCAGTAGGTGACAGGTCTGGACTGCAGGCTGACCACTTTAGCACTCAGAAACCTTTACTATAGAGCTATGTTGTTGTGATACATGCATGGTGTTTGGCATGGTGTTGCTGAAATGAGCAAGGCCTTTCCATAAAAAAAGGCATCTGGCTGGCACTAAATGTTGTACCCATCATACTGCATTAATGGTGTCTTCACAGATGCATAAATTGGATCTCGTTTAAGTTTGACTTAATCTCAACATGGCAGAGTTTGAACTCGCATTTGTGGATGCAGTGACGTACTATATTTACTGACACTGGTTAACAGAAGTGTTCCTGAGTCCATGCAGTGATTTCCACCACAGAATGCGGTCTGTTTTTAATGGATTGTCGCCTGAGGACCTGAAAATGACAGCCATTCAAAACTGGATTTTGGCCTTGTCCCATGCGCAGAGATTTTTCCGGATTCTCTAAATCTTTTAATGATATTATGTACCATAGAGGATAAAAACTCCAAATTCTGGAATAAAAATTCCAAATTTACATTGAAAACATTGTTCTTGAATTGGTGAACTATTTCCACATGCAGTCTTCCACAGAGTGGTTAAGCCCTCACCATACTGACTTATGAAAGGCTTTTTATACCCAATCATGTTACAGAAATGTTGCTGTTACCGATATCTGTGACTTTTTTATTACCATCAAGCAAATTGTCCTGTCCCAACTTTTATAAAACATGTTTTTGTCATCAAATTCACTGAGCAGATATTTTTCAAAAAACGATAAAATTCACCACATTCTACAAATATAGCATTTTAATTGATTTGCGAATCACTGCAATCTGTTTTATTTACACTTAACACAATGTCCCAACTTTTTTGGAGAGGGGTTTGTATGTAAACAGAGAGAGTGGGACCATTTTTAGAGAAACCACACGAGAAAGGTGGTGGTGGGGGGGGATGCTCGTACGCCATTTTTGTCACTATCTACTGATCTCACAATGATGAACGAATATCTTATGAACATCTTATGAAAAATGAATGAGTCTGTGTTAGACTGTCTGTCTGTCTGTCCATCCATCCATGCGTATCTATATGTAATTGTATGTATCTTTGTATGCAATCCTACTCTGATATGCAAATTATAGTAACCACTCCCAATAACATACAAAAAAAATTATTCATAGTCCCACCCAAAAATGCGTGCAAATGTGTGTCGTCATAACCGCAGCCCCCTCCCAGCAAGTGTCTGAATCCGGTCATGTGACTGAGCACATGGCTTTGACCATGCGACAATCCATGTGGCAGAAAACAACCATACAAACTGTTGGAACATTATGAATTGTACATCGATCAAAAACATTCAATTACCTAAATAAATAAGATATTAACTATATTTTGCACCTACTTTTAAATCCACTTTCATGATTTTTAGGTCTTTTCAGCGAGGGTAAAGGAGTTTCAAAGATCCACCCTTTCCATCTGAGTTGTGGTTTAAATTGAGCAGCCATTTCTCCAACCCTTTGATCTTGGGGGAGAAATTTCCTGCCTCAGGTCTCTGATGGGCAAATACGATTTATCATTCGTATTCCTTCACATGAACAAATGCACAAGCACATGTGAACAGATACCCGCACACGCGCCCACGCACGCATGCATGCACACACCTTTTATAGATCACAACTGTAGCCTTTGAGTAATTACAGAAGGAGTACCATAAATCTATACTGTGAAATTGCTCTGGAAGTGGATTTTCTTTCAATTTCACCGCTCACCGTTAAGTTGGTCTTTTAAATGAAATGTTTCTGCTCTGGTTCTCATATAGTTTTCATGACCCAAGCCTTACCATGTGGTTGATAATATTAGTGTAATTGAAACATTTTTCAAAGGTTCCTTCTGTAAAATCCATAGAAATCCAAACTGTCCACAGGTAATAATATTAGACAGCCATGTGCAGTACTTATGTTTATAATGGACATTTCCCAATGACCCAAAACTTATTATTGTTATTGGCTCTGTGATAATAGAATCAAGAATGTAAAACGCATCCTTTTTTTTAAATCAAAAATAATAGAGCATACACAATCATTTTAAAATGAAATATTTTGATGTTGAAAAGGGCAATCATTAACTTTTCAACTACCCTTCATCACTCGCACTAACTCAACCACACACACACACACACACACACACACACACACACAAACAAACACACATGCACTCTTACAGTGTTGAGTTTATTACACGCTCAAGATCAGTCGTGCCCAGTCATGTGCCACGTAGAGCCGAGCGTATGAAGGTTTTCTTTCCAACCAATCACTTCACCTGCTGATTTCACCAACTGATTCCCTCCTCTCTGTCTGAAGGTGTGCGAATCAGTGAAATCAGCAGATGTAGTGATTGGTTGGAATGAAAACTTGAGTACTTTTGGCCTTCCACGGCACATGGGCAGGTACCACTTCTCTAGGGAAACATTTCTTCCCATATTACTGTATACACACCATTAATAATGATGATATATGAGCAGTGTGAGTCCACATTGCAGGATGCAGGATGCTTCCCAGATTTTGAGAGGAAAAGGATAATTCATTGTGACATAAAATATGCAATTGGCTGAAAATTTCAGTTTTCAGAAATGGGCCTGAGTAACAACACAATAGTCTCTTGAGCGTTTTTTAAGGCGGAATGAGTTCAATGATGAACAACAATTCTATAACCACCTGGTCTGCACAGTCAAGCTAAAAGTGATTCATAAATTCTGAGTCGAGTCAATGGCCCATTTCAGAACATTGCTACCCACATATTGGAAAATTGAAATTGGGTATGTATTTTGCTTGAATGGAGAAAAATCTCAGTGGTGCATTGCCTGTTTCACTGTAGAGTCTGAGTATTTTGTTTTCGGAGAAGGAGCTTATTTCCATTTCTTTATTATCAATAAATAATGTGGTGTTTTTTTATGTTGGCATCTAATTTAAGGGCAACAGAAGTTTTTGGAGTGCAGTTCAAACATTTTCAGCAGTAAAATAAGCCACGAAAACAATCTAAAGTCAAATTAAAGAACATTGAAAGTTTCTCCTCAATAATAATAAAAAAAATTAGAAAGGTGACCTTTGTCTCGATTCAATCTCAAAACAGACACCTAAATCTAATTTAGCAAAAGCTGATTTAATTTTCTCTGCGTATATAACATTGACCTGCATTAAATCACTCTCTCTCCTTAAGACTTGCATATAATAGAGGTGACAGTAGTCACCCAAAGTAAATCGCAAGATAATGCTTTCTTGTGTGTAGATTTTATGGACGCTGGTTGATTGAATACAAGGTAATGACTGGAATTTAAATGTATCACTTGAACTACAAGACAAAATTTGAGGAAACTGTGTAATAAACGGTATGTATTCATGGTGCAAGAAATACAACACTGTAAAAAATATTAGGGTGGTTCAACTTGAAAACTTAAGTTCAATTGCTGCCTTAAAATGGTAAGTAAAATCAACTTCAAGAAAAGCTTTTTTTCAACTTTTCATTTCACTGAAGTGGCTTACGACCTTGAGTTGGAGTACCAGAAACTCATGAAATTAAGCTGAAATTTCATAACTCATTATGTTAAGTGGAAGTAAATGATAGAAAAAAGTTATGATGACTTATTGAGCTTATCACTTTTTACAGTGAAGGAGTCTCTGGGAGAAAGAAGAAAGTAACTCACTCAGAAAAATCAGTCATTATAAGAAAAGAATGATTATCATAGCCATACTCTGCAAACATGATAATACCATTAAGCTATGTTAACTTATTCCTTATTTTTAACTCCACAAGTCATGACAAGTTTTCGATATTGAACAAGTTTTCAAGCATCTACCTGAAAGACAGCCATTGTCTTGAGTACTTGTGAGTTGAAACAAAGTTTATCTTCAAGTTCAGTTGACTCACATTTTTAAGGCAGCTGGTGACTTTTTGTTTTAAAGTTTCACCAGCTTGAAATGTATTGCAGTATATGTACAAGACTCATTTTATTTCAACTACCAAGGGGCATAAAACAATAAGAGCAACACTGCAATTGACCACAAAAGAACAGTTTGGAGAATAAGTATGAGCGTACAGGATATTTATAGGCACATCACCCTTAAGACTCAGGGTTTAGTTCAGAAGCACTGCTTGTATCTATTTTGTTTGCTCATCTAAAAGAGCATCTGACCCCTGCAGGTCAGTCTGTGCCTCTGCTCTCTATTAGATTTTGGCTTGAATTTCAGGTTTTGTTCACTGTTAGTGATACAGCCCATGGCCTTGGCTTTTGCCACCTGCATAAACTCACCAAGCCTTATCCTCCCAGGCATATTCAAGGTTCAACAAGTCCTGGTTTCTTGGCGATATGGTTTCTTGTGGGTCTGACGGCCAAATGAGGGTGAGACTTTTCTGTGCTGGTCTCAGGAACAGCGCGTCTTATCAGTGAATTTGACTGCCTGAAGCAAACATGGCCCAGTACAACACAAACAGACATGCAGGAATCAATGAGTGTCAAATAAAACTGACTCAGGGAGAGCAGCCGTTTGGACAGAAACGGCATGAAGAGACTGTGTGAGCTCCTTATCTGATTGTATCTATTATAAATGTACATGGTATAGATCAGTGTTTCCCCAACCCTCTCCTGGAGGCCCACCTGTCCTGCATGCTTTAGATCTCTCCCTGCTTCAGCACAGGTGATTCACATGATCAGCTCGTTAATCACCCCCCAAAAGCTGATTGATGACAGCTTGATCATTTGAATCACCTGTGCTGCAGCAGGGAGAGATCTAAAACAAGCAGGACAGGTGGGCCTCCAGGAGAGGGTTGGAGAACACTGGTATAGATTAAGTGAAGCCAAGCCTAGTGGGCCATTGCTCAGCCCATTTGGGCCTCATAGATTATATAAAGTAATCAATCTTCTATAATAATAATAATCATCATCATCATCATTATCAACAACATCATCTTCATTCTCGGTGACTATATGAGGAACTGTGGTCCAGGTCAAATGTCCAGTTTACACACTTTCACCATTCCACTCTTACCACCTGGTTGGAATCCAGGCTAAAGCTATGTCTTGAAATAGTCCAAAACTTTAGCAAATTGAGTCACTCTGTGTAAACTTTAGCAACAAAAACGAAGTGTGTGGTCCCCCCCCCCCAAAAAAAAAAACAACCTTTCTTTTTTTTCGGTTGTTGTTTGTTTTTGTTTGACCCCCCCTTGATTGGGTTAATCCTTTTTTTTCTAAATAATAAATAAAGCTGACCTCTCCCATGAGTGGGGTGGGAGGCAGAAAAAAAAAAAAAAATCAAACACTCAGTCTGAAACAACATCACTGAGATATTGGCAACTTACAAGTTTTACACATCAGATAAATGAGGCTGTGAATAATGGATTATATTTTGCTTTTGAAAGAAATTATTAGGACTCGTGGCCATGCAATAATGAAAGTCTTCATATTCAAGTATTATAATTAGTGTTGCTGAGTGAAAAACTGAGATTTTGCTTTTTTCTTAAGAGCTCTCTTGGGGATCAATCATTCCAAGTCATTTTAAGTTTGTTTAGTAAAAGTCCATGTATAAATACTCAGTTTTAATATTGACTCTGCGATTATTTATTTTCCTGTTCAATGCACATTCTTATCTACCACCTCTGTTACTTAGCCATTTTCAGCCCTAAATGTTGTTGAAAAGTAGTCTTCAAATGATTAAATTCTCATAAAATATTGGTTGTAGTCAGGTCATAAATACAACTATTCCCATAATGCACAATATGAGCAATAGTTCTCCATTAACTGATGGTTTTAAATCAAGGAAATGACCCTGAGTAACATTTTGTAAATCAGAATAAACATTCTGTAATTAATTCAGGCTGCAGATTAACACAAAACAAACTTATAAAGGACTAATGAGCTGAAACCAATATGCCCACGTCAATGCTTCACTCTGCAATACTTCATCTACGTTTCAGTCAAATTGTGTTCTTCACAAACATACCAGCAGTTACAAATGCATTTCATTTAATTCTACCCACTCAGTAGAATTTACACTTACACTTGGGACTTGCATGGCAAGCGCACATTTGAGATCTCAGCAATGGTAGAGGTGACATTATTCTCTAAAATTAGCTCATTCACGCCAAGAATCGGTCATGTCACCTTAATAGTTTTATTAGATGCAGGAAGGCAATCTTTGTGTAGCTTAAAGCTACATTCTTTGTGATCAGGAGGGAAACATATTGGTTCAGAGGGCCTGTGCGGATGAGGCCTGGCAATTCAACACTTCCACTAAATTGTGCCCTTAATTGTACAATCAGTCTCAGCTGCTAAGCAATTTCCTTCGCTCCCAATAGGCATCCTAGTGGAACTGCCTTCAATCGAACCAGCAAGTCCAGAGTTATTTCTGGATTTACCCTTCTTTTAATCTATGAAAATGCAAGGATATATACTATTTCCAGATAGGAAGTGAAAGACACTAGATGCTTCAGCAGTAATAATAATGGTAATATAATAATAATCCATCCAGTATCTAACAAGCTTATTCCTGCTCAGCAGCTGGGGTCTATGCCAGAATGCATTTTGCTAGATGCAATTGGACAGTTCACCAATCCATTTTAGACATAGGACACCATTCAATCAAACGTTTGTGCAATTTAGAGTCTCCAGCTACCCTGACATGCATGTCTTTGGACTGTGGGAGGAAACCGGAGCACCTGCAGGAAACCCACGCAAACACGGGGAGAACATGCAAACTCAACACAGGAAGACCTCAGGCCTGATTTGAACACACAACCTGCTTACTGTGATACAGCACCCCTGTGCCAGTGTGTAACCAAAAACTACTACTACTACTACCAAAGCTACTACAACCCCAATTCCGAAATAGTTGGGACAAAGTGTAAATTGTGAATAAAATCAAAACGCAATGACTTTCAAATCACACCAGGCAGTATTTTATTCAAAATAGAACCGAGATACCATAGCAAATGTTGAATCTGAGAAATTTTACAATTCTAAGCACAAAATGAGCTCATTTCAGATTTTATGGCTGCTACAGATCTCAAAAAAGTTGGGACAGGGGCCTGTTTACCATGGTGTAGCATCCCCTCTTCTTTTTAACACCGAGTGGAGGCATGTGGGCATTGAGGAGACAAGTTTCTTGAGTTTAGCCATTGGAATTTGATCCCTCTCTTGTTTAGTACAGGCTTCCAGCTGCTGGAGAGTTTTGGGTCTGCTTTGACAGACTTTTAGTTTAATTATGCGCCCAATGTTCCCAATCGAGGAAAGATCAGGACTGCAGGCAGGCCAGTTCAGCACATGGACTCTTCTACTACGAAGCCATGCTGTTGTAATAGCTGCAGTATGTGGTTTTGCATTGTCCTGCTGAAATACACAAGGCCTTCCCTGGAATAGATGTCGTGTGGAGGGGAGCATATGTTACTCTAAAACCTTTATATACCTTTCAGTTTTCATGGTGCTTTTTAAAACATGCAAGTGTCCCACACCATGTGCACTAATGCATCCCCATAACATCAGAGATGCTGGCTTTTGAACTGAATGCTCATAACAATAGGGGTGGTCTTTCTCCTCTTTAGCCTGGAGGACACAACGCCCATGATTTCCAACAGGACTGTCAAATTTGGACTTGTCTGACCACAGGACAATTTGTCTCATTGCTACATTTTAAATGAGCCTTGGCCCACAGAACACGGCGGCGCTTCTGGATCATGCTCAAGAATGGCTTCCTTTTTGCATGATAGAATTTTAGGTGGCATTTGTGGATGGCACGGCAGGCAGTATTTACAGACAGTGGTTTCTTGAAGTATTCCTGGGCCCATTTAGTAATTTCAATGGCAGAATCATGCTGGTGAGTGATGCAGTGGCGTCTGAGGGCCCGAAGATCACAGGCATCCAGTAAAGGTCTTTGGCCTTGTCCCTTACGCACAGAAATTTTTCCAGTTTCTCTGAATCTTTTGATGATGCAATGCACAGTCAATGATGAGACCTTCAAAGCCTTTGCAATTTGACATTGAGGAATATTATTTTTAAAGTTTTCCTTAATTTTTTTAAGCAAACCTTCACGGGTTGGAGAATCTCTGGCCATCTTTACTTCTGAGAGACTCAGCCTCTCTAAGACATCCCTTTTATAGCCAATCATGTTACACACCTGATGCCAGTTAACTTAATTACTTGCTAAATGTTCTTTCAGCTGATTCTCTTATATATTACTTGCTATTTCAGCCTTTTTTTGCCTGTGTCCCAACTTTTTTGACACCTGTTGTAGCCAGAAAATTTGAAATAAGCTCATTTTGCGGACAAAAATGTGAAATGTCACAGTTTCTCTACCCTTTGCAAATGCTGCCTCTACTGATTACAAAAAAATTAGCTAAAGATATTGAAAGGGACTTTTCTAAATTTATATGGAAAGGTAGAAAATATAGATTAAGTTTGAAAACTTTACAGTTGCCTAAGGATAGGGGGGGCATGGCTTTTCCAAATATCTTATATTATAATTGGGCTTGTCAAAGTCATATTATTCATGATTGAGTTCATTCTTATCTTAAGGGAGGTCCTGAACCATTTGAAGCATGGGAATGTGCCCCATATACTTTACTAGCTGAGCTTACTAATATTGGCAAACCAAGCCCTGGGTTGAAAAATGATCTGATAGTTTTTAAATACAATTAATGTTTGGAAAGCTATGTCCCTTTTTTTTAACAGGAGGAATTTGGTGTCATATTTGACTCCAATTAAGAATAATTGAAATTTCCCTCCAGGTGTTAAAACTGACATTTTTCGGTTATGGTATGATAAGGGTATCAGAGTTCTAGGGGATATATTTGATGATAATAATGTTCTTATGTCTTCTGAAATGGTGAAAGCAAAGTATGGTCTGATGCATATAGACTTTTATGCTTATTTTCAAGTTCGCCACTTTATCCTCTCAGACTGTAATTTACCTCTGGATGAACCTTTGCTGGGGCCAATGGAGGAAGCCATTATTCGATTTACTAGTACAAAGGGTTTCATTTCACATTTTTATAACTATTTTATGTCTTATGATCCGCAAAATATTGTTACTGTTATGGAAAAATGGGAGAGGGATTTACAGATTGAATATGAAAGGGATACTTGGTATTCATGTATCCAATCATCTCATTTTATTTTCTTGGGTAACAGTTATAAAGAAATGCAATATCGTATTCTCCATAGGCAACATATGACACCATACTTCTTGAATAGACTTGATTCTACTAGGTCCCCATTATGTATCAAATGTAAGAATAAGGTTGGGACATATATACATTGTTTCTGGGAATGTCTCAGAATAGCTAGGTTTTGGTCTTGTATACATTTTTAAATGTAAGATTTGCAAAGACCCTGGGCAATTCTTATTAAGTCTTCCATCCAAAACAGGGGAGTTAGACCCTCAGAGGTCTAAATTATTAAATAAGCTTCTCCTTTTGGCTAGGAAATGTATATTATTTAATTGGATCCAAGAAAACCCAAGTTAAAAGAGAAGGATGATAATTTCCTGAATATATGGTGGCCGTTGATAAGTTATTTGCCCAGGGACTTAAGTGTCGTTAGTTTTAGGGGAACCGACTCCCTGGATTGGAAAGCCCCAGGGGCCTTTAAAATTTTTTTTATAATGGTATATTCCCTGTTATAGGTGTGGAGCTTGTGCCCCAGTGTACTAAAAGTATCGGTCGAGGTTTGTTGCACCAGTGTATGAATCAATGTTACTATTTCCTCTGCAGTGGTGGGAATGTGTGTGTGTTATTTTTATTTATTTATTTTTTCTTTTTTTTAATCTTACTTATTTTGTAATTATTATTGATATCATAATTATTGTATTCGATTATGAATTGCTTGCTATGTAAGTCGAAAATAAGGAAAAATTACAATAAAATTGAATTTAAAAAAAGTTTCAAAATTTTAAATATTATCTATGTTCTATTGTAAATAACATATTGGCTCATGTGATCTGAAAGTCATCTTGATTTTATTCACAATTTTCACTTTGTCCCAACTATTTCAGAATTGGGGTTGTACTTCTATCACCACTACTATTAATGTTGGGCGCTGAAGCATATGCTCTCTGCCCTGAGGAATCTAAAGATCCGCTTTTGCAGAAACTTTTTTTAATCTTACCACAAATGAGAATATGCCCCCAAAACGTCACCCTACTTTAGCGTCACTTAGCAAATGCTCATATTCATAGCTAATCACATGAGAGGTCCGGCATATAATGCAGCTGAGGAAGGAGGGACATATTTGTTTGTAGTCATCATAATGTTCATTTTGCATCATCTTATCTGAATAAAAGAATATACTTGTTCCTGTGTGTGTGCTAAGCTACGTCCCGACAGCTGCAACTGCTTACTAATTAAGTATTATAAGTCTGCCCAGGGGTGTCACACTCAACTGTTTCCGCCACAAAAATACACTTCACTGTGCTGCATTTTCAAAACGAAGAAAGTTTGAATGTCGACCATTTTGAACTGTGATTCACCAACATCATCCATGCCCCACCCCCCTGTGATGTCATCATACTTTTTATTCTGTTATTCTGGGGGAGCACAAGGGGGGCACAACAGTTTCATGAGGGGGCACGCACAAAAAAAAAAAAGATTTAGCATTTATTCTGGGGGGGGGGGGCTCTTCATTTTGTTAACCAGATCTGAAATGGGGGTGCTCGAGACGTCCCGGGGGGGCTCGAGACGTCCCAGGGGGATCCCCACTTGGTGACATCACTGCCCCCCCCCCCAACACCCTCCACTCCAAACTGCAGGTCTCTTTTCATCAGCCTACCAACACCCACATGCCTCACTGAATGTCATTGAACCAGATGTGATTATTTTGGTTTGTTCTGATTATTATTCGTTCAAGACTATTAATGAGACTGTGAGTGAAATCTTCTGAGAAATGTGAAGGATGTTGGA
Source organism: Gymnothorax reevesii (assembly GCA_029721435.1). Taxonomy (NCBI): domain Eukaryota; kingdom Metazoa; phylum Chordata; class Actinopteri; order Anguilliformes; family Muraenidae; genus Gymnothorax; species Gymnothorax reevesii. Next base: position 21,915,817 of record CM056574.1, on the reverse strand, counting down.
GATCAAAAACCAATAAAATCGTTTGGACTCAAACCTTTGAGACAAAAACCATGGCACTTTCATGGAGAAATGGGCTTCAATACTTTAAATTGTCACCACTAATCCTGGCAATAGGCTTTGTCTAGGTGCTACATTTTAAAGGTATTGCTTTGATTTATTATATAAAAGGATTATTCTCTAACTAGGCTTTGCTTTTTGCTTTTTCAGTTGAAATGAGTTAAACGTGGATCTTCTCTGCGCTTTCACCTTTTGTACTGTCAATGTCTTTCAAGTGAAAAAAAATATCCTTACTTTATAAAGCAATAAAGACACACACCTCCTTTTGTCTTTGAGGTACAAGAAGGCTTGTCAGTTTTACTACGTGAGGTTTTTTTTTTTTCTTTTGCCTGCCTGTGCGTGTGCGTGAGTGTGTGTGTGTGCCTGTGTGTGACTGTTTGTCATTTCCATACTTAGTGACACACTTTTAACATAGAGATACACCGAGCGCTGGAGTGATACAGTTTGGTCCAGAGTGTGGAGGCAGCGGTTCTTTCACCTTGAGGTGAATGAAATACCTTGTGCTCAGAGGAGGTGCTCCACCCTTCACATTCATGAGAGCCCTGGGCAGGAGCAAAGCCAGTGCTTTCAATCAGTGGCCCAACCGTCCAAACTTTGAGGATGTGATATGATTTGACATTTGTTTGCAGGTCCAGCTGTCCCTGCAGAGTTCATTTCTTAGCAGCGAGGTCATTACTAGACTGTGGCTTTAGCCTGCAGGATGGTTAATATAGAAGAGATTAGGAATCAGCTTTTAATTATATAGCATGAGGCAAGTTTTTCCTTCCATTGAATACGGGCATGTCTGAGCATTCCATTCTGAAATGAACGGATCAGCTTCATTGGTAACACTTTACAATAAGAATACATTAATTAACTACCAATTAATTCTCAGTTAACTAATGCACGTGTGCTTTAAAAGCATTATATTACTATAATGAACCATTTATTAATTTTCTTTTTCTCACCCTTATTGTGAAGTTGAAAGCATCTTTTCAGTATCCCTTCAGTAACATTTTGAACCTTTGAACAATTCAATTAAGTACAAATTAAGACCGAAATGAACATGAACACCATTAGTAAATTATTACTAGTCACATTAGTTCACTGTTAATTTACTGCTAGTTAATGTTTATTACTGCAGTAACTAATGTTGATTAATGTACCATTATTATATCCCCGAACGCCAAACGGCGTTCCGGGGGATATTATGTTTTTGGTCCGACCGCCGCCACCGCCGCACTACGTGTTAACGCAATAACTTCAGTAACATTTCAATTAAAATTCCAAATTTTGTACATAAGTAAGTATCATAATGAGGAAGAACTGATTCTATTTTGGACAATTTACCATGTCTAGGTTGGCCACCAGGGGTCAAAAACTGATTTCAGTGTTAACGCGATAATTGCAGTAATATTTCAATTAGAAATTCCAAGTTTTGCATATAAGTAAGTATCATAATGAGGAAGAACGGATTCGATTTTGGACAATTTACCATGTCTAGATTGGCCACCAGTGGCCAAAAACTGATTTCAATGTTAACGCGATAACTGCAGTAATATTTAAATTAGAAATTCCAAGTTTTGCATATAAGTTAGTATTATCAAGATGAAGAACTGCTTCGATTTTTGCACAATTTATTATTTCTAGATTGGCCACCAGGGGCCAAAAACTGAAAAAATCACTGTTCCGCGATAACTTCAGTAATATTTCAATTACAAATTTCAAGTTTTGCACATAAGTAAGTATGATAAAGAGGAAGAACTGTTTCGATTTTGAATTATTTACGATCTCTATATCTCTGTGATTTTGAGGTTCATACCTGCCTAAAATACTGACCAAATCTTTGAAAATAGGAATGTAGTGAACCTAGAGTTCTCCAAAAGTAAACGTAAAGGATATTTGGAGGATTTTGCCAAAGGGATATTGAGACATAGTTTGCGTACTATTATTGTCCGCAGGTGAACTGACATATAATCCTTTTTTAATCAAAGTAAAAAACAACCCCCAATCTCATTCATGAAAAGTAAAAAATGCCAGGGTTGTTTGTGAGACTAAGGACTAAGGCACAAAGTGACAATTAACTGATGATTTTGTCCGACCAATCGGCAGTCTGCAGTGTTTTCAGATCCAAAAGAACATTTAAAAGTAATTTTTAAATGCGTTCCATACCGCACTGCACCACTAAGTTTAAAGCCACCATTAGAGGAGGAGTACCATAAAAACTTAATTGCAATTCTTCGCCACTATCAAGAGAATACGTGTTCTGCCTGGCTTGTTATTCCCTAGATAATTGCAGGTTTTTGAAAAAATGTTTTTAATGCAAAACTCAATTGAGTTTCTAGTTATGAAAGTTTTAATCTTGTCTGGTACTTATCAGAAACTGATATTATATTTAGATTGTTTTTATTATTATAATTTTTTTTTGCAAAGTCAGTGCAGGTCAAAGCCAGGCCCAAACCTCTTAGTGCTTCACGCCTTAATGAGATTGTCTGAAGCTTGAACTCAATTATCGCCTCGCTGAGGAAACACTTATCAGGAGATTTGCAGGCAATGATAATGGCAGCCCTGCAGGCACTCTGCCTTGATTACAAACTAGCTCTGCTCCAATAACAATCGGGGCTATTGAATGGTCCTAGTGGATTATCGCAATTTGTTAAAAAGAAGAGGAGGAAGTATCCCCCTCTAGCCAATGGGCTGCAGCAGTCAGGCAGGATGGGAGGTTGGGGAAGGGGGGTGGTACTTTTTTAGGTGGGACCGCGGGCTGACAAGATGGCTTCTGAACAACACAATGAACAACATGTATGACTTACTCCATTGTTTTGCAAAACTAATACTTTGTACAAATTAAGATGTATCTCTGTCCATGAAGCAAGAGTATAATGAGAACTGCAGTGAGAGAGAGAGAGAGAGAGAGAGAGAGAGAGAGAGAGACCAATGGGGGGGGGGGGGATCATCATCATTAAATCCATTTCCGCAGTTGAGTCAATTGCACCAGCAGACCTTGGAGGAAGTTCACCTACGATCAATAATATTGGCAGCCTTAAAAACCAACTGGAAACCTCATGGAGTGTGTGAGTAATATGTTCTCTATATGACATTTGTGTGCCTGGATACTGTAAATCGGACCCACTGTAAGTTAGGTCAGTGATTCCCTGTGGCCGTGTTTCCAGTATTCATTTTCAGTCTGTTCGAGACCCTGAGATTTCACATGAAATATGTGTTTACCATGACAGAACTATAAAATTTCCTTACTAGTGGTAAGACAATATAATATAAGCCATTCTCTACATGCCGACGTTCTTTTCTTATTTGTGTCCTATAAGTTATTTATGTAGAGAAGCAGTCATTAGGGGTTGATTATTTTGTCAGTGATTTTATTAAGCAGTCTTAATAGGCAGTCACTTTGAAGATATTTTCTTCTTTTAAATGATGATTAAGTCTGACAGTGTGGAAAAGGGCTTTTAGACTGTTGATGCTGACTTTCATGCATACGAGCACGGCTGTGCTGTGAAGAATTAGGACTTAGGATTGATATTCAATGGAGCGAGACCTCTATTTCAATACCCACTCTGTTCTCCACCTTATCTATTCATCTGTTTTTCTTCCGTGAGAGTTGGGTCGGCCATCGTGTACAACTTAGAGTTCCAAAGTGTAAATCAATAGCAATTTCTTTAAAAATTAATTTTTTTTTCTAGCAGTCAGGGGTAAACATCAGACAGGAAATTTACAATACAGTGCTGTTACACACCCACCCTGCAACACTTTTCAAGAAAAAATGAGTGCAACTAATAGTGAAACACTCTGTACGCTTCCACACGTCTGTCAGGATTCTCCCAAATCAACTATCAGCTAAACTGAGGCCCATAACATAAACAAGATGGTCATTTTCTACTTTTTTAAAGATTCTTTTTTCTTGCGATCAAGCCCCATTGAAGCACTTCTCAATCACAACAAGTTTGTCCCAGGTCATGACATCATCCAGGCATATATACTGTGGCAGAACCAAAATTGTTCCTGTCGGAGGGCTATAAATGAATTATTACCTTGCTAACAGCCCAGAAATACGGGGAAATGATTTTTAGCCAGCTTTGCCCATGGTTTGCTTTGTTTATTAGATTCTTTTGCCCACTTTCCTCCATCCTGATTTTTTTTAGATTCCTTCTCCACCTCTCTTCCCATCTCCGGTTCTTTTGTTTGCTCCTCTCTTAGACCATTTTTTCCTTTCTGTGGTTCTCACTCTTCTCTCCTCCTTTTTGCTCAGATTTTGTTACCGTGAGGTCATTTCCTATTCTTATTTCTTTTTTTTTTTGCCTGCACATAGAAAACTGCTTGTGTGACGCTAATACGTTTTTGTTTTGATACGGCCTCTTAAAACAAAAACAATCTCATTTCACACTAAAACGCAGTCCCAGAGTTTTCAAACTTAAATGGGGTCGACAGGGTTTCCATAAAGCTCCATTTTCAGGGTTCCAAAATGCTGGAGTAGAGTAGACGCTGGGCGAAAATGTAGCAAAAGTTATGCATTTTGCAATTAAAACGCATTACCGTGGACATAGCTAGAGACAGGGGCCTGCAGTCGTTCTCCCTCTCATCACTCATATTCACTGCAGTTCCTTCTCGACTAAAACACCAGTCACCATGGCTGTTTTTTGTATCTGTCGCAAAGAGAAGTAAACATTTGACTCAGAGCCCAGCGCTCCCCCAGAAAGGGAGAATAATGAATTCCTAAAGGGTGGCGGAGCTGGAAAGTGCCGGAACGCACAGTGCTACAAAGATGGTTTGCCCTCTGCTGCCCTCCCTGGAGATGAACTGACGAACAACACTCAACAGCACGCAAGCTGGCCAAAGCAGCACAAAGCAGGCCAAAGCTGGATGAAATACGATGAAGCGGGCCAAGAAGAGCGAAAGTAGAATTGACATGACGAGGAATCACCGGTATGTGAAATTGAAAATATTTTCCCGTTTGTCATTTCTTTCCAATGTGCTAATGTAACTACTAATGTGAACTGTGAACATATCGTGCACAGTGACAGCAGTACTGATTACTGTATTACATTTAATACAAGCTGCAATTGCAAAACGTAATGATTGCAGATGGTGTATGCGTGCCATCAGTGCAAACTTCAACAAAACTAGCTTGAAACTACAGCACGATTGCGATGAGATTTTTTATATGTCTGTCTGTCTGTCTGTCTGTCCATGTTTATGCTTGTGGACGATTCTTGTGAACACAATACTTGTGAACAGCATGGCAACATTTTAAGATCATTACAGGTGAGTATTTGGAACAAAAGGTTCAAAGATGCGTGTGGTATGAGTCTGATCTCACTGAACACACTATAATGAGGACTTATGTACTGAAAACAGTTTCAGCTTTGCTGTCGCAGCTGGTGCTGTGTCAGATGGCCTGGATTATAGTGCCTATTAATCATGTAATAATAAAGACAGGTGTGAAAGCTTTAGCCTTACAGCAACTCCCTGAACGTAAAGCATTACTCAGTTAATTAGTGTAACCATTGAGCTGCAGGACCCTGGAAACCTTGTTAACTTTTTGTCAGTTCATTCCAGTGTGAAAAGAAGAATATGTGACATATATACTCAAACCTCCACAGCGCTACTTCCCTGCTTAACCAGTGGGGGCAAGAAGTGGTGTAAAATCCAAGAGAAGTTTTTTCAAATGGAGTGCTGGCCACAGCTCTTATTTCTGATGAAACTGGACCCTGGCCATGCATGCACGATTATGTGTACTTGTGTCTTATGGTGAGTATCGCACTTAATGGAAGAGCAAGCTAGCATTTAGAGGGCCCTTTTCTCATAAAATGAGCGTCATTTTATCTGCGATGAGTAATAAAAACATTGGAGCATTTTTTTTGGAAGGTAGTAACTCACTGCATTTTGAGTTCAGAGTAACCTCAAGGAGGTGGGGAGGATAATGATTTAATTTGTTGTTGCTTTACATGCCCTTCTGGTCTCTGCAGTAAGTGCTGAAGTGCAGGTTGAGAGAGTGATGGAGGGGGGGCACACTCAGGACCCCAGGGTTTGGCCACAACAGTCCTGATGAAAAAAAAAAAGCAGTCTTTTGAATGAGTCCAATTTTGCATCCATTCTTTCAAGAAAGGTTGCACTATGAATTTAGTTGAAAGAACTTTTGTTCTGACTGGCAATGGGGGAAAAAAGATTGATCTTTTTTTTTCTTTTTCAATTTTAAAACCTCTGTGGTACAGACTCATATGGTGCTAAGGTAATATTATATATTTTTGCTCTCTCTGAGGAGAAAAATGGGAGTTTGTTGTTAGCAATAATCATTCAACCTCCGGTAAATTGGTAAAACCCCAAAACAGGCATGTTGCCCAATGCCTAGTACCTGAATGAGAAATACAGCATGAATATATGGATGGTTGTGTCCCCTCGAAAACAAACCTTTTCCATCTCAGCTGTTTTTAAAATGATTTTGCCACTGTCAGTCCACACATCCTTCTCCCTGGAGTAGCACTGAAGTGTGAGGGCGCTAAAAGCTACAGGAACTTTTTTATTCCGCTGGCTATTCCTGAGCCATTCTGTAAGCCCCTTAAAATGCCTCTATGGATCGACCTTCAAGGCCACCATACAAATCCTATATGTAGGTTGTGTTTCAAATCCAAACCAGCGGGATAAATGTTATTGTCATTAAAAGTGGGTCGGTCGTAATCTTGGAGAAACCAAGCTTCTTTTTTTCCTTTTCTTTGTTTGAGAAATCCTTCAAATGACAAAGGTTCCCAAAGGGAGAGACGAGGGAACACAGTGCAGAACCACGGATGGGAAAGCTCTTCACATCCAACAGCAGTTCGTCTTTATCAAGTCTGTCCCCCGGGGCATATTATTTAAAAAAATCTGTAAAACCCCTTCTTTGCATACTGAAAGACTTCAATTCTGCACATATTATTCGCAGGGTACTTCCTGATCCCAGGATAGTTTCAGGACGAAATAAACTGATTTAATGAAAAGTTGGTTTTATTGCACATTCAATAACAAGTGTAAGCTAAACAAGATCAATTATTCCATCATTAATGAAGTGCAGTATTTTTGGGTGTCACATCACACTGTAAATAAAATATGCTCAACTGAAGTCCTTCGGTATATTTCCTGCTGATGAACAGCATGGTGCAAAGCGCCTTCTCTAACTCTCCTTTCCTCATCATTGTAGCTGCTCATTTGTTTAACGGATTAAGGGATTTACCAGACACAGCCGGGGCATTGCACTTTAGCACCATTGTTTTCTGTTCCGGTCTGCTTTTTTTTTTCTTTCCACTAATGCTTTTACGCATTTCTCCCTGAACTAGCTGACCTTACACGTCTGTGATGTCTACTGGCAGGGAACTGTGTGTGTCTGTTGCATGTGTGTGTGTGTGGGTGGGGGTGCTTGTGCGTGAGCAAGGTCTTGTGTGTGTGTTGTTCCATGATGCAACTACAGCAAAACTTTGAAGCACGTGGCCTACCAATGTTTCAGCCAAACAACGTGAGGGCTTGCAACATGGAATTTGGGGTTATTTTTCTTCACTGCTTCTTCACAAAGAATGAATGAGGACAAGAGCTTGAAGAATTAAGTCCATGAAGTTGTTCAGATGGGCTGCAGCAGCCATTCTGTGCCAACTGTGGAGGGTTAGATCACCCCTGGGTTACAGACCGGTGAACACTCGGGAGGTCCAACCAACACCTTCTGAGAGTTTCTATTTTCCACCACAACCACCTTGGGCTGACAATTAAATACCGGGGTGGACAAAGAAAAAGTTTTCCCTGGGTTTCGGTTCTGTCCTGCGGTTGTGTCCTGGCCCCCGTTCGCATACTTTCGGGATTGTGTAGTCTTGAAAAGTCATGTCAAACAGAGCGAGCCGCGCGGCAGTAAACACGCAGGGGCGGCTCAAATACAGATGTGCTTAAATGGTAACAGATGGCCAGAGGTGTGCCTCTCATCATCTTCTTCTCTGTCGCGGACGCCTACGCAGCGAGGACGCCACCGCCTCCTGTCCTTCAAAGAGAAGAGCTGCTGACCCTTGAAGGGTGACAGAAAGATGAAAGCTGATAAAAAGGATGGAAAATGAAAGAGTGGCGTAGGCGGTTGGCAAACAAAACAGTTCACATCCTGTTTAATTTCAGATGCGTTTAAAGCTAATGTATAATTGACAGGCAGAGGTGACAGAGGCGTGAAGAAGAGATAAATTATACAAATATTTTCTTTAAGGAGCCAGAGTACGGGGATGTTCATTTGAATAGCAGCATATCAGTAAACCCTTATGTAGGACCATGTGCTCTAGATGCATGGGGACTCTTAAAGGAGAAGTGTTCCCTGTTTTCACAGTCTAATTTTTTACGTTAATTTCCCCTCTGCCTTTGCAACTTTGATTTAATAACAATTAGGCCTCATTCATGCATCGCGCGATTAGGTCTCGGAATCACCTTCATCATGCGTGAACCGGCGCGAGTATAACTTCAGCATCACCCATTCATCGCGCACAAAGAAAAACAGCTGCTATACACTCTTCGTGTTTTTTATGCTGGGCTTTTAAATATAATTGCCTGTATCTCCTCTTCAGTAAATTCAGGCTCAAATTGATAGCGATTGGTCTGAAAATCGATTACCAGTTGATGGGTAGAAGTTATTGTTGTGGTAAGCTTTGCGATGGTTGGTGCGTACGTCACATCCGGTTTATGGAAAAAGTGACTCCAGCACCGGGCTGAAAGCTGGCACGCAGTAAGTGTAATGAGTAAACATTCCTTATTAGACTGAGTCTGTAGATGAATGGATGTGCATGATTACTGTTGTACCATTGCTGGTTCAAAACATGCAGTAGAATTGCAGGGTATACTTTTTCTTTAAGAGCCGTTTTAACCTATCTGTACCCAATACCCGGGTGCAAAATTAACAAATGCCAAATGACTTGTGATTGTTCAAATTTTATCAGCCTTTTAATAGGTTTCCATTAGCTTTTGGCTGGTGAGTGAAGTAAATCTACCAGCCACCAGCAAATTTTACCAGCATTTGGCTGGTGACTGGTCCCAATTTTGGCCCCTGCCCAACACTAAGCATGGGACCCCCAAGGAGCCAGCCGAAAGTAACAGTGGCAAGGAAAAACTCCCAAGTAAGAAGAAACCTTGAACCTGACTTCAAAATGGGGAAACCCAACTTCATGAAGTCAGCCCTGGTTGAACGAGGAGAGAAAAGGGGGGGGGGGGGGGGGGGAGGGAGAGGACAGATGGGGACGGGGGGATGGGCAGCAAAGGGCCACATTTCTCAAGGCAGGAGAAAAGGAAAACAAAATGCAGATATCCATTGCGTTGAATGGCATACATGTATGCAAGGCTTATCATCACTACAAAACTGAAGAAATACAACATGAGGTCCAGTCCAGACTCGAACAAGGGTTTTGGTTTGGGTGGGACAAAAGGGGCTGGGGGGCCAATGGTAGCTGAATGAGTCCAGGGTCAGCTGGAGTGAGGAGCGTTTTAATATTTTGGATCGAGTCAAGACTCTGATGTGGCCCGTGGGGGCAGAAATTCCTCAAACACACAGACACACCAACACGCCGTTTCTGTTATGCATAACACTTTCAAAGTTCCCAATGACATTAATGGTAATTTTATATGTAGTGTTGACCGTATATTTCCAGAAAAAGCCCCGTCTCCTGCAGGATTTCACTGGAGGATAATATGCCTCTCTCTTCCTGTTGACATGCTCTTAACAAATTAATGCAGACTAATGACAGATATACAAACACTGGTAAATATCTAATGATCTCCTCAGCAACCTCAAAGCGAAGTGCAAACAAGCACAACAAGGCACAACAATCACCGCAGGGTTTTTCTTCTTTTATTTCCTTTTCATTACCTGCTGTGATTCACATTTGTTCATAAATTACCGTGGTGTTATTAGATTAGTGCTCTGCTAGGCAAGAATTAGGAGGAATGTTACTACAAGTCGCAGTGTGAGATTATACAGAGCAGCTCGCCCAGTATTTCTAACAGCACAGAGGCCCACACAGAGAGATGGACGACGCCGTGGTAAAACAGACCTTTGGTACTGCCCGCTCAATTCAATTTAACCTCCTACAGCATGGAACAATATGAGTTTTTTTAACGACAAGAATGTACACAGCTCCCTAATATAAATCAAGATTTATTTACTTGTCTGAAGCCCTTATGTTGTTTTACTGACAGTGTGCTATTGCGCTGCTGGAGCTGCTAGGAACTGTGGGATGGACGCCGCGATGAAGGACAAATTGGCAGAGAAGCGTCGAAGCAGAAACCCTCTAAACACGAGCAAAATTATCTTTGCTGTTACTTTGCATCGAGAGAACATTTAAATAACCAAATTCCATTTTGATGATGATGGAGATTCTTCTTCCTTCTATTATGGGTGGAACTGTGGTGCAGTGAGTAGCACTGACAACCTAAATGGTAGAAAGTCATGACTGATCACCGTACAGAACCGTGGGCCTCTCTTACCTTTTTACCACCAAAACAGTTCAAGTTCTTGTACTGGTTCTGAACAAAGTTCTTTGAATCTTGGTTTGCTCCTCTGAACAGCCCACAGTGTTTTGCAGAACCAATGAGTCATCCATGAAGCCATTGTTGCTTCTTCTCTATTATTCTCTACCCTGCCTACAATAACCATGCCTATCGATGTCATCACAGTTTGCATGAAAAACTTTCCTTCTAAAACCAGATTTTGGTGTTCTGAACCTATTAATTTTTGGTGTCAAGGCGCCGAATGGTCAAGATTAGGTGTGCAAACAGGAACCAAAGCAGTTCCCTGCCAGTGTAGAAGGCCTGTCGGTGTGGAGTTTGCATTTTCTTCCTGTGTTTCCTTTTATTCGCACCCATTGGATCCTGGGATTCATTCCAGACCCCTGCGACACTGACCACAAATAAGCAGGTTAGATATTGGATGGATTATTACCATCAGTATTATGATTATTATTATAATGTGCAGAATTATCAGCATTCGATTAACCTCATCTACCATGGTTTTTTTGTGGTGGAGTAGTTTCATATGTAAATTTTAAAAATGCTATTTATCATTTTGTCTGTTTGTTGGTTTGTGCTTGCAAAATGTCAAAGTCATTCAGCACATTGAGGTTTGGCTACTATACAGTGGCACAGTATTTCAAAGGCTTGGTAATGTATTCTGAAGTGCACAGTTTTCTGTGCGAGTGCCAGAAATTTCCAGGGCAAAATTTGCATGTAAGAGATATTGATAACAATGCACCGCACACCTACACGGTTTTTTTTCCCACATGAAGCTGCCTGAATGGCGAACTGCGATGTTACAGGATCCTATGCTCTTAGCCTCCCCAGAGACGTTTGCACAAATTTTTCCAGAACCTTTAAAAAACATGAATCCGCAAATATATTATTCAAAACCTTCTCACTCGGCTGCCTTCAGCTCTCCACTAAATGTCAACAAAACTCTGCATACAGCGCACAAGACATACCGGCTGGAAGGTAAAACACGTTCTTCTATTGCGCCGTTAACATCTTATTGTTTGCATTTCAGAGTTTGATGTGCTTCCTGTTTGCTTTGCTTTGTTGTCGCTTTTGTGTCTGCGAGCTTTGTTCCTCAGTTTGACGTTTTGAGGGGGAAGCATTCTGTACTGCCAGATGAAGGTGGCATCGTCAGAGCAATGAGATAGAAGACTGGGTTGTTGACTGCGATTCTTCAGACATATTTTTTTTTTTAAATGACTATGTAGCTGCTGAGTCAGCCAGGTACACCGCACTACAAGTTTTAATGGGTTGTAGCACTGTTGTCAGAAGGTTGTGGGTTTGAATCTGGCCGAGAGCTTTTCTGTGTGAAGTTCCTATGACCTCCCCGTAAACATTTGGCTTTACTCTGGGTCGTCAAGTTTCCTCCCACAGTCCAAACCATGTAAGTCCGACTAATTGGAGACTGTAAATCAGGGATCATCAACTCGGATCCTTGAGGGCCGAGAACCGCCGATTTTCCACCCTTCATTTACCTGGGAGTCCAGAGTAAATTCCGTCTGGCCTCTCAGAAGCAGTAACTGTTCAGTTAATTACCAGGGAGAAAACTAGGGCTTGATTTGGATTCTAGGGCAAGATTTTGTGAGCCCTGAACTTGATTATCCTCAGTGTGAGTGAGCAGTGCTTGAATAAGCATGGCCTGCAATAGATTAGCAGAGTGTATGGGATGCCATCTTGCCTCTCACCCAGCTTGATGCTGGGACAAGCTCCTGTGTTCCTTACCAGGAAGTGAGAAAGGATGGAGGAATAAACCTCAACAGAGTAATTATAAAAGCAACGCCTCTCAATGGTGGAATAACACTACCAGGATTCATATGGGCTCAATAGAGATCTTTAGTGGAGGTGACACAGTAAAATAGCTATCGGATACCAATTTCAGAGATGTAGCAGAATTTATGGTGCGCACATTACAAAGACAATATTAACCAAAGCATAAACACAAAATTTGTGGCATCCAGAAATTACCACCATGGATATAAGCCTCGCTGTGACTGCACTTGATATTAATTCGCTACTCAAAACATATATCAAGCGTAAAAGGCAATTTAGATGTAAATAAACAACCCAAGGATGCAGAAGACTAATAAATACTGGGGAGCTATTGGCTGGAACCAGTTTAGAGGCCCATTAATTTACGGAATCATAATTATGTTTTAATATTTTAAGTGCTTGCCAGAGTTATGCTCAATTAAATTTTCTTTGAGATAGGTTTATAAAGCAGATGGGAAAATTTTATCATGGCTGTTTAAAAACAGCATGACATTTTCTCTTAATAGTATCACTGAATATGCGCATAATTATTTATGGATAAATCTGCTTCTTTGCATACTATATACATACTGTATGTTTCTTATGTTTATGTGTATGTGCGTCCGTTTTTGGGTCCATGTGTGCATATGTGTCCGTGTTTGTGCTGTGTTAAAAAGTGAGAGAGAGTGAGCAAGACAGCGAGAGAGAGAGAGAGAGAGAGAGAGAAATAGCAAGAGGCACAAGTCTGTATCCTTGGACAGGTGGGCTGCTGTACCTGATTGTACCCTGTTCATCTGTCCACAGACAAGGGCTGATGATGCATTTCACATATAAAATGGGAGGAAGGTGCTTGTGCCGCGTGACGTTTATTGTTTCTATTTCCCACCTGCTCCATTCCTCCAGTGATAAAGGGATCTGAAGTTGAAAGACCCCATATCAGAAGTGCAATTTTCACCCAGCTGAAATAACCATGGCCCATGCTCCCCCAGAGACAGAGCACTGCAGGCATGAACAGCATTTATGAACCAATAAAAACCAGGGATGCTGCAGGTTTCCTGTGACACTATTTGGGCAGAACCCTTATCCTCCTTGGACCTGGCAACTCATTTTTTTGGGCCGGCACTATCCAGCCGTACAGCTGCGGGTGTCTGTGGCTGAGTGAGGGAGCGAGTGAGTGAGTGAGTGAGTGAGTGAGTGAGTGAGTGATGAAGTTACACCATTGGTCAGCTGGCCAGGTGTACTATTCCCATTGGATGTTGCTCTCTCATGCTGATTTGGGGAAAGTTTCTATTTCATCATCAGGGGTTATTGAAAGTTTGTGATCACAATCGCAGCGGCCTTTACATTGGCTACTGACTGCACCTACTCTCATCAGAATGGAATCTATTGGCTCCTAACTGTAGATGGTCCAGTTTTGACCTTATCTTGTTATCTCCTAATAGGAAGCTTGAATATCTCTGGTCTATCTCAGGAAACTTGTGATTTTCTGCTGGATCAAGTTCAATAGTGAATGATTGATAAGATATATAATTTTGTTTCTTTATGGCAGAGAATTTGTAAGAATATGTTCAATTAACCCTTAGTATTCAGTAACCTGCGGTCTGGATGTCAGCATTGCAGATAATCATAAATCCATCTGAGGTTGCGCATGAAAATTCTAGATGGGATTGTTACCTCCGCCAAGGAGGTTGTTTTCACCCCTCTTTGTCTGTCTGTCTGTCTGTCTAATAATAGGATAACTCAAAAAGTTATGAATAGTTTGTCACAAAATTTGGCAGGATGGTAGGTAGTAGTCCAAGGATGAGTTCATTTTTTCTCTGGAAGCATTAAAATATATCAGTTTAACGAGGATCTGTATGATATTTCAGACTGGATAACTCAAAACGTTATGAACGTTTTGGCACAAAATTTGGCAGGATGATATACATACGCTCCACTGAGTGCCCCCTAATTTTGCTTTTGCATGGCCTAACACGAGTGCGAGTACCCGTCAAAAATTGGCACGCAAGAACTACCGGTTAATAAATAAAAAATTATTTTTTAAATCTTTTCAGTTATTTTCAAAAATGAACTGTACTTTTACCAAATGTCCCCTGGAGTTGAGGTTTCTGAATTATAGAGAGTATGTTTTTTTTCCTTTTGAGAAAGATCAGAGACTACCGATACCAATTAAAGGGGACTATATTAATTGGTTTAAAAAAGGTCAAACTATATACAGTATGTTTTTTGGTTACATTACAAGACTGTAAAAATAAACATTTATCGGTTTTCAAAGAATATAAATTCTTGTACGCTCAAAATGTCGGCATTGTTTGCTGCCGCTGTGATCCCTACAGTTTTGAGTGATCTCAGTAATGTTTAACAGCAGTGTGAAACTCTCACGGCTGACCCTCCATCACCGTTGGACCATTTTTCTGAAATAAAAAGGTCCTGAAGAGATATGAACATCTATAGTCCTGGCTGTGGCTACCGGAACACGTGATCATGTACCTAAAGATGAATGACAGGATTTTCCACCTTCCCCAATAAGCCACACATGGCGCGAGGACCCCACTGTTATTTAAACCATAAACTCTTGAAAATATGGTCATTTTTCCTCTGCCAGAACACATTCATTGCAGCGCCAGCAAATGTGTGCCTGACAAAACTGCCGAAAATTATGTCTTTACCAGGTGAGGCCAGTCCAGAGGTTACAGTCTAATTTGTATTTTCTTCCTTTTCACTCTGTACATTACCATCTGGTTTTCCCTCCAGCCATCTGGGATGTGCACAACTGAACACAATACTGGGAAGAACTGGGTACAATCTTTCACAAACACTGCAGTTTTGTTTGTGATTTCTCAGTCACTGCTCAGCTAATACCTTGGGTTTTCTTTCAGCAACCTCCTGAGACAAAGCAATACATTTTTTGGGTCGCAAGGTTGGGGAAATGAGTACCTGTCTTCATCTTCAGAAATAGAAAATATTCTGCTATGCTGAAACGAACGCAAAAAGTAACATTTAATAAGTGCAACACATTATATTTTTAAAAAATGTTGTCAACTTCACACATTTTTGTCCTCCAAGGCAGTCTTTGCAAAATATTTCTAATTCAAAAACCATTTTTTTGCCAGGACTCAGGAGGATAAGCAATGAAAAAGAGAGTAGAAAGAAAAACAAGTTCATGGAAATGCATTTCATTTGCCTTTGCAGCACATCAGCTGATGATCAAATAAAGCGCGTCTTAAAAAATCACAAAGCTGAAATATGCAATTATGGATGCATTACATCAAACAAAAGCAAGACTGTACACTTCTGCAGCGACTTGAAGAGAACATTAACCTATTAATGACCACTGTCCCATTTTTGGGACACAGGACATTTTAACCTCTGTAACCCCAGTGAATGCGTGACTGTGACTAAGCTGCTGTAGGTTAATCACCTACGGGAAGTGACTGGCATCCAGGAAAACTGCTGAGGAGAGTCTCCCTTTACAGCAGTGGCAGGGGCTGCCAGTTGCATGAATTCCCTGTAACTGCACTCTGCAATGCTTGAAGAGGTATGTCTTTTTTTGTGAAACTTTCTTTTTTCTTTGAGATGCAGTAAAAACAAAAGACAAAGATTATAGCATCATCTAAATACGTTTTTTTTTTTCTCAGAAAGATGATTTTTTTAATGCTTTCAGCAATCTGTTTACATTCGTACTGGGGTTTACATTTTTGGCGTCTTCAATGAGAAAATAATTATTTTTCATCAGAATTTAAGCGTTACACGTTCATTATGCACTGTATCCGATAATAAAATGTAACTTTTGTTTTGAAAAGAAATTTGGGCATTAATGGGTTAGGAGACTAACTGAATGAATACTCTGGAATATCAGCAGGCCAAAATAATGCCTTTCTTCATGGTGTTTGTTTTGGTGTTCAGTGTGGTTTGTGTGTCATTGCATTGTGTGAGTTTATGTGTATGAGACGTGTGCATGGTCATATCTCAGTCTTTACACACAATCCATTAAAACACACAATTCAGGCTATGTACACTGAGTAAGTTTATTGCGCTCCCAAAGCCAGGCTCCCGCTGAGATTATCCCCCATCGGACAGATTTTTCTCATCACTGTTCAATTGATTGAAAAAACTCCCCAATGGAAAAGCATTTGTCTCCTGCTCTCTGTTTCTCTTTTGAATTCATTTCCCTGGTGAATTATCTTAGTGTCACCGCCTATCAAAAGCCTGACATGAAATTCAATTGAACTCAGAGCTAATTTGACTTAATTGAATTAAAACTACATTTTCGGAGATCTGTGACAAGCTTTGCTCCCTTATCATTATCCTACAATCATATCGCGCCCCCTCCCTGTGAGAGTATGTGGTTACCCAGTTTAAACGGCAATATAATATTAACAAACTACTGGACAGAATGCATTCGTACACTGAGCATGTGAACCGTGAACTGAAGACATTACGTAGGTCATAGCTGGTAAGAAACTGAAATATTACTGGACAAAAGAAAGGTGAAGCGCATCGCTTTTCACTGAATCCATAGGTGTTAAACTTGCACATGCCACATTAATGCCGGCTGTGAAGCCTCAGTCAGATCAGTGACCCTGTCGCACATGAACCACCGAAGCTCTATAAATAACTTATCTCGTGTGCTGAGCATATCTCAGGCTGGCTGTCCCACCCAAGCGTGGCTCGGTGGGCGGATGTGCGCCCAGAGTTGACTTTACGAGTGACATGTTGACAGACGGTCAAGATACGGATTTGGTTTCACGTTGCTGTGCACCAATGCCCGATGTGAAAGGAGCGAGAAATGACAAGCCTCCATCCTGTGGGGAGGAGAAGCTGTGGCCCTGGAATCACTAAGTCAATCACTAAGGCCCATGCAGCACTGCAACCCTGAACACAGGCCTCAGTTTAGAGGGGGAAGGGGTCATTATGATGTTCACTTAAGTGATATCACCAATGCTTCCACATACTGCCCTCCCCATAGAAAAAAGATTATTAATTATATTTTTTAACAAAAAATATTCAAGATAATCATGCAATGAAGCAATGAATATCTTTCTGCATGCAGACGTATGTACAACCCAAAACCAGTGAAGTTGGCACTTTGTGTAAATCATTAATAAAAACAGAATACAATGATTTGCAAATCCTTTTAAACCTATATTCAATTGAATACACTGCAAAGACTAGTTACTTAATGTTCGAATAGGTAAACTTTGTAATTTTTTGCAAATATTAGCTCATTTGGAAATCGATGCCTGCAACATGTTTCAAAAAAGCTGGCACAAGTGGCAAAAAAGACTGAGAGAGTTGAGGAATGCTCATCAAACACTTATTTGGAACATCTCACAGGTGAACGGGCTAATTGGGAACAGGTGGGTGCCATGATTGGGTATAAAAGCAGCTTCCCTGAAATGCTCAGTCATTCACAAACAAGGATGGGGCGAGGGTCACCACTTAGTGAACAAATGCGGGAGCTGATTGTCGAACAGTTTAAAAACAACATTCCTCAATGAGCTATTGCAAGAAATTTAGGGATTTCATCATCTACGGTCCGTAATATGGTCAAAAGTTTCAGAGAATCTGGAGAAATCACTGCACGTCAGCGACAAGGCCGAAAACCAACATTGAATGCCCGTGACCTTCGATCCCTCAGGCGGTACTGCATCAAAAACCGACATCAGGGTGTAAAGGACATCACCACATGGGCTCAGGAACACTTCAGAAAACCACTGTCAGTAACTACAGTTCGTCGCTACATCAGCAAGTGCAAGTTAAAACTCTACAATGCAAAGCCAAAGCCATTTATCAACAGCACCCAGAAACGCCGTCGGCTTTGCTGGGCCCAAGCTCATCTAAGATGGACTGATGCAAAGTGGAAAAGTGTTCTGTGGTCTGACGAGTCCACATTTCAAATTGTTTTTGGAAACTGTGGACGTCGTGTCCTCCGGACCAAAGAGGAAAAGAACCATCCGGACTGTTATAGGCGCAAAGTTCAAAAGCCAGCATCTGTGATGGTATGGGGGTGTATTAGTGCCCAAGGCATGAGCAACTTACACATATGTGAAGGCACCATTAATGCTGAAAGGTACATACAGGTTTTGGAGCAACATATGTTGCCATCCAAGCAACGTCTTTTCATGGACGCCCCTGCTTATTTCAGCAAGACAATGCCAAGCCACATTCTGCACGTGTTACAACAGCATGGCTCCGTAGTAAAAGAGTGCGGGTACTAGACTGGCCAGCCTGTAGTCCAGACCTGTCTCCCATTGAAAATGTGTGGCGCATTATCAAGCGTAAAATACGACAACGGAGACCCCGGACTGTTGAACAACTTAAGCTGTACATCAAGCAAGAATGGGAAAGAGTTCCACCTGAAAATCTTCAAAAATTGGTCTCCTCAGTTCCCAAACGAGTGTCGTTAAAAGGAAAGGCGATGAAACACAGGGGTAAAAAGGCCCCTGTGCCAACTTTTTTGCAACGTTTTGCTGCCTTTAAATTCTAAGTTAATGATTATTTCCAAAAAAAAAAAAAAGTTCCTCAGTTTGAACATTAAAAATCTTGTCTTTGCAGTGTAATCAATTGAATATAAGTTGAAAAGGATTTGCAAATTATTGTATTCTGTTTTTATCTACGATTTACATAACGTGCCAACTTCACTGGTTTTGGGTTTTGTATGTTTGTCCCTTGTATATCTCATGAGCTGCTTATTCAATCAAATTCAAACTAGGAGGGCGCATTGCTGGGGGACCATGGAAGTGTAGTCCCCCCCCCTCCGCCCCCATTAAAGATGATAGTTAAACTAGGAGCAAAACACAACACTGACAGCAGATGTGTCAACAAATCTGCCATCTTTTCTTGAGGTTCCACAGGACTTTCGCAGAGAAATCAGCTTTGCCCAGCAGAGATACATAATTCATACTTTGGTACCATACATGGGGGGGCCTAATAACCAAATTCTGCTTGTTTTGAATCCACAACAAACAAAAACATGTCATCACATGTTGTAAAGAATCGTCAGTGCACTGTATTGTGTGCAGTGAAATATAAACAAAGCCAATTGGATTCAAGAGCAAAGAAGTAGATGCGTTGTTTGGTACTTAAAAGCGAAAGATGATCAAACAATGCGGGAAGAAACAATTCCCAAGTTTTTACAAATATTGCTAGACTAACAATAGCCTGCTACATATACAAGCAAACAGTAACAAGAGGTACACCACACAAAGGCTTTAAGACACTTCGCACCCTTGTAGTGCGAATCTCGAGCTTATGAAGGCTAATTGGGTTCATCGAATGATTAATGACAGCTGCACGTAGTTGAGTTGAATGGCATGGGAACAGGCCAGTCCTCAGATCTTGGGTGATGCGGACCGTCGTGGGCGTGGCATGACACCGGTTAATATTGTCATTTTTCTCCTGCGTTAAAAATAAAAGGCTTTTAAAGCCACAGCTCGTCATATGTTTTCTTTTGAGTTAGAAAATACCATTAATCCTGATGCACTTTAAGCCAAAGAGAAAATGATTACTGTTCAGCGAAGTGAGAGGGAGCCTGTGTGGTTCATTTTAAGCCGGTTTAATTACCCTCAGATGTATTTAATACAGATTAGGAGAGATAAGCAGTCGAGCCCACAGAGACTAATGACTTTGCACCGCACCAACCGTGCCCCATATATTAACTTAGGGAGCGTCTGCAGTACATCACAGCAGTGATGATTACAGAAAAGAAGATTCACACGATCTCTGGTACTGTGGGGTTGAGGGAATTTTATAGGCCTAATGGCCATTACACTCCCATGGGGCACTCTGTT
Organism: Gymnothorax reevesii; assembly: GCA_029721435.1. Classification (NCBI taxonomy): domain Eukaryota; kingdom Metazoa; phylum Chordata; class Actinopteri; order Anguilliformes; family Muraenidae; genus Gymnothorax; species Gymnothorax reevesii. Next base: position 21,895,718 of record CM056574.1, on the reverse strand, counting down.
CACCCCCCTAACCTCCCTCCAAGTAAACTCTGAATGTTCAGCCCCAGGTTTGGTAATGGCTGGTGGATGCATGGTGTGGAGACTCATCTTTTCACTTCTCAGCCTCTGCTTTTCACTCGTTGTGTGACACTCCGTGATGGGTTTTGTGTTTCATTTAGGAAGTGAACTTTTAAAGGTCAGCTTCGCAAACAGCTCACTGCAGCACGCGCAGTGGAGTGCAACACCTTTAAAGATGCTGGTGATCAATAAAACTGCAGAAGGCTCCTGAAAAACTGCGAGACGTGATGTGTGTCTTGTGTGCGAGTCGGGGGCAGGAGGGCGCCGATAGGAATAAACTCAGAGTTCGCCACCTCTTTCCGCCTATTTTTATTCCTTTCCTCTGAGAGAACACAAATTGTGCTGATAAGGAATCTGCCAATCATGTTGCACCTAATTTAGCTGTACAGACATTCTGCAGTGTACACCTTTAAACGGTGTTCCAGGGCGTGGATGTTTTGGATCGGTTGTTTCCGGAAGGATACTTCTTTCCTGTTAGCCTGAGGCTTGCGAATTCCCTTAGAGGTCAAAAGACCCTGAATGCAGAAAAAGTCTTTTACCAACAGTGAAAAAACCAAGATCACCTCCAGAGCAGGCACGGCGCTACACCGAGGCTAGGGGGTGCTATAGACCCGTCACAAATCTACATAGCCCCAGTCAAGCCCTAACTTAAATTAATTAATCAATTAGTTAGTTTATTTATTTGAATAAAGGAATATGTAGAAGGTAATTACTCACCATTCTGTTCCCAGTGTGATTGCTGGCTGCGTGCTCGTGTCGCGCGGTTTTTGTGCGCGGTAGGGGGGAGGGGGCTACTTTCTGCGCTTGCACTGCACCTCAGGCTGTGAAATATTTTTCTGTGGGTTGGCTGGTACCATTACGTACATCAGCCAATCACAGATCAGTTGTGGTACAATTGTACGTGCCATCAGCCAATCACAGCTCGGCTGTACTTATGCATCGATGAAAATGGCAGTGCATTCGACCTTGTCACTGTCAGCTGAGTTGTGCCCGCGGAAAATCTGTAAATGCTCATTGGACAAAAACTATGTAAGTGCTCCACAATATGCGAAATTACACCAGTACACTGGCTGGTTTGCTACAGAAGTCCAATAGCGGATTTATCAGGCCTTGGCTTCCTTGACTAATACTGTAGATCAGAGAGCAAATTTCATGACATCACTGTGCTTCCATTACCAGTTTTTTTTTTTATTTCACTATTTAGATTTTCCACATTTCAAAGGATAATGGAAACGCACCTTGAGAGTGAGGACGATGTCCGACGTAACGTTATTAGCCCAAAAATCACAGTCTGCTTTGTGGCCGTTCGTGACACAGACTCCTATTTGAGGCATTGCGCTGGTAAGCATACGGTCGTCGCTGGTGTACATTGGGGGGGCGTTAACAGTTAGTTTTTGAATCTGTATTTTGAATTTGAATTTGAATTTGCAGCAATCGACAAAATACAATTCTGCTGACTGCTGGCCAATTATCGGAACCTCAATGAAAATGGACAAAAAATCTATAACAACTGCAACTTATCTCATCTTTATCGTACTCTAATGAAAATAAATCTTCTTGCACTCTGACCAGCCACCGAGTTCATACATGAATATAGATATTAATATAAAAATAGAATATTGGACTTCTGCAGCCGCAGTTTACTTGTAATTTTGCGTGTTGTGAAGCACTTACAGTTTTTGTCAGACGACCATAATACATTTTCCACAGGCACAACTCAGCTGACAGTAACAAGGTCAAATGCGTTGCCATTTTCATCGATGCATGAGCACATTTTGAATGTTCTGTGGAATTATTAACTGTAGCGCAGATGGTGCTTTCCAGTGCTGAAGTCTTTCACACTTGCGGATAAAACATGTTTTTGCCTTGTGGTCTCTTGTATTATAGCTATTGTGTTCAATATTCTTTGGGCAAATTTAATCAAAAACTACATTTATATTGAATGTGCTGTCAGCACCATTATCTGCTTTTATTGAAAAAACAAGAACTGTCTAATAAAATATTAAAAAATAACTCTGAATTCATGAAAATTGACTGTTTTCTTAGCACTGCAAGTTTTGGTCAAGCCCCCCATTAGCCTCGGGAGGGAAAAAATCCTGGCGCCTTGCCTGATCCAGAGCCAAACAATCGAGAGAGAAAGTTCCCACTTTCATGGCAAAACAATTGGCCTTAACTAGTGCTTTAGTCTGAGTAAAAGAGCTAAAATAAATGCTTTCTGAGTTGAAAACATCAGCTTCTTTCAGGTCAGGGTTTGCTTGGGATGAAATTTTCTAACATGATTGAAAAATTTTAAATGTTGAAATAATTCAAACTAATTTAAATAATTGACAATACTGCATGATTGTATCGTATACTGAAATAGTACTTCATATATTTATGCTAGATTTTAATGTATGTATTTTAATGTAACTGTATGGCTTGGAGACCTGGAGACTCACCGAAGGACTAGAGCACAAACCACAGGTCTTCATCAACGCATGCCTGCGATGGATCCTTCGCATCAGATGGGCCGACAGAATCGCCAACGAAGACCTGTGGTGCAGGACAAACTAGACTGCAAGTACTAGACTGGAACCCACCAGGGAAAAGGAAAAGAAGACGGCCAGTGACAACTTGGCGCAGGACCCGGGACAGTGAACTGAAAACCATCAGCCTGTCCTGGGGTGAGGCAAAGCGGGCAGCCCAAGATCGAACATGCTGGAGATTTGCAGTGAAGGCCCTTTGTTCCAGCCGCAACCCAGATGATTAAGAAGAAGAAGAAAAGATTTTAATATAAGAATATACTGCAAATGTTAACACATCAAATGAAAATTGACATTTCATTACACTCGGACCTTTTTTAGCCATAGTTTGTTGTATTTGCCTAAAAAGTATTTGATAAAAAAAACTAAAGTGATTCACCTTTTACACACCTATCACAGATCAAGTAAAAAGTGACCATTTTAACAGCTTTTATCTCAAAATCACACAGTATCATGAAATGTAATTTTTATTTGATCTGTTAACATATTCAATTATCTAAATATTGTTTAAAATAGTTGTTGAGATTGATTTTTTCTGTAATTCTAGGAAATAGTACTTCCCAGTACCTTAGTACTTACCCGACTGACTTCTGTACCCTGCCATACCATAAACAGCTAACGCACAATAAATAATAATAAAAAAGGCTTCTGTTGGTTTATATACAATTTGCAATAGCTGCGATTGCTGTCTGTATTCATTATCCCCAACTTGCATATCGTATGTCCTGAATAAATATAAATTACAATCCCTGACTTGACAGGAGTTTCAACAGCTAATTTAATGCCCAGTAATGTGTTTCTTTTATTGTCTGGTACAAATAGATACCATTTTGATGTATTACCATATTCCTGTTATATGGATAGTCTGGGTTGGCTTGATTTTTATCCGAGCAGACCCAATCTCTGGGGCTATCAGGAGACATTAGCATGTTCCTTACATTCATGACATTCAGAAAGATGCTTCTAATCATAAAAAATGTCCTCTGAATCTCAAATATGCATCTGCTGGCTTTGACAAATGTCGGCAATATAAATATGCAAATATTTCAGATATGCAATAAATTATGATGTATTAATATCACTGTTTATGCGTTGTCCTGTGCTGAAAAGATTGCATATCCATGCATCTCAATATCGTGTCTTTTATGTAATAGCCAAAAGTGCTTTCAAGAATAATCCCAACAGGAATTGTGCAACTTGCTGGATGTTTATAAGCATGTAAATGATGTATATGTGTGCATGAGCTTGCGTGCGTGTATGTGTGTGAACATCAGCGTACGTGCCTACATGGAAATGTGCATGTGTGTGATTTGTTTGCATGCTCTGTGTTATGCGTGTGTGCGTGCGCATGTGTGCACCGGGCGACTGCCCTCTCCCTCAAAGGCTGGGAAAATCGAATTGGCCAGTTCTTTTTTCAATGGATGAAAGCACATTTATGCAGGCAGTTACCACAGACCCCACATCATTGATTGCAAGGTGCTGCGATTAGACTTCTCTTCACTGACGCCCAAGCCGAAGACAGCAACATGCGTCACTCCAGGACCAATCAGAAAACATGGCTCTGCTTCTGACAGAGGAACCCATCGCATGTTTTAACGAGGAGTGGTGTGGACAGAATTGGGATTTGTCCATGGGATTCCATGAAGGGCGGGCGCTGTCGCCAGCATGTGAGTATTTTCAAGCTCTTCCAGGTCGAGGTGATCTCTGCCTTCAATGTGCACAAATGTCTGATTACATCACATTCGACAGTCACAGTGCCCAGCAAGTCCTCACTTATTTCCAGTTTCCGACAGACAGACAAAATAGGTAACGGCTACACAAAGGCACCTTTCTCCAATCTTCTTTTGATTCTGCAGTTGAATTGAGAAGCATGCTGATGCATGATTGTGCCACCCCTTGTCAACCTTACAGTACAGTGAAAAAGTGCCTACCTCCTTCCCAATTTCTTCTTTTCTTGAATATTTGTCACTCTTAAATGTTTCAAATAATCAAACTAATCTTAAAGTTGGACAAAGATAACCCAAGTAAAAACAAAATTCAGTTTTTAAATTATGATGTCATTTATTGAAGGAATAAAAGCTAGCCAATCCTATCTGAGCCTGTGTTGAAAAAATAATTGCGACCTTAGTTGCTAGATCAACCAATTCAACAGGTTTAAATGATGATTAGGTTTCCCAAGCCACACTCAGGCATGATTACTGCCAGCACTGTTGAATCCAAACATCACTGAAATAGAACCTGTCTGGCAAGGCGAAGCTGGAATAAAGCAGCACATGACGCAAAAATTGAAAGAAATTCAGGAACAGATGAGAAACAAAGTCGGCAGTGTCTGTTGTGGAAAGGTTTAATACACCGTTTCTAAGGCATTGGGACTCTAGCTGACCAAGGCGAGAGCCATTATCTTCAAACATGTAAAAGTTGGAATAGTAATGAACCTTCTCAGGAGTGGCCGGCCAACCAAAGTATCTCCAAGAGTGAATAAAAGACCTCTCAAGGAGGTCACAAAATAACCCAGATTATATCAAAAGGACCTTTGGCCTAAACTGCCTCAATTGAGATTTGTGTCCACAATTCCATAATAAGGAAGAAGGAGGGCAAAAATGGCACACAAGGGAAAGCAAAAAAGGCAAAAACTGCTGATCAAAAAAAAAAAAAAAAAACAAATATAAAGACTTGTAATTTATCTGTCAAAAAAAAAAAAGAATCTTGATGACTCCCAAGATTGTTGGAACAATATTCTGAGGATTCATGAGTCATAAGTGGAACTTTTTGGAAGACATGGGTCCCATTGCCTTTGGCGTGAAGCTAACATGGTTACAAACCAAATGTCAAACAATGGTGGTGGTCGTTTGATGGTCTGGGGCTGCTTTGCTGCTTCCGGACTTGGGCGACTTGTCATTATTGATTGTCCTATGAATTTTGCTCTGTACCAGGAAGCCCTAAAGGAGAATGTCCGACCATCAGTTTAGTGACCTAATGTTCAAATGCACTTTGTGATGGTCCTGCCTTGCAGTCCCTCCCCCACCTGCTGTCTGCACCTGTCTGCCACACCTGCTGCTCGTTGAAGTGGAGGTGCAGGTTAGAGTATTTAAGCACTGCACTGCCAGCTACATTTTGTGTCCTGGAGCCCTGTCTGTCATTTTGCCGCTGCTCCTCTCCTGTTTGGTTGTAATCTTTAAATTAAAGATCTTTATATTTTCACTCAGCCTGTGCGTGTGGGTCCCTTCACCGGTCTTTGGGGACATGGTCCCAGTGCCCGCCGGCTTGTCCTCTGCCGTCGGGGGCAAAACCATGACGCACTCAGGCTATGCAGCAGGAAAGTGATCAAGATCTCTCAAGCAAGACCGCTTCTGAATGGCTTGAAAAACATAAAATTAAAGTTTTGGTGTGGCTAGTCAAAGTCCTGATTTGAATCCGATTGGGATGGCTGTGGCATGACCTCAGACTGTTCATGCTGAAATACACGTAACAGAGGGCCAAGGTTCCCCCACCGCAAGGTAAAGAACTCACTGCCAGTTATCACAAATGTCTGTTACAGTTGTTGCTGCCAAGGGTGGAACAACCAGTTATTAGGTGTTGAGGCAATTATTTTTTCACATGGATGCTGTAGGTTTTGAATAACTCTATACCTTCAAGAAGTGACATTATCATTTAAAAGCTGCATGGTGTGCTTGTTCACATTGTCCTTGTCACATATTAAAATTAGCTGGATGATGTGAAGCACTTAAATATGACAACTAAGCAAAAGCAGAAGTAATCAGGGATGGGATAAGGGGATTAAAAAAACTGTATATCCAATATCCAACAGTATTTCCTGTTCAGGTTGCCAGAATCCATCATTAAAAATGCACCAGGTGAGAGTCAGAAATACAATATAGTCAACACACCACGGAAAGGTCTCCACAAAGCATATGTTAATGTCATCGGCTATCATCAAATAAGGTTTTTTTTCTGGAAGTAATGGCATCGCTGGGGACTATAACAGCATTGCAGGGGCATGTGCAGTAGAAGAAATAATATAACGTATAAAACAAAAGAGATGTGAGGGAAAAGGATGATAAAAATCATAACGGCTCCCCCAGCAAATTTAGTCCCTGATCCACTCCCTTTAAGGCACTTTTTTGAATACAGGCCCAGGTTGCGGAAAATAAAAATATGACATAAATGGAACATCGGTGATAAAACTTAGCAGAAGGAGGACTCTGCTTCCCGCACAGTTACTGCAGGGCTGCACCGGCAGGCTATACCGGTTCACACAAGCACTTATGTAGACTCATGAGGACTTTACGGAGGCATGATGGAGTTCAGAGGTTGAAAGTTTTCTGGCAGAGTGAGTCTGCAGTGAGCCGGGCCTTTTCCACTGCAGCGCTGAGGAATTTATGGAGGACGGACGGGAAAAACCCCTGATTTAGATTCAGTACGAGCCCCCGACCCCCTGCACCGCCCTCCTACCCCTTTAAAGGCAGATCAAACCCAACTTTCGCCTTTGATAAGACGATGTGTGAAAAAGCGGCGAAGGGGAAGTAGAGCCGACTCAGTCACACACATCTGCACGCCAGTGATGCCCTCGACCAGGCAAACTCACCTTCTGCCAAAATTAAATGCGGTTGAATATTTCACACTCTACCTTTCAGTACAATAATTGATGTCGTAACTCTCAAATACTGTGCAGTAATTCACTCAAGCCATTACCTTACCAGAGAGAAATTTCACATTTTATCATCAGAATATCAATTTTATACGTAGTTCATATAATGATGTTAGTTCAATCTTTGACAGAGAGATACTAAACTTCAGAAAGGATAATGGAGGTTCAGACTAGTGGATAGACGCACAGAATGACAAGGAGGGGGGTGTTTTTGTATATTTTCAATATAATAATGATAATAATAATTGGTTCTTTCACATGTCTAAGAACATGTCATTATTTTTCCATCTGTACTATGGCAGGCATTGAGTGTTGCGAGTTCCTGTTTCTTATGCCCAATATGTGTTTCTCCCTTCCATTAAAGCACACAACAAATATGGAACAATCTTTATGGCTTTGCAAATCTGCTGAAGCCCCCTGCAGCTTAAAATTGGTTACTGCGGTAGTTTGCCCCAGTCATTATACTGATGTAGTTTGCCAGTATTGTGTCCCTGTGCTGCTCTCATACAGCATGTGGTTTACTGCTGCCAGACTGCCAGTGCTGCTCTGACTTGGCTGAGATCTGGCGCTGAGGCCATCTGTTGGGGCTGGTATTTGCGCAGGATTCGCTAGATCTTTCTACGGTATCCCACTGACCTGGTGACCACCTCCACGGGTATCCATCTGCTCCGCCACCCTGATTGGGCAGTTTTCCAGGAAGCAAGGAAACCCCCACAGGCCCAGGGCGCTTGCTTTTGAAAGCACATTCTTGTGCTCATCTTGAAGCTGAAACATGGTGGATGTTTGGAAAGCCATCACTGATACTACATGCGATCATTTAAAAGTATGCTGGAGCACCTTAAATTTTTTATAATATTTTGCAGAGTAAACTGTCCTCACTGATGAATGGAGAGTCGAAGCTATCGCTGTTGTGCCTGTTTGAGTCACAGCTGACATTAGATGCAAGTCTGGAAAAGCAATGGACTTCTGCTTGTACTGTCTGCACTTAAGTAAATTCATTTAGTGCTTGAGAATTTTATGACCACAACCTGTTGCATAAAATAAGCCAGATATTGAGTCACGTGAGAATGAAACATTACATTTCATAAGGAACTGCATGGTGTGAGAAAAGAGTGACCTGTAACTATGGATACCATACGAGCCTTCCACATCCCACATAGCAGGCCGGTCTGGCCTGGACCTGGCATCAAGCTGGCACTCCTGGGCATCTGCTGGCATTGCAAGTGGTATGTTAACCGGATGTAGGCCAGGTCTGGCAATGATGGCACCGTTTATGTGATGGCATGCCACGTGTGGGCCGATTGTGTCCGCATCTGGCCCTGTGCTGGGCCTGCCTTGGCAAACTAGATCTGGGCCACAAAAGGGCCGTAATTCTTGCTGCATGTGGGCCAGAACTGGGCAGTGTAAGTGCATTTATGTGGGCCAGAACTGCGCCAGACCAATTTTTCGATGCGGGATTTCCCAAACTACATTTCCTAAAAGCGTAGTTGCAGACTAAGTTCTTAAGTTGACTCCATTTACATCAGTGGTTCCAACTATGTGAGTTACCATCTGTGCTTTCAGGAAACGCACCCCTGGTTAGTACGGATGCGATGCTGTTTGTTGAAAGTTTTATTTACCGTAGCCTAAAGTATTTTTCTCCATATAAAAAGTGGGCGGGGTCAGATCGCTGTCTTCCTGAAACTGCTTGGGACATATCCTCCACATCCCTTGCGGCTCCTGCACCCTGATAAAGGATTCAAAGAGTTAGAAGCCTGCCAACACCTGAACAAGGTCCTGTGTCTGAAGTGGTCACCATAGTCCCCACATGGCAGTGTCTTCCCACCCAAAGCACAACAAACTCAATATTTTAACACTGAAAGCACGTAGCATTAGAACCAGGGGAGTGAAGGTAGAGATTCACATCTTCTTGTCAGAATTACCAGAAACACAAATGAATTTCTGTCCCAGATTACTTGAAGTAATAGAGACAACTGTTAGCAAAGGGAGGCTTTGACTGAGAGAGATGCCCGCTGTGCGAATCACACCCACAGTCAGCCATGAGGCTTAATTGGCTCATGTGTTACTTGAAACTTGCTCTCTCCCCACATGATCTAGCTATCTAGCTATCATTTCATCTCTTACTCACTCTCAGTTTATCTGTCTTGCAGTCTGTCTCTCTTTCTCAAATCAGTTCGGTTCCAATCTCGCTTTACTGGCATGACTGGTAAAAAAATTTTGCCAAGTCATAGTAAACACTTTTTATGCCCCCATCATTAATATGGCAGTGGACATATAGAGTTATCCTCCATGTTCGTCTGTCTGTCCGCCATGCGCACAACCATCTCACCAGATGGAGGATGGTCTGTCACTTCCCTCCAAAATCCAATGAACAAAGTTCATCATAGTTGCACTTAAATGTTATAGGGACCCTGAAGGTTAGCACCTCATACTTTGTTTTCGAATTTTTTAAATTTCATCAATTTTCATTCAAATTAACTCACCTACGGTGAGCACTTTACCTTACAGTGGCCGGGGCATAGATGTCCGAGGACGCAATTTTACTTCGGATGAAAAGCAACGAGCAACAATAATTATATAGGTATAATCATGAACAATGAATTATGTACTGACATAATACAATTACAGGCCTCAAACTACAGGTGATATTTTCAATAGCACTGTTATACATTGCACCACAAAATTATGAGGGGTTTTCTTTCACACAGAAATTACGACATAAATTAGCATAGGCCTCTCATCTTTATAAATTCCACTCAAGTAGCTTATGAAACGGCATAGATTTGTAAATTGATTAGTGAGGCTCATTAAGAAATAAGCTGTGCAACATCACATTCTTTACTTCTATATTAAGATTGTAGAAACAGATTCTCGTGGCTTCTTGCGAAAGAAGCCTCGCAAACTAATTGAAAAGACGTATTGATGATTTCCGTCGTCATTTGCTTTTGAAAATAAATTTAACTGTCCTTCTACCAATTCGTATGAGGAACTGCTGATCAAGAAAAGTAAACTGCGAAATGCTTAAATCATTAAGCTTTGAAAGGCGAGGTTTTGGCTTCCCTTTGATGCGGCTGACGTCCTGCCACTGGTAAAAACAGGAAATTCTGTGCGATTTTTATTTATTTTGGGTAGGTGTTTTGGCCGAGGGGGAAAGGGCACGGCATTCTACTGCCGTGAACTGGGCCTTTAATAGGTGGGCAGCACAGCAAATAGGTAGGGCATCGACGGCAATGCCATTGTGAAATTCGAGCCCTTCAATTATGGATTGTCAGTTAATTAAAAACAGCAATGTAATGAAGTGCATATTCCACTTCAGCAGTGCATCTAAAATTTCTCATCTTTCTTCCTGACTCACTCTCTCAGTCTTTCTCTCTCTTAATTTCTCGCCACTCTATTTCTCTTGCGCATTATGTTTTATTTTTAATATCTCATTTATGCCAATTTTCTACTCTGTGAGCCACTGGAAAAGTGTTTTTCCAGAGTATGAAACCTCACATTAAAGTGATTTGATGCATAAAATATAAAGTACTGAAGTTTTAATAAATACATTACATTTCAAAGAAGATTTAAAATGGAGGAAATCATGCTGGTTTAATCAAATGCAATTATTACAACAGATTCATTTCAGAATAATTTTTCCGTTAATATTGCACAGTCGATGCACAATTATAAATCATAACTATTTCATGTAATCAACGGGCTTGTTGACCTGAAAGGAGGAGAATATGCAACCACTACATTCCTCCCTATCAACAGTAATGTCACAAGCTGATTCTGTTTTTTGGTAAATTAAGCATTTTAATTCTTCTCTATGGGTAAGCATGCAAATTCGAACCTCAGAATGTTAAATAATTTCTGAAGAGTTCTGTTTCCCCTGGCCGGGATGAGTCGTGATCACTGGCACAATCACGATGCCAGGCCACCTGATGTGTGGAGACCTCTGAGAAGCTGCCTTTTGAGATTCCGAGACCAACTGTGCGGAAAACAAGGTTGATTAAATATGGCACACAAATCTAAATTCAGCCCTGATTTTGTGTTGTGTCCCAGGTAAGGAAGTGGACAATGTGATTGGTCATATTATCTTTGCACGTAAACGAAAGCTGGAAAGCCAGTGGCTTTCTGTCCACCAGGACCTCGATTTTAGGACCATTGTGCAGGGGTGGCTAACTGTGGTTGAGGAGAGACAAAGAGTATGCTGGTTTTGTTCTCACCTTTAGACCTAAGAAACCAGGTGAGGTAATTACATTGTGTAAATAACAGCTTGTTAAAGGTCATTGTTATTCAGTTTAGAGTTCTACCTAAAAGCCTTGGACGAATCAACTTTGCACTTTATCATCTCCATGCATTTTGGGAGACGAAGGACGGCGATGGTGACCTTCAGAGGCTTTTAGATGGCTGCTTTGTGCTCTAGAGCAAATCCCTTTCACTCCAAAGGCTCTCTGTTGGGCTTAATCTATTAATCTGGTTATCTTATCTCTTTGTTCTGAATCTCTCCCCCACTTGCTTATGGAATGGAGGCGGCCATTTTACATCTGGGTCACATCAGGATTCCCCCCTCCACTCAAAGGGGAGTGAGAACGAAAAGCAAGCATTTTTTCAGTATGGGAAGGGATCCAGGTGAACGTAGCCATACTCCAAAAAAGGTGGAAGACAAGGGGTGCAACGTTAAGGAGGAAGAATTTTTCGAGGACTAGGGCACACAACAGGGATCTTGTTCCTTCCTGCAAATGCATTTAACAGCGAGAGGAAAAACTTGTGATCTTTACTCTATGGTGGGACAGATGACGGCGCTGCTTACATATGATGGCTAAGCTGGGTCTGTAATTAACCAGACCAATGAGGCCGAGCCTGGAAGAGGAAATGGGGTGAAGCGAACAAGTAAAAGTGCAGGCCTCTTATTTTCTACTCCGTCGCAGCGCCAGGCCTTCCCATTTATTAACCTTAATTCCCTCTCTTTCTGCTCTTCCACCTCCTCCTTGTTTTCCGTTTTTTCCATTTTCAAAGCTTTTTTAACTGGGATTTGAGAGGTTGAATCTCTACCCAGGCAAAGCAAAGTACAAATCTCTCAACACTGCAGTCCTCCTGTTACATTGCAGAGAGTCCAGCAGTGGTGGCCGGCCAGTGGAGGGCACTGGGGGGCCACCCCCCCTTCAGATATCAAGAGATGAAAATTTACTGAAACATGTTAAATATTATTTAGTCGTATAATGCAAATAATTATTAAATAAACGTGTTTTTCAGACAGTGAGTGCCTATCAACAGACCATAGATATGGGTTCTAAATGGTATTTGGTTGATTTCTCTGTATGCATATATTTCCTGGGTGAGGGGCGCAGGCCGAACGGTACCTAATGTAAGCTCTCAAAGTTTTGGTGAGCACGTGACCCGAGGCTGTTGTTTCATAGGTTTCTTCACATTTTCTTACGAGGCGCAGTTCTGTGCGCCCCAGACACTCCCACTTTTATTGGCAGCGAATTGGCTTTGTTTTAATGTTTTTTGATCTAAAGTGATTGGAAAATGTTCGTGGCTGTCAATCATTTTCACACCCACCGCAACGTCTCCACTGTCAAATCATCCACCGCACTTTCAACCCGGTAGCTGAGCGAGATGGAAAGTTCAAGTGAAAGCGCGGAAACTGAACACAATTTGGTTCTTTCCTTACAAAAACAGTCTTTCTCAAGGCGTTCACAGGAGGAACAAAGGAAAATAAAGGAGCTTGGCCCGGAGCGACCCGATTTAAAGATTCAGCAGCAGGCAAGTGATCGTGGACGACCTTACACCCGGGGCTTCTCCCGCACTTGTTATGACAAACGGAGTTGGCTAGTTGGATGTGGCGTTAGCAGTGCCGTTTATTGCTTTCCCTGTTTATTGCTCCAATTTGGCAGATTCCACAGAAAGTGTGACCAATTGACAACTTCTTTGAACCAATAAAAAATATTCCATCCCTGCATGCATGCATGCGCGAGCGGATGTTTACTTCCTGGCCTTCTAGAATTTTCACCAACTCGCATTTGTTTCCCTCATCAAAAAGGTAAAAATTTCCGTCCACAGTAATAACGTTAGCAACAACCTGTAATCTTAGTACAGCACAGCTGTGAATGAGATTTGGGCGGCTGCTGGCAGGGTATTTAAACCCTTTCATGTAGATGTGTCCGCCAGTGGACACGGAGCTGCAGATTTATACACGCAGTTACAATATTCTATCACTAGATGGCCCACTCGGATCAGTTATTGAATTTCACTAGCAAGCTGAGTTTGAACACGGTTTAATAAATGGACGAGTTCACTCGAATCCCTGAATCAAGCCAACCTTGTTTTGACTTAAAGTGGTTGGCACATCCGTGCTACAGGGTGACCCAAAAAACTGTCTCTCCTTCCTCTCAGAACTCCAGGGTGGATGAGGAACATGGACATGAGTGGGCAGGACTGACTCATTATCCAGTGTATGAATTTTATTGCCACAGAATAATCCCGGGTAAAAACTGTGGATTTCAGGTCACTGTTCCAGAGTAGATAAACAGACTATAACAAAGGCCTGCTTATTGTGGATTAGCGGGTTGGTCACTGGTGTCCCTTCCCTTTTCTCTGTTCATCGTGCCATTATTGGCATTGGCTCTGACAGTCTTGTCTGTGTTTGAGTTTTTAACTTTATAATTTCATCCTGTTAAGTACAGTGGGACCTGTTGGTCACACTTTGTGTGGAATCTGTCATTTATGTATATAAATATGTAATTTACCAGAGCTGTAGGGTGCTGGAAAAGCATGAAAATACACCTTGTAAATCCTTGAAAATGCCTCGATTTTCACTTTGCAAAAGGTGTAAGAAGCCTGTAGACAGCATTACAGAGCTGTGTTATTAGATTTGTGTTTTGTTTTGTTATTTTTCTGTTTAACTATGTTCCACTTATTATTTACATCTGTACAAAACATCAAAATCCCAGTTAGTTGGTGGATTATCTTTAACATGACCACTTTTACAATCAATCTGTAAGTAATGTAAGAACAGATACAGTGATCTGTAAGTAATGTAAGGACAGATACAGTGATCTGTAAGTAATGTAAGGACAGATACAGTGATCTGTCAGTAATGTAAGGACAGGTACAGTGATCTGTAAGTAATGTAAAGACAGATACAGTGATCTGTGAGTAATGTAAGGACAGATACAGTGATCTGTGAGTAATGTAAGGACAGAAACAGTGATCTGTGAGTAATGTAAGGTCAGATACAGTGATCTGTAAGTAATGTAAGGACAGATACAGTGATCTGTAAGTAATGTAAGGACAGATACAGTGATCTGTGAGTAATGTAAGGACAGATACAGTGATCTGTAAGTAATGTAAGGACAGATACAGTGATCTGTAAGTAATGTAAGGACAGATACAGTGATCTGTAAGTAATGTAAGGACAGATACAGTGATCTGTAAGTAATGTAAGGACAGATACAGTGATCTGTAAGTAATGTAAGGACAGATACAGTGATCTGTAAGTAATGTAAGGACAGATACAGTGATCTGTAAGTAATGTAAGGACAGATACAGTGATCTGTCAGTAATGTAAGGACAGATACAGTGATCTGTAAGTAATGTAAGGACAGATACAGTGATCTGTCAGTAATGTAAGGACAGGTACAGTGATCTGTAAGTAATGTAAGGACAGATACAGTGATCTGTGAGTAATGTAAGGACAGATACAGTGATCTGTGAGTAATGTAAGGACAGATACAGTGATCTGTAAGTAATGTAAGGACAGATACAGTGATCTGTAAGTAATGTAAGGACAGATACAGTGATCTGTAAGTAATGTAAGGACAGATACAGTGATCTGTCAGTAATGTAAGGACAGATACAGTGATCTGTCAGTAATGTAAGGACAGATACAGTGATCTGTAAGTAATGTAAGGACAGATACAGTGATCTGTCAGTAATGTAAGGACAGGTACAGTGATCTGTAAGTAATGTAAGGACAGATACAGTGATCTGTGAGTAATGTAAGGACAGATACAGTGATCTGTAAGTAATGTAAAGACAGATACAGTGATCTGTAAGTAATGTAAGGACAGATACAGTGATCTGTCAGTAATGTAAGGACAGATACAGTGATCTGTGAGTAATGTAAGGACAGATACAGTGATCTGTGAGTAATGTAAGGACAGATACAGTGATCTGTAAGTAATGTAAAGACAGATACAGTGATCTGTAAGTAATGTAAGGACAGATACAGTGATCTGTCAGTAATGTAAGGACAGATACAGTGATCTGTGAGTAATGTAAGGACAGATACAGTGATCTGTAAGTAATGTAAGGACAGATACAGTGATCTGTGAGTAATGTAAGGACAGATACAGTGATCTGTAAGTAATGTAAGGACAGATACAGTGATCTGTGAGTAATGTAAGGACAGATACAGTGATCTGTAAGTAATGTAAGGACAGATACAGTGATCTGTAAGTAATGTAACGACAGATACAGTGATCTGTGGACATGTGGGATACATCCTCACTTCATGATAAAAAAACGGTACAAACCCTGATAAAATCTATAGGCCACATTTTCCTTCGTAATAACTGACTGTGTCGACATCAAAGCAGCTGTCAGGTGTGCTGTGCCAAGGTAAATTGCCCCCCCCAAAAAAAAATTTTTTAGCATCAGCTGCCACTGGAGTCCAGATTAGCAAATTATGCCGCCCAGACAGATCCTTCTTCCAGTGAGGGCCGAATGGATGCATTATGTTTTGGCAGAAGATTATAGCAGCATTACTGTCAGATATTTATCTCAGCCAAGTGCTCCAGGTTTCACAGAGACTAGTCATGGGCCCACTTCCTTCTGCTGATAGGATAAGAGAAGTGGAAAAATGGCAAGGTATTCAAAAGACTGAATCTGGCCAGATTGTAGAAGTGATTCTTAAGCTTTTGGGTGCAGTGAATTTGGGATGTGGCAGTGCTGAAATTCAGATGCGAGCTATCTTCATGAAACTCTAGGAAAATATTTTCGTACTTAGTTGAAACAATTCAAAAGTTAGCATTTGAACCGTGAAATGATGGTTCAAGCAAATGTGTAAATGCTTGAGCTTTTCCCGGGGATATTAGCTGTGAAGTTTTCATCTATAGATTTTGGATCAGAGAAAATAACTGCAAAGAGAAGGGGGGCAGGATGGGGCTAGATACCCGAGGGTACGCCACGTGTTTCAAAAGTCAACATATTCATTAACTTTAGGGAAACACAGAGGGCAAACCCTCCGCAGAGACAGAGCGAGTGAGAGAGAGAAGGAAGAGAGAGGGAGAGAGTGAATGTGACAGGAGGTAAGAGAAACAGAGAGGCAGCATTTGTTTCCCTCCCCACTTTGAAACGTTGGCAGTTTCTGTTTCAATTACCCAATGAATTATAATCAGCCCCGGCTTGACTGCCATCGAGCGAGAGCTCTTTTCTTCCGCAAGCCTGCTGATCGAACAAGTCCTCAACTGCATTCCAGCCCCGACCTCCCCAAAAAAGTGTTCTCTCACACCAGCTCAATAATGTGATAGGAGGTAATCCCCACCCCCCTCTTTGATCCTTGATTATGCTAATTAGCACTCCAACATCGTTGGCCAATTAATTGCGGGATCCCAACTGCTATCCTTGCAGCCAGCATCAGAGAGCAGAGATGGAAAATATTCAATAAACAGGATAAGCAGTGAGGGAGTGTATCTGATTAACCCGTTTAACCTTCATTTTGATGCTTATTTGATGCATTTTTTATTTTAATTCCACAGAGAGAGTGAGAGATTGAAAGAGTGAGGGCGGCAGGGATGCAAGGATGTGTACTATCTGATTACTATCTGAGTGTGGGAGAGAGAATCTTGCTCTGCACTGTCTAGAAGTTTGCAGTCATTAGCTTTCTTTTATTCTTAAATTATCTTGCTTTTAAATGAGAGACTCAGATATCCTTGGTGGTTTTGAAATATCCACTTTATTGCAGCAATAAAAAGCCACCGGATGTGCTTTCGGCAAATGTTCTCCTTTTAAGCAGCGTGCTTTCCTTAAAAATTTGTGAGATTTTTTTGTCAGGCTTTGGGGCACTGCAACACAATGTAAGAATGTCCCGTCATCATCGTTCACTTAGCCGAGGGCAGACAAGGCATTAAAATCTGAAATGAACACATCATTGCCTCGCACGTGTCTCCAGATGGGAGAGAGCCTTTCACCCACATGCACAGCCTTTAACATTCTGGTAATTTCCTTCATCTTGTATCCTACAGAGACAGATACAACATCGGTTCATCTGCAGTATGTGATATTGAATGCTTTTGGTCAGAGGTCTGCAATGAGCGACACAAAGCTGTTATTTACAGCTAAAAACGCCTTTACAGCACAATAGAGGCCTTCTGTACACAGATCAAAACATATACTTCATATTTTCCATTTATAGTTTCCATCCATTAATTCATTATTTCACCCGTACATTCCTGGTCAGGCTCCTCTAGAGGCTGGAGACTATCCCAGACGTACAAATATTTTAATACTGGTTTATTCATTAATCAAGGAGCTGTGTAGACTGGTCAGCCTTTTAGCCATTGCTTGTGTTCATGGTTTACTCAGCATATGGTATCAGGGTTTATGACACGCAGCAATGCACAGCTTGTCTGAATTTGGTCTCTCTTGTACACATACAGCTTGTGTAGTGGTAAAATGATGAGTCTATTGTGGACAAGAGCAGAAACCCAGGTGTAGCCTCATATTCTTCTTCAGCTCCTCAAGCAACACTCCATGGTGCTAATTATCAATGGGATTGTCTGCAGGGACATCTGAGCTACTGAGAGAGAGAGAGAGAGAGCGCAGACCACAAAATGTGTGACAATCCTCGAATACATTCATTACGAAGCTAGTGGGAGACTTCCTCACTATTAATCACACACTGTCAGTGCTAGGCAGAATCAAAAGCAGTAAAGCCTGCCTAAAGTTAAATATAGAGTGGGTGGGAAGCAGTGAGATGATGACATCATAAACTAGAAAAGCAGTCGGAGAGCGCAGACCTCCGCCAAGCACAACATTTCCCTCCATGTTGCGCCTTCTACCATAGATATTAGTCTTACATTTATTTTATCTTCATTTTTGGATTCCTTGACCATGAAAACATGGCAATTTGATTCATAATGCTATATCAATATCAGTTCCACAGCGTCTTGGCTGTTTAAAGATGTCTGTTGCATGTTTCTAGCTTCATTTGTTTTTTTTTCTCTTATGATGCAACATTTCCCCTCATGTTGTGATTTACACATAAATATTAGTGCTACATTTATTTCATCTATTTTTTCAGATTCCCTGACCAAGAAAACATACTATTAGCAACTGAATTCTGAATGATATCAATATTAGTTCAGAAGTTATTCACGAAAATCAAACTTTCCGTAATGGTGGTTTTCTTCTGGATCTAGTTCCCTGGCTTTTGAAGATACAGTAAATCCGGTGACACCTTCCTAATTCTACAATATCTTGGCTATATAATGGTGTTTGTCGCATGTTTGTAGCTTCATTTGTTCTCTTCCTATAGAAGGTCCCCTACTTTCGTATTCTGGATCATAGTATCATAGTATCCAGAATTATTCCACTTTCAGGATCAGTCTTTGATATATTGTAGAACATGTTGGAAACTTGTCCTGTATTTTTTTTTCCAAGTGCCCTGACCATTTTTGGTGGAGTTATATGCATAAATGTCGAAAATGGCCCTATCTTCCAATGTTAAAGAATCCTTTGAAAAATTCCTGGATCCAGACGGAGATCCGGATCCCTTCCAAAATCTAATCATTTCTTCCTTATACCAATCTGTACAATCCCTGAACATTTCATCAAAATCTGTCTATAACTTATTTGGAGTTATTTTGGAAACCAACAGACAGACAGACAAACAAACAAACAAACAAACCCAGACAAACACATAACCTCCTTGCCAGAGGTAATAATAGAAAACAGAGGTGGGTATTTACGTTCTATTCACGATCATTGTTCTTATCCTTCTGTGAGATGAAAAATGGAGAACATGTTTTTCTCTTCTTACCTGTTCCTGTATTGTTTGCCTCTGAGAAAGAAGAGAAATATTCTCAGGGGCCGCAGAGATGGAAAAGGACTGACATGAGATTTGTATCAAATCATTTTATCCCGCTGACTTAATACTCAGTTGCGCTAAATTGTAAGCATAACATTATTGTCCCTGTAATGTTAGGACTATTTGGCCTGAAATTTAAATTGACCATTTGTTTGAGTGCGTGAGTGAATGGTATGTTTACGCGCTCTGTTTCCACCTCTTGACGAAGGCATGGAATGTGTGGGTTAGATAATGTATGGTAGAATGAACACATGAATACAAGAGTATTTAATAATTTGACTAATAAAACAGAACATCGGTAAAGCCTGTAAAAAAGCTATATCTTAACCACGAACACAGTGACATATAATTTTTCTTTCCTTTTTAACACTCTCTATGTGTGTGTGGGTGTGTGGAATGAGGAATTCAGCCACCAGTGCTGATCATTCGAAAGCCAGCTAGCAGACTACAAAGCCCATTTGCGAGATGCAGAATTTGGAAAATGTTCTTACCATACTCATCCTGATAAAAGGCTAAAATAGAGCACCTCAAAGGCCGTCATATCAATGATGTAATTACATATAATTGCTTCTTCATATCAGTATCATCTCTAATTGCATCTTTGCTTCCAATGGAAGACACTGTTCTCACGACTCGTATTTGAAGACACTGGCTCTAAGGACAGGCTATAATAATATCTGTCAATAAAAATGGCTGCTGACTGCTCCAGTTTGGCATTATCTGCAGCAGATAATTAAATAGAGACATTTTAATTGTTTTCTGCACATCCTCTAGGCAAAGGTCATAGCTTTACCGCTATTATTTAAATCAAGGTTTCATTAAAATAAGATTTGTTATGAGTTCTCCTGAAATAGGATACCCATATATGCTATAAATAACCAAGCACCATTGGGAAAAAAATTCAGTCGTCTGATTAACTCACAAGAGATTGATTCTGAGAGTCCAACTTGGAAGTATAACCTGCTATTGAGTGTTTTCATCAAATAAAAGCTAAAATAATATGAATGCAGCCAATTTACAACTATGTAACACATTGAATGAAACAGATTTTGCTTGATTTATACTGGATTTTGGTGGAATTTCACCTTGACCCAAATTCCTGTCAATTTATCATTGTTTTCTGATTTCCATATTCTTAACAAGCTAATTTACACAATAAAAACATACAGTTGTCAGAACCTCAAAGACTTCAGCAGAGCAGGTTACATTTTCAGCGTGACTTTGCAGAAATGTATTTTATTTCAAGTAACCTTCTCAAGATTCATCCTGAGAGGCAAATAGCTGCATTGTCTGGGGTCGCCTCGCAATGCCACCAGAAAACTTTTGACAGACGTACTTTTAATTAGTGCTTTTATTTTAAATGAATAAGACTGGCTCTGTTGTCTATGCATTCTAGAGCAGTGTTTCCCCAACCCTCTCCTGGAGCCCCACCTGTCCTGCCTGCTTTAGATCTCTCCCTGCTTCAGCACAGGTGATTCCAATGATCAGCTCGTTAATCACCCCCTAAAGCTGATTGATGACAACCTGATCATGTGAATCACCTGTGCTGGAGCAGGGAGAGATCTAAAACAAGCAGGACAGGTGGGCTTCCAGGAGAGGGGTGGGAAACACTGCTCTAGATGATAATGACCAGGAAAGACAGAGAGAAAGAGAGAGAGTGGGAGAAAGAGAGAGAGAAAAAAGGAGAGAGCAAAAGTAGGGGAGCGAAAATGCTCAACAAACATGTCTTCTCTTGAATTTCCTCCTTATCGTTGCATAGGGGCTTTACGTGAGATTTGCATTAATGCTGTGACTTACACAAGCTGCACTGGGTATGATGGGGTTTCATTTCTTTCCCAGACTCATGTCCAATCACAGCTGTTACTAGAAGAGGAACACCGTTGACAGAGGTGAGCTACCAAATTATAGGTTGAAGATACAGTGGGAGAGAGAACCACCCTCCTCTGCCTTACTCGAGCACACTTTGCAATTCATGTACAAGATTATTACCCGTCACACCAGAGTGACCACATAAGACGGTGGTTTTTCAGGGAATATAATGCGAGGAGCATCTTTCTTCTGCAGGTGGATTGGTAAGACTGGTCACCATATAGCACTGGTGTGCTGGACTGGAATTTCACAGTGAAAGCTTGGGCAGAATTTAAAGCAGGCTTTTACCTTGTACTGCAGTTCGCTGGGCTAATCATCATTGGCACTGCTGTTAATTTAGGCTAGTCCTTTGCACCAGCACAGGAGAAAAAGCAGAATAGAAAATGACAGGATTATAATAAATAGAATTAGTAGTAGCAGCATCCGTGCATTCATTATTTTAACCCTTTCTTCCTCACTTGGGTCTTAGGGGAGCTGAAGCCTGTCCCAGCTGACTGTGGGTGAAAGGACGGGACACACCCTGGGCAGCTCGCCAATCCCCACAGGGTGCACACGCCATTCACTCACCACTCACACACACAATCGTACCAATGAGCAATTTAGCATCTGCTGTTAGCCTGATGTGCATGTCCTTGGACTGTGGGAGGAAACCGGAGTACTCGGGGGCGAACCCATGCGAACACGAGGTGAGCATGCAAACTCCACACAGACAGGCACCAGGCCGGATTGAAACCCACAAGCTTCTAGCTGTGACACCACAGTGCATCCCACTGTGGCACCGTGCCACTCCACTATAATTATTTCTTGTGATTCTGACAAGAAACCAAACTCAGAGTAAAATCCATAAGAGGGTGTTTATTCACAAGAATACGGTAACAGAGGTGGAAAGGCTGGAGCCAAAGGCTGAACAGCCGCTGTCCAGCAGTGTTGGTAGTATGACTGGGGAGAGTGGGGGTGTCTCTGCTCCAAAGCCAGAAACTGACCCAGGCCAGGCGCTAGGTGGAGAATCCCAATCACAAGTGCAGGACTTCTTACAAACTGGAACTAAGATTTTAGCTGAAGTGCGATTTAATTCCTGGAGACCGATAAAAGCTTGGAAGGTTTTCCCATTAAATATACACAGAAGAGGTACAGACTAGAACAGGGTTTTTACAGCAACCTGGTCCCTGTCCTGGAGATTGATAAATTGTCAGGAGGTTGTTCCCGTTAAATTAACTCATGGGTAATGAACATTTCTTTCATAATGTACGGAACACACAGAAGAAGAAGGCATAGTCTGACTAGAAGCTTTCGTATGGAATGAACCTTAGAAATCCATCAAAGATGGAGACACCGCAAAATAATTATCTAGAGGAGACACTCAATGAAAAGGGTGAGGCTTAAAAATTTTCAATCATTAAGAATAAGAGACAACAATAAATCAATAAAGGAAGACAAACTGCAAAACTCACACAGACTGCTGGAGCAGGGGAGGAGGTGATTACAGAGACACAGGGGTTATGACATCAATAATAATAGTAATAGTAATAATAATAGTAACGGTAATTATTATTATTATGTACCTGCTGTGGCTGCAGCTGATGCTTGAATGTGGTAATAATATCTTGTATATTGTTCAATGTGAAAGATTACATTCATTAGTGGACAGTATCTAGTGTATACGCCAAGGACACAGCCTGTCTATCACTGCATTTACAATCTTAAAGGCTGCCTGGGAAATGGAGCCTCATGAACTTAACACAGAAAAATATGTTCTTGTTTCCAACCTCCATTGATTTTTACCGCTAAGTGTAAGCAAGCATGGACATCCTGCCAAAGGGCAGCCTCAGCCAACTCCCTAGGACATGTACCACATCTTTTAGGTTTTAGTGCCTCTTGGAAAACCTGTCAGGGTCAAGACTTCTTCAGAGGAAGACGTGCGGATCCTTTGCAGAAGTCACAGTTTTCTGTGGTCTGCAGAACTTGTATCCCTGCGGGTTGCAATCTATCTCTAGTCTGCTTGTCTCCACCAGGAACAAAGCCGCATCAATCTTAGCATTCAAGATCCAAGCTGAATCAAACTTGAGAAGGCCAACACACTCCGCAGGCATTAGGTGTAACTCAGTGAAGCACTTTTGGTTTCCACTTTTTGAATATTATGTTGTGAGTAAACTTGGGCAATATGCCGTCAACGGGGACCCTGTGGGCATCTGTGAAACTAATCTTCCACAAAAAACACAAGTTTTATTAGTTGCACTAGCAAGGCAGGGTACTCCTTTGATCTGTGGAGCATAGAACACACCAATTGTGTTGCCTCTGAATCCAGAGGTTGAAACAAAATACTTGGGACAAATTTTACCATTTGGCTTCTAGTTCCATGGCACAATTTTACCCACCAATAGGAACACATATGGATAAGGAATACCCAGAAGACTTCCCCCAAAAAATGCATTGTTTGCACTGTAAATTGAACACCTTTCTTCATACACTTACTGTGTAGAAAGCTAAACAGCATGATAACACTGATGCAAATGTAGAGGAAATGACATCACCAATCAATCAGTTAATTCGTCAATAATGAGTTATTAATAGAAATTAGTTATTATTCAGTTATTCACAGTAATATACAATATTATTAACCATATTATCATGTATCTAGCATTTATACACAATGTTAACCTAAAGTTATGCATGCTAGTTTTATTATCAGTTTTTATAGTGGAATTATTTTTTATGTATCACAATATGTTTAGTATCCTTGTGAAACTAATATTAGACTGTGAGAGAATGTGATCTTTTTTTCCTGTTGGTAGGCCTTTGTTCATGCTTCTCAGGACAGGGGCTGACCAGAGACGAGGGTGTGTGAGTATTATTCCAGGAGTAGAAATCATCAGATAGGAAACTGCTCCATTTAGCAGAACACACCCAAGTTATTTATCTGCCTCAAGGAACTTTCACGAATGATGGACCTTTACAGAAAGGTAAGATTGAGTTAACATTGTAATTTCTTACTTTTGTTGCATTGTTCAGGGAGTGTATTCATTTAAAATGCTTCCTCCTGCAATACTGGTTATAAAAGTGCATATTCTTACAGTACTGATTGCTAATAACTCGGATCACATGACATGTATACAGGATGTTGGATCCATGGGGACACACCATCTGGTGCGGAGATGGCTACGCTAATTCAGGCTAATAAATTAGGCTCGATCTAGATGGGACCCTGGTCAGGGTCAGTTTGACCCAAAGGAAGGATGCATCTGTAGGAACTGAGCTAAATTTTGTCTGTCTCCACGATTTCCACCATGTTCTTGGACACATGCCTAAGAGGCAATTTGCGCAAAACTATTGTGATATTGTTTGTACTTCTCTGTGATTCTGCGTCGCACTAATCATATCATGTCAACTTTTGGGATTTTCCAAAACACTAATAATAAGGAAAGCCGAAAATTCAGTGGATCAAATTAAAAGGATCATCAAGGTCAGTCAATACTCTTCAGGTAAAGAGAGGGTATCTGGTTTCAATACAGGAAGCAGAAAGACAAGGAGAGGGAGAGGCTGGCAAAAAGCAGCGGCCTGACAGGGACCTGCTCCAGAGATACAGATGACCCAATGAGAAATTGGAAAGTCAACTATAGTGCGAAATAGTTGAGTACTTAGACAGTAAATATCTACCAAATGAGGCTGCTTACATGTAACTGTACTTTGTTTATGATTGACTGCCGTTACATGGGCAGCTCTACACCAATCTTAAGAGTAAACAACTGATCAAAACCATTAACTTGGAGAAATCACAGATGATTTGCATGAATGTGACTTTAAATTATCATTGTAGTCCTCAAAACTATGTTCTAAATGGTAAAATGTTTGGTAACAGTTTACAATAAGGGTACAATAACTTACATTAATTTACATGAGTTAATTAACTATTAGCAGTTAACAGCAGGTAACTAATGTGTTAGCTAGCCGAATAAGCATTATACAGCCATTATTGGCCATTTATTAATTTTCTATTTCCCTTTTGTGAATTTGAAAAAAAAATCCCGTCAGTATTCCTTATGTATAACTCAAACTGTTAAACCATAATGAAACAAGGTATAAATTAATACCTTAGTTGATGTGAACATCATTTGTAAATGATTACCAGATGCATTAATAAAATGTTAATTATCTGTTAGTAAATGCTTATTACTGCATTAAGTAATGCTAATCACTGTACCCTTATTTTATAGTGTTACCAAGTGTTCATTTATAAACAGAATAGAATTGCAGGAAATGCACTTTTAAAAAATAGGGAGGTTGGCTGGGGGGTATTGGGTTATTGGCTGTCATTTGCACCCCCAATGTCAATACAATGGTATTGACCTTTGTAAACACCTAAAACTTAAATTCTTTTTCACTTAAGACTTCCCTTAAGCACTTTCACAGACAGAAAAGGAATTTCAACATATTGTGGGACAATGTCACATGCCTATTGTGCATCTGGTGGTTACAGCGCTTCACAGAATTACTTCACTCTTCTATCGAGTAACAAATTCAAACCAAGGATAGTATGTTTTATCAGCAACAGCATGACATCATGTGGGAAATAAATATCTAAACCTCGCTGATAATTTTTTAGACATTTCCCGGAGTTTCAACAGGACATATTTGTCAACCCATCAAGTAAAACTGGACATTTCATGACACACTGTGATTTTGAGATAAAGTCTGTCAAAGTTGGGTAGTTTTTACTTTATCTGCGATACCGGTTTGCTTCTTTCATGATTCCACTGAAACTAATTTGTGAATAACTCAAATTTTTTGACATCAAATATTTTATCAGTAACAAACTATAGCCAAAGTAAAAAAAAAGAAAAAAGTCCAAGTGTCACGAAATATCAGTTTTTACTCCTTCCGTTCACATTTGGGAATCATTAAAAACATTGGGATCGACACTTGAATTTAGGTTTGGTTTAGGTTTGTGTTATGATTGAGGAGCCTAATAGGCAGGCGGAGTACAATCCAATAGTATTGGTAGAAATACATTAAGACAGAGGGACGAGGCCCAGAGCAGAATGACAAAGTTCAGTTCAGATGTAATAGGCAAGCTTGCGCGGGCATATCCGTGCCCGGCCAGTGGCTTTCCTGGACAGCTGCCAGATGGAGTGCACACTTTGCCAGAGACAAACTGTCAGGAAGCAGGACAGTGAAATTTAGCTGGAAAGAGGTCCCAATACTGATGAACGTAGAAGGCTTGGGATGGTTGTTCACAAAATACTGGGCTGAGGAACTGACTCAGATTTGATTAACAGGATTGCAATCTCAATCCCGGAGATCGGGAGTAAGGTCTGAGAGCTAGGTCTAGGGGAGAACTAGCGTATATTACTGTCATCAATGGTCACAAATAATTTCGGAAGAAAATAGTTTCACAAGCCAATACTGACTGGGCGGGGAAGGGAATATGGCATTGGTCGATCCAAGGACTGCACAACCAAAGGCATATAAACATGTCAACACACGAGGAAGGGAAACATGAATGCGACACAGCTGGGGAGAAAAGCAGAATGATGTTTGCTTTTTTAATTTGATTAGGAAATACAAATCCTATTTTGAAAGATTAAAAAAATACCTTAGAGGTTTAATTATGCAATCAATGGTCTTTTTCATGAACTTATTTCTATATCTTCAGAGAATTTTTGCCTATTTTCTCCATAATTGACTGGCTTGCATTCTGCAGCATGGCTGACCATCGTGCCAAGTTTGGAAATAATTGCTGACATATTGTCGGAACTGTGTTGCTAACAAACAAACAGACAAACACATAGAACTCAAAACAATAACTCCTCTGGATCTTTCAGGGTAAGGTATTTATAGTGACATATGTCCCTATTATTCTATTGGGTAAGGCAATCAATGGGTACAGTCCCCAAGAATATAATCGATCTGTAAAATCTCACATTTTTCTGTGTTTTGATGAATTGTGAGGGTCAGTACGAAAATTCTAATAAGTAGTAAGCCTGTTTCGAGCCTCATGGCCTATCGGCTCGGTGCTTAACCCTGATTTCTGTGGCATGAAGCGACTAGGAGTATTACTACTCCCCCTGGATGGGATGCCAGTCTATCGCAGGTACTCCCCCCCAACTCTTAGTCAAACTATTTGCTGGAACCCACTTATACACCTGGGTGGAGTGAGGCGTGGAGTGAAGTGTTTTGCCCAAGAACACACCGTGAATGCCGTGGCCGGGGCTTGAACTCAGGACCTCACGATCTCGAGTCAAGCCTACTTGACCACTCAGGAACACTATCTTGTATGCATTTCATCGAGCAAATATTTGGGAAAATTGGACCTCTTAGATTTGGAAAAACTGAAATTTTGACTGCACGATCTAAAAAACAACTGGTGCTTGTGAAATGTGTGTGTGTGTGTGTGTGTTTTGGGGGGGTCTATCATGCCCCTGTTTTACAGTGGCTTTTTTCGTGGAAATTCCAACAGGAACTTTGAAAGGCAGAACAATCACCAACTTAAAAGAGAGAAGCGTTTCATGGCAGATGTCTGTCCTTTGGCAGGGAGACATCATTGTGAAGATATTATTATTAGAGATCTGTTAGGCCCTGGGCCATCCTTATTCCGAGACCGTGACCAGGAATAAACAGGTTAGCGGAAGGATGGAAAACGGACAATGTGTGAAATACATGAGCCCACAACTTGTGTTTATGAAGACTGCTGGATGGATGCGCACCATCCCCCACGCACGCACACACACACACACACACACACACAATACAAACACACCCTTTCTCTCTTTTCTCCTGCCGTCAAGATGCAAACAAGATTGATCATTGTATGCCGGTTGGAATGGATTTTTCATGCGCATCACTGCACTGTATCAACCAATATCACAGACTTCATGGGGCCTGTTTTTCCCCGATAGAGAAACCGGAATGAATTTATGAACAGCGAGATCTTGGACGACAGATTGCTGTGTTTATCCCTGGAAGAAGAATCGCTCTCATTTTAGGGGTGTCCACGGAAGGCAGCCCCTTTATGTGAACATGTAGCACCATAGCAAGGCTTTGCTGCTTATCCAAACATTGAAATCCCTGTGGAGAATGCTTCTTTTGTGCATAATCCTGACACAGTTTCCATCAAACTCAGATAAAACGAGAAGGGCTGTTGGTAAGGAGCGCCCAGCTACTGCCATTTTGTGCCAAGAAAACATCAGTGACTCCAGAAATTATTACATTTAGTTATTCTTTATGAAATCTACATCATTAATACAGAGTGGAATAAGCCAATAAAAGATCAAGGAATAAACTCAATTTTAATGTTTATACATCAAAACAGAAGCCGACCAAGATCCCAAATTCAATTTCGCCACTTAATGTGCATGTCAACTCTGCAATTTAAATATAATGCTGTGAAAAAATATTTGCCCCTTCCCAATATCTGCAATATTTGCTAATTAGTCATGCTTAATTGTTTGAGATCTTCAAACCAATTTATTTTTAGACAAAAAAAAATCCACTACCAACAGAACCTGAGTGAAAAAGCCGTTCACGCACTTTACCAAATTGAAAAGACAACTGGGTTGATTCAGACTTAGAGCTCCCAGGCTTCATAACTGCCAGACCTGTTTAATGTAAATAAAACATAAATAGAACCTGTCCTAAGCAGCACAATGCACCAGGATGAAAATAAATTCCTGCAAAGATAAGAAAGGCATCTGTGTGTTCTTCTTATAATAGCTGTAATTCTTTGATCATTATTGAAATTACTTGCATTTCACGCTAGAAAGGGTGAAAGTGCAACTTCTAAGGCTGTAGGACTTCTGAAAAAGTACAGTCAGAGCCACTTTCTCTTAATAGATGATGCAACCCCAATCCATGGGATTTGCTTGGCTAAAGCCATTGATAACCAAGGGGAATGTAAATGTTTGTCTCACATTTGTCAAAAAGCACCTTGATCCCAAGCCTACTGGAACTGCAGATGGCTGACAAAGAATGAGCGCAATAAATTACTATGGCAATCATACAAATATGGATGCTTCAGTTCATTTTCCTTGTAAGGTTTGAATCCACTCGTCCTCTTAATGGTGGCAAGTCAGTGGCCCAGTCCTGCTAGGGCTCAAGGGGTCAGTGAATGGTTTTATGAGTATGAAATTGAACTTAAGCGGATGACACTGCCTTCACAATACACAGATCTTAAACCAGCTGGATTCGAATGTAAGATTTTGGAACAAGCTGTTAGACAGCACACTCTGTCACCATCATCAAAACACCAGATGAGGTAATATCTCTTGGAAGAAAAATGAATCCCTCCAGTAAAAGGTTCTCTCTTATAAACTCTATGCCATGTCATGTTAACCTGGTCTGGAAGCTTGTGGAGACCTCATAACTTACACTATTTTTTAATCGATTTTTCCTTAAATTTTTCTCCTGACAGTATGTTCTGTGGGCTGTTTAGCCAAAAATGTTCATTTCCGGAAGACAAGGGTCCCATTACACACAGCTTACACTGCATTCCAGTTGAACAAGGTGGTGGACAAGTGATGATATGGGCCTTGAAACGCTTTTTATATTTGACAGGATAGTGAATTCTGACTTGAGATGATACTGCGCTGCAATGGCAGGGCATTTAAATGGGTAGTTTATACTCAAAAAACTCTCCAATGTGGCTGAATAAAGAACAAGTCTATAACGAATGGGCCAAAATTACTTGCTTTGGGTGCAGTTGTAATTGTAAATAGCAGAGCAACCAGTTTTTACATGATGTAAGTGTCATGGATTTGCTCCCCACCGGCTGAAGACAAACCGGCGGGGACTGGGACGATGTACCGAAAAAGCAGGTTTAGGGACCCAAACGCACAGGCTGAGTAGAGATATAAAATCTTTCGTTTAAATTATAAAACACTCTCCCAGAGGGGAGCAGCAGCACACAAATACCAGCCAGGGCTCCAGAACACAAAATACTGCTGCATCAAACGAGATGCAGCCAGCCCTTAAATAACAGAGCTTCAACTCCACCTTAATGAGCACCTGTTGCCCGTTAAGGTGGAGACGAAGAATGCAGCAGGGGGAGGGGCCTGCAGGCCAATACCATGACAGTAAGTGTTTGATAAGTAATACGGGTGTGTGATAACCTTTTTCCTTTAATACAGGGGCGTAGATTTAACTGGGAGTTGTTGGTCGGAGACACGGCCTTTATGACAATCAGTCCTGGCCAGTTCTCATTTTCCTTCATCGACGCGTTTTACAATTATCGGAATTGGCAACTGAAGACACGGTTCCCCTCCATATGTGATCTAACAGCATCCAGCGATGATACGGTGGGGTACATTAAGTTCAGAAAATTAATTTACTGCTTGCCTGTAAGTCGGCAGGTAAGCAATTTTGAATAACGTTGATTTAAACACAGCAAATACGCATCCTGATGACCGATTGCCATCTTACTTAATCGGAGAGAACGAGCAGCACCTGTTCATTATGGACTGCAAAAAGTTCAGTGTTGCATCAACACTTAAACAGTAGAGTTAAATCGCATATGGAGAGGAACTGTGTCTTCATTTGCCAATTACGATAATTGGAAAACGCGTCTATGAAGGAAAATGATTGAGAATTGGCCAGGACTAATTGTCATAAAAGCCATGTCTCCGTCCCCACCAACTCCCAGTTAAATCTACGCCCCTGCTTTAATAAATAATGGATCATTTTAAAACCGTAATCTCTGTTTCCTCATCTTCTCCTTGTCTTATGTTAAATTTTATATGAAGATCTGAAACAATTTAGTGTGATAAATATGCAAATTTAGACTAAATTGGGAGGGGGGAAAAATGTCACAGCACTGTATTGCCACAGTATTTAATTATACTTATTAATACATATTAATTAATACATATTAATACATGTGTATTATACACAAATACATATTATTGATGTATTGTAGCCATGGATTTTACCTATACTCAGAAAATGCATTTGTTGGATTTGGGGAAATAATCAGACATTATTCCTGTAACCCAGCTGCTTTCAGCAATTGAAATAGCTGAACACTGTGTAGGCATGATTTGGCAAACATGTCAGTTGAAGCTGCTGTTGAATAGGCTACACCGGTGTTTCCCAAACCTCTCCTGGCGTTCCCATTGTACTGCATGCTTTAGATCTGTCCCTGCTCCAGCTAGGTGATTCAAATGGTTTGGGAAACACTGGGCTACACCATTTTGTCCAGTTGTATGGACAGCAAGCTGGATTGATAACGTTAATCCTGAATGATAATGACGCACGTTAGACGCCAACACTGTGATTGTTGCAAAGTATCCTCAAGCCAACTCTCCAGGAATATTAAAGCGCGATCATAATACACCTTGGAATAAAATTACGCTGTAATGCTAAGAATCAGAATAATGCATTAAACATGGATTGAGTCAAATGTCACAACAAGCTCCTCTAAAGAACTGAAGAAAAAAACTGAAGACTGAAAACGGAAAAAACTGAAGAAACTGCTTGTTTCATGTTTGCATGAAGTTTGTGTCTAAGTAAAATTCAAAGCCAGACTTGGCTCAAGCATAAAATGCGTGAACAATTAAATTAATAAATATTTTAAATTAAATTAGCTCTCAACCCATAAGTCATGTGCAAGCTATCCAAGTGCTGATCACGCCCACGCTAGTATTACGGGCACAGACAAACGCAGCATGCCAAATTCTGTAGAATAATTATTCAGAGCTAAATCCAGTTTTCTTGGCCATGAATAATTATAAATAATTGACTGGCCTTCACAGGTCAAGCAGGTGACACGACTTTTCTTGTTAGGGGAGGCCATTGTGTGCGTGTGTGTGTGTGTGTGTGTGTTAGAGCATGTTGTGGGAGGGTGGGATGAGGGTGTCAGTACTGAAGTATCTATTTACATCGAGTGCATCTCTTCAATGTCCTAGTTCTAGACTTCATTAACTTTTTGCAAGCCCATTGTTGCTTTATTTGCCTTGCTTCAGTGCATGAGGGGCGAAGCGTGCGTAAGTAAGCGCATGAGATAAACAGGCAAACTGCTACCCTGAAAGTGAATCCAACTAACAGTTATTGCTGTTCATGAAAAATTTACGTTAGTATCACCTGCTAGGCTTTCACCTGTTTGGTAGTCGTGGCTGACATCAGTAGTTGTTCTTCCCACTATCGAGAACCAAAATTAGTATGAAATTGGCCAATTAGCTTGATTATTTTTCCTGATTTTTAACACAGTTATGGGTTATTCATTATTTAGTTTCACGACTGACTCATATAAACCATTCCAGCTATGATACTTTGCACTGAACAAATAACGGTGTCCAAATTCCAACTTTTGGGCTTAGGAAATATGTGCCGCTGATTCCAGACCTGTTAGCGGAGTATACTCCTCGCAGCTGGCTCGAGGTATGACTGGCAAACAACTAAGGAGGGTCAGGGAAATCATAGCTCTGTGAAGAGGGAGGTGATGGGAATTCAGCAGTCCTCCATACTCCCTACAGTTCACCCAGGGGCACTTTAACCCAGTCTTAAGCCCCAGGGCTTGGTGTCATACATAACCCCCTTGGTCCCCCACCAGGCCAATGTTTTAAAATACAGCTGAGCATTAGCACGTTTATACAAGTCATACATAGCAATACTGTTCATTCTCTAACTTGACTGTCTAACATTAAATGTCATGTGTAGTCACTAAATGGTAGTATTCAAAATAATGTGACTTACATTGGTCACTAATTTATTCACATGTAGGCTACCCTGAAGAATTTGGTAGGTAGCTGGCTTGTTAAAATGCGAAGATGTATATTTTACTTACTTGAAAATATTATAAAGTCAACGGCTAGCTTGCCCTCACTTCAGTCTGACAGGTTCAAGTATGCTAGCTAGTTAGGCAAGCACCCAAAATGACCGATATGAACACTTTAGAAACAGAACAGCACAGGGCGCAATCAGACGATGTCTTTCTAAAGTGTCAAAGTTCATGAAGGGCGGTGGCCTAGTTGGAGGGTTTGGATAACAGAACAGCTGACTTTTGTAAGGGATGCAGTGTTTGATTCCAGTTTCCAACTGTTAGTGCCAAGGGGTTACTCAAGTGGTTTACCCTAGATTCTAGTTCTCCTTGATGTCCCTTCCCAGGAGCTAAATTATTAGCGAGCCAATTATTAGGTGCAGCGGGTTCTCCAAGCATTCAACCATTTCTCCTCATTGTTCTCATTGTAAATGCACCCTAGTGACTTATCATCGATCCTGCAATAGGCTCCCCCTCATTACGTTACATTTGCGCACTGATTATGATATTGTATTGACATTCCAGCCAGTAATCTACCATTGTAGTGTCAACTTGACACTATGGCCTGATGAGGACCCCTCCCTCCTCTCTCAGGGCCCAGTGTCTCGGGTCTTTATAGCTGGTCCTGAAGGGCAGCGGTTTTTACTGGCATCTGTCAATCTTTTCCATCCCTGCACTAAACCATCTCTGTGAATTTACTGTACACACCTTTCAAGTTTCCATACGAGCTTGCCCTATGGTAATTTCATTGCTAATGGGCAGAAGTCCTTTGTAAATTTTTGAATCCGAACGCATAGCTTTTGGACAGCGCGATCCAACCAGATTCCCTAGAGAAAATGGACACTAACACAGAAAGGAAATACAGACTCCACCAAGAAAACTCAAGTCGGACTGAAATCCAAAAGCCTTTTTTCTTTTGTGATGAGGCAACAGTGATACCCACTGCACCAGCGTGCTGCTCTAACCACTAAATTACACCAGATGGGTGTTCGGTTCGTTTCCGCTCCACCACGGCAGCAGAGCTGATAGGATTCACTTCAGTCAGTGTGTGTGTTTGCACTGGCTCAGCTGTGCTGTGTTTCTCCACCGTCGCAGCTCCAGCAATCCGGTGACCTTCACAGCAGATACGCAAGTCTTCTATTTTTGCCAGATGTGGAGCAACTATTCGCAACTATGCGCAACTATTCAGCACAGAGCAGATCAATCAGGACAGGAAACCAGACATACATACAACATTAAAACATCCAGTTAATTTTCAGAATAAAACACTCTGTCTCGACGCAAGATTGTATCGTAAGCAAGGACAACAACAATAATGAAATGACATGTAAACTTTATTTACAGAGCACTTTCCAAACAAATAGCAAAGCCAACATAATCAGGAAATTAATTAAGAATATTCTTAATAAATAGGCTACTTATGCATGGTAAAAGCACAAAAATCTTGAAAAAAAGAGACAAATTCATGCAGTTCAACACTTCGGCTTCTTTGGTTGGAATGAATAACCTTTTGCCAGTTTGGTGTTGTGTTTTATACCACATACATTGTGTCATCTCGCGCGATCACGCATGAGTCTATAATTACCGCGTGATCTAGCCAGTGTCTGCTCTCCAGCAGTCCGGCAGTGCCACACTGAAACACAGCTGGAGGGTGTTGATGAACGACACCGCGCGGAGCAAACTCGCAGCGGAGCTGAAACGGACCGATCACTTATCTGGAGTAATCCCAGAGTTAGTCTTCTTTCTTCTGAATGCCCACTCTTGATTTCATGTGTAATTACTATAATAATGCTGATGAAAATGTCCTATTGGTATGTATGGCACTCAGGTTGGTGAAAAATGCATGAAAAATGAAAAAAATTCATAACCCATAATTTGGGCCGCCTCCCCCTTTTCGATTCATTTTTTCTCTCTCTCCCTCCCTCTGTCCGCAGATTCCCTCACAGGCAGGTGCTGCAGGTTTGAGAAGTGCTCTCGCTCTAATGTGCCTGATGCTTTCTCTTGCTCTTGTATTTGCTGTCTGCTGCGCCACCCCCACCCCCTACACTAACATTTCCTCACTCTCTCTCTCCCTCTCTCTCTCTCTCTCCTTAACTGCTTCCCTCCCTGCGCCTTTGCTTCTCTGTCTTTTGGTCTAAGGGTGTAATTTAGGGGGTAAACCGGGAACAGGTCCCTTGCACTTTTTCAGAAGGCAGTTTTGAACCCGTCCACTTTTTACAGACCAAAAACCAAAGTGATAATGAAATAAGAGAGACTGCCTGCTCTAGGACCTTGCGGAAACAGTGCCCGCCCAAAATCCCAGTCCTCCAACTGCCCCCTCCTTCCTCCTCTCCGAGTCCTCAGCCCTCCCTCATTCAATCAGAAAGTCAGGTTCAAGAGAAATGTCAGTGATACCCAGTGCCCCAGATTACAAAAGACGGAGGACATAATTTTTTTTTTCTTTAAAAAAAGTGTGTGTGTGAGTCATTAACACAAATTTAGCCAGGAACTGCCAGCTTTTCTTTCCCGTGGTTGATGCAACTTTGACAGTCAAAATATCCACCACTGGTTATCAGTCATCGGGAATAAACAAAGTCACTTGTCAATAATGTATCATGCAAATCTTAGCAAGCTGCTGCAAGTTACACCACAGACGTTGTACTGCTCACCAGCAATGGCTGGTGAAATGAGAATAGGTGATGTACCGGCAGGACTGCCTGGGGCAGGGCTACCCTCCTGGAGCTATAAGGTAAACATGGCCTTCTTAACATCTGGCCATATGGTAACATTCACTAAGAGTAACCCTGCCCTGGACCCATTAGTAGTCTGATCAAATGTCACCCATGAGTCCCTAAGTCATAAACAGATAGACATTGTCCGCTCATCCCTACGAGGTGTTTTACAACCCTAATTCCGGAAAAGTTGGGACAAATTGTAAATTGTGACTAAAATCAAAATGCAATGACTTTCAGATCACAAGCCAATATATTGTTTACAATAGAACATAGATAACATTCCAAATGTTGAAACTGAGACGTTTTAAATTTTCATCCACAAAATGAGCTTATTTAAAATTTTCTGGCTGAACAGGTCTCAAAAAAGTTAGGACACAGGAAAAAGAGGTCTGAAAAAACACTTGATATATAAGGGAATCCGCTGAAAGAACATTTAGCAAATAATTAAGTTAAATGGCATCAGGTGTGTAACATAATTGGCTATAAAAGGGATGAAGTAAAGATGGCCAGAGGCTCTCTAACCCTTGAAGGCTTGCGTAAAAATTTTTTTGGAATACTTAAAAAACAATACGAAAAAAGAGTCGAAGGCACTCTGGTAGTGAAAAAAGTAAAAAGCCTTTATTAAATGGCTAATGCATCGGCAAAATTAAAAAACGCACCTATGCGTTACGGCCATACAAGGCCTTCATCAGGGTGACTAAACCAATAAGAATTAACCAATAAAGAACAAAAAGGAGGCTTTATTTCTGAAGCGGGAAACCCCCCAACAGACTAGGCAACAGTACAGAGTCCACAATCCAAAATCACAATCCAATCAGCGAAATCCAGAATCGTAACCAGGGCACCAATCACAAAAATCAAAGTCAGACAAAGAGGGTTTAGTAAACGAGAAGGAGGCGAGGTACAGGGAGTAGGCAAAAATCGTAAATCCAAGACGGTCCAGTCATAAAGATAATCACAATGAGAACAGGGCGAATTGAACGTGGCCCAAGTAAACATGAGAGAACGATCCGACAAGTCAGTGCTGTGAAGAGACACCTAATATACATTTCAGTGAGGTCACATGATAACAGAACACAGGTGCAAGCAGTCAGACTCATTACGAGGGAGCAACACATTCGGGAGAACCTGATCACATGAAATTGGCAGAAGCCATAACGCGGACAGGGATCACAGGACAAACCTACAAACAATAACACAGCTCCAGTCAAGGAGTTCTACCGTGCACAGATACTAAGAGAAAGGAAAGCATAAGAAGGTGTGGAGATTCCTCTGAAATGCAGCAGCAAAGATTAGGTAAAGACAAGAGGCGGAGACTAGAATAGGGCAAGTGCTGAGAGCTTGTTAATGAATTAGTAAGTGCAGCTATACAATTCCGAGTGCTCGTTAGTAAGTTAGTCTTATATACAATGTTAGTCTTGGTTAGTAAATTTAAAAAAACAACAAACTGTTATTCTGTGTTAGTAATATAGAAAAAGCAAGGAGAAGGAAGATTGAAACCCAGAAACCATTAAATCACCAGAAGGAGTGGCACGCATTACTGGGGCTGTGAGCAAAGACAAGACTATGGCGAGAAGTAAAACATGGAAAACCAAAACTAAGACAATGCATGAATGAAAAAGCAGCCAAATGACAATACATATATATATATATATAAGAATAGTCAGACATGGCAAGGATAAAAATACACATATGGCAGTCAGAACAAAGACATGGCAAGGCAGAACCAGAATCACGACATCTCTGTTCTATTGTGAATAAAATACTGGCTGTTGTGATTAGAAAGATTACGTTTTGATTTTATTCACAATTTGCCCTTTGTCCCAACTATTTCAGAATTGCAGTAGTATGTATAAGCGTCACCTGGCCCTGTCAGAGCAGTACCCCAATGGATGCACAGAGCATATTTACCATCTTTTCTGGCAATGCTTCGTCGCTAGGCGGGTTGGCAGCCTTGTTGCATCTCCCATAACAGGTTGCTGCTAAGATCCTCCTTGACTGTTGACAGCACCGTCTACGGGCCATCGGAGGGACTGAAAACACCTGGCGCCAGTGGTGGATCATTAACATCGCCAAGCAGGACCTGAGGGAGACAAGGAACATCAAGGTCCATGAAAAGATATCAGTGGACCTGGTCACCCTCAGAGGGACGATCCAGCTACTCACCCAGGACAGTGTTGCAGTGGATTTGAACAAAAAAAAAATCCCTGGCTCAAGAGAAAAGAGGGGTGGACCACAAGAAAGAACTGGTTATAGTCCACCCCCCTATCCATCCTGAAGCGGGGCACCTGCCGAAAAATAAACCCAAGCACTGACTTACCTTAATTTAAACATGGACATTCCTTTTGGTCTCTGTCTATTTCTTCTTTGCTTTGTTTTTTCCACAGCAATGTGGTTGCTAACCCTAACACCTAACCCCCTACCCTGACCCAAAGTAATAAATACATAAAATTACAATGTTTCTCAGAAACAAAAACTAGCAGACAGGAAGCTGTCGTGTTTGGAAGCGCAGCCTATTAACCACTATATTAACCACATTTGGTAGTTCCAAGCTTCTTCAAATACCTTCACGTTTGTGCTGTGGCTGAGGCTGGATATACTCCCCGGCCAACACCGATTGAGCTTCACTCTGGGTTTCTAGAACACTGTGGGCGATGTTACGGAGACTTGGTCTATTATTTTATCCGGTCTAACGAAATATCCGGCTGGTGAACCTGCCGGGTTTAGTTGTGGTTTGTGCTTTCATTTGAGTTTAATTATAGAACTGAAGCTGAAAGGCAGATGCCTCATTAAAGTATTAAAACAGAAGAGTGGGTGAGATAAATTATGCATTATAAGCTTGTTTAAATACATAATTTAAAGAAGCAAAAGCTCTTTTCATATGTCAAAACACCACTTAGGTCTGGTCTGCTGAGAGGGACAAATTGCCCCACTCCATGTGGAAGTAAAGCCTGAGTTTGTTTCTGTGGTGCTCGTGAGAGATGTTCTGGAATAAGCAGTGGAATAGAGCAGAGCCTTAATTTCATTCGAGGACAGGAAATTGTTATGGGTATGTTTCAGTGCAAAAGGTCATCCACTGTGAATATACTGTATAGGATCAGTAGCATACTTGACTAATCAACAAAAGATGTATCCAGTCTCACTGCATGTTACTATTAGAAGGCATGACTTCTTCAAAAAATCTGTCTGGTTATTGCAGTCTTATATAGCCTCTCCCGTCATACACCTTCTTGGCCCGGTAAGTTCTGCATGTCAAAACTTGTTCTGAATCATGTTTGCCAAAATACACCAAATAATTACTTAAATTCAGCTTATCAATTTCTTAAGCGCTTGCTAAGAACTATGTTGCTCTGCATTACAAGCTATCCCACCATACTTTTTTCCATTTCCATTTGATGCCATTTCAAATTCAAAGCCTCTCCTACCATTGTGCCAAAAACATTTTTTGCCTTCAAGAAAGTGAAGGCAAAAAAAATAAATAAAAATAAAACCTTCATTTATATCCATGTCTGTAATGTAGAATTTGAGAGATTCATATTACTATCCCTGTGAAGACGATGAGGCCGTAAATCATTTATCGATTAGCCCGTTCTGCTTGATGGATATTGGGAAGACGTTATAACGGGCAGTTCAGGAAGCCTTACTTGAGAAGCCTTACTTACTTACTTACTTGAGGAGAACGCAGATTGCATCACAGCTGGATTTGATGTCCTGTGTGGCGCATTTCAAAAAAAGTCTATTAGACTCGTAAAATACCTGATCCCGTGAAGTCTGCGCTAAACCATTAAAACCTTGGGTTCCTTGCAAATACTATTAACGTGGTTTTTTTTTCTTTTCTTTAGCAAACAAATTTTGGCTTTGTGACTCTGAAATCACTACAATATAGTTCAACAGAGCCAAGCTGGACGCCACTGGGTTCGGCTTAAGTATGTCGGTGAAGGTGAGACCCGTACAGAGATCGGCCAGAACATTTTGCGCAGCATGTGGGTCACTTTGAGTGACATTTATTCATTCATTGCATTTCCAAACAAGAGAGAATTTGAGTTAAGTTTCTTTAGAGAGCAAGTGATTAAATGCTTTCTGGAGATAATTGCCACTAACTCGGTTAACGGAGTTTGGGAAGTGCAGTCTTCCATATCGCTGGATACCCTGTATTTGGTTGTGAGTTCTGGACAGGCAGAGTCGCTGATGAGGATATCAAACAGTATCTTCGCAGGTACTGCCCAATCTTACAACCACCAGAGAAACCAGTGGACAAATTCGGAACATGGTACGGGATCAGAAGGTACCGTGTAAAGATGAAACGAGAAAGCGATGGAAAATACAAAGTTCTGCCAAACTCAATTTCTCTTGGTCCCTATAATGGAAAATTGATGTACTCCGGCCAAATCCAGAGATGTTGCATCTGCCACGCGACCAGTCACCAGGTGAAGGATTGCAAAACGATTATGTTGGAAGTGTCGGCAACGTGGCCAGAAAGGAAAGGTGTGAGCAAATGAACTGTTTAGTAATCTTTGCAGTACCTTCTCATTATCGAGCACAATGACCCGATGCCAGATGTGGAACTGGAGAGGGAGGAGCATACAAGTGAAGTGGACAGTCAACCCCCAAAGAACACCGAGCCGAACGAGAGAGATGCAAGGAAATCTGCCCCGAAGAAACCGGAGAATGCGAGAGGATCTCAGAAAACCCCCAACAAGCCCCAGGAGCAGGGACCGCCATCCTACCAGCCGAGAACGAGGAATGTGGGGAAAGATCGGAGGAGAGTGAGGGCGACAACACCAGCGAGGAGAATGAAGCGGACTTTGAGAGCATCTCAGAGATAGAGGACAGTAAAGACTCTTTTAACTCCTCCAGACTCATCGTCTGTGGACTATGACCCCAAGATCCCTCCCAGTAAAAGAGGTCTTTCCTCTGAGGAGGACAGTGCTAGCAAAGGCTGGAAGAAAAAGAAGCTCTCCAGGTAGGAATGTGGTTCATGATGTCTTCTGCTTTGTCTCATGCCCAAACATTATAAATTGGTTACAATCAATGTTCGGGGTATACAGACAGAAAAGAACAGGAGTGAAAAAATTGGCAAGCTCAGCAAACTCAGTGCTGACATAATATTTATGCAAGAGATTGTGGAAAAATGGCGTAGCGGAAATATCTATCGGTGGAGACAGAGCTGATGGGGTGGGTGTATTGTTTTCAACTAAGAATTTTGAAATTGTGAAAAAACGAGAACTTATTCTTGGAAGGTTGTTGGTCGTTGATTGTGTTTTAAAGCAATAAAAAAATGAGATTGGCAAGCGTATACACACCGCATGATTGCCCATGGAAGATACATTTACAGCGCTCTCCATAATTATTGACACCCCTGGTTAAGATGTGTTCTTTAGCTTCTAATAAATTCAGGACCACAATGAAAAAAAGAGGAAAATCCAACCTTTAATTCAAGTGCATTTATTAAGTGGAAAAAAAATCCCACATTAAGAATTAATTCTTTAACATCAAATCATGTGTGCCACAATTATTAGCACCCCTGATGTTAATACTTTGTACAACCCCCTTTTGCCAACAAAACAGCACCTAATCTTCTCCTATAATGTTTCACAAGATGGGAGAATACAGAATGAGGGATCTTTGACCATTCCTCTTTGCACAATCTCTCTAAATCATCCAGCGACCTGAGTCCTCTCCTCTGCACTCTCCTCTTCAGCTCCAATGGTTTTTTAGCGACCGTATTACGTCTGACAGAAACCTTTAGAGCTAGGATCAATAAAGTTTCTGTCAAACCCATTGGGGGAAATAACAGAGAGGTCACGAAATGAGAACTGTTTAAAAGTGTTGAATTTGGTGGTCTTGGAGCTGTTGAAATGGGAAACAAAGTAAAGATCGCATTCTGTAAGAATATTGCGAATGGGCTTGCACAGAATGCAGCATGGATCAGCGATAAAGACAGTTGGAAAAGGCAAAAAGGGCGTTATATGAAGAGCTATAGCCTATCACAAATTATTATTCTGTGATTTTGATGAAAAACAAAAGAATTTGCACATTAACTGGGGAAGAATGACAAATAAAGTAATACACAAAATGATTAATGATTTTGTGAATGGATTGTTTGACCAATTCTAAAGATTTTGCATAAGCTGAAAGTAAAACTGCGGTTGAGTGCTTAAATAGCACAAGTATACCTGGGTATATGCACAATATAATGTGGTTAACAATGAACTGGAGGTTACCTGTGAGAAGTGTGGTGAAATGGAGTTGTTTTGTTAAAACAGCAGTTTGTCCAATGCCTGACTGCCGATCATTTATTAGTAGATTGATATAGATCACAAAAGGTGAGGGAGAAAATGAAAAATGTTGGGATAAACATCAGTTGTGAATGTAAGACGATTATGTCGGCGGTTTTTCGTGATTGGGATAATGAAGACACTAAGAGTTTTTAGGAAAATGAAGTTGTTGTCCATAAACTTTTATCCTTAAAAAAAAAGACAAAATCAAGCTAATTTAGTTAAATATCAATTAACATATGAAGTAACTATGAACTAACAATCCTTGACTGATGATCTTTTATAGTCGAGCTGAAACAGCAGCTCGAAAAATGCATCCTTTTAGTGTATGCAGTAATTTATTATGAATCATGCATTATG
The DNA here is from genome assembly GCA_029721435.1 of Gymnothorax reevesii. Taxonomy (NCBI): domain Eukaryota; kingdom Metazoa; phylum Chordata; class Actinopteri; order Anguilliformes; family Muraenidae; genus Gymnothorax; species Gymnothorax reevesii. The sequence continues at coordinate 21,853,448 of CM056574.1, read as the reverse complement.
TAAGTATTACTTAAAGGAATAGTTCACTTTAAAAAAGAATTTATTCATTATCTATTCACACCCATGCTGATGACAAGTCTAGAGTAGTTCTTTTAATGCACAAAACACTAACAGCTTTCAGAATTTTTCCAAAACAACGGAAGTCTGTAGAGATCTGCTGTAAAAAGCAGATAAGCAGTTTGGAGACATAATTATTTTTATCATGTTTTATCACTAATTTGTGTAGACTTCTGTTGTTTCGGGAGAAATGCTGATAGCTGTTTTGCTCTTTAACTCCATTAGTGTTTTATGGATTAAAAAAACAACACTGGACTTCTCATCTGCATGACAGTGAGTAGATAATGTCTGAATTTTAATTTTATATGAATTGTATACTTCCAGTTAACTGTTGCCATTTTAAATCTAAGACATTCCTGGAACTAGCAAATTTACCTCAACTTTTTTAAAGTACAAAACCAGTGTAGTAAAGCTGAACATGTACAAACTGTACAAGACAATTTATCTAGTAGAACTATACATCTTGTAAAACTTTCAGAAATGTTACACGGTATCTGCAGTGTATATAACATTCAGTGTACCTTTGTATCGTATCAACCTTCAAAATCACTGGAAGGTCCACTCATGGTCAACAAGGTCTGAGATCAGAGTGAAGACTCTGGGATTGACAGAGAACACTTTTTTCTTTTTCTTCCACTCGACTTTGGTGCCTTTCTCGGGATTTATTGAAAAGAAACAGCTTTATGAAAGAGAGAGAGAGAACAAGTTTAGGTTGGATGTCAAATGACTTGCATTTTTTAGTATAATAAAAAGAAAGAAATTTTACCGTTGGAGGAACTTCAGTGTAGACCGTAGTTCCACTGGGTAGTGTACATTGAAGCAGTAGTAACTGCCAAACATCAGGCAGATGGCAGATGTGAAGCAAGTGATGGTGGTCCTTGACAACCTCTTTGTCGATGCTCAACTTAAATGTCTCAGCCGCAAAGCAGGAGGACCCTAAGAATAAACAACATGGGGAAAAAAAATCAACTTTAATGACAAGGGCTTCAATATCAACAATGAATAGAAATTGAACAGTACTTCAGAACAGTATAGTACAGTACAGCATTTCAATGTAGGATGAGAGTCATACAATCTACTGTTGGCAGAACTTGTAATCAGGTTAAATGTTGGCCAGTGTCTCAAAGTGGGCTACAAGCTAACATGAAATTAAACAAGCCGAGAGTACAAGAGGGTGTTAGTATACTGGTGGAGAAAGCTTGCAGGTTTGGATCAATTTACTTACCACTCACAATAAGGCAGGGTGTTGGTGGCACACTCTCCATCTGAACCTCCTCAGCAAGGCTCGTCTTCTCGACAAAATGGAACAGAAGCTCTTCCTTCTCATCAAAATGGGCCAGTAGAAGAAGCACCATCTGTATGACCTCTTCTGAGCCACCAGTGGACTGACCTCTTTCAGTTTGAAGCTTGAGAAGAGCATCCAGAACTTGTTTATGTTTGTGTGTATCAACACGTTTGAAGAAGTTCAGGAGACATGCCCCCACATTGCCAAGGAAGGATTCAATCAAACTCACACCAGTCAGCTCTTGGAAGTGTGCTGCCATGCTGACTTCCTTAAACAAAAATGGCCATTCCTGGCGTAATTTCTGGATGCTTGCACCATTATTGATCTCTTTACGCTGTGTGAAATACGTGGACTTCATTCATTCTTTCACAGCATCTGTATTGAAGTTCATCTCTTCAAACGTCTTCATTTTTCTTTTTTTTCTAGCTGACTCTCCACAGTCTCAGGGAGTGGCAAGTGTTTCGGCATCCAGTTGACACAGCCATATGTGTCTTGAACACTCGCTCTTTGTTCGGCAGAAACTTCATCGGTGTCAACATCTGATGCTGCTTTGCGTTTCTTTATCTTCGGTGTGTCAGGTCGTTTGACATTTTCAACTCTTGACTGGAGTTGCTTTGCCAGGGAATGATATCCAAGTCCAATAACATCACCATCAATCACATCTTGAAGAGACTTCGGATACCTGGCCACCATTCTTTTTGCTATCTCTGTGGTGTTGTGTTGGGTTGGATTCTTACAAATCTTCATCATCTCGGAGACCAAAATCCTTATCATTTCTCGTCATAGGCGGGCACTTGGCCTTTTCTGTCTTTCCAAACTCTGTACTAACTCTTCAGGAAGTTTCTGCCATGGTACCTGAAAAGTGTCTACCCAGTTTTGCGCACATGAATAACAGCCTCCTGAGGATGATGATGCAGCTCTGGATGATGCTTGTGAGGGAGTGACTGGGGAGAGCGAGGGACAGGAAAGGAGAGACCCTGGAGAGGAACATGCCGGGGCTGCAGTTGGAGTGGATGACTCTATAAAAGTACAAAAAAGATTTGTTGAGGGATTGTTGAGGTTTTCTCTGCTCTGTAACAGAATGTAACACACTGATACATTTCTAGATGGTACGGCTGCAAAATATTATCAAACATTTTTGCATTTATATTGCCCGATTGCATTTAGATATGATTTTTAAAAATGAAATTACTTGTGCATCCCTATAAGAGAAGTGTGCTGTGTTGTGGTGGCAATGTTTTACACTCACTGTTTTGGGCCCAGGCAGCAACCAGTCTTCTGGCTTGTATGGGCTTTAATACTGGCAGCAAGTCTCCCTCTGTAATGTATTGTAAATCATCTGTTGTTACAGCACCAAGCGCTTTCAAAGTATCTTCCACTGACTTGACAACTTGATCAGGAAGATTTAGAAGCACTGCTGCTACAGCATCGCTTATTATCTGTGATTCAGCCATATCTGTTAAAACACACAAAAGATACAGTTTAACATCTAACCTACTGGTTTAGTGTGACAAGAGACTGTGCTTCAATGGGACAATCTGGTATCCATTGTTTATGTAATATGATAAAGGCCACATCAGTTCACTGACAAGTCTGCATTCTAATCTTCCAGTGTCCTTCTTCACAGAGTACGTGTGGCAGTATGGATGAAATTCCCCATCATACACTCTCATCAGAAGTGCAAAATCATCTTTCACGAGAATGAGGATGATTTCACCAAACTCCACTAAATCATCATTCCTAGAGACAACAAACTGGCCCTTCCTGTAAGTTATACCGTTATACTGCACATCAGCAGGAGTTTTTGTAATTCTTTCAGTGAGGCCAAAATGGAGGATTGTGCCTTTAATTTGTTCACTGTAAAGCTCTGGGTAAAATGGTGAGGCATCTGTTACCTGCAATGGTGGAGGACTCACGGACCCAGCAGAAAGAACGGCCTGAAACATCTGATGCCTCTCTGAAAGAGTCGAACACAGATTTTTGAAATTCTTCAGATGCCTTGTACTTCTTTTAAAGTAGCTATGTTTGCTCTCAAAACGCAGAGTCCATACCCTGATTAGTGGGCCAAATTTCAGGATCAGTCCTGGATAATGTCGCTAATAATGGTGTTTAGGTCTCAAGTTGATATCTGTAAATAGTGCCTTCCTCGTTTCCAAATACTCTTGGATGAGCACATCCGGATAGGCGACCTGAGCCTTGGAAATCTGCTGAGCACAAATCAGATCAACAATGTCCTTAAGCTGCAAAATTAACTGCCACACATTATCTTGATGGTCCTGCACTTTGTCTCCAATTGAAGCACTGATTACTAAAACCCCACAAGTCAAGTCAAGTCAAGTGTGACTTATGGGGTTTTAGTAATAGGTGCTTCACTTATCAGAGGCAAAAATCTCAAGAAGTTCCAATTTTGGACAGCATGTCCACTCAGTTTCACTGTTTGAGGACTGACTTCACAAGGTTTGGAACAAACATCAGTTGCTTTGTATTTGAACTGCTTGATTCGCCGGTTGAGTTGAGACAAGTACACAGCCAAAACCTTGTGCTTCTTTTTCGCAGAACCCAATGGGTTCACAGCTTCGAACGCATCCTGGAATGAAACCAGCTTGAGACAACTTACCATCACAACTGTCAGAGAGAACAACTGTTTTGGAAACATTATTAGGATCCACTGATATCCAATGAACAATCCAAATCTGTAGGGGAGAAATACTTACTCAGTTTGGAGGTACTTTTAAAAACATTCCCATAATTTGAGATGCCTTTAAATTTATCAGGTATGGGATGCTATTAGAATCAATCAGGTGTTGCTTTTAAAATTTCAGGAGATGGTTTTAAAATCATTCAAATGGTTTTCATTATATAAATTGAATATACATCTGGATTTAAAGAGGGACTGTAGGCCAACAGAAAGAGCAGACCACAGATTAATGTTTTAATATTTTGTCATAAAAATGTAATTGATCACAACACCCAACATTTCAGTTTATGATGTAGTATCACAATAGCTGTAATTTTTTTATATCATTGGAAATCCTGTTCATTAATGATGTCTGACTTGCAGTGGCAATTCTAGAGTCCGTTCGAGCACTGGGAACAAATTAAAAGGGGGCCCCTCGATCCAGCGTTAGTCACCATTATATTATAAATATCTTAGCACCAACAAAAATTGCAAAAATATATGCATGTTTTAATTCCATAGGTTCATATGAGAGATATTTCCAAGAATGAATAGTAATAACATTTAAAAACAACATTTAAAGGTAATATTTTTTTCTTAAGATAGAAATTGTTTTGGTAATTCATTGTGGATAGTGTGGCAGCATAGCTAAACTATTGTTCATTTTGTGAATTAGCATTGTAACAAACAAAGAAATAATCTACCAGACAGAAAATTTCAGACCATTTTTGCTGAGTTTATTACAGTATAGTTCTGTTAATAGCTCATAGACAGCCATACTTACCATATTTTTAACATATTCTTCCTGTAGAAATGAAGGTATGATTTTGCAGAATGTTTAACAGTTTTATACTGTAAAATCAAATGTACACATCCGCAAAATCATTAATTTAGGCAAAATAATGCCGTTAATTTTAGGGTAATTTCTCATTTGTGACGGTTTTTTCCCATTAATTTTACCTTTTTTAAAATTTTCACAGAAAAAATATTCTACGTATTAACTCCGTAAAAATTAAAGTTATGTATTATTTCTTGATTTACAGTAATTCAATGTATTCACTATGGTGATATACTATTTTAGATTCCACAGCTTTTTACTGTTGCTATTTGACAGGTTTTTCCCGTAATTTCCACGGTTCCCCTTGTCCTTCTCTACGTCCAAACATGTACAGCCGTACCTGTCATTTATCCCCTTCTTCTCAAAAACTGGTCATCAGAATTAATTGATACTTATATATTTTGTAGGAACTACAAGGGTCTGCATGTCATACCCTGTTTTCAGATTTACTCATATGGACTCAATGTGGGATCTTTGAACTTGGGTAAATTTTCTCGAGTTCCACTGCCACAGTCCAAATTTGAACAATCAAACTTGTCATAGTTTTTCTGTTATGATCAATTATGCTCAGAAAAATTTATCAAAGTTTTTTCTTTAGCGAGGGCATCTGTGTCTCTGTGTCCCACAATTTTTCAGTTTTTTTTTTTTTTGGGTTTTGTAGCCCCATCTCTTACTGATTCACCAGAGCCTGAGTTTTTCATTTGTTTCAAGGGAAACAAAATGTCACCTGTGTGCAACTGGCTAATTTAAGTGCAAATTAGATGCACGTATTAGAGTGCAAAGCAAACCTGCCTGTATTTCAGGGAAAACTCACTGCTTTGTGTGCTTCAGAGCTAAAACAGGCCTTTCAAGCATTTTCCAGCACAGCAGACTCAGTGTCTCTCCCTCACTGTGTTTCCACACAAGGATGAGAGAGATCATCGTCACCTTCATCATCCCTGTGCTTTCAGTATCAGCCTCCTTCCCCCGCGTGTGTGCATGTGCCACTTCCTGAGCTGCCAGGGCTGGAGATGTGTGCTTTCATACTGGATAAAAAAAGAAGAGAACAAGCTGCAGTGGCTGCGCTGTAATGGGATTGTGTTTAATAAAAATGGACTCCGTCTCCATGCAGCCCTCCTATCTAAACACAACACATCCCCCTTGATTGTGTCCCAAAACAGAAAGGATTTTTCATTGGCAATCCTGAAAAGCTCAGCACGGGGCATTAAATATGATGAAAGGAAAGAGTGCTTTTCTGAGCTGTTGAGTACGCCACTCTTCTACCTCCCACACACATACACACACACACACACACACGCTCTCTCAGAACTTGCACGTCTGGCTGGCAGTTGCGCTTCAGCTGCTTTTCAGGCAATGTGACACCTTTTATTTGTACACCTCCACAGCCTGACCAAATTCAAAATATGCATAACCAACTGAACAACTGGGAGTTGTGGGTCACGCATGAAAATTTTCCAGACAAAGAAAAGATAAATTGAAAATAAATTGGAAATATCTAAACACAGATCCTTCAATAGGGTTTATAAAAGGAGCACACATTCAACATATTTTCTGCAGTACATTGTGGGGGACAGATTGGTATTTTCTCAGAATTGGGGGCACTCTGTAATGGCCGGTAGAGTATAGAGGCCAGGTGCAACGACCAGAGAGAAAGAGAGGAGCACGCACACAGTACTAACACAGAGAATAATACAGACCAAATAAAAGTACTCACGCTTTCAAAGGACATATAGTAGTCCAAACCACGGAAGCAAAGTGAGATAGAAAAAGGGAGAAGAAACTCCAATAAATAGAAGATAGAAAGTCATACAAAACTTGACTACAGATATCTTTGGCTATAGTGCTTAGCTACAAACTGACACTCTAGCGAAGAGGCATGGCGAACATCCGGCTTATAGAGAGTTCGGGAAAGCGCCATCCAAGTTCAATCAGCCAACTGGGTAAAGAATCCAATCGAACAGGAATTTGATATCGTCCCGGGACGAGAGCCGCAAAGAAAAGTCCAAAGCGCACGCACAAAAATCCAGAACCATGACACACACAACCCTCCCCAAAGAAAATGTGGTTACGCCAATGTTAATGCACCTTTTTGGGAGGTATTCGGCATGCTCTTTGTCCCTTTGTGATCGTATTAGAGGAAGAGCTGGTGCTCAGGAACCAGAATCCAGAATGAAAGAGTCGTCCCAAAAATTTTGTTCCAACCTCTGGCAACTGGTGCTACATATTCGGTGTGTTCTGCACACTACAAATCAAATGTGTACTGTGCCTTGCAAGCGCTTCCAACAAAATGTCTATTTTTTGTGGATTAGTTTAACAGATGTCCACAGGCTTCAGCCACAGATAGTACACTCGAAGGTCACTGTACTAACAATATAACACTCAAAATGTGGAATCAAAAAGTGCTTTACTGATTTAAAGCTAATGCCTGCGGAGTGTGTTGGCCTTCTCCAGTTTGATTCGGCTTGGACCTTGAGTGGTAAGATTGTTGCAGCTTTGTTCCTGGTGAATCAAGCAAACGTAGAGATAGATTTCAACCCGAGGGAAAAAAGCTCTGCAAACCACAGAAAACTGTGACTTCTGCAAAGGATCCGCACGTCTTCCTCTGAAGAAGTCTTGACCCTGACAGGTTTTCCAAGAGGCACTAAAACCTCAAAGATGTGGTACATGTCCTAGGGAGCTGGCTTTGGCTGCCCTTTGGCAGGATGTCCATGCTTGCTCACACTAACTGGTAAAAATCGATAGAGGCTGGAAACTAGAACATATTTTTCTGTGTAAGATGGTGTCGCTCTGTTTCCCTTGCGGGCTTTCATATTGTAAATGTAGTGATAGACAGGCTGTGTTCTGTACACACTAGATATTGTCCATTTATGAATGTAATCTTTCATATTGAACAAGATACAAAGTATTAATGCCACATTTATTACCTCATTCAAGCAGCAGCTGCAGCCACAGCAACTACATAATAATAATAATAATAATAATGATAATTGTCACAACCCTTGTGTCTCAGTATCCTTCCCTGTTCCAGCAGGCTGCACTAGTTTGAGGTTTGCCTTCCTTAATTGATTTATGGTTGTTTTTTATCCCCCGTTTACTGCTGTGAACATTTGTGTGCCTTGACCCTGTTTGTTGAGTGTTCTGTCCATATAATTTTCTTTTGGTCTCTCATTCTTTGCTGGATTGTCAAGGTTCATCCATTAAGAAAATTCCAGCTTATGCCTTCTAGTATTGCGCCAAATGCTCCTCTTTGGTGTACTTGGTAAAGTTCTGAAAAACTATACAAAAATAGAGCATGCACATGCACTCTTATGCAGGACAAACAGAAGATCAGCATGAAACAAAATTATATGATAAAATCTGCACTCTGCAGGAACTGCTCCTCAGAAGTTTATTGCTGAGACGACACCAACGTTTCGAACACAACGATCTTCATCAGGAACGATCCTGATGAAGATGACCATTGTTGTGATTGAAATGTTGGCGTCTCCGCAGCGAGCTTTAAGGGAGCAAGTTCTACAGTGTGCAAACTTTATGATATTAAATTTATGTACAAAAAAACAAATTACTCTTCTAAGTCTATATAATATGAAGAACCTCCCAGGCTTTAATCTGTCCCAATGATTGAAACTGCATTCCTGTGAAACCCTTAGTTTCTGTTCGCAAGCAGTCCTGCGGCTGTCAGTGGAATTCTCCTCCTGGCTTCAGCTCTGGGACAGTTCCTGACCTTGGCGTAGACAGGCCCCCATCCTCTCCAGTTATACAACCCACCCGGTTGGACAGCAGCCCCTCAGCTTCGGGTGACGACCTATCCTCCTCTGTTAATGTATTCATGGTAATAAACACTCCCTTGAGGATTGTACCTTAATCTGCGTTTATAAACGATAGTAGCGAGGTGGCATGGTGGCACAGTGGGTAGCACTGCTGCTTCACTGCAAAAAGGTTGTGGTTCTGAATCCAGCGAGGGGCCTTTCTGTGTGGAATTTGCATGTTCACCGCATTATCATATGGGTTTCCTCCTGGTACTGTGATTTTTTACCTCAATCTAAAGACATGCATGTCAGGCTAATCGGAGACTCTGAATAGCCCGGAGGTATAAATGTGTGAGTGAATGATGTGTGCGTGCTGCAATGAACTGGCGAGCTGTCCAGATAGTGTTACAACTTTTCGCCCACTGTTGGCTGGGATTGGCTACAGCTCCCCTAGTGATACCACTAATACAATGGAGAATAATCCATCTATTATCTATACTGCTTATTACTCACAAAAAAGATGAATAAGAAGAAAAACTCATATCATGGAATTTTAATGGCTAGCATTGAAAATATCTCCTGCGCTGGAGCAAAATTGGTAATTAATTACCAATGATGATTAGCCTAGTGATCTGCAGTACAAGGTAAAAGCCTGCTTTAAATTCTACCCAAGCTTTCACTGTGAAATTCCAGTCCAGTACACCAGCGCTATGAAGTGACCAGTCTGACCAATCCACCTGGTGAAGAAAGATGCTCCTCGCATTATATGCTCTGGAAAACCGCCATCTTTTTGGAGGTCCTGGGATGACAGGTAATAATCTTACATGAATTTAAAAGTAGAAGCAGCCGTCCCAGCAGAGCTCGCTTTGTGTAGAGGAGGGTGATTCTCTCATCAACTATATCTGAAGGGGCCTGTCCGTAGCAACCTGCGATTTGACTGTCAAACCTCACCTCCCAGACCTGTCATTTGTGTCTCTCCTCTGTGATTGGACATGAGTCTGGGAAACGATGAAAACCCCATCATACCCTGTGCTGCTTGTGTAAATGATGGTATTAATGCAAACTATAAGGAAGTGTAAGAGAAGGCATGTTTGTTGTGTATTTTCTGCTCTCTCTCTCTCTCTCTCTCTCTCTCTCTCTCTCCCTCTCCAGGTCATTATCTTCTAGCATGCATAGAAAACAGCTACTGCTATTCAGGCTGATCTTTTAAAATTATAACTCTAGTTAAAAGTATGTCCATCAGAAGTTTTCTTGTGGCATTGTGAGGTGACCTCAGACACTCAAGCAATTGAGTGCCCATCAGGGTGAATCTTGCAAAGGATTCTTGAAATACTTACATTTCCACAAAATCATGCTGAAAGTGTAACCTACTGTTCGAAAGGCTTTGAGTGTCATGGTGTTGGCCTGCAGGCCCCTCCCCCTGCTGCATTCTTTGGCTCCACCTTAACGAGCCACACCTGTTGCTCGTTAAGGTGGAGGTGAAGTGTTAGTATTTAAGGTTTGGCTGCACCTTACTTCGGTGCAGCAGTATTCTCAGTTTGTGCCTAGAGCCCCGGCTGTTTTTTTGTGCTGCTGCTCCTCTAAGGGAATGTTTTATGTTTTGTCATTTAAATTAAAGATTTTATATTTTTACTCAGCCTGTGCGTTTGGGTCCCCAAACCTGCTTTTGGGTACATGGTCCCAGTCCCCGCCAGTTTCTTGTCTCTTGTGTATGTTTTTTTTTTTTATTAGCTTGTTAAGAATTTGGAAATCAGATAACAATAATATACTGTCAGGAATATTGGTCTAGGTGAAATTCCACAGAAATTCAGTATAAATCAAACTAAGTCTATTTCATTCAGTTTGTTACATAGTTGTAAATTGGCTGCATTTATATTATTTCAGCCAACACTGATTAAAACAGTCAAACGCAGGTCGTACTCTCAGAATCAATAACTTGTGAATCAATCAGACCATTGAACTTTTTTCCTAATAGTGCTTGGTTATTTATGGCGTACAAATTCAACCCAGATGCAATTACCCTCAACACTGCACTCAGGTGTAATGCATGAAGGGCTACCATACCTGAGGAGAAGTCATTACAAATGTAATGTTAATGATAGCTTGATTTGAATAATAGCTGTAAAGCTAAGAGGATGTGCAAAAACATACAAATTAATCAACTTAATTATCTCCCACAACTGCTGCAGGAAAAGCCAAACTGGATTTGTGAGCGGCCATTTTTATTGACTGATATCATTATGGCCTGTTCTCACAGCCACTGTATTCAAATACGTGTTGAAAGAATACGGTCATCCATAGTTAGTGAGGATGTAAATAGATAATTACATTAATTAGTAATTACGTAATTACTGATATGAAGAAGCAAATTATATGTAATTACATCATGCATATGATGGCTTTTGAGGTGCTCGGTCGTAGCCTGCCATAAGCTTCAGTATTGTTAGAACAATAGAACGGTCCTGCAACCGTCGGAAATGGGCTTTGCAGTCTCCAACCTGGCTTTCTAATGATCAGCACAGGTGGCTGAATTTCCCTTTCCACACACACACACGCACACATACACACACGCACACACACGCACATAATGCAGCATTGAAAAGTAGAGAAAAATGCTATGTTCTGCAATGCCGGTAGCAGGGTATCTTGCTTAGACACTTTTTTTTTTTTTACAGTGTTTACAGGCTTTATCAGCGTTCTGTTTAAGTAGTCACATAATCAAATACTCATATATTCATGTATTCTTTTCACCCATCCATTATCTAATACTCTCAGTCCATGCCTTGGTGAAGTGGCAGTAACTGAGCATATACACATATCATTAACTCTCACACTCATTTAAATGGGCAATTGGGCAATTAACAATTCAGATCCAAATAATCATATAATTACATGCATAATAATGCTCTGCTATTTATTTAGCACAACTGAATATTTAGTCAACTGGATATAATGAATCTATACGAATGTCATGCCAGTCTTAGCAATGCGAGGACAAAAGTAGGATGTTTTTCAAGTTTTTTCAGAGGCAGAGAATACAGAAACAGGTGCAAACATAAAAATATGTTCTCAATTGTTCATTTCACAGTAGGATAAGGACAATGATATTGTATGAAAAGTACAACTGCATAAATCCCCATCTGTTTTCCATTATTTGTGATGTCACCATCAAGCCACCTCTTCCCACTCAACCTTTATTTCACTTCAGGCAAAATTAACTGCATTTGATACTGCCTAAGACTGACAGTGTGGATTCATTAGTTAGGAAGTCTCCCTCTAGCTTTGCAATGAATTTATTAGAGGATTGTCACACATTTTGTGTTCTGCGCTCTCTCTCCCAGTTGCTCAGCTAAGATGTCCCTGCAGATAATCCCATTGAAAATTAGCACCATGGAGTGTTTCTCTAGGGACAGCAAGAGGAGCCAAAGTAGGATATGGGGCTACACCTGAGTTTCTGCTCTTGTCCACAAGGGACTTATCATTTTACCACTACACAAGCTACATGTGTACAAGAGAGACCACAATTAAACAACCCGTAATCTCACTGTGTTTAAAACCCATAAAATTTTTCTCTCTTTTCCCCCTGATGCCCAGGTCTCCGCCCGCATCTCTGGCAGCCTACAAGACATCCAGAGCTGGATGGACAACCATCACCTGAAGCTCAGCGCAACCAAGACGGAGATGATCTGCATCCCTGCTCCATCCTCCCCTCTCCTGGACCTGACCATCACCCTGAGGGATACCACCATCTCCCCCTCGCAGAGTGTGAAGAACCTTGGGGTCCTGCTTGACGACAGGCTCTCTTCTGCTGTGAACATCGCACCAGTGACTCGGACCTGCAGGTTCTTCCTCTACAACATCCGTAGAATCTGCTACTTCTGGTCGCCTCCCCCTCTCCGCTCCTCCCCTTCCCGCTCAAGGCTGTTGTCTGTCCTGGTACCTCGTTGGTGGAATGATCTACCTATCGAGGTCAGGACAGCAGAATCCTTGAGCACCTTCAAGCGCCGCCTGAAGTGAAAACCCACCTCTTCAGGCTCCACCTTTCCCCTACTCCACTGCCGTGAATCCTGTCCCTACTTCCCTTAATTTGTTGCCCTTAAACGATCTTGTTGCACTTAATTCAGTTTACTTGATTTTCCTGCCCCTTTGTTACACTTGACCTGTTGCCCTTTTGCACTTATTTTATTTTATTGTCCTTTTCTTGCACTTGACTCTGCCCCTTTGTTGCACTTGCCTCTGTTGTACTTGACCTTGTGGCCATTTTGTTGCACTTGCCCTTGCCCTTCTGTTATTGGTTTAGATCTGTAACAATCTGTAAACATGGAAAGTGTTCTGTCACTTACCGTTCGCACTTGTACTTGTCTCCTAGGAGCTTTGCACTTTTGTACGTCGCTCTGGATAGGAACGTCTGCTAAGAACCTGTAATGTAATGTAATGTAAACTGTATCCATGGTAAATTGATATGATCCAGACAAGGAACCTGATGCAGAGACAGTACAATCCAATAGGAAGGTATGGTGATGTGCGGTAATGAATGTGAAGGATGAAGCCCAGAGCAGAATGGCACAGTTCAGTTCAGATTATCATAGCCTTGAGCGTAGGGCCTGTCCGTGCCCAGCCAGTGGCGTCCCAGGACAGTAGCCAGATGGAGACCACCCTCGCCAGAGCAGAATTGTCAGATGGCAGGACCAGACAGTTTAGCAGGAACGCTGTCCCAATCCCGAGGACTGCTCAAGGCTTGTGAAGTGTCCCTAATAAACTGATCAGAGAAACAGACTGACTCATGATTAACAAGAATGTGGTCCCAATCCTGGAGACCTAGAGAAAGGCTTGGGAACTTGTTCCTGTCAATAAGAAGAGGGAAATACTTTCGTATTTAACTATTATTCAAGGTTACGAAAAATTTTCGACTTTTCGAAAAACTTTTGACTGGGAAGATACTGACTGGTTGCCTTGAGGGCACATAGCAACTGACGATGCAGTAACTTGCACACTGAAAGTTAAGGCTAAATGAAGCGCACACGTAAGGGAATGGGGAACACAAATGATTAACAACTGGCAGGGGAGGCATGCAGGACGTCAATCCAATGAAAAGACGCAATACATCCAAAGGACATGCAAGCTGCTGAATCGGGGAAGGCATAAAGGGAATTCAGGCAAAGGCTGTGCCAGTAAATCATGAAAACAAGCAGTGGCCTGAGGGCTGACTGGTTTCCATGGCCCTTTGATTAAAATCAGAGGGACACACAACCAGCATAAAATGTATTTACTGTATCCACGGAACATTCCGGCCGCTCCTCAGTTAGATTCTGGGATAGGCTCTGGTCTCCCTGTCAACCTGATCAGGAATACATGGTTTCAATAATGAATTGATGGATGGTAAATGTATGACGGAAAAAATATGAAATATATGTTTTGATTGACAAGCAGAGGTGGACAATCCAGGTTCAGAGAGTAAAAGTCCTCCCCAGTATTTGGTTCCAACCTCCTGGATTTGCTAAATAAAATAGCCCCTCAGACCAGAGGTTGGACAAGTCCAGAAAATCACCTGGTTGAGTTGATGGGTGGAAGTAAAACATGGTGGGACTTTTACTTTCTGACCCCTGGAATGTCCACCTTTATTGACAAGGTATATACAGAAGACCTCTATTGTGCTGTTAAGGTTTTTTTTTTTTCACTTTAAATCACAGCTTTGTGTTGCTCAGAGCAGTCCCCTGACCTAAAGCTCTCAATATCACATATTTTGCACATGAAACAGTGCTGAGTCTGCCTGTAGGACATGAGGTTAAGGAAATGACCAGAATGTTAAAGGCTGTGCATGCGGGTGAAAGGCTCTCTCCCATCTGGAAATATGTGCAAGCCAATGATGTGACTATTTCAAATTTTAATGCCTCGTCTGCCCTCGGCTATGTGAACGATGATGACGGCACATTCTTGCACTGCATTCCAGTGCCCCAAAGCCTGACAAAAGTTGTACTATTTCAAAGGCAAGCACACTGCTTAAAAAGAGAACAGTCGGCAAAAGCACATCCGGTGACTTTTTATTGCTGTAAAAATGTGGATATTTCAAAACCACCATGGGTATCAGAATGTCTCATTTAAAAGTGAGATGTTTTATGAGTGAAATAGAGCTAATAACACTAAACTTTGGACAGCACAGTGCAAAATTCTCTCTCCCACTCTCGGTAATCACACAGTACACATCCTCGCCTCCCTCTCCTCCTCTCTCTTTCAATCTCTCACTCTCTCTGTGGAATTAAAATGAAAAATGTATCAAATAAGCATCAAAACATGAAGGTTAAAAGGTTTAATCAGATACACTCCCTCACTGCTTATCCTGTTTATTGAATCTGATCCATCTCCCTGCTCTCTGATGCTGGCTGCATGGATAGCTGTAGGGATCCTGCAGTTAATTGGGCAATTTCGGAATGCTAATTAGCATAAGCAAGGGTAAAAGAGGGGGTTAGGGATAACCTCCAAGCACATTGTTCACCTGCTGTGAGAGAACACTTTTTTGGCGAGGTCAGGACTGGGACGCAATTGAGAATTTGTTCAATCAGCAGGCTCTCAGAAGAAGAGAGCTTTAGCTCGATGGCAGTTGAGCTGGGGCATTTTATTATTCGCCGAGGAGCTGGAACAGAAACCACCCACGTTTCAAAGTAGGAAGGGAAACAAATGCCTCTCTCTTTCTCTTACCTCCCATCACATTCTCTCTCTCTCACTCGCTCCATCCGTGTGGAGGGTTCGCTCTCATGAAGTTAATCAATACGTTGACTTTTCAAAGACCTCGTGCACCCGGGGGTATCCACCCCCTTCCTCCCCCCCTTCTCCTAGGAGTTATTTTCTCTGAGCCAAAATCTCAATTGAAGCTTCACAACTAAAGTCCCAGACACCAACTCAAGCATTAACACGTTTGCTTGAGCCACCATTTTTCTTTTACGGGGTCAAACGCTTACTTTTGAACTTTTTCAAATAACCAAGAAAACACTTTCTAAAAGTTTCATCAAGGACACTCGCGTTTAAACTCCCGCACCAACACATTACAGATTCACTGCACTCAAAAGCTTAAGTTTCACTTTCACCATCCGGCCAGATTCAGTCTTTTGAATCCTTTGCCATTTTTCCAGCTCTTTTCCCCCATCAACAGTAGAGAGTGTGGCCAAGACTAGTCTCTGTACAACGTGGAGCACTTGGCTGAGATAAATTTCTGACAGTAATGCCGCTATAATCTTCTGCCAAAACAGAATGGATCCATCCGGCCCTCACTGGAAGAAGGATTTGTCTGGGTGGCATAATATTCTAATTTGGACTCCTGCGATGTAACAGGACGACTGTGGTGTTGAGAGATTTGTAATTTTCTTTGCCTGGGCGGAGATTCATCCTCTCAATCCCCGGTGGAAAAAAGCTATGAAAATGGAAAAGACGGAAAACAAGGAGGAGGTGGAAGAGCAGAAAGAGAGGGAATTAAGGTTAATAAATGGGAAGGCCTGGCGCTGCGACGGTGTAGAAAATAAGAGGCCAGCACTTTTACTGGGGTGAATAATCCCATTTGCACTTCCAGGCTTGGCTTTGTTTAATCTGGTCTGGCTACTTACAGACCCAGCTTAGCCATCATGTCTAAGCATCGCACTCATCTGCTCCACCGCAGAGTAATGCTCACACGTTTTTCCTCTCGGGTTTAAATGTATCTGCAGGAAGTGCCCTAGCCCTCAAAAAATTCTTCCTGCTTTCCATTCCTCCCCTTGTCTTCTTCCTTTTTTTGGTATGGCCACATGCATCTGGATCCCTTCACAAACCAAAAACATTCTTGCCTATTCGTTCTCACTCCTCTTCGATTGGAGGGGGCAGTCCTGATGTGACCCGCATGTAAAATGGCCGCCTCCATTCCATTAGGAAGTGGGGGAGATATTCAGAACAAAGAGATCAGATAACTAAAGTAATTGAGCCCAACTGAGAGCCTTTGGAGTGAAAGGGATTTGCTCTAGAGCACAAGCAGCCTCCGAAAGCCACCTTCGATTTAGTGCTGTTGTGTTCTGTGAGTTTCCGTGTTTTGGTTAGTCAATTTTAGGTTTTTATTATTTTTGTGATGACTGTTTTTTGTCATATGTTTTAGTGTTTCATATTTCGTATCTTTCCGGTGTCATTCCGGTCCACGTCTTACCCAGGTACGGTTTTTGATTTCTTCCCGGTCGCGTCATTAGTTCGTTGCTGTTTTTGTCTTTATAGATTGTGTTACTATTTCGGGTGATTTAATGGATTCTGGGGTTCAGCCTTCCTTCCGTTCTCGTTTGCTAATTTCCCCTTGCTTTTCTATATTACTTACCCGTACTAACACTTCGTTATTTTTCTAATACTTACTAACCAAAACTAACATTGTATATAAGACTAACGTACTAGCGAGCACCGGGATTGTATAGCTGCACTTACTAAATGACAAACGACCTCTCCGCATTCGCCCTGTTCTAGTCTCCGCCTCCTGCTCTCTCCTAATCTCCGTCGCTGCATTTCTTGCAGATTCTCTGCAAACTCTCTTATCTGTCCTGCCTCTCACTCTGTGCACTTAAAAGTCCTTTCCAGTTTATTTATCCCTTGTGATCCTTGTCCGTGTGTTGATTTTTTTCCTGTTTCATGTAATTAGGTTTCCCTCGTGTTCCACCCCTTGTAATTTATATTATTTTCAGCACTTGTGTCTATCTGTGCCCCCTCCCTATTTATTCCCCGGCAGTGCAGAGCTGAGCAAACCTGACTTCACCCCTGTTCAGGGGAGACCTGTCTTCTCTCCTGTGCAGTCGTTACCTGTCTCCAGTCTTGTGTGTTTCAGACCTGAGTGCAGTCCCATGCAGAGCAGTCTGGCAGATGTTTTCCGAGCCCCCTGCGTTCTTGTGTCCCTGTGCCTTCCGAGTCCTCTGCATCCGAGTGTCCCTATGCTTCCTGAGGCCTCTGTGTCCGAGTGTCCCGGTACCTTCCGAGTTAGCCATCTGCCAGCTGTGCCTTCGCGAGTCTGCCATTCTGCGCCTGCTGTGCCCTTCCGTGTCTGCCATTCTGCACCAGCTGTTCCCTCCCGAGTCTGCCGATTGCGCCAGCTGTGCCCTCCCGAGTCAGCCATCTGCGCCGGCTGTGCCAGCTCCCGAGTTTGCCATCTGCGCTGGCTGTGCCAGCTCCCGAGTTTGCCTGCGGTGCCCTTCCGAGTCTGCCACTCTGCGCCAGCTGTGCCCTCCCGAGTCTGCCGTCTACGCCAGCTGTGCCCTCTCGAGTCTGCCATCTGCGCCGGCTGTGCCAGCTCCCGAGTCTGCCATCTGCACCAGCAGTGCCCCAGTCTGTCCCAAGCTACCTAGTGTTCCCGAGTGCCCCAGTCTGTCCCGAGCTCCCTAGTGTTCCCGAGTGCCCCAGTCTGTGCCCAGTCCCTTTTATGTTCCCGAGTGCCTGAGTGTTTGGTTTTTAGTTATTCCTGAGTTTCTCCCCTTTTCAGTGCTTGTGCACGGTGTTTGTCTTGGCCTGTGTGCCACGTTGTATTTCCTTCCCGAGCTTTTGAGTTTTCTATTAAAATATGGTTATCCCTGCTAATGGCGTCTCTCCCCCCTTGTTCTGAGTGTTCTGTATTCTCTCTGTGTTCCCTTGTGGGTCATTGTGTGTCAACAGGTGCAGCTTAGTCAACCTAAGGTGCCATCCTTAGTCAACCAAAATGCAAGGAGATGATGCAGTACAATGTTGATTTGGCCAAGGTGTCTTGGTAAAACTGAATAATGATGAACTTTAACAAGCTCTTATTTACACAATTAAATTACCTCACCTTGTTTCTTGGGTTTAAAGCGAAAAGTGAGAACAAAAAACTGTATCTCTCCACAACCAGGGTTGGCCACCTCTTGCCAAAGGTCATCTAATTGAGGTCCTAGCAGTTTTCCACCTTTTCTTTACCTGCAAAGACAATATGACCAATCAGAGGCACACATTGCTCAGTTTGTTCCTGGGAAGAAAACAAAATCAGGGCTAAATTTAGATTTCAAACCAGATTTGATCAACCTTGTTTTCCGCTCCATTCTGGTTAGTTTTGACATCTCAAAAGGACGTTTCTCAGTGGTTCTCCCCCATCAGGTGGTCTGGTATCAAGATTGTGCTCGTAATCACCACTCATCCTGGCTGGAATAAACAAAACACTCCTCCAATCTGTCAGTATTTTGAGTTAGAATTTGCATGCTTACCCTGAGAGAAGAATGAAAATATGTAATTTACCCCAAACCAGAATCAGCTTGTGACATTACTGTTGATGGAAATGAATGTAGAGTGTGCGTACTCTACTGCTTTGAGGTCAACAAGCCTATTGATTAGATGCAATAGTTATGATTTATAATTGTGCATTGACTGTGCAATATTAGCAGAAAAATTATGCTGAAATGAAACTGTCGCAATAATTGTATTTGATTAAACCAGCATGATTTCCTCCATTTTACATCTTCTTTGAAATGTAGTGTATTTATTAAAACTTCAGTACTTTATATTTTATGCATCAAATAGCTTTGAACTGAGATGTCGTACTCTTGAAAAACACTTTGCTAGCGCTCACAGAGCAGAAAATTGGCATAAATTGAATATTAAAAATAAAGCACAGAACACAAGAGAAATGGAGAGATGAGAAATAAAGATCGTGCGCGCGAAAGAGAGTGAGAGAGTGAGCGAGGGAGAAAGATTAGAGATTTAAGATGCAATGTCTACGAACAGTATACACATGGTTTGAATCGTTGCTTGTTATCAACTGACAATACATGATTATCATATGTCAATACATGAATAATTTATAATGATACACGATTAATTATTGTTACCCATGCTTTTCATTACAATATGATAAACTAGAGAAAACTGTGGAACATGAGCATCCCCGCTGCTGTTAGGACAAATTCGTACTTTAGGTGTGTTAAGTTAGGTGTATTAGGTCTGAATGAAAATTGACAAAATTTTAAAAATTCAACAAGTATGGGGTGCTCACATTCAGGGTACCTTTACGATATAAATACAATTAAAATGAACTTCATTCTTTGGTTTTTGAGAAGAGTTCACAACATCCGCCATCAGTTGGGATGGATGTGCTAATGGACAGACGAATGGACGGGTGGGTACGGAGGGTGACTATACATGCCCCCACATATATTAATGGTGGTGGCATAAAAATTATTTGTGTGAGGAATTGGCAAAATTATTTGACTTGTTGTGCCAAATAAAGTAACATTGGCATAAAACTGATTTGAGAGAGAGAGAGAGAGAGACAGACAGACTGCCAGACAGATAAACAGGCAGTGAGTAAGAGATGAAATGATAGCTGTGAGAGGCCATGCAGGGAGACAGCGAGTTTCTAGTAACACAAGAGCCAATTAAGCCTCATGGCTGACTGTGGGTGTGATTCGCACAGCGGGCATCTCTCTCAGTCTAAGTCAAAGCCTCCCTTTGCTGACAGTTGTCCCCATTACTTGAAGTAATCTGGGACAGAAATTCAGCTTTGTTTCAGTTCATTCTGACATGAACGTGCGAATTCCTGCCCTCACTCTCCTGGTTCTAATGCTAGGTGCTTTCAGAAGGGGTTAAAATATCAGGTTTGCATTGACACGGTTGTGGGGGCACTGTGGTGACCAGATCAGGCTCAGGGCCTTGTACAGATGTTGGCTGGCTTTTAACAGGACCTCATGACTGCTTGATCGACAGACAGTTGTGAGTGGAAGACACCAATGATTATAGAGATGGCAAAATAACTGGTGGTACCAGGACAATGTGGAGAGAGAGAGAGAGAGAAAGGAAAGAGAGAAATAGGGGGGGGGGCTGAAAACTCTGCATTTCTCCTGCTGCATTTTCATATGGTAACTGCATTAAAGTTGTAACTTACACAAACAGTGCGGAGTATGAGGGAAAGTCTATTGCTTTCCAAGACTCGTGTCCAATCTCAGCTGTCACTCCAACAGGCACAACAGTGATAGCTTTGACTCACCATTCATTAGTAAGTACAGTTTACTCTGCAAAATATTATCACCAATTAAACGTACTCTTGTACACTTGGAAATGACACCATCAAGTATCAGTGATGGCTTTCCAAACATCCACAATATTACTCCTTTAAGATGAGACCATGAATGTGCTTTCACAAGCTTGTGCCCTTTGCCTGTGGGGGTTTCCTTGCTTCCTGGGAAATGGCCCAATCAGAAGGCAGAACAGATGGATACCCGTGGAGGTGGTCACCAGGTCAGTGGGAGACCTTAGAAAGATCTGGAGAATCCTGCCCAGATACCAGCCCCAACAGATGGCCTCAGCGCCAGATCTCAGCCAAGTCAGAGCAGCACTGGCAGTCTGGCAGCAGTAAACCACATGCTGTATGAGAGCAGCACAGGGACACAATACTGGCAAATTACACCCGTATAATGACACGGGCAAACTACCGCAGTAACCATTTTTAGCTGCAGGGGGCTTCAGCAGATTTGCAAAGCCATGAAGATTGTTTATTGTTTTTTGTTTGCTTTTCTGTTGGGGGTGGGAGAAAACCGAACTGGTATCGTTCAGAGCCCACTGTGGTTTATCTGGAAAAAGATTTACTTAATTTAATTAGTAATGACTAATTATTATTACTATTATTATTATTGAAAAGTACACGACACCATCCTTCTTGTCATTCCGTCTCTCTGTCTGTCTACCAGTCTGCACCTCCATTATGCTTTATAAAGTTTAGTATCACTCTGTAAAAGACTGAACTGGCAGCAGCATATGAACTATAATGGATATTCAGACAATAAAATGTAAAACTGCTCTCTGGTAAGGTAAAGTCTTGAATGAATTACCGCACGGTATCTGAGAGTTATGACATCAATTACTTTACAGAAGGGTAGAGTGTAAAATATTCCTCAGCAGTTAATTGTGGCAGAAGTTGAGTTTGCCAGTGCGACTGAGTCGGCTCTACTTCTACCCCACTGCCTTTTCACACGTTGTCATATCAAAGGTTAAGCTGAGTTTGATCTGACTTTAAAGGGGTAGGGGAGCGGCGATGGGGGTCGGGGGCTCGTACTGAATCTGAATCAGAGGCTTTTCCCCTGTCTGTCCTCCATAACTGCTGCGGAAAAGGCCGGGCTCACGGCAGACTCCCTCTGCCAGAACACTTTCATCCTCTAAACTCCATAATGCCTCCACAAAGACCTCAAGAGCCTGTGTGAACCGGTATAGGCTGCCAGTGCAGCCCTGCAGTCACTGTGTGGGAAGCAGAGTCCTCCTTCTGCTAAGTTTTATCACCGATGTTCCATTTATGTCATATTTTTATTTTCTGCAACCTGGGCCTGTATTCAAAAAAGTGCCTTAAAGGGAATGGATCAGGGATTAAATTTGCTGAGGGAGCCGTTATGATTTTTATCATCCTTTTCCCTCACATCTCTTTTGTTTTATACGTTATATTATTTCTTCTACTGCACATGTTGTAAACCCCTGCGATGCCGTTATCCTCCCCAGCGATGCCATTACTTCTCAAAAAAACTTTACTCGCTGATACCAGATGAAAATAATATATGTTTATTGGAGACTCTCTGCGGTGAGTTTTGCTTTGTGTATTTGTGCCTCTCACCCAGTGGATTCTGGGATGTGCTCTGGCACTCCCTGCTATCCTAAACGGGATAGCGTGCGTTTGATAATGGATATACAATGCTGTGTAAAAGTACTTGGCCTTTCCCAGTCTCTTCTATTTTTACTTATTTGGATTGCAAATTTTGCTTAGTTGCAACTGCAATCACATGTTTGCTAGAACTACCAATGAGTTATTTATGTTGTTGTGGAGGAATTTAGGACCCCTTTTTTAAGCCATTCAGAGGTGGACTTGCTTGACTGCTTTTATCATTCCTGCTGCTTAACCAAACTGTGCATGAACTGATGGCTGGACATTCTCCTTCTAGATTCTCTGAGAGCAGAATTCAAAGGGCCATCAATTATGGCAACTCGCTCAAGCCCTGAAGCAACCAAGCAGCCCCAGACGATCATGCAATAACCGCCTTATTTGACATTTGGTATAAAGATCTTACTGTTAGCTTCACGTCAGATGCGATGGGACCCATGTCTTTGAAAAAGTTCAACTTTTGACTCACGAGTCCACAGAATATTATCCCATCTGTTTTGGTGGGTCATCGTGAAGTTTTTGGCAAATGTGAGACAACCATTTGTTGTTTTCGGCTGGCAGAGGTTTTTGCCTCCAATGAATGCCACTCTTTTCCAGTTTCTTAGTGTGGAATTGTGTACACTAACCTTAAATGATCTGACAAATAACGACAGGTGTACATGTTTTGGGGGAAAACTTAGTTCAGAAATCTAGATTTTGGTAAAATAATACAATTAAGTCTCCACAAATAGATTATTTGAATGTATCAAATTCTGCATTTTTCCGATCCTTGCTAACCGTGTGCATATTTTCTTGGCACTGCACAGCATTTGCTGTCAGTGACGTCAGACAAGCGAATCCCAAGTGTTTTGTTTGGGAAATTCGTATAGGCTATTCTTGTCACTGATGAATCATCAATAACCTATCTTGAGAATAAGCCATACTGTGCCGAAGTTGGCTGTAATTTCAACTCAGCGATGGACAAGGGATTGTATTTCCATGTCTTTCCAACTGGAAAAGAGAGAACAAATGCCTGGATTCATTTCATTCTTCAGAAAGATTTCTCCCCTCCAGCTCAAAGCAGATTGTGCTCTCGCCATTTCTCCCAAGCAAAATACGCTTCTCTTCCTGACATTAATGCATTGGGGATATTTGAATGTCAGACCGTAGTAAACAGAGCTATTTCCTGAGTGGCAGTGGCTGCGCCAGAACTGGAAATCTGGGGGCTACAGAACATCCCTTGTATAACAACAATTAGTTGTCTCAATCATTTTCCTTCATTGACACTGCCTGCTTCAAATCACTTCTATCCATTGATTAAATAAAAATTTGCCAATTGGATTTTCCCACTGTGAGGCAGAAGGCAGTCGTCCAGTGCAGTCGTACACCCACACATAATTACAGAGCATGTGATCAAATCGCACATCCATATAGATATGCACACATGCATGCAGACAAACACACCCACACACACAAGCTCATGCACACACATACACCCCATACATGCCTATACACACCCAGTACTCTGCACAATGCCAATTGGGATTATTCTTGAAAGCAGTTTTGACTCATACATAAAGATACAATATCGAGATGCATGAACACAACACCTAAATATGCAATCATTTCAGCACAGGGCAACAAATAAACAATGATATAAATACATCATAATTTATTGCACATCTGAAATATTTACAAATTTATATTGCTAACATTTGTCAAAGCTAGCAGATGCATATTTGAAGATGCAGAGGACTATTTTTTATTGTTAGAAGCATTTTTCCGACTGTCATGAATATCAGGAATGTGCCCATGCCTCCCGGTAGTCGCGGAAATTGGGGCTGCTGTTATAACAGAAATCTGCAAATACATAAAAAGCATCTATATGTACCAGAGAATAAAAGAAACTAATTATCATTAAAGTAACACTAGAACATATGATGTGCAAGTTGGGGATACTGAATGAAGACAGCAATGGCAGCAGTTGCAAATTGTATGTAAACCAGCAGATGACTTTTTAATTTATTAAGCATTTGCAGTTTATGGAGTACAGAAACCAGTCTGGTAAATACGTAGGCAGAGCAATTTTTTTCCAAGAACACAATAAAAAAATAAAAAAAAATAAAAAATCAATCACCAACTATTTTAGACAATAGCACACATATTAATATATAATGGTTTTATATCATAAATAACAAGTAAAAGTTTGTTATTTGATGTAAGCATGCAGTAGTGTCAATTATTTGAAGTAATTTGCAGAAAGCCTTGCCCGCCAGCACTTATTTTTGTGCTTTTGATACTGACTCAGTTTTACAAGTGTAAACTCAACTGTTTTCAACTGAAAGTCCTTTGAAAATCTGTGAACTTCATTTTGACCTTTCAAGGTCACTCGAAGTCAGAGGCCATGGTGTCAAATGAAAGCCCATATAGGAGTTCCTATATGCTCATAATACTAAACATCCGTCTATCTGCAACCGTTTATGAGTTAAAATGGAAAAAGCTATTATTTTCACAGATGACCTTGAACCCACTGACATTTAATCCCCAACCGTTATGGAGACTATCAAAGCTACCCCATCATGCAGCATATGGTTGGAAGCAGAATCGAAAGATGCACATTTTGTTCTTGGTTTGGAGACAGTTATCTTAACAAAAAAATGATTTGGACATCTCCGATGACCTTGATCTTAACTCTGTCACCCCAAAATTTAATCAGGTAATCAACAGATCATTGCCCACCAACTATGTAAGTTTGAAGTCAATCAGTCTAAACACTAGATTGTTAACTCACAAGACAAGACATTGCTCTCCGAGTCCTCGAAGACCTCTCAGGGAATTCTGCAGCCTCAAGCGAACAAGACAGAAGTATCCTCATGGGATCAACCGATTTGAAACATCCACGCATCGGAAAACCGATTATAGGTATGCATTGCAGAGTCTGTTCAAATAAATTAGGTGCAAAATAACTTCGGCCCAATTTGTGTTCTCTCAGAGGGGAAGAAAAGATGGAACGAGGTGGCGAACTCCATGTTTACTCCTATCAGCACCCTCCTGGCCCGGACTCGCACGAGCACACAGATCACATCTCGCTCTCTCTCCGGAGTCTTTCGCGGTGTTATTTATCACCAGCATCTTTAAAGGTGTTGCGCTCCACTGCGCGTGCTGCAGTGAGCTGTTTGAGAAGCTGACCTTTTAAAGTTCACGTCCTTAAGGAAACTCAAAACCCATTACGGAGAGTCTCACAACAAGTGAAAAGAAGAGGATGAGATGTGAAAAGATGAGTCTTTGCAACATGCATCCGCCAGCCCTGATCAAACCTGGGGCTGAACAGTGTTTACTTGGCGAGAGCTTAGGGGGTGAACAGAGTGGCCCATGGGAGTTTGGCAATAAAGGTGTCACAATTCCCTCGACCCCACAGTACCAGAGATCGTGTGAATCTTCTTTACTGTCATCATCATTGCTGTAAAGTATTGCAGACGCTCCCTAAGTTCATATATGAGGCTTTGCTGGTGCGGGGCTCGACTGCTTATCTCTCTTAATCTGTATTAAATACATCTGAGGGTAATTTAACTGGCTTATAATGAGCTTTGATTTACGAGCTTTTTATTTCCTACGCAGAAAAAATGGCAATAGTAACTTGTAATGAAACATTTACATTTATTTTGGCTTCAACACAAGCAGAATTTGGCCGTTAAACTCCCCCCTCCACCCATACGCGGCATATAAAGTATGAATTATGCATCTCTGTTGGGCAAAGCTGACATTTCTGCGCAAGTCTGGTCACACCTCGAAAAAAGACGAGTAAAAAACATGCGCTGTCAGTGTTGTATATTGCTCCTAGTTAGACTGTCATCTTTAATGGGGAAAAAGGAAAGATTTTCATTACTAATATGAGGTTTTTGTGCACTCAAAGGTAATCCAGTACAACGGACAGGGATTACTGTTTCTAGTACAGAGCCAGGTCAGATGCCGCTTGTGCAGTTTCATTCAATGCCTGTTAAATTGCTGCTTACAGCTGTCTCAATCTCTCAAGAACCGCCCGGCCAAACAACTTTAGAAATGACACTGCCCTTCCATGGGTCCTCAGCAATGAACCCATCAATTCTGAAGTCAATTGGATGAACGGCTTTTGAGATATACAAAGGACAACTATACATAATCACACACAAACTGCACATACAGCACAGAACGATATTCATTATTTTATACTATGATTATCTTAATTATTTTAGTAAAAGTATAAGAAATATATTATTACTAATCTTTTCTTATCTTTGGGGGGGGGGGGGGGGGGGTGAGTAGAAGCTCTGGTGATATCACTTAAGAGAATATAATAATGACCGCAGCCCCTGCTAATATAATGCCAGTGTTTATGGTTGCAGTGCTGTGAGGGCTTTAGTGATTAAACCTATCACTGGCCTCCAGGTGTGTGAGAACGAAGTCCAGGGCCACAGCTCCTCCTCCTGACAGGATGGAGGCTTGTCATTTCTCGCTCCTTTCACATCTGGCATTAGTGCCCAGCAACCAGAAACAAAAGCCAAAATCCATATCTTAACAAAGTGTCAATATATCGTTTGCAGAGTCAGCACTGGCCTGGCATCAGTTCATCAAGCCACGCATGGGTGGAATGGCCTGTAATGTGCACAGCGTATGAGATAAGTCATTCAGGCCACGAGGAGTTTGGTGATTCATGCGTGACTGGGTCGCTGATCTGACTGAGGTATCACAGCTGGGGTGAATGTATCATGAGCAACCCATGAAAAGCAATGTGCATCTCCTTTCTTTTGTCTGGAAGTATTTCACGGTTTCTTACCAGCCAAGACATGCATTATGCTTTCAGCTTGTGGTTTGCATGCTCTGCATATGAATGCTTTCTGTCAAGTTGTATATTCTTACTATAACAATGCAGTTCAAATAGAATAACCACGTACTCTCAAGGAGCGTACTCTTCTGTGGCCTGGCAGAAAAAAAAATCTGTTCAGCGTTTAAACTATTTTGCAAGGACTATCTTGAAGGAAAAAAAACTTCAGGCGGTGAAAATAGTTTCAAAAATGCCATTTTTATAATAAGTATTAAATGTTACTGTTAGCTTTCATCTCAGCCTAGCAGCATAGTTTTTGCTCTTTAAGATTAAGACCAGATACTCGCATCCCCAACCTTAGAACCCGCAAAATAAATTGCTATGTCTTAGGAGGATGGTAAGACAAGAACCAAGGTATTAACCAAGCAGTGACATCGTCAACACAACTGCAGTGATAGTGAAAGATTGCACTCAGTCATTCACAATATTGTGTTCAGTAGCGCAGCTGCCATATGGTTGGAGGGAGAGCCAGATGGTAATGAAAACTAAAAAAAATACAAATTAGACTATTACTTCTGGGCTGCCTTCACCTTGTAAAGACATAATTTTCAGCATTTTTGTTGGACAGTGGCAATAAGCACCTCGACCAGGGTCACGTAGACAATTTGCTGGCGCTACAATAAATGTGTCCTGGTAGAGGACACATGACCATATTATTTTCTAGTTTTTCTGGTATAAATCACAATGGGATCCTTGCGCTGTACGTGGCTTATTGGGGAAGGTGGTGAATTGTGTCATTTGTCTTTTGGCTCATGATCATGTGGTCTGGTAGCCACAGCCAGGACTATAGATGTTCATAACATAACATGAATGGCAAGAACAGGCCTTTTCAGCCCAACTAAGCTTGCCAGTTTCTTTATACTGTTGTGAATATATCCCTTCAGATACTGAATGACTCAATGGTACCTATAGCTTTAAGTCAAGCCTGCTCTTGAAAACCCCCAAGGTCTCTGCCTCAAAAATATGGTCAGGCAAGCTATTAAACATTGAAATTACTCTTTGGGTGAAGAAATATTTCTGAATATCAGTGCTAAATTTATCTTTGCTCAACTTCCATTTGTGACCCCAAGTTCTACTCACAACACTTAGTCGAAGGAACCCTACATAATTCACTTTGTTAATCCCTTTAACATATTTAAAGACCTCAATCAAATCACCCCTGAGTCTCCTTTTCCTAAGAATAAAGAGATTAAGGATCTTCAGCCTCTTCTCGTAGCTTTCATCTTTTACACATGGAATAAGCTTCGTGGCTCTTCTCTGAACTTTCTCTAGAGCCTCTATATCTTTCTTAAAGTATGGTCCCCAGAACTGTACACAATACTCCAGGTGTGGTCTAACAAACGTGTTGTACAGAAGAAGCATCACCTCCTTAGATTTGTACTCAATACTTTTGGCAATGTATCCCAGCATCCGATTAGCTTTTTTAACTGCTATGGCACAATGGCTAGAACCTGTGAAGATTTGGTCAACAATCACTCTCAGATCTTTCTCGTGTGCAGCACATTCCAGTTTTCAACCTCCCATGAAGTAATCCCGTCTAATGTTTTTATTACCTACATGTACAACTTCACAATTTGCTAGATTAAATTTAATTTGCCACATTTCTGCCCAATTCTGGATTCTATCCAAATCCTCCTGAATCACTTTAGTGAACCCTAAACTATTTGCCAAACCCCCCAATTTAGTATCATCTGCAAATTGAACCAATCTTCTCTCAATGTTCCTATCAAGGTCATTAATGTAGATGAGGAACAGCAGGGGTCCCAACACCGATCCCTGGGGGACGCCACTCCCCACGATACCTAGCTCAGATGAGTTACCACTGACCACCACTCTTTGTGTTCTGTCCTGTAACCAGCTTTGAATCCACTTCAGAATACCTCCTGTAACTCCAATGGAGCTCATTTTAAAAATTAGTCTCAGGACCTTTTTATTACAGAAAAATGGTCTAACGGTGATGGAGGGTCAGCCGTGAGAGTTTCACACTGTTGTTAAACATTACTGAAATCACTCAAAACTGTAGGTATCACAGCAGTGGCAAACAATACCAACATTTGAGCATATAAGAATTTATATTCTTGCAAAATAAACATTTAATGTGATTTCACAGTTTCCAAAGTGTTGTAATAGACATAAAAAAGCTTATCTAATTTGCACACAAGCACACAATTTATATATTTCCCTTTAAGTTCTGGGAAATTGAATCTTTCTCAAAAACAAAACATTCTCTAAATCAGAAACCTTACTACTGGGGACAATTGATACAAATCCTGTCTGAAAAAAAAGTGTAAAATGTCATACTACTCACTGTAAATCCTTACTGGTCTCTTCACAGTTCAGCAGCTTGTGTGTGTATTAGGTGTATGTGTGCTGTAATTGGTGCACATCTTGTGCGTCTCTCCCCGCTCAGCTAAATCTCATTACCAGCTCGTTTCCTAATGACAATGACGAGTCTGCAAGCCCTCTAGTTCATGTGCTAGAAGCTGCATTGAAAAGTTGCATTTTTACTGAAATCCCAGTCATATGTATTCAAGTAAAATTTCGTCATCATTTTCCAAGGCAACTAGCAACTTGTGTGACAGCCAAAGTTCCTCAGAAGTCTTGTCATAAGTTTATTCAGATCAGCTTCCAATCCTAATCAAGGTCCAGGATTGGGACTGAGTTCAAGTTAGTTAAATCAATACAGTTCTTTCAACTCCAGTTTTCAAGAACAAGCCTCCCATCCAAATCAGGGCCCAGGGCTGGGTCCGCATTCTTGTTGACCCTTGCAATTATGTTCCCTTAACCCCTTTGCGCAGAAGCCAAATCTTGCTACTTAGGTGTTACCTGATTTAAGGCTTTATAATTCAAGATTGCAGCTTTTCAGACAGAAAAACTCAATTGAGTCTAGACACTCCCATCGTATTTCAGTTTATTTTTATGATTTTGTTGGAGAAAAGGGGCTGCAAACACAAAAACTTTTCATGAAAATTCAACTTTGAATTAGCAAAAAAATAATACTCACAATTGAAAAACTGCTGGGGCTTAAACTATACATTTCTGGAATCATAAACCTCTTGACCACAAGTACAATTCATCTTAAACATTACATTCTAGATTACCCGCTTGCTATGAGCCAAATTAGACAGCTATTCAGGTGTCTCCCCAAAGTCTGAGATCCATCAAAATGGTTCACTGTCAAATCATACATTTATCAAATGTTTAACACAAATTAACCTTTGGGGCATGAAATTCAGCATGAACTAATGATTTTCTGGTTGAGTTTAGCATGAATTTATCAATATCAGTGCTGTTGAACATCATTGGTCACCAGTAACCTCTCCAAACACAAAACATGCCTTTTCTCCATAATGAAGTTAACAATATTGTCCATTTTTCTTCGAAGTGCCCCAAGCATTAAATAAAGTGCTGATTAAACAGCCATAACATTCACGCTGCAATGAAAAGCTAACCGCTCTCACATCCGAGCTCATAACCTTACACCTTATAAGGGTAAAAACTCAGTAACTCAGTAATATCTGAATTCTGAAATATACTTTATTTTAACAGAACAGAAATTTCACTTTCAGAAAAAATCAAACGACATATGCCTCCATATTCAACAGATTGGTGTAATGAATGTACTGAGGGATCTACCGTCGTGCGTGGGCTGCATGCATTTGGAGAAACGAAAACCTCGGCATTCGATGTCTTTAAACGCGGTATAAATTCTACTGCAAAAAGCTATAATGGGGGCTGCCGGGTGGCTCACACGGTTAAGGCACTGCGCTGCAGTGCAGAGGTGATCACCACGTCGCGGGTTCGAACCTCGGCGTACCCACCGCCAGGGGTCGGCAGCTTTTTCAGAGTAGCGCATAATTGGCTATCGCGCTACAGGGTTACAAATTGGGAAGGGACTGCCGGATTTGGGTATTCGATAATAGCTTTGTTCGTTGCTCCAGCGGCTCCTGTTGGCCAGACGGGCGCTCGTCAGGAAGACTCCGGCTTGGTTCATGTCCGGGTATCCTCCGCCCTCGCTCTGAACTTGCGAAGATTCAACCAGCGAGTGTATAAGAATCAGTGGCTGACAGGCACGTGCTTCGGAGGAGAGCCGTGAACTGTCTTCACTATCCTGAGTTGGCAGCAAGGGGTCGCATACGAGCAAGCTTTGTACATAGTTCCCCAATTGGGCATTCCAAATTCGGGTGGGATCGGAGATGCCAAATTTAAAAAAAAAAAAAAAAAAAAAAAAGCTATAATGAGCTAAATGCAAACAGAGTAGAAGTATAACCTGTTTTCTTCATTGATGCCCTCCTCCAGAGACAGATGTATCGGGTAGGAGGAACCCTGCAGTACTGTTTCATTCGGAATAATTCCCATTGACCGCGTCCCTACAACATTTATCTCGTAAATGAAACTGAACACTTCAGGCCAGTTTCGGGTGTCTTTGTTTCTTTGATATCGCATCATTATCAGCTACGCAACCGTGGCCAACATTCGAAGAATTCAACCGACCTTACTTTTACGCTTGGCTTTGTATCCTATTCTTATTGTCCGATCCATGTATTTCAGTTAATGAGGAAAGATTAAGCGCTCGGGAATTGGATAAGAAACGAGTATATCAATACATTGTTACCGGGGAAGCTTCACGAGGGCGTGAACTATAACTGTAGAGTTACGCAGATGAATCTGAGCATATAATTGAGTGACTGGCTATCGACACCAGTACTTGGGTGGATAGAAGGGAGCACTGAATTTGTCAATGGAGGAATCTACGCCTTAATCCATGGGAGGGAACTACGCATATTTTGTGTGTGATGACTGTAATTGACAGTAGAATGTGAGAGAATCAATACAACGTCGGATTTTTTGCTTCACAAAAAGTATTTTTTTAACCACTAATTGGAATACTGTTGGCTTACTGTAGCTAAAATGGTTGCTACAGAGTATTAAGTTTTTTTCTGTCGCAAGTGATAATTTTTTTCAACTACTGGTTCGATACTATGGGCTATATTGACCAGTTTGCACATCAGGCTTAGCTGAGGAGTTTAATTCATGCAACTTCTGAAAAACAGGGATTGGACGGAAGTTCTCCATACTCTAAATTGCGTTTCGGCTCTGCCTGCTTGTGAATATTCAATAGCTGATCCAGGGGTGCCATCTCGTGGTTGAGTGCTGTAACTAAGTGCTTAAATTTGCAGGTCTGTAGACGCGAGCATCTACATCTGCAGAAAGGGGTTAATCCAATTTGTCAGGAACAAGCTTCCAACCCTGATCTGGGTCCACAAATGGGACTGAGTTCCTCTCAAGCAACAATCCCCGACTCTGTGGGCAGTCCAGCTCTGTTAAGTGCTTCAAACATCTGCAGCTCACAGGAAGCCTCTGGCCAACAACAGCAGCTCAATCATTGCCTGCCGCACCAGTGCTGACCCGTTCCTCATTCTCTCTGGGGTCCATCGCTGCCTATCCTCTTTGGTGATTCGTTCCCATCATTACCGTTCTCCTGCCAATAAATTACCAGTTGTATTTCCGGTGTGACTCCGCATTTGATTTCTGGTCTGGACTAGAACAGTAATAATTTTTAATAATATTTTCTTCACCCATAGTTTTAGAGTGGCAGTTATTTTATTTTTGGCCAGGTTCTCACTCTACAGTCAAAGCAAAATAAAAATAAGCCCATTTAAAATGTCCTTGCTCAACCTCAAAATGATTTTTGATTATCTGGGATGCTGGCATTGCAAACTGCGGGAGGCTGAAAACAAAGAGTTCATTTCACAAATTCTATCAATTTCTCAATAAAAATTGAAATAATATACTTAGCAATCGTTTACTATTGAATGTCATTTGTATTGAGGGTCTCAGCAGAAAATATCATGGGTCTTGAGATAGACCAAAGATATTCATGCACCTTGCTGGAGGATAACACGACTACGTCAAAACTGGACGACACTAGTACGCACAGTCTGGAGCCACAGTCAAGATATTTCGTTCTGCTGAGGGTAGATGTAGTCAGCAGCCACTGTAAAGACCGCTGCAGTTGTGGTTAAAAACTCTCAATGCGCCATGGTGATGCAACAGAACTCGCTGGCGCCAAATCAGTGGGAAAGAGCAATGACCAATGAGGAAAGTACACTAACTAAGCAAACTTGTAAACGGTTGATTTACTCTCTCACTCTCTCACTCAGCCACTCACTCGCTCACTCCCTCACTCAGCCACAGACACCCGCAGCTGTACGGCTGGTTAGTGCCGGTCCAAAAAAATGAGTTGCCAGGTCGAAGGAGGATAAGGGTTCTGCCCAAATAGTGTCACAGGAAACCTGCAGCATCCCTGGTTTTTATTGGTTCATAAATGCTGTTCATGCCTGCAGTGCTCTGTCTCTGGGGGAGCATGGGCCATGGTTATTTCAGCTGGGTGAAAATTGCACTTCTGATATGGGGTCTTTCAACTTCAGATCCCTTTATCACTGGAGGAAAGGAGCAGGTGGGAAATAGAAACAATAAATGTCACGCGGCACAAGCACCTTCCTCCCATTTTATGTGTGAAATGCATCATCAGCCCTTGTCTGTGGACAGATGAACAGGGTACAATCAGGTACAGCAGCCCACCTGTCCAAGGATACAGATTTGTGCCTCTCCCTATTTCTCTCTCTCTCTCACACTTTTTAACATAGTATGATTACCAACACGCAGACAGATATATGCACACTCGTGAACATAATAAAAATATATGCAGTAAGCCAAAAAGCAAATGTATCCATAACCATACTGAACGCATATTCACTGATACTAAAAAGAAAAATGTTTTCCCATCGGCTTTAAAAACCTATCTCAAGGAAAATTTAATTGAGCATAGCTTTGGAAAGCACTTTTAAAATATTAAAACATTATTATGATTCTGTAAATTAATGGGCCTTTAAAATAGATGCAGCCAATAGCTCCATAGTGTGTATTAGTCTTCTGCATCCTTGGGTTATTTACTTACATCTAAATTGCCTTTCACCCTTGAAATATGTTTTGAGTGGCAAATTAATATCAAGAGCAGTCACAGTGGGCTTATATCCATGGTGGTAATTTGTGGATGCTGTAAATGTTGCAGTTATGATTAGTTAAATATTGTCTTTCTAATGTGCGCACAATTAATTCTGCTGCGTCTCTGAAATGGGTGTCCGATAGCTATTTTACTGTGTCACCGCCACTGAAGATACCTACTGAGCCCATATGAGTCGTGTTAGTGCTATTCCACCATTGGGAACAAGGCTTTGCTTTTATAATTACTCTGTTGCGGTGTATCCCTCCATTTATTCTCGCTGTAATTATTCCTGGTGAGGAACACAGGAGTTTGTCCCAGCATCCAGTGGGGTAAGAGGATAGATTGCATCCCATACCCTCTGCTAATCTGTTGCAGGCCATGCTTATTCACACACATTATTTCACCCTAGTAATCAACTTTGCTGTTGTGTGGCCAGACGGTCTTTACTCTGGACTCCCAGGTAAACGGAGGGTGGAAAATCGGCGGTTCTCGGCCCTCAAGGATCCGAGTTGATGATCCCTGATTTACAGTCTCCAATTAGCCGAACTTTCATGATTTGGTCTGCGGGAGGAAACCAGATGACCCAGAACAAGTGAAAAAGGGAGCACAGCTCACAAATACCCCCGACCTTTGTGCACTGTAGAGATTATTGTGTGTAACCCCACAAAACAATACCAAAATATGGAAAATGCAGAGGGCTGAAGGTTTCACATGGTCTTTTTGGCTGGCATTAATTCGAGCAACTTCCTGGCTGGCGTGAGTCACAATAGAATGGATATTCTTCTCCGTTCAAAAGAACAGGGCCCAAAAGCGCAACGGTTACAATTAATCTGACTCCATAATACATTTAGAATACCAAATTTAGTTATATCCTCATTAAATATCTGACTCCAAACTAGATTTAAAATTAATAATTTAGGGAAAACATGTGTGGATCTCCAAGTTGATTCTACCTCGAACTCCTAACAGACAACCACCGTCGCTACATTAATGTTCTCGGGTTTTAACACCATGTCCGCATCCTAGGTTCGTTGGTTAGATTAGAGGTTCGAAGTCAGCCATCACCGCAATAGCCTCTTCTGGCATATTTATACAGCGAACCCGGATTTATATACGCCCATGGGTTCCTTAAGGGAAATTTAACAGATAACCGACTTTTTATCCATGGGTTTCCTTAAGGCTAAAACCCCAGAACCAGCAATGCATAAACCCTTTAAGTAGATCATGATTGTCTCTCCAACTTAATAAAACCAATTCCCACACGGGGCCGCTGGCCAGTCGTGCCGCAGTTGGGATTATACCCCTAGGTATCCGCTGCCACGGGGCTAGAAAGAATGTACAAGCGTTAAGAGTCACTGAGACCATGCAAACTGAAAGAAATAACAATAATCACCAGGTTGGCACAAACTTAGATCAACAAATCAACGTTAAGCCAATTACAAGTTACACGCAATGTAGAAAGAGAGAATAAAGTCATACCAGGGAAAAAGGACTCACACGCACATGGGGGGATTGGATCACGTACATGGGGAGAACTCAGATGCCATTCCTTCCCGTTTACCGAGATGGGCTCCGTACGCACAGACCGAGGCACGCGGAGAGAGCTAGCATGCGATTCTCCATAATTAAAAGACTACTCGCACCGCTCTGCACACAGGGAGATCGAAATACGATTCTCCTCGAATGGCTAGAATTGCTTTGTTTTAAGCCAAAACCACACCTTTGATCCAGGCGCATGGCCATAAAGCCCTAGAAGGGGGGGATCTGGCTTTTGGGTTTCCACCATTTGGAGGAGGTAATGGATTCTGACCAATATTTAGGAGTTTCCCAAAGGGAATGAATCATAATTTCAATGGAAATGAAACATACTCCGTTCAACTCCTTGTATTCCCCCGAGAATAACAAGACCAAACAGGATAGGAATATGTACTAATATGATGCAGTTGTCAAGAAAAAGCCTTAAGATGAATTATTATATAGTTTAATTGGATCATAATTATATAAGTGATTTCTTCACAGGATATTGAACATATAAACATATTAAGTTCCCAGAGATTTAGATTAATTTAAACAGATTAATATAATATATAATATAATAAAAATATATATAATATAATAATATATAAGTCCAAAATATGGAAAACAAAAGCAATTTAAAAAAAAAATAACCGTATTTTCACGAAACTTGGCACTGCACCTCTCCATGAATTTTATAATGTATGACTGCAATTTGAAAACAATCTGATGGGCGGTTTTTGAGAAATCGGCCGGACAAATTGGTGCAGACGGGCGGACAGAATTCTTTGGGATATATTCAATTCAATTCAATCTTGATTACAGACACATAAAAACAGGTCCATATCAACATATAATCTGAATTAAATTCAGTGCAGATTTAACATCAG
The DNA here is from genome assembly GCA_029721435.1 of Gymnothorax reevesii. Taxonomy (NCBI): domain Eukaryota; kingdom Metazoa; phylum Chordata; class Actinopteri; order Anguilliformes; family Muraenidae; genus Gymnothorax; species Gymnothorax reevesii. The sequence continues at coordinate 21,816,958 of CM056574.1, read as the reverse complement.
CAACTCTTCAAACAGTTCACATGCAGGCTATCACGCCAATGCTTTCTGAGCCTGGATATATATCAAAAGCAGCTCCTCTTAGGAGTTATACATTAGATGTTTTAAAAGTGCTTCACAGTTAGGTACCTGATAGCTCACAAACATTTCACTGGCTCTATGCCACCTGGGCACCCGATGTAGCGACCTCAGTGCATCACTGTAGGCCACAAAGAGCCGCCGCATACTGCTCTTCCTATAACTACACCACAGCTGAGCTGAATATATGGGTGAGCAGAAGGCTCCAAATAAAAAACATTTTACACTGACAGAACACATACTGAACTTTCGAAGCAGCATGTTTGCCTGGGCATATAGTTTACAGCACTGTCGATATATAGCTCCATCATCAGACCAATCATCAGTGAGAAAATGTCCAAGGTACTTTGTCTCCTGACATGTCATGAGAGGAATATCACACAAATAAAACACAGGAAAAACTAATTTCTTATCCTGTCTACTTCTGACTATCATGACATCGCTCTTCTCAGCATTATATTCAATGTTATAATCATTCCCATACTGTGCGCAGACCTTCAGTAGATGCTGCAGCCCGGAACTACATGGACTAAAGATGACCAGATCGTCAGCGTACATAAGATGATTAATAACAGTGTTTCCAACAAGACAGCCAGTGTTACAGTCCTCCATATACACATCAAAATAGGAGACAGAATTCCACCTTGTCGGACACCATTAGATACATGAAATGGGTAACCACAATTTGATAACCACAATAAACTGGATAAAAGACTATGGGCTTCTTCATTCGGTTCCACAACAGCGTTACCCAATAAAGCTTGTAGTGCGGTGTACGTGGCTGATTCAGCAGGTAGAGTTTGCTTTTTCAAATAAATATTTCTGAAGAATCGCAGTCAAATACCCAGTCTTCTATCTCATTACTCTGACTGCGCCACATTCATCTGGCAGCACAGAATACTTTCGCTGTATAACGTCAAACTGTAAGAACAAAGCTCGCAGACACAAAAGCAACTACAAAGCAAAGCAAACAGGAAGCGCATCAAACTCTGAAATGCAAACGACAAGATGTTGACGGCGTAACAAACGAACGTGTAGCAGCTTCCAGCCGGTATGTATAGTGCGCTGTCTGCTGAGTTTTGTTGACATTTAGTGGAGCTGAAGGCAGCCGAGTGACAGGGTTTTGAATAATAGATTCGCGGATTCATGTTGGTGCTGGAAAAATATGTTCAAATGTGACATCCCCGGGGAGGCTAAGAGCATAGGATCCTATAACATCGCGGTTTGCCATTCAGGCAGCTTTGTGTATAAACAAACCGTGTAGGCGTGCGGTGCATTTTTAATTATCAATATCTCTTACATGCAAATTTGGCCCACAAAATATGTGGCTCTCACACAGAAAACCACACTTTTCAGAATATATTACCATTGAAATACTGAGCCACTGTATAGTTTGGTAACCAAAGCTCAACGTGCTGAATGACATTGAAATTTTCCACGCACAATCAAACTCACAGACAAAATGAGAATGTTTAATTCACATATGAAGGCACTCTGCTGCAGAAAACAGCGGTAAATGAGGTCATAGAAATCCAGGTAATACTTCACATTATAATGATAAACATTATAATGACGGTCATCATCCATCCAATATCTAACCCACTTACTCATGGTCAGTGTCACAGGGGGATGGAATGTATCCCAGCATTCAAGTGGTGGGAATAAAAAAAAAAATACATGAACACAGGAAGGAAGAGCAAGCTGCACACTGACAGACCCTCTACACTGGCAGGGAAATGGTTTGGTTACTGTTCGCTCAATGTTGAACCGTTCAGAGCCATTACACAAAATATAAACAGGTTTGGAACCGAAAAATTTGGAACTAAAAAATTTTATATTTTTCTCGCGAACTGTGATGACATCATTTGACATGGTTATTCTATACAGGTTACAGAATAATAGAGAAGGCAATGGTTTCATTGATGACTCATCTGTTCCGCTAAAAACTGGGGGGGGGGGGATTTAAGAACCAAGATTTAAGAACCTGTTTAGGAACTTAGTACGTCAGGTCCCAGGCCAGTTCAACTCGGACTTTCTCCCTTTGATGTTGCAACCCATTGCACCACAGTGCCACCCATAATATGAAGGAGGAGAGGTTTAATAATAATAATAATCATCATCATTATCATCATCATCAAACTGCAACTTGGTTATTTGAATGTTCTGTTCATGCAAAGTAACAGCAGTGCTACATAATTTGGGTTGTCTTTAGAGGGTTTCTGCTTTGACCCCTCTCTGCCATTTTGTCCTTCATCGCTGAATCCATCCCACAGCTCCTCAGGAACAGCTCCAGCTGTGCACGTGCAGACTGCGTCAATAAAATGAGGGTGTCAGACAAGTAAATAAATCCTGATTAATATTAGGGAGCCGTATTTATTTTTGTGGTTCGAAAGACCATATTGTTCCATGCTACAGGAGGTTAAATTGAATTGAGCGGGCAGAACCAAAGGTCTGTTTTACCACGGCGTCGTCCATCTCTCTGTGTGGGCCTCTGTGCTGTTAGAAATACTGGGCGAGCTGCTCTGTATAATCTCACACTGCGACTTGTGGGAACATTCCTCCTAATTCTTGCCTTGCAGAGCACTAATCTAATAACACCACGGTAATTTATGAACAAATGTGAATCGGAGCGGGTAATGAAAAGGAAATAAAAGAAGAAAACACCGCGGTGATTGCCGTGCCTTGTTGTGAGTGTTTGCACTTCGCTTTGAGGTTTATGCGAAGATCATCAGATATTAACCAATTTTTGGAGAATATGTTTGTATATCTGTCATTAGTCTGCATTAATTTGTTAAGAGCATGTCAACAGGAGGACAGAGGAGAGAAAATTAACGTTAATGTTATTGGGAATTCTGAGCATGCAATGCGTGACAGAAATGCTGTGCAGTTGAGTCTGTGTATTTTCGGAATTTTTTCCCCCACTGGGCATATCAGAGCTCAATCTTTTTCAGAAGTATTAATGCTCCTCACTCCAGCTGACCCTGGACTCATTCAGCTACCATTGCCCCCCCAGCCCCTTTTGTCCCACCCAAACCAAAACTTTTGTTCTAGTCTGGATTGTACCTAATTTTGTATTTCTTTAGCTTTGCAAGCCATGATAAGTTTGCATGCATTTATGCCATCCAGAGCAATGGATATCTGCATTCTGCATTCTTACATTCAACATCAATTGTGTGTGTGTGTGTGTGTGTGTGTGTGTGTGTATCCATGGAGAAGGGTCAACTGATGGTAAAATCAAATTTTGTTTCTAGTCTAATCATCTGCAACCAAATGCTTGCAGATAATGTTGATACTGTGGATGGCTGACTTACTCAACACTACTTCCCTCACAGAGAAGAGGCAGTCAATGAAGATCTCTGTATCCCAAGTGAAGGTGGGTACAAATAGGATAAAACAGCTCTTTCCTCCTCAGAGTGTACAGGCACCATGAGCACTTTGTCCTAAATGGAGGTTCTCTCATATGCTGTTACTTAAATAAGAACACCTGACTTCTTAGAGAAAATATTAGTAGAATTAATCTCTGCTTCAAGCGTCTGTCACCTCTGCCTGCCAATCATACATTATCTTTAAACACATCTGAAATGAAACAGGATGTGAACTCTTTCATTTGCCAACCGCCCACCCCCCTCTTCCATTTCTCCCTCTATTTTATCACTTTTCATCTTTCAGTCACCTTTCAAGGGTCAGCAGCTCTTCTCTTTCAAGGACAGGAGGCGGTGGCGTCCTCGCTGCAAAGGCGTTAGCGACAAAGGAGCAAACGATGAGAGACAAACAGCTCTGGCCATCTGTTACCATTTAAGCACATCTGTATTTCAGCCGCCCCTGCGTGTTTACCGCCACGTCACTCGCTCTGTTTGACGTGCTTTTTCAAGACCATACACGATCCTGAAAGCATTCGAACGGGGGCCAGGACACAACCACTTTACTGGAAAACCAAAACACAGGGAAAACTTTTGGTTTGACCTCCCTGGTATTTATTTGTCAGCCCAAGGTGGGTGTGGTGGAAAATAGAAACTCTCAGAAGGTGTTGGTTGGACCTCCCCAGTGTTCACCAGTCTGTTACCCAGGGGTGATCTAACCCTCCACAGTTGGCACAGAATGGCTGCTGCAGCCCATCTGAACAACTTCATGGACTTAAGTCTTTAAGCTCTTGTCCTCATTTATTATTTTTGAAGAAGCAACAAATAAAAATAACCCCAAATTCCATGTTGAAATCTCTCATGTAGTTTTGCTGAAATATCAGTTGTCCACATGCTTTAAAATTTTGCTGTAGTTGCATCATGGAATGATATACTCACACACAAGCCCACGCACACACACACACACACACGCACACGCACACGCGCACACACACACACTCCCATACAAACTCCCTTCCCCTTCCCTGCCACCAAACATCACAGATGTGTAAAGTCAGCTAGTTCAGGGAGAGATGTGTAAAAGCATTAGTGGAGAGAAGAAAAAAACAGACCCAAACAGAAAGATAACAGGCTAAAGTGCAATGCCCCGGCTGCGTCTGGTAAATCCCTTAATCCATTAATCAAATGAGCAGCTATAACGAGGAAGAAAGTTAGAAAAGGCCCACTTTACCATGTTATTCATCAGCAGACAATATCATGAAGGGATTTTACTTTTTTTATTCGTTTTGGGGGCATGTAGTTTCTCACCTGTCCGTCTGTCCGTCCGTCTGTCTGTCTGTCCGCGCTTTAACATGGCTATAACTTTTGATCGGCTCATGATAGGACTTTGATACTTGGTCTATGCATTGCTTGTGAGAAGGCATTTCAGATGGGGTCATGACTTTTGACCTTCTGACCTTGACCTTGGAGCATGACGTTTGGTCATAAAAACTTTAACATGGGCCATAACTTTTCATTAGCTGGTAATAGGCATTTGATACCTGGCATATGTATAAGGATAAGGTAATGAATGTTGACCTTGTGACCTTGAACTTTAACCTTTGATTGACTCATGACTCATGATAGGCATAGTTAGCATGTGCATGTTATGCACGGGGGCATCAGTGTTTCACAGCCACATCTTGTTTTTAATCTGAACTATGGGAGATGACTCATATTTTATAAAAATGAAACGGGATGTGAAGACCTTTCCCATCTATGGTTCTTCAGTATGTTCCTGCTTTGCTCCCGATGGGAACCTTTGTCACTGCACGGATTTACCCAAATAATAAAAGGACTAAAAGAAGCTTACATTCTGCGAGGTTACGACTGCCCCACGTATAATGACAACAGCATTTATCCCGCTAGTTTGGATTTAAAACACAATCTACAAATAGCATTTGTATGGTGGCCTTGAAGGTCAATCAGCAGAAGCATTTTAAGGGGCTTACAGACTTAGCTCAGGAATAGCCAGCGGAAGAAAAAAGTTCCTGTAGCTTTTAGCGCCCTCACACTTCAGTGCTACTCCAGGGAGAAGGGTGTGTGGACTGAAAGTGGCAAAATCATTTTAAAAACAGCTGAGATAGAAAAGGTTTGTTTTCGAGGGGACACAGCCATCCATATATTCACTCACCATTCCTCACTCTGGCATGAGCAAAAGGGTAACATGCTCATTTTGGGGTCTGACCAATTTACTGGAGGCTGACTGTTTATTGCTTCCGAAAAACTCCCTCGTTTCTCTCTACCACAAGCGCACAAACAGATAATATCACCTTGAGCGCAGTACGAGTCCGTTGCACAGAGGTTTTAAAATTGAAAAAGAAAAAAAGAATCAATCTTTTTTTTCCCACTGCTCGTAAGAACAAAAGCGTGGCTCGAGTTCTGCCTGTTTCAACTAAATTTGCAAGTCAGCCTTTATTGAGAGAATGGAGGGAAAATTGCACTTATTCAGAAGACTGCTATTTTTTTTTGGTCAGGAGACTGAAGTGGGCAGACCCTGAGGGTCTAATCTGTGCCCTCCCGCAATCGCTCTCTCTCAACCTGTGCTTCACCACTTACTGAATAAACCATAAGGAGGCTTTTATATGCGTAAAGCAACAACAAATTAAATCATCATCCTTTCCACCTCCTCAAGGTTACTCTGAATTAAAAATGCCCTCAGTTACTATCTTCAACTGAAAGAATCTTTTTTTTCGCACACCTCCGTTAAACCGATGGTTATTTTAAGCGGAAAAGGCCTCCTAAATGCTAGCTTGTTATTCCATTAAGTAGAGTGCTCACCGTAAAACACGAGAACTCAGATTCAATATTGTGAACACAATGTCCAGTTTCATCAAAAAGAGCCATTGTAACCACACTAGTGGCCGGCACTGGATTTGGTATGGCTTCAATTGGATTTTATACTCCTTCTCATGCCCACTGGTTAGGCAGAGAAGTAGCACTTCAGATGTTTCAGTATATTTGCCACATTTCCTGCCTTCAACACTGGAAAACAAGAGCCATCAGGAGATGGCAAAACCCCCAGACCCCCAGCAAAATCGTAGAACAGTCATTTGTGAAGAATATGTCTCAGACAACATGATATTTTATGAACTATGAATATCTAGTCCAGACATGATCACTATATGCATCATCTTCCCATGGAAAACCTCAGAAAAAGAGCATAAACAAGAGTCATCTGGAGATGACATATCCCCACCCCCACAAATCGTAACTCAGCTTTTATGATGAAGATATCAGAATGCAGAGTATGCATGTGTGAGAAGAGATGTCATGATCACTAGTGGTCACATAAATGGATTCTGTGTTCATGAAAACATCTTGACATAATGGATAATGTGTTTGAGAATTAAGTATAATGAACCTAGATCATATGGTTTGGGAGATTTGCCCCAGGCAAGACAGCCACCCTCAAAGTCAATCTAAGTTCCCTGTCTCCATGAAAACTTCGAAAGAAAAATGAATCAATAAACTGCAAAATAGAAAAAGGCAGATGTACCCGTAGCGGGTAATATATCTGTGAAGTTAGGCGAACCTAGGACACACAGTTTAGGAGATATACTCCGGACAAGACAGCCACTCTCAAAGTCAATCTAAGTTCACTGTTTCCATGGAAAAACTGAAATATTAGATGATGTAGAAGCTTCAAAATAGCAAAAGACACGTCTACTCATAGTGGTTAATATATCTGTGACGTTTGGTGAACCTAGGCCATACGATTTAGGAGATATGCTCCGGACAAGACAGCCACCCTCAAAGTCAAACTAAGTTCACTCTTTCCATGGAAACCTCAAATATTAGATATGTAGAAGTTCAAAATAGCAAAAGACACATCTACTAATAGTGGTTAATATATCTGTGACGTTTGGTGAACCTAGGCCATACGATTTAGGAAATATGCTCCGGACAAGACAGCCACCCTCAAAGTCAATCTTAGTTGACTGTTTCAATGAGAACCTCAAATATTAGATAATGTAGAAGCTTCAAAATAGCAAAAGGCACATCTACTCATAGTGGTTAATATATTTGTGACGTTTGGTGAACCTAGGCCATACGGTTTATGAGATATGCTCCGGACAAGGTAGACACCTTCAAAGTCAATCTAAGTTCCATGTTTCCATGGAAACCGCAAAAATGAAGAAATCAAGAAACCTCAAAATAGTAAAAGGCACATGTACCCATACTGGTTAATATATCTGTGAAGTTTGGGGAACCTAAGATGCATAGTTATGAAGATATGTTCCGGACAAGAAAATGATTACAGACGGACGGACGGACAGACGGACATACTGATGACTACATCCCCCCATCATTTGAATGTCGGGGGGGATAAAAACAAGCAAGAGGATGATGGGGTTTCCAGGATCCTGCAGCCAGCTCAATGGTTAGACTAATTCTCTAAGTAACTCCTCACTTTCAGAGAGTCCACAGCTTTCAGGTCCCGATTCATGGCAGGCATTACATAAATATAATCCACACTGTTATAAACTGAATTAATTTAATAGTTAAATGAACGCATTGTCTCCTTGTTATTCTAACTGTAGGTTGAGTCCTGGTAACTGTGGTTTACAGTTAACATACACGGGACCTCTGTTATAAACTGATTGTAAAATGACAGTTAAAATAACTATAACCAGTTCATAACAGTATAGTAATTATTACTGCCATAAGCAAAAGTTGTTATTGTGTACAACATGTTCCTAGCAGGCATCCTGGAATCTTCGCCGCCTGTAATCTCCACCCCTTTGAAATCATACAGTGTTTTTATGATGGTGGAACTGGGCTAGACTTACAGTCTTGTGCAAATTAATTGGATAAAGCAGGCTGGAGTATTAAAAAAAAAAAAAACAAATATAAGTTTTCAGGCTTTTTATTATTTTTATAGCATCTACATTCAGCACTGGTCGACCCAACTCTCACAAAAGAAAAAAAAAAGATGGAAAGATATGACCGAGAACAGGGGGGATGATGACAGAGAAGGGTGACTCCTTTGAATGTGAATCCTAAATCCTAATTATTCGCAGCTCAGTTGACGTCATACGAATAAATGTCAGGATCGATAGTATAATAGCCCTTCTTCACATTGTCAAACTTAATTTCATTGTCTAAATGAAGGTTATCAGAAAAGAGACTTCCTATTAGACTGGTTATTAGAATCACTGACAAAATAATCAACCCCTAATGAGTGCCTCTTTACATATATAACTTCTAGGACACAAATGAAAAGAGAATGTAGGCGGTTAGTTGAAGGTAGCTTATATCCACTTTATTCCATCCATCCTCTATACCCGCTCATTCCTCACCAGGGTCATGGGGGAGCTGGAGCCTATCCAGGCTGACTACAGGCGAAAGGCAGGAACCCACCCTGGACAGCTCACCAATTCATCACAGGGCGCACACACCATTCGCTCTCACACTCATACCTAAGGGCAATTTAGCATCTCCAATTAGCCTGATATGCATGTCTTTGGACTGTGGGAGGAAACTAGAGCACCCAGAGGAAACCCACGCGAACACGGGGGGGACATGCAAACTCCACACAGAAAGGCCTCAGGCCGGATTCGCACTCACAACCTTCTTGCTGTGAGGTGGCAATGCTTACCACTGCGCCACTGTGCCACCCTATCCACTTTTTTGTCCTACAATAATAACGAAATTGTGGTCACACTTTGCATGAAGAGTCATTCATAAAGGCATCATACAGCACATGTAATTCCTTCATAAATGAGACATAATGGCTTTATAAATCTTACATTAGCAAATGTCATGTCTCGTAAAGGGTGAAATAGCACATACTTATTCAGCATGTGATGCCAGATGTTACAATGACAATGTCACTTAGCTGACAATGTCACTCTTTATAGCATTTAGCAACTAGTTAAGTAAAATTGTCAGTTATATCACATTATGAGGACATCATACTGCATGTATAATGCAGACATAAAGTCATTATGAGCACTTCATCTACAGTGTGACCGAAAAGGTTGTAGTTCTATCATGCTCTACTTGTACTTCACATGAAATTTCAGGGTTTCAGCGGGTTGGAATTGAACACAGGGAACACAGCTTCAAGGTATCACTGACCTGGCTGACAGTGGGCCAAATATGCCGTGTCCAGGCACACAAAAGTCACCAGGAGAATGCATTATTCACAAACTCCATGAGGTTTCTGTGTGGTTTTTTGCCGTCAATAAAGCTGTCAATACTATAGATCGTTGCAAACTTCCTCCAAGGTCTGCTGGCTGATTTGACTTATCCTTGAAAATGGGTTTTACAATGATGAGTTCTTTTTCCTCTCTCTCTCTCTCTCTCTCTCTCTCTGCAGCTGTCTTTATACACTTGCTTCATTGACAAAGAAATGTCTGAATTCATAGAAAGTATAGATTTTGGGAAGATATAAAACAACCCTAATTCCCAAATAGTTGGAACAAAGTGTAAATTGTGAATAAAATCAAAACGCAATGACTTTCAAATCACACCAACCATTATTTTATTCACAACAGAACAGAGATAACATAGCCAATGTTGAAACTGAGAAATTTTACTATTTTATCCACAAAATGAGCTCATTTCAAATTTGATGGCTGCTACAGGTCTTAAAAAAGTTGGGACGTGGGCCTGTTTACCATGGTGTTGCATTCCCTCTTGTTTTTAACACAGAGTGGAGGTGTCTGGGCATTGAGGAGACAGGTGTCTTGAGTTTAGCCATTGAAATTTAATCCCACTCTTGTTTACTTCAGGCTTCTAGCTGCTGGAGAGTTTTGGGTCTCCTTTGACAGACTTTTAGTTTAATTATGCCCCAAATTTCCTCAATAGGTGAAAGATCGGGACTGCAGGCAGGCCATTTCAGCACACAGACTCTTCTACTACGAAGCCATGCTGTGGTAATAGCTGCAGTATGTGGTTTTGCATTGTCCTGCTGGAATACACAAGGCCTTCTCTGGAACAGATGTCATCTGGAGGGGAGCACATGTTGTCCAAAAATCTTTATATACCTTTCAGCATTCATGGTGCTTTTTAAAACATGCAAGTGTCCCACACCATATGCACTAATGCATCCCAATACCATTAGAGATTCTGGCTTTTGAACTGAATGCTGATAACAGGAGGGGTGGTCTTTCTCCTCTTTAGCCCGGAGGACTCGATGCCCATGATTTCCAACAAGAATGTGAAATTTGGACTCATCTGACCACAGGAAACTTTGCCACTCTGCTAAAGTCCATTTTAAATGAGCCTTGGCCTACAGAACACAGTGGCGCTTCTGGATCATGATCAACAATGGCTTCCTTTTTGCATGATAAGAGTTTTTGGTGGCATCTGTGGATGGCACGGCAGACTGTGTTTACAGACAGCGGTTTCTTGAAGTATTTCTGGGCCCATTTAGTAATGTAAATGACAGAATCGTGCCGGTGAGTGATGCAGTGACGTCTGAGGGTCCGAAGATCACGGGGATCCAGTAAAGGTCTTCGGCCTTGTCCATTACGCACAGAGATTTTTCCAGTTTTTCTGAATCTTTTGATGATGTTAAGCACTGTCGATGATGAGACCTTCAATGCCTTTGCAATTTGACGTTGCAGAAAATTGTTTTTAAAGTATTCCACAATTTTTTTACGCAAGCCTTCACAGGCTGGAGAGCCTCTGACCATCTTTACTTCTGAGAGACTCAGCCTCTCTAAGACATCCCTTTTATAGCCAATCTTGTTACACACCTGATGCCAGTTAACTTAATTACTTGCTAAATGTGCTTTCAGTTGGTTCTTATATTAATTGCTTTTTCAGCCCTTTTTTTGCCTGTGTCCCAACTTTCTTGAGACCTGTTGCAGCCAGAAAATTTGAAATAACCTCATTTTGTGGATAAAAACGTTTCTCAGTAAATTTCTCAGTTTCTATATTTTAAATGTTATCTATGTTCTATTGTAAATAACATATTGGCTCATGTGATCTGAAAGTCATTGCATTTTGATTTTATTCACAACTTACACTTTGTCCCAACAATTTCAGAATTGGGGTTGTACAAGTCTTGCATGTTAATACACTGTGTAATTCAAGGGACATGTTGTCAACCCATAGCCCCACCCAAAATTGTACCCCGCCATGCCCCCAACCTGACTGCTGCAGTTTATTGGTGGGGGGTGTACTTCCTCCTCTTCATCTTAATAGCTTGTGATAATCTACAAGGGCCATTCAATTGCGCAGGATGCTATCAGAACAGAGCTAGTTTCTAATCAGGCAGAGTGCCTGCAGGGCTGCCATTATCTTGCCTTTAAATCTCCGAAGTGTTTCCTTGGTGAGGTGATAATTGAGTACAAGCTTCAGACAGAGTCACTAAGGTGCAAGCCACAAGGAGCTTTGGGCCTTCGTTGGACCTGTGTCTACTTTGCAAAGATACATTTTTTTTTTAAATTTAAATATAATAACAGTTACTGATAAGTACCTGACATGACTAAAGCTTTCTCGGGGAGATTATTAGAATCTCAACTGACTTTAGAAAAGAAATAATTTATTTCTGTGTATGACTACTAGGGAATAACAAGCAAGCCAGAATATGCAAGCACTTGATAATAGGGGAGAATTGCAATTCAGCTTTTAAGGTGCACCTCCTCTCATGGTGCTTTTCAACTTACTGGTGCAGTTCGGTACGCTACGCATTTAAGTTCCCCTAACTGGTTTTCCATTGGAAATAAAAACTATGCAGACCACTGATTCGTCAGACGGAATTCGCACTAAATTGTCACTTAGCGTGACAATAGACTCCATGCACAAGCAACCAAAGTATTTTTAAAACTTTTCATGGCTAATTTCTGAGGCTTGTTTTTTTTTTTTTTGATTAAAAGAAAAAAGAAATTAACATACTGGGCCTCATGCAGCAACATTCTCTTAAATTTCTCTTATAGTTTCTCTTATTTTTTTTTTGCTAAGAGGAAAAAATAAGAGAAATAAACCCTGGATGCACCATCCAAATCTGCTCTTACCCATGTGTGCTGAATGTTGAATCCCACTTGATCGTGATTTGAAAGCACGTAGCCGGTTGTTTTAAATGAGCATATATGACACCCACTAAACACATATAAGGGCAGGTGACGTGCCGTGTGCAAAGAGCCGACTGCTCGTGGCAATCCAGGGCACTTTCACACATGCTATGATTGTTCCCTGCGGTGGCATAGTTCGATTGTCCCCCCTCCCCTCTCCCCCCCGCTGGTCAGCTTTCACACTCGTAATATCGTACCGTACCCGAGTACTCGTGCATGTATGTCAAAATTCCATACAGCGCGTTGTAGTATGCACCTAGGTGGTTTTAAATGGGGAACGATTTTAAAAGGAGGCCTCAATACATTTTGGGGGGTTTATTATTGAGAACAGGGTTTAGAATATTAATATTGAATATTAATTTCGCAAATGCATGTGCTGCACATGGCCTCGCAACCTGTGTCATCTGTAACATGGATTTCCACATATAGCTGCACGAAAAATTAAACTTGAAATTTTCTTGACTGAATGCATGATGTTTTTACACATCCAAATCTTTTTCTGGGTACCCTGACATCAAGGTAAGCCGAATATGTACCGATTGTATTCGATATTGGTGGATGTTGCACACGGAATTCTTTTGCCCTTGCATTTTTGGCCGATTATGCTGTCTGCTGCCTCATATCAGGAACATTTACCTCATAACTTGAGCTGCGGGACTTTCACTGAGTCGCGCACTTAGAAATATCGCAGCCACATTTTCTTTAGTTTGTCACAGCACTGATCTTCTGTGTTAACCACGCGACTGTAACTACTCGCAGATTATTCTATAAATCCCCCAATTTTTTCGTGCAGTATCCAGTTGTGATTGTATGTTTTCTTCCGCCTACAATTCTAGCAAGCATTGAATTTCTTCATTTGAATGCAGATATCTTTTCACCACTGAATTTGTTAGAACATGAGAGCCGTAACACATAGCAGTAATCTTTCGTGCTGAAGTTTGGTTTTTTTCACATTTGGTTCAAGTAGCCATTCATCTGTCCCAGCAAACAGATCTGCACGAACTCTGAAAACGCTCTCTGTGCAAGGCCTGGATGGCCAAAGCGTCCAACAGCAATAAATAAGCCGTTCAGAAGCAGAAGGCATGCAAGTATCTTCGGGTCTTTATAGCTGAGTCCTAATTAGGATCAACTGGCGAAACTCTTTAGCCCAAGAATTAAATTTAAAAGAAATTATGATTTCTCAAAAACATAAAACAATCAAAATTTGATTATATGATGCATTTTTAATGTTTAGGCTTTAAAACTTGTGATTCCGTGCATTGGACAAACTATTTGTGGACAGAGATAACGGTTTTCTGTTTTCTCTTATCTTGGTAAGAGTGCTCCTGACCACTTGTACAATTTTTTATTACTTAATTGAAGAGCAAAAGTAAAAACACTGATGCATCCCAGAAATCAATTGATAAGTACAAAATAAGAAAAAATCGGGGAAAGGAACAAAAATAAGAGAAAACGTGTTCTTATATCGCTTCTTGCATGAGGCCTATTGTCTCGGCTGTGGATGATACTTGCACGCTACCTCCTTCCACAAAAACCCTCTGATAAAACCCTGAGAATATATATTTACTTTTGGAGAACACTTATACTTGACGGAAAATAAAATTAAAGCTGAATTATCAATGAGGATGTTTGTTTCTGAGCTTAGATATGAATTCTATGTGGAAAATGTCTTATTTTCGGGGATTCAGGGCAATCAATTTGGCAGTAATGAACCTAAAAATATCACATTTCACACCGCAACACATTTTCAGAGCAATACCCACCAGACTTTAAATGGCTTGATCAATGTTAACTGAGTTGGCGGCTCCACTTCAGGAACTTCATGCCTGAAACAAAGAGAGAAAGGAAAGTCCATCCAACAGGTGCTGTGAGGCAGCCTCTTGGAGTATGGAAAGACTGCCCACCACAGGTATTAATAAAGGAGTAACACTTTACAATAAGGGTAAGTTAATTTACATTAGGTACTGCAGTAATATGCATTAACTAACATTTAAATAACAGTTAACTGATGTGACTAGTAATCATTTACTAATGCTATTCATGTTAACTAAGGCATTAATTTATACCTTATTGTATAGTTAAATGGATTTAGATGTAACTGAAAGGTTACTTCTGGTATAATTTCAATTTCACCACAAGGATGAGAAAGAGCATTAGTGCTGGGTCAGTTATAGTTGCATAATGCTTATGCAGCACACTCATGTATAAGTTAACTGTTAACTGGTACTTAATGTTTATTACTGCATTAGTAAGTGTTAATTAATCTAGTGTAAAGTGTTACCAGTGAAGCTGATCCGTATATTTCAGAGTGAAATGCTCAAATGAGCCCCTTTTCAAAGGCAGAGAATCCTTATGCTGTACAATAAGCTGAATCATAGTCACTTCCACTAAAAAACATTGTGTGGGCTAAAGCAGTGTTGTAATGACATCCTTGCCAAGACATTACCTTGGCAGTGCAAGAGAGCTGGATTTGCAAGTAAACATCAAATTAAATCTGGCACTCAAGGTTGGGTGGGTTTAGCCACTGATTAGAAGCACTGGCCCGGATTTTCTCCTGGGCGGGGCTCTTTGGACTCTGGAGGGCGAAGCACCTCCTCTAGGCACAAGGTGTCTTTATTCACCTCAAGGTGGAAGAACTGTTACTTCAGTTAAGCGGACCTAATTCCATCCCCCACCACTCCGGCACCCGCCAAAAAGGTGTGTCTCAGTGTTATGGAAATGATAACACACACACATGCACAGACACACATACACACACACGCACGCACACACACACACACACACGCGCGCACACACACACACACACACACACACACACACACACAAGTATGCACACACACGCCTGCACACTTTGTCCTGATGATCAGCATAAACAGAACATGCTTCACCCTAATGCTAAGCTTAACCTCACCCTAAACTTAAAACTTGCCCGAACCTTAAACCCTAACCCTATAACAGGGGTCCCTAATCTTTCTCAGAAAGGGCCGGTGTGGGTGCTGGCTTTCATTGCAACCAAGGAGCTACACACCTAATGGTACTAATCAAGCTTATTAGCAAAGAGACCAGGGGTCGATTAGTAGTATCAGTTGTGTAATTGCTTGGTTGCAATGAAAGCCTGCACCCACACCGGCCCTTTCTGGGAAAGACTGGGGACCCCAGCCCTTAAATAACTCCAAAAAAGGGACCAAAAAAAGTTAAGATGAAGGAATCCGTTCAGAATACATGCCCTCACACAGGCTAGCACACACACACTCACACACAGACACACACAAATTTGACGAGCCCCATGACTGAAGTACAAAAGGGGATGTGTGTCTTTATTGCTTTGTAATATAAGGATACTTCTGGCTTGAAAGACCTTGACAGTACAAAAGGTTAAAGCACAGGGAAGATTGACATTTGACTCATGTCAACTAAAAAAGCAAAAAGCAAAACCAAGTCTCAGAATAATCCTCTCATGTAATTAAACAAAGCAATACATTTAAAAAATATCACTTAGGAAAAGCCTATTTCCAGGATTAGCAGTGACATGTTAATGTATTTAAGCCTATTTCTCTATCAAAGTGACATGGTTTCTGTCCCAAAGGTTTGAGTCACAACAATTTTCTTGGTTTTTGACTCTCGACATCCTGCACATTTCTCAGATTTCACTCACAGCCTCAATAATGGTTTTTCTGCATTTTCTTCTCTCAAAAAGAACAAACCTAAATAATCAAATTTGGTTCTATGAAAGTCAGTGAGGTATTGCTCGTCAGGTGAAGAGAGACCCAGTTTGGAGGGACAGGTTTGGGTGTTGGGGGGTGATGTTGCTGCATCAGAGTTGCAAACTGCCCACATGCAAAATCATTCACATTCATATGTATTTCCATAGGGCTCGCAGTTGATTGAGACACCCCTGGCCAGACTTGCTATTCTGGATTAGTTAACCGTTGCAGCTGACAGGACGTAGCTGAGTGCATATATATATATATATATATACACACAACGTATATACAGTACCAGTCAAAAGTTTGGACACACTTTGCTAATGTCACAGCGCTCTGTTTTTAGAGAAATTTGAATGGCTTAAGTTCTCTATAATCTCAAACGGAAGCTGGTAGGAGGTAAACAGTCAAACTTTAAAATATTTTACTTGTTTGAATAGTGTCCAAAATTTTAGAATTCTCAAAGAAGCCATATTTTGCAAAGTTATCAGACAAACAAGCTCTTTCCATTTTCCCGCAGCCAAATTAAAGACAAGTTGTTTTGGAACTTACTGGGCAAATAAGTGATTAAAAACAAACCACAAGTGCAGCACATCTTTGGGAACTTAGACGGCTGCTCAGCAGCAAACTCATTATAGCCATATAACTGCTCTTGTTAAAAAAAAAAAAAAGTGAGATGCTCTATAAATATGACAGAAAATGCTGGTTACTTTGGTGGACTTAAAAATTAGATCTCTCTTTTTTTGAAAAATAAACGGTACCAGTGTCTTTATTTAACATGTCTTGTAAGAAAGAAAAAAATAAATAAATAAAATTATATATATATATATATATATATATATATATACTGTATATATATATATATATTTACAGAGGTACACTCACACACACATATGCTGATATTTGAACCCTTACATTCCCATCCCCATGTTTTACCCCTCACCCTTCTAAGTGCAAAGTCATAATGCGGCCACAATCTCGTGTTTACCAAATCTCTCATTCCTATTAAAAATGGTGGTGAAAGCAGCAAGAAAATTTGAAGTGCAGTATTGTGATTGACTAAATTAAATTCTGCGTAAATATGGCACATCACTGTCTGACCTCTTTCATGCATTCTTGTGCAGGGAATAATTGTTACTATTATGCAGGGCGGGAACGGAAGAAGTGCCAAGATCTGATGTTAGTCTGCTGGATAATTCAGTCTCTGCTACACACAAGGGTCCTCGCAGGTCACGAAATGTGAAATTCGTTGACTCCCAGCTGCCTTGTGTTGTTACTGGCCAGCTGGCGTGACAGTAATTGACCCAGTGGCTTGCAAGTCTGTCTTTGTTGACGGCCACATATCGGCAAAGCGGACTGCCCAACGGCCGCCCACTGAGATGGGTCAGAGCAACGAGTTTGTCCGCCTCGATCAGCGTTAAAGAGCACCGTCTGTGGAATGACAGTGGAAACTTTACGCTGCAATTCAGCAGCGTGTTGTGTGGGCTCCCTCATCTGCATTACTCAGCATTTTTGACACATAATCTTCAGTGTTTGAAAATGATTCACAGTCCTCTCAGTTGTTCCAATTTTTATCTCACTGAGAGGATATTTATTCAGTCAAATAAATGTTCACAGACTAATTTTTAATATGCCACGTACTGCTTCCTCATTTTTTTCTTGACTTAAAATATTATCTCCAGTGTCTCAATTTGGGTCAGACATTTTGTATTCGTCTGTCTCATGCAGCGGTCCCTCTCCCAGAGAATCAGACCTCAGCCTTCTGATCGACGCATGACAAACACAGTCATACACCGCCGTTTAAAAAAGCACAATATAGCCAAATGCTAAAGCTGTTTTGCATAATGAAGGTTCTTCAAAAATAACTAAAATAATCCGAGCATGTTCCTCCAGGCTCAGGTTGAGAAAAAGTTAAATGAAGCATAAGCTTAGGCAATTTATTAAATGCACTGAAATACGAATTAGAGTAATACACTTTGCAATATACAATGTATGAGTGTCAACACAAATATACCCTTCAAGGGAGGTAATGGGAGAGGGCTTGTGCACAGATGTGCTGGTGATTATCAAAAACATACACACCTGAGCGCACACACACACACACATGCACCACACACAAACACGCATACGTGCATTTACACAGACACACACACTGGCCTATACAAACACAGTATATGCATACATGCACACACATATGCTACGCACACACACCCGCATACCCACATGCACAAGACACGCACACCAGCACGTACAAACACAGTATATGCATACATGCTGTAATGTGAATATAGGCCACTAGATGGCAGTATTTACCTTTTTTTGTTAAGCTCAGACTGGAGTCATGTTTAGACATTTCCTGGACATGTCTGGGGCAAGTCTCAGAAAATTAAAAAAAAGAGGTCTAAATGTGGGTGGGGTCTGCAAAAGAGTATATAAGGAAAAGAATTGAGACAGTAAAGTAGTAGGAGAAATTGCAAGAAGATGACCAGACCTGCCATTCTGTTCAAGACCTGTGACGTTTCTTTTGTGGATTTCTTTGCCTGTGTTTGAGCATTTTCTTCATCCAGGACATCACCAAGCCACCCCACCAAAAAGGGACTGTAATTATTTCTGTTTTTTCTTATTTATCAATCTTGGTCTTTAGTTGTAGGTTGTTATTAGTCTTTGTCTTTGTTAAAAATTAAATGTGTTTTAGTTGTTAAAACTGTGTTTGTCATCCCTTGCTGTTGCTGTTGTGTTATAAATGTAATAACAAATTGGGGCCATAACAATGCACACACACTAACACACACATGCACACACACACACATACGTGCATTTACATAGACACACTGGCACATACAAACACAGTATATGCATACATGCACACATATATGCTACGCACACACACCCGCATACCCACATGCACAAGACACGCACACCAGCAAGTACAAACACAGTATGTGCATACATGCACACACACTAACACACATATGCTATGCACACACACACACACACACTTTCACACACACATACCCAAACAGGCAGATACATGCACAAACAGACACACACATGCATACAGGGTGTGTTCTGGTTTTCATTCAACATATTTCCAGATTGTGAGGTTCCCCCATCCTCTAGCAATTGGAGAGAGACAGATTCTTCAGACAATTAGGCTTTATTGTGGCATGTTGATAAATATAAAGCCGAGTTCCTTTTGAGCAAGAAGAACTGATTGCCCAACTTTCACACCCAGGTCTTATACCCTTATCACCGGAACTATCTTTCAAATATGGTTTTTCCGCTTCTCATTCTCGAACTGCAATTGGACAGGCAACCCAAAACTCTGTGAGCCAATCCTTCAGGAATTCAAAGAAAAGACGCATGCGCATCACTTCAAAGGAGTGGAAACTTCCAGGCAAGACATTTACTGACATGTACACAGGCAAGAGATGAACATGATATACAGACAAAGGAATAGTTTCAAGTGGCTGAATTTGATAAACGTAGATAGATAAATTATTACAAATGACTCAATTGATTATGTTTTCAGTAGCAACTAATGATTTTACTGAACAAATATTGATCAAAGCTACAGAAATCAAACACATCCTCTGATTATGTTTTTTGAATCAACTAAACAGAAGCCTGCTCACTAATCAAAGCTACAGAAGCATGTTGCTTATGTGTGTGAGCTGCTCATGCATGTGTGAACTGAATTGCTTGTATGTGTGTGTCTGTCTGTGTGTGAACTGCTTGTATATATGTTTGTCTGTGTGTTTTATGTGTATGTGTCTGTGTGTTTGCACTGCTCATCCCCTCCCTATCCGTATGTGAACTACTTGTATATGTGTGTGTGTGTGTGTGTGCGTGTGTGTGTGTTACTGCTGCCTACATAATATGGTTATTAATTATGATTATTGATGGCTAAATATAATCTAAATCTAATTGTTAGTTTATTGATTATCAGTATGAGTAATGAATGAATAATGATAATAAATAAATAATCAGTATTAGTGAATATAATGAATGAGTAATAGTAAATATAATGAATAATGCTGAAATATAATCCTAAACACATGCGTACACACACAGAAACACACATGGACATGCACACATTCACACACTCACGCACATTGTTATAAACTGGCGCCTTTTTTGCCAGTTATTTTAAATGTAATTTTACAATCAGTTTATAACAGAGGTTCCGTGCATGTTAACTGTAAACCACAGTTAAATGCGCACAGGACTCAACTTACTGTTAAAATATCAAGGAGATAATGCGTTAATTTTTTGAATTCAGTCAGCTTATAACAGTGCAGACACACCCATACACCACTGCACCGTGCTAGCATGCAGACGCGCTCAGATACACACGGGTGCCTGCACACACACTGTATTTTGATTTGCATATAACAAAGAACTAAATGAGGACAAGATACTTGGTTAAACATTTCATTTCCCGCCAGCCTGGTATCAGTCTATACAGTAACTGTGTCCTGCTGCGCCTGCAGGGATCTTTAGGGGAAAAAGGCTGTTATGCTTCTACACCTGTTATACTGAAAAAAATCAATTAACCGAGCATCAGTTGTGGAAGGAAAGTGTACTCAACTGAACTACCAGGGGCAGCAGCCATAGTGCCCTATCCGGGTCTGGCATCAGCCTTCATTACCTGCCTACATTTCACTGTCATTACTTTATGCAAATAGGCTCAGGAAAGGGCATATCACAAGTGCCACAAGGATAATAGCAATTTCTCGATCATACAGTTTTTTTCAATTGTTTACATGCAATTTTGAAAACAGGGCTCCTTTTTTCAAAATATTCTCACAATTATCCAAACACCAGGCTCAATTTGCATAACTCCTAGATTGTTTGCAAAATGACACACTTCAGTCAAAATATATACACATATTTTAAAAACATACACATATTTATAAAAATGCAGTTTAGTTTTCATCTCACGAACACAGTCTTCAAATGATCAGACACTATTGCAGTCAGTTACACACTACTGTGATCAATACAAAACACATTTGTAAAAAACCATATTTTAGGAAATAGCATGTGCTAGACTTTTTTGTCAGACATTTTTATGAAAGGGATAATTTAGATGACAAAAAGATATTGACAAACCCACAACATTCTTCATGATTACTTTGAGGTATACAGAGAAAGTACACAAATACTATAAACTTACCAAGCACTACACAACACTGATGCTGCAGACTGAAAATATTTATTTCTTAGTAACAGATCAATCAACAATGAAAATCAGAACAAAATAGTTTTTCTTACTGTAAAGTATAGACAAATAAGAATCTATAGCCAAATAAAAATTACTGCATGAAGTACAAACACTTACAGACACTCTGAAGAAAAACTAAAGCAACAAGAATAATACTGAAACTCTAATTATTATCTCTCCGTCTGGCTGGATCAGGCCATAGTATTTCATCGACATCACAGGCTATGTCTTGATTGGCAAGGCACCTTTGGAGGAATCGCCTTGTGTGACGAATCCACCCCTGCACAGAAGCTGCTTCGATTAGATCACAGGCCTGCTCCATGGCCTGAATGAGGGGCAAACGGTCGTAGGGCCGAAGGTCGTATACCATCCACCGCCATGCGGAAAAAAACTCCTCTATTGGGTTAAGGGGGGTGGTGGAAGGTATAAGACTGCAAATTGAGGGTGCTCATGGAGCCAATTCTGGACCAGAGCAGATCGATGGAACGATACATTGTCCCAAACGACAATGTACTGCATGTGGTCCACTTGGTTTAATGCTGTGATGATGTTGTGTAATCTGTATTAGATTGGCATTATAGGGTCCCAGATTCGCATGGCGGTGGAGGACCCCATTTTGGGTAATGGCGGCACAAAGGGTGATGTTACCCCCTCGCTGCCCTGGCACATTGGTGATTGCCCTGTGTCCAATTACATTTCTCCCTCTTCTTCTAGTTTTTGCAAGGTTAAATCCAGCCTCATCAACATATATAAATTCACGTTAGATTTCTTCAGCATCTATTTGCAAGACTCTTCGAAACACAGTAAAAAATAATTGGACGCTGTTCAATATCTACTGCACAGTAATTTTTCATGAAAAAGGTTGTGCGCAGTGCACAATACCACACCATAGTAAGGTGAACAACACATACCTCTACATACTCATGATGCAGATGTTTCACTCTCTCTGAATTTCTTTCAAATGGTACTCAATACAGTTGCTTCATTTGTACTTGATTTTTTTTGAGGATTCGACCTAATGTTGACAGAGAGACTTGATTGATGTTATTGAAAATATTGTGATCATTGATGACATTGGCTTTGATTTCTCTCAGTCTGATGCAATTGTCGGCCAAAACCATGTTTACACTGGCTGTCTCTTAGTGCCCGAGTGAACATGGGGCTCCGTCCACCTTGGTGTCCTCGACCCTCAATCCTACGTAGACAAAAACACGTCACAGGAAAGGATATCAAAAGTAATGACAAGTAGAGTAAGCTGCAGTTTCAACATATTGTGCGGTTAGTTTACCTGTTTTCTCGACGAAATGTTCAAATTACTGTCGCTACAGTATTTCTGCTTAGATTTGACTGAACATTTAGTCCTGCTTCCCTCAGAGTCAGTCCATGGTTGATAACGTGGTCAATAAGTGTTGCACGGATTTCTTGAGTTAAATTTGGTCCACGTCTTCTTTGTTCAGGTTCTATCACTTCTTCAGGTCCCTCTCTACCTCTACCACGGCCTCTTCCTCTACCTCCTTCTTCTCCTTTTCCTCTATTTACTTCTCCTCTTCCTCTCCCTCTACCTTCTTCTTCTCCTCTTTGCGCTCCCCCTCTCATTCTCACTCTTCTTCTTCTAACTCCTTCCATTTTTGTTGAAGACAGGTGAACTCACCTGCTGCCTTTTATAGCACCTACCCGAGTTTTGTGTTTTCAATTAAGCACATGTGTGCTTCCACACCTGGTGGATGTGATTATCCAGTTCGTTCATTAGTGTGGTCATTGGCAAGCCGGTGCTTTTTAATGAGAAGGAAGTAACCTCACAATCCTTATCTGTGTCTAAGGTGTGAAAATGTGTGTAGAGTTTTGCAAATTACTGTGTGTAATGTTTTCCAGAAGTGTGAAGCTGAGTCTGTGCTTATTGTTGTGCAGCTCTGGACAGGTGTTTTGCTTCTTGAGTGTAAAGATCTGTTAACTGTGTGAACATTTTCATTTTAGTCTGTAAACAACTGTAAAAAACTGTAATAAGCATGTTTTTATTTTTCATTTTATCTTCAGGCTACTTTAAACCTGATGGCAGTGAAGACTATTTTGAAGCGAGACAACGTGTAAACAGGTGCTATGGCTTGCAATGGGAGGAAAGAAACTTATCGGATGTTAAGAAACCTTCTTTGGCAAGTTATTATTGCTTGATGATCAAGATGACATTGAACTTTTCTCTCATAATTTGCTTTTAGTTCAGAAAATTTTTTTTTGAAATTGCCTATTTTGTTGCGTAAAACTTGGAAGCACAAATATTTTGACATATCCAGAGAACATGCCACTCAGCTAAAATCAGATTTATTTCTCATCCTATCATGAGATATTCTAATATATTCAGCCATTCCAAGAAATATAGAAGAGTCCAAAATCATATTATTCAAGCAGTATCACCCATCACTCAGTGCTTCATTTTTCAGTCACTACTAATCCTTCACCATTATTTGTTTACCAAATGACAATGATATTCATACTTTGTGGAGTGACAGGCAATTTTCCCATAAATGCTCTCAGTTCAGCACTTTCCAAAATTCAGTAATAGGCATGAGTAAATACAACATTTATTTATTTACTTATTTATTGTCCTGAGGCAAATTCACATTTAAAAGTAAACACAGTCATACATATGACATGTGGATTTGCCAAATAGGCACAGAATAGGATGTGATATAGCGGAGCACGGCAATCAGTGCATAAACGTCTCCTGTAGGCTGATCTGATGTCAAGTTCAAAATACCGCACATTTTAGTCATTTTAGAAATATGGCACATTTTAGTTATTTTCTTGAGAGCCATCCCAGCAAACTATTTGCTCACCCATGGTTAATCAATGTGCCTGTAATCCATAACGAATCAGTTGTTAATGTCACATAAATAGCTTTTGCAGCTGTCGCTTTCACTGCAGTAAAATAGCAAGTTAAAGCTGAAAGCAGTGACTTTTAAGGTACGTTTATTTGTATTATGTTGATAACAATACACAATACAATGCATTACTTGACCAATTCACCACATGAATTGCACTCATTTTTAAAAAATAAACACTAATTTCAATTTCAATTCTTGCAACATATTACAAAAAAGTTGGGACAGCAAAGCATTTACCCTTATTAAATATTTAGGGATTGAAGACACATAGTGATTTTTTCAGGAGTGGTTTTGTCCCATTCTTCCTGCAAGCAAGTCTTGAGGTTTTCATCAATACGGAATCCTTGTTGTCACATTTTTTGCTTCAAAATGTGCCACAGGTTCTTTTTTAGGGACGAGTTGAGAGTGTAGGCTGATCAGTCTGGAACCCGCATGCTTTTCTCATGCAACCATGCCTTTGTAATGCATGCAGAATGCGGTTTTTTGTCATCTTGCTGAAATATACATGGGCATCCCTGTAAAAGTTGTCATCTTGATGGAAGCATATACCACATCAAAATTTTCATGTACTTCTCAGCATCAGTGGTTTCCTCACGGAGATGCAGGTAACCCTTGCAAAGGGCACTGACACGGCTCCATTCCATGGCAGAGCGAGGCCTTTGAACTTGTTGCCGATAAAAAATTGGATGGTTCTTTCCTTCTTTGGTCTTGAACAAACGGTATTAATAGATTAAGAAAAAGAAAGACCTGAAAGATTATCTGACCACAATATGAATCTCTACTGTGTGATGGTCCTCCAAGCCCAGCGAAGTCAATGGTGGTTCTGGACACTTAACACGAGCCCTCATTTTTGCACAGTAAAGTCTTGATTGGTATTTTTTTGAAGTAACTACGTATTCTATACTTCCATGTAGTTGCGTCACTCATAGATAAATGATGGTTCTTAATGCAGTGTCATCTGGTTAATCAGAGATTATGTGCATTCAACTAAAGATTGTGCCCTTGCCGTTTATGTACAGAAATTCATTCATATTCTCTGTAGTGTATGAAATATTTAAATCCCTCTCTGTATTTCTTTGAGGATCCGTTCAATGGTTTTCTCTTGAAATTGTGAGTAAATTGGCAATACTCTCCCCATCTTTGCTCCTGAAGGACTAGGCCTTTCCAGGAAGGAGCCTTCATACCAAACAGCAATCACCTGCTGACCTCAGCAGTTTTGAGTCACATAATCATTCAATATTATTTAAACCTCATTGATAACCCTAAATTGCCCCCATCCCAACTACATTGGAATGCACTGTAGGCCTGAATGGCGGGAATAAATAAATTGAAGCTGACCAGACAAAACATAAAATT
This sequence comes from Gymnothorax reevesii, assembly GCA_029721435.1. NCBI lineage: Eukaryota > Metazoa > Chordata > Actinopteri > Anguilliformes > Muraenidae > Gymnothorax > Gymnothorax reevesii. The sequence continues at coordinate 21,791,290 of CM056574.1, read as the reverse complement.
GCTTGTCTTCATACTGTCTGCAATTAAATACAAGTCAAAATAAATTTAGAAATGGCTGCTTTCTGGTTTTATGAGCATATTCCACTCCACCCAAACTTCTTATATGTTAGGGAAGTTGCATTTGCACTTATTGTATCAGCAAAGAAAAGGCTGAAATCATAGTGTATATGACCAGAGGCTTATGTGTGCTATATAGGGCAAGTCTGGATGTAAAATAATTATCAAATGTTGCCTTCAATAAAGGCTAATGAATTGAATTTGACAGATGTGAAAGAAAAAGCCTCCACACAGGAATATCTGTTGTTCTTTCATCATTGCAAATTCCCTGCCGCAAAACAATGTAACAATCATGAACACAAGTTTGATGAACCCAGGGGTAATTTCCTTTAATCCTGTCTCTATAATTACTCTCAAATTACAACTCAGGCTAGTTATATTGCTTGTCCAAATTTACGGATATTTCAGGCTTGTGAGGGGGCAGGCTGAACACTGAGTACTGCTGGTACCTTAACCCTATCCAGACCGGGCTTTTTGGGGCCTCCTGGGGCTTTAAATGCCCCTCCCCCCAAGTAGCTCTTTGTGTTCAGTATATTAATTTCAATAAAAAGCTCAAAGACCACCTTAATAATGGGGAAAAAAAACTTATATTTGTTGGTAGTGGAAGGTTTCATCATCGGAAAATAAAATAAATTCAATGATATACGACATGATCAAATTAGCATAAATGAATTCTACTTAACAAAGCTGACATTAAATTACACAAGATATCGTAAATATAATGTAATGAGTACATGTTAAAAAGAAAATCTGGAGACTACATTAATGAAACAGAAATTAGAGATTTTTTATCTGACATACCTGTTAGAAAAACGTTGCAATGGAAACGGCGAAGACGGTCGACTAGACTTTTTGGTAAAAAAATTGTTCCCAGACAAGTTTTAGGAAAAGTCACGGGCAGTTCCTTTGAGGAGTCAGTAAAACACCGTTTTCAACAGTGAGCCAGGTTACGGTTTCCATACCTCAGGATCATTCATCCCAAAAAGAATGATTGATGTCACGACACAGTCATGACAGATGCTGTGAAAGCCCTTTCTTAGTTTACTATGGCGGCTGTGCTTGAATTAAAAAAAAGAAACTGGATTGAGGAGGTGTGTAGTATTTCTTATTGAAAACATTTAAATGCCCACCTCCAATCTAAATTGGGATTTACCAGCTTCAAACAGAGACACACTGGCCTTTTATTAAGCACCACTCGGTCAAGAAGCATCACAGAGGGTAATGTCCAATTTGGAAGGATGAACAGTTTGTTCATTAACAAACACTTAGAACAGAAGAAATAAGAAGAAATTGAAGCGTGTTGTAAAGCTTGGGGCAGAATTAAAAAAAATAACATTATGTGAAGACGGGGTTAAAAAATGACAGGCATTACAAACCCAACAAAAGCACCATATTCAATTGATGTCACAGCCTGTTTCCTGAGATGCAAGAACCAGCAGAATTAAGCCCTCAGAAACGAAAGGGGATTTTTACCCCCTCTCTTTCTCATCAACGGTGCACTGACATCCCACTCACCACATTTGTCTCTCCATGGAATAATTGCCATTTGGCATAGTTTAGAGCACGTTTAATCGCTTGCAGTACATAAAAAGGACTTGTGCTTAAAAAAAGAAAAGATGAGAGCCCGTTTGTTCCCCAGGTTTAAACGTTGCTTGAAGATGAAACAGAATCGCTTGGCGGGTTTGAGCCTTCCTTTATTTCAGCGGCATCCAGGCATCTGGTGCCAGCCTCCACATCCAGGCATCTGGTGCCAGCTTCCACATCCAGGCATCTGGTGCCAGCCTTCCCTCCTGCCAGCTGCTGGGTTCTGCAACACGCTCCACAGTCCACAGAGGCTACTGTACATGACATACTTGTCTTCAGAAAACTGAGAACAATGTCTGGGTAAGTCATGTCTTACTCGTACTGTAAGGCTTAAAATCTTGTTTTTTTTTTTTTTTTTACTTTGTCAAAAACATTATCTCTTCATGTTATTTTCAAGCCACTGTGAGCATGGCATCTGAAATTTTTTCACCTACCAAGACAGTCACAAGATGGCACTTCAGTTTCATGCACTGAGCAAAAACAGAAGTCTAAGAATAAGATGTAACAGAGATTGACTTTTTTTCCTGTTATTAATATGTGTCTCCAAAAAATTTTTTTTTAAAAGTAGGGATGGTATGGAGCATGGATTAATCTGCACAAAAAAAAAAGTCAACATATATTTTAGTTTTAATTCTGCTCATGAGGTAAAACAATTTATCTCTAGATTTGTCTTTTTTAATATTTCCTCACAGCTCGATCCTCACTTGAACCAGAAGTTGTTCCGAATCCACCATCCAGCAGGCCGTCCCAGAGCACTTATATCTACTGCAAGGAGCAAGGAGGGAGTGTTGAGGAGCCTTGAGCGAGCATACACAAGACCATGAGTCCCGTGTGACTTCCTGCTGAAAGCCATGACATCGATTAGTAATGACAGACACTGGCAGCAGATCCAGCGGAAGCCAGCGACAAAAACAGACTTTGCCTCATCTGTGACGCATCAAATGAGAGAACGTCTCATTTCTTTAAAATCGTTTACCCAGACGGCACGCGTACGTCTCACCAACGTCGGCACGATGAATAAAGGTGCATCGGCGAGACGTATTATAGAGAGCATTTGCTAATTGGGAATTCATCGCCGAGACATCGGCATTTGGTAAAGACGCATTTGGTAAATGCCATTGTCTCGGCGACATATTCCCAATTAGCAAACGCTCTCCATAATATGTCTCGCCGACTCAACTTCATTCATTGTGCCGACGTGATGTATGTGTGCTGTCTGGGATTTTCTCTTTGTGCATGGTGTTCTTGCGAATCACCCTTCATCTTTGGTGGGAGGGACTAAGACACAAGAAAAGATCAGGGAAACATTGATGCGATTTAAGAGAATCAAGGTGTACCTCAGGTATGTCCGCCATTGCTAATTAACTACTTGCCGTGGCTATCCAATATTGATTGATTGATTTTTTATTAAAGTGTCTTGCACTTACGTGCCCAGCCCAAAAGGGCTTATAAGACACTATTGACATAAAACACACTACACATTACATGACATAGAAAGATGACCAACATACAAAACACATTTCCATCCTTTTCACAGTTAAATTAATAAAACAGATCATTGCAAAATTAAGTCAGGATACAGATTCCTTTGCCGCAATTCCCAAGCATTTTCCACATATCTCGCCAAGCTATAAATTTCATTTTCAAACAAGTATTTGCCAATAACGTGTCATTGTCCCCCGCCACAAAATGTGAAATCGTGTCAAAATGAGCAATCTCTCGGTGTGACCTTGAGAGTGACGCGAAGGTCACCAAAATCGACTGGCGCCGGGGTATCACCCTAATACATGTTGACATCAAATTTGAAGAAAATCCGTCGATTCGTTCTTGAGATATCTCGCTGACAAGGATTCGGGACGTACGGACGGACGTACAGACAGATGGACGGTCGTGAATACTATGTCCAATAATAATAACCAACCCAGCGTATCCCCATCCGTCATCCAAAACAAATCGGGCTTTTTACGTTGAATTCTCTCAAACATAGCTATTCTTAGGTCATGATATACAGGACAAAAGAACAGAAAATGCCATTCATCCTCAACAACCCTTAAATCACACAAAACACATAACCTGTCTTCTTCTGGGACACCTTTATAGCCCCACCTCACTCTGCAGAGGCAGTACCCCTGCTCTGAGCTGGGCACACACACCTCACTCTGCAGAGGCAGTACCCCTGCTCTGAGCTGGGCACACGCACCTCACTCTGCAGAGGCAGTACCCCTGATCTGAGCTGGGCACACACACCTCACTCTGCAGAGGCAGTACCCCTGCTCTGAGCTGGGCACACACACCTCACTCTGCAGAGGCAGTACCCCTGCTCTGAGCTGGGCATACACACCTCACTCTGCAGAGGCAGTACCCCTGCTCTGAGCTGGGCACACGCACCTCACTCTGCAGAGGCAGTACCCCTGCTCTGGACTGGGCACACACACCTCACTCTGCAGAGGCAGTACCCCTGCTCTGAGCTGGGCACACACATCTCACTCTGCAGAGGCAGTACCCCTGCTCTGAGCTGGGCACACACACCTCACTCTGCAGAGGCAGTACCCCTGCTCTGAGCTGGGCACACACCTCACTCTGCAGAGGCAGTACCCCTGCTCTGAGCTGGGCACACACACCTCACTCTGCAGAGGCAGTACCCCTGCTCTGAGCTGGGCACACACACCTCACTCTGCAGAGGCAGTACCCCTGCTCTGAGCTGGGCACACACACCTCACTCTGCAGAGGCAGTACCCCCGCTCTGAGCTGGGCACACGCACCTCACTCTGCAGAGGCAGTACCCCTGCTCTGAGCTGGGCACACACACCTCACTCTGCAGAGGCAGTACCCCTGCTCTGAGCTGGGCTCACACACCTCACTCTGCAGAGGCAGTACCCCTGCTCTGAGCTGGGCACACACACCTCACTCTGCAGAGGCAGTACCCCTGCTCTGAGCTGGGCACACAAAGACCTCTGCAACCTAGTTAACCAGCATTTGATATATGGCTCTGTGGCATAGTCATTTTTAAAGTGCAGGTAACTTCTCAGTTGGGGCTTATTTGACACCTGCCATTGCCATATATCCAATAACATAACTAAGGATTGAATTCACATATTTAGACACAGCTTTAAGTTGTGAGTTAACATCATAAATACCACTGAAATGTTATTAAAAAACACACCTGCATGAAAAACACTCTGCCCTCAGAAGTCGCCATTTAGTGGACAGGCAACAGAACATTCGCAGCCAACTAAGGGAGGGAGTTCAAAGAGGAACACAAGGAAATTCACGCAAGGTCATTTCAAAGTTAGCTGTGCCGGATGTTTGGCGTGATTTAGACTCCAGTTCCTCCGAAGGCGTTAACTCACTAGACCCTCTGTCTCATTCAGCTCAAGAGTCAGTAAAATACACATCCGGAATTTCCCCGGTGGCTATTTGTACCAAAACCTGTTCCTATATCCAATTCAGCTCGTGACAGCCTGTTTTTGGCAGTGATTCATACTTAGCCAAGCCTTCTGAGACTGTATCGGATAATAACGGATGAGCTGCCTCTGGTTTCCACAGTTACCTGAAGCGACACAGAACACTGATGCCTGTGCCCAGCTAGGGTGGGAGGAATTTGGGAAGGGAACAGGATGAAAAAGGGAGCCTGGTGAGTCCTCTGGTGTGGGGCGGGTAAACAGCAAGACGTCCCCCTCCAATCCAACTGAAAATTGCAGGTGAATGCACCCTTATATCCTCATGACCTCCCAGAGGGGGTAGTGGCCTTGTTGAGATCTTTGGCCCAAGGACATTCTCGGATAGGCCTTAATCCACTTTGTATGAAGATCAGTTGAAAGGGGGCACATAGTTCAAAAAACATTCATCCTCAAAAACTCCAATGCCCAGAACTGCGGTGAGACCCCACTGAGGATCAGTGATCATAGACAAATCTCAGCTGGTTTTCCCTCCACAGATTCTATGATGGATTGTCCCTGGATGTGGTGGCCTGGTTGCTTGCACCAGACCACAATGGAGGTTGTGCTAAGGCATTTATACGAGTGTCTAACTTATGATTGAGCAGAGACCATACTGTAAAACACACAATTTCTTCCCCCTAAAAATTCAAGAAATACTCAAAAATGATGGGGAAAACTTCATTGTATATGTACAACGTAGAAATTTGCAAATAGAATACCATGAAGACTAACTGTGAGAATTAAATGAATAATATGCGCATAAATCTGCACTTGGCATAGCTCAACAGTAATTACCTAACCTTACATTATGTTGAGAGGTCATTTATTAAATTGGCACATACCACATGAAAAGCTAGAGAAATCATGACATGTCAGTACGTCTTTGAAACCTGGCTTAGGTGTTAGTTTGGAAGCACAGGTATCACTGTGTGAAATTAGAAAAAAAATCCATGCACAAATATGGCTGTGCATGGCGAACACACAGACACACACCGTCTTCCTTATATGAGAGATAATAAACCCTTAGCTTGGATTTCCAGGCCCCACAACTCAAATCTATCGCGTTTCCATGGAGGGAACTGCCATTTTTACTTAATCTACAGCGCAACGCATCTTTAACATTCCTCTCTGTTCAAATTTATGAGACATACCGCGTGACTGAGCTCACATCAGGAAATTTCATCTGAGGAGACATCAGCTCCTGTCCCCATGCAGAGAGCATTGAGTGTTTGCGTCCACTTCATCCCTTACAAATATCTGATTCGTCTAACTCCCTCAAATAGCCTCTTTCGCGTTTGCTATGTCAGCACTAGCTGAAATTTTAATGTCCCTTTCCTCTCTTGTTTGAGTTTCACAAGCATATGAATGCAAAGGGAACTCCAAGGAAAACCTGTGGTGTTCTGAATCTACGACCACTTCCTGTTCCCTGACCAGTGCTGGTCGTTATGTTCATCTTCTGCAGGAATGGTTCCCAGTTGTTCGAGCTCTAAGTGAGGTTTATTGTCTCTTTTTCTGTCTTGTTTCCTCTCAAACGTCGGAATTAAGCAGGAGTTGCACAGCTGAGGCTCACCGACGGTAACGTTGCAGCCGTACTGTAAATCTCGGGCACTCAATTAGGGTGTGATTAATTTGGAATTCGTGCTTCTGCTCTCCTTGATTATAGGCCCATGATGAATCATCTCCTATTCCTGCAGCTCTGCCTCATCCTATTAAATTAGAGAAGGCATTTTCTCATTAACATTCGGGTTAATTGCTCCTTGAGGTCTTTGCTAGCAGTTGGCTCTCGATCACACGGTAACAGTTTCTCAAGATTTTGAACCACACAGGTTTAATATCAGTGTAATGCAGACACTTTTGGAATGAATACCGAACCCCCCCTTTGGCTGATTAGATTGGGTCATGCTAATGAAAAACGCTGTCAGTCGTCCCTCCGTAATTGAATTTAACCACTACAGTATCTGCATTATTTCTACACCAAAAATGTGTGCTGTTGAAGTAAAAATGGGAATTGAACTTTAAAGCTCCGAGCTACTGTTGGGAGTGCTGCTGTGGAGCATCTGAGCGCGGAAAGGTACCTGAATTAGTCAACCTAGGTATGCGCACGATTATGAGAATATGAAGATAGGCTGTTGAGAAAGCCTGTGGAGCAATTTGGTGCTGAATAACTTGCTTCTTCAAACCATCTTAAGGTAGGTACATACTCCCAAATACATGCATTTCTCTTTCATTCAGAACAATTCAGTACCAACATAATATGAACAATGGCTAAATAGAGAATTAAAGTGATGGCTCATTTACATAATTATGCAAATTTTGTCCCAAGATGGCTACCGCAATGTGGAACTTGATCAAGTACCTCAGGCAGGAAATCTCTAAAACTTTTCATTACTTTAATCTCAAATTTTCACAGATCATTTATGACTATAAAGTGCATGTTCTGATCGAAGGATTTTCAGAAATAATATTTCTGAGAAAAAATATGGGCATTTTAGTGTTTTTTTTTAATTTAACTTTATTGGGTACCTAATTTCCACAAAATCTACAGTTACACAAATGATTTCTTCAAAATGCCTGATCAGTCCATAGATAGTCCATATGCTATCCTTTATTTTCCTATATTTGTCGGGATTACCTTGTGGTTATCATTATAGGGTTAGACTTGCAGACATAAGTCATCTCTCGGAGGGAACGTTTTGCTGCAATGCCATTTGCTTGTTAGGTTAACACTTGTTGTTGCAAAATGGTGCTCTCTGCCATCACTCATTTTTTTGTGATAAGATTCAAATTTTTATCATCATTATTAGCAGTTCTAAACCCTCCCCTGCACACACACCCTCCCCTTCCCCCCACCCATCCACTGCCCCATCTCCCTCAGGTGTTCCGGATACAGAGGGGCATCATCACATACCTCCAACAAGTGGAGTCACATAAGCCCAAGGCCACCATTTCCTCAAAATGGACGTTTTGCGGCTTAATTATTTCTAGCACTGGGGTCTTCAATCACAACTAAATGAGGCAACATAAAGGGCGAAAAAGTGATGGCACGGTCTGTACTCCTAAGAATGAAAGAATGGGAGTAATGTTCTGAACTTCTGCTCAGTATGTTGCCGAGATAAATAATCAGCGAAGCGTTCGTTCTGCTCTGACACACAGTTCCTCACAGTATTGAGCTGCACAAGAGGCCTTCAGTAACACACACCGCAGCACCTTCTCCTAAAAGCATTGCTGAGCTTGATTGACAATCCATTTGTTCCTTGTTGCTCAGAACCAGACTGTTACAAAGGCACTTGATTGGCTGGTGAAAAGAACGAGAGTCAACGAGTTAAGAGTCACTTTAGCCCTGTCGTTTCTCCCCTCACCTCTTCAGACCACAGCCAGTCCTGCAGCAGATTTCCCGCTTCTCTCTGAAAAGACTGAACTGCAGCAGCCCACAAACACAACTGTGGTTAATTGGAAGTCGGCCTTTGTGCTGTCTTTCATCTTTCATGTAAGACTGTACTTAGTTTGGGGCATGTTTGTCTGACTTCTCAGTGGGAGGCCAGTTTGGACAGAACTTCTTTACTCCTCCTCTATCACGGCAAGTAGGGAGGTGGTACAAACATTGTCTGAAGTGAAGATGACAAAAAAGGGTGTTTTTATTTGTTTTTTTTTACTCTTTCATTGCTTTAGGAATCTAAGGGATTAAGCAGCTAATGGCTTTTAGAGTGTGTACTTTTTATTAGTCTTTCCTACTGAGCGCCTCGCCAGGTGGCCACATCTCTGTCATCAACAATGTACTGTAAGTAAAAACAAGTCGACATGGTCTACCACATCCCCCGCCAATCGTGAGCTTCCTATTTTCAAACTCCATCAAGGCCTTTATGGTCTGAAGCTACACACCAAATTTGGTTGTCCTATCTGTAAAAGTTGTCCCCTTTCTCTCGGACAGACGGATGCATGCACGCACGGACAGACAGAGGTCAAACCAATATCCCCCTCACACTTCGTGTTGGCGGGGGATAATAACAGAAAGTACCTAAGTAACCATGGTTACCTCAATAGGAGCGATCTGAGAAACATTACGGCACATCACCAGGCGAATATGATGGCAGAAAATCACAGATAAAATGTGAAAATGTCGACGAGTGAACTTCTGCTCAAATCCGCGCACGGACGAATGCTAGCTGATTTAATGCCGATTTATAGTGGTTCCGTCAAAAACGTGAACTCCCGTTTGGACTTATTTGTTGCATATATTTAAATTTTGCGGTATTTTCATGTTCATGTCTCTGAGTCCACGATGGTATTCGACTGCAAAGCTGCGCAATGCTCATTGCATTTCGTCATGCATGCATTGGCTTGGCCAAGCTGGTCTTATTACCCGGAAGTGTGGACGTCGACCAAAAATCTCCCTCCTTCATCTCATCTCCCGATTTACGACAGTTTTGCGCTATATCAGATCGCTCCTATTAACTGGGCATAATAATTGTTGCGGTAATATAATTATGTCCTGGATGGAGAAGTGGATGGAAAGCAGCTTGCGGGTACCAAGCCTTTATTTTCTTTGGGTTCGAGCCATTCAAAAAACATTAGCCGTAATTGCATGATTAACTGCGAGTGCCAGTAAATGTGCTAAACATACGGGTGCAAAGAAAAATAGTTTCACTGAAAAAATGACATTTTCAGGTTTGTGACCAACATGACAGTGAGATACACTTTCTTGTTGTACGCTTGTTGTCCGCCTGTGTGTAGTTTCAACAGGACAAATGAAAAAGTGCAAAAAGTTTATAGAAATAGAGCTGGCCCAACCAATGTTAGGATAGTAACTGGGATGATGTTGGCCTCAGCAAAATGCCCTTGGGTTAAATTTCATGAAGAATACTTTATTAAATATGTATCAGAGAAATAGAAAGAGTATTCGTAAATAGTAATGGATAATTTCATTACAATATTGAAACAAAGCTGAAAACAAGGACAGATCAACCATTCCTACAGGTGCAAAGCCAAGGTGAACCAAACAATACTTTGCAGCTGGCTGTCTTACCTTCTCAAGTTTTACCAACGTTTCACTTACAGAGCACCCATGAATTTAAAAGGAAATGAAAAATCCAAAAAAAATAAAAGAAGATTTAACTCAGTCTCACCCGTTCCATGCATGATCTTTTTCAGGGCAATCTCAATTACACTACTGTGAAAGAGTATTTGCCCCCTTCCTGATTTCTTCTTTTATTGCATATTTGTCAGGCTTAAATGTTTCAGATCATCAAACAAATTTTAATATAAGACAAAGACAACCCAGTTAAATACAAAATGCAGTTTTTAAATGATGAGTTCATTTATTAGGAGTAAAAATCCATCCAAACCTCCCTGGCCCTATGTGAAAAAGTAATTGCCCCGAAATCCTAATAATTGGTTGTGCCACCCTCGGTGACATCAACTGCAATCAAATGTTTGCAATAAATAGCAATGTGGAAGAACTTTAGCCCACTCTTCGTTACAGAATTTAATTTAGCCACATTGGAGGGGTTTTGAGCATGAACGACCTGGTTAAGGTCATGACAGTTCATCTCAATAGGATTTAAGCCCGTACTTTACAAGGCTACTCCAAAATCTTCATTTAGTTTTTAAGCCATTCAGAGGTGGACCTGCTGGTGTGTTTCAAATCATTGTCCTGCTGCATAACTCAAGTGCGCTTGAGCTCAAGATCACAATCTGAGGGTTGGAAATACTTCTTTAGGATTTTCCGGTAGAGAGCAGAATTCATGGTTCCATCAACTGTGACAAGTCGTCCATGTCCTGAAGCAGCAAAGGACCCCCAAACCATCACACTACCACCACCATGTTTGACTTTTGGTATGATGTTCTTTTAATGAAATGCTGTGTTAGTTTTAGGCCTGATGTAATGGAATCATCAAGATGTATTTTGACAAATGTGTGACGACCCTTCGTGTTCTTCTTGGTCAGCAGTGGTTTTCGCCTTGGACCTCTCCCATGGATGCCATTTTTTGTCCAGTCTCTGTCTTATTGTTGAATCATGAACACTGACTTTAACTGAGGCAAGGGAGGCCTGCAGTTCCTCAAATGTTGTCCTGGGTTTTTTGTGACCTCCTGGATGACTATTTGATGCGCTCTTGGAGTAATTTTGGAAGGCCAGCCACTCCTGGGAAGGTTCACCACTGTTCCAAGTTTTCTCCATTTGTGGATAATGGCTCTCACCGTAATTCACTGGAGACCCAAAGCATTAGAATTTGCTTTGCAACCCTTTCCAGACTGATTGATGTCAATTTCTTTGTTTCTCATCTGTTCTTGAATTTCTTTAGTTTGCGGCATGACATGTTGCTTTTTGAGATCTTTTAGCTTACTTCACTTTGTCAGACAGGTTCTATACAAGTACTTTTGTGATTCAACAGGTCTGGCAGTAATCAGGCCTGGGTGTGGCTAATGAAACTGGACTCAAAAAATGTGATAATTATTGTTAATTCATGATTTAACAAGGGGGGGGATGTCATGGTTTTGCCCCCGCCGGCAGGAGGCATGAAGCCGGCGGGCACAGGGACCATGTACCCAAAAGCAGAATTAGGGACCCAAAAGCACAGGCTGAGTAAAAATATAAATTACTTTAATTAAAATGTAAAATGCACATAGGAGGGAAGCAGCAGCACAAATTACCAACCACTTTGGGCTCCAATAACCAGAATACTGCTGCACCAAGACAAGGTGCAGCAGCCCTTAAATACTCCACTTCACCTCCACCTCAACGAGCCACACCTGTTGCCCGTTGAGGCGGAGGCGAAAAATGCAGCAGGGGGAAGGGCCTGTTGGCCAACACCATGACAGGGGAATTACTTTTTCACATAGGGCCAGGTAGGTTTGCATTACGTTTTCTCCTTAATAAATGAAATCATAATTTTAAAACTGCGTTTGGTATACTCAGGACAAATGAAAACGCACCACTTGAAAAAAGTCAATATTTAAGTTCAAATGAACTTCAATATAATTTTTATACAACAACAACACTACAGTGACGTCACCCGACATGCCAGGTGCAAGAAATGTGAGAATTTCAAGTGAACTGTAACGCTAGGAAATTTTTTTGCAAGAACGCAACATCTTGCACGCACACCGCGTGAAAAATGAATTTCACTCTGAATTTGTGCGCACATTGCCTTTAAAAGCATGTGAAACCGAATAAAATTTCACTTCTTCACTGACACTTGTGAAACGTCGACACTATGCCGCGACTTACAGCCCCTGAACGGGAATGTGCCACAGGCATGCTTCAAATTGGCGCCAGCACCAGGAAATTGCCAGACAACTACACTGCGCACACACAATGATCGCAAGACTCCATCAAAGGTTTCTGCAAACGGGGAGCACTCGGGACCGTCCTCGACCGGGTCAACAACGTGTGACAACGGCACGTCAGGACCGCCAGATCATACGGGATCATGTCCGAGACCGAACACTACCAGCGACAAGAACAGCTGCTCAAGTCCAAGGACGACGTGGATTCATTCACCCCAACACCGTACGGAACTGTCTGTGAGCTGCAAGCCTGCGTGCACGACGTCCTTATTTCGGCCCCATATTGACGGATCGCGCCGAAACCAGCGTCTACAGTGGGCAAACAGGCACCAGAATTGGGGACTACGACAATGGCACGGTGTCATCTTTTCTGACGAGGTACGATTTCAGCTCTGACACCCGACCTCTCCCCTATCGAGCACTTATGGGATGAAATTGGACGACGTCTTTCACGTCGACGCCAGATGGACAACATCCGAGAACTTGAGGTTGCCCTTGTTCAGGAGTAGAATGCTATCCCTCAGAACACTATCCAGAGACTGATCCACTCCATGCGACGACGATGCACCGCATGTGTCAATGCAAATGGCGGTCACACCCGTTATTGACTTTCCTGTTTGACCCCTACACCAGTTAAACCTCTCTTGCGCATTTACATTATCGTGAATGAAATTGAATGATGTTTACAGGTCTTCTTAACTCATTCATTATCTCAAATGCATCATACGTATATACTTCACATATCAATCCATGGAGCTATTCCAGATTTCGTGAGTGGTGCGTTTTCATATGGACTGAGTATATTTACTCGGGTTATCTTTTTCTTATATTAAAATTTGTTTGATGATCTGAAACATTTAAGTATGAAAAATATGCAGAAAAGTAAGAAATCAGGAAGGGGGCAAATACTTTTTCACGGCACTATATTTGCATAGCCAATGCTCTAGTCAGTGATTTTAATAACACTGATGGGTTGCAAGTGTAAGATTAAGACTGGGGATGGGGAACCTTTTCCAGAAAGAGCCGGTGTAGGTGCAGGCTCTGATTCCAACCAGGTAATTACACACCTGATTCAACCAATCAAGGTCCTTCGCAAAGATTCAATGGGTTGAGTAGAGAATCGGGTGTGTAGCTGCTTGGTTGGAATGAGAGGCTGCACCCACACCGGCCCTTTCTGGATAAGGTTCCCCACCCCTGATATAGACTAATTACCCTCATTAACCTCTCATTACATATCAGGACATCCATTTTAGTTGTGATAAATATCTCCCTTTATTGTAGAGCTGTTTATCCTACTTATTGCGCTGCAGATAGATCATGAAACAAGGAAAACGGATGCCTCCTTTTTGTAAGCGATGTTGGGCTTCTCGTCTTTTCCCTCATTATAAATAAGGACAAATTTATTCCTTTAGCGGGCCTCACACCTTAATTGCCTACCCACCAACATTTCTGATTTCTACCATATTATCGTAGCTAAAACCGGGCTCACATCCAAGGATAACTCTTTCGATTTTGGGCTCAATTTCCCACTTTCCAACAATCTTAAGCAAAGCCTGATGTTTTTTTTTTTCTTGGCTCAACTTATTATCGTGCCCGATTCTCTGATGATGCTCTTAATTACATTGAAATCAAAAGAAAGAGAATAAAACATAGAATGAGAAAGATTTGGGGAACAGCAGATAAAACAATTGCCATTGAGAATTTGGTTGGGTGGTAGGGGAGCTGTTGCACAATTTTTGCATGGCAAACTCCTCAGAGACACATCAGTTGTCAAATCTGTGAAATGTTGAATTACACAAAGTTCTTTTTTTTTGTCAGAGGCATAGATTCTATCAAAATTTATTTTTGGCTCCGGATGTGTTGGTCCACTGCCATGATATTCCTTTCAACAGGACCTCAACGGGGAACAAGCCTTTAACCCGGTCCCAAACACAAACTGAATCCATCTACCAGTCAGTTCCGGCTGGGCATATTGAAGCTAACTGAGCTGAGCTGGACTAGATAGATCCTGACATTCCATGACGTAAATTAGGAATTTTACACAGGATTTAGCATGTTGCTAAGAGGCTTGCTAACTCACAGTTAACTGGATTCTTACGCTGCTCCGTAATGGAGCAAGTGCTCTCACTAAGTTGGCGGCACAGTGCAATGTTGAAGATCAAAGAACATTCCATAAGGCACTCGCATGCGCGCAGACACACCGGAGGAGGAGTGGAAGACAACTCCTTCGCTGTTTCCGCTGAACTCAAGCCGAACTCGACGTTCTCTCCCTGAGCAGTTGATTTAAACATATGTTTGCACACTTTGTTTCATCATTCCTATTTTTTTTTTTTTCAGACCTCAGGCAAGTTCATTTGTGTTGATGATCAAATGCACCATGAATCATTTGTTTGAGTAATGAAATTCTCAGAGTACAAAAAGATGAGGTGAGAGAATGTTGTGCTGTAATGAGGCCCAATGAACTGGCATCCTGTGTTCAGGAATTAAGGTTTCATAATTCGTTTTTCTCCGGTTGGCTGCTATATCTGCTTCTTGTATGAGCCAGGTATTTTTGAAGCACTCTTGGGCGAGGGTCATGCTGTTTCACAGGTGAATGTGTTACACAAGGAATTGGCTTTTTAAAGCACACAAAACATCCTGTCAATGCCCCTGTTTGTTCGCCACAATCTCGTTTCTCAAAAGAGTACAGTGAGTTAGAGTATCTTCTGTTTATGACCCTATCCATTATATTCATTGTCTGTTAGCTGTTCAGAGGCTAAGCGACAGGGTCTTGTTGGTTATCCGAGCCCAAAACCTGTCTCATTGCATTGAGGTGGCCTGCAGGGTGTGCACTAGGCTGGGAGGATACAAAATGGAGAGAAAAAGGACAAGAGAGCAGGTACCGAAGAGAGTGAGAGAGAGAGAGTGAAAATATTGTGGTGCCATGAAGCAGCAGATAGTGCGGTCCCATTCAAATTCAGCACTCTTTCCATCATAGCAGTTGTTCACTGCTAACCACCACAGGTTTGTGACTCACAGGGCAACTAATCAGAGTTGCCAAGTCCGCTAATAATATGCGACTTTGGGCTTTTTTTTTTCCTGAAGTCGCTTGAAAAAATTACCAATCGGGGGTTGCGGTTTCTTTGGGCCTGTTTTTAAAAATATGGTTGCTTGTTAGAGAGGTGTAACAAGTGACCTAATTGTTATACCCTTATGGTTGCTATTTCCCCCTAATTCATTCATTGACTCTGCTCACAGCCTCACCCTGCAGCTAATCCTGACCAACCCTTCACGGCGCCGTAATATGGGCCCCGAGACCTCCGTAGACTTTATATACCTGTGCTCAGATGAGATCTGGCTGAACTGATTGATTTAATCCCACACAGACAAAAATCTGGTCAAGTAACAATCAGATAACGGGGGTTTCAAGCCGCCTATGTTTGCTTGGTGCAGCTTCCTGTTTTCAGCATTTAGCCTATGGCAAACCCTCAGTCTAAATCCAGCTTAAAGACACCATGACAAATAGTACACCGAAGTAAATCTGATTTTTCAGTGAGACTTTTGAGGACAGAGGGGGCAATTTCATTGATGAGAAATGCGGTATTACAAAATGCGGTTAATGTTTACAACTGTAAAAGATTTACGGTAGAATGGAACAGATAGATAGATAGATTTTTTTTTTTTATTTAAGTGTCCTGCATACATTGATGCCCAGCCCACTTGGACTTACAAGACACCTCAAACAAATAAGCAAACATAAACAAACATTAATCATAAATTACCTCATGTCAATGGGTACAACAACCTCCATCGAAGCTGCCACGCTTTCTCAATAAATTTACCCAAAGCAAACACTTCTTCCGCAAACAGCCAGCTAAGCATATTTGCTCCCGATAACCAAAACAAATCTCGGTTTCTGCCTTGCACTTTTTCAAATAAAACATTTCTAATGCTGTCGTACAATGGACAGTGAAAAACAAAATGAAACTCATCCTCCAGAACTCCTAAATTACATAATGTACACTGAAGCAGTTCTTCAAGAATGGCTTTATACCTACCAACCTCAACTGCCAGAGGCAAGACACCTGCTCTCAGCTGGGCGCAGAGAGACCTTTGACCTTTTTCTAGGTTGGATGCAACAAATGGTTCAGAGGAGTACTCTTCCTTTATCTGAACATAAATTCTTAATTGGGGTTTTTTCCATATATCCACCTTCCACCGCTCCTGATATTTAGTTGATAATTTCATTTTTATTAAATTTATATTACATTGCAAATTATTAATAAAGTACATATTGAGATCACCAAGTGAAAAAATTAAAGATAACTCCCTTATCCACGGATGATTTACAAAACAAATGATTTACAGAAGCATTCAGTAAACTCCAAATCCACTACTACCTGATGACATTTTAAAATGTATTTCCCAGGAAGTTGAAGGAAACAATTCTGGTGTATACTATTCATTAAGGCAAACAATATATTGCTACTTTCAAATGGTTGTTTAGTACTGACAGAAGAGAAGGAAAACTGAATCCAGATTTCAGCTTTTCTCCGACCTAAAATTTACAGAAACACATTCTCTCTATCAACTGCTGCTACTGCCTTGTGCTGGGAATTGAACACATTTTAGGGTTAAAGCCTTCTTTACCTGCCTAGAACTCTGCATTTTAAAACTCTGCTGTTTATCTAGCCATTGATTACACAAATTTAATTAACAGAATATTGCTTTGTTAATTACTCTATAGGCAGACATGATGATGTATCATAATGTGACGTAGCATTCAGGAACCACACGAAAGAGATGGAAATCCAAAAAATGTATGCCTTTACTGAAGTCCGAGTCAAAGCCAAAAAACACAAGAATTGCCAAGCCACAATACGAAATCCAAAAACAGAGTGGACTAGACAGGCAGGGGTCAGAACCAGAAAGACAGATGAGCAAAGGTACATAAACGATAGGCATAAAGTTGTAGTCGATGAACAAAGCCAAGGGTCATACACAGGGCATCCAAACACAGAAATCCTGGTCATACAAAAAGACAAAACAATACGAGAAGGGCTATGGCAAGAATAGAAGTCAGACAAACCAGTAGAAGAAAAACAATACTCAATGGCATACACAACGCTCTGCACTAAGAAATATTGATCAACGTTGTAACTGCAGGTCAGAACTGCAGGTAGGTCTCTTTATAGACGGGACGGAAGTCACATGCTACGCAGGGAACAGGTGAGGTGGATCAGACTAATTGCAATGGGAGAATCACATGAGGGAAACCCTAACCACGAATATTGGCGAAAGCCAAGACACTGACGGGAATCACACAGACAGCCTATGACATTTAAACAGCTCCGGTCAAGGAGCTCTAAGTGCACCGATAATGAGTCCAGGAAAGTAATTAAACACGTGCGAGAGATCTCTCAATACGCAATAACATGGATATATTTCCCCGTTCAAAGAACGGGGCTCAAAAGCGCAACGGTTACAAGTAATCTGACTCCATAATACAATTAGAATACCAAATTTGGTTAGACCTTCGTTAAATATCTGACTCCAAATTAAAATTAGAATTTATAATTTAGGGAAAACATGCATGAATCTCGGGGCAGCTACGCCACCAGACTCGTCGGTGAAAACCAGTGTAACTCAACCGAAATCCCTGGGTAATTACGCAGTTGCCGGATCTTAGTTTGGTGAAAGTTCTAGAGGATGGAAGAAATCACCATGATAGTAGCATCTAGACATAAACAAAGTAGCACTGAGCATAAACAAATCACGAACCCAGGTTTATGTACACCAAGGGGCCCCTTAAGGGGATCGACCAGGCACCAGCTTATAAGCCTTAAGGCCAAATCCCCAGGACCAGTACTACATAAACCTTTTAGAGGTAGACCGTAATTTGCAATCCAACTTAAAACCCTTCACTACCTACACTACCTTATACAAGAGAATAAAGTCATACCTGGAGGAAAGGATACACACGCACGCACGCAGAGAGAGACCGCATCACGTGCATGGGGAGCTCGAAGGCGATTCTCCCAGAATGGATAGTTTCTCTTTCCTTTAAGCCAAACCACCTCTTTGATCCAGGCGGCGTGGCCATAAACACCCTGGAAGGGGGGTGGAATCTGGTTTTTGGGTTTCCACCATTTGGAAGATGTAATAAAACAATTTACAGTCTGAATACCAAGTCTGTAGTTGAAAGCAAGGCTCTGAAATGATTCACTAGTAGCAATGAATCTAAAAGACAAAAAATGAAAAAAGAAAATTAATTCTGCGTGTATTTACACTTTTTTTTCAGCTGATGACTGCAAGAACAGGTGGAAATATCCTCGACATACATTTGTTCGCAATAGAAAGAAGGACACACAGTAGGACAGGAAATACACCCCAGAGACGTCTTTCCTGCTGCCTCACCTCCAGCAAAGAGGTAAATGTCTCATTTACACTGTAAACCCTAATAAGTTAACTAAACTCAAAAAATTTTGTGTGAGATTACATAAAAGTATTTTAGAGATTTCTGTACATGTTTTAAGTTCAAAAACATCACTAAATGTAAATTTTATATAAACTTAAACATTTAAAAACATCACTAAAATATTTTTGTGTGATATCTGTTACACAGTTTTTTTTAGTTCTGTGAACTACTTTTACAGTGAATGAAATGTCACTGTAAAACATTTTAAATTAAAAATCAGTATATTTTACTTCTTACAAAAATATAACCCCCATCCCCGCCCCCCTCTCCCTCACCCCATGTCAACAGCTCTAAAAGGAACTTAAGTATCTCATCCAGAGACTGTCTGGGCCCCTTTGGAGAATCAGATGTTGAAGGTGACAAAGATCCTCTGCATCCACAGTTACAGAGGAAATCAGATCAACCTTATCAACACCATTTGAGCTAGAGCAGGCAACCACAACACCAGGTGTGGACCCCCAGGGTCCCAGCCAAAACATACCCACCCAGACGGAGAGTGGAAGGGTGCCAAGGCCATCGAGCAAAACTTTCTCATCCTCCGCACGGCCAACACAATAGAGGTCACTGAATGTTGTGGAGCAGAGGCTACTTGAAATAGTTAATAAACCACCGCAGAAACAGTCAGAAACAGTCAGTGCCATCAGCGGATGAAGAAATGCACTTCTTTGCCTTAAGTTTAGTTCCCCTATTAAACAGGCTGAGTCGACGTGGCAAAATGGAGGCTAAAATCAGAATTTTACAGGTACTGGATGAAATCGAGACGTCCTCCTCCACCCTTGTCCACGTACCTGCCTCTCATCCACCACCACCACCACCACCAATACCACAACAGCACTGGCAACAGTACCAGTTTCGGGCAATTCCCAGTTCCGCGTCCTCCTCCCGTGCAACCCCAATGGGGCCAATGACAAGACAACTGTAGGACCCAGATGAGCCTGACTGGGAAGTGCAAGACTTGAGCGGAGACAGAGGAAAATTTTAAAGGCTCCGGCATAAAAATTTGTACTATTTTGCATAGTACCCTGTATATAGTTTGTTATTTAAATAGTTTGTGTGTTTATGATAAGGCTGTTAACATTTATGTATATGTACGTGCACGCGCAAGCATACACACGCAGTTATTTTTTTTTAGTTTTTCTAAATAAAGTGTTTTTGTTGAGTGCCATCTTGTCTAAACTTGCGATTTTAAAAGAGAAAAGTATGAATGATGGGATTGGGATTAATATCCCTAGTGTGTCTGTGAATGTTCACATTCATCCATGACATAGTTATCACAAAGGCATTGAATCAAAGACAACTTGACTTAGTTATAATTCTTATGCAGGTGTTTCAACTCTCATCCAAGGAGCTTAATCAGTTCATGCTGTCTCTGGGCAGGAGTAGTCAGACTAGCATGAACTGATGAAGCCCCTTGGGTAAGAGACTGAATATATACTGAAACATAACTAAGTCCAGCTGCCATTAGCTCTTTAAGGATGAGATTAGTTTAACTTGGGGACTTGGGGTAAAGTAACTTTACTACATCATGTCTGATAATAAGAATGGCCTATTCGCATGGGACAAAAAATCTCCAGTTCTGTAAGAAGTATTAGGAGTAACTCAATATACGCTATGCAGTCATCTGAAGGTTAATAAGAATAATAATAATAATACTTAGCCTAGAACATTTCCCCTTAAGCAAGATTGTGTATATAGATTATGTATCAACATTTAGGACTACCAAAAAAAAAAAACAACCAGAAATCTCGCTCCTCTGAAAAGTGCCTTCAAACTTCTTACAGTCAGTCTTCGATGACTTCTATCCTGAAAAAAGAGCGCGTCGGACTATTGTGCTAAACTGAGTGTTTCTTCAAGCGCATCCATCATTGAGAGGATGAAACTAAACAAAACTTATGCGAAGAACATAATATTACCTGATTGCAACAGCAAGCTTTTGCTTTGGTTCAATGGACTGCCTGAAATTTGTATCTTGTCTCTGGAGCTGTCTGCCAACAATGGATAAGAGATGATCCATTTGCTGGGCACTCATGCGGAAGTACTGTTGGTGGCGCTTACTGTCGAGTCGCAGCTCCGACACCAGGTGATAGAAGCTCCCATAGATTCGCCTCCTCTGATTGATAGGGTGGACCCACCATCTTGCTCTTCGTCTCCGGAGTCGACGCAGCAGCAACAACTTCTGTTTACAGCTGGCTCTGTCCGAACACAGAATCACCGAGTTAAAAACCTTATTTAACAGCACCGATCCCCAAACTGAGACTACCGTGATAAAAACAAGTAAACAAACAAGGCCAAGACAACATTATGTGTAAAAAATTTTAACTATGTATAAAAAATTTGTAAACAGTATACATTGTATAACATAGTACAGGTAAAAATCATAGACTGGTTATATAAAAATAGCCTACGTTGTCGTCAGGTTCAGTTTAAAATGATGAATATCACATTCATTAGTTTTTATGAAAGATAATGTGTCGAAAGATAACAGTAGACAGAACAATGAACTCGGCTTCTCCTTAGCTGCTCGAAGCTTCTCGTTTGTAGTACATGCGAGAGCAAGACGGAGTCGGTGGAGACACTCGCTTCAGTGACGCATGAACGCTGTCATCCCGAGAGTCCGTCGCTTACATGACGCGCCCGGTGGAGACTAGGGGTGAGTGTTGACATTTTTTATTTGTGTTTTCATTTGTGTCTTTTTAATCTTTCTTATTTATTTTATCTATTTGATATGAAATGCTGTTTCTTCAAGTATTTTGTTCTTAGTGCCTTTGTACAGCACTTTGGCCGACTGTGTTGTATTTAAAGTGCTTTAAGAATAAAATTGGATTGGATTAGATTCATCACCTGCTGTGAATCTTGCTCCCATAAAAGTGGGGCTCGGGAGAGGAGGTGATGCCTGATTCGGCAGGAGAGAAGAAGGTGTTGTTAGGTAACAGCTGCAGCTCATATGGTGAGACAGAAAAGCTCCAAAGATATCATTTCCCCGGCGTTTGCAGTTTTAGACCTTTGATTTGCACAGAATTAATCCACACTCATTTTAGTCTCCTGCCTGTCTGTCTGAAAGACTTTCAATTCTTCTTTGTCAAGTCCTTGAATCTCTCTCTCTCTCTCTTAAAAGCTGTATCATGCAACTTGACTGTGGTGCGGTCGTATGGGTCTGGGAGACGAGACGGAGAAAAGTAATGTAGCACCACCCTGCAGTAGTATCAGTCAAGGCAGGGCTTTTGGGTTCATTAAACTCTATAAATGTTAACCCTGATAAACTCAGTTTTAAAATATCTTGGATTTATTTTAACAAACACCAACGAACAGTTTTAAACAAATTTTAATGTGGTAAAGGAATTAAATAGGTTTTAGTTTAAATCTAATACAGTTTTAACTAATAGTAATTAAACCCAAAAATACATCTGTTTTTCAGAAAGAAAATGTTCTTTTTTAGGAATTACCCTTATTACTCCTAGCAAACGGAACGAGACACATGAAATCACTCAACTTTAAGTTTTAGAAAAAATAATAATCAATTATTTACGGAATTATAATAGTAAACTGTTATTGCACAATAAGCAGAATTCTTAACGTATAAACAAAATACAAAGTATATTTTCCCCAAATTTAGATTTAAGAAAAACAGTCTCAATCCTTTTTTTGTTAGAACTCAAACAGTAATACTCGTGAGCCCATACACATACACACACACACACACACACACACACACGTGCACACACAGGTAAACACATTGTCTAATACTACACTACCTGACGAAAGTATCAGGACATCACTATTTATGTGTGTGATTTTCTTACAGCGCAGTAGAAAAACACTAAATGTATCACATTTGAAAATAGTTGTTGATTGAAATAAAAATACAGACCCCATTTTGAATACACCATACTGAATTATCGTACGTCTCGTCCCTCCTTTTATAGAGAATCAAAATCACCCCATGTGCCACACCTGATCATAATGATTGGATCAATAGTAGCCATTGACCTTCCATTGTGGCAAGGACACAATTTGAAACGTGTAACTTTGAAAATTACCATCTTGCAAGCACAGTTTATGATAATATCTCTGACTGGTGTTATGGCCCCAATTTGTTATTACATTTATAACACAACAGCAACAGCAAGGGATGACAAACACAGTTTTAACAACTAAAACACATTTAATTTTTAACAAAGACAAAGACTAATAACAACCTACAACTAAAGACCAAGATTGATAAATAAGAAAAAAAACAGAAATAATTACAGTCCCTTCTTGGTGGGGTGGCTTGGTGATGTCCTGGATGAAGAAAATGCTCAAACACAGGCAAAGAAATCCACAAAAGAAACTACACAGGTCTTGAACAGAAATGACAGGTCTGGTCACACGTATCCTTCTTCTTGCAATTTCTCCTACTACTTTACTGTCTCAATTCTTTTCTTTATATACTCTTTTGCAGACCCCACCCACATTTAGACCTCTTTTTTTTAACTTTCTGAGACTTGCCCCAGACATGTCTGGAAACATGTCCAAACATGAATCCAGTCTGAGCTTAACAAAAAAAAAAGTAAATACTGCCATCTAGTGGCCTATATTCACATTACACCTCCATTCCAAAAGGGAAAAATTTTGACTCATAAAGGCAAAATTTTTCTTTTCAATACAAAATGGTTAAGTGAACACTTGTCTATATATACATATCATACAATATTCAAACACACGATATATATATACATATTCAAACACGGGATAAGCAATCAGCAATTACATTGTCTGTACCCTTCACATGCTTAATTTCCAAGTGAAACTCCTGTAAAATCAAACTCCAATTCAACAATCTCCGATTCTTGTTTTTCATCTTACTCAAAAACATTAACGGATTGTGGTCAGTGTACACAATCATTGGCTTTTCCCCTGTACAAACATAAACCTCAAAGTGTTGTAAAGAAAGGACGAGAGCCAACAGTTCCTTCTCTATTGTGGAATAGTTCCTTTGGTGGCGATTGAACTTCCTGGAGAAGTATGCCACGGGATGCTCAATGTCATCAGAGTCACTTCTCTGTAGGAGCACAGATCCACAAGCTTGGTCGCTAGCATCGACCGCGATGGAGAACGGTTTGTTGAAGTCAGGAGATTTGAGCACGGGGAAGTGACACAGCAGAGACTTCAGGTGATCGAAAGCTCTCTGGCATGCATCATCCCAGGTGAACTTTACGCCTTTCTTCAGTTGGTTAGTTAGACTGAGAGCAATCTCAGCAAAGTTCTTGCAGAACTTGCGGTAGTACCCGATCATTCCAAGGAAGCGGCGCAAAGCTTTTTTGTTGTCAGGAACTGGAAAGTCCATGATGGCTTGGACTTTAGCATTTATGGGTGCCACCTTACCCTGGCCTATGACGTAGCCAAGATAGGTGACAGTAGCACAACCAAAGTCACTCTTGCTCAGGTTAACAGTCAGGTTAGCCTGGGTCAGGCGCTGGAACAACGTCTCTACATCTTTTAGATGTTCTTCCCAGGAGTCACTCCATGTGATCAGGTCATCGATGTACGCACCCGTGTGTGGCAATCCGGCGATTGTAGACTGTATCATCCTTTGGAACGTGGCTGGGGCATTTTTCATGCCAAAGGGTAGGACTTCATACTGGTACAATCCAGATGGTGTGGCAAAAGCAGAGATGCTCTTGGCCCTCTCAGTTAAAGGCACACACCAATAACCCTTCAATAAATCAATCTTGGTCAGAAACTTTGCTTGCCCTACACTATCAATACAATCATCAATCCTAGGTATTGGAAACACATCAGTTCTAGTTACAGCATTGACTTTGCGATAATCTGTACAGAATCTAGTACTTCCATCAGGTTTTGGAACTAGCACACAGGGTGAACTCCAATCGGAGTTGGAGGGTCTGATAATATCATGTTTTAACATGTACTCAACCTCTTTCTCAGCAATCTTTCTCTTTTCAGGATTCATCCGGTATGGATGCTGTTTTATTGGTTTGGCATCACCAACATCTACATCATGAGAGGCTATAGTAACTCTCTTTGGAACATCAGGAAACAAATCCTCATATTTCTTGATCAACCTTTCAAACTGATCTCTCTGTGAGGGTTCTAAGTGCTGGAGTTTTACATCAAGATTTTGCAACACTTCAGTGTTTGACAATTTACATGAAAGAACTTCAGCTTTAATTCTTGGTTCATCATCTTGAAACTCCCCCTCATCTTCACACGTTTCGACCATTGGAGAATCTGAAGTGACAGCTGCAACCCTAGCATTTCTGTCATGATAAGGCTTTAGCATGTTAATATGACACAATTGTTTTGGTTTTCTCCTATCTGGAGTCTTCACAATGTAATTGAGATCATTGAGTTTTGTCAGAATTTCATAAGGACCATGAAATCTAGCCTGCAATGGATTGGACTGCAAGGGAAACAACACAAGGACCTTGTCTCCTGGTTTAAACTCACGGCTTCTAGCCTTATGATCATACCAAGTTTTCATTTTTCCCTGACTTGATTTCAAGTTCTCTTTGGCAAGGTCACAAGCCGCACGCAATCTTTCCTTGAACTTGCTAACATAGTCTAACAGACTGATTTGCGGCTCTTCCTCTTGCCATTGTTCACTCAATAATAGCAAAGGTCCTCTCACTTCATGACCAAACACTAGCTCAAATGGACTGAATCCAGTAGACTCCTGCACTGCCTCTCTAGCTGCAAACAACAGCAAATGAACCCCTTCATCCCAGTCTTTCTCATAGTCATAATAATAAGTCCTCATCATTGTCTTGAGAGTGGAATGAAACCGCTCTAAGGCACCCTGACTTTCTGGATGATAGGCACTAGAAAGAATCTGCTTTGCACCTAGTTCATACACAACCTGCTGAAACAATCCTGAAGTGAAATTGCTACCCTGGTCTGACTGAATTTCCCTGGGAAGGCCAAACAACGTGAAGAACTTTATCAAAGCCTTCGAGATTGCAGTTGCCTTGATGTTACGTAGAGGTATGGCTTCAGGGAATCTGGTAGATGCACACATGATTGTCAACAAGTACTGATTTCTAGATCTAGTCTTGGGTAATGGACCAACGCAATCAACAATGACCCTAGAGAATGGCTCCCCAAATGCTGGGATAGGCCGCAATGGAGCTACAGGTGGGTCTAACTGGTGTTTTCCAACTACCTGACAAGTGTGACAGGTTTTGCAAAAGTTGGAAACGTCTTTCCGAAGCCCAGGCCAAAAGAAGTGTTTCATGATCTTATCAACAGTCTTGTTAACACCAAGATGACCTCCTAAAGGTAAACTATGAGCCATTGTTAAGATCTCATTCCTATAGACCTTCGGAACAACAATTTGCCTGACCACTGCCCAATCTGCATTGGCAGGGATATCAGGAGGGCGCCACTTCCGCATCAACACACCATCCTTGAGATAATACCCAACTGGAACTGCATCTATTTCTTTTTCAGGAAGGGCTCTCCTCTTTAGTACACCAATTTCAGGATCATTAGTTTGCTCCTCAATCAACCGCTTTCTGGACAGAGACAAGTCTCCAGACACATCAGAATCACCAGACCCATCCGGCTGGCTGAATAGAGAACTGATAAAAGTATCTGATAAGTCCTCAAACGGAGAAACCATAGTAGGCCAATCAGAGTCATGAGGCGAACCACCTGAGTCCTGACTATTCAATGTACTGGACGGCACCACAACATCTTCTTCTTTAGCCTTCTTGGCCATAGCACAAGTCACTGCGCAAGAAGGATACAGAGATGGGTCCTCATCCCCATCTTCAGTGCTCGGCTGTGAAGTAAGATGAACAGGGGGAACTACTTTGCCCCCAGCCAGGTCATTGCCTAGCAACAGAGAAACACCCTTTATAGGTAGACTTGACATAAGTCCCACCTTTACCTGTCCTGTAACTAAATCTGACTTCAAGAATATAGAGCGCAGGGGTACAGATACAGTCCTCCCTTCAATACCTTGTACAAGTATGAAATCCCCTGAAGCGGCCTCATCACGTAACTCCAAAGAGTCCATCAACAAAAGTGACTGAGAAGCTCCGGTATCCCTTAGGATATATATGGGGACAGGAGTAGTATGCTCATTCAGAGCCACAAATCCCTCTGACACAAATGGAAGAAATTCCTCCCTCACAAAGTCAGCTGTATTAGGCTTTTTAGCCCCACAAGAAGCAGGTAATTTAGCAGATTGGTTATCCACTACAGGGGTTTCTAACCTTGTTTTCACAAAGGCATTTGGTTTGGTATCCTTTTCTTTTTCTTTCTTAGCTTTAAGGAACCAACAGTTAGTTGTAACATGACCAGATTTCTTGCAATAACTGCAAACTAGACCACTTCTGTCACTGTCAGCTTTCACACTTTGATCAGACCTGTTACTGGATTTCTGAGCACCATCACCAGATTTGTCTTTGTCTTTGGGTGAGGAATCTTGGGTATCACCATAACCCTTTTTCTGAAATTGGGACCATTTATTATTACTGCTAGACTGAAATTTGGACTTATGTGTGAGAACATATTCATCTGCAAATTTGGCAGCTGATTGCAAATTCAGCGCTTGCTTCTCATTAAGGTAGGTCTTAACATCATCCTTAACACAGTTCTTGAATTCTTCAATTAACACCATCTCTTTTAGTGAGTTGAAATCATCCTTGACCTCCATAGAAGTACACCAGCGCTCAAAGCAAACCTGCTTCTCATTAGCAAATTCAACATAAGTCTGATTTTCAGATTTCTTCAGACCTCTGAATTTCTGTCGGTAAGCCTCTGGAACCAACTCATAAGCTCTCAAAATAACCTTTTTGACAACCTCATAATCAGAGGAATCATCTGCAGACAAAGCCGAATAGGCTTGTTGAGCTTTACCCTTGAGGACAGTTTGCAACATCAGAGGCCAGTGTTCCTTTGGCCACTGGCAACTCTTTGCTACCTTTTCAAAACACTGGAAATAGTTGTCAACATCCTTTTCTGAAAATGGAGGCACCAGTTTTACCTCCTGGCTAGCCCGAAATTTATTTTCACTTTGAATTTTTATTTTTAGTTGCTCCATTTGGAGTCTTTCTTCTCTATCGAATTTCTCTAATTCAAAATCTCTCTGTCTTGCAAATTTTTCTAACTCAAATTCTCTTTGTTTTTCTTCTCTTGCTAATTTTTCTAACTCAAACTGCCTTTGTTTTTCTTTTTCTTCCCTCTCAAATTCCCTTTCTTTTTCTCTTTCCTCCCTTTCAATCTCTAGCATTTTTAATTTAAGTTCCATTTCTATATTTGGATTTTCCACTGGAAACTGTTCCAGATCTCCTGGTGCAAACACATTTTCATCAATGTAATATTCAACTATCTCTCTAGCCAGTCTTGCTTTTCGCATGGCTGGTTTTACCTCTGTCAACTCCAACTGTCTGCAAATTTCTAGCAGTTCTGTCTTTTTAAAAGACTTCAAAACCCCTACGGTTGGTGATGCCAAGAAATCATCCATTGCTGTTGTCAATATATATCTAGGAAAATTCACAAAAACAATTTCACAATTTGGAATGTTAGATTTTCAATAAATTACTCACACAATGGTCTATCCCGGACCTTGAGCCCCCAATTTGTTATGGCCCCAATTTGTTATTACATTTATAACACAACAGCAACAGCAAGGGATGACAAACACAGTTTTAACAACTAAAACACATTTAATTTTTAACAAAGACAAAGACTAATAACAACCTACAACTAAAGACCAAGATTGATAAATAAGAAAAAAAACAGAAATAATTACAGTCCCTTCTTGGTGGGGTGGCTTGGTGATGTCCTGGATGAAGAAAATGCTCAAACACAGGCAAAGAAATCCACAAAAGAAACTACACAGGTCTTGAACAGAAATGACAGGTCTGGTCACACGTATCCTTCTTCTTGCAATTTCTCCTACTACTTTACTGTCTCAATTCTTTTCTTTATATACTCTTTTGCAGACCCCACCCACATTTAGACCTCTTTTTTTTAACTTTCTGAGACTTGCCCCAGACATGTCTGGAAACATGTCCAAACATGAATCCAGTCTGAGCTTAACAAAAAAAAAAGTAAATACTGCCATCTAGTGGCCTATATTCACATTACACTGGTGACAGATCAAAACTGAATTTTTCGTACAGAGAAAAAAATATGCCAATATGTATATCTGTAGCTTCCTCAAATGATCAACAATGTTCAGTGATGTTTACATGTACATTTTAGGACACCATTAAATTCCTAAAACACTTGCATATATAGTATAACACGTACATCAAATGTTGAGAGAGAATGAGGAACGTCCTAATACTTTTGTCAGGTAGTGTAAGTCGGCAAACTAATGCAAACGAACCAAATGTGGCAGGCCTGGTCCGGTGCGGTGTAGCCCAAAACCACCATGGCCCTTTCACTCTCTGATGAGCAAAATAAAAGTGTTAGCTACCTGAGTAAATCTTCCTGGAATCTTTCACCAACAGCAGCAATCTCTGTCAGCATTCACTGGTGTCACTTCCAGAGCAGGTCAGCCTGGTATTGAAGTCCCACACTCCTCCAACAATGACAAACGAAACCTTGATTGAAGCCTTAATTTCTAAAAACGCTATCTGAGTAGGCCTTTGTGTGTTTCCACGTCGATAACAATGGACTGATCCTTCAATGTCCAACTGGTTAAGTTTAACAAAGTCTGGCAACGTCTGTTCACGTGTAATGCACAAACTCTAGACCAGGGGTCACCAACTCCGTTCCTGGAGGGCCACTATCCTGTAGGCTTCTGCTCTACCTGCTGTTCAGCACACCTGATTCAACTAATTAGCCACTCAATTGCCCAGCTTGTGATCTTGTTAATTAGCTAATTAGTTAAATCAGGTGTGCTGAACAGCAGGTAGAGCAGAAACCTACAGGATAGTGGCCCTCCAGGAATGAAGTTGGTGACCCCTGCTCTAAACTAACTTGTAAACTAGCTCTGCATTAGCTCATTAGCATTCACGCTAGACGTTAGCATTCTAGCTATCGCGAGTAGCGGAAGCAATTAGCGTTAGCACATAGCGTGACTACAGTATGTAAACTTCGCAAAGAACTTTTTCTTGCTGGTCACAGACATGCAACTCGTTTCTACTTTTTACAGACTATTGTGTGGACAATCAAAGAAACAAATTAGATGCTCTATGTGCTCATATACAAACAATAACACAGATTTTCTCCATTTCATGCTTCAACTTCTTCCAATGGTAAAGTGACCAGACGTCCTGGTTTTGAACTGCGTGTCCCAAGTCCCGACAAAGGCCTGTCGGGATGCTAAAATGTCCCGTTTTCCACCAACTACGATGAAATGTCCCCTGTTTCAGAGATTACATAGCCAACGTAGTCTTATGATAGTCTGATCATTCACTAAAAAACCGCATAGAATATGCCAGCAATGTTACATTGTACAAATAACACAAAGTAGTAATATTTCACCAGTGACATGCCATCGGAGGTCAGTTAGGGTAGGCAGGGTAGGGTAGGCACCGTTAGACAAACGATAACTCTATTACTTTGTTTGATTAGCAATCTGAGGATTGATTAACAAATTTAGAAGATTAAACGGCAGAATGGCGTGCCAGTTCCATCCACGACATTATTGCTCAGTGCATCTTAAAATGCTAACGAGACAGCAAGTTTGTTCATATTTGCTGAGAGGAAACTAATGCAATGCCATTAACAAATATTAAAAACTTTCTTATGCGCCATTCAATGTGTGGTCAATATATTTGTGATAATATTTCCCCCCTTAAACACATAACCAACTTTTTAATGCTATTTAAAAAATAGGGAGTTTATTTTCAGTCTCTTTCATAATCCGATCAACAAAAGATAAAAAAAAAAAAAAAAAAACGAAATTACAGAGAGAGTTGAGATTTTCTTCTAATTAATTATTAAGATTTACTTCCTTGCAGTCTGGAATCAAAGCATAAAGATAAATTAATCTTTTTGTCACGATCACCTCTTAAACATTACATTACATGCTGAATTCACCAGAAAAAAAAGGAACAATTGATGTCAGTCAATCAGGCATAGTACGTGGAAATAGGTTGACAAAATTTAGCTATAAAAAAGGACAAGTCAGTGCCTACCCTGACCGCACATCCCTCTACTTAACACATAATAAGGCCAGTGGTGTAGTACATTATCTAACCTTTAAAGTGGTATTCATGCCTCATTAAACCTCATGAATTCCAAGTTTGAAACAAAGATTTTTGCAGGTAAGTCACACTCATTGGGCATCGAACAGAAAAAAAAATGTCTTTAATTGG
This sequence comes from Gymnothorax reevesii, assembly GCA_029721435.1. Taxonomy (NCBI): domain Eukaryota; kingdom Metazoa; phylum Chordata; class Actinopteri; order Anguilliformes; family Muraenidae; genus Gymnothorax; species Gymnothorax reevesii. The sequence goes on along the minus strand of CM056574.1, from coordinate 21,760,187 downwards.
CACAGTTGTCCTCTTTCTTTGGCTCGGCATCCAGTTCAATTATCCAGCTTAAAGAGCCTGAAAATTCCAGCTTTGACCAGCCAAGGCTGGTCAGGCTGGTTTAAGCTATGTTTTGGACAGTTTTAGTTGGTCGACCAGCCCTTCACCAGCTGACTCCAGCTAACAATACCAGCTTAACTAGCTTTGACCTTTTAAACATCTAGACCAGCTATGACCAGCTAATGGTGTTCAAAACACAGACCATCTTAAACCAGCTGAGAATTCGAGCTGCTCTTTGCTGGACCAAATATTTTAATCATACGTCATACGATCACGTCTCCAGTAATTTGCTATCATTTTTCTCACCGTCCATCAACAGCAAATCGGTCTCATTTCAGCTAAACCAGAAATCTTCACATGGGACAGCATGGACTGTCAAGTAGCGTACAGTTATGCACTGCTTTTTACTGAGCATCAGAGCTTGTCCACACAAACTAAACGTGAGTTTTGCTTTCTATTTCCTTGGATGGATGAAATTGAAACCAACTTCCAGGGTTCGCCTTTCTGATTGACATGACTTGAACAGTCCGCTGTCAGCGTCCTGCTTCCTCAGGTGGTTTTGGTGTGGTGTCTTTAGTTAATGACAACAATTAGTCCTGGCTAATTCTCAATAATTTTCCTTAATTGACGCATTTTCCGATTGTCAAAATAATCCAGTAGCAACTGAAGACCCAAATTATCTCCATATGCGATGAAATGGGATAAATTCAGCAAAGAAAAAAATGTTGCTTGTTAATAGGCCAATGCTTTACAAAAAACAAACTGCTCTGAAGCTTCCGTGCTCCCTTTTCTGCACATCAGGCGATTTAACTTGCGCTTCATGATCTTTAAAATCATTGTTCTTAAAACTGAAAAACTTCCATGGATAGAGACTTCAATTCCACACAAGAATCTCTTAAATTTATGATTGTTACACGGGCCAATTTTGATTACTTATGTCTGCATTCTAAAGCAGGCAGTCAGCCAAAAAATCGATTGCGAAGAAAATTCACTTCCTCAAACAAATATATTTAGGCTAATTTGAAGATCGTTTGTCTCTGCGTTGAGGTCATGTTTTCGGAGCTCGATGAGGTTGACATCTCACACACGCACAGACACATAGCCTACTAGAGATCTAAGAGATCAAAGTGATATAATGTGCTTTATTTAAAAAAAAAAAAAGTTCAGTGGGACATCATTCAATGTCTTTTCATATTTTATCTTAAATGTATAAATAGACCTACTAAAAAGAAACATAATTTTTCCCCATTAGGCTTTGTTGTGCGCAGTAGTCCTACGTGCTGAAATTAAGCCCAATACCTGCGTCTATGACCTCACGTGCACATGCACTATGGTCACGCGTAAAATGTCTCGGTTTTAGTTTCAGGAAATCTGGTCACCTTATGACCAATGGCTCTCTCTCCTTTGTTTTTTTTTTTTTTACTGAAAATGCACATTTACCAGTACATTCCCTGTTCAAAGAAATTAACCCCATAAATGCTGGTTTGGGTAACGTGACATTTAACAGTTAGCACTGCTGTTTTTGAAAGTTTCATGAAACGTTTTAAATATTTCAACACATCAAACAATGAACTATTAAACTAATATGCTACCATGAAATTCGCAAACCATTTATGAAATACAAAATTAACCACATTTTTAGCAGGGTTACTGTTCTATTTTTCTTGTATAGGGTTGCATCCTCTTGTGCCTTGAATTTGAATTCTAAATGCTTCATTTCCCCTTCATATTTTGACACAGATATTGCCGAAGGAGCAAAATCAATTGTGACAACAAAGACATTAAAAGTAAGAAAGACGACAATAAATATGGTGATTCCAATATAACAAGGACAAGAATTGTATTATCAAAGCAAGTAAATAGAAGTAAAGCTCTCTATTCACTGGTCGATATACGTTCCAACCCTCACGTACGGTCACAAGCTTTGGGTAGTGACCGGAAGAATAAGATCATGAATACAAGCGGCCAAAATGAGCTTCCGTTGTAGGGTGGCTGGGCTGACCCTTAGGGTGAGGAGCTCAGACCTATCGGAGCGGCTCAGAGTAGAACTGCTGATCCTTCGCGTTAAGAGCAGTCAGTTGAGGTGGTTCAGGCATTTAGTCCGGATGCCTCCTGGACGCCTCCCTTGAGAGGTTTTCTGGGCATGTCCAACGGGGAGGAGGCCCTGAGGCAGGCCCAGGACACGCTGGTGGGACTATATCTCCCAGCTCACCCTGTAACGGCTTGGGTTCCCCCAGGTAGAGTTGGAGGAAGTGGCTGGGGAGGGGTTGCGCTTGGGCTTCTCTGCTTAGTCGGTTGACCCCGCGACCCGGCCCGGATAAGCGGAAAACAATGGATGGATGGAAGAATTGTGAATAATTATAATACCATATGATAAGTATAATGTCGAATCTGTCTTTTGTTCATATATGGCAGGCATGTGCTTCAGATCCAAAAGTATGAGAAATCTTCTCATATCACATATAATTTTTGCTCAACTCTTGGCTGTTGCAGTCTTCACTCTTCTTGGAAGTCTCTACACCAGATGTTTGAACATTTCTAGTGGTATCTGCTGTCATTCCAGCCAGTAAATTGGCTCTCCAGATAATTCCACTGGTGTATGATAGTGTTAAGGCCACCGCTCGACGTAAGACTGATCAGGATGTTCTATACTGATCTTGACAAATGATTTACGGATCTCATTCTGTGCATGGGGACTTTGTCATGCTAAAGTAGGGCTTTCCCAAACTGCTGGAAGGATATGGAATGTCATTACATGTTATGACCTCAATATTATAGCATTTAGCTTCAGAGGAACCAAGAGGTCTAGTCATTATGAAAAACAACCACTGAGCATGCAGGTTTCTCATTCTTTGCACCGTATAGTTTAGTAAACAAAAGAAGGGAAGAAAAAAGTTCTCTGACTTCCTGACATTACCGAGCTCCACGGTCATCAAACTTGTAATGGCTGCCCACTGTTCCAGATGCACTCCAGAGCTTGTAGCCATGATTAACATCAGAGACCTAGCCTCTGTCGGGGGTCCGAGGGAAGCTTCACTGGGACAAATTTTCTTAATGTCACGTGGTAAATGACAAAAAAATTGGGCCTGAACAATAAAGAGCTGACACACTCAAGCTCTGGCCATGCTGATTCAAGTGCTTTCAACTCAAAATGCCTCCCCTGTCTTCAGCCAATGTCACCATCCCTGCATGAAATATGCTTCTGACTGGGTGAATTTCCTCGCATTGGCATATTCTTTTAAATCCCCTTGTTTGTAATTTTCATGATTTTGTACGATAGATCAGCCCAGAAAAAAGTACAGAAGGGAAAATGAGAAGAATAATCTCCATCTCAATTTACATTCCATGAAATGTCCTGAGTTAGGGGTCCAAACGGGACGAGATGAACTCCTGGAAAAATTATTGAGATGTAGGAAATCAAAGCAGCTTTTTCCTCACTCCGAGTTCACCCATAATCCATAATCATAGAGGACAAACTATTAAAGTACAAACAATTGGAAACATATATCAATTAATGTATTACTGAATGATTATATATATTAACACAGCAATGGATAATGGGATAAACCTGTCATTAGCTATTTACTAAAAAATGAGCTTTTTTTTTTTTTTATTCCTATGTTCATGTACCTCAAGTTAACTGATATTTTTTGAATGAAAATGAATGAATGATGTACTGGCAAACTTTTTATGACCTGCAAACAACTATATCAATAGCAAAGTATTATTATTATTATTATTATTGCTCAGAATGTGTCCCTGATACAGGCTGTGCAGCATAAGTGCATTTCACAGGCAGGATAGCCGGCAGTATAATAAAGGTCAGGAAATGTGTCGGAGACACTGTGAATATAACAATCAGTCATCCACAATTACGTGGGCTGGCAGGGATAAGAAAGACAGGCGGGGGTTTTGAAGGCTGAAATTCAGCGGTGGTCTCTGAACTAGTGGCATCTTTCTGAGTCAGTAGTAGGAGAACGGAGCAGTACTTTGCACAGCCCATGGCCACCTGTCCATCACTCCATGTCACATAACTCACCCTCAACCCTGATGGGAGTGGAGGACATTTGAGAAATTTCCTGGCGCATAACGGTATGTTTTCCTGGCATCAAGTCTGACCTGAGGGCCCAGATAAGAGTCACATGTCCCAGCCTGATATTTAGGAGAAAAAAATGCAACTCTACGCAACTTACATTAATTACTTTCTATTCTGTCACCCTCTTTAAAAGTTGAGCTTTTATCAAAATGACATCACATTAGCCTATTCCAGAAACTGCAGAAGTGTTCTCAGAGTAAATATACTTCCCACATACTCCCTTGCCCTTGGAAAATTGTTTTTTTTCCCCTGTCTTTAAGCATTTCCCAAAAGACGGCTGTATATAGCAGGCTTGTTCGATTTTTCCATGGGATTGTGTAAATGACCTCATGTCATCCACACCCCCCTGGTTCTCCAAGTCTCTCATTCTCTTCGATTGTTGGTGAGAAGCAGGGAAATGGTGGCCTTGTGTAAATATTGTGGTGTCTGATTGTCTCAAGGTCACGTGCCCATTGATGCAAGTGAAAAATTAGACTGCACACACACGTACAAGAATATATACACACACGTCATTCAATCATCATGGCCATTAACATACTGACTTGCTCTGGTCTGTAAGAACAGGAGCATCACTCACTTTTCACCTCTAGAAAGAGCTAAAGAATAAAAGACTGAATTCAGATGTTTGTAATAAGCAGTTTTTAAGTGTTTTTAATTGTTGTCATCTGAAACCAGTAAGCGCAGTAATCATCTAAATGAATTTACAAGATGGCTTTTGATGAGAAGAGCCCTTCCATTGCAGTTGTTTAGAAGTTATAGCCAGTAACTTGCATGGTTGTTCTATGCTTGAAGATTATCACTACGCATCTGCGCAGCAGCTGTATCCTACGCGTGTGCAGGCGATGCAATACTGATGGAGGTCCACTGACACCAGCTGGGATGGAACAGTATTCAGGCATTTGTGTTTAGGCTTCGAGTAACATAGTTACAGGATCTGCACATGCTCTTTAAATGTCTGTTATTTCCCTTTCACGGAGGGTGGAAATAAAATACTCTGTAATCTAGCAGTGAAACCTCAAAGCCATCAGACTGAAACCTGTTAGGATAGACGGAATCAGACGGCCACTGTTGGCATCTGGAGTCCAATTCCACTAACGTGATTTTGTTTGCATTTGTGTGGGCAAATTCAATAAGCACAGAGTTTCAAAAGGGGTCATATTGGCTTCAATCTTTCATCTCAGTGATTAGTTTTTAGTGGAACAAATCGGACATATGGTGGGAAAATTCACAGGATCAAGGGCTGAACAGAGCCGTGTGATTACAGCTTCAAAGGCAAAAGATAAAACAGGTTGGCTATTGTGCTGAATGAAAACTGCTAAAATCAGTTATTGTATATTGATTTTTTCCACAACAATAGCGTGTCAGTGAACACGTCTATTTGAACAGGTTCACTTGCCTCTATTCAAACTCAAGCTCCAGATATTCAGCTCTATTTACCATCAAAGAAAATGTCTGAAAGCAAGAATGTTTGAAGTGAGGAATTCACTTCTGGCTTATTACTATTTTGTTGATATTCGTAAAATATAATGCATTACACCTTTCTACATTAATAATACTGTGATATTGAAACGATAATATCAGTTGATTTTTTTCCCCCTCAACATTTATGATGCAAGACTTTTCCTGTGTTGGTTATATTGTCACACTGATGATCAGACCACCCACTCATAAGTTCAAAACTCCAACACTAGACAAACTGCATCACTATTACATCATGTTAAAGAAAAATAAAAAGGCTGGTGGCAGAGACTGGGGGAAAGAAAGCAGTGAAGAGCCTGTCTGGTGGTTTTTAATGCAGGGGGTGCAGGTTGTGCTTGGGCGGCAGTTCAAACATACGAACTGGTGATTTAACTCACTTTAACTTCTGACTGTGCAAACTCTGCTTATGCATGTCATGTAAATGAATTTGATGTATCCACACACAAACACTCAAAGTAGTGTGTGTGAGAGACAGGGAGAGGTGAAAGTGGCAGGTTGCAGAGGTGGAAACTGCCAGCTGGGGCCGTGTCATTTAAATTCCATTATCTTCCAGCGGTGAGCACCGGTGTCACTCCACAGCACCGGAGAACGGGTTCACAAGGTGAATCCACCACGCGGCGCATAAACTCCAATGACTCCCCGTGCCTCCACACTTTCAAACCTGCTCTGCCTGAAGGGGCGCAGATCACACCCGTACCCCATTAGGTGCCATTACATGTTAACTGAGAAATATTCCCTTCGCTTCACTGTGGTTTTCTATCCCGCCTCTCCCACCTGTTCCCTCTGTGAGTGATTTGAGAGACAGAAATTAAAACAAACAAAAGGCAGCAGGTGAAGACTAGAGCCCTTCCAGCATTTCAACAAACAACAAAAAAACACAACGGGCGAAGTAAAAAGACCCCGCCTCTGTCGACAATAACCAGTGAGAAGCCTGTGAGGGATTGAATTTATATTTGCTGAGCCAGCCAAGAAGCCCACTGGATTGTAACGACGTGTTTAGCCCGACACCCTGCGTAATTGGGCTCATGTGAGCAGCTGCTGAAGTATGGTCTTGCCGCGGTTGTCTGGTGTACGTCCCACTTGTTGGGACTGAGCAGTTATGCAGCGTTTTACGCTGCTGATGATTCTAATTACTTAGACTTCCAGGAAGTGCCGCCTCTCCCTCCACAGTGTAAAACTGTGGAACGTGTGACATGTTTATAATCTAGGCGCCAGAGTGTAAAAGCTAATTGTCTGGTGATTATTTTTTGTAAATAGGTGTCCTCATTCAAAACACTGAAGTTAATTACTCGGGCCGGTAGGCCAGGAGTCTAAGTTTCGGCTATTTTTTTTTTTCGGGGGATTGTCTTGCTCATGCGCGCGTGTGGTTTTGCGATTGGCCCAGGCCCCGAGCCAGCCCGAGTACAGGGGGGTATACTACGAAGCAAGTTCAATATATTTCAAGTTAACTGCAACGCTTGGCAATTTTTTTGCAAAAATGCAACATCTTGCACGCACACCACGGGAAAAATGAATTTCACTCTGAATTTGTGCACACATTGCCTTTAAAAGCATGTGAATCCGAATAAAATTTCACTTCTTCACTGACACTTGTGAAACGTCGACACTATGCTGCGACTTACAGCCCCTGAACGGGAACGTGCCATAGGCATGCTTCAAATAGGCGCCAGCACCAGGGAAATTGCCAGACAACTACACTGCGCACACACAACGATCGCAAGACTCCATCAAAGGTTTCTGCAAACGGGTAGCACTCGGGACCGTCCTCGACCGGGTGAACAACGTGTGACAACGGCACGTCAGGAATGTCAGATCGTACGGGATCATGTCCGAGACCAAACACTACCAGCGACAAGAACGGCTGCTCAAGTCTAAGGACGACGTGAATTCATTCACCCCAACACCGTACAAAACCGTCTGCGAGCTGCAGGCCTGCGTGCACGACGTCCTTATTTCAGCCCCATATTGACGGATCGTCACCGAAAACTGCGTCTACAGTGGGCAAACAGGCACCAGAATTGGCGACTACGACAATGGCACGGTGTCATCTTTTCTGACAAGTCAGGATTTTACTTAAGGAACGCAGATGGGCGTATGCGTGCTTGGCGGAGACGTGGTGAACGTTATAACGCCGATTGTGTCCTTCAAACGGACCGTTGGGGTGGTGGCAGCGTAATGTTGTGGGGTGATATAAGAATCCCTCTCCATATCTGCAGAGGAAGGTGAATGGCGTCTACTACCGGGACCAGGTGCTGCAGAGCCATGTTGTGCCGTTCTTCAACCAACACCACGATGTGCACAGGTTCCAACAGGACAACGCTAGGGCACACACTGCAAGGGTGTCCATGCAGTACCTTGCACAGCAGAACATCCCCGTGCTTCAGTGGCCAGCTCTGTCACCTGACCTCTCCCCTATCGAGCACTTATGGGATGAAATTGGACAACGTCTTTCACGTCAACGCCAGATGGACAACATCCGAGAACTTGAGGTTGCCCTTGTTCAGGAGTGGAATGCTATCCCTTAGAACACTATCCAGAGACTGATCAACTCCATGCGACGACGATGCACCGCATGTGTCAATGCAAATGGCGGTCACACCCGTTATTGACTTTCCTGTTTGACCCCTACACCAGTTAAACCTCTCTCGCGCATTAACATTATCGTGAATGAAATTGAATGATGTTTACATGTCTTCTTAAATCATTCATTATTTCAAATGCATCATACGTATATACTTCACATATCAATCCTTGGAGCTATTCCAGATTTCATGAGTGGTGCGTTTTCATTTGTACTCAGTATTATTTCTTTCCCCTATGTGTAATACATTGTTACTGTAGCTAAAGCCCAGTATTCATATGACTCATAGTGTAAATCAGGAACCTTTGCTAATGCTTTTTTGTTTCATATTGCTTTGTGTTTGCCTTCTTGCTGCGTAGAAGGCATAATAGATACAAACAAGTCCATCTTTGCGCCTGAGTCTAGTCCTCAACTTCCTGTCCAGCGTGCACATCACCAGTGTGCACAGAGCACAACCCTCACAATTTTTGAGTTAATGATGATTATTAATTTAAAAAAACTGACCTCTGAAGAGAGGGGAAGGAGGCGGGAAAAAAACCAAATGGATCAACAAACAATGCAGAGTATACAGTAGGCTTTGGTGACCAGCTGGGAATTCTGGGCTCTGTGTAAAAATTTTGCCACCTCCCCTCCCAGGGACTTGGGACTTTTTTTGGGTTGTGTGCATCCATGCCCCTCCACTATCGTTCCAACCCCCAAACACCCCCCCCCCCAGGCTGTAGTGAGCTTCTAGAATCATCCCCACCTTGCACGCCGTTAGCGATGGCACTGTTTCACAGGAGTGCCTTTGGCAGATTTTCCCTGAGACCATATTCATTTCTTTATTTCAAAACAGATGGGTTTACTGCCACTGTGAGCGAATGGAAGTGCGCATTATAATGGACCATGACGATCCATTAAAACAATACAGCTGCCGATTGAGCCCGCGGTTTTGCACAGCAATACCAGCAACATTAAAACAAATCCCCCGTGCCCCCCCAACCCTCCCCGCTGAGATAAAAAATCAGATTACTGTGAATAAGCATTAGTTCTTTACTTCTTTGCCTTTTATCATTTTTGCATGTCTGACACAGATGAGCAAATTCTTCTAAGCTCTGGGAAAAGATGTATTTAACCTCAAAACAATCAAAACTCACGCAGGAGAACTCAGGCTGCGGGGACGTAATAGACCAGACCAAAAAGATTCTAGTCTTATCTTATCTTGCGTTTGAGATTGTAAAGGCTTTTTTCACTTTGCCTAAGAGAGAAATGATGTTTCGAACTGCATGTTCTGAGATGAAACGCACCACAAAGATGTTTACAAACCTAGCGGTCAAAAATTAGCACTTTCATAATTGCAGTTGCATTTTCTGTTGACTTCCTTTTAAAGGCTCACAGTGGGCCAAAAATTGCAGTTGTCAGAGCTCCTGGGGTAACAAGGTAAACTCTTTTATCCTACACCTCATACTTTTCTTGCAGGAAGGCACAGCCTACCTCTGAGGAGCCTGGCACCTAAAGCTTTCATGTAGCTTGAGTCATCTTTCACCGCGTTTTTTGTCTTTTCATGGGAAGTGTCCTGCTGTTATATGATGATTATGCAGTCAGTCATTTGAGTTTTATCTGCTCAATAAGTCAGGCCACTACAATGGCTGTAAACACACTCTTCTGCTGACAGGTCCTGATGTGAGATATCGCAGGTGAGGCCACCTTTTCTCCTTCCACACGGGTCATTTCCACTTTACTTTTCATGCACTCAAACCCAGCAGGGAAGTTTAAAAAAGTTGTCCGGTTATGCATTTCTGTAAGTTTGAATACATCTGTATGTCCACACACATTCACAAGTATATTCTAGCAATCTATGTGTATCCAAAATGCACACATGCATGCACTGGCATGTGCGCACACACTCAGACACACGTACACGCATGCGTATGCACATATACCCACAAACACACACACACACTTTCCAGCCAGTTCATCTACTAGGTCTGAATTGTGGTCTACTAGTGAATTGAGAGCAAGCTGTAAGGTCACTTGTGAATTTGTTTTCGAAGATCATGGGCTGTGATTGTGCCACTGAGAAAAAGAGATGGGACTGTATCTCAGGAGATCTCAACAATTAGTATCAGGATCTGATGAGAATTTAAAAAAGCTTAAGGTAGATTATTGCTATAAAAATGCCATTACCTTTTTCACATTTTTCACGTGCCATTTCTCAAAAATCGCTGGTCCGATTTTATTAAAGTTTGGAACGTAAATAGTTTACAGCATAATGGTTGTCCTGAACCAAAAAAAATATGGTCCTTTTGGTACTCTTTTATTTTCAGAGGGTGCTGATTATATAATGAGGTAGAGAATTTTCAAGTCAAGAGCAAAATTTCAAAAAACCGTTGCATTTTGTTAAAGTATCCAACTTAAAGAGGATTAGCCCACAGATTCTGGATCAGGCAACCTGTGTGCAAAATAAGTCTGTTAAATAAGTCAAGACATGTCTGTTAGCTACTGAGGTATGGTGTTTTGAGATTGTCATGATGTGCCCCTTTACGGTGGCTATCTTGTACACCTAATTTGCATAATTTATGCAAATCACCTCCATCCCACCTCCAAATTGAATGTTTCCTTCTCATATCAATAAAGTAATTTGATGTTAGTGATGAAATAAAGATTTTCATGCTGAATAGCAGTATTCTACCTAAAGGAGAAACAGACCAGTCTGGATTGCTGTCATTCCTCCAAAAGCTAAATTAACTCATTAAATTAACCCCTTCAATCCACAGACAAACAAACACATGCAGTCAAAAACACAAATGGTAACATTCAGACACGCATGCATATGCAGTCCCGTGAAAAAGCATTTGCCCCCTTCCTGATTTCTTCTTTTTTTGCATATTTGTCACACTTAAAAGTTTCAGATCATCAAACAAATTTTAATATTAGACAAATCTAACCCGAGTAAATACAAGATGCAGTTTTTAAATGATGATTTCATTTATTGAGGAGAAAAAGCTATCCAAACCTGCCTGGCCCTATGTGAAAAAGTAATTGCCCCCTAAACCTAATAACCGGTTGTGCCACCCTGAGCGACAACAACTGCAATCGAACATTTGCAATAAATGGCAATGAGTCTTTCACATCGCTGTGGAGGAATTTTGCCCCTCTCTTCTTTGAAGAATGTTTTAATTCAGCCACATTGGAGGCTTTTTGAGCATGAACAGCCACAGGTCATGCCACAGCATCTCAATCGGATTTAAGTCCAGACTTTGACTAGACCACTCAAAAATCTTCATTTTGGTTTCTTTTAAGCCATTCAGAGGTGGACTTGGTGGTGTGTCATAGATCATTGTCCTGCTGGATAATCCAAGTGGGTTTGAGGTCACGAGCTGATGGTTGGACATTCTCCTTCAAGATCTTCCAGTAGAGAGCAGAATTCATGGTTCAATCAATTACAAGTCATCCAGGTCCAGCAGCAAAGAAGCAGTAAAGCAACCCCGGACCATCACACTACCACCACCACCACGTTTCACTGTTGGTATGATGTTCTTTTTATGAAATGCTGTGTTAGGTTTTTACGCCAGATATAACGTGATGCAAAACCTTCCAAAAAATTTCCATTTTTGTCTCATCAGTCCACAGAATATTGTCCCAAATGTCTTGAGGATCATCAAGATGTATTTTGGCAAATGTGAGACGAATCTTTGTGTTCTTTTGGTCAGCAGTGGTTTTCACCCTGGATCTTTCTGTCATGGTTATGGTTTTTGGTCATGTTAATGTTCAGGTTCTGTGTTCATGATTTTGTCTTTTATTTATTCTTTTCGGTTATTGTAATACTCAGGTTTTTAGTTTGTCTCCCCTGTCTTGTGATCTAGTGGGTTCAGTCCGTCTTCCCTGTCTGCATGCCCACTGACTTCGGGTGATTTAAATGAATTCCGGTTTTGAAATATTCCTTCGAATCTCGTTTTCTTCCTTCGACCCTCTGTTCTGATTACTAACAAGACTAACATTTGTATTTTGTATCATAGTCTACTAACATAACTAATCCATGTATATAAGATTACTAACTTACTAATGAGCACTCTAGTTTAATATGTAAAGTTGCACCGCTACTAATTTAGACTAATTCCCTCTGCGCAATCGCCCACTTCTATCCACAGCCTGTCTCTGTCCTCTTCTCAGTTTCTGCGAGATCTCTCGCACGTGCTTAATCACTCTCCTGTGCTCGTTATCTGTGCACGTAGAACTCCTGGACCGGAGCTGTTTAAATGTCATTGGCTGTTTGTGTGATTCCTGTTCGTATTTTGTCTTTCGCCAATTTTCGTGGTTAGGGCTTCCTACATGTGATTCTCCCAATGTAATTAGCCTGATTCCTGACACCTGATTCCTGCATAGCATGTGACCTTCCCTGTGTGTATATTAGCATATTGTATATTAGTCTTTTCACTCAAAGCTCTTGTCAGAACGTTGATCAATACTTCTTTGTGCAGAGCGCCTCGTATGCTATTGAATATTGTTTCGCTTCTACTGGATTGTCTGACCTTACCTCTTGCCATTCCCCTTTTTATATTGTTTTTGTATTTCTGGATTTCGACCCATTTTTGTATGACCACCATTTCTGTGTTTGGATGCCCTGTGTATGACCCTTGGCTTTGTTCATTGACTATGACTTTTTGCCTCGTTTTTGTACCTCTGCCCATCTGTCTCATTGGTTCTGACCCCTGCCTGTCTAGTCGATACTGTTTTTGGATTTCGTATTGTGGCTTGGCAATTCCTGTGTTTTTTGGCTTTGACTTGGACTCCAATTAAGGCATACATTTTTTGGATTTCTGTCTCTAGGGAGTGATTCCTGAACGCACTGTCACACTTTCCAATGGATGAAATTTTTGACCAGTCTCTTTCTTTTTGTTGGGTCATGAACACTGACTTTAACTGAGGCAAGCAAGGACTGCAGTTCATTAGATGTTGTCTGGGGTTCTTTTGTTACCTCCTGGATGAGTCACTGATGCACTCTTGGAGTAATTTTGGTAGGTTGGCCACTCCTGGGAAGGTTCACCACTGTTCCAAGTTTTCTATATTTGTGGATAATAGCTCTCACTGTGATTTGCTGGAGTCTCAAAACCTTAGAAATGGTTTTGTAACTTTTTTCAGACTGATAGATGTCACTTACTATGTTTCTCATCGGCTCTTGAATTTCTTTAGATTGTGGCATGATGTGTGGCTTTTTGAGATCCTTTAGTCTACATCACTTTGTCTAACAGGTTCTATTTCAGTGATTTCTTGATTTCCCTAAAAACAGAGTGCTGTTACATTAACAAAGCATGTCCAAACTTTTGACTGGTACTGTATGTCAATGAAATTGTGTGGTGATAGATACAGTGCTAAGCAGGAACTGATTAAATGTTGGTGGAGGTCTGACTCACATTCTTCATCCAGGATCCGAAATAATTTCTGTGTAAAGACGGCATTGTCAAGACTTATTTAATCCAGAAGTTCAACGATAATTCTTCAGCTAAAAAATTTCAAAATGGCAGCGGCAACAGGCACTATTTAAAAAAGTTTTCAGAGCCTTGGTGTGTTGACCAGGAACACCACCTGTGCCCCGAATAAACCAGCCTCACCCAGACTCCAGCCCACAGTTACAGCCACCACCTTTTTGCTATCCTGGGGCCTGCTGGAAGTCACTAGAAAGGCCTCCACAGTTGTCAGCAGCACAGCCATAAACATTCCTCCAGCCACAACAATAATTCATGGTCAATGAGGCAATGGACATTTGTAGGACCAGTAGTTTACAGGCAGACTGAAGTTTGAAGGAAGCTATTCTGAACCCCAATCTCGTGGACGGATCTTACTCCATTACCTGTAAATTTTGTGATGAGTGAAAATTATCATGAAATCTACTGAATGGTTCATTGTAATTCTAAGTGTAAACAAGACCAGCTCCTTGCCCTCTCCCACCCCTGGCTCATGCCAACAATTATTTCAGCTTTTATATAAAATACCAGTCAAAAGTGTGGACATAACATATTTTTCTGACAATATTTGTTAAGTAAAGAAATAAACAGCAAACAAAATCAACAAAGATCTATTTCTTAAATCCATCAAAATAACCACCATTTGTTGTCATATTTGCAGCCTTTCTCACATTTTTTTTAAACAAGGGCAGTCATATGACTATAATGAATTTGCAGCTGCACAACTGTCTAACTTGACAAAGACATGCAGCACTTGAGGTGGCTTTTCATCAACTTGTTCGGCCAATAAGTCCCAAAATTGCTTGAATTTAATTCGGCTGCTGGAATATAGAAGGTGCTTATTTGTCTGTTTACTTTGCAAAATATGGCTTCTTTGAGAATTCCAAATTTCGGACACAAGTCAAACAAGTAAATTATTTTCTTTTCACTCTTAACTGTTTACCGTTTTCAAGATTCATTTTCCGTTTTTGTAGTTTAGATCCAACAGGTAAAGTAGCAACGGCATTTATCAGGAATGATCTTATTCAGGACCAGCGTAATGCTCTGAACCTGCCTTTCACTACTGGCTGGTGTTCTTCACATCAGTGTGGTGTTTGGTGGAGCATCACAACCACATACGCCCCAATACAATGTTTCAGAGTTGTAAACTATCTGCTGTACATGACTGTATATACAGTTTGTACATAACTAGTTTAATGACATTAGCACTTCAGCAAAACTGCTCACCACTCCCTCACTGTAAGAATGTTAACTCTTCTCGCTTTGCTTTGCTGCGGCAAGCGGCGAGTGTGTGTTTGTCTGCAATAAATATTTTAACTCTGGCTTTAAAAATGCCGGAGAAGCCCAGAGAATAAAAGGCAATGCCAAGGCCCGCAAAGGGCTGGCAGGTAGAGGTCGGGAGACCGGCAGTGGAGTGAAATGCGAGGGGGTGATAATTTTCCTCCTCGCTCAAAGCAGATTTTGTCTCAAGGTTTACAGCATGCACAGGGTTAGACAGGTAATAAATCATTTAGCCCCATCGAGATGGACTTTATGACTCAGAAAGCTGTGTTTGTCAGTAGGACATTTTTTTTTTAAGTGTTTCGGGGGAAAAGATGCACTCAAAGAGCAATATACATTTTGGCATGGCGTTCAATATCCTGTCAGAGAAACACCATTTCTCACTAGAAAACAATACTTAACTATAAAAGTGCTGTCTTTGGCCTCAGAATATGATCATCGCCGAGATTTAGGACAGCCCCTGTGTCTAAAAGCAGGGTCCTCTGGGCTGTAGGATTTTGGAAACCCCATTTTCCCCGAACAAGAACATCAGGTGCAAAGACTGTTTTACCAATCAGAAGGTTTAATCACTCAAGCCAAATATCGAGGGAAAAGACAACCAGGTCTGCATCTGGATTCATTCTTGAGGGTGGGGGTGTATAATCTCTACTGAAAAGGGCCAATGTGGGAGCAGATTTTCATTTCAGTCCCACATGAAAACACCTGATTCCACATTCAATGTTGTGACTGAAGACCATGAGTAATTATTGCTTGAATCAGGTAACTATGTTGCACCAATGAAAAACCTTTAAAGACGCAGGAGCCATTTTTAGTAAGATTTGACGCCACTTTCAAGGAGCCTGTAGCAGTGACTGACAGGTATATAAGAGTGACTTCCGGATAAAACCACTAGAAATGTTTGATTTTTCAGATCAAGAGAGGGCATGTCTTTTTAGTTCACCGCTATCATGCTGTGCTTTGATGCAATTTTCTATGCTTTAGAACAGTCTTTTTTACTGGCAGTGGACCAGTTACCCTTTTCTCACTCTTAACAAAGCAATGATATTACATCAGTGGGAGACAGTGACACAGATCGCTTTTGTATTGCGAATAAAATGCTCTTCCTCGCGATTTTGTCGGTCCTCAGCTGCAATACAATGATGGCAATTCCCCCCATTTCATAGTTCATGTAAAAACCAACAAAGCGCATCTTTCTGCTTGCTCTGAAACAGCCAAATAACAATTTACCGCTTTGAATTGTTTGCTGTTTGTGGCTGCGAAACATCAAAAGCAAACTGCAAACTGCTCATTTTTCTGGCGTATTCCTGAAGTACGACGCACACTCGCACCTCCCTCCCGCACACGCACTCACACGTACACAGACACAGCCTGTGGTGTGAACAAAGTCAGCTTTATTACAAAGCTATATTAGAAATCCCCACAACAGTGTTCGGTGGTATTTTGATTCCTCAACAGCTGTTTTGCAGGATTTCCCCATGTGGTCTTGCCTAACATTGCTTGCATTGACACTTGGCAGGGCACAATGAAATCGAGCTCTGTGTTGGCAGATCCCCCTGAAAGGCAAAGGAGCAATTTGTGCCTCTGAAACAAATCAGAACAAAACAAATGCAAATACCTCTCATTAGGGATTTATGATCCTGGGATACCGATTTCTTAACTTGATGTAAAGCTTTCCGGTGCAGTCTGTTCAGTCTTCTCACTTCTCTGCGAGAAAAGTGATATTTTTAAAACTTTTTTTTATTGTAGTTTCAAATGTTCCACTGTACCTGTGGGCTCATTTATCATTGTAATGATTTGTACCAATCTTAAGGGAATGCTGAGAATCCAGGGGTTTAATTTATTGACTGCAGTCCACCATTTTTTCATTGGTACCTTCTGATATTTTCTTTGGAAATGAGAGGTGATGCTGTAATTCACGAAACAAGTGCGATGTCAGTTTCACTGGGGTCAACACTAACTTCCTTGACAATGGTTCACGCTCACAGCATAGCAACACATCCGCTCGTACACTTAACACTAGGCACCAAATACCTAATATTTGACGATAAAAATATACTGAGAAATGCTTTCTGTTCTTTTATAATGAGCATAGTTTGGATTTAAGATCAGTAAAAATAAAGCATAATTCCATATGTAGACACAAGGGCCATGGCGATAAGCACTGTGGAAGTCGTTTGCCTTGTTTGGCGTGAACCAGTCGCCGTGGCTGCGGCAGGTTGACCTTGAAGTGACGTCACAACATTGGCAGAGCATTAAAGATAAAATGGCTGGAGTCAAATCTGCCTCGAGCAGGGCTTGCCAATCCAGGTCCTGGAGGACCTGAGGGTTCCATCCTCTTTCTACCCAAAATACCTGCACTATTTTCACATGACGGGCCTCGTTATTCAATGTCGATTTGTTGGTGTGATCAGATTTGCCCATCTTGACGGTTCACATTAATAATTTCTTGTGATCTGAATCTATTTGCAATGTGACTGCATCTGCCCTCTGAAAACGGCAGACATGCGCACATTGATGTTGGGGCACGTCATCTGCCTCATCAACACTAAAAAAAGTCATATTTGTGATAGAACTGTATTTAAATCTGATTCGAACCGTGATAGCGGACGCGCTTGTAGCAAATGGATGGATGGCAAACACTTCGTCATCTGTTATGCGAAAGGCAAAAATTGCCAATTCACTAGATTTTTAGGATTTTACCCGTGCATCATACAGCCAGATAGATTCCAATCAGAGCGTTTGCATTCAATGTCCCATGGCCACATATGAGATTTGTATCTGATCTAGGACCACATATGAAAGTGGCTCAATTCTGATTCAAAGATTGGATACAGATATAACATTGGATTTCTATGTCCATACAGGCCTGAAAGCATCAGTCTTGTGTCACATGAAGGCAAGAAAAATTGATTTGAGTCACTTCAGCCTGGTAATGTAAACATAACACAGATGAGGAGTTTATATTAAGCCTGATGACTCTGTAGTCAACATCTTCTGTTGATGAATTTAGTTCAAAGTAATGCACTTAGCGCTATAGACCCCTTTGGTGTGCCTTACAGGTGGGTGTGCCTGACAATTGACCACCGAAAAAAAAAATTTTTTCAAAATCAAAGCTATGACCTTTACATCAAAAAGGCTTTTGGAGATGCCCAAAACGCATAACCTGTTTGAATTTATGGGCTGCCCCGACAATGCTACCCCAGCTAGAGCGGCAACGATCAATGGGAAGCCAGATGGATGGATGGAGGGGGTAAAAATAAACACACCTGCTGCCCTCTAGAACGGGCTGGCTACCGCTGGCCTAGTGGGGGCTGTGGACCTGGTCTCTCCTGCATAATCATGCAGATACCATATCTGCATTTAACTGTGTCTGAGATTTTACTTCACAGCTCTTCCAATACCCGCTGACAGGGGCGCCGTATAGGGGAGAAAAGTTACTAAAATTCCAAGGGCCCCTTACTGACAGGGGCCCCAAAAAATAGATAAAAATTAAAATATGTTTTTGCTATCTGGGTTGAGAAAATCTTTGCCCAAATATAGTCAGCAAACAATCTAAAATAATCTCTTTGGTTTTACTTGTTTTTGGCAGTAAAAGTTAATTATCCACATTGACCAAAAGGTAAAAATCCGTATTGACCGACCACCCCCCAGGATGTGCATGAAATGGTTTGGTCCTGCCATAGGGCACTCACCGTTGAGGGTGCGTCGTAGCAGTCAGTACTTGCGCCAGAGTGCTACAATGCTGGCTAGTACTAAAATAAAATCCGGTTTTCAAAAAAGGAAAGAGAGAAGATAGGCAAAAGAAAGGGTGTAAATAAGTGACCCAGTTTTTCGCCAAGATAGGTTGGTAGCCTAGCCTAGAGTCTGTGAGTGGTAGAAATTAACCTGTTAGCTTAAAAGGAAAAGTTCACCCAAAAATGAAAATTCACTCATCATGTACTCACGCCAAGGCTTATGGAAGGGTCCATGAATTTCTTTGTAACTCCGAAAGTGTTTTGAGGAATAAAGAAAAACAGCATTGAAACCAAATCTAAATCAAATGAAGTCAACAGAGACCACTTTTTCAAGCAGACAACATTTAAAAACCACAAAATGCCTCCATACTGCTTGCGGCATAAACCAAGTGTCCAAAAGCCCCGCCATTCAAACTTGACTCGTAAAGACGACTTTTCGCGATATTTTTAGCCTTAATGTCCAATGTAGCCTCCTTGTTCATTTTCACAGAAGAAGTTTAAAATTAAAGACCTCTAGCTACGGTGACCAACAAGGGCAAAACATTCTGCAACGGCACTAAACATCTTCAATTGAAGAAACGCACTGCAGTTTTGAATGTTCGTATTCACTGGCTGAACTAACAGTGTTCATTGGATGTTCTGTTTGTTGT
Source organism: Gymnothorax reevesii (assembly GCA_029721435.1). NCBI lineage: Eukaryota > Metazoa > Chordata > Actinopteri > Anguilliformes > Muraenidae > Gymnothorax > Gymnothorax reevesii. Next base: position 21,740,883 of record CM056574.1, on the reverse strand, counting down.
TAAAATGTTTATTTAATATTCTTTATTTCATTATCGATCTGTTCTGATTGTCCTATTTTTTTTTGGCTGTCAGACACTGAGTATTTTGCATTTAATGTCCGACAGGCATTGTACGGACTTCATTGTTTTTATAAAAATGGCCCAAATAAATTGATTGGTGTGCACATTGGATGTTCTGATTGTTGGTGATATATTTTTATTTTTTATTTCGGTATAAATCTGCTCTCATGTCAATATTTTTACTTTTTGTTGGCTGCCGCTCATAGAGTATTTTACATTTCGCGTCCGACAGTCTTCATCGTGCATGCAATATTTAATTTACAATGTCAATGGTCATGGAATTGATTTGCTCACTGACTACAAGCACTATTTTATCTCTGGTCTGGAAATAAAGTGTGAATCTGTTCGACCCATCTAACTAATTTTCAAAAGAAAGTCTGAATAAACACTGTTGAAGAATAAAAAGACCAAGAAAAGTCGATAGCTATCAATTTGCATTTTGTGAAGGTCAAACACAAACATGGCCAGGTTTGTACGTCTAATAATTGCTGGAATACTCAAAAAATTATAAATTGTATGACTTTCAAACACGGAGTATTTTAGGATCTCTGTCCGACAGTCGCTAAATTCGTCATAAATGCACAAAGTCTTGCGCCAATGTCGACTCACTTTATTGAGCAGAGCTGAACAGAAACATCGATTGAAATTCTCAGTACTCATCTTGAAGAACTGAGCCCTCTAGCATTCACGTTTAATATCTAAAACAATAATCGACTGTCAAACACAGAGTTATATTGAAACCATCCGACTGTCGGACACGGAGTTATGTTAAAACCCCGTCCGACTTTTGGACTCGTAGACACTGCATTTTTCATTTGTGTGTCGCATAACCTGCTGCTAAGAAAGTGCCCTATAGCGACATCTACTTTCATACCTAATTAAATTCAAGAGCTTGTACATTGATACTTTTGCTTAAATAAAAAAATTGGACACAGTTCAATAACTGTGTATAACTTTTAGTGGAGTAATTTCTTTTTATTACAAGAGTATCTGTATTTTGAGTTGAGTCAGGCATATGTGTACTTCTTTCTCCTCTGCTGAGCACTGGTATATTAGCATTACAGGTCCCAAGACCCTAGGTCTAATTCTCATTGCAATGCCAACTTTCTGCATACTAAGTTAGGACACATCCTTCCAAACATTTTGGCATCAGTAAGATGATTTACAATGGCCTTCACAGTCAACTTGACCTCAAATATAAGACCTTAAAATTTGTAATTTCCATCACTGATGATTTTCCATTTTGGAATTTTACAATAAAAATTACATTGAGACTGTAAAAGATGGCCTTCAGCACATTTTTTATGTTCTCTTGCATCAAATAGTGAATTGCATTCTATATGCAGACTACACCTCACTAGCAGAAGCAAGACAGTTGCAAGCCTTTCGAGTTGGAGTTATGTAAAGCTTTTAATGGGTCAGTTAGGTCCTAGAGATGTGGTAACAACAGCTGCCCAGGAGGGGCCCAATGTGATTTTTTTTTTCATGGGGCCCAGAATTCCTGGCGGCGCCCCTGCCCGCTGAACACGCTTTCGATAAAGAACAGGCATAATTCATCTTCCCGGCGCCTTTCATCACGGCTTTCTAACAATGTGCTCGTCTAAGAACTTTCAAAGGGAGAATTCAATTTGATACAAGCATCCTTGTCTAGGTTTGTGCTCGTCTTTTAAGAATTATCTTAAAAGTAACGAGGCACTATACGTGTGTGGGCACTTTCCCAAAGGCCTGAAAAGGTGGAAAATTAGCTGTGTCACAAAAAGAGAGAAGGAATTGCAGGAGTATGAGTTGAACAAGTAGAATTTAAAAAAAAAGCATCCTTGACCTTTTGACAAAATCGAAGAGTGAGTGATCTCTTTTTCACACAGCTGCCAATAAGTCTGTTATTGTGACACATTTTCATGTGGGAGCCTGGATCATTCAAGTTTAGCTTATACAGTACTCTTCGTTTTGGGGTCGTCTTATCAGCTTAACTGCAGGTAAAACTCACAGTCGATGTCCTCGTGAAAGTGTTTCAATAAAAACTGCTGTACAAACCACATTCATGTGGTTGGCAAGAGCATTTGGAAGAGGCATGTAACATCTGCTGCTCTGGCTCTGAGCCATTTCCTTGCATCAGACATTAACATGGGTTTTCTGTTTAAGCAGCCCTGTGTAATACATGTAAGGCGTGATGCCCATTATCAGGACTTAACGGACAATGTGGAGGCCGGTACCCTCCAACACATTGCTGAGGTCACTTGCTTCTGCCGAGTCCATTCATTTCAGATAACGGATACCTTAAAGGGCACTATCTCTCTTATACCTTCGTCAAGTACCAAAAAAAAAGACTATTAATTTATATTTTCAATTCCTGCTTTTTGCTGTCAAGATCTAAATATTTTTCTGAAGCCTTAACTCTGTTTCCCTGGTAAGGGGAGATAAAATTTGTCCATTCAGCTCGTAGAATACTTAAGCTCTGCTCTGAGCAAATGTTACACTAGAAAGACTAAAAGTCAATAACATTACAGATGGCTGACAAACAGGAAATATAACTTTCACAAACAAATGATGTGTGTTTTTATTGCAAAGAAACTGCAACCCAGTCATCAAAATTGTCATATTCTCCAAATAAGTTGGAAGACATTATGAAATCTCTAATTGTTGTAATTCGCTGGTGACATTGTTGCGATAAATTATAAACAGCTTTGACTACATCCCTGCTGCTGTGATTATTAGACATCAACTGATACTATGTGGCCAGTGCATAGATTTATAACAGTGAACAGACATTTTCACTGGAACTACTCAGTAGTTATCCACATAGCCAGAATTAAGGCACACCATGCAGCCAATCAGAATCGAGTATTCACCATGGTATAATGCCAAAGACATTTGAGCTTGGTATCAAGCCAATGGCCAGAAGGCCAATGCTTCCAACACGTGTGTGATTTTCTGGTTTTTAATTAGCTAATATTTTATAGGTGTTTTTAATCCTCAGGTCGGTTTTTTAAATGGAAACAACTGTTGTGCCTCACAATTCTTCGCCGCTCTTTGGGAACAGGCTCCAGAGAAAATGACTAATTAAGAGGCAACATTTAAGCTGACCAGACACCCAGATTAAATCAAGTGCGCCCTGATTCATGAGCTTACCTCCTGTTTCCCGACAGATTGATTCCAGAGTGGTTTAAATGGACAGGAATAATTAGACTGATGGGTAATGTTGGTTCCTTGGTATAAAAATGCAATATCACCTGATTATTTGTGAAACTCCTGTTGACACCTCAAAAAATAAATTATTGAAATGGAGGCAAAATTTTCAGATGCAATTCACAACTACATCAGGCAATCCAAATTCATGTGGACATTATTATTATCCCCCAGCATATAATGCGGGGGAATATCATCACTATGCCCGTCCGTCTGTAATCATTTTGTTTCAGGAGCAGAACTCAAATGCCGTGCCATATTTTTTGACGAAACTTGCTGTGCATATTAATCAGGTCCTAGACTGCAGCCTTTTCATATTTTTGGATTTCCAAGATTTTTAATATTTTCTTCGATAAGTTCAATTAAGAGATTTCAGGGCCCAGGGGGGAAATATCTTCAAGGGTGTCATTGTGTGTCCACCATTTATACTCTGATCTTCCGGGTACCAATTGTTCATCATTATAATGTAGTCAAAGAAAAACTGTCATTATAATGTAGTCAAAGAAAAACACCAGGTTTTAGTCATTGCATTGAATCAGATCATTGACATCATATTTTGGGATATAAGCCAACTGTGCAGCCTTCTATACCACTCAGTAAATTGAACATTTGGAAGTTTTGGGGCAGGGTTGGGGTGGTAGCTGCTTCATTTTTTATATGTCTGATGGGGGACTTTTGGCTCCTGGAAAACCCCATTTCTGCTGGATATTGTTCTGGCTGCTCAGTCGAGGGCAGTCTTTCTTCTGAGCGAAGCCAGTCTATTTCCCAAGCCAGATATGGGACACTAACATGTGGATTTACTGTGATCATGACAGGGCTCATGGCACTTTTCAAAAGATTGGGAATGTTCACCTTAGTGTCGTCCTCATGCAGGTTTTATACCTGAAATATAATTCTATGTAAGCCCTCATCTGATGGTTAATACAATCTTTAAATAAATTAATTAATTTAATTTAAAAAACATTATCAGCTAACCTTATTTCTTTAGAGAAAGGAAAACGCAGAAGAATATCTACATGGGTGAATAAAAAAAAAAACTGGCACAAGTGCACATTTCAATGTTTTCTCCCCAGTTTTGTCAATAAGATAAATGTTTGTGATGACAGTGTGCATAATCTGCAATTACAATTGAATAAAATTAAAAACTCAATTCATATTCTTGTCCATATATTCCAATATTCTGGGAAATAATGGGAGAAAAACAAATACAATGAGAGAATAATGTAATTCATATGAAGATAAAAAATTCAATTTTCCGCCTGCAGTTCTAATCATAATAAATTTATGAGACTACCTAAAAATTTGCCAGATGTATTCATAACAATGGTTCATGAATTACCTTTTTCACACAGGAAATCAATTATTCAATCCGTACTCAACCAACAGTGGAAACTGCATGAACTTTCTCCAAAACATCAAAGCTTGTAATTCAATACTGGAGTTTCCAAGTGGTTTTGTTGCTGGAGAAATGGGAGACAGGAAATGCCAATGACGAACATTATTCATATTTATTTCCAGAAATCAATCCACAATCCTGGTCGTGCATGTCTTAGTTCATGCGGTGGTTTTTGTTCCGAGCAATTACATTTATTTCTCCAATGGCTCCACTAGCTGAACTGGTTCCTGCCTGCTCTTGAGCACTTTCAGCACTGTCATATCTGCAGGATTCCACCTGCTGCTGAAGCTTGTGTTAATTTGGAGGTCATATCAGGTTACCGATATCCTAAAATGGACTTGTCCTTTTTGGTTCATCCCTGCTGAGAATTTTAATTTGACGTTCTTAATGTGATGATCTGGAATGGAGTCCATCTGCTCTTTTTCGAAGCATTCATTGCGTCTTCGATCATCGGTTATGTAGTTGCTCTGCCACAGATGGCGAGAGGTCTGAGTGCTTTTCCAAACATTCAAGGCCAAAATATCTCCAGAAAATGATCAGTACTCATCCTCTGGCGGAGGAACTCTCTCATACACTCAGTACCAAGCTCTCTCAATTTTTATCTCCCTGTATTTCTCTCTTTCATGATCACAATAAAGTACAATATTGGCCGCTCTTGGCCTGGTTTCTGATTCCTCTACCTCCCACAACCTCTCAGAAAACCAGCAGGGAGCTGCAGACTAAAGAAGTAGAAAAAGTGAAGTAAATCAATTGAAAATTAACTGCTTGCATTTATTTGCACATAGAGAGCAATTCTCTGCTCTCACATCGAACCCTATTGCAGTCCTCTGAATGACCGCTCCACATACGCTCAATCTCCCGGCACAGCCCCCACCGACCAGGATCAATCTCCTGCATGACCATCCATTCTTCTGGGTCAAAAGTGCACGTCAACTCCTCATGGTGTAGTCACAAGTCTCTCAAGAACTTCATTGGCTGAGGGCATGAGAAAAAAATCGCTGAGCCTCACATCATGCTCTTAATATCTAGCCAAACTGAATGCCAAGTTTAACATTGGTTAAATCAGTATGGCTTACCGCTATAGTGAGCCCACTAAGCACCGCTGTCATGACTAAGTAATAGTTACTGAACTTGCTAGCCAGAGTGCAAGGAGTACCTTTCCATAGCTAGCTAGCTACTCAGTTGACTGTGAATTTAAAAGCCATGGCTTGCTCAACTGCAAATGTCTGTGACTCAGTGACTGATGGAGTATCAGAGTGATGGCGATGACTCAGTGCAAACATTATGGGAATTAGCATCACGGCACGAACTGAAATTAAGTGTGTTTTCTAATAACACAATTCAGTTATATGATAAATTAATCTTACACTCTTGGTTATGTCATATGAAAGTTGTGAAATGAGTTGAGTAAATTTTGGATTTGTCACTAGCGAAAGCTCGCAACAAACAAAATTTACTGAGCTCATTTCATAACTTTGACATGCACACTCATGTAAGATACTCTTTAAATTGCAATGCATTCATGCAAGACCGTTTCCATTTTGCCTGCTCAGCAGCAGTCTAGTGCAGTGCAATTCATTTAGTTTCAGATTTTGAGTAATTATTCAACTCAGCAAACCAAGAGACAGGCTGACATGGCGTGTCTTTCTTCTAACTAGAGACAGAACTGCAGTAAAGACTTAACTATTAACAGGGGTATTAAGAATGAAATAGATGACAACGGTTTTCTTTTGTCATTAGCATTCTGTAATATTATACGAGGAGCCACTGGGCAACATGGGTCCATTGCAGTTAGATTACAACAGGACTTGCCAGTAAATTATATGTGCTCCACCTGCTCCTGAGTTTAATACATCAAAGGCGTGATTACTGGCTCCAGCAGTCGTGCAACACTGTGTCTAATTTCATTGCATTAATTAGAATTTGTTTGTGGAAAGTGGCCCTCTTACCAACGAGCAAGCAGAAGTTAATCTGATGAGAGCTCAATGCTAAAAGAGCTTTGCTCCCTTGACCCAGCCAAACGTTGCTTTAAAACCATCAGCCAGAAAGAGAATACTTAAAGTGCAGAAGGGCTGTTTTTTAATGAAGTATGCAGTAATACTTTTTTATTCTTTAGATAAATCTGTAGTATGTTAATTAATGCAGTCTCAATGTGTTTTTTATTGTCTGGAGACTGACTCTTTTGTTAGTGCTCAGCAGTAAGTCAAAGTTGGGGGCAACCAGGTCAGATGTCCCAGGCCTTTGGTCAGGGGGGCAGCATTGGGCCCTCTGACAGTTAAAACATCTGCTGGAATAATTCTTCAAAATTATTTATTTGTTTTTAAAATAGAATTTATGTCAAAAGTATTGCTTGTGCTTTTCCATCTTCCTCATTTTCCTTGGCATTGTGGTTGTGGCTTTGATACACCTTTGGAAAATGTTTAAAAACATGTGGTTTTACCGGCTCAGGTCTGCATGTTAAGTTTGCTTTAGTAAAAATGAAACTGCACACAGCTAGAGACATTACCATAATGCACGCTAACTCTCTACCGTTTTCTGATAAAGAATCATACTATTAATTGAATCAATTTACTGAGCAAACAGGCAACAAATAAGCTGCGTTGCCAATGATGATTAAGAGTTATTGCCTCGCGTCAGAGAGGAGGCCACAGTATGAGATCGCATGAATGGGAATTAACTGAAATTTTTCTAAATTCCTTTTTGGAGTAGAATTTTATGTAGCAAATGCTACTGAAGATGGACGCGCTACCATGTTCCAGGAAAGGTTCAATGGTTTGGAAATGCTCTGCATTATGCTTGAATTTTTCCAGAAACCGGACTTTACAGACGACATCCATGATTTTGCTACCATGAAAGTTTGACGCATGGCATGCATTTAGAGTTCAAACTTAAACATGTAAACAACAACAAAAGCCAAAGACAGTGGAACTATTGGGTAATGATTAAATTTTATGTTAAGGGTCACATTTGTTAATCACTATAACGTACCTATTTTGCTCAATAATGCTGCGCATAAAAGTCTCTGGGCATGGCATATGATACACAACCGGTATCTGTTTTACATATTTACATTTGGAAGATTGACTAAAAAAACAACGGCTGTTTATTAGTGGTAATTGATTTAATGTAAGAGAATGTCAATAATGCCTTTGTCTGGGGCTGAGCACGGCGAAGGGGGGGGGGCCTCTGGGGTTGCCTAGTCCTGGGAACAAGCAAACTTGTCAGCTGGACTGTGTAGCAGTCTCATTTTTTTTTCCTTTTGCGAGGGACATAATGAAACCATAGTGCCTTGTGTAATTAAATACTGCAAAACAAGCCCTGCCACATAAGCTGTTGAGATGAACAGTGATAATACATTTTTAAGCGAGCCTAAGGCTTAGGTTTCAAATTTCATTGACTTTGACTGCGTATCTTTATGGAGCGTTGGTGGGAAAAGATGTCCATCAAACAAACAAACAAAATATCAATAATGTCACATGAAATGATCAGAAATGTCAATACCACACCAGATGCAGTGGAAATGTATTCTTGTTCAAGGAACAGATATCTGATGCTTAATTTCAAGTCAGTTGCGGAACTTGAAAAAAATTGGTTGTACGAGCCTAGCCAGGCCCTGAGGCCATTTTGTTTTTTATTGCTCTTTTCACGGGCGCTGATGCTGCGGCATGATGAACTTTATTGTGTGAATCAAAAGAACGATAAAGCCTCTGACCTTGCGGCCTCAGACTTCTATATTGTTTTATTGCATTCTTTCCCTTCTATCCAATACTGCTGGAAACTATTGTCCTCTGTGGGGGAATTAATTTCAGCTTTTGCAGCAGACAGACAGCTTAGAGGAGCAGAAGACTACTTACGACCTAAACACACAGGAAACTATTGCTGCGCCATGACTATAATATAGTAATAAAGTTTACCATCCATGTTGGTAGCCAGGTAATGACAGTGAAGTTTTTTATTGAAATAATTTTATGCAGATAAAGTGAGAGTACTTTAAGTAAAACCATTTTATTCTCTATTAATCGATAAAGGTAATGCATGATGAATTTCATTGAAATGGAGCAGAGTAGTCTGCAATTTTTTTGTGATTTGCCTGATTTTGCACATTCTGGCCAAACTAAAATGGATAAACACAATGTCTTGTGTTAATTGTTAGGGGGAAAGTGAAGGTAAATTTAAAGTGTGCCTGTTAAATTCCTTTTTAAGGTCACTTTTGTATTCTTGGATTCTACTAGAATACATATACATGCTTCAACGGAAACCCCCCCCAAATAAAAAGGCGGAGTGTGCTATGATTGGTCAGCGGGAAAAATCACAAGTGAGTTATCAACTGCTTTCTGCTAGGGTAGAAATATACCGGCCATTACCATTAATGTATTTATGTCCCCGATAGCCGAACGGCGTTCCGGGGTAATGTTTTTGGTCTGACCCCCGCCACCGCCGCACTGCCCTTCGTGTTAACGTGATAACTTCAGTAATATTTCAATTAGAAATTTTGTGTTTTGCATATAGGTAAGTATCATAATGAGGAAGAACTGATTTGATTTTGGACAATTTACAATTTCTAGATTGGCCACCAGGGGCCAAAAACTGAAAAATCACTGATTTTATCATATCTCTGGAAATATTTGTCCGATTGACCTCAAATCAAGTGCAAATGAAAGGTTATGACCTGTCACATAAAATTCACCCATTTTGCCATATCTTTGGAACCATTTGTCCAATTGACATGAAACTATGTGCAACTACAAGGTCATGACCTAACAACGTGTCACGTGATGGCATCATACCTGTATGGTTCAATATTTTGCCACCAGGTGGCGCTTTGTGATGGAAAATTACCATTTTGTGTCATGGGTGTGCCCCCGCCGGCTGAAGACGAGAAACCGGCGAGGACTGGGACCATGTACCCAAAACTGAAATGAGGGACCCAAGTGCACAGGCTGAGTAAAATATAATTAAGGGTTTAATTAAAACCAACAAACGCCCAAGGGAGCAGCAGCGGAAAAATACAGGGCTCCTCCACACACGGCCAACAAACAAGGTGAGCCAACAGAATACAGCTGCACTGCCAGTGTGGCAGTGCAGCTCATAAATACACACTTAAATCACCTCCACCTCAACGAGCAGCAGCTGTGACTCGTTGAGGTGGAGGTGCAAACTGGAGGGGAGAGGGCCTGCAGGGCCAGACCGTCACATTTTGGCCATATCTTCAGAACCATTTGTCTGACTGACCTGAAATTAAGTTCAAATGAAAGTCTACTCAAGGTCTATTCAAGGATTGGGGAATTGGAAGATTGGGGGCGTTCCGGAATATACCCAAAGCCGTCGCCTCTGACGGCATAAGCCTAGTTCATAAATGGATTATATTTTTCTGCAAACAACAGAAAAATAACGAGACTGGCAACAAGTTTTATTTTTCCTTCCCTCGCTTCAGCCATTATTTATTTTTACACAAAATACGTATTTCAATTGTACTTTATCTGTATTTTAAGGCCCATATCTTTTTTTTTTTTTACAGAATTCCAATTTTGTCATCTCTCAAACAATACAAATGTAGAATTCTCAAAAAACCATTAAAACAATCATGCGCTCTTTATAGACAAATAAAAGAGAAAAGATATTTCTTCCAAAACCATTTTGTCTGCTGCTTCAGAGCTTCTTGTAAGTATAATATTGTTTGCAAACCCGTTTTCCAATTTAAATGGCTCAGAGAGGCTAATCCTCGCTGAGCATAATGGTAACAGAATCCAATGGGAAATCTCATTGAAAAATCGCAAAGCTAACTGAGTGAATAGTATTCATTTTCCATTGAAATAAGAACTGAACATGAAAACAGACAGTACTTGTGAGCTCATACAAACTTTAAAGGATGGACGTGTGCCTTAAAAAAACAGGAAAAAGGACAAAAGAGCTTTCGCACAAGACATGATGGACAGAGACAACCAAACCATTGACTAACGAACATGCAACAAGCCACTCTAATGAAGTATTAGCTTTGTAGCTGAAATACATTACAGACTTCAATTAGCGTGACCTGACGTCCTGGTTTTGCCGGGACAGTCCCGGTTTTGTGTTGAGTGTCCCGAGTCCCAAAAAAAGCCTGTCGGGACACAAAAATTTCCCGGTTTCCACCAACCACTATGAAATATCCCCTGTTGTCAGCGATTACATAGCCAACGTGGTCTTATTATAGCCCGATCATTAACTAAAAAATGCATAGAAAAAATAACGCATCCAGCATATGATTTTAACAATGTGTGTGTGTGTAACTGTGTGCGCATGCGCGCGCGTGTGTGTAGCGCAGGCTAGGCTACAAACGTATGCTACGCCAGCAACGTTACACTGTACAAACAACACAAAGTAATAATACTTAATCAGTAACATGCCGTCGGAGGTCAGTCAGGGTAGGCAGAATCCTCACTGTCAAACAAACAATAACTCTACTACTTGATTAGCAATCTGAGGATTGATTAACTAATTTACAAGACTAAACGGCAGAATGGCGTGCCAGTTCCATCCACGATATTATTGCTCAGTGAACTTAGAATGCTCACGAAACAGCAAGTTTGTTCATATTTGCTTAGAGGAAGCTACGCAATGCCATTCACAAATATTAAAACCTTTCTTATGCGGCATTCAATGTGTGGTCAATATGTTTGCAATAATATTTCCCCCTTTAAACATGTAGCTACTATTTAATGCCATTTGTTTTAAAATAGGGAGTTTGTTATTCATAATCAGATTTAAAAAAAGGATAAAAAAAATATACGGAATTACCGAGAGAGTTGAGATTTTTTCCTAATTAATAATTAAGATTTACTTCCTTGCAGTCTTAATCAAAGCATAAAGGTAAATTAATCTTTTTGTCACAATCACCTCAATCATTAGAGGCTTTATTGACCAGAAAAAAAAGGTCAATTTGATTGTGAGTCATTCAGGCATAGTACGTGGAAATAGGCTGAGAAAATCTAGCGATAAAAAAGAAGTCACTGCCTAGTGCCTACCTTGACCGCACGTCCTTGCACTTAGCACATAATAAGGCCTTTAAATCAACAGTGTTGTAGAACACTATCTAACCTTTAGAGTAGCATTCATGCCTCATTAAGCCTCATGCGTTTGAAGTTCTAAACGAAGATTTTATAGGTAAGTCACACTCATTGGGCATGGAACTGGAAAAAAAAAAACCTTTTAATTGGCACAGTACACAGTCCTCTTTCTTTGGCTCACCATCCAGTTCAGTTTTCCTGCTTTAAGAGCCTAGCCTGTTTAGACAAACAGGCATGAGTAAATTATTAACTACAAACCAAACATTTTAATCATATGTCATACCATCATGTCTCCGGTAATTTGCGATCATTTTGCTCACCGTCCATCAGTAGCAAATCGGTCTCATTTCAGGATATATGCATATAGATGCGCTGCAGGAGCATATCTGCTGAGCGACTGGAAGCCACAGCCAGGTAACAAACAGATCAAGTGAAATCGTACAGTTTTCCCTCCAAGCCCAATCTGTAATCATTTTGTTGTGCAGTAGCATGTCTCATACACAGTGACGGTCCGTCGGCAGAAACACAGGGCCAGCAATAACCTCACCTTTTACTTCTTAATGACAGACACCTCTCGCAGTTTACCTCCCCGATTAGCAACCGTTGCTCAGACTGATTGGAGGAACCGACTAAAATCTAACTTGTTTTTGAAAGCCGTGTTATACATTGCACTACGAAATTATACGGCGTTTAACTTACTTCCGCACACCAATAGCTACGGAAAAAATATCAATAGCCCACGTCTTTATAATTTCTGAATTTGCGTAAATTAATTCCCGACGTTCATTGAGCAATTAGCCATGATGAATGCGTAGTAGCACAGCTGAGTGAAGACGAAAATAATTGCTGTGAAGTCCGCAAAAGTTTCGGATTTTTTGCAGATTGTCATCCTCGCGGATTCACATCAATTATATCAACATAGCCAACAGGCAATCGCTTTGTAATTAGCATTTCTTAATCATTACGTGTCACGCATTGGTGGTGGCTATTCTTTTAATTAACTGTTTGATTGTTAATCAATCAAACCTGATCGCAAACAGTTTGAGAGCAATAATCCGGGAAAGGGTGATGTTACTGAAGGCCTTCCTGGCATCTGACGGTACGCCACTGCTCATACAGCACCAAACAACTGAGCATTTTTTAGCCGACTGGTCATCTGATTAGCTAGTTTAATGCTATAGCCCAAACAAAGATAGATAACGTGAGGACGACCACCACAAACAATGTCGGTCGACTTTGCAAATCTATCTGTTAAGCTGAACGTTTTCTTTTGTGTAGGTTTTGTTAGGCAATATAAATGAACACATAAAGAAGAATCAGGCAGTTCCCCATTGCCTGAGAAAAATATCCCCACAAAGGCTACCCATGTGCCTTCTTGTGATGAATGACTGTAATTGTGAATTGCATTGAACACGTGCGTGTAACGTTTATTTTATTGTTTTAATCTCACACTATAATAACATGTTCCACGTGTGCAAAAAAGTGCTCTCCCCCTCCCTCCGGAGCACTTGCCCCCCATAATGTCTGTGCAAGCCACTGCTTCCAGGGTTTGTGTTTCCGATTGACATGACTTGAACAGAGTCCGCTGTTGGCGTCCTGCTTCCACAGGTAGTTTGGCGTGGTGTCTTTAGTTTATGACAACAATTGTTTCCACACATCAGGCGATTTATCCTGCGCTTCGTGATTGTTTAAATTCATCATTTTAAAAACTGAAAAACTTTCATGGATAGAGACTTCAATTTTCACACGAGAATCGTAAAATTAATGATTGTTTCATGGGTCAATTTTGATGACTTTTGTCCGCATTCCACAGCAGGTTGTCAGCCAACAAATAGATTTTGGAACAAATTCACTCCTCAAACAAATATATCACTACTACCATCTGAGTGATGTCTGTATCTGTCTCCCTCTGTCAGCAGTGCATAGCGCACAACATACGACACTCATCGTATGTCATTATGTCATTATGTTACTGTGAGATGAACGCTGGCCTTATCATTTCTCTTTGCTTCACACAGGCTCGATTTAGCTTCGATTCGTTTCACACAGCCGGATCCCAAGTTTGCAGTACTGGCTTCAGTCAGTCTGGAGTAGCCTCGCGTCACCAGGCTTTTCACACAGAGGAGAAGAGCCTGGTTTCCGTGCTCTTTGAATTTTGTCTGGATTCTGGTTCCGGTCTAGAGAGTGGATCTGGAATTCAACAAATTTAAAAAAAAGTTGTGTTCACCAAAATAAAACTTTAAATTCTGGCGCGCCGTAAAGTTCCATCTTCAGTTTTGAAAAGTTTTATTCATTTAAACATGGACGAACATGCTCAGGGATTTTCTTGTAAATTATATTCTTTAAATTAAAAGGTTTCACCATATTTTTATTAGCTTGGCGCATACATCGAATTCGGGATCCTGTCTCTCTCACCCTCGTTCCGTATGCTTACCAAAACAGCCACTAATTGGCCCCAGACTAGTCTGGAGTGACCCAAACACCAATCTGATCTTTCGCAACAAATCCCACAGTAGCTAGCGAAATGCTTGCATTGGCTACACTGAAAACGCCACCATTCATCTGTGCATAACAATACGAATATGTGCACATGCCCAAGTATCACAGAAGTAAAGCCAAGGTGATCTTTTGCAACAAATGTGAGCACATTATGAGATGAACCATGAACACCCCGGCTAACTTCACTGCATTCGTGTTCATAGAAGTAAAGCCAAGGTGATCTTTCACTACAAATCCGAGCACATTATGAGATTAACTATGAACACCCCGGCTAACTTCACTGCAGTCGTGTTCATAGAAGTAAAGCCAAGGTGATCTTTCACTCCAAATCCGAGCACATGAGATGAACTATGAAAACCCCGGCAAACTTCACCGCATTCAGTATCAAAGAAGTAAAGCCAAAGTGATCTTTCACTACAAATCTAAGCACATTATGAGATAAACTTTGAACACCCTGGCTAACTTCACCTGATTCGATATCACAGAAGTAAAGCCAAGGTGATCTTTCGCTACAAATCTGAGCACATTAGGAGATGAACCATGAACACCCCGGCTAACTTCACCGCATTTGGTATCATAGAAGTAAAGCCGAGGTGATCTTTCGCGACAAATCTGAGCACATTATGAGATTAACTAAGAATACCCTGGCTAACTTTACCTTATTCGGTATCAGAGAAGCAAAGGTGATCTTTTGCAACAAATCCGAGCACATTATGAGATGAACCATGAACACCCCAGCTAACTTCACCGCATTCGTGTTCATAAAAGTAAAGCCAAAGTCATCTTTCGCTACAAATCCGAGCACATTATGAGATTAACTATGAACACCTGGCTAAGTTCACCATATACGCTAGTGTAGGCTAATTTGAAGAGCGGTTGTCACTGTGTTTAGGTCATGCTTTTGGAGCTCTATGAGGTTGACATCTCACACACGCACACACATAGACAGTGACTACGTTTACATGCAGTCAATATTCAGGTTACGGTCAATATTCCAGGTTTCTGAAACATTCAGAATAACCTGTTTACATGCGTGAGCAAACAGGGTTATTCATGTATACATGGTAATTGTAATCAATTAGGATATGCCGATCAAAAACAGCAATGCACGGACAACGTCTCGTTGGTGTATTTTCCAAAACTTTCTTCTGCTTCAGGTTAATTCATAAAAATAAAGTCCCACATGAAACTCATTCAATGTCTTTTCATATTTTATCTTAAATGTGTAAATAGGCCCACCAAAAACATGTTGTGAGCAGTAGTCCTACGTGCTAAAACTGAGCCTAATATCTGCGTCTATGACCTCACGTGCACTCGGACTACAGTCATGCGCAGTGTCCAAGTTTTAGTTTCAGGAAATGTGGTCAACATAACTTCAATACAACCTGAAACTCCGGGTCCTAACAATGTTGGCACGGCTCTGTGTTTCAGGAGTATCTGTTGAGAATATCCAGCACTGAACTGTGTTGAACTATCTTCACTAATTATGAGTTGAATTAAAGCTTATATTCCAGTTATGTTGAGTCACTTATAAAAGGCAGCCGTTGAACTTTCCTTTCTTAGTTTAACCTGCTTGAAATTTATTACGGAGCAGGGAGACAGTGAAAAGTGAAGCCCCTGGCTTTTCTGGTTCCTTGGCTAAGAGTGAAGCCGACCCCAACTAGACCATTAGAGTCACTTCCAATGGCAAACTGACTTTTCAGGATGGCCTCCAATTGAAATATCCTCCATACTTTGCTTTCTTCATAAATCAAGAAGACATGAGGGGCTTATTTCTTCTGACAAGTGTACAATTTTTAACTCAGACTTTCTGAAGCTGTCCTCCAGTACATTAGAATAAATATAATGGAACAGAAATGTCATGTTCCTGCAAATAAATTGAAACTAAGTGAATCAGTGAAGCATATTAAATGAACACAAGTGGAGAACAAGACATGGAAATTAGCATGTGAAAAGTCCATTAAGATGCGATTAATGGCTGTCAACTGTCTGCAGTTACTACAGGAAAAATAACTTTTGTATGCAAAAAGTAATAAATCTGGTTTTAATTTACAGCAGAGTACTTCTGCCGTGTAAAATACTGCAAGTAGGGAAAAAAGTCTAGAAGGTTCTAATAGGTTACCTGAAGGCTAAGTCCTCCAAATCTCACTTCCTCAAAAATAATCCTGTTATCAAATTCAACTCAGGGCATCTCAGAACAGTTCACGTTCAGAAACCGTTCTAACACCCCCAATCCAAAATCAATCCCAAACTGCTGTGTATGAATTTGCTCTAAAAACGGGAAAGGGGATTTCACCTCTGACCCCCCCGGTCCTTATACAAGTCAGCATCGCTTTTGGGGAACCAATTCACCGTTATCGCCTGCACCTCAGTGAGATGATAGATAAAGACTTCTCCGAGGTGTAACTTATTGACTCCAGGCTATTAAAAATATGAGATTTAAAGTAAATAAATAAATAGCATTGCTGTAGCAATACCTTTGCAGCATCCGCATTGGCTCACACAGATAAGGCTCCTGGGAAAACGACAGTCCCTGTTGAGTCTTGCTCCTGGCAACAGCATAGTCAGCATGCTGAGATATAAAAATAGGCTGCTTTGGAGGGAACTGTCGTTCACAGAAATGCAGGTTACCCATTTCATATGAAATCGTGTAATAACCTTGGGGAAGTGGTAAACAGTGTTATAAGTATTGCAAGTGCAATGCAGTTTTCATGGGTTGTCAATTGGAGTTGCAGGGGACTGGGAGGGAGGGTGGTGAATGTCTGTTCATTGAATTTGTGAGTCATCTGAGTGAGCTTTTCCAGTTCTTTCATGTTGAAACCCCTGCCCACCCCAGCCCCCAACCCCCCGCCCCCTTCACAATATGGTCTGCAGCACCACAACAAACTATCCCAATAACCTAGTGCCGCAAATGAAACAACATATGGCTCTCAGTACAGATAATCTGATGAACATGATTACGTGTCTGTGCTGCAATTTCAACATGACGGCCCAAAGAAGCTGACACACCGAGGGAGGGATGAAATGTCTTCATCCAGCCCATTCTCTGTGATATTTCTGTCTGCATGAATTGGGCTGGAACATCATGCAGGCTGCAACATCATTTGACACATCAGTAATTAAACAGATGCTTCCCTGAGACTGAAGCCTCACAGATTTTAAGGCAGTAATTTCATATTTTGTTCAGAGTCTATATCTGTGGGATATAGCCTGACCCTGCACACATGGGTAAAGTATCCCTGTGATAATGATTTTAAGTTGACTGAAAAGAAGCCACCGGTACGGTGTACATTTTAGGACATCCTCAGGTCTCAGAGTGAGGTATCAGGTGTCAGGAAAACCTCTGTCGTTTGTCAGGCAAAACGGCGTCATGTCTCAAACAAACCTCCGTCAAACCAAACGGTCTCGGGCTTCAAAATAAACGCCATCAGATGAAACGGCGTCAGATGAAACAGCCTCAGTTTTAACAGCATCATCCGAAACGGCTTCAAATTAAACGGTTTTCATCCGAAACGGCTTCAGATTAAACGGCTTCATCCAAAACGGCTTCAGATTAAACAGCTTAAAAATGAAAGTCATCAGACAAAACGGCGTCAAACGGCCACAGGTCGTAAAACACAACATAAAATTTTATTTTGAAGGAACCGGAAGTACACGGTGGCTACCAAGCTAATGTTAGTTTGATTGCTTAGCTACCAAGTTCACTAGCCTAGCTAGCCTACAGTTTGGTGCACGGATGTCAATAGAAAATAAATGAATTAAAAAAAACATTTTGCCATCTCACTCAGCTAGAGTTGAACCGCAAGTATTTATGTTATATCAAATATAGCTGCTCCCTAGCCTTAAAGGAGAATTCCGGTGTGAAATTCAATACACTAAGGTGTATTGAAACATGATAACGAGTACTAACCTTTGCCGAATACCCCACCTCCATACGCACAAAACATTTCGAAATATATTGCTTTTTAACCGAAGCTCCCAACAGGCTAACAATAGTGTTGAATTGGGCATAGCGTTGCCGTGCAAAGAAATCTCAATTTTTTTCATAATTAACAAGGCTCGAAGTAGCTCCACACTTCATCGGTAGAATTCCGAGGGCCCTGACATTTAAAACAAAGCACTGAGAACTTTGAAAATGCACAGGTAGTTTATTAAAAAAAGACTATTTATGCAAACAGTACCTCAAGGTAGTTTCCATTTGCCTCCATCTTTAATTCTGTGCACCAAACTGTTGGCTAGCTAGGCTAGCAAACTAGCAAGCGAAGCAAGGAAATGAAGACTAGGGAACCGCTATATTTGGTATATAATTAATGATCGCGGTTCAACTCTAGCTGAATGAGATAGCAAAATAATATTTTAATTTGTTTATTTTCTACTGACATCCGTGCACCAAACTGTGGGCAAGCTAGGCTTGCGAACTTGGTGGCTAAGCAATCAAAATAGCATTAGCTAGGTTGCCACTGTACACTTCCATTTCCTTCAAAAGAAAATGTTATGTCGTGTTTTATGACCAGAGGACGTTTTTTCTGATGACTTTCATTTTTAAGCCGTTTAATCTGAGGCCGTTTCGAATGAAGCCGTTTAAACTGATGGAGTATATTTTGAAGCTAGAGACCGTTTGGTTTGGCGGAGGTTTGTATGAGACATGACGCCGTTTTGCCTGACTAATGACACTGATACCTCACTCTGAGACCTGAGGATGTCCTAAAATGTACACCATACACTGGAATCCCACTCGGACCACAGGTTGTTGAACGAGCTTCCTGAAGCCACAGCTGGATATGCAGAGGGGACGGAGCGTGGGCAATCATTCGCAGCTGTGGCCAATGACAAAATGCTGTCTGAGGAGGAAAATCTATTGTTTATCATGACTATGGATTTCTCATTCCTGTGGAAACATGTTTACGCAGTTTGCGGAAATGGAAAACAAGATATTTTCCCGCTCCGCTGGCTGGTTTGTTGTCCATACAAAGACTATCTGTTATTTTATGGATAGTTAGTAATCACAAATGAACAGAGGTGTAAAATCCAGGGGTCAGAAAGTAAATGTCCTGCCAAGTTTTTCTCCCTCCCACAGAATGAGCTGATCACTCATATTGGCTCTATCTCCTGTCCTAAGTAAATCCAGGTGGTTGGAATAAAGTTCTGGGGAGGATTTTTACTTTCTGAATCCAGACTTTCCTCTTTTGCACATGACTGTTTCTTCACTATGGGGTTATAAAATCATTTTCAGGCAATGGATGTCGATTAATGGATTCCTTACTGACACTACAGCGTATGCATTGTATGGCTACAATACATAAGGAGGCGAATTTGAATTAACTGCCACAAGAATGTGGGCAAGGTTGAGAACAGATGAGTTATTCCCATCAGACAAAATGAAAACCAGTGCGTGGTGCATTTTGAGACTGAAAATGCATTTTTAAACCTGCTGTTGAGGGAATGTTTATGCACAATTGTTATGAAATTGTTCTGAACCGTTCCAGCTATGTTTGCCAGCCTCCCTTCCCTGTCAGTCACTTTCCAGGAGCTCTGTTCTAGTTTTTGTTAAGTGTGTCATAATCCCTGTGTTTTTCTATCCCTCTCTATGACAGAAAAGAGCGCATACAGAGCTGCTCAGAACCTTGCGTGACGAGATGCTCCGCTCTCTTGGATCCCAACAATTCTCCTGCACTCAAAGTATTTTTTCAACTTCTCTCTCCTGGAAACACTGCGGAAAGATCCTACTCGTCATTTTTCTCTCCATTCCATGTGTCTGCGTACAGTTGAGTGGTGGTACAGGCATCACCAGCCTCTTTCATCATTTACTTCTGTTCACTGCCAGGAACAGCCTGTTGCCAGTCTTCTACAGGGAGGTGTCTCCAATATGCACTACAACAAAACCTGTTCTGATTTCACATGGATCGCAGGTCACTTCATCACATTACAACATTGTCCTCTTTGTCGAGCTCTCCAGACCACTACTGCCCCCAACCACCACCACCCTGATTCACCCACACATTATGTTAAGAACTACTGACCTACAGCATCAGAGCCACAATGGCTCCCCTCTTGTAGTCCTCTCCAGACTAATGCCCCCGTGTCTTTGAGCCACAATGGCTACTTACTGCTGGACCTTACCAGACTAATGCCCCAGAGTGTCTGAAAGCCACAATGGCCCCTCACTTTAGGTCCACTCCAGACCAAGTCCCCAAAGCATTTGTGCCAAATTGGCTCCTCACCGCTGGTCTTATTCTGGAGAAAAAACAGCTGATCCTTTCTTGCATGTGGCCCATTTCCCTTCGTGGCAGGACTATAAATAGTGTTGTGGGGTGGGAGGCTGTTTCTGCTGGACCCCACTTGCCAACAAATACCTGGGCCCTGGTCCAGTCAGCTTTTCAGTGTTTGGGAGAAAGACCTACCTTGATAATCCATCTCTTCCTCCAGGCTGTTTGAAGTAAATACACAGTCTGGAAGGCCTATCAAAAATGGCACAAACACAGCTGTCACGGAACTGCATCCTACGACCCTTTCCCTCTACACAAACACACACACACACACACACACACACGCGCGCACACACACACACGATTGCATACCCATACTTGTAAGAATACTGTATTGATTTGCATTCAATCTGCACTGCCTTCCCCGCACCCAAACGGTCACCAAATTCAGCCTAAGCCTGACCCAAGTCTTAACCTAACCCTAACTGTAAGCATAATCCTAAATTAAACCAGTTAGTTGTAATCCTCTGTAATTCTCAGTGAGGGTCACACAAAAAATGCCCTTACAATATCTGTTATTTATCAAGAGTTGTTTCTCACAAATATACCCGCAAAAGCTCACACACACATACACTTAGAGGAAATGTACACAATGGTGGGCCACTTTCAAACAGTGCACTTCCCATTAAGATCAGGTTTTTCCCAGAAATTGACATAATCCAGTCTTGTCTTATGCAAGAATTGATTCGATTTACTCACTGTTACACTTGGTCACAGTAATGGACAGGCTCCTCAGATGGCTGCAATGCGATTGCCTGAATTCAGTCATTTTCAGTACAAAGTGAGCACGCCCACGAGTGTCCTATAGCATACAAACTGTCTAGAGGATTATAGCTACTGATTTAACTGAATTATGAAAAACATGGTGTTTGGTGCTTAGCAGTTATTCTATCTGTTTTCAACAAAACATGCGTGGGAGGAAAAAAATCATTTTTTGACATCAGATTATCCCTGCATCATCTCCTTTCATTTTTTGAAGAGTCAAGTCGCAGTTGAGCGCCGAGGCTTATCCCCACATTGCAATATTCTCCATCACATTGGAAGAATGCCAGTGTATATCTTTATCAGTACATTGATTTAGCATACAGCTCATTGACTAGTACAGTCTCCCTCGTGCACTGAGCCATCTTGTACAAGCACAGAACCTATGGACTGAAGTGTTCCCAGTCTGTATGTAGATATCAGAAATGATGTGCTGCCTTGCAGATAGATCTATTAAGGTCGTAGTAGAGCTTTCCTTAGTGTGTGCAATCAAATTATTTGCATTTTTGATGATAAGATATTGCTTAGAGGACTACTCAAATCCATCATGGACTGGGGGAGGGGGTGGAGGGGTGAGTGTGAGGGTGGTTTGCTGGGATGGGAGGGATAACGTTAGAAATGAAATGTAAAAATGAGTTTGATTTTGATTGTAAATCCTGAGCATCTCTTTATGAACCATAGTTTTGACGAATCAATGGCGTTGTTCATCAGAAGTTTATGGTGATGAATTTTCATGATGGTGACAAACAGGCAAATTTTGGCTTGGGGAACACCATGGGAGAACAAAATCATCAGGAAATTGCATCAGTATTTGATAGTAAAATAAATTTACCGTTCAAGCAAGTGAAGAGTAAACTAGGCTCTACGGTTGCCCATAGTGACGGTTCTACAGCAGCAGTCATGACTGGCCAATTCCAGATTCATGAAAAAATCACAGGGAACATCAAGAAATCAAAGACAATGTGCCCTGTTTAACAACAGTACGGTACAGCCATGAACACTCTGACTTTTATCATTTAAAACCAGGCCATAACCTATAGGTTTACAGTTCTGTTCTCGAAGGGTCAATGCAAATGCAGTTTTATGTTTCTAATATTTACTTTGCCTCACTTGTTTTATTAGTTGTAAACACCAGTGTGGGTGCAAAGATAAGATAACAGTAATCTCTTTCATACAGGGATAACACCACTATAATGAGCTGTAAAACACAAGTTTCCAATATTCCTAGATGAGGTATCATGTTATATAATTCTTTTTAATTATATGGAAATGCAGGATTTGGCATGAATCCAGAAGCACAAATTTACCACGTTCAATTTTGCCTGTTATACAGCAGCCCAGGTGAAATGGCTGCTTAACAAAATGTAACTATATTTCAATTTGTCATAATAAATGCAATGCCTGTAAAATTTCTGTTAACATAAATCTGATAAGCTAAGCAGGCATAGAGAATGTTTTGTCCATTCAGAATGGTCAAGCCATCAGGTGAAACATGTCCACATCATCTTACATTTTGAAATGCAATTTTCAATTATTCATTTTGCTTGCTGTTGTTTGTATTTTGATTGATGACTTGGGGAGTCTGTAGTGAAGGACTAGAGTAGAATATCCATCTCTTCCATGACACTTTAAACCAGTTCCATCACACTCACTGAGGAACTGAGTCCCGTCTTTGGTGCAGAAAAAGGGTGAAGGTACCACCCCCCCCCCAAAAAAAAGAAAATTTTACTCACTAAGAGGCCGTTTCAACGTACTGCTGGCACGCAACACCACGGTCAGAGCATTCTCTCGCCTTTTAGAAGGGCACCATATGAGATTTGCATCTTCCTAAAGGGGTGAATGGAGGTGAAAAAATGAAGCATATATAACTCAGGTCCATTCTTTCAGTGGTATTTAATTGTGCCATTAAATTTACTGTAAAGAGTGGGAGATTTCTCTGTCTCTCGCTATCCATGGCTGATTTTCACAAGACGTAGGCTTCCTCAATCTTTCAACGTCAACATCTTCCATTTTAATCATCCGGAAATGATTTATTGGGGGGTGACCTGTCTTATTCATGTTACTTGTAAGTTATGTGGGGTGGGCATATTGACTAATGCTCTATTAAAAGTGTCCCTCAGATATTGGGTTGAGCCCATGAATCCATGCATGTTTCGCCAAATGTTGCTACATGTCTCATGTCTTACGAGGCTGTTACTTACATAATGTAACAGATTAAAGTAAGGTTCAATATCGTTTTTTTTTTTTTTTAAGTATATTGTGCAGTGTAATCAATGTCGCGTACATATTCTGTATCTGCTGATTGCAGTGCTTCAGTGATGTTGAATCGCGTTTATATTGAGAGAAATATTAGATCCCAGCACATTCATGTTTTTATGGCCAAAGCATCACATAAAATGGAAAATATCTAGATCTTGTGCATCATTTTATACTCATTTCCCTGTAATTTAGCGGGACATATCTGGGATTGTTGGAAACCTTGGGATTTCCACTAGAATTTAAAACAGTCTTTAAGTTCCACAGGTTTCAATTTAGCCGCTGCATGTGATGGACCCATTTATGGATCCGTTGATTTTATGGGGTTAATTCAATCTTGTATGGAAACTTTCTACACTGAACAAAAATATAAACGCCCCATGTCAAATATTGATGCCGCATGGAGTTAACAACTCTAAGTGAGCATATGCTGACTTTTACTTGTACAATAGGGATATTTCTCTTGATTTATGTACCATTTTTTAAACCATCTCTCTGTCAGTGAGCGTTTGCTCAGTGATGCAGTGATTTCACTCAGTACATCGGTGTGGCATTTCCACACGGTGATCAGACAGAATGAGCAGTACCCAGACACTCCTTATACTGGGGACAATAAAAGGCCACCCCAAAATGTCAAATTTTGTCAAAAGTCATCATGCCTCAGATGTCTCTGGTCATACAGGAACACGCCATTGGCATGCTGGATGCAGGGATGTCCACCAGTGTGGTCACTGTGCAGCTGAATGTTAACTATCGGACAATAGGCTGTTTGAGAGTTCATTTCCGACAGACGAGCAGTACTGCAAATCAACCTCATCCACGTCGGCCACGTGTGACCAAGCCAGCACAAGATCACTACATCCGGCTCGTCCACTTGCAGGATTGGCAAAGATCAGTGACACGCCCAGCGGATGAGACCGTTGGTCTGCACAACAGACACATCACACCACAGACAGTCCGTAACTTCCAGCGAGAAGCCAACTTGCACGCTCGGCGTCCTCACCGTGGTCTGGATCTCACCGCTGTCTGCCATCGGAACCGACTCGCATGGGGAAACGCACATGTTCGATGGCCCTTGTTCAGTGTAGATGACAGCATTTAGACAATAAACCTTTAAAAATGCTGTTTAGAAAAAAATTTTTCAGAGGAATTTCTGGGAGCTGAGGGCTTAAATTAAGAAAGTGAGCTAATTAGAGAGGGTATCTGCATACCTTGGGCCACCGAAGATACGCATTTATGGGTCAAAAATGAAAAGTACAAAGATCTCTTATTTTTCATCCTAAGTCTTATTTTTTTCTTCCTCCTCCTCCAAAGCTCCTTCCAGATCTGAACTGCGGGGGACACATAAAGCTCTTTCATTTTCATGGTAATTTTTTGCCACTCTGTATGGCAATTAGCACTTAGCGATGCGCTCCGAAATGGCATTTGAATGTCTCCCGCTAAGAACATACTGCAGGCAATTTTCTCCCACTCCGGTGATAAAGTGTAAACACCATGTCTGCGTTCTTTAGGGTGTTTAGGCACATCTTCGCCTCGTTTCTGGAAAGCCACTAAGTGGAAAAAGCAACATTTGCGAAACCGCTCCTGGCACAGGCTCCTTTAACAGGTCTAAGAAAAGTTGAAATCCAGCAGAGAGGACGGAATGGTGTTCTGTTAAAGGTCACAGATCAACTATCTAAAGGGGTCTTCTCAGTGAATCCATTTAAGGAACTAACAGGAAATAAGGGTGGCCTAAATGAAAAAAAAAAAAAGCTACAGAAAAGAAACAGTCCCTGATGACACAGCATTTGTGGGCCAAATCCCCAACAATTGTACGCTGAAAAAGTGTGACGTCACTTTCGCTGGGGTCGACACTCACTTCCTTGACAATGGTTCACGTTCAAAGCACAGCAACACATCCACTCGTACACGTAACACACGAAATACCTAAATAGTTGATGATCAAAAATCTAGTGAGAAATTCTTCCTGTTCTTTTATAATGAGCATATTTTGGGTTGAAGATCGCTGAAAGTAAAACTTGATTCCACACGAGGACCATGGTGACAAACACTGTTCTAGTTCTTTACTTATGGTTTTGTTCGTTCTGTGTAAACCAGTTGCCATTTCTACGGCAAGTTGGCCTCAAAATTACGTCACCACTTTTCCAGCGCATTAAGAAGAACCACTGGGAGGAAGTGAAGAACCTGATATTATGGTGCCAGAATAACAACAAACATGAGGTGAAAAAGAAGGCCTCTGCTTCCTTTATTGCACCACACTAGCTCAGGCTCTTCGGTGAAATTTAAAAGCAAAAGAATTGGGAATTGAGGATTTACGGGTGGCGGGCCTACATCTTGAGGGTATCATGTGGGGGTCGTAGTCCGGCATGCTCTGGACCCTGAGATGTCCCTGTTCTCAGCCTCCACCCTGGGATACGATGCAGCCAATTCATTAGTATGATTATTATTATTTTCTGTCTCCTTCAGCATACTTAGATATTTGCATTAACATTATCACTTGTTCAATTATTATATTCATTGATTTATTTATTTATTTACTATTTTCGAACACAAACACACCCATGATTCCGCCTGATCACAATTCTTCTTTACCCAATCTGCCTTACTCCATCCCCACTCTCTTACTCACTACTTACCACCACTCTGGCACGCACGCGCACACACACACGCACACACGCGCACACACACACACACACAAAACCCTCACAATATCAAGACATATACGTTAATATACCCGCTGTACATCATATTTGTTATGTACAAATGTATTTATGTTATTGTATTTGCGATATGTTTCTCCTGTGTTTTTCTGTTTGTTGTCCTATTTTACACCAATAAAGATGAAAAAAGAGGAAAACTCAAGAGCTGATCGTGGACTTTTGGAGTAAACAAACAGAGGCTCCTCAATCCGCTCAGGATCGGTGGGGTCTCACTGGAGAGGCTGAACAGCTTCAGCAGGGAAGATACTGAGTGTCTGGTTATGTCCGTCCATCACAGGCTTCGAGCAGTCATTGCATGCATAAGATATGCAACCCAGTGTGGAAAATGATTACTTAATTTCACATTATGTCAAATTGAACTGGGGTACTGTGTACAAAAGGCACTGTCATTTTAAAAAACTTTATTCAATATGAATGAAAATGCCGTCAAATTACAGCTGACAGTCTGCACTCTTAGCACATTGTCATTATACCCCTTCAAAATCTTAAATGTTGGAGTCCAGAATCGAAACAAAAAGAGCCACTGTCTGCTGATTTTATGGAAATGTACTCGTATTTTTCTTCCAAGCATATTTTTATTTAAAGATCCAGTGTGTAATTTTTAGTTGTTCATTTTCAAAATCTGCTTTGCCCGTTCACAAACTTGTCCTTTTTAATGAATATTTAGGACTACCATCAATTCCAAGTACTCCTACTGGCTTGAAATTTTTCATTTGCACATGCATGAACTGGGGTAGACGCTCCATATGCATGCGCCATCTTGAAATACATTAGCAGGTAAGGGACATAAAGGATATACTGCTCCGCCTTTCGCATGTTCGCTGTCACATGATAAACTCACAGGTGCTGCTAATCGGTTTCGTCGCTTCCCGACCCCGGCAAGTTTGAAGAAGGAAAGATGGAGGACCACACGTATCCAAAATCCAAATTTCAGGAACTGGAGTCTTCTTCTTTGCCCAGAAAAAGAAAAAGGACATTGAAAAGAGCAAGAGACCGGCGTCATCAGAAAAAAAGAGTGAACATTGGAGCTTCCTTCCAAAGATGGAAAGACCCGATACAGGAAAAGGGGATCGAAAGAGATGCCGTATTTGCTTGCTTTTTTCTAGGATAATTTTCTAGGATAATATAACATTTTGAATTCAAAATGTTAATTTCATTGCCCGATTGTCTAACAGTAGGTCTACGCTTTCCACAGCGGAATTGAAACAATTTGCTCTTCAGGTCAGGTTAGGTGTCTTCACTTGAATTCATGTCTTTGCATTGACTTTGAATGTAATCTGTCATGTTTTGCGTCCGGTGTGAAAGCGGCTTTAGCTGGCAACCTTTTTATTTGGTGCATTTTAATGCCAGCTAGCGAGAAATGCTAGCAGTGCAACTATGGCCATATTAGTTAGCATAGTAATGGCTGTAGAGGCATTTTAAATGGACTAAATTTAAATACATGAAATATAACGTTAGCTAGCTAGCAACCTAGCTATATTTCATGTAGCTATGTATATATTCAGACTCTTGGTGGTTTCACTAAATATTATCAGAACTCTGATAAAATGATCCGAGTCCAAAATATGCAGTGTTGAAATATCTGTGTACAAAGACAAAAAGATCAATGTCAAACACTGGAAGAATGATTAGGGTCAAGTCACGTGACCTCAGGTAACCAATCAGCTGTGTATTACTGCAAGATAATAGTCACTTTTTATTTATCGATTGCTCTGACCTTTTGGGATATTGTTGATTTACAATGAAAGAACTATCAAAGTCAAGGGGCTATTAACTTCAGAGCTCTATTAAATATGCAATATCTTCACCATGTATAAATATTTCAGAAGTATACATTGTGGAGATTACCATATTTTATCAAGGTACAAACAATATACATCTCCAGCAACTAGTTTTCCAGTGTTGAGGTTTTGAAACTTTAAATGGTGATAACTCAAAAGTGCAGAAAAGTGACCTTGATCGTTTTTCCAGTGGACCCTCCATATATATTCATACATGGTGACTGCGACAGCAAGGCATAAGCCCCATTAATGTACCAGTAAAAATGCATCTGCTATTTAGGCGTCTCACTAAATGTGCAGTAAAAGAGACTGAGTGGAGTTGTTTAATTTTTTTTTCCCATTTTTAAATAAGAACTTCTTGCACTTTTAAATAATGCCATATCAGAGATGCCAAGTCTCATGCATTCGGCATAGGTCTTACGCATTTTTTAGGCTTATTCACCGTAGTCTGCAATTATTAATTAAATGCTTAATGAGATTCTCATGTGGAATTAAAATCCTTGTACATTGAAGTTTCAGTTTCACTTGCCTAAAGGTGCACCTCATCACAAGTAACATGGAAAGCGATTATGACTCCAGACCTCCCGTGCTTCTCTTTACTGAGGGATTCATGTGTTTCATGATCGTTTAAATTGTTTCAATGAAATAACAACATTTGAAACGTTTTCATGCGATTGGATTGCTTTCAATCCCTCAGTAAAGACAAGCCTTAGAATTCCCGCCTCATAATTGATTTCCATGTCATTAGTGGGGAAATCCACTGTTATGCACATGAAACTGATTAACTTGATGCACAATGACTTAAATTCTGCGCTTCAGTGCGCTTTAATTGAATAATTGCTGCCTACGGCACAGAAACGTGAATTCCACTAAGAGGTGAAACTCATGCCTAAGACGTAAGCCTTGGCATCTCTGCCATATCATATCACATGTGTACTCTTCTAAGCAAGTAAAGGAATGACATGCAATTCACGCATACTCTATGGGCAATTTATAAGCTTTAATTGCCCTGACATTCATTTTGGAGGATTGTGATAGGAAATCAGTATAAACCAACACAAACATACAAACTCCACTCAGAAAGACTTTCAGTGCTGTTTATATTAGCCAAAGAAACATAAGGTAAGTTTCACACGACAGAGGTGAAATCTAGATCAAGACCAATTTAATTTTTGATGAGTATTTAGCCTGAACTGCCCACTTTACCGAATGAGTCATTTTTTCTTCTCTCTCCAAGTTCTCCAGATTGCTAGCAAATACAAAGCAAAATTTGATTCTATTATCTTTTTCCCCTTTTTTTTGGTTTAAGATTGTTTGCACATATCACCTATGTGAACTGGAAATGAGACATGACAGATTGATTCTGAAGTGCACCTCTTAGAGTGCAAGTAGTAAGCATAATGAAAAGTTTTCTCTTGGAATTCAAAATCAATATAACATCCTGCTCTGTTCACCCTGTTAACGTTATTCACAATCTTGAAGCAGGTTTATAGATAAATTTGCTATGACAGGTTTATGTAACAAAAAAAGGCCTGAAAATGATTGAACTTCAGTTCCACACAAAAATGAAGCACCTAACTTGCACACTACTACAACTGCAGTTATGATATATGGCACGTGTAGTTAATTGGAAGGCGTTAGCATTCTGGCCTGTGAAAAGCATACTACATTTAGCCGGATATTATAAGATTTAAGAGCCATGTGCATCGCTGCTCGTGTTTTAATGGGCGGATGATCCATACACGATCTGTGATTATTCATGCATGGCTAAAGCTTTGATTAATCTCCTTCATTATTCTACCATTGATTGATGGGTTGAAAAACTGATTTTAATCAGCCCTTTCTGTGACTGATTAGTTCCAACCTTAATTTCTGATCAAAGCCATCAGCTTTAGCACATAGCAGCATCAGGTATAAAAATGCAACTGCAAGTTTAGCCCTCATGAAAATAGACTGCACTTCTGGTATGCCACTACACTAGCTGAGAGCAACAGCATGGAGGATTCTACAGCAAAACTAGGAGTCATTTGCTACAAAGCAGATTTGAGAAAGCATGTTGACAAATGAATAAGTCATAAATAAATAACTCAGAAAATTTCCAAGCGAGGACCGGCAAGAGATAGCTTGTTTAAGTCGGCGCATTAAAGTTTCAAGTGCATCTGATTTGCGTCAATTAATATTCATGAATTATTGAGATACTGTGGGACATTTTGCAAGGCGCATTCATTGCAATGCAAATGAGAAAAGACTGGCTTCCATGCAAAAGCTCTGAAAATAGATTGCGATGCTCAGGGACTTGGAGAAGTAATGGGGGGTAGATTGGAAAGGAAAAGGGGAAAAGAGAGTGAATAGTGCAACAAGGAGAGAAAATGAGTGAAATGAAACTAAAGAAGAAGAGAGAAAGTTTTGGAAAATTGAGAAAGATAGATGACAGCAATAATAAAGTTGAGATAACTTGGTGTTAAAAATTGATGCATGTGCTGGGAGGTTATTGCCATTCTTAATGTCACCTTGGAAAGTGATGTGGGGAAAGCTAAATTTTCCCCATGTTTGGATTGCGCGGCAGGGCAGAAAGTGTGGCATCACATGTGCAAATCCTGTCAGGACAAGTTCAGAGTGCCTGCTGCCCAACCTGGCATGAAGATGACAATCTAACCAGGGCAGGGAGAATGTTCATGGAAAATGACAGCCTCTTTTTACTGCAGCTGCACTATCTGTGAGAAGAAATAACTTACTCAACGCTCCACTTCTTGATTCTGAAGGTATAAAATGGAACCTTGAAGGTATAAAATGGAATGCGAGTACTTTCTGCTGGTCTGTGTGATTCTCTGTGTTTGTATTGTTTCTGTGCTGCACTTTCTCTCCCTGGCTGCTGCACTTGGCCTCTCTATTTTACCAGCCAGTACAATAATTAAACCAGTTAGTTAGATGTTGAAAAATAGTTTTTATGGAAAAATTTGGGCTGAGGTTTAAAATTAGGACCTAACGTGCATTTCTCAAAAGCTGTGACTGTGCTAGAGGGAACCACTGTCAGCCATCTATCAATGTAAGTGAGTGCTTTTCAACTAACTTGCTGGAACTAGCATGCAGCAGTCAATCAAATTACGTGAAAAGGTACTGAAGAAATGTTTAGCTGTAGACTGCTGTTCAGAAATGTTTTCGGAATTTTTGATCAATTGTTTTGACATCCCTTACAGAAAAACCACATGAAAAATCACATGTGATTTCCCATGTATTCCACACGTGATCCCATGGGTTTCACATGGGATTCACGTGATTCACATAAAATTGGGCCAAAACCACATGCTTCCCATGTGCAAATCACGTTTTTCATGTGGTTTTTCTGTAAGGTACCTGTGTGAAACCCATGAAAAACATGTGATTTGCACATGGGAAACGTGGTTTTGGCCCAATTTTATGTGAACCACGTGAATCCCATGTAAAACCCATGGGATCACATGTGGAATACATGGGAAATTCATGTGGTTTTTCTGTAAGGGATGGCTGTACCTGTGTACAGAAGTTTTAATCACAGTCCCTTTTTCAAGAGATGATTGCTAAGATGTCCACATCAGAGGTGCTGTCAGCTCTTGAGTGACAATAGCAAGAGAAATTCCATGTATTATATGTTGCAATCAGCAGCATATTGTGGGTATAGTCCTGAATAAGGAGGACTGACATGAAACAGGCAGAGTGAAGCCACTTTCAGGATCTCATATCCAAACCCAAACTGACAAGATATGCAACAGAACTGGTACATACTTGCCAAAAATTTTGTTCAAAGTTCAAATCGCAATCAGAAAAAAAAAAACTACTGCATATTCGAAACACAGGCCTTGAATTTACAGGTGCAACAAATAAATGGTAAGAAAAAGAAAGGATCAATAAATAAGTATTTTCAGATCGCATAATTTACAATGACTGGGCACACTAATCTGGATAGGCAAATTATTTGACAATTCATTTATGCATCCTTTAAAAATGCATTTTAAGACTGGAGAGGTGAAAGAGCATGGTAAACAGAAGTTAATCACCACTGGTTTCTGTCTATTCCACTCCACACAGCTGTCATTACTACTGAAGCAAACGCTGAGCAAGAAAATAGTGCTATTCTTCATGAAATTAATCCATTCCTATCGGTGCATAGGCTGGCTGGAAGTAGGGAAAGCAGGCTTTTCGCGAGTTTTTGTGTATGTGGGTGTGTGCTTGTGCATGCGATTGTGTTCTTCAAAGGCAAAACGTGCCGAATCCATTCATATCTAATGAATTTTACCCATTTAAAACTCCTGATAAGAGTTCAGGGCAGAGCCTTGAAGCTGGAGTGCAAGTCTCAAAATGTGCCAACCGCTATTACAAAAATCCCCGTATAAAATAACAGGAAAATTGCCAAGCAGCAAAAGCTAACCCAGTGAGAAAAATAATAAAAATAAATACGCCAATATACTGTCAGCTTATTTTGGATGAGAAACACAAACTAAAAAAGTTTCTCAATTCTCTCCCCTTCTTGTCAGTGTGCTGCATATCCTGATAGGTGGTAGGCAGTGGGGAGGAATAGAATGTTCCAGAATGTGATTAAGGGTGAGATGTGTCCCTGTGGCTGCGGTAGCCTGTGGTGCTGGAGTACAGGGCTGGACCCCAGGGCATTTAGTAATGAAGGAGATGGCAGTGCTCTCTCACCTGCTCTGCTGCTCACACCTGCTGTCAGCTCTGGGCTGTATACATGTTCACATGCTGACTTGTCTGGATATAGAGCACAATCTGCAAGTAAGCACTGGCCCCGTTTACATGGGTCCAAAAATCCTATTTACAGTCAGATTTAAACGTCAATCAGATTCAAAATGTCTCATATATACACCTTAGCCAACCTGATTCACCCGGTACTGACTTGTATATGTGCAAATGTGTATATGTATGGAGGCACTGACCTTTCTAGATTCATTGGCCCTCATTTATCACACTTGTGTAGGATCTGGTGTAGATTCTGGTGTAAATATCAGCGTTTGCCAGGTGTCACGTCTGATTTCCTAAAAATGTGTACGTCCCAGATTTTGGTGTAGCACTGGCGTGGCGTTGATAAATCTGGCAGCAGAAACCATCGTAATTTACATGACACGCCCCTATAAATTCATGCTCCGGGAGGCATAGTCCTGCCCACTTTACGACACGGACTCTCGAAAGACGGCAAAAAAGAAAGAACTTCACTGAGGAGGAAATCTAAATGATCACGTCCAAGGTGGAGAAAAACAAAATAATTTTATTTGGAAGCCTTAAAAGTGGCATAAAGGGAGCCCAGAAGGCTGCAGTTTGGAAACTATTGCTGCTGGGGTAAACCCCGTTGGGGTGGAAAACCAGAGTGCAGCAGAGATTTG
Source organism: Gymnothorax reevesii (assembly GCA_029721435.1). NCBI lineage: Eukaryota > Metazoa > Chordata > Actinopteri > Anguilliformes > Muraenidae > Gymnothorax > Gymnothorax reevesii. The sequence continues at coordinate 21,707,542 of CM056574.1, read as the reverse complement.
ATTTAATTCATTAGTAAATCGAAGTGACGATTCACACTTATTTAAGTGCGTCTAAGCGCAAACATCGATAGAAATTTGTGTCAGACGCACTTATAAGTGTGGCCAAGATGCACGTTTCTCCATTGCCCACACTTATTTTAAGTGTGTCCACAGCTTAAAATTTTTTTCTTGGCCAAACTTATTTTAAGCGGTACTTTCTATAAGTGGCACTATATTGGTCATCAACTGGCGCACTTCTAAGCATGGTCAATAAACAAATTCTGCATTGGCCACACGTATAAGTAATCTATCTATCGAATAACATCGGCCTTAATAAATTCAATTTATAGATCCATAATATTTCATGTTATATAGCCTACATAATTTGCAGTCCAAATGCTTTACATGTAGGTAAAAAAAAAAAAAACATCCGATATTAAGATCACACTTAGGCGCAGCAGCGCACGCACTGGTGGAGGCCAACCAGACTTGAACCTCCAGCTGTCACCATTCGAGGAGCACGTTGCAGTAGTGCTACGACTCCATTGTGGGCATACGAGGCGGTCGGGACACAAATGAGTCCTTGCTGCCTCGATGGGAGCTGCATGATGGTAATTTTTAAAATACAGTCTGCAGAGATCACTCTTCATTGTACTTTTAATAGTATTACTCCATGACATTTTATTGCGTTCCACACAAAACGAGCAGCCACTCGTCACCTTCCCGGAGGAGATCTTCTCTGTGCCGAAAGTTCCTCTCATGTCGGACAGAAGTTTATTCCTCTAACAATAAACAATTTCACATTGTCAAAAGGTGATCACGGTCAAAGTTTCCGTAGGCTGAGCGACAAAAGAAACGCAAGTTAGCTAGTTAATCAATGTACTTTTATGAAAAGTTTGATGAAATGAGTGTAAATGTGCACGCGCTAGTAATAAATTTGATTTTCTAAAATAATTACGCGAAAACTTATTTTCCAGTCTGCCTTTAATTAACTTGCCTTTCTGCTGTTGTTCAGTAAATATTTGACTGGATGAGCATCTGACATACCCAACTGCATATCTGCCAAGCCACGCATTGTGCTTAATCAAATTGATTGTAATTGTCAGCCGTCAGGCCTGACTTGCAGGTTGTCTCAAAATATAAGTTTAATTTCTCAACACAGGTTTCTTATTTATTCATTCATTTGTTAATTCATTTATCTTTTTAGCCTATTTATTCATTTTACCAATAAGAGCAACAACGGCATGAAGCCCACATCGCTGCATATGGTTTATAACTCATTTAGACAGTTGCACTCGTTCCTGCATGTCGTCCGCTGGTTTCAAATCTGCGTACACCTGGTCTGACCTGGCGTGAGGTTTTTGCGGACAGTTCGTTCACATTCAGATTGATAAATGCCAATCCTTGTGAGAGATTTGGCTTGCACCCATTTTTTGGTGTACGCACGTTTGATAAATGAGGGCCATTGTATTTATTACCTGAGTACACGGACAATTACACATCAATTAGAGAGGAGCTATTTACTCAGTTGCATGAGATGAGCTATCGTGAAAAATCTGATATGTATAGATAAAGTATTGATGCATTTTATTCATTAATATGAATGGAGTCACTTACTCAGGCATTATGGGCTCTATCTTTCACACTGCCCTACCCGTTGCCACTACCCGCTACCCGTGAATTACGCATTCAGCAGCTTCCACTATCCCTAAACGGCATCTTGCAGCCACACTACCCACTATACATTATGCCTTATTTGCGCCTGGAGGTGTGCCCGTGGGCGTGTTTATGCGCTTTCCCTACAGTTGCTATCTTGACCACACACGTTAGGAAAAGCGTATAGCGGGTCCTCAACCACCCACACCCATTTGGGCTTTTACAAGAGCACGCCCAGATGGCTTCAATGCAAGTCCACTTGGACACATGTGGAAGTGCACATGCGGTTCCACTTCCAGAATTAACTCGCCTATTAAAAAGCCACCTAGCTTTAGCCTCAGTTGAATCCCTGAGAAAATGGCAGAGATGGTACTAAATTGCCTTGATTACCAGTTAAATAATAGAAGACCCCCAGAACGCGTGTACCGCCAACGCACCAAATACCTGGGCCTTTCAGGTAAGTCTTTATTGTTTGTATTTAGTAACAATAATTTTTTTCTGCTTTTATAGTAATATATAATTATTAAATAATTATTAATAAATAATATAAGCTTTAGCTTTCAACAGAAAACACTCATGCGCATGAGTTGTCATTGAGCGAACATTTGGCCTGCTCAAAATGCGGTTCCGCTGCTTGGACAGGTCAGGAGGGGTCTTACAGTATGGTCCTCAGAAAGTAGCATATTTCTTCGTGGCATGTTGTGTGCTGCACAACATTGCCCTACGCCATGGAATGATGGTGGAGTTTGAGGATAGATAATTACCGGACTATAGAAGGTGGCAGCTAAAGTGCAGGTGCCGACTCCAAATGCTGATCTAGTGCCAGCAGTAGCAGGGGCGATGAGGGACCAGCTGCAGCGGAGCTGCGACCTAGCTAGCAGTGGCAGCTAGTGGATGGAAAACTGGGGTGGGCGGAAAATATCCCTCGAAACGGATGAGATTAGTGACTCGATTTCAGTTATTGTTTTTGGTCAATATGTTAGCTTCCCTTATAATGAAATGTTTAGGCCAGTGAATAATACATTCTATAAAATGTTTAATTCACATTCCTTAATAGGCAACTCTTCACAAAAAAACCACTGTGGATTTTCCGCGTTAAATTTTGTCACATCCGAAGCAAGTCGCCAAACCTGTACGTAATGATTGTTTCATTGAAAAAGATTGAGATGTGCACTTTTTTGCGTTCAACTGTTGCATTCGATTTCTCGTCTTAACGAAGACAATTAGCTACACCTGAGAGGGGAGAGTTCAAGTGTCTCTTACCAGGGAAATTGACAGAAAACAGATCAAGACTAATAAGCAGTTTAAAGACATGATTATCGCCCTCCTTGTTCTCTGTCCACGGCCCGCCACTGACTTCATCTGCAGCCTGCCTGGTGAGTAATTTGTGCGATCAGTAGGCTACTAATAATGTAATAATGCATGTATTGCTCATGCACGAGAAATTTAACTTTGTCTTCGGACAAACATGCAACCTTCCTCTCTCCATCCCGGGTTTCGGTTTGAGGATTTGGGATAGCGCAGCCTGCGTTTAAAGGTAATGGCACCTGGCACACTGATTGGTTTAAGTGGCGTAACTACGCCTATGCATAATATAACGGGTAGCACAGGTGTTTTAGGGATATAGGCAGGAAACTTTTGCTGGGGAACGCCTCTTACGCAATGCTAAATCCCCAAATTACGGGTTTAGGGACTCTGGCGTAAGATAGGGCCCAATGGTCGTCATAAAAATACACTGATCTGTGTCGATACATTTGTTTAATCATATGACTGTATTACCCGTTGGTCTTGCACATTATAGTCATGGCCCAATTTGCAAATATAAACATAAAAGCAATTCATATACAGCATTTTAATCCTCGGTAAGCTTATTACTCCTACTGCTTGTGTGTGATAAAGCTGGGCTTTTTTGTAGAAATATGAAGACATAGCTGTGTTCTCTGTCATGTTTGGAATGGAAAGGACAGTGTTTCGCTCAGGAAAGCTAGTCAGGGGGCAGGTGAGAGGGCCTTAATGCTGGAGGGCACAGCTGCCGCTCATATTTTATCACTACGTTCCACCTGGATGCTTCATCCCTTCCTTTCAGGGCCGTACCTGTGTTCTCCTTCCACTCTGTGCTGCCATCTGCTTTAAGGAAGAGGGCCTTGTCTTTATGGGTCTGCAAGGCTTAACAACAACACAAATCAAATTCTAAAGTCAATTCAGTTAAATAATTTAAACCAGTGATTCCCAAAGTGTGGGCCGCGGTGGTACTGCAGGTGGGCCGTGAGAGGTCATTAAAAATATGATTCATTTTAGCAAATATGATTTTTTATGATTTTTATTGTAAAATATTTATTGCAAAATTTTAAAAAATATTTAGAAGTAATAACCTATTGAGTGTTATTGACCTCACAATATTTTAGGAACCTTATATAGTTTATGATCGGAATGTAGCTTTCTGGTCATCATGACCGGGGGACATAATCGGAGGAGCACGTACTGTGTTCGATAATTAATTCTGTCTTGTGTGTACACCACAGATTAAAAGTTTGGGCTTCATTTATCCCCCTACTTTCATTTGAATCCTGAATCTTTATTATAATAATAATAATAATAAATAAAAAAACAACAACAACAATTATTGTTGTTGTTGTTGTTTTATTTATTTATTTTTATTTTATTTTCTTAACAACAACAACCACAACAATTATTGTTGCTGTTAAGTGTTCTGAGAATGCATAATTTCGTCTATGTACTGTTTATAAGACAAAGGTGGGCCGCAGACATTTTTTAGATTTTCAAGTGGGCCCTAATTTGGAAAAGTTTGGGAACCCCTGATTTAAACAATTCTAACCACTGCTTTCCCTGAGCATGCACTGAGTATGCCGTAAAAAGACAGATTTATACATATAAGGGCCTGATTTACTATGACTTTTGGCAGGTGATAGGCCTATTAGCGCACAAAGCAACGACACAATCGCTGATTAGTCTTGGTGTTTGTTCTGCACATTGGTCGTGCTCTTAATCTTGCATTTGAACTTGAGTTTTGCATTTTTTTCACCTGCTGAAAGATTTAGTAAGGGCTGGAGTCCAGAAAGGCAGAAGTCCAGGACGCTTCCTGTTCTTGAAACGAGTAGGGCAGGAAGACTAAATTAAGCAGTCATTTGCATTAATGAGCGTTTAAGTGCTTGGGTTGGGTGAAACGAGACCTGCAGGACTGGGCTTTCCCAAGAACCAACTCACCTTTTGTTTTGCTTCATTAAAAATGTGTTACAGTGTATATTTTTATGACCAATGAGAAAGAATGATGGTTACATGCTCCCTGCTTTGGCCTCTTATCTCATCTGATTTGTCCTTTAGAGACTGTCTTTATTATTGTACATCAGGGTCTTGTTTCTGGTTCCCTCCGAAAAAAAGATTTCAGAACCCTCAAAATATAAGGATGCTATTTACTCTTTTTGCATCCACTTTCAGCAATAATCTTGACATGTCAAGGAAGCCAAAGTTGATGTAGGGCCATCGTTTCCAGCCACTTGCTATCGGTTCCCACTTTTTCATCAGCTATAATAAACTCAGCTCACAGGGCAAGTAATTATAAGTTCAAAATCTGCGTGTACTCTTGAGGTCACTGTGAGTGTCCATTTGATTCATTAGGTCATTTGACTGTCACTACAGCAGTGGCTCTCAACTCGGTCCTGGCGCCCCACTGTGTATGCTGGTTTTTGTTCCAGCCACGATTGCAATTCTAGAATTTTAAAAAGCTGTTACTTTGTCTTAAGTAGCAGCATTCCTGTTGTGATTCTGCTCTCTGCCATTCTGTCTTGTTTGGATTTTGACCTTTGCCTTGCCTGACCATGTCTTGAATTATGTATTGTGATTTAGATACCTGATTATGTTCATGTCTTGTCTCGTTTAGTTTTGCCATGTTTTGTATTTTTCCATTTTCCATTCCTGCAGTTAAATTCTGGTCCATGTTTTTGTTTTTACCATGCATTGCACTTTGTCTCCCCCTGTCTAGTCTCATGTCATGTGATTGCTCACACCCCCAGTATTGCCTGCCACACTTTCGGGTGATTTCATGGTTTCTGGAATTTCAAACATTCCTTCCAATCTTGTTCACTACCTTCATCTTGCTTTGTCTAGATTACTAACCAATACTAACAGTTTGTTATTTTTGTTAAATTACTAACCAAGACTAACATTGTACATAGTACAAACTTACTAACAAGCACTAGGGATTGTATAGCTGCACTCTACTAATTGACTAACGATCTCTCAGCATTCGCCCTGTTCTAGTCTCTGCTTCTTGCCTTCACTCAATTTACTTTGCTGTGTTTCTTGCAGATTCTCTGCACCTGTTTAATCACTATTCTGCCACTCACTCTGTGCATGTAGAAATCCTTAACCGGATCCGTTTGTTCTGTCTATAGACTGTCTTGTGATCCCTGTCCGCATTTTGGCTTTTGCCTATTTCATGTGATTAGGTACTTCCTCATGTTTGCCTTCTTTGGAATTAGTCTGATTTCTTACACCTGTTATCTGTTAAGCATGTGACCTTCCCTTTGAGTATATTAGCAGTCTTTTCACTCACAGCTCTCGTTAGAACGTTGATCAATACTTCTTTGTACAGAGTGTCTCGTAAGCCATAGAATAGTGTTTCTCTTCTACTGGATTGTGCAACCTTGATTCTTGCCATTGCCCTTTTTGTATCATTTTTGTCTTTCTGGATTTCAACCCATTTTTGTATGACTATGATATTTGTGTTTGTATGCCCTGTGTATGACCCTTGGCTTTGCTCATGGACTACGACTTTTTCGTTTTTGTACCTCTGCTCATCTGTCTTACTGGTTCTGACCCCTGCCTGTCTAGTCAACACTGTTTTTGGATTTTGTTTTGTGGCTTGGCAATTCCTGTGCTTTTTGGCTTTGACTCGGACTCCAATAAAGGCATACGTTTTTTTGGATTTGTCTCTCGCGAGTGGCTCCTGAATGGTACCTCACAATTCCATGTTTAGAGTACTTATTTACCATCTTAAGTCACGTTTTGATGGACATATCCATTCTGCCATGAAGAATAAAAACCATTGAATATATTGTGCTTAATTTTCAATATTATGATTTTCAGGTGAAAACATTTTTAAATGGATCAAATTAGACTCTGAGAAAATCAGTATGCTCCAAATTAGGTGTTTTGACTTTTTACCAAATAACCTGCCTAAATGTTTGGGTTTTGCCACCGTGTGTCAAGAGTTTCACCAATAAGGAATCTGTAGATTGTTTATGTTGATTTAAATGTTTGGTTAAATAGTTTTCCACTGCAGATATTAACAGTATATCTCAATGTGGATATGAGCACAAATGCACCTAATTAAAAAAAAATCAATAGCTTGTTTAAATCCTAAGAATGCAATTGTGGTTGGAACAAAAACCAGCATATATAGTGGGGCGCCAGGACCGAGTTTGAGTGGTTCTCAAACACAGTGGCTGTATTCAAATCCCTGTTCTTGACAGCTCAGGAACGAGTCGGGATTCAACTGTGCCGGAACAATCGGGAACGGTAACCATGGGCATGCGTCTGCAATCCTATGTGCAGACCCACGCTACTGAATGTTTGGCAGAAGTACCGAGGTTGTCGGGGGCAACGCAGTTCTCGCAAATAGTCTATTCAAGATCATGAAGCAAAGAATTGTGAACATTAAAGTGATTTTTTTCAATCCGCAATTGGATCAACTTCATGGCCTAATGGATCAGCAAATAGATTAAAATGTTAGATTAAAAGTTATGTCAAATAGACCATCCGAGGGATAAAAATCAGCTTACATTTTATCAGTTTCACCAGTGGCCTCCATGTTTGTTCCCCGTCGTTCTTGACCGAGAGACCGCGCTCGCGGTGTTTGATTCATTACAAACAGTGTTCTCTGCTCAAGAACAAGGATTCGAATACTGCCAGTGGCTGGGGGATCTCTCCAGTTTGGAAATGTTCCGTCAAATTTCTTTTCCATTTGACTAATTGAGCTCCTTGCTGCCAATGTTTTACTGATGAATCAATTGACTTAGGAGGGGATAAAATAAAAAATACAAAAAAAAAAAAAAATTCATTAATCAAATTTGTCCTAAAATTGTCAGTGTGCCCACTGTATTTTATTTTTTATTTTTTTTAGTTTGCGAGTACTGAGGTGATAAAAAGAGATTATTAAACAAGCATGAAGGATTTATGTTATGAAAAGTTGTCACGGCTCAGGCCATGAGTTTAGGGAATGTTCTGTATTTCTCTACCTCCCTAATGTTCCTCTTCTACCCCTGTGGCTGTGTCCAAAATCACTCACTCATTCACTATACCCTACTCACTATAAAGGGACTCACTATGTAGGTGACTATATAGTGCGCTCCTTGGCAGAGGGAAGAATCCCTTTCGGACACTACCAGGCTCGTTTTGTCGCAGCTGTCAATAGCGCCATTGCAGTCGCAAAATTAAATCGTATCTATTAAACTTCAGTTTAATGCGATTTACCACAGATCGCAATACAGTAGCAGCATCGGCCGAGATTAGCCAGTTGTAATCAAAACTCATTTTTAGTGATAAAATCAGACTATATTTCACTCTTCTCCCACAGTAGAGTAGCCTTCTACTTAAAATTATGTCTCTATCTGCATAATAAAAGCGCCACGATCAAATGATAAAATTGCCCACCGAAAAGATAAAAGATTATAGAATCCATTAATGTAATGTACGTACGAGAATGAATTTTGATAATACTCGATGAATAGCCTAGAAAATAATAACTCAAATTGTGTTAGCTGATCATAATGTTCTGAATAGATTTATTTATGTAGGCTGTTTATTAAAAAATAGTCGGCAAGTCATTATCAGTAACATTAATGAATTCTACTCACGTTTTCCATCTCAGATGACCTCAGTATAGGCGCCTCTTTTTACCACAAAAAAAAATCTCTTATGGCAGGAGGCCATACGCCTATCAGAAGGGTAAAATGTATTCAAGTCTTATAATTGTACAGTTGAAATTGCCTCTTAACAGGGCCGGAGCCAGAATTATCTCACACACGTGCGATCTAACAGCAATTATATAATGGGCTACATTAAGTACAGATATACAATTTTATTGTAATTAGGTCTATGCACGGTCACTCAAGGATGGTATATATATATAAATATATTTATTAATTCCAGCAAGAGCGACATTTCAGAATTCTTCAGTATCCACAAGATATGACTGCAAAGTCACACTATTGTAATTCATGCAGAGTGTTGGTTTGCATTATCCTCCTGGAATAGGCAGCGGCATCTTTGAATAAATCATCTCTGAAAGGCACAGTATGTTGTTCTAAAATGCAAGTAGGATCAATTTTGCTTTTAAAGGAGTGCAGATTACTCATGCTGAGAGGCCTAATTCAGCCCCAAACCACAACAGACACTGGCTTTCGTTCATGTCACTGATAACAGTTGCCATTGTTTATCTCCTCTTTTGGCTCAGAGAACACAACACCCAAATTTTTTAAAACAAATTGAAAGAGGGACTCTCCAGACCACAGTGCTCCTTTCCACTTCCCTGGCAGACCATGCTAGATGAACAGGAGCCCAGAGAAGTCAACAGTGTTTCTGGATGGTGTTGATACATGGCTTCACCTTTGATTAGTATAGCCTTAACTTAAACTGGATGAAACCATGGTTAGCAGTGCGCACTGACAGAGGTCCATAGAAGTATTTATGGGCAGTTTCACAAACTGGTTTTCCAGAAATTCCACAGCTTTTCCAGTTAGCCCATTCCCAGCCCATTGGCAATACTTGTTTTGAAACACTATTCAGGCAATAAATTTGGAACTTATTTATGGCATATTTATGACATATTTATGAAAGTCAGCACAGCTGATAAGGTGAGACATTTTTTTTATTTGTGCCATTTTAATCGAAATGTAGATAAAACAGATTTTAAATTTACCTAACCCTGTTTCTGTTGGTATTTTACATACTGTCACAATTCTTGAGAAAATTGGGTTGTACCTCCAGCTTAAATAGCATAATGAGCATAATGCTCTTCATTTGGAATTGTATCTCTGACCGGTTTATCTCTGGAGGCCTGAGTGACATCTGGGCCAGCAAGAATCCGAGCAAGAATTTTCGCACCACAACAGATTCATTTAGTACAAAAGATATTTGGTCATTGTGTGTACGTGTGTGTGTGTGTGTGTGTGTGTGTTTCATCTCCACTTACAGCAAGGCAGTAGAGCGAGTGGTACATCAGCACACAAGGTTACGAGATTATATTCTTTTTTCTGCTTGCCTAACCATGCCGCAATATTATAGATGGATATTTTTCCCCGACCTCAGAGCAAGCAGCGTCTACCCAACAGCTGACAGCTGGTAAGGGCCTAATGCCTCTGTCTGGAGGCCTGAAAGCAGTCTTCCATTTTACAGTCGGCAAATATGTGTGTTTTTCCAGTGAAAATGCTCTCTAACTGAGCTGAGCCTGTAACCTTGGACTCATTCTCTCTGAATGTACTTGATATACACCAACCTTAAGTAAACATGGCCCCTTTAAGATATACTTGAAGCCCCAACTTTACTTGTAACAACATAATTTTTCATTCCAGTTGTGGCAGAAAGATTAATGTAGTTCCTCAGCATGGTCTTTTGCAGTCTGTTAACTGTCAATCGCATTTTGTGGCTCAAATGGCAAATGCATTGGCACTACATTACTGAGTGCAACTTTGCTCGCCTGGATGCTTGTGAAGTAATAACAGGTCTGCATAGTACCATGAGAAGCATGTAAATATATGTCGTGTTCTTGACCTATCAGGCTCTTTGATACCTTGCCTGATTCTGGCATGTGAAGCACGACTGTCCTGGGCATGTGGGACTTACTTTAATACCTGATGAGTGAAAGCACTTTCATATAGCCTGTTTTGGTCATGTGAAGCATTCTGATATCAGTTCTGTTCTGGTTATGGGGAGTACTTCAATATCTCATCTGTTCTGATTTCGTGAATTGCTTTAATATTTAAGTAGTTCTCGTCATGTGAACCATGAACTCGTTTGATATCTTATCAGGACACATTATGGACTTTGATATCTGGTCGGTTCATATGTGAGACCCTGTGATATCAGGTCTATTTCTGTGAAAACAAAAGAACAGGCACTGCTAAACAAAGATCTTTTTCTCAGATTAAAATGTTATGGTTTTTTGAAAACATCTACTTTGATTGGATGTGTGGACAAAGATGCTTTCGCTCTGTCGCCGGACCTTTGTGAATAACTGAAACTCTAAAATGGGAATGACTATACCGTATTTTGTTGAGCAGAATTGGCCCAAGACACTCTGTCTCTGCTCTGGGGCTTCATGGGTCTTTGTTTCTATAATCTTTGGCTTTCTGGTCCGGGCATTGATTAGGCATTGCGCTTTCCAGTAATGTATTTCCTATTCTGGTGTCCTCCCCTATTAGTACCAGGGATTTTTGCCTGAGGGATCACCACTGAATTTGTACCTTTGAAAGCCTACTGTATTGTTCAATCTCTGCACTCAGGAAAATTGTGGTACTACTTTTCAACTGTTTGTTCTTTACGAGTGCCCGCATGGTATTTGTGACAATTGAGCTTGAAAAGTGGACCCATTTTACTGTCAAAGCTCTCATGACCAGGAAAGAGCTCTTCTCTAAAGACACAGAGAAGCCTTTCGGACTCTAAACATGCTTAAGGAACACTGAGCAGGAGTTGAATTTCTGTTGATGTTTAACCAGTTAAAAAAACAAAACAAAAAAGAAACAAACAAGAAAAGCGAATAACTGAGAGATAAATGGAGAAGAAAAGGAACATAATGTCTTCTGTGATGCAAACACACTGCTCCATTAAGAATTGGCACACAATCATCTGCACTGTGGCAATTATGCAGCAAAGTAAATGGCAGTTTTATCCCCAAAACACTTGCCAGTACTACTACTATGGTCCAGACCAGGAAATTTAGGGCAGCGTCAGGCGTGCAGCCCAACATGCAGTTTATTGACAGACCGGAGATGGGACCTCTGGTGATGAAGTGTGGGGGGGACCAGATAATGATAGCACAGCTCAGTACTGATGTATTGGGGAAGGTTGGGCTGACAGTCACCAAGCAAGATGTTGTGGATACTTTGCCGGCACTAAACTGCTCCAGAGGATGAGAGGGGTGTTTGAGAGGAACAGGATCATAGTCCTGGACCCTGATTAGCATTAGAAGCTTGTTCCTGACAAACTAGACAAAGTGAACAAATTTGTAAGAGGGTCAACAAGAATGCTCTCCCAGTCCTGGACCCTGATTAGGATTGGACGCTTGCTTTTGATAACTGAATAGATGAACAGGCTTGGGTTGGGTTAACGTGAATTTGGTCCCAATCTTGGACTCTAATTAGGATTTTAAGCTTCTTTAAATTTATTAAGTAGTGATAAACATTTACATGCTGGCACTAAAGTATTCATTGCAATCGCATGGAGGAACGACAGTGTGGCTATTTATTCAATTCTCTTTCCATTTGGTTCCAAAATTAGCCTTCTGTGAAGCACTGCTGGAAGATTCAGCCCTACAGGCAGTAAAGCATTTATGTTTAGCCTGTAATTTCTCTGGAGTAGCAATTTTCCTCCATTAGTGCAACAAAATAATGGCTATTAATCATCTGTTCTTGTTACTACATGCTTACAAATTGTATTGAAACAGCACTGAGTTTAGTGTAGAAAGAGTGAAGAATTACTTTTTTTGGTCCATAATTCGTGGTATGAACCAAAAGCTTCCCACATGACAAACATCAGGCCTACCAAAGAAAACATAGTCTCAGTACACAAAAACTTTGAAATGCACAAATTAATCACGGAAATAGCAACAGAGAAATTAAACCCTCCAACCGAAACTGTAAAAACAGCAACATAAACTGTTGACTCGGTAGCATAATATGAAACTATGAAACTGCAACATTTTCAACTGCAACATGTAGCTGTAACATCGCCAGATTTAGCCAGAAAGTCGCCAAGTTGGCAACACTAAGACTGTAACGAAATCGACAGTGCACATTTCATCGTTCATTTTCGGTGGTGACATGCTAAAATAAGTGAATTTACGAGAATGTAGATGTAACAGGTATGTCTTACAATTCATTGATATACATTTGCAGTAACAATAACGTCATATTAACAAAGAAAGAAGCCTGAGCCTGTACGCACAAGCGCAGTAAATGGCAAAGATGGATACGAGAGAAAATGTTGCAGTTTCATAGTCTTATGCTACTGAGTCAACAGTTTATTTTGTTGTTTTTTTTGTTGCTATTTCCGTGATTAATGCGTGCATTTCAAAGTTTTTGTGTGCTGAGAATACGTTTTCTGTGAAAGGCCAGGACATGCCATGTGCGACTAAATGCCAAAAACCTTGACCAATCCCAAATCCGATCCCAAAATCTCCCAATCCCAATCTTGTTTTATTTTGGCGCAAAAAAAAAGTTTACATGCACTTAAACATCAATACATTCAGCTATCTATGCTTTTGTTTAGACACCTCTTAAAAATTCCAAAAATTGCAAAAAGTGCAATTTTTGGAATGAAAGTGCCCTTCATAACAACCAGAGAATGGATTCTGCGGTTAAGATTTTAAATTTTGGATCATTGATTACTCTTTCCCCAAGTACATTGATTACTCTTTCCTCTATAAATTAACAAGTGGTGCCAGGCGCAACAAACCCCGCCCCTCACACATACTTTCACCTACTTTTCCTTACTTCAACAGGCATCTATTCTGGGTCAGTGGCAATCCCTATACCGAATTTGGGGTGAATCCGGCCATTAATTTTGCTGCTAAAGTGTTAACGAACAAACAAAGAAACAAACACACAAACAAACCGAACCAAAAACAGTACGCCTTGCCCTCACTCTTCCACCTCCTTAAAGGACTGTGTAACACAGTCAAAACAAGAAACATAAACTTCTACTTTGTCAAGAATGAATTGGCCAGGTTTGCATTCCTTGCCAATTAGACCTATAAATACAAATAAAATTGTATATCACAAAGTTGTCACACTGAAAATTTGGGCACAGACTTCATATTCACATTTCCCTGAGATTTTACTAAATTAAATGGAAGCCCTTAACATCCTCATTTATGGAACACCTGAGAATGCTGAGTAACTGCTTTACTTTCAGAAAAAAATGTAAATCTGTATTTACTGTTTATGTAACATGGTGCAGTTTAGTTGCCTGGCACCTATACAAGTTCCGAATGCTGTTGAGATTGTGTTGAAATATCATTTTACTTCAGTTTTCACTTATTAATATTCCCTAAATAAATATTTTGATATTATGAGAAAATAATTTCACTTTGTGTGAATTTTTTTTTTTGTGTGTACTCCTTGCCTCATGTTTATACAGAGGTTGTAAACTTAAAACTATGTATCAGACAAGTTTTTTCTGGGCATTTAATCTGTCAGTACAAATCTTTTTCCTCAACAAAAGATAAAATAGATCAGTATTCCATGCTTGCTTTGCTAAAAAGATACCAGCTTTGACCTTCAACCTGCTATGATTCTGCCCTTTCGTGTGTTGTCCCGTGCTTATTTGTGCTTGTGATTTACTTTCGTTTCTTATTTCCAGCTCTCAGTTCAGCCGTCTGACAATCGCTCCCAATCTGTTTCCAGTGGTGTCGCGTGACTGCCTTCAGCATGCCTGCGTCTCATCATCCAATCACGTTTCTACTTTCGGTTTGGCTTTGGTATTTAATTCATTGCTTCCAGCTGTGTTTAATACTGGGTCTTGCGAAACTCTGAGTGAATGCGTTCTCTGATAGGACATTACTAACACGTTCTAACCAGCACTAATTTAAGGGTGATTGTAAATAATTCGTCACGTAGAATTAACATTGGTTTACTCATTTAGCGAGTGTGTGCGATTCTGGCTTTTGTGATTTCCGCCTAAGCTCTGATTAACTACATTTAGCACTACTAGTGAATTACCCTTGGCGAGAATAATTTCTTGTGACGACCTACGTCCACATACCAACTTTCATGAATACGGTGTCCTTTGACCTTTACCGGAACGGACCTCTCGCGGTCATTTCTTGTGACGACCTACGTCCACGTACCAACTTTCATGAAAATCTGTCCAGGGAGATGGGAGATGCGAAAAATTGACCTTTGACCCCAGTGACCTTGACCTTTCAAAAAACTAACCCCTCAAGGACAATTCCAGGGACAACCTACATAGACCCACCAAGTTTGGTGAAGATCCGTCAGAGGACCTCGGAGGAGTAGGGGAACAAACAGAAAGACAAACAGACAAACGTTCCTCAAATTATAGTATGATGCTTCCCTTCGCTTCTCTTGTGGTGCTTTTTGCTTGTCACGTTTAGATTGCCTTCATCTAAACCATCTAGCTTGATTGCTCGTCTCAGCGTCTTGTCTCGAGTCATTAGTGTTAACCCGGTTCTCGTGTAATTGTTTATTAATCCCATGTGTTTCTGTTTCAGTCCGTGATTGCATTCCGAGTCCCCACCTCCTCTCGTGATTATAAATGTTCCAGTTTTCCACGCGATTGTCAGACGGATCCTCTGTGCTACATGGTGAAGTCTCAGCTCCTCGTGCCTTCTGAGTGTCTCCCGTGTATGGTTCCCGAGCCTTTCTGTTTGCTGCGCTTTAGTCTTGTCTGCCCCGTGTTTAAGTCTCCCAGTGTGTCCGTCAATTTAGCTAGGTTCAGTTTTTGTTTTCTTAGTTTATCCACTCTTAAAGAGTGTACTTCTGTTTCCCCCTGCCTTTGTCAGTGTACCTTAGTTCTCCCCATTTGTTCAGTGCTTGTGCGCGGTGTTTTGTTTCTGGCGTGTCTGCCATTTTTCCCTTAGTGTTTTGTGTTTTAATAAACACTTCTGGATCCTGCACCTGGTGTTCCTCTGACCTCTTCTTACACAACCTGTGTAAAAGGACTTACCTGTGGCCCAAAATACAAAACATTTAGCACATTTTTTTCAAAATGTTTTTTCAAGTCGTCGGATGTACTGTAGGGGAGAGCGGTGTAACTCTCCACGGTATCTTTATCACAAGAGGCACTACCTTGAATATCGAATTGTCCTTTATTCCATCAGCATCTTGTTTACATGTTGTCAAAATCACAGTAATCTCGGGTGATAAGGTGATAAGAGGGATGATGAGATTTGTCTTATTTTTCACCATCAAGAGGGGAAACAATTGCAGTTCATATTTCATGTATGGCTGGCTGAAGGAGGGCCCGAGTGGGGAATTGAACCCCAGACTCGCGAGAGAGAGTCACACCTGCTGACCACATCGCCAGACAGTCAGGCTTGTTGGCAAGGTAGACAGGGTGTGTACTTATTAGGAGGCATCTCCAGTAACAGGATCCATCAACTGTCACATCTCTCCCCCTCTTTCGGGGGGAGAGATTACGCCAGAATGTGGCAGGCTGAGGAAGGGCCCAGGCGAGGGATCGAACACCAGACTCCCGGGTAAGAGTCATTCGCGCTGACCACATCGCCAAAGACTTAAGCTTCAGTCCTACATCAAGTAAACCTTGCAATATAGCCAAAATTGGAATAATTGTCTGCTTAGGGCCGATTATATCAATGGCTTTGTGCACGTGCAAATTTCACATGTGAGAAGGCACATTTCACATGTGATTTTCTCATGAGGAAAATTCCATGAGTGGGCCTTAATGTTTTGATGACTTTCGGTGGTGTGCATGGGAGAGTACTGCATCAGCTCCTGAGAGGAGCAGAGACATAATTGATATTCAAAGGATAGTTTATCACAGTAAACAGAGCAGCAAGTGCAACTGACAGATCCATTTGAGATAATGGCAAAATGTTTATGCGCCACCACAGTTTTCATCAAGTTACGTTTCCTTTTTTCCCCGTCCTTTTCCCGGAACCACCTTAAATACCAAACGTATCATTTAGCATTGACTGAGACATCCACTT
Source organism: Gymnothorax reevesii (assembly GCA_029721435.1). Classification (NCBI taxonomy): domain Eukaryota; kingdom Metazoa; phylum Chordata; class Actinopteri; order Anguilliformes; family Muraenidae; genus Gymnothorax; species Gymnothorax reevesii. The sequence continues at coordinate 21,690,981 of CM056574.1, read as the reverse complement.
GCTCGGTAACGTATTTAGATTAATACACCAGGCACAGTACTCCTTCCCAGCTGAAGCTGGACAGAATACAAATGTTCATATCAACCTGTTGGGTATAAATTCAGCATTGTGGAAAAGATGATAAAATGTGGGGAAAATGGCTGGCACCCTGTGGCACTAGGCCTATTTCAGGCCTGGTGTTAAAATGTCACGGAAACTGCAAAATAACTGATGGACATGTGACTAAACAATATGAATCTCTTAGTCTGCCACGGAGCAGACAGAAGCAGCATTAATCTCGCCCCATGTGAAAGTTATGTGACAGTGTGGCTGATGATAGCTTGATAGATTCAAACACTTACAGAAGCAAGGGGGATGCATTCAAGGTAGCAACCCTAAACCTGTTTTGCTCTGAATTGTAAAATGAATTAAACATTTGAGGCACAATTATTTATCCCACACTCTTATACAAGCAGACACATTTGTGTGTATTTATACGCAAACCCACATGTACACACACCCTCATACAGGCACATTCACATGCACACACCATTGGTATATAAAGCTCACTTAAATTCTCCTGCCAAAGTCCTGCCTGGCAGCAACTCCCCTGCTTTTCAAACAGTCTTCTTTTGTCAGTTAAAAAAAAAAGGATTGTTAAAATGGCCTGTCAGCAAGTTTTCTCTACACTTAAATTGAAAGCTACATGATAAACACATTAAGTCTTGTTGAGAACGGAAAACACTTCACATTCGCCAAACACACATGTAGGAATCGTTTGAGAGTCTGAGAATGTCCTTAGAGCATGTGTGGCTGGAAATAAACTCCCAGCATCCTCTGCAGCCTCGTTGCACCAGAGCTGCTCATTTTGTCAGCGCCGCCCATGTTTAATTCAGAGCGAATTGCGAAAGACTGTGGCTTGGTAAACCAGAGATGCATTATGCTTCTCCACAGACATTTAGAAACTTAGAGCATTCAAAAATACGTCTTCATACTGTCTTCGACAGTGAGTCAGTTTCATTCAGATGGGCAGGCCTTTAAAGAGAAATGAAAATTTAGATTGTGTGGGCAGAGGGAATTTGAAAGGTGATGTGGGGCATTCTATCGCTGTAACGGCTTTGGACTACATGAGCAGCCATCACTCTTTGCAGGAACCATGGTTGCCTCGATTTTTTTGTCACCAATTATTTTTCAAATTCAAGCAGTATGGCCCAAGATAGCCTTTGATCCTTTCTGACCAAATGACTGACTGATAAACCTTGTTGAAACACGCATGTACGGTGCAATACCTGCTTGCATGATTGTGGTGGGCAGTGCCAAGTTTGTGTTCTACCGTGCTTTTCCCAGTATTAAAAAAAATAGTCCTTCGTTTATATTACTGCCATATGAGAAGCCTTAGTAGCAGGGGGAATTCAGCGTTCATAAAATTAATTTAAAATATGAACAAAAAGGCACCAAAGGGAAGAAAATATAAAGGTCGCAAAAGTAATTAAAAGACGGATTGACCAACACCATGTTTTTCATGCAACTCTTAAGCTAGTCAGCGCACTGCTGTAGACATGAAGTGAAGGAATGCACAAGTAACGGTAGTGCAGTACACTTCAACTGAGCCAGAAACGGAAAGCAAACACTGCTAGCATGACCATTGGTGCAATCAAGCCTTTATCAGGCTTTGACTCAATCGCTTATAGCTACATTAACACACTGGCGAGCTTTGTTAGCAAGCTAACTGATAGAAGCAATGTGCAGTCCTACTGGATTGTACAGCACTGTGCAATGCAGTGTGTTTTTGTAGATTAATGTAGACGTGATATAACTTCAACAGATTCAACCAAATTTTAATCAGTTCACCTGCTACACTGTATCTGTTAATATACAAAGGTAAAAGGTTATGGCAAGTATCATTCTTGAGATATTGAGTATGACAGGATTGTGACTCACTCACCCACTTCTATTATTGCCACATTAGCCCGCTATTGCAGGGAATAAATATTTTTCAAAAACAGTTTTTGACCCCAGACAAGGTCATGACTAGTAACGTGCGCATACAAAAAACTTTATTCATCTTAGTAAACTAGTTTCGGGGAAAAAAAACTACTAGTCCCTACTTATTCGGATTGGTGTACGGCAGACGGACAGACAGATTGACAAGCCACATTGCAATATCCCCAGCTAAACTTGTCAGTCATAGTGCTGGTTGTTTTGACTGTCACTATATCCCTGCAAAATAAAGCTGTAGGTCTACAACAGCAGATTATCGTCACATCTTAGCAATTACCTAGATTTCGGTGATATGAATTGCGCTAGATGTAACAGACTGTGGCCATGAAACTGAATGTATAGGAAATTGCATCAAAATTAAAATAGTGGTGCAAAGTGGCATCAGATTGATGCTCAGATCATTGATCAGTTAGCAACGACCCCAGTTCCCCAATGGAACTGTTTGGTTCATTTAAAATACACCTCCTGATGTGCCGTCATGGAAGGGTCAGTACGGTGTCACGACTGACTATTCATTCATACAGTGTGAAAAGGGCTGACAGAGAAATAATTCAGCTGAAGATAAAAATTTGCCCCTGTACATTCCAGTCTCAACACAGCATTTGTAAGCTTGTTTTACCAATTTGCTAACAACTACCTCTTGCATGATATCTCTTGCATGAATCCATAATGTATGAAACATTAAATATGTAACAGTTATGGATTTATAATACAGTTATGAATACTGAATGACACTGAATAACACTGCTGACAAAATGCTGCTTTAATCCATAGCTTTGCCTGGATAATAGGAGAGAAAAGAAATCTTTCTAAAGTGAGCTGCGTGCCCCTCTGGTTAAGGGTCATGGCTGTCATGAGAAACTAGTTCTCTTTGCTTTTTTGGATATGTTCATTCTGCAGAACAAGAGGTGTTGGGTTCGAGCTCTGGTTCCCAATCACCCCCACCCCCATCCTAATGAGTATGAGGGCAAAACCACCATTACTGATGCTTATACAATAGTCTGGGTCAATCCTCGATTCTGATTGGCTGCAGGGTGTCCATTAATCTCTGATATACGTACTATGGACATTAACTCAGTAGTTCCAATGAAACTGTTCAGCTGTAGCAGGTTACCAGAGAAACAGAGTTATGGTTTGATAAAAACTTTAGTTTTAATTGCATAAGCCATGAAAATATAGATAAATGGCCTTAATACTTTCCCCCTCCTACAAGTGACCATGGCATTAGTGGGATAATGCCTGATGAGGTGTCCATTATCAGTAATTAATGGATGACGCAGAGGCCTAAAGCCTCTGGCACGCAGCTGAGGACGACTGCCTCTGTAGAGCCCTTTTAACTCCTGATAACGTACACATGGTTGGGCACCATCCCTTTCTTGCAGTTCTCATAGAGCCCTGGGAATCTCTCAACCGCTATGGTGAGAAGGAAATGGCCCCCATTGTAAGGACCAATGGTGTTTACCTTTATTATCCCCCGCCAACACGGAGTGGGAGGGGGATATAGGTTTGACCTCCGTCCGTCCGTGTGTCCGTGCGTCCGTCCGTCCGAGATAAAGGGGACAGCTTTACTCAGAAACTACCACAGATACAGCAACCAAATTTGGTGTGTAGCTTCAGACCATAAAGTTCTTGATCGAGTTCGAAAATGAGAAGCGCCCGATTGGCGGGGGATGTTGTAGACCATGTCGACTTGTTATGTTCTGTTATATGCATGTGAATTTAATTGATTAATTTGACACGGTCAATGTGCCTTCCAGTAAATGCACCTCTGTTACCCGTCGAGACCCGCTGACCATTGGCCGCATGTTTTTATAAGACTTGATATATGTTTAATTCTCAATTCTTTTTGAATTATTACATGATCAGAATGAATGACATGTTGCCTGCTTAGATATATTCTGAAAGAATAACGGACAGACATAATTAGTTCAGTTCTGGGTACTGCATCTTTCCCCATCAGATAAATGCAGCCAATCATTCCTTTATAAGGGTTGAAAGAGTAGATAAATGTACTGGATGATGGCTGCATTCAGTGGTGTATAATTGGGATGAATACGCTTGTCAGTACTTGTCCTTTCCAGCTGACTGCTGTGGCTGAGATACAAAACATAACAAATTGGCCCAAACATTCATTATCTCTGGCTGAAGTTTGAGCATTCGGGAAGCACACTTTATTTAGCGATTCAGGGTCTAATGAAGTGGACAAGTATATACTAACTTCAGAGTTTTAATCTGATGTTTTAGGCGCTGGGAATTGTTTTTGTTTCAGTCAGTTTTGTCCTTAAAAATTCTCATAATATGAGTTTTTGTTCTACTACTACAATTTTGGTAGGTTATCAAATTTATTCTTTCGTGATCAGTTCAAAACTGAAAATAATTTTTCGGAACTGTTTTTTCATGCATAATTTCAGTCATTTTGATGGGTTATTAATGAACTTTTTATTTATTTTTTTGTATTTTGTTAGGGTCGTAGATAATAATTAGTCAGGTTATATGTACCCTTTGTTGCATATGAACAAATGCTTCCAGTATATTAAAATTGGATATAAAGTTTACATTTGGGAAAATTTGATGGGATTTGGTGCCATATTGTTTTTGGGAGGGATAAAAGAGGCTGGTCAGTCTGCCTTTATGTTGTTTTCAGGGTGTCTATGAGCCTGGATGGCATGAACCCCACTTAAAATATGTCCAAAATATTGGACAAAATGCAACAAAGAGTTAAGGTATATTTTATAATGCAAGCAACCCTCCTGAAGCTTGTGCATAAAGGGTGAACCAATGAGTCGAAGGAATCGATTCAAACATTGTTGCCTCTTCTGTAGTGCGATTTTAACTGCCACCTTTATTTTTTTATTGTTCTACTATAATCCAGGCTGCAAAAATTCTGTCCCCCTAACACTCTTGCATAACAGTGCTCCTGAAATTGATTTAAAAGCAGACATGAAGGTCAGAGCATTTTTGGTGAGCTTCATTTCATTCCCTTGTTAATTTGAGGCCTTAAAGCCCACGCGTGTTTACCCATCAAAGCCAAGAAGCAATTGGTGACCATCTCTCTAGACCAGCAATATATCATTTCCATCGTCATGTTAAAACAAAACGTGAACAAATAAAGTGATGGGAGCGTTTTCATTTGCCGCTGCAACATTCTTCTGGGTCCATGCCATGCAGCTGATGATGTTGGAGACCGATCACAGTATTGGTACAAGATGGGCACTGACATCCCCTGCTATTCCCATCCTTGCAGTTTCATGCACACAGCTGACGTTTAAAACTCTGATGCAAAAATTGCAATTCACATTGCATAGTTACCATATGGTGGCATAGTAACCTTGGCTTGCGAACTGTAGGAGGGCTTGAGGTCATCTTGAAGAAGGCAGAGCTGGATAAGAAGGAAACAGGAGCACCTATCTCCACATGCCATTTCAATTGAGGGTTATGTATTATTATCAAATTGCAGCTGAGGTTATCTAGACCTCTCTTGCTATTTTACAAATAAGACAAGAGGTGCCAGTCACAACACTGCTCTCCTGAGGAAGATGTTTGAAATGAGTTATTGGTGTACTTGACCTTCACCCAATTGGGTACAAAATTTTATCAGGCAATCAGGACCAATGCTCGCCTTTCCTTAAAACTTCATTTTAATTTGATTAAATCATTTATGAGCTCAATTAACAGACATGCAAACAAATAAATGTCAGCGAAAACAATAACCTTATCACAACCCTCATGTTTCATTCATTGATCCTTCCTCCTTTCCAGAAACCTGCATTTCTTTTAGAGATACTACTGTCTCCTTAATTGGCTTGGCATCTTGCTTGCCACCCCCCTCCAGGTGTGATCCATTTGTATGCCCCATTCCTTTGTGTTGCTGCGGTGTACATAACCTTACTTTGTGTAGTTGCTGGATTGTCTCGCTATAAGCCCTTAAGCCACCAGTCTGGTTATTCCCTCTAGCTTAGAGGTGTATATCGTCTTTGAAAATTATTGTGACCTTTATGACCACTGCCCTTCGGAACTTTATTAATTGAAACAAACTCCCTAAGCCCTCGTGTCAGTCTCCAGGATAGGGACTGTAATCTTCTAACCCTGCCTCTCCTGTTTGTTTGTCTGCCGAGGAACACCTCTCAAGCCTTCATCAGTCTCGAGGATTGGGACTGCCTTCCTGCTTAACCCTTTGCACCTGCTGCCTGACAGTCCTGCTTTGGCAAGGGTGAGCGTCATCCGGCATCTGCTCGGGATGTTACTGGTCAGGCACGGAGGTGCCCCACACCCTTACCTCTGTATACCATCTGAACTGGACTGTGCCTATTCTAATGGGGTCTTCGACCCAGTGACGGGCCATCAGGGGTAAGTTGGGTGAGGCAGTATCCGCACCGTTAAACAAACTATAACTCCCTTTTACTTTGCTTGATTAGCAATCAGAGGATTGATTGACTAATTTGCTCAGACTAATCAGCAGAATGTCAGGCCAATTTCAGTTTCCACAGCATTATTGCTCAATGCATCAAACTTGAAATGCTGAAGAAATAGCAAATTTGCTCATATTTCCTGACTTGAAGCTAACGTAATGCCATTAACAAATATTTAAACAATTCTTATTCTGCATTCAATGCTTGATCAATATGTTTGCAATTTTTCCCTCTTAAATACATACTTCCTGCTATTAAAAAAATAGGGAGTTTATTTTCAGTCTTCTTACATTATCCAATAAACAAAAGGTTAAAACAATACATGGAATTACTGAGAGGTGATATTTTTTTCCAATTAATCATTAAGATTTCTATCATTGCAATCTTAAATCAAAGCATATATGAAAATAAATATTTTTCTCATTATCACCTCTTAATTAATACAGGCCACATATTGGCGAGATCTTAATTGTCCGGTGAGGAAAAGTAAAAATTTGCTGATTGTCAATCAGGCATAGTATGTGGAAACAGATGGACAAAATCCAGCGATAAAAGGTGAGGTCACTGGCTCCCCTGACAGCCTGTCTCTGCCTCGACTCTTCTCTTGCCATAACTGTTTTTATATCAATAAACACCTTCAATGGATTGTACTCTGACTCTGCATCTGGTTCCGTGCCTGGATCATAACAACCCTTCCCCTTCTGGCTGGGTAAAAATCACCCCAAAGAATCTTTTATACCTGAGAATGTTTGTTCTCAAATGATTCCTCTGACACTAGGACCCGTTTGTCAGGGTTTAGTCCCGCTGGATGCAACCAGCAATCCGGCGGGTACTGGGACCATGTCCCAAAGACTGAAAAAGGGACCCACTGACACAGGCTGTTAAGAAAAATAGAAGACATTTAATAAATATACTTTTTAAAAAAATGACAAAAGGACAGGGAAGCAGCAGCAATGCATGGGAAGCTAAAATACCAGAATGCAGCGCAGCTCTTAAATACACCAAACTTCACCTCCACTTCAATGAGCAACAGCTGTGGTGTTTGAAGTGGAGGCGAAGACAGCAGGAAGGGGAGGGGCTGCAGGGCAGAACAATCACAGTACCCTCCCCCCAAGGCACGCCTCCTGGCGAGCCAGGAAAGGGCCCCCCGGAACTCATGGTGCCGCCGGACCCCATTGCGAAACCCATGGCGCCACTGGACCCCAGAACTCAGGGCACCAGCCAGACCCCGGAACTCATGGTGCAACCCATGGTACCGCCGGACCCTAGAACTCATAGCGCCACCAGACTCTGAACACTCGGCTACAGCCGGGCCCCAAACGCATGGCACTAGCCGTGCCCCGAACGCAAGGCACCACCGGACCTGGAACAAACCGCACACTGGAAGAGCCGGCACACTGGGCCCGGCACGCCGGAACACACTGGGCCCAGCCCACAGGAGCATGTCTTCGCCCGGACCACACTGGAGCACGCCTCTGCCCGGAACATACTAGAGCACGCCTCTGCCCAGAACATACTGGAGCACCCCTCTGCCCAGAACATACTAGAGCACGCCTCTGCCCTGAACATACTGGAGCACGCCTCTGCCCGGAACATACTGGAGCATGCCTCTGCCCGGAACATACTAGAGCGCACCTCTGCCTGGAACATACTAGAGCGCACCTCTGCCCAGAACATACTGGAGCACGCCTCTGCCCGGAACATACTAGAGCACGCCTCTGCCGGACCCCACTGGAGAACACTTCCGCTGGACCCTACTGGAGAGCACCTGCACCAGACCCCACTGGAGCGCACCTCTGCCAGACCCAGAATACTGCTCCCCTACAAAAAAAAAACAAAAACTGCTGCTGTTCCCCTCACAACCAGCCTGCCTGGGTCTCAAATTGGCAGCTGCATTCCGTCAGGGTTCAGTCCCGGCGGATGCAACAAGCAATCTGGCGGGTACTGGGACCATGTACCCAAAGACTAAAAAATGGACCCACTCACACAGGCTGGTAAGAAAAACAGAATACATTTAATAAATTTGCTTTTAAAAATGACAAAGAGACAGGGGAGCAAAAGCAATACACACGAGACTAAAATACTAAATACTCTAAACTTCACCTCCACTTCAACAAGCAGCAGGTGTGGCTCTTTGAAGTGGAGGCGAAGACAGCAGGAGGGGGAGGGACTGCAGGGGCAGAACCATCACACCGTTCATAAGAACTACATGGGCTTCAAGTTGTGCTTGGAAATAGTGGCTCTCTCCATCTATCTGGTTGCTACTTTTCTGCTTGCTTTGGCTGTCAATTTACATGAGTCGTAAAAATCACAGTGATTCTGTGAGTCAAGGCAGTTGACAGTAGCCTTTGAAGACATTAAACTGATGAGCTGGAATCCTGGAGTTTATTTGCATGGGGAATATTTGTGATTACTGACATCACAGGTTTTGAAAGCCGCCCACCTTCATGGCCAGGAGTGTTTTTCAGAATGCTGTCAGCAAAATCATTCTTTCTTTGTATCGAAATAGAAGCGTCAACAGCTACAGAAAGTGAGGATTTTATTCTGTCTGGATAAGCTCTTATATAAATGACAGGCATGTTGAGCATCAGCGGAGATTATTCTCTTAGGGTTCTATTCTCCCATTAGCGTAAGTCCTTTTTTACAAGATTCAAGTAAAGCGCTTTTGAGTTACGCATATTCTCCCCTACGCGCTTTGATCACGCCCACAGCACTTAACTTCAGAATGTAGGCGGCCTTCTGAAAGAAGTGTGACTAATCCCAAAGAGAGGCAGACTCTGTACAAAGCTCATTGATTATGGCCATCAGGAAAACATGGAACAAGGATTTTCTGATTAACCATGAAAATGCAGTTGTGGTCCCTGGAAAACGCAAACCAGACTTTAAATTTGAAAATCGTGGGCCTGCTGATAAAACCTCGTATCTCCAAACTGATTAGAGATAAAAACTCGTATGTCCACTATTCTTACATGCAGAATTAAAAATATAAATAAAATAAAACATGTTTAATTATATTTTTCAATTTATATATATTTTCATATTTATTTATTTTCCTGTGAAGTTGCAAGATACAAGGTTTTATCAGCAGGCCCGCGATGTGCGGCTGTAATAGAAGGCCTATGTATGTCTGTGCCAATTACAAGAAGTAATACAGACATCTCTTTTTTATTTCTTACTCTAGCCACCATGGTATTAAAGCTTTGCAAAAAAACAAATTGCCGTGATAATTAAATAACAAAAAGAATTTAGCTCTTCTCCACCAGCGCAATCAGAGCATTGAACATGTGCCCCTCCAACACCAGCCTGTTTGTTCTGTGGAAAACAGGGAAGGAGACAAATAAAGAGAACATTCTTAACAATCAAAGACAGTTTATATGATCTCATTTAAAATTGCGCACTTGTAATCTCAAACTACTCCGATGTCATGTCTGCAACTAAAGGACATGGAAACGCTTTAACAAAGGATTCTTACCCCGCACGCTGTCATACCCCCGCCCGGAAACCGCCTCAGCAATCACACAATTCCATATCCGTAGCCTAATATGTCCCATTTGATTTGAGCGACACATTCACCTAATACTTTATTATAATCAATTGTCCAATTTACTGATAATGATTCTTCCCATGTCGGCTATTCTTAATTGGCTAAAATTGATTAACAAATGGGTAGTGCTTTGGTATTGGCCAGGGTAGGGCTCAGTCTAGAGTAGCCTATTTAATAATATCTTTATTCACACATTAAAATACACAGTATTATCAATGGTAAAAAAGAAAAATTTACAAAGACACGAGTTAGTTAATACAGATATCCTCAATTAGAAAATCATTCTACTTCCTCGTGAGAATATAACAACTTTTTAGATTATCGCGAACATATAAGGCAGTCGCATTTGTTAATAGAACTTAAAGACAATGATGACAACGTCGGGCCAAAGCCGAAAACCAAATTTCACGGATGTGGATTTACCGGTTTACAAATGATTTCTCTGCACTACCTTGATATAATTTCATCCCCCTTTAGAAATTGTTGTGGCTAATGAAGCCGAAAAAGGCGAAGATTAAATAGGTAATCGCTCTCTCTAACTGTCGTGTAATGTCCATAAAGTTGCTTTCACATCAGACACGAAACAAATTTTTCGCAGGACAGATTAGCCTGCATTCAAAGTCAATGCAAAGACGTGAATACACTAGCCGCTTTCACACCGAACGCAAAACGAATTATTCGCGCTACAGATTAGCTACATTCAAAGACAATGCAAAGACGCGTATACAGGCGTTATAGTCGTCTTGAAGCAGCTTTCACACCGGACGCAAAACAAATTTTTCGTGTTAAGCAGCTTTCACACCGGGTGCGAAACAAATTTTTCACGTGACAGATTAGATTCAAACTAAGTCATGACCGCTTATCAGCTACAGCATGTTAGTTCGCTTGCTCTGCAAATTTAAAATGCTTCTGGTTAACTTATACCCGATCCGACGGTCAAATAACATGGCGAACAGTTGTAGTGCCGTCCGCGGCTGTAGTAAAAGTATTGCCTTGTGGAGAAGTATGCGTCAGAGCAGATGGCAAAATAACCTTCCAGCGTGAATTTCCATCTGGGCAGACGGCATAGTACCCCTTTAGCGTGAATTGCCGCCGCCATGTATTCGCCTACAAACTTTAAGTCCACATCTGTGACAACTGTGCATGTCAAGCGGACGTGATGGCAAAATAGCAGAAAAAAACGGGAACCGTCAGACGGCAAAACAGACACTGCCTAGCCAAAATGGAGAGATCTGCGGGGCGCTGTAAAAGCCAGGCTCACTGCACACCGGAGAAGTGTGCACGCAGCAGGTGGTGGGCAACCATCATCCCCTGTGCATTTCACTGCACTGAAGGAGGAGGTGGCACCCACTCTTTCTGCAGTGGAAGTGCATGGTGAAGAACTTGGAGCGTCAAGGAACTGTGTCAGACACCTTGACACAGACGCATGAGATATGTGCATGACATCACCAGCCACTCTCTGGAACAACGCTGATGCCAGAACCGACAGCGCAGTTGTGACCTTGATGACCACCGGTATGTTTGTAATTGCTTGTAATGCTTTTGTAATTGAACTAATTGGAGAAAAGGCTGTTGCGTAATATCTTTCATTCGATAATTTATTATGGTTATGTATTATGGTTATGAGAAATCTAGTTTAGAAATAAAGATGAACAATCGAATATTGAATGTCTCAACCTTTACCATGTTAAGTAAAATAAAATTAATGTTAAAATTCGGCCTATAACCGACATCAAACACAATATTCCATTTCGCCTTATGTTGGTGCTTGACCTTAATACAGCCCTCAAAAGCGCTTAACAGAAAAAGCGCGTAAGCCAGGGGGAGAATATGCGTAACTGTTATTTGCATTAGAAACGCCCGGAAACGGCCTGATTTTGGCCTTGCTCCGCCCCAAGTGCGTATCTGCCTTCAGGGCGCGTAATGCACAGACTTTAGCCGAGGGCGAAAAACACGTAGGCTGAAAAGCGCGTAGCTAGGCACTTTTTTCGACGCGCATGAGAGAATAGACCCCCAAGTCATGTGTATTTACCTTGGCAAAGGAGGTACGTTTGCATTTTAGTTGACAATATCATAGAAAAAGTCATGGACAGATTTTTATTACATGTTTACTTGGATTTCATTCCATCTTAATTCAGGATCCAGGATTTTTTTTTTGTTTACTTGTGTAATGGTCGACAATTAGGCCTGTTCTTTGAGTTCCAGATGTGAGGGGCTATTGGGGCTTGGAAGAAGTATGAGCTCTCTGAATGCTCTTATTATATTCTATTTTATTCCCCAAAAATTCACAGATTTAACTAGGGAAACTTCAAGCTCTGCCAACTCTCATCAGCCGGCTCAAGAAAGCCTGCTACCTGACATCCTGAAGGTTGGAAGCTAATGGGGCTCATGGTAAGTGCAAACAGAAATTAAATATAAGCTATAAAGCCTCATTACATGTTGAGAAATTTAATAAGTTTGGCTCCGTCTGAGCAGGAAATCTACTACTGCCAGTATGGACCTCCATCGGCATACAGAGAGACATGGATAGGAGGCTTTGGTGTCAATTTAGTTTGCAGAAATCAAATACTCCCTGTATCGCATTTTACACAATGCGGGCGGGGAGGGCACAATTCAACTCAAATGAAATCCTGCTTGAAGGAGTACAATGAAATATGTGGATCAGTTATGACTACGTACTTTATTGGCTCATGTTGTGTGTCCTCTGCATTTGAGCCATCCTGTGTGACGGTGCGTTGAGGAACCACACGCGAGAGAGATAAATCTAAAAAATGTAGGCCTTTAATGAGTTCTGGGTCAGTACCAAAAGACTCAATTGCCAAGCCACAAAACGAAATCCAAAAACAAAGTCGACTAGACAGGCTGGGGTCAGAACCAGTGAAACAGAGGAGCATCGGTTCATAGACAGCAGGCAAAAAGTCGTAGTTGAGATTTTAAAGCAGTGGGTCATACACAGGCCATCCAAACACAGAAATCCTGTTCGTGAAAAAATGGGTCAAAATCCAGAATGACAAAATCAACACAAAAAGGGTAATGGCAAGAATCCTGGTTGGACGAAAAAGTCAAAGAAAAACAATAATCAATGGCATACAAGAAGCTCTGCACAAAGAAATATTGATCAACATTCTGACGAGGTCAGAACAGCAGTGGGGATTCAAATAGACAGAAGGGAAGTCACATGCTATGCAGGGAACAGGTGGATGGGATGAGAACTAATTACAATGGGAGGAACACATGAGGGAAATACTAACCACGACAATTGGCGAAAGCCAAGACATGGACGGGAATCACGCACACAGCCTATGACATGAAACAGCTCCGGTCAAGGAGTTCTAAGTACACAGACAATGAGTGCAGGAAAGCAATTAAGCACGTGCGAGAGATCTCACAGAAACGCAGAGGGAGACAGGTAAAGCTGAGCAAGAGGCGTAGACTAGAACAGGGCGATTGCTGAGAGTAAATTAGTACTAATTAGTAGCGGTGCATCTTTACAGATTTAACTAAAGTGCTCGTTAGCGTGTTAGTAATACACTGCTCAAAAAAATAAAGGGAACACTTAAACAACACTATGTAACTCCAAGTCAATCACACTTCTGTGAAATCAAACTGTCCACTTAGGAAGCAACACTGATTGACAATCAATTTCACATGCTGTTGTGCAAATGGAATAGACAACAGGTGGAAATTATAGGCAATTAGCAAGACACCCCCAATAAAGGAGTGGCTCTGCAGGTGGTGACCACAGACCACTTCTCGGTTCCTATGCTTTCTGGCTGATGTTTTGGTCACTTTTCAATGCTGGTGGTAATTTCACTCTAATGGTAGCATGAGACAGACTCTACAACCCACACAAGTGGCTCAGGTAGTGCAGCTCATCCAGGATGGCACATCAATGTGAGCTGTGGCAAGAAGGTTTGCTGTGTCTGTCAGCGTAGTGTCCAGAGCATGGAGGCGCTACCAGGAGACAGGCCAGTACATCAGGAGATGTGGAGGAGGCCGTAGGAGGGCAACAACCCAGCAGTAGGACCGCTACCTCCGCCTTTGTGCAAGGAGGAACAGGAGGAGCACTGCCAGAGTCCTGCAAATGATCTCCAGCAGGGCACAAATGTGCATGTGTCTGCTCAAACGGTCAGAAACCAACTCCATGAGGATGGCATGAGGGCCCGACGTCCACAGGAGGGGGTTGTACTTACAGCCCAACACCGTGCAGGACGTTTGGCATTTGCCATAGAACACCAAGATTGGCAAATTTACCACTGGTGCCCTGTGCTCTTCACAGATGAAAGCAGGTTCACACTGAGCGCGTGTGACACATGTGACAGAGTCTGGAGACGCCGTGGAGAACGTTCTGCTGCCTGCAACATCCTCCAGCATGACTGGTTTGGCAGTAGGTCAGTAATGGTGTGGGGTGGGATTTCTTTGGGGGGCTGCACAGCCCTCCATGTGCTCGCCAGAGGTAGCCTGACTGCCATTAGGTACCGAGATGAGATCCTCAGACCCCTTGTGGGACAATTTGCTAGTACGGTTGGTCCTGGGTTCCTCCTAATGCAAGACAATGCTAGACCTCATGTGGCTGGAGTGTGTCAGCAGTTCCTGCAAGATGAAGGCATTGATGCTATGGACTGGCCCGCCCGTTCCCCAGACCTGAATTCAATTGAGCACATCTGAGACATCATATCTCGCTCCATCCACCAACGCCACTTTGCACCACAGACTGTCCAGGAGCTGGCGAATGCTTTAGTCCAGGAGATCCCTCAGGAGACCATCCGCCATCTCATCAGGAACATGCCCAGGCGTTGTAGGGAGGTCATACAGGCACGTGGAGGCTACACACACTACTGAGCCTCGTTTTGACTTGTTTAAAGGACATTACATCAAAGTTGGATCAGCCTGTAGTGTGTTTTTTCTCTTTAATTTTGAGTGTGACTCCAAATCCAGACCTCCATGGGCTAATAAATTTGATTTCCATTGATAATTTTTGTGTGATTTTGTTGTCAGCACATTCAACTATGTAAAAAGCAAAGTATTTAATAAGAATATTTCATTCATTTAGATCTAGGATGTGTTATTTCAGTGTTCCCTTTATTTTTTTGAGCAGTGTATATACATGGATTAGTTGGTTTAGTAGACTATGATAAAAATGTTAGTAATCAGGAACAGCAAGGCGAAGGAAGTAAACGAGAATAGAAGGAATAATATGAAACACCAGAAATGACTGAAATCACCTGAAGCAGGTGAGCACACAGACCGGAGAGACGGACGGAACCAACTAGATCACGAGACAAGTGCAATGAAACTGAAAATAACATGAACTGAAAACCTGAAGATACAGTAACCAAAAATAATAAAGAAAAGACAAAATCATGAACATTAAACATAAAACCAGAACCATGACATCCTGGGCAATTTTGGAGCAGTGGGCTGCTACAGAGCTGCAAACAGGGACCAAATAACATACAACATGAAAAAGTCTTTGACTGTGATGAAAGCAAGAACACAGTGGCTCTGAGCTCTAGCTGGCACTACATAAGGTACACAAGTCTTAAGCACTGTAAGATTTTCCACTGTTGGCATTAATTATGAGGCAATGCAAATAGGTCTTCTGACTTGTCTTTAGATAGTAGTGACCAGTCAAGTCAAATAAAGTCAAGTGAAACTCCTCGTCTGATTTAAAAAATAATAATGTTTTCCAGTCCTGAACCTCATTAAAATCTAAGTGCATCTGTATCAGTTTTTTCAGATGCTGATTTGAATTTGAGACCTTTTTAGCCCTTTAACATCTTGTAAATACTGACTTTACTGCAAGTGAACGTAGGTTACAATACTGATATTGGGTGTTGTAAAGTGCCCTAATCATTATAATGTGATATCAGGGTGGGGGGTTGAAGTGGCTGGTCTGAATTATTGGGGGGTAACCAACCCCATCCTCCCCCTTACATTACACTGATAAAAGTTTATTAAATTTGTATGCTGACTTGATCTCCAACCTGTGTCATAGCGATATTGGAGTGTAGTTTACATGCAGTTTAATGAGGCCATGTTTGGCTCTTTTTCTTTATCAGTGAAATTGCACAGGGCATTTGGTACAAATGCATTTTTTGAGCATCAGTGCAAATTGCCTTTCCCAGAAAACCACTTTCACTCAATTATTTTTTCTCCCTCCTGCTTCAATTTGTTTTTTTAATTGTCATCTATTTACAGGTAAATTGCCAGACTCACCAAATAATTAGTCTTGTTTTTGCTTGTTTGGTCGATTTGTTTACCAGACCCTGGGATATCGACCGGAGAGGCATTACGGCGACCAGCTAATTTTATACAAGGCTGAACTCCATTATAACACAAACATGGTGACCTGATAAACTCGCAGTACCACCAGGGCAATGGCAATATGCAGCTCTCCTTTAGGACAAAGAGCTTGAAGCAAGATTACACCATGCATGAGTTGTTTCAAAGGTTAATGCATAAAAAGTTTCAGTATGCAGTAAGCGATTTGGTGATTTGATGAATAAATTCTTATACGTATTGCTGGGATGTGTATTTCGCTCTCCTAAGTACATATAGAAGGAGCGTCTAAAAGTCTGAAATACTCGGTGGTTTAGCCGCCACCGGCTGGAGACACAAAGCTGGCGGGCACTGGGACCATGTAGCCAAAGAGTGGAAGGGACCCTCACGCACAGGCTGAGTAAAAAAACAAAGAACTTTAAATGAATATTTAAATAGACAATCAAAAACACAAGGGGAGCAGCATCTCAAAAACAGGGGGGCTTCGAAACCAGAATGCTGCCGCGCCAGCCCTTAAATAACAAGCCTTCGCCTCCACAAGCCACACCTGTTGCCCTTTAAGGTGGAGGTGAAGAATGCAGCAGGAGAACCACCACACTATGCCTTTCTTTTAACTCGGAATTCAGCATGTTGATTTTAATTTCCTTCTTTCTTGAGAACTGGGTTGGATATCAAAACCCAGTACTAGAAATAAAATACCTGATAGGGCTTTCACTTGCTAAATCTGGATTTGTAACCGCGGGAGCATTGATGTGTTGTTTACTGAAACTGCTCTGGGAGCCTTATCTTCACTGGATGCACATGAAGAGCTGTTTCTGCCTTTTGATACAGATCTCTATCTGACTGGCATTGCGTTGGTAAAAACGCAAGTTATCGAATCCCATCCCACACGAACACTACACAGCTGCTGACTGCTGAGTTGCTTCCAAAAAAGGCCTCTTCTGTATTCATAAACACTCTTGGAGCTTGTCTTTATGGAAGAAGAAGAAGCAGTAAAAGAAAAAAAACAACAACAACAGCAGCAGTGTCTAATGTTCTATTTGGAGTATCTGTGGCTTTATGTGTTGGGGTAGAGCTAATGATGTCACTTGCTGTGTAATGGTGGAGTAACTGAGGCTCTTCGTTTTCATTTTGTTTTCTCTTTGAAAGTTTGTATAGTATAACCAGAGTAATACTATTGCCATCACATTATAACTATAATTTTACAACAGTCAACAGTGCCATGATATTTCTTTTGTCCACACAGCTGTATTGCTGCAGTTTGACTAACTAGAGTATCATTAATGCCATACTACGCTATAGTGGCGAAAATACCATCCATCTCCTAGAAGATAGCTATTACTTGGAACTACAGTAATTTTTCATAAGGGGTTGTTGACAAATATTCAGGAAAAAAGCAATCGGCGGCGAGTGTGCGCAAGCTACCTTTCTCCGTTTCTCGTTAACTTTCATTTTATATTCAGTGACAGAACTACAGCGAAACAAAGGTTTGTCGACATCCTGTTCCTGGAGATCTACCATTCTATCGGTTTTAACTCCAGCCCAATCAAAGTTCGCCTCACTCAACAGCTAGAGATCTCCTTTCTGCTACTAGTTAGTCAGGTCAGGTGTGACAAATTAGGGTGAGAGTGAAAATTGACTGGACAGTAGGGGCCTCTATCAAATCAGCCTCTCTCCGTGAGCATCTTACTTGTGTTACTTGGTGTTAAGTGTTCCTCAGAGAAATGGAGGGAAGCTCATTGAGAAAAAGGGTGTGAATACACATGTAAACATTGGGATTCCCTTGCCCTTTCTCTGATGTGAAACAGAGGCAGTCATCACCAGGCCAGCCAGCAGACGCGTGACATGCTGTGTTGTATAAGGCGATCCAGCTCCTTAATGATTTACGTCCCGCCAGAAATATTTCAGAGGGGAAATTGTAATTAAATAAATATCTATCTGAAGGATATTTTGTCCACAGCATTGGCAATGATGATGGTGTATGTGCAATAACATAACATAACATGAATGTTGAGAACAGGCCTTTCAGCCCAACTAGGCTCGCCAGTTTCTTTATACTATTGTGAATATATCCCTTCAGATACTAAATGACTCAGTGGTATCTAGCTTTAAGTCAAGCCTGCTCTTGAAAACCCCTAAGGTCCCTGCCTCAACAATATGGTCAGGTGAGCTATTCCACATTGAAATTACACTTTGGGTGAAGAAATATTCCCGAATTTGAGTGCTAAATTTACCTTTGCTCAACTTCCATTTGTGACCCCGAGTTCTACTCACAGCACTTGGTCGAAGGAATCCTACATAATTCACTTTGTTAATCCCTTTAACATATTTAAAGACCTCAATCTGAGTCTCCTTTTACTAAGACTAAAGAGATTAAGGATTTTCAGCCTCTTCTCGTAGCTTTCATCTTTTATACCAGGAATAAGCTTAGTGGCTCTTCTCTGAAATTTCTCTAGAGCCTCTATATCTTTCTTAAAGTACGGTCCCCAGAACTGTACACATGCATGCATGCTCATTACACTCATTACACATAGTAAGCTTGTGAAAGGAAAAATCATCAATTCAATGGATAAAAACGCACTCCTACTCTCCCTTGGCTGCATTTCTTTTTGCCTGTGTTAAACTAGATTGGCCCTTGATTTCTCCACAGTCCCTGAAATCGCATTACACAAGCAATCAAATCAAATCAAATCATCTCCTGCACAGTTCTCCCAGGTGCACAACGACATGTTCATTCCAAAATATGACATTACCTCTGGTTCTGTGATGTGTGCACAAAATAGACCAAAATTGACCATGCCTTCTCTGTGGTAGGGCAGTTTATTATTTCTCATTTGGGAGGACCACAAAGAACACACATTTGTTGGTATGGGGCATTTCCTCCATCCTGGAGACAAAAGAAGTGCTACGCTTTAGAGGACTGAGGTTCGTACGCCTCCATTAGTGTAAACTCGCTGTAGAGGGCTCTTTAATCCTCTTCCATCCTCGCGCTAATTGAATGGGAATGCAACATAATACGGCAAACCCTCCTCATGGACGCAAAAACAGGGGGTGAGTGGATAGGGCGACGGGAGAGGGGCCGGTTTGATGAAGGCCCTATATCTTTAGGAACAGGGCTGGTGACTCCTGTGGCAGAAAAGAATATGAAGAGGAAGAAGCAATCTCCTAACGTACACAAACGAGTACATTCATACATAAACAAACACCCACATGCGTGCACGCGCACACACACACACACACACACACACACAAGCAGTCCTTCACTCTCACAAAGGCATTTCTTGGTCCATTTTGTCAATTTCATGGTATGTTGAAGGTATTCACTTGTATAACAAGAGAAAAAAGTTTCATGCAACTTGATATTCGCTTTCCAAATATTGTTCTTCCTCGACCGTAACCTGTCAGCCAATAGTCTCTTTTTCCGAGACGTCACATACGGGTTGTGTACTCTGAAAGTACCCAGATGCTCCATAGTTATAATACAGTGAACAGTGTGAAAATTGATTGTTTTTAAAGCCTGACGAGTCAGAACTCTTAATAGATTTCTTCTAGATCTCCCAGTGGTTCATCTTTTTTGAATCCCATGTTTAAATCTTTTTTTTTAAGCTAATGTCGTATAAAGGTGATTTCTTTCACCGATACATATTAGTTATGCTGCTTATTTTGGTTCATTCCGCGCTGCAAAAAGTTTTGTTGCTGTACTGGCTATACGCTTCACACATACACGTTGTCTAGTATAGAAAGAAAAAAATATTTTATTGGAGTCATGCTACCATTCCGAGGAAGGTTGGATAAGCCAATGCTCTGGGCTACAAAAAAGATTGTAGGCTATTTAATCAATACTATCAAGTGGGCTCTCATAACGGTGATTGACTGACTGAAATATGGAGTGATGAGGTCGATGCCATTTAGAACACAATCGTACCCCTCAAATATCTCCACCCAATCCTCAAACGCAGCCTGAATTGTCCACCTGTACTCCTCGTGCACTTAAGTTCAATCTCAGTTGCTTTTTTTTAATAGTTGTTGTATCTCTTCCCGTGGTTCTTTCTTCAACTTCTGGTCCTTCCTCTTCCATGATAGACAAAACAAAACAAAACCTCACAAATTTAATAACGTTAGATAGTTAAAGTATAGGCCTAAGCAATAGAAAGATGACGACAGGCACCTGAAAGTGCATGAACAATATGTAATCCTGCGCGGGTTACAAGAGAGAACTTGTTTTGTCGTCATTCTTATCGAGTCTTAACATCAAAATAATATCATAATAAATTAAGGTTTAAGGTATACGATTTCCATCAGATCATTTAGCCTGTATTTCCATGTTAATCTTCAATGTACTATATAGAAAAATATAAATTTAAATTAAAAAGAGACAGATTAATTTTTCTCCATTATAATTTATCCATCTCAAGTAAAGTATGACTCAATTCGAACATTAAATAACAATATATAAAGCTTAGAGAGAGACATAGTACTTCTATTGACCCGTCCGTGACGTCGCCGAAAACGGGCCTCTTTCCTAGCATCACGGAAGTATTCACGCTCGATTAAGTGCTGTCGTTTCATGCTTGTTTCTTTTGTTTACCTGCTGCACTGGGCCTACTCTCACCTGGAGTGGCTAGGAGGCTAAGTGAGAGTTATGTTTTTAGACTTCTCCAGTGCCTCCATCCTGACCCCGTTTCTGGCGGAGAAGATCTTGGTAGACAACAGTGTGGAGGCCTGGATAGCAGACTATCTTACTGACTGACTACAGTTAGCCTGCCTGTTGAACTTCAGGTCAGACGTGGTCATGAGCAGTGCCTGCACTCCTGAGGGAACTGTTCTGTCAGTGTTTCATGTCTCTCTCTAAATCTCTGACTCCAGCGTCCACTCTGGAACATTCTACCAGGGAAAGTGCTCTGATGACTCTTCCGTTGTCAGCTGAATCACTGAGAATGATGAGCAGAACTGCAGCGGATTGGTAGAGAGCTTTGTCGAGTGGTTTGTGAACAACCACCTGCAGCTCAACACTGGGAAGGCAAAGGAGCTGGTGGTGGACTTCTGTTGAAGGAAGAAATCTTTGGCCCCTGTCACCACCCTGGGGACTGACGCTGAAATAATGGACCAGGTTCCTGGGAGTCCATCTGAACAGTAAACAGGATTGGGCTGCTAACACTGAGGCCCTCTACAGGGAAGACAAAAGGGTGACTATTCTTCCTGAGGAGGCTGAGGTCTTTCAATGTGAGAAAGAGGCGGCTGCAGGTCAGTTCATATTAGCCACTGTGTGCTGGAGCGGCGACATCAGAACAGGTGATGCAGACAGCCTGAAGAAGCTAAGCCGTTCTGAAAAACCTCTTCCTTTCCTCTTCACAATGAGCTAAGACTAATGAGGAGCACCTTCAACCACAGGCTTGTGCAACAGGCGTTCCTTTGTGCCAGCAGCCATTATACTGCACAACATCATCTAGGATCTGGGTCCCCAGTGCCATCAAATTGTGACGCCCCCCCGAATGCACCAGAAATACTTAGTATATATATTTACTAGACTTATGTATTTCATTTTATTATTGTAGTTTATATATTTTGATAAGATATATATCTATAATTTTGTATATGCAGTTTTGTTTATACTTGCCTTTATTCTTTATTTTATTTTATTGAATTTTTGTCATATTTATACAGGACTGTTGATTGCCACTGTAACACCTTCCCTTTGAAAGTAATCAAGTGTTATCCTGTCTTTATCTTAACTGCAATTCATTTCCCACAAATGTAATACTAGGCATACACCACAAATTTAATGCTCAATTTCCCACAGACATAATCACTCTGATGTTTACCTAGATTTGTGACGTTTGCAGAAAGATTTGCGGGATTATTGCTAGCTGCAGATTTATACAAAGGATTGGGGTTTATTGCATCAGTGGGACATTGTGATGGTTGCGGATGTTACAAGCCTACTGCAGAGAGTTAAGAGGAGATCAAGCATGGAGTAGTCACCATTTTACACTCTGTAGGAGGAGCTGGTACTGGTAAAGGTTGATTGGTTCTGACTAAACCATTTGTGAAAGCCAGTTGTTGTTGCCATGCCGAAACAGTGTCGAGCATCAAGAGCTACTGCTTGCCTGCCAGCGAAGGGCGGAAGAATGAGCCTGACTGTGAAAGGGAACCAACAGGAGACGAGAGCAGAGATGACTGTTATTAATGCCTTTGTTTTTAAATGTCCAAACTGAAGAAATTAAAGCGGACGATGACCCACCATGTGCAAAAATCAATGTCACAAAACAAAATAATGTCTAATACATGAGCCATACTCTCGGTGAGTCTACTCATTAGAAATTGTGTTTTGGTGTGGGATGAGGTGATGCGGCTATTAGTTGGCAAATGAAGATGTGATGAAATTATATCTCCACAGGGATGCAAAACTGGGTCCCTGAATACAGCTCTCTTTGGTCTCATTTAAAAAAAGGTTCCCAAAGGAATAAATTAAAGTGGGTCAAGATTTTTAAGCATTTAAGAATATTCAAACCACAAATGAATAAAGACCACAATGGAAAAATGTTCAGTCACATTTTCACGCTGTGGAGAAATGATGAATAAAAAATTCAAAATGATCTTAGAAACAAAGCACTGAAAAAATATGCAAAAAATATGAAATATATGAAATTGTTATGGTTCTGTGTTTTGATGTCATGCCTGGTGTTTATGATTATGTTTTTTCTTTATTCTTTTTGTTTATTATACATCCTGGTTTTCTGTTCTTGCCATTTTCAGTTTCATTGCTCTTGTCTCCCCTGTCTTGTGATCTAGTTGGTTCAGTCCGTCTCCCCGGTCTGTGTGCTCACCTGCTTCAGGTGATTTCAATGGTTTCTGGTGCTTCATATTATTACTTCAATTATCGTTTACTTCCATCGCCTTGCTTTCCTAGATTACTAATAATACTAATGTTTATATTGTGTATTGTGTATCATAGTCTGCTAACTTAACTAATCCATGTGTATGTTACTAACTTACTAATGAACACTTCGGTTAATTTGTAAAGCTGCACCTCTACTAATTAGTACTAACTCAGTCTCAGTAATCGCCCTGTTCTAGTCTCCGCCCCTTGCTTGGCTTTGCCTGTCTCCCTCTGGGTTTCTGCGAGATCTCTCACACGTGCTTAATTGCTTTCCTGCAGTCATTGTCTGTGCACTTAGAACTCCTTGACCGGAGCCGTTTATCTGTCATAGGTTGTCTGCGTGGATCCTGTCCGTGTCTTGGCTTTTGCCAATTGTTGTGGTTTAGGGCTTCCCCATGTGTGCTCACCTCTGTAATTAGTTCTTATCTGTTATGGCCCCAATTCGTTATGACCCATTAGACAGCAAGGGATGACGGACAAAATTTTTAAAAACTTTAGCAGATTTAATTAAACAAACAAAAACTGACCAAGATTGATATTTTAAAAAATGAAATATTGCTTTGCGATGATCTGGGTGAGGAAAATGCTCCACAACAGGCAAAAATCCACAAAAAGCTTCACAGGTCTTGAAAAGAGTGACAGATCTGGTCAAATCTATCCTTCCACAATTCCTCCTTGCAATTTCTCCTACTACTTCGTGAACGAGTCGAGTCTTTTGAACGGCTCTTTTAAGTGAACGATGAGAACCGATTTGCAGTTGCGAGCCATTTGTTCACGAGCCATTCTTATATGCGAATTGCCTACGCTGCCTTCATATGTCAGCTGTGTGCCCCATGAGTCTGAGTCGTCCACGCTGCCTTCCCGTAAACGACTAATGACATCTCCGAGTTTGAGTTGTCCACAGCACGCTCCATTCACGTAAACGCAGCTATATATGTGCAGCTAACTTAGGGGAGGAGAATATTAGTGAGCACCGCCTGACTGGACTGAGGACATTTGCCGCTGTATCTGTTCTGATCTGAATTTGAGTCAAGGAGCTGAGCTCCTGTTTGTAAAGTAGTTCAGGTGTACAAACACCAGGTAGGGTAGTACAATTTTGCATTTACTTTTTTATTATGTACTAATTTTTAATCTAGTTTTTAATAAACATATATATTTTTTATTCTTATTTATTATTTTTTCTGTATTGTTAAAATGTCCTTGTGTGGGAAAGTTTTGCAGTAAAGTTGTTTTGCATGGAAGTTATATCTCACTGTCAAAGCATGGGGATATGGCACCACCTTATGGAATGGTTACAATGTAAACCAAATTAAATTCTAATCAATATTTCAGAATAATTCCCACCAATAGAGTATATATTGGTGGGATGTGTAACTTAAAATTATTCTGATGTAAATCTTAACTTATAACTGCTACCAGTGATTGTGTCCTTGATTAAAAGGAGTTACCCCGGGTTGACTTCTCGAAAATCAATAAATATAACAAAGAGCCAGTCTTTTGAACGGCTTTTTGAAAGGAACGGCTCCTCAAGATCCGGCTCCCTGCAAAGAGCCATAAATCCCATCTCTACTTTACTCCCTCAATTTTTCTCCTTATATACTCTTTCCAGTCCCCTCCCACCTTCCAGACTTTTTTCAATTGTCTGGGACTTTCCCCTCTGAGACATGCCCAGGACATGCCCAAAACCAAGCTCCAGACTGGCGTAACAAAAAAAAATGTCAATACTGCGATCTAGTGGCTTTTTTTTTCCACATTACACATCCAATTCACCTGTTTTCTGCATGGCATGTGACTTTCCTTGTGTCTATTTCGAGTCTTCACTGCAGTTCATTCCTTGTCAGAAGATTGATCAGTATTCTTGTGTGCAGAGCTCCTCGTATTCCAATTGAATATTGTTTCTTTACGATTGTTTTGCCCGACGTTGATTTTGCCTAAGCCCTTCTGTTCTTGTTTTGTCTTTTGGGATTTTTGGACCTATTTTCTCCACGATTACATTTTGGATGCCCTGTTTATAACCCTCTGTTCTGGATTTCTACAACAATTTTGGCTTGCTGTCTATTCTTGTGTCTTCCGGTCCTGACCCTGTTTTCAATAAAGGCTTACGATTTTTGGATTTCCTGCTCTCGCGAGTGGTTCCTGAACGCACTGTCACAGAAATAATATAATAAAATATAATATCATGATATAATATATAATATGCTAAATTTGGAATCTGATTGTTTTTCCTTTGTGGTCTTAAAATATTCTGCATTGAGCATTCAAATGAAATAACCCCATGCGTCAGGGACCCCCATTTACAGGGGAGACAACATGCAGTCACTGCTCTCACACTGTGCATCAGGACCCAAAACGGGGCTCATGGGGACTGTAGTGTGTAGTTTACCAGGTTATGCTAGTATTAGTATTTAACAGGTTCTTGAAAGATACTGAATTTTGGGTCTTATCACTATAATTCATGGTAAGCATTGCTTAATGAGTACAGCAGGAGATACATAATGGGAGCCCATGTGAATGTTCAAAAACAGCCATTGGAACAGAAAAAAATGAATTTTTAATAGCATAAATGTAAATGCGGCATGATATCCAAGGGCCCAAATATGCTTGACCCTCACATACTGTTCATATTTGGTAAATACGGCAATATGGTGCCGTGGTTTCCTTTAAACTCTGTCCCCACTGTTACAGTAAAATTAATACATGGCAATGAACAGTTTCTCTGATCCCCATTACCACCTTTAACCTTGATTTGACCTCCTCTGGTGAACCTAAACATCATTTCAGGACATCCTGCATGTACAATAAATGTGTAGGAGTTGTACCAAAATATGAAATCTTCCCATTTTTACCCCTGGATAAGCGAAGGTTAGAAAGGAGTGTTGTGGTGCGAATCGAGCGTCACTCACTTATCAATTAATCAATCAGTCAATCAATCAATCAATCCATTTGCTGTTAGCACGACCACGGGCGGTGAGATAAATATGATCTTGGCATGGATGACTGCTCCCTAATTCACAAACAGCTTATCCAGGAGTTAATGATAGTGTGCCCTTGATTGTACATTTCAAGGACACTTTCATTTTCAAATTTCAGGCTTTTAGACAGCCATTTTGTATGCTTTCACATCTTTCATATCGCTTATGTGTAAAAACAGGTGAAATTTGACCCAAATTGTAGCCTGTATGAGCACTCGAATGGATCATTTTCATTTTAATGTGTTTGATGTTATAACCTCTGATTCAGATATTTGAGTGAAGTATGGAGTTTTAGTGTGTAATACGAATTACTACATACATATGTAGGGGGAACTAGCATTTGATTTGCTCATATTTCCTAAGATGCATGATGTTCAATAAGTATCACTGACATTCACACACAGTGGCAGAATACTCCACTGAGTCAGAGGGGCTTTTCAGAAGCTTCCTCAGCCTTCATACTGCGATGGGTCTCTGAGTCTCACACACAAATAAATCTACATTTGGAACAAATCAGGAACTGATTGATCTCATATCGAGTATTTTTAGTCCACGGAGCATCATTGCATATGAAGATTGCGTGACAAGGTATTTATGGGGAAGCAATAGACCAGATTCACTCTCTGGGATCTGATTCAAACCTTACCCTCGCTAGTTTTTGCTGATTGGCCCCCAACCCAATAAAGCTGCTCAGGGTTTGAATGATACGGGAATCTCCTTTTTCTCATTCGCGTGTTTTCTGACCAGTGCATCAATGAACAATGGCGTTATTCAAACTTAGCATTCAGGCTACCTTTTCTGTTCTATGTCCCCATTTCTTATGCAGTGGCATCGATCTCTCCGCGTCCTCCTAATCACCGTCATAGTTAATGATTTGGGACCATGAAGACATGTCTATCCAGCCCTGTCACTGTTGTGGCTCACGCCTGAAATGTCTCGTCGACGTCCTTCAACATTCATTCTGTTTTATTAGCTTTGTGCAGCGGTGCAGCTGCCAAATATTTTGCAATCCTGACAGGGAAATGGTAAACAATTCCAGCGTGAGACTTGAGCCACAAGAGATTGTTATTAAAATGGGTAGCAAACATTTCCCGCTTATTTGAGTGATTAATTAGCTTGCCTAATTAACCCACTAGCCTAACTGCGTGTCACTTAATTAAAATTTGGGAGATACAGCAAGTGAAAAATTGCTTGCAGCAATTGGAGTCAGAATTTTGCTTGTACTTGCGAGGGCAGGTGATGTTCTTTCTGTAACAATATTCCTAGCGAGCAACTCACTCAAAAGCAACGGCATAAATTAACAGTAATTTAACACCAGATATGTTTCAGCTGGACTTCATAATTTTTCATATCATAATGGTATGCTAGTTGGGAGATTGGCCGTAAATATGTGTATTTTTATTATGACTTTCCAAATTTTTCAGACCTTAAGTTCTATGGTATCTGTCTCTCCAGGATTTTTCATGCCTACATTTCCCAAAGTTCACGCTGCACAATAGCGCAAATTAAATGAGAATGATGCTGCAGTACGAGCACAGAGACCTAAGCAGTATATTGTTGCTCCTAGTTTAAGACAGAGACCTTAGTAGTGTGATACCTACCTCCTAAGTGAGTCGTTTTGCTGCCATTTTGTGAGGTCGTCCTCTACGTTTGTGCAGGTTCTCAAGTGGGTCACTTGTCCACATTATTAGTAAGCTGAGCGCTTGGAATGTCATGTCGCAGGCGCAAGTAATTGAGGGTCCCAAATTGCCTTTGAAGTGGCGCTGAGGATGAGATCTGGGTGGGTGGGTGGGTGGGTGGTATGATTGGGGTTGTAGACTGCCTTGGTAAGGGGGGGGGACCCATGGAAAGGCTTCCTTGTGTTAAAATTCGAATGGTCAGGGCTGGGGGAGGGGAAGGGAGATGGGGGGCAGTGCAGGCAGAGGTCCTCTCTGATCTGCGGGAAGAACCATGGATTAAGTGGGCCGTCGCGGTGTGGAGCACTCTTAATCATGACATTCACAGGCTATGATTGGCTGTCTGTTTAGAGGCCTGCGACCTACAGGCAAGTATTCCATATATCATTTTTGGTGTGAAAGCATAGCAAATCCTCTAGAGCATGTTAAATGACTTCTTGACTAGCTGTGTATATATTGTATACGAGACGAACAGTGAAATTACACTGGTAAATATTCCTTTTCATTGGGTATTCTTACATATATTCAATAAATTAGGTTCTATTTCTAACTGTGGATTTCCTTAATATATAAAAGGATGATCCAGCCCAGCATTTGTGATTTTACCGCATAAGTTATTCAAGCTTTCTGCCAAAGGTTCTGAAGACTAATCTACTGTAATTATCAGGTCAGACAGTCCTTCTGTGTTTTCAGGTTCTTAGGGAAAGGGGGCTTTGATGGGAAAGATCAAATTCCTGGTCTATGTATGAGGCCAGAACATCATTGCTACAGTGTGGTATTTGGTTTTGACCTTTATTAGCATTAATGAAACTGGCTGGATGTCAATTGTCAGAGAAAAATACTTCAATCAGCAGTAAATTTATGATCGGTTTCAAAATGTGAAGAAATTGAATATGTATGACAGGATCTGACCTTAAATTAAAATAAAATAAAAATAAAATAAAGCACCGCTACTACTAGCCTACTACTACTACTAATCAGTATCAGAGAAACATGAATTCTGCCAGATTTGTGGAGACAGCAGTGATCGGGCAGAAAATAAACATTAGCTTTGCTTGCAAAAACAACAACAAAAAAAAAAAAGCAGTAAAAAAGATGCTTCCATTTGTGTTGATAGAATTTCCCAGTTTATCTGAAGATGAAAGAGTTGCAAAAGGGTAGTACATTGCACTTTAAAAGTTCTTCTTTCTGTCTTTTTACTGGCCTTTTTTCATTTTTTTTCTTTCAAACAGAGATGAGGGAGGCAACTATCAGCTTTGATCCTTCTATTAAATGGAAATTACATTTGAATGACGGTGGATGTGTGAGAAGCAATTTATGAAGAGCGAAGAAAATGAATAACTGAACTGCCATTGGTCAAAGGTGTATCAGATGATTTATGCCTCCCTCTTTATTGGCTCTGCCCCTCTCCCTTTCCATTCAGTATTGATGAACATATTCCTGATTGTTTTCACACTACAATAAAGCACCATCCGTAACTGCTAATCATTTGCCCTGAATTGTTGAATGAGAGGCATCTTTCCCTGGGGCTGATCTCAAGTTACTCACTTCTGTAAAGTAGAAGCTAAAAAGTAGAAAAAGGAGAAAACGTGAGGTGGCGAAAGGGGTGAAAGTGGTTTATATGAATGTTACAGTCAGATCGTGAAACCAGTCGTTTGTTTTTAAATCAGGTGCTCCTGGGTGGTGCTTATGACAGTCCTAAACCCAATCCTGACTTTGCCACTGCAGACTGCAACCAGGAATCTTTGGGACGGAGCATAATGGGCTATACTGGTGGTATGGTTCCACCCGGCCTCCGCCCATTGGAGAAACTCCTGCAGTAAACCAGGGGGCAAGCAGCTGTTGGAATAGTTTAGTCTGTAATTCTAAATTCTATAAATTTTTTCCCAAGCAGGTCCAGGTCTTTAGGTCCGAACTGAACTATGCTGTTATTTATTTGGTAACACTTTATAATAAGGGTACAAATAATGTGCTAAAGTAATGCTGAACTAATGCATGACTCATGATGACTTAATGCATGATTTAATGCAGGATGTATAATGAATTCCTGTTACATATCATAAGCACTTAATACATCATCAGTTAAGGGATATCAATTCACTATTACCTCATACATTAATTACTTTTGCACCCAAATTAGCTGTATATCTTGGAAACACTTTTTAATTAATGCACAAATAATATGCTTAAGTAAGGCTGAACTAATGGCGGTGATTTAATGCATGAAATGATGCAGGATGTATCATGAATTCTATTTGGGGGGTGACCCCAAATAATAATAAGAAAATAACAACAATGACGACAATGGTAATAATAATAATAATAATAATCGTCATCGTCACCGCTCACCCTGAAATACAACCCCAATTCCGAAATAGTTGGGACACAGTGTATTTTGTGAATAAAATCAAAATGCAATGACTTTCAAATCACACCAGCCGGCATTTTATTCACAATAGAACAGAGAAAACATGGCAAATGTTGAAACTGGGAAATTTGACAGTTTTATCCACAAAATGATCTCATTTCAAATCTAATGGCTGCTACATGTCTCAAAAAAGTTGGGACAGATGAGTGTGTATGAGGGTATGAGGGTGTGTGAGGGTGAATGGAAGCTAATGTTCGCTAACATTAAGGAAAATATAGCCAATGCAATAAGATGAGAAATCTTCTGTCAGGCTAACTGCATTTAGCATATGTCAGACTAGTTAGCATAAACGGTACGTTACTGCCATAGGTTTGTTCAAACCGGGTGATTTTAAGGGGGCTGGCCAGCTAAATTTTATATTTATATTGACGGAATGTGGTACTGAGGGACTGTGTTAATGCGGTGATTGTTTGAGTAAGTAGCTTGCTAAGTTAGCTGACTAGCCACGCTGCTCTGCCGCATTTAAGTCTTCAATCGCCTGTGTGCTAATGTGCAACTTGGTGACTTCACTTTTTTAAACTGTTAGTTAGCCTTTAATGATGAATGAGGTCAGCATTTTTGGCTGAGGGAACTAAGTTGAGATAGTGGAAAGAAATAAGCGCTACCACTTTGTTAAGCTTATTTATCTAAAATGTCGATGTACCGCTGAAAGAAATTTATTACTGTTAAAAAAAGATTTATGAACAGAAAGTTGATTCATGAAAGAGAGTCGAGAAGCTGTTAAGGTATTTTTTGAAGTCTTTTCATTTTAATTTGTTGAATGGTGATATGGTGATGGATTGAGAAGTCCCAATTTTTTTAAAAGATTTAGGCTATGAACAGAAATTGGATTAAATGCCAGTTTGTATGTGTGTGTGTGTATATATATATATATATATATATATGTGTGTGTGTGTGTGTTTGTGTGCGTGTGTGTGTGTATTTGCATTCTCAATGATAGGTAAATGCTTTCTCTGTGAAATGCTCTCTCTTCTTTTGTCTGTATATATAGCCACTATGGAAAGTAAACATTTTCAGGGGGTGCAAATCATCAATTCAGGCATAAACGGACTTTTGAAGTGTCTTTTCCAGTTTTCTCAAGACAGAAAAGGTTGGGTGAGGAGTTTTTATTCAACATGGAAAGAGATTGCCTGGTGGAATGGTTTGGAGTAACAACGCCAGTCTATCACAGCATAGCATAGTATATCATTACACGATTTTAAAAAATGTATCCATCCAGATGCTCAATTAATCGACTTGCGATTATTTTAAGCGCAATGAAAATAACTGCTTCAGGCAGCCAGACAAGCTTGCTTATTACCTTTTCTTTGACACATACCTTAAAAATAATCGTTATTTGATTAATTGAGCAACCCTAAATCCAGATGTTGAGCTGTCCCTTTATCATTTTTCCCCTTTTGCTACAGCTTTGCCAAAACAACAAAGGGCTGTGGAAACACATCAGGTGTCTGAATACCAGTACATACCCAACCACTCCATCAACTGGAGAGTGGTCACAGCTCATCAGCCACGATTCCATGGATGGTCAGAGAAAGTTCAAAAAGGGCATCAACCTTTAACACCAGACCATCTTTGAACAGAGATAGGGGGGTCACCATCTACCTTGCATAAAACAGGCTGTTATCACGAGAAAATTCGATCTCATGATAAAAAAACTGTCTCTTCAAGAACTGAGCTACTCCATTCGCTGAGGAATGCTGCAAGATGAGGCTGAAATCTTCAGAAGCAAGTTACACCCTGTGTTAAGATTTTTTTGTTTGCTCAGACCTATTTGTTTAATGTTCAGTACTGTGGTTCTTTATAATCTCGACTTCCCTTCCTTTCTTCTTTGGCTTCAAAGACCACAGCCAATGCTCTCAAGTATTTTTAGACACTCTCCTCGAAGCTTTGGCCTCACTGAGTGAAGTTTTTATTGTTCTGGACATTCTTTCTACAAACAGTTGTGTGTGATCTTAAGACTGTTCATTTGTCAGCCTGAGCAGTATTTTAACCACATGTTATACCAGGTGGCTATCTTGACCTAAATGTTACATGAACTACCACATGTACTGTTAACAACTTTAACTATGTAAGATTTTAAGACTTCTGATCAGGAAATTAAATGGAGATTGCTTACATGGACAATGCTGTACTGTGAGAAATTGAAAAAGAAAATACATTGATCATTTGAAAAGATGCTTCAACCTGTTTGCATTAATGATTGCATTTAACTCAAATATGTTCAGATGTTTAGCAAATTGACCATTATGCTGCATGAATAGTAAGCAGCTGTTGCCTAAGAAGGAGAAGTAAAGGTCAGAATATGTAAGACACTGGGCTCTAAATTCTTAGACCAGGAGCAGGCGCGGCGGCCGCGCCAACGGGGTGTATCCAGGCATATTTTGCAATTTCCTGCCTGGTGCAGAGTCATAATAGGAAAAATTCAGAAACACCAGTATTGTATTTTGAAAACACAACACTTAAAATATGGGTTGTCTTAACCCAGTGTAGAGTTATCCCACATCCCACAAGTTGAGCTGTACAATCAACCCGTGCAGTTGGGTTGATTTTACAACCGATTTTGCAAGGTCAAAGTAACCTAGCACTGGGTTTGTCCATTTTGACCTGGTACTTGGTAGCAAAAACAACCCAATTTGGGTTATATTCAACCCAACATTTTTTAGCGTGTGGCCTCCCCATGTAGAAGTGTGAGTGATACTTTTTTATGCTCCAACTAAAATGTTGGGGAAGGGGTGAACTTATTTGTGTTAATTAATGCCACAATCCACAAGCTATTTAGTAATAAAGTTTGTATCATTTTGAAAAAAAAAAAGTTGTTTTATTTGGATTTCAGTTGATTGCTTTTGTTGAATTTCCTGTTTTCAAGGGGATACAAGTAAGAAGTAATAATGACTTGATAATGAATCCCATAGCTATATTCTTCTCAAAGTACTAACACTTCCTTTTCGTGAATGTTCATTTAGTAAGCATTTACAAATGATTATCATGACGTGACTTTACTTGGGGGCGGGGGGCGGTAAGTTAGGTAAGTTTTATTTGGTAAGTTTTCTGTAAAGTAATGATTAAGTAATGATGAATACTTTTTGACAGCTGGTTGTCTAATTAATTGGGCATGGGTATGGCACATTGGTTCAGTTGAATCATGTCCAATTATTCTCATCAATTGGTTCCTGCCACGTGGTTTTGGGTTTGGTGCATCCGTCTTGGCTGTGCTATTCTCCACTGCTGTCAACAACAAAAACAATCCTTTAAGTGAATATTAAGTAACCATTTACAAATGAGTACCGTGATGTGACTTTACTTGGGGGACACAAAAGGAGTAAGTAATGTGTGAAGTAATGATGAAAACTTCATGCGTCATTTACACTTAAGTTTTCCGTTGACCCATGGCTCTCCTGCAGAGCTGAAACATTTCTAATCATTCTTCTGTACTTTGTAAATTGATACCTGCTAAATGGGTTTGGCCTCAATGCATCTTGCTGTACCGTGCCACACACCACTGCGTTCAACAACACAAATAAAAATATTAATTATCTTTTAAAACCTTGAACAAATTCATAACTGCACTCGAAATAAAGGCTGATACACTGTAAAACCAAATGTTTCAGTTCAAAGCACTTTTTTGTCAAATTCTTTCAACATGTGAATCTAAACACAGTGTTTAGTTTCAATTTTAAAATGTATTCAAATCTGAAAAACTTTGATCGCAACATTCACTAACCATCAGTGTTTTGAATGAGAACAGCTACAAACAAAAATAATCACCAGGCATTTAGCTTTTACTCACTGATTTTTAAATTATAAACATGTCACATGTTCCACAGTTCTACAGCGTAGACTGAGCTCATCAATAAACTTTAATATAAGAGGAATCCAGCTAATTTGGTCGCAAAAGTAATTCTTGTATGAAGTAACATTGAATTAATATCCCTTAACTGATGATATATTAAGTGCAAACTTATTACAAAAAAGCATAGTGACGTCATCATTTGTTAATGATAAGCAACAGGAATTCATGATACATCCTGCAGTAATTCAGGCATCAAGTCATCATGAGTTATGCATTAGTTCAGCATTACTTAAGCATATTATTGGTACATTACTTGTATAGTTCTGGCCAGGAATCCAGCCAATTGGGCTGCGTGTTAATTAATATATGAAGTAAAGATATATTAACATTCCTTACTTAATGATTTATTGAGTGGGGACTAATCACACAAAGTTATGGTGAATTCATCATTTGCTAAGGGTCAGCAATAGAAATTCATGATGCATCCTGCATTAATTCATACATTAAATCATCATGAGTCATGCATTAGTTCAGCATTACTAACGCATACATGATGTACCCTTATTGTAAAGTGTGACCATTTTTTTGTATAGATTCTGAGAAATAACCCATGAATAAAGATTTGAGAGGTCTGCGAGGAATCTGGCATTGATGGTATTACCAGATTTACAAAATGTTCAAACCGGTCAGCTAGTCCTATCCTAAATTTGAAAATGGTTGCTTAAGGACGTGAATCTCATTTGATATTGTCCAACATCCTGACTGCACCTGAGTAATGATTGTTTACGCTTCATCGGAACCAGGGCGGCCGAGGAAAATGTGTGTCGGGAACACCACTGCGAAGAGGAAGAGGAGGCACCTCGTTGTGCTCTCCTCCAGAGCAGGTGTTCCACACCACCCTCTCCGTCTGCCAGTTCTCCAGCTCAGCAGCGCTGCCTCATCTCTCTGGAGGCCTTCAGCTCCCACCCGACTGCAGCAGGCAGGCTGCAGGCTCCCTCTCAGGCAGTGACCCAAGGATAGACCAGCCAGCCGAATCCTTTCATCCCTGGGCAAAGGTACCACAGTTTGGCAGCAAGGCTTTTCTCATTGTGTATTTCCCCCACACGCACAACTGTACAAAAGGAGTGATCCCTCCACTGATACAGGCAGTGTCATCTGAGATACTGAATATTTTAAACCTAAATACTCTCTCTGAGATGCATGTTTCACTCCAGAAAACAGGGTTGTCTAAAAAGAAATCTTCCTTGAAAGAATAATTTGTTGTTTCCCACAGAAGCCCAAAAAGGCAAGGTGAATTTTTCCATTTATTTATTCATTTTTGCGGGAAATGTCCGCCAAAAGGTTTCTCTCATCCATACAAGATAATAATTCCAATGTATGAGATCATAAGTTGCACGTACAAGATGAACTTTGGATCAGGCTGACATTGCCAGGAAAAAAAAAAAAAATCTCTTTGCCTTCCGGGTGTTCTGTATGCCTATAATTGTGGAGTAGGATCTTTTTTAATAGCCTGGAGTAAATTAATGAAAATCTTGATTTCCTTTCATTTGATGTTGGCAGGATTAGAGAATGATGACTGGCTTAGTTATGGTTTTGAGCAAACATTTTTTGAGAATTAGTCATTTGGGACAGTGAATGCTGCTTGATTTGACACAGCTTCATTTGTTCCCTGCATCATCTGTTCTGTTGGAAATATGGCCAATGCATTAGCTTTCCTGTTTGGTTGCCTGTAAAAAATCGTGTTCTATGAGCTTAAAAGCATAAAAGTTGTGTACTTTACTTAAGTGGAGTCGCAAATAACTAACATACATAAACAGACACAAATAACTAACACACAAACAGCACAAATAAGCAGGCATTCTAGTATGGATAGATGGATGGACAGAAGGATGAATGAACAGATACAGCATATAGAGCTATCTGAGCTCATAATGCCATTTGAGTAACTTTAAATGACTCAAATAAGTTATTCTCAAGAAATGCTTGCTTAAAATCAGTTATTTATCCCAAGCCCAGAAAACATCAAACCAAATAAAGCTTTCAATTTCATTCAGTCCAGTGGCATAGCCAGAACTGAAAATCGGGCGTGCCAGGCACATCCCTTTACAACTTCTATTAGTCCTGACTTGATCTAAGTCATCTTTCCTAGTGAACTATGCATTCACTCCAAAAACACTCCTCTCTATCAGGTGTTGCTAGTTCTCCTCGTGAAAGATGGAAATCATTCATTAGGACGCGATTTTTCTTTGCCCTTCAATCAGCCATACTCAAAATTGTGTACAGGTGTTTTTCATCTTCGTCTTTTATTTAATTCCAATAATTTAAGCGATCATGGAAAGCATGTTTGATCGCCTGATGTGCCAAAAAAATGTTGCGCGGAAGATCCAGAGCAGTTTCGTAAAGCGTGCGGCTACAAGTAAATTATTTTTCTGAACTGAGTTTAGCCTATTATTTTGTCACACTTGGATCGCATTAAGAAAAACGCTGTCTATAATTGTCAATAGTGTATTGTTATAATTGTAAAATGTCTTAATTAAGGAAAATGATTGAGAACAAGTCAGGAGCAATAATTGTTCAACCGCGTCCAAACGAATGATTGTCATCTTACCTTCACAAGGAGAACTAGCGACAGCTGATAGTGTGGATTGTTTTCGGAATGAATGTATTGTTCATGAGGAAAGATGATTGCGAACAAGTCAGGACTAATAGAAGTTGTAAAGGGATGTTCCTGGCACATCCGATCTTCAGTTCTGGCTACGCCACTGATACAGTCAAAAATCCTACTCAATCATTACAGGTATGCAGTGTCCCAGAAAGGCCAAGTTGGAAAAACAATGTGGATAATTTCATCCAAAGTTTGTCTCAGATTGTTATTGTGCAGATATTATCTTGCAAGTATAAGATAACAATATATATTTAGTATTTTGCCAACATTGCCCACTAAAAAAAAACAAAAAAAGTGCATCATGCTTTTCTCAGTTTCAATAGTTTTCTTAGCTGAATATTCTAATGCTGATTTAAACGTCTGTAGGCACTATACAAAAAAACTATACAAAAAGATAGAATTCTGCTCTTGAAAGGGTTAAGCTCTGCTATTGCCCACTGACACCTTCAAATCAACACAAATAAGTAGTGACTTGTGACAGCAGTGGTAATGTTGGCATTCACTTGACTCAGTGATCAGATGAAGCAAAACTCACAGATGTATTGATTACCACTGAATGTGCTGCCAGTGCAAGTTGTGGGGGTCAGATCATTGCATGCAGGGTTCAAACTGAGATCCTCTCATTGAGAGCACGCCTGAGTTAGTGTGAACTGGATCTCCTGTGATTCTCCCTTCACAAAACCAAAGCGTCTCTGATCATCGGGTCATCCAAGACATGAAGGAGGAGCCCCGAAAGGTTTGAATTATTCATGAGCGCACTCCTCCTCGCTTTACGGATGAAGTCACATGGTACAACACAGACAGGAAACACAGGCCAGAGATGCCTGTTTGAAGGAGCACTTCGCTTGGGTGAAATTTCTCAAATCCTTCTCGACCCCCACCTCAGCCTTTGAGCTGGGATCCTTTGTTTCTACATCATGCTTGAACCCGACGTGGATGAGGTTGAACTGGGCTACGAGTGCTGCGTGGGCGGACTCCGGCAGCTGCCTGTGACTCGTTTGCGCGCGGTCTCTCATTCTCTCCCCACTGCTACTTTTCAATAATAATTTCCGGCAAATTTAGAAGATCCTGAGGAATGCAAAAGACTCCAGATGTTTCAAATGATTTCCGCAGATCACAGCTACTCAGCCCACGGAACTGCCTGCATATTTTCCATAATTTCTACAAATTCAGATTTGGAAGTAAAAGAAAATAAAGGCACATACAGTTGAGAGAAAATAAATAATATTGTGCTATGATATAATATCCTCCCAAAAGTGGGTATCTGTGTTTTGAAGTATTTTAACTCATAATATCTTGAGCACAGCTTCTCATTTGAATGTGTACTCTGCTGTTTTCAAACAGATTTTTGTCCTCTGGCTAAACTAATTTCCATTAAATTATGCATGTGATGGTCACAATGCTGTTTGGTAGTTTACGCAGTTATGCGATTCGGGCTCATTACAAAGGAAACAGGTGGCGGATTTTAATTCTTCAGTATTGCCGTAGGATAGTTAGTTTGATGAGAAGGAAACAATTAAGACCAAACTGCTCAGATCATGGCCTCGTCTCCGTATGATATCAGCTGCCATAACTGGCAGCCTTTGAGGGCATTAGTTTTTAATTAATTAATTAATTAATTTCATTTTAAAGAAGCCTTTTGTCAAAGTCTGAAGGTAACACCCAGTTTTACTTTAACCAGACCAGATATACAGATGACCATACCTGGCATTTGCAAACTCAAGAATGCCGATAAAGTAATGGCAGCTGAAGCACCCGCCCATTTTCTGCTGCTTATCCGAAAAAGTGATATAGCAGAAATTTCTGTTGCAGCAGACGAGTGTGTTTACAAGAACAAGTACACAGTGAACAAGCATAATGTTTGGAGTAACACCAACAGAGTGCATTCTTAGTATTCCATACAGTAGGTACAAAATGTGGTAAGCCACTGTGAGCCTACCTTAAACAAGAGAGCGAACATTCCAAGGATCACGCTACCTGCCTGTAATTATGTCTTCAATATATAGATCTCAAACAGCTGGTTCTTGAAGATGGCAGACCACGACTGATTTCTGGGTCCAACGAAGAACAGGGAGATGAGGTGAGAAATTAGTGATTGGATTGAAGCCACTGAATCTGCCTTTTAATCACCATATGCTGATGTAGAATAATGAGGCCCACTTGGTGTCGCTATAATGGCCATTAGGATACCAGAAAGAGGTGTCATTATGATTTTATGGCAGGTTGTGGTTTCAGAGCCAAACTCAATCATAATGCTCAAAATAACATGGAGGATTACTTCTTCAACTTTAATGCAATTAGAATTAAGAGCTGGGAAATAATTTAAGTAAGTGAGACTGAACTGGCATTTCGTTGTAGAAGATTTTCAGAGGCCTTGTTAGAACAGCCTTCTTTTTACTCAGAAAAATGAAATGCAGTAACACCCTGACAATTAATTTCTTATTTACTTGGATTTCTAACACTGCAGGCAAACGTGACCAGACCAAAACAAAGAACCATATGCAAATCAGATGAAAGTGCCATTCTGGCATCTATTGGAGGGCTGGCTGGACAACAATTACAAAAGGATGGTCTGCCTGATGGAGATGGAGGCCTGCCTGATGGAGGTTCAGCTGATCCAAAGTCAGTAGTGGGGTTGTCTGGCAGAGTTGCCGCTCCTGCAGGCCTGGAGGTCCACTGGCACACAGACACCAGGACTGCCCCAGCTCTGGAGACTGCTTAGAGAGCAGGAGAGCCCGTTTCTAATAAACACCTGGAAATACTGAACCAAAGGAATTCTAGGACGGCAAAGAGGAAAACGCTAACAGCTTTAAGGTAAAAGCATTCTGACTTGGAAGCTACTGCAAGCACAACAATCCACTATCCAGCAAAACAACGCATCGACAATTCAACTTACACAGCACAACACTTAACGAGGGGGTAGAGGGACATGAGTGAGCACACGGTGGGGGGGTATAATGAGATGCAAATTAATTGATTACGGAGAACATGCAGAAAAGCTGATGAAAGGCTGCTGGATCACAGGAAACAATGAAGAAAACAATTAGGATGTGACAGTTCAATGATTTGGCATGCATAGTGCATCGTGATGTTATCAACAACTCATCTGCATGTTATTGCATGTCATTATTGCAGTTATGAAGTAATCATAGAGGATGGCGGAAGTGTGGTCGACATAATTTTCCTGGGACCTGCAATCAGGGCCTACTCTTTCAGTTAATGTAACATGTTCTCAGACATCAGATGCTCAACATTAGGTGTAGAGTGCAAATTCTGAGTGCCAGTCTGTAGCCATATGAACAAGCAGAAGTTTCTTCTGATTCTGTTCTGTGCATGCTCTGAATGCAAAAACTGGTGACAGCACCATGGTACGAGTACAAGTGTGCTTGTAGGGGAGACTGGGGTCCGATAAGCCATGGAGACCAATGAGCCATATCACTTTCTTGTGATCAATTGGTGACAGAGCTGCTTAAAATAGGCAAAATAGTGATATGGCTCATTAGTCCCCATGGCTCATCGAACCCCAGTCTCCCCTACATAGTTAGCCAATGCAATATTCCAGATATTGTGTAAAAAAGCTGGGCTGAATTTTCCATGACTATTGCCATTACAGAGATCAAAATGGCGATTCAGTTTGTAAGCAGAATTGGTTTAAGAAACATTCACAGTGCTCCGTAAGAAGCCGTTTTCAACGTCATGACCATCCATGGAACCATCCCAAAACTGCAGGGAGACATTTGGAGTTTCCAGAAGAGAGATCTGAAACGTCCAAACTCAAAATGCAAAAGGAGTCGGGAAACTGTTGAAATGGTGCCTCAAAAAAAGTAAATTAATTAAAAAATCAGGATATTCTGATAACATGATGGCAGACTGGATGATGCCACAGATACGATTCTTAACTGATGAGAGCGAGTGTACTGTCCAAGATCATCTTGGCCTTTGCCTATTTACTGCATGTTGCT
Source organism: Gymnothorax reevesii (assembly GCA_029721435.1). Taxonomy (NCBI): domain Eukaryota; kingdom Metazoa; phylum Chordata; class Actinopteri; order Anguilliformes; family Muraenidae; genus Gymnothorax; species Gymnothorax reevesii. The sequence continues at coordinate 21,650,393 of CM056574.1, read as the reverse complement.
ACATGGAGACTCTCTCATAAAGTTAATTCAAAATGAGAGATTTATTTATAGACTTACTTATCTGGGACAATTCATATAATGCCAGACGTTGTTGCAAGATAAATACATAGAAAAAATGAATTGCAATTTGAATTTGAATTTTGAAAACAAATTTTCTTGCCAGAGATAATTTGCAGCCCCAGTCCCTTTTTTAAGCTTTGTGAAATCACACTCGATTGTGATTTCACACTCAGACTTGAATAAACTCATTTTAAATGGAGCCTGTCCTCCAAGAAAATATGCCCGCAAAGGTAATTTGTCAAGCGGCTTATTATGACCCAAAGTTACATTTAGGAGTTAAGGAACCTCTAACCGTGATTTGAATAACTACACTCTGGTTTCCATCGTCAGCATCGCCGTCAGTAAATCCGTAACCTAAACCTAATCCTAATCCTAATCCTAACCCTTACCCTAACCCCAACTCTAATCCATATTTTCAGGCCCTTATTCAGAAACGACACTCACACTAATTGAGCGTGAGTGAGTACTAAAACTTTGTTAGTGTCAGGTTATGCTAAACGAGGCAGAGGTTGCCCTAACACTTTTTTTTTTTTTGCTTTCAGAGACCTCACTCACACTGAAAATAGTGGCCCGTATTCAGAAACGACACTCACACTCACCCTCGACTCACCATATGGTGAGTACGATTGAAATATAACTGGAGTGTGAGAGAGAGAACGACCTACCTCTAACTGAGGGAGCGGTCTCACTCCTCGCCAGGTAATATTCACCAATGCCACATGAGCATAACTGTCAGACGTGGGCGCTGGGTAAAACAGGCGGTGCGTCGGCTGCTGCAAAGGGACACTCAATCCCCACCCTTCAGTGCTGAATGACCTAAACCTGTCGCGGTTTACTTTTCTTGATTAGAAAGTTTCTCAGACTAATTGGTAAAACGACAATGAAATGTATTTTAATAGCGTTGTTATACATTGCTTCACAAAATTGAGGCGTTTCTTTCGCACATAAATGACGACGTAAATATCAGCGTGTCTTCAAAAATTCTGAGGTCGAGTGGCTAGCGAAAGGTGGAGGACAGCGCGCGAGGCTCACAAAGCAACAAGCTATGAAACGTGTCGGACATTTCCTTCTACATTCAGCAATTAAAAATGTCGAAATGAATGGATTCTCGTGACGTAAAGCTACATGAGCCTCGCAGACCAATCCACACGAGCCGCTGAGCGCAGAATTTTCCAACCCATCAGTAAAGAAAAGCACGAGAAATCCGGATGCGTGAGAGTTGACAGATATGCGTCATTAATGATACCTGGCCACACCTGATTATGTTGAGAGTTTTCAGAGTTTCTGCAATGGTAATTTAATGAATTGAAAACCTCAATAATTATCAGTGCTCTTTCTAACTGCGGTCAAGCTATCACCAGTTCACTATTTAACAAGTAGAACTTACGGCACATGATAATCCTTAGGATTTTTGCAGTTCAAATAAATAAAATTTTATTAAATGATTGAAAACAGGTCATGTCCAATCATTATTTTTAAGAGATGGCTTTGAGCTTCCCCTATTGCCAGTTCACCTGTAGCCACTGGTGGGAACACAAATTCTAACCTCGAGTTCATCACTGTGCAGTTCGTAACCTCTGAAGCCAGGCGGTCAGTCAGCAAGTTACCGGCATCGTTATCATCTTTAGAATTAAAATTTGCATAGTTGTGATTGCGTTGAGCACATGGCTGTAAATGATCCAGAGGTTCTAATGTTTGTAACCACCTGAAAGCCAAGACAACGAAATACCGGCGCAAGTTAGTGCTGCTCAAGGGAGGTGTTCCCTGCACTCAACCTTCAGTCAGATGGGGACACTATTTTCAGTGTGAGAGAGCTCTCTGAAAGCAAATGAGGCAACCTCTGACTCATTTAGTATAACCTGACACTGACCAAGTTTTATAACTCACTTGAACTCAATTAGTGTGAGTGTCGTTTCTGAATACAGGCCAGTGTCACTTTCTGAGTGAAGGTTGAGTGAATATGTTCTGCTCACCAAGGGGATACGTCAGATATACTTATCTTACTGCAGCCAAAAAAGGAAGATACGCTGCTAACTTGCTTACGGCACAGCCAGTTGAAGTGAAATTTGAAGGGGAATATGTTTGAGGGAGTACAGTAATTGAACCAACAACATGTTTACATACTCAGTGAAAATAAAGCATGATTTTTATTGCGTTGCTTGTCACATTAATGGATGCAGTTATACATCAACAAGTTCCAGGCAGCAGTTTAAATTGAATTGGGCTGAGTAATCAGAACATTCCGGCTATGCACCAGTCACCCCCCCAGCTGCGCATTTTATGATCCTAATCAGAACTCAGAGGAACCTAATCTCTCTCTCTCTCTCTCACACACACACACACCCACACCCATGTGCGCACACTCTCAATCAGGCTTTGCTAACACACTCTGCCCAATACAGAAGAACACCTGACCTTTCGGGAGCCCAAAGCGGAAATTTATTTGCCACCCCCCTCCCGCCCATGTTACTCATTCTAGTTGAATTTTCATTAAATTCTTAATGAGTTCATTTAGAGCCTAGCACATGAGTATTATTAATATTATGGTTTGGTGATGCACTGGTGGATTGTTGTTGATCATCAGGTTAGGTGTGAGTTACTGAAATATGAGTTTTTGAGAAAGTCAGGGATCGTTGCTTGAAAGGTCACCAAATATAGTTCTCATGCAATCTCCTGCCCATTACGATATACTGACCTTTTGTATTATTGAGAGAGATATAATTTGTTTCAACTCTCTCACATTATCACTTCGCACATACGCAAACACACACACACACACACACATACCTGCGTGCAACGAAAACACTGTCTCTCAGATTCGCTGAGATCTGAGTAACATTGCCTCAGATTATGTGAGGCTGAGGACGGGGACAATCCAGTCACATTTTCGTGAACCACAGAAGCTCAGAGACGACTTCATGCCTGATGACTGGTTTCCAGGGAGTGGTATATACGTGGTTGGTTCGTTTAAATTGAAGTTTAGTTGCAGTTTAACAATGTGAAAAGCACATATCGAGCAATCCCGATCCCACTCTCTTCCTGAGCCCCTGACCAAAAATTATGTTTATTTAAACTCAGGATATAAATTAATAGGACATTCAAGCCATCATGTCCTACATCAAAGCTGTAATAGCAACAAAACAAAACTATCTGTAAGAGCAGAGACAATTCCATTACTCAATTATGATGAATGAGATGATAGTGCTTTCAAGTTGCATTATCAGAACATGCTTTCGACCAACATCTGCTAGAGGTGATTAAAAAAAGAAGAAATATGAAAGGCACTCACCGTTCGGACTTGCTGGTGGAAACTAATTTTTTGAGGTTAAGTGACGGTAGAAAGTTTCATAAATTGATATTAATGAATAATATAGTAAATTGTTTGGTACCTTTATTCTCTTCTTTCATGCAGTGTTTGTCAGTTGTCTTTTTATATGTTACGTAATCAGGCTGACTTGGTACTACCTTTTGTGTGCACTGAAAAATTCATAAAAAATTATTTTCTTTTTTCTTCAGTTAAACTATGGAATCAGATACCCCATGTAGTACATAATAGCCCTTCCGGTGCGTCTTTTCTAAGAGCCTTGCAGCATGTTCCTGTTTTCTATACACCACCGTGTAATAAGTTCTATTTCGTTTCTCCTGACCGCCAGAGGCGGTGCTTTCAGCACATGGATATCCATCACACGAACGTGCAGGTCGAGTAATAGTAACACCAAAGTCACGTGTGACCTGGGTGACGTCACCCCGTGACCCCGGCATAAAAGACCGGTGAACCCAGGAAGTGACCTCTTTCATCTTCTCGCGTTTTGCAGATTGCGAGTCACAAATCGGATTCTGGACCAAACGCGTGTTGGTTTCGCAACCCGTAGGGTTGGGGCTGTGCTTTTACACATCCCCCAAAGAAACTGCGTTGAATCCGTCGATTCTTTTTTCTGATTATTTTGTTAGCACTACTCCGTTAGCTGAGTGCTCTCGCTCGGTGGAGTTTGCTGTGTAGCCCTCAGAGGCGGTGTCCTCGCCGCTGGAGGCCGGCTTGTTTCCTTCAAGTAAGTGATTTTCATTTTATTTGACTTAAAGCGGTGTTTCTTGCCGCTGATTTGTTAATCGGTTCTGTGGCGCACTGCGCCTATTTTTATTAGTATTACTCCGTTAGCTGAGTGCTCTCGCTCGGTGGAGTTTGCTGTGTAGCCCTCAGAGGCGGTGTCCTCGCCGCTGGAGGCCGGCTTGTTTCCTTCAAGTAAGTGATTTTGATTTTGATTTTATTTGACTTAAAGCGGTGTTTCTCGCCGCTGATTTGTTAATCGGTTCTGGGGCGCACGGCGCCTATTTTCGTTAGTATTACACCGTTAGCTGACTGCTCTCGTTCGGTGGAGTTTGCTGTGTAGCCCTCAGAGGCGGTGTCCTCGCCGCTGGAGGCCGGCTTGTTTCCTTCAAGAGAAAAAAAAGTATAAAAGAAAGAAGTGGTTTTCATTTCATTTGACTTGAAAGCGGTGTTTCTCGCTGCTGTTTTGTTAATCGGTTCTGGGCGCACGGCGCCTATTTTCGTTAGTATTACTCCGTTAGCTGAGTGCTCTCGTTCGGTGGAGTTTGCTGTGTTGCCCTCAGAGGCGGTGTCCTCGCCGCTGGAGGCCGGCTTGTTTCTTTCAAGTAAGTTGTTTTCATTTCATTTAGCTTAAAGCGGTGTTTCTCGCCGCTGATTTGTTAATCGGTTCTGGGTCGCACGGCGGTGTTCTCGCCGCTGATTTTTTAATTGATTCTAGGGCGCACGGCGCCTATTTCGTTAGAATTGTCGACCGTCATCCTTGCCTCCGGCCTGTTCACAGGCTGGCTGTCTTGAGTGTTTGCGGTGTGTGAGATCTTCTCACGCTAGTGAGTGACTGCTTATTTGCGGCTGTCTATTACACCCGCGACAGTAGGCTCACGGTTTGCGGGCCGGGTGTTCTCGCGTAGGCCCTCGCACCTTAAAAAAAAAAAAAAGGTCTCTTCTGCCAGCCAGGTGTCACGATGGACATGTTCTCCTGCTGTGCCAATTGCCGGGCCCCCCTTAAGCCGGAGGACGGCCACCGCGAGTGCCCCTCCTGCCTGGGTATTGAGCACCTGCGGCAGGGGCTGACTGACATGGCCTGCGCAGACTGCATGTGCCTGAGCGTGGCTGCACAGACTGCCAGGCTGGCTAGGATGGATTCCCCGTCTGACATCCCCCGGGTCTCGGGGGGACAGGATGTGGTGCTGGCTGCAGCAGCGGGGCCCAGCAAGCGCCATGGGGCTCCCCCACGTGTCGCTGCTCCCAATGCGGGAAAGAAGCGCACAGGCAAGAGCTGGAAGAGATGAAGGCCGTGCTGGCGAATTTCCAGCCTCCGCCAGTGGGCAGCAGTGTTCCCGCTGCCACCCCGCCTCCCTGACCGATCGCCATCACCACCCGTTCTGCCACCGCCCGTTGATGCACGCGGCCTAGATGAGCTGCCGATCCAGGCGTCAGAGAGTTTTGACTGCGGTGGGTCTGACGGTCACGACTCCACCTCCCCGGCCGGTTCCCAGGCCACCAGCCATGGCACCGTGACAGCGTCGGAAGGCGGACGCTCATCCATCCAGCTAACGCTGAGAGCTGCATTGGCCCGTCTGGGTTTGGACACGCCCCCGGTGGCCCAGTATCAGAGCACTTTTTTCAGAGGCTCCCCACAGCCTTCCTCGCTGTCTGTTCCGCCCTCGGCCCCATATATCGAGGAGTTGCAGAGGTGTTGGGCGGACCCCAGGCGCCTTTCCCACCTCCCCACTGACTGCAGGGCCCTGGCGGCAATGCAGGATGCCCCCACCTACGGCCCCCAGCGGATGCCCAACACTGAGCCCTCCGTGGCTGCCCTTGTCCTTTCGCCCAACGAGGCTCTGCGGCCTGACGCCCGATGCCCCCGCGCTCAATGCCGTGTGACTGACGACCTCATCGTGCGAGGATACGACACGGCGGCACGAATTAGCCGCATCGACAACTCCTTGTCCCACCTGCTACTGGCCCTTGCCCAGACGCTGGAGGGGACGAGTGCGGCATCACAAGAGCTGTGCAACGCGGCGCTCCAGGCCTTTGCCTACTCCTCGCAGGAACTTGGCCGGCTGATGTCGTTTCTTACCCTCGCCCGCCGGCAGATATGGCTGGCGCAGTCCCCTCTGGCCGAGCCTGACCGGCGCGTGCTGCGCTCTCTCCCTGTTGTCCCCGGGGAGCTGTTTGGCGAGGCCGCTCAACAAGCCCTGGACCGGAGTGCCCAGGTCGTGCGGGCGCGACAGCAGTTTGCTGCCTCCGCCAGGTCTACCACCATGGCAACGCTGCCCAGTCCTTCAGGAGGCCTGCACCAACTTTGTCTCGGCCACGCACCCGCCAGGAGACCAGACGGGCTGCTGACTTTCGTTGCCCCACCACCTCCCAGCCCCGCGACGCCGCCCCCTACACCCAGTCCGGTCCCCGTCGCCCCCCTGGTGACCGACGGGGGCGGTCCGGGCGGCGCTGACATCAGCGCACCGGCGGTCGGCCGCTTTTCCAGCGGACAGCTCCAGCGCTGGAGAGCATTGGCCCCAGACCCCTGGGTGCTGGTGACCCTCACCGAGGGTTACCGCATCCAGTTCTGCCGCCGACCGCCGCTTTTCATGGGGTCAAATACACCACCGTGAGGCATCCGGGGAAGTCCCTCATCCTCCGGCAGGAAATCGCCACTCTCCTGGAGAAAGGAGCAATCTCTCCCGTCGACAGGCAGAGACAGCAAGGTGGGTTCTACTCCAGGTATTTTCTGGTTCCAAAGAAGGACGGCGGTATCCGCCCAATCCTTGACCTGAGGTCTCTCAATTCCCACTTGAAGACCATGAGATTCCGCATGCTGCGTACGGTGGATGTCTTACACCACATCCAGGCCGGCGATTGGTTTGCTACCATCAACCTGAAAGACGCCTAGTTTCATGTTCCCATTGCGCCACACCACAGGCAGTTCCTGCGGTTTGCTTTCGAGGGCCAGGCCTTCGAGTTCAATGTTCTGCATTTTGGGATATCGCTGGCACCCCGTGTGTTCACCAGGTGTGTGGCAGCGGCATTGGCACCACTTCAGGCACGGGGTTTGCGTGTCCTGCCTTACCTAGACGACTGGCTCGTCTGTTCACGATCGGAAGCTCAGGCCCACACCGACATCGCGATTGTGCTCTCACATGTCGCAGAGCTGGGGCTCAGGGTGAATTACCAGAAGAGCTCACTGGTGCCCAGCCAGGAGACGATCTTCTTGGGCATGCACCTGGATTCGAGGTCCTTGAGGGCAACCCCCTCCCTGACCAGGATCCACAACATCCGCCTGCTGCTTGGCCGCTTCAGACGGGGCAGATCACTCACCCTGAAGACCTTTCAGCGCCTGCTGGGCATGCTTACGGCGGCCTCCTCTCTGGTCCCGCTGGGGCTCCTGGATTTAAGTCCGCTTCAGAGGTGGCTCAATGGTCTCCACCTCCACCCGGCGCTGCACGGGTACAGGTGTGTGCAGGTAAAAGATTCTTTTTGCAGACTCCTCCGTCCATGGAGGAGGAGGGCTTACTTTTTGCGGGGTGTTCCACTGGTCACTGTCCCCTCCCGGAGGGAGGTCATCACCACGGACGCCCTCCTGGGAGGTTGGGGTGCAGTCTGGCAATGCCGGACTGTCAGAGCCCGCTGGAGTCCAGGGCAGCGACAGCAGCACATCAACGTGCTGGAGCTACGGGCTGTTTTCCTCGGCCTACAGCACTTCCTCCCAGGCCTGGCCGGCAGACACGTTCTGGTGAGGACGGACAACGCTACGGTGGTGTATTACATCAACCACTAAGGAGGCACCAAGTCCCTCCAGTGCTTAGAAGTGGCCGGCCAACTTCTGCGGTGGGCCCATTGGCATCTCTTGAGCCTGTGCGCCATGTACTTGCCAGGCACTGCCAACAGGGCAGCAGATCTGCTGTCCCGCCAGGACCCCAATTCTGGGGAATGGAGACTCAACCCAGCAGTGGTTCTCGCCATCTGGGAACGTTTTGGCAGAGCAGAGGTGGACCTCTTTGCCTGTCAGGAGTCGACACACTGCCCTCTGTGGTTCAGCCTCCACGGCCCCAGCTCCCTGGGCCAGGACGCACTGGCACATGCTTGGCCGAGGCAACTGCTGTATGCCTTCCCCCCCTGCCACTGATCCTGCCAACCCTGCACAGGGTTGCGATGGATCACCACGAGCTGCTGCTCGTCGCCCCTCGGTGGCCGGGCCGAGTGTGGTTCCCCAAGTTGCTGCAACTTCTGAACGGCAACCCCTGGTGCCTACCAGTGAGGACGGACCTGCTATCACAGCTGGGAGGGCAGATCTGGCACCTGGATCCAGCCCGTCTGCAGCTCTGGGTGTGGCCGCTGAATGGCCAGACCCCCTTCTAGGTCTTTGTGAACCGGCAGTGGTCAACACCATTGCAAGCTCTCGGGCACCTTCCACCAATGCCCTCTACGCCAACAGATGGAGGCTTTTCTCCAACTGGTGCTTGACTCGGAGGGAGGAGCCTACATGCTGCCCCCTGCCGATCATTCTACTGTTCCTCCAGTCCCTGTTTGACAAGGGTCTTACTCCTTCCACCATCAAGGTCTATGCAGCTGCCATCTCTGCTCAGCATGCCAGAATTGGGGGAAGGACCGTGGGGTCCCACCCCTTGGTGGCATGTTTTTTGAAGGGTGCTCTCCGGTTGAGACCCCCCCGACGGAGGCAGATACCCACGTGGGATCTTCACTTAGTGCTGCAGGCTCTCTGCGATGCACCGTTTGAGCCCCTGCTCACGGCAGACATTTCATGGCTCTCCCTGAAGACCGCCTTTCTTCTGGCCATTACATCGACGAGGCGCGTCGGGGAATTACATGCACTGTCAGTCAGTGGGGAGTGCCTGCAGTGGCACCCCGGCGACAGTGGGGTCACTCTGTGGCCTAACCCCTCTTTCCTCCCGAAGACCCTCTCTGCTACCTTCGTCAACCAGCCCCTTAGCCTTGCGGCATTCGAGGCAGGCCATGGTGAGAGGTCGAAACTTTTGTGCCCAGTTCGCGCCCTCAGGGTGTACGTGTCCCGTACGGAGGGCTTCCGTAAGAGTGACGCCCTGTTTCTGTGCCACACAGGGCCGAGGAAGGGTCTGGCGCTCTCTAAACAGAGGCTTTCCAAGTGGATAGTCGAGGCCATATTACATGCCTACAGGCATAGTGGCTCCCCGGTTCCTCGGCTGTTCGGGCGCACTCTGCACGGGGCGTGGCGGCCTCATGGGCATCACTGAAGGGCGTACCCCTTTCAGACATATGCAGCGCAGCCTCCTGGGCGTCCAGCTGCACCTTCACCAGGTTTTACCGTCTTAATGTCGTCCCACATAACCCTGTGGCGACGGCTGTCATTCCAGGCCCGTCGCAGCAACACTGAGTACGGGTAGGCACTCCTCATGACCTGGTTGGTATTAGTCATCCATGTGCTGAAAGCACCGCCTCTGGCGGTCAGGAGAAACGAAATAGAACGAGGGTTATGTAGATAACCGTGGTTCTGTGATTTTCGGATGACCGCCAGAGCTTGGCAGTCACTCGGAGTGTACACGAGAAGATTTGCCAAGAGGTCACTTCCTGGGTTCACCGGTCTTTTATGCCAGGGTCACGGGGTGACGCCACCCAGGTCACACGTGACTTTGTTGTTACTATTACTCGACCTGCACGTTCGTGTGATGGATATCCATGTGCTGAAAGCACCGCCTCTGGCGGTCATCCGAAACTCATAGAACCGCGGTTATCTACATAACCCTCGTTTTTTTATGAAGGAGATCGGCACTTGTCTATTTTGCATACTAGGTTTAGGCTTGGTCACTGTGGCTTAAATTATTATTTGTACTCGATTAATTGTCGTCCATCTGCTTCGTGTGCTTGCAGTGCTCTTCGAGAAGATGCATTACATTTTCTTTTGATGTGTCCTCGTTTTGCGGCTCAGCACACTCATCTAATTACTGAAGTCGAGTCAATCACAGGCAGTATACGGTCTTCATTCAGTTTATTGGATAAATTCAAGCTTATACTTTTTGGTAGCCTTTTGCTTAATTTTGAGGGAAACACTGCTGTTTTTTCTGCTGTTAGAACTTTCTTAGAGCAGACTAAGTGTTTTGTTATGAACTACTAATATCTTACATGCACTGCTTCTTCATTTATTTATTTTTTTTTCTTTTTTTGTTTTGTGTAGTGTCCAAATAGTGTGGTCTGTTTGGAATTGTATGTTGTTTGAGAAAAAATGTGTTAAAAAAAAAAAAGGGAAAATATGCAAATTGAATATTTGTGGCATAAATTCCCATGATGAGACTAGCTCTTGGGACAAATGTAAAAAAAAATAAAATATGGTTTAAATTTAAAAAAAAAGAAAAGAAAAGAAAAATACAAAAATACAACAACAAAAATACAACTACTCCTATAAGATCTAAATCTCCAATCAAAAATTTTTGCAAACTAATTCCAAGGCAAAGTTTTAACTTTTCAGTTTACAATTTTATTCTACAGATAAACACTTCCTGCTGAACTGTGCATTATTTTTTATTGACTAAAATATTGTGTTTACGGGTTTTTATTGGGTCCAATCAGGATTTACAGAGAGCAATGGGTCAAATTATGGCCAAGGCCCATCGCTCAGGTTTTATGTGCTATCCTTTAACTAAACAAATAAGTCACATGAATCTGAAAAATGAGCAGCAAGGATCAATAAAATGCTAACTGAGTCTGATTGGGCTGATTCAAAACATACAACATAAAATTAGTAATGAACAATAAACATTCACTACGTCAGCAAATCTTTACCCCATCATTAAACTCCAGCACCGCAGTGCTGTCTGAGACTGTGTTCAAATGAACACAACTGGCTATGTAATCATGTATAAATGTGTTGTAGGTATAGCATAGCTTTATTAAAAATTATATGTGTTATATTTCAACTTGATTATTTCCACTCCATGATTGTATGCATACCTTTGTGACTATGAATTTAAATATTTTGACCTCTGAGTCTTGGAAGAGCTTCTGCTGTTGCCAAATATGTGACAAGCTACAGGACCCGAATAAAGAAATCTACAAAGACACTGACCTTGTATATCTAATAAGGTACCTCTTCATTTTTAATGTAACATGAGCCGATATGTAAGAAAGTCGTCAGTCCTTTCATTTCGCCATCTTTTGGATTGGGGCATTCAGGATAGATAGAACACATTCCTTGCAATAAACCATGTCTGGATTCACAAAGAGCAAGAGAGGAATCATATCACTCACACAAAATAAACTTTTCTGCGGATCCCATCAAAGTAAAGTTTATTTTTCCTTTACAGAGGAACATTTCAAACTTTTACCTAGAATGAGATTCTGGTGGCCGATAATTATTCGGAGCAGAAGTGAGTTGAAGTGGTTCTGAGTCTGTTACAGAGGGTGGCACCCATCTCTTTAAGCGATCTATAGAGCCCAAGTGGTTCCCTGCAACGCAATCACAAGATCCTATTATTTTGCTCAAAGGCCAATTAGGTTGCGGATTTGAACATTCTGTGTAGCAGGAAGGATTGCTTACATCATTGCTTATATTGGTAATCCAACCAGCATTTTCACTACTACACTGCACCTTATCGTCGGCCTCCTGATAAAACCTTGTATCTTCAAAACGATTAGCCTTACAGGAAAATAAAAAATAGATGTAAAATAAAAAATAATAAAATAATATAGATATATAAATATAATTTAAAATGTAATTAAAATAAAAAAAAGTTTAATTTTGCATGTAAGAATAGTGGACATAAAAGTTTTTGTTTCTTACAAATCTGGAGATACAAGGTTTTATCAGCAGGCCATTTATATTATACATTATACATTTCACACAGACATCAATGAGAGAGTGCCAGTTTTTCTTAAGCAAACTAGTCTGTTTTCAATATATATATTCAGCACAATTATGAACGCAGAGGTGAGGTATGTACTGTATTTGCGGCAAATTGAGGATTCGATTGATTTTTATTGCTTTTCCAGTGAACCAGGAGAGGAAATAAAGAAAAGCACGTGGTATTGTAATCCTGACGCGCATCACATGTACACGCCAAGCACTTCAGTAATAACAAACATTGCGCTGTACAATGACACTTGACTTGTTGTTTTTGGTATGGTCAATAGCCTACGTAAAGCCGACAAAAAAAAAAAAAAACGAAAAATGCTACTGCATCAAGAAAATGGAACGGCTTGTGACACAGGAGACAGAAAAAGAGCCTTTGGCATGTTACGGGCAGATCTCAGCCGCCCAGAGGTGGTGCGTCATTTGCACTGTCACCGTTCAACAATCTGTCTATCCGAGAATGGGACATAGGCACTGTCACTGACCGACTCCGCCTAGGGCAGCCACGAGTGACGATGGCAGCTCAGGAGCGCCACATCTGGTTACAGCCTGTATGTGACAGATTCCGGGCAGCAACCAAAACTGATCATGAGATGAGGGGTCCGAGACGATTGAGGCTGAGCGCAAGTGCAGTTTAACACTGTCTATGTGAGCAACACATCCGTGCAGACAGGCCCTACATAAAACCCAGTTTTTGCCCATTTATGCATGGATGCCCTTACTGCGTTCGGTCAGTGACAGTCCCTGTTTTCCATTCTCAGACAGAAACAGGGAAATAAAGTGCCAAAAAATGACACGGAGGCAGGTGCCCACAGTCAGAAGTGAGGAGTTCCTCCTCCTATTGATGTTTGTTATTGCTTAAGTGCTTGGCGCGTACACGTGGTGCCCGTCAGGATTACAATACCACGCACTTTATTTCCTCTTGTGCCTCACAGAAAAAAGCAATAAAAATCAATCGATTCTTCAATTTGCCCCAAATAAAGTACATACCTCACCTGTGTGTTTTTAATGGCACTGAGTGTCCATTCTATTGTCATTCTGGAACTTAAAACTACAAAATAATCAAAGATTTGTGTAATTTGTTTTTGACTCCAGTTAAAGAACTCCAGGTAATAAGGTTCGGTGTTGAATTCTGGTCGACCGGAATGGTCATGCGGATTGCACTGGATCTGATGAAAGATTGAAATCAAAACTGTCGGAATTTCTGTTTTCAGCTGGCCTGAAATAATTTGTTGCACTAAAACACACTCAAGCACACCAACATATGACCATTTATTTCAGAATTACACTTTGCTTTAAAAAAAGGCATGACTTGCATGTCAGTAGTTAAATTGCTCTTCACACCGTTGGTGTAAAAAAAACTGTATAATCTGTGCCTTAGAGAAATAACACTGTGTAGTGGAAGCCATATTGTTTAATAGGCTTCATAGGCTTGGATCCAATGCAAGCTAATTTTACATATGTCACCAAAATGCATTTGCGTAAACATTGGCAACAAGATTGACAACATTCAGTGTCATTCTTGTTCCCTACTGGGCATTTCCAACGGTTTATTGACTCTGACATTTTCCCTATTTATCTGCCACTTCACAACCAAATCCAGTGGGTTCTCACCAAAGCAAACTGCTGGCTTAAGCACAGAAAGATCTTTCAGGACGGCATACTTTTACAGACAACAGACTGCTAAACAACCCCCAACATTTCCTCTTGTTCGCTATCTAACTCCTACCACATGCACAGTGAATTTAGTATCAGTTGTTTGGCTGACAAAGTCCTTGGGTTGGCTTTGGCTCTCACAGCAGTTCCACATCATTTGCTCACCACTCTGTTTGATGGGCTTCATCAGCCAGGCAGTTTCCTTCATGTATTCAAACATTAGAACAATCCACCCCACCCTTAGAAAACACGGTGGGGCGCCGCTGTGCTCCTTTAGTCCCTACAAACAGTCAGACGCAGGATGTGTTAAAACCCCCTAACAAGAAAAATAAGGAATAACAGTTTAGATCGTTGAAGATCTATTATCTAGATGCACACAATCTCAAACAGCACAGATGAGCAGCACAGTTTGAATCAAACATTTTACAGTCCTGTAGCAGGCTGGGTGCCTATGATCTCTCTGGCAGTTATTATATCTGCTGGTGTAATCTATGGCTGAGAGGGTAGACTGTGGAAAGGAAAGAATGAAAAAAAACAGTGTTTCCATGGATGGGCTTGATGACCCGTGTTCAAGAAAATTCTCTTTCCTGTTCTCTGTGGAATATGCTGTGGTAGAACCACCTGAATGAGCCATATTGTTTCCAGTATTGTGGTAAGTAGAACATTGCTGCATAATCTCAAAAAATAATATAGCAAAAACAAACAATATCTTCCATGTATCAGAGGAGAGGTAAGCCTGTCCGGTTTGCATGAAATGCTTGGGAGCTTTTCAGCTGATCTCAATGCAGATGCTCAGTCTCGCTTTGAAAAGGTCACTGTTTCACTGCACATATCTGAGGGACAGTTATGTACACAATCAATGAATGCAACCCAAGATAACAATGAAGGCGTAGAGTAAAATTACATCACATATTGGAAATTTTTTGCTCAGTGACCTTTTCTTTGTTTCAAGGCCTCTCCTGTTATTGCAGATCATAAACAAAAGCTTTTTCATCCAGCTTCAATGTTCAGTGATGTGCTGAAAAAAACCCTACACTTATGCACACACATGCATACAGTATTCAGTATATCGAGATGAATAATGAAAGTCAGTCGCAGAATAACACAAACCCTTTGTGCAAAATTGAAATGAGATTGGGATGTGTTCTTTGAAAATCCTAAAGGTAAGGAAGGTGAGGGAGGAAAACAGCTTTAATTTGTTTACGTTTCTCAAATGTCATTCCTGCTTGGTCTCAAGTAACAGCAGCGACAGTCCCTGCAGGAGAAATGACTCTTCGGAGCACTCATGAGTTTCTCAAAATGTTTCCCACTCTGAATAACCAAAGCCCGAGGGGTCTGTGTGTGTATAAGTGTGTGTGTGTGTGTGTGTGTGTGTGTGTGTGTGTGTGTGTGTGTGTGTTGCAGCAAAATAATGAGCTACATCTAGCATAAAACTAAGATTGTTTTTTTTATAGTGAATATTACACCAATTTGTCTCATATTTTCTGCTCTGATTTGACTGGAAATGATTCTATTACTGTGAGACCATTTATTAAATGTGATGTTATGCCAAATATGAAGGTCACATCACATGAAATCTTTTTGCAGTGTGATGCATGCAGAGATTGGGTAATACAAACCAAATATCATGCAGAATAAATTGAAAGGAATACTTCTCAAATATTTAAACACCTTCTATTGAGACATATTCCTTAGTGTGTTTGATCAAGAATAATGTCAGACGCTTCCATTTTGTTTTTGGTTTAGGTTGCTAAAATAATTGAATGAAGGAGGAAGGAACATGTATCAATGAATCTGGATAGTTTGGTACAGTGGTACTGTGGTGTTACGTGAGTGTATTCATACAGTGAGCTCCATAATTCATTGGATGGTTACACATTTTTATTACTTTGGTTCTTTTGGCCCGATCTGAATCATGCACTTTACATGCTGAAGAAGAGACTGAAGGCTAAAAGAATCCAAAAACAAGCAGGAACTGAAGATGGCTGCAGTACAGACCTCACAGAGTGTCACCAGGTGAGAGGCAGAGCATGTGGTGATTCACTGTATATAAATCACAGTCTTCAAGCAGTCATTGAATGCAAAGGATACGCAACCAAATTTTATTAATGATTTATTTATTCTACACTATTCTGAAATGTCTGAGAAGCATCTGAAAACTGGCAGGGGGAGGGGCTGGGTGGGCGAATGTATAAGGTGCTGTTATTTCTAAACGGTTCATCTAATGTGGATGTAAATACCCTGACTTCAAAGCTGACAGTCTGCGCATCATCTTTTATGTCAAGGGAATCTTTAAAACTCAAAGTGCTAGAGTACAGAACCAATTAATTATGGTGCTCACTGTACAAACAGACACATGCACAAATACATACAGGCATACAGGCTTTTCAAACAATTTCATACAGATCTGTGCCGGGTACAGTTTTCGCTTGACATATTGACCCTTTGGGCAACCACTAATACGGACAGGAATGCTCTTCATAACTTTGTGATGCAATCTGAATAGAAATTGGCTAGTCATTCCGAAATTAGTGCCATCAAATATACAAATAAAGACAACAATAGAAAACTGATCTGTCACATTTTCACATTGTGGAGAAATGAGGAATTCGAAATCTTAGAAACAAAGCACGGAAAAAATATGCATAAAATATATAAAATATTACATTATAAATATTCTAATTATATACAATATATAAAAATATACAAAAATGCAAAACTTGGACTCGTTTTTCCTTTGTGGTCTTCAAATATTTGGTTGCTAATTAAGGGAAGTGAATGGTAACAGATTCAGAGCAATCTTGCGCTAAAAGGTGAAGCTACTGCTGGCATTTCATATCCCTGATGGCAGTTCGCTGATGCATACATACATACATACAAACATATATGCCCCACAAAATTAAATAAATTTACAGGCATTTGGGGTGAAGCTCCCCTACAAGACATAAGCAATGACTTTTAGTGCGTCAACATACACAAACTGCATGTTGCCATACTCCCTGCAACTAACTAGAAGTCCACTCATACTGACTCGGTCAAAGTGCATCCACAAAAACAAGGATTCATCAGCTGAACAACATCAGCTGATTGAAAGAGTGCACTACCCAGATGTAAGTTCCATTTTCTGAACACAGGAAGTCTTGCCAGTACCCCTTCCCTAGGGATTTAGATTCTGGCTGCAGCACCCTCTCATGCCCCAGAACGGCACACGTCTCCTTTTTGCAGGCTGTTGTCATTATGTTTGTCTGGAACGTGCCCATGACATGAGCTCCCATCCATTGGACAGATGAGACTGGTCCCCCACGCAGTATCTTTAAAACAAAGTAGTGATTTTCTTTTCAAGAACAGAGGGAGTGCAATCAATCAGATAAACTTGTCGCAAAGACCAGAAATTGTGCTTCTAATTACAGTAGCACCTTTTGAACACACAGAGCTGGATTCAAACTGCAATAACAACTTCAAAGGGATCGAGTGACTTTCCTTTGGTTTAGACAACATTGATGTTAAATAAATAATAAATCATTAAATGCTGCAAGATTCATTTGAACTTGGACAAGACACTCTTGAAAGGGACAATTCCTTCACGGTTAAATAAATAAATTAAGTCCATTAAATCTGATTAGCTGTACTGTCCTGAACTATAAACTCAAATTTTTCTTTGGTAGGTATTTCCTGACAGAGCTGCTCATGAGATTAGAGGCCAGTTTTCCATAAGAACCGTCTCATTGTTGTAACCTGGTCATGGTTTTCACCTTATGACTGGCTGGAAAGAAAGTTTACTTCTCAGTTTCTTGGCTATACCAGCTGTTTTTCAATCATAATTACATTTCATTTTATTTACAAAATAATTTTCCAATTCATTAGGAAGCCCGGCGGTTAATTTTTTTAACACTCCAGGCCTAACTCCTAACTTCTTGCAAATTACCTAGGAGTATTTATGGGGCAACCATGATAATATTTGTTAGAATTCTCAAAATGCTAAAGAAAGGTGCTTCAGTGTTTCCTTGCCCAGCTACTTTAAGCCACTTTAATACACTTGATGATCACGCTGCCCCACTGTTCCATCATCCACATTTGCGCCATCAACCTGGCCATATACGAAAACGAATGATGACATCACCTTTGTAAGTGCAGTTGGATTCTCTTTGCACTGCAGTTATCTTTTCCTCAGTTCTTCTGTATTCTCCTTCATATCGTGCCTTAACCTTAGATGTTTTCCCATCGAGGACAAATGCTTGATTATGAGGCAGTTGTTTGAATCAGGTGTGTAAGAGAAGAAAAACAGCTAAAACACAGAGCTAAAGTATAGCCCTCCAGGAGAAGGGTTCCCTACCCCTGACCTACTGAATATTTATCATTCAGCATCAAGTCAAGAAACCCTTTTCTATTTTTTTTTATAGCTAGTACTTGTTACCATATGCTCTTGGTCATGGTATTCTAGCGTAATTACTACTGAAAATTTTATTTAGCAACCCAATTTATCTCATTAGTAGAACGACAATTGATTAGTAAAATATCTAATAGCAACAAGGAAATTAAGCTGTGAGCTTGAACTTCAGCTGATTGAGACCACAGTACGCTCTAGCTTGTCTTCAGAAATAGAAAGTCTTTAATATGTTGTGTTATGGCTCCAATTTGTTATGACATAGGACAGCAAGGGATGAAAGACAAAATTTCAAAACTCAAACAGATTTTTATTAAACAAAGACTAACACTAACCTACAATCTACTCTACTGACCAAGATTGATATATACAAGAAAGAAGAAAAAATATATTTACAGTCCCTTTGGTTGGGTTGCTTGGTGATGTTCCAGGTGAGGAAAATGCTCCAACACAGGCAAAAATCCACAAAAAAAAAATTCACAGGTCTTGAACAGAGTGACAGGTCTGGTCAAATGTATCCTTCTCCTTGCAATTTCTCCTACAACTTTACTCTCTCAATATCTCTCCTTATATACTCTTTTGCAGCCCCCTACCACCTTTTATATATTTTTTGTTCTGTGGGACTTTCTGTCTCAGACATGCCCAGGACATGCCCAAACCTAGCTCCAGACTGGGCTTAACAAAGAAAAGGTCAATACTGCCATCTAGTGGCTTCTTTCCACATTACAGCTGATAGCCTGATAAGAAATAAAATTGAATTTATGTTTATATTTAAGGTATTGCCAAACAATTTTTTCAGTTCTGCTCCTTTCTGATCAGGTAATGGAGGGCTTCAGTCACCAGGGGTAGTCAGGAGTCAGGTTTAGCAGCCCCTGCCCTTTAGGAGCCTCTGTGGGGTACAGACGGGTGCCTTCTCGCAATATATCAAAGTTTTGACACAGACACAATAACTCAGAAGTTTCATACTTCATGTTCTGTAGCGAGATACATTATCACTGCTTCTGCCCATAAATTACAAGTCACAGACAAGCTGTTGACAGCTTGAATCTGTCCAGCATGAATCCATATGTCCAGTTGCTCTGACAGTGAGTCACACTAATTGAAAATAAACTTTGAAATGACGCTCACTTTACAGCCTCCTGTCTCTGCTGAGGTACCAACCAAGCAGAGAGCTTAAAGCACGGCTGTCTTTGCATTGTCCTGCTTATTATAGTCGGAGCCTGAAGCAGCACACTGTAGCTACAGAAGCTTGTCAGCCCCATGGACAGATTCTACAGCTGAATGCCATATTCACTGTCTAGACCCTCGTAGCTGCATGGATAGGATTTAATATCCCCCACCATACAGATGATGAGAATATAGGAATGAGGGTTGTTGTTCTATGTGTCAATATGTTAGTCTGTCTGTCAAGCTTCTTTTGTGGGCCAGAGCTCCCACACAGTTCAGCATTTCTCAACAACATTAAACACATGGGTACATCTTATTGTGTGGACGTGCGTTTTCATGGTTTTGTCAGTCCTCTTCTCCCTTTGTCAGTCCCTACATCTCGTTTGGTTTCCAGGCCAGATATTAGCTATGCCGTTCTTTTCTGGGCCAGAACTAGAAAAACTAGAACGCCTAAACCGTTGCACATTTCTCAACGATATTTCATGTATCGCTTCATCTTATTGTGTAGATGTGCCTTATCATATTTCTGTCCGTCCTCCTGTCTGTCCATTCGTCCCTCCACCATGTTTTGTTTTTACCCCAGATATCAGCCATCCTGTGGTGGGGGATCTGAGTATTTTATCATGGTCTCTTATTGATTTAGACATTTTAGGCAATTCATTAATAGCAAATGGGAACTTACATTACTGTATCCCTAAAACATTAAGTTTTTGGTTTCCCTGAATCGTTCACTGAAGTCCATATCAGATTTGAACATAATTATTTCCACAAAGAGAGGGGCAATCAAGAATTCCAGCCCTTTGAATCTGTCCAAATACACAAGAACGTCATTGGGTCAATTGTAATTTTTCTTTTCTTTTTTATGTTTTTTTTCTGCATGAAAGACACATTTTCTGAGTTTTCTGCATAGAGCCACTGAGGAGGGGGTCTCACTCTGTCAATTTCGCACAAATTGTAATTTTTAATGTGTTGTCACAACCAGTAACGATTTAGGCCAGTGGGGCCTCTGTTTAGAGCAAAATCCTTGGTGGGCAGGAAATCAAATCTGCCTTCCTGTGGCAGGGAGCTCGACTATTTTTATTTCCCCTCCTCTGCTGTCTCCTGGATTAATGCTTGGAGGCCGAACAACAAAAATCGCACTGAAAAGTGTTCACTTTAAATCTGTAGTGGAATAATGGATTTATTTCAGCACTGCTCAGGAAACTCCCAACTCCTGAATGAGTTGAACTGAGTGACATTAAAACCAGGATTGCATTTGACATGTTGTCTGTCATTTACTGTAAATGCATTTTACCAAAATAAATATTATATATATAAGAATATATAATATTCTTTCCGTAAGGGAAATTGCTGTGTTCTCTATCTTTTTTTTTTTTTTTGATAATATAATTATTTTGTATTATACTATTCATGGGTATTTATGAATCATGTATGCTCATTCTTACAACATTACCTTTCAGTGCTTTTTTAATTGGTTGCAAAGTCATTGAAAACATGAATACAGTATATTATAAAGAAAGGCAAGCCAGATTAACTTGGCTTTTTAATGTGGTAACTCCCCACAGACTTTTCTTGTCATATGGGATGATATAACTAAGTTTCAAACATTTTCATTATTTTTTTAACTAAGCTAAAGTGATGTTTCATATGTGATGCAGCCTATGAGCTTAACACCACACAATTCAGGCCTGACATAAATCATGAGAATAAAGTCCCGGGTCTTGCCCCACGAGAGCTCTTATATTGGATAAACCTCAGAAATTAAAAATATTGAAGAGCTCTAAATTTTAATAATGACCGCAGGTTCCCCACAACCCTACCCCTGACATCCTTCCTCATGTCCTGCCTAGCCCTCTGGTACTAACACAAAGCACAGTGCCCAACCCAAAATAAAGGCCTCCTTCATGCTTTTGAGGCAATTCCTTTTTGATAGACAATGCACATTGAAAGAAATTGCTTGTTTCACAATGCGTGATCTCTGTCCAATTTCTGGATCTGCCCTGTGTGCCGTGCTTCATCCTGTCAGCTGAACACAACCAGAAGCCAAACAGTTTATTTTTCTGTCAGCTCGCCTTAATAGGTCACATTCCTTCAGGAAGTAGCTAACGCTTCACTAAAGAGGCCCGGTCATACAGTGTTTTACATCGATGAGAACTGCAGTCGAGAGCTAATTTACGTTGGAGAGGAGAGAGAAAGCAAGGCCGGTAGACAGAATTAAAGAAAGATCTGCGGGGCCAAAGATTCTGGCCAAGCCTCCCCTGAACTGTTCTGTGATTGATTGAAGTCCTCCAGTCTTTCCAAATAAAACTAAAGGCAACAGCTCTGGTGCAGATGATACTAATTCCACCCCACAACGCACTAAGGCCTACGGCATCATAAACATTATTTGACATGTATAAGTGGGCTATGGAGTTACAGCTTCAGCCACAGAGATGGAGTGTTTGTGTGTGTGCGTGCGCCCGCGTGCGCGTGTGTGTGGGGGGGTATCAGGGAAGTAACAGCCATTGGGAAAGAAAAGAAAAAAAAAGCAAGGGCAAATATGTCTCAGTTTTCAGAATGTAGTGTTCGTGTCGCCCTGAGAACAACAATGAAAATTACATCAAACAGGGCTTCTAATGATCAGCAGAGATACAGCGGATGGGATTAATTTTTATCATGATGAATGCAGTCCAGGTGTGTAATTAGAGGCAGGGGCAGGTGCAGTATGAGAAAATGAAAAAGAACGATGAACTCGAACCTCGGACGCGTGATTAAAGCTTATCTGTTTGTCTTCCGGGCAGAGAAAATGAGCAGTTAGTTATTGATAATAGGGGCAAGTCCAGCGCTTCGGTTTTTTTATATTTTATGACATTAATTCATCACTATAAGCTGTCCATGAGAGCTGCTCCAGCATGTTATTATACTGCACTTTGAGAAGAATAATCCGCAAGGCCCTCACCAGCGTGAAAAAATGAGTTTATTTACGTTTATGCAGTTCTCTGGTATCTTTCTTGTTTATTCCCAGAGAAATATTCAACAAAGAAAGAAAAAATGCAGCCATACCTTCTAAAACCTACTGGCCTCAAGTGAATCACCTTTATTAATTTTATTAAATAATTTATTTGTCCATGCACTGCCAAATACAGACTGGCGGGCATTGTTGGGAGCTCATTAGAGCTCTACAATTGGTTCTGTTTTCACATAATGGGTGACCCCCAGGAAAAGTATCCGCCAACTGCCTGGAGTTCAGAGCGACGCACACAAAGGAAGTGCTCCAATTTTCAGGGCGTAAACTCCGTTGTGCTGCTGCGTTAGGATTAGCATGCATATCTGTACCACTCAAAATAACAATTACAGTCATGCTTTTTTCCAAATGTGGCCTGTAGGTTGCCATTTTACTTCAATTCAAATACCAATGCACTGCAAAGAAATGTATTGGAAAATCCAAGGCTGTTCTGCTTGGTTATGTTTCGAGGTTGTTTTTTTCATTTTCATTTATTTATCTTTTTGTCCTACTTTTGGACCACGCATTGTAGGAAAATGCTAATACCATCATTATGAAGGTTTAGCAGAGCCAGAGGTGCAGGAGCTTGTTCTTTTGTGGAGATATTCCTCTTTTTACAATTCAAGGTTTTTCTTGCCTTTCCACAAAAGTGTAATGAGGGAAATGCTTACAGTTGAAATCCAAATAAAGACGGAGTTTGGGCTTTATCCTGGGTTACGAGGCAGTTTTACAGAAGAACAGAGAACAGACCTTCGCTGATCCCTCAGGCATGTTTATCTTAATGCTCTTTTCCAGCATCAGTCTCCAAATGACTTCCATGCAAATGAATTGTTCAATGAGAGAGAACTTTTCTTGTCACTGTAAAAAAATTTTCTGAACTTTTGAAAGTCAGCGCTTCCTAAAATCTTGAGTTAAACGATTTTGAGAGGAGTGGGTGTTTACAGTACTCCAAAAAGTTGGCTTGTCTTTGAAAGTTTTAAATTACAAATGAAGGCAGCCTTGGCAATAGCTATTTGAAGTTGAACGGTTGCAGTGTTGTTTTTTTTTTTTACCATAATACATTGGCTATGAAAAGTTGGAACTCTTCACCGAGAGCAATCAGAATATTCTAAAAAGCAAAGGTCTACCACTCTTAATTGTACCTTTTTTGTATGATGGTGAAAAAGCAGTTGGGGGGGTCAAGCATCAATCTTCAGAAACTTCAACTGGCATCCCTAGCTAGTGATATTCAATAAAATGAATGCTTTTTTTTTAATTCAAATCCCCATTTGAATAATATGCAATTCTTTAATCCTTATTTTTAAGTTGGTGTTCTCACTATTATATTGAAGACCACAATGGAAAAATGATAAGTCACATTTTCACACTGTGGCGAAATAATGAATTAAGAATCCATAGAGATCTTTAAAACAAAGCACTGAAAAAAATAGGTAAAGAATATATAAAATATTATATAATTATATATTATTATAAATGTAATAATAATTATATATAAAATGTACAAAAATGCAACATTTGGACTCTGATTGTTTTTCCTTTGTGGTCTACATTTGTCTAGCTATATTTCCTGTCAAATCTGTGGATGCAAAACAAGAACTACTTTTCAAGGCAAATTCATCTCACGGCTTTGCATTCACTGTATCTGTCATTCCAAAACTTGGGTTCTGCATACATACACTCTGACCTGTATGCTGAGATGCTTTGAAGTTGAATCCAAAGCAAAGCAGGAGAGTTTATTATCCTTACATTCTAGGGAAACCTCTTGAGTCTTTTGAATGATAAGGTTAACTCCTTACTGGTCCTTCACTGCCAGTTCTTCTTCCCTGCCTTGTGCTGCATGCTTGAGCCACAGGGTCATCATGGACTCTGGGTGAGATACAAGCATGAAAGTCCTGCTGATGCCTGCTGGTTTTTCATTGGCCTTATCGACCTTTGAGTGTTTTTTCCAGAGAAGAACTTGAATACTGTTCAGTATTCTTTAAACAAAACTTGCTGTGCCTATTAATCAGGTCTTAGACTGGTGCCTTTTGACATTTTGGGATTTCTGAGATTCGATTGCGAGGGCTGGGGGGAATATGTCATCCTCTGATGACTGTTGTTTAATTATGTGGTCAATAATACCTTGATCATTAACCTGCAATGGTCATTCATGGCCAGAAAGAAATTAGCAGACGACATTTCACTAAATGCCAAGTTGGCCAGAAAATCCTGCGCTGTGTTCTGCCTCCACTCAGGGAAGCTACAAAACATGTTAATTTATGTAATGAAATTGGCTTTCAAACCTCCCATTTACCTCAGAATTAGACAGAAGAATTAGAAAAATTATAGCTGCAAGCAGCAATTCGGGGTCATGGAGTCCACTAGGGCAGAGGCCCAGTCATGAAAAATTATGTGTACAGCCACTGATATTAAGTCTCATGAGAACTGAGAAAAGATTGGGTGTACCTGAGATGTGAGCTCATGTCCTCTTTATGTTGTTTGCCTTTGATTTGGCTGTAATGACAAAATGGTTATAAAGATCCAAAACTCACTGAATAACTTTTGTGAGCCTTAGTCTGAAGATCGTGAAGATCACAAATTTGGTGAAAATTGGAAAACATTTGTGGCCTGAGAGAAATTGTTAAACCGTTTGATAAAATCCAATATGGTGGTAGTATTAATTAGGTTGGCATGACAAACTGCCATGTTGCAGCTTTGGGATCATCTACAGTATTACCACATGCAAGAATTATTATTTTTTTGAGGCCAACACATCAACATTTTTCCAACTTAGTGGAAAATCCCAAATTTGAAATTAAGGTCAAAGGGTGTGTTGAACTCAGCTTAATCCAAGAAATGTAACGGTGGCTCATTTTTGAAAATCAAGTACACACTTCAAAAGTTACATGCTTAAGTGCATAAAGGGTTGCCATGGACGCCCAAGCCAGAGGAAGAAGAAGAAGAAGAGGAGTTAGAAACACACTGGGTGCCTATCCGGCTTTGCTGCTCAGCCCCAGTATGCATTTATTCAACAGCCCACTGTTGAAACTGTTTTGCTTGGTCAATCCTCAGATTAAGCCGTTAAAATCCTCTTAGTTGGGAAATGAGAACTCAGCCTCAAGGCATCCTTTTAAGACATATTTCTGTCTATCACCAGCCCTAAGTCCTGTTATAAAGCTTACCTCAAATACCAGACATGGTCATTTCATTACAGGGTTGTTCAGCCAACTACAACAGTGCAGACCATTAAATTGGTTTATTGGTGGTGTGTTGAATTTACCAAAAATGGGAGTCAGGTAATTTACCGGGGGAAAAAAACACACTGGCATTTGCAGTCAATATGTTACGATAGACAATTTGGATATAAAATTTTATGTGCAGTCGTAGTCAATGCATGATTAATATTAGCATTGTTTCAAGTCAAACTAGGTTTCCTGAACTCTTCTGATGAGGAAATAATCTGCAATGGTTTTGTGTAAATATGGTATTCTTATGGTCCTCATCAGGAATCAAGAGCGAAATCAGACATGCAATTCAACTGGTAGTTTATCGACAGCAGTACGGTCATGATGGAACACGGGAGAGAATAGGCAAGGATGGAACCGCAGGACAATGAGAGACAGTTCAGCTCAGCTGTAATAGGCTCTGCTGGGCTGCAGTCTCTGGTCAGTGCATTGTTGTAAACTGACTGAATTTAACACTTAAATAAAAGTTACTGTGAGAGTTTAGGCTGTTTCGAAAGTACTAGTTGCATTAGACGAAGACGAATAAGTTTTTACTTCTATATATGACCAAGATTTCTGCTCCGATGCGACTTTACGATCCAGCAACTTGCACATGAACTGGAGGGCTTAAATAGTCGTCACTAACTCATTGGGAAATGGTCACGTCACAACGTTAAGCCGGCCGGGGGAAAACGCACAAGACAAAAACCAGTCACAACACACGAACAGCGAATAAATGCACAAGCTGCTGAATTGGAAAGAGACGTACAAGGAATTCACACAAGGGATGTGACAGGTATTTAGGCATAATTTATCTTTAAAAGTGCTTTTATTTGTCTCTTCACTAAAATTTACTCCGCATCTCTACTCAACTTAGAGGACAACTACCGATGGCTTCAGTGCTGATTAAACAGTATTGTTATTTATGTGTCTGCGGCTGTCAGTAACTTCATGAACACTCAATTCCGGCACCCCCCAGCCCCCATGACCCTGGTCGACCACAGCCAGTCCCCCCTGCCATCTTGTAAGAAAATATTCATGTGTCGGGCCACCAATACCCAACATTCTGCGTTGGGTCAGAGTATATCCGAGTTTTAAAAGAGAAAGAAGTTTTCTTTTTCTCCTTCTACTTTTTCCTCTCCTTCATCTTCTTCCTGTCATGAGAGGGAAAGATACACAAGCTCTCAGTAATAATAAATATTAATCATACACTTCATGTATCAACAAAAGCATGTTGTAACACATACTGTATTAAATGCTTTGGCATGGACTGACATCAACTGTTTGCATATTTTTAGCTTTGACTCACGATTGAGTGTAGCTCCCCCCCACCTCGCACGATTTCAAAAGATTTTTTTATGAGCCGAGTCTATTCTAAAGCTAGTTTTACAAGTAACACTTGAGCTCCAGACCCTGGTTTTTTTCTCTCTGGCAGTATATCTGCTGAGCGCTGGCAGAGAAAGATGTCTGTTTCATACAAGTGCTGCTGTCTGCTTGAAGACGATTGCTGCATTTCTGTTCTCTGGGCCATTGTTTGCTTTCCTAACCTTTATTTCTGATCTTACTCCAACTTGGTAAACGCCCCTGTCAGGTTTGTGTTCATATACAGGATAATTTTTTCCCCTCTAACTCTCAGTTATGATCGCATCACCTTCAATGAAATAGGCTGCAGCAGTTTGGTCAGGGGGACAGATCTGTGCTTCCTGCCACCACCACTGACAGCCAATGAATTAAGCAGGAGACTCACCGTGATTCAATGAGACCATGTAAAATGCCTCACTTCTCTGCATTCTCTCCAGTGCAAACCAATCATTTTCAGTACTAAGATGTGTAACTTGAGGACTTGACTCAAGTTGCTTGTACTTCATGATGAACTGTGGTACCGTCAGTTTTCCGTGAAACTTGCCATTCACTCAAACATCTGTCGGTCCTGACAACCTTTGTGATTGAAAATGTTTCCACCTGGATGAATATTGAGCAGAAAGCGGAAAAAATATCACTTTTCATTAACTTTCACCTCGTAACTTTGATTGGCAAGAACCAGGCGCATAATAAAATGCCAAAATGCCGTTATAGTCACACTTGGGGCTCTAGATTCAAGCCGTTATCTGTGCCTCAGACTGATTCTCAATGATGCCAAAATGACAGGATTGCAGTCAAAAAAATCAAATAACTTACATTAATCTTGCGAAATGGATAGATGAATATTTTTTTGACAAATATTACTGTCAGCAGTGATAAGGAAAAAGATGGTGACACGAATCTGCCTGAAGCGAAACAGAAAAATTGGATGTTGACTTCAACTATAAAGAATGTCCCAAGAATGTCAAAGCTTTATTTTTTGCCCGAGGTTGTAGTTATCAGCAGAGGACTGGGACAGTGATGACAGCATTAGGCTGTGTAGGTCAGGCAGTGGGAGGTAATTGAGGAGCAGTAATTGCGAGCTGAATCCATCTCAGCCCCGTGCTGCGGAGGTTTTCCTGCAGAAGCAGAATTTGCACACAGTACAGGACTGAGAGCTTTGAACTTACTCTAGTAGCTCAGTCAGCCTCCTTCCCTCATCTGTCAGGGGATGTGGGTGGGAGATGAGAGGCAGGGTTTGGGAGAAAGGACCTCATCCTGCACAAAAGTAGCAGATTAACATGTCAGCGGTTAACATTTTTCACTTTTCAAATTCTTTTGGAGGTGTAGAATATGGCTGTCATTCCTTAAATCGAACCCCATTACCGGCTTTTTGATCCTCCACCTGCTGATATCGCTCCTTCACTTGGCGACCTGCCACCCTGCAGTCATTACTTCACAGAGCCTTCATAGATTTTTAAGGCTCAGTGCTAATAAAGAAACTTGATTCTTTTCGTCAATGTCTTCAATCTGTTGAATTTGGTGTGAACGAAACCTGAGAAGGCACCAATCCCTCTCCGTACAAGATTTTCTACACCCCTGCTCTGCAGAAGGACCTGGTCATGTCCCCGGAGAAGGTCCTTCATCTTTATTGCTCCAGAGTGAGTCCAGTCATACTGCGGAATCTGGAGGAGTGACACAAATGCTCCCAAATCACAAGAGAAGAAAAACTATCGACCTGATGCAGCCATTCTTATTTATATAAGGCTGTTTTCCTGAACAAATAAAAATAAAAAATAGTAAAACAAAGAGATGTGACAGAATGCATGTGTCTGAGGGCAAAGGTTTAAAGGTAAACATCTCTCTTTCGAATTCATGGAATATAGCTCATTTTTAAATGACTGTTTTTGTACAGGGAACACAGGCAGCAGGATTTTATGCGCATTTTTGTGGCTGTTTTCTTTGATCTCATGTAAGGAATGCAAACAACGAACAGAAAATTTCAACGATTGTAAATCACTCCACAAGATGGTCAGCGTAGCTGTCGCAGAAAGATGTGGTTATTTTTGTATATTGAAGTATAATACCAGAGGAAAATAATCTTTTATTTGTAAAATATACTTTTGTGCAATTATTTTATAATATTGGTACATGTTATGTTATTGTCAATATGAACACTGACTCAATGTCCAATGGGTGAATTGTATTTTACGTGCCGTAGGCTTGACCAGTCTTATAGTTAGAGCAAGTGCGTAATTGCCAGAACATTCTAAAGCGAGAGAGAGAGAGAAGGATGCTGCAACAGAGAGCGAACGCGCTACATGGAGTTTGCTAAATTTTCCTAAGTTTCGTGTCAGAAAGCTTGCATGGTACGTTATTTTATTTTGGTTTCATACAACCTTTGGACAATTGAATTTGTTGATTGATTTTATCTAACTGAGTTTCATCAAGCAATAACTTCCGTGCGATGGCTAAGCGTTTCCTAATTGTATGTGAAAACTTAAGGAAAAAGTTTGATAACAGATTGTAATGATAAATGCTTTTATTTATTGAATGTATTTTGTTCCAGTTTTCACAGTGTTTGTGGAGATGATGATAATGCTTGAGAAACATCAGTCGGAGCGTAGTTTTTCTGCACCAGGAAAAAAGCTTTGGGAACAGTTAAAGTAAGTAAACTCACAGTTCTTGAAAGTCAACTACAGATTGCGAATGCTGAACTGGCGTCAGATTTTATGGGTTAGAAATATCTAATTATCATCTTTAAACAACCCAAGCAAATGCACAACACTTCACAGGTAATAAGCAACAATAATCTTATTAGCGGAAACTAGGGAACAAACTAACACCATTAGTGATTTACTGAGTATTGTTGAGTTGTACAAACATGTATGTGTATTTCAGTACATATTTTTTTCAATTCAAAAAAATTAATAATAGTGAAAGCTTATATAAGATAATCAGACAGTCATTATATTCCAACCAAATGTGGTGAATGTGTAATTCTTAAACATGCAGTTGTATCCGTGGAAGACTTCAGGACTGCAGTATGGACTGACCTGACAGCAATACCCCTCTCCTTAACTGCACTGCCGAGCCACATTCGGTCACTGTGAACCTGTCTGCATTTATCACGCAAAAAGTCGGGCTATGGTTGGTACTGTCAACTTTACACACAAGTGACTCAATGACTCCCAATTATTTTTTTTATTCTTTAAACATTACTGGCTATGGTGCTTTGACAAGTGTCAGGGCACTGGTTTCTATGGATAAAAAATCTTTGCGATTGTCATTCTGGCAGCAATGATTGGACTATGTGAAATGAGTGCAGTCATTGTTCTACTTGTAAATCTATTTCTTTTGATGCCTTTTTTTCTTTTTATTTTGTGAAAAGGCTGACCTCAGATCTAATTGTTTGAGCGCTCATTGCCAAAAATAGACTGTTGGTGCAAAATCGATGGTAGGGCTAGATTAGATTTTTCAAGTGTTTGTGTTCTCCTTTTGTAGTAAGTATAATCAATGTTGTTTTCTCAGTTGATTTGCATGTTGTTGTCAATGATTGCTTTTGAAATAGGACTTTGCAGAGGCATGGCTGTACCGTTACAGTATACATATTTCAATCTGCTCTTTAAAAAATGAAGCCGAGTGGATGGAATTATGCATGAACACTTTTTTGATGTATAATTCCTTATCTCACGATTTTTCCTTTTCGTCCTGCCCACTTTACAGCCGAAATCTCTCAATGAATGAGAATCCTTGATATGCCTGCCTGCCCCCCCCCCACCTCACCTCACCACCCCCCCCTACCCCAGAAACAGCCCTCTGCGCCTCATCATTCCCTGGCAGATTAAACTGCTGCCCACGTTTTCTTCTTTCAGAGTCACATGTCCCTGTCTTTGCACGAGCAGAGCTTCAAAGCACTGTGTGGATGCTCACGTTATTTTTCACTTTGTGATTTCCTGAACATTATAAATACTTTGAACCAGTGGCTTCATATATTGAACAAAAAAGAAAAAGGCGGGAAATCTGCGATGACTGCGATTTCCCCTTCCTTCAGTCACTTCGTGGCAGCTGAAAAAAAATCAGATTCTTTGAAAAAAGGAAAGAAAGTCATTGTAAATGGTAATTATGCTAGACTCACATTTTGAAACTCCTGGCGAGGGTCTATATTTAAAACAGTGTGAACACTAAAGCTGTCTTGTAAGGGCCGAACATCAGGAGCTACTGTATATCTCCAGCTAGCTGTGTGACAGTTCCACCTTCCTTCGAATGAAGGGTTTCTCATTCATGATGCAACAGCCTGCAATGACTAATCTGTAAAATGCAGGCAAACAACCAAAGCACAACCAAACAATCAGGCAAAACATTTTTTGTTGAAGGCCAGCTCTAAAATCTTTCTAACACTGATTGAGTCCTGAGAGTCTTCCTCAAACCTTTTGAGGTTGGATTTTATTGAATGGGAGAGACAGACACCAGGTGTATCTGAATTGCCTACAGTAAAGAGCCTTACTCGGTTACAGACACAAAAGGGAAATTTTTTGGTTGGTGGGAATGACGTGGAGCGTCAAAATTGTCTATTTAATGAACAAAAGGAGGTAATTAGCTCCTTTTTTGCTTCCATCCAGCAAGGAAACACGTGAGTGAAAAAAGATCAACTATAGCCCTCAATCGTTTGCAACTGTAGTGACTGTACACGTCATACGTGTCCAGAGGTTTTCAGATAAACTGCAAAGACGATCTTCACCACTGTGCTCATGACGTGAGGGACATCTGATTTTCCTCAGGCCTATCCCAAGGAACTTTTGCAATCTCGCCGCATCTTTCCGTTGACTCCTGTGCATTTTTTTTTTTGTCAAAGTAGAGAAAAAAGAAGAAAGGAGAAAGACTGCCTGTTAAAGAGAATTTGGATTCACTCATCAAGTCAAGGAAGAAGATTGGCAGATCGCAGCTCACTCTCAACCTCTTCATGCCCAAGGCTACAGCAAAAGCTGGAAGCAGTGAAAATGCTGGTGACGGTGGTTAAAAATAGCGAGTTAGGCTGAATGACTTCCTGTATGCATGCGATCATTCTGCTCTTTCGCTGTAAGTTTATTCAGTTGACTCCCCTAAAGATCACTGCATTTATAATCAGGCTGTTTATCCTTTGAAAGAAGAACAAGCGATTAGATTTTTCCATTCAAGCTTTAACCGAATGATGATGGGCCACCGGGCTCAGAGTTTTCATTCGTTTGCTCCTCTCCCCCATTACACACAGAGTAGCAATTTGACTGTTTTGGACCTACTGTGCGAGCAAGAGTCTGGAAAACAACCATCAAGCTCTTCAGTCCTTGTGGTATGTTTCAGAAGTATTAGCCTTAACTGATCACCAGGTCTTCATTTTAACGGCTTTTCAGCCCTCCAATCCCTGCTTGAACACATAAGAGGGATAAAAAACATGCATTTTCTGTCCAACTCCATGCGCAAGTACCCTTGACCGATTTACTCTCATGAATTATCTTTTCTTTCTCATGGTGGGAATACAGCATTTATGTGTCAGACCGCACTCGCTAGGAAAAATTGAGAGGACTTCTGAGTGCTTTGGTTAGTCAGAAAAGACACTCACTGGGGAGACAAAGATTCCAATCATCAGCCTTCTGTTGGCGCAATTCTGCCGGTAAAACAATAAAGAAAATTGCAGGAACTGCCTCGAGAGCTTGGCCAATGTGTACATCTGTTTTTATTGTAAAACTGCTGATTTTTTGCAATAGCTTCAATATGCTCTTGTTCAACATGCTCCACTTTAAAAAGTAGCCTGGCAATTGAGACACCAATTTCCTTCTCATGGACTAATGGAAAATTACATAACAGAATGTCTCCTTCAAGGTACAAAGTTATTATTTTGAGGGAGTCTATTTTATTGCAACTTCAAGGCTCATTTTCACGGCCCCATTAGACTGCTCTGCCAAGAAAGTGGAGCAATTTTCAAGTAACAAACACTCAGCGGAGAAACTGTGACAAAACTATAATCATTACCGATGAGCAAGACAGGGATGGTTCCAAAAAAGTATGTATCCTTTGTGTAACTGCCAATCCACCACGAAAAAACATATTTTTCACACTGATCTATATATAAGAACTGGATAGCTGATGACGTCGTAATTTTTAAGTAACCGGCCGCCATATTGGTATGCCCAACTATAGTCTCTCAGAACATTACTCACATTGAACGCGTTGCAGCCAACGATATAATTAATTGTGAAGATATCTTTTCAAAGACACAAAAGAGGCGGTATTTTATGTTTCCTCCTTAGATCGACTTGACTGTACGAAAAATGCCTCAAGGACCGCAGATTTAACTGCAGTAGGCAGCAGTTGTACGTGCCTTTAAAATTTTCAATGGACAATATCAGCATTTTACAATATGTTCGACCAATGAGTGGGTTCCACAGGAAATCTATATGGTTTTTTCTACATCTCACCTGAGTGGGGCAGTAGTATAATGAAATTGAAGTCCAAAGTCATTGACACTGAAGAGACGAGACGTCAATCCTGCACGTATTATTATTATTCTTTGTGGGGGGATTTAACTTTATTTTCGAAACACTGGGTGTGAGATTCAATCGCGCATAACGCATGTGTAACTCCCAATGGATGTCTTGTATTGAGTTTTCTCTTGCGATGTCTTCACTCAATAGCTGCCATGAAGCAAGACAAATTTTCCTACGAAGCGGAAGTGGGTTCGCTGAAGAGAACGCAATGTAAACTTGCCAAGGTCGGTAAATCAGCGTTCGCATGAGAAGTGAAGTGAGTTGTGCGTTGTGGAGATGTACGTAAAACTGCCTGCCATTCATTGTCGAGTGTGAATCACATTATCTATTTAAGTAGCTCTAACGTTACATCCTCATTGATAAACTAGCAGAATTAAATTTGTCCGTCAATGGTAATTGAGTGTCAGCAGAAAATGAGCCTTTTTTAGTGCTGGCATAAATTTGCCTTAATGATTATACCAGTCAACACCTGGTATTGTTGTCTAGTTAGTCTGGTCTAATATTATAGACAGCGTTGCACAGCAGTTTTACTGGATTATCTAATTTATGCCGTATGACATTGATTGATCTTAGCTTCAGTTCGGCAATCTAGGTAGCTTTAGGCTAACCTGATGGATCACGTTAGCGAACATTAATTTGAATTGTTCCTATAATAACCGTTAGCTGGGCAAACATTGACATATTATCTGCCGCTAAGGTAGATTGCCAGTGGTCAATAATGAGCAATATATTCCTTGAAAGTAATTTATGTGTATTCGTCTTCACTACAGCAAGTGCATTGTCTCGCCACATTCCCCAAAAAATGTCGCTCTGCATTGCAAGGCTGCACATCAGCGCTTCTTTAGAAGAATACTATATAACGGTTGCTTACTACCAATGAATAGTACAATGGCCGCTTGACCACTTCCGCTTGCTTCAAACTCCCAACGCAGTTCTCAATCACATCAGCAATCCAGTTATTCTATATAGATCAGTAGTTTTTCATGTACGAAACTTGAGAGCTTGAGTGCCTGTCCAGATGAACAGACTTCTTCAGTAAACAGCAAAATTCCTGCGGCAGTGATACTTTTTTTTTGTTATTTCAGTTTTGGTGGATGAGTCAAGTACCATCTCCAGCTGAACATGCGTTTTACATGCTGAAAAGGAAACTGACGATGAAAAGTCCCAGAAACAAGCAGGATATGCAGATGCAGTGAAGTACAGGCCTGGCAGTGACTAATTATTAAAAATTATGCCCTTCATCTGACATTACATTAAATTGTCCTATTTTTTCAGGAGTTATAAGTTTGCCCTCATTCATTTTATGTTTTGTTCTTTTTCAGTAATCTTTTCTAAATGATGCAATCCAATTTGTTAGTGTATCTATCATTCCTTTTAATTATGTTCTTTGGTCTGGATCTAGTTGTAGCTGGCATTGGTACCAGTGTTATCAAGCGTGTTAAATAGGAACATACTGTCCTGGGCAGAAGCCTTTTTTTCAGTTACATATGAGTTCAGGAATTTTTGCCTCACCATCTCTTTATTTAATAAATGGTTGTCTCCAAGCAGCCCCAGGATGGTCTGAACCTGAGCTGCATGCTGTCTTGCAGACTTGGCTTCCTTCTTGCCGAATCAGGTGAGAGCAGCCAAAGCTCATATTCAGTCTGGCATCGATCTCCCTCATTTGCCCACACCCTTGCTTCCATGTGCCCCTCTTCAGATGGCTTGACACTGGGAACTTCATGTTTCTCCAATTTAGCAACTACCAACATTTTCATCTTCTTGCAGCTTGTAATAATTTTTTTCAGTGGATTATTTTGTTTGAGATTCTGTGTTTTACTTTGCTCTGGTTTCTGTGCTTTATTTTCCCCAGGTCATCCGGAGGTGCAGCTGCGCTTGCAGGAAGAAAGGAGAAGAGGAAGCTGTATTACGGAGGAAATTTGTGCTTCATAACCCAGGGTCTCCCACAAAATGTGATAGTCATGAAAGGGCTCGAAAGTGTATGAAGATTGTAGAGCAGTGCTTCTCAAACCTCTCCTGGAGGACCACCTGTCCTGCATGTTTTAGATCTTTCCCTGTTTTAGCACAGGTGATTAAAATGATCAGCTCGTTATTGACCCTCTAAAGCTGATTTAGAACATCCTGATTATTTGAATCACCTGTGCTGGGGCAGGGAAAGATCTGAAACAGGCAGGGCAGGTGGTCCTCCAGGAGAGGTTTGAGAAACACTGTTGTAGACTGTAGAGTGAATGTCTCAGAGAAGCATTGATGTTGTGGGTAGTCCCTCAGCTTGGCTTCCTCTGTACGGAGGTGTGCGTGCATGCTTGAGCGTGTGTTACTTTTCGATCTGTGTTATTTTCAGATTTAACCATTTATCACTGAACGGCATGCATTTGAGTTTGGCAGTGACTGCGCTCAAGTGAAGCTCTGGAACTGTCTGATCAAACATGAGATTAACAGTGCCTGAGATCACATACCCCCCTGCAGAGTCTGAATTTCAAGATGTTTAAATGAACACAATATGAACACATTCCTTGCCATGAATGATGTAAATTGTGAGGGAAGACGCTGGTGAGGTGGCAAAGCTGAGATGCAAATCTGTAGTCAGCCAGCGTACGAGCCCTGGCTATAAAAGCTCACAAATTGGGCGGGAGATGCTGAAGTCAAGAATTATTGAACAGAAAGGGGCTTGTGACTAGATCTGACTTCCGTGCCTGCCTGAACTAATGCTAAAGCTCCACTCTAGCTCTACACTATGACGTAGTATATTAGCTGACAGATTTAATCATTATAAAGCCCTTTCATGTATGAGCTCTGTACTTTTGTCATGTGGATAACTTTTTCTGAATGAAAGACCATGCATGGTTTAATAAATTTTTTCGGTAGAACGCTCAACCTTAGGTGAATGATGATGTTGGAAATGAAATGGCCTGAATCTACTTTGTCCTCCTCACAATGGCCAACCGATGGAAGAAAAAAATGGGAGAGGGAAAAAGGCATTTCAGTATCGACTTTGAGGGCTGGTGTGAGTCTGAGATCAATTATGTTCTTTCATCGCTGTATCAGACATAGACTTTGAGGCAGGATTTCATTGTTGGAGCAAAAAGCCTCAGTGTCCGCAGAAATAAAGAATGAGATGGATTTGATTTTAGGCGATTCAGCCATTTTAACCTGCCCACAGTTCTTTTGTCAAATGGTCATTTGCCAGACCATTAAACACCATCCTGGACCTTCCAGGGGGCCGTTAATGTGGTCTGTCTTTAATGCTATTTCAAATCTCTCTATTGTATCCAAAGCCAGCAATTCATCAACATTATCCAGTGGGTAGTGCCAGTGCCTTTTGTTATAGTAGTACTAATTACCCTTTGGGCCGCTAATATGCAGTTCCGCTGTAATGGATAAAAACGAACTATATTGTGCGCCGTGCATTGACTTCCATGTAGCCTGCTCAGGCATGGGAATTAATTGTTCTTAAAAAAAAAAGTTAATTAAATAAATGGAGCCGATAGTGCCAGTCCCTTAGGGTCAGCAAACAGCAGGTTCTGTGAGAGTGGATGAATGAATTAGAGCCTGGAGGAAACTTGAGGCGAGAGCTGAATCTGGATCAATTAAAGCAGCAACGAGTTCAGTCAGAGGTCTTTAAGAGCCGGGGCATTGTTCTTTACTTTCTTCCAATCCCCACGGAATCTGTGAAGATGACACGAGCAACAGGTGGGTCAGTTTCCTTGACCTCATCCTTGACGAGACACTCAGCCGTCCGCCTGTCATTGAGGGTGAATGAAAGACAAGCGATGGTACGTGACCTAAAATCCACCCGAACTCCACCAGCTCAAGGGCAGTGGGTTTGGCAGAGCTAGGGTGATTTGGGGTGGTGGGGGAGCCAGTCCAATATAGGCTTATTTCCCTGCTCAGCGTACACCATGAGAATAGAGCTCACTCTGGAACCTTGGGATGATAAGCAGTAAGGTCCCCTCTGATATTTCATCCATTAATGACTTGTGGAAGCTGTCAGCGCGGTGCCTAAGGCAAACCTGCCCATCGTTCATCAATGACGTGATGCTGTGCAGGAGAGGTCATCATGGACGTACTCCTGTGGAGAACAAAGAGTCTCCTCGTCCATCAGCAGTCTGTTTATGGAACTTCGCTCAAGCTACTTTCAATTTGTCATGGGCCTTGATGTAAATTCAAGCATTACCATTATTCACTTCCCTTCTATCACACGTCTTTATCAGATTGCTGCCTCGCTTGCCGCTGATACGCATCACAGACTGTCTCCTGTCAGATTATCTGATTGTTTAGTCAGATTTTTGAACTTCACTTAATGAACAGAATCTTGGCATTGACAGGAGAAAGAGAAGTGATTTGCTCAATTTCTTAGGGGGTCAAAGCGGTCAAAACCTGACAGAAAATGCAATACTTCTGCTGCCATCTACTTGACATTCAGTATTCAGCAATTAGCGTGTAATGCCAATTTTTCGGTTTCTAAGATTACCTTTGACAGACTATGTGGTATGTGTATTTATAGGCAACCTTGATCAAAACCACATGGATAGATAGTCCAAGAAATTACAAATCCTAATCTAAATCCGAAGACAGCAATCCAGTTCTTCGAATTTTGACATCCACATCGTGGGCTGCAGGCTTTCAGACCATCATGTTGCGACCGAGCATTATTAAAAAGGCATTTCATTTGAAAATTTAAAATTTCACTGTTTCTATGGAGTGAACCTTCATCAGAATTCATCAGAACTGATAGGAATATTGATCACTTCTATATCACCTGAAGATGGAGACTTAAATAGTCAGAAGACCTGTAGGATATCTGTGAGGCATTTGCATGGATGAAAGAGTTACAGCGGATTCAAACTTTTACTGCATGAGTAATGAAAAAAGGACTTGCAGACATATAACATAGATAAGGTTACACTCAAAAAAATGAAACCCCTTGAAATGTTTGATTTACCTAATAATGTTAAGTCAACTTTTTCCACAAAACTGTGTACATTCCACTCAATGCAATTAATTAAATTGGCCAAAAAGTGTTAGAAGTCAAATAAAGGTTATGCAAACCAATTGTGTGGAACCTGCTGACATAACATTATTAAGTAAATCTAACTCTATTTCATGGGGTTTCATTTTTTGAGTGTAGGGTTTCTTATTTATAGGTCTTTTAGACTGACAGGTAGAAAACAAGCTAATTTTTCAAAAAAATTTCACAAAGAATAACTTTAAACTCAAGTGGGCTTCCGCTTCTGCTTGGTATTTCTCTCCATCTCATCCTCTCTGCTCGTGCTTTTTTCTTGCCCTCTCCAACTGTCTTACTTTGTTTTCCGTAATAGGCTGTCTCTTTCTGTATGTGTGTCATTTTGGTTAGTGGGACAACTTTCACTGGATATTCTGGGAAGGCTCAATGAAATTGGAAGGGATTAGAGGGGGCCTGGTTGTAATGGTCAAGCTGATGGGATTCAGCAAACCGATACGGTTCCACACGAGCACAGCACTCTGGGTAATAGACTGCTGCAAAGAGGCAGTGGATTTCCCAGAGATTGGGATCCATATCTTGGCAGATAGTAAATTGGACCTTGTATTTTTTTCTTATTTTTTAAAAGGAGTCTACTATCTCATCTTAGGAGGTAGCGGGTGAGCTGGATAGGGGTCACTTGATGACCCCCACTCCTT
This sequence comes from Gymnothorax reevesii, assembly GCA_029721435.1. Classification (NCBI taxonomy): domain Eukaryota; kingdom Metazoa; phylum Chordata; class Actinopteri; order Anguilliformes; family Muraenidae; genus Gymnothorax; species Gymnothorax reevesii. The sequence goes on along the minus strand of CM056574.1, from coordinate 21,611,532 downwards.
GCCCACTTTATAATATAAAAATTCTGTCCGTCGCACTTTTTCAAAGCTGGAAATAAAGACAGTGTCCAGGAAATGAATTATACCACACACACGCGCGCGCGCACACACACACACACACATATACACACCAACCAACACTATCCACCAACACTATGTACTATCCACCCCACAGTTCAAACTACCCCTACACCTTTGATCTCCTGTGATTGCCTCAAATGGTAACCTTTACAGCTTGCTGGAAATAAACAGAATGTACTGGGCCTCCAGCGATCAAAATAAGAGAGAAAATGGTGTTTTTATCACCTGATTATACACCCAACCCCGAAATAAACCTATCAATCATTTAATCAGGATCCCTGGGCTCTGTATGGCAGAAGTAGCTCGGAAAGGGGAGCCTTCAGGCTGTAGTGTGGAGAGGGAACTGAATCCAGATTCTCGTTTGCATACACTGCATTTATTCATAAATCAGCAGACAATTTCACTCTAAAGCAGGCTGTGAATTCCCAAAAACGATTGCCGCAATGCCATTGATTGATTGATGCCAAATGAGGGAGAGGGTAATGTATAGAACTATGTGGTGTTAAATGGGGCCGGTGGTCTGGGGTCACTCGGCTGGTATTTTGGGGAGAGCCGGTCAGACCCAACTGCTACAGCATGTCTGCAGGCAACGAGAAACAGCCAGCATCAACACAGAGGCGGGTGGTGGAGTCCCTCCAGTCCCATAAGACACAGTCATTCGCTCATGGGGGGTGAGGGGTGGGGTGGTTGTGTTGGGGGAGTTGGGTGGGGGGGTTACATAATGACAGAGCGGTATGCAGCACAGCCCAGCCTCCCCGTCAGCCCGGCGAATATTAATCCCGCTCCTCTCCCCCGGTGCTGCGCCTCACCTGCAGCGTGGCCCCTACGCTCCTTCACCGACAGCCTGACAGCTGCAGCCCCCCCAAACACTTCCACCCCGCAGCAGAACTAGGACAGCCAATCAGCTGCCTCGTAATTGGATGTGTGGAGGGAGGGGAGGGACTGTCCTCTGTCAAAACCAGGCTTGGCGGTGCAGCCCAAATTATCTCTGGGGTGGAGAATCGGGGGAAGGATGCTGCACCTGTCTGCTGTTTTCACTTATTTGGCACTTCGTATAATTACTCAGTCACTAGAAATGACAGCCTGCTTTAATCTGAATGTGAATGGCGTATACCGGAGTGTAAAATGATCCACGTTCAAGGGGGAAGAAAAATTCTTGATTTGGAGATATGCAAGGCGTTATATGTAATGCTGCAAATTATTTTTTTTGATTTATAACCTCTCTGTGCGGGATTGTGTTTTCCAGCAGAGATGCGGTAACGTCAGAGGGAAATGTTTAAATAAAACTTTCAAGTGCAAGTTTTCATTATAACCGCTTGCAAATTACATTTTTACATCACATAACATACAGATTGTTGAACTATAATGAGCCTACCTTGGACATGAGATGAGAAATATACTTTGAGAGTGGAAATTTTTGTACCTAATTGCTTTAGTTAGCAAGAGAGGAAACTGTTATCCTTAACAACAGATCACAGTTTACACAGTGCCTTCTTATCTCTGCATTGGTAATAAAATCTGTTCCAAAATGGAGTCTTGCAAACATTAAACTCCGTTTTTGAAAGGTGATGGGGTTATAATTTAGTTTACTACCTGATACAAATTTGCCTGGATGTCTATTGACAGATCCACCAAGTCACTCTGGGAGATGGATTCGGAGATGATGATTCTTGAAAAATTGCTAATGACGAAAACAATGGACGGACAATGGACTCCGGACACCTCATCATGCCAATAGTCCATTTGCACCTTTGGGTCCGATTGGCCCTTCGTTTGGGCCATAGGACTAAAAATGATACAAGCAGCATGGATCGTGAGAGGGCCGTTCTTGTATGCCATTTATTATTACAGTCGTAGTTTTCCCGATGAAAAATGATTAACAATCGCAGGCAAGCTCATGGCATATGAAAGACAAGGACATCTGATTTTTCTCAAGTGCCCTCAGAATCTCCCTGTAACTTTCCCTTAACCTGCCTGACATTTTTACAGTGGTTAAAGAGAAGTGGAAAAGACAGGATATAGAGCTGACATCCTTCAGATGTCGTAAAACAACTTCAACATTTTGGAAATGATAAATTGTATGAGATTTTTGAGGATTTACCAAAATTAGCTTATGAAACAGGCTCTTCAATGGCGCGGGTCATTGTAAAATCACATTAATGCCAAATTGTCGAAAAATACTGGCATAGACTCATCTGTTGGGATTATAAGCAGACCTGTTCCATGAGGATTATAAATGAATGAATAAATAAAAGTCCCATTTTACACTCTCCTACTCTCTTACACCATGCTAGGCAGTATCATATCCTCTAAAACACTCAGCTGTTTCCACCCCAAGCTCTGATATTCCTGTATCATCTTTGTCCACTACCTTTTTCGCTCATTCTCCCTACCCCAGTCCTTGCGGTAACTATTCAAGTGGACCTCTGCTTTTCAGAGCTCACAATATGTAAAGGCCCTTAAAAAGTCCATTTGTTTGATTAGAAACGCCCAAGAACAGAAATATTGTATTCTTTCAAAGGACCCACATTCCAAGGGATACCCTTGTGCATGGAATACATCTTCTTCACTTTTTGTGAGTGTAACTATATTCCTAGCCTGCAGACGCTACCTTTCCATACTGATAGTCCAGTTTAATTAACATGCATGTACCCAGGGAAGGCACGCAATCTAATGCTAGCTATGCTAAATGTTGTCTTTCTTTTGAACTGTAAATATGTCAATTAAATAATAGTAGCCTATTAGAGATGTAATCTGTTTAGTCAATCACTCCTCTCTACACTTGAGCTTCTTTCTCATTTTGGCTGAATCCTTTTGTTCTTCTAAATACTTTCAGCAAATATTTGTCTGCTACGGGCCATATCTTTGACACGTACCATCTGGTGATGCCGGGCAAGGTCACCATTGGGTTGCTAGGCAGCGCCCTGGAGACAAGCACACGGATCTGCCGCATGTCAGTGCGACAAATCGTCTCTTGCCTGAACCAAAGTTTCCTATTTGTCATTGGCAGTTTTTGTGCCCTTTGTTCTGATAAGGCCAATGACACGCCTCTGCCTCTAGGAAATACTGTAGTTATAATTATGAATGACCATGTTTGCCACCTGAGGTGACTGGTTACTTAGATGCCTGGAAGTATGCAACTGAAGAAGTGTTTTCTTAGGAAGTAATAGCACATTGGTTGTAGTTATTTCATGCCAACCAAGTTTACATTCAATTGAACAATAATTTAACTTGCTTGTCTGTCAGACTTTTTCACACCTTCTTTTTTTCCATGTTTTAGACAAAATTGTGAAATAAAGTCATTTTTACCTTTAATTTCCTTATCATTTTAAAGGAGCGTGTAAAGTATGCTGTGAAATAAGGTCTTGAAACTTGTAGCAAAAAAAAAAAAACAAGAGCCCCTCCTAGAGTATAAACCCCTGCCAAAGCAGCACAGTCCAAATTTTGCTGAGTGAGAACAAAGTTCAGTTATCGCGTGTCATAGGATTTCAAGATGGCTGCCGTGGTGGCCATATTGTTTCACTGATCACGGTTCACGGTCAAAATCAATAGGGTCCATCTCTGATGTACTGGCAACCCACCCACAAAATTTCAGAGATATCCTTTCCCGACTTTTTGAATTATCTCGTTAAAAACAGATTAACAAACAGACAAATGGCACCGATCACATAACCTGCCAAATTCATTTGGTGAAGGTAAAAACAAAACAAGTCATAAAAACTAAGATGACTGTGTCCCCGTCACATGTACTTGTTGGCACTATGTATGAGCTTAAAGGAGAATTTCGGTGTGAAATTAACTTGGGGTGTATTGAAACATGATAATGAGTACTAACTTTTGTTGAATACCCCAACTCCATATGCACGCAACATTTAAAAATACATGGCTTTTTAGCCAAAGCTCCCAACAGACTTACAATGGTAGTGAATTGGGCACACCGTTGCCATGCAAAGAAATCGCCATTTTTTCATCATTAACCAGGCTTAAAGTAACTCCACACTTCATTGGTAGAATTCCAAGGGCCCTGACATTTAAAACGAGGCACTGAGAACTTCGCCCCTCCGTCATATACCAGTGCAGAAGCTGTTCATTACTCCACGCTAACGACATGCCACAGTTATGCACACGAACCAGCAGGTCCTAAAAAAACACAGCTAAGCAGTCCATAAGTTGTTGGTCCACTTTTTGCTGCTCCTCACTGTCCCTGTTTCCCTCTAAACTCAGACCCACCAGATTTCTGCGGTCTGCGGCCTACACTTGGGTTTGTCTACAAATGTGTCTGTATGGGGTGGATTCTAGCTTTCCCTCAATCCTAGCTATAGAGTAGAAACACTGGTGTAATCACCATAGGAGCCGTAGGTAGACAGCAAATTCGAGTTTGAACTGCCAGACTGTCGCTCTGCATCCTCCACTTTCACCGCTGTGTTTATTAGTACAAGTTGACTTCATTAGAACTGCACACGTACTGCGTTTGATTGTGGAATTTGCCCGCCGATTCCTTAGCTCAGAAGGCAGAGGCGTCTCACATTTCACACTAGAGAGGCTGACCCGAAAAACTGCGTTCTGCTGAGTCCCGCCCAGCTCCACCCTCCACAGAGCTGGCCAATGAGAAGAAAGTCGGCTCACAGGGAGGGGGGCATAGCGAAAGAGCCACCCAAACGAGGCGTTTCAGGCAGAGACTACAATGGACTAGAAATGTGGTTTTTTTTTGCAGATGGCACTATGAGCTAAATCAGGACCCTTTTTTGGACTTTGAACGATCAGGAGTACTCTAGGGGAGTCCAAGATCAAAATATAAATTTGGAAGTGTAGCATAATAGGTCCCCTTTAACAAGGTTACAAAGGAAAAATCTATGAAATTGCTCTGTTATTTTGAAAATTACCTCAAGGTCACCAAAATCGACTGGTGTCAAAGTATCCCCCAAGTACATATTGGTAGTAACTATGAGTAAAATCTGTTAACTGGTTCTTAAGTTATTGCAGTAACACCAAAAGGACGGACGCATGGACGGACAGATGGATGGAGCTGAATACTTTCTTCTCTGCTTTGTGCTCTGCAGCGGTGGGTGACCAAAAAATAAAAATAAAAAATTTTATAACTAAAATAACATTTGCAGATTTGCAGATAGTTTACGGCATCTCATCCGCTCCCCGCATTAACCATGCGCTGTCTTGAGTGGGCAGTGAGTCACTGTAGATAAGTGCTCTAATTGGTCAATTTATCTCTATGGCTGTTTCAGAAACCTGTCTGTACCAGGATCAGCCATGTAAATGCTTACAACTTTAATGCACCAATTGGAAATAGGACAGTCAAGTGCATGATTCCTCAGGAAGGGCACAACAGTATCAATAGGTTACAATTTGTCTTCAAGTTTTGTAACATGGGGGGGATTACTTAACTATAGTGGCCAGGAAAAATGTGATTTTTTTTTTCATAATATGAGACTTTTAAGGACCGCATTTCAATAAAATATGACAATTCTGAAAGGATTACAATGGATTGTTTACAGAACAATGCTGCTTTCAATCCACTTATGGGACAGAAATGAACAATTAAACCTCAGGAGATGTGTGATCAGGTTTAGTCTTTCTCATGAGAAATTTGGTCAGGTGAGACTTTGGCATAGAGGCAGCTCTAAAAACACAAAATTCCCTCTAATGTTCCTTTGCCGCCTTTCACACATGAGGCAGATCAAGTTCAGCAAAGTGAACATTTTCAGCTCATTCTTAAAACATATTTTTGTACTATTCGGATTTTTAAAAAATTCACTTCCTGTTGAGTAAGTAGCTGTGGCTTTCAGCTCAAATCTGTCACAAAATAGGAGAAGAAACCTGTACAGAAGAGCACGTACTGCAGTGTTTGTGCGCACCTACGCTGCTGAACTTTCATGACATGCGTTTGTTTTTCATCTCAACGATTAAAAATTGATCTCGAGGGCGCAGCCATTTATGATGGCAGCCGCAAGCCCAAGGACAGCTCTGACGTCCACTGCATGGTGCTTTTATTTTGATTGTGTTAGAAAACCTCTGAGTCACGTATGTGTGAGAGCAGATCAACGGGTGGACGTGTCTGACAGATACAGGGCTTTGTGGGGGTGTTGTCCACCCACACTCCAGCTTTGTTTTTACTGCACAGTAAGTATCATTTGAGTATGTGAACTGTACTTTATTTTATTGTTCAATTAAGGGCGTAAGGTTATTCATTTGTCAAGCTATCAGGCAGTCCGTCACCTTGGAAAACCAGCTATTACCAGTAGTCCCAGCAATGTTTGTAGAAGAGACCTAGCCTATTAATCACTCTATAGCTTGGAAGTGAAGAAATTTTACTACCCATCCTATAAAGAAAAACAAATGCAAAATTGCCACTGCAACACTTCAAATGTACAGCAGTACCTGTGCTTCCCTCACACCCACCAATGCAGCCACCCAGCCTCTCTCCCTCCCACCTAACCCTCTATTTCCCTCCCCTCTCCACACCACACGGCCAATTTAATCGACAGGCAGCTGAGCTACAATGGCAGCAGAGCTTTGGAACACCCCTCTGGTCTCAAGGCGATTTCCCACCGTTTCTGCAGAGTGCGGTGATACCCGTCTTTTTCAAGTTCACTTTTTTTTGTACTGGAACCACTGAGAGCCCATCTACTTTTCTCCTCCCAGAGGAACCCGCTGGGCTTTTTTTTTTACATTTATTTATTTATTTATTATTCTCACCGTGAGGAAGATCACAGGAGGCTGATGTTCTGGGCCCTTTCTCCTCCAGGTGTATAAATATGCTGAGGCCGCCGACTCCCTGTCCATGAATACACAAAAGGGGGGTCTCTCACTTCCAAAGATTTCAACCCACTAAGAATGGTTATCTTTATGTGCTCCCATGGAGTGAATGTGCTTTTAATAAAAAATGAAGAGGAAGAAGACAGAAAGTCATACTCTGGCAATCTCTCCCTGAGCCAATCCCAGCTGGCCACACCTGCAGCTCTTATGTTTACAGAAAAGTAAACATCAAGGCAACCCATCACATTCTCTCTAAATGTCCTCTCGGCCTCGTACGGTGTGTGTGGGCATTTATGGTATATTGCAGACCAGGGAATGGCTCTCGGCATCTGGCCAGACCCTTTTCAGGTCCTGCTGGTGTATCTAAGAGCCTTTAGAAAGATGCAATCATTTTATTGTGTATGTATGAGTGCTTTCTCCACTTACAGCACTAGGAGAAAAGGTCCCTCTCAGGGGTTATTGCAACAGCACCACCTTCCATTTAGGTTCCATGCCTTTCATCTGCCATCCTGAACAAATTCGCCCCCCAACCCTTTTGCCTCCCTCTCATTCTGCTTCGGGTCGATTTGTTCCCCTGTTGCTCACCAAGATTCCCGAGTATTGGTTGGGAAGCTGAAGTTGCTCGTCTCCCACAACCGCCCACAAGTCAGCCACTTAGGTGCAGTCATTGCCAAAAAAAAAAAACCGAGCTCCATGTCACACTGTCATGTTCCTCTACAAGCAAACTTTTGGATGAAAAAATATATACAGAACACACTTTGGCTGACAGGTCTGGTATAAAATGCACACCAGCTAGAAAGGCCATCAGTGCTCACTGCCCTTGTGTGGCAAGTGATTTTTTTCCCCTTTCTGCACTTAGTTCTGAACTCTGACACTCAGCTGTAGTTTATATTCGTCTCAGTTTGGCTCGAGTTCTTTCATCTCCATCTGGGCGGTAGATAAATGGCTCAGGAGTGTGTCTGCTCCATACCTCTTTTTACAGGCCTTTTTACTCGAGGAAATATTCTTTTTCCGATGGAGCTCGTATGTGCACACGGGCCTGCTCTTTGTTAATAACAGTTGGACCCTTTTTGCGGGAAACAATTGCATTTGCTCAATTTCCAAGAGCACAAAGACACAGTTCAGTCTGTATTAATTAGTAAATTACAAGACTCACAACTGCCATATTTATCCCCCGCCAACACGAAGTGGGAGGGGGATATAGGTTTGACCTCCGTCTGTCCGTCCGAGATAAAGGGGACAGCTTTACTCAGAAACTACTACGGATACAGTAACCAAATTTGGTGTGTTGCTTCAGACCATAAAGGCCTTGATTGAGTTCGAAAATAAGAAGCGCACGATCGGCGGGGGATGTTGTAGACCATGTCGACTTCTCTCATGCTTTCTGCTGGTAACCATTTATGCCAAACCTAATTACCATATTGCCACTCTTTGATAAAGTGATTATAATGACAATAAAATAAAATAGAAAAACAGAATTGAGGACCCTGGTCCTCAATGTACTTAAAGTCACAAAATGTTCATTTGAAAAACAAAAATGGTCTGAATGTATTATAGATCCATAAAATTGGCTAATTTAAGAACCCAGTGCTAAAAGGGCTTAAGTCACAAAATTTCCACTTTGAAAAAATTGCGATACACTAAGGTAACAATTTTTTCCCGTCCTTACCACATGGTGTGTGAAAAAGTGACTTAAAAGTACTTTTAGCCCGTGACTCTCCAGTTAATGAATTTTAAAAAAAAACAATTGATAATCACATTGTAAAAGCTCAACAAGCAATTAATCCATATTGTCAACAAGACTTAAAGGGATATTTCAACTTTTTGGCAAATTGCTCGATTGCCATAACCCCTATAGTTATATGGGTGGGTACATTACCTTTAGTTATGTGTGCCTGTTGTTTTGAGATCCGGGGGCGGAAGACACAAGCTATAAAATAATAATGTATATTACAAGACAGAGTTATTTTCAAGGCAAATGCATAACCTGAACTATATTCTGGACATACCGGCTGAGCAGAGTGATTTCAAAAGCGTATGTTTACTGCATCTCCTCCGGAACTCACAATAATACTTTGTTCCAAATAGGAAAGTAGTTCTGAGTATGTGCTTCATGTGTCGTAATGATACATAATTATACATTATTATTTCATAGCGTGGTGAATGTGCAGGTCACAACTTGTCCACGAGAGCGTTTTGGAGTTGTTGGATTGCGTATTTGATAAGTTTTGAAGGCGCGAGGGACCTGTCAGTTTCGTTTTGGTCGCTGAGCAGCTCGCGTCTCTCCCCCCAATATCTCAAAACAACAGGCGAGGATGACTAAAGGTAATGTATCTACTCATATGACTTTTGGGATTATGGCAATAGGCCATTTTGCCAAGATATTGAAATATCCCTTTCAGTCTCGACATTGCAACAACAAAGCCAAAGCATTTCTGCAGTCAATTTATATATATATATATTTATATATATCCCCCCCACACTGTAGGGACAACTAATACTAATGTGATATGGTAGGCAGTGTAATGGGAGATTCATTGTCAAATAACACCACAGTCACTAATATAATGCTGCTGACTGTTGTGCTCTTATAAACCAGGAGTGAGATATTGCAGAGATAATGGTGAATTAAGGGATGGATGGCTCAGCCCTTCCCTGGAACCCCACTCTGCAGCTAATGGTCCGCAATGCTGTGTAGCCAGTTAGCCCAGCCCTTCCAGAAAAGCAAATGGAAATGCGTCGCAAATGAAAGTGGTCTCTGATCCTCACAGGCAGATTATGTTTTTACTTGCTGCAGGTTTGGCTTTTTGTAAACAGATGGTTTATAGATGGTTCCTGGCCGTTTGACCTAAAACTGGTCTCCCCTAATGACTCCTGAAGGCAGGGTGAAAGCAGGTAACAGGAGTGGGAGATGAAGACTGTAAAATTACCCCAGAAGATTCCAAGCAGCTGTTGTCATGGATACACCACAGTCAGTTATGACAGGGTGAAGAATAAAGATTTAAACTGTGGCTATCACAGCTGCTTTAAGAGCGCCTTCTAATCCAAAACTTTTATCAAGTGCTTCACAGAAAATCCTGTCACCCCTGACAGCAGTGATCTGAGGCCAGTGATGAGGGCATTATAAAAGCTTAAGAGGGGAAGGTGAGGGTGTGACCCAAAGTGATATCTGGTATCTTTGGACTGCTGCCTTCATTACTGGAAAGAAATGATGATATGGCAACCCTCTTTCTCTTCAACCTATGGTATGGAGAGATTATCCCCATTCTAGCCAGCCCATTGGCATAATCTGTGGCAAATCCTGCATATGTGGCAGGAAGTTGGGCCCGGGGAAATGGAGTCCTAACAGTGGCGTAACAATAGGGGTTGCAGCGAGTGCAACTGCACTAGGGCCCAGTGGGGGGTAGGGCCCTCGCTGGGCACCCCCGAGACAAGTATATCAGTATAAGAGTCTTTCATTTATGCTCACCAAATCCTCTAATTAGCAGCACATACTGTTGTGCGACTGGATATTTATAACGCTGCAACTGCATTCATTTTTCAGTCATGGCGCTGGCAAGTCGATGTCATCATGATACATTATTAATCATTTTAGTTGAACAAAAGTCATTATTACATGAAATAGTCATTATTACATGAAATAATTTAAAATTCTTTTTGGAAAATGCTTAATAAAGCAAACAACGATAAATTTGTCATGCTGTTGATATCGACATTGAGACAGTAAGTGTTTCCAGGTAATATCCAACATTCCTTGACCACTCATGTGACAATGTCATGGTCCAATCGTTTAAAGCTAGAGTGCGTAACTTCTACATGTCCGTTTCACCCAAGCCATTACTAAAGGAGATAACACAATGCTGATTAAGCCAATCAGCTCCTCTTACATCTCACGTAATTTTTCAGTATTTGTTGTTTTTTATTGCGTGTTGACCAGCGACATTCCCGCGCTGGCACACAGGAAATGACGTGCTTATCTCACAACCAGAAGGAAGAGCGGAGAGTCTCCTAGTAAGAGGCAGAGTGCTGGTATAAAGAGAAAGCAATATGGCGGAGAACCAAAAGAAGTGGTCGAGACACGGTTCAGAAGTGGATCCAGCCACAAAGAATAAGCCTGCCAATTTGGCTGAAGGACTATTAGAGTGATCGATGGAAAAGACAAACGCGGATTTGTATTGGTGTCGCTTTTCCTCGGTGGAGAGCTCTGAAGGAAGAAATTGGGCTGAGGGCAGAGACGGATGTTGCCTTGCTGCTGTTGGAAAAGTCAGTGACTTGGTTTTTAAAACATTATGAGTAGGATGTTACATCTACTGGACCTATTACTTTATTTTATTGGAAATGGTGCTATGAATGTAATTACGAGAATGTTCAGAGCTACACTCTAAAGCGGTGTGAGGTACCGTTCAGGAACCACTCGCAAGAGACAGAAATCCAAAAAACGAATGCCTTTAATGGGGTCCGAGTCAAAGCCAAAATACACAGGAATATCCAAGCCACAATTAGAAATCGACGAGACAGGCAGGGGTCAGAACCAGTAAGACAGATGGGCAGAGGTACAAAAACGATAGGCAAAAAGTCGTAGTAGATGGGCAAAGCCAATGGTCATACACAGGGCATCCAAACACAGAACTCGTGGCCATACCAAAATAGGTCAAAATCCAGAAGGACAAAAACAGTACAAAAAGGGCTATGGCAAGAATCAAGGTCGGACTATCCAGTAGAAGCGAAACAATATTCAATGGCATACGAGACGCTCTGCGCAAAGCAAGTATTGATCAACATTCTGACAAAAGCTCTGAGTGAAAAGACTGTTTAAATAGACAAGAGGAAGGTCACATGCTATGCAGGGAACAGGTTAATTGGATCAAACTAATTACCAAGGAATGAATATGAGGAAGTACCTAATCACATGAAAAAGGCAAAAGCCAAAACGCAGACAGGGATCACAAGACAACCTATAGACAATAGCACAGCTCCGGTCAAGGAATTCTACCTTGCACAGATACTAAGTGAAAGGAAAGCATAAGGTGTGGAGATTCCACTGAAATGCAGCAGCGAAGATTAGGGAGAGAAAAGAGGCGAAGACTAGAATAGGGCAAGTGCTGAGAGCTAGTTAATCAATTAGTAGAGTGCAGCTATACAATCCCTAATGCTTGTAAGTAAGTTAGTACTATGTACAATGTTAGGCTTGGTTAGTAATTTAGCAAAAACAACAAACTGTTTGTATTGGTTAGTAATATAGAAAAAGCAAGATAAAGGAAGTAAACGAGAATGGAAGGAATGGTTGAAACCCAGAATCCATTAAATCACCAGAAAGTGAGATTTCGGGTAGAGGGCCTAATATTAGAGGCAAGAGTTCCAAGTGATGATTGGATTTTATCGGACACCAACTCTGGACCAAGTATAATGACTTCGGTTTTATTTGACTTTAACTGCAAAAAAATTATAGACAACCAATTTTGAACATCAGCAAGACCAACACATTGCTGAAATCAGTGGATTTTACTGAAATATACAACTGCGTGCCATCAGCATAACAGTGAAAAGCTATGTTATGCTGACGAATAATAAAACCCAGAGGTAACATATAAATACAAAACAATATAGGCCCAAGTATGGAGCCTTGAGGTAAACCTGAAGTAACGAGAATACATGTTCACCGATGGAAACCAAAAAGTTTCTGTTCGACAGGAAGAGAACCATTTCAGAACCATCCCAGAGAGCCCAACCCAATTTTTCAGCCTATCAATAATGATGACATGATCAACTGTATCAAAGGCAGCACTGATATCCAAAAGCATGAGTAATGAGCAGTCGCCAGAGTCAGTAAGATCCCACAGAGAAATCGGAAACTCAGCAAGTTTAAGCGAGGGCACAAAACAGTAACAGATGGAACATGACTGATACTAGACCGTATGACTGCTATCTTATCAATAAAAAAATTCAAGAACTTCTCATAATCAGCGGGGGATGAAGCTGATGCAGCAGCAGCTGGAGGGTTCACCTGACGGTCAATTGTTTGGAGTAAAAATCTCACATTATGCTGATTAGTGGCTATTAATTCAGAGAAGAATTTATCTCAAGCATATTTTACTTCTTGATTACAGGTATATGAGTTTAACAGGCTTTTCATGCGCACATAAGGAACATTTTGTTTAGTGTTTCCACTTCCGTACCACTTTTCTGCAGCCCTTTCTTCAGCCCTCTTAAGGCTGCGAATCTTATCACTTATCCAAGGCGAATTCTGTTGCACAGGTGATGTTCTAATTTTGAGAGGCACAGCAGCATTCAGAGCAGACAAACACGTATTATTAAACAAATTTAGCATTTCATTACTCTCTGCAACGTGCTCTATACTGACGCAAGTATTTAAAAAAAACGGATCAATCTCGGATCAGCTAAACTTATTGGAATAAATAGCAGCTATGCCACGCCCCCTGTTTCCTTGTCTTGCTGCTTGAACAAATTTGTAGTCAGGTGGACAAGCCTCAATTAAAGTTGCAGCACTATCATTCTGCACCCAGGTCTCAACAAGAAACATAAAATGCAATTTCCTCTCAACGATATTATTATTAATTAAAAAGCTCTTATTATTTAGGGATCTTACGATAAAAGATGCCATGTTGACAACTCTAGCGGATTTTTTATGTCTCAGGGGTCTAAATGAAAGACCGAAGACCTTTACTGGATGCTCATGATTTTCAGGCCCTGCATCACTCACCGGCATGATTCTGTCATTGACATTACTAAATGGGCCCAGGAATACTTCAAGAAACCACTGTCTGTAAACACAGTCTGCCGTGCCATCCACAGATGCCACCGAAAACTCGATCATGCAAAAAGGAAGCCATTGTTGAGCATGATCCAGAAACGCCGCCGTGTTTGGGCCAAGGCTCATTTAAAATGGACTGTTGCAAAGTGGCGAGTCCAAATTCAACATTCTTGTTGGAAATCATTTTTTTATTTTTTATTTTTATTTAACCTTTATTTAACCAGGTAGAAAAAAAAACCCATTGAGATCGAAATCTCTTTTACAAGGGTGACCTGGCCAAGAGGTCAGCAGCACACGACACAATAAAATAGAATCAACTGCAAACTTGTCTCCTCAATGCTCAGACGCCTCTACTCTGTGTTAAAAACAAGAGGGGATGCTACACCATGGTAAACAGGCCCCTGTCCCAACTTTTTTGAGACTGGTAGCATCCATCAAATTTGAAATGAGCTCATTTTGTGGATAAAATTGTAAAATTTCTCAGTTTCAACATTTGCTATGTTATACTGGCTGGTGTGAAGTTATCACGTTTTGATTTTATTCACAATTTACACGCTTTCGGAATTGGGGTTGTAATTTGTCGTGCGAAAATGAAAACACGGATATTGGCATCTTTGCATTGACTTTGAATGTAATCTGTCGTGGAAAAATGAAACCCGTGAATGGATTTGCGTTTTTGCATTGACTTCGCACGTAGTCTGTCGTGCAAAAAATTTTCTTGCATCCGGTGTGAAAGCAGAGTTTCGTTTAGTTTGGTGTTGCGTTTTGCCAGCTAAAAATGGGCAGTGTGTCACGCCTCAGCCTGCTGCTTGTGGATACACCTGGGTGTATGTCATATGAAGTGCCTGCTGTATTGTTGTAATAATGCAGAATTCCTCTAGGGGGCGACAGAAGTTACACACAAAAGCTTTAATCCGAGGACAGTCTATGGTTTAATCTTGCTGCTGTTTACAATCAGGGGGGCCCGTGTCGTCAGGTCTGCACTCGGGCCCACACGGACCACATTACGCGACTGAGCCCTGACAAGCCTGGGAAAGGTTGTAATTTTATCCTGGATGGCTCCCTTTTCAATGGAACTTTTCTGTGTTTTTGAAACTCTCAGTCTTGTTTGGACGGTGGCTATTTTTTTGTTTGAAGCCGCAACATTTAAGTAAAAAAAAACCCTTGGACGTATACTGGAGTGAAGAAAAACCTTCACAAAGTTAAGGACACACGCTGGATGCCGTGTTGATTTTGTAATTGTATTGAAGCAGTGAGGACAGAACCTGGAAAGATTTAATCTCCAGATTAAACTGCCTGCCTTCAACTGCCTTGTTGTCTTTCCAATGTTCACTTTCCCGCAAGGAATGTACAATCACACCCGTAGTTGTACACGTAATGACTCCTTTTATTGGGATCTTTTTGCCTGATCTAGGATGCTTAAAATCATGGCATTTATATGTACTGTTACATTGAGCACATGCATTGCCCTCATAATTACCTGGGCGGATTGGAGCTAGTAAACCAGTGACATTAGTGGATTTCAGTGGGATCAGATCTGAATGAAACAACTGATCCTTCAGGTTTTTTTTGCATGAAAATACTACTTGTGGGGGATCAGAAAAAAGATTTTCCAATGATTTGTCAGTTTGAAGTATATTCCAATGTTTTCGTAAAATAGTTTTTATTTGATCTGTGCATTTTGAAAATCGAGTAATCAATGCTAGCGCATGTTTTTCTTACAAAGTTGGACCCATTGACTGTGAATGTATGAAATATCTAAGTTGCTAACTTAGTGAGCAACTACGCTTTTGGGAAACGCACCCCAGGTTATTATACCTTCTGATTTTTCCCACATCCAATGTGTCAACTACAAAAACCAACCGCTTATTTCCCCTCTCATACATCCCAGACCTCGACATGCGCTGCTGTTATGAGATAATCAACATTATTTGATCTGCTAGTGGTCATAATTGTTTGGCTCATGGGCGTAAATCACTATCATAGACACATGATGTGGATTTTTGCTTTAACATGGTCATCAGCACAATTATATTCATCTTCATTAACATTTTTCATGGGCACCATTACGATTACAAGTAATTTGCCTTTCCATCCATCTCTATCACTTTGATATACATGCTGCCACTAACTCTTCATTTTACAGTCCATTCATTCCTGCAGTCCAGCAGCCCCCTCCTCCTGTTCTTAGTTTGTAATTTATGTTGTTTTATGCAAATGCACTTGGCAAAGTTGAATGAAGTGATTAATTTAATTTAGGGATGGTAATGTCAATTTGCATTTATTTTCCTGCCATTACTCTGTCATAAATCACTCGTATTTGGTTGCGTTTTACCCACAAGAAGAATTTTGAACCCCAAAGATAAATGAGTCAACAAATAAAATAATCGTTAACAGTTTTTGAGGGTGTTCATTTTTCCAACTAATTTTATTGAATAACTCAAGATGCAAAAGTGACTTATAGCCAAACAATATCTAAACAATTGGAGGATAATTAGTATGTTATAGGAGATGTCATGATTTACAGTGCCTTTGCCTGTATCGGCATTGCTTTTATAAATGATGTGGGATGTAAAATAACTGGCAATGACTGCCCATGTACACATGCATACAGAGTCAGCTAAAGATCATTAAAAAATGACATTAACAAGCTACAATGTCAAGTCCAGTAACTCAGCACATGACTACAGAGGCTTAAGTGTATTTCCTGGCTTGTCCACTCATTTTCATGTCACAAAAAAAAAACATGCAGCATGTCATGCACTGAACAAATCTGATTCATTCTTTAGCCAACACTTGGCAGTGCCTAACTGCTGACGTGTACATATTAAAAAATAATTGAGCTGATATCTCTCACAGTAAGCCCCAACTGCTGTGATCAGGAGCAGGCTATTTCACCCCTGGTGTACAGGAATCTGTTTAATTTCCTGTTATGTTGTAACCATTATGATCTCACACCAGAAATAATGTACCACTCTATTATCTGTTTCCAGGACATTCCAGTGGTCTGTTGAGGTTTCTGCCCATATGACAGTGATCATATTAAATGGCTACCTCTGATATAAACCAATTTATGAAGATAGTCTGAGCCCATTTGCAAATAGCCACCTTATGCAATGGAGTCATCTTGGTTTAAGAAAAAGAGGAAAAAAATGCTGAATTATATCACAGAAAAAAATCATAAAACATAGATTTATGTTACATAGGAAGTCTTTTACACTAGAATCATGGTGGCAGTTTTCATCAGTAATGAGAGGCTGTGCACCCAGAGGCAGGCCTCTGTCTCTCGATTACAGCTATGAAGGTCAGCCGAAGCCTGGGGTACGTTATCAATAACCTCCTCAGGTTTGGGTTTTTTGCTCCCTGTTCACGCCATGTTTTTTTTTTCATCTGATTGCAAAGGCTTTTATGGTCATTCACCATAAAATAGTCCAGGGATACAGTAAAAGCTCCAACATTTTGCATGCCTATGCTACTTCATTTAATGAATTTCTCCAAGACTAAGTATTAAAAGATTGTTAAAAGATGAGAAAGACGACAACAAAAACCTCTTTTCCTCGCCTCCAGTCTTCATTTGCTGTCTTATCCTCTAAGTGCCTGGAACAGCCTTGCTCTCTCTTCTCCTAACTGGAGTTTTATGACGACCTCCGAATGGAAGATGCCAGAAAACTGCTGTTTCATGGGTGAAGTGGCAGCACAGGTCGTGACCTCGCGAGCACTTTTAATCTCACAAAACTCCCAAAGCTGGAGGCACCTTCAACAAAGGGGACATTGCCTAGTAAGGAAGAGGAATGAGCAGCACAGCTGTATTCAGTGGGTCCCGGTTAATTACAGGCCTGCTCTGAATGTGCGTATTTCAATTATTTTTTTCAGCAACCTTTCAACCTGAACTCATAGTGTGTAACCTGGAGAGAGCACTGTGCGCTGCTCATTCCAGTGCAGACTAAATTCTTAGCAAAAGAACTCATCTCCGTTATAAATACACGACCACTGAAAAGTTAGGAATCACTTGTCATTTAAGTTGTTATTGCTATTCTACACAGTAAAAGTGTTTATATAATAGTGCAAAAAAGAACTCGACAAAAAAAAAGTGATGTATTGTAAAATATATGTTTTATACAAAATATGTTTATTATTTAATTTTTTTGGCAGGGATGTGCTCAGGACTCAAGCACAGACAGTAGTATGAGGTTCAACAGTTTATTGGAGCCAAAATCAGGGTCAGATAGTCTGAGTCATACACCAGAGGTGGGATTGCAGTACAGAAGCGCGAATCACTGAGCGAGAATCAAGGTCAAAAATATGCAGAAATCCGATAACCGGCCAGGCAGAATGCAGTACAGAGAGGTTGGCAATATCCAAAATCAGACAAAGTCATAAGCAGAAGTGAACGATACACAAGAGGCGATCTAAGCATGTAAACAGTGAAACAGAGACAGTCAAGACACTGAAAAAGGCTTGTATTGTAAGTAAGAGTTCAGAAGCAGCCGAGACAAACTTGTGACAAACCGAGGAAAACAGAGGGACTAAATAGGGAAAGAGGTGATTAGGGAACCGAGGAACAGGGGGAGGGGGAGGCAGGAAAGAGGATAAAGGGGCGTGGCTACAAACAAGGTGATAGAATAATGAGGGAAACAGAACTGGGAGACAAGATAAGGGGAAAAGGGGAGAAACACAGACACGCGAAGACAGGGAAAAGGAGGGAAAAAAACGAAAGAACAAACCAAATGGAAAAGTTCATACACTATAAATATAATGCAAAAACCTAATATAATTAACAAAACTGACATGGTTAGTATTTCAGCTATTAGGGGGCAAAAAAATTAAATGATGCATAACACAGATACCTATTGTACTAATCTCATCATCGTATCCATCATGAGATTTAGTTCACTGCTTTACTAATTTTAGGCATTTGGGATACTGACTTTCCTCAGGTATCATTCGCAATGGATTTCTCTGCTTAATGAAATATTTCCCATGGGCGTCCCTTTGTAGAAGGGCAAACTTCGCAAACGTTATGATGATCTGACAGCACATGGGTTTTTTTGCTGTAGTAAATACAAACTTTTTTTAGTGGTAATATCTGTGCTTTCAATGCTCATATTGCATATCTGGTGTGGCCTGAACACATCATCTGTACTGCTCAATCTGATCTCGTCCTGTAAGTAAACAAAGTAATGCTCATCCAAGAGTGACATTACAGTCAACCAATGAATAGTGGCAGTGATATCTCTATGCTGGGCTTATTATGGCAGAGCTGCTATTCATTGGTAGACTGTTATGTCACTCTTGGACAAGCAATATTTTGTTGTTCACTCAACAACTCTCACTCGGCAATATCAGTATACATATATTAGCATATATATTGTGCATCAGTATAACAGAATCCCATTATGAGTGTGATGAATGAAGTCAGCGTTGTATTGAATGTATGTACCTTCAATCCAAACATTTGCACAAGCATATAAAAAGCAGACAATCATAGTGTGTACACGCAAAGACCAATTCAGTGGTCACTCTCACTGAAAACTGACAACAACTTGTTTCTTGTACACATGTACGAGAGCTGTGTGCTCGCATGTTCAGCGTTACCTCTGTATATTCCTGCAGATAGATCTAAGACAGCCTGAAGTTTCATGCATGTCTATTGCTCCATCAAGCACAAAACCTGACACCGGAAGCCATTTTGCGAATCAGACAAAAATCAGTCTTTTTAAGGTAAAAAGATTCAAATTTTGCTTAGCATAAAAGGCAGAGGAAAAAAAACTAAATCTGCCAGGCTGTTCTGGATGACCTCTGCTCCGCTGAAAATGTTCTCGTTTCTAATAACGAGCATTAAATATTTGGCTCAAACTGTTCCTGTGATATTAGTCATAAATAATGTAGCCTTTTTTACCCCCTCAGTGCTGTTAATGCTTTGTTTTGAATTTCGGACCGTACCCTCTCATCACCCTTTTTAATCTAATACTGATAACTCGTGAATAATTGAATCATTTCTAATATAAATACAAATGAATAATTTTAATTGCTATGTGGGCACGAGTCAATTATCAGGTTAACAAGGCTCCCATTAGAGGGCATTATGTGTGACTGTGCTTTTCAAATGCGCTCAAGGCACTGTTATTGGTGTAGTACTTTTCATTTTCACTTACTTACACAAAAGCACACACACACTCACATGCTCACTCACACAGACAAGGACACACACGCAGAGACCACCACACACACCTTTTATAGATCAGGGCCCATATTCACAAAGAATCTTATCTTACTGCTAGGAGTACTCCTAAGTCACGCAAAAACATTTTATGTTGGAGTAAAATCTTAAAAGTTATTCACAAAGCCACTGAGAGCAACATTTAGTTAAGAAAACTGGTAACTCCTAGAATAGGAGTAGCTCTGAGATAGGTGGGAGTTTCATGCACGAGTCTTGGGACAATGAGCATTGTGATTGGTTGTTTGGTAGCAGGGCAGCCCATTGAAAACAAGAAGAGCACCGCCAACGGTGCATAATACGCCCGTCATAAACATGGATCAGGAAGTGGACAGACAACATGATACCAATATCCAACAGACAACAGCGGCATGTGAGCTTTGACCTTTGTCCATGACCTTGAACTTGGAGGGAGGGCCGTAAACATGGTACGCGACACTCCGCTCAGTGATAGTACATGTGTGTGTGAAATATCATGGATGTATCTGAAGCGGTTGAGAAGTTATGCTCCGGACAAGCCCCATCTGGGCCCCATGTGACCTTTGACCTTTGCCAGTGACCTTGACCTTGACCGGGTGAACAAAATCATGGTGCACGACACAGCGCCTTGTGATGGTGCAAGTGTATGTGAAGTATCACGAATGTAGCTCAAGCGGCTCAGGAGTTATGCCCCGGACAAGACATTGCTAACAGACAACAGATGGACGGACGGACGGACGGGGGTGATGACATAACACGTTCTGTCTTCTTAAGACGGGCGTATAAAAATATCCCACATACAACCCATGGAGGAAAAAATGAGAAAATAGTCCAAGTGCCTGGTTTGTCCCATAAAATAATGGCAGTTGCTACGGGTACGACGGTTTTCCAATGCATTTCAAAGTAAAGAGGTACGGCGGTCCCAATTTTAAACTCTGCCCTAACCCTAACCTTAACCTTAACACTGACCTTTAAAATAACTCCTCCCAATTACATTTTTCACAGCCGACTCTCAATCCTCTCAACAAGCTATCGTAGCAATGATAAGTGCTTTTTTCTAGATTCTGCGTAAAATAATAACATGTAGAGCACTTTTGAAAATGCACAATGCACGGTCTCTTCATATCACGCTCTAGGCGAATAAACGTACATAGGAAAGAGATCATTGTAAAAACGTTAATAGAGTTATTAATGAAACGCGTCATTTGCCCCAATAATTAGCAACTTATCACCCGATGAGAATGAGAATACGTTGCGATCATTTAAATGTCGAACCATTCAAGTTTGTTTGCCCTAAACTCTCATGGACGAAAGTTCAAAAAGGACGCGAAAGCCCAACTGGAGCCACGACCAGTTACTGCTGCTGGGCCAGTTGGTGCTGGAGCGAAAGCATGTAGCCTAATCAGAGGGAAATTAGGCTCGTGGGTGAACAGCAAATCCAAGCAATATGCGTGGGGTAATATCAGCCTACAGGTGATTGCTGCGTTATCCTCGGTGTCTCGGATGGCTGCTAGAAGTGGTGGTATGTGTCTGAGATCGCAGCCTATGGAAAGGCATACTAAGTTTGGTTTGTAATTTATAGCCTACAGTTTAAATATGCATACGAATTATGACATAATAGATCATATGATGATCTATTACAGGGCTGCCCAACCCTGTTCCTGGAGAGCTACCATCCTGTAGGTTTCTGCTCCAACCCTAATTCAACACACCTGATTCAGCTCATCAGCAGCTCGTCAAGATCTGTAACTGGGAAAGCAGGTGTGGTTTGCTTTGGTTGGAGTGATAACCTTCAGGATGGTAGCTCTCCAGGAACAGGGTTGGGCAGCCCTGATATATTAAATGTAACCCTCGCTCAATAGCGTAATAAAATTAAATTAATTTAATAAATTATTCATGCATTGCAGGAGGAGGTACAGCACCAAAGCCACTGTCCCCAAGCAAGTGGCATTCCACAGGCACATAATGCCTGTCAAAAAACTGGCACAAGCTGCTTCCCATTAAAATGCGAGAGTCGTGCGTGAATCCTATCCATTTGGCAACAATGTCCAAAATTTTTTATTCAGCATCAAATAGCCTACTACCTGGGTGTTGACGGAACAAACTTTTTTTCTGTTTACAAATACTTCTTCATCTTTGGTCGGAGAAATAATTCGAATATGGGTCCCGTCAATAGCGCCGATGATACCGGGCATACCTGAGATGTGCAAGAATTAAAGTTTGATTCTTTGTTGTTGGCGAATGTCCATTGGAAACCGAATAAACTGTTGGATGATATGGGGTTCACAGAGCACATTGGTTGTTTGTTGAATTGAGTGACTGACAGATGATTGAGAAATCCCTAAATTGTCCGCATTACAAAGTTGCATTTTTCTGGTGGCCAAGTAACGAAGTGTTGCCAAACATTTTATTTTGGGGCTTATTGGGTTGTTTCTCATGGTTGGAGACATAATTCTCTCCATCACCAAGTCAACAATAAATATAATCCTTTCACAGTCGATCCGATAGTTTTTCAACAACTGCGCATCATTCAGAATTTCTAAGTCAGTCCGTCTTTCAACAGCAGCAGCCATTTCCCGATTCTTTGTGAATAGGTTTTATTGAGTTAGGAGTCCTCTTGACTACCTTTAAGCTCCCCCAGACTTAGGTGCTACTTTAAGGTCTAAAATGCTTTGTGAATAACACTTAGTAAAAATAATTAGGAGTCCTAAATTTACGACTTACACGCCCATTTTTTTAAGAGTTCCTCCTAAATCCAGCAGTTAGGACCTACTTTTAGTGCTAAGATGCTTTGTGAATACGGGCCCAGAACTATAGCTGTCTGTTGTTGTGTCAATTCAGACAATGTACCATGAATCTGTTCTGTGAAATTGCTCTGGGAGTGAATTTTCTTTCAATTTCACCACTGAAAGGAAAGTCTTTCCTATGGTCTTTTAAATCAAATGTTTCATCTCTGGTTCTTCGATGGTTTTCAGGAGCCAAACCTCACCATCTTTTTGCTGATATTTGCGTACTTTAAACATTCTCCTTTGGTTCCTTCAATAAAATCCATAAAGATCAGAACTGTCTACAGTTAATATGATTACACAGCTGTGTACGTATGTTAATTAACTGTGTAATGTGAATATAGGCCACTAGATGGCAGTATTTACCTTTTTTTTGTTAAGCTCAGACTGGAGTCATGTTTGGACATGTTTCCAGACATGTCTGGGGCAAGTCCCCGAAAATTAAAAAAAAGAGGTCTAAATGTGGGTGGGGTCTGCAAAAGAGTATATAAGGAAAAGAATTGAGACAGTAATGGAGTAGGAGAAATTGCAAGAAGAAGGATACGTGTGACCAGACCTGTCATTTCTGTTCAAGACCTGTGTAGTTTCTTTTGTGGATTTCTTTGCCTGTGTTTGAGCATTTTCTTCATCCAGGACATCACCAAGCCACCCCACCAAGAAGGGACTGTAATTATTTCTGTTTTTTTTTCTTATTTATCAATCTTGGTCTTTAGTTGTAGGTTGTTATTAGTCTTTGTCTTTGTTAAAAATTAA
Source organism: Gymnothorax reevesii (assembly GCA_029721435.1). NCBI lineage: Eukaryota > Metazoa > Chordata > Actinopteri > Anguilliformes > Muraenidae > Gymnothorax > Gymnothorax reevesii. The sequence continues at coordinate 21,588,176 of CM056574.1, read as the reverse complement.
ATGTGTTTTAGTTGTTGAAACTGTGTTTGTCGTCCCTTGCTGTTGCTGTTGTGTTATAAATGTAATAACAAATTGGGGCCATAACAAATTGGGGGCTCGTCCGGGATAGACCATTGTGTGAGTAATTTATTGAAAATCTAACATTCCAAATTGTGAAATTGTTTTTGTGAATTTTCCTAGATATATATTGACAACAGCAATGGATGATTTCTTGGCATCACCAACCGTAGGGGTTTTGAAGTCTTTTAAAAAGACAGAACTGCTAGAAATTTGCAGACAGTTGGAGTTGACAGAGGTAAAACCAGCCATGCGAAAAGCAAGACTGGCTAGAGAGATAGTTGAATATTACATTGATGAAAATGTGTTTGCACCAGGAGATCTGGAACAGTTTCCAGTGGAAAATCCAAATATAGAAATGGAACTTAAATTAAAAATGCTAGAGATTGAAAGGGAGGAAAGAGAAAAAGAAAGGGAATTTGAGAGGGAAGAAAAAGAAAAACAAAGGCAGTTTGAGTTAGAAAAATTAGCAAGAGAAGAAAAACAAAGAGAATTTGAGTTAGAAAAATTTGCAAGACAGAGAGATTTTGAATTAGAGAAATTCGATAGAGAAGAAAGACTCCAAATGGAGCAACTAAAAATAAAAATTCAAACTGAAAATAAATTTCGGGCTAGCCAGGAGGTAAAACTGGTGCCTCCATTTTCGGAAAAGGATGTTGACAACTATTTCCAGTGTTTTGAAAAGGTAGCAAAGAGTTGCCAGTGGCCAAAGGAACACTGGCCTCTGATGTTGCAAACTGTCCTCAAGGGTAAAGCTCAACAAGCCTATTCGGCTTTGTCTGCAGATGATTCCTCTGATTATGAGGTTGTCAAAAAGGTTATTATGAGAGCTTATGAGTTGGTTCCAGAGGCTTACCGACAGAAATTCAGAGGTCTGAAGAAATCTGAAAATCAGACTTATGTTGAATTTGCTAATGAGAAGCAGGTTTGCTTTGAGCGCTGGTGTACTTCTATGGAGGTCAAGGATGATTTCAACTCACTAAAAGAGATGGTGTTAGTTGAAGAATTCAAGAACTGTGTTAAGGATGATCTTAAGACCTACCTTAATGAGAAGCAAGCACTGAACTTGCAATCAGCTGCCAAATTTGCAGATGAATATGTTCTCACTCATAAGTCCAAATTTCAGTCTAGCAGTAACAATAAATGGTCCCAATTTCAGAAAAAGGGTTACGGTGATACCCAAGATTCCTCACCCAAAGACAAAGACAAATCTGGTGATGGTGCTCAGAAATCCAGTAACAGGTCTGATCAAAGTGTGAAAGCTGACAGTGACAGAAGTGGTCTAGTTTGCAGTTATTGCAAGAAATCTGGTCATGTTACAACTAACTGTTGGTTCCTTAAAGCTAAGAAAGAAAAAGAAAAGGATACCAAACCAAATGCCTTTGTGAAAACAAGGTTAGAAACCCCTGTAGTGGATAACCAATCTGCTAAATTACCTGCTTCTTGTGGGGCTAAAAAGCCTAATACAGCTGACTTTGTGAGGGAGGAATTTCTTCCATTTGTGTCAGAGGGATTTGTGGCTCTGAATGAGCATACTACTCCTGTCCCCATATATATCCTAAGGGATACCGGAGCTTCTCAGTCACTTTTGTTGATGGACTCCTTGGAGTTACGTGATGAGACCGCTTCAGGGGATTTCATACTTGTACAAGGTATTGAAGGGAGGACTGTATCTGTACCCCTGCGCTCTATATTCTTGAAGTCAGATTTAGTTACAGGACAGGTAAAGGTGGGACTTATGTCAAGTCTACCTATAAAGGGTGTTTCTCTGTTGCTAGGCAATGACCTGGCTGGGGGCAAAGTAGTTCCCCCTGTACATCTTACTTCACAGCCGAGCACTGAAAATGGGGATGAGGACCCATCTCTGTATCCTTCTTGCGCAGTGACTCGTGCTATGGCCAAGAAGGCTAAAGAAGATGATGTTGTGGTGCCGTCCAGTACATTGAATAGTCAGGACTCAGGTGGTTCGCCTCATGACTCTGATTGGCCTACTATGGTTTCTCCGTTTGAGGACTTATCAGATACTTTTATCAGTTCTCTATTCAGCCAGCCGGATGGGTCTGGTGATTCTGATGTGTCTGGAGACTTGTCTCTGTCCAGAAAGCGGTTGATTGAGGAGCAAACTAATGATCCTGAAATTGGTGTACTAAAGAGGAGAGCCCTTCCTGAAAAAGAAATAGATGCAGTTCCAGTTGGGTATTATCTCAAGGATGGTGTGTTGATGCGGAAGTGGCGCCCTCCTGATATCCCTGCCAATGCAGATTGGGCAGTGGTCAGGCAAATTGTTGTTCCGAAGGTCTATAGGAATGAGATCTTAACAATGGCTCATAGTTTACCTTTAGGAGGTCATCTTGGTGTTAACAAGACTGTTGATAAGATCATGAAACACTTCTTTTGGCCTGGGCTTCGGAAAGACGTTTCCAACTTTTGCAAAACCTGTCACACTTGTCAGGTAGTTGGAAAACACCAGTTAGACCCACCTGTAGCTCCATTGCAGCCTATCCCAGCATTTGGGGAGCCATTCTCTAGGGTCATTGTTGATTGCGTTGGTCCATTACCCAAGACTAGATCTGGAAATCAGTACTTGTTGACAATCATGTGTGCATCTACCAGATTCCCTGAAGCCATACCTCTACGTAACATCAAGGCAGCTGCAATCTCGAAGGCTTTGATAAAGTTCTTCACGTTGTTTGGCCTTCCCAGGGAAATTCAGTCAGACCAGGGTAGCAATTTCACTTCAGGATTGTTTCAGCAGGTTGTGTATGAACTAGGTGCAAAGCAGATTCTTTCTAGTGCCTATCATCCAGAAAGTCAGGGTGCCTTAGAGCGGTTTCATTCCACTCTCAAGACAATGATGAAAACTTATTGTTATGACCATGAGAAAGACTGGGATGAAGGGGTTCATTTGCTGTTGTTTGCAGCTAGAGAAGCAGTGCAGGAGTCTACTGGATTCAGTCCATTTGAGCTAGTGTTTGGTCATGAAGTGAGAGGACCTTTGCTATTATTGAGTGAACAATGGCAAGAGAAAGAGCCGCATATCAGTCTGTTAGACTATGTTGGCAAGTTCAAGGAAAGATTGCGTGCAGCTTGTGACCTTGCCAAAGAGAACTTGAAATCAAGTCAGGGAAAAATGAAAACTTGGTATGATCATAAGGCTAGAAGCCGTGAGTTTAAACCAGGAGAAAAGGTCCTTGTGTTGTTTCCCTTGCGGTCCGATCCATTGCAGGCTAGATTTCATGGTCCTTATGAGGTTCTGACAAAACTCAATGATCTCAATTGCATTGTGAAGACTCCAGATAGGAGAAAGCCAAAACAGTTGTGTCATATTAACATGCTGAAGCCTTATCATGACAGAAGTGCTAGGGTTGCAGCTGTCACTTCGGATTCTCCAATGGTCGAAACGTGTGAAGATGAGGGGGAGTTTCAAGATGATGAACCAAGAATTAAAGCTGAAGTTCTTTCATGTAAATTGTCAAACACTGAAGTGTTGCAGGGTCTTGATGTGGAGCTCCAGCGCTTGGAGCCCTCACAGAGAGATCAGTTTGAGGGGTTGATCAAGAGATATGAGGATTTGTTTCCTGATGTTCCGAGGAGAGTTACTGTGGCCTCTCATGATGTGGATGTTGGTGATGCCAAACCAATAAAACAGCATCCATACCGGATGAATCCTGAAAAGAGAAAGATTGCTGAGAAAGAGGTTGAGTACATGTTAAAACATGATATTATCAGACCCTCCAACTCCGATTGGAGTTCACCCTGTGTGCTAGTTCCAAAACCTGATGGAAGTACTAGATTCTGTACAGATTATCGCAAAGTCAATGCTGTAACTAGAACTGATGTGTTTCCAATACCTAGGATTGATGATTGTATTGATAGTGTAGGGCAAGCAAAGTTTCTGACCAAGATTGATTTATTGAAGGGTTATTGGTGTGCGCCTTTAACTGAGAGGGCCAAGAGCATCTCTGCTTTTGCCACACCATCTGGATTGTACCAGTATGAAGTCCTACCCTTTGGCATGAAAAATGCCCCAGCCACGTTCCAAAGGATAATACAGTCTACAATCGCCGGATTGCCACACACGGGTGCATACATCGATGACCTGATCACATGGAGTGACTCCTGGGAAGAACATCTAAAAGATGTAGAGACGTTGTTCCAGCGCCTGACCCAGGCTAACCTGACTGTTAACCTGAACAAGAGTGACTTTGGTTGTGCTACTGTCACCTATCTTGGCTACGTCATAGGCCAGGGTAAGGTGGCACCCATAAATGCTAAAGTCCAAGCCATCATGGACTTTCCAGTTCCTGACAACAAAAAAGCTTTGCGCCGCTTCCTTGGAATGATCGGGTACTACCGCAAGTTCTGCAAGAACTTTGCTGAGATTGCTCTCAGTCTAACTAACCAACTGAAGAAAGGCGTAAAGTTCACCTGGGATGATGCATGCCAGAGAGCCTTCGATCACCTGAAGTCTCTGCTGTGTCACTTCCCCGTGCTCAAATCTCCTGACTTCAACAAACCGTTCTCCATCGCGGTCGATGCTAGCGACCAAGCTTGTGGATCTGTGCTCCTACAGAGAAGTGACTCTGATGACATTGAGCATCCCGTGGCATACTTCTCCAGGAAGTTCAATCGCCACCAAAGGAACTATTCCACAATAGAGAAGGAACTGTTGGCTCTCGTCCTTTCTTTACAACACTTTGAGGTTTATGTTTGTACAGGGGAAAAGCCAATGATTGTGTACACTGACCACAATCCGTTAATGTTTTTGAGTAAGATGAAAAACAAGAATCGGAGATTGTTGAATTGGAGTTTGATTTTACAGGAGTTTGACTTGGAAATTAAGCATGTGAAGGGTACAGACAATGTAATTGCTGATTGCTTATCCCGTGTTTGAATGTGTATATATATATCATGTGTTTGAATATTGTATGATATGTATATATAGACAAGTGTTCACTTAACCATTTTGTATTGAAAAGAAAAATTTTGCCTTTGTGAGTCAAAATTTTTCCCTTTTGGAATGGAGGTGTAATGTGAATATAGGCCACTAGATGGCAGTATTTACCTTTTTTTTGTTAAGCTCAGACTGGAGTCATGTTTGGACATGTTTCCAGACATGTCTGGGGCAAGTCCCCGAAAATTAAAAAAAAGAGGTCTAAATGTGGGTGGGGTCTGCAAAAGAGTATATAAGGAAAAGAATTGAGACAGTAATGGAGTAGGAGAAATTGCAAGAAGAAGGATACGTGTGACCAGACCTGTCATTTCTGTTCAAGACCTGTGTAGTTTCTTTTGTGGATTTCTTTGCCTGTGTTTGAGCATTTTCTTCATCCAGGACATCACCAAGCCACCCCACCAAGAAGGGACTGTAATTATTTCTGTTTTTTTTTCTTATTTATCAATCTTGGTCTTTAGTTGTAGGTTGTTATTAGTCTTTGTCTTTGTTAAAAATTAAATGTGTTTTAGTTGTTGAAACTGTGTTTGTCGTCCCTTGCTGTTGCTGTTGTGTTATAAATGTAATAACAAATTGGGGCCATAACAACTGGCATTACCCCATGACCCAAAAGTTATTATTGGCATTAGCTCTCTGATGATGGATTGCATCTAGAATGTTGGCAACATCATTATTTTTTTAAATCAAAAAGAGTCTGTAAAGCATACATGATTGTTTTCAAATGAAATATTTTGGTGCTGGTGAAAGGGGCAATCATTTATTTATCAACCACCCTTTATCACTCACACACACACACACATACTTTTACAGTATAGATTTTAGTATGTGCTCAAGATCAGCAGTGCCCAGAGCCATGGTGAGCCAAGAGTATGTTTTCATTCCAACCAATCACTACTCTTGATGATAACACCAATTAGTTCCCTTATCTCTGTCTGAAGTTGAATTAATCAAAGAAATCAACAGATGTGATTGGTTGAAATGAAAACTTCATTGGCACATGGTCAGGCACCACTGCTCTTGATAAATATAACACACAATTAATGATGACATATGTATAAACAATGCAAGTCCACATTTGTTTTAAGACTGTTGGTTTCAGCAGTAGGTTCATTCCTGTCAGATAAACAACTAATTCAGTAAGCTGGCTAATCACAGAATTTGAAGGATAATGGATCATTCAGTGTGACATAAAACATGCAAATGGCTGAAAATGTCAGTTTTCAGAAATGGGCCACACTGTATTCCCCAACAGTGTTCTATACTCAATAAAATTGCAGAGCTGTACTCAAAGCTGCCATATTGTTCAGACACCACAAAAGTTTTAAGTTCAGTCAACTAGTTTCCCAGTTACTGATTAATTTGACTTGATTAGCTCTTCATATATGAGTAGAACTAACCCTAAAACGCATTTCTTTTAAGTGCAGATTGAAATTACGTCTGACGTAATAATTACGTGAAATTTCATTGGTCATAAGTAATAAGTTCGTATCAACATGGCAGAAAACAGAACATCCTACACAAACAAACATATTTTTCGGAAACTCCACTGAATAGTGAACTAGCCTATATTCAAATGTGGCTGTTGTAAATTGATACGCTTTGACATCGGCCACAACGCCTGCTGCGCACCCGGAGATAGGCGGCCAACAACCAACAACATTAGCCTGCAAACCGTGGCCTCTACATAAAGGTAAGTGAATGTGCTTTAATAACTTGGTCTTTGCCGAATTAATCCTGTCTTCCAATGGGGATACCTCAGTCAAAGGGTAGGCTATGTGAGAGAGACCCTCTGCGGTTTAACTGCTGCGTGTTTTTAGCGAGTTAACTAAAGTTGTCACAGCTGTCAGCCTGGGGGGTGGGGAACTATGCAGCAAGATAAGTGGGTTAGCGAGGTATGTCGAGCCTAAACCTATGCTTTTCATTGTCATGATGGTAACTTACGCTGCGAACCTAACCTTCAGGGCTCTTCGCTAATGCGACCAGAAATAACTCTGTGCGGCCCAGTGACGTGCGTTCAGAGGTTAGTCTGCCTCCCCTTTGGTTGATTAGCAATCAGACGAGCTTAGTAAGACTGTTCGCCAGAATGACGGGCCACTTTAAGTTTCCGTGGCGTTATTACTCAATACATCGAACCTCTAGTGCACAGCAGATTTGCGCGTACTTGCCTCCGGGAAGCCGAAGCAATGTCATCAACAAATATTGAAACAGTTCGACTTACAGAGTTCAGTGCTTGATCAATATAGGCTACAGTGTATTCGCCTATAAATATGCGCTTTACATCCCAACAGAACAAAAAAGCGGGCGTTTATTTTCAGTTTTCTTTCATAATCCGATTATCAAATGTTAAAACGATATACATAATTGCCGAGAATTTTTCCTAATTGATTATACTGATTTCCTTCCTTGCAGTCATGTATTGAAGCGTATACGTCAATGAATATTTGTCATTATCTCTTCTATCAGTGTACGGGCTTCCTAAAGGCTTGGTCTTAACTGTTTTGATTGTCAATCAGGCGCAGTTTGTGTGAACAGGTTCACAAATAATGCCGTGATAAAAGTTTGGGTCACTGCCCCACCTCACCGCACGTCTCTGGCTTCCTGTAAGCAAATATTCGCAAATCTGCAGTTTCGTGAGCATTTCAGGTTCGATTTACTGAGTAATAACGCCACGGACACATAAATTGGCCCGTCATTCTGCCGAATAGTCTTACTAAACTAGTTAATCGTCTGATTGCTAATGAAGCAAAGGGGGGAGGGAGGAGATTCTGCCTCAACAAACTAACCTCCGAACCCACGTCACTGTTCGCACAGTGTTAATTTTGGTCAACGGTCGCAATTTCGAGCCTTGAACCTGATCGGGAGCAGGTTATGTGCTGAGTTTCAGCTGTAATTAGCTATTCATGTGCTGCTTCATTATTTGGCTCCGCCTATGAAGTTGGCATCGCCTTTCTTGAACGATCCTGAGGATAGTGATGTGACATTTGAAACGAGGCACCGAAGTCTGTGTCGAGCCAAAAGGGGCGTGCCAGATGGAGCCCCGATTGGAGGCTTGCGTCGTTACCGTGAAAATCACGTGACTGATGACAAACGAGGCCTCGGTTTGTGGAGAGTACGTCATTGGCTCGTTCAACGTATCGCCTCCTCATAAATACGTTTCGAATCTGGCGCTGAACTGTGGGTGTTGTCGGCGTTTGTATAAGATGGAGAGGTGTAGTACGTTGGAGAGTTGTAGTGAGTCACATTATCTTCCCCATTGTTGGACATTGACGTGAGTATCAGTTATTTCGTTTTTTTTTCAATAATGTCACTCCCGTATTTGTTTTTTTAATAAAAATGATTTTTAAAAAAGCAAAGTATCGTGATTGTTTCATTGCGATTTTTATTATGAACAAATATCGCTACTTACCCATGCTATAGAAATATATCCATTGTTTATTGTTACTGCACACAAAATTTTTTCACGCATTTCCGCTCAGGTCATGGTACTGTTCATTGACTGTCATATGTTGTTTTGCCCAGCAGATGGCAGCATTCAATGTTTCATTGAGGCCTCGAGTACTGAACCTTTTGGTGAAGCAATGGGCTGGAAAGCCTCAGTGATTCATAAGGCTTCATTTGACCATCACTACCTGTGGACTTTTGTGCCCGGAACGTACGCAGTACTCTTTGGAGGGAGACTGGCATGACCTGTTCGCTTTTCTGGCGATATACTCTTTGTACACAACGGATTCTCAGCTGAGGGAATTCGTTGCTTATGCGATCTACTGGAGCCATATATTGACAATGAAGCAAAGAGAGCCACTTACAGTTGCAGGAACAGTATGCATTACGTTGCATTTTTTTTTTTTTTTGCCACGGGAACCGTCAACATCCAGGTGGTGATGCAGAAAATCTGAGCAAGAATATTGTTTGCCGCGCTATACATTTTATATACATTTCATGCAGTTTAAATAATTTAAACAATTTCGAAAGCAAAGCAGCATAGGGCGTACCACTTTGAAAAATGTTCTCATGCTTTGTTTTTACTTGCTGCCATGTCCTCTTGACAGTGCTGGTACGTCAACTATTAAAGCGTATTCAACTATTTAATAGTATTTTATGTCACAGGAATACTGTAAATTTGTAATGGTGCAACTGCTTAGGGTTAGTGGTTGGATACAATTTTATTAAAATCATGCCGTATAAAAGAAAAGCAATGGAAAAATACTTTAAACCAAAAACGGAGAAATTAGTAAAACGGAGTTTACTATTAGTATTTATCTGTCAGATTGAATATTATCTATAATTTTACTTTGTTTCATTTGGCTGAGAAAATAAAGTGATTTCCACTAGTCCTTCTACAGAGGACTCGCACTTTTAGACAGTTAGAAATTTTCTGCCAGAATCCCTCTCTGGCCTTATTACAACCAATAAGAATAAATCGAGCGCTGACTGCAATAAAGTTATGTCCAAGATATAACATCTGGACATGCCTGTTTATTGAAGTCAGCCCTCGAAATATACTAAAATAAATCTCAGTTACAATTTCCAAATTGTCTATCCGGGTAAGTGCATGCATAAATGTGCAGTCTTTCAAGTGCCCAACCAATCAGTATAAAACTTCATGTCTCCCATGAAGCCGCTGGGGCGCCCCCTGATGCCGCTTGGAAAGCCCCTTAATTGAGAGCGCTCACTGCGTAAAAAAGCACAAAGCCGAGGTTGACATAGAAAGATTAGAAGCACCGTTGTAATGCCAATTATCTCTGATTGCGCGTTTTCCAATTATCGTAACTGGCAACTGAAGACATGGTTTCTCTCCATATGCGATCTAACAGCAATGAAATCGTGGGGTAAATTCAGTACAGAAAGGGGCTACTTGCGTGAGGGTCGACAGGTTTGCAATTTTGAATAACATTGATTTAAATACAGCATATACGCGTCCAGATGAATGATTGCCGTCTTACTTAATCGGAGAGAACAAGCAGCACCTGTTATGTATGGAGTGCTCTCGGAGTGAATCTTCTCAGTTCTCAGTCATTTTCATAATTAACAAAAGGTTTACTCCGAGAGCACTCCACATATCAAAATTGTTACAGATTGAGTGTAGGTTTGCATTGGAGACATATAGGAAATCATGTATGAACTTTCATTTGGTGACCTTCATATTGACCTTGAAGGAATAGAGAAAATTCAATGACCTCTGTCACTGAAACGGTCACAGATGGAGCCTAGGTGTGTGTAACTGACATCTAGGAAGTTGCATATGAACTTTCATTTGGTGACATTCAACTTGATTGTCAGTGACCTTTGAGGGTCAAACTCGGCAGTGAAATTACCCTGACTTTTATTACCAAAATGGTCACAGATGGAGCCAAGGTTTGAATGGAGATATTTAGAAAGTCGTATATGAAATCCATTTGCTGACCACAACTTGACATTCTGTGACCTTTAAAGTTCACAATTGACATATTGAATATATATTGACATATTATAATGACTTGTATCACCAAAATTGCTTCAGAGCTTAGGATTGTATTACAGAAGGTCTTATAAATGTATGTGAACTTTTATTTAGTGACCTTGACATTGATTCAAACGTCAAACTTCACATGAAATTTTCATAACTCATCGGCGTAAGACTGCTTGCCGGTAAGCTACAGGACCCTTGGTCCTATTTTTTGCTTTTTATGTATGTTGGCCTATTTGTTTTTGGATCAAGAGTATTATTACCTTTGTTGAAGAGGTGGTGACATATTATTTCTTTGATTTTCTGTATTGACCCCATTGCTGGGGATGTTGTTCTGTTAGTATTCAAATGGAATGAAATAAGATGTATTTTTTCTACTATGTCAGTATGCAAAACCTGCAAAGAATGAATGAGCTGTTTTAAGAGGTCATGTAATAATTTTGACAAAGTGGATTCTTTCCTTTGTTTAAGAGGATGTGTTTTTTTTCCTTTACAATTTTTATTTCAGAATGAGAGTATTTGAAATAGAACTGTGATATCTGTGAATAAGTGTGTTTTTGTCATACTTATGTTTCTTAATGCTATTTTTTTTTTTACTATTGACATGATAGAACATGTATTGTTTTGGAATATGTCAGTACAAATAATGAATGTGACATATTTAAAGATGTCAATTATTTTGAGTATGACACTTGACCCCTTGTTCAAGAGAGTGACTTTTCCTATGTTTTTTTCTACTGAGAATTTGAAATGTACAATTGTGATATCAGGATTTTTAAAAAATTATGATTTTTTTTTTTTTTTACCTGACTCTGTTTACCGAACCTTTTCTTATTGAAATGGGTCCTTTTAGTTGGCACATGCATGGCATGTCTTAGATGTAAATAAATGGAATCTGCAGTGAAATTGTCTGTGGAATAGTTTTTTTATTTGAATCATATAAATGAAGTATATTTGATTTTGAGGCAAATAGTAAACATAAACAGTCAATAGAATGTGTTTCAATAGAGTTAAGTCAACTTAAAAATATAAGAGGCTGAATTGACAACTTTTAGGTCTGAGAAATTGCATGAGACATGTTGATTACATGAGTATATTATTAGGAGGGATAACTTAAAAAATTCAACTCCGTTTGCAGTGTCAATTTTGTCAATTTTAAGAATGCTTTCAAAGTGATCAGGTTCATTTAACTTATCCAAAATTAAAGTAGTGATTACTTGAAATATTTGTTTGTCAAATTATTATGTTTCAGTTCATCAACTTCCTCAAAAAAAATGAGTGTGAATCACTGGTCTAACTTAGATTAGTAATTACTTAAAATGTTTATTTGTTGAAATTATTTGCTTTAATGTCATTCATTTTCCCAAAGATTTAGAGTCTAAAGAACTTGTCTGACTAATGTAGTATTTACTTAGAAAATCTATTTCTCACATTATTCTTTTTAATTTTGTCCTTTCCCTTTAAGATTTTGAGCATTAATAAAGTCTCATTATGAGTAATAATTACTTAAAATATTCTTTAACATAGCTAAATATTATGAGGTAATCAGTTTCATCAAATATTTTGAGTTCATTGAACCTGTTGGGGTTTACAGTGCAGAGTAACAACACAATAGTCTCTTGAGCATTTTTTAAGGCGGAATGAGTTCAATGATGAACAACAATTCTATAACCACCTGGTCTGTACATTCAAGCTAAAAGTTATTCATAAATTCTGAGGCGAGTCAATGGCCCATTTCAGAACATTGCTACCCACATATTGGAAAATTGAAATTGGATATGCATTGTGCTTGAATGTTGAAAAATCTCAGTGGTACATTGCCTATTTCACTGTAGAGTCTGAGTATTTTTTTTTCTGAGTGGGTGCTTTTTTCCATTTTGTTATTATCAATAAATAATATGGTCTGTTTTTTATCTTGGCATCTAGTTTTAGGGCAACAAAAGTTTTTGGAGTGTAGTTCAAACATTTTTAGCAGGAAGGTAAGCCTAACAATCTGAAGTCAAAATAAAGAATATTGGAAGTTTTTCACAGTCAAATAAGAGATACTTTTTTCTGATGACCTTCCATTCAATTCAATTAAATTCAACGTCAAAACAGACAGCTAAATCTAATTCAGCAAAAACTGTTTTAATTTCTCATGCGTATATAACATTGAACTGCATTAAATCACCCTCAGCCCAAAGGACTTGCTTGTAACTGAGGTTTTACAATTTATTTGGGTACAGGAGTCACCCAAAGTAAACAGCATGGGAATTATTTCTTTTGGGCAGATTTTAAAGACGCTGGTTGATTGAATCCAGGGTATTGACTAGAATGTTAATGTATAGCTTGAAATACAAGAGAAAAATGCACCCAAACATGTAATAAATGGTATGTATTCACGGTACGGGAAATACAAGGAGTCTCCAGTAGAAAGAAGAGACTAACTCACTCAGAAACCTATAATGGTAAAAGAGAATGTTAAATGCAGCCATACACTGCAAAACTTGATCACCCCATTAAGTTATCTGTTCTTATTTCTTCTCTTTAACTCCACTTGTCATGACAATTTTTAGATAATGAACTCGAGCTCATAATTTTTTCCAAAGTTAAACATTATGTTATCCATTGTCTTGACTAATTGTGAGTTTAAACAAAACGTATCTTCAAGGGGAATTAATTCATATTTAGTTGAGTTACCTCACATTTTTAAGGCAGCTGATGAACTTTTGTTTTCAGCAACCAGCTTGAAATGTATTACAGTGTATTTACTCACTATGTGCCAACTACTATGGGTCATAAAACAATCAGAGCAACACTGCGATCAACCTCAAAGAAAGCAGTCTGGAGAATAAGAATTAGCATACAGTATGTTTATAGGCACATCGCCCTTAAAACTTAGGGTTTAGTACACAAGCACCCCTGGTATCCATATTGTTTGCTCTGCAAAAAGAGCATCTGACCCCTGCAAGTCAGTCAATGCTCTCTAATAGATTTTGGCTCGTATTTCAGGTTTTGTTCTCTATTTGTGATACAGTCCATGGCCTTGGCATTTTCCGCCTGCGTAATCTCACTGAACTGTAACCTCCCTGGCACATTCAAATTCAACAAGTCCTGGTTTCTTGGCAATATGGTTTGGGGTGAGGGTGAGACTTTTCTGTGCTGGTCTCAGGAACAGCACATCATATCAGTGAATTTACCAGCCAGAAGCAAGTAAGGCCCAGTGCAGCACTAACAGATGTCTGGGAATCAATGAATGTCAAATAAAACTGACTCAGGGAGAGCAGATGTTTGGACAGAAATGGCAGGATGAGAATTTGTGAGCTTCTTATCTAATTGTATTTATTATGATTTTATATGATACAGATAAAGTTTTGCCCAGTCTAGTATACCATTATTTAGCCTATGGGACCCCATAGAGTTACTTTAAATGAAGTCACTGACCTTCTAATTTATTATTATTGTTAATAATAATAATAATTTTCATTTGGTTTATTAGTGACTGTGATCAATTATCAGTAAACATATCTCCTGGTTGATGTTATCTTAGCTACGATCCAAAGCTCTAACAAATTGAGTCGCTCTCTTTAAACTTCAGCAATGAAAACAAAGTGAGTGTTCCATGAAAAATAAACATCCTTAGCTTGCATTATATGCCAGACTGTAAAAAATGAAGACAGCAACAAAAGATTCCCGAAACAAAAATACTATCGTCTCTCTTTCAGGCTTTTAGAGGAACACATAACAAGCTTCATTAGCATACACATAGTCTGAGACATTATTAGTGAAAATCAGCAGCTGACATGTTTTACATATCTGATAAATGAGGCGGTGAATAATGGATAATATTTGTCTTTGTCAGAGATTATTTGAACACTTGGCCAAGCAATAAGGATTCTTTTGATTCTAATGACTTTTGCGGAATTTAAAACTAAAAAAAGTTGCTTTTTTCATAAGTGTTTTCTTGGTCTAGATAATTACAAGTCATTTGACAAAGTCATTTTTAATATTGACTCTACAATTTTTATGCCCCCGTAAACGAAGTTTCGGGGGCATATAGTTTTTCACCTGTCAGTCTGTCTGTCTGTCTGTCCGCACTTTGCCATGGCTATAACTTTTGATCGGCTCATGATAGGACTTCGATACTTGGCATATGCATTGCTTGTGAGAAGGAATTTCAGATGGGGTCATGACTTTTGACCTTGTGACCTTGACCTTGGATCATGACCTTTGGTGACAAAAACTTTAACATGGGCCATAACTTGTCATTAGCTGTAGTAATAGGCATTTGATACCTGCCATATGTATTCCAAAATAGTTGGACCAAAGTGTAAAATGCGAATAAAATCACAAATCACTTTCAAATCACACCAGCCAGTATTTTATTCACAGTACAACAGAAATAACATTGCAAATGTTGAAACTGAGAAATTTCCTTTTCTTTTTAACACAGGGTGGAGGCATCTGGGCATTGAGGAGTTTCTTTGGTTTAACCATTAGAATTCGATCCCAATCTTGTTTAATTCAGGCTTCCAGCTGCACACGGACTCTTCTCCTATGAAGCCATGCTGTTGTAATAGCTACAATATGTGGTTTTGCATTGTCCTGCTGAAATACACAAGGCTTTCCCTGGAAAACATGTCATCTGGAGAGAAGCATAAATTGCTCTAAAACCTTTATATACCTTTCAGCATTCATGATGCTTTTTAAAACATGCAAGTGTCCCAAGCCATATGCATTAATGCATCCCCATACCATCAGAGATGCTGGCTTTTGAACCGCCCGCTGATAACAGAAGAGGTCTTTATCCTCTTCAGCCCGGAGGACACGACGCCCATGATTTCCAACAAGAATGTGAAATTTGGACTCGTCTGACCACAGGACACTTTGCCACTTTGCTGCAGTCCGTTTTAAAAAAGCCTTGGCCCACAGAACAGGGCGGTGCTTCTGGGTCATGATCAACAATGGCTTCCTCTTTGCATGATAGAGTTTTTGGTGGCATCTGTGGATGGAACGGCGGACTGTGTTTACAGACAGTGGTTTCTTGAAGTATTCCTGGGCCCATTTAGCAATGTCAATGACAGAATCTTGCCGGTGAGTGATGCAGTGGCGTCTGAGGGCCCGAAGATCACAGGCATCCAGTAAAGGTCTTCGGCCTTGTCCTTCACGCACAAATATTTTTTGAGTGACTCTGAATCTTTTGATGATGTTATGCACTGTCGATGATGTGATCTTCAAAGCCTTTGTAATCTGACATTGAGGAACATTGTTTTTAAAGTATTCCACAATTTTTTTATGCAAGGCTTCACAGGTTGGAGAGCCTTTGGTCATCTTTAGGTCTGAGAGACTCAGCCTCTCTAAGACATCCCTTTTATAGCCAATCATGTTATAAACCTGATGCCAGTTAACCTAATTACTTGCTAAATATTCTTTCAGCTGATTCTATTACATAATAATTGCTTTTTCAGCCCTTTTAGCCTGTGTATCAACTGTTTTGAGACCGATTGCAACCAGAAAATTTGAAATAAGCTCATTTTGCGAATTAAAATGTAAAATGTCTCAGTTTCAACATCTGAAATGTTATCTATGGTCTATTGTAAATAACATATTGGCTCAGGTGATCTGAAAGTCATTGCATCACAATTTACACTTCATCCCAACTATTTCGGAATTGTATTTTCCTGTTCAATGCATATATTTATCTACCATCTTTGTCAATTATTTCTTTTCTGCCCTAAATATTGTTGAAAAGTAATCTTCAAAATATTATATTAACCTAAAATTTTGACAGTATTCAGGCCATAAATACAACTATTCCCATAATGCACAGTATGAGCAGTGTATCTCCATTAACTGATGTTTTTTAACCAGGGAAATGACCCTGAATAGCATATTGTAATTCAGAGTAAACACTCTGTAATTCATTTAGGTTACAGTTTGACCCAAAAAAAAAATGGACTAATAAGCTGACACCAATATGGCCGCCCCCATGTTTCACTCTGTAATATTTAATGTAGGTTTCCGCAAGATTTTTCTGTGTTGTTCTTAGAGACACCAGCAGTAACAAATGCATTTCAATTAATTCTACCCACTGAGTGTTACACTTGGGACTCGCATGGCAAGTGCACATTTGAGATCTCAGCAGTGGTAGAGGTGACATTATTCGCTAAAATTAGTGCATTCACGCCAAGAACCTGTGATGTCACCTTAATAGTTTCATAAGATGCATGAAGGCAATCTTTTCGTAGCTTGAAGCTTCAGTCTTTGTGATGAGGAGAGAAATATATTGGTTTCAGAGGGCCTGTGCGGAGTTCAACACTTCCTCTAAATTGTGCCCTTAACTGCACAATCAGTCTCTTCAGCGCAGCAATTTCCTTTGCTCCTAATGAGGATCCTAGTGGGTCTTCCTTCAGTAAAACACTTAAGTCCAGAGTAATTTCTGAATTCACTCTTAATCTGTGAAAAATGTATGGATATATTCCATTTCCAGATACGAAGTGAAAGACATTGGATACATCTGCAGTAATAATAATAATCCCTCCAGTGTTTAACCCTCTCCAGGCTCATGTTGCAAATTTGCAACGATAAATCAGTTGATGACTGATTATAAAATATGAAGACAACATGGGAAATGGTTTGATAAAGTTAGCCTTCCAGCTCAGTATTGCAAAAATACAATGTTAGTTCTACCAGCAGCCACTAGCGTATGAGAACTATTCTCCACGAATGAAAGATTTTTCAAATCTCAAAATAGTAAATTGGGCTGGAGAGGGATAACCCACCTATCCCTGCCCAGCAGCTGGGGTCTTTCCCAGAATGCAACTTGCCAGAGGCAGGATCACACCACGGGCAGGTTGCCAATCCTTTGTCGGCAAGAGACACTATTCATTGACACACTCATATCTACGCGAAACTTAGAGTCTCTAGCTACCCTGACATGCAAGTCTTTGTACCGTGGGAGAAAACCGGAGTACCCAGAGGAAACCGCCACAAACACGAAGAGAACATGCAAACTCAACACAAGAAGGCCCCAGATCAGATTCAAGCACATAACCTTCTCCCTGTGATACAGCACCCCAGTGCCAGTGTCTCACCAGAAACTACTACTGTTACTACCACAACTACTACGTCTGCTACAAGTACATCTACTACTCCTACCACTTATAATGTTGGAAGCTGTAGCATATGCTCTACGCCCAGAGGTATCCAAGGAGTTCGTTCAGTGGAACCTTTGTTAATCCGGCCACAGATAAGAATATGCCCCTAAAACTTCTCCCTGCTTTAGCGTCACTGAACCAATCACATCAGAAGTCCTGCATATGATGCAGGTGAGTAGGGAGGGACGTATCAACTGCTTGGTGCACAAAAGTGTTCAGTACATTTTTTGCTGTAAATGGTAAGTTGGATGCAAATTATATTTTTCACAGTGTTTCAAAGTTTTACATTGCTTTTCCTTGAAACTTAAAAAATGCCCTAAACCTTATTGTGCTCCAAGCAGTCGATATTTGTTTGTATTTATTGGCACTGAATGTTCCTTTTGCATTATCTCATCTGAATAAAACAATATATATTGTGTCTGCATACATTTTCATATGGATACATGTGTGTGTGTGTGTGTGCATTTTGGTGAGCATTGTGTCATGTCTCAGAGTTCATGGTCAGCTTTCCTCTCTAAACTTACCGGGGTGTTTTCACGAAGACCAGCCTAAAAACCTAACTTAGGATTCAGTCAACACCTTTCAGCATCAAAGCGGGCGCTAATGGTTTTTGTCATTCCTGAAGAAGGTCAATCTTCTGAACACTTGCCCCCGGATCTGCAAATGGAAACCCACATTAAAACTCCTCTATATGCATATTAAACACCCAGCTGATGAAAGCGAGAACAATAACCAATTTGCAAGTAGAAGCAAAATGTAAATTGATTATTTTTGTTTGAAGGAAACTGATGTATTACGCTTGAACTGTTTCCATTTTCATATCAGTCTCACTTGGTTTCAAAATAATATTTATCAGCGGTTTGGTTGAGGTTATCAAAATGCACTTTAATTACAACTGAACAAAAGCAGTGTTACTATGTGAAAAAAAATTTGTCAACTTGAATGGCTTGGCAGGTAATTGCAACTTCAGTTGCACATTCATAATTGGCACAACTTTTTAATCTCAGTAATTTGACTGCACTGCAATTTCTATATGCATTTTTTGGCAAATTCGCTATATAAGTTGAACCTATCTAACCCTCAAGCATTAATGCTTATACCGGGGAGGTAAAAGAATACAATCGGCCAGATATACTAATTGAATAAAGAGATAAAGAATGAGTGAATTAACATAATTCAGTTTAATTTAATTTTCAAAATTGATTCCTTTTTGAACACAGCTTATGGTATAGTTTTGCCAAAACCGTACTGGAACACACATAGAGCATTAAGACACAAGAGCGCCAGCAGTCATCCACAGGCAGAGATAAAAAGAGGTAATAAAACTGAGACCGAATAGATAAAATTTGAAAACAGCTACCTATAAATTAATTCTGCACATTACTTATGCATAATAAAAATTAAAGTGCCATCATTGTACCTGTTCTATTTTTATTGCATTTTTAGAACCAGTACCAGAGAATTTTTTGTCAAAAATAATAAATCGAGTGCTGACTGCAATAAACAGTTATGTCCAGACGTTATATATTGGACATAACTGTTTATTGCAGTCAGCCCTCGAAATAACCTTTTAAAACCCATAGATCATCTGAAATTGTTGATCTCTTTCACAGTGACGACCTGGGAAATCAAGAAAATGCAAGGAATCGTTTGACGTGTATAGGGAGTAAGATATTGGTTAAACATGAATGTATTTTTGGTATTTGACCCAGAGCTCTGATGAGAGGAAGCATGGCAGTGTAGTGCTTTTACCTTTAAAAGCAAGATAAATGTGAGTATGAATGTCATATGTCGATTTACATTCGTGCCAGGCTGATTGGATGCTCCAAATTGTGGCATGTGTTTGAGTGAATGCCGCCTGCATCCTGCATCGATTTGCCAACGGCTCAGAAAGCATTGCTCCCCGTCTTGGAGCAGTAATGACCACCAGGACCCGCGTTTGAACCCTGATCGTAACTGTCGGTAGTAGTTGGTAGCCCTTTCAGAGCAGCGCACAATTGGCTTCGCGCTGCAGGGAAATAAATTGGAAGGGACGGCTGGTTTGGAATGCTGAATTGCAGCATTGCTCATTGCTCAGGTGCCTCCTGTTGGTCAGCCAGCGCTTGTCATTAAAATTCAAAGCTTGTTCATGGTTGGGTATCCTCCGCCCTCGTGCTGAACTTGCGAAGTCTTGAGCTATGAGTGCAAACAGAAGCAGGGGCTGATAGGCGTGTTCTTCGGAGGAGAGCCGCGAACTGTTTCGCCCTCCCAAGATGGCTGCATAGGGTTGCATATGAGCAAACTTGTGTACATAGTCTGCGAATTGGGCAATACAGATTCAGGAAGGATTAGATATACCAAGTAAAAAAAAAAAAAGAAATGAAATGAAAGAAAGAATCGCTTCCTGTCTCCCATTGTATGCAGGGATAGGCTCCAGTCCCTGTGACCCCGAACAGGAATTATTGTGCTAGCTTACAGATTTATGAAAATGTCTACCATATATATTATCTCATCAGGGCACTTTCCACAACATTCTGGAGAACTGTGTCCACTCGGTCTGAGGCGGCTAGTGCTTGTTATAGGCAGAGCTGCAGCCTTCCAGCAGTGTTGTAAACAAACCCTGATGCTGCTAAGCTTAGGCTGGATTAGCCATGAGAAAAGTACAGAGTTTTCTCCATCTTCAGAGCATTTTTTGGACATCCAGTGAGGGAGTGATATACTAGACTGCTCAAAATTTTGAAATCACTGCAAAGTGAGACCATCCCGAATAACTTGATTTAGAGATACAATAAGAACAATACTTTAGTAATATTAATAAAATGACTAAAATTTGCCAAGCAGTGATTTCATCTCGCCGAGTGAGATTAAGCAGGAATCTCAAGAACACAGCGTAACTTCAATATTAACGGTTTGCTTCTGTAACTTATCAGTCTATATCAGATGCTGAGCAGATGACTGGTACATCATCCCGGAAATGTGATTTTAGCTATTGAAGCAACCCTGCATATTTCAGAAAGTATTCAACACCATGTTGTGCAACTAGCCAATGGACCATATTGAACGATCTTTCGTCATAAAATAATGGACTGGGACAATCACCCTATCCAACACAATAACAGCGCATACCTCCGAGTGAAGGGCAATGTTTCATCATTATCCCATGAACGTTGTGGCAGACGACAGCTAATTAAGGGGAATAAAGCCTCATTTATAAAGTTTTTAAAAAACAAAAATGACACATTTTTGTATTTCACCACGTTTACTTACTATTTATGTTTGCATTATGCCTTATCCTTGAGTTCCCCTTTAGTGGATCTATTAGCATTTATAAGGCATTATTATATGACGTGAAGACGAGCTCTCTCCTCATTGGTGAGGGTGAGCACCGCTGGTAACGAAAACAGTGATATTCTCAATGCAAAATTGCACGGAAGGTGAATATAACAACCTGACAACCTTGATCTAAAAAAATATTAAGTTGCTGACAGTCCATATTTTGCGTCACCCTTCTCTTACTTTATATTTTCAATGAGGGACATATCATAAAACAGTCATTGATTAGTTTTGGTGATATCTCTGTTTTATCTTTTAACGTGTTCAAAATAAAGAATTTCACAATTTCACAATTTCATTTATCGGTGAATCCAATTATTTTTTCACCTTGGACAAGTCATATTAATTTGTCAAAGGTGGCTAAATCATTTGTTTCACCTAAAGTGAAGTCAATAATTGTATAATATTAACCTCTTATAGTCTTGTTACTGTAATCAAACATCTTATTAATATTGTTAAATGGTTTCTACACTGTTAATTCTGAGCAATTATAAGAAACTTATTATCTCACAAACCAAGAATAAAGGTGTTCTACTCGATTATTATCAGTCATTATGAAGTCTTATGAATGTTAATAAGTACCTTATTAAGGTTCACAAGGTATTATAACTTGATAACAAGTTTATAGTTAGTGCTTATAAAGGTCCTAATAAATAAGCATAATTATGTTAGTTATGATTTTAATTAACACTCACATAGTCTTATTAATGTGAATAAACATGTGATTAATCTTAATTACCTGTCTGTAAATGTTAAGTAACTTGCTACGAGCGTCTTATAAACCAACATACATCACAGAACACAAACTGGGTAAAGACAAAACGCAACACAAAGCTCAGACAGGGTAAAGACACACTACATTACAGAACACCAACAGGGTACAGATAAACCCATCAAAGTATGTGTCATTATACTGTAATAACAGTATAAAGACACATAAAATCACAGAACACCAACAGGCTGAAGATACACAACATCACAGCACACCATCAGGAACAAGATACGCTACTTAACAGAACATCAACACGGTAAAGATATAGTATATCAGAAGAACAACAGGGTAGAGAATCGTACATCACCGCACACTAACAGACTAAAGATACACTACTTCACAGAACACCACATCAGAGCTGAGCTCCGCCACCCCGGAGCTGAGCTTCCCCACCATAGTCAAATAAATAAATAATTCAATTCAAACTGGCAGTAGCGCCGGGGACTACAGATCATTCTCGCATGCAGTCTGCCTGGTTCTGTCATAAGCACCGAGATGCTCAACAAATCAGAGCGCAACATCACTCTCTACGGGCCCCGCCTTCTTTACCACGCAGCATCTACCGAGTCAGTCACACCAGTGTTATCATTTGAATGAGTGCATGAGCATCGATCCATGAACTAATCCGCCGGAGTTTGAAACGGCTTATAAGCCAAAGTAAGTGGATTAAGTTAAATTTACATTGATGGTAAAGTTTTGTAATATTCAACAATTCAAACAGGCCAATAAGAAGAATTTAAATTTAAAAATGGCTAGCTGCTTTGGATTATGTGCCTTGTGTAATGGCAAAACGTTAATGGTTATCCCAACTTAAAGGAGAATTCCGGTGTGAAATTGACTTGGGGTGTATTGAAGCATGATAACGAGTACTAACTTTTGTCGAATACCCCACGTCTGTACGCACGCAACATTTCGAAATATATGGCTTTTTAGCCGAAGCTCCCAACAGGCTTACAATGGTAGTGAACAGGGCATAGCGTTGCCATAGAAAAGAAATCGCTATTTTTTCATCATTAACAAGGCTCAAAGTAGCTCTGGAGCTTCGGCTAAGAAGCCATACATTTCGAAATGTTGCGTGCGTACAGACATGGGATATTCGACAAAAGGTAGTACTCTTTATCATACTTCAATACACCCCAAGTCAATTTCACACTAGAAAAAGCTGTCTAGACTACCTATGGCTGTGAGGTTTTACGAAATGAGCCAAGAGCGAGAACCAGATAGATGCAAAATGGAGGCTTTATTTCTGAACAGAGCTGGCAACAGTACAATGTCCACAATCCACAAGCAGAATCCAAAGGGCAAAATCCAAAACTGTAACCAGGGCACCAATAACAAAACTCAAGGTCAGGCAAAAATGGTTTGGTACACAGGCGTGGGTTTGGTGGAGAGGCAAACTCATTAGCCGTAAACAGTCCGAATCCAAATACCAGGGCAGCAAAAGACAATAGACGTGGTCGGGCAAAAATAGGTCAAAACTCACAAAGGCAATCAGATCCAAAAGGGCAAACCAAAAACAAGTGTCGGACAATCCAGTCAGAAATAAAATATCACAATGAGCAAGGCGAGGAACGTAGCACAAGACAAAGGAGTAAAGACGATCTGACAAGGAACTAAAAGTGCAGACACCTAATATACACATCCGGGGTGAACACATGACAAGGGAGCACAGGTGCGATCAATGAAACAATAATCAGGATTGACACATGAGGGTTTATCTAATTACATGAATCTGGCGAATGCCGAAACGCAGACAGGGATAACGAGACATTCCTATGAACGAATAAACGACTCCGGTTAAGGAGTACTAAAGTGTACAGTCTAAAGAAAAGGGAAAGCCTGAGATATAAGTGGAAACTGCAGTAGAGATAATTAGTGATAGGCAAGGAGGGCGGAGATACAGATTGGGCGAATGCTGAGAGATCGTTAGTCTATTAGTATGTGCAGCTATACAATCCCGAGTGCAAGTTAGTCCGTTAGTAAAAATATACAATGTTAATCTTGGTTAGTAATTAATCGAAAACAATAAACTGTTAGTATGGTTAGTGGATAGTAACAGAGAGAGGAAGGAAGAAAAACGAGATATGAAGAAAGATTGAAATCCCGGAAACCAGGAAATCACCCGAATGAGTGGCACGTCAGACAAGGGACCGTGGGCAAAGACCTACACAAGACAAGACAGGGTAAACGAAGTGCAGGACTAGAACTAAAAACAAGACTATGAAAGCATGGCAAGGCTATGAAAACATGGCAAGGCTGTGAAACATGGCAAGACTATAAAACATGGCAAAGACATAAATAATCACAAAACATGAAAAATAATAAAACATGAAATCAAACAACAAAACACAATACATAATCATGGGGATGGTCAGAGGCAGGCAGTGGTCACTGAAACACAAACAGCATACGTGGCATGGCCAGGCACAAAACTTAAACATGGAACTAGGGAAAGGCATGACCGAAATGCAGATTCACAACAATGGCTGTAGTGGCGAGATCGTTATGTTCATGAATATTTATTTAGCCGTTGGAAAACCGATTGTAAATGTTAATATCTGATAATTTCGTTGTTAAAGATGCAGGAGGATGAAGAAAAGAGAGGGCACAAAGGAAGAATCACTGATTATTTTCAAGGGTAAGGATTGATTTGAAAAAGATAGATCATCCAGTGGTAAAACCTTTGTTAGGTGCAAAATGAGATCTTTCATTTATACTGTGCTCCATTTCCATTTACTCTGACCCAGTGACATATATAGTGATTTTTACACCAGGGCAGAAATCCCAAATGGTTTTACCTTCATTATGATACCAAGATTATTCAAATTGACCAGGTTAGTCACAGAGATATACTCATTTCAAGTGGAATGCAATGAAATATGCAAAGAAATGGGTGTTGAAAAGAAGATCAGCTGATCATGTGGCCTGTCCGCAAAGAAGACGACCACAACATAGGTCAGAGCACAAATGTATATGGGAGCTTTTTTGCCTGCAACATGTGTGAGGGGTTGTGTGTTTGATGGTCTGCCCATGTGCGTGCCTCTGTTACCATGTGTCTGTACTGTAAGCCTGTGTCCTTACATAGCACTTCTCCACCAACTGATTTTCTAAGACACAGATTGCGCTTTGACAAAACTTTTCTGAAGAGAAATCAGAGTGTGATTTGAGGATGATTTAGATTGCTGCATTGTCATATCTTGTTGAGTTTGTCTTAATTTGAAATATATTTTCTCCTTGTGTAGCCTGTGTAGTTAGTTTTACTTCCTGTGTTTCCCCCGCCTTAGTTGATCTCCTCATGTGCTTCATCTGCCTCGTTTCACTCACCTGTGTGTCTATATGGGTTTGATTTTCACTTCAGTCTTTGCCCGAGTCTGTGTCAGGCTGTTAGTTTGCTGTGTTTCTCTGTGTTAGTTAGCCGTGTGAGATTGCTATGTGTGTATTTTGCCTGTTAATCAGGCCCGTATTTTTCTGTTGAGAATAAAGCCAATACAGTTTTTTGAAAACATTTACGTCATTTTCCCAACTGCGCCGCAAGACCGAATTTAGGGCTCCCCCACCTGTCAAACCCCACTTTAACCACTGTATTTGTATGACCCTACATGAAAATATAAAATAAGAGAAGAGTGACAGCTCTAACATAAAGCTCCTCACAGGCACAAAGTAACATAAAGTATGGATATTGTGAGGAGCTCCTGTGAGGAGCTCCTGTGAGCAAGTCTAACCTGTTTTTAGCTCGAGGTAATCGGATTGGAAGATTCACCTCTCGTGCGCTTTTGTACATTAATATCACTGTTAACAATCCTCCTTCTCAGCTACTGGTTCCAAAGTGGGAATGGTGTCTTATTAAGATAAATGAACCTTTTATTGGGCACGTATAAGCAATTTACAATGCTGCTTTCCAGCTACTGGATCAAAAGTGGGAACAGTTTTTGCAAGGTCTTATAAGTGGCTTATTAACTATTAATTATCACTTATTACAGGGCCCTTAATATAAACTATTACCCAAACACCTTTCAGGAATAAAATAGCAAGAATGAAGTAAATAACAGATGATTTCAAACTTTTTAGTAGTAACCCGTTTTCCAATATTTGTCTGTACAAGAAAATAAATAAAAGTATTTCCCCAGGTCTCCAGAGTCTCAATAAAAAATTCTTCAATTCATTCATAGAAAATAAAGAAGCGAGCTGCCGGGTGGCTCACACGGTTAAGGCACTGCGCTGCAGTGCAGAGGTGATCACCACGTCGCGGGTTCGAGCCTCGGCGTACCCACCGGCAGGGGTCGGCAGCTTTTTCAGAGTAGCGCACAATTGGCTATCACGCTACAGGGTTACAAATTGGGAAGGGACTGCCGGATTTGGGTATTCGATAGCAGCTTTGTTCGTTGCTCCAGCGCCTCCTGTTGGCCATACGGGCGCTCGTCAGGAAGACTCCGGCTTGGTTCATGTCCGGGTATCCTCCGCCCTCGCTCTGAACTTGCGAAGATTCAACCAGCGAGTGTATAAGAATCAGTGGCTGACAGGCACGTGCTTCGGAGGAGAGCCGTGAACTGTCTTCACTATCCTGAGTTGGCAGCAAGGGGTCGCATACGAGCAAGCTTTGTACATAGTTCCCCAATTGGGCATTCCAAATTCGGGTGGGATTGGAGATGCCAAATTTATAAATAAAAAAAAAAAAAAAAAAAAGAAAATAAAGAAGCAGTATGGAAGTTTTGTTAGAATCTCTTTGGTGTTTGAAAAAGACCCAGCGCAGGATTGAAGGCATTCTTGCATTTAATTTTTAAAAAGTAGATGATGGTCACTTTTGTGGATTGAGCATGTCCTGCTTGGCATTGTTATTATGTACTTCAATGTTTTTCATATATTAACAAATAAAGCAATTTAATTTGCATTCCAGTTAAGATGCATAAAATGGTTTTGGTCATTAAAATTTTGTTAATTTCTTTACAGCAATTAAAAATAGTTAATAGTCTGGAACAGGAAGAGATTTCAGGAGTACTAATCTTAATTTCTGCCTGAACTAATTTGAAAAATCGGAGACAAAGCCAACTCCACTTAGATAATCCGAATTGCAGTTATCTTAGTTGTGATTTATGTATTTTGTCAGTCTTGTTGGTCAGGAAAATTATGATCTAGAAAGGGAGGAGTGCATTTGATTGACAGAATTGGCTCCAGTTATTTAAACATCAGGAGATCAGAAAACAAGCAGCTAATGAGCTTGTTTTTGTTGTGGCTAGCATAGGATTAATATGCTGTCAGCAGCCAAATGTCTAGGTGGGCAAGTGAATTATTGTTGCCATGGATTCCACTGGCACTGTCCATAGTTTCAGAGTTGTACATTGTCTTGCTTATTGTAATAATGATTAATTGATGTGTGCTGACAGTGCATTTCCAAATTCAGTGTGAATGAAATCTTTTATAAAGTTTAATCACAGCTGTGTATGATTGGTGCTCATGTCAGCAGGGGTTAAGAACAAACCATTTTCCGACTTATTTTTCTTTAACAACACCCCTCACCACATGCACACACACATAGACGCAGAAGCACATGTGCGCCCACACGCACACACACAAACGCGCGCACACTCACACACAGAGCAAGACTCTCATCTTTGGTTTAGTGGCAGCTCTATTATGTTGCAGCTTGGGCCTGAAGTATTGAAAAGGCTTTGGAAGCTGACAAACCAACTGTATTTTGGGGCAGCAATTTGCCATGTAGACTTTGGCACAAGGAAGTACTGTAATTGTCATCCCACAGCGAGATACTGAGATGTGCTTTCTTGCTTAAGAGTAGGCCTTTATATCTCTCACCACATTACAGTATTGACGGTCCACTGATTTAACCATTATTGTGTGTTTCTGAAATAGGCTCGGCTGCAGGCTTTGGTCCACCCTTATGCATGACTTCAGATAACCTCACTGTCCTAACCTCAGAAAGCCTGCCTAACTTCCACAGCAGATACTGACACAGGCGGTTTACACGCGCCGATGTTTACTTTTTCTCACATTCTGCATGGTTTGAATTCAGCTCAGACCTTGTGAGCGGACGTTTCTTAGCTTGTGCTTTGTTTTAGTGAGCAGAGAGCACTAAATTGTCCAAATTGTCAAAATCACAATGTGTTCATTAATCAATTGTTCCTAATTTATTTATTTGCAATTAGGACCAGAAGCATTTTGGCAAGTATGCATTTGTCAGATTTTCAGCCCTGACCTCAAGCACATTGAATTCGAAAAAAAAGAAGGAATATAAGGTATAAAAGCTGTCACCATCAGTTTTCATTTTTAATAATTACCTCCTTGTTGTGTGAAAGTGTCGCCCTTATTGTGCGGCATCACTATCCAGTTATTTAGGAGCAGCACTGTGCTTATTTTCTTCTACAAAATGCCAACCAAACTAAAGGGAGATGTTCAAAGGGCGCTTTAGATTATAGGGTCATTAGGGTTGTTTTGAACAGATTTCTATCAGTGCTGTTGTGCTGACTTTATGATGAGGCTGTTACTCCATGAACAGACACATTACAGCAGCCTGTTGTCCCAGAAGGCACTCCTTTGATCTGGAAATATTTATCATTAAGTCAAATAAAAACAATAGACAATCACATTTTTCTTTCTTTTTTTTACCGGCGGTTCCAAGATATTTTACACATCAGCAGATTAACAGGCATTATCATAAACGGATTTCAAGCTTTCTTTCCAATTAGGATTACATCCACCTCCAAGACATAATCTTCACTGGCATTGTGGTATTTGAGTTTAAATAATGATCAGACGAATCCTGTCTTTTTCCAGTTCACCGCACTGTGTGTGCAAAACATTGCAGGCTGGATCTACTGCATAATGTCTAGTTAGAAATACTGTACAGAGCGGTAATGATGTTTTTCTGCTGCCACTATGTGGTCACATTGCACTGCGGGTAAAATTTTTGTATATGTGTCCTTGTTATGATTCTGCCTGTCTGTCATGATCTGCTTTGACATATTTTGATGTTCTGTCTGATTTGGATTTGGATTTCTGCAATGTCTGACTATTCCTTGAAATGTGTTTTGTGATTTGTTTTCTTAGATTTATTCATGCATTGTCTAGTTTAGTGTTTACATGTTTTGTATTTTGCCATTTTCCATTCCTGCAGTCATATTCCGGTCCATGTTTTTGTTTTTACCATGCATTGCACTTTGTCTCCCCCTGTCCGGTCTTCTGTCATGTGTTGGCT
The DNA here is from genome assembly GCA_029721435.1 of Gymnothorax reevesii. Taxonomy (NCBI): domain Eukaryota; kingdom Metazoa; phylum Chordata; class Actinopteri; order Anguilliformes; family Muraenidae; genus Gymnothorax; species Gymnothorax reevesii. The sequence continues at coordinate 21,559,295 of CM056574.1, read as the reverse complement.
CTCAGCCCCAGTACTGCGTGCCACACTTTCTGGTGATTTAATGGATTCTGGGTTACAACCATTCCTTCCACTCTCGTTTACTTCCTTCATCTTGCTTTTTTCTAACTACAAACCAATACTAACAGTTTGTTGTTTTTTGCTAAATTACTAACCAAGACTAACATTGTACATAGTACTAACTTACTAACAAGCACTAGGGATTGTATAGCTGCACTCTACTAATTGACTAACGATCTCTCAGCATTCGCCCTGTTCTAGTCTCCGCCTCTTGCCTTCACTCAATCTTCTTTGCTTTGTGTTTCTTTCAGATTCTCTGCACCTGTCTAATCACTGTTCTGCCACTCACTCTGTGCACTTAGTAATCTTTAACCGGATCTGTTTGTTCTGTCTATAGGCTGTCTTGTGATCCCTGTCTACGTTTTGGCTTTTGCCTTTTTCATGTGATTAGGTACCTCCTCATGTTCATTCCTTTGTAATTAGTTTGATCCAATTAACCTGTTCCCTGCATAGCATGTGACCTTCCTCTTGTCTATTTAAACAGTCTTTTCACTCACAGTTCTTGTCAGAATGTTGATCAATATTTCTTTGTGCAGAGCGCCTCGTATGCCATTAAATATTGTTTTGCTTCTACTGGATTGTCCGACCTTGATTCTTGCCATAGCCCTTTTTTATCATTTTTGTCTTTCAGGATTTTGACCCATTTTTGTATGACTACGATTTCTGTGTTTGGATGCCCTGTGTATGACCCTTGGCTTTGCTCATCGACTACAACTTTTTGCCTGGCGTTTTTGTACCTCTGCTCATCTGTCTTACTGGTTCTGACCCCTGCCTGTCTAGTCGACGCTGTTTTTGGATTTCGTATTGTGGCTTGGCAATTCCTGTATTTTTTGGCTTTGACTCGGACTCCAATAAAGGCATACGTTTTTTGGATTACTGTCTCTTGCGAGTGGCTCCTGAACGGTACGTCACAGTCCTACTACTGAAACAACAGGCCCTCTGTATTTGAGTTGGAATGTGTGTACACGGCCGATAACTCCCATCACACCATGCATTATTTGAGCCTGTTCCCACTCCCCCCCCCTCTTTTTCTCTTTGAGCAGTGGGGCTGTGTTTTAATGAAGTGCGGTTGTCACACGACGCCTATCTCCGTCCCCTCGGAGGGCGATACGCTCCAGTGCACTCCGATTAAAAACGCATTACATTCTCTTCTGTACTTTATAAATTTGCTGTTTGTGAGATAGAAACTGTCATTATTCAGTCAAACCACTGACAAGAGGGGAAAGAAAAAGTGGAACTAAACGGATGGGAGTGCAGTGCACTGAATATTAAGGTGCTTGTGTGACTGTGACCCCTTAGCGTCCCCTGCTACTTAACTTACAAGTTTTTGCATCCAAATATAATACAGTGACTCCACACTGCTCCATGTAGAATGCATTGGCACAATAAATGAACTTATTTTCAAGTTTAAAACAGGCAGACTCCTGTTTCAGGAAGCAGGATCACTGGGTCAGCTGAATAATTGCGCTGAGTACAGTTATGTTGCTACTCTCTTATGTGCGGAACAGAACAGGTCTGCGCTCCATGTTCCAGATTTGGGAGTGATCCAGTATTTTACTCAATGCAGATACACCACTAACTCATTAATCCTGCTCCGTGATATGGGCCGCTGCTCATTAACAAGGAGTATCGAGCTAAGGAAGGAGGCTGAGCGCCGCGGAGCTGTACGGGATTATTGGCAAACGTGCGCTCGCGAGCACTAATCACGAGCCGCGGTGGCTGTCTGAGGCTGGCTCTATTAAAAGCACAGACTGGCTGGCTCCTCGAACCGGCCGTGGCAGCGGTCTGGACGAAAGAGGGAGCTGGAAATGTGAGCCCGATGACAATGGATCTCTCCGCTAGATCAGCAGACGGAGGCACGGTGACGTCTCTTTTTTAGGTTTTGGCTGTGGTGTCAGTGGGAATGGTGACTCACTCTTCCATGTGCTACGTCATCTTATGGGCGATACCGTTAATGCCAGAGCCACAGAGCTTTGGCAAAGTTTAATATGAAAGTAAGAGTGTAGAAGTGGCTTGGGGTAGACCCTCGATTTTATCAACCACTTTGAGGAATACCTTTTTTTTTTCTCTCTGAAATTATTCACTCTTACAGGGCTCCATCTGTTTGAATTATTTTTGAAATTAAAATGTTTTTGCAACATAATGATTCAGTGTTCTAGACCTCAGATGGTTTTAGTCACCAGCTGTAAAGAAGACGCTGCTCTCGGTGCGAAAAGTCGTGTGTATGTTGTGTGATCAGGGGGTTGGGGGTTAATTTTATTTCAAATATGTAGGGGAAAGTCTGGTTGTCCTGGATAGCTACTTTGTTCAGCCAAAAAGGCCAGCAAACAAAATTAAAGCCGTCCAATGTCTTGTTGAAGATATTTTGGAATTTAAGCATGATTTGTTTGTCCAGAGAAAAATGGGAAGTGGATCACTGAGAAAAGGCAACCTGTACTTCACCAGTCTTCAAATAATGCCAGTTTCTCGAGTAATTCCTGTTTATTATTACCCAGTCGTGCAGAATCTGACTTGAATTCAAGGAAGAAATCAACGGTCAATGAGTCGTTGTCGGTGATAGTTTTTTCAACCGTATTCAACTTGTGTTAGACCATTATAAAATTTCACGTATTTGGCCTTTTTGGTTTCCACGTTGATTGAGCATTTATACTGTACATACCTGGTGTTTTTTTGCTAAAAACTTGAAGTCGCTGGAATTAAATTACTTCCAGAAATCAACATTTTCTTTTTAATTGAACTCCGTAAAACTAATTATCAGCTGAAGTCGATTTGCATCAATATAAACAGTTGTAATACAGTATCTGGATCCATTTTGGATTACGGCAGTTTATAGCGCAGGCTATACGGCGGGTTTTGTCAGCAACGTGTTGAGAACGCCTGTAAAAATGACTCGAGCCTTGGGAGTCAGAAATAATGAATGTCGTAATTAAAGCTAATTAAATAACATCATGCAGTGGCGATAATGTTAGGTGCAGTAAGTGACCCAGTTCACCGACTGACATTATGAAGAGACCAAAATAAAAGGAGAAAAATAACTTTGCTTTTCTTTATTTCCAATGCCATGAGGAAATAGCCCAGAAGTCCATAGGTAAGATTTAGGTGGGGGGGCAATTCAAGCACTTATCTCCTGAAGAACCACAAGGACATAAAAGGCTACTTCTGTTTCTTCCCCACTGCGTACAGGGTTACTTTTGACTCTGATGACAGCTATAATGTTCTGGCAAACCCCTTAAGCCCCTGTGCTGTGCTCAGTAATTATATGATTTTGAAAAGCACCAGTGGGAATCTGGACCCTTAATTCCCAGGCCTGCCAATCATTCTTTGGCCATTATTTTGTGGCTGGAAGTATAATAACTATAATAAAAAAAGAAGTAGGCTACATATATGTGCAAGGACACACGCTCATGCACACATGCACGCGCATACTCACACAAAAGTTTGTGTCGCTATACTTGCGAGGACATTGTTTTAACTTGATTTTATTTTTTTAGCCTTCCCTGAACCCTAACCGTAACCAAATAATGTCCAACCCGAACCCTCACCGAAACCAACTTTACCTTAACTGTGCCCGTCACCTTGATTTGAACGATTTTGCCGTAATTCTCTCTAATCCCTTGTGAAGCCCACCCAAAATTTCCTCGCTAGTACAAATATCCATGCAAAATTGTGGTCTCTCAAGAGTTGGTACTCACACGTGTAGCTATAAGAGCTTGCATGCGCACGCACTCACTCACTCTCTTTCCCTCTCACCTTCTCATGGACAAACGTAACAAGATGTAGCCATATTTGAACCTCCGTAAAAGGCTCTTGTTAGCACTGTGTCTGAATGTACAAATCAGATCTGTCCCTCAGTCTGCAACTGTTTGTACAAGTTATCAAAAAAGTAGGCCCTCTAGATTACATGTGGCAGTTAGTCAGAGACGGGAGACGTGTGGGTGTGTATTTATAGTGTCCGCGGTACTGAATGTGAGTGACTCATTCACATTCATGAGAGTCCAGCTGTCTAACGCTTTCAAGTTTTTCTTTATTCCAATGTTTGCAAACAGTTACTGAAAATAGAGTCATTTGGCACGGTGACATAAGAGAGGGACTGTCAATAGCAGGACCGATCTTTAGCTCAAAGGGACACTATTTAGTGCCCATCAAGCAATATGTGTGCTGGCTTGTCCAGGGCTTTTAGCAAAATAAACCTGAGGACTAATTTGGTCTCTCGTATTTTAAGGGCAGTTGACTGTCAATGGGAATCCCAGATGGGATTCAGACTGTTCAAATCACTGAAGCCTGAAAATTCAATAATCTCTCACGGTGAGGAATTAAAGAAACAGCACATCAACCCTCATTTTGACTTTAGAGATTTATGAGTGAAATATTATTATTATTATAACTAGAGGCACTCCGAAAGTGCAAATCTCCACCGAGGCAGCACAGTCGAAATCTTGCTGAGTGAACATGGCTAATAAGAAATTTAAGGTATCTGCAACACAGGATTATGAGATGGTTGTTGTGGTGGTCATATTGTTTGACCAATCGCGGCCAATAGGGTCCATCCCTGATGTCGCAGCTACCCGCCCACAAAATTTCAAAGATATCTGTTCGTTACTTTTTGTGTAATCTTGTTCACAATCAGACAAACCAATGCCAGCAAAAACATAAACAACTTGTTGGTGGTAATAATAATAATTATACATGGTGGTGCAGTGAGTTGGACTATTATCTGAAAAGAAAAAGGTTGTGGGTTTGAATCCAACCTGGGCCACTTGTGGAGTTTGTATGTTTTCCCCATTTTCGCGTGAGGTTTTCTCTGAGTCTTCAGTCAGCCTCCCACAGCCCTCTGAAATGCATAGCAGACTAATTAGAATGGAGTGCAATTCCTTTTATGGACTGGCGAACAGTCCAGGATGTATTTCTGTCTCTTTCCCATTGCATTCTGGGATAGGCACCTGCCCCCGCAACCATTACCAAGAATAAAGAGTTACAGTCTTTTATCCATTTTGTGTGCAGCTTTTGGTCCAGTGTCTATGGGAAAAATGAATTGGTTTTCCAAAACTTGACGAAAATTAGGCCCGTAAGTAAAGTTATTGCCCAAGATGGTCAAAGTTTTGTTAAGAGAAATGACATACGCATTTTATTACCACCGCGTAAGAAGAAAACGCTCCGACTCCAGAAAATGTGCATGTTGCTAACAGTAAGCCAATACTTAACTCCAAGCCCATGCGATGTTTGAATTAGCTACTGCTCTGAGACCAGTGGGTAATGTAGTTCCATGTTACTTCATTGCTAGAATATTGGTAGCAAAATTCACCTTTTAGGGTCATATATGTGAGCTGCATTTATGCCAACCCCCTTCTGGTTCCCATCAGTTTTACCTTCGGCAAATATTTGTAAAATATTTGTAAAAAATTTTTTAATATAACTTTTTTGTTTATGAAATGATATGTTGAGTATGAAATTGTCATAAAATTTTTTTTGAAAGCTTACTGGACAGTTTGGGATTGGAATGCCCGTGCCCATATTACACACTGGCATGATAAGGATCCTTGATTTTGCTCTACTCAGTAAAAATCTTGACCAAAATCGCCAATTTCTCTTCCATATTCTTACAATATCACTCGTCAATCATGGAGGAGAAGGGCAGTATCCTGTAACAGCCAATGCTGCGCAACCTCAGGAGCCCAAGCTTATTTGTGTCATGTTTATAAGTTGGCAACTGAAAGTTCTGGCATTTGTGTAGACCTCACCTTGTTCTATACAGTCCATGGTCCATAGGCATCTTCAGCAGAAGCTCCGAAAATCTGGCAAATAGCTAATTTTTGTGCGACAAAAGCATGGATTCAGTTATTGTTGCTTACTGTGGTGTGTGTTCATGTGCTCTTTCATAGTTGTCAAAATGAATTGCCTCCAATAATTCATATTTTGAGCGAAATTCTTTTCAATTTCCAAAAAATTCCACATAACTTTATTGGTACATCCATAAGCTGTGTAGACTGAGAGAAATCTGTGTTACCTACAAGTATTCCTCGTAAGTGTACATTTATGGAGCTAGACAGTGGATGGATGGATGGACGGATGAGTGGAAGAATTATATTTATTTAGGCATCTGTTTTCTGTGCCATTGCGCACATTAAATGTCGGTCTGGTAAGAAATTCTTTCTTTGAGATACCATGGAAACAAAAACAAAAAGAAATGGTTGGTATATACTGTACAGTGACAGCTTCTCAGATCTGATAGAGCCACAGTTTCCTCTATTTTGAGAATTTGATACTTATGATGAGCACAGAAGACTGCAGAGGTTATTAAGGTTCCAGAAAATATGGTTGATTGACATGCTGTTAAGCGAACTCCTCGTGCCGATTGAAAATGAATGGAAATAATTGGGGCCTGCCATCATCCTGCTCTGCTAACTGGACAGCCAGTGGGGGACTCATTTGAGGGAATGCAGAAGTACGGTGTGCATCGGGCAGAGAGAGGCGAGAGACAAATGAAGTCCATTAGGAGAATGGCCGTGCGCTACCACGATATGACGCCGTAAATGAATCACCGCCAGCAAGAACCCAGGCTAGGGCTCAATGTCGAGCTTTTGATGAGTGTTGTTTCCCATTTCTATGCTAATCAGGGCCCATAAAATCATCAACCGGGTCCTGACGTGACATTGCGTGCACATTTGTTAACCAGTGTTCAGCTGTCATGTAATTCCCGCAGGGCGGCGGCTTCCTCTGGTACCATGGGTGTCTTTTTCTAAGACCAGCAGTCTAAAATACCTCGACTGCAGGTATGCTTGCACACCTGCATTTAGGTGGTGTGCTGTTACATATATATGTGTGTATGCGCACGCTTGCGTGTGTATGTGTGTGTGTGTCTTTCTGTTTTGGGGTAGTGGGGAGAGTTATTCAAGATTCAAAATTCAGGTTACTTTATTAATCCATAATTGGAAATTGCAATGTTACAGCAGCATCACTTCAACCACACACTGGAAATAAAACACAACACTCTAGGTAAAAGCAGATCTGTCACAAATAGATTTAAAAAAAATACTCTGGAATAAATCAAAGACATTAAGTGCTCACATATATTACTAAAATACGGTTTCTGTGTTGAATAAGTTAAGATAATTGCACATCATGGGATAAGATAAGACAACTGCGAATCAAATTATTGCACATTATTGATAATTTTATGAATTCTGGACCACTCCCAAAGTAGAGGAGAGTATTGGGTGGGATTGCGGATTGGAGATCGGGAGGGTAGGAGATCGGGGCGGGTGTGGTGTTGGACTTGGTCTGTGATTGTGCGGACGTTGGGTGCCCCCCGGGCAGTAAGACTCAGGGTGGGGCTTGTCTCTCTTGTCGGAGTCCGTGTGGCTCCTAAGCCCCCCGAGGTGGTGGCTGTTTCTTGCTTCCCTCTTTCGAGGGGAAGGGTGGGAGAGACGCAGAAACGAGAAGAGAGGGGATTTTGGGAATGTAGGAGGTATATATAGGCATAAGGACGAATAGGAAGGCGCATTGGGAGTGGCCCTGTTATCAAGAACTCCCTTTAAAAGCCTTATGGCAGCAGGCAGGAAAGACTTTCTTTACCTGTTCTTCTTGCATTTTGATGGGATCAGCCTGTCACTGTGTGTGCTCTTTCTGAAAACCTGGTTGGTGCCTGTCATTGTTCAAGATGGCATTCATTTTTCTGAGCATCCTCACTCCAGCCACCGGTTCAACCCTTTCCAGAGTGATGCCAATAATGGTGCCCGCTTTTTTTAATCAGCTTGTTAAGTCGGTTTCTTTCTGCTGCACAAGCAGCCTCCCCCCAGCACACCACACCACACCATAGAACATAGCCCTGGCCAACTATCGTAAAGAATGAGCACAAAAGTGTTTTACAGATGTCAAAGGAGCGTAGTCTTTTTAGGAAGTACAGTATGCTCTGGTCTTCTTTGTAAACTGCATCCATATGTTCACACCAGTCCAGTTTGTTATCCAGCCGCAGTCCTGGATATTTGCAGCTGGAGATGAGCTCAACCTCAGTCCCCAGAATGAGGTGTGTATCAGGTGGGGCCTCTTCTTTCTGAAATCATACATTTCATACATTCACAATTGTGTTCATCTGACTTCAATCGTATGTGTTGAAATACACAAATACAATATATCAAAGTCAGCATAGGGCATTCTGTTGCATGGAATTGCCTACTTTCTGCTTAAATAATGTACACAAACATGTAGGCACCACATGCATAGTTTGTTCTGCAGTCTGCTAGAATATAATCGGATTGTACTGTGCCCCAAATCTTGTATTGGCTGGATTATATCCCAGCAAATATTTTCTAAAAAAAAAAAAATTCTCTTTTAAGCTATATTTTTCTTCATAATGTTGTCATTGTTAAAATGTCTTTGTCTTTAATTTCTACCCATCTACACATCAAAATTCTGGCTTTCAGGAGCAGCTGCGCATCATCACCCACCCCTCTGTCACATCGAAGACTTTGTTCAGGTTAATCATTTTGGTGCGCAATAGTGCCTTCAAATCGATAATGACTCTTTCTCTCCGCAGAAACCTGTGTCAGTAATCAAGAAATTAATTAATTGAATCATCAGTGCCAGCAGGCGTAATTACACCCATGTTATTTTGTTATAGTTTTTTTATCGTCTGAGAAAGTATGTAACTTATTACAATATACGCAGGTCTTTTTCATTTGTGTTTAAACATGCTCGGCCCAAACTCAAGGAAAACATCATGATATACAACAGTGACTGCATCGCTTGCAAGTGGCGTCAGGTACAACTTACCCCACCTGAGGGAGACGTTTTAGTGCTTTGGGGGTGTAACAACCTTTCACCTCCCTGTCATTAGACTTCTACGGCTAACGAGCCTTATGTGGTCACATCATATTGTCAAATATGGTTAGAGGCTGAATAGAAAACATGCATGTTTTGAATCAAGTTAGAGATTTATGGGAGCTGATTCAAGAAAGTTAGTCTCAAAACTTTTTTTTTTTTTCATTTTTGGTGACTTTGACTTTGACCCAGTTCAGTCCAAAATGTAATCAGGTCACTTGTGGACCATTGCGCGTTTCCTGAAAATGTTGTGAATTTGAGGAACCAAATTTTACGTTAGACTGCTTGCAGACAAACACACAAACACACATTACCGACAACAATACCCTATCCCCTTTTTTACGGGGTAGTTTTGTGGACCTAATGGAATAAAATGTCACCCTGAAGCTTGGCAGAACAGTTCTTAGAGAGCAAATCACTGGCTGAACATGTTCCTGGTTCAGTTCCTACAGAATCTCTTCTTTACACAAGAGAGTCTGTCCAGGCATCAGCCCAACTCATCCAACTTGTCTGTTCTCATTCCACCTCGTACCCCGACTACCATTGGCTTGCTTGACTTTCCCAGATCTGGCCTGCAGCCTGTTAATAGGAATCAATCCTTCTGTTAAAAAGTTCCATTCCATTGAGGCTTCTCTCCAGAGACACTTTGGACCCAACTGTCAGAATCTTTTTAAATGGAAACGGCTTCCAACACAGAGTCATCATTTTGAGCGAACAGTTTAGAGCTTTTAGCGGCTAAAAGAGCTACAAGTTTGCTCTTTATTTTGTTGTGTGGTATAGCTTGAAAGTCACTTTTTTTTTTTTTAATTAAAAATTTGGCATCTCCAATCCCACCTGAATCTGGAATGCCCAATTGGTGAACTATGTACAAAGCTTGCTCGTATGCGACCCCTTGCTGCCAACTCAGGATAGTGAGGACAGTTCACGGCTCTCCTCCGAAGCACGTGCCTGTCTGCCACTGATTCTTATACACTCATTGGTTGAATTCTCGTAAGTTCCGAACGAGAGCGGAGGATACCCGGACATGAACAAACCCAGAGTCTTCCTGACGAGCGCCCGTCTGGCCAACAGGAGGCGCTGGAGCAACGAACAAAGCTATTATTTTATCCCCTAAATCCGGCAGTCCCTTCCCAATTTGGAACCCTGTAGCGCGATGGCCAGTTGTGCGCTACTCTGAAAAAGCTGCCGACCCCTGCCGGCGGGTACGCCGGGGCTCGAACCCGCGACGTGACTGAAAGTCACTTTAAATAGTGATATAATGCCTTAAAATGTTATGAATTTGAGAAGGAGCTGTACCTGCGAGAAGGTGACGTAATGTATCATCGTTGCACTTACAATCAATATTGGGATGACAAAAATTACCTTCAAAAGGACAATGTTATTGGAGCCCAGATTTGCAGTAAGGTGAGGGCCATATTAAGGCATCTGGGAAGTTACTTTTAATCAATACAGACTGAAGGCTGTGCCGCATTTTGCTGTTTCAATGTATTTTGAAACTGGAAGAATCCCAAAGTGTTGAGCCAAGCAACTGTGCTTGAGAGACAGAGAGAGAGAAATGTAGTTCATTGTGCATAATCTACTGTTTTAAGAGAAAAAGATTTCATGCTACCCATCACAGTGCTGTGAGTCCAGCCCATTCTCAATTAAAAACATCATACATCGACGTCACTATACAATGAAAAATGAATCTTTTTTGCATCACTTTTGGAACTTTTTGACACTGGAGCTGTCCCTTTAAAGGGACATTGTGTAGCAACTGCTCCCATCCAGTGTTGAAATTGTGTATTAGCAAATAGTGCACTCAATGATACACGTATTGCAACTACGGTAGCCACCGTGTATCAAAAACCCTTGACAACACTGATGAAACCATGGATGTATTATAGGTCCATGGTTGTGTGGGGCTCATGAACGCGCTGATGCCTGAAGTATCTGTGACAACTGTGCACCCCCGAAGCACTACCACGTAGGATGCGTGTCCATGACCAATGTTCTCCGGACTGCATGTCCACTGCAAAACCCATGCAACCGCTCCGCATCGAACGGGCAAACATAGCAATCAGCTTAAATATAGTGTAGAAAAACAATTTATATACCTAATTGGGAAATAAAATGTTGATGAACTGGTTTTATTTAACAGGGAAATAAATTCTGACAATCAAAATTACTTTTAGTGTACGTATGTTCATTAATTCCATCTTTTCCCTATATCTGGAACTGGAGCCCATCCCAGCAGATTCACAGGGTGCACACACCATTCATTAGAATTTAATTTTAATATTGCGAACGCGTATGCTGCGCATACTCTCGCAACCCGGTGCGACATCCGTGACATAGCTACTGCCGTTTATCACGTTTATCAGCACTAGAAAATAAACTCTAAATTTTCTTGACTAAATTCATGCTTGATGTTTTTACTAGCCAAATGTTTCTCTGGGTAGTAAATGTTACTCAAACATCAAGATAAGCCGGAAAAGTGCTGAATTCATTCGATAATAGTGGATTGTCGATTCTTAATTATTTTCCTTCCCCTTATACAGGATTACCATATTCCTAAGTCCGCACATGATCAGCAGCCCAGTTATAAAATATACATAAAGTCGATCTTAGTTTCGTTCTCATCGGTTTCTTTCTTCTGGAGCCCTCGTGTTTTCTCTGCGCCGATGGAGTTCAGCCACATTAGCGAATCTCCACAGCATCACTCCCATACACCGATGCCCCTAACGAACAGTGTGTCGATCACATCTCATCCTATCCAGCGTTTCCAACCCACTCAACACTTCTAGCTAATAAAGGCTGAACAACAAATACTGTCTCTGTGCGGTGCTGTGATGCAAGTTCGATGCATGCATAAAATAAGATACAAAATATGAAGTTTCTGTTATCGTAAAAGTTGCTGAAAAGTCACGACATCAAGTATGCACATCTGCTATTTTAATAATTAAGAATGAGTGTCCAATGGTAAATAAATGATTAGCCGTGAAGTTTTTTTGGGCTGAATTTATACCTTGCTGAAAGTGCACATATTATGAACGTAGTCAATGCTACTTAGCCAGCATGTAATACATGAAGCAGCAAAGCACAGTACTGTGAATCGGCGTAAGATATTCAAAGTAATGGAAATAAAAAATTTGGCTTAGGTGCATCTTGAACAATTTAATACGAAAAAGCAAAGCAAGTGTTAGCTATATGCACGCTTACAAGATGTCACCTTCAATTGCTACCGAATAGTTACACACCCATTATCCAACCTGTTAACCAACAACAGCCTTTGCTACATTACGGTTTATTCTGTAACTTTACATAAAAGTCAGGTGAAGCAGTCGAGTCGCTACATAACAAAGCCAATCATCAAATACAATAACTGAAAACAGTGATGTCGTTACACCTGCTCACTTTACCGACTTATTAATAAAGTAAGCCGACAGCACGAAATTTCCAGACCAGTGCAACTTAAGCAAAGAACCGCAGCTGCTGCCATGCTAACGAGAATGCGCTTAGAGACAAGGTCTGCTTGGTGTTCCCTCAGCCTGAATTTGAAGTTGACGTACTTGTCGATCAGAGGAAGGCAAGCGTGATGTTGACTCTCGTTTTTTGAATGCGCTGGTCGCGCTGCATTTTTAATTCTCTTCACTGAAAAAATTGAGACTTTGGATTAAAGTAAAAAAATTGCGTCAACTTGTTATAGCTAATTTTTTTAGTTTTTCTCAATTGAAAAAAATTACCTTTGTAAAAATTTTTTCAATCGAGAAAAACTAAAAAAAGTAGGCCTAGCTGTAAGAATTCAATGTCTTTTTTTACTTTGATCCAAAGTGTCAATTTTTTCAGTTTTTTGCTTTCTTGGCAATGAGGATTCCATCTCCTGTGCTGCTGCTGCATGTGTATGGTCCGCATTATGCTGCAGAAGTGCAGATTTTCAGACTTGCAGCGGTAGCCTCTCTTGCTGATCTCCTCCGGTGTCTCGATCACTCTGCCCTGGCTGGCAGGGCAAAGGCTGATTAATTCCGCGTTTGGTGCTATTTGTCCCTTGCCGGCGGCTGTAGTTTCAGGATGACTGACTGTCATGGCAGACTTCCCTACCGGCTTACCTGTCCAATGTACAAACAAATCTAAAATTCTTCATTTATGAGAGTATGTCAGATCATTAGCGGAGGTCACAATACACCAATGCTGACATATATATGAATGGAGACTTAGATTTTGGCCAATAAACAACTGAAAATGTTACACAATGTCCCTTTAAACTTGTTGAAAATCATTAATTGTCAGTATTTGACAAAATCAGTAAAAATGACCAAAAAAAAAAAAAAGGTGGCACAGTGATCCATATCCCCTACAACCACAGGACAGTTACAGCATGGACAGCAATACATTGCATAGCGAGATGGCTGAATACGATGGACAAACGGACATTTGACTAAGTGACATAGTTTTAGTTCATGACACACCTACAGGTCATGTCTTCATCTGCCCAGTTCGAAAAGGATTGGCCAAATAATAAGAAAGTTACAGCCCGTAGGAACATGTGACAGAATAGCACTGGAAATTTGTACAAATGACAACAGACAGGTGGACATTTGACCTAGTGACTTTTCAGCCTACATTGTGATGTCATAATGTATCTGCCTGTAAAGTTTTGTTGAAATCCTTTTTGAGTTATGGATCCGGACAAATGCACCGATGGAGCTTATTTTAATACCCCCGCAACAATGTTGTTGCAGGGGATAGTAAAAATACAGTCAGAGCTCAATCCAGAACCTCTGAATTACCGGCAACCAGTTTACCACCATCCACCCTAGATCCATCTACTGAAAAAAAAAAAACCTTGCCCCCATCCCAATCTCAATTCATATTTATAAGTTCATAAAATTACGATTCCCTTCCCCCAGTCCTGACCTAGGACATCAAACTCTTATGATAATGAAATTGAAAGGATGCAAACAAACTATTATATATGACCTTGTGGGATGTGGAATGTGGAGTTTGGAATGAGGCATGTTAATTCTGGTATCACACTAAAACATGCATCCATTTTGGCCTTTTTTTTGGGTAAGATTGGCCCCCTCCTGCATTGAAATAACAAACCCTTTCACACCCCACTGCACAAGACCTGATTGACTGCAGCTAACAGCAAACACAGCATTCTCAGTTTGCCATACTGCCACATAGACTGTGGTATGTGCACGTGTACATGTGTGTGTCTGTGCACACGTGTGTGTGTGGTTTTTTTTTTTTTTTGGTGGGCGGGGGGAGTCAGATTGACTTGAAATTCTTCAGAATTCTGTTAGCCTCCTGCACTGGCTGAGCATGAGGTTCAGTCCGTCTGAACGAGTATTCTTCAGCTTGTAGACTGCGGAGGGAAACACATCAGTACAAACAAGCACAAAGTTCATGACGTGGATGGGACAGAAATAGGCTTTGGCCTGAAAATAGGATCATACATTCCACCAGAATTGTTAGAAATAAAGCATATTCACTTTATTAAAAAATAATGCATCATGGCAGCAAGACATTATTTTTTATACATTGTCTCAACCTTTCAGATTATCACTGCAGTGTACTTACTGAATCTTGATATTTATGTATTTGATTGCGTTTGAGTGAACTATGGAATGCAGTACTTGAAAAGTAGTACGCTCAGTTGCTTTAGCTCTGTAACTCAAGCACAGTGGGTCTGAAATGAAACAGTGAATGAGTGGTAAAATTGTTGGTTTTCAGTTAATTAATTAACTCAGTTAATTTAAGGGTAGTTATGTTTGATTTTTGCAGAAACTACAGTGCTTTTTATGCTCAGTCAAACTATCTTTCTTCTGCCCATCAGGTAATACAATGGAGCCTTGATGATGTTGAGATTATAAAATGTCTATATATGTACGTAAAACCAGCGTCGTATAATGGTTGCAGTGACACAATCTAGAAACCAAGTCTGCCATTCCAAAAAAAGTTTCCCTGCAGAACAGTACACCTCTGTCTTTTTTTACTGGTGAATGAATACAGCTTCAATGCAATAGGTGAAAGCAGGGGAACACTGCCTACATAACAAATGTGTTCCCCGAGTCTCATTCCTCAAACAGATTTTAGGAGGCTTGCTTGAGGGGGGAGCTTAAAGTGATTTATTTAACACAGAATTTGAACTGTACTGTGACAAATCTTATTAGTGCAGCTTTGTTTATTGACCTAACTAAAGCTTTTGATACGGTGGATCATTCTATTCTCAAAGATAGGTTAATTAGTATTGGAATATCCAACCAGGCAGTGGGATGGTTTGTAAACTATCTCGCTGAAAGATGTCAATGTGTCAAATTTGATGGGCTCACTTCAAACTGGTTAAATATAAGAAATGGTGTACCCCAGGGGTCTGTTTTGGGTCCACTTTTATTTTCGATCTATATTAATAGTTTGGGACAAAATGTAGAAGGTGCAATTTTTCATCTTTATGCGGATGATACAGTGATTTATTGTGCTGGTTCCACCATTGTACAGGCCCTTTCCAAACTGCAGGATGTGTTTGACATTATACAGACTCAGTTGTTACATTTAAAGTTGATTTTAAATGCTGACAAAACCAAAGTAATGCATTTCTCAAATACTAGAAAGAAACTTGTATTTAGTCAGGATATTATTACTGCTGCGGGAAAGAAGTTGGAAATTGTCTCAAGTTTTAAATATCTTGGTATCTGGCTTGATGACTGTCTTTCTTTTAAACCCCATGTTGAAAATTTGGTTAAAAAGTTGAGACCAAAGTTGGGGTTTTATTTTAGAAATAAGTCCTGTTTCTCTTTCGAGACGAGAAAGAAGCTGATCTCTGCCACTTTTTTATCAGTTATTGATTATGCTGATTTTTTATACATGCATGCGTCTGCCCATTGCTTACAAAAGTTGGACAGTGTTTATCACAGTGCCTTGAGATTTATGACCAATTGTAAAGCCCTTACTCACCATTGTACTCTGTATGCCAGGGCTGGGTGGCCATCTTTGACCATGCGTAGGCTCAGTCACTGGTATTCGTTTATTTATAAAGCAATTTTAGGTGAACTCCCTTCTTATATTTGTTCTTTGATTGAACTAAGATCTGATTGCAGTTATAATTTGAGATCTCAAGATGTGATTTTATTGTCAGTTCCAAGCGCACGGACCAATTTGGGAAAGAAAGCTTTTAAGTGCTCGGCTCCCCTCACCTGGAATAGCCTGCAAAAAGATTTGAAACTAAAGGATTTGGTCTCCTTGTCGGTTTTCAAATCTTTTATTAGTACAATGGTGAATAAATCGGTTGGTACTTGTCAATGCAGTTGACCATTTTAATGTGAGTCCACAGTTTATTGAATATCTTTTATGTCCGTTGGTATCATTTGAAGCTATTCTATGTTTTTTATGTTTACACTGTATATTCTTTTGTGTTTGTCCTGTATATGTAACATGTCATGCTGCTATCTTGGCCAGGTCTCCCTTGAAAAAGAGATCGTTGATCTCAATGGGACTACCTGGTAAAATATGGGTTAAATAAATAAATAAATAAAAAATTAGCAATTCACGTATTAATTACATTTCTCCTTCCAAAGCAAGATGAACACTGCTGAAATAAATTAAAATGGATGAATATTCAAATGAGACTGTTTAAGTATTTCATCGAGCATGGCCTATTGTGCAGTGCTAAACTGAATTTAGCAGAAGAAAGATATACTGCTATAAAGCAAAGCCTTTCAGAATGGTATAATTCAAATCAGTTCGCAAGAAGTTGCAGAGCATATATTGTATTCAGACCGAGAGTTTAATTATCAGGGGCAAATTACAATGCTCATGCATGACACTCTTACTACTCAGTCATTCTGGGAGGCAGTAGCCAGATTAAAAAGGACAAATATAGGGATCCCGGAGAGCTACATTTATTAGTTGGCTTGCAAGCAACAGGGCTGGAACACTAACAAACTTACACACACTCAAACACACACAGATGAACCGAGAGAGGGAAAAAACTACCAAAGCACAAAATGAGTACTCTCATATTCAAGCTCACGAAAGAACTCATTATCAGCTTGTCCTTGTGCGTATGCATCAAAATATTTTCCTGGTCGGAATGTATTTTCCAGGTTGTTTATCTTAGACACAGTTTCTACACATTTTCAAGGGATTTTCCTGTTTCCTATCCATTTTTTTTTGTCATAAACTCAATAAGATGTGGGAAAACTGCACCCGTGGAGTTAAATGGTGCTGACTGATCCATTTCTCTGGTGCGGTGAGTCGAGGGAATGAAGATAGATAGTTTGCGCTGAGAGCTGGTTGGGTGTGTGGGTGCACAGTTTTTCCAAACAGCTTCAGTTGACCTGAAAGTTGGCCGAAAGTTTATCTGAACCGTGCGATAGATTACTACTAGGCAATTCCAGCTGAAGTGTAACATGACCCCTGAATATTCAAAGATGAAATGGCAGTACAATTTATGCGTGGCTGTTTTGTAAGAATATCCAAGTTCAGGAGAAACTGAAGGTCTGAGGCAAACCATGTTTTTATGGTACACATATTAAAGAAAAAATTGACATCATACACATACTGAAGTTATGAAGAGACTACTTGGTTGGTTGAATTATGAAAAAAAAAAGTTACTGGTTGTTGCGGTTGTTCGGAGAAACTAAGGGCCACAAGTTTGACATGTATAAAGGGGGGGGGGTCTCAGGGGGTGGAGGATGGACTTGCAGACTGGGGCTTAAGAAATTTGAAGTCCTGAAGGCTTCTTGAATAGAAATGGCTGACATGGCTGAAACATTGAGAATGATCAGTAAAACACTGCACGGTGAGCCTCCAGGTACTTAAAACCTACTTGTAACAGGACTTTTTTTTTTTGTTGTTTTAAGGACTTGTTGCAGAAAATTACTGATGCATTACGTTGAAATCCTGGCTCTGTTAGAATTTTCAGTAATAAAGGTTCAAACACATTTTACCCAATTTATTCTGTAATGCCTCATTGATCAAGAAGATTGGATCAAACGTACATGAAAAAAAGCCATGTTACTTTAAAGTAACATGGGTAACGTTTGAAAAATCCAGTCTGCCGGCATAACCATTGAGGGGATCATTCCAGGTTTTTGTCTAGTGAAGTCGATTATGGTGGGAGGTTGCCGCAATGTAGAAGTTTTGAAGTTCTGTCCATTGACCAAGTAATGAAGCAATTTTATACGGTTGCCTAATGCAGTACATGTAACATGAGTAACGCTGGAATTGCCCTTCAGTAATACCAGTTCCCACTGCTATATACTGCTATCATTGTTCTGCCCTCACATTACACCAATTTTACACTTGGGAAACTAGAAAACTTTCTATTAATTCATTTAATCATTGATTTATTCATTTATATAGCTACATGGAAACACATTTGCTGTGATTTCTTACAGAGCCCAAGGGGTTGTGTAAACTGTCAGTTGCTAAATTTTGTAAACCTGTGGGCCGCAACACACTAGATGAATAAATGGATTGTCTGCAGTTTGCTCTCTGACCGCATCTTGACTGATGCTGCCCTTGAACAAAACGGGAAATTTGTATCAAAACGAGGGCAGCAGGACTGAGAATGGAGTGGGGGGCGATTTTAATCTTTTTGGTTTGTTATGCCAAGATTGGCCGTTTGGAATATCAACAGAAACTATTCAGAGAGTCAACAGGAACTCCTTTTAACTTTGTTCTGATATCAACCCAGGCCTAAGGGGGGGCATTGGGGTGCAATGCCCCCCCCCCTACCCATACCCACCCATGGATGGATGTTGTATCCTTCATCAGAAAAAATTAATTTCTTAATTGATAGAAAATAAAATATGTCTATTTTGCATTTGTGATTACATTTCAGATAAAAGAGCACGGGTGCAGAAATTAAACATAGTTTCTTGACGATTTCATTGCTTGAAAGATTGCCCCAGTTTTCGCTTTCTGATTGTTTATTTAATTTTTTCATGTGGTCGAGTCAACAAAAGTTGAACATTAGAGAGCTCGCGCCTCCAACCTGCACTGTGTCCACAAGGAAATCTCTATGTTTCAGCACAACTGTCCACATTATTTGGCCTAAACCGTCTCCATGGCAACCAAGTGAAGCAAAACACATGTCCATACCAAACATGAAAGTAATCAGCCAAAAATCTATAGTGTCCTCAATTAAGTGTTTACGGCTGCGACGGGGACGGAGACGACAAGCACAAATCCATAGTAGCCACCCAACTTCATTTGGGGGCTACAATTATTCAGAACAGCCAATGAATACTGCGAAAGTACTGCAGTTTCTCATTTTTCCCTCCATGTTATCAAGCATCGGATTTGAAAACCCCAAATATGACACTGAAGTACAGACCGTCAACTTTAATTTCCGGTTTTTAAGAACCATAGTATTTGAATTGCAGTGCATTATGTATTCTGCTATTGTCCCAGTACTTCAGGACTTCACCGTAGTTGAGAATCTTCCCAGCACCTCCGATGAAAAGCTTCTCTCCCCCTCCACTCTCTGCTCTCCAGATCTGAAAACAGCTGCATTTGTGAATCCCAGCAAACTTCGATTTATGACTCGTGAAGAATAGTGCGCCGGAGCCATTACAGTAAAAATCACAGTTATTTGTGCATGCAGTACCTCCATAATCCAACATTTCAATCTGCTTTTTCCAACTGTGGTGAAATTTTTCTACCTTATGCTCCATTTATTTTCATCGAGGTGTTTGCGTGTGGCCGTGACAACCTGAAGAGGCCTCAGAGAGGCTCCCAGAGGCACAGTATCATTACTCCATGAATATAAATCAGTCTCACCATAATTTTTTTCCCCTTTTTTATACTGGCCTATTTACGAGTCTCAGCACGGTTTTCCTCCATCAGGCATTTTAAAATAACGTGCGGTATATTATGTTTAGTTTTGTGGAGGTATAATTGAGTGCACTTCCAGTTAAAATCATATCTGCCCTCCTGGGCAATACAGCAAAACATTTTTATTAGAACTGAGTTGTAATCAATAGACACAGCTGTGGTTCTGGGTACCTGCGTATAGCCAGTGTGCGTGTTTGTGTTGGATGTTATGAAACCCCTTTATTAATGGCTAAAGTAAGAATAGAAGAGCATCCACTTTGACTTACTAAGGATTTTTTTGGGGGTTTTCCCCTTATTTTGGAAAACAGTTTCTATTCCCATTTTATAACTTTCTCTCAGCTTGACATGTCCAAACTTATTTTGGCCTTTATCGTGCTCTGCCAATTTCAGGAATGTGCCAACAAGTTTCTTCTTTCTTTTTTCCAACAGACCCTTTACTGCCTCCTGCTCTCCAGTTAGCCTGTGTGGGGATTGAATTAAACAATTGTGCTTATCAGTGGGTTTAGCCGATGGTATGAAAGCTTGTTAACTGGAATTGTTCATTCCTTGGTGGAGATAAAGTCTGTACTGTGTCAAGGACTCTACAGATAGAAAACAGACACAATCATGAAAGTTTGGTTTTGATTTGAAACAAGACCAAGTTATTGTTGCTCTGAAACCTATTGTTTTCAATAGAGCGAGTCACATCGCAGCCCTTTCATGCTTTCTGTTAGTTTATTAGACCTTGAGCGATGCAACATTTATTTATATATGCATGAGTTTTCCGAGAGAAACAGTGAGCTTGACATTCAGAAGTACAGCCTTCCGAAAATTGCAGTCCTTTGCATATTTTATTGCGTCATGAATAATTGATTCTTAGATTATGGCACTGCTAGTATATTGAATATATTTTTAATGAGTTGTCAGACTTGTCACCACACTCAAAAAAGGCATCCTTCTGATGGCCCACAAATCCACAAATAACTATTTAAATAATGCAGAACTTGAAACAAGGCATTGGATGAAATCTTTTAAAAAAATAAGCTTAAAAATGACCATGGAGCTCCCTGGGGATTTTAATCATGGTAAAATAAAAGTAAACTAAAGCACCAAAGAAAGATAAGTGAAGAAAGTTGATTATGGTGCTAACAACAAGTTTTGCCATTTTTTTTCTATTCAACAAGCCTTTCTTTCAGTGGTATTTATTTCTTATGTGTTGTGGCCTCCTGCTTTAAAATTTCCTGTAGTACGTGGGACACCTGATTTATACTGTGGGATCGTGACTGACAGGTACATAGTTTCTTTGGACAAAAGTCATGGCTGTAATGCTAACAGGCTAGAATTAAATTAGCTGAATGGTCATTTCTACATTTCCTATCATTAAGATACAGGTACTCAGGTTCCCATGATGTATATCTGACACGTTTTGTGGAAAATTCAGACTCAAAACCAGTGTACTCATAATTCCACAAAGCTCATCATAATTAAGTCCCATGCAACCTCTTTTCCTAACACAGAAACAGATTTATGGTACTATTCATGCAAATTCACATTTTTTATTTAATTTATTTCTTGCACAAATCTAATTTCTAGGGCAGTAATAATTCAAAATGTTGCCGTACAATTAATTGTCTGCAAAATAATGGACAATTAACAATTGCTATTTATTATTTTTCAAACTAGCAATGTGTGGTGGCTGATCGGGGGAGAGATGATGTTCAGTTTAAGCAGTGGAGGGGGGGGGGGGGGGGCGGGATTGCCCAAAATCCGTGTCTTCCAGAGCTTTCTCATTTTTCTGTTTTTTTTTTCTTCTTTTAAATAATTGAAAATTAGACAATTGTTTAATAATTGTCACGGGCTTACTAACTTCAGGGAGAAAACACTATTTTATCAACATGTCATTATGCATTCTTGCCCTCTGCATCTGAAGTTTGGAAATGCGAACCATGTGTCTTGTAATCCTGTACCACCTGAAAGGGCTGGTGGACGTGAAGGGAAATTGGGCATGTGAAGGGAGACCATAACCTCAAGGGCAGTCTTCAGGAAACCTGCAAAAACACTTGCAAATTATGAGTGTTTATTGGAAAATGGGTTTTACGTAGGGCATTTTTGAACTTGTCTTTTCAGTTCTATCTGTATTTATTTATTGCTTAGCTAAAAATTCACCTGATACTATCCAGCACAGGGCAAGAGGTTGGAATAAACTCTTATTAGTTGAATCAGGTGTGTTGAACAGCAGGTAGAGCAGAAGCCTACAGGATTGTGACCCTCCAGGAATGGAGTTGGTGACCCCTGCTTAGAATGTAAGGCAACTAGCTGTGGAGCAGTTTTCTTTTTTTTGCTCAATTTCATGTCCTAGTAGTTCCACAGACTCATTTTTGAAAAAACTTTGAACTTGAAGCTGTGCCAACTCAAAAATGCTTTGTGGCTGGTTGCCTCATTTTTCTGCTGAGTCCCTTTTTTTAAGGTGCGTCATGCGCACTCTTGATAGCTCATGATTGAAATTACAATTGTCATAAAAACTGTTTCTTTTTCTAATGAAGGTCAATCCTGCTGCTGAGAGAAAGACAATAATAAAAAATGCAAAAAAAAAAAAAGAAAGCGCCACACTCGATACTCTGGTTAGCATTATATTGGAAAAAGCAGAGATGAAGATTTCTCGCAAAGACATACATTTATGGAGTAATTTTCCACAAAGCTTTTCTTTTCACTTAGTTGCTTTTTCTTTCAAAAACTAGATGGCAACATGTGCAATTATTTATTTATTTATATTTATGGTGTAAATAATTTATCAGTATGCTGTGTGCTAACTCTCTCACACTGGCTGATATCCTCATTTGAGTTCTGAAATATCTTCTCTCGATTCAGCTGGAGTAATGGAGCTTGTCAAAGAACGATGACAGTCATGGTCCTTGATGCTCTGACAGGAAGTGTGGAAAGCCTGATATTAGCCTGGAATAAATCATCAATTCCTCAAAGTGTGACATCAGAAATATGCAATGATATAGTATGGAATGTTCTTAACATGATGATATCACTATCGGTAATTGAAAGCAATAGAGTTCTTGAACAGTATATAATGCATTTACCAAATACATTTTACAAAACATAAAATCCACAAAAAGAGAAAATTACCATAGGAAAGACTGCCCTCTACTGACACACCAACACTGCTTCCTGTAGCAATTTAATTTTCCCCTGTGATTTGCCAATCAAGTACCAATCAAGCCTGGACTTGCTTAGCGTAAGCCATTATGCCACAGCAGAGTGAATGCTGGTATGGTCCTCAAGTCAGAAATTACTCTGGAATAAGGAAAATGCCTCTACTCTGCAAACTATGTCAGGAGCTACACATAACTGCTTCTCAAATTAATATCTTTATCCCCAAGTGGCCTCAGGCTGATCATTGTACAATCTGTCTGTTTTATTTTCTATTGTTTTGTAATCTGATGTTTAGGGTAATAAGATTTCTGAGGCATTTTGTCCTGCACTAGTGAGTGACAAGTAGGATGAGTAAGGACATTATAATTTGTTCAGAAACAGTGAAAGACTGCAGGCATCTCTGGTAGAGAAGATTGCCCACACACAGAACTGGCTTCAAACCCTGTTGAACCGCAAGGCTGAAAGGCTTGTGCCATCCTTCTTTTCAGCCCAGATTAATGTGGTGTGGATTGACAGGAAAGTGCCGGAAGCCCTGGCAGCACAGGTGGAGAATACAGATCAGGGAGTAAAAGTGGTTATAATGCTGCTCTGGAACAGGAGATCAAGTTTTGGACACTTGTAGTCAAGCACATGGGTACCCACACCCACTAGGTACACAGAGACAGACACACACACACACACACACACACACACACATGCATGCGTATACATGGACACATACTGCTGTGATTCGGTCTTTGCCATGCCATGTCCCATGTTTCATGCCCATGCTCAAGTTCAAGTTCTGTGCCTGGCCTTGTGCCATGTTTTTGACGGACCCATGTGTTTAGTGACCTCTGCTTATGTCTGACCATTCTTTGGTTATGTATTGTGTTTTGGTAACTTAGATTTCATGTTTTATTATTTTTCATGTTTTAGTTTATTCACAGTTATCATGCCATGTTTCATTTCCATGCCTTGTTTTCTGTTCCATGAATTGCACCTCATTCTCCCCCGTCTTGTCATGTGTTGTATTTGCTTACAGTCCCTAGTCTAGCGTGCCACTCTCGGGTGATTTATTGGTTTCTGGGTTACAAGCTTCTTTCATTATCTTGTGTTCTTCCTTCCTCTTACTTTTGCTATCTTACTAACACATACTAACAGTTTGTTATTTTGATAATTACTAACCAACTCTAACCTTGTATATTTTGACTAACTTACTAACGAGCACTCGGGATTGTATAGCTGCACTTACTAATTGACTAACGATCTCTCAGCATTTGCCCTATTCTAGTCTCCGCCTCTTGTCTTTCCCTATTATCTTTGCTGCGATTTTCTGTGGATCTTCCACAAACTGCTTCATGCTTTCCTTTCTCTAATCTATGCACTTTTAGTGCTCCGTGACTGGAGCTGTTTGTCTTTCTATAGGTTTGTCTTGTGATCGCTGTCTGCCTTTTTGGCTACAGCCAAATTCATGTAATTAGTTTGTTCCTAATGTGTCTCTCCCTGATTATTTTTTCCATTGATTGCACCTGTGTTCCCTAGTCATGTGGTCACCCGGAAATGTATATTAGATGTCTGTTGTTACACTTCCTTGTCAGATCGTTCTTCCATTGCTTACCTGTGCCACGCTTCTCTCGCCTTGTATCATTGTGATTTATCTTTCTGACTGGACTGTCCTAGACATCGAGCTTTGCCTTTTCCCTGTACTTTGTCGCAGTCTTGTTTATTGACCCATTTTTGTCTGACTACGATTTTTGTGATTGGTGCCCTGTGTATGATTCTGGATTTCTCCCCTTTTGGATTGCGGACTTTATACTGTCGCCAGCTCTGTTGGGGGGTTCCCCTCTTCAAAAATAAAGTCTCCTTTTTGTATTTTACCGGTTGTCCCTTTTGGTTCATTTCGTAAATCCTCACACATACGCTTTGGTTTTACTACACTAGTAGGGGTAGAAACTCATTTTATTCACAAAATCCTGTTTCAAAGCCCCCAAACCCTAAAATCAACCCTGATCGTAACTCCTGCCCTCACCCAGACCCTAAACCTTATCTTAACATACTTACCCCTCCAAAAAAAAAGAAGAGTCCATTTTTTTCCTTTATTTAATCCTGGACTTCAACATAGAACCTAACTCTAATTGATAACCTCAAAGGGGGACAAAGTTTTAAACCATGCTGTTCTTTTAATGCTGTTTTTTCTGACTTCATAAATACAGTTAAAGAAGAGTACTCTGAGGGCTCAACATCCCCTGCTGGAGTTGCGGCTGCGATGTCAGTATCATCAGTCTATCTGCAGCATGTGTGCTTAGTTTCAGGGATGCTCAACGAAAATTGTATAAGTAGATTTCATCTGCCAAGTACCTTTGATTCGGATGGAGGGATGGACAGACTGCACCATGATATAATCCCCGTTTTGGGTTGCCTCTTGGTGGAGGGTAACTAATACATATCCATCCACACAAACACATTGTGTGTGACATCCATCACTCAAGGGGAGATAAATGAGCTTAATTAATGGCACTGATATTTAGATTTGTGATGGCCCTGCCAGTCTGCTTGATTATATGCACACCCATCTGTCCCATGGCCAGTAAAGATCCCAACTACATAATTGGCATCAGATGTTTAAATTCAATTAACTCTCTCATTCTTGGTGGAGTTGTGAAGGGCCATTTGAAGCTGATTGGCACCACCTGGGCGAAGTACTATTTTATGAACTGCCATCTCCCGATTGAAGAGAAGAGAGAGGGTCTACTTGTTGCTATCTGGTAGCTGAAGGTTGCTGTGGTTTGTCTTCAGATGTTTAATGTGCTTAGTTAAATTAATTGCTTTTTACAAAAATTTGTGTGATTCGTAATGGCTTTAGACTTGGGTTGTTATGGATTGGTTTGACAAGTTAAACACTGTGACTGTGCTCTATTAGGAAAAACACATTTAATAAGGACACCTAATGCAGTGACAAATAAATGCAGTATGTCCACTATTCTTACATGCAGAATTAAATGTTTTATTTCATTTATATTTTAAATCATATTTATCCATTTATATATATTTTTTATATTTATTTATTTTCCTGTGAAGTTAGAATTTTGAAGATACAAGGTTTTATCAGCAGGTCCTCCATATCCGGCTGTAATAGTAGGCCTATGTATGTCTGTGTCAATTACAAGAAGTAATGCAGACATCTACATTTAATTTCTTACTCTAGCCACCATGGCATTAAAGCTATGCGAACAAACAAATTGCCATCATAATGAAATAATAAATAAAGAATTTAGCTCTTCTCAACCAGCACAATCAGAGCATTGAATATGTGCCCCTCCTACACCAGCCTGTTTGTTCCCAAGGAGACAAATAAAGAGAACATTCCAGTCACACAAAAATAACAATCAAAGACAGCTTATATGATCTCATTTAGAAATTGTGCACTTGAAATCTCAAACTACTCCGATGTCAGGTTTGCAACTAAAGGACATGGAAACGCTTTAACAAAGGATTCTTACCCCGCACGCGGTCATCCCCCCACCCCGAAACCGCCTCAGCAATCACGCAATTCCATCTCCGTAGCCTCCTGTGTCCCGTTTGATTTGAGCGACACATTCACTTGAACTTGTGCCTAATACTTTACTATAATCAATTGTCCAATTTTTCTGATAATGATTCCTCCCATGTCGGCTATTCTTTATTGGCTAAAATTGATTAACAAATGGGTAGTGCTTTAGATTGAGCCCTACCCAGGCCAATACCAGAGTAGCCTATTTAATGATATTTTTATTCACACATTAAAATACACAGCATTTTCAATGGTAAAAAAAAAATTAAAAGACACGAGTTAGTTAATACAGATATCCTTAATTAGAAAATCATTCTCCTCCCTCGTGAGAATATCACAACTTTTTAGATTATCAATATACGCAATATTCCATTTTGCCTTATGTTGGCGCTTGACCTTAAAAGAGCCCGCAAAAGCGCTTAACAGAAAAAGCGCGTAAGCCAGGGGGAGAATACGCGTAAGTGTTTTTTGCCTAAGAAACACCCGGAAACGCCCCGATTTTGACCTTGCTCCGCCCCAAGTGCGTAACTGCCTTCGGGGCGCGTAATGCACAGACTTAAGTCGAGGAGAGAATACACTCAGGCTGAAAAGCGCGTAGCGCTTTAAGTGCATATATACGTGTATGTATGTGTGCCTGTGAGTATGTTTTTGTGTGCGTGCATATGCATAACAGTGAGCATATGTGTATGTGGTATACATGTGGGAGGTACGGTAGTACAGTAGTTAGCACTGCTGCCTCGTAACAATGAGGTTCCAGGGCCTCCCTGCGTGGAGTCTGCATGTTCTCCATGTGTTTGTGTGAGTTTCTTCTGGGTAATTCAGTTTCCCCCACCTGGAAAAGAAAACATTATAGAAATGCTCCTACCAGTGCCCCTGACCAAGGAATCCACTTCTGAATTGGAGTTGGTCCCCAAGCTCTTCTCTGTGGGTGGCTGCCTGCTGCTCCTAACTATAGAATGGGTTGAATGCAGAGGAAAAATTCCATGTTTTTTAAAGTTCATCAAAGTACAGTATATCTATCTATCCATCTATGGGCCCTGTCACACTTCAGTGTATCCCAATTCGTTATGAGTTGCGCATTGACATTTCTTTCATACGCAGTCGTACGCTTTATTCTGCAAAATTTTTTGATTACTTTGACTTATGTGTGACGCACATCTAACGTATAAATAACGAATTCAGCGCATCAATTGCGTATGATTAGCATATGCAGTGCGCAACACTATTTTTCTTGCTGCGAATATCTGCGTATGGAGTGCGCATGCTGAGCATACTCTGGACGCACCCAACTTATGCCGTCCGCATGCCGAACGCACTTCTGACGAATGCCACACGTATTCCGAGCGTATTCCAGATTTATCAAAAACGCAGCTGCTTTCTGCTGGTTTCATTACCAGTGCAGATTCCATAGCGTGAACATCAACCTTTCAGGAGGTCTGTTCACCCAGGAGTTTGTGTTTTGGTATTCATACCAAATCTCAAGTGTACCCTGGATGTTCGGCAAGAACGCCATTTGTGCGTTTTGTCATAAGTTGTAAATACCGTAAGTACAATGCGCTGCCCGATCGCAGGAAGAACAGTACTAATTTGTGCAATACGTATTCATTCGCTCTGACTTTGTTCAGCGTGCGTCACAAAAGGTAGCTATGTAACTTAACTATTTGAATTTCTTGCAAGTAATATTGACAACACAATGAAATACTTTCTTGTATAATAAATATCAAAAACTATAATTTTAAGTCTTCCCTTATGTCAACTTGAGCTTAAGTTATTTAGTTTGTTCACAGCTTATGGTCTTTGAAGTCCAACTGTCTGCATAACTAATTTCCAATTGAAAGTCTGGCAAGGCTATTAAGCCTCTCCTGGCTTGTTGCAGCTGTAGGCTACAGCTATGATCTGGTTCACCATTCCCTCCACTATCTGAAGTAGCCTTGCTTTGGGGAGATGGGCCTGGCCCTGTTAACAGGATGGATAGTGACTTAAGTAGACTTGTAAATGAGTCCAGCCAATTTTGCCATTTAATTATATAATTCAAATAGCTGAGAGACTGACCAATACGTAAGTAATTGCCAATGGTACAGCAGTTCACTAATAAATCTAAACAGCCAACCAGTTTCTGCCACACTCACTCACTCACCATCAAAAACATCTTCAGACTGCTGGTGGTGAGGGTCTACTGTTGGGTGCAGGTTCAGATGAAGTGACCACAGCTGATTCTGAAGTGGCAGCGCATAAAGGTTTAATTATTCCATTTCATATTGCTTTTCTATAAATGTAAAATTATTTAATTATGGACCAACTAATGAAGAACTAACATACCTAGTCTTGGAATTAACCTAATTTAGATGGGCTTCTCTCTCAGTATCATAGCTCTAAGCACACAGCTTCACTTTGATACTGTACGAGGCGGGTAAGCTCAGTAAAATTACCCCCCGCGTTAGCAGTTTAGCTTTAGTAAGAAGGTTAAATGTCAGCCTTGTCAAGTGATTGTTTCAATTACACCTAAGGTTACCACACTGACTGCATGTAGTTCGCTATGCAAATCTAGCCTGTACAGTCCAGTCATGAGAGCCAAGTATGCAGTAACCACTCATAATAAGGATGGAGGCATGTGTCCTGCTGCTAGCGGAGTTTTTGGCAGTATATTATAATGGCTGGCGAATGATGACCATACCGATCTTTTCTGAGGATGATATCGTTATTAATGGAGTAATGTCATTCTTGTCAGGCGATTATTTACTCAACTGACCGCATGTTACATTAACGTAACGTTAGCAGCTGAATAACCAGCCTGAACAGCTAACATAGCAAGCTAGTTAAATACTCTCACCTTTCTTTGAAAAGACTATTGTAATTTTCTGGGCCCCTGCTCTGCCGGCCTCTCTCTCTCTCTCTCCTTTTCCGGTGTCCAGATTTGTGTGTGTGTGGGCTGCTCATACTATTGACTGCTGTAGTTCGCGAACCTCGCAAGCAAAAAGGCACAGAAAATTTTCCAAGAGGAGCACGAAGCATGGACTGAACCATTTTTAAGAAGGGGGTTGTGAAATTCATTTCATCAATATAGCATGCCTTGTGGCTTTGTGATTAACTCTGGTGCATTAGTATGAATAGCAGTTCGGTCTATGCATAATAATTTAGTCATGGCAGTTCCGGTGGGTTTTGTGGGCCCTTATAATTGCCATCACCTTTCCCCCCTATACGACGGCCCTGTACGCGGCACGTAGCTCTTGCCGAGAGATCAGTGTATTACTGTACATGAAACACTTATCCACCACGAACACATAGCGTACTTCTACCACGCACAACTGTTGCGGGATCGATTCACTGCATATTTATAACTTATGACCTGCCTTACAGCATACACAGGATAGTTTTGTGCATGCCAAAAACTGTCAGGCGAACTGGGCTGTACAGTGCGCATGCTGACGTACATAAAACGTACACGAAACGACTGAGATGCATATGAGGTGCGTATTGTGCGTACGACTGCATATGAAAGACATGTCAATGCGCAACTCATAAGGAATTAGGATACGCAGAAGTGTGACAGGGCCTTAAATGTATGCACGTCTACAAAGGCAAACTGTGACTAATTAGTTAAGGTTAGGGGTAAGGTTAGAATTAAGGATAGGCTCAGGTTAGGGTAAGGGTTTGGGTTAAGCATACATTGCTTATTGTTAAGATTGGGGAAAGGCTGTGGTGACACAAAATGAATGGAAGTCTATGTAATATCCTCAAAAAGATATACGTACAAGGATATGTGGGTGTGTGTGTGTGTGTGTATGTCTATGACACTTGTTCAGTGTCATGGACACACACACACATACACACCCACCTTGTAAGGATTTCTGCATGTGTCAGCACAGTAGGCCTACATGCTCCCAGCTGATGCGCTTTTTAAGCTCCTGAAGTTGGTAGACTTCAGAACTCGGAGATACCATTATGAGTGGCAGGGAGGTGTAGAATAAGAATTTTGAGGCACAGTGTTGCAAGTTCTAATCCTGTCATTGTATGCATTACTCCTTAAACACTAATTTTTCACTTAAGTTTTCAAAGTAAAGAAAGACATTTTTTTCATATTGTTCAATGCGACATACATATTAAGTATCTGCTGGTTGCAGCTCTTCGCTGAAGCTACAGACATTTATATTGAGTGAATATTAAAACCTACTTTTTATGACAACAGCAGTACATCAAATGGATAATATCTCGATCTTGTAGATCATTTTATACATATTTAGAAAATAATATATAATAAAATATGCAAGTCAGTAGGACATATTTGGTATCGTTGAAAACCCTATGATCTCTACTAGAATTTAAGATAGGCTTGAAGTTTTACAAGTCTGAAAACAGCAGCTACATTATGGGTCATAGGTTTTATAGGGTTCAGTAAGGCATTTGTCTGTCTTTAGCTGGGGGAAATGCATAGCTTTATGATTGTGATTAAAATGTAAACATAAGCAGATATGGATGAGAGTGTCCATTGGGCTTATAAATAATGAAATATAGAAGAGAGTTACAGTCCATTTGTGTTCGTATCTCCACGGGGTACTAGTTTGCCTTATAATCAAAACACTGCTGATAGCTTCTTAGGACATTGTGCATGGGCAATGTAATAAACCATGTCAAACGAAACACCACTCTTATTTCCTTCTTGCTAATCAAATAAATAAAATGCAGAGAATGCATAATATAAAATGTATTTAAGTCTAAACGACATTTTAATAATTCAGAAGTCATAACTGACTCGTGAAAATTTTGCTCTACCCTCACAAAAGCAGCCATTCATAATTCATATGAACCACAGTTGAGAATTAAACTGAGCGACTCTCAAACATGAATATCTATCTTTTAATTTTGGAAAGATTACACTCCTTTACTTGTTTATTGCTCCTTTATTAAAAAGACGATTCATAAGATTTGTTGATTATGAAGTGCTTTGCTTTCTGCCCAGACATTCATGGATGTAAAGCTGTTACAGAAATCATTTACGTGCACTCATTCAGAATAGAAAAAAAATCATGAAAGATAAATCATTGGCTCACCATGCACACTCATTGGGCGTTGAACCACTGGGGATGGGGACAGGTCTTGTCTGTAATTTCAACTTCTACATTTTTCTCAGTACCCAAGCAAAATAAAAACGTACTACCTACCTGGATGATGGAACATGCTATGTAGGACATTGTATAGACCAATAACGTAAATAAAAGTAAATAAAGAATGGTGCAAAATTATGGCGAGAGTGTTTCGGGCAGAAAGTTTGTGGTCACGTCTGATATACTGACACTACAAATTGAACATACACATAGAACCTTTTTAAGGGGCATTAAGGTGCATCAAAATATTGGAAAAATGTGAAAGTTGTCATTTGTTGAGTTCCCACAATTCCATGCTCCGAATTATGGTCACAAATGAGCAGTATGTGGAGCCCAAACCCGCACTGCTGACCCACTCCAGCTACCTCTAGGAGGCCGGTGGAAAAAGAATAATCCCAGTATGAAGCACTGTGCCACAAAGAGGAGAAGTAATGTGCAAAAAAGGAATATTTTTACAGTAAAATAAAAACATGAGAGAAAACAACACGAATGGACTTGGACAATGACAGTCCTGGTGAGGTGGGTTCAGACCCCCTGTGTGAACTTTGATTAAGCTGTGAGGGACCTGGAAACAGTGAGAATATAAATGAACACTGCAGCACTTTAAAAAGAGGCAGAGACAGCTTTGAGCCTTTGTGTTTCCCAGCCATAGACCACAGGTGTAACTACCTTGAGGCCCGCGGGTTTTTCATTTGTAGAGCACTGTATAAGTAACAACATTTGGTACATTATTTTCACAGTGTTTTCCATTTTTAAATTACTGGTTTAACCTCTTAAACCCCAACACCCCTGGTACAGAGGGCAATCAATAAACATCATAAATGCAGCATGTTTCCTAATAGTAACTTGGCCATGTGGCACTTAAAGGGGAGAAACTCTGCGAAAAGCTCATCATGACAATCTTTCACTTAACCATACACAAGTCAGGCACCAAGCAAGTAAATAAGCATGCAGTAAAACATAGGACAAAATCTTATCAGCACTCGATGCTGGCTGAATTTTTGACATACATACAGTACAAACAATATATAAAATGAAAGAGGAAGGTCCACAGAATCCAACGATATAAGCCATGTCATTGAAAACCAATGCCACACTCAAAGAACAATAGGCATACACAAAACATTCTAACATTTTTAGCAAACATTTTTCATGGAATGGTAAAATGTCTCACTTTTAACATCTGATATGTTGTCTATGCTCTACTGCGAATAAAATGTGGGTTTATGAGATTAGCAAATCATTGCATTCTGTTGTTATTCATGTTTTACACAACATCCCAGCTTCATTGGAATTGGGGTTTGGACAAAGGAAACTCTCCATTTCTTACAGATGAACACACAAACCCACACAAGCAGCTTCATACCTTTCCTAAATTGCACCAACTTACCTTTGCCGACACAGCAGTCAAAGGTAAACATGACCATTCTTAAAAAATTATGTTTTCCAGAATTTTCCTTAACTAGAAAGTTTCCTACAGATCAAAATAATCTTTTTCCTCATGCCATTTCTGGAAAATTAAATAATAAACTCTATTTAGAAAGAAAAGTCTTAGAAATTGTGTACAGAAAATTGATACTGCTCTGCTCAAAGCTAGTAAAATACAATCAGAATTAATATTACTTTAATCAAGGAAAATAATTTGACTCAACAGCCACCACTGCTTACAGCATCTCAACATTTTTCCTACTTACTGCTTTTGATCACTCAGTTCCCTTCATGAATAATACAGCTGTAAGTACAAACACAAACGGTACATTCTGCAAAACATTTCAAAAAAGACATTTGGGTCATAGCAATGACTCTAATATATTGTAATTTGTCACATCATGAAGAAAACAACTCCTTGGCGGAAAACAGTAAAATAGGATTCTAGTTTATTTACACTCCTGAATAAGGCTGTACATTACCATTTTCATTTCTACAATTAATCATAAAACATTAATCACACTTCTCTCAAAATATGACTGGTATTCCAACATGTGGTGAAGTACATGATATAGTTACTTGTATTACCTGTATTTCATATTTTCCAATGGTTTCCAGTGCTGTATATGATAATGATACATTCAGTAATGACAACACCAGACAACTTAATTGTGGTTATAAATATCACCCCATAATTCACACAGAATAGTCCCTGTACACCAGTTTCTTGACTCAGTCATATTTTACTGTGGAATTAGTGGTGAAAAGATGGAAGGAATTTGAAAGAGGCCTTAATTACTGCTTGCGTTTGAGGGTAATCACAGTTTAGGTGCAAAATTAGCAGGCAGCCATGATGGTGTATTGAACTGAACAGCGCGGTGCTCGCATCACACAAAAAGTCACATGACCTTGGAGCACCCTCAACCCCAGCTCATATATAACTGTGAGTCGGAGGGTGATATTCATAAACCACACTTCAGGGAGCCTGTCGACTGCCTCTTACATCTCTGGAGCATCAGCTATCAAAGGAGCAGACATCCGCTCAGCGCTGGGTGCCCTCGTTTTGAGTAAGTGAGTGGAAGAAAGGGGAGAATAAAAGTTAATCGAGTAGTATAAGGAGGGTTACATGAGTAATAATGTGTGATGAACATTAAAAGGGTAGTAACGGGTTGGAAGAATGCAGGGAGGATAAAGTTTGTATCATTGGGGAATGCAGACAGCACAGGGTTTCAGCAGCAGCTGAAGCCGTTTACAAAATGGAGGACAGTGCTGAAGAGTTTGCAAAAATTAAATTTAATATATTGAGAATTTGCACTCAGTCTAAGCTCATCTTCATGAAGAAGAAAAAATAAACGACAACAAACTACTGCCGAGGGGACTGGCCTTTGCGACTGCTGAAAGAAGACAAGTTTTCAATTCGTTTCATGCAGTCCTATTCTTCTTTCCTAATTCTACCCTTTCTCTCCTGCCTTTTCTCCATGGCAAAAAAAGATATGTGACAGCAGACCAAAAGCAGCCACATCATTGGGAGGAGTGCGTGTGTGTGTGTGCGAGTGAGTGAGAGAGAGAAAGAGAGCTGGGCGGGGGGTGGGGGATGCAGATTATGAATATGACATGATGGGAGGAGACTTTAGTTCCCCAGCAGCAGACGGGCGGCGCGAGGGGCTACGGGCGACGTGATTGAGCGTGAGAAGGAGAATGTCTTTTTCAGCTGACGGATGGCAGCGGTGGAAATGAATATACGGCCGCGCTCGTTCGTCTTCCAAAATACGAGGCGCCGCCACAACGGGGCATAACTCACGGGGGAAAGCCAGAGGACTTTGGTGGAAACAGAGGCCATTAGAGAGAAGCCGACTCAGTTCTTCGAAAAAATTGAAAAAATACCTCATGTTCGTCACACCACATCTATCTCCGGCTGATTGGAACAGATTTTTGCTCTTTCTTGAACAAGCCAATAACTATTTGAGCAACCGAAGAGAAAAGGTTCTGCTGGAATAGTTTTTACTTGTAAACATGTATACGGTTTGAACACCAGTAAATACACAAACAAATGCTTTATTTCACATTTGCTTTATTTCTTCGATTCTCATGCAGACAACAGTATCTTCAAGCCTCTTCTGGCCTTTCTAAAGCAAACATTCACAGAAACATGTGCACATGGCTGTCCACTGACGCATCTTAAACACATACAATGCAGGCCAAAAGTTTGGAAGCAAGGCCAATACAGGTCAAAAGCATTCTTCCAAGCTCTGTCAGGGTTACCTAGACAAAAAAAAATTGGAAGATGTTCTTCGAAAGAAGGTTTGGGCCCCTCAATCTCCAGATCTCTCTCCAACTGAGCTTTTGAGGGACAAATTGGATCGATCTATCAGAAAAGTGTGTCCCACGAATCAGCAGTCTCTCATTGATAAACTTAAGAAAGTTTGGAATGCAATTCCTGGCACATACCTTAAACAACTTGTGGAACAAATTCCTCGTGTATGCCATGCTGTTGTTAAGGGAAGAGGAGGTTACTTTGAAGAAAGCAAAGTCTAAGCAAAAAAAAAAAAACCTGATAATTTGAGTAAAAATGTATTCTGATAAGTGACTCCTAATATGAAAATCATTTTGATTTTGTTGCAAAGTACGCCAATGAAACTATGATCTTTTTCTGTACAAATCTGATCTTGCTTCAAACTTTTGGCTGGTAGTGTGCAATACATAGAAACAAATTCATAGGTACACAATCACATATTCTCGCAGACCAACAGCTAGTGACATATTGTGCAGCACGTACGCTTGCAGCCACATGAACATTAAATTGAACAAATGTGAACATGCACAAATAAGCACAAACACACGCGCGAGCATAAACACACACACATACACATGTGCGCACACACACATGCACAGTAACATGCCATCTCATGCATGCGCACACACACGCACACAAAGACATGCACATACTATGTGCACACACGAGCGGACACATACATGCACATACTATGTGCACACACACACACACACACACACATAAGTGGGCATGGACACATACATGCTCTCTCTCACTCTCACACACACACACACACACACACACACACACACACACACACACACACAGGAGAAGTTGTATCTCCCCACTGGTGCCAGGGTGGTGGAAGAGGTAGAGTTGTGAGACAGGGAATGATCGTCGCAGGAGGACAGACCGAATCCCGATCCTCAGCCAGCTGTTTCTCTCTCCCTCTTCCTGTTTCTTTTGACCATCTTTGTCTCAACCTCTTTTCCCCCCTATTTTTAAGGTGCTTACTTTCAGTGTTTTACCAAAGTAAGATTTCCAAAGTAGATGAAACAAGAACTATGATAAAACAAAACAATTCTCTTTTTTTCTCTCTTCTTTAACCCTTTGTTGCATAAGAACAAATGCCTCCAGTATGTTAAAATTGGATATCAAGTGTATGTTTGAGAAAATCTGATGGGATTGGGTGCAATATTGTTTTGGGAGGGGTACAAGAGTGTGGTCAGTCTGCCTTTGTTTCGTTTTCAGGGTGTCTGTTAAGTCCAAAATATTGGACAAAATGCAGCAAAGGGTTAACACACAAACACGCATACACGCACGCACGGACGCATAAACACATGGGTATTCAAGCAAACTCAATTATCGTGTACACAAGCCCTTCTCTCGTCAGATAA
Source organism: Gymnothorax reevesii (assembly GCA_029721435.1). Taxonomy (NCBI): domain Eukaryota; kingdom Metazoa; phylum Chordata; class Actinopteri; order Anguilliformes; family Muraenidae; genus Gymnothorax; species Gymnothorax reevesii. Next base: position 21,522,725 of record CM056574.1, on the reverse strand, counting down.
TCAGTACAACTTCCTGCTGTACAGTCGCCGTTAAAACCAAAGAAAAAGTTGTTAATCCGCCAGTACGGGGGCATTAGGCTTTCAGTAGGACCGGGAAATCTCGTCGTGAGCTGTGCAGTAGGACCGGCGTATTGACGCGCATGAATACGAAAGAAAACCTCCCGCCGCCAACCGCGCACGGGGTAGCTGGGCGATAGCTCGTTCGCTGAAGATCTACCCACAAACCCTCAGAATTGCAGACACAGTTTCTGCAATAAAAAGACGTATTTAAAATACCAAAAAAATTCCCTAAAGGATACAATTGCTTATATAACACCGACTAATTTATCATAATATTTTTTTTCTTATTCATGCTTGGCTTTTTAAAGCAAGGAAATGATCAACCACACCTTTTCCAGAGGTCGCATAAACTCTCACTTCCACTTTCACTGCAAGAGAACATAAGAAGATAAAATACATAACGGCAAACAAACGTAATTCTAACAGTCAAAATGTCCTCTATTCTATAACGAACACGCGGTACTACATTCAGGTCCGCAGAGCCACATGTGGTTACTCCTGGGGTAAACTGTCCTGTGATACGGCTCATTGGTTAGATCGTGGTTAGAAATGAGCGAGAAGGGCGAAATGTCCGAGGGAACCGGGCGTGAACTAACGCTGTCTCTTTGGTTTTAACGGTGACAGTACTGTAAGTCTCAGAAGATTCTGGAAGGCTCATTCTGGATTTCTAAGCTCAATATCACAGGGCCAAGACTTGGTTCTTTCCTGGGGCGTGAATGTCAGCTTTTACCGACCATGATCAGTGGAGAGTGAATGTTCAGGCACTGCATTTACTCATTATCAGCGGCTGGCACACATGCTCCATATATCAACGGCTGCATAAATGCTAGTAAAGTATCGAGAAAGATATCAATGTCCTCCATTTTTCAGGTCCCTGCTTTAGTGCTGTGTGACCTGTAAGGTATGAAATTGCAACTGGCTGTTTGAATCAGTGAAGCACAAGCACCTCAGTCAGGGCTGCTAATTGCATGTGCGGTAAAGAGGAACGGTCACAAACTGCGTAGAAAAAGTGAAAGAGAGCAAAAAAAGGGGTGTAAAATGCAGTAATTTCAAGCTCGGCTAGCAGCCGCCTAAGCCATGAATCTCCTTTTACTGCCAGTATGCCTCTTTATTGCCTGAGCTTGGGCATATGGAATTGGAGATGCTGTTTCACAGTGCAGGCGCCTCTATAGTGTCTGTACTCAGTGACACAGAAGATCTTATCTCGGTGGGCGTGTCATATGAAAGTTATGAAACAAGTTGAGTAAATTTCGCATTTGCTACACGCTTTTAGTAAGCAACAAACCCCAACTTTACTCAACGAGTTTCATAACTTTCGTATGACATAAACAGAATCTCACACTCGTGGTTATCACATAACTGAATTGTGTATTTTATTGGAAAGCAAATGTAATATCCGTTAGCGCCTATTGTACATTAGCATTGCGCTGATTTTGTCGCTTGGCTAACTTAATCAGTCACTGAGTCACAGACATTCACAGTTGAATGAACAACAGTTTGTAAATTCAGTCAACTGAGAAGGTTGCTACGCCCTCAGCCAATGGAGTTTTTGCAAGAGTGATATGTACCCAGGATAATATCAGCAAGATGACATTGTCATTACTATCTCCCGCCACTATTGGGGGCCATAATCTAGAGAGGGACCAAGCCTAACTTCTGTCAGTGAAATTGCCGCCGTATATATATATATATATATATATATATTAAAAACATTTTTTAATTTGGCATCTCCAATCTCACTAGAATCTGGAATGCCCAATTGGTGAACTATGTACAATGCTTACTCGTTTACGACCCCTTGTTGCCAATTCAGGAGAGTGAAGACAGTTCACGGTTCTCCTTCGAAGCACGTGCCTGTCAGCCACCTCATCTTATACACTCACTGGTTGAATCTTCACAAGTTCAGAATGAGGGCAAGGATACCCGGACATGACCAGTTTTAGAGTCTTCCTGATGACCGTCTGGCGTCATTTCCCATTTCCGACAGTCCCTTCCCAATTTGAAACCCTGTAGCGCTATAGCCAATTGTGCGCTACTCTGAAAAAGCTGCCGACCACTGCCGGTTGGTACGACCATGGCTTGAACCTGCGACGTGATAGTCACTTCTGCACTGCGACGCGGTGCCTTAACTGAGTGAGCTATCTGCCAGCTACCGCCGTATATATTTTACTGGAATATGACTTTCTATCACTGAGGCTGGCCCCTCTGTCTTGATGAAAAAATGGAGCCTTTATTCAGAAAGTTTTGTCCCTTTCCCCCACTGCTAACACCGCTACCCTAACTTTCTCAATCGGTGGCAAATGCCACCAGACTGACAGCAAGACTCGAGGCCTGAAAATCACTTTGGCCAAAGGGGCTGCTCATTCAGTGACTCCCTAATGTTGCAGAAGATTTACATAATATGGCTGGGCTGTGTGTGCAAGTCGCTACCAGATTAGTTGAAATTAAAGAACTGAAGCCTTAAATTCAGGGAGCTAGAGCACTTTACTTCGGCTCGCTTATTTCCTGGTTAATACATGAAGTGTACCCACAGCCCTATAGCACAGGTGCTCGTTAGATTTGCATAGTAATATATATAATCTGCTGACAGCAGCTGGCGGATGGGAGGCAACCCGGAGGAGGGAGAGACATCAGGTGAGAACAATAACTTACTTTATGCTCACGGAACCACCTTGAAAATATGTCTATATGTGGCTGCAGTCGACTGGTATGTATTCCAATAATTTGATATCCAAAGAGATAACTCAGGACCAGACTTCATAAGGACTGTTAATTGGTCGAAAAAAGACTGTCTCAGTGTGCCAGTGGCTTTTTTTCCCCTTGAATAACAACTCAGTGGTAACTCTCTTTTTCCTATGAACTATCTTTGTAACAAACAGGAAAAGATAAGGCTGCTTAAGAATATTAAAAACAAGTCAAATTTCTCTCTACTTGATCCGGAGGACAATAATTTCACAGGAACCTTGCATTTTTACTCATCCTGAAATGACCATGTTTTTGCAGGCTTGTAAAATTGTTCTGCCAATCCCAGAAATAACAGAAGCTTGAATCTGAAGTCTCTGAGCGATAGTCCAGGGGTCAGCAAGAAGAAGTCCTTCCATGTATCATATATTGGTTCCTCCATAAACAATTCAGCAAATTGTTTTTGCTCATTTTTGTTCCTCCGGCTTTGGGCTTGCAGAAGTTTCCGAATTAGGGTGGTCGGAATAAAGAGGCTGAAAGAATATTTTCCGACTCAACCGGGATTTTTATACATTTAGTCAAATAACAGCTCAAAATGAATCAATATCTGGGTCAGTACAGTAACTAGGTCTGCACGACTGGAGCCCTGACGGACTGTGAGAGCATAAATGCATCCCCTGATCTGAAACTCAGTCACCCAGCCACGTGATTATGGCGGGTCATTCGTCAATCCAATCAGCAGGTGGAATCATTCAAGATAGCTGATAAAATAACGTGAGGTGACTGAGGAGTGTAAGAACTGTTTCTGAAAGTCATTACCACTACCTCATTTTTTGAATTATGATTTATGCCGAGAAAGAGGAAGCGATGCGAGGGATCATTAATAGCTATCACGTTGTCATACCTGCCGCCATTAAGGGCGATAATTGTTTGTAACAAAGGGCGGCTAAAAATGAAACGAAAGCGACAAAAATCACTTCCGCTGGGAATTTTCGCAGATGTTACCATAAAGTGATTTTAATACGCAACCTTAATGGCAATCATCCGCGGCTTTGAACAGATCTGTTCGCTGTCAATTAGCGTAATTGATGCTTGACGGTTTACAGCTTTCGCGCAAAGGGAGGGTGGTAATGAATGATATTTTCTTCTCCGGTGACAGTTATTGAATCCATGAATTAATCACCACAGTCTAGTCAGGCCTGGAATGGGGCCCAAGTGGACCAAGGCTGATTGTATGAGGCCTAATATGTGTCAGGGATCTGTGTGCATCTGTATCTCTCTCTGCCAGGTCGGACTGGTATTTGCTTTATCCTTTGAAAACGTGTGCATGTGTGTGTGTGAGTTAGTCAGTGCGAGAGCTTGCATGCATTTAAGACTTGTTTATTTCAGTGTACTGCTGAATCAGTTGTTCTCTCAGCACTGATAATATTAGAAATTCTGTTGCTCATAAATGCAGGTGCGCAGTCTTTGTACCCCTGCCCTCGACTGACCTCGCCAAACCTCTCATTACCCCACCTTCACACCTCTCCCACACACCAGACCCCACGGTGGTTGACACCTGTGAAGGAGACCGTAGAGCTTGGCTTCTGAGCACATTAATCTTTTCTCAAATAAGAAGAAAAATAAAACATTAATTGTATGGATGGTTCTTGTGAATAAATCTGTTTCACACAGTGTAGCGAGTCCTAATAGAGACGGTCACGGAACTGGCTCGAAATCCCTGTGCTTACAGCTTTATTTGCACGGAGACGAGACAGCTGCGGTTTATACCCTCCAGGCATACTTTTGGCTGTTGGATAAAATAATACTCTGAAGCAACTGGGATTGGCTCACAGATATATGCGTAATCAAGCATCTCTTTGCTATGAAACAGGAACTTTGCCGCAAAATGGAAAAGGCACGACTGTATTTCTCTCTTGAGGACAATAGCCAATTTTGTCTTATCTATGATGGTTTACAAACTGTATACATGTAAACATTAGCATTTAGGGGTCCAGCCAAGGCTTCCTTTTTTACTGGAGAGGAAATACAGGAATCCTCAAGTGTGAATTATATCGTAAGTATGATTACGATTATGATTATGATTAAGATTAGATTTTAATACAATACAATGCAGTTTTAAAACTGCATGATCAAACTAAGATTGCATCAGTAATTTTCTGCCTGATACTGTACCCCCACACCAACTGCTGTGTATACTATGAATAATGCAGTATGTATCTCCATTTATTTTCACATATTGTGTGCAGGACATTAAATACGCCAAGCACACGGCAGAGCACTTACCTCTCGGGTCTGGAATTACAGATAAATACTTGGATTTAGTGCCATCATTTTGCAGGTGTGTTGAGCATGACCATAATATTAGACAGTTCTCTTCATTTCTTTACACCTGAGAATTCCTTCCCTCTAAACCTGTCATAAACCGTGAGTAATCTATGATAATATATGTAAAAACATGGAATTATGATTATATTTTAAAGACGCATAAAAATGTTTAATGTTTGATAAAATGTTTTCATTACCCTCCATATCATACTCATTTGAATTTTCTGCATTGTTATTGTAATCTCAAAATAGCTATCAGATCACATGCTCCAGACTGACACACTGACTTATTGTTTGTCACATGGGTTACATATTTTATGCACAATAAATACAACAAATTATCTTCTGGTGGTTTTCCTTTCATATCTCATCATGCATGACTTTATTCCACGGGGGAAATCATGTGCTGGGTGCACTGAAGCTGACTGATGCTGTGTGCTTTGTCGCAAAACATAGGGAATCCCATCAGCTATAAATATACTTTCCAGGGTACGCTGGAGATTGTCCTGGCATTGAGGTGGCTTCACTTTCGTTAGCCAATGGCGTTGACGCAGAGACAAAAGGCATGTGGTTTTGACCCACCACGATAATGAAGTAGACTCACAGGCTCGGTTTAGTGTGACTTCGGGCCTCTGGTGCCACTGTGCCACGAGCTTTTAATCTTGAGCCGTTGTGATTTATTATTCATAGACACATGCAGTCTTACATTTTCTTTGCTGCTCAGTGGAATGGGGAAGAAATACAACACTAAGAGTGTAATTCCCCTGAAAGTCAGGTGTATCTCCTGTCACAGTGGATGATGGCTCAGCTTAGGAGAGCTTCAAAGGAAGGTGCCTTTGTCCACCTTTTAATGCAACAAGGTTTTGCAAAAGATTTCCTAATATCTCAGGTTTTTCGGAATCTCTTGCGGCCCATTTGTACTTAGGGGTGCGGCGTAGTACTGTATGCACTGAACTGTTAGTTTTTAGTTTGACCTTGGCAAAGGTTGTGTATTGAACCCGAATAAACCAACCCAGACACGTGGCTTTTCCAGTCTACCTCTGTTGAGGTTCCAACCGAACTGTACAGTGCCAGTAAGGCGGAGTTAGAAACACAGCAGACAATTGATTGGTCAGACAGAATCTTGCTTGTCTCTCTTTCTTTTGTCTGATTTAAAAAAAAGAAAAGATCTTGGCTCAATTCTGAGCAGCTCATGTTATGCAGACTTTCCTCTACAATTTGGTGGGCAACTAAATTCAACATGGTAAGTCACCATTGCTAACAACCCTACCCGTATTGAACGGTACAGCTATCCATAGAAATGTGCAATTAATCCAGCATTAGGTGCGCAATAGGTGTCTAACCAAACTCACCGAACAGAATTGCTAAGTGGAAAAGCACCATTATGCAACAAAGATTGAACCCCAGAATAAAATTATATTGTTGATAAACATTTCATAAAAATGACAAAAACCCTATCAATATGTTGAAGAAAAACTTTCAGTTAATTTTTCAAAAATTTTGACAGTATGGTTTTGATAAAAATGTACAGTCTGATCAATATCTGGTAGTTGGGAGCTTCACTTTAAAAGATAAATTAACCCCTAAAACTGATTTTTGCTTAAGTTTCCGCTTAAGTAGGTTCCAATTTTTTACTTCCTGAAGGACAATGCCACATTTATATTCTTCGTCTGCTGGTTGCGGCATTTCATGGAATGTAAATCACGCGTAAATTGATTGAAATATTCAAATCCAGAATGCCATGGTTTTATGGCTGCATAATGGCATAATGGCATATGGCTGATGTAATATTCCATATTACATCAAATGGAATATATCTTGATCTTGTGTGTAATTTTACAAACATTCCTTTGCAATTCAGCAGGACATACAGAATTTGAGATCTTCAGAAACTCTGGGTTTTCAACTAGAATTTAAAATCGGAGTAAAGCAGCTGCATTTGAAGATCACACCAACAGGATCGGCAGAGTTGAGTTGATTAAAGGAAATACATTATTTTCATAGATCACCGAAGACCTAGGGTTACTGGTTTGAGGATAAATTCTTCCCTGGGAATGTCTTTAATGTGAAAGCCGGTCTTGTTACATGTGGCAATTGTTGTTGGTGGTTGTAATGCTGAAACTATTAATACAACTGCTACCAGTCCAATAATAAGGTTGTTTACTGTACTTAAACCAGTTATCACTCGTGAACGTATCACACGTGGATTTTTCTTCAAAAAAATTGCATTTATATGCAGATCATTTGTATCTGCCATCAGCCACTTCTGTTGCTTGAAAGAGCTGAAAGTTCTGTTATGTCGTGGAGTGCAGTCATTTTTTTCGTTTCCTTTCTTTGCAATACAAGAGTTGTGGGTCCCAATTACACCTGTCCTCGTTCCTCTCGGATGGTTGTTTTCACATTGTGCCTCCTACAATTTGTCATCATCACCATACTCCCTAAAGATATAAACAATTTTACGCTGTAAAAATGATAGCCCCTTTATGTTATATGAATCTATTTCTTCTCTTGACCTCCATTGGTCACGACAAGTTTTAGATATTCAACTTAAGTTTAAAAGTTTTCAGAGGTTGAACTCAAAAAGGGAGTTGGAACAAATCTTCCCTTCAACGTGAGTTCACCCACATTTTTAAGCCAGCCAGTGAACCAGCTTGAAATTTTTAGGTCAATTAGGAAACCCAAGCATGTTGTCTATATCTATTTTAGCCTTCACTTCCGATGCTTGCAACTTTGTGACTTTTTGTTAAAGTATCAGATAAATTTGGCTTGGAATTCAATTGTGGCGAAATAAGGCAAAGTGTTAGTCTTGCAGAGCAGACGATCCTGCCTGATTCATTGTCTGAAATCCTGCAGGTCCGTCTTGCCAACTACCGTCGTCCAACAATTTCACGGCTAAATTTTTTACAGCCCAATCAGGGGAAAGAGAGGCGGGAGCTGCAGACGTGACATCGTCAGGAGGCGACTTTATGTTTCAATACCGTGCAAAGCGGTTCCTGTGGATGGGTCAATAGCAGCAGTTTTATCAGAAATAGACTCAATTTCTTCATTAAAAGAGGAGCAAAGAACGTCACTAAAAGCTTTTCTGATGGGAAGCAATGTTTTCGCTCTTCTCCCGACCGGTTTCGGTAAGAGTTTGATCCACCAGCTGGCTACTCTGGTCGTGAAAATGACGGGAAGGACTCCAAACCGCAATGTGATAATCATGTCTCCGCTGGTTGGCCTCATGGACGAGCAAATCAGAGAGGCTGGGAGTCAGTGCTGGGAAACTGTGAGAGAACACGGAAATCCTGCACGGACAATGTCGGTTAGTCTATGGTAGCCTGGAGTCATGGTTACTCAAGAATACCTGGAGAAATCCGCTCTCCTCAGAAGTTTACCAGGAGAATGTGGTGGGAATTGCCGTCGACAAGGTTCATGTCACGGATAAGTGATACATCTGTGTGGTATAATTTAATGTAAGATGATAGTCTAAGGACTGAAACGTAGTTCAAGCTAACGGCTAACAACAGGGTCTAGCTGCTTGTATTGAGTACAGTTTGGTGCCGATTGTGTCACAACATCCCACATCTGCCCATGTATCAAGGATAGTATTGCTCGACAGTCTGTATAATTTAACGCCTTGCATTGTTAAACAAACGTTTTTATTTGACTCCATCGGTACTGTTAATATAGACTTAAACTTGTTGAGTCTGTGAATGGCTCATGCCCGACAAATCCGGATGGATCTCGAGTTTTAATTTTTTAAAGTTAAGCCCAGTCTTTGCAATCATTTGGCAACTGTTTGCTCATTAAGTGCCTTGTTTGATTCAAATAGTTTCTTTGTACTTGTCAGCATCCCTTTGATTCTCAAATTTACTTTACAAAAATGGCAAAATTCATGTAACGCCATTATCACAGCTGTTTCTCAAGCTCCCGTTTGTTTCTATTGCTTCTCAGCAGCGGCGCACATCTACTATGTCGTACTGTGGCTTAATGTGGATTGGTCGGTGATGTGTGACAAGAAGAACCATCGTCCAATCAGCAGCCACAGATTTTTTTGAAGGTTGCTCCTCTGAAAACTTTTTTGAACGGCTCTTTCCCAGATGGACTTGTGAAGTATTTCCGTGGCGGATATATGGAACAGTCAGTCGTGGCGTGTCAGATTAGCAAAGTGTCACATTTGGAAATATTTCAGTGGTTTGCAGTATTTGGAAAATGCTGCACCCCCTCAGAACATCTTTCAGCCAATCACAACTGAGTGAGCCATGATATAAGCTGTACCAAGTCGACATGGTCTACAACATCCCTAGCCAATCGTGTGCTTCTTATTTTCGAACTCCATTAAGGCCTTTATGGTTTGAAGCTACACACCAAATTTGGCTGTCCTGTCTGTAATTTGTCCCCTTTCTCTCGGACGGACGGACGGACGCACACACGCTTGCACACACGCACTGACGGAGGTCAAACCTATATCCCCCTCCCACTTCGTGTTGGCGGGGGATAATAATGGTAATTTTTGGTGGCAACTGCTTGAAAGCAATTTGTCAAAGTTGCTAAACACCAAAAAAGTCTTAAACGTTTTGTGAGTTATCAATGATTATGTAGTGTTGGAGTTTAATGTACGTAAGAGCTAATACTATAGTTCAACAACAGCCAACAAAATGATGAAAAATGAATAAAGTATGATTAAAATTCAGACGTCATGGAATAGCCACTGTGGTCGCAGCAGGTGGGAAAGAAATTAAATGAAATTATGTGCTAGCTTTGTCCATCGCTAAAATATCATGTTTATTAGCATAATCATACTAGGAATGATTAATGTCAGACAGCAAATAAAAGTACTTAATTAAATGTCGTCAAATTATTAATGTTTTATGGAGAGTTGTAGACTGCACTGAGCTGTAATGATTTAAATTACAGTGATTGTTCAATGGAAGCAGCAGTACGAGCACCTGCGGAAATAATGGCTGTAATACTGGGTTACGATCAGATAGTGAGGTTCAAAGTGCCACAGCCATTAATCACAAGAGCTGGCAATTTTAAACAAAAACTGTGAATATATTTGAATATGATTTTCAGAACTGAAACAGCTCATCTGCTTTCGTGGGATTGAAGCGGACGAGCAGGTCGATTAATACAGCGGGGTATGGAGATTAGAAGTGGGCTTGGGGGTGGGTTTCAGTGACCTGGTAATCAGTCATTGCTCCCGTACATTGCCGTTTTGCAATGACTCAGTGAAACATACAGAGTTAATTTTTCCAGAGCATTAGTCCCTGTTGGACTAATATCACCACCCTGCATGTTGGAAAAAATTTCAGCTGATTTCCTAAAAAGGCCTCATATTACTTATTTCTTGCATTTTTTAACTCAGCAAATTAAGTTTTTGTTAGTTTCTTTACAAAAATAAGGATTATTTTCCTTATCACATCCAATATAGCTTTTTTCACAAAGTCTGCTATTTTCTTTCTGTGTGAAGTGAAACACCCATAAATGTAGCAGAGAACATCTGGGTCATGTTTGCATTTTCTTCTGTCAGAAGCCATAAAGTTCACCCTGATATCAGGATTAGGCATAAATAATGTCTTTAGAATAATTTGTACAGGTGAAAATCAGCTAAGAATTGAGCAAATAGTTCTCATCTGGCCAAAGAAGATGGAAATCATGTCTTTGTGGCAGTTCTTCTGGTGATTAAGGGATGACCCAAGACTTCCTAACCTTGCTGTCAAAAATGGCAATGTTATGAAATGCACACAGTACATTGTGAGAAGATGTGACGTGCTCGAGCAAGAAAGACACCAGTTTTGGAATCAGCGCTCCAAAATTTGAAAGAAACAAGTATTGGATTTTATTCAGCAAAAATGATGCAGGGTGGTGTATTCACCTTGTAATGCGGCAAGTTGAATCAACTTTGTACATGTTGAGGTGTACATTTCCTGGCCAAATGTATGCAGACTTCATATGAGTAGGAATTTCACTTTTGTCAACTTCTGACATATTACTTGTATAAGGCCTTGACCATTAATACCAGTGAAGCAGTTAGGTTTACCGCTGGAATGTGCTAGTAAATCCAAGGCGATGAGTCATCTTCTCAAACTGGAGTAGGCTCCTGGGTGAAGCACTGTGCTCACAACTTCCAATTAACTATGATGGGTCAATTTTAGAGGAAAAAATATTCCACGGGCTTCAGTAAGTATACCTGTTATCTTACACATTTCATTATTAAGACTCAGTTTTTTTGACATCTTCATTTTTATCTCACCTTATTCTTGAGTCGCTGTAGCTGCTGATATCACTCGCCATATGATAGTGTTAACTAGGCCTGCCAGAGCTTATGTCAATGTGAGCCAGGCTGTTGTACCATGGTGCAGTGAAATAGCCCAACAGTGTGTTTTGGTTTCTGTTTGCTTTTTTCTGCTTGCTAATTGCCAACCATCTAGTCTAAGCTTTTCTTGTTCATTACTTAAGGCGACAAATGGTCAATATGGATTATTCCTTGTCTTGTCTTGTCAATGATTTAACTCTATGCACTGAATGTCAGTCACCTTGGAGAAAAATGTTTGCTAAATGATTGTAATGTAAGAAGAAAAGAATATTCATAAGAATGACTACAGGCATAATTATGCGTTATTAGTTTGTCATTTAAGGTGGAGGCAACCAAGTGAAAGCACCCCATGAATACGGAAAAATTCTGCTAGCATATGCGCTCCAAGAAAAAAAACACAATCATTTTCAACAATTCAGAATATTTCCGACGCTTTTCAAGTTACAAACATTTCAGAGTCCAAAGGCAGCAGCGTCGCTAATGCACTTGCTTCTTAGGATTTTCTAATTCACTTATAATGAGAGAAGCCTTCTCTAACAGCCTAGTGTACGTGCCAAGTAAAACTATGCAGGCAATTTAAAATAGCTTATACTGAGAAAAAATAGCTGGGCTGTCTCACAGTAATGTCAGTGAGGAGCCCTGGGGTGTCCATAAACAACATACTGAGAGGGCAATGACTGTGGGGCAGGAAGGTAAGGGAAATTTAATTAACAGTAAAAACATTTGACCTGAAATGGTCTTAACTGGGTACATCTACATCTTGGCATCATTAAACGAGTTATAAAACAGAGCCTGTAAAATAATGTGCAGATTTTTTTCTCCATCTTCACACTACTCTAATGACTCCTAGTTCTACCGCATTATGGATTTTGTGGTGTTGCGTTTACAAAGCAGGTCAATGACACCAAGTCAGCCTGATCTAAACATGTCTCTGTCCAGTAGAGGGTAGTTGGCAAGTGGCAAAAAGGTCTTCTGCACTTCACTTTTAATGCTGTTTTAGGACTCCCCTGGCTTATCAGATCAAGCAGGGTTGATTGGCTGGTGGCCTTTTCTCTTTAACCAATCAGAGCAGCTTCTCAGCTTCTCCACTGAACCACCCCCATTATCCCCACCGTTATGAGCCATAATCTCATCGCAGATTTTGTGTCCTTACATGATGTGGTGATTTGTAGGCCAATCAAGGAATGATAATACTAAAAAAAAAAAATCAATGCTTGCTTAGATTTGTCTCTGAAAGGCATGCTGTCATTAAGCCATTATACATGCAACCATTACATTCATCAGAAAAGATTCAAAAATCATCTTTCTTTTTTATAATTTCCCAAAGAAAATTCAACTTGCCTCACACTGTGAAACAGTCAAATCAACACCAAAGCCTCTATTTAAACTTTTTCTTACTAATAATATTACCAAGTTAAAATAACAGAAGGCACAATCATTGCATAAAGCGCCCTAACTCTGTTCGGTGAAACCACTCTTTGCTATATTAGTGCGAAAACAGTGTTAATTAAAAATGCAAATGAGCAATGGAGGACAGACTGTATGCCAGCTAACACCTTATTGGCTCCTTGAAGCTCCCTGAAGGGTGCAAAACAAGGCTGCTAGATTTGTTTACCCTTGCTGTAGTGTTTCAGTGCGTAAAACCCTTCACCAATCAATCACAAGGAGGCAGGAACAGCACCAGGTCATCTTTGTTTCTCCCTCCTTACTGCCAGAGGTTATTATGGGGGTCATGATGTCGGCGCACTGGCCTATGAAAGCCTTTTCATCAGTACACTCAGGTTATGAGGTAATCTTAGGTCAGGCCACAGTGACCCCAGGCTGAGAACCTGCCCTCAGAACCATATTACTCCTTTATCTCAGCATTCCTTTGAAAAAATATGTATAAAATTGGAGTTCAAGAAGGTCAAATAGCCTCTAAATATGATTCTTCTTGGCTAGTTCATGTATTTTGAGAAAACTTCTTGCTTTGAAACAATTTTTTTTCATAAAATTGTATTTTATGCTGAGGGTACGGCCCACATACTGGACATGGTCAAACATTGGATACTCTGCCATAAATACTAGCACAGTGAAGCTTATGACCTACTGTTTTTGTCGGCCTAGATTGGTTCAGATATGGATTCTGTGATGATTTTTGGAGTTGTAGCGCCGTGGTTATTACAACTACACTGCCTGGCCAAAAAAAAAGTCACCGTTTGGAAGTTAATGAACAAATTCTAAAATTGGATCATCATTGCGGTTATTAATATGTTTCAGATGGCAATAATCATTTTAACCCTGACTGATGAAGTGCGTCGCTATTAATTTCTTACAAAATCATGTCGGAAAACACATTCCCTGATGGTTGTTACAACGATGTTACAGTATTTCAGAACGGGCAAGTTATTGGCCTATATTTAGGAAAGAAAACCATGAATGACAAAACCAAGCAGGAGGAATCATTTTCACAAACAAATTTTCCACCACATAGTCCTAACCTTTAATATAATAAAAGTTACTGGGATGTACTCAAGACCACCGAGTGGTTCAACCATTATGTCGAGAAGACAAGATCTTGGACAAAAATGATGGCATTTCTGATCGAAAAGAAATGTTCTGGCATTGCATATAGTTGTCAAAACAATGACAAGAAGAATATGCACTGTAATCAAAGCTACAGGGGTTCCAACTAAATATTTGAGTGTGTAACTTTTTTTTTGGCCTGGCAGTGTATCTAACAAAGTGTCCATCTGTCCCTGTCAGAGAGGTTTGACCTGCAGCCTACTTCCTTTTTTTCTGTTGCTGCAAACCCCAATTCCAATGAAGTTGCGACGTTGTGTAAAACGTGAATAATTACAGAATAAAATGATTTGCAAATCCTTGTCGACCTATATTCAATTGAGTACACTTCAAAGACAAGATATTTAATGTTCAATGGTGCCTTCACAGATGTGCAAGTTACCCATGCCCACTGACACATCCCCATATCATCACCGATGCTGGCTTTTGAACTTTGCGCCATTAACAGTCTGGACGGTCCTTTTCCACTTTACCGCGGAGGACACGTAGTCCATGATTTCCTAAAAGAATTTGAAATTTGGACTCCTCAGACCACAGCACACTTCTCTACTTTGTGTCAGTCCATCTCAGATGAGCTCGGGCCCCGAGAAGCCAGCGGCGTTTCTGGTTGTTGTTGATATATAGCTTTCGCTTTGCATGGGAGAGCTTTAACTTGCACATGTACATGTAGCGACAAACTGTGTTAACTGACTATGGTTTTCAGAAGTGTTCCTGAGCCCACATAATAATAATATCCTTGACAGAATGATTTTGGTTTTTAATGCATGCCGTCTGAGGGACCGAAGGTCATGGGCGCTCAATGATGGTTTTCGGTCTTGCTGCTTATGTGTAGGGATTTTTCTGGATGCTCTGAATCTTTTGATGATATTATGGACTGTAGATGATGAAATCCCAAAATTTTTTGCAATTGCATGTTGAGAAATGTATTTCATAAACTTTTGGACTATTTTTTCACGCAGTTGTTCACAAAGTAGTGAACCATGCCCCATCCTTGCTTGTGAATGACGTGGCTTCTTGGGGATGCTCCTTTTATACCTAATCATGACACTCACCTGTTTCTAATTAACCTGTTCACCTGTGGAATGTTCCAAACAGGTGTTTTTTTAGCATCACTCAACTTTCCCAGTCTTCTGTTGACCCTGTCTCAGCTTTTTGGGAGTGTGTTGCAGGCATGGCATTCAAAATCAGTAAATATTTCCCAAAAAAAAAAAACAATAAAGTTTATCAGTTTGAACATTACTTATCTTGTCTTTGTAGTGGACTCAACTGAATATAGGTCGAAAAGAATTTGCAAATCATTGTATTCTGTTTTAATTCACATTTTACACAATCTCCCAACTTCATTGGAATTGGGGTTTGTAATTCTGTTTCTCATATGTTGCCATAGTTTTTAACATATTTAACATATTTTCACGCACAACCTTCTATATGTATATACATATATATATATTTTTTTTTTTTTTTGACTGATGCACCTGCAATTTGGGCAGCAATCATTTAGAACACATCTTGCGTAGGGGACTTACCCAAAAAAAGGTGTTGATTTTATCTCTTAACGGCAGACAGATACTTTTGAGGTTGTCATTTGCAGACTTTTGCAGAAGTTTGCCCCTTGTAGTTTCAAAAGAAATGTATAGGCTCCCCATACTTTGAATAAAAGTTTTTTTTTATTGATGACCTCATCGATTCCCAACCTCAGAGCACCACATGGGGTTCTAATCGCAACACTGCCAGCAAAATATAACATAATGGTTTGGGTTTGAAAGAGGAGTGCACTGGGAGGTCGCAGGTCAAGGGAATCCTTTCTGGAGCTGAAAAGCATCCGGTAACTTGTTCAGCGGGTGGCATTTACTGGAGGAAGAAAGACGACGGCAGTGGTGGAGCCGGGATAATGAGCTCGTCCCCTTCCCTGCGCTCTGCTGCCAGCTCACAGGACACCTCCGCTACGATACAGCGATTCAGCCCTGCTGTCTCCACCTGCTGCTGCTGATGGGGGCAGGGGCGGGGTGGGGGGCGGCTTATAGAAGACTCTTTCCTGAGGCTAAGCAGGGGGGACACAACAGTTTCCAAAGGCCAGACAATGACCAATTTGGAGTTTAGGGCAGGACTGTCTCGCTCATACCGCCTGACAAAGGCCGTAGACTTAGACTGCGGTAGTTTCTTATTGGGGTAATTGGGGCACGCAGGAGACAGAGGGGAGATGATGAGGTCAGCCTGTTACTCAAATGCCAGTTAGAATGGTTCTTTGGGCGGGGTTAGGGAGTTTACACAAATAGCTGACACTCCGCCCCTGTACACACACACACAAACACACACACATAAAATTATTTTTTTTAAATGTAGTTAACCATTTATGTGTCAGTTTGAGAGATGAGTGGAAAACATGTCTTCACTATCTGAACATTGAAACACACCCTTTCCCCACTTTGTCTGTTTATGAGGTAGTCCGTGTCACGCATTTTAAAAACGCTCCTCAGAAACAGAATTAACTGGCGGTTCATATTCCCCAGTCGAACACAGGTAATCCGCATGCAGTGTGCCGTGTCATGCTGGTATTGCAACAAATGTGATTTTGATTCTGTGCAAAGTGAATTTCCTTCAGAGACAGAGATATAAAGATAATATTGCTGCAAGCAGTAATGACGGGACCCGAAGGGCAGAGTTGCCCAGCAATTTGATGTGATCGATTTACTAGCATTGCTGTAAACACTGATTACACGTTTCATGTAAATTAAGCAAAGATTGGGTATAATTTATAAATGGGCTCATTTCCTGTTTCGGTTCTTTGCACTAGTTTGGCTCATGAGAAATTTTTTTAACTTTCAATAAAATCCAATTTGGCAAACTTTTCAATTAGTAAGGCATACCAAGTTGGCTTGTCTTGGCCTAAGGACCTCCTACAGTACTACAGATCACAAGAATTATTTTTTTCTTAACCTTAGTCCAGCCTGTAGGTTAATGCTGATCAAGAACCAGCATACAGGGAAATAGCTACCGGGGAACAATGTATCGACGACGGGCACACAGGAAAATGAGTTTGGGTCCTCCATATATTGGCAACCAGCAGGACTAAGGTTAAAGTAAACACATCAACAGTAATGCGCCAAAACACATTTTTGACTAAATGTGTTGGCAATGCTACAGCAATTAAGGTGGTGAATGAAACATTGTGAAAAGAATGAAGGGACGGTCCCCAATCTACATGCCAAATTTCACATTTTTTTTACCAAATGGTCTATAGACTTCCGTTGACTCTCTAGCCAGAAGAAGAAGAAGAGGAAAGGGGGAAGAAGAGAGGGGGAAGGAAAAATACAAACATGCTCAGAAAGTTATTGTCTCATCAGGAACCCTTGTATGATCTTTATGCTACTTTTTTTAATCATAGCAATGAGGTGTTTAAACACCCACACAGAATAATTTAGCCTGATGAAGGACCCTTGAATGAGGTAGGGTTCTTCTGTAGAACTTGAGGCCTCCAGAGAAACCATCAGGCACAGTTAGAATATTATGAGAATCAAGTCCCAATTTCGGTTTATCACTCCTCTCTTCCAATTTTTATCAGCTGGACAGGAATTAGTCATAGTTTGCATGTGACCAGAACATGCAGTATTATTATCTTAGCTTGGCAGGCGGATCATAATTCGGTTATCTGAGAAATGGAAATCAACTTCAGGCTGATCTTTTCCAGTTAGCGTCTTGTTCAAAAGCTAAATGTTAACTCCGAGCTAAACACAGATATTGTGCATCCAAGGAAACGTATGCATTCCAAAAAACTTTTCTCCTGGTTTTCTTGAATTAATTTAAAGTCATTTTAACTCTTTGCATTTTTTTTTTTTTTTACAGAAACCTGAAAACTTATTTCAAGCTTCAGTTAGATATGTGTGGAAAATGATAACGGCGGGATTGAGTTCCATGTTATTTTATTCCTTGAATCAGCCTGTCAAGTGAAACAATCCTCTGTTAATGGAAGAGAGGAAAGGGGCGATCAGAGCGCGTCCTACATCAGAGAGAGGCTGTTCTTTCACATAATTGACTTATTTTTTCTCTTTGGGCCAGAAAAATTTAAAAAAAAAAAAAAAAACTTGTAAAACTCATGCTCTACCATGACAACAAGTGAAATCAAAATCAGTATTGAGTATTCGACCATCATATCACTGGTTCAACGTCATCCTATTCTTTTGGAGTTTTTTCCCCTTTTTCCCTTTGAATCGGATCTGTGGGATGAAATGAACATGAACCAGTTCTGTTCCTTCTCTCCATCACTCTTCCTCTCTCCCTCCTCTTCCTCCTACCCCCCAGCCCAACTTTTAACATTTTAAATATCTGCTTTCACTGTTTGACCTCTGGAGGTTTGCTAATGGAGTCAGTCAGGGCTGCACAGCTGCTTCCTCATGACTTTACATGGTTTATTTATTTAAAAAGAGGAAAGAACTGAACAGTTTTCATTTTTTTTCTCTTCACTTTCCCTTTTCCTCCAGCAGTGAGCTTCTCAAACGAGGATGGCGAGTGATCTCCGCTCAAACGTCGTTTCACTCTTGCTGGCTCATATTACACCTGCGATCACCGAGCGCCCGAAAGCCCCTCGCTTTGTACTTTGCAAATTTGTACCACTGAAAAGTGAAAAGCTGAAAATGCCTGTTAGCAGTTTTCTCTGCAAATTTTGACTGGCCTTGAAAATCCATTATTGCAATATACGACTTCTACCGAAAATGGCACCTGGCCTCACTTTGTTTCCTCCCTGAGCCCACAATAAAAGCTCTTCCCACATTTCTCGAGCAGTATTTCATGTTACTGGGGCATAGGGATGCTGTATTTCTGTCTGATGTGACCCGTGCTGCCATATTGCATAAAACACAAGGTTATTCATTCACTCATACCAGCATAAACTTGTATGTGATAAAAACAAGTTAAAATCAACCTTTCATTTCCTCAGTAACAGACACAAAAATATAAACACACATGGTTATGCACCCATGCAGCCACAGACAGTCACAAATGTTAGCGTAATTATCAAAATTTTCTCACATTCAGACACGTACGCACACACACGGACCTAATGCGGACTTCATTGCAAAGTGCGAACGGCGGCTGCATGATGGGTAATTATTATGTGTGAGGAGCAGATCATGACAGGCTCATCTCTCAGTGCTCTTAATTGGACCCTGGGCGTCGCGTGTCTCGGTGTCGCTGCGTCGTCTGCCTACAGCTCATTGTTTCTGTCACAATTATACGGCCTTTGAAATCTAATGGTTATCTCATTCTTCGTGCGCAAAACGCTGAACAGGAGGACGAGGTGACACGTGTTTTGGGGGCTCGCTTCAGCATCTTATCTCCACAGCTTTGGGGGTGGGTGGGGGGGGGTTTATGCTAAAGAAACAGACACTGCTGCCTTCCGCTAATGGTTGCCACACCATGCTGCGCTCTTGTCTTTAATGGGTCCTGGGTGAGTGCCCCATACATTACGGTCAATCAAGAAAAAGCTTTCACCACCAGGACTGTGACAACTCTTGTGGGCGTGTGCACAAGACTCACAACGGGAGGTCAAGGGTCGCTCAAAGCCCAGCGTGAAAACTCTCTCTAACTTGCTGGGCGGCTGTTCGAAAAAATAAAAAACACTCGTTTGAGCCAACGATTGTAATTGGGTTGTTCCATTTTGACTGATTGAAATTGGGCAGTTCGAAAAGCAAGAACGCTGACGGACGGTTTCCCATTTACAGAGGTTTCTCAAGTGGAAAATGTGGAAAAAATATGGGGAGCTGCAGTGATTCAGCCGCAGCGTTTTTCACGCAAAGAGAACAGCACTCAGGGGCCAAAGCAACTAACCATACGGCTATTAGCCTTCACCGTGCCAGGGAATTACAGTAAATAATGCTTTCACTTACAGTTGTCTGGAAACAAAACAAAAAGAAAAATAAATATAGCAGTAATATCACCAATTTTCTCGTTTTGTACTTGGCAAAGAGCTTTTCAATAGACTCAGTGCTCCGCTTCTCTATCAAGAAGGTGAAGAGTTGAGACAACGGTCTTTTACCGTTGATGCGGAACAAAAAACAGAGAGGGAGTAACACACAAAACAATATAAACACCACCAGCAGAAGATCACACTACACTTCAACTTCCTGCTTTGACATACAGTGCAGAGATACAGTGCACTCATGAATGACATCAGCCCTTCTTTTGCCGACTTGACATTCAGGTTGAAAACTATGTTTATGGAGCTGTTGTAACAGGGGATGATCCCATTAATCACATGACTTCTGGCATTTAATTCATTGGAAGCATATTATTTTTGAAACCGGCATGGGCGTAAGGACTTGAAAAAATGCCAGGGAGCAAAGTACAGGGAAAAAGTTTAAGACTTAACATTTGAAAAATGACTGCTGCAATTCTAGATGCCTTGCAGCTGCATAATAAAAAAAAAAAAGATTACAAAATGAAGAGTAAACTGTCATGGTTGAATGACCATCCCTGGGCTTATTTGTGTTGGATGCTTGTTGTTTGTTGATGGAAGCCTAATGGTCTTTTTTAAAAGCAGGTCATTTGGTGGCACAAGTTACCTCATGATTTATAGTTATTTTATTCCCTCTGCATTATTTTGTTTACATTACAGCAAAAGGAAAGCTGGGAAAGAATATGATCTAAACTAACGTAATCTCTATTACCACACCAGAGCTGTGATCTCTCTATTACCACACCAGAGCTGTGATCTCTCTATTACCACACCAGAGCTGTGATCTCTCTATTACCACACCAGAGCTGTGATCTCTCTATTACCACACCAGAGCTGTGATCTCTCTATTACCACACCAGAGCTGTGATCTCTCTATTACCACACCAGAGCTGTGATCTCTCTATTACTACACCAGAGCTGTGATCTCTCTATTACCCCACCAGAGCTGTGATCTCTCTATTACTACACCAGAGCTGTGATCTCTCTATTACCCCACCAGAGCTGTGATCTCTCTATTACCACACCAGAGCTGTGATCTCTCTATTACCACACCAGAGCTGTGATTTGACTCGCAGTTCTGATAGCCTCCAACCGAATCAGCAATGTGGTTTGCTTAAATTTTCTTTCAGTTTTGCTCAGCACCGCAATCCAACAGAGTTGCCTGTTGGTTTTAAAAATCCTCATGCCAGGTGATGGATTTATTCGGTCAGGGGGCTCCAACGTTCCGGCGGAATCCCTCACCTAAATTTCAAGATCTAACACTTTACATCAAACAGTTTAACTGGTTTCCGTTCCACTTGTGTGAGTGTAGAAGGGATGAATCTTTCATTCGTGCTGCTCATGGTGTACTAACTTAAATTCTGAGAGCGCCCATATGTGTGTGTCTGGTTGCGCGCGTATTTGTACAGTATGTGTGTGTGCGTGTGTGTGTGTGTGTGTGTGTGTTCACGCGTGTGCGTGTGCCAGTGTGTGTGTGTGCGTGTTTTCGCACCCATCTCAGTGCCAAAACCAACCTCTATTCACCCAGCAGCAGACAGACCTGTCACATCACATAAGAATGTCACAGGATACCAGCTCTGCCTCAGATTTTCTATTCCTTCTCACTTCTTCTCTCAGTCATCAGCAGCATCGCTGCATTTCTCACTTCCCTGTCTCCTCTGACGCTCACATTTTTCTCTGCTCTAACACTGCTGGCTGCTGCCTGTGAAGAGAGTGAGAGGAGCTTTTCACTCGTCTGACAGAAAGAGTAAAAGCCCAGATTCCCTCTGAGTACTGGTTAGCCCTTTTTTTCCTGTTTTTTCCCTTGACGGCTTTTACCACACAAGGTGCTGGTTGACATTTCATGTTTCCTCCTGTGTCGGATTAATCAATGCCCTTCTTTCATATTCGCCAAAGCCTGCACTTCAACACTAACTGCTAGAGATGTTTCATTTATTTATTTTTTTAATTGCCACCCACTTGTAAATTCTAGCAATGATTGTTTGAAAACCAATGTTACACTTATGATAAAACACGACTCTCAGCCTCTGACCCTCATTCACCTCCGCCAAGGAGGTGTATGTTTTTGCTGGCGTTTATTTGTTTGTCTGTTAGCAGGATGTCTCAAAAACGGCCGCATGCATTTTAACCAAACTTTGCAGGGTCTTAGAGGAGCACAAGAGGAACAAGTGATTAGATTTTGGAACATCTAGGCCAAAGTACAGCTGAGATATAGACTAAAGTTCTAATCCAGCTATGCTGGCAGAGATTTGAAGTC
This sequence comes from Gymnothorax reevesii, assembly GCA_029721435.1. Taxonomy (NCBI): domain Eukaryota; kingdom Metazoa; phylum Chordata; class Actinopteri; order Anguilliformes; family Muraenidae; genus Gymnothorax; species Gymnothorax reevesii. The sequence continues at coordinate 21,500,585 of CM056574.1, read as the reverse complement.
TTTCCAATAGGCCGGATTACCAATTGGCGTGCTTTTGGGTTTTGCTGCCACCTGGCGATGGAATGCAACAATACCCTTCATCACCCAACAAAAATAACTAATGCACAGAGTTGCCTTGGCGTGGCGGAGGTGCTGAGTTCTCTGATTGCTCTTATTTATTATTCACCGGTGGCACAGAAACAAACACAGGGCACACAGTGTGTATTTTCAAGTAGAGAATGTTTAAACACAGCAATTTTCTACTTGTTTCCCCTCATTATTAGGATTATTTTTTGAATATTCATACTGAAGGCTGTATGTTCCCAAATATACCATAAAATAATCCAAATACTTGGATAAACATAATAATAGCACAACACTGGGCTTGGTGGGATGGAAGTTGGGACTGGGGGAGGGGGTTTGTTATAATCGGATTTTTAAGGGAGATGCAAGAATTGGGGTAGATGGCAACTATTTTGAGGGTTGGGACCTTGTGATGGCTAGGAAATATGCTGCGGGAGGAACATTAGGAGGGAAGGACCTGAAGGGTTTTGCGGACTGAGTTTTTAGGAGTCGTAACAGACTGGGACTGAAATGAGCCGGGAGAGGCACCCAAAAGTTTTTATGTTGAAGCAGTATCTCACCCTTGGGTGAGCTGTAAACCGTTTGGCAGTAAATAATCTGGGCTAGTTGGCTATCAAGCTGGTTCTGTCTCCTGCAGCCCTTTGTCAGGCTGTCTACCCTGAACACTCGCCACAATATTCATGTATTCTGCAGTTTTTTTGCATATTCCCACTCCAGAGCTGTAAAACCTCATGCATGTATTTCCGAGAGCTAGCCTCATCCAGCAGTGGTATTGCGAATACTGTATAGTTTGGGAAAATTAGGTTTTTGTCATACTCAATGGATCACTGCATTCCATCGTTCTGTTCCACGTTTAGCAGTCCCGATTATGAGCAATGAACTTGCGTGATACCTCAATAGCGTGACTCGCTGCTTAAATCAGGGTTAGGCTGGGGAAGCCTAACTCATCTCTTAAAAGATGAGTCATCCTCTCTTTTCGAAAGACATTAACCTTATAAAACCTATGGACCCATATACAATAGGTCCATTATATATAGCACTCCATTAATAACATACAGGAATTGGAGTGGAAATCACTGGATGGACTCAGGAACACTTGTGTAAACCACTGTCAGTAAACACAGTTTGTCACAGCATCCACAAATGCAAGTTAAAACTCCGCCTTGTAAAATTTAAGCCAAGATCCAGAAGTATTGCCTTCTTTCTCTGGGCCTGAGCTCATTTAAAATGAACTGATGTGAAGATGGAAACTGCCCTGTGGTTTGACTTGTCAAAATGTGCAGCTCTTCTTTGAAATCATGGCATGGGTAACCTGTGCATCCATGAAGACACCATTAATGGTCAACGACATATTCAGGTTTTGTGCAACATTTAGTGCCATTCAGAAGCCTTTTTTTAAGGGAAGGCCTCGCTCATTTCAGCAACACCATGGCAAACACCATACTCTGCATGTATTACAACAACATGGCTCTGTAGTAAAAGAATCTGGGTGGTAAAGTGGTCTACCTGCTGTCCAGACCTGTCAACCACGGACTACAATTGTCACATTATGAAAAGAATAATATGACAAAGGAGACCGCAAAGTATTTAGGAGCTGAAATTCTACATAAAACAAGAATGGGAAAACATTTTGCTTTCAAAACTAGAGCAGTTGGTCTCCTTCATTCCCAAACGCTTACAGAGTGTTGTAGACATGATGCAACACAGAGGTAAATATGCTCCGGCATAGGCGCCAATCCCGTGGGTGCTCCGGGTCTCGAGCACCCACTGATAAGGTTGACCACCCACTGGCCAATCGGATGACCGTTCAAAAAAGAATAAAAGAGAGAATGAATGAAACTCATGTTAAAACTGCATCTTTAAAAAGAAACCAACAAACTAGCTCACACGCTAAGCTAGCAAGCTAGCTCGCCTGCTTACCTAGCTAATTTCGGTACATATAAACCAATAAAACAGTGAATCACGATTATTTCGCAGATTAGCAAGTGGTCATGAATTAACCACATAGCTAAGTCAGTTATAACATTAGTGAGGCTGGTTAGCTCGTTCGCTAGCTACGGAGTTTTTGCGCTAACTAAGGTTGGCTAACGTTTGGATGAAATCGCAAACTAATTCATTAAGCGCACGGTTACTAGGAGTAACACTTATCTCATCAAGAAATAACAAACGGTGAGCGAACAAAAACGTTTTTTTAACATGTGGTAACTGTGTGAGCCTATGCATTAATTAGCAAACAAATTCTTTGGATTGCATGTGCTGTGATGTAGGGTGATGTCGTTCATTTGTTCAATAGCCTACTAAGGGAATAAGCTGCGAGAAGCAGTGGGTTACAGTGATTTAATAACGGTGGCGGAGCGTTCAAAGGCACAACGCGCAGCAGGGTGCCTTATTGCCCCTCTGCCGTTATAAAATTACTGTAACCCACTGCTTCAAGGGGCTTATTGTTTTTATAAAACGGTTACCCTACATACAGCCCATTAAATAAACACACAAGAAAAATAATCAACATTTATTGGGAATAATGCAACATTAAAATTGAGAACTAATTTGTTCTTCCACCAAGCAAGATAGAGTAGACAGACTGGTTGGCAAGCAACACAGATGGTTAGATTGCTTTTCCATCTCGCGCCATTATGTCACATCAGGCTATTTGGGCTCGTTACTGTAGATATACTATGAAAGCAGGCTATTTGGAATGTCTCCCTTGGTCTCCCAAAGCCCCATTAAATAATTTTACCTTCGTTTCGGTTTCATTTTCAAGTCTCCTTGTTCTCAACTCGCACCACTCGGCCATATTATTAGAAACAGCAGCAACAGTAGGGAACAAGATTGACTTTTGTCCTCCACACTTGCCGGTGTCCAGAAAATGTTGAATTGTGCATTAGTTTGCTAACCAGCTTGCCAACTAGCTAGCATTCACTACAATGTATGTGGTTACCCTACACATAGCCCATGAAATATTCATGCAACAATCGCTAATACTGAAATAGCGAGCTAGTTAGCAACGTAGCTTGCAAGCTAAAATGATATCAAACTCTGTAATGCAATTGTTAGCCAACTGGTTAACAGGTTAAAAGGCTAAACTTCGCGAACACTGTAATAGCGAGCTAAAAGTCTTCAAACAAACGTAACCTAACGAGTCAGTTCAGCGCCAAGTGGTTGGTTGCACGTAGGGATATTTTGTGCTGCGGTCTGCCTCAGAATGCAATGGGTTACAGTGATTTTATACCTGTTTGGAACACGGCTCAGCCTATCACATTTAAGGATGGGAAGCACCCGTTTAATAACAAGCAATAATTTGTTTACGTGTTAATATTTTGGCCTCTAAATGATTATTAGAAAACCCTTCTACAAATGTGTTGCACAGCTGAAAACTGTTGAACTAAGGGAGCGCAAAAGGGAGCATGGCATTCTTGAGGTTGGTTTGGCACCTGAAGCATCAGCAGTTGTTTGTTTGTTTACAGGCTCAAAATGGCCAGAAAGAAAGAACTTCCTTTAGAGACTCGCCAGTCTATTGTTGTGCTTAGAAAAGAAGGCTATTCAATGCAAGAAATTGAAAACTTAAAATCTCTTACGATGCTGTCAATGACTCCCTTCGGAGAGCAGCACAAACTGGCACTAACAAGGACAGAAAAAAGGAGTGGGAGGCCCCGATGCACAACTATGCAAGAAGACAAATGTCTGAGAGTGTGTAGTTTAAGACAAAGAAGCCTCACAGGTTGTCAACTAGCAGCTGCGCTATATAGTTCCGGTCAAGCACCAGTTTCAGTATCATCAGTGAAGGTGGGTTTTTTTTTTATTTGATGAAAGCAAAGTTTGAAGTACATATTCATCATTTTCCATTAACTTCATTGTTTCTAACTCAGACAATGTCAGCATGTTCTGTTCATTTGCAATATTTCCTATTCAGACTAATTTCACGTGTGTTTCCATAGAAAACAAGAAAATTTCCAAGTGATCCCAAACTTTTGAGCGGTAATGGATAGAATATTTTACTAACAACCATGTCATTCATTGTAATTGTTTGAACTGCTGTCACTACATTTGTTCTATGCTTCGGCAATACTTCGTAAATGTTTGGTCATGCCTATAAAGCACATTTGAATTGAACTGAGCGAGAGAGACTGCATTCAATAAGATAAGACATACTTTATTGAACCCCGTGGGGTAATTATATCCCTGGAACGCCACGTTTTTGGTCCGACCGCCACCGCCGCACTGTGTTAACGCAATAACTTCAGTAATATTTCAATTACAAATTTCAAATTTTGCACATAAGTAAGTATCATAAAGAGGAAGAACTGATTCGATTTTGGACAATTTGCAATTTCTATATTGGCCACCACGGGCCAAAAACTGAAAAAATCACTTTTTTTATCATATCTCTGGAAATATTTGTCCGATTGACCTCAAATCAAGTGCAAATGAAAGATCATGACCTGAGGATGTGTCCCGCGATGACATTATACCTGTTTGGTTCAAAATTTTGACTCAAGGTGGAGCTTTGTCTCATAAAATTCACCATTTTTGCTATATCTTTGGAACTTTTTCTCCAATTGACATGAAACTATGTGCAACTGCAAGGTCATGACCTCACAACGTGTGACATGATGACATCATACCTGTATGTTCAATGTTTTGCCACCAGGTGGCACTTTGTGATAGAAAATTACCATTTTGGCCATATCTTCAGAACCATTTGTCCAATTGACCTGAAATTAAGTTTAAATGCAAGTCTATTCAAGGTCTATTCAAGGATTGGGAGCGTTCGGGGGTATACCCCCATAAGCCTAGTTTGTCCTCTGCATTTGAACCATCCTATAGTTGAGAGCAGTGGGCAGCCACAGAGCTGCGCCCGGGGACCAACTCCAGTTCTAAAGCCAGTTCTGGTACTGGTTGGAGTGTACCTATGGTTCATCTTTTTGTGGATGGGGGAAACCGGAGGAAACCCATGCGAACACGGGGAGAACATGCCCTAGGCCCTAGGCCGGATTCAAACCCACGACCTTCTTGCTGTGAGGCAGCAGTGCTAGCCACTGTGCCACCGTGCCGCCAAATAGAGGTGGAACGATGGAACAGGTAGCCGCTTGTGAAAAATAAAGAAATAAATGAAATTTATTTCACCAGGGAAGCTACAAAGGGGAATGTCTCCTTCAATTACAGTTGAATAATGCAGACGAGCGAAGGCTGGGAGTGCACCTGCGAGACAAGAGGAAATGAATTACTCCGGCCCGTCAGCAGGCGCCGCTTACCGCGTATCCACTCCGCTGCGATAAACATGACAGTCCCAGCCCAGTGATTAATGGTCCCGCCATTAAAATGATGCTCATTATTTTCCACAGACATCTCGCAGCTCGTTAATAATGCCTGTCAATGGTGACCACCTCCCCCTTTCTGCATTTCGTGTCAGACACCTCGCTCATGGCCCGTGGTCTGGTTCATTCAGCTGAGAGCAGCCGCGCAAACACCTATTTGGGCATGCGTGGGTTCGGCCGAAATAGTTGAAGAGAACCTCTAGTTCTGCGGTGGTTCTGCAATGTCAGGACTCTGTAAATACAGAAGGCTTGAATGCTTCACCAATATCGCTTTGACCATTAGCCATTCTACAATATGAATGTGAAGCTGGGCTTCAAATCCCCGATGAAAAATGCCTCTGTGATGCTACACAGGAAAACATCAAATTGATAAATTATTCATTTATACAAAAGGCAACACAGTGTAATACACTTCTACCTAGTTCTGCATCCTCGTCAGCTGTGAATATGAGAGTAGTCTTACATCCTGAGCTAAGTGTCAGGAGCTACGTTAGTTCCTCCGTTAATTAAGCGATTAATTGCTCAAGTGGTGCAGCGTGCAGCGTCGAGCGGAGTGCATTTAAAACACTTACCTGGCTTTGAGAGTGAGAATTAACTTTATTTTCAGCAGGAAAAAATGCACGGGCTAACGCCGTGAACCAGGTTACATGATTAGCAACATTGAAGTTATTCTGAGAAAAAAATAACTGCATTGTATTATAATATACTTCCCACTGTCACCTTCAAATTTACTGTGAAAAAACCCCATGTGCCCCCAGGTTCTGCTAATAGAGTGTCACTTTCCCATGACTGTATAATGGCATTTTTTACCGCACATGTACCGCATTATTTCAGCCTAAAACCAGTGTCTTATTTCCATTATCTGTCTGGATATTATCCATTTGCAAAAACCCCTTCAAGTTATTGAGTATTTTTCTCATGGCAAACCTGCAACTCTCTGGTCGTCGTAACAAATCATTAACTGATATTCCATGCCGCCCGAGATATGAGGAGAATGCCTTTGAAGGGGCAGCTTGCACACAGACAGCCACATTGGCGTCCTGCCGAGTTGAATCCCCTGGCTACGGCTTTGCACATTTATTTATACTAAGGGCTTGGCTATTGTCACCTGTCGATAAACTGCAATAAATGACATATCCAGCTCCTACAGCTGCAGAGCCCAGTCTCATCGCGACTTCTCATACAGTGACGCTACATCAATATCAAAATCTGACCAAGCATCAATATACAACGAAAAACAAGGCTTTTGGCATCCTTATTTGATGCCATTTTAAAGCCAAATCTACCCCTAACCCTCAACCTGAACCATAACTCGAAACATCATATGAGAATGCCAAAAGCATTCATTGCATATCAACGCTTGGTGAAGATGTGTCCCAATATGACTAGTCGGGATAAGATTGTGTGGCTACAATCAATGACTCCTTTCTTCCAAGGCTGGTTCTGTGTTTCCTTGCTGGAAGGAAGCAAAAATAGAGGCTAATTGCTTCCTTTCTTTCATGAAATAGACAATCTTGGCGCTCAGTCATGGCTACCAAACTATTTCCAGTTCATGTCCAGTATAAAAGAAGGTTCCTTGCTGTTTAGAAAATTGGCCTGAACCCTGGGGCTCCTGCATTCTGTGAATCTTACTCCACTTGCCCCCTTTCTCTTTTGGGTCCGACTGGTTTAACTAACATTTCACCAGGCAGGTCAAACTCCAGGCCTGGAGCACTTCAGTTTCTGGATGCTTCTTTGGTCGGCAGCCAATCAATGCCTTGAGAATGAGGAGGGAAGACTGATTAGCCAATTGGTGACTTTATGGAATTACTCAGCGCGGAAATATATTGAAAACCAGCAGACAAAATTAACATTCAGGACTGGAGTTTGGCACCCACGTGGTAGACTATAATAGCTTCCATAAGATGAAAGGGTTGAAGCACTTCACAAAACGGTTTCTGATCGTGCAGTGATGCACGATGGTGCCGAATGGATGGGGTGCGGGGTATAGGAGGGTTTCAGTTAATTTCAGCACTAAACTCTGGCCAAACTTTATTTTTCCTCTTTATTTATTTTGGATCTGTTTCAGACACCTGGGCACATTTAGAGTTGATTAATTAGTGACTTGGATTTAAGCAGAGAAATGCAGTGACTCCAGCCCTCTCTCTACTTTTGAAGATGCTGGTGTCTTGGGAAAAATCCCAATGTCTAAATTAGGAAACTGGATCCGCGGTTTGTTTACCGTATAATTACAATCTACGGATATTGTACTCTCTGGCTCTCCCTGTATGTGGGTCCTTTCAAAGTGGGTGCAGATGTGCCCAATTTACAGTATATAAGTGTTTTTTAGAGGTTACTGGCAATCAATAGCATTGGTGGCAGTACGAAAGCTCGCCAAAGACATTAAGAGGCGGCAAAACAGGTAATGAAGTGAAAATGAAAGGCGTCAATGTTCCATTTTTACTGAAATATGAGGAGTTTTCATTTGCGCAATTAACCTCCAGTGGCACACAGAAAGGTATTAATTGTCAAAAAATTTGTCATTTCAAAGGTCAGTGCCCTAAAGTTTCGATACAATGAATTTCGCAAAATAAATAGGTAAACAAATTATTTTCATTTCCAACAAAGGATGGAAATCAACCTATATCGGTGGAAATCAGACTGAAGAAAAAAATAGTAAGAATGAACACACAGGCGAAGTGCATCCTTAAAAACTCCCAGAGTGTTGTTCCGTGTAAACCTTCAGAACTCGAGGGCCAATGTAAATGGCGCATGTGTCAGCGGCCGACCATCCCCTGCAAAAAATGTGCAGTAGGAATATCTATAAATGTGCTGTAGGAATCCAATAGAATTATATAGAACTTTAGTACCTCAAGTCCAATAGAAAACAGTTGTATAGAAAACAGTTCCATAGAAAATCTCTGGATGACTTTTTTCAGTTAGGCACCTTCAATCCCATCCAAATTTGGAGGGCAACCACATACCAAGCAACCATTTTATATTACATTTCCCAGCAATCCTTTCCCAACTTGCCTCTGTATAGCACAATGACCACTCATGTGCTACTCTGACCAGGGCTCAAATCCACACACCGCTGCTCCACAATGCGGTGCTTTAACCAAGCCATTCGTAGGTTTGTATATTCATGGTTAGAAATTACCTTTAGATGTTTAAGATTAGGTTAAGATTATAAAGATGATGTATAAACATGCATGTGAATGGAAAGGAATAATTTGATTGAATTTTTAAAATTTTTTTAAAAGTTCAAAAGGTCAAACTCTCAACGTAATGCAATTTTCGTGAGTAATGGAGGAACACGAGTTTTCCATTATGGCATAATAAAGTTGTAATGCCTTATATTTATATTTTTGAATTGCTGCCGACGAAATGGAAAGAGGTCTTCATATACCGAAACTAAAATACTGCTAAGTTGTGTGGTCAGTCAGTCAGTCAATCGTCTGATCAGAGAATCAATGAGTAGGTATGTGCCTGGTACTCCATGTGCTTAAGCACACCTTAAAGTTAAAAGGGACAAGATTTCCTTGTTACTTCAGTATCGTGGATATCACTGCATATTGCACATTTTCATTCCATTAGTCCAGTTTTTCACTTCTAGAACCCAGGTATACATGAGGTAAATTGACCCTATGACAGAGCATTGCAAAGATTCGTAAGATTTTTTAAAATTTTATTTAACCCTTAAGTTGTCTTTCCCATTAAGCTTTTGTTCTAATGAATGTCCCAAAGACCATCAAAGTCCTATAGAACAGGTTTTTCAACTAGGGTGTTCTATAGGTAGGTCTTACAGAACAGCAATAGTCTTACAGGACCTTCTTTTCCATAGAGGTGCTTTTTCAGTTTCTAGCAAATTCCTATAGAACACACGGAAAATCCTATTGAACATGCTGTTCTACTAAAATGTTCTATCGAGTTCCATTGATGTTCAAGACAGTAGAGTTGTATGGAATTTTATAGAATTCCATAGAAGTCCTATTGAACAATTTTTGCAGGGTCTGGACGGTGAGCGATGCCTATTACACCTGTGTCAAAGATTAGGCCATTTATCTCAGACTAGAATGTAAATCTGACCAGAAAAAAAGATCAGCCCAAATCAACCACAATCCAGTCAGTGGTGATCCACTTTCTGACCCTGTGATCCTGGCGCATGAACTTAATGGAGGCTTATAAGGAAGTGTCAGATTAACCAATCTCCTTTCACCAACATCTGCCCTCTTGGAGGACATCAAAGAGTGCAGGAGGGCTTTTGTCTTCTACTGTCTTCATCCATTACGATAGTCCTTGAGAAGGGTCATCACTGCAACAGCCTGCTTTTTCATTCTGAATGTAAAGAGCGCTGAACAAATGTCACCAAAATCAACCATGACCTGATCTGTAGGTAGCTATGTTCACCTAATCTATGCTGTAATGAGCTGTGCTTGTCCAGAGGTGGCTAAAAGAAATTACCATTCCCCATAAGCTCCGGCACGACTGCCTGCTGCTCATAATCACCCGCTAAATGATCCTACGATTAGTGCACACTTGACTGTAAAGGCTGATCATTCAGCTAAGTGGGTGTCCTCATGCAGCAAGTAAGTTATTTTTTATTTCCATTTGAATTGCGCTAAGCTGTTCAGAGGAAAGGATTTTACCAGGGTCTTTATGGTACTTCGTCACGACAGGCAGCGGGAGCCGAATCCACTCGCATCATGTGCAGTTTAAAGCGAGATCTAACAGTTTTTACAGTAATCCTTGTTCTCTCGATCTTAACTGTCACTTCCATATGCTGTCTGAGCAGAAACAACCTTGGGTTTGTTCTAATGCTTAAACTGCATGTCTGAGATATCAGGGTCTGAAACAATTTTATTTCAGGGCAGAAACAATGAGCATCTGAAGTGATTCCTGCATCGTATTTCTCATATTTTATACATGAGCGAGGGCTGTTGATTGAATTTAATACTCAACACTTGGCTCGTCATTTTCATCAGATAACTTTGTAATACATTTTCAGGATGTATTTCAAAATAATGTGCAATTTACAGAACGAATAACTTTGACCCAACATTTTTGTTCAATCAGTCTCAAGATTTTTATATATTGTTTCCTATTGTTTAGCCTCTGCTTTTCACTGCACAGTATGAATTGAATTCTGAGCATATTTTCAATCTTTATACTTGTGTAAGAGTAATAAAACTCATATCTTAATAGGGCGATGATGAATTGAAGCCACAATTTGAATGAGATAGAAAAAAGATACCAAGTTAATATTTGGATGTGTTGTACATCTGGTTAAATGAAAATACCATTTTCGCATGGTCAAAACAAAAGTAAGAAGCTGAAGAGTTAAACATATGAAGCATTAACCTTTACTGAAAAATATTAGCATGTATCAGGAACAGGAAGCCTGCACCTTAACACAGCGAAACATACCTGAACACAGGCAAATGCCAAGTCTATTAATTCTGTGCATTTTTTTAAGGTTTATTCATGAAGTTCTCACCTTTGCTGCTCGCTCAATGAACGTGTGATTGACAGCAAGTGGCAGTCCTGTCTCATTGGCAGGTTTGATGGGACTCTGAGTACGTTCACAAGACCATGAAAAATGCACAACTCTGATCTGCTACTTGCCATAATGGTTCATAGTCATATTTGCACGTGGGTCATATCCTTTGTCATATCCTAGCCAACTGTTATAGCCGACACTGATTGACTGCTTTGTAAAAATGAAAATGAGACGTTACAGCTTACTTCTCATAAAATGATTCTCTGATTATTGATTAATGCACTACTATATGGCTTTATTGTTTTGTGTACTACATGTGCAATAGCACGGGCTACTTTACTGAAATAGAAATAATTTAAAACCCACTTACAGTGGTGATTTAGTTTTTTGTTTTACTGTACTGTTGCAAATGCTCAATTTACATATGTTTGCTACAATTAATATTTCATAAAAATTAATTGCGATTCCTTTTTTGCTTGTACCAGGTTTAGAGGTCTAGAGTAAAGTACACAAGTAGGCCAAATGCATCAGTCCATTTCAGGTTGTCAATCATAGATCCAGACAACAAGATAATCTGACATAAATGTATAATTTGAAGCACTATTTATGCTTTTTTATGATAAATTAGGGCTAAAAATTTTTTGCTTGCGTGCATTGCGCGCTTGTGTTACTTGTGCCCCAGCTGTGCCCCAGTACAGTATTAGGTCTAGTGATGCCCCTGACTCAGAGAGCACCTCTGCCACACCAAGGCAACTCTGTTCATAGTTATTTTCCTTGGCTGATGTAGGGTATTGTTGCATTCCACCGCCAGGCGGCAGCAAAATCCAAAAACATGCCGATTGGAAATTTCTTTTTGATTTTCCTTTATTACAGGGCAGTCCCACTGAGACTGAGATCTCTTTTTCAGGGGAGCCCTGAATGCAATAAAACAATTACAAAGTGGGTTAACACACAGATCATAGTAAAATTCACACAATTACATAAAACAGCTGCAGAATAAAGGAAGACAAACTTTAAAATACAGTTAAAAATAAAAAGAAAATAAAAAATAAGTAAGACGTTCAAGTGCAAAGGACAGAGAACAAGTCCAAAGTTATAACTAAAGGCAAGTACATCTGGCCACCTCAAGTAACATCTCCCGCAGTCGATTCTTGAAGGAGTCATATGGAATGAGACAAACAAGCTTCAGAGAGTCTTGGGATCTATTCCAGACATAAGGTGCGAATGAGCTGAAAGCAGGTTGTAGGTAGATAAAGGCTTGGGCACATGTTGGTGCAAAGGAGTTCAACACAGCGTCAGCTGAATAAAAATGAACCTTGCAATTCGCAATATTACAAGCAATATTATTAATATAAAGTGTGAATAAAATCGGTCCAAGTATGGATCCTTGGGGTACTCCTCCTGTCACTTTTAAAAATTGAGACTTCACATCCCCAAGCATAATAGCTTGTGTTCTATCAGAGAGATAGTCCTGGAAATATAAGCAGGCATCACAATCAAGACCAGTGGCGGACAACTTTTTTAATAAAATAAAATGGTCTACTGTATCGAAAGCTTTTGCTTTATCAATAAATAGGGCAGCACACTTTTGTTTATTATCCACAGCTGATATCAAATCATTTATAACCACTAAGGCTGCTGTGATGGTGCTATGACCAGGTCTGAAGCCAGATTGTTGTGAAGTTAAAATGTAGTTGAAAGGTCAGAAGCTGCACAGTTGTTGCTTAATGAGAGATTCTAAAATCTTAGCCAGGCAAGACAATTTTGAGAAGGTCTGTAGCTGTTCACTGAACTGGGATCAACACCCTTAAATAATGGAAAAACATGAGCAGCTTTCCATACACTGGGAATAGTCCCTGTCAATACTGACAAGTTAAAAATATTGGTTATTGAATGTGCAGTCATTGGGGCTGCTAAACGCAAAAGACTCGGAACTAGATGATCCTCTCCAGTGGAATTATTTTCATCAATTCATTTCAATTCTTGTAAGAGCTCATTCACTTGAAATTCCCTAAATAAAATCAATACTCAAGGTTTTGGAGAATTTTTGAATGAACTAGAGCTGAGGTCAGACATATCCCCTGTAGAGGGCTGATTAATAAAATTTTCAAAAAGGTTTCTGGCCGAGATAAAATTTTGGTGAAAAAGATCACAGATTTTGTGTTTATCCATTGTACAAAACCCAAAACCAGTGAAGTTGGCACGTTATGTAAATCGTAGATAAAAACAGAATACAATGATTTGCAAATCCTTTTCAACTTATATTCAATTGAATACACTGCAAAGACAAGATGTTTAATGTTCAAACTGAGAAACTTTTTTTTTTTTTTGCAAATAATCATTAACTTAGAATTTAAAGGCAGCAACGCATTGCAAAAAAGTTGGTACAGGGGCCTTTTTACCACTGTGTTACATCGCCTTTCCTTTTAACGACACTCCGTAAACGTTTGGGAACTGAGGAGACCAATTTTTGAAGCTTTTCAGGTGGATTTCTTTCCAATTCTTGCTTGATGTACAGCTTAAGTTGTTCAACAGTCCGGGGTCTCCGTTGTCGTATTTTACGCTTCATAATGCGCCACACATTTTCAAAGGGAGACAGGTCTGGACTACAGGCAGTACCCGCACTCTTTCACTACGGAGCCATGCTGTTGTAACACGTGGCTTTGCATCGTCTTGCTGAAATAAGCAGGGGCGTCCATGAAAAAGACATTGCTTGGATGGCAACATATGTTGCTCCAAAACCTGTATGTACCTTTCAGCATTAATGGTGCCTTCACATATGTGTAAGTTGCCCATGCCTTGGGCACTAATACACCCCCATACCATTACAGATGCTGGCTTTTGAACGTTGTGCCTATAACAGTCCGGATGGTTCTTTTCCTCTTTGGTCCGGAGGACACGACGTCCACAGTTTCCAAAAACAATTTGAAATGTGGACTCGTCAGACCACAGAACACTTTTCCACTTTGCATTAGTCCATCTTAGATAAGCCGGCGGCGTTTCTGGGTGCTGTTGATAAATGGCTTTCGCTTTGCATTGTAGAGTTTTAACTTGCACTTGCAGATGTAGTGACGAACTGTAGTTACTGACAGTGGTTTTCTGAAGTGTTCCTGAGCCCATGTGGTGATGTTCTTTACACACTGATGTCGGTTTTGGATGCAGTACCGCCTAAGGGATCGAAGGTCACGGGCATTCAATGTTGGTTTTCGATTTGTCGCTCACGTGCAGTGATTTCTCCAGATTCTCTGAACCTTTTGACGATATTACGGACCGTGAATGATGAAATCCCTACATTTCTTGCAATAGCTCATTGAGGAATGTTGTTTTTAAACTGTTCGACAATCAGCTCACGCATTTGTTCACTAAGTGGTGACCCTCGCCCCATCCTTTTTTGTGAATGACTGAGCATTTCGGGGAAGGTGATTTTATACCCAATCTGTTCCCAATTAGCCCGTTCACCTGTGGGATGTTCCAAATAAGTGTTTGATGAGCATTCCTCAACTCTCTCAGTCTTTTTTGCCACTTGTGCCAGCTTTTTTGAAACATGTTGCAGGCATCAAATTCCAAATGAGCTAATATTTGCAAAAAATTACAAAGTTTACCTGTTCGAACATTAAGTAACTTGTCTTTGCAGTGTATTCAATTGAATATAGGTTGAAATCATTGTATTCTGTTTTTATTTACGATTTACACAACGTGCCAACTTCACTGGTTTTGTAGGACCAGAATCAGTGTGGATAGAGTGTGGTATAGATGAAGATGGATAACAATTCAGGGACTTCACAATTTTCCAAAAAATTTGCAGGATTATCATGACTTTTGGCCAGTGACGAAATAAAATAATCAGATTTCACCTTTTCAATCAGTGAGCAGCATTTAGTTCTTAATTTTCTAAAAACCGGTCAGTCAGAGAGTGCCTGGATTTCCCTAGCTTTAACCCATGCTTCATCCCTGGATAAGGCATTCAAAAACCAAGGGTTTCTTCTACTCGTAACCCGAAGTCTCTTCACTGGAGCATGCTTATCCACAGCATGATTAACCACGGCAATAAAGTAAGCCAATGCTGGGTCAGAGTCTGGAATAAAACCCGCAGAACTTATATCACTCCAGAAAATATCGTGCAGATAGGCCTGTTCACAGAAATGATTAAAATTTATTTTAGTAGTAAAACCTGGAGGAGCCTTTGTAACTTTCATGTCTCTAATACATGCTACTGGGCAGTGATCACTAAAATCCAAAGGAAATATTTGTGCGGTCTATTTGTTAAAATCAAATCAATCAAAGTTGACCGTGATAAATCTTTTAAATTAGGTCGTGTAGGCTCCGAAATAAGTTGCGTGAGAGTAAGGCCGTTGCAGACCTCTTTAAAATGGTTTTAGGATGGTGATAACCAATCTATATTGAGATCACCAGCAACCAATAATTCAGTGTGAGCATAAGTGGACAAGATATTAGATAAATTGATTTTGGAGGATGAAAGAGCGCTTAGTGGGTGATACACACCAGCTAGTGTAAAACTTGCACAACCCAAACCTATTTTGATAATTAGACACTCAAACTGCTCTGGAATAGAGGAGGATATTAAAACATTCACAGTGAGAGAGGATTTTACAATCACCAATACCCCTCCCCCTGTCTTAATCCTGTCACACCTCAAAACATTATTACCAACCATTGCTTTATCATGGTCCGACACAGAATCTTTCAACCAAGACTCAGTGGTAAGAAATACATCAGGATTACTTTGCAGAACCAGAGCCCAAACATTATCCATTTTTGATAATAGACTCCTTACATTAAGACACAGTAAACTCAACCCACACTTACAAGATTGAAAAGCTACAGGTGGTTAAACTACAGGAGGGACCGTTAAAATAATACCAAGGGTCTGAATATTGATTTGTGTCAGGTTTGCTACCGAGATCCCACTTGGTCTAAATTTCTGCCTTGGCAGGTGCGTGGAAGTGATTTTGCGATTGGGTGCGGAATAATACTTGTCACCCCAGAAAATGTTACACCCTCACTACATCTGACCAGGATGTTTAAAAAGCCAACAGAGGGACCAAGTCCACTTGAAAATGAGACAGCAGCTGGATGTAGGGGGGAGCTCTTGTGGGAGACAGCAGGCTGACAATGAATCATTGAGGAAGAAGGTGAAGGAAGTTCCGGCCAGTGTGGGCAGGAAGTGAACAGTCAGTCCCGTGGGAAGCACAACACAGCATGGTGGCCAATAGCATTTGGCTCCCCCATTTGCTGGGATGTAACCCGTTCATTTTAAAGAAGGGTGCACGGTTCCAAAACAAGTTAAAATTTTCAATAAAACCAAAGCTATGAGTCCTGGTAGCATACTGAAGCCAAGTGAGCAGGCTAAGCAGTCTGCTGAAACGGCCACGGTCGCGCTCAAAGTAGGGATTGGACCAGAAATAAAAACTGATTTTCCACAGTTTTTTAAAAAGTTAAAAAGGAGGTTAAAATTGTTTTTTGTTTGCGCCGACTCCCTCCGGTTAGTATCATTAGTTCCAACATGAACTGTAATCCGCTTGACAGTGTGCGGGAGTGAGGAGAGTAGCCCATGTAAATTACCCAGGATATCCATAACTGTTGCTCCTGGGAAGCAGATAAAGAAGCGATTGTTCCTGATTATAGAGTCTCCCACCAGTAAAGTAGTGGGGGAGAAGAGAGGATGATGCGGTGGCGAGTGACCATGCAGGCGAGCGCAGCGGCAGGGCAGCGGCATCAGGGCTGTGCGAACGCCGTCGCAGGACCTCGACTTCAGGGCTAGGCGAAGGCCTCCTCAGCACCGCATCAACAAGGCTGGACTTGTGCGGGCGAATTGCCTCTCTGGACACGGCCGGCGGCCGAGGAGCAGCTGGACTTACGGGCGAGGAGGGGTGTGTCGCTTCCTCCTTAACCAGCCTGTTCTCCAACTGCAGGTCCCAGACAGGCGGCACACGAGATGAACACCTTCAGCCGGGTTGGGTGTGGAGCTGACGATGGCCCTGGGTCTCGTCCCCAGTTGGATCCAGGGATCCTCAGCTCAGGTCGGTGCAGTTTCAGTGGGGAAAGCCAAGGAGTCATGTTAAGCAGTGGTGGTGACACTCGCAGCAGCAAGACCTGGAGCAACCAGGGACTCAATGAGCTGCTCATCTTCCTTAATCTGGTAAAGGATTGAAATTCTTCCCTCCTGCTCTGCATTTTTTTGCGAGAGGGGAACGCAGCTTACACAGCCCGGCGGGGAGGTGAGTGGAGCCTTTTTTTTTTTTTTTTTTTTAGCCTGCTGGGCTTTACGGCAACCAGCCAGGCGTTGCAATAAATAAAACTTAAATAATCATTAAATTATGAAGACAAATAAAATAAAACAAATAAAATGATAAAACAAGTAAAATAATAAAATACTAGAAGTCAAAACAATAAAATGTCAAAACGATAAAACGCTAAAATAACGATAAATTACAAAAGTAAACTAAGTGTGGGCAGCAGAA
Source organism: Gymnothorax reevesii (assembly GCA_029721435.1). Classification (NCBI taxonomy): domain Eukaryota; kingdom Metazoa; phylum Chordata; class Actinopteri; order Anguilliformes; family Muraenidae; genus Gymnothorax; species Gymnothorax reevesii. Next base: position 21,483,246 of record CM056574.1, on the reverse strand, counting down.
AAACCAGACCTCTGACAGGCAACCAGACGTGAATGCGCCTATTGATACAGCCCCTAAGACTGAATCCGGCCCATTGAAAAGACTTGGATTTGTACTTTATCTCAGCTGTCTTTTGGCAGTGATATGCCAAAATCCAATTACTTGTTCATCCTGTGCTACTCTAACATCCTGCAAAGTTTGGTTAAAATCTATGTGGCTGTTCTTGAGATATCCTGCTAACAGAAAGACAAACGCTTGCCGGCGAAAACATACACCTTCTTGGCGGAGGTAAATAAAGACTCTAAAAAGCTTCATTTAATAATCCATGTCTCAATTTCTATGTTTTAATATCCTTTTATATTTCCACGAATTTTGTCTCATACTTCAATGTTTTTCATTACACAATCCCATGAGTGTTAAATTTTACTGGCTCCTCTAGTTTACAACTTCGAGCAAACAACTATGTTAAGATTGCAGGTGTGAATCCTTTCTGTTAATTTTTTGATAACACGTAAATGTGCGTACCCTGCAATGAATTAGCATACTGTCCAGGGCTCTCACTTCCCCTCTTCCATTGGATGATGAGGAAATCTCCGGACTTTCAATGACTTTGATGCAGAGCAAGTCAGTCAGAAAATGGAAAATGGATGGATGGAATTTTCATTCTTTCTTATTGGACAACCACAGAAATGGACTGAGACAAATGATAAAATAGCCAGATTTAGATTTTCCATGAAAAATACTGCAACTTCTGATTTGTGTTAATTAATAAATGCTATGGCATCCGTCACATTGTGCTTGGCAGTTATTTTCATCAAATCATACAATACTGAAAAAAGATAAAAATGCATCTTGAGTTTTGTGAATGTCTACCTTTATTGTGCTTAGAGAGGGGGGGGGGGTAGCTTTTTCAACTTTGTGCTTTGACTCTCGGCTAAATGCATATTCAAGTTTGTCTTTTACTAACAAGGGGAACATTCTGCTAGGGCAAAAGTTGCAGTATTTTGTGCCACAGAAAAAAGAAAAAGAAAAATTGGACTGAAATGTCTACAACCTTATTGGTAGTACATGCACCTTATATTGCTTCATAAAAGCTGCAAGATGTGTGTGTATTTGGTGTTGATTCACGCTTGAGCTTCACATACTGATTCTATCTCGTGTGTGAGAGGCAATTCCAGCTGGGGATAATGAGTTCAGTGGAGCTGGTTGTACTTCAGCGCTTGTTATACTTAATGTATTTCTGGTTTTGCAATGCCTACTTCTTAAGTGTAATTCCACCTCTGTTTGCATAGCTGTTCTTTATATGACTCCACTCTAGTAAACTTGAAGGTTTCCAAATCATTGAGTCTGCACTGTGCACGTTGCTGTTCATGACTGAATTGACTGCTGCACGATAGGACTTGTCTTAACTGATCTTTGTTGTGTAGCTGCTTCAACTATCTTTGATGCACACCTCATATATTGCTGTGGATTAATGCATCTACAGGATAAATGTAATACTATGTAATGTATCTAGCTATGTGGCTGCCGAACACTAGCTTGTGTTTTTCCCATGGCTGGCTCCACAATGGTTTATTTTCCCAATCAAGTTTCCAAATAAGGGTTTTCTACAGCCAGGGGTGAGGCATCACTGACCCCTGTACCACAACCCCATCTGTACCCGCGATTTTATAATACATGGCGCGTCGTAAAATGGAGCTTCGGTAAGGAGGCAATCCTCTGTCCCATCGACAAGCTATCAGGAGTTCATGCGCATAGTATGGCGCCGTGTACTTACCGGCACCACCTCGCTGCGCTAACTCTGGACTCGATGGAGCCCCTTGGCTTTATTTTTGAAGTCTCATAAACGGTGTGTCTCAGGCTAAATCACCATTGTGATGAGGGGGCAGGGTCCCACCTGTAATGCAACCAGAATGAATCTCCATTCCAGTTCCTTGTTGGGTTGCCTATAATTGCTGTTGAAATCTTGCCTCAACTCACACAACTTATACTGGGCCTTTTGTGGTGAGCTGACAGATGGTACACAAAAATTTGGTTATGGTTTGACTCCAAGTCATCGTAATTACGGATTCTGCTTAAGTCAGAAGTCTTTTTTATAATGAATTGACATCAAAAAGTAATTACCTATTGAACATTCAAGAGCAATGTTCTGATTAAAAAAAGCAATTAACTATGATATCATTAAGATATTATGCTATTATTATTTTTGCATATTTGCTCATTGTGATTTGTATATCAAAATAGCTTTCATAGCCAAATTACCTCAATTTCCATATGAGATGGAGTGTCATTACACTGTACTCAAAAAGTACATTACTCTCATTACACTCAGTTACTCAAAAGAAATTGTTAGTCGCACCCTCGGAGCCAGTTAGAAACAGGCATACATCTAATGCAGTGTAAACACCAGCTGCATGCTGAGAAATCATAATTTGCTGGTTTGGGCCATGGAGCAGCCTCACTGCTGCACAGAATGTTCTGTACCACAGGTAGGGTCTGAATTTGAACCAGACTTCTTAAAAAAAATAGACATAAGTGAAAATATCATGTCTCCCCCATTTGGTACAATTCACAAATGGGCAGACCCTTGCATTTCTATGACAGTTCTTGCATCCCTCTCTGCCTTCCGTCTATCTTTTCAGGGGTACACAGCCATTCAAGCAAGACACACACATGCACCTGAGCACCAGGTGTCTGCCTCACAGTTCTGGAGACCCAAACGATGTGATGGGAATTCTGACCGATAAGAGCAGACAAACGAAACAGTGACGCAGAGACTGAGACAGACACCAGGCTTCACCTCTAGGAACTGGAGTAACTGGAGTAGAAGCTGTTACAGGCAGTTCATTTGAGGTGATTCACATTCAGAGCAATCTGTGCCCCATTTCACCCAGTGAAAGGCTCATTGGCTGCATAGTTCTGCTACGAAAACACCAGGGTGTAATTACAGCCATCAGTGCCTGGATAAAGTAATGCGTGTCTCAGTGCAGATGTGCTCTAGCTGCTTGCTGCTGGACACTAGCCCAGTATATATATTTTTTTGCTTTTCACTCCTCAAATTTTTATGGTCTTTTAAAAAAGAATTAAAGAATTAAATGGATAAACTGTTCATATCAGGGAGTTAGCGCCGATCCCTGCCACATCTGAAGAAATAACGACAGCTTGGAGGCCCACACACAGACTCGACCAAGACGAATATCTCTCTTAAGGCTGTTTAGGTTTGTCTAGGATGGGCCCAGCCCATTGTTAATGCCGGTAATCGCTGCCCGGAGAAATCTATTGCAGCTGATGATAAAAAGATAAAATCGGTATTAAAAAGAAAAGTCCCAAACTCTTTTTGTTTGGCTCACAGGTTAGTATTGATGTGCAGGCGGTGTGATTAGGAGTGATCACCAGAGAGGGTTGTCCAGTGGCTGGCCTCTGAAACCTGATTATTAGCGCAGCATTGATCGGTGATGACAGAAGCTCGTTCCAACTGGCCAAACTCAACTCTCTATCACAGACAGCTGTGGACTTACATTATGAGTCCCTAACCCCCTCCCTCACTCATACACACTCACACAGAACACATACACACATGAAACAAACACAATGCCAGAACCTGGGAAGTGGGGTGTGTGGGGGTGGCAGGGTGACTCTGCCCTAATCAGTGACGCTGTGCCTATACATTTAGGGTGTGCCCGACCAGAATCACAGAGGTTTTTTTCCCCCCTTTCCCCACGTCGCAAAATCAGCTTTAGCTATGACGAATCTGCAGCACTCGTCCATGAGTGCAACGTTCTGCAGCTCATGTGTCACCCACTCATCTCAGGGTAGTCTCATGCTGAACTTCTATTGGTTTATCTTTGGTCAAGGGGCGGGTCTTAGTGAATTTCATCTCGGGAACGTAGCTGAGTGCACTGTCGGTCGAGCTGAGCCCATGACAGATGAAACTGGTATTTGCCGTTCCCCAGCAGGTTGCACGGACAAGCTTACATGATGCTGCCAGATGTGTGATGCTGTCGAGTGGACAGGTAGCCTCACACTAAGCTTAGCTACTCAGGCTTGAAAATGTATTCTCTAGCTTTAGAAGGTACGTTCTCTCAATTGCCAATTGAATGTGCATATTTTTTGGTACTTTTATTTTTAGAAATATCACTTGTGCTGATGGCTACGCGTGTGTAAATATAGTGTGACAATGCAAAACACTAATATAACATCGATGGATAAGTCATCTAATGTAAAGTTCGTGATGTCACGTCAAATACACGCGAAAAGACTCGATGGAGTGGGAAAAAAAATGTATGGTAGGGTTATTCCGGCGACTTCAGCAGCAAATTTCCTTCTTGATAGTGAAGCATTATTATTGTTGTTGTTGTTGTTATTGAAATGAAAATGATCAAAACTTATTCTGTACTTCGGTGAAAAGACGCAGAGCTATTTTCAGATAATGCCTCACATTTACGTTGGGTTTTATACTTCAGGCTAACTGGGATTCGACTGTATGGAGGATTTTTCTTAAGCTCTGCCTTTTACTGATATTGTATTGAATGCGCAGGATGACCTCGGTGGTCATTTTATTAGGTACACTTGTACACCTCCTGAATGCAAATATTTCAGTCAATCACGAGGTTAAAACTCATGTAATGCATATGAGCATGTTTCCTCCAAGCATCAGGATGGGGAAGGAATGTGGTGAAAGTGGTTTGACTTGCTGACCATTGGGTATAGGACATGGGGACTCTTTTTTGAATATTATTTTTTATGAATGTAGCCTTCAACAGAAAACTGTGGGGGGGGGGGGGAGATTTGTTGAATTGTAAACTACATAGTTCAATTAAATAAAAAAAGCTTATTTGCATGAGTATTATTTATGTAAAGGAGACGTATTAAAATTGTACAGTATAGCTGAGCTGTGCCCACCCAAAAATTGGGCTTGCACAATGCCCCTGACCCTAATAATGAAGCCTCTTCTATGAAGAAGAACCACTGCGATTGTATTGCATTATGGTGTATGATACTATATTAGCTACTATGGTCCTATTATCATTGCCAGGTATTTTAGAGCCACCTGATACAATAGTGCTGCATTAGAGAATATAGTACAATGGAAAACTACAGTGGAATAATAGTACACTTGACTGGAATGACTGACAGTATGACTGGAATGCTCAGAGCTCTTTCCAAGGATAAGTCCACTTAAAATGAAAGACTGCAGATCTGGGCATAAAAGAGCTTTGTGGGTGAGACGTGAGAAGATGAGTTTGAATGAAAAGAATGCACCTTTCTATTCATGGATTAGCCTCGACAACGCTCTCAATTTAATTTCACCCAGAGAAATACTAACCAATATTGAATTTGAAAAGTCACGGCAATGAGCAGTGACAGAATTCTCATGTCTCAATTTCTATTTGAAAGTAAATATTTGATATGTGACCCCACACACAAAATCTTGGTGGATCATAATGAGACCAATTTAAGTTTAGTGTACAGTAAAATTGGGTAAAATAGAGACTGCTAAATTTACAAAACCTTTTGATAAAAGGAATTACACGCAGGGTATGACCCGTTTGCTCTCGCACAACAGCCACCGGGTTCTACCGTAGCATGTTCTTCAGAGTCCTATTTGGGAAATAGCATCAGGGGTTGGCTACAGTAGCACTATAACATCACTGCACACATTCTGATGAGGTTTACACAATAAAGAAATGCTATTAAATTTCAGTGATTGGCAGCGTGTTTATGTGATGTGGCATCCAGGGTTAAATGAGCTGTGTCACGGTTAATGCGCAGGCTCAGGAGGTGACATACAAATCAGATAAACAGACCGGCTTTCACTCGTGCGGAGACTCGTAGGATACAGAGCTTGCAGGACGTGAATCTCTCGGGACAAAATAAAGACTGCATAAGACTAGGAATGACTTCAATTGCTGGTGCAAGCACGCCACTTTCGGTAAGTATCTGATTTCTATGCGAATGATCTTGTTTTCAAACATATTTATTGGCCGGGGAAAGAAATTCGAGCGCCTTCATGTAGCACTGCCGTCTGCTTCCTATACAGCAAGAAAAAAACACAGACAAACTCGATCAGCCGAACGAGGATTTTTGCTGATTTTTTCTCTCTTCTCTGTGCTCCTGATAAAGCTTCCTGGAGACAAGAGTTTACGGCCGCTGCCGTACCTCTTCCCTCCTCGAGAGGACGCTAAAACATCTAGTTCTTCGACTTATACCGGACAAAAAATACCCAAAACAAAAGCCTTATGTTCAAGGAACTAAAATATATTTATATATACAAGAAATTGAAGAATGTAGAGCGCCGATGGAAATGGATTTTTGGAGGATAAGTCACGATCGCCTTGATTTTGATTTCTTGTTAGGATGAACAGTTTTCAAAGTTCTGAGCATGCGCAGTTCACGTGACTCAACTCCTTTAATGGTGGTTTTTGGCATTCCGCAAGTGCTGTCATCCAAATGCAGTCATCACGACCAAACAGACAGCCAAGTGACCCAGCAAACTGCGCCCAGAACGCTCCCTTCCTAAACCCCCCTCTATTTCACGCCAATCCCCCCCCTTTCTGCTGGCCAGTCGACAGTCTGGAAAATCATCATTAACTGTGTATTCAGGATATTCAGGATAGGCCCACTTTAGTACAGGGATTGGGCAGTCGATCATCGCTTCTCTCGTTTAACTTTCAACGCTGCTGAACTGTCGCCCCAACCAAATTCTCATTGCTTCTCCCAAACCTCAGTGAACTCCTGCACCCATCTGTCAGCCTAAAAGGCAGCTATAACATCCCTGAAAGGGTGGAACAAGGGAGAGGGTACTCTTTTTTTTAAATGTGAAGAGATAACAATTTGGAATTCAGAGAAGCGACGTGAGAGACAGGAACAGGGAGACTGAGTGAGATTTTCCAGATTGTTCTAATCCACATTCCCGCAATGTCCTGGCCAGAGTATCAGTGTAATCACCAGCCAACAATGCCTTGATCCCCATCACATTAATCTTGGAGCCAACTGCCACTCTGAGATGGCCATGGTTCCCTAACTAACGCAGGGTAGTAAGCGCCTTCTGAAAATTGAAATGCGAATGAAAAGCAAGTGGGCCACTAAGGAATGAGTGATGGGGGGTGGGGAGGTGGAGTAATCGGACGGGGAAGCAGAGTACGCAACGGCCTGGGAAATCCGCCTGACATTTCAATGGATTTTTTTTCATGTGTCACAAAGATTGTTTAATCCTTTTTACCATCATCGGCTGAGATCTGCAATAATATTAATTATACTAGGGAAAACATGTCCGCACGATACTTCCTGACACACAAATTTTTATTCTCCGACGATGGTAAATTGCAAAGCGTGACACCTAACAAGAAAGGGTCTCATCTGTCGGAAGTGAATCATTTTGCAGAAAAACTGCGCCACTCAAGCGGCAACAAAATAAACAGCCAAATTACTACTATCGCTATTTTAATAATCGGGAGGATATGCAAAGCTAATTATTCACTGAGGCTGAAAGCCTCAGCGCAAAACCTGGACCAGTGCAAGTGTTCTTCCGACCGAACACCTCAGCTGAAAATCGCGGACGGATGCACTGCAGTGACATAACATCATAAAGTGCATGGTACTTGATAAACTAATGTCATTTTTTCAGATGCTATTGATTTAGAAGGACATTACCCACACTCTGTGTTCTTGTGTGGATTTGGGTCAGGTTGTGGAAAGTGTACAATCTGCATAAAATCGAATGACATTTACTAAAAAAACATAACACCTACAGCACAAGGGACTATAATAGCACCTGTAATATTGGTGATAACACTGGGGTCTTTATGACAATCAGATGTAATTTGTTTGACCATGTCAGCAGTGATGGCTACCTCCCATGTTGTTTTATACAGATAGGTGGTCAGTCTTATCGAAGTAAGTTCAATGGCCATAAAATGAAACTTTCGGGTCGGTCACAATCAGGGTGCTCAATGGCATGTCACGGTCATGAAAATTATTTTCTCTGCCCCAAACACCTGAAAACACGGTTAATGCTAAGCACACACATTTGTGTTACTGACCTTCAAATTTCAGGTGCAAATCTTTTGTAGTTTTGCAGAAATCAACATTTAAACATATGCCTGTCAGGGCGTATATTGTATGTCACGGACACTACCGTAAATTAATCGTCTCCTTTCACTGCATTTCTAACATGTTGTGCTCTATTTGATAAAAAAGAACATTGTTCAAGAACATTCTTATACACACGGTATATTAACGGATGTATACAGACATGGGAATTAACTGACAGCAGGTATCCTTCGTGTCACAGACACTACACAAATAGTCTCTGTGACAGACGGTTATTCCCTACTATAAGGAATGGTATAAGATTGAACTACATTTATGACCAAAAGGTGTCTTATCATCTAGCTTGACACAATGTGAAAAGATAACCCCTTGGCATGAATGCTGTTGGCTCTATTATGATGATAAGAACACATCACGGACACTACAAGTTTTTTGGCAGATCGATTGCCTTCCAGCTTGAATGGTTGTGATGAAAACGCATGTATTATGCGCATACAAAGCTCACTATACCATAAATGCCAATCCTTTGGTAGTCAAAATGAGACATAATCTTGTTGTATAAGGTATTTTAAACACCACTGGGTAATAATACAGTGATACATGTTGAAATTGGTGAAATTCTACAACAAAATGCACATTCTCCATAAATGCATGCCATTTTGGATATTTCCCTCCAATTTTTATGATTTTTTTGCACATATAAAAAGAAATATCTAATTACAAATTAATGTTTGTACTATAGCAGGTTTATCCCACAAAACAAAGAATAAACACACAAAAATAAGCATTAACACCTGGTAATTCGTCATAACGCTAAAATGCCCGATTGCATGGCACCTTCACCAGATCCACGCCATCACCCAAAAATGTCTAGCATCAAGTATCAATACACCATTGCGGCGTTTGCAAAAAGTATAACTCAAAACTAAATGCACTTTGACCCCTTCATTGCCTCGTCAATCAGATACATTACTGGAACGCAGTCAAAATTGCCGTGATACAAGCTTCACAATAAAGAGAAGTCAAAAATCAAGACAGACAATAGCGAAAATCCACCGATTTGCCACTCTTGTCCTGAGAAAGACCTTTCGCAATTGTGTTTTACAACCAGCTGAGATAATAGAGTCAATTCCATTCTCTCGGTGACTTAGTAAAACGTATTACACTACTCCGCTTTGAGGATAACCCAATCTATGACACAATTTCGAAGGATGGGTATGACCACGCAAAGTTGCAAGTAGCCAGTTGATTCTTATCCAAAGCAATCATTAATGCATTTATTCTCGAAGCCTGACTGTGTAACTCGTCTCTAGATTATTTTAAGATCCTTAGAGCTGCCAATCTGGGCAGCGAGCAAAACTGAACAGCAGTAAAGATGACACGAAAAGTTCACAAACAACAGGAAAGACTGTGATTTAGGTGGCTATATTTGCTTCTTCTCGGAATTGGACCAAACTATTAGTTGTGCTGCTCAAAACTGCAACAACTGTACTCTAAAAACTGCAGCTGCTGGTTCGTTATGGCTTGGTTAGGAAGGGTCATCATGGTATGTTGTGTTCATTCACTGTATCAGCTTGAGGTTAAACTCACATGTCCTATACGCTGTGAGTACAGTGAAGTCATGCTCTGTGAGGGTCTACTCAAGAGAATTAACTAAATTTTTCCAAAAGATAGAATCATTCTATATTTTGATGATGGTTGTGGGGAACACTGTGGGGTCCAAAATCTTTCATAGGTGTTCTGCTGGGTCTTCGTAAAACTATTGGAGGACCCTCATGCAGAGAAAGAGAATAAGGGACAATGAATCTGTACTAGGCCACAATTTATGACCCCGTTTTTCTGTCTGATCTCAATGCAGTCGTAACTTTAGTTAATTTTAATAGTAACTTTAGTTAATGAGAACAGCAACGAGTTGAGCAGTCTTCACAACTGAAGCTCTTCCTAACCCTGACCCATCAGAGAATCCTCTGTCAAAATTATGTAGCTCTTCTGCTATTTTTCCATCTTTACCCAAAATCAAAGTCACCTGGGTCTTCTCAGCATTTATACAGTATACGTGGTGCAGAGCATGTTCTGATTGTTTGAAAACCTCTGCATTCATCCCTTTGATTTGTTTGACCTGTAGCGATTCACCCATCTCTACAATATCTGGGAATTTGATTTCTGTACTTACAGCAAAGCTTATTATTATTTTAAGCCAGGTGAAAAAAAAAACCCCCACAATCGTCTACTTCTTCTCACCTCTTAATAAAATAACGCCAAGGCCTATCCATGGCCAGGTGTCACATGTCATGCCAGGAATAGTCTGCCACAGACCAGCAGCCTCCGAATGAGGTTTACTTTATGAAGTTGGTTAGAGTGCATGTGTGAACTGAACTGACACATTAAATTGAATAAATCGAGAGATATTATGGGAATATTTGACAATATAGAATGACAAGCACAAAACTATAATATAGTATAATTTCAGTCAGATAGCAAAAGCACACAAATCGCTATTCTGCAAATAGCCTACAATGCGCACAAAACTTCCGCGACCGATCCTGGTGTGCCATCTAGTGATAGAATATTGTAACTGCGCGCATAAATTTGCAGCTCCATGTCCACTGGCGGACACATCTGCACAAAGATACACCTTTGTTCTTCGCAAACGCGCAAAATCCGGATTATCCGCTAATGATGAATTCAATTAATATTGTAATTTGAAACAAGTAACTAAGTTGCCAGTGTCAAAGTAACGAAGTGAAAGTATTCTTTTTATCTTTTAAATGTAGTAGAGTAAGAGTCCCTGTTTAAAAAAAAAGTAATGTACAAATCCTCAAAAAAAAGCCTGAAGTGCTGTAACGAAGTATATGCACTTAAATTGCACCTTTGAAAACGGGATTATCACCCCCCCCCAGAGAAAATCTCACGCGAGCCTGCATTCAAAACTTGAGAGCCCTGTGTTTCCATCAATGCGATTTTCACCCGGCTCTTGGAGCGGAGCCGCATGCGTATTTTTCTGATTAATTTCACAATAATAGCGTAGTTTAGCAGTTTATATGGAAACACTGAGGACGCACCATGGGCCGCATGCAATGTCCCGTGTCTGTCCCGCAGCCTGTCGCAACCGGACTTCAGTCGTATTAATGGAAACATAGCTTTATATGGCTGCCCCGGGTCATCAATTAAGACCTCTCTGACGTCACTCGGGTCACGTGACCTTGGTTCTTGCATAAACGCTACAGGGCGCACTGTCGTGTATATTTGGCCCGAGAAAAACATTATTTTGAAAAATGTGTTTCCAAAACACACATATTTTGTATTTTTACTATACATATATTGGATTTTATGTATTAAATGCAGTCATGTAAAGTTAGTTCAGAAACCCTTTAAACACGTCAGCAGTCATTTGAATGCTGAATAACTGCGCAAATTGCTCTTAATTTGAATGGTAATTAAAAGTAATTTAGACCTGGTTCTCAGTGAAAACCAATGACAGAACATCGTTGTGATTGAGCATGGCATAACTGAGAAGCACATACAGTGTTTGTTATATGGTGTATTTAAGGTGTGGATATGGTGCAATATTAACACAGTACAGCAATTTCCTGCTGGTGCATTTAATGCAAATAACACCTATTTCTGTTTCATATTAATATAACTCATAACAATAAGATATTATCTGCAACAAAAATAAATAAATGACTCTGATATTGCCATCCTACTTTGACCTGCCACTCAGACGAAATATGGATGTTGACTGCATTTTTTGCTATGACGGTTTGTTTGTTTTTATTGGCAGAGCGTTTAGCTGTCCAACAGGCTGAGCTCTTTTTAATCATCATAATCTAGGAACTATAATTTGGGGGAGGGGCTCAATTTATCCAGTTTTTATCTTTTGATGAAGTGTTATGAATGAATCCCTTGATACTGATGATTCAGACTATCAGGCTAATGTTTCATTATCTTTTTTTCTGCTTTTATGTTTGCTTTGAAGTCACCGAATGCTCCGGCACTTTATTGAATTCTCATGATGGATGCCAGAAAGCCAGAGTCTGCCCAAGGTTAAAGAGGAAGGTAATGTATTGCATTAATGCATCAACTCACCAGGAAAAGGGAGGCCTTTGTGCTTTTCTTTCCTGGAGTAATTTTAGGCCATATTGTCAGTACAAAGCTGAAGCTTGAGAATCGAATGTGTCGTATCGGTTTCAAGAGGACATAACCTGCATTCCCGAGCGCTTCAGCGGTGCATTCAAAAAAATATGAGTCCCTGTTCTTGCTCTAAGTACTATAATTTTGTTATTTAAACAACATATTTCAAATAAATTAAATATACTAAAAGCTGTGTGAATTAATCTTGACAAATTATCAGCCCCCTCTGCAGCCTCTGAATGAATGTTTAATTAGCAGTGACTCCAGTCAGAAGTGAACCAGCATCTCGCTTGTAACGCCCGCTTGCAGTTTAAATCAGGTAATCATTGTGGGCATCAGGCTCATTCACACATTTATTTATGTCCTAGTACACTGTACTGCAGAGGCCAGATTTTTCATTCACAAACACATTCTTCCTGTTCCTTTCTCTCTTTCAACCTGGCAGCTGTAAAAGCTGAAAAATGACTTGACTATTAAAAAATTCTGTTCAATCCTGTTTGCGACATTGAATCGCACTTTATTTAATTGATTTAGCAAATTGCTTATAGCAATGTTCGAAAACAACTACATTATCACATACAATTAGAATATATGAGCTGTAGCACTCAGACTACAGGAGAAGATAATTATCACAGTCAGGTATATGTGCACTGACTGAATACTCTTAACTATGGACTCACTTTGGTTCTCAAGAAGTTGCAATAAAATTTTTTTTTTTTTTCTGGAATTTTGTTGGTTCGGATAATTTTGAGGACTGCTGAAATCAAACTCATGTGGAGACAGGAGGACATATTTAAACATGATTGATAGTTAAGGAAGAAATGGTGATTGGCTCCACTCCTACAGCCTAACAACAAAGCTGAATCCTCCGCGGCAGAGTGCAATTATAACACAGAAAGAAACAAAAAATGAGCTCATGTTAGTTTGTCAATATCATCTCAAGAGACAGACATTTTTTTTTAAAAATGCAGAAATAACTGCAAGTTTTCATTATTGAATATTGTCATTGAAAATGGTCTTAGAAACTGTCATTTTTATCTTAAATACAATATATTTACTACCAATTATGGAAAGGTTACCGCTGTCAGCAGGAGGTGTCAGGTTTGAATCCTGACCTTGAAACCACTGCTATTCATTCGAGTCTAATGCAGAACCCAATCCGAATAAAAATGAAAACCTTATAGATGTGATATAAGTCACCTTGGATGACTGAACGGCAGCAACATAATTTAAAAAAATAGCGGAGTGAATAGTTATCACTGGCAAAGCTGTCTAGTGTAATGAAACATGGTCAAGTTACATTTGCAGAACATGAAAAAAAAGTAAATGTATTTTTACAAACTTTTTCTCTCAACAAAAGTCTTTTGATGAGCCCTCGTCATACACTCAAAAGCTCTTCTCTTTACACACTTTTAGCTGTCAGTGGGTCCAAACTGCTCTGTGGCTCAGCGTTTGTGTGTGTGTGTGTTTGTGTGTGAGTGTGCGCGCGCGCGCGTGCGTGCATGTGTGTTTGTGTGTGTGTGTGCGCGGTCATGTTTGCATGCATGTAAGTAAGAGTTCAGCTGTGTGCAGTGACCCAACATTAGTCTCTCATGTTGTGTTGCAACACAGTAAAGTTGTGGGGAGTTAAGACAATTATTAAAGTCTATTTAATCAGGCTACCAGGCTGGAGGGGTACAAATTACTCAAGCGAGTTAATTTGACGCTGTCAGAGTCATTCTAACAATGAGTATTTTACTGTGTAGAAAACATAGGCAGACAAAAGCACGGCACCAGCATGGCAGCAAAAAACTCTTTGTCCTTCAGAAGCCAGTGAGCCATGCAGTGAAGAACCTGTTATAAGTCCTGCTTCCTGTCAGCCCTTCAGCTCACGGGGCTCAGGGTTAGCATCGAGGCCCGAGATAATTACTCTCCATAAAGTTGAATGGCCCTGAGTAAAACCTCTTTTACCCAAAAAAAAAACCAAACAACAAAAAAACCAACTTTACAGAGTATATAAGTTAATGCAGTGGAAGTTGAGATGATGGGTGATGCACAGCAGGTGGTTTTTTTTTCTTTTTATTTATTTTGGTTTCTTAACCATAAGGTATTGCAGTGAACTGAATACTTACTGTTGTTTATTCCGCGTATCAAAAAACATGTTCATTAAATTGATGGATATACCGACAGAGATTATGAGGGAAGAGAGATTGACAGGTTGATAAACAGATGATGTCTGCAGTATCTAAATACGACTGCTAAATACTAAATACTGCAGGAAGAGAGAGAGGGAGACAGGGAGAGAGAGAATAAGGCCTTATTAATGCTCAGATAGCTGTAGAATTGTCCTATGGAAATGAAACCGTTTGATGGGAGACCAATCCCAATTATTAATCTAAGAGAGTCCACCTCCTCTGATTATATGGTATGTATGACAAAGGATTTCGAGTGAAATGGAATGTGATATCTGGATTAGTATGTCTGCATATATTTGTTATCTGCATAAGCTTTGATCGGCCCAGGTAAATTATCCGAGTACGTGCAAATATAATAAGAATACAAGTATAGGAGTATTAAGTTCGACATGACAGGAATAACATACAAAGGACTGTTCTTTAGATGAGGGGTAATATGCAAATGAGGCAAAACTTGATTATCATTCTTCATTACCCTAATATTATGTGCAAAAGACAGCGTGACTGATAAAGACACCGATCTTGACTGGCGTGCAAATCAACGCGTGTAAACTGTCTTGATTTTCGTTAAGAGGTATCTCAATATGTTAATTAGCTCTTATTCTTCAAAAATTAGAATTACAATCAATGCTGCCACCTGATCTCGGTCAATGACATGAGACCACAGGAGGAACAATTTTTGAAGCGGCATTGGACTTTTAAGAAATGGCTTTATTTACAATGTGAAAGCTATCCAAAAACAGCACAGTAGTAAAATAAAAATATTGTCCCTAAATTGAACTATGACAGCCCCTGCAACAACAATGCAGGTCTTTTACATTTAACCTTGTATGAAAAATTTGACCTGCTATCACTTAACATCTCTTGTAATACTGACTCTACTGTTTAATTTATTTTCCATGCATGCATAATTACAAATTAACTTCATGCCCAGAGTTCAAAAATCAAAGAAGCTGATGTATAAACAGATCACACAGCATTTTCACTGACGTATATGGTACGCATACAGTATGTATAATGAGAAGGACACGGTGAAGTGTAACTGAAGCTTTTGCAGAAGGAAGTTTCCTTACCCTTATGGGACCCTGCTTATATTCTTCCTCCTTCGGGCAGAATTGGCTGTGTTGGTGAATTTGTCTCAGTCAAATGCAGGTGATGGTGAAAATGCTGCTCAGAGCCAGTGTGGAGTTTATAGGTTACAAAATGCCCACAGCAAAAAATATGAGTGTAGCGGATACATATTCTGTTTCAGCAGAGCCTGTAGGTATTTCTAAATAAGATGCCAACAGTATTTCAGGCAGTGGCGTAGCCAGACGGTGGGCCAAGACACGTCACTTTATGAAAATAATTAGTCCTGGTTAGTTCTTAATCATTTTCCTTTATGGATGCGTTTTCCAATTATCGTTACTCGATACTGAAAGTCCACGTTTCATTGGAACACGGACCAGTTCAATCAGCGCGAAGCAATGGCCCATCATTAAGTAAATTATTTTGCTGTACTGAATTTAGCCCATGATTTCATCGTTGTTAGATCGCATATGGAGAGAAACCGTGTCTTCAGTTGCCAATTGCGATAATTGGAAAACGTGTCAATAAAGGAGAATGATTGCAAACTAGCCAGGACTAATTGTAGTCATTAAGGGACGTGTCTTGGCCCCCTCTGGCTACGCCACTGATTTGTGAGGTTGTGAGGTCAGTCTTGAGAAAATGGATCGGTCTGCTGGGGAGAGGTTACAAATACATTTTCGGTGAAGAAAGCTTCCGTAGCACACGCACACCGCGTAATTCCGCAGAGGAACCATATTGAGCTCAAGGATTTTTTGAGGCAAAATGGTTCTGAGATCCAGAGCCTGTTTTGATTTCACACCTATGAAATGTGGATCCGTAGAGAACCAAAAAAGGTTGAGACAGGAGAAAGATACTTCTTACTGACGAGTACTGGAGCAGTCACGAAGCATCAGATCCACATGGTAATCTGTCGGAGAGGAAGAGTATTCAATGTAATCGTCCAATAGCAGGGAAAAGGAGAAAATGAGAAAGTTATGTAAAACCCCAACGAAGCAATAACCAAACGGCGGATATTGCCCGGGTTGAAGGCCTCACGTGTTCTCTTAGTCTAACTTTAATTAGAGCATTTTTCTGGCTGGGGTGAATCACAATAAAATGGATATTTCTCACCGTCCGAGGACAGGGCATGAAAGCGCAATGGTTACGATTTATCTGACTCCATATAACAGTTAGAATACAACATTTAGCTATATCCTCGTTAAAAATCTGACTCCAAATTAGAATTAGAATTGAAACAGCATGCGTGAATCTCAGGGCAGTTACGCACCCGAACTCTATCTGCGAAAACCATTGTCACGAAGCAAAACACCCCCTAGGGTTAAAATAGGCGTCACTGCCTGGTCTAATTCGACAATACTTCCATTGGATAGAGGAGACTGGCACGGTAGCAACATCAGGCAAATAGCTCTGAGTATGAACGTACCACGAACCTAGGTTTATGTATATCAAAGGGCCCCTTAGAAAGATTAACCAATAGCTAAATCTTAAGAGCCGATAATTTCATAACCCCTTAATAGGTAGAACCCAATCTCAATCTAACTTAGAAGTATCACTACCTACACATGTCTTGGTAGGAGTCTCCCCTTAAGTCCCAATCGCAACAAGGCCAGAAAGAATATACAATGAGAACACGCAAGCTGGAAAAGGAATAACAATAATTTAATCACCAGGTAGGCACAACTTGAATCAAACAAATAAATGATAAGCCAATTACCGTTACATATAATTTAGAAGGATTTAGAGTATTTTCATACCTGGAAAAGATGAATGACCACGTGGAGCTAAAGTCGCTCCACGTGGTCGGGGAGAAGTCAAATGTTCCCCCGCTCCGCAGAGCAAGGAGCCATGTGACTTTTCCCACTTACTTACGCGTCAGACGTTGACAGAGAAGGGACAGGACAAGAAGCAGAGCGAAGAAAGAAGAGAAGCCCGCCCCCTCAGGATCTCGTACCTTTAAAGGCTCCAAACCACACCTCCGAACAAGGTAGAGGGAAGGTTGGCCGAATCAGAGTTTTACTGGCCTAGGTGATAAGATAATTTGCACAGGGAGACTAGGGTAGTTGCTTGAATGAATCTTACAAACGAACCATAATTCCAAGGGAAATGAAACATGTTCCATTCAACTCCTTGGACTCCCCCGAGAATAAAGAGACCAAACATGATTGGAATGTGTGCTAAAATGATGCAGTTGTCATGGAAGAGCCTTAAAATGGAATATTATAGCCCAATAGTGTGATACATATATGAGAGGTTCCTTTTAGGATATTGAACATAAACAAAATATGAATTTGATAGAGGTTTAAGTTGTTTTAAGCCAATTGAAGTAGCTGCGCTTTAACTTCAATGAAACCAGTGAATTTGAGTTCCAGAGATGCTGGGCCTGCTAGACTTGATGGCTCTCACCCCCCGCCGTGGGGAACAAAGGATGCCACTCTCACCGGCAGGCTGTAAGATTGTAAATGTTAACTGCTCGCTCTGGATTGTGTCAGATCACCCAAACATTCAGATTTTACCAGCGTAACGAGCATGTGTTCCAACAATAGGATTTTTGACCCATGTTTTGAGCTAAATCAAATATTCAGGTTCTACAGTTATAGTAACTGCTGAGCTATTGATTGTAGAGAATTGGAATAATAAACTAAAAGCCAAGTTGAGGACAACTGAATATGGTCAGCAATAGTATTATTGGCATCCTTAATTAAAATCAAGAGAAAGCATGCGATTATAAATGACGTTTTAAGGTGTTAAGCTAAAATTACTCAATTTTATGCAAATACATTTATTCTTGCATTTATTTAGTTATCTATTTTTCCACCCCCAAAAGACATGGAAGGCAAAATTATTGACACCCGGAACAAGTCTTGTATATAGAATGAAAAAAAAAAAAGTTAAAGCAGCAATATCTTGCAAGCCAAAACACATTGTCGTCCATTACAGTGGCCCTTATTTATCAAACATTCGTAAACCAAAAAAATGGATGTACGCCAAATCTTCCGCAAGGATCGGCATTTATCAGTCTGAACGTGAGCGAACGGTCCACAAAAATCTCACGCCAGCTCTGACCAGGTGTATGCAGATTTGAAACCAGAGAACAACATGCAGGAACGAGTGCAGCAGTCAAAATGAGTAATAAACCATATGCAGCGATGCAGATGTCATGCTGTTGTTACTCATTAGTAAAATGAATAAATAGGCAAAAAAGATAAATAGGCTTAATTAATAAATGAATAAATAAATAAATAAATTAGACACCTGTGTTGAGAAATTAATTAAACTTACATTTTTAGACAACCTGCTTGTCAAGCCAGATGGCTTACAATTACAATCAATTTGATTAAGCGCAATGCGTGGCTTGGCAGATATGTAGTGTGGTATGTCAGATGCTCATCCAGTCAGATATATGCTGAACAACAAAAGAAACGCAAGTTGAAGGCAGACTGGAAAATATGTTTGCGTGTAATGAATTTTAGAAAATCAAATGTATTACTTGCGCATGTACATTTACACTCGTTTCATCAAATTTTTCTTTATTTTGTGCTCACTTTGACTGAGTAACCGTAAGAGTACACTACCTAAATAGCTAAGTTGCATTTCTTTTGTTGCTCAGTATATATAGGCCTACGGATACTTTGACCGTGATCACATTTTGACAATGGCAGATCTTCTTTTGCTAGTGGAATAAGCTTCTGTCCGACGTGAGAGGAACTGTCGGCACAGAGAAGATCTCCTCCGGGAAAATGACAAGTGGCTGCTCGTTTTGTGTGGCACCCAATAAAATTTCATGGAGTAATACTATTAAAAGTACAATAAAGAGTGATCTCTGCAGACTGTATTTTAGCAATTTTGGTGGCGATCTTAAAATCGGACCACTTTTCTTTAACCTACATATAAAGCATTTGGATTGTCGATTATGCAGACTTTATTACATGAAATATCATGGATCTATATATTGAATTTATTAAGGCCGATGTTATTCGCACTTATACGTGTGGCCAATGTTAATTTTTTTTTTTCTTGGCCACACTCATAAGTGCGCCAGTTGATATCCATTCCAGTGCCGCATATAGAAAGTACCGCTTGAAATAAGTTTGGCCAAGAAATTTTTTTAGCTTTGGACACACTTATAAGTGTGGGCAATGGAGAAATGTGCATCTTGGCACACGTATAAGTGCATCTAATGCGAATTTTGATCAATTTTTTGTGCTTGGACGCACTTAAATAAGCGCGAATAGTCGCTTTGATTTATTAACGAATTAAATCAGACGTCTGCTGCACTCCAATTTTCCACCCCAACGGGGTTTACTGCAGCAGCAATAGTTTTCCAAACTGCAGCCTTCTGGGGCTCCCTTTATGTCACTTTTAAGGCTTCCAAATAAAATTTTGTTTTCTTCCACCTCAGACGTGATCATTTATATTTCATCCTCAGTGAAGGTCTTTCTCTTTACCGTCTTTCGAGAGTCCGTGTCGTAAAGTGGGCTGGACTATGGACTAGGGCATGAATTTACAGGGGCGTGTCATGTAAATTACGATGGTTTCAGCCGCCAGATTTATCAACGCCATGCCAGTTCTACACCGAAATTAGCGACGCACACACTTTTAGTAAATCAGATGTCACCTGGCGAACGTTGATATTTACACCAGAGTCTACCCCAGATTCTATGCAAGTTTGATAATTGAGTGCCTATGGGAGTACAAAGAGAGGTGATCATTTGAAAGAAGCAGATGGTAAATTACCTCTGCGTGTCAGTGAATGGGTAAGTGAATGAGTGGATGGATAGACATAAAACTTAGCATTGTGAAGGCAATAAAGAAAAAATGTAAGTAGAGTGTGATGTGTGATCAGGTAGACACCAGGAGCGAGGTGAAGGGGAATGAGGAGTTTATTTAAACAAAAGCAAACAGGCACAAGGGCCAACAAAAAACTTGGCCCAAAGGGTTGCAAAAGACAAACTAAGGTGAGCTTCAAAGAGCTAGAAACTAAAGATGAAAAACGACAAAAACAAAAGCCACTGGAAACTCCAGGCAGATAATTAATAAAAACAGAAAAGAACAACGATGCTAAGAATGCAGAAGGCTACATACAAAATGACGATGAAAAAAACAGACTAGACCGAGACTTGGGAACATGAGCTTAAGCAAGAATGTGGGACCATGAACTTGGAACAAAACTTGGGACCATGAACTTGGAACAAAACTTGAGACACTGTCTGCCAGCCAACTTCCACCGCATCCAGATAAAGGAACAGAAATCAAGACATGAGGGGCAACACCTGGAGAAGGAGAAACAAGAGGCAGGGCAAGATCATGACATGGACTAAGATTGGATGACAAGACTTGCTCATTAAGAGAATGAGCGTGCTCAGCTTAAGTACCAATTAAGTATGCAGTTTGAAAGCAGCATGAATGTTCAGAACAGAAAAGCACAGCAAGATCTTGAAATAGCAAAGCAGGAATCATGACAATAAACTCCCTGTCTAAATTAGTAATATTAGTAATGTGCCATCTAAGAATTACACCACCCAGTGAGTGTTAGTAAATGTTAGTAACTTAAAAACAGTTAATTGTCAATTAAGCTTAGACAGCCACGAATCAGCACAGCATGGAAGGAAGGGGAAATACCAAAGCCAACCAGAGCTCTGAAATGTGCAACAACGAAGGCACGGGTCGGAACGCAGACAAGCGGTGAAGTGGCTTGGCAGACCTGGCATGAACAAAAACATGGAAAAGTAAAAACATGGACAATGAACATGAATTATGAAAAGCATAATCCTAATACAAGAAACTGTTAAAACTGTGACATGAAATATGACTATGAACTATGGAATCCTGGTACATGAAACTGTTAAAACCATAAATGCTGTCCTGGCCAAAGGCCAGGACCCCAGAACACAACAGAGTGGAACGGTTGCCCTGAATAGCGGCAAAAACGATCATACACCAGCATAAGGCATCTAAAAAAACCTTCTTATTTTCTATTTCTTCTATATACTTCTATTTTTTTTTTTTTTTTTAAAAGGGGTACATGAAGACAGCCCAGACTGCTCAGAAGACAGAACAAAATCTCTGGAGTTTGGTGAACATCATGGGAATCATGACTAGAAAAGAGTGATATTTTCAAATGCGGAAGGCTTATAAGGCGAAAAGAATCATTCCTTTGATTTTGTTGATATTGTGGCAGATATTTCTGGAATATTTTACCACCAGTGGTCTAGGGGTCAGATCAGATGCACAATAAAATCCCAAGGGCTGGGAAATTTTAGTCAAAAATCTGGTTGTGAAATGAGAAAGGCGAAGAAAAGAGGAGAAGAAAATCACAGAGCTATGACAGGAAATGCCCAGACAGCTGATACTCCTCTTCCCTTCCATTGCTGTCAATCACAGGTCACTATCCTACTCCCAGCAGTGTTATTCCAATTTAGAAGAACTCAGGGTGAGATGGTCTGAAAATGAAAGTTTCTCTGTGCAAGTTTGACTGCCACTTGAAACAAGACAGGAAAAAAACACCAATCAAATCTTACTTATTTTGCAGCGAGTGTACTGTCTCGCAAGCAGAAACATGCACGTACGTGCGCGCACACACACACACACACACACACACACATGCATACATACAAACGCAAGCACACCTGTGTTCCTCCTGAGGCTCTATGACAATAAAAGCCGGGAAGAGAAAAAAAAATAATAATAATGAGCCGGAGAAGGAGACGAGGAGACACCGGCTGCCTGCCTCCGAGGTTCGAGGAATCTGATCTCCTGAATTGGCGCTCATACTGTTTTATTCAAACAAATTCACTGTGCAGCTGAAACAATTTGGGTGCCAGTCATGGGCTGTAGTGAAGCAATCCCACAGACATGTCATTGAGACACAAGAGGAACAAACTCCTTAATAATTCTGAGACAGCATGATTGAGGACAGTGGCCACCGGGGTGGCTGTGGGTGGCACTGGCTACCCCTGGAATACGATTGGCCACCCTGCCTGGCCACCCCCACCAGAGCTGTCAATGAATTTGTCCGAGTCGACATTCAAAAAATATGCAGGATGCACTCTGGTTGGCGGTTGCACTTCAACTTTTGCATGCAGACTTGCACTATTTTGGCTAAAATGGAGAAAACAAGGGTAAGTAAACAGTCACTCCCAATGTGTAGTGTTAAATGATTAAAAAATTTTTAAATTCAGTTGATAAGTAAGTCGAATCTAGAATTAGCACAGTGCGCTAGCTTAGCATAATGAATTGAAGTCTATGGGAAACATTAGCCACCTTGTAAAGGTGGAAAAAAACAAACGTTTTTGCACTCACGATTTGCATTTGCCCCTACTGCGTTAGCTAGCCATATACTCAGTTGACACTGGAGGAATCCGTGGCGGTTCGTCGGCCGTAACGAAGGGAAGCTGAAACCTCGCCCTTCAAAGCTTAATGACTTAAACCTTTTCTTGATCAGCAGTTGCTCATACAAATTGGTAGAAGGATAGTCAAAATTATGTTCGATAGCAAATGACTACGCAAATTATCAATACGTTTTTATAAATTAGTTTGCGAAGAAGCCACAAGAATCCATTTTCTACAATCTGAATATTGAAGTAAAGAATGCGATGTTGCGCAGCTTATTATTTAATGAGCCTCACTAATCCATTTGCAAATCTATGCCATTTCACGAGATACTTAAGCATGGAATTTATAAAGATGTAGGCCTATGGTAATTTACGTTGTAATTTCTGTGTGAAAGAAAACCTGATAATTTTGTGGTGCAATGTATAACAATGCTATCAAAAATAAGTTTGACTGTCCTTCCGCCAATTCGTATGAGCAACTGCTGATCAAGAAAAGTAAACTGCGAAAGGTTTAAGTCATTAAGCTTTGAAGGGCGAGATTTTGGCCTCCTTTTGTTCTGGCCGACGAACCGCCACAGGGAAGAATGCAACGCCGAATGTCTGAATATCGAATATCAATCTAACATAACCTCGGTGAGGAATACCGGGATTCGCCATTGGTTCCAGATTTTTCTCTCACATAGCTAACTAACATTAGTACATCTCCCACTGCACGACAAGCTAATGATAAAGTTATCAAACCAAACCGTTGCTAGTTCAAACGCGAGAGTAATGGCTTGACCGCTGTGTAAGTTAGCAGAGTGATGGCGTCAGCTCAGTGGTAACATATACTGGGAATTACTATGCAGGCGCTTGCGGAAATTACATTTGTTTTCTATTAAATTGCGCAATTTGTGTTTGTGATAAACAGAATCTTATACCGTCAGTCATGACCTGATCTGGCCACCACTAATGCCTTGATAAATAAAACCATTGTAAACGTGTATTGCAGTCATAAAACCCCAACAGTTCCAGCTATTCATCTCTCCTTATTGATTCAACCATTCCCTTCAACTAAGATGGTTTTTCGGAACACGATGATAAATAAGATCAGCGCAATCTATCATCTGTGGGAAAATATTAATCTATGTAACCTTAATAATCAAGTTTCTTGAAATGAATGAGCATTTAAATGTATTATCAAATGTATTATTAACAGAAGCATTACTATATTGATTTATTGCTGAATTGTTGTATTCATTATATATCTGAATATATTAATAATCAAGCTTTAACTGATTAACTGAAACACTGTATTAATCTAAAGCAATGTGAATCTGAGTGAATGGTACTTTTTCAGGGACGTATCCAGGGACGTTCTGTATCTCATATTGAAAGAATGCAGACACCTGTAATCAGTGGAAGGGAGGCACGTTAATTTTAGACTATCTGTGCCTTTTGAAGACCCCAGCTGTGCCATTAATCTATTGGCCTTGTCTAAAAAAGATTACAGTGAATCCTCCTTCCGGGTATTAATTCTTACAGGAGGACAGACATCATCAGGGTCAGAAATGGGTTATGTTCCTGGGTAAATGATCTCGTGATGTGTGGCGTGGGATCCGCGTAGGGCTCATGAGTTTGGAAGTCCCCGGTTGGATAGAGTTCATGCATATTTTTAGTTTGAGGGAGTTTTGCAGCTGGAGATCATAAAGAGTCGGAAGATTGACAACAAAGGGACAACGAGCTATAAAGATGGGGACTTGGAAGAGCTCTGGGCTGCTCTCAGCCCTCTAGTCTTATGACCAGTGCTTCTTTCCAATTCTTTGCTAAAGATCATCAGTTGTGTATGGTTTCTGTATTATTTGATGGTTTGAAATCTTTCATTTGTCTGTATCTGAGCACATGAATTTACCTTATTGTACTGTTTTTACCTTCTGTATCATCTGATGGTTTGATTCACATTACCGTTGATGCTTGTTGCCTTTATTTGATTACATGCATATGACTTCTCTTGATTATGCACTGACTTACTTTCTGATTAAATGATTAAAACATAATAGCAAATATAAAAGGTGTTTTGGGTCTTTCATTTAAGGTCAAGCCAGTCACGAATTCCTCACACATCTCCATTACACTGCGGGACACAACAGAGGAGTGCTGCGTTTCAGCATAGGAATGCGTGCGATGCATAGAATTTTAGAGTGGTCCATAATCACCACATCTCACTGCATGGTATGTATAAACTCAGTTCCATACTGTATTTTGAAACATTGTAGAAGCGTCCCTTCAAAGTAAAACGCTACTCGCAAATTAACGTTGGTCGGTATTGCGCTGTGCTCAACTCAACTGTGGCAAGTAGCAAAAGCAACCGCAAATTTTTGGGGATACAAAGAAACTTTCCCATTTAGCTATATTTACATGCTCGGTGCCTACTTTCCCTAAATCGAAACTTTTCAATTATCTTGATGTAGTCTTTCATGTTTGATTAAAGACTGAAATCACAATCAATTTCTCCAAGATAATGCGGTTAAATAAACAATGAAGTTTAAGGAGTCTGAGAATGTTGAGAATGTAGCGATCAGACGAACGTCATTGAAATTTTAAGATGAAGCATGGTGTGTATGCCGTTGCCATTAAATTTATTTCTCTCTCTTCTAAATTGCTTGGGCTGGCATGGGGAATTTGACCACAATGGTCTGGGATATTAACACTACTGCATTTATAGACACACACACTGCAATGTGAAACAGCTGTTTACTTTTGTTATAAAATATGTACCATGGATATCTGTGTGTAATAGAAGTTCCAAAATTCTGATACCACGGAATTGTTTTTGAAACAAGTGGCACACAAAAGAGAATGTTTATTGTATTTGGATACACTTTATTAAAAATAAAAGCAAGTAAAATTAATGAAAATTGTGTTTACTTGAGCAGAATTCCATTGCATTCTATCCTATAATATGTTTCCTATATTCCTATGTTTCCTATTATTCCTGTGTTTCCCACGTGCCCTCCCTGACTGATTATTGGTCCCCCCTGTGCCACCCCACTTTAAAAAATCCTGGAACCGCCCCTGAGGGCAGCAGTTGTCACAAAATAAGGAAACATATCACAGACAGAAGGACTGAGAGATATTTGTTGTCCAGGTGTATTAAGCTTTGAATGGCCTTTCCCTGTGATGGGATCTTCGGTTGTTCACTGAAGGATACATAAAACTCAAGGGGCTTGCCGGTGCACACAGGTAAATTTTCTGCACATTTTCTGGCCCTGATCATTCATGTGGTCCGTAAAAACAATAACACGCTGAACAAGTCACTTTATTTGTCTGGGTATTTCAACAGCTTAGAAAAAAAAGCACCCTCCAAATATTATGAACTGATTTTAATCTGCAACCGCAATGCCAGGAGAATCGGGATACTGTGAAACAATGTATTTAAATAGAAAAAGCTAGCAATAATTATCAAATTCCTTTTAGCCTGTATTCGTTTTTTTTTTAATATTCATAGACAAAATAAGTAATGCTTTAACTCATCACCTTTATTGTTTTTTGAAAATATTTGTTATTTTGAAATGTGATGTCTGAAGCACATTCCAATGAAGTTAAGACGGATGCACGTTCACCTGTGTATCATGACCTTTCTGTTTAATAACACTCAGTAGTCGTTTGCCTGATGTTGGACAACAGTCCAGGGTCCTCATTGCTGTACTCCGTGATCTGTCATTTATTTTAGTCCAGGATGCCAGCAGTACCCAAACTCAGTAACTGCAAACTGCTGCACCGTTGTAATACATGCAGAGTCTAGCTGGGCATTATACTGCTGGAATAAGCAAGGGCGCCCCCGAAAAAAACAACTGCTCGAATGTACATATGCCCTTCCAAAATGTGCATGTACACTTCTGCTTCGATTTTGCCTTCACTGATGCACAACTTGCCAGTGATAAGTGCACGATTGTAATCCTAGACTATGTTCAGTTTTAAACACGTTGCTGATAGCTGACAGGTACGGTCCATCCTCTTATTGCCCTCAGAACGCAATGTCCAAATTTCCAAAGGCCATATAAAAGCTGGGCTCATCAGACCACAAAACGCCATTCCACTTTCGCATCAGTCTATTTCAGACAGGCCTCAGCCTGGAGTCAGCAGTGTTTCTGGATGATATTGATATACTCTGCAAAATCATATAGCCCTATTGTTATGTGACATTATTGTTTTTCTTTTGCCCCACTTGACAAGTTTTACTTGAGTTTATACATTTTCAAGTTAAAATTAAAGTGATCCATTGTCTTGTATGGATAAGCAAAGCTTATCTTCAAGTTGAGTTAATTCACATATAATTGAGTTAACTCTCATTGTTCAGGCAGCCAGTGAACTTTTGTCTCTAAGTTTAACTTTTAAGTGCCCCTATTATGGCTTTTCATTATTTTAATGCCATAGCGTCAATCATATCATTTTTATGCGCATTTAAAAGGTCTGGGTCTGAAAACAACTTAAAGTCAGCTCCAGAAGAAGTGCTCTCTGCCGCAAAACTCACTGCTCCAGGGCTGACTGAAATGCACCAATTGTTTCTGGCCATTTTTTTCTTCAATTAGTGATGTAACCATTTGAATTTTTGCGCCTAGCAAATAGTTTGGCACGCCCTTGAATCAAGTGGGTTTCGTCCACAAGGCTTAACTGGTATTTGTCTCTAAAGTAGAAATCCATTTATCGTAAGGAGCATGACAAGGTGGACCAATCACAAGTGAGTGATCAAGTTGACCAATCACAGCACATTGGGGTTTTCGGGAGAGCGGGGGCAGAACTTTCAGAAGCTTTCACAGACAGATACTGCAGAATTGGCAAGTGATCAGTTAAAAGTCACATAATCGGTGCACTTTAAAATATGTGCTCACTCAATTTAAAGATAAGGTTTGTGTCGACTAACAATTAGTCAAGAAAATGGACAACTTGAACTTAAATTTTTTTTTAAACTCATAAACTTGAGTTCAATGTATGCAACTTGTCCTGACGTGGCATTAAAGAGAAGAGAAAATTGAATATATATTCAATATATTGAAAATAAAGCACCTGCAATATTCAGTGGCAAATGCAGCAAGTTTTCCTTACTATAGCACAGTACAAAAAATTTGCAATGGCCACTCCAAAAATTTGAATTAGAATAGCACTGATCCGACTACAGTCTATTTCAGTCGACGCTACTGAAAAGGGGATGATAATGGCACACGCATTTTTAATTGTGCTTAATGAAAGCTGGTCGATCGAATTGCATATATGCTTGTGTTGTGTTGAATCCACCTCTTTTGAATGGGGTAGAGCTTAAAAGCCAGCAGTCATACAATCATATTCCAGCATTAGCTGAATGGCTGAAGCAATGCAGGTGTGCTTGGGCTTTGGTTGAATTTGGGTTTACAGCCGCACTGGAAAAATATATTTCTGCTGGAAGAGAGGTAGGTAACCCAGGAGTGGGTGATTATCCCGTCAGTTAAATGCCACTGTTTAGTGTTCAGCTGCAGGAGACAGGAGAGATAAATTCCTGCAGGTCCAGACTTACTGTGGTCATTAAAGATCCCACTACACTCATTACAAAGACTGCCCTGGCTAAATTCTCACCTGACCATCCCACAGTTAGTTTTGCAAAAAATATTTCTGCTTTCCCCACTGCCTGAGCTAATGGGTGATGAGTGTTTTTTCTCAAATTGGCTGCCGTGCATCACACTGGTGGGCATTCAGTATTATGAATGGATGAACAAAGCAATCCCCTCATCAATGTAAAATTCTTTGAGTGCATGTCATTGCTATAATTATTCATTACTAAATACATCCATAATCGGTATTTATGGACTCTTAAATGTTTATCTCAGAAGTCATGCTCCTTGCCACAAAGATGATGAAAGCTTAGCTTGATTGCCAGGGTCGTTGGGGGGGTGCATTTGGCTGAAATATCACAAAATGTCAAATGGTGACCAAAAGAACTTGAGGTTAGAAATGCTGTGAAATGTCTGTTTTTTGGAGTTTGAACAGAAGTTGCAGTCTTGCTTAAATGTTTCCCCTTGCAAATGCTTGGACGTTTATATTTTTGTTTTTCATAGAGTTTTATAGCTAGTCAGCACTTTCTTTACAGGATGTGGCAGCAGCCACTGGCATTTTAGCTTGAGGGCTTAGCCACTCCCACTCAGAAAGAACCTATGTAAACATATAGGTTTTAATATAGGGCCACATATAGGTTTTGCATATTATATGCTACATACATAAATTTAGCCGTTTTCATGTATTATATGAAAACGGCCAAATAAAACCTCTACTTTTTTTGGCATTTGCAATCCCACCTGAATGTGGGATATCCAATTAGGAAACTATGTACAAGTTACTTATTCGCATATGCAGCCACTTGATGTCAATTCAGGAGAGTGTACACGGTTAGCAATAGGTTTATATCGATTCACTGAGCGAAATTTCGCAAGCTGAGAATAGGGGCGCAGGATAGATAAAAATTAATTTGGTCAGAATCTGATTTATGAGCACCCGTCTAGCCAACACGATGCGCCTAGGGGAACTCTAATCTACATAACCCTTTCCAGCAGGCCCTTCGCAATATGCATCCCTGTAGCGCATTGGCCAATTGCGCGTTACTTCTGAAAAGAGCTGCCGACCACTGCCGGTTGATACAAGGCAGGGATTAAAACCTATATGTTTATATAGGTTCTTTCCGTGTGGGAATTTAAGAATCCTTGTTATTTCATCCCTGTCAGAAGAAGTCTGGGACCTTTAGTTGCTATACAAGCATCTCAGATAAAAGACAAGTGTCTGTTCAGTAAAACTGAGAACATAAATGTAGACTTTGTCTTAACTTTCATTAACCACAGTGAAATGCTCGAATAGATGTGGGGATGAAAGTGACTTTTGAAAGGCATGTTTACTTGAATGTATGTTCTTCTGTGTACTTTTATTTTGTGATTTTTGTTTTATTTTGCTACATTTCGACTAAGGATCTCTGAGCCATATTCATCTAGAAACTGTATTACAGAAGAGATAGAAAACATTGCATATGGTGGATGTAACAGTGTAGTGAATAACCTTTCAGTGGATGTGTATGAGTTGTAATGATGTAAATCCAATGTCATCTAATGTGGTGAATCACCTGAAGCTCAACCCAACAAAGAAGGAGATGATCTACATCCCTGCTCCATCCTCCCCTCTCCTGGACCTGACCATCACCCTGGGGGATACCACCATCTCCCCCTCGCGGAGGTTCTTCCTCTACAACATCCGTAGAATCCGGCCCTTCCACACCAGCTACTCAACGCAGCTCCTAGTCCAAGCACTGATCCTCTCCCGCCTGGACTACTGCATCTCCCTCCTCGCCGGCCTCCCAGCATCGGCCGTCAGACCCCTGCAGCTCATCCAGAACGCTGCAGCTCGTCTGATCCACAACCTCCCAAGACACTCCCACGTCACCCCCCTGCTCACAAAGCTCCACTGGCTCCCTGTTGCTGCTCGCATCAAATTCAAGACTTTGGTGCTAGCCTATCAGGGAGTCAACAAGACCGCTCCAGCCTACATCCAGAGACTGTTCAGACCCTACACCCCTGCCAGAGCACTCCGCTCTGCTACTTCTGGTCGCCTGGCTCCTCCCCCTCTCCGCTCCTCCCCTTCCCGCTCAAGGCTGCTGTCTGTCCTGGAACCTCGTTGGTGGAATGATCTACCTATCGAGGTCGGAACGGCAGAATCCTTGAGCATCTTCAAGCGCCGCCTGAAAACCCGCCTCTTCAGGCTCCAACTTTCCCCTACTCCACTGCCTTGATTCCTGTCCCTACATCCTTTTGATTTGTTGCACTTAATTCTGTTTTCCCAACTTCCTGACTGTTACCGCTTGATTTGGTTTCCCTTCATTTTGTTGCACTCTATTTTGTCAGTTTACTTGATTTTCCTGCCCCTTTGTTGCACTTGACCTGTTGCCCTTCTATTGCACTTATTTTATTGCTCTTTGTTGCACTTGCCTCTGCACTTAACCTTGTTGCCATTTTGTTCACTTGCCCTTGACCTTGCCTTTTTGTTATTAGTCTAGATCTGTAACAATGGAACGTGTTCTGTCACTTACTGTTAGCACTTTTACTTGTCTCCTAGGAGGTCTGCACTTTTGTACTGTTCTTATGCACCTTGGTACGTCGCTCTGGATAAGAGCGTCTGCTAAGTACCTGTAATATAATGTAATGGTGAATCTGGCAGTGACTTAAACTTGAAAAAAATCCTTAATTGATGAAATAAACATTATCAAACCATTTTGTTTTTTATACATTTCCTGCTCTTCCACAATACACAACTCAATCTTCATAGAATGGAAATAAGTATGGTCAAGAAAGAATTGATGACCTTGTATTGTTAATGTTTCAGGAAAGAAAATGTAACAAATAGCATTAGATATTTGTGCTGATATCATGGCTTTTGTCTCCTCTCACTTGCTATCGTTAATAATGACTGGTTTACATATAACATGCCGTTGTCACATGTCAACGTATTTAGGATCAAATGTGATGCCAATTTCACATGTTCTTATGCGAGTAATAAGTTATTGCATGAAATTCTTATTATTTCTGTAAGGAACTTTGGACTAATATGCAGATATTACCTTGAGAATAAAAAATATGAGCTAGGCATCATATATAACAATTGCAAAAGTGAGATATGAGCTATACAATAGGTAGGACAGAACCTGCCACTGGGTATATGAGCTATATAAGTGACATATACCTTGTATGTACATATAGGGCCTATATGTGGAAATAAAGAAGCGATATAAGAGACCTATATGCCCTTTATAAGCACATATCTGTACCTGAATTTGGCCTATATTCGGCATATATGCACATATATGTTTATATAGATTGTTTCCATGTGGGCTTCTCCTTCAGTAAATTAAATTTAGTTTGAGTTTTCATGCTCTCCGGCCGTTAAACACTTTCTACCGAGGAACTTAGGACCACCACAGAGTGCGGTTCTAACGATGTTCAGTTTTTGACAATTTGTCCAGTGAAAACAGTTCCTTTGTGAAAAGCTTTTGTGAACTGGTCAAATACTAATTAGCACATCAACCGGAGCAGCATATCATGAACCATTTTTAAAAGCATAATTTTCTTTAGTTGGTAGTTTGTACATTGAATCACCATGATTGCTTTATTGAACTTATTTAATTTCATTTAGAATCCTTGCCTGGATATGATGAACACTTTCTAGGAGCAAGTGGTTGGTGTTTTAAAGATCAGTGTAAACAAAACAGCTCATTTCAGAAACAATGCTTATCTTATATTCCAATGTACCTTCCAATTAAGTCACATTTGTTTATGCCTGTCAACCAGTGACCAGAGCAAACCAGGTCTCCATCATAATTTTTCAAAGCTATTAAAATGATAAATGAGAGAAGTTTACAGTTTCCTTGTGCGATCCTGGGTATGTCACAGACACAGATTGGTTTTGAGGGAATGGGGTCTGTTGTGGTCATTCTATTAGAACACACACCTTGACCTTCTTGCATCCTGCATTTAGCTGAATTACAACCACAGTTCCATAACAAACCGAGTCAATATGAAAAACATAAACAGAATTAAGTGAAATGTACATTTTCTTTTAACACGATTTGTTTCTTTAATCTTACATATTAAACATTGAAAGATAAAACATATTTTTAGAAATTAACAGAAGAGCGCAGATTGCTCCATCTCATGTTTAATCTTCTTCTGCTTGATGTATGAGATTAAAACCATCTGCCTGATATGTGAAAGTCCTCTTATGCAGCCAAAACAGCTCCATCAAACTGACGTCACCCGAATTCCCAAACTCACAACTTACCGACAGAACATTTTTCAGATTATTACACTCCCTCCAACAGTTTATTTTCTTCCCATAGTGCATCCTGTTGCCATCTGTCCCCAGGTAAATGGTGCACAGGTCCATAGTACATGATGTAAAAGAATATAGAACTCATTGGACCAGGTGAACTTCTTTGTCTGCTCAAAGGTCCAGTTCTGAAGCACAGGTGTCAATCGGAGGTACTTTTAGAGGTGAAGTAGAGTTTGACAGGGCAGTTTGACTGGTCTGCAAGCTAAAAAGTGCAATATTCAACTTGTGACACAATTGGTCTTCTGTCGGTTTGGACCAAACAGAATAGCCTTCATAACCTGTATCCAGTGATAAAGCTTTTACGCCTAAAACCCTTTCGTCGGTTCATAGTTCGTAGGTTCATAGTTAGGACCACTGTCAATAGGTACTCACATCTCCTATGAGGGAGCACCACAGAGGTGTTGCCACTTCAGAGAAGCATGAAACTTCTTGTCAGGCTATAACAATTTGGCTCCTGTCAAAGTCGTTCAGTTCCCATTTCTCCCACACCCAACATGCTGAATACGAGAACCGACTGTTAGTTTATCAAAATTGAAATATGTCTGCAGACCTCAGCATCAACTGGGGATTTGTACTGAAGAGAGTCTTATCATAGGCGAATAGCTATATCCTGGAAATATAACAAATCCAGCTGTCGTGATGTCTTCTCTCCAGGCAGAGTCTCTGAACTTGGTCATTTCTTCAAGCAGAGGGTGTGGAAACAGTTTTTCTCAGCTATACTCTGTGACCTTTTTTTCTGTATTCCTCCCATTCCTGATTTCACGAGGCCTTCACTTGGAGGCAATTTAGCATTTCTTTAAACGACAGAATCGTGCTCGTTATTTTATCAGATGTTACCAATCAATTTGAGAAATATAGAACAATCATAACTGACATATACCGTGAAATGAAGGTGGAATCATGAAATACTACAATCCAAATTGTGAGGGTGGATTGAATGACAACGCTGATGTGAATCGTCATCAGTCAAGCACACACTATAAATGCAAAACAAATGCAAATAAAGGCTTTTTGCTCCATAAGAGCGCACACTTGCACTGTGCCAAAGAAAAAATTTAATTCTCTTCCACATGACTGGAGGGATATTGTTCTGCTGACCATCAAGTGGATGATACTTGGAACAGAAATTACAACATTATCCTTTCCAAATAAAAGTTGGAGAAAACAGCCTGTGAGCATTTAAAGGACACAACTTCATTTTAATTTCACAATTGGGAAGATGGAATTTTAGAACTCTGAAATGTCTGGAATCTCTTGGATGGAACACTTTTAAGTCAGTGGAAAATCCACTCCAGGAGGATAAGATTTATTTCACGTTATTTATTTAATTATGATCATCCCAGGTTATTCTGACTTCAAAAAGAAATCTAATTAGTATTTTCATGGTATAATGACTGAACTAAGTCTTTCATTAAAATAAGACTCTCAGAAGGCCCCATGTGATTTAAGACTATTTATTAAAATTGCCTTTAAAAAAACCATTGTGAACCAGCACTAATTCTCTTCAAAGCAGCTGCGTTTTATTACTGGAGGGCCGGTGCAACAGTTGGATTTTACCATATAGTGTGATAAACAAAAAAAATGCACATTTAGAAAGTATTTACTTGTTAATTTAATTTTATATGGTCTCACTGTCTAACAGGCAATTGGACATTTTAACAGCAGGAGCAATGTAATAGCACTATGATTTAGATTTATGACCAACTCTAGTGGGTATTTTGTGGCAAACAAATGTCACGATGAACAGTAAAAGGGTTTATGCTTGATCCCTTAAGATGAATAATAAAAGGAAATAAGTTCTTTTCTCTCTTTTGAAACACATTTAAAAAAAAATCCCCTTCAGCCAATGGAGGACTAATCTCCCAAAAGCAAATCAAAGCCGCAGAGAGTTCAAAGGGCAGGGAAAGGTCACGCTTAAAGTTTAGGTTTTCCAGAACAATCCTTATTCTTACAATCCGATGGTAATATTAATGCGCTTAATGCCCTTTCACTAATGCAGTTTGAGGGAATCTGGCTCTCTTTTCGTTGAATAGCCTGCTAACAGAGCCAGTGACAGATGGAACAAGCCTTTGTAGAAGGAGAGCTATTCATGGAGAACCGGTCCACACAGGAGATAAGGAACCGGCCAAAATGAAAAGCAGTTTTGGAGCTTCACAGTGTACTCACTGTGTCCAGACTGTGATACTTTCATAAACACTGATACTTATCGCAAGTTATCTTTTCATTCCTGTACATATCCACTGCCAGAGTCACGTAGAGTGGAAGGGCTGCGTTTTTTCCTTTGGCCAGACACTGACACCTGCTTGAAGCTCTCAGTATCAGCCAGAGTTAGAGAAAACATTGTAAGCGTGAAAGAAATGCCCTATTTTCAGATAATTTTGCATATTCTGCATGTTATTTGAGGTCATTTATATAACTGTCTTCTTCATTTACCATTCCCATTCTCAGTTTCATCAGCAACATTGAAATCTACATCCTCAATAGAGCGCAAGGAACGGAGAGTATGACAAATCCGTTTTCTCTACTCCTGGTAATTTTTTTAACCTTCAATGGCATGAAGCACTCTCACAAGGCAACCTCCACCGAAGAGACAGTCAACACTGAAAAAATGTTACAGCAGTATTTTGAACACATTTGTGCCGGCAGCATTCTGCAGTTCTTCGGTACTTTCTTCACCAGACCACTCAGAGTAACCACCCAGATTAAGATACAATGTGATACATTCTAAAATAGTGAATATTATGGTTTAACATAATACGTTACTGTTAAAACAGAACATTCAGTGTAGTGTTACAAATAATTTTTTTCAGACGGTCAGCCTCCTCTTCAGAGTATTTTATTATACAAGAGTGAGAGCCATGACATTCAAACATGTTCATATTCTGTGTTCACTTTCACATACCTTGGCAGTATGCATCTCTGTGTGTACTATATGCCAATAAAGCTTATTTGATTTGAAAGGCAGAGAGAGAGAGAGAGAGAGAGAGAGAGAGCTGTAAGTAACTGCAGAGCACATCCTGAATCACTGCCATCTCACATGAGAAGGCAATGAACTGCGCTGATAACAGACAGGCTTCCTTCACCTCGGCGTGGGCCTCTGGAGAAAAGAGCAATAATGCTGCCCTGGCTTCTCCGCCCCTCTCCTCTTCTGGTGTTTTCAAAATGCTTTCACCAGGGAATCAGGCAGACCGGAGAGTGCAGGCCAGGGAGGAGGCCAGTGGGTTTATAATGTT
Organism: Gymnothorax reevesii; assembly: GCA_029721435.1. NCBI lineage: Eukaryota > Metazoa > Chordata > Actinopteri > Anguilliformes > Muraenidae > Gymnothorax > Gymnothorax reevesii. Next base: position 21,447,402 of record CM056574.1, on the reverse strand, counting down.
GTGCGGCTGGCTCTTTTGGGTACTAGGTGCCTGGACACTGCTGTGCGTTGACATTATTTCGTAAGACTGACCAAAATGGGTCCCTGGCTTAATGGGGTAGTGTGTGTTTGGAAGTACTGCGGACCATGTTAATTGTAGCAATAAGTCATTGAACTATTCAGCCATTCAGCTCAACTTCTCCCACACACACACACACACACACACACACACGCACGTACACACACAGAGCTTATTTGATGGGTTCTCCTGACAGGCCTTTTTGGACACTTCAACCGAAGGGCTTTCAACCTCCTGTCAGCTGTAACTGTGGTCCAAAGTGGTGGGAACTAATTGAGTCATTATGGATGATTAGGCAATATGTCAAGAGGCCACACAGCCCTTCAACCATCCACATGTGGAATATTAAAGGACAAAATCAATAAAAAAACTTCAGCTGTGTCACTGGTGTGGAGGGAGTGATCTTTTAATCTGTTAGTGAATCATCTCTCACCTTTAAAAAAACCCACCTCTCTTGGAAACACCACAAATGGATTCTCTTCTGGTCTTTCTGGTCCAGAGAGAGAGAAAGAGAGAGGGCGGGGGAGGTATGGGGTAAATAGGACCAAATAGCGAGGGAGAGTCGGAGAAACATTGAGGAATGGGGTGAGAAGCAGAGAGTAATATATGAAATGCCTTGTACTGTATATTTGTACCACACACCCTACAATGGATTGGTTAACTGTCCAGGGTGTAATTCCTGCCATTTCCAAACCCTCTCACCCCCACAAATTGATGGATGAATGTAGCGTTGAAAATCATGTCCTTTCAGGATAATTCGTTTTTGTTCTTGATTTTCTTTTTCTTTGCTCTTTGTTCAAAACTGAAAAATTCCCCAAGGTTCTGCTAATCTTTAAATACTTTGTGGTTGGATTGAATTTCATCCTTTTGTATATTATAGTTTTTCTGTCAGTCCGGTGAGGGTAACAGAGAGTGTGGCAGTTATTAATTAATAAGATTAATGGTGTTGTTCAGTACATGAGCCCTAGAAGGACACAAGGTGGATTCAGCTGAGGTGACATGGACAAAGACGAGAAAACATTATAGATTTTTTCAGAAATCCTTCTTGTGCAATGATTTATGTGGTGGAAATTTGCGTGGGCGATGAGGGAGGGAATGTTGATTCAAGAGAAACAATGGGTAATACAAAGTTACGGAGAGTAAGTGGCAAATCTTGTCTTAAATAAAATGAACGTGGCAGAAATTGAAGACTGACTATAGTGATTCATTGCCTATTGTAATAAATCTCCAGTGATCAACAAATCTGCAGTTTGATTACAGAATACTGTGAATAAAGCTTCGATCCCTAGTGTGTTAGTAACCTGAGGCATTTTTTCATATTCTCAGGGGTGGCTGGGTTCTTCTGAGCACGTGCAGTGTGGGGGGCTTCATAAGGTCACTTCTACTGTCGTAGAAACATACCTTTCAAATGACCTCTGAACTTGAATGGCTTTTCTATTCAGGGTGACGCTGAGTGGCTTCTTCATGACAGATTAGCTTCCTTTATGCAAAAACTGAAAATGAGCCCTTAATCTAATTGGACATAAATATCGTGGACTTTCGGGATGTGGACTGCTGAGCCCGGGAACAAAAGAACACAGGTGGAGTAATTACTGCTCAGAGGAAGCTTGTTTAGATAAGCCGACTCGTTCTGCCGCTCGCATATTAATGCCTCCGTAATCCCACCAAAACTTTTGTTTCATCCCCGCCCCCATCGCCTCCTTTTCTATTCCACCGTACTAACGTGGACTCAGGAGCACAGATACCCCGAAATGGGAAGGGAACTGGGATTCAGAACACGGGCGAAAGTATGACCGCACACAGCGAGCTGTGCTGCCGAGTGATGACAGCATGTGTGAGACAGCAAGTGATGTGTGTACCTGTAAAGAGAAAAAATAAAACAAAGGTTGTGGAGAACGTAGGGTCTGAATCGCAGTCAGATACAGCGCATAATCTCAGTAATGAGTTAAATAAAGCATTACACTGCCTGCCTAATCGCGGGCACTCGTTATCTGAGTACACATTTGTGTTGCTCCCCTTAAGTGTAAAGCCTTGAGTGGGGTTAGAAATAATGAGATCGCTTACAGACCACCAGCTCCCATCTCTGGGGTGTGCAGACTCCACACACCTCTCTCTCTCTCTCTCTCTCTCTCTCTCTCCCTCCGTCTCCCTCACCCCATTCCTCCCCCTTTACTGCTCCTTCTCTACCTGCTTGTCTTACCTCTATCTCTCCCTTTCACCATCTTTTGCACTCACACCATTCTATCTTCACTTTACCTATACTGCTGAAAGTCACACTCTATCACCCTCTCTCACCCCATACCTCCTTCTCTATAGTTATACTGCTAACACTGGTTCTATCTCTCACTCTCTCTCTCTCCAACAGACCCTCTTTCCCTTAATTTCCTTCATTGTTCTCCTGATGCCAACTTGCATGTTACCCAAGCATAATCACAATAATAAAAACAAGAGCAACGCAGAGCGTGGCATATGCCCCCGCCTGTATGTTTATCAACAGCATATTGAGGTGGCTGCTGTGGCGGCCATAATAGATATCGTACGACGCTGGTTTTCGAAAGGAACCTTCCTCTAGCCACTCTCAATACGCAATTAAGAAATGGCATCAATCCCACAAGGGATTCTATAGTTATCCCACAGAAACGAAAAGTTGACGGACGACGGACGGACATGGTGTCGACATAATGCCCCCTGTCCTCTTTGGAGGGCGGGGCATAACTAGAACGGTACTCGGAGAGGGCAGACCTCCGCTAAGGCCAAATGGCCCATCTCGCAATACCAATGAAAGTGAAAATAATTTGTGTATCCACTCTTGACTCAGATCTGCTCCAAAACTGAAAGTGTTCTTCCTTGACCCATGCTACACTCTTCCACGAAGTTTAATGAAAATCATTCTCATAGTTTTTCTGTAAAACCAGGCAAGCAAACAAACCAAAAACATAACCTCCTTGGAGGAGGTAATAACGACTGAAGACCATGGTGCTAAAAGTACTTGATTTACCAAATGTCTTTTTTGAGGAGAAAAAGGTCTGAATATGTAATAAATCCATAAAATCTGCTAATTGAAGACTCGAGTGCTAAAAGCACTGAAGTGACAATATATCCATTTTGAGGAAATTGACTTTGGTAAATGTAAAAGACATTTTTCCATCCTTACCGCAGTGTGTAAAAATGTGACTTCAGTTCTTTTAGCACACTAATAAAAAAAGGTTTGTGAATGGCGCTTGTTGGCACCGAAAAAGTTCGCACTTAAGAATGTTTCCCTTCAGAACCTGCTGATGGTGCTGAAACCTGCGGGGTGCCCGTCCGCACCCTTGAATAGTCTCTCATGCAACCGCACTAACAATCATTGGCCTAATTAACACTTCGGACCTATTTTGTGATGAACTTCTTGTGTAGCGCATTTTTTTTAATAGTACAAAATTAGTGGAATGCCAGGCTGCTGCATTTTTAAACTTACTTATTCTGATAAAATAAACTGATACAATTAACAACTTTTCGATTAGACTACTCCTCGAAAAAAACCACCAATGGCAGCGCAACACTTGTAGGAGCGAGGACAATCGACGTGGACAATAACTGGCGTTCATCTCGTTCAAGCTGGCTTTGTTCATCAAGCTATATACGCTAGCTCACTTTGTTATGTGGCTGCCAACGTCCCGCAACGAGAAGATCGTTTAAGGATTAAAGTGGATTTGTTTTGCCATATCTTATCATCATATCATTTACGCAGTTGCTTTGATATCTAGTTTATAAACAAGTGCATTTACTTTAAATAAAATTCAAATGTCTTATTTTCACTTTGTTCCCAGTGTCAGTATGGAGATGCCAAAAAAAGGTTGAATGCACATGACAAAAAAAAAAGTCGTCATACATGCAAAACTGGGCAGCAATGTGATTGTCATTGACGTGCCCTTGTTTGCCCCTCACAAGTGTAAATACAGTGAGTAAAGACACGCCTCCTGCAAGCCAGCTCATCGCTCCATGAGACCCGGAGCGCACTTTTCATGATTATTCAATTAACATCTGTCATTAGTGAATCAGTTTGCACACCTGTTTGTTGTTCCCTTAGAGGGATGGATATATATGTGCCAATATATATATATGTGATGTCTCTTAAATGCCACGCAGTAAAGCCTGCACCAGATGGTGTAACTTTGACTGAGGCAAGTGACATGCGTGTATACTGCTTTGGGCAATGTCGTACCGTGTGGGGATGGTTTTTGCTGCGTAACTTCCTCGCATGACAGTGCCTCTACCATGCTAGATATTTTTGTGTCATGCGAGGAAGTTTCTCACCGTGGCTACCAGCTGCAATGTTACACGTGCTCGACCAATCATAACGTGCAGACCCGTCATATGATGTGCTGACGAGTCACATGATACAGAAAATGGCGGCGCTCTGAGGCTGCAAGCGCCTTTTGGCAATAAAACCCAACTGAAGCCGCGGGTAAATTACTTGTACAAACCACGCTCCCTGCAAACCACACGGGCTCAGTAAAAACCACGCTCTCCACAAAAGGGTGGGGTGAGGATTAGGGTTAGGGCGTGTCTTTTAGGGGGCGTGTTCTGTATGTGGCGTGGTTTTCACTCGACTGCGGCTGCAGCTAGACCCTTCTCCCTTTTGGGTGCTTTAAAAAAGTTATAAGTGAGAACCCTTTAAAGGTGCAGACAAGCACCCATTAGACAAGGTACATATGTGCACCCTGTGAAATGGTAATAAGAACCCTAAGGAGAGGCTTGCAGTCACCCTCTATGGAGGTGTGCGTGATCACCCCTAATAAGGGTCCTCATCTGCACCTTTCAGGGGTCTAGCTTCCACCCAATGCAAGGGTGTTCATTAACGTGTTATGGCCCCAATTTGTTATGACATATAAGACAGCAAGGGATGACAGACCAAATTTTAAAACATATTTAAGTAAACAAAGACTGACAACTAACCTACAATTTATACTACTGACCAAGATTGACATGTACAAAAAAAAAAGATATTTACAGTCCTTTTGAGATGGAGTTGCTTGGTGATGTCCTGGGACAGGAAAATGCTCCAACACAGGTGAAAATCCACAAAAAAAAGCTTCACAGGTCTTGAAAAGAGTTACAGGTCTGGTCATATGTATCCTTCTCCTTGCAATTTCTCCTACTACTTCACTCTCTCAATTTCTCTCCTTATAAACTCTTTTGTAGACCCCTCCCACCTTTTAGACTTTTTTTTAATTCTCTGGGACTTTCCCCTCTCAGAAATGCCCAGGACATGCCCAAACCTAACTCCAGACTGGGCTTTACAAAAAAAAAAGGTCAATACTGCCATTTAGTGGCAGTTTTGCACATTACAAACGCCATTTTGGGGTGCTTATGTTCACCCCTTTTTAGGGTGTTCATGAGCACCGTTCAGGGTGCGTGTGTCCACCCCTGCTCGTGACCTCTTTTAAAAAGGTGCTGCTATTGTAGCAAATGTGCGCACCTGTATAAGGTGCTGAAACAAACCTTTTTTTTTCTTAGAGTGCACTAGGCTCTTCAATTACAGTATGGAGATGAAAATATACAAAGGATTACCTTATTTCAGAATAATTACACCATGCATTTTATGTCTTTGGAATCTCATTAGTTAATTAAAGATAGACATGTGAATTGGTGGAGGTTAGAGGTTATTGCTATCCCTCGGTCTGTGACAGGTCACTACTCACTGTGCTGCCAGATTTGCGAAACGCTTGTCTCCACCAAGGAGGATTTTATCATACTTGGATCTCAGGTAGAGCTTGGAAGTTTGTGGGTTTTGTAAGTGTTGTGCGGAATATTTTGAGAATTTCTTTGTATTTGCCGCACAGGGTAATAAACTGCCGTTCTGTCTAGACTTGCTGTTGCTGCCTGCAGTAGGAGTGCAAGGCTGTGCTCACCTAGTCTGTCATAGTTTTCCTCAGTGAGTCATTTTCACAGTGGTCAGATATTCAGCCTCTGAATTATATTGTGTGTTTTCAGGCCAGATAACAGTCCAATTTGTTTTGATTTTTTGTTTGGATTTTCCAGTGAGAATAGTTCTGCTGTAGTTGCTTTATAATAGAGTTTATCCTAATTGGTTGTTTTGGTACACGGCTGTCCTGAGGCCTGATGGTGTCAGTAGGGGGTTAGTGAACCGACCCTCAGGACCAGCTGGGTGAGGGGACTCTTCTTTGGGCTCAGCTCTTGACATTTCAGGGCTTTGAGATGATATGACTGGGACTTGCTGTTTTTGAGGGTTTTTCTGAATTTTACTGTCATATTTTTTGAATGTCGATTTGTAATGGATATTTTCCAAATTCTCCCCTGCACGCTGTATTTACAGTTGTCCGATTGACACACCAGATGTTTTTGTAAAACTCCACCAGGTTAAGGGTAGGTGTTTTGTCTAATTAGTCAAAATATTATTCTGAGAGCAAACCCATATTGGGTAATTGTTGAATTAGAGATCCCATTAAGTTCTAACTGAACATTCAGTGTAGATTTTTTTTCTTTATGGCAGAGAATGCCCTGCACACCTTCTGTTTTAGTTCATTTATTGACAGTTGAAATTCACAGATCAACAAATATTCAAGCCTGAATAGTTAAAATGAGTTTACTGTTCTATGCAATTTGTCCCTAGTGTGAAATTGTGTTGAGCTCAATATCTCCTCCCAGGACCCAGTGTCCTCAGTGCCGCTCCAGTTCATTCTCCCTCCATCTCTTTCCCACTCTTTTTACCTTCCTCTGTTTCCTTATTTAATTAATGTCATGACTTACAGTCATCAGATGTGATTTCTGCTTTAAAAAAGAAACCTTTGTGAAGTACAAATAGGGGCTTGAAGCTCCTTTTCTCCAGATGTACCGTAACGACAACATAAAGTTGCCCATAAACTGCAGCTAAAAACCCAGAGGTAGATCTTGGGATGGAATAGAGTAGTTTTGGGCATTTAAAATGTGCTGAAAACATTTACTACTGTCTAAACAAACACTGTGCGAGTTATGTGAGCTGAAGTGGAGTTGGTACACATGTGGGGGGCGTACAGCCCCTTTGTTATTTAGATTCTCTTGATCACTCAATAGTTTGCAAACCACTTGTGCTTCTGTGCAACATTTAAACCGGACGACCGCATACCCTGCTCTCCAGCGCATTTATTAAGTAGGCTGTAAGATGTTTGGCAGTGAGATGTCACGAGTTCACTGCCAAAATCTCCCACGCATGCACATAGCTGCAATAAAATTCAGCCAATAAATGCCATAATGATTTTTTAACACTGAGTGCAACCCAGGACCTAGAGTTATGTTGTACATGGAGAAATGTTGCTTAAGCCTACAACAGGCATGGTCAAATCTGGATCTTGAGTTTCAATCTAGACCTAATTTTCTTCCAGATAATTTATTGAATAATTTATGATTTTGATTGGTCAGCTGGCTGACACCCAGGTAAAGGGAGGCTGCAAAATCGGCGAATTCCAGACCTTCAGGTCTGTGATTTGACAACCCTGCTTTACACCTGGATCCTCAACATGGATGTTATGTCAGAAAAACACTGGAATTTGTCTAACTCATTGTAATGACTTGGTAATGATGTGTATATATTCACTATAAATCTGCGAGGGCCAAAAGAAAGGACCAATTTTATTTGCATTTTTGCTGTTGTCGTTGCAGTTCCACGCTGAGTGACACATTGAAATTAATGTGGTAAATTCTCTGTCATTAAATAGCGATAGCATATGTTGCCATGGGCTAAAATCAACATGTATCCTGGGTGAAGGAGCGGGAGGGAAGGTTCAGTCCACTTCTATTTTCGCTCAGTGTTATTTCAGCTGCAGCCATACAGGTCAGCCTTATTGTCCATTGGAAAGTGAATTTCCACTTTTTGGAACAGGCTGCAATACTAAGCTCTTCAACAGAAAAACTGAATGTGTTCTTTTCTTATTATTTTTTTTAGTTATACATTACTATCAGATACCATTGGTGAGTGTTATATCAACATTAGATTACCCAGATAGAAACATTCTTCTCACATACCTGTTATCTCACGCCCCATAAAACTTACTCGAAACATCTTAACATCTCGAGGCGTTCGTATTATTGGCCCATCCTAAGCCCCAAGAACCAATCAAATGCCACACCGTGCCAGTGACAATCAGATAACCAATCAGTTCCGCAACATCTAAATTAATTTTGTATTAATCAAACTGCTGATCAAAACAACATCAACAAAGTGAAAATCATTATCACAATGCAATATTATTATTCTTTTTTTTCGCAGTGATGAATTATTAACTAGAATGTGTTTTTATGCGTAAAAACGTACATCTCTCCCCCGGCCCCCCTTCCCTGCCTAACCCACTGGATGGAAAGACAGACGGTCAGACAGACAGGCATATACAGGTACTACCCAGAAAATTAGAATATTTTCAAAAAGTTCATGTATTTCTGTAATTCAACTTAAAAGGTGAAACCTACATATTATATAGACAAATAACATGCAAATCAATATATTTCAAGCTTTTATTTGTTTTGATTTTGCTGGTTAGGACTTACAGCTCAAGAAAACCTCAAATTCAAAAACTCAGAAAATTAGAATATCACATGAAATCAATTTAAAATAACTAAATAAATAAATAAATAAGGATTTTAAATACAAAAGTGTCTGGCCTCCGAAAGGAAAATCTTGCATCTGTAATTATTACTTGGTTGGGGCCCCTTTTGCACGAATGACTGCTTCAATCCAGCGTGGCATGAATGCTACCAGCCGGCGGCATTTCTCAGCTGTTATCAAAGACCAGCATGCTTCAATCACGGCCTTGAACTCTTCTTAATTGTTTGGTCTCTTTTCGTTCACCTTTCTCTTGATTTTCTATGCGGTTCAGGTCAGGTGAGATTGCGGGCCAATCAAACACAGTATCCCGTGGTTGTTGAACCAGGATTTGGTACTTTTGGCAGTGTGGGCAGGTGCCAAGTCCTGGTGGAAGATGAAATCTGCATCCCCATAAAGCTGGTTCGTTGAAGCAAGCATGAAATGCTCTAAAATGTTCTGGTAGACTGCTGCGTTTACTCTGGACTTGAGAAAGCACAGGGAACCAACACCAGCAGCTGACATGGCTCCCCAGTCATCAGAGACTGGGGAAACTTAACACTGGACTTCATGCATTTTCCATCATGCGCCTCTCCAGTCTTCCTCCAGACTCTCAGACCAGTTCTTCTTTTCTTTAGCCCAGTGAAGATGCCTCTGGCGTTGCTTGCTGTTGAGGAGTGGCTTGACAACAGGAATTCGACATTTAAAGCCCATGTCCAGCATCCGCCTGTGTGTTGTTTCACGCACAATATTGGTTATATTCACAATATTCTAATTTTCTGAGTTTTTGTATTTGAGGTTTTAATGAGCTGTAAATCATAATCATCAAAATTACAACAAACAATTGCTTGAGATATCTCACTTTGCATGTAATGAGTCAATAAAATATATTAGTTTTACCTTTTATGTTGAATTGCCAAAATAAACCGACTTTTACACGATATTCTAATTTTCTGAGTAGTACCTGTATCTGAAGGCAGCACTGCAGAACCTGAGTAGTAAGTATGCAGAGTTGCGCTAAGATCATTAAAACGGTTGTGGATTTACGGTACGGAAAAATAATGATGATATCTGGATGGACAGACAGACGGACAGGCAAATACAAAGCGGCCCCACTCCAGGACCTGAATAGTAAGCATGCAAAGTTTCGTTAAGATCATGCGAATGGTTTTGGAGTTATGTTCTGGAAACTAATTGGGTACGCCAATGTGAACGCAAACACAAATGCGAACGGGAACTGAGCCTAAAAGGATGTCTCCTCTCTATCTCTGGGGGAGACACAATTCCCAAGCTAATGTGTATTTTTGAGAGATCTGACAACTGTGTTGCTCATGCTGTCTCAGACTGCCACTGTGACATTTACCTCATCAGACCTTGCTGTTGCACACAGTTTATTCTGGGATGTTTATCTGTCCTCTGCTGCTAAACTCTGAGCAATGTATCACTGTCAGCACTTACTGAAAGCACTTTGCCGCAGGTGTGGGGAAGCCATGTCATGTGACCAATTCCCATAGATAAAATCCTGAACACATGATAACACAGTGATAATGATGATGATGATTATTATTATTATTCCTGAATTGTTGACATTAATGGATTATGGTCTCTGGACCAGATTCATAAGCTACCATTACATTACTTCTAAAAAAAATACCCGGGTTAACTGTCCCCTGGAAAAGCTGTCATACTGTTCATAACACGATAGGCGCTACTTGGTTAAATTTGCAGATGATACTAAATTGGGGGGTTTGGCAAATAGTTTAGGGTCCACTAAAGTGTTTCAGGAGGATTTGGATAGAATCCAGAATTGGGCAGCAATGTGGCAAATGAAATTTAATCTAGCAAAATGTTGTACATGTAGGTAATAAAAACATTAGACGGGATTACTTCATGGGAGGTTTAAAACTGGAATGTGCCGCACACAAAAAAGATCTGGGAGTGATTGTTGACCAAACCCTCACAGGTTCTAGCCATTGTGCCGTAGCAGCTAAAAAAGCCCATCAGATGCTGGGATACTTTGCCAAAAGTATTGAGTACAAATCTAAGGAGGTGATTCTTTTGTACAACTCGTTTGTTAGAACACATCTGGAGTATTGTGTACAGTTCTGGGGACCATACTTTAAGAAAGATACAGAGGCTCTAGAGAAAGTTCAGAGCAGAGCCACTAAGCTAATTCCAGGTATAAAAGATGAAGGCTATGAGAACAGGCTGAAAATCCTTAATCTCTATTGTCTTAAAAAAGCAGACTCAAGGGTGATTTGATTGAGGTCTTTAAATACAGTATGTTAAAGGGATTAACAAAGTGAATTATGTAGGATTCCTTCAACCAAGTGTTGTGAGTAGAACAAATGGAAGTTGACCAAAGGTAAATTTAGCACTGATATTCTGAAATATTTCTTCACCCAAAGAGTAATTTCAATGTGGAATAGTTTGCCTGACCATATTGTTGAGGCAGAGACCTTGGGGGATTTCAAGAGCAGGCTTGACTTAAAGCTAGATACCATTGAGTCATTGAGTATCTGAAGTGATATATTCACAATTGTATAAAGAAACTGGCGAGCTTAGTTGGGCTGAAAGGCCCGTTCTTGCCATTCATGTTATGTTATGTTATGTTACTTCAAAATTTGAATGGTAATTTTATATTTTGAGTGATTTCACTAATTGAGGGCTAAATCTGTTAACTTGTGGTCAAAGTGACGTTAATTTGAGGCGATGAGAATTTTCTCATTTTTGAAATTACATACTAACTTAGCATATTAAAACATCATTAGGAATGAATGTTTAGAATTCTGTTTTTCTGTTTTTTGAAGTGCACTGTGATGTTGAGACCTAAAATTTTTCACACATTGAATATCATTGCAGCAACAAGAATAGAAGAAAGGGGGTGGCAACAAGCTCATTATGAAAATTTAATTATAGTGAAAAAATTATATTCTCACTGAAGGGAATAAAGACAAAAGGAAGATAGCAAGGAATAACTAAAGGAAGAGAATCGCAGAATTTAATGTCATATGATGACAAAGGCAGTAAATATTATTATTATTATTATTACTATACACAGCCCATGCTCTTATTTGTTATTTTGAATTTTGACATGACTTTGTAGAATACTCAATTCTGATTGGTCAATCAAGGCATTCTACAGTCTGTTATTTCTAAAGTGCAGGCCGCTAATATGAAGACCAGCCCATTGCTATAGGTGTGACGCACTGGGGAATCTAACTGACTGTTCTTTCGGCAGTAATAAAGCTAGTATTAAAGTTAATATTTAAATTAATAAAATTACTTCTAAAGCAACCTTTTTTTGTCAAATTATTGATTTATTACGTAGCCTCGTAAAAAGCAGGACTGTACAGCAAGATGATCATTATGGCAAAGTTAATGGCGGCAGTATGATGCATGACCTCGTTGCTTCGCGTCGGGATCAAGCATAATACGAACAGCGTTTAATTTGCAATAATGACCGTCTTGCTGCATATTATCCCAAACAACTTACCCCACAAAGTGTTACAACTTACCCACTGATTGGACAACCAGTAAAAAGTTCAGACCTTTCATTCAAATATCTATAATTCTACTGTGAAATAAGACAAGAATATCTGATGAATACAAAATAAATGTTTTTGACTTCATTCTTTCACGCGGCATCTGTTTTATTCAAGTGCAATATGTTTCACCCTAAATACAGGTACTACTCAGAAAATTAGAATATCGTGTAAAAGTCTTTATTTTGGCAATTCAACATAAAAGGTAAAACTAATATATTTTATTGACTCATTACATGCAAAGTGAGATATCTCAAGAAATTGTTTGTTGTAATTTTGATGATTATGATTTACAGCTCATTTAAACCTCAAATACAAAAACTCAGAAAATTAGAATATTGTGAATATAACCAATATTGTGTGTGAAACAACACACAGGCGGATGCTGGACATGGGCTTTAAATGTCGAATTCCTGTTGTCAAGCCACTCCTCAACAGCAAGCAAGGCCAGAGGCACCTTCACTGGGCTAAAGAAAAGAAGAACTGGTCTGTTTCCCAGTTGTCCAAAGTCCTCTTTTCTAATGAGAGCAAATTTTGCATCTCATTTGGCAACAAAGGTCCAAGAGTCTGGAGGAAGACTGGAGAGGCGCATGATGGAAAATGCATGAAGTCCAGTGTTAAGTTTCCCCAGTCTCTGATGACTGGGGAGCCATGTCAGCTGCTGGTGTTGGTTCCCTGCGCTTTCTCAAGTCCAGAGTAAACGCAGCAGTCTACCAGAACATTTTAGAGCACTTCATGCTTGCTTCAACGAACCAGCTTTATGGGGATGCAGACTTCATCTTCCAGCAGGACTTGGCACCTGCCCACACTGCCAAAAGTACCAAATCCTGGTTCAACTACCACGGGATTACTGTGCTTGATTGGCCCGCAATCTCACCTGATCTGAACCGCTTAGAAAATCTATGGGGCATTGTCAAGAGAAAGGTGAACGAAAATAGACCAAACAATAAAGAAGACTTCAAGGCCGTGATTGAAGCATGCTGGTCTTCGATAACAGCTGAGAAATGCCGCAGGCTGGTAGCATTCATGCCACGCTGGATTGAAGCAGTCATTCGTGCAAAAGGGGCCCCAACCAAGTACTAATTACAGATGCAAGATTTTTCTTTCAGAGGCCAGACATTTTTGTATTTAAAATCCTTTTTTATTTATTTATTTTAAATGGTTTTCATGTGATATTCTAATTTTCTGAGTTTTTGAATTTGAGGTTTTCTTGAGCTGTAAGTCCTAATCAGCAAAATCAAAACAAATAAAAGCTTGAAATATATTGATTTGCATGTTATTTGTCCATATATGTAGGTTTCTCCTTTTAAGTTGAATTACAGAAATAAATGAACTTTTTGAGAATATTCAAATTTTCTGGGTAATACCTGTATGTAAGACAGCGTAAAAAGCGTGACATCATGTCCTTCTCTTCCCTACAGGAAATAGGTGCTGGTTTTATTCCGTTTATTCATGTTCTCCTGGAATTTATGCACAGAATAAGCAATCTGAGGTCAGTGACATCACAAAAGTAAACGGCTCCAAAAAGGGCACAGAGGTCTAAGGGCACTGAGAGAGGCAGATGAATCAAACATGGTGTTTTCATCAAATAAGCAGATGAAACCAAGCTTCCCTCTCAGCTGCCTTCAATTTCATTTGACTTGTTTGTGGACGTTGTGTACGAGGACTTGAAAAGATTTGTTTACTATGTTTATATTTATACTCTCACAGCTTGAATGTTTGTTACCCCAACTATTTTGGCAGCAGTCCTGAGGTGGGAGCTCATGTGTGATTTTTGTGAGATGCTGATGACTATATTGAGAGGCTATTAGGAGCAATTCAAAGGTAGTTCTCTGCTCGCCTGCCCTGCAGTCATTTCCATGTAAATGAGGCAAAGGGGATGATGGTAAAATAAACGCTGGAGATGCAGGAAATTGACAAAACTAAGAAGCCTGACAGTTTCGTGAAAATGAAACCAAGCTATGCACCAGGGCGAATGTTCGGCAGAAATTACAAAATCACAAATCGGCCCAGAGGAAGATGCAAGTAAGAGCTTCATTGTTACATTTATGAGGTCCAGAAACCACAAAAAGAGCCCTGATAAGAGTGCGATATTATCGCTGAGGCCTTATCTGTGCAACGGGCTCATTTCACTGGGTGCTGTATTTTGAATCGCTGTAATCACATGGCAAATACTCCTGTTCCTGCTTAGACAGCCATCTGTCATGATTTCTATTAGTGCTGTTTTCTCATGGCAATAGATGAGCCTTATCAGCAAGATGGCAGGATGGTTTTTCTCAGTTTTCTGGCACATTCTTCCTTTTTTCCTGTGTTCTCTGCCAACTTCATCTCTCACTTTTTTCCTTAAATGCACTTTCATTGCTGGTCTCTTCTCTTTGGGAATACAGTGTAGCTCATTTTCATGTTTCTTGTCCCCCCTGCTGTATAAATATCTATAATTGAATCGTTTATACTCTGGGCAATTAGATTGATGTCATATAATCCAATATTACCATGATTGTCTGTGTCATACAGTGTTTGTTAACAGAGTGAGTATTCAGCAAAATGCTAAGTTGATCGATGTCATAAAATGAATTGATGCATTGGTCAAACAGAGGATTTACTGAGATTGAAAGCAACGAACATGGTATTACTATTTGCATCCAAGAATCTACATCTGATAATCCTCTGGTCATGAGGATTGTAAACACAGACCATCACAGACGGTTCTGTGTCTCTATATTGGATTCCAAGAAGCACCAGCAGTATTTTGGGCTTCGGGGAAGGGGGCGTGGGTGGGTGGGTGGAGGGGGGTACCATTGATAACTTTCCATGAAATTCAACAAAAGAGCTAGTCAGCTCTCACCTCAACTCTGTTTTGAACTTGAGACCAGAAGTGCCATCAGCGGCAGTACTGCTACACTGATATACAACCCCAATTCCGAAATAGTTGGGACGAAGTGTAAATTGTGAATAAAATCAAAATGCAATGACTTCCAGATCACCTGAGTCAATATGTTATTTACAATAGAGCATAGATAACATTTCAAATATTGAAACTGAGACATTTTTCCATTTTTATCCACAAAAAAAGCTTATTTCAAATTTTCTGTCCGCAACAGGTCTCAAAAAAAAAAGTTGGGACACAGGCAAAAAAGTGTGGAAAGAGCAATTAATATCTAAGAGAATCAGCTGAAAGAACATTTAGTAAATAATTAAGTTAACTGATATCAGGTGTGTAACATGATTGGCTATAAAAGGGATGTCTTAGAGAGAGTCTCTCAGAAGTAAAGATGGACAGAGGCTCTCCAACCTGTAAAGGTTTGCGTAAAAAAATTGTGGATTATTTTAAAAACAATGTTCCTCAACGTCAAATTGCAAAGGCTTTGAAGGTCTCATCATCGACAGTGCATAACATAATCAAAATTCTGTCATTGAAATTACTAAATGGGCCCAGGAATACTTCAAGAAACTGCTGTCAGTAAACACAGTCCGCTCTATCATGCAAAATGGAAGCCATTGTTGAGCATGATCCAGAAGCGCTGCCGTGTTCTGTGGGCCAAGGCTCATTTAAAATGGACTGTAGCAAAGTGGCAAAGTGTCCTGTGGTCAGACGCGTCCAAATTTGACATTCTTGTTGGAAATCATGGGCGTTGTGTCCTCCGGGCTAAAGCTAGTATCCCACTGGGCGGCAAATGCTTACGAATGTAGCAAATTTTGAGTTCTGTCAGAGTTCGTGAAAGGGCGCAAAGCAGTTCTCTTCAAGTTTTTAGGATCGCAAACAGTTTTTCTTGTTGCAAAGAAATTTTGAGCATGTTCAAAATTTCTTTGCTAATTTATTTTCTCAAAAACAGTTGCAGACGTTTCTAAAAGAGTTGGAAGCGTTTGCAAACGGTTGTAACACGTGTCGCTTATGTTCTTTTTGGTTCGCGAAGTACTGACCACTATACAGCAGAGCTATGAATGCAGACAAATGTAGACAAATATTGGGTTTCATGAGGATATCATCAAGGTTTCGTCAAGATCGCAAAAGAGTTTGCAAATGGTTTTTAGAATTGGAAAGAGTTCACTTTCATATTCTAGAAAGCCATTTCCTACTTTTTCGCAAACAGTCACGTGAATGTTGCAAACTGACTCTAAACGTTGCTAAATGTTGCGAATGATACCTAGGTCTACCCTGATTTTCAAAATTCGCGACATTTGCTACATTCATAAGCATTCGCCGCTCAGTAAGATACCAGCTTAAAGTGGAGAAAGACAACCCCTCCTGTTATCAGCATTCATTTCAAAAGCCAGCATCTCTAATGGTATAGGGATGCATTAGTGCATATGGTGTGGGACACTTGCATGTTTTAAGAAGCACCATGAATGCTGTAAGGTGTATAAAGGTCTTACAGCAACATATGCTCCTATCCAGACGACATCTATTCCAGGGAAGTCCTTGTTTATTTCAGCAGGACAATGCAAAATCACATACTGCAGCTATTACAACAGCATGGCTTCATAGTAGAAGAGTCCGTGTGCTGAACTGGCCTGCTTGCAGTCCTGATCTTTCACCAATTGAGAACATTTGTTGCATAGTTAAACGAAAACTCCGTCCAAGGAGACCCAAAACTCTCCAGCAGCTGGAAGCCTGTTTTAAACAAGAGTGGGATCAAATTCCAATGGCTAAACTCATTAAACTTAACTCCTCAATGCCCAGACGCCTCCATTCTGTGTTAAAATGAAGAGGGGATGCTACACCATAGTAAACAGGCCCCTATCCCAACTTATTTTAGACCTGTAGCAGCCATCAAATTTGAAATGAGCTCATTTTGTAGATAAAATTGCAAAATTTCTCAGCTTCAACATTTGCGATGTTATCTCTGTTCTATTGTGAATTAAATACTGGCTGGTATGACTTGAAAGTCATTGCATCTCAATTTTATTCACAATTTACACTTTATCACAAATATTTCAGAATTGGGGGTGGACACAAAACTGTCAGCCGAGACAGCTGACTCGCTGTAAAAATTCTGATTCAACGAGGAAAGAAAGTGCTACATAAAAGACAGCTGTTAATAAGCGATGCTGCCAACGCACATCTTTCACTCCATCTCCATTGTTCTTGTCAGAGAATTTTTAGCATCTTGACAGTCAGTTGAGCGAATGTAACTCTAAAGGTTGAAGTTTTTCCTGGTCGGGCGTGTGGAGTGTGTGGTGTCATGCTATTGTGAGATGTGATTCTCAACAACATTTTGGCGAGAAAAAATGGGCCGGGAAGTTCAAGGAAAATATTAAAAGTGAGGCACTGTCTCCTGAACTTTCACATATGTTTGGCCTGCTAACTTTGATAAGGCTATGCTAGTGAGCTTTCACTCGCAAGGCAGTAGCAGAAATATAACACAGATCAAGCAGTCAATCACTCCCCTTTACAAGGTTGTAGTGAGAAATGAAAGCCAATGTTAGAGATGAGACTCATCAGGAACCACATCAGGGGTGACAGCTGCTGGTCACGGCTTTTGGTTGATCCGGTCAAGCAAGTTTTCCTCTGCATCAAACACTTCCTGCAAAAAATAATAACATAATATGTAACATAATAAAAAACATAATAATAACATAAATGATGTCTCCAGATATTGTGACTGAGGAGGCAGGTAAATCTTCATTTCCCATCCACTTCCTGTGAGATAAGGGGTGTAAGCAGATGGACTGATCTCTCTCGCTTGTCACTCTCTTGGGCAGGGGTAGTCAGGGGCATGCCACAGAGATAAAAGAGAGACCTTGTAGATAAGTCTCGATAGAAAAACTCACAGCCAACAAAATGAGCTTGGTAGATGGAAGAGATGGTGAATTTTTGCGGAGATTCCACAGTGCTGGTCTTAGAAGGTGGGGGGGGATCCCAAAAAGTAAGGACCCATTTTTTTCTTGTAGTTTGTGCTGCCTTATTTAAATTTCTAATTTTCTTTTGTTTTGCCATCTGTACTCTCTCCTCTTTTTTTAGGGGCACAGACCTGGTTCTCAGCCCTTCCTGTTGACGACTCGGCTAAGATTATTTCACACAGTCAGGGGAAACTGAGCTGAATTTACCACTGAACTGTTCAGTTCAGGACTTTTATCTTACAGATCCAGCTGTACTACGTACTCACCCTCTTCACCATACACACACACACACGCATACGCAGGCACCGGTGCCACACACACTCACACTCACACATAGTGATTGAGAGCTGTTGATCTTTCTGCTTTTATAAAATGGGCCTTTTCAAGGTCTTTATGGGAGAAATAAAAAGCTGCTCTCAAGAGAAGTGACCTCAGTGTTTGATGTGTTGGCTCTCAAATATCTCTGCTATTTTAAAAAAATAAAAAGGATCAAGCAGGTGCAAGAGTATAATATACCTGTTTTAAAGAACTTCCATTCAGTGATTTTTACATTTAAAATGTTGGACTGGTCTTTGATGAAGTCTATATTTACAGATGCAATCCAGGATCCTTGGAAAATCACAGAAATGCTTGATGTCAGCTGCTTTGCATTGATATTTTACATATTGACTTGACATGTCTTTAACATTTCTGTGTATGAATTACATTTAATATATTCAACTCTGCTCATACTTACTAAATCAGATCAAAAAGTGTCAGAAAGCATATTTGATATGCTAACTTTGGATACTATGGATTCGGTACTTTCCATTTAAGAAAACCTAAGATGTCCAAAGTGCAATATTATGAGAGCATTTTCTTGATTTTTTTTTTGATGCACCAAACTCTGAAGAAGTTTTCAAGTGGTACTGACATAAAATATGAATTATTTAACAATATAGTGTGATACCGTGCAAATGGGATGCTGTAAAGATGTTCAGTTTGAATTTTCAAATTCAACAATGGAACTTTTGATGTCCAGTGTCTCCACAATTAAATCTTGATATTCAAATACCAAAAACAAATCCACATTTCTAAAAATGTCTCAGGGTTTCAACAATGAAATCCTTGATCTCTAACACCAAATTTACGACACCACAGACATATTTCAGAAACGTGGATGTCCTCTCTGATCTCTCATTATGCCAACAACCACCCTAAACATGTTTTCTTTTTCTCAAATCAATGACCCTATTTGGAAAATATAAATTAAAACTGAACACATGGAGCACGTGAGCTGTGAGTGAATTATTTCTAGCCTCATTCTCTCCTCGCACAAGATTTACTATTAGAGAGACATTCATCAAGAACATAAATGGAAATGTTTATTTCAAATTCCTTTTGATTCAAAGTCTGATATGAAAACAGTTTGTGGAGCCACACAATAACCCACCGCAGGCTAGTCAGTCTGATAGAGCCCTTCGGCTAAATTCCCTTCGATAAACCCCAAATCCCCATTATAACAACACAAATACAGTTCTCTCTTTATGTGAGCAAAATACCCAGCTTTCATTGTGGAAGATATGGCAAAAGTAATTTCATTTTTCAATGTTGTAATTCCAACCAAGCTGTACAGAGAAATTCCCACATAGTGAGTATCTTCATGTATAGTGGAAAGCACACCTAGTTCATGGTAGTTGTTATCACCATGTGTGGTGTCACACTTGCTCATCTTCTCACAGTGTTTGGGCGGGGGTGGGGTGACATTTTATTACCTCCCTCCCTCTAGCAATCAACTGTGATTGACTCTGCCAGGACAAAGGAAGGTAAAAAAGCTGTACAATCGAAAAACATGTTAATGATATGGGGCATCTGGTCATGTGCTATTGTGTGGAGTCTGTGCTATGCGTCAGCTGACTGCATACATCGCTAAAAACAGCTCGGTGCTGCTTTTGGCAGCCAGTGTATTGAATCTATTCAGCTCAATGATTCTGGAGTCAGAACAGATGTCAAGTTATTAGGCATTTATGGCCGGTTATCTTAATCCACACAATGTTATCTTTCAGGATCCGAGAGTAAATTCTGTGCAAATACAGGTGGCTATATTTAATATCTTGTATAATATTTCAAAAGGACTATGTGCTCTCACAAAATATGAGGGTAAATACAGAGAATGATGTGCAGTCACGGTAATATAAATCTAGTGAAACAGATGTGTGTGTCATTTCCCTCTGAAATACTTAGAGAGCTGTAAATTAATGAGCACAATATAGGAATAGTAAAGTACAGAGCAGGAAAAAAAATAATAAAATGGCTGGCATCTCCAAAAAAAAGTCAGCATTCTGTGATAACAACTAAATGGGTGTTTGTACAATCACATCAAAATTGATGCAGTAAAATTGCCAGTGTTCCTTCACAAAAATGGAAGATTGCCAGAGTCAGTTTCCAGTTCCATAGGAACCTCCAAAATGCAATTTTCATGTCAAAGTTCTTGCAATTCAATTCCCCAAATAGAATTGTGTGTTCCCCTCTGCTGAGTGCAGTCCCCAGGTTAGTCGACATTTAGTAGCACAATATTTCATTTTATTTATAAAAAAATTAATCAGAACGCACTGGCAGGAAAACCTTCTCCTTTCATTAATTTAGCGCTTAAGAGGGAAGGCTGCTATGTGATACTGCAAATGCTGATGTTTTTTTGGCAAAATGACAGTATAGTGCACAGGTAATCAAACCTGCTCCTGTAAATCTACCTTCCTCTGTGTTCTAGCTTTAGCCTTAGCAAAGCTCAATTCATTCATTGGCTGCAGATTTTGTTAAGCTGCTAATTAGCTGAATCATGCATGCCAAATTTCGGTTGAAATGACAACCTCAACGCCGGCCAGTCTCTCGGAACGGGGCTGGTTACCACTGAGTTATGTCACTTACAGTACATCACAGCACTAGACATAGATCCTTCCAGTGGGTTATTCATGAAATCAGCACGGGTGGCTCTGAAAATAACTGAAATGTGCGTTTCGCACTTCTCTTCCACAGCGCTTATCTGAGTGTGGGGCTGTTCTTTATTTACAAACACCAAGGTCACATTTCTCCCTTTGATGTCTTTCTGTGAACGATTGCGCTTGTTGGTGCAGGGAAAATATTCTCCTGATAGTTCAGAGCACTTCAAATCTTCATCCCTGTCCCTTCTTAAGTACAATCGCTTTAGTCCAATAAAGAAAAGAAAAAATTCAGTGTGATGCGTCCATCTTCCTAATATCTCAACCAGTGGCTCTTATATTTCCACTTCCCTTGATCAGAGGAACCGGACATCACGAGACGTCACATCTGATGGTCACGTCTCGAAACGGCGCGGTGCCGATTGGGAAGCCAAAAGAATTTCCGTGGAATGGAGCAGTGCCTTGTGAAGCGTCTATGGGGATCCAGTTTTAACGGTGCCAGCTAAAAGGGTTAGAGAGCTCAATTCTGGAACACAAGCTGGACAGAGAACGGACCCTCCACTTTGTTAGCCTCGGAGGCATCACTCCTCATAGCAAGAGGCAATTAGAGCGACTGAAGCAGAACGTCCATTATTTTATGGTCCTTCGTACAGTGAGGACCTCTATCAGGAGGCTGTGGATAACATAGCATAAGGGGCCGGGTCAGCTACTCCACACTCCACTGAAGCTCCTATCCCCTCAACCCACACACCAATCCCTCACTCGATGCTTTTCTCCTCTCTAGGGCATGCTGGGTAAGCGGGCAATCTTTTTTTTGCAGTAAAGCGGTACAGAGGCCAGTCGCTTGGTCACCATACAAGTGTGGAATGGCCAGTCTCATCTACTTAACATAATATAACATAATATGAGTGGTGAGAGTTGGCCATTCAGGGGTGCATTTCCCGAAATCACAGATGCTGACTTATATAGTTGGACCCATTGACTGTGAATGGAGGAACTATGTAAGTTGCTAACTAAGTTAGCAACTACGCTTTTGGGAAACCCGCCCCAGATCAAGGCTCGCCATTTTCCAATTACTAAAGTGAACCGAGCACTTCAGATATTCAAAAACAAGATGGCATCCAGGCCTGTATCAAGCATGGACTTAAAAACTCCCAGAGTTTCTGCCTCTACGATATGGCCAGGCAAGCTATTCCACACTGATCGCACTCTGTGTGACAAAATATTTACAAAAATCAGTGCTAAATTTACCCTTGGCTAGCCTCCATTTATGTCCTCATGTTAGGCAAACAGGGCTTGGCCTAAATTATCCTGCGTAGTTATTTGGTAAAAAAAGAAAATTCTGTTCATTCACCATGTATCTATTGTTCCGTTTTATGAATAACTCTGTTGATCATAAAATGAATAGCTCAGAATCTCACATTAATTAAGGATACTTCTGTCAGTCTGACTATACATTTGCAGAACATAGTCTGTTCCATTTATGGATTCCTGCAATCATCCAAAACAGAACATTTTGTATATGTAGGCCTACAGTACATGTTAAAGTCCCAGCCCTAAATTAAATCAATCAAAGAACTGTGTAAGTGTAAAATGATAAATAAAAGATAAAAATAAAATAAAAAGTCAACTTTATAATTAACCTCCATGACTGCGCTTGCTAATGTTGCTAATGGAGATTGCAGTAGCGATAATGTATCTCACTGTTATTTCACTTCAATGACACTGACAACCCGCTATGATTTGATTTGTGAGAGGCCAAAGGGCTGCTGATTTCCACTGGCTTAGTTCTGTCACTCTGGCAGTGACAAGAGCCCTCGTAGTGGCAGGACAATAACCTCATCTGATTGGTTAATCCTTGCTAAGGGCGGCCAACTTCGTTTTGCTTCCCCAAGGACAAGACTACTCAACAGTAGGAGTGCGATACAGTGTTTCACCGCAAATTTACCACATAGCACTTAGAGGGGCGCTGTCTCACTAACTATAAAATACTCCTTGAGCAATGTAGGACTGACGTCAGCAACAGCACACAGAATTACCTGAACTGTAAAACAAACTGATTCTTTTGAAGTCACTGCTACATTCCTGAAAAAAAGGGGGAAACCTTGCTGCCCTCGGTGCCCGTGAGAAAACGCCACTCCTTAGCAGTGTGAGCAACTCCAAACATTGCTTAGTCCCTGAAAATGCCAGCTCTGCCTGTCATGGTCCTTCTCAAAGTTTGAAATTGGCCCGCCTCCTCCCTGCTTTGATGGGCCACCTGATTTGAACCTAATATATAAGTTTCTTCCCTGAGTACATGTTTCAGATAGGTATCCATCATAGTGCTGTCGTCAAACAGCCACAGTCAAGCCAATTCTTCATGGGCTTCATAAATGACGTCAAACTTTCCTCTTCTGTAACTCTGGCTGTGCGCCGCAGTATGTAATTCAGGATGTGTCACAATTTTTTGAGTGAATCATTACAATTACTGGATAACCCCAATTTATAATCCCTGAAGTTGGAGGTATTATTTTATTAGAGTATGCATTCACTACTATTCAAAAACGGGGCTTTGACACCTCAGATCTGATCTGAGATCTGTAGCAGAGCACAGCAGTGGGTACTACCTAATTGACTGAATTTTCAAAAGGAAGATAGCGCTGTATCTGATGAGAAATGAAGTGCAGAGTCATTGTAGTTTTCCACACCAAAGCTGATGCACAGAGCACAATCGACAAACCTTTCATCTTTTCACCCATGGAAGCTTTTATATTTCTTTCCCAGCCCTGTTATCACATATTTTATATCAGATCGCTACGTCTGTTGATGACACCAAACCCCATTTAGCACATCCCTCAGTACTCAATGCAAGTCTATTATTGAGAGAAAAACAGTATCAAAAATAATACTCTTATAACCGTCTCCACTCGCTGTTGTAAACCTGTTTAGTGCTTCTGTGAAAAATAAATAAAACCATCACTGCCTCCCTCCTCTGAATTACAGAGGGTTGCCAAGGATACACAGTTTGAGTTTTTATGACCTTTTTTAATGTCCTATTTTGAAATGTTATGTTTACCAGCAATTTGTTCAAAGTTGCACTTTTCTAAAACTTTTCTGTCCTTTCACATGCGGTGTAACTTTCCCAGTTAAAGTACTGCAATACTTATCAGAGGGCTGGTCAGCAAAATGAGATTTGATTTGTGCGCCTGACCATCAATTTAGTTGAATCACACAGCTATGCTCCTCGAATGAGTAATTTCCATGAACACAACCTTTCTCCAGAATGTTTATTTATTAATCTATTTACTTTATTTGTAGTTCCATTTAAAGTCTGTGCACTTTTCCTTGAGTGGTTTCATGGCTATTTTCGGTCTGATGTGTGTTCCTTGGCCACCTCATTAGTATCTGGAAAGGAAAAGTAAATGTTCAGGTCCTCATCTGCCTCCAACTCTTGTTTTTAAAGGAAAAAAGGCCTAATTCTCTTTGTGTTCACAGCACCAAGGACACAAAGGTTTGCCACTCTCCCTCTGACTAATCATCGACAGATTGCTTCCGACGGTTCACCTTGGTCTGGACTGCTTGCGTTATTTCATCTGTGGCACATCGTGCCCTTTTAGATAAGTGCAAAATAAATTCGCTCTCAATTATTTCTTGTTCATAGTGTTTTTCCTGTAGTGATCGATGGATGATTTGAGTTGTGGCAGCACTGTGAGTCCAGTATTGTTCTATTGCTGTGACGATAAGATACTCTATACAGCTCAGGCCTTATCTTTATTCCTTTATCCCTTCTTTATTCATGTCATTATGGCTCTGCAAACAAAGAAGCTGTGTTGTTTTATGTTAGTATCTTGTAAAACGGCAGTATTTCCATATCATTTTGTCCTCCCACTGTCCTCTGTATTTTAATAAGTAAGATAAGGCGCTATACAAACAGAGTAACAAATGTCAAATGGGCCATTTACGCTTGGTCAGTGTCTGTGAGAAGCAAAACAGTATTTTTCTCATCCACTCTCTGTAATGCTATTAAGTCAGTTTCATCCCTAAGAATGAATAACACTGTAAGACTTGCTTACATTCCCCAAATAATTGGAAAAGTTACCTACGGTTTAATATTCATTTTAGCCGCAATGAAAAATATTTGTCTGACAGCTGTACTGGGAAGATAAGAAATAATGTAATATTTGAGAAGACGCTGGCACAGCTGTAATTTTACTTATCTGGCTTGAAATGCAGAATTGGGAGAAAAAATGTCCATTGTAATTTGAACGTCTGCTAAGACAGTCATTCACATAGTTTCTACTAGCCTGGGCTACCCACTGGAACAGGTATGTTTTCTCCAAATTGAAATTCAGCACGAAAGCATTCTCCACTCCCAGTTGTATGCGCCTTTTCTGGGTCGAGTCAGTTTTATACCCCCAATAATTCCAGACAGGGAAATGGCATGCTGTTCTGACCATGGTCACGAGCAGTCCCGTGCGCTTGTTAATTTGTCTAGTGACTGTGGATGCAGAATGAAGAATGAGGAATTTAGAACTGCTTTCACCTGCTTTTTTCACTGCTTTTCACCTTCAACAATCATGTATGAGGCTTTTGGAGTCAGTTGAGATGAGACTGTTTTGTATTTGACAGTTACTCACTTTATGTTATTGAATCACATTGGCTGTTGGATCACAAGCACAAAGACATTTTCATTCACTCTCTCTCTCTCTCTGTCTCGTTGTGTCACACGCTCTCATGAACACATGGTTCCCCAAAAAGTCTCAAGACCATGTTTGTTCTGTTCCTTTCCGAAATACCGACAAATGTCTACAACACCCTTCAGAAATAATGCAAACATTTCAGTCATGTGGGAAACAGGACATTTTCACCAATCAAGGAAGATATATTGACAAACTATGAGGGAAAAAAAATAACACCTGAACAATTTTCTTTTCATAGAATGACTTTGCCTCTTGAACTTATCCCGTTCAGAAGCCAGCATTCCTTACTGCTAAGTGTTATTTTTAAGTCAAAGCCTAATTGAATTTTCATGCTTTATTTGACAAAGTGTTTGGGACCAGGGGACTTGAAAGGGCAAAATAATTTTCTCGCCCTGTTGGCCACAACCTTTTTTAAATGTCACTTCAACCAAGTCTACCATGCAAATGCGGTCTGAAGTTTTGCCACATCGGCATTGCAGTTGATCAAAGGTTTTAAAGTGTCACGTTACTGCTGAAGCATGTTTCGGAAAGGTAAGGCAGGAAAACTTTTGTTCAAAAACTGAAAAGGAAGGAATGTGTAATGTTTTAAGTAACTTGAGGCATGTTCTTACATTGCTTAAATAAAAAAAAGATAAAAGTAAGAAGTGTCATCTTGCATAGAAATACATTGTACATAATTGTACCCAAAATGAGGCATTGCATTGTGTTTAGAAAATGTTAAGCAAGATGACTGGGTCCTATGAGGTCTAACTGATGCTATACACTACATGATACAGAGAGAAGATGATAAATGATACAGAGAGAAGTTCTGTGAACTTTGTGGATTTCTTTAAATCCACCTACCATGACTAGTTGTAGATATTGAACCCAAGTTTTATATGTTTTCAAAAGTTAAACTTAAAGGCATCCGTTGCTGTGACAAAATGGGAGTGTGAACAAAAGTTCAATCTCAAGACGTAGGATCCTCAAGCAATTGTGCTTATCCAATCCGCGCTTTCGGTCTTCTTCAGATATGCTTATGACGTGTTCCTGTCTGCTGTTGCAGAGATTTCGCATCGCCCACCGCCTCCCCACCACCACCAACTTCTCGACTCCGGCCTCTCCGGCATCTTCTTCATCAGGATGACCCTTCTGTCCGGTGGGGGATGGCTTCGCCCCTGCCTGCTACCCAGGCAGATCAGCGCCCCACCTCGCTTGGGGGTCCTCGAGGACGGAGTCATAGCCAAATAATGAATTTATTTCATGTCATTGCTTTGTTATTAAATTTTTGTCTGAAATCCAAAGGCTTCGTGATTGAATTGTGAGTTGAAAACACAGCTTATCTTCAGGTTGAGTTAACTGAGATTTTTTTAGGCAGCCTTTGAACTTTCCTCTCTAAGTTTAACCATCTTGAAGTTTATTATATTGTAACTTATAATGGTTTATTAATACCAGATGTTTTTGAATGAATCACTGTTGTAAATCGGTAACTGAAACCCAAATTAATTCAGCAGCTATCATTAAGTGGGTTGTTAAACGCAAGCTTTCCAAAGAAGAGAATACCTAGAGCACTCAGCAACCGAGTACATGTATCCCCCGAAGGCCCCCCAGTTGGGCCCAGATGGTCCCAGAGTACCCAAAATCAATAGGTGTCATGAACTTACCATAATACATGTCCCTGTAAAATTTGAAATGAATCGGCGCACTTATGTGGGCTGTAGAGCGTTCACAAGAAAATCTCTGCGGACGCGGTGGACGCGTGACAAGGCCAAATCCAAAGTATCCTCCGAACTCGTTCAGGGGAGACTATAAATAAGGGCAATTGAATTTATTTAATATTGAGGCCAAATGGTCATTGAATCCTCATCCAAGTCAAGATCACCTTTGGGCCCTGCATGTCCCTCCTCGCCCACATTCCACACAGCGCTCAGCCCCACCTGAATATCAACCACTGGCCTGTTCCTGCTCCAGCATTTACCTTCACCTGTGCCTCATTATTCAATAAAGCTCTGTGTGTGTATATGAACCCTAGTCCACCAGTCAGGCCTTACGATGCCTCAGTAATATGATAGCTGAGTTGTGTTCAGTGTAGCCAGGCTCTCTTGTTTGCGATGAGAGGCACGAATTGCGAGAGGATTGGGAAGAAGGAGGGAAAAGAGAGCCTGTACGAAAGCCAGGGGTTTTTTCATTCCGCCCCTAAGAAGCTCTCAGCGTGGTTAGACTAATTAGGTCTTTGCATTGGCACTCAGCAACTGTATTTATTTATTTATTTATTTATTCCCAGCGAGAGAGGCATTTCAGTACTCTTTTGCGAATGAAGGTAATTTCGGCGCAAGTATGTACACATGTTTTTGCAGCACAGTCATGCAACTTGCTGTAAAAAAAGACAGCTGTCCGATTGGAAAATGTGAACGAACGAAACCATGTACTAGTCACTAAAATTATCTTCATTTGCTGAAGAGTTCTGAAATGAGTGCCAGTCACAGACCTAATTATAATTAATAATTATCAATTATTTTTCTGCTTTGAATGTAGCCCATTATTTTGTTGCTTTTAGATCGCATAGGGGAGAGAAGCCGTGCCTTCAATTGCTGCTTGATTATTCTTGGATTGGAAAACGTGTTAATAAAGGAAAACCATCTCGAATTAGCCAGGACTAATTTTTGTCAATAATTGCCCCCGAATTTTCGGGTCTAGCGCCAGCTCTGCAAGTGTTCAACTGTCAAATTTGAATTTGGGAGCTGTCAAATGCGACCAATCAGAATGCAGGCTGGCTTTCGTGCAGGCTGTCTTTTCACTCCCCCTCCCAATGCCGTCGTCGACTCGCTTTGCTCCGCCCCTCAACTCGCACCTCCCATCACAAACGAGAGCCTACTCGCTGGCTATGTTCAGTGTTGGTCAGTGATTCTTGTTCTCAGTTTGATCTCTTGTTTGGTGTTAGACTGTGTATCAGTCTTATTCACAATCTATATCTCTGTGGTATCACCCTGAGTGGAATCCTGTTTTTACCGAAGCAAAGCCCTGTTTTCACCTCACATTTGGATCGAATACTTTCATCATTTTACCACTGCACACCATCCAGTGCACTGACATCATTACACTGTCAGTGGATTTGGGACAGTATGAGGGTTACATACATTTTTGTTTGCAGTTAGATTGATGGGTTCCACAGTCAACACACACAGACCTCAATAGTATTCAAACTGCTTTGTGCTTCCTTGGAAAAGTAAACAAGTTTATTGACAAATCTGTCACTTAACTTTTTTCATTGTTTGATATTGAAGGTCATTCAGAGGGAAACTTAGGCATTTGGGGGGGAAAGATTTTTGAACTGTCAGTGAACCTGAAGGAAATGTACCTTGGGGTTTAACTGAAGCAGAGCGAAGCATTATACTCACCGATACTGTATTCTCAGCCATATTCTCAGGACTGAACAATCATAAGAAGCAAAATATTATGAAACTACCAAATTCAAGCCTGAAAAGTAGATCAATCAGGAGAGACTCAAATAAAGTCAGGAAAAATTTATTATGCATGAGTAGAAGTCAATTCAATTAAATTTATATTTATGGCGCTTATCATTGACAGGCTGTCACAAAGATGCTTTACCGAGAGAAAAGGGCAGAGCCCAGACTAAACCCTAATCCCCAAATAGCTGGCAAAAAAACTCCCTGTAGGGAGAAAAAGCCTCGAACAGTGGTGAGAAAAAACTTTTCATTAAGAAGAAATCTCTGGAGGAACCTGACTATTGTGGGGAAGCCCATCCTCTGCTGACTGAATAATAAATTGATGGTAAATTAGGGATGAGAGGATCATGACAGCAGGAAGACAGCAGTCAGAATTAACATGCTTAAATCAGACAAGTCTTTGGCGCTTGGACTCTTCGGGAGACTCGTAGAGCAGGAGCACGGCTCAGAGCAGCAGCAGAAAAATCCACCAAAAATGACAGCCTGATGAATCCCCCAAAGGAAGGAGTACTCACCAAGCAGGAACAACATAATGACCGAGAAGCACGGGCTGCTGAGAGAAGAAAATGTGATCAGCATGACATGGAACACGAATGAGGTCTAAAGAACTATACAATCTGGACATCAGCAAGCAATGGCAGGGGGCTGCAAAGCCCTGTATTATTTGCATAATGATAGCCAGCAATGACTAGGGGCTGCAAAGCCCTGCATTTTTTTTTTCTTTTGCATGATGATAGCCAGCAATGGCTAGGGGTGCAGAGCCCTGCATGTGATTAGCAAATGGCAGCAAAATCCAACCACCGACCACCAGTTATTTGCAAGCTTACCATGGACTGAAAAGGCTTCGGGGATCTTTAGGCTTTGATTATCGCAAATGCTTCGGGGCGAACGTAGGATGCGTTTGCTGAAGACGACCAGTGGCTTACTTCATAGAGAGGCCGTAGATATACCTTTCATAGCCGCTGAAGAGCAGCACTTATTCTGAACAAATGATCCAGGTATTGCCTGGGCTATTAGAAATAGGCTTGGAAAAGATGGGTCAGAACATCTAGCTCCAAACTGAACCCCAGCTATAGACGTCATATATGGTGGATTTGAAGTGATGAACAACAACCAATGACAACAAGAAAATCAAGGATTGCAGACCCTCACCCCTTAATGCATTAGCAATGGTGACAATGAGAAAAATTTCAAGTTAAACCGATATATAATTTTTTTTTTTCTCAAGTAATATGAGCTGACGAATAGGCATATGGAGAAAAATTCAGAAAACTGTTCCAAAATCCAAATCTGGATCCTGATCCAGATCATCTGAGGAAGACCGAGAACCGGTAGACACTCATCGCCTGTATAAAAAAAAGAAAAAAAAAAGTTTATCCGATCAGTGGTTGATGAGTTATGCTTGCTGGGAGCCAGCTGTGCTAACCACTGTGCTGCCCTGACCTGACAATAATGCTTACTGTGGCTTCATTGTCGCACAGAACTGCGATACGTTTGCAATGCCAGAACATGCCCCAAATGCAATAGGCTACGGCAATGCTTAAATTTCGTGCAGTGCTGAGGATTAGAGTTTTGGCAAAGAGAGAAGCCATTTACATGCAAACCACTGACCTTGAACATAACCACCGAACAGAAGGGCAGCATCGGCAAAACTGAAGAGAACTGGAGGAACAACCTCATTATAGGAAACGTCATGCCAATCCAATGAGTCGGTAGTCTTCCCCAGAATTTCAATGGGGCGGCGGCCCTCATCCAGGGATATGACGTCATGCAGTTTCGGCACAGAGGAGGCCGAACGCTGTCGATGGGAATTGGACGCGTGACTTTGAGGAAATTCGCAAATCAGTTGAAAAGATACATTCAAAACAATAGCAACCTCTTATGACCATGCGCCCCAGACCAAGGGCAATTACTATGCATAATAAATGCAGCACGTTTCCTAATAGCTACATCTTTGATCAGCATACACTCAAGGGATGAGTTCCGATAAAACTCATTATGACAGTTTCCTAAACCGAACACAATTTATGCACCAATCAAGTACATAAGTATCTAGGAAAACATAGGATAACATAATATTAGAGCTCTTTCGCTAGCTTTTCCACGGGATCTGTGCCATGTATACCAACGATACGTCAAATGAAAGAGGAAATGCACGGAATCCGACGATATAAGCCTTGACATTTTAAACCGACAGCGCACTGAATGAACACCAGACCTGCAATTTACTAGCTACAACGATTTTTTTTTTTTTTACTACTTTGATTGGCCCATTTCGTAATAAAACTGATTGTGGGTAAATCTGCGCAAGCCATTTTTTGCCGAATGTGTCCATGTTATTTTGAAACTTGACCCGTCAGCCTCTGTACATGCTATTTTCAGGTGTTTGTACCGGAGCATCTCAGCAAACCAGGACATTAAAAAAGCCGATTGATCCCAGTAACTCGACTCAGAAGCGAAACTCATACTATACGGATTCACAACACACAGACAAACCATTTCAAGAGTCCACTTCTTCAACTCCGATGATCACAACCGACAGCCGATGAAAACAGAACATTATTTAAGACCAATAAAAGAAATTGATTTTTTAAACACTGAAATAATGGGCTACTAAAAGTATGAACATTTACAGCACTCAGTACATGGTCGGCGCTCCGTTTGAATGAATTACTGCAGCAATGCAGCGAGGCATGGAGGCGATCAGCCTGTGGTAAAAGGGGCTTGCGCTGAAGTAGATGGCTGGAAAGCTGGCACCAGACATAACGCGCGCAGGGGCAGCCGAAGTATGGTCTGGATGATGCAGCCAGTGCGTATGCGAGAAATGGAGGCGAGCGTCGATTGCAAGAGCAGAGCTAATCTCAGCAAACGGCGGCATTAACGACCAAGGGCAGAGAAAAGTGACATTTTTTAAAAAGACAGCGACATAACGATTGGCTAGCGATGCAGCTGAGGTGTGACACGGTTGGATAGAAGAGATCAGCTGCGACGCCAGCTGACTGCTCAACTGACAGCCGCAGAGACTGACTGCGGAGATTTGAGTGAGCATGTGAGTGAATGAAAAGAAAAAAATGAACGGAGTTGACTTGACCGAGAGAGTCTTTCTGACTGAACTTTCGCTAACCTTCAAACAATTTTCTATGTATTGTCCTGATGACACACATAGGTAGCCCTGAACATGGTTATCTTCGTAGAACCTTCCAATGAAATCACTTAAATTTTTTACATTCAATGTCCTGACAGCTCAGTAAATAGAAAGACTATTAAAATTGGGGGAATTAGTGTATCTCACAGTGATTGAAAATACACTATATCTGTAATAATTCTTGCGAATCAAAGCTTTTATGTTTGTATCGTCATTGGTGATTAATTTCAAGATGATAATCAGCGCGTATCAAGAGCTGGGAAGATGCCTCTGTTTTAATCTTACTTCTCCCTGTTCTCTGTCGTTTGCTCAGTCCAGGGGGAGATCTCTCCATTCTCCGCTATACGCCACATCCGCTATGTGGAGGGAAGATGTATTATTCATTTACCTCATTTCGCGCTGAATGATGTGTTGAATTTTTTAGCCCTCTCTCCCCAGGGCAGGTGTGGGTGTGGGTGTGGGTTGGGGTATGGGCAAGGGGGTCAGAGTGAGGTGGTTCACATTTCCGGTTTGAGGGGAGCGGCTTTTAAACAGCGAAATGGTGGTGTGTTCATAAGAACTGAAGGAATTCTGGGAATTGTGCTTCCTGGTTGAGTTATCAAGCTGAAATAGCAGCTGTGGTAAGAGGGGTAATTGTGTCAGCAGAACATATGCCGCATGTTTGGAGGAGAGGGAATAATCAATGAAGCCAAATGCCTGAAATAGATAATGCAACTCAAAATTGAACTTGGTTGAGCGGTGGTAGAAATGTGTCTGCTTCATGATAAAAATGGTTTAATTGTGCTTGGCATGCTGCTTTTATCCAACCATCCATCCATCCATGCATGATTTAACCCTTAAAGTCCTGATCAGGGTGTGAGGGTAGTACTGCTGCCAATCCCAGTATACAGTCCTCTCCATGGTCAAGGGATGAGAAGAATTATAAATAGTTAGCCTATCCATTGCTGGGAAACCAAACCATTCACTTACACACTCATATCTATGAGCAATTTACAGTCTCAAATTGCACAATTTTTTCTGGTTTGACGTCATAGTGCTGTTTATGGGGTGTTTGGCTTTTCAGCATCAATCACCAGCACTTCGCTTCGCCACAAGCTCTGGTTGGTCAGAGCTAGGGAGAAGGACTCTGGATGAACAGCTCAATCCTTGTTATCATGCACAATAAAATATTACTTAATCATCATGCTTATTAAAATTACAAATATATGGAATTTCAACTGATGAAGTACTTATACCATACACTTAATCAGTAGCAGTGCATACATTAATAATATTGCATTCATACATTGTCCATATCTTGACATAAACCCAATAATTTATTTGTTTATTGGTCTATTTCGAGAGGTTAAGTGGGATTCCAGATAGTTGAATGCTTTCTTGTGGATGACTGTATGACCATTCCACAAATTGTCTTCGAACACATTCATAGGGCTAAAATAAGTCATTTCACCTCATCCAAAAGAATAACACAGAACACTCCACACAGGTCAAATACTTCACTTTCTTCTTCTTCCTTTGTTTTCAGTTTGCCATGTAACTTCATCATGGATGGTATTTATCAAGTTCTCTTCGGGGGTTCAAAAAATAACTGATAAACTTATCGTTAGTGGCTACGGGCTTCTCAAATTCTTTACAGTGGGAAAATGAGTGTAAATAACATTACAAGACATTACATCAGTGTTGACTGTACCTATAGTGCCTTAAAGGGAAAGAGAATGATTCTTTTTGTGTTGCTGGGCTACTGAATTAAACTACAGTTGCATGGCAGCCCTTCTAATAATTCAGTTCTTTCCTCTGCTTGAGCAAAGCTCCTGCAGCTAGCCTTAATTAACAACATTGGCAACTCACTTTACATGTATAATTTCAGATGTCACTTTAATGACGGGCAGAAATTATATATAAAGTTTGAGAGGGTAAACGCAACCCACAGAGAAAGTTTTCAGCTGGGCTGCTGTCGTCAGATTCTTAATCAGCACTCCTTGATGTATGAGGAATGCTTATCAAATCAGATATTCAGCATATGTATGTCTGTAAACTCAAGATTTTTGGAGGGCTGTGTCCCTGAAGCTAAACTTCATCTGCTCAGCTAAAATCAGGAATGTCTCCATCAGTCAGCTGACAAATGAACAACATCAGTTGTGAGGGAAATGTATTTCATCAAAATAAATAATTTCTCCCTCAAGTGGAGACACGGTGTTAAAAGATTATTTAAAATAACTGCTGCAAGCAAAAAGGCCTGCCTCAACTTTATTTGGAGAGTTTCTGCTATGCTTTGTGATTTTTGCTGTCGTTTGTCAATATTAATTGTAATTGGCTGTCTGCATCTTAGTATCGACCACAGAGGGAATTATTTCCAAGGACTCATTGTCGACTGTAAGACGTCTTAAATCACAGGGAGAGGAGAGAAGGAGCTAAGGGTTGAGGAAGCTGAGGGAAGAATAAATTCCTGTGTGGTCAGTCAGGTTAGCGGCAAGAAGATTTTCGACGCCTGCTATCATTTATTAGATGAGGATTGCATACATGTCACAGGGCAGGCTGATCTCATGCCCTGGGCTTCATACAGCTACGTTTGGGCTGATTCTCAAGGCAATAGATGTGAGAAAGGGGTGATATGGAATCAGTTGACACCAGATGCGGGAAAAGGGAATGAGGATTTTATTTTAAACCAAAACAAAACAGGCACGAGGGCCAACAAAAAACTTGGCCCAAAGGGTTGCAAAAAACAAACTAAGGTAAGTTACACAGAGCTATAAACAATAAATGCAAAAAGGCAAAAAACAAAAAGGCACTGGAAACTCCAGGCAAGAGGCTCAAGAAAAATAAATAACAAGACTATATATATATACAAAACAAGAGGCTAGGACCAGACTTGAAACTAGAAATGCTAGGGAACTTGACAACGAGAACTTGACTAAACTTGAACATGCAACGAGACGCGAGACACTGTCTGCCAGCCAACTTCCACCGCAACCAGATAAAGGCTTGGTAATCATGACACATGAAGGGCAACACCTGGAGAAAGAGAAACAAGAGGCAGGGCAAGATCAAGACATGGACAAGATTGGTTGACAAGACTTGCTCATTAAGAGAATGAGCGTGCTCAGCTTAAGTACCAATTAAGTATGCAGTTTGGAAGCAAGCATGAATGTTAAGAACAGAAAAGCACAGCAAGATCTTGAAATAGCAAAGCAGGAATCATGACAATAAACTCCCTGTCTAAATTAGTAGTATTAGTAATGTGCCTATCTAAGAATTACACCACCCAGTGAGTGTTAGTAAATGTTAGTAACTTAAAAACAGTTAATTGTCAATTAAGCTTAGAGAGGCCCGAATCCAGCACAGCATGGAAGGAAGGGGAAATACCAAAGCCAACCAGAGCTCAGAAATGTGCAACAACGAAGGCACGGGGCGGAACGCAGACAAGCGGTGGAGTGGCATGGCAGACCTGGCGAAAACAAAAACATGGAAAAGTAAAAACATGGACATGGAATGTAAAACATGAAATGCAAAAACTGTGACATGAACTATGAACTATGAAACTATGAACTATGGAATCTTGATACATGAAACTGTTAAAACCATGAATAATACTGTTCTGGCCAAAGGCCAGAACCCCAGAACACAACAAAGGGGATCTGTTATGTCAGTTTTGAGCACTGTTTGTACCACCAGAGGCTTCAACCAACAGCATCAGTTTTTGACAACATCGGTAACAACGAGGAAAAGCTATACGTGGTCGGATTCACACCTGAGGATTCTGGCTCACAAAATGGTTGTACAAACCAGTGCACTCACTCTTGAAAATGCTGCCTTTCAACCAGCGAGTGTATAAGAATCAGTGGCTGACAGGCACGTGCTTCGGAGGAGAGCCGTGAACTGTCTTCACTATCCTGAGTTGGCAGCAAGGGGTCGCATACGAGCAAGCTTTGTACATAGTTCCCCAATTGGGCATTCCAAATTCGGGTGGGATTGGAGATGCCAAATTTTAAAAAAAAAGAAGAAAAAAAAAAAAAAAGAAAATGCTGCCTAAGATTTCTATCCCAAACTATTGCCGTTTCTCAAACTTTATCGCCAATTGTAAATTTATTTGAGAACAAAGTGGGCTACCCTTTTCAGAAATCAGTCCTTGTTTACTGGGTAGAGAAACATAAATGGAGGGAAAAACCAATGAATGAACTACAGTAGGATTTGGAGGGAAATTCAAATGATGAAGTTAGAAGAGGATTGTCAGGTCAAGACACAGAATGATGGGGGAGGGGGAGGGAGGAATGCTTTTGTCCTCTACAAGGTCCTCTCCTGTTTCAGCATGACGGTCCCCCTGTGACCAAGTTCCATACATGTTTCCTCCAGACTAGTGTAGCAGAACATGACCGGCCTCCACAAATCCCCAAACTCACCTTCATTTCTGCGAGTACAGCCACAGAGGGAGGGATGTCACTAATCGGCACAGCCTTGTCATAGAACTCTTCAGCTTAATTACCTGACCTGAGTCTGCCCGTAAAAACTAAACCGAAATGTGTTTCTTCTGAAAGATGAACGCAGAACTCAAGTGTCTGAGGGCTAAGTCAATATGAATACAGCAAAAGCACTTCAGAAGCAGCATTGGCAGGGAGATTGCCATAATGAACGAGGATTAGCAGGCAAACTGGGGGATTACTAATTAGAGGAAAATAAAAAATGTGAATATGATTAATAGAAGTGTCCTGATTTACAAGCACATAGACAGAGCAGATGTGAACCATAGCCCCTTGACCCAAACACTTGTGGCTTTTGGTCAACAGGGTCATGTGACACAAGGATTGTCTCTCAGAAGACCATCTTTGATTTGCCATGATTTACTGACGGAGTGTTGGGTGTCAGTTTGGCAAACTGAAATGACTGAGCCAGACAAGTGCCGGAGGTGGATCAAACAGCCCGTATTGATTTTCCCCAGCAGAGTGGCAGAACTCTTGGCATCTTGTGACAAAATTGAGTTACTGTTGATGTGATGGTAACATGAGAAAAGGGAAGTAAACAGCCGCTTGTTTGCCATCTGAGGCCCTTTCAAGGAGAGCCTGGGTCTAAAGTCAGGTCTCTGAATGTGTGGCGCTGAGCTGAAGCGCATCCCGTGAGGCCTTTTATTTCTGATATTTATTCATTTTTTTATTTTTGTTTTGTTTTTTTTTTTTATTTGGCATCGCCAATCCCACCCGAATCTGAAATACCCAATTGGTGAACTATGAAGAAGGCTTGCTCGTATGCAACCCCTTGTTGCCAATCCAGGAGAGAAGCACGGTTCATGGCTCTCCTCTGAAGCATATGCCTGTCAACTACAGCTTCTTTACACTCATTGGTTGAATTAGCGCAAGTTCAGAGTGAGGGCGGAGGATACCAGAACATGAACAAGCTTAGAATCTTCCAGACGAGCGCCCACATGGGCAACATGAGGCCCTCGAGCAAAGAACAAAGCAACCATTATATTTCCTGGCAGCCCTTTCCCAATTTGCATCCCTGTAGCACAATGGCCAGTAGTGCACTACTCTGACAAAGCTGCTGACCACTGCCGGTTGGTATGACCGGGTCTGGAACCCGCGCCGTGAGAGTCACTTATGCTCCGCAGTGTGGTGCTTTAACCGAGTGAGCTTATTTCTTATTTCTTATTTCCGAGTGAGCACTTATGTAATGGGGAGATTTTAAATGAGGGCTCAATTATGTTTTTGAAGCGAAGACCTCTGAAATCAGAGTTGAAAAAGTGTGAAGTAGTCGTCACAAAATGTCATGACAAGTGTTTACATAGCAGATTCAATTTCACATCAAGTGCTCAGCGCAGCAGTAGGTGTTTACAGAGACAACTGACCATTCTGTCTGGGTACAGGCCGCTAGTCTGGTCTAGTGCACCTGTAGGTGCTCAGAACCCAGAATGGACATTCAGTGTAATTGGAGGCACTCAAAACAGCTATAGGTTTTAAGTGTGGCCACAGCTGCTTCATTTTCAACTGAGGGGCTAATTTACAAAAGCCTTTAGCACACACAAAGCCATTAAACTCACAATTTATCAATAACAAAAACAATCATTCGACATGGAATTTGTTTTCACCACTCATTGGTTACGGCATCTGAGCTTAATATACCAAAGGGATTTGCGGTGACATGACCAATGATTGGTCTTGGTATTTGTGTCATACTAATCCTTGGTTGTGTTACTCGTGTCCGAATCGCTAAAAGGTTTAGCAGGTGCTAAAGGTCTTGGTAAGTCAGATCCAGGGTTGACATATTACTTTGCTGCCCCTGGCTGCTCTCTCTCTCTCTCTCTCTCTCTCTCTCTCTCTCTTTGCCCTGAACATTAGGGCTGTCAGGATCTGGCAGGATAGTGATGCTGTGTGATTAACACATTTCTGGGCTCAGTCCAAGCCTCCTCCCTGTCATGTCACTCCGGCGTAGGCTGGTAGGGTGGCCACAGTCTATTTTCACCCTCACAAGTTGATGGGCATCCTGTCAGACACATGTGGCAGCCCCCCACTGTGACCACCTGAAGCCGGGCCTGTTGTTTGGCATGTAACGCCAGTGGTAATTAAATTTCTATTTCTGTGAATGTCTACCGCAGCAGCTAATTTTTTTTCCTTTCAAGATAAGGACCCAGTGGGTCTTCATGATCTAAAATGACTGATATACTGCCTGAAATGCTGTAGGAATCTTTCAGTCAAGTGCCCATTAAGAATTTTAGCCACATGAAATGTATCTCGTTTATTGCAGTATAAGACTGTGTGTCAACAGAATGCTGATTTTTGAGCACTAAAAGTGAATGTTTATGCATTGCATAAAACAAACATCGTCTCCTTTTTTATGATCTAGAGGAAATGTCCCATTCAGACACTGGTAATGAGACAGGGTTTTTGCAGATTTCAAATATGAAAAAATCAATTTCTATAATTCTAGTTATCGGCATGAATTATTATTTGTCATGATACTGACATTCACTGACTATACATTTTATGTATTAATTTACTCACTTACTTGAACTGCATTTATGTTGGTATGAAACCCAGGGTTTCAGAGAGAGAGAGAGAGAGAGAGAGAGAGAGAGGGAGAGTGATTTTACATTTTTATATGTATTTATATTTCATTTTATTTTTTTCCATGCCCAATCATGATTGCTGACCCGTTGCATCACTGAAGTGGTCTCAGGAAATACACACAAGCAGAGGCACTGGCACGCTAAATGCCTGGACCAAGAGACTAAATCTTTTACAACACACATTCCACTGAGTGTCATTATATAGATAATTGTGAATGAATGGAAAACACTCCTCTCAGTAGAATAAACTTGCTGTAAATATGTGACTAACTCTCATAGTGCCAGGAGGGCGGCCCACTAGAAATAGATGAAGAGAGAGAGAGAGGTTCTGGCGAAAGCCTGTATTAAGTGCGTGATTATTATTGTAGCCCCCGGCCGAAATCGGGGGGCTATTATGGATTCATGCTTGTCGTTTCCACCTCAGCGTCCGTAGACACTTCCTTGTGGACGCTGTACAGGCTGTAATTTATGACCGATTACTTTCAAATTTGGT
This sequence comes from Gymnothorax reevesii, assembly GCA_029721435.1. Taxonomy (NCBI): domain Eukaryota; kingdom Metazoa; phylum Chordata; class Actinopteri; order Anguilliformes; family Muraenidae; genus Gymnothorax; species Gymnothorax reevesii. The sequence goes on along the minus strand of CM056574.1, from coordinate 21,407,670 downwards.
ACACTCTCAGAAATATGGGTACAGCAGGAGTCCATTTCTGTTCCCCAAGGTATTATGTACCCTTTAGGGCTAATTATAGGACTTCAAGGTACCTGTGTGAACCTTTTTAGGCTCTAAAAGGTACTTTTATGTTCCAAAACAAATGAAAACCCACTTCTAAAGTACAACAACAGCAGTACCTTTGGGGTTACTGCCCCAGTGACTTGTCAAAAAAGGGGAGAAGCGGGCTTTTGGGGGCTACACCCATGCGGTTGCAGGCGACTGGACTATCTAATTATTATTGCTGTTGTTGTTGTCTATGAAATCTTCAGGTTAATGTTTCAATAAAGGAAGGTATGGCTGCAAAGTGACTCAGTTCCTCATTCACTCACACTGGACTTATTAGGGGGGCGGGTAAGGGACAGAGTCGAGAGGAACTTGAAGTGATGCAGATTTTGTCTCTTTACCCTGATCTGGTCTCTGTCGTGCCAAGATTCCCCTTCCTCTGTTGACAAGTCAACACAACAGGAAGCTAGGAAGAGTAAACTCGTTCACTTGCTCAAGAGGAATGAGAGACTCACTGAGTAATGAGAGATGTTTTTGGGAGATAGAGATGTGATTGGCTGTGTGATGGAGATGATGAACCTGCTGGTTGGGTCAGTACAGTCAGTGAGGGTAGGGTTTCACTAATGTTTTCTTTGCCATGCTATGCCTTGGTTGAACAAGATAAAAACCTCAGATTCAATTTAATTAAGAGAATCACATGTAAAGTCTCATGACGCACCTTAAACTCATATCCATATCATTTTTAAAACCTAATTCTTTTTACAATCCAGAAGCCTGAGTTTATTTATAATCCAATTATTCCTCAGTGCCTGGGCACGTATGTTTTCACCATCTTTATTGTACTCAGTGTGTATAGATGCTGCAGTACATTACTGATAACAGCTTACAGCATTGGCTGGGATCCTATTTTTCACGATGGTTGTTGAAAAGGGGGCGTCTCTCTATCATAACAGCTTTGCGAGCCCGCCGATGAAAGTGGAAAATAAGGAAGTGGCTAATGCACAAAACTCCTGCCCGTCCTCTCTGCCCGCCTGGAAGACGGCCCATGATGTCCACCCCTCACTGATACAGCTTTGATGTGAAGTTTTCTCTGAATCTCAAACAGCCATAAGGGATGCTTTGAGGCTCTGTGGTTTTAGCATATTTCATGGCAGAAAATGGATAATCCCTGCGAAAAAAAATGAAATAGCTGGTCCAAGACTAATTAAAAAAAAGAACTATGATGGAGTAGACCCACAGCTAAACTGCTTTTGATCGCTTTATGTCTTCATGCATGGTTAGACAGAACACTCACAGCACAGGCGGTCTCAGGAAATAAATGTATCCCGGGGAAGGGCCACGCTTCTTACACAAAGACAATGTAGATATGTCAACCATATTTCCCTTTTATAGGTTGTCAGGCCATAATCCATTCCTGCAAACTATGGTTTTATGAAGTATACCATGGTCTGGGTAAATACTCTCCTCTGATTGGCTGGCAGGTATGTTTTAAGACCATGAAACCACACAGGTAGTTCGGCTACTGTAGTTACACCGTTTGAAATTCATCCACTAGCCAACCTGAAACCATAGCAACGTTAGAGCGCTGGCATTTGGCTGGGTATAACAGAAACCTGCTCATTTATCTCCAGTAAATTTGGCGGCGTAAGATTAGTTGCATCCTGCGGGGTGGTTAACAATAGGTACTCAAGCGATAATGACCGTAAATATTAAAACAGCGAAATAATCACACTTTATTCATTTAATGATACTAACTATGTACGGTTACAAAGGAAGCTAACATGTCCACTTCATGTGTCAGCAACTGCTGACAGTTTGCTAGCTACGTGCTAAGACAACAGCCTGATTTCAGCTCGCTGGCTCTACGGAAACCATCATAAGTTCATTGTAATTGCAGGTAACAAGTTAGCTACAATCTGCATAATGTTGTATTTTGCATAATCCCCGTATCAGATGAAATCCGTTACATAATCATTAGCTGTTAAATGGATGTTAGCGTGTGCAAAAAAAAATAAAAAATCTTTCTCCATGATGGTAAGCTGAACTAGGTTAGCTGGTTCAGTTTAGCTTGGCCTATAGTATTGGCTGAGAGAAGGCGCGGCGCCTGTTAAATGATTACCAGCTTGTTTTTTTAAGTTCAAAACTTTCACCTAAAAAGAATAATCAACTTGTAGGTGGAGTTTATTATCCCGCTTTGCGTCGGGTTGTTATTCGCTTCTGCGTTGTGCCTTAAAACCGAGTGATTCACACCTACGAGTTGATTATTCCATACAAGTCTTTCATAGGTATCTTTTCTGTGGGGCACAGCAGAATTTTCAGTGGTAAAGCTATACTTACTGAGTCTGTTAGCTATACTTACTGACTCTTACAGAATCTATTTCATCACACATTGGGGATAGTGGGCTCATGGATGATGGTATCATCCTGAAAAATGTTCTTCATCAACTTTGCAATGGTCAGAGTTAATGTAAAATTATACACAGATGCCTCTTGTACATGAATACCTTTATTATTTCTTTAACAGGAACATTCAAAATGTTTCATACGGGGTGGTAAAGGCGGAGCAAACAGAAAGACTTACCATTAGCACTGGCTTTGAGAAGCTCACAACATGCAGTTTTTGATGAAACAAGTTTCAATACAGATTGATTTAACTCTTTGATGACTGCTTGAGCTACAGTTCTGCAGTTTTTCACAACTACTATACTATGTGTCCATCTTTGTGTCTTTTCAAGAGCTTAGATTTGAGGCCATAGCCAATTAAATCACATTTATAATGATATCTTTTTTACTGCACTTTCCATGCATACATGCAGCTCAAAGTCTTTATAATAATAATAATAATAATAATAATAATAAATTTAGGAGACACCACACAAAAAAGCTCTTGCTGTTTCTTGGTGTTTGCTGTATGTCATCATATTTTTTCCCTTTCCACTTCAAATAACTTTGTCTTTTTTATGACCCAGACACCTGTTACAAACTGGGCAGAGGGGGAGCCAATTGCAGAATCAAAGATGAGCCACTGGGGCACATTTATAATGAGGAGAATGAGGAGAGATCGAGGTAGGCTTGGAGAACCCATTGTGCCTAATGATTTGTTCACTCATAATTCAGCTCACTGAAACGGACACCAGGGAAGATTAACAGTATTTAAATTGTTATCTATTTAAACTAGAATTTATGGTATGAGGTTAAAGAAAAGCCAATCTGGCCAATCAGCATTGCCACTTGTTTAATTAATTACCTCAGAAGAAAGAAAACCAGGACTGCATTTGGATCTGAGGGATTTGAGGATCTCTGTGTTAGAGTTACCCCTTAGAGTAAGACAATCCAGCCGCAACTAAGACAACACCATAAGATAAGATAAGACTTTATTATCCCGAGGGAAATTTTGGTTACATCGTAATGACATTCATGGCACATAACAACACAACAAAACATGACAATAATACATATACACAAACACTATGACGAATAAAATAAATATAGCACTAAGAGACATATGATGTACATGGGACTAAACCGGAAAAGGCATTGTGACAATGTTTTAAATAACTATATGGGTGTCATATATAGTTTGATAAAATAATAAATTAACTCGTGTTAAAATAATGAATACCGGCAGGGACAAAAGATTTACGGAACCTGTTTGTTCTAACTATCGGCATGCGCAGACGACGTCCAGAACGGAGAAATTCAAATTCATAAAATAAACAATGAGAGCTGTCATTGACAATTTTTTGCACTTTTGTAGGATTTGCTGCTCTTAAGGATGACCGATAGGTGTTACTAAATCCGAACCAATTATTTTTCGTGCAGTGTTGACATTTTTGTTGATTTTTGCTTTATTGTGAACAGACAGGTTACCATAGCAACAAACTAAGTTAAAAGTTAAAATGCTCTGAATAAATGTTCTGTAAAATAGTACCATAAGAGAAGATTCAATTCTAAAACTATTTAGGCAACGTAAGAAGAACAACCTCTGCTGGCCTTTTTTAAAACAAATAGTCAACATTATCATTCCAAGACAATTTACAATCAATGACAGTGCCCAAATATTTATTTTTACTTACAATTTCGATTTTCTCCCCATTTATTGAAACCGGATATAGACTGCAAGGTGAAGTCAATTACCATTTCTTTTGAAATGGTTTTCTTTACACCACTTTGTAAAATTTTGAATTTCGTTTTTGTAATCAAGGTCAGCAAATTTTAAAAGTGAAACAATGGCTGTGTAATCGGCAAATTTAACAAGAAAACAATTTGCAGCTTTACAGATACAATCGTTGGGGTAAATGATAAACAATATAGGAGATAAAACGCAACCTTGTGGGACTTCAGTAGACAGATTTACAACAGTAGAACAAGTTCCATTTACAGTGACATATTTCATGATGGTCTATCCATCATGAAAGAGTCTATCCATCTAATTAGATTGCTGTTTACACACATGCTTGATAACTTTGACAATAGTAAATGTGGCTGAATGGTATTGAATGCAGAGCAAAAATCAGCAAATAAAATTCTCACATATGATCCAGTTTGTTCTAGATGAATATAGATAAGATTGAGAATAGTGAGTGTTGCGTCGTCTGTACCTCTCTTCTGTCGGTAAGCAAACTGAAGTGGATCTAGATGATCTTCGACCTCTCGCATTAGAAGCTTTTTGACAATACGCTCCAGACACTTCATGGCTACTGATGTTAGGGCAACTGGGCGGTAGTCATTTACAACTTTTGGGTTGTTAATCTTCGGGAGAGGGACAATGTTAGATGTTTTCCAAATAGTTGGTAATTGTTGAAGATTCAGAGTAATTTGGAAAATATGATGGAATATGTCACATAACTGATCACAACACTCCTTAAGAACAACAGAGGTAAGCTTGTCGGGGCCCGCACTCTTACGGCAGTTTAACTTTCTAAAAGTGTCTCTGACGTCATCAGCTGAGATAACAGAGACTTCACTATCAATAAGAGAGTTCAGGATATTCTTTTTTTCCTCAGAAAAGTCATTAGCGTCAATAGAGGGAATAAAAGGCGTTTAGATCATTAGCAAAGACGAAACTGTCTCTCGCATTGATGTCTGATTTCTTCCGATAAGTTCCAAGAATGTTCTTAACGCAATTCCATCCATCATGAAGATTATTTCCCCTAAATTTCGATTCCAATTTGTACTTGTATTGCATTTTACATTCCATAGAACAACGTAGAATATCCCTCTGAACTGATTTGACCTTGAGCTTATCTCTTGAACAGAACGCACGTTTCTTGTCACTCAGTAGCGCTTTCAGTTCTTTTGTACCTCACGGTTTGTTATTAGGGAAAATCTTGATAGTTTTTGATGGAATAATAGAGTCCAAGCTAAAGTTTATGTAAGACGTAACCACTTCACACAATTCATCCACACAGCTGGAGTCCTGTTCGAATAAGTCCCAAGCTGTATTATCAAAACATGCTTTCAACTTATCAAAAGATTCTGCTGAATACATTTTCACTGATTTTTTTCACAGGTTTTTCTGTTTTAACTCTCTGTTTATAAGCTGGAATTAAATATACTGTGTTATGGTCAGATGTACCAATAGGTGGCTGACAACATGATTTATAAGCGTCCTTGATATTCCCATAACACAGATTTATTGTCTTATCGCCTCTCCTCTTACAGTTCACATATTGATGTAAGTGTGGTAAAGATGACTTAAAGTTGCAGCTGTTAAAATCACCAAGAATGAACTTTGGCGCATCCACAGAAAGCATTTCCAATCTGTTCACAGAATCACACAATATATCGGCAGCACGTTTATCATTACCATCCGGCGGAATATAAACAAGAGTCGCAAACACTTGTCCGAATTCTCTAGGGAGATGGAAGGGTCTGAATGATACGGATAAAAGTTCAATATCAGGCGTACATAGGGTATCTCTTATCACATAGTTTGTGCACCATTTAGAGTTCACATACATGCACACGCCGCCTCCGCTAGTTTTACCAGTTTTGGCCTCATCTCTGTCCAGCCGAATAGGGGTACCAAATCCATCCAGAAATAGATTGTCACTGTTAATGCTGTCCGTTAACCAAGTTTCCGAGAAGCAAAGTAGGCAACTGTCTTTATATTAATGCAGATATTTGATACATGCTTCCAGCTCAGTGAATTGTTTCCGTAGGCTACGGACATGAGCAAAAACTAGTGTAGGGAGAGAGGGTCTGTTCCGTCTAGCTCTGACACGACGTCTCACTCCACCCCTCTTACCTCTTTTCCTAGTCTTCTGTGCATGTCCAGTGTCACATTCCGGTGGTAAATCCAATTTGAGAGAACTGATATCCATATAGGTACAAAGCCTCAGAAGTTCTGTCCGATCGTAGTAAACCACTTGAGTCTGGCTTGGTCCACCATTGTTAGCCTCCATTCCAGTCCATGTTGAACACACATAATTGATTTGCTGTAAAAGCAGCAGAACTGTCAAGCATAAACACACAGTTCTCAGCAATATCTTATCCTTCTTCAGTACATATGCAAAAAAATAACTGCTCTTGCAACATGAAAAACACAAAAACGACGACAAACGAAAACACGAATTACGATGCGCGTCGCCGACGAGCAGCGCCACCCTTCACCCATCAACTTATATGTTCAGGACAGTCAGACAGTAGGGAGTGGCTACAGCTGATCACATTAAGGGAATAGTGGGGTCAACGAGACAATCAATCAATTAATAGGAACAAACCTCAAAACTCACGCAGACTCCCAGAACAGGGAGGAACTAATTAGGAAGACATGAGAGTTCAGATAACATCAGCCATTTAAAGGTCCCCTATTATGTCACCAGGTGCACAGCCAATTAATTACTACCAGCCCATTCATGATGTTTCCCCTCTTGACATCACATGAGGAAGTAACCAACCAGAGGCAAGAAGATCTGATCACCTTCAGCCAAGCAGTCAATCAGATTTCAATATTCTGGGTGGTCACTCTCCCTTGTGATGTCAGGAAGGGGAGATTTTTACCTTGCTCATAATGGCTAATTAGCTGTGCACCTGGTTGCATAATATGGGACCTTTAATGGCCGGTACACACTGTCCGATTTTGGGCCGTACCAGATGAAAGATGACCATCGTAGGAGAAACGTGGAGAAATCTTGGTCGAGGCTCTAAAACAGTGGTCTTACGTCGTACTGTGAGACAGGTTCAAGGACGACCATTGTCAGCGTCTTGCGACCAAAGACAACCTGATATTAAATTCTGATGGTGTCAAGAATTTAGGATGACCATCTCACAGTGTGACAGTTGCTACAACCTACGTCTACTAATCAGCCAATACAAATGCAGCAGGAAATAAAATTTATTATTTGAATAAAATAAACAGAATAATTTATAGATTACGTATTAGCTGATGCCGACAGTGATTCATGTAGACACACATTGAAGTTAAATCACAAACAAAAGTCGTTCGATTTTAACAGGCATTTAATTGCATACAATACTTAACGTTTGCCATGCCGTGTCAACTGAATAAAATAAAATATAAATACAAATCAGTTAAATACAAAGCATTCTCAAAGAGAGTGAGCATTAAAACATTTCACAAATAAAACTTGCCAACCCATCGGCTTTTGAAGGCTATGAACCATTGACATTATAGAACAATTATTCTTCAAAAAGCATTTAAATGTTCACTGTGGCGTAGATGGTTAATCGTGTCATTATCACATGTACTGTTGATTGTATAACCATATTAGCTGCATGTTATCTTATTGGCGTCTTACATTACCATTATGCTAGCACAGAGCAGAGCTAAAATAGCAGTGAATACAATAAACATGGTAGCGCAGATGGATTTCATACACTGATGACATTGCATATTGACGTACGTCATAACCTGCGATTCCGTAAACGGCCATCGTACAGTCTGCACATATCAAACTTGACATCGTACTAAAGTTTATTTGATCCAAGTCATGCAATGTGTGTTATGTGTGTCATGCAATGGTCTTATAAGATTGCTAAAATCGTACTGTGTATACCGGCCATTAGACACCTAATATGGGGTTTCTTTGAAACTAAGTATCCTGATCTTGCTTTTAAGTTGTCTTTTATGCAAATATGTGCTGTAAGCTAGCACTGAAATTCAAAGGATGTGCAGATTCTTTTGTAATTGCGGTTGGGAGACTTTGAAGTTTGGCCCTTTAGCGCGGCCCTTCTTGAAAATCTTTCCATTTGGAACAATTACTCAATGGTTTCCTTGTTGAATATTTTCGCATTCAGCTGTTTTGAGTAATCAATCAACCATTCGATTTATGACTCAATGAGCTGCCAATATCATTATAATTTTTCAAAGTGATCCTGACAGCAATGATAATTGTGAAACTAGGCATTTCTCGCTGGGAAGAGTTTGAATTAGACCAACAAAGAGAAAGCGAGACCAATTCTGTAGTGAGGTGTGTGTTTAATCAGAGGGCAAATGTAAATTAAATGCAGAATAATATTTTTTCGAGTAGTTTAGTTCATATTTCCTGTGATGCATGATATTCAAATTAGCACAAATAAGCACAAATGGTAAATAAATAATTGCTAATAGGATCAAACAAATCTATGGAACAAATTAAAGAAAATATCAACAAAAACAGTCTTAGTTGGGTTTTGGGCATCCAAAAGCTGCCAGATCAGCTTACTGCACCTTGGCATAGAATCTACAAGTGTAAATCTTTACTACAGAGATGGAGTACCTTTCCTTCAAGAGATATTTCCTCATTTAGCATTTTGATAATGGTGACAGCTAGCACTGTCTTGCAACTTGTTCCAGGATCTCCGATATGAGTTAATTCTGTTTGAGATCTGGTTACGGTGAAGGCGGTGGAGAGTGTTCAGGATCACTTTAATATTCATGAAGCCATTCAGTGACCCCTAGTGCCTCGTGAGGTTTGGTTCACAGTGATCCTGGAAGAGACGACCCCCCCCATGATAGGAGAGCTTCATCAGAGGATATAAAGGTGACAGGGACAGACGTTACTGATTTGTCGTGACCTTTTTTGCCTCCAAGAGGATGAGTGAACCCAAAATATTGGAAAAAAAATGTGTAATGTTTGTTTGCACATTTATTCAGGTGTTTGACTTAAATTTGTCACCAGTCTGTATGTAGTGCATTCACCTCCACCAAGGGAGCTGTATGTTTTTGCCGGCGTTGGTTGGTTTGTTAGTCTATCTGCTAGCAGATATCTCAAAACTGGACACAGATTTTAACCAAACTTTGCAAGACAGTAGAGTAGCACGAGAGGAACAAGTAATTAAATTTTGGCATATCTACGCCTAAGTGCAGCTGAGATAAAGGCCAAAGTTCAAATCCAGCTATGCTGGCAAAGTTTTGAAGTCTTTCCAATGGGCCAGATTTCCAATCGGCATGCTTTTGGGTTTTGCTTCCTCCTGGTGGTGGAATGCAACAATACCCTACATCAGCCAATGAAAATAACTAAAACACAGAATTTCCTTGGCGTGGCGGAGGTGCTGTGCTCTCCGAGTGCTCTTGTTTATAATGCTAACCTAGACTATAAAATAAAACCAAGTCATAAAAGCCTTTTCTAAGGCTGGCACCAAAAGGTTAAGCCATTTTTCACGGGTTATCTTATTTTGTCCATCATTTACGCCTTAATAGAAGGATCCCAAAGCGGGCAGCTTTACAGGGATTACTGTGAACCAGTGGCGGTTCGAGAACTGGAAATTGGGGGGGCGAAGACACATTCCTTTATGACAATTAGTCTTGGCTAGTTCTCAATCATTTTCCTTTACTGATGCGTTTTCCAATTATTGTAATAGGCAACTGAAGACACGGTTTCTCTCCATATGCGATCTAACAGCGATGAAATCATGGGCGAAATTCAGTACAGAAAAATAATTTACTTATCAATAGGCCAGTGCTTCGAGTTGATTGATCAGGTCTGCGTTCCAATGAAAAACTGCTTTTCACTCTCAGTATTATGTGGGTTGATAAAAAAAAAGTGGCAGTCAGCAGTTAAATAGGCAGTGTGCTTCTCAAGCTAGTTGCGTGAGAGTTGACAGGTATGCAAATTTGAATAACTTTATTTAAATACAGCAAATACGCATCCAGATGAATGATTGTCTTCTGACGTAAACGGGGAGAACAAGCAGCACCTGTTAACTGTGGAGTGCTCTCGGAGTGAACGTTTTGTTAATCATGAAAATGACTGAGAACAGGTCAGGACTCATAACCGTTTTAAACGGATGTATTGTCACAATTTTCAGTTCTGGTTCTGCCACTGTACTGAATTTTGCCCATGATTTCATCGCTGCTCCATCGTATATGGAGAGAAACCGTGTCTTCAGTTGCCAATTACGATAATTGGAAAACGCCACAGTAAAGGAAAATGATTGAGAAATAGCCAGGACTAATTGTCATAAAGGGACGTGTCTGCGCCCCCCCAATTCCCGGTTCTCCCGGTTCCCGGCCACTGGTGTGAACTGCTCTTGAGATAATTAATTGGCAGTTTTACTGTTCCATTTCAAACTTAATACAGCATTATCCAAATTCAAATCTGTTCCAATCCCATATTGTCTGAAGGAAAAATTAGAAGATAAGCTTTTGACTAATCCAGCACTATATAACTTACATATTGCATGTGATTTTTTTTTTTTTTTTTTTGTATTAAAGCTTTTGTTGTACAATTTAGGCTGTAGGTATCTGGAAAGAGACAATATTTTCATTGGCTGTGCAATCCAGCTCATTTGTTTTAAAATAATGACTGTGAGGTTGAAGAAGAGACTGTTCGGTGTAAGTTGCGATTGTTTTTATGCATACGTGTGAATGATTTGCAACCCTATGCATGGCACTGTCCAGATACTTTGTTGGCTGCACAGTACGAGTCGGAAAATTGTCAAAGTCTAATTAGTGTTTATTTATCCTATTATATCACTCATCCTGCTGAAATATGAAGCTTTTTTCTGAGGTCCCTGTCCTTGAAAGCGGAATCAGATTACAAGCATTGCATCAATGATTCTGACAGACTAAATTAAAATAATACATCACACAGCCTGTTCTCAATTCCAATAGTTAACGAGTACTTCTCACTGCAGTACCAAAAATTCAGCAACAAAGCTGAACTTGAGCCATTTTATTAGTTAAAAGGGTGGAGTTTGGTCAGACCAGGAGTAAGGTTGGGGTTATCCAATGGAATAGGGTAAGGGTTATCTAAAAGAATGGGGCTGTGATCATTAACTTGATCTTTGGTTTGAAGTGAGAAGTGATTCACAGTGGCAACTACATTTCCTTTTGCCTCATTTCAGCTAGTGCAAGACCATCTGTTTAATCAGTAGTTACAACATGTTCCAAAGCCAAAGTACATTAATTACAAGCAGTCATTCCAAATTGAGAGGCAGGCTGGGGTATACAAATACAAGTAACAGGAGGGAACAGACGTAAACTCATTCCTCTCGGAAACAAGATACAACCTGACACCAAGCTCTGATTGCTTTGCCTCTGCCTGCCATAGCTTCATACGTCTGAAAAGTTGATCTTCGGCCCCCGCATACAACTGACCTTATGTGACCTTGACCTAATGATCTCCGAAACCTGATTAATTCAGCCAGCCTCTGCCAGAAGTTACAATGACTGATTTAGTGAAAATCCCTCAACAACTTCAGAGGATATCCATTGCACGGACAAGAAAGTGTAAGCGGCAAGGAATGGTAGAGAGGACTACATGCACCTGGCACACAGTCAGGATTCTAGCAATCAGACCCTTGCTGTTATAAGGGCCCCAGCTCCTGGCAGAGACCCTCTAGGGCCATGGGAGCAGACTGAACTAGGGTCTGTTTGGCACCGACTTCATTTGCCACAGCTGAAGCGGCCACCTGCCTTGGAGGTGAGGGATAATCTCTGGGGCAATGGTTGGCACAAATGTCTTGCAAACCACCAAAAACTGCTTACCACAAACTTTTGGCCTGTGCTGCCCATGCCGGACCACGCCACAGTGCCATCCAATGAACTTTGACAGGACTGTACCCTTAAAATTGAAAAGCATTGCCTTCTATCTAAACATTTTTAAAGACTTTTCATTTTCTGAGTTAAAACACTCATTTCGCTCACAACGTCACAAAAATAATGTTTATTTCCGTTGTACTGTATGATAAGAGCGGAATAATAGCATTAATGCGGATTATTCTTGTAATTCTGTATTGTATTGGACTTTTCATGACCAAATCTAATGCAAGTAGGTCGTGTTTGGTGTCATTTTAATCCTCTACATTTCTGGAATTGCATAGGGCATATTTCGAAGGAATTAAAATTGTGCCATACTCTCATTCAATAACTTTGGAAAGAAATATACCTCAGTTTTCCTTGTGGTCATGTCTCCTCCCAAAGCCCCTCCGGAGAGGGGGAACCTTCTCAAGACTCAAGACCCCTGAACGATGAGAATACGGTTATGCCTTGTTGTTGCTCGCTTTAGGCCCCGGTAATCCCTAGTCATAGCTATTTTCTATGTCAAATTACTGTGCTTAATAGGGCCGCCAGCCCCTGAGTTCTTCCAACGAATGGGGATGTACAGATGTATACATACTCCGGCGGAGTAAGGTATAGACCAGTTATGAGTCCGATGCACAACGGAGCTCCAAATTTAGCAATAAATTGACTAATTAGAATCAGATCATATCTATACGAAAGCATGGTAACCGCAAATGATTGCAACTAGAACTTTATATCCTACATGTCATATGGAGTCAGATGAATTGCAACCGCTACAACATGAGGACTGCAGCATCCGCAAGGCACGTTTCAGGCCACTTAAAAGCAGAACGTGAAAGAAGCCATAACGTCTGGCCTGAGGCAGTGGTCTAGTGCTGACGTTGTAGCCAGACCCCATTATTATAATGGAGATCTCTAGGACTTTCTTTTCCCTGGCTGTTAAGGCAAACATGCTGAATCCTTCCGCCTCAGCTAGGACCCTTTTTGGCCTAGTCGCACTTTGTTTACAGTAGCTGTGACGAAGAAGGTTTCAGACACATGCACGGATGAACAGCCAAAAAACAGAATGCCTCTCGCCCCCTGTGTTCCGCAGATGCATAAAAAGAGAGGGGGTGAATTCACTCAACTGCAGATTAATAATCAACTTTTATCTGTTTGTTCTTGTTCATTTATATCAGCTTTGAAATGTTGTGAGTTTCTCACAAAAGTATCTCACAGTGCTGTGTGTACAGACCTCATAACATATATCCCTGAACCTTTGACTCACCAATAAGCTTATTAACACCTCACACAGTACATAAACAGCTGCTCTGCCTCTTTTTTGTCAAGGCCAGTAGCTACTGCTCGCCTTGTTTGGCCAGTGTTAGTAAAACCTCGGCAGCAGGCCGATGGCGGTCCATCATTACGTGCTGAGCAGAGCAGCCCAACAACAATGGTATGCAGGGAGAATTTCCATCATTATCAACATCCCTCGCAATTATAAACACACGCGTTTAGTGTTTATCAGGCAGGAAATGCATTTGCTGTTTAATTGCGCATAATGCGGCAGCATCTGTCAGAGCAGGGAAAGAGATCAGCATTCGTGAGGTCATCGAACTCATAGCACCAAGCTCACAACAGTGAGCCCCTTGTAGGAATTAGATAGTGCCAAAAAAAAATCACTATTAAGAGACAGGTGAGGCTTGGTGGTGGCTTACATTGCTGCTATGATTGAAAACCAGTGGGGAATTAAAAAAAAAAAAAATTTGAGGTGGAAAGATCCGTATGTGGTTTTGGCTTATAATGTCTTGTCAATGGGAAAGGGGGAGCTAATCCTATCCTGTGTGATTTGGGTGACAGGTTTAAGATTTAACGGGGAAGGAAACTCGGCCTTTTGTTTGTTCCTGTTATTACGGTCGAATGAAGTGTAAAGGCGACGGGGAAATCGGAGAGAGTGCAAACGCCCCTTTTCAACTCTCGAGTGCTCTTACGTCAATCCTTCTTCCGTAATACCGCGGCTTCACAAAACCCCCAAACAAAACAAAAATAAATAAATAAAAGTGATCCTTCTGAAGGGGGGGAAGGAGAAATTCATTAGCTTTCAAGGGTAGAAAAGGCACCTTTGTGGTGAAAAAAATAAATAAAACAAGCAGAGCCTATAGTCAGTAGTGCTCTGAGCTCAGTTGATTGTTTTAGAACAAAGGGACTTTCCATGGCAACCTACTTCAACCAATGAACAAGAGCTACACGCAGCTCATTTCACCAGGTATGATAAACCCATAGTGGTTTTACAGCCCTCAAACCAAGTTCATTTGGGAAAAAAAAAATGTCAATAAGGTTATAAAAATGCAGTCCCAGTTTGGCACTCAAAATGACATATGCTGGACACCATCGCACAAGAGAGGCCATCCAATTTACTCCTCATTAATCACTGACATGCTGGCAATAGTACATACTGGTATGGAAATGTGGCCTGGATGAATTATGCATGTGGATGCAAAGCATAAAGTCAGAGCCTGTGCGCTCACTGTTGGCGCAGCATATGCATTACCGAGCACCTGCAATACTGTGGTTTAGTATCGTTCAAAGCACATTTCATAAATCTTTTTTTCTGGAGAAAGGAATATTTGAATTTCTCAGCTGTGTAAATGGTAGAGGTAAACACAGAGTTTTGGCGTGGGCATTCATTAGCATCTATTATGTGCAAACGGCAAAAGGTTTTACAAGGAAAACATTGTATTTGTGGAAAAAAAAAGAATTTTATCCCGGCATGAAGTTTCCCAGTCATTATACACGGGTTGCAATAAAAAATGGCCATCTTAAAAATGGAGGGCATATAAACCTCCAGCCTCGTATTGGGCCCTGGCTCGACTCCTAAAGCAGCTCCATGCTGCCAAAGTCCACTTACTGTACCAACAGCTGCTGTTCATTTTTAACATTATGATTCATGTACTTTGCTGACACCTCTGTGGGGAGCTGAACACAGTTGCCACAGTCTACTTATCAAATGAAGACCTGTGTTCAAGAAATACCTAAGTCACTAAATAACACTTTTGTGATTTTGGGGGTTAAGGTTTTCGAAACATGTTGCAGATATATATAGTGCTTAACAAATTTATTAGACCACCACCCATTGTAAAGTTAATGCCACAGCTGCCCTAAATTAACAGTGTCGGTAATTACCAAAATATTTTTTAATCCACCAGTATGCGCAAGCTCTAAAACTGAAATGATATTTTTATGCTGAAGTATAATTATTGTTGTTATTCATGAATTGTCAAATTTACCGTTTTACAAAAAAGCTGAAAAAAATAGTTAAGCACATTATTATGTTTTGATTAAGATCAAATTATTTTTATTTTCTCGCATTCCTGAACATAAAAATTAGTTTTAGTGGTTGAATACAAGAATGCAAGCTGTTATCAAGGCCAAAGGAGGCCATACAAACAATTTAGTGGTTTCAGTTCGTTATTGCCTCAGAAATAACAAAATAATTCTTAGTTTTAAACAAGTTTTTGACAAATTTCTTAAATAGTTGTGTCTCCTCATTTTTTATGACAGGTGGTCTAATAAATTTGTTAAGTAGTGTATATATAGTTACTCAGGTACTTCTTCTTACAGGTCTTCATATGCTTTCATTGTATGATCACTGGAACAACTATTCCGCTGTGACACAACTCAAGAGTTGAACCTGTAACCTTCTCCTGCGATCAGCTCAGGCACATAGAACAGTGAGTATGCGCTTAGCACCACTGTATATCTGTATGTGCAGCTGTGTGTGTTAGTATTTTTTGTTAAATTACCCATATTATTGCATGTACAAGTGTGTGTGTCTGTGTGAGTACATGCTGGCATGTGTACATTTGGAGATGGATGTGTGTTATTTATCCGTGCACTATATTTGTGTTCTGTTTGTGCGTGGGTGTGTGCATTCATGTTTGTGGAGAATGTGTGTGACTGTGTATGAGGGCCCATAATGATGCATGCATGAATGTGTGCACATGAATGTGTGTGTGTATGTGTCCAGGAATCACATGAATCATGAATGCGGGCAAGAGATACGAGCTTGTGTGTGTATGCGTATGTGTTTGTGAGTGGGCGTGTGCGTGAATGCGTGTGTTCGCACACACTCTGATTCTCTCCCCCATATCTGCCAGCAGTCCCAATAATCTTTGGCAATAGGAGCTGCCAAGCTGGCCTGAGACGATGTTCAGATGTTATTAGCTGCAAATCTGTCCTCCAGGGAGCGGGACAAGCAGAGCAGTGTAGAAATAGATTGTGCCAGGAGTCCTGGCTGGCTGACAGGGCAGAGCCCTCGGGCGCAGTTCCCACGGATATTCCTTCACCCTCACGGACCCTGTCTGTTTCTCCGGAGCCCACGACTTCATCAGGGTGATGCTGGGGAGGTGACCAACTGGCAACCAAGGGAAGAAGGAGGCGTGAAATTAAAGTATTCCCAATATCTAGCACTATTATTATTATTTATTATTATTATTCGTTGTAGTTTAGTAGTTCTGTCCTCCAACTCGTGTGAGAACCATTACTGGTAGTAGTAACAAATACAGGTATATAAAACAATAACTTGGCATCTAGGCTCTGACCCTGGTACACCCTGCGGCTTATTTAGAGCTGGCGTAGAGGTGAGCAGTGTCAGGGTATCCCCCCAACAGTGGAGATTCAGAGAAGTTAATGCTGGGTTGGAGGTGGGATGTTAACTATCAGCAGGGAAGAGTGATGCTGCATAGTTGCAGGCAGAGGCAGACAGAATCAGTTTATATGGCCCACCTGCCTACCAGAGGGGTGGACCACTGTGTGATGGGCATGGGACTGTCTCTGGGAATGTGGGCATATGTCAAGTTGTCAGCCAGAACGAGCTCCACAAGCCATGCCCCATTAGTATTAAGAGTAGTACCCTTAGTCTTAGCCATAGTCTTTGCAATAGTAGCAGTAGCATAGTTGGAACCACAATACGAGCAGTGCCTGAATATATCAATGCAGTAGCTGTCATCAGGCATGATCAGCTGTCTTCACAAATACTCCCATCGAAACTTCCAGAATATTCCATGACAAAAAAATTGCAGAAAGAAACCAATATTCTCTTCCCAGCACAGCTGTTTCACAGTTTAAAACTCAGAATGCTGAACTCAAGGACTGCAGAATTGGAGATGGCCCTTCCACATAACGTTCCACACACCCACTGGTGATTTCACTTCTCATCTTCCTGCATAACCCTTGTCGCCCACGAGGTACAGGCAGATAGAGCATTAGCTTTTACCAGCTGAAGATGTTTTCTATCCACAGATATGCAATTTCAATGTTCTTCTCAGAGCATTCTAACGCTTATGTAACAATCACCACTGGTACCTGATAGAAATGGAGTTCCATCATGCTGACTTAGAATTCTGGGTAAAAAATAGAACATTCTGGAAAACCCACCTATCAAAAGGTTTGCCCTGCATTTGCCCGGGTCTGCGGCCTTCGCTGACACAACCCCTGTTTCACACAGGCTACAGACTGGCTGTCTCTTCACCCGACCCCTGCGGTGGGGTGAGAAGCTGTGGGCTTGTTTTGCCATCGCACATCATTGGTGTTATTTAAACCCTCCAGGTACCTCAGGGTCTGTATTTGAGCCAAGTCATTCCTTTAAAGGCTCTAATTCCTTATTGATTCACTTGATATGACTCAAATACCCTGAAATTATAGCTGCACTCTACTTTGTGGGTGTTTATGTGTATTTGGAGTGTGTAGGAGTTGCTGCCCTTTAATTTAATGTTATTGTCTAAACACTTACAGTAAGTCTGGATTATAGTTCAATCCAATATTGAGTCTGTGCTCTCTATATTAGCTGCACAATAGTGCATGTGGGCCATAGTGCAATGGCTCTAAATCCCCACAGCCCAGTAAGTACAGCAATCATGTTAGGGTGGTTTAATGATCATTTTACAGGAGCGCTGAATAGGATGAAAAAAAGCCTTGTTCAATTTTGGAATCAAACACACATTCGCTATCATTTACTCCATTATTTATTGATGTATGTCATTTCGCATTAAGGGCAGCGCAGTAAATTCATTGCCGGGTCGAAATTCTCAATTGGCTATTGTATCGGCGGAGCAGAAAACACGACCTCTTCGTTTGTCTGTTCTCACTACTCTTAACCAGCAGAACAAGCCAGTGGTGAAATAAAGCATTGAAGCATTAGCCCTTTATGTGGTAGATTTCAACCGTACAGAGCAAATGCCTCTATAGCACAGAAGTGCTGCCTTTTCAAAAACACACACACGCACACACACACACACACTTGCCCCTGCCTCCCCCTCTAAAGGTTTCACACAAACCCTCACTGACACCAGAGAGGTCGTGTTTACACATACTTTTTCAGCGTTCTCCTGCTCCTGCGGTGTTGCATCATCTGTTCTGTTTTCTTCCTGCTGGTTATTTTCTCGTTTCTTATGGTTTGGTCACCTGACGCTGCTCTCAGGAACAGGGATGTCAGGAGAGCAGCAGTTACCACGACAGACGCTCAGGTGACCTTTCACCCAGCTTTGGTGCGACATCTGATTCTGTCTTTGTGCACATTTGATTGCATGCCTTTGTGTTTTAAAGTGTGCAATTCTGAGTGTGTCTGTGTGTTTGTTGGTATGTGTGTGAGTGTGTTTGAATGTGAGGTTGCGTGGGTGTGATTGCATGAGTGTTTTGATTGATGTCAACATGTGTGTACATGTGTGCGAGTGTGTGCATCTGAATGCATGTTTGTATTCTTTTTCATTTGTGTATGTGCATGGCTGAATGTGTATTTGTGTGTTTGTGTATGTATTTTTGTGGGTGTGTATCTGTTGCACTGATCTATTTCTGTATCTGAGTTGGACCAAAAACCTTCCTTGTAGCCAAGTTTTTCTGCCTGGCATTTCTGTTTACCTGAATTGACCACAAGTCAGAACTATTATCCTGTTACAAATATGTAGCATTCTGACCTATTATACTGTACAAGTGAACAGAATAAATTTATGTGAGGTTTCCAATTGTCTAAGAGAATGTGCTTCAAGCTGTATGAGGCATTTATTTCAATTTATATTTATCAGTTCTGCTACAAAGCCATTTTTCTTGTATCTAAGGTCCGGCGCTTTTTGCAAAAGAGTGAGTAGGGAGGGAGAGCTTCATGATATAAAGTCCAATTTCAAACACACTCATAGTCACACTAAATCTGCATTACCCGGAGACCCTGTGTCACTGGGACATTAATCAGTGACTTATCACCGTTATAAAAAAAGACTAGGGGAATAAAGGGGTAATAGCATATGCATCAGCAGGTCACAGTGTGGCTTCTGAGCTGTAGGGGAGATGATGGCACTTGTCACATTGATGGTAGGGCAGTCTGGGGTCACATATTGACACGTGTTTTTCGTTCCGGGTGCCATAACGGGGTGCAGAATATTCCAGATAATCTCACTACAGTGTCATTGAGGTGCCTGGATGTGTTTGGCTGTTTTTATTTATGTGTTTATGTGTTCGCCCATAACAGCAAATCACAGGAAGTGAATGGATGACACTAATGTTATGAACTCTATTGACATACTTTTGTGACTTTGGCCTTTCAAATGCCCTGTATTGCGATATCTGTCTTCACAAGTAATTAAACTTGTTTTGACTTCGTATTTTTCTCTCACATGAAAAAAGTGAAGCATTTGCATAGATTCTGACAGTCTGTGCCATCCACCTATTTGATCAATTGCTTCAGCTCTTCAGAGTCACCTGATTACACTTTACTGTCACCTGACTTCGCTCTGTCAGTCGATTGCTTGATTGGCAAATTGGTAGTCTTATTTAAACTCACCATCTGAAGAAGCTTCTTGGCGAGGTCACTTCAGAAACCCTCACCACCCCAGCTCTATCTGTCTGGTATACAAAATCTCACAAAAGTGAGTACACCCCTCACATTTTGACAATTAATGTATTTTATCTTTTCAAGGGACGTTACAGAAATGAAACTTGAAAATATTACAGAGTAGTCATTGTACAATATGTGTAACGGTGTAGATTTACTGCACTGTCCAAATAACTGAACTAACAGTCACTATTTCCAAAATGGGTGGCAGCAAAAGTGAGCGCACACCCCAATTGTAGCTCTCTGTCTTCGGTTCCACACACCTGGACAGCCACAAATCTTCCTGAACAGAGCTATCTCACCAAATTCAATGTATGCTTGGATATGCTGTGACATAAACTATGTTGACAAAGTGGTCCTGTCAGAAATATTGGCTTACTTTAAGTTACCATGTGCTTGGCAAATGAAATTTTCTTATCCATTAGAAATGGCTCAAATTTATCTCACATCAGTGGCGGAATGTTTATTTCATTGGGGAAAAAAGGTAATAGAATGTGAGTTTTAAATTGAAGATTAAAATGCATGATAAGATGTTCCATTTATTGCTGTGTAGGGACATTTTTCCTGATTGCTTCCATATACATCTTCCTGTGATCTGTGCGCTGTTCAACTGGGAACTGTGATTTATGACAATCCCTTTTGCAATGGAAAGCACTTCTTCATGACATCTATTACACTTGTTTATTGACAGTAACTTCCTCAAATTCAGTAGAATAGCTTTGCCTCGATGCAAGGCGGCATGTTGGTTGATGAAGAAAATCAAACAGCTGCACTTTTCATTTCGGGAAAGGCAATTTAACAGTGTGATTGATGCGCACTTTTCTGTAATGATAGCCGAGCAAAATTGTTTGTGATATCCTGGTTGTCAGTCTTTTATCTTTCCCAAAAACATAACTTAATTATTCACAACACTAGCTAGCAAACTGTCTAACAAACAAAAACTGCTGGAATGCAGGAAACACAAGACTTTTTGTCAGAGAGATTTTGTCAAGGCTGCAGACAGGAAATTAGATGTTTCATTTCAGTTGATTTTTTTCCCTGTTGCATTGGATGGGGAATAGCGACTGCAGGAAAAAATAAATTACAAACGAACAGCCGTGGAAAGTGATAAACAGGTGGGGAGATGTGGAAGTCTCCTTTGACATGATGCCAGATTAATTTGAAGCTCTGAGCAGAGCAGTAGGTGAAGAAATAACAGCCATGAAGCAACATAGTGAATCTTACGATCTCAGGGCTCTTAAGCTGACTTTCACCAATAGCACAGGATGTGTCACAGTATCATAGGGAAGATTCTAAGGCAGCATTGTTTTAGCATTAGCCAGCACAGGTTGGATCCAATGCAGAGCTAGCATGGGTTTGGTCCAACAGTCCCAGGTATGAACATTAGCTAGCATAGAGCTAGCACGGGTTGGGTCCAACAGTCCCAGGTATGAACATTAGTCAGGACAGGTTGGATCCAACAGTCCTAGGTCAGAACATTAGCTAGCACAGGTTGGGTCCAACAGTCCCAGGTAAGAAAATTAGCTTGCACAGGTTGGGTCCAACAGTCCCAGGTATGAACATTAGCTAGCATAGAGCTAGCACAGGTTGAGTCCAACAATCCCAGGTATGAACATTAGCTAGCATGCAATCACATAATGTGGCGTTTTGAGCACATAGCCTCTTCATTCAAACAAAAAAATATATAATTCCACTGCATGTCTCTATTTGAGGTCAATCTTCAGCCCCAAGAAAATTCAATTAATTTTCATGACAGTCTTTCGCATTTTTTGCATTCATTCTCTTCAATTCTCATACTCAGGTAGATCCATGTTGCCTGCATTTGTGCACCTTATCTACAACCCCAATTCTGAAATAGTTGGGACAAAGTGTAAAAAGTGTAAATTGTGAATAAAATCAAAATGCAATGACTTTCAAATCAGACCAGCCAGTATTTTATTCACAATAGGACAGAGATAACATAGCAAGTGTTGAAAGTGAGAAACTTCACAATTTCATTCAAAAATGAGCTCATTTCAAATTTGATGGCTGCTACAGATCTCAAAAAAGTCGGGACAGGGGCCTGTTTACCATGGTGGAGCATCCCCTCTTCTTTTTAACACAGAGTGAAGCCTTCTGGGCATTGAGGAGACAAGTTTCTTGAGTTTAGCCATTCCCGTAGGAAAAATGTGTTGCTCAATCTTGTCTCTTGTGATGAATTTGAGCTTCTCTTATTTGTATCATTCTGTGATCATCTGTTTCTGAGTTACTTCTGCTAAAGGTCCCTTAGGAGCAAGAGATAAGCTAAAAAGAGACAAGACATCACTGAGACAAAGGAGGTTGAGTTGAGATTACCATTTGAGCAATACTTGAGAAGTAGGATAAACAGAGGAGATCTCATTATTGTATGCCCCTGATCTCAATTATGTCTTGGTTATTTTGAAGGAGAATTAAAGAGAACAACTCAAAAAAAAAACCTTCAAAATCCTCCAAGCAGTGGGATTCAGAATTATGTTTTTTTGGGAAACTTTTATTCGGTTTTGCCTGTGATCACCGGTAAAAATCTTTTTCTTGTTTTTTTAAACTGTTCTCTTTAATTCTCCTTCAAAATAACTAAGAAATAATTGAGATCAGGGGCACACAATTATGAGATCTCCTCTGTTTATCCCACTTCTCAAGTATTGCAAGTATTGCTCAAATGGTTATCTCAAATCAGCTTCCTCTGTTTCAGTGATGTCTTGTCTCTTTTTAGCTTATCTCTTGCTCCTAAGGGACGTTTAAGAGAAGTAACTCAGAAACAAATGATCACAGAATGATACAAATATGAGAAGCTCAAATTCATCTCAAGAGACGAGATTGAGCAACAGATGAGCTAGACACTTTTCCTATGGGATTGGAATTTGATCCCACTCTTGTTTAATAGAGGCTTCCAGCTGCTGGAGAATTTTGGGTCTCCTTTGATGGACTTTTTGTTTCATAATGCGCCAAATGTTCTCAATCGGTGAAAGATCAGGACTGCAGGCAGGCCAGCTCAGCACGCGGACTCTTCTACTATGAAGCCATGCTGTTGTAATAGCTTCAGTATGTTTTATGTTGTCCTGCTGAAAGACACAAGCCCTTCCCTGGAATAGATGTCATCTGGAGGGGAGCATATGTTGCTCTAAAACCTTTATATACCTTTCAGCATTCATGATGCTTTTTAAAACATGCAAGTGTCCCACACCATATGCACTAATGCATCCCTATACCATTGGAGATGCTGGCTTTTGAACTGAATGCTGATAACAGGAGGGTGGTCTTTCTCCTCTTTAGCCTGGAGGACAGACCAGAGGGCTTCCCTTTTGCCTGATGGAGTTTTAGGTGGCATCTGTGGATGGCACGGCGGACTGTGTTTACAGACAGTAGTTTCTTTAAGTATTCTTGGGCCCATTCAGTAATGTCAATGACCGAATCATGCCGGTGAGTGATGCAGTGGCGTCTGAGGGTCCGAAGATCATGGGCATCCAGTAAAGATCTTCGGTCTTGTCCCTTACGCATAGAGATTTTTCCAGTTTCTCTGAATCCTTTGATGATGGTATGCACTGTCAATGATGAAACCTTCAAAGCCTTTGCAATTTGACGTTGAAGAACATTGTTTTTAAAGTATTCCACATTTTTTTCACGCAAGCCTTCCCAGGTTGGAGAGCCTCTGGCCATCCTTACTTCTGAGAGACTCAGCCTCTCTAATACATCCCTTTTATAGCCAATCATGTTACACACCTGATGCCAGGTAACTTAATTACCTGCTAAATGTTCTTTCAGCTCATTCTCTTATACTGTACAAAATGTTAGTTGCTTTATTAGCCCTTTTTGCCTGTGTCCCAACTTTTTTGAGACCTGTTGCTGCCAGAAAATTTGAAATAAGCTCATTTTTTGGATAAAAATGTAAACCGTTTAAACATTTGAAATGTTATCTATGTTCTATTGTAAATATCATATTGGTTCATGTGATCTGAAAGTGATTGCATTTTGATTTTATTCACAATTTGCACTTCATCCCAACTATTTCGGAATTGGGGCTGTATTTAATTGATTGTGATATGACTCAAACTCCCATAAATAGTGGCACATTCTATAATGTGTGTGAGTGAGCTACTGCTTTGACTGAATCTGATGTTGTACAGCGGAGTCCCTGATTGACAGTATGTAGTATCTCACAGTCATTTTGGAGTTCAAGGCCTCTTGCTCTCCCATCACTAACGGACAGCGCCAAGCAGAACTAATCCTCACACGTCTCCTGACACCATGATTACAAAGGCAGGCTTAAGTGTGAAGCTGGAGGGATAAAGCTTTTTCTTTTTTTTTCTCAAATTGCAATAAAAAGGGTTAAGGTAAAGTTCACACTGGAGTGTACTTGGAGGGAAGGAACTCCTGAGTAGAAAGAAATGCCTACCAGGTCTTGCTTTATAAGATTGAGATTGATTATTACTATCTTGTCGGAGATTGTTTTCAGGTCCCTAGATCCAAGTGAGAGAGTGTGCATGGAGTGGTTCTGTCTCCATATGACTGAGAGAGGGGGGGCATCTTGGCGCTGCATTAATTACAGTGAGATGGCTGACTGTTAGTTTATTAGACGACTTTTAAAAAGGAGTCTCGCTGGGGTCACAGATCCTCCAAAATCACCGTGAGAGTAAAAATGGCTCACCAGCTTCAGTCAGATAATGTCAGCTTCATCTGCATTATATGTTCTGAGGACGACTTATCCACTTTCACCCAGTTCTCCATTGTACTTATTCCTTCTTTGTCAGATTAGAAGTCTGTCCAGAGGTTGTTTTCTTGGCAAGGCTGTAATAACCAAAACTGATACGAAACAAATGGACGCAGTAATGGTCACGGGGATGTTTCCTCGTTCCTGTTAAAGGGTAAATCAGTCATTTTCAGCTGTTTGCTGTTATCTGGTCCTCTCTGTTAAACAAACATTGCGTCGAAATGCAAGAGCAGTTGCCAGGGGTCATGACCTCTAGGGTGTGACAGTGCCTGTCAGACATGAACTGCCAAAATGAAACGCTGATGAGCCACTGAAACGCCGTCGTGACTTCGGCTGGTTTGACTGCAGCCCGTCAGCCACAAGGACATTAACTCCACTCACGTCGGACTTCTTAATAAATTCGGCTTAATGGATGAATCACGACAAGTTTAATATGCAATAAATTATCTACAGCAGCTGCGTGATTTACATGTCTGGTTCTTCAATAAAGAAAATTTCAGTGTTAGCGCTGTGTGCTAAACATTTGGCAAGTTGCTTTTGAGGGAAAAGCTGACACAATTTAGTTATGAATAAATATCAATATGAAATACCAACCATTACTTTTTTTTAATACTTTGCATTTACTCATGATTAATCTCTCAGCATCCATTTAAGATCCTTCAGCTGCCTCAGTGAGGGGTGGGGGGTTAATAAAGTGAAATCAGAAATGGTGATAAAATTCAGGGTTGCTTTACCCAGAGTTGTTTGCAGGGCTGGTTGTTAATTTACAGTTTTTTTACAGTCGCTGACAAGCATTTGTCCAAACAATTGCCACATTTTAAAAACTCTAAATACAATTAGCACAGCATCGGCCTGATGTGGCCATACCAGTCATACAATGCATGTTGTTTTCAGACAATATGCAGTCAGTGAGCACATTTCTACAATGCTTACATTTTCTTAACAGACAAGCTACCCCCACCACCAAAATTATGTATTGTTTTTGTCATTTTTGCAAATGTCAACACACAACAAACCACAATAAAAAAGATAACATTCAAAACCTTAGATACAGTATAAAACCTCTACTTCTGCAATGATATCAGCTCAAAAACAATATAACCCAGTGAGTAATAAACAAACAATCAAATAATTGACTCACAGCTGATTCATGATGGGTTAATTGGGCCGACCACAGATGCATTTGACTTTTTTGAAGTTTTTTTCCATTACTTTGGCACATATAAAAGGCGGACTTTGAGGAGTGATGTTTTTGGGAGCAGAAAAAGGAAAAGACAAATACTACTGTCACTGAAATGTCTGGACGAGGAAGAGGAAGAGTAAGGGCCCCAGTGAGTGGGAGCAGACCCAGTGAGGGGGAGCAGACCCAGTGAGGGGGAGCAGACCCAGTGAGGGGGAGCAGGCCCAGTGAGTAGGAGCAGACCCAGTGAGGGGGAGCAGGCCCAAAGAGTGGGAGCAGACCCAGTGAGTAGGAGCAGGCCCAGTGAGTAGGAGCAGGCCCAGTGAGGGGAGCAGGCCCTCTGAGTAGGAGCAGGCCCAGTGAGTAGGAGCAGAACCAGTGAGCGGGAGCAGGCCCAGTGAGGGGAGCAGGCCCGGTGAGGGGGAGCAGGCCCAGTGAGTAGGAGCAGGCCCAGTGAGGGGGAGCAGACCCAGTGAGTAGGAGCAGGCCCAGTGAGGGGGAGCAGGCCCAGTGAGTAGGAGCAGGCCCAGTGAGGGGAGCAGGCCCAGTGAGTAGGAGCAGACCCAGTGAGGGGGAGCAGGCCCAAAGAGTGGGAGCAGACCCAGTGAGTAGGAGCAGGCCCAGTGAGGGGAGCAGGCCCAGTGAGTAGGAGCATGCCCAGTGAGGGGAGCAGGCCCAGTGAGTAGGAGCAGACCCAGTGAGGGGAGCAGGCCCAGTGAGTAGGAGCAGGCCCAGTGAGGGGAGCAGACCCAGTGAGTAGGAGCAGACCCAGTGAGGGGAGCAGACCCAGTGAGTAGGAGCAGGCCCAGTGAGGGGAGCAGGCCCGCTGAGTAGGAGCAGGCCCAGTGAGTAGGAGCAGGCCTAGTGAGGGGAGCAGGCCCAGTGAGTAGGAGCATGCCCAGTGAGGGGAGCAGGCCCAGTGAGTAGGAGCAGACCCAGTGAGTAGGAGCAGACCCAGTGAGGGGAGCAGGCCCAGTGAGTAGGAGCAGGCCCAGTGAGGGGAGCAGGCCCGGTGAGGGGGAGCAGGCCCAGTGAGTAGGAGCAGGCCCAGTGAGGGGAGCAGGCCCAGTGAGTAGGAGCAGACCCAGTGAGGGGAGCAGGCCCAGTGAGTAGGAGCAGGCCCAGTGAGGGGAGCAGACCCAGTGAGTAGGAGCAGACCCAGTGAGGGGAGCAGGCCCAGTGAGTAGGAGCAGGCCCAGTGAGGGGAGCAGGCCCAGTGAGTAGGAGCAGACCCAGTGAGGGGGAGCAGGCCCAGTGAGCGGGAACAGACCCAGTGAGTAGGAGCAGGCCCAGTGAGGGGAGCAGGCCCAGTAAGTAAGAGCAGACCCAGTGAGTAGGAGCAGGCCCAGTGAGTAGGAGCAGAACCAGTGAGGGGAGCAGGCCCAGTGAGTAGGAGCAGACCCAGTGAGGGGGAGCAGGCCCAGTGAGTAGGAGCAGGCCCAGTGAGGGGAGCAGGCCCAGTGAGTAGGAGCAGACCCAGTGAGGGGAGCAGGCCCAGTGAGTAGGAGCAGGCCCAGTGAGGGGAGCAGGCCCAGTGAGTAGGAGCAGACCCAGTGAGGGGGAGCAGGCCCAGTGAGGGGAGCAGGCCCAGTGAGTAGGAGCAGACCCAGTGAGTAGGAGCAGACCCAGTGAGCGGGAGCAGGCCCAGTGAGTAGGAGCATCATGAGTTCTAACATCATGTAAACACAGTCTGTGGCATCATTGGGAGGATAGCACCCTGGTGCCAACTGCCTCAGAGGTAGGTTTAGCCGCTCAGACCCCCTATCGATAAACTGATCTCTTACAGGCTTCAACTACCCAGGGGGTCCTGGAACGCTTCGCCTAAACTCAGAATTCTCCCCCACTGCCTGAGGCTCAACCACTCTCTTGATCACCCTGAACAACGACAGTAGTGATGGCATCAATTGGAAAAAATGCCTGTTAACATGGGGCGTAAAGAGCTGTTCTGGTATCAGCCTGAAGACCCCTAATCAGATTCATGGCTTTTATTACATCAAAACAGAAATTAACCTGGGGTCAGCCTTTAGAGCTAAGACTCTGGCTGGTGCCTTTAAAGAGTAATACAGAGTGAAGCTGCATTTATCTGTGTTCTTCATGAGGGCCCTTGAGCGGACAAAGGTCAGGATTAAATTGACCCATTATAAGTCCGAGGGAAGGATCACTTCCCCATGTATTTCCACAATCGACTCCTGGGATAAGATCTTTCCATTCATCTCATTTATGGGTCTGACCATTTCATCTGTGCTTCTATCTCTCTTTTCTCTAGAAGCTAAACAAGCAATCGCAGGGAAATAAAGAAGTCTAAGCCAAAAGCTTCACACGGGGGGAATAAAAAATGGGAACGAGTTCATCAATCTTACATCCTCCTATTCCCTCACATTAAACGGAAAAGCAGTGCATATGTTCTCTTGATGCAGTAATTGCCTGGATGGTAGGAATCCGCTTAAGATAACTTCATTTTAGAGAAGAGAGAAATCTAATCTTTTAACACAGGTATAAATTGTTAGCATTAGATTTCCCTCTCATGAGTCTAATTTACGATATCCATCTCCACGAGTCGGCCACGCGGCTAACGCTGATAGCTTAATCTCTCCAGCGTAAAATAAAGAGGAGGCAGGGTTTAGGTGAAGCGAGCTTGATAAACGTTGCTCTCCAGAGTAGCACCTCTAAATGAACAAACAAATCCTCATAAACCTTCTAATACGGTTCACTCCATTTACTCCCAGATACACATCCATGAGCCGGAGGGGTTAGAGATGGGAAACCAGCAAACAAGGTGCTGTGGCCAATTGTTTGGTCGCCATGACATTGATTCCTCTCTCAATAAGATTCTGGATCACTCCGGCATTTAAGGTCACTCACTGTACCTGCAGATGGCTTTTGAAGAAGAAGAAGTAAGCCTGTACGAGCCTGGTGGCCCATCGGGCCGGTGCTTAACCCCGGTTTCCAAATGGCTGATGGCTTTTGTGACAATATTATTAATACGTTGAAGGAGAAGACGGATGATTTAGACAAAGGGGAGGGCATTAAACAAGCCTCGCTGAGACGCGACTGGTTTACTTCCCTGCTACGCAATTATGAATACCCCTCCTCTTAAAGGCAGGCAAACAAAATACCGTATGCTGGAATATACAGTTCAAGTATTGGTTATTTCAAGTCTAATGAACATCAAGCCTGACTATTTCAGGTGATTTTAGTGGTCATAACACGTGTTAATGACACAGGAATTAATAATTTTTTTGAGTCGCCGTTAGTGAAGATTATGCTCCATGATAATTGCTTTTAATAACTGTTTGGCTCCTTATTTAAATCTGTGATGTGACATTTTATGCATTAAGATAAATTGCTACCTGCAATGCATGTATACCCAGAAAAACAAAAATAAAAACAGAACTTTTATCACCGATTTTTTGTTCTATTTTTTTTACTTGGTATACATTCTAAAAACAATGTTAGTCCCTGGAAAAAAGAACACAGGCAGGGGCAACATATTAATGACAATGCTGCCACCTATAGAACGAGAGAAGTCCTGCTCACATAGACTGATATACTGTAGCTACCATTGCTAAACTCTTCTGCAAAAACAATTTAGCAAATTCACGTTTGAATTTTACAGAACGTACATATAATTTTATTGAGGGTCAGGTTTTTTTAGTCTTCTAGTCTTCTTTATATGAATCCATAAATCATATGCAGTACCCTCAGGCAATCACTACTTATTGACACGAAGTGACTAAACAGTAAAGATTAAGGTGGAATAATTAGGGACAGATACTCAATAATCGCTGCCCTCAGGGGTAAAAAGTTCATCCTCAAAATCAGGAAATAGCTTACTTCTCCAAGATAAGAGCTGCAGGACCCAGGGGTCAATATGTTTCCGCTCTCCGAAACCCATTAACCCTTTGAGGAGTGCAATCACATATACAAGGTTTTCTTCACTGAAGATTCTCATACCTGACTCAAAGCTGTAATACACAGAATTTGAATTCAAGTTCTGTGATTTAATACGTGATAAAATGAAGTTCTTGCCTTGTCATTCAAATGCTGATGCAACAATGACCACTGTTAACTGAAAGTGCTGAAGCACTTTTACACTTAACATGTAAAAAAAAAAAAAAATCAGAAAAACCGCCCTGCTCCACAAAGGTTTAATGGAGAATAAGGCTTTGGGCCCATTGCCTGTACCTTCCTTAATCTGTGACTGTCTTCTATAGTCTGTCTGGCTAAAGGGCACACTTGACCTGACTCATTGGTTGCAGGTTCATTAAGTAAACTATATTTTCATGTGGGTGTGATGTAATGAGGTGCCCTGTTGCCTCACCACAAGAACATCAGGGGTTTGTGTCTGTTCCAGGCCTTTCTGTAAGGAGTCTGCTGTTTCTCCTGCTTGTGTGAGATTCCTTCCAAGGCACTTAGGCATCCATGTAAGGCTAATTGGAGATGTTAAATTTCCCATAGGAATGTGTGTGTGAGTGGCTGGTTTGAGTGTGCCCAATGGATCGGCACACTGTGTATTTCACATTTCTCTGAGTATTGACAGGCATTTTGCTGTTTTGCATCAATAAATCTGGCTTTACCTGAGCAGTGTGTGGTTTCCTTAGGCAATTCTTAAAATCTCGGCCAGGTTAACTGCATAGTTTTGCGTGCTTCAGTTTTTCAGATACTTATAAAACTTACCCAACACTTCAATTTGACTTGACTTGACAAAAAAACATGCAGAATCACACTACCTAATGCTTGTTTTCATTTTCTGCCATGTGTAGCCCGCAGTGTTGGTTTCTGTCAGAATTTTTCCAAGAAGTGATTCATCCATCCATTATCTAAATCTATCCCAGCTGACGATGGGCAAAAAGCACAGATACACCCTGGACAGCTGGCCAATCCATCGCAGGGCGCACACAACATTCACTCACACTCATATGAATGGGCAATTTACAGTTAGACTAGTACACAGCAAAATGTTCAGAGTTAAGTCCATTTTTAAAGAGTCTATTTGGTTCCACTCTGGCAAGAGTTGACTCCAATATACTCTGTGAGAAATAATTTGACTCTGTAATGGGAGAAATAACTCAGAACATTTGCTGTGTATGAATGCATTTGGACTGTGGAAAGAAACTGGACGACACATATGACAACCATGTAAACCCAGACAGAACAAACTGACTCCTCACAGAAAAGAGCCTGGTCTGATTCAAACCCACAACCTTCTTACTTTGAAGCTACAGTGACATCAACTGGATCACCACTTTCCCCATGCGGTTAAAAAGTTATTTTGTGTGCATCTCACTGGATTTAGAGCCAGATAAAACAGAATTCACTGTAAATTTTATGCAAAGATAGTAAAAGGAACATTAGAAAAATGTATTCATTGAACCATCATTTTAAACATAAAATCAGATTCAGGTTTTCAAGAACAAATTAGCAAATTGACAGGAAATGATGGAAAAATGATTGCGACATATTCCTTAAATGCCTGACAGTTAAACATTCTGTAATTATGTATAAGTATTTAACAACTTTACCTTGACGACACTGGATTCAGTGGTTCACTATCTTGTCAAATCAAAAGTAAATACTACTTGTTATTGCCATGCTTTTCATGCCACAGCATTAAAAGAAGTTGAACATAATTGGCAGCCCCTTCAATGGTAAATGTCAGCCTAAGTGGGCTGGAAAACAACAGTCTCTCCAGAGAGAAATAGGAACAGGCTGTGAATCTCTCTGGCCTCTGCTGCTTACTCCTTCAGGCCAGGTCCATTTTCACTAATTATAACCTCGATCACAAGTGGACAACCTGGAGGAACAAACAACTCTGGAGGCTGCAAGCTGCACGAAACAAAGAAGGAAAAATAAAGTTAAAAATAGAAGGTTAAACTGGGTGCAGGTGAACTCAAAACTGCTAATCCCCTGAAGGAGAGCTCTGCTGAAGAGTTCCTCTGGCCCTCTAGATCAGCTGTTGACGAGCTATAGAAAAAATAATTCTATTCATGAATCTTTGTGTTGAATATTGTCCATTTTGGGAGCATTACCCTCATAAGGAGTCGGTATAACATAACAATGCATTCACTCTGCCACAACTTTGACTGAGCCTATGATGCTTTTTTAAAAAAAATATTATTTTTCTCTTTGAATGTACAGTTTATAAAATCATGGGTAGACTTTTTGATCAATATGATAAACAAATGACACGGTCTAGTACCTGCTGTTGTGTTTCCATTTCAGCCTGCGAAAAGCTGTATAGTTAATTAACTTGTCAAATTGAAATGTATTCGTAGGCAGAGCCTTTCAAGGAAGTGACGGCCAGCTGTTACATAAAGGTGTATATCAGTGAGCAAATTATTCATTCTGTAAATAAATGTCAGCACGATGACAGAAACAACTGATAATTTATTCGCATGGGAGCACCTGACCCTACAAACCTTGCTGACTTGCCTTGAACAATCCCGATGTTAGTATACTTCTACGGTAATCAGAATGTGGGTTAACTGCGGTATTCTTAGGCAACAAAAAGTTAGCAGTGAGCTAGGATCAACTCTGGGGAGTACCAGAGGGTGTCCTGAGAGATGCTATCAGCCTACTAACAAACTTTTAAAATAAGCCAAGCATGAAGCATCTAAGTTTGAAGTGTCTTAAACGTGTGAGGATTGGTGAAGGGGCGCTTTTGGTGATGCTGTTTCTGAGAAAAAAGGTGATAATGAGAGAGGTGGGATAGGGGCAATCATGTGCAAGTAGGCTTGACATTTTAAAAAAAATTAGCTAATTTAGTTGCAGTGCTGATTTTGCTGAGATGTTTGACATGTTGACTTCTGGGCGAGATAGTCAGTGTGGTTGCGGTTTTGCCATTCTCTGAGACCTGTATGAGCAAGCCTCCACTGTATCATAGGGAAGCTGTGACACTCAATAAGAAGTATCTTGTGACATCGGGATATATGTTTGCAATTTCTGTTTACTGGAGACAGCGCTATACAGCTCTGAACGGCATCGCATGCTGAAGTATTGAGCGTCACAAGTCATCTCACGCTCTTCACTCGATGAAGCGCAATCATGCAATCGATCAAAACGAATGTGTGGCACTCTACAATCACAATGGCATTGTGGGAAACGGCACAATAATTTGGCAGCAGCGTGCAAGGGAATTCAGAGGGGAGTATTATCTCTGATAGGATGGAGAAACACAGCAACTGCAGAGGGATAAGACAACAACAGAATCAGTGAAAGAGTGGAGCTCAAATCTGAGCTTCTTGAGTGCTGTTTTCAGGATTTTTGATGCTTTCAAAGCCAACGCATTCTCATCTCGACTTGTTAAGTAGGAGGCTCTTGGTGTCCTTATTTGGCATTCAGGGTTAGGGTTTGGTTTAAGGGTTAGAGGTTTGGGGGTAGAGTTTGTTTTAAATTGGCATAAATAGCCTCCTTTTTTGTGAAATACCGATTTTTGGTCAGATAGCATCACTATATGAGGAGTAGGAATGAGACTGGACTCTCCAAGCCGTCCTCGCCGTGAGGGAGGAAGATTCTCGCAGAATTAATTTTTCATTCACCGTCCATTCATTTCTGGGCTTTCTGCGCTAATGTACGGTTTCACTCGAGGGGAAAAACTTGCACTATGGCAACTGCGCCTAAGTACACCAAGGCCCAGCAGGGAATAATGCTTTTGTTGGATGGTTTTTTACGACTTGAGCGGAACGCTTGGTGGAGTATGGACTGTAGGGGGACAATTCTATGAGAATCAAGGCAGGCTCAGCACATCCTCTGTGCACACTTATGCATAAACATGCACATGCACCACACAGCACTGTCACACAGCCTGCCGTGTGAGGACACACACAAACACACATACTTCACCCAAACCCTCATCCCCTGTACACACTAACACAGCCATACGCATGCATGGAGACTCACTCAGAAACACACACTTCCTCACCTCCTATCAGGGCTAGACAAACACGTATTAGCCGCACTGTGACGGAATGAACCCTATTTACATATCCATACACACTCATGGGCAAACACATAATCATACTTGCATACACAGCTTCGCTTCTGCACCAACACAAACCTATACACACATACTCACATACCGTACCCAAAAATACAACCATACACTCTCAGAGACTCATCTCCAAATATAAGCCTAAATACTGTCGTCCAGTTCATGTAACCACATCTGTGTACATGTTTAATGGTGATTATAAGTGAGTGTATCCCCAGGATAGTGAGCTCTTTAATGTATTTCTGTAATCTGCAGTACTGCTCACTCACTACCATGTTCTGACTCGTCTACACATCAGCCCACTGCAGGCTTCACAGTTATTTACATCACATTTTACTGAGTCATGTTAAAACAGAAACCACCCAACTTGCCCTGAGTGCATTGAGCCGCACAGCCAAAACACCACATCCATTCCGTCAAAGACAGAACGCAAAAAATAATGTTCATGTGCACTGGTGATGCTCCACTTCTGGGCGCTTTAAACTGGTTGCTTGATCGTGTCTGACATTTTATGGAAGGAAGAAGAAATTCTCTCAGTTCTTGAGAGCTGATTCTGGCAGCCTGGGAGAGATGTTTGCTTCTTACCTGCAGCATTTGTTCGCCTGTGTGTAGAGATAGGAAGGAAAAAAAATTGAACGCCTCCACTAAGAGCATACGTACTCATACACATCAAACACAGCCTCAACTCCACACACACACACACACACACACACGCACACACACACACACACGCACGCACATACACACAGCCTCAACTCCACAGGCACTCACAACATCAACTCGCACACACATACACTCACACCAAACACAGCTTCAACTCCACACGCACTCACAACATCAACTCACACACACACACACACACACACGCGTGCACACACACACACACACACACACACACACACACACACGCCATGCACAGCCAAGACACATAAACCACACAAAGTCTCAACTTCATAAAAAGCACACACAACCTCAACTCACGTATACAGACAGACAGACACACGCGCACGCACACACACACACACACAATCCTTCCCCAAGCATTCATCTCATATATTGTATATACGTATATAGCCATACTTACTATATGTGTAGCAAATACACAGGCGCATACTGTATATGCAGACTGTGTAACTAAGTCTAGCAGTCATATATTCTAGCCAGTCCATAAACCACACGATCAGAAAAGAAGAAACTCTGAAAAGAAGTCAAATTTGCCTATACATTTTCACTCCCTTACAGTCTCATTGTCACCTAGTTCTTCTTCTACAAGCAAAGATTTTTATCTGCCCATGACCAGCACCTCATTAGAACACTTTCCGCACAATGCGTTTCCATAAGACAAATAAACACGCCTGTGTTTTCCACTTATATCTCCATCTTCGTTACAAACCATTTGTATGATCAGAAAAAGCAGCTTCATAATGGGAAAGCCGGCAGACATAATTAATCATGTTTTCTACTTGCAGAAACCCAAGCATCTCTATTTAATCGCACACCCAGATGAAGAGAGTAAACCTTATACTCAGGCATGCTACAGCAATCCAAACTTAATGAATCAACGCACCAAGTGTCAGATAGACTGAGTGATAATAAGCTCTGAATGACTGAAGCTCTGCTGCCACTTGTCATTAATCAGAAATCAGTGTCATAATTGCATTGCTGCAATTGCATTGCACTGTACCCAGAAGCTGAGAAGCGTATAGATGGCAGGTTATTTTCTCCCCGTAAGTATTGGCCATAATTACCTTTAAAATGTGGATTATGGAGAGGAAATTCTCACCTCTCTACTGTACACAGAGGAGCTCAGCAATGGTAGCTGCAGTAAATTAGCCTTGTGTGAGAACGTCAGCTCTGGTTTCAGGACCGGAGTGTTGGTGAGAGATTACGCTGCTGCACTGGCCAGCTTCTTTTTGCTAAGCTGCAAACATTGTTTCAAGGGTCGAAGTCAGACTTCGGAAACACTTTGGTATTATGTTCAGTACAGTACAGTATATTTATATTCCTTTTACAGTTTTTTCCAATTGCTGTAACACAATTTTGCAAACTAGGCTGGTTTTATGTAAATGCTTTTGACAAACAATTCACAAAATACACAATTCACGAAACCACACACCCAAACTGCAAAATACCTCATATATCCTGCAAAAAGAAGCACTGCAACCAAAACTGCGTATAGCATTATCAAAATCAAACTTGCACCAAATGGCACACACTTCATTCATCCATCCATCCATTTTCTATACCCGCTTATTCCTCACTAGGGTCACGGGGCGAGCTGGAGCCTATCCCAGCTGACTACAGGCAAAGGCAGGGACCCACCCTGAACAGCTTGCCAATCCATCGCAGGGCGCACACACCATTCACACACCATTCACTCTCACACTCGTACCTTTGGGCAATTTAGTGTCTCCAATTAGCCTGATATGCATGTCTTTGGACTGTGGGAGGAAACCGGAGTACCCGAAGAAAACCCACGCGAACACGGGAAGAACATGCAAACTCCACACAGAAAGGCCCCAGGCCAGATTCGAGCCCACGACCTTCTTGCTGTGCCACCGTGCCGCCCCACTTCATTCATATTACCAGATTTTTGTCCAACCAACTACGCACTGTTGGGCATAATGAGAAGCGCTCTCATCTTTAGTTTGCTTTGCCATAATACTAAAATAGTTCAAATTGTAGAGAATTCTTCAGATTGTTCACATGCACAGAAATATCTGCAGATTCACACAAATGCTGAATGAAACATTTATTTATTTTTATTTTTCACCAAACAAGTCAGTGCAACATATGCACAGGAGATATATTTACATTAGAGTGAACAAAAATATGCTCCCAAAACAGTAAACTGAAAAAGAAAATTGCCGAAAAAATGTGCAGGAAAAATATAGAAAAAAAAGAGGAAAGAAATCTGCCTGTTCAGATAGCTTGTACCTGAGATCCTCTCATAAAGCTGATAATTCCCTGATGAAACCCACTCACTGAACTGAGCGCTGCAGTATCCTTCTCAAGCTTTGACTCAATGAGCACCTGTCCAGAAATCAGGCTGTTCGAGCACGCTATTGCTTTAAAATTTGTCATGATATAGGAATGCATATGAGTGCAGTGTCTAAAATGGTTTGCGTGCCAGGTGATGAATCGGCAAACCTGTCTATGGTTTATTCCTGCCCATAATGCAACATGTGCAGGGATTCCTTCCAGCTCAAATATAGGCTGCATTTGAAATATCTTAAATAGGCGACCTTTTTCCTCTCTTTGCCGCTTTCACTTGACTTTGCAGTAGGTGAAGGGAAAGTTGCAGGGAGACTTTTAGAAGATCCTTTGGACATGTTTGATATGCCCTTTCTCTCAATACATTATGAGCTTGAAGCTGAAGATAGTCATCGCAATTCATTGGAAAACTTTGGGACAAAATGACGTATCCTGCTGTCACATATTCCATATTCTAAGTCCATATTCCATGTTTCCTTTCTTCCTTGGTTTGTCTTGTGTGTCCTTGCTCTGGGAAGCGCTGAACAAGCAAAAAATCCCCTTCCCCTCATGAAATAGACAATTTGATGCTCCTAGTCATGGCTACCAGCCAAACTATTTCTGATTCATGTCCGTTACCAAGGAAGGTTCTATGCTCTTTAGAGAATTTGGATGCGTTGCCCAAGCCCGAGTAGGGCTGTTCAAATCATCTTTTTTTTGCTTTGGAAAGTTCCTAACTTGTAAGAAATGAGCTGAAACTTACATGGCTGTCATGAGTGCTGTTTAAATTCTCTAAATGCTATAGAAAAGGTGGTTCCATGCTGCCTTACTTATCTTCTTTAGCACTGGATACAATGGACCATTCTTTATGAACAGAAAGGAGAGATCACCAGCCCGCAATTACTTTTGTCAGAAATATTTAAAGCAGTGCATCCATCCGGCCATCCACGAAAGCAAATGAAAATGACGGAGAAGGGATGCATGATGACTTTGCCTAGTGTTCATGCAGTTGGACTCACTTAGCATCACGGTTGTCTTTTTTAAAGTGCTTATTAATTATTTATTTCATCTTTTGTTAATATTAGGGCCTTCTTTCTATCAAAGTTAAGGAAAAGTGGTTAGGAATTGGACTGTAGGATAAAATTTTCTGACTGTGTCACTGCAGTCCTGGAATAAGCAGGGTAGGTCATGGTGGGGTGTGTGAATAGATGCAAGGCAGAATCATGTGGTTCAGTAATCCCGCAAAAATAAAAAGAAATTATAATAATGAATATTGATTGACATAATCAGATGTATTATTGCATGGAACACATGTTTTACACAATAAGATATTCACCAAAGCCGTTCAACCCTTTTATTAATACTTATCTCAGTAATAGGAATCAGTCATCCATTTGATATACATAGTATACTGTACATATGCTGTATCCTTTTTGTGACTTAAAATATCATTTTGAACAACATTCATTTCAGCAAGTTATTTATTTGGAAAACAGGAAGTGGGACCTGTGTGGCCCTGTAATATTTTATGGTGGGACACAAGCATCCCTGCAGTACTGAACATGCAATTCGAACGATGAAATTACTATGCTTTCTGAGAGTTGTGTTGCATTCAAATCATCAGAAAATTATACACAGGTTTCTGGGACTCATATATCCCTACAGGATATTTCGAAAATAATGCCCGGACATATGTGTCTTGTTAGTACTGAAAAGGTTAAATCTGCTGGCGTGTTAAAAAAATAAATAAAATACTGCAATGGCAATAAGTTTTAGGCCTTTAGGTCCGTAATGAATGAAAGGAAAGAGTTTCATTCTATCCTCATTCATGTTTTATTCATGATCAAATAGATTGATCAAACTGTCAATCAGGATTTAGAGGCATGGAAGAGTTGATGTACTTAACCCAGGATACAAACTTGCACACTTCTGCTTAGATTATTTATGACAGCCTCATAGTCTAAACTCTAAAGTAAGAACAAAAATCCATCTATGTTCTGTCTGGGTTATATAGGTGGCAATTAATTTAATCCTGCTGCAGTTTTGTACAACTGTTCAGTGTGAATTACATGAAAGATGTAAGGTGAGAATTGGACATCCATATTCATAACGTATGTGTGGAAAACTTTGAGCAGGTCTGTTGAAAGGACCTTAGAGGAGCATACTGCAGCTATAAAACTAATGAGAATTGCACAAAATTACCCTGTCAAGTTGAAATAACTGTCACAGGTCTGAGCAGGTGCGGGTACGCTTGTGTGAGGATGTGATAGTGCATGCGTGCAAAGTGCACTGTGCACATATGTATTTGTGTGTGTGAGTGTGTCTGTGTGTGCGTGTTTGTGTGTGGCCTGGCTACATAGTGGGGAGCAGAACAAAAAAGTGCACATTGTTCTGGAAATAAGGGCATTTTATCTAGTCCTCACAAATACAAAGTCAAAGAGATGGAGAGGGGGAAAATACAAAGGCAAATTGTGCCTCAGGTAAAGGGTAAAAGTTACATTTGAGGAGAGATTAAGGTTAGGGTTAGAGTTTGGGTTAGGCTGAGGAAAAGCAAGGAAAAAATGCATGAAAGTCAATGTAACATCCTCACTAGTGGATGTGTGTGGGTGCGGATGTGTGTGGGTGTGTGTGTGTATGTGCGTGGGTGTGTATGTGTGTGGGTGTGTGTGTGTGTGTGCGTGTATGTGTGTGTGTGGGTGTGTGTGTGTGTGTGTTTGTGTTCTTGACTTGCTATAAAGGAAGAATCAGGAAACATATTTTTTCCCAGGAAGTGGAAACATTATTGAGGAGTGAGGACATTTTCGCCTGTCCTCACAACTTCAAAGGCAAATTGTGACATATTAGCTAAGGTTAGGGGTAAGGTTAGAATGAGGGGTGCGTTAAGGTCAGGGTAAGGGTTCAGGTTAAGGTTAGAATAAGGGATCAGTTAAGGTCAGGGTAAGGGATCGGGTTAAGTTTGGGTTGCTGTAGAGACACTTAAAGAATGAATGGAAGTCAATGTAATGTCCTCTCAAGGATGGAAGTACAAATGTGTGTGTGTGCGTGTGTGCGTGTGTTTGTGTGTGTGTCTGGGAGGTAGAAGAGCTTACTCAACAGTGCAGAGAAGCACTGAACAGTCTTTCCTTTCATTATATTTAATGCCCCACACTGAGCTTTTCAGGATTGCCAGTGAAAAACCCTTTCTGTTTTGGGACACAGTCTTATCAAGGGGGATGTGTTGTGTATAGATAGGAGGGCTGCATGGAGACGGAGTCATTTTTATTAAACACAATCCCATTACAGCGCAGCCACTGCAGGTTGTTCTCATCTTCCCCTCTAGATTTACATTTTTAGAGTTTTATCCCGTGTGAAAGCAAACATCTACGGCTCTGGCAGCTCAGGAAGTGGCACACAAACACACACACACACACACACGGAGGGGAGGCTGCTACTGAAAGCACAGGGATGATGAAGGTGACGATGATCTCTCTCATCCTCCTGTGGAAACACAGAGAGGGAGAGACACTGAGTCTGCTGTGCTGGAAAACGCTTGAAAGGCCTGTTTTAGCTCTGAAGCACACAAAACAGTGAGTTTTCCCTGAAATGCGGGCAGGTTTGCTTTGCACTCTAATACGAGCATCTTATTTGCACTCATTAGCCGGTTGCATACAGTTGACATTTTATTTCCTTTGAAAATGAAAAACTGAGGCTCTCCGTGCGTTAGACATAGGCGGAGCTTTAACAAAACTCAGAAAAAAGCTCATTCATTTGTGACCATTGTGATTTGCAGTGGTTCTCTTTGAAAATAAAGAGAAAAAGAGATGAACTAAGTGAACATTTGATGCACCAAGCGGACAGAGTGTCAGTCTCTCTTAAGCTGACAGATGAGTGTGATTTGTTTTCTCATTATCCTCATCCGGGGCTAGCAGTCCGTCACTGAAATGCCTGAAATGCCAATAAAAAAAGCTTTGCGCTGAGCAGCAAAGCAAAACGATTGGTCAAAATGAAAGAAGTTGATTACTTCCTCGTCCGTTTTTGGTTCGCCAGTCATCCCCATTCTGCCATCAATGATCCTTGACTTCAAATGCCCGATCAAATACTTTCCTTGTGTTTAATTTTGTTGAAAAGCTGCTACGCCGGGCATCTTTTGCTCATAGACTGTATAAAAAGATGGACGAAGCAACCGTGATGTCACCCATTGGTTTCAGCACACCATTTAGGAAGGCTTGATTTTGGCAATTTGAACGGCACCATTTTCTTATTTTGAAACCATATTTGATTCCTTTTGGACAAGAGCGAGAATTTAAGATCCAGGGAGGAGCAAGGGGTGGATCTATGGGTGGATCTGATGAGGGTCAGAGGATAGCCACGCCCCCAAAGCATATCTGGCTTTATCCTTTATTCTTGTCTATATGGGACCATAATTTTCCATAATGAACATCATGATATATCAAAGGAGACTTGAAACTTGCGATAGATACCATGAAATGATGTTATTCAGATAAATAAATCAGGTGGGAAAGTTCGGTCTACTTCTATAGCATTGACCCCCTTTCTGCAAACACCGACATCGCCATCTGCTGGCCATTAAAAAGAATGCAATTTTATGGCTCTCCCGCATTGACTTCAGTTTTCAAACCTGGGTGCTGCGTCCATCTTTTTATTCAGTCAGTGCTTTCGCTCTAGCTGTGCTAGAAGGCTGGTTGTCTTACCAGCAGCGCACTGCCAGGCAAACACATTGAACTGGCATCTGACTGTGGGAACTAACCCAGCCAAGAGGAGACGTCTGCCCAACATGCAGAACGTCGGGCACACATCTCATGTTTGCTGGGTAGGCTATTCGACCAATAAACCTCTAGTCAGTATTTTGTTGTGGGGTGGAGTTTGGGGCATGAGGTAAAGGTTTGCTACTATGTGTGAGTGTGTCTGCATGAGTGTATACATGTGTGCAACTGCCAGAGCATGGATCTGCGTCACTGTGTGTGTGTGTGTGTCTGTGTGTGTTTATGTCTGTTTATAAGTACCTGAGCATGTAAGGGCGTGCGTGTATGTTTTTGAAATATGATCGAGGACATAAAACCCCGCTGTGATGCAGTCTGCCTGCGAGCTTCTCAAGTACGGATTCCTGAGCTTACTTCCCATTAACATCTTCTCAAAATCTATCAAGCAAAGCGGGCAAATCAATGAATGATTTACTGCTACGTCATCCTCACAGCAACAGAGACATGAATCTCTCAAATTCCAATTTACAGACATGAATGTAAGTGAAGGTTTTTGTTCTCAGTTTTTGCTTTCACTTTTTTGAAGGCAAAAAGGTCTTTGGTGCAATTGCAGGAAATGCTTTGAACTTGAAATAGAATAAAATGAAAAAATATATACATAAATAAAGAAGAAATATGGTGGGATAGCTTGCAATGCAGTGCTATATTTCTTAGTCAGCACTTGAGAAATGGATAAAGTGAATTCAAGTAATTATAAGGTGTATAGGTGAACATGACTCAGATCAAATCCTAATTTACAGCACTAACCCGGCCAAGAAGGTGTATGACTTGAGAGGTTGTACAAGTCTGCCAAAACCAGATAGGTCTTTCGAAGAAGTCATGAATTCTAAGAGAAACATGAAATTAAGACTGGATACAAATTTTGATGGTTAGTCAAGTAGGTGATGCTATACATTCACAGTGGACGACCTTATCCACTGGACCATAACACTAAAATTTAAGCATTTAATTAAAGCCCCGCTTCTTCCATTGCTTGTTACAAAGCGCCTCTTACGAGCATCACGGAGACAAACTCAAGCTTCGGTTCCACATGGAGTGGGGAAATTCGACTAGACCAGACCTAAGTGGTGTTTTGACATATGAAAAGAGGTTTTGCCTTTTTAAATTTAGTATTTAAACAAGCTTATAATGCAAAATTTATCCCATCCACTCCTTCGTTTTAATTTTTTAAAACAGCATCTCCGTTTTTCTGTTTCAATTCTATAATTAAACTAATTTAAGGCAGGAACCACAGCTAAATAATACTTTGTGGGTTCACTAGCAGGATTCTACATGCATATATTGCCCTCTGCTGGAAATAAAAATAATGCCACCTCCAGCAAACATGTTGGGCACAGAAATGCCCGAAGATTCTGTGAAGGCGTCTTCATCAGATTTAGGGAAGATTCTGCAATTTATTTCAAATGAGGACTTTTTGATATTTCTTGTAAATTGGGAATAATTCCATTTCCTAGTGTCGCAAAGGGATTGCGGTCCTGAAATCAAAGCGCAGCAATTTCTGTGGTGACAGAATAGCGCAATATTGCGAGAGGGAAATTGTTTTTCTTCCTTAATTAATGTTGTTGTTTTGTTTGGAGGGGTTTTGCATTCGACTTTGAGCTCAGGTCAGATTTCTTATCATAGCGGTTAATCCATGGATGTATTATAAGAACTGGATTCTGAACCGAAAATGGCCGCCCATTCATTTCAATGGAAATTGCTCAGTGGCGCAGCAAGCCGACATGGGTCATAGTTCCGCACGTGCGCTGTGTGATTTTTCGTTCACACATGCGTAGTGTGGGGCTCCTGAACGCGCTGACGTCTGAGGTATCTAGGTACCCGCGCCCGTGGCACTCCCACAAACGTCGTGCGTTCATGACCAATGCTCTCCGGAAATGTGGCTAACTATGTCCATGGCGAAACCCATACAACAGCTCTGCTCCGAACGGGAAAACAGCACTCGGCTTAAATATAGTTCGGAAAAACAATTTATATTCCTAATAGGGATATAAAATGTTGATGAAGTATTTTAATTTACGCAGTGTCTAGAGATACGACAGTTTTATGAGTACGGCTGTCAATTTGAGGGGATTAGGATAAGGATTAGGGATTATGGTTAGGGTTAGAGTTCGGGTTAGGGGTCAGGGTTAGGGTTAGGTTTAGAGTAAGGCTCAGGGTTAGGTTACGGCAGGGTTTGAAATTGGGACTGCCGTACCTCTCTGCATTGAAATGCGTTGGAAAACTGCTGTACCCATAGCAACTGCCTTTTATTTAACAGGCAAAGAAAATAATTCACTATCCCAAACAATGTCAGCAAAACGGTTGACTAGCTACAGTATAAGATTACAATCTCGTTTTCCACACAGTTCAAAGCAAAATGTATTCATAGAAAGTGAAACGCTTCAAGCTTGTAAGCTTGAAGCCTCCTCTATTCTTACTGGATTTATGACGATAACCCAACCGCACAGAGCACTGCCCCTGCTTCGTGAACTGATATGTTTTGTAGTAGATGACGTTGATCAAGGTATATAGCCAATTTTGATATGCAAAATTAGTGTACGACTCCTCAAAGCTCATTAAATCTATTCTTCCTCTATACCTGGAACTGGAGCACATTCCAGCTGACTCGCAGGGTGCACACACCATTCATTAGAATTTGATTTTAATATTTAAAATCGCGATTACATATGCTGCGCATACTCTAGCAATCCTGAGCGTCATCCGGAACATAGCTACTGCCGTTATATGCCATTACCACGTTTATCAGCACTAGAAATGAAACTAAATTTTCTTGACTAAATCGACGCTTTCGTTTTCACAACCCGAATGTTTCTCTGAGTACTCAAACATCAGGGTAAGCCAAAAAGGTGCTGACTTTAATCGATATTAGTGAAATTTGAATATGGAATTATTTTCCTTCCCCTTATACAGGATTAGCAGATTCCTATGTCCGCACATGATCAGCAGCCCAGTTATAAAATATACAAAACCCAAAACCAGTGAAGTTGGCACGTTATGTAAATCGTAGATAAAAACAGAATACAACGATTTGCAAATCCTTATATTCAAGTGACACTGCCAAGGCAACATGTTTAATGTTCAAACTGAGAAACTTTTTTTTTTTGCAAATAATCATTAAATTAGAATTTAAAGGCAGCAACACATTGCAAAAAAGTTGGCACAAGGGCCTTTTTACCCCTGTGTTACATCGCCTTTCCTTTTAACAAAACTCAGTA
Organism: Gymnothorax reevesii; assembly: GCA_029721435.1. NCBI lineage: Eukaryota > Metazoa > Chordata > Actinopteri > Anguilliformes > Muraenidae > Gymnothorax > Gymnothorax reevesii. The sequence goes on along the minus strand of CM056574.1, from coordinate 21,362,949 downwards.
AACGTTTGGGAACTGAGGAGACCAATTTTTGAAGCTTTTCAGGTGGAACTCTTTCCCATTCTTGCTTGATGTACAGCTTAAGTTGTTCAACAGTCCGGGGTCTCCGTTGCCGTATTTTACGCTTCATAATGCGCCACACATTCTCAGTGGGAGACAGGTCTGGACTACAGGCAGGCCAATCTAGTACCCGCACTCTTTTACTACGGAGCCATGCTGTTGTAACACGTGCAGAATGTGGCTTGGCATTGTCTTAATGAAATAAGCAGGGGTGTCGATGAAAAAGACGTTGCTTGGATGGCAACATATGTTGCTCCAAAACCTGTATGTACCTTTCAGCATTAATGGTGCCTTCACATATGTGTAAGTTGCCCACGCCTTGGGCACTAATACACCCCCATACCATCACAGATGCTGGCTTTTGAACTTTGTGCCTATAACAGTCCAGATGGTTCTTTTCCTCTTTGGTCCGGAGGACACGATGTCCACAGTTTCCAAAAACAATTTGAAATTGTTTGGGCCCAGCGAAGCCGGCGGCGTTTGTGGGTGCTGTTGATAAATGGCTTTCGCTTTGCATTGTAGAGTTTTAACTAGCACTTGCAGATGTAGCGACAAACTGTAGTTACTGACAGTGGTTTTCTGAAGTGTTCCTGAGCCCATGTGGTGATGTCCTTCACACACTGATGTCGGTTTTTGATGCAGTACCGCCTGAGGGATCGAAGGTCACGGGCATTCAATGTTGGTTTTTGACCTTGTTGCTTACATGCAGTGATTTCTCCATGTTCTCTGAACCTTTTGACGATATTACGGACCGTAGATGATGAAATCCCTAAATTTCTTGCAATAGATCGTTGAGGAATGTTGTTTTTTAAACTGTTCGACAATCAGCACACGCATTTGTTCACTAAGTGATGACCCTCGCCCCATCCTTGTTTGTGAATGACTGAGCATTTCAGGGAAGCTGCTTTTATGCCCAATCATGGCACCCACCTGTTCCCAAATAGTTCGTTAACCTGTGGGATGTTCCAAATAAGTGTTTGATGAGCATTCCTCAACTCTCTCAGTCTTTTTTGCCACTTGTGCCAGCTTTTTTGAAACATGTTGCAGGCATCAAATTCCAAATGAGCTAATATTTGCAAAAAAGTACAAAGTTTACCTGTTCGAACATTAAGTAACTTGTCTTTGCAGTGTATTCAATTGAATATAGGTTGAAAGGATTTGCAAATCATTGTATTCTGTTTTTATTTATGATTTACACAACGTGCCAACTTCACTGGTTTTGGGTTTTGTACATGAAGTCGATCTTGTTTTCATTCTCATCCGTGTCTTTCTTCTGGGACTTGTATTTTTTCTGCGCAGATGGAGATCAGCTGCATCTGCAGCATCAGGGAATCTCCGCAGCATCACTCCCCTACACTGATGCCACTTACGCACAGTGTGTCGTTCACATCACAGGCTGAACAACAAATACTGCCTGTTTGTGAAGGGCTGTCATGCAAGCTCGGCGCAAGCATAAAATAACATAAACTTCATAGTTTGTATCTTAAAAGTTGTCACAACATCAGGTATGCACATCTGCTATTGTTTTTATAATTAAGAATGAGCATGCAATGGTAAATAAATGATTAGCTGTGTAGTTTTTTGGGCTGAATTTATACCATGCTTAAAGTGCACATGTGGACGTAGTCAATTAGGAAATAAACCTACAGTTTTTTTTTCGAACATGAGGTATTCATCGCAGGATAGATACCTGGAAATTTACATTTGAAACCGAGCTCTTGCGCAAGGTTTCAAATATAAATTTCCAGGTATCTAGCCTACGATAAATACCGAGTGCTCGAATAAAACAAAGTTTATCTCCATTCTACCATGACTCTTGTCACTCTTAGACTGTCTTTTTCAATTGTTCCCTATGGAAAAATGTTCCTTTTGCCCCCCATGGTATCATTTGACCTGCAATATCAGCTTGACCGCTAAGCCCTTGTAGGCGTGCGATTTAGCCCTGGTTCAGTATCCAGTTCTTATGAAACATCCATGGGTAAATCACACTGGGGACTTGCAGCGCCCTGTCGGACATGCGTGTCCAGAAATTACAAGGTTGCAAGGGAAAAAAATTCCTACCCTTGATTTTTTTCCGCGCGTGGGAGCAGTTATGAGCTGCAGCGGTTATGGCGTTCCTCAACGCTTTCTCGTTGGCATTGGGGTAAAAATTTGAACAAACAACCTATTCAGATGATCCTCAGATCAAGGGGCAGAGAAGCAAAGGCATAGGGAGGGAGACAGTTAAGGACAGAGAGAGAGAGAGAGAGAGAGAGGGAGAGAGGGAGAGAGAGCATGTCAGTGTGTTGGGGAGGGGAGGCTCAGCAGATACAAGAGCAAGAGAAAGCATCAGGCACATTACAGCTGGAGCACTTCTCAATGCTATAGCACCTGCCCGGGAGGGAAGCTGTTCTGGTGGGAGAGCAGATAGAGGGAGAGAAATGGGGCAAGACTCGAGAGAGAGAAAAAAGGAGTTTGAAGGGGGAAGAGGGCCTAAATTATGGGTAATAAATTTTCAATTTTTCATATATTTCACACCCACCTGAGTGCCATGTCAATAGGACATTTTCATTCACATTATTATGATTATAATTGTTATAATTACACATGAAGGTAAGAGTGGCCATTCAGAAGAAAGAAGAATGGCAGCACTAAAAATGAAATAAAGTAAAGTAAAATAAAATATAATAAACTAGAGGTACTCTTAAAGTGCAAACCTCCACCACGGCGGCACAGGCGAAATCTTGCTGAGTGAACACGGCTCATAAGAAAACTAAGTTCCATCCCTGATGCGAGACCAGTCAACCAACAAAATTTGAATGACATCAATGTGAGCGAACTTCAGTTGTTCAGTTGTTTAGAAAACGCACCCACAAAATTTCAGACATAACCGTTCATTACTTTTTGAGTCGTCTTCAGAGGTGTATAATCCAGGTTAAGAAAGTAAAAGTTCATCCCAGGATATTGTTCCAGCCACAAAAGATTTGTCAGTTGGCACTATTCTTCAGCTGGGAGGCAAAACTAACAAGTGAAATCTGCTGACAGGAGTTTATGGGTGGAATGAAAACATGGTAGGATTTTTACTTTCTGACCCCTGAATTATACACCTCTGGTAGTCTTATACACAGACAGAAAGACAGACAGACAAACCAACACTGGCAAAAACATTACCTCCTCAGAAGAGGTAATAAAAGCTCCAAACTATTACACTAAAGCCATTGGCCCCAGAGCTAATTATTCTCTGCTTCCTCTGACAGTTACACTGCATGTTAATTTAGCAGCCTTTCCCCTGCTAAAAAAATCCAGCCTAGCAGGGTTTCTATGCTGGTTTGAGCCATTTTCTCCTCATCTATCTAGTCCTTAGTGGGTTACACTTGGTCTGTGGCTGGTCCGTGCTGGTTAATCCGATATAGAATACCTGTGTCAATCTGGTGGACTACTGGTGCACTATTGGATACTCAGCTGGTCAATCAAGGAGATATATCGCAGTGTAAGATTACAGAGTTAAGTGAATAAATTCACAGATTGAAACATGGAACCCTGCCAAAAGTGGAACAAGAACTGAAGTGTGAAAAACTTTTCTTCATTTAATGTGTGAACTTATCTTCCTGACCCAGCAGTACTGCTTGGGGAAATACTCTCTACTACAAGAGTCAGAAAACACAACTAAAACCAGCCTGACCAGGGGTGCGTTTCCCAAAAGTGTAGCTGCTAACTAGGTTAGCAATTTACATACTTCGTTCACTCACAGTCAATCGGTCCAACCATGTAAGTTAGAATCTGTGATTTCGGGAAACGCATCCCAGAGTGTGAGCCGGAATATCATGCTGAGTCCAAAAAGCCCAGCTGCATGTTTGCATTTGTTTTACTTATGCTGGATCGGGGTGTTTGGACAGTGTTGGCGAAGAGCAGTGTTAGTGTTCTGCAGAGAGGCAGTTTGGTTGGACAGGAGTAGATGTTTGGAGTGTCAGTCGGCAGGTGTGTTTGTTGTGCTGCTTGTTGCATCATGCTCGTCCTGTTCACTGACTGGGTTTGATTCAGCCCTGAGCTCTCAACTGGCCGCAGATATAACGCGATTTAGGATAATTAGATGTGCACGGTCATATTGTTCAATGTGCGTTTCTGAGCTTGGGGCGCCGGATGTTTGAAAATTATCTGAGAGGAGGAAATTAATTCCTAGGAAACCATTTAAAAAAGCTTAAATTGTAATAGCTTTGATCTGCGAAGCGTCTTTTTTTCAGTAAACTGCTCTGAAATGCTGTGTTTTGGATAATCTTGACTTTACGGATCATGGATCTCATGGACAAAAAGGCATATAAATGGATTTTTTTTTTTTTTTTAACTGTCTGTTTGTGTAAAGTCTTAAATCTCTGGTGATCGCAGTTGGCAGAAAAAACATGAGGGATTTTTGATGTCAGCATTGTGAAGAAACCAAATTTCATGCCTGTTAATTTGTGCAGGGAACCCTATCCATTTCTATTTGTGCTCCAAATGAAAAATTGACCAAGCTATCAAATGAACAGAGTGCTTTTATATGTGAATTTAATCACTAAATCCATAGGCCAGGGATACACCAGTGCTTGTACACTGGAGCGTGCGTCAGCTGCATCACATGCTTGCCCGGCTCTGACAGAAGACAGCAGAACAGGTAATGACACTGAACATGTGTGTATTGAACAGCACACAGTTCTTACCTGCTTTTTATATTCACAACAGGAGCATATTTGAAATAAATCTAATTTTATCTCAATTACTCTTTTTAAATAAAAATTCAATATTCTGGCAAGCCCGGCTTTATGTTTGTGAGACGCCTATGAAAATAAGAAAGTAAGCACGAACAGGCTATGTTCAGCGATGCAATTAAATTTAATTTTCAATAAAATGTATAACTTAATAGTTGATGGCCAACTTACATTGCCACAGTGTTAAACTCTTAATGGACAATCTTACTAAATCAATTATGTATCCTCAAGCAAAATGTAATTGCTTTGTAATTGCTTTTTGTTGGTGTCTGGAAACCATTTTAGCTCTTAATCATTGAAATAACATATTTCAAAAGTTGAACTTTTGAAGTTTGCCAGATAGCCGGTACAGTAAATTTCTCATTTCCAGCTAATATGAACAAAGCCTGTAAATCACTGGGGCAACACTGGCTGTTTATTTTATTCAGTGCAGGAAGGTTCTTAATGACGGTGCCTCTTGGACTACAATCTAATAATTTAAACATTAAGGGTCAAAGTTTAGACTCATTTAAAATTTCCTAGCAAGGTAAAACACAAGGCAACAAATGAAGACCACAATGGAAAAATGATCAGCCACATCTTCACATTGTGGAGAAATGATGAATTAAAAATTCAAAACAATCTGAGAAACAAGGCACTGAAAAAAATATGCAAACAATATTAAAAAAAATTATAATCAAATATAATATTATCATATATTGTTATTAATATTATAATCATACCTAATATTATAATGTATGTTATACATATTATAATAATATATTATATATAAAGTATACAAAAAATGTAAAATTTGGACTTGTTTTTGGTCTTCAAATGTGCTCTTTGCAACAACTGAACATTCAGGTATTGAGGAGACTGAATGGTCACCACCGGTATGCTCTACACACACTCTGTAGGCCTCAATCCAAGGCTTTGGGAAAATGATCCATGTGGACGTAGAAAATGTGGCGACAAGAAAGCCACTGTCACCAATGAGCACCTCCTCACGAGTGTCACAGCTACACTTCCTCTTCTGATCACCACAGTGTCCTCAGGGCTACCCTGGATGGCTGCCAAATCCAGAGGGACATTGTCCTACTTGGTTGAGTAGAAGCCAGGGCTGTAGTTTGGGGGCTGGAGGCCAGTCTGTTAGCTGTCATCTATGGCTCAGATCAGACTGAGGCCTTCAGAAGCACCTTCTCAGAACAATTTTTACAAGAGTGTTCTTAAAAGAAGTTGTTCTCACCCTCACCACTCGCAGGGAATTGTGTATATTTATCATTCGGCTTTCGAAATGAAACAATCAAGCGCATTGATTTTCTTGTTCTCTTGCTTTCACCTGCAGGTTTTTTAACATGATTGCCAAGTCTGTGGCCAATGCGTCAAGGCAACAGCAACTGTGCCTCTTGTAATACTAATACAAGGTGAAATGAAATATGTAAAAACATTTACTGAGTGTTCAGTACAATTTCAAGTTGTCGCATTTCAGCTGTTATTCATCAAAGGAGGTGAAGAGGAGAATTCTGGGAATGCAGAGAGAATGCTGCTCAATGTTCTGCTTCTCCCAGGAGTTTTTCTGGCCTTTCCCCAGATACGAGGCTCCCTATATCTGTGGGTGTATTAAACTGTAATTATGTCAACTTGATAGATAGCCATAAAGGTGAGTGAGGCATGTTTTTTTTTTTTCCACCTCCGTCACTCCAATATCAGGGCAGCAGGTTGGCACAGTGGGCAGCGCTACTGCCTCACAGTAAGATGATTGTGAGTTTGAATCCAGCCTGGGGTTTTCTGTGTGGAGTTTGCATGTTCTCCTGGTGGGTTTCCACCGGGTACTCCGGTTTCCTTCCACAGTCCAAAGACATGCACATCAGGCTAATTGGAGACACCACATTGCCCACAGGTAGGAGTGTGAGGGTGAATGTTGTGTATGCCCTTTGATGGATTGGTGAGCTGTCCAGGGGTGCGTTTCCCAAAAGCGTAGTAGCTACCTAAGTTAGTAACTTACATAGTTCGTACACTGACAGTCAATGGGTCCAACTATGTAAGTTATCATCTGTGATTTCGGGAAACGCACTCCAGGGTGGGTATCTGCTTTTCCTCATAGGTGGGATAGACTCCAGCACCCCCCAAGACCCTAGTGAGGAAGAAGCGGTTTAGAGAATGGATGGACTCCAATGTTTTGTCAAACACTCCCAGATAATGGCTTTAAATACCTTGGTGCAGGACAAATAGATTCAAGAATTCATTTGTCATTGCTGCCTGTAATTTATTAATGAGTGACTGCATACAGACTGCATGTCATTTGCAATTGTTGTGTTTTTGTTAAATGTTATTCAGTTGTCTGCCTGTTGCTAGCTGTACCACAATTTGCCCTTTGGGATTAATAAAGCTGACCTTGAACCTTAATATTATTATTGAACCTCAATATTTGCATTGACTTTGAATGTTGGCTAATCTGTGCCGCGAAAAATTTGTTTAGTTTCCCATGTAAAAGCAGCTTTATGGATAGTACGCGACAGCTAGAGAGAGCTTCACTCTCACTATCACTCTTGCATATTTAGGACACAAACATTAGCAACAGTAACTTGGCTACGTTAGCCGCTGTACTACAGCCACAATCAACTGGCTGTCATGTCAGGTTGGCTTATGCAGCAAAAGCAACTTACAGCTTCTGTGTCTGTGAGTCACGGACAGTCGCAACCAATACAGTCTTTATCTTCAGATATTTTACAAAGCCTGCATTTGACTATGGCCAGCTGTCCTGCTAGCCACCCATAACACGTTAGCTTCACTTACATTACTTGCTCTTGCATCGTTACTTACAGCTTGTGGCTCCGAATGCTTGATCGATGCAGCTGCTTCAGGTTTGAGAAGCAGCTGAAACGCTTCTCCTGTGTCGAATTATCCTTTATTCATAAAGCTGTCTTTGGTGAAATGCTGAGCACAAGCAGCTAACGTTCCCTTTGGCCCTGGCTGTTTGCTGCCAGCAAACAAAAAAAGCTACCCACTGATTTCTGGTGGCATCCTCTTTTGGAAGAGAAAAGAGTGTTTTTCTTTGCGTCCAAAAGTAAACGGACAAGCAGCTTTGGGAGAGATACTGACAAAACTGCACCTCAAATGATTTGCAGTTTTTCTTTTGTATGTCCAAAAGTGTCGACGCTACTAAGGCATAGTATGCCCGTTGTTAGTGCCTGCTAGAATAGTTTCCGGTGTGGGCAGGTCCTGCGCCGTAATTGGCTCTGGCTAGGTCTGTACTAATTGGACGGCACAACCTGACGTCAGGTTGTGCTCAGATGTCGCGAAGATTTCGGGAGGAGCTGTTCAGAGAGGAAATCACATTCATGAAATCACTTTCTTGGATTACGGCAAAACCCCTGTATCTTATGTTTAGAAACTTTTCAGAGGTTGAGTTTGGACAACTAACATTATAACATTACAAACATGTATTAAAAGAAGGATCAGCATAATAGGTCTCCTTTAAATAAACTCATCTTGCTTCTGAATATTAACTTACTGATGAGGGTGTGCCATTTAGTGTTAGAATATTGTAACTGCATGCATAAATTTGCAGCTCCATGTCCGCTGGTGGACACATCCGCACAAAGATACCCTGCCGAGCAACGTTGTTCTTCTCAAACACGCCAAATCCGCATAATCCCCAAATGATGAATTACATTCATATTTTAATTTGTAACGAGTATCAAAGTGGCCAGTGTCAAAGTAACAAAGTAAAAGTAAAATTTTTATCATTTAAATGTAGTAGAATCAAAGTAAAAGTCCCAGAAAAAAAAAACTCAAGTAAAGTACAAATCCTCAAAATAAAATACAACTAAGGTATTGTAATGAAGTACATGTAGTAGATGTACTTCTTTACTATACACCTCTGCCAGCCAGTTAAAAGAGAAATGTCTCTAGTTTTTAACGAGCAAGCTAATTTGCTATTAACGGCTACACGCAACCAGTTGCATCAAAATGATAAGGATATTTAGGGACTTTCCTAACTTGAGGAAACTTACATTACCGAGACATGCAAACATATGTTTATCACGGCATTTTTTCTCCTCTTCCTCTTTCTTCTCTCTGCTCCTGAAGGATGTGTATTTTTTCTTACATTGTTTAGCTTTCACCCAGCTTGCTCCTTAGATAGGCAGTGCGCACTGCACAGCAGGATGCACAAATCACCGGTGCACCGGAACTTTGACATTTAAAGCGAGAGGCAGTAGGAATCAATTGGCCTACATCAGCAGTACTCTGCTCACATTAAGTTTTGTTTTTGTACGATAAAATAACTTTGATCACAACGGAATCATCACTCACACATACAAAAATAAATTAATAAATAAAAATAATATTAATAAAAAATAATAAATAAATTAATAAATAATAAAAATAATAATAATTAATCAATTAAAAAATATTTTCGTTTATTGCTCTTGGGGGCCCTCTAGTGGTTGCAGCTTATGCCTTGGGCCGGCTCTGCGGAGCACAATTTGGAGCATGAAGTTATTAGCCATTAAGGACAGGGAAAAGTGTAGTTAAAGTGCAGCGAAAAGTGCTCTTTAGTGTAGTGATGTATGCTTCTTTGCACCAAGTAGCTATGTAGATAGACAGGATTAACCATTACAAAAGTCATATAATTATTTGAAATATTCTGTGGGCTCTATAACCGAAAATGTTAATGCATGACATTGCCCAATGTTTTTTCTCCTTCTCTCTTAGAAAAAATGGGAGAGAGAGAGAGAGAGAGAGAGAGAGAGAGAGTCAGTTGTGCAACTGACGTACATCCCATCCTAATAAAAATGTGTGGATTAGGGTGAATGTCTCCGGGGGGAAAATGGTTCTGCGGAGTATGATGATGAAAGATGTTTCACTGCTGAGAGGCAGCTAATGGAGCCAGGAAGACTGTCCAACAAGGCTGAAGAACAAGGACACGCACAAGACAGGAAGGGTAGCAGAGAATATCAGACTGCCAAATCATTAACCATTTCCCAGGAGATCAAGTGAGAAAATTTTCATGATATCAAACTCAACATTCTGACGACAATTCCTTTACTATAAAGAAAAAACATATTTTTTGTGCCGTATCTGAGGAAGAGCTTGTAAAATTCTGACAGAAAAACAACCACAGGTCATTTTAAAGGTGACATATCTTTCTGCAAGAATAAGAACAGATTTCTCACACTGGAAAACTGTACTTCACTTATTTAAATAAAAGTCTAGACAAAATCTGAAATAGTGGCAGTATTTGTGAGGAACTGCAGAGAAGTACAGGTGCATTAACAGCAGCAATAAAAGAAGCTAATGTTTTATGGCTTTTAAAATTATGAGACCCAGTTATCACCATGTGGATCACATAAGGAGCTCAGGATCTAGCCCAGTGAAAATTCAACTTTTATCATAAATGACAAATTAAGTAGGCCCAGAACAATCTAAGGGGCATTTCCATGGTGACTCATGTTACATTCAAAAGCATTTCCGAATTCATATTTTGGCCTGTACCTTGTAAGGATACATTTTAGCACCCCATGATGTGTGTGCTGGAAATAGTTGGTAAAAGCTATAAAAACGTATGAGCAAATATCAATTTGATTTCATAATATAGCTTAAATGAGCACTAATTATAGTGTGTTTCCCGTTAGATGAAAAGGACAACACAAACACATCAAATTCAGTTGCAATTTTCTCCTAAAAGTATACTACACGGAAAATAATCATCACACTCTGTGTTCATGCTACTAAATGCAGTTTTAAAGTGTACGAGAGGGAATTAAAATTTTACAACCGATAAGTAGAGATATTATGTAATGAGCCTGACGGGCGTTACACGTGACTCGTGTTACCAACTTTTAATGTCCCACACAGCTGCATATGAGGACTAGATATACATATTGGTGGTACAATTTTGTTAGCCATGGGCAACAGTACAATTTACAATTACAGCCTCTCAGGGGTTATTGAGAGGGAAGAAAAAATATGGACTCACATTACACCACCATCATCACCCAGTTTCATTGCGAAATCCTGGAAAATCTGGCACAAATAGGGAATTACAGCTATCAAAATACACTTGATCAAGGTTTCAAAATATAAAATCAAAAAAGTTGACAAGAATGCCCCTAAAAACATGATGCAGAGGCCAGGTATTGTTTGAAGCCCAAAATTATTGAAATTCAGTCATTTTAACTCTGAAGATGTGACAAGTGGGATTCTGACACAATTCGGCTGGAAATACTGCATTTAGCATTTGTTCCTTAAAGTATATGATGTTCCACTCTATAAAAATGCAGATTTCCAAAGAATTTTGTGAGAATTTTTGAATGTCTTTGTTCCTGTTTTCACTGAATAAACCTAAGATTTGATAATCACAGTGAAATGTTAGCAGTCAAAATCTGACCTAATCCTGTCATATTTTTGCGTTTTTATATGCCCGTCTCATGCCAGCAGGAAGACGTTAATAGGCCTATGTGTCAGGTCTCAATGGCACTCTATAACCATATACGTATCCTGATTACATTCCGTACAATGTTGATAAAGGAATTCAATCAAATCCTCAGAGAAGTTTGCCCATAGGTATATTAAACTCACTTTTTATTGAACGCTCATGGTACTTGCGCAGTCCTTAACCCGTTCCATCCCAAAGTTTTCCTTGCAATATGACTGCATGTATTTTACTCTTTGGACCTCCCAAACACATAAACTGTATGTGTTTTTTGATCTCATGATGGTTGATTTAAGCTCAAAGTTCCATTTTTTCCCAAAGCCAACAACAACACTTTTATAATTTCTAGAAGTTGAAGTAAACGGGTTAAAGGTGGTTTACTCCCCCAGGAAGAATGTGCAATGCAAGCACATGCAGAAGTATTATAATTTTTTGTTTAATTAATTTTTTGTGCTGACAATGTCACAAAATGATTCATTATCTCCCAACAGGTTTCCAGAAAGGGCCGGTCCTTGTTAATAAGCTCTCATTAGCATAATGATTCATAGCGCACCTCCTTTATGAGCTTGATCTTTGCTGAGCAGGTTAATGGCTCCTATGATAAAACAGATGGGTCCGATGCTGGGAACGTTACGCCAAGATGTGACATTGTGGAAATGCGCACGAAAGGGAGGACAACTGCACTTCTGAACTTATTCACCGATGATAGATGAATAGATACCTTACTCAAGTTTTCATTGCAGATGACTGTCCCTTTCAGGCAAACGTAGACGGCGCAAAGTGATTTCAATTACAGTTGAGACGGACAGGCTTGCCTACCTGCCAGAGACTTTGCATGGAAATAGCTTCAAAGAGGGCTTTGTGAAGAAAGTCACAGGTTAGACAAAGTGAAATCATACAATTTCGATTAATCTCAGCCAGGAAAATGTCTGTTGTGCGAGAATAGAGGGTGAAAGGCTGAAAGCACTGCCACCTGAAGTTACACAATGGCCTTTCTCTTGATCCCAGCGCTTGAAGAATTGATTTGCCTCACGTACAGTAGAGCCTATCGCACAGGCACAAGTCTGAATGCCAATAGGCTAGCCATAGCCTGTGCCAGTCATATTTCACAGAAATGTTTGCATTTATTATCTTTTGCTCGGTTTATTTTAATGTGGCCAATAATGTTGTTTTCACGGTTCACTCACGAAAAAGATCAGATCAGAGGCACACTCAAAAGCACACCAGACGAATGCATTAAATTTGTTTCTGGTGATATTTGACGCCAGGCGTATGATTTGATCAAATTTTGCTCAGGAATAAATTGAGTCGTGCGGTGAGAAGAAAGATTCGATAAATTCATATTTTGCACTTGCATGAACCGGACGGGCGTGACAAACGCAATGGCTGCGATGCAGACCTCCAGACAGATAGTGGCGTGAAATTATGATGCGCTTTTATCACGCACCGACTGGTTTGTCCTTTGCTACACCCCGTATTTGAGTGTTTCTATTAAAGCGGAAGCATCATCAGGACGTCAACAATAGTTAAAATATATCAAGATCTCACAAAAAATGACTGAATACTCTCATGTAAAATCTACAAAACTTGTCCTAAAAGGTTTAAAGAACAAGACGTAAGTTCGAACCGAGATCTCAAGTGAAACGCAGTCAAACAAGCTCGGTAATATGTGAACGTTAGGCTGCTTTTACACGAGACGCGAACGCGTCTTTGCATTGACTTTGAATGTAATCTGTCGTGCGAAATGAATATTCGTTTCGCGTCCAGTGTGAAAGCGGCTTTAGGTAGCTAGCCAGCTAGCACCAGAAACGCTTGCATTAGGCTGAATGTACCTGCGTCTCACATAAAATCAGTTGCCAGCGAAATGGCTCCGGTGATTCGAGGTTTAATAGTTTCTCTCAAGGACCAACTAGCCTTGGTGTCTTTATCTTGGTCTGCAGTCGTTAGATCGCTAATTAGATGACGACCAGCCAACCAGCTTCGCACACAGTATTGGAGGTATTATGATCGACAGCAGCTGGGTTATTTTAACTTGGACAACTCGGGTTAAATAGTTTTTAGATAAATAATTTTTTTTTAAGTGATATTTGAAAAAGCGATTACTTCTGCTACCATGATCAATGACTTGGTTTTTAAGTTCTGATTTTCTTCCATTGACCATAGAAAGAAAAAGAAGCACAAAGATAAGAAAAGAAAGCGAGATGATGAAGAGGATGAAATTGACGTTATTGGTGAGACAATACCTGAACGTTAAAAATATTTTTTAAAACATCCGTAACTTCAACCGTCATATTCGAATATTTTGGGAGCTTTTTGTGTTACAAAGTTTTGATACATAGACCAAGAAGCCACAACATTAAAACCGCTGACAGGTTAAATCTGATTATCATGTTTCAATGACATCTGTTAAGGGTTTGATATTAAAGGCAGCAACGGCCAGTTTTGGAAGTTGATGTGTTCAGTACAGGAAAAATGGCTTGACGACTGCATCAGAGCATCTCCAAACCTGCAGTGCTTTTGAGGGCTTCCCAGTCTGCGGTGGTCATTACCCACGAAATGATGGTCCGAGGAAGGACTACTGGTGAACTGGCAGCAATGTCATGCTAGAAAGGTGTCAAAATACAGGGCATTGCAGGCTGTTGTGTATGGGGCTGTGTAGCCGCAGACTAGCATTGTGACCATGCTGACTCCTGTTCAACACTGAAAGTGACTATAACGGACAGGTGAGGGTCAGAAGCAGACCATGGAGCAGTGGAGTAAGGTGGCCTGGTCTGATGAATCTCCTTTTATTATCCCCCGCCAACACGAAGTGGGAGGGGGATATAGGTTTGACCTCCGTCCGTCCGTCCGAGATAAAGGGGACAGCTTTACTCAGAAACTACTACAGATACAGTAACCAAATTTGGTGTGTAGCTTCAGACCATAAAGGCCTTGATTGAGTTCGAAAATGACAAGTGCACGATTGGCGGGGGATGTTGTAGACCATGTCGACTTGTTTCACCTGGAGCAGAGGTGGCACCAGGATGCATTATGGAGAAAAGGTGAACCAGCAGAGGCAGTGTGGTACTCTGGGCAATATTCTGCTAAGAAATATTGGCATTCATGTGGATGTTACTTCTACACGTACCACCAGCTTAAACAAAGTTCACCTCCTCATTGCTACTGTACTGCTTGATGGCAGTGGTCCCTTTCAGCCGGAAGAGGCACCCTGCCACATTGAAAAATAGCTCAGGAATCGTTTGACAAGGTGTTTAGGATGTTGATACGGCCTGTAAAATGCCCAAACCTCAATCCAGTTGATGATCTGCGGGATGTGCTGGTAAAACAAGTCTGATCAATGGCGGGCCCCGCCTTCCAGCTTACAGGACTTAATGGATCTGCTGCCAACATCTCACTGCCTGATACAACAGGACACCTTTACAGAGGTTTTGGGAAGTCTGTGGCTTGACAGGTCAGAGTTGTTTCTGCAACATTAGGGGTCTACACTATATTAGGCAGGAAGTTTTAATGTTGTGGCTAATCAGTGTTTATGCATGTGGGCAAATCCATGAGCTGTAGCTGGAAGAATCCCTGCACAGCATTAGCATGGATGAGCGAATGGCAATTAAACCCAACTTTGTTTGCATTCTGATGGGATCAATGCTAACCTCCAGTTCATCTCCCCCCCCCCCCCCCTTTTTTTTTCCTTTGCAAGGCCGGTGGTGGGCAGTCCGTAATTTCGGCGAAATTACAGGAACAGTTGCCATTGAGATGCAGAATTGCTCGTTCGTGCATGCTCTGGACACAGGGCTGTTCACTCTGGGCCCACCACACAAAGGTATGGAGGCACACCACTCTTTTTTTCTCAAAGCTCTTTTTAGAATAAGACTTATTTTAGGATATGCGGCACATGTTTTGGTACCTCCTGGTCACTCCAGTGATTCCTGGTCTTCAGCCGTCACAATAGAAAATTTGAAATTGGTCTTAAGATGTTGGTCAGTCATATCTTTGGAAGTGATGGTAAACTGTCAGAATTTTGCATCCAGCTTTCCTGTTGTATTGACAAGTCAATCAAAACTGAATTGATTTGTGACCATAAGGCACCCGTCAAGGACTTTTTTAGGGAAAGGCAGGTGGTGTATCTTGAGAAATGCTCATGAAGGTGATGTCATGTATCCATTTTGGAGCGTTTCACATGAAGTTGGAGGTCGGATATATAATCAATAGAGAGGTGAAGCCTAGTCAAACAAAATTAGGCGTGATGACAGCCTGCGTTTAACATAACATAATTACACTTTTCCTAACATTGCTATTATCTTTGAGGTCTTTCAGTATGATACCACCAGGTAGGGTTCAGAAACTGCTTTCCCCATGAATGGAATGCTTTGCAGCAGTGGTCACAAAGCCTGTAACTGGAGAGCTACCATCCTCTGGGTTTTTGCTCCATTCAGCACAGCTGATTTGGCCATTTAGTGGCTCATTTAATGGGGAGATGAGGTGTGCTTTGCTTTGGTTTGAGTGAAAAGCTTTAGGCTGGTTGCTCTCCAGGAATAGGGCTGAAGACCACTGCCCTATTGTATCACAAGCAGGTGTAGGCCTATTCTGCTGAGTGCACATAGTTAACGTGTGTTATAGCATTAGCCATTTAGCTGAAACTTTAACCGAAAGGAATTTGCCATTGGTTAGACTGTGCTGGGGCCAATCCCGCCAGGAGCAATGTTGGATGAAGGGCCTTAATAATGGGACCAAATGCATTTATCCTAGCATGGCTTCACTTGATCTATAGGTACCAAACTTGGGAGTCAATTGCCCGAGCCCCTGATTCACTCTGCGACCTTTTTTTTGGTGAAATCAGAGATTGGGAAAAGAAATGAATAAACATATTTTCATTTCCAAAAAAAAAATACATGTATATATTTTTTCATTTTTTTTCAAAATAACCAACAGTTGCTGTCATAATTGTAGAACAAACTAATATATAGTTTTTCAAGCACAGCAGTCCTATTAGCTGCGCTTTTAAATTGCCTCCCCCAGAGCTTGCTGTCCAGTCCGTTCCAAATGGCACATCAGCCTGATTGAAATTTTCTTTTTGGAAAGTGGAATTTGCCTGTTTATTTTCCCATTTATAGCTCTTTGTGAATTCCAAAATTTTGGGCATAATCCTGTGACATGAGCTATTATTATAATTATATATTTTTTTACTTCTGACCATTTACTCTGTAACAATATAAAAACCTGGGTACAGTACCTCCAGACTTCTGATTTATACTGCGTGCAAGACTGCAGTTATCGGGTAAGTGGTTCCGGACCATGTTTGGCATACGTCAGCTACGTTCGAGTGGGTTGGGTGGGGGTCAGTGTTTGGACTAAGGTCGTTGGACAGACCTAGATTAGGTCATGTCTGAACAGAGCAGTCCAAGACCATGATGGAAGATGTGCAGAGATTATGTAGTTTGTGGAAAGATGGCCAGGTCACTCCACCAGGGGGGAGCTAGGATAGAGAAACTATATAACCTGGATAAGCAACTGCCAAAACTAGAGAAATCAGTTGGCTTCTGTTGGCAGATAAAAGTACCCTCCATGTTCATAGTGCTTGAATTTACTGTTATAAATTCTATCCTTCATGTCGTGGTTTTCATTTTGAAATATTTTCAAATTATGAGGTACCCCATCCTCCAACAACTGGAGAGAGACGGATTCTTCAGAAAATTTGGCTTTATTGAGGCATATTGATGAAAATGAAGCTGAGTTCTGTTTGCATAAGAACTTACTTTCTGCTTTTCACACCCAATTTTTATACCTTCATCACAGGAAATATCTCCCAAATATGGTCTTTCCGCCGTCTCACGCCACAATGGCCCCGTTTACATGGGTCCAAAAATCCTATTTACAATCAGATTGAAAGGTCAATCAGATTCAAAATGTCTCATATAAACACCTTAGCCAATCTGATTCACCCGGATTCGATTGTATTTCGGATCGGATTGTAAGAGGTCGTCTACGCTGATCGATAATCTGCTCCATGCTCCATGTAAACGACTGAGTGGAGCGGATTGTGTTGATAAAGAGGATTGTTCGGTCCGCGCATGCGCTCCTAGTACGTAAGAGGCTCGTAAGTGAAGTGACGTACGCAGAGTGACGTAATGCGCAGGTAAAAAAAACACAATACAATCGGATTCAGCTGGGGCCATGTCAACGCGGATTGAACGTGGATCTCTTTACTTAAACTTCATGTATACAGATCAAATCAGATTCACTTATTCCGATCGATTTCAATCAGATTGAGGAAAACTACCCATGTAAACGTGGCCAATGGTTCAATAACGTAATGTCAGCTTCTTACTTATTTTTCAATGGTACAATAACGTGATGTCTGAATGTTACTTGTTTTTCTCTTTGCTCATTGGTTGGTATCCTTTCCAAAATAACGACTTCAAGGCTGCTTCATTGTTTAAGAGGAGTTGTGGTGGGGTCACAGGTCATCCCAGGGACAGGCAAACAAAAACCACTGCCAGCTTGCCTTAAAAACTGCAACCAAAAGATAACAACCCTCTTCCAGTGTAATACTGGAGTGTGCATGATAATGATTTCTGATGAATGGTGGTGTATTATGCTGATGACTGAACAGATATTGCCTGAATCAACTGAACCAATGTCAATCAAAGCTACAGAAGCCAACTGCTTATGTCTGCGTGTACTGCTCGTGTGTGTGAACTGCTTGTATGTGTGTTGTGTGTGCATGTGTGTGTGTGTGTGTGTGTGCCTGTGCACGTGTGTGTGTGTGTTACTGCTGCTTGCATAATATGGTCACCAATTATGATTATTGATTATGGTTATTAATTATGGTCATTGATTTACTGATGAATATGATGAGACATATTGAAATGTGATCCTCAACATTCATTTCAGTAGTAGAACTACAGCATTCTTTTGAAGGAGCTCCTCATACAAAAACAAGAGCATAATTATGCCTCAGTTATATTTTATTTATGATGCGTTTTCATAAACACAAATGAACCGGCACTGAAACCTCTTAGGATGCGCAATTTATTTTTCAATTTGTACTTCTTTTGAAAAGGATCATTATTGTGACTCTGCTCAATGAACATAATTTCTGATTCACTGTGTAAGTGAGTTCCAATCATGTTATTACTGAGAATCTTTGCTCTGGGCGATATGCGAAAACAGCCCCTTTGAAGAGTGTAGTATTTCGGCTAAATTACAAAATGAGTGTATTTTCTTTTAAGAGGAGATTAAGCTTGTTTGAATATTCAATGATACGCCATTATTGCAGCATTTATTATGAACTGCAGATGATATAATAGGTCTGATTTCAAATTTTTTCTACTGTTAACTTATCTATTTTTTACTTTATGGAGCCATCCTTCTTCATTCTAACTGTAAATAGACAAAGGAACAAAACAAATAATTTTCCTGCAATCTGACATTGTTGCCTGGGTGAAATTGAATACAGGAATTTTAACGAATCCCTGGAACATAAACGGTGAAGTTTGTACTGTAACATGGCCTTCAAGTGCACAGTTTCCCTTTCCAATAGTGGACTACTCAGAAATGGATTGCAAAGCAATATGGGTTTCGTGGAATGACATGCATTTTTTTTGGGGGGGGGGGGTTGTGCTTTATTAACTGAAAGGACTGACTAGGTGTAATTGTCTCCTGGCTTCATTGTTTTTGCTGACCTGGGCACCATGCTACCACAGCGAGCGAGAGGCATAATTAATTTTCCAACACTATGATGGAAAACCATGCCCAGTGGAAGCTAGTCATCGGTGTAGTAATGCCGGCTCTGGCTGTGCTTTGAGTCATTTCATAATCAGTGTATGGCAGCACGCACTTGTAAAGTTGGGTGAAAAAAAAAACTTAAAATCAAGTTATTGTACAAGCTGTTTGAACTTGGCTGTCCTGGTCATTTTTGCAAATCTCATATTGACTGAGAAGGGATGAGTCTTTGTGACGAAAGGATTTAGCTCCAGTCTTGTTTCATGAATTATTATTTTTGAGCAATATTAGTTTTTTATTTTTGTGGTGGATACCCATCCTCCAGGTGATAATCTTTTCTTCATTCATGTAAATATAATGGAGACACAGAGCGCCTCATCTCTTCTGCTCATGGTGAAGCAGTATCGCAGCATTAAATAAAGCAAAGCCTATCCCGTGTCCTTTCCTCTGCTTGTTAAGTGTGCTTTTAGCAGAGTTGAGTTGGATATTTTTCACCGTGTCTAACCTCTGACAGTTGTGGTAGGATGGAAACGGTGTCTGTCTTGATTTTTAGAGTGATGGTACCATTTCGAAGCATGTTCTATCACTGGTTTCCATCTAGAAGTGTTACTGTAAATTAGAATGCAGTCTTCTTCAGCATTTTGGGGTGCAGATTGGGGTATTTCACGGTCTTTCAGGTGGCAGGTCCATATTATTGGTGAGGAAATGGCCACCAGAGGTGGGTGGTGAGCTGGCAATAGGGGAGGCTCAAAACAATCCCTTAAAATTAATGATTGGTCACAACCTGTTTTCAATCATTCATTTAGATTACCATTACAGAAACTCCGAAAACTCAACATCATGAGATGTGGCCAGTTTTCATTTATAACGCATACCTGTCAACTCTCACGCGTTCGGTGTGAGTTTAACTGGCATATTTACGTTCCTCTGCTGTGGTCAGCAATTATTCAATCAACGCGTATTTAAGACATTCTCATGCGGAATTGAAGTCCTTTTGCACTGGAGGGGTTGGAAGCAAAGGAATTGCATGAAAACATTTCAAATTGAACATTTCAATTTCGCAATGCATGCGAAATGCATGCATTGCTTTCAATCCCCGAATAAAGAAAGGCGTGAGAAGTCTGAAGTCATAATCGGTATACATTATAAATGATAACTGGCCACATCTGATAATGATGAGAGTTTTTGGAGTTTCTGTAATGGTAATTTAAATGAATGATTGAAAACAGATCGAGACCAATCATTCATTTTAAGGGATTGTTTTGAGCCTCCCCTGTCGCCAGTTCACCAGCCGCCACTGATGCCCACATACCATTATCCTCCTTTGGGCAGTTGTTCAGTGAATGCCTTAGCTTTGTAATGGGATATTTGTGCCTGGCATGATCTTGTCGGTGTTGAAAATGAAAATGAATACCATGTTGATGTATTGAGGCTGCGTGTTTATGCTTAGCTCCCACCCACTCCCTGCTGCCTTTCGAGCTGATCACTCTCCTCTCTGTGGAGTTTGGGGCAAAGAGACATCATCATGTGGCTTAATGCAGCTTTTGGCACTATAAGCTAAGCTAGAATAGAGCCCACTTAGCATTTCTCTGCCCAGCTATTCGCTTCTTCCAAGCGGTTAATACATTGTACTCCTGGCCTCTGCCGAGTTGTAGTGGTGGCATAAAATGTGGAGTATTATTTCACGCACCTTTTTAATTGCATGTGTGCTCAAGCACAGAATGTGAGCTGTGTTTTCATTGCACACAAGCAAGTATTAGTTGCTTATTTGTCTTTTGCAGTTTTCACCGTGGGAAACCACAACCCCGAATCAGAAGAAGTTGAGACAATATATGAAATGAAAATTTAAACTAAAGCTTGGATTTTCAAAAAACTTATCTTTGACCTGTATTACTTTGAAAAGAGCAGCGCAATATTTGATGTTTCATCCCGTAAATTATATTGATTTTTTTAAAAATTAAACACTTATTTTGATTTTGATTCTTGCAGCATATCGCAAAACTAGTTGGGACTGTGAAGTATTTGCCACTTCATAATGTTGCCATTCCTTTTCACAACACTTAAGAAAGGTTTACGTACTAAAGACACATAGTGATTTAGTGTTTCAAATGTAATTTTGTCTCATTCTTCCTGTGCCGCATGTTTTTTTACTGGGAACATGCCAGGACAACAGGCATACCAGTCCAGCACCTGCGCCCTTCTTTTACACAGCCATGCTTTGGTAATGTGCGCCGAATTCTGTTTTATGTTGTCTTGTTGTAATATACACGGTGTCCCTGGAAGAGATGTCATCTTGAAGACTGCTTATGTTGCTCCAAAATCTCAGCGCACTTTTCAACATTTATGCTGCCTTCTCCGAAATGCTAGTAATCTTTGCCAAGGGCACTGACACGACCCCGTGCCATGACAGACTACGGCTTGGGCAGTCGGATGTTCCTTTCCTGCTTTGGTTCACACTGCGTCTATTTTGTCCAAAAATACCTGAAATATTGATCTTTATGAGCAGGATGCATATTACCACTGTGTGATGGTCTATCCCAGATGCCTCAGAGCCCAGAGAAGTCGGAGGCGCTGCTGTACACTGTTAATACAATGCATCCCTTTCGTTCAGTAAACCTTATTACTGGCATTTGTTGATGATATAATGTATTGAAGTGCTTGACGAAAGTAATCATGAGTCCATGTGTTATATCACTCAAAGATAAATGATGGTTTAGATGCAGTGCCCTCTGAACAGAAATCATGGGTGTCACGCCAAGGGTTGCGCCCTTGCCCTTTATGCAAAGAAATTCCTCCAGATTCCTTGAATGTTTTGATTGTTATGTTCTGTAGATGCTGAAGTATTCAAATCCCATCCCATGTTTCTGTGTGGATTATTGATTTCGAACAGTTCTATGATTTTCTCACACACTTGTGGACAAATTTGCGATCCTTGCAAATCTCCTGGGTGCTGCTTTTGCTCTAAATCATGATCACCATCACTTGCTGACATGAGTAGTTTTAAATCACCTCAATATTCAATTTTTTTCCTACCTCATTACTCATCTGAAATTACCCCTGTCCCAAATTTTTCCCACGTGCACAAACTATCAACTCTCACTCATGGATTTTTGGCAGGGACACTTCGTACGGACGTTAAGTGGGATACGCCCATTGCATGCTGTGTGTCTGCGCAATTTTTGCTTGTTTTGGAATGCGCTGCAGGCCTCAATGGCAGGAATGGATGAAAATTTACAAATAAATTTACTGACCAGACAAAACGTCAAGCTAAAAATGTGTTTCAGTGTGCTTTTTCTGAGTCGGCGGTTGTATTTGGGTCGGCTGCCGGTCATGCAGTATGTAGGGTAGCCTATGCGATGTGGGTGTTTTCAAAGAGACTGAGGATAATGCTTCCTCTCTTGATTACAGCTGTCAGGTCCTTAGTAGCCACAGCAATTTTCGACCTCAACATGGTGTGGTCTCCGTAAGATGGACCCTTCTGCCAAATTTTTATCAGCAACCCAGGCTTTCTCATGAGGTTTGCCAGCTCAGCACGGACCAACCCTGGTCTTGCTTCGCTGCATTAGGCATGAAAACACTGCGAAGAATTTTGTTTGATGAAAATTATACACATCATAAAAAAACGTGATTTTAAATTCTTTTAAAAGATACTGATTCTGTCTGGGACCTGCTGAGAAGTGACCATTACACAGTGACTACGGCTTTAAATGGTGTCAGCTGAAGGATTTCTTAAGATGGCACAAATGAACTAGTGTTCCACCACCTCCGTTTGACTGAAGAATTTTGCATGTTAATGCTAACGATTTTTGAGTGTTTTCTCTCATGCATAAAAGAACAGCTCTTGCACTTAAAAAGCCTGGTATTTATGACAGCTGGGATTAGCATTAGGATAGTGTTTCTTCATCACGACTGCTCAGTTTAAATAGCTAATTTTTGGAGCTGTCATTTTTCATACTTCTCTCTTGTTATTACATGAAAACTCATTCACTACCCATTGACTCTCCCGTTATGTTTATTGTAACTGGCAGCGATGCTCTTTTTTGCTCCAGTATGAAGTGCCATCTGATGGACTTTTCGCATAGTGGCACTATTTTAGATGAAATTTGATCGAAATGGGCTGGTCGCTTGAGGTAGGCAGTCATGCATTCAGCAGAGGTGCACAATTTTACATTTCTTTTTTTGAACCAAATTAGCACTTCAGGCTAACTGTCGGCTGGCACTTCGTATCTTTGCCGGCTCGCATAGCGGGATATTACCAGATAAGAGCCCCGTGGCGGGGGAGGGTAGTTATGAGCAAGCCTTGGAGTGATTATTCCAGTAATGAAAATCTGAGATTCATTTTCAGGCATGAAAGGGCAATGATGCTGCTCACATTTCAGGCAAATAAAAAATTGATTTTTTTGTGTGTGTGTGTGTGTTGCCAGTGTTCTTCATTTTGAGTCTGGCATTTAATAAAGAGATTATGAACATGGAAAAAAGATTAAAAAATTTGGAAGTGTCTGAAGTCTCCATAGTGAGCATTTTTCAAAACATTTGAACAGAATGGGCAAAAGTAAATGTGCACACAAAATGTCTTTGCGTGTTACTTCTCAGGGCAGGTCAGGTTGAATCTGTCCATTATGTGTTTTGCGTTAATGCAGTTGTGCAGTAATGCAGACAAATGTGGGAGAGAGGGCTAGTCGGTGACTTTCGGTTTACATGGGCTATGATGAAATCTATGGGATTTGCTCTGACTTTTTCAGATGATGACGGCCCAGATCCTCCGGAGCAGTTTACTGCCATCAAGCTGTCAGATAGCAGGTGAGTGCCATCTGGTGGCAGTGAGGGGAATTACTTTTTAGTAAGTCCAAGATATAAGTCAAGGCTGCCCAGTCTTATTCATGGACAGCTTCCATCCTAGTGGTTTTCATTATGCCTTCACCACACACAGTGGGCAGGAGGCTACTGCTTTGTGGTTGTGCATCCTGGTGCACGTGTCACGTCATCCGTCACAAATATCTTTTCTCCATTATATGTATTGAGGAGATTTTCACCAAATCAGATATGGTAGCTCCCCACTGAGGGTAGCTGATCTGATTAGGTTTTTAAGGTCATTAGATCAAAGGTTCAGGTCACTTTAGGTCAGTTTTATCTGGGGGCTGAACTTCAACGCCGTTTAGCTCGTAAGAAGCTGCGGCGGGCAGAGGCATAACAATCTACATTTTTCGTAGAGTTGTATCTTGTTTCAAACCTAATTTGGTGCAGTCGACTCCACTTATCTCAGAGCTCAATGAGATCTTTAGCTGTTTAATGAGGGGTGCTTTATTAGGGAGGCTTGAAAACATGCAAGATGGTGGACCTGCATGAACAGGGCTGGGCAGCCCTGACGCAAGCCGTCAAACCTAACCTTCACCCCACACCTTGCAGGATAGCCCTGAAATCAGGGTACGGGAAGTACCTGGGGATCAACTCAGTGGGCACGGTGGTGGGCCGATCCGACGCCATCGGCTCCCGGGAACAGTGGGAACCCGTGTTTCAGGAGGTGAGTCCGTGAGTTCCGAATACATGGGAACATTTCAAAGCTAGCAAGCGGAATTATGTCTGGCTACATCCCCCTTATATTTTGGGATGGTCTTGGATGAAGCTGCGTTTTTGACAAAATTAAGATGTTTTGGGGAATCTCCATGTAAAATTGATTGTAGCCTTGTTCTTGGCTTTGTCTGCGTCTTTAAATCTGGCTCTTACTTCAGTTCACAGAATGTCTGTGTATTGTCTTTGTAATGCAGTTGAGAAAGCATGCAAGTACATTTCTGTACGCAAACCCCCATGGGATATGTTAATGCTTAAAGGATATGACGCTCAATCCGTGAGTTGTAAAACCAGGTCGTCTCGTACGACTCCGAGCGTAAAGCCGAACGAACAGCTGTTGTCTTAAGACAGCCCTCCTCTGCTGCCTTTTTAATCCTGGCTGCGTGAAAAACTGCCTTCATTCATGCAAGAACTTCTTTGAAAAAAAAGCACCTATTGTTCTTTTTACGGTGTGGTTGTAGGGTGATTGCGGTTATTCATCAGCCCGTGAAACTTAATTAGCGGCTTCAGCACTAACTCTATTATGCGTCAGTGCCATCCTGGGCCATGTCGCTGAGCCAAACGAGAGTGTTTTATATGATTCTGTATTATTTGAGGAAACATTTTGGCTCTTTATGCCCCGTATGTGTTTGGTGTAATGGCTTATAATGGGTTATTGCTGGTGAAATGGAGAGGGTTTGTGAGCTGAGGACACTGAATGCCTCCCCTGGGCCTGCTTCCTCTCACTGCAGGGTAAGATGGCCCTGCTGGCTGCCAACAGCTGCTTCATCTCCTACAGCGAGAGCGGGGACATCGTCGCCACCAGCAAGACAGCCGGCGGAGAGGAGATGGTGAAGGTGATGCTTGTTCATTAGGCCCCTCTCCCCGATGCAAAAAGTTCATTACGCGTCATGGACTAAGGGCGGAGTGTAGGTGGAGCCTATTCAAATTAATTATGAGTAAAGCTAGATTACGTTCTGTTATGAAACTCCGTTTCCATTTGTCTCTTAAGGAGTGTAACTATTTAGTAAAATATATGTAGTAAACAAGTATTTTTTACTCAAAAAAAGGTGTGTGTGTATATATGTATATATATATGCATCCATATGATATGTACATTCACACACACGGACATGTCTGCAGATTCCATGTGCTGTAATCTTGCCTCTTGCTGCATCGCTGGCAGCCACTGTGGCCTGAAATGCTACTCTGTCCGTGTTTGGCAGCGCTAGTTTAACTTTAGATTTTCAAGTCAGTCTCCTGTGTAGTTATCCACACTAAAGATTTTTAGCATTTTGAAAATGGCAGTGTATTTATTATGTTGCCATATTTCTATGACTGCAATGATTTTCCTTGTAAAAGCAGACAGATTTTCTGCTTGTGGCATCTGTGTCCTCACTGGTCGACTGAAACTATTAGAAGAGTTTTGCTCCCTGTTGGAGCAGTTCCTGAGTGTCTCTAGTGCCGTCCACAACCTCGGAATCAGAGTAAATTTCAATTTCTCTCCCCCCCCCGAACAGATCAGGACCTGTGCCGAGAGAGAGGTCAAGAAAAACGATGACATCGCCGACGAAGACCGGGGAAACGTGAAGACCTGCGAAATAAACTACGTGTGCGTATACATTACATGCCTGCTGCAATTTTTTAGATTCTTTAAATGAATACTCATCTGATCATTAACCATGTGCCACATGGAGACAGTACCTTTCCATTTTTCATTGTTGTCCTGGTAAAAAATATCTTGGTGTTGAATTTAAACTGTAATATAAGTGAATGATAACTGAATATGCTGAGATTAGGGGGTTAGGCATGTCTCTTATCACTTCGACTGTCAGAAATTTATTATTTTTTTGTATGTAATTATACTTCAAGATTTCAAAAGTCACAGAAAAGACAAACTTTTCCATTTTGGAAAGCAGACAGACTGCCTTTTCTTTTTAAATATTTCAATGTGTGAATTCCGTCAAAGTTTCCAAATGCAGCACTTTGTCGTCAAGGTGATATTCATATTTTTGATTACTGGACATCTAAATGGCACCCTGCCCGTCGTCTGCGAACATCTGACAGCCACTTTGAAAGCTGGAACTTCGTGAAAGCGGTGTTGAAGGGTGTGGGGAGATGGACTGGGATGTGCGTATGGCAAGGGCTTTTCAGTGTGTCATTGGCACATCCTTTATATTATGCCTTTTTTGCGAGCCATTTATGGATCATTTAAGTCCAGACATGGTAATGACTGCTCTATCGGTCTCAGACACGGCGAAATGACTCCCTGTCGCTTTGGGTGATGATGATGATGGCTGTGCTCACGCCGTGTTCCTTTTTTGAGCACCTTTTTCATTCTCTAAAAGCTCACAACTTAAGAGGGCTGACCCGTTCTTTTTAGGCATAGCAGTGGGGCTGAACCCGAGCCAGTGCATCTGGCACTCATACGGTCCTTCGGAAAAATTCAGCTTTCCCTACGAGAACAGACATGAGTAAGGCATTGGACGTCATTTAGAGCGATAGGTACAGAAAAAATGTGTTCTTCTTTTGTTCTGTAGATTCTGAACTCAGAAGAACAAACTTGACATGAAAAAGGTGAAATTAATTGTATTCTGCGCATGTGCGAAATTCCAAGTAGTTCGTGAATAATTAAGCAAAAACTGAATGCAGTTTAGCTTACCAGTGGTGCTATGAATTTGGATATTTCATACCATAAGCTGCTTTACGTTTTTTTGAATGTACGCAATATTTTAGAATGGAATCCACACACATTTTTATGAATTAGGCACGCCGAGTCTCCCTTCCAGACTCCCCCCCCCCGATACTTACGGTTATTCTGTGATCTGTCTTGCCACGGATCCAAAACCATCCAAACGGCTGGAACTGATGCCATCCAATTTTTTTTTCTTTTCACTTTTTATTCCCCGCTAGCTAAGAGCTGCAGGGGATAATGTTGTGATGATGCCTGTCTGTCTGTCCGTCTGTCTCAGAGTACCTTTGTCCAGTAAATGACTCTTCTCACATTTTTTGAAGGGAATCTTTCAAAACGTAGTGGAAGTTGGTAATTGGAGTATTATATTATCACTCCACATGAATACATTTTAACTGAGTTACCCACCTAGATTGAAGGGGCTTTATACTGCACACACTAATGGGGGTGAGTCTGCAGGCAGGGGATACTGCGCTCTTGGAGTATTGTTGCTTTTTCATGTTATGTTCCCCAAAAAAAGATGCTCGTCAAGAGCATTGATTAATGTACAGTGAAATCTGCCTACTTGCTTCTTTCTTTCCCCAAGCATGGTTTTGTGATTTGCAGAAAGAAGTTCCAGAGTTTTCAGGACCGCAGGTTGAGAGTGAATGAGGAAGACAGCGAGACACTGAAGAAGGCCAGGGTTGATGGGAAATTTCACGAGGCTCTATTAGATCGGTACGTGATGCCCTGTGTTTAAATTACTCCACTTTATCATCCTCTATGGTGATGGGCAGAAATTTGGCAACAGGGTGACACATGATTGATCAGTCAGGGATAGACGGTTTCATACGATTAAACCCCCCCACCCTCCCCAATCCTCTCATAATATGGTGACTTATCTGGACAAATGAAGACTGGATCTCAATCTCGACTCGGTGCTTCATTTGTTATCCCACAGCATATGTACTCATGCACTCAGTTGACTGAAGTTGAGGCAGGAAGCAGGATTTACTTTACAGCACTGGTCCCCTACATCAGTCCCTGGGGTCCACTGTGTATGCTAGCATTTGTTCTAACCTCAATTCCAATTATTGGATTTTAACGAGCTTCGGCTTAAGGGGCTAAATTACTGCTTTAAACATGAAATGCATTTAATTAAGACAAATTGGCAGCTTGTTAAACTCTAGCAATTACAATTGTGGTCGGAACAATAACCTTCATACGCTGTGGGCCCCCAGGACTGCCATTAGGGACTACTGCTTTAGATGACACTATTGCTATTCAACACTCCCAAATTGACTGGCATAGTGATGAGTGGACAAGCTGAGTGATGGAACGCAATCTTCCAAATTTGATGGAAAAAAATAAAACAACAGTAGATAAACTTAGACCATGAAATATGTTGTCTTTTTACAATTCTCAGTTTATTTAAGATTGAGAATTACATCTGTAATGCGAATAGAAGCCACTAGATGGCCTTTCTTATTTTAAGCCCAGACTGGAGCTAGGTTTGGGCATGTCTGGGACAAGTCCTAGATAATAAAAAAAAAGAGGTCTAAATGTGGGAGGGGTCTGCAAAAGGGTATATAAGGAGGAAAATTGAGAGAGTAAAGTATTAGGAGAAATTGCAAGCAGAAGGATACATTTGACCAGACCTGTCACTCTTTTCAAGACCTGTGTAGCTTTTTGTGGATTTTTGCCTGTGTTGAAGCATTTTCCTCACCGGAAACATCACCAAGCAACCCAACAAAAGGGACTGTAAATATTTTTTTTTGTTGTATATATCAATCTTGGTTAGTAGAGTAGATAGTAGATTAGTTAAAAGTGTTTGTTAAATTAAATGTGTTTAAGTTTTAAAATTTTGCCTGTCATCCTTTGCTGTCATAAATGTCATAACAAATTGGGGCCATAACACATCAAATTACTGCTTTTTTATTTTCATTTTCCTTAATGTCTCAACCTCTTTGAAGTTGTACTGTATTTGTAAAGAAGGCTGGTGGGGTTTCCTTGAAAATTCACCTTGAAAACTCAGTTGGTTGTTTTCTGTAAATAACATTTTGCATTTTTTTTGTCCACAGGAGATCCAAGATGAAGGCTGACCGATACTGCAAATAAGGAGGGGGGGAAAGGCCATTCTGTCAAGGGTTTATGTCATCCGACAGAGCTGTGTCTTTTTATACTATTAAATATTGATATTAAAAAAATGCTTTGGTTCTCATTTCTGATGCACATTTTCTTTTCTACAATTGAACAAATTATATAGATTTGCCCAGTTAAATGATTAACCATATTGTTTTTTACGTTATAAAGATATGATTTGAGTGTAATCAAAGTAGTTTTGTCCACATTTGAAAAAAATATATAATAAATTTTTCTTCCGGGGATTTGTTTACTGAGCAACATTCATTTGCATATTGTGACAGAGAAGCTGTCCACTTTAATTTTACATTTGGCAGTCATTTCTGGAAACTGCAGTTTGATAGTGTCACCAAACATGAAATTGAACTGCTATAATGTTTCTAGTGTCAGCAGGATGTTTAACTCAGTTTAAGGATCAAATGTTTAGAAAGAAGGTAAAATCAAGAGGCAGGTGTAAACTCTAAATAACAGAGTGCTTGTGACGGCTGAATGCATTGGGGGAGTCATTTTTATACACTACCCTGCCAAAAAAAGCCACCACCTGGATTTAACTAAGCAAATGGGTGAAAGCCTTCCATTTGAAAATTTGCTGCAGTGATTAATATGTTTCAGCTGGCAATAAGTTATTTAACCCTGACTGATGCGGTGAGTAGCGTCTCATTTCTTGGACAACCATGCTGGATGGTCGTGGAGAACGTGTTATGCTGTTTAAGAAGGGCTAAATACAGTACTGGGGAATATACTATGAAGCAAGTTCAACATAGACAGGCTTTATTAGATTGAGCCGGTTCAACAAACCCTGAACTCTCAATCAGAGATAATTAGTATCACAACGGTGGTTGCAATCTTTCTTTGTTAACCTCCGCTTTCTGCTTTTAACGCCGTGAGCGCTCTCAATGAAAGGGCGTTCCAAGCGTCAATTTACTGTATTTCCCATCATAAAATGACCGATCGCGTGCTGAGTGTTTCTCCGAGGAAGCTATCCCTGATCCAGAATCAGGAAGATTGCGGGACGTCTCCCCCTGCAGCTCCAGGGGGCGCTTCCTCTGGCTTCGTGGGAGACGTAGATGAAGGTATAGGCTGCATCCAAATATCTACACTTCTCCGTACTTGCAGACTCGCGGACTTTGCGGGTGCGTTCACGGGGAAGTCTGGGAGTGCTGAGGGCTGTCCAAATCCACAATTGATCCAGTCCACAAGGGGCCTCAAGCGGACTTTTGGCGGACTTCCAGAGAGTCCGCTTGGGGTGCAGACTTCAGCAGATTTCACTAGTGTAATTACCCACAATACATTGCAATACGGACGTGACGCTTTAATTTTTATCCCTCCGGCATATAATGTGGGAGCTATAGCTATCGCTCTGTTCGCCCATCTATCTGTCTGTCTGTCTGTCCGTCTGTTAACATTCTTTTGTCCAGAGCATAACTTGAAAACCGTTCAGTATTTCTTCACGAAATTTCATATGCAGGTCAGGTGTCATATGTAGATTTCTTGAGCAGTTAATCCATGAATGTGGGGGTCCTGTTTACCATGGTGTAGCATCCCCTCTTCTTTTTAACACGGGGGAGGCGTCTGGGCATTGAGGAGACAAGTTTCTTGAGTTTAGCCATTGGAATTTGATCCCACTCTTGTTTAAATCAGTTTTCCAACTGCTGGAGAGTTTTTGGTCTCCTTTGACGGACTTTTCCTTAAATTGAGCGCCAAATGTTCTCAATCGGTGAAAGATCGGGACTGCAGGCTGGTCAGTTTAGCGCACAGACTCTTTTACTATGAAACCATGCTGTTGTAATAGCCACAGTATGTGGTTTTGCATTGTCCTACTGAAATAAAGAGGGCTCTCCTGGAATAGATGTCGTTGGAGGGAAGCATATGTTGCTCTAAAACCATTATAAACCTTTCAGCATTCATGGTGCTTTTTACAACATGCAAGTGTCCCACAACATATGCACTAATGCATCCCCATACCATCAGAAATGCTGGGTTTAGAACTGAACGCTGGTAACAGGAGGGGTGGTCTTTCTCCTCTTTAGCCCGGAGGACACGACGCCCATGATTTCCAACAAGAATGTCAAATTTGGACTCGTCTGACCACAGGATACTTTGCCACTTTGCTACAGTCCATTTTAAATGAGCACTGGCCCACAGAACATGGCGGCCCTTCTGGATCATGTTCAACAATGGCTTCCTTTTTGCATGATAGGTTTAGGTGGCATCTGTGGATGGCACGGCGGACTGTGTTTCAGACAGTGGCTTCTTGAAGTATTTCTGGGCCCATTTAGTAATGTCAATGACAGAATCATGCCAGTGAGTGATGCAGTTGCATCTGAGGGCCCGAAGATCACGGGCATCCAGTAAAGGTCTTCGGCCTTGTCCCTTATGCAGAGATTTTTCCATTTTCTCGGAACATTTTGATGATGTTATGCACTGTCGATGATGAGACCTTCAAAGCCTTTGGAATTTGACGTTGATCAAAATGAAAAAGATAGCCCTTACACTGCTACAAAAAAGAAAGAGGCATAAAAATGCAAAAAATGGCTATAATAAACCCATGTGAAAAAAGAGAATAAATAAAAAGTGCACAAAGAAAAATAATTGTTTCGGCTTAAACAGCCATCCTCAGCCCTGCCAACTGGTGTTTCCACAATGCTCCCAGGTTGGAGAGCCTCTGGCCATCTTTTCTTCTGAGAGACTCAGCCTCTCTAAGACATCCCTTTTATATAGCCAATCATGTTACACACCTGATGCCAGTTAACTTATTCTCTATTATATTAATTGCTTTTTCAGCCCTTTTTTGCCTGTGTCCCAACTTTATTGAGACCTGTTGCAGCCAGAAAAATTGAAATGAACTCATTTTATGGATAAAAATGGAAAATGTCTCAGTTTCAACATTTGAAATGTTATCCATGTTCTATTGTAAATAACATATTGGCTCATGTGACCTGAAAGTCATTGCATTTTGATTTTATTCACAATTTACACTTTGTCCCAACTATTTCAGAATTGGGGTTGTATTAATCTTAGATTGAAATACTCCTTAAATTCATTTAAAATACCATAATCCTGAATAAAATCGACAAAATGCAAGAAGGAATCCACAATCAAACTGTTGGTATATAATGTTTATTGTAAAATACAATGTTGCATCAAGTGAACGTTATTTTATTTTAAAAAAATCATCAAGTGAACATTATATTCAGTGACCTTGACAATAATTCAAAACCTGATGCCACTTGCACGTCAATATACATACCACAGAGTGAATCCCAACAGTTTTCATATTAATGATATTGACTACCCGGCTTGTCTTTTTAAAAGAACTACTTGTTCATTTCATTTCGGCGGGAATTCCCGGGAAATGCTCCACGTCCTGGCATGGGAAATATCGGTAGTGTGATAGACATACATTCTCCACATTTTAAGACCAAATTCAGGTAGTGTACAGGAGGGGGTCACAAGACTGGTTTTCTGGTAACATATTGATGCCATGCCCCATAGTCCAAATCCCTTATCCCGCCTTCGTGCTATAGGCCCCTGCTCCCGACCAGGTTAAATTCGCAAAGTAAATTACCATGGTAATCTAGCCAAGTTAAAAGAGAGGTATCTTCGTAACATTGAAAAGCCTAGGTTTAGGCTCGACATACCTCACTAACCCACTTATCTTGCTTCGTCGTATACCCTCCAAGAGTCAGTTACACCACTGAAGGACTGAAACAAAAACACAAAAGAAGCAGTCGTCATAAATGAAGCCGCACTTGCTTATTTGTCAGCTGATTTTACATTCCAAACTGCTCTTTGCCACACTGCTACCTTTAACACACAAAGGCACTTCCCATAATTGAAAGTCTGAAGATTCTGATGACCTTTCCAACCCTTGCATTTATCTCAATTTAGAAACAAACTAGCATTGCTCCGAATGCCAATAAACACGGCTGTTCATTCTAAAACAAGCTGCTAAGACGCATAAAGACTACACCACCATACGAAATCCCTCGTTTTATTAAAGACTGGTAATAAAAGAGTACAGTAGCGCAAACAAATGACACGGACTAACACTACATCCGCTTCTAAAATAACTACATCAAATCATGCGTTTTCTTTTCACTTCCGTATTTACTTTGAGAGCAGACCATATAATCATGCTAGAGAAGGGGGAGGTCGTGGTAGATAAAATTGACAATTATTCAGCAAACTGGAACACAAACGTTATTGTCGACTCAAACCCATTTATAACACGGCTTTATGTCCAAAAACTGTATATTAATGAAATAAATTCATAAAATTGGAAAACAGGATAGGCAACAAGTCAGACAGTGTCCCCTCCCTTTTGAACGAGGTGCATTCCGCTGCTGTTGAAAGTCACGAGCGAAGTGATGTTTGGAGTTTGATACTTCCTTGTATGCTGCATGTCGATCCAGTGGTTGCTTTTATTTAACAGACAAAATGGACCGCGGACCGATAAGTTTCCTCGTCTTCGTTTGTGCGCTTTTATCCACCCAGTTTGTGCCTGCGGTACGTCAGAAAAGGTTGCTTCTGTTTCAGTTTGGCTAATAATGCTAGCAAGTACGCAGGTGTGATTACTTCGGTTTTCCTGATGGTCCATTGGCCACTCGAACTTGTATAACGGCTAGTGGTCGGGGCGAGTTGTTTTGATTGCTTGTTTGCGGGGAAACTAAAAGTTTCATTCTCCGTTGCTAACTGAGGTCATGTATAACCTTGTCTTGACAAGTGAACGATTAAGCTAATTTTCTCCTTACATAAGTTGTAAAATGTTTCTTAACTTAGTAATTATTTTGTTTTACCACTTGGCAACCTACTGTTACTTCACCTGGTATCTGTAATATCCTTCTTGTTCACAGAACACTGAGGAGTGTCGCACTGGCATGTATCCACCAAATGGTCCAACGTAAGTTCTCTTTTTTTTTCTCATTGTTTGCTAATGGCTTTTGCGAATAAATTTTAATCTTATGACACAGTGGGGTAGGGCTGATCTGCAGAAAATATTCCGCTGAAAATTCGCTTACTAATTCTTTTTTTCATCAGCTCAGCTAGATATTGATAGATATACATCACAATGATAACTGGTGAAAATTTACAGTATATTAATAAAGAAATTATGATGGAAAGTATGGATGGTTGTAGTTTTTCAGCAGAATGTTTTCAGCAGATTAGCCCTACCCAGCACAGCTGTCTCCTGCCACACTTGTCTTGTACTGACCCCAATAACATCAATTACGGAACGTTTATGTACGACAGGCAAAACACACAAGCAGTAATCAGAGGTGGACAATCCAGGTTCAGAAAGTAAAAGTCCTTTCCAGTATTTAGTTCCAACCTCCTGGATTTGCGAAATAAAACAGCCTTCAGACCAGAGGTTGGATTAGTCAAGAAAATCAGCTGGTTGAGTTTAGTTTGAGTTTAATTTATTTGCACAAGGTTAGAGATAAAATATTACACAGAAAAATTTCAGAATAAGATCATCTGTGCAGGAGAGAAAAGAAGCCCAAAAGGCTTATACCAAGTCCTCCCCTTCAAGTCAACAAAATATTAAAACACCAGGAATCAATAGATCAAAAAAAAAAAAACAAACAAAAAAAAAAAAACAAGAACACACAAGCAAAAAAGTCAAACATCATAAATGGAACAAAAAAGAAAGGAAAAGGAGAACTAATGAAAATAAAAGAATAGACAAAAACCTAAATGCATTAACTTAACCGCAAATTAATTACATAGACTATAAAAACATACAAGTCTAACTGTAGAGAAGATACATTTTTTTGTAAAATGTCTTTTGAAAGATGTCATGGAGGAGGACAACCTCAAGGCATATCTTTGTAGATTCCAAGGACGAGGACCTCTAAATTAATAAACATTTGATGACTGGCAGTTTGACAATAAGGTAAACGGAAGTCTTTCGGGCGCTTCGATGAGTAGGAATGAATGTCTGATGATAAAAGAAAAAAGTCATGAAATGCAACTGGAAGGTCTTGCTTGAGATGTAAGAATGTAAACAAAAACGCACGTTAAAAGGTAATTTACAGAGTTAATTGACAAAACGTCACATTTTTGAACAGCAGTGTGGATGGTTCTTGGCAGGTCGCTGCCCAAACAATATTACACTGACTAATATGAGGATAGATTAGACTGTAATACAATGATAAATATGCTGAGGGATGGATCAGGGAACTGACTTTTCTCAATATTTCAATCATTTTCATTGACTTTTTGCAAATGAGATCATGATTTTTCCAGGACAGTCTTTCATCTACAAAAACTCCAAGGAATTGAGAGACTTGAGACATTTGTGTCATTCATGAATATTTTTGCTTCATCTGAATATTTTTTTTTATTTTTGTTGCAAAATATCATAAAATTGGATTTTTGAATATTGACAGTAAATTTGTTCATCTGTAACCATTTGTAAAATTAAAGACATTCCATTGTTTGCCTCTGCTGGGTTAGGGCTGTGAAATCATGACTGGCGATAAGATTTGTGCCATAGGCAAAAAAAAAAAATGGGGAGAAAATCATTGCAAACCTTGGGCAAGTCATTAATGTAAATAAAAAAATAATAGTGGGCTGAGAATAGAGCCGTGGGGTAATCCACAAAGTAACTAATATATCTGAACTGCAGCCATTTATGGAAACAAACTTCTCTGTTGTTTAATTAGTTAGCCATTTGAGTGCAACATCCTGTAATCCATATTTACTAAGTTTAGAAATAAGAATGCTGTGATTTACTCTATCAAATGCTTGATGGGTGGAAGTAAAACATGGTGGGACTTTTACTTTCTGACCCCTGGAACGTCCACCTCTGGCTGTCATTGTGTAACAAGCAGTTGTAGTGTCTGTGACCGCAGTTGTGTTGAACCGGGAAGGAAACAGTCGATTTTGTCATCGTGTTAAAGTGTAACGCGTGTGACGAACTGTCCAGTACAATCATGTCTCCGTTTTGGTCAGTTTCAAAGGCGCTGTCTCATGGTACACAGTAGACC
Organism: Gymnothorax reevesii; assembly: GCA_029721435.1. Taxonomy (NCBI): domain Eukaryota; kingdom Metazoa; phylum Chordata; class Actinopteri; order Anguilliformes; family Muraenidae; genus Gymnothorax; species Gymnothorax reevesii. Next base: position 21,326,679 of record CM056574.1, on the reverse strand, counting down.
TAAATTTGCCCCCCAGCAAACGATGGACTGGCATAATTACTGAGAAGAAGGCAGATGTAAGTGATTTATTTCTCTTTAAACTTTGGTGCGAATTTGTTGATATTTCCCTAATCGTAATGTGATTTGTTTGACATTATATAGGATCCCCATGAATGATAACTACGTGCTGTGTGATTGATTTTAATTGACCACTAGATTTTACCCTGACATTGATTTAATATTTAAATTTGTGTTTTCTTAATTTTACGTATTTTCTTTACATGCAGGGTGAGTAATGTGAAGGAGGAAGCTTAGATGTCAATCCCTGTCCATCACTGACTATGCTTTGTCTCGTTTAGCTGGTATCTATGATCGAGGCCATCAAAGACTTGGCGGACACCTTTGTTCCCAGTGGGAAACTAATCGATGTTGTGGATAAATATTTGGTGAGCGCTCCATTTCATCATTCATTTCTTGGTCCTTCAAGGAATTTTCTGTTCTTACATTCCATTCATTTCTTTTCCATAAAGTATATGTTCCTGCATATCACTCATAAAAGTATATTTTGTGCAAAATTGAATTCCAGTTATGTTAGCCATCTTGTTCCTAAGTTCAAAACTGACTTTTTCATATTGTAGACCCTTTGTGGTAGAAGCTGGAAACTGAATGGTCTGTTTAAAGATGATCCACAAATGACTGTTTGAACGATGAATTTGCTGCCAAACTGAGCCCCGATTGTTACTCTTGGAGCCTCATTGGAGTCCCCTGTCTGGTGCCATTTGTAGTCTTGCAGAGCTCCTGGTCATATACCCTGTCCCACTCGAACGTCCGTGATTTTGGCTGTGGCCTTGAACTTTTCTGACTGAGGCCTGTTGGGTGAACTTGCAAAGACAAAGCATCTCATTGTTTCTTTTACGATTGTGTTCACCCAGCCTCTGATCGTGAGCACGCTGCCCTACCCCTTCAATGAGGAAATTAAAGGAATTGCCCAGGATTCTGGTGTTCCGCTTGGTAATGCTGCATTCTCAACTACATGACCACTAGCTTTCCTATAAACCTGTGAAAGCGAGGATTTTGCTTGATGCTGCATTCTCCCCGTCTCTAATAGGAGAGGTTGTCCTCTTCAATATATTCTATGAGGTATTCACGGTGTGCACATCGTTGGTTGCTGAGGATGCAAATGGTGAGCTGTTACTACATTGTCAAATCTCATCTGAGGTAAAACGTGCTGCTCAATAGAATTATGAATTATATGTGGAGTTCGACCTCTCGACTAGTTGTTTCAGTATTTGGTAGAGTTCATTGTTGCACATAACCAACATTAAGGAAATGAACCTTATTTGTATTGCTGAGTGTCCTGTCTGAATGTGGATGTCAGATTGTCATTCTGCAGTCCATGTTCATTAAAATGTGACGGGGCCAAAATCATATTTGCATTTAAAAATCCATGTTAAACGATCTAAACATGCTTCTTTGAACTCGCCTTATCATTTTACAGCTGGAATACTTGGTAGAGGAACCCTTTTTTTGTTTTGAACTGGAAACTATAGCAATTTCCCTCCCTTTCCTCTTTAGGCAACCTGTTCCATGGGCGGAATTTAGACTTTGGGTTGTTCATGGGGTAAGCAGCATCCATCTTGTAGACTGTAATTTGTAGTCTTGATTTGGTGCAAAACTGATTCTGCCAGTTGGCTGTTCAATGAGATCTGTAGCTGTTCAAAACACTGCTCTGCTCATAGGATGAAATTAAAACCTATAGGACTGTAACTATTAAATATAAAGAATTGGGCTGTATCAGTTAGGAGAAGGGTTCATTTATTTATGACCAATGAGTAAAAATAATTCTTGCAACCTTCCTCTGCAATTAACACACTTATTGAACTGCATCTAAATGTGGTAGTCAGGCCGATAGTCAGAACTGTAGTTAATTTGGTTTAGTACCAGTAAGGCTTGTTCTGATTGCTACAGGTGGGACTTGAAGAACAGGTCCTGGACAATAACAGAGAAGCTGAGACCACTGGTGGTGAATGTGGACTTTGTACGAAACAACCGGACTGTCTTCAAATCCACCAACTTTGCAGGATACGTGGGGATGTTGACTGGTATCAAGCCGGTAAGGACTACCTCCTGTAGTCTTGAGCCATCTGTTCAGAATTTAACTGTGTATGTGTGTGGATTATTTGCATCATCTGGGTCATGTTTTATTCTGGATCACTGGGTCATGCGTTGGAAACATTGCAGGCTGTGCTTAAAAATGTCATACCGGCTGTAGAGTTGTAGGGAACATTGATATGGTACATTTACCTTGCCTTGTGTTCTGATACATTACACTTACCCTTCTGTTCTACTACATTACATTTCTATCCCTTCTGTTCAAGCACATTAACCATTACTTTGTCTCACAGCGCACTTTCACTCTTACCATGAACGAGCGATTCAGCCTCGATGGAGGGTACATTGGTGAGCTTTGCTGTTATTCTCCATATCCTAATCAATCTTCTGGAATACTCCACAAACATGGAAATAATATATACTTTTTTTTTTTCAAAGCCATTCCTCTACTGAAAAAACCTATTAACCCTTTTCCTCCTATGACTGCCATATTTATTTATTTATTTATTTTTGTAAAAATGAAAGTACTCTGGAGTCATAAGATTTTTTTTTTCTGTTCTCTTGATAGATTTTTCTTCTATGGTTAGGTGCAAGTCCTATTACTTTGTGCCGTAATGTTGTTTAGCTTAATTGTTGTTTTTTGTGAACAGAGCTTTTTGTGAGGGTAATAAAAATTAGCTGACTGGCTGGAACTGCCATAGGTACATATTTCAATCCTTGGAAGCAAAGGGTTAAAGCACAAATACATTGAAAGAAATCCTAAAGGGGTGTGACGGGTACAAGGGGCATTTCTGGCTTGTTCTGTTGGACTCGTATGTGAACATGGCAGAAATGTCTTCATAGGGGCGATGTTAGGAGAAGTACTGTCTTCCCGCAGGTATCCTGGAGTGGATTCTGGGACAGAGGGACGGGATGTGGATGAGCTTCCTCACACGGTCGGTGTTGGAGAACGCCACCAGGTACCCCCCCGTACCATCACACCAAAACTCATGCGGCTCAGTCCTGAAACATGCAATGCTGCATCCCTATCACACTCTACAACACGGTCATTTTTTTTTTTTTTTTTTTTTTTTTTTTCATTTAACCATCCGAGATGTGAAAAAAAGATGCAAAGCTCCTGTGTTTTTTTTTTTTTTTTTTTGTCTTCTCATTTCATATGAATAATTCCCCATCACTAATATTGGGGGGAGGAGGCGGTGGCGGCGGCAGCAGTCAGGCAACCTGTTAAAGGTTAACTGATGTTGTCCATCTTTGCAGCATCCAAACTATAATTGACTGGAAATGCAGTGAGTTATGTAGCGTGCATCTATAGCAGGGGTCAATAGGCTCAGTCTTACCCAGAGGGGGCCGGTGTTGGTACAGGCTTTCATTCCAGCCAAGCAGTAACACAGCTGATTCTACAAATCAAGGTATTTCAGCTAAGACTCCTAAGGGTTAATTGGTAGAATCAGGGGAGTTGCTGATTGGCTGGAATGAATGCCTGTATCTACACTGGCCCTTTGTAGGATAAGATTGAGGACCCCTGATCTATAGCTTTGTTTCTGCTTGGCTGCCAGCTGAGTGCCAGTGAATGGGGGAATAGATTGCCATCTTTTCAGATACACTTAGCAGTGATGGCCACACCCTGCCTTTCTCTCTCTGTTTGTCTCCATACCTGCAGCTATGAGGACGCCAAAATCCAGCTGGCCCAAACTAAGCTTCTGGCCCCGGCTTACTTCATCCTGGGGGGGAACCAGACCGGGCAGGGCTGTGTGATCACCCGCTCCAGAGTGCTGAGCCTGGACGTCTGGGAGTGAGTTCTGTCGTGTGAAAGTCATAAATTATGGAACATCATGCTAAAACTGTGCAGTGATTTTGTTTTTTTTTTTGTTTGTTTTTTTTTAACCCTCCATTCTGGTACTGAATCCTGATTGGCCAGCAATCTAACCCCACGTGATTGAGTTTTATTGGCCGTAGAGAGACGTGCCTTTCAGTCATTTTTTTTCAGGAAAGTCCTGGATGTAGCCATTCACTCTAATGTGGCAATATCTAAAAACCTGACCCATCTTAGCAATTAAAAAAACATTCTGACCAGAACTCATTAATCATGAGACCAAAGCATTAGTCTATATTCGAATGGGCCCACTTTTTTGGGGAAGTCACCACAGCGCCTCTGTACATTTAAGGCTCGACCGAAAGCTGGGCAGGTGGTACGTGCTGGAGACTAACTATGACCACTGGAAAGAGCCCTTCTTCCTGGACGACCGGCGGACCCCAGCGATGAAGTGCATGAACCAGACCACACAGGCGGTTAGTACCTGGGGGAGGGTGATTTGTATTCATTTGAGTTGCTGCAAGAAGCGGCTGCACAAATCCGTTTCCTGCTGGGCTTTGTCTAGCTGGAGTGATTTGTTCTACTCTAGGGGGTCTGAACCCTGTTATTAAAAAGCCACAGGGTGCACGAATGGCTTTTAACCTCATAATGAGCAGCTAATTCCAACCTAAATCGCCCAGGTGAGGCAAATCAAGAGCATAATCAACAAATATTATGCTCAGAGACCGAGAGCACCGACACATTGAGTTAGGGGCATATGAAGAGGGGAAGCATCACCAAAGGGGAGATTAGAGTACGGCACATGCTCTGTACAGACGCAGATGAGCTGCTGGAGTTCTACAGATGGCACAGGAGTGGTGAGGAAAATCTTGCTCTGCCATAAGAATAAAGGAAGAAAACATTAACGGGCAATATGTTCAATCTCCAAATGTGACAACGGCTTCAGATTGGATTTTTTTTAAATTGTCCAAATAACTGCGATTGTTAGGTTTGTTTTAAATTGCACATCTCAAATGTAGAAATGGCCACCGTGGTCGTGTTCATTTGCGAGGAAAGTGCTGTGATGTGATGTGATGTGATTCTGAGTTCATGTGGCGCATTAAGCGGCTGTTTTGTGTATTTGTTTATTTGTGCTTACAACAAGTTTATCTATTCTAGCAAATGTTCATGAGCAGTTATTCAAAATGTTCTCTGTGTCATCTTAAGCATTTCTTACACGGTGTAATTTAAGCCGATGAAATTGAGTTAGAAAAAAAGTTCCAAATTTGGATTATTGCCATCATTATGAAGTATTTTTTTTTTGATAAATTTAGCCAGTCAGTGATGGTTGTCATTTCCCATTTCTTAATCCTTACAGGCCACGTATTGGTTTTGATGATTTCATAAGCCAAAATAATTTTATTGGTAATCAGGAGAACTTGAATGGGAACAGCTTGAGAGTAATCATTGGTTAAAAGGTGAGGTTACAAAGGGCAACGGTACCTCTGACGTGCCACACCTGAAGTATGGCCTTGGTGATGCTACCTCTATACCTTACCGGCCCAGGACTGGAGGTGGAGCACCAACTCTAAATCCAGTACTCGTGCCCAGGAACCCCCTGTTATCGTTAGGCTGATCAGTGGTGGGAAAAAACGACCATGAATACACTCCTTTGCTCCAGGGAGTTGCACATTGTACAGTGGGGTGCAAAAATTTGGGCACCCCTGGTTTAAATGTCTGTTACAATTAATCTCCGTTATTGAAGGCACACCTGAACACTAAATGCTACCAAGTTGAACGTGATGCATTTGATCACATTTTAAAACAAGAATAATTTTGTTGAACTTTTTAAAGTTAATAATGTTAAAACATATAATAATAAAAAAGTTTATTATAATAAAATAATAAAACAAGGAAAAAGGCCTTGTGCAAAATTTTGGAAACCTTGTCAGCTAGTACTTTGTAACTCCTCCTTGGGCAGCTGTAACAGCTTGCGAACGCTTCCTGTAGCCACCTGAGAGTCTTTCAATTCTTGACTTCGGAATTTTTTCCCATTCCTCCTGACAAAACACCTGTAGCTCGGCCTTCTTGCGTGCACGGCATTTTGAGGTCTCCCCACAGATTTCCAATAATCGAGTCTGGGGAATGTGATGGCCATTCCAAAACCTTCATCCATCTTTCCTGGAGGTACTTCATGGTGGATTTTGAGATGTGCTTCACGTCTCTTCAACTTCAATTTCAGGACTGAGCGTTCAGGACATTTTCAGGAAATTAGCCTCCAAAATGTCTTGAAATTTGGTGGAATCCATTCTTCCTTACACCCGCACAATATTGCCTGTGCCCCCAGCTGCTACACAACCCCAAAGCATAATGGATGCGCTGCCATGCTTAGCAGTTGGCAGCATGTCTGAAGGGTGAGTGCAAGGGGTAATGTTTTTGGTTTGGTTTGTGTGTCTGTTAGTTTTGCCGCTAGAGCATTAACAAATGGCTAGATTCACCCCAAATTTGGTATAGGGATTGCCACTGACCCAGAATAGATCCCTATTGAATTTCGTAAGAGTGGGTGAAAGTATGTGCAAGGTCCAGGGCTTGTTGTGCCTGGCACCACTTGTTCCATTTATTTTCTATTTTCTTATGATGTTTCTGACAGTAGAAATGGGTAGTTTGAAATGTTGCAAGAGGTTTTTTTTTTTTTTTTTGTAGTCCCCTCGTAGGTGGAAGTAAATTATCTTGACTTTGACATCCTTGGACAACTGTTTAGAGGAACACATGGTTTTTAACACCTGACACCACAGTCGGATACTTTAGACGACATTGGAGTTACCTCAGAATGTTTAGTTCAACCCTGGAATTATATTCACCTGACTTGATGAAGCCCAAACGAGTAAATCACCTGGGTCTGGGCCTTGGTAACCTTCTTAAGAAAATGATTACGAAGAATAATCCATAAGGGTTCCTGCACTTTTGCACGGGGCCATTTTCCCTTTAGTATCATTTCAAAATCAGAAAAATAAAAAGGAACCTTGATTTTTACAATAGCATAAAGGTGTCATTTTTAACTTTGTAGCACTTGATGTTCAGGTTTGCTTTCAATCACTTGGAGATAAATTGTAACACATTTAAACCAGGGGTGCCCAAATTTTTTTTGCACCCCACTGCACTTCCTCATCTTCACTGTGCATTTAAATCAATCAGGTGCTGCTCTGAAAGCTGAAACTCTGGATGTTGGGCCAGACTAACTGTATAGACTTAGCACTGACCTTATTGGGGCCCTGGTGCATTTAGCAGGAAGGTTCAATTCCACCTTTTATGGTTTGCTCTCAAATGTTACAAATTTTCCATTAATTTTTAACTTAATGCTGAATACTCCTATACACTGGTGGTTATAGGTTTAATTTTGGCAGTTCCTTGCACATGTGGCATGGTCACAGGCCAGATCTGCCCCACCAAGGCAAAAGAAGTGAATCCATCGACAGTCATTGAGAAAAAATGCAAAAGTTTGTTTTTGCTTCTGCTCTGCACAAAGGATACCCACTTGCATGTGCCAAATCTCAGTAACTAGGGCGAATTTCGTCAGGATCATGCTTCAAATAAATTGAGTACCACTAGTAAGTGTATGTCAAAATCTCGGATTGAATTTTGACAAAAAATGAATTTACTTCCTTTTGCCATGGTGGGGCAGAGCTGTTGTGAAAGAATTGAATATCTGCTATCCTCCAACTGCCCTTAATCTGTAAAAATTCCTTTTCACTCCACAGAACATTTCGATTAAAACCATCTATAATGTTCTTTCCACAAAGCCTGTCCTTAACAAGGTGAGTAGCAGTCCCAAAATTGGAAGTTTTGCTTGTGTGCTCTGATATTGTAGTTAATTGACACTGGTAATCTGTTCTTATGCAGTTGACTACGTACACCACCCTGATGGACGTGTCGCAGGGCAGATTGGAGTCCTACATCCGAGACTGCCCCAGCCCCTGCGCGCCCTGGTGAATGGTTTCACTCCTAAATGGAGCCCCGCAGCACTGACAAAGGATGAAATGACTTTTGCACATACACAATACTACTGTAGTTCAGGGGAATATGCAATTGCTTTTCTGAGGCTGATGTGAAAACAGTGCTTGGTGTACTCCTTGAATACCTTCATCACTCCAGTGCAACCCCTAACAGTCTCTGAAGATCGGCTCTTTTAACTCATTTGAACATCAACTTTCTTTCTCATGGACAACATTGTTTATTGGTCAGTTGTCCAATTGGAAATTGCTCGAGTGGATGTGCGAAGAGGAGTAAAATTTGGATTGTATTTTCAACTTCCCTGCGTGCTCAGGATATACTGAAAAATATGGTTGAATAGATTCAAAGGAAAATCAATGAGGTATTGGACTGGGTAGACACTGGGCTTTGGACTGATGTCCCCTGAGGTCTGCTAAACCTGGTTGCTTGGAGATGATTCAGAAAATAATGGAATCTTATTGTAAAAATGGGGCACCAGCAACCTGTCAATTTATATTCTGTAAAATGGCAGTGTGAATTGAAACAAAGTCCACACAAAATGAACTGGGGAAAAAAAACCTCATCAGTCAAAGGAGCAAAACACACATTTTCATGAATTCATATTACTGCCGATTGAAGCAGACGGGGTCTTAATCACGCAGGAAAAGCGTTAACCGAATACCAGTTTGTGAAAACCTGGCTTGTTTCTTGGGATCCATTTCAAGGTGACTGAATACAGCCATCTGAAGAGCTTTATCCTTTACTAGCATGCACAGTGTACCTCCTGTATACCTCAACAGGTGAAAGTTGTGTATAATATCCTTGAGCTGTTTCTATATTGAATTTGCAGCTGCACATCACAAATATTTTTGAATGGCGTGGTGTTAGATGTTTGGAAAACAATGAGAACAACACAATCTGAGAGTATGGATGCATGTTATGTAAAGACCTGCAATTTGGTGAACTAAATGAGAGCTTGAACCTTAATGTTCTGCAGACATGTTTTCAAATAACACATGGCAGTTCAATAAAATACTGACCCAACGAATGTCTTCCAGTTATAATTTATATTATGTGTCATTATATAAACACAATTTACTTTGTGGGGTGGGGCCTGGGTTTTCAAGGGGGGAAAAAGTGAAGGGAATGAGCTGAAACTTTAATTGATAACATGGGGCTTAACAAAAAATTTTCTGGAAATGGTGAGTTAGAGAATTGCACATGACTTCGGTCTCATCCATGTAATGCCCAATTTACTTTCTCTCCCCCAAAGAAAAATGTTGCAGTTTCTTCGACACACCGTTTTAAAAAGGGGTGAGCAGGTAGAATACATTTTTCTTTTGCATTCAGTTTGAAGACTCGAGACCTTCCTCATTTGTAATCAGTGCAGCAGTTTTATGGCTCTTAGATATGATGCGGTTTGTTCAAAGCCCAACAAAGTAAAAGGTGTTCGGCGAAATAAAATGGGGGGGACAGATTTTCAGTCTCTCTCACACACCTGGGCACTTTTCTTACATCCCAGCTCATGACAAATCTGACACTACCTGAGGGCCTGGGAAGGGAAGAGGGAAAAAAAATGCTCCTCATTACATCACACACACGGGAGTTCAGCCAAACTGAACATTTAGTGCAATGTTGGATAAATCAGTCTGGCACGTTGGCTCAGCGCTGTAGCTAGCATGCATGCAGTACGTTTCCATAACCATTATTTAACACTAGTTTGTTAGCTAACGAGAAGGTAGCAACTCCGATGTCTGTGAACTAGAACTGTCGCTAGTTGAATCATGAATGTCAGCGAGTCACTGACTGAGAAGCAGAGCGATGGAGTCAGCTCGGTGTTAACGAAACGGGAATTACCATTAAGCTGTCAACAGAAATCATGATTGTTTTTTATTAAATTGTGTGATTCAGTCATGTGATACAGAATCTTATACTCTTAGTCATGTCATTTGAGAGTTATGAAACAGGTTTTCTGAACTTTAATATGACACGCCCACTTGTGAGAGCTTTAAATCATTGCTCTTAACTTCAACTCTCAGAACCAGAAGTCTCAAGCTTACATGAGAGTTTGCACTCAATGGTCAACCTGAACTCCGCAAAAGCATTATAAAAACAGACAGCAAATAAATAAAGGCACATTTTTTGAAGGCAAAAAAAGTCAATAAGGTAATTTATTTAAAACTTCCATATTAACGTTTTTAATTTCAACACAAAAAGAACAAACTTCAGCCATGGTAATGAGAACATGCCCGAAATCCACAATAAAATAGACAAACTAAAAAAAGCAGGCAGGATAGCGCAAACTGCCATGAATGCGAGAGGATACGAAACCCAGTTTTGAGCATCCCAACCGGAGGACAAGTTATGCAACTGGGCCTTCTGCCGTTAAAATGAGGAATCAATTACAGCTGTATATCTCAAATGCAACTGCAGTCATTCATCAGGTTAAGCGCTAGGAGTCAAGAGAAATGTAGTGCAGCTGAACTTCTGCAATGAAACTGGCGCAGTCCTGAGTGCAGTCTCCTAGTGCTTTCGAAGCAGAAAACTTTATGGACATCAGCTGACAAGCCTACAGTGTCACATTTTTAAAAAGGCTCCGGTGTTTTCCAGGAAGCAAGCAGACTGCTTTTGGACAGTGGGCTGCATTCGTCTATTGCGAAAATCGTAAAACAAGCAATACAACAAGCGAATAACACTTCTGTGATGTTCTTGCCTCAGGATGTCTACAATAGACAGGCATAGTGGGGCTCTTACGCAGGTTAATCAGTCATTTACAATTAATTTGATCTTCAGTGTAGTGATGATTTCTTCTAAGTGCCAACACACAGCTAACTATATTCACTGAACTCATGTATTGTCCCGTTTGATGGTCATTAAATTGAAAAGGGTGGACAGTCGGTTAGACCCCAAGGTAACCGGAGCCTTGGTCATCACAAAGCTGAGGGAGGTCTTCATGCGCTCTGGGCACCAATCGTTTCTACCGAAGAAAAATGAGGAAAAACCACAAATTAACTTAATACTCTCTGGCAAAATTAAATTAAAGATAATAGTGTATCTAGAATGCCCAAGAACCCTTAGCAGCATACAGGCAGTTATTCGTTAAAGCGCCATTTTAACTCCACTGCAGTAAACTTAGCTGAGAATGAAAAATAACACCTGTCTGAGAACATATTTTAATGCTGAGCTAAGGGAGAACTATGCAAATGTTAACGTCTACCAAAAAGGTGGAATAACAGAAAATTCTGATTATTGGATCAGTCACCTGGCTCTCTGAGAGCCTGGGAGTTTCCGACAAGTCCGGTCAGCCCTTCGATGCTCCCGTTGATGATCTCTGCAGAGAGGTTGTTATTCTGCTGCTCTTCAGAGATCCTCTTCCGCAGCTCAACCTTCCGTCCCAAAGCAGAAGAAGCTGGTTATTTCAAGCCATTTAGCCATTTCAAACCATTTTTAATTTAAAAAAAATCTTTCCTTTGTGACATCACAGGAGGGAGGGATTACTCAGAATAATGAAGGAACTGATCAACTGGGTGGCTAAATGTGATGAGTCCTTGCTTCAGGGTGACCACTTCACCATGTGATGTCACAAATTACAAATTCTGAAATGGCTCATAATGACTCATTGCTGTGCACCTGGCAATGTCAGGGGACCTCTGATTGTTCAATTAACTCACCTCACTAGGCTTTCTTGGGTTTAAAGCGGGAGGTGAAAAATAAATCCAGCACAACCTGCGGCAAGACCAGGGTCGGCCAGACGTGGCGCACAGCTTGTAAAAATAAACAAGCCCCTCAGGGCCCTGAAGGCCCAAGACCTGCTCTTTCTCCACCCTCCCTTTAACTGAGAGTCAGGTGGAAAGACTATCTGGCCAATCAGCTAAACTATTTGCTTGTCCAGCTACCCAAGGTGGAGAGGAAACCCAGGCGTTAGATCTGGATTTAAAGCCACATTTATTAATGGCTGACCTATTTATAGCAGAAGTTCAGGGATTTCCAGAATCAAATTTGATGAACATTTAACCCTCTATTAACCAGCATAGCACATCTGCTACATTAAGTAAAAGGGTTAACAGCCTGGACACCCTGTTGGTTTTGTTTCTTATTGCCAAATTAATATTTGAGAATAACTTGAATGGTCCGTCACTTCAATTTCTTCATTAGCATAATTACCCAGTGTAGCAGATTTGCTACAATTTGGAAAGGTGGGCCAAATGTGTCGAAAAAATTTTTTGTCTACTTTTTTTCAAATAGTGGCCCAAAATAAACATTTTTGCACAAGGAAATAATTTTAAAACAATTTAAATTGGGTTTGGTAAATAGAGGGTTAAAGGTTTTCAGCCCATGAATCTGCTCAAAATATGGTGGGTTAAAAAAAAATTAACATATTGCCAGATGGTTTTAAGCAACAGCCTCACATGATTCCCATCCCCCGCAATTGCTCAAGCTTTCCAAGGCAATAAAAGATCTGTAAATCAAGCAGGAAAATAATGAAAGTAAATGTAAAAATGTCCATGTGTGTGGACCCAAGAGAACCCAACCAAATATATCTGCCAAAGTATGAGAGGAACATTTCTCACAGCGAAAAAAATAAATAGTATGGTTAGACTGCTTTTATGTGGCATTAACCTAGAGTAGATGAGTCACCTTGGATGTATGCATTGAGAGGAGTGGGCAGCGTTACATGTTAACCGTGTTCAATGCGCACCTCACACAGAGCAGAGAGCTGCAGGGGTGCGCCATCCACTCTCACAAAATCATCTTCATCCGACTTCTGGCTGAAAGTTCCAGAGCCAACCTCCTGCAAAAGCAGACAATCGATGCGGTTTCCACCCCCCGGTGCTTAAAATGTGCTTAAATATTTCAGGCCACCCTTAGATGAATTCACTGAAACACATTAACATGAGTCAATACAATAAATATGACAAAACACCAGCACATTCATAATGAAAGACTAGGGAATGGATTTTCGCTCATTCCTGGGGCGCTGTAGTTTGTCAGGAAAATAGAGATCACTTTAAAAATACATTTAAAAAAAAAATTACGGCTGCTTTTATTGAACAACCGTACTGAATTTAAAATGGACCACCAAATCACAGTCCAACCAAGCGAATAGCAGACCAGCAGTACCCACCAAGGTTATGTTTTTGCCAGCGTTACTTTGTCTGACAGTCTGTTTGTGCACAAGATAACTCAAAAAGTAATGAACGGATATCTCTGAAATTTTGTGGGTGGGTTGCTATTGCATCTGGGATAGATCTTATTGATTTTGACTGCGGTCCGTCAAACAATACAAATTTTATGTTGCAGACACCTTAAATTTCTGATGAGCCACGTTCACTCCGCAGGATTTCGACTGCGCTGCCTTGGCGGAGGTCTGCACTCTCGGAGCGCCTCTACTTCCAATTAACTCCGAGATCACGAAGGTGTGAGGTCACAATGGCCCAATAAGAATGTTAACTGAACATTCCAATGGAGGAGTCACGATAAGTAGCAGATTTTGTGGAAGAACCACGAAGAACAACTCTTCAGACCGTAAGACAAATCTCTTCATCTGGAGAGCAGCATATGAAAGAACTACCCCTTAAGTGCTACAAAACATGTTTTTGGTCATTTTAAAAACTGAACTCATTAATAAACTAGAATGTGTTTTTACTTGCAAAAACAGACATCTCCGGCCCCCTTCCTCACTCACCGAACAGACAGACAGACAGGCACATACCAAAAGGCACCACAGGCGGACCTGAGTAGTAAGTCTGCAAAGTTTCGTTCAGATCATGCAAACTGTTTTGAAGTTACGCTCCGAAAACGAAGAGGGAACGCCAACATGAACGGGAACCGAGCCTAAAACAATAGGTCTCCTCTCTCTCTCTGGGGGGGGACACAATACTTCTACATGCAGATCGGAACGATCATGGAATCGATCGTTTTCCCTTAAACAGCGACATCAACGGTCCTCTAGCTCTTCTACGACAAGAGGGAAAAAATCCTTTCATTGAAGAGCAAAACAGTCTGCTTTCTTGTGAGCGTTGACCCCCAACAGCTGCACACACTGGAAATTTAATAAAGAATCGCATCCACCAATATAACAAACGCACTGCTACATAACAAAATGGTAGTGTTACGGAGCCTATTACACGTGCAGAGTAATCGAACACTGATGCCAGCTGGGCAAACAAGATGGGCTAAAACATAGATTAGTTCGCTAAACATGCAAACGGTGTCGAATGATTAAATCTGTGGCGAACTTCCCCCAAACCTAAAACTATAAAAGGTGCGAAATATAGCTAGTAACAGTAATGCCTCCAATAATGCAAGGCCCTTTAGGACTGGCCCCTGACTTAACACCGCTGTGTGAGAAGCGTGGGTAAAGGACCACAGATGATGCAGTTCATACTGCATTAGATTTCAGGCTCAGTAAAATCCATAGGGGCATAATCTTCAGCTGACTCTGGATCAGTCACACTGGCAAACAAGAATACTGACCTCTTCATTGACAATGACCGGGGAGTCCGAGTCGGGGCTGCAGGCCCCAGAGCCCACGGAAGACGACCCTTTTCCAGCAGACTCTTTGAGGGCCTCTGAGCCGTCCCCCTCTCCCAGGGTGTCCAGACCGTGAGCGGTCCCAGTGTCTCTGTTCCCCCTCTCCCTCACAGTGGGAGGGGCCACCTTAATGGATTCAGACTGAACCATTCCTTCATCAGCCTCTGTTGGGGGGGGGGGGGAGGGGGAGGAGACAAATTCCAGTTTTTTGGAGCATAAATCTCACCTCAGCAATATGGGCAGTAATGAAGAGTGCATACCGTCATTGTCACGGCTTTCAGTGGTCTCAGCATCACACTTCACATTTCCGGATGCCCTCTGCGCGCCCTGGAGTGACAGCAGCCAAAGTAAGAGCCAGAGGGCAGTTAGACAGAGACAGGAGCCCAGCACTCAATGCAGAACAATGCTGATCAACAGGAATGTCTCCCTGAAGCAACCACAAGCTCAACAACTGCCTGAATTCTCATACAAACTGTAAAGGGCTGCGTGTACCTCGATTCCTCGCCCACCTTCACCCAGTGATTTCAGTAACTAAGTTCTATCTGCCCATCCACCGTAGGAGAGGTGGTAAAAGTAGTGAAGCATATAATAGCTGTGCCCACTGTTCTTTGTCACAAATCTTCGTGAATATTCACAGCAGTGTTTAAATATCACAAGTTTACTGCACAATTAATGCACAGTAGAGCTCCTGGTGCAGCGGGGCAGTTTTCACTTCAGCCCTAACAAAGCACTGCTCCACCATCAGTCATATTAGGATTCAGATGAAAAGCTGCAGGACGGCTGAGCTCCAGTAACAGGGTTGGACAGCCCTGGTCTACAGTGTCAGTAGTTGAGCAGCAGTGCGCTGCAGAGAGGCCTGCCCGTCTCACCTGCTCAGGCGCAGGTGGAGCTTTGCTGCAGGTCTGTAAGGAGGCAGAGATGCCCCTGGGGTCAACCTTCAGCTCCTCTCCCTCCTGCTCACTGCCGCAGCTGCTCGCCGACTGACTCCCTCCTCTCCGCAGGACTGTGGGTGAACAGGGAGTAAACAAATGCTTGTTTCACAGAGCAGATATGAGATTAAAAACACCCCCCCCAGCCAAGGGCTCGCTGATGGTAAAAATAGTCGCCCCAAGTGTCACTGATGCAAGAAGCACTAACTACATAGCATCTACAGAGCTTTACATGGTCATATGCACAACCTAGTGCTAAAAACGTCTGAATAAAGGGGAAAAAATGTGGATGGCAACATGGCACACGACTCATACACCAGAGATGCAAGAGGCATCATCCATTTCAACGTTAATGGCTCCCCCTTGTGGAGAAGAGTGTGAATGGCTGAACCAACACATCCACTCAGCTCAAGGTGAAAATACTATAATGAATATACACTTCAGATCACATTCATTGCTGCAGATATGACTCGAAGTAAAAAATAAATCAGCGTCAACACATAAGAATTAATCTGAGCTAAATGAATTGTGCGTCACGCAGTAGAAGACCTTTGGTCATTTTCACTCCTCGTTTACGTCTCTGAAAGTGCTTCTGCCTCATATTTTCCATGGTTATATTCTTATTGCAATGACGTTAGATAAAAACACTGATAAAGTCCAGTGAAGTCTGCATAAAAGCAGGCAATCTGCCTGCATCAAAGCTGGCGTGAACCTCTCTGCAAATTTGATTCATTTCAGATTTGAGCATCTAAAAACACTCAATAATACAGAGGAATTCAAGAGTGAAGTTAGCCAGTCTGAATCTGCAGGGAGGCCCTTTAATCTGGATTTTGCCAATTAGGAAGCCATTTAAGCAAAGTTCACACAGCCAGTCGCATCAAAAAAGTGGCCCAGATATTCCCTGGAAAACAATAAGCCCTCACATCCCTCCTCGTCCGACTGCTCACCAGTCACGTCGTTCCCAGATTCGTCTTTGTCGCTGTGGAGACGTGAAACTTGCTGTTCAGCCTCGTCTTTATCCTGCAGAGCAGTTAAGCCCACGGTGAGTCTCGGACATGACTTGCATGCATCATATTTCAGAATTGTGCTTTCAGAATCACAGGTGGAAACTCAGGAGTCAGAGAGTTGAAGTCCTGCCATCATTTTCTCCATGGACTCAGCCTGCTAACAGCTGAAGACCTGTGCAAATGTGGTTAGAACAAAATGCTGCGGAGGACCTTGTGAACCTGGATTTGTCCACCTCTTGTCACAATCCATTTTCATCAATTGTGTTCATGAAATTAAAGATCAGGGGTGTCAAACTAGTTCATGAAAGGGCCCAGAGGCTGCAGGTTCCTATTGCAACTGAGCAGAAGCAGACCTGATACGACTGATCAACTGTGCAGACTGAGATCAGTTAATTCATTAGTTGTATCATGTGAGCTTCTGCTTGCAGAGATGTCTACCCGGAAATCTGACAATCAGTGCTTTCAAACACATTTTTCAGCATTTTCTGGCACAGTTCAGTAACAAACAATTTGACGTCGAAATGCAATCTGATGGACATTTTATTCCGCTATTACAAACACATGAAATAATGAAACAATGAAATTGTCAACCAAAAGTCTATCAAAACCTTGTTTTTAATCTCATTGTGCTCTGGGTTTAAATGTGTGAAAACCAGGAGCCCAAAATCTGCAATAATAAATCTGTTATAATCTCTTATAATCTTATAGCTCACACTGCCTCGCTTGCCAGGCAGCGTTCGATTCGGTTGGTCGTCTCCAAAGCAGCCAGCAGGTGCCGCTCTGTATGCACTTAGAAATGGGCTATTTGATTGGCCGACAGACGGGAATGAGAGAATCGGATCGTGCTCGGCAACTGCCGTAGGGAATTTTTTACGTGCCTCAGAATGGCTTTGTCGAACTAGTATAATTAGCATGTAGCAATATACACTCAACAAAAATATAAACGCAACACTTTTGTTTTTGCTCCCATTTGTCATGAGATGGACTCAAAGATCCAAAATTCATTCCAGATACACAATATTACCATTTCTCTCAAACATTGTTCACAAATCTGTCTAAATGTGTGATAGTGAGCACTTTTGCTTTGCTGAGACAATCCATCCCACCTCACAGGTGTGCCACATCAAGATGCTCATCAGACACCATGATTAGTGCACAGGTGTACCTTAGACTGTCCACAATAAAAGGCCACCCTGAAATGTGCAGTTTTTGCTTTATTGGGGGTCTGGGGACTCAGAACCAGTCAGTATCTGGTGTGACCACCATTTGCCTCATGCAGTGCAACACATCTTCTTCGCATAGAGTTTATCAGATTGTCAATTGTGGCCTGTGGAATGTTGGTCCACTCCTCTTCAATGGCTGTGCGAAGTTGCTGGATATTAGTGGGAACTGGTACGCGCTGTCGTATACGCCGGTCAAGCACATCCCAAACATGCTCAATGGATGACATGTCTGGTGAGTATGCTGGCCATGCAAGAACTGGGACATTTTCAGCTTCCAAGAATTGTGTACAGATCCTTGCAACATGGGGCCGTGCATTATCTTGCTGAAACATGAGGTGATGTTCATGGATGTATGGCACAACAATGGGCCTCAGGATCTCATCACGGTATCTCTGTGCATTCAAAATGCCATCAATAAAATGCACCTGTGTTCTTCGTCCATAACAGATGCCTGCCCATACCATAACCCCACCACCACCATGGGCCACTCGATTCACAACATTGACATCAGCAAAGCGCTCACCCACACGACGCCACACACGCTGTCTGCCATCTGCCCAGAACAATGTAAACAGAGATTCATCCATGAAGAGAACACTCCAACGTGCCAGACGCCATCGAATGTGAGCATTTACCCACTCAAGTCTGTTATAGCGACGATCTGGAGTCAGGTTAAGACCCCGATGAGGACAACGAGCATGCAGTTGAGCTTCCCTGAGACGGTTTCTGACAGTTTGTGCAGAAATTCTTTGGTTATGCAAACCAATTGTTTCAGCAGCTGTCTGAGTAGCTGGTCTCAGACGATCTTGGAGGTGAACCTGCTGGATGTGGAGGTCCTGGGCTGGTGTGGTTACACGTGGTTTGCGGTTGTGAGGCCGGTTGGATGTACTGCCATATCATCTGAAATGCCTTTGGAGACGGCTTATGGTGGAGAAATAAACATTCAATGCCCGAGCAACAGATCTGGTTGACATTCCTGCTGTCAGCATGCCAACTGCACGCTCCCTCAATGCTTGCGCCATCTGTGGCATTTTGCTGTGAGACAAAACTGCACATTTCAGGGTGGCCTTTTATTGTGGGCAGTATAAGGTACACCTGTGCACTAATGGTGTCTGATGAGCATCTTGATGTGGCACACCTGTGAGGTGGGATGGATCGTCTCAGCAAAGCAAAAGTGCTCACAATCACACATTTAGACAGATTTGTGAACATTTTTTGAGAGAAATGCTAATATTGTGTATCTGGAATGAATTTTAGATCTTTGAGTCCATCTCATGACAAATGGGAGCAAAAACAAAAGTGTTGCGTTTATATTTTTGTTGAGTGTAATATCCACAGGTTTTGAAAAATCCATAACCCTGAACCATTTTCCTGTAACTCCGTATTTTAATTCAAAAATCGTACTAAATACGGACAAATCGTAACAGTAGGCATTTCTGTGCTTGGTTGGATTGAAAACCTGCAGCCCCTCGTGGCTTTTCTACAGATACAGTTTGACACCCCTGTTCAAAACTATCAAGTCCCTTCTCCCATAACAAGGCCAGTGACAACAACTGAAATCATTCTCCTTCAAAATTAGGAATTTGACTGGCCACTACGTCCAACAGAGCTGCAATAGGCAAGTGACACCGTAACTTACTTTATCTTCATCGGTAAAAACATTAGAGACCGACTCTTCACCCAGAGCAGCCTTCCTCTCCTGTAAGAGATGGGCCTTGCATTTGTTACTGCTGTAACACAGTTGTCCTTTTGCTGAGTATCAGTTCATGAGTGGTAAGGGGTCAAGGACACAGCACACACGCACCTCAGAGCGAGCAGGCCTCAGAGTGTTGGGCGTTTCAGGCTTGTTGGCGGCTCTCTCCTGCATGAGGCTAAAGAAAGCCAGCTCGTTAAAGAGGATCTCTGAGATCATCACCAGCAGGTCCTCTCCGCAGTCCTTCAGTGTCCGGCCCATCATCCTGCTCAGGTTCTCCTGCAGGGAAACGCCACAATGTCATGTTTCAGGCCTGTAGAGGGCAGCGTTTCTAAAGGCCAATTTTCACCTCAACATCCCACTTCAGGCCTGTACAGCATAAGGGCTAACTGCTTCCAAAGGCTTACTTGCTACACGTCTACAGAATGGACACCCTTAATCAATTAAAAGAGGTTCTAACAGTGGTGGCAATAGCAACGGTGACAGTAAAAACAGTGGCCATAATGATTAATCGCAGTCAGTGATATTCGTGATATCGACTGTCCCAATTATGGCAGCAATAGCAACAAGTAATGGTAAGTAACAATATCCACATTAGAACCACAAAGATGGCTCTCATTACAGAATAAACGCAACATAGTAATGTTAGCTGTAGTAATATCAGTCACTGGGTAGTACAGCGACAATAACCACAGCAATGGTAGCATTAGTAGGAAAACAATACCAGCTAATGAGTTTAGTTGAAGTAGTGAGAATAATATTAAGCAATACTAATGGCAGTAACTGAAGCAAATATTGAAGCAAATTCAGCATCAGATAATTTTTAGTGGCTGTTGTTACCAAAGTAATTGTGGCTATAAAAATAACAATATTGGCGGCACTCAATAGTAGAATAGTTAGCAGCTCTAATGGCAGTAACTGAAGCAAATATTACAGCAAATATAACATCTGTAAGTCAGTGGTAATTTTTAGTGGCTGTTGTATGGTGTTAAATTGGTCTCAAAACTCGAGCGCATAAAAACTGAGCACGCAAGACCATCTCAAGCCACTTGCAACCTCAAAATTTCAAAATTTCCCCACGCAATTTCAATATTATTTGCTCTCAATTTTAAAATGTGCTCGCTTGCAACTTCTACACGCCCTCTCAATGTCAAAATATGCTCGCAATATCAGCATACGCTCGCTTGACGGTCTGACTTTTAGACTTTGGAGGCGGGACTTTCAGTGCTGACCCTGACCTTTGATTGGCTGTTTGATTTTTATTAAGCTTGTTTTCTCTCTATATATCTCTGCTACAGGCTACAAACTAGGCTACAGAATAAGAAATCAGGGACAATTATAATGTCGGAGCGAGGAAGTCTTCATCAAAGCGAAATCTTTCATTGATCCCATTTTAATATTGTTTGAATGTATTGGTTTCATTCACTGTGCGTAGCTACGACGATGCTGTGTCATGGCTAGCTAAATATGTAATGCTAGAAAAGCTTGCTTACATCAGTCCCAACATCAATTATTTAACGATGCTATTTTAGCGCCAAATTTCGCGTAGACGGACACTTAGCTAGGCCATTTACGTATCAAGATAATTTTCTTGGGTTGTTCTAATTCATCAGGTTCTTCAAGCAATTTTCTTCTCTGACGCTGAAGACCCGATAATCTGCCAATTTGTGCTACCCATCAAGACAAGCTGCTTAGCGGTTCAGCACATATACAGACCCAAAATCTTGGGCTTTGTTTCTTCACTGACATCATAAATATCTTTATAGCTACATCTTTACATTTTTTTTCAGTGCCCTCCTACTTGTAAGCATTTGGATACTTGTATGACTAACTTTACCGGAAAATATAAAAAATTAGACATGCAGCATTTTACTTGTATCTTTGCTTATCCAGCTCATTTTAACATGAGCGAATGTTACCAGACGAAGCTTGAGTCATGACATAGCAGCTTTTTAATATTTGCAATATTCTATTATGAGCTATGGGCACACTATGGTATCGTCATTGTGTAGGCTATTGCTTAGTTGGGATGATATGGTTCGGAAATATTCCCTATATTCGGGTTAGTGCTTTCAACGTATCTTATCCTATGATTAAAATTTGATGCGATTTGAGCAAGTGAGTTATAGGTACTGCGCCAGATAGCAAGCACCTCCACTCCGCACCTGCCCCGGCTCTGTGCCGACTCCAGCTGATCCAGCTCAGGACCTGGGCATATTCGGGGCGGAGGTGCTTGCTATCTGGGTGTAGACTAATACAATGTTACAAATAAATAAAATGGCCCTAATTTGATTTAAATATTTTAGGCAAAAATAGATGCCCGTTTGCAATGACAGCAGTGAAAGTGTAAGGGGGCACTTTCAGTTCAATACAAAGGCAGTTTAATACAACACATAAACACTCTAAATTTACTGAAGTTAACATTGTAGGCTACTA
This sequence comes from Gymnothorax reevesii, assembly GCA_029721435.1. Lineage (NCBI taxonomy): Eukaryota > Metazoa > Chordata > Actinopteri > Anguilliformes > Muraenidae > Gymnothorax > Gymnothorax reevesii. The sequence continues at coordinate 21,304,984 of CM056574.1, read as the reverse complement.
GTGTACAGCAGCATTGATAGCTCGTGTCTATTACTCATTTGCTCAAACGGCATCGAGTTGTAATTAAAGTCTGAGAGACGTTGAAAGCATTCTCCTGAATGCGGTGAATATTTCCGAACCATATCATCCTATTAAAACCATTGTTTGCCAATAGCTCATAATGGAATGTACTGCAAATATTAAAACACTGCTACTTGTTACGGCATTAGGTTAGCTTGTCAAGAAACCTACACAAATAATGAACGAACTGAAGATCATAACTCTCGGCCGGGTCTTCAGCATCAGAAAAGAAATATTGTTTGGAGGAAGTGATAATTAAGACCAACTCAGGAACATAGTATTGCTATGTAAATGACATAGCCATGGGTAAATTGATGCTAAAATAGGCTAGCTAAGTACAGGAATTAACGTGCGGGGACTGACGTTAGCCAGCTTTTTGAACGCGAAATATTTGGCTAGCTGTAATCATAGCTACGTACAGTAAGTGAAACCAATACCTTCAAAAGATTAAAATTGGATCAATGAAAGATTTCGTTTTGTGAAGAACTTCATTGCTTCGATAAGATTGTTGTCCACCGATTTCTGTAGCCTAGTTTACGGTAGTTGAAAACCAGTTATAAAATCAAACAGCCAGTCAAAGCTCATGGTCAGCATTGAATGTTCCGCCTCCAAAGTCTAAAAGTCAAATCGGCAAGCAAGCTTGTTCTGACATTGAGAGCGCGTGTTGAAGTATTGCGATCACATTTTGACATTGAGAGCACGTGTTGAAATATTGCAAGCATATTTTGACATTGAGAGCGCGTGTAGAAGTTGCAAGCGAGTGCGTTTTAAAATTGAGAGCACATAATACTGAAATTGCGCGCATTTAGAGGTTGCAAGCAGCTAGAGGGTCCTGCGCGCTCAGTTTTTATGCGCTCGAGTTTTAAGACCGATTTAACGTCATACTGTTGTAACTGTAATAATTGTGGCTATAACCAACAATACTGGCAGCACTAAGTAGTAACCGTGGTAGACTAGGCAGCAGCTCTAATGGCAGTAGCAGCAGCAGGTGTAATCGTTATGGCTCATCCCATACTAAACTGTACAAATGTGTTACAATAGTGATAAATTCAAATACGCCTTTTCCAATTCTGCAACCACCGACATCGCCATCTGCTGGCCATTAAATGGAATTCAAATTCCGCATTGGTCTCACTTTTCAGACCCAGGTGCTGCATCCATCTTTTTATACAGTCTATGGTGATAGTGCACAATTTGCGTATGTTTTTATGGGCGTAACACAATATTAGGGCATGAAATATTTTCATTACTTTGAAAAGCCTGGTATATATGATGGTCTGATGCCTTCTGAAATTGAGGCAGTAAGTGAGTACCTTATTTTGCAGAGGTCAACTTTACGCTATTTGCACACATTATGCAAATTAACGCCAGGACGCGACTGGTTACGCCCGACGGTCATTTCAAATTGCATTTCTGATCAGACGAGTCCCGATAATTTAGTGCAGACAATAGAAACAGTTATCATGGGTATTTATCTGCAATATTTCATTTCACTTTCTTTTCAGCATCAACGGACGTCATGAACGTTTCATGAAATTGGCTGCCAAACTTTTTAACAAAATATGTCCTTCGCAATGCCTTGGCTGACATCAGGACACCCCTCCTTTCCTGTGTTGTTGGACCGATGACTGACTTTTTCTTATGTATATCTTCAATCCGGGAGTGAATAAATATGAACAATGCATATCATTTAATTCTCCTAGAAGAAAAATGTATTGACCATTCTTATACAACAAAGTGAATTGTACGGTTTAGTATGGAGTGACCCATATATAAACGAACAGTGTAGCACAGCAGCGCTGACCTTGAGGATGCGGTCGAGCTGTCGGTGGAGGAAGCGGGTGAACTCCCGGCTCTCGTCGGCTCGCTGTAGGAGGCACAGCACCATGGTCCGGACCGAGCCCATCAGCTGTGGAGAGCACACCTCCTCCATGTGCTCCTGCAGGAAGAGAACCCATCACCTCCTCATCAGAGACCAACAGCACCGGGGCGGCTTCGGACTGCTAACGGGAAGTCATGCACACCTGGCACACCCCCTAATGTCATTCCAGGTTAGGGCTGTCCAATCCTGCTCCCACAGACCACCAACCCAGCAGCTTTTCAATTAACCCCTAATTGTGCAGACCTAAAGATGCCAAAAGGCTGCCAGCTGTTGAGGGAAGCAAGCTTTATAAGGAGTAACACTTAAGATGAACAGCCCTGATTTAGGTACTGAGAGTCGTACAGATCAGCCCAACGCACGCCAATCTGCAGTGATCTCAACTCAAAGGACAGGAACAGGATCAAGTACTTTCTGCAGTAAACTGACTGAAAAGTTTTCGGCAACCAACCAATTTTGTATAGAAGAATGGGCGATTGAAGTGAATGCAATTGGAATGGACATTGCAATGCACTTCGAAGACTGCAACGGAACAGATTTAAAGGTCTACTAAGTTAGGAAAAAAAAAAAAAGGCTGTAGACATGTATTTTTGCCTGTAATTCACAAATCCAGCATGTGACTTTCAAAATTGCATGTCATACTGGCAAAAAATGAAGAAACTAGACACTGAGACGTTTCCGTAAACTCGCGAGCGATTGGCTAATCGGCTGTCGTGTATGAGAAGCAAGTTGCACCGGAGCTTGTACACAAAATGACTTGTTTGCCTCCTCGTTTGAACTGCCAATTTGTGAAAGAAAACTAACTTTTATCTTATTTGGGACAAATATTCTTACCAATACATTTTCTACATACTCAATGAAATGATTTGACACAAAATGTCCAGATTTTGTGGGTTTTTTTTACTTTTCGGTGAAAAGAGCTCTGATCTCATCTGGGATTGCAAAACGAAAAGTTTGCATTGGTCGTAAACACATGTACAGTCGTTTTACGCTTTCTTGCATTGTATACTACACAAAATGAGTGCTAATTTTGAACTTTGGACATAGAGGCGACTGAGACGGTTCCCGTTAATCCCTTTTCTTTCAGCTCTTATCTCTCTATTTCATTATAATTATTACTATTACTATTGTTATTATTTATTTGCTTTCTCTCATTTTTCCTTTCTTTGTGGTTTTTCCCCTTTTTTCCCCTCTCTTTTTTTGTTTGTTTTATTGTTCTCTTCTATTCCTTTTGTTGATCTTTGTCTAATATTATTGTATGTATATTGCTCTATAAATAAAAAAAAAAAATAAAAAAAAAATCGAAGCGACTGAGAAACACAGCAACTTCATACTCGCATGGACCGGTCGCTTGTGTTTAGGTTTGGGTTTCGCTTTCGGCAATGTGCCGTACTGAAGTCCAAGTAGTCCCTGGTGACTAGGATCACGATATGGCCAGTGTTTCAGAAACAAACAAATGCAAAATTTGAATGTCATCATCAACAGCAACAACGATTAACGATATTAAGTTACTAACAAAGCAACGTAAACACAAGCTCACTTGACAGCTTGTCTTCACAGCACTCTTACATAGACATTAACACCGAAGCCGTACAGCGGGGCTGGGCCGTGGGCTTCCCGCGCCGGGCCCGGTGGGGTAGCGGCTGAACAAGTGGGGAGTCAGCAGGAGAACGGATCTCAGAGAAGCCAAGTCTCACGCATTCGACGTAGGTCCTACGCATTTTTTAGGCTTATTCACCGTGGTCCGCAATTATTCAATGAAAGCTTATTAATGAGATTCTCATGCAGAATTAAAATCCTTGTGCATTGAAGTTTCAGTTTCACTTGGTTAAAGGTGGACCTCACCACAAGCAACATGGAAGCAATTATTACTCAGGGATCGGAAACCGTGCATGTGCTTCATGATCGTTTGAATTGTTTAAATGAAATAAGACCATTGGAAATGTCTTAATCCAGTTCCATTGCTTTCAATCCCTCAGTATGAACAAGCGTGAGAATTCCTGAGTCATAATCCATTTCAGTGTCACTAGTGGGGAAATCCACCATAATGCACGTAAAACTGATCAACTTGATGCACAATGACCTCAATTCCGCGAGTGAATTTCTCCAATGCGCATTGATTGGAAAATTGTGAACCTTGGCACGGGAAGGTGAATGCCACTAAGAGGTGAGAGACTCCACCAAATGCGTGAGACTAGGAATCTTTTTTGGGGAAGTGATGTAAACTCACACCATCGTTTACAGTCTCGTTACAGGCTGCCACTGCAAACCTATTTGGCATGTCGATGAACATTATCTCAAAACCAACGAAATCGAGGACTGATCAAGGCGAAATCAATTATCAGTACAGAACAAACCACTGGTTCATCAGCTGGGAACGTTCACAACTTACTTCTCACATGTCACAGGTCACATGATTACGAGCTCCGTGCAACGACTTTGAGGGGTGGGGCTTAGGACCGTACAAACCAGCCAAAGTTTTGTCTTTAACTCATGACAGAAAGTTACAGCATTTGCAAATGTGTGATGCATATTAATTTGCTGAATATGACCCATTTCTTCAAATAGTAGCCAAAAATTTTTCAGAGTAAACCTTTAACAATGCCCCAGACTGCTGACCTCTCGTGCTGAGCGAGAAGAGGAAAACATCCGGACTACGCAAGAGTAAAATTAAAGCACAGTGGAAGTGCGATTAAACTCCTGCATTTTTTCTGCTGTCACTCCATTACTATTCAAATGAGCTGAGGAAATTGCTCAAAGGCTTTCAGATTCAGCATCTTGTTCAGAAAACAAATGAAACAGAACTTCACTAATGCTCTCAGTCTCAATGGAAGAAGGAAATGAGACCAAATTAAATGACCAATGGAACAGTGCCCGCCAAGTTTGAGCAGAAGTCTATTCGCCATTCTAGAGAGGGGCAGTTTCAGGGCTATACAGAGTAAATAATGCGCTTCTGGGTCAGTTTTCCGCACCTTTAAGAATGGGATGACCTCGGTCATGATCTCTTTGATCTGCCGGTCCAGCTGCTCCGTATCGACCTGTGGACACTGAGCCACCCCTGGTGCTCGTCCCAAATAGTTGGCACCATCACCATCACCTTCTGAACAAAGAGAGGCACTGTCAATCTCCACAAAATACCAGTGCAATATGTTCATTACTGAAGAGGCCTCTTTAATGGTTGGGTTCCGTAATCAGTGTTCCAATATGTTCCTCTTCAGCGGTATGGGAGTTCTAGAATGGGCCTGCCTGTCCGATTCTCAACCCTCAGAAAACTGGTTTTCGGCATGTTTTCTCAGCTTTCAAGAACCTTGTTTCAACAGACTAGCATTAATACAAATGCTCAGCCAGTCACATTCTAAATACAGAACTGTACTCTTGCACCGTTAATCTAAATGCAATTTGTAACATGAGATATACCTACAAAATAATATTGTTGGTGCAGCAAAAGAGATTACAAACCACCCAACTGGAGGGCTTAAAAACCACAGGATCTGAAGCGAACAAACTTCCTACATTCGACATGAATGAATGGAACTAGGTAACAAGCGACCAAACTGATAATGACCATGTCCCAATACACAATTCGATGCCAAGATCAAAGTGAATGTCAAAAATCGAGCCGATAGTGCGGAGTTGGAAGGTACAGCACCGTCAAGATCCGCTGGCATGTTGTCATTCCCTGAGCTCTGCTGACCCTCGCTCTCCCTCATCCGGGCCAGTGCCTTGTCCAGGTGGATCACAGTGTCCCCTGCAGAATGGGAGGCGTTACAGCACCCATTTAAAATGGTGAATGAAACAAAAGTTTTGGTTGCTAAGCATGCAACTCTCTGAACTTACCCAGATCATCGTTGGCGAAGGGCTCCTGATTGGAGGAGGAGGACAGGCCGCTTTCATTGTCCCCGCTCGGCCTCCGCAGGTTGTTCAGGTTGTTCCTGATGTTCTTTTCACAAACATCCTGAAAAACAATTCAGATGTGTGGAGAATAACAAATCTCAGCAAATAACCTGCACATATACATCATCCAAGGACCAAAAACATGGGTTCAGGACCAGCTTCACATTGTATATATGATAATTCAGTGACTGCAATCATAAATTGGCTCAGCAATCTTTAATCTTCGGAGCCTGCTGATGAGCCCATTGTGGTAATAAGGCTTGAATGTCCAAGGGACAAATGCACTTCAGGCCACAGGCTCATCAGGTGTTCAAGAGAGACGATGCTCACTGGTAACATCGCCTTCAAAGTCCTGTGGCACTTTTGGGCACAACATGCTTACAGAAGCATGCTTGGTAAAAGTGTATGTTTAGATATAAGGCATTTAACGGCTGGAGGAGTTAAGGCGAGTTTGTTCAGTGGTAAAACAGAGTCCAGTGGTGTTTATTGGACAGTGGGTGGTCAGCAGTCCAGGGCATATTTCTGCCTTTGGCCCAGTGCAGGCCTCAAACTACAGGTGATAAGGGGCAGGGCAAAAGTTGCCGTGGTCCATGCTGAAAATGTAAGGACACGACGGCAAATGTGCCTCCATCTAAGGGGCACCACAGAAAAGTCCGCCGCTACCTTGGGGGCACAGCAGAAAATCCACCATGGGGCTTTAGGTCATCACTTTAGCTAATAAAAAGTAAAGGTCCGTAGTCTCAGATGTTCCTAACATAAAGTGAGGGGGGTGAGTTGATAATTGGGCCCTCACCGCTTCGCTCGTGGCTTGGCTGGTTGGCTCGCTGGGCGTGAGCTCTGAGTTGGAGGCGGTGGCCCAGGCCAGAGGTTCGAGAGGATTGGGCTGCCCGCTGGACTCGTCTCGGTCACTCAGGTGCCTGGTGACCACGTCCTGCAGCAGCCAGAGAGATAGAGGGGCAGTGATAAAACCAAATGTCCCGCCTGCTCACAGCTTACTAAGGACACATGCATAAAGAAAAGTCACTACCACTTGCACCCAAACTCAGCTTCCTCTCAATGACTCTTCCCATTCAAATTGCAGTCAATTAAAATTTATAAAACGAAAAAAAAAAATTTTTTAAAGAGTAGAAATAACATTTTTATGAATGGGCCAGGATTTTCCCAGGGTGGACAATTTTCTTATGAACCTTGTATTCATATCATATATCTGTTAAAGTTAAGGACAACTTTCTCACAAACCAACTGTAAATAAAAGAATTACCCAGAAGGAGGTCACCGTTCTTTTATCCCACAATCGCAATCAGTCTTGCGAAAAATTTGTTTCGCGTCCGGTGCGCAAGCAGCTTAACTCGAGAATATTTCACATGGCAGTTACTGGGGAAAATGGCAGATTCTGGGAGTGTCTAGATATGGATGGTCAAGAAACTATTTGGTTCAGCTTCCTCTTAAAATTACTAATAATATTATGCGGTATATACTCCTATGCACCAGTTCATTTATTTGCAGTTCACTTTAGATGAAAGTTGTTTTTCTCATTAATAAGCCAGGGTTGGCAGCAAATTTCCACCACTGGACCAAGAGGTACATGTACCAGGACTGAGGAAGGAAACCCACATGAACAGAGGGAGAATATCTTACCCCAAAGACAGGACTCAAACAGGCCAAACAACATGGAACGTTTCCTCCTACAGTCCTAAGACTGGCAAGCCAGGGTCTACAACCGAAAACTAGCCACCCTTGCCAGAACCACCATACTCTGAGGCATCAGTGCCAATCTCCACGCGTCCAAGTGTAAGGAAAGGGATCATAAAGCAGGAGTCGAGGTGCCCAGACGGGCCGTACCTGCAGGGAGTACAGCGCTCGCTGACGCAGGTAGTCTGTGTTGAGCAGCTGGAGCTCGTGAAAGAGCTCGATGAGGAAGTGTGGTCTGGACTCGTTCTGGGAGATGAGCGAGGCCACTTCAGCATATATGGTCTCCCGTAGGGCCTCGAACAGAGAGAAGTCACTGCTGGTATCTGCCAACACAAAGCATACCTGATGCACTTCCACAAATTAAAAATGGCCCCATTTGCATTCGTCAGTTCCAGATTTTGAATTGAACATTGGTCAAAAACCAACCTTCACCAACAAGAATGCACGTCAAGAAAAACGGACACACATAATTTGACACCGTCTTCAGAAATACATGTTTATAACACAGGCATACCGACAGCCTTTCGATCCACAGAAACAAATTAAATTTTGTGGGTGGACAGTTACCACAGGATTGTTTATCAGCCACTTCCATTGCCTTTTATCACAAGAGTTTTAAGCTGAAGATTATTTTTTTAATTACATGATGTCAGGCAATATAGCTGGACCTTGTTAGCACTCACACTGCCATTCTGTTTGCAAGTGAAAGAGATTCTACAGCTTACTATACTTCCAGGAACGGTTTACAGTCAAGTTTTCGCATTTAATCTGGCATCTTCACAAAGTGAAATCACAGTTCCACTCAGAAACATGCTGAAGCGATGATTTCACCATGGGAGCTGACCAGCAGCCCCACAATTTAATCTTTTACCCTTTAAATACTGGTAATATGACAGACAGACAGACAGACAGACAGACATACACACCACAAAGACATGCCACCAAGAACACCAATATCCCAAACCAGCAATAAAACATCCGCACTACATTGCCGTGGCACAATGTTTAAGGAGCTGGACCAGATAGCAGCACTCATGCCCACGTTAGTAGTTATGTTGGTCTCCACTACAGTTTAGGTTACCACTAGCCATTTTAAACCACTACATCACAAAATTTTAACACACCACGAATATGCAAGCAATCTCTCAGAGAGTGTAAAAAAAGTAATGCACAGCCGATCAGTGTGCTTTACTGTTGACAGATGGCCACCTAATTAACTAAAAAGCTACAATGCAATCGCATATCTTCAGATGAATTTCATTGAGTGCACTGCATGAAGTCAGTTTTGCATTCATTTAAAAACGCACCAATAAAAGAAGTGCTTGTTCCAAATTATTAATAAAATTGAGAATAACAGTTTATAAATGAGCCATATGGTAAGGCCAAGACCAGCGGGGTTAAGAGCTAAAATACCACTATAGCTTCCATCTGAATCATTTTCTTTACCTCCCAACAGACCCCTTACAAGCTGCAACACTTCAATGGAACACATAGGCGTTTGGAAAGCGCTCGCTCTCCTGCTACGGTTAGCATAGACAGCGCAGGCCGTTAGTGAGGCGAGTCAATGTGTGCGGAGATGCGCAGGCCCAGTACAAAGGAGAGACCAGAGCTACAGCGGAGTCGGTTTGCAGTGGCTGCGGATGAGGCGTTACCTGCTGCTTCAGTGCATGCGTTTCGGTTAGAGTGGAGGGGTGCACTCCGAGCAAACGCTGCGAGGAATCGGGACAAACAGAAACCCCAAATAAAATTTTAATTAAAAAAATTTAAATTCAAGACTCATAGGTTAGAAAGAACTGATCACCCCACAAAAAAATGTAAAAATTATAATTAAAAAAAAAATGCATTAAAAAAATGTAAACACTTAGAACTATAAACAGACAACAAAGGCTGGCAGTTAGCAGAGGCGAGGACCAGCTCTGAAGAATCGAAAATAATGTGAAAAAAGAAATGAAAACAAAGGCAGGCGGTTAGCAGACAGGAGTATCAGTCCTCAAGGGGGCGCTGCACTTACCAGACGACGGCTCATGTGCAGGCCGCACCTTCACCTTGCTGTCCAGCTTCTCTTGGGTCAGTCTGTCCAGCAAGCGATTCCTCTCCCGCTGCTTGGTAAGTGGAGCGGAGTCTCGGGCGAACTCGCTGGCACTTGATGCGCTGTCCGTTCCCTGGCCCGAGGGAACAGGATTGCGCTCCGCCGAAAGCTCACCTGTGTTCAAACAACCATTTTAACAACTCTACTGTTCCTCATGCCAACTCTGCTCCACACACAAACCTCTACATTAACACAAGGCTGTTTTACATGCCCCAGTGTAACGTATTCCCACTCGTTTTTTAGACGCCCTGACATGACACTCACAATTTTGCTATGAGTCAGTAAAATATTCAAGTATTTGGACAGTGGTGAAATAATTTTTAATTGAAAAGGACAATTCTGGTATGGAAGTTCAACAAAAACTGCTTTTACCAGAATTTTTTTTGTACCATTTATACTACAGGTCGAGGAATACTCTATTGTGATTGGTTGGAGGACATTCTGAAGGTGTGCATTATTTTCTCATAACTGCACACCTTAAAATGGTTCCCAACATACTAGCCTGTGACAAATTTTATCAATTCACTTCACTGAAATTCCAGGCCAAGTTTAACTGAGACTGAGAGTCACAAACTCAATAGAAGCGACAGCTAAAAGACATGTTGATTGCGTGTTTAAGTTACTCCATATAATTATTAAAATTTTTGGCTAGTATAGCGATTTTGACAAATGGGACAAAGTGCAACACAACAATGACCATCTGAGTGGAATTATGATCCTGGGAATTGGTAACTACAGCTTTTCCATAAAACAAAACAGAACCAAGGTCTGCCCTCTCAAACATACCAATGAACATTTCAGCTGTTCTGAAGCTACATAAATCAATGCAGGGGGAAGCAAATGGTCCGCATATAAAGTAAAAAATTCTGTCCTTCGCCAAGCATGCACGGGAGGAAACTGTGGTATGACCGCAACAAACTCAATGTCATTCATTGTACAAAAATATTGCACCACCAAGGCATGGATATATTTAGGAGATAAACCTACAGTTTTTTTTCGAACACGAGGTATTTATCATAGGATAGATACCTGGAGATTTCATTTGAAGCGCGCGCCTACAATAAATACAAAGTGCTCGAAAAAAACTGTTGGTTTATCTCCATTCTACCATGACTCTTGTCAGCATCCCTACGAAAATATTGGCGTGCTAGCTATGACACAGTTCGATATCACTTTGGCTTACTTGCTAGGAAGCCAACAAGCTTGCTAACGAGTATGATAGTGTACGCATTGAAAGCGAACTGCAGCCTTTTTAGCTCGCTAGCCAGTTGGCTATGTAGCTAAAGACATCGGCGCGCTAGCTATACTATTGCTCCTTAGGTAGACAACTAGCTCGCTAGCGAGCAAGACTGTATGCAAACTGTAGCCTTATTTTCTCGGCATAATCATGACGAGGTCTTGATTCAAAAACAAGCCCAAAACAAGAGCAATATAAATTAGACGACACTAAGACAGTGTAGACCTGGGGTGGAATCTCTCTCGTTTTGTTGAGCGGGGGAGAGATTATCTTACATTCAGTTCAGCTCGGGACAAGGAGAGAGGGCGGGTTCTCTCACATTGCTTGTGAGGCTGTGAGCAGACAGAGTCAATCAATGAATCAGGGGGAAATAGCAACCATAAATGTATAACAATTAGGTCGCTTGTTACACTTCTCTAACGAGCACCAGGAGCTGGTACATTATACGCCGCCAACATTTTGGGATAAATTTGACCTTTGACCTCGTGACCTTGACCTTAGAGCGACGGAGCCGACAGTCATTCGGTGTCTAGACCCTGACCCAGGTAATGTTCCCATGGAGTTTCGTCCCGATCGGCCTGAAGCTTTGCACACAAATTTGCGGACAAGGCAAATGTTAACAGACAAACGGACGGACGGACAGAAGGAGCGGATGCCGCCAATATAGAACCGCCTCTGGCGGCGTATAATAATAACAAGCAACCATATTTTTAACAAGTAGAACAGAAGGATCTAATAGCTGCGACCTATCCGAGCATCCGTCACGAGGCCTAGTGTCCATGACTGGTGGTTTCTTGTACAAGTGTGACGTCGAAATTGGCAAATGACCTTAAAAGTCAATAGGGGACCCTTCCTCGGTACCAAGAAGCTTGTTCTAAGACGTACTAGCCATCCATCAAGGTAAAGTGGAGTTACGGTGCGAAAACTGAAATCAGGGCAAAATCGACACTTTTTTGACCGGTGTGACCTTGGGATTTGTCAGATGACCTTGAAAATCAATAGGGAACCCCTCCTCTATACCAAGAAGCTTGTTGTAAGATTTCATAGCCTTTCATTGAATAAAACTTGAGTTGCGGTGGGAAAACCGTCAAATCGGGCAAAATTTACATTTTTTTTCCTTTGTGACCTTGGGATTTGACGGATGACCTTGAAAAACAATAGGGAACACCTCCTGTATGCCTAGAAGCTATTTCCAAAATTTCATAGCAATCCATGAATTCTAACTGGAGTTACAGCGCGAAAACCTGCAAACAAGGTCATGACCTCTGAACTTGACCTTTGACCTTTGAACCTCAACCTTGTGCATGGACATCACTTTGATGAAGGACAATAACTCCTGAAAATTTCATGATGATACGATGACAGGACGGACAGACGCGTTCCTAGAGCTGCTTGGTCGCAGCTAAAAACAGGGCCAAAGAAAACCGTAACCCGCAACCCGTAATTTTTTCAAGGGACTTCAGGAAAAAAGAAGCCCAAAGTCACGTATTATAAGCGGACTTGGCAACTCTGGTCTTGACCCAGTGCAAGGTAGCTTACCGGGGAATAGATACCTGGTGTTAACCAATCAAAATGCAGAATTCTCTGGAATGAAAGGTAGAACTTTCTAAAGTCACTGTCATGTGGCCATTTATTGCTGACGGATGATACACAAATAATGAATATCTAGATTTGCAGTGTACACCACCTCAATTGCAGCAGAATTCAGACATCCAAGAGTTTTTTTGGGATTTATTTAGTTTTTAATTGGCCTGTAACTGCTACACAGGTGAGTTCACATGGCTGCAAATACACAAATGCAAAACCACCCCCTTCAAATTAACAGAGTAGGAATTACTGCGCCTCTTTTGAATTACTGCTTCCCAGTCCAAATGCTTAATACCTCATCTTTGAACTGACCCAGTTTAATGACCCAATACCTTCATACTGACCTAGTAACAGAACCCCCATCTTACTGACCTATTTAAACACACAGTCATCTCTTCACACCAACCCATTTTACCATAGAATGTCAAACTGGGGGCAAAGAGATCTGGCTCATTCCTCCTCCTGTTTGATGAACCACTGTTGGAGCTTCAATCACACCGCTATCCACTAAATTCTATTTTTTAAATAGCGCTGTACATGTAAGGTATAACATTGTGTTAGCGCGCACACAGCAGGGACAACCCAGCTCTTTTTCTTTGTGCGTAAAAACTGACTAGCGCAGGACAGAAATATTCAGGAACACCAAATCTGGTACCAAACTTCATGAGCTGGTTCATTGCCCAATTTCTCAACTTATGAGTGCATGTTCCCCTTGAAAAAAATACATGCATACAGCCAGGTCTGTGCATATCTGGACACTGATACAATTTTAAAAGGCAGAAATTTCTATAAGCACAGCCCGACCCCCCCAAATATCAGTATCCTAGAAATAAGGACTCCAATACCAGCCCTTGAGCTCCGCAAGAATCGGGACAGAGGTTGCATGTAGAAGCACACAAACCTGCATTTCGGGTGAGGCCCTTGTTCCTCTTCCTCTTGGTGGTTGGGGTCTTGTCTTTAGTGGCCAGGCAGGCCTGTGCGGAGGCCTTGCGCCCACTCCGGAAGGTTCTGGTGATGGTGGTGGGGTCCGCCGGGTCTGGTAGGCTGCTCAGGCTCTCCAGGGACTCCGGATGAAAGAGCCGGGCCCGGCCGGAGCGGGACCGTGGTGAGGGGGACCCGTCCCTGTCCTCATCCAGGTCGAGGGTCCGCTCCGCTCTCTGCGTTCGAGCCAGGTTCGATCGACCCGATCCTGACTGCTCCCGCCCGTCTCCCTCTCTGGGGGTCCTGTCCATCATTCAGACAACAGATACTGAAGCAAAGTCACACAGGGCATGTCTGAAACTACACCAAGAGCTCCACACCACACATTTCGGAGAACTGGATTCTATTCATAGATGTGTATTAGCAGAGAAAATAATGGATTTGAATTAATCCAATTCACTGGGACACAGTGAGCCCCAATATTTTTCCAACATCAGGTGAGAGCCTAAATGGCTCACTCTAAATGACAGAGACAAGCAAATCAACAACTGTAATTCAGTAAGACCTACCAGAAATAAAGTCCGACTCAACAGAAAAGACAACAGTGTTCTAAATACATTCGTATTTTCCACCTCTACGACACAGTAGGTGGCTTCAGAAAAAGACTTTCATCTGATGGTCCAAAAGCCACCCACTTCCAAGACTACACAGATTACCAGAGGAGTCAACAGGATACGAAGGAGCAGATGATGTGCGTATGCAGACTATCTGAGGGCGGGTTACCGTTTCTCTGCTCCGCTGGCGGGTGACCGGTCCTGCTGGGGCGGGGGGAAGCTCATGTACTCAGTCCTGGCCGAGGAGTTGTGGTCCGTTTGCTGCTGGGCATTGGGGTGAGGGACGGGCGTCTGCCCAAAATCAGGGAGGAACACGGGGCTGAACCCCAATCCTGAGCGGTGAGAGGGAGGTCAGGGGGTCACGATACAGCACCCCACTCATGACAGAGAAATTATACATCACGTCCCACAGGAAATTACAGCTTTATCAATGCCCACTAACGCCTGCACTGCCACATATCCCTACTGTTGGGATACGATTAAATGAACAAGTGTGAACAACACTTGACCTCTAAGACCAGGGCTGACAAACGGCATGTCTGGAGATCTACAACAATACTTCACGGTTTCACTGTCAACCCTAAGTAGGCGTAACCAATTTAGTAGTTAGAGACAAGCCAATAAGTACATGCAAGTGCACCTCACAAGGCTCAAATTAAAACCCGACAAAAATCCCAGAGTCTAAACAGAACTGAGCTCCAGAATCACAGCCACACACACACCGTGGCCCAAACCCCAGCACTGACCACCAGGACGCAGGTGCTCACGAGGGCTCGTACCAGAGGGCAGAGGGGAGAAACCAGTCAGTCCGGGCATGCCCACAGCGCCCGGCGGCATGGGGAAGGGCGGCGGGAAGGCAGCAGGCGAGGCAGAGCGAGTGTTCGGCTGCGCGGGGTGGGACTGCTGCTGGAGCAGGTCGTTCAGCAGCTGCTTCAACCTGTTGAACAATGGTTTGGGTTGTTAGCATGAGCACCATAGATCTAAAACTAACACCATCCTACACAAGTAGGGTCAACAACATCCCCCGCCAAAATGTCTTCTTTAAAGATACTATGAACAGAGGCTCCCAAAAATGCCACAAGGGCAATAACGGTGGGAAAAATAATCGTGTGCTTCTTATTTTCAAACTCCATCAGGGTCTTTATGGTCTTAAGCTACACACCAAATTTGGTTATCCCATCTCAAATAGTTTGAGAAAAGCTGTCCCCTTTAGAGATACCGTGGACAGAGTCCAAAAATACGGATCAAGGGCAATAACTGCAGGAAAAATAATCGCGGACATCTCGTTTTCGAACTCCATCAAAGCCTTTATGGTCTGAAGCTACACACCAAATTTAGTTGTCCCATCTGTTATAGTTACTGAGAAAACCTGTCCCTTTATTTCGTACGGACGGACGCACGCTCAAACCTATATCCCCCTCACACTTCGTGGCAGGGGATAATAACTTCACCAACATTAGCCTGTTGTGCTGATCGCTAGGTCTACCGTCCAAATGAGCCCTTAATACTAACGTTAGCACAAGGAAGAGGCATAATTCAGTACACATGTAGGAGAAAGAAATGGTTAGCAGATGATACTGAGCTCTACTACTGCATAACTATGGAAAGCTAACTGAAATCTAATATTAGCACGAGGGCTGCAGGTGCATAGATGTGCTCATCTTTACCGCAGCACGTTGTTCTGCTGCCAGGCGAGCTGTGTGTAGCACTGGTTGAGCTGATGCATGACCAGGTGCACCTGAGGGGAGCCGACATTACTGGGGATCACACTGTACGGCGTGGAGAGGAGAGACTGGAGCAAACAGGACAGAGACTGGAGAGAGAGAGAGAGAGAGAGAGAGAGAGAGAGAGAAAGAGAGAGATTTTTGATTTTCAAAGTCCCATTTATTGAACAATTACCTCCAACACCGTTATTTGCCAATGCATAACTCAAAGAACTCCCAAAAAGAAATAAAACAGGAAAATGGATAGAAAAAAAAAATCAATAAATAACATTCTGAATAAAACCCATCTAAAACCTGCTAAAGAGAGAGAGAGAGAGAGAGAGAGAGAGATGGGGGTGGAGGGGATGAGAGAATGTGTTAAACTCCAGGCCCGAGTTTTAAAACCAAGGCCATTAAACGCCATGTCTAACTTTAAACCTTATGCCCACCCCGGTTACGAAACCAGGGCAACCCAACCCTTATCCCAGAGAGCCACCATCCAATAGGTTTTCACTTCTACAGTAAATTTATTTTTTTTGGCATCTCCAAACCCACCTGAATCTGGAATGCCCAATCCGAGAACTATGTACAAGGCTTGCTCGAATGCGACCCCATGTTACCAGCTCAGGAGAGACAGTTTGCGGCTCGGAAGCACGCGCCTGTCAGCCCCTGCATCTTTACACTCATTAGTCTATCGCAAGTTAAGAATGAGGGCGGAGGATACCCCAACATGAGCAGCTCAGAATCTCACAGACGACCACCCAGCTGGCCAACAGGAGGCGCTTGAGCAACGAACAAGACAATTTTTAATTTCCCTTCCCAGCAGTGCCTTCCCAATTTGCATCCCCACAGCGCTTAAGCCAATTGTGCGCCGTTCTTAAAGAGCTGCCGACCTCTGCTGGTTGGCACGACCGGGGATTCGAACCCGCGCCGTAGTAATCGCAACCGCACCGCAATTGCAGCGCCTTAACCGAGTTAGCTAACCCGGCAGCTCCACTTTTGCAGCAATTTGCTGCTCTTGCTCCTAGGCAGCTAACTGCAGAGCTCCAGCTGTTGAATGGGTTGTGCTTGGTTAGGGTGGGGCGGGCAGTTCTCCTGGAGCAGGGATTGGTTGGGCAGCCCTGCTGTAAACAGTCCTGATTCGCTCACTCATCACTCACCTGCTGGTCCTGCAGCAGTGTTTGACACATGCCCGTGCTGAACTGCAGCTGCCTCTGCAGCTGAGCCACCTGCTCCTGCCAGTGCTGCTGTGCGTCCACTGGGGGGCGCTCCCATGCCCGCCGCACGTTCTCCTGCCTCTGTCTCCGCCCCCCGGCCCCACCCTGCTGCCTGCTCCGCGCCTTCTCCCGCCCCCTGGAGGACGGTCCCGCAGGGTATGGGTTCGAGGACTTGAGACCACTGCGACAGGAGCAGTAACAGAGACACCACTGACACCTGCACTGAAGCCAAATTATAATATGCGACCTATATACAACTGAGCAAGAAATCAAACTTAGATTTGGTTTAAGTCAAACACATGAGCAGGAACAATCTCTAAAAGCAGCTTATAGTGATCATCTAGTTTAAAGATTATTTGCTGGCTTCACAGATGTAAATAAATTATGGTTTCATTTTGGACTCCACTTGGTTTTGTTCAAAGATTCAACCTTAATATTCAGCTTAATCCGCCACAGGATTTGCATTCTCTGCATTTGCTGCATGGAGCCAATCAACCAGTGAGGCAGTGAGACAATGAACTGGACAGCCAACTGGATTTGCCCAGTGAAAACCATGCAAACAGCAGAAAACTGCTTTTAAAAGGCAGAATTGGAAACATTTACCCACTGAAGTTCACCTGTGGGAAACACTGCAGTACTGACAGAAATGACAGCCCTTCCCTATAGAGTATATTGGAATAGGAGTGGGGCCCTTCAGACTAGCAAATTCTTGAACAGCGGGAGTATCCTTCCCCAGCAGAAGCCAGACCTTCCCGCACAAACCTCTCGTTGGACTTGTGCTCGCTGAAGGAGGCCTGGGCCCTGCTGGTGTACGGGGGCAGGTCCTCGGTGGAGCTCGAGTCCCTCACTTCCTCCTCCTCTTCCTCAGCCCCAGACTCAGAGGGGTAACAGTCCTCGTTCTCCAGGTGAAGAGGCGTGGATCCACCCCATGTGGCCATTGTCCTGTTGAGGACCCCCCCCCCACGGTTACAGTGCTCCAATCCCAGACTATAATGAATGCCGCAAACCCAGCTACGCCTAGCACAGAATACAAACTACAGTACAACAGTGTTTTAGCGCTCCGTTTTAACTCAAATGCACAAGGACAATCAGAAAATCCTCAAACTATCCCAAACATTTTTCAAATAATGTGGCAGTTTCAGGGTTTTTGTTTTTGGGGTGTAGGGTCGTTTGCTACAAGCTGAACAAAGGCAATAAATAACAAGTATTTGACACAAACGTGTCTTTGTCCCCCGCCACAAAATGTGAAATCGTGTCAAAATGAACAATTTCTCGGTGTGACCTTGAGAATGGCGCGAAGGTCACCGAAATGGACTGGCGCCGTGGTACCACCCTAATACATGTTTACATAAGATCTGAAGTGAATCCATCGATTCGTTCTTGAGATATCTCGCTGACAACGCTATCAGTGTGAAAATACACAATCTCTCGGTGTGACCTTGAGAATGGCGCGAAGGTCATCGAAATCGACTGGCGCCGGGGTATCACAGTAAGACATGTTTTCATAAGATCTGAAGTGAATCCATCGATTCGTTCTTGAGATATCTCGCTGACAACGCTATCAGTGTGAAAATACACAATCTCTCGGTGTGACCTTGAGAATGGCGCGAAGGTCATCGAAATCGACTGGCGCCGGGGTATCACAGTAAGACATGTTTTCATAAGATCTGAAGTGAATCCATCGATTCGTTCTTGAGATATCTCGCTGACAACGCTATCAGTGTGGAAATACACAATCTCTCGGTGTGACCTTGAGAATGGCGCGAAGGTCACCGAAAGCGACTGGCGCGGGGGTATCACACTCATCATGTTGACATCAAATTTGAAGAAAATCCGTCAATTCGTTCTTGAGATATGTCGCTGACAAGGATTCGGGACGGACGGACGGACAGACGGACGTACAGACGGTCGTGAATACCATGTCCCGCCGCTTCACAATTAACCCACATGAGCAGCATGTCAGTGGAACCTTCTACAACTCTGCTCGACTGCCTATAGAAATTATTCCTACAAGATTAGCAGCTACTGGCCAATGAAAGAAAAATTAAGACAATCTTGTCATAATAAAAACCAGGCTTATTTAATCTCATAATTGCAGAATTGTGGGCAGACTCAAACTTTTGCATGATACTGAATACCAGGGGTATTTCACTTTTACCAGCGAGGGCTCATGTGGGAGCAGGCTTTCATTCCAACCAATTACACACCTGATACACCAACTGCAAGTCTTTAGCTGAAACTATATGAGCTCTTAAGCACAGTGAAGCAAGTACCTGACTGAATGGAATGAAAGCCAGCACCCAAATAACCATTTCTGGATAAGGCTGAATTCCCCTACAGTAAACCACACTGCATACACTCCCTACACTGGCTCGCTCACCTCTCGTCCCTGCTCATTAGTTGAGGGATGGGAAGGGCGGAGTCAGGCGCCCGCCTCTGCTGCTCAGCCATCAGCTCCTCCAGCTGTTTCCTCCTCTGCCTCAGCTCCTCCCTCAGGATCTGGTGCCTCCGGATCTCCGAGAACAGCTGCAAGCCCAGGAGAGAGGGCTGATGTGTACATGTATGGCTCGGCCAGCAGAGGGCAGCATCGAGCCATGAAGGGAACAGAGATGTTCACTGTAGTCTGAATGCACTCAGAAAATTTCTTCTGTTTTTTGGCTCTCAACTCCACCTCATTATACTACGTTCCAAGTAGCAACTTCTCCCTTTATATCATGGGTATTCAGAAGCATATCAGAGAAACATTGAGGAACTGGAGATTTCCATCACTCTCCAAATGCGAGATCTTCAAATACTCGTCTCAAATCCAAAAATGTCTCAGGTTTTCCGGCTTTGGGCAGTTAAAATAAATTTTATCGCTCTTGAATTGCTATACCGTCTCAAGTACACACTACAGAGATGTAGGAAACCATCAATCAGCCGACCTCAAGACCTGATTTGAGGAACTGCACAGTGAACCGTGTGTTACTCTCATGAAGGACAGCCAGCCCGTACCTCGTTTTCCGGAACGAGCTCCTCCGCGGAGAAGGGTGAGGCACCGTTAGCACCGGGGGTGGAGGATATCTGCTGGGGCTTCCTGGGGCCCTGCAGACTCATCGTGCTGGACAGAGATGACTGGAAATGGAAGAAAAATCCCCAATGGAATATGGCGCAGCAGATGTTACAGATGCAGAACCTATGACCTGTGAGAGCAGGGGTAGACGTGTTTTGTGCGCCTCAAACTGAAGGCAGAGGTAGGCGTGTTGTGTACCTGGAAGTCCGGACAGGCCCACTGCAGGTGGTGGATCTTGCCCTGGATCTCAGACAGCCGATGTCTCTCCTCCTGCAGCCTCTCCAGCTCCCACTGCTGCCGCTTCAGCTTGGCCTGATAGAACTTCTCCCTGTACCACCACAGCCACAGTACAGACCTAAACCACCATACAGTACTGCACCTGCACTACAGCACCCTCTGATATTCCATAACCAGTGTACAGACCTCAACCACCATACAGTACTGCACCTGCACAACAGCACCCTCTGATATTCCATAACCAGTGTAGACCTCAACCACCATACAGTACTGCACCTGCACGACAGCACCCTCTGATATTCCATAACCAGTGTACAGACCTCAACCACCATACAGTACTGCACCTGCACTACAGCACCCTCTGATATTCCATAACCAGAGTACAGACCTCAACCACCATACAGTACTGCACCTGCACAACAGCACCCTCTGATATTCCATAACCAGTGTACAGACCTCAACCACCATACAGTACTGCACTTGCACAACAGCACCCTCTGATATTCCATAACCAGTGCACAGACCTCAACCACCATACAGTCCCGCATCTGCACTACAGCACCCTGATAGTCCTTAACCAGAGTACGGGCGTCAACCACCGCAGCAAACAGTGAACCAAGCGTTGAGAGGGCAGAATACTAGCACAAAACAGTCCCACAGCAGTAATCCAGTAAACTAATTGTCTTATATAGCCTTTCTAGAAGTATCCAGCTCAAAGAAACAGGCTTCAATAATATTACACAAAACCGAAGGCAATTATAAAGGTTGGGGTTTCACCTGGACGCCTCAGTTGCCGCTGGGTCCACACGAGGTTTGGAGACGGAGGCTGGAGCGTTGTTGGGCTGCTGGACTGGGCCCTCGTCCTCGTTAGCCGCAGTCCCGTCTGTATCGTCACTCTGTTAGCAGGAGGAACAAAGGTACTAGTGACCAGGCTGAGATGGGCACAGCTCTTGTACACAAGCCGCTCAATGGCAAACTCGAATACACATTCGAATCAATCCAAAAGACGAACTGCTCCCAGATGTTAAGGAAGGCCTCAAAGCCTTTGGACTGGGGCACGCATTTCGAGGATTGCAATGGATAAACCTTTAAGTGCATGACCAGGTACACACATAAGCACAAATTACTGCTCAATGACTGCCAGCTGAAATTAGAGGGGACACGTGCATTCACATCCCATGAATGCACAGGCCTTTCGAATGGTTACACTGCCCAAATGTACACAGACCACACGGAAAAATGAGTCAACGTCCTTAGATTCCCCAACAGTGTAATTGTTCAACTGTGTGGTTAGCATCGTCAATTATTCAACTGTTGCAATGGACTCTCCACTCACCATATTGGGCATTAGGACCAGCTCTTGTTCACTTTGCCGTGAAATGCTATACTCAGGCTTCCGTGGCCTAATTTGGCAGCAAAGAGGGGATTGGTCGAAAGGTTACCAAGCAACCGAGCCTCACCTGCACCATAGCGACCAGCTCCTGCAGCTGCTGAAGCTTCTGCTTGGCGGACTGCAGGCGCCGGACTTTCTCCTCCAGCTCGGGGTCGTCCCCCAGGCTGCTCCTGCGGCTCGAACCCGACCCCGAGCCCTCGCTGCCCGGCCTGCCTTCACGCGCCGCCTCATCTGCCAGCCCCTCCACCTCATTGTCCTCCCCCTCCTCGTCTTCCTCGCTGCGAGGTTTGGCCTCGTTGTAGGGGCGGTGCCTGTTGTACTGGCATTCTGCACCAAAAACAGAGCCACCCGAGTCATTAGAAAGGTTCATGGTGAAGACAACTTCAGAACGAGGCAGGGCCATTCCACGGCAGGAAATCTGTACAAACCAATTACGGCTCATCAGTGACACACCTCATGGCAAATTGTAATCGGAAGAAAATAAAATGATTTTAGCACCAAAACAGATAGGAAGTGTCAGGTGAATGGTAAACTGTCCCAGCAGCCCTGTATAAGAGGATATAGTGGATCTAACCAATGGCTGAGGGGAAATTCAGGCTCCTCAGGTTAGCTGCCGAGCGGTTGTTGATCTCGCAGTCCGTGTTCAGCCGCTCGTCCCGGTTGTTGGTCCCGTGGGTACTGCTCAAGGCATTTCGGCCCACCCAGTTCCCAGCATGCCGAGGGTTCCTGAGGACAGGAAAGGGAGAGAAAGAAAAAAAAAGGTCAGAGGTTCAGTTTTGTGACGTGAACACCAACTGAATTAAGCCTGACAACAAAGCGCATACCCATAGAATCAAGGAGCTTGCATTTTCTCATTATACCGCATACTTCCAAAAGCCGGTCACACAGGAGTTACCAGAACAGCTGCTACAACTTTAGCTCATGTATAAAACATGGAAACATTCTGTAATGTCAACCACAACTTATCCAAAACATTCATCTACAGCCACTATTATGGTTTCCAATTCAAATCTGAATTATTCACTACTGTTGAATCTTAAACTACACCATTGCAGTTACTGCAATCACACATACTTCAAACAATTAAGCAATTTCCAATGCAACCTTTTCAACTTGTCAATAATTAATCAAATTGTACAATAACCTATCCACCAAATGAACCTTGCTATAATTGTTTGACTTTAATTAGGAATTAAACCTGCAAATTAATGGCAAGATTATTTTTTCGAGACGGATTATCTAACAATAAAGCAAAGAATCTGTCTACACGTGTATGCACATGCGTTCCTCGAATCTTTCAACAAACAAACACTCATCTAATCGACTTAACACTTAGCGGGTGTATTGCTGAGGATGAACTGAGGTGTTGAATGTGAAGTTATTTGCCTGATCGATTCTGACGAAATCTCAAGATGGCTAGAAGCAGCAAAACCGGAGGCCAAGCGAACAGCCCCGCTCCGAACAGACATTTTGGACAGGCACTGTACTAGTTAAATAACAGTAGAAAAAGCCCTAAATCCCAAAACTATTGCAAGTGAGGTCCCCCATTCAATGTTAACAATTTAGATACACAAAAAAACTCACTTTCCCCAAACGCTCACCTTATGTTGGTTACTGGCTCAAGGTCATCCTGCTCTGAGTCAAACATGGCCTCGGTGTCGTCGTCCTCGTCTTTGACGTTCTCGTTCACGGTGTCGGCCATCATGTCAGACGACTGCTCGTAGTACTGCACCAACTCCCTCAGCTCGTTCAGCCTTTTGTGAACCTCCTTCAGCTTCCTGCATCAAACATGGTCACAAAATTGAGTCTCCATAACATCCATATGTTAATTAACCACACAGTGAAAGAATGAACACGTGGCTACAGAATGGAGCAGCCGATGACTTGTTTCAGAGAAAAGAGGATTTCCAGATCCAACAGTCAGAGAGGCAGTAGGTCACTACTCAACAAAGCGAGGCCAACAGACCAATAGGTCTTAGACTGAAATACAGGTGCAACTGGGCCAACCAAGAGGACCAGAAAGTTGGCTTTACACTTCTTGAAAGCATTAAATAGGTTCCATTACATTAGAATAGGGCAGCATGGCTCAGGAGGTAGGGGGTATGGGCTAGGAATCAGATGGTTACTGGTTTGATCCCTGGCTCCTCCAGAGAACATGTCGTGTCCTCGAGCAAGACAGTGAACCCCACGCTGCTTCTGATGTGCAGGGTGTCGCCTGGCATGGCAGCCTCCGCCATCAGGGTGAATGTGAGGCATAAATGTAAAGCCCTTTGGAGTCATGTCATGTGACTAGAAAGCGTTATATAAATGCAGACCATTTACCATTTAGAAAAGCATAGATAAGCATTTTCATCTGAGATAAGCCAAGGTGACCCAGGACTGCAAACCAGCCCCTCAAAACAGTCATATCAATAGCAAGAACCCCATAACCAACATAACCAAAGAATAACTGAACAGCTCTTAAAAAGACCACACATTACCAACAAGATTGGCCAGGATGCACCAATGCAAAAAAATAAAAATGTCCTACGAAAAATATGAAGCCTTTACCATTATACCTGATTAAAATCACCCAGGCAGTTTACAGCATGAGAAAAAAGGAACTGTGGCCGTTTAAAATGAGGGGAATCTAACAGCTCTTGGGGCTGCACACTGTTCAGAGAGCAATGGCAGGACTCCCGCAGAGCGGGGAGGAAAGGTCAGCCTAAATGTAAGCGCAGAAGCAGGCCATTAGATTCTTGGAAGAGAGAGGACTGAGGCGGGCCTGGATGCCGACGGGGAAATACTTCCGTCATCTTCCCCTCTGTGACCAACAGCTCTCAACATACACTGCACACAGAATCATTCCTGACCAACACAATAAAAAACGTTCCCGCAAAGTCAGTGAAGTGTTTGGTCAATGTCTTCTCATTGGCACTACACTGCAGAGGTCGGTGTCCAAGCCAATGGTGGTTCTGCTTCATTCCACGACATGGACACTGGTCTCCAGTATTCATCCTCTCACCACCAATACTTATGGCAAATTTAAACTGACAATTGTTGGTTAATCCCGACTAAATTCACTCGTTTTCAAATGGTAAGACTATTTTAAGTCCAGCCAATCGTTTGTTGTCCATGTCCAGGATTCCCATCAGTTTTCTTTCTATGTTACCAACACTCAATCATATAAAATGACTGGATGCTGACGCACTTGTAAGCAGGCTAAAATACTGGAAGTGCGAGAAGTTTCTGGGACAGTGTGAATACTCCTCTCGCAAATGCCAATTTCTGCCATTACACACTTTCAGCTCCAACATCAATACAATACTACAAAAGACAGCTGCTTGGCTTCATAAACCTAGTTCACTCAGATGACAATTTGCCTAATCTCATGAGTGAATGATTATTTTGGTTTTACGGGACTTTATATCAGGTTCATTTTTTTTTTTTTTATTACTGAAAACCAAATGACTGATCAAGTGATGGGCAGGTATCTGGCCAACAGGCAGACTGACTAAACGGGAACTAGCTGCACAGGGATGAAAGGTCAGATGGACCCACCGGAGTTTATCTGGGGGGTTGGGGATATCCTCCACTGGGCGCTCCCTGTATGAAGGAGTAGGGTCGTGTCTGATAACCACACCCACGCAATCATTCAGCTCCCGGTTTACACCTGAGGGGCGTCCCACAGAGGCCCCAGGTGTCACACCCCTCTGTGCTGTCCCTCGCTGACTGAGGCCGCACACTTCTTCACCTGACATGTTAAGGCAAGACAAGAGATGATAGTTTCACATGCAATTCTACAGCACAGCACCATTAAACTGCAGTACAAACATTAAGGTTAATATTTAGACCAAGACCAGTGCCAACAGCCTTCAGTGTGAACTGCTTGGAAAATACCCGGTCTGCAGCCTCAGTAGGGGAGTTCTCACAGGATCTGGTGCCGAGTGTGATCTCTGCGTGAGAGTACTCACAGGATCTGGTGCCGAGTGTGATCTCTGCGTGAGAGTACTCACAGGATCTGGTGCCGAGTGTGATCTCTGCGCGAGAGTACTCACAGGATCTGGTGCCGAGTGTGATCACTGCGTGAGTACTCAAAGGATCTATAGCCAAGTGTGATCAGTCAGTGAGAGCACTCGTATTATCTGTTACTGAGCAAGTGATCACTCAATGTAAAAGTACTCACAGAATCAGTCCCTGAGTGCGCTCCCTCTCGAAGTAGGAGCACTCAAAGGATCTGCCACGGAGTGTGTGGTCACTCAGTGCAAGAGACCTCACAAGATCTCAGTGCATGAGCATTCATAAGATCTTTTGTTGATTGTGCGATCATTCTGTTTTGAGTGTGATCTCCGTGTAAGAGCACCCACAGGATTTGTTACAGAGTGTGTAATCTCTCAGCGTGAGACCCCTAAGAGCATGCGTTGCTAAGGGTGACTTCTCAGTGTAAGAGCACTCAAAGGCTCTGTTACGGAGCGCATGATCATCATGTAAGAGCACTGACAGGATCTGTTGTTCAGCGCGTGATCCCAGTATAAGAGCACTGACAGGATCTGTTGCCGAGTGTGTAATCCCTTATACGAGCAGTCACAGGATCTGTTGAGTGGGTGATCCTAGTATAAGAGCACTCACGGGATCTGTTGGCAGTGCGATCCCTGTATAAGAGCACTCACCTGATCAATTAGAAAGTGCATGATCTCAATGCAAGAGCACTCAGATCTGCTGAGTGTGATCACTCAGTCCAAGAGACCACTCAGAACCGGCTGTTGAGCATGTGGCCTCAGCATAAGAGCACTCACATGAAGTGTTCGAGTGTGTGATCACTCACTGCAAGAGCTTGCACAAGATCTGCTGTTGAGTGCATGATTTTTGTGCAGGTACTCTCACATGATCAGTTGTAGAGCAAGTGATCTCTACACAAGAACACAGGGTCTGTTGCTAATCCTGTGAGTGCTCTTACACGGAGAGATCACATGATCCATTTCAGAGCATTTGATCTCTATGCAAGAGCGCACACAGGATCTGTTGTTAAGCATGCAATCTCCATTAAAACAAATCAAGATCTGTTGTGTGTGTGATCTCAGTGTAAGAACACTTGCAGGATCTGTTGTTGAGCGTGTGATCTGTGTAAGAGCACTCACGGGATCTGTTGAGTGCGTGATCTGTGCAAGGGCACTCACAGGATCTGTTATTGAGCATGTGATCTGTGTAAGAGCACTCACAGGACCGGTTGTTGAGCGTGTGATCTGTGTAAGAGCACTCACAGGATCTGTTATTGAGCATGTGATCTGCGTAAGAGCACTCACAGGACCGGTTGTTGAGCGTGTGATCTGTGTAAGAGCTCTCACAGGATCAGTTATTGAGCATGTGATCTGTGTAAGAGCACTCACAGGACCGGTTGTTGAGCGTGTGATCTGTGTAAGAGCTCTCACAGGATCGGTTATTGAGCGCGCGATCTGTGTAAGGGCACTCACAGGATCTGTTATTGAGCATGTGATCTGTGTAAGAGCACTCACAGGACCGGTTGTTGAGCGTGTGATCTGTGTAAGAGCACTCACAGGATCTGTTATTGAGCATGTGATCTGTGTAAGAGCACTCACAGGACCGGTTGTTGAGCGTGTGATCTGTGTAAGAGCTCTCACAGGATCGGTTATTGAGCGCGCGATCTGTGTAAGGGCACTCACAGGATCTGTTATTGAGCATGTGATCTGTGTAAGAGCACTCACAGGACCGGTTGTTGAGCGTGTGATCTGTGTAAGAGCACTCACAGGATCTGTTATTGAGCATGTGATCTGTGTAAGAGCACTCACAGGACCGGTTGTTGAGCGTGTGATCTGTGTAAGAGCACTCACAGGATCTGTTATTGAGCATGTGATCTGTGCAAGAGCACTCACAGGACCGGTTGTTGAACGTGTGATCTGTGTAAGAGCACTCACAGGATCTGTTGTTGAGCGTGTGATCTCTCAGGGTATGCAGCTCTTCCAGGATCTTGTCCATGGTTTCCTTCTTGTCCTGGAGCTCCTGCAGCTTCGTAAGA
Source organism: Gymnothorax reevesii (assembly GCA_029721435.1). NCBI lineage: Eukaryota > Metazoa > Chordata > Actinopteri > Anguilliformes > Muraenidae > Gymnothorax > Gymnothorax reevesii. The sequence continues at coordinate 21,277,396 of CM056574.1, read as the reverse complement.
CGAGCGCTGGTTTCCGACGCAGAGGCCGGCTGAGGGCGGGGCTGAGGGCGGGGCTGGGGAGGAGGCGGCCGCGCTTGGGAGAGCTCCCAAGCCAGGGACAGGCTCTCTGCTTGCCTCCGGTTGTCCGGAACCACCTTTGCCTGGCAGAAGCATTGGCCTCATTAAGCCAAGGCAACATTTATAGGTCATAAAATTTCACATCAACAGTCAGTGACCTCAGGAGGCAGAGCAGGGCTGCCTGACTGTTTCTGAAAATGGCATTATTGGGCTTTAACTGTACATCTCAGTCATCAGTGGGAGATCTTTTGACCAGCACATTAGTGGAATCAGTAGCATCTTACTCTAGTCTGCTACCGCTCGTCACTCCCCCCACTGATGAAAACTGAAGTGATAGTGACAAAGCTACCTCATCACTTTGACGAGAAAAAAACAAAATTAAAAATGGTGACGACGATTTATAAGGTCAAACTTCTTTTTATTCCTTGGTCCTCAGGTCTGCCGCCATGAAAATTGCCCGAAACAGAAAAAAAAAGTTTCATTTTTTGCATGTCCTCGAGCCCGCCTCTCAGAAAAATCCCGAAAAAAATGGAATTTAAAAAAATACTACTAAATAATACTTTTTATTTTCATTCCACCCGCAGCCTCCTGGAAGGCTACTGATCTTTTTTTTCTTTTTCTGTCCTCCGCTCTGAACATATTGCTATTCTGAAAAATAAAGAATAAAGCCGTCCAGAATGGTTATTCACTTCGGGTAGTTTACAACATTACTGAACGTCCGTAAAACAGGACAGCACTTTCGTAGCGTTTTATCGTCAATGAACAGAGCTACGAAAGACGTGAAAATACGTCCAAATGCTGTCTTATTGGCTGACAGGTCTCCATGGAGGTAAAAATGCAAATGATGTCATCAGGCAGTCAATCATGTGAGGGAATGGATATGCGCGGATTTTTGTTTTACCAGTAAAATGGTGGAAGCTGAAGCACAACCATCCTCTCATAATGAACTAGGAAAACAAGGTGTGTAAATTTCTCTGAGGCCCTTGCTACGTAAACGTGATTGATATGAGCGCATCTTTACACGGTATATATTAGTTTGATTTGGCTTTGAATTAACAACCGCTTGATGCGTACAACCATGTCATTTGTTGCTAGCTTTTCGACAACAGTAAGACTGGCGATTTCTGAACTAACGTGATGCAAAACATGGTACTTCCGAGTTAGGTTTAAAGGCACAAGACAGTGCTATACAGTGCTTCACCATCAAAATTGAGCAAAATTTCATATTGACACCAAACCGTTCCTAGATGGCTGGGTTGCTGGTCTGTGAACACATAGTTGTTAAAATATGTTCAGGCCAGTGCCATAGTTAGCGGGTAAGGTAGTTTGCTGATGCCAAACTAAAGTTCGCAAACTCAGTCCTGGGGAGAACGCTGTGCGCGATGGTTTTTGCTCCAGCTTGAATGAGGCAAACGCGGCAAGTAAGCCATGGTTCTTCGTGAAAATCTTCAGTTACATCCAACAACCTTTCTAGTGTGAAAGTGCAAATTAAGCTGTTAGTTGTGGTGTTGTGGATTTATACAGCGCTGAAAGTAAATGCGCCATCTTCAATCTTCGAATTAAGCTGTAGGTTGTGGTGTAGTGGATTTATACAGCGCTGAAAGTAAATGCGCCATCTTCAATCTTCGAATTAAGCTTTAGGTTGTGGTGTAGGGGATTTATACAGCGCTGAAAGTAAATGCCCCATTTTCGGTGCAATTTACCTTGTGTTCGCCAGGTGCCTTCGGGAAATAAATGAACAGTGAAGAAAAAAAAAAAAATCTGAATGGTTTTTCTTGAAGCGCAATTGCTTAAAGATTTTTCGAAACCTTGTCTCGTGGATTATGATCCTTGACCATTTACCATGACATGTTTTTGCCAAATATTAGTGAATGAACGCCACTCTTAAAATGTTTCTATATTGGCGTATAATCTGATTTCTTGACAGGAACAGCGACTTGGTTATCAAAAATGGATGTCTCTAAGGTATACTGAATGATAATATTGATGTTTTGCCAATTATAGATTAGTGTTTGACTGAATTATGTAAAGCCCTTGGTGCTTGCTACCGCTGTGGGGCTTTGGGTTCACCAGTGTAGCATCACATGGTGGTTTCAGACAGTACAGTAACCAGAAAGCTCTCCCTAGAGAGAAGTGGATGAGGGTGCCAGTACTGAGACTTGTTTGTTGCTGGCATCAGAAGTGATTATCTGAGATGTTTAACATTTGAAACCCTAAACATTTGAGATTTACATTAAGGATTCCAATAAATTCTGCACAAAACAATGAGCTCACCTCAAGTTCAATTTGGAATCAGTTAATAGAAATCTTTAAAGTTAAACATTTTAAATAAACATTTGACAATTACACTAATTCTGATTCCAGATTTGATTTGAGCTCACCCCAAGTCCGATTAGGCATTTTTGTCAGGCCTCTCTATTGCCCTTAAAGGGTGGGTCCCTTTTTAATTTTGGGATACCAAGTGGCTGCATTAGTAAAAATGTTCAGGAAAAAAAATGAAGAAATTAAGGGTTTAAAGCGATTTCTATAGCCAGTCTGTGGAATAAATTCCATGCTAAATGCTCAAGAGGTTTTAAATTAGCTCTTACGGTCCACAGGGTCCCCATTATTAGAGGCTGGACTTGAATGGACCCAAAATTATATACACAATCCAAAGTATCATGGAGAGACCCACCAATGTTTGAGGTTTGACCTTGTTCATGCTGCATGCACTTTGTCTGCTTCGAAGGCTTTTCAAAGTTTTATAAAGTCCGTGAGTGACTAATAATAAATGATGCCTATGATAAAGTGAAGAATATTTTTTTTACTTTGCTTCTTGAGGGAGAAAGTGAAGAATAGTTTTCAGAACACAGGGGGAACCCTGACTGCACAACTCCATATGTTCAGAATCAGAGCTGCACAACCCCAACTCAAAGCATCAAATACTAAATACTACTGCAGCTAAATAAAATTCTCAAATGCAGAATGTCTCTTAGCACAAAAAGAGAGCAAACCTGAGAGTCGTGAAGCTGGTTGTGGAAGCGCTGTATCAGATCGTTCAGCTCGTCGTTCAGCTCCGAGGTGATGCTGAGTCCAGACACACTGCCAGTTGTTTCGGTTACCACTGCAGATATGAAGACAAACAAGTCTTTCAGTACGACGCACAAACGCGTTCAAGGGACGGGGTCACACAGAGGTGAGCGATCCACTTCAGACCGATATCCCTAAGGCAAAGAGTTGACCTCAACACTGTTCCGATGCAGTTTCAATTTCACAGCGTTTTCAAAACATTCTCGCAAAGCTCGACATAATTCCTATTTAGCCAAAGCGCAGCTCATGTTTCAACACTTAGCACATCAGACTCAACAGCAGAACAGCTAGCTGACCTGCTAATGAGCAGAATGAAGGATGCCAAATAATGCTTATGATAACAACCCACAGGATTTTAGATCTACATGTTGGGGCAGCTCTGTCCTGAAGTCAGCATGTTGCTGTGGTTCCAGGCCGTCTCACCGGTGTCCTCAATGCCCGGGCGCGGTGCGCAGTGCTGCCTGGCCATTAGCGCCTCCTGCTGGCCGCAAAGGGCACGCAGCTGCTCCTGCTGCACCAGCATCTTTGTCAGAAGATCCTGCTGCCTCCGCAGATTCTCTAGCTCCTCCTCTTCCTCCTTCGCCGTCCCGCCACCCCTGGCCCGGCCCTGAGACACGAGACTCGCGTAAGTGAAGCTCTGCCAAGAGCATTTTTAAAAACGGAGAGGGGAAATATTGAATCAGAAAAATAGCCCAGTGCGTGTGGGCAGGGCCCAAGTCAAAGCTGTACATTAGCTTGTTGGATAATCGATACCGGCCGTCACTGAACGCGTGGGCAGAGGGACTTTGGCTTTAACTTTAAGCTGAGCAGCACAAAAAAAAAAAATCATTAGTTGCCGAGTACTGACCCGGACAAAGTCAAGGACAGACGACAGACAGAGACACGCAGGTGGCGCCAAAATTTGGCTGAGGGGTAAAAAATTTGGTGCCAATAGTCAGTCCAGCAGGCAGCAGCACCAGCGAGCCTAGAACTGTCAGTACTGAACCAGAGGAGAGGGCTGAGATGCAGCTCAGCGTATGGGACAGATCCACTTACCACAGCAGCAGAGCCCTCTGTCCTCGCCCCCGTGTTTTGGGAGAAGCTCTCGGCCAATGCTCCCGAGCCCCCTGCCAAGTCCACAGCGTGGGCCCCATCCTCGTCGCTCCGACCAGCCTATGGAGACAACACGAGGATGTGAGCACAAGCGAAATCCGCACAAACACTGCTATGGCAAACAATTCTTCCCCGGCATTTCCTATTCCAGCACCCAGAACTGTCAACAATATGCAATTATTTTTTATAGCGACTGTATAATTAAGCCAAGAATAAACCTCAGTAAAAGTAAATGATATTGAGTAGTCTTGTGCAAGGATCCAAAATGTCTTTCAAGAACTTCTATTGGACGTTCTGACAGTAGTGGAACAGTGATTCCTCTTCGTCTGCGGACATGGAAAAGCCTGAGATTAACTGCATGCTGGGAAAAACTAAACACGTCACCACCTGCTCACAGGCAGGCATCAAGTGAAATGTTCATGCAGCTTAAAAGACAGCAAAGTGTAACAGCAACATGAAAGCAAAATAACACAGGTATTTTAGCAAGCTGTGAACATGATTTTGGCAATGGCATGCTCAGTAAAGGAGACGGCGGGCAGGGTAAACAAAACAGAACAGGCCAGAAATGATGCCATGCCAACTTATCCACAACAGAGACCAGAAGGAGCATGACTCCCATGCAAAAGGGAAGCCTAGTGAAAGAGATGGTCCTCTTATGAAACTTCCGAGTCAAGAATGGCCACTGAACGTGGTTAGTGGTCCCTGGGACCCATGCATTGGAGAAAAAGAAACACAAGGTACTGACCAACATCTTTTGGAGGTATCTCAAGTAGGACCTTTCCTGTTCCTTTAGATGCACTATTAGGTGCGATAAACGCTCAACATTGGCGGGGATATCATTTTTCTCCACCAGGTCGTCCCTTATGGTGCTGGCCTTGCCAATATACTCCCTAATCTGAACAAGCTTGCTGACGACCTGAGGGAAGCATACAGCACAACAAATACTGTAATAACTGAAAGGTATGTCCAGCTGGGCTGTGGCTGGTCACATTTCTGTAACACCTATAGTTGACCGTTCTCACTAAGATTATCTGCATGAATTGCATGGAGGGGCATCAATTTTATAATTTGCCCACAATAGCCACCATGCGTCCGTGAACAGGACAAGCTTTAGCTGATTTCAACAATGTTTCGTCAATAAGCTGTCTTTAAGGGACACAGTGCACCCCAAAATCAAAAATACATACACTCTCTCTCATCTGTGGTGCCATTTATCCATCTTCAGACTGCTTTGGTACAAAAATGATAAGTTTCAGACATCAGCCACAGAGATAACCACCTTCCCCAAATAATGGAACTAACTAAATGTGCCAAAAAAGAAAGAAAAAAACAAACAAAAAAAAAAAATCAGAAAATTTGAAAGCAAGGTCTTTCTAGAATTCATGACCAGGTTACCCAAGATAATTTCTTACCTGCATTGTGAGCAGTTTAATGCAGAAAGCATTTTTTTCCAAAAAACTTTCAAAATAATCATGTTCTTCATACTACATTTATGGTTGATGAGCAAAAATATTTTTTGAGACGAACTGTCCCGCTTAAAAAAATATTATTTCCCTCAAAAAGTTACCTGACTGCTGTCAATCCCTGCTCCTCCCGTCCTGTTATCCCCTGCACCTCGTTCACCCTTCCTTCCCTCCTTATTCTGCTCGCAGGCTCCCAGGTCTATGCCCAGAGCCTGCTTTTTAGTGCCCCTGCTGGCCGACACCGGAACTGCAGCCTGTGGAGTAGTTGTCAATGGCTCCTTGCTTTTATTGGTGTTCACATGGAGTGGTAAAAAGTTGAAGGCCTTTTTGTTATCTGCCAGCTGTCTCTGGTTGTTGGCGGCCGTGACCCGTCCCTGAGAATCGCTTCCGATGCTCCGCTGCAAAACAAGTTATGAACTGCATTCAATTTCTTATCTCACTTCAAAGATCAACAAGAAAATGTGTCCATGAGAGACAGATACCCCCACATCCGGGAAACTCAAGAGAATTTACCTCAAACACCTGAGGAATTATGAAAATTTTGGAAAAATTAGAGACAAAGTAGGACAAATGCATACCTTGTGGGTCCCTGCATTGCCGATATACAAGCTCAATGAATTCTGTTGAGCAGTTTTTGAGAAGTGGATAGACTACACCCCCTACAGCAAATGTAGGAGAAAACTTGACAAAATTTACCCAAGTTCAAACACCTAAAAATGAAAATTTTAAAAATTCTGAAATAAGTATGAGACAGTGTCTGAACAAGGCACATATTCAAGTTCAATAAATTCTGTAGACCGGTGTTTGAGAAGAAGTGAATGAACACCCCATTCTCCATGATCATCCTTGTGTGAACAGATCAGAGTAAGCCTACAAGCCACCAGCCAAATGGGGGCAAAATGAAAACTTAAGAGAACCACGGGTCAACATAAAAGGGCTCGATTTGGGCAATTAGAAACAATTTTGTGGCCATATTTGGCCACCCATGGATGCCACTATTTCAATAACTTCAAAAAAACAAAATTGCAATAAAATTTGTGCATGCGCATGTATGCGCATGCATATAAACGCACATGCAGACTTGGGATCAGAAAAGGCCTTCTTCACGCATCCCTCTCACAGGGTCTGTGGTCATGGAGGTGGCATCTGATGGTGCTTTTAGAAACCTAGTGAGCAAACCACAAGATCGCCACCAAGGCCAGAAATTCTTTCACAGAGATTCTTTCATTCCGCGACGGTGTGAAAACAGTGTGTCAAACCTCTTCGGAGTTGACCCCGCAATAAAAGTGAATTTAATGTTCAAAACAGGGCCACAAATCACCCGCGGTTAAACTTGTGCAAGCAAATGGAGGACAAAATTTTCGTTTTGCATTTGGTGGAAATGAAGCATGACAGTGATCAGTCACACAGCAAATGGTCTCTGGATCTTCTTGCAGTCTTACCAGATTTACCAGATTTATGAGATCTTTGACCATCTGTCTCTTGAATGGCAAACTGATTTTGCCATCCCCGGCCCCCCCCTTTCATGGTGATGGATGACGAAGGGCTGTAACCAATTTTTTTTAATTTACAATTACCTTCACAGAGACATTACATCATGAGGAAACTGATATTTCATTTTTAATAAATAGATCATTTTAGTCATTTAATATTTAAACAAGTAAAGCATTCCTCACACGTTGGCTTTGTGAGTTTCTCAGCAGTGGCATTTCAAGTCAGGGGTGCCAATAACTCTGGAGCCCACTGTACATGCCAATTCTGCAGGCTTTCTCCATACATTGTGGAGGATGAACGCCAATTAAACATCTGCCTAATGAATGAAGCAGCAATGCATTTTGTTTAACTGAAAAACACTTAAACAAGCAGGAGGCATATAGCTCTTCAGTCATCTGTCCGTCTCGACACCATCTGCCCCTCAAATGCACATTGTGTGCATGATATCTACAGAAGGAGAGGATGGATTTTGAGCAGATCAAACATGGCAACTCCTAGGACAGGGTAGCTGAAATTATCAGGTTTTAGAGGTCATTGGGCCAAAGGTCAAGGTCACATAAGGTAGGCTGTATGCAGGGGGCCAAAGATCAGACTCTAGGGCGAAAACAGCCATGGCAAGTGGCGGAAGGGCAACCAATGCTTTGTGCAACCTTCTACCTTAAATATAATAGTTCTATCATTTAAAATGTGATATAATTTGCAGTGGGAACCATACTCGTCAAGCCCCGGCAACAAATGACACTCTCCCAACCTGCCACAGAACACCAGTAATTCACCTAGACTGACCTTGCAAATAACTTGTTCTCAGGTGAACTACCTTAAATAAATGTAAAACTAAGAGCTAAACATCTCATTTCAACCAGAAAAAGCAAACTGGTTACAAATGTCCACTGTCAGGTCAAAATAGTGGGCAGCGCATGCGCAGCAGTTTCCACGTTGACCATAAAATGGTTTCAAACCAGGAAATGCAAACATGCCCGTGATAAAGCAGACAAGGAATTAAATAAAACCTAATGCCATGAGAACGAGGTTTCATAAAACATATTACAAGCGCACTGCATAGAAACGAGACAGACCCCTGAAACCAGGTTTGGAATCAATATTTGCAAAACTGTGAGAGGCAAGTACAAAATAATAACAAATATTTGCCACTAACGTGTCTTTGTCCCCCACCAGGAAATGGCAAATCGTGTCAAAATGAACACTGTCTCGGTGTAACCTTGAGGAGTGACGCGAAGGTCACCAAAATCGACTGGCGCCGGGGCAGCACCCTAATACATGTTGACATGAAATTTGAAGGAAATCCGTCAATTCGTTCTTGAGATATCTCGCTGACAAGGATTCGGGACGGACGGATGGACGGGCGGACGGTCGGTCGTAAATACTATGTCCCGCCGCTTCGGGCGGCAGGGGACAATAACAAAAATGATAAGCTAGAAGACTCTCAATAAAAAAAATGCTGCGTATTTTTAAAATGTCAGATAAACAGAAAATTGACACCAGGTTTTGCAGAATGCCAAACTGACAAGCAACTCACAATCCTTTCCAGCCATTCCCAGTACAAACCGGCATATTTGCCACGCAACTACGCTCAAACGGGGCGTACACTAAACACCCTGTTAACTAAATAGCATGCCAGCCGTGTCCGGGTTTTTAACTCACCTCGTCTAAATCAGTGAAATTGATTCTCTGTCGGAGTCTCTCGAGCTCAGCTTGGTCTGGGACAGACATCTGCATAGCGTACTTGGTATGGGGGAATGTGTGCGGCGTGCGCGCCCGCCTTCGCCCCAGCCCCGGGGTGGACTCTGGCGAGATGTCATTGGTCACCCGACTTTCCACCGCTTCCCCGCACTTCTTTCGGTTTTTCTCCGAGGGACGGTTGGCCTTCTTCTGTTGCGCGCCCCAGTCCTTGAAAGAGACAAACTGTGTGACACATGCCAAGAAAGCATTCTGAACAGACTGGTTCCGACTTCCTGAATGCAATTCAACCTGAAGGGTTTAAAAAATAAGGCAGTTGTGTTGAAGATTATATTTCAATATTTCTCATCATATTCATCAGAAGAACAAGTGCCATGTTGATTAACCATAATCAACAATCAAAATCAGTATCCATCTTACACATACAAAACCCAAAACCAGTGAAGTTGGCACGTTGTGTAAATCGTAAATAAAAACAGAATACAATGATTTGCAAATCTCTTTCAACCTTTATTCAATTGAATACACTGCAAAGACAAGTTACTTGATGTTCGAACAGGTAAATTTTGTAATTTTTTGCAAATATTAGCTCATTTGGAATTTGATGCCTGCAACATGCTTCAAAAAAGCTGGCACAAGTGGCAAAAAGGTGTGAAAAATTACAGTTTAAGTGCATGTTCTTTCATTTTTTATGAAACAAACGTTTCTGTGCACCACAAATATTTCGCAGAGAATCGAAGGGAAAGAAAAAAAATTGAGATAACCCAAGAATTTTGATTGGAGCAAAGCTGGATAAAAAAAACAAAAAACTTAAGAGATAAAGATGGGTAAAACCCATGTATTTTGACTGGAGCAAAGTTGGTTGAGGTTTTCCCATAAATATTGCTCTGTAAATAATGCCGAGTTAGCACTTCCTGGCCAGGGACTGCTCTCCGGGTCTGGATTACTGCTTGATTCAAGGCTGGAATAAAGATGGCTTCTGAAGATTGTCTCTCTCTCTCCCAATTATTTATGAACAAAGGGACCTCAAAAATATGCAAACATCTAGCCGGGAAGACACAACAGCTACGGGTACAGCAGGTTTCCAATGCATTTCAATGTAGAGAGGTACAGCAGTCCCCATTTCAAACCCTACCCTGACCTTAACCCTAACCCCAACTCCAAACCTAACCCTTCCCCTAACCATAATCCCAAAACCTTTTACTAATTAGGGGTGTAAAGATTCTGAATCAATGTTTTTAAAGCGTAGTAACACCACCTGCTACCATGGGGCGAACATCTGAGCTTTCCCTTTTTCTTTATTAACCCCAGTGATGTCCTGAACAAAAGCGCTTAACGTCAAAGGGCATGGGAAATGCTTCCGGAAAAAATACTGATGTCAGTCAAGTTTTCTCGGCTACGTGCTGAGAGGAGCCAAGCAAATGCAAACAAATCAGTCATCCTACTAACCAATTAGGCAACTCTAAGAAACGTATACCTGTTCCCGTTTACTTTGCCTGATTAGCAATCAAATGGTGGATTTGTTTACTCTTTAAGTTGATTGAGTAGAGCTGTTTGTTAAGACAACATGTTTGATTGCAGCATTCTGAAATTTAAATGAGCATAGAACAGCACTGCTTGAACACGATTGCCACTGCCACAGCATTTCGTACGACTGACAATTTATATTTCACATTCACGTTTCATCCGCTTTTCAGAAAGTTTTCCATCTTGTGTATTTTTTAGGCGCTTAAACTGCAGGTCGATCTTATAACAAATCTGTTTTAAATTAATCTTGAATAATGTCCAAAAATGCTACAATGAAAGATGTAATTCAGAGGAAGATTTTTTCTAATTATTCAAATTGGCATTCTTTCAATCTAACAGCATAGCCCAGTAAGGTTTGTCTGCTTTTCACCATCACATCTTGATCGTTCTAGGCTACTGGCTCAATTGCTTGATTGTTATTTAGGACAAGTACACGGGAGCAGATTTAGGGAAGGGCGGAGCACCTGCAATTAGCAAAATCTAAACTCGGGCTTCTTCCCAACTGCATTTTATATCGTTTTAAGCCGCTTCAGGTGTGTATGTTTCAAGAAATTACACGCGACTGCCTACACACCCCATGACGGCAAGTTGTCTCATCACACTTTAAAACAAGAGCCATCTGGCAATGGCGCATCCCCCCAGCAGTAGGTTGTGTAATAACCTTTAAAAGGCACATCTACACATCATGATTGAAATGTTTGTCATGTTTGGTGAAGCTAGCACAAATAGATTCCGAGATATGGCCCAGACAAACTCATGTTTACAGACGGACGGACAGACAGACGGACGGACGGACGGACAGAGCAATAGCTATATCCCCCCCGCATTATATGCCGGGGAGGTAAAAAAATCCTCGTTCCACATCGCCACATCCCAACTCAGCATTTCATCTCTCATTGTGGTATTTTTAGGGAGATCTAAAATAAAAATTGTGATTTATTTTCAGATTGCCCTGGATTTCAAGCATCTAAAATATACACAAGGTGGAAAACATTAAAGCAGATGAAATGCGAATGTGAGCAATAAATGATCACAATCACACGAAATGGCTAAAAACGCGCTCTTGCAAATCTATGCCCATTTAACTGTCAGAATGCGGCTATCAAACATGCCGTCTTAATAAACAGCTCTACTCATTCAGCAAAGTAAAAAAGAGAATCGCCGGTTTGATTGCTGATTGAGCGAAGTAAACAGGGACAAGATTAGAGTAACCTCATAGCATAAAAGGAGACGATTCTGTAGTCCTATACTTGGTTCCGTACAGCACGTCGCCGAAACGGTCAAGTTCTCTTTTCCGAAAGCATTTTTCATGTCCTTAGATGTTTGGCACTTCACCTTCCTAATCCCTTCAAATCGACTGCCGTACAAATACAAACTGCCAAAGCTTTAGATGCTGCGAAAAAATAAAGGCTCATGAGTAACCAACGAACAGCAATCACGGTTTTAAATGCACCTTAGACAAAACAGGAGGCCTTCCAGAGCTGTATAAGGTAATCATAACCACTTTCTCTAGCCAGCATTTTGACCATCACCTAAATCACAACTAAATTATACACCGAAACCCACTGTACAATAAATTAGGTATGTTACTATCAGAGCATCGGCCGCCGCAATATTGCTTCCCATAGCGCGTTGCATAATTTGCCCAAGTGGCAGGGGTATACCCATCAAAACTGCCTTTTATCGGCAAAAGGAGGGGAATTCCCGGAAAACCCACTGAAGACGTAGATAACAAGAGCAACGCAGAGTGTGGCATATGCCCCCACCTGTATGTTGATCAAGGGCATATCAAGACGGCTGCTGTGGCGGCCATATTGGATATCGCACAACGCTGGTTTTCGAAAGGAACCCTCCTCTAACGACTCCCAATAAGCCATTAAGAAATGACATCAATCTGACGAGGGATTCTATAGTTATCCCACGGAAACGAAAAGTTAACGGAAGACGGATGGACATGGTGTTGACATAATGCCCCCTGTCCTCTTTGGGGGGCGGGGGCATAAAAATGACCCCGAATTACTCTTGTTACCTTGTTTTCAATTTCCAATTTCCCAGATAGCCGCCTGACCGCTTCAAAGTTTGAAGAGACAAATACACCCTTCAATTTTATAGAAGCCAAGTAGGAATTCTAATAAAAACTGCACAGACTATTAGATTAAGAACTCAAGATCCAACAAACAAAAAATTAGGAGATTAGGAGCGCCAGCAGTCTGTTTCTACCGTCAGCAAAAAAAAAAAACTGTCTGTGGTAAAAATTCCAGAAACGGCGCCCCCATTGAGGGTTGCACAGCGAAATTCAATTGCGTTTTCATTCACCATTTTGAAATAGGCAGATAATATTCCAATGAACATTATCTGAGAGTTTCATAGTAATATCTAAAGAATTAAGAAAGTTATAGCATTTTATGCAAGCCATGTTTTCGGTCACAGATTTCTCATTTTTTTCTATAGAAACTAAGGACATTTTATACCCCTCATTAGCCAATTTCCAAGTTTAATAACTTTGTCAGTTCTTAACCCATCACATTGATCTTGGCGTCATAGGAAAGTTTATTTCAAGCGCTTTCAGCATAAATAATTCATTTCAGCATGGAACCATTTTGAAAATTTTAGTAACATGCCTAAATGAATGCGATCCAAAAACAATTGAAACATAAACTTCACTATGAAATATATCTGAGGTCATGACACAACCAAGACAATACAATGCCAGCCCGTCTGGCAAACATTTATAATTACCATGTTGTTCAACCTGTCTTCCAGGCTGCCGTTGCTCGTTGCCCAGTTCGGGAGATCTTGATTATCTGCGCAGTCGTCATACGGCGTACCACCCGTTGCCATCCTAAAAACACCCTGTACCGATCACAGATTAAAAATAAAACAAAAAACGCATTCAGCGGGGACAAGTGGCTTTTCATCAACGCAGTTAGGCCAGCAAAGCCCGTAAAAAAAGTCAGAATTTTTTTTTGTGCAAAAATACACTCAAGCACGAGACAAATATCTTCATAGAACTTTCCCCCACACGAATACAATGGTCAAACTGAGTAATGTCCAACCGTCGATAAAACCCCAAAGCGTCCGAACAAGCAACGACTAACGTTACTTATAACCTGCGATGTTGGCCGAGCCATTTACAGGACAACATCTTATTAATACTGCGGGAATCTGCTTCATAAATGTGAAAGCATGTTAAGAGCACAATGTATTCCTCTCACCTGGACCTTACTTTTAAAACTACTGCGTCAAGACCAGCGAGTAACGTGACTGCGTGAAATTAAACTTGAGTTCGAAGTTACAATAGACAAGCTATCCGGCCAGAATACAGACGATTTTCAAGCCAACTTCATGAATTTCACTCAAATCAAAACGGTTACGAGTCTGCTGAACAGAAAATAAGTTTGTTAACTGGTAGAAGCAATATAACTCACCAAATAACGTTCAGATGGCCTTAGTGAAATGCTGGAAAGATAAAATCCTCAACTTTCTTTGCCAACAAACAGACCCAGAGCGCAAGCAAACTGGTCAAATAACAGTTAACTCTTCTCAACTGAATGCCGCCGTCTTCCCACTGACCTGCGTTATTTAAGCCAACTTCCACGTTATAACATTTTGGGAACAGTCGACGGTTAGAGGCAACAAAAAGTCTCGTTAACTGACCCTGCAGCTCGAACTGCTCCCAGTGCCACAGGACCGCGAAATTTCCCGGCAAAACATCTCCGCTAAGCCGCTTTCACACCGGACGCGAAGCGAATGTTTCGCGCGACAGATCACATTCAAACTCGACGCGAGGACGCGACCACACGCGAGTCTCCGCGCTGACTTCAAACGCAATCTGTCGTGCGAAAAATTCGCTTCGCGTCCAATGTGAAAGCGGCTTAAACGTTGGCCATCTATGGGAAAATGGCCAGAGTAGCCCGTTAGGGGCTAATGACACAAAGGGCACATACCGCCGCACAGGGATGCGATGTTATCCTGTCGCTCCAGCGCTATCGTCTGACGCGCGGTGCAGCCCAGGATTAGCCAGCTAGCGTGAGGTAGAAAAATAAAACATTAGTTAAGGAGTGATGTCGCACTTGCAGGTTGTGATGGGTCAACTTGGCTCGCAAACTTAGTTAGTGAACAGCAGCTTGCTTAAACCGATATACCTAACCTTAGCAAGTAAGTTACCAAGGCCAGCAGACTCTTCTGCGAGGTAGCTAGCATTTAGCAAGTTGACAAAAAAGTACGACTGTGAAATACATTACCACTGAAATTCCGACGGGAAAACAATATGTGACACCCAGTGATATAATTCCGATGCCTGCGCGATAAAACGAAAACGTAAAGATCTCATTAAACGTATTGCTAAATCCACCAGCAAACGTTTGGCAGTTCGTCACAACTTAGACGCCATCTTTCAGCGAGGGCCTGCGGACAGATATAGCGTTACCAATAGTTACCGGTTTCCAAACATAATGCATCCATCATACATGTTGAAATAGTCTTTTTGTCATATCATACTGAGACGCATTTTATGCAAAAATTGCTCATTTTTTTTCGCAAACAGCGTATTTTTTTCACTTGGGAATAAATTATGTTGTTCAGGGGGGAACTATTTTTTATCTCGGACCATTTTTGAGAGGATATCAGGCAGCCAAGAAAAGAATTTCGACCTAAATACAAGGTTTTCTGCGCCCCCCGGGCCGGGTTGGAAGTGATGAGACGAAGTCTATTTTCTTTACTGACAGGGAGGAGGATGCATTGAATGGAATGGAACGTTAGTTCGCAAACATACTCAAATTTATGCTTATTATAATCATTGGGTGATGAGAAATTAACATGAAAATAAATTCATTTTTATTTCTGATTTGTGGTATTTTCGGTCGATGTGAGTATCTGCCTGTGATTAAAACACTAATGCCCAATGGTTATTTGACCCTCGTAAGACTACCTAAATATTATTTAAAAACTTTTCAGAGCAGGGTAGGTCCACTGAGAACATGTTTTCAATGTATGGGATATCTTGGCAGTTGTTCCTGCTGGAGCTCGTGCAGATTAGTAAAGAGAGGACGATTGGTGAATTCCAAAAAGTGGTTTGGGGAAAATGGCCATGCTTGATGGCCAAAAACAGTTCTTCCCGACTGCCTATATGGTTACGTTGTGATTGCATATCGTCGTAACCGTTGGTTGGGATGCGGCGAGGCGAGGATGACCAGCGCGGGAGAACTGAGATTGAACTTTCTGCATCCTCATGGACCGTCTCCACCATACACATTCCCATATGACTCTGTTCATGTGTGATGGACTATCAGGATGTGCTAGAGGTAGTTAAACTTGTAACAGCAACAGGATGAAGGATCACAATGTTGAGCACAGACAGTTGCAGCATTAAAGGCTCTGAATGGGCACAAATTGAGAATATAGCCACTGCTTCTTAATTTAATTACCACCTCTACATTCAAACACTATGGCACGAGGACTTTTGCAATTGAAATTTCAGATTCATGGCACCAATGATGTTGTATTTCTGTGAGAAAACAATCAATTGGCCTTGGAGCCCATCAGGGAAGTAGTGCATTGTGCATTTGTGTGTGCCTGACCATGCACTGAGCCATAAGTACTGTTAAACAACATTACAAGGAATTAATGATGTGATGCCATTTTAAATAATGAATTACATATCAGCAATGACTCAAAAAGCAATCTTTCTGGAAGTGTTGACACATTTTAAAAATAGATTTTTTTCTGCAAATCAGTCATATGTCACTTTTCATTTTGGAAATAAAATGAGATATAAGTTAGTTTGTAGAGCTGCAAAAGACTTTTACAAAGCTATGAGAACCATTTCTTTATGACATACATTAAAGGAGATATGGAAAGTCAGCCACAGACTGACTAATTGATATACTTTGTAAGCCCAAGTCATCCTTAATAGAATTCCAAGACGTGGAATTTTGGCATCAAAGGTTTCTGGCATTACCAAATCAGCATTTCACTAATATAGATAGTGACGCAGTCCAAAAGTAGATGATCTGACCTAGACAAAAAGTGTTCTTCAGTTTGCCATTACTTGCAATATTTAATGATGCCAACATGTCTATTGTAAACTGTTAGAATCACAAGGAGAAAGGGTTGCATCTAATAGTGCTTCAACAAGGACCACTGATCTCCAATACTGGTTCCTATCACCCGAGGGCATGGGGACCACTTCAGGAACCACCTCTAGGACCACTTTCCACCAGTCAACGGCTGCAGGGACCACCCCCAGGCCCAGTTTCTACTGGTCTTTGCCGCTAACAGACCACTGCCAACTGGTCCCTCAGACATACCTCCCTTCTGGGTAGTCCCCTGAGACCATTTGTTTTCTCTGCCTCATTTTTACTGTGGAGCCATGATCATGTAGGTCTGATCATGGCTGCAGATGAAACTCTGCGCCATGATCAGGTCAACAGACTTGGGAGCTAGCATGCTGAAAACTATCTGAACTAGCATGTTGGAAAAACTAAGGAGGTGAATGTGGATTTTGGAGGACATTACACCCCTGTGCTACCCTTTGTGACTGACAACCAAACCATGGAAATGATGGGTGATTTTACATTTCTGGGAACAGTTATTTCAAATGACCTGACATGGGAGAACAGTACAAATAATTCTGTAATGAAGAGCACAGAAAAGACTGTACTATCTGAAACGCTCTAAAATTTGGTGTTTTTATTTAAATCTGAGAGAATTTCCACAGGCCAAAGAGACATTTTTTGACATTCTCGATCATCACTGTCTGGCATGGTTGTGTCACTGCATGTGAAAAAGCCAAGCTTAATCATGTCATAAAAACAGCACCAAAAAGTATCGGTAAGGACATGCCCTGTTTGAATGGTATTTACCAACAACGACCGACCCGATGTGCTACAATCATTGCACAGGACGGCACACACACCACAAACTGTTGCTGATGGAAAGAAAAATTATTTGTATCTGCATGAACACTGTACTTTGCTGACACTTGAGAGGCATGCTGTTATTTGTGCCATTTATCCTTTTTTTGTAACTTCCAGAAATAGTTTCCTACAACCTAGAAGAAATTTTGGCAGGCCAGCTATTTCTATGAAGATTCATTACTTTCCAAGGGGAGATAATGGTCTCTTAGTATGTGTCAGTAGAACTCCAGCTGATATGAAGCCTTTATTATTGACAAAAGTACATTCACTGGAGTAATTAAAGTTTACTCATTCTGGAATTCTGCATCCGATGACATGGTGTGACGTTTTATTTGTCATTTCTGTCCATTTGTTCCAATGGACTAGAGACAACAGAGATACAACTCCATTTCCAAAAAAGTTTGGGACACAATGCAAATTGTTATAAAAACAGAATGCCGTGATTTGCAAGTCATTTAAACCTTATATCAAAATGAAAATAGCACAAAGACATAATATTCGATACTGATGACCGTAGAAGGATTGGGAGCTTGTTTCTAACAAATTGAACAAAAACAACAAACTTGGAAGGGTTAACAGGAATGCAGTCCCAATCCTGGACCCTGATTAGATTTGGAAGCTTGTTCAAATGAAAGAAATGACAATGAAGACTTAGAGAAACTGCTGTCACTACACTCTAAGTTGCGTTCGACGAAGATGAGGAACTTTTACTAACAATATTGATGGTATTTTAGCGTGAATGCAACTTTACGATCCTGCAACTTGCACATAAAGCAGAGGGCTTGAATGTCCATCACACAGTCATAAGGGAACAACCATGTCATGAGATTTAGCCAGGGCGAGGGAGACGCTCAAGATGTAAACCAATTGAAGCACTGATTACAAAAACCCCACAAGTCAAGTCAAGTGTGACTTATGGGATTTTAGTAATAGGTGTTTCAATTACAGAAGACAAAGGCCTAATAGACACACAAGTGGCTGAATTGCAAAGGCATGCACAGGAGACTAAAGAAAGTAGAGCAGCACATCGACTCAAATACAGGTGCAGGACAATCCGAGAATCCGTGAATGTATGATTAAATGAAGTCCGCACAATGAAGGGCAATGCTCCCCAAAAAATTTATTCAGAGTATCAACAATTCGATTAGAATGACTTTATTTAATCATTTCACACACAAGGGATTCACACAAGGGTTGTGACAAATTTCAGAATCAGGAGAGTCGATTTACCCTCAAACTGTGAAATAAACCAACCCGGTCAAATTTTTTGGGCTGACTTTTTCATAAGACAAGACCTTCTCAAGTGCAGGCTGGTGAGAATTGTTCTACCACTTGTGAATATTTTCAGCCACAGCTTATTTTTTATGGGGACATCCCAGCTTCAATTGGCAAAAACCTGTTGGCTATCTGTATGCTATCTACTTTTTGACTGAGTGGCTTGTATTTATAATGTTGGACAGTACAACGCAGGACTGGCAACAAAATTTATATTGAATTTATACTTATATATTTGCTTAGGAGATACAAAGCCTCAATATATTTTCGAGGAGAATTTGTACCTAGCTGGCTATATAAGTGTTTTCAATTGAAGACCCTAGTGCTAAAAGTGCTTAAGTCACAAAAAGTCTATTTGGAGAAAATTGAGAGAATCAACCAAGGAGACTACAAAACCTCACAGTGTGTCAAAATGTCAGTTAAGTACTTTTAGCACTTGGCTATTCAATTTCTGTTATTATTTAAACTGAATCCCGATAGCTACTAGCTTCCTACTAAATTGACTGTGATTTTACAAGCCTTTGTTAGCTTAGCCAGATGCAATGTAGGAGACGTCGAAAGGAACAGACAGAACAGGTGAATGTTTTTAATGAAATTCAGTCAATTTTTAATGAAGTGGTGCAGCTATTCAAAATAAATGGAATTTCAGCTAACAGTTGCTACCTTTCAGGAGCTAACTGTGGATCATACTTAACTGTCAAACTCCAAGTGTAGTTAAACTTTTATACCGACTGCATATCACATCTCTTCGTGAATGTAATGACCATTCTTGTCTGCATGTCTTACCTTTCTATACTCATTGTATAGCTAGTTTAATCTTGTTTGGCATATAATGTTTGCTGTTTTTTCAGTCCTTGGTATATAAAGACTTCCCAGCAGCCCAGAGATTTTGACATTGTCACTCTCCGTTGATGCGGTGCTCTGTTTTCTGGCCAATCAGACTCAAGCACATTTTACTGAGAGGGCACCAGTTCAGAACAGCCGGTTTATCAGTTTTGAATCACGGAATTCAAATTGCCCAGAAATCTTGGATTTTTTAACTTTTTTTTTTTTGCTAAAAAGTCAATAAACCTCCCTTTTAGACATCCAAGAATATAATAACTTGAAAAGTACAGCTTAATTGGTCTGCTTTAACTTACCTTTTGAAATGACCTCATAAACAAATAACAACTTCTAAAGTCCCCTTTAAAGTACAAAAGTACTTAAATCACATTTTAACACAGGTTTATGGTAAGGATGGGCAAATGTCTTTTCTAGTTACCCAAGTCCACTACCTCAACTTTCTCACAGTGGACATTTTTGTGACTTAAGTACTTTTGGCACTTAGACAGCAGCAGTGAAGGCTGGGCAGAGCATCATCAAGGAAGAAACCCAGTATTTGTTGATGTCTCTGGGTACCAAACTTCAGACAATCTTTCCCAGCAAGAGTTTGCCAGTAAATTTTAAAAATTACAATGTAATTACTGATTATGTCAGTTTGTCCAATTACTTTTGAACCCCTTAAACTAAAAGGGCTGTTCATAAGATGAGTGTAATCCATACATCCGTCAGTCAATATTTTTGAAAACAACTCTTAAATTTCACACAAGCTCGTGGGTTGTGTTGAATCTTTATTTGGATTAAGTATAATTGTTATAGTGGCCGTGTTCATATTGTGGTGCAGGGATAGGAATCCCCGCCCCTGCCCACACACAGGCCACGCCTCTGTCTGTCCCCTTGTCTCACAGGAGACTTCAGGACCAGGGACAGCGCTGCCACAACACCGAGACAGTTCAGCAGCACTCCTCCCCACTCAAGTTTGGACAGAGGCGGGAGCCTCAATCAGGCAGTCAATTGCCCCAGCAGAGGAGAGCTGCTGTAGCTCATCCTCCTGATTGGCTGCCTGCCTGAGAGTTGGCAGACCTAGGCCTGTGAGTTCATAAACCAATGTGTCCTTTCTGTTCTAGAGTCAGAAACAGAGGAAGACCGAGCCTCAACAAAAGACCCCAGCGCCCTCTCCTCCAGCACCAAGCCTGCCCTGCCTGCCCTGGCTGTCCCCTGCCCTCCTACCTAGAGGGAGGTTTGGGTCTCCCTGTACCCAGCCAGAAGGACTGGTTGCCATACCTATTGAATAAAATCCCATCTACCCTTAACTCCTGTATCCTGCCTTGTCTGCACCATGCCCCGATGCAGCGCTACAATGTGCAAAGATTACTGTCCTTTTTCAGTCCATCAAGTAGTGGAGATATTGTGTCCAAAAAGTGCCAGTGAAATTCAATGGGGAATCCATAAGGTCTGGGTGATTTATTTGGCATGTGGGGGAGTGCTTAATGGACTTCTTCCAACGAAAAAAGTACTAAGAGACCATCAGCCATTTATCTGGAGAGTTGCAACTGGTCTAGATTATTTTGAAAAGACTGAATTTCTCCTAGATTTGGTTTTTGTTCAGATGAATTTAAGTTGTTACAGTATATGCGGAAAGTTGTCTAATCAATCTCGGGTGAAATCTCCAGCAAAGTGTTCCAGCGCTGGGAATATTGTTTCATCTTTTCTGTTTTAAAAGGTTGGATAAGGATTTGCCTGATATTGTTTTGCTTTCAGAATTGTAATATTTATGTTGTTGTATGATAAATTGTGATTTTTTTTATGTATGATTTGTTCCTCAGTTCAGATTTTGTTCAATCATTTAAGTTCTAGGAATACCTATTCAACAAAATCTTTAATCTTCAGTTCTGTAAGGTCATGCCTTTAGCCTTTTAAGTCACTGGTCTATTAAGATCCGGGCAGAATTCTTCAGCTTTGCAATCAGTGCATGCGCCTGTTGTTCATCTCCACTGTGTGGTAGTGTTGTGCTATTTAAAGACCGAGACTCACACTTAGTCTTTGCAAAGTCTCGTAAGCCACAAGTCTGTGTTTAATCTCCAGTCTCATGTAGACTTATCTCCCGCGTTTCGTGTGTATTTACTCTAACTCTCGAACAAAGTGCTGTTTATTGTTTGTTTCAGCACTTTAATATTATTATTAAGGAGCCTCCTTCCATATTTCTTTTCTATTTGTATCACATTGTTTCTGCAGCTACTGCCCAGCGTTTGCATTACTAATACTGTAACAGCAATCTTGATTCCTTATTTGTTTTGTGTTGCATCTTATATACCTTCTTGCTGTGCCAAAGACATTATAAATACAACCAAGTCCATCTTCACACCTGAGTCCAGTCCTCACCTTTCTGTCCTCAGAACTGGCACATCACCAGTGCTCAGAGCACAACCGTTACAAATTCCAACTGATTTTCTCATTTCAATACTTTTTCTTCTAATTAGATAAATCCAATGTAATTCTTCCTCTAATTGCTGCTTCTCCTGTTTTCCTAATATTGACACTGTGATTTCTGCAGCACGTCAAACCGTTCAGAATGAAATGAAATCTTATACAGTCTATTTGGACTCACTCTGTGTGAGTTTAAATAACTCTGAACATTTTGCTGCGTGGAGAGTCATTCAGTTTCATAAAGGACGTCCTCTCTCCCTCTATGAGCATAATAAACTCTGGATCTTTGATTAAAAATTAAGGTACCTTGATCTGCGATAAAGTTTTGTTTGCGTTCTATGTTCAAGGTCAAAGACACAGGGCATGGTCACAGCTTACAGTTGGGTGTGTTGTGATTCCTGTTACATAAATTGTTAATGCGTGCCTTATGAGTAAGTAGTCTTACTGGGAAAATGATTCATGTAGGGGACAGAAGCTTATAGATTATACAGTGACAAATGTTACCCTCTCCAACTATCACCAAGGCTGAAGTCATTCCTGTATTGTTTCAGTTCCCCTGAGTACCTTGAGTGCGTGAGCAGTCAATTTTTGGATTTACAACTGTATTAAAGTCACCAACAATTATCATATTTGATTTTTCATTCAATAATGAAAA
Source organism: Gymnothorax reevesii (assembly GCA_029721435.1). Lineage (NCBI taxonomy): Eukaryota > Metazoa > Chordata > Actinopteri > Anguilliformes > Muraenidae > Gymnothorax > Gymnothorax reevesii. Next base: position 21,254,903 of record CM056574.1, on the reverse strand, counting down.
TACGTTATGAAAAAAGGGTCATCATTATTAGGTCAATATACTGTATGTTCACTATGATCAGTTTTCTATTATTTCAGTGATGATAACACACTGCCCCCTGAGGTCTGTGGTGATTGAATCATTAAATGTAAATCTTTTCTGAACTTATATTGAAACGCTTTGTCTTTGTTGATACAATGTTAAATTTCATGACTTGTCAACTACCGATGTCATTACCTGGAACAAAGTAAATATCTTTCAGCCACCCTTTGGGTCAAAAAAAGAAACCAGACTGATAGAAATATCATGTAAATGTATGATTTATTAATATTATAGATAGCATTTTTTAAACAGAATTTTCAAACATACTCTTTATTGCCTATGGGTAAGTTAAATAAATCACAAAATGCAATGTTTTGCAGAAAAGACAGAAACACTCAAGAAAGCCAACTGTAATTACAACGTATATGCACTTTTTTTGGATGGCAAAAAACGAATAGGACTCCTTGGACATCATAACTGGAAAATATGCGCAAAGGAATATGATGTATTTGCATCATATTTGTATCATCATAAAATGTTTTCTTTTTCCATTGAAAAAACTTGTTAATTGATAATGTCGCCAGATATTCCATTACAGATATTGAAAAATGATAATAGCACAAGTGCACTTGGCATTTACCTCAGATTGCTCATAATTCTAAATTAGGTAGCTAAATGAAGTAACAGAAACCTAGAGGAATAAAATTAGAGAATTAAATGAACAAAATAAAATCCTTTGATTGATTTTGATTTGTCAGCAAACATCCACAAATCAGAATGTTCAAATCAGGAAGCTCAGTCTTTACCTGCAAAAAATTTTACACAGATTCATATCTGATGACAAAAAATAAATGATGAGAAAAAGAGGAAACAGAAAAGTGATGAGGTGGTGGGGTTTGTTTGTTCCTGCGGCACTGTTGGCGGTGGTGGTGCTGGGAGTTGTTGTAATCTCAGTGGTATTATCGCCTAATGCTGTTGAAATACAAAAAATGTATACAATAACGATAGTTTGTATTATTATTATTATTATTATTATTATCTGGTGTAACTGACTCACATGGTTGGATGCTCCAGCAAATGAATAAATAAAAAATTAATGAATTTAATTTATGCAATTATGCAATCTGTATCACCATACCATTCAGGACAAAGACATTTTTCTTTACATGGTTTTACTCTCTACACTCCAAAATTAATATCCAATTGAAATTTTTTTCAAGACGTGATAGAAAACCTCTTTTGTTACAGGCACCAGATGTTAATCAGCTGTGTTAAGGTGTGTCAAATTCATAAATATTGATTTACCCAGCAGCAAAGACATTTACACTGACCTTACAGCCATGTTGAAAAAATAAAAATTGATCAAAGATGAGCATATTTCCTTTCATAATACAAGTGGATGCAAATAATAGCCTTAATTGTGCAGCAATTCAATCATGGGGTCCTATTTCATATCTGAAAGACAGTTAAAAGAAACCACCATGAACGGGGAGAGAATGATTGTTGATTACTTCATCATAACACTGATGTGGTATTTGCCTCACACACACTCAACGCACGTACACTCTGCTTGTTACACTGAGGGGTGTGCAGGTGCGCAGAAACAAGAAAAAAAAGGAAAATTAATAGATGACAAGGGGGAAGATTATTATTGTGTACATGAAGTTCTTTTTTAAAAAATGATGTTATAATGGATATTGCAATCAATTTCTAACATGTGCAACTATGTGTCTCATCAGGGAATGCTGTGATGTATTTCAACAGCGAGGGAACCCATTCAATCAGCATGATTTGCAAAACAGCGTGTGAGGCGACACATGGAGGCATTTGCCAATCATTTTAGCTCATGCCATGACTCCTTAATTACTGGCCCACTCTGTCATTCCTGAGGTCCTCTGGGGTTGGTGGCTGCTAGGGAACAATGGCTATCTGTGAAAGACATGGCCAATTCTACCATATTGTGTCTACAACAGTACATTTATTTTTGTTCGATGAAAAACAAATGAAAGCATAATCTCATACAGAATGAATATTTGGAGTGCTGAAAATCCACTTTAGTTGTTTGAAGAAGTCAGTCCTACTCAGCTCCAGTTTTGCGGACCTGAGCCTGACCAGGCCCCAACAGAGCTCAATATTGCACACGATACCGGCAGTTCTCTCTAGTCTAAATCAATTTTAAATCAGACCCGACCAACTGATACAAAATCTGCAACCTGTCCATCATGCTCCTCACATTAAATGCTCCGAAATTTGTTTGACACAATGGCTAAATGCCATTCATGGGCAAACAGAAGCTTATTAAAAATAACATTATTTTTGTTTCTTTCTCCTGATTTTTTTTTTTTTCAGCACAGCGCCCCGCCTGCACATAATTGTATTTTTACCGCCCCTCTGAATTAAAACTTTTTTTCATTCACATTAACCCTTGTGTTAGGTCCACTTTTACGAATCTCATGTACTGTTCTGGTCAATCTGTCCTGGGACATTTTCTGGGGTTTTTAAAGCAATACAGGAATAAAAATGCTTATAAAAATACTTCATGTCTTTATCTCAATCCCAAAAAATAAAAGATGGATAACATACCAGTATATCATTAATGTTTGCAATTAATCCCTGATTAATTATATTTAACAATAGACATATCCGGCGTTTTTTGTAATAGAGAATTTATTATTTATCTAAAAAATCCACGATATTAAAGACTGGCATAACTGGAGTTGGCATAAATAATGCTTATCTATGAAAAAATGTAATAAAACATTGTTTCAATTATGTTTTTTTTTTTTTTAATTTGAACTGATATTGTCTCCTCAGTATGTGCGATGTCACCAGCGCCTTGTCTAGCTCCTCAAGAAAAAGCCATCTTTGGAGCTTCCTTTGCTTCCAGTCTGGGTTGATTGCCATCCACATTGCAAACGCATCATAGGCTGACACATTCAGAATATTGTAAAAGCTTGCAAATGGCCACTGCAAAGTTCTTCTTTAACAGCTGTAGCAGGCCAACAGTTTGTCTAAGTTGTCCACCCCTCCTTTTGTGGCGTTAAAATCAAGTATGACCTCTGGCTTACGGTCCTATTGGTCACTGATCCTTCCATCCCTATGTAGAGAGCTCATGAGCACCACATTTTTGCCCTTTTTTGGTATGTAGGATACCAGGGCAGTGTTGGCCGTCTCACAAAGTTGGAGGAATGGACTGGCCTCTTCTTTACAGTGAGAAGCTGAGGTGGGAGCTCTGTCTTGTTTTTTCTAATTGTTCCAATCATTGTCAGCATACTTTTGAGAATTTCCTGTCCCAGGTTGTAGGAGGTATATAAATTATCAAAGGTGATGTTGTGGCCACTGAGGCCTTGCATCATATCCAGCACCACCCATGTCCCCCGGTTTTTTTCTGGGGCTCCTCCCTCTGGCTTTTTAGTTTTAAGTGTTGCAACATTGTGTAGGTTCTCTCTCTACAGAAGGTGAAGAATGCAGCAAATAGGTACAGGCAGCCTCATGGTGTTGGCATTGTGTGTACGTCTCTCTCGCTCTCTCACTATGTGTACATAGAGATGGAGGGATCAGTGGCTGGGATGAGTGCAAGCCAGGGGCCATACTTGACTATCTCTCATCCCCAATGAGAGAGCCTCCCCACTCAGCTGCTAACATGATAAGAAGCTTTCACATATTGTCGATGGTCATCAGGTTTGATGACCGGGCATCAAGACCTGCAACATTTTTGGAGCCCCTGTATGAGTGTGTGTGTGTGTGTGTGTGTGTGCTCTCTCTTTGTCTGTGTCTCTGTGTGTATCCGGCTCAATCTGACCCGGACATCATATGAAGGATATTAATGTGTGGGGGCATCATAGCATATATACTCAATAATTTTTTTTTTCTTTTTTATGTTTTTTAAAGAAAATGAGCCAAACACAAAGAATTTCAGGTTTAAAAAAATTATCTATGTATCATTTTTCTTTAAGTAAAAACTTGAAATGGGTTAATTGGACCCGAACAAAACACAGGCTTTTAAAGGGAATGGAAGATGGCTTTGGAGTACTTCATGTTACAAGGACAAGGAGATCCTGTCCAGTCTGCTGTGCCTGGAAGCTACTCCGGCTTTGCTGGGTGCAATCAGACTTTGATCATCGTCTCCGGTCTGCTACACCTGAAAGCTAGACCAGCTTTGCCAAGTGCACTTGGAATTTGGATTACACAGACACCTTTTGGATACGGTCTGTAACAATCTTATATCAGTCTGGCTAAAATTCAGTCAGTATGTGCCATTTGAATTGCCAATGCAGTCATTTTAGCATCACTTTACAGACTTTTCTTATTTCAGGATTTGCTGGTGTTTATAAAGACAAAAATCATACTTTTTTTTAATAAATAAGGCCATAGGTGAGGACAGTGGGGTTTCAGTCCAGGGCTCTATATTTTGAGTGTGAGTGGAACACTGTGGCTTAAAATCAGGCACAGTCTCAAAAGGCAGTTTACACAGATCGTTAATTGTCTTCAGGAATAGTATCCACCTCAAGCCAGTTGTCACCAATTCAGGCTGACTTCACTGAAATGTCATGTGTGATGAAAAGTGAACGCTGTTCATGACCGTTTTGTCGAACTTCTTACCGTTTGGCATGAAAAGTGGCCTTGAAGGCTTATTTAGACCAAATCACAAATAGTGAAATTAAGAATGCAAATGGGAACTTAATATGCATCCTTCCTTGCATCCTTCATCCTTTTGAATTGGAATTCATTAATATGTGCAGTGTGAATTTTAAACCTTGATTTATCTGTCATTTTAACTTTGTACTATGTTGCTCATTTTGTCAGTGATATTCAAGTGGTAATAAATGGCATATGAATTTCAAAAATGCAATTCAGTAATAAGAACTAAATCCTGACTTAAGGTCAAGGGGAAAATGCCTGTAAACAAATGGAGAAGTCAGTAAGGAGAGATTACCTCTGTAGACACATTAAGAGCCACCTTGAACTCAGATGAACTGGGGACTAACAAAAAAATTGTAAAAGGTCTATTAATTCTGAATGACAGACCAAGGGCACCCTCGGCACTTGATAGGGGGTCTGTCGAGGCTGTAGCAGCGTGAGCAGTGGCTGGTGGTAGGGGTGGTGCTGTTGATGCTGGAGCTTCATTGGTTGATGCAACTGTCGGACGGAACGCAGTTTCGGGTGCAAACAATGCAGTTGGGTTGTTAGTATCAGATTGGGAAGATGTGGCTAAAATTGTTGTTGGGTTATAAGTTGCTGTTGAGGAAGCACTTGTTTGAGACATAGTTGTTGTTGGAGGTGCTATGGTTGTTGGCGGTGAAGCACTTGTTGGGATAGTAGTTCTTGGAGCTGAAGCAGTTGTAGGGCTAATTGTTGTTGTTAGGGCTGAAGTAATTGTTTGGGCTCCTGTGGTTGTTGGGGCTGAAGTAGTTGAAGGGGCAGCTGTTGTTGTTGGAGGTGAAGTTGTTATCAGGCTGGATGTTTTTGTTGGAGCAGCAGAGGTAATTGGGACAACTGTTGTTGTTGGAGTTGCACTAATAGTTGCAGCTGCTGATGTTCTTGGGTCTGAAGTATTTGTTGGGGTGGTTGTTGTTGGAGGTACAGTAGTAGTTGTAGCAGCTGATGTGGTTGGGGCTGAAGTAATTGCTGGGGGGGCTGTAGTTGATGGAGCTGAAGTCGGTGCAAAGGTCGCTGTTGTTGTTGGAGCAGCAGTAGTTGGGGCAGCTGTTGTTGTTGAGGCTAAATTAGTTGTTGGGTTAGCTGTCATTGTTTGGGCTGAAGTTGTCATAGTGGCAACTGTTGATGCAGCTGAAGTAGCCATTAGCCAAGCTGATGTTGTTGCAGCTGAACTTGTAGGGACCCTTGTTCTTCTCAAGGCTGAAATTGTTATTTGGGAAGTTGTTGTTTGAGCTGAAATAGTTGTTTGGGCTACTGTTGTTGTTGGAGCTGCAGGAGTAGTTGGGGCAGTTGAAATATTTGGTGTGGTGGCTGTCATTGCTGGAGTGGTTGTTGGGGCACCTTTAGTTGTTGGAGCTGAAGTAATTGTTGATGCAGCTGTAGTTGTTGGAGGTGAAATACTTGTTAGGATTGTAGTTGCTGGAGCTGAAGCAGTTGAAGCAATAACTGTTGTTATTGGAGCTAAAGTGGTAGTTGGGGCACCTGTGGTTGTTGGAGCTGAAGAAGTTGTCAGACAAGTTGTTCTAGCTTAAGTTGTTTGGGTGACTATTGATGTCGGAGCTGCAGTTGTAGTTGAGAGAGTTGTTGTTGTTGGGCCTGAAGTAGTTGTTTGGGGAGCTGTCGTTGTTCGAGGTGAAGTACTTTGATAGATAGTAGTTTTTGGCACTGAAGAAATTGTAGGGGTAACTGTTGTTGTTGGGGATAATGTAGCAGATGGGCCAGCTGTTGTTGACAGAGCTGAAGTATGTGCAGAGGCCATGGTTGTTGTTAGGGCTGAAGTAGTTGTTTGGGTGACTATTGTGTTGTGACTGTTGTGACTGTTGACTGGTGTTGGCGCTGCAGTAGAAGTTGGGGTCGTTGTTGATCTTGGGCCTGAAGTAGTTGGTTGGGCAGCTGTAGTTATTGGAGGTGAAGTTCTTCTTGGTATAATAGTTTTTTTGCAGTGAAGCCGTGTAGGGGTGGCTGTTGTTCTTAGAGCTGAAGTAGTTGTTGGGCCACCTGTGGTTGTTGGGGCTGAAGTAGTTGAAGGGGAATTTGAGGTCATTGGAGCTGAAGTAGTAGTTAGGGCTGCTGTTGTTAGGGCTAAAGTAGCAGATGCTGGAGCTATTTTACTTAGAGACAAAGTAGTTTTTAGGGTACCTGTTGCTGATGGAGCTGAAGTATGTGCAGGGGCCAAGGTTGTTATTTGAGGAACAGTCTTAGTTGTGACAGCTGTGGTTTCTGGAGCTGAAGTACTTGTTAGCATGGACGTTGGAGCTGAAGCAGTAGTTGCTGTATCTGTTGTTGTAGGAGCTGAAGTGGTTGTTTGGGCACCTGTGGTGTTTGGGGCTAGAGTAGGTGTTGTTGCAGCTGCAGTTGTTGCAGGTGAAGTACCAGTTTGGATTGTAGTTGCTGGAGCTGAAGAAGATGTTGGGCCACCTGTGGTTGTTGGGGCTGAAGTAGTTGTCAGGTAAACTGCTGTAGCTATTTTTGAGGTTGTAGATGGGGCAGCTGCTGTTGTTGTAGCTGAATTTCATGTTGGGGCAGCTGTAGTTCTTTGAGGTAAAGTAGCTGTTTGGATTGTAATTGCTGGAGTTGAAGTGGTTGTTGGGGCACCTGAGGTTATTTGAGCGGAAGTAGTTGAAGGGGATTCTGTGGTTGCTTGAGCTAGAACAGTATTTAGGGCAGCTGTTGTTGTTGGGGCCGAAGTAGCAGATGGGGCGGCTATTGTACTCGGGGCTAAAGTTGTTGATGGAGCTAAACAATTTGCAGGAACCACAGTTGATTTTTGGGGAGCTGGAGTAGTTGTTGCAGCTCTTGTTGATGGAGCTGATATGTTAGATGAGGCATTTGTTGTACTCGCTGCTGCAGTAGTAGTTGTGGCAGCTGTTGCTTTTGGAACTGAAGTACTTGTTCGGATTGGAGTTTCTGGAGCTAAAGCTGTGGAATGTGTCACTGTTCTTGGAGCTGAAGCGGTCGTTGGGGCACCTGTGGTTGTCAGGGCTGGAGTAGCGTCTGTTGCAGCTGAAGATGTTGGTAATGTACTTGTTTGATTTGTAGTTGCTGGAGCTGAAGCAGTTGTAGGGGTAACTATTGTTGTTTGAGCTGAAGTAGCTATTGGAGCACCTGTGGCTGTTGGGGCTGAATTTGTTGTTGGCGAAGCTGTTGTTGCGGAAGCTGAAGCAATAGTTGGGGCTCCTGTTATTATTGGGGATGAAGTAGTTGTAAGGGAGATTTTTGCTTTTGAACCTGTAGTAGTATTTGGTGTAGCTGTTGTTCTTGGACCGGAAGTAGTTTTTGGGGCAACTGTAGTAGTTGGAGCTGAAGTACCTCTAATAATAGTAGTTTTTGGCACTGAAGCAGTTGTTGAGGTAACTTTTGTTGTTACAGCAGAAGTAGTTGTTGGGGCATCTGTGTTTGTTTGGGCTAAAGTAGTTGAAGAGGAAGCTGGGGTCGCTGGAGCAGAAGTACTACTTGGGGGATGTGTTGTTGTTGCGGCTGAAGTAGTAGATCGGGGAGCTATTGTCCTTCCGGCTGAAGTAGTTGTTGGGGCACCCAACCACTGCTACTGATGTTACAAAGCTGCTTCCTTTACGTTTTTGTAGTCTATGATCAGTTGTCTTGGTCTTTGGCGCCATCTTATGGCTAGGCAGAGAATCATGTAAATCCCCAAACCATAAATCCAATAGGATTTCAGCTTATTTCTCTATAAATTCCACAAGGTGTTGAAATCGAGCTCGTCTGTTCGTTCTTTGATAGGTGTCATAGGCTGCTTCTCTCCACTCTCTCCGTAACTTGTACAGAAGTTTAGATGCAATATGCCTGAGATTGGAGGGAATATCAAGCTCCTCCATATCCAAATCCTGCATGGCGTTATGGCATCCTCTAAGATAAAGTCCATAAGCTTGCAGTCCTTTTCCGTCATCCACCTTGATAAGTGTCCATTTCAGCACCTTATCGAGGTATGCACTAATGACTTTAATTTCACTTCGAAATTGTTTCTCCTATAGTCGCTTGGCTTCAGCATAACCTCGTTGTGCATCCATGTACAGGCAACTGCGTTCAAGATCCCTGGCTTGACCAGAGGTGCACTGCTCAAGAAAGTAGAGCCTGTCTGCGCTGCTACTAGTCTTGTCCTCAATTAAATACTCAAATGCACGGATGAAAGAATGATACGCCAACGGATCACCATCATACACAGTGACGTCCCTGGCCGGTAGTAAGGCCAGCTTCTGCTGCATTAAGATGAGGTCAGCGATATCACCGCGCGTGGCAGTGGTGACACCACCGCTGCTGCTTGGATGAGCATGGCCGTGACTTCCAGAAGGCGTGTGAGCTCTGGGTTGGCTATGGGCTCTGAATCTGCTGTGAGCTCTGGGTGGACTGTGAGCTCTAGACTGAGTGTGAACACCAGACACTCTGTCTGCCCGGGCTTCTGATTGCCCTGGATTGACTAGGCCCATCCCCATCTCCAGTAGGCCAAGGGTATTGAATGTCCAATATCCTCTGCAATGGCGTTTTGGGCAAATTCCTTATCTCATTAAACTCCTGCTCTGAACTTTCATTTTCATTGAGACATTGTTTGGAGTCCTCATCTTCAAGATATGCATTCATACCATCTGCAGGTTCCACTATCTCATCAGGTTCATCCTCCTCTAAACATTCCTGTTCCTCAAAACTTTGAAGGACTCCTATTTTGGCATTCGAAGCAGCAATATCCGTTTCCAATATCCGTTTCCAGCACGGGCCCGTAGAGCTGCTTTTTCCGCCTCTGCCTTCTTGTACGCAGAAGATACTGATGAGGAAGTCGATATGGTGGATTTGGAATCCAGTGGTTTAATCTTGTCCTGTGCCTTGTCTAGTAACTGTTTGTGCAGTGTATGAGCTACTTTCTGGTCCTCTAACTGTTTGTCCTGTATCCATGTATCAACTTCCTTCAAGAAGTAGTTGAGATTTGTCATTCTGGGCTCATACCATTCATTTATGTCAGACTCCTGTTCCCCCTCCCCTCAGGCACATATTGATGCACCTCATTGAATTCACGTATGGCGACCTTATAGGATTCAAAGTCCTGTTCAAATCTCTCCATATCAAAATCATCACTCACAGCATTCATCCATTCTTTTAAGCAATTCATTTTGCGAGTAAAAAATCCCATTTTTGCTTCACGAGAGGCAATTCTTGACTGATAGTAGTAAGTAATTTTTCTGTTTCTGAGGCACTCATAGTAAAGTTTTATATCATAGTTATTGCTTCTTACTTTGAACCACTCTGTTTTTGCGCACTGCAATTAGTTTTAAATGTCAGTTATTTCAGAGTTATTTTGGTGATTAGCGGTAGGCCTATGTCTGTCCTTTAATTATTTCATTTTATTCATTTAATTGAGATTTTTATAGTCCTTAAGTTGACAGATATTATTGGAGTAATGATTTAATCGATCTGTGTTGATTGCAATATTTATTTAAATGATCCGACTTGGATGTGCACCGTAATTATTTCAGAGACTTTGATCACTTGATCTTTGTTTAGATTCATAAATCATCCATCCGAAGATAGTGCAACGCAGTGTAATGATAGTGTAGGTTACTGCAACACTTACAATCGTTCCTCCAGTCGTTCGATGTGTATCGCATTTCATTCACAGTTCAATGATCAAAGCGTTTAGTGGGAAACATTTCAAAGCGTTTCCGAATGCGATCAACACAACATCAGCAGTCCATTCATTAATGCGGGTTACTCACGACCGATCCATCAATCCAACTTAGTTCTGCTGTCCATTCATGGAAATCCGTAAATCCAGACGGAGTGTTTGACTTGTGTAGTGGCCTTCTATTGATTAAAAGTAAGCCACTTAAGCGGGGTTGAAGACACATAATTCACAGTTGAACGAATGGAGATCCAGCACGTTAATTAACGTAAACAAAAAAAAAACTCACATTTATTTCTTGTCCACAATAAACTCAAAATATTCCCCATTGTCCTCCAATTCGAACTCCAATCAAGAAATGAAGTTGTCAGTTTCAAACCGCGATGGTTTACAATAGTTTGTCGAGCTGTGATATGGTAAAACACTTTACCGCTGCACTTCCCCGCCTCATACTTCCAACTCAGGGGCAATATTTACCTAATTTAAAGGCCCACAGGGCGCGCTACCATTTCAGGTCTCCAGAGGAAGGTCTATATGCAAATGAGCTGTTCGGGAAGGCAATAGTGGTGTAAAATAATATTCTCAATAGTTTACTCAAGCTATGGTAAACCATGTTGCACGGATAAGTCATTCTAAATAATTAATAATAATAATGCAACATGATTGCACAACAAACTCCATATTCATACCCAATTCATATGCTCATATTCAAGTTCATATTATTAGTACCCATTTCATGTATCAATTCATCATGATTCATATCATTTCTCATGTCCAAAGAATAAATGTTCATTCTGGCCCCAACAAGCAGCGTAATGCATACTTGTAACAATGGAGGGAAAACACTGTTTGCTCATTAGGGGTCACTTCAAAAAACGGGGAATATCATGTAATTTTTTTTGTTTGTTTGTTTGTTTTATTTAATCTTTATTTTACCTGGAATAAATCCCATTGAGATTTAAAATCTAATTTTCAAGGAAATCCAGATCAAGACAGTAAAATATGATGTATTTTATTTATATACTTCACAACATTTTTGTAAGCATAATATTAAAATGATTTTTTGAGCCTTAAGTTAATTCACCGTAAACAATATTTTGAGAGAAAGACAGCATTTCTCAGACATTAGACATGCAATGAATAAATTGCACATGGCTTTTTTTACATCCAGTCACCCACCATTTTAAATAAGGGAGGTAATTTAACTGCTTAAACGTGACGGAATAAAGTTAAATATTTAAATTAATAAAAGTTGTTTTTCATGTTATGTTACAGTAGGTTTAAAAACAATCAAATGGCTGTTATCTGGCAAAAACTGAGATGACCAGAATAAGAGGTAACAGAACAGTAATGATCCCCTGGGGCTTGTTTGTTGCTGCTGCACTGGTAGTTGCGGGTTTTGTTGTGGTTGCTGCAGTTGTGGTGGTTGTGTTCGACAGGGCTGTTGAGAAATGATGAACAATGAGTGTTTTGTAAAAAAAAAACATTAATTTACATCAAAATCAGGTTGTGTGGCTAAGAAAACCCTGAAAAGTTATGCTTCCAGATAGAGAAAGATGAGTTATAATTATTGTTATAATTATAAAATCAAATTCTCTCTTCACTTAAATGTGGAACCAGACGCAAAAGAATATTAAACATACTCTTATCATTGACATTACCGAACTGTATATAAATGTCTCAATCTTAGGCAGGCAACGTAGAGAGATGTGGTTTTAGATGCAATGCATTCACAAAAATGAGAAAAAGGTAAATGCATACAACCTAAATTCCAGAAGAATTGGGACAGAATGTAAAATGCAATTAAAAACAAAATTTAAGGTATAGTTAGTAGGATTTTGCAGTTGTGAGTTGTAAACACAACATTCAATATTGGGCCCTCCTCCCTGGCAACCTTGAAGCACTACCCGGCAGTGCAACACTGTGTCCCGCCATCACACCTTTCACTCTGTTATTGGCTGGGGGCAACATACCCACAGCCCAAAGACTGATGCCCAGAAACATCTCGTCTGAAGAACAATAAAAAAACACAGACGACTGAGTCTCTGCAGATGCGGACACTGCCACACACTTCTAGAGGGTCATAAGTAATGATAGAGATACATAGGTTTGTATGAGTTTGTACTTTTTTTTTTTGGAAAACCCTACAACCCCAATTCCGAAATATTCGGGATGAAGTGTAAATTGTGAATAAAACCAAAATGCAATGACTTTCAGATCCGTGAGCCAATATGTTATTTACAGTAGAACATACATAACATTTCAAATGTTGAAACTGAGACATTTTACATTTTTATCCACAAAATGAGCTTATTTCAAATTTTCTGGCTGCAACAGGTCTCAAAAAAGTTGGGACACAGGCAAAAAAAAGGGCTGAGAAAGCAATTAATATATAAGAGAATCAGTTGAAAGAAAATTTAGCGAGCAATTAAGTTATCTGGCATCAGATGTGTAACATGATTGGCTATAAAAGGGATGTCTTAGAGAGGCTGAGTCTCTCAGAAGTAAAGATGGCCAGAGGCCCTCCAATCTGTGAAGGCTTGCGTAAAAAAATTGTGGAATACTTTAAAAACAATGTTCTTAAATGTCAAATTGCAAAGGCTTTGAAGGTCTCATCATCGACAGTGCATAACATTATCAAAAGATTCATAGAAACTGGAAAAATCTCTGTGTGTAAGGGACAAGGCCCAAGACCTTTACTGGATCTTCGGGCCCTCAGACGCCACTGTATCACTCACCGGCATGATTCTGTCATTGACATTACTAAATGGGCCCAGGAATACTTCAAGAAACCACTGTCTGTAAACACAGTCCACCGTGCCATGCACAGATGCCACCTAAAACTCTATGATGCAAAAAGGAAGCCATTGTTGAGCATGATCCAGAAGTGCTGCCGTGTTCTGTGGGCCAAGGCTTATTTAAAACGGACTGCAGCAAAGTGGCAAAGTGTCCTGGGGTCAGACAAGTCCTAATTTGACATTCTTGTTGGACATCATGGCTGTTGTGTCCTCCGGGCTAAAGAGCAGAAAAACCACCCCTCCTGTTACCAGTGTTCAGTTAAAAAGCCAGCATCTCTGATGGCATCAGGATGCATGAGTGCATATGGTGTGGGACACTTGCATGTTTTAAAAAGCATCATGAATGCTGAAAGGTATATAAAGGTTTTAGAGCATTGTATGTTCCCCTGCAGATGACATCTATTCCAGGGAAGGCCTTGAGTATTTCAGCAGTACAATGAGAAAACACATAATACAGCTATGACAACAGCATGGCTTTTGTAATGTGAAAAGAAGCCACTAAATGGCAGTATCAACCTTTTATTGTTAAGCCCATACTATAGCTAAGTTTGGGCATGTGGAAAATCCAAATGTAGAAATGGAACTTAAATTAAAAATGCTAGAAATTGAAAGGGAGGAAAAGGAAAAACAAAGAGAATTTGAGAGAGAGGTAAAAGAAAAACAGAGAATTTAAGTTAGAAAAATTAAAAGAGTGAGAGATTTTAAGTTACAGAAATTTGATAGAGAAGAAAGGCTCCAAATGGAGCAACGAAAAATAAAAATAGAAGCGGAGAACAAATTTCGTGCGAGCCAGGAAGTAAAGCTGGTGCCTCCATTTTCGGAGAAGGAAGCTAATAAGTATTTCCAGTGCTTCGAGAAGGTAGCTATGAGTTGCCAGTGGCCAAAGGAACACTGGCCTCTGATGTTGCAAACTGTCCTCAAGGGTAAAGCTCAACAAGCCTATTCAGCTTTGTCTGCAGATGATTCCTCTGATTATGAGGTTGTCAAAAAGGTGATTTTGAGAGCTTATGAGTTGGTTCCAGAGGCTTACCGATTCAGAGGTCTGAAGAAATCTGACAGTCAGACTTATGTGGAATTTGCTAATGAGAAGAAGGTTTGCTTTGAGCACTGGTGTACTTCTCTGGAGGTCAAGGATGATTTCAACTCACTAAAAGAGATGGTGTTTGTTGAATAATTCAAGACCTTGGTTAAGGATGATATTACAACCTACCTGAATGAGAAGCAAGCCCTGAATTTGCAGTTAGCTGCCAAATTTGCAGATGAATATGTTCTCACACATAAGTCCAAATTTCAGTCTAGCAGTAACAATAGATGGTTCCAATCTCAGAAGAAAAGTAATGGTGATACCCAAGATTCCTCACCCAAAGACAAATCTGGTGATGGTGCTCAGAAATCCAGTCACAGGTCTGATCAAAGTGTGAAAGCTGACAGTGACAAAAGTGGTCTAGTTTGCAATTATTGCAAGAAATCTGGTCATGTTACAACTAACTGTTGGTTCCTTAAAGCAAAGATAGAAAAAGAAAAGGATACCAAACCAAATGCCTTTGTGAAAACAAGGTTAGAAACCCCTGTAGTAGATGACCGATCTGCTAAATTGCCTGCTCCTTGTGGGGCTAAGGAGCCTGATACTGCTGACTTCGTGAGGGAGGAATTTCTTCCATTTGTGTCAGAGGGATTTGTGGCTCTGAATGAGCATACTACTCCTGTCCCCATATATATCATAAGGGATACCGGAGCTTCTCAGTCACTTTTGTTGATGGACTCCTTGGAGTTACGTGATGAGACCGCTTCAGGGGATTTCATACTTGTACAAGGTATTGAAGGGAGGACAGTATCTGTACCCCTGCGCTCAATATTCTTGAAGTCAGATTTAGTTACAGGACAGGTAAAGGTGGGACTTATGTCAAGTCTACCTATAAAGGGTGTTTCTCTGTTGCTAGGCAATGACCTGGCTGGGGGCAAAGTAGTTCCCCCTGTACATCTTACTTCACAGCCGAGCACTGAAGATGGGGATGAGGACCCATCTCTGTATCCTTCTTGCGCAGTGACTCGTGCTATGGCCAAGAAGGCTAAAGAAGAAGATGTTGTGGTGCCGTCCAGCACATTGAATAGTCAGGACTCAGGTGGTTCGCCTCATGACTCTGATTGGCCTACTATGGTTTCTCCGTTTGAGGACTTATCAGATACTTTTATCAGTTCTCTATTCAGCCAGCCGGAAGGGTCTGGTGATTCTGATGTGCCTGGAGACTTGTCTCTGTCCAGAAAGCGGTTGATTGAGGAGCAAACTAATGATCCTGAAATTTGTGTACTAAAGAGGAGAGCCCTTCCTGATAAAGAAATAGACGCAGTTCCAGTTGGGTATTATCTCAAGGATGGTGTGTTGATGCGGAAGTGGCGCACTCCTGATATCCCTGCCAATGCAGATTGGCCAGTGGTCAGGCAAATTGTTGTTCCGAAGGTCTACAGGAAGGAGATCTTAACAATGGCTCATAGTTTACCTTTAGGAGGTCATCTTGGTGTTAACAAAACTGTTGATAAGATCATGAAACACTTTTTCTGGCCTGGGTTTCGGAAAGATGTTTCCAACTTTTGCAAAACCCGTCACACTTGTCAGGTAGTTGGAAAACACCAGTTAGACCCACCTGTAGCTCCATTGCAGCCTATCCCAGCATTTGAGGAGCCCTTCTCTAAGGTCATTATTGATTGTGTTAGTCCATTACCCAAGACTAGATCTGGAAATCAGTACTTGGTGACAATCATGTGTGCATCTACTAGATTCCCTGAAGCCATACCGCTACACAACATCAAGGCAACTGCAATCTCCAAGGCTTTGATAAAGTTCTTCACGTTGTTTGGCCTTCCCAGGGAAATTCAGTCAGACTACGGTTGCAATTTCACTTCTAGATTGTTTCAGCAGGTTGTGCATGAACTAGGTGCGAAGCAAATTCTTTCTAGTGCCTATCATCCAGAGAGTCAGGGTGCCTTAGACCGGTTTCATTCCACTCAAGACAATGATGAGGTCTTATTGTTATGACCATGAGAAAGACTTGGATGAAGGTGTTCATTTGCTGTTGTTTGCAGCTAGAGAAGCAGTGCAGGAGTCTCCTGGATTCAGTCCGTTTGAGCTTGTGTTTGGCCATGAATTGAGAGGACCTTTGCTATTGTTGAGTAAACAATGGCAAGAGAAAGAGCCGCATATCAGTCTGTTCGACTATGTTAACAAGTTCAAGGAAAGATTGCGTGCAGCATGTGATCTAGCCAAAAAGAACTTGAAATCGAGTCAGGGAAAAATGAAAACTTGGTATGATCATAAGGCCAGAAGCCGTGAGTTTAAACTAGGAGACAAGGTCCTTGTGCTGTTTCCCTTGCAGTCCAATTCATTGCAGGCTAAATTCTAACAAAACTCAATGATCTCAATTACATTGTAAAGACTCCAGATAGGAGAAAGCCAAAACAGTTGCGTCACATTAACATGTTAAAGCCTTATCATGATAGGAATGCTAGGGTTGCAGCTGCACTTCAGATCCTCCTATGGCCGAGACTTGTGAAGATGAGGGGGAGTTTCAAGATGTTGAACCTAGAATTAAAGCTGAAGTTCTTTCATATAAATTGTCAAATTCTGAAGTGTTGCAAAATCTTGATGTTAAACTCTAGCACTTAGAACCCTCACAGAAAGATCAGTTTGAGAGGTTGATCAAGAAATATAAAGATCTATTTCCTGATGTTCCAAAGAGAGTTTCTATAGCCTCACATGATGTAGAAGTTGGTGATGCCAAACCAATATAACAGCATCCGTACCGGGTGAATCCTGACAACAAAATAGCTTTGCGCCACTTCCTTGGAATGATCGGGTACTACCGCAAGTTCTGCAAGAACTTTGCTGAGATTGCTCTCAGTCTCACCAACCAACTGAAGAAAGGCGTAAAGTTCACTTGGGATGAAGCATGTCTAAAAGCCTTCGATCACCTGAAGTCTCTGCTGTGTCACTTCCCCGTGCTCAAATCTCCTGACTTCAACAAACCGTTCTCCATCGCGGTCGATGCTAGCGACCAAGCTTGTGGATCTGTGCTCCTACAGAGAAGTAACTCTGATGACATTGAGCATCCCGTGGCATAGTTCTCCAGGAAGTTCAATCGCCACCAAAAGAACTATTCCACAATTGAGAAGGAGCTGTTGGCTCTGGTTCTATCCTTACAACACTTTGAGGTTTATGTTTGTACAGGGCAAAAGCCAATGATTGAATATACTGACCACAATCCGTTAATGTTTTTGAGTAAGATGAAAAACAAGAATCGGAGATTGTTGAATTGGAGTTTGATTTTACAGGAGTTTGACTTGGAAATGAAGCATGTAAAGGGTACTGAAAATGTAATTGCTGATTGCTTACCTCGTGTTTGAGTATGTATATATATCAGGTGTTTATTAGCATATTGTATTATATGTATATATACACAAGTGTCTACTTAACCATTTTTGTATTGAAAAGAAAAATTTTGCCTTTATGAGTCAAAATTTTTCCCTTTTGGAATGGAGGTGTAATGTGAAAAGAAGCCACTATTGACCTTTTTTGTTAAGCCCAGTCTGGAGCTAGGTTTGGGCATGTCCTGGGCATGTCTGAGATGAAAAGTCCCAGAGAATTAAAAAAAAGTCGAAAAGGTGGGAGGGGGCTACAAAAGAGTTTGTAAGAAGAAGAATTGAGTAGGAGAAATTGCAATGAGACGGATACATTGACCAGACCTGTCACTCTTTTCAAGACCTGCGAAGCTTTTTGTGGATTTTGTCTGTGTTGGAGCATATTCCTCACCCAGAGCATCACCAAGCAACGCCATCTCAAGGAACTGTAAATATTTTTTTTTCTTGTATGTTATCAATCTTGGTCAGTGGTATTAATTGTAGGTTAGTGTTGGTCTTTGTTAAATCAAATCTGTTTGAGTTTTAAAATTTTGTCTGTCATCCCTTGCTGTCGCAAATGTCATAACAAATTGAGGCCATAACACTTCGTATTAGAAGAGTCCGTGTGCTTAACTGGCCTGCCTGCAGTCCTGATCTTTCACCGATTGAGCACATTTGGCACATAATTAAATGAAAAGTCCATCAAAGAAGATCCAAGACTCTCCTGCAGCTGGAAGCCTGGATTAAACAAGAGTTAGATCAAATTCCAATGGCTAAACTCAAGAAACTCAATGCCCTGACGCCTCCACTCTGTCTTAAAAAGAAGAGGGGATGCTACACCATGGTAAATAGGCCCCTGTCCCTACTTTTTTGAGACCTGTAGCAGCCATCAAATTAGAAATGAGCTCATTATGTCAGTATGTCAATATTTCTCATTTTTAACATTTGCAATGTCTGTTATATTGTGAATAAAATACTGGCTGGTGTGATTTGAAAGTCATTGCTTTTTGATTTTATTCATAATTTACACTTTGTCCCAACTATTTCGGAATTGGGGTTGTACTTAGTGAACCTTTAAGTGACTAGTAAATTCTCTTTCACTAGTATTAAACTGAAAGCAGTGCTAAAAATACTTTAAGTTTCTCCTGATGAGCCATGCTGATATTTGTAAGTATTTGAGAATTTCAAATTTGATGCTTTTAATACATTCCAAAACACTTTGCACGGGGGAACTGAAAGACTTGGAAAATTTTACAATCTTCAGAAAAACCCCCTTTTAGAAAATTTCATTTGTAAACAGGTAAATAGGTGACAGGAGATTCAATTATGATTGTGTATAAACTGCGCAGTCACAAAAGGCACAGATGTTTACCAGCATGATGCTTTGAGGTTTGGCACTTTGCCAAAAGCTGCATGAGCAAGGATGTTTTTCAGCATTTGGGGATCTGACAATTGACAGTCTAAAAAATATACTGAAAAGATTCAGAAAATCCAGGGGAACCAAAGCATTTTACATGCATGAAAACATGAGGCTGAATACCAGCACTGGATTCAGGTGACCTTTTGAGTCCTCAGATGGCACTGTATTACAACACTGCCAGCCTTGTTTGGCGCAAGGACAAATGGACTGTCAGGGAAGTGGAACAGAGTGCTATAGTCTGACAGACCCACCTCTCAAATTTTTATTGGATAAAATGGACATCATGTCCTCAGGGTCAGAGGAGAGTGACCAGCTCAGCTGTCATTAGAGCCACACTCTGGGCTTGCATTCTAGCATTTGCCATGGGCAACAAAATTTTAGTAAATTTTAGTGAGGGAAAAATTTAGGAAGAAGGGCATAAGAACATTATGGAATTCCATTTGTCTTTTTTTTTCAGCAACACCCCTGCTTGTTCCCAAAGGATAACTCCAAGCCATGCTGCACATATTACAACAGCATGGCTGTGCAGACACTAAGTGGGTACTGCCTGCAACCTGGTCTTGTCTCCCATGGAATACATGAGTTGTATAATAAAACACAAAATACAACAAAAGAGATCTGGGGCTGTTAAGCAACTGAAGACTGATATTAGGCCAGAATGGAGGCAAATTTAGCTTTGGAAACACCAACAATGAATGTCCTCAGTTCCAAAATTACTCATTGGAATATAGCGTTATTGGAGAGATAGAGAATGTTACACATAGGTGATCATGCACCTGTCCTACCTTCATTAGGACTTGCTGCTTACATCACATTTAAAAAAAATAAAGTTCCCGAGTTCAAGGAGTAATATCTACAGGTGCGTTAGATTATGCAACTTGTGTGACTCTGGGTCTCTCAGGTTGATCAATCGAACTTCCAGAATTTTGAACTCGGGTCACACTGCGACTCGACCTCGGCACTCTCCGCTTTTGGCAGGGTCGTTGCAAGTCGAGTGATATAAGATGGCAGCAAATGTGAGAAACTTAGGCTAATTTTTTTCATTTGTTTTGGTTAAACTACATGTTCAAATGGTAAGAAACCACAAGCAATTGATGGCAAATTAATTTGACAAAATCTTAGATTATATTGACTTGCTGTTTGAGGTTTTTCTTTGCACCGAATGTGTTAGAATGCTGTGTGAAGTTGTGTCCGAAACTTTTTGGGAAAAAAAGACTAATGGCCCTGTAGCAAAAAAAACAGTGAAATTTGTATTACTGTCAATGACCTTCTTGATCCAGGTTCTTGCACTCGGAGTTTGATTGTATACCGTAATACTCATGCGCCAAAACATTAACCCGAACCCACCCTAATATATTTACTGCAATAATTATTTAATGACCAGGATATATCATCAGAGATTAAGGAAACAAGCCAAGTTGAAAACCTGGCTTCTTTTACAACTGAGAATGTTTTGACCTTTGTGATCCCACACCCACTAATTATTTCGGCACCCAAGGTTGCCAGATATGACACAAATTGGCAGGCTAGCTGCACCTATATAAATTAACTTTGCAAACGGGACAAACAGAGGTAATGTTCAATTTTGCCCGACCTGCAAAGCTACAGCATCTAACTACAGACCCTCATGACCAGAAACCTAATAAGAGGGTATTTAGAAGAGATGCATTAGAGAGGTGGAGATGGCTTAGTGCCCAGATTGATTTAAAGATGGATACATAGTCTGCAAACTAATGTTCCTCTCAATTGGAAAGCAATGAGCTTCACTTAATGTTAGCTATTCTTAAAATAATTTATCATGACTACTACTAGCTAGTTATCAATCTGATCTATGAGAAAAAAGTGAACCAGTTTTCGATAAGTTGAATCAATTTAGTGACAATCAATGAATGTTATCACATTTTCTGAGGATTAGATTGCTGGGGAGATATTTTGATGAAAAGACCTTGCTATAGACGACCTACATGTAATGTAATACTCTGCCAGTCAAACAGTTCAGGAACTTTGTTATCTATTTTCTAAATTACATTTTTCAAGCAATGCGCCCAATACTATGAGCACACGGCTGGTGTTATTGGTTTTTCATCTATTACAAGCTTTTTGCTGAGGACAGTTTAACTTATGTAGCTCTATGGGTTAGCATACACAAAAAACACAGATGCAAGCAAAATTGATAAGGCTTTATCTCGTTAGTTTCCTAACTCTGGAATTCACATAAGCCTTGAGTCTAAGGAGATGGCAGAGACTATTTTATCCAATATTTTGAATTTGGACTGGGGTGCCCATTTTAAACGGTTGCTGTCAAAGATGAATATTGCTCCTTTAAAACAATACTTGGTAACACTTTTCAATAAGGGTACAACAATTAACACTAGTACATGCAGTAATAAGCATTTACTAACAGGTATTTAACATTTAACTAATGCACCTGGTAATCATTTACAAATGATATTCACATAAACTAAGGCATTGATTTCTAAATTATGTGTAAATAGTTTAAAGTGCTACATAGGGGATACTTAAAGGATGTTTTCAACTTCACAATAAGGGATTCACAGAAAATTAATTAATGTTCAATTTTGGTTAGGTAATTCTTATTCAGCTCTCTAACGCATTAGTTACCTGCTAATTAACTGATAGTAGTTGAACTAATGTTAATAAATGTTAATTGTTGTACCCTTATTGTAAAGTGTTACCCATTACTTTTTCTTTTGTTTTTGCACTTTTTAAAACTGGGTATAACTTAGAAGGGATATACAAATTACTACTTGTTATTCTTATTTACATTTGACACATTGTTCCAATTCTTCTGAATTTCTGGTTGGAAATAAATATCTTAAAAATGAATACATAAACAAAATCAAAACACATCAGCACAATTTCAGGCATATATTTTCGAAGCCCCAAAGAAAAAGCGCTAATAAGCATAATACAGCAATAGTGAAGAGCAAGAAACTGACCTGCATTAATGCTGGATGGAATGACACTTAAGAAGACGAATGAATTTTCCAGACCATCCAACAGGACGTTTTCTGCATGGGTGATATTTGGCGCCACTGACTGGTTTACGAATATCAGTTTTGTCTGCACTTGTATGGTATCTATCCGGGCAATGGGAACAGGTAAAACACGCACAACGAGCCTGTCCGGGGAAAAATCATAGAAGAACAAAGGGGGTGGAGGGGAAGGAGTTGTGGTGAGGCAGAGTCAGAAAGAAGATGGAGGGAAAAGGAAAAAAAAACGAAAAAGACAGGTTGGCGACATTTAGATTTTGCTTAATGTTCTTCCTCTACACAAAACCGCAGTAAAAATAGAAGGCACTCAGTAGAGCGCATACATCCGCCTTACCATATATCTGTTTTTTGATCACAGAATATGTTCTGGATCTTATCCAAAATTCAATCAGCTCTTCCTTGGACAACCACCTGCCAACCTGCTAAATTTCATGCCAAACCGTTTGCAACTTTTTGAATTATCTGGTGAGAAATATCACGCAGATCTGCGTTAGAGAAATATATTGATATTTTTCTGGATCGAACATGTTCTGGATCACCGCCAGAAATGATTTAACTCATCCTTGCACTACCACCCATCATCCTTCCAAACAAATAAAAAAGGGTGAACATAACCTCCTTGGCAGAGATAACCAACAATAACCCCATCACATCCTACGCCTATGGCAGAAACCTATCCCCATGGTGGTAGCAATTGCTGATGAAAGGAGCTTTCACACTCACCTGAAACTTAAAACCAAACACCTGAGGTAGGTTAGAGGGAAAATCCTCCTGTACCCACGATTCAACTGTGGAAAATAAGAACAAACGTGCATGTGTGTTTATTAGAACAATGCAGCTAAAAATAGGCTTGAATTTAAGCAACAGTTTTCAATCGATGCAATGAAAACATACACTGGCACAATATAATGGTAAATTAAACAAGAAGAGCACCGCCAACGGTGCATAATACGCCCGTCATGAACATGGATCAGGAAGCGGACAGACAACATGATACCAATATCCAACAGACAACAGCCCCATGTGAGCTTTGACCTTTGTCCGTGACCTTGATCTTGGAGGGAGGGCCGTAAACATGGTACGCGACACTCCGCTCAGTGATGGTACACATGTGTGTGAAATATCATGGATGTATCTGAAGCGGTTGAGAAGTTATGCTCCCGACAAGCCCCATCTGGGCCCCATGTGACCTTTGACCTTTGCCAGTGACCTTGACCTTGACCGGGTGAACGAAATCATGGTGCGCGACACAGCGCCTAGTGATGGTGCACGTGTATGTGAAGTATCACGAAAGTAGCTCAAGCGGCTCAGGAGTTATGCCCCGGACAAGAAATTGCTAACAGACAGACGGACGGACGGACGGGGGTGATGACATAATACGTCCCGTCCTAAGACGGGCGTATAATGAAAATAATAATAATAATAATAATAATAAAAAGAAAACTGCTGAATAAATGTTCACGTAAAATAAAAGATTTCGCTTAAGCTTTCAGATTAAGGCTAAAATCTTTGGGACATCATTTTCGACTCTTTTTCAAATTCAAGACTAGAAATTTCCCCAAAATGAAGCATGACTAAAATACAGCCATCGATCTAGAAATGTGATGTTTTTTCAGATATTTTTATTCACCATGTTTTACATTGGAACAATCTGCTTATTTTACTGACTGTGCTGAACTCATCATATAGTGGTATGTAGCTTGATGCTTGCAGAATTGAAATTGCCAACATTTTTTGCTCGTCCAATAAACCAGTGATGACAATTTAAGAATGATCCATAAAAATCCAGACAATCTGTTTCCAAAAAAAAAATTGATGGTGAAGAGAAGAAACCATCTGCTGTGTTTAGTCAGACTTACTCAACCAACCAAAAAGGTATTGACTAATTGACTAAATTTATCTATTTGTGCTTAAACATAGGTAAAGAGATTGGCTACAGCCCATAGAGAAGACATTACTATTGGTGATGATTGCTATTCAAAAGAAATAGGACAAACTAGATTTAGTCAGTAAGCATGGCTTACAGGATACCCCCCGCAACAACAAGTAGTCGGGCAGTACCACAGTCAATAGACCTTCCAGCAAGAAAAACAATTTTCAAAATCGGATGAGTAGGTTATGAGATCTAGGTCCGGACGCACAGACGCACGCACACACGCACAGACACACGCGCGCACGCACACACGGACGGACAAAGCAAATCCAGTATACCCCCCTAAACTTGCGGGGGGTATAATAAACTTCGTTGCGGGGGGTATAATAAACTTCGTTGCGGGGGGTATAACAAGCGGTCCAAGCACAAAAGATCCCTTGCCATTTTACCCATGAGGAAACCTACATTGAGGAAATAATCAAAGGGATAAAAAAGGCACCAACTTCGTGTTAATTGCTGTTTGTCAATACTGCAATTTCAATCAAAGTATACATTTGAAGGAAAAAAATAACACATGGTGATTAGTTCAATATCAATTCCCTCACAAGTGGTCCTGTGATTCAACCACAGAAGTAAAGCTGATTTCAAAATAGGACCCTCATTAGGCACTTCCACTTTGAATATCATTGTTTGTTGCCTGAAAGGTCCTTAAAGGGACAATGTGTAACATTGACATTTTTTTTTTTGCCAGAATCTAATTCTGCATTCATATATATGCCAGCATTGGTGTATTATTACCTCCGCCAATAATCTGATGTATTCTCGTTAACAAAGAATTTTAGACTTGTTTCTACATTTTGACAGCTGGACTCTCCACAACAGGCACAAAAGAAAGTACACGACAAGTGTCCTGAATGAAAACCACATCTCTGTGTACTGCATGGTTCATCAGTTGAACATCCACATCGAAGCAACTCCAATACTTCAGGAGGTGCCAGAGCCACATCTGGTGGGAGTGTTTTTGGAGTCAGATTTTTAGAGGACTCATCATGAGACCATCCATACTTAGTAGGGTCAAACGATGGGGGATCTGGCTGAGGGGCAGACTTCCATACTGCAATTTGTACATGTGCTCGTAAGACATTTTCTCTGAATGCCTCCGTTGGTGGTATCGACTTCAGATGTGGGGCGGCTGTGATGTTTTTCTTTCCCATCTTTTTGGACCAGAGGTCTATTCGGATTAGGGACAAGTCATCCCTTTCTTTGCTGCCATAGCATGCGCCCATGAACTTGATGGCTTCTGCCATGACATCATCCAATGACGAGTTGAGATCCCCCAAATATTTGAAAGTGTGTCCTTGTCTCAGCTTGTTTATTACAGTTCTCTTTCCAATTCCATGAAGTTTGGCAACCATGTCACACCCAGTAAGTCCGTAGGCTGCCGAGAGATGTGGCACAATGTCTTTACTCTTTTTCACTGAGGCCTGTATATCTACTGAAACCCTCTTGGAACTGGTGGCTTCCATAATCAGGGAACATGTCAACTTCTGTTGGTCACAAAAATGCAACAACAGAACAAAGACATCAGTGTCATCACAAATGACTTTGATGGCCTGAATACCATCCTGGTTTTGGGCAATGTACAGTGTCTGATATACCATTGTGACATCCGCTTCCTCACGGGTTGTCCGAAGGTCCGCATGGTGAAACTCATTACCACAGAACAGTTCGGTTGCTATTGGTTCACGGCCAGACACAACAATCTTGTGTTGGACTTGTTCCCCACTGGCTAAACACTTCTGTATCAGATAATTACAGATGATATCAATCAGCTGCATTTTGTTCTCAATGACCGTCAGCACAACCTTTCGAGGGCACAAGGGGCTTGATTGATTCAGATGATGCTGACGAGTTGCATGCTTGCCTCCCCTAGCTCCACGTGTCATGCTCTTGATCGAATAGTCGTAGTACCTATCAAAAGTTAGGTAAACATCTGAGTTTGCAGCTTTTCTCATGACATACCCAATGAAATTGTCCACATAGTCCTTAACTGTACCTTTCTCTGGCTAATGCACAGACCACAGAAGTGCGCACACGTCCTACTTTAATCCAACATTAACCCTGGAATTGTCCCAGGAGGTCCATGGATTATTTCATACATATACCTTGAGAGGAGTCAAGGACACATAAGATGTACGCAGGATCAGTGCACATGCTAGGTGGGAATTCAATTGGGGAATCCCTAAAAGTAACTCTTACCCATGGGTCTATGTTGACTCAATGGGTCTATAACTTAATCCTAAATTACTCAAGAATTGACCTCACCAATGTCTGTCTCTGAATCAGAGAGCCTAACAACATAGGGGTAGGCACCAGAATTATAAGTGCACCTCTTAAATGACCAAGTTACCACCAAATATGGAATTTATGATAATGACCACCCTAATTAGCATATGATGCATATGCAAATAGCCAAATCTTGTCAGGCATGGCCTAATCAGAATCAGAGACCCTGAAAACCTGGGGGTAGATATAAAAATTATCCTTGCATCTTGCTAAATAGGCAAGTTGTGACCATAAAAAAAATTTTAGGTAATGGCCGCCTTAATTAGCATATTATGCAAAATGCCCAAGGGTGCCAAGCTGGTATCATCCGGATTTTGAATCAGCACCCCTCAAAGATATAAATTCCACAAAAAAGCTTTGCGGGGACGTCAAAACCACGTTCACCCAAAAATCAGCTCTTCACAACTGGACTATTAAGGTGGTTTAGAGTTCGTTAGAATCATCAGGACTCATACAATCAAATTCCTACCGGCATTGTCTTACTGACAGCATCACAAGCCGAAAGCAGATAGGAAAGTACATTGCAAGGAAGCTGAATGCTACGGAGCTGAGATATTTGAAGCAACTAGATCCCAGCAGATCTAGATTTGTTATAACACGTACCCTCGAGCAGTTTTTTTATTGCAAAATATCAAAGGTAAGAATTTTTTTCTGCTCATCTCTGTAGGCTGTGTATGGCTGCTGTTCTTTCAATGTGGTTTCGGTTTAAAATGACAGGGCTCATATCGTTGCATTCTGTGGACTTTCCTATTTTATTTGAGGTAATGTTTTTATGTATAGCACGAATTCAGCAGAAATCCTGGCGATTCAGCGCTTTTATGATTTTATCCTGTGTTCTGCTGCATGCTTATTTACTTGCTTGGTGCTTGAATTGTGTTCGGTTGAGGTAAAAATGGTTTACCTGAGCTTTTGGCCGAGTTTCTTCGTGAAATGTTGTGTAAACAAAGTTTACCAAAGTCACCAAAATCGACTGGCATTGCGGAACCACCCAAGTACATGTTGGTGGTAAATAGTATGAGTAAAACTGGTTCACTGTTTCTTGAGATATTGTGCAAACACTAAAGGGAGGGACGTATGGATGGATAGATGGACAGTGCTGAATACTACAGCATGTAACCTGCTCCATGGTTCGTGGCGGCAGGGGAAAACTAGAGGGCACTCGGTAGAGCGCTTACCTCCATCATGCTATACGTATATCTGTTCATTTAGTTACAGAATATGTTCCGGATCACCACCAAAATTTCATCAAATCCTCCTTGGACAGCCACTTATCATCCTGCAAAAACCATTTTTAACTTTTTGAATGATCCGGTCAGAAATATTGCTCAGGTCGGCATTAAACAAATATATTTTCATCGTTCTGGATCGAGAATCAAGAAGATGTTCTGGATCACCGCCAGAATTGAATCAACTGATCATTGGACTACCACCTATTACGGTTTTTGTCCATTGCTTGAACACTTTTGACACATGCTTAAACCAAAGTAACTTGAAGTTGTTGTTACTATACCTTAAACACAGTGTAACCGTACCTTAAACTAAAGCGCTGCTTTGCACTTTAGTTGTAATTCTGCAACACACTTACTCCTTTCTGCAACACACTTGCTCCTGCTCACTACACACTATTTTCTACATAAAACACTTTGTTCAAAAATGAAATCTTACATTACCATTGGGAAAACACATCTACTCAAAATACAGAACACATTGGGTAATTGAAAATACTTAAACACACACCTGTAAATACTTGCTTACAAAACTGAACACTAGTCACCCAGCTACAAAAAGGCCTCAGTTAAGCAATTTTGAGAACTTTGCAAGCATGGAGGCAGGGAGAGCAAGAGGCAGAGGAAGAGGAAGACTGAGAGAAAGAGAAGGACGTGGTCGAAGAGGCCGTGCAAGGACCATTATTTCAGATGTCAAAAGAGGAACTTTGGTGGACCATGTCAGAAACCATGGCCTGACTATGAGGGAAGCTGGACAAAGAGTCCACCCTAATCTAAGCCGCTTCACAGTTTCCTCTATAATAAGGACATTCAGATTGGAAAACAGGTGTCCTCAACTCTCTACTCTACTCAGACTGTATCTACAGTACTGTACCATATCACATTACCGTACCGTATTACATGTACTGTATTGTAGAGTGGCTAATGCTTCTTTTCTAACGAAAGTGGTGTGAAACATGCCATAATAACCTGTTGAGATATTTCAGTACTGTGTATGGTATATATAGTAAAGTATTTGCAGTACCATAAAAAAAGAAGCAAACTAATACAGTAACAATTTGTGGTTGCATTTTTCCACAGAATGGCCAGAAGACCTGCTGGTGGTGGACGCCAACACTTGTTCACCCAACAGCAGGAACTTGCCATAGTGAACCTAGTCAGGGCAAAAAATGCAATCCGTCTCCGCCAGCTACAGGAACAAATACTTGCAGATTGGCAAGTGTTCAACAACATAAATCAAGTTGGCATTACTACCATCAGACGCATCCTGGTAAAGCACAACATGACCATGAACCAACTATAAAAGGTCCCATTTGAGAGGAACAGTGCCAGGATCAAAGAACTCCGACATGACTATGTACAGGTAAGTGTTACAGTGCTTTATATGTGTATGTATACAGTACATGTAATACAGAATAGTTGCATTCCTGTAACAGCTGAATATGTACCACTGGACCAGTACCACATTCAGAAAGCAACACAGGTACCTGTGTGGTGGGGTGGATAAGTTCTGTATGTCTTGTACTGCAGTTGTGTGCTTTGAGTAAAGCCATCCGCAATATATTTTTTGTTACAGAGAATCTTGGACATGGATGGAGCTGCACAGCCTCATGAAATAATTTTCATTGATGAGGCTGGACTCCACCTGACCAAAAATAGACGCAGAGGACGTAATATAATTGGCCAAAGGGCAATTGTGCACACGCCGGGGCAGCGTGGGGGAAATATCACCTTGTGTGCCGCCATCAGCTTTCGAGGCCGACTACATCATTATGCCAAACTGGGGCCATATAATACGCAACACATTATAACATTCTTAGATGCGCTTCATGATGTAGTAGGACAGAACAGAGCAGAGCAGCCCAGGTTTGTTGTTGTCTGGGATAATGTGAGTTTCCATCGGGCTGCTCTGGTCCGGAACTGGTTCACCAATCACAATCAATTTGAAGTTGTGTATTTGCCCCCTTACTCGCCATTTTAAAATCCTATAGAGGAATTTTTTTCAGCTTGGAGATGGCGTGTACATGACCGGTAACCACATGGCCGCATGCAGGCAATGGAGCAGGCCTGTGGAGATACTGAGGTGAGGTCAATCCATGGATGGATTCGGCACACAAGGGGATATTTCCCCCGATGCTTAGCCAGAGAAGACATAGCTTGTGATGTTGATGAGATCCTGTGGCCAGACCCCAACAGACGCCAGGATCCATAAGCCTACAGTGCTAAGGCACAATTGTGTTTTTCTGTGTTTCGTTGTTTTTTATTGTTTGTTTTATTTTTTGTTTTATTGCTTTAACTGAATTTAATATACTGCAAAGTACTGTACTGAAATATAGATCATTTCATTTTTTGGTTGTTGTGAAAGCTTCCCTTTTGTGGAACTGAATAAAAACAGTGAAAATTAAAGACTGCAGTGTTTTATATAAAGTAGACTAGTGTGTTGCTGCTGATTTGAAAGCGAATTCATATGATGCATGTGGGCATCATTTTGTCATCAGAGTGACATTTTGGCAAAGGATTGTCCAGTTTTGATAGCAGAGTTTCAATTTGACACAGATGTGAATGGTTTATGTCCCAGTGTTGTGTCTTATTTCTTTGTGTGTAGAGTTTTGAAACTATGAGCAAAGTTTTGCAAAACGTGTTCAAGCAACGGACAAAAACTGTATTCTACCAAATTTGCCGGACGTAAAAAGACAAACGGGAGTCATGAATGGAAGCTTACCTCTGTGGTGACATTGCGAGCCAGGATCCTGAAATCCACTGAGGTGGGGTCTAACAAGGATTGCGTGAAAATTCTAACAATTCTAAATCCCAGGAAAATGACACCCTCATTCTCTGACGCTGGACCTGTTGAGGCAGTGGTAGCTGGAGCAGTAGCAAAAGTAGCTGGAGCAGTGGCTACAGTAGCTGGAACAGTGGCAATTGTTGCTGGAACAGTGGCAATAGTTGCAGGAGCAGTGGCAATTGTAGCAGGAGCAGTGTCTATAGTGGCTGGAGCAGTGGCAGGTAACGCGGATGAAACTGTTGTTGATGGAACTGAAGCAGTTGCTGTTGTTGGAGCTATACTAGTGGTCTGGACGACTGTTGATGGAGCAGAAGTAGCAACTGGGGCGGCTGTTGTTGAAAGAGTAGAAGTAGTTGTTGGGACGGCTGTTGTTGTTGAAGCAGAAGAAGTGGTTGGGGCAGCTGTTGTTTTTGAAGTAGAAGCAGTAGTTTGGGCAGCTTCTGTTGTTGGAGCTGAAGTATTAGTTGGGGTTGCTGTCCTTGTTGGAGCTAAGGAACCTGTTTGGACAAGTGTCGTTGTTGGAGCTGAAGTAGTTTTAGGGGCTGCTGTTGTAGTTGGAGCAGAAGAAGTAGTTGGGATGGCTGTTGTTGTTGGAGCTGAAGTACTTGTTTGGATGCCTGTTGTTGTTGAAGCCAAAGTAGTTGTTGGGGCCACTGTTGTTGTTGGAGCTAAAGTTGTTGTTTTGGTGGCTGTTGTCGTTGGAGCAGAAGTAGAAGTTGGGGCTGCTGTGGTTTTTGGACCTAAAGTACTTGTTTGGATGACTGTTGTTGTTGTTGGAGCAGCAGTAGTAGTTGGGGCAGCTGTTGTTGTTAGAGTAGAAGTAGTAGTAGGGACGGCTGTTGTTGTTGGAGCAGAAGTACTTGTTTGGACAACTATTGCTGTTGGAGCAGAAGTAGTAATTGGGGCTTCAGTAGTTGTTCGAGCTGAAGTAGTTGTTGAGACGGCTATTGTTGTTGGAGCTGAAGTAGTTGCTGGGGCTTCTGTTGTTGTTGGAGCTGAAGCAGTAGTTGGGACGGCTGTTGTTGTTGGAGCTGAAGTAGTAGTTAGGGAAGCTGTAGTTGTTCGAGCTGAAGTAGTTGTTGGGATGACTATTGTTGTTGGAGCAGAAGTAATTGTTTGGACAGCTGTTGTTGGAGGAGCTGAAGTAGTAGTTGGGGCTTCTGTTGTTGTTGGACCAGAAGTAGTTGTTGGGACAGCAGTTGTTGTTGGAGCTGAAGTAGTAGTTGGGGCTTCTGTTGTTGTTGGAGCTGAAATAATAGTTGGGACAGCTGTTGTTGCAGCTGAAGTAGTAGTTGGGGGAGCTGTAGTTGTTCTAGCTGAAGTAGTTGTTGGGGCTGCAGTTGTAGTTGGAGCAGAAGTAGTAGTTGGGATGGCTGTTGTTGTTGGAGCTGAAGTACTTGTTTGGATGCCTGTTGTTCTTGAAGCCAAAGTAGTTGTTGGGGCTGCTGTTATTGTTGGAGCTAAAATTGTTGTTTTGGTGGCTGTAGTCGTTGGAGCAGAAGTAGAAGTTGGGGCTGCTGTTGTTGGAGCTGAAGGAATAGTTGAGGCAGCTGTTGTTGTTTGGGCTTCTGTTGTAGTAGGGGTCACATTCGAAGTTGAGGATGCTGTTGTTGTGGAGGTGGCAGTCGAGGTTGTAGTTGGAGCTACAGTTGTTGGAAGGGTATCAGTGACAGAAACAGTGTCTGTTTTAATATTTAGCTCTGACACAGTCCCATTATCAATTGACTCTGCCAAAACATTTTCCAGGTTTTCCCCATTCACTGCACCACTGAAAGTCAAATTTGCTGCTGTCTCTGTAGATCCTCTCCTGTCCGAAAAATGACAAATATATCATACATTTGCCTGATTTATGCATGGTAATTAACATGCTAGTAAATTTTAGAATTAGATAACAATCCTTTTTGTGTAAACAGAAGGGGGCAAAGTTTACTGATGCAAAGAAACAGAGACAACAGAAAATGAAGGGATGACTCATATTACCTGAAATATATAATGCGCAGTTTGTCAAAGGACGGGAAAAATCTCTTGAAGATGGGTTCAAGCTAGAATGGAAAGTTTTGTCATTTCGAAATGCATCCCTGTATTTTTTGCTGCACACGAAATGGCTAAAGACTTTACAGGAAACATGTTCATATTTAACAAAAAAAAGCAATTGAAAGAATGTAAGTACAATCAAATTGATGATTCTTGGAATAATTTAGAGCCTTGGGAAAAACTTACAATAGATTTGATGTGTTGCTCTCTCTGCTGGAATGCCTGGGAATTAGGATTTGCAAAATCATCTTGAAAAGGGTCAAAGGAGACAAATAAGAAGAACCAAAAGACTCTGCCAGGAGGTTGGGTGGTAGTGGTGGTTCTGATTACAGCAGAAGATGGAGCTTTATTTGTCAGGGCTGTAGTTGTTGTTGGAGCTGAAGTAGTAGTTGGGGGAGCTGTAGTTGTTCGAGCTGAACCAGTTGTTAGGACGGCTGTTGTTGTTGGAGCTGAAGTAATAGTTGGGACAGCTGTTGCTGGAGGAGCTGAAGTAGTAGTTGGTGCTTCTGTTGTTGTTGGAGCAGAAGAAGTAGTTGGGACAGCTGTTGTTGTAAGAGCTGAAGTAGTAGTTGGGGCTTCTGTTGTTGTTGGAGCTGAAGTCGTAGTTGGGACGGCTATTGTTGTTGGAGCTGAAGTAGTAGTAGAGCCTTCTATTGTTGTTGGAGCTGTGGTAGTAGTTGGGGGAGCTGTAGTTGTTCGAGCTGAAGTAGTGGTTGGGGCTTCTGTTGTTGTTGGAGCTGAAGCAGTAGTTGGGGGAGCTGTAGTTGTCGGAGCTGCTGTAGTTGATGGGACGGCTATTGTTGATGCAGCTGAAGTAGTTGTTGGGGCTGCTGTTGTTGTTGGAGCAGAAGTAGTAGTTGGGATAGCTGTTGTTGTTGGAGCTGAAGTACTTGTTTGGATGCCTGTTTTTGTTGAAACCAAAGTAGTTGTTGGGGCCGCTGTTATTGTTGGAGCTAAAGTTGTTGTTTTGGTGGCTGTTGTTGTTGGATCAGAAGTAGAAGTTGGGGCTGCTGTGTTTTTTGGACCTGAAGTACTTGTTTGGACGACTGTTGTTGTTGGAGCAGCAGTTGTAGTTGGGGCAGCTGTTGTTGTTAGAGTAGAAGTAGTAGTAGGGACGGCTGTTGTTGTTGGAGCAGAAGTACTTGTTTGGACAACTTTTGCTGTTGGAGCAAATGTAGTAATTGGGGCTTCTGTAGTTGTTCGAGCTGAAGTAGTTGTTGAGACCGCTATTGTTGTTGGAGCTGAAGTAGTTGCTGGGGCTTCTGTTGTCGGTGGAGCTGAAGTAGTAGTTGGGACGGCTGTTGTTGTTGGAGCTGAAGAAGTAGTTGGGACGGCTGTTGTTGTTAGGGCTGAAGTAGTAGTTGGGGGAGCTGTAGTTGTTCGAGCTGAAGTAGTTGTCGGGATGACTATTGTTGTTGGAGCAGAAGTAATAATTGGGACAGCTGTTGTTGTTGGAGCTGAGGTAGAAGTTGGGGCTTCTGTTGTTGTTGGAGCTGAAGCAGTAGTTGGGGGAGCTGTAGTTGTCGGAGCTGCTGTAGTTGATGGAACGGCTATTGTTGATGCAGCTGAAGTAGTTGTTGGGGCCGCTGTTATTGTTGGAGCTAAAGTTGTTGTTTTGGTGGCTGTTGTCGTTGGAGCAGAAGTAGAAGTTGGGGCTGCTGTGGTTTTTGGACCTGAAGTACTTGTTTGGACAACTGTTGTTGTTGGAGCAGCAGTTGTAGTTGGGGCAGCTGTTGTTGTTAGAGTAGAAGTAGTAGTTGGGACGGCTGTTGTTGTTGGAGCAGAAGTACTTGTTTGGACAACTTTTGCTGTTGGAGCAAATGTAGTAATTGGGGCTTCTGTAGTTGTTCGAGCTGAAGTAGTTGTTGAGACCGCTATTGTTGTTGGAGCTGAAGTAGTTGCTGGGGCTTCTGTTGTCGGTGGAGCTGAAGTAGTAGTTGGGACGGCTGTTGTTGTTGGAGCTGAAGAAGTAGTTGGGGGAGCTGTAGTTGTTCGAGATGAAGTAGTTGTTGGGTTGGCTATTGTTGGAGCAGAAGTTGTAGTTGGGACAGCTGTTGTTGGACGAGCTGAAGTAGTAGTTGGGGCTTTTGTTGTTGTTGGAGCTGAAGTAGTAGTTGGGGGAGCTGTAGTTATTGGAGCTGCAGTTGTTGATGGGAAGGCTATTGTTGTTGCAGCTGAAGTAATTGTTGGGGCTGCTGTTGTTGTTGTTGGAGCTGAAGTAGTAGTTGGGGGAGCTGTAGTTGTTGGAGCTGCAGTAGTTGATGGGACGGCTATTGTTGATGCAGCTGAAGTAGTTGTTGGGGCTGCTGTTGTAGTTGGAGCAGAAGTAGTAGTTGGTGCTTCTGTTGTTGTTGGAGCAGAAGTAGTAGTTGGGACAGCTGTTGTTGTAGGAGCTGAAGTAGTAGTTGGGGCTTCTGTTGTTGTTGGAGCTGAAGTCGTAGTTGGAACGGCTATTGTTGTTGGAGCTGAAGTAGTAGTAGAGCCTTCCATTGTTGTTGGAGCTGTGGTAGTAGTTGGGGGAGCTGTAGTTGTTCGAGCTGAAGTAGTCATTGGGACAGCTGTTGTTGTTGGAGCTGAAGTAGTAGTTCGGGCTTCTGTTGTTGTTGGAGCTGAAGCAGTAGTTGGGGGAGCTGTAGTTGTTGGAGCTGCAGTAGTTGGAGCTGCAGTAGTTGATGGGAAGGCTATTGTTGATGCAGCTGAAGTAGTTGTTTGGGCTGCTGTTGTAGTTGGAGCAGAAGTAGTAGTTGGGATGGCTGTTGTTGTTGGAGCTGAAGTACTTGTTTGGATGCTTGTTGTTGTTGAAGCCAAAGTAGTTGTTGGGGCCGCTATTATTGTTGCAGCTAAAGTTGTTGTTTTGGTGGCTGTAGTCCTTGGAGCAGAGGTAGAAGTCGGGGCTGCTGTGGTTTTTGGACCTGAAGTACTTGTTTGGACGACTGTTGTTGTTGGAGCAGCAGTTGTAGTTGGGGCAGCTGTTGTTGTTAGAGTAGAGGTAGGAGTAGGGATGGCTGTTGTTGTTGGAGCAGAAGTACTTGTTTGGACAACTATTGCTGTTGGAGCAGAAGTAGTAATTGGGGCTTCTGTGGTTGTTCGAGCTGAAGAAGTTGTTGAGACGGCTATTGTTGTTGGAGCTGAAGTAGTTGCTGGGGCTTCTGTTGTTGTTGGAGCAGAAGTAATAGTTGGGACGGCTGTAGTTGTTGGAGCTGAAGTAGTAGTTGGGATGGATGTTGTTGTTGGAGCTGAAGTAGTAGTTGGGGGAGCTGTAGTTGTTGGAGCCGAAGTAGTTGTTGGGACGGCTATTGTTGTTGGAGCTGAAGTGGTAGTTGGGGCTTCTGTGGGGGTTGGAGCTGAAGTAGTAGTTGCGGCAGCTGTTGTTGTTTGTGCTATTGTTATAGAAGGGGTCGCATTCAAAGTTGAGGATGCCGTTGTTGTGGAGGTAGCAGTCGAAATTGTAGTGGGAGCTGCAGTTGTTGGAAGTGTATCAGTGACAGAAAAAGAGTCTGTTGTAATATTCAGCTCTGACACTGTCCCATTTTCAAATGACTCAGCCAAAACATTTTCCAGGTTTTCCCCATCCACTGTACCACTGAAAGTCAAATTTGCTGCTGTCTCTGTAGATCCTCTCCTGTCCGAAAAACGACAAATAGATCATACAAATGCCTGATGCACGCATGGTTATTAAAATGCTAGTAAATTCTACAATTAAATAACAATCCTTTTCTTATAAACAGAGGAGGGCTCAGTTTACTGATGCAAAGAAATGGAGACAGCAGAAAATGAAGGGATGACTCATATTACCTGAAATATATGATGCGCAGTTCGTCAAAGGATGGGAAAAATCTCTTGAAGATGGGTTCAAGCTGGAATGGAAAGTTTTGTCATTTGGAAATACGTCCCTGTTTTTGTTGCCGCATACAAAATGGTTAAAATTTGCAGCAAAATTGTTCATATTTAACAAAAAAAAAGCAAATGAAGGAATGGAAATACAATCACATTCATGATTCTAGGAATAAACTAGAGCCATGGGAAAAACTTACAATTGATTTGATGTGTTGCTCTCTCTGCTGGAATGCCTGGGAATTAGGATTGGCAAAATCATCTTGAAAAGGGTCAGAGGAGACAAATAACAAGAACCAAGAGACTCTGCCCTGAGGTTGGGTGGTAGTGGTGGTTCTAATTACAGTAGAAGATGGACCTTCATTTGTCAGGCCTGTAGTTGTTGATGGAGATGAAGTACTTGTTGGGGCAACTGTTGGTAAAGCTGAAGTAGTAATTGGTATTGGTATTGTTGTTGGAGCAGAAGTAATAGTTGGAGATTCAGTTGTTGTTCGAGATGAAGTAGTTGTTGGGACAGCTACTGTTGTTGGAGCAGAAGTAAAAGTTGTGACAACTGTTGTTGTTGGAGCTGAAGTAGTTGTTTTGGCTGGTGGTGTTGTTGGAGCTGAAGAAGTAGTTGGGGGAGCTGTAGTTGTTGGAGCTGAAGTGGTTGTTGGGGCTGCTGTTGTTGTTGTTGGAGCTGAAGTCGTAGTTGGGGATTCAGTTGTTGATGGAGCTGAAGTAGTAGTTGGGGCTGCTGTTGTTGTTGGAGCTGAAGTAGTAGTTGGGGATTCAGTTGTTGATGGAGCTGAAGTAGTAGTTGGGGGAGCAGTAGTTGTTCGAGATGAAGTAGTTGTTTGGACAGCTATTGCTGTTGGAGCTGAAGTGGTAGTTGGTGCTTCTGTTGTTGTTGGAGCAGAGGTTGTAGTTGGGACAGGTGTTGTCGTTGGAGCTGAAGTAGTAGTTGGGGCTTCTGTTGTTGTTGGAGCTGAAGTAATAGTTGGGGGAGCTGTAGTTGTTGGAGCTGCAGTTGTTGATGGGAAGGCTATTGTTGTTGCAGCTGAAGTAATTGTTGGGGCTGCTGTTGTTGTTGTTGGAGCTGAAGTAGTAGTTGGGGATTCAGTTGTTGATGGAGCTGAAGTAGTAGTTGGGGGAGCAGTAGTTGTTCGAGATGAAGTAGTTGTTGGGACAGCTATTGCTGTTGGTGCTGAAGTGGTAGTTGGGGATTCTGTTGTTGTTAGAGCTGAAGAAGTAGTTGGGGGAGCTGTAGTTGTTGGAGCTGAAGTAGTTGTTGGGACGGCTTTTGTTGTTGGAGCTGAAGTGGTAGTTCGGGATTCTGTTGTTGTTGGAGCTGAAGTAGTAGTTGGGACAGGTGTTGTTGTTGGAGCTGAAGTAGTAGTTTGGGCTTCTGTTGTTGTTGGAGCTGAAGTAGTAGTTGGGGCTTCAGTTTTTGTTGGAGCTGAAGTAGTGGTTGGGGCTTCTGTTGTTGTTGGACCAGAAGTAGTTGTTGGGACAGCAGTTGTTGTTGGAGCTGGAGTAGTAGTTGGGGCTTCTGTTGTTGTTGGACCAGAAGTAGTTGTTGGGACACCAGTTGTTGTTGGAGCTGAGGTAGTAGTTGGGGCTTCTGTTGTTGTTGGAGCTGAAGAAGTAGTTGGGACAGCTGTTGTTGCAGCTGAAGTAGTAGTTGGGGGAGCTGTAGTTGTTCGAGTCGAAGTAGTTGTTGGGACTGCTATTGTTGTTGGAGCAGAAGTAATAGTTGGGACAGCTGTTGTTGGAGGAGCTGAAGTAGTAGTTGGGGCTTTTGTTGTTGTTGGAGCTGAAGTAGTAGTTGGGGCTGCTGTTGTTGTTGTTGGAGCTGAAGTAGTAGTTGGGGATTCAGTTGTTGATGGAGCTGAAGTAGTAGTTGGGGGAGAAGTAGTTGTTCGAGATGAAGTAGTTGTTGGGACAGCTATTGCTGTTGGTGTTGAAGTGGTAGTTGGGGATTCTGTTGTTGTTGGAGCTGAAGAAGTAGTTGGGGGAGCTGTAGTTGTTGGAGCTGAAGTAGTTGTTGGGACGGCTTTTGTTGTTGGAGCTGAAGTGGTAGTTGGGGATTCTGTTGTTGTTGGAGCAGAAGTAGTAGTTGGGACAGGTGTTGTTGTTAGAGCTGAAGTAGTAGTTTGGGCTTCTGTTGTTGTTGGAGCTGAAACAGTAGTTGGGGCTTCAGTTTTTGTTGGAGCTGAAGTAGTGGTTGGGGCTTCTGTTGTTGTTGGACCAGAAGTAGTTGTTGGGACAGCAGTTGTTGTTGGAGCTGGAGTAGTACTTGGGGTTTCTGTTGTTGTTGGACCAGAAGTAGTTGTTGGGACAGCAGTTGTTGTTGGAGCTGAAGTAGTAGTTGGGGCTTCTGTTGTTGTTGGAGCTGAAGAAGTAATTGGGACAGCTGTTGTTGCAGCTGAAGTAGTAGTTGGGGGAGCTGTAGTTGTTCGAGTCGAAGTAGTTGTTGGGACTGCTATTGTTGTTGGAGCAGAAGTAATAGTTGGGACAGCTGTTGTTGGAGGAGCTGAAGTAGTAGTTGGGGCTTTTGTTGTTGTTGGAGCTGAAGTAGTAGTTGGGGGAGCCGTAGTTGTTGGAGCTGCAGTAGTTGATGGGACGACTATTGTTTTTGCAGCTGAAGTACTTGTTGGGGATTCAGTTGTTGTTGGAGCTGAAGTAGTAGTTGGGGGAGCTGTAGTTGTTTGAGATGAAGTAGTTGTTGGGGGAGTTGTAGTTGTTGGAGCTGAAGTAGTTGTTGGGATGGCTATTGTTGTTGGAGCTGAAGTAGTAGTTGGGACAGCTGTGGTTGTTGGAGCTGAATTACTTGTTGGGGCTTCTGTTGGGGTTGGAGCTGAAGTAGTAGTTGAGGCAGCAGTTGTTGTTTGTGCTATTGTTGAAGTTAGGGTCGCATTTGAAGTTGAGGATACCGTTGTTGTGGAGGAAGCAGTCAAAATTGTAGTGGGAGCTGCAGTTGTTGGAAGTGTATCAGTGACAGAAAAAGAGTCTGTTGTAATATTCAGCTCTGACACAGTCCCATTTTCAAATGACTCTGCCAAAACATTTTCCAGGTTTTCCCCATCCACCGTACCACTGAAAGTCAAATTTGCTCCTGTCTCTGTAGATCCTCTCCTGTCCGAAAAATGACAAATAGATCATACAAATGCCTGATGCACGCATGGTAATTACCATGCTAGTAAATTCTACAATTAAATAACAATCCTTTTCTTGTAAACAGAGGAGGGGCACAGTTTACTGATGCAAAGAAATGGAGACAGCAGAAAATGAAGGAATGACTCATATTACCTGAAATATATGATGCACAGTTCGTCAAAGGATGGGAAAAATCTCTTGAAGATGGGTTCAAGCTGGAATGGAAAGTTTTGTCATTTGGAAATGCATCCCTGTATTTTTTGCTGCCTCACACAAAATGGCTAAAAACCGCAGCAAAAATGTTCATTTGTAACACAAAAAAAGCAAATGAAAGAATACAATCACATTCATGATTCTTGGAATAAATAAGAGCCATGGGAAAAACTTACAATTGATTTGATGTGTTGCTCTCTCTGCTGGAATGCCTGGGAATTAGGATTGGCAAAATCATCTTGAAAAGGGTCAGAGGAGACAAATAACAAGAACCAAGAGACTCTGCCCTGAGGTTGGGTGGTAGTGGTGGTTCTAATTACAGTAGAAGATGGACCTTCATTTGTCAGGCCTGTAGTTGTTGATGGAGATGAAGTACTTGTTGGGGCAGCTTTTGGTGAAGCTGAAATAGTAATTGGTATTGGTATTGTTGTGAACGCAGAAGTAAGACTTGGGACAGCTGTTGTTGGAAGAGCTGAAGTAGCAGTTGGGGCTGCTGTTGTTGTTGGAGCAGAAGTAATAGTTGAGGATTCAGTTGTTGTTCGTGATGAAGTAGTTGTTGGGACAGCTGTTGTTTTTGAAGCTGAAGTAATAGTTGTGACAACTGTTGTTGTTGGAGCTGAAGTAGTTGTAGGGACTGGTGGTGTTGTTGGAGCTGAAGTAATTGTCGGGGCTGCTGTTGTTGTTGTTGGAGCTGAAGTAGTAGTTTTGACAACTGTTGTTGTTGGAGCAGAAGTTGGAGTTGGGACAGGTGTTGTTGTTGGAGCTGAAGTAGTAGTTGGGGCTTTTGTTGTTGTTGGAGCTGAAGTACTAGTTGGGGGAGCGGTAGTTGTTCGAGATGAAGTAGTTGTTGGGATGGCTATTGTTGTTGGAGCAGAAGTTGTAGTTGGGACAGCTGTTGTTGGACGAGCTGAAGTAGTAGTTGGGGCTTTTGTTGTTGTTGGAGCTGAAGTAGTAGTTGCGGGAGCTGTAGTTGTTCCAGCTGCATTTGTTGATGGGAAGGCTATTGTTGTTGCAGCTGAAGTAATTGTTGGGGCTGCTGTTGTTGTTGTTGGAGCTGAAGTAGTAGTTGGGGATTCAGTTGTTGTTGGAGCTGAAGTAGTAGTTGGGGGAGCAGTAGTTGTTTGAGATGAAGTAGTTGTTGGGACAGCTATTGCTGTTGGACCTGAAGGGGTAGTTGGGGATTCTGTTGTTGTTGGAGCTGAAGTAGTAGTTGGGGGAGCAGTAGTTGTTCGGAATGAAGTCGTTGTTGGGACGGCTATTGTTGTTGGGGTTGAAGTGGTAGTTGGGGATTCTGTTGTTGTTGGAGCTGAAGTAGTAGTTGGGGCTTCTGTTGTTGTCGGAGCTGAAGTAGTAGTTGGGGGAGCTGTAGTTGTTGGAGCTAAAGTAGTTGTTGGGACGGCTATTGTTGTTGGAGCTGAAGTAGTATTTGGGACAGAGGTTGTTGTCGGAGCTGAAGTAGTAGTTGGTGGAGCAGTAGTTGTTCGGGATGAAGTAGTTGTTGGGACGGCTATTGTTGTTGGAGCTGAAGTGGTAGTTGGGGATTCTGTTGTTGTTGTTTGAGCAGAAGTAGTAGTTGGGACAGGTGTTGTTGTTGGAGCTGAAGTAGTAGTTGGGGCTTCTGTTGTTGTTGGAGCTGAAGTAGTAGTTGGGGGAGCTGTAGTTGTTGGAGCTAAAGTAGTTGTTGGGACGGCTATTGTTGTTGGAGCTGAAGTAGTAGTTGGGGTAGCTGTTGTTGTTGGAGCTGAATTACTTGTTGGGGCTTCTGTGGCGGTTGGAGCTGAAGTAGTAGTTGAGGCAGCTGTTGTTGTTTGTGCGATTGTTGTAGGAGGGGTCGCATTCAAAGTTGAGGATGCCATTGCTGTGGAGGTAGCAGTCGAAATTGTAGTGGGAGCTGCAGTTGTTGGAAGTGTATCAGTGACAGAAAAAGAGTCTGTTGTAATATTCAGCTCTGACACAGTCCCATTTTCAAATGACTCTGTCAAAACATTTTCCAGGTTTTCCCCATTCACTGCACCACTGAAAGTCAAATTTGCTCCTGTCTCTGTAGATCCTCTCCTGTCCGAAAAATGACAAATAGATCATACAAATGCCTGATGCACGCATGGTAATTTACATGTTAGTAAATTCTACAATTAAAAAACAATCCTTTTCTTATTACCAGAGGAGGGGCACAGTTTACTGATGCAAAGAAATATAGACAGCAGTAAATGAAGGGATGACTCATATTACCTGAAATACATGATGCGCAGTTCGATAAAGGAAGGGAAAGATCTCTTGAAGATGGGTTCAAACTAGAATAGAACATTTTTTCATTTAGAAATGCAACCCTGGTTTTGTTGCCTCACACAAAATGACTAAAAACAGCAGCAAAAATGTTCATTTTTAACACAAACAAGCAAATGAAAGAATACAATCACATTCATGATTCTTGGAATAAATTAGAGCCATGGGAAAAACTTACAATTGATTTGATGTGTTGCTCTCTCTGCTGGAATGCCTGGGAATTAGGATTGGCAAAATCATCTTGAAAAGGGTCCGAGGAGACAAATAACAAGAACCAAGAGACTCTGCCCTGAGGTTGGGTGGTAGTGGTGGTTCTGATTACAGTAGAAGATGGACCTTCATTTGTCAGGCCTTTAGTTGTTGATGGAGATGAAGTACTTGTTGGGGCAGCTGTTGGTGAAGCTGAAGTAGTAATTGGTATTGGTATTGTTGTTAGAGCAGAAGTAATAGTTGGGACAGCTGTTGTTGGAAGAGCTGAAGTAGTAGTTGGGGCTGCTGTTGTTGTTGTAGCAGAAGTGATAGTTGGGGATTCAGTTGTTGTTCGAGATGAAGTTGTTGTTGGGACAGCTATTGTTGTTGGAGCAGAAGTAATAGTTGTGACAACTGTTGTTGTTGGAGCTGAAGTAGTTGTTGGGGCTGGTGGTGTTGTTGGAGCTGAAGTAGTATTTGGGACAGCTGTTGTTGTTGGAGCTGAAGTGGTCGTTGGGGATTCTGTTGTTGTTGGAGCAGAAGTTGTAGTTGGGACAGGTGTTTTTGTTGGAGGTGAAGTAGTAGTTGGGGCTTCTGTTGTTGTTGGAGCTGACGTAGTAGTTGGGGCTTCTGCTGTTGTTGGAGCTGAAGTAGTAGTTGGGGGAGCTGTAGTTGTTCGAGAGGAAGTAGTTGTTGGGACGGCTATTGTTGTTGGAGCTGAAGTGGTAGTTGGGGATTCTGTTGTTGTTGGAGCAGAAGTTGTAGTTGGGACAGGTGTTGTTGTTGGAGCTGAAGTAGTAGTTGGGGCTTCTGTTGTTATTGGAGCTGAAGTAGTAGTTGGGGGAGCTGTAGTTGTTCGAGATGAAGTAGTTGTTGGGACGGCTATTGTTGTTGGAGCAGAAGTTGTAGTTGGGACAGCTGTTGTTGGACGAGCTGAAATAGTAGTTGGGGCTTTTGTTGTTGTTGGAGCTGAAGTAGTAGTTGGGGGAGCTGTAGTTGTTGGAGCTGCAGTTGTTGATGGGGATTCAGTTGTTGTTGGAGCTGAAGAAGTAGTTGGGGGAGCTGTAGTTGTTGGAGCTGAAGCAGTTGTTGGGAAGGCTATTGTTGTTGGAGCTGAAGTGGTAGTTGGGGATTCTGTTGTTGTTGGAGTAGAAGTAGTAGTTGGGACAGGTGTTGTGGTTGGAGCTGAAGTAAGAGTTTGGGCTTCTGTTGTTGTTGGAGCTGAAGTTGTAGTTGGGGCTTCAGTTTTTGTTGGAGCTGAAGGAGTGGTTGGGGGAGCTGTAGTTGTTCGAGTCGACGTAGTTGTT
This sequence comes from Gymnothorax reevesii, assembly GCA_029721435.1. NCBI lineage: Eukaryota > Metazoa > Chordata > Actinopteri > Anguilliformes > Muraenidae > Gymnothorax > Gymnothorax reevesii. The sequence continues at coordinate 21,211,745 of CM056574.1, read as the reverse complement.
GGGACGGCTATTGTTGTTGGAGCAGAAGTAATAGTTGGGATAGCTGTTGTTGGAGCAGCTGAAGTAGTAGTTGGGGGAGCTGTAGTTGTTGGAGCTGCAGTAGTTGATGGGACGACTATTGTTGTTGCAGCTGAAGTAGTTGTTGGCGATTCAGTTGTTGTTGGAGCTGAAGTAGTAGTTGGGGGAGCTGTAGATGTTCGAGATGAAGTAGTAGTTGGGACAGTTGTTGTTGGAGCTGAATTACTTGTTGGGGCTTCTGTGGGGGTTGGAGCTGAAGTAGTAGTTGAGGCAGCAGTTGTTGTTTGTGCTATTGTTGTAGGAGGGGTTGCATTTGAAGTTGAGGATGCAGTTGTTGTGGAGGAAGCAGTTGAAATTGTAGTGGGAGCTGCAGTTGTTGGAAGTGTATCAGTGACAGAAAAAGAGTCTGTTGTAATATTCAGCTCTGACACAGTCCCATTTTCAAATGACTCTGTCAAAACATTTTCCAGGTTTTCCCCATTCACTGCACCACTGAAAGTCAAATTTGCTCCTGTCTCTGTAGATCCTCTCCTGTCCGAAAAATGACAAATATATCATACAAATGCCTGATGCACCCATGGTAATTTACATGTCAGTAAATTCTACAATTAAAAAACAATCCTTTTCTTATTAACAGAGGAGGGGCACAGTTTACTGATGCAAAGAAATATAGACAGCAGTAAATGAAGGGATGACTCATATTACCTGAAATACATGATGCGCAGTTCGATAAAGGAAGGGAAAGATCTCTTGAAGATGGGTTCAAACTAGAATAGAAAGTTTTTTCATTTAGAAATGCATCCATGGTTTTGTTGCCTCACACAAAATGGCTAAAAACCGCAGCAAAAATGTTCATTTTTAACACAAAAAAGCAAATGAAAGAATACAATCACATTCATGATTCTTGGAAGAGCCATGGGCAAAAACTTACAATTGATTTGATGTGTTGCTCTCTCTGCTGGAATGCCTGGGAATTATGATTGGCAAAATCATCTTGAAAAGGGTCCGAGGAGACAAATGACAAGAACCAAGTGACTCTGCCCTGAGGTTGGGTGGTAGTGGTGGTTCTGATTACAGTAGAAGATGGACCTTCATTTGTCAGGCCTGTAGTTGTTGATGGAGATAAAGTACTTGTTGGGGCAGCTGTTGTTGGAGCTGAAGTAGAAGTTGGGGCTTCTGTTTTTGTTGGAGCAGAAGTAATAATTGGGGGAGCTGTAGTTATTCGAACTGAAGTAGTTGTTGGGGCTGCTGTTGTTGTTGGAGCTGAAGTAGTAGTTGGTTGAGCTGTAGTTGTTCGAGATAAAGTTGTTGTTGGGACAGCTATTGTTGTTGGAGCAGAAGTAATAGTTGTGACAACTGTTGTTGTTGGAGCTGAAGTAGTTGTTGGGGCTGGTGGTGTTGTTGGAGCTGAAGTAGTATTTGGGACAGCTGTTGTTGGACGAGCTGAAGTAGTAGTTGGGGCTTTTGTTGTTGTTGGAGCTGAAGTAGTAGTTGGAGGAGCTGTAGTTGTTGGAGCTGCTGTTGTTGATGGGAAGGCTATTGTTGTTGCAGCTGAAGTAATTGTCGGGGCTGCTGTTGTTGTTGTTGGAGCTGAAGTAGTAGTTTTGACAACTGTTGCTAATGGAGCTGAAGTAGTTGTTGGGGCTGGTGGTGTTGTTGGAGCTGAAGTAGTATTTGGGACAGCTGTTGTTGTTGGAGCTGAAGTAGTAGTTGGGGGAGCTGTAGTTGTTGGAGCTGAAGTAGTTGTTGGGACGGCTATTGTTGTTGGAGCTGAAGTAGTAGTTGGGGCTTCTGTTGTTGTTGGAGCTGAAGTAGTAGTTGGGGGAGCGGTAGTTGTTCGAGATGAAGTAGTTGTTGGGATGGCTATTGTTGTTGGAGCAGAAGTTGTAGTTGGGACAGCTGTTGTTGGACGAGCTGAAGTAGTAGTTGGAGCTTTTGTTGTTGTTGGAGCTGAAGTAGTAGTTGGGGGAGCTGTAGTTGTTGGTGGGAAGGCTATTGTTGTTGCAGCTGAAGTAATTGTTGGGGCTGCTGTTCTTGTTGTTGGAGCTGAAGTAGTAGTTGGGGATTCAGTTGTTGTTGGAGCTGAAGTAGTAGTTGAGGGAGCTGTAGTTGTTGGAGCTGAAGTAGTTGTTGAGACGGCTATTGTTGTTGGAGCAGAAGTGGTAGTTGGGGATTCTGTTGTTGTTGGAGCAGAAGTAGTAGTTGGGACAGGTGTTGTTGTTGGAGCTGAAGTAGTAGTTTGGGCTTCTGTTGTTGTTGGAGCTGAAGTAGTAGTTGGGGCTTCAGTTTTTGTTGGAGCTGAAGTAGTGGTTGGGGGAGCTGTAGTTGTTCGAGTCGAAGTAGTTGTTGGGACGGCTATTGTTGTTGGAGGAGCTGAAGTAGTAGTTGGGGCTTTTGTTGTTGTTGGAGCTGAAGTAGTACTTGAGGGAGCTGTAGTTGTTGGAGCTGCAGTAGTTGATGGGACGACTATTGTTGTTGCAGCTGAAGTAGTTGTTGGGGATTCAGTTGTTGTTGGAGCTGAAGTAGTAGTTGGGGGAGCTGTAGTTGTTCGAGATGAAGTAGCAGTTGGGACAGTTGTTGTTGTTGGAGCTGAATTACTTGTTGGGGCTTCAGTGGGGGTTGGAGCTGAAGTAGTAGTTGAGGCAGCAGTTGTTGTTTGTGCTATTGTTGTTGGAGGGGTTGCATTCGAAGTTGAGGATGCCGTTGCTGTGGAGGTAGCAGTCGAAATTGTAGTGGGAGCTGCAGTTGTTGGAAGTGTATCAGTGACAGAAAAAGAGTCTGTTGTAATATTCAGCTCTGACACAGTCCCATTTTCAAATGACTCTGTCAAAACATTTTCCAGGTTTTCCCCATTCACTGCACCACTGAAAGTCAAATTTGCTCCTGTCTCTGTAGATCCTCTCCTGTCCGAAAAATAACAAATAGATCATACAAATGCCTGATGCACGCATGGTAATTTACATGTTAGTAAATTCTACAATTAAATAACAATCCTTTTCTTATTAACAGAGGAGGGGCACAGTTTCCTGATGCAAAGAAATATAGACAGCAGTAAATGAAGGGATGACTCATATTACCTGAAATATATGATGCGCAGTTCGATAAAAGAAGGGAAAGATCTCTTGAAGATGGGTTCAAACTAGAATAGAAAGTTTTTTCATTTAGAAATGCAACCCTGGTTTTCTTGCCTCACACAAAATGGCTAAAAACCGCAGCAAAAATGTTCATTTAGCACAAAAAAGCAAATGAAAGAATACAATCACATTCACGATTCTTGGAATAAATAAGAGCCATGGGAAAAAACTTACTATTGATTTGATGTGTTGCTCTCTCTGCTGGAATGCCTGGGAATTATGATTGGCAAAATCATCTTGAAAAGGGTCAGAGGAGACAAATGACAAGAACCAAGTGACTCTGCCCTGAGGTTGGGTGGTAGTGGTGGTTCTGATTACAGTAGAAGATGGACCTTCATTCGTCAGGCCTGTAGTTGTTGATGGAGATAAAGTACTTAATGGGGCAGCTGTTGTTGGAGCTGAAGTAGTAGTTGGGGCTTCTTTTGTTGTTGGAGCAGAAGTAATAGTTGGTCCAGCTGTTGCTGGAGGAGCTGAAGTAGTAGTTGGGGCTTCTGTTTTTGTTGGAGCAGAAGTAATAATTGGGGGAGCTGTAGTTATTCGAACTGAAGTAGTTGTTGGGGCTTCAGTTGTTGTTGGAGCTGAAGTAGTAGTTGGTTGAGCTGTAGTTGTTAGAGATGAAGTTGTTTTTGGGACAGCGGTTGTTGTTGGAGCTGAAGTAGTAGTTGGGGGAGCAGTAGTTGTTCGGGATGAAGTAGTTGTTGGGACGGCTATTGTTGTCGGAGCTGAAGTAGTTGTTGGAGCTGAAGTAGTATTTGGGACAGCTGTTGTTGGACGAGCTGAAGTAGTATTTGGGGCTTTTGTTGTTGTTGGAGCTGAAGTAGTAGTTGGGGGAGCTGTAGTTGTTGTAGCTGCAGTTGTTGATGGGAAGGCTATTGTTGTTGCAGCTGAAGTAATTGTTGGGGCTGCTGTTGTTGTTGTTGGAGCTGAAGTAGTAGTTGGGGCTTCTGTTGTTGTTGGAGCTGAAGTAGTTGTTGGGACAGCTATTGTTGTTGGAGCTGAAGTAGTAGTTGGGACAGCTATTGTTGTTGGAGCTGAAGTAGTAGTTGGGACAGCTATTGTTGTTGGAGCTGAAGTAGTAGTTGGGACAGCTGTTGTTGTTGGAGCTGAATTACTTGTTGGGGCTTCTGTGAGGGTTGGAGCTGAAGTAGTAGTTGAGCCAGCTGTTGTTGTTTGTGCTATTTTTGTAGGAGGGGTTGCATTCAAAGTTGAGGATGCCGTTGCTGTGGAGGTAGCAGTCGTAATTGTAGTGGGAGCTGCAGTGGTTGGAAGTGTATCAGTGACAGAAACAGAGCCTGTTGTAATATTTAGCTCTGACACAGTCCCGTTTTCAACTGACTCTGTCAAAACATTTTCCAAGTTTTCCCCATCCACTGTACCACTGAATGTCAAATTTGCTACTGTCTCTGTAGATCCTCTCCTGTCCGAAAAATGACAAATAGATCATACATATGCCTGATTCACGCATGGTAATAAACATGCTAGTAAATTTTGAATTGAATAACAATCCTTTTCTTTGAAACAAAGGAGGGCAAAGTTTACTGATGGAAAGAAACGGAGAAACAGAAAATGAAGGGATGACTCTCATATTACCTGAAATATATGATGCGCAGTTCGACAAAGGATGGGAAAAATATCTTCAAGATGGGTTCAAACTAGAATGGAAAGTTTTGTCATTAGGAAATGCATCCCTGTTTTGCTTTCCGCAAACAAAATGGCTAAATGGAATGTTCACAGCAAGACATTCATATTTCACAAAAAAAAATGGAAAAGAAAATAATGGAAATTCAATCACATTCATACCTCTTGGAATAATTTAGACCCATGGGAACAAACTTACAATAGATTTGATGTGTTGCTCCCTCTGCTGGAATGCCTGGGAATTAGGATTTGCAAAATCATCTTGATAAGGGTCAGAGGAGACAAATAAGAACCTAAATACTCTGCCCTGAGGTTGGGTGGTAGTGGTGGTTCTGATAAGAGTAGAAGATAGAGCTTCATTTGTTGGGGCTCTAGTTGTTGTTGGAATGAGAGTACTCGTTGGGGCTGGTGTTGTTGTTGGGGCAGAAGTTGTGGTGAGAGCTGGTGTTGTTAATGCTGTAGTTGTCGTTAACGAAGCTCTTTTTGGAGCTGACGTTGTTGTTTGGGCTGCTGTCGTTGTTGGAATTGAAGTAGCACTTGGAGATTCTGTTGTTGGAGCTGAAGTCGACGTTAGGGAAGCTGTTGTTTTTGAAGCTGAAGTAGTAGTTGGAGCTGCTGTTGTTGTTGGAGCTGAAGTTGTGGATGGGGCTGGTGTTGTTGTTGGAACTGAAGTAGAAGTTTGGACTTCTGTTGTTGTTGGAGCAGACGTAGTTGTTAGGGAAGCTGTTGTTGTTCGAGCTGAAGTAGTTGTTGGGATATCTGTTGATGTTGGAGCAGACGTACTTGTTGGAGCTGCTGTTGTTATTGAAGCAGAAGTAGTGGTTGGGGCTAGTGTTGTTGGTAGAGCTAAAGTAGTTGTTAGGGAAGCTGTTGTTGTTCGTGCTGAAGTATTTTTGGGGACTTCTGTTTTTATTTTAGCTGAAGTAGTAGTAGGGGGCAGTGTTGTTGTTGGAGCTGAAGTAGTCGTTGAGGAAGCTGTTGTTGTTGGAGCAGAAGTAGTTGTTGGAGCTCCTGTTGTTGTTGGAGCTGGGGTAGTTATTGGGGCTGGTGTTGTCATTGAAGCTGAAGTTCTTGTTGGAGCTGCTGTCGTTGTTTGAGCTGATGTGCTTGATGGGGCACCTGCTGTTGTTGTAGCTGAGGTTGGTGTTTGGGTAGCTGTTGTAGTTGGAACCAAAGTTTGTACTGAGGCACCTGTGCTCGTTGCAACTGAAGTTGTCGGGTCTATTGATGCAGTTGAAACTGCATTTGTCGTCGAGTTAGCTTCAGTTGTTGGGGATAAAGTTGTGGTTGGGGTGTTTGCAGCTGTTGTTGTTGATATCATCATTGGGGCAGCTGTTGTTTTGGATTGACAATTTTGCGAGTAGATGTTTTTCATGTAGTTTTGGGAGCAGGTATTGTTGTCCATGAAAAGAGATACATTTCCGTTAGTTAAAACTCATTAAAATCCCGCACAGTTTCTGTAAATTAAGTTATGCATCTGTCAGCTGGTGCAAATTGGTTAGATGATCTGCCCTGATCTGCCATTTAAGTTTTCAAGCTTGCTAATCTTCGAAATCTCCTGGTTTACGTTTGAAGGGCAAGTAATCCTGGGATAGTTTAACAGCCACATACGTGGCTTCCTTTGTGTTGGCCAAGAGAAAATTGCTGAGAAGTGTCTCTTTTTCTGCATTGCCAATAACAGCAAAACAGCTTGTCATTTTGTTCACATCTGCTAACGATACCCTCCATTATGCTCTTGCTGATTGGATGGAATTGGATGGATTTCTCTCCATGGTTATCGTTAGTTAAACCACACGGCAGTATCACTTTTGATTGCTGCACAGCACAAGGGTTTTTAGGGAAATACAGTGATTTAAATGATATCACATGACCCTTTATTCACCAATGAAAATGCACAGATAATTTGTAAATGTAATGAACTCTTTTACCCTCTGTTCACAATTTCATAAGTCCCAAACACTACCGTTTCAACTCTGAAACAGTTTCAGCTCTGTAGATTTTATCGGGGGGGACATTACAGTGCATCACATTCACGTCACTCTAGTTCCAGACTACAGTATTTCTCTTGCTAGCCTCGATATCATCATATGAGCAAAATGAGCTGGTAGCCTGGTCATTACATGGTACTTTTAGCTCAATATGGTCGTTTCAAGTTCTTTTTTTGAAATTATTCCTTTATTTGACATTTATACAGTGTAGAGGGACAGGAAGGTTGGGGAGAAGAATGGGGGAAGACATGCAGCAAAAGACCTGAGCTGGAATTGAATCCAGGTCGCTGCGGGAAAGACACAACCTTTATGGTGTACGTGCTTGGACCGATGAGCCACCCTGGCACACCCTCGCCCCCATTTCATTCCCTCAAAAGGATTTTTCTTTGTGGCAGGCCTACAGGATCATATTTGCGCATCTAGTGTCACTTAACTTGAGCCGTCGTCTTCTATAACAACATTTACTTTGACAAGACCTCAATCGGGAAGAATATGCACGTATTTGAACAATGAAACCTGAAGTTGTTACACCAATTAGATGCTTACAGTGCCCATTGCAACAAAAGAAGTTGTTCAATATTGTGTCGCATTTTTCTGTATGAGCCGTTAACCTTGTTAGTTAAACTGACTTTACCTGTCAATTATGTTTGCATTTGTCTTCAAACAAATCAGAAGAACTGCTCATTTAAAAGTAAGATAGATAAATGAAAATAAACTAAATCGCTAGAATTGTTTCTTCCCCTGCCCCTTAAATACAGCGAAGCCAGAACCAGAAGGTTGGAATTGATGTCTTTTCAATATAAGTTTTCCTAAGATTGCTGAGGTTGTTGGTTGGTGGGCTCCGAAGCCCCCTGAACTTAATTCGCTGTTCGGAAGTATCAGGGGATGCTGTATGGATCCCACTCTCTTCTTGCGATCGTATGATTCTCGCAAACGATCTACAGGCATCAAATTAAATCGGATTTATTGTTCACATATTTGGTAGGATTATCAGTGGTGGGGGATCAGCTGATGCAAAGAAGATTTTTTTTTTTTTTTTTTACCAGTGCGGCAATACGCCTGTGGTTGTGGATAACCAAATTTCTAGCTAATTCCTGACTTGACTAGACTTATCTAGACTGCGATCACAGTAATACTTCTGCGAGCATGCTTGTTTGAAGTATTTTTGTTGAATCATTTACCTGTAGTCGTGGAGTTGCTTGAAGTAGCTGGTGTTACACTCATATTGAGAGCTGGGGTTGAAAACAGAATAATATGGATTATTAGACATGTTAGCATCTTGAGACGTCTGGTATATTTACATTGCGCAATTTAAAGTAAACTGTCAAAAAGTCCCTTTACAGTTACAAAAGGGCTAAGCTCCATTATTCTTTCATTTAAACAGTTCAGTCCTATAGCAACAGTCATGAGGTTGCGTATCTGTTTACAGTGTTCTTCCTCCTCATTTGTTTTCTTTTGCGCTCTCAAACCCAGAGACATTATGAACTGTACATTTCTGGAGGAAAGGATCAACTGATATGGATTTCTCCTATGGTCAGATGTGTTTTAATAAAAAAAAATATGTATAATATTCTCTTTGTGACAGAAAATACTGCCTGTCCCGATTTATATTGGAATCTTGAATTGTTTATATTTTCAATTTGTGATGCATTTTTCGCTCCAGCACTCAGGATGCTGTATGAGCATATCAAAATGCTTACCAATTAGACACAGCAATGCAGCTCCTAACTTCATATTCTTGTTATTTGGACTTCAATACCTGAAATGCAAATATTATATTATTTATGATGGCTACAGTGATGATAATTAAGGGCTAAGAGTCAAAGATGTGCAGCCACCTATTGTTATTGTTTGGCCCAATCCCAATCTCTACACTGTAAATCCAGATGTTGCGGTGAACCCAAATGTTTTGTGGAAACCTGTTACCTCAAAACATTATGTGAGCCAACTTAATTGCATTGTGTGGACAGTACTTAAAGAAAATAAGGTAAAAACTTGGAAAAGTTACTCTTACCACATTTTTTAAGTGCTGTGAACATAAGATCACTAAATTGGCTTCTACAGGTTTTTCGAAGTAATCAGTTTCCATTTTAAAATTGAGTGCACCACACTATCTGGGCTTACAGTTTACACTTCGTCTTTGAGCCACATTCTCGCAGAGTCTGCAATGGTTTTGGGCTGTTCAATCCTGAAGCACTTGAAGGCTCTATCACAGATATTTTGAGCCCTGTATGAACTCTTTCATAAGGGAATTACCCAAACACAATAACATAATGTTGAAGCACATAGTTACTGAGGGGAAGCCACTGAAGCACTGAAAGAAAATGTTCAACAAATGGAGGAACATGCCGCATGGAAGGAACAACTATTCTAACAAAGAAACACGTGACATTAGGGGAATGCAAACATATGTTACACACCATTTTACTTTACCAACCATTTCATAAACTTTTTACTGAATGATGCTCTTTTGATAAAAACAAACAAATGGATTATTTGACAATTACCTCCCATCCCCAATGTAAAACAAGAGCTTGGAGAGTAGAAAAATCATGTATTCGGTACCTTATGAGCCTCTTTGGTCATGGAGATAGTAAACAGAAGAAAACATAAACTAGAGAGCCCCAAGCCCTCAATGTCACAAAATATTTTGCCATTGTCGTGCTAATGTGATATATCACAAAGAGCTGTCCCATTAATGTTTACACCAGGGGTTCCCAAACTTTTCCAAATCAGGGCCCACTTGAAAATCTAAAAAATGTCCGCGGCCCACCTTTGTCCTATAAACAGTACATAGACTAAATTATGCATTCTCAGAACACTTAACAGCAACAATAATTGTTGTTGTTGTTGTTAAGAAAATAAAATAAAAAACAACAATAGTTGTTGTTGTTGTTTTTTATTTATTATTATTATTATTATTATTATTATTATTAAGATTCAGGATTGAAATAAAAGCAGGGGGGTAAAGGAAGCCCAAACATTTAATCTGTGGTGTACACACAAGACGGAATTAATTATCGAGCACAGTACGTGCTCCTCCGATTATGACCCCCGGTCATGATGACCAGAAAGCTACGTTCCGATCATAAACTATATAAGGTTCCTAAAATATAGTGAGGTCAATAACACTCAATAGGTTATTACTTCTAAATATTTTTTAAATTCGTGCAATAAATATTTTACAATAAAAATCATAAAAAATCATATTTGCAAAAATGAATCATATTTTTAATGACCTCTCACGGCCCACCTGCAGTACTACCACAGCCCACCAGGGGGCCGCGGCCCACACTTTGGGAATCACTGGTTTACACCATTCGATTCCTTGCAGTCTCTGGCACCGAAGCACTTAGTAGCTGAGGTGAGTTAAGTCCCTAAGGGTTATTATTATTATTATTTAACTGTTGAAGTCCACAGGAACCATAAAGTCGCTTGGTAAAAAGTTGTGAAATTGGGCAACTAATGGCCCACATTATCAGCGACTCGTACAGCAGTTTTTATGGCTGTGGCTTGGTCGCTGTTGTGTCACTATCAGGCCAAAGTTACACTAATTTTTAGGGTCATTCCCTCTGAAGAATGCACTGGAAATTCAAAAACTTGATATCTTTTGAATCCTTTGGTCAACCAAATCCATTGCACTCTGACATAATTTTCCATCTTGCAGGATTTTTTGCCATTTAGAATCTTACTAAATCTCTTCCTACTCTGTAAAAAATATTAGGGTGGTTCAACTTGAAAACTTAAGTTCAATTGCTGCCTTAAAAAGGTAAGTAAACTCAATTTCGAGTACCATTTGAGAACTCACATTGTAAAGTTATGTTGACGCACTGAAATTTCCATTTCACTGAAGTGGCTTACAACCTTGAGTTGGATTACCAGTAACTCATGAAATTAAGCTGAAATTTCATAACTCATTATGGTAAGTGGAAGTAAATGATAGAAACAGGTTATAATGACTTATTGAGCTTATCACTTTTTAGTGTACAAGTATTATCCAGTCGTCACTAACCTTGTCTCAAATTATTTGCACTCTATCCCTCAAAAGTTACTCCGTAGAAATTCAATATATCTTGCAATTTGGCCATCATTTCAAAGAAAAAGTGATGGCGAGGATGTGAAACAGGAAGTGAGGTCGTAACTCACCATTCAACTTATTTACAACAAACATCAGAGATGTCTTCAGAGCTATTTTTTTGACTACTCATAAAATGGTGTGACTTCACTGCTAGATGACATTGTAAGTAAAAAAACTATAAAGCTGGTAATATCTGGACAACTGTTAGGCTTATTGACTTGAATCTTTTTTTAAATTCACTCTATACATCAAACCTCAAGAATTTATAATGTCTTGAGTGAATTTAAATGTAGATTCATGTTAATAGGCACAACAGTTGTCAAGATATTGCAAGCTTTACAGTTTCCTTACTCTAGTCCCCTCCTAGAGTCCCAATATATGCATGTGAGGCTATATGGAGATTCTGAATTGCCCATAGTAATGAGTGCGTGACTGCATGGTATGTGGATGGCGCATGTGCCCTCCATTGGATTGGCGGGCTGTCTCGATGTCTCTCTGCCTTTCATTCATAGTCAGCTGGGACAGACTCCAGCTCCCCAGTGTCTCTAGTGAGGAAGAGGTGGTATAGATAATGGATAGATGGGTAAAGTAATGAATCTATAAAGAAGAGAAAAACATGCGCCAAAAATCTATCCGTAAGGCCTCAGCTAGCTGTGTTCGGACAATGACCTGATGTCAGTAAAACTAAGTGGCAATTTCCAGTGATGGAAGCTGTTGTGTCTTTAGTAATTCCATCATTAGCACCTGATACTGGGTGTCTTGTTGATACTAGATAACGTGTCATTAAATAATGCTGACTGTTTGTGCAGATGTTGTTTCTGGAGGTTATTCAAACATGCACAGCACAGGATTGGTTGTACCCTGGTATGGGTTTGGTGGCTGAGTGTTGCACTGTCATCGTGCCCTTGAATAAATTCCTCAATTCATTCCATGAAAATTTGACTTATAAAAGCTTTTACGTTTTACTTCCAGAAAGCAAACTGTAACTTGCCACACATAGCACTGATGTATTGAGTATAATGAATATAATGGTTGGGTATTTTTACCTAATAACTCTCTGAAGTCATGTCTAAATGTCTTGCATGGAGAAGTATTGGTGTGCCTTGAGGTGCCTTGGTAAAATAATGGTCAGACAAGTGAAGCTCTGCATCAGTACTGCCAGGCCAGGGCATCAAGCTATCTGACCAGCTGTAGATCAGCTGTTACAGCCTGCCAAAGAGTCACCTGAACACACAACTTTATTTTGACTTGTCTAGCAATTGCTTGATTCTCAAACCTTGGTCTTAAGCTTTGCCGTCTGAAGAAGCAGCTTCACAGTGCATTGTCCTCACAAACCCTCCATCTCCCCAGCTCTCATCGTCTCATACAACATTCATTAATGATGTTTCATAACTGGGTTGCACCAATCTAATGTCTCTTCTTTGAGGTAATTGTTCTTGCGAGCTCTCTTGCTTGGGGGCGAATTAGTTGCTGCGCCCTGCCCATGCCACGCTTCTGCATGCACAATATCTGAAGCATTATCAATGGTTAAATAAAGGGTTTGTTTTAACACGCCCTTAGTTGCCTTAGTGAAAACAATATATTTAACATTCTTTTAGACAAAAATGCCCCACAGAAATTTCTTTATTACAATAGATAATGCAATTAATAAAATTCTGCATTAATGTCTGCAAAATAAAGTCAAGTGAGTTCAGTGAGCACCGTCCTCTTGTGCGTACATCTTATCCCTGACAGAGGGTGGCAGTATTCTGTTAAAGTTCAGCCGGCCTATTGACGGTTCACTGCTGTACATACCATACTATTGCGCTACTCTTGCATATATTTAAATAGTGGCAGAAGAAACGCTCACATTGGCAGATCCCAGATGAGTATGCAATGGTCAACATGTATGGCAATTGATGAAAAATCAGGCCGGCCCGATGTCTTAAAATGCCCAGGACTTCTCAGAGGATTTATTGCTCTCCAGTTACACTGAAATGCTTGCTTTCATTTTTGTCAAACATTTTTATTTATGGATTTAAAAGCTATTTATTATATGTACCGCATATTTGCCAATATATGGCTTTATCCCCTGTTAGGTCACAATTTAATTTGAGAGTGCCCCTGCTGAGGATTTACAGAGTATTTGTAACATTTCAACAGCTTATTAGTTGACTATTTTGCTTAGTCTGTAGGTAACAGATTATCTCCTGAGTTTATAGATAGCTGTGATCTCTCAGCTAGTCTTTATGTTACTTGGGTTGTCCAAATGAAAATCTGCAGATATGAACTGGTCTTGCAATTGATAGTCAACTTCATGTTTACATACAGTACAAATGGTTGAAATTCTTGGGTAAACGTTAAGGTGGATGAATGTACCACAAAGATAAGGTAATGATTTGTTTATTAAGTTAATGATAATTAAGTTAAAAGCAATAAAGGATTTGACTTCAGCCAGCTGAATGTTAGTGCGTATATTTTTTAAAATCTGTTGAATGAGAAGATTTACTCCACTGTAACAACTTCTTGGAGTATTTAATGACAATCACATTCAGAAAGGAAAATATTTGCTTAACCAGAGTGGGAACATGCAAAGTGAACGCTTGGTCAGCAGTTCAGCATTGATTAATAATAAAATGCACAGACATGGTTAAATATTTATTGAACATATGTCTGTATTTTTTCAATGTTTGTATCAATTAAATTGATCATTAGCCCCTTTTGTCACTGTGGTTACAATTGTTTCATCACTTGTTTGTGAATTGTCCTATATATCTGAGGGATAATCTGTTAAACCTCTACAAACCATTATTGAATTGTGAGATCATAACTTAAAACTGTTGAAATGTTACAAATGCTGTCAACTATGCTCTATAGATTATCCATTAAACATTTACCGGCAAAGCAAAACAGTTGACTTGTTGAAAGTCAACTAAAAAGCTTCCTGCTAGTCTTTCATATATTGACCAAAAAACAGGAAATTCCCTGTGCACAGCAGTGCTTCTCTTTTGGGAGCAGCCAAGACAATTAATCGTAGGCCAAAAAACAATATTCCAACATACACCGGGATATGACTGACTATTTTACTGAGTTACATTAAAAAAAGAAAGAGGGATTACACATCTCACATCCTGCTTCTTCAGATTTGCTTTGCGCTTGATTGCTCGCAGGTGTGTCATAAAATAATCAGGTGCTGTCTAGCGGAGAATTCAACAAGGTCCCATTCTCTAATACAAATAGACGTAATCAGCAGCAACAGGCAACAGCCACAACATTTCACAATTATAAATCCCATCACTATTTTGCATAGGTAATAAACAAAAAATTACATCAGAAAGTCAGGTTAATTTTACCACTGTGCTAAAAACTCTGATATCACAAATACACAGACTAACAAAAAGTGATTTTCAAGAAAGGGAAATTTACTTATTTTAAGACTTTAAACACGTATTTCTATCACCATTTTCTTAGTAAGACAAAAAAATGTATCCTTGATTTGAGGTAGTTTTGAATAGCTTGCCAATTGGGTAAGTAAATTTTCCCTTGTCGACAAAGGAACTTACTTACCAAATGTCTTTTTCTTTAAACATCTCATTGTCTTTAAGGAGGAGAACTAAAGAACTGTAAGATTTATATCACATTAAAACTCTTAGATGTTAAAAAAAGACATTGGTTTCAACATCAATAAGTCAGTCATTGCCAATTTACGAATTCACTTACCTTTTCAAAAGAAATTCACCTTCTGTACAGATATCTTATTTTACAAATGGCAACGGAGAAAAGCTGAAAATATTATATCTCCAGCTTTTCCCCAAAGCTGGATACTGTTCACAGATCAAGCTGCTAACTGACTTATGCCGAATAATAAATAAGTTTCCTTGCTTGACACTTGATGTACCTGTTTCACTGAAATTTGTGGGGCGTGCTACATTTTATATGGTCCACTCCCTTGCTTCAGACACTGCAGTCGCACACATGATATTCATGACGTGCTTTCAGTATATATATATATTCATATATATAGGTTGTTTCATTCATTGGCAACAATTCTGGTAATTGATTTTTTTGGGTAGTGAAGGTTTGTTTTTCTTTTTTTCATTTTCATTAAAGAGATGTAGCAAATACTTTTGCTCATTTACTGCTAAGGTGTTTTCAAAAGTGTGTTTCTGAGTTAAAGTGCGTGCGTGTGTGTGTGTGTGTGTGGAAATTCATTGGAAAACCTGAATTAAACATTTTTGAAATAGTGGTATAATACCTAAAAATTCTAAAGATCATGATCGACTGAAAAAAAATCTTCATACACAGCAGAAGTGTGCAGTTTAACTCCATGCAGCTGCCGCATTCAAACCTAAAAAACTTAAGTCCTGTTTTAAATTTGAGTGGAGATACCAAGATTTCTAATGATCCAGCATATGTCCTGTTGAGTCACAGTGGAATGGCCATAAAATGATGTACAAGATATAGGTATTTTCCTTTAGATGTAACGCTTTGGCATCATGAAAACATGGTGTTCTGTATGTGAATATTGCTTTCAATATATAAGTGTGATGTTGATTCAGTGACGCGCTATAATGACCAGACAGAATTTTTATGAGACATTGCACTACAATATGAAAAAAAATCCTTTCTCTTACTCGACTATTTTGAGGGGGAAACATGCAAAATTTTGATTTTTAAGGGATTAAAGTGGATTTTTTAAAAATCAGGAATCTTCATTTGTTTTAGGTTCATTTTAGGTATGTCACTAGTCTACTATTGGTGTCAGATAAATCATGAAATAGCTGAAAGGTGATCATTGTTTAAGCTGTGTCATGCACAAGAATTCTTGCTGACGATCAAACAAACACAAATATGCAGGCACACCCTTGAGATTGTAGTAAATTGTTTTATTGAATATATATATATATGTATTAACATGAGACACTGTTGTTTTAAATGACATTTACAAGACAGTGTAATTACTCTGTGAACTGCAACTGTGGGTGTTACTGTAGCTTTCCTCTACTGTGGTGGGCTGTTCAACAAATACTCAATATTTACAAGTGGTGAGGACAGTTCTTATTAAAGAATCTGGAAATAAAACAACACTAATTGAGTACATGATTTCATCAATCATGAATACTGTCTGCAGCAAACCCTGCGTTAAAAAAATACTTCATTAATGTGAAAAGGGGAAGTAAAAATTTACAGTGGTAGTACTTGATTATTAGAAGAGGGGGATCCATGTTCAGATTATAAAATTGGTCCCTATTTTTATTTCAATTTCGTGGATTTGTTTATTCACGATTAATAATTTAGACATCAAAAACATTGATGTGAAAGCACTGTATTTTATGGTTAAGAGGCAGTGATGTCATCACCCCCTTCAGATTTGTCAAGATTTTTAAGGCTGATTGGAACAATTGGAGTTTTCCTACATACTTCAAAATAAATTGTGCAATTTTGATGCTTGTTTGTGCCAAAAATGCTTGTCCTTTATATTATCTATTTTTTTATCTGAATGAAGAAATTACTGGCCAAGTGGCTGAAAAAACACGTTGAGCAGCATAGCTGGCTTGTGTTGATGATGACGGCAACTTTCATCTACACTGTCGTTATTATTGTGTTCTCTTTCATAATTTATCAAAATTATTCAAGCAGTTTCTCGACAGTTAATGCTCTCCAGAAGAAGCCAAATGAAATCATTTGATGATGGCAAGTATTTTTTACATTTTATTTTTAAGTAAAATGAAAAGTCGCATCAAAATTGGGTCCAGCACCTTTGAGGAGAGAGATGAAAAAGCACTGCCAGCACCAGAACTGGAATTTGGGGCAGCACAGAGACATCCCTTTAAACCAATTATTTTTCCTGACTTGCTCTCAATCATTTTCTAATTTAACATTCACAACGAAAACACACTACACTATCAACCTTTGCTAGTTCTCCTTGTTAAAGCAAGATGACAGTTATTCATTTGGACTCGCATTTGGGTGCAGTTTTTTTTTTTTTTTTTAAATTTAACCCTTATTTAACCAGGGAAGTCCTGTTTAAATCAGTGTTATTCAAAATTGCTAAAAGGCATTTCAAATGTTCTTTTATTTAATTTCCACAATTTAAACACTCCTGAAGTGCAGGTTAGATTGCCTGATGTGTGAAAAAGGTGGCAAGAAGTACCAGAGCAGTTTGTCTTTCATAGAGCATTAGCCAATTTTATAAGTAAATTATTTTTCTGTTCTGAATTTAGTCCATTATTTAGTTGCTGTGGGGAGAGAAGCCGTGTATTCAGTTGCTAATGGATCATCATTCGATAAGTATCAGAAAAGTAAAGGAAAATGATTGAGAACTAGCCAGGGCTAATTGTTGTTGAAAAGGGATGTGTCTGAGCCCTCCAGCATTCCAGTTCTGGCACTGACACTGCTGACAAGCGATCGTTGCGCAACATTCTCACTCATTTTTTTCTTTATAAATTATGCTGTGAACCAGAATTAAGCGACTTAATATGGCCAAAAGATTCATTCCAAGTGACATCATACTCTGTATGAGCTGAATGAAACACACCCGCCAACTAATGTACTCACACTCACGCACACTCCTAACACACACTCAGCACAGCTGACACTTCAAGAGAACAATTCTGAAGCAGATACTTCCAAAATAAAAGGGTTGGCGGCTGATTATTGAAAAACTTAAATTAAAACTCAAAGCCCTATCCTCTAACACATCTGAGCAGGTAAAAACCCTTGGTGTTATTTTAGATCCAAAACTTTTATGTTAATGCTCACGTCAAGAGTATAACTGTGCTGGCTGTTGTATATTAGGCACCAAAAGCAGCGGCCAGGATTAAAAGGCAAAAACAGCTGAGAACGGGGAGACTCAAACAGGATTAAAATGCAAGACTCGCTACCACCGGACCTGGCAGTCGTCCGAGGTAGAAAGCAAGCGAGCCTGAAGGTGCAAAAAAGAAAAGGGAAAATAAAACAAAGATTCCCTTTCTCACTACCACTAAACCTCAAATATGCAACTAAAGTCCCTAACAATTCTCTGTCTCGAGACCTTACCGGCTAAAGCGCAAATGTAAGACTGACACTGTAGCAACGGAAGCGAGGCGGAACTGGAGCTTAAAGAGTCCCGGCAACGCCCCCATTTAATGCCAGCTGGCCCAAGAATCCAATTGGGGGTAAAACGATATTGTCCCGGATGAGAGCAACAAAAAGAGCTCTCAATGTTTCCAAACCATGACAATAACAGAGTGGATTTTATCATCTCAAGAACACTGCCAGAATGCGGCCATTTCCATCTCAAGCCGATGCTGAGACACTAATGCATGCTTTTATCACCTGTAAAGTTGATTGTTACGCTGTCCTTTTTGGTCTCCCTAAGAAAAGCATTGCTCCACTACAGCTGCTTCAGAACTCTGCTGCACTGGTTTTGACGAGGACCAGAAAGGAGTGCACACATTACAAATTTAAAGTCTCTGCACTGCATTCAGGAACCACACACAAGGGATGGAAATCCAAAAAATGTATGCCTTTAATGAGGTCCGAGTCAAAGCCAAAAAAAAAAAAAGACACACCACACACACACACAATTGCTAAGCCACAATAGGAAATCCAAAAACAGTGTTGACTAGACAGGCAGGGATCAGAACCAGGAAGACAGATGAGTTAATGCAAAGGTGCATAAACGGTAGGCAAAAAGTTGTAGTCGATGAACAAAGCCAAGGGTCATACACAGGGCATCCAAACACAGAAATCCTGGTCATACAAAAATGGGTCAAAATCCAAAAAGACAAAACAATAAAAGAAGGGCAATGGCAAGAATCAAACAGGGACAAACCAGTCGAAAACAGTACTAAATGGCATACACAGCGCTCTGTACAAAGAAATATTGATCAACATTCTGTCAAGGAGCTGGCTGTGAAAAGACTGCTTAAATAGACGGGAGGAAAGTCACATGCTATGCAGGCAACAGGTGAGCTGGATCAGACTAATTACAGTGGGAGAATCACATGAGGAAACCCGAACCACGAAAATAGGTGAAAGCCAAGACACGGACAGGAATCACGCACACAGCCTACGACAAACATCTCCGGTCAGGGAGTTCTAAGTGCACAGATAACAAGCGCAGGAAAGTAATTAAACACATGCAAGAGATCTCACAGAAACGCAGGGTGAGACAGGTACAGCTGAGCAGGAGGCGGAGACTAGAACAGGGCGATTGCTGAGAGGGAATTAGTATTAATTCGTAGCGGTGCAACTTTATAGATTTAACCAGAGTGCTCGTTAGTAAGTTAGTAATCTATATACATTGATTAGTAGTGTTAGTAGACTATGATACAAAATACAAATGTTAGCTTTGTTAGTAATCAGAACAGTAAGACGAAGGAAGTAAACGAGAATCGAAAAAAATATATTAAACACCAGAATCAATTAAAATCACCCGAAGTAAGTGCGCACACAGACCGGGAAGATGGACTGAACCAACTAGATCACAAGACAGGGGAGACAAGGGCGATGGAACTGAGAAATGGAATGAACTAAAAACCCGAGGATTACAATAACCAAAAAGAATAAATCAAAGCCAAAATCATGAACACTGAACTTGAGCATAAACATGAACAAAAACCATAACCATGACAACCTGTCTGCTTCAGGATCAATTTTAAGATCCTCTTAATGGTTTTTAAAGCTCTCAATGGTCTTGGTCCTAATTATTTCTCTGATTTGCTTTTGACATATGAGCCCTCTAGAGCTCTCAGGTCTTCAGGCAGCGGCCTCTCAATTATTCCAAAAGTTTCTACCAAAACATATGGTGACGCGTCCTTTTACCATTACGGCCCACGATTGTGGACCAGTCTGCCTGAGGACCTGAGGAAAACAGAGAACGCTGAAATTCTTAAAAGCAAACTCAAGAACTACCTTTTTAGTCTGGCTTTCGACTACAGTTTATTTATTTTATTATTTTAGCTTCTTAATCTAGCTTTTAAACTGAATATTATTTCGGATTTTAATTGAATTTTTATTTATTTTAATATTTTTACCTTTTTAGTCTGTTTTTTTAATTGAATTTTATTTATTTTATTATTATCTTTTAGTTTGGTCTTTATCTTAATTATAGTTACTATTTTTACCTTTTAAATATTTACTGAAGATTAACTTATACAGTTATCTTTATCTCTTGTATCTACAACCCCAATTTAGAAATAGTTGGGACAAAATGTAAATTGTGAATAAAATCAAAACGCAATGACTTTCAAATCACACCAGCCAGTATTTTATTCACAATAGAACAGAGATAACATAGCAAGTGTAGAATCCGAGAAATTTTACAATTTTATCCACAAAATGAGCTCATTTCAAATTTGATGGCTGCTACAGGTCTCAAAAAAGTTGGGACAGGGGCCTGTTTACCATGGTGTAGCATCCCCTCTTCTTTTTAACACAGAGTGGAGGTATTTAGGCACTGTTGGTATTTAGCTATTCATTATGACATAATTTGGACATTTTCATTACTTTATAAGGTAAACCAGAAGTAGGCAAATGATCAGCCAACAAATGTGACCCATGTGGAGAACTGGATGCTACTGCCGACTGTGTGCTGCGGCCTTCTGTATGGTCTTTGTTCTACATTTTCATGACTTCAGGTGACGAATGCTTAATTTGAATTGGACTTCGTCTAGTCTGTTGGGCTATAGTGTCAGTGCACTTACTGCTAGTCACTTTGGATAAAAGTGTCTGCTAAATAAATGTAATGTAATGGATGAAAATTCAATAATGTGATAGTAATGCTCCCAATAGTTGAAGAACCTTAGACTAAAGGTGCATGAAGGAGCTGTGTCACAGTTACTGCACATGCTCTCAACTTCAAACAAAATAAATCTGTTCAACTGCAAGTCTAAATTTAAAAGATATTTTTCTTCTATGATTATTAGCAATGGCAACCATCTTACATTCTTCGTATCCCTTGGCTGAAGTTTAAAATAGTGCTTTGAATCCTCGAATTTCCATAGAAACCTCATTTACTTGTATCTAAAAAGCATAATGCCAGAGTAACTTAAGCATGTAAATACGATGCAATGCCATGATGGTTTGGCAAGGAAGGAATCAGATTATGACTTGAAGACAAGCTGATTGAGATGTACATTCTGAGCATGAGCAGTTATCTTGACACAGCTCCTTTTACTCATACCCTATGGAATGCTTTTATATTAAATTGTCTCGTTTGTACAGAATACTTTTCCCTAAAAATACACAATATTAAGTACTAGCTGCTACCCACTACCCGGAGTGAAATTGCCATTTTTTTTTTGCGTGCATGACCGTTTTTCAAAAATCGGGCAACATCAAGTCCTTCATGGTGTCCAAGTGGATATTCACACCAAATTTGGTGACATTCGGTTGAGAAATGTAGGAGAAAAACGTGTACACACACACAGACAGACAGACATCGACCTCAAATATATTATAGACAAGTTGCTACCCGCTACCCGGAGTGAAATTGCCATTTTTTTGCGTGCATGACCATTTTTCAAAAAGCGGGCAATGTCAAGTCCTTCCTGGTTTCCGAGTGGATACTCACACCAAATTTGGTGATAATCGGTTGAGAAATGTAGGAGAAAAACGTGTACATACACACAAACAGACAGACATCGACCTCAACTATATTATAGATTCAAGTACTGGTGGCCCATGACCGCGATCCTCAACTGATTTTGTGTTGACATCAGACTGCGAATGGTCATCCATGCCGCTGGCACTGGCTTACCAAAAGGAATGGCAGAATTTGCCGCGCCGTTGGCAGCAGCTTGCCGTATGGAATGAGTTAAGTAACATTTTCATTCACCACAAGGTAAGGATGGGAAAACTACTCTCATAGTTCCCCAAGTCCCCTGCCTCGATTTTCACAAAATGGACAGAAGTACTCATTGCACTGGGATCTTCCGTTGTTATATGAGCAGGGCTCTCAGAGAGCTAATGCCCACCACACACTACAAGACTTTGAAAACAAATTGATAACCCAATGACTGACAGTCACTCGCGTGTCGCAGAGTCAAAGACATTTTACTCCGAGAGCATAAGATTTTACGAAGACAAGATAGTGAAGACCGCACCTATTGATTGTCAACAGCGTTCACATTTAACTTCACAATTATGCATAAGGCAAAGCTATGAAACGTGTTTGATTTTATTCGAATGTCAGGACAAGAAAAAGACTGAGCTGGATTGAGTTTTATGACCACCTTACACAAAACAATCGCAATGATATTACTATGCCCCAACTAAAGCAAAACTCACTTTCTTTTTTTTATATTGGAAATTTGTCTGGGGCTGTGAAGTTTGGTATAAGGCCAGTACAAGCAAGTCAGGGATAAAAGCTTCACTTTTTCAAAGCTGGGAAACCTTGTTTTTTCTCTAATCTATCAGATTTACGTTCGCTACTCCTCTCAGATGATCTGCAGAAACAAAGATGAATTTCACTCATCCGCGAAGAGATAAATGTCATTGATTGTACAATACCATGAATTGACAAACATTCTGAATTAATGCACAATGCACTTATCACACTGAAGGAACTGATGCTGGAGCTTTGAAATCTGAACATTTCACTATGCCAAGTACGAATATTAGCATAGTGTGGCATTCTCAGCACACTGACAAAGTCCCAGTTTGTCAGCAGCAGCCTTGGACAAAAACACAAAATTCATGTGTAATGGAATGACCTCCTTCAGCCTAAAAAAAAAAACTTCAGCTGTAATACCAAAGTCTAATTTAGTTTACCATGTCAAAAACATCTGTACAATCACATAGCAACAAACAAAGCAATTAAAAGTGAACTTCAAATTCATAATATATGACATGAAAGAGGTAAGGCAAGGACTTGTATTTATTGCTCATTTAAAGAATGCATGGAATACTTGTCTTGTGACTCATGACTTACCTGGCGGCAAATATGAATTCTGATTTGTGTCTTACATTAAGCTGCTTATGACAATTATAACTTCAACATACCATACAGTCTTACCACCCTGTCGTCATATAATTTAGTTTGGAGTCACAACCCTTGCGTGTCCTTAATTGGTTCTTCCCTTGTTCAAGCAGTTTGTGTGTTTTTGTGGTTTGTCTCCTTGAATTAGTTTCTTTCCGGTCTCTTGCTCCCAGGTGTGGTCATTTGTATGCCTCATGCCTTTTGTGAATGTTCCATCTATAATAGTTCATTATGGTGTTCATGTAGATGCTGGATTGTCATGTCATTGTCTACAAAGCCTTCCACCAGTCAATTAGTGTCTTCTAGTATTGAGCTTCTTCCATTTGTTTGCGGCCAATTAATGATAAATAAAAACGCTATTACTCACGAGTCTTATTAATAGGAATAAGCTTCCGTGCCTTTATATCAAATTCCAGGATTGGGACCACGTTCTAGTAAATCTATTGTTTCTGCCTGTTCCTCCTAGTCAATTTATAAGGAACACCTCCCAAGTCTTCATCGGTCTCCAGGATTGGGAATGTATTCCTATTAAACCCTTTGATTCTACTGTCAAGCAATTGTTCCTCTGCAAGGGGGATACACCACCTGGCTTCTGCCTCCGGACCACCTCTGGCTTGTGAATGGACATGCCCCTACCCTCCCCAGTCATTGTAAACTGACCTGAACTGCCCCTCAACAGGTGTTGGCTGTGGCCTTTCCCTCTTCCATTATCGTACTCCTGTTAGTAAATAGGCTGCTCCCTTGTGGATTGTAACCTGAGTTCGGTTCCTTGACTGGATCGTAATCATTTTTGTAAAAAAGGGAAGAATGTCATTTTCAAAGCCAAAACAGCTGTTCGAATATTTGTGAATACTGACAACTTTTCATTGTTTGCTCGGACATTTTTAGCTAAAGTTCTGACATACGACTCAACACATAAGACAATGTGTAGTGCACTGAAGTCTTTTGGGGATTTAAGCCATTTGACAATTAAAGCAAGGATTTGAATGGGTCTGTAGGTTTTTGCAACATAACGCAGCCAAGCATGGGTCTTGGGTCCTGTAGCCAATAGATAGATCACTTACCTTCACATACCTATACCATTAATTTTGGCCCAAATGACACGCCTTCACACTAAATTCTTTATATACTTTTTTTTTGTCTTTCAAGAATTAAAGAACGATCAAAAGTCAGAGACGTCACTTTCCTTTATTTATTTTCTAATAAAATTAGCCATTCAGTGATTATTATTTTTTCAGTGACAGGAAGAAAGGTGGAGATACAGTATATTTAGTGGAAAATATAGGTAAATCTTGACCTTTTGTTTATTTAGCATCAAATCTATTTGTCGTTTCCTTTTTTTGTGTGCCTGACCGTCAATTTATATATTCAAAAAGTGCTTGAAAGTTTCACAAAAAAATACTGATTTTGACTATCAGGACAATAATTATGACGTTAAAAGCTGATGAGAGTAATGAAAGTCTGCTTGAAAGAGAACATGGACATATTTTGAAAGCACGACCAGTGAAGAGGATAGTTATAGTGGCTTAAGAAACTTTAAGGATCACATTTATTCTATATTGTGGTCACAAAGTCTCCAAATCTACAGTCAGACGCCATTTACACACTATAAGAGGTATTGGAGGGCTGTCAGAAAAAATAAATGTCATCTGTTGTTGTCAAATAACAAATTTTTGCATCAACAGTGTGCCAAATGACACTAGACCTTCCAGTGAAACCAAGGTCTATAATCCGATGAGAGCAAAACAGAGCTCTTTGGCAGTCAACACCAGGATGGCTTTGACATTGAAACAAATAGCAATTCTGTAGATAGCCTCATCACCAATGTGAAGAATGGTGGTGGATCTTTGATTGTGTCTGGCAAATTTTTTCATCCAGTGGTCCTGGACTGTTATGGCCCCAATTTGCCACGACATGTAAGACAGCAAGGGATGACAGATGGAATTTTAAAACTTAAACAGATTTTTTTTTTTAACATAGACTAACAACTAGCCTACAATTTATACCACTGACTAAGATTGATATATAGAAGAAAAAAAATATTTACAGTCCCATGCGATGGGGTTGCTTGATGATGTCCTGGGACAGGGAAATGCTCTAACACAGGCAAAAATTCACAAAAAACTTCACAGGTCTTGAAAAGAGTGACAGGTCTGCTCAAATGTATCCTTCTCCTTGCAATTTCTCCACTACTTTACTCTCTCAATTTCTCTCCTTATAAACTCTTTTGCAGCCCCCTCCCACATTTAAACTTTTTTTTTCTCTGGGACCTTCCCCTCTCAGACATGCCCAGGACATGCCCAAACCTAGCTCCAGACTGGGCTTAACAAAAAAAAAGCCATCTAGTCGCTCCTTTCTACATTACAGGACAAAATGATAGGATTCATGATATCATTGACTTTCAGCATCAGAACATATTAAATGAAAATCTGACTGTTTTTTCCCAGAAAGCGGGAAATTTCAGGCCAGGGTTGGATCTTCTACAGGGCAATGATCCAAATCGTGTCAAAATCAACAGAATCAAGGTTTCTCCATTGCCATCCCTGTGCCCTGACTTAAACCCAATATAAAACCTGTTAGACAAGCTAAAGAGGAGAGTCCATGAACATGAAACTGAGATTGTGAAATATTCTGCATGGTGGAATCAATCAATCGATCAAACTTTGATAATATACTAAAAATAATACAAAAGATTCAACTCACTGCGGTTAACATGAAATCATATGAAATAGTGGACATCAGATGCATGTTAAAAGAAAATTATTAGGCACAATGGGTTCTCCGTGGATTTTTGCACAAGGGAGACATTCCTCGAGGCGACACCATATTAGAAAATGACTGGTGTTGAATGATTATGGAGGTATAAGGGGATAATGGTATCGAGGAAATCAGTATAAAGAATGAAATCACAATGAAATTGACATATTTACAACAGTTTCAGCCTGGAATCCAGGAATCTTGTCCTCAAATGCCTGCTGTCAAGGTTGGAGGAATGTCTCCCCGATGCAGAAGCTTTCTCCAAGCCTTCTTCCATTTCTCCTCATCCTCCTCATTATAAATGCGCCCTAGTGGCTCGTCTTCGATCCTGCAATTGGCTTCCCCTCTGTCCAGTTTGTCACAGTAAACGTCAGATTTTGTTACACTTCTGATTTAGGCATGAAAATTAAGATCACATTAAGGGATAACACTAATGTTTTTTTTTTTGCTTTTTGACCTGGTGCTTTGCAGTGTGAGTGACTGCGGTTTGGTTGCTAGTTTCTCACTGTGTGCCCTCGGTCTAACGTCCTGCCTCAGCTGGATAAAATTTTGCGCCATCCATGTGTGTGCAACTGTGCATAGAAGATACAATTTCCAATGGCATAAATGGGGCTTCACCGTAAAAAACAAAAATTGACTCAATTTAAAAACTTAAGGTAATCAGCAACAAAGTATTTTTGAGTTGGCTCATCCTTAACTTCCAAATTCTGTCAAAAATTAGTTGTGCAATCACTGGGACTTGAAGTTGAGCAAGCTAAAAAATGCTTTGCAGCTGGTTGTCTTACTTCTTTGATCCTTTGAAACCCAGCTTTTACTAAACTAAACAAGACTGCTCTGCCCAAGTTCATTAAAACTACTCATATCCAATTCAGATATGCTCAAAGTTTTTATTAAATCTGAGTTAACCACAGCATTTCATGGTAGGAAATAGTAAATTAAATGGTGCTTATACGTTTCAGCACAAGTTGGATGCATTTATTTATAGCAAGACAAGTCGCAGATTACATATCAAAAGCAAATATTCAAAGATGCAGGATCAGTTTGAATTTGAATCTTTGCTGAAGACCTTGATTAACAGAGTCCAGTGTGTAGCTAACTGCTTAGTTTGAAAGAAAGCCTACACCCACACCAGTGTCAGATGGAGTCAAACACTGGGCCAAAATCATTCAATGTAAGAGATAGCTACGATCCCAGTCCTCAAGATCTGAAAACTGCCAGTTTTCCACAATCTGTTTTCCTGGGATTCAGGTATGAAATTACTCTGACCAATCAGCATTGTCCATTGTTTAGTTTATTACCTGTGCAGGAAGAGAACCAGGACCAGATTTGGATTCGAGGTCTGAATTTGAGGATTGCTCGCTGCTATAGCCTGTATCAATTGATTACGTAAAAAATGCTAACTGCATATGCTTCAGTGAGTCTGACACAGCAGGCCTAGAATCTTTTATTCATTGTGTTTCATTAATTCTGAAATGAATATTAATAAATAAATCTTCATCTGGCTGCTGAGTTCTTTATCTTATCTCTATCTCTATCTATTCTCCGACATCTCCCCCCAATCTGCTAGCTGCCTGCCCCTGAATACACTGTTAAAAAAAAAAAAAAAAGGGGGCTCTGGAGACAACACAAGCCTCACAAAGTGCTAACAAACTCAAGGGGCACAGGCTGTGCCCCATAACATAACAAACCTCATTCTGGCCAATCACCGACTATAGTGCTTCTCAGCGAAACGTTGGAATTTGCTCAGCCATAGCAGCGACGTTAGGTTCGTAGCACAGGCCCACTTTCGATGCGCGATCATGACAGACGCCACCCAACCGTGCATAGTACACCTTTAAGCAGATGGAATGGCGACACAGCTGGTTAGACACAGTTGGTTACGCTGTTGCTTCACAGCAAGAAGGTCTTGGGCCTGACTTCAGCATCTGACATTTCAGACAACATCAAGGAGGCAGCATGTGTTCCTCCAAAATTTGTTCATATTCTTCTGCATTAATTGTGCCCTTAAAGAAGTGCTCACCCATGCCATATGTACTGACTTACACCATGACAGATGTTACAAACATGACCTTTCAGGTTTTTCAGCTGATCGTCTCGAACCGACTGATTAACCTTGTTGAAATGGAGTGCAGTATGTGTTTTCAACAGTAGAGGGCAGCACTGATACACCACTAGCGGGGGGCTCATGCAATACTGAGGAACCAGTATTATGCTTTGTACGATTCATACCTTACTGATGTTCTTTCTCAATCAATCACCCCTGTGAAATACCACTAACCATGCAACTGGACTCACTAATGATTGCACTCTCTCTCACGAGTTCCTTTCACTCATCAGTCAGGGAACTAAGAACAAGGGACTGAGGAGACAATGACTGAAAATGCAAAAACAACAGCAAATAGGATTGCAAAAATTAAGGTAAAGGAGTAAATAAGTTCAGTTGCCTGAGGAATGCTGGAAATCTTCCCTGCATTCCACCCTCTGTCCTGGGGCACCCCTGTGTATGCTGGTTTTTATTCCAACCACAATTTCAATTATAGGGATTTTTATAAACTGTTAATCTACAGAAACTGTTAATGAACATTTTTATCATGGAGTCAGGAACACAGACCTTTGCTGATGCTTCTGAAGCCTGTAGTTCTTTGTAAAATACTGCATGTATGTCTGGGAATTTTTTTTTTTTTCCCTTCCAGGAATTTTGGCTGGCCAGCCACTTCTGTGGCACGACAGCAACCATTGAAAATGTGAAACTTTAAAAATTCGTAACAAATCAGTCACCAAAGCATCTTTCGTAAAAATTTAGGCCCATGTATGCAGATATGTACAGCTGTACTAACCTCATATGAATAATGAAGTCCATCACAATGTTTTTGTCTAAAAAGGTTATACCTTCCTCAATTCTTGCTCAATTGATGCCATAGCTACTTGCTCTACTGCATCTTAGGATTTTCTACCACAGAAGTCAGAGAAATTTTTGAATTATCAAAAAAAGAGCCCAAAATTCATCAAAATATTTACTGTGAACAGCATGTACGGGTATTGTAAATGCTTGGGCAATACATTTCCAGTGTTCTTGAAAAAATGGATAAAAATCGCATGTGATAATGGGAATAGTGTGGAAAATTTTGGAAATATCTCAAAAATTTTATTTTCCACAAAATTTTGAATTTTGCTCTCATGCATTACATTGCTCTCAGTGTGGAATAGAGCATCTTTGACAATTAGGATTTTAAAAAAAAGAATGCTTCACACCCATGTTTTTAATGTACCAAAGCATTCATTTTGTCCAGAATATGTCTGCCAAATTTCATTTTTTTAATAGAACTTTCAAATTTTGTCTGCCTAAGTTGCACTTCCTGCTAGGAGCCTGGCTGTGCTACAAAAATTTGCAGGTTCAAGCTCAGGGCAGTGCTATTAAGATTACTGTGCAAGCATTCTATTGGATGTGGTGGATTTGCAATCTCTCCTTTGAAAACATGTTAGAAAACAACCCTCGTGCCAGGCTTATGCGGTCTGTCAAAGTGCCTTTGGTATTAAATGCTTGCCAAAGTGATGCAATTTTCTTGAAAATCCTCCAACTTAATGGGATTAAACTGTGTTGAACATAACTGAACAATCTATCTTGCCTTTTTTTGGGTTTCATGTTCAGTTCAGTACATTTTACGTCAGTTTTTAGTTTTTACTGTTTTACTGTCTTATTGGTTGAGAACTTGAGTTTTTGTTAATATTTGCTTAGAGGAAGCTAACGCAATCTCATTAACAAGTATTAAAACCTTTGTAATGTGGCGTTCAATGTGTGGTCAATATGTTCACGATAATCTTTTCCCCTTAAATATGTACATTTAATGCCATTCAAAAAAGAGGGAGTTTATTTCCAGTCTTCTTTCATAAACCGACAAACAAAAGGTCAAAACAATTCACGGAATTACCGAGGGAGGTGAGGTTTTTTTCTAAATGAATTATTAAGGTTTACATACTTGCAGTCTCAAATCAACGCGGAAACATGGATGATTTATTTATTTTTTGTCACTGTCATCTCTTAATCCTGACAGGCTACATAAAGCCTAGGCTAGTTCTTAATTCTTTCGTAAAGAGAAAACGTTAAAATTGATTGATTGTCAATCAGGCATAGTGCATGGAAACAGGTTGACAAAATCTCGCGATAGTAAAAAGAAGTCACTGCCTCCGCTGACCGCACGTTTCTGTTCAGATCTGACCAGGGACTGCACTACGAAGCAGTATTTGATATTTTCAAGGTATCTTGAAGTTTAATCTGGTTTTCAGGACCACTTAAGACAGTGGTTCATTTCTTACCGGGGTAAATCAGCATTTTGACCTATGCCAGTGGTTCTCAAACTTGGTCCTGGCGTCTCACTGTGTATGCTGGTTTTTGTTCCAACCACATTTGCAATCGTCGGATCTGTTTATTTGTCTTAATTAGCTGCATTCCATGTTAAGAGCAGTTATTTACCTTAATTTATCTTAATCTTATTCTTAATCAGCATTTTGATGGACATATCCATTTTACCATGAAAATTAAAAAGCCGTGAACATATTGTGCTTATATTCTATAATGTGAGGATTTTCAGGTGAAATATTATTTAACAGATCAAATTAGACTGACAAAATCAGTAAGCTCCTAATTAGGTTGCTCACAATGGTGTTTTGAGTTCTCGCAAAATAATTTGCTCGAACCTAATAAACATGACACAAAAATGGTGCGACTCCGTTGTTTGCCAGTAAATTATTAGTGTTTGCAGCCATGCGTCAACAGCTTCTCCGATGAGAACCTATTGTTTGTTGATTAATCAATTGTATACATTGAGAAAATGAATGGCTAAATTGTTTCCCTCAGCAGTTATTTGTACTATTTTTAAATACAACCCCAATTCCGAAATAGTTGGGACAAAGTGTATACTGTGAATAAAATCAAAATGCAATGACTTTCAGTTCACATGAACCAATATGGTATTTATAATAGAATATCAAATGAAACAGACATCTTACATTTATAGCCAGAAAATGAGCTTATATCCAGAAAAACAGGCCTCAAAAATGTTGGGACACAGGCAAAAAAGGGCTGAAGAAAGCAATGAATATATAAGAGAATCAGCTGAAAGAACATTCAGCAAGTAATTAAGTTAAGTGGCATCAGGTGTGTAACATGATTGGCTGTAAAAGGGATGTCTTAGAGAGGCTGAGTCTCTCAGAGGTAAAGATGGCCAGAGGCTCTCCAACCTGTGAAGACTTGCAATAAAAAATTGAGGAATACTTCAAAAAAAATGTTCCTCAACCTCATATTGCAAAGGCTTTGAAGGTCTCATCATTAACAGTGCATAACATCATCAAAAGATTCAGAGAAACTAGAAAAATCTCTGTGCATAAGGGACAAGGCCGAAAACCTTTACTGGATGCCTGTGATCTTCGGGCCCTCAGACACCACTACATCACTCATCGGCATGATTCTTTCATTGACATTACTAAATGGGTCCAGGAATGCTTTAAGAAACCACTGTCTGTAAACACAGTCCACCGTGCCATCCACAGCTGCCACCTAAAACTCAATCATGCAAAAAGGAAGCCATTGTTGAGCATGATCTAGAAGCAAGGTCACTAATAGACGGATCGCGGTCCAAGTCCAGGCCCAGACGCCGTCCCATCCGGACACAGAACTGTAACCGACACGTCAGTTTTGTTGAGTTTTACTCAATTTGGGCAGCTTTAATTTTTTTGGCCACATCTTTTCCAGACTTTACGATAGCTACATAACCGCGCATTTTGTGTGTGGGCGGTGCATGCCCTCTTGCTCCTGCAGTGTGGCTGCAGCCGTGTCAGAAAGTTGTGCGAAGGAAATACACAGGGGAGAAACGAGGCGAATGAGAGAACAGCGGTGAGAGAAAGACTGAGTATGTAATCGTGAAGGAACATGACATGGCTTGTTCTAAACAGCGCAAAGTGGACAGCGAAAACAGAACCATTGAAGCGGAATGGTCTGAATCATCCTCCCAGCTGGAAGCTCAAAGCCGCTGTGACTCTTATGCTCAGAGACGGTGGCGCTAGTTAAAAAGTGCAAATGTAAAACAACACTGCAAAATTAAACAGCTGGTGAACAGGCGGTGCGGGGAGGGGGGGGGGGGGTAATAAAACCCGTCCCTTAAAAATAACAGTTGGTCATGACCTGTTTTCAATCAAATTGGAAGCAATGCGTGTGTTGCATGATTGTTTCAAGATCATTTGAAATGTCTTTATGAAATTCCATTGCTCCCAACCCCTGGGTAAAGAAAAGTGTGAGAAGTCCGAAGTCGTTATCTCTGTAACGCATTTGAAACTGATAAGCCTCCATGCACAAGGACTTCACTTCTGCGCGAGAATCTCTTACGTACGCGCTGATTGAATAATTGCTGACAACAGCAGAGGAACATAAATATGCCACTTAATTCACACCAAATGCATGATAGGTGGCAGGTATGCATTATTAATAAAAACTGACCACGCCTAATATTGTTGAGAGTTTTAGGAGTTTCTCTAATGGTAATTTAAAGGAGAATTCCGGTGTGAAATTTTCTTGGGGTGTATTGAAACATGATGATGAGTACTAACTTTTGTCGAAGAGCTCACCTCCGTTTACACGCAACATTTTAAAATAAATGGCTTTTTAGCCAAAGCTCCCAACAGGCTTACAATGGTAGTGAGTCGGGCATAGCGTTGCCATGCAAAGAAATCGCTATTTTTTTCATCCTTAACAAGGTTCAAACTAGCTTGACACTTCATCGGTAGAATTCCGAGAGTCCTGACATTTAAAACGAGGCATTGAGAATTTTGAAAATGTTCTGGTAGTTTATTAAAAAAGACTATTTATGCAAACAGTACCTTGAGGTAGTTTTCATTCACCTCCATCTTGAAAGTAACAATAAGTCGATTGCCGAGCACAAACGAATAGATTGCAATCTATTCTCCTATTCTTCATATTCGTTTGTGCTCGTCAATCGACTTATTGTTGAAAAAAAGTTAAAACTACAGTTCACGAGACTGGAGGGAAGAAGGGAAACTCAAGCTACACCTTTTATCTATTTTTTTCCAAAATGTAAGCACTTTAAGATGCACAGTCATGTCTCACAGCTTTGATTTGCTTGTATGTTATTTTTCAAATGGAGATCTTATCTGACTTGAAGTGAGTGCATTTACATTCCTTTTACTTTTATTTATTATTATTTATGATTGTATGCAACTTGTATGATTGTATGTGACTGTATTATGATGCAACTTAGACATGATGATGCTGTGGACCTTTATATGCAGATATTTTTACTATCCGGACCTCTTTGATTTGTAATTGAATACCCCTGATCTAGAAGCCCCGCTGTGTTCTGTGGGCAAAGGCTTATTTAAAATGGACTGTAGCAAAGTGTCCTGTGGTCAGACAAGTTCAAATTTGACATTCTTGTTGGAAATCATGGACATTGTATCCTCCAGGATAAAGAGGAGGAAGACCACCCCTATTGTTATCAGCGTTCAGTTCAAAAGCCAGCATCTCTGATGGTATGGGGATGCATAAGTGCATATGGTGTGGGACACTTGCATGTTTTAGAGCAACATATGCTCCCCTCCAGATGATATCTATTCCAGGAAAGGGCTTATGTATTTCAGCAAAAACACATACTGCAGCTATTACAACAGCATGGTTTCACAGGAGAAGAGTCCGTGCGCTGAACTGGCCTGCCAGCAGTCCTGATCTTTCGCCGATTGAGAACATTTGGCGCATAATTAAACAAAACGTCCGTCAAAGGAGACCCAAAACTCTCCAGCAGCTGGAAGCCTGCATTAAACAGGAATGGGATCAAATTCCAATGGCTAAACTCAAGAAACTTGTCTCCTCAATGCCCAGACACCTCCACTCTGTTAAGAAGAGGGGATGCTACACCATGGTAAGCAGGCCCCTGCCCCAACTTATTTGAGACCTGTAGTAGCCATCAAATTTGAAATGAGCTCATTTTGTGGATTAAATTGTAAAATTTCTCAGTTTCAACACTTGCTGTTCTATTGTGAATTAAATTCTGGCTGGTGTGCTTTGAAAGTCATCGCATTTTGATTTTATTCACAATTTACTCTTTTTCCCAACTATTTTGGAATTGGGGTTGTATATCTCAACTTGGATATGGAATTTCTATTCTTCATGGCATGTATAGATTTGTCAAATGTGGCTGAAGAGGATAAATAACTGCTCCAAAGATAACTGCACCTAATTAATACAAACTAACAGCTTTTTAAAATCCTAAGATTGCAATTATGGTTGGCACAAAAACCAGCATACACGGTGGGGTGCCGCGACTGAGTTTGGGAACCACTGATTGCTCAACGTTTAACCTGCACCGAAGCTCAAATATGTAATTCCCATACGAGATAGGTTGGGGAGAAGTTTAGACAACTCTGAATGGCTGAAAACAAGTTAAAGCCGACTTTGCAGGCAACAAGCTTCTAAGGATGGCATACGCACTGGTAGGGGGAGGCACTAGCCTTCTTTTATTTGGTAGCTTTCAACGCGATCATGCCCACACAACCTCTAACAGCTTGTTGTTAGCTGAACACAACAAGCATGCACATTGGCTAGAGACATCATCATTAGCTGCCTTGTGTTGTTCTGTATACAATTGTGAATTACATTATTGTTGAGATTACATTTCCATTTAGCTAGCTAGCTAACGTTAGTTAAGAAAAAATTTTGAAAACAATTGAGAATTTTGAAAACAAACGAGCAATGTGACGTGGTTTTTGCCCTAACTTGCAAGCTTCTACAGTGATTACTCTGGCGTTTAATGTTTTCCTGGGTAGTTTGAAGGTGAAGCGTGTGACTTACAACAGTGGTCTAGCACGCAGAACCTGAGGGTGTGCAGTTTTGAAAAAAAATTCCAATTCCCACATAATGTGGCGTTAGATGTCGCTGGGCTCAGGTTCTAAGATAAATACATATTTTTATATTCATATTTCTTTGATGGCAGCTATCAGAGTACTGTTATTGCAAATTCTACATTTGCAAAACTACATTTCAGCAATGGGTGAAAAATTACAATAGATTAAGTAGTCACCTCCATAAATGCCCATTCCCCTCCTTTCCAGGGTGGTTTTTCTGCGCTCTTTTCCACCTTATGGGGTACGCCAATATTTTGATTAATTTCATAACTTTGATGTATTTTGCATTATATTTATTTTATTAACGATCAAAAAAAAAAAAAAAACATGGTTATTTTGTTCTACTTCTAAAAACTAAGAACTAAAACCCTTGAGAATTTGCGCCAGAAATGTGTCACCTTTGAAATCAATGTTGTGATTCTGCATCTGTCATGTCATATATCAAGTTTCTGCCTGGCCTTGTGTCATGCTCTGACTGACCTCTGTGTTTTTGATTCATTGCTCATGTCTGACCATTCTTAGGATCTTGTGTTGTGCTTTGATAATTAGATTTCTTGTTTTATTCCATGCCATGTTTTGAATTGCCATGCATTGCACTTCGTCTCCCCCCGTCTTGTCATGAGTGTTGTCTTTGCTCACAGTCCCTTGTATATCGTGCCACTCCTTCGGGTGATTTATTGGTTTCTGGGTTTCAATCTTCCTTTATCTCGTGTTCTTCCTTCCTCTTGCTTTTGCTATTTTACTAACACGCACTAACAGTTTGTGATTTTTGATAATTACTAACCAACACCAACATTGTATATTTGACTAACTTACTAACGAGCCCTCGGGATTGTATAGCTGCACTTACTAATTGACTAACGATCTCTCAGCATTTGCCCTATTCTAGTCTCCGCCTCTTGTCTTTCCCTAATTATCTCTGCTGCGTTTCTGTGGGTCTTCCACAACTACTTTGTGCTCTCTTTTCTCGCTCATGATCTATGCACTTTAGAACTCCGTGACTGGAGTTGTTATCTGACTATAGGTTTGTCCTGTGATCCTTGTCTGCATTTTGGCTACGGCCAATTTCATGTAATTAATTTCCTCCCAATGTGTTTCTCCCTTGTTGTCTTTCCCACTGATTGCACCTGTGCTCCATTACCATGTGACCTCCCGGAAATGTATACTAGATGTCTGTTTGCGTCACTTCCTTGTCAGATCGTTCTCCATTGCTTACCTGTGCCACGCTTCTCTCGCCTTGTATCATTGTGATGATCTTTCTGACTGGACCATCCTAGACCACGAGCTTTGCCTTATCCCTGTACTTTGCCGCTTTCTTGTGTTTTGACCCATTTTTGTCTGACTTGTGGTGTGATGAGAAGCCACTTGATGGCAGTATTGACCTTTTTTTTGTTAAGCCCAGTCTGGTGCTAGGTTTGGGCATGTCCTGGGCATGTCTGAGAGGGGAGGATCCCAGAGGGGAAAAAAAGTCTAAATGTGGGAGGGGGCTTCAAAAGAGTGTATAAGGAGAGAAATTGAGGGAGTAAAGTATAGGAGAAATTGCAAGGAGAAGGATACATTTGACCAGACCTGTCACTCTTTGCAAGACCTGTGAAGCTTTTTGTGGACTTTAGCTGGTAAAACCAGCCATGCAAAAAGCAAGACTGGCGAGAGAGATTGTTGAAAATTACATTGATGAAAATGTGTTTGCACCAGGAGATCTGGAACAGTTTCCAGTGGATAATCCAAATATAGAAATGGAACTTAAATTAAAAATGCTAGAGATTGAAAGGGAGGAAAAAGAAAAACAAAGGGAATTTGAGTTAGAAAAATTAGCAAGACAGAGAGATTTTGATTTACATAAATTTGATTGAGAAGAAAGGCTCCAAATGGAGCAACTAAAAATAAAATAAGACGCTGAAAATAAATTTTGTGCTAGCCAGGAGGTAAAACTGGTGCCTCCATTCTTGGAGAAGAACATTGATAACTATTTCCAGTGCTTTGAAAAGGTAAAACTCCAGCACTTAGAACCCTCACAGAAAGATCGGTTTGAGAGGTTGATGAAGAAATATAAAGATTTATTTCCTGATGTTCCAAAGAGAGTTTCTATAGCCTCACATGATGTAGATGTTGGTGATGCCAAACCACTAGAACAGCATCCATACCGGATGAATCCTGAAAAGAGAAAGATTGCTGAGAAAGAGCTTGAGTACATGTTAAAACATGACATTATCAGACCCTCTAACTCAGATTGGAGTTCACCCTGTGTGCTGGTTCCAAAACCTGATGGAAGTATAAGATTCTGTACAGATTATCGCAAAGTCAATGCTGCAACTAGAACTGATGTGTTTCCAATACCTAGGATTGATGCTTGTATCGATAGAGCAGGGCAAGCAAAGTTTCTGACCAAGATTGATTTATTGAAGGGTTAGTAGTGTGTGCCTTTAACTGAGAGGGCCAAGAGTATCTCTGCTTTTGCCACACCATCTGGGTTATACCAGTATGAAGTCCTAACCTTTGGCATGAAAATTGCCCCAGCCACGTTCCAAAGGATGATACAGTCTACAATCGCCGGATTGCCACACACGGGTGCGTATATCGATGACATGATCACATGGAGTGACTCCTGGGAAGAACATCTGAAAGATGTAGAAACGTTGTTCCAGCGCCTGACCCAGGCTAACCTGACTGTTAACCTGAGCAAGAGTGACTTTAGTTGTGCAACTGTCACATATCTTGGCTACATCATAGGCCAGGGTAAGGTGGCACCCATAAATGCCAAATTCCAAGCCATCATGAACTTTCCAGTTCCTGACAACAAAAAAGCTTTGCGCCGCTTCCTTGGAATGATCGGGTACTACCGCAAGTTCTGCAAGAACTTTGCTGAGATTGCTCTCAGTCTAACTAACCAACTGAAGAAAGGCGTAAAGTTCACTTGGGATAAAGCGTGCCAAATAGCCATTGATTGCCTGAAGTTTCTGCTGTGTCACTTCCCCGTGCTCAAATCTCCTGACTTCAACAAACCGTTCTCCATCGCGGTCGATGCTAGCGACCAGGCTTGTGGATCTGTGCTCCTACAGAGAAGTGACATTGAGCATCCCATGGAAAACTTCTCCAGGAAGTTCAATCACCACCAAAGGAACTATTCCACAATAGAGAAGGAACTGTTGGCTCTGGTCCTTTCTTTACAACACTTTGATGTTTATGTTTGTACAGGGCAAAAGCCACTGATTGTGTACACTGACCACAATCTGTTAATGTTTTTGAGTAAGATGAAAAATAGGCGTGCAATGCATGGAATACCCCTCAGCCCGATGTCAAAGTTTTTGGAGATGCCCGCCCGCCTGCCCAACCGCACGAAGGATAGCAATACCCCGTCAGTCTTGAGGGCTGAGGGGTAAAAACAAGAATTGGAGATTGTTGAAATGGAGTTTGATTTTACAGGAGTTTGAAATGGAAATTAAGCATGTAAAGGGTACTGACAATGTAATTGCTGATTGCTTTTCTCGTGTTTGAATATGTATATACATCCCGTGTTTATTCAAAATTGTATTATATTTATTTATACACAAGTGTCTACTTAACCATTTTTGTATTGAAAAGGAAAATTTTGCCTTTATGAGTCAAAATTTTTCCCTTTTGGAATGGAGGTGTGGTGTGGAGAGAAGCCACTAGATGGCAGAATTGACCTTTTTTTGTTAAGCCCAGTCTGGAGCTAGGTTTGGGCATGTCCTGGGCATGTCTGGGAGGGGAAGGTCCCAGAGGAAAAAAAAAAAATCTAAATGTGGGAGGGGGCTGCAAAAGAGTATGTAAGGAGAGAAACTGAGAGAGTATTGTAGTAGGAGAAATTGCAAGGAAAAGGATACATTTGACCAGACCTGTCACTCTTTTCAAGACCTGTGAAGCTTTTTGTGGATTTTTGCCTGCGTTGGAGCATTTTCCTCACATGGAACATCAGCAAGCAACCCCATCTCAAGGGACT
Source organism: Gymnothorax reevesii (assembly GCA_029721435.1). Lineage (NCBI taxonomy): Eukaryota > Metazoa > Chordata > Actinopteri > Anguilliformes > Muraenidae > Gymnothorax > Gymnothorax reevesii. The sequence continues at coordinate 21,173,320 of CM056574.1, read as the reverse complement.
GTAAATATTTTTTTTCCTTGTATATTATCAATCTTGGTCAGTAGTAGAAATTGTTGGTTAGTCTATTAAATCTGTTTTAATTTAAAAATTTTGTCTGTCATCCCTTGCTGTCTTATATGTCATAGCAAATTGGGGCCATAACAGACTTCGATTTTTGTAATTGGTGCCCTGTTAACTACCCTGGATTACGCCCTTTGGATTCTGACTTTGGATTGTGGACTTTGTACTGCTGCCCGCTCTGTTGGGGGCTTTCCCCCTTCAGAAATAAAGCCTCCTTTTTGTATTTTACTCGTTGTCGCCATTGGCTCATTTTGTAAAACCTCACAATCAAAACTACGCCCATGCCGTAGAGGCACCGATTTCGTTTCAGAATGACTCAGTGGTGTAAACTGGCAATCTCAGCTCGACTCAAGCCAGCTGATAATGTGGCCTGCGACTCAGTCAAGTGACCAGTAGCTGGTTTTAGAACATCAGGCACGTCACCTGATTCAACAACCAGTCAGCTTGTTCGAGTCACTTAGGAACTGTCAGCTGAACAAAACGGACAGAAAAGAAAGAGGATTTCTACATGAATTTGGTTGAGAAAGAGTTGTCTGTACCAAAGCTTTAAAATATACAGAATGTGGTCATATTTATATTTGAAGACACAACTAATTATCTCATGACCCACAAACTGAAAAGGTGGCAGTTCGAGACATGGGAGGATTTAGAGTTGTTGGTATGGGAGCAGGAAACTCGCTCATCTAGTCGCATTGATGTAAACGGGAAAGTTTTCGAACACTGCAGATCATGGCATTGCAAATCGCAAGATTCAACCTGTCTCGTTGTGAATCTTTGGTATTAACTGGCATTAATGATTCATTTGTAAGTCCTCCAACTGAAATGTGGTAATCACTGTCTGTCATGGTTTCGGTCCTGCCGGATACTAATACCAATCCAGCGGGAGCTAGGACCATGGGCCAAAAAGAAAGTAAGGAACCAAACGCACAGGCTGGAAAAAAGCTTGAAATATTTTAATAAGCTTTTAAAATCCAAATAAACTCAAGGTAAAAACCAGGGGAGTAGCTACACATCAAAGCAGGGCTAAAACTCGAGAATGCAGTTGCTCTGTCATGGTTTTGTCCCGCTGGATGCAAACTGCCATCCGGCAGGCACCGGGACCATGGGCCTATATGAACAGAAGACTCACCCACCAGGCGGGTTAGAAAAAAAATCAATGTTTTAATTAATAAAACCGAATGAGCTACACAAAGGGATCTGCAAAGGAGCACACGCCAGAGCAGCAATCAGCAGCAAAAAACAAATGCAGAGGCAAATCGGACTGGCAACAGCCAGCCCCTAGATACTCTGGCTTCAACTCCACTTTAATGAGCCACACCTGTTGGCCGTTAAAGTGGAAGCTGAGCCTGCAGCAGGGGGAGGGACTGCAAGGTCAAACCCTTACACTGTCATGATGCAAGTAGCATAGCTAATGAATAATCTGTTGCTGTAATTAATATTCTGTTGCAGGAATGCACTCTTTATTCATTAGAGGTCACCTCAGAAAGCAGAATATCATGTGAATATTATGATGCATTTTATTTATACATTTCAAAAAGTATTGTAAGTGAAATATGGAAATTAATAGTTGAGCCTTCAGTTGATTCACAGTATTTTGCAAGCAAGACAGCATTAATTATGCACGGGACTGGCAATTAAAAATTGCACATGGTTTTTTTTTTTACCTCCAGTCAGCGACCATTTTGAGGTAGATCATTTAAGTGCTTAAACATAACTGAATAAAATGAAATAAATACATAGAAGTGATTTTGTTCATGTTATTTTACAGGAGGTTTAAAGAAAATCAAAAAGCTGTCGTCTTGCTCGAACTGAGATGACCAGAATAAGAGGAAACAGAGAAGTGATCTCCTGTGGTTTGTTTGTTCCCACGGCACTGGTTGTTGTAGGTTTTGCTGTTGTTGTCGTGATTGTCGCGGTTGTGTTCAGCAGGGTTGTTGAAAGACAAATGATGTATAATGACTGTTTTATTGTAAAAAATATGAAAATTATATATATGTGTATGTATGTATGAATACAGTAGCCTATGATATCAAAATCATGGTGTTTTGCTTAAAAAACATTGAAAACTGATACCTGCTGTTAGTGAAAGATGATTACAACTATTATCATTATAAAATCAAAGTCTGGCTTCACTATAATGTGAAACCTGAAACAAAATCTAATTAATCATGATCGTATCAATGGCAGTTCTAGACTGTATATGCATATTTCAATCTTGGGCAACCAACTTAGAGATGTGGTAAGAGATGCAATGCATTCAACAAAAATGAACAAAAGAATGTAAATTCATTCAACCTCAATAATTGGGACAGTGTGTAGAATGCAGTTAAAAACAGATTTAAAAGTAAGATCTTTTAGACGCAGTTTGAAAACGGAACGGTCAAAGTTGGCCTCTCCACCTCGGCTCAGTGTTACGTGAGGCGCCACGCTGTGGAAAGCCATTTTAACAGTTAATCAGTGGCAGTGATAACAATTTTTAACACTGAGAATTCCAAGCCAAGACCATGGAAGCAATTCTCTCGCAATTCTGAAATTCTGTTGGAATGCTGGCTTAGGATAGCAGAGATTGGGCAGTCTGCTGCAATGGGCAGACTCTCTCCATAATACTCAGCAAATCTGAACGTGAAGTTAGATGAGCAGGCATCCACATACTTTCGGCAATATGCCGCTTATTCACGTTTTGTAATTATAATAAATAATTCTACAATATTTTAGCAAAATTTCTGAGATTGCCAAAAATGTAGCTGTTGCCTCAAGAATCCAAATGATATGCTATCAAAGTGAAGCCTGACGGTTTCACCCCAAAGACCGGGATGAGCAATGGTAGCGGTTGGACTTTCTACAGTTGGATGAAGCGTTAGTGCTGTTTCATTTGCTTTATTGTATACAGCAATAGTTCTTTGATAGTACTTGACTCCACGAAAACACGTGAACCATACTCCTGTAGTTGTGGTCGAAGTAGCAGGTGTTACACTGACATTGAGAGCTGGAGTTGAGAACAGATACATTTGGATGATGACAAATATATGAATTTGGACGGGTCAGTTTATTTAACTGCGCTATTCATCTAAAACAGTCAAAACTGAGTTACAAAAGGGCCAAAAAAGGAAGGAAAACACCACACCTGAAACCGCAATCGTAAGTTCATGAGGAAAAACTCAATGTCTTTATCTGTCCTCATGCAACAGCTGTGTGCCATTTGTTCGCATTTTACTATCTCCTGCATTCCTGATTAATGAATTGTTTGTATTTTCAGGTTGGGTAGCTAGTTTCTTGTGCTTTAGGATGCTGGCACTCAGGATATTCGATGATCTGATTAAAATGCCCTTACCAAATAAGCCTAGCAGTGCAGCTCTCAGCTTCATTTTCTCCTTTACTTTCTCTTCAAAACCTGTGAGGAAAACGTCATTATTATAATTAACATTATTTAACTTTTCAGGCTGTTTTATTTTACTGTGGATGGTGTTATGGCCCCAATTTCTTATTACAATCCACAACACAACAACAGCAACAGCAACAGATGACAGACACAGTTTTAACAACTAAAACACATTTAATTTTTAACAAAGACAAAGACTAATAACAACCTACAACTAAAGACCAAGATTGATAAATAAGAAAAAACAGAAATAATTACAGTCCCTTTTTGGTGGGGTGGCTTGGTGATGTCCTGGATGAAGAAAATGCTCAAACACAGGCAAAGAAATCCACAAAAGAAACGTCACAGGTCTTGAACAGAATGGCGGGTCTGGTCATCTTCTTGCAATTTCTCCTACCACTCCACTGTCTCAATTCCTCTCCCCATATACTCCCCTGCAGACCCCACCCACATTTAGACCTCTTTTTTTTAATTTTCTGAGACTTGCCCTAGACATGTCCAGGACATGTCTAAACATGACTCCAGTCTGAGCTTAACAAAAAAAAGGTAAATACTGCCATCTAGTGGCCTATATTCACATTACACCTCCATTCCAAAAGGGAAAAATTTTGACTCATAAAGGCAAAATTTTTCTTTTCAATACAAAATGGTAAAGTGAACACTTGTCTATATATACATATCATACACATTCAAACACGGGATAAGCAATCAGCAATTACATTGTCTGTACCCTTCACATGCTTAATTTCCAAGTCAAACTCCTGTAAAATCAAACTCCAATTCAACAATCTCCGATTCTTGTTTTTCATCTTACTCAAAAACATTAACGGATTGTGGTCAGTGTACACAATCATTGGCTTTTGTCCTGTACAAACATAAACCTCAAAGTGTTGTAAAGAAAGGACCAGAGCCAACAGTTCCTTCTCTATTGTGGAATAGTTCCTTTGGTGGCGATTGAACTTCCTGGAGAAGTATGCCACGGGATGCTCAATGTCATCAGAGTCACTTCTCTGTAGGAGCACAGATCCACAAGCTTGGTCGCTAGCATCGACCGCGATGGAGAACGGTTTGTTGAAGTCAGGAGATTTGAGCACGGGGAGGTGACACAGCAGAGACTTCATGCGATCGAAGGCTCTCTGGCATGCATCATCCCAGGTGAACTTTACGCCTTTCTTCAGTTGGTTAGTTAGACTGAGAGCAATCTCAGCAAAGTTCTTGCAGAACTTGCGGCAGTACCCGATCATTCCAAGGAAGCGGCGCAAAGCTTTTTTGTTGTCAGGAACTGGAAAGTCCATGATGGCTTGGACTTTAGCATTTATGGGTGCCACCTTACCCTGGCCTATGACGTAGCCAAGATAGGTGACAGTAGCACAACCAAAGTCACTCTTTTTCAGTTTAACAGTCAGGTTAGCCTGGGTCAGGCGTTGGAACAACGTCTCTACATCTTTTAGATGTTCTTCCCAGGAGTCACTCCATGTGATCAGGTCATCGATGTATGCACCCGTGTGTGGCAATCCGGCGATTGTAGACTGTATCATCCTTTGGAACGTGGCTGGGGCATTTTTCATGCCAAAGGGTAGGACTTCATACTGGTAAATCCAGATGGTGTGGCAAAAGCAGAGATGCTCTTGGCCCTCTCAGTTAAAGGCACACACCAATAACCCTTCAATAAATCAATCTTGGTCAGAAACTTTGCTTGCCCTACACTATCAATACAATCATCAATCCTAGGTATTGGAAACACATCAGTTCTAGTTACAGCATTGACTTTGCGATAATCTGTACAGAATCTAGTACTTCCATCAGGTTTTGGAACTAGCACACAGGGTGAACTCCAATCTGAGTTGGAGGGTCTGATAATATCATGTTTTAACATGTACTCAACCTCTTTCTCAGCAATCTTTCTCTTTTCAGGATTCATCCGGTATGGATGCTGTTTTATTGGTTTGGCATCACCAACATCTACATCATGAGAGGCTATAGTAACTCTCTTTGGAACATCAGGAAACAAATCCTCATATTTCTTGATCAACCTTTCAAACTGATCTCTCTGTGAGGGTTCTAAGTGCTGGAGTTTTACATCAAGATTTTGCAACACTTCAGTGTTTGACAATTTACATGAAAGAACTTCAGCTTTAATTCTTGGTTCATCATCTTGAAACTCCCCCTCATCTTCACACGTTTCGACCATTGGAGAATCTGAAGTGACAGCTGCAACCCTAGCATTTCTGTCATGATAAGGCTTTAGCATGTTAATATGACACAATTGTTTTGGTTTTCTCCTATCTGGAGTCTTCACAATGTAAATGAGATCATTGAGTTTTGTCAGAATTTCATAAGGACCATGAAATCTAGCCTGCAATGGATTGGACTGCAAGGGAAACAACACAAGGACCTTGTCTCCTGGTTTAAACTCACGGCTTCTAGCCTTATGATCATACCAAGTTTTCATTTTTCCCTGACTTGATTTCAAGTTCTCTTTGGCAAGGTCACAAGCTGCACGCAATCTTTCCTTGAACTTGCTAACATAGTCTAACAGACTGATTTGCGGCTCTTCCTCTTGCCATTGTTCACTCAATAATAGCAAAGGTCCTCTCACTTCATGACCAAACACTAGCTCAAATGGACTGAATCCAGTAGACTCCTGCACTGCTTCTCTAGCTGCAAACAACAGCAAATGAACCCCTTCATCCCAGTCTTTCTCATGGTCATAACAATAAGTCCTCATCATTGTCTTGAGAGTGGAATGAAACCGCTCTAAGGCACCCAGACTTTCTGGATGATAGGCACTAGAAAGAATCTGTTTTGCACCTAGTTCATACACAACCTGCTGAAACAATCCTGAAGTGAAATTGCTACCTTGGTCTGACTCGATTTCCCTGGGAAGACCAAACAACGTGAAGAACTTTATCAAAGCCTTCGAGATTGCAGTTGCCTTGATGTTACGTAGAGGTATGGCTTCAGGGAATCTGGTAGATGCACACATGATTGTCAACAAGTACTGATTTTCAGATCTAGTCTTGGGTAATGGACCAACGCAATCAACAATGACCCTAGAGAATGGCTCCCCAAATGCTGGGATAGGCTGCAATGGAGCTACAGGTGGGTCTAACTGGTGTTTTCCAACTACCTGACAAGTGTGACAGGTTTTGCAAAAGTTGGAAACGTCTTTCCGAAGCCCAGACCAAAAGAAGTGTTTCATGATCTTATCAACAGTCTTGTTAACACCAAGATGACCTCCTAAAGGTAAACTATGAGCCATTGTTAAGATCTCATTCCTATAGACCTTCGGAACAACAATTTGCCTGACCACTGCCCAATCTGCATTGGCAGGGATATCAGGAGGGCGCCACTTCCGCATCAACACACCATCCTTGAGATAATACCCAACTGGAACTGCATCTATTTCTTTTTCAGGAAGGGCTCTCCTCTTTAGTACACCAATTTCAGGATCATTAGTTTGCTCCTCAATCAACCGCTTTCTGGACAGAGACAAGTCTCCAGACACATCAGAATCACCAGACCCATCCGGCTGGCTGAATAGAGAACTGATAAAAGTATCTGATAAGTCCTCAAACGGAGAAACCATAGTAGGCCAATCAGAGTCATGAGGCGAACCACCTGAGTCCTGACTATTCAATGTACTGGACGGCACCACAACATCATCTTCTTTAGCCTTCTTGGCCATAGCACGAGTCACTGCGCAAGAAGGATACAGAGATGGGTCCTCATCCCCATCTTCAGTGCTCGGCTGTGAAGTAAGATGTACAGGGGGAACTACTTTGCCCCCAGCCAGATCATTGCCTAGCAACACCCTTTATAGGTAGACTTGACATAAGTCCCACCTTTACCTGTCCTGTAACTAAATCTGACTTCAAGAATATAGAGCGCAGGGGTACAGATACAGTCCTCCCTTCAATACCTTGTACAAGTATGAAATCCCCTGAAGCGGTCTCATCACGTAACTCCAAGGAGTCCATCAACAAAAGTGACTGAGAAGCTCCGGTATCCCTTAGGATATATATGGGGACAGGAGTAGTATGCTCATTCAGAGCCACAAATCCCTCTGACACAAATGGAAGAAATTCCTCCCTCACAAAGTCAGCTGTATCAGGCTTTTTAGCCCCACAAGAAGCAGGCAATTTAGCAGATCGGTCATCTACTACAGGGGTTTCTAACCTTGTTTTCACACAGGCATTTGGTTTGGTATCCTTTTCTTTTTCTTTCTTAGCTTTAAGGAACCAACAGTTAGTTGTAACATGACCAGATTTCTTGCAATAACTGCAAACTAGACCACTTTTGTCACTGTCAGCTTTCACACTTTGATCAGACCTGTTACTGGATTTCTGAGCACCATCACCAGATTTGTCTTTGTCTTTGGGTGAGGAATCTTGGGTATCACCATAACCCTTTTTCTGAAATTGGGACCATCTATTGTTACTGCTAGACTGAAATTTGGATAAGTCTGATTTTCAGATTTCTTCAGACCTCTGAATTTCTGTCGGTAAGCCTCTGGAACCAACTCATAAGCTCTCAAAATAACCTTTTTGACAACCTCATAATCAGAGGAATCATCTGCAGACAAAGCCGAATAGGCTTGTTGAGCTTTACCCTTTAGGACAGTTTGCAACATCAGAGGCCAGTTTTCCTTTGGCCACTGGCAACTCTTTGCTACCTTTTCAAAACACTGGAAATAGTTATCAACATCCTTTTCTGAAAATGGAGGCACCAGTTTTACCTCCTGGCTAGCCCGAAATTTATTTTCTGTCGCTATTTTTATTTTTAGTTGCTCCATTTGGAGTCTTTCTTCTCTATCGAATTTCTCTAATTCAAAATCTCTCTGTCTCTGTCTCTCTCTTTCTGCTCTTTCCTCTTTCTCTCTCTCAAATTCTCTTTCTTTCTCTTTTTCCTCCCTTTCTTTTTCTCTTTCCTCTCTTTCTTTCTCTTTTTCCTCCCTCTCAAATTCTCTTTGTTTTTCTCTTTCCTCCCTTTCAATCTCTAGCAGTTTTAATTTAAGTTCCATTTCTATATTTGGATTTTCCACTGGAAACTGTTCCAGATCTCCTGGTGCAAACACATTTTCATCAATGTAATATTCAACTATCTCTCTAGCCAGTCTTGCTTTTCCCATGGCTGGTTTCACCTCTGTCAGCTCTAAATGTCTGCAAATTTCTAGCAGTTCTGCCTTTTTAAAAGACTTCAAAACCCCTACGGTTGGTGATGCCAAGAAATCATCCATTGCTGTTGTCAATATATATGTATTCAATTAAAAAAAATCAATTTTACAATTTGAAATGTTAGATTTTTAATAAATGACTCACAAAATGGTCTATCCCGGACCTTGAGCCTCCAATTTGTTATGGCCCCAATTTGTTATTACATTTATAACACAACAGCAACAGCAAGGGATGACAAACACAGTTTTAACAACTAAAACACATTTAATTTTTAACAAAGACAAAGACTAATAACAACCTACAACTAAAGACCAAGATTGATAAATAAGAAAAAACAGAAATAATTACAGTCCCTTTTTGGTGGGGGCTTGGTGATGTCCTGGATGAAGAAAATGCTCAAACACAGGCAAAGAAATCCACAAAAGAAACGTCACAGGTCTTGAACAGAATGGCAGGTCTGGTCATCTTCTTGCAATTTCTCCTACCACTCCACTGTCTCAATTCCTCTCCCCATATACTCCCCTGCAGACCCCACCCACATTTAGACCTCTTTTTTTTTAATTTTCTGAGACTTGCCCTAGACATGTCCAGGACATGTCTAAACATGACTCCAGTCTGAGCTTAACAAAAAAAAGGTAAATACTGCCATCTAGTGGCCTATATTCACATTACAATGGTTAACTCTGTGGCTCACTTTGACATATCTCCTCATTATAAAAAAAAGAGTTCTCTCTTTCAGGTCTTTTGCAGGTCTTCGAAAGAGTGACTGAGATGAAGACTACCTTGATCGACATGATAAGTCATTGCATGTATCATGTACTTTCCATTCTCACAAGATAAATAAATTAAGAAATACAACAACCATCTGCATGGCATGTGCCAGCAACTGTTCTCTGATAAAGCACCGAAATCTGAGAAAGTCTGCGCTCATTTTCAACCCTTGCAGTGGTTGTTCTTAAACTAATGCTATAATTTTACTTGTGAAATACCTGTGATTTGCTTTTCCAGAGCAGTAACTTTGAACAAGTTTAGAGAATTACGAGGAAATTAAATTCTACATGTTTAGAAATACTACATTTTTACTATGAGTTAACAGACCTAATAATCCACTCCATTAAATGCTTAATTTTGTGTCAATACATTAGAGGAAAAACATACATGTCGTCTGCAGTTCAAAGTCAAAAATGGATGACGGAAATTTAAATGGATGAGGTGTCTTTGAAAAACATTCATAATGCAAACGAAATTATTCTATTTTTAGCTATTAAAAATAATGGCATCATGGTGCGATCATGGTCAGTGCTGTCTGTATGAGTTGGTTTAAGAAGCTGGCTTTATGAAGGTAGCGGGCTTGGTTTCTGGGTGTTACACTGCCATTGTTCTCTTAAACAAAGATCTTAAATCTTTTGGTAAAAAAATTAGATCTGTAAATCTGTATCGCTGGTCGGCATGTATTGGCAAGGAAGTGGGTTTCATTCAGTCAGTTACTCAGTGTTCTCATGCTGAATGCTTTCATATTCAACAGACTGACAGCAACAATCAGCAGCGTGTGAACAGGTTCAGTTGTGAACTTAGGGAGGATGCAGTGAGCCTGAGTCATTAATGCACTAATTGTCCCGCAACATTATGTAAGCACATAATACTTTTATGTAATGATGATTGGAGAACAGGATGAAGAGAATGGGAAGGAAATAATGGTGAGGGAATATGCCAGACAGAGATTTGCTGCAGAGGATAGAGTAATGTACATAAGCTTATTTTCTTCAGCACATATTTAGCTTAATAATTTGATTTGTTGCTAGTACATACAGAGTCCCCACCACTGACAAAATGCCTGCTTTATTTTTTTTTTCTAAAAGATTGTTCTTTAGCCAAATTTCTATGGCATATATTTACCTTTATAATTAGACGTGTTATAAGTATGTGATATCTCCACCAGTGATGATGAGTATGCATTAATTTTTTTCTTCCAAAATATTTTCGTATTTTGAATAGTAAATTGTTTTAAATGTAATTAGATTTTCGCAAGTAAGTTCATCAGAATATGCTATATTCAAATACTATCTTTAATCCATTTTCTATCAGTACCTGATTCACAGTGGTGAGCAATGCTAATACTGCAGGTGTTCTTATGGAGATTGTGGTCAAAATGATTGATTGCTCAAGCACATAACTCACTCCCTCAACCCCCTCCCCCACACACCACAGGCCCCTCGCCCCCTCACCCTGTTACGACCGGGGCATAGTAGGTCATAATTTATGTAAATGTGTGTGTTTTGTATTTCCGCCTCCTTGTGGCAGGCTGGTGCTGTTTTGTTTGGGCTCTCCTCTATTCAGTAGGTGTGTCGGCAGATGATTGGTCCAGAAACTGATGCGCCGCTGTTAAAGGGGGACATGCCGGTACCAACGGGACTCTCCTCTTTTTCCCGGCTTCCAACCAGACCGTGCCACGCTATCCCAACTTCGTTGTGTAGTGCTTTGTTCTAAAACGTTTGTGCTGTGATCAAACCTGTTACTTACAAAATAATAGATACCTGTTTTTGCTCTAAAAAGCAGTCCTGGTAGCTGTAGGGGTGGGAAGCCCATTTTGTTTCTAAACACCACATTTCTCTCCTGTTTATGATAGGGAGTCAGGTGAGCTACCTGTCTTTTTGTTTTTATTATTTTCTTTTGTGCGTAGGTAAGCGAGGTTGCTCCTTGTCCGTTTTGTTTGTTATTTTGGGCCATGCTCACCCTGACGTTCTCTACCTGACTTATTGTGCGCAACGAATAAACCGTTCTTTTTTGGACTGCATCTGCCGTGGCACTGGTCATCCTTGGGAGCGGGGAAAGAGTGGAGTCGATTTTTCTTCTTTTTTTATGTTGTGTTCAGGTTTTCCCCCGAACCGGGCATAACAACCCCCCCTACCCACCATACCCCTCCCCCACCCTCCACTCACCCCAGTGCAACAACCCAGGAGTTTGAACAACCTTTTATTTTGAGAAATCCAAAGTTTGGAATTAAAATTGAGGGTAAACCATTAGGCTCCTTCTTATATTGTTACGTCTTTCATTGTAGTTTCCCCAGAAATATAGAACCATGAGGATTTAATAGCTTGTTACTTGTTTTGACTGATTTTTTTGTTATTTATCTAATGTTTACTGTTAATGGCCATATGTCAACACTAACCATAAATTGAAGCTATTGCATTCACCTCATCATTTGATCAGTCAAATATTTTCTTTTACCTCTATTTATGTCATTAAATCAGCCCTTTTTGTGAAGTATTTTCATTACCACTGAACAGCAAAATCAAAAGATTAAATAAATAAGGGTTCCTTAAAATTCTGAGACACATTTTTTTTTAAATGGGTTCGCCATCAATAGGTTACACACTTTCTGTACGCTCACCTTTTGGGAAGAAATTAATCCACTGTCCAGAAATCTTTTTGATCTTATTTTCCAATTGGCATAGAATATAATGTATTTCCAACCTTTTCCCCAAGCCAGACGCTGTCAGCAGAACCAGCTGCTAACTTTATTATACTCTGTAATAATAAATAAGTGTCCTTGTGTGGTACTCGATATACCTGTTTCACAGAAATGATTGGGGTGTGTTAATGCACATATTTATACTCTCCCTTTCTTTTCTTCTGCAACCGCCGTTACCGCACATGACTTGAAATGACAATCAAGACATGAGCTTTATCAAACAGCATATGGCAATAATGGCGAGAATATCATTTTTTTTCTGAGATGGTTTATTTGATTTTGTTCTACTCTCTTACCCATTTCTTTTAATAGTTCAACCATTGAGATATTTTTACAAAAATGTCAAATGAAACTGCTTCTAATTAACTGAAGGAATGACTAACTGCTTGAACGTCTGTTTATGAGTTCAATGAGTATATGTGCACATGCGCGCGTGCATGTGTGTGCACGTGCCTGTGTGTCTGAGGGATTTTTTAAGTGTGTTGGAGACTACGGCAAAACTGACTCAACTGCAATTCTGAAATACTATCTGAACTCATTCAGATTTCAAAGGATCACTGCCATTTGCAAAAATGTATCAACCAAAATGTAGAAGCATATGAGGGAACAGTTTATTATACAGTATTGTTTAAGCAAGGTGTTTTTGCATAATTGAATGGATTAGAGTTGACAGTGGATGTGTCATCTGCTGGCACTCCCTGAGATCATATTGTGGTCATGCACACAGGAATCAAAAGTGTTTCATCATTTACAAGACAATATAATTGCAATGTGAACTCGTCTTCTGGGTATAACTTTAAAAGTATCTGCTCTAGTTTGCAATTGACTGAATACACTGCATGTGGATAAACTGTGGGGGAAAAGTACACCACGGGGTGTATGTGGATTTGACTGGTCACAAATATTGCGTGCTCCAAGCTCCGTGTGAAAAGAAAACTTTGTAAGCATGAAATTGGAAAGTCAATCTGTTTTTCTATCTGACAGTTATGAGAGGTGAAAAATCCATGTTCAGAAGGTTAACATCATCTCAATTATTTTTATTCGATCACCTGGATTTTCTTTTTAGCACAAGTTGTGGATTATTTCAAGAACTGTTAAAGTTCATGATTCATTCATGAACTTTTCCTTAACAATAAATGGCTGTTCATAAACCTGGCGCATGAAAAACACTTTTCATGAACTTTGAGGAGAAAAGTCTGTCCTGAGCCAGATGGCTCATCAGGCTGGTGATTAACCTGGTTTCTGTAGTATGAAGCAACTAGGGGTACCTCCCTTAGGCTTGGGACACACTGGATGTGTGAGCAGCGCTGCTGTGTGGCATTACCTCTCACTTTTTATTTTGGTGTCCACGTTAAAAGGTTAGACCGTCCACACTGGATGCATGAGATGCATGCCTCATGTGCGGTCAGGCAAGGCTGTTTTGCGTCTTCTCGAGATGCGGACTCTCGCCTATTTTTACCATGACACTTGCATGGTTCCCGGCAAAAAAGACCTGAAAATGACAGTCAGGAGACCATCATATCCAAATAAATATTTGCATGTCACCACATTGCCACACCATATTCACAACATTTGGCATTACATACACAGGTGATCTTCGCAGATGTTACTTTCTGTGGCAACGATTTACAACATAGAAAATTGTGGAAATCTCCTTTTTGAACGCAACGTAAATAAACAAGCCAGTCAGAGACCACTATAGTCCCCCACCAAAGGAAGCACAAAGGGTTTCCTTGACTTGAACTCAGTAGGTTTTTGTGTGGGGCCTCAAAACATCAGACGATTTCTCAGAAAGTTGAAAATCGCAGAAAAAAGGTCAAGCTCATGGGGAAAAGGGTCAGAGGTCACAAGTCAACTAAACATTCAAAAGGGGCAACTAGATAGGATGTGGCCAACTTACTCAAGGAATTTGCAAAGGCCCCATCAAGAGTGTTAGAGGTATGTTCTAGAGACAAAAAATAGTGATGTAGGTCATTGCTGAAAGGTCAAAGGTCAGAAGCCGTAAAAAAAGTTACAGATATGCAGCTTTGGTTAAGATCATAAAGTGTCTGTAAAATTGTCAGGCTGAAGCATGGTTTCAGAGTGATTGATCTATACAGATGCACGCAAGCGCACATGCATGGCCAGACACAGCGTAAATCAATAGTCCCTCAGCCTTTAATTTTGGTAATGGATGACGATCTTGATCATGACCATAATCACAACTAAGATGCCGGATGCCACCTGATCACAACAGCTCACAGCCTATCGGCTGGTGAGCTCTCCAGTTGTAATGATCAAGCTTTGTCTTGTCTTCAAAAAATCATTCAGGGTGATGTCCCGAGGTACCTCAGTGATTATTTTAACTTTATTAGGGATCACCACCGGTATTTCACCAGAGGGAGCTCTACGGATGTAGTGCTCTATAGATTTAAAAGCACGATAAGGAAAGAATCAGTCCTATACTCTGCTGCAAAAGAATAGAACAGACAACCAAAACAACTTGAAACTCTACCAAGTCTAAATAGTTTTAAAAATCATTTGAAGAGGTGGCTTCAAATCAATACTAGGTAGATATTTCAGTGAAATTTTTATGAACTTGGGCCTCATGGCTGGGAGGGTAGTTTGTGTATCTTGTGTATAATAGGTCATGTAAACTTTGTATAGAGTAAAATGTTTGTATTTATCTAGAAACAGTAATTTTATTGGAATGATGGAAAGATTATAGTTATAATTTTTAATGTAATTTATTGTGAGCACTGTCTTACTGCCAAACCTGTCTCTGCCATACTCTGCCAGTGCCTTTGTTTTTCTCCATTTCTTTATCTGTCTTCCTTTCCTTTTTTCTTCTTTCTCTATTTTTAACATCAAAAGACCACAATGGAAATAAGCTTTTTAGCTTTATTGTGTTATGCTTGATGGTTTTTTTTTTTACTTTATGCATATACTTTTATGTTCTTCAGAGCTGGTATTGTATATGCATTATTTTCTTAAAGACTTGTCAAAATAAATTCATTCATTCATTCATTCAAAAGAGTTTGCAAAAGTTTGAGACGGAGTAAAAGGACACAGAGATTTGACTGACCCTAGTCGCAGGACCTGGGCCCACTGCCTTACAGCATCACTACAGCTGAAGATGATTAAACTTTCACCCATCATAATTGTATCTTTGAATTTTGAGATGGGACGGGCCAGAAGGTGGTTAAACTAATTTTTCATTTTTGGTTAGGTTTGCATCACCTTTATTTGATTGGTGGTTTCATCCTTCTTTCTGGTATAGTACTCCTCAGGTTTATCCTTGAGATGTGCATGCTTTGTCATTAAATGCACATTTTTTAAATTTAAGGCTTAATTACTCTGACAAACCTGAATGATGGCACCACGGGCTGTATAGAAAGATGGACAAAGCAACCGTGACATCACCCATTGGTCTCAGCATTCAATTTAGGAAGCCTCGATTTTGGCAATTTGAACAGCACCATATTGTCATTTTGAAACTGGATGTGATTCCTATTGGATGAGAGAGTAAATTGATCATCCGGGGAGGTGGATCTAGGGGTGTATCTGACCATATCTGACGAGGACCAGAAGATAGCCTCGCCCATAAAACATATTCTGGCTTCATCCTTTATTCTAGTCTATTTGGGACCAGAATTTACAGAAAAGAACATGATATATCATGATATATCGAAGGAGACTTGAAACTTGTGATGGATACCATAAAATAACATAGAAAATCATTATTGAAATAATAAATCCAGCGGGAATGTGGGGTTATTTTCTCATGGAATTCTATTGCATTGAAATTCTTTCTGCAACCACCAACATTGTCATCTGCTGGCCATTAATAGAATGCAAATTTTAGAGATGTCCACATTGGCCTCAGTTTTCAGCCCTGGGTGCTGCGTCCATCTTTTTATACAGTCTATGGATGGAACTTAGCTTTATTGTGGTAGGAAGTCGCATCATGAAGCCGTACTTGGATTTAAAAGGGCTATATTTTTGATGCAGGTACGTCGCAAGTGTCTTTTGGATCATTGCAGGTGGCAACTGTTGTAAATAAACCCGGAGCCCATAGGGCAGCTGAAAAGCAAACCAATTCCCCTTTGCATAACTGTGCTCCATGTATGTCGTAGTTGTTCAATATGAAAGTCTGCCAGGCTGCTGATGGTGGGTGTGGCTGTGAGTCCTTTTGGGAACGGAGTGAAAAAATTGAGCTAGATCAGCTCACAGTCATACCTTTTGAAAACATTGCAAAAAGAATTGAAGCACCTATTACTAAAACTGTTGTAAATAAACCCGGAGCCCATAGGGCAGCTGAAAAGCAAACTAATTCCCCTTTGCATAACTGTGCTCCATGTATGTCGTAGTTGTTCAATATGAAAGTCTGCCAGGCTGCTGATGGTGGGTGTGGCTGTGAGTCCTTTTGGGAACGGAGTGAAAAAATTGAGCTAGATCAGCTCACAGTCATACCTTTTGAAAACATTGCAAAAAGAATTGAAGCACCTATTACTAAAACCCCATAAGTCACACTTGACTTGACTTGACTTGTGGGGTTTTAGTAATCAGTGCTTCAATTATGAGGGGACACTGCCAGACATTTTTCGTGCTGGGCTACCCTTTCCAGACCCTCGCGATTGAAGCTCAAAAATTGACCTTGATCAGCTGGGAAGCAAACCGAATAAAACCAATTGAAAAATGTTCAGTACCGCCCCAGGAATAATGAATGGGCCCTGCCAGACATTTTCAGTGATGGGGTTCCCCATTTAACCCATACTAAGTGCCAGAGGAAATATTTTGATTGTGTCAACATGAAGGGACAACGGAGAGTCAAAAACTGCATGAATATCCTTTGATCATATAATATCTAGTATCCTTCAAATATGAATATTGTCAGCACTAATATCCTTTAATAAGTCTATTTCTCCTTCACACGCCGAGGTCTGGCTAGACTGACTATGAAAGAACCTGGGATTTACAGTGCCTCAAGGCTGATTGTCTAACAGTTGCTGGCAGGCCAGGCTATGATTAAAATTATTGGCAGTGTTGCATGAGAGGATTAATATTAACTACTTAATATAATAATAACAGATTAATAAGGCCGCTATACAATGGTCCCTTCTTGAAACTAATTTGCAATTAGTATGAATCCTAGCAGTTGAGAGTAAGCTAGCTTTCCTGAACCACATTCTCTCCCTCCGGGGAAAGACAAGGCACATTACAAAGATTAACGCCATTTTATTACAGGACTAGCTTTCGGCACTAACATAGATTTTTCAGGTCTAACAAGGAATATACAGGTATATTCAGGTATAATGGACATACAGGTATAAATACTGAGGAAGCATATTGTAAAAATCACAAAATTGTAAAATAAAGGTGGGATGGTCCAGGAGGGATGTGAATAACATACCAGAGAGAAAGTTAAGATGCAGGTTGGCATCTGATTTGGATAAGGATGTTTTTTCAAGGGTTGTGGTGAAAGAAGGTGTTTGGTGTTTGTTGATCAGGTGATGCAGGAGGTTTGAACTATGACGGGAGAGAATATTCATAGTGTGTGAAGAAACCTTTGTCTCTGATAAGACCTTTGTATAGGAGGCAACAGTTTCCCATGCATATTTGTTCTGTGAGTCTAGACTTCCTGGTTCACAAAACAACAGAAACAGTTCAATCTTTACTTTTTGGAATCTGAGGGAAAATGGTCACCTTCATTTATACAATGAAGAACAAAGCGAGGTTGTTAAAAAAACTGTTTATATGTTGTTGTTTTTTCCTTAACTGCAAACAAATGTACAAGTGGTCCATGACTGTGCTAGTATTCATGAAAACTGAGGGTAGGCTGGTGTGTCTCCTCTGCAAGTACGTCAGTACGGTAGGAAAAGTGTCCAGCTCAATTCATGGAAGCGTAGCCCTTTGGGGCTGTGTAGTTGGGGTACCACACCAATGAAAATGTCTGGCAGGGCGCATTCATTATACCTGGGGCGGTACTGAACATTTTGCAATTAGTTTTATTCAGGTCGCATTTGAGCTGGCTTAGATCAATTTTGGAGGTGTAGTCCTTTGGGGGTGTCTGGCGGGGGTACCCCACCACTAAAAATGTCTGCCAGAGCCCAAACATTATACCTGGGGTGGTACTGAATATGTTGCAATTTGTTTTACTTGGTTCGCTTCCCAGCTGATCTCGGTCAATTTTTGAGTACGTAAGTCTGGCAAGGGTACCCCACCACTAAAAATGGCTGGCAGTGTCCCCTCTTAATTCCTTAAGATATAAGGAAAGTTTTGGCAATGTTTTCAATAGGTACGACTGTGAGCTGATCAAGCTCAATTTTTTCACTCCGTAGCCAAAGGCCTCACAGCCACACCCACCATCAGCAGCTCTGCAGACCTCCATATCGAACAACTAGGGCATACGTGGAGCACAGTTATGGGCAATTGGTTCACTCTTCACCTACCCTGACTCCTACGGGCTCTGCTCTATAACTGAAATAAACCTCTAAATGTTATTGCTATGGGCAGGCAATACCTTAGGCCAGTGGTTCCCAAAGTGGGGGGCGCAGAGCAATTGCAGGGGGGGCGCGGGTGCGGGAGTTCCGGACACCAACAGAAAATCATTTGCATACAGTCCATTCGCTGCCCAGAATTCTGCGATTACATCGTAAATGCCCGCCTTACTCTCAACATAACTGTTCGCCAAATCATTCATCTAGCCTGCCATTTTCATAAATAATTTATGCATGTAGTTGTTCAAATATTTGAAGCCGGTAATGTAGTCTCGCGATACCCAACTCGCCGCTTTTTATCCTGCACTGATCTGGCACATTGATAATAAAATGGTAAGTGACACCGAACAAAATCCGATGAATACAAAGCAGAAATAACCGAGATTGCGTCATCTTATTCTCGATAATATGAATGCTCTGTATGCCGACAGATTATTTTTATCTAGCCCACCAACTGAACGTTACAAACATATCGGCAGGTTCGGCAAGTGGTGTTCATGAATTTTTTTTCGTACTTTGCTGTCTTTCTGCATCATAGAAACATAATTTTAAGTAGACGGCTATACTCAGGCAGAGGAGTGTGATACAGCCTAATGATTTTATACTTTAAAAGAGATTTTGCATTATTAAATTTTTGTGTCCTTAATTGGAAAATAACTGTGGCCGTTTCCAAACGTGCCAATCATTTTTAATGTTCCCAGCTAGGCTAGACAAAAATCATCCGTTCAGAGCATTAATATTCTCTATAATAAGCTGACGCGATCTCGGTTAACGTATTTTAACTTAAAAGTGCGAGGCCAGTGAAGAGAGGAAAATGTAACTGTCTCGAGACACTCCTTCAGCGGTCCGCACAAGGTTGCTGATTGGCTGTATGCAAGTGAGTTTCTGTTGGTGTCCGGAAAATGCATAAATAGCAATGTTGTTGTATATTAAAAAAATAAACCTGTTACACTGAACATAATTACACAGTTAAGGTGCTTGAAAACAGTTACACTTAAAATAATTACACCGTGGTTGTTTGTTATTTTGCTATTTCCAATTCTAAAAGTAGCCTAGTTTTAGTTTATGACAATCTACAGTTTATGACTGTTTACTTACATTTTTTCCAAAAAGGTTGAGGTTTATATAAATTACAATGAGTGAAATAAACTGCAATGGTCTCTGAAAACAAAATGTGCGTATGTATGACCAATTTTTTTTTTGGGGGGGGGGGGCGCAAAATTTTTTTTATGTACCAAAGGGGGGCCCAGCAGAAAAAGTTTGGGAACCACTGCCTTAGGCAAAAGCAGACTATTCACTGAAGCAGAGTGTAACGATTTGTCCGTCATGCAAGAGCAGCTGCACGGCGGACAAGAAATGGGGGACTGGACTCAAGTGCAGGGGTGGGCTTGGTTGATATATGTAATAAAGGTGTCTTCAAAAGACAACAAACAAAAGGAAACTGAGGTGTCTAGCTTTGCTCACTACTATAAAATCCAATTACAAACCAGGAGAGCAAAGGAGGAATCAATGTTCCTGAAAAATATAAACGTGCTGAACAAAAGGTAAACAGCACAGATTTTAGGTGATAGAATAAAATACATGAAATTCGGAGAATGAGCTTTATACTAGACTGCGACGTCAAACAGGCATGAGGTACATACTTTACAAGGAGGCTGGGAGTAGCTCAGCCTTAAATAGCCTCTGCTACCACGCAGTGAACACAGGGGACAGGTGCATGTGATAATTGAACTATGAAAGATGATAATTGTTTCATTTAAAAAAGTGCGCTCCGGGATTCATTAGACCAGTGAGCTGGACGGCTGGAGGCGTGTCCTTACACAGAGATGAGTGGTCAGTCAGAGTGAATGATTGTTACGGCAACACAGAATGTATACTGCACCTGGTGCCACGGTGCTGGGTAACGTAGTTGTTCGCACAGGTTAAAGGGAATCTAAAGTCAATTCTCAGACGATGTTTACAAAAAAATCACTTGCTTTAGTTGACATCTTGCATTGTCACATGACTAATTTCATTCATCAACCACTGTTTTGTGTACAAGCGTAGATAATCCTTCTATTTCGGTTTGTTTGCATAGGTGCAGCTTGCTGATTGGCCGATAAACAAATTGACTTTAGGTGCCCTTTAAATCAGTAGTGTGAAATTTTGAAAGATCTATTGAACTGACAACAGATTTGTGGCAAAATCATTTTATGGAAATGGGCTTGTGGCCGTCCGGCCACTCCTCTGTGGCCCAAGAAACAATGCCTTCCAAAGACAAGCATGAAATGTAACAGAGATCCCAAATTTTCTTTACCTATATCACCATGTCAACAAATTCTGGATAATAGCAAAGTAACAAACAATCTGATTAAAATAGTAGTGCATCACAGGCTAACCTTTTTCATCAGACAACAAATATCATCAGTAAGTAGCTCATAAGAAAACTGACTCAAATATTTGTCTTGTGATTCATTACGTTTCGGGCACCAGTCATCAATTCATACCGGTGTTTACATAATGTAGAACAAAATGCATTGTTAACTGCAACATACCGCACATTCACAACACCCTATCCTTACAAGGGCGGTTTGATATTTTGGAAATTTAGGTTACAGGTACTGCATTGCAGTTAAGCATGACACACAGAGTGCAAACTATTCAATTCATTTTTTTAACTTAAATTTTAATTAATTAATTTATTAATTCATTCTTTATTTATTTTTGGCACCGGTGGGGGAGATTGCATGCCTCACAGCGAGAGGACATGTGTGAGGCAATTAAGAGCAATATATCTGCTAGTTACTTAAACACCAACACCTTCACACTGGTATCATAAGATGACCTTTATTGGAAAAAAAAATTTTGAAATGCATTGAATGCATGCTGTCTGTCACTAAGAGATGTGCTGGCAAGATAAAGAGTGACTTCACCATATAAACTTAGGATTAGGCAACTTGTGATCTGTTTTTGAGTACTTTGACTTATTATTAAAATTGGTTTAAATAATAATAAAGGCAAGCATGTAGCCTCTCATTATTGAAAAGTGATAATGACTGAGGGATTACCAGACTACACTGGGAGATGGGATGGCATTCTATTGATGTATTTTCATAGGTGATTAAGAACGACAGTTTAAAAATGATGAAATTTATTTTGAGATTGCAGTACATTCAGTTTTCAGCCTTAAAGGATATACAGTTCAAGTGGAAACCCTCTCAGAAAGCATATCAACCCAGCATTGAAGGTTGCATAACTTCCATATTCTTAGGCCATGTGCAGCTTTGGAGCTTGTTGAACAAATCATTTGTGTGACTGTTAAACAAGAAAAGTGAAAAAGAGCAGGTGGAGAGTAAATTTTGTGTTAAAAAGTTAAGAGTCCACCTTCCCTAACTAAGGCTACTTCCAATGGCACATCCCTAGTGTCAGTAAACATTTTTAGAAACTATCAGATGTTCTCACTTAATTTTTCAAACTGGAGGAGCTGATCTACCATGTAGTTCTAACCATTGGGGCTCATGGCAATTTACAGTGACTATTAACTCTTTACTCCCTGGTAGCTATCTTAGACTGCTGCCCTAGCAGCCACCGACCCCTGGTGCCCGAAGACAATATGGCTGGTGTAGCTTTCTTAATACTTAATATTCATTTACCAAATTTTCAGAACTTATTTCAAATAGTTTAATCCTTATTCACACCAAAAATTAATTAAAATTAAATTCAATTAAATTGTCTTTTGTCCAGTTCATCACATAAACTATTTTCAAGTTTGTTTCTATTCAGTGTTTTACATAACATTGTGCTATCTGTTCGTTTCATCGGCAAATGTTTGGTACAATGAATCGTCAACGATCAAATGGAAAAAGTCAATTTCCCTCTTAGTTTCGTCAAGAATTGTTTCTGGTCCGGGATTCCGAACAAAATCGTGATGATCGTGAGCTGATGTGTCCACATATCTGTGTCTGGTTCCTGAGCTTCATCAACGGCGCCTTTATCGGCACTGTTTTGTCGAACTCTGAACAGTCTCGCTAGGGGTACATCATCGTCACTGTCGTCTAGATCGTCTTTGAAATTACTCAGATTGACGTCTGAAGCTTCCTATAATAACCTATCTGGTCTATCCTGAGCTAACAATAAATGGTTTGCAGTAAAACCATCAAATTCTGACCCACTACCATCACTAGAATCCATGTTCGTTTGTAAGAAAATCTCATTCATAAATTGCGTGAGACTTCGACCTTTATATTGTAAAATGACCAATGAAAGAACGGCATATCGTTTTCAGAAGTTGTATAAAGCTTTATTAGACCCTTTCTGATTGGCTGGTATTCAAGGTTTTCCTCTGGAATGTCACATCTCGGCCAATCATGCATCATTTCACAACAGTTAAATACCACGACTGTAGTCGGGATTCGCCGGCAGAAGCGATGTGTTTATCACGCTTGTAGACGGGACTTGCCTGCACAGCGACCTACATTGTCACGACTGTAGGCGGTATCAGGGAGTAAAGGGTTAAGAAGACCTTTATATTTATGTTGGGCTAAACTAGCTACGTAACTAATTTTAGCACAAAATGACACACTTTTCCACCAAGCACTCAGCATTTGCTCAATGGCCATAGATGTCACCACAGACATGTCATTAGGGTACGTAACACCACCGTGACTTTATGTTGTGGGAATAATCATATTTTTCAGGAAATAGAATCAAAAAATTCCACTACTGTAAGGACAAATCCATGATTATTTGGACAGTAACGCAGTTTTCATAATAGCCTATGCCACAGAAATATTTGAACTCAAACAGTCAAAATGTGTTTGAAGTAAAGACTGGCAACTTTAATGAAAATTTTTTGTCATACAAGACTAGGTCAAAGCTTATAGCTGGACATATAGCTGGACCGTGCTCAACACATTTTGCAAAAGAAACGGCCATCAGGGAAACTTAAACACTTACTCGACCAATTGTGCAACTTCATTCCGTCACAGAGTTTCGCATTCATAGAGTTGGCCCTCGCTTTGTGGTGGTGGTGTAAAAAAAAAATCTATGAACAGTGTGGGAATAACAACCATTTTTTTGTGCATATGCCCCAATTTAAATGGCAAAAAAAGTAATTATACAAACCTAAATAATCATAAATTTAGTTGTTTATAAATCCTTTGTGGTCGATGACAACCTGATGTCTGGAAACCACAACGAATATTGATTGAATTGAATTCAGGTCAGATGATTGACTCCATTGTCAATTGTTGAACATTTCACCTTTGTGCCTTAAAAAAAATGTAGGGTGGCTTTTGCATTATGCCTTGAGTCAAATGGGCTTGAAGCATGAATGAAGCATTTGGCTGAGCAGTCACATCAACAGATACAAGAAAGCCAGTTCCATTGGCAGTCGTACATGACCACACATGAACACTCTTCACAGATGAGGTGGTATGCTTTGGATCATACGTTGTTTTTTCCCTTCCCCACCTGTAAACCTCTGCATTTACCCTGGTGAAGTCTATTCTTGATTTTTGATTGCTGGCATAGATATGCCTGTCGCCTGTAGAGTGCTCTTGATCTGGCTTTAGCAAAGGGGTTTTTTTTTCACCAGGGGAATAGTCTGTCTCTCATCTACCACAGTTGCTATCCATGGTCTTCTGAGCCTTTTGGTGTTTCCAATGTCACCAGTTCATTCCTTCTCGTTAACCATGTGCTAACTATTTGACTCAGCCACACCTACACTTTTGTTTTGATCGTTTTAATCCAAATCACATTTTGCTTCACAAGCTGTGACAGATTTTTGGACGTCATATTAAGAGTTCTCATCAACAGATTCCAAATGAAAACACAACACTCTTGAACTTTAATCTTCTTATTTGTTAAAAAAAAAATCCAAATATCGAGGGCACAACACACAACTGGCCTTGGAACAGCGGAGCGGCCAACTGTCCCATTGAACAATTAACCTGATATGGATGTCAATACCCCATCAAAGCTGAAAATCTTCCCTTTGATTTCATATTCATGACGTAATTTCATCTCCAATGTGCTGTGGTATGGGTACAAGAACAATGGTTTTTTCGTTATCAAATAATCATGGATTTCATCATCAAATTGAACGATATTTTTCAATTTTTTCTTTTTTGCATCACCTCCGCTTTTAAGTCTCCAACCCTTGAGCCCCCTTCATGCATTGTTTTCTGAGCCGTCTTTTAATCAGGGGACGCGCACTACCGTCACCACGTTATGGCACAAAAGTCCGCGAGTGTTTAATTGCAATTTCTGTTTGATATTCTCATGATGCATAGGATTGCAGCTGGTGTTGTGTCCGATTTGGTTGCACATTAAATAACGTACCGCCTAAAACCGCAAAGCAATGATATATGCACAAGGCATAGAGTATTCATATTCAGGCTACGTGAAACATTTCACTTTGAAATTTAAGGAAAAACACGTAGCAAATGTGCAAACCGCAGGAGATGGCAGAGTATTAGAATTTATTGCTTTACGATGCGTGGTCTCATCTGACACCTTTCCTTAGAACAAAATACTTCATCGGCACTCAAAGTTATTTCCCGTGCAATTTTCGTAAAATAGGGGCAGCACAATAACTTTCTCAGGGGGAATTAGGGGAACAGAATTGGACACAAGTTCACTACGAACAGGTTCACAGACAAAGAAACGCATTTCATAAATGCAACAGCGTCGGTGAACAAACGCAACCTTGTTTGAAAGTTAAAGCAACGCAAAGTATATTTATCAAGCTGCATAAAACAACACATTTCAAATATACAATTTGAGGACCTGTTTCAATGATCGCAAGTGAAGCCAGTTTCCTAGCAATAATGCGGAAGCGAGTTGTCTTTTGCAGAGACGATTCTCTCTGACCAATCAGTGGGCCGCAATGTTACATGTCACATTTTAGCACCCACTAGTACCTGATCGGCCGTTTTTTGGAACCCCAGGGGAGCAGGTACCAAAAAAACTACCTACTAGTACCTTCCATTTACTTTTCCAAATGGAAAAGCAAAAAAGGCGAGTAGAGTAGAGCCAGTACTGTGTAGTGGATAAGCGCCAATACACATGTTCACCTCCACCAAGGAGGTGTCTGTTTTCGCCAGCTTTGGTTTGTCTGTCTGTCTGTCTGTCCATCTCTCTGTTAGCAGGATATCTCAAAAATGGCCGCATTGATTTAAACCAAACTTTGCCAGATGTTAGAATAGCACAAGAGGAACAAGTGCTTCAATTTGGGCATATCTAGGCCAAAGCATAACTGAGATATGGCCCAAAGTTCAAATCCGGCTATGCAGAGATTTCAAGTCTTTCCAATGGGCTGTGCTTTTGGGTTTTGCAGTCATCTGGCAGTGGAATGCAACAATACCCTACATCAGCCAATGATAATCTCCTAATATGATTGGCACGCTGTACAGTCTATAGGAAGAGTTTTACATCTCTAGTTTTTTTAGTATGTTCGACCAAAGACCTATGCCTTAAAGCACTAAAAATATGACATTGATCACTTGTCCTTTTTGAGATATATTCAATTCAATTCAATTGAATTCGATTTTATTTGTATAGCGCTTTTCACAGGCAGGCTGTCACAAAGACACTGTACAGAGAGAAAATGGCAAATTCCAGACAAATCCCTAATCCCTAATCCCCAAATAGCAGGCAAAAAAACTCCCTGTACGGAGAAAAAAAAGCCTCGAACTGTGGTGAAAAAAAACTCCTTGGTGAGAAGAAATTTCAGGAGGAACCTGGCTATTGTGGGGAAGTCCATCCTCCGCTGGCTGGCTAATTAATTGATTGATGAATTTATTAAAATCCAAAGTTCTTTAAATAATAAGGTGTCCAAGCACAGACATCTGTAGCTCCAGGAAGTGGAGGGGCGGGGATGAGGGGATCAGGTCAGCAGGAAGACAGCAGTCGGGGACCATAAGGTAAGTGACAGGGCTTAGGTGGTCCAAGGGCTGAGTTCCGGGGGACGGCGATCCTCGGAGAAAACACAAAAACAAAAGAGGTTTAGGAACTGGATAGACTAATACATACTGCACGAAATGTTGTCCTGTGTCGGGTATCAAGTTACGCTAAAATATTACAACTCAGGGGTAACCAGTATAGAGCAGTCGACACTCTTATTTAACTTATTGCAGTACAGAGACCCTGAACTTCATCCGACTCATGGTGCGTAGTTTTTCAATTAGACACTACCAACACCATGTGGACCTGACCGATGACTAAGGCCGTAGCAAGCCCCACCAGTGCCGGGTAAGTGCATTCTCAGTGCCACCGGTTCCACGTGGATTTAAGCAATTTTGACAACCAAAACCTAGTATCCTTCGTTCACTTATTGCAGCAGAGATGGTCCTGAAATTCCATCTGACTAAGGCTGCTTAGTTTTTCAATTAGACACCACCAACACCTTGTGGACCTTCTCGGTGACTAAGGCCGTTGCAAGCCCCACCGGTGCTGTGTAAGTGCAATCTCAGTGCCATCGGTTCCACATGGATTTATACAATATTGACAACCAAAACCTTATCACAAGAAGTGAGCATACCCAGAGACTAGGCAGTCTCCCTAAAACAGGTAGTATAAATGCTCATAATGTGTTAAGTATACGCTTGATTAAAGAGGTATTTTTTCAGCTGACTTGAATACAGATTGTGTGTCTGACGCCTGAATGTTTGTTGGGAGATTGTTCCACGAGACTGGGGCTTTGTAGGAGAATGCTCTGCCTCCAACCAAATGTAACTCTGGATATATTTGGAATTTTCAAATATCCAGCACCTTGCGAACGAAGTAATCTTGGAGGGGAGTAAGGAATGAGAAGATATTCCGGGGCCAAAACATTTAAGGCTTTGTTGGTCAGCAGTAGAATTTTATATTCGATTCTAAATTTGACAGGCAGCCAGTGAAGATTTTTGAGTACTGGGCTAATGTGGTCATATTTCATCGTCCTGAACAGAACCCTCGCAGCAGCATTCTGCAGTATTTGAAGGCGATTTAGGGTAGAACTAGAGCAGCCTGACAGTAAGATGTAACAGTAATCCAGCCGAGAGAACACAAATGCATGAACCTTTTTCTCAGTTTTGATATGTTTCTAAGATGGAAGAAAGCCACTTTTATAATGTTAATATGACAGAGGAGAGAGAGTTCTGAATCAAGGGTGACACCAAGGTTTTTGACGACAGCTTTGGCAGAAACCGGGAGTCCATCAATGTTGAGAGAAAAATTGAGGAATGTGTCTCTGAGCGTTTTGGGACCAACTACCAATATTTCAATCTTATCTGAATTTAATGAGAGAAAATTCTGTGTCATCCATGCCTCAACAGCTTTAAGACACATCTCTAATCTAGTTAGTGGATCAATTGTACTTAGTTTAAAAGATATATAAAGCTGTGTGTCATCTGCATAACAGTGGTACTTCACATCATATTTACTTATGATGCTTCCAAGGGGAAACATGTATAAAGAAAACAGCTCAGGGCCCAGAACAGATCCTTGAGGTATTCCAAAGTTTACCTTGGAATACTCGGATGAATTGCTATGTACCCTAACAAACTGACATCTGTCGAAAAGATAAGACTTAAACCATGAAAAGGTGAGTCCAGAAATACCAACCAGACTTTCTAGCCGGTAAAGAAGAATATGGTGGTCAATCGTATCGAAGAGCAGCACTTAGATAAAGTAGAACAAGGACAGAGATGCGGCCACAGTCCATGGAGAGAAGCAGATCATTCATTACTACAGTGAGGGCTGTTTCAGTGCTATGATGCTCTCTAAAGTCAGACTGAAACCTCTCATGTACCTTATTCATTTGCAAGAAGGAAGTAAGCTGTTGGGCAACACATTTCTCAAGGATCTTAGAAAAAAATGGAAGGTTTGAGATCGGCCTATAATTAGCCAAGACTGTGGGATCTAAATTTGGTTTTTTGAGTAGAGGCTTAATTTCAGCCAACTTAAATGAGGTCAGAACCAAACCCGAGATCAGGAAAGAATTGATTATGTGCAGAATTGGACCGCCAAGAATGGGCAGGAGTACCTTGACTAACTTAGTTGGGATGGGATCTAAAAGAGAAGTTGTTGATTTGGAAGTAGTGACTAATTTGGCAAGTTCGCTCAGGGATATGGGAGAGAATTAATCAAACTGGTTATATGCATAGCATGAGGTTTTATGTTAAGGCCTTCACTATCTGCTAGGGAAGCAGTGATCTTCTCTCTAATTCCAATTACTTTGCCACTAAAGAATAAAAAAAAATCATCACAGCTGCAGTAGGCTGGAATTTGAGGGGAACTAGCAGCATGGTTATTTGTTAATTTGGCCACTGTTTTGAAAAAGCATCTAGGGTTATTTTTATTTTCAGGTATAAGATTTGCAAAATAAAAAGATCTAGCACCAGAAAGAGAGTGCTTATATGCAACAAGGCTCTCTTTCCAAGCACAATGGAACACCTGAAGTTTAGTGGAGCGCCATTTGCGTTCTAGTTGACGGGATTTATGCTTTAGAGTCCGCGTCTGGTCAGTGTACCATGGGGCTGGTCTCTTCTTCTGAGTAGCCTTTTTAAATTTTAATGGAGCAACTACATCGTGGGTACTACGGAGAGCATTAGCAAACTTATCTGCCATTTTGTCAATGCAGAGGGGGCTGACTGGATAATCAAGAAAAGATGGTAGTGCTTCGATGAATTGTGAAGACGTTGTGGCAGTAAAAGTAAAAACGTTTGCTTAATGTAAATCAACGTTATTCAAAATTACTCTCGGTATTGAGTGGGAAAAAAGTGGCACTTATAGCAGTGAAATAGGCTATAAAAAGCATGCGGCTCTATTTGACGTTGATTCAAATTATGCAAACGCGTCCAGATGAATGATTGTCGTCTTACCTAATCGGGGAGAACAAGCAGCACCTGTTACGTGCGGAGCGCTCTGGGAGTGAACATTTTGTTAATCATGAAAATGACTGCTAACAGGTCAGGACTAATAATTCTTTAAAACACCCCAATTCTCAGTCTTACGAAATTTACCCCATGACTTCATCGCTGTTAGATCGCATGAGAAACCGTGTCTTCAGTTGCCTATTACGATAATTAGAAAACGCGTCAATAAAGAGAAATAATTGAGAACTAGCCAGGACTATCCTAACTGTCATAAAGGGACGTGTCTGTGCCACCCCAATTCCCGGTTCTAGCTTCACCCCTGAGTACGACTTGTGTACATCCTAGACTCTGATAATACAGGGTGGGCCAATTTTAGACAGGATGTTATAAGAAAATGGTCTGATACACCGGGGTTGTGTCAATGGATGTCAACCTTGTCAATTTCAACACCAAAGCTTAAAATCAGGTGTAAAGTGTGACCATGAATGTGTGTTGGGCCGATGACACTCTGAGTGAAGCCAACCGACTCCACGGTATTAGTGAAGATGGATATAGAAGAATTATCAATCCATCTTGAAATGCAGGTTAAAGTCACCCAAAATAACAATTCTATCATTGCGTTAAACTAATTCTAAAAGGAATTCAGAGAAATCATGTATGAAGTCAGAATATTGACCGGGTGGCCTATAGACTATCACCAGAGCAATAGGCTGAGCAGGGATAGAATTTGTACCTGCGTCAAGCAATGAAAAATTAATTACTAGTACCTCAAATGAATCAAATTTATATTGCAGTTTGGGCACAGAGTGAAAGGAGTCATTATAAATAACAGCAACGCCCCCTCCTTTCCAGTAAAGACGGGGATTATGAGTATATATGAAACCAGGTGGAGAAGCGTCATTCAAAGAGGAGTTTTCATCTCATTTCAGCCACGTTTCTGTGAGGCATAGTGCATCAAGACTATAATCAGAGATTAATTCGTTCACAAGAGCTGCCTTCGAGTTAAGTGATCTTATAATCAGTAGTCCAAATTTTAGAGAGGGTTTTGTATTCATCAAAGTGTTGATATAGTTTGTTTTAATGAAGATCAAGTTCCTTTTTGATTTCATTGGGATTCGAAACAGACACAATCTCTATTAAATTTGATCGAATCAATAGCCACGTTTACATGGGTAGTTTTCCTCAATCTGATTGAAATCGAGCGGAATAAGTGAATCTGATTTGATCTGTATACATGAAGTTTAAGTAAAGAGATGCACGTTCAATCCGCGTAGACATGGCCCCAGCTGAATCCGATTGTATTGTGTTTTTTTACCTGCGCATTACGTGACTCTGCATACGTCACTTCACTTACGAGCCTCTTACGTACTAGGAGCGCATGCGCGGACCGAACAATCCTCTTTATTAACACAATCCGCTCCACTCAGTCGTTTACATGGAGCGGATTATCAATCGGCGTGGACTACCTCTTACAATCCGATCCGAAATACAATCGGATCCGGGTGAATCAGATTGCCTAAGGTGTTTATATGAGACATTTTGAATCTGATTGACCTTTCAATCTGATTGTAAATAGGATTTTTGGACCCATGTAAACGGGGCCAGTGATTTATTAACACTAACTGTATTAAATGTCTGAGATCTAGATTTGATACTTGGCAGTCAATTGCACTAGTTTAAACTGCAGGCGAAATTTTTTGATAAAATGACGGTACCATCTCGAGAAGGATGAACACTGTCCCTCCCCAAAAGACCAGGTCTGCGCCAGAAAGTTCGCCAATTATCTATGAAGCCAACGTTATTTTCTGCGCACCACTCAGACAACCAACGATTGAGTGAATCTAATCTGCTGTACATTTCGTCACTACATCGGATCGGGTATGGCCCAGAGACAGTCGACGAACGCGACAGCTTCTTAGCTTGGGCGCAGACAGACTTAAAACCACTCTTCATAATCTCCAATTGACTTAAACGTATGTCATTTGTGCCGGCGTGGATGATAATTTTGGAATACTTGTGTTTACACTTACCAAGTAGTTTCAAATTTGCTTCGATATCCGTGACACGAGCGCCAGGACTACGGTTCACTACAGCAGCTGGTTTAAACACCCTAACATCTCTTCACTATAGAATCACCTATAATTAGTGCGATTTCTGGCACTCGTTCGTACAACTGTGAATCTTCAAGGGGAGCGAATGAATTAAATATATACTCACTATAATGACTCAAAATACGCACTTTTCATTCTGAAGCAAACTTCCAAGGTTATTAAAACATTTAATACAACCATTGTGACTTTAGATATTTTTTTTACATAATAATATACTTTTCCAAAAAAGAAACTATACATTGCTTTTAGCATCAATTTATTACACATGAAATGTTTTGACATATTGAAAAGAAAGTGTGATCAATAATTCGATATTTGTATAGTTTCTTTTTTGGAAGAGTATATTTCAATATGTTTTCCACATTTGTCAAAACATTTCATGTATAATAAATTGATGCTAAAAACAATGTATAGTTCCTTTTTTGGAAGAGTATTTAACAATTCTGTGACCTGTGTTATTTCTGCAAAGGTCCACACAGCCATCTCCAGTGAATAATTGCTAATCTAAATAAGTGTTTGCAAAGGTATCAGCCAGGAGTTCTATCACCTGACACCTACAAGTACTAACTTGAGAGAAAAAGTTTGGCATGCAGTTGTATGTCTTCACAGTGTAGTACTGACTCTGTGGTGTATTCATTAACGCATGCATTACAGTCGTAGAACCACTGTCTGAAAAAATATTTATTTTTGAATTAATTGCATAATTGTTCATAATAATATTTCTGTGATACGTGACATTATCATGTTTTTCTTTTTTTTTCTGATCAAAGCTATATCATGTTTCGGAGATTTGGTAGTTCTGTTGGAATTTGCAGATAGCAATTTTTTGGCAGGTAGTTAGGCCATTGAAGTTGCAAAAAAAAAAAAAAAAAAAAACATGGGATGAGAAAGGAGAACTTTTCTTGAAAAATTATTTTTTTCAATTAAAATAAATTGACTTTTTTAATAAAGGGGCAATATTATGCTTTTGGGTCTCTCGCTTTCCTTTATTGTATTAAATAGCTTTATGTGTCTTAATTATGTGTTCTAATATCAAGATTTTATAATCATCCCCTGACCAAATTCCATACTCCTGGTTCAGATTATTCACCCCCACCAAGGGAGGTGTTTGTCTGTCTGTTAGCAGGATATCTCAACAAGAGCAATGCAGAGCGTGGCATATGCCCCCGCCTGCATGTTGATCAAGGGCATATTGAGATGGCTGCTGTGGCGGCCATATTAGATATCATACGACGAAGGAACCTTTCTCTAGCCAGTCCCAATACGCCGTTAAGAAATGGCATCAATCTGACGAGGGATTCTATAGTTATCCCACGGAAACGAAAAGTTAACGGACGACGGACGGACAAGGTGTTGACATAAAGACCCCTGTCCTCTTTGGAGGGGCAGGGGCATAAAAACGGCCAGATGGATTTTAGCCAAACTTAGCCGGATGTTGGAGAAGCACAATAGGAACTAGTGGTTAAACTTTGGCATATTGAGGCCAAAGTACAGCTGAGATATCGACCAGAGTTCAAATCCAGCTATGCTGGCAGAGATTTTAAATCTTTCCAATGGCCGGATCTCGGCATGCTTTTGGGTTTTGCTGTCACCTTGTGGTGGAATGCGACAAAAATAACTAATGCACAGAGTTGCCTTGGCGTGGCGGGGGTGCTGCGCTCTCTGAGTCCTCTTGTTTTATTTTTGTTTCAATGGCTGCACTGCCCTGATAAAGTATTTGCACAGCTCCTTATTCACTGATGTTTCATATTTACCTCTGCCGAGGAGGTTATGTTTTTGGTGGCGTTTGTTTGTGTACAACATAACTCAAAAAGTAATGAACATATTTTGATGAAATTTTCAGAGAAGGTGGGTATTAAGTCAAGAAACAGGTGATTAAATTTTGGCAAATCTAGGCCAAAGTACTGCTGAGATATACTCCAAAGTTCAAGATTTCAAGTCTTTCCAATGGGCCAGAGTTCCAATCGCTGTGCTTCTTGGTTTTCCTGCCCCCTGGCGGAGGTCTGCGCTCTCTGAGTGCTTTTCTAGTTGGTATATTAAATTGCTTTAGTGTTACATTATGTGCCCTTGTGTTTATATTTCACATTGTTTTTAGCCTAGCTGCTCACATGTTCTCAATTAATACTGTAAATTAACTGTTCCATTTCCTTGTCCCAGTGTGCATTATTCATGCCCTTTCTCGTACTGTCTCTTGACTTGCTTGTTGTCTCAGTGAATTGTACTGTATTTAGATTAGTCTGTTTCTTTGTTCTGTGCCAGATTGTCTCACCCCTGCTTTGTGCTTTTGCATGCTTTCTCACAGTTGCTTTTGTGTCAGACTTTCCCTCTCTCTGTGTTGGTGCCTCAGTCCTATGTTTTAGTCTACATTGTTCCTGGCCTTGTGTTTTTCTTACGCTTCCCTTGGTTCTCGTCCTCTCTGCTCCCTTCGCACCAGGATGCACTTTGGGAAGAAGACTCAATGGTGCAGGGAGTGAGATGCTGAAATATTCTGCTGAGCACCCTCGATCCAGGAATTCAGGTGGACATAAGTTTGACGGAGCTTTTTTGGCAGCATGACAAGGACTTACATTATGTCTGGAAGGTGGTTTTAATTTTATGGCTGACCAGTGTATAATGGGCTACTAATTTTGGCCCAGATTGTCCGATTTGCTCGATATGCCCCATATTGATACCAAACCCTCAAAAATTTACAGTTTTTTTTTTTTGATTTACAGTGTCTCTGACCAGGAATATATTGTCAGGCAGTAACCTCACCTTAACTTTGACTAATAAGCAATCAAACAAATGATTTGCCAAATTATAAAGCCTAATCCTGCGCCTGTAATGATCAAGAAATGATAATGACAAAGGAAAATGACTCTACAATGAAATTTTTAGAGTGACTGTAATCTGAATAATTTTGCTAATTATAAAACATTGAATCTGAACTTTTTCAGAATTCCATCTCTTTTAATTGCATTTTTTTTTAGCAGAGATTTTGTAACAGCAATGAAAAATTTGCTATGTCCATTTAAAGATGAAACTTCATTTTGCAAACTGTGACCTGAAGGACTACAGACCCCTATCCCTGCCATTATTGAAGATAATCAAATCCATTAAACAAGTTTGGATGCAGGAATCGACCTGCAAGAAGTTTCCAAAATGCAGTATACTTTTAGCCAGGAATGAGCCATCCTGTGTAGGAGTGTTTGTTCAGGCAGATGTGATGCATTAGTATTTCACCAATGCATCGACCTTTTGCCCCATTGGCTGGGTTTCTGCCCCACCTGTGACTGATGTCAGTCTGTAATGACGTTCACGAGAGCGAATACCATCCATTTGACTTATTCACATTTTTATAGGCTACCTGTAAGGTTGCTCAAGTCAAGACCTATCTCATCTATCTAATCTATCTATCCATCATCTACATCGAGAACTGTCAATTACCCGGAGGCGTTTGGGTTCTGCGCCATGTAAACGAGGCTACGCATGAGGTCACCACCCGTTTCAATCAAGGTCAAGGGTAGCCCAAGTGAAAGCCTATTTGGCGTCTAGTTTCCTTGTCTTTTCAATGGCTGCATCCATGAGCTTGAAAAGCCTGTAATGTCTGAGGCCTTTGTTATTGTTGTTCCACACCTCCTATTTGTTGGTTTGTTTGTTTTTTCTTTCTTTTCTCTTGTGGAACCAGTTATACATTGTGCATGCTTTTATGTCTTTACTGATATTTTGGGCACCTGTGCCACCCTGACTGTGACCTTTACATCGAAGTAACCTTTTAATACTTTTTTAATTTAAAAAAAATTGCTGTTTGTCAGGATTTACAGTATTCATCATCATTTGGCATCAGTACATTTGTGGTGGTTTTGTGCACTGATGTTCTCCACTTATGTAAGACAAGGTAGACAATAATGTCTTCACTGTAATTGCAATGTACTGTGATGATGCTAATCACTCGCCACCCTAAGCAAAAATTCAGCTCCACCCATTGTCAAACCTGTATTTAATATTCTCTGATGCTCACATTTCATTCTGACCCCTACCAAACACACACATATATACACACACACAAGTGCGCGCATACACATGCATGCACATACATAGCAAATACTATATTTATCTTGTTTGGTGCAAGTAAATATTTTTCACTTTTTTGATAATGAACAGGCTGAAAGTAGACTTCATCCACGTGTGACAGTTTCATGTGGCGACACTAATGCAGTAAATCCACACCAGCAAACTGTCAACATCGGTCAGCTCTGAGCCTTAATTTCCCTTTATCCAATACAGACATCCAAAAATACTATCATGTCCATAAATATTTGGACTGAGGCACAATTTTCATTGTAGTTGTAGTTTTGTTCACCACCACTGTCCATTTGAAAAGTATCAAGTTGAACGGTTCTACAAAGTATTAAGATGTGCTTGAAGTGTAGACTTTCAACTTCAATTTTAGGGTTTTTTTGTATGAACGGCGCCTATTTTATACCCAGCCCCCTCAGTTTTAGGTACTGAAAAGTTATTGAACAAACTGACGTAATAAATGACTAAACTGTCATTTTTCATATTTTGTGGCAAACCCTTCACAGTCTGAAGTCCAAAACCCAGAGACATCACCAGATACTGGGTGATGCTTTGTCCAGCTTTCACTGCTGCAGTCTTCTGTTCCAACCTTGCTGTTGGGGTGTTCAACAAGTAAAAGGCATGTAGACTTGGATTCAGATCACATGACTGACTTGGCTTTGATAAAACATCCCACTTCATTGCCTTCTTTGTCATATATCTGCAAAGTGAAGTGTTTTCAAATAGTTCCAATGCATTTTTCTGAATCTAAGCATATTATATAGCCCTATACATTTCAGAATTCATTCTCCTGCTTTTCTCAACGGTCTAATCACCAGTAATTACAAGGAAACCAGCTCAATCAGCAGTGATACATGCCCATACATAAGCACTCTTCACAGATGAGGTGCTATGCCTCAGATTGTGAGCAGTGTCCTCCCTTTTCCATATCCCTCTTTTCCTCTCTTTGGTATAAACTGATCTTTGTCTTGTTTGTCAATAGAGTGTTATTCTTTTACTACACAGAAATTTTTCATTTCATTCATTTATTTATTTATTATAAATTTGGCATCCCAATCCCACCCAAATTAGAATGCCCAATTAGCGAACTATGCACACAAGCTTGCTCGAATGCGGCCCCATGTTCGCGACTCTCCTCCAAAGCATGTGCCTGTTAGCCGCTGCTACTTTGTTCACTCAAACCTCAAAACTTTGCAACCTCAGAACAAGGACGGAGGATAACCGAATATGGTCAAGCTAGAATTTCACAGACGAGCACCCAAGTAGCTGACAGAAGGCGCTTGAGCAACGAACAATGCTGTAATTCTGTAATCCCGATCTGACAGTCCCTCCTAATTTATTTCCCTGTAGCACAAAGCCAGTTATGCATTGATCTGAAAAGGCCACGAACCACTGCTGGCTGATACGACCAGGGTTTGAACCCGGATCCTGGTGGTCATTACTTCTCCGCAATGCGGCGCGTCAGCCGAGTGAGCTAATACGGTAGCAAATCCCAAAATGTCTGGCTCTGTCCATTAATCTTCAGGAAAACAACCAGGTCTCAGTTTTTGGGGAATACAGACCCCCTTCAGTCCCCGCTTGTGCTATTGACAATTTAAATGACATATTTTCTTCTAACGCATCAACAGAGTTGTTAATGATGGGGGTGTTTTAATCTAGAGAGGGAAAAGCCAGTGTCTGATTGCTTCAAAAATTTGTGCACTGATCTAAACCAAACTAACCAAACATTATCATGGTCATGGAGTTACAAAAGGGCCCAACTCTACCAAGGTATTTTTTTCAGGGGAGCATTTTTTCTGTTTGCTGTTAATGCTATAAAAGGACATTTCAAACAGCCAAGTGTAACGTGTTAAGGCCAAACAGAGGTTTATTTAGGCTGAACATGAAGTATACTGCCTGTCACATAAAATAATGGTAGCACTTGAAACATGGCGGAGTTGGGCCCTTTTGTAATTAAACGGACAAAATGAAAGGACTGCAATGATTTTTCCAATGAAATTTGAACTTTATTTCAAGCTTCTGCATGGGTATGACAGTAGGTCTGCTTTACTTCCAAAACCCTGCCAGTGGTGCTTGTTCATTGGGTTGTTCACCTCCCGTTTTTCTTTCATTCTTCACTTCCCCCTTCCTACTTTCATACTCCTTGCCTTCTGCTCTTAGCCTTTTGGACTTATTTGTTTTCCATTCTCTCTCATTTCTCTTCCTTTTTGGTCTTATTTCATCCTCTGAATCAGACGTGTTATTCTAAGGGCGCTTCCATGTTTGAACTGGTGCTGCCATCTAGCGGCCACCAGTACCATTCGTTGAAGAGCGGCCCAACTCCTGGACTTGGGCCGTTCCTCAACTCAAAGCTAAAGAACTCACCTCAGTTAACAGCTTTATGCACTGGAGTTGGGCCTTTCTTCAATTCATTTTCATAGGTCTTAACCCAATATACAAGACAGACAGATAACCTGGATTTCTGAAAATCATGGAGCTGGGCCCTTTTGTGACTCCATGATTCAGTTACAAAACCTACATGACCTAATGCAAAACATAGCTCCAAATCTTCTGTAGTTGCCATCATTCTGACTAATATGCCTCAGAGATAACTCATTCAGCGGTGTTTTTCCTCAAGATTTTAGTGATCAATGCCCCATTGCTTGTATTAAAAATGTGAAATTACCAAGGTCAAAGCCACATGTTATTTTTAAAGGAAATTTCAGAACTTTGACACTCAGGAGTTCCTGCATGATTGCTGATTGATGACAGCCTCATCATTTGAATCACCTGTGCTGGAGCAGGGAGAGATCTAAAACAAGCAGGACAGGTGGGCCTCCAGGAGAGGGTTGGGGAACACTGCCTTAAGTGACAAGAATGAAATTTGTAATGCTTTTAATGAACATTTCATTAGTGCAGGCCATCAATGTGACAGAATGAATCCTAACCTGACGGATGTTACAAACAGGATGGGTCAGCATAAGAAAAATTATATTTTCCAATCAGTTGCACTAAAGATATGGAAACCTGCTATTTTAGACCTTAATAATCACCGTCCGATTTCCAAGCTACCTTGTTTAGCCAAGATTCTTGAATCCTTGGTTAATCGCCAGCTTTCTTTATTTTTAAAAAGAAATTGTACTTTAAATAGTTAAAGTCAAAGTTAAAGTCAGTTAAAACATTTTAGTCAGTGTCCCAGCCCTTTTTATGATGGAAGGAGCTTGGAAGCCTATGGAACCTTTTATGTTTCTGTGGAGATGAGAAGAATTATGAATTGTGGGAAACCAAGTTTCGGGCACACCTGCATCTGCTTAATTTGAAGAGCACCACACTCAACGAGCCGCCCGGTGAGGACGCCGACGATGACGCTGAGAAAAATGAAGAGG
Source organism: Gymnothorax reevesii (assembly GCA_029721435.1). Lineage (NCBI taxonomy): Eukaryota > Metazoa > Chordata > Actinopteri > Anguilliformes > Muraenidae > Gymnothorax > Gymnothorax reevesii. The sequence goes on along the minus strand of CM056574.1, from coordinate 21,134,380 downwards.
TGTATGCAGAACTGATTCAGCTGTTGGACGATAAAAGCCTGTCCCTTGTGATGAGAGACGCGGCGGATGATGGCAGAAAGGTTCGGAGGGACCCTTAGGCTGGTAAGAGGAAGCCACAAGTGATTATCTTATACACAGAGCTGATGTCCCATCAGAAAGCTGTCAATGAGAGCGTTGCAGAATAGATTATGTTATTCATGCACAGACTGCTATCACAGCATTGAGGAATGCAGGGGAAACTGCATGCAGGGCAATGCAGGTGGCTTGTTAACTGCAATGATCCTGAAGGGCTGCCGGACTCATTTAAGCCATTTTCCATCCATATTACACAAAGTGATGAGAAGTTGTGTTTCACCGAGTTTAAAAAAAAGCTAAGGAACTATGTGTCATGGTTTGGAGGCTTTGAGACCTTTCTTTGTTGCTCTTGTCCGGGATGATATCGTTTTGCTCTCAATCGGATTCCTGGGGCAGCTGGCATTAATTGGGGGCATCGCCCGGATTCTATTTAAGCCCTAGTTCTGCCTCACTTCCCTAGCTAGAGTGTCAGTGTTATGTTTGCACTTTAGCCGGTAAGGTCTCTAGTAAGAGAGTTGTTGAGGGTTTAGCTGCATATTTGAGGAGAAGTTCAAGATAGCAAGGAAATCTTTCTGTTTTCTCCCTTTCTTTTGGTCCTGTCTAGCTCGCCTTGCTTCCTTGCTTCGGACGACATCTAGATGCGTTGGAAGCGCGAATCTCACTCTCTTATTTTATTTGTGTCTCTCTCTCATCTGTGGTTCCCCCTTTCATTCTGGCCGCTGCGTTTGGCGCCTCAAACTCACCAGCCATCACAGTTCACTCTAGCCAAACATGGAGACATGAGCGGTGGCCGAGATTAAAAGGGCTGTTACCAGCCAGCATATCTGGCTGTTTCGCTAAAGGGCTTTCAGGTTTGGGTAATCAGCAGTCTGAGTTAGCTGAGAGACTCCGCCTTCAAGAGAATTCCCTTCAGAATCAGGAGACTGTTCTGTTAAGCTTGACTGAGAGTGTTAGGTCTCTGTCTACACAAGTTTCACAAAACGTTGCACAAGCATCACCCATACATCTTCCCCGAGAACCTAAGTTACAGCTGCCTCCAGGATATAGTGGCGAGGCCGGAAAATGTAAGGATTTCATTGCCTAATGTGAAATATTTTTTAAGGCTCAGCTGTCTCGATTTGTTTATGAGGATTCTCGGGTGGCATTTATATTATCCCTGCTGGCTGGCACAGCACTCACTTGGGTCGGCCCACTAATCAGATCTAATTCACCCGTCGTGAAATCTGTGGAGGCTCTTGTGAGGGAGATGGTGTCAATATTTGATCAAGATATTTGTGGTCAGGACGCGGCTACGCGTTTGATGCTCCTTAAACAGGGCAAAGAAAGTGCGGCTGAGTTCACTATCGCATTTTGCTCTCTGGCTACAGAGACAGGCTGGCAGGATGCTCCTCTAATGACTCTGTTCAGTCATGCTCTTATTAAGGAGATAAAGGACGCGTTGGTTACATTGGAACCCTGTTCGACTTTGGACTCTTGAGTTCGTATGGCTGTGCGAATTGACAACCGCATACGCGAACGCAACAGGGAGAAGCTAAACAGATTGCCGCTTGCTGACAATAGGGCTAAAGTTGCTAGTGGCGAGTGTACAGCTCCTATTCCACCCACTGAAAATTCTACTCCGGTTGAGCCCATGCAAGTTGATAGTTTGTTTGACAGTCGGACTAATAAACCTACTTGCAGAAGAATAATATGTTTTAATTGTAATAAGCGAGTCATACCCGTCTATGTTGTCCGAAGCTTCAGGGAAATGGAAAACTCCCATCGCGATTTGGGGGCGCTAGAAGGGCAGACCCAAATTCCCTTCTGTACACTAATCCCTGTTGAACTGACTGTGGGGTTCAAGAGAGTTACTATTGAAGCGTTCGTGGATTCGGGTGCAGGAAATTGTTTCGTGGATATTGAGTGGGCTAGGAAATGCTCCGTTCCCACCATTACGTTTTCACAGTCACGCTCTGTCAGAACTTTGGACGGTCGCCCGCTATATATAATCGAGTTATAATCGATGTTTTTGAACCGCTAAATATGTTTATTTCCTTTGGTGGCCACTGTGAGGAGGTTCGGTTTTTTTGTCCCCCGCCGTGCGAATGCGCGAAGCGGCGAAACATGGTATTCACGACCGTCCGTTCGTACGTCCCCGAATCCTTGTCAGCGAGATATCTCAAGATTGAATTGACGGATTTCCTTCAAATTTCATGTCAACATGTATTAGGGTGGTGCCCCGGCGCCAGTTGATTTTGGTGACCTTCGCGTCACTCTCAAGGTTACACCGAGGCACTGTTCATTTTGACACGATTTGCTATTTCCTGGCGGGGGACTAAGACATGTTAACAAATACTCGTTATTCTCAGCTCCCCTGCTTTTCCCATTGTTTTAGGGCATTCTTGATTACGGGAACATTGACCTTGCATCAGCTGGGGGGAACAGAACAATTCGGTCGTCCCCTGGGGCACCAATTGCAACTCTCATTCTAGAGAAAATGAAACTTGTTTTCCCAGACATCAAGCCATAGGGCAGGCTGATGCCTGGAGCGAGTGTGAGGAGGCTATCTCACCGTAGCCTCTTAGACTAGAGAAAGGGGCAGAGGAGGGGTTGGAATGGGATCCTCAATTTGATTGGTGACAGCTAGAAGACGATTACCTTTCAGAGGATTGTAGCGATTCTGAATCAGTCACAGAGACAATAGATTCGGAGCAGGGTGAGGACTTTGGGACCACCCTGAACTTTAGCTTGCCTTCTAATGTTCCTAATGACTATGCTGATCTCGCCGAAGTGTTTAGTAAACAAGGAGCATCGATGTTACCTCCCCATCGTCCGTACGACTGCGAGATCAATCTCTATCCAGATACAACTCCTCCTAGGGGTTCACTATAGTTGCTGTCAGGACCTGAGTGTACGGCCATGCAAGAATATATTCTGGAAGCTCTTGCTAATGGTTTTATTTGGCCATCCACATCTCCTGCCGGAGCGGGATTTTTTTTTGTGGGGAAGGAGGATGGCAGTCTGAGACCCTGTATTGATTATAGGGGTTTGAATAAGATCACCATTAAAAACCAGTACCCCCTTCTATTAATGAATTCCACGTTTGCAGGAGGCGTCATTTTTTACAAAGTTACATCTTCGTAATACTTATAACTTGATTCGCATTCGGGAGGGGGACGAATGGAGGACGGAATTTAACACTCATGACGGTTACAACACATATTTAGTCTTACCGTTCAGATTGCTTAACGCCCCCTCGTGTTTCAGGCACTCGTTAATGACGTCCACCGAGAGATGTTGGAGAAATTCGTCTTTGTTTATCTTGACGACATTTTGATTTTTTCATCATAACTCTCGGAGCATAAACAACACGTCAGACACGTGCTCGAGGCCCGTGCATTTAATACATAAAAAATACATAATAATACTGCATTTAATACATAAAATCCAATATATGTGTAGTAAAAATACAAAATATGTGTGTTTTTCAAAATAATTTTTTTCTCAGGCCAAATGTACACGACAGAGCGCCCTAAAGCATTTATTCAAGAACCTGACCTGTCCAAGGTCACGTGACCCGAGTGACGTCAGAGAGGTCTTAATTGGTGACCCGGGGCAGCTATGTTTCCATTAATACGACTGAAATCCGGTTGCGACAGGCTTGCACGGGGCAGACCCAGGACATCGCATGCGGCCCATGGTGCGTCCTCAGTGTTTCCATATAAACGGCTAAACTACGCTATTATTGTGAAATTCATCGGGAAAATACGCATGCGGCTCCGCTCCAAGAGCCGGGTGAAAATCGCATTGATGGAAATACAGGGCTCGAATTTTGACTGCAGGCTCGCGTGAGATTTTCTCTGGGGAGGTTGATAATCCCGTTGTCAAAGGTGCAATTTAAGTGCATGTACTTCGTTACAGCACTTCAGTTGTTTTTTTTTTTTTGTTTTTTTTTTGAGGATTTGTACATTACTTTTTATTTTTTTTAAACAGGGACTTTTACTCTACTACATTTAAAAGATAAAAAGCATACTTTCACTTTGTTACTTTGACACAGGCAACTTGGTTACTTGTTTCAAATTAAAATATTAATTGAATTCATCATTTACGGATTATCCGGATTTTGCGCGTTCGCGCAGAGCAAAGGTGTATCTTTGTGCAGATGTGTCCGCCAGTGGACGTGGAGCTGCAAATTTATGCGCGCAGTTACAATATTCTATCACTAGATAGCACACCAAGATCGGTCGCGGAAGTTTTGTGCGCGTTGTAGGCTATTTGCAGAATGAATGCTGACCGGGTTATCCGTCGCATCTTGTTGTCAGCAGTGGTAGCTCAAGTAGGCGAGCAATTAAACGTTGCGTTATACAACTATCTATCTTATATCTGCATGTTGCGTGTACATTTCCTTTTACTTTGCAACATCAAGCATTTTACAACGCAGCTAACAGCTGTGCTTAGCATCACGAATATGAGTTAGCTGGCCAGCTACGGCATTCGCGAATGCTATTTGACATGAGCTTAAAAATTTGATTTCAACTTGCTAGCGTTTCCCCCTGGAGTAGTTGATAGATTTTGAATAAGATAATGTTTAGCCATACCTGTACTTTTTTTATTTCAGTGGGACTCCCGAGTATAATAAAGGCTAATTTAAATAATTATTTTGTGTATTTGTATCGTTTTGTCTGTCACAAACAAGAGATGTTGCGGTACCACCTGTGACACCGGATCGGAGCAGGGTTTGTTTTCACCCAAAATACACCACATGGAGAGGGCGAGTGAAGAACGTGATTTGGCGCTGCTATTTCACCTAGCAACAAGAAATACTATTTTCTGATTGGCTGATAGGTTGCTGATTCAAGCAGAGCAGTCTCTTTACTGTAGTGTATTGAGTTCACCAAGTGTCGCGGAATGCCATGCTGTTACTAGGTTCTCGACTGGAGCTCTCTCGTTGTCTCTGGGCTACATGTAAGTCAAGTTGAAATTTTGATTTCGGTGACCATCTCTCTCTCTCAGGACATTTGACGTGTGTCTGTGGGGAAAATCTCTCTCACTCTCTCTCTCTCTCTCTGATTTATTTGACCTGTGCCTGTGGACAAAATTACCTAGCAGAACTTACTGCTTTCTCATGCCTTTAAAATTTATTACCAAGATAGCCATCGTAGTCACCCATATTTTCTGCACAAGCCGACGATCAGACATGCTATAACACCACCTTGACTATAGACCTTGGTAGCGGCTAGGCAAGATGAAGACCTCTCTGACGTCATCGGATGACGTCACGGGCACCTAATTAACTCAGTGGCTGCGCAGACACAGACATTATTTTGTTTATTTCTAGAAAAGATAAACTGCCTATATATTTTTATTGATATTAATGAGGTTATATATACAAAATATACTGTTTAAAAACATTAAGTTTTTTGTTCACAAATCCTTTAATGCCAAGCTTTTTGTTAAAGCCAAGAAATGTGTTTTTCACACCCAAACTGTCTCATTCCTGGGCTTTATTGTTTCAAAGGGGTTGGTTCGTATGGATTCGGAAAAGGTGGCTGCGGTCAGGAATTGGCCTGCACCTCAGAGTGTTAAGGAGGTTCAACGCTTCCTGGGCTTTGCTAATTTTTATTGGAGCTTTATCCGCAATAATATATAATATCCGCGCAGTTGCTGCCCCCATAATTGTACTCACTAAGAAGAATACCTCCTCTGTGTTTTTTTGGTCTCCAGCAATTGATGCTGCCTTTCAGGAATCAAAGAAACATTTTAGCTCAAAGCCTATTCTGGTTTTGCCCGATTCCCTTCCTCCCATTTGTTGTGAAGGTAGATGCTTCGGAGGTGGGCATGGGTGCTATTTTGTCCCAGCGCCCTCATTGGGATAATAAGTTACACCCATGCGCATACTTCTCCTGGTCTTTGTCCGCCAGGAAACGCAATTGCAGCATTGGTGACTGGGAGTTATTGGCGGTCAAGCTGGTGCTTGAGGAGTGGCGCCACTGGTCGGAGGAAACTGAACACCCTTTTGTGTTGTGGACTGACCATAAAAACCTCCAGTAAATTCAGCAAACCTAGCAACGTAATTCCCGGCAGACTCGGTGGTTATTATTCTTTAATCACTTTTATTTTACACTGACCAATCTCCCGAGCTCTAAAAAAATTAAGCCTGACGCCCTGTCACGGATTTACGACCGCTCTGACCGCAATCCTACCACGGAACCAGTTATTCCGGCTGCTCAGGTTGTTGCACCCATTCAGTGGGAGATTGAGGCAGTGATTCAGGAGGCTTTAAAGACTGATCCTGGACCTGGGGGGGAGCCTCCTGGCTATTTGTTTGTTCCGCCTACAGTTAGGCCACAGGTCCTCCAGCGGGGACATTCTTCCCACTTGGCTGGACACCCGGGGGCCCATTGGACAAAGCAGTTCCTGGCCCAACATTTTTGTTGGCCTGGTATGATGAGAGACATTTAGGAATTTTTGCTGCTTGTGGCACATGCTCCAGGAACAAGACTTCCCACCTCCCTCACTCGGCTCTGCTGTGACCTTTGCCCGTTCCCAGGCGCCCTTGGACGCATATTGCGTTGGACTTCATAACAGGGCTGCCTGTGTCTGATGGCAACACAGTCATCCTAGTGGTGGTTGACCGTTTTTCTAAGGCTGCTCATTTTGTCGCGCTACCAAAGTTGCCTTCAGCACGGGAGACGGCCCTTCTTGTGGTTAACCATGTGTTCGGGCTGCATGGGCTTCCGCAAGATGTGGTCTCTGACTGAGGCCCTGAGTTTACGGCCAGATTCTGGCGGGCATTTTGAAAGCAGTTGGGGGTCACTGTGAGTCTCTCCTCTTGGTTTCACCAAGAGACTAACAGGCAGACTGAACATACTAATCAGTCTTTAGAAAACACTCTTCGATGTTTGGCGGCGGATGATCCATCCTCATGGAGTCGATTTTTAGCATGGGCCGAGTATGCCGATAACTCAGAGTAATTTCTCCCCGGGTCTTTCCTGTTTGAGGCTCAGGTGGGTTACCAACCCCCGCTGTTTCCTGAGACTGAGAATGATTCTGAGGTTCCCTCGGTCAACCATTTCATTCGTTGCTGTTGGTCGGTTTGGACTAGGGTCTGTTCTTCTCTCTTGCGCTCAGGGCTCAAACAAAAATCCGCCACTGAGAGAAGGAGTCATTTAGCCCCATCTTATCGGATTAGTCAGAGAGTTTGGCTGTCTACCCGGGAACCCCCTATGAAGGTTGAATCCCGAAAACTGGCGCCCCGGTATACTAGCCCATTCAAGACAGTGCGGAAGATCAATCCTGTCCGGTTCAGTTAAAGCTCCCGAGATCCCGAGGGGGAAGGAGAGCAGAAGGGAATTCTTGTTTCTTTCTTGCTTTCTTTTCTTTTTTTAATTCATTTTACCCTTTGTCTTTCATGATCATCTCCATTTCTCATCGTATCATTCCATTATTAACTGGAATTATCTTCACCTTTCACTGTATCAATGCCTGTTTATGTGTTGTTCTTGACTTAATGCTATTAAAATGTGTCTTTTTTATTTATGTATGTATTTTTTTTTCTCTCTCTCTCTCCCTCATCACTGCCTCCACATCTATACGTGTATGCACGGCACACACTCATACAGACCTTTTCTTTTTTTCTCTTTTTTTCTTCCTCTTTTTTTCCTATTTCTTTTCAGCATCATGTTCATCAGTAACCCTTATGCCGCATCCCTTTTGTGTCCAGAGTTTGTCCTTAATTATGTATCTGTTCTGTCCACTTACTGTGTTTTCTGCTTGTTTTTTTTTTTGTAATAAAAAAAAAGAAAAATGGCAGCACCTTGTGTACAGTATTTAATGTAATACACCATAAAGAAAAATGATCATTTTTAAAATTTGGTTTCATATCCTTGAATGCAATGGCTGCTTAAAGTCTGCAACGGATCGGCATCTCAAGACATTGGGTATCTTCCCCTGGTGATGCCCTACCAAGCCTGTCCTGCAGCCTTCAGTTCTTGCTTGTTTCTGAGACATTTTCCTTTTGTCACCTGCATGTTCTAACTGGATTCAGATCCAAACAAAACCAAACTGAATTCAGCTGAATAGATAAAAAAAATGATGTGACTGTCAAAAAAAAAAAAAAAAAAAAGCTCCCGAGATCTTTATGCATCCATCCATCTTTCCATGTCTCTTGGATTAAGCCAGTTAGGACTAGCGTCCTGGCACCTGCCAACACACTCCGGCTGCCTCCACGAATGGTTGAGGGGGGGCCGGTGTACACTGTGCGGCGCTTTCTTGCCGAGAGGTGTGTTAGTCGTGGGGTCCAGTTCCTCGTGGACTGGGAGGGATATAGCCCCAAGGAGTGCTGCTGGATCCCGTCGCAGGATATTCTGGATCCCACGCTAATTTCTGAGTTCTGCGCAAGGGGTTCCTTGGGGACTTCTGGAGCTGTCCCTAAGAGGTGGGGCCCTGTCATGGTCTGGAGGCTTTGAGAGCTTTCTTTGTTGCTCTCATCCGGGATGGTATTGTTTTGCTCTCAATCGGATTCCTGGGTCAGCCGGCATTAAATGTGGCATCGCCCAGATTCTATTTAAGCCCTAGTTTCGCCTCACTTCCCTTGCTAGAGTGTCAGTGTTATGTTTGCACTTTAGCCGGTAAGGTCTCTAGTAAGAGAGTGGTTGAGGGTTTAGCTGCATATTTGAGGAGAAGTTCTAGATAGCAAGGGAATCTTTCTGTTTTTTCCCTTTATTTTGGTCCTGTCGAGCTCGCCTTGCTTCCTTGCTTCGGACGACATCTAGGTCCATTGAAAGCGCGAGTCTTATTTGTGTGTCTCTCTCATCTGTGGTTCCCCCTTTTATTCTGGCTGCTGTGTTTGGTGTCTCAAACCCATCAGCCATCACACTATTAGAGAACGAAAAAATTCATTGCCGTTTGCCCAGATGATGACAGCATGATGAAAGTGAGAGGAAAAGACTGCGGGAGCATGAAACTTTCCTGTTATAACTGTGGCCAGAGGGTTCATACAGCTCTGGAGTGCACTTCTGCTGCTGGTGAGCGGGGACAGAGACAGTGGGGTAGTTTCTGCAAGAGTTCTATGCACAAGGACGCAAACTGCAGGTGGAGAAGGCGGGACAAGGTGAAGCAGGCGGTGGATGAGGAGAATTACATGTTCACTTTCAAGGTCTGTCAGGTGGATGGAGCCCTGCTCAGTGGAGTGAAGGAGAGAGGCCTCATGGTTGACACAGGGGCCACTTCACACATCGTCAGGGACATCGCTAAATTCAAGGACTTTGATGCAAGTTTTGAGCTACATAAGCATGTTTTGGAACTTGCTGATGGAGAGAGGACCAGCGGCATTGCGCTGAAGAAAGGTAATGCCATGGTTCGCCTGAGGGACAGTCAAGGTCGAGTATGGGCACAATGTTGATTGGGGTGCTGTACGTGCCATCTTTTCCACAGGACATCTTTTCGGTTAAGACAGCGACCACCCAAGGACAAGAACAAGCTTGTCCGTAAAAATGGTGTAACATTTGACATCCAGGTGCATGATAGACTATTCTATTCAAGCACTGTTACAGATGATGTTGACGAATGTCATGGGTGTTATGATCTTCAAACGTGGCATGAAATCTTACGTCACTGTAATTATGAGGATGTGTAAAAGTTGGAAAATGTCACAGAGGGGATGAAAATTAAAGGTAAAAATGAAAAGTATAACCTGAAATGTGAAGTGTGTACAACAGGTAAATTTGCTCAGAGCAGGAATAGAGATCCAAGAGAAAAAGCAAAAATTCCTCTTGAATTTGTACATACAGATTTGGCTGGACCTATAGAGCCAAAACCAAAAGATGGGTTCAGGTATATTTTAGTATTCACTGATGACTATTCAGGACCAGTGTTTTCATATTTCCTGAAAGCCAAGAGTGACACAGTTCATTGCTGATGTTGCACCACATGTTAAAATTAAATGCATTATATCTGACAATGGCACAGAGTTAACATCTTGTGAATTTCAGTCTCTACTCAGCAAAAATGTCATTAGTCATGAAACTTCAGCTCCCTATTCACCCCATGACAATAGGACTGCTGAGAGGAACTAGAGAACTTTGCTAGAAATGGCAAGTTGCATGTTAATTGAGAGTAGCCTATCAAAAGAGCTGCGGACATATGCAGTTCAGACTGCTGCAGTCATCCGCACCTGATGTTATAACAGACATGTTGGGCAGACTCCATATTACGTTGACAGGGAAGAAGCCAGATCTCTCAAGAATGAAAACATTTGGGTCAGTGTGCTATGCATACAAATGCAATAAGAAGAAGTTGGACTGTCGATATGAAAAAGGGAGTTTTGTTGGTGATTAGATATGCAGGGCTGTTCTTGTCTTCTATCCAGACTCAGGAAAGGTAACCAAAAACAGGTTGGTGAAGTTTATTGCAAAGAGCGTCAATGAGTGTCATACTCAGTCAGAAATCAGTATGTTTTGCATAGGGAGAGAATTGAAACTCGTTTACCACAAACTGGCATGACAAAATCAACTCCCCAGGGAAAATAAGCAGAAGCATGGGTGATCTAAACACCAGTACAGGTGAAGGGGAGAGTGGTAATAGTAGACGTTATCCAGTGAGGGAGAGGAGACCTCCTCAGTATGTACACTATGAGTGTGAGGTAAAATGTGATGACGACCATGTATTAACCAGTATTGATTATTGTTATAGAGTCGTATGTGATGTACCCCAAACACTGAGGAAGGCTATGAGCTCATCAGAGTCAGAACAGTGGACTAAGGCAATGTGGGAGGCGATGAATTCTTAGAGGGAAAATGGTACCTTTACCTTGACAACATTGCCAGAAGGCAAGCACGCAGTGGTGGGTAGATGAGTTTACACAGTCAGAAAGCCCAGTTGTGACAACATATAGAGTGGGGCAAAAAAAAAAAAGTATTTAGTCAGCCACTGATTTTGGAAGTTCTCCTACTTAGAAAGATGAGAGAGGCCTAAAATTCCATCAGAGGTACACTTCAACTGTGAGATAAAATTAGAAAAAAAAAATCTAGGAAATCACATTGTAGGATTTTTAAAGAATTTATTTGTAAATTATGGTGGAAAATAAGTATTTGGTCAATTACAAAAGTTCAACTCAATACTTTGTAGCATAACCTTTATTGGCAATGACAGAGGTCAAACCTTTCCTGTAAGTCTTCACCAGGTTTGCACACACTGTAGCTGGTATTTTGGCCCATTCCTCTATGCAGATCTCCTTTAGAGCAGTGATGTTTTGGGGCTGTCGCTGGGCAACACTGACTTTCAACTCCCTCCACAAATTGTCTATGGGCTTGAGGTCTGGAGACTGGCTAGGCCACTCCAGGACCTTGAAATGCTTTATATGGAGCCACTCCTTCGTTGCCCGAGCGGTGTGTTTGGGATCATTGTCATGCTGGAAGACCCAGCCACATTCCATCTTAAGTGCTTTCACTGATGGAAGGAGGTTATGGCTTAAAATCTCATGATACATGGCCTTCTTCACTCTTCCCTTAACACGGATCAGTCGTCCCGTCCCCTTTGCAGAAAAACAGCCCCAAAGCATGATGTTTCCACCCCCATGTTTCACAGTAGGTATTGTGTTCTTGGGATGTAACTCAGCATTCTTCTTCCTCCAAACATGACAAGTTGAGCTTTTACCAAAAAGTTCTATTTTCGTTTTATCTGACCTCATGATATTCTCCCCATCCTCAACTGGATCATCCACATACTCTCTGGCAAACTTCAGACGGGCCCGGACATGCACTGGCTTAAGCAGGGGGACACGCCTGGCGCTGCAGGATTTGAGTCCCTCTCGGTGTAGTGTGTTACTAATGGTAACCTTGGTTACTTTAGTCCCAGCTCTCTGCAGGTCATTCATCAGGTCCCTCTGAGTAGTTCTGGGATTTTTGCTCACCATTCTCATGATCCTTTTGACCCCCTGGGATGAGATCTTGCGTGGGGCCCCAGATCGAGGGAGATTATCAATGGTCTTGTATGTCTTTTATTTTCTTACAGTTGCTCCCACAGCTGATTTATTCACACCAACCTGCTTGCCTATTGTAAATTCACTCTTCCCAGCCTGGTGCAGGTCCACAATTTTCTTCCTAGTGTACTTCGACAGCTCTTTGATCTTGGCCACGGTTGAGTTTGGAGTCTGACTGTTTGAGGCTGTGGACAGGTGTCTTTAATACAGATAACAAGCTCAAACAGGTGCCATTAATACAGGTAAAGAGTGGAGGACAGAAGAGCTTCTTAAAGAGGAAGTTACAGGTCAGTGAGAGCCTACACTCCATCTGCAGTAGGTAGGTTAAGTCCTTCTACCCACTGCACGCTTTCGTACCATTTCATAATAATGGCCACTAGGTCACATGATCACAACCATCCAATTAACGCACTAATCTTGCCTTAATATTCAGAATCTATGACATCTTTTGTCATTGGCACCGGGCGACCCACGTGATCAAACATCGATGGTATTCGATGCGCGTCATCAACGTCCGATGTGGCCATATTGTTGACATCCCCACGAATATTCCAGACTAGACCCTATCGAGAGGCTTCTATCTCACATTCTTTAGCGATCGTATCAACCCTGGTTGGTCCAACATGGTTTGCTGTGTGGTTCACGGCTGTTCTAATAACAGCAAAAAAAAAAAAGAAACCGCGTTAGATTTCTTTGCAATACCCACTGTGAGGAAAAGAGAGGGGAGAGACAGAGAGGAGTTGACCCAGCGGAGGAGACACCCGTGGCTCGCTAGAATCAATAGGAGAGACTTCAGGCTACTCCTCATAGCAAAGTCTGTTTTTCTGATCATTTTACCTCAGGTAACGTTGGAGTTAGATAAGCCACTTTCCCCAGTAAAGTGTGAGCATAGCATTTAATCACTGGTAGTTAACGGTTTTATTAGTCAGAGATCATTTTGTCAGACAGTGAATGTTGCTTGATGCGATAAATGATGCGAGGTGCAGCTACCGGTGCCTGACATCGTTTTGGTAGGAGGCGACATCAAGACAGCTGATATGACAGTCGATATTATTGACTTACGAGATTCACGGTGAGCTAAGTTACTGTTGAATGAAGTAAATGGCTGCATCCAAAAGCGCCAAAATTAAATCCTCGTTTTGTAGCTACACTGGCAAAACGTCGGGTTTGGCCTCAGCATTAAGATTTTGTATTTGTGTCTTAAGACGCAATAAAATGCCCGGTTAGCACTCTCTTATTGTACAACAGAAATAGCCAGTTAAGACGACATAAAATTCCCAGTTAAGACACAAAAATACAAAATATTAATGCGGACACAGAGACCGACGTTCTGGACCAAACGCAAGTTTACAGAACGAGGATTTAATTCAGGCCCTTTGGGAGGCTGCCAATGTTTGCTTAGTTATGTGAAATAGTTAAACGTCTCCTTACGCCTTCAACTCCTGCGCCGTGTAGGCGTACACTGTGAGGATTGAATAGTGGCAAATATCGGGGTAATCCACGGCTGGCAGCAAAGATATATCTCGGCTAAATGCTGCTGATTCCAATTTATATGGATCGACGCCAATCAAACAAGTTTTCTCGTTATAGCGCGATAAGGATGCCATGACGGCTCGTTTAACTCATAATTTGCGCGCCATTGTAATTAGCTACATGGCCAACTAGCTAGCGAGCTTAAAGGCTACAGTTCGCTCACAATTGAATACTCACGAGCGAGCTGTTTTGCTAGAGACATCGATAACTATAATATTTTAGCTAGCATGCCAATGTTACGTTATTTAACATTCTAGAGTCGCTTTCACACCGGACGCAAACGTATTTCCTAGTCTTACATCGCACTGACATACCACGCAGAAGCATGAAAGCCCTTCGGCACAACGGCATATCCTTTTTTTGGGAGTATTTTCTGCCATGATCATCGCGGATTGTTTACGGTTTACATGTTGCTCCCGCTATTCCGTCTGCTGCTGGCGACGCATTTGTAAGCTCAGCGCTGATTGGTCCTCAGTCGTTGTCGACTTGCGGTTGAGACCTGGTGGCCATTATTATAAAAGAGTACGAAAGTGTGCAGCGGGTAGAAGGACTTAACCTACCCACTGCAGATGGAGTGTAGTGAGAGCCAGAAATCTTGCTTGTTTGTGGGTGAACAAATACTTATTTTCCACTATCATTTACAAATGAATTCTTGAAAAATCCTACAGTTTGATTTCCTGGATTTTTTTTTTCTTCTCATTTTGTCTCTCATAGTTGAAGTGTATCTCTCATGAAAATTACAGATCTCTTTCATCTTTCAAGTAGGAGAACTTGAAAAATCAGAGGCTGACTAAATAATTTTTTGCCCGACTGTAAAGCTAGGTATATGGCAAAAGGTTAGTGTCAAGTTGGTGGGATTAATTATAAGGAGACCTTTCCGCCAACTGCTGACATGACATAAGTATGTAGCTTAAGCCCTTTCTGCAGATGTAGACGCTAGCATCTATAGACCTGCAAATTTAAGCACTTAGTTACAGTACTCGACCACGGGATGGCACCCCCTTATCAGCTACTGAATTTTCACAAGCAGGCAGAGCTGAAACGCGATTTAGAGTATGGAGAACTTCCCTCCAATCCTTGTTTTTCAGGAGTTGCATGAATTAAACTCCTCATCTAAGCCTGATGTGCAAACTGGTCAATATCCTTGCCCATAGTATCGATCCAGTAGTTAAAAAAAATTTTCACTTGAGACAGAAAAAAACTTTTAAAAACCATTTTAGCTACAGTGAGCCAACAGTATTCCAATTAGTGGTTAAAAAAATACGTTTTTTGCAGCAAAAAATCCAACATTGTATTGATTCTCTCACATTCTACTGTCAATTACAGTCATCACACACAAAATATGCGTAGTTCCCTCCCATGGATTAACGCGTAGATTCCTCCATTGACAAATTCAGCGCTCCCTTCTATCGACCCAAGTACTGGTGTCGATAGCCAGCCACTCAATTATATACTCAAATTCATCTGCATAACTCTACAGTTATAGTTCACGCCCTCATGAAGCTTCCCCGGTAACGATGTATTGGTAGACTCGTTTCTTATCCAATTCCCGAGTGTTTAAACTTTCCTCAATAACTGAAATACATTGATCAGACAATAAGAATTGGATACAAAGCTAAGCGTAAAAGTAAGGTTGGTTGCATTCTTCGAATGCTGGCCACGGTTGCGCAGCTGAAAATGATGCGATATCAGAGAAACAAAGACACTCGAAACCGGCCTGCAGTGTTCAGTTTCATTTACGAGATAAATGTTGCTGGATGCGGTCAATGGGAATTATTCCGAATGAAACAGAGAGGGTTCCTTCTACCCGATACATCGGTCTCTGGAGGAGGGCATCAATGAAGAAAACAGGTTATACTTCTACTCTGTTTGCATTTTGCTCGATATGGCATTTTGCTGTAGAATTCATACCGCGTTTAAAGACATCGAAAGCTGAGGTTTTCGTTTCTCCAAATCCATGCAGCCCACGCACGTCGGTAGATCCCTCGGTGCGTTCATTACACCATTCAGTAGAATATGGAGGCAAATGTCGTTTGATTTTTCCTGAAAGTGAAATTTCTGTTCTGTTAAAATAAGGTAAATTTTAGAATTCAGATATTACTGAGTTAGTGAGTTTTTACCCTTATAAAGGTGTAAGGTTATGAGCTCGGATGTGAGAGCGGTTAGCTTTTCATTGCATCGTGAATGTTATAACGTTAGCTGTTTAATCAGCGCTTTATTTAATGCTTGGGGTACTTCGAAGAAAAATGGACAATATTGTGAACTTTATTATGGAGAAAAGGCATGTTTTGTGTTTGGAGAGGTTATTGGTGACCAATGATGTTCAACTGCACTTATATTGATACATTTGTGCTAAACTCAACCAGAAAATCATTAGTTCATGCTGAATTTCATGCCCCAAAAGTTAAATTGTGTTAAATACACCAATACGATGGGAGTCTAAATGCTTTCAGTGTCTAGACTCAACTGAGCCAAAGTTTTTCTGTCTGTAAAGCAGCAATCTTGAATTATAAAGCCTTAAATCAGGTAACACCTAAATAGCCAGATTTGGCTTCTGCACAAAGGGGTTAATGCAACTTGCAGCTCAATATGATTTAGAACTGCATCAAATTGATGTAAAAACTACATATTTGCATGCCCCTATTGATTGTGAGCTATACATGGAACAGCCAGAAGGATTTGAGGTTAAGTCGGAGACAGGTGAGAAACTAGTCTGTAAGATAAATAAATCACTTTATGCTTTGAAAGAGTCACGATGGAATTAGAATAAAATGCTTCATGATTCCTAAGCCAAAATGGTTCTATCCAAAATCCAGCTGATCGCTTTGTTTACAGTAAACAAACTGAAAATGAGAAAATAATATTGATTATTTGGGTTGATGATCTTATTATTACCGCGAGTGATAGTCAAAGGCCCCGAAGTATGATAGAAGTGTTGAGTGAACAATTCAAAATGAAAGACCTTGGTAAACTTAAACACTTGCTCGGCATTGATTTTGCACAGCGGAAAGGTGAAATAAAAATGAACCAAAAAAGGAACATTACAAAGATATTGGAGAGGTATGACATGACTCATTGCAAATTTAGATCAACCCCATGTGAAAGCAAATTGAAATTTGACAATGAAGTCAACCTGCTGATCCAAAAAGGTATTGGGAAATGGTTGGCAGTTTGATCCATGTAATGATGTGTACTAGACCAGATTTAAGCTTTATTGTCAGTGAGCTTTCTCAACACTCATTGGAACCAAAAGAACTACATTGGGTAGTAGCAAAGCATGTGTCGTCAAAGGGGTAAACATGTTGACATCATGTTTAATTTTGTTCGATCTGCCCTTTGTGATGGGAAAATAACTATTGAATATTGTCCAACAACAGACATGGTGGCCGATATGTTTTATATATATGTTGACATAAGAAGCCATATCTTCGGTTCTAATTCTCGTAGAGACTTCAAGCCAAGTGCATATTGTTCATAAACAAAAGGTCTATCTTACTTGACCTAGGTCAAAGGTCAAGGTCACACAAAAGGTCGAAAACACATAAGAAGCCATATCTTCGATTCTAATGGTTGTAGAGACTAAGAGCATTTCGTTCATAAATTAAAGATCTATGTTGCTTGACCTAGGTACTGCACTATTTTGATGAATCTACATCAAAGTTCAAGGTCACAAAAATGTCAAAAACACATAAGTGGCCATAGCTTCGCTTCTAAGCGGTGCACACTTCAAACCAAATGCATAATTTGCTGATAAACTCAGCAAATTACCTCACTCACTTATAAACTCAGCGTTACCTCACCTAAGCACTGCACTATTTTGGTAAATCTGTGTCAAAGGTCAAGGTCACCTAAACAGCGCTCTTTTTGGTTTATTTTTGGTCTGTCTCTCTGTCTGTTTGTGTGCACTCTACAGGCCACAATTTTCACATTATCCTCACCAAACTTGGTGACAACATTGAATAGCCTTGTGGCTGGAGACTGGTATCTTTTCGATGCTAAAGGTCAAAGGTCAAGGTCAAGCCCACCTGAAAGGTCCGAACCACATTTTGGTTCATAACTTCACTACGATTACAGCTAGAGACTTGAAACCAACTCCATTTCATTCATTCTGATTCAGAGATCTGTGCATGATTCCGGCAAGTCATCATTCTATGAATGACCTTTCATTTTTTTGAAAGGGGACCTATTATGCTGATCCTTCTTTTAATACATATTCGTAATGTTATAATGTTGGTTGTCCATACTCACCCTCTGTAAAGTTTCTAAACATAAGATACAGAGGTTTTGCCGTAATCCAAGAATGTGATTCTGTGAACGTGATTTCCTCTCTGAACAGCTCCTCTCGAGATCTTCGCGAGATCAGGGCAAAACCTGACATCAGGTTATGCCATCCAATTAGTACAGACTTAACAAAAAAGCCAATCACGGTGCTGGACCTGCCCACACCAAAAACTATTCAAGCAGAAATGAACAACCGCGAATCATACTATGCCTAAGTAGCATCTACACTTCCAGAAATACAAAAGAAGAACCACAGATCATTTGAGGTGCAGTTTTGTCAGTATCTCTCCCAAAGATACTCGTCTGTTTACTTTTGGACGCAGAGAAAAGCACCTATTTCTCTTCCAAAAGACGATGCCTTCAGAAATCAGTGGGTAGCTTTTTTGTTTGCTGGCAGCGAGCAGCCACGGCCAAAGGGAACAGCAATATACGTGCATTGCAACTTGCACCATCTCAATCTCGTGCTCTGCACTGCGTCGGAGTCATCAACCGGCGTGTCATCTTTTTTCGACCTTTTGAATAGTCTGCACCATTTCATGACTGGTAGTAGCCGGCACGTCAGATTTTTGGAGATCCAGAAGCAACTGCACCCGGACAGACCGTGCCGCGAGCTGGAGCGATCTGCGGACACAAGGTGGAGCTCAAAGTCAGGCTCAGTGAAAAAAGTTTTAACCATGCTTGATGCCATCCTGGAAACATTCGCTGAATTTGCAGTGAGTACAGGTCAAACACGAGTTGATGTTCGGTGTCTTCTACAGCAAACGCAAATAAAAAGATTTGTGTTCTTGCTCGTCACCTTTTCCAAGTTATTTGAAGCCAGTGATTTTACTACCAAGGGCTTGCAGTCCCCCCTTAATGTATCGATCACAGACTGCATTGATCTGATTGAAGGACTTAAAACTCGTTTTCGTGCTTTCAGAGATGATTCTACCGAGTTTGACAAAGTGATTAAGTTAACTGAGGAATTAATGGCCAGATATGAAATCCAAAACTGGGATATCACCAGCTGAAGAAAAAGATAACTACCACTAAGCCTGGGTGAGTCGCATGTTGAATCAACACTCGGGAAATCAACGTGTGTAAGGAGCAACTCTGACCTACGGGCATTATGGAACGAAATATTGGACAGACAACTTGCTGAGCTGGACAGTTGTTTTCAGAATGTCTCGTATGGGATCATGCAGGCCTCCGCTGCCTTTCTGCCATGATCGGACTTGTTTGGTCTTGTGACAGCAATAAAGACACCCAGCGCACACTATGGGCTTTTGGTGGAGGATGCAGAACTGACTGTTTTTTTTCCCAGCTGCTTAACCGAAAGGTAAATGAGGGTCACACCTACCCATCCCTCATTGAGGTTCTTGACAGCTGTCCCAAGGATATATTTCCGAAGGTAAATACTCTCCTTAGAGCCATCATCACTCTGTCCATCACCAGTTGCACAGTTGAAAGACTTTTCTCCACTGTCAACCGAATAAAGACAAGCAAAAGAGCATCAATGCTCACAGGCCGTCTGAACAACTTGTCCCTTCTGTCATTCGAAAGAGAACTGACCGAATCTTTGGATTATAATGACATTTCTCTTTTCAACACCAAGTCATATTACATACAGAATTGTTCATAAGTTAAGAAATTGCCATTCGTGTCCATCAAGTCAACTATAGACCATATATTCCTCTCATACCAATCTTCAAAAAATAAGCATTTACAGTGGCTCCAATAAGTATTTGTAAACTACTCTACTTCATGGAGCCGGTTACGGATGGCCTGGGCACAAACATGGCTTCCAGTTGCTTCCTCAATTTTGGTGGCAAGACTGGAGGCCGAGGACTGTCTCTCCCTCTGTACCAGCAGGGAGATGTACCGGTCAGCGCGCTGGCTGGTCTTCCTGGGACGTCCATTACTGGCTGCATTGGCTATGCGTTCAGACTGTTTGTACTTCTTGATGATGTACTGCATGGTCGTGTGGCGTAACAATAGCCGAGTTCCAATTTTTCTGGTGCTTTGGCCTTCTTTATGTAGCTGAATGATTTGCTTCCGCATTCGATGGGGTATCTCGCCTGTCTTAGCATATATCACAGGAATACACTATGGGCATGGTCAGGCCATTTACATAGGCCAGTCTGTGTACAGCGGGAGTGTCCAGTATGGTCACGCTTGACCAAATCAGACCAAGTGAGTCAACCATGTCCTGTAAACATCTTGAGTCAATTTTAGGTGAGTATTTTAAGTTTTGTGACTCACTAATGGAACTGTACAGATACTTATTGGGTCAGATAATCGCCTTTCTGACAAAATATTCCATTTTTGACATTAAATATTTGTTTAAAACATATTGATTATCAAATATTTTAATCACTTTTACACACAATAGCAAGCATTTAGCCGAATATACAAAAGCTGTTATGTAGTCTAATTTTCAGGTAGTGTACAAATACTTATTGGAGCCACTGTAGAAGTGTTTTAGGGATAGGTGAAAACGGTGATTGTATAGCTTTCCTTGACAGAAACTAAACTTTGAGAGTGAGCTGTTACCGTTACCGACTTCATTACTCACAATATTTACCCATTGAATGATGCTGGACCACTGTTAGAAAGTACAAACAAATGTTTCAGGATCCAGTCAGTGAAAGAACAACAATTTTCATGCATGTGACCTCTGATATTCATTATAAGCTCAGAAATTCAGAAATTAGTTATTTTCATCAGTATCATGTATTGCCTTCCTTTTGCCCAGACTTGTTGATCAAAATTTTGATTCAACAGGAGGTCAGCAACACAAACATCATTTATGATACCAATTTTCAATTGCTTTGTTGTTTTGAGTATAATAAATTTAGTAGATTATCAGAAAATTCCGTTACCATTTTGTAATTCAGTTACTGCTGTCTCTTTCTCATAAATGGCATCCTACAAAATATCTGTGAATATACCAGTCAATATAGACTTACCATGGCCTGGTCAACATCTTAGGCCACCAATTTAAGCTTAAACCTACTGGCTTTAAGTGCCAGATTTCAATGAAATATCTGTCAAAGTAAAGGCAAAAATAATGGCATTTTTTCTGCCGTCATTCCGTTACCGACACTTTCATCTTCGTATAGCCTTCTACAAAATAAATTACCCCAAACTTTGCGTTATACAGCTCAGCAGGCATGCCAGTGGAACTGGTAAAAGCACAGGCAAGTAGCTTCTGCATTAAAGTTATAGATGGCAGGTAAAAATGACACGAAAATTACTCTTGATCGTAATTTTGTTACCGTGGAATTGCCCAACCGGCCATGGAACAGCTGAGTGGCCAATTGTCCCATTGAACCATGAACATGATTTGGATGTAAATTCCCCATCACAGCTGAAAGTCTGCCCTTTGATCTCATATTCATAAAGTAATTTTAGCTCCAATGTGCTGAGGTATGGGTGCAAGAACAATGATTTTCTCGCCATCCAAATAAATATGGATTTCATTATCAAATTGACCGGTATTTTTTAAGTTTTTCTTTTGTGCATCACCTTCAATCCCAAGGCCCCCTTTATACACCAAACCATTTTTAGAGTAATCCATAAAAAATGAACCGACTCCCAACTTGTAGGTCCATGCTTGTTTTTTAGAGCTGTTTCACATAGGCGGATGCAAGATGGTTGAAATTCGTGCTCTTGAACGTCTGCAAAACGTCGTAAAAACTTGGTACTACCACGTTCATCTGTGAAAAGACAAGGCAGTAGAGGCTCACAACCGCCACTCACATGGTGTACAATAGACTGTTGCTAACGACGCGCGACATGACACATGAGCAGTGGAACTGTACCTTGGAGAAATTGAAGAAGGCAACCTAATCCAGTGAGTCCCATCTTCCTCCACATCACCTGGGTACATGTGCACCATTAACTGGGGGAAGAAATGGCACCAGGATGCACTTTGGGAAGAAGACTCGCTGGTGCGAGGACTGTAATGCTGGAATATTCTGCATAGCATCCTCGATCCAGGAATTTTTGGCAGCATGACAAGGACTTACATTATGTCTCGAAGGTTGTTTAAATTTTGTGGCTAACCAGTGTATAATGGGCTACTAATTTTGGCCCAGATTGTCCAATTTGCTCGATATGCCCGATATTGGTACCAAACCCTCGATTTGCTTGATTTACAGTATCTCTTACCAGGAATATATTGTCAGGCAGTAATCTCACCTTAACTTTGACTAATAAGCTATCAAACAAATGATTTGCCAAATGATCAAGCAATGATAATGACAAAGGAAAATTACTCTACAATGAAATTTTTAGAGTGACTGTAATCTGTAAAACTTTGCTAATTATAAAACCTTGAATCTGAACTTTTTCAGAATTCCATCTCTTTTAAATGCAGTATATTTTGAGCAAGGAATGAGCCATCCTGTGAAGGAGTGTTTGTTCAGGCAGATGTAATGCATTAGTATTTCACCAATGCATCTACCTTTCGCCCCATTGGCTGGGTTTCTGCCCCACCTGTGACTGATGTCAGTCTGTACTGATGTTCATGAGAGAGAATACTAGGGATGAGCGAATACGCCACTATCTGTATCTGTATCTGTATCTGTTCAACCATCTAAATTATCTGTATCTGTATCTGTACTCGGAGTGGGCGGCGCCTAACCCGGAAGTGGGCGTGGTTTAACCCCGTGGCCTAACCCGGAAACGGGCGGAAATGGGTGTGGCTTAAATTGGTACATTCTTTGAAGTCTGCAATTGATATGGATTCATCACAAGTTGCTATATTTATTTTTTTGAAAACTATTTACAGAACAGCCTCAAAATTGAGATTCAAATCAATGTTTTTGATCACAAAAGTAAGAGAACTTTAAGAACTCAGAACATGAATATTCTTAAGTGTATGAATGAATAACAGAACAGCCTCAGAATTGAGATTCAATTTAGTAGGACATTATGAACTACTAAGTATACATGAACAAGAGTTGTCATGCTCAACACAACTTTCTTTTGAAATTTTTTTTTCTTTTAAAATTTTATGATCAAACTGGTTTTTTCATTTATTTGTGTATTTTCACTACCTAACGTTCTTGGCATTTTTTTTCCACACAAAGTTAAACAATGTTGATTAAGGTGTGTGTGTGTGTGTGTGTGTGTGTGTGTGAGCTTGTGTGTGTGACTGAGTGACTGTGAGAGAGGGAGAGAGAGAGAGAGTGTGTGTGTGCGCGTGTGTGCACTATGTAACAGTTAAAATATCTACTGTATTCAAAGCCTAGAAAAACCCTATTTACAGTATATAAAGCTAAATTTGTAATATACAATATTATATTTATTTTTATGAACTGCAGAGAGAAAGTGTCAGATACTGCATGCAGCCACATACAATAAAAATATTAATATAGGCTACTTTGTGTGTTCAGCTATATGTGCGTAAGTGGTCTGTAAGACAGTTAATTTTTTAATGATCTGTGTGAACTCGGTGATTCGTGCAAACATCCAGTGATGACAAACAGGGAAATAATATGTCTTGTTCACTTTATTATTCTCAAAAGCACCGCGTTCAGTACGAGCAAAGTTTTCCTACTGACTTTATATCACCAGCCAAACTAAGAGCAAGCAATCATATGAAAAAAAAAAAAACCCGACCGGAGTGCAGGCAGTGACCGACGCGACGCGAGCCGTTTTCAGCTCTGTCTTGTCAGATGCGCCGCGAACGTTACGAAAAAAAATTCACCAAGTAACTTTAAATATCATACAACCGAAATAGAGGCGAGCTGAAGAAAACCTAGGAGTATTGAAGAGAGCAACGTGAGCTAGAGTCAAGCCAAGCACAGAGAGATCAGTTCCTGTCTGTGTGTGTGCGAGAGTGGGGTACAGGTCTGGCTGCAGAGACGACAGTCTGTGCAGGGAGGGGCGGCGCTGTGTGTGACTGGCCAATCACAGAGCGTGAAGACAGTCAGTTAAGATTTTTCTTTCAGCACGAGCACGGATATTGACGAGTTTTACTCGTATCATGCTCGTACTCGTGAAAAATGCTTTATCCGTACCGGATACTCGTCTGAAACGAGTATCCGGCTCAACCCTAGAGAATACCCTCCATTTGACTTATTCACATTTTTTACAGGCTACTTGGAAGGTAGCTCAAGTCAAGATTTATTTCATCAATCTAATCTATCTATATATCATCTACATAGAAAACTTTCAATTACCCGGAGGCGTTTGGGTTCTGCGTCACGGAAACGAGGCCACGCATGAGGTCACCACCCGTTTCCATCTAGGTCAGCGGTGGGCAACAAGGGCCCTATGTGATGGGTACTGGCAGTGGACGCCAAGAGCAGCGGCCTCAAATAAAAGGCAACACTCATAGAGTGCTGAGAGACTAAAAGCAGATAAAAATAACGATGCTTGCGCTACCAACGGACCTGCCATCGTCCGTGGTAGGAAACAGGCGAGCTCGAGGAAAGACAAAAAAAAAGGGAAATAAACCAAATAACTAAATAATGCAATTCCTGATAAGCAACTAAGTTCCCTACAATAATCTCTCAAGAGAACCTTACCGCCTAAAGCGCCAAAGAAGGACTGACACTCTAGTAACGGGAGCGAGGCGAAATAGGAGCTTAAATAGAGTCTGGGCCACGCCCCCAATCAATGCCAGCTGGCCCAGGAATCCGATAGGGAGCAAACGATGTCGTCCCGGTCGAGAGCAACAAACAGCTCTCAAAGCTCCCAAACCATGACAGGACCCCCCCCCTCTAAGGGACAGCTCCATAAGTCCCCAAGGAATCCCGCACATGAAACTCCGAAATAAGCGAGGGATCCAGAATATCCCGCGAAGGGACCCAGCACCGCTCCTCGGGACCATATCCCTCCAAATCTACAAGGAACTGGACCCCGCGACCTACGCGCCTCTCGGCCAGAGTGCGGTGCACGGTATAAACCGGCGCGCCCTCAACCATTCGAGGCGGGGCCGTGTCGGCGGGTGCCAGAACGCTAGTGCTAACCGGCTTAATCCGCCAGACGTGGAATGACGGATGTATGCGTAAAGATCTCGGGAGCTTCAACTGGACCGTAACCGGATTGATCTTCCGCTCAATCTTGAACGGGCCGATATAGCGGGGCGCCAGTTTTCGGGATTCTACCTTCAAAGGGAGGTCCCAGGTGGACAGCCAAACTCTCTGCCCAACCCGATATGACGGGGCCGAATGACGCCTTCTATCAGCGAAGGATTTTTGTTTGCGCCCCGAGCACAACAGTGAAGAACGGACCTTAGTCTAAACCGACCAACAGCGCTGAATGAACTGGTTGACTGAGGGAATCACGGAATCGTTCTCAGTCTCTGGAAATAGTGGGGGTTGGTAACCGACTTGGGCCTCAAACGGGGAAAGCCCCGTGGAGGTATTACACAGCGAGTTGTGAGAATACTTAGCCCAAGCCAACTCCACAATGAGGGATTATCCGCCACCAAACATTGGAGAGTGTTTTCGAGAAACTGATTAGTCCGTTCTGTCTGCCCGTTGGTCTCTGGGTGAAACCCCGAAGAGAGACTCACTGTGGCCCCCAGCTGCTTACAAAATGCCTGCCAAAATATAGCCGTGAACTGCGGGCCTCGGTACACAACATCTTGCGGAAGCTCATGCAACCGAAACACATTGTTGACCACAAGATGCGCTGCCCCCCCGTGCTGAAGGCAGTTTGGATAGCACACCAAAATGACCGTGTTGCCGTCAGATACAGGCAGCCCCATAACAAAATCTAACGTGATATGCGACTAAGGGCACCTGGGAACGGGCAAAGGTCGCAGCAAACCAGCGGGAGGGAGATGGGAAGTCTTACTCCTGGAAAAGACGCCGCAGGCAGCAACAAACTCCCGAATGTCATCATCTCCGGCCACCAAAAACGTTGGGCCAGGAACTGCTTGGTTCGATGGGTGCATTGCCAGGCGGGAAGAGTGTCCCCACTGGAGGACCTGTGGCCTAACTCTATGCGGGACAAATAAACAGCCAGGAGGCTCCCCCCAGGACCGGGATCAGACTCCTGAACCACCGCCTCAACCTCCCTCTAAATGGGTGCCACGATCTGTGCAGTAGGAATAACAGGCTGTAGGGTGGGATTGCGATCAGTGCAATCATACATTCGTGACAGGGCGTCAGGTTTATTATTTTTAGAGCCTAGGCGATAGGTGAGCGTGAAATCAAAGCGATCAAAAAATAATGAACATCGCACCTGCTGGAAATTACACCGCTTGGTTTGCTGAATATATTGGAGGTTTTTATGGTTGGTCCAAACCACGAAAGGGTGCTCAGCTCCCTCCAACCAATGCCGCCACTCTTCGAGGGCCAGCTTGACCGCTAATATCTCCCGGTCACCAATACTATAATTGCGTTCCACAGAGGACAAAGACCGGGAGAAGTACGCGCATGGGTGAAGCTTTTTATCCCAACGAGGGCGCTGGGACAGAATAGCACCCACGCCCACCTCTGAAGCATCTACCTCCACAACAAATGGGAGGGAGTAGTCGGGCAAAATCAAAATAGGCTCCGAGCTAAAACGTTTTTTTAATTCCAGAAGGGCAGCATCAGCTGCAGGAGACTAAAAAAACGTGGAGGAGGTTTTCTTCTTAGTGAGCGCAATAATGGGTGCAGCAACCACACTAAAATTACAAATAAACCTCCTATAAAAATTTGCAAAGCCCAGAAAGCATTGAACCTCTTTCACACTCTGCAGTGCAGGCTAATTCCTGATCGCAGCCACCTAGTCCGGGTCCATCCGCACCGACCCCTTAGAAACAATGAAGCCCAAGAATGAGACAGTTTGGGCATGGGAAACACATTTTTCGGCTTTAACGAAAAGTTTGGCATTGAGCAGGGCTTCCAGTACACGTCTGACGTGTTGTTTGCGCTCCGACAGTGTTGAAGAAAAAATCTAAATGTCGTCAAGATAAACAAAGACGAATTTCTCCAACATCTCTCGGAGCACGTCATTGACGAATGCCTGAAACACAGAGGGGGCGTTAACCAGCCGAAACGGAAAGACCCGATATTCGTAGTACCGGTCAGGAGTGTTAAAAGCCGTTTTCCATTCGTCCCTCTCCCAAATGCGAGTCAGATTATACGCATTACGAAGATCTAGTTTCGTAAAATATGACGCCTCCTGCTGACGTTCAAACACGGAATTCATTAACGGAAGGGGGTATCGGTTTGTTAATGGTGATTTTATTCAAACCCCTATAATCAATACAGGGTCTCAGACCGCCGTCCTTTTTCCCCATGAAAAAGAATCCCGGTCCGGCAGGGGACGTGGACGGCTGAATAAAACCATTGGCCTCCTGAATATACTCTTGCGTAGCCCTACGCTCAGATCCTGACAGCGAATACAGCAAACACCTAGGCGGAGTTGACCCAGGATTAAGAATGATTTTGCAGTCATATGGACGATGCGGGGGTAACGTAGAGGCTCGTTGTTTACTAAACACCTCAGCTCGATCAGCGTAATCCTTAGGAACATTCGGAGGCAAGTCAAAGGTCAGGGTGTCCCCAAATTCCTTACCCTGCTCAGAATCTAATGACTCTGTGACTGATTCCGAATCGCTAGAATCCTCTAAAAAATAATCGTCCTCTGGCTTTTGCCAGTCAAACAAATGATCCCATTCCAATCGCTCCTCTGCCCCCTTTTCTAGTCTAGGAGGGTATGGTGGGATAGCCTCCTCACACTCGCTCCAGGCATCAGCCTGCCCCGTGGCTTGATGTCTGGGAAAACAAGTTTAATTATCTCTACAATGAGAGCTGCAATTGGTGCCCCAGTGGACGGCAAGGTTGTTCTGTTTCCCCCAGCTGATGCATGGTTGGTGTTCTCGTAACCAAGAATGCCCGAAAACAATAGGAAAAGCAGGGGAACTGATAATTAAAAGCCGAACCCCCTCCGAGTGGCCACCAAATGAGATTAAAGTATTTAACGGTTCAGACACTTCGGTTATCACTCCCGATCCAAGCGGGCGACCGTCCAAAGTTCTGACCGAGCGTGACTGTGGAAGCGTAACAGTGGGAACGGAGTGCTTCCTAGCCCACCCAATATCCATGAAACAATCTACTGCGCCCGAATCTACGAACCCTTTAATACTAAATCTCTTACACCCCTCAGTCAGTTCAACAGAGATTAATGTGCGGAAGGGAAATTGCCCCTCTATTGCCCCCACGTAGCAGGAGGGGTTTTCCATTTTCCCTGACGCTTAGGACAATGTGGACGGATATGACCCGGCTTATTACAATTAAAGCAGATTATTCCTCTGCTAGAGGGTTTATTAGTCCGACTGTCAAACGAACTGTCAATTTGCATGGGCTCGGCCGGAGTACAACTTTCAGTGAGTGGAATAGGAGCCGAACACTCGCCACTAGCAACTTTAGCCCCATTATCAGCTAGCGGCAAGCTGTTTAGCTTCTCCCAGTTGCGTTCGCGTATGCGGTAGTCAATTCACACAGCTGTACGTACTAAAGAGTCTAAAGTCGAACAGAGTTCTATAATAGCTAACGCGTCCTTTATTTCCTTAGTAAGGGCATGGCTAAATACAGTCATTAGAGGTACCTCCGGCCAGCCTGTCTCTGTGGCCAGAGAGCGAAAAGCAATAGAAAATTCAGCTGCGCCTTCTTTACCCTGTTTAAGGTGGATTAAACACGTGGCTGCGTCTTGACCACAAATATCTTGATCGAAAACAGACACCATCTCTCTAACAAGGGTCTCTACAGAATTTACGACCGGTGAATTAGATCTGATTAGTGGGCCGACCCAATGGAGCGCTGTGCCAGCCAACAGGGATAATATAAATGCAACCCAAGAATCCTCAGTAACAAAACGTGACAGTTGAGCCTTAAATATCTCACATTGGGCAATAAAATCCTTACACTTTCCGGCCTCGCCACTCTTTCTTTGGGCAGTTGTAACTTAAGTTCTCTGGGAGGATATATGGATGGTGCTTCTGCAACTTTTTGTGAAGTTTGTGACGTTAGAGATTTAATACTCTCAGACAAGCCTAACAGAACGCTCTGCAGATTGTGAAGAGCGGTATCTTGTAGGTGTAGTCTCTCAACAAGTTCAGATCGTTGATTTCAAACATCTGAAAGTGATTTAGCGAACCCAGCTAAAATCTTTTGTTGGCTGTCGATAACCCTCTTAATTTCAGCCACCGCTGGCGTCTCCATGTTGGCTAGAGTGTACTGTGATGGGTACTGGCAGTGGACGCCAAGAGCAGCAGCCAGAAATAAAAGTCAATTCTCACAGAGTGCTGAGAGACTAAATTCAGATAAAAATAACGAGGCTCGCGCTACCAACGGACCTGCCGTCGTCTGTGGTAGCAAACAGGCGAGCTCCAGGCAAGACAAAAGAAAAGGAAAATAAACCAAAGACTCCCTTACTAACTAACACAATTCCTGATCAGCAACTAAGTTCCTTACAATAATCTCTCGAGAGAACCTTACCGGCTAAAGCGTCAAAGAAGGACTGACACTCTAGCAACGGGAGCGAGGCGAAATAGGAGCTTAAATAGAGTCTAGGCCACACCCCCAATCAATGCCAGCTGGCCCACGAATCCGATAGGGAGCAAACAATATCGACCCGGTCGAGAGCAACAAACAGCTCTCAAAGCTCCCAAACCATGACACCGTATCTGTCCCTGGTTTTCACACCAACCTCTGGCCTTAAATTACTTAATTATCTGAATTAGCTAATATATTTCTGGAATCTGACATTTCAGGCATATTTCTTTAAATTATCATGAATGGCCAACAAAGGCTGCTCATCTCCCAGCATAAAACATTTTTCTTTGATCTAATCTTTGCACAAACCTATATTAGTGTGTGTAATCAATTTACTGAATTAGAAAGGGTTATTGATAGAAATAAACACTCGCATACACACCAGCCCTCCAGGACTGGAATTGCCCACCCCTGATCGAGGTCAATGGTAGCCCAAGTGAAAGCCTATTTGGCCTCTAGTTTTTTTCAAGTTTTCTCTCTGTCCTCACCCCATCATCTTCATTTCTTTTCCTTGTCTTTTCAATGGCTGCACCCATGAGCTTGAAATCAAAGAAAGACAGTGAAAGCATTTTAAAAAGATTGACGATTGGAATAAGTCTGTAATGTCTAATCCCTTTGAGCCCTGAGGCCTATGTTATTGTTGTTCCACACCTCCTATTTGTGGGTTTGTTTGTTTTTTTTCTTTTCTTTTGTGGAACCAGTTATGCATAGCGCGTGCTTGTATGTTTGTACGGATATTTTGGGCACTTGTGCCAACCTGGCTGTGACCTTTATATCGTAGTAAACTATTAATTCTTTTTCAATTAAAAAAAATTGCTGTTTATCTGGAGTTACAGTATTCATCATTGTTTGGCATCATCAATACATCTGTGGTGGCTTTGTGCACTAATGATCTCCACTTATGTATGACAAGGTAGACAATAATGTCTACACTGTAATTGCAATGTACTGTAATGATGCAAATCACTCACCACCCTAAGCAAAAATTCAGCACCACCCACTGTCAAACCTGTATTTAATATTCTCTGATGCTCACATTTCATTCTGACCCCTACCAAACACACACACATACACACACATACACATGCATGCACACACATAGCAATCGCAATATTTATCCTGTTTGGTGGAAGTAAGTATTTTTCACCTTTTTAATAAAAAACAGGCTGAAAGTACCATTCATCCACGTGTGACAGCTTCATGTGGCAAAAGTAAAACAGTAAATTGACACCAGCAAACTGTCAAAGTAGGTCAGCTTAGAACCTTAATTTCCCTTTATCCAATACAGACATCCCAAAATACTGTAATGTCCAAAAATATTTGGACAGAGACAATTTTCATTGTTGTAGGTTTGTACACCACCACTGTCTATTTGAAAAGTATCAATTAGAATGAATCTATAAAGTATCAAGATGAGCTTGAATTGCAGATTTTCAACTTCAATTTTAGGGTTTTTTCCAAAATATTGTCTGAATAATGCTTGAACGGCACCCATTTTATGCACAGCCCCCTCAGTTTTAAGTCTGCCCCTCACAGTGCAACTTTGCCTGAGGCAAGTGGCGCATGTATACAGCATCAGGCAATGTTGCACCGTGTGGGGATGATACAGAAAAATGGCGGCACCCTCTGAAACTGTAACAGACATCCTGGCTGAGGATTGAGCATGGGCGCCGCCATTGTCTGTCAGTGGTTAGCACTATTGCCTCACAGCAAGAAGGTTGTGGGTTCGAATCCTGGGGCGTTTTCTGTGTGGAGTTTGCATGGGTTTCCTCCGGGTACTTCGGTTTCCCCCACCCACAAAACATGCAATATAGGAACACTCCGGTATGTCTGTATGCAATGTTTGGTGGTGGTCGGAGGGGCCGTTGGCGCATACTGCCAGCCATGCTTCCATCAGTCTGCCCCACGGCAGCTGTGGCTACAAAAACTAATACCAGTTTACTAATATCAGAGCTTGAATGTGTGAGTGAATGAATAATGTATCCATTGTGAAGAGGGTTTGAGAGCCCAGAAAAGAATTATTTATTATTTTATTATACAAAACCCAAAACCAGTGAAGTTGGCACGTTGTGTAAATCGTAAATAAAAACAGAAAACAATGATTAGCAAATCCTTTTCAACCTATATTCAATTGAATACACTGCAAAGACAAGTTACTTAATGTTCGAACAGGTAAACTTTGTAATTTTTTGCAAATATTTGCTCATTTGGAATTTGATGCCTGCAACATGATTCAAAAAAGCTGGCACAAGTGGCAGAAAAGACTGAGAGAGTTGAGGAATGCTCATCAAACACTTATTTGGAACATCCCACAGGTGAACGGGCTAATTGGGAACAGGTAGGTGCCATGATTGGGTATAAAAGCAGCTTCCCTGAAATGCTCAGTCATTCACAAACAAGGATGGGGCGAGGGTCACCACTTAGTGAACAAATGCGTGAGCTGATTGTCGAACAGTTTAAAAACAACATTCCTCAACAAGCTATTGCAAGAAATTTAGGGATTTCATCATCTACGGTCCGTAATATCGTCAAAAGGTTCAGAGAATCTGGAGAAATCACTGCACGTAAGCGACAAGGCCGAAAACCAACATTGAATGCCCGTTACCATCGATCCCTCAGGCGGCACTGCATCAAAAACCTACATCAGTGTGTGAAGGACATCACCACATGGGCTCAGGAACACTTCAGAAAACTACTGTCAGTAACTACAGTTCGTCGCTACATCTGCAAGTGCAAGTTAGAACTCTACAATGCAAAGCGAAAGCCATTTATCAACAGCACCCAGAAACGCCGCCAGCTTCGCTGGGCCCAAGCTCATCTAAGATGGGCTGATGAAAAGTGGAAAAGTGTTCTGTGGTCTGACAAGTCCGCATTTCAAATTGTTTTTGGAAACTGTGGACGTCGTGTCTTCCGGACCAACGAGGAAAAGAACCATCCGGACTGTTATAGCCGCAAAGTTCAAAAGCCAGCATCTGTGATGGTATGGGGGTGTATTAGTGTCCAAGGCATGGGCAACTTACACATATGTGAAGGCACCATTAATCCTGAAACGTACATACAGGTTTTGGAGCAATATATGTTGCCATCCAAGCAATGTCTTTTTCATGGACGCCCTTGCTTATTTCAGCAAGACAATGCTAAGCCAGATTCTGCTCGTGTTAAAACAGCATGGCTCCGTAGTATAAGAGTGCGGGTACAAGACTGGTCTGCCTGTAGTCCAGACCTGTCTCCCATTGAAAATGTGTGGCGCATAACAAGTAACGTTTCGATCACCCTGGATCTTCGTCAGCATACGGTTCTTCCTGTTATCCATATGCCTGACGAAGATCCAGGGTGATCGAAACGTTGCTTGTTTTAATTAAATAAATATTATTTTTTGGAGCTCATTTGGCAGTGTGCAGACCTACCTTTTTCAACTGTCTGACACTATTGTCTGGCACCTGCAAAAAGTGACTTTGGATGTGCGCACCCTACTCAAAACGACAGAGGTATGCGCTTTACCAATTGCCCTCTAGTTCTTATTTAATTTCAACGCCAATAAATTATGTTTTGCAACTAAAGTAATAACATCAATTTCGAGATAGTTTATGGATCTAATTGTACTACTGTGAAAATCTGTGCACGACTCGACAATTATCAAGAAGACATAAGGTATAAATATCCATAGTGTCAAATGATGTACAGTGCTGTTAATATAAGCTGTTGCCAGTGTGACAAAGAGAAAGTTTGAACTGATCTGAAGGAGAAACACACATTGAAAACCTTTTAAATGAATCAGTTTTCAGCTGGCTGTATCAATGCTCAGACTCCACCCCCCTCACCCCCCCCAAAAAAAAAACCTGCGATAAAACCTGATATTCCATAACTAAATGAAATATGAATATAGTAGAATATACTCAGTCCATATGAAAACGCACCACTCACGAAATCTGGAATAGCTCCACGGATTGATATGTGAAGTGTATTCGAATGATGCATTTGAGATAATGAATGATTTAAGAAGACATGTAAACATCATTCAATTTCATTCTCGATAATGTTAATGCGCGAGAGAGGTTTAACTGGTGTAGGGGTCAAACAGGAAAGTCAATAACGGGTGTGACCGCCATTTGCATTGACACATGCGGTGCATCGTCGTCGCATGGAGTTGATCAGTCTCTGAATAGTGTTCTGAGGGATAGCATTCCACTCCTGAACAAGGGCAACCTCAAGTTCTCGGATGTTGTCCATCTGGCGTCGACGTGAAAGACGTCGTCCAATTTCATCCCATAAGTGCTCGATAGGGGAGAGGTCAGGTGACAGAGCTGGCCACTGAAGCACGGGGATGTTCTGCTGTGCAAGGTACTGCATGGACACCCTTGCGGTGTGTGCCCTAACGTTGTCCTGTTGGAACGTGTGGACATTGTGGTGTTGGTTGAAGAACGGCACAACATGGTTCTGCAGCACCTGGTCCAAGTAGTAGACGCCATTCACCCTTCCTCTGCAGATATGAAGAGGGGTTCTGTGACGGTAGCTTATTCCACCCCACATCATAACGCTGCCACCACCCCAACGGTCCGTTTGAACGACACAATCGGCGTTATAACGTTCACCACGTCTCCGCCAAACACGTATACGGCCATCTGCGTTCCTTAAGTGAAATCGTGACTCGTCAGAAAAGATGACACCGTGCCATTGTCGTAGTCGCCAATTCTGGTGCCTGTTTGCCCACTGTAGACGCTGATTTCGCTGACGATCCGTCAATATGGGGCCGAAATAAGGACGTCGTGCACACAGGCCTGCAGCTCGCCGACGGTACCGTACGGTGTTGGGGTGAATGAATCCACGTCGTCCTTGGACTTGAGCAGCCGTTCTTCTCGCTGGTAGTGTTTGGTCTCGGACATGATCTCGTACGATCTGACGGTCCTGACGTGCCGTTGTCACACGTTGACCCGGTTGAGGACGGTCCCGAGTGCTCCCCGTTTGCAGAAACCTTTGATGGAGTCTTGCGATCGTTGTGTGTGCGCAGTGTAGTCGTCTGGCAATTTCCCTGGTGCTGGCGCCAATTTGAAGCATGCCTATGGCACGTTCCCGTTCAGGGGCTGTAAGTCGCGGGATAGTGTCGATGTTTCACAAGTGTCAGTGAAGAAGTGAAATCATATTCAGATTCACATGCTTTTAAAGGCAATGTGTGCGCAAATTCAGAGTGAAATTCATTTTTCCCGTGGTGTGCGTGCAAGATGTTGCGTTTTTGCAAAAAATTGCCTAGCATTACAGTTAACTTTAAATTCTCGCATTTCTTGCACCTGGCATGTCGGGTTGTTGTTGTTGTATAAAAATTATATTGAAGTTCATTTGAACTTAAATATTGACTTTTTTCAAGTGGTGCGTTTTCATTTGTACTCAGTATGGTAGAAACATAAAGAGCAATGTCACCACTCATAATGCTCTTTATATACATTAATGTTGGCAAGTAATTGGGCACTCACATACAGTAGTTTTAAACGGCACTGTTTCTAAAAGCTTGTCTTCGAAGGCCACTACTCAGACTTGAGAGGGAACCAAACACATCAAAGCTGAGAGCCTCCAGTTGATATCCTTATGTTTTCAAACATATAGTTGGCACAACCCTTTAAATTTCTCATGGCCCAAATACTTGTAAACCACACTTTAGTATCTTGATTGCATGATTAGTAACTGCGATTAAGAAGCTCATAAGAACTGAACATGACTTATATTACAATCTTGCATGACTCTTAAAGCAACCGCTAATATGTCTCTTCACAAAGAAGCACCGTGTCTTGCCACGTCTTGTCCTGATTTCTCAAACCGCAAACTGCCAAAACTGGTCTGACAGAAACACCTTGGGATTTAAAAAACATGTCTGTCTTGATTTTTTTATTGCTTGCACAATTTACATATCAACGCTGAAAAGAAAACAAAAGAGGTGAAATTCCCATCAAAGGTATGGATCAAGACAGCCATCCAAAGGTATATGTAAGTGAGAAATGTGACAGGAGAGTAAACAACATAACTGTGATACAGGTCAATGACAATGGTAAAATCCTTCATGGAAAACTCTTTAAGTCCTGCCTTTTCCTTTACCCCAGGTTGCAGAGATTTATTATGTTTGTGGGGAAGTGAACATCTTCAACTTTCAATATTGTAATAACTCGCCACAAATGTAATAACGCAATAAATAATGGTTGTTGTTGTTGTTTGTTTGTTTGCCTATACACCTATTAATACTTACCGGGGCTGCAAAATCCAACTGCTGTCTCCCTGCTCCACGATCACACAACACCAATCCCCCCCCCCAAAGAATGTGCTATAGGAATCCAATAGAATTCTATAGAACATTAGTACCTCAAGTCCTATAGAAAAATTTTCTATAGAAAATAGTTGAACAGTTCCATAGATAATCTCTGGAGGACTTTTTTCAGTTTGGCAATTTCAATCCAACCCAAATTCAGTAGGCAACCACAAACAAAACAACCATTATATGTGATATTTCCCAGCAATGCTTTCCCAACTTTCAACCCTGTAGCACAATGACCAGTAGGCTGATGTGTGGCTTTACTTTGGATTCAAGCGTTACAAGGACAGAGAGGAACTCGACAAAACAAAAGTAGTGTGCAAACTGTGCCAAATCGAGGTAAAATATAGTGGGAATACCAAGGATGTTTTATATTTCACTGGATATACAATTGGAAAATGGCCGCCCATTCTTTTCAATGGAAATTGCTCAGTGGCGCAGCGTGCCGACATGGGGGCCAAGCTTCCGGAGCCACGCGGACATGCGCTGTGTGATTTTTGCTCACACATGCGTAGTGTGGGGCTTATGAACGCGCTGGTTTCCGAGGTGTCCATGACAACGGCTCGGGCTCGTGGAACTCCGACCTAGGGTGCGTGTTCACGATCACTTTTCACCGGAAATGGAAGTCTGACCACTGCAGACTGCACCCTGATGTACGGAACACAAAGCATAGCCGCCGGTAAAGGTTTAATTATGGTTTGAGATACTATTTTAAAACACAAATGCAAGAACAAATGTTAAAAACGACTTTGACAGGGAAGTAATACTATTGATTTCAACTCAAAAATCTCGGCAAAATAGTTGACTTGCTGTTGCGTAACTTTAATATGACATTGCTCAGGGGTGCGCTTCCCGAAATCACAGATGCTAACTTCCATAGTTAGAACCACTGACTGAATGGTCGTATAAATTTCCGCAACTATGCTATTGGGAAAAACGTCACAGGCTCGTGTTCTCTTTAGCTCAACGTCGAATAACCGCATTATCGGAGTCAGATCATTCTTACTTGTCTGCGTGCGAATTCCATTATCTTTTTCCGGATTAAAGACAATAAACCGAACACACAACACAACGCACTTCACCTACCTTATAAACTGATATGTTTTAAAGTCAGGAGCTTTAAACTTTTGTCAATTCTGGTAAGCTAATTTACTTTTAGCTTACGTTACTTATAACCATTCCGTGGAGTGTAATAAAATGGGTCTACCGTGAAATGTTACGAACGTTGTACTGCGTTATTTTTCCCTTAAAGCTCCTTTTTTCTGTCCTTCCCCAGATATCTGAGCCTCTTGGAGTGCACTGAACATTTCATCCATGAATTTCTGCATGTCAGCGAACCAGAGGCCGTGCCTTTCTATCCATCCCCAAAGCCCTTTCCAATAAAGTCTTTCTCGGTTATAATTTTAATACCGTCTCTACGTTTCATATCTAAGTGCGAGTTAACATCGATTGTATTTGTGGTAGATTTTATGATAATGGCCGGCTCTGCGAAAGTTAAGCATTAAACCCCTTTTGATTTTGAGGACTTGAGTTCATCTTCAAATGTTACGCAGAGCTGGCAAAAAAAATCAAAAACTGACAAAACACAAATAAATCTATTTGAAAACATTTTTAATATATATATATGTAAATAATGCCTTGGTGGTGACAAATATGGCAGGTGGTGGGGGTGAGCAGATGGATGGTGACAGCTACATCCGACATGGGATACAGA
The DNA here is from genome assembly GCA_029721435.1 of Gymnothorax reevesii. Taxonomy (NCBI): domain Eukaryota; kingdom Metazoa; phylum Chordata; class Actinopteri; order Anguilliformes; family Muraenidae; genus Gymnothorax; species Gymnothorax reevesii. The sequence goes on along the minus strand of CM056574.1, from coordinate 21,097,037 downwards.
ATGTGCATATTTACGCTACCAACTGTTGCATTCTTTTAGGTCTCGTATTTATTTTCGTTCAGATGAAAATCAGCCACACCTTCGAATCTACCTGCATCACTCCGGTTGATCTCAGATGCTGCTCACGAACATTAGATGTTCGGATTCAGTATACTCCGACGTTTCCACCAACCCAAAACTTCGATCTAATAAAGGCTGTACCGCAAAAAATGTGTAACTTATGCATGTTCAGTGCTTTCATGGATATTCGGATCATGCACAAAAAATAAACATTTTGGATGTCATCTGTCAAGTTGCTGAAAAGTTTCGTCGTCGAGTATGAAAGTCAGTAATTAATTTTAGACTGAAGAATGTTAATAAATGGTTTGCTAGGCAGTGTTCGAACTGAATTTATGTATTGCAATAAATGCTCTCATATGGACATTACGTTAGGTGCTACACAGCTGACAGTTGATGACTGCGGTCAAGATATCACCAGTTCGCAAATCAAAATACAGAAATGTGAATTGGTGTTATTCAAAGTAATGGAAATATACAACTCATTACAATGATAACCATGAACAATGAAAAGGTGAGGTGAGTGTTAGCTGCGTATGCATGCTTCTAGGATATCACAACAGCGGCCTTAGCTTACTGTACATTTTGTGGCACTACATAATGGAGTGTGGCGATCGAGTATATTACGGCCATTCATCAATTAAAATAAAATGGATAAAATATTTGCACCGTAACGCCGGCTCGCTTGATTGACTTGGCCACATAAAGAATGTTCATCACAGACGGACGGCAAGGAATGCGTGTTCCACCCACTTGGTTCGGATCATGAACAAAAAATTGTTCATTTTGGATCATCATGTATGAAGGTCGGTAAGTAATTTAACAACGAAGAATGGTTAGGCTGATAAATGGATCGCTAAGCAGTGTTCGAAATGAATTTATATACTGCTATAAACGCACATTACGTTGCGGTAGATGCTACTCAGCTGACCCGTTAAGCATAACGCATCAGAATAGAGTGATGCGAATTGGTGCTATTCAAAGTACTGGCAATACACAATGCAATTCATGGATTTAACCATTTCATTTTAATTTGAATAAGTAAGGTGAGTGTTGCCTGCGTACATGGTTCTAGGATGTCACAACAGCGGCCTTAGCTTACTGTACATTTTCTCGCGCTGCATGAAGTGCAGCAATCGAGGTGCTAAGTTACATACTATTACGTATTACGGCCATTCAGCAATTAAAATGGCAAAAATTTACTGAGCAACAAAAGAAACGCAAGTTAGCTAACTTAGTTAGTTAATGTGCTCTTATGGTTACCCAGATAGCAGGCACCTCCGCTCCGCATCTGCCCTGGCTCCAGAGCCGGGGCAAATCCGGAGCGGAGGAGCTTGCTATCTAGGTACTCATAGTTATCGCAAAACAAAGAAAGGTTTGATAAAACGAGTGTAAATGCGCCCACGCTAGTAATAAATTTGATTTTAAATAATTACGCGCAAACTTATTTTCCGGTTTGCCTTTATTTAACTTGCGTTTCTTTTGTCGCTCAAAACATATGCTCCGTAGCTGGCCAGCTCACTTCACCGATTTGGCTACGTCTGTATTGTTGAACAGACAGACGGCAAGGAAAGACCATTGCTCCACCCACTCACATCCGCTGCAGTGCTAAATTCGAAGGAGCGGGAACGCGCTTACATATGAGGACCCGTTGGTGTTCGCATAGCCTGAATATAAATAAAAGATTTTGTCTTTGCCGAGAAACGAGGGATTAATGATTTGAAAGAGAAAAATAAACCGTTTCGGTATGGATAATTTGTGGCTGTCGAAAAAAATTATTCACGGATTTATCAGCGTGTCTTTTTCAATTATTCCCTATGGAGAAATTTCTTTTTGGCCCCCATGGCATCACGTGACCTGCAATATCACATTCGCCGCTAGGACCATGGAGGCGTATGTGGTCGACCCGAGTTGTGCGTCCAGATCTCCTTATAGGTCCATGGGGAATACCACAAATCTCCGCAACCACTTATCCAGGCACCGCGCCGACACCATTGCAGCTAAACCTGCGGCTAATCAAACTGCATTGGAGAAGGCATTTGGTGCGAAATTGCCTTCTAACTCTCAACGTGCCTTGAGCATAACAGAGGGCGTTGGCATATTCGTTAGTAAAGACATACGCCCGTACAGTGTTGTACAAAATGCTGGATTCAGACTACTAGTAAAGAGACTGGAACCACGCTACGTCATGCCCACTCGCAAACATTTGAGCGAAACAGTCATCCCTAAGATGTATACGGAAACTAAAGAAAAACTCGCACATTCCCTGAAGTCGGCCGAGAGAGTGGCACTGACCTGTGATTGTTGGACATCAAGAAATTCTGTGTCATATCTGGCTATCACATCTCATTACATAGACGAAAAATGGAGGCTAGTGTCGAACGTGCTTCGGACCAGAGCTGTTGAAATGAGCCACACCGCAAGCAATCTTGCAGATCTGCTCACCGAAGCTATAAAAGAGTGGGAAATATCCGACAAAGACCCCGCAATTGTTACAGATAATGCCGCGAACATTGTGAGAGCTGTGAAATTAACGGGGCATTTTCATATGGGGTGTTTTGCACATCTTATCAACTTGGCATCGCAAGCAGGTCTGAAGACTCCTGCGGCAGCACGTTTACTGGGGCGAGTTAGGCGAATTGTGGCATTTTTTCACCGAAGCCCCACTGTAAGCCACGCACTAAAAGAGAAGCAAAAACTTCTTCAATTGCCACAACACAAGCTCGTAGTGGACGTAACGACCAGACAGCTCCTAGGATATGATTGAGCGCTTCCTCGATCAGCAGCCAGCCATCTCTGCAGCGCTTCTGTCACCCGATGTCCGCCGGAGGGAAAGCGGCATCTGCACTTTAACGGAGACGGACATCACCACCGCAGAGGACGTGGTGAAATGTCTAGGGCCAATGAAGACGGCCACGCTCGCCATCTCCGAGGAGGCGTCTCCAACTATGTCTATGATTGCACCGCTACTCTCAGCTTCTGAGCCAAATGAAATGTACTGCTGAAGACTCTCCTGTGATTAAGGAGCTCAAAACAGCCGTTCACAACAACTTGAGTCCAAGGTATGTTCTTTTAGCATACCCATGTAATAGTAGTAGTAGTGTATTGCATGGAGGTTTAATAGAAATGTCTCTGATTTTGTTTGTTTTCTTACTTAATATAGTCAGAATTTAACCTCCTTAACTTTAGACTGTACATTTTTTATATTAGTGTGCTTGCATGACTGACTGTTGCACCTGTATGTACTGTTTACATATACCTATGACGTGATATTTGTTCCTCTATATAGATATGAAGCCCTGAAGGATAACTTGTGTGTAGCATCATCACTGGATCCACGTTTCAAGGCTCTGCCATTCCTGTCTCATGAGGCCTGTGATGCTGTCTTCTTGAAATTGACCTCTGAAGCTCTTCATCTGAACCAATCAACTGATGTAAGTTTGCAGATGACCTGTGTACATTTGAATATTCAGACTTGGTGTCTATATAGTTTTTTTTAATTAGGTTGAAAAAGCCTGAATTCAGGTTAATTTGTGTATTATTTTTCAATGCCTTTCTTCATCAGCGGAATGCTGAGGAAACTACACCAGTGCAAGAAGACACCTCCCATGGCTCAACTGATGTGGCTGTGCCTGCACCAACTCAACCAAAGAGGCCAAAAGACTCCTCTGCTCTAATGGCTTTACTGGGGTCAACCTACACATCAGAAACTCCACTACAAAGGCAAACTTCTACTGAAGGGCTGAGGAAGAGGTCAACACATACAGGAAAGTGCCATCTATTCCTCTTTCTCAAAATCCACTGACATGGTGGCAGGTGCGTGCAGATGAGTTTCCTCTCCTGGCCGACTTAGCAAAGCGGTACCTCTGCATACCAGGGACCAGTGTCCCATCTGAGCGAGTCTTCTCAACCGCTGGTGACATTGTTACTGCTCAAAGAAGTTGCCTCTGCCCACAGCACATAGAGCAGCTCCTTTTCCTCCAGAAAAATTACTTAATTCCTGAAAACTAGTTATTTAATCAGTCAAGCATTACTTACAAGGACTTTTATTTTCTGTGTGGTAATTTTTGGTTAAGTTCTGGTTGTTTTAACCCTGCCATGGGTATGTTGTTCATCCAAAACAGTAATGCTTACACTCAAGTCGTATTAGAAACCACAGAAAATGTATCTATGTAAAATGTAAAAAATTGCCTTTTTTTCTTTGTAGTCAGAAACCCTGCCATGGGCATGTTATTGAAGCAAAAGAGGACTCACTGTCATGGATATGATTAATAATTAAAATAAAATTAATGCTTTACATTCTTGAATCTTCTCTCTGTGTGTATCCCTCTCACACATACACAGATAAATGCACAAACACAGATGGGGCTGTTCCTGTCAATGGGGACAGTTTTTACTTTAGAGAGACAAGCCAGTAGATCGATATCGAATCGAATCGGATCGCGGATCGTGGCCTTGTGAATCGAAATTGAATCGATCCAGGAAATCGGGATCGATACCCAGCCCTAATGACCAGTCATGTGCTGCTCTGACTGGGACTCGAACCCACAGACTTGTTCTCTGCAAAGCAAGGCTTTTGCCAAGCAAATTTATTCTAAATCTGTATATAATCTGCATTCACATGCAAGTGAATGGAAAGGCATAATTTGATTGAATTTTTAAAATTAAAGGAAAATTTCATAAGGTCAAACTTTCAATGTAATTCTGTCTTTCTAAGCAAAAGAGGAACACAAGTTTTCCATTGTTGCCTAATAAAGTGGTAATGTCTTACATTTATATTTTTGAATTGCTGCCGAGGAAATGGAAAGAGGTCTTCATATACTGTAACTGAAATACTGATAAGTTGTGTGATCAGTCAGTCAATCAATCATTTGATCAGAGAATCAATGAGTTGGTATGTGCCTTGTACACCAAGCGCACCTTATAGTTAAAAGGGCCAAGATTTCCTTGCTACTTCTGTATTGTGGATGTCACTGCATATTGCACATTTTTATACCATTAGTCCGGTTTCTCACTTCTGGAACCCAGGTACACATAAGGTAAATTGACCCTTCGACAGAGCATTGCAAGGTTTCATAAGATTTATTTTTATTTTTATTTGACCCTTATTTAAGATGTCTCTCCCATTAAAGAGCTAAAATAGACACATGTTAATGTCTTTAAAAATGTACAAAACGGTGCATACTTAATATTTAATATACATAGAATATGTAAATCGAATGCATTTAATTTTATGATGTTTCAGTTTTTTTTTAAAAAGAGCTAAAAATGACCATTTTGAGCGACCTTAGACGTCCTTTTCAGAAAAATTAGTGAACGGTCACGTGACCAGTAGGTCAAAGGTGTGACGTCACTCTTAGTAGTCGATACTGCAGGTCGCCATTAATCAGCGCGATATACCAATTGAACACACGTACGGATCGTAGAAAAAGCTGCGTTTTAGCGTAGATTGTGTTGTTGGAGGCTGTAGCTGGACATCCAAAGACAAATTGGCGAGTTTTTACGGATTTCCGAGCAAAGCCAAAGACCAAGTTCATACCCCTCATCCCCAGTTCCGTCATTGGCCTCATTCTCACCCTCCTCAAGCACTGAGTTGTCATGTTCGTCATCACTTGATATCTCATCTTCATTTGACTCGGATTCCTCCTCTTCATACTCGAACGGCGAGTCCTGACAATCTCCTACAAAAAACCATTTGCTTCTTCCGTGTCGACCTCAAATTCGAGAGGTTTCGAGCAGGAAAGTTGATTCAAGCACGCCATTGAAGAAAGCAGTAGTAGTAATAACGTGTTGTTTTTTTTTTTCGCATGAACTAGTCCATGAGTTCAACAACAACATCACTTGGGAATCACTTGACTGCATCATGATAATGGGATTTGTCACAGGAGTTGCCACAACAGCGATCCAGTTGCCCAAATGGGCTACCTTTGACAGTCTTTGACGATAAATAACCAAATAAAATAACATCCTATTTATTTATGTATTTATTTGTTTGTTTATTTATTTATTTAATCAGTTCGCCTGTACACCCTATATAGTTGTGGTTAGTAGGTTAGTTAATTAGTAGGTTTAGTTAGTTGGTTAGCTAGTTTATAAGTTACTTAGTTAGTTACTAGGTTAGTTAATTAGTTACTTACTTCGTTAGTTACTTAGTTGGGTTAGCCTACTGTCTCAGTTTAGGACTTGACGAGCAGGACCAGTACCGAACCTGATCGCATTTTGTTTGATTCAGGAAGTGATGTAGTAGAGAAAATTATAAATACAGGAAGCTCATACAAAAAATAAGAAAGAAAAAAATCGCCCGACTAGTGGACGAAAAACCAGACGAAAAACGCCTTTTTTTTTACTTGGCCTACAATTGGGCTGCTACGGTACCAGCTCTAATTCATATGCAATGTATCGGTGCATCTCAGCGCGATGCAGCATCTCAGCATGATGCAGGGGTGCAAATTCCCCGGCAAATTCGTCCCGAAAGCTCGGGTAAAAGGCGAAGTGGATACCTAATTTCATTTTCTACTGTGATCACGATACTTTCCTTCATGTAAGTGTTGATATTTTCTCCTGAAAGCAAGCTTGATTTGTAAATTCACATGGAAATCGCTCGTGGTTGGGGATGGGAATGAAGTTTGAACGACTCACTCAATGTGTGTTGTTTTACGTGCAGCCACTGGTCGCTGATGACATTGCCTTTAGCACGACTCCGTACGATGAGGTAGGGGTAGCTAATTTGCATATAACGGGGATTGGCGATCGTTTCACAAACTAGCTAGAAATCAAGTTTCTCGTGTGCCAAAACCCACTTTTTAAACCCCAAATTTACAGACTTCCCGATCGAATTTTATAAAAATTCAAAAAGTATTTTGTTATACAGAACATATTCTTCAAATGTGTGAAATAAAACAATATTTTTTTCCAAGAAATATTTCAGCTCTTTAAGCTTCTGTTCTGGTAGAAGGTCCTAAAGACCATCAAAGTCCAATAGAACTGGTTTTTCAACTAGGGTGTTATATAGGAAGGTCTTATAGAAAAGCAATAATCTTATAGGACTTTATTTTCCATAGAGGTGCTCTATAGGCTTCCAGCAAATTCCTATAGAACAAATGGAAAATCCTATAGAACATGCTGTTCTACTAAAATGTTCTTTGGAGTTCCATTAATGTTCTATTAAAGGAATAAGTACCCAGATGCAGTGGGTTACAGTGATTTTATAACTGTTTTAGGCAGCGTTTGTCTTTGTTGTTTGTTAGTCAGCAAGATAACTCAAAAAGTAATGCACCGATTTTGATGAAATTTCCAGAAAAGGTGGGTATTAAGTCACGGAACATGTGATTAAATTTAGGCATATCTAGGCCAAAGTCCAGCTGAGATAAACTTCAAAGTTCAAGATTTCAAGTCTTTCCAATGGGCCAGAGTTCCAATCGCCGTGCTTTTGGGTTTTGCTGCCCCATGGCGGAGGTCTGCGCTCCCTGAGTGCTTTTCTAGCTACAAATAAATTTATTATCCCCCGCCAACATGAAGTGGGAGGGGGATATAGGTTTGACCTCCGTCCGTCCGTCCGTCCGTGCGTCCGTCCGAGAAAAAGAGGACAGCTTTACTCAGAAACTACTACAGATACAGTAACCAAATTTGGTGTGTAGCTTCAGACCATAAAGGCCTTGATCGAGTTCGAAAATGAGAAGCGCATGATTGGCGGGGGATGTTGTAGACCATGTCGACTTGTTATTTTTCTTGTGCGTTCACTTAATGGGCTATACATAGCGTAACCATTTTATAAAAGCAATAAGCCCCTTGAAGCAGTGGGTTACAGTGATTTTATAACGGGGGAAGGGCACTCTCATCTCTGGATGAGATACACCTCTTGATTTTACATTCTGAAACTCTTCATAATTTGTACAGAACTGGGCCTATTTTCCGGGCCTCTGCATGTAAATTGCAGGAAAAGTCCGGGGAAAAAACATTCAGGGACAAAAAGTCTAGGGACGAAGAATCCTAGAGCCCTGTTATTGACACTTAAAGGAGTTGAGTCGCGTGAACTGCGCATGCTCAGAACTTTGAAAACTGTTCATCCTAACAAGAAATCAAAATCAAGGCGGTCGTGACTTATCTTCCAAAAATCCGTTTCAATCGGCGCTCTACATTCTTCAATTTCTTGTATATATATATATATATATATATATATATTTTAGTTCCTTGAACATAAGGCTTTTGTTTTGGGTATTTTTTGTCCGGTATAAGTCGAGTAACTAGAAGTTTTAGCGTCCTCTCGAAGGATGTCCTTTTCGCCTACTGCATTGGCATAGAGCACCACAGAAGCGATCTACAGTCTTGCAAGTTAAAACCAGTCCTCTTTCGTCCAGATTTTGTAGACCATGTGCTCTTACGTCGGCAAAAATCCTCGTTCGGCTGATGTAGTTCGTCTGTGTTTTTTTCTTGCTGTATAGAAAGCAGACGGCAGTGCTACATGAAGGCGCTCGAATTTCTTTCCCCGGCCAACAAATATGTTTGAAAACAAGATCATTCGCATAGAAATCAGATACTTACCGAAAGTGGCGCGCTTGCACCAGCAATTGAAGTCATTCCTAGTCTTATGCAGTCTTTATTTTGTCCCGAGAGATTCACATCCTGCGAGCTCTGTATCCTACGAGTCTCCGCAGGTGTGAAAGCCTGTCTGTTTATCAGATTTGCCAGATTTGTCACCTCCTGAGCATGCGCATTAACCGTGACCAGCTCCTTTAACACACATTCCAAACAGCTAGCTTCTAAATGGCACACTGTAAAAAAACAAAAAAAACAAAGTTGTCTCAACTGAAAAAAGTTAGTGTCCAGGCTGCCTTAAAATTTTAAGCTTGTTGAACTTGAGATTATAGGTTGAATATTACCTCAATTTCTCATCTTAAATTCAGATAACTTGAAATTTTAAGGCAGCCTGGACACTAACTTTTGACAGATTTTTTTTTTTTTTTACAGTGCAGCCATGGCTGCTGGAAGTGATGAATCCCAGGCCACTATGGCGAAAAAATGTGGCCATTGCATGTGGTGTAATGAAGAAATATCCAAAAGATAATAGTTGTCTTTCCTTTAGAAAGTATGACAAGTCCATTCAAAGCCATCTTTCAGGGTTGAAAGTTCCTCTTAGACAAGAACATGGAGAGAGGGGCCCATGACTGCCACTAGAGAAGGAGTGTGACCTCAATGCACCGTGTGCTAGGCAATTCCATGCTGTTGTCGAGGACATCACTATCTGTCCAGCAAATAGCCTGGCCTTGACTGGAAGCCATTGTGTCAGATTATCGATTTCTCTGATTGTAGTGATGTAAAAAAAAATCTGCATGAACATTCCCACAATTTGGTACTTCCATAATTTTTGTCGGGAGATGTAGAAATCAATTCGGCAAGTTTTCTTAAATGGACATTGACAATAACGTCATAATCAGGTCTGAGCACAAAACCAAATTTCCATGTTTGCAGAGATTGTAGTGTCGATTTGTGGGATCTCTTTCGACTTCCCTCTTTCCGTGAGGAAGCAGATTATGTTGTTTCCATTCTAATTTGTTCTACGCTGAAGGTAATGAACAGAGTTCGAAGACTGTCGTGGCATGTTCATAAACTGACGGGGTGCGCTTTCTCTTGGTTTAACATGCAGAAGTCATGCACCCGAATTTGACCCATTACCTCCCCGATGGCAATACGACTAATAAATAGCATTTCAACAATGACAGTTTATACTCAGTTTGAAAGAGGTGTGATTAGCTGCTTAACAACGAAAGGTTTATTTCGTTCCACGATCACACGCACACTGACTTTCGAATTAATCCTTAGGCTATGTCTAATCGAGCTAGATGCATGCAGACACAGTTTTAACGCGAGTTTACACCTTCGTTAATTGCCTTCGAATAACCGAAGCCTCTACGGAAAGCAAAGAGAGATGGTCTTTCGCAGTCTGAAGGCTGCTGGCATTTTTGCCTGACAGGAAAAGGCACAAAAATGTCGGATTCCCGATATCGGAAATATCCGCACCCGCGTTACACTCCTCTGCCTTCCCCCCCGCCTTGTCCGAGCGAAACAAGCGAACTCTTCAAGTGCGCAGCTGGTAAGCTATCTTCGCGACCAGACTCTAACCTTTTGGACAAAGATAAAGCCGACAACTTCCAAAGTTTAGTGTGTATTCCAAGTAGAATTGTAGTGGGTGATGGAAGCGGCTCTAGGTTACCAGTTTTGATCAGGAAAACAGCCTATGCGTATGTGTGAAAACTCGCATAACGTTAGCCTTATATTGTGGTTATAATAATGTGGTAATGCAATATTTCGATTTCACTGAAAATGATCCGCTTCGGATGGTATAAAGCGAAGCCTCATCTCGTAACGCAATATTTGCCACTGTGTGATTATGGTAACGTTAATCTGTGGCATTGCTAAACTAAGTCACCAGTAATGTGAGGACTCAACGCAACTTCGGTTTCATTGCCTCAATTAAGTTTCTTCATATCTTAATTTTAAATATTCCTTTGAAATTTGTGCGCAATGAGCGAGTCATTCAGGTAAAGTGTGTGCTAAAGTGTGTGCATAAACCATCTTTTGCACTTAATTTTAGGAACTGCACTGGTTCCGAATGCGGACTGCTTGGGAAGTTAAAATGATGCTTCAGCAATTTCTGTTACTGGCATAAATGCGCAAGGACTGCAAAATGACCATGATCTCTGCTACACAAATGCAATATGCTAAATGGCAAAAGCACTCTATGACACATATCACTTTATGTATATGCTTATCATTTGAAGGCGTTTTTGGAGAAAAATGCTTTCGACTGAATTGCTGCTGTCATTATTCTACAACCGAGCCCGAAAGTTCACGGACGGACTTGGCCGTACTTTCTGTTGGAACAATAAATGCCACATGAGCGCTCTGAGAGGGATCCGTTCCAGCCAGGGAATTCATGAATGTAGGGATGTTATTTGGCCATAAATGGTAACACGACCGAGGGTTATTAAGGAAATTACTATCGATACAGGTCAGGGGGGAAAAGAGTAAATCTGCGAGAAGGTCTTGAGCTTTGATTTGGTTTGCGCCCTTACTTTCCCTTTTTTTTTGGTCAGTGCTGGTTTAAAGCTGGTTCCCGACTAAATCGAGCCACGTTTTCCAGTGATATTATTCACTTAAATGAAGTTATCTCAGAGAGCAAGTACTTCTCAAGAGATTATTTCATGTGATATTGGATCATATAAATGAAAATATGTGAGAAAATAATAATAGGCCGATAGAGTAAGCACATAATAAGAACAAGGCAATCAGAGATAGCAGATCTGGCCCCAGCCACGGGCTGACAGACAGACTGACAGAAACACACACACACACAGACATGATCATTGCTTAACCTGGTCCCCTGGGGGAGGGGCCAGGTAATAATAAAAAAAAAAATAATAATAATAATAACGAGGCAATCAGAGATAGCAGACCTGGCCCCAGCCACGGGCTGACAGACAGACAGACAGACACACACACACATGATCATTGCTTAACCTGGCCCCCTAGGGGAGGGGCCAGGTAATAATGCCTTTTTGAGAGAAAAAGTCAACATGTAGTGTGGCCACCCTTTGCTTTGATTACAACGTGCAATCTTTCAGGTACAGTGATAACATTTTAAAAAAAATTTTATTTCCTCTCTTGCTAAACCATTCCATATGGTTTTTAGTTCACTCCAAAGAGATTCTTTCGATGTTGCAACAGATTTGTTCATCTTTGTATCTAGCAAATCCCAAATTAAGCTCTAGACTTTGAACAGCCCAAGTCATAACTTTCATGTCACCACATTATTCTTTTCATCTGAGATAATATTTGCTCAACTTAGATGTGTGTGTGTGTTTAGGGTCATTATCTTCTTAAAAATAAAATCTCAGACCAATCAGTCTCTTCCCAGATGGCAATGCCTGCTTGTAACACCGCGTAATGTAATAACACCGCAATATGTGATAATGTAGTAAATTTTCACTTACATTGTGTAATAGCGCCAAATTTTGTAATAATCTGCCGCATTTTGTAATAAGTTATTACATATTGCAGTGGTTATTACAAAATGCGGGTGTTGCACTTTTTTATGATGAAAATGTAATAATTTGGTGCGTTATGTAATAAACCACCAAAATGGTTGTCTCAGTCAAAAAAAAAAAATCATTATAACATTAGAACAGCATTAATTATAAGCATTCTAGCACGAATCATAAAAATTCATTTTAACAGCTATTAGTTAAGTACATTAACAGTATCCAAAAAAATGTGTTATAGGAATCCTATGGCACAGTTCAGTAGAATTCTATAGAACTTTAGTACCTCAAGTCCTATAGAAAAAAGTTCGAAAGAAAACAGTTTTATGGAAAATCTCTGGAGGTCTTTTTTCAGGTTGGCACCTTCAATCCCATGCAAATTTGGAGGGCAACCACAAATATATAACCTGCAATCACATGCATGTGAATGGAAAGGATTATTTTTATTGAATTTTTAAAATTAACTACTTTTAACCGGGACAGCATGTGCGCATTTTAATCTTTAAAACCGGGGACGCTGTTACGCATTTCTACCCTTCGTGCTGGTAAAGCGGATACGTCTTTTTGTTGTTTTCATTACTTTTCCGACTATTTCCAGGCTCATAGCTGTTCTTTTACTGGTACTTTATACTAGGGCAGATGCCATAGTAACACTTCAAGACACTTTATTTTTTAAATATTTATGTTTATTTTTATTTTATTTGAACGGACACTTTATCATGCCTGCCACCCAGTAGCGAAGCTACGGGGGGGGGGGGGGGGGGTCAAAGACACGCCCCTTTCAGTCCTGGCTAGATCTCAGTCATTTTCTTTTATTGATGTCTTGGGCGGCATGGTGGCACAGTGGTTAGCAGTACTGCCTCATGGCCTCATGCGGGTTCAAATCCTGCCTGGGGCCGGATTTCTGTGTGGAATTTGCATGTTCTCTCCGTGTTCGCGTGGGTGTCCTCCAGGTACTCCGGCTTCCCCCACCCACAAAACATGCAATATGAGAACACTCCTGTATGACTGTGTGTGAATGTTTGGTGGTGGTGGTCGGAGGGGCATACTGGCAGCCATGCTTCCGTCAGTCTGCCCCAGGGCACCTGTGGCTACAAAAACGTAGTTTACCACCATCAGAGCGTGAGTGTGTGAGTGAATGAATAATGTATCCATTGTGAAGCGTCTATGTGTGAGAAAAGCGCTATATAAAATTGATGCATTATTATTGTCTTTTCCAATTATCGTAGATCGCTTGTGGAGAGAAACCGTGTCTTCAGTTGCCAGTTACAATAATTGGAGAATAAAGAAGCTCCCCCGAAGCTCCGCCACTGCTGCCACCTGTTCCAGAGAAGGAAAAAATGTTTGTTATTCTCTAGTGCAGAGCTTATACTTTTATTTATTAGGCCTCTTTATTCCATTTGAGTTGTGCATGTTATGTAGATAGAGATTTGCTATTTATTTTATTGGTTTTATTGTATTTTATAGTTTGTTATAGTTTTTCAGTGTTTTAAATATTGTGATGAAGATTTGCACAAATAAAAAACATAGTTCTTATGAAAGCCACAGGTGTAAACTCTCAAATACTTTTTGAATTTTATTTCTATCTGCTACAGAGGCTAACATATCAGCTTTTTAGTACATATTGACGCCTGGGTGCTGTTTTCTAGAAAACCTCAGGATTTAGGGGTTCTTTTCAAAATCGTCCATAAGTTTTCTTAGGCATTTTTTGACCAGGCCGAAGGCCTAAATGGGTTAAGGGAAAAGTTCAAAAGGTCAAACTTTCAATGTAATTCTGTCTTTGTAAGCAAAAGAGGCACACAGGTTTTCCATTATAGCATAATAAAGACATAATACCTTATATTTATATTTTTGAATTGCTGCCTACGAAATGGAAAGAGTTCTTTCTATACCGTGACTGAAATACTGCTAAGTAACTAAGTTTTGTGGTCAGTCAGTCAATCAATCGTCTGATCAGAGAATCAATGAGTAGGTATGTGCCCGGTACCCCATGTGCTTAACCCCTTTGTGCAGAAGCCAAATTTGGCTATTTATGGGTTACCCAATTTAATGCTTTATAATTTAAGATTTAAGCTTCATAAAGAGGAAAAATGTGGTTCAACTCAGAAAAGACACTTACAGCATTAAGAATTACATTGTATTTCAGTTTATTTTCATGATTTTGGTAGAGAAAATGAGCTGCAAACATAAAAAATCTTCATGAGAATTCACCATTGAAACTGCAAAAAAAATAATTCTGAGGATTGAAAAACTGCTGGGCCTTAAAATGACACATTTCTGGGATCATAAACTCCTTGACCACAAATACAATTCATCTTCAACATTACATTCTAGATTACCTACATGCTATTTGCCAAATTATACAGCTATCCAAGTGTCTCCCCAAAGTCTCAAAATGAAGTACTGTCAAATCATAAAAAAATCATGTATTTAACACAAATAAAGTTTTAAGGCATGAAATTTAATATGAACAAATTATTTTCTGGTTGAGTTTAGGATGAAATTGCAGTTGAACATCAGTGGTCACCAGTAACCTCTCCAAACACAAAACATGCCTTTTCTCCATAATAAAGTTTAGAGTTTTGGCCATTTTTCTTTGAAGTCCCCCAAGCCAGCACAATCACGCATTAAATAAACTGCTTATTAAACGGTCAGAACATTCACCCTGCAATGGAAGCTACCAGTCCCCTCTTCTAAGCTCACAAACTCATTTCAACACTTATAAGGAATAAGGAATACTATAAGCACAACAGTTATAAGGAATACTACTCACTAATTCAGTAATATCGGAGTTCTGAAATGTACCTTATTTTATTTTTTTTTAATCTCCATCTCCAATCCCACCTGAATCTGGAATGCCCAATTGGTGAACTATGTACAAAGCTTGCTTGTATGCGACCAACTCAGGATAGTGAAGACAGTTCACAACTCTCCTCCGAAGCACGTGCCTGTCAGCCATCCTAGTAAGTTCAGAACGAGGGCGGAGGATACCCGGACATGAACAAACCCAGAGTCTTCCTGACGAGCGCCCGTCTGGCCAGCAGGAGGCGCTGGAGCAACGAACAAAGCTACGATTGTATCCCCAAATCCGGCAGTCCCATCCAATTTGAAACCCTGTAGCGCGATGGCCAATTGTGTGCTACTCTGAAAAAGCTGCCGACCCCTGCCGGTGGGTACGCCGGGGCTCGAGCCCGCGACATGATAGTCACCTCGGCACTGCAGCGCAGTGCCTTAACCGAGTGAGCTATCAGAACCCTGCAATGAACGTACCAAGGGGTCCACCCAAATGCACAGGCAGTTCGCGTCTTAAACAGTAAAAAAAACCACGACATTCCACTTTGTGAAGTGCGGTATACATTCCAAAACAAAACAAAAAAAAAGTATCAGCCTGACCTTTTTCATGAATCCCTCCTCCAGTGACCGATGTATCCAGTAGCAGGAACCCTCCGGTCCTGTTTCATTCAAAATAATTCCAATTGAACATATCCTTATCTCATTTAAATCCTGTAAATGTAACTGAACACTTCAAGGCCAGTTTTGCGAGCCTTTTTTTCTATAAATCGCGTCTATTTCAGCCGCGTAATGTGCCCAACGAAGACAGGATACAACCGGGCCTGCTGATACGCATAGGTTTGTATGCTCTGTGTTTGTCCAATCAATGTGTTTCGCTTTCTGTAGAATGTTTCAACCATTAGACTCCCATCGTATTTCAGTTTATTTTTATGATTTTGGTGGAGAAAAGGGGCTGCAAACATAAAAAAATCTTCATGAGAATTCACCATTGAAATAGCAAAAAAAAAGTAATACTGACAAATGAAAAACTGCTGGGGCTTAAATCTATACATTTCTGGGATCATTAACTTCTTGACAAGTACAGTTCATCTTGAACATTACATTCTAGATTACCCGCTAGCTGCAAGCCAAATCAGACAGCTATCCAGGTGTCTCCCCAAAGTCTGAGATTAATCAAAATGGTTCTCTGTCAAATCATACATCAAACATATATTTAACACAAATTAACTTTTGGGGCATGAAATTCAGCATGAACTAATGATTTTCTGGTTGAGTTTAGCATGCATTTATCAATATCAGTGCAGTTGAAAATCATTGGTCACCAGTAACCTCTCCAAACACAAAACATGCCTTTTCGCCATAATAAAGTTAACAATATTGTCCATTTTTCTTCAAAGTCCCCCAAGCATTAAATAAAGAGCTGATTAAACAGCGATAACTTTCATGCTGCAATGAAAAGCTAACCGCTCTTACATCCAGGCTCATAACCTTTCACCTTATTAGGTAAAAACTCACTAACTCGGTAATATCTGAATTCTAAAATACACCTTATATTAACAAAACAGAAACGTCACTTTCAGAAAAGATCAAACAACATATGCCTCCATATTCAACGGAATGGTGTAATGAACGTACTGAGGGATCTACCGACGTGCGTGTGCTGCATGCATTTGGAGAAACGAAAACCTCGCCATTCGATGTCTTTAAACGCGGAATAAATTCTACTGCAAAAAGCCATATCGAGCAAAATGCAAACAGAGTAGAAGTATAACCTGTTGTCTTCATTGATGCCTTCCTCCAGAGACAGATGTATTGGGTAGAAGGAACCCTCCAGTACTGTTTCATTTGGAATAATTCCCATTGACCGCATCCATACAACATGTATCTCGTAAATGAAATTAAACACTTCAGGCCGGTTTGGAGTGTCTTTGTGTCTTTGAAGTCGCATCATTTTCAGCTGCGCAATCGTGGCCAACATTCGAAGAAAACAACCGACCTTACTTTTACGCTTAGCTTTGTATCCTGTTCTTATTGTCCGATCAATGTATACTCAGCAACAAAAGTTTCTGTGACACCATTTATGTGTATGTTATAAATGACACGCAAAGATCTCAATGCAATCAATATGTTTATTTAACAGGAGAAACACTGACTTTTCGGTGCCAACGTCACTCAAAACGAAAAATGTCATTTTCATGCGTCATGAAGCACTTGTCTGACGTCTAACCAATTGTGACCTTCACACTTCAATACCGGGTGTGACTTCCTCATGCCATGATGCAAGCAACGCATCTCCGGCGCATGGACCGAATCAGATGTGCCAGAAATTGCTGTGGGATGTCATTCCAAATCTGACATAGACGTTGTCGCAATTCCTGGAGTGTAGCTGGCGGGTTATCCAACCGCCACAAACGTCGATCCATCTCGTCCCAAAGATGCTCGATTGGGGACATGTCTGGGGATCTGGCTGGCCATGGCAGGACATTGACATGTTGTTGCATCAGAAACTGCTGTACAATCCTTGCAACGTGTGGTCTGGCGTTATCATGTTGCAGCGTTATTCCGGGACCATGTTGCATCAAAAACGGTACCACCAATGGCCGTAGCACTTCATCGCGATATCTTTGACCTGTCAGATTTCCATCAATAACAAGCAAATCTGTTCTGTTTCTAGCCGTGATCCATTTCCAAATCATGACACTACCACCTCCAAAACGATCAAATTCCTGAACACAGTTGTTGGCATAACGTTCTCCACGTCGACGGTATACACGTAAACGACCATCACATCGGTTAAGCATGAATCTTGATTCATCAGTGAAGAGTACAAGATCCCACTGACGTTGGATCCACCGTCGATGTTGTTGTGCCCACTGTAGACGCAGTCGTCGGTGTTGTACTGTGAGTATTGGACGTCTTGCTGGCCGACGTGGGACAATGCCAAAATGACGGAGACGGCGACGGATTGTCTGTGCAGACAGTCGCCTCAAACCAGGTATCGTTCTTGCAGTTATGGTTGCAGGTTGGAATCGATTTCGGAGATGGGTTGTTTGAATCCAGTAGTCCTGTCTGGGAGTGGTTACTCGTGGACGGCCTCTGCGAGGACGGTCTCTGACATGTCTTGTCTGCTGATGACGCTGCCATAAGTTCCAAATGGTGTTTCGGTGGACATTCAGGCGATGAGCAACTTCCCTCTGCGAGGTTCCGGATTCAATCATCCCAATGGCCCTCCACCGATCATTTTCAGACAGTCTTGGCATTTAGAGGGTAGAGTTCCTGATCCGAAATGGCTGTGTTTTCGATAAGTGATGCTTCCGTCGTTCATCAGGCACAATGTGAACATTCCAAAAATTCTCCTCTTTTATTGCCATCCACAAGCATGATTTACGCACATTTTCACGTACAAAGTCATTTTCTCGCATTTTCATGATTTCCATTTCAATGTTGTGTTTACGTGTACTGTTTCAGTCTGATATCACCATGTATGACAATTTCATAATTGCGTTATGAAAAATAATTAACAATATTGGTGTCACAGAAACTTTTGTTGCTGAGTATATTTCAGTTATTGAGGAAAGTTTAAACACTCGGGAATTGGATAAAAAACGAGTCTATCAATACATCGTTACCGGGGAAGCTTCACGAGGATGTGAACTATAACTGTAGAGTTACACAGATGAATCTGAGTATATAATTGAGTGACTGGCTATCGACTCCAGTACTTGGGTGGATAGAAGGGAGCGCTGAATTTGTCAATGGAGGAATATACGCGTTAATCCATGGGAGGGAACTACCCATATTTTGCGTGTGATGACTGAAATTGATTGTAGAATGTAAGAGAATCAATACTATGTAAGATTTTTTGCTTCACAAAACGTATTTTTTTAACCACTAATTGGAATACTGTTGGCTTACTGTAGCTAAAATGGTTGCTACCGAGTACTAAGTTTTTTTCTGTCGAAAGTGATAATTTTTTTAAACTACTGGATCGATACTATGGGCAAGGATATTGACCAGTTTGCACATCAAGCTTAGGTGAGGAGTTTAATTCATGCTACTCCGGAAAAATCGGGATAATAGGGAACTTCTCCATACTCTAAATCGCGTTTCAGCTCTGCCTGCTTGTGAATATTTAATACCTGATCCGGGGGTGCCATCTCGTGGTCGAGTACTGTAACTAAGTGCTTAAATTTGCATATCTAGAGACGCGAGCGTCTATATCTGCAGAAAGGGGTTAAGATGTCTTTCCTATTAAGCTTTTGTTCTGTTAGAAGGTCCTTAAGACCATCAACGTCCTATAGAACAGGTTTTCCAACTAGGGTGTTCTATAGGAAGGTCTTATAGAGCAGCAATAATCTTACAAGACTTTCTTTTCCATAGAGGTGCTCTATAAGTTTCTAGCAAATTCCTATAGAACACACAGAAAATACTATAGAACATGCTGTTCTACTAACATGTTCTATAGAGTTCCATTGATGTTCTATAGAATTCTATAGAATTCCACAGAAGTCCTATGGAACATTTTTTTGTAGGGATGTTTAATTGGTCAAAACTAAATCAAATATACTGTAACTGTATTCATTATAATAATAAAGAATGTGTCTGAAAGTTCATAGGGAGAAAAAGTACACTAAATGAGTGCTCATTTTGTGTTTGATGAGAGCAACATGTTTTTAAAAAGTTGGGACGGGACAATGAAAGACCGAAAAAGTTGAATGATGCTAAGAAAACCAACTGGCAGAACATCTCACAGCTAATTAGATTATTTTGAAAGTGGTCAGTAACTTGATTGGAAATAAAATCCTTCATCAGTAAATATGGAGAAGGCTTCACCACTTTCTGAAAGACTGCATGGAGAAATTGTTAAACAATTTATGAATAATGTTTTCACCTTAAAGCCACATACTCACGGATTCACTAATTAAGACTTAATTTTGAGAATTTTTTTAGAGAACTTTCCTAGGTCCAATCGCACGATTTTAGAACCCCCAGGTCCAGCGATATAGATAAAACTATTGAGGTGGTTTTCCTTGTCGGCAAGTTGATAAAAATAGACCCGGAAGGAAAAATAAGCGTGTCGCGCAATGAACAAGGAAGCCAAGTCGTCGTCTTTTGGATTTGCACGAGGTAAATAGCCTAACATATATGACATAAAGAAATGATTGCGATGTTTGGATGACTCAACTGTAATAGGATGGTTGTTCACTTGATATATGTGTGTCATATTTGCATAAAAATCGCTATTTGCTATAATAGCTATTCGCTATAATCGCTATCATGTGTACTACGTCAAGGAAATGTGTGTGTTTTCTTGGCGAGCGAAAAGAAGTAGGGTTACACACTTTGGCGGTCAAATACAAACATTTCCTGATGTATTTAATTTTTTTCAAAGGCATCACTGCATTGCGGAGAGATTCATT
This sequence comes from Gymnothorax reevesii, assembly GCA_029721435.1. Taxonomy (NCBI): domain Eukaryota; kingdom Metazoa; phylum Chordata; class Actinopteri; order Anguilliformes; family Muraenidae; genus Gymnothorax; species Gymnothorax reevesii. The sequence goes on along the minus strand of CM056574.1, from coordinate 21,076,729 downwards.
TATAAGGTAAAGTATTTTAAAGTTATTGTGTGATTTAGGCGATCGTTATCCTATCGAAGATGAGCATGTGGCTTTAAAATTGCAAAAAATTAGGAGATTTTATCCTCTATGGTACATAATATCATGAAATTATTCCAAACATTTAGAAAAATCTAGCTATGCATGGAACAGGGCTAAAATACAAATTTAAATGACTGAGATTTTCAGGTTCTCAGGTGGCACTCCATTAAAAACAGACAAGATTCTGTAGTGGAAATCACTGCATGGACTCAGGAGCACTTCTGTAAATCACTGTCAGTACACGCAGTTTGTCACTGCATCCACAAATGCGAGTTAAATCTTTGCCATGTAGAAATTAAACCATATATAAAAATATCCAGAAACACTGCCTTCTTCTCTGGACCTGAGCTCATTTAAGATGTACTGAGGTGAAGTAGAAAACTGCCCTGTGGTTTGACTAATCAAAATGCGAAATTCTTTTTGGAAATCATGGATGCCACATCCTCTGGGCTAAAACCCTAGTCACACTAGAGGCAGAATGAGCAGGAATGCCGTCAGAATGAAAATTCTTTGTATATTCCTGGATATTCAAAGTGCGTTCTAAAAATTCTGACTGCATTCTGAGTGCATTCCAAATTGGGCCCATTCTTGTGGCCGACCTGAATGTTTTGCTCATGCTCAAAACTTTCCCGGTACATTCGAAGTTGAGAAATATCGAACGACATTCTAGGTGTATTCTACCTGCGGCCTGACTGCATTATAAATATTCTTACGGCATTCCAACAGCATTCAAACCATTCCGATTTCATTCGAGGGAGAATCGAAACGGCAAGCCATGTCAAATCCTGCCAGAATGTGAATGCGGCTGGAATGAGCTAGAATGCACCTTGAATGCATCCCGATTGCTGCGGGAATCTATTTCGATTTTAAAACCCCTGCAAAAAATGTGTTATAGGAATCCTATAGGACAGTTCAATAGAATTCTATGGAACTTTAGTACCCGAGTCCTATAGAAAAAAAGTTCTATAGAAAATTTCTTTAGGAAACAGTTCCATAGAAAATTTCTGTGGAACAGCCCTTGAAGAACTTTTCTTTTTGGCATCTTCAATCCCACCTGAATCTGGAAGGCAACCAAGTTATGTTAACAAATTCAAAACGAAACGTGCGCCTTTGCTGAAAAGGAATGCCATGTTAGTATCCCTGTTAGGTGATCATGATACATGTATAAAGATAGTGGGAATAAGTCTTTGCAGACCTCAAATTGAATTCAAATTAATTCTAAATCTGAATATAATCTGCAATCACATGCATGTGAATGGAAAGGAATAATTTGATTGAATTTTTAAAATTTAGGGAAAAGTTCAAAAGCTCAAACTTTCAACGTAATTCTGAAAAAGAAGAAGAACACAAGTTTTCCATTATAGCATAATAAAGCATATATATAGCAATATAGCAATAATATATAGCAATATAGCAATAAGCAATATAGCATAATAAAGTTGTAATGCCTTACATTTATATGTTTAGCTGCGACCAAGCAGCTCTATGAACGCTTCTGTCTGTCCGTCTATCCGTCAGTCTGCGACACCTTTTTCACCATTATCCTGTCGTCGTATCATCATGAAATTTTCAGAAGTTATTGCCCTTCACCAAAGTGATGTCCATGCACAAGGTCGAAGTCAAAGGTCAAGTTCACAGAGGTCACGACCTTGTTTGCGAGTTTTTGCGCTGTAACTCCAGTTAGAATTCATGGATCGCTATGAAATTTTGGAAATAGCTTCTAGGCATAGAGGAGGTGTTCCCTATTGTTATTCACGGTCATCCGTCAAATCCCAAGGTCACACAGGTAAAAAAGTGTCAATTTTGCCCGATTTGACGGTTTTCGCACCGTAACTCAAGTTTAATTCAATGAATGGCAATGAAATCTTAGAACAAGCTTCTTGGTATAGAGGAGGGGTTCCCTATTGATTTTTAAGGTCATCTTTCGAATCCCAAGGTCACACCGGTCAAAAAAGTGTCAATTTTGCCCTGATTTCACAGTTTTCGCACCATAACTCGAGTTTAACTTGATGGATGGCTATTACATCTTACAACAAGCTTCTTGGTACAGAGGAAGGGTTCCCTATTGATTTTCAAGGTCATTTGCCAATTGATACAGAGGAAGGGTTCCCTATTGATTTTCAAGGTCATTTGCCAATTTCGAGGTCACACTTGTACAAGAAACCACCAGTCATGGACACTAGGCCACGTGACGGATGCTAGGCCAGGTCGCAGTTATTAGATCCCTCTGATCTACTTGTTGAATTGCTGCCGACAAAATGGAAAGAGGTCTTCATATACTGTGACTGAAATACTGGTAAGTTGTGCGGTCAGTCAGTCAAACAATGGTCTGATCAGAGAATAAATGAGTTGGTATGTGCCTAGTACCCCATGTGCTTAAGCACACAAGTTAAAAAGGACAAGATTTCCTTGCTACTTCAGTATAGTGGATATCACTGCATATTGCACATTTTCATTCCATTAGACAGGTCTCTCACTTCTAGAACCCAGGTACACATAAGGTAAATTGACCCTTCAACAGAGCATTGCTAGGAGTCATAAGATTTATTTTTATTTAACCCTTATTAAAGATTTCTTTCCCATTAAGCTTTCATTCTATAAGAAGGTCCTGAAGACCATCAAAATCCTATAGAACAGGTTTTTCAACGAGGGACCCTGCCCCCCAAATACTACCAGGAACTTCTTCGGTGGAAACGGGCTTAAATTGAAGACTCGTCCCTTTAAATCTAGAACCTTTATCCTCTTCTCAGGTACTTCACTGGGTCATAGCCTAGCGCTTTGTAGAAGTGCTGTTGTGTTGACAGCGTAGTTGAATGCGCTGGAAATATTCCTGTTGGGCCGTGCATTTCTTGCATTCCTTGTGACTTTGTCCTTGTTCTAGTAGTTATAATCCTTCTTGATTAATATCTTCAATGATATTCTTAAAAACCTTTGCCCGTGGAATGGCTTTATTGTGCAAATTTATTTTGTTAGCTCCTCTGTGGTTGAGGCTCTTTATATTGACCTTTTGATTTATAATAATGGGTGTGATCTTCTGTGTTTTTTATTGTGAGAAAACATATGGGTGCCCTCGCAATGTCCCGGTTGCTTGCCCAGTTCTATTATGCCAATCATAGACTTGAGACATGACTGCGTAATGTTAGGTATTTAGTGACGGTTGAACTAGGTGTCGTGACTGCTTGACAGTGTGGGAAGCTGTCCCTTAATCTCACTGACAATGTAAATACTGGCTTTGCTGACCCAGAAGCACAAGTATGATAACTGAGAGGGCATGTGGGGGAGGCTAAGTTGGCGTTTGCTGTCTGTTGTGTTGGGATGGGAGCGGTGCCCTGCGTCATAATGCTTGTATTGTGGTGCATGTGGCCTTAAGCCAGTGCAGGATTGGCTCTGAAAGCCAACAGCAAAATCTTTCTCATAACTGTAAGCATTTAATTTGCTTGGTAGGCTCTGAGAATTTTGACTGACTTGTCTTGCAGCAGATTTATGATGTTCATACTAATCACAGCAGTTGTGCAAGCTTCTTAAATTCTGCTTCCCTGCTAGGCCAGAAATTTTCAGCTGATAAACTTGCCTTCCAAAGAAAATTTCTGCAGTTTTTATTTTTTTTATTTTTTTACCTTAATTTGCCAGCGTGATCTTAGAGCAGTAAATTTATGCTCACAATTTTATGACGAATGAGAGACATGAAATCAAATGAGCTGATTGAATGGCTTTTTAAGTAAATTAGTTTTAGCCATGATATAGTATGACCAACGTGCATATACACTGGGCTCCAAAATTACTTGCACCCCTGACTGGCAATGCACAAACAATACTTTTAAAAAAAGTATTTATAAAGAAGGTCTAAATAACATGTAATAAATATTGTACTATATTAATGTGCCAATGGAACCAACCATAATAATTTCCTGATTTAATTAAAAATCAATTTCCTCCAAATTAAGGTTTAACGATTAGGGACATCCTTAAAGATTATTGTAAAATGCCATAGATCTACCAAGATTAAACCAGGGGCCTGTTGCATAAAATTAGACCCAGTCTCACACTTAAATGTAACTTTAAGTCAGACTTACTATAGACATGTAAATAAGCCTGTTACATAAAACCTGTCTTTGAGTGACTTATTTAAGAGTGACTTAGCCTGTGGCACTGTGAAGGCCTATCATGGGTAAAATAAGACACTTTACAGAGAAGAAAAACATGGCAGATACAACAGCGACACTTAGTGGAAGCGAGAGATCACCGCACTTAAGCGCAACACTCCGGACGGGAAACCATTTTTTCGCACGACAGATTACATTTAAAGTCAATGCAAACCTGCGAATACACGCGAAACGCGTGCAGCTTAAGAAGGAAATACGGAAGAGGAAAAAATCCAGTGACCGGAGGAGGACCCCCCTCCAAAACTACAAAAAAAAGTTAATAAAATAAAAAAGCTGATAATCCTGTTTCCAATGTAAGACATTTTTTGTCCTTTTTTGTTTGAAAAACAAAAAATATCTCAGGCTTAGCAAGGGGGAGAGGTGGCAAATTTTTCTGCCTCAAATTAAGTCAGTCTTAAGTCTTATGCAACAGTCTTAATTAGACTAGTCTAACTTGGCAATTTAAGACCAATTTACAGTGAAAACCATTCTTAAACTAAGTTTATGCAACCAGCCCACGTATTAAATTCCACTTATTTAGTTTTATCATATTCTTAAGAAATGTAGAACCTTAAAGTTTGATTGAGGTCACAACATATGTCAAAAATATTATTGTTGGAACACATGCTCATTACGCGCGTAAAATTTGAAGGTTTGGTTGTACCAGCCCCATTCAGGCCCAGCAGTAAGTTTTACAACCTGGATGTTCTTGCTGCCTGGCTGTGGGGGTAGAGTCCCCTTTGTTCTACTCCGCGGGAGGCCAGAGACATTCCGTCCAGGCTGCCCAGCTTCTCTGAAACTTGCTCTGTTCTCATTGAAGTTAAAGCCCAGTTACATTAATCTGCTTAAAACAATCTAAATCTCTGTCAAATTCGTAATATGTTTATGTTCAATATCCTTTAAAGAAACCACTTATATATTCATAACACAATTGGACTATAATACTCAATTTTAAGGCTTCTCCATGACAACTGCATCATTTTAGCACATATTCCTATCATGTTTGGTATTTTTATTCTCGGGAGAATCCAAGGAGTTGAATGGAACATGTTTCATTTCCCTTAAAATTATGGATAATCCCGTTTGGGAAGATTTTATAGTGGTCAAATCTCGCTCACCTGTCTCTATGCAAAATAATCTTATCACCTCAATGGGGAAAGCCCACTTTGTTCGGAGGCGTGGTTTGGTATCTTTAAAGGTGGGAGATTCTAACCGAAGGGGCTCTTCTTTTTGGGTTCTTCTATCAAGATCTGACGCGCGAAGGGTGAGTACGGGGTAATCACATTCCACCCCGTTCCGCACACCTAGGCCTGTGCGTGGGTGGGCGGATCGGAGTGGCATCTGAATTCCTCCCCGGCCACGTGGTGCGGTCTGGTATCGCGTGGCCTTTATCTTCTCCAGGTATGAATATATATGTATTTTCTTCCTAAATTATGTGTAACTGGTAATTGGCTTAGCGTTGATTTGTTTGAACTAAGTTTGTGCCTACCTGGTGATTAAATTATTGTTATTCCTTTTCCAGCTTGCGTGATTTCCATGAGTTATAACACTCGTATATTTCTAGCCTTGTTGCGACTGGGACTTAAGGGGAAAGTCCTACTAAGTCTTGTGTAGATAACGATATTTCTAAGTTAGATGTGGGAATACGTTCTACCCCTTAAGGGTTTCTGCAATACCGGTCCTGGGGATTTAGCTCTTAAAAGGTGCCCTTTTGGCGCATAAGCCGGTACCCGGCTAAATACCCTTAAGGGGCCCTTGGGTTTACATAAACCTGGGTTTGTGATACGTTCACGCTCCGTGCTACTTTGTTTATGCCTCAATGCTGCTATCATGGTATTCTCTTCTAACCAATAATGGAATTATGGTCGAATTAAGCCAGGACAGCTGCGCTTATTAACCCTGGGGGCGTATTTGCTGAGCAACGATGGCTTCCACTGCCTAGTCTGATGGCAAAGCTGTCTCGAAATTCACGCATGCTGCCCCAAAACTATCAATTCTACTTCTAATTTGGAGTCAGATATTTAGCGAGGATACAACTAAATTTGGTGTTCTAACTGTTTTATGGAGTCAGATTAATTGTAACTATTGCGTTTCTATGCCCCATCTTTGGACGGAGAAAAAATATCCATTATATCGTGATTCAGAGCAGCCAGGAAAATGCTCGAATTAAAGTTAGTAAAAAGAACACGTGAATCCTTCACCTCACTGCAATGTCCGTCATTGGTATTGTTTTGTGGGGCTTTACAGAAACTATATTGAGCCATTTCATGACTTCCTGCATCACTAGGGCTATAAAAATAAGATTACACACATGCCATATCCCTTCGTCATCCAGCACCATGAAATAAACAAAACAACTGTCAGTTAAAAAGAGGAAGATGGTGATAGACCTTCATAAATCTGATAAAGGCTGCAAGAAGATTCTCAAACGATTGAATATTCCCCTGAGCACCGTCAGGGAAATTATCAAAGAATTCCAAAGATATGGAGCTGTTGAAAACCTCAAGAGTAGAGGACGCAACTGCATTTTGCCCCCCAGAATACTGCGGAGGATGGTCATTGGTGAGAAGCAACAAAATTGCCTGTAATCGAAGGACCAGCCAAGATGTGAATTAGTTTATCAATGTCCCAACGGTACCAACCAAATGCATAAATTTATTTAGTTAAGAAATTCACCAGAATTTGGGTTCATAATCAGTGGCTTAGTACTTGGTGCAGCCATCTCTGATGAGGATTACAGCAGTCTTTTTCTGCACTGTCTGACAGGTGAAGGCATTAATTTAGAGCGATTTTGGACCGTTTCTCTTGGCAGTTCCATTCAAGGTCTGTCGTATTACTAGGTTTGAGCTCATTAACTCCCCTCATTAGCTAAATTTAGGTGTCTTTAATGCGATGTAATATCCAGCCACTGCAAAGTTTCAGCCTTCTGGCAGAGGCAACCAGATTGCTTGCTGAAATTCCTAGTTCTAGGTGGAAACCATCAATCCTCCACCATTGCCCATGGACCTGTAGAATTAAAGTGACCCCAAAACATCACTGATCCGCCATCATATTTCACTGTGGGTGTGGGGTACCTGTCTTAGTAATCATTTTTATCTTCCCCGTCTTTGCCGATGCTGCATGCGAATGAGAAGTTCAATTTTGGTCTCATTTAACCACGTCACCTTTTTCCTGTTAAAATTTTAAAGACCTTTTGTGAAATTGCAAATTCTTGCTTATGTGTTTTGAGAACAGAAAAGACTTTTGTCTTGCACACCTCTCGTTACCGAGGTGGCACCTTACAGTGCTGACCATCCTCCTCCCTATCCTGGGAAGCAAAATACACTTTCATCCTCTACCTGACAGGTTTTCAACTGTTATTTGCTTTTATAGAGTTTTTGAATGATTTTCCTGACTGTGCTTTGTGGTGTTTTTTTTGTTTGTTTGTTTTTTGTGTGTGTGGACCTCTTTGTGGCCAATGTCAGATTTATGAAGGTCAAAAACCATTTGTCTCTCTTGAATGGTCTTTTCTTTTGTTTTCCTCAAGGTGCTGGATGCTAAAGGGATTTTGCATGGGATTTTTTGCATTGTGCAATGGTTGGTTCCAGTCTAGTATTCTGATTGGACAAGAAGCCTCCCAGCCTTATCCTACTGCTGATATTTAGTAGGGTAAACTGGGTAAGTCATGCCCGAGACATGTCGTTTGTTTGTTACTTTGAATATGACGAACAAAACTCTGCACAATAGTCCGTTTTTCCTCGGTTGGCTCCTCTGTAGCATTAATGTGCAGTTTTTTCTCACCTGTTGGCATTCTGAGTTTATCTCTAAAATTTTATTTTTTTAAATTGTATATTTAGTGCATTTCCAGTCAGAGGTGCCAACAATTCTGGAGCCCACTGCAGATTTTTAAATCAAGAGATCAGCAAAAAATATTCATGTGTTGATAGTAGATTTTACCTTTTGTGATCATTGTTTCACTGCTGTTGCTTCTATGGAGCAATATGTGTAATTTGCCTGTGGCCACTGAGTGTTGTATTGGCAAAACGTTTTCACCAAATACTTCAGAATGTGCTTTATGTTCAGGAAAACACCCATTGTTGGTATTTCTGGTTAAAATTATGCTCTACGTTTCCGCAATTTCGTTCCTGTACCCAGTCACAGATGTTTTCCATCCTTGCGAATTGTTTTAAATCAGTGTTATTGCCAGCTAACTGTATCATCAGGTAATGAATGCCAAACGCTGGTCCAAGTATTAAGTCAGTAGAGGGCAGCAGAGTTCTATTTTTGGCTGTGTTCAGCTTGAATGGTTTTATCCATTTGATGTCCTATCAGCGTTAATATCATCAGCATAAAAGGAGTATAATTGTTTTTGATTATTGGGGGCTTTGATCTTTGTTGCTGACTTATTTTAATTGTTTGCTTTATTGTTTTATTTGGTCTTTTTTTTTCTTTTAAATTTGAACTGTTTCTGTACCCATCATTTGTTGTTTCCTTGCAACATGTCACGTCTTTACAAACTTCCTTCCATTATGAAACACTTAATAAAAACATTTTCTGTAAGTTAGAATGCATTGCAGCTGCTAGCAATTAAAATACATCCTTGATTTTGTCATTTAATTGTAACTGGGCGTTTGTTGTTTGTACGATAAGTAATCTTAACTGTTTGACAGTAATTGGGCTGTTCGGTTTGACATCCTGTGGTGGGGTGTTCAGACCCTTTGTTGTAACGTTTCATATAAGCTTTCCGGGTATACAAGTCTGAATAGTCTTTATGATATGCTTTTTTCAACAGATGTTTTTTCATAATTTAAGGAAGGTATACAAAGGACCCTTATGGTGTTTGAAGTTCATGTGGAGAGATGAGTGTTTTTCTGAGCCAAATGTCCATCTACCAGATCAAAGATCTGAACCACTGCAGGCACCATACTGTAGGCAGTGGCGACCAGTATAGCGCCACGTCCTGTGGCATGTACCAATCAGACAGCCTGCAGAACTCAAATATACCAGCTGACCAGGGCTTGGACGGGACGTTCAAAATGGAGATTGCAGGGACTGGGACAAAATCTGAGGCCCTCATTCGAACTTGTGCAACAGAGTCCTATCTGAACCCAGGGATTGGATGCTTCTCCTTGAATGCAAACGCAGACTGCCATAACCAGCGCTTGAAGTTGCTCGCGGAGCTCAATGGAGAGCTTGTTGTTTACCATCTGAAGTGCGCTGCCAGAACGGAATCTGCAGGGGGTGCCGTCACTAGCTACATCCACGGATCTTTCTGGAACCGAGGAGCGTGGAGTTTCCCTGTAGTCAAATTCTGGCCAAATCCCGCATCCTGCACTCTCACGCTAATTTGTGTGTGAAGGTCTTTGATTATAACAAGCGGGTGAAGCAAGCTGATGCACTCCTTGGTTCTCCAAAGGTCACAGACTTTCAGGCTGTGAGGTTGTTTTTTACGATGACTGACCCGGTTGTCCTCAATTGCACTCAAAAGACCCTTTATTACACAGGTTTGTGTTGTGTGAGATTAGATAATATGCTTTCACTACATGTGCATTCACATGTGGGGGGGGGGGGGTGTTTAAATCACTTCTCATAACTAGCCAGGACACCCAGGAAAGATTGGTGCTATCCATCCTCTTAATTTTAGGAAGTGAAAGTACATCCTATTTTTGAGAGCTGCATGACCCTTGGATTGCTTTTACAAGCCGTCTGAATAGCATTTGTGTGCCAACCATTGAGCTGAGCTCTTTTGATTTAAAAAAAGTAACAAGGGGAATGTAGTAACATGTTCTCCAAAAACGTAATTGCACTGTTGGATAGGTTTTGATATGAATTTCCTCGCCTGTAATTAACTTCTCCCCTAATTATCTTTTATTTATTGGGCTTCTCTAATTGAGTGACTGTGCGGAGGCGGGCTGGAGGGGCAGAGGCGGTGTTCCATTGGCAGCAGTGGCGTAGCGTGGTGGCGCTGGGCCCCGGTGCGAGAATGGCGCTAGCCCCCCCCCCCCCCCCAGGCCTATCCGCGAAGCAGAGGTGTAATTGTAACAGAGCTTTAGTTTTTTGAGGATTTGTACTTTACCTGAGTTCTTTTTTAAACCTGGACTTTTACTCTACAACATTTAAAACTTAAAAATTATCATTTTACTTCGTTACTTTGACACTAGCCACTTCGTTACAAATTAAAATATGAACGCAATTCATCGTTTAAGATTTATCTGGATTTAGCGTCTTCGAGAAGAACAACGGTGCTCGGCAGCAGGGTATGTTAGTGCGGGGACAGGGAGCTGCAAATTTATCCACGTAGTTACAATATTCTATCACTAGATGGCACACCCGCATCAGTTATTGGATATTCACAGAAACGTCCTCTGTAGCCAACCACTTCAGCTACAGTGAGCCAGAAGGTATCCAAATCAGTAATTAAGAAAAATCAGTTTTCTGAAAAACGCAGACACCCATAATTAATAGGGCTATTAGAACCATGGACAATGAATATTTGCACAGCACCTCAACATCACACAACACGTTAGGCTGTTTGAACCATGAACAACAGTGACAATACATTGCCAATGAAAATGCGAAAAAGATCCATACGGCTGAACAGTCAACCGTATTTCCCTAACAGCACAACAGTGGCCAAATCAATAAGTAAACAGATAGATGGACACACATCCTGGCACAGCAGCCATTTAACCACAACCGGCAAGCTGATCACTTGCAGTAGCCTAATAAAAAACTGCACTCACCCATTCAGAAGTGAACTCTGGGTGCCTTCTGCTCTGCAAAGTCATTGAGCAAGAGGGCAATGAGGTGGTAGCATTAGCCTCCAAGTCTGACTGCTGCGTGTCGCCGCTATCATTCACAACGCTAGCAGGAGCTGGATCTGGACAAGATGACTATTTAAAAAATGCATTCAATTTCGCCAATTTGGAGTTCCGTACATCGAGCTCTTTTTTTCCTTTTCTTTTTTGAGCACCGCTTTTGTGCTGCTCAACATGGTGCTCAAGACTTTTCACCTCCAATACTAGGCTAATGGGTTAGCTGATCTCTCAAAAAAAGAACAATTCACGAGCAAGCGCGTAGCCTACGAAGCTACGATCAGAAAGGAATAAGTGAATGTCAACTAATTGGACAAATACATTTCCCAGCAGGCCATGTTCATTTGAAAATGTTGTGAATAAAACAATCAAATATATGATTAGTAATTGTGATTATAACTGAAAAAGTATCATTACTGAAATACAAAAGACATATATCAAAGAAAAGAGGAAAAATGGCCAATGTGTGTGTGAGAGGGGGGGGTTGTAACCATGACTGTGTTGTATGAAACAGTGGAGCAATATATATACTTATCAACTCATTTTCTAAGAGAAGATAATACTGCTTTGAACAGGACACTTGAAATGACGATATAAATAGTCGTAAATTCTTTATGTGTTGTGATAAGAGGAAGAACGGCATAGTTAATCACCGTGGGCCCTCAGGGGTCATCGGGGCTCCGGTTCAGCGCACCGGCTGCACCGGCAATACCTACGCCGCTGATTGGCAGTGTATCACCGCTAATGGAAAAACGACTCGTGGCAGTCGTGAGTTTGAAAAGAAGCGCACCTGTGGCAAACGGGGGCTGTTTTCTGCTTGTGCGAGGGGTCGGAGTGGACGCTTTGGAAATACAAACGTAGACTGTTTTATGGTATTGTACACGTTTTGCTGAACAGCAACTGGTTGGCGATGTATTTGGCCTAATGTTCACGGCATAATTTAAGGCAAATCTGTGATTAATGGTGCTCTCATTGAGAGCGTCCTACCTACGTCACGCATCTCTCATCGGGAGATCTGTAGATCGACCTGACCTGATTTTTGTAAATGTTTTTATATTGCGGGCTGTGCAATGGGTGTGGTGCAATTGAATACTATGTAGCAATCGCTGATGCTTATGGAATCGGACTGACACTTAATTATTGATTCCTGCGCACCTGGTTCTTGCGGTTATTTAAGGCACATGTAAATCTCAAGTGTGTTGTGACCGTGACGATTGTTTGTTGCAGTGTAACTATTGGTTACGACCATAATCCAGTCGCTGGTATAATTTTCATTGCATTTCTTGGACGAACTAATGTATTCAACTGGACAGTGCCCCGTTTGAGTGGATGTGTTTTAACTATGTTTGCCTGTGGAGGGAATGTATTGCTGTTTAAATGAACAGCGTTAGCTCTCTGGTGGATCGGGCTGGCTTCCCCCCAGGGACTAATTTAACCACCCTGTAGTTGGGTTTTGCACCGTTTCTGTGTCTTTTGCCGCAACAAATCTATTGCTGTCATCTTGCTATGTATGTTAGTAATTTTAAAAGCATGGTATGTTGTATGAATTGTATAAGGATGCAGTGATCAATCACTTCTGTGGTGTGTTTGTAGTAGGGGAAACCCTGCAGAGGGAGGCGGTACTGGATTCCTGGGTGGGCTAGTCCTCCATGAGTAGGGAGCTCCTGATCTCTTCCCCCTGGCTTCTATTCCCTTTTATTGCAAGCTGCCTCTTATTCATTATCTTTGCATATTGTGGTTCATCGTCACTCCGTTATCCTTAATTATTGTAATTAGACTTTTAACTATAGAATATTATAATAAAAATCTGTTTGCTCCATTTTGTGTGGTTCTGATTGTTTCTGGTGACTGATCCCAGTCCTGGAGAGTGGAGCGATTACTGTAGAACAAACCAGACTAGAACCTGTTACAAAATGAGAAATTCAAAAAACAATTTTTTTTTTTTTTAGCTTTTTGCTGGTAATACTCCTTTTCGTAATTTCAAAGGGTGAGAGAATTCTTCTATTTGAAGATGAGACGGACAGATTGAGGTTCTACTTTGAACAGAAGACTGCTACGCCCTCTACTGGTAGGTTTGTAAATCAAAATAATTAGAGGAACTCCGCTGATTTAGCTGGCAACTTCTCATCTGCTGCTGGCTGCACTGTAGTAACCACGCTCGCCAAGAGAGGGCAGGCGTTATAAAGAAATGGAGTTAATTCCAGGGTTCATGTGGGTTCAGACGTCTGTTCTGCATCTCATGTGACAACACCAGCAATGGCAGATCATGCTCCGAGGGCCTTCATTCCAGTTCTTACAAAGCTCCCACCCAGCCCTGCCCTTCCCATTTCTGCAGGCACATAAACTCACAGGCATACATGCTGACATGCATGCGCGCACTCATTGGAGAGGGAAGGCAGTATTGGGCGGGGGCCTTTCCTCATATGGGAGACCAGCTATGCTCACTTGGAGAGGTGGGGGGATGCGATGTAGCTGTTGGGAATGAATAATTAATATGGGGGACTTACATATGGGGACTTATTGCAGCATGGCCATCTATCTCTTACAGTGAGGACCATAAGTATTTGGGATAATCATACAATTCCAAATCCACCCCCTCTCCCTCCCCCCAGTATGATGTAAATTCATTCAAATGTATGACCATAATGTCAACTGTAACTAGGGTACTTGCATCCAAAGCTGGTGAACAGTGTAAGAATGACACCATTCACAATAGACGCTGTCCAAATGCCTCCAGATTGCACAGAAGTTTAGAAAGGGGAGACCTCGCGGGCTGGGATTTTTGGTCGTCAAAGCTGATAAGATGAACGCTGAATGAAAATGCAATTGCCTTAGGCTCAATTTGCCGTAAAAACTTAAATTTAAGTTGTGCGGTGTTAGAATCTCAGAGCTTACCCCAGCAACCTACTGCATTCCTGTTAGGTTGCAGTTTTAAAAATAAACTTTGGGTAGCTCGAAATAAGCTGATATGCTGGCGTCAAATCTTATTTGTGCTCGAAGAGGTATGTGCCGTCGCACACCCATCCCTCAAAGAGCACAGCAGGGTGCGCACTGCTGAAGAACGCACAGGTTTGACGCAAAGCATAGTTCAGCTGGAATTAATTTCTGTGGATGGGAGTGTAAGCGAAGCCGTCACTCACTTTTTCTGGAGCCTTCTAACCACCGCGGTTTTTCTTCTCCCCCTTCCCCTGGACTAATGTTTAGTGGGCTGCTGGAATGAACCTGGCAGAAGTATGCATATTATAGTGTTACGGCCCCAATTTATGAAATATCAGACAGCAAGGGATGACAGACAAAATTTTTAAACTTAAACAGATTTAATAAAATAAAGGCTGACCAAGATTGAAATATATATATATATATATATATTAGGGCTGTCGGGATAATTAATCGCGATTAATTTAAGTGCAATAAAAGTAACTGCCACTATGAGGCAGACAGACGTGATTCCTTATTACCTTTTCTATGACACATACCTAATGCGGTCATTTGAAATGCTTCCGGGAAGAAACCTGTGATTTGAAGTCCACTAATTACCAGCGAGGTTGGACAGCCTCCATCGCCTTGGCATAATTAGCTCACCTTAAATCAATTCCCGTGTACTTTGCCTGACTTGCAATCAAGCCATTTACTCAACCAACTGATAAATCAAAACCAAAATCTTGCCTATAATGATTAAGAAGAGAGAATGAGAACCAGACCGAGCTAACCAGGCTGCTGCGTTACATTAAAAGATTTTCAAATTAGTTAACAATTTACATGTCACGTTCTATACGCTGAAACAAAATGTTTTCCACCTTCACTGTTGGTTATTTAGATGCTCAAAAGTAAATAAAATCAAATGCTTATTTAAAATTATTTTAAATTACTTTCGTTCAATTATCTAATAAAAAATGCCTCAAATTTGCGGCAAAGATTCACCTGAACGTTAATTGCCAAATCTTCGGTGCATTTGACTATTGCCGGCAATGCAAACGTATTCTCTCTCACATTCATGTTCGATATGCTTCACAAAATGTTTCCCACTTCACGTAGCCTATATTTTTAAGCTCTTAAAACCAGGGCTATCTTTGAATAACTTCATTTTTTTTTTGTAGAAATATCTTTAATAATGCATACAAAATTCCTTGATGAAAGGTGGAATTCAGAGGTCTGCTATTTATTCAGATTATTGAAATTTTTTCAATCTAACACAGCAACCTGGTTAGGTCTGTCTGCTTCTCATTATCACCTCTTGATCATTCTATGCCACATTTTGATTTTGATTAGTCAGTTGGCTGAATAAATGGCTTGATTGCAAGTTAGGCAAAGTATGCGGGAAAGGATTTAAGGTCAGCTAATTATGCCAAGGCGAACCTTGCTGCTAATTAGTGGACTTCAAATCACAGTTTTCTTCCCGGAAGCATTTCAAATGATCGTATTAAGTATGTGTCATAGAAAAGGTAATAGGCAATCACGTCTGTCTGCCTCATAGTGGCAGTTACTTTCATTGCGCTTAAATTAATCGCGATGAATTATCCCGACAGCCCTAATATATTTATATATATATATATATATATATATATATATATATATATATATATATATATATATATATATATAAATGAGATATTTACAGTCCCTTTGTAATTGGGATGGGGTTGCTTTGTTGCGATGTCCTGGGACAGGAAAATGCTCCAACACAGGCAAAAATCCACAAAAAGCTTCGCAGGTGTTGAAAAGAGTGACAGGTCTGGTCAAATGTATCCTTCCACTATTTCTCCTCGCAATTTCTCCTACTACTTTACTCTCTCAATTTTTCACCTTATATACTCTTTTCCAGACCCCTCCCACCTTCCAGCCTTTTTTCAATTCTCTGGGACCTTCCCCTCTGAGACATGCCCAGGACATTCCCAAAAACCTGGCTCCAGACTGGGCTTAAGAAAAGAAAATGTCAATACTGCCATCTAGTGGCTTTTTTCCCCCCCACATTACACCTCCATTCTAAAGTGAAAAATTTTGACTCTTAAAGGCAAAATTTTTCTTTTCAATACAAAAATGGTTAAGTAGACACTTGTGTATATACAGTATATTACATATAGTACAATATGTGATAAACACGTGATATTCACACATACTCAAACACGGGATAAGAAATCAGCAATTACATTGCTGATTACACATGCTTAATTTCCAAGTCAAACTCCTGTAAAATCGAACTCCAATTCAACAATCTCCGATTCTTGTTTTTCATGTTACTCAAAAACATTAACGGATTGTTGTCAGTATATACAATTATTGGCTTTTGCCCTGTACAAACATAAACCTCAAAGTGTTGTAAGGATAGAACCAGAGCCAAAAGCTCCTTCTCAATTGTGGAATAGTTCTTTTGATGGCGATTGAACTTCCTGGAGAAGTATGCCATGGGATGCTCAATGTCATTAGAGTCAGTCCTGTGTAGGAGCACAGATACACAAGCTTGGTCGCTAGCATCGTCCGCTATGGAGAACGGTTTGTTGAAGTCAGGAGATTTGAGCATAGGAAAGTGACAAAGCAGAGACTTCTGTTATGGCCCCACTTTGTTATTACATTTACAACATCCACAACAGCAAGGGATGACAGACACAATTTTAAAACTTAAACACATTTAATTAACAAAGACCACTAACAACTAACTAATCTACTGTACAGAACAAGATTGATTATATACAAAAACTGAAATATTTACAGTCCCTTTGGTGGGTTGCTTGGTGATGTCCTGGGTGAGGAAAATGCTCTAACACCGGCAAAAATCCACAAAAAGCTTCACAGGTCTTAAACAGAATGACAGGTCTGGTCACATGTATCCTTCTCCTTGCAATTTCCCCTACTACTTTAATGCCTCAATTTTACTCCTTGCATACTCTTTTGCAAACCCCTCCCACCTTTTAGACTTTTTTTTTCTTTTCTCTGGGACTTGTTTCAGACATGCCCAGAACATGTCCAAACCAAGCTCCAGTCTGGGCTTAACAAAAAAAGGTAAATACTGCCATCCAGTGGCCTATATTCACATTAACAGTTAGGTTAGCCTGGGTCAAGCACTGGAACAACGTCTCTACATCTTTCAGATGTTCTTCCCAGGAGTCACTCCGTGTGATCAGGTCGTCGATGTACGCACCCATGTGTGGCAATCCGGCGATTGTAGACTGTATCATCCTTTGGAATGTGGCTGGGGCATTTTTCTTGCCAAAGGGTAGGACTTCATACTGGTATAACCCAGATTAAGTGGCAAAAACAGAGGTGCTCTTGGCCCTCTCATTTAAAGGCCGACACCAATAACCCTTCAATAAATCAATCTTGGTCAGAAACTTTGCTTGTCCTACTCTATCGATACAATCATCAATCCTAGGTATTGGAAACACATAAGTTCTAGTTACAGCATTGACTTTGCGATAATCGATACAGAATCTAGTACTTTCGTCAGGTTTTGGAACTAACACACAAGGTGAACTCCAATCTGAGTTAGAGAGTCTGATAATGTCATGTTTTAACATGTACTCAACCTCTTTCTCAGCAATCTTTCTCTTTTCAGGATTCATCCGGTACGGATGCTGTTTTATTGGTTTGGCATCACTAACATCTACATCATGAGAGGCTATAGAAACTCTCTTTGGAACATCAGGAAATAGATCTTTATATTTCTTGATCAACCTCTCAAACTGATCTTTCTGTGAGGGTTCTAAGTGATGGAGTTTTACGTCAAGATTTTGCAACACTACAGAATTTGACAATTTACATGAAAGAACTTCAGCTTTAATTCTAGGTTCATCATCTTGAAACTCCCCCTCATCTTCACAACTTTCAGCCATCGGAGGATCTGAAGTGACAGCTGCAACCCCAGCATTTCTATCATGATAAGGCTTTAGCATGTTAATATGACACAACTGTTTTGGCTTTCTCATATCTGGAGTCATCACAATGTAATTGAGATCATTGAGTTTTGTCAGAATTTCATAAAGACCATGAAATCTAGCCTGCAATGGATTGGACTGCAAGAGTAACAACAAAAGGACCTTGTCTCCTGGTTTAAACTCACGGCTTCTAGCCTTATGATCATACCAAGTCTTCATTTTTCCCTGACTTTATTTCAAGTTCTCTTTGGCTAGGTCACAAGCTGCAAGCAGTCTTTCCTTGAACTTACTAACATAATCTAACAGACTGATATGCGGCTCTTTCTCTTGCGATTGTTCACTCAACAATAGCAAAGGTCCTCTCATTTCATGGCTAAGCACTAGCTCAAACTGACTAAATCCAGTACACTCCCGCACTGCTTCTCTAGCTGCAAACAACAGCAAATGAACACTTTCATTCCAGTCATAGTCATAACAATAAGTCCTCATCATTGTCTTGAGATTGGAATGAAACTGCTCTAAGGCACCCTGACTCTCTGGATGATAAGCACTGGAAAGAATCTGCTTCGCACCTAGTTCATTCACAACCTGCTGAAACAATCCGGAAGTGAAATTGCTACCTTGGTCTGACTGAATTTCCCTGGCAAGGCCCAACAACGTGAAGAACTTTATCAAAGCCTTCGATATTGCAGTTGCCTTGATGTTGCATAGAGGTATGGATTCAAGGAATCTGGTTGATGTGCACATGATTGTCAACAAGTACTGATTTCCAGATCTAGTCTTGGGTAATGGAACAACACAATCAACGATGACCTTGGAGAAGGGCTCCCCAAATGCTGGGATAGGCTGCAATGGAGCTACAGGTGGGTCTAACTGGTTTTTTCCAACTACCTGACAAGTGTGATAGGTTTTGCAAAAGTTGGAAACATCTTTCCGAAGTCCAGGCCAGAAGAAGTTTCATGATCTTGTCAACAGTCTTGTTAACACTAAGATGAGCCCCTAAAGGTAAACTATGAGTCATTGTTAAGATCTCATTCCTGTAGACCTTCGGAACAACAAGTTGCTTGACCACTGCCCGATCGGCATTGGTAGGGATATCCAGAGGGCGCCATTTCCGCATCAACACTCCATCCTTGAGATAATACCCAACTGGAACTGCGTCTGTTTCTTCATCAGGAAGGGCTCTCTTCTTTAGTACACAAATTTCAGGATCATTAGTTTGCTCCTGAATCAACCGGTTTCTGGACAGAGACAAGTCTCCAGATACATCAGAATCACCAGGCCCATCTGGCTGGCTGAACAGAGACCTGATAAAGGTGTCTGATAAGTCCTCAAACGGAGAAACCATAGTAGGCTGAACAGAGTCATGAGGCGAACCACCTGAGTCATGACTATTCAATGTGCTGGACGGCACCACATCATTTTCTTCTTGAGCCTTCTTGGCCATAGCACGGGTCACTGCACAGGAAGGATACAGAGATGGGTCTTCATCGCCATCTTCAGTGCTCGGCTGTGAAGTAGAACAGGGGGAACTACATTGCCCCCAGCCAGGTCATTGCCTAGCAACAGAGAAACACCCTTTATAGGTAGACTTGACATAAGTCCCACCTTTACCTGTCCTGTAACTAAATCTGACTTCAAGAATATAGAGCGCAGGGGTACAGATACTGTCCTCCCTTCAATACCTTGTACAAGTATGAAATCCCCTGAAGCGGTCTCATCACGTAACTCCAAGGAGTCCATCAACAAAAGTGACTGAGAAGCTCCGGTATCCCTTAGGAGATATATGGGTACAGGAGGAGAATGCTCATTCAGAGCCACAAATCACTCCGACACAAATGGAAGAAATTCCTCCCTCACAAAGTCAGCAGTATCAGGCTTCTTAGCCCTACAAGGAGCAGGCAATTTAGCAGATCGGTCATCTACTACAGGGGTTTCTAACCTTGTCTCTGTCTCTCTCTTTCTGCTCTTTCCTCTTTCTCTCTCCCAAATTCTGTTTTTCTGTTTCTTCCCTTTCTTTTTTCTCTTCTCTTGCTAATTTTTCTAACTCAAACTGCCTTTCTTTCTCTCTTTCTGCTCTCTCGAATGCTCTTTCCTCTCTTTCAATCTCTAGCATTTTTAATTTAAGTTCCATTTCCACATTTGGATTTTCCATTCGTAGTATCTGAACAAATGGCCGATAAGGTTGATCCAGAGCCAGCAGTAAAACTTTTATGACCTTCCCCCCCTGGATGCTCGCTCAGCTTGCCTGTGGAAGGTGTCGGTAATCTTTCTGTTACTTTCAGCAGGGGGGCGGCCTTGTCGCATCCAAAATAGGGTGGACCTCTACTTTGTTATATCTACATGACTCAGTTATATATATCTAGATGTTTGAATGTCACAGTTCATCACTGTGTATATACCCTGTGTTTGGGTAGTTTCCATGGAGATGATGGAATATGCAGTCACGAACCTGGATTAATGTATGCATCGCAGAAGGTGCAGTCAGTCTTACCTACGAGGACAGTTTGTATGTTATGCGATGTTTGGCCATTGTGATGTAGCCACCCTAAGGTTGCAGCCACTCCTTGAATGTCACGGTTAAGTGACACGTGTTTCTCTGAAACTGAAAGTGCAATTCTTTCTCAAGATCTGCTCAGTGATTTAAATGGCAGCTTTCAGTTTAAGACTTGCGTTTGACTCCTTGTTGATATGGAATTTCATACTTAGTTTGAAAACATTGTAGAGTCCCCCCTTATCACATGAAAGCGTCTGCAGTGGCTTATGAGTGTTAGATTTGTGTATGGCAGTAACTTGACAAAGCAGTAGAGGGAGCTCTAGAGTAGGACACAAGAATGGCACGTTTGAACACAGCGTGACCGTCTCCACACTTGACACACTTTGGAACAAGAATTAGCGCATAATTGGCAAATGTATTCTGCATACCTATGCTCACAATAAAATTTGGACGCACTCCATGTTCTGCAGTTGTCATTTTCTATTACTTATTGTAGTCGCGCCCTCTTTTATTTTCAGTATATTGCTGTTGTTCTTGTCTTTGTAATATTTCTGCTATAGAAGAATGCAGAGAGCGAGACAGCTCAGGACTGGCGCCAAATGTAAATGTCCAAACCTCGGTGCAGTGTGGGCGCGTGTACATGGCTGGAGACTGCTCTGGCACAGTCATAGCTCAGGTCCAGATAAAGTGTGCTTCAAGCACACAGCACTGTAGATTTTTTTTCTGGAAACTGGATTCGCTGGTCTGTTTGCATCGACAGTTTTTTTTTATAATGCACACAAGCATACCAATGCAATCAGGAGAGCATAATGCCTTTATTTAATGTTATTCGTCACTTTCAAGTAGTTCCTTGAGATGCGTATATTCAAGGGCTGATATAGCCATTCCATTGTCTGATTTTTATTGTCACTGTTAGTTTAGCAGTGTGTATTGGAGAAGTCATCATGGATTGAACAGTGCTCAGGTGTGCCTGGGGATGACTTCTTTCCTGCAGTCATTTTTGAAGCCTTGGAGGCTGCACAGCTTGCTTGTATTGTTTATCTTGTGGTCTGTGATTGTTCAATGAGGGGAATGAGTTGTTTAATGGTACTCCTGGGCTTAGCTTTTGCT
Organism: Gymnothorax reevesii; assembly: GCA_029721435.1. NCBI lineage: Eukaryota > Metazoa > Chordata > Actinopteri > Anguilliformes > Muraenidae > Gymnothorax > Gymnothorax reevesii. Next base: position 21,055,257 of record CM056574.1, on the reverse strand, counting down.
GTTTTTTTTATTTTTTATTTTTTATTTTTTTTACCTGCGTTCCTAATAATGATTACGACACTTAGCCTTGCGTTGAAAAGGAAGGGTACAATATGAGATTGCTTTGACGGCAATTAATTGAAATTTCTTGAAATTCCATCTTGAAGTAGAATGTTATGTAGCAAATGCTGCTGAACATAGCATTAAGATAAGGTTTATATTTCGTTTCTGATAAATTGAATAGATAATTGCTGTCCATACAGTCTCAAATTGCAGCTTTCCTGCCACTTTCTCAGAAAATGGACTTTAAAGGCCTAATCAATGATAGTGCTGCCATGGAAGTTTGAAAGCATAGCATGCTTTTAGAGTTCAAACCTAAACATGTAAACACCAGCGAAAGCTAAAAACAGTGGAACTATTGGGACGAGGTTCTGATGGCTTCTCGTAACACCATGAATTCCATTAATGTTATGACATGTTATGCTGGGATTTTGTCGACCACAGTAACATGCCTATATTTTGCTCAATGCTATTGTCTGTGTGTGTAAGTCTCTGGCATAGCACATGTTACACACCCAAAATTTGTTTTACATACTTACATTTGAAAGACTGGCTGAAAAAAAACAACCTTGGTTTATTAATAGTGACTTATATAACATAAAGTGTCTCCTGTGCCTTTATCTCGGGAATAGGGTGCACATGTGAGTTGGGGCGAGGGGAGGCGTGGCCCTCTGGGGTCACCTTGTCTCGGGCCAAGGCAAATCTGTCAGCTGCCCTGGCCTCCGCTATAGAAATTCATTAAGAATCTTAGGGCCTGTGGTTTCGCTGTCATGTTCTCCTAGGCAGGCCTGCAGTTAAGAGGACAAATTGCAGAGCACACTAATGAAAGCAAATTGCTAGCTGTGCTATAAATCTGTCATTTTTCTCCAGTTAGCACTCCTTTCAAAATTAGGATGCGACTGAGCCATAGGGCTTTAGTGTGACACATCCAGGTTAATGTTCTCAGTTGCCCTGGGCTACGAGGCTAAATAGCATGTCACAACTCCGGTTTGATTAAAAAACAAAGTTTCCCATTGATAGGTATGACCTTATAGGGCCTTTCGTGTGCACACCGCCCATGAGGATGATATTTCCGACTGCATGTGAAGATAGTGTAGTATGTGTAGACGGTGTTGCAGGGTTAAGCCTGATTGGATGCAACATCCCCTTATGGAAGAGAAGGCTGTCATCCGCTGTGGTTTCAACAGTGCCGCTCATGACTGTATATGATTCAAATGGATGCTTCACACTAGCCTGAACACCCAAGCATAAGCGGCAAAGGAAAGCTGATTTCTTTCTGGCGGTTCTAATTTGGTTTAGAAAATGCATTGGCTATGTTTTGCACCTATTAGGTATCGATTTGAAAGCAAAACTCTGGATTTCACCCTGTGATTGCATGGGGCTGGAACAAAGCCAAGATATGGAGGCTAATGGCTGTTGTGAAGTAATGCTAATGCCTGTGCATTCCCCTTGGAGATGGCCTTCCTGTCTGTAAACCGCTAATGCACCATCCGCATTCTCAGCAACCAGTGGGTGTCTGTTTCCCTGGCGAGTAGCTTGCTTAATGTTAGGTGAGAATATAGCTGTGTCCAGTGTTGGGGAGTAACGGAATACATGCATTATGTAATTAGGATACAAAATATGAGTAACTGTATTCCGTTACAGTAACAATTTTAATACATGGTATTTAGGATACAGTTACAATTTAAAAATCGATGCATTACTTTCCGTTATTTTAAACTAGAATTATTTCCCAAATCAAATGCAAAGAAATTAGTTCTCTCTCACGCATTTTCCCAGCTGGTCCCAGAATTGTAGCACTCTCTGATCACGCGCTGCAATGCCACCTTTTACTTGATGCGACTGTAGGACACGGCCTGAGATTCGTGTCATCATTCCTCCTACCATTCAGTGCTCTAATAATGTCGGAGGCATCGAACCCAGAACCGGCAGGTCAGAGCCTGACTACCCAGATAGCCAGCTCCTTAGCTCCGGATCTGCCGCGGATCTGCCCCGGCTCCAGCTGATCCGGGGCAGATCCGCGGCAGATCCGGAGCTAAGGAGCTTGCTATCTGGGCAGAAACGCATTTTTAAGCTGGAAATTCAACCACCAATTCACTTTGAAAAAGGACAACGCAAGAGAACATAACCGTGCAGTGCAACCTCTGCTTGCCTGCAACAAATATGCTTTCAGCCTCGAGGGACTCCACCACCAATCTGAGAAAGCATTTAAAGTAAGTTATTTATTGGACTCGCCAGGAGTAGTCTCTGCTATTGTATCTGTTATCTTAACCGTACTTTTTTTATATTGGTATGTATGAAGATAGCCTGCTTATGTCGACATGCAACTTGAAAGGTATCTATATGGCTAAACAAGGGCATTATTAGCCCATTTGACATTCTAGGTAAGCTAATCAGCGCACGTTCGCAATTAGTTTTGGAACAAAGCCTCCTGCCAACTTCGGGTGTTTGGGAATAGCACTACTCTTAAAGCGTCTGTAATGTCTTTAAGTGCACAGTATGATTTTTAGTTCCATGTGTGCATGCTCTTGTTGGCATTTTGGGCCTAGTCTACAGCTTACTTGTGCCACTTGGCTAGCAAAATGGTTTCAGTGTATGGGAGGGGTGTCAAATTTTATCTGCAAAGGGCTGCTGCAGGTGCAGTTTTTCACTTTAGCCTCAAGCTACAACACCTGAATAATCAAATTAATTAACTAATTATGCAGTTCAATAAAGACCTTAATTAGTAAAATGAGGTACAGCACTATAAGCTGCTTTTCCACCGGACGTGAAACAAATTTTTTGCTCGAAAGATTACATTCAAAATCAATGCAAAGACGCGAATACAGACATTTTGCGTGTATTTGCGTCTTTGTATTGACTTTGAATGTAATCTTTCGTGTGAAAAATTTGTTTCAAATTTTGCCATCATCACAATCTTTAAGTTTTGTTTTATATTGAATGATCAACACATTCTTTACAGAATACTTAAATATTGTTTTTTTTTTAAATTTGTTTCTTAACATGTAGCAACAACTCGCATACCAAATGTAAATGATTTGTATCTCTCCTTATGTTATATCCATTAAACTTTGAAACTTTAGATACCTTCTTACCTTTGTGATTGCATTACCAAGAAATAATGTTGGGTTTTACTGAAGCCTTGTTTGTATGATGCTATGGTGGCATTGTTTATACAAAGAATTATGTTGCTTTTGGTGATGACAAAATTAAATATGTTTCTGTTTTGTAATGAACATCACATTGTTAATAAAATACAGAACAGAAAATTGAGACTTTTTGTCGTTCTTTTTATGCTTTTATTTCGCACTATTGATTTACTCCTGTTATGGCCCCAATTTGCTACGACATATAAGACAGCAAGGGATGACAGATAAAACCTTAAAACTCAAACAGATTTAATTAAACAAATTAAATTACACTAACCTACAATTTATACTACTGACCAAGATTGATAATGTACAAGAAAAAAAAAATATTTACAGTCCCTTGAGATGGGGTTGCTTGGTGATGTTCCGGGTGAGGAAAATTCTCCAACACAGGCAAAAATCTACAAAAAGCTTCACAGGTCTTGAACAGAGTGACAGGTCTGGTCAAATGTATCCTTCTCCTTTCAATTTCTCCTACTACTTTACTCTCTCAATTTCTCTCCTTATACACTCTTTTGCAGCCCCCTCCCACCTTTTACACTTTTTTTAAATTCTCTGGGACTTTCCCTTCTAAGACACGCCCTGGACATGCCCAAACCTAGCTCCAGACTGGGCTTAACAAAAACATGTCAATACTGCTATCTAGTGGCTTCTTTCCACATTACACTACAGCACATTATTATGTTGCACATTCAGAGAGACTCAGGTCTAATCCATTCAGCCAATTGAAATGTACACACCAGAGCAATTTTGTTTACTAACAAAATAAATTCATGTAAATTCATGCATTTATAAAATTGAAGAAAATGTGGAAGTACTCCAAGTATTTGGATTGCAATACTCCGACTGAGTGATGTAACGGAATACATTACAGATTACATTTTAGGGCATATATTCTGTAATCTGTAGTGGAATACATTTAAAAAGTAACCTTCCCAACACTGGCTATGTCTCAAAATGGTGAATTCTGGAAATACCTCTTGGTTTAAGTGAAAACACTGTACCCTTGTGATGTTTTCATTCCCCCTCTCTCAGTATTACATGTGACTTCATAAAGTATTATAATTCTAAGCTTCTGTTAATACTTAATATTTATGGTGTGTACGGTTTTTCAACTTTGCAATTTGTCGATGGTCTATAGTTGTGTTGCTTCCTGATGAGTTTGCATGATCTGTAGGTTTGCTTGTTTTATAAAATTTCGGAGCAGGTGTTGTTCTGTTTGTGCTTGTTTTTTAAGGCAATTGTCTGTAGGTAGTCTAGTTTGTTTTGTGTTATATTTGTCCATAGTTTGGTCTGTGATGAATGCTTTTGATGAATTTGGCTGTAGATGTTTTTGTAGTTTGCTTTTCTCACGTCTTCCAGTAGTTGAAGTGTCGTTTGGTTTGTAATGAGTTAGTAGTTTGCTTTTGGTAAGTTTGCCTTTAGACTTTCCACAGTTTGCTTGGTTTGCAATGATCTTGTTTCTGGACGGTCTGTAATTTGCCCATTGAGAGAATATGTAAAGCGGAAAGCCAGAGATTTCGTCTGTGAACCCCTTTCCACCCTTGTGTGTATGTTTTGTGCAACTGATCAAAGCATGAAGGGGCAGAATGCACAAAACAGATGTGGCTACAAAGAACGCATAACGCTCTTGAAAGTTCCTTGCTGGTTAGAGATGTGACTCGGTGCTTTGTGCAAGTTTGAATGTTCCCTTAGAAGCTGTTGTTTTTACAGTATGGCTTGCATGCTTTGCATTTCTTTATGCATTTCTGCTAGATTTAGTCGTGTTGGTTTAGTTACATTTAAAATGGGCTTTCACGTATGAAACCCTCCGCCAGTCCCTTGCATATTATACCCACTAGGCTCCTTAAAGAAGTAATGATAGCTATTGGCCTAATGATAGCTATTTCCGTGGTAAACAGCTCTCTCTCTACTGGCTGTGTTCCAGAATTTTAAGATTGCCTGCATTCAACCACTTCTAAAAAAAACAAATCTTGATCCAGCCATTCTTAGTAATCTTAGACCAATATCAAAATTGCCTTTTATTTCGAAAGTCTTGGAAAAAGACACAAAGCAGCATTTAGAAGTGGTGGAAACCAACAATATTTTTGAGAAATTTCAATCAGCCTTTAGACGTCAGCACAGTACAGAAACGGCTCTTCTCGGGGACACTAATGATCTTTTGATGAATGCTGACCCTGGCAACTGCTCATTACTCGTGCTTTTGGACATCAGTGCTGCCTTTGATACAGTTGATCATGTCATCATTATTGATAGGCTGAAAAATTGGGTTGGGCTCTCTGGGATGGTTCTGAAATGGTTCTCTTCCTATCTGTCAAACAGAAAATTTTTGGTTCCCATCGGTGAACAACTATCCTCGTCTGTACTGCTTAGTTCAGGTTTACCACAAGGCTCCATACTTGGGCCTAAATTGTTTTTTATTTATATGTTACCTCTGGGTTTTATTATTCGTCAGCATAAAATAGCTTTTCACTGTTATGCTGATGACACACAGTTGTATATTTCAGTAAAATCCACTGAATTCAGCAATGTGTTGGTCTTGCATGAATGTTTAGCTGATGTTCAAAATAGGTTGTCCAATAATTTTTTGCAGTTTAACTCAAATAAAACTGAAGTCATTATACTTGGTCCAAAGTTGGTGTCGGATAAAATCCAATCATCACTTGGACCTCTTGCTTCTAACATTAGGCCCTCCTCCCAAAATCTCGGTGTGATATTTGATACTGAACTCAAATTTGAGCTCGACTTAAAGAAGGTTGTACAGGCAGGATTCTGGAATGACGAGTGGGTGCTTTTGAATGGTTGTGGCCTTTGGGTTCAGGTTTTTCTCATTTTTGTATTTTCTCTATGGATTATGATTCCCAGGGGCGAGAAGTGAAGTTCCTACACAGGTTCTGTGTTTTGACACTCCTGTCTTTGGAATCTTGCATTATCGCGGCACTGATAAGATAATGAGCCTTTCACGCTTGAAGCAAAGACATGCACTTTCAACAATCCCTTAATTGCTCTCAACAGTTGAAACCCCATTGCCGAGGAGCACCACGGCAGCCATCATCGTGCTGTGCTACGCCATTTATTGTTGATATAATCTTGACAGGAGCTTTCCGGAATGTCAGATTTGCCGTTGTCTTGGAGTGTTATCTGTCGTCGTTGCTTCCTGCGCAAAAATTAAGTCCTCCAGCCATACACTTCCACAATCGCCAACTTTGCGCTTTCCTCATTCCATACATAATAGGCGCAAGGGCGAGTAAACATTATAACACAGCACAAATGCGAAGACGTTCCACATCATCGCACTCTTAATGAGATTAGACTCAGGCATTGATATGGTCACAAAACCAAGAGTGATGATCTTTACGAGAGCTTGTTTACTATTTAGGAAGGCACTTGATGAATGATTAGTGTAACTCTTGAAGCCATGCCTAGAATACAGTCACTCTGTTTTTGTGGTTCTAACTCAGTGATGTCCTCTGTGCTGCCTTACTTTGCATGCATGCACCAGTGCGAATGTTTAGGATTATCTGCTAGGATTATCTGCTGTGTAATGTGGGGGAAAAAAGCCACTAGATGGCAGTATTGACTTTTCTTTGTTAAGCCCAGTCTGGAGCTAGGTTTTGGGCATGTCCTGGGCATGTCTGAGAGGGGAAAGTCCCAGAGAATTGAAAAAAGTCTGGAAGGTGGGAGGGGGCTGGAAAAGAGTATATAAGGTGAAAAATTGAGAGAGTAAAGTAGGAGGAGAAATTTCAAGGAGAAATAGTAGAAGGATACATTTGACCAGACCTGTCACTCTTTACAAGACATGTGAAGCACGTATTGTGGATTTTTGCCTGTGATGGAGTATTTTTCTGTCCCAGGACATCACGATAAAGAAACCTCATCTCAAGGGACTGTAAATATCTCATTTTCTTTATTATTTCAATCTTGGTCAGCCTTTGTTTTATTAAATCTGTTAAAGTTTTAAAATTTTGTCTGTCATCCCTTGCTGTCCTATACGTCATGACAAATTGGAGCCATAACAAATTGGGGGCTTGTCCAGGGTAGACCATTGTGCGAGTCATTTATTGAAAATCTAAAATTTCAAATTGTGAAATAGTTTTTTTTTTTTCCAATACATATATTGTCAGATCAACAGCAATGGATGATTTCTTGGCATCACCAACCGTAGAGGTTTTGAAGTCTTTTAAAGGGACATTGTGTTGGAACTACTCCCATCCAGTGTTGGAATTGTGTATTACATTCAAACGAATTATGCACTCTAACGCCTCACTTTTTTAAACACGTATTGCAACAACGGCAGCAACCGTGTATCAAAAAGCCTTGTCAAGGCTGATGAAACCATGGATATATTAATTGGACTGGTACAACTGAACCGAAAGCCAGCATATCGAGGACTCACTGCAATAAACAGTTATGCCCAATACATAAGATCGGACATAACTGTTTATTGCAGTCAGCACTTGATATAATACACGAAGCAGCAAAACGCAGTACCGTGAATCGGTGTAAGATATTCAAAGTAATGGTAATAAACAACTTCACTTAGGTGCATCTTGAACATTTTATACTACGAAAAAGCAAAGCAAAGGTTAGCTACATGCACGCTTATTGGATGTCACCCTCAATAGTTACTGAGTACATACCCGTCATCCAACCCAAGTTAACCAACAACAGCCTTTGCTACCTCACTGTTTATTCTGTAACGTTACGTAAAAGACAGGTGAAGCAGTCGAGTCGCTAAATAATAAAGCCATTCATCAAATACAATAACTGAAAACACTGGTGTCGTTACACCTGCTTACTTTTTTGACTAGGTAATGACATAAGCCAACAGCACGGAATCTCCTGACCAGTGCTACACGCAGAGAACCGCAGCAGTGCAGCTTACGAGAACGCTCTTAGAGACAAGGTCCCCTTGGTGTTCACGTAGCCTGAATTAAAATAAAAACATGGTCTCTGCCGTGGAAAAAGGTACTGACAATTTATAAGAGAAAAATCAGCAGATTATATATTGATCATTTGCGGTAGTCAAAAAATGTATTCACAGATCTATTAGAGTGTCTTTTTCCATTGTTCCTTATGGAATAATTTCCTTTTGCCCCCCATTGCATCACGTCACTTGCGATCATGCACTGTCACTGCGGCGTTGTTGACTAACAGTAAGTACACATATAACAATACAGACACAGACACTACACAGTGAAATGCGATTATACTCCTCCGGTGCCCCGTAACTACGAAAGGTGACTAACATGCGCTTATCTTTTGCGTAAAGAGCTAGAACCAAGTTAAAACACATCTGTTAGCGCATTGCTAAACTAGAGTATTAAGCGCTCATTCCAAAAAAAACTTAATATTTTACTATACTCACCCTAGGTAAGCAGATGTTTAACTATACTCGCGTAATCAAGCGGTCAGGCAGAGTTGACCACATTTTATTGTTCGGCCTGGAATTTGCATAATGCATTAGGGGAAGTAGGTGTACATTGAGCAGTGTGTCTCGACCACCTGTAGATGCAAAATTACGGACAAAAGACACCGTCGTGAAAATTTAATGTCAGATGAGGCGGACCCTCATAGAGACTGCCAAAGCACGGACAGGAGTCATTTGTGACAGGAAGGCTGATACGAAGTCTAACAAAAAGAAGTCTGCTGCATGGACCAGCATCCAGAAGTGCAGATCGAACTGGGAATTGGAAGGGACACAGACACATCCTTATGACAACAATTAGGCCTGGCTAGTTCTCCATCATTTTCCTTCATTGAGGCATTTTCCAATTATCTTCATTGGCAATTGAAGACACAGTTCATCGCCATATGTGATCTAACAGCGATGCAATCATGGGCCTAATTCAGTACTGAGAAATAATGTACTTATTAAAAGACGAATGCTTCGCCTCGATTGAACTGGTCCGCATTGTAATGAAATATCGCTTTTCACTCTTGGTATTGCATGGGTTGATGAAAAAAATGTGGCACTCTGCTGTAAAATAGGCTATTAAAAGTGTGCGGCACCAAGCTACTTGAGTGACAGTCGGCAGGTATAGAACTTTTAAAAACGTTGATTTAAAGACAGTAAACGCGCGTCCAGATGAATGACTGTCATCTTACTTAACAGGTGCTGTTTGTTCTCTCCGATTAAGCGTGGAATGCTCTCGGAGTGAACCTTTCGTTAATTATGAAAATTAGGCTTATGCCTTCGGAGGCGACGGCTTGGGGTATATCCCCGAACGCCCCCAATCCACCAGTTACCCAATCTTCGAATAGACCCAATACAACATAAAGCCCCTCAGGTCATGACCTTTCATTTGAACTTAATTGCAGGTCAGTCGGACAAATGGGTCTGAAGATATGGCCAAAATGGTAATTTTTCATGACAAAGCTCCACCTGGTGGCAAAATATTGAACATACAGGTATGATGTCATCATGTGACACGTTGTGAGGTCATGACCTTGCAGTTGCACATAGTTTCATGTCAATTGGACAAATAGTTCCAAAGATATGGCAAAAATGGTGAATTTTAAGTGACAAAGCTCCACCTTGTGTCAAAATTTTGAACCAAACAGGTAAACTGTCATCGTGGGATGCATCCTCTGGTCATGACCATTCATTTGCACTTGATTTGAGGTCAATCGGACAAATATTTCCAGAGATATGATAAACACAGTGATTTTTCCATTTTTGGCCCCTGGTGGCCAATCTAGGAATTGTAAATTGTCCAAAATCAAATCAGTTCTTCCTCTTTATGAGACTTACTTATATGCAAAACATGAAATTTCTAATTGAAATATTACTGAAGTTATCGCATTAATACGAAGGGCGGCGCAGCGGTGGCGGCGGTCGGAACTGTTTAGCCATTTCATTCACGTATAGGAAATAAGCACCCTTCGTAGTTATGAGCCTGCATGTTTGCATGGTTTCAGCAGCTTTAGTCGCGATAAATGCTGGCTTTTAGTCACAGTAAATGCCAGCTTCTAAAGTCTACCCACCAGCTTCACCGCCACTAAAAGTCCGTGGGAAGGCTTTGAAAGCCGGCGTTTAACCGCGATTATGAAAGCTACTGAAACCATGTAAACATACTGTTCCACCAGTAACGATGAGGATGCAGTATTTCAGCAAGATCTACTTTTCCGCTGCTTTTGGTAACAAGCAACACTGGGTAACACTTTACTTGAAGGTATCGTCATAAGAGTGACATGACACAGTCATGAACGTATCATAAACACTCTGTAAATGTCATAAACATTGTCATTAAGTGTCATTCAGTTTTTGAGATGACAAGTTGACATTGTTTGGGTTGACTTGATTATGACAACTTCGTCATATGAGTGACGTGACACTTTCATAACTGTTACATGACACATGTAACAGTTATGACAGCGTCATGTCTCTCTTATGGCAGTACCTTCAAGTAAAGTGTAACCCAACACTGTGTAACAAAACTGAATGACAAGTTGCATTTAGGCTAATTTAGGCAGTACAGTTGACTTACTTGTCGAGGAGAAAGCTGGCAACTTCAGCGTCCCTTAGAAAATCTTTCTCCTTCATTAGCTCCTTCCACCTGGGGAAGGCTAGCCCGATTTTCACCCTTGTTTTTTGAGTGCGCCGGTCGCGCTGCCTTATCAATTCTCTTCTTTGTTTTTTTGCGGATGGGAATTCCGTCTCCTGTGCTGCTGCTGCATATGTATGGTCCTGCGTTATCCTGCAGTAGTACTGATTTTCAAAGTCGCCGCGATAGCCTGTCTTCTTGATTTCCTCCGGTATCTCAATCACTCTGCACTCTGCACCAATGTAGAAACAAGTCTAAAATTCTTTGTTTACGAGAATATATCAGATTATTAGCGGAGGTCATAATACAGCAATGATGACATATATTTATGAATGCAGACTTACAAAACCCAAAACCAATGAAGTTGGCACGTTGTGTAAATCGTAAATAAAAACAGAATACAATGATTTGCAAATCCTTTTCAACCTATATTCAATTGAATACACTGCAAAGACAAGTTACTTAATGTTCGAACAGGAAAAATTTGTAATTTTTTGCAAATATTAGCTCATTTGGAATTTGATGCCTGCAACATGTTTCAAAAAAGCTGGCAAAAGTGGCAAAAAAGACTGAGAGAGTTGAGGAATGCTCATCAAACACTTATTTGGAACATCCCACAGGTGAACGGGCTAATTGGGAACAGGTGGGTGCCATGATTGGGTATAAAAGCAGCTTCCCTGAAATGCTCAGTCATTCACAAACAAGGATGGGGCGAGGGTCACCACTTAGTGAGCAAATGTGTGAGCTGATTGTCAAACAGTTTAAAAACAACATTCCTCAAAGAGCTATTGCAAGAAATTTAGGGATTTTATCATCTACGGTCCATAATATTGTCAAAAGGTTCAGAGAATCTGGAGAAATCACTGCACGTAAGCGACAAGGCTGAAAACCAACATTGAATGCTCGTGACCTTTGATCCCTCAGGCGGTACTGCATCAAAAACCGACATCAGTGTGTAAAGGACATCACCACATGGGCTCAGGACCACTTCAGAAAACCACAGTCAGAAACTACAGTTCGTCGCTACATCTGCAAGTGCAACTTAAAACTCTACAATGCAAAGTGAAAGCCATTTATTGACAGCACCCAGAACCACTGCCGGCTTCGCTGGGCCCAAGCTCATCTAAGATGGACTGATGCAAAGTGGAAAAGTGTTCTGTGGTCTGACGAGTCCACATTTCAAATTGTTTTTGGAAACTGTGGACGTCGTGTTCTCCGGACTAAAGAGGAAAAGAACCATCCGGACTGTTATAGGCGCAAAGTTCAAAAGCCAGCATCTGTGATGGTATGGGGGTGTATTAGTGCCCAAGGCATGGGCAACTTACACATATGTGAAGGCACCATTAATGCTGTAAGGTACATACAGGTTTTGGAGCAACATATGTTGCCATCCAAGCAACGTCTTTTTCATGGACGCCCCTGCTTATTTCAGCAAGACAATGCCAAGCCACATTCTGCACGTGTTACAACAGCATTGCTCCGTAGTAAAAGAGTGCAGGTACTAGACTGGCCTGCCTGTAGTCCAGACCTGTCTCCCATTGAAAATGTGTGGCGCATTATGGAGTGTAAAATACGACAATGGAGACCCCGGACTATTGAACAACTTAAGCTGTACATCAAGAAAGAATGGGAAAGAGTTCCACCTGAAAAGAAATTGGTCTCCTCAGTTCCCAAACGTTTACTGAGTGTTGTTAAAAGGAGAGGCGATGTAAAGTGGTAAAAAGGCCCCTGTGCCAACTTTTTTGCAATGTGTTGCTGCCTTTAAATTCTAAGTTAATGATTATTTGCAAAAAAAAAAAAGTTTCTCAGTTGGAACAATTGACATCTTGTCTTTTCAGTGTATGCAACTGAATATAAGTTGAAAAGGATTTGCAAATCATTGTATTCTGTTTTTATCTACGATTTACATAACGTGCCAACTTCACTGTTTTGGGTTTTGTAGATTTTGGCAAATAAAAAAATGTAAATGTTACACATTGTCCTTTTAAAAAGACAGAACTGCTAGAAATATGCAGACAGTTTGAGCTTACAGATGTAAAACCAGCCATGCGAAAAGTAAGACTGGCTAGGGAGATTGTTGAATATTACATTGATGAAAATGAGTTTGCACCAGGAGATCTGGAACAGTTTCCAGTGGAAAATCCAAATGTTGAACTGGAACTTAAATGAAAAATGCTAGAGATTGAAAGAGGAAAAAGAAAAACAACAAGAGTTGGAGAGAGAAAGAGAGAAAATAAAGGGAGGAAAAAGGAAAACAGAGAATTTGAGAGAGCAGAAAGAGAGAAAGAAAGGCATTTTGAGTTCGAAAAATTAGCAAGAGAGAGAAAGAGGAAAGAGCAGAAAGAGAGAGACAGAGATTTCCAGTTACAGAAGTTAGACAGAGAAGAAAGGCTCCAAATGGAGCAACTAAAAATCAAAATGGAAGCTGAAAACAAATTTCATGCTAGCCAGGAGGTAAAGCTGGTACCTCCATTCTCGGAGAGAGAGGTTGATAAGTATTTCCAGTGCTTCGAGAAGGTAGCTAAAAGCTGTCAGTGGCCAACGGAACCCTGGCCCCTGATGTTGCAAACTGTCCTCAAGGGTAAAGCTCAACAAGCCTATTCGGCTTTGTCTGCAGATGATTCCTCTGATTATGAGGTTGTCAAAAGGTTATTTTGACAGCTTATGAGTTGTTTCCAGAGGTTTACTGACAGAAATTCAGAGGTCTGAAGAAATCTGACAATCAGACTTATGTGGAATTTGCTAAAGAAAAGAAGGTTTGCTTTGAGCACTGTTGTACTTCTTTAGAGGTCAAGGATGATTTCAACTCACTAAAAGAGATGGTGTTAGTGGAAGAATTCAAGAACTGTGTCAAGGATGATATTAAGACCTACCTTAATGAGAAGCAAGCACCGAATTTACAATCAGCTGCCAAGTTTGCAGACAAATATGTTCTCACACATAAGTCCAAATTTCAGTCCAGCAGTAACAATAGATGGTCCAAATTTCAGAAGAAAGGTAATGGTGATCCCCAAGATCCACCCAAAGACAAATCTGGTGATGGTGCTCAGAAATCCAGTAACAGGTCGGATCAAAGCGTGAAAACTGACAGTGACAAAAGTGGTCTAGTTTGCAATTATTGCAAGTAATCTGGTCATGTAACAACTAACTGTTAGTTCCTTAAAGCTACGAAAGAAAAAAATGATACCAAACCCAATGCCTTTGTGAAGACAAGGTTAAAAACCCCTGTAGTAGATGACCTATCTGCAAAATTGCTTGCTCCTTGTGGGGCTAAGAAGCCTGATACTGCTGACTTTGTGAGGGAGGAATTTCTTCCATTTGTGTCAGAGTGATTTGTGGCTCTGAATGAGCATTCTCCTCCTGTACCCATATGTCTCCTTAGGGATACCGGAGCTTCGCAGTCACTTTTGTTGATGGACTCCTTGGAGTTACGTGATGAGGCCGCTTCAGGGGATTTCATACTTGTACAAGGTATTGAAGGGAGGACTGTATCTGTACCCCTTGTGGTCCTATATTATTTAGAAAATGACTGAATTTATTAGAAGCTAAAGAACACATCTTAACCAGGGGTGCCAATAATTATGGAGGGCGCTGTGTATATATATGTAAGGGATAATGAACGAGAAGGCATGCATTCCACGGTTTTAATGCACGACGCGGAGGCAAATAACCACCAGTTATTGAACCAGTTATCTTAGTCCATCTTACGTTCATGGAGAAAGAATTTTTTGCACGCGCTCACATCCGTTTATCAGCTGATTTGAAAACGGATTCCAGCTGAAATGGAGATTATTCATAACGCAACATTATGTGCGATTATGCAGACTAATGCTAATTTGCTACCCACAATTACAATGAACTTATGACGTTTTCCGCAGTCAGCGAGCTGAAGTCTGGTGGCATAGCACGTAGCTAGCAAACTGTCAGCAGTTGCTGACACATGAAGTGGACACGTTAACTTCCTTTGTAACCGTAAACAATTATAATCGCTTAATGAATAAAGCCTGATTACTTTGCTGCTATAATATTTCCGGTCATTATCGCTTGAGTACCAATAGTTAACCGCCCCGCAGGACGCAACTTATGTGACGCCGCTAAATTTACTGGAGATAAATGAGCAACTAGGTTACCGTTGTACCTAGCCTAATACCAGGTCTAACGTTGCTAGGGTTACAAGTTGGCTTGAGGATGAATTTCGAATGGTGAAACGACCGTAGCCGAACTACCTGTGCGGTTCCACGGTTTTAATGCATACCTGCCAGCCAATCAGAAAAAAGTGTTCACCCAGACCATGGTATAAATATATATATATATGTAACCCACATATATCCACAAATGTCATTTACACAGACAATATGAACATCAGCCATTTGCATAGAGTTTCTGCAATACTTTAATTGTGCTTTACTTAGGACCGCAATGTCCTGAGTTCAAGTCCTTGTCACAGCTTTTGCGGTGTGTACGTGGGAAAAAGACTTCACTCCCACAGTGCCTTACTCCAGCCAGGTGTACAATAGGGTACCGGCCAATTGTCAGGGAAACTCGACCAAGAGCTGGGGGAGTAACCTGCAGTGGAGTAGCATCCCGTTCATGGGGAGAAGCAATAATCCCAGTCACTTCATGCTACTGAAGCTGTGATTAAGCATCGGGTCTGATGAGCCACAATGCTAAGAACAGACTTACTCTCATGTGAGTTGCTCAGTGAACAAAACGAAAGTGAAAGGTACTGGTCCCTCGCTCCTTAAAACTACAAAACGCTCTCGTGGACTAATTGTGACCTGCACATCCTCCACATTATAAAATAATAATTAGTGGGCCTGAGCTGAGTACAGGCTCACTACTCTCCCCAGGAGGACTTATATTATTCTGTGACTATATTTTTATTATTAGTGGGCCTGAGCTGAGTGCAGGCCCACTACTCTCCCCAATAGGGAGTGTAGGCCACTTATATTATTCTGTGCCTATATTTTTATTATTAGTGGGCCTGAGCTGAGTGCCCAATAGGGAGTGTAGTGGGCCTGGGCAAAGCCCAGGCCACTTATATTATTCTGTGCCTATATTTTTATTATTATTATTATTATTAGTGGGCCTGAGCTGAGTGCAGGCCCGCTACTCTCCCCAATAGGGAGTGTAGTGGGCCTGGGCAAAGCCCAGGCCACTACTATTATTCTGTGACTATATTTTTATTATTTATTCTTCCGTAAAAATTTCTGTTCGCAACTAGTCTTACAGATTTGAGAAAACCCATACAAGATATATATTAAATCGTGCGGCTCGATCGAGAATGGTGTGGTATGTCTTTTCTAAGCGATCCGATATACTGATTTCCCACAATTCCTGAAAAACATGGATTTTCATCCCTCCCTAGCAACCAGGCAGAACTCCATAGCAACCGCATATTTATGCACAAGCAATCACCCACACCACCATTGCAACTGCCAAGCAATGCCTTAGCAACCATCAGGAATACCATAGCAACCGCCTGGCAATGCCCGAGCAACCACAAGGAGCACCATAGCAACAGCCTTGCAACGCTCTAGCAAAAGCCCACAACACCATGGAAGGTCTTGCAATACCTTGCCAACCACCAGGAACAACTGCCTACCAACGCCCTAGCAACCACCCAAAACACCATAGCAACTGCCTAGCAACGCCCTAGCAACCACCCAGAACATCATACCAACCGCCTAGCAACACCCTAGCAACCACCCAAAACACCATTGCAACTGCCAAGCAATGCCCTAGCAACCACCCAGAACATCATAGCAACTGCCTAGCAATGCCCTAGCAACCACCCAAAACACCATAGCAACTGCCTAGCAATGCCCTAGCAACCACCCAGAACATCATAGCAACTGCCTAGCAATGCCCTAGCAACCACCCAAAACACCATAGCATCTGCCTAGCAACCACCTAGCCACGCCCTAGCAACCACCCAGAACACCATACCAACCACCTAGCAACGCCCTAGCAACCACCCAGAACACCAAAGTAACCGCCTGACAACGCCATAGCAACCACCCAGAACACCATAGCAATCGCCTATCAACGCTCAAGCAACCAGCCAGAACACCATAGCAACCACTTAGCAACCACCCACAACACCTTAGCAACGTCCTAGCAACACCCTAGCAACCACCCAGAACACCATAGCAACTGCCTAGCAACGCCCTAGCAACCACCCAGAACACCATAGCAACCACCTACCAACCAGCCAGAACACCATGACAATAGCGTAGCAACACCCTAGCAACCACCTGGGACACCATAGCAACTGCCAAGAAACCACCTAGCAACCACCCAGAGCACCATGTCAACAGCCTAGCAACATCCTAGCAACCGCCCAGAAGACCACAGCAACCACCTAGCAACTACCTGGAACACCATAGCAACCGCCTAGCAATGCCCTAACAACCACCCAATCCACCATAGCAACTGCCTAGCAACCACCCAGAACAGCATAGCAACTACCTTGCAACCACCCAGAACACCATAGCAACTGCTTAGCAATGCTTTACCAACCACCAGAACACCATAGCAACCACCTAGCAACCACTCAGAACAGCATAGCAACCGCCCAGCAACACACTAGCAACTACCAAAAACACCATCGCAACGCCCTAGCAACCACTCAGAACATCATAGCTACTGCCTAGCAACGCCCTAGCAACCACCCAGAACACCATAGCAACCTCCCAGCAACCACCCGGAACACCATAGCAACCACCTAGCAATACCTTAGCAACCACCCAAAACACCATAGCACTGCCTAGCAACCACCTGGAACACCATAGCAACAGCCTAGCAACGCCCTAGCAACCACCCGGAACACCATAGCAACCACCTAGCAACCACCCAGAACGCCATAGCAACAGCCTAGCAACGCCCTAGCAACCACCCAAACACCATAGCAACCACCTAGCAACCACTCAGAACACCACGGCAACAGCCTAGCAACACCCTAGCAACCACCCATAACACCATAGCAACCACGTAGCAACCAACCAGAACACCATAGCAACCACCTAGCAACCACCCACAACACCTTAGCAACCGCCTAGCAATGCCCTAGCAACCACCCAGAACACCATAGGAACCACCTAGCAACCATCTAGAACACCATAGCAACCACCTATCAACGCCCTAGTAACCACCCAGAACATCATAGCAACCGCCTGGCCACGCCCTAACAACCACCCAAACACCATAGCAACCGCCCAGCAACACCCTAGCAACCACCCATTACACCATAGCAACCACATATCAACCAACCAGAACACCATTGCAACCACTTAGCAACCACCCACAACGCCTTAGCAACCGCCAAGCAACGCCCTAGTAACCACCCAGGACACCATAGCAACCACTTTTTTACATCTAAACAATGCATACAAAATATAGACAGAGACAAAATAGACTATTGAGTAGTCCAAGCAGCATCTCAGGGAACCCCTGTGTCCCGACCTGCAGAGGCCAGGCCCACTTCTACAATTTCTGCGGGAATTGTCTAGTTACACATTATTATTTCATAGTATGGTGAATGTGCAGGTCACATTTTGTCCACGAGAGAGTTTTAGAGCTTCTGGAGTTTTGAAGGAGCGAGGGACCGGTACTATTCACTTTCATTATGTTCGCTGAGTATCTCACATCTCTCTTCCCCCGAATCTCAAAACAATGGGCACAAATGACTAAAGGTAATGTACCAACTCATGTAACTATAGGGATTATGGCAATAGGCCAATTTGCCAAAATGTTGAAATATCCCTTTAACTGACAGTATGCTGAACTCGGAAATAAATGGAGGTTGAAAGACTGTCAGTGGAAGACTTACAAAACCATCATTGTGCTCCTTTTCACTGGACGAGTTGAGTTTCCCCTGATTGTGGATTCTTTATGAATTGCGCTTGACAGCCATCTCTGTATTTACATCAGATTTCACCTGGCTGAAAAACACTACTCCTTGATATTCATACCAGTCAATGATTTCAACACCCTCCCCGTGTTCAACACTTGCCTTTGCTTCAGAGTTAAGCTAGTAATTGCAGCAATTACTAATTTCTACTGTTAAGAATATTTTCTGCCGTGGAGTCAAGTTGGGACCGATGAAGTGACACACCAATGACCACTTTCCAATTGAAAAGGCTTTTATTACAATGCGCAAGGGAGGATCCTAGCGTCCGCCGTAGCCTTCGCAGAGAATCCTGACACACTGTTCACATCTCGGGGTTTAAGTACAAGATCCGTGGTACAGCAAGTGGTGGATGTAACACCTTCACATAGACATCCAGCCAAACTTACAGGATGTAGATATTACCCTTGATCATGTACCTTCCTTCGGAGCAATTAGCAAGTGTGACCAGGTGCCAGGCGCCCCTCACTGTGAGAGGATGTGGATGTAAATATGTATGTCTGGGGTAATCAAGGGGAGGTGAATGGGAATGGGTGTCTGTGTGTGTGTGTGTGTGTGTGTGTGTGTGTGTATGTGTGTGTGTGTGTTTGTGTGTGTGTGTGCGTGTGTGGATCTGTGTGTGCTGAGGGAAAAACCTTCATTCAGAAGCTCAATCCTATCATTCCCTCATTTTGTATTGGTGGTGAGCTAAGGTCTCACCCACCATGATTTAGATATGGTTAGGCCACTATTTGCAAGATAATGGGTCAGATTAGCAAATGTTAGACCGTGCTGTACATTCCTGGTTAGCCTATTTAATTTATAATACATGTAAATAACTAAAACAAAGCATTAAATACTTAGTCCCCAGACACCCTGGGATAGTATCATCCAAAGTCGTCCCTAGGGGACACTAATCCCAGAAATGTTTGTACCTTTTAGTCAGTGGGTCACAGTTGTTGCCTTTTTTGCTGCAGTATGATATCCTGTCAATTCTGTCAGAGACCGCCATGAGAGCTCTCTCAAAATAATTTGTGTGGTCCAGCACCCAGTGCTCCAAGGCTGGAACAGAAGTGTTAGTGGTGACATCAGGAGCGACTAGAATGGAGCCGATAGTAATAGAAGTGCCAGTAGGGTTAATGCAGTAGGAAATGTTAGTCATTGCACCAAGCTTTGGACCAGAGTATAAAGGCCCAAACCTGCAAAAAGTGGTAGTGTTGGTTCTCACTGCTATTGCTCCAGTAGATTCAGGTAATAAATGTATTTGTAGTTCAGGTCCCACTGAATGTGACAGGGCTTGTCCTGACTCAGTTGAGGCTGTGCATAGTACCCAGCCTCTGACAGTAGAGCATTGGTGTTTCGAAAAAGCAATGTTTCTGTTGTTGTCAGTGATGATGTATTTGACATTGTGCACTCGGCAGACATGTCCGTTACATGGGAATGGAAGCGGGTGTATCGTTTGTGCTTTCACTATGGGCTTCCATCCGACTGGAATTAGAACACCACCACAGATGTCCTGGCCATCATGACATGCCCCAACTATCGATAGGGACCCCTCCCCGGCCGCCACCCAGGTAGTTGACTCAGCCTCCAGAAGGACTGCAGACCGTACCCACCCTGGTACATGTGACGCGAGCAGGTCACCTATCAGAGCTGCCACCTCCATGCTGAATGCCAGATCTGTAACCCACCTCCTCCATCCTCCTATGCACATGCTCTACCAATAGAGTCTTTTCGTAAGTTTTAGTATTTTCAAGTAAATGCTGGAGCAAAACAGTGATCACCTCCCCAGTCTCATGCATAGCGGAAGCAAGATAGTGAGTAGTTAGGTTAGTAAGTAGTCCTCCCTTTGCCACCGATATTGTGCCTGTTGCTAACAGATTGTCAGCCCAATCACGGTTATTAGATTCTATAGCCATTGAAATGGCATTCACTGTTGAGCCAGTGGCTCCTACCCATCCTGCAATATCTGATAGCAGATCTCTACGTTTCCTATGTACAACATATTCATAACATTTTGGCAACTGTTGTAACATAAAATTGATCAGGGTTTGGATAGATTGTTCTAATTCTGTAAAAAGTGTGCAATTGCTAGGCCAGACAATATGTTTCACCTTAATAATTAAATGAGAATGTTGGGTTGACACACCAACCAGAGCAGGCAGAGGCTCTCCTTCAGCAGCTAATCCAATTTTTGGTCCAGGATACAATACAGGGCTTGTGCCGGGCTTCCCTGGAGGGCTGCATGTAGCACAGGCCTCACCTCTTAATTTAAGGGCATACTTATGTATGGCCTTCGGAGTGGGGCAACCATCTTCCTCCAGTCCCGCTGCCGTTTATACCAATTGATATTAAACATTTCATCCACTCTAATAGCCTCTTCCCAGCCTAATCTTGTGTCAACCCACACTCTCAGATCCTTCCAGATTAATACATCAGATCCATTACATTCAACAACACAACAACATAGATCTACGTTTGTACTAATTTACCAGGGTTCCTTATACCCCAAAAATAACAATCTGTCATCTTCCAAATGTCCTCCTGAGGTTGTCCCAGGTCCAGCTGCAGCCTGCCGAGTTGGTGCACATTTTGTACTGTGGAAACGTGTGTCTGCCCTCAGACACGAAACGAAAAGAACTGGCTCCCAGGAGCCAGAGGAGGAGACGGGGATTATTGTGCCCCGTGTTGTGTCTCCGCCCGATATTTTTTCAAATGTGTGATATGGATCCACACTGGAATCCCAGTCATCCGAGCAGCCGATGGGGTTGTGAGCAGGACAGTGTGTGGTCCGGACCAGGCAGGATCAAATGTCTTCTGATCTATGTTTTACTTGGCACGTTTCCACGTTGTCCTCTCCTGCGTCTGGTTCTGTCATGTGATCCTGTGAGACATACTGGGACAAATTTCTGCAGTATTCAACAAGACAGTCTCTCATTGCATGCAAATCACCACCACCAATGCACAGATCTCCAGGAGTCCTTGTGGGTCGGCCTGTGAGCATTTCAAAGGCAGAAAGTGAGTTAGGGTTAGTTGGTCCTGCTCTCCTAGAGAGGAGAACCGATGGTAGCTGTGTCACCCAGTCTTTCCCTGAAAAGGTTGGGAGGGTCAGGGCTGTTGTCTCATCCTAGCCTTAATGGTGGGTCCTGGATTGCATCACGCACACGTCATGCACCCTGCGAACATAATTGTAAATGTTAACACTCAATTTAGGAATCCAACATGTTTGTGCCATCCTGTGCCACATTCGCTTCACTCCATCATGCCCTACTGTTACCCTCAGAGTGAGGATCAGACCCATTGGTGTGGGCTTTTACTTTCAATACGTCTACCAGTTTTGGTCTCTGTAAAGACTTGTGTAGTTTGTTCACTACCCCCTCATTTTGTATTGGGCCTGATATGCTGGTCTTGAGCCCCCTATTTTCCGACAAACTCAAATAATCATGTACAACCCAAAAGGCAAATCTAGAGTCCGTATAGATATTCACATTGTAGTCACTCATTGTTTCACAGGCTTCAGCAAAAGCATATAATTCAGCAATTTGAGGAGATTGCCATGCTATAGTACATTCTACCGAAAGAAAGCTGTGGGATTGCTCAGAAACAACCTCCTGATATTTTAATTGCCTAGTCTGTTCCTTTTTTTTAAAATCTTACATGGATCATTATTCTGACATTTTCACAACACATGTAATTCCAACAATGAACACCATGGTTCTTAACAGTCTCTCAGAAATTATTGTAGTTTACAGTAATATCCTCTCGCTTCTTTCCTCTCTTATTCACACGGAACCTACGTCCAGCTCCATTTCACCACTTTCCTACTTACATTTTGCTGTCAGTCTCACAGGCTTATGAGCAGTGCACCACTTCCCTTGTTTCTGAGCAAGGCCCTACATCCTCCACTGTACCGTATCCCAGCACCTGGCGTCAGAACCCCTCTTCTCTATTTAACATTTCCATCCGTTAGTTCAATCTAAATCCCATTCGCAATCCCTCTGATGCTACATTCCATTTCCTCCGTCACAGGCATATTTACAAGGCCTCAGTAACCCCTCAGCCCTATGTGTTAACCTCATCACCCTCCAGTCTCCTATCATTCTAGGCAAATTACCCTTTTGTTCCTCAGCATCCTTTGAAATTCAAGCTCTAAGTGATCACACCTTCCCTCAGTTGTCGTCTCCCGCTCATCAACACTTGGGGGACAGACACACCAGTTCCTCCACTCTACCAAACCATCCATTCTGCAACTAAGATGTGCCTGCATTTATTTTTCTACTTAAAAAATACAAAGGAATACAGCGAACACTTAAAAAAAAAAAACAACCCACATTATTGCCACATTAAAACAGTGCTCTCATAGCTCAAGACAAAACACATCACGACTTCCTCACTGCCCTCTTTATGACTGTTCCACCATTCATTCACAGCCTCAGCTAAAGTTTAATCTGCGTTTGCTTTCAAAGGGAACAGGGATTAGCTTTAATTGCTTTATATCTCAGTAAAATTGCTTCCAGAGCGGCCTTCTAAACCGCTTCGGCCAATATCTCCTTCTCAATTCTTTGTTCAGACAGTTAAAACTCTTATCTATGAGGGAATCAGGACCATACCATCATAATATTATCTATTATTATCAACTTCAGACACTTATGCAAATTATTTATACTTGTCGGTAGCTACGCCTATGTGTAGGTGTGTTCAAAGGGTAAAAAGTAAACTATGTGCTTGTACTTTATCAGGTCAAAATGGAATAGTAGGGCAGTGTGTATTTAAAATGTAAGTAATTATTAGGTTTATTTTATCATTACCCCCTTATCTCGGGTTCATTGACTTTATAAAGTCCCTTATTTTGGGCTCATGGACTATCAAGAGTATTTGGGCTCATGTACTGTTCGCGGTCCTTATCCTATGGAACCGGAAACTCGACAAGTTCATTATAGTACGTATGCAATGTATATCATTTTCTATCTACATATATATACTGTATATCACTAAAATGAACAATGCAGGGTATATTATGTACTCGTATAACCCAGCCTAACACACAATTTTAGCATGACAATATAACAAGTCCGCTGCAGACATTCACGATTCAGCGACTTTACACACAGTTATCAGACCAAGTACGAAAACGGAATAGCAAAACAAACAACAAATCAGTGCACTTTCACCCATTCAATGACATTGGCAAATAACCAAGGTTTCTACTTAAGCATTCCCGCTCGCCACACAGCCCAGTTTCACACAATTCAAAAGTTTACCAAAGCAAACTCCCTTTTTAAAACAATGGCAAAACGGTCCAAACAGTTCTTCGAACAACTCTATTTTCCTAAAACTACCGCAGCGAGGCTCGTCAGCACTCGCTAACAGCAGGCTATGCAAATGCCAATGGTAACGACAATGTCCTCTTATGGGGAGTCCAACCCGACTCCACTGGGGCCACTGACTAATGACACCGCTGTGTCCTCTTACAGGGAGTACAACCCAACTCCACAAAATGTCAGTGGTAACGACAAAGTCCTCTTGCGAGAGTCCAACCCGACTCAAAAACCCAATGGCAGTGACGCTTCCGCGTCCTATCATCAAATGCCCGGCAATGCTATCAATCTTTCTATCAATGCTATCAAGGTCTGCAGACCTCCAAATGCATAACACGTCCTCTTATGGGGAGTCCAACCCAACTCCACTAGGGCCACTGACTAATGACACCGCTGTGTCCTCTTACAGGGAGTACAACCCAACTCCATAAAGTTCAGTGGTAACGACGTCAATATGCCAAAAGATCATCAGTGATTCAATCACAACACCGTCCCATTCCACACTATTTTTTTATCAAAATAATAGGAGTCACTCTAATAATTGGCTCAAGGACAATCAACACCTAATGAGGATGGTAAAATAAAAAATACTCACCCTCAAGTTGATTATCGTTGGTCCAACCAGGAGATGTTTCCTATCCCATCCTCGTCGCCATCTGTTAAGAATATTTTCTGCCGTGGAGTCAAGTTGGGACCGATGAAGTGACACACCAATGACCACTTTCCAATTGAAAAGGCTTTTATTACAATGCGCAAGGGAGGATCCTAGCGTCCGCCGTAGCCTTCGCAGAGAATCCTGACACACTGTTCACATCTCGGGGTTTAAGTACAAGATCCGTGGTACAGCAAGTGGTGGATGTAACACCTTCACATAGACATCCAGCCAAACTTACAGGATGTAGATATTACCCTTGATCATGTACCTTCCTTCGGAGCAATTAGCAAGTGTGACCAGGTGCCAGGCGCCCCTCACTGTGAGAGGATGTGGATGTAAATATGTATGTCTGGGGTAATCAAGGGGAGGTGAATGGGAATGGGTGTCTGTGTGTGTTTGTGTGTGTGTGTGTGTGTGTGTATATGTGTGTGTGTGTGTTTGTGTGTGTGTGTGCGTGTGTGGATCTGTGTGTGCTGAGGGAAAAACCTTCATTCAGAAGCTCAATCCTATCACTACAAAGCTGTATCGTTGTTGATACGAGGGCAATGTTGGCTTGAGTTCCTAGAAATCCGAACTGGTGCTGTGCATTTTCAGGAACGAATAGAAGACCTGGAGAGAGAGAACAGGATGCTGCAGGAGAAGCTGAGAGCAGAGGAGGAGAGTAGGAGCCTGCTGGCTGAGAAGAGTCAGGTAATGCACTGTGTGTGTGTGTGCGTGTGTGTTTATGAGGGGGGGGATTACTGCACCAGCACCGGGCGTCCGATTCCCATTTTTCTGGTCATAATCGAAGACCCTGATTAGGTCATGATTTGCAGCCATACGGGCCCCCTTCAGATTGATTAGGACACGTTCTTTTGGATATCCCTTCAAATACTGCCCTCGAGCTGGTCGAGGGATGATGGTTGTTCTTACTTGTGTGGACCCCTAATAGCCATTTGTTTTCCAATCTCTTTGATATGTAGGGATTTCAGCAGTTGAATCTTTAGTATCATTCATAATGTTCTCTTCATTCAAGTGATGGGTCTTAGAAATGGTGTCTGTAATGAACACTTTACAAATGGAAATGAATTAAAAGAAAATTCTGTGAGTTACATTTGAATTTTCCACTTGATCATGGTGATGCTGGTCAATGCGACTAACAACAAAAAAATGTGTATGTGTATATATGGAATGCATGTGTCTGTGTTCATATACACAGGACTCGCACACGCTGTACCTGCAACAAGAACTGGACAGTCTGAAGGTTGTCCTGGAGCTGAAGATCACTGAACTCCACCAGCAGAACAAGAAGCTGATGGAAATGAAGACACTGGTAAGGACGTGTGGCACCGAGGTGTTGCCGCCGGCACAGTTAAACATGCGTTTAGTTGGTCTGAAATACCAGAAGGGTGTGCTAAGAAGTCAGAATATTGGGTTACCGAGGTATTATGAGCCTAAAGCCTGGGTTTTTAATGTCACGAAGGTGGCTCTCTTTTAACCGGCTTTGTTGTTTTAAAGTATTGTATCCCTAATTGTGAGTTCAGGGTTAGTTTAGCCAGCTTGTGCAAAGAAATCCTGGCTAATGTCGAACTTGCTACGTGGTACACTACTCAGTTGAACGGCCATTCAGTTCATTCAATGCAGTCATTGAGCGGAAACTGTCTGCTACGTAGCCTTAAAGTTGATTGGTTTATAGAGGGCTCGATCAAGCTGAGCAATGTCGGGTTAAGACCTTTCAGACCGTAAAAAGCTACAGTAATCTCACTGCTATTGCATTTAAGCTTGAACCATCCAGTGTAACACCTGAAGCACAAGGCTATAGGCTGCCTCACTTACCTATTCCCACAGAAGCAATTTCCCTAGTTTCTCTCAGGCAATAAAATTCGAGAGAACCTGCTTGTAAAGGAGCGTTGTGTTTGAATGCAGGCTAACGCTAACCAAGTTTATTCTGAATTGAATTTATTTGGAATTTAATGGCACAACTCAAGAATATCTTTACACAAAAATCCCAGAGGATAGCAATTAAAACCATTACTGAAAACATTTATTTCCAAGGTGGACCTTGATGGAAATCGACTAACAAAACAAAGGGTATGGAAAACAAGAAATTTGATGCAATCAAACAAAGTACAAGTTAAACCCTTACAACACCACAAAAATGGCTCATAAGTTTTAGCTTCATTTTATTCCTTGGAGACATATTAGTCAATCGAGACTCCAAGGTACTTGACACTAGTCTTAGAAGCAATAATATTTCCTTCACACTGAATCTCAATTGCATTGCTTTTCTAAAGCTTGTGTTTAGTGCTAAATGAAATGACCTCTGTCTTACCCGAATGTGGAGACAGTTTATTGACAATTAACCAGTCCCTTGCCTGGGATAATTTTCGACTAAGCTTATCCTCTGTAACTCTGGTATTTTTCCGGCCTCTAAGAAGGTTGAGTCATCTGTGTAAGGTCTCATTTTAGATATTACTGCTGCTGGTATATCATTGATATAAAAAACAACAGTGGTCCCAAAATGGAGCCCTGTACTACCCCACATTAGACCATTATAACTGGCCAGGGCCTGGCCAACTTTACATACCTGTCTCCTATATGCCAAGTAGGATTAAAATCAGTTTTCAGCTTTTTCTTTCAGGCCCACACATTTCAATATCATTAAAAGGATACCATGATCTGCGGTATTCTGAACAGGAACAGGAGGTTTTGTTGATTTTGGTTGAAGGATCGGCAATAAGGGAAGTAAGTCTAGCACTCCATGGTATAAATGTCTTTTTTATCAGAGAGAAATGAGCCTGAATTTGGAAGGATGCCTTCGAAAGGCCCAGCAAGAGAATGAAGACCTGAGAGCCAGGCTAGAGGAGCAAACTGCGTTGTACAGGTATGCTGTTACGTGTGTGTGTGTGTGTGTGTGTGTGTGTGGATGACAGCATGTATGCTTGTGATTCAGCATATTTATTGCCACATCCTTGGACAGGAATGAGCTAGCACATGTACTATACTGCCTCTGTGCACGTGTATGTGCGGTTGTACATGGAAAACAATTTTTACATTTTTTTTACAAGTGTTTTTCGGCCTCCATTTCCAGGCAACTGTCAACAGAACAGATTGCCCTGCAGCAGACCATCATGAGGGAGACCAATATGAACAACCGCCTCTCCCTCCAAAACAAGGATCTCCTGTGGAAGCTACACAACGGGGACCTGTGGAGCCCCCGAACCCTGCCCCCGTCCTCGTCCTTCCCGGACGCCCGCCACCCCGGCGGCATCCCCGGCACTCCTCTTCCCTCCAGCTAGCCTGCTGGTGCCTGAGAGCCTTTCACGGCAAAAAAAAAAAAAACAAAAAACAATCAGCCTTGCGTTTTAAAGACAAACCAAAGACGAGAAACTGCACAGATGCACTTCCGAGCGAGGCAGGCCTTGTTCTGTACGCCCCTCCCTCTGGAATCTCAGGACCCAAGGATTTTTTCTCAATGACTTCATTCCCTTGTCTTTTTTTTTTTTTTTGAAGGGGTGCAGGAGTTGGGAAGGTTAGGTGGAACCATCTTTGGTGGAATGTAAAGTGCGCTTCCTTTGGCCACTAGTGGAGAAGACTAAGTGGATGTTTCTGCAGGATACTGAAAAGCCAGACTGGAAGCCCTCTTTCGCCAAATTTCATTTCTGGGGAGGGAAGGGGATTGGACACATTACCAAAGCACCCGGCTTCAGTACTCATTGATTTCAATGAAATTGTTACTTTGGCTCTCTGTTTCAGTGAAGCGAGCCGCAGACTCCTTGGTGGGAAGTTAACACTGCAGCTTGGCCACCTTGTTATTAACCCTCTGCACCCTGACCTGTAAGCTGAAGTGGTGTAGGATTGGATCTGCATGGCTGAACCAAGATTGTCATGACACTTGGAGTTCATACCAAATGTATGTACTGAAACACTCCCCTGCCACACTATAATCAATCTGTGCATTGCACATTTCAAGCAGGTTTTTTGTATTCTGTCAAATGGAAAGAAAAAAAAACAATACAATTTACTACATTTATAAGCCTGCATTGAGTAACTGCAGTGTTGACAAGGACTGAATTTTTTCCCTTTCCTACTTTCCAAATAAATTCTTGCTGAATCTGAAAATCTGATGAAAAGCCCTGCTCTGTGCTCTGCCATCACAGGTGTTAATATTTATGGGTTTGGTGCTATTTCATTGAATGGGTTTGTTGGGGTGGCGGGGAGCCGGTTCAGTATTTGTGAAACCTCCTGATCATTGTGCTGGACGGAACACCACAGTGAATTGTAATTACGACCTACAGGAGTTCATTCGTTGTTTACAGGGAACTGATGCGTACATAAAATAAAAGGTCATTAAATATCATTAATACAACTTAACTGCACTTGCCCTGAAATAACTAATCGGGCCTGCCCTTTCCTGCATAGCTGACTAAATATTGAAGCAATTATCATTTACTGATGTAAATTGTGAAACAAAGAAATGAATGTGAATGAAATTCCCCCAAACAATCCACGCATACCTTTCCCAATTAGTCATGAAGACACTTGTCAACACCCAAACTCCGCCGCTTACAAAAAGCAAAATGCTGCCAGGCAGCTATGTGTTGAGGCTTCTTCAGTCTTCTACCAATCTTGACTAAAAATGACCTCTGAACTCACCAATGTTGCATTACTAAACTGAACTTTCCTGTGTTGAATGGAGGCTTCTGCTGTTTTATATGAAAGGTTTATGGTTCACTGTGAATTCTCTGCTACCTCCTGGTGGCCTGCCCTGATAAAACTTTTTTCCATAAAAATTTGGGCTAAGAGACTAAATATGCTTCTCACATTTGCTGGATTTTCAAATGTGTGTGATTGTACAAATGCCCAGTAAATGTACGTCTGTTCAAATACAAATTAATTCATGGGTTAAATGTACGAGTACCTTGCTCAAAATTACAATAGTTTACACTGCAGCCAAAACCTATGATCTGTACTTATTTGACCAGTCCCTGAACCAGTTTACAACATGTCAAAAGTTTAAAGGCAAATCACAGCAACACGCCCTGCTCAAATCAACCGTGCTCACTGTTTTAGTCCCACACTCCCCAAACACAAACCTGGCATTAAATCCATTTTGGTTGCCTTGGCGAAAGTATTGGCCGAAAAATGCACAAAAAAGGGGAGAGGCGGGCTTCGGGGACTACACCCATGTGATTGCGGCCGATCGAACTGTCTAGTTTCACTTCAGGAAGTCTGTGCAAAAGCACTGAATTGGCTTGAGCTTGATTGACGTGAAACGGGGCAGCATTTCACACGGAAGCTAAAGTTGGATACGTTTTGGCGGAACTCCGCTTATTCGGAATTGACATAAGCCGGCCTGAAAAACAGGTGTGTGTATTCATATTCCTGTCACACTAACAAAAATCAGCCTTTTGATACATCTATGGCTACAAGCCAATGCAGAGTTTAAGTCCACGGAAAACCCAAGTCCCATCTACACTTACAGTGAGGACCCTTTGGCTGAAACCCGCTGTCATTCAACAGAGCCTGAGGCTACCGGATCAGTGGCTCATCTTTAAGTTCTTTAAGACGCTTACTGACTTAGGATTTAGTCACTTAATACTTCTGAATACAAGCCTTTTCCCTGCTATCCCTTAAAGTTTGAACTTTTTACTTGTATTCAGATGTATTACGTGGCTGTACAATGTTAATTGTTACCCCTACTAGTGCGTAGTTTGAACTGATTTTTTACATATACCACAACCGACAAACTCAGCTCTCATGAATTTCTCTGTCGTAGTTATTGTTCCCATGTACAGTCCAAATGTACCGAAATAATATATTGCTTACCTCTGTTTGAAACCTTAATATTTAACTTGCACCACTACCTCTATGGGCACCACCTATGTTAGACCAGCCAACTGCCAAAGCAAAAGTGGTGTTTTTGCTATGTATACATTGCACCTCTTTCATTTCAAGAGATTTCCCAGTGGCACATGTCTAGTTTTGCAAGATCTAAATAAGGCGGTACAATGGGGCGGCACCTACTGGCATTACTAGTTAAACCAACATAGTGCCAAAACAAAATCAGTGTTTTCACAATGTACATAAGACATACTCCATTTCAAGAAACTTGTCCATGGCACATCTGGTTTTGTCAGATCTGACATATTGGTGACAGCGCCCTCTATACTGATATATTTTTGAACATTATTAAAATAAGCCTATTCGTAAAAATATTTTTTCCCCCATTGTACACAGATCCTTTGTAATTGCACGTATACCCAACATGATCACCAGGTGACACTTTCACATTTTAAAAATTTGGGTATCCCAGTATCAAATCCAGTCATGGCTTCTTTGGCACACTGAGCCAGTTATCCACAGTAATACTTAAAAAATGGGCATTTTTGCTCAAAAATGTTCAATTTGGTAACTGACTTTTCAACTTCTAGGTGGTGCTGTAGCCATATCGATAAGACTCTGACCTCAAACTCCAGGATTTTCCGTTACACATACATGGGCACCATTCTCCCAAATTTAATCCAAATATGAAATGTCAACTCCACAAAGTATCCCAAAAGTGCCATTCTTTCAGAATATAGCTCTTAAATCCTATATTTCATTGAAAATGTTCAAAGAAGATATAATCAAAATGTTCAAACTGAGAAATTTATTGTTTTTAAGTGACAGCTTTTAAAAAAGTTGGGACGGGGCAGCAAAAGATTGGAATTGTTTTATAATGCTCAGAAAATGCATCTGGTGGAACATCTCACAGCTAATTAGATTAATTGGCAATGGGTCAGTGACATGAATGGGTATGAGAAGAGCATCTCAGAGAGGCTGACTCTTTCAGAAGATGGTGAGAGCTTCACCACTGTGTGACAGACTGCATGGGAAATTTGTTCAACTATTTAGGAATATAATTGCAAAGAAACTGGGGATTGAATGATCTATGGTATGTAAAATCATAAAATTATTCAAAGAATCCGGAGAAATCTCTGTACCCATGGAACAAGGCCAAAGACCAGTACTCAATAGCTATGATCTTCAGGCCCTCAAGTGGCATTGCATTGAAAACTAGAAAGCACTCAGTAGAGCGCATACCTCCGCCATTAGCGCTATCGGTATTGGCCAAACTTAAACCATCAACAAAGCTACACGTGATCCACTCATGGACTGCAAGCTGATCGCCATTAACTCGCCCGCTTTACCCTCTCCTGCTTACCCCAGGCTCCTTTTGCCATGCCAGCTATACATAAACCCAGGGTCACAACTAAAAAGGGCCACTCTGGCCTGGACCTTTGATGCACATGCACCAGAAGTGAATCAGCTTGTCCTTGACCCATACGTCATCCTTCCACCAAGTTTCATCCAAATCCACCTCCAAGTTTTGAAGTTATTCTGTTCACAAACAAACAAACAAACAAATCAACAAACAAACAGGATTCTGTTGTGGAAATTAATGCATGGGCTCAAGAACACTTGTGATAACCATTCACAGTGAGCAAAATTTGTCACTGCATTCACAAATGCAAGTTAAAATTTTACTTTGTTAAAATAAAAAACATAAATAAACAAGATCCAGAAATACTGCCACAATCTCTAGGCCAAAGCTCCTGTATGTTGACTCAAAACGTAGCAGAAAACTATCCTGAGGTCTGACCTTTCAAAATCTGAGATTATTTTGGAAATCAAGGTTGCCATTTCCTCTTGGCTAAGAAGGAGAGGGAATATATAACTTTTTATCAGCGCACAGTTAAAAAGCCAGCATTCATGATAGAATGGGGGTGCATTACTGCACATAACATGGGTAACTTGCACATCTGTGAGGACAGCATTAATGCTGAACCATATATACAGGTTTTGAACTAACATATACAGCCATCCAGATATTCAAGAAATTACTCACAAGAAATTTTACTCACAAGAATACTCACAAGAATACTCACTTATTCAATTACTCACAAGAAATCCATCTGAATATGTGGATGTTACGCAAAAAGACATACTTTCAAGAAGAGAACAGGGGGGGAGAGACGCCAATTGCAGGGAAGCCAGAATTTAATAATAAAACTTAAACTCAGGAAATACGAAAACGTGGCACACAGGCCAAAACAACCACCGTGCACAAGCACTGAAAAGGGAACAACTCAGGAACTGGCAAACTATAGAAAACTAGGGAACTCAGGAACACTAGGAGGGTACACAACTGGGGCACTCGGAAACCCTAGGAGGGCACACGAACTGGGGCACTCGGGAAACCAGGAAGGGAACACGAACAGGGACACTCGGGCGTGAGAGGCTCGGGAGGCACAGCTGGTGCAGATGGCAGACTCGGGAGGCACAGCTGGCACGGATGGCACTGGGGAACTTGGGAACAAAGAAAGGGTACACAAACTGGGGCACTCGGGGAAACCAGGAAAGGAACAAGAACAGGAACACTCGGATGCACGGGGCTCGGGAGGCACAGCTGGCAGACTCGGGAGGTACACCTGGCACGGATGGCTCTGGGGAACTTTGGGAACAAAGAAAGGGTACACAAACTGGGGCACTCGGGAAACCAGGAAAGGAACAAGAACAGGGACACTCGGATGCACGGGGCTCGGGAGGCACAGCTGGCACAGATGGCAGACTTGGGAGGCAAAGCTGGCACGGATGGCAGACTCAGGAGGCACAGCTGGCGTGGATGGCAGACTCGGGAGGCACAGCTGGCGCGGATGGCAGACTCGGGAGGCACAGGGACACTCTGATGCAGAGGGCTCGGGAGGCGCAGGGACACTCGGACGCAGAGGGCTCAGGAAACGTCTGCCAGTCTGGACTAGTCTGAACTGGTCTGATGTTAAGTGAGGACTGCTCTGCACTGATCCGAAATGCACTGCACAGGACTGAAGTCAGGTCTGAACTGCATCCGCTGAGCAGGAATATAAAGGGAGGGGAAACACTCATATAGGTGCAGAAAAAAATATAAAGGGGTAGAACACGAGAGAAACCTAATAACATGAAACAGGAAAACACCAACACACGGACAAGGATCATAAGACTTTCCGATAGACGGGATAAATAAACTGAATAAAGACTTAAGTGCACAGAGTGAGAGGCAGGACAGAAAAGATGATTGCAGAGAATCTGCAAGAAACGCAGCAAAGGGGATTAGGCGAAAGCGAGAGGCGGAGACTAGAACAGGGCGAAATGCAGAGAGGTCGTTAGTCAATTAGTAAGTGTAGCTGTACAATCCCGAGTGGTCGTTAGTATGTTCGGCTTATATAAAATGTTTTTCTAGAATTTACTAACCCATACTAACAACAAACTGTTAGTACGGTTAGTAAAATACAAAAGTAAGGGGAAGCAAGCAAATGAGATCGGAAGGAAGGCTGAAACCCAGAATCCTGAAACCCATTAAATCACCCAAAACAGTCACACAATCTATTGGGACAGAAAGGGCAACGCACTAATGACGCGACAGGGTAAAAAACAAAATACCGTACGAGGGTAAGACATGGACTGGAATAACCCAGGAGAGATACGAAATGTGGAAACACTAAAACCGTGAGACGAAAACAGACATCACAATAATGATAATAATAATAAAACCAATATTAAAAACACAACCCTAACCTAAAACACGAAAGACTATGGACAAAACCCAACCTAAGAACAGAAACCCGCAGAACACAACAGTGGACTCTATATGGGTAATTCTTTTACTTAACATTGGTTTTATGTAAAAGTTATCTTTCACTGTAAATATGCAAAAAAATATTCCAGGGGAAAAAATTCAAAGTCTAATGACCATTATTTGGCAGGCCGAACCTAAATATGTATCACCTCAGGAATATCTGTTGGCTGGATCAGCCCTACAATCAGCATTGATAAATGCATCAAGTAATAAATGTGTATTTCATGACACTTTGCGATTTTGAGATAAAGGCTGTTAAAATTGGGCACTTTTTTTCTGATCTGCTAAAGTGGCTTTCTTCTAACTTGATTCCACTGAAACTAATATTCAAATTACTCTAAATATTTGACATCAAATACATTATAGATGCAAAAAAAAACTATGGCAAAAAGTAAAAACAGTCCAATTGTCATGAAATGACAGTATTTACTTGATGCCTTCACATTTGCCTTTCACTATTTGAGTTGGTCTTTTGTTTCTCAAAAGTAAATACAAAGCAAATAAATCAAATTTTCGCACAAATTTCTGACATTGTAAGCACGTCTATGGGTCATTATTACCATAATTTATCACCAAAAAGTGTGCAACGAATGTGCGAGTTAATGGAGTGCATTCCCTGCAATGAATTTGAAAACTTTCTTTTGGTTTAGAAAAAATGCCACTCATGGTTTTGTCAATTCAATGAAACCATTACTGTTATGTGATGCAAGGTGCTGCACAATCTAGTTATTTTTCAAGGCCAAAGTCATCATCATTTCAATTTATATGTTGTTTTCAACATCGGATTATAATATTAGAGCAGCAACACTTAATTGTGGACACATAGTATTTGTAAAACAGAGAACACTTGAAGGATTCATACATGGCACAGAACCTCAAACATCTTTTGGATATGCAAACGCACACATAAATCAACTTGAGTCAAAATCAAATGTTAAGAATTGGAGTCAGTCACTTTAGGTTTTGGGCTGGGTGGTACTGAATTGTTAAAGTGGGTGGAAGTTAAATAACATTACATGACTTTGCCTGTCTGACATTTTGCTCATGCTGACGTGCAAAGGAGGAGAACATCAGTATGCCAAACCACCAAGAATGTATAGAGGCCCAATAACAAAGAATATTTGCGCTCTCTGCACAACAAACAACATTAGGCATTGCAACCGAGAGCGGAGATAGGCGCGAACCCGCCCTAGGATCAACTGTGCCCTGCCCATTGTGAACATTGCAACACAAATTATAGAAATACATTTCGAAGAGACCACAAGTGCACAACACAACAGACATATGTCATATGTCATACAATTATGAAACATAATTAATCTTATGCAAAGTAGCATATTGTTTTATGACAATGCATCGCGATTATGGTTCGCATGGCTCTGTGTAACAACATGGAGCTCTATGTAACTAGCTAGCATGCTTGCTACATACTTATAACGAAATAATTACACATCTGTGTCGACAAGAAAACTGAACAGTCAACCATACTTGATTATTTTTATTTAGTGATTAGAATATCAATAATATTCAAAATATCATCATCATAGAAACTATAATAGACCCTTTGCATTCTTGGGGAGGGTTCTGTATGATATGAATATCATAACATTATTAATTTATCTTAATATTGTTATAATATTACCATAATCAAAAATAGTAACAGCAACAATACTACACCAATAATAATAAAAACAAAAATCATACATCTATAATAATACATACATAATCAAATTGTTAAAGTTTTGTGAGTCATCAGATCCACATGCCGCTCGAAACAGTGAGATTTGGTTTCTCCTCATTCATCTTAGTCAGTAGGGCAGCATGGTGGTCGGCCTCCCAGCAAGAAGGTTGTGAGTTTGAATCCGCCCTCGGCCTTTCTGGGTGGAGTTTGCATGTTCATCCAGTGTCCACCTGGGTTTTCTTTAGGTGCTCCAGTTTCCTCCCACTGTCCAAAGACATGCATATAAGGCTAAATGGAGACTCTAAACTGCCCAAAGATATGAGTCAGCGTATGGTCTGAGCCCAGCAATGGACTGGTCACCCGTCCAGGCCAGGGTATATTCCTGCCACTCTTGTAAAAGATATGCTGAGAGAGGAATACGCAGTATTAAATTACTCAGACAGATTATTAAAAAAAAAAAAAAAGAAAAAAAAAAAATAATTAGACAAAGTAGGCTATAAAAAAAACAAACACTGTCAATATACAAAATGATTTTTGCAATACAACCTACAAGTATATTATGCACTGGTTTGTATAATTATACGTCTTGATGAAAGCGCATCATAAATCTGATCTATTCAAATTATTCAAGTTTTATTATTAATGAGATTAAATATGCATCTCTCAGTTTACAAAATTCAAACCCAATAACATTAAGAAAAAAGATGACAAAAACGTCATCATGATACAGTAAAAACAATATCAGACAAAGTAAGCTCTAATAAACATTTTGTATTTACAAGGTAAAGGCATCTGCAATGAGCAAAGAGATGGAGGCAGTTCATTAATTCTTACTGAGAGAGCAGAGCACGTCTTATTGGTCTTATTGAGAGGGTGCGTTCCAGAACCACACGCGAGTACCAGAAAGTGCAGCAAAATTGATTTTATTGAATTTAGGGGTGGAAACCCCGGCAGGATTGTAGGCAAGGGTACAAAGTCCAGAAATAAAGACACAATCCAGAGGGCCAGACACGTTTCGTTACCAGGGCAGCAATCACCAGTCTCGAGGTCAGGCAAAGCAGGTTCGGTACCAAGGCAAAGTATTATCATAGGCAGAGACAGAATCAAAATCAAGGACGTTCCAGTCAGAAGTATAATGCTATGAGAACAGAGTAGCATGAGCAGACAAGAGAAAAAATTCTGATTCTGGCAATGCACGCTTCAAGTTGCTCCTGCCACTATTGCTAAAGCTTCCTTAGCAACGAAGTGCTCAACAGACCAGCCAGCCAGCGGTTATCTGTCGAGACACGCCGATAGACCAAACTGAATCGTGCATTCAAGGGAGCCGTGTTCTAACTGCAAGTAATGTAGCTAACATTGCACTGACTTCTGATAACACACAAACAATGTGCCGTAATTTCTTTTTCTCAAATTAGAAATTTGGTTTCAAAAAAGCAAGATAACAAAAGTTTATTCAGTAAGGTAGGCCTAGCTAACAACCTGAATAAAATTTGATCTATGACCATTTCTGGTAGAAAATTAATTTCTCGACACAAGATGGTTATCATCTTTGGCAACAGCGAAGCATCCGTGCGCGGAGGATGATTTTCTCACTCTCGCACACTGTGTTGGGAGTGACGTCAAATATGCGACGAAAAGACAGTAAGACACGGCCCGTGTCCCTACATTGATAATAAAGATATCTCTGTCTTTAATAATCATTGAATACATCTCGGATAATGCAAGTATGCAAGTTCAACACCAAAAGATATGTAACATCTCTATGTATTTTATTGGTCTTTGAATTTGGAAATTTTACATATTGGGCCTTTAATGTGTGTTACTTCAAGCTCATTTATCCCATTTTGGCTGTGCGGGTTGTGCAATAGTGTGGGTTAGTTAACACGGGGTGTGCTTTGGCTTGGTGTGTAATGAATCATAGCCTCCTTGTAGCCTTCTGCTTGAAATTGGTATAGCTGAGCTTCTGATTCTGGCATTTTAATGAATTTAATTTATTGTTAAACAATAAAGAATGTCGTTGTGCATTTCTGTGTTCTGGTCTTGTGTGGAAATTGAGTACAACGACCAGACCATACCGGTTTTAAAAATGTAGAGGCAGCTTTTACTATTAGATTATTCAGTTTTGTCTTATTCCAGTATGTATCAAAAGTTTCAAGTCTCTTTTGATATATTATGATGTTCATTTTTGTAAATTATAGACCCATATAAATTAGAGTAAAGGATAAAGCCAGATATGCTTTGGGGGCGTGGCTATCCTCTGGCCCTCGGATACAGTCAGATCCACCCCTCGCTCCTCCCTGGATCCTAAATTCATGCTGTCATTTAATAGGAATCGCATCTGGTTTCAAAATGACAAAATTGCGCAGTTCAAATTGTTATTATCGAAGCTTCCTAAATGGTATGCTGAAACCAGTGGGTGTCGTCATGGTTGCTTTGGCTATCTTTCTATGCAGTCTATGGGAGGCAATCCAGAATGGTTTATATGTTTTCTGCATTTCAAATGTTTGTTTCTGATTTGTCTAAGTGACTTTGGATTTTACCAAGTTATATTAGTGTTAAACAAGTAGTTCTGCCTACCATAAAGGCACAAAAACAAGAAGCTTAGCTAAAATAAATGCTTATTTTTCAACAAAGACATTTTAACAGTTTTTGGTGTTAAAAGTACTCAAGTCCGTGATTTTTTCCGCAAGAAGTACCTTAGTCTGGCCACTCTGCCACAAAAAGTACCAAAGTCCAAAACTACTTTTCTTGATTTATTGGTAATAATGGAGAATCATTCCACAAAAAAAGCTGACTAACCATGCTTAGCCCCTAGAACTAGCGCACAAGTCCATAATGAGCTACCTGGGAAAAAAGTATCATCAGAATGTTTTGAAAACTTTGACCATCAATATCACAGAACTGATATTTTGTACTTAATCTCCGAAACCCAAACAGCCAGGTACCGGGGGCAATCATTACGAACCATGGATACAGCATGTATGTTTATAGCAGCATCGTCATGCATATATCCACTTAATGGGAAGAAACTCGGCGTAAAGGTCCTGTTGACCATTTTTTCCACAATCGAACACAATTCAAGCACCAAGCAAGTAAATAAGCATGTGGCAAAACATGGCAATAAATAACATTAGCATCTAGTGTTTCTACTGAATTTGTGCCAGGCATACAAACAATACATCAAATGAAAGGGGAGTGTACAGAATCCAATGATATGAGCATTGTCATTTTAAATTGAGATCACACTCAAAGAACAGCAGGCATGCACTTTACATTCTACAGAGATGAACAAAAAAAATTCTTACCTTTGATATTTTGTCATAAAAAACTGCTCGAGGGTAAATCTGCTCTTGCTATTGTTAGCCCAATATGTTCGTGTTATATCAAGACTACATCTGCAAGTTTCCATGCATGCTGTTTTCCTGGGCAATGCTTCAAAGGAAGTCCACTCCTGAGCATTTCAGTTGTTCGCAATCTATCTTCCTCTTTGTGATTGGCTTGTGCTGCTGAGTAAGACTTTCAGGATGGCCATTTGATTTTATGGAATCTGACGTTTCCAACAAGCCCTAAACCCCCTTAACAACACAAACCTAGCCTGAGATAGAGCCTTGTGATCCCGTTGTGTCAAACTGAGTCCAAAGGCCATTTACATGTACTTAAATGGACCAAGAAGTTGCCGAGATACACTCGTTTCATTTTGGGCCTGCCATTTTTGATCCAGAGGCTCAGGGCATAAGAGATTAAGGTCTTCTTGCATGAAGGTCTGCATTTGTTATTAGCCTATGTTGTTTTATTTAAAGGTCTAGACTGAAACCGACCATGAGGCTTCCATATAAAAGAAAAACAATTGAATTAGCCAATTTGAAAGGTAAAATTCAAATTTGTGCGCATGATACAGTTTTCTTTTAATATAAAACTTGCGGGTCACGCCCATCCTCAAGAAACAAGAATCTTCCGCGATCTTCGGGTGATGACGTAAACTCAGGAACACACCTTTGGCTAACAAAGGAATCAACCATTCAATGCTTTCAGTCGTGTTCACTGTGTTTCTCCTCTTGTCCTCGAAAATGGTCAACAGATGTGTTGTTTTCAGGTGCAGTGCTACTGCGGATCAGGAGAAGGGTGGGTCATTGCACACACCCCAAAAGATGTCGGAATTGGTCAACAGTGGGTGAGAGTGGTCAAGACGAGGAGAGCGAACTTCGCGGGACCCAAGATGACCAGGTCTTCTGCCGTAATATGCTCTCATCATTTCACCCTGAAGAGCTTTGAAATACCAAATTCTATCGCTCAGATTGAGAGTGAAGTTCAAAAAAGGTGAGATTTCATATTTCATATTTTTTGTTTGACAAAAAATGTGCAATAGTTGATGGGTTGGCCATGCCTGGGAATCAATATGTACAGCATTTTTAGAGTCTAGGTACTCAGTTTCTGGAAGTTTGATTTGCGGGGCGCCAATTCCCAGGCCTTTTCAAGACTCTGTGCAAGAATTTGGGCCTTCTTGGGGTGCTTTCACACTAGGGACTCGGGCACGTGTCCTAGTACACTTGACCCCAAAGTCCAGTTCATTTGGTAAGTGTGAACTTAAGCACGATACGCGGGTATGATTGGAAGAGGTGGACTCAGGCACAGTTCATCCTTACTCAGGCACGAGTCATCCCTACTCGTACCCAGCGGTATGCCTTCAGAGGTTCAGAAGGCCTTCAGTAACCTCACCCGTTACCACTTGATTGTGCTCAAGCTGTTCTCATTCAAGTTTGCCTTATTAACAATCAAACAATTTATCAACTGAACAACCTAGAACAATCCAGGGCCTATAAGAAGAAATTATAATGAGAAAACTGAATGCCATTGCCTTCATTTATATACTTAGCGCCAGTGGCGGTTCTAGACCCGGGAATGGGGGGGCGCAGATACATCCCTTTATGACAATTAGTCCTGGGTAGTTCTCAATCATTTTCCTTTACTGACGCATTTTCCAATTATCGTAATTGGCAGCTGAAGACACGGTTTCTCTCCATAGGCGATGGAACAGTGATGAAATCATGGACTTAATTCAGCATGGTGGAGGAACCTGAACTGAGAATTGTGACAAAACATCCGTTTAAAACGGTTATTAGTCCTGACCTGTTCTCAGTCATTTTCATGATTAACAAAAGGTTCACTCTGACAGCACTCTGCACTTAACAGGTGCTGATTGTTCTCCCCGATTACGTAAGAAGACAATCATTCATCTGGACGCTTATTTGCTGCATTTATATCACTGTTATTCAAATTTGCATACCTGTCCTCTCTCACGTAAATAGCTTGAGCAGCACACTGCCTATTTAACTGCAAAGTGCCACTATTTTTTTAATCAACCCACTCAATACTGAGAGTGAAAGGTGGTATTTC
Source organism: Gymnothorax reevesii (assembly GCA_029721435.1). Lineage (NCBI taxonomy): Eukaryota > Metazoa > Chordata > Actinopteri > Anguilliformes > Muraenidae > Gymnothorax > Gymnothorax reevesii. Next base: position 21,013,949 of record CM056574.1, on the reverse strand, counting down.
ATCGGAACACGGACCTGACCAATCAACGCAAAGCACTTGCCAATTAATAAGCAAATTATTTTTCTGTACTGAATTTCGCCCATGATTTCATCGCTGTTCGATTGCTTATGGAGAGAAACCATGTCTTAAGTTGCCCATTACAATAATTGGAAAACCCGTCAGTAAAGGAAAATGATTGAGAACTACCCAGGACTAACTGTAATAAAGAGACATGTCAGTGCCCCCCCGATTCCCAGTTCTAGAACCGCCACTGCTTAACGCCATTAAAAATGCACTGGTGGGGTATGTACTGTATTTGTGGCAAATTGGAGAATCAATTGATTCTTATTGTTTTTCCAGTGAGGCACGAGTGGAAGTAAAGAAAGGTGCATGGTATTGTAATCCTGACGCGTGACATGTGAACGTGCTAAGCACTTCAGTAATAACAAACATTGAGCTGTTTGGAATTTGTACAGTGACGCTTGACTTGTTCTTTTGGGTGCAGTCAATAGCCTACAAAAAGCCATCAAAAAAATGCTACTGTGTCAAGAAAATGGAACGGCTTATGGCACAGGAGAGAGAAAAAGAGCCATTGGCATGTTACGGGGAGGTCTCACCCGTTGAGAGGTGGTGCGTCATTTGCACTGTTCAACAATCAGGGCTCCAGACTACATTTTTTTGCTAGGAGCACAGTGGCCCCTAACTTTAAATTTTAGGGGCACAAGCAGAAAATTTAGGGGCGCACAGTATAAATTGACTTGAAAAACAAATATTCACATTTCCTCTCATTTTCACAGTATTACTGATAAATATTTTGGCAATAAATGCAGAAACTACAATGTTTTAGGGATTAAGGATTCCATAATTTCATTTTTCCGGCATGGCAATTTTTCGAGCTTTAAGCCCTGTGTGTGTAATGTGCGATAAAGGCTGTCTTCGTAAAGGCACACTAGGTTTACTGGGGAGAAAGTAAGCACTGATGGTCCTCTTCGCCATTGTTCATAGGAGTTGTGTGAAACCAAGGGTTTTTTATACCTGTAGATAACTCCAAGACCCGCCTCTTTTCACATATTAGCCAACAACTGTGGTCATTCGCCCCCCACTCACACACCCCCCGCTCTCACACACATTGGCCCACATTCTTTTTCTTTGGTGTTCGAGGCTATTAACCAACTCATTTCTGCATTATCGCCAACAACTGGGCTGAAATGAGGAGCAGACGTTTGTCAGCAACAAAAAAATATATAATAACAATAAAAAAAAATTGGCAAATTTACTGGTCGCACATGCGCGAGCAGATGAAAAATTTACTCGCACTGTCTCAAATTTTAGGGGCAAAATGCCACCATTTACGGGCAGTCTGGAGCCCTGACAATCAGTCAGCTGTATATCCAAAAATGGAACACAGGCACTGTCACTGACCGACCCTGCCTAGGGCAGCCATGAGTGACTATGGTAACTCAAGATCGCCACATCTGGTTCCAGTCTTTACGAGAGAGATTCCGAACAGCAACCCAAACTGATCATGAGACCAAGGGTCTGAGACGATTGAGGGTGAGCGCAAGAACCGTTTGACGCCGTCTACGTTAGCAAAACATGCGTGCACACGACCCATACAGAAAACCCTTTTTTTGCCCATCAACAGGAGTAGGATCTCTGTGCCTGTCTCTGTGTTATATTTTTTGGCACATTATTTCCCTGTTTCTGACTGAGAATGGAAAACAGGGATTGTCACTGACCCACCTTGCTAAGGGCAGCCATGCGTAAATGGGCTAAAACTGGGCTTTCTGTCAGGGCTGTGCTCACGCATGTGTTGCACACATAGACGGTGTCAAACAGAATTTTTGCTCACCCTCAGATGTCTCAGAACCCTCGTTTCATGATCAGTTTGGGTTGTTGTCTGATAGTTACTGATAGCATCTGCCGCTGAAAGTAATACTATGAACGCGTTGCTCAGAAAATTGTGTCACTTCATATTTTGCTTTGTTAGAACAGCTTGGAAGATGGCATGCACCATTTTTATAATCCAAAGTAAAAATACGGTCTGATCTTGCAATTGTGACAGCTTTTCTCTGACCCAAACACCTCATTTGCAGTGTAAACACTGCGTGTGGTGGCACTGCACAGAAAGCGTAGGAATACTGGAAGTGCTGCAGTTAGGGAAATACAGTGCAAAAAAAATGAGGTTGTCTGACAGGAAAGTAAAGCAGTGGAAAAAAACTAGACGTACTGTGCACTTGAACTGATTTTTATTACCCCTCAGCCCTCAAGGCTGACGGGGTATTGCTATCCTTCGTACAGTTGGGCGGGTGTCTCCAAAAACTTCGACATCGGGCTGAGGGGTATTCCGTGCATTGCACGCCTATTTTTTTAAATTATTTTTTTGGTTAGCCTACTTTTAGGTGATTAAAATACAGTCTGTTTCTGGCCATGTCCACAGCTAGTGTCCGTGTTTTTTCTCCAACCAGGTTCTCCTGGGGGCTTGTCGACTGTAGGTAATACATTGACTATGGATAAGTACCGCATAAAATCCCACGTCAAAAAATCCAAACTATCCCTTTAATGCTAGACACTGAATTAGAAGTGTAGTAAAACTATTTTGGTGACTCCGTTCCGCAGTACTCTGAGTGTAATGTCTATGCTTGTTTGGCCTGCAGACATTTTCTTCCTTTTCATACTCATTGTGTGGTTTAAAGGATTGCTGACTAGCTTCTTACTTAGTCATTTGCATTTAGACTTTTGCCTGTAGCTGGGGGATTATGAAATCATCGCTCTCCTTCAACACGGTGGTTCTGTTCGCTGGCCACAAAGAACAAGCTCACCCCATGGAGGAGACGCCCGCTCAGAACAGTTTGATTTTCAGAGGGTTTGAAATGACAGGAATCAATTTGTTCAGAAATCAAGGAACTTTTATGTTTTATTTTACTTTTGACAAAAAGTTTTTAAACATCCAATAATATACCAACTAATTAGCATAAATGGTCCCCTTTAAAATTTTTATGGGGAAATATTCACAAGTAAGTGGGCGGACAGTGCAGGAAAAAAACTAGATGGACACTCGGGAGAGCACATACCTCTGCCATGCAATATATCAGTATTATTGGTGTTCCAGATCTATACCAAAATTGAATCAACTCATCCTTGGACTCCCACCTACCATCCTACCAAATTTTGTCCAAATCTGTTTATAACTTTTTGAGTTATCCTGTTCAAAGACAGACAAACAGACAAATGCGGGTGAAAACATAACTTCCTTGTGGAGGTAAAAACGGTGAAAATATGGGTAACTTTTGTGTTGTGATTGTTTCATGTAAACTTGTTTTGTCTTCCCTGTAAAATAGGACCATTATAACTGTTATTAAATCTATAATAGGGTACATACTCTTAATACACATCCGGGGCTACATGCGCCACAATGATAAGCACTTCTTGGTAAGTCCATGTTACAACTCCGTGCAGACTCAACAAAAATGCTTGTAAACACCTCAAATTCGGGAAAATGCAGCAAATTAGCTTTGTCTGTTCCTGCCTATGTCAGTGCTCAAGGCCTTTCCAATGCCCATGTGCAGTTTCAGATTGAACAGCCAACCGACTGAGGAGAAAAATTCTATAGAAGGCTATCATCTCCTGATGTTTTATTTCTATCAACCTTATTTCTAGTAATTATGACAGATTTCACGCTTCTGGTTGTCAGGCCAAAATGATGTTTTTGCGTGAAAATAGCATCATTTTTTGATTATTTAATGATTGAAAATTGCAGTAAAACAAACTATACTATTAATCACAAAACACATTGGGCTCTTAATTCGTAGACCAGGTGCAGGCGCGGCGCAGGCACGGCGAATGGGGGGTGCGCCGCGCCAACGGGGTGTGTCCAGGCGTGTGTTGCAATTTCGTGCCCGGCGTAGCCTGGCGCAAGTAGTCCTCTGTCCTGCCTCTGTCCCGCCTTGCTGCGCAAGTGGCAAAGACGGCGTGTTTGGGTATAACACAGCTGAGTCAAATCTTCACCGGTCAAATGAGCTCCTCTCCTCACCTTTTTAATGTGTTGAAATATAGAAGCCTCTGTCCTATATCTGCATGATGCGTTAATGTTGCATTTCATGTTTTCTGCACCGCTTACGTCTTTATTAAGCATTACGAATATGAGTTAGCTGGCTAACTAGGACATTCGCGAATTATTACCATTAGCGAACATGAATTTAATTTCAAAACGAAACTACGCCAGATCATTCAAACTTATGAAGATGGAATGAAATACGACGGATGCTAATTGGGAAGAGAAACGATGGACTGCGTGTTCCTATTATTACACCCTGTTGCTGCTTAAAATGTTGAGATTAACATGCATGGAAAACAATGCAAGATACAGTCCAGCCGCCATTAAAACCAAAAAAAAAGTCGTTAATCCGCCAGTACGGGAGCGTTAAACTCTCAGTAGGACTGGGAAATCTCGTCCACAGCCGTGCAGTAGGACTGGCGTATTGACACGCTTGAAGACGAAAGAAGACCTCCCGCCGCCTACCGCGCAGGGGGTAGCTGGGCGATTATAACTGAGCCACTAGAGCTGTTGGGACGGTCGTTTTGACAGTAGTCCTTACATGTAGATAATGGCACAGCTTGTTGGCGATTTATTTCCATACACTCTCAAAAGAGGTGTGTTGAAAATAACACGTGTTCATTTTTAACACACCTGTGTGTCTAGTTAAGGACAACATATTCCGTGTTGTTTTCAACACAATCAGTGTTGATTTTTCAATTTTTTTTTTCACTTTTTTACATATTTTGTGTTCAAAATGTGTTATAGGCTACATGATAACACATTGTTTTGTGTTATTTTTCAACAAATTCGTTCTAAGAGTGTATATGATTGCAAAAGTAATGTAAGCCTACATAAAATATTAATTTGCTTTGGCGGAGGTGATGTTGCCGTTAATCATTTCTGCAAACCTTTTTATATTTGACAATACAGTTTGCTCAATCTGTGCTACTATTTAAAACTTTAGTACGGTATATACACAATTGGATTATTAAATATCATGCTATTTCTGGTGAGGAATATATTTGTCAAGTATCATTTCTGCAATATTTTATGTTCGGAGATAATACATGCTTTTATGTACTAATAGGCCTATTTTACACTCAAGTGCCGAAATAGATTATTTTTCCTGTTGCAAGCCTGAAATTTAGTATAGCCTATTCATTCCTACAGCACGTGGACCGGTTCCACAAATGGAATTTGTTTGAAGTGTCTAGTATCGATACAGAATTCGCTGGCGGAAAGTTATCTGTTCACGAATTTGAGGAAATTACTCACGCTTTTTTTGGATCAGTTAGTTTTCTTCAGTCCTTAGGAATAAAGCCTTGCAGAGTCATTTTTCAGTGGCACGTCCTTTGATTGGTTCCGCAAATAATTTCCAGTTTCGCAAACAGTGCCCTTTGTCAGGCCGAACTTATGATATTCTTTGTTTATTGGCATTATTGCGTGCCCCTGGCCACAACGAAACAGACACATGTATTTTCCACCAATTTTAGCCAGCATTACTCTGAAGGGGATATTACAATAATTGGTCAAATTTATAGCTAACGGTTCCGTGTGTCGACATTGTGTCAGCTGGAATCCATGTGCGCTGGCCTCAGTTCACGATGATTTGTGCATCCATCGATATTCAACTGCTATCAGCGACTACGGATGATTCTTTCTACTCTATCCAATTCAAGTAGGCCTAGTAAATGCCAAGTATACGTTTAAATTATCAGGATGAGACTACAAATTCAGAATAACACAGGACATGAGTCATGATCAGCCCGTTGAGCCACAGAAAAACAGAAGCCTACAGTTATGGTGGGAGGGAAAATGTTTTATTTCACACTGACTACAATAAACTTTCATAAAGTTATTTCAGAAAAAATAAACAAGAATAAACAAGCTTGAAAACCTACAAAATAGCGTTTGCGTAACTAGTCAAATGACAAGCAGTCACTCCCAGTGGGTGTTGATGAAAAAGTAGGCTATCACTAGTATGGCATTGGGATTTATAAGGTCAATTATACGATAATTTCCGATCATAATGACACTAATAACGTGATGAATCCCAGGAATACACGTGTTTAACAGCCACACACTGCACAGTGCGCCTAATCACAAGCGTTGATTAGGTAGCCTACTGCTACAACGGCAAGCAACAGTTATCGGGCATTTATTTCTCTATGAAGCCGAATATCTCGAAACGATCGTTAATAGTTAAATCCACAATAATTTACCGTTCTTGCGGTGTCAAACTCGAGGCTGACAGCGAAGTCGTTTTCCCGCAAAAAAAAGTTTGATTTCTGCAAATTGCGGAATCGGTCAAATTGCGGAACCGGTCAACCCACTGTATATCGAAGATTACTCGCACCCCGTCTCTGTAAAATTCATTTAGGGAAAGAACTTGAATGTTTTTAGATTTATATACTGTTTCGTTTTAAAATGCTAATTGGCAATTTTTAACCGTTTTGCATCGTCTGTATTTGTTTTAATGACTTCTCATTGCCATTCAGATAACCATTCAGATGTTCAAAAATAATGTTCGCAAAGCTTGCAACTATAAAATAGTTGCGTACAATATGAATTTAGTTCGACCATAAGGACTTTTGAATGCACAAAAAAAAAGCGAAATAAACCATTTGCGGAACCTTACACAGGATGTTTAGTAAGCTTATTCTAAATCTATCGATAAGGAAACGGAATTTAAAAAAAGATCTGCTCAATATCTTTTCTCTTAAGGACATTGTCACTTAAAACTGAATGGCTCTTTCGTAAACTGAATTCACAGAATTAAAAGCGGATACACTTGGCACTGTTTCAATACAGCTCAGTTTGTCATCTCTCTTCATCACTCATTGTCACCCTAATATTTCCTTCAAGCTCATTGTAGCCTATTGAAGAATTAATGACCTGGTCAGTGCGTGGCAGCAATTTCCTATAAAATGCCCTACCATAAACTGACATCACATTCACACCTATGGAACCTGTCACGATACGACGCATTTCCCCAAAATTTAGTGTAATGGGGGCATTACAGAGGCATAATAACGCACGCGAGGGTTCTTAGATTTTTTATGAAGTTTGGTAACCGGGGTCACGGGAGAAGGAGCAACGGCGAGACTTAACGGCGAAAGGGGCAGACGGAGCGACCGGGCGACGAAGGGGAAAAAAAAAGAAAAATAGTTTGATGTTGAAGTGCTACGTTTCGGAGGCGTAGGCTTATTGTTTTAGAGGAGTCGCTGTGTTTCGGTCGAACCGTGCTTCACTTGTTTCCGGTCCCATGTTTCATTGTTTCCCGTGTTTCGAGGTAGAGGGACAGAACCAGCCAAGAAGCCTTCGTTGCTCGGGCAACGTTTACAACGCCGGCTGAACTTATTTACCCTTTCCTGCCCACTGGACCCCTAATCCTCCCTCCTCACCGGCCAAGGTACTGGGTTCCAATTTTCCTTGTGAGAGATCAACAGTTTTGCACACACACTCTTACACTGATAGTCAAGCCCATTACGCTGTTGTCCTTACCCTGCTGGCCCAACGGAAAACGGCGCTACTCCGAGTCAAGCTGTAGCCTACTTGAACCATTTGGCTGAAGAGTGCGCCTTAAACGGGACAATCAACGAGACATTTCGGGGTGTAGCCTACCGTGATTGCTGAATATATCCTTGCATTACCGTATTGTATGATTATCACAATATTTAATGTGTTATTGTTAATATCAGATTCCAATGAACTTAAATAGCCTAGTATAATCTCCAATTATCTGTGAATCTAAAGTCTGACGATTAATGTGTTTAATAGGACGTGTGAATGAGAGTGTGATTGGGCTCTAGGCCACCTATTTGATAAATTTTTGGTTAATTGAATCAGTTACTTATTTAATACTTCCCCTGTAATTTCATCTTTTATGGTTCAGGACTGATTCAATAAATATGTATTCATCCCTGTTCATATCCCTTTACTAGATACTTGTTTTATTATTATTGTTATTAAAATAATAAATGGTTAAATATTGAACACCTGTGTGTTGTTGATGTATTCTGTAATAGTAAGGTAAGTCAGATCCGGGACGTAGATTCCTCTTAATTTTTCCCAGTATTGTCACACACACACACCCACTACATTAGGACAAAGATTGACTCCTTGGCGAGAGACAACCTCACACCGCTGCAGGTCCGAAAACGCATAATTTCAGAGAATAACGTAAGCATAAGCTCACAGGCTATTAAGTTGTATATTGTCAATTTGTTTATTTATATTGTGGCTGGCTTTTCAAAACCAATAAATCAATTGAGGCATACTTTGCTGAAGATCTACCCACAAACTCTCAGAATCACAGTTTCTGCAATAAAAATTCGTATTTAAAATACCAAAAAAATTTCTTTCAAGAACACAATTTCTTATATTTTGCTGTCGAAGTTTTCATAATAGGCTATTTTTTTTCTTGTTCATGCTAGGCTTTTTAAACAGAGGATCAGCCACGCGCTTTCCAGAGGTCACATAAGCTCTCACTTGCACTTTCGCTGCAAGAGAAAATAAAAAGATGTTAAAATACATAACGGCAAATACACGTAATTCTAACGGTCAAAATGCCCTCTATTCTATAACTTACACGAGGTACTACATTCAGTTCCGCGGAGCCACGTGTGGTTATTACTGGCGTTAAATTGTTCTGTGATCCGGCTCATTGGTGAGATCGTGGTTAGAAATGGGTAAGAAGGGCGAAATGTTCGAGATAACGGGGCGTGAACTAACGCCGTCTCTTTGGTTTTAACGGCGGTTGTACTGTACGTTACACATTTATTTTCAATATAAGATCTTAACTCAGTACGACATCATAGCAATCAGGCTGTATTCCTTTCCCCCATGAAAAACGACCTAAGTGACAATAATAGTAGAGTATTGAGCTGCTTCCACACTGGATGCGAAACAAATTTTTTTTGCTCGACAGATTGCGTTGAACGCAGTGTCTCATGTCCGAAAGTCTGACAGGATTTTAATATATCTCCGTGTCCGACAGTCGATTATTGTTTTTAATTACTTCAAATCTACCGACTCTTTTAGATATTAAACGTGAATGTTTTGATAAGAGGGCTCAGTTCTTCAAGATGAGTACCGAGAATTTCAATCAATGTTTCTGTTTAAGCTCTGCTCAATAAAGTGAGTCGACATTGGCACCGGACAATGTACAATGCCACCCATGTCTGACAAAAAAAATAAATAAAAAAATAGAGGACGGTTAGAACAGATTGATAACGAAATAAAGAATGAAAAGAAACATTTTAGCAATAGAACATCCAATGAAACACTGATTTATTTATTTGCGGATCTTTTTTGGATGTTCCGTTTGTTGGTGATATATTTTATTCTTCATTTCATTATAATTATTGTTCTCATATCAATACTTTTACTCTTTGCTGGCTGCTGGACATGGAATAGTTTGCATTTCGTGTCGGACAGTTTTGATCATGCATTCGATAATTTATTCACACTGTCAATGGTCATGGAATTGATTTGCTCACTACAAGTACTATTTTATCTCTGGTGTGGAAATAAAGCGTGAATCTGTTCGATCCATCTGACTAATTTTCAAAAGAAAGATCGAATAAAGACTGTTGTCTATCTTCAACGGAAGAAAACAGACGAATAGGCTAAAAAGACCAAGAAAAGTCATAGCTATCAATTTGCATTTTATGAAGATCGAACACAAACATGGCCAAGTTTGCACGTGTAATAATTCCTGGAATACTCGGAAAAATTAGAACTATGACTTTTGGACACGAAGCTATCTTAAAACCCTATTGGAGTATCGCGTCTTTGAATTGACTTTGTCTGTAATCAGTCGTGCGAAAAAGTTGTTTCGTGTCCAGTGTGCAAGCGGCTTTACTGAGCATAAAACGCAAGCATGCTATCCAGTTTGTGGTTGGCTGAGAAAGATGTGAAGTCGTTGGTTTGCATCACAGATTCAGCTGCGTTCATTAAGCCAGGTCAAGTTTCCATTACGCGTGCCAACCGCCTTTAATCTGACATCAAGACAATCTATGTAGATACTATAATTTATGTCCTTATTCAGATAGTTACATTAAATATTGCTTCCTGTAATTATTTATTGCATTGAAATGTGCCTAACATTCTGGAAACCTGCCTGTGAGGTTTCGGTGACGTGTGCGCACTGTGAGCCGGTCAGCCAAATTACCACTGCACAGAAAGTAAACCAGGTTGGAGCTGGCAAGTTTTCTGCGCAACTCCAGCGGCAGCGGAGACTTTTTCTACGAAATTGTCACTGCGTCTTGATGAATATGTGACACCTCCCCCTACTACGCCGCCACACCCATCTCGGCGCACGTTCGTCTAAAAAAGGCTGCGCACGGTGTTGCACTTCACGAAATTACCACTGCGCGGGATGCGCCGGACGAAATTACCACGGCGTGGGCTGTGCCACGCTACGCCACCTGCGCTGCGCCAAGAAATTAGAGCCCATTGTGTCAGAGTTCGCTGAAGACAAACTTAAAAACCCTTTCCATCTTTTTTAAGTTGCAAAAAAAGAACATTGGTGATGTTCCCAGTCAAACTAAGCATATAGGTATATACATAAAAAATCGGCACAGGCCTAAAACATCTGCGTTAATGCGTACATATTACTGGACATCCTAGACCTAGATGCATCGGCCTATAATTTTGTGCATAGATAGGTTAAATCACTCAACCTAACCCTCATACCAGATACAATAGATTTGGTTGTGGGCAAATATGCCTCAGAAAGAATCAAGAGACCCATGAATACTTAAGGAATAAGTCCCGAGAAGCAGTGGGTTACAGTGATTTTATAATGGCGGAGGGGTGTTCTTAGGCACGACACGCAGCGGAGTGCCTTAGTGCCCCTCGGCCGTTATAAGATCACTGTAACTCACTGCTTCTAGGGGGCTTATTGGTTTTATAAAATGGTTACCCTACATATTGCCCATTAAATGAACACTTAAGAAAAATTATCTATTTATTCGTAATAATGCAACAGTAAAATTAAGAACTATTCGTTCTTCCACTAAGCGAGATAAAGTGGACAGAATGGTTGGCAAGCAACACAGATGCTAAGATTGCTTTTTCATCTAGCGCCATTGTCACATCAGGCTATTTAGGCTCGTTAATGTAGATATACTATGAAAGCAGGCCATATGGAATGTCTCCTTCAGTGTCCCAAAGGCCCCGTTAAATAATTTTACATTCATTTCGGTTTAAAAGTTTCCTTTTTCTATCATTACAACCAACAGCGAGAGTCGGGAACAATATTGACTTTTGTCCTCCACACTTGCCGGTGTCCAGGAAAATATGTTGAATTGTGCATTAGTTTGCTAGCCAGCTTGTCAACTACCTCGCATTCACTACAATGGATGTGGTTACCCTACACATCGCCCATGAAATAAACTTGCTAGATGGATAGATAGCCAACTGGTTAGCGGGTTAACCGTCTTAAAATCTCTAAATGAGCAAATACTGAGTAGACTAATTCGGCATCTCGCTGTGCACAAAGCATGCCAGTCCCCGTCAAAGTTCAGGACTACCCAGATCGTGTCGGAAACAGTAAATATGGTTGAATGTGACACAGATATTGAATACTTTGAGCATTGTTAGGTCTTGTAAGAAACAGGGCTACGCTGTTTCTTACAAAAAAAACTAATGGCCCTCACTTGGGCATTGTTATTGCAAAAGGCCCCCATAGTGTTAAAAAAAAAGAGGAACAGGAGGTTGTGAGACTATAAATTCTTGCTCATGATTGATCCCCTAGAACTGACAAACGGTTGGGAAAATAAATCGTCATACATTTCTGGTACATAATATTCACTGCTGGCCTATACAGTCTGTATACGTACATAAAGTGACGGCTACTCAGCAGAAAGCCAGGAGGGCAGAACACATGCCTTTAAACATGATGAGGTCTCATCTGTTTTCAATGACTTTCGTTGATTGAAGATTTGGTAACTCTTCGAACATTCAGCTATTTCATGTGTGGCTAACTTGCTTCTTTGGGGTAGTAGAGGTAAAGAAACAAAACATTGGAATGTGAAATACATTTGCTAATTGATCATGAAGCGCAGGTTTGATAAACTGCTTTGCAGGCCATGCCAAATTAACGCGCATTTAGGCTGTTTCATTTCATGTAGGGTAACCTATTTCAGCAAGTGAATAAACCTTCTTTTTTTTTTGCATTTATTATTAACTCACCTTGACATTGCATTGAGAGGGAAGCTACGTGTTTAAGTGTCAGTGGATTATTGATATCATTGGGAAAACGTGTTAAAGCAATGATGGGAACTGGTCAATAATTGAATGCTTTAAGGCAGGGGTATTCAATTACAAATCAAAGAGGTCCAGATAGTAAAAATTTCAGCATGTAAAGGTCCGCAGCATCATCATGTCTATTACCTAAGTTGCATCATAATACAGTAACATATAATCACACAGGCTACATACAATTATAAATAATAATAAAAGTAAAAGGAATGTAAATGTACTCCAAGTCAAATAAGATCTCCATTTCAGTGCTTACATTTTAGAAAGAAAAAAAAAAAGTGTAGCTTGAGTTTCCTTTCTTCCCTCCACAGTCTCGTGAACTGTATAGTTTTAATTTTTTTCACATTGAACTGGGGATTATAATATTAAGGACTTTAATAATAAAAATTAATTTCTTTCCCTCCCACTGCCTACTTTCTCCTGTTTAGTGAGAGAAGTGAGCTGTGGTTTTGTCTGCCAGGATTTTAAATCTTCTGAAATGCAGTATTGTGTTCAGTGGCAGCTGGTGAACTGGCGATAAGGCAGGATAAAATCATCCCTTAAAAATAATGATTGGTCATGACGTTTTCAATCATTTAAATTACGATTCGGGAAACTCTGAAAACTATCAACATTATCAGGTGTGGTCAGTTTTCATTAATAACGCATATCTGCCAGCTATTGCATTTCATGCATTTGCTGAGAATTAAGTGGCATATTTACGTTCCTCTGCTGTTGTCAATAACTATTCAATCAACGCGTATGTAAGAGATTCTCGCGCAGAAGTGAAGTCCTTGTGCATGGAGGCTGATCAGTTTCACATGCGTTGCGGTGATGATGACTTCTTTACTCGGGGGTTGGAAGCAATGGAATTGCATAAAGACGTTTCAAATGATCCTGTTGCATTTAAACAATCATGAAACACATGCACTGCTTCCGATTTGATTTAAAACAGATCATGACTAATCGTTATTTTTAGGGGACGGGTTTCAGCCGACCCGCCTCCCATCGCCAGCTCACCATCTCTTTAATTTCACAGTCGCGTTTGACGTTTGCACTTTTCACTAGCGCCATCGTATCGGAGCATATGACACCGCGGCTTTGAGCTTCCAGCGGGGAGGATAAACATAAGATTCTGTCCATTCCGCTTTAAAAGCTGTTTTCATGGTCCACTTTGCGCCGTTTAGAACAAGCCATGTCACGTTCCTTCACTATAACACAGTCAGTCTTTCTCCCCCCGCTGTTCTCTCTTTCGCCTCGTGTCTCTCCAGTGTATTTCTTTCTCATAACTTTCTGACACGGCCGCTGGTACACTGCAGGAGCATGAGGGCATACACCGCCCACACAAATGCGCGGTTACGTATTACCGTAAAGTCTGAAAAAGTGGCGGCTACTTAAATTAAATCTGCTAAAATTAAGTAAAACTCAACAAAACTGATATTTGGTTACAGCTCTGGGTCCGGATAGGACGGCGTCTGGGTCCGGACTTGGACCGCGGTCCGCCTGTTGGTGACCTCGGCTTTAAGGGATATTTTCCAGTCCTTCTGTTTTCTGTTCATTAGCTGCCACTGATATTTTATATCTACGTTATACAGATGTCATAAATCACATAAGCCCACGTAAGTATTGACATCAAGCATGCATACATCTATCTTTAAACTGATCAAAGGTCAAAATTGACCAATTTTCCATAATTTCTTCCAGTGTCTTGATGCCTTCAGCAGACCATACACAAAAAGAATTCCGTTCAAGACCAGGAGGAAAATCCGGATTAAGAAATAAGAGTGTCAGTGGGGATATGGCGTTTTCAAAACCCTCTATTTTCCTAGTTATCCTCTCAACTTTAAGAGGATTTCTTTAAAAAGAAATTGCCCTTAACAGCTGAACAGATACATTTCCTGGAAACATACAATATATTTTTCAAAGGTATATGAGAAACTTCATCAGATACAATATCAGCCATGTTCATTCAGGGTCATCCTGAAACCAGGCTCGAATGTATGTGCAGACATGAAAGCTGATATAGTTTAATGTTAGGAACCATTAAACCCCCCCTCCCTTTCCAATGGAAGCTGTAGGTGAGTAAGTTTTTATCTCGAGCCCTTGTTTCGCCACAAAAATGGTATGGGAGCACTTTTTAGTTCTGTTCGGTTCACAACAAAACTATAGGAACCATTTGAAATCAGAATAATAACATGGTATAACGTGGTATAACATTTATTTTAAACAGGTGTACATGTTTAGGGAACTTGCTTGGAGAGAGACATCGCCTCTGATTTTGAAAAATTTATCTTTTATCTGGAAAAAGTAGAGAAAATTTCAGTAAGCTCAATAATGCGGTTAATAGACCTAGTCGAATTACTTAAGAAGAGTAATACGTCATGGGCATACAATGATATTTTTTGCTGCTTTGTCCTTGTATGGATGGCCAGTGCAAGGGGTTGTATTGCGAGAGTAAAAATTAAAGGTGATAGTGGACATCCCTGAGCAGTCCCTCCTTCAAGTGAGAAAACAGGAGTTTGTTTGCCATTGGTAATTACAGAGGCCGTTGGAGCCGCATAGAGCACCATTATCCATTTAAGGAAATCGCCACTGAGCCCAAAGTTAGCAAGAACATGAAATAGATAGGGCCATTTTAACCCATGAAAAGCTTTGTATGTGTAACCCCAAGGGGGGGCTTTTTCCATCAATTACAGGTTGAAAACCAACGATTAGAGCTTTAAATGTTTACAGTAACCACGCAGGCTATCCCAATAAAGGGAAATAAGCAGAGAGGGAGGGACTGGAGTATTATAAAAATAAAAGAAAAAAAAAACAGTTTATTACTTTGTTCTTCTAAAATCACACACAAAAACAGACATTAGGCCTTTGGGCAGCAAACTCAGGGACAGGGGCAACAAATTGCACAATTGGGGTGTTTGAGTAAATAGCACTCAGCATACATCCAACAGGACTGGATAAGCAAACACAGACTAAATAGTGTACATCATAGGTCACACCATAGAAAATAATTTACACCCTGCAAACCAGTTTCCAGAACAAAATTGTTTATCCCTCCCAAATATTGCACTAACCCAATAGCCTAAAATACAAGATTACATATAACATATAGCAATCATACAACCACACACACTAAGGAGAGACTGATAAGCAACTCGGTGGGCTCCCCCCCCCAGGCACACGCACACACCCCCGCCCCGTTGAATATTAAAATAAGGCACAGGAAAAGCAGTGGTTAAGGTAGCATATGATGATCCTCCTGTCTGAGCACAGACTGCTATATGAGCCAGAAGCCTTTTTAGTTGTAATTCAGTAGCGATCACGTAGTTCTTCTGGTTTTTACTCGTACACTCCCAAGCCAAACTATAACACAAACATGTCAGATTAACATCACTACATACATATGAACAAACGTTCTGCGAAAGGGATGTAAACACGTGTGGGAGAAAGGAAGCCAGTGAACTTACATTCTTGACACCAACCCACAACACTATCAATAGGCTTATGGTGGATCACGCTCTAAACCGGCGACTATAATATGAACAAAACGCAAATCAGTGCGAATTCATAACGGGCATTGCCTAAAGATAAAAAGCTGAACGTTGCTCATATGTAAAAGCAGAGAACTTACATTTTCGTTGAAACACCCAGACACAATGCAAAGTGAAGGCTTGTGAAACAAGGAGCTGGACGTAATCACCCACTGAATTACCGAGCGAAAACGCCAGGCCAAGCTACAAAACAATGCAACAGTCTGAGTAAAATCAGGTCTAAGCTAACCATGTTTTCACAACGAAACTAAAATGCGTTTAAGCAAGAGGAACTCTCGTCAACTTGTGAGTTCATAACGGCCATTACCTAAAGATAACAAGCTAAACATTGCTCATGTGTAAAAGCAGAGAACTTACGTTTTCGTTGAAACACGCAGACAATTTAAATTGAGGGCTTGTAAAGACGAGGAGCTGGACGTAGCCACCCACTAAATTACCAAGCGCAAACACCAAGCCAAGCTACAAAACAATGCAACAGTCTGAATCAAATCAGATCTAAGCCAACCATGTCTTTGCAATGGAACTAAAATACATTTAAGCGTAAGGAACTCACATCAACTTTTTCCAACCAGGAACCCAGAGTCTGTATTTCAAGAAACTAATCGGAGACGCTGCCACTTTGCTGCATTAAAGGTGCGGAGCCAAATGGCCACCACCTGATCCAATCAAGGTGCAATTCCAGCTGCCCACGTTCTACCCGCTTCATTCACCCCCCCCCCCCCTTGAATGTCACCGTCCCGGTGACTAGGGCAAGGGTCAAACCCAAGGCCTGAAAACAGCACTATGGGAAGAAATGGTTAGACTACCTTCTGCCGAGACCACAGCTGGTCTTCTAACAGTTGTGCAGGGAAGGTTATGGGGATCGGAGTGGTGACCTGCATTTGATCTAGCAGTTCTCCTTAAGACAAGGGTACTGCCAGATGTTGACACCTCCCCCTCAACACCCAAGAAGTCACCTATTGGATGCTGTTCAAGTGTGGCCTGCCCCTGCTGTTCAAGAGCTAGAGGCTGCGGCACTCTAAACTCAGTGGAAGGTGTTGGTCCACTTACGGGAGGTGTCTTAATTGCCACCAATACCCCAATGTCATCACATTCGTCTATATTGCCATCAACATCATCCACTATTGGGTCTGACATGCTTACATTAGACATCTCAACCCCAGATGTAAGATGGGGTAGATCTGGGTCAGTTGGGAGGAGGCGCAATTCTTTCCGGTTGATATTCTTTTCGAGACCTGACTGATCTCTTGACCTAATTTTGTGAAGTGTGCCAACCTCATCAAGGCACCTCACAATCTCATACACCACATTTTCCCAGTGATCACTAATCTTGTGCCGACCATGCGGGTGGCTGCGGCGATACACTAGTGTACACAGGGGGCTAGATTGGCAAAGGAACCAAATGATTCTTTGCTTGTTGTTGAGCAGCTGCCTCAAAATGAGCTCGGGCCTGGCTATAGATCACAGTGAGATGTTCCTGGTGTTCTTGAACCCACTCGACAGTCGTAGAGTCTGATGGGGAATCGATTGTACCCAATAAAGAATCAAGTGGAAGAATGGGCTTACGCCCAAACATCAGTTCATACGGAGAAAACCCCGTAGGCTGATGGACTGTGGTGTTATTAGCAAACAAAAGCTGTGGCAGATGGTTAGGCCACCGTCTCTTCTTATCAGGGGGTAGTGCACGAAGCAAATCGTGCAATGTGCGATTAAATCGCTCACATTGTCCATTGCCCTCTGGATGATATGGACTCGTGCGGGATTTCCGAATTCCATAGACTTTGCACAATTGTTGAAACAGCTCACCTTCAAAATTACGCCCTTAGTCAGTATGGATGCATTGTGGGACGCCATAAGTGTAAAACCACTGTTCTGTCAAGACTCTGGCTACTGTTGACGACTTCTGGTCTGCCGTAGGATATGCCTGCGCAAATTTAAAGAACACATCAGTGACAACCAAAAGGTTCTCTTTGCCATCACTACATTTTTCCAATATGAAGAAATCAATGGCTACTATTTCTAGGAGCCTTGACGCCAACAGACTGCCCATGAAGGTCCTCAGCTTTGACTGAGTTGCCTTGGCCACCACACACCGCCGGCATTCACGGCACCATCGGTCAACATCCCTCCGCATGGAGGGCTAATAGCAGTGCTGGCGGACAAGACTAGCGGTTCGTTCCACCCCCTGGTGGCCGTAATCATCATGCAGGGCTGTGGGCACTTCTGTCTGCAGAGCCTGAGGCAGCAATAGCTGCAAAACCTCTTTAGTGCTG
Source organism: Gymnothorax reevesii (assembly GCA_029721435.1). Classification (NCBI taxonomy): domain Eukaryota; kingdom Metazoa; phylum Chordata; class Actinopteri; order Anguilliformes; family Muraenidae; genus Gymnothorax; species Gymnothorax reevesii. The sequence goes on along the minus strand of CM056574.1, from coordinate 20,995,860 downwards.
CCAGGGACATGCGTTTTCCTGTACAGGACACCTTCACGGACTACGAGGTCTGCCCATTGACGGACAAGCTCGACAACAGCAGGGGACTCATTGGCCCTCTCTGGGGCTGTAGGAGGACTGCCCCTCTTCTAATATACAAAGAAAGCCTTCAAAACAGGGTCCTCAGCCTTCAAAAGAGAGATCTGCCCTGGTTCTCTTGGGGCATGCATCTATGGCCTGAATTTCAACCGAAGGGGACACAACAACAATTTCGGCTGGCACAGAGATTCCCGAGGCTACCTCATCCATAGAGACTGGGACTGGTGGCACCGGCAAGCGCGATAGCGCAGCCGCATTCTTATTACATGCACCAGGGCGGTATTCAATGGTAAAATCAAAAAGAGCTAGTTGCGCAGCCCAGCGTTGTTCTACGGCCCCTAACTTAGCTGTCCGTAAGCAGCAGAGCGGGTTGTTATTGGTCAGAATAATCAATTTGTTACCCAGCAAATAATCTCAGAGCTCGTCTATTACCGCCCACTTGAGTGCCAACAGTTCAAGCTTCATAGCTGAGTAGTTATCCATGTTTCGTTCGGTTGGTCGCAGGCCCCTGCTTGCATAAGCGACTGGACACCGAGGACCCCCGTCCTGTTCTTGAGATAAAACTGCGCCAAGCCCTAGCCCGCTAGCATCTACCTCCAGGACAAATGGTTTGCTGAAGTCCGCGTAGCCCAACACCGGTGCGCTTACCAATTTGTCTTTCAAAGTGTGGAATGCTTAGTCGCAGACCCAGTCCCAATGATTCTGCAAAGTAGCATTACGGCCAGATCTATTCCTTTTAGGGTGTGGCTACAGGTTTGCCACCAATTTATGTAGGGGTGCCGCATACCTCGCAAACCCCTCCACATAACGGCGGTAATACGAGGCGAACCCAAGAAATGATCGCAGCTCTGCAACTGTAGATGGAGAACTCCAATCCCTAACTGCACTGATCTTATCAGGGTCCGTAGAGACCCCAGAAGCTGAAACAACGTGGCCCAAGAACGTTACTTCAGGCTGGAAAAAATTACATTTCTTTAGTTTGAGCTTGAGACCGTGATCGCTTAGACGGCTAAACACCATCTCCAAACGTTCCAAATGTTGTCTGAACGTGGATGAAAAAACCACCACATCATCCAGGTACAGGAGGAGGGAATGGAAACGCTGGTCCCCAAATATTCTTTCCATCAGTCGATGAAAAGTCCCCGGTGCATTGCACAAACCGTATGGCATTCTCTGAAACTCAAACAAGCCAAATGGCGTGCAAAAAGCGGTTTTAGCCCGGTCCTTCTCAGCAACTGACACTTGGTTATAGCCACTCGCAAGGTCGAGAGTGGAAAAGAGAGACGCACCTGTGAGGACATCCAAAGACTCCTCAATTCTCAGCAATGGAAAGGCAGTAGCAATCATTCAGAGGTGGAAAGTAATGTAACACATTTTTTTTTTTTAAAACAGGACTTTTACTTTAACTCTAATACATTTAAAAGATTAAAGTGTACTTTTACTAAGTTACATTGACACTGGCCGCTTTGTTACTCATAGATATTCAAATATGAATGTAATTCATCATTTAAGGATTATCTGGATGTAGCTTGTTTGAGAAGAACAACTGTGTTCGGCAGGGTATCTTAAGCACTTTGTGCAGATGCGTCCACTAGGGGACATGGAGCTCCAAATTTATGCACCCTGTTACAATATTCGATTACTAGATGGCACCCCCAGATCAGTTATTGAATATTCACTTGCAAGCCGAGCTCTAACACGGCTTTGAATATGGTCGAGTTCACTCGAGTTCAAGAGTTGTCGGAATTAAACTCCTCAGCTAACTCCTCAGCACTCCTGATGTGCAAACTGCTCAATATACTTGCCCATGGTATCTATCCAGCAGTTCAAAAAAATAATCTCTTGCTGCAGAAAAAATCGTCGTCCTCTGTAGCAACCACTTCAGTTCCAAAACCCTCCAATGTGGCCGAATTAACCCTTTCATTACCATTGTCGCATTTCCGCAACAGTGCTGATCCGGCATCACTTACCATTGTCGCGATTTTGCGCCGAGAGAAAGTCCCTCACAAAAACTGTCAAAGCTCCGCAACAAAAACCCCTTTGGATGTGTCTGGTATCGCACAACACGCCAGTGATGTCATCAGGCTTGTGCATGATGTCCTCCGGTTATGCACAGTCCCTCGCTGACTTCACTGCCATTGCAGGCAGCGCATGCCGCAGCACGTGTATCTCTATACACAAATGTACGTGCATCTTCGTTTTTACAGAAATGCGCGTGCATCTCCGTTTGTACAGAAATGGGCGTGTATCTTCGTTTGTACGCAAATCTCATTGAGGAGAAATCGTCTTGTCTTGACAAACCGAAATACGGTTTTCATCCTCATTTTCTGTTTTTACTTTTGGAAAAACTGAGCAAAGATACGTGTCAATGGAAAGGTAAATGTACAACCCAAAACCAGTGAAGTTGGCACGTTCTGTAAATCGTAGATAAAAAGAGAATACAATGATTTGCAAATCCTTTTCAACTTATATTCAATTGAATACACTGCAAAGACAAGATGTTTAATGTTCAAACAGAGAAACTTTTTTTTTTTTTTTTGCAAATAATCATTAAATTAGAATTTAAAGGCAGCAACACATTGCAAAAAAGTTGGATCAGGGGCCTTTTTACCACTGTGTTACATCGCCTTTCCTTTTAACGACAATCAGTAAACGTTTGGGAACTGAGGAGACTAATTTTTGAAGCTTTTCAGGTGGAACTCTTTCCCGTTCTTGCTTGATGTACAGCTCAAGTTGTTCAACAGTCCGGCGTCTTCGTTGTCGTATTTTATGCTTCATAATGCGCCACACATTTTCAATGGGAGACAGGTCTGGACTACAGGCAGGCCAGTCTAGTACCCGCACTCTTTTTCTACGGAGCCATGCTGTTGTAACACGTGCACAATGTGGCTTGGCATTGTATTGCTAAAATAAGCAGGGGCGTCCATGAAAAAGACGTTGCTTGGATGGCAACATATGTTGCTCCAAAACCTGTATGTTGCTCCAAAACCTGTATGTACCTTTCAGCATTAATGGTGCCTTCACATATGTGTAAGTTGCCCATGCCATAGGCACTAATACACCCCCATACCATCACAGATGCTGGCTTTTGAACTTTGCGCCTATAACAGCCCGAATGGTTCTTTTTCTCTTTGGTCCGGAAGACACGACGCCCACAGTTTCCAAAAACAATTTGAAATGTGGACTCGTCAGACCACAGAACCCTTTTCCACTTTGCATCAGTCCATCTTAGACGAGCTTGGGCCCAGCGAAGCCGGCGGCGTTTCTGGGTGCTGTTGATAAATGGCTTTTGCTTTGCATTGTAGAGTTTTAACTTGCACTTGCAGATGTAGCGACGAACTGTAGTTACTGACAGTGGTTTTCTGAAGTGTTCCTGAGCCCATGTGGTGATGTCCTTTAGACACTGATGTCAGTTTTTGATGCAGTACCGCCTGAGGGATCGAAGGTCACGGGCATTCAATATTGGTTTTCGGCCTTGTCGCTTACGTGCAGTGATTTCTCCAGATTCTCTGAACCTTTTGACGATATTATGGACCGTAGATGATGAAATCCCTAAATTTCTTATAATAGCTCGTTGAGGAATGTTGTTTTTAAACTGTTCGACAATCAGCACACGCATTTGTTCACTAAGCGGTGACCTTCGCCCCATCCTTGTTTGTGAATGACTGAGCATTTCAGGGAAGCTGTTTTTATACCCAATCATGGCACCCACCTGTTCCCAATTAGCCCATTCACCTGTGGGATGTTCCAAATAAGTGTTTGATGAGCATTCCTCAACTCTCTCAGTCTTTTTTGCCACTTGTGCCAGCTTTTTTGAAACATTTTGCAGGCATCAAATTCCAAATGAGCTAATATTTGCAAAAAATTACAAAGTTTACCTGTTCAAACATTAAGTAACTTGTCTTTGCAGTGTATTCAGTTGAATATAGGTTGAAAAGGATTTGCAAATCATTGTATTCTGTTTTTATTTACGATTTACACAACGTGCCAACTTCACTGGTTTTGGGTTTGTATTTTGAACATGTTTTCTGTACATGAAATTGTCTATTTCTGGCGTTTTTAGTTTGAAAAAGGGGGTGAAAATCTACATGCAATATCATGCTGTGATAGCACGAAAATTTATGGTAAGCAAGGGTTGTCTCATTCCCAGTAAACAGTCGTGAAAGTTTTAAACAATTCTACAAAGAAGAGTGAGCTAAAATTCTTCCACAGCAATGTGAAAGACTCCTTGACAGTTAACGCAAATGTTCGATTGCAGATGTTGTCGCCGAGAGTGGCGAAAGAGGGCCAGTTGGGTTTGGAAAGCTTTTTCCCCTTATTAAATGAAATCATCATTTAAAAACTGCATATTGTATTTACTTTAGTTATCTTTGTCTTATATTAAAATTTGTTTGATGATCTGAAACATTTAATTGTAAAAATTATGGGAAAAAGTAAGAAATCAGGAAGGGGGAAAATACTTTTTCATGGCACTGTGTACGCAAACACAGTGAAAACAGTGATTTTTCTGAAGCCATCAAAATTACCACAGAAGAAATATTGTGGTTTGAATTTTAAAAGCTGGATTTTGTGCAAGTCCAGATTCAAACCAATTTGTGTGTCTTTCAGGGGATCACTTCTCCAAAATGCATCTTTTTCATGTCATTAGCAGCAGGTTGAATGCATCACTTTAATGACAAGCAAGTGCAAAGCAAGACATTGGACGCATAAAAGGCACAGTGTTTCATCCCCATAAGCATCAGTGTCAGAATGCCACGGCTCACAGAACAGCAGTGGGAGCAAGCTTTGGGGATGCTGCTTGGGGGAACATCTCAAAGAGTGGTTGCCCGCTGGTTCAGGGTCAGTACATCCACCATCAACAGTCTGGAGCATCGCTACCAACAGACAGGAAGCATTCACCACTGCCCTTGACCTGGACAACTTCCTGTTACAACTGCACGTTAGGACTGACATATCCGGTGGATGCATCTGAGAAACCAGTTCCAAACAGACAAGGCTCAGAACACGGTAGGATACCATGGACACACCATCCATGCCATGACTGTGATTCGGCGACTGTGAGCTGCGGGGCTAAGGTGCCGAAGGTCATATCGAGGTAACATCATGACACAACGTCACAGAGACGGCAGACTCCAGTTTGCTCAACGTCATCATCTTGAGCCACGATGAGTCTTCCTCCATTGGGTTTTTTCAGACAAATCAAGGTTCTGTGTGTCTTTTGCTGACGGCCAACTAAGGATGTACAGGAGGTAATATCAACGTCATCAAAACAGATGTGTTCTAGAGAGAAATCGGTTTGGTGGGGGAAGTGTCATGGTCTGGGCTGCCATTAATGTGAGATTTTGGAGTGAACTTGTTGTGATGCATGGAGGTCTAATGGCACAGCGATATGTGGATAAGATTTTAACCCTATAATGCTCAGACACAGACATCATTACAGGAAAGTAGTATTCAGATCCACTGTTCATCATTAGGTTTTGTGACAGCAAAATATACATTGCTGAACAGAACCTCTTCTAATTCCAGGAGTATCATATCTGATACAGCCTAAAATCAGCACCCTTCCAGAACTCAACATTCGAAATTTCAAATTATTTATATGCTCTCTACTATCTATAGCTATCCCTTACCATGAATAAGAACAAGTTTCTGTGTAATATTTACCTTGGAATGCCAAACTTCACTGCCAAAATCCAAGGAAATTCATAAATTCCCATTCACATGGGAGCTACTACCTTGAAGTGAGTGACTAGGGGAGACACTACTCCTGTAATAATGCTTCTTCCTTCCAGGTGGCAGCACTGTGGATCAAATATGATACAGTGAGCAGTCTTGGTTGTGTTGCATCTGTTATGGCCCCAATTTGTTATGGCAAATCGGACAGCAAGGGATCACAGACAAAATTTTAAAACTTGAACAGATTTAATAAAATAAAGCACTGACCAAGATTGAAAGTATAAAAAAATGAGATAGTTACAGAGATGGGGTTGCTTTGTGCGATGTTCTGGGACTGGAAAATGCTCCAACACAGTCGAAAATCCACAAAAAGCTTCACAAGTCTTGAAAAGAGTGACAGGTCTGGTCAAATGTATCCCTCTCCTTGCAATTGCTCCTACTACTCTACTCTCTCAATTTTTCTCCTTATATATTCTTTTGCAGCCCCCTCCCACCCTCCAGACTTTTTTCAATTCTCTGGGACTTCCCCTCTCAGACATGCCCAGGACATGCCCAAAACCTAGCTTCAGACTGGCTTAAAAAAAAAGTCAATACTGCCATCTTGTGGCTTTTTTTTCACATTCCACATCTTACCAGGTGGACATTTGGTGTATCATATATGATACAGGGGGCATTGTAGGGTTAAGACCAGTTCTCCAACCACTATTGAAAAACATGGACAACAAGGATTACTGTTCACGTTGCAACATGACAACACCTATCCCCATTCTGCACGCCTCACCAGAGACTTTCTCCAAGAGGCAGGGGTCGATGTTCTGCCTTAGCCATCCATTTCACCCGATCTTAACCACATTGAACACGTGGGATGAACTGGGTCATCGTGTGAATGTGTCATTAAAGTTGTAAAACCATTTTCAAACATGGAAAATAAGTTTGCAGCGAATAATTTTAGAAAATTGTTTGAGCTGGTTTTGGACTCGTCTACTCTCACAACATGCTCCGCAGCACCCCTGATTTTCCTCTTTGCGTTCATGTTTCACCCTTGTATGGTGTTTGGGTCTGTGGGACCCGTTTTCAGTTTTCATCAAACCATGTTTGCTGTTCATATGACTTGTAATTGGGATGAAGTAAACATCTGTTGAGCATTTTAACATAAAAACCCAAAACTCTAGCGGGTCCCAGACCCATGAACACTGGCTGAGTAACAAAAATCCTAACACCATACAAGGGTTAAAATAAAATATTTTAAGTCTATCTTACTAATTAAATCCATTCTACACATCTTTCTGGATATTTCCTTTCTGTAGGGAAAGGGATGAGTACATATAGTGGGTCTCATATACAGCGTGTTGTGCCTTTATTGCTCATGAATAGAGCAACATTTCTCAATCCACTTCTTAAGCCCGTGTGGACCATTAGGACAATCACAGACTGAACAATGTGAACCTGGCGTATTGCCTGAAAACAACCTTTGGCAATGTAAATTACTTAAAGAATTATGATAAGTAGTCGGCTGTTCCACTGGGATTGCTAGGCTTTAAATTAAATAAATTAGATTGCTTGTAAATTATTTTTGTAAACTGTCCTCAAAAATATCACACATATATGAGTCTAGTACAATTTCAGCTGTGTAGTCCACCCATGTTTTGCAATTAATGCCACGAAAACGAAAAAATGTTCTATTATGTCCTTAGTGAAGTGAATGCAGTCCAAGCTTTTATTTCCTCACTGGGCCACAAATATGATATGAGAGATACTAACAGAGGACAGTTTCTTTTAAAGCAAGTTAAAACTATGTGATATGCAGAAGCAAAATCCACCAGGTCAGTATCCCAAAATCTGACCATGTTGCGTAATTCTAAAACCAGAATATATGAATGGCTCACCAAACATGCATTCGGTCTTCTTCACTTGTTTTCCAAAATAGCTAAACTTAGCACTCATGGGGATAAGTAGACCAGGAAACAAAAAAAGTCATGTTGTATTATTAATTTTATTATTATTGTTCAATCTGCCTTAGTGCATGATTGGGATCATTCCTTCAATGCCGAAGAGCCAAGAGGCTCAGAGAAATCATGATTTTCGATACTAAGTCACATGCTACAAAGGCATGTTGAATGAAGGGAGGAGGGTGTATAAATATGAGCATCAGCACACCCGGTCATTTCTGTCAAACAGGTGCATCAAGTGCGACGCAAGGAGACATTAATTTCAAGGCACACTGATGTTAGCAGCTGGTTCTACTAACAGTGCCTAGCTTAAAGGAAAACCTGGGATTCAATATAAACTAAGAATAAGACAAGGAAATTTGGAAAATAACACAAGAAGATTTCCAGGAGGTGCTTTCATTTCATCCCTGCAGGTATGCAAACTGGAAATTTTTTATCTCACTGATGGTGAGCCTGAAGTTTTCTTTTAATCACATGAGGGCATCTGATCATTCTCAAAATATGTAATTTCTCTTTTACAAATGCAAGTATCTGCTTTCCGCGCATGCGTTTCCAATTAGCTTGTAAAGTCATGAATAACTAGATATTTACTCAGGCTGAAAGTCAAAAGTCGCCATTGGATGAAACATTTTAGACTGATACAGTTCTGCTTCGCACACAGTTTGTGTTTCTCACTCCATAAAAAGGCAGAAATGGGGAATGGACAAATCATACACCAATCTATGATGAAAAAGCATCATGATGGAAAATATTTTCCATCCTATTCTAGTTTCAGAAAATGGTTGGCTGCAGTTAATGGTGGAGAAGTTCAATCATAATAATATCAATCTAGTGAGCACTTAATGCCAAGCAACTTTGCATACGATACCCAACTATGCAGCAATTTAGGCTACGTGTGGATGGAAAACACTTGAGATATTAGTGCCCAGTTATTTTCAAATCTATGCGGCATTTTCGGAACAGATACAAAAATAAATAAATACATAAATAAATAAAACATTTTGCGGCAACAATTTCAACCTTGTTTAGACTGACGTCGGATTCATCGAGACTCATCAAGTACCACCCTAGGTAAAGAGTTCAGCAGCATAATTCTCACTGCAAATCATATAGTGATCATTGGCCACTAAACCAAATGCCTTTGCTTACAGTAATGGGTGCCACTTGTGGAGATCACATTAAAGGTTTGCAGGGGCTGGTTGTTGCAGAAGATTTCTATTTTCTCTTTTGAATTGTGGAAAAAAAATATCAGGTGGCACTGTACAGTATATTTGGTTTGCAGAGTACCTAATTTCCTTTCTTTGTTGATATATTTTTAGAGCATGCAACGTTGTCCACATTCTCTCACAGCGTATGGTAATGTGAAACCTTGAACTATTGAAATTGGCATCTCAAAATAATCCAGTTAGGCAAAATGACATTCTGATACAGTAGACATTCAGTATCAATGACAATATAGAACAAGACGGAAATTTGGATGTGGGGCTAATTTGCCTTATTTACCGACACATCAACTTTGTTTTGAGGCATGAGTTAAATGTTTTGGGTGAGTTATAATCGTTTGCTGGTGACCAATATTGTTGTTCTGTTCCACATAACTGTACACCAGCAGCTTTGAGAATTTTAAAACTGTTTAAAGAAATGAGCAAAACAAAATTGAAACCAACTGTAAAAGGCGAAATAGACCATCGTTCAAAAATTTAAAAAATTAACAGTGCATCTTTTTCTAAAATTTTGGTGAAATACAAGCAGATTTGAATTGTGTAAATAACCTCAAAAGGCAAAATGCAAGATTGATAGCGATTCTACATATGTTGGATATAAATTGTGTAATGAAAGTATGACCTCTGTGAATGAATTTTTATTTTTCTTTTTTGGGGGATTTGGGGATATGAGGTGGTATAAATAAGTATGCACAATGTGTCATTCAAGTCGTATAAGTTGGACAAGGCATGACAGGGAGCTAAAAAGAAATTCCCCTTTGAGACAATAAAGTCTGGTCAAAAGTGTCCATAATTTTGGAGCTAATATTGTCATTATTTTGCTAAATAAATATGTAACCTAATAATTTTCATATTTAATATAATATATCTAATTAATTATATATTAATATAAGATTAATATATCTTATTCCTTAAAATCAACCCAGAGTTGTGCAAATTTGGACTCAATTGGACCAAAATATGAAGAAGCAAACCTCCAGAGCCATGTGATTGTTCTTGTAGATGTCTTGAATCTGTTATTAGCCTAAAGGTGGCCACTTTGGTCAATCTAAGATTGAGATTATTTTTGTAAAACAGTATGCATTTAAATTTCATGTTTACAAAAACTTTCACCCGGTTGTGTCCAGTGGGCTCAAAAATCACTGGCACCCCAGACTGGCAATGCAGGAACAACACAAAAAACAATGTAATTTTGGGGAAACAATCATGTGTGAAATACTTCATTAATGTTTCGATGGAAACAACCAAAATCATGACAAAATTCATTTCAACAAAATCAAGCTTTTGTAATCATTGACAACCTTCATTTAGTACTTAGTATAACCACCTCTGGCATGGATAACAGCATGGAGTCTTTTCTTGTAATTTTAAATATGGTTAAGGCACACATTTGGGGGGATTTTGGACCATTCTTCTGAGCAGATCCTTTCAAGATCCTTCAAATCCTTGGATTTGCGTTTATCAACTGCCCTCTTCAACTCAGCCCACAGGTTTTCAGTTGGACTGAGGTCTGGCGACTGAGATGGCAATAGCGGAACATTGATTTTGTTGTCATAGGTCTGAGGTCTGATTGGTCGTGTTGCAGCCGAGAGCTGGCAACATCAAAAAAGAACAGAATTTGCCAAGAGATTCAAGGATTGGACACCAGTGGACTGGGAACAAGACCTTTGGACCTATGAATCAAAATGAGAAATTTTCTCACCCAAACGCACAACTTATGAATGCTATAGAGTCTGAGACCGTTGAAAAATGACTGTTTAACCCCTTCAGTAAAACATGGAGGTAGTAATATTATGGTTTGGGGTTAAGCCTGCTCGAAATGAGCCAGTTATCTCATAAAAATCAACAGAATCGTGGATCAAAGGAGGTGTCACAGCATCCTCGTGAGGTACGCATTGCCATCTGGAAATGGACTGATTGGTAGTGGATTTTATTTTCAACCACGTAATGACCCTAAGCACAAGTTTGAGAATTATCTCAGTTGGAAAGGAACATCTGGTGACATAACTTTTATGACTTGGCCTAATCAAAGTCCGGACCTTAATCCAATAGAGCAAATCTATTTCAACATCCAAAGTGTCCCTCCGCAATGAACTTCAAACCACATGGCATGGTTTAGCAAGTGAGGAAATAAAAAAAATAGGTGAAAACCATGCCTGAAAGATTAAATGCTGCAATCAAAGCAAAGGGTGGCCACACTAGATATTGACTTTACTCAAAAAGACATTATTATTATTTTTGTTTTTACGATATATTGTCGTCTGTATGATCCAGTATCACATGAAATAGATTCTTGAATAGAAGTACTTGGATTCTGATTTATCTTTTTTGTTTAGTGAATAATCATCACTGCACACTACTTTATCTATCTGTCTGTCTGTCTGTCTGTCTGGTCTGTACTGTCACCAGCTATTTCCATACTAAGCAGATCAAAACTAAGGTTTGTTAACAAACTTCTTCTTACAATTATTAATATGTGCATTTCAGGATTTGAAGAGCAAGTGAACAGAAAAATGAAGTTCAAAGCGGCATTACTGTGTCTGATCGGTATGTATTTTGAATATACAATATTACATCCATTGAGAAACTGCCATCACAATGAAAACAAAAACAATTTGTAATTCCAAAATTAATCTACACAGAGAACATTTTTCTCACTGTAATACTCTGATTCAACATTTGTTGTAAAGTTATTATTTAAACCACTTCCTGACATGCAGTGCAATCCTTTTAATTTTTTTGCCTGGTTGCTTATTTAATTATTTCGCTTCTTTTACTCTACATTAGACAACCTATAATTCTTCCCTCATTCATGCATGGATTTGTACAAAACTGCATTTTATTATTTACCCAACATTTAATACTGCGCGTTACTTTCAGTGTCTGAAAGATCTTTTTCTCGTGTCTGAATTGTTTTCTTGCCATGAAATGTTACTGTGCTTCTTTAATGCCAGATTTTTTCCTTACTTGATCTTCAATATTTCCATTATTTTATGTACATTTTATGGTGGAATATAAATTCATACTATTTAAAAACACTAAATGATGGAGGATGAACAAAATCTGTGAGCAGCCACATGATTGCTGCAAGAGGACCAACACCAATTAGTTTTTCTTCATATTTTCTTAGGCGTTCCCCCTTTTTTTGCCCTTTTATGCCTCTGTAAAGGGTATTTGTCTCAGTTTACAGTTAAAAGTGCGAAGCAAATAAAAATAAACAGACAAAGTGAAAACATATTTAATGATCGAAATGAATTTGTTTTGAACTTCAGCTCTCAACTTGAGTGTCACACCAGCTACACCAAACGCCTTGACAACTCAACCTCCAACCACTTCAGAAAGTACAATCTTGACTACAGGTAAATGATTTAATAAAAGCACCACTATCGAGCACTATGATGAGTTCTGTCTTCAGTATAGGAGTATTCAACCATTGTGTCAGATACTGCATTTGAAAAGGCACACTACATAGGACATTTAGTGCTACTACAACTGCTTATGCTCATGCTGGCTTCTGGGGTGTGAAATCCGGGCCATAATTTAATTTAGATTCTTGAGTCGACAGATCAATACTTTGATACACTGTATATTTTGCAACATTGTTTTGGCAGTGATTTTGCAGAGAATAAACTCTACATGTTCATCCAATATCTCATTTTAAAAATATAGACATTAATACAGATTTGGTTCCCCATGTTGTGAGAACTTTGCCAAGGATTTGCTTTCAGCAGTGGGTCTAAATGGTGTTAAACCTGATTGCCTTAGGTCATGGAACAAATTGGATGCTAATTTACAACATTAAGTGGGGCATGAAACTGTGATCATTTAATCTGTGTAAAATTTAATCTGTGGGACCTCTAAATATTACTGGGAGCATTTGTGTGCCTGCAAATAATTGTTCAGATGCAACCTTTTCTTCCCCTTCAAATGTCCCTTTCTCGGTATATTCGCAAGTCAGCATGCACCTTTCAAGACAACAGCGAGCATTTTTCTTGCAAGTAAAACATGAGCCAAAGGCTCAGAAAGTGAGGCACTGCTTGAATCGAGTTTGTGATCTGACCAGAAAATATTCAATAAATTACATCATCTTTTTTTCTTTTTTCCCCAAAAATATGATGGGCATGGATTTTTTATTTATTTTTTTTTGGATATCCACTCTCCCTGTCGACATCTTGAAACTGCGGTGAATTAAGTTACATATTGGGCTATGTTGTGCTCTGGCACACTGAGGGATAAATGTACAAACGACCCCAGTTAAGCAGTCATTTAATTTCACGAGTGGCATAACGACAGGCGACGACATTCTTCAGAGCTTAATGGTACAAGCAGCCAATCATGATGCAGGGATTCGCGTTATCTGGTTTAAAGCACTGATTACCGGGACAGGCAAGAGGGAGACCTGAGTTGAATCTTCAGATCGACGTGAATTAATATGACTGCCAAGTGGAAAGCATTGATTATCGGTACACAAAAGAAGGGGAACTCAGTAATCTCCAGAATGACTGACAGACCTATGGGCTGCTGGCCTAGGGAGCAGTGCGACAATCCTGGAGAAAGTTAGGGACCATCTGAAAATTCATAATTTTGATTTGATTTGGTTCAATTGCTCAGTAACCCAAACATTTGGAAATATGAAAGCAGTACAGATTTATTTCAGCTGAGGCCTCATTTATTACACATTTTTTATTTTTTTTTTTATTTGAAATAAAAATTTTATACGAATTAAAAATGGGTCAAAATTGCCACTTTGTTTTAATTGCTCAGCAGCCATAGAACTTGGAAATGCCAAACCAATACAAACAAGGTAGGCCCTAGGCCCCTCTAAATTGTTCACATTTTCGATTTTTGAATTTTGAAATAAAAAATTTTATATGAATGTTAAAATGGTCCAATTTGCATATTTTGTTAAATAGCTCAGAAACTGTTTGACTTGGAAATTTCAAACTAGAACAGATTTGTTACACAATAGCCTCTCAAAATTGCACACCATTTAGCTTTTTGAAGTTTGTAATTTAAATTTTTTTCATGAATTTAAAATGGGTAATTTGCATATTTGGTTCAATAGCTCAAAATTCGTATGACTTGCAAATGTCAATCCAGTGCAGATTCGTTAGACAATAGCCCTTCTAAAGGTGCACTTTTAGTTTTTTGAAGTTTTAAATTAAAAATTTTATATGAATTCAAAAATGGTCAAATTTGCATATTTGGTTCAATAGCTCAAAAATCGTATGACTTGGAAATGTCAAACCAGTACAAATTTGTTACACAGTAGCCCCTCAAATTTGCACACCTTTTAGTTTTTTGAAGTTTGAAATTTTAAATTTTATATGAATTTTAAATAGGTAGAATTTGCATATTTGATTCAATAGCTCAGAAATGGTATAACTTGGAAATGTCAAACCAGTGCATATTTGTTAGACAATAGCCCTTCTAAATAGCATACCTTTTAGTTTTTTGAAGATTGAAATTTCAATTTTTATATGAATTTAAAAATGGTGAAATTTGCCAATTTGGTTCATTAGCTCAGGAACTGCATGACTTGGAAACGCCAAATCAGGGCATATTTGTTGGGCCATTGCCCTTCTAAATTGCACACCTTTTAGTTATTTGAAATTTGAATAAAAAAAATTAAAATATGAATTTAATATGGGTCAGGGGTAACCTCTAGCTGGGCGGAAGGCAAAGGTACAAAGTCCACAATCCAAAAATCACAATCCGGTTGGGCAGAATCTGAGTCAAACACCAGGGCAGCAATCACAGTACTCGTGGTCAGACAGAAAAGGATTCAAAAAACAGATGCAGACAGAAATCCAAAACAGAGCCAAAAATCGTAATCGGGGACGGTCCAGTCAGAATAGAATCACAAAGAGTACGAGGCGAAGACTAGCATGGCACAGGCAAACTGACAGAAACATTCTGACAGGGAACTGCTGTGAGAAGACTGCTAATATACACATATGGGAGGTCACATGCTAAACAGAAAACAGGTGCAGGAAATCAGACTAATTACAAAGGAGCAAACATGAGAGAGAACCTAATCACATGAAATGGGCAAAAGCCAAAACGCGGACAGGGATCACAAGACAGCCTATAGACAGAGATACGGCTCCGGTTTGGGAGTTCTAACGTGCATAGATAATGAGAGAGAGGACAGCGTGAGCAGGTGCGAAGGATCTGCTGGAACGCAGCAAAGATTAGGTAAAGGCAAGAGGCGGAGACTAGAACAGGGCGAGTGCTGAGAGCTTGTTAATCAATTAGTAAGGTGCAGCTACACAATCCCTAGTGCTCCTTAGTAAGTTAGCATTATATACAATGTTAGTCTAGGTTAGTGGTTTTAACAAAAACAACAAACTGTTAGTATTGGTTCGTAAAATAGAAAAGCAAGGCTAAGGAAGTAAACGAGATTGGAAGGAATGTTTGGAAACCCAGAAGCCATGAAGTCACCTAAACATGTGACACGCAGTACTAGGGGAACGAGCTGTAGCTCAACACAAGACCAGACAGGGGAGACAAAGTGCAATGCATGGCAAAAGCAAAAACATCCACCGGAATAATAACAGTAAAGTGGATAACGGCAAAATACAAAATATGGCAATAATAAAAACATGGCAAGAACTAAACAGACAAAACAGAAACAGAATCATAACATCTGGATTAATAGCTCGTTTGTAAACACAACACTTAATTAATTACGGGCATGTTTCATATGTCTACACAAGCATCCATATGTTTAGATATTTTCTGTTTCCTCTGTTGTGTTTGTTGATGTTTACACTTGTTAAATGTGAAGATGTCAAAGTTAATTTGCGGCAGTTGACGACCGTTGTTTTATGTTGACACTGTAGCTTCTTAACTTGTTAGTATGTTACTGTTGTTTTATAATGTTTGTATAGTTTTAAATCGATTTGGAGTTTGTTTTGTTTCACGGTCGCTCCTACGGTTGCTGGTTTGTCCCGTTGTCATGGCGACCACTGTACCACTGTCTCTCATTAAAAATTAAAAAATAGCTATGCAAATATATGGCATCCCAAAAGTTTAAAAATCTAACTTTCCAGCGTAGAAACAATATGAAAAACACATTTTTGAGTGGAGTTAGAAAAGCAATAGACTTGCATGCGCGCTGGAAGATGTTTGAATTAGGGAGGCTGCCAACCAAAAGCGGAGGAGTGACTTCTTTTTTTTTGAATGAGGGCGTTATGACAATGTTGGTCATTACAACAGTGGTCAGGGCAACTTAGGGTGCAAAGGGGTACTGGAATAAAAGAATACTCGCCATATAAATCATAAGTGACTGCAAAAAAATCATAATTCATAATCGTTTTGTTGTCCTGGGGCCTGTATTTTTTTCCTATGTTTTATCCCAATAAGTTCCTTTGTTTTGTACGCATGTGGCATTTAAAAAGCAATTATGGTTGTTGCCTTATTCGTTGCAGCCTCTTCAACCCCAACTTCTGGTAATGCTGCCGTTAAGGGATTCGCCTTCTCACACAAGACGGCTAACAACGTCTCCCAGTTTGATATTGCCTGATTCACAGTCAAACCATTTATTATTTGAATTAACAAGACTAATACATAATCGTATAATGATTAAGAAATTATTAATTAGGAAATGACCAAGAAACCACAGACAGGCTACATTGAAAACGCGCACATAATTATAGGGATGACAAGTACCTCCCATCTCAGAGATAATGGCGAGGCCCCTTTTAAAATTGCTCTGGAATATAAAAAGCCTAAAAAAGTTGAGGTGGTATACAAAATTATTTCCCCATCTCTGAATTCCATCTCCTGTTTCAGCATTTTTTACATTTAAAACAGAAACATATTCCTGTCGCGCCCTAGAAAACAGAAGGACGTGACTTTGTAAGCTGAGCTATTATAGGCGTTTTATGTGCCACAGCCCCAAACGTAATTTCAAACGTAATAGTTATTACATTTGCGGGAAATTGCGAATTACGTTTGCAGTAGGCAGCGGCTATTACGTTTGTGGAAAATGTATTACGTTTGTGGGATTATTACATTAAAAGCTGCAGATTTTTATTACGTTTGCGGTTTATTACGTTTATGGACATTTACATTGGCGGGCATTACACCGCTTCTAACACGTCCCATTTTGGCTGTTTTAAGAAATAAAAGGCTCATGTTGCAATCTTTTCTCAAGGTCTCAGAGGTCGCATATCTCGTCTCTGACCTCATCAGCTCAACCTGACGCACAACATCAGCTCATCCTGAGGCTGATATCTCCAGGTGCTGGAGGATCCCAAGGCTTCTGAGGAATACACAGTTCAGCATGTATATCGATATAAAATTTCTGCATACGTACAAGCTAGATCACAAGGATAAGCAATTTATAAGCAAAATTTCCCCCACACCATGTCTTTGCTTTGTGTTTAGCTGTAAATGTGAATCCTCACACCATTTGACAAAGTAGTCAATGACAGGGCCTTGGCTGCTCTCATCTCCCTGGAGCAGACCTACAATCACAGAGTCATCAGTGTTCTTTAAGATGAAGTGAAAGTGCTCTGGCACAAATTGGTATATAGAATAAATAACAGAGGTGAGAGCACACACCCCTGTAGTGAGTCAGCAAAGGAACACGCTCTATGTGTCCTGTCTGCTAGGAAATTTAAAACCCAGCCCTCAAGATTACTACTCAGGTTAAAATGTTTTAAAGGTCTATAAGCCAAATGTGCCGACCACAGATAGTATCTGGCCCATGAACTCTCTTTTGTGCACTGGAAGGCTTTTTCAACACCCTCTTGATTTACAGAAAAATGCCTATTATCACACACTTTAAGGCTTGGTTTCTGTACCTCTCTCATAAAATCCAACGTGTTGAAACAATTTTAGAAACAATTACGAGCATAACGAAAATCCACATCTGCGCTGAGGAAATTTAAGAATATACGGGTGCTATCTTTTTTGATTATTCTTAAAATAATACATTTTTAATTTCAAATTAAAAAAAAAAAGAAAGGTAAGCAATTTAGGGGGCGTAATGCCTAACTTACCTGCACTAGTCTGGAATTTCCAAGTCATAAGTTTACTAAGTTAAGGCAAATGTGCAAATTTGACCCATTTTAAATCCATTAAAAAAAATTTATCACAAACTTCAAAAAACTAAAAGGTATGCAATTTAGAGGGGCTATTGTCTAAAAACTCTGCATTGGTTTGACCTTTCCAAGTCTCCCAGTTTCTGAGCTATTGAACCAAACTGGCAAATTTAATCCTTTTAAAATTTATATGAAATTTTACATTTCAAACTTCAAAAAACTAAAAGTTGTGCTATTTAGAGGGGTTATGGACTAACAAATATGCTCTTCTTTGGCATTTCCAAGTCATACGATAACTGAGCTATTGAACCAAGTTGGCAAATTTGACAATTTTTAAATTCATACAAAAATTTTAGTTTCAAACTTCAAAAAACTAAACGGTGTGCAATTTAGAAGGGCAAAAGACTAAGAAATATGCTCTTGTTTGGCATTTCCAAGTTATGATAACTGAGCTATTTAACCAAATTGGCAAATTTGACCATTTTTAAATTCATATAAATTTTTTAATTTCAAACTTAAAAAACTAAAAGGTGTGCAGTTAAGAGGGGCTATTGTCTATAAAAAATCGGTACTAACATACCATAACATGAATGGCAAGAACAGGCCTTTCAGCCCAACTATGCTTGCCAGTTTCTTCATGCTATTGTAAATATATCCCTTCAGATACCGAATGACTCAATGGTATCTAGCTTTAAGTCAAGTCAAGAAAACCCCCAAGGTCTCTGCCTCAACAATATGGTCAGGCAAGCTATTTCACATTAAAATTACTCTTTGGGTGAAGAAATATTTCTGAATATCAGTGCTAAATTTACCTTTGGTCAACTTCCATTTTTGACCCCGAGTTCTACTCACAACACTTGGTCGAAGGAATCCGACATAATTCACTTTGTTAATCCCTTTAACATATTTAAAGACCTCAATCAAATCACCCCTGAGTCTCCTTTTCCTAAGGCTAAAGAGATTAAGGATCTTCAGCCTCTTTTCGTAGCTTCCATCTTTTATACCTGGAATAACCTTAGTGGCTCTTCTCTGAACTTTCTCTAGAGCCTCTATATCTTTCTTAAAGTATGGTCCCCAGAACTGTACACAATACTCCAGATGAGGTCTAACGAACGTGTTGTACAAAAGAAGCATTACCTACTTAGATTTGTACTCAATACTTTTGGCAATGTTTCCCAGCATCCAATTAGCTTTTTCAACTGCTACGGCAGAATGGCTAGAACCTGTGAGGGTTTGGTCAACAATCACTCCCAGATCTTTCTCGTGTGCAGCACATTCCAGTTTTAAACCTCCCACTAAGTAATCCCGTCTAATGTTTTTATTACCTACATGTACAACTTTACATTTTGCCAAATTAAATTTCATTTGCCACATTTCTGCCCAATTCTGGAGTCTATCCAAATCGTCTTGAAACACTTTAGTGGACCCTACACTATTTGCCAAACCCCCCAAATTTAGTATCATCTGCAAATTTAACCAGTCTGCTCTCAATATTCATATCAAGGTCATTAATGTAGATGAGGAACAGCAGGGGTCCCAACACCGATCTCTGGGGGACGCCACTCTCCACCATACCTAGCTCAGATGAGATACCACTGACCACCACTCTTTGTGTTCTGTCCTGTAACCAGTTTGGAATCCACTTCAGAATACCTCCTGTAACTCCAATGGAGCTCATTTTAAAAATTAGTCTGTTATGCGGTACTGTATCGAATGCTTTCTGAAAATCCAAGTATATGATGTCATACGCCCTGCTCTGGTCATAAGTCCTGGTGGCCTCTTCAAAAAATTCCAGAAGGTTTGTTAGGCATGACCTTCCCTTCCGAAAACCATGTTGGCTATCCCTAATGATACTGTTACGTTCAAGAAATAAGTCCAGCTCATCTTTTATGATAGATTCCAATATTTTGCACGCTATGCAAGTTAAACTGACTGGCCTGTAGTGTCCTAGCTCGGTACAGTCCCCTTTCTTATATATTGGTATTATATTGCCCTGTTTCCAATCATTTGGTATTTCTCCAGCTTCTAAAGACCGTCTGAAGATGGCGGATAGCGGCTTAAAGATGATCTCACCAACTTCCCTGAGCACTCTGGGATATAAGTCACCAGGACCCGCCGCCTTATCTGCTTTTAGTTTATGCAACTTGTCTAATACTTCGTTATCCCGGACCTCAATTTCCGCTAAATAATCTTGAGAATTTGACATGCCCTCTGGCCAAATAAAGACCCCCTCTGAGGTTAAATTCTCAACAAAGTAACTGTATAAGGCATCCGAAATATGCTTTTTATCATATAGCAGCTATCCGTTTTTATTCTTTATGCACTTAACCTGCTCTTTAACTTTCCTTTTTCTGCTACAGTACTGAAAGAAGCGCTCAGGGTTAGTTCTTGCCCCCTCCACAATTTCATACAGTCTTTCATACAGTCTTCTAGCATTCCTCAGCTCTTTTTTGACCACAGCCTGCATTTTACAGTATTCAGCCTTAGTATTCTCATTGTTATCCTTTATGTACATCTTATAAAGATTCCTCTTTTCCCTCAACATCCTACGAATACTTTTGGTCATCCACTGAGGATTCTGCTTTTTCAGCTTACTTTTGGACACCTTTGGAATGAATCTGCATTGTGATTCAAGTAAAACCCCCTTAAATCTTTCCCACATCTCATTTTACGGACTCACAGTCCAGGAGTGTCTCCCATTTTATTTTTTTCTAAAATTTAAAATTTTTGTTTTAGAATACACCTTTTTAACTTCCCATGAAACGTCAAAATTTACAGCAGAGAGATCGCTTGTCCCAAGTGGCTCGTGTACCTCAACATTGCTAATTCTATCAGGGTCATTACGGAGCACTAAGTCTAAAATTGCCTTCTCTCTGGTAGGTTTATTAACATACTGCACCAAGAAATTATCATTTATAACATCTAGAAATTCTTCCTCCCCCCTACCCTGTCCTTTCACCATTTCCCAGTTGATACCAGGATAATTTACGCCTCCCATAATAATAGTCCCACCACCTCTACAAGCTTGCATAATCCTCCTAAAAAGCATTTCATTGATTGTACTGTCCAAAGCTGGTGGTCGATAGCATACTCCTATGTTTAAACCTGTCTCGTGTTTGCCAATGAGCCTGACCCTGATATCTTCACCGGACAAGGAATGTTCAATTTCGGGAATTTCCTATACATTAATGTTTTCTTTCATATAGAGTGCTACGCCTCCTCGCCTATTACATCTATCCTTCCTAAACAGCTTGTAACCTTCTATGTTATATTCATCTCCATCCTCTTCACTTAGCCATGTCTCTGTTATCCCAGCTATGTCATAGCCCTCACTCATCATTACAAACTCAAGTTCTGGAAATTTATTTTTTATGCATCTTGCATTTAAATATAAACATTTCAGGTTATTACTAATGCTCTTCCCCCTTGATTTCCCATGTGGCCCCTGCTTCAAGCCCCCCACTACGCTTTGTAGCTTTAGAAGTAAATCAACGATAGCGCATGTAATGCCGTCAGCTTCCATCGGGGCAGTCTGCATTTCCCTATGTGTAACACTCACTAACCTCCCTGCCCTCCAAGTCCCTAGTTTAAATAATCCTGTGCTACCCTCTACATACGCTGGCCCAGTGCAAAGGTACCCCTCCGGTTCAGGTGCTGGTTTGACACTTCCAAGTCACACAGTTTCTGAGCTATTGAACCAAATTGGTAAATTTAACCATTTTTAAATTCATATAAAATTTTACATTTCAAACTTTAAAAAAATAAAAAGTGTGCAATTTAGGCGGGTTATTGTCTAACAAATCTGCACTGATTTGACATTTCCAAATCATAGGATTTCTGAGCTATTGATCCAAATGTGCAAATTTGACCCTTTTTAATTAATTAATTTAATTAATATAAATTTTAAATTTCAAAATTCCAAAATTGAAAGATGAACAACTTAGAGAGGCCTAAGGCCTACCTTATTTGCATTGGTTTGGCATTTCCAAGTTCTATGGCTTCTGAGCAATTGAAAGAAAGTGGAAATTTTGACCCAATGTAGCTAATCTGTCCTGCGAAAAATTTGTTTCGTGTCTGATGTGAAAACAGCTTTAGGGATAGTATGTGACAGCTAGAGAGAGAGAGCTTATGTTATGAACATAATACAGGTTTTGCAGTCCGTAAGTTCTGTTAGCACGGACAAGTTGCTTATGTGGAGCTAGCTAATTGATCACTTCTACAGGAAAGAATTACTTATTTAATCTCCGCCTTTTTTGGTTTTTTATTTACCACAACAATTTCCAAAAGGGGATGAAATAAAGTCTAGGTAGTGCAGAGATATCACTTGTAAATCGGTAGAGCTTCTGCATTTCGCATTGCTTTCATGGTAGCACCAGAGAGCTTGCTCAGACATTTATGAAGCATCCAGCTGATCTCGGTCATGGATAAGTGAAGCGATCACTAACTGTAGTGGCTACAATTGGGCAACGTTATGATAAAACTGCCACATTGATTCTTACCAAAGTAACACAAGCATACCAATCAGAATTACTGGCAAGTTAACCAGAAGCATTTTTAATTAGCATGACACGCAAAATAACATGCAGTAGCAGGTTACCGAGCGGTCATAACCACAGAGACAAACCCTTGCAATACAGGTTTTACAGACAGCAAGTTCTGTTACTGTGAACAGTTTTACCAAGCATCCAAATTACAAACAAGTATTAAAAGTATGTTTACACACCTTCTGTAGAATTTCCCCTGATATCACTCTTGCATATTTAGGACACAAACATTAGCAACAGTAACTTGGCTACGTTAGCCGCTGTGCTACAGCCACAATCAACTGGCTATCACATCAGGTTAGCTTATGCAGTAAAGTCAACTTGCAGCTTCTGTGTCTTTGAGTCACGGACAGTCGCAACCGATACAGGCTTTATCTTCAGATATTTTACAAAGCCTGTATTTGGGCCAGTTGTTAGTGTTAACTATCGCTAGCGGTCCTCCCAGCCACCCGTTACACATTAGCTTCACTTACATTATTGGCTGTTTGATTACTTACCGCTTGTGGCTCCGAGCCCTTGATCGATGAAACTGCTTCAGGTTGGAGAAGCAGCTGAAATGCTAATCCTGTGCCGAGTAATCCTTTATTGACAAAGCTGTCCTTGGTGAAATGCTGCCCACTGATTTCTGGTGGCATCGTCCTTTGGAAGAGAAATATTTGTTTTTCTTTGGGTCCAAAAGTAAACGGAAAAGTAGCTTTGGGAGAGATACTGACAAATTTGCTCCTCAAATGATCTGCAGTTCTTCTTTTGTCTTTACAACAGTGTCAAAGCTATTAAGGCATAGTATGATCTGCCATTTCTCGTGCCTGCTAGAATAGTTTCTGGTGTGGGCAGGTCCAGCGCTGTGGTTGGCTCTGACTAGGTCTGTACTAATTGGATGGCACAGGTTTTGCCCAGATCTCGTGAAGATCTCGGGAGGAGCAGTTCAGAGAGAAAATCACACTCACGAAATCAGGTTCTTGTATTACGGCAAAATCCCTGTATCTCATGTTTAGAAACTTTTCAGAAGTTCAGCATGGACAACCAACAGTATAAAATTACTAATAGGTATTTAAAGAAGGATCAGCATGTCAGGTCCCCTTAAATAACGCATAATTGTTAACTCTCACGCATTCGCCATCAGTTTTAGTGTCGTCAGCAATTATTCAATCAGCAAATATGTCAGAGATTTTCGCGCATAATATAAGTCCTTGCGCTTGGAGGTTTATCAGTTTCACCTGCGTCATGACCCCTAATTTCTCACACTTCTCTTTATTCGGGGGTTGGAAGCAATGCATGGGTTTCATGATCGTTTAAAATGTAAATTAAACAAGATCAGTGGAAGAAAGACATTTCAAATTACCTTATGTCATTTAAACAATTTAAAAGAGATCAAAAGTAAAAAATGCTGTGAACAGTAGAAGTCAAGTTGCAGGGTTTTTCTTATTTTCTTGACAACAACGGTTATTTTGTACATTGATGACATAATAACCTCATGCCAAGAAAAACATTTACATTTTCAGCAATGGTGATTTGGTGGGGCTATGTGCTCTAATTTGTCCCATTCTATTGAAGTTCGATGAAAAGAATTGGCAACAATACAAAGAGGCAATGACAACATTATCCCAATTGTTTTAATATATTCCAAGAAGCCAAATTGAAATGTTTCTTGTGAAAAATCAGTATTATCAGTGAAATTATACTTGTATTGTACGACATCATTCCAACACACCATTCCACCGTTTACTACTTTGGGGTTGTGGAAACAAGGAATGGTGGAAGATTTTCTACTGTTATCCCTTAAAAATAATCTTGAAAGTAAAATCAGAATTAAAATTTTTTTTTGATGTTGAAATTCAATGAGCCACAATACAATGCAAATGTTACAACGAACAAAAGTCAATCTGTTCTCTTCAGAATGAAAGCAAATGACTCAAAGAAAACATCACTCACTCCAGTATAATTTTCGATTGAATGAAATTGAAGGAATTAAGGTTTTGTTCAGCCAGTGTCCTTGTAGCTGGTTCAAATAAACTCGATGGCCAAAGACATATGAGCACTTCGTGATATAGGCTTGTTTTTATGATTATACTTTTGCACTCATTCAACAATATCGATAGAACTAAATCAAAAAGCAGTAATGAACCAAAGGAATCTGTGGTTCAGATAAATATGGGACAAAGTTGATCTGACATGAAAGTGGTTAAGAGGAAAGGAAGTAAAGCACTTATAAAGATGTCAATTTTGAACATAAAACTGATTAAAAAACATCTTGAAAAACAAATAGATAAAACCACACTAAAATTGTCTTCATTCCATCAGCAAAAACTACTGAAAATTTACATGAAACAAACAACACAAGTGCAGTTCCAACTACAGCCCCGACTACAACATCAGATCCAACAATCACAGCAGCCCCAACGACAAGGACAGCAACAACAACTACAGCAGCCCCACCTACGACCATCCCAACAACTACAACAGTAGCCCCAACTACAACTACTGCACCAAGAACTACAACAGCCCCAACTACAACTACAGCTATAACATCAACTGCAACCCAAACCACGACTACAGCAGCCACAACTACAGCTCTAGCAAAGACAGCAGCCCCAACAACAGTAGCCCCATCAACAAGTATCACAACAACTACAGCAAACCCAACTACAAACACTGCACCTGCAACTACTACAGCAGGCAAAACTACAATTACTGTTCCAGCAAAAGCAGCCTCGACTACAACCACTGTCCCAACAACTACAGCAGCGCCAACAACAATTACTGTTCCAACAACTACAGCAGCCCCAACAATAAAAGTAGCCCCAACTGCAGCTAAAGTCCCAACAACCACAGCAGCCCCAATGACAACTACAGCTCAGACAACAGCAGCCCCAACAACTGTTCCAACAACAACAGCAGCCCCAACTACAACCACTGTGCCAACAACTACAGCAGCCCCAATTACAACTACTGCACCAACTAAAAATGCACCTGCAACTACAACTACAGTTGCAACAACAGCAGCCGCAACTACAACCACTGTCCCTACAAGTACAGCAGCCCCAACCGCAACTACTGCCCAAACAACAACTACCGCCCAAACAACAACTACCGTCCAAACAACTACAGCAACCCCAACAACTACTGCCCCAACAACTACATCAGCCCCAACCACAACTACTGCCCCGACAACAACAGCTGCCCCAACTACAACTACTTCCCCAACAACAACTACCGCCCCAACTACAACAGCAGCCCTAACAACAACCGCGGTCCCAGCTACTGCCCCAAAAACTGCAGCATCCCCAACCACAACTACAACCCCAACAACTACAGCAGCCCCAAATACAACAGCAGCCCCAACAAAAACAGCAACCAAAACAACAACTGCTGGCCCAACAACTACACCAGCCCCAACCACAACTACTGCCCCAACAACAAGTACTTCCCCAACAACAACTACCGCTCCAACAACAACAGAAGCCCCAACTACCACAGCAGCCCCAACAACAACAGCTGCCCCAACTACAACTACTGCCTCAACAACTACAGCATCCCAAACAACAACTACCACCCCAACAACCACAGCTGCCAAAACTACAACAGCAGCCCCAACAAAAACAGGAACCCCAACTACAACTACTGCCACAACAACAACTACCACCCCAACAACAACTACAGTCCAAACAACTACAGCAACCCCAACGACTACCGCCCTAACAACAACACCAACCCCAGCCACAACTACTGCCCCAACAACAACAGCTGCCCCAACTACAACTTCTTCCCCAACAACAACTACCGCCCCAACAACAGAAGCCCCAACTACAACAGCAGCCCCAACAACAACAGCGGCCCCAACTACAACTACTGCCCCAACAACAACTTCTTCGCCAACACCACCCACCACCCCAACAACACAAGCCCCAACTACACCAGCACCCCGAACAACACCAGCGGTCGCAACTACAACTACTGCCCCAACACCAAGTCCTTCCCCAACAACAACTACCGCTCCAACAACAACAGAAGCCCCAACTACAACAGCAGCCCCAACAACAACAGCGGCCACAACTACAACTACTGCCTCAACAACTACAGAATCCCAAACAACAACTACCACCCCAACAACCACAGCTGCCAAAACTACAACTACTTCCCCAACTACAACAGCAGCCCCAACAACAACAGGGGCCCCAACTACAACTACTGCCACAACAACAACTACCACCCCAACAACAACTACAGTCCAAACAACTACAGCAACCCCAACGACTACCGCCCTAACAACAACACCAACCCCAGCCACAACTACTGCCCCAACAACAACAGCTGCCCCAACTACAACTTCTTCCCCAACAACAACTACCGCCCCAACAACAGAAGCCCCAACTACAACAGCAGCCCCAACAACAACAGCGGCCCCAACTACAACTACTGCCCCAACAACAACTTCTTCGCCAACAACAACAACCACCCCAACAACAGAAGCCCCAACTACAACAGCAGCCCGAACAACAACAGCGGTCGCAACTACAACTACTGCCCCAACAACAAGTACTTCCCCAACAACAACTACCGCTCCAACAACAACAGAAGCCCCAACTACAACAGCAGCCCCAACAACAACAGCGGCCCCAACTACAACTACTGCCTCAACAACTACAGAATCCCAAACAACAACTACCACCCCAACAACCACAGCTGCCAAAACTACAACTACTTCCCCAACTACAACAGCAGCCCCAACAACAACAGCGGCCCCAACTACAACTACTGCCCGAACAACTACAGCATCCCAAACAACAACTAACACCCCAACAACCACACCTGCCAAAACTACAACGGCAGCCCCAACAAAAACAGGAACCCCAACTACAACTACTGGCACAACAACAACTACCGCCCCAACAACAACTACAATCCAAACAACTACAGCAACCCCAACGACTACTGCCCTAACAACAACACCAGCCCCAACCACAACTACTGCCCTAACAACAACACCAGCCCCAACCACAACTACTGCCCCAACAACAACAGCTGCCCCATCTACAACTTCTTCCCCAACAACAACTACCGCCCCAACAACAGAAGCCCCAACTACAACAGCAGCCCCAACAACAACAGCGGCCCCAACTACAACTACTGCCTCAACAACTACAGAATCCCAAACAACAACTACCACCCCAACAACCACAGCTGCCAAAACTACAACTACTTCCCCAACAACAACTACTGCCCCAACTACAACAGCAGCCCCAACAACAACAGCAACCAAAACTACAACTACGGCCATAACAACAACTACCGCCCCAACAACAACTACCGTCCAAACAACTACAGCAAACGCAAAGACTACTGCCCCAACAACTACAGAATCCCAAACAACAACTACCACCCCAACAACCCCAGCTGCCAAAACTACAACTACTTCCCCAACAACAACTACTGCCCCAACTACAACAGCAGCCCCAACAACAACCAAAACTGCAACTACGGCCATAACAACAACTACCGCCCCAACAACAACTACCGTCCAAACAACTACAGCAAACGCAAAGACTACTGCCCCAACAACTACACCAGCCCCAACCACAACTACTGCCCCAAAAACAACAGCTGCCCCAACTACAACTACCGCCTCAACAACAGAAAGCCCAACTACAACAGCAGCCCGAACAACAACAGCGGTCCCAACTACAACTACTGCCCCAACAACAACAGCAACCCCAACAACAAGTACTTCCCCAACAACAACTACCGCCCAAACAACAACACAAGCCCCAACTACAACAGCAGCCCCAACTACAACCACCGCCCCAACAACAACAGCTGCCCAAACTGCAACTACTTCCCCAACAACAACTACCGCCCCAAATACAACAGCAGCCCCAACAAAAACAGCAACCAAAAAAACAACTGCTGGCCCAACAACAACAGCAGCCCTAACTACAACTACTGCCCCAACAACAACTACCGTCCAAACAACTACAGCAACCCCAACAACTACTGCCCCAACAACTACACCAGCCCCAACCACAACTACAGCCCCAACAACAACAGAAGCCCCAACAACAACAGCGGCCCCAACTACTGCCCCAACAACTGCAGCATCCCCAACCACAACTACAACCCCAACAACTACAGCAGCACCAAATACAACTTCTTCTGCCCAAAAAACTACCGTCCAAACAACAACAGCAGCCCCAACAACAACAACAACCCCAACAACAACTACTGGCCCAAGAACTACATCAGCCCCAACCACAACTACTGCCCCAACTACAACTACTGCTCCAACAACAACTATCGCCCGAACTACAACAGCGACCCCAACAACAACAGCAACTCCAACTACAACAACTGCAACAACAACAACTACCGCCCCAAAAACAACTACCGTCCAAACAACTACAGCAACCCCAACGACTACTGCCCCAACAACTAGACCAGCCCCAATCACAACTACTGCTGCAACAATAACAGCTGCCCCAACTACAACTTCTTCCCCAACAACAACTACCGCCCCAACAACAGAAGCCCCAAATACAACAGCAGCCCCAACTACAACTACTGCCCCAACAACAACAGCAACCCCAACAACAACTACCGCCCCAACAACACCAGAAGCCCCAATTACAACAGCGACCCCAACTACAACTACTGCCCCAACAACAACTACTGCCCCAACAACAACTACCGTCCAAGCAACTACAACAATCTCAACAACTACTGCCCCAACAACAACACGAGCCCCAACCACAACTACTGCCCCAACAACAGCTGCCCCAACTACCACTACTTCCCCAACAACAACTACCGCCCCAACAACAGAAGCCCCAACTACAACAGCAGCCCCAACAACAACAGCGGCCCAAACTACAACTACTGCCTCAACAACTACAGCATCCCAAACAACAACTACCACCCCAACAACCACAGCTGCCAAAACTACAACGGCAGCCCCAACAAAAACAGGAACCCCAACTACAACTACTGCCACAACAACAACTACCGCCCCAACAACAACTACAATCCAAACAACTACAGCAACCCCAACGACTACTGCCCTAACAACAACACCAGCCCCAACCACAACTACTGCCCCAACAACAACAGCTGCCCCATCTACAACTTCTTCCCCAACAACTACCGCCCCAAAAACAGAAGCCCCAACTACAACAGCTGCCCCAACAACAAAAGCGGCCCCAACTACTGCCTCAACAACTACAGAATCCCAAACAACAACTACCACCCCAACAACCACAGCTGCCAAAACTACAACTACTTCCCCAACAACAACTACTGCCCCAACTACAACAGCAGCCCCAACAACAACAGCAACCAAAACTACAACTACGGCCATAACAACAACTACCGCCCCAACAACAACTACCGTCCAAACAACTACAGCAAACACAAAGACTACTGCCCCAACAACTACAGAATCCCAAACAACAACTACCACCCCAACAACCACAGCTGCCAAAACTACAACTACTTCCCCAACAACAACTACTGCCCCAACTACAACAGCAGCCCCAACAACAGCAACCAAAACTACAACTACGGCCATAACAACAACTACCGCCCCAACAACAACTACCGTCCAAACAACTACAGCAAACGCAAAGACTACTGCCCCAACAACTACACCAGCCGCAACCACAACTACTACCCCAACAACAACTACTGCCTCAACAACAACTACAGTCCAAACAACTACAGCAACCCAAACAACTACTGCCCCAACAACTACACCAGCCCCGACCACAACTACTGCCCCAACAACAACAGCTGCCCCAACTAAGACTACTTCCCCAACAACAACTACCGCCCCAACAACAACAGAAGCCCCAACTACAACAGCAGCCCCAACAACAACAGCGGCCCCAACTACTGCCCCAACAACTGCAGCATCCCCAACCACAACTACAACCCCAACAACTACAGCAGCACCAAATACAACTTCTTCTTCCCAAAAAACTACCATCCAAACAACTACATCAGCCCCAACAACAACAGCAACCACAACAACAACTACTGGCCCAACAACTACACCAGCCCAAACCACAACTACTGCCCCAACTACAACTACTTCCCCCAAAACAATTATCACCCCAACAACAACAGAAGCCCCAACTACAACAGCAACTATAACAACAACAGCGGCCCCAACTACAACTACTGCCTCAACAACTACAGCATCCCAAACAACAACTACCGCCCCAACAACAACAGCTGCCAAAACTACAAGTGCTTCCCCAACAACAACTACCGCCCCAACTACAACAACAGCCCCAACAACAACAGCAACCCCAACTTCAACTACTGCCACAACAACAACTACCCTCCAAACAACTACAGCAACCCCAACGACTACTGCCCAAACAACTACACCAGCCCCAACCACAACTACTGCCCGATCAACAACAGCTGCCCCAACTACAACTTCTTCCCAAACAACAGAAGCCCCAACTACAACAGCAGCCCCAACTACAACTACTACCCCAACAACAACAGCAACCCCAACAACAACTACTTCCCCAACAACTACTACCGCCCCAACAACAGCAGAAGCCCCAATTACAACAGCAGCCCCAACAACAACACCAGCCCGAACTGCAACTACTGCCCCAACAACTACCACCTCAACAACAACTACTGTCCAAACAACTACAACAACCTCAACGACTACTGCCCCAACAACTAAACCAGCCCCAACCACAACTACTGCCCCAACAACAACAGCTGCCCCAACTACCACTACTTCCCCAACAACAACTACCGCCCCAACAACAGAAGCCTCAACTACAACAGCAGCCCGAACAACAACAGCGGTCCCAACTACAACTACAGCCCCAACAACAACACCTGCCCAAACTACAGCTACTTCCCCAACAACAACAGCAACCCAAACAACAACTACTGGCCCAACAACTACACCAGCCCCAACCACAACTACTGCCCCAACAACAACAGCAGCGCTAACTACAACTACTGCCTCAACAACAACTACCGCCCCAACAATAACTACCGTCCAAACAACTACAGCAACCCCAACGACTACTGCCCCAACAACTACACCAGCCGCAACGACAACTACTGCCCCAACAACAACAGCTGCCCCAACTACAGCTACTTTCCCAACAACAACTACCGCCCCAACAACAGAAGCCCCAACTACATCCGTGGCCCCAACGACAACTACTGCAGCAACAACAACAGCAGCACAAACTACAACTTCTGCTCCAATAAGTACAGCAACCCCAACTACAACTACTGTCCCAATAACTACAGCAGCCGCAACTACGAGTACATCTCCAACAACAGCAGCCCCAACTACAACCACTGCCCCAACAAGTACAGCATCCCTAACTTCAACAACAGCAGCCCAAACCACAACAGCAGCTCCAACTACAACTACTGCACCAACAACAACAGCCACAACTCCAACTTCAGCTACAACAAATACAGCAGCGACAACATCAACAACAGCAGCCCCAACCACAACAGCAGCTCCACTTTCTACTGCAACCACAACCACCACTACCACCCAACGAACAGTCAGATTCATTTACTTTTTCCTATCTTTTGTCTCCTATGACTCATTTCAAAATGACTTCGCAAATCCTGATTCCAATGCATTTAAGAAGAGAGAAAAAAACATCAGAGGCGTCGTAAGTTTGTTCCCCGAGTCAAAATGATTACCAAAGGCATTCAATGCAACTGCATTTCTTGTTCTTTTTCATCCAAATTTTAGATTTTTAGATATAAAGATACATTTTGCTTGTATAAGTACTGCAGTGAATGCAGTGAATTGAATGAGAAATCTTCTTTTTGCAGGTTGAACCCATCTTGAAAAAATTTTTCCCTTCCTTTTTCTGCCTGCACGTCGTACACTTCAGGTAATGTCAGTCATCCCTTCCTTCTCTGTTGTAAATGTATGTAGGCATCAATCAGGTGACTTTATTCTGAACTGTTCATGACAAGCGAATTGTTTTCGAATTCTCAAATTAATAAGTAAGGTAAATACCATGTGTGATTCTTACCTATGCAAAATCTCTCTGGAAATCCTTGTACAGGAGAGGATCAACAGTAACAACGGCAAATATGACTTTCAATGACACAGAGTCCGCAGATGAAGTGCAGAGAGTTTTAGAAGAGTCAGCCGAAAATGGGACTTTGTCGTCATTAAATCTCACAGAATATTCTATGAATGTCACTGGTACCATTCCATCAACTGCCGCTCCAACAACAACAGCAGCCCCAACTACAACAACAGCCCCAACCACAACAGCAGCCCCAACCACAACTACTGCCCAAACAACTACACCAACCCCAACCACAAATATTGCCCCAACAACAACAGCAGCCCCAACAACAACAACAACCCATACAACAACTACTGTCCCAACAACTACCCCAGCCCCAACCACAACTACTGCCCCAACAACAACAGCTGCGCCAACCACAACTTCTTCCCCAACAACAACTACCGCCCCAACAACAGAAGCCCCAACTACAACAGCAACCCCAACAACAACAGCGGCCCAAACTACAACTACTGCCCCAACAACAACAGCAACCCCAACAACAGCTACTTCCCCAACAACAACTACCGCCCCAACAACAACAGAAGCCCCAACTACAACAGCAGCCCCAACAACAACAGCGCTCCCAACTACAACTACTGCCCCAACAACAACTACCGTCCAAACAACTACAGCAGCCCCAACAACAGCAGCAACCCCAACAACAACTACTGGCCCAACAACTACACCTGCCGCAACCACAACTACTGCCCCAACTACAACTACTTCCAACAAAACAACTATCGCCCCAACAACAACAGCGGCCCCAACTACAACTACTGCCTCAACAACTACAGCATCCCAAACAACAACTACCGCCCCACCAACAACAGCTGCCAAAACTACGACTACTTCCCCAACAACAACTACCGCCCCTACAACAACAGCAACCCCAACTACAATTACTGCCACAACAACGACTACTGCCCCAACAACAACTACCTTCCAAAGAACAACAGCAACCCCAACGACTTCTGCCCCAACAACTACATTAGCCCCAACCACAACTACTGCCCCAACAACAACAGCTGCCCCAACTACAACTACTTCCCCAACAACAACAGAAGCCCCAACGACAACAGTAGCCCATATAACAACTTCCACCCCAACTACAACAGCAACCCCAACCACAACTACTGCCCCAACAACAACAGCAGCCCCAACTACAACTACTGCCCAAACAACAACAGCTGCCAAAACTACAACTACTTCCCAAACAACAACAGCTGCTCAAACTACAACTACTGCCCCAACAACAACTACCGTCCAAACAACTATAGCAGCCCAAACAACAGCAGCAACCCCAATAACAACTACTGGCCCAACAACTACACCTGCCCCAACCACAACTACTGCCCCAACTACAACTACTTCCACCAAAACAACTATCGCCCCAACAACAACAGCGGCTCCAACTACAACTACTGCCTCAACAACTACAGCATCCAGAACAACAACTACCGCCCCACCAACAACAGCTGCCAAAACTACGACTACTTCCCCAACAACAACTACCGCCCCGACTACAACAGCAACCCCAACTACCATTACTGCCACAACAACAACTACTGCCCCAACAACAACTACCTTCCAAACAACAACAGCAACCCCAGCGACCTCTGCCCCAACAACTACAGTAGCCCCAGCCACGACTACTGCCCCACCAACAACAGCTGCCCCAACTACAACTACTTCCCCAACAACAACAGAAGCCCCAACTACAACAGCAGCCCATACAACAACTTCCACCCCAACTACAACAGCAGCCCTAACAACAACAGCAACCCCAACCACAACTACTGCCACAACAACAACAGCAGCCCCAACGACAACTACTGCCCAAACAACAACAGCTGTCAAAACTACAACTACTTCCCAAACAACAACAGCTGCTCAAACTACAACTACTGCACCAACAAACACAACTGTTCCAACTACAACAGCAGCCCCAACAACAGCAACCCCAACTACAACTTCTGCCATGACAATAACTACCGCCCCAACAACAACTACCGTCCAAACAACTACAGCAACCCCAACGACTACTAACCCAACCACAACTACTGCCCTAACTACAACAGCAGCCAGAACAACAACAGCGGTCCCAACTACAACTACTGCCCCAACAACAACAGCAACCCCAACAACAAGGACTTCCCCAACAACAACTACTGCCCCAACAACAACAGCAGCACCAACTCCAACTACTGCCCCAACAAAAACAACCGTCCCCACACCTACTGCAGCCCTAATAACACCAGCAACGCCAACAACAACTACTGGCCCAACAACTACACCAGCCCCAACCACAACTACTGCCCCAACTACAACAGCTGCCCCAACTACAACTTCTTCCCCAACAACAACTACCACCCCAACAACAGAAGCCCCAACTACCACAGCAGCCCCAACAACAGCGGCCCCAACAACAACTACTGCCCCAACAACAACAGCAACCCAAACAACAATTACTTCCCCAACAGCAACTACCGCCCAAACAACAGCAGACGCCCCAACTACAACAGCAGCCCCAACAACAACAGCGGCCCCAACTACAACCACTGCCCAAACAACAACTACCGCCCCAAAAACAACTACCATCCAAACAACTACAACAACCCCAACGACTACTGCCCCAACAACTACACCAGTCCCAACAACAACTACTGCCCCAACAACAACAGCTGCCCCCACTACCACTACTTTCCCAACAACAACTACCGCCCGAACAACAGCGGTCCCAACTACAACTACTGCCCCAACAACAACAGAAACCCCAACAACAAGTACTTCCCCAACAACAGAAGCCCCAACTACAACAGCTGCCCCAACTACAACTTCTTCCCCAACAACAACTACGGCCCCAACAACAGAAGCCCCAACTACAACAGAAGCCACAACAACAACAGCAACACCAATTAGTACTTCCCCAACAACAACAGAAGCCCCAACTACAACAACTGCCCCAACTACAACTTCTTCCCCAACAACTACCGCCCCAACAACAGAAGCCCCAACTACAACAGCAGCCCCAACAACAACAGCGGCCCCAAGAACAACTACCGCCCAAACTACAACAGCATCCCCAACAACAACAACAGCAATCCCTACTACAACTACTGCCACGACAACAACTACGGCCCCAACAACAACTACCGTCCAAGCAACTACAGCAACCCCAACAACTACTGCCCCAACCACAACTACTGCCCAAACAACAACTACCGCCCCAACAACAACAGAAGCCCCAACTACATCAGCAGCCCCAACAACAACAGCGGCCCCAACTACAACCACTGCCCCAACAACAATTACTTTCCCAACAACAACTACCGCCCCAACAACAGAAGCCCCAACTACAACAGCCGCCCCAACAACAACAGCGGTCCCAACTACAACTACTGCCCCAACAACAACTACCGCCCCAACAACAACTACCGTCCAAACAACTACAGCAGCCCCAACAACAAATACTGGCCCAACAACTACACCAGCCCCAACCACAACTACTGCCCCAACAACTACAGCATCCCAAACAACAACTAACGCCCCAACAACAACAGCGGCCCCAACTACAACTACTGCCTCAACAACTACAGCATCCCAAACAACAACTAAAGCCCCAACAACAACAGTTGCCAAAACTACAACTACTTCCCCAACAACAACTACTGCCCCAACTACAACTACTTCCCCAACTACAACTATCGCCCCAACAACAACAGCAACCCCAACTACAACTACTGCCACAACAAAAACTACCATCCCAACAACAGCTACCGTCCAAACAACTACAGCAACCCCAACAACTACTGCCCCAACAACTACACTAGCCCCAACCACAACTACTGCCCCAACTACAACTTCTTCCCCAACAACAACTACCGCCCCAACAACAGAAGCCCCAACTACAACAGCAGCCCCAACAATAACAGCGGCCCCAACTACAACTACTGCCCCAACAACAACTACGGCCCCAACAACAACTACCGACCAAACAACTTCAACAACCTCAACGACTACTGCCCCAACAACAACAGCTGCCCCAACTACCACTTCTTCCCCAACAACAGCAGCCCCAACTACATCAACCACCCCAACAACAACAGCAGGCCCAACTACGACCATGGCCCCAACGACAACTACTGCTGCAACAACTACAGCAGTACAAACTCCAACTTCTGCTCCAACAAGTACAGCAACCCCAACTACAACTACTGTCCCAATAACTACATCAGCCGCAACTACGAGTACATCTACAACAGCAGCCCCAACTACAACCACTGCCCCAACAAGGACAGCATCCCTAACTTCAACAACAGCAGCCCAAACCACAACAGCAGCTCCAACTACAAATACTGCACCAACAACAACAGCCACAACTCCAACTTCAGCTACAACAACTACAGCAGCGACAACATCAACATCAGCAGCCCCAACCACAACAGCAGCTCCACTTTCTACTGCAACCACAACCACCACTACCACCCAACGAACAATCAGATTCATTTACTTTTTCCTATTCTATGTCTCCTATGACTCATTTCAAAATGACTTTGCAAATCCTGATTCCAATGCATTTAAGGAGAGAGAAAAAAACATCAGAGGCATAGTAAGTTTGTTCCCTGAGTCAAATGATTACCAAAGGCATTCAATGCAACTGCATTTCTTGTTCTTTTTCATCCAAATTTTGATAAAGATACATTTTGCTTATATATAAGTGCTGCAGTGAATGCAGTGAATTGAATGAGAAATTTTCTTTTTCCAGGTTGAACCCATCTTGAAAAGATTTTTCTCTTCCTTTGTCTGCCTGCACATCGTACACTTCAGGTAATGTCAGTCATCCCTTCCTTCTCTGTTGTAAATGTACGGAGGCATCAATCAGGTGACTTTATTCTAAACTGTTCATGACAAGCGAAGCGTTATCGTATTCTCAAATTAATAAGTAAGGTAAATACCATGCGTGATTCTTACCTATGCAAAATCTCCCTGTAAATCCTTGTACAGGAGAGGATCAACAGAAACAACGGCAAATATAACTTTCAATGACACAGAGTCCGCAGATGAGGTGCAGAGAGTTTTAGATGAGTCAGCCGAAAATGAGACTTTGACGCCGTTAAATCTCACAGAAAATTCTTTGATTGTCACTGGTACCCTTCCAACAACTGCTGCTCCAACAACAACAGCAGCCCCAACAACAACTACTGGCCCAACAACTAAACCAGCCCCAACCACAACTACTTCCCCAACAACTACTACCGCCCCAACAACAACGACTGCCCCAACAACAACAGCAGCCCCAACAACAACTACTGGCCCAACAACTACACCAGCCCCAACCACAACTACTGCCCCAACATCAACAGCAGCCCCAACTACAACTACTGCCCAAACAACAACAGCTGCCAAAACTACAACTACTTCCCCAACAACAACTACCGCCCCAACTACAACAACTGCCCCAACAACAACACCAGCCCCAAGCACAACTACTGCCCCAACAACAACTACCGTCCAAACAACTACAGCAACCCCAACGACTACTGCCCCAACAACTACACCAGCCCCAACCACAACAACTGCCCCAACAACAACAGCTGCCCCAACTACAACTACCGCCCAAACCACAGAAGCCCCAACTACAACAGCAGCCCCAACTACAACTACCGCCCCCACAACAACAGCAACCCCAACAACAACTACCCCCCCAACAACAACTACAGCCCCAACAACAGAAGCCCCAACTACAACAGCAGCCCCAACAACAACAGCAGTCCCAACTACAACTACTACCCCAACAACAACTACCGTCCAAACCACTACAGCAACCCCAACGACTACTGCCCAAACAACTACACCAGCCCCAACCACAACAACTGCCCCAACAACAACAGCTGCCCCAACTACAACTACTGCCCCAACAACAACAGAAGCCCCAACTACAACAGCAGCCCCAACTACAACAGCGGCCCCAACTACAACTACTGCCCCAACAACAACAGCAACCCCAACAACAACTACTTCCCCAACAACAACTACAGCCCCAACAACAGAAGCCCCAACTACAACAGCAGCCCCGACAACAACAGCAGTCCCAACTACAACTACTACCCCAACAACAACTACCGTCCAAACCACTACAGCAACCCCAACGACTACTGCCCAAACAACTACACCAGCCCCAACTACAACTACTGCCCCAACAACAACTACCGCCCCAACCACAGAAGCCCTAACTACAACAGCAGCCCCAACTACAACTACTGCCCCAACAACAACAGCAGCCCCAACAACAACTACTCCCCCAACAACAGAGGCCCCAACTACAACAGCAGCCCCAACAACAACAGCAGCCCCAACTACAACTACAGGCCCAACAACAACAGCGGCCCCAACAACAACTTCTGCCCCAACAACTACAGCATCCCAAACAACAACTACTCCCCCCACTACAACTACTGCCACAACAACAACTCCCGCCCCAACCACAGAAGCCCCAACTACAACAGCAGCCCCAACTACAACAACTGCCCCAACAACAACAGCCACCCCAACAACAACTACTCCCCCAACAACAACTACAGCCCCAACAACAGAAGCCCCAACTACAATAGCAGCCCCAACAACAACAGCGGCCCCAACTACAACTACTGCCCCAACAACAACTACAGCCCCAACAACAACTACGGTCCAAACAACTTCAGCAACCCCAACGACTACTGCCCCAACAACTACATTAGCCCCAACCACAACTACTGCCCCAACAACAACAGCTGCCCCAACTACAACTACTTCCCCAACAACAACTACTGCCCCAACACCAGAAGCCCCAACTACAACAGCAGCCCCAACAACAACAGCGGCCTCCACTACAACTACTGCAACAACAACAACTACAGCACCAACCACAGAAGCCCCAACTACAACAGCAACCCCAACTACAACTGCTACCCCAACAACAACTACCGCCCCAACAACAACTACCGTCCAAACCACTACAGCAACCCCAAATACTATTGCCCCAACAACTACACCAGCCCCAACAACAACTACTTCCCCAACAACAACTACCGCCCCAACAACAACAGAAGCCCCAACTACAACAGCAGCCCCAACAACAACAGCAGCCCCAACTACAACTACAGGCCCAACAACAACAGCGGCCCCAACAACAACTTCTGCCCCACCAACTACAGCATCCCAAACAACGACTACCGCCCTAACAACATCAGCTGCCAAAACTACAACTACATCACCAACAACAACTACCGCCCCAACTACAACAGCAGCCCCAACAACAACAACAGCGGCCCCAACTACAACTACTGCCACAACAACAACTCCCATCCAAACAACTACAGCAACCCCAACGACTACTGCCCCAACAACTACACCAGCCCCAACCACAACTACTGCCCCAACAACAACAGCAGCCCCAACTACAACTACTGCCAAAACAACAAGTACCGCCCCAACAGAAACTACTGTCCAAACAACTACAGTAACCCCAACGACTACTGCCCCAGCAACTACACCAGCCCTAACCACAAAAACTGCCCCAACAACAACAGCTGCGCCAACTACAACTACTTCCGCAACAACAACTACCGTCCAAGCAACTACAGCAACCCCAACAACTACTGCCCCAACCACAACTACTGCCCAAACAACAACTACCGCCCCAACAACAACAGAAGCCCCAACTACATCAGCAGCCCCAACAACAACAGCGGCCCCAACTACAACCACTGCCCCAACAACAATTACTTTCCCAACAACAACTTCCGCCCCAACAACAGAAGCCCCAACTACAACAGCAGCCCCAACAACAACAGCGGTCCCAACTACAACTACTGCCCCAACAACAACTAACGCCCCAACAACAACTACCGTCCAAACAACTACAGCAGCCCCAACAACAAATACTGCCCCAACAACAACAGCGGCCCCAACTACAACTACTGCCTCAACAACTACAGCATCCCAAACAACAACTAACGCCCCAACAACAACAGCGGCCCCAACTACAACTACTGCCTCAACAACTATAGCATCCCAAACAACAACTAACGCCCCAACAACAACAGTTGCCAAAACTACAACTACTTCCCCAACAACAACTACTGCCCAAACTACAACTACTTCCCCAACTACAACTATCGCCCCAACAACAACAGCAACCCCATCTACAACTACTGCCTCAACAACAACTACCGCCCCAACAACACCTACCGTCCAAACAACTACAGCAACCCCAACAACTACTGCCCCAACAACTACACTAGCCCCAACCACAACTACTGCCCCAACAACAACAACTGCCCCAACTACAACCTCTTCCCCAACAACAACAAACGCCCCCACAACACAAACCCCAACCACAACAACAGCCCCAACAATAACAGCGACCCCAACTACAACTACTGCCCCAACAACAACTACGGCCCCATCAACAACTACCGTCCAAACAACTACAACAACCTCAACGACTACTGCCCCAACAACAACAGCTGCCCCAACTACCACTTCTTCCCCAACAACTACTGCCCCAACAACAACAGAAGCCCCAACTACAACAGCAGCCCCAACAACAACAGCAGCCCCAACTACAGGCCCAACAACAACTTCTGCCCCAACAACTACAGCATCCCAAACAACGACTACCACCCTAACAACATCAGCTGCCAAAACTACAACTACATCACCAACAACAACTACCGCCCCAACTACAACAGCAGCCCCAACAACAACAACAGCGGCCCCAACTACAACTACTGCCCGAACAACTACACCAGCCCCAACTACAACTACTGCCACAACAACAACTCCCATCCAAACAACTACAGCAACCCCAACGACTACTGCCCCACCAACTACACCAGCCCCAACCACAACTACTGCCCCAACAACAACAGCAGGCCCAACTACAACTACTGCCAAAACAACAAGTACCGCCCCAACAACAACTACTGTCCAAACAACTACAGTAACCCCAACGACTACTGCCCCAGCAACTACACCAGCCCTAACCACAAAAACTGCCCCAACAACAACAGCTGCGCCAACTACAACTACTTCCCCAACAACAACTACCATCCAAGCAACTACAGCAACCCCAACAACTACTGCCCCAACCACAACTACTGCCCAAACAACAACTACCGCCCCAACAACAACAGAAGCCCCAACTACATCAGCAGCCCCAACAACAACAGCGGCCCCAACTACAACCACTGCCCCAACAACAATTACTTTCCCAACAACAACTACCGCCCCAACAACAGAAGCCTCAACTACAACAGCCGCCCCAACAACAACAGCGGTCCCAACTACAACTACTGCCCCAACAACAACTACCGCCCCAACAACAACTACCGTCCAAACAACTACAGCAGCCCCAACCACAAATACTGGCCCAACAACTACACCAGCCCCAACCACAACTACTGCCCCAACAACTACAGCATCCCAAACAACAACTAACGCCCCAACAACAACAACGGCCCCAACTACAACTACTGCCTCAACAACTACAGCATCCCAAACAACAACTAACGCCCCAACAACAACAGTTGCCAAAACTACAACTACTTCCCCAACAACAACTACTGCCGCAACTACAACTACTTCCCCAACTACAACTATCGCCCCAACAACAACAGCAACCCCATCTACAACTACTGCATCAACAACAACTACTGCCCCAACAACAGCTACCGTCCAAACAACTACAGCAACCCCAACAACTACTGCCCCAACAACTACACTAGCCCCAACCACAACTACTGCCCCAACAACAACAGCTGCCCCAACTACAACTTCTTCCCCAACAACAACTACCGCCCCAACAACAGAAGCCCCAACTACAACAGCAGCCCCAACAATAACAGCAGCCCCAACTACAACTACTGCCCCAACAACAACTACG
The DNA here is from genome assembly GCA_029721435.1 of Gymnothorax reevesii. Lineage (NCBI taxonomy): Eukaryota > Metazoa > Chordata > Actinopteri > Anguilliformes > Muraenidae > Gymnothorax > Gymnothorax reevesii. Next base: position 20,953,333 of record CM056574.1, on the reverse strand, counting down.
GCCCCATCAACAACTACCGTCCAAACAACTACAACAACCTCAACGACTACTGCCCCAACAACAACAGCTGCCCCAACTACCACTTCTTCCCCAACAACAGAAGCCCCAACTACAACAGCAGGCAGAACATCAACAGCGGTCCCAGCTACAACTACTGCCCCAACAACAACAGCAACCCCAACAACAAGTACTTCCCCAACAACAACTACCGCCCCAACAACAACAGAAGCCCCAACTACAACAGCAGCCCTAACTACAACTACAGCCCCAACAACAAGACCTGCCCAAACTACAACTACTTACCCAACAACAACTCCCGCCCCAAATACAACAGCAGCCCCAACAACAACAGCAACCCAAACAACAACTACTGGCCCAACAACTACAGCATCCCCAACCACAACTACTGCCCCAACAACAACAGCAGCCCTAACTACAACTACTGCCCCAACAACAACTACCGCCCCAACAATAACCACTGCCCAAACAACTACAGCAAACCCAACGACTTCTGCCCCAACAACTACACCAGCCGCAACCACAACTACTGCCCCAACAACAACAGCTGCCCCAACTACAGCTACTTCCCCAACAACAACTACCGCCCCAACAACAGAAACCCCAACAACAACAGCAGCCCCAACAACTACAGCAGCAGTAATTACAACTTCTGCTCCAAAAACTGCAGCGGCCCCAACTACAACTACTGTATCAACAACAATAGCAGCCCCAACAACATCAGCAGCCTCAACAACAATTACTGCCCCTACAACTACAGCAGCATCAACTACAACTTCTGCTCCGACGACAACAACCGCCCCAAGAACTACAGCAGCAGGAACTACAACTTCTGCTCCAACAACTACAGCAGCCCCAACTACATCAACCACCCCAACAACAACAGCAGGCCCAACTACGACCATGGCCCCAACGACAACTACTGCTGCAACAACTACAGCAGCACAAACTCCAACTTCTGCTCCAACAAGTACAGCAACCCCAACTACAACTACTGTCCCAATAACTACAGCAGCCGCAACTACGAGTACATCAACAACAGCAGCCCCAACAACAACCACTGCCCCAACAAGTACAGCATCCCTAACTTCAACAACAGCAGCCCAAACCACAACAGCAGCTCCAACTACAAATACTGCACCAACAACAACAGCCACAACTCCAACTTCAGCTACAACAACTACAGCAGCGACAACATCAACAACAGCGGCCCCAACCACAACAGCAGCTCCACTTTCTACTGCAACCACAACCACCACTACCACCCAACGAACAATCAGATTCATTTACTTTTTCCTATTCTATGTCTCCTATGACTCATTTCAAAATGACTTTGCAAATCCTGATTCCAATGCATTTAAGGAGAGAGAAAAACACATCAGAGGCATAGTAAGTTTGTTCCCTGAGTCAAATGATTACCAAAGGCATTCAATGCAATTGCATTTCTTGTTCTTCTTCATCCAAATTTTGATAAAGATACATTTTGCTTATATATAAGTGCTGCAGTGAATGCAGTGAATTGAATGAGAAATTTTCTTTTTCCAGGTTGAACCCATCTTGAAAAGATTTTTCTCTTCCTTTGTCAGCCTGCACATCGTACACTTCAGGTAATGTCAGTCATCCCTTCCTTCTCTGTTGTAAATGGACAGAGGCATCAATCAGGTGACTTTATTCTAAACTTTTCATGACAAGCGAATCGTCATCGTATTCTCAAATTAATAAGTAAGGTAAATACCATGCGTGATTCTTACCTATGCAAAATCTCCCTGTAAATCCTTGTACAGGAGAGGATCAACAGAAACAACGGCAAATATGACTTTCAATGACACAGAGTCCGCAGATGAGGTGCAGAGAGTTTTAGATGAGTCAGCCGAAAATGAGACTTTGACGCCGTTAAATCTCACAGAAAATTCTTTGATTGTCACTGGTACCCTTCCAACAACTGCTGCTCCAACAACAACAGCAGCCCCAACAACAACTACTGGCCCAACAACTAAACCAGCCCCAACCACAACTACTTCCCCAACAACTACTACCGCCCCAACAACAACTACTGCCCCACCAACAACAGCAGCCCCAACAACAACTACTGGCCCAACAACTACACCAGCCTCAACCACAACTACTGCCCCAACAACAACAGCAGCCCCAACTACAACAACTGCCCAAACAACAACAGCTGCCAAAACTACAACTACTTCCCCAACAACAACTACCGCCCCAACTACAACAACTGCCCAAACAACAACACCAGCCCCAAGCACAACTACTGCCCCAAAAACAACAACCACCCCAAGATCAACTAATGTCCAAACAACTACAGCAGCCCCAACAACAACAGCGGCCCCAACTACAACTATTGCCCCAACAAATACAGCATCCCAAACAACAACTACCGCCCCAACAACATCAGCTGCCGAAACGACAACTACGTCCCTAACAACAACTACCACCCCAAATACAACAGCAGCACCAACAACAAAAGCGGCCCCAACTACTACCCCAACAAATACACCAGCCCCAACCACAATTACTGCGCCAACAACAACAGCAGCCCCAACTACAACTACTGCCAAAACAACAACTACCGCCCCAACAACAACTTCCGTCCAAACAACTACAGCAACCCCAACGACTACTGCCCCAACAACTACACCAGCCCCAACCACAACAACTGCCCCAACAACAACAGCTGCCCAAACTACAACTACCGCCCAAACCACAGAAGCCCCAACTACAACAGCAGCCCCAACTACAACTACTGCCCCAACAACAACAGCAACCCCAACAACAACTACTCCCCCAACAACAACTACAGCCCCAACAACAGAAGCCCCAACTACAACAGCAGCCCCAACAACAACAGCAGTCCCAACTACAACTACTACCCCAACGACAACTACCGTCCAAACCACTACAGCAACCCCAACGACTACTGCCCAAACAACTACACCAGCCCCAACTATAACTACTGCCCCAACAACAACTACCGCCCCAACCACAGAAGCCCTAACTACAACAGCAGCCCCAACTACAACTACTGCCCCAACAACAACAGCAACCCCAACAACAACTACTCCCCCAACAACAGAGGCCCCAACTACAACAGCAGCCCCAACAACAACAGCAGCCCCAACTACAACTACAGGCCCAACAACAACAGCGGCCCCAACTACAACTACAGGCCCAACAACTACAGCATCCCAAACAACAACTACTCCCCCAACTACAACTACTGCCCCAACAACAACTACCGCCCCAACCACAGAAGCCCAAACTACAACAGCAGCCCCAACTACAACTACTGCCCCAACAACAACAGGCACCCCAACAACAACTACTCCCCCAACAACAACTACAGCCCCAACAACAGAAGCCCCAACTACAATAGCAGCCCCAACAACAACAGCGGCCCCAACTACAACTACTGCCCCAACAACAACTACAGCCCCAACAACAACTACCGTCCAAGCAACTTCAGCAACCCCAACGACTACTGCCCCAACAACTACATTAGCCCCAACCACAACTACTGCCCCAACAACAACAGCTGCCCCAACTACAACTACTTCCCCAACAACAACTACTGCCCCAACAACAGAATCCCCAACTACAACAGCAGCCCCAACTACAACTACTGCAACAACAACAACTACAGCACCAACCACAGAAGCCCCAACTACAACAGCAGCCCCAACTACAACTACAGGCCCAACAACTACAGCATCCCAAACAACAACTACTCCCCCAACTACAACTACTGCCCCAACAACAACTACCGCCCCAACCACAGAAGCCCCAACTACAACAGCAGCCCCAACTACAACTACTGCCCCAACAACAACAGGCACCCCAACAACAACTACTCCCCCAACAACAACTACAGCCCCAACAACAGAAGCCCCAACTACAATAGCAGCCCCAACAACAACAGCGGCCCCAACTACAACTACTGCCCCAACAACAACTACAGCCCCAACAACAACTACCGTCCAAGCAACTTCAGCAACCCCAACGACTACTGCCCCAACAACTACATTAGCCCCAACCACAACTACTGCCCCAACAACAACAGCTGCCCCAACTACAACTACTTCCCCAACAACAACTACTGCCCCAACAACAGAATCCCCAACTACAACAGCAGCCCCAACTACAACTACTGCAACAACAACAACTACAGCACCAACCACAGAAGCCCCAACTACAACAGCAGCCCCAACTACAACTGCTACCCCAACAACAACTACCGCCCCAACAACAACTACCGTCCAAACCACTACAGCAACCCCAAAGACTATTGCCCCAACAACTACACCAGCCCCAACTACAACTACTTCCCCAACAACAACTACCGCCCCAACAACAACAGAAGCCCCAACTACAACAGCAGCCCCAACAACAACAACAGCGGCCCCAACTACAACTACTGCCCGAACAACTACACCAGCCACAACTACAACTACTGCCACAACAACAACTCCCATCCAAACAACTACAGCAACCCCAACGACTACTGCCCCAACAACTACACCAGCCCCAACCACAACTACTGCCCCAACAACAACAGCAGGCCCAACTACAACTACTGCCAAAACAACAAGTACCGCCCCAACAACAACTACTGTCCAAACAACTACAGTAACCCCAACGACTACTGCCCCAGCAACTACACCACCCCCAACCACAACAACAGCGCCAACCACAACAGCTGCGCCAACCACAACTACTTCCCCAACAACAACTACCGCCCCAACCACAGAAGCCCCAACTACAACAGCAGCCCCAACAACAACAGCGGTCCCAACTTCAACTACTGCCCCAACAACAACTACCGTCCAAACCACTACAGCAACCCCAACGACTACTGCCCAAACAACTACACCAGCCCCAACCACAACTACTGCGCCAACAATAGCTGCCCCAACTACAACTACTTCCCCAACAACAACTACTGCCCCAACAACAGAAGCCCCAACTACAACAGCAGCCCCAACTACAACTACTGCCCCAACAACAACAGCCACCCCAACAACAACTACTCCCCCAACAACAACTACTGCCCCAACAAGAGAAGCCCCATCTACAACAGCAGCCCCAACTACAACTACTGCCCCAACAACAACAGCCACCCCAACAACAACTACTCCCCCAACAACAACTACAGCTCCAACAACAGAAGCCCCAACTACAACAGCAGCCCCAACAACAACAGCGGTCCCAACTACAACTACTGCCCCAACAACAACTACAACCCCAACAACAACTACCGTCCAAACAACTTCAGCAACCCCAACGACTACTGCCCCAACAACAACACCAGCCCCAACCAAAACTACTGCCCCAACAATAGCTGCCCCAACTACAACTACTTCCCCAACAACAACTACTGCCCCAACAACAGAAGCCCCAACTACAACAGCAGCCCCAACAACAACAGCGGCCCCAACTACAACTACTGCAACAACAACAACTACAGCACCAACCACAGAAGCCCCAACTACAACAGCAGCCCCAACAACAACTACCGCCCCAACAACCACTACCGTCCAAACCACTACAGCTGCCCCAACAACTACACCAGCCCCAACAACAAGTACTTCCCCAACAACAAGTACCGCCCCAACAACAACAGAAGCCCCAACTACAACAGCAGCCCCAACAACAACAGAAGCCCCAACTACAACAGCAGCCCCAACTACAACAGCGGCTCAAACTACAACTACTGCCCCAACAACAACAGAAGCCCCAACTACAACAGCAGCCCCAACAACAACAGAAGCCCCAACAACAACAACAGCAACCCCAACTACAACTACTGCCCCAACAACAACAGAAGCCCCAACTACAACAGCGGCCCCAACTACAACTACTGCCCCAACAACAACAGCAACCCCAACAACAACTACCGCCTCAACAACAACAGCAGCCCCAACTACAACTACCGGCCCAACACCAACAGCTGCCCAAACTACAACTACTTCCCCAACAACAACTACTGCTACAAATACAACAGCAGCCCCAACAACAACAGCAACCCAAACAACAACTACTGGCCCAACAACTACACCAGCACCAACAACAACAGCAGCCCCAACTACAACTACTACCCCAACAAATACACTAGCCCCAACCACAACTACAGCCATAACAACAACTACGGCCCCAACAACAACTACCGTCCAAACAACTACAGCAACCCCAACGACTACTGCCCCAACAACTATACCAGCCCCAACCACAACTACTGCCCCAACAACAACAACTGCCCCAACAACAACTACCGCCGCAACCACAGAAGCCCCAACTACAACAGCGATCCCAACTACAACTACAGCCCCAACTACAACAGCGATCCCAACTACAACTACTGCCCCAACAACAACTACCGTCCAAACCACTACAGCAACCCCAACGACTACTGCCCCAACAACTACACCAGCCCCAACCACAACTACTGCCCCAACGACAACAGCTGCCCCAACTACAACTACTTCTCCAACAACAACTACCGCCCCAACAACAACAGAAGCCCCAACAACAACAACAACAACCACAACAATAACTACTTCTGCAACAACAACTACCGTCCAAACAACTACAGCAACCCCGACAACTACTGTCCCAACAACTACACCAGCCCCAACCACAAGTACTGCCCCAACAACAACAGCTGCCCCAACAACAACTACTTCCCCAACAACCACTACTGCACAAACGACAGAAGCACCGACTACAACAGCAGCCCCAACAACAACAGCGGCCCCAACAACAACAGCAACCCCAACTACAACTACTGCCCCAACAACAACAGAAGCCCCAACTACAACAGCAGCCCCAACGACAACAACTGCCCCAACAACAACAGAAGCACCAACTACAACAGCGGCCCCAACGACAACTACTGCCCCAACAACAACAGAAGCCCCAACAACAACAGCAACCCCAACAACAACTACTTCCCCAACAACAACTACCGCCTCAACAACAACAGTAGCCCGAAGTACAACAGCAGTCCAAACAACAACAGCGGCTCCAACTACAACTACTGCCCCAACAACAACTATCGCCCCAACAACAACTACCGTCCAAACGACTACAGCAACCCCAACGACAACTGCCCCAACAACTACACCAACCCCAACCACAACAAATGCCCCAACAACGACAACTGCCCAGACTACAACTACTTCCCCAACAACAATTACTGCCCAAACAACACCAGCCCCAACCACAACTATGGCCCCAACAACAACAGCAGCCCCAACTACCACAACTGCCCCAACGACAACTACCACCCAAACAACAACAGCAACCCCAACAACTACTGCCCAAACAACTACACAAGCTCCAACCACAACTACTGCCCCAACAACAACAGCTGCCCCAACGACAACTACTTCCCCAACAACAACTACCGCCCCACCAACAGAAGCGCCAACTACAACAGCAGCCCCAACAACAACACCAGCCCAAACCACAACTACTGCCCCAACAACAACAGCAACCCCAACTACAACTCCCGCCCCAACAACAACTACCGTCCAAACAACTACAGCAACCCCAACAACTACTGCCCCAACAATTACATCAGCTCCAACCACAACTACTGCCCCAACAACAACACCTGCCCCAACTACAACTACTTCCCCAACAACAACTACCGCCCCAACAACAAAAGCCCCAACTACAGCAGCGGCCTCAACTACAACTACCGCCCCAACAACTACAGCATTCCAAACAACAACTACTGCCCCAACAACTACCGCAAACCCAACAACAACTTCTGCCCCAACAACAACAGAAGCCCCAACAACAACAGTAGCCCCAACAACAACTATTGCCTCAACTACAACAGCAGCCCCAACAACAGCAGCAACCCCAACAACTACTGGCCCAACAACTACAGCAGCCCCAACCACAACTACAGCCACAACAACAACAGCAGCCCAAACTACAACTACTGCCCAAACAACAACAGCTGCCAAAACTACAACTTCTTCCCAAACAACAACAGTTACTCAAACTACAACTACGTCCCCAACAACAACTACCGCCCCAACAACAGCAGCAGCCTCAAGTACAACTACTGCCCCAACAACTTCAGCATCCCAAACAACAACTACTGCCCAAACAACTACAGCAGCACCAACTACAACTTCTCCTCCAACAACTACGGCACACCCGACCACAACTTTTGCCCCAACAACTACAGCCGTCCCAACTACAACTACTCCCCCAACAACAACAGAAGCCACAACTACAACAGTAGCCCCAACAACAACTATCGCTCCAACTACAACAGCAGCCCCAACAACAACTACTGGCCCAACAACTACACCAGCCCCAACCACAACTACTTCCACAACAACAACAGCAGCCCAAACTACAACTACTTCCCAAACAACAACAGCTGCTCAAACTACAACTACTTCCCCAACAACAATGACCGCCCCAACTACAACAGCTGCCCCAACAACAACACCAACCCCAACCACAACTACTGTCCATACAACTACAGCAGCCCCAACAACAACAGCGGCCCAAACTACAACTTCTGCCCCAACACCTACAGCATCCCAAACAACGACTACCGCCCTTACAACATCAGCTGCCCAAACTACAACTACATCACCAACAACAACAACAACGGCCCCAACTACAACTACTGCCCGAACAACTACACCACCCCCAACTACAACTACTGCCACAACAACAACTATTGCCCCAACAACAACTACCGTCCAAACGACTACAGCAACCCCAACGACAACTGCCCCAACAACTACACCAACCCCAACCACAACAAATGCCCCAACAACGACAGCTGCCCAGACTACAATTACTTCCCCAACAACAATTACTGCCCAAACAACACCAGCCCCAACCACAACTACGGCCCCAACAACAACAGCAGCCCCAACTACCACAACTGCCCCAACGACAACTACCATCCAAACAACAACAGCTACCCCAACAACTACTGCCCAAACGACTACACCAGCTCCAACCACAACTACTGCCCCAACAACAACAGCTGCCCCAACGACAACTACTTCCCCAACAACAACTACCGCCCCACCAACAGAAGCGCCAACTACAACAGCAGCCCAAACAACAACACCAGCCCAAACCACAACTACTGCCCCAACAACAACAGCTGCCCCAACGACAACTACTTCCCCAACAACAACCACCACCCCACCAACAGAAGCGCCAACTACAACAGCAGCCCCAACAACAACACCAGCTCCAACCACAACTACTGCCCCAACAACAACAGCTGCCCCAACGACAACTACTTCCCCAACAACAACTACCGCCCCACCAACAGAAGCGCAAACTACAAAAGCAGCCCCAACTACAACTCCCGCCCCAACAACAACTACCGTCCAAACAACTACAGCAACCCCAACGACCACTGCCCCAACAATTACATCAGCTCCCACCACAACTACTGCCCCAACAACAACAGCTGCCCCAACTACAACTACTTCCCCAACAACAACTACCGGCCCAACAACTACAGCATTCCAAACAACAACTACTGCCCGAACAACTACAGCACACCCAACTACAACTTCGGCCCCAACAACAACTACTGGCCCAACAACTACAGCAGCCCCAACCACAACTACAGCCACAACAACAACAGCAGCCCAAACTACAACTACTGCCCAAACAACAACAGCTGCCAAAACTACAACTTCTTCCCAAGCAACAACAGTTACTCAAACTACAACTACTTCCCCAACAACAGAAGCCCCAACAACAGCAGCAGCCTCAAGTACAACTACTGCCCCAACAACTTCAGCATCCCAAACAACAACTACTGCCCAAACAACTACAGCAGCACCAACAACAACTTCTCCTCCAACAACTACGGCACACCCAACCACAACTTTTGCCCCAACAACTACAGCCGTCCCAACTACAACTACTCCCCCAACAACAACAGAAGCCACAACTACAACAGTAGCCCCAACAATAACTATCGCTCCAACTACAACAGCAGCCCCAACAACAACTACTAGCCCAACAACTACACCAGCCCCAACCACAACTACTGCCACAACAACAACAGCAGCCCACACTACAACTACTTCCCAAACAACAACAGCTGCTCAAACTACAACTACTTCCCCAACAACAACGACTGCCCCAACTACAACAGCTGCCCCAACAACAACACCAACCACAACTACTGTCCATACAACTACAGCAGCCCCAACAACAACAGCGGCCCAAACTACAACTTATGCCCCAACACCTACAGCATCCCAAACAACGACTACCGCCCTTACAACATCACCCTCCCAAACTACAACTACATCACCAACAACAACTACCGCCCCAACTACAACAGCAGCCCCAACAACACCAACAACGGCCCCAACTACAACTACTGCCCGAACAACTACACCAGCCCCAACTACAACTACTGCCACAACAACAACTATTGCCCCAACAACAACTACCGTCCAAACGACTACAGCAACCCCAAAGACAACTGCCCCAACAACTACACCAACCCCAACCACAACAAATGCCCCAACAACGACATCTGCCCAGACTACAGCTACTTCCCCAACAACAATTACTGCCCAAACAACACCAGCCCCAACCACAACTACGGCCCCAACAACAACAGCAGCCCCAACTACCACAACTGCCCCAACGACAACTACCATCCAAACAACAACAGCTACCCCAACAACTACTGCCCAAACGACTACACCAGCTCCAACCACAACTACTGCCCCAACAACAACAGCTGCCCCAACGCCAACTACTTCCCCAACAACCACTACCGCCCCACCAACAGAAGCGCCAACTACAACAGCAGCCCAAACAACAACACCAGCCCAAACCACAACTACTGCCCCAACAACAACAGCTGCCCCAACGACAACTACTTCCCCAACAACAACTACCACCCCACCAACAGAAGCGCCAACTACAACAGCAGCCCCAACAACAACACCAGCTCCAACCACAACTTCTGCCCCAACAACAACAGCTGCCCCAACGACAACTACTTCCCCAACAACAACTACCGCCCCACCAACAGAAGCGCAAACTACAAAAGCAGCCCCAACTACAACTTCCGCCCCAACAACAACTACCGTCCAAACAACTACAGCAACCCCAACGACCACTGCCCCAACAATTACATCAGCTCCCACCACAACTACTGCCCCAACAACAACAGCTGCCCCAACTACAACTACTTCCCCAACAACAACTCCCGGCCCAACAACTACAGCATTCCAAACAACAACTACTGCCCGAACAACTACAGCACACACAACTACAACTTCGGCCCCAACAACAACTACTGGCCCAACAACTACAACAGCCCCAACCACAACTACAGCCACACCACCACCAGCAGCCCAAACTACAACTACTGCCCAAACAACAACAGCTGCCAAAACTACAACTACTTCCCAAACAACAACAGCTACTCAAACTACAACTACTTCCCCTACAACAACTACCGCCCCAACAACAGAAGCCCCAACAACAACAGCAGCCTCAAGTACAACTACTGCCCCAACAACTTCAGCATCCCAAACAACAACTACTGCCCAAACAACAACAGCTGCCCCAACTACAACTACTTCCCCAACAACAACTACCGCCCCAACAACAGAAGCCCCAACAACAACAGCAGCCTCAAGGACAACTACTGCCCCAACAACTTCAGCATCCCAAACAACAACTACTGCCCAAACAACAACAGCAGCACCAACTACAACTTCTTCTCCAACAACTACGGCACACCCAGCCACAACTTCTGCCCCAACAACTACAGCCGTCCCAACTACAACTACTCCCCCAACAACAACAGAAGCCCCAACTACAACAGTAGCCCCAACAACAACTATCGCTCCAACTACAACAGCAGCCCCAACAACAACTACTGGCCCAACAACTACACCAGCCCCAACCACAACTACTTCCCCAACAACAATGACCGCCCCAACTACAACAGCTGCCCCTACAACAACACCAACCCCAACCACAACTACTGCCCCAACAACAACAGCAGCCCCAACAACAACTACTGTCCATACAACTACAGCAGCCCGAACAACAACAGCGGCCCCAACTACAACTTCTGCCCCAACAGCTACAGCATCCCAAACAACGACTACCGCCCTTACAACATCAGCTGCCCAAACTACAACTACATCACCAACAACAACTACCGCCCCAACTACAACAGCAGCCCCAACAACAACAACAGCGGCCCCAACTACAACTACTGCCCGAACAACTAAACCAGCCCCAACTACAACTACTGCCACAACAACAACTCCCATCCAAACAACTACAGCAACCCCACCGACTACTGCCCCAACAACTACACCAGCCCCAGCCACAGCAACTGCCCAAACAACAACAGCTGGCCCAACTACAACTACTTCCCCAACAACAACTACTTCCCCAACAACAGAAGCCCAAACTACAACAGCAGCCCCAACTACAACTACTGCCCCAGCAACCCCAACAACAACTTCTTCCAGAACAAAAACTACCGCCCCCACAACAACAGAAGCCCCAACTACAACAGCAGCCCCAACAACAACTACTAGCCCAACAACAACACCAGCCCCAACCACAACTACTGCCACAACAACAACAGCAGCCCAAACTACAACAGCTGCCAAAACTACAACTACTTCCCAAACAACAACAGCCGCTCAAACTACAACTATTTCCCCAACAACAACTACCACCCCAACTACAACAGCTGCCCCAACAACAACACCAACCCCAAACACAACCACTGCCCCAAAAACAACAGCAGCCCCAACAACAACTACCGTCCATACAACTACAGCAGCCCCAACAACAACAGAGGCCCCAACTCCAACTTCCGCCCAAACAACTGCAGCATCACCAACAACAACTACCGCCCCAACTACAACAGCTGCCCAAACAAAAACAACAGCGGCCCCAACTAGAACTACTGCCCGAACAACTACACCAGCCCCAACTACAACTACTGCCACAACAACAACTCCCATCCAAACAAGTACAGCAACCCCAACGACTACTGCCCCAACAACTACACCAGCCGCAACCACAACAACTGCCCAAACAACAACAGCTGCCCCAACTACAACTACTTCCCGAACAACAACTACCGCCCCAACAACAGAAGCCCCAACTACAACAGCACCCCCAACAACAACTACTAGCCCAACAACTACACCAGCCCCAAACACAACTCCTGCCACAACAACAACAGCAGCCCAAACTACAACTACTGCCCAAACAACAACAGCCGCCCCAAGTACAACTACTGCCCCAACAACTGCAGCATCCCAAACGTCAACAACCGCCCCAACAACATCAGCTGCCCAAACTATAACCACATCCCCAACAACAACTACCGCCCCAACTACAACAGCAGCCGCAACCACAACTACTGCCCCAAAAACAACAGCAGCCCCAACTACAACGGTCGCCCCAACAACAACTACCGTCCATACAACTACAGCAACCTCCACAACTACTGCCCGAACAACTACACCAGCTCCAACCACAACTACTGCCCCAACAACTACAGCATCCCAAACAACAACTACTGCCCCAACAATTACAGCTGCGCTAACTACAACTACTTCCCCAACAACAACTACCGCCCCAACAACAGAAGCCCCAAATACAACAGCAGCCCCAACAACAACACCAGCCCCAACCACAACTACTACCCCAACAACAACAGCAGCCCCAACTACAACTACCGCCCCAACAAAAACTACCGTTCCAACTACAACATTAGCCCCAACAACTACAGCACCCCCAACGACTACTGCCCCAACAATCACACCAGCTCCAACCACAACTACTGCCCCAACAACTTCAGCATCCCAAACAACAACTACTGCCCCAACAATTACAGCAGCACCAACTACAACTTCTTCTCCAACAACTACGGCACACCCAACTACAACATCTGCCCCAACAACTACGGCCGTCCCAACTACAACTACTCCCCCAACAACAACAGAAGCCCCAACTACAACAGTAGCCCCAACTACAACAGCAGCTCCAACAACAGCAGCAACTCCAACAACAACTACTGGCCCAACAACTACACCAACCACAACTACTGCCACAACAACAACAGCAGCCCAAACTACAACTACTGCCCAAACAACAACAGCTGCTCAAACTACAACTACTTCCCCAACAACAACGACCGCCCCAACTACAACTGCTGGCCCAACAACAACACCAACCCCAACCACAACTACTGCCCCAACAACTACAGCGGCCCCAACAACAACAGCGGCCCCAACTACAACTTCTGCCCCAACAACTACAGCATCCCAAACAACAACTACTGCCCCAACAACTACGGCACACCCAACTACAACTATTGTCCCAACAACAACTACCGTCCATACAACTACAGCAGCCCCAACAACAACAGCGGCCCCAACTACAACTACCGCCCCAACAACATCAGCTGCCCAAACTACAACCACATCCCCAACAACAACTACTGCCCCAACTACAACAGCAGCCCTTACAACATCAGCGGCCCCAACCACAACTACTGCCCCAAAAACAACAGCAGCCCCAACTACAACTACCGCCCCAACAACAACTACCATCCAAACAACTACAGCAAACCCAACGACTACTGCCAGAAAAACTACACCAGTTCCAACCACAACTACTGCCCCAACAACAACAGCTGCCCCAACTACAACTACTTCCCCAACAACAACTACCTCCCCAATAACAGAAGCCCCAACTTCAACAGCAGCACCAACAACAACACCAGCCCCAACCACAACTACTGCCCCAACAACAACAGCAGCCCTAACTACAACTATCGCCCCAACAACAACTACTGCTCCAACTACAACATTAGCCCCAACAACTACAGAAACCCCAACGACTACTGCCCCAACAATCACACCAGCTCCAACCACAACTACTGCCCCAACAACTGCAGCATCCCAAACAACAACTACTGCCCCAACAACTACAGCAGCACCAACTTCAACTTCTTCTCCAACAACTATGGCACACGCAACTACAACTTCTGCCCCAACAACTACAGCCTTCCCAACTACAACTACTCCCCCAACAACAACAGAAGCCCTAACTACAACAGTAGCCCCAACAACAACTATCGCCCCAACTACAACAGCAGCAACCCCAACAACAACTACTGGCCCAACAACGACACCTGCCCCAACCACAACTACTGCCACAACAACAACAGCAGCCCAAACTACAACTACTGCCCAAACAACAACAGCTGCCAAAACTACAACTACTTCCCAAACAACAACAGCTGCTCAAACTACAACTACTTCCCCAACCACAACTACCGCCCCAACTACAACAGCTGCCCCAACGACAACACCAACCCCAACCACATCTCCTGCCCCAACAACAACGGCAGCCCCAACTACAACTACTGCCCCAACAACTACAGCATCCCAAACAACAACTACCGCCCCAACAACATCAGCTGCCCAAACTACAACTACATCCCCAACAACAACTACCGCCCCAACTACAACAGCAGCCCCAACAACTACAGCAGCACCAACTACAACTTCTTCTCCAACAACTCCTTCAAACCCAACTACATCTTCTGCCCCAACAACAACAGAAGCCCCAACATTAACTACAGCAATCCCAACTACAACTACTGCCCCAACAACTACAGCAGCAGCAAAAACTACCGCCCCAACAACCACAACTGCCCCAACTACAACTACTGCCCCAACAACTACAGCATCCCCCACCTCAACTACAACCCCAACAACAGCTGCCCAAACAACAACTACTGCCCCAACAACTACAACTTCTACTCCAACAACCACAGCAAACCCAACTACAACTGCTGCCCCAACAACTACAGCAGCAGCAACACCAACTACCGCCCCAACAACTCCAGCTGCCCCAACCACAACTACTGCCCCAACAACAACTATCGCCCCAACTACAACTGGCGCCACAACTACAACTGCAGCTCCAACAACAACAGCAACCCAAACAACAACAGCAACCCTGACAACAACTACTGCCCCAACAACTACACCAGCCCCAACTACAATTACTGCTGCAACCACAACACCAGCTCCAACTACAACTACTGCCCCAACAACTACAGCATCCCAAATAACAACTACTGCCCCAAGAACTACAGCAGCACCAACTACAACGTCTTCTCCAACAACTACATCAAACCCAACTACAACTTCTGCCCCAACAACAACAGAAGCCCCAACAACAACTACAGCAACCCCAACTACAACTACTGCCCCAAAAACTACAGCAGCAGCAGCAAAAACTACCGCCCCAACAACTACATCTGCCCCAACTACAACTACTGCCCTAACAACTACAGCATCCCCCACCACAACTAAAACCCCAACAACACCTGCCCACACTACACCTACTGCCCCAACAACTACAGCAGCCCCAACTACACCTTCTTCTCCAACAATCACAGCAAACCCAACTACAACTGCTGCCCCAACAACAACAGAAGCCCCAACAACAACTACAGCAACCCCAACTACAACTGCTGCCCCAAAAACTACAATTGCCTCAAGTACAACTACTGTCCCAACAACTACAGCATCCCCCAACACAACTACTGCCCAAACAACAACTTCTGCCCCACCAACAACTACCACCCCAACCACAACTTCTGCCCCAAAAACAACAGCAGCGCCAAGTACAACTACAGCCCCAACTACAACTCCTGCCCCAACAACAGTAGCCCAAACAACAACCACCACCCCAACTACAACTACTGCCCGAAAAACTACAGCATTCCAAACAACCACCGCCCCAACAACTAAAGCAGCACCAACTACAAATTCTTCTCCAACAACTCCAGCAAGCCCAACTACAACTGCTGCACCAACAAAAACAGAAGCCCCAACAACAACTACAGCAAACCCAACTACTACAAGCCCGACTACAACTACTGCCCCAACAACAACAGAAGCCCCAGCAACAACTACTGCCCCAACAGCTACAGCAGCACCAACAACAACTACCGCCCCAACAACTACTGCTGCCCCAACTACAACTACTGCCCTAACAAAAACAGAAGCCCCAACAACTACCGCCCCAACAACTACAGCAGTACCAACTACAACTTCTACTCCAACAACTACAGTCGCCCCAACTACAACAATCGCTCCAACAACTTCAGCAGCCGCAACTACAACCACTGCCCCAAAAACAACAGCAGCTCCACCAACAACTACAGCCCCTACTACAACAGCAGCCCCAACTACAACTACTGCCCCAACAACTACAGCTGCCCCAACTACAACTACTGCCCTAACAACTACAGCAGTACCAACTACAACTACTACTCCAACAACTACAGTCGCCCCAACCACAACAATCGCTCCAACAACAACAGCTGCCCCACCTACAACAACTGCCCCAACAACAACAGCGGCCCCAACTTCAACAGCTAACCCTACAACAACAGCGGTCCCAACTACATCTATTGCCCCAACAACCACAGTGGCAGCAACAGTACCATCCATACCACCCCTACCACCAGCCACAGCTCCTGCCACTGCACCCTCTCCAGACGGCCCATCAACTTTCGAGGTTTTCCTTGGTCTGAGGTTCAGGATAAATAGACCTTTTTCAATTTCATTGTTAGACTCCAGCTCATCAGAGTTCAGGGCACTGGCTCGTAATGTCACTACAGAGGTAATCCATCCTTCCTGTCTTCTCCATTTTTATTAGCATGTTCCCCCTTGACTTAAAGTCAGAATTTAGTTCTTATTTCTGGATTGCATTTTTGTCATTGCTATGTCATTTAAACTTCCTCTATCAGTCTCATGCCATTTGAATATCACTGACAAAATGGACAACATTATACAAAGCCAAATTGGCTGATCAAGGTTTAAAACTCAAACTTTAAAACACAGCACATTTCAAGAAATTGCATTCTTTAAAAAAGAGAAAGATGCATATTAAGTTCCCATTTGCATTCTTAATTTCACTCTCCGTGAATTGGAATTAATTAGCCACTTTTCAAGCCAAACAGTAACAATTTCTACAAAACAGGAAAAAGAGTGTTCACTTTTCGTCACAAATGTAATTTCAATGAAGTCAGCATGAACTGCTTGACAACTCACTTGTAGTGGATACTTTTCCTGAAGACAATTAAGCATCTGTGCTTCCTGCCTTTTGAGATGTGACTGATTTTAACCCATGGCATTCCACTCCTTTAAAATATTGAACTCTGGATTGAAGACACTTTCCACCTAACCGATACTTTTTTTTAAACCTTATGACCTTATTTTATTAAAAATTGGTATTATTTTTTCTTTCCAAACACCTGCAAATCCTGAAATGAGAGAAGTACATGTAAAATGATGCTTAAATTGACTGCATTTGCGATTCAAAGGGAAAATACTGACTGGATTTTAGCCAGACTGACATAAGACGAGCATCAAACACTTACAGCACTGAAAATTTTTCATCAATATCAAGTGTCTCACGGAAAGAAAAAGAATATTTCCATTTGAATAGAATGAAAGATCATTCAAATGAATACATGAATAAAATTCTTATATTATTCACCTTCTTCCAATATTGTCCACCTTAGATTTTTAATAAAACTACATGGCTATTATAAATACACTACCTCACAAAAGTATTAGGACATTCCTCATTCTCACTCAACTTTTGATGTACGTATTATATTATATATGCGAGTGTTGCAGGAATTTAATGGTGTCCTAAAATGTACATGTTAACTTCACAGAACATTATTAAGCCTTTGGGAAAGCTTCAGATATACATATTGGCGTATTTTTTTCTCAGTACCAAAAACTGTCAATATTGGTCTGTCATAAGTAAGAGATATTATCATGAATTGTGCTTGCAAGATGGTAATTTTCAAATTTACACGTTTGGAATGGTGTCCTTGGGAAGGACATAGGACATAAGGGAAGATCAATGGCTACTATTTGTCCAATCTTTATGATCAGGTGTGGCACATGGGGTATTTTTGATTCTCTATAAAAGGAGGGTTGAAAAATTCATAATTCAGCATTGTGTATCCAAAATGGGGTCTGCATTTTTACTTGAATGAACAACTATTTACAAACATGATACATTCCGTATTTTCTACGGCACTGTAAGAAAATCACACACATACAACTTAAATAGTGAAGCCCTAATACTTTTGACAAGTAGTGCATAAAATACTTTATTTGCCCTCTTTCTTTCAGATTACAGATTGCTGTATTGTATTAACAGCTATTATTGTATTACAGCTATTGCTGTGTTGTACTAACCTGTATTCCGTTATGTGTTCTACTTCTTCACAGTTGAATCGGGCTTACAGGAGGCGTTTCCGTTTCTACCGTCGGTGTAATGTAAGGCGTTTCAGGTAAGACAAAAAAGTCCTTGATCTGTTACAGCTGTCATCATGGTGAGCAGCAGTTCGCTGCGACAGTGACTGCTTTAAGATTAGATTGGGCAATCA
The DNA here is from genome assembly GCA_029721435.1 of Gymnothorax reevesii. Taxonomy (NCBI): domain Eukaryota; kingdom Metazoa; phylum Chordata; class Actinopteri; order Anguilliformes; family Muraenidae; genus Gymnothorax; species Gymnothorax reevesii. The sequence goes on along the minus strand of CM056574.1, from coordinate 20,933,796 downwards.
GTGGTGTTGCTGCATTTCTGTCCGAGTCATTTTGAGATTTATTGGAAGGTCTGTTCCCTGAATGAAAACTTTCTCTTTTCTTCCTCTTTACTATTTTCAACTGCCTCTCTCTACCCCTCTCTGACCACAACTCCATCTATTCTCCCGCTGTGGCTTCTTCATGTTTCCCCTCTGAACAGCCGCGGCCCTCCATTCTTCCTTCCTTTTTCTCGGATGGAAGCCATCGATGTGGAGACAGACCTGGTCTTCCAGAAAAACCTTGTGGTTCCCGACATCTTTGAAGTAAAAGGGTTCCTTGTTGATAGCATCGATAAACAAGAAGTCCACCTAAATGCTGTTCCATCGACGATTATTGCAAGTAAGTTTGTCATTCTTAATACCAATCGCATCAAAATTCTTGACCCCGGTTCTGTTCTGTGCAATATTCATATTTTAAGTGGTTCTGGTGCATTTCAAACAGTGAATAAGCTTCATCGTGTTTCAGGCTGAGACTTATTTTCATTCTTTTGGCTCTGTATTCCACAATTTTTGATGTGTCAACAAGTCATCAAACTATTCATTTGTGCTTTACGTACAAATTCTAAACTTTTATTTACATTTAGCCTATACATTTCAGGTACACAATGTAGGAATTTATCGATACGTAGTCCTCTTTTTTGGTGACCTCGGTTCTCAGGATAATTTTTTTTTCATGAATGAATGATGAATCACTTATTAGTTTACTTCCTTAGTTCAGGTAAAAGAGCAATAGAATTTAGACTGGGTGGTTATGTTATCCATTGGAGCATGCTATTGCCCTTTGTCTACAAGTCAACAGTGTTCTGATGTTCGAAGTCAAGGTGACTGAAAAAATAAGGCAAAAAAAAAGAAAGACTCAGGGGCCAAGTCTTCTCCCGGTTTCCACTGGGCGCGTAACGTGAGCAACGCTGTTTTCTTCCGGCTTGCACTCGACTTGCCGCCCACAAAGAAAGAATTGAGAAAGCGCAATGTCCTGCAGAGGACTTGCACAGATTTAGCTTTTTTCATCATTTCTCTTGAATTTTAATGCTTCTACAATGACCATTGAGAACATTACATGAATGACCTGAAATGCATTTGTAAAAAAATAACTCTTGATAATGGCAAGGAATGTGTCAGAATGCTGTGAAACACAAGGTTTCTGAATAAAATAATTACTGTATGGCTTTTTACTAGGGCTGGGTGATACATTTATCGATATAGTTTTAAGAGAAATAGAAAAGTTACAGCCGTGTAGAGCCGCATTTTGTAATAACGGTGCATTTTGTAATAAACGTCCAAAATGTAATAACTTTTTCATTTCATTTTGTAATAAAGCCACATTTTGTAATAAACTGCCGCATTTTGTAATAAACTGCCCCATCGCATTTTGTAATAAATTTTGCCGCATTATGTAATAAGTTATTACATTTTGAGAAGATTTTTACAAAATGCACTTGCAACTTTTTTATTCTCTAGAAACGTAATAACATGGTGCATTACGTAATAACAATTCTAAAGCATAGTTGATTTGTTTGTTAATTGTGTTTTATTTTACTTCAAAGTATTTGTAAAAGCTAGGCCTATTATTAGTATCACTGTATTAGCCTAGTAGCAGTACTTAGCAATTACTATCAGTACACTATTCAAAGGTTGCATTAACAGAGAATATTCTGTAAATTCCAGATTTTTTTTATTGGATACCAAAACCACATCAAGAATAGTTATAAACATCCAACAAACCTTATTATGCTTCTTATAATACAGAACAAAACTCTAGGTATCAAAATTTAATCCATTCGTAAACACGCAGTGACGTAATTTGACCGTTTTAGCGAACAAAACATGTTATTTCACTGTAACCTATGTTTATAAGAATTCCCAAGACTCTCAGCTTTCTAACGATATACGCTGCTACTACGTTATCTAATGATGGGTTGCGTTCCAATTCATTTACTGTTCAATTCAACTATCGTGCGAGGCCCTTTGGGTCGGTACCGGGTCGTCTGCTGGGTAACAGGTTAAGTTATTAACTTTTAAAATGTACTTAGAGGCATAGATTTCAGTTTTACTTTACAAACTGTTTTTAATGCAGTGAGCATAACTTGGACAATGCAGGTTTAAATTCAGTCATATAATTTCTTATCGAGGGCAAAACATCTACATAACTTTGGATTAACTGCAAAATGTCTTTATACTTCCATATATTCAATTACACAGATAATATTTGGCACAGTTTTTTCATACCTGGCATCATGTTGAACTCTGTTGGCTGTCTCAATTAAGCATGCAAGCAGCGCATGATCTTTGTAGAACTGATGCAGCAGCCAATCAGATTACAGCCCACCCTACCCTCCCTGGCTGAGTGACAGACCATGTAGAGCTTTGAATTTGGCCACAAGTTATTGGCCTATATAATTCCAAACTTCAAATAGGCAACTAAAGTTTTATTTGGAGTATTCTGTCATACATAGATTTATTGGGCTACACAGCTCTAAGGGAAATTGCATAAAAAAACAACAAACGTCACTCTTGTATAAATTCATAGTTTAACAAACAACAATAATAGGTATTATTACATAATGCACCATGCTATTACATTTCCTAGATTATAAAAAAGTTGCAAGTGCATTTTGTAATAATCTTCTCAAAATGTAATAACTTATTACGTAATGCGGCAAAATTTATTACAAAATGCTTTTCGCTGACGCATACCTGACGTAGTTTCAAACCAAAGGCAATCAGATTGCCATTTAAAATGATCCCCGGAGGAAAATGCCTTTTGAAGTCAGCTGAATACCAGCGAGCCTTGGCTCTGGGAAAAGTTACATCACCTGGGCAAAATAGGCCTACCATAAATATATCGCCGTGTAAATATATTTGCCTAACATTTTGTAAAGCATACCGGAATTAAATGAGAAATTATTTCTGCTCTGCTCGAATTAGTGAAATGCACCAAATGTTCAGGTAAATCTGTATTGCAAATTTGCGGCATTTTTTGATTTCACAATCAAATTCTTAAGTTGGTGAAGTTATTTTCTGGAAGTCTCTCATGGCCTCTGATTTCTGGCAGCCATCTGTTCAAGACCGCATCAGGTCTGGACAATGGAAAACAATAGGAGCCGGGTCATCTGTCCGCATTTACTTTTATTACACTGTAAAGATACACAACTTCCATCAATATATAATGAAATTTGTATTTTCTCGACTTACCTTAATGTTTGGAAACATTGGGGTGTGTAAAAACTTCAAGCTTAACTCTACATCCAGTCTAGTGCTGCTATACATCTTAATAGCACGTAACAGCAGCAGATGGGAAAAAAAAAATAAGGGGGGGGGGAATCTGTTATAATAAGTGAATCGGCAATATCTTCAGTAACATGATAATCAATAATTCACAAGGGCCTATTGAGATATGGAAACAAGAACTTACCATGAAAAACACCAAGCTGATATGGCATGCGCAGCTTATGCATTTGCGATATTTCAATAGTCGATATTAATATTCTAAACCCTGTTCTCATTTATAAAATCCCCCGAAATATATCTGCATCCCCCTTGTGAAATCAATCTGGGAATTCAAAACCGGAAAAAAATGGAGGTTGGATATTGAACTCTTCCCTAAATTACATCCAACAAAACAACTTATTTTACGATATTCTAAATTACATCTGACTCACCTTCCACTCCTGACACTCCTGAAATGGAAACTCCTTTAGTATTTTTTTTCTACCACCCCCGTCTTTGCAGCGAATACTGCAATGGAGAATGCGCTCTGTTGAGGTGTGCATGCAATCCGTGAACAGGGAAAGGTATAACTGGGGCTGGAAGCTTAAGTAATACCTTCGCCTGGCTCCAGATTGCACGTGCACCTCAACAGAGCAACGTATTTGCCGTTGCAGTATTCACCGCAAAGACAGGGGGCAGTAGAAAAAAATACTATAGGAGGTAGTAGAGGCAGGAAAACAACAGTAGACGTAAGAAGAAAGTAACGTCCGTAAACTGCAATCCGTATTTGTAAATCAGTGAAGTTGTAACTTTATGAGTGGTATTCTCACACAGAATTTATACAATACATAATCTATGCGTGATTTGACTTAAACAAGAGTTTACAAATTTTTTATTTATGCACAACTATAGACTAACACGCACACATTTTTAATACGTGCACGATTTTTATGTGTACACGCACAAAACTTTTGATAGTAACCTTACCCCATATTTGACACACCTTAACACAGCTGATTAACATCTGGTGCCTGTAACAAAAGTTTTCTATCACGTCTTGAAAAAAATTTCAATTGGATGTCAATTTAGGGGTGTAGAAAGTGTAACCATGTAAAGATAAATGTCTTTGTCCTGAATGGTATGATGATACAGAAATTACATAAATCAAATTAATTAATTTTTTATTTATTCATTTGCTGGTGCGTCCAACCTTGTAAGTCAGTTACACTAGATAATAATAATAATAATACTAATAATGATAATACTACAAACTGTCGTTATCGTATATATTTTTTGTATTTCAACAGCATCGGGCAATAATACCACTGAGATTACAGCAACTCCCAGCACCACCACCGCCAGCAGTGCCGCAGGAACAAACAAACCCCTCCACCTCATCACTTTTCTGTTTCCTCTTTTTCTCATCATTTATTTGTTGTCATCAGATATGAATCTGTGTAAAATTTTTTGCAGGTAAAGCCCGAGCTTCCTGATTTGAAAATTCTGATTTGAGGATGTTTGAAACTTGAAACATTCTATGACAAAAGTCACAGGGTTCTATTTATGTTTATTTAATTCTCTCAATTTATTCTGCTAGGTGTCTGTTACTTCATTTAACTACCTTATTTAAAATTATGAGCAACCTGAGGTAAATGCCATGTGAACTTTTGCTATTATTATTTTTTAATATCTGTAATAAAATATCTGGCTACGTTATCAAGTAACAAGTGTTGTAAAAGAAATATATATATATATATATATATATATATAAATATATATATATTTATTGATACAAATTCATCGTAGTAATACGTACATATTTTCCAATTATGACATCCAAGTAGTCCTGTTTGTTTTTTTCCATCCAAAAAAGCACATATACATTTGAATCGGTGAATTTAATAGGGGCCCACTCACATTTAATGCATGGAATTGGGCCCTTACTGAATTCCTTGATTCAATTACTGTTGCTTTATTTGAGTATTTCAGTCTTCTCTGCAAAATATTGTGTTTTGAGATTTCTTTAACTTAGCCATGGGCAATTAAAAGTATGTTTGAAAATACTATGTAAAAAATGCTGTCTGTAATATTAATAAATCATATATTTGCATTACCTTCCTTTCAGTCTGGTTTTTTTTAACGAAAGGGTGGCTGAAAGATATTTACTTTGTTCCAGGTAATGGCTCAAAATTAGCCACAGTGGAGTTATTACTTGTGGCCTCAGTCACCATATGATAACCCAATACACAAGATAGATATGAAAGATTGACCAAATGTGTAAAATCAAATGATCCAATGTTTGTAAGATCACTGAAACATGACAGCAAAGAAGAGTTTTCAGCAAGATTATCACAGGTTGACTGGTCTTCAGCAATTGACTGTGACCAGGTTGGTGTATCGTGGTCAATCTTTAACACTTTTTAATTATGTTCTGGACTCCGTGGCCTCTATGAAATCACTAGGAGTCAATGTTAAAACTGAGGACTGGATTACTGATGAAATTTAAAGTGGTATTGAATTCAGAAACAAACTATTACTCCGGGATACCCAACCTTATACGGTCAGTATAAAAAAAAAATTATGTACAGCGAAAAATTGACTTAGCTAAGTCGGACTATTGTCAAGAGAAGCTTGATGAACATAAAAATGATCCAAAAAAGTTATGGAAATCTCTCAAAGCTATTGATGTTAAAGTCGAAGATACAAACCCAAAACCAGTGAAGTTGGCACGTTGTGTAAATCGTAAATAAAAACAGAATAAAATGATTTGCAAATCCTTTTCAACCCATATTCAATTGAATACACTGCAAAGACAAGTTACTTAATGTTCGAACAGGTAAACTTTGTAATTTTTTGCAAATATTAGCTAATTTGGAATTTGATGCCTGCAACATGTTTCAAAAAAGCTGGCACAAGTGGCAAAAAAGACTGAGAGAGTTGAGGAATGCTCATCAAACACTTATTTGGAACATCCCACAGGTGAACGGGCTAATTGGGAACAGATGGGTGCCATGATTGGGTATAAAAGCAGCTTCCCTGAAATGCTCAGTCATTCACAAACAAGGATGGGGCGAGGGTCACCACTCAGTGAACAAATGCGTGAATTGATTGTCGAACAGTTTAAAAACAACATTCCTCAACGAGCTATTGCAAGAAATTTAGGGATTTTATCATCTACGGTCCGTAATATCGTCAAAAGGTTCAGAGAATGTAAAGGACATCACCACATGGGATCAGGAACACCTCAGAAAACCACTGTCAGTAACTACAGTTCGTCGCTACATCTGCAAGTGCAAGTTAAAACTCTACAATGCAAAGCGAAAACCATTTATCAACAGCACCCAGAAACGCCGCCCTCTTCGCTGGGCCCAAGCTCATCTAAGATGGACTGATGCAAAGTGGAAAAGTGTTCTGTGGTCTGACGAGTCCACATTTCAAATTGTTTTTGGAAACTGTGGACGTCTTGTCCTCTGGACCAAAGAGGAAAAGAACCATCCGGAATGTTATCGGCGCAAAGCTCAAAAGCCAGCATCTGTGATGGTATGGGGGTGTATTAGTGCCCAAGGCATGGGCAACTTACACATATGCGAAGGCACCATTAATGCTGAAAGGTACATACAGACTTTGGAGCAACATATGTCGCCATCCAAGCAATGTCTTTTTCATGGACGCCCCTGCTTATTTCAGCAAGGCAATGCCAAGCCACATTCTGCACGTGTTACAACAGCAAGGCTCCGTAGTAAAAGAGTGCGGGTACTAGATTGGCCTGCCTGTAGTCCAGACCTGTCTCCCATTGAAAATGTGTGGCGCATTATGAAGCGTAAAATACAACAACGGAGACCCCAGACTGTTGAACAACTTAAGCTGTACATCAAGCAAGAATGGGAAAGAGTTCCACCTGAAAAGCTTCAAAAATTAGTCTCCTCAGTTCCCAAACGTTTACTGAGTGTCGTTAAAAGGAAAGGCGATGTAACACAGCGGTAAAAAGGCCCCTGTGTATCTACGATTTATAAAACGTGCCAACTTCACTGGTTTTGGGTTTGTACAATCATGTTTTTAAATTCCACAACAGAGTTGATTGTATGAGCCTCGTTTCCATGTAGTGGAAGTTGGACTTTGAGGTGCCCCAAAGTAATCGCATTTTTCGGAATGTTGCCGTGCTGGGATTTTTTGGGACTTTTGATATGTTATAAAGGGAAGATTGTAGAGTCAAAAAACGTTGAGATATCTTCTGTACCAATTAGTTCCAGGTTAGGCATATTTTTGTCCTAGATTGCCTGGACTGTATAGCACGTATTTTCTTTACCCATTCGTTGAATGGGCAATTTGACCATAGACTGTTGTCAATTGGTGTAGCCTATTGGATAAAATGCCGCTCTGCAAAGGAAATTGTGAAGGTTCAATTCCTGATCAGGGTAAAAAAAAATTTTTTTTTGGAAATAATCGCAGTTTCCTTCTACAAATAATCGCTGGGGTTTTTGTTATTCTTAATTTTCTTTAACATTTTTTCATATTGCCTTTGTATTTATCATTTTATTTATTTCTTTTGTTTTTTTAATAAATATACCCCAGTGGAGTCAAACTTAATTTTCCTTGAATGTACTATCTTTGAATGGGAAATTGTAGAGGCAACAAAACTGGCAGAAATAATAATAATTTATTTACTTTTTTCTAAAAATTAAAAAATGTTGTATTTGGATGGAATGGATGCCGGTAGTGATATATAAGTGAAATTTTATAGGTTTTACAGTTTGGTATCTGAGAAATCTGAAATGAACACTAGGTACCTAAATTGCCAAAATGGAGAAGCCACCTAGACATTCCTCTCTAATTTTGCTCTGATTGACCTCATCAGAATAAACTTTGGCACAGATAATAATGAGATTCTGTGCTGTAATATTTCAGAGGTTTCAGACTGCAACTCAACAAATTTACTAGGGATCGAAGTAAAACTTTTTTTGGTGCAAAATGAGATCTTTCATTTACACTGTGTTCCATCTCCATTTACTCTGACTCAGTGACATATAAAGTGATTTTTACACCAGGGCTGAAATCCCAAATGGTTTTACCTTTATTATGATACCAAGATTATTCAAATGGACCAAGCAGTCGCAGAGATAAACTCATTTCATTTTGAGCTTGCCATTTTCGAAAAAGAGGCTCAGGGCTTAAGGGGTTAAAACCAGCAGAACTAAAGAAATGATCTTTGAGCCTAGAGGTGTGAGAACCCATGAGCCCATGAATATTGATAACTGTGTCACCGAACAAGTGTGTACATTAATGTATCTAGGTATCACGATAAGTAATAGTTTGAGGTGGAGTGCACATGTAGACAGTCTGTACTCATCATTCATTAACTGAATGCATACAGTCGTCTCCTCTTCCCTCCAGAAACGCTAATTCCTTAGGAATTGAACAGGCGCAGACGTAACTGAATATTCTGTTCGGGGCATTTTCCCGTTAAGGTGTATACATGACCCAATATTCCGATTAAAACAGGCATTGGGGGTTGGGAAGGACAGCAAGGCCCATGGGCTAATGGCCCGTGTCATGGAAAATCAATGGGCCATTTTCAATATGTATGGGCCATTCCCAAAATTCAACGCGCCATAACATACTTTTAATCAAAATGTATGCTGCATATACATGCATACATACATACATACATTTTGCTTTGTATTTATAATGCTAAAATCATACGGATACATACATTTTGCTTTTAATGTTCAGCATTAGAATATTGCTTAAAACAAAAAGAATCGTTACTTAAAGCATGTGTTTTTAACAACATATTTTAGTATAAGAGAACAATTGTGGCTTATTAAGGCCTGCAAGTCATTATAGTTGGGGTTCCTTTTAAGACTAGAAATCAAACGGACCAGTTGAATGAAAAAAATGGTCCATTTCAATCTTTTTCAATTAAACAATCATTACACACAGGTTTGACGACTTGCTTAGGATGTGACAAAATTTAATGCGGAAAATCCACAGTGGTTTTTTTTGTGAAGAGTTGCTTATTAAGGCATCTGAATTAAACATTTTATTTATTTTTTTATTCACTCGCCTAAACATTTCATTATAAGAGAAACTAACATGTGGACCCAAAACATTGATGGAAATCGTGTCACTAATCTCATCCTTTTCAAGGGATGTTTTCCGCCCCACTAGTCTTCCGTCCACCGCCCGCCACTGGTTTTACCTTCTGTTCGTAATTCTGTAGGTCCAAACACTGCCGTTTCATCTCTGAAACAGTTTTTTACTCTGTACACAGTAAAAATCATAGTGTCAATTTTACTCTTTAAGAGTTGAATTTAACTCCCTGACAGATAACATTTGGTCCCACTCAAAATCAGTGTAAAATTTACTCTATAGCCAGTGTAAGATTTTTAGAGTTAATTTTACTCTATTTTGTGTCAAAATTGACAATGAGGTGTGTAAAAATATTAAACACTATAGGGAATCATCACCCTGCAGAGTAGATCTTGTCCTTGTGTGGAAGTGGGAATTAACTCTCACTTTTGACACTTCCATTTAGACAATTTCACTCTGCATAGTGCTATAACTACTCTATCCAGAGGAAAATAGGTTTACACTGCAATATTGACACTCCATTTTTTACTGTGTAGATTTCATCTGGGGGTGGGGGACATGACAGTGCATCAAATTCACATCACTCTGGTTCCAGACTACAGTATTTATCTTGCTAGCCTCAATATCATATGAGCAAAATGATCTTGTAGCCTGATCATTAAATGGTACATTTACAGCACCCGCCATATTTATTAGCACCCCTGGTTAAGATGTGTTAAATGCCTTAAAATAAATTCAATTTTTTATTGCAGAAGCATACTCTCACACTGAAAATTGCCAAAAAATGTAACCTTCAACTCAAGTGAATTTCAGGGGGAAAAAAATCCCTGACTAAAAAATAATTATTTTTCATAAAATCACCTGTTCCACAATTATTGGCACCCCTAACAATTCCTAGGAATTAAGTGTAATTGAAATATTTCTGTCATTTCAACAGTAGTTTACAAAGTTGATCCGAGTATCTAGGAACATTTAATTAGTAAATCATCACTTCCTGTTTCCCTGGGGTGTAAATATGACGTGACACAGAGACTAGGGCTGGGTATCGATCCAGATTTCCTGGATCGATTCAATTTCGATTCACAAGGCCACGATCCGATTCGATCCACGATCCGATTCGATTCGATATCGATCTACTGGCTTGTCTCTTTAAAGTAAAAACTGTCCCCATTGACAGGAACAGCCCCATCTGTGTTTGTGCATTTATCTGTGTATGTGTGAGAGGGATACACACAGAGAGAAGATTCAAGAATGTAAAGCATTTATTTTATTTTAATTATTAATCATATCCATGACAGTGAGTCCTCTTTTGCTTCAATAACATGCCCATGGCAGGGTTTCTGACTACAAAGAAAAAAAGGCAATATCTTACATTTTACATAGATACATTTTCTGTGGTTTCTAATACGACTTGAGTGTAAGCATCACTGTTTTGGATGAACAACATACCCATGGCAGGGTTAAAACAACCAGAACTTAACCAAAAATTACCACCCAGAAAATAAAAGTCCTTGTAAGTAATGCTTGACTGATGAAATAACTAGTTTTCAGGAATGAAGTATTTTTTCTGGAGGAAAAGGAGCTGGTCTATGTGCTGTGGGGAGAGGCAGCTTCTTTGAGCAGTAACAATGTCACCAGCGGTTGAGAAGACTCGCTCAGATGGGACACTGGTCCCTGGTATGCAGAGGTACCGCTTTGCTAAGTCGGCCAGGAGAGGAAACTCATCTGCATGCACCTGCCACAATGTCAGTGGATTTTGAGAAAGAGGAATAGATGGCACTTTCCTGTATGTGTTGACCTCTTCCTCAGCCCTTTCAGTAGGAGTTTGCCTTTGTAGTGGAGATTCTGGTGTGTAGGTTGACCCCAGTAAAGCCATTAGAGCAGAGGAGTCTTTTGGCCTCTTTGGTTGAGTTGGTGCAGGCACAGCCACATCAGTTGAGCCATGGGAGGTGTCTTCTTGCACTGGTGTAGTTTCCTCAGCATTCTGCTGATGAAGAAAGGCATTGAAAAATAATACACAAATTAACCTGAATTCAGGCTTTTTCAGCCTAATTAAAAAAAACTATATAGACACCAAGTCTGAATATTCAAATGTACACAGGTCATCTGCAAACTTACATCAGTTGATTGGTTCAGATGAAGAGCTTCAGAGGTCAATTTCAAGAAGACAGCATCACAGGCCTCATGAGACAGGAATGGCAGAGCCTTGAAACGTGGATCCAGTGATGATGCTACACACAAGTTATCCTTCAGGGCTTCATATCTATATAGAGGAACAAATATCACTTCATAGGTATATGTAAACAGTACATACAGGTGCAACAGTCAGTCATGCAAGCACACTTATATAAAAAATGTACAGTCTAAAATTAAGGAGGTTAAATTCTGACTATATTAAGTAAGAAAACAAACAAAATCAGAGACATTTCTATTAAACCTCCATGCAATACACTACTACTACTATTACATGGGTATGTTAAAAGAACATACCTTGGACTCAAGTTGTTGTGAACGGCTGTTTTGAGCTCCTTAATCACAGGAGAGTCTTCAACAGTACATTTCATTTGGCTCAGAAGCTGAGAATAGCGGTGCAATCATGGACATAGTTGGAGACGCCTCCTCGGAGATGGCGAGCGTGGCCGTCTTCATTGGCCCTAGACATTTCACCACGTCCTCTGCCGTGGTGATGTCCGTCTCCGTTAAAGTGCAGATGTCGCTTTCCCTCCGGCGGACATCGGGTGACAGAAGCGCTGCAGAGATGGCTGGCTGCTGATCGAGGAAGCGCTCAATCATATCCAAGGAGCTGTCTGGTCGTTACGTCCACTACGAGCTTGTGTTGTGGCAATTGAAGAAGTTTTTGCTTCTCTTTTAGTGCGTGGCTTACAGTGGGGCTTCGGTGAAAAAATGCCACAATTCGCCTTACTCGCCCCAGTAAACGTGCTGCCGCAGGAGTCTTCAGACCTGCTTGCGATGCCAAGTTGATAAGATGTGCAAAACATATGGAGTTAAATTACTGCCAAAACCTAATATACAAACCGAACATGTTTTACAAATGCACAACGATTCACAATCAAATACAATGTGATTTGCAAATATAAAAATGATTCACGTGCAAACAAAGTGTGGTTTGCAAATATAAAAACGATTTACAAACATATACAGTGCGGTTTCCAAATATAAAAACGATTCACGTACAAACAAGGTGTGGTTTGCAAATATAAAAAACGATTTGCAAACAAATACAGTGTGGTTTGCAAATACAAAACACCATTAACAAACGAATGCATTCAGTTTTACAAATACAAAACGTACCGAATGCAAGTATACGACGAGAACCATTTCCTACAAGTACAAATCACTTTTGGCAGTTTTCTGCCGGTGACATGACGTAAAGGATTTTCTCACAAATGTCCTCACTGTTATTGGCCCTGTTAAACAGCAGGTGGGGCTATGACTCAATATCCTAGATCTCTACACCGTGAAGTTGAACAGAATAGAGAACGGCCGCCAGCGACAACCGTGGACACGAGGATGATGGCTGAGGCTAAATAAAAACGCAGTGTCTTCGTGTTCGAAATAATTCCGTGTCCGACAGTGGGATGGTGTCAATATAACTCTGTGTCCGACAGTCGATCATTGTTTTTAATCTCTTGAACTCTACTGAATCTTTTAGATAGTCTATTAAACGTGAATGTTTAATCTGATGGCTCAGTTCTTCAAGATGGGTAGTGAGAATTTCAATCCATGTTTTTGTTTAAGCTCTACTCAATAAAGTGTTCTGATTGTTAGTGATATATTTTTATTTTCCATTTCGTTATAAATCTGGGCCCGTATTCACAAAGCATCTTATCTTGGCGCTAGGAGTACTACTCCGAAGTCGCACTGTAACATTTTATGTAGGAGTAAGATCTTAAAAGTAATTCACAAAACCGCTGAGAGCAACTTTTAGCCATCCAAGACACCGAGGGTAACGCTGCAACGATCTGTAGGCTGATATTATCCCACGCATACCGCTTGGATTTGCTGTTCACCCCCGAGCTAATTTTCCCTCTGATTAGGCTACATTCTTTCGCTCCAGCACCAACTAGCCCAGCAGCAGTAACTGGTCTTGGCTCCAGCTGGGCTTTCGCGTCATTTTTGAACTTACATCCATTACAGTTTAAGGCAAAAAAACTTAAACGGCTCGACATTTAAATGATCGCAACATATTCTCATTCTCATTGGGTAACAAGTAGCTATTGGGGCAAGGGACACGTTTCACTAATAACTTGTTTAATGTTATTAATGTTTTTACAATTATCTCTTTCCTAAGTACGTTTATTTTCCTAGAGCGTGATATGCGGGGACCGTGCATTGCAATTTTCAAAAGTGCTCAATATGTTATTATCTTAAGCCGAATTTAAAAATGCCATTATGTTGTATTTTAACAAAAACTTACTAAAAGTATGAGAGTTTTAGATGCCAAACGTGAGTGGGGGGAAGTTTATATAAATGTCAGTGTTAAGGTTAAGGTTAAGGTTAGGCTTAGGGTTAGGGCAGTGTTTAAAATGGGGATTGTCGTTCCTCTCTACTTTAAAATGCATTAGAAAACTGCCGTACCCGTTACAACTGCCATTATTTTATGGGACAAACCAGCCCCTTGGACTATTTTCTCATTTTTTCCTCCGTGGGTTGTAAGTGGGATATTTTTTTTCAATGGGCTGCCCTGCCACCAAACAACCAATCACCGTGCTCATTGTCCCAAGACTCGTGCATGAGAATTGACGTCAGCCATACGGAGATTACTCCCGCCTATGTCGGAGCTACTCCTATTCTAGGAGTTACCAGTTTTCTTAACTAAAAGTTGCTCTCAGCGGTTTTGTGAATTTTAAGATTTTACTCCTACATAAATGTTTTAGCGCGACTGAGGAGTACTCCTGGCGCTAAGATAAGATGCTTCGTGAATACCGGCCCAGATTTATAACGAAATTGAAAATAAAAAAATATCACTAACAATCAGAACACTTTATTGAGCAGAGCTTAAACAGAAATTCTCGGTACCCATCTTGAAGAACTGAGCCATCTGATGAAACATTCACGTTTAATAGGCTATCTAAAAGATTCAGTAGACTTCAAGAGATTAAAAACAATAATCGACTGTCGAACACGGAGTTATATTGACACCATCCCACTGTCGGACACGAAGTTATTTCGAACATGTAGACACTGCGTTTTTATTTAACCTCAGCCATCATCCTCGTGTCCACGGTTGTCGCTGGCGGCCGTTCTCTATTCTGTTCAACTTCACGGTGTAGTGATCTCGGATATTGAGTCATAGCCCCACCTGCTGTTTAACAGGGACAATAACAGTGAGGACATTTGTGAGAAAATCTTTTACGCCATGTCAGCGGTAGAAAACTGCCAAAAGTGATTTGTATTTGTAGGAAATGGTCCTCGTCGTATATTTGTAATCGGTACGTTTTGTATTTGTAAAACTGAATACATTCGTTTGTTAATGGTGTTTTGCAATCGCAAACCACACTGTATTTGTTTGAAAATCGTTTTTTATATTTGCAAATCATACCTTATGTGTACGTGAATCGTTTTTATATTTGCAAACCACACTGTATTTGTTTGCAAATCGTTTTTATATTTGCAAACCACACTTTGTTTGCACGTGAATCATTTTTATATTTGCAAATCACATTGTATTTGTTTGTGAATCGTTGTGCATTTGTAAAACATGTTCGGTTTGTATACTAGGTTTTGGCAGTTATTTAACTCCATAAAAACACCCCATATGAAAATGCCCCGTTAATTCCACAGCTCTCACAATGTTCGCGGCATTATCTGTAACAATTGCGGGGTCTTTGTCGGATATTTCCCACTCTTTCATAGCTTCGGTGAGCAGATCTGCAAGATTGCTTGCGGTGTGGCTCATTTCAACAGCTCTGGTCTGAAGCACGTTAGACACTAGCCTCCATTTTTCGTCTATGTAATGAGATGTGATAGTCAGATATGACACAGTATTTCTTGATGTCCAACAATCACAGGTCAGTGCCACTCTCTCGGCAGACTTCAGGGAATGTGCGAGTTTTTCTTTAGTTTCCGTATACATCTTAGGGATGACTGTTTCGCTCAAATGTTTGCGAGTGGGCATGACGTAGCGTGGTTCCAGTCTCTTTACTAGTAGTCTGAATCCAGCATTTTGTACAACACTGTACGGGCGTATGTCTTTACTAACGAATATGCCAACACCCTCTGTTATGCTCAAGGCACGTTGAGAGTTAGAAGGCAATTTCGCACCAAATGCCTTCTCCAATGCAGTTTGATTAGCCGCAGGTTTAGCTGCAATGGTGTCGGCGTGGTGCCTGGATAAGTGGTTGCGGAGATTTGTGGTATTCCCACTATATTTTACCTCGATTTGGCACAGTTTGCACACTACTTTTGTTTTGTCGAGTTCCTCTCTGTCCTCGTAACGCTTGAATCCAAAGTAAAGCCACACATCAGCCTTCAGACCAGGTGGAGACTTTAGCTGAGCTGCTCCAGCCATCTGGCAAGGCACGCTAAGTTTCGATGTCGTTTGTCGGCACCCGCTTTTAAAGCTCTCCTTGTGCGGTCGAGAAAATAGTGCCTCTTACCATTTGGAAAGGATCGATCCGCAAATTTTTTGAATCGATATCGTATTTTTTGATAGTGAATCGATATCGGATCGTGGATCGATATTTTGGACCCAGCCCTAACAGAGACCATTTCTCTTATCCACTCTTCAAAATGGGAAAGAAAAAGGAACACTCCATTCAAGTAAGGCAGATGTGTGTCAACCTTCACAAGTCAGGCAATGGCTACAAAAAAATAGCCACTCGCCTGCACCTGCCCATACCTATTGTCAGAGGAATCATTAAGGAGTTTGAAACAACTGGAACAGTGGTAAACAATCCTGAACGAGGATGGACGGTTATTTTTCCACCACGCACAGTGAGGAGGATGGTAAGAGAAATAAAGAGTTCTCCAAAGCTCACTGTTAAAGAATTGCAACAAATGGTAGCATCTTGGGGTCACAAAGTCTCTAAAACAACCATCAGGCGCTATCTACATGCCAACAAGCTGTTTGAGAGGTATGCTCGAAAAAACCTTTTCTCACTCACAATCATAAACGCAAACGTCTGGAGTTTGCTAAGCAGTACTGGGACTTCGACTGGGACCATGTGCTTTGGTCAGATGAAACCAAGATAGAGCTTTTTGGCAACAAATACTCTAAGTGGGTCTGGCGAAACACAAAAGATGAGAATGCAGAAAAGCACCTAATGCCCACTGTGAAGTATGGGGGAGGATCGGTGATGCTGTGGGCTTGTTTCTCTTCCAAAGGCTCCTTTAAATCCACATACTGCTCCTACTGCAATTTCAAAGAATTGTCCGGTCTGACCAAAAAGAACCAATTAGAGCCAGAATGGTGTGCACAGCCGTCAAACAGTGCACATGCTCGCACTGCAGACAGCCTCCTCCCCCTTCCTCCTCAGTTCATGCCAGTGCTCAGTCAAGCTCAAATCTCCGAGAGAGGGTTCAGGAGCTTAGAGAAACTAATAGTGCAACAACAGCCATCAGCAAGGAAAAAAACCGATGCTTCAGTTACTGTCAACAGCACACACTGCTAAGACAAGTAAGAAAAGGAAGCCAGCAGGAAAAAAAAGCACAAAAGAAAGAATTAGACAAAGCCCGGGATCAAGCAACAGTGAACATCAGAGGGGCTTTTCAGAGGTGGAGGGAACTCCTGGATCTGGAAGGATTAAAAACCGACGCAGAGTTGGCTACTTTACTGCTTTACAGGTAAACCCCTGCTCTATTCATCAGTTCATTTTTGCTCCGCAGTGCTCTGCAAATAAGCGAGTTGGCGTCGCTCACATGCACACCTGGTACGAACCCCAGCCCTAACCTGCATCAGTTCAGTTTCACTCTGCAAATAAGCAAGTGAATGTTGCTAACAAGCACAGTTGCTGTTCGAAAAGCCAGCATCTTGTAATTGTTACAGTACTCCATAGTGCACGTGATGTTACTGTGATGTTACAGTCGAGCTAATGTTAGCTTGTTTGCGATGCTCGGGCTAACGTTACTGGCGTTGTTTCATTAGAAAGTAGCAGAAAATATCTTTAAGAAGACGACCTGGCAGTCTTATCGGTTGTGTTGTTGTCCTCATAAATATGTGTAACGTTTCTGTGCTAAATGCTGTCATACATGGTTTACTGGCCATTCAGCAGGATTCATAACAGTTTCTGTACTAAAAAAATGGGTAACTTACTGAAATAAGCGTGTGCTGGGTTTTTGCAAAATACATACTGCTGTAGATTGCTTTTCGTGTCGACATGATTTACTTCTGCTCGTTTGTTGGCCAGCAGTGTTGACTGTTCTCAACAGTAATGTCTAGCCTCGGCAACTTGGTCGCATGCATAACAGCTCGCGTGCACGTGGCACCTCTCTGTGGGAGAGTCTTAGGGCAGGAGTACAGTGGAGAGGGGAGGGGGAGGGATCTGAAAGTTGTATTTTTTCAAATTTTTATGCCAAGTCCTATCTCTCCTCAAAGTTAACTTCAGCTTTAACTTGAGCCGTCGTCTTCTATAACAACATTTACTATGACAAGACCTTAAACGGGAAGAATGTACACATATTTGAACTATGAAACGTGAAGTTGTCACACTAATTAGATGCTTACAGTGCCCATTGCAACCAACAAAGTTGTTCAATGTTGTGTCCCATTTTTCTGTATGAGCCGTTAACCTTGTTAGTTAAACTGACTTTACCTGTCAATTATGTTTGTATATGTCTTCAAACAAATCAGAGGAACCGCACTTTTAAAAGTAAAGTAGATAAACAAAAATAAACTACATGGCTAATAATGTTGCTTCCCCTGCCCCTTAAATACAGCGAAGCCAGAACCGGAAGGTAGGTCGGGATTAATGTCTTTTTAATATAAGTTTTCCTAAAATTGCTGTGGTTGTTTGTTGGTGGGCTGCAAAGCCCCCTGAACTGAATCCACTGTTCGGAAGTATCGGGATACTGTATGGATCCCACTGTCTTCTCAAGATTGTATGATTCTCGCAAACAATCTACAGGCTTCAAATTAAATCGGATTTATTGTTCACATATTTGGTGGGATTATTCGTGGTGGTAAGATCACGCCACTCATCGATTTTGGTGAGGGATCAGCTGATGCAAAGGAGATTTTTTATTTTTTTTTCCCAGTGCGGCAATACACCTGCAAGTTGAGGATAACCAAATTTCTAGCTAATTCTTGACTTGACTAGACTTATCTAGACTGCGATCACAGTAATACTTCTGCGAGCATGCTTGTTTGAGGTATTTTTGTTGAATCATTTACCTGTAGTTATGAAGTTGCTTGAAGTAGCTGGTGTTACACTCATATTGAGATCTGGAGTTCAAAACAGATTAATATTGATTATTAGACATGTTAGCATCTTGATACGTCTGCTTTATTTACTTTGCAAAATTTAAAGTAAACTGTCAAAAAGTCAGTTTATAGTTGCAAAAGGGCTAAGCTCCTTTATTATTTCATTTAAACAGTTCAGTCCTATACCAACAGTCACGAGGTTGCGTATCTGTTTATAGTTTTATTCCTCCTCATTTGTTTTCTTTTGCGCTCTCAAAGCAAGAGGCACTATGAATTGTACATTCCTGGAGGAAAGGATCAACTGATATGGATAGTTTTTCGAATGGCCAGATATATTTAAATTAAAAAAAATGTAGAATTATATTCTCTTTGTGACAGAAAATACTGCCTGCCCCGATTTATATTGGAATCTTGAATTGTTTATATTTTTAATTTGTGATGCATGTTTCGCTCCAGCACTCAGGATACTGTATGATCAATCAAAATGCTTACCAATTAGACACAGCAATGCAGCTCCTAACTTCATTTTCTTGTTATTTTGACTTCAATACCTGAAATGCAAATATTATGTTATCATTTGTGATGGTTACAATGATGATCATTAAGGGCTAAGAGTCAAAGATGTGCAGCCACCTATTGTTATTGTTTGGCCCAATCCCAATCTCTACACTGTAAATCCAGATATTGCAGTGAACCCAAATGTTTTTTGGAAACCTGTTACCTCAAAAATTATGTCAGCCAACTTAATTGCAATGTGTGGACGGTACTTAAAGAAAATAAGGTAAAAAAAAAACTTTGAAACGTTACTCTCACCACATTTTTTAATTGCTGTGAACACAAGGGGCTCTAAATTCGATGACCAGGTGCAGGTGCGGAGAATCAAATCAAACCAAATCCTTTATTTAACCAGATAAGCATCATTGAGATTTAAAACCTCTTTTACAAGAGCGATCTGACCAAGCAAGGCAGCAAAAGACAAAGTTACAACATTAAAAAACATTCCAACAGGCAGAAAACATAACATTTACAACAAAGTTCAAATTATAGACAAATTATCAGACACAACTGCACTGTCCAAGAGAACTGGTTTCATAGTCTTTTCAAATATTTTTAATTCTCCTAGCGTGACTAAGCCTGGCAGTCTGAGGTACTTTTGTACCTCATTCCAGGCGGATGGACCAGCATGACAAGCTCTTTTACCTAATTCGGTCCTCACACTGGGGACAACCAGCTGAAGGGCATCTTTGGATCGAGGGGCATGCTGGTCCTGCTTGATGCACAAAAATACGCTTAAGTAAGTGGGTACCAGCCCAATCAAAGCTTTGTGCAAGAGAGAGAGCCATCGTGTGAATCTGCGTGTGGGGAGAGACAAACAATTTGCAGTGGCATAAAAAGTGCAATGATGTACTCGATTTCCACATCTAGAACCAAGGCGCAAGGCAGTTGTTCACAGTATCCAGCTTTCTAAGGTACTGATCAGGTGCTTGCATGTAAAGTAAATCGCCATAATCCAGTAGGGGGAGGAATGTGGCCAAGATCAGGTGACTCCTAATGATTGATGTGAAAAACAGGACCTGTTTCTAAAAAAGAAACCGTGTTTAAGCTTCAGTTTCGAAACAAGTTCGTCCATTTGACTTAAATGTTAGGTTCTCATCCACTATGATGCCTCAATACTTGTAAGGAGGCGACTCTTTCAATTTCCTTCCCTTCTGCAGTCAGTAGTTTGAGGAGATCTGCTGGAAGTCTTTTCCCATTTAAGATAAGCATATACATTGATTTGCCTGCATTTAACACTAGCCTTAGCTGGAAAAGGTGGGACTGAACAATATCAAAGGCAGATTGCAAGAACTCCATAGTTTGTACAACACAAGGGGATGAACAGTAAATGATTGTCGACAGCATAAAAATGGTGAGCAGCATTCGACAGGCTATTATAAAGATCATTTACATAAATGGAGAAAAGTAGAGGTCCCAACACAAAACATTGGGATACACCCTTAAGTATAGGGAGGAAAGAAGATGAATAACCAGCCAACTGGACAGACTGAGATCTACCAGTCAGGTAATTTGAGAACCACTCAACAGCCTGCCCAGATAACCCAATCTTGTGCAGACACTTTGAGAAAAAATGACATGGACATGGACTTATCCAAAGCCTTTGGATAAGTCGATAAACAGAGCTGCACAGTATTTCCTGCAATCCTGAGCCTCAGTGACATCATTGACAACCAAGCGGCAGTAATAGTACTGTGATTCTTTCTCAAGCCTGACTGGTATCTGGAGAGCAGATCATGAGTGTCTAAAAAACTCTTTAAGCTGCTCACTTATTATTTTTTTATGGACTTTTGGCTAGAACACACAACTTTGATATTAGCCTGTAGTTGTTAAGAGATGAGGGATCACCGCCTTTCAACAGGGGGAGGATATGCGCAGATTTCCAAACCAGGGAAATCTTGTTAAATTAAAATATAGGTTAAGGGTTCTACAATAAAATCAGCTGGTGCCTTTAAGAAAATAAGGCTCCAACTTATCATGGCCTGCTGATTTGTCAGGGTTGAGGTTCTTTAGAGCCCTATGAACTATGTTCAGAGGGGGTGACTAAAGGGGGTCCTGATTATCAGGCTTTTGAGGGCTGTAATTGTCATGGTTTGGTCCCGCCAGCAGAAGGCAAGAAGCCGGTGGGCACTGGGACCATGTACCCGAAAGCAGGACAAGGGACCCAAACGCACAGACTGAGTATAAAATATAAAACTCTTTAATTTAAATAACAAGTAAAAACCAGGAGGGGAGCAGCAGCACATGTACACATACATAGCAAGGCTTCAGGAGCAAAATGTTGCTGCCCCAATCTGCGGCACAGCTAACTCTGAAATAACAAACCTTCACCTCCACCTTAGCGAGCCACACCTGGTGCCCGCTAAGGTGGAGGTGAAGAATGCAGCAGGGGGAGGGACTGCAAGGCCAAAGCCTTACAGTAATGTCTCAAATAAGGACTCCGATGAGATAAAATGCTCATTAAAAGAATTAAGAATGTCTGATTTATCAATCATAGTCCCAGATGCTGTTTCTACGCTGACTGGTAAATCATTAGTGATGTCATGCTCATAAGATGACTTGAAAACCTTCCAAAATTTTCTAGGGTCCTTTAGGTTACAGGTAGTTTTAGACAGGTAGTACTCAGATTTGGCCTATTGAACACGAGAGGTGAACCAATTTCTGCGGTGCCTAAAGGTCAAGCAGTCAGCCTCCGGCCTAGCCTTAGACCAGGCTACTTTTCTCTCTCTCTCAACAGACTGGACATCTGAGGAGAAAACCAGGGATTGTCATGGCCTTTCACTCTGAATTTGCGAAGTGACACATGTTTATTTATGATATTAAGGAAGGAATCATAAAATAATTTCCAGGCTGATTCCACATCATTAAATAGGGATATTCTGGACCAGTCAAAATTCCATAAATCACGATGAAAGGATAGTTCACAATCGTGTTTAAGATCTTGTTTCTGTAAAATACGTGGTCTTGTTTTCAGGAGCTTACCTTGCCTGACTGTGGCAATAACACGGTGGTCATTCAGGTCATTAGCAAAAACTCCAATTTCAGAAAATTTGTGCGGCGCGTTAGTTAAGAATAAGTCAAGACGGGAAGATTTATTTAGGCATTTAGGATTTGGTCTGGTAGGGCTATCTATAAGTTGGGTCAAGTTATAAGAATCACAGATGGATTTAAAACCATCTGAGGCGGAAGACAACCAATCCTAATTTAAGTCTCCAGTAAGCAGAATCTCATACACTCCAGTGTTGATTAGTACGTTATTCAGAGATGTTAGGGCCTTGCTACTGGCTGAGGGAGGTCTGTAACAGCCAACCAGCGTAATTAAACTGACCCTTAAGAACTTCTAGCTTCATAGCAAGCAATACTAATTGTTTGCTGAGGGATACAAGAGAGAGGAGAGTGACTTGAAATCTGGTTTTTATACACAGCGCCCTCCATAATTATTGGCACCCCTGGTTAAGATGGGTTCTTTAGCTTCTAATAAATTCAGTTTTTTTCTAAATAATTTTGGACCACAATGAAAATAAGAGGAAAATCCAACCTTTAATTCAAGTGCATTTATTCAGGGGGAAAAAAATCCCACATAAAGAAATAATTCTTTTACATCAAATCATGTGTGCCATAATTATTAGTACCCATGATGTTAATACTTTGTACAACCCCCTTTTGCCAACAAAACGCACCTAATCTTCTCAGATTAGGAAAGAGAGATCAGAAAGAGGGATCTTCGACCATTCCTCTTTGTACAATCTCTCTAAATCATCCAGCGACCTGGGTCCTCTCCTCTGCACTCTCCTTTTCAGCTCACTCCACAGGTATTCAATGGGGTTGAGGTCTGGGGACTAAGATGGTCATGGGAGGACCTTGATTATACCCCCCGCAACAAAGTTTAGGGGGGTATACTGGATTTGCTTTGTCCGTCCGTGTGTGCGTGCGTCTGTGCGTGTGTCTGTGTGTGCGTGCGTCTGTGCGTCCGGACCTAGATCTCATAACCTACTCATCCGATTTTGAAAATTTTTGTTCTCGGTGGAAGGTCTATTGACTGTGGTACTGCCCGACTACTTGTTTTTTACATTTCACTCTATTATTATTATACCCCCTGCAACAAGTTTAGGGGGTATACTGGATTTGCTTTGTCCGTCCGTGTGTGCGTGCGTGTGTCTGTGCGTCCGTACCTACATCTCATAACCTACTCATCCGATTTTGAAAATTTCTTTTCTTGGTGGAAGGTCTATTGACTGTGGTACAGATCGACTACTTGTTTCGGGGGGTATGCTGTAAGCTATGCTTACTGACTAAATCTAGTTCTGTGTCTAATGAACCATTTCTATGTAGATTTGGCCACATGTTTAGGGTCATTATCTTGCTGAAAGATCCAGTGACGACCCATCTTCAGCTTTCGGGCAGAGGCCACCAGATTTTGATTTAAAATTTCCTGGTATTTCAAAACATTCAAGATGCCCTACACCCTAACAGTGTTCCCAGGGCCTCTGGAAGAGAAACAGGCCCACAGCATCACCGATCCTCCCCCATACTTCACAGTGGGCATGAGGTGCTTTTCTGCATTCTCATCTTTTGCGTTTTGCCAGACCTACTTAGAGTGTTTGTTGCCAAAAAGCTCTATCTTGGTCTCATCTGACCAAAGCACACGGTCCCAGTTAAAGTCCCAGTACCGCTTAGCAAACTCCAGACGTTTGCGTTTATGATTGTGAGTGAGAAAAGTTTTTTTTTCCGTGCATGCCTCCCAAACAGCTTGTTGGCATGTAGATAGTGCCTGCTGGTTTTTTTGGGGACTTTGTGACCCCAAGATGCCACCATTTGTTGAAATTCTTTAACAGTGAGCTTTGGAGAACTCTTTATTTCTCTTACCATCCTCCTCACTGTGCGTGGTGGCAAAATAACCTTGCGTCCTCGTCCAGGCTTGTGTACCACTGTTTCAGTTGTTTTAAACTTCTTAATGATTCCTCTGACAATAGATATGGGCAGGTGCAGGCGAGTGGCTATTTTCTTGCAGCCATTGCCTGACTTGTGAAGGTCAACACACATCTGCCTTACTTGAATGGTGTGTTCCTTTGTCTTTCCCATGTTGAAGAGTGGATAAGAGAAATGGCCCTGTGTCACGTCATATTTATACCCCAGGGAAACAGGAAGGGATGAATTACTAATTAAATGTTCCTCGATACTCTGATCAACTTTGCGAAATACTGTAGAAATGACAGAAATACTTCAATTTCATTTATTTCCTAGGAATTTTTAGGAGTGCCAATAATTGTGGAACAGGAGATTTTATGAAAAATAATTATTTCTTAATCGGGGATTTCTTTTTCCCTGAAATTCACTGGAGTTGAAGGTTACATTTTTCTAGAATTTTCAGGGTGAGAGTATGCTTCTGTAATAAAAACTGAATTTGTTTTAAGGCTTTTAACACATCTTATCCAGGGGTGCCAATAATTATGGAGGGCGCTGTATACTGTTTGATTACTGATTGAGCGAAGTAAATGGGGACTGGCTTATAGTAGCCTAATTGATTAAACAGAGACGATTTTGTAGCCTTTTGCTTAACTCCATTCAGTATGTCGCTGAAAAATACTGATGTTCGTCAAGATTTTTTCCAGAGGAATTTCACACACCTTCTGATCTTTGGCATTTTCTTGGTCGTTCATTCAAGACTGCACCAGGATGCAGTTGTTTTTTTTTTTCTATTCTTCAGAAAAAAACCACCTCTTTGCTTTTGTGTGTGCTATATGTAGCTGTCTTAGTTCCGTTCATTCTATGATACAAATATTTATTTTTATATAACTGTATATATCATATAAACTGCTCATGCATGCATACATACATTACACCATCCAAAATTGAGTATTTGCCACTCAGATTTGACCTTCCTAAAATTGCAGACGCCATTCAGGACTTCACGGCCAGGTATGTTTGTGTATTTAATTTAGGACACGTCCGAAGACGTATCTTAAGATACAGATTTTACGACACACATAAGAGTTTATGGTGAAACAGCAGTCATGACAAGTCTCAGCGTTGTCCTAAGTTTGGTGTCTTACAACAAGCACTTACGATACGTTTGGTGCAACCCGCCCCAGGGGAGCAGCTTTACATTAAAGCAGGGCTAAAACTCGAGAATGCAGTTGCTCTGTCATGGTTTTGTCCCACCATATGCAAAGTGCAATTCGGCGGGCACTGGGACCATAGGCCCATATGAACAGAAGACTCATCCGCCAGGCTGGCAGTGTTACCAGCTCTGTATAGTCCATGGGCCGGAGGCCAAAATTTCACTTTTTGGTCTCACTCAAAGGGACGAAGGCTATCTATATTTTTTAGAAAGATACATGTCTGTAGATCTTTTTTTTTTTATGATAGCCTTTCCAGGTGAGAAGCTAAATCTTGTCTATCAACTCATAAAGTTAACCACCCCATATGGAAAATTGCATGGTAGACACAGGTGCATAGCCTGGTTTTCCCTCATGGTTAGAACTTTTCTCAATGTTCAGTAATACTGTGTGTGGTGTCATTTTAAAGGAGACCTTCTAAGCTTTCTTTTAAACCAAACTTTCAACCTTTCTGATGAATATGGGGTTCACTGCAGCTCCTTAAACCATCAAAAGCATACATTTTTTTTTGCAATTTGTGCCTAAACTATGTTCTTTCTTTCTGTCCAGTAGCATCTAGGAATATCAGAAACACAAAACACAAGTACCACAACACTCACCTGGTTATAAGGTATAATAAAATATATAACATACCTATACAATTTCATTGTGAGAATTCAAGATGGTCCCGTGGTACATCGTTACCATTTTCAACTTTAGATCTTGACAACCTAGATGGTCCTGTAATACCTCTTTTTAATGGTTAATGGGGCTGGGAAGTCCATTTCTAAAGTTTTTTTTGAGATTCAAGGTCAAATTCTCATCCTTCTGGATGTCCTATTTGGACATGGTGGAAATCTTGTTGGGGCTCATGCGAGCATCCAGAGAGGGAGACTGGATGCAACACCTGGCAAGTATTCGTGCAATGATCCCATGGTGTTTTGAATATGATAGGATGAATTATGCACGGTACCTCCCATATTACTATGTCCAGATGTCTCAGCTGCCCACCACACACCCAAATATATGGTATTCATGGAATTCATGAACGGGGGCTCCTCAGTTCAACTAGGCTCCAAAAATCATTTTGGTCGAATCCCTGTTGACCAAGCCATAGAAGAAACGGTAAACAAAGACACCCAGACAGCTGGAGGGACAAAGGGATTCAGCTTGAAGCCAGGGACTGTGAGTAAATATTATCTAACTGCTGAGTACAGAAGCATGTACCTCAGGCAGCTGAGAGACCTGATAGGCCAAAGCATGTCCAAACTTTCCCATCCAGATCTACAGGATCCAAGGATCCAAAGAGATGAGGCAGATGCCCAGTCTCTCATTGATCTTATGGAGAACAACTGGCTCAATCCTTTGTCCCCTGATGAGTCTGATCTGAGTAGCCTGTCCACTGGCTTCTTGGCTCCATTTGATGTAACCAGGGATCTCTTGAGAGCTTATGAGATTAACCCAGAGGCCTACCGGATTTTCAAGCAAACTAGGTAAGATGAGAATTCCTCTTCAAAATCCTATGACAGGATGACCAAGCAAAGTTTGAAGACGTTCTCTAATGTCAGCAAAAAGACATCTCATGGGAAGAGAGGAAAAGATGTGGCACTAAAGGCAGATAGAAACCTCTTTAGCCACATGATCCTGGTGGCTGAACACAGGAAGGTGAACATGAAGGATGTCTTTGCTCACCCACTGGATCCTCTGCCATGGGCACTGGCAAATGCTGATGGATCTCTGCGAAAAACAAACAAGGCTGCACTTGCCAGAGAGCTTGAAATGAATGTGTCTCCGGTAGAACAGATCCCAACACCATCTACAACCATCATTGATGGGATGAGTCTGATCCAAAAACTGAATGGCAACAAAAAGACCTTTGCACAGATTGCAGAGTCAGCCTTCACCTATGTTCTCCATGAAGGGGCAGGGAGTGAAAGGATTGATGTGGTTTTTGATGTCTACCGCCAGACATCAATCAAAGATGCTGAACGACTAAACCGGGGTAGAGATATCACTCTCCAGTACAAGAACCTCGCGAGTGAACACCGCATCCAGCAGTAGAGAACATTCCTTTGCAGTCCTACAAACAAGACTAGCCTAATCAAGTTTCTGGTGGAAGAGTGGAAACGGCCACAATGCACAGAAAAGCCGTATGGCAAGGTGTTGTATATCACTTGTGAGGAAACCTGTTACAGGATCACAGAGGATGAGTGTGAGGAAGTATCAGAGCTGTACTCAATACAAGAAGAAGCTGACACTTGCCTACTACTTCATGCACTAAATGCAGCAAACTCAGGCTCAAAGGCAGTTGTCATCACAGCTGAGGACACTGATGTCATGGTGCTTTGCCTTAGCTTACAGAAGAACATTTCTTGTCCCCTATACCACAAGTGTGGGGCACAGAACCGCACAACATCAGCAAACTGGCAAGCTCACTTGGAGATTCTGTCTGTGACAATCTAATTGGCTTACATGCCTTCACAGGCTGCGACACTGTCAGTGCATTTGCAGGTTGAGAGAAGCGGAATGCCCTGAAGATGGTGACAAAGGACACTACCTGCCAAGAGACTTTTAGTCAACTGGGACATGAATGATGATCTGTTCAAAAAACTTGAATGGGTCACCTGTTGCATGTATGCTGCTACAGGCAGCACTGGTGAGGTCAATGAACTGCGCTACCAGCTTCTCTCTACCAAAAGGGGAGAAGTTGATTCCCACCAGCTGTCACCCTGCAGAGACTGCCTCTATTTGCACGCTCAATGAGCAAACTACCAAGCAGCCATCTGGAAGTGCTGTCTGCAGGCTGACCCAGTGGTGCCGAGCCCTACTGGGCATGGATGGACAGATGATGATGGCAAGCTGGTCATAGATTGGATGCACTCCCTGTCTACACCAGATGTGGTCTTGGAACTACTTACATGCAAGTGTGTTCGTTCATGCACAATGCCAAGCTGCACGTCTGACAAATGGTCTGATATGCACAAACGTGCAGGTTACAGACGTGTAGTAACCAAAAACTGCAGGATGATCCAGAACCTCATTATCAAGTAGGGGAGTCAGATGATGAGAGTGGCACAATGTGGTGATAATGGACTTGGTTTAGGATAGTTTTTCACTCTGAGCATTAGAACTGGGATGATAAACACATCCATATCACATCAGTTCAGTTCAGTTCAGAGTTTATCACAAACACCACCTGTACTGTATGTGATCTCATTTACAAAGTCTTATTCTGATGTTATTATTGTTCAAATTATTAAAATACTTAGGTTTGTAAATCATATTTTTGTTTCATATTTCATTGTGGTATTCTTTATTTACTCTATTACCCTAGATGTCCATTGTGTACTTTTGTAATAAATAACCTATAGAGACCATTTTGTGACCTAACCAGCTAAGTCTGGTTTGTTTATTGTAAAAAAAAAAAAAAAGGACTTGGAAAAACTTTAGGTACACATTCACTTCTCACAATAATATAATATAACCAATTAATTAACTCATTATTTACACATATTGTGTAATTATGTGTATATACACTCAACAAAAATATAAACGCAACACTTTTGTTTTTGCTCCCATTTGTCATGAGATGGACTCAAAGATCTAAAATTCATTCCAGATACACGATATTACCATTTCTCTCAAACATTGTTCACAAATCTGTCTAAATGTGTGATAGTGAGCACTTTTGCTTTGCTGAGACAATCCTTCCCACCTCACAGGTGTGCCACATCAAGATGCTAATCAGACACCATGATTAGTGCACAGGTGTACCTTAGACTGTCCACAATAAAAGGCCACCCTAAAATGTGCAGTTTTTTGCTTTATTGGGGGTCTGGGTACTCAGAACCAGTCAGTATCTGGTGTGACCACCATTTGCCTCATGCAGTGCAACACATCTTCTTCGCATAGAGTTTATCAGATTGTCAATTGTGGCCTGTGGAATGTTGGTCCACTCCTCTTCAATGGCTGTGCGAAGTTGCTGAATATTAGTGGGAACTGGTACACGCTGTCGTGTACGCCGGTCAAGCACATCCCAAACATGCTCAATGGGTGACATGTCCAGTGAGTATGCTGGCCATGCAAGAACTGGGACATTTTCAGCTTCCAAGAATTGTGTACAGATCCGTGCAACATGGGGGTATCTTGCTGAAACATGAGGTGATGTTCATGGATGTATGGCACAACAATGGGCCTCAGGATCTCATCACGGTATCTCTGTGCATTCAAAATGCCATCAATAAAATGCACCTGTGTTCTTCGTCCATAACAGATGCCTGCCCATACCATAACCCCACCACCACCATGGGCCACTCGATCCACAACATTAACATCAGCAAGGCGCTCACCCACACGACGCCACACACGTCTGCCATCTGCCTTGAACAATGTAAACCGAGATTCATCCGTGAAGAGAACACCTCTCCAACGTGCCAGACGCCATCGAATGTGAGCATTTGCCCACTCAAGTCTGTTACGGCGACGATCTGGAGTCAGGCTAAGACCCCGATGAGGAGGACTAGCATGCAGTTGAGCTTCCCTGAGACGGTTTCTGACAGTTTGTGCAGAAATTCTTTGGTTATGCAAACCAATTGTTTCAGCAGCTGTCTGAGTAGCTGGTCTCAGACTATCTTGGAGGTGAACCTGCTGGATGGGGAGGTTCTGGGCTGGTGTGGTTACACGTGGTCTGCGGTTGTGAGGCCGGTTGGATGTACTGCCATATTCTCTGAAACGCCTTTGGAGACGGCTTATGGTGGAGAAATGAACATTCAATGCCCGAGCAACAGATCTGGTTGAAATTCCTGCCGTCAGCATGCCAACTGCACGCTCCCTCAATGCTTGCGCCATCTGTGGCATTTTGCTGTGAGACAAAACTGCACATTTCAGAGTGGCCTTTTATTGTGGACAGTCTAAGGTACACCTCTGCACTAATCATGGTGTCTGATAAGCATCTTGATGTGGCACACCTGTGAGGTGGGAAGGATTGTCTCAGCAAAGCAAAAGTGCTCACTATCACACATTTAGACAGATTTGTGAACAATGTTTGAGAGAAATGGTAATATTGTGTATCTGGAATGAATTTTAGATCTTTGAGTCCATCTTGTAATGTGAATATAGGCCACTGGATGGCAGTATTTACCTTTTTTTTTATTCAGCTCAGACTGGAGCTATGCATAGACATGTCCTGGACATGTCTGGGGCAAGTCCCCGAAAAGTAAAAAAAAGAGGTCTAAATGTGGGTGGGGTCTGCAAAAGAGTATATAAAGAAAAGAATTGAGACAGTAAAGTAGAAGGAGAAATTGCAAGAAGAAGGATACATGTGACCAGACCTGTCATTCTGTTCAAGACCTGTGAAGTTTTCTTTTGTGGATTTTTGCCTGTGTTTGAGCATTTTTCTCACCCAGGACATCACCAAGCCACCCCACAACAAGGGACTGTAAATATTTCTTTTTGTAGTATTCAATCTTGGTCTTTAGCGTAGTTAGTTGTTATTAGTCTTTGTCTGTTAATTAAATGTGTTTAAGTTTTAAATTGTGTCTGTCATCCCTTGCTGTTGCTGTTGTGTGTAAATGTAATAACAAATTGGGGCCATAACAAATTGGGGGCTCAAGGTCCGGGATAGACCATTGTGTGAGTAATTTATTGAAAATCTAACATTTCAAATTGTGAAATTGTTTTTGTGAATTTTACTAGATATATATTGACAACAGCGATGGATCATTTCTTGGCATCACCAACCGTAGGGGTTTTGAAGTCTTTTAAAAAGACAGAACTGTTGGAAATATGCAGACATTTGGAGCTGACAGAGGTAAAACCAGCCATGCGAAAAGCAAGACTGGCTAGAGAGATAGTTGAATATTACATTGATGAAAATGTGTTTGCACCAGGAGATCTGGAACAGTTTCCAGTGGAAAATCCAAATATAGAAATGGAACTTAAATTAAAAATGCTAGAGATCGAAAGGGAGGAAAGAGAAAAAGAAAGGGAGGAAAAAGAGAAAGAATGGGAGGAAAGAGAGAAACAAAGAGAATTTGAGAGGGAGGAAAAAGAAAAACAAAGAGAATTTGAGTTAGAAAAATTTGCAAGACAGAGAGATTTTGAATTAGAGATATTCCATAGAGAAGAAAGACTCCAAATGGAGCAACTAAAAATAAAAATTGCTACTGAAAATAAATTTCGTGCTAGCCAGGAGGTAAAACTGGTGCCTCCATTTTCAGAAAAGGATGTTGACAACTATTTCCAGTGTTTTGAAAAGGTAGCAAAGAGTTGCCAGTGGCCAAAGGAACACTGGCCTCTGATGTTGCAAACTGTCCTCAAGGGTAAAGCTCAACAAGCCTATTCAGCTTTGTCTGCAGATGATTCCTCTGATTATGAGGTTGTCAAAAAGGTTATTTTGAGAGCTTATGAGTTGGTTCCAGAGGCTTACCGACAGATTTTCAGAGGTCTGAAGAAATCTGAAAATCAGACTTATGTGGAATTTGCTAATGAGAAGCAGGTTTGCTTTGAGCGCTGGTGTACTTCTATGGAGGTCAAGGATGATTTCAACTCACTAAAAGAGATGGTGTTAGTTGAAGAATTCAAGAACTGTGTTAAGGATGATATTAAGACCTACCTTAATGAGAAGCAAGCACTGAATTTGCAATCAGCTGCCAAATTTGCAGATGAATATGTTCTCACACATAAGTCCAAATTTCAGTCTAGCAGTAACAATAGATGGTCCCAATTTCAGAAAAAGGGTTACGGTGATACCCAAGATTCCTCACCCAAAGACAAATCTGGTGATGGTGCTCAGAAATCCAGTAACAGGTCTGATCAAAGTGTGAAAGCTGACAGTGACAAAAGTGGTCTAGTTTGCAGTTATTGCAAGAAATCTGGTCATGTTACAACTAACTGTTGGATCCTTAAAGCTAAGAAAGAAAAAGAAAAGGATACCAAACCAAATGCCTTTGTGAAAACAAGGTTAGAAACCCCTGTAGTAGATAACCGATCTGCTAAATTGCCTGCTTCTTGTGGGGCTAAAAAGCCTGATACAGCTGACTTTGTGAGGGAGGAATTTCTTCCATTTGTGTCAGAGGGATTTGTGGCTCTGAATGAGCATACTACTCCTGTCCCCATATATATCCTAAGGGATACCGGAGCTTCTCAGTCACTTTTGTTGATGGACTCCTAGGAGTTACGTGATGAGACCGCTTCAGGGGATTTCGTACTTGTACAAGGTATTGAAGGGAGGACAGTATCTGTACCCCTGCGCTCTATATTCTTGAAGTCAGATTTAGTTACAGGACAGGTAAAGGTGGGACTTATGTCAAGTCTACCTATAAAGGGTGTTTCTCTGTTGCTAGGCAATGACCTGGCTGAGGGCAAAGTAGTTCCCCCTGTACATTTTACTTCAGAGCCGAGCACTGAAGATGGGGATGAGGACCCATCTCTGTATCCTTCTTGCGCAGTGACTCGTGCTATGGCCAAGAAGGCTAAAGAAGAAGATGTTGTGGTGCCGTCCAGCACATTGAATAGTCAGGACTCAGGTGGTTCGCCTCATGACTCTGATTGGCCGACTATGGTTTCTCCGTTTGAGGACTTATCAGATACTTTTATCAGTTCTCTATTCAGCCAGCCGGAAGGGTCTGGTGATTCTGATGTGTCTGGAGACTTGTCTCTGTACAGAAAGCGGTCGATTGAGGAGTAAACTAATGATCCTGAAATTTGTGTACTAAAGAGGAGGGCCCTTCCTGATAAAGAAATAGACGCAGTTCCAGTTGGGTATTATCTCAAGGATGGTGTGTTGATGCGGAAGTGGCGCCCTCCTGATATCCCTGCCAATGCAGATTGGGCAGTGGTCAGGCGAATTGTTGTTCCGAAGGTCTACAGGAATGAGATCTTAACAATGGCTCATAGTTTACCTTTAGTAGGTCATCTTGGTGTTAACAAGACTGTTGAAAAAATCATGAAACACTTCTTTTGGCCTGGGCTTCGGAAAGACGTTTCCAACTTTTGCAAAACCTGTCACACTTGTCAAGTAGTTGGAAAACACCAGTTAGACCCACCTGTAGCTCCATTGCAGCCTATCCCAGCATTTGGAGAGCCCTTCTCTAAGGTCATTGTTGATTGTGTTGGTCCATTACCCAAGACTAGATCTGGAAATCAGTACTTGCTGACAATCATGTGTGCATCTACCAGATTCCCTGAAGCCATACCTCTACACAACATCAAGGCAACTGCAATCTCAAAGGCTTTGATAAATTTCTTCACGTTGTTTGGCCTTCCCAGGGAAATTCAGTCAGACCAAGGTAGCAATTTCACTTCTGGTTTGTTTCAGCAGGTTGTGTATGAACTAGGTGCAAAGCAGATTCTTTCTAGTGCCTATCATCCAGAAAGTCAGGGTGCCTTAGAGCGGTTTCATTCCACTCTCAAGACAATGATGAGGACTTATTGTTATGACCATGAGAAAGACTGGGATGAAGGGGTTCATTTGCTGTTGTTTGCAGCTAGAGAAGCAGTGCAGGAGTCTACTGGATTCAGTCCATTTGAGCTAGTGTTTGGTCATGAAGTGAGAGGACCTTTGCTATTATTGAGTGAACAATGGCAAGAGAAAGAGCCGCATATCAGTCTGTTAGACTATGTTAGCAAGTTCAAGGAAAGATTGCGTGCAGCTTGTGACCTTGCCAAAGAGAACTTGAAATCAAGTCAGGGAAAAATGAAAACTTGGTATGATCATAAGGCTAGAAGCCGTGAGTTTAAACCAGGAGACAAGGTCCTTGTGTTGTTTCCCTTGCAGTCCAATCCATTGCAGGCTAGATTTCATGGTCCTTATGAAATTCTGACAAAACTCAATGATCTCAATTACATTGTGAAGACTCCAGATAGGAGAAAGCCAAAACAGTTGTGTCACATTAACATGCTGAAGCCTTATCATGACAGAAATGCTAGGGTTGCAGCTGTCACTTCAGATCCTCCAATGGCCGAGATGTGTGAAGATGAGGGGGAGTTTCAAGATGATGAACCTAGAATTAAAGCTGAAGTTCTTTCATGCAAATTGTCAAATTCTGAAGTGTTGCAAAATCTTGATGTAAAACTCCAGCACTTAGAACCCTCACAGAAAGATCAGTTTGAGAGGTTGATCAAGAAATATGAGGATCTGTTTCCTGATGTTCCAAAAAGAGTTTCTATAGCCTCTCATGATGTAAATGTTTGTGATGCCAAACCAATAAACAGCATCCATACCGGATGAATACTGAAAAGAGAAAGATTGCTGAGAAAGAGATTGAGTACATGTTAGAAAATGATATTATCAGACCCTCCAACTCAGATTGGAGTTCACCCTGTGTGCTAGTTCCAAAACCTGATGGAAGTACTAGATTCTGTACAGATTATCGCAAAGTCAATGCTGTAACTAGAACTGATGTGTTTCCAATACCTAGGATTGATGATTGTATTGATAGAGTAGGGCAAGCAAAGTTTCTGACCAAGATTGATTTATTGAAGGGTTATTGGTGTGTGTCTTTAACTGAGAGGGCCAAGAGCATCTCTGCTTTTGCCACACCATCTGGATTGTACCAGTATGAAGTCCTACCCTTTGGCATGAAAAATGCCCCAGCCACGTTCCAAAGGATGATACAGTCTACAATCGCCGGATTGCCACACACGGGGTGCGTACATCGACGACCTGATCACATGGAGTGACTCCTGGGAAGAACATCTGAAAGATGTAGAGACGTTGTTCCAGCGCCTGACCCAGGCTAACCTGACTGTTAACCTGAACAAGAGTGACTTTGGTTGTGCTACTGTCACCTATCTTGGCTACGTCAAAGGCCAGGGTAAGGTGGCACCCATAAATGCTAAAGTCCAAGCCATCATGGACTTTCCAGTTCCTCACAACAAAAAAGCTTTGCGCCACTTCCTTAGAATGATCGGGTACTACCGCAAGTTCTGCAAGAACTTTGCTGAGATTGCTCTCAGTCTAACTAACCAACTGAAGAAAGGCGTAAAGTTCACTTGGGATGATGCATGCGAGAGAGCCTTCGATTGCCTGAAGTCTCTGCTGTGTCACTTCCCCGTGCTCAAATCTCCTGACTTCAACAAACCGTTCTCCATCGCGGTCGATGCTAGCGACCAAGCTTGTGGATCTGTGCTCCTACAGAGAAGTGACTCTGATGACATTGAGCATCCCGTGGCATACTTCTCCAGGAAGTTCAATCGCCACCAAAGGAACTATTCCACAATAGAGAAGGAACTGTTGGCTCTGGTCCTTTCTTTACAACACTTTGAGGTTTATGTTTGTACAGGGGAAAAGCCAATGATTGCGTACACTGACCACAATCCGTTAATGTTTTTGAGTAAGATGAAAAACAAAAATCGGAGATTGTTGAATTGGAGTTTGATTTTACAGGAGTTTGACTTCGAAATTAAGCATGTGAAGGGTACAGACAATGTAATTACTGATTGCTTATCCCGTGTTTGAATATGTATATATATATATATCATGTGTTTATTTGAATATTGTATGGTATGTATATATAGACAAGTGTTCACTTAACCATTTTGTATTGAAAAGAAAAATTTTGCCTTTATGAGTCAAAATATTTCCCTTTTGGAATGGAGGTGTAATGTGAATATAGGCCACTAGATGGCAGTATTTACCTTTTTTTTATTCAGCTCAGACTGGAGCTGTGTTTAGACATGTCCTGGACATGTCTGGGGCAAGTCCCCGAAAAGTAAAAAAAAGAGGTCTAAATGTGGGTGGGGTCTGCAAAAGAGTATATAAAGAAAAGAATTGAGACAGTAAAGTAGAAGGAGAAATTGCAAGAAGAAGGATACGTGTGACCAGACCTGTCATTCTGTTCAAGACCTGTGAAGTTTTCTTTTGTGGATTTTTGCCTGCTTTTGAGCATTTTTCTCACCCAGGACATCACCAAGCCACCCCACAACAAGGGACTGTAAATATTTCTTTTTGTAGTATTCAATCTTGGTCTTTAGCGTAGTTAGTTGTTATTAGTCTTTGTCTGTTAATTAAATGTGTTTAAGTTTTAAATTGTGTCTGTCATCCCTTGCTGTTGCTGTTGTGTGTAAATGTAATAACAAATTGGGGCCATAACAATCTCATGACAAATGGGAGCAAAAACAAAAGTGTTGCGTTTATATTTTTGTTGAGTGTAGCAACCATAAACGTATAACAATTAGATGACTTGTTACACTTCTCAACAAGCAACCACATTTTCAAAAACAAGCCCAAAAAAACCGCAGCCCGTGACCCGTAATTTTTTCAAGCGACTTCAGGAAAAAAGAAGCCCAAAGTCACGTATTATAAGCGAACTTAGCAACTCTGCAGGCTGGTTTGAGAAAAAATCTAAGTTTAATTAATAAAACCAACTGAGCTACACAAAGGGAGCGGCAAAGGTGGAGCTATACAAAAGAAGCCGCAAAGGGGCACATGCCAGAGCAGCCATCAGAAGAAAAAACAAATGCAGAAGCAACTTTGACTGGCAACATTCAGCCCCTAATTACTCTGGCTTCACCTCCACTTCAACGAGCCACACCTGTTGCCCGTTAAAGTGGAGGCAAAGCCTGCAGCAGGGGGAGGGACTGCAAGGTCAAACCCTTACACTGTCATGATGCAACTAGCATAGCTAATGAATAATCTGTTCCTGTAATTAATATTCTGTAGCAGGAATGCACTCTTTATTCGTTAGAGGTCACCTGAGAAAGCAGAATATCATGTGAATATTATGATGCATTTTATTTATACATTTCAAAAAGTATTGCAAGTGAAATATGGAAATTAATAGTTGAGCCTTCAGTTGATTCACAGTATTTTGCAAGCAAGACAGCATTAATTATGCACTGGACTGGTAATTGAAAATTGCACATGGTTTTTTTTTTTTTTTTTTTTTACCTCCAGTCAGCGACCATTTTGAGGTAGATCATTAAAGTGCTTAAACATAACTGATTAAAAAGAAATAAATACATAGAAGTGATTTTGTTCATGTTATTTTACAGGAGGTTTATAGAAAATCAAAAAGCTGTCATCTAGCAAGAACTGAGATGACCAGAATAAGAGGAAACAGAAAAGTGATCTCCTGGGGTTTGTTTGTTCCCACGGCACTGGTTGTTGTAGGTTTTGCTGTTGTTGTCGTGATTGTCGCGGTTGTGTTTGGCAGGGCTGTGGAAAGACAAATGATGAATAATGACTGTTTTATTTAAAAAATGTTAAAATTCTATATATATATATATATATAGTAGCCTTGATATCAAAATCATGGTGTTTTGCTTAAAAAAAACATTGAAAACCGACACCTGCTGTTAGTGAAAGATGAATTACAACTATCATCATTATAAAATGAAAGTCTGGCTTCACTATAATGTGAAACCTGAAACAAAAGCGAATTAATCATGATCGTATCAATGGCAGTTCTAGACTGTATATGCATATTTCAATCTTGGGCAACCAACCTAGAGATGTGGTCAGAGTTGCAATGCATTCAACGAAAATGAACAAAAGAATGTAAATGCATTCAACCTCAATAATTGGGACAGTGTGTAGAATGCAGTTAAAAACAGATTTAAAAGTAAGATCTTTCAGTCGCAGTTTGAAAACGGAACGGTCAAAGTTGGCCTCTCCACCTCGGCACAGTGTTACGTGAGGCGCCACCCTGTGGAAAGCCATTTTAACAGTTAATCAGTGGCAGTGATAACAATTTTAGCACCAAAAAGTTTTTTTAACGCTGAGAATTCCAAGCCAAGACCACCTTGCTGAATGGGGCTTAACTTTTGAAACTGAGTGGGTCAGCCAAGGTCAGGGCTTCCCAAATCACCGTCCTTGAGTGCCGAGAACTGCTGGAATGCCACCCTCCCGTTACTTGGGAGTGATAGCAGTCTCAGAGGAAATAAGTTAATTCCTTAGAAGGAGAGAAATGTTGGGTCGGATTTAGATTTGGGGGTGAAATTTGGGCAACACTGGCCTCTTGGGTAATAAATATCAATTAGTATATACTGACTAATGCAAAATTGAAGAGGCTTACTCATATTGTCCTCAACTTGGCAATCACGTGGGCTTTGGAGGGAAGACCTCTCTGCTCGATATTTTGAGTTTGGACTGGAGACTTATTTTTAACCAGGGGTGTCAAACTGGTCCATAAAAAAGCCAAGAGGCTGCAGTTCTTCAATCCAAACAAGCAAAAGCTCACTTGATACAACTAATGAATTAACTGATCTCAGTCTGCACTGTTGATTATTTGTATCAGGTGTGCTTCTGCTCAGGTGGGATGAAAACCTGCAGCTTCTCAGCCCTTCTACGGACCAGTTTCACACCATAGTTTTAAACCCTTGCTGATAGTTCATAATAATTCAGACAGCAGGTCTTGATGCACAATTTGGATTTTTTGGATAAATCCAATTTTTTTGTGTGTACTTGTTCATATTACACATTTTGCAGGGCTCTGGCAGTGCTCTTCCCGTTCCACCTTGCGCAAAGGCGGAGATGGCGGTCCTGCTGCTAGGTTGTTGCCCTCCTACGGCCTCCTCCACATCTCCTGATGTACTGGCCTGTCTCCTGATAGCGCCGAAATGCTCTGGACACTATGCTGACAGACACAGCAAACCTTCTTGCCACAGCTCGCATTGATGTGCCATCCTGGATGAGCTGCACTACCTGAGCCACTTGTGTGGGTTGTAGAGTCTGTCTCATGCTACCGCTAGAGTAAAAGCACCACCAGCATTCAAAAGTGACCAAAACATCAGCCAGAAAGCATAGGAACTGAGAAGTGGTCTGTGGTCACCACCTGCAGAACCACTCCTTTATTCCGGGTGTGTTGCTAATTGCCAATAATTTCTACCTGTTGTCTTTTCCATTTGCACAACAGCATGTGAAATTGATTGTCAATCAGTGTTGCTTCCTAAGTGGACAGTTTGATTTCACAGAAGCGTGACTGACTTGGACTTACAATGTGTTGCTTAAGTGTTCCCTTTATTTTTTTGAACATTGTATTTTGAGCCTCACAGAAAAAGAGTCGATAAGCATGATATAACGAGTGAAGAGTGACAACTGACCTGCAGTAATGC
The DNA here is from genome assembly GCA_029721435.1 of Gymnothorax reevesii. NCBI lineage: Eukaryota > Metazoa > Chordata > Actinopteri > Anguilliformes > Muraenidae > Gymnothorax > Gymnothorax reevesii. The sequence goes on along the minus strand of CM056574.1, from coordinate 20,894,391 downwards.
TGGATGGAATGATGTTTAAGAAGATGAATGAATTTTCAAGCCCATCCATAAGGGCTGTTTCCGCCTTGGTGACATTTGGAACCACAGACTGGTTGGTAAATATCAGGTTTGTCTGAACTTGTATGGTATCCATCCGGGCAATGGGAAAAGCAAAAGGAAGCAGAACAAGCCTGTCCAGGGAAAGGTCACAAAAGGACAAAGGGGATGGAGGGGAGGAAGTGGTTTTGAGGGAGTGTCAAGAAGAGAGGATGGGGAAAAGAAAACAGAAAAGAAAGGCAGGTTGGTGACATTTCCATTAAACAATAGCCTTTCTGAAAATGCAAGTGACAGCCCAGTAAAACCAACAATATCCCATTCCATCCTGCAGCTATGGCAGAAACCCATGACCATGGTGATAGCTAGAGCTGATCAAAGGAGGTTTTGCTCTTACCTAAAACTTAAAACGATAGACCTGCGGAATATCAGAAGGAAAATCCTCCTGTACCCATGATTCAACTGCAAAATAAGAAGAGAAATGCATGTGCGATTATTATAACAATAAAGCGACAAAATACAGTTGCATATCATATTCAAGCAAGAAATTTCAGTAGACCAATAAAAACATACGCTGACATTGGTAGAAAAAAAAGAAAGAAAACTGCTGAATTTCTGCAGAAATTAAATAAGTCATTTTGCTTGATCTTTCAGATTAAGGCCAAAGTTTTTGTAACACTGGTTGGGATTTCTTTGCAACCCCAATTCCGAAATAGTTGGGACAAAGTGTAATTGTGAATTAAATCAAAACACACTTTCAGAGACTTTCAAATCACACCAGCCTGAATCATATTCACAATAGAAAAGAGATAACATAGCAAATGTTAAAACTGACAAATTTTACAATTTATCCAAAAATGAGCTCATTTCAAATTTGATGGCTGCTACAGGTCTCAAAAAAGTTGGAGCAGGGCCCTGTTTACCATAGTGTAGCATCCCCTCTTCTTTTTAATACAGAGCGGAGGCGTCTGGGCATTGAGGGGACAGGTTTCCTGAGTTTAGGCATTGGAATTTGATCCCACTCTTGTTTAATACAGGCTTCCAGCTGCTGGAGAGTTTCGGGTCTCCTTTGACGGACTTTTCATTTAATTATGCTTCAAATGTCCTCAATCAGTGAAAGATCAGGACTGCTGGCAGGCCAGTTTAGCACATGGACTCTTTTACTACAAAGCCATGCTGTTGTATTAGCCACAGTTTGTGGTTTTGCATTGTCTTGCTGAAATATACAAGGCCTTCCCTGGAATAGATGCCCTCTGGAGGGGAGCATATGTTGCTCTAAAACCTTTATATACCTTTCAGCATTCACGCTTCTTTTTAAAACATGCAAGTGTCCCACACCATATGCCCTATTGCATTCTCATACCATCAGAGATACTGGCTTTTGAACTGAATGCTGAAAACAGGTGGGGTGGTCTTTCTCCTCTTTAGCCCGGAGGACACGACACTCATAATTTCCAACAAGAATGTCAAATTTGGACTTGTTTGCCCACAGGACACTTTGCAACTTTGCTACAGTCCATTTTAAGTGAGGTGGCTTACAGAACACGGCGGCGCTTCTGGATCATGCTCAACAATGACTTTCTTTTTGCATGATAGAGTTTTAACTGGTGTCTGTGGATGGCATAGCGGATTGTGTTTACAGACAGTGATTTCTTGAAGTATTCCTGGGCCAATTTAGTAATGTCAATGACAGAATCATGCCGGTGAGTGATGCAGTGGGGTCTGGGGGCCGAAAATCACGGGTATCCAGTAAAGATCTTCAGTCTTGTCCCTTACGCACAGAGATTTTTTCCAGTTTCTGAATCTTTTGATGATGCCATGCACTGTTGATGATGAGACCTTCAAAGCCTTTGCAATTTGACGTTGAGGAACATTGTTTTTAAAGTATTCCACAATTTTTTTACGCAAACTTTCACAGGTTGGAGAGCCTCTGGCCATCTTTACTTCTGAGAGACTCAGCCTCTCTAAGACATCCCTTTTATAGCCAATCATGTTACACACCTGATGCCGATTAACTTAATTACTTGTTAAATGTTCTGTCATCTGATCTGTTCTTTCATTTCATCTCTTATATATCTCTTTTGCAGCCCTTTTTTGCCTGTGCCCCAACTTTTTTGAGATCTGTTGCAGCCAAAAAATTTGAAATATGTTCATTTTGTGGATAAAAATGTGAAACGTCTCAGTTTCAACATTTGAAATGTTATCAATGTTCTATTGTAAATAACATATTGGCTCATGTGATCTGAAAGTCACTGCATTTTAATTTTATTCACAATTTTCACTTTGTCCCAACTATTTCAGAATTGAGGTTGTAATACAAATTCATGATTAGAAGTTTCCCCAAAGTAATGAAAGCATCACTGAAATATTGCTATCAAATATGGAAATACTGATTTTTCATGAACTACTGTATATTATGTTGTTTCAGATATTTTTTTCGATGTGTTTTACGTCGTAACAATGTGCGTATTTTACAGAATGTATGGAACTCATCATGGACTATGCTACTTCCTTGCAGATTGGCAATTGCCTATAATTTTTGCATGTCCCATTAACCAGTAAAGACTGCTGAAATCTGATCCATTAAAATTCCAGGCAGTCTGTTTCTGAAGAAATCTGTCACGGGGAGGTGGAAAAAAAAACATCCCCTGGGTTCAGCCAAACAAGCAAAAAATGTCCCTCAAATAAGCAGAAAAGTTTTGATGAATTTTAATCGATATGCGATAAAACAAAGCAAAACAGATAGCTGACAGGAAATAGTGATGACGTTACTTCTGGTGAAGGTTGCCATTAAATGCAATTTGGGCGAACAGGCAATACAAGCACAGAAGATCCCTGCCAGCTGACCCATAAAAAAACCTATAGTAATGAAACGGTATAAAAGGGGAAAAAAAAGCATCAACTTCATGCTAAGTGCTTCTTGTCAATATTGCAATTTCAAGGTGCACATTTGAAGGAAAGAAATAAGACGTGTACGTTGATCAGGTCAATATTATCTCCCTCGCAAGTGGTCCTGGTACTTAACAATTAAAACTTTGCAGTAAAACGGAATTCAACACAGGACCATCATCACTTTGATACTTCCACTTTGAAAAGAAAGGTTTGTTGCATGAATGGTTTCCACATGTGAGAAGTTAGTCTAAGAAGAAGCTGTCAATGAATTGTAATAAGACCATCATGCCCAAACAAACATAAATGTTGTGATTAAAAAAAAAAAAAATATATATATATATATATATGAAGAGTTTGGTTCCAAAATGCAATATATCCATTTTAGTCATTTTGAGTAAATCAGCTTTTTCTGTGCTGGTGCCTATTGCATTTTATAGAAAAACACAAACTTTGACCATGAAAAAATATACCATATAGTATGCATTTCTAATTACTGTTTTTTGCACCATGTGTAAGAAGTGCAGGACTATCACACTATGGTATTATCTCAATTTTTGTAATTTTGGCAATTATTGCGTTTTGGAACCAAACTCTTCATATATATAAACACACAGACAGGAGTCAAAAATGGAAGCTTACCTCTGTGGTGACATTGCGAGCCAGGGTCCTGAAGTCCACTGAGGTGGGGTCTAACAATGATGGTGTAAAACGTCTAACAATTCTAAAACTCAGAATTAGGACACCCTCATTCTCTGATGGTGGGTCCATTGAGGCCGTAGTAGCTGGAGCAGTGGCAACAGTAGGTGGAGCCGTGGCAACAGTAGGTGCAGCAGTGGCAACAGTAGGTGGAGCGGTGGCAACAGTAGATGGAGCTGTGGCAACAGAAGGAGGAGCAGTGGCAACAGTAGGCGGAGCAGTGGCAATAGTAGGAGGACCAGTGGCAAAAGTAGCTGGAGCAGTGGCTACAGTAGCTGGCGCAGTGGCAATAGTGGCTGGAGCAGTGGCAGGTAGTGCGGACGAAAGAGTTATTGTAGCTGAAACAGTTGTTGGAGCTGTTGTTGTTGGAGCTGATGTAGTTTGAGCAAATCGCGTGGCTAGAACTGAAGTAGTTGGAGAGGCAGCTGTTGTTATTGGAGATAACGCATTAGTTGGGGCAGTTGTTGTTGAAGCTGAAGCAGCAAATGACTGTTTTATTTAAAAAATGTTAAAATTCTATATATATATATATATACATATATATATATAGTAGCCTATGATATCAAAATTATGGTGTTTTGCTTAAAAAAACATTGAAAACCGACACCTGCTGTTAGTGAAAGATGAATTACAACTATAATCATTATAAAATGGAAGTCTGGCTTCACTATAATGTGAAACCTGAAACAAAAGCGAATTAATCATGATCGTATCAATGGCAGTTCTAGACTGTATATGCATATTTCAATCTTGGGCAACCAACCTAGAGATGTGGTCAGAGTTGCAATGCATTCAACGAAAATGAATAAAAGAATGTAAATGCATTCAACCTCAATAATTGGGACAGTGTGTAGAATGCAGTTAAAAACAGATTTAAAAGTAAGATCTTTCAGTCGCAGTTTGAAAACGGAACGGTCAAAGTTGGCCTCTCCACCTCGGCTCAGTGTTTCGTGAGGCGCCACGCTGTGGAAAGCCATTTTAACAGTTAATCAGTGGCAGTGATAACAATTTTAGCACCAAAAAGTTTTTTTAACGCTGAGAATTCCAAGCCAAGACCACCTTGCTGAATGGGGCTTAACTTTTGAAACTGAGTGGGTCAGCCAAGGTCAGGGCTCCCAAATCACCGTCCTTGAGTGCCGAGAACTGCTGGAATGCCACCCTCCCGTTACTTGAGAGTGATAGCAGTCTCAGAGGAAATAAGTTAATTCCTTAGAAGGAGAGAAATGTTGGGTCGGATTTAGATTTGGGGGTGAAATTTGGGCAACACTGGCCTCTTGGGTAATAAATATCAATTAGTATATACTGACTAATGCAAAATTGAAGAGGCTTACTCATATTGTCCTCAACTTGGCAATCACGTGGGCTTTGGAGGGAAAACCTCTCTGCTCGATATTTTGAGTTTGGACTGGAGACTTATTTTTAACCAGGGGTGTCAAACTGGTCCATAAAAAAGCCAAGAGGCTGCAGTTCTTCAATCCAAACAAGCAAAAGCTCACTTGATACAACTAATGAATTAACTGATCTCAGTCTGCACTGTTGATTATTTGTATCAGGTGTGCTTCTGCTCAGGTGGGATGAAAACCTGCAGCTTCTCAGCCCTTTTATGGACCAGTTTCACACCATAGTTTTAAACCCTTGCTGATAGTGTTGCATGTTGTGTCTTAAAAAAAATTATTAAGGCTGCATTCAGACAGCAGGTCTTGATGCACAATTTGGATTTTTTGGATAAATGCAATTTTTTTGTGTGTACTTGTTCATATTACACATTTTGCAGGGCTCTGGCAGTGCTCCTCCCGTTCCACCTTGCGCAAAGGCGGAGATGGCGGTCCTGCTGCTAGGTTGTTGCCCTCCTACGGCCTGCTCCACATCTCCTGATGTACTGGCCTGTCTCCTGATAGCGCCAAAATGCTCTGGACACTATGCTGACAGACACAGCAAACCTTCTTGCCACAGCTCGCATTGATGTGCCATCCTGGATGAGCTGCACTACCTGAGCCACTTGTGTGGGTTGTAGAGTCTGTCTCATGCTACCGCTAGAGTAAAAGCACCACCAGCATTCAAAAGTGACCAAAACATCAGCCAGAAAGCATAGGAACTGAGAAGTGGTCTGTGGTCACCACCTGCAGAACCACTCCTTTATTCCGGGTGTGTTGCTAATTGCCAATAATTTCTACCTGTTGTCTATTCCATTTGCACAACAGCATGTGAAATTGATTGTCAATCAGTGTTGCTTCCTAAGTGGACAGTTTGATTTCACAGAAGCGTGACTGACTTGGACTTACAATGTGTTGCTTAAGTGTTCCCTTTATTTTTTTGAACATTGTATTTTGAGCATCACAGAAAAAGAGTCGATAAGCATGATATAACGAGTGAAGAGTGACAACTGACCTGCAGTAATGCTGGATGGAATGATGTTTAAGAAGATGAATGAATTTTCAAGCCCATCCATAAGGGCTGTTTCCGCCTTGGTGACATTTGGAACCACAGACTGGTTGGTAAATATCAGGTTTGTCTGAACTTGTATGGTATCCATCCGGGCAATGGGAAAAGCAAAAGGAAGCAGAACAAGCCTGTCCAGGGAAAGGTCACAAAAGGACAAAGGGGATGGAGGGGAGGAAGTGGTTTTGAGGGAGTGTCAAGAAGAGAGGATGGGGAAAAGAAAACAGAAAAGAAAGGCAGGTTGGTGACATTTCCATTAAACAATAGCCTTTCTGAAAATGCAAGTGAAAGCCCAGTAAAACCAACAATATCCCATTCCATCCTGCAGCTATGGCAGAAACCAATGACCATGGTGATAGCTAGAGCTGATCAAAGGAGGTTTTGCTCTTAGCTAAAACTTAAAACGATAGACCTGCGGAATATCAGAAGGAAAATCCTCCTGTACCCATGATTCAACTGCAAAATAAGAAGAGAAATGCATGTGCGATTATTATAACAATAAAGCGACAAAATACAGTTGCATATCATATTCAAGCAAGAAATTTCAGTAGACCAATAAAAACATACGCTGACATTGGTAGAAAAAAAAGAAAGAAAACTGCTGAATTTCTGTAGAAATTAAATAAGTCATTTTGCTTGATCTTTCAGATTAAGGCCAAAGTTTTTGTAACACTGGTTGGGATTTCTTTACAAACCCAATTCCGAAATAGTTGGGACAAAGTGTAATTGTGAATTAAATGAAAACACACTTTCAGAGACTTTCAAATCACACCAGCCTGAATCATATTCACAATAGAAAAGAGATAACATAGCAAATGTTAAAAACTGACAAATTTTACAATTTATCCAAAAATGAGCTCATTTCAAATTTGATGGCTGCTACAGGTCTCAAAAAAGTTGGAGCAGGGCCCTGTTTACCATAGTGTAGCATCCCCTCTTCTTTTTAATACAGAGCGGAGGCGTCTGGGCATTGAGGGGACAGGTTTCCTGAGTTTAGGCATTGGAATTTGATCCCACTCATGTTTAATACAGGCTTCCAGCTGCTGGAGAGTTTCGGGTCTCCTTTGACGGACTTTTCATTTAATTATGCTTCAAATGTCCTCAATCAGTGAAAGATCAGGACTGCTGGCAGGCCAGTTTAGCACATGGACTCTTTTACTACGAAGCCATGCTGTTGTATTAACCACAGTTTGTGGTTTTGCATTGTCTTGCTGAAATATACAAGGCCTTCCCTGGAATAGATGCCCTCTGGAGGGGAGCATATGTTGCTCTAAAACCTTTATATACCTTTCAGCATTCACGCTTCTTTTTAAAACATGCAAGTGTCCCACACCATATGCCCTATTGCATTCTCATACCATCAGAGATGCTGGCTTTTGAACTGAATGCTGAAAACAGGTGGGGTGGTCTTTCTCCTCTTTAGCCCGGAGGACACGACACTCATAATTTCCAACAAGAATGTCAAATTTGGACTTGTTTGCCCACAGGACACTTTGCAACTTTGCTACAGTCCATTTTAAGTGAGAACACGGCGGCGCTTCTGGATCATGCTCAACAATGACTTTCTTTTTGCATGATAGAGTTTTAACTGGTGTCTGTGGATGGCATAGCGGACTGTGTTTACAGACAGTGATTTCTTGAAGTATTCCTGGGCCAATTTAGTAATGTCAATGACAGAATCATGCCGGTGAGTGATGCAGTGGGGTCTGGGGGCCGAAAATCACGGGTATCCAGTAAAGATCTTCAGTCTTGTCCCTTACGCACAGAGATTTTTTCCAGTTTCTGAATCTTTTGATGATGCCATGCACTGTTGATGATGAGACCTTCGAAGCCTTTGCAATTTGACGTTGAGGAACATTGTTTTTAAAGTATTCCACAATTTTTTTACGCAAGCTTTCACAGGTTGGAGAGCCTCTGGCCATCTTTACTTCTGAGAGACTCAGCCTCTCTAAGACATCCCTTTTATAGCCAATCATGTTACACACCTGATGCCGATTAACTTAATTACTTGTTAAATGTTCTGTCATCTGATCTGTTCTTTCATTTCATCTCTTATATATCTCTTTTGCAGCCCTTTTTTGCCTGTGCCCCAACTTTTTTGAGATCTGTTGCAGCCAAAAAATTTGAAATATGCTCATTTTGTGGATAAAAATGTGAAATGTCTCAGTTTCAACATTTGAAATGTTATCAGTGTTCTATTGTAAATAACATATTGGCTCATGTGATCTGAAAGTCACTGCATTTTAATTTTATTCACAATTTTCACTTTGTCCCAACTATTTCAGAATTGAGGTTGTAATACAAATTCATGATTAGAAGTTTCCCCAAAGTAATGAAAGCATCACTGAAATATTGCTATCAAATATGGAAATACTGATTTTTCATGAACTACTGTATATTATGTTGTTTCAGATATTTTTTTCGATGTGTTTTACATCGTAACAATGTGCGTATTTTACAGAATGTATGGAACTCATCATGGACTATGCTACTTCCTTGCAGATTGGCAATTGCCTATAATTTTTGCATGTCCCATTAACCAGTAAAGACTGCTGAAATCTGATCCATTAAAATTCCAGGCAGTCTGTTTCTGAAGAAATCTGTCACGGGGAGGTGGAAAAAAAAACATCCCCTGGGTTCAGCCAAACAAGCAAAAAATGTCCCTCAAATAAGCAGAAAAGTTTTGATGAATTTTAATCGATATGCGATAAAACAAAGCAAAACAGATAGCTGACAGGAAATAGTGATGACGTTACTTCTGGTGAAGGTTGCCATTAAATGCAATTTGGGCGAACAGGCAATACAAGCACAGAAGATCCCTGCCAGCTGACCCATAAAAAAACCTATAGTAATGAAACGGTATAAAAGGGAAAAAAAAGCATCAACTTCATGCTGAGTGCTTCTTGTCAATATTGCAATTTCAAGGTGCACATTTGAAGGAAAGAAATAAGACGTGTACGTTGATCAGGTCAATATTATCTCCCTCGCAAGTGGTCCTGGTACTTAACAATTAAAACTCAGCAGTAAAACGGAATTCAACACAGGACCATCATCACTTTGATACTTCCACTTTGAAAAGAAAGGTTTGTTGCATGAATGGTTTCCACATGTGAGAAGTTAGTCTAAGAAGAAGCTGTCAATGAATTGTAATAAGACCATCATGCCCAAACAAACATAAATGTTGTGATTTAAAAAAAAAAAATAAAAATATATATAAACACACAGACAGGAGTCAAAAATGGAAGCTTACCTCTGTGGTGACATTGCGAGCCAGGGTCCTGAAGTCCACTGAGGTGGGGTCTAACAATGATGGTGTAAAACGTCCAACAATTCTAAAACTCAGAATTAGGACACCCTCATTCTCTGATGGTGGGTCCATTGAGGCCGTAGTAGCTGGAGCAGTGGCAACAGTAGGTGGAGCCGTGGCAACAGTAGGTGCAGCAGTGGCAACAGTAGGTGGAGCGGTGGCAACAGTAGATGGAGCTGTGGCAACAGAAGGAGGAGCAGTGGCAACAGTAGGCGGAGCAGTGGCAATAGTAGGAGGACCAGTGGCAAAAGTAGCTGGAGCAGTGGCAATAGTGGCTGGAGCAGTGGCAGGTAGTGCGGACGAAAGTGTTATTGTAGCTGAAACAGTTGTTGGAGCTGATGTAGTTTGAGCAAATCGTGTGGCTAGAACTGAAGTAGTTGGAGAGGCAGCTGTTGTTATTGGAGATAACGCATTAGTTGGGGCAGTTGTTGAAGCTGAAGCAGCAATTGGAGCTGCTGTTGCTGCTGGAGCTGAAGTTGTAGTAGTTGTTGTTGGAACTGACGTAGCTGTTCGGGTGGCTGTTGCTGTTTGAGGTGGAGTAATTGTTGGAGCAGCTGTTGTTGTGAGAACAGATGTAGTTGATGGGGCAGATGCCATTGTGGTAGCTGATGTTGTTGTTGGTGCAGGTGTTGCTGCAGAAGCTGTGGTGGTTTTTTGGGCAGCTGTTGTTGTTGGAACTGTTGTAGATGTCAGGGTAGGTGTTGTTGGAACTGGTGCAGTTGTCAGAGTGGCTGTTGTTGCAGCAGCTGTGGCTGTTGGAATTGAAGTAGTTTTTGGGCTGGCTGTTGCTGGAGCTGATGAAATAATTGGGGCAGATTTTGTTTGAGCTGGAGTAGTTTTTGGGGAAACTGCTGTTAGGTTTGATGTAGTTGGTGCAGCAGCTGTGGTTGTTGGAACTGGAGTAGTTGTTGGGGCACGTGTTGTCGTTGACACTAAAGTTGCTGGGGTAGCTGCTGTTCTCAGAGTTGTTGTAGTTGTTGGGGTGCCTGTTGTTGCTGGAACTGATGTAGTTATTTGGGCAGCTGTTGTTCTTGCAGGTGATGTAGACGTTGGGTTGGCTGTTGTTCTTGGAGCTGATGTAGTTGTGGTAGTAACTGTGGTTCTTGGAACTGTCATAGTTGTTGGGGTAGACGTTGTTGAAGCTGATGGAGTTGTTTGGGCAGCTGTTGTCGGAGTTAATGAAGTAGTTGGAGTGCTGTTTGTTGGAAATGATGTAGTTGTTTGGCTGGCTGTTGTTTGAAGTGGAATAGTTTTTGGGGCAGCTGTCGTTGTTGGAGCTGATGTAGATGTTGGTGCAGCTGTAGTAGTTGTTGGGGCAGTTGTTGTTTGAGCAAATGGGGTTGTTGGGGCAGCTGTTATTGAAGTTGCTGTAGTTGTTGGCACGGCAGTTGTTGCAATTGTTGTTGTTGTTGAAGCAGCTATTGTTGCTTCAACAGGAGTGGCTTTTGCAGCAGCTGTGGCTGTTGGAGCGGATGTTGTTGCTGGGCTGGCAGTTGTTCTTGGAGCTGATGCAGTGATTGAGGCTATTGTTGTTAGGACTGATCTAGTGATTAGGGTTGTTGTTTTTGTTTGAGCTGGAGTAGTTCTTGGGGCAGCTGTTGTAGTTAGAGGTGCTATAGTTGTCTCAGCAGCTGTTGTAGTACTTGGGGTGGCTATTGTTGATGGACCTAATATCGTTGTTGAGGTGGCTGTTGTTGTCAGAACTGTTGTAGTTGTTCGGGTGGCTGTTGTTAGTGTGGAAGTGATTGTTGTAGGAGCTTGAGTTGTTGAAATTGTAGTAATTGTTGGGACAGCTGTTGCTGGAGCTGATGTAGTTGTCTGGGCAAGTGCTGTTGGAGCTGATGTAGTTGTTGAAGCAGCTGTGGTTGTTGGAGCTGTAGTAGTTGTGGGTGTAGGTGGTGGTGCAGTTTTTGAAACGGAAGTTGTGTGAGGAGCAATTGTTGTTTCTGATATAGATGTTTGATTGGTTGTTGTTGTTAGAGTTAATGTATTTGTTGGATTGCCTGTTGTTTTTTGAACTGATGACGTTGTTTGGGTGGCTGTGTTTGTTTGTGGTGGATTGGTTGTTGGGGCAGATGTCAATGTTGGAACTGAGGTAGTTATAGGTGCAGCTGTTGTTGTTGTGGGGGCTGTTGTTGTTTGAGTTGATGTTGTAGTTGAAGTGCCTGTTGTTGGAACTGATGCAGTTGTTTGGGTGGCTGTTGTTTTTTGTGGTGGAGTAGTTGTTGGGGCAGTTGTCCTTGTTGGAACTGATGTAGTTGTTGGGGCAGCTCTAGTAGTTGTTGGGGCAGCTGTAGTTGTTCGAGCTGATGCAGTTGTTGGGGCGGCTGTTATTGAAGCTGTAGTAGTTGCAAGAGTGGCTGTTGTTATAACATGAGTGGTTGTTTCAGCAACTGCGGCTGTTGGAGCTTTTGTAATTGTTGGGCTCGTTTTTGTTGTTGGAGCTGATTTAGTTCTTGGGGCGGTTGTTGTTGCGACTGATGTAGCAATTGGGGTAGATGTTCTTGTTTCAACTGGAGTAGTTGTTGGGGCAGCTGTTGTTGGAGCGGAAGTGGTTGTTTGAACTTTTATTGTTGTTGGGGCAGCTTTTGTTGTTGAAGCTGTGGTGGTTGTTGGGGAGGCAGTTGTTATCGAAACTGATGTAGTTTTCGGGGCAGCTGTTGTTGGAGCAGCAGTGGTTGTTGCAGCAGCTATGGTTGTTTGAGCTCTAGCAGTTGGGCCAGCTGTTGTTGGAGCTGATGTTGTTGTTTCCGCACTTGTTGTTGGAACTGGTGTAGCTAATGGGGCATTTGTTGTTGTTTGAGCTGGAGTATTTGTTGGTGCAGCTGCTGTAGTTGTTGGCAGGGCTGTTTTTTGAGTTGGTGTTATAGTAAGTGTGCCTTTTGTTGTTGGAACTGATGCAGTTGTTTGGATGGCTGTTGATTTTTGTGGTGGAGCAGTTGTTGGGGCAGTTGTCGTTGTTGGACCTGATGTAAATGTTGGGGCGACTGTTGTTGTTGAGGATCTTGTAGTTGTTAGGGCAGCTGTTGTTGTTGCAACTGTTGTCTTTGACGAGAGGGCTGTTGTTGAAACAAGAGTGGATGTTACAGCTGCTGTGGCTGTTGGAGGTTTAGTAATTATTAGGCTGGCTGTGGTTGTTTGAGCTGATGTAGTTGTTGGGGCTCTTGTTGTTGGGACTGATGTTGTGATTCGGGTGGTTGTTGTTGTTTGAGCTTGAGTAGATGTTGGGGCAGCTATGGGCGGTGATATTGTTGTTGGGATGGCTGTTGTCGGAACCGTTGTAGTTGCTCGGGCAGCTGCTGTTGGTGCGGAAGTGGTTGTTGAAGAAGCTTTGGTTGTTGGAACTGTAGTTTTTTTTGGGATGGTTGTTGTTGGAGCAGAAGTGGCTGTTTGAGCTCTAGTATTTGTTGGGCCAACTGTTGTTGGAGCTGATGTAGTTGTTTTCATGGTTGTTGTTGGAGCTGATGTAGTTGTTGGGGCTGTTGTTATTTCAGATGGAATAGTTGTTTGGGCAACTGATGTTGTTGGACCTGATATAGCTGTTGGGGCAGAAGTGGTTATTTGAACTGTAGTAGTTGTTGGGGAGGCTGTTGTTGGAGCTGATGTAGTTGTTTCCGCGGTTTTTGTTGGAACTGATGTAGTTATTGGAACTGATGTAGTTGTCTGGGCGAGTGTTGCTAGAGCTGATGTAGTTGTTGCAGCAGCTGTGGTTGTTGGAGCTGTAGTAGTTGTTGGTGCAGGTGTTATTGAAACTGGAGTTTTTAGGGCAGTTGTTAGAACTGATGAAGTTGTTTGAGCAGCTATTGTAGTTGTTTCTGATATAGTTTTTGGATTGGTTGTTGTCAGAGTTGATGTAGTTGTTGGATTGCCTGTTGTTTTTTGAACTGATGTATTTGTTTGGGTGGCTGTGTTTGTTTGTGGTGGAGTTGTTGTTGGGGCAGAAGTTGTTATTGGAACTGTAGTAGTTGTTGGGGAGGCTATTGTTGTAGTTTTCGGGACAGCTGTTGTTGGAGCTGAAGTGGTTGTTCCAGCACCTGTGGTTGTTTGACCTCTTGTATTTTTTAGGCCGGCTGTTGTTGGAGCTGTCGTATTTCTTTCCACGGTTGTTGCTGGAACTGATGTAGTTATTTGGGCATTTGTTGTTGTTTGAGCTGGAGTAGTTGTTGGGACCACTGCTGTTGCTGGAGTTGATGTAATTGTCTGGACAAGTGTTTTTGTTGGAACTGATGTAATTTTCGGGGCAACTGTTGTTGGAGCAGAAGTAGCTGTTTGAGGTCTAGTATTTGTTGGGCCGGCTATTGTTGGACCTGACGTAGTTGTTTCCATGGTTGTTGTTGGAGCTGATGCAGTTGTTGGGGCTGTTGTTGTTTTTTGAGCTGGAGTAGTTGTTGGTGCAGCTGTTGTAGTTGTTGTGGGGGCTGTTGTTGTCTGAGTTGATGTTGTGGTTGGAGTGGCTGTTGTTTGAGGTGGAAATGTTTTTTGGGCAAGTGTTGTTGTTGGACCTGATAAAGTTGTTGTGGCAGCTGTTTTTGGAGCAGAAGTGGTTGTTGCAGCAGCAGTGGTTGTTTCAGCTCTTGTCGTTGTTAGGCCAGCTGTTGTTGGAGCTGACATAGTTGTTTCCATGATTGTTGTAACTAACATAGTTATTGGGGCATTTACTGTTGTATGAGCTGGAGTAGTTGTTGCTGCAGCTGTTGTTGCCTGAATTGATATTGTAGTTGGAGTGCCTGTTGTTGTTGGAGCTGATGTAGTTGTTTGGGTGGCTATCGTTGTTTGTGGTGGAGAAGTTGTTGGGGCAGTCTTTGTTAATGGCACTGATGTAGTTGTTGGCGCAGCTGTTGTTGTTTCAACTGTTGTCATTGTTAGGACGGCTTTTGTTGAAACAGGAGTGGTTGATGCAGCAGCTGTGGCTGTTGGAGCTTTAGTAATTGTTGGGCTGGCTGTTGTTGTTGGAGCTGATGTAGTTCTGCGGGTGGTTGTTGTTGAGACTGTTATCGCGATTGGAGCGGTTGTTGTTGTTTGAGCTGGAGTGGTTTCTGGGGCAGCTGTTGTTGGAGCTGATGTAGCTGTTCGGGCGGCTCTTGTTGGTGCAGAAGTGGTTGTTGTAGGCACTTTAGTTGTTGGAATGGTAGTTGTTGTTGGCGTGGTTGTTGTTGGAGCTGGTGCACTTGTTGGGGCAGTTGTTTTTTGAGGTGGAAAAGTTGTTTGGGCAACTGTTGTTGTTAGACCTGATATAGTTGTTGTGACAGTTGTTGTTGGAGCAGAAGTGGTTGTTGGAACTGTAGTAGTTGTTGGCGAAGCTGTTCCTTTTGGAACTGATGTAGTTTTCTGGGCAGCTGTTGTTGCACCTGAAGTTTTTGTTACAGCAGCTGTGGTTGTTTGAGCTCTAGAAAATGTTGGGCCGGCTGTTGTTGGAGCTGACCTAGTTGTTTCCATGGTTGTTGCTGGAGCTGATATAGTTGTCTGGGCAAGTGTTGTTGTTTGTGGGGGAGTAGTTGTTGGAGAAGTTGTCACTGTAACTGATGTAGTTGTTGGTGCAGCTCTCGTACTTGTTGGGGCAGCTGTAGGTATTTGAGCTGATGCGATTGTTGGTGCAGCTGTTTTTGTTGAAGCTGTTGTAATTGTTGGGGCAGCTGTTGTTGCAGCTGAAGTGGTTGTTGCGACAGCTGTGGTTGTTTGAGCTCTAGTTGTTGTTGGGCCAGCTGTTGTTGGAGCTGACATAGTTGTTTCAGCGGTTGTTTCTGGAACTGATGTAGTTATTTGGGCAATTGTTGTTGTTTGAGCTGGAGTCATTGTTGGGGCAGCTGTTGTTGCTGGAGCTGATGTAGTTGTCTGGGCTAGTGTTGTTGTTTGAACTGATGTAGTTTTCGGGGTAGATGTTGTTGCAGCTGAAGTGTTTGTTGCGACAGCTGTGGTTGTTTGAGCTCTAGTTGTTGTTGGGCCTGCTGTTGTTAGAGCTGACATAGTTGTTTTTGCAGTTTTTGCTGGAGCTGATGTAGTTAACTGGGCAAGTGTTGTTGTTTGAATTGATGTAGTTTTCGGGGCAGCTGTTGTTGGAGCAGAAGAAGTTGTTGCAGCAGCTGTGGTTGTTTGTGCTCTAGTATTTGTTGAGCTGGGTGTTATTGGAGCTGACATAGTTGTTTTCATGGTTGTTGTGGGAACTGATGTAATTAGTGGAGCGTTTGTTGTTGTTTGAGCTGTAGTTGTTGTTGCAGCTGCTGTAGTTGTTGGGGCAGCTGGATTTGTTCGAGCTGATGCGGTTGCTGGGGTGGCTGTTGTTGTTGCAACTGTTGTTGTTAGGGCGGCTGTTGTTGAAACAAGAGAGGTTGTTGCAGCCACTGTGGTTGTTTGAGTTCTAGTAGTTGTTGGGCCGGCTGTTGTTGGAGCTGATGTAGTTTCCGCGGTTTTTGTTGGAACTGATGTAGTTATTGGGGCATTTGTTGTTTGAGCTGGAGTAGTTGTTGGTGCAGCTGTTGTTGCTGGAGCTGATGTAGTTGCCTGGGCAACTGTTGTTGCTGGAACTGATGTAGTTTTACGGGCAGCTGTTGTTGGAGCAGAACTTGTTGTTGCAGCAGCTGAGGTTGTTTGAGCTCTAGTAGTTGTTGAGCCAGCTGTTGTTGGAGCTAACATAGTTTTTTCTATGGTTGTTGTTTGAACTGATGTAGTTATTGGAGCATTTCTTGTTGTCTGAGCTGGAGTAGTTGTTGGTGCAGGTGTCATTGAAACTGATGAAGTTGTTTGAGCAGCTGTTGCTGTTGTTTCTGATATAGATGTTGGATTAGTTGTTGTTGTCGAAGTTAATGTATTTGTTGTATTGTCTGTTGTTTTTCGAACTGATAAAGTTGATTGGGTGGCTGTGTTCGTTTGTGGTGGATTGGTTGTTGGGGCAGATGTCAATGTTAGAACTGATGTAATTATTGGGGCATTTGTTGTTGCTTGAGCTGGAGTAGTTGTCAGGGCAGCTGT
Organism: Gymnothorax reevesii; assembly: GCA_029721435.1. Lineage (NCBI taxonomy): Eukaryota > Metazoa > Chordata > Actinopteri > Anguilliformes > Muraenidae > Gymnothorax > Gymnothorax reevesii. The sequence goes on along the minus strand of CM056574.1, from coordinate 20,878,058 downwards.
TGTTGCTGGAGCTGATGTAGTTATCTTAGCAAGTGTTGTTGTTTGAACTGATGTCGTTTTCGAGGCAGCTGTTGTTGGAGCAGAAGTGGTTGTTGCAGCAGCTGTGGTTGTTTGTGCTCTAGTATTTGTTGAGCTGGCTGTTGTTGGAGCTGATGTAGTTGTTGTCATGGTTGTTGTTGGAACTGATGTAGTTAGTGGAGCGTTTGTTATTGTTTGAGCTGTAGCTGATGGTGTAGCTGCAGTAGTTGTTGGGGCAGCTGTAGTTGTTTGAGCTGATGCGGTTGTTGGGGCGGCTGTTGTTGCAACTGTTGTTGTTTTGGCGGCTGTTGTTAAAACAGGAGAGGTTGTTGCAGCAACTGTGGCAGTTGGAGTTTTAGAAATTGTTGGGCTGGCTGTTGTTGGAGCTGATATAGTTGTTGGGGCGCTTGTTGTTGGGACGGATGTAGTGATTCGGGCGGTTGTTGTTTGAGCTGCAGCATTTGTCGGGGCACTTATTGTTGGAGTTATTGTTGTTGGTATGGCTGTTGTGGGAACTATTGTATTTGTTCGGGTGGCTGTTGTTGGTGCGGAAGTGGTTGTTGTAGGAGCTTTGGTTGTTGGAAATGTAGTTGTTGGGGTGGTCGTTGTTGAAGGAGCTGATATAGTTGTTGTGTCAGTTGCTGTTTGAGGTGGAATAGTTGTTTGAGCAACAGATGTTGTTGGAACTGATATAGTTCTTGGGGCAGCTGTTGTTGGAGCAGAAGTAGTTAATGGAACTTCGATAGTTGCTGGAGGGGCTGTTGTTGTTGGAACTGATGTAGTTTTTGGGGCAGGTGTTGTAGGAGCTGAAGTGTTTGTTGCAGCAGGTGTGGTTGTTTGTGCTCTACTAGTTTTTAGGCTTGCTGCTGTTGGAGCTGACGTAGTTGTCTCTGCGGTTGTTTCTGTAACTGATGTAGTTATTTGTGCATTTGTTGTTTGATCTGGAGTAGTTGGGGCAGCTGTTCTTGCTGTAGCTGATATAGTTGTCTGGGCAAGTGTTGTTGTTAAAACGGATGTAGTTCTTAGGGCAGCTGTTATTGAAGCTGAAGTGAATGTTGTAGCAGCTGTGTTTGTTTGAGTTCTAGTAGTTGTTGGGCCGGTTGTTGTTGGAGCTGATGTAGTTGTTTCCGCGGTTTTTGTTGGAACTGATGTAGCTATTGGGGCATTTGTTGTTGTTTGAGCTGGAGTAGTTGTCAGGGCAGCTGTTGTTGCTGGAGCTGATGTAGTTGTCAGGGCAAGTGTTGTTGTTGGAACTGATGTAGTTTTTGGGGCAGCTGTTGTTGGAGCCGAAGTGATTGTTTCAGCAGCTGTGGTTGTTTGTGCTCTAGTATTTGTTGAGCTGGCTGTTGTTGGAGCTGACCTAGTTGTTTTCATGGTTGTTGTTGGAATTGATGTAGTTAGTGGAGTGTTTGTTGTTGTTTTTTGTGTTGGAGTAGTTGTTGGTGCAGCTGCTGTAGTTGTTGTTGGTGCTGTTGTTGTCTGAGTTGATGTTGTATTTGGAGTGCCTGTTGTTGTAGGAACTGATGCAGTTGTTTGGGTGGCTGTTTTTGTTTGTGGTGGAATAGTTGTTTGGGCAGTCATCCTTGTTGGAAATGATGTAGTTGTTGGTGCAGCTCTAGTAGTTCTTTTGGCAGCTGTGGTTGTTGGAGCTGATGCTGTTGTTGGGGCGGCTGTTGTTGCTGCAGCTGTTGTCATTGTTGGGGTGGCCATTGTTGAAACAGGAGAGGTTGTTGCAGCAGCTGTGGCTTTCGGAGTGTTAGTAATTGTTGCGCCGGCTGTTGTTGGAGCTGACATAGTTATTTCCATGGTTGTTGTTTGTAATGATGTAGCTATTGGGGCGTTTGTTGTTGATTGAGTTGGAGCAGTTGTCAGTGCAGCTGTTGTAGATGTTTTGAGGGCTGTCTGAGTTGATGTTGTAGTTGGAATGCCTGTTGTTGTTGGAACTGATGAAGTTGTCGATGCAGCTCTAGTAGTTGTTGGGGCAGCTGTAGTTGTTCGAGCTGATGCGGTTGTTTGGGCCGCTGTTGTTGTTGCAACTGTTGGTGTTGGGGCGGCTATTGTTGACACAGGAGAGGTTGTTGCAGCAGCTGTGGCTGTTGGAGTTTTAGAAATTGTTGGGCCGGCTGTTGTTGTTGGAGCTGATGTAGTTGTCGGGGCTCTTGTTGTTGGGACTGATGTAGTGATTTGGGTGGTTGTTGTTGTTTGAGCTGCAGCATTTGTCGGGGCAGCTATTGTTGGAGCTGATGTTGTTGGTATGGCTGTTGTCGGAACTGTTGTATTTGTTCGGGGGGCTGTTGATGGTGCGGAAGTGGTTGTTGTAGGAGCTTTGGTTGTTGGAAATGTTGTTGTCGAAGGAGCTGATATAGTTGTTGTGTCAGTTGTTATTTGAGGTGGACTAGTTGTTTGAGCAACTGATGTTGTTGGACCTGATATAGTTGTTAGGGCAGCTGTTGTGGATGTTGGGAGGGCTGTCTGAGTTGATGCTGTAGTTGGAGTGCCTGTAGTTGTTGGAACTGATGTAGTTGTCGGTGCAGCTCTAGAAGTTGTTGAGGCAGCTGTAGTTGTTTGAGATGATGCGGTTGTTGTTGCAACTGTTGTTGTTGGGGCGGCTGTTGTTGAAACAGGAGAGGTTGTTGCAGCAGCTGTGGCAGTTGGAGTTTTAGAAATTGTTGGGCTGGCTGTTGTTGGACCTGATGTAGTTGTTGGGGCGCTTGTTGTTGGGACGGATGTAGTGATTCGGGCGGTTGTTGTTTGAGCTGCAGCATTTGTCGGGGCACTTATTGTTGGAGTTATTGTTGTTGGTATGGCTGTTGTGGGAACTATTGTATTTGTTCGGGTGGCTGTTGTTGGTGCGGAAGTGGTTGTTGTAGGAGCTTTGATTGTTGGAAATGTAGTTGTTGGGGTGGTCGTTGTTGAAGGAGCTGATATAGTTGTTGTGTCAGTTGCTGTTTGAGGTGGAATAGTTGTTTGAGCAACAGATGTTGTTGGACCTGATATAGTTCTTGGGGCAGCTGTTGTTGGAGCAGAAGTAGTTAATGGAACTTCGATAGTTGCTGGAGGGGCTGTTGTTGTTGGAACTGATGTAGTTTTCGGGGCAGGTGTTGTAGGAGCTGAAGTGTTTGTTGCAGCAGGTGTGGTTGTTTGTGCTCTACTAGTTTTTAGGCTTGCTGCTGTTGGAGCTGACGTAGTTGTCTCTGCGGTTGTTGCTGTAACTGATGTAGTTATTTGTGCATTTGTTGTTTGATCTGGAGTAGTTGGGGCAGCTGTTCTTGCTGTAGCTGATATAGTTGTCTGGGCAAGTGTTGTTGTTAAAACTGATGTAGTTCTTAGGGCAGCTGTTATTGAAGCTGAAGTGAATGTTGTAGCAGCTGTGTTTGTTTGAGTTCTAGTAGTTGTTGGGCCGGTTGTTGTTGGAGCTGATGTAGTTGTTTCCGCGGTTTTTGTTGGAACTGATGTAGCTATTGGGGCATTTGTTGTTGTTTGAGCTGGAGTAGTTGTCAGGGCAGCTGTTGTTGCTGGAGCTGATGTAGTTGTCAGGGCAAGTGTTGTTGTTGGAACTGATGTGGTTTTTGGGGCAGCTGTTGTTGGAGCAGAAGTCATTGTTTCAGCAGCTGTGGTTGTTTGTGCTCTAGTATTTGTTGAGCTGGCTGTTGTTGGAGCTGACCTAGTTGTTTTCATGATTGTTGTTGGAATTGATGTAGTTAGTGGAGTGTTTGTTGTTGTTTTTTGAGTTGGAGTAGTTGTTGGTGCAGCTGCTGTAGTTGTTGTTGGTGCTGTTGTTGTCTGAGTTGATGTTGTATTTGGAGTGCCTGCTGTTGTAGGAACTGATGCAGTTGTTTGGGTGGCTGTTTTTGTTTGTGGTGGAATAGTTGTTTGGGCAGTCATCCTTGTTGGAAATGATGTAGTTGTTGGTGCAGCTCTAGTAGTTCTTTTGGCAGCTGTGGTTGTTGGAGCTGATGCTGTTGTTGGGGCGGCTGTTGTTGCTGCAGCTGTTGTCATTGTTGGGGTGGCCATTGTTGAAACAGGAGAGGTTGTTGCAGCAGCTGTGGCTTTCGGAGTTTTAGTAATTGTTGCGCCGGCTGTTGTTGGAGCTGACATAGTTATTTCCATGGTTGTTGTTTGTAATGATGTAGCTATTGGGGCGTTTGTTGTTGATTGAGTTGGAGCAGTTGTCAGTGCAGCTGTTGTAGATGTTTTGAGGGCTGTCTGAGTTGATGTTGTAGTTGGAATGCCTGTTGTTGTTGGAACTGATGTAGTTGTCGATGCAGCTCTAGTAGTTGTTGGGGCAGCTGTAGTTGTTCGAGCTGATGCGGTTGTTTGGGCCGCTGTTGTTGTTGCAACTGTTGGTGTTGGGGCGGCTGTTGTTGACACAGGAGAGGTTGTTGCAGCAGCTGTGGCTGTTTGAGTTTTAGAAATTGTTGGGCTGGCTGTTGTTGTTGGAGCTGATGTAGTTGTCGGGGCGCTTGTTGTTGGAACTGATGTAGTGATTCGGGTGGTTGTTGTTGTTTGAGCCGCAGCATTTGTCAGGGCAGCTACTGGTGGAGCTGATGTTGTTGGTATGGCTGTTGTGGGAACTATTGTATTTGTTCGACCGGCTGTTGTTGGTGTGGAAGTGGTTGTTGTAGGAGCTTTGGTTGTTGGAAATGTAGTTGTTGGGGTGGTTGTTTTTAAAGGAGCTGATATAGTTGTTGTGTCAGTTGTTGTTTGAGGTGGACTAGTTGTTTGAGCAACTGATGTTGTTGGACCTGATATAGTTGTTAGGGCAGCTGTTGTGGATGTTGGGAGGGCTGTCTGAGTTGATGCTGTAGTTGGAGTGCCTGTAGTTGTTGGAACTGATGTAGTTGTCGGTGCAGCTCTAGAAGTTGTTGAGGCAGCTGTAGTTGTTTGAGATGATGCGGTTGTTGGGGCGGCTGTTGTTGTTGCAACTGTTGTTGTTGGGGCGGCTGTTGTTGAAACAGGAGAGGTTGTTGCAGCAGCTGTGGCAGTTGGAGTTTTAGAAATTGTTGGGCTGGCTGTTGTTGGAGCTGATGTAGTTGTTGGGGCGCTTGTTGTTGGGACGGATGTAGTGATTCGGGCGGTTGTTGTTTGACCTGCAGCATTTGTCGGGGCACTTATTGTTGGAGTTATTGTTGTTGGTATGGCTGTTTTGGGAACTATTGTATTTGTTCGGGTGGCTGTTGTTGGTGCAGAAGTGGTTGTTGTAGGAGCTTTGGTTGTTGGAAATGTAGTTGTTGGGGTGGTCGTTGTTGAAGGAGCTGATATAGTTGTTGTGTCAGTTGCTGTTTGAGGTGGAATAGTTGTTTGAGCAACAGATGTTGTTGGACCTGATATAGTTCTTGGGGCAGCTGTTGTTGGAGCAGAAGTAGTTAATGGAACTTCGATAGTTGCTGGAGGGGCTGTTGTTGTTGGAACTGATGTAGTTTTCGGGGCAGGTGTTGTAGGAGCTGAAGTGTTTGTTGCAGCAGGTGTGGTTGTTTGTGCTCTACTAGTTTTTAGGCTTGCTGCTGTTGGAGCTGACGTAGTTGTCTCTGCGGTTGTTGCTGTAACTGATGTAGTTATTTGTGCATTTGTTGTTTGATCTGGAGTAGTTGGGGCAGCTGTTCTTGCTGTAGCTGATATAGTTGTCTGGGCAAGTGTTGTTGTTAAAACTGATGTAGTTCTTAGGGCAGCTGTTATTGAAGCTGAAGTTAATGTTGTAGCAGCTGTGTTTGTTTGAGTTCTAGTAGTTGTTGGGCCGGTTGTTGTTGGAGCTGATGTAGTTGTTTCCGCGGTTTTTGTTGGAACTGATGTAGCTATTGGGGCATTTGTTGTTGTTTGAGCTGGAGTAGTTGTCAGGGCAGCTGTTGTTGCTGGAGCTGATGTAGTTGTCAGGGCAAGTGTTGTTGTTGGAACTGATGTGGTTTTTGGGGCAGCTGTTGTTGGAGCAGAAGTCATTGTTTCAGCAGCTGTGGTTGTTTGTGCTCTAGTATTTGTTGAGCTGGCTGTTGTTGGAGCTGACCTAGTTGTTTTCATGATTGTTGTTGGAATTGATGTAGTTAGTGGAGTGTTTGTTGTTGTTTTTTGAGTTGGAGTAGTTGTTGGTGCAGCTGCTGTAGTTGTTGTTGGTGCTGTTGTTGTCTGAGTTGATGTTGTATTTGGAGTGCCTGCTGTTGTAGGAACTGATGCAGTTGTTTGGGTGGCTGTTTTTTTTTGTGGTGGAATAGTTGTTTGGGCAGTCATCCTTGTTGGAAATGATGTAGTTGTTGGTGCAGCTCTAGTAGTTCTTTTGGCAGCTGTGGTTGTTGGAGCTGATGCTGTTGTTGGGGCGGCTGTTGTTGCTGCAGCTGTTGTCATTGTTGGGGTGGCCATTGTTGAAACAGGAGAGGTTGTTGCAGCAGCTGTGGCTTTCGGAGTTTTAGTAATTGTTGCGCCGGCTGTTGTTGGAGCTGACATAGTTATTTCCATGGTTGTTGTTTGTAATGATGTAGCTATTGGGGTGTTTGTTGTTGATTGAGTTGGAGCAGTTGTCAGTGCAGCTGTTGTAGATGTTTTGAGGGCTGTCTGAGTTGATGTTGTAGTTGGAATGCCTGTTGTTGTTGGAACTGATGTAGTTGTCGATGCAGCTCTAGTAGTTGTTGGGGCAGCTGTAGTTGTTCGAGCTGATGCGGTTGTTTGGGCCGCTGTTGTTGTTGCAACTGTTGGTGTTGGGGCGGCTGTTGTTGACACAGGAGAGGTTGTTGCAGCAGCTGTGGCTGTTTGAGTTTTAGAAATTGTTGGGCTGGCTGTTGTTGTTGGAGCTGATGTAGTTGTCGGGGCGCTTGTTGTTGGAACTGATGTAGTGATTCGGGTGGTTGTTGTTGTTTGAGCCGCAGCATTTGTCAGGGCAGCTACTGGTGGAGCTGATGTTGTTGGTATGGCTGTTGTGGGAACTATTGTATTTGTTCGACCGGCTGTTGTTGGTGTGGAAGTGGTTGTTGTAGGAGCTTTGGTTGTTGGAAATGTAGTTGTTGGGGTGGTTGTTTTTAAAGGAGCTGATATAGTTGTTGTGTCAGTTGTTGTTTGAGGTGGACTAGTTGTTTGAGCAACTGATGTTGTTGGACCTGATATAGTTGTTAGGGCAGCTGTTGTGGATGTTGGGAGGGCTGTCTGAGTTGATGCTGTTGTTGGAGTGCCTGTAGTTGTTGGAACTGATGTAGTTGTCGGTGCAGCTCTAGAAGTTGTTGAGGCAGCTGTAGTTGTTTGAGATGATGCGGTTGTTGGGGCGGCTGTTGTTGTTGCAACTGTTGTTGTTGGGGCGGCTGTTGTTGAAACAGGAGAGGTTGTTGCAGCAGCTGTGGCAGTTGGAGTTTTAGAAATTGTTGGGCTGGCTGTTGTTGGAGCTGATGTAGTTGTTGGGGCGCTTGTTGTTGGGACGGATGTAGTGATTCGGGCGGTTGTTGTTTGAGCTGCAGCATTTGTCGGGGCACTTATTGTTGGAGTTATTGTTGTTGGTATGGCTGTTGTGGGAACTATTGTATTTGTTCGGGTGGCTGTTGTTGGTGCGGAAGTGGTTGTTGTAGGAGCTTTGGTTGTTGGAAATGTAGTTGTTGGGGTGGTCGTTGTTGAAGGAGCTGATATAGTTGTTGTGTCAGTTGCTGTTTGAGGTGGAATAGTTGTTTGAGCAACAGATGTTGTTGGACCTGATATAGTTCTTGGGGCAGCTGTTGTTGGAGCAGAAGTAGTTAATGGAACTTCGATAGTTGCTGGAAGGGCTGTTGTTGTTGGAACTGATGTAGTTTTCGGGGCAGGTGTTGTAGGAGCTGAAGTGTTTGTTGCAGCAGGTGTGGTTGTTTGTGCTCTACTAGTTTTTAGGCTTGCTGCTGTTGGAGCTGACGTAGTTGTCTCTGCGGTTGTTGCTGTAACTGATGTAGTTATTTGTGCATTTGTTGTTTGATCTGGAGTAGTTGGGGCAGCTGTTCTTGCTGTAGCTGATATAGTTGTCTGGGCAAGTGTTGTTGTTAAAACTGATGTAGTTCTTAGGGCAGCTGTTATTGAAGCTGAAGTGAATGTTGTAGCAGCTGTGTTTGTTTGAGTTCTAGTAGTTGTTAGGCCAGTTGTTGTTGGAGCTGATGTAGTTGTTTCCGCGGTTTTTGTTGGAACTGATGTAGCTATTGGGGCATTTGTTGTTGTTTGAGCTGGAGTAGTTGTCAGGGCAGCTGTTGTTGCTGGAGCTGATGTAGTTGTCAGGGCAAGTGTTGTTGTTGGAACTGATGTAGTTTTTGGGGCAGCTGTTGTTGGAGCAGAAGTGATTGTTTCAGCAGCTGTGGTTGTTTGTGCTCTAGTATTTGTTGAGCTGGCTGTTGTTGGAGCTGACCTAGTTGTTTTCATGGTTGTTGTTGGAATTGATGTAGTTAGTGGAGTGTTTGTTGTTGTTTTTTGAGTTGGAGTAGTTGTTGGTGCAGCTGCTGTAGTTGTTGTTGGTGCTGTTGTTGTCTGAGTTGATGTTGTATTTGGAGTGCCTGTTGTTGTAGGAACTGATGCAGTTGTTTGGGTGGCTGTTTTTGTTTGTGGTGGAATAGTTGTTTGGGCAGTCATCCTTGTTGGAAATGATGTAGTTGTTGGTGCAGCTCTAGTAGTTCTTTTGGCAGCTGTGGTTGTTGGAGCTGATGCTGTTGTTGGGGCGGCTGTTGTTGCTGCAGCTGTTGTCATTGTTGGGGTGGCCATTGTTGAAACAGGAGAGGTTGTTGCAGCAGCTGTGGCTTTCGGAGTGTTAGTAATTGTTGCGCCGGCTGTTGTTGGAGCTGACATAGTTATTTCCATGGTTGTTGTTTGTAATGATGTAGCTATTGGGGCGTTTGTTGTTGATTGAGTTGGAGCAGTTGTCAGTGCAGCTGTTGTAGATGTTTTGAGGGCTGTCTGAGTTGATGTTGTAGTTGGAATGCCTGTTGTTGTTGGAACTGATGTAGTTGTCGATGCAGCTCTAGTAGTTGTTGGGGCAGCTGTAGTTGTTCGAGCTGATGCGGTTGTTTGGGCCGCTGTTGTTGTTGCAACTGTTGGTGTTGGGGCGGCTATTGTTGACACAGGAGAGGTTGTTGCAGCAGCTGTGGCTGTTTGAGTTTTAGAAATTGTTGGGCTGGCTGTTGTTGCTGGAGCTGATGTAGTTGTCGGGGCGCTTGTTGTTGGAACTGATGTAGTGATTCGGGTGGTTGTTGTTGTTTGAGCCGCAGCATTTGTCAGGGCAGCTACTGGTGGAGCTGATGTTGTTGGTATGGCTGTTGTGGGAACTATTGTATTTGTTCGACCGGCTGTTGTTGGTGTGGAAGTGGTTGTTGTAGGAGCTTTGGTTGTTGGAAATGTAGTTGTTGGGGTGGTTGTTTTTAAAGGAGCTGATATAGTTGTTGTGTCAGTTGTTGTTTGAGGTGGACTAGTTGTTTGAGCAACTGATGTTGTTGGACCTGATATAGTTGTTAGGGCAGCTGTTGTGGATGTTGGGAGGGCTGTCTGAGTTGATGCTGTAGTTGGAGTGCCTGTAGTTGTTGGAACTGATGTAGTTGTCGGTGCAGCTCTAGAAGTTGTTGAGGCAGCTGTAGTTGTTTGAGATGATGCGGTTGTTGGGGCGGCTGTTGTTGTTGCAACTGTTGTTGTTGGGGCGGCTGTTGTTGAAACAGGAGAGGTTGTTGCAGCAGCTGTGGCAGTTGGAGTTTTAGAAATTGTTGGGCTGGCTGTTGTTGGAGCTGATGTAGTTGTTGGGGCGCTTGTTGTTGGGACGGATGTAGTGATTCGGGCGGTTGTTGTTTGAGCTGCAGCATTTGTCGGGGCACTTATTGTTGGAGTTATTGTTGTTGGTATGGCTGTTGTGGGAACTATTGTATTTGTTCGGGTGGCTGTTGTTGGTGCGGAAGTGGTTGTTGTAGGAGCTTTGGTTGTTGGAAATGTAGTTGTTGGGGTGGTCGTTGTTGAAGGAGCTGATATAGTTGTTGTGTCAGTTGCTGTTTGAGGTGGAATAGTTGTTTGAGCAACAGATGTTGTTGGACCTGATATAGTTCTTGGGGCAGCTGTTGTTGGAGCAGAAGTAGTTAATGGAACTTCGATAGTTGCTGGAGGGGCTGTTGTTGTTGGAACTGATGTAGTTTTCGGGGCAGGTGTTGTAGGAGCTGAAGTGTTTGTTGCAGCAGGTGTGGTTGTTTGTGCTCTACTAGTTTTTAGGCTTGCTGCTGTTGGAGCTGACGTAGTTGTCTCTGCGGTTGTTGCTGTAACTGATGTAGTTATTTGTGCATTTGTTGTTTGATCTGGAGTAGTTGGGGCAGCTGTTCTTGCTGTAGCTGATATAGTTGTCTGGGCAAGTGTTGTTGTTAAAACTGATGTAGTTCTTAGGGCAGCTGTTATTGAAGCTGAAGTTAATGTTGTAGCAGCTGTGTTTGTTTGAGTTCTAGTAGTTGTTGGGCCGGTTGTTGTTGCTGCTGTCGTAGTTGTTATGGGGGCTGTTGTTGTCTGAATTGATGTTGTAGTTGAAGTGCCTGTTGTTGTTGGAACTGATTCAGTTTGGGTGGCTGTTGTTGTTTGTGTTGGAGTTGTTGTTGAGGCAGTTGTCATTGTTGGAAATGTTGTAGTTGTTGGTGCAGCTCTAGTAGTTGTTGGGGCAGCTGTAGTGGTTCGAGCTGAAGTGGTTGTTGGGGCGGCTGCTGTTGTTGCAACTTTTGTCCTTATTGGGGTGGCTGTTGTTGAAACAGGAGTGGTTGTTGCAGCTGTGGCTGTTGGAGCTTTGGTAATTGTTGGTCTGGCTGTTGTTGTTGGAGCTGATGCAGTTGTTGGGGCGCTTGTTTTTGGGACTGCTGTAGTGATTTGGGCAGTTGTTGTTTGAGCTGCAGTAGTTGTTGGGGCTGCTGTTGTTGGTGTGGAAGTGGTTGTTGTAACAGCTTTAGTTTTTGGAAGTGTGGTAGTTGGGGCGGATGTTTTTTGAGGTGGAAAAGTTGTTTGGGCAACTGTTGTTGTTAAACCTGATATAGTTGTTGTGGCAGCTTTTGTTGGAGCAGAAGTGGTTGTTGAAACTGTAGTAGTTGTTGGGGAAGCTGTTTCTTTTGGAACTGATGCAGTTTTCTGGGCAGCTGTTGTTGCACCTGAAGTGTTTGTTTCAGTAGCTGTGGTTGTTTGAGCTCTAATAGTTGCTGGGTCGGCTGTTGTTGCAGCTGACCTAGTTGTTTCCATTGTTTGAACTGATGTAGTTGTTTTAGTAGTTGTTGTTTGTAGGGGAGTAGTAGTTGGGGCAGTTGTCGTTGTAACTGATGTAGTTGTTGAGGCAGCTCTCGTACTTGTTGGGGCAGCTGTAGGTGTTTGAGCTGATGCGATTGTTGGGGCGGCTGTTTTTGTTGAAGCTGTTGTAATTGTAGGGGCAGCTGTTGTTGTAGCTGAGGTGGTTGTTGCAGCAGCTGTGGTTGTTTGAGCCCTGGTAGTTGTTGGGCCGGCTGTTTTTGGAGCTGACGTAGTTGTTTCTTTTGGAGCTGACGTAGTTGTTTCAGCGGTTGTTTCTGGAACTGATGTAGTTATTTGGGCATTTGTTGTTGTTTGAGCTGGAGTCGTTGTTGGGGCAGCTGTTGTTGCTGGAGCTGATGTAGTTGTCTGGGGAAGGGTTGTTGTTTGAACTGATGTAGTTGTTTTAGTGGTTGTTGTTTGTGGAGGAGTAGTTGTTGGGGCAGTTGTCGATGTTACTGATGTAGTTGTTGGTGCAGCTCTCGTGCTTGTTGGGGCAGCTGTAGGTGTTTGAGCTGATGCGATTTTTGGGGCGGCTGTTTTTGTTGCAGCTGTTGTAATTTTTGGGGCAGCTGTTGTTGCAGCTGAAGTGGTTGTTTGAGCTCTAGTAGTTGTTTGGCCAGCTGTTATCGGAGCAAAAGTGGTTGTTGGAATTGTAGTAGTTTTCAGTGCAACTGTTGTTGGAGCAGAAGTGGTTGTTGCTGCTGCGGTGGATGTTGAAGCAGCTCTGGTTGTTTGAGCTCTAGTACTTGTTGGGCCAGCTGTTGTTGGAGCTGACGTAGTTGTTTCCATGGTTATTTTTGGAACTGATGTTGCTATTGGGGTGTTTGTTGTAGTTTGAGCCTGAGTAGTTGGTTGGACAGCTGTTGTTGTTGGAGCTGATGTAGTTGTCTGGGAAAGTATTGTTGTTGTTGGAGCTAATGTAATTTTTGGGGCAGATGTTATTGTTGAAACTGATAGAGTTGTTGGGGCAGCTGCTGTTATCAGAGTTTTTGGGCTGGCTGTTGTTGTTGGGACTGATGGAGTTGCTTGAGCAGCTTTTGTTGTTGCTGATGTAGATGCTTGGGTGGCTGTTGTCAGAGTTGATGTTGTTGTGGGAGTGCCTGTTGTTGGAACTGATGTAGTTGTTTGGATGGTTGTTATTTCTGCTGCAGTAGTTGTTTGGGCAGTTGTTGGTGATGATGTAGTTGATTTGGCAGCTGTTGTTATTGGAGTTGAAGTGGTTATTGTTAAAGCTGTTGTTGTTGGAAATCTAGTAGTTGGTGGGGCAGTTGTCGTTGTTGGAGCTGTCATAGTTGTTAAGGCAGCTGTTGTTGGAATTGATGTAGTTGTCGAGGTAGCTGTTGTTGTCAGAGTTGTTGTAGTTGTTGGGATGTCTGTTGCTGTTGGAACTGATGTAGTTGTTTGGGCAGATATTGTCAGAGTTGATGTAGTTGTTTTTTCACCAATTGTTGGTGCTGATGTATTTGTCTGGGTAGCTGTTGTTGTTGGAGCTGTTGTACTAGTTAAGGCAGCTGTTGCTGTTTGAGCTGGAGTAGTTGTAGCAGCAGCTGCGGAATCTGTTGTTGGTGCAGTCAAAGTACTTGTACCAGCAGTTATTGTTGTTGGAGCTGATACTTTTTTTGGGCCAGCTGTTGTTGTTCCAGATAAAGTAGTTGTTGGGGTAGCTGTGGTTGTTGGGACTGATGCAGTTGTGATGGTAGCTGTAGTTGGATTGAGAGTTATATGGGTAGTTTTTTTCTGGTTGTAGTTGATGTAGTTTGTAGCACAACTATATTTGTTCATGATTATAAGATACATTTCCTTCAGTGAAAACTGATTGAAATACTGCATAGCAATACTATAAATGCAGTCATACTTCAATCAAGTATGCTAATTTATTATCTTTGCAGTTGAATGGAGTTCTATGTCATTACTTAAAGTGGGTAATAAATCTCTCACAGAGATATTTTGCAAAGACAGAGAAAGCCCTGCAGCAGACAATGATTGTATTAGCATCTCTGAAAAACAGTGAGAAGTGGATGGGGACAATATTTTTTGATGTCATACAAATTGCAATTACTCACTATTTAGCTCAAACAGAGTGCTTGGCACATCTCACAACCTTGTAAGTAGGATTATGCTTTCAGGATCTTGTACACTGTGTGGGCAAGCGTATGTGAACACTCCTTTGTCTAGGTGTGTAACTCATTGTACGCGCAAGGCCTTATGGTTACATTGATGAAAATACATGATACAATAAAAACATTCCAGATTAATTTGTGCCTCGTAGACTTTCCCAAAAACCCCCTGGTCCTCGTGCTTTGTCAAGATTGGAGTAACTTGACTGGTCCGCACAGAGCCCCTATCTGAACCCTGTCAAACACTATCGGAATCAGCTAGACCGTGGACATTGAAGCAATTTTCTCGCAATTCTGAAATTCTGTTGGAATGCTGGCTTAGGATAGCAGAGATTGTTATCGCTGCAAGGGGCAGACTCTCTCCATAATACTCAGCAAATCTGAACGTGAAGTTAGATGAGCAGGCATCCACATACTTTTGGCAATATACCGCTTATTCACTTTTTGAAATAATAATCAATAATTCTACAGTATTTTAGCAAAATTTCTGAGATTACCAAAAATGTAGCTGTTGCCTAATCCAAATCATATGCTATCAAAGAAGTAGCAGGTGTTACACTGACATTGAGAGCTGGAGTTGAGAACAGATACATTTGGATGATGACAAATATATGAATTTGGACGGGTCAGTTTATTTAACTGCGCTATTCATCTAAAACGGTCAAAACTGAGTTACAAAAGGGCCAAAAAAGGAAGGAAAACACCACACCTGAAACCACAATCGTAAGTTCATGAGGAAAAACTCAATGTCTTTATCTGTCCTCATGCAACAGCTGTGTGCCATTTGTTCGCATTTTACTATCTCCTGCATTCCTGATTAATGAATTGTTTGTATTTTCAGGTTGGGTAGCTAGTTTCTTGTGCTTTAGGATGCTGGCACTCAGGATATTCGATGATCTGATTAAAATGCCCTTACCAATTAAGCACAGCAGTGCAGCTCTCAGCTTCATTTTCTCCTTTACTTTCTCTTCAAAACCTGTGAGGAAAACGTCATTATTATAATTAACATTATTTAACTTTTCGAGCTGTTTTTTTTTTTACTGTGGATGGTTAACTCTGTGGCTCACTTTGACATATCTCCTCATTATAAAACCAGAGTTCTCTCTTTCAGGTCTTTTGCGGGTCTTCGAAAGAGTGGCTAATATGAAGACTACCTTGATCTACATGATAAGTCATTGCATGTATCATGTACTTCCCATTCTCACAAGATAAGTAAATTAATAAATACAACAACCATCTGCATGGCATGTGCCAGCAACTGCTCTCTGATAAAGCACCGAAATCTGAGAAAGTCTGCGCTCATTTTCAACACGTGCAGTGGTTGTTCTTAAACTAATGCTATTATTTTACCTGTGAAATACTTGTGATTCACTTTTCCAGGGCAGTAACTTTGAACAAGTTTCGAGAATTGCGAGGAAATTAAATTCTACATGCTTAGAAATACTACATTTTTACTATGACAGTCAAAATATGCTATTGAGTGATTTAGCACATCTTTTATTCCATTAAGAATTTACAATATTGATTCTGGGTTGAATTTTCTGGCATTGTGCATCATTGCACTTAATTTCATAGAGAAACAGCATGCACAGTTTGAATTAATTCTCTCCACCACTTTTCTAGCAGTCATGGATGAAGTTCAGAAGGACCCCATGTTTGAGGAGTAGATTTGTAACTAAAAGAAATGAATATTCACTGCACAACTGATGAAATTTCCACATAAATGTTTTCAGGTTCAGCACATCATGTATAAATCTTTCAATAAATGTACTGAAACATTTCACAAAACGTGTCTGCCTTCTTCAAATTTTGACCTTAAATTATCTGTTCCAGACGTTAGGTTGTTCGTCAAACAGACAACATAAAATGTGGTTGGCATCATAGAATACAGTCATGTCTCCAAGTACATTTGAACAGATCACTTGATTGATTGACTGATTATCAAAGAGCAGTTCATGTTTGCTAATACCCACATCTCGGTTGATTTACTTAACATAAATTAAGTCTGTCAAACCTAACGCGTGATTGATTGGTCTGGCATTGTTTTTCATTTTCATAAATCAAAAACTATTTTTCTATATGTTTAAAGTCTGCAAGTTGATATTACATGCTTGGATTATGATCAACCGATGTTCATACTAATTGATTTTGGTAGTTTGAATTAGAAATAAAGAATTTCATTTTTTCACATCAATGTTACAAAAAATTACTCATCAGCATATTTCGACTCATGAGTTGACAGACCTAATAATGCACTGCATTATATGCTAATTTTAGTGTCAATACATTAAAAGAAAAACATACATGTTGTCTGCAGTTCAAAGTCAAAAATGGATGACGGCAATTTAAATGGATGAGGTATCTTTGAAAAACATTTATGATGCAAACGTAAATATTCTGTTTTTAGCTATTAAAAATAATGGCATCATGGTGCAATTTTGATTGTAATGGGAACATCATTATCAGTGCTGTCTGTATCAGTTGGTTTAAGAAGCTGGCTTTATGAAGGTAGCGGGCTTGGTTTCTGGGTGTTACACTGCCATTGTTCTCTTAAACAAAGATCTTTAATCTTTTGGTAAAAAAATTAGATCTGTAAATCTGTATCGCTGGTCGGCTTGTATTGGCAAGGAAGTGGGTTTCGTTCAGTCAGTTACTCAGTGTTCTCACGCTGAATGCTTTCATATTCAACAGACTGACGGCAACACTCAGCAGCGTGTGAACAGGTTCAGTTGTGAACTTAGGGAGGATGCAGTGAGCCTGAGTCATTAATGCACTAATTGTCCCGCAACATTATGTAAGTAGATCATACTTTTATGTAATGATGATTGGAGAACAGGATGAAGAGAACGGGAAGGAAATAATGGTGAGGGAATATGCCAGACAGAGATTTGCTGCAGAGGATAGAGTAATGTACATAAGCTTATTTTCTTCAGCACATATTTAGCTTAATAATTCGATTTGTTGCTAGTACATACAGAGCCCCCACCACTGACAAAATGCCTGCTTTATATTTTTTTCTAAAAGATATTTCTATAGCCAAATTTCTATGGCATACATTTACCTTTATAATTAGACGTGTTATAAGTATGTGATATCTCCACCAGTGGTGATGTGAATGCTTGAATTTTTTTCTTCCAAAATATTTTAGTATTTTGAATAGTAAATTGTTTTAAATTTAATTTGATTTTGGCATGTAAATTTATCTAAATATGCTATATTCAAATACTATCTTTTATCCATTTTCTATCAGTACCTGATTCACAGTGGTGAGCAATGCTAATACTGCAGGTGTTGTTATGGAGATTGTGGTCAAAATGATTGATTGCTCAAGCACATAACTCACTCCCTCAACCCCTTCCCCCACACACCACAGGCCCCTCACCCCCTCACCCCCCCTACCCACCATACCCCTCCCCCACCCTTTACTCACCCCAGTGCAACAACCCTGCCCTGGAGTTTTAACAACCTTTTATTTTGAGAAATCCAAAGTTTGGAATTAAAATTGAGGGTAAACCATTAGGCTCCTTCTCATATTGTTGCGTCTTTCGTTGTAGTTTCCCCAGAAATATAGAACCATGAGGATTTAATAGCTTGTTACTTGTTTTGACTGATTTTTTTGTTATTTATCTAATGGTTACTGTTAATGGCCATATGTCAACACTAACCATAAATCGAAGCTAATGCATTCACCTCATCATTTGATCAGTCAAATATTTTTTTTAACCTCTATTTATGTAATTAAATCAGCCCTTTTTGTGAAGTATTTTCATTACCTCTGAACAGCAAAATCAAAAGATTAAATAAATAAGGGTTCCTTAAAATTCTGAGACACATTTTTTAAAAAAATGGGTTCACCATCAATAGGTTACACACTATCTGTACGCTCACCTTTTGGGAAGTAATGAATCCACTGTCCAGAAATCTTTTTTATCTTATTTTCCAAATGGCATAGAATATAATGTATTTCGAACCTTTTCCCCAAGCCAGACGCTGTCAGCAGAGCCAGCTGCTAACTTTATTATTCTCTGTAATAATAAATAAGTGTCCTTGTGTGGTACTTGATGTACCTGTTTCACAGAAATGATTGGGGTGTGTTAATGCACATATTTATACTCTCCCTTCCCTCTCTTCTGCAAACACCGTTGCCACACATGACTTGAAATGACAATCATGACATGAGTTTTATCAAACAGCGTATGGCAATAATGGCCTTTTTGTTCTGAGATGGTTTATTTGATTTTGTTTTACTCTCTTACCCATTTCTTTTAATAGTACTATCATTGAGATATTTTTACAAAAATGTCAAATAGAACTTCTTCTAATTCACTGAAGGAATGTGTAAGTGCTTGAATGTTTTTCCATGAGTTCAATGAGTATGTGTGTACATGCGCGTGTGCATGTGTGTGCACGTGCCTGTGTGTCTCAGTGATTTTTTAAGTGTGTTGGAAACTACGGCAAAACTGAGTCAACTGCAATTCTGAAATACTATCTGAACTCATTTAGATTTCAAAGGATCACAGCCGGGGGTGGTCATGTGACCCGCAGACACAATGGCCGCAGGATTCTAGGCTCCGTTAACCCTCTCCTATTTGATACTTATTTAACAGGTTTACAGTTTCTAAAACTGCTATTTTATCCTTTTAATATCATGCCGAGATGGCAGAGGGTAGAAAAGCGCAAAACTCACCACTTTCAACCCCCGCAGGAAAGAAATTTAAAATGGCTAATACCGAAGTTAGCATACCTAATGCTATTACTGAAGCGTTACAGAAACAACAAATCGCACTGGAGAGCATTGTCCAAGACGCAGTGCGAAGGGCTATGGAGGAGATAAACATCGCTCTTCAGTCTCTGCGAGCTGACATGCCAGCCCAAACAGCAACAGTTCACGGCCTTGTCGACAAAGTGGACAAAATACAGGCGGACAATCGGGGGTTTAAAAGAGACATTAATAATTGCACCGAGGCACAACAAAAGATAAAGCTAAAGGTCACTGAGCTTGAGGATCGCTCACGCCGGAACAATATTCGCATCATGGGGCTAACACCAAACCGTGAAGGGCACGACCCGATTGGATTCCTACAAAAAATGTTACCGGTATGGATCCCCACTCTCAGTAAGAGGGCACCAATCGAAATTGATCGTGCGCATAGAATTTATGGCCCTGGTAATGTCCGGACCATGATTTTCCGAGTGCTCAGATATCAAGATCGCCAGGCCATCTTGCAGGGAGCACGAGAGGCCAGGAAAAAAGAGCCCATTCTAGATACAGGGAGAGCCCTTCGCTTTTATGTTGACTACAGTGCCTTGACCGTGCAGCGACAACAGGCCTTTGCGAGCACGCAGAAAGAGCTGCATGCCAGGGGGATTGCAAATTTCTTAATATACCCCGCGATTCTTTGGGTTCAACACAACAAAGAGAAGCTAACCTTTGAGTCTGCTAAGGAGGCAGAAGCTTTTTGCAATTCTCCAATTGGGAGAAACCGGCGTGAAAACAGCGAGACGACAACTGTCTTTTTTCCCGTCTTACATCTGCATTGGAATCGATGGAAGAAGAACTGTTGATTTTTTTCTTTTCTTTACATTTCAGTATTGTCTGGACACTGCTACTTTGGCTAACTGGCTGGCAGAGAACAGACCTAGCCTGAATGGCCCACCTATATTATTTGCCTCAAGTAAGTTTTATTTTCTGCTACGAATGGCAACAATATTTTTTGTGTCGTATTTCGAGGAGTCTTTTTTTTTCCACCTGGCTTCTTCTTTCTTCCGCACCGGTTTTTCCGAAAAGAAACGGAGTAAAATCACATGGACTGCATACTTTTCCTTTCTATGTGGAGTGGACAGTATACATCTCAGACATTTGTTACTATAGCAACGGAAACTCTGAACATTTTGGTGTTTGTTTATCGGGCAAAATGGTCATCTGGTTTGTGATAGATGGGCTAACTTTTTCAGTTAATGTGTAAATGCCGGTTACCGGTATTCTGTTACTGCGCAGCTCTTTCTTGGTATTTTATAGAAGCAGGTTAGATTAATACTCCGGTTGGTTTGTGACATTTTTGGACTAATTAATGTCCAGGTTTGAAACCACAAAATATGTTATATCTGCAAAGGAACCCATGGTTCCTATCCTACTACATTTCCGTTTTGATGTCTCAATTTATCCTGTAAGCCTGTTGCATTCTGTGAAGATGTTCAGTGCCGTCTGCGCTGTGACCGCGTCAACTGGATTGTCATGGTGCAAACGGCGAGGAACATGTCAATGTTTAGGGGGGGTGGGTAGCGGAGATTTGGTTATCAGGTGAGTTGTGTATGATGTCGCCACTGATCCTTAAAATAAAGGAGGGGTTCCGCGGACTCGGGAAGAGGGGATTTTTTTACGGGATATGTTTATGTTCCACTCTTGTGTACTTTTGCTCTTGATTAAGTCGTTAAGGCACTTTTCAATAATTTGCATGACTGCTACACTAATCACGTCTTTCCTGCTGGATAATGGATAAGATTTCTATTTTATCTGTCAATATTAGAGGTTTAAATAGCCAGATCAAGAGAGCCAAGCTATTGGAATATGTTCACAGGAAAAACGCTGTTATCATCATGATACAGGGGTCTCATTTGCGTGAAGCAGATGTAAATCGGCTACAGAACAAATATTATAAGGTTATTACCTCATCAAGTGACAATACAAAAACCAAGAGTACAATTATCCTACTGTCTCGAAAATGTGCTTTCCCAATTGACAGAATAAGTAAAGATAAATCAGGTAGACTAACTTATGTCTGTACCACTATTAGAGCTAGGAAAATAGCTTTTATTTCAGTTTACGCCCCTGCTGTGTTTGACGCTCAGTTTTTCCCACACATAACTAAGGAATTATTAGCACTTTCCGATTACTCTCTAATTATCGGAGGTGACCTGAATGCTGTTTTAGATCTCATCTTAGACAGATCCAGCACCAGCTTCAACAAGGCTCAAAAACAATCTTCAGAACTCTTTAATGATTTCTTAAAAGCACTTAACATGGCGGACATTTGGCGAATACATCTAGTAAGGACTACACCTTTTTTTCCTCACGTCACCAGACGTACTCCAGAATTGATTACATGTTATGCTCTAAAGAGCTCCTTAATTTATTTGAACCCCTATCAACACTCCCAGCAATCCTTTCTGATCATAACCCCATCCTCGCCACTTTTCAGTTTAATCCATTAGGCGAGAAATCTTCACGATGGCAGTTCAATACGTCTTTACTCCAAAACACGGAGTTTGATTCAGACTTTAAATCTAAAGTAACCGAATTTGTATCTTTTAATATAGACTCAGTCAGTGACCCTGTGATAGTCTGGGAGGCAACTAAGGGATTAATCAGAGATTTTACGTCATCTTTCGCTTCCCACCTAAACAGAACCAGGGTAAAAAGAATAAATGAATTGGAACAGTTGTGCTTATCTTTAGAAAAAACTTTAAAACAGTCATTCTCTAAAACGACTCAGGAAGCACTAAGAACGTATAAGACAGAATTGGATGATCTATTGAGGAGAAGAGCTGAATTCATTATGCACTGCATTAGATAAAATTATTATGTCAATGGCAGCAAACCCAGCAAATTACTTGCCTTGAGATTGAAACAAAGAGAGTCTCGTGCGTTGATTAATACCATACGAAATCCTCAAAGTGGCTTAACCAGTAATCCCCAAGAGATATGGGCTACATGTAAATCCTTTTTCTCTGAGCTATATAAAGCCCAAACTAACTGTGATAGAGCTAAATGTAAAGAATTTCTGATGGATCTAAACCTACCAAAATTTACCCCTTCTAAAGCAGAACAACTTGCTCAACCAATCTCAATTGAGAAACATAAACTGGCATTAATTGGGACAAAAAAAGGCAAGACACCAGGCTTGGATGGAATTCTGGCAGAGCTACTGCTGCAGTACTTTGATACATTAGGGCCGCTAATGCTATAAGCTATCCATTCAGCAGTAGAATGGAGGGGCTTTCACAAACAATCAAACACTGCACTGATTTCTCTGAGACCAAAAAAAGGTAAAGACCCCACAGAATGTTCCAGCTATCGGCCAATAAGCTTGATAAATGCAAACCTTAAACTATATGCTAGAGTCCTCGCCTTGCGTCTTGGAAAGTTCATTGACAAGCTAGTACATGCAGACCAAACGGGTTTTATGCCTAAGCGACTGGCAGCAGATAACATTGGGAGACTGCTTCACGTCGTGTACAAGGTGCAGTCCTTCTCTGCTCCAGCTTCTGTCCCTGGATGCAGAAAAGGCTTTTGACCGACTGGAATGGAATTACCTTTGGTTGGTATTAGACCAATTTGGGCTTGGAGAGAATTTTATTAATATGATAAGCATAATGTATGTCAACCCAACTGCCATGCTTTCCACTAGTGGATTACACTCCAAACCCTTCAATACTGAGCGTGGTACAAGACAAGGATGTCCGCTTTCCCCCCTGATTTTTGCACTTTCACTTGAGCCATTAGCTCAGATGATAAGGCAGAATGAAGTCTGCTCTATCCCAATCGAGTCATCTAAACAGTCTATATCATTGTATGCAGACGACATCTTATTTTACGTCTCAGACCTCAAGAAGACTATTCCAGACATTCTGGAAACATCTGATGAATTCGGTTGTTTTTCCGGGTATAAAATCAATTGGAATAAGTCATCTTTGCTGTTGCTTAATAGTGAGGAAAAAGAAGAGACCGCACGCTCCTTTGCTATCCCAGTGCATTCTAAATTCACTTTCCTAGGTATTGATATTGAAACTTCTTTGCATAACATTGTTAAAAATAATTATGAGAGAACCCTTTTAGGAATTAAAAAAGATCTGAACAGATGGACTACACTTCCAACATCATTGCAGGCTAGAATTGCAACCATCAAGATGAACGTATTGCCCCAAATAAATTTCCTCAGCATAATGATTCCTTCACTTCTGCTCTAGACTGGATTCTCTTATTCGCTCGTATGTCTGGAACAATAAACAACCGAAACTAAAATGTAGCACTTTACAGCGCTTGAGAAGTAATGGAGGCCTTGCGCTTCCTAATTTTGATCTGTACCATAAAGCCTTCCAGTTAATGTGCATTAGAGTGTGGATGGACCCTCAGTCAACCACTCCATGGAGAGAATTGGAACAAGGTTTAATCGGTGTATTTAGATTACAGGATTTGTTATTCTCAGGTCTAAATCTTAAAAAATGCATGTTGGACTTTGGTCCAATTATCACAAATACTATCTCCAATTTTAGATGTGTGGAAAAACATTTGCATTGCACGAGCAGGTGGCATTTACAAACCCCTATTTGGCGTAACAAGCATATATTATCTGGAAATAAACCATTTGTCTCTGAACAATGGGCACAGAAAGGAATACAGACATTTGAACACATTTTTGGTCCAGAGGGACTGCGATGTTTTGATGATTTGTGCTCCTGTTATGGTATACAACAATCATCATTCTTCTTTTACTTGCGTTTACGCTCTGCTCTCAAGACTAACGGGGTTCCATGGGGGAGCCCGCTTGTTAGTCACCAGGTTATTAGGTTGATTACAAACACCCCTTCTGGTGGTCTTGTAACCTTCATATATTCAAAGCTACTTCAAGCAGCCACAAAAGAATTGCCTCTTGTCAAATTATGGGAAAAGGATTTGGCAGCAGGGGAAGACACAATTGCTTGGAATACAGTTTGGCATAACATTTTTAGATCGTCAAAAAACCCCAATCATCAGTCAATTCATTTTAATGTGTGCCAAAGGACATATTGGACACCCCTCAAGAGATATCGGACAAAAGTCAGCCCTAATCCTTACTGTAATTTTTGTCCTATCTGCAAACCGGGACTTTTCTACATATGACTTGGGAATGTGAAAAAGTACAGAAGTTCTGGGACAAGATAGCCAAAATCCTGTCACATATTACAGAGCACAAGATTCCTCATAATCCAAAAGTGCTATTACTCAATGATGACTCTGAACTTAATCTCTCAGAGAAACAAAAGAAAATCTGGCTGGCTGGTACTACTGCAGAAAAAAAAAATGATAGCCCAACATTGGCTTCCCCCACATACCCTTTGTGTCTGGGGCATCCTCATGGATGGCAGCATGCGTCAAGCATGGAGCGTGAGGACACGCTCACGAAAGAGGGGGAGAGATGTGACAGTTGAAGGGTCCTGTCACTGGAAGTGTCTCCTAAGAAGTACGTGCCCTGGCTACCTTGCCAAGGAGCCTGGCTCTTTGGCGATGTGGTCAGCGCGTATGACTCTTACCCGGGAGTCTGGAGGTTCAAGTCCCCGCCCGGGCCCTCCTTCGGCCTGCTACATTAGAATTCATAAAGCCAAAATACCCATTCTTCAGGTTTGGGTAGATGCACCAGTAGGAATTTCTAGTCTCATGAACCCATAACCTTGAGAGCTAGATCTCATTAAAAAAAGAAAAAACCTGTGTACAATATAATTCCAATGTGAACTCGTCTTCTGGGTATAACTTTAAAAGTATCTGCTCTAGTTTGCAATTAACTGAATACACTGCATGTGGATAAACTGTGGGTGGAAAAGTACACCACTGGGTGTATGTGGATTTGACTGGTCACAAATATTGCGTGCTCCAAGCTCCGTGTGAAAAGAAAACTTTGTAAGCGCGAAATTGGAAAGTCAATCTGTTTTTCTATCTGACAGTTATGAGAGGTGAAAAATCAGATGTGTAGAAGGTTAACATCATCTCAATTATTTTTATTCGATCACCTGGACTTTCTTATTAGCACAAGTTGTTGAAAATGTGAAGAACTGTTTAAGTTCATGATTCATTCATGAACTTTTCCTTAACACTCAATGGCTGTTCATAAACCTGGTGCATGAAAAACACTTTTCATGAACTTTGAGGAGAAAAGTCTGTCCTGAGCCAGGTGGCTCATCAGGCTGGTGATTAACCTGGTTTCTGTAGTATGAAGCAACTAGGAGTACCTCCCTTAGGCTTGGGACACACTGGATGTGTGAGCAGCGCTGCTGTGTGGCATTACCTCTCACTTTTTATTTTGGTGTCCACGTTAAAAGGTTAGACCGTCCACACTGGATGCATGAGATGCACGCCTCATGTGCGGTCAGGCAAGGCTGCTGCTTTGCGTCTTCTAGAGATGCGGACTCTCGCCTATTTTTACCATGACACTTGCATGGTTCCCGGCAAAAAAGACCTGAAAATGACAGTCAGGAGACCATCATATCCAAATAAATATTTGCATGTCACCACATTGCCACACCATATTCACAACATTTGGCATTACATACACAGATGATCTTCACAGATGTTACTTTCTGTGGCAACGATTTACAACATAGAAAATTGTGGAAATCTCCTTTTTGAACGCAACGTAAATAAACAAGCCAGTCAGAGACCACTATAGTCCCCCACCAAAGGAAGCACAAAGGGTTTCCTTGACCTGAACTCAGTAGGTTTTTGTGTGGGGCCTCAAAACATCAGACGATTTCTCAGAAAATTGAAAATCGCATAAAAAAGGTCAAGCTCATGGGGAAAAAGGGTCAGAGGTCACAAGTCAACTAAACATTCAAAAGGGGCAACAAGATAGGATACAGCCAACTTACTCAAGCAATTTGCAAAGGCCCCATCAAGAGTGTAAGAGATATGTTCTGGAGACAAAAAATAGAGATGGTGATTATTGCTGAAAGGTCTAAGGTCAGAAGCTGTAAAAAAAGTTACAGATATGAAGCTTTGGTTAAGATCATGGAGTGTCTGTAAAACTGTAAGACTGAAGCATGGTTTCAGAGTGATTGATCTATACAGATGCAGATGCTATACAGATCTATACAGATGCACGCAAGTGCACACACGTGGCCAGACACAGCGTAAATCAATAGTCCCCCAACCTAGCCTTTGATTTTGGTAATGGATGACGATTGCGATCATGACCACAATCACAACAAAGATGCCGGATGCCACGTGATCACAATAGCTCACAGCCTATCGGCTGGTGAGCTCCGAAAGAGTTTGCAAAAGTTTAAGATGGAGTAAAAGGACACAGAGATTTGACTGAGCATGGGCCCACTGTCTTACAGCATCACTACAGCTGAAGATCATTAAACTTTCACCCATCATGATTGTAGCTTTGAATTTTGAGATGGGACGGGCCAGAAGGTGGTTTAACTAATTTTTCATTTTTGGTTAGGTTTGCATCACTTTTATCTGATGGTGGTTTCGTCCTTCTTTCTGCCATAGTAATCCTCAGGTTTATCCTTGAGATGTGCATGCTTTGTCATTAAATGCACATTTTTTAAATTTAAGGCTTAATTACTCTCACAGACCCGAATGATGGCACTACGAGTTGTATAGAAAGATGGACAAAACAACCGTGACATCACCCATTGGTCTCAGCATTCAATTTAGGAAGCCTCGATTTTGGCAATTTTAACAGCGGCATATTGTCATTTTGAAACTGGATGTGATTCCTATTGGATGAGAGAGTAAATTGATATTCCAGGGAGGTGGATCTAGGGGTGGATCTGACCATATCTGACGAGGACCAGAGGATAGTCAGGCCCATAACGCGTGGTCGAGATGGCAAGTTCTTTGTCTGGCGCCACTATCCCTTGAAGACGTTGAGGATGTTTATCTTTTTGGATTTATGGTTACGGGATTTCTCCTATTTGGTATGGGAGTTGCTCTGATCTACCGCAAAATACGCAAACTGGGAGCGAGAAAACTGGCCCATGCGCTGCCTAGCACTGCCTAGCCCCCCCGCCACTCCGCGTCTCCCCTCTGTCTGCCTCAGTTTCACACGGAACAACAACTTTCTTATCCCTCTGACAAGGACAGAACATTCTGTCTCTGATAAGGACTCTGGACTCCAAGCCTGCCTCCTGCATTTAATCCCTTCATCCCCCATCTCTCTCCCCCCTATTCCCCTGAAAAAATTCCTACGTGTTTCCTGCGTGTCGTGTTATAAACCTGATGTGTATATTATGTCTGATGTCATATGTCGTGGAGTTGGCGGCGCGACTCACGTTGCAGCAGCCCGGAGCACTTTCTCTCCATACCAATTTTGTTGTTATTCTGTAACAATGACAATAAATTCAATCCATTCCATAAAGCATATTCTGCCATATTCAGTCATACCTTTTGAAAACATTGCAAAAGGAATTATGAGGGGACACTGCCAGACATTTTTCGTGTTGGGCTACCCTTGCCAGACCTTCGTAATTGAAGCTCAAAAATTGCCCTCGATCAGCTGGGAAGCAAACTGAATAAAATTAATTGAAAAATGTTCAGTACAGCCCCAGGAATAATGAATGGGCCCTGCCAGACATTTTCAGCGATAGGGTTCCCCATTTAACCCATACTAAGTGCCAGATGAAATATTTTGATTGTGCCAACATGAAGGGACAAAGGAGAGTCAAAAACTGCATGAATATCCTTTGATCATTTAATATTTAGTATCCTTCAAATATGAATATTGTCAGCACTAATATCCTTTAATAAGTCTATTTCTCATTCACACGCTGAGGTTTGGCTAGACTGACTATGAAAGAACCTGGGATTTACAGTGCCTCAAGGCTGATTGTCTAACTGTTGCTGGCAGGCCAGGCTATGATTAAAATGATTGGCAGTGTTGCAAGAGAAGATTAATATTAACTACTTAATATAATAATAACAGATTAAGAAGGGCACTATACAATGGTCCTCTCTTGACACTAATTCCCAAATAGTATGAATCCTAGCAGTTTAGAGTAAGCTAG
Source organism: Gymnothorax reevesii (assembly GCA_029721435.1). NCBI lineage: Eukaryota > Metazoa > Chordata > Actinopteri > Anguilliformes > Muraenidae > Gymnothorax > Gymnothorax reevesii. The sequence continues at coordinate 20,850,948 of CM056574.1, read as the reverse complement.
CTTTCCTGAACCACATTCTCTCCCTCTGGGGAAAGACAAGGCACATTACAAAGAGTAACGCCATTTTATTACAGGACTAGCTTTCAGCACGAACAGGGATTTTTCAGGTTTAACAAGGAATATGGACATACAGTTATAAATACTGAGGAAGCATAAAGACAACTAAATTGTAAAAATCACAAAATTGTAAAATAAAGGTGGGATGGTCCAGGAGGGATGTGAACAACATACCAGAGAGAAAGTTAACATGCAGGTTGGCATCTGATTTGGATAAGGATGTTTTTTCAAGGGTTGTGGTGAAAGAAGGTGTTTGGTGTTTGTTGATCAGGTGATGCAGGAGGTTTGAACTATGACGGGAGAGAATATTCATAGGGTGTGAGGAAACCTTTGTCTCTGATAAGACCTTTGTGTAGGCGGCTACAGTTTCCCATGCATATTTGTTCTGTGATTCTAGACTTCCTGATTCTGAAGAAGAACCAAGCGAGGTTGTTACAAAACTGTTTATATGTTGTTGTTTTTTTCTTAACTGCAGACAAATGTACAAGTGGTCCATGACTGTAATAGTATTCTGAACATTTTGCAATTAGTTTTATTCGGTTCGCTTTTGAGCTGGCTTAGATCAATTTTGGAGGTGTAGTCCTTTGGGGGTGTCTGGCAGGGGTACCCCACCACTAAAAATGTCTGCCAGAGCCCATTCATTATACCAGTGTGGTACTGAATATGTTGCAATTACTTTTATTTGGTTCGCTTCCCAGCTGATCTCGGTCAATTTTTGAGCATCAAGTACGTAAGTCTGCCAAGGGTACCCCACCACTAAAAATGGCTGGCAGTGTCCCCTCATAATTCCTTAAGATATAAGGAAAGTTTTAGCAATGTTTTTAAAAGGTACGACTGTGAGCTGATCTACCTCAATTTTTTCACTCCATAGCCAAAGACCTCACAGTCACACCCACCATCAGCAGCTCGGCAGACCTCCATATCAAACAACTAGGGCATACGTGGAGCACAGTTATGGGCAATTGGTTCACTCTTCACCTACCCTGACTCCAACGGGCTCCGCTCTATAACTGAAATAAACCTCTAAATGTTATTGCTATCAGTAGGCAATACCTTAGGCAAAAGCAGACTATTCACAGGCTAACGGAAGCAGAGTGTAACGATTTGTCCGTCATGCAAGAGCAGCTGCACGCCAGACAGGAAATAGGGGACTGGACTCAAGTGCAGGGGTCGGCTTGGTCGATATATGTAATAAAGGTGTCTTCAAAAGACAACAAACAAAAGGAAACTGAGGTGTCTAGCTTTGCTCACTACTGTAAAATCCAATTACAAACCAGGAGAGCAAAGGAGGAATCAATGTTCCTGAAAAATATAAACGTGCTGAACAAAAGGTAAACAGCACAGATTTTAGTTTATAGAATAAAATACATGAAATTCGGATGATGAGCTTTATACTAGACTGCGGCGTCAAACAGGCATGAGGTACATACTTTACAAGGAGGCTGGGAGTAGCTCAGCCTTAAATAGCCTCTGCTACCACTCAGTGAACACAGGGGACAGGTGCATGTGATAATTGAACTATGAAAGATGATAATTTTTTCATTAAAAGAAGTGCGCTCCGGGATTCATTAGACCAGTGAGCTGGACGGCTGGAGGCGTGTCCTTGCAGAGAGACGAGTAGTCTGTCAGAGTGAATGATTGTAACGGCAACACAGAATGTATACTGCACCTGGTGCCACGGTGCTGGGTAACGTAGTTGTTCGCACAGGTTAAAGGACATCTAAAGTCAATTCTCAGACTGAATGTTAAACCTCCAATGTTTACGAGCGAATTGCTTGCTTTTGTTGATATCTTGCATTGTCACATGACCAATTTCATTCATCAACCACTGTTTTGTGTACAAGCGTAGATAATCCTTCTATCTCGGTTAGTTTGCACAGGTGCAGCTTGCTGATTGGCCGATGAACAAAAACAATGGGAATTGACTTTAGATGCCCTTTAAATCAGTAGTGTGACGATGAAATTTTGAAAGATCTATTGAACTGACTACAGATTTGTGGCAAAATTATTTTATGGAAATGGGCTTGTGGCCCAAGAAACAATGCCTTCCAAAGAGAAGCATTAAATGTAACAGAGGTCACAATTTTTTTTTTACCTATATCACCATGTCAAGAAATTCTGGATAATCACAAAGTAACAAACAATCTGATTAAAATAGTAGTGCATCACAGGCTAACCTTTTTCATCAATTCATCAAACAACAAATATCATCACTAAGTTGCTCATATGAAAACTGACTCAAATATATGTCTTGTGATTCATTACATTTCGGGCACCAGTCATCAATTCATTCCGGTGTTTTACATTATGTGGAACAACATGCATTGTTAACTGCAACATACCGCACATTCATAACACCCTATCCTTTCAAGGGCGGTTTGATATTTTTGGAATTTAGGTCAGCTGCTCAATTGCAGTTCAGCATGACACACAGAGTGCAAACTATTCAATTCATTTTTTAACTTTCATTTTTATTAATTAATTTATTAATTCGTTCTTTATTTATTTTTGGCACCGGTGGGGGAGATTGCATGCCTCACAGAGAGAAGACATGTGTGAGGCAATTAAGAGCAATATATCTGCTAGTTACTTAAACACCAACACCGTCACACTGGTATCATAAAATGACCTTTGATGAAAAAAAATTGAAATGCATTGAATGCATGCTGTCTGTCATTAAGAGATGTGCTGGCAAGATAAAGAGTGACTTCACCATATAAACTCGGGATTAGGCAATTTGAGATCAGTTTTTGTGTACTTATTATTAAAATTGGTTTTAATAATAATAAAGGCCAGAATGTAGCCACTCATTATTGAAAAGTGATCACTACCAGACTACACTGGGAGATGGGATGGCAAAAAACTGAATTATGAAGAAAGTCTAAACTTCTTATGAATTCCATCTTCTATTGATGTATTTTCATTAGTTATTAAGAATCACAGATTAAAAATGATGAGATTTATTTTGAGATTGCAGTACATTCAGTTTTCAGCCTTAAAGGATATACAGTTCAAGTGGAAACCCTCTCAGAAAGCATATCAACCCAGCATTGAAGGTTGCATAACTTTCATATTCTTAGGCCATGTGCAGCCTTGGAGCTTGTTGAACAAATCATTTGTGTGACTGTTAAACAAGAAAAGTGAACAAGGGCAGATGGAGAGTAAATTGTGCGTTAAAAAGTTAAGAGTCCACCTTCCCTAACAAAGGCTACTTCCAATGGCACATCCCTGGTGTCAGTAAACATTTTTTGAAACTATCAGATGTTCTCACATAATTTTTCAAACTAGAGGAGCTGATCTACCATGTAGCTCTAACCATTGTGGCTCATGCCAATTTACAATGAGTATTAAGAAGACCCTTATATTTATGTTGGGCTAAACTAGCTACGAAACTAATTTTAGCACAAAATGACACACTTTTCCACCAAGCACTCAGCATTTGCTGAATGGCCACAGATCTCACCAGACATGTCATCAAGGTACGTAACACCAACGTGACTTTATGTTGTGAGAATAATCATATTTGTCAGGAAATGGTATCAAAAAATTTGTTTCCTGAATATCTAAGCCGAACATGACGTCTTTATAATAATTAAGAAATAATGACAAAGAGAGAACTAATGGCTACAAAACAAGATGATAAAGATATCAATAATCTGAATACGTGGTCATTCTAACAGCAAAAAGTTCTACCTGACATTTTTTTTTCCAGCAACAATTGTGAAATATGAATACAAATTTTGCAATACTGTATATACTGTAGGGACAGATAACACTTAATTTGGTTTTAACTGTTAAGTACACATTTTGTGGGCTTAGCCTAAAGGAAAACATCTCAAGCGTATCCAACCAGCATTGAACACAGCATGATATTCAAACGGGTGCAAAATAGCTCTGTTTAGGCCAAAGTAAGCCTATGTCAAACTGTGATATTTCACAGAAAAACTTGATGACAGATGTATACATTTCACCTGTAACTGCCCTTATAGGCTTTGTTCCCGCCTATGACTGCTCCCTAATTCCAATCAGTAGGCCCACTTGTGATTCTAGTTATCGCTAATCAAGCACAGTAAACAGCAACAGCTTAGCAATCATGCAAAGAAATGAGGATTCATCATACCGTATGTCATTACCAGCATCTCGTGGGCTAATGTTATGTACTTAGGTATATTTAATGAGGAAATATGGAAATGTATCCACTACTGTACGGACAAATCCATGATTATTTACACAGCAGCACAGTTTTCATAATAGCCTATGCCACTGAAATGATTTGAACTCAAATAGTAAAAATGTGTTTGAAGTGTAGTCTGTCGACTTTAATGAAAATTTTTTGTCATACATGACTAGGTCAAAGCTAAACATATAGCTGGACCGTGCTCGACACATTTTGCAAAAGAAACGGCCATCGGGGAAACTTAAACACTAACTCGACCAATTGTGCAACTTCATCATTCCGTCAGAGTTTTGCATTCATAGAGTTGGCCCTCGCTTTGTGGTGGAGCTGTAAAAAATATTCTTTGAACAGTGTGGGAATAACAACCATTTTTTTGGGCATATGGCCCAATTTTAATGGCAAAAAAGTAATTGTACAAACCTACATAATCATAAATTTAGTTGGTTACAAATCCTTTGCAGTCGATGACAACCTGATGTCTGGAAACCACAACAAATATTGATTTAATTGAATTCAGGTCAGATGATTGTTGAACATTTCACCTTTGTGCCTCAAAAAAAAAATGTAGGATGGCTTTTGCATTATGCCTTGAGTCAAATGGGCTTTGAAGCATTTGGATGAGCAGTCACATCAACAGATACAAGGGAGCCAGTTCCATTGGCAGTCATACATGACCACACATGAACACTCTTCACAGATGAGGTGATATGCTTTGGATCATAAGTTGTTCCTTCCCTTCCCCACCTGTAAACATCTGCAGTTACCCTGGTGAAGTCTATTCTTGATTTTTGATTGCTGGCATAGATATGCCTGTCGCCTGTAGAGTGCTCTTGATCTGGCTTTAGCAAAGGGGGTTTTTTTTTCACCAGGGGAATAGTCTGTCTCTCATCTACCACAGTTGCTATCCATGGTCTACTGAGCCTTTTTGCGTTTCTGAAGTCACTAGTTAATTCCCTCTCATTAACCATGTGCCAAATATTTGACTCAGCCATATAGCCATATCAGCCATAAAAGTCAATATTTGACTTTTGTTTTGATCGTTTTATCCAAATCACATTTTGCTTCACAAGCTGTGACAGATTTTGGACGTCATATTAAGAGTTATGATCAACAGATTCCAAATGAAAGCACGACACTTAAGCTCTTGAACTTTAATCTTATTATTTGTTAACTCCTTAAGCCCTGAGCCTCTTTTTCGAAAATGGCAAGCCCAAAATTAAATGAGTATATTTCTGCAGTTATCTGGTCCATTTGAATAGTCTTGGCATTATAATAAAGGTAAAACCATTTGGGATTTCTGCCATAGTGTAAAAATCATTATATATGTCACTGAGTTAGACTAAATTAAGATGGAACACAGTATAAATGAAAGATCTCGTTTTGCACCAAACAAAGTTTTATTTCTTTTCCTTGTAAACTAATTAAGTTGCAATCTGAAACCTCTAAAAATTTACAGCACAGAATCTCACCATTATCTGTGCCAAAGTATATTCTAATCAAGTAAATCAGAACAAAATTAGGGAGGAATGTCTGGGTGGGTTCTCCAAATTGGCAATTCAGGTACCTTTCGTGCCAAATCTGATTTCTCAAATATTAAACTGTAAAAGTAATTTAATTTCACTTATATATCTCTAAAGGCATATATTCCACCCAAATACAACCAGTTTCTAATTTTTAGAATTTAGAAATATTTTTTGAATTATTATTTCTGCCAGTCCTATAGCCTATACCATCCCATTCAAAGGCAATTGAAAATGAAGTTTGGCTCCACTGGAGATTTATTTAAAAAAAAAAAAAGCAAATTAATGAGATTATGAATACAACGGAAAGATAAAAACATGGAAAAAAAGTACAAGGAGCAAAAAACCCATCAATTATTTATACATGAAAAATGTCACTTTTGTTACCTGAAAGCTCACCTGACCGGAGATAAACCCTAGTCACTTGTGTTGCAGTCCATTATCTTGAATATTTAGCTGATAATTATGCCGAAAATACCACAAACAAACCTGATAAGAATTTATATTGTCGCGCTATTTAAGTACATTCGAATGGCCCATAGACTCGGTTTGACACACTGGGAATGCAAGGCCCTTTCTCGGGCTAGGTTAGTGTGATCAAGCTGGTTTAGGGTTCATTGGAAACTTCAGAGCCCAAAGAATCAAATGGCTACCGGCAAAGTCTTACTGACTGCATCACAAGCCAATCGCAGAGAGGAAAATACATTGCAAGCCAGCTGAATGCTGAGGAACTGAGATCTTTGAAGCAATGCCATGGGAAAAAAACATTCTAGGATACTGGAAGATCTAGTTTCCCTATAACACGGACACATTCAGCTTACAACAGCAAGTGTGGATTTACCCTCAAACAGTTTTTTTTATTAGAAAATATAAAAGGTAACAAGTTTTTTTGCTCATCTCTGTAGACTGTAAGTGTATGTCTGCTGTTCTTTGAGTGTAGTGTCAGATTAAAATGACAGTGTGAATATCGTAGGATTCTGTGGACCTTCCTCTTCCATTTGAGGTATCATTTGTATGCATAGCACAGATTCAGGAGAAATTCTGGCGACTCAGCACTGATATGATTTTATCCTATGTTTTGCTACGTGCTTATTTACTAGCTTGGTGTTTGAATTGTGTTCAGTTGAGGTAAAAATGGTCTACAACATGAGCTTTTTGCGGAGTTTCTTTGCGTAAAGCAGATATGCTGCATGACAGTGTTGCAATTTGGAAACATACTGTATTTATCATGTGTAAGCACCACCGCCCGTGGTGCTTATGCATGAAACAGGCGCATTTAAACGGGGCTTTCAGCTGAACAAACAAGTTACAGCTATAACAAACAAATTTTCCTGTTGGCGAGAGTCATTGACATTAAATTCAATCCCGTTGCCATCAAAAGTGACTGTAACATTCAAACAACTACTCTAAAACACTTAAGGCTGACTTGCATATTTTCATAGTTATTTGTATCAAAAAATTGCTGAAGGACATTTTCTGATGCAATTTTACAAATGGGTCATTCTGTGTCAACTCAACCAGAGCCCCCACATCAAAATTTTGATTTTGATAAAACTTTGCACATTTCAAGAGATATGCATTGGCAGTACTGAGGTCAAATATTTCAGCTCAATTATTGCTCGTTGCTGAAATTTAGCCTATTTTAGGGAATTGGGATCAATTTTAACAAAATCACCTTTATTTCTTAGGGAGTTTGAGGGCCTCAGAAATGGATTTTCAGAGCTGACAGACCCATAAGTTTCATTTTGTCATCAGAATAGTTGCTGAACTTGTGGCTTATGCTACTTTTCTTTTTTCAGTGCATTTAGTTTATCTGTACTGTGGCCTGAAAAAAGCAAAAAACACCAATCATACTAATTTTTTCTAAATTTAATGCATTTATTATTCTGTAACTAAATACGATAGAGCCCTGAAACTTGGTATGCAAACTGTCAGTCAGCGCTATAAAGATCACAAAAAATGTCAAAGTCACGATGGTTGTATTAAATGTTTCAATGACCTAGGAAGTTGTCTTCAGAATGAAAACTGTGTATTTTAGGTCATTATAGTGGGTATGTATCTAAAAAGGGACACAAGTGATCAATGTCATATTTTTAGTACTTGAAGGCATGGGTCTTGGGGCTAACATATGAAGAAACTGGGATGTAAAACTTAAACTTTAAAATGTACAGCATGCCAATCACATTAGGTGTCTAAATTAATGTTCAGTGCACCTTAGCTATGGTGTGAAAGATGAATATGACACTTATGGCATTTTTCCGCTACATGGTACCAGCTCTACTCTACTCCACTCAACTCTACTCGGCACTGGGTACTTTTTTGGGGTTGCTTTTCCATTAGAGGATAGTACCGCCTCCGTGGTACCTGCTCGTCATTGTGACGCAGCATGTTAGTGCCGCAACGACATCCTCAGTTATATCAAGTTTACTTTTATTCCATCAATTTTTTTTTATATTTATGTGTTTAAATCAGGGGACACACACTACCGTCATCACGTTATAGCACTAAAGTCCGTGAGTGTTTAATTGCTATTTCTGTTTGACATTCTCCTCATGCATAGGATAGCAGCTGGTGTTGTGTCCGATTCGGTTGCACATTATATAATGTACCGCCTAAAACCGCAAAGCAATGATATATGTACAAGGCATAGAGTATTTATATTCAAGCTACGTGAAACATTTCACTTTGAAATTGAAGGCAAAACATGTAGCAAAAGCACAAATTGCAGGAGATGGCAGAGTATTAGAATTTATCACTTTACAATGCGTGGTCTCATCTGATACCTTTCCTTAGAACAAAATGCGTCATCGGCACTCGTTAAGTTATTTACCGCACAAGTTTCATAAAATAGGGGCTGCACAATAACTTTCTCAAGGGGAATTAGGGGAACAGAATTGGACAAAAGATCACTACGAGCAGGGTCACAGGCAAAGAAACACATTTCATAAATGCAACAGCTTCAGTTAACAAACGTAACCTTGTTTGAAAGGCAAAGCAACACACAGTATGTTTATCAAGCTGCATGAAACAACACATTTCAAAAAAAACAATTTGAGGACTAAGGATCGACCGATACATTGGCCGGCCTATATATTAGGCCGATATTTGCATTTTTTACCAGAATCGGCATCGGCCGATTCGCGTGTGGGTTTGCCGATTTATATTTCCGCGGCATGATTTACAGACAGGCAGCCAGGGGCAGCTCTGTGTTGCCGGAAGACCCTGCAGCACAGCAGACGCATTACCCCTCCCCCGAAGGAAGAGTGGTGAACGCAATGGCTGCTTCAGAGCAAGGTGTTTTAAAATTTCTATTAGCCTCTCACTGTTAAACTTACCTGAAATATTGCCACCCACTTTGAAATAGGAAACATGAATGCCAAGTAATTGCCAATTGGTACACGTGCTTGCAAACATAGTTAAGTTTGTGGGTCAGTGAAACGGGAATGCTGCTGAATGCTTCGTCTTTAAAAGTGCTTACCATTGTATTTAGGGAGATGTTGACGTAGTTGTGGGCCAATATGTACAGATGTAACGAACACCGGTTTAAGGATTAAGTAATGTCAATGTTGTCATGGTGTTTGTAGGAGTTTAATTCAGCGAACACCGGGGTGAGGTTAAATGCGTTTCGTGTGTGTGTATGTGGAGGGTTCGAAATTGCGAACAAAATTAAGACTGTGACCTTCGAATTAAAATAGTTGCACCTGAGCGACCGCTTTTCCCCCCCAATTAATCGCCTCTTTTCAGATACATTAGGTAGTCAGAAGGCAAGCCAGCCGCCGCTGCAGTTTAAATAAAGATGGGCGTATGTCTTGGAGCAGCGCATGAATCTACTAGACCAGTGATTCCCAAAGTGTGGGCCGCGGCCCTCTGGTGGGCTGTGGTGGTACTGCAGGTGGGCCATGAGAGGTCATTAAAAATATGATTCATTTTTGCAAATATGATTTTTTGTGATTTTTATTGTAAAATATTTATTGCACGATTTAAAAAATATATTTAGAAGTAATAACCCATTGAGTGTTATTGACCTCACAATATTTGAGGAACTTTTCATAGTTTATGATCGGAACATAGCTTTCTGGTCATCATGACCAGGGGTCATAATCGGAGGAGCACGTACTGTGTTCGATAATTAATTCTGTCTTGTGCGTACGCAACAGATTAAAAGTTTGGGCTTCCTTTATCCCCCTGCTTTCATTTCAATCCTGAATCTTTATAACAATAATAAATAAATAAAAAACAACAACAACAATTATTGTTGTTGTTGTTTTTTATTGATTTTATTTTCTTAACAACAACAGCAATTGTTGCTGTTAAGTGTTCTGAGAATGCATAATTTTGTCTGTGTGCTGTTTATAGGACAAAGGTGGGCCGCTGACATTTTTTATATTTTCAAGTGGGCCCTGATTTGGAGAAGTTTGGGAACCCCTGTACTAGACATACGCAGCCGAGCGCACCCAGTGTGTTCCCTCGGGCTGACAGGGACCGTTCTGACCAATCAAAGGGGAGGTTGACGTCCTAAACCTCAGTACTGATTCGAGAATGGTTAGTATTAGCTGTCAAACAATCCATTTCGCGGGAATGAGAGTTACTATTGTAGCTATGCACAAGATTTGGACTGAAAATGGAGCGAAGAGCGATGGAAGACTTCTTGTTTTTTTTGGTACCGTTAACGTTAAAAAAGTCAAGTCGGTATCAAAAGTTTCTGAAACTGAAAATCATGACGGTGATGCGGATGAAGCGGCAGCGAAAATAAGTTGATTATTTTCGTAAAGAGTTGCATCAAAATGTTGAATTGCTGAGGTTATAAGAAGGTGAAGTGCACCGTGTTCATTGTAAAGATAATGACCCGAATCTGGCTGTTAACAGCGCGTTATCAACTGAGTCCAAACCCTTTAAACGTGAAAGTCCTTCCAAACATGGAGAAAGCACGAAACACAGAAAATACTGCGACAAATGTGCGGAAACGAGTAGATCCGTATTTCTGTTAATAGTTACAACTTATCAAAATACGCTGCCTCGCTGCTCGGCGTTTTGCGCAGTCTTAAAATCTCCATCTCGGTTTCTTCGCTCATATCTTAAGTATCCTATCTGCAAAAATCATTAACATTTTTTACAGTGCGTCTTTAGACCAGTAAACGTTAATATATTTGCAAGTACACGCAACGTTTTCCTGAAAATGCCGAAATTAGAAGACTTTTGCGTGTGCAGTGGCGTCTCTGGAAGTGATAATTGGTGAAGCCCGGACCATGCCTTTGCGTCAAGGATTGCTCCTGGCTTGTACTGTTATTTTCCGTTATTAACACGTTTTCCAATTTTGACAATAATCCTCTGGCAATCGAAGCTACGGTTTCTTTCTCCGTGAGATCAATTGACGCCTAAATAATGGGATAAATTCAGATCTAATTCATTTTTCTGGCCACTCAAAAATTGTTCAACGCTTTATGAAAGACAAACTGCTCTCAAACGTCAACGCTACCTTTTCCACACATCAGGTGATTTAACTGGCGCTTCTTGATCGTTTTGTTTAAATAAAATATAAGACCATTTAAAACGTCTATGTGCAATTCTGAATAACGCTGATTTAAATGCACGAAATTACGCTTCCAGATTAATGATTGTCGCTGTACCGTAATGTATCATACCGTAGCGGCGTGTTCTCGGAGTGAATCTATTGCTCAGTCCCTCATGGAAGTTGCATGTTGCGATTGCAACTATTAAAGCAAATTCAACCAATCCACGCAAATTTCTCGCGGACAAAAAAATAAATTGCCAAGACATTGCGACTTTCGTTGCCACTTTTTGAAAAAGTAACCGCAAAAAAATAAAAATAAAAAACATTAAAAAAGCCAGGAAATTCTGGAAGTATTGTTTGTCAATTATGATTGCGTGTAAGTCAGGGGTTAGTAATTAAGGGGAGCTATGGGCCCCACCAATCTTTAGTCCTTGAGACGCGCCTGGGCGTGTGGCATAGGCTTCCTTAAAACAAACATATCCAACTCATTATAAAGTCTGCTTATGTTATAATAAGCCAACAAATAGCAAAGTTACCGCTGTGGACTGATTCATATTGCAATATTGAGGCAAAAAAGGACTTTACGTCAGATCTGCAATTAACCCTAACGCAATTTAAGATTTGATTGGGATCAGTGTGGAGGGTCCTCTGGACATATTTGATGCCTCACTCGCAGTGAGGAGATGGATAGAAGGGCAGAGAGCAGGAGACCCAATTTTAAATCCTGGCCTCCAGATATGGCATAAAGCCAATGTCGTGGAAACCTTTGTTAATCAATGAACAAGAGACTCTTATTGTTTTAATAATTGTCATTTGTTGGAGACGGTTGTATTGTTAATGCGGAGTGTTATATTGTAGTTTCTTTAAACATTAAAAAATACATATATTCATGCTTCTTTGATTTTGGCTTGTGCGCTCCTAAATTTTTGCTCGCGCTCCTAACTTTTTGAACTTAGGAGCGCAGCGCTACCAAGAAAAAAAGTTAATTTCGAGCCCTGCTGTGTGCTCTCTCCCTCAGAGCCGAGTGGCGCAGACATGTCTGCTATCAGAGAGGTCTTTAGCGTGCACTAGAGGAACTTAAATGATGAGAGAAATGTTTTATACGTAGTACTAATTTGTGTCAGTTTTTTGTGAAAACGTATTCAGAGACGTTTGCTACCATTATCAATCGAGCGGTGGCAGAATTTTTCAGTCAGCGTCTGCTCAGCTGGTGTGTGTGTGTGTGTGGGGGTGGGGGGGTTGGGGGAGTGTTGCACGTCTCACTGGGGGGGAGCAGCCATCACATCGATGGCTGGTTGAAACTTTTCAATAAATTTTATCATTGTGTCATTTTTTTATGTAAATTGAGGGAGCAAAAGCAGTATCGGCCACAAATATCGGCCCAAGAAAATCGGCAGTGCATAATCGGTCATCGGCTAAGGGTGATGGAAAAAAATCGGTATCGGCATCAGCCCTAAAAAATCCATATCGGCGATCCTTATTGAGGACCTGTTTCAATGATGGCAAGTGAAGCCAGTTTCCTAGCAATAATGCGGAAGCGAGTTGTCTTTTGCAGAGATGATTCTCTCTAAGCAATCAGTGGAATGCAATGTTGCACGTCACATTTTAGTACCCACTAGTACCTGGTCGGCCGTTCTTTGGAACCCCAGGGGAGCAGGTACCAAAAAAGTATATACTAGTACCTTCCATTTGCTTTTCCTGATGGAAAAGCAAAAAAGACGAGTAGAGTAGAGCCATTACAGTGTAGCGATAAAGTGCCAATACAAATGCTCACCTCCACCAAGGAGGTGTCTGTTTTCGCCGGCTTTGGTTTGTTTGTCTGTCTGTCTGTCTGTCTATCTGTCTGTCAGCAGGATATCTCAAAAGTGGTCACATAGATGTTAACCAAACTTTGCCAGATGTTAGAATAGCACAAGAGAAACAAGTGCTTAAATTTGGGCATATCTAGGCCAAAGTACAGCTGAGATATGGGCCAAAGTTCAAATCCAGCTATGCAGAGATTTCAAGTTTTTCAAATGGGCTGTGCTTTTGGGTTTTGCTGCCATCTGACAGTGGAATGCAAGAATACCCTACATCAGCCAATGATAATCACCTAATATGATTGGCATGCTGTACAGTCTAAAGGCAGAGTTTTACATCTCCAGTTTTTTTAATATGTTAGACCCAAGACCCAAGACTAAGAGTGATTCCAAAACCCCTGATGAATATAAAAAGAACAAGGACGTTTACGTCGCCCAGATTTGCGTCGCCGGGACCCCACCCTGGAGCCCGGCCTGGGGATGGGGTTGGTAGGCGAGCGCCTGGTGGTCGAGTCTCTGCCAACGGGACCTGGCCGGGCACAGCCCGAACGAGCGACGTGGGCCCGCCTTCCCGTAGGCCCATCACCCGCGGGAGGGTTCAAAAGGGGCCGATGCATTGCGCTTTGGGTGGCGGTCATGGGCGGGGGCCCCGACGACCCAATCTCTGGACATGAAATCTGGTTCTCGGGACATGGAATGTCAACCGTTGAGGGGGAAGGAGCCTGAGCTTGTGCGGGAGGTCGAGCGGTACCGGCTAGAGATAGTCGGGCTCACCTCCACGCACAGTCTGGGCTCAGGAACCCAACTTCTTGAGAGAGGCTAGACTCTCTTCTACTCTGGAGTTACCTGTGGTGAGAGGTGGCGGTGTGGGTTTGCTTACAGCCCCCCACCTTAGCCGTCATGTGTAGGAGTTTTCCCCGGTGAACGAGAGGGTCGCTGCCCTGCGCCTTCGGGTCGGGGACAGGTGCCTCACTGTCATCTCGGCTAATGGGTCGAATGGCAGTGCAGAGTACCCGACCTTCTTGGAGTCCGTAGCAAGGGTACTGGAAAGTGCTCCGACTGGTGCCTACATCGTTCTGCTGGGGGACTGCAACGCCCACGTGGGTAGTGGCAGTGTTACCTGGAGGGGCATGATTGGGAGGAATGGCCTCCTCAATCTGAACCCGTGCAGTGCTCTTTTATTGGACTTCTGTGCTAGTCACGGTTTGTCCATAAGGAACACCATGTTCAAGCATTAGGCCATCCATCAGTGCACGTGGCACGAGGACGCCCGAGGTCGGAGGTCAATGATCGACTTTGTGGTCGTGTCATCTGAGCTTCGGCCGTATGTCTGAGACACTCGGGTGAAGAGAGGGGCTGAGCTGTCCACTGATCACCACCTGGTGGTGAGTTGGATCCGCTGGCGGAAGAGGAAGCTGGATAGACTTGGCAGGCCTAAACTTGTTGTGAGGGTCTGTTGGGAATGTCTGGCGGAACCCTCTGTCAGAGGGGTTTTCAACTCTCACCTCCGGGAGAGCTTTGACCAGATCCCAAGGGAGGCTGGAGACATTGAGTCTGAATGGACTATGTTCTCCACCTCCATTGTTGATGCGGCTGTTTGGAGCTGTGGCCGTAAGGTTTCCGGCGCCTGTCGTGACGGCAATCCCCGAACCTGGTGGTGGAAACCGGAAATAAGGGATGCTGTCAAGCTGAAAAAGGAATCTTACAGAGCTTAGTTGACTCGTGGGACTCCTGAGGCAGCTGACCGGTACCGGCAGCCTAAGCGTGCTACGGCCTGGGTGGTGGCGGAAGCAAAAACTTGGGTATGGGAAAAGTTTAGCCATAGTGGAGGTTGACCCCGAAGAGATTCTGGCAAACCGTCCGGCACCTCAAGAGGGGAAAGCAGTACCCTGCCAACGCTGTTTACAGTGGAGGTGGGGAGCTGTTGACTTCGACTGGGGATATTGTCGGCCAGTGGAAGGAATACTTCGAGGACCTTCTCAATCCCACTGATACGCCTTCCGTAGAGGATGCAGAGGCTGGGGATCCAGAAGCTGACTCATCCATCACTCGAGCTGAAGTCACTGAGGTAGTTCAGAAGCTCCTCGGTGGCAAATCCAGGAGGAACAATGCGGTTTTTGTCCTGATCGTGGAACACTGGACCAGCTCTATACCCTTCGCAGGGTGCTTGAGGATGCATGGGAGTTTGCCCAACCTGTTCACATGTGTTTTGTGGACTTGGAGAAGGCATTCGAGTGTGTCCCTTGTGGCATTCTGTGGGAGGTGCTTCGGGAGTCTAGAGTCCGGGGCCTTCTACTAAGGGCCGTGCGGTCTCTATATGACTGGAGTAGGAGCTTAGTTCGCATTGCCGGCAGTGCATGTTGGACTCTGGCAGGGCTTTCCTCTGTCACCGGCTCTGTTCATTATCTTTATGGACAGAATTTCTAGGCGCAGCCAGGGGCCGGAGGGAGTTCGGTTTGGGGACCACAGGACCTCATCTCTGCTTTTTGCGGATGATGTTGTCCTGTTGGCTCCTTCGAACCAAGACCTTCAGCATGCACTGGGGCGGTTTGCAGCTGAGTGCAAAGCAGCTGGGATGAGAATCAGCACCTCCAAGTCCGAGGCCATGGTTCTCGACCGGAAAAAGGTGGCTAGCCCCCTCTGGGTTGGAGGAGAGCTCTTGCCTCAAGCGGAGGAGTTCAGGTATCTTG
Source organism: Gymnothorax reevesii (assembly GCA_029721435.1). Lineage (NCBI taxonomy): Eukaryota > Metazoa > Chordata > Actinopteri > Anguilliformes > Muraenidae > Gymnothorax > Gymnothorax reevesii. Next base: position 20,835,193 of record CM056574.1, on the reverse strand, counting down.
GGGTCTTGTTCACGAGTGAGGGAAGGATGGAGCGTGAGATCGACAGACGGATCAGTGCAGCGGCAGCAGTAATGCGGTCATTGTGCCGATCTGTTGTGGTGAAGAAAGAGCTGAGTCGAAAGGTAAAGCTCTCGATTTACCAGTCAATCTACGTTCCTACCCTCACCTATGGCCATGAACTCTGGGTCATGACCGAAAGAACGAGATCTCGGGTACAAGCGGCTGAAAAGGGTTTCCTTCGCAGGGTGGCGAGCGGCTCCCTTAGAGATAGGGTGAGAAGCTCTGCCACCCGGGAGGAGCTCAGAGTAGAGCTCCTCCACATCGAGAGGGGCCAGCTGGGGTGGCTCGGGCATCTCTATCGGATGCCCCCTGGACGCCTTCCTGGGAAGGTGTTCTGGCCATGCCCCACCGGGAGGAGGCCTCAGTCCCTCCAGCGTGTCCTGGGTTTGCCCTATGTCTCTCGGCTGGCCTGGGAACGCCTCGGGATACCCCCGAAGGGACTGGAGGTAGTGTCCGGGGAGAGGGAAGTCTGGGCATCCCTGCTTAGACTGCTGCCCCCGCGATCTGGCCCCGGATAAGCGGTAGAAGATGGATGGATGTATGGACCCAAGACCCATGCCTTCAAGCACTAAAAATATGACATTGATCACGTGTCCCTTTTGAGATATATACCCGCTATAATGACATCAATTACATACTTTTCATTCTGGTTATTAAAACATTTAATACAACTATTGTGACTTTGGATTTTTTTTTACATAATATTATAACAATTCTGTGATCTGTGTTATTTCTGCAAAGGTCCACACAGCCATCTCCAGTGAATGATTGCTAATCTAAATAAGTGTTTGCAAAGGTATCAGCCTGGAGTTCAATAACCTGACACCTACTAGTACTAACTTGAGAGAAAAAGAATTTTGGCATGCAGTTGTATGTCTTCACAGAGTAGCACCGACTCTGGTGAATTCATGAACACATGCATTACAGTTGCAGAACCACTGTCTGAAAATACATTTATTTTTGATTTAATTGCATAATTGTTCTTAATAATATTACTGTGATACATGACATTATCATGTGTTTTTTTCCTGATCAAAGCTATATCATGTTTCGGAGATTTGGTAGTTCAGTTGGAATTTGCTGATAGCAATTTTTTGGCAGGTAGTTAGGCCTTTGAAGTTGAAAAAAAAAAACATGGGATGAGATAAAATGAAAAAGGATAACTTTTTTTGGAAAAGTCAATTAAAATAAATTGACTTTTTTTATAAAGGGGCAATATTATGCTTTTGGGTCTCTCTCTTTTCTTTATTGTATTAAATAGCTCTATGTGTCTTAATTATGTTTTCTAATATCAAGATTTTATAATCATACCCTAACCAAATTCCATACTCCTGGTTCAGAGTATTCACCCCGGCCAAGGGAGGTGTATGTTTTTCTGACATTGCTTGGTTTGTTTGTCTGTCTGTCTGTTAGCAGGATATCTGAAAAACGGCTTGATAGATTTTAACCAAACTTAGCAGGATGTTGGAGAAGCAAAAGAGGAAGAAGTGATTAAACTTTGGCATATCTAGGCCAAAGTACAGCTGCTATAGCGACCAAAGTTCAAATCCAGCTATGCTGGCAGAGATTTTAAGTCTTTCCAATGGCCGGATTTCGGCATGCTTTTGGGTTTTACTGTGACTTGGTGGTGGAATGCAACAATACCCTACATCAGCTGACAAAAATAACTAATTTAGAGAGTTGCCTTGGCGTGGCAGAGGTGCTGCGCTCTCTGAGTGCTCTTGTTTTATTTATGTTTCGATGGCTGCACTGCAGTGATAAAGTATTTGAACAACTCCTCATTCACTGATGTTTCATATTTGGTATATTAAATTATTTTACTGTTACATTATGTGCCCTTGTGTTTATATTTCACATTGTTTTTAGCCTAGCTGTTCACATGTTCTTAATTAATACTGTAAATTAACTGTGCCATTTCCTTGTTAATCCCAGTGTGCATTCTTCATGCCCTGTCTCGTACTGTCTGTTGACTTGCTTGTTGTCTCAGTGAATTGTACTGTATTTAGATTAGTCTTTTTCTTTGTTCTGTGTCAGATTGTCTCACCCCTGCTTTGTGCTTTTGCATGCTTTCTCACAGTTGCTTTTTACGTCAGACTTTCCCTCTCTCTGTGTTGGTGCCTCAGTCCTATGTTTTAGTCTCCATTGTTCCTGGCCTTGTGTTTTTCTAACGCTTCCCTTGGTTCTCGTCCTCTCTGCTCCCTTCGCACCAGGATGCACTTTGGGAAGAAGACTCACTGGTGCAGGGAGTGTGATGCTGAAATATTCTGCTGAGCACCCTCGATCCAGGAATTCAGGTGGACATAAGTTTGATGGAGCTTTTTTGGCAGCATGACAAGGACTTACATTATGTCTCAAAGGTGGTTTAAATTTCATGGCTGACCAGTGTATAATGGGCCACTAATTTTGGCCCAGATTGTCCGATTTGCTTGATATTGATACCAAACCCTCAAAAAATTTGCTTGATTTACAGTATCTCTTACCAGGGATATATTGTCAGGCAGTAACCTCACCTTTACTTTGACTAATAAGCAATCAAACAAATGATTTGCCAAATTATCAAGCCTAATCCTGCGCCTGTAATGATTCAGGAATGATAATGACAAAGGTATAATGACTCTACGATGAAATTTTTAGAGTGACTGTAATCTGTATTATTTTGCTAATTATAAAACATTGAATTTGAACTTTGAATTTGAACAGAATTCCATCTATTTTATTAAATTGCATTTTTTTCAGCAGAGATTATGAAATAGAAATGAAAAATTTGCTATGTTCATTCAAAGACGAATCTTCATTTTGGACACTGTGACCTTAAGGACTACAGACCCGTATCCCTGCCATTATTGAAGATAATCAAATCCATTAAACAAGTTTGGATGCAGGAATTGACCTGCAAAAAGTTTCCAAAATGCAGTATATTTTTAGCCAGGAATGAGCCATCCTGTGTAGGAGTGTTTGTTCAGGCAGATGTGATGCATTAGTATTTCACCAATGCATCAACCTTTTGCCCCATTGGCTGGGTTTCTGCCCCACCTGTGACTGATGTCAGTCTGTAATGACGTTCACGAGAGCGAATACCATCCATTTGACTTGACTCCAGTCAAGATCTATCTCATCTATCTAATCTATCTATCCATCATCTACATTGAGAACTGTCAATTAGCCGGAGGCGTTTGGGTTCTGCGTCATGGAAATGAGGCTACGCATAAGGTCACCACCCGTTTCCATCTAGGTCAATGGTAGCCCAAGTGAAAGCCTATTTGGCGTCTAGTTTTCTAGTTTTCTCTCTGTCCTCACCCCATCATCTTCATTTCTTTTCCTTGTCTTTTCAATGGCTGCATCCATGAGCTTGAAAACAAAGAGAGAGAGTGGAAGCCTGTAATGTCTGAGGCCTATGTTATTGTTGTTCCACACCTCCTATTTGTTGGTTTGTTTGTTTTTTCTTTTTTTTCTCTTGTGAAACTAGTTATACATAGCGCATGCTTGTATGTTTGTACGGATATTTTGGGCGCCTGTGCCTCCCTGATTTAATTACAAAAAAAAAATTGCAGTTTGTCTGGAGTTACAGCATTCATTATCATTTGGCATCAGTACATTTGTGGTGGTTTTGTGCACTGATTATTCTCCACACAAGCATGCATACACGTAGCAATTGAAGCACTGATTACTAAAACCCCACAAGTCAAGTCAAGTGTGACTTATGGGGCTTTAGTAATAGCTGCTTCAATTACAATATTTATCCTGTTTGGTGCAAGTAAATATTTTTCACCTTTTTGATAATGAACAGGCTGAAAGTAGACTTCATCCACCTATGACAGTTTCATGTCGCAACACTAATGCAGTAAATCCACACCAGCAAACTGTCAACGTAGGTCAGCTCTGAGCCTTAATTTCTCTTTATCCAATACAGACATCCAAAAATACTATCATGTCCATAAATATTTGGACAGAGGCACAATTTTCATTGTTTTGTTCACCACGTATCACCAAGTATCAAGCTGAACGGATCTACAAAGTATCAAGATGTGCATGAAGTGTAGACTTTCAACTTCAATTTTAGGGTTTTTTCAAAAATATTGTCGGAATCTTGTATGAACGGCACCCATTTTATACACAGCCCCCTCAGTTTTAGGTAGTGAAAAGTTATTGAACAAACTGACATAATAAGTGATTTAACTATTGAACAAACTGTCATAATAAGTGATTTAACTGTCATTTTCAATATTTGGTGGCAAACCCTTCACAGTCTGAAGTCCAAAACCCTGGGACATCACCAGATACTGGGTTTCTTCCTTGGTGATGCTTTGTCCAGCCTTCACTGCTGCAGTCTTCAGTTCCCGCCTTGATGTTGGGGTGTTTTTGTGTGCGAATAAAAGGGATATAGACTTGGATTCAGATCACATGATTGACTTGGCTTTGATAAAACATTCCACTTCATTGCCTTCTTTGTCACCGTATATCTGCAAAGTGAAGTGTTTTCAAATAGTTCCAATGCATTTTTCTGAATCTAAGCATATTATATAGCCCTATACATTTCAGAATTCATTCTCCTGCTTTTCTCAACGGTCTAATCACCAGTAATTACAAGGAAACCAGCTCAATCAGCAGTGATACATGCCCATACATAAGCACTCTTCACAGATGAGGTGCTATGCCTCAGATTGTGAGCAGTGTCCTCCCTTTTCCATATCCCTCTTTTCCTCTCTTTGGTATAAACTGATCTTTGTCTTGTTTGTCAATAGAGTGTTGTTCTTTTACTACACAGGAATGTTTCATTTCATTTATTTATTTATGATAAATTTGGCATCCCAATCCCACCCGAATTGGAGTGCCCAATTAGCGAACTATGCACACAAGCTTGTTCGAATGCGGCCCCATGTTGCCATCTCGGGAGAGCGAGACAGTTTGCCACTCTCCTCCAAAGCATGTGCCTGCTAGCCGCTGCTTCTTTGTTCACTCAAAGCTCAAAACTTTACAACCTCAGAACGAGGACGGAGGATAACCGAATATGGTCGAGCTAGAATTTCACAGACGAGCACCCAACTAGCCGACAGAAGGCGCTTGAGCAACGTACAATGCTGTAATTCAGTAATCTCAATCTGACAGTCCCTCCTAATTTATTTCCCTGTAGCACAAAGCCAGTTATGCATTGATCTGAAAAGGCCACAAACCACTGCTGGCTGATACGACCAGGGTTTGAACCCGGATCCTGGTGGTCACTACTTCTCCGCAATGCGGTTTTCAACCGAGTGAGCTAATATGATAGCTTATCCCAAAACAGTTTGAATGTCTGGCTCTGTCCATTAATCTTCAGGGAAACAACCAGGTCTCAGTTTTTGGGGAATACAGACCCCCTTCAGTCCCCGCTTGTGCTACTGACAATTTAAATGACATATTTTCTTCTTATGCATCAACAGAGCTTTTAATGATGGGGTATTTTAATCTAGAGAGGGAAAAGCCAGTGTCTGATTGCTTCAAAGTTTCATGCATTAATCTAAACCAAACACAATTAATTGAATCATGGAGTTACAAAAGGCCCAACTCCACCAAGGTATTTTTTTCAGGGGAGCATTTTTTCTGTTTGCCATTAATGCTATAAAAGGAAATTTCAAACAGCCAAGTGTAACATGTTAAGGCCAAACAGAGGTTTATTTAGGCTGAATATGAAGTATGCTGCCTGTCACATAAAATAATGGTAGCACTTGAAACATGGCGGAGTTGGACCCTTTTGTAATTGAACGGACAAAATGAAAGGACTGCAATGATTTCTCCAATGAAATTTGAACTTAAATTCAAGCTACAACATTGCTTCTGCATAGGGTATGACAGTAGGTCTGCTTTACTTCCAAAACCCTGCCAGTGGGTGCTTGTTCGTTGGGTTGTTCACCTCCTATTTTTCTTTCATTCTTCACTTCTCTTATTTTCATACTCCTTGCCTTCTGCTCTTAGCCTTTTGGACTTATTTGTTTTCCATTGTCTCTCATTTCTCTTCCTTTTTGGTCTAATTTCATCCCCAGAATCGGACATGTGTTATTCTAAGGGCGCTTCCATGTTTGAATTGGTGCTGCCATCTAGCGGCCACCAGTTAAATTCGTTGAAGAGCGGCCTAACTCCTGGACTTGGGCCGTTCTTCAACTCAAAGCTAAAGAACTCACCTCAGTTAACAGCTTTATGCACTGGAGTTGGGTCTTTCTTCAATTCATTTTCATAGGTCTTAACCCAATATACAAGACAGGCAGATAACCTGGATTTCTCAAAATCATGGAGCTGGGCCCTTTTGTAATTCCATGATTCAATTACAAAACCTACATGACCTAAGGCAAAAGATAGCTCCAAATCTTTTTTAGTTGACATTATTCTGACTAATATGCCTCAGAGATTACTCATCCAGCGGTGTTTTCCCTCAAGATTTTAGTGATCAATGCCCCATAGCTTGTATTAAAAATGTTAAATTACCAAGGTCAAAGCCACGTTATTTTTATAAGAAATACTCAGGAGTTCCTGCATGATTGACAGATGTGTCAGCATCAATCAGCATCACTAAATGCAACAAGATTAATATTCATTTTTCTTGTAACTCAATTCCTGTTTCCTGGTCCCCTTTAAATGTCTCAACACATGCTTTGGTGCTACCCAATATACTTTTGTAGTTCTTTTGTAGTGTAGAAAAAAAATTCATAATATGTTTATGTTCAATGTCCCGTGAAGAAATCATTCATACACTTATAACCTAATACTCCATCTTAAGGCTTTTCCATGACAACTGCATCATATTAGAACATATAACTATCATGTTTGGGGGGAATCCAGGGAGTTGAATGGAGCATGTTTCATTTCCCTTGAAATTATGGTTCATTCTCTTTGGAAAGCTCCTGAAAAGTGGTCAGATTCCGCTCTCCTCTCTATGCTAGATGGTTTTATCACCTCAATGAAGGTAAACTGAGATTCGGCCCTCCCTTCCTCCGCCTTGATTGGAGGCGTGGTTTTGAGTGCTTAAAGGCAAGAGATTCTAACCGGAAGGGTTTCTTCTTCAAGATCTTGCGCGCCAAAGGTGAGTTAGGGAGAGTCACATTCCACCTCGCTCCGCCCGCCTGGGTCCGTGCGTAAGTAACGGATCTAGGTAGGCGTAGAGGAATGGCATCTGAGTGCCTCCTGGGCACGTGGTGCGGCCTTGCTCCGCGTAGCCTCCATCTTTTCCAGGTATGAATTTATTCTCTCTTTCTAAATTGTGTGTAACTGATAATTGGCTTAACGTTGATTTGTTTGATCCAAGTTTGTGCCTACCTGGTGATTAAATTATTGTTATTCCTTACAGCTTGCATGGTCTCTGTGACTCGTAACACTTGTACATTCTTTCTAGCCTTGTGACGACCTGTACTTAAGGGGGCGGTCCCTTACCATGATGTGTAGGTAGCGGATAGTTTTAAGTTGGATTGCAAATCACGTTCTACCCCTTAAGGGTTGATGTATTACAGGTCCTGGGGATTTGGCCCTCAAAGGTACCCCTGGGCTTAAGCCGGTGCCCGGGCGATCTACTTAAGGGGCTCTTTGGTGTACATAAACCTGGGTTCGTGATGTGTTTATGCTCAGTGCTACTTTGTTTATGCCTAGATGCTGCGATCATGGTAATTTCCTCCATCCTCTAAAACTTCCACCGAACTTAAGATCTGGCAGTGACGCTTATTAACCCTGGAGGCGTTTTGCTGAGTGATAATGGTTTTCACAGATGAGTCTCTGATGGTGTAACTGCCTCGAGATTCACGCGTGCTGTCCCCAAACATCAATTCTAATTCTAATTTTGAGTCAGATATTTAACGAGGATGTAACTAAATTTGGTATTCTAAATGAATCATGGAGTCAGATTGATTGCAACCGTTGTGTTTTTATGCCCTGTCTTTGGACGGAGAGAAATATCCATTATATTGTGATTCACACCAGCCAGGAAGTTGCTCGAATTAATGCCAGCCAAAAAGAACCCATGAAACCTTCAGCCCTCTGCAATGTCCGTCCTTGGTATATAATTATGAACCATTTAAGCGAGAGAGGGGACAGATTCAATGGACAGAGGAGAGAGATAGAGGAGAATCGGTGGACAACTGGGCAGGTGTCTTGGTGAGTGACTAAGGGCTAGCTAATGGTGGCTAACGTTGTCTCCATGTTTATCACATTGCAGTATCTTTAATAAATATTTTTGAGCAATATTGCTGTCGACTTTGTTGTTTTTCAAGCATGTAATTTGTCACCATTTAAGCCAGCAACTCTGCGTCTTAAAATGTTTACTTTAAATCTCATACTTTTAACAAATGCTGTAGGCTATAGGCTAGGCTAGCTTACTTCTGTGACGGTCGGCTTGTCCATATAGAACAGCGATGGTAACGCAGTTCCGCACACCGTTGTTTATCGTGAAATTTTGCTGAAACTGCTAGTGGATAATTCATCTGTGATGGGAACATGCTGTTTATGTAGTCATTGTTTCAAGGATATTTTATTGTTAATTTATTGCGAATTTGCTTCTCTTTGCCTGGACAAAACGCACCCAAGCACGGAAATCTTTGTGTTTTTGATTTAGAAATCGGTGGACCCGATGGCCAGTCAAGTTGGAGTTCTTACATCCAAAACAAACACAATGATTCACCATTGTCAAAACTCCAACCATCTCTCTTTAATTCAAGGATGACGACAAGCTCTCTCTTCTCTTACCACCACTCGGACAACATAAACCCACAGTGAGAACCTGGGCGGAGGCGACAAATGTTTACCTGTCGTTATGTCATATGACGCGTTCCTTGGGAAAGGGACATTTTTGGGGAGCCTCTTAGAATTGGTACACTCATCGGAACCAAAAGAACTACAAAAGTATATTGGGTAGCACCAAAGCATGTGTTGAGACATTTAAAGGGGACCAGGAACCAGGAATTGAGTTACAAGAAAAATGAATATTAATCTTGTTGCATTTAGTGATGCTGATTGGGCAGCAGATCAGAATGACAGGCTAAGAACAACTGCTATTGTTTTAGTTCGTCTGGAACGGGTCCTGTTATTTCCTGGAAATCTAAAAAACAATGTAGAGTTGCTTTATCCTTATGTGAAGCAGAATACATGGCTTTGGCAGCAGCAACACAGGCAAGCCTGTATCTTGTTCACCTACTGAATGGAATGGATAATGAGTGTGAGTACACAAGTGACAATTTATGAGGACAATCAAGGTGCGATTGCTTTGTCCAAGAACCCTGTATGTTGTCAAAGGTGTAAACATGTTGACATCAAGTTACATTTTGTTCAATCTGCCCTTTGTGATGAGAAAATAACTATTGAATATTGTCCAACAACAGACATGGTGGCAGAAATTTTTACTAAACCTGTAACTAAAACAATGCTTGACAGATTTGTGTGTTTTATTTTTGGCATAAAGGCATGAACATGAAATGATAAATGAATTCTAGGTAACTGTATGGGACATTGTATTTTGTTATTCAGTATAAGAGCAGGTGGGGGTGTTGAATATTGTTGATCTTTAGTGCTCTTACACTGACTAAGCTGTCTGGAAAGGAGGTGTGGTAAATAGGTAGCAGGTGTCGCAAATCAATAAATGACTGCTGGCCCCAGTGCGCATGCAGGTCAAACGAAACCAATGGCTGAGTGAGATTATTCCTCTGTCAGTTAAAACATTTTAGTCGGTGTTCTAGCCCTTTTTATGATGGCAGCTCCAACAAAAGGTCAAACACACATAAGAAGCCATATCTATGGTTCTCATCATTGTAGAGACTTCAGACCAAGTGCATATTGTTCATAAACAAAAGGTCTATCCTTCTTGACCTAGGAATCTAGGTCAAAGGTCAAGGTCACATAAAAGGTCAAAAACACATAAGAAGCCATGTCTTTGGTTCTAATCATCGTTGAGACTTCAAACCAAGTGCATATTGTTCATGAATGAAACGTCTATGATACTTGACTAGGTACTGCACTATTTTGATGAATCTACATCAAAGGTCAAGGTCACAAAAAATGTCAAAAACACATAAGTGGCCATAGCTTCGCTTCTAATTGGTATACAAACTTCAAACCAAGTGCATAATTTGTTGATAAACTCAAGGCCTGCATTACCTGATCTAAGCACTGCACTATTTTGGTAAGTTTAGGTCAAAGGTCAAGGTCAACTAAGCAGCGCTCTATTTTGGTTTATTTTTGGTCTGTCTCTCTGTCTGTCTGTTTGTGTGCACTCTGCGGGCAACAATTTTCACATTATCTTCACCAAACTTGGTGACAACATTAACTAGCCTTGTGGCTAGAGACTGGTATCTTTTCAAGGTCAAAGGTCAAGGTCAAGCCCACCAGGAAGGTCCAAAACACATTTTGGCTCATAACTACTATTACAGCAAGAGATTCGAAACCAACTCCATTCCGTTCATTCTGTTTCAGAGATCTGTGCATAATTCCAGCAAGTCATCATTCTATGAATGACCTTTCATTTTATTGTTATTAAAGGGGACCTATTATGCGGATCCTTCTTTTTATACATATCAGTAATGTTATAATGTTGGTTGTCCATACTCACCCTCTGTAAAGTTTCTAAACATAAGATACAGAGGTTTTGCCGTAATCCAAGAATGTGATTTTGTGAACATGATTTCCTCTCTGAACAGCTCCTTCCGAGATCTTTGCGAGATCTGGGCAAAACCTGATGTTAGGTTGTGCCGTCCAATTAGTACAGACTAGTACAGCCAATCATGGGGCTGGACCTGCCCACACCGGAAACTATTCAAGGAGACATGAACAACCACGAATCATACTATGCCTTAGTAGCATCTGCACATCCAGAAATACAAAAGAAGAACCGCAGATCATTTGAGGTGCAATTTTGTCAGTATCTTTCCCAAAAATGCTCGTCCGTTTACTTTTGGACGCAAAGAAAAGCACCTATTTCTCTTCCAAAAGACGATGCCTCCAAAAATCAGTGGGTAGCTTTTTTGTTTGCTGGCAACGAACAGCCACGGCCAAAAGGAACGTTAGCTGTTTGTGCTCAGCATTTCACCAAAGACATTTTTGTCAATAAAGGATAATTCAACACAGGAGAAGCATTAAGCACTCGGAGCCACAAGCTGTAAGTTACGATATAACAGCAAATAATGTAAGAGAAGCTAATGTGTTACGGGAGGCTAGCAAGACCATTAACAATAGTTAGCACTAATAACTGGCCTCAAATGCAGGCTTTGTAAAATATCTGAAGATAAAGCCTATACCGGTCACGACTGTTCGCGACTCTTAAGCTATGTTTCCATCTACTTGTCAGTCGAATTATCTGATGCTTGCCAAAAATATTCATGCGAATAAAGCTGGTGAAAATATGTTTCCATCTAACAGCATCAAAGCGAATAAAAAGTAGTGCGTAATGACGCCACATGCTGTGAAGGGATCAAATTGGTGTATCAAATACATTTCACTTTTTAAGCTAATTCCATTCATTTTCGCACTGAATCGCAGAACCCTCAAGTAAACAAAAGCAGTTTGTTAGCCAACAAATTTAGCTGGTTAGCCAAAATGGGTTGCGTTTATCAACAAATAACGATAATTGCACAAGTTGTAATACAGCTTTGGTGCCAGCCATGAGCAGCATAGCAGACCATTATAAGAAGGAAACGACGGCATCAAAACACCGTCAAGATGCAGTAACAGATTTATTTGGCAAATAATGTTTCCATCAGCATTTATCGCATAAGATTTTTTCCGATCAAGAGAAAATTTGATGAGATGGACCGTACAAACTAGTCGATAGTCTTGAAATCAAGTCTAATTTCACCATCTCCGTAAGGAATTTTTAATTCGATATTACTTAACCCCTTTCTGCAGATGTAGACGCCTGCGTCTATAGACCTGCAAATTTAAGCACGCTGTTACTGTACTCGATCACTAGATGTCACCCCCGGATCAGTTATTGAATGTTCACAAGCAAGCAGACCTCGAACGCGGTTCTGAATATGGGGAACTTCACTCCACACCCTGCTTTTCATGAGCTGCATGAATTAAATTCCTCAGCTAAGCCTGATTTGCAAACTGGTCAGTATCCTTGCCCATAGTATCGATCCAGCAGTTTAAAAAAACGATATCTTGACACAGAAAAAATCGTTATCCTCTGTAGCAAAGAGTTTAGCCACAGTGACTGAGATTGTGAGGTGTACTTGTTCCTTATAAGTGTTAAAATGGGTTCGTGAGCTTAGAAGAGGGGACTGGTAGCTTCTATTACAGGGTTAATGACCTGACCGTTTAATAAGCAGTTTATTTAATGCGTGTTTGTGCTGGCTTTGAAGAAAAATGGCAAAAAACTCTAAACTTTATTATGGAGAAAAGGCATGTTTGTGTTTGTGTGTGGAGAGGTCACTGGTGACCACTGATATTCAACTGCACTGATATTGATAAATTCATAGTAAACTCAACCAGAAAATCAGTTGCTCATATTAAATTTCATGCCTTAAAACTTTATTTGTGTTAAATACATGATTTTTTAATGATTAGACAGCACATCATTTTGAGACTTTGGGGAGACACTTGGGTAGCGGTATAATTTTGCTAATAGCATGTAGGTAATCTAGAATGTAATGTTGAAGATGAATTGTACTTGTGGTCAAGGAGTTTATGATACCAAAAATGTAAAGTTTTAAGCCCCAGCAGTTTTTCAATCCTCAGAATTTTTTTTTTGCAATTTCAATGGTGAATTCTCATGAAGATTTTTTATGTTTGCTGTTCATTTTCTCTACCAAAATCATAAAAATAAACTGATATACAATGTAATTCTAAATGCTGTAAGTGTCTTTTCTGAATTGAGCCTCATTTTCCCTCTTTATGAAGCTTAAATCTTGAATTATACAGCCTTAAAGTGGGTAACCCATAAACTTCTGCACAAAGGGGTTAATTCGTATAAGACCGTGTGGATGGAAACATGGCTACAGATCTGCATAAGCCTACCCAACTGATGGCCTGTTGAATGCGGCTGTAGCATTTCGGCTAATGTAGCCGAGTTACTGTTGCTAATGTTTGCGTGCTAAATATGCAAGAGTAATGTCAGGGGAAATTCAACAGAAGGTGCGTGAACATAAACCTCATTTGAAGCGAACTTTTTATACTTGTTTTTCATTTGGATGATTGGTGCAACTGCCCCCCCCCCCATTTTACTGTCTGTAAAACCTGCATTGCAGAGTAACATTTGTCTCTGTAGTTGTTATGACCGCTCGGTTATCAGCTACTGCATGTTAGTTCGCGTGATGTGCAAATGAAAATGGTCCTGGTAACTTGTAGGCAGTAATTATGATCGGTATGCTTGTGTTACTTTGGTAAGAATCAATGTGGCAGTTTCACCATAGGCAGTCATAACACTGCCTGATTGTAGCCACTTCAGTTGAAGCTAACAGGAGAGGTGCTGTATGTGTCTTTCGAGTAGAGCTGTGAAGGCTGCAGTTAGACCAAACGTAGGTTTTGCAGAGCTTGGGGCGCGTTTTTGGGTGCTTGCGAAACGATCGCTTTACTTATCCATGACCGGGGTCTGCCTGATACTTCTCCAATATCTAGGCAAGCTCTCTGATGCTACCGGTGAAAGCAATAGGGAAAAACACAGGCTATAACGTGTCTGGTATAACAAAGGATTTCTCTGCATTGCCGTCGATTGAATATTAAACTGGTGATTGAATATTAAATTCTTTCCTGTAAAAGTGATCGATTTGCTAGCTTCACATAAGCAACCATTCACGCAAACGGAACTTACGGTCTGTAAAACATGTATAATGCACATAACATAACCAAAGCTCTATCTAGCTCTCTCGCACTATCCATAGCGCACCCATTCTCCACGAGGAAAAGCTGGTCATTCCGACGCATTGAGTAAACCATTTGCACAGGCAATTTCCAAAAGCCTGGAGCTTTCGCCCCTCCATCGTATACCAGCGCAGAAGCTGTTCATTTCTCTACACTAATGACACACCACAATTATGCATACGAACCAGCAGGTCTTTATAATACACACCGAAGCAGTCCATAAGTTGGTCCACTTTTAGCTGCTCCTCACTGTCTATTTCTACGGTCTCCGGTCTACACGTGGGTATGTTGACCCGTTCTACAAATGTGTCTGTATGTAGTGAATTCTAGCTTTCCCTGCATCCTAGTTATAGAGTAGAAAAACTGCTGTTCTCGAATTTGCCCGCTGCTTCCTTATCAGATAGCAGACGTGTCTCACATTTCACTCTGGGGAGGCGGACCCAGAAAACTGTCCAACTCCACCCTCCACAGAGCTGGCCAGTCAGAAGAAAGTGGCCACACGGGGAGTGGGGGCCTTTGCGGAAAAGCCACCCCAATGAGGCGTTTCAGACAGAGACTACAATGGACAAAAAATTGGGTTTTTTGAGGATGGCAGTATGAGCTAAATAAGGACCCTGATTTGGACTTTGAACGATCAGGAGTACTCTAAAGATCAAAATATAACCTTGGAAATATAGCAGAATAGTACTCCTTTAAAAATTCTCTGCTTTCTTAAATCTATACTGAATTTCAGACATTAACCTCTCTCATACTAAATTGTAATACTGGAAAATTTGTGGTCACGGAATTACTTGGTGACGGAATTACAGAATTATTCTGAAAGCGGATTATTCTGAGGACCTTATGGAGCATAGTGGTTCATTGTTTTGGACATCTATAGTTGAGTGTTTCTTCCTGTGAGTTAAGTTTCCATAGCCACAGCGCATGAATTATACCACAGCCCAGCGGCAATTGCCGTGGTTGCTCCCGTATGTGGCCGTCATGCCCAACTACCCAAATGGCCAGTTTGGCCTGCCCTTATTTCAAGTAGTTTTGGTGCCCAAAAATGACCCAAAGTAGCGATTTTGAACACAGCCACTGAGCTGTGCAGATCCCGTCATCACGCTTCCCTTTACTCCTGAGCACTTTGTGCGACCAACGACATACCCACCCACTCATGAATATGGCAATGTTGTGTGAGGTTCGTATCCTACAACCATACATCCTTCCAGCTTGAGAAATATCAGCTCACATTATGTCTTAAGTGCAAGCAATTAAATACTGTTGGTGTCAGGTATAGAAGTGTTCTTGGGCTAGGTGAAAACGGTGGTTGTATAGCTTTCCTTGACAGAAACTAAACTTTGAGAGTGAGCTGTTACTGTTACCGACTTCATTACCCACAATATTTACCCATTGAATGATGCTGGACCACTCTTACAAAGTACAAACAAATGTTTCAGGATCCAGTCAGTGAAAGAACAACAATTTTCATGCATGTGACCTCTGATATTCATTATAAGCTCAGAAATTCAGAAATTAGTTCTTTTCATCAGTATCATGTATTGCCTTCCTTTTGCCCAGACTTGTTGATCAAAATTTTGATTCAACAGGAGTTCAGCAACACAAACATCATTTATGATACCAATTTTCAGTTGCTTTGTTGTTTTGAGTATAATAAATTTTGTAGATTATCAGAAAATGTAATTCCGTTACCACCGTCTCTTTCTCATAAATGGCGTCCTACAAAATATCTGTGAATATACCAGTCAATATAGACTTACCATGACCTGGTCAACATCTTAGGCCACCAATTTAAGCTTAAACCTACTGCCTATTATGACCAGATTTCAGAGAAATAACTGTCAAAGTAAAGGAAAAAATAATGGCATTCTTTCTGCCGTCATTCCGTTACCGACACATTCCTCTTCGTATAGCCTTCTACAAAATAAATTACCCCAAACTTTGCATTATACAGCTCAGCAGGCATGCCAGTGAAACTGATAAAAGCACAGGCAAGTAGCTTCTGCATTAAAGTTGTAGATGGCAGGTCAAAATAACACGAAAATTACTCTTGATCGTGTTTCCGTTATCGTGGAATTGCCCAACTGGCCTTGGAACAGCTGAGTGGCCAATTGTCCCATTGAACCATTAACCTGATTTGGATTTAAATACCCTATCACAACTGAAAGTCTGCCCTTTGATCTCATATTCATAACTTAATTTCAGCTCCAATGTGCTGTGGTATGGGTACAAGAACAATGATTTTTTCGCCATCCAAATATTTATGGATTTCATATCAAATTGACCAGTATTTTTCAATTTTTTCTTTTGTGCATCACCTCCACTTTTAAGTCCTCAATCCTTAGGCCCCCTTTATACACCAAGCCATTTTTAGAGCCATCCATAAAAAATGAACTGACTCCCTACTTGTAGGTCCATGCTTGTTTTTTAGAGCTGTTTCAAAGAGGCGGATGCAAGGCGTTTGCAAGATGGTTGAAATTCGTGCTCTTGAACGTCTGCAAAACGTCGTAAAACTTGGTACTACCACGTTCATCTGTGAAAAGACGAGGCAGAAGAGGCTCAAAACTGTCACTCACATGGTGTACAATAGACTGTTGCTCACGACCTGCATCCTCATTTCAGATGTCCCGCCATATCGCCCGAGTGTCGCTGATTGACTATAAAGCCTTAAACTGAGCACGGACACCAAGCAGTGTGACCGCCGGAATATCAACCCGGCTGAAAAATTTTCACCCTTGTCTTTAAGTTTGATCCTCTTTGAATTCACCTCGCGCATAGCGCCGTCGACACACGTCTTGAGACATACAATGCTGGTCACGGCCCAGCAAGTAACCTGTTAAGAGGCGCTTTGTGAAACAGCAGCAAACGGCTTTGAAACCTGCTGGGTTCAAACTGGGCTAACAGGTGTACAAACAGCAAAGTTACAGCTATAACAAACGAATTTTCATCCTAGTGACAGCCACTGACATTAACTTCAATCTAGTTGCCATCAAAAGTCACTGTAACATTCGAACAACTACTCTAAATCACTTAAGGCTGACTTGCATATTTTCATAGTTATTTGCATTAAAAAAATTGCTGAAAGAGATTTTGTGATGCGGTTTCACAAATGAGAATTTAACAACTAATGAAACATGAAAGTTAAACTAAATGGGAATAAGCTGAAAAAGTAGGACTTCACAATGTATTATAAACAGAATCACTGTCATCACTGTCTCAAACACAGCACTCTAGTTTTGGCATTGAAATGGAAAAATATCCTGCTTTGCCAATAGCTTCAACAGCTCTGAGGAGATTCAAAACACAGTGCTACAAATTTGAAACATATAACTTGATTTCAAGAAAACACTGCGATGAAAAGATATTTTATAAAATGGATGAACATTGCTGAGATTTATTTCACAAGGATTGAGGTTTTATGCCCCAGAGAACCTAAATGTGAGGATTTCCAAAGAAAGATAAGGCAGGATGAACACCAATGGGCATGAAGCATGCTGAAGAATCAAGAATGTGTGACCTTTGTAAGACACATACACACACACACACACACAAACACGTCCGCACACACACACACACCCATCAAGAATATGAAGCCATTTTATAAGAGCTTTTCCACACGTAATGAGGTTGACCAATCAGAAATTAAACATTGCATCAATCCAACATGCTATTTATAGCTGCTTTGTTGCTTTGTTATTCTTTGGAATTCTGTCAAAAGTAAATGGGCAAGTATGTGCCTGTTGCCACCCGCCCTCGAAGGTTAGCCTTTGACAACGCACTATGCATTCTCTCTTTTGTTAGTCTGTTCTTCTACATTAAGTCTGGTTTTGGATCTTCAGTGGTTAATTATTAATTATACCCCCTTTGCCCCCTCTTTCCCAGTTGGTCATAAAAATATTATGAACATTGGATATTTGTTTTTGCATTACAATGCTGTGATCTGTGTTATTTCTGCAAAGGTCCACACAGCCATCTCCAGTGAATGATTGCTAATCTAAATAAGTGTTTGCAAAGGTATCAGCCAGGAGTTCTATCACCTGACACCTACAAGTACTAACTTGAGAGAAAATGAAGTTTGGCATGCAGTTGTATGTCTTCACAGTGTAGTACTGACTCTGTGGTGTATTCATGAACGCAGGCACTACAGTTGCAGAACAACTGTCTGAAAAAAAAATTATTTTTGAATGAATTGCATAATTGTTCTTCATAATATTACTGTGATACGTGACATTAGGATTTTTTTTTCCTGACCAAGGCTATATCATGTTTCGGAGATTTGGTAGTTCAGTTGAGAATTTGCTGACAGCAATTTATTGGCAGGTAGTTAGGCCTTTGAAGTTGCAAAAAAAAAAAAAAAAACAAGGATGAGATAAAATGAAAAAGGAGAACTTTCTTGAAAAAGTCAATAAAAATAAATTTAATTTTTTTAAATAAATGGGCAATATTATGCTTTTGGGTCTCTCCCTATCCTTTATTGTATTAAATACTCTCATGTGTCTTAATTATGTGTTCTAAAATCAAGATTTTATAATCAACCCCTGACAAAATTCCATACTCCTGTTTCAGATCATTCACCCCCACCAAGGGAGGTGTATGTTTTTGACCACGTTGCTTGGTTTGTTTGTCTGTCCGTTGGCAGGATATCTCAAAAACAGCCACGTAGATTTTAACCAAACTTAGCAGGATGTTGGAAAAGCACAAGAGGAACAAGTGATTAAACTTTGGCATATCTAGGCCAAATTACAGCTGAGATATAGGCCAAAGTTCAAATCCAGCTATGCTGTCGGAGATTTTAAGTCTTTCCAATAGCCGAATTTCCAATCGGCATGCTTTTGGGTTTTGCAGTCACCTGGCGGTGGAATGCAACAATACCCTACATCAGCCAACGAAAATAACGAATTGCCTTGGCGTGGCGGAGGTGCTCATGTTTTATTTATGTTTTGCTGGCTGCACTGCTGTGATAAAGTATTTGTCCAGCTCATCATTCACTCTCATGCTTCATATTTGGTATATCAAATTTGAGTTGCTAACCAACTCTCCTCTTTTTTTGCAGAGAACAACCTCCTGGACCCTCACCAGTCGGGATTCAGAGCTGCCCACTCCACGGAGACCGCAATAATCTCCGTCATTGAGGCGCTTCACACTGCACAGGCCGCCTCCCTCTCATCCATCCTGATCCTCCTCGACCTCTCTGCCGCATTCGACACTGTCGACCCCTCCATCCTCCTCTCTCCCCTGTCTGCACTGGGGATCTGTGGCACAGCCCTCATCTGGTTGAAGTCGTACCTCTCCGGTCGCTCCTACCAGGTTGCCTGGGCTGGTGAAGTATCAAAACCCCGCCCCCTTACCACAGGCATCCTCCAAGGCTCAGTTCTTGGTCCACTCCTCTTCTCTCTTTATATACAGTCTCTCGGTCCTGTCATTTCTGCTCATAGTTTTTCGTATCACTTTTATGCTGATGACACTCAACTTTCTCTCTCTTTTACCCCTGATGTCCAGGTCTCCACTCGCATCTCCGCCTGCCTGCAACACATCCAGAGCTGGATGGACAATCATCACCTGAAGCTCAACCCAAGCAAGACGGAGATGATCTACATCCCTGCTCCATCCTCCCCTCTTCTGGACCTGACCATCACCCTGAGGAATACCACCATCTCCCCCTCGCTGAGTGTGAAGAACCTCAGGGTCCTATTCGACGACAGGCTCTCCTCTGCTGCGAACATCGCAGCAGTGACCGGGCCTGCAGGGTCCTCTACAACATCCGTATAATCTGGCCCTTCCTCACCAGCTACTCAACGCAGCTCCTAGTCCAAGCGCTGATCCTCTCCTGCCTGGACTACTGCAACTCCCTCCTCGCTGGCCTCCCAGCATCTGCCATCAGACCCCTGCAGCTCATCCAGAATGTTGCAGCTCGCCTGGTCCACCGCTTGTTACCGCTTTACTTGATTTGGTTGCTGTTCCTTTTTGTTGCACTAGATTTTGTTGTTGGTTTAGTTGATTTGGTAGCACTTTTGTTGCACTTGACTTTGTTGCCCTTTTGCTGCACTTGACTCTGTTGCCCTTTTGCTGCACTTGACTCTGTTGCCCTTTTGTTGCACTTGACTTTGTTGCCCTTTTAGTGCACTTGATTATGTTGCCCTTTTGTTGCACTTGACTTTGTTGCCCTTTTGTTGCACTTGATTATGTTGCCCTTTGTTGCACTTGATTCTGTTGTCCTCCACTCGATATTTTTGCCAGTCCTCTTGAGTTTTTTGCTGTTTTAGTTGATTTTGTTTACTTGATTTGTTGCCCTTTGATTCTGTTGCCGTGTTACTTGGTTTTATCAGTATTTTTGGTGATTACTTAATGGTTTGAATCTGTAACAATGTAATTTGTTCTGTCACTTACTGTTAGCACTTGTACTTGTCCCCTAGGAGCTCTGCACTTTTGTACTGATCTTTTGCACTTTTGTACGTCACTCTGGATAAGAATATCTGCTAAGAACCTGTAATGTAATGTAATGTACTCCAGATCCCCTGTGTCGCATTTCTCATCCGTCGCAAACCACAGCCATGCGCAGCAGATACACAAGAATTCTATTTTTGCCAGATGCCGCAGCACAAACGCAGCACTTCAACAGAGCAGATCGATCGGTACACAGACACAGCATTAAAAGATACGGTTAATTTCCAAAATCCATGTTGGCACCAGTTCGTATTGTGGGCTAGGACAGCAATCGAAGTAAGAAAATGGCTGAACTTTATAGACAGAACACTTTCCAGACAAATGACAAACCCAACACAAACAGGAAATTAAGAACATTTATTAATAAGTAGGCTACTTATCCATGGTAGAAGCACAAAATCTCAAAAAAATAAACAAATCACAGCAAGTCAACTGGTCCTCGACCCTTTCTGTAAAGATCAAAGGCTGTTGCCTGTTTGTGGTTGCACTTAATGCAATGCTTAATATATCTTGGACGATCGCGTGTGATTTTGCAATTATCACATGATCTGGTCAGGTTTGCTCATTGATCTCGCTATTCCAGCCATCTGGCCCTGGTATACAGTAACAACGCAGCCGGTGTGAGTTGACAGCCCACAATGCATGCAGCAAACACTCAGCAGGGCTGAGGCGGACCAAATACACATCTGGTGTAAATCCCGGGTTATCACACTAGTCCAACATTGGAATCAGTTACACTGGGCACAGAGGCAGTGGAACGGCACCTTGGAGAAATTGAAGAAGGCAACCTAGTCCAGTGAGTCTCATCTTCCTCCACCTCACCTGGGTACTTGTGCACCATTTACTGGGGGAAGAAATGGCACCAGGATGCACTTAGGGAAGAAGACTCGCTGGTGCGGGGAGTGTGATGCTGGAATATTCTGCATAGCATCCTTGAGCCAGGAATTTTTGGCAGCATGACAAGGACTTACATTATGTCTCAAAGTTGGTTTAAATTTTGTGGCTGACCAGTGTATAATGGGCCACTAATTTTTGTCCAATTTGCTCGATATGCCCGATATTGGTACCAAAAATTTGCTTGATTTACAGTATCTCTTACCTGAGATATATTGTCAGGCAGTAACCTCACCTTAACTTTAACTAATACGCTATCAAACAAATGATTTGCCAAATTATCACGCCTAATCCTGTGCCTGTAATGATCCATCCATCCATCCATTTTCTATACCCGCTTATTCCTCACTAGGGTCACGGGGCGAGCTGGAGCCTATCCCAGCTGACTACGGGCAAAGGCAGGGACCCACCCTGAACAGCTTGCCAATCCATCGCAGGGCACACACCATTCACTCTCACACTCATACCTATGGGTAATTTGGTTTCTCCAATTAGCCTGATATGCATGTTTTTGGACTGTGGGAGGAAATCGGAGTACCTGGCGAAAACCCACGCAACACGGGGAGAACATGCAAACTCCACACAGAAAGGCCCCAGGCCAGATTCGAACCCACGACCTTCTTGCTGTGAGGCAGCAATGAAATTTTTAGAGTGACTGTAATCTTTATAATTTTGCTAATTATAAAACCTTGAATCTGAACTTTTTCAGAATTCCATCTCTTTTAAATGCAGTATTTTTTGTGCTTGTTTGGAGTGCTTGTTCAGGCAGATGTGATGCATTAGTATTTCACCAATGCATCTACCTTTTGCCCCATTGGCTGGGTTTCTGCCCCACCTGTGACTGATGTCAGTCTGTAATGACGTTCACGAGAGCGAATACCATCCACTTGACTTGACTCAAGTCAAGATCTATCTCATCTATCTAATCTATCTATCCATCATCTACATTGAGAACTGTCAATTAGCCGGAGGCGTTTGGGTTCTGCGTCATGGAAACGAGGCTACACATGAGGTCACCACCCGTTTCCATCAAGGTCAATGGTAGCCCAAGTGAAAGCATATTTGCCGTCTAGTTTTCTTCAAGCTTTCTCTCTGTCCTCATTCATGTCTCCACATCATCTTCATATCTTTTCCTTGTATTTTCAATGGCTGCACCCATAAGCTTGAAAACAAAGAGAGAGTGGAAGCTATTAAAAAAGATTGATGATTGGAACAAGCCTGTAATTTCTAATCCGTTTGAGCCCTGAGGCCTATGTTATTGTTGTTCCACGCCTCCCATTTGTTGATTTGTTTATTTTTTCTTTATTTCCTCTTGTGGAACCAGTTATACATAGTGCATGTTTGTATGGTTGTACGGATATTTTGGACTCCTGTGCCATCCTGGTCGTGACCTTTACATCGTAATTGTAACTTATTAATTTTTTACATTTTTTAATCTAAAACACATGCATGCACACACATAGCAATTACAATATTTATCCTGTTGGGTGCATGTAAATATTTTTCACCTTTTTAATGATGAACAGGCTGAAAGTGCGCTTCATCCACGTGTGACAGTTTCATGTGGCAAAACTGATACAGGAAATTCACACCAGCAAACTGTCAATGTAGGTCAGCTATGAACCTTAACCTCCCTTTATCCAATACAGACATCCAAACTGTAATGTCCAAAAATATAGGAACAGAGATTATTTTCATTGTTGTAGTTTTGTACACCACCACTGTCCATTTGAAAAGTATCGATTAGTACGGATCTATAAAGTATCAAGATGAGCTTGAAGTGCAGATTTTCGACTTCAATTTTAGGGTTTTTTCCAAAATATTGTCTGAATAATGCATGAACGGCACCCATTTTATGCACAGCTCCCTCAGTTTTAAGCCTGCCCCTGCCGGTGCAACTTTGCCTGAGGCAAGTGACGCATGTAAACAGCATCAGGTAATGTTGCACCGTGTGCGGATGATACAGAAAAATGGCGGCTCCCTCTGAAACTGTAACGGACATCCTGGCCGAGGATTGAGCATGGACGCCGCCATTTTCTGTATCATGTGACTCGACTGCACATCATATGACGGGTCTGCATGTTGCAGCAGGTACCCCCCACATGGTGAGTAACTTCCTCGCGTGATGCGAAAATATCTAGCATGCTAGATACGCTGCTGCACTGTCACGCGAAGACGTTGCGCAGCAAAATCCTTCCCCATACGGTGAAACATTGCCTGATGGAAAGATCAAAGATCTGGAAACCTGCTATTGTGCTTCCACTTCATAAATCCAGCAACATTAGAGACCTTAATAATCACCATCCGATATCCATGCTACCTTGATTAGCCAAGATTCATGAATCCTTGGTTAATCGACAGCTTTTTGTAGTAATTTTGGAGCACACTACTTTTCAGTCCATCAAAAAAGGAGGATCACTGAAGAAATTCTGCATTTCTTACTCTGTTAACCCAATAACCCGCAAACTGAAACAGAATGTCCACACTCTGTACTCATATTTATTCTGCCAAGGAGGTTATGCTTTCACCTGCTTTTTTGGTTGTTGAAATTGACAACCATGTCACTTCATTCCATTAGTAGTCTGTCTGTTTGTTTGATTGTTAGCAGGATATCTCATAAACGGCTGCATAGATTTCAACCAAACTTTGCAGGATGTTACACTAGCACAAGCGGAACAAGTGTTTAAATTTTGGCATATCTAGGCCAAAGTACAGCTGAGATATAGGCCAAAGTACAAAGCCAGCTATGCTGGCGGAGATTTGAAGTCTTTCCGAAGGGCTGGATTTCCAATCGCCGTGCTTTTGGGGTTTGCTTCCTCCTGGTGGTAGAATGCAACAATATCCTACATCGGCCAACGAAAATAACTAATCCAGAGAGTTCAGCCATACAATGGCAAAAGCCAGTAACTCCAATTGACATGTATTGAAGTTACTGCCTATTGCCATTGTAGGGCTTTGCCGCCTTGGCATGACGGAGTTATGCATACTACCGAGTGCCCTTTAGCAATATAATATTATCCAGTTGTCCTCAGCCACACATTTGTTTTAATTATTCTTTTTTTAATTATATATCTATTAAATTATTACTTATTTTCTCATTTATTTGATAGTAGAGCAGGGGCCAAGAGTCTGCAGGTTTTCAATCCTACCAAGCAGAACCACACCTGAAACCACTGTTTTCATCAACTGATCTAGGCCTGCACAACTGATTAGTTGTATCAGGTGCGCTTCTGCATTGTTGGAGTGAAAACCTGCAGCCTCTTGGCCATTTAACGGGTCAGTTTGATACCTGTGCATTAGAGAGAGTCAGGAAAGTTGGGGAGAAGAATGGGGAAGACATGCGGCATATGACCCATGCCGGAAGTGAACCGGGTCGGTGCAGAAAGGACACAGCTTTTATGGCGCGCATGCTAAGACCGATGAGCCACCAGGGTGCCCAGGCCACACCTTTAAAGTTTTGAGGCAAAAGTCAAATTACTAAGTAACTGGTGACCATGTTACCAAGACCCTAGTCTTGAGTAAGACAGCAGACGATTTCGACAACGGTCCCGCTATGCAGGAGTCATTTGTGTGTTTGTTTGTCTATCTGTCTGTCAGTTAACAGGATAACTCAAAAAGTTATGAACAGTTTGGCATGACATTTGGTAGGATGATAGGTGGCAGTCCAATAACGTGTTGATTCACTTTTGGAGGTGATTTAGAACTTATTCCGGGTTTCTGAATCCAGACGAATTAAAATATATCTGACCAATGCAGATCTGTGTGCCATTTCTGACTGGATAACTTAAGAGGTTATGAATGGTTTGGCATGATATTTGGCAGGATGATAGGTGGTAGTCCAATGAAGAATGAATTTAATTTTGGAAGTTATTCGGGACATATTCTGTTACCAAAAGAACAGATGTATGGTGTGGCAGAGGAATGAACTCTACCAATTGCCCTCTAGTTCTTTTTTAATTTCAACGCCAATAAATTATGTTCAGCAACTAAAGCAGGGGAGTCAAACTGACCCGTAAACGGGCCAAGAGGCTGCAGGTTTTCACTCCAACAATGCAGAAGCGCACCTGACACAACTAATCAGTTGTGCAGGCCTAGATCAGTTGATTAAATCAGTGCTTTCAGGTGAGCTTCTGCTTGGCAGGATGAAGACCTGCAGCCTCTTGGCCCGTTTACGGATCAGTTTGACACCCCTGAACTAAAGTAACAACATCGATTTCGAGATAGATCCATAAACTAACTGTATTACTGTGAAAATTTGTGCTCGACTCGACACTTATCAAGAAGACATAAGGTATAAATATCCATAGTGTCAAATGCTGTACAGTGATGTTAATATCAGCTCTTGCCAGTGTGACAAAGAGAAAGTTTGAACTGATCTGAAGGAGAAACACGCATTGAAAACCTTTTAAATGAATCAGTTTCCAGCCGGCTGTATCAATGACCAGACTCCACCCCCCCCCCCCCAAAAAAAACCTGCTACAAAACCTGATATTCCATAACTAAATGAAATATGCATAAAGTAGAATAGTAGAAACATAAAGAGCAATGTCACCACTCATAATGCTCTTTATATACATTAATGTTGGCAAGTAATTGGGCACTCACATACAGTAGTTTTAAACGGCACTGTTCCTAAAAGCTTGTCTTCGAAGGCCACTACTCAGACTTGAAAGGGAACCAAACACATCAAAGCTGAGAGCCTCCAGTTGATATCCTTATGTTTTCAACCTAATAGTCGGCACAACCCTTTAAATTTCTCATGGTCCAAATACTTGTAAACCACACTTTAATTTCTTGATTGAATGATTAGTAACTGTGATTAAGAAGCTCATAAAAGCTGAACATGACAAATTACAATCTTGCATGACTCTTAGAGCAACCGCTAATATGTCTCTACACAAAGAAGCACTGTGTCTTGCCACGTCTTGTCCTGATTTCTCAAACCGCAAACTGCCAAAACTGGTCTGACAGAAACACCTTGGGGATTTAAAAAACATGCCCGTCTTGTTTTTTTTATTGCTTGCACAATTTACATATCAACGCTTAAAAGAAAACAAATGGAGTGAAATTCCTATCAAAGGAATGGATTAAGACAGCCATCCAAAGTATATGTAAGTGAGAAATGTGACAGGACAGTTAACAACATAACTGTGATACAGGTAAATGACAATGCTCAAATTCTTCATGGACAACTCTTTAAGTCCTGCCTTTTCCTTTACCCCAGGTTGGAGGTCACTAACCCTATAACTAGTGATCTACGATCCTGTAGGTTTTCATGCCAACCCATCAAAACCCCATGTTTTACAGCAAAAGATCTTGAGCTGCAAATGAGTAGATGCCAGTGTGCCTAATCTGTTTTGGAGTGAAAACCTGCAGGATCGTAGGTCTCCAGGAACAGGGCCAGTGACCACAGATTATGGTTATTTCATGAAGCCAAATGATCAGGTTAGCTGTATTAAAGTTCTTTTTAAAAAAATCATGGCTAGAAGTAAAAAGCGCTGTTCCTGGTTTTATTCAATGCCATACTCCTGCACACTTTATGGTCTTGTTTTGTGAAATACCACCCTGCAAAATGTATTCATTCATACATTTGTTTAGAAGGGTCAATGCAAAACAATGAATGTCAGCAATACATGATTTTGTTCAAATTCCTACCATATACTGGTCCTGAGCTGGAATGAAAGCAGGTAAAACTGTTAAAAAAATAATCACTCTGTTCAGGAGTAAGGAGCAAATAACCCTTCCTGTTGTGATTCTGCTTTCTGCCTGTCATGTTTAAGTTCTGTGCCTGGCTCTGCCATGTTTAGGATTCTTGTGTTTAGTGACCACTGCCTGTCTGACCATTCTTAGGATTGTGTATTGTGTTTTTGGTAGTTTAGATTTCTTGTTTATTTTTCATGTTTCGATCATTTAGTTTTCCATGCCATGTTTTCATTTCTATGCTTTGCACTTTGTCTCCCCTGTCTTGTCATGTGTGTATCTTTGCTCACGGTCCCTTGTCTTGCGTGCCACTCATTCGGGTGATTTATTGGTTTCTGGGTTTCAATCTTCTTTCATTATCTCGTGTTCTTCCTTCCTCTCTCTTTTACTGTCTTACTAACACATACTAACAGTTTATTGTTTTTGCTAATTAATAACCACACTAATCTTGTATATTTTACTAACTTCCTAACATCAGGCCTACCAAAGAAAACGTAGCCTCAGCACACAAAAACTTTGAAATGCCTACATTAATCGCGGAAATAGCAACAGAAAAATAATACCCCGCTACCGAAACTGCAAAAACCGCAACATAAACTGTTGACTCGTAGCATAAGACTATGAAACTGCAACATCTTCCCTCGCATCCGTCTTTGCCATTTACTGCGCTTGCGCGTACCGGCCCAGGCTGCTTTCAGAGATGGCGGAATCAGGCGTGTCTCCTTCGGTTGGTAAGTAAAACTTCCAAATATGACGCTATTGTTAATGCAGATGTTTAACAATGAATTGTAAGACGTAGCTGTTACATCCACATTCTCGTAAATTCGCTTATTTTAGCATGTCACCCTGCCGAAAATGAACGATGCACTGTCGATTTCGCTATAGTCTTAGAGTTGCCAACTTGACGACTTTCTCAAGACGTATACATACGTCTCGAGTGGACAAACAATCCCGATTTGGAAAGTCGCCAGATTTAGCGAGAAAGTCGTCAAGTTGGTAACTCTAAGACTTTAGCGAAATCGACAGTGCATCGATCATTTTCGGCAGGGTGACACGCTAAAATAAGCGAATATACGAGAATGTGGATGTAACAGCTATGTCTTACAATTCATTGTTAAACATCTGCATTAACAATAACGTCATATTTGAAAGTTTTACTTACCAACCGAAGGAGACACGCCTGATTCCGCCATCTCTGAAAGCAGCCTGGGCCGGTTCGCGCAAGCGCAGTAAATGGCAAAGACGGATGCGAAAGAAGATGTTGCAGTTTCATAGTCTTATGCTACGAGTCAACAGTTTATGTTGCGGTTTTTGCAGTTTCGGTAGCGGGGTATTATTTTTCTGTCGCTATTTCCGCGATTAATGTAGGCATTTCCAAGTTTTTGTGTGCTGAGGCTACGTTTTCTTTGGTAGGCCTGAACATGCACTCGGGATTGTTTAGCTTCACATACTAATTGACTAACTATCTCTCAGCAGTCGCTCAATTCTAATCTCCGCCTCCTTGCCTATCCCTAATTATCTCTGCTGCAAGTTTCTGTGGATGTCCACTTATACTTTGTGCTTTCCTTTTCTTTTATCTTGGCACTTTAGTACTCCTTAACCGGAGCTGTTGTTTTGTACTTAGGTTTGTCTTGTGATCCCTGTCTGCGTTTTGGCTACAGCCAAATTCATGTAATTAGTTTATTCCTCATGTGTCTCTCCCTGATCATTGTTACCATTGATTGCACCTGTTCTCCCTGGTCATGTGTTTACCCCGGATGTGTATATAAGATGTCTGTTTGGTTCCCTTTCTTGTTAGATCTTTCTCCCAAGTTTTCTCGTGCCACGTTTCTCGCCTTGATTTCTCAGTGTTTATCTTTCTGACTGGATTGCCCGACTTTTGATTTTTTCCTCTGTGATTTTGGATTATTGTTGCATCTGTGTGTTTTGACCACTTTTCCGCCCGACTGAGATCTGTTTGCTGCCCTGGTAACGATTCGGGTTACGTCCTGTGGATTCTGGCTTGCTTCTCTGATAGAACTATTCCTGTGTACCAGACCCATTTCTGTCCAACTATGATTACTGCGATTGCTGCCCTGGTTTTGATACTATTTTTGCCCAACTGGATTTCGACTTTTGGATTGTGGACTTTGTACTGTTGCCTTTTGCTCTGCGGGGGTCACCCCCCTTTACCAATAAAACAAGCTCTACTGCACTTCCTGGTTCTCGCATCTGGTTCCTGATCGCAATACAACACCTTCCAATGCATTTTCTATGCAAATTTTGATGAAATTGACTAACTTTGCCAATTTTAGGCACAATACTTGACCATAAAGACAGACTTTGCTTATAAGCATACTGCAGCAGACATCCTGGGCCTTCTATTAAAAAAAATATAAAATGTTGCATACTGCAAGGCATTATGGTTATATTAACCCCTTTGAAAGGTAAACCCCTCAAAATCATAAAATTATGCCATATTTACATGCCAGTATCCCAACTGCCACAGGGACTTGGGCGATAGTTTTCCCAGTGGAGCAAGTGCAGGAGTAATTTGATCATTTAAAATATAAAAATTTCTTGCCGCTCATTTCGCTTTTGATACGGAGCACTTTGATCCGATGTCTTTATACTTATTTTGAGCCTGATTGTGGATGACCGAAAAATGCCAGCTAGCGGTTAGCCCATGAAGAGGCAAGTAGAGTTTTCCTCCCCTTAATAAAAAAATTGACAGATGGACGGAGGGATGACGGACAGATTACCATGATATAAGGGTTAGAGATAGGGATAGGGATAATGTTATTATGCAGGAAGGGGGCAAAGTATTATTGGGGTTAAACCATCCAGGGACGAAAAGTCCGAGGACCAAACATTCAGGGACAAAGTCTGGGGACGAAGAGTCCTAGAGCCCTGTTATTGACACTTGACACACATTCCAAACAGCTAGCGTCAAAATGGCAGCCATGGCTGCTGGAAGTGATGAATCTCAGGCCGCCATGGCGAAAAAATGTGGGTTTTTTAGCATCTCCTGCCATTGCATGTGGTGTAATGAAGAAATATCCAAAAGAGAATAGTTGTATTGCCTTGAGAAAGCGTGACAAGTCCATTCAAAGCCATCTTTCAGGGTTGAAAGTTCTTCTTAGACAAGAACCTGGAGAGAAGGGCTCATGACTGCCACTAGAGAAGGAGTGTGACCTCAATGCACTGTGTGCTCGGCAATCCATGCTGTTGACAAGGACATCACTATATGTCCAGCCCATAGCTTGGCCTTGACTGGAAGCCATTGTGTCTTATTAGTGATTTATCTAATTGTAGAGATGTAAAAAAAAAATCTGCATGAACATTTCCACAATTTGGTGATTCCATAATTTTTGTCAGGAGTTGTAGAAATCAACTAGGCAAGTTTTCTTAAATGGACCATGACAATAAACATCATAATCAGGTCTGAGCACAAAACCAAATTTCCATGTTTGCCGAGATTGTAGTCAGAGTCGATAGTGGGATCTCTTTCGACTTCCCTCTTTCCGTGAGGAAGCAGATTATGTTGTTTCCATTCTAATTTGTTATACACTGAAGGTAATGAACAGAGTTCGAAGACTGTCGTGGCATGTTCATAAACTGACGGGGTGCGCTTTCTCTTGGTTTAACAAGCAGAAGTCATGCACCCGAATTTGACCCATTACCTCCCCGATGGCAATACGACTAATAAATAGCATTTCAACAATGACAGTTTATACTCAATTTGAAAGAGGTGTGATTAGCTGCTTAACAACGAAAGGTTTATTTCGTTCCACGATCACACGCACACTGACTTTCGAATTAATCCTTAGGCTATGTCTAATCGAGCTAGATGCATGCAGACACAGTTTTCACGTGGGTTTACTCCTTCGTTAATTGCCTTCGAATAACCGAAGCCTCTACGGAAAGCAAAGAGAGATGGTCTTTCGCAGTCTGAAGGCTGCTGGCATTTTTGCCTGACAGGAAAAGGCACAAAAATGTCGGATTCCCGATATCGGAAATATCCGCACCCGCGTTACACTCCTCTGCCTTCCCCCCCGCCTTGTCCGAGCGAAACAAGCGAACTCTTCAAGTGCACAGCTGGTAA
Organism: Gymnothorax reevesii; assembly: GCA_029721435.1. Lineage (NCBI taxonomy): Eukaryota > Metazoa > Chordata > Actinopteri > Anguilliformes > Muraenidae > Gymnothorax > Gymnothorax reevesii. The sequence goes on along the minus strand of CM056574.1, from coordinate 20,804,208 downwards.
GCTATCTTCGCGACCAGACTCTAACCTTTTGGACTAGGATAAAGCCGTCGACTTCCGAAGTTTAGTGTGTATTCCAAGTAGAATTGTTGTGGGTGATGGAAGCGGCTCTAGGTTACCAGTTTTGATCAGGAAAACAGCCTATGCGTATGTGTGAAAACTCGCATAACGTTAGCCTTATATTGTGGTTATAATAATGTGGTAATGCAATATTTCGATTTCACTGAAAATGATCCGCTTCGGATGGTATAAAGCGAAACCTAATCTCTTTCGGTCGTAACGCAATATTTGCCACTGCATGCATGATTATGGTAATCTGTGGCATTGCTAAACTAAGTCACTTCAGTAATGTGAGGACTCAACGCAACTTTGGTTTCATTACCCCAATTAAGTTTCTTCATATCTTTATTTTAAATCCTCCTTTGAAATTTGTGCGCAATGAGCGAGTCATTCAGGTAAAGTGTGTGCATAAACCATCTTTTGCACTTAATTTTAGGAACTGCATTGGTTCCGAATGCGGACTGCTTGGGAAGTTAAAATGATGCTTCAGCAATTTCTGTTACTGGCATAAATGCGCAAGGACTGCAAAATGACCATGATCTCTGCTACACAAATGCAATATGCTAAATGGCAAAAGCTCTCTATGACGCATATCACTGAATGTATATGCTTATCATTTGAAGGCGTTTTTGGAGAAAAATGCTTTCGACTGAATTGCAGCTGTCATTATTCTATTCTAACCGAGCCCGAAAGTTTACGGACGGACTTGGCCGTACTTTCTGTTGGAACAAGCGAGCGCTTTGAGAGGGATCCAATGTAGCCCGTGCGTAGCGGTGGTGAGAGAACGTAGCGGGAAATTCATGAACGTAGGAATGTAATTTGTCCATTTAGTTACAAATGGTAACACGACCGAGGGTTATTAAGGAAATTACTATCGATACAGATCAGGGGGGAAAAGAGTAAATCTGCGAGAAGGTCTTGAGCTTTGATTTGGTTTGCGCCCTTATTTTCTCTTTGCTTGGTCGGTGCTGGTTTAAAGCCGATTCCCGACTAAATCGAGCCACGCTTTCCAGTGATATTATTTACTTAAATGAAGATAACTCAGAGAGCAAGTACTTCTCAAGAGATTATTTCATGTGATAGCCTATTGGATCATGTAAATGTAAATATGTAAGAAAATAACAATAGGCCTATATAGTAAGCACATAATAATAATAATAATAATAATAGGCTAATATTAATAATAATAATGCCTTTTTGAGAGAAAAAGTCAATATGTTGTGTGGCCACGCTTTGCTTTGATTACAACATGCAATCTTACAGGTACAGTGATAACATTTAAAAAAAAAATTATTTCCTTTCTCGCTAAACCATTCCATATTGTTTGAAGTTCACTCCAAAGAGATTCTTTCGATGTTACAACAGTCATTATCTTGTTAAAAATGAAATCTCCGACCAATCAGTGTCTTCCCAGATGGCAAAGCCTGCTTGTAACACCGCATTATGTAATAACACCGCAATATGTGATAATGTAGTAAATTTTCACTTCATTGTGTAATAACGCCAAATCTTGTAATAATCTGCCGCCTTTTGTAATAAACATCCTGTACGCAATAGGTAGGCCTAATACATTTTACCGCATTTTGTAATAAATTATTACATATTGCAGTGGTTATTACAAAATGCGGATGTTGCACTTTTTTTATGATGAAAATGTAATAATTTGGTGCGTTACGTAATAAACCACCAAAATGGTTGTCTCAGTAAAAAAAAAAAAACATTATAACATTAGAACAACATTAATTTTAAGCATTCTAGCATGAATCATAAAAATTCATTTTAATAGCTATTAGTTAAGAAGATTAATAGTATCCAAAAAAATGTGCTATAGGAAACCTATAGGACAGTTCAGTAGAATTCTATGGAACTTTAGTACCTCAAGTCTTATAAAAAAAAAATTTCTATAGAAAACAGTTTCATGGAAAATCTCTGGAGGACTTTTTTCAGGTTGGCACCTTCAGTCCCATGCAAATTTAGAAGGCAACCACAAACAAACCAACTATTTCATAGTACATTTCCCAGCAATCCTTTCCCAACTTGTATCCCTGTAGCACAATGACTACTCGTGTGGGACTCTGACACTCTGTTCCGCAATGCGGTGTTTAACCAAGCGAGCCATTCAGAAGCTTGTGCATTTGTGGTCAGAAATACCTCAGCAGACCTCAAATTGTATTCAGATTTATTCTAAATCTGGATATAATCTGCAATCACATGCATGTGAATGGAAAGGATTACTTTTATTGAATTTTTAAAATTAACTCATTTTATCTGGGACAGCATGTGCGCATTTTAACCTTTAAAACCGGGGACGCTGTTACGCATTTCTACCCTTCAGGCAAGGAAAGTGGATACGTCATTTTGTTGTTTTCATTACTTTTCCAACCATTTCCGGGCTCATTGCAGTTCTTTTACTGTCACTTTATACCAGGGCAGATGCCCTAGTAACACTTCAATTTGCTTTGTCCGTCCGTGTGTGCGTGCGTGCGTCTGTCCGGACCTAGATCTCATAACCTACACATCCGATTTTGAAAATTTTTCTCTTGCTGGAAGGTCTATTGACTGTGGTACTGCCCGACTACTTGTTGTTGCGGGGGGTATCCTGTAAGCCATGCTTACTGACTAAATCTAGTTTTTTATATTTTTATGTTTATTTTCATTTTATTTGAACGGACACTTTATCATGCCTGCCACCCAGTAGTGAAGCTACGGGGATGGGGGGGCAAAGACACGCCCCTTTTAGTCCTGGCTAGATCTCAGTCATTTTCTTTTATTGACGTCTTTTCCAATTATCGTAATTTGCAACTGAAGACACGGTTTCTCACCATATGCGATCTAACAGCAATAAAATCATGGGCTAAATTCTGTGCAGAAAAATAATTGACTTATTAATGGGCTGTGATTGAACTAGTCCGTGTTCCAATGAAATGCAGACTTTCACTCTCGGTATTTCGTAGGTTGATTTAAAAAAAAAAAACAAAAAAAAAGTGGCACTCAGCAGTTAAATAGCCTAGGTTATAACAAGTGTGCGGCTCAAGCCATTTGCGTGAGAGTCGACAGGTAGGCTATGCAATTTTGAATAACGTAGATTTAAATACTGCAAATACGCGTCCAGAGGAATGATTGTCGTCTTACCTAATTGGGGAGAACAAGCAGCACCTGTTAAGTGCGGAGCGCTCTTGGAGTGTTGGAGTGAACCTTTTTTTAATCATGAAGATGACTGAGAACAGGTCGGATTTATAATTGTTTTAAACGGCTGTTTTGTGCAACCCAATTCTCTGTTCCGCAACTATGCTGAATTTAACCCGCGATGTAATTCCTGTTAGATCGCATGTGGAGAGAGACCGTGCCTTCAGTTGCCAATTACAATGATTGGAAAAGACGTCAATAAAGGAAATTGATTGAGATCTAGCCAGGAAGAAAAGGTACGTGTTCATAGGGAGAAAAAGTACACTAAATGAGTGCTCATTTCGAGTTTGATGACAGCAACATGTTTTTAAAAAGTTGGGACGGGAAAATGAAAGACTGAAAAAGTTGAATGATGTTAAGAAAACCAACTGGCAGAACATCTCACAGCTAATTAGATTATTTCGCAACTGGTCAGTAACATGATTGGAAATAAAATCCTTCATCAGTAAATATGGAGAAGGCTTAACCACTTTCTGAAAGACTGCATGGGGAAATAGTTAAACAATCATTGAGTAATGTTTTCACCTTAAAATTGCAAAAAAATTAGGAGATTTTATCCTCTATGGTACATAATATCATGAAAAGATTCCAAGAATTTAGTCTATGCATGGACTAAGGCTAAAATACAAATTTGAATGACTGAGATTTTCAGGTTTTCAGGTGGCACTCCATTAAAAACAGACAAGATTCGGTAGTGGAAAACACTGCATGCACTCAGGAGCACTTCTGAAAATCACTGTCAGTACATGCTCTTTGTCACTGCATCCACGAATGCAAGTTAAATCTTTGCCATGTAGAGATTAAACCATATATAAAAAATATCCAGAAGCACTGCCTTCTTCTCTGGACCTGAGCTCATTTAAAATGTACTGAGGTGAAGTAATAAACTGCCCTGTGGTTTGACTAATCAAAATGTGAAACTATTTGGAAATCCATGGATGCCACATCCTCTGGGCTAAAACCCTAGTCACACTAGAGGCGGAATGAGCAGGAATGCCGTCAGAATGAAAATTCTTTATATATTCCTGGATATTCAAAGTGCATTTTAAAAATTCTGACTGCATTCTGAGTGCATTCCAAATTGGGCCCATTCTTGTGGCCGACCTGAATGTTTTGCTCATGCTCAAAACTTTCCAGGTGCATTCGAAGTAGAGAAATAACGAACGACATTCGAGATGTATTCTACCTGCGGGCCCGACTGCATTATAAATATTCTTACGCCATTCCAACAGCATTCAAACCATTCCGATTTCATTCAAGGAAGAATCGAAACGGCAAGCCATGTCAAATCCTGCCAGAATGTGAATGCGGCTGGAATGAGCTAGAATGCACCTTGAATGCATCCCGATTGCTGCAGGAATCTATTTCGATATTAAAACCCCTGCAAAAAATGTGTTATTGGAATCCTATAGGACAGTTCAATAGAATTCTATAGAACTTCAGTACCCCGAGTCCAATAGAAAAAAAGTTCTATAGAAAATTTCTATGGGAAACAGTTCCATAGAAAATTTCTGTAGAACAGCTCTTGTAGAACTTCTTTTTGGCATCTTCAATCCCACCTGAACCTGGAAGGCAACAAACAAAGCAACCCTGTTATGTTACCCTTCCTGGCAAACCCTTCTCAATTTGCATCCCTGTAGCGCAATGGCCTATTGTGTGCTACTCTGTCCGGGGCTCGAACTCAGACCCCTCTTCTCCGCAGTGTGGTGCTTTAACCAAGTGAGCTATCCTGATCAAATTGAATTGCTCTGCTGAGCCTAACTGATGGCCCGTTGATGTAGCGTATCTCAGGGTCTTTGGTAATTCAAAATGAAACGAGTACCTTTGCTGAAAAGGAATGCCATGTTAGTAACCCTGTTAGGTGATCATGATACATGTATAAAGATAGTGGGAATAAGTCTTAGCAGACCTCAAATTGTATTCAAATTAATTCTAAATCTGCATATAATCTGCAATCACATGCATGTGAATGGAAAGGAATAATTTGATTGAATTTTTAAAATTAAGGGAAAAGTTCAAAAGCTCAAAGTTTCAACATAATTCTGTCTTCGTAAGCAAAAGAAGAACACAAGTTTTACATTATAGCATAATAAAGTTGTAATGCCTTACATTTATATTTTTGAATTGCTGCTGACGAAATGGAAAGAGGTGTTCATATACCATAACTGAAATACTGGTAAGTTGTGCGGTCGGTCAGTCAGTCAATCAATGATCTGATCAGAGAATCAATGAGTGGGTATGTGCCAAGTACCCCATGTGCTGAAGCACACCTTAAGTTAAAAGGGACAAGATTTCCTTGCTACTTCAGTATAGTGGATATCACTTCATATTGCACATTTTCATACCATTAGACAGGTCTCTCACTTCTAGAACCCAGGTACACATAAGGTAAATTGACCCTTCAACAGAGCATTGCTAGGAGTCATAAGATTTATTTTTATTTAACCCTTATTAAAGATGTCATTCCCATTAAGCTTTCAATCTATAAGAAGGTCCTGAAGACCATCAAAGTCCTTCAGAACACGTTTTTCAACGAAGGTTCCTGCCCCCCAAATACTACCAGAAACTCATTTAAATCTAGAACCTTTATCCTCTTCTCAGGTACTTCACTGGGTCATAGCCTAGTGCTTTGTAGAAGAGCCGTTGTGTTGACAGCGTAGTTGAATGCGCAGGAAATATTCCTGTTGGACCGTGGATTTCTTGCATTCCTTGTGACTTTGTCCTTGTTCTAATAGATGTAATCCTTCTTGATTAATATCTTCAATGATTTTCTTAAAAACCTTTGCCCGTGGAATGGCTTTATTGCGCATATTTATTTTGTTAGCGCCTCTGCGGTTGAGGCTCTTTATATTGACCTTTTGATTTATAATAATGGGTGTGATCTTCTGTGCTTTTTATTGTGAGAAAACATATGGGTGCCCTCGCAATGTCCCGGTTGCTTGCCTAGTTCTATTATGCCAATCATAGACTTCAGACATGACTGCTTAATGTTAGGCACTTAGGGGTCTATTCTCCCATAAGTGCGTAAGTCCTTTTTTACGCGATTCGAGTTAAGCGCTTTTGTGTTACGCGTATTCTCCCCTACTCGCTTCCATCACGCCCTCAGCGCTTAACTTCAGAATCTAGGCGGCCTTATGAAAGAGGTGTGACTAATCCAAAAGAGAGGCAGACTCAGTACAAATCTCATTGATTATGGCTATCAGGAAAACATGGAACAAAGATTTTCTGATTAACCATGAAAATGCAGTTGTGGTCCATGGAAAACGCAAACCAGACTTTAAACTTGAAAATCGTCGGCCTGCTGATAAAACCTCGTATCTCCAAACTGATAAGAAACAGAAACTCGTATGTCCATTATTCTTACGCGCAGAATTAAACACGTTTCATTTTATTTGTATTTTAAATTATATTTCTCAATTTATGTATATTTTTATATTTATTTATTTTCCTGAGAAGTTCATCATTTAGAAGATATGAGGTTTTATCAGCAGGCCCACGATATGCGGCTGTAATAGAAGGGCTATGTATGTCTTTGCCAATTACAAGAAGTAATACAGACATCTCTTTTTTATTTCTGACTCTAGCCACCATGGCATTAAAGCTTTGCAAACAAACAAATTGCCGCGATAATGAAATAACAAAAAGAATTTAGCTCTTCTCAACCAGCGCAATCGGAGCATTGAACATGTGCCCCTCCCACACCAGCCTGTTTGTTCTGTGGAAAACAGGGAAGGAGACAAATAAAGAGAACATTCTTAACAATCAAAGACAGTTTATATGATCTCGTTTAGAAATTGCGCACTTGAAATCTCAAACTACTCCGATGTCAGGTTTGCAACTAAAGGACATGGAAACGCTTTAACAAAGGATTCTTACCCCGCACGCGGTCATCCCCCCACCCCGAAACCGCCTCAGCAATCACACAATTCCATATCTGTAGCCTATTATGTCCCATTTGATTTGAGCGACACATTCACTTGAACTTGTGCCGAATACTTTATTATAATCAATTACCCAATTTACTGATAATGATTCTTCCCATGTCGGCTATTCTTTATTGGCTAAAATTGATTAACAAATGGGTAGTGCTTTGGTATTGGCCAGGGTAGGGCTCAATCTAGAGTAGCCTATTTAATAATATCTTTATTCACCAATTAAAATAGACAGTATTATCAATGGTAAAAAAAAAAAAATAGGCTACAAAGACACGAGTTATACAGATATATAATACAGATATCCTCAATTAGAAAACCATTCTCCTCCTCAGTGAGAATATCACAACTTTTTAGATTATCACAAACATATAGGGCAGTCACATTTGTTAATAGAACATGAAGACAATGATGACGACGTCGAGCCAAAGCCGAGAACCAAATTTCACAGATGTGGACTTACCAGTTTACAAATGATTTCTCTGCACTACCTTGATATAATTTCATCCCCTTTCGAAATTGTTGTGACTAATAAAGCCGAACAGGCGGAGATTAAAAGGGTAATAGCTCTCTCTAACTGTTGTGTACTGTCCATAAAGCTGCTTTCACATCAGACACGAAACAAATTTTTCGCAGGCAGATTAGCCTACATTCAAAGTCAATGCAAAGATGCGCATACACAAGCCGCTTTCACACCGGAAGCGAAACGAATTTTCGCGCGATAGATTGCATTCAAACTAAGTCATGACCGCTTATCAGCTACTGCATGTTAGTTTGCGTGCTCTGCAAATTAACATGCTTCTGGTTAACTTATACCCTATCCGATGGTCGAATAACATGGCCAACAGTTGTAGTGCCGTCCGCGGCTGTAGTAAAAGTATAGGCTTGTGGAGAAGTATGCGTCAGAGCAGACGGCAAAATAACCTTCCAACGTGAATTGCCGTCTGGGCAGACGGCATAATAGCTCTTTAGCGTGAATTGCTGCCGTGTATATGCCTACAAACTTTGAGTTCACATCTGTGACAACTGCGCATGTGACGGCAAAATAGCAGAAAAGATCGGGAACCGTCAGACGGCAAAATAGACACTGCCTAGCCTGAATGGAGAGATCTGTGGGTCGCAGGTTCACTGCACACCGGAGAAGTGTGCACGCAGCAGGTGGTGGGCAACCATCATCCCCTGTGCATTTCACTGCACTGGAGGAGGAGGTGGCACCCACTCTTTCTGCAGTGGAAGTGCATGGTGAAGAACATGGAGCGTCAACAAAATGTGTCAGACACCTTGACACAGACACATGAGATATGTGCATGACATCACCAGCCACTCTTTGGAACGACCCAAATGCCAGGGCCGACAGCGCAGTTGTGACCTTGATGACCACCGGTATGTTTTTAATTGTTTCTAATGCCTTTGTAATTGAACTTAATTGGAGAAGAGGCTGTTGCGTAATATCTTTCGTTTGATAATTTATTATGGTTATGAGAAATGTAGTTTAGAAATAAGGATGAACAATCGAATATTGAATGTCTCAACCTTTACCATGTTAAATAAAATAAAATTAATGATAAAATTCGGCCTACAACCGACATCAAACACAATATTCCATTTCGCCTTATGTTGGCGCTTGACCTTAATACAGCCCTCAAATGCGCTTAACAGAAAAAGCGTGTAAGCCAGGGGGAGAATACGCATAAGTGTTATTTGCATGAGAAACGCCCAGAAACGCCCCGATTTTGACCTTGCTCCGCCCCAAGCGCGTAACTGCCTTCGGCGCGCGTAATGCAAAGACTTAAGTAGAGGGGAGAATAGGCATAGGCTGAAAAGCGCGTAGCTACGGGGCATGGGAGAACAGACCCCTTAGTGACTGTTGAACTAGGTGTCGTGACTGCTTGACAGTGTGGGAAGCTGTCCCTTTTGTCACTGACAATGTAAATACTGGCTTTGCTGACCCAGAGGCACAAGTATGATAACTGAGAGGGCATGAGGGGGAGGCTAACTTGGCGTTTGCTGTCTCTTGTGTTGGGATGGGAGCGGTGCCCTGCATCATAATGCTTGTATTGTGGTGCATGTGGCCTTAAGCCAGTGCAGGATTGGCTCTGAAAGCCAACAGCAAAATCTTTCTCATAACTGTAAGCATTTAATTTGCTTGGTTGGCTCTGAGAATTTTGACTGACTTGTCTTGCAGCAGATTTATGAGGTTTATACTAATCACAGCAGTTGTGCAAGCAATTCTGCTTCCCTGCAAGGCCAGAAATTTTCAGCTGATAAACTTGCCTTCCAAAGAAAATTTCTGCAGTTTTGATTTTATTATTTTTTATTTTTTACCTTAATTTGCCAGCGTGATCTTAGAGCAGTAAATTTATGCTCACAATTTTATGACGAATGAGAGACATGAAATCAAATGAGCTGATTGAATGGCTTTTTAAGTAAATTAGTTTTAGCCATGATACAGTATGACCAACGTGCATATACACTGGGCTCCAAAATTACTTGCACCCCTGACTGGCAATGCACAAACAATACTTTTAAAAAAAGTATTTATAAAGAAGGTCTAAACAACATGTAATAAATATTATACTATATTAATGTGCCAGTGGAACCAACCATAATAATTTCCTGATTTAATTAAAAATCTATTTCCTCCTAATTAAGCTTTCACAATGAAGGACATCCTTAAATATTATTGTAAAATGCCATAGATCTACCAAGATTAAACCAGGGGCCGGATGCATAAAATTAGACCCAGTCTTAGACTTAAATGTAATTTTAAGTCAGACTTACTATAGACACCTAAATCAGTCTGTTGCATAAAACCTGTCTGTGAGTGACTTATTTAAGACTGACTTAGCTTGTCGCACTATGAAGGCCTATCATGGGTAAAATATGTTGAGGACTAAATGTGCCAAAAGTAAATAAATATATTCACCATTGAATAATTAATTAAATGTGTCATTAATTAATTTAAATAAATAAATTCACCATTAAATAATTTATTAACTGTCGTTAATTAGAATAAATAAATTCATTATTAAATAATAAATTAAATGTGTCATTAATTCATTAAAATAAATAAATTCACCATTAAATAATTCATTAAATGTGTCATTAATTCATTAAAATTGCAATTAAAAACATGCATGTGTTATTAAATGTGTCATTAATTCATTAAAATACCAATTCATTTTATGTAAAAAATATATGTACAAAAGTAATTAATTTAATTACTAATTTAATCACTATTTAATTATTTAATGGTCCTGTGTTGCAGTGCTTCATTAATTTATTTTATCTGTCAACCTCGCCCATCAAAGTTGGTGGGCTGATCCTAACACCTGATTGGTTACCCTGCACATCAAGTCAAGGCATATAAGTCTAACAAAAGGAATGAAATGCTTAGCTTTAAGTTTAGACGGGGCAATGTTGGACTATGTAAGCGAGGCAAACCAGTAACGTTGCGTGTCATTCGCGCATATTTACGCTTTCTGACTCTCGGCGATCAAGCAAATTTACTTTGCTTCGTTTATTTAATCAGAAATCACCATAAACCATGATTAGACAGCTTGACCACTAGAAAAACGTATTCACTCAACGCCCAAGCTTAATGCCTCAATAGTGACGGCTCTTCCGAGTATTAATCAAAAAGTTGGACTGAAAGCTCAACATTTATCTTCACTGTGAAACAACGCGGAGTTGTGCATATGACCTAGTATTGCATCTGTTCTGAGCATTATTTCGTAAGCCACTCAGCATAATTACCTTGGTTATTTTTTATTTATTTATTTTTTGGCTAATTTTGATATCGGCTGCCTGTTCTTTCTTGCAGCGTACAATATGTGTTTTCATCCTTTTTTTCTCAAAACCTTAAGAGATAGGCAATCATTTTACGAGGCTATAATGATAATTTGAATAAAAATTTGTCAATTCAGGAAATGACTCGAGTGAGAAGCAGGAACTGGAATTTATTTACAAATTATGGCATCAGAGAATTGTCATAAAGCTTGGACAATAAAATCTTTGTTGTTAAGTAAGAATTTATGCGGGACAGCAGTCATGTCTCAAATGGAGTCATCATTTTGCTAGCAGTTCCTGGCATGTTTCGAACTAACTTAAAATGAGAACAATTCCACTCCAATGTGTCTAGCGACAATACAATTCATGAGAAGTCTTTGAGTCTACTCGGATTCGACCAGCAATCCCGCAAAAAGGAAAAAAAAGAGCACGGTTAGCTTTCTCCAGCAACAATTTTTAGACTAAGCACGTATACAATGGCAAACAGAGACACAGACACACTTCACAGAAAATGTAAGTTTTATTGGCAATAAGTAAAGCAAGGTTTCCCGATTTAAGATGAAACGGGAAAAATTATCACTGTATGACGTAGCCAACACAAAATTTGTGTGCATCAAACTTACAGCTTGCTACGCTCATTGTCTGAAGTTAGCCAAGCCAGCATACTCTCTTGCATGTATTAAGTCAGACAGGCGTGGCTACCAGGTGATAGCGAATGCAGGTTTAGCATGTACCTTTCTAATTTCGTAAATTGCCATAATTTCGCTTGTCAGTATGATTTCAGGTCGTAAGTCCCACTGGACCTGAAATCCTACCAACTAAGGAAATTAGTGCCATTTACAAAAGTAGGAAGGTAGCCTACATACTAACGGACAGCAAGCAACAAAAGTTTCACAGTATTACATGACACAGCAAACAAACAACTGGCTGTAAATACAGCCAAAACAAAATCCTTAGAACTTTGCTTTAGCTAAGGTTATAATATTCCTTTAAATTAATTGTGAGCAAAGCTAACTAGTAACTTAGCCATGTAGCTAAGTCAAGCAAGGCACCCACATCCGGCCATATTGTGAGAGAGGCTGATTTGCCTTGACTTGATGTACAGGGTAACCAATCAGGTGTTAGGATCCGCCCACCAACTTTGATGGGCGAGGTTGACAGATAAAATAAATTCATGAAGCACTGCAACACTGGACCATTAAATAATGAAATGTTGAAATACTGATATTTATTTTTTTCATAAAATTGAATTGGTATTTTAATGAATTAATGACACATTTAATTATTTAACGGTGAATTTATTTATTTAATTTTGGCACATTTAGTCCTCCATAAAAATAAGACACTTAACAGAGAAGAAAAACATGGCGGACACAACAGCGACACTCAGTAGCAGCGGGAGATCACCACACTTAAGCACAACAGAAAAGCCGCTTTCACACCGGATGCGAAACCATTTTTTCGCATGACAGATTACAATTAAAGTCAATGCAAAGCCGCGAATACACGCAAAACACGTGCAGCTTAAGAAGGAAATATGGAAGAGGAAAAAAATCCAGCCACCGGAGGAGGACTCCCTCCAAAACTACAAAAATAAACAAATTAATTAATTAATTAATTGAAAAAAGAGCTGATAGTCCTGTTTCCAATGGAAAATATTTTTGTCCTGCTTTGATAGAAAAACAATAAATATTCCTGCATCTTTGTCCTTTAACGGGTGTTCTAACAATCTGTTGCTATGGCAACAAAGCTCTCATCTCAGGCTTAGCCAGGGGGAGAGGTGGCAAATTATTCTGCCTCAAATGAAGTCAGTCTTAAGCTTTATGCAACAGACAGTCTTAATTAGACTAGTCTTACTTGACGATTTAAGACCAATTTACAGTGAAAACCAGCCTTAAACTAAGTTTTTGCAACCAGCCCCAGGTATTAAATTCCACTTATTTAGTTTTATCATATTCTTAAGAAACTATATTGAGCCATTTCATCACTTCCTGCATCACTAGGGGTAAAAAAATAAGATTACACACATGCCATATCCCTTCGTCATCCAACACCCTGAAAGAAACAAAACAACTGTCAGTTAAAAAGAGGAAGATGGTGATAGACCTTCATAAATCTGATAATGGCTGCAAGAAGATTCCCAAACGATTGAATATTCCCCTGAGCACCATCAGAAAAATTATCAAAGAATTCCAAAGATATGGAGCTGTTGAAAACCTCAAGGGTAGAGGACGCAACTGCATTTTGCCCCCCAGAATACTGCGGAGGATGGTCATTGGTGAGAAGCAACAAAATTGCCTGTCATCGAAGGACCAGCCAAGATTTGAATTAGTTTATCAATGTCCCAACGGTACCAACCCAATGCATACATTTATTTAGTTAAGAAATTCACAAGAATTTGGGTTCATAATCAGTGGCTTAGTACTTGGTGCAGCCATCTCTGATGAGGATTACAGCAGTCTTCTTCTGCACTGTTTGACAGGTGAAGGCATTCATTTAGAGCGATTTTGGACCGTTTCTCTTGGCAGTTCCTTTCAAGGTCTGTCGTATTACTAGGTTTGAGCTCATTAACTCCCCTCATTAGCTGAATTTAGGTGTCTTTAATGCGATGTAATATCCAGCCACAGCAAAGTGTCAGCCCTCTTGCAGAGGCAACCAGATTGCTTGCTGAAATTCCTAGTACTAGGTGGGAATCATCAATCCTCCACCATTGCACATGGACCTGTAGAATTAAAGTGACCCCAAAACATCACTTATCCGCCACCATATTTCATTGTGTGTGTGGGGTAGCTTTCTTGGTAATCATTTTTATCTTTCCCGTCTTTGCCGATGCTGCATGCGAATAAGAAGTTCAATTTTGGTCTCATTTGACCACGTCACCATTTTCCAGTTAAAATTTAAAAGACCTTTTGGGAAATTGCAAATTCTTGCTTCTGTGTTTTAAGAACAGAAAAGACTTTCTTGCATACCTCTGGTTACCGAGGTGGCACCTTACAGCGATTGTATATTTAGTGCAGTGATTCCCAAAGTGTGGGCCGCGGCCCCCTGGTGGGTTGTGGTGGTACTGCAGGTGGGCCGTGAGAGGTCATTAAAAATATTATTCATTTTTGCAAATATTATTTTTTATTATTTTTATTGTAAAATATTTATTGCACGATTTTAAAAAATATTTAGAAGTAATAACCTATAGAGTTTTATTGACCTCACAATATTTTAGGAACCTTATATAGTTTATGATCGGAACGCAGCTTTCTGGTCATCATGACCGGGGGTCAAAATCGGAGGAGCACGTACTGTGTTCGATAATTAATTCTGTCTTGTGTGTACACCACAGATTAAAAGTTTTGGCTTCCTTTATCCCCCTGCTTTCATTTCAATCCTGAATCTTTATAATAATGATAATAATAATAAATAAAAAAGAACAACAACAATTATTGTTGTTGTTTTTTTATTTATTTTATTTTCTTAATTTTATTTTCTTAACAACAACAATTATTGTTGCTGTTAAGTGTTCTGAGAATGTATAATTTCGTCTATGTACTGTTTATAGGACAAAGGTGGGCCGCGGACATTTTTTAGATTTTCAAGTGGGCCCTGATTTGGAAAAGTTTGGGAACCCCTGATTTAGTGCATTTCCAGTCAGAGGTGCCAACAATTCTGGAGCCCACTGCAGATTTTTAAATCAAGAGATCAGTAAAAAATATTCATGTGTTGATAGTAGATTTTACCTTTTGTGATCATTGTTTCACTGCTGTTGCTTCTATGGAGCAATATGTGTAATTTGCCTGTGGCCACTGAGTGTTGTATTGGCAAAACTTTTTCACCAAATACTTCAGAATGTGCTTTATGCTCAGGAAAACACCCATTGTTGGCATTTCTGGTTAAAATTATGTTCTATGTTGCCGCATTTTAGTTCCTGTACCCCGTTACAGATGTTTTCCATCCTTGCGATTTGTTTTTAATCAGTGTTTTTGCCAGCTAACTGGAACAAAAGGTAATAAATGCCAACAAATGCTGGTCGAAGTATTAAGTCAGTAGAGGGCAGCAGAGTTCTATTTTTGGCTGTATTCAGCTTGAATGGTTTTATCCATTTGATGTCTTTTCAGCGTTAATATCATCAGCATAAATGGAGTATAATTGTTTATTATTATTGGGGGCATTGATCTTTGTTGCAGACTTTATTTTATTTGTTTGCTTTATTGTTTTATTTGGTCTTTTTTTTCTTTTAAATTGTAACTGTTTCTGTACCCGTCATTTGTTGTTTACTTGCAGCATGTCGCGTCTTTACAAACTTCCTTCCATTGTGAAACACTTGATAAAAATACTTTCTAATGCATGGCAGCTGCTAGCAATTAAAATACATCCTAGATATTTTCATTTAATTGTAACTGGACTTTTCTTGTTTATACAATAAGTAATCTTAATTGTTTGACAGTAATTGGCCTGTGCGGTTTGACATCCTGTGGTGGGGTGTTCAGACCCTTTGCAGTTACATTTCATATAAGCTTTCCGGTTATACAAGTCTGAATGGACTTTATGATATGTTTTTTTCAACAGATGTTTTTCATAATTTAAGGAAGGTATACAAAGGACCCTTTTGGTGTTTGAAGTTCATGTGGAGAGATGAGTGTTTTTCTGAGCCAAATGTCCATCTACCAGATCAAAGATCTGAAACACTGCAGGCACCATACTGTAGGCAGTGGCGACCAGTATACCACCATGTCCTTTGGCTTGTACCCATCAGACAGCCTGCAGAACTCAAATATACCAGCTGACCAGGGCTTGGAGGGGACGTTCAAAATGGAGATTGCAGGGACTGGGACAAAATCTGAGGCCCTCATTCGAACGTGTGCAACAGAGTCCTATCTGAACCCAGGGAATGGATGCTTCTCCTTGAATGCAAACGCAGACTGCCATAACCAGCGCTTGAAGTTGCTCGCAGAGCTCAATGGAGACCTTGTTGTTTACCATCTGAAGTGTGCAGTCAGAACGGAATCTGCAGGGGGCACTGTCCCTTGCTACATCCAAAGATCTTTCTGGAACCGAGGAACGTGGAGTTTCCCAGTAGTCGGTGGTGCCTGGCTGCACCGCTCAGACTTCCATCCCAAAGCAGGACGCTGGCCAACAAACACCTCACATCCGGAGTCCAGTCCATCCACCCCAGCAGCGACACAGTTGCCTCGTATCTGCGCTCTCGGGGAGCCGAACAAGAAGCAACCCTACTGCAACCACCCCATCAAATCTTGCACTGAGGTGTATCTGAGACTCCGCATCTAAGACTGCAAGTGTAAGGCACTGCAGAGACCAACCGCATGACTTAGAATGAGCAGGGTAGCGCAGTTAAAGGTTTCCGCTAATGAGAACTGTTATGGCCCCAATTTGTTATTACATTTATAACACAACAGCAACAGCAAGGGATGACAAACACAGTTTTAACAACTAAAACACATTTAATTTTTAACAAAGACAAAGACTAATAACAACCTACAACTAAAGACCAAGATTGATAAATAAGAAAAAACAGAAATAATTACAGTCCCTTTTTAGTGGGGTGGCTTGGTGATGTCCTGGATGAAGAAAATGCTCAAACACAGGCAAAGAAATCCACAAAAGAAACGTCACAGGTCTTGAACAGAATGGCAGGTCTGGTCATCATCTTGCAATTTCTCCTACTACTTTACTGTCTCAATTCTTTTCCTTATATACTCTTTTGCAGACCCCACCCACATTTAGACCTCTTTTTTTTAACTTTCTGAGACTTGCCCCAGACATGTCTGGAAACATGTCCAAACATGACTCCAGTCTGAGCTTAACAAAAAAAAGGTAAATACTGCCATCTAGTGGCCTATATTCACATTACACCTCCATTCCAAAAGGGAAAAATTTTGACTCATAAAGGCAAAATTTTTCTTTTCAATACAAAATGGTTAAGTGAACACTTGTCTATATATACATATCATACAATATTCAAACACATGATATATATATACACATTCAAACACGGGATAAGCAATCAGCAATTACATTGTCTGTACCCTTCACATGCTTAATTTCCAAGTCAAACTCCTGTAAAATCAAACTCCAATTCAACAATCTCCGATTCTTGTTTTTCATCTTACTCAAAAACATTAACGGATTGTGGTCAGTGTACACAATCATTGGCTTTTGTCCTGTACAAACATAAACCTCAAAGTGTTGTAAAGAAAGGACCAGAGCCAACAGTTCCTTCTCTATTGTGGAATAGTTCCTTTGGTGGCGATTGAACTTCCTGGAGAAGTATGCCACGGGATGCTCAATGTCATCAGAGTCACTTCTCTGTAGGAGCACAGATCCACAAGCTTGGTCGCTAGCATCGACCGCGATGGAGAACGGTTTGTTGAAGTCAGGAGATTTGAGCACGGGGAAGTGACACAGCAGAGACTTCAGGTGATTGAAGGCTCTCTGGCATGCATCATCCCAGGTGAACTTTATGCCTTTCTTCAGTTGGTTAGTTAGACTGAGAGCAATCTCAGCAAAGTTCTTGCAGAACTTGCGGTAGTACCCGATCATTCCAAGGAAGCGGCGCAAAGCTTTTTTGTTGTCAGGAACTGGAAAGTCCATGATGGCTTGGACTTTAGCATTTATGGGTGCCACCTTACCCTGGCCTATGACGTAGCCAAGATAGGTGACAGTAGCACAACCAAAGTCACTCTTGTTCAGGTTAACAGTCAGGTTAGCCTGGGTCAGGCGCTGGAACAACGTCTCTACATCTTTTAGATGTTCTTCCCAGGAGTCACTCCATGTGATCAGGTCATCGATGTATGCACCCGTGTGTGGCAATCCGGCGATTGTAGACTGTATCATCCTTTGGAACGTGGCTGGGGCATTTTTCATGCCAAAGGGTAGGACTTCATACTGGTACAATCCAGATGGTGTGGCAAAAGCAGAGATGCTCTTGGCCCTCTCAGTTAAAGGCACACACCAATAACCCTTCAATAAATCAATCTTGGTCAGAAACTTTGCTTGCCCTACACTATCAATACAATCATCAATCCTAGGTATTGGAAACACATCAGTTCTAGTTACAGCATTGACTTTGCGATAATCTGTACAGAATCTAGTACTTCCATCAGGTTTTGGAACTAGCACACAGGGTGAACTCCAATCGGAGTTGGAGGGTCTGATAATATCATGTTTTAACATGTACTCAACCTCTTTCTCAGCAATCTTTCTCTTTTCAGGATTCATCCGGTATGGATGCTGTTTTATTGATTTGGCATCACCAACATCTACATCATGAGAGGCTATAGTAACTCTCTTTGGAACATCAGGAAACAAATCCTCATATTTCTTGATCAACCTTTCAAACTGATCTCTCTGTGAGGGTTCTAAGTGCTGGAGTTTTACATCAAGATTTTGCAACACTTCAGTGTTTGACAATTTACATGAAAGAACTTCAGCTTTAATTCTTGGTTCATCATCTTGAAACTCCCCCTCATCTTCACACGTTTTGACCATTGGAGAATCTGAAGTGACAGCTGCAACCCTAGCATTTCTGTCATGATAAGGCTTTAGCATGTTAATATGACACAATTGTTTTGGTTTTCTCCTATCTGGAGTCTTCACAATGTAATTGAGATCATTGAGTTTTGTCAGAATTTCATAAGGACCATGAAATCTAGCCTGCAATGGATTGGACTGCAAGGGAAACAACACAAGGACCTTGTCTCCTGGGTTAAACTCACGGCTTCTAGCCTTATGATCATACCAAGTTTTCATTTTTCCCTGACTTGATTTCAAGTTCTCTTTGGCAAGGTCACAAGCTGCACGCAATCTTTCCTTGAACTTGCTAACATAGTCTAACAGACTGATTTGCGGCTCTTCCTCTTGCCATTGTTCACTCAATAATAGCAAAGGTCCTCTCACTTCATGACCAAACACTAGCTCAAATGGACTGAATCCAGTAGACTCCTGCACTGCTTCTCTAGCTGCAAACAACAGCAAATGAACCCCTTCATCCCAGTCTTTCTCATGGTCATAACAATAAGTCCTCATCATTGTCTTGAGAGTGGAATGAAACCGCTCTAAGGCACCCTGACTTTCTGGATGATAGGCACTAGAAAGAATCTGTTTTGCACCTAGTTCATACACAACCTGCTGAAACAATCCTGAAGTGAAATTGCTACCTTGGTCTGACTGAATTTCCCTGGGAAGGCCAAACAACGTGAAGAACTTTATCAAAGCCTTCGAGATTGCAGTTGCCTTGATGTTACGTAGAGGTATGGCTTCGGGGAATCTGGTAGATGCACACATGATTGTCAACAAGTACTGATTTCCAGATCTAGTCTTGGGTAATGGACCAACGCAATCAACAATGACCCTAGAGAATGGCTCCCCAAATGCTGGGATAGGCTGCAATGGAGCTACAGGTGGGTCTAACTGGTGTTTTCCAACTACCTGACAAGTGTGACAGGTTTTGCAAAAGTTGGAAACGTCTTTCCGAAGCCCAGGCCAAAAGAAGTGTTTCATGATCTTATCAACAGTCTTGTTAACACCAAGATGACCTCCTAAAGGTAAACTATGAGCCATTGTTAAGATCTCATTCCTATAGACCTTCGGAACAACAATTTGCCTGACCACTGCCCAATCTGCATTGGCAGGGATATCAGGAGGGCGCCACTTCCGCATCAACACACCATCCTTGAGATAATACCCAACTGGAACTGCATCTATTTCTTTTTCAGGAAGGGCTCTCCTCTTTAGTACACCAATTTCAGGATCATTAGTTTGCTCCTCAATCAACCGCTTTCTGGACAGAGACAAGTCTCCAGACACATCAGAATCACCAGACCCATCCGGCTGGCTGAATAGAGAACTGATAAAAGTATCTGATAAGTCCTCAAACGGAGAAACCATAGTAGGCCAATCAGAGTCATGAGGCGAACCACCTGAGTCCTGACTATTCAATGTACTGGACGGCACCACAACATCATCTTCTTTAGCCTTCTTGGCCATAGCACGAGTCACTGCGCAAGAAGGATACAGAGATGGGTCCTCATCCCCATTTTCAGTGCTCGGCTGTGAAGTAAGATGTACAGGGGGAACTACTTTGCCCCCAGCCAGGTCATTGCCTAGCAACAGAGAAACACCCTTTATAGGTAGACTTGACATAAGTCCCACCTTTACCTGTCCTGTAACTAAATCTGACTTCAAGAATATAGAGCGCAGGGGTACAGATACAGTCCTCCCTTCAATACCTTGTACAAGTATGAAATCCCCTGAAGCGGTCTCATCACGTAACTCCAAGGAGTCCATCAACAAAAGTGACTGAGAAGCTCCGGTATCCCTTAGGATATATATGGGGACAGGAGTAGTATGCTCATTCAGAGCCACAAATCCCTCTGACACAAATGGAAGAAATTCCTCCCTCACAAAGTCAGCTGTATTAGGCTTTTTAGCCCCACAAGAAGCAGGCAATTTAGCAGATTGGTTATCTACTACAGGGGTTTCTAACCTTGTTTTCACAAAGGCATTTGGTTTGGTATCCTTTTCTTTTTCTTTCTTAGCTTTAAGGAACCAACAGTTAGTTGTAACATGACCAGATTTCTTGCAATAACTGCAAACTAGACCACTTTTGTCACTGTCAGCTTTCACACTTTGATCAGACCTATTACTGGATTTCTGAGCACCATCACCAGATTTGTCTTTGTCTTTGGGTGAGGAATCTTGGGTATCACCGTAACCCTTTTTCTGAAATTGGGACCATTTATTGTTACTGCTAGACTGAAATTTGGACTTATGAGTGAGAACATATTCATCTGCAAATTTGGCAGCTGATTGCAAGTTCAGTGCTTGCTTCTCATTAAGGTAGGTCTTAACATCATCCTTAACACAGTTCTTGAATTCTTCAACTAACACCATCTCTTTTAGTGAGTTGAAATCATCCTTGACCTCCGTAGAAGTACACCAGCGCTCAAAGCAAACCTGCTTCTCATTAGCAAATTCAACATAAGTCTGATTTTCAGATTTCTTCAGACCTCTGAATTTCTGTCGGTAAGCCTCTGGAACCAACTCATAAGCTCTCAAAATAACCTTTTTGACAACCTCATAATCAGAGGAATCATCTGCAGACAAAGCCGAATAGGCTTGTTGAGCTTTACCCTTGAGGACAGTTTGCAACATCAGAGGCCAGTGTTCCTTTGGCCACTGGCAACTCTTTGCTACCTTTTCAAAACATTGGAAATAGTTGTCAACATCCTTTTCCGAAAATGGAGGCACCAGTTTTACCTCCTGACTAGCACAAAATTTATTTTTCATTGCTATTTTAATTTTTAGTTGCTCCATTTGGAGTCTTTCTTCTCTATCGAATTTCTCTAATTCAAAATCTCTCTGTCTTGCAAATTTTTCTAACTCAAATTCTCTTTGTTTTTCTTCTCTTGCTAATTTTTCTAACTCAAACTGCCTTTGTTTTTCTTTTTCTTCCCTCTCAAATTCTCTTTGTTTCTCTTTTTCCTCCCTTTCTTTTTCTCTTTCTTCCCTTTCTTTCTCTTTTTCCTCCCTTTCTTTTTCTCTTTCCTCCCTTTCAATCTCTAGCATTTTTAATTTAAGTTCCATTTCTATATTTGGATTTTCCACTGGAAACTGTTCCAGATCTCCTGGTGCAAACACATTTTCATCAATGTAATATTCAACTATCTCTCTAGCCAGTCTTGCTTTTCGCATGGCTGGTTTTACCTCTGTCAGCTCCAACTGTCTGCAAATTTCTAGCAGTTCTGTCTTTTTAAAAGACTTCAAAACCCCTACGGTTGGTGATGCCAAGAAATCATCCATTGCTGTTGTCAATATATATCTAGGAAAATTCACAAAAACAATTTCACAATTTGGAATGTTAGATTTTCAATAAATTACTCACACAATGGTCTATCCCGGACCTTGAGCCCCCAATTTGTTATGGCCCCAATTTGTTATTACATTTATAACACAACAGCAACAGCAA
The DNA here is from genome assembly GCA_029721435.1 of Gymnothorax reevesii. Classification (NCBI taxonomy): domain Eukaryota; kingdom Metazoa; phylum Chordata; class Actinopteri; order Anguilliformes; family Muraenidae; genus Gymnothorax; species Gymnothorax reevesii. The sequence goes on along the minus strand of CM056574.1, from coordinate 20,782,269 downwards.
GGGATGACAAACACAGTTTTAACAACTAAAACACATTTAATTTTTAACAAAGACAAAGACTAATAACAACCTACAACTAAAGACCAAGATTGATAAATAAGAAAAAACAGAAATAATTACAGTCCCTTTTTAGTGGGGTGGCTTGGTGATGTCCTGGATGAAGAAAATGCTCAAACACAGGCAAAGAAATCCACAAAAGAAACGTCACAGGTCTTGAACAGAATGGCAGGTCTGGTCATCATCTTGCAATTTCTCCTACTACTTTACTGTCTCAATTCTTTTCCTTATATACTCTTTTGCAGACCCCACCCACATTTAGACCTCTTTTTTTTAACTTTCTGAGACTTGCCCCAGACATGTCTGGAAACATGTCCAAACATGACTCCAGTCTGAGCTTAACAAAAAAAAGGTAAATACTGCCATCTAGTGGCCTATATTCACATTACAGAACGCTAAAAGCAAGACTCCAAAGGAGAGGGGCCATTCAGAGCCTCTAAGGAGAGGTTCGGTGGTAAGTGCTGTTTTTTATTAACATCCCAGAAGGTCCTGATAAGTGCTTTTTTAAAATTAATTGAGTAACGGTAGTGGATTTCGCCTGGCCGTTTTTGTTTTTATTGACCTGGAGAGCACATAAATGCAGAGGATATGAATGAACAGAGCATGTCTGCGGAGGAGGACATTGGACTGGGGTGGGGGGAGGGGTGGGCACTGAGTGTGGGACGCCCCTTACATGTGCTGGATGTTTACACAGGGAAGGGAGGGGCTTCCGAGAAAAGAGAGGGATTGTCCGTATCCCGAGGGGGATTGTAGAATGAGAGGAACTTTTCCCGCCTCCAACTCCTCCAACCTTTCCGTTAACACGCACACAGACACGCACGCATGCACACACACACACACACACACATGGCCAGCGTAGCAGTCTCACTCCAGAACGGTGGCGCCGAATTCAGAGCGCTAGCGTGGGACCCCACCCGTAAAAGCGACTTCCTCCCGCAGACGCCGTCAAAGGGCCCCAAAGAGCCCCTGGGACGGGGTCAGTCTGTCAAGGGAGTGACTGTTTCCCCCTCTCGGACACCGGTCTCCGCTCCTGCCCCAGTGGCGACCCGCAGGCTGGCTGTACCCGCGGTCCGGCTCGGACTCGACTCCTCTGGCAAAGATGGCTGCAGAGCCGGGCTGAAGGCTGTCCCAGCTGCGTGTGAGTACAGAGCTTTCCCTCTCTCTTTTTGGCCCCATTCTGATTCTCCTCTTTCTCTCCTTGGGTTACCTGATTCAGCCTCGCCCTCTGTTTTTCTCTCTCACTCCCTTTTTTTAGTGCAGTCTTGGATATTCTCTCTCTCTCTCCCCCTCCCTCCCTTTTTTCATCTGCACTTTTGAGTTGTGAACCAATTTACTCTTTCTCTGTCCCTCTTTGACATGAGACCTTGAAAAACCGCTCTAGAGTGTGTTTTGTTAGTGTTTGTGTTTAGTGACGCCCTTGTTTTGGTATTGTGAGGTTTGCCGGCTCAACTGCCTTTGGGAGTGTAAATGTCTTTTCACTTTCCCAGCTGCCAGATGTACGCGCCTCACTGATGCGCTCTTATCCTGCCTTCCGTTGCCCACGGCCGCAGCCTGCTGAGCGTGAGGCGCGTTAAACTGCGGAGCTGACGCGTATTGAACATTTAACAGTCCTTAGCCCTTAACCCTTTAAGGTGTGAGATGGCAAATGAGTGATTGGAGCACTGCTATCCCTCTCATTAGTGGTGATTCAGTGCAAAGGACTCGGACTTGGAATTTTGAAGACGGCTAGTTTCGAAAAATGTTCTTCAAAGCATTTTAAGAACTCATTTTAAGCTGTTTTAAAAAACCGATTCTGGCCAACAATGGAAGACTGCAGTATCTGCGATAGGTCTACATATACAGACACTGCATTCTTCTATTATAGGGGAGAATTCTTTCCGTCTGTTCTCATGGAATGTGTTGAGTAACATTCATGTGGTGCGTATCTCAAAAAGTTCTCCGGAAGTGAGCCTTCTGAAATGTTAGAATGAAGCTTTGTTTTCTTTCGGATGACATTTCAAACTTGTTTGTGGTTGTTATGCAACAAAGGTTCAACCGAATACCATTTTCCCTTTCTAAGTTTGTTCCATCCCCTGCACCCATTGGCTTTGGCGTACAGTGTGAGGGGGTGAAGGCTATTTTATTTATTTTTTTGTTTCTGCGTACCTCCACCCAAAGGGGAGCTTATTTTGGAATTAGCCTATCGTGTTTTGGTTGCTGGGGAGCCCAGCTACTGAAGGGTGTTCCCTCCCCTCTGCGAGGTTTGGGAAGGGGGTTCTTTGAGCAACAGGCACACTTCAGAGTGTGTCGCTTTGACTTCGAGGTCCTGTCTCATAACCCAATTATGGCCGAATCCAGCCGTCCCCTGCTAATTTGTGTGTTATGGTCTTTGATTATAACAAGCGGGTTAAGTAAGCTGATGCGTTCCTTGGTCCTCCAAAGGTCACGGCCTTTCAGGCAGTGAGGTTGTTTTTTACGATGACTGACCCGGTTGTCCTCAATTGCACTCAAAAGACCCTTTATTACTCAGGTTTGTGTTGTGTGAGATTAGATAATATGCTTTCACTACATGCGCATTCAAGGTGTAACATGGTGTTTAGGATGAATACTTTTGCTTTTTATTGCCCGGTCTTTTTGGGGGGGGGCTTGTTTAAATCACTTCTCATAACTAGCCAGGACACCCGGGAAAGATTAGTGTTATCCATCCTCTTAATTTTAGGAAGTGAAAGTACATCCTATTTTTGTCAGCTGCATGACCCTTGGATTGCTTTAACAAGCCGTGTGATTGGCATTTGTGTGCCAACCATTGAGCTGAGCTCTCTTGATTAAAAAAAAAAGAAAAATTCAAAAATCTACACTTTTTTTTTGCTTTTTTCCGCTAGCACTCCTTTTCGTAATTTCAAAGGGTGAAAATATTCTTCTATTTGAAGATGAGACGGACCGATTGAAGTTGTACTTTGAACAGAAGACTGTCTCTACTGGTAGGTCTGTAAATCAAAATAATTCAAGGAACTTGGCTGATTAGCTGGCAACTTCTCATCTGCTTGCGTAGGAATAAGCCTGCTGGCTGCACTGTGGTAACCACGCTCGCCAAGAGAGGGCAGGTGTTATAAAGAAATGGAGTGAATTCTGTTTCCAGAGTTCATGTGGGTTCAGACGTCTGTTCTGCATCTCATGTGACAACACCAGCAATGGCAGATCATGCTCCGAGGGCCTTCATTCCAGTTCTTACAAAGCTCCAACCCAGCCCTGCCCTTCCCATTTCCGCTCGCACATACACTCACAGGCATACATGCTGACATGCATGCGCGCTTATTGGAGAGGGAAAGCAGTATTGGGCGCGGGCCTTTTCTCATACGGGAGACCAGCTACGCTAACTTGGCGTAGAGGTGGGGGGATGCTATGCAGCTGTTGGGAAAGTAACAAACGACTAATACATGGGGGACTAACATATGGGGACTTATTGCAGCATGGCCATATTACTCGCGCCATCTATCTCTTACAGTGAGGACCATTAGTATTTGGGATAATCATACAATTCCAAATCCACCCCCTCCCCCTCCCCCCCTCCCCCACTATGATGTGACTTCGTTCAAATTTATGACCAGAATGTTAACTGTTACTAGGGTACTTGCATCCAAAGCTGGTGAACAGTGTAAGAATGGCACCATTCACAATAGACGCTGTCCAAATGCCTCCAGATTGCACAGAATTTCAGAAAGACGAGACCTCGCGGGCTGGGATTTTTGGTCGTCAAAGCTGTTGTTGAGATGAACGCCGAACGAAACGCAGTTCCCTCAGGCTCAATTTGCCGTAAAAACTTAAATTTAAGTTGTGCGGTGTTAGAATCTCAGAGCTTACCCCAGCAGCCTACTGCATTCCTGTTAGGTTGCAGTTTTAAAAATAAACTTTGGGTAGCTCGAAATAAGCTGATATGCTGGCATCAAATCTAATTCATGCTTGAAGAGGTATGTTCCGTCGCACACCCATCCCTCAAAGAGCACAGCAGGGTGCGCACTGCTGAAGAACGCACAGGTTTGACGCAAAGCATAGTTCAGCTGGAATTAATTACTGTGGGTGGGAGTGTAAGCAAAGCCGTCACTCACTTTCTGGAGCCTTCTAACCACCGCGGTTTTTCTCCTCCCCCTTCCCCTGGACTATTGTTTTGTGGGCGGCTGGAATGAACCTGGCAGAAGTATGCATATTATAGCATCTCGTTTAAAGGATTAAATAGATGCGTCACCAGGACTGTTTCGGTTTTTTTTTTTTTGTCGTTTACGCAATTCTTTATTCTCTTCGTCAGTCAGGCAACATTAATCTAAAATTGCCATCGATTTGAAATTACGCACTTGGCTCATCTGGTCTGGTTGGTCCTGACCTGGTCCAGATGTGAGACCCGTCCCCATTCAGGATCAGGATGTTTCGTGGTAGTCCGTCCTCTTTAATGGGATTGAGTGGCTAGGTTTTTTTTTTTTAATATCAAAGCCTTTCAATCAAAGTACCTAGAACTCAATCATATCTTACACAGTTTTTTTTTTTATCCTCAGTTTTGTCAACTAATGGGCCGTGTAACACGATCAAGGGAGCTAAGGTGGAGATTTTTGAAATTGGCTGCTTAAAAATGTGTAGCTGGCCGCAAGGATTCATGATCTTTTATTTGATTTTATTTAACCCGGGAGGTCCCTTGAAACCTCTTTTTCAAGGGAACCCTGGGGGTTGAGGCTGGGAAGGAGAGGACAATTTGCAGTGCTAATTAGATCAGGGAATGATTAGGTGGCAGGTCGAAACAGCCAGGTTGGGACTTTAGCCATGACACCGGGGAACCCCCTTCTTTTGTCAATAAGCATCATAGGATCTTTCGTGACCACAGTGAGTGAAGAACTCAGATTAACCTCTCTTCCGAAAGACAGCGTCTCCTTCAGTACAGTGTCCCCATCAATGCACTGGAATATTGGGCATTATTCCACCAGAGGGAAGATCACAACCTACTGGTCCATCAGCACCTCTTCCAGCAGCAACTTGGTTTTCCCAGGTGGTCTACCATCCGAGTACTGACCAAGCCCACACCTGCTTAGCTTCAGCTGTGCGACTGGAGCAGATCGAATAGTGGTATTGCCTAAGGAGAATTTTTTTCTTCAATCTTTGCCAGAGACCTTAAGCTGTTTTTTCAGTAGGCTGGATTGTGTATGCCATGCATTACAGCTTAACAACGGGAGTGCTGCACCCATGGTTAATTAAGCCTTTTTGTCTTTGCGCCAGTGGTCTTGTTGACTTTGGCAGGTGGGTTATAGTGCTACAGCAGATCTGGTCTTTTGCATCTCCCTGGCTTTAGTATTTCAGATGATGCTGTAGTCTGATCTTGACGGGAGCTGGGTACCCCATTGGGTGTGAAAAGCATCAGAGAGTGCATTTAAGGTTATGGTAGCTGGAGACTGGCAACTTTTTGTGTTCATCTTCAGTGGTACCTATACTTCCTCCTCCCAGTGTCTTTCCCAGCCAGCCGCTGGAGATGCATTACAACCAGATTCCCACCTTGTCCTTTTATGAACTCCACCTTTACGCTACTCGTCGACATGGGCTACCCTAAAAAATAACCCTTTAAACCTGCCTATACTTGGGATACCTCAACCTTTAGCTATCCCCCTGAGTGCGCCATTTGACAGGAAATTCAAAGATGTTGATCCAAATGGTAATTACAGGAGACTACAGTGACATAAGTGAGGGTTTGTCTCAGATTTTAACTTGGGAGCCCTTGGAAGCCTGTAATGATAATGGCCTGTAATGATATAATTATTGTAATTTTCCACGATGTTTCTACAGTGTTATTCTTCAAAGTGTTTAAGCAGAGTACTGCAGATCCTGAGGTGGCCTTTTTATTTTCATTTGAATTTTCTTTCTTATGAATGAGGCTTCCTCAGTAATAATAATAATGCATCAATTTTATATAGCGCTTTTCTGCTTTCTGGGCACTCAAAGACGCTTTACAATGGATACATTGTTCATTCACTCACACATTCACGCTCTGATGATGGTAAACTACGTTTTTGTAGCCACAGCTGCCCTGGGGCAGACTGACGGAAGCGTGGCTGCCAGTATGCGCCTACGGCCCCTCCGACCACCACCAAACATTCACACACAGCCATACCAGAGTGTTCCTATATTGCATGTTTTGTGGGTGGGGGAAACCGGAGTACCCGGAGAAAACCCACGCAAACACGGGGAGAACATGCAAACTCCACACAGAAAGGCCCCAGGCCGGATTCGAACCTACAACCTTCTTGCTGTGAGGCAGCAGTGCTAACCACTGTGCCACCATGCCGCCAGTCTCCATATAAGGAGATAAATAGGTTGCCACGGTCAGTAAGGGACTCCCTGAACAATTTTTATGATGAAATGTGCCCAGAATCTTATATTGGGATGTAAAATAGTTTGTCGCAAGTGTAGAAAACTTTCATGAAAATGGCCCGTTTGTTTAATTTGGATGATTGTTGGTGCAGCTTAAATTTTTCTCTTAAAAAAAAAAACTCACTTACATTTGCTGAGTTAATGTGCATAAGGAGGAATTCAGAATTCTTCCTATTAGTGTTCATTTTCTCCCATATCTTGTCTCTAGTTGTGCCTTTTTTATCTATATATAATTTGCACTGTATTTTTCAGTGGTACTTTTTATTTAGCATTTTAATGGGCGTTTCTATTGAACCTGACCTGTGACTCACTAACAATTCAGCAAGCAATTAATCAAAGTATGTTATGACACCCTGTGATTGTCAAACTGCGTTGTGCTTCATTTCAAACTCTTGTGTCACAAAGGTGTTTGTCACATACTTCGTTTTAATGGCATGTCTTTTGTCTGTTTGTTCATTTATTTCAGGTCCAGTGGCAAGTGCAGCCATTTTGAAAAGGGGCAATAAAACCACACCCTCAGTGGTTTCGGGGGGGTCTCTTGGTTCGGGTGGAGTCTCTTCCAGCCGGACTGGCGGGGCTCAAAATCGAGCTGCAACACTCCATGGGAAGGGTTCTGTTGGTAAGGAGAGTTAAATACTGAGATGAAGATTGCTTGGAGAGACTGATTCATACTGGGTGGTTATGCTCAAAAGTTTTTTAGACTTATTGCAAAGGTTTGGATATTTGTGCTGGTGTCTGTTAATGTGGGCCTGAGTGTTTTCTGTTCGGTCCATAAATATTTGGGAGGTCGCACCGTAGAAAAAGGCCCAAAAGGCTCACGCAATACGGATGTAGAAATACACAATATAAAAGCTACATAACGGCTACTTAAGCTCCTTTAGTCCCAGATCCATCCTTCTCCAATGTACCAAAGTACAGAACAAAAAAAACTAAAATTTGTCCATGCCCGAATACTGATGGATTGCCCATTACGTATCGCCCTCATTTTGATGTAGTAAATCTGCCATCATGTTCTGGAGCTATACTTCATCCTCATTCCCAGCCTGTGCATCTGGATTCATGTCTCGTCGTGTGGGTGCTCCAGTAGGACCAGGCAATATATTGATAATGTGTCAATATCTCAACATCAGTCATTGAGAGTTTGATTATTGGGGGATATTACTTAATTGTTGTCTTTTCTGTTTTGTTTTTTTTTTCCATGGCTGCATTAGGGTGAATGAATTCAGTTATTTGTGCTTAGTTGTTAGGTTGCCATTTCTTGCTGTCGTCTGTACCTACTTGGGCATCATATCCACATTACAAATGACTGTTTTCTAAAATCGCATCGCGGAAATATCTTGTGAAAGCACCGATAGTTATCTCTACAATATTGTGACCATACCGATATGAAAGCATTCATTCAAAAATAGCGTGACCTTTGATACTGCCCATACTGCCCAGCCTTTCTGGGGCCTGTGGTTTGCTCAGGCCTTTCAGAGAAAATAATGTAGTCGCATTCTTCCGCAGTCGTTATGTTCTAAGCCGAGGCGTTCAGCTTTATCTAGAGAGGAAGAATTTGGCGTGTGGTCCCATGGCTGGAATGAAAGCCTGCGCCCACACCGGCCCTCCCTGGTAAGGGTTGAATACCGTTAGTCTACACTGTCAACCCTGGCAAGCGTGGTGAACTCAAATGTTTTGCGGAAACCAATTACCTCAAAACAAAATGAGTATGCCAATTCGATGATCTTGTGTTCACAGCACTTAAAAACATTCAATAATAACTTTACCTTATTTTCTTTTAAGTTCCTTCCACACAATGCAATAAAGTTGTCCTACACAATTTTTTTGAGGTACTCGGATCCCACAAAACATGTGAGTTCAGCACGCTATCAGGGTTTACGGTGTAAGTCAATGGCAGAAATAATCAGTCTTGAAAGTTTGTTTTATCTGCACGTTATTGAAAACCACACCATGCACCCTAGTACCTTGTCCCTCCTCGGCTGATTAAAGCTTTTATACTCATGATTAGATGAGTGATCGTCAGCCCAAACAATGGCCTTTTGAAATGGGGGGGGTGTCTTGGTTTCTGTGTGGGGGTGTGCGTGTGTGAACGGCTCCTTGTCTTACCCCTTGCCCCCCCCCACCAGCACCACCATAGATATTTGACCATTAATCAGCTGAGCCGCTTAAGTAATTCTTGTCAGCCGCATAGCTGGTTGCAGTTATTTACCCGCTGATCTTAGTCAATGTCCAGGAGAACCTTGTAAAGCCTCTCTGCTTCTCTACTATGGCGCCAGGGTACAAAAGTGCCGCTGCTTCTGAAGGCCTCGCATCCAGAGCGGCAGCGAGCTCACTACAGCGCACCGCCGTGGCGAGGGTCGTACATCCTACTGCTGCTCTACCTGGTTAGTGTGTGTGTGTTTGCGCGTGTCTGTTTTTGCATTCATCTTTGTGAGTGTGTGTGTGTGCGAGCACTTTTGTGCGTTCATGTTTGTGTGTGTATCTTTGTGTGTGTGCATGCTTGTGTATTTTTGTGTGTGTGTGTGTGTGTGTGTGTATGCATATGTGTGTTTACCTTTTTGCATGCCCATTGTAAGTCTTCATGTGTGGCTGTGTCTGTGTGTGTCTTTGTGTGTTTTTTTTTGTATGTATTCTCACGCTCTCCCGTGTTCATCCATGGCTGTTTGCACAAGTATTCATTGTTTACTGTGTGTCCTCGTCCCTGTCCGCGAATGAGAAAATGCTTTTGTGGGAAAGCACATTTGTGCGAGAGAGATGTGTGAGCAACAGTGCTTTTTCGTTATTATTCATGTACTTGTAGTGTTCTTGATAATTATGTTTGTAACATGATTCTCTGGAGGCTAAGTGTAAACATCCTATCACTACTGCATTTACTTGATGTGGGCATTTGTCAGCCCACGTGGGTTAATGCACATTTGTTCAGGACGTGTTCAGCTCATAATAGTACTGGGAGTGTAACGTTGTTTTCTTTGCCATTGTGTGATTTAATCCTTGTTTGAATTTAATTGCTCAAACTCGGTCACACCTGGAGGGAAAATGCACAGTGTCACTTGTTGCAGTTTTGCGCAATGAGCAATACAATGCGTCTTACATGGCGTGTAACGCAGTAAAGATTTAGAATAGGTGGGGCGTTCCATGACACTAAGAGATTAGTGTTCCTCGTGCGCCACTTCTGTTCTCTCGACTTCACCGCTAGTGGCAGTGCTGTCTGAAACATGAGCAGGCCGCAGGGGTGGTATCGTCTCAACAAGGCGGCTGCTGCGTCTCTAAAATTCCCACGCCCCGCTACGAGAGGATCGCGTCACAGCTAGCAGAAACGAGCCGGTCACAGAAAAAACAGTCTCTGATCCTGAGGTGACCCGTGCATTTTTTGATGCTCTCAGATGAACAGTCTCACGCTCGAGTCACAGTCCCCACCGTTGAGCAATACCTGTGGAATTTTTAAACACCGAAGAAATGTTCAATCCAAAAATTTTTTTTGAAGAAACACTCCTTAAAAGGTTAGATTTCTAAGCAAGGGTTTATGCCCACAAGAAGGATTATCTGCTCTTCCAGACCATCTTTGAATATTTTTTTTTTTTTGGAGCAAGAATAGAAATGTAGAATTGTGATCAGGAAGTCCTTCTGTTATGACAGATTCTGCTGTCTACTTGGTTTAGTTTTGCGTTCTTGTCTATGACACTTTGGCTTAATTTTGGTCCATCTCTCCTGTCCTCCTGAAATGGGCTTCACCTAAAACTGGAGGTCCCACAAATCCATTGATACAAATTCGGGTGGCAATATATGAAAGTTCTTATCATGTGCTAACCTCCTTTCTATAACTATGCAATTGGCATAACTGGAAAGGCTGCGGTGAGCCTTGCACGTACATTGTAGTCCATAAGCATTTGGGCTTGACATAATTTTTGTTTTGGGCTTATAAATCCAATGCACGGGATTTGAGCACAATTTGTAAAGAGAAAAATATTCCATCTTTTACTTGCAGGAACTTGCATCCATTTTGTGAGAATGATATATGAATTGCGGCCTTTTTTCTTTTTTTTTTTACACACTGTACAATTGTTCAAATATACGGTACCTGTCAAAAGTTTGGACACACCCACATTTTTCTTACACTATATTTTATATTAAGAAATAGGCAGCCTTTATTTTGCAAAAAAAACTGAAAGATCTAATTCTTAAATCCATCAAACTAATCACCATTTTTTGTCATATTTGCAGCGCATTCTCACATTTTTTTTAAACAAGAGCAGTCATATGACTATAGTGAATTTGCAGCTGCATGGCTTTCCAAAGACATGCTGCGCTAGAGGCTTGTTTTTTATCGACCTTTATTTATCGAAGTCCCAAAACCGTTCGACTTGAATTCAGCTGATGGAAAATAGATGGAGTTTATTTGTTTGTTTACTTTACAAAATATGGCTTCTTTGAGAATTCCAAAATTTTGGACACTATTCAAACAAGTAAACTATTTTCTTTTGACTTATGACTGTTTCCCTTTTACAAGATTCCGTTTGAGATTATATAGAGAAGTTAAGCGGTTTAAATTTCTCTAGAAACAGAGTGCTGTGACATTAGCGAAGTGTGTCCAAACTTTTTCCAGGTACTGTACATGGCTGTGGTGTGCAGTTTCACCTCTGCACGCTTACATTGCTATTTATTTACACTCTATTGACACCTTTTTATCATCCAGGCCAGGTCAGTATCTTTATAGTTATGCCCTTGTAGCCATTTCGTTTGTCTTTGGTGTCGGGCACCTGATTGAATATGATTTTACCACTTATTTACCACTTAGTTTCATTGAACAAACTGTTTACTGAAAGGATAACAGTGCAGAACATGGATTAGACATATAAACCAATTGAAAAATGTGTAATTGGATACATCCATCCCCAGCGCACATTTGCCACAATCTGAAATCAGGACCTGATGGAAAGCTCGCACATTCCTTTTGCGATGCTGTACCGCATTCTTTTCTATACTGTGAGTTCTATAGGCTGTGATTTAAAACTGGTGTTTCATGTTCTGCCCAGTTTGCTGCGTCATTGGTGTTTTGTTGTTAACTGTGCCTCTTCACCCTCTTACATAATGGAAAAGCAGAGTGAAACACCGTTTCAGAGACCTAAGCAGGAACCAAGTACCCCTGTCCCTGAGGAGTATTTCATTTTATTGTCAAATGTTATAAATACCACTACTTTTAATATTATTATTGTGTGCTTGCTTCAGTGAATCAGCGCACTCTATTCTCTTACCTCTTCTTCTTCCGCCTAAATTTGGCCAACTAACTACTCCGTTTAAGCTATTGATGGCCTTCAAACTTTTATTTTTATTTTAGTTTGAGATATTTAATTTTAAGGGCTCTAAATTCGTTGACCAGGCACAGGTGCAGCGAATGGGGAGAGAAAATTTTACGATCCCCAAATATGACCCTGCTGAACATTCGGGAGAATCTAATGTTGATGGGTTTGCTTGTTTGATGGGAATCTACAGCTCCTACCTGTGTGCACAGGTGTATGTATGTGTGTGTGTGTGTGTGTGTGTGCGTGTGTGCGCTTGTGTGTCCCAGGATTAGAAGGAGACATGGGTATCGTCTCAGAGCCCAGTGTTCCTGGTTGTTCCGGTAATAAAGATGTCTTTTCCGAGGGGCCATAATCTGCTGTACAGTCTGCTTGGGCGAATGAGAAATCTTTTAGTTTGTTCCGAATTCTCTTGGTAAATGCCGTGATGCTCCTGGCAGTATGGACTGCTTTCTGCGCGACCAATTACATCCCTTCATTAAATTAAACTGAAGTAAATTTTGCACTGCATTCAATATTTGGTGGACCTCTAATTTGTTATATCTGCATGACTCAGTTATAAATATCTACATGTTTGAATGTCACAGTTCATCAGTGTGTATATACCCTTTGTTTGGGTAGTTTCCATGATGATGATGGAACATGCAGTCGCAAACCTGGATGAATGCATGCGTTGCGGAAGGTGCAGTCAGTCCTACCTACGAAGACAGTTTGTATGTTATGCGATGTTTAGCCATTGTGATGTAGCCACCCTAAGGTTGCAGCCACTCCTTGAATGTCACGGTAAAGTGACACGTGTTTCTCTGAAACTGAAAGTGCAGTTCTTTCTCATGATCTGCTCAGTGATTTAAATGGCAGCTTTCAGTTTAAGACCTGCCTTTGACTCCTGGTTCATATGAATTTCATACTTAGCCTGAAAACATTGCAGAGTCCCCCCTTATCACATGAAAGCATCTGCAGTGGCTTATGAGTGCTAGATTTGTATATTGCAGTCACTCAACATACCAGTAGAGGGAGCTTTAGAGTTGGAAACAAGAACGGCATGTTTGAACAAAGCAGGACCGTCTCCACACTTGACAAAGCATACGCGGATTATTGCGCACTATTGTGATTTGGAATGAGAATTAGCGCATAGTTGGCAAATGTATTCTACATACTTATGTGAGCTGGGGCTGTTCCATAAAATTTGGATGCGCTCAGTGTTCTGCGGTTATCATTTCCAAGTACTTATTGTAGTCACGCCCTCTTTAATTTTCAGTGTATTGCATTGTGCTTGCCGCGGTAATATTTCTGCTATTGGTGGTATTCAATCCGCGTCATCAACGTTCTATGCGGCCATATTGTTGACATCCCCACTAACATTCCTGATGCGACCTATCGAGAGGCTTCTACCTCGCATTCTTTAGCGATTGTATTAACCCTGGTTGGTTCAACATGGTTTGCTGTGTGGTTCATGGCTGCTCTAATAACAGCAACAAAACAAGGCGTTAGATTTTTTGCATTACCCACTGTGAGGAAAAGAGAGGGGAGAGAGGCAGAGGAGTTGAGCCTGCAGAGGAGAGACCTGTGGTTAGAATCAATAGGAGAGACCTCCAGGTTACTCCTTACAGCGAAGTCTGTTCCAATCATTTTACTTCGGGTAACGTTACAGTTAGATAAGCCAGTAAAGTGTGTGCCCAGCATTTAATCACTGGTAGATAACGATTTTATTGGTCAGAGATCGTTTTGTCAGACAGCGAATGTTGATTGATGTGATAAAAGATGCAAGGTGCGAGCTACTGGCACCTGACATCGTTTTGGTAGGAGGCGACGTCAAGACTGCTGATATGACAGTCAATATTATTGACTTACGAGATTCACGGTGAGCTACTGTTGAATGGAGTTAATGGCTGCATCCAAAAGCGCCGAAATTAAATCCTCCTTCTGTAGCTACACTTGCATCCTTACCGTTCTATGGAACACAGTTTTATCCAAAACTTGGGTTTTGGCGTCAGCATTAAGATTTTGTATTTGTGTCTTAAGACGCCATAAAATGCTTGGTTAGCACTCTCTTATTGTACAACAGAAATAATCAAACAAGTTTTCTCGTCATAGCGCGATTAGGATGCCATGACGGCTCAATTGAAATCTTCGCTCTGCTCCTCAGCGGTATGTCAACAATATGGCCGCCGTGACATCAGAAGGCTGTCTGCGAATACCATCAATTGAAGAATGCAGAGAGCGAGCCAGCACAGGACTGGCGCCAAATGTTAATGTCAAAACCTCGGTGCATTGTGGGCACGTGTACTTGGCTTGAGACTGCTCTGGCACAGTCTTAGCTCAGGTCCTGATCAAGCACACAGCACTGTAGATTTTTTTTCTCGAAACTGGATTCGCTGGTCTGTTTGCATTGACAGTTTTTTTTCATAATGCGCAAGAGCATACCAATGCAATTATGAGAGCATAATGTGACCAACTTTTATGTCATTCGTCTCTTTCAAGTGGTTCCTAGAGATACGTATATTCAAGGGCTGATATAGCCATTCCACTGTCTGATTTGTATTGTCAGTGTTAGTTTTTGAACATGGTTGCCTTTTTTATCAGCAGTGTGTATTGGAGGAGTCATCATGGATTGAACCGTGCTCAGGTGTGCCTGGGGATGATTCCTTCCTGCAGTCATTTTTGAAGCCTTGGGGGCTGCGCAGTTTGTTGGTCCTGAATTGTTTATCTTGTGGTCTGTGATTGTTCAATGAGGGGAATGAGTTGTTTAATGGTACTCCTGGGCTTAGCTTTTGCTGTTTTTTTTTTTTTTTTTTAGCTGCGTTGCTAATAATGATTACAACACTTAGCCTTGCGTTGAAAAGGAAGGGTAAAATATGATAATTGCTTTGATGGAAATTAATTGAAATTTTTTGAAATTCCATCTTGAAGTAGAATGTTATGTAGCAAATGCTGCTGAACATAGCATTAAGATAAAGTTTATATTTCGTTTCTGATAAATTGAATAGATAATTTCTGTCCTTACAATCTCAATTTGCTGCTTTCCTACAACTTTCTCAGAAATCAATGATAGTGCTGCCATGGAAGTTTGAAAGCATGGCATGTTTTTAGAGTTCAAACCTAAACATGTAAACACCAGCGAAAGCTAAAAACAGTAGAACTATTGGGACGAGGTTCTGATGGCTTCTCATAGTGCCATGAATTTCATTAATGTTATGACATGTTATGCTGGGTTAAATTGGTTGACCTCAATAACATGCCTATATTTTGCTCAATACTATTGTGTGTGTGTGTAAGTCTCTGGCATAGCATATGTAACACACCCAATATTTGTTTTACATACTCAGATTTGAAAGACTAGCTGAAAAAAAAAACCTTGGTTTATTAATAGTGTCTGATATAATATAAGAAAGTGTCTCTTGTGCCTTTATCTCCGGAATAGGGTGCACATGTGAGTTGGGGCGGGGCGAGGCGTGGCCCTCTGGGGTCACCTTGTCTCGGGCTCAGGCAAACCTGTCAGTTGCCCTGGCCTCCGCTATAGAGATTCATGAAGAATCTGAGGGAATCTGAGGGCGACTGAGCCATAGGGCTTTAGAGTGACACATCTAGGTTAATGTTCTTAGTTACCCCTGGGCCACTAGGCTAAATAGCATGTCACAACTCCGGTTTCATTAAAAAACAAAGGTTCCCATTGATAGGTATGACCTTATAGGGCCTTTCATGTGCGCACCGCCCATGAGGATGATATTTCCAACTGCATGTGAAGATAGTGTAGTATGTGTAGACGGTGTAGTATTGCAGGGCTAAGCCTGATTGGATGAAATATCCCCTTACGGAGGAGAGGGCTGTCGTCCGCTGTGGTTTCAGCAGTGCCGCTCATGACTGTATATGATTCAAATGGATGCTTCACACTAGCCTGGGATTTCTTTCTGGCAGTTCTAATTTGGTTTAGAAAATGCATTGGCTATGTTTTGCACCTATTAGGTATCGATTTGAAAGCAAAACTCTGGATTTCTCCCTGTGATTGGATGGGGCTGGAACAAAGCCAAGATATGGAGGCTAATGGCTGTTGTGAAGTAATGCTAATGCTCGTGCATTCCCCCTGGAGACAGCCTTCCTGTCTGTAAACTGCTAATGCACCATCCGCATTCTCAGCAACCCCCCCCCCTCCGATTAAGAATTTATGGCTGGACACACTTCAGACCTGCGCGTGACTCTGAGGAGGTGTTCGAGTGCGATCTGTCAGTCCTGCTTTATCCGTCTGTCCAGTCTTTTGTGTTGGATAAGGGGGAGCAGGGACAGGTGGAGGTTTTTGTACATGATGCTGAGAGGCTTTTCTCTTGCAGTGGACAAGAGCAAGAAGCGGGTGGGACCCCGGACCCAGTCGCTCATCGGAAAGCCCCAGCCAGGCCCTCCTCCCCGGGAAGGGAGGACACCCCGAGCCCAGACACAGGAGGTCCTGGAGCTGAGAGCCCGGGTGGCCAGCGGCAGTCGGCGGTTTGAGGCCCTCACAGTGGTGATGCAGCAGATTCTCGCTGAGGTAGGAGGTGCCCGATCTGCAGTTTCCTGTTTTAACGGTCTCTGCCTCTCTACCCCTTTCTCCCTCTGCACCCTCCCTGTTTGCCCTTTTGAAGGTTTTGCTGTAGTCCCTGCTTAGCTCTCCTTTAGGCAGTTAGTTGTGTGGATGAGCAGAAGGCGATAATTTTTTTTTGGATTTTCCATCGATTCAGTTTACATGTTCAGCCCTCTGTTCATCAGTTTGTTTCATTGACACTGTGTCATTATATAACACTTAGCATTTTGAGTAAATGATAAAAAAAAGCCAATTTCTATGTGAATTTTTTTTATCAAATTCCATTTTAGCCTTTTTTATAAACATTCTCCCATTGGGAGAGAATGCATTATACTAGTGATGGAATAAACGAAGCTTTCTGAACTACTGAATCGATTATGAAGCAATTGTGTTGAATGGTTCTGGGTTGCGAAGCATTTGATACAATTGAAATGGCGACATCTGCTGGCCAATCTTCAACATAGCATTTGCGTGGAACAATGAAGGACAAGGTGTCATGAAACAGGCACTGTTACGTACGTTTAACAATAAAGGTTCTATGTGCATCTTGAAATTTTTGACTGTTTTTTTTTTCAAGACAATAACATACTTGTGTTATAATGTGATTGTGCCATCATAAAATACTGTAGGTAACAGAGATATGCCTTTGCAAGATTGATAGAAATTACAAAAAATATTTTTACAAAATTTTTGGGGGAAAAAATGGCAAATGTTTGTGCAACACGTGACTGTTATTTCAATAATTGAGCAAAATGCTACATCAGTTGGAAAGTAGATTTACAGGGTTCAAAGATCTTCAAAGGCTTCAGTCTGTTTCTCTTCTTTGTTTCTACCTCTCCATGTTTGGAGAAGACCCTTTCACATGGCACAGAAGTTGCTGGCATATGAAGATATCTGAGGGCAAGCTTGAGAAAAGATTGGGATAAACTGCTGCCCTTGAGTACCAGTATTTTAATGGGTCTTCTCCAAAAATCCCGCCCTGGATTCAAAACCCGTGTGACACGTCGCCGATACGCGTGTGACGTAATGAAGCTTCATCTGGGGAGTCACGTGATTTTTTGCATGTTGAAGCGAGGCATCGGAACATATTGCGAGATACTTCTGCTTTGAAAGATCGATACTGTGTCGAGCCGTCTGCTTCGAACGTAACATCCCTACATTATACCAGTCTATTTTTTTAATTAAATTTTTCTTGTGGTGGGAGAGGGTACTCAGTCAATTTACTGGACTGCTGCGATATGGGCAGTATTGTTTAAGAGTTCAATTTTACAGGAGAGAGACGGCAAAGAAATACTTTGTCTGCGTGCACGTGTTGCTGCTAGTTTGTTCAAGTCCACGTTTGTGTATGTGCTGTGATCACATAACTGCAGTACTTCTCCCATAGCCCAGCTCAATGGCAAAATTATTTTTTGCAAAAATTTCATTGGCTGAAAGCGTGGGGGGGAAAATTGCTCTGCTCATGCTGTTAATATTAAGCCAAACTGAGTACCAAGTGTAACACTGGTTGAATCAGTATGGCTCAGCACTGTTACAAGCACGCTAGGTGCCACTCGCATAATTAAATTCACATTGCATAGCTAGCTAGCGTGTATGCTGTTCGTTTTCATAATCATAATGCAAGATTACTTTGTTTGCTAGTGAGCTAACAATAGCAAAGTACTCAGTTGACTGAATTTACAAACCGATGCTCGTTCAGCCGCGAATGTCTGTTTACTCAGTGAATGGCATTGTTAGCAGAGCGATGGCCTTAGCTCAATCCTAACAAACAATGGGCGCTAGTGGAAATTACATTTGTATTCTTTTTTTCCTATTTGCTTTCTATTACTCCTTGAGTAGATTTTGGGTTTGTTGCTTGCTAAAGCTTGCAAAAAACGCAAAATTTACTCGATTATTTTCATAACTTTCATATGACAGACCCACTCGCGTAAGATCCTCTATATCTGCAACAGCATTTTCTGCACATGCTGATTATGTACTTAGCCTTTGATATTATTCACACCATACACATGCATTCATACTTTGAATGCCCTTGCCATAACCGCATCCTAACATAACCTTGACTGTAACCACAGTCCTAACTTTAACCACTTAACAATTGTTATCCATAATCCTCGGTGACGATCGCCAAAAATGGCATCACAGTCCCAATTGTTCACACAACATCAGTGTGAACATCTCAAGTTATTCCGGACAAGTATAGCTGCACAAGCCCAGGCACGCATGCATATTGTTACTAGAGCAGTGTGTGTCTGTTTCCCTGGCGAGTAGCTTGCTTAATGTTAGGTGAGATCATAGCTGTGTCTCAAAATGGTGAATTCTAGAAGTACTTCTTGGTTTAAGTGAAAACACTGTGCCCTTGTGATGTTTTCATTCCCCCTCTCTCAGGATTACATGTGACTTCATAAAGTATTATAATTCTAAGCTTCTGTTAATACTTAATATTTATGGTCTGTTTGGTTTTTCAACTTTGCAATTTGTCAATGGTCTATAGTTGTGTTGCTTCCTGATGAGTTTGCATGGTCTGTAGGTTTGCTTGTTTTATGAATTTCTGAGCAGGTGTCTTTCTGTTCGTGCTTGTTTTTCAAAGTAATTGTCTGTAGGTAGTCTAGTTTGTTTTGTGTTTATATTTGTTCATAGTTTGGTCTGTGATGAATGCTTCTGATGAATTTGGCTGTAGATGTTTTTGTAGTTTGCTTTTCTCACGTCCTCCAGTAGTTGAAGTGTCGTTTGGTTTGTAATGAGTTTGTAGTTTGCTTAGCTTGTGGTAAGTTTGCCTTTAGACTTTCCACAGTTTGCTTGGTTTGCAATGATCTTGTTTATGTACAGTCTGTAATTTGCCCATTGAGAGAATATGTAAAGCGGAAAGCCAGAGATTTCGTCTGTGAACCACTTTCCACCCTTGTGTGTATGTTTTGTGCAACTGATCAAAGCATGAAGGGCCAGAATGCACAAAACAGATGTGGCTACAAAGAACCCATAACGCTCTTGAAAGTTCCTTGCTGGTTAGAGATGTGACTCGTTGCTTTGTGCAAGCTTGAATGTTCCCTTAGAAGCTGTTGTTTTTACAGTATGGCTTGCATGCTTTGTATTCATTTTTGCATTTCTGCTAGATGATTTAGTCGTATTGGTTTAGTTACATTGAAAATGGGCTTCCTCTGGATTTTTTTTTTTTATCATTTTTTTTTTTTGCTTGTTGCTTCAGTGCCTGAATACTACTCTGAGCTCAACAGCCAAAGCCTACACTCACTGTCCTCTGTGAAGACTGTCTGGTGTCTGACGGCCATATATGGCTCTCTATATCATCAGTATCACACTCTTCTGGAGATTCTGTCGGTATACTTGATGCTTCTCGAACACATAACATAACATAAGATAACATAAGATAGCATAACATAACATAACAGGCGAGACCAGGCCGTTGAGCCCAACTAGTCTTGCCAGTTTAGCTGTAAGTCAAGCCTGTTCTTGAAAACTCCCAAGGTCTGTGCCTCAACAATATGGTCAGGCTAGCTATTCCACATCAAAATTACTCTTTGGGTGAATAAATATTTCCGAATATCAGTGCTAAATTTGCCTTTGGTCAGCTTCCATTTGTGACCCCAAGTTATACTAACAACACTAATAACATTATCTGAACTCTGGTCATTTAGAGTGGACGTAGTGCAGGCAGGATTCTAGAATGACGAGTGGGTGCCTTTGAACGGTTGTGGCCTTTGGGTTCAGGTTTTTCTCATTTTTGTATTTTCTCTATAGATTATGTTGATTCTCAGGGGCGAGAAGTGAAGTTCCTACACAGGTTCTGTGTTTTGACACTCCTGTCTTTGGAATCTTGCATTATCGCCGCACTGATAAGATAATGAGCCTTTCGCGCTTGAAGCAAAGACATGCACTTTCAACAATCCCTTAATCGCTCTTAACAGTTGAAACCCCATCGCCGAGGAGCGCCACGGCAGCCACCGTCATGCTGCGCTGTGGCACTTATTGTTGATATAATCTTGACATGAGCTTTTCGGAATGTGAGATTCGCCGTTGTCTTGGAGTGTTATCTGTCACCGTTGCTTCCTGCGCAAAAATTAAGTCCTCCAGCCATACACTTCCACAATCGCCAACTCTGCGTTTTCCTCATTCCATACATAATAGGCGCAAGGGCGAGTAAACATTATAACACAGCACAAATACGAAGACGTTCCACATCATCGCACTCTTAATGAGATTAGATTCAGGCATTGATATGGTCACAAAACCAAGAGTGATGATCTTTACAAGAGCTTGTTTACTATTTAGGAAGGCATTTGATGAATGATTAGTGTAACTCTTGAAGCCATCCCTAAAATACAGTCACTCTGTTTTTGTGGTTCTAACTCAGTGATGTCCTCTGTGCTGCCTTACTTTGCATGCATGCACCTGTGCGAATGTTTAGGATTACCTGTGATACCCTAGCACGAAAGCAGAGGATCTCTGTTGTCAAGCTTGTTGGGGCCTGTGAGCCACGATGCTTTCTTTCAGCCATAACTTTGCCTGTGCATTATGTATCTGCAAATTTATACTGCATTACATTCATTTAGCTCCACTTTCTTGTCCTAAGTGTTGCCACTGATCTACCCTGAATGGAGACTCTTTCTTTGATCAGGCTGTGCTGTGTGTATGTGTGCGTGTGCTACAGTGTGTGTTGTTCATTTTTGATTTATTTGCATTACAAGTATGGTAGAACAGGGCAACCTTTGCTGATCTCATTTTTGCATATCAAATCCATTTGCTAGCATGGAGCCGTTTACTGCTGCACTTCATATTAAGGTTGATCAGTCAAACTTGGCTGCTGTAATTCCTGCTGTGTGTTTTTAGAATTGTGTTTGTTTATGCAACGCAAGGAGCATAGGATGGAGTGGTCTATTCCCACTGCATATCATGTGGAAATTTTGGGATTGGATGGTGATCAAATAACCAGAAACCTTGCAGGAGAGCGTTAGTCTAGTTTGCTGTTTAATCACACTTGGTAAGCAGGTTTAAACTGCGGAAGGGAACACCCACACAATTCATCAGTTGAAAACATAGGAATGCTGTTGAACATAATTTGCTTATGAAGGGATCTCAACTGAACTGGCTACGCAAATGCTCTCGGGAATGGTGACTGATTTTGTGGGGGATTGCACAGTTAGTCATTTGGGGTGGTAAACTTTTTATTCATATCACAGTGTGCTATATCACTGTATCCATGTAATTTTTCTTGAGAAATGAATTGACTGCAGTATGCATAGTATTAGAAGTATGATATCCAGCTTATTTTAAAATATTATGCACTAAAGGCTTTTTTAAAAATAAAATTTAAAAGTGAATGTTTAAATAAAAATTGCAAAAAGTCGATAAGTTATATTTTTAAGCACGAAGTGGCCACTTAAGAACATGAGCCTTCTTTTTTGGCAAAAACCCCCACAGTCTCATCTGGATTGGTGGCCGGTTGATTTTTCTTGAGGCGAAATGACTGAATTGTTTTTTATCATTCTGTAGGGTGTGACCGAAAGGGGTTAGAATATTGCACAATATTGAGGATACCCTGATCACTACTGCAGTCAGAAACAGTGCATGAAGCTTACGTAGGCGAGCTACTTCACGTCTATCACCGGTGCTGGTAGCTCAGTAGAGTATTTCGACCACAGCAAAGACCGATATCAGTTTACCCAACCGGCTTGCTCATTTAGGTAAACATTCATTGAGGAAATGATTTCAAATTGGTTGAGATGATGCACAGTTATTTAAATATCTGCTCATATGCAGAAGCAGCTATACTCGATAATTACTATTCAGTTCAGTGACAGCATTTCATTATCTGTCTAGTAGTAGAGTCATTTTAGGGGGTCCCGTGACCATTCTTTCCCTCCCTTTTTTTTCTGAACCGGACAGGTAGACACAGTCCATTTACCAGATGCCATCTGTGGCCAATCAGTGATGGGTGACTTTGCAGCTGGTAATGCTTGAGCAGATATGCAAGATAGTTTGCACGATACAGGTGCTGATGGGGACTGTCGGATGGTTCTCTTCGTTTTCTGGGCCCTCCACTTTGCAGCCCTCGCTTCTCCAGGTGTCCTACTTTTGCTATCACCATACTCAAAGCGAATAACAAACAGTTCCAAATCACTGATTATACCCCCCGCAACGAGGTTTAGGGGGGTATACTGGATTTGCTTTGTCCGTCCGTGTGTGCGTGCGTGCGTGCGTGCGTGTGTCTGTGTGTCTGTGCGTGTGTCTGTGTGTGTGTTTCCGTGCGTCTGTGCGTCCGGACCTAGATCTCATAACCTACTCATCCGATTTTGAAAATTTTTTTTCTTGCTGGAAGGTCTATTGACTGTGGTACTGCCCGACTACTTGTTGTTGCAGGGGGTATCCTGTAAGCCATGCTTACTGACTAAATCTAGTTCTACCTGTCCGGTCAACACAGCCCCCACTTCCCCTGTCCATGCCGCTACCGCAAAAGCCGAACACAGAGGTCAACAGCGATGACAGCAGCGACAGTGAGGACAGTGATTCTGACAGTGCTAGTTCATACAGTGACTCATACAGTGATAATGACTCGTGTAGTGATAGTGAAGACTTTCTTCAAAGGTTGGAGTAATCCACAGTATCATGTTCAAAAACATTTGAGTGGATTTAATCTTCCACAGGCGAGTTCTCGAAAAATGAGCCAGAAATATTAAACTTCATAGATTTCAAGACGGCGGCCAGCAACCATGTTGAAATAAGATGCCTGAATGATCTCTTTAATAACTTTACTGTTATAAAATCAATGCATGTATCAGACAAGAATAATAAGAAATGACAACTCGTTTGTTTTCCTAGCTCATTGGTGTGCCTGAGATTCCAATTTCATTGTATTTCAAGATGGTGGCCATCAGCTATCTTGGATTTTTTCATTGTAGGGTTATTTCAGAAGACAGCTATTGGTCTAAATGGATAGCTTGATCCCCAAAACATATGTTTAGACACCAGTATCAGCAGCCTAGGTGAATTAGTTGTCAAGAAATAAGGCAATTTATGTATTGGCGGGCATCTTGGATTTCACTGCAACAGACATGTTCACAAGGAAACCAATGGCAGCATTGGATAGCTTGACCCCAAAAACCTATGTCTAGACACCAAAATCAACCCACTAGCTGAATTAGTTACTGTGTTATAAGTCCCGACGCCCTTTTTGGCGGCCATTTTGAATGTAGGCCTGTGGAAAAGTTAGCCGTCATTATTGAGAGGTACATAGGAGCTAATTTTTCTTCTAAATGGTTCAAAATGTCAAATCAACCAAGAAATAAAGTTAGGGAAAGAATGGTCACGAGACCCCCAAAAATGACTGTACTAAAGATAACATTAGCCTGTCAAAGGAAGGGGTCTAAACTGAACATCTGACTGCTACTGCAAAAACATGAGTAGTGCCCCACTTAGCCTCCTAGCTTACATTACCTGTGAGTCAGTTAACCCATAACCTCCCTTTTCCTTGCTTTAGTGTCCTCTGATGGGCCTCCAATTCGATTGTTGCGAATACGGTGAACATTGTGTCGGGGCAGCCTCTATGTATGCAAAATGCACGAGACAGAGGCTGTACAAAAACACAATATTTCGAAATTCATTCTGGTCTATTTCTAATAGGACCACTTCGTCAAAAAAGAAAATATTTATTGCAACATTCAGGCATACAATCATACATTGAGTTTGGTGACATGGCTTTGTTATGAGAGATCCCTGCCCGTCCGAATGAGGAACCGAAGGCAGGGAGCTGCTCGTAATCCCCCTCCAAGGAACAGAGCCAGCAGCAGCAATGACCTCACGAAAGAGACATTGCTATCGAACGAAAATTTAGACAAAGAGAGCCGGGTTAATTAATACAAGCTGGGATGGAGGAGGGTTGTTGAGCGAGCGCACTGAGGAGCAGCTTCCCAAGTGAGCTTAAGTAGAGTAGCATATTACCAGCCAAGCAATCAGGCAGCTAGGTAAGATGACAGTCATGTGCACTCAGGTAGAAGCTGCTCCTCAGTTAGCAGGCTTGACTCCATGGCCTATCAGAAATTATGTCAAGTCTCCATTTTTGGTTACTTTTTGGAAAAGTAATGAAATATATGATTGAAATAATGCCATATGTGGTGTTTTAATCCCTCGTAAATGTCAAAATCGGTCAGCTATGACCCATCCAGTGTTTTGAAATGTATTTTGAGTGATTCTGTCCTAGAACCTCTGCTATTTATTCAAATATGATGCAATTACAGAAATATGCAGTGGAATCCGGTGGCCAATCAGGTGTTGTGAGTAGTCAGTGGCCCGCAGCCAGGGAGTGGGGGGGTTTCAGTCTGCCCGGAGGGATGACCTGTGTAATTCAAACAGTTATTGGACGCACTAATTTTTGATGAAAATGGATGAATGGATTTGAAAATTCTGCATTGTTTGCTAGTAGTCCGTTTGAATGGTATGGAAGATTGCTGCCCCCCCCCCACACACCTTAAAATAATAACGGAAGTATTATTTTGCATTGTCTGTTTGTTTGCATTGTCCTGTGGAGCTTTGAAAGTGAACCTGCTTGGCTGGGCAGAAAGGCTGGGAGATTTACGGTGCCTGGTGACTTCTCCTCGCTCCTCAGCTGCCAGTTACTTCAGGCGCACCATCTGTCGGGAGGGCAGGCCCAGGAGAACTTGTTTGCTTATGATAACCCCCCTTTCTCTCTCCATGACCTCCTCTCCCAAATGGGAAGAGGGAGGTGGGGTTCGAACACGGATCTGAAATTTAAATCTAAGAGGGCTGCCGTTTCTGCTGGTTTTTGGGTGGTTTTTTTTTGTTGTTTTTTTCTGCGCGTAAGTTTTTACATTTTCGTCGCAGATTTGCTAAGGAGTCTGCAGACCTTGTGTATCAGGTCTGATGTAGCTGCTGAAAATTCCAAAAATCTGAAGGCACAGTGACTTTTGATGTTTTAAGTTTGAGACCCCTGATACTGTAGCAAGAGGAGTGTTTTTTTTAACACATATCTGCCCTTAAGAAATGTCAGAGCTCTTTCCTTGGGTTAAAAATCTTGAAGAATTCCTCTGTGGTGAAATATTTGTCTCCTGGGGGAGTTGAGGTTTCATTCACAGGCTGCTTTGTATTAGCATGGTGAAATTCTTTGAATACTTTTTAGAATTTTTTTAAATGTTTTTTTTTAGTCTGTTTTTTTTTTTTAAGCGCCAGAATACCTAATTTTTTTGGTTGGGAAATTGGCTCGACACCAAGTAGATTTGAGGCATCTGTAACTGATTGGACTAATCTCTGCATGGGAACATGACATCTGCCCCAAGAGGGGCCGAAGCCTTTAAAGTGTGTAATTTAGGGGGAGGTTTTTGGGAACAGGGGTGTCTTTCCATATCACCTGCAGGGTGTTTGGTGTATGCTTTCCCAGTTCACTTTTTCAGGCAGCACCATCCCTCTCCTAATAGAAGTGCAGCAAATTTTCTGCTTAGAGTGAGTAAACCAACTATGCTCATTATTAATAGGACCTGTTGCCCTTTTAATTTGCCACCAAATCTGCCCAGTTCTCAGAATCTGACTGCTAAGCCCGAATTGTCTCTTGGGCTTTGCAGCTCTCTTGTCCTGCACTTAGGAGATTTACGGTATCTATGCTGCCCTGGGGGTGGGGCTCAGGGGGTAGCTTGTTCTGGGATGAGATCTCGGGACTCTGCATGGGCCAGTTTGTGGACAGGCGCTCTGCGCGCCTGGGTGGGGACAGAATATTCTCTCGAACCTGGGGACGATGGGTGGCGCGGACAGCAAACCGGCCCACACAGTCACGGCTCGCAAAGGCCCTGCTCTCAGAAGGAAATGGGTAAAAAAATACGCTGCCTCTGTCTGATCTGTGGTGCAGGGTGGCTGCAGCAGAGGTTTATTTTGGTTTATTTTTGTTGAAGTCTTTGGAGATCAAAGCACATGATAAACGGGTCCCTTTGTGCAGACTTGAGTAAGGGGGGCTATGGGGGGGGACAGATTTGCAGTGAACATGAAAGAGTGTGTGTGTGTCGATTTTGTTGTTTTAATCGGGGATACTTTTGAGATGTGGAAGGGGGGTGTAAGCATACGTCTTGCGCATTAAATCTTCTGATGATGCAGCTTGTGTTTTTGTCCTTGTATTAACATGTGTTCAGAAGAAGAACATTACTTGGTTGTCGGAGGTCTTGAATTGTGTGCCATGTGGGGTGATGGTTCCAAGTATGTAAAACTTGTTCTGTGTGCCAATCGGATTGTGACCTGGGGCTTTTGTAGGCCAGGGGGATCCACTTTCGGTCCTGTCAAGGGCTTGTTCAGGCCATTATAATGGCTGTGTGTGTTGTTGACTACATGCCCTAAAAATCACAATTATTGGAGTCGGAGAAATACGGGTTTCAAATCTCTGGCCCAGATTTTCTTAATTTTTCCCTGCGCAGAATTTCTCTTGCTATTAGTATTTGTGCTTCCTCCGCTCACTCAAATTGGCACACACTGTTGTGCGGTGCGCAGTGTTCTGAGACATCCTCATGAGAATCTGGAAACGAATGCGGATTGTTTCCCATGAAGTGGAGGTCCTGTGAGATTTACCTCCTTGTGTTTGTACGTTGTAGAAAGATTATGGTGTGTATTTGCATCGCTTATAGAATTGCTTGTGTCAGTCAGAACTCATACGGTTTAGCCTTGTTTCTGTTGTTTACCCGTGTGAATACTTGTTTTGTGGTGAAAATTGGATAAGCAGACTTAGTAAAAGTGTTAAAAGTGTTACATTTGGTTAAAGACAACTCTCCAGATTACATGGTCAGCTCACAGTTTTGAATGGGCTTGTGTCTGCTTGTCTGTCTGTTTTTCTCCTCAGTCTTTTTTCCTACCCCTCCTCCTTTCAAGCAGTGCTGCAAATGAGCTTTATTGGTGTGGTAAAGAAAGTATCTGTGTTGCTAAGGCATTTCACAACAAACCGTGGACACACTCGTTTTGTTAATATTATGGCGTGTCCTACTGGAACATCCCTTGCATTAGTACAGTTGAATTCTAATTGCAGACTAGAAGTGCATTGAGTAGATGTGATGGATAATACTAAATAAAGACTAAGTTAAGTAAGCAGTGAACTTAAACACTGAGGTACATATTTCTCCTTCACTCACTCACTCACTCACTCACTCTCTATTGCTCTCTCTCATGCTTTCTCAGAGGGACAAGGCACGGACACGATGTACAGAGCTCTCCCAGGAGTTGGTGGCCCTGCGGGAACAGCTGGGTAAGTTCACAGCAGTGACACTCAATTATGTCTGGTGTTTTCTCTCTCACTGTGCCCTGGAGCTCAACTGCTACCCCAAACCTGTTTTTGTGCACTGTGTGTGCGCTGGTGACCTGGGGATTGCTGGTTCAAACTCCAGTTGTGGGGACAGTCTTTCTACTTTCAGCCAGACATGACTGAATGCATATGGGGCGGGGGGGGGTCAATGTATTCATCAGCTCATGCAGAAATGCTGTGAACACCAATTCGATCTGCCATGCAAGATGACACAGTGTCATTTACTGATGAGATGGTGGTCACTGGCTGCTGTGATGTGGAAAGGACCTTTCTCGTAGATGGTGGAGAGGCTACAATGTGTAAGCCTTCTACTTGAAAGTGTTCCATGCGTGCCTGTGCAGACAGCAGCCATTTTTGATGTGTTTGGCAAGACTATATAAGGGAAGTGTTCACTCTGGATAATCGTGCCAATATTAATTTGCTACTACACAAACCCAGAGAACAGTTTGTACAAATCTCAATTTCTTGTTTTATTTGTTGTACTTTCATGAATAAATTAATGCAGGCGTTGTCATTGCCTGGTTGTGGTTTTACTGGTGCTTGTAATCTGCATTCCTGCTCCTGATGGGCCTTGGGGTCTGATTTTATTTTTGGCCTGAATATAATGTGGTCAGATCAGGCACAAAAAGCCTGCTGAGGTAAGTCATCTGTTATCGACGGCTTTTATCAGTCACATAATTGCTGAGGAACTACAAAACCCAGCAGAGTTTGTATAGCCTGTCAGAGCCTCGAATGAAGATCACTGCTGGAAGTATAATTGTACTTCCCACACGGCGATATTCGGGAGATAATATGGTTTACTTCCGCAGCAGAGATTTTCTGTTCCGGGCTCTGGAAGCCACAATTATTACAGGAATTTCCCCAAATTTCACACAGAGGAAGATATTGATTGGACAATGCTCAAGACCAATTTTCACAAATTTTAGATGTTCAATATGGCCGCCGGAGATACAAAACTCTGTCCCCGTGGCGAGCGAGTTATCTAGTTGTAGCTGATTGTGATCATGTGCTGCCAATTTGGCTGGGAAGCCCTTCTTGGCTCAGCAGAGGCGAGGCCACTGTGCCAGAAAGTGCACTCATGCAAAAGGAGCTTTTCTAGCCCTGGTATTTTGAGAGTAGGTGATGAATGCGACTGAACCAGGTGAACTCTGAAGTACAAAGTCTGAGTCTCTTGAAGTTGGCGGTCTCATCGAGTCCTGACCAGCTGGGTCATCATGGTTGTGAAGCTGACCCAGACGAGGTGCTGCCTCTGACATTTAGACACTTTTCACTATAGGGGACTCACTGTATAAAGCTAAAGGGCCTCACTGTTTAAGGGTTAACTTTCTTGGAATTGAGGGTCTGGAACAAGGGTGTTATTAAGAAGTCATACAAGTCGCTAGCATTATGGTGTTATCCCCTCTTTTGAATCTATACCCACCCAAATGTTAACCTAATTCCTGTATCCTATTTGTGTGGTGTTGGTCCTCTTGCTTGATATCTGAGCCCTTTAGTTTATGACATGCTTTGTGTGTCTTGTGACTCATCACGTGGGTGCAAAGCGAGATGTGAGAAATTAATTTGGTTTGGTGCTATGCATTTTCAGCCGTGCAGCTGCTTGACATTGTTTCCCTTATTGAACTGGGCTTATGCCGTTGGAGGCGACGGCTTGGGGTATATCCCCAAACGCCCCCAATCCTCCAATTCTCCAATCCTTGAATAGACCTTGAATAGACTTTCATTTGAACTTAATTTCAGGTCAATCGGACAAATGGTTCTGAAGATATGGCCAAAATGGTAATTTTCCATCAAAAAGCACCACCTGATGGCAAAGTATTGAACCATACAGGTATGAGGTCATCATGGGACACGTAATGAGGTCATGACCTTGCAGTTGCACATAGTTTCAGGTCAATTGGACAAATAGTTCCAAAGATATGGCAAAAATGGTGAATTTTATGTGGCAAAGCTCCACCTTGTGTCAAAATTTTGAACCAAACAGGTAAATTGTCATCATGGGACACATCCTCAAGTCATGACCTTTCATTTGCACTTGATTTGAGGTGAATCGGACAAATATTTCCAGAGATATGATAAAATCAGTGATTTTTCCGTTTTTGGCCCCTGGTGGCCAATCTAGAAATTGTAAATTGTCCAAAATCGAATCAGTTCTTCCTCATATGATACTTGCCAATATGCTAAACATGAAATTTGTAATTGCAATATTACTGAAGTTATTTCTTTAACACGTAGGGCGGTGCGGCGGCGGCGGTTGGACCAAAAACATCATATTTCCGGAACGCCCTTCGGCGTTCGGGGATATGAATATAGTACCCAGTGTGAGTGTTCACTGGAGAGAACTGGGTGGTTACTGGAGGATCTGTTCTCGTGAATAACACCTGGACAACTGAATCCTAGACTTTGGAGTCAAACTCCCTGTTTACATTTGGTTTTAACATGCTAGGGTGATCGGACCACATGTGTTCAGTGCTAAAGACAAGTGTAAACGGGCTCCATGACGCATTGAAATCTGATCATTCAAGATCTCCAACAAGGAGATTCAAGCCAGAGGTGTTCTGTCTGGAAGAATGAGGAAAAATTCCAAAGACAAGAATCGAAATAGCTGGCTACAGGAAGTGTTTGCAAGCTGTTATAGCTGCTCGAGGAGGAGTTACAAAGTAAAAGTTCCTAAACTTTTGCACAAGGCCTTTTTCCTTTATTTTATTATTTTGAAACTGTAAAAATTAAAATGAATTGAAAATTTGAGTAAAAATAAAAATTATTCTTGCTTTAAATTGTGATGAAATCTGTCATGTTAAACTTTGTAGCATTTAATGTTCAGGTTTGCTTTCAATCAGACATTTAAACCAGGGGTGTTTTTTTTGCACCCCACTGTAATGAATTAATTAGTTCATTTGAATGTTTTCCCTGCTTTCTCCAGGAGAAACTCGTGGTTTTTTCCATTTTCTGCATCACTTGGGTTCTAACACTAGTCCCCATAATAAGAGCCCTGTTCCATCTGAGCTCTGTCCACATCTGTGTAAATCTGTAAGAACCAATACAGCAGCCTGGGCTTGCTTTGATCCATGAAAAGCAATGTGGAAATATTTTTGTATCCAAGTGCCAGTAATGCTTGAAAATTTACCCTTCCAGACCACACAACCGAATGACTGCCCTGGAGACGGGTACTCGTAGATGGTGGAGAGGCTACAATCTGTAAGCCTTCTACTTGAAAGTGTTCCATGCGTGCCTGTGCAGACAGCAGCCATTTTTGGTGTTTGGCAAGACTATATAAGGGAAGTGTTCACTCTGGATAATCGTGCCAATTTTAATTTGCTACTACACAAACCCAGAGAACAGTTTGTACAAATCTCAATTTCTTGTTTTATTTGTTGTACTTTCATGAATGAATTAATGCAGGCGTTGTCATTGCCTGGTTGTGGTTTTACTGGTGCTTGTAATCTGCATTCCTGCTCCTGATGGGCCTTGGGGTCTGATTTTATTTTTGGCCAGAATATAATGTGGTCAGATCAGGCACAAAAAGCCTGCTGAGGTAAGTCATCTGTTATCGACGGCTTTTATCAGTCACATAATTGCTGAGGAACTACAAAACCCAGCAGAGTTTGTATAGCCTGTCAGAGCCTCGAATGAAGATCACTGCTGGAAGTATAATTGTACTTCCCACACGGCGATATTCGGGAGATAATATGGTTTACTTCCGCAGCAGAGATTTTCTGTTCCAGGCTCTGGAAGCCACAATTATTACAGGAATTTCCCCAAATTTCACACAGAGGAAGATATTGATTGGACAATGCTCAAGACCAATTTTCACAAATTTTAGACGTTCAATATGGCCGCCGGAGATACAAAACTCTGTCCCCGTGGCGAGCGAGTTATCTAGTTGTAGCTGATTGTGATCATGTGCTGCCAATTTGGCTGGGAAGCCCTTCTTGGCTCAGCAGAGGCGAGGCCACTGTGCCAGAAAGTGCACTCATGCAAAAGGAGCTTTTCTAGCCCTGGTATTTTGAGAGTAGGTGATGAATGCGACTGAACCAGGTGAACTCTGAAGTACAAAGTCCGAGTCTCTTGAAGTTGGCGGTCTCATCGAGTCCTGACCAGCTGGGTCATCATGGTTGTGAAGCTGACCCAGACGAGGTGCTGCCTCTGACATTTAGACACTTTTCACTATAGGGGACTCACTGTATAAAGCTAAAGGGCCTCACTGTTTAAGGGTTAACTTTCTTGGAATTGAGGGTCTGGAACAAGGGTGTTATTAAGAAGTCATACAAGTCGCTAGCATTATGGTTTTATCCCCTCTTTTGAATCTATACCCACCCAAATGTTAACCTAATTCCTGTATCCTATTTGCGTGGTGTTGGTCCTGTTGCTTGAAATCTGAGCCCTTTAGTTTATGACATGCTTTGTGTGTCTTGTGACTCATCACGTGGGTGCAAAGCGAGATGTGAGAAATTAATTTGGTATGGTGCTATGCATTTTCAGCCATGCAGCTGCTTGACATTGTTTCCCTTATTGAACTGGGCTTATGCCGTTGGAGGCGACGGCTTGGGGTATATCCCCAAACGCCCCCAATCCTCCAATTCTCCAATCCTTGAATAGACCTTGAATAGACTTTCATTTGAACTTAATTTCAGGTCAATCGGACAAATGGTTCTGAAGATATGGCCAAAATGGTAATTTTCCATCAAAAAGCACCACCTGATGGCAAAATATTGAACCATACAGGTATGATGTCATCATGTGACACGTAATGAGGTCATGACCTTGCAGTTGCACATAGTTTCAGGTCAATTGGACAAATAGTTCCAAAGATATGGCAAAAATGGTGAATTTTATGTGGCAAAGCTCCACCTTGTGTCAAAATTTTGAACCAAACAGGTAAATTGTCATGGTGGGACACATCCTCAAGTCATGATCTTTCATTTGCACTTGATTTGAGGTGAATTGGACAAATATTTCCAGAGATATGATAAAATCAGTGATTTTTCCGTTTTTGGCCCCTGGTGGCCAATCTAGAAATTGTAAATTGTCCAAAATCGAATCAGTTCTTCCTCATTATGATACTTGCCTATATGCTAAACATGAAATTTGTAATTGCAATATTACTGAAGTTATTTTGTTTAAACGTAGGGCGGCGCGGCGGCGGCGGTTGGACCAAAAACATCATATTTCCGGAACGCCCTTCGGCGTTCGGGGATATGAATATTGTACCCAGTGTGAGTGTTCACTGGAGAGAACTGGGTGGTTACTGGAGGATCTGTTCTCGTGAATAACACCTGGACAACTGAATCCTAGACTTTGGAGTCAAACTCCCTGTTTACATTTGGTTTTAACATGCTAGGGTGATCGGACCACATGTGTTCAGTGCTAAAGACAAGTGTAAACGGGCTCCATGACGCATTGAAATCTGATCATTCAAGATCTCCAACAAGGAGATTCAAGCCAGAGGTGTTCTGTCTGGAAGAATGAGGAAAAATTCCAAAGACAAGAATCGAAATAGCTGGCTACAGGAAGTGTTTGCAAGCTGTTATAGCTGCTCGAGGAGGAGTTACAAAGTGAAAGTTCCTAAACTTTTGCACTAGGCCTTTTTCCTTTATTTTATTATTTTGAAACTGTAAAAATTAAAATGAATTGAAAATTTGAGTAAAAATAAAAATTATTCTTGCTTTAAATTGTGATGAAATCTGTCATGTTAAACTTTGTAGCATTTAATGTTCAGGTTTGCTTTCAATCAGACATTTAAACCAGGGGTGTTTTTTTTGCACCCCACTGTAATGAATTAATTAGTTCATTTTAATGTTTTCCCTGCTTTCTCCAGGAGAAACTCGTGGTTTTTTCCATTTTCTGCATCACTTGGGTTCTAACACTGGTCCCCATAATAAGAGCCCTGTTCCATCTGAGCTCTGTCCACATCTGTGTAAATCTGTAAGAACCAATACAGCAGCCTTGGCTTGCTTTGATCCATGAAAAGCAATGTGGAAATATTTTTGTATCCAAGTGCCAGTAATGCTTGAAAATTTACCCTTCCAGACCACACAACCGAATGACTGCCCTGGAGACGGGTACTTGTTTGACTTTCTCCTTTCTCCTCTGGTCCGCTGGCCCCCAAACCATCTGACCTCTCGTGACCTGTTGTAGAGGAATGGTGACCCCCTAAGCACTGTGACTGCTGTAGTCCATTCCGCGATGCCAAACGTAGCCCTTGTACCATTCTACCATTCTTTCTCCTTGAATGAATTCCAGCTGTTTAAGAGGGAGCGGTCCTCAGGCAAAAAATGAGGAAGTGTGTGTGCTTGTGTGTGTGTGTGTGTGTGCGTGTGTGTGCATGCGTGTGTGTGTGTGTGCGCGCGCGTGTGTGTGTATGTGTGTGCATGTGGGCTTGTATGGCTATACCTGAGAACCAACTATTGAGAAACCTCAGATGTTGTGAGGACTTTTGGGGTTGTGAGGGCATTTTGGTTGGTACTTCCTGAAGATCATAGCTAATTTATTCAAGTAAGGGTTACAGTCACAGTTAGGGTTAAGGTTGGGGTTCGGCATAATGGTTGCAGTTAGGGTTTGGAAAAGGCTGGACAGTTTGAATGCAAGTCAATTTAATGTCGCCTCAAGTATAGCAATTCTATTGAGTGCACATATGCTCGTCTAATATTCAATTGTGCGTTATTATTTGCGTATCTAGGGCTGAGCGATGATTTTACCAATGAACTTTTATGCGCAATAAAAGTAACTGGTGCTGTAGGGTGGACAGAAAAACTTTCTCCTTTTGTTTTCCACAAATTATACCTGATGTGGTCTTGAGCAGTTTTCTTCCTGGAAGCATTTCTCATGGCCTCTGATGTTTGATTGCCATTTGTTCAACATCGCATTGGGTGTGTGTCATAGAGCAGATAAAATGCAAGCTCGTCTGTCTGCCTTGTGGCAGCAGTTACTTTATTGCGCTAAAAATGAAATTGATCAATTTATCGTCCAGCGCCATGGGTATCCATCTGTCCGTATCGAGTGATCCCAGTTCGAATATACAGTATTTGAAAAAGTAGGAAAATTGGATGTTTCTTACACTGTAATGAGGTCTTGGGTTATTTATGTTATAGATATCATGCTCTTTATTAAACCACTATTTAGCCAGCCTAAAGGCAGGGGCTGTCATGTCTCTGGAAGTCAATGCCATTGTTTCATTGCTTATGTTTGTTTAGAAGTCTGAGCACACAGAGAGGTTCCATGTTCTGAGTAAACCTTATTTGACCGGAATGAAAAAGGGAAAATCTTTCCTTTGAGAGTATTAACTTTATTTTTGTTCCGGGCAGCCTGCTGAACCATGCCCTAGGCAAGGATAATACCCCCTGTACGTATGCGTTATATTGGTGTATACTTGAGTGCAGTTGCATGTTATTGTGTGTGTTGAGCCTGTGCTTTTAAGAATTTCAGGAAATTGTATTGCATACTCCACTGGTGAATGTGGGAGGAGAGATGCATATCTCGGCTCAGCTTTTTTGTCTTTGTGGATATGAGTCTGCATGAACTAAACCGTACTCATGCATTCTGCTGTCCCTTCGGCCAAATCCTGTATTGTGAGGGATGGGAGATGCTTGCTTGTATTTTGATGCGCGTTCTATTTGATGTATGCCCGTGTAGGAGTAGGTATGGACAGAGACTAGGAATGCACTTATCGATCAGTACTGACACCAAAAACTGTGCTTTTGGTATCAGTAGATACTGAGTATTGATTATCAGCAGATACCGAGTATTGATCTGGTACCACTTTTTAATTAATAAGCAGTATCCCTAATTGTGTGGAAGAATTCATTCTTATATGAGCAAGGCAACGTCAAGCTGAACTAAAAACATTGCTTCCCTAAGTTTTTAAGACAAAATGTAACAGTTACATAGATGCGTATGTACAGAATTGCACAAGTATTGGTATCTGATCCCAAATCAGCCCATTGTCACCGATGCCCGATCCAGGTATTTGATTTTGTATCATATTCGTACCAATATCAGCATTATTTTGCAGTCACTGCAGCCACCTCCTGCGGCCAGCTGGAGCGGGAGAAGGAGGAGCTGCGCGCTGCGTTTGAGGGTGCGCTGCGGAAAGCGCAGGAGCAGCACTGCAGCGACCTGGCTGACCTGGAGGAGCAGCTGGCAGCCTTTTACTCAGTGGAGTGGGAGAAGGTGCACCAGGCTTACCAGCAGGAGGCGGACAAGTGCAAGAGCTGCATGCTGCAGCAGGTGGGTCCGGTCTCGCCCACCCACACCCTCCCTTGACCAGTCATAATGATGGTAACTGCAGGTTTCTCTAGGTCTGCCAGAGCTTTTGTAGGTACTGAGCTCAACAGAGATGTTTGATCATTTTCATATTTTTTAACCTTTGCCTGACGTGTTTGACTCCTCAGTCCAATACTGGCATAGCCTGACTTTGATTGTCACAGCTGTGGTCTTCAAAGAGTCTCCAAGGGCAATCCAAAGCTCAGAATCATGATTAGACGCTGAAAGCCTCTGTGTCCATGCATGGAGATACCAGTAGAGTATGTTTCTTTCCAGTATCCATGGCTAGACATGCAAGAAAAAGTCTCAAAGTCTGCAAAAGGAAAACAGATCTTAAAAATGAACTAAAATTAACTGAAATATACCATGAGTCCTACCCGAAAGTAAAATAACTTGTTTTTTGGAAAGAAAACCTTTGTTTTATCGCCGTGATTAACCGCAATATAATGCTGGGCTAGCAATTTCCTGCTGTGACAAACTCCAAAAACAGAGGCCAATTTTAATGCGTTCTACGCATTCTCAGCTGTGATCGTAATTTGCAATGCCCAGTAATTGTAGCCCCCAGATGAAGTCAGGCGGCTACTATGGATTCACTTTCAAATTAATGGCAAAACATAGATTTCATTGTGGACATAGTACAGGCTACAATTTTTGACCAATTGCTGACATATTTGTTGGGCGCAAGTGCAGTGGCGGCTGGTGTACTGGTGAGAGGGGAGGCTCAAAACAATCCCTTAAAATTAAAAGATTGGTCACGGCCTGTTTTCAATCATTCTTTTAAATTACCAATACAGAAACTCTGAAAACTGGCCACACCTGATAATGTTGAGAGTTTTCATTTATAACGCATACCTGTCAACTCTCACACATTGGGTGTGAGTTTAACTGGCATATTTACGTTCCTCTGCTGTTGTCAGCAATTACTCAATCAACAAGTATGTAAGAGATTCTCGTGCGGAATTCAAGTCCTTGTGCACTGGAGGGGTCGGAAACAATTGAATTGCATAAAGATGTTTCAATTGATCTTATTTCTTTTAACCGATCATGAAACACATGCATTGCTTCCAATCCCTGAATAAAGGAAGGCGTGAGAAGTCTGGAGTCGTCATCGGTATGCATTATAAACTAGAAAAACACTCGGAGAGCGCAGACCTCCGCCAAGCACAACATTTCCCTCCATATTGCGACTTCCACCATATATATTAGTCTTACATTTATTTTATCTTCATTTTTAGATTCCTTGACCATGAAAACATGGCAAATTGATTCATAATGCTATATCAATATTAGTTCCACAGCGTCTTGGCTGTTTAAAGATGTCTTTTGCATGTTTCTAGTTCTAGCTTCATTTATTTTTGTTTTTTTTTTCTTATGATGCAACATTTCCCCTCATGTTGTGATTTACACGTAAATATTAGTCCTACATTTATTTCATCAATTTTTTTCAGATTCCCTGACCAAGAAAACATACCATTAGCTACTGAATTCATAATGATATCAATATTAGTTCAGTAGTTATTCACGAAAATCAAATTTTCCGTAATGGTGGTTTTCTTCTGGATCTAGTTCCCTGGCTTTTGAAGATACAGTAAATCCGGTGACACCCTCCTAATTCTGCAATATCTTGGCTATATAATGGTTTTGTTGTATGTTTGTTGCTTCATTTGTTCTTTTCCTATAATGAAAGTTCCTAAGGTCCCCAACTTTCGTATTCTGGATCATAGTATCATAGTATCCGGAATTTTTCCATTTTCAGGATCAGTCTTTGATGTATTGTAAAACATGTTCGAAACTTGTCCTGTATTTTTTTTCCAAGTGCCCTGACCATTTTTGGTGGAGTTATATGCATAAATGTCGGAAATGGCCCTATCTCCCAATGTTACAGAATCCTTTAAAAAATTCCTGGATCCAGATGGAGATCCGGATCACTTCCAAAATCAAATCATTTATTCCTTATACCAATCTGTACCATCCCTGAACATTTCATCAAAATCTGTCCATAACTTTTTGAGTTATTTTGGAAACCAACAGACAAACAAGCAAACAAACCCAGGCAAAAACATAACCTCTTTGGCGGAGGTAATGAAAACTGGCCACATCTGATCATGTTGAGAGTTGTAGGAGTTTCTGTAATGGTAATTTAAATGAATTATTGAAAACAGGTTGTGACCAATCATTAATATTAAGGGATTTTTTGAACCTTTCACCAGTTCACCAGACACCACTGAACAAGTGATATATTTCATTTAAAACGCCTATCGATTTTGGTTGCCATGGCGACAGAATTGGCTGAATAATATGCAAATTCATGGCAAAGCATGGAGATTTCCTTGTGGAAGCAGCACAGGCCGCAATTTTCGACCGATTACTTTCATATTTGGTATGGCCATGTGTTACACTTCACTTATGACAGCTATCGATTTTGGTTGCCATGGCGACAGTAATGCACAAAAAAGGGGAGTAGCGGGTTTGGGGGCTACTTCCACGTGGTCGCAGCCGACCAGACTGTCTAGTTTATTTTGAGCCTGGCAGTAACATGAGTTTAGTCAGTTGAACTGCAAGTTTGGCGGTTTTACCACAAACTGGAGCTTTGACTGTCATGTTTTTATGGTGTATCCAGCTTTTCTTGTTGACGGGAATCAGGATCGTAAAACTGTCTTGGTTGTAGCTAGCGTTGACGTCCTTATTTTCAGACAGAAAAGGTTTTATCCTACCTTGACATGTTTCGAAGGGATACTCCCGTCTTCTTCAGGAGAGTCACTGATGTTACGAGTGACGTGTCTTATCAGCTGATGTTAGCGAGGCGTGGCCGCCCTGTCAGATTTGAAAGGGCGGCCACGCCTCCTGCCATCCGGCCGCTCCTCCAAGATGGCACTCCAGGTGAGGGAAAGCGTGTTTGCCCCCTCATCCCGGTTCATGGTCCTGTGGGCCCGCTTCCTGATTTCAATTGCCAACATGATCCAGCGTTCATGTCGGTTGTTCTGAGTGCGGATGACACACCTGGAGTGCCATCTTGGAGGAGCGGCCGGATAGCAGGAGGCCTTGCCGCCCTGTCAAATCTGACAGGTCGGCCACACCTCGCTAACATCAGCTGATAAGACATGTCACTCGTAACATCAGTGACTCTTCTGAAGAAGACGGGAGTATCCCGTTGAAACATGTCAAGGTAGGATAAAACCTTTTCTGTCTGAAAATAAGAACGTCAAGGCTAATTAGTTACTACAGACAGTATGAGCCTTTTTGGACTAATATGTCGTGGTTGTGTTGCACGGCGTGATGGTGTCTGAGGTTTGACTGATGAAGACTTGCCCAAATCCACCAAAACGTGACACTCCTACTGGTGAGGAGCTTGGTACCATCACTCCCTGAATCCAAGTCATATTTTTAATCCCTTTCATACCTGCCCTATAGGTGAATGATCTTAGGTTGAAGCACGAGACACTGCAGAAGGAAATGAGAGCCAGCCACTTGGAGAAGATGGAGTCGCTGACGCAGCACTATGAAACATCTTTTGAAGGTTAGTAGTAACTTCTGGGTTTCATGGTCCAATCACCCTTCCACTGTCCAGTGGTGAGCAGTGGATCAGTGTGAAATGCTGATCATTCAACATTTTGAATGTTCTTAAATTAGCAATCTAATGCTGATGCAAAAAACAGCCCTGCGAACTGAAAAGTATTGATCTCTAAGACCAGGGCTATTCAACTGTGTCCAGAAAGGGCCCGTGTGGGTGCAGGCTTTCATTCCAACCAAGCACTTGCAAACCTGACACCACTAATCCACCCTAAGAGTCTTTGCTAATGAGCTTGATTAGTAGTATCAGGTGTGTAAGTGCTTGGTTGGAATGAAAGCCTGCAGCCACACCGGCCCTTGCAGGATAATGTTGAATAGCCTT
Organism: Gymnothorax reevesii; assembly: GCA_029721435.1. Lineage (NCBI taxonomy): Eukaryota > Metazoa > Chordata > Actinopteri > Anguilliformes > Muraenidae > Gymnothorax > Gymnothorax reevesii. The sequence goes on along the minus strand of CM056574.1, from coordinate 20,742,532 downwards.
GTCTTCGACTACAAAAATACAACTGCCCTCGAAAGGATTATGTTCTGTAATTGGAGTCACTACTCCAGATTTTGTTGCTTGGATTTGGCAGCAAGCTGATTTGTAGTGCTGTGGCCTTGTGCAACTTGGTGTGATCCAGATCTGTTTCATGGCTGTCCCTTATGATATTGGCTGCAGGTGACATTGTCCCCTAACTCTATCTTTCAGAACTAAAGAAAACCCAAGAACAGGAGAGGGAGAACCACAAACATTCACTGCAGGAAATGGAAGAAAAGTTGACCGTAAGATTGCCTTTCAGTAAAAAAAAAATAGGCCGAGCAATTTTGTAGGAGAACAAGCTACAACTGTAGTCCTCAATTCGGACAGTTTATTTCAGAATGCAAGTTCATATGGTTTTGTTGCATTATGACCACATCAATGCAAATTTATTTATCATTTGACGGGTAATTGCAGCAGCTCACCTGTCCATATATATACATCGCCCTCCATAATTATTGGGACCACTGGATAAGATGTGTTCTTTAGCTTCTAATAAATTCAGTTATTTTCTAAATAATATAGGACCACAATGAAAAAAAGAGGAAAATCCAACCTTTAATTCAAGTGTATTTCTTCAATGGGAAAAAAATCCCACATTAAGAAATCCTTTACATCAAATCATGTATGCGACAATTATTAGCACCCCTGACGTAAATACTTCATAAAACCCCCTTTTGCCAACAAAACAGCACCTAATCTTCTCCTATAATGTTTCACAAGATGGGAGAATACAGAAAGAGGGATCTTTGACCATTCTTCTTTGCACAATCTCTCTAAATCATCCAGCAATCTGGGTCCTCTCCTCTGCACTCTCCTCTTCAGCTCACTCCACAGGTTTTCAATGGTGTTGAGGTCTGGGGACTGAGATGGCCATGGGAGGAGCTTGATTCTGTGCCTGGTGAACCATTTCTGTGTAGATTTGGCCACATCTTTAGGGTCATTATCTTGCTGAAAGACCCAGTGATGACCCTTCTTCAGCTTTCGGGCAGAGGCCACCAGATTTTGATTTAAAATGTCCAGGTATTTCAAAGCGTTCTTGATGCCCTGCACCCTAACAAAGTTCCCAGGGCCTCTGGAGGAAAAACAGGGGCACTGCATCACCAATCCTCCCCCATACTTCACAGTGGACATGAGGTGTTTTTCTGCACACTCATCTTTTGTGTTCCGCCAGACCCACTTAGAGTGTTTGTTACCAAAAAGCTCTATCTTGATCTCATCTGACCAAAGCACAGTCCCAGTTGAAGTCCCAGTACCGCTTAGCGAACTCCAGACGTTTGCGTTTATGATTGTGAGTGAGAAAAGGTTTTTTCCGTGCATGCCTCCCAAACAGCTTGTTGGCATTTAGATAGTGCCTGATGGTTGTTTTGGAGACTTTGTGACCCCAAGATGCTACCATTTGTTCCAATTCTTTAACAGTGAGCTTTGGAGAACTTTTTATTTCTCTTACCATCCTCCTCACTGTGCGTGGTGGCAAAACCTTGCGTCCTCCTCCAGGCTTGTTTATCACTGTTCCAGTTGTTTTAAACTTCTTAATGATTCCTCTGACAGTAGATATGGGCAGGTGCAGGCGAGTGGCTATTTTCTTGTAGCCATTGCCTGACTTGTGAAGGTTGACACACACCTGCCTTACTTGAATAGTGTGTTCCTTTGTCTTTCCCATGTTGAAGAGTGGATAAGAGAAATGGCCTCTGTGTCACGTCATATTTATACCCCAGCGAAACAGGAAGTGATGATTTGCTAATTAAATGTTCCTAGATACTCTGATCAACTTTGTAAACTGCTGTAGAAATGACAGAAATACTTAAATTATATTTAATTCCTAGGAATTTTTATGGGTGCCAATAATTGTGGAAGATGTGATTTTATGAAAATTAATTATTTCTTAGTCAGGGATTTTTTTCCCCCCCCTTAAAATTCACTTGAGTTGAAGGTTACATTTTTTTACAATTTTCAGTGTGAGAGTGCTTCTGCAATAAAAATTGAATTTATTTTAAGGCTTTTAACACATCTTAACCAGGGGTGCCAATAATTATGGAGGGCGCTGTATATATATATATATATATATATATATATATATATATATACCCACATATATCCACAAATGTCATATACACGGAGAATATGAATATCAGCCATTTGCATAGAGTTTCTGCAATACTTTGTGTGCTTTACTCGGGACCGCAAAGTTCAAGTCCTTGCCGCAGCTTTTGCAGTGTGTTCGTGGGCAAAAGACTTCACTCCCTCAGTGCCTTACTCCACCCAGGTGTACAATACAAATCCATCTGATGAGGAAGCTGAGCTCTTTCCATGTCAGTGTGAGGATTTTAAGTAACTTTTATTGCTCATTCATTGAAAGTCTGTTAACATTCTCTTGCATTTGTTAGTTCAACGGATTGTCTATCAAGGACAAAAACATGGCATTGTCAATGTTTGCTCTAAAATAATTGGGGTAAAAAAAAGAGACTTGCGTTCGTCTTGGGAGAATCAGTTGAAAAAGAAAGCTAAGTGTATTCTCAGCCAACCTGATCATGTGCTGATGCCCTCAGGCCACCGTTATCATTTACCTCTGGGGAGAACAAACAGATACTCCAAATATTTTATTCCTTCTGCTATCAAGCCGCTGAACTCAGACAGCAGTCATTTTAAATTACATTTTCTTTATCGGGCATTATACAGGATATCATGTCACGATTGTTCATACTGTTCTTATTATTGTTTATTTATTTTTTGATTACTCATGACCTTCATCACCTCTGTTTGTTGTCTTAATCTGGAGTGACGCTGTGCGTGATTGTGTGATTGTACTGGTGAACTGCAGATGAATTGCCCTTTCAGGTATCAATGAAGTTCTTTGAATTGAATTGAGTTGAATTGAACTGGGTACCGGCTAATTATCAGGGAAACCCGACGAGGAGCTGGGGGAGTAACCTGCAATGGACTAGCATCCCGTTCAGGGGGAGAAGCAATAATCCCAGTCACTTCATGCTACTGATGCTGTGGTTAAGCATCAGGTCTAGGGATGTGTCTTGCAGGACAAAATCATTTTCGAATAGTGATTTTGCTATTGAGGGCGAATATTGGAATATTATAAATCCATGTGCTCCCAGAAATAGAGGGGGAGAAAAAACCACTCGCAGTCTTGTTTCAACGATGTACATGTATTTTTAATACACAAAATAGACATATCAAAAACTGTCATAACAGAACAAAACTTGATTGGTGAAGTAAAATAATCCTTGAATAATATGTTTAACAATTTCCCTTCAAGGGACAACAACAAAAGCGTCGCATTGGACGAGACGAATCAAACAAAATTATAAGCTAAATGTATTATGCCTTCTTATTTAAAAAGATCAGCATATCGACGTGGCCTGGATTTAGGCATGAGCGCAGTCGATTCACTACAAGTCCTGCCGCTGAGAAAACTCTCTTCGAAGGCACTGAAGTAGCGGGAATGCGCAGGTATGCCTTCGCCAGTTTAGCCACTCTTGCATACTTTGTCGTAAATCTGTCGTAAATCTAGTGGATCGAGGTGCGGTTGAATGCACGCGTCCTCGCAGTAAAGTTTGAACTTCGTGTCAAACGTCACAGCTGTCTCCGTGTGGTATTCTTCGCCAAATAGAGCTGCAGTGGCAGAGTCATGTCGAGGTTTTTTGGCCATCTCTGATGTACCCGGCTGAGGAGAATCACAGGTCACTGATACACCAGGGCTTCAATCAGAAATAAGTGCGCGAATCCTTTCTTTGACAGCATTCTTGACCGCTTCCTCAGTGTATCACAAGTGTTTATGCCTTGGGTCGAGAAATGATGCAGTGAAAGCAACAGTACGTGCGCTGTCCTGCTCATTGGGTGCGAGGCACTGTTTCAGTGAGACAGACGCAGCGTTTTTGAACTGAGAAACCTTTGCAGATTCGGCCGGAGATGCACATCGATGTTTTGATAGTAGAGTTGCCGTAACAGGGTGTATAATCAGTGGCGGCCTGTGACAAAAATTACCGAGGAAGCCAGAATGAACAACGAATTTAATTCAGTGTTTACATGTTATTAGGAGAAACTTCTTGTGACAGGACCCTACAGCTGTCACACAAACAAATTAGCCTGCTGTTACAGTGCCTTTATTCTACCGACTTCTCATTCGTTTTAGTGAAAAAAGAGGTTAAAAAAGAGGACCGCGTGTGTGTGAGAGAGTGAAAGCGCGAGGGAGAGCTGTGGATGCGCGCTTCGGGCTGCGCGCATGCTCATGGCTCTGGCACACAGTAGTATGTGATCAGTTAGAGGAAGCCCATGCAAAGCTGGTAAACGTCTCGTAGCTTTATTACAGCAGAAAGCGAAACACATAGCGATCAGACGGCAATTATGACAAGATCTAGATATAACAAAAACATTTTAGCCATTGCTTTGACAGACAGTATTAATGAAGTTCCGTTTTGAGGACAAAGCTTCTCTCTGACTCATATTTAATTAATAGGCAACCAAAGCTTTTGCAAGGTAGCCGCGGACTATTGTGCTGAAACTCAGGCAAACCCCTTCCACCAACATTAGAAGTAACAATGTCATATGTGGCAGCCTCGCAACTGAAATTAACAAATCACAAGGATGCCCAATATTCATACATCCAAAAACACACTCAACATGAATGCACGACCCGTGCGCAACGTCTGAATTACATAAACTAAATATAAAACACATAGTTACAAAGGTTTATATAAAAATTGATATCAAACGTGCTGCAGCGCTATCAACTGTAAACCTTAAAGGAGTCAGCTGATAGTGCAGCTGATGTCAGCGGACCTAAATGCAGCCTCGGTAAGGACTGAGAGTATGAAAAAACAGAACAGCTTAGCCATCATGCTCTGAAATCCACTTGACACGACAAGAATAATAAATAATAAAACACCACATTTTATGCATCACATAAGAAAAATGTGACAACAACCCGGTGATCAAAAAGGCCACGGCGGGGCATAGGAGACATGGCCAGCAGAAAAGCCGGTTAAGCTTGTCACTTCCTGTTTGCCACTTGTTTCTAGCATAGTTAGCTTCACAAAAAGAGCGAACTTTTCCATCATCTCCTCCTTTAGTTAAACTGAGCTTTGGAGTCGGCCTACCGTCCCGCTTGACTTTTAGCTGAACCTCCAAAGGAAGTTTTGTGAAGTAATTTTTTACAAGAAACTCAATGTCCCTGTCACCATCCATTCTCTGACTTAATGCCTATACTTTCTGTGTGGGCTGGCTGGTGCCTGGTAGAACAGTTGAATCAGTGTGTGTATTTTCCGTAACAGTTTGTGATTGGTTGGAAGCCAGATTTGATCTGGCCTCCCTCATTTTTTTTAAATAATGCATCGACCATTAAGCGATAAGCCTTGCTTCAATCTGATTGGCTAATACGGGCTGTTTTTTTCCCCAAGGGAGGCCAAGTGAAGCGGGCCTCCGAACTGACAGACTGGGCGGAGGGCATGAGACACCAAGTGTAAGACACAATGTGAGCTTGACATGAGGGGCGTTGTTTTGCTCCTCACGCTCAGCCAAAGCAGAAGTCCGCTGATGTAGTGTTTTGACAAGGAAATGACGACAATAAAAAATACATTGTGGTGAAGCTCATTTATATTTTTTCTTTCTTTCAATAATTTTTGGGGAAGCCAGGCTTCCCTTGGCCTCCGCTAAAAACCGCCACAGTGTATAATTGAAATGGACACGCCTGATTCCCCACACAGAGCAGTGGTAGTAAATGTTAGCGAGCGCAACACTGGGAGCAATTCTTCGATAAGGCGCCAGTTATCGTCAGATAAATTAAGGGTTCGGGCATCAGATAGCTTAGTGAAAGCTCTGTCTGAAACGACTGGCACAATAGCCCATCGCTGTTCAAGCAGGTGCTCAAACATATCGTGGACTGAATTCCACCTTGTGCGGCAGTATTGTTCTGCAGTGTCTGCTTTTCTTTAAGTGCCTGTGTTGGCGTAATGCTGCGGTGAAAGTGCGATACGAGTTGGCTGGCAGAAACAACAATATTGTGTTTTGCAGCGAGTTTGAACCCATCATTTACTGCAAGTTGCAGAGTATGAGCAAAACATGGACTTGAGTCCCAATCGAGAAATTGTCAGTGAGCTTGCAGAATGTTACTAGCATTATCATGCACACAGGCAGATACTTTGCCATTTAAACCCCAAAAAGTTGCAGCAGTGCTGAGCACATTAGCCAAGTTTTCGGCTGTGTGTGATTCTGGCATTGCTCGCGTTTGTAGCACCACACTTTTCATCTCCCAATTAACAAGATAAACAAGACGTATGATTCGGCAGTCAGTGCAGTGCATGCATCAGTAGTTAAAGCTACCTTTTCAACGCCAGCTAAATGTCTGCGAAGATCATCTGCAGTATCTGCATACAGCTTTTCGAGTCATGATGTTATGGTTTTACAGGTTGGGACCGTATCCTCTGGTTCGTGTATGCCATCAATTCACGAAATCCCGTTCCTTCCACAAAACTTGGGCAGCATGTCTTTTGAAATCATTTTTGTGGTGAGAGCTGCTGTTCGTCCCACACGTGCATCATCACAACGCCGTTGACTTCTTGCTAAGATAGCCATAGACAGCTGGTTACTGGCGGCTTGTGGCGGTAAGGTCTGGCTGTCCACTGGATGCTTGGATTTTAAATGCGTGTGCATACATATCGTCGATTTGTGGTAGCACAACTTGGCGCTGCACAACTTGTATTTCACTTCATTTCGTCCCGTTTTATCGAAAAGTTTCCAGATGGCACTTCGACCGTGTACTGCGATTCTTTCCATGTCTTTCCTTCGCTGTTCACATGGTGTGACTGTAGGCGTACGATAATGTTGCCAAATGTAACTGGAAGCAATTTAAATAGCCACCAGATGGCAGTGTGAATACGGTGTGTATAGCAATTATCGCTGTACACAGTTGCCCACTGTGGTATCAAAAGTATTATATCTGTGCGGCATATTTTTTGAAAGTTTCGTCATGACTCATCCCTAATCAGGTCTGATAAGCCTCAATGCTAGGAACAGACTTACTCTTCCCACAGACGCACTTCAGTGGGTCTAAATTTGAGAGGACTGACAGGTTGGGCAAGTTCCCTATATTTTTAAAGCGGCACCATCCAGGATCTCAAAGGTTCATACTTAGGACTACTTTCAACTGAAAAGTGATTTGCTCTTTTGTTTTCTGCAACTCTGGAAAACTAAGCATGGGAAGGGTTAAAAACAAATCTCTTGCTTCCTTATTGGGCGGCACTCTGTTTACCAGTAGTCTAATAATAGAGGAAATAAAAGACTTGGCATAGTGATTGGTTTTTATGCATAGCAGTGGGAGGAAAGCATGAAGGAAAACTCCCTTGCCAGAATATGACTTGGCTCGGTATGCTTTTGGTGGTGTTGAAAACCTGAGTTTTCCAAATCAAGCTTGAATCTCTTTAATGAACTCTGGTTATTTTTGGTCGAGTCATCACTAAACAGTGAAAGCAAATTCCAGTTCTTAAGGCATGCTTCAACATTTTGGCAAATTGGCCTATTGCCTTAATCCCTATAGTCATATGAGTAGGTACATGACCTTTAGTTATCCGTGCCCGTTGTTTTGAGATTTGGGGGGTGGGGGGTGGGGGGGCAGTTGCTCAGCAAACACAAAGAAAGTGAACACTACAGGTCCCTCGCTCCTTCAAAACTCATCAAGTACGCAATCCAGCAGCTCCAGAGCGCTCTCGTGGACAACTTGTGACCTGCACATTCTCCACACAATAAAATAATAATGTATAATTATGTAACATTACAGCACATGAAGCGAGGGACCTGTACTATTCACTTTCATCACATTCGCTGGGTATCTCTCTCTTCCCCCGAATCTCAAAATAACGGGCACAGATGACTAAAGGTCATGTACTTACTCATGTAACTATAGGGATTATGGCAATTGGCCAATTTGCCAAAATGTTGAAATATCCCTTTAACTGACAGGATGCTGAACTCGGAAATAAATGGAGGTTGAAAGACTGTCAGTGGAACCAACATTGTGCTCCTTTTCACTGGACGAGTTGAGTTTCCCCTGATTGGGGATTCTTTATGAACCATGCTTGACAGCCATCTCTGTATTTACATCAGATTTCACCTGGCTGAAAAACACCACTCCTTGATATTCATACCAGTCAATGATTTCAACACCCTCCCCGTGTTCGACACTTGCCTTTGCTTCTGAGTTAAGCAAGTAATTGCAGCAATTACTCATTTCTACAAAGCTGTATCGTTGTTGATATGAGGGCAATGTTGGCTTGACTTCCTAGAAATCCGAACTGGTGCTGTGCATTTTCAGGAACGAATAGAAGACCTGGAGAGAGAGAACAGGATGCTGCAGGAGAAGCTGAGAGCAGAGGAGGAGAGTAGGAGCCTGCTGGCTGAGAAGAGTCAGGTAATGCACTGTGTGTGTGTGTGCGTGTGTGTTTATGAGGGGGGGGGATTACTGCACCAGCACCGGGCGTCCGATTCCCATTTTTCTGGTCATAATCGAAGACCTTGATTAGGTCATGATTTGCAGCCATACGGGCCCCCTTCAGATTGATTAGGACACCTTCTTTTGGATATCCCTTCAAATACTGCCCTCGAGCTGTTGGAGGGACGATGGTTGTTATTTGTGTTATTTGTTAATCTTATTTGTGTGGACCCCTCAGTGTCATTTGTTTTTCAATCTCTTTGATATGTACGGATTTCAGCAGTTGAATCTTTTGTATCATTCATAATGTTCTTTCAAATGATGGGTCTTAGAGATGGTGTCTGTAATGAACACTTTAAAAATGGAAATGAATTAAAAGGAAATTCTGTGAGCTACATTTGAATTTTCTACTTGATGATGGTGATGCTGGTCAATGCGACAAACAACAAAAAAAATAAACCGTCTATGTATGTGTTTCTTTGTGAATACAGCACCCTCCATAATTATTGGCACCTCTGGTTAAGATGTGTTAAAAGCCTTAAAATAAATTCAATTTTTATTGCAGAAGCATACTCTCACACTGAAAATTGTAGCAAAAAGTATCCTTCATGTCAAGTGAATTTTAAGGGAAAAAAATCCCTGACTAAGAAATAATTATTTTTCATAAAATCACCTGTTCCACAATTATTGGCACCCCTAACAATTCCGAGGAATTAAATGTAATTGATGTGCTTCTATCATTTCTACAGTCGTTTACAAAGTTGATCAAAGTATCTAGGAACATTTAATTAGCAAATCATCACTTCCTGTTTCACTGGGGTATACATATGACATGAAACAGAGGCCATTTCTCTTATCCACTCTTCAACATGGGAAAGACAAAGGAACACACCATTCAAGTAAGGCAGATGCGTGTCGACCTTCACAAGTCAGGCAATGGCTACAAGAAAATAGTCACTCGCCTGCACCTGCCCATATCTACTGTCAGAGGAATCATTAAGAAGTTTGAAACACCTGGAACAGTGGTTAACAAGCCTGGAGGAGGACGCAAGGTTTTGCCACCACGCACAGTGAGGAGGATGGTAAGAGAAATAAAAAGTTCTCCAAAGCTCACTGTTAAAGAATTGCAACAAATGGTAGCATCTTGGGGTCACAAAGTCTCCAAAACAACCATCTGGCACTATCTACATGCCAACAAGCCGTTTGGGAGGCATGCACGGAAAAAACCTTTTCTCACTCACAATCATAAACGCAAACGTCTGGAGTTCGCTAAGAGGTACTGGGACTTCAACTGGGACAGTGTGCTTTGGTCAGATGAGACCAAGATAGAGCTTTTTGGCAACAAACACTCTAAGTGGGTCTGCCGGAACACAAAAGATGAGTGTGCAGAAAAACACCTCATGCCCACTGTGAAGTATGGGGGAGGATTGGTGATGCAGTGGGCCTGTTTCTCTTCCAGAGGCCCTGGGAACCTTGTTAGGGTCCATGGCATCATGAACGCTTTGAAATACCAGGACATTTTAAATCAATATCTGGTGGCCTCCGCTCGAAAGCTGAAGATGGGTCGTCACTGGGTCTTTCAGCAAGATAATGACCCTAAACATGAACACAGAAATGGTTCACCAGACACAGAATCAAGCTCCTCCCATGGCCATCTCAGTGCCCAGACCTCAACCCCATTGAAAACCTGTGGAGTGAGCTGAAGAGGAGAGTGCAGAGGAGAGGACCCAGGTCACTGGATGATTTAGAGAGATTGTGCAAAGAGGAATGGTGAAAGATCCCTCTTTCTGTATTCTCCCATCTTGTAAAACATTATAGGAGAAGATTAGGTGCTGTTTTGTTGGCAAAAGGGGGATGTACAAAGTACTAACATCAGGGGTGCTAATAATTGTGGCACGCATGATTTGATGTAAAAGAATTATTTCTTAATGTGGGATTTTTTCCCACTGAATAAATGCACTTGAATTAAAGGTTGGATTTTCCTGTTTTTCTCATTGTGGTCCTATATTATTTTGAAAAAAAAAACTGAATTTATTAGATGCTAAAGAACACATCTTAACCAGGGGTGCCAATAATAATGGAGGGCGCTGTATATGGAATGCATTTGTCTCTGTTCATATACACAGGACTCGCACACGCTGTACCTGCAACAAGAACTGGACAGTCTGAAGGTTGTCCTGGAGCTGAAGATCACTGAACTCCACCAGCAGAACAAGAAGCTGATGGAAATGAAGACACTGGTAAGGACGCGCGGCACAGAGGTGTTGCCGCTGGCGCAGTTAAAAATGCGTTTAGTTGGTCTGAAATACCAGAAGGGTGTGCCATGAAGTGAGAATATTGGGTTACCAAGGTATGTTGAGCCTCAAGCCTGGGTTTTTAATGTCACAACGGTGGCTCTCTTTTAACCTGCTTTGTTGTTTTAGGGTATTGTATCCCTAATTGTGAGTTCAGGGATAGTTTAGTCTGCTCGTGCACAGAAAAAATCGCTAATGTTGAACTTGCTACGTGGTACACTCCTCAGTTGAATGGCCATTCAGTTCATTCAATGCAGTCATTGAGCGGAAACTGTCTGCTACGTAGCCTTAAAGTTGATTGGTTTATAGAGAGCTCGATCCTGCTGAGCAATGTGGGTTTTAGACCGTTCAGACCGAAAAAAGCTATAGTAATCTCACTGCTATTGCATTTTAGCTTGAACCATCCAGTGTAACACCTGAAGCACAAGGCTATAGGCTGCCTCACTTGCCTATTCCCACAGAAGCAATTTCCCTAGTTTCTCTCGGCAGTAAGATTCTAGAGAACCTGCTTGTAAAGGAGCGTTTTGTTTGAATGCAGGCTAACGCTAATCGAGTTCATTCTGGAAAGAAATTATTTGGAATTTAATGGCACAACTCAAGAATATCTTTACACAAAAATCCCAGAGGATAGGAATTAAAAGCATGACTGAAAACGTTTATTTCCAAGGTGGTCCTTGATGGAAACCAACTAACGAAACAAAGGGTATGGAAAACAAGAAAGTTGATGCAATCAAACAAAGTACAAGTTAAACCCTTTCAACACTTCACATATGATTCATAAGTTTTAGCTTCAATTTATTCCTTGGAGACAAATTGGTCAATCGAGACTCCAAGGTACTTGATACTAGTTTCAAAAGCAAGAATATTTCCTTCACACTGAATCTCAATTGTATTGCTTTTCTAAAGCTTGTGTTTAGTGCCAAATGAAATGGCCTCTGTCTTACCCGAATGTGGAGACAGTTTATTGTCAATTAACCAGTCTCTTGCCAGGGATAATTTTCAACTAAGCCCATCCTCTGTAACTGGTATTTTTCCGGTCTCTAAGAAGGTTGAGTCATCTATGTAAGGTCTCATTTTAGATATTACTGCTGCTGGTATATCATTGATATAAAAAACAACAGTGGTCCCAAAATGGAGCCCTGTACTACCCCACATTAGACCATTATAACTGGACAGGGCCTGGCCAACTTTACATACCTGTCTCCTATATGCCAAGTAGGATTAAAATCAGTTTTCAGCTTTGTGTTTCAGGCCCACACATTTCAATATCATTAAAAGGATACCATGATCTGCGGTATTCTGAACAGAAACAGGAGGTTTCGTTGATTTTGGTTGAGAGATTGGCAACAAGGGAACTAAGTATAGCACTCCATGGTATAAATGTCTTTTTTATCAGAGAGAAACAAGCCTGAATTTGGAAGGATGCCTTCGAAAGGCCCAGCAAGAGAATGAACAGCTGAGAGCCAGGCTAGAGGAGCACACTGCGCTGCACAGGTATGCTATTATGTGTGTGTGTGTGTGTGTGTGTGTGTGTGTGTGTGTGTGTGTGTGTGTGTGTGTGTATGACAGCATGTTTGCTTGTGATTCAGCATATTTAATGCCACATCCTTGGACAGGAATGAGCTAGCACGTGTACTATACTGCCTCTGTGCACGTGTATGTGCGCTTGTTCGTGGAAAATGATTTTTACATTTTTTTTACAAATGCTTTTCGGCCTTTATTTCCAGGCAACTGTCAACAGAACAGATTGCCCTGCAGCAGACCATCATGAGGGAGACCAAAATGAACAACCGCCTCTCCCTCCAAAATGAGGAGCTCCTGTGGAAGCTACACAACGGGGACCTGTGGAGCCCCCGAACCCTGCCCCCCTCCCCGTCCTTCCCGGACGCCCGCCACCCAGGCGGCATCCCCGGCACTCCTCTTCCCTCCAGCTAGCCTGCTGGTGCCTGAGAGGCTTTCACGGCAAAAAAAACAAAAAAAAAAAAAACAAAAAACAATCAGCCTTGCGTTTTAAAGACAAACCAAAGACGAGAAACTGCACCGATGCACTTCCGAGCGAGGCAGGCCTTGTTCTGTACGCCCCTCCCTCTGGAATCTCAGGACCTGAGGATTTTTTCTCAATGACTTCATTCCCTTGCCTTTTTTTTTTTTTTTTTTTTTTTTTTTTGAAGGGGTGCAGGAGTTGTGGAGGTGAGGTGGAACCATCTTTGGTGGAATGTAAAGTGCGCTGCCTTTGGCCACTAGTGGAGAAGACTAAGACTAAGTGGATGTTTCTGCAGGATACTGAAAAGCCAGACTGGAAGCCCTCTTTCGCCAAATTTCATTTCTGGGGAGGGAAGGGGATTGGACACATTACCAAAGCACCCGGCTTCAGTACCCATTGATTTCAATGAAATTGTTACTTTGGCTCTCTGTTTCAGTGAAGCGAGCCGCAGACTACTTGGTGGGAAGTTGACACTGCAGCTTGGCCATTTTTTCTTTTAACTCTACCTTGTTATTAACCCTCTGCACCCTGACCTGTAAGCTGAAGTGGTGTAGGATTGGATCTGCATGGCCGAACCAAGATTGTCATGACACTTGGAGTTCATACCAAATGTATGTACTGAAACACTCCCCTGCCACACTATAATCGATCTGCGCATCGCACCTTTCAAGCAGGTTTTTGTATTCTGTCAAATGGAAAGAAAAAAAAAACAATACAATTTATTACATTTATAAGCCTGCATTGAGTAACTGCAGTGTTGACAAGGACTGAATTTTTTCCCTTCCCTACTTTCCAATAAATTCTTGCTGAATCTGAAAATCTGATGAAAAGCCCTGCTCTGTGCTCTGCCACCACAGGTGTTTTTATTTATGGGTTTGCTGCCATTTCACTGAATGGGTTGGCAGGGAGCCGGTCTAGTATTTGTGAAACCTCCTGATCATTGTGCTGGTCGGAACACCAAAGCGAATTATAATTACGACCTACAGGAGTTCATTCATTGTTTACAGGGAACTGATGCGTACATAAAATAAAAGGTCATTAAATATCATTAAACCAACTGAACTGCACCTGCCCTGCAATAATTAATCGGGCCTGCCCTTTCCTGCATAGCTGACTAAATATTGAAGCAATTATCATTTACTGATGTAAATTGCGAAACGAAGAAATGAATGTAAATGAAATTCCACCAAACAATACATGCATACCTTTCCCAAATAGTCATGAAAACACTTTTTAACACCCCATCTCCACCGCTTACAAAAAGCAGAATGCTGTCAGGCAGCTTTGTGACGAGGATTTTTCAGTCTTCTACCAATCTTGACTAAAAATGACCTCTGAACTCACCAATGTTGCATTACTTAACTGAAATTTTCTGTGTTGAATGGAGGCTTCTGCTGTTTTATATGAAAGGTTTATGGTTCACTGTGAATTCTCTGCTACCTGCTGGTGGCCTGCCCTGATAAAATTGTGGTCCATAAAGATTTGGGCTAAGAGACTAAATATGCTTCTCACATTTGCCGGATTTACAAATTGAGAGCCCATAAAGCTGACAGTCTCCTATTCCTTTTAAAGCTGAATTTATTTTCAAATGTGTGGGATTGTACAAATGCTTAGTAAATGTATGTCTGTTCAAATACAAATTAACTGATGGGTTAAGTATGCAAGTACAGTTTCAATTCAGGAAGTCTGTGTAAAAGCACTGAATTGGCTTGAGCTTGATTGACGTGAAAAGGGGCAGCATTTCACACGGAAGCTAAAGTTGGATACATTTTGGCGGAACTCCGCTTATTCGGAATTGACATAAGCCGGCCTGCCAACAGGTGTGTGTATTCGTATTCCTGTCACACTAACAAATATCAGCCTTTTGATACATCTACGGCTACAAGCCAATGCAGAGTTTAAGTCCACGGAAAATCCAAGTCCCATCTACACTTACAGTGGGGACCCTTTGGCTGAAACCCGCTGTCATTCAACAGAGCCTGAGGCTACCGGATCAGTGGCTCATCTTTAAGTTCTTTAAGACGCTTACTGACTTAGGATTTAGTCACTTTATACTTCTGAATACAAACCTTTTCCCTGCCATCCCTGGAGGTTTCAACTTTTTCCTTGTATTCAGATGTATTACGTGGCTGCACAATGTTAATTGTTACCCTTACTGGTATCTAGAATTGACTGATTTTTTACATATACCACAACAGACAAACTCAGCACTCATGAATTTCTCTGTCGTAGTTATTGTTCCCATGTACAATCCAAATGTACAGAAATAATTTATTGCTTACTTCTGTTTGAAACCTGAAAATTTAACTTGCACCACTACCTCTATGGGCACCACCTATCTCTGTCACTAGTTATACCAGCCAACTGCCAAAGCAAAAGTGGTGTTTTCGCTATGTATACATTGCACCTCTTTCATTTCAAGAGATTTATCTGTGGCACATGTCTAATTTTGCAAGATCTAGGTGGTAAGGTGGTACAATGGGGCGGCACCTACTGGCATTACTAGTTAAACCAACATAGTGCCAAAACAAAATCAGTGTTTTCACAATGTACATAATACACAATGTACACATACTCCATTTCAAGAAACTTGTCCATGGCACATCTGGTTTTGTCAGACCTGACATATTGCTGACATCGCCCCCTATACTGATATATTTTTGCACATTATTCCCCCAATATCCGGACGTTGGCAAGGAGTCCCATAAAACTTCAATGGTATGTTAAAATAGGGCTGGAGATTCAGCGAATTTCAAGGCTCTATCTTCATGGTGAACATTTTTATGGGCCTCAGAACGTCACTGCAAATCATAAAAAAGGCAAATTATAAGTCAAAATGTCTGTAGCCGCTGCTCCAAGAAGGAGCTTAGTGCTTAAGATGTTTCTGGTGTCCTTTGTTCAGTCCAAAGCAAGGTGCAAATTATTGGTATACACATCCCCACGGGTGTCTGGTTATTAATGTTAATCTGCTGTACACACATGGAAAAATTGGCCCGCACCCAACTTTGGGAGCAAAGAAAAAAAAAACCACAAAAGTGCCAGACTTAATACCTCAAAATTTTTCTCACCTTTAATGCCTGAAAAGGAAATATGTAAGGTTATGTTGGCACTGGTCTGGATTAAAAATTAAAATTAGCCTATTTGTAAAAATTTTTTTTTCCCCATTGTACACAGATCCCTTGTAATTGCACGTACTAACATGATCACCAGGTGGCACTTTCATATTTTAAAAATTTGGGTATCCCAGTATCAAATCCAATCACAGCTTCTTTGGCACACTGAGCCAGTTATCCACAGTCATCCATAAAAAATGGGCATTTTTGCTCAAAAATGCTCTATTTGATAACTGACTTTTCGACTTCTAGGTGGTGCTGTAGCCATATCGATAATATTGTGACCTCAAACTCCCTTACACATTTATGGGCGCCATTCTCCCAAATTTCATGTAATTCTGAGATGTGAACTCCACAAAGTATCTCAAAAGAGCCATTCTCTCAGAATATGGCTCTTAAACCTTATATTTAATTTAAAATGTTCAAAGAAGATATAATCAAAATGTTGAAACTCAGAAATTTATTGTTTTTGGAAAAATATTTGCTCATTTTGCATTTGATCCCAGTGACAGCTTTCAAAAAAGCTGGGACGGGGCAGCAAAAGATTGGAATTGTTTAATAATGCTAAAAAATGCACCTGGTGGAACATCTCACAGCTAATTAGATTAATCGGCAATGGGTGAGTGACATGAATGGGTATGAGAAGAGCATCTCAGAGAGGCTGAATCTTTCAGAAGATGGTGAGGGCTTCAACACTCTGTGACAGACTGCATTGAAAAACTGTTCAACAATTTAAGAATATAATTTCAAAGAAACTGGGGATTTAACAATCTATGGTATGTAAAATCATAACATTATTCAAAGAATCCGGAGAAATCTCTGTACGCATGGAACAAGGCCAAAGACCTGTACTCAATGGCTATGATCTTCAGGCCCTCAGGTGGCATTGCATTAAAAACTAGGAAGCACTCACTATACCTCCGCTAATAGCGCTATCAGTTTTGGCCAAACTTAAATCATCCACAAAGCCCCACACGCGATCCACTCCTGGACTGCAAGCTGATCGCCATTAACTCACCTTCTTTACCCTCTCCTGCTTAGCCCAGGGTCCTATTACTATGCCGGCTTCACATAAACCCAGGGTCACAACTAAAAAGACCTACCCTAGCCTTGACCTTTGATGTACATGCACTAGAAGTGAATCAGCTTGTCCTTGACCCAAACTTCATCCTTCCACCAAGTTTCATCCAAATCCACAGAAGTTATTCTGTTCACAAACAAACAAACAGATGAAAACATAACAACAGGATTCTGTAGTGGAAATTAATACATGGGCTCAAGGACACTTCTGATAACCATTCCCAGTGAGCGAAGTTTGTTACTGCATTCACAAATGCAAGTTAAAATTGTTACGGGAACACACGGGGAACACAGGGAACGGGGGGAGAGACACCAGATGCAGGGAATACCAGATTTTAATGAAAAACTAAAAAGGATTTTTTTTTCTCACGGGAGAACAAAAACGTGGCACACAGGCCAAAACAAACCACCGTGCACAAGCACTGAAAAGGGAAAAACTCAGGAACTGGCACTTTCAAAAACTGGGGCACTCGGGAACACTAGAGGGTAACACGAACTGGGGCACTCAGGAACACTCGAGGGTAGCACGGACTGGGGCACTCAGGAACACTCGAGGGTAGCACGGACTGGGGCACTCGGAAACACTGGAGCGGTATGCGTCAGAGACTGTCAGAGAGCGACTCTGACTCGCGAGAACGATCTGGTCTGCCTCTGACTGAGCGTCTGGTCTGTTCTGTTCTGAAGTCAAGTCTACTCTGCATCCCGCTGGCCAGGAATATAAAGACAGGGGGCACACACAGACACAGGTGCTGAAAATAAAATAAATTACAAAGGGTAGAACGCGAGGGAAACCTAATTACATGAAATATGGAAACACCAACACACGGACAAGGATCACAAGACTTTCCCATAGACGGGATAAATAAACTGAAAAAAGACTTCTAAGTGCACAGAATGAGAGGCAGGACAGCAATGAGATAATTGCGGAGAATCTGCAAGAAATGCAGCAAAGGAGATTAGGCGAAAGTGAGAGGCAGAAACTAGAACTGGGCGAATGTAGAGAGGTCGTTAGTCAAATAGTAAGTGCGGCTGTAGAATCCTGAGTCCTCGTAAGTACGTTAGTCTTATATACAATGTTAGTTTTGGATAGTAAATTCTAGAAAACAACAAACTGTTAGTACGGTTAGTAAGATAGAAAAGTAAGATGAAGTAAGCAAACAAGATCGGAAGGAAGGGTGAAATCCGGAATCCATTAAATCACCCGAAATAGTGACATGATCTACTAGGACAGAAAAGGCAACAAACTAATGACGCGACAAGGGAAAAAACAAAATACCGTACATGGGTTAGACATGGACCGGAATTGCATGGGAGAGATACGAAACGTGAAAACAGAACTAAAACCATGAGATGAAAACAAACATCACAAAAATAATAAAACCTAATATTAACAACAGGACACAATGCAACCTAAAACACGAAAGACCACGGACAAAAACCTAACCAAAACACGGAAACCCTCAGACCACAACAAAAATTTAACTTTGTTAAAAAAAAAAAACATAAAAAAAACAAGATCCAAAAGCACTGCCACCATCTCTGGTCCAAAGCTCATTTATGATGACTCAAAACGAAGCGGAAAACTATCCAGTGGTCTGACCAATAAAAATCTGAGATTATTGCATATTTTACATTTGGGGAAATGGAAGGGGTGGTTGAGATTACAATGCTGTTGTTTCACTACAAATAAACAAGAGCAATGCAGTGTGTGGCACATGCCCCCGCCTGCATGTTGATCAAGGCATATTGAGATGGCTGCTGTGGCGGCCATATTAGATATCGTACGATGCTGGTTTTCGAAAGGAACCTTCTTCTAGCCACTCCCAATACGCCATTAAGAAATGGCATCAATTCGACGAGGGATTCTATAGTTATCCAACGGACACGAAAAGTTAACGGACGACGGACGGACATGGTGTCGACATAATGCCCCCTGTCCTCTTTGGGGGGCGGGGCATAAAAACTGCGGCCATAAAGACATCAAACGTTCGGTATGTCTCATCATTTCCTTCAGCAATACAGCTTTAAAAGAAATATTTTGTCCAACTGTGGCATTACTTAAAACACCAACAGGGACTGGATAATGATTGTGTTCATGCTAGGATGTATTCCAGGCTATATTAGAATTCTTAAATTGAATGTCCACGAGTCCACAATGCAAAACCGAATGTTATTTGATAAGCCCAGATTATTCTCTTTTTTTTATACAATGTATACACACAACCTAGAAATAAAACCACACATACACAAAGCAAATGGCATTGATTACCTCGTAACAAAGCATGTTAAGGTCTACAGACAGACCACAAGCAGTGAGCAAAAAGTTGATTCTTGCGGTAGATGTGGTTGGATTTGGGAGAAATGGGACCTGAGCAACTTTGACAAAGGTTAACTTGGTATGGCCAGATGACTTGGTCAGAGTACTTTCGATGCAGAAAGGCTTCTGAGATGCTCTGATTCAGTAGAGCTGAGTACCTCCAGACTGTGGGCCAAGGTGGGATAAACCATAAACTGGCAATAGGGTATGTATAAGGGGAAGGAAAGCTATCCCATCTGGTCCAAACGGACAAAAGGGCTATCATGGCAAAATCACAGGGAATTTTAATTCAACAAAACTTTTTTTTGATGATGGTCATTTTATGCTACAGTTACGTGACTGCCAAAGAATTTTTTGGCCTTTTATTGGCAAAACTTTTTTTATTGTTTGGTTGCATTCTTGTTGTTTTAAGTGTTGTAAAACTTAACAAAAAAAGCAAGAAATCTATCTTAATATCTGGGCTCTATATGGGTATATTATTTTGCTTAACATTGGTTTTATGTCAAAGTTGTCTTTCACTGTAAATATGCAAAAAAAATATATATATTACAAGGGAATAAATTTGAAGTCTAATGACCATAATTCGGCAGGCTGAACCTAAATATGTATCACCTCAGGAATATCACCACAGGAGTCAGCATTCATGAATGCATCAAGTAATAAATGTGTATTTCATGAGACTTTGCAATTTTGAGATAAAAGCTGTTAAAACTGGGCACTTTTTTTACTGGTCTGCAAAAGTGGCTTTCTTCTAACTTGATGCCACTGAAACTAATATTCAAATTACTCTAAATATTTTACATCAAATCCATTATAGATTCATAAAACAAACTATGGCAAAAATTAAAAACAGCCCAATTGTCATGGAATGACAGGTTTTACTTGATACGTTTGCATTTGCCTTTCACTATTTGAGTTGGTCTTTTGTTTCTCACAAGTAAACACAAAGCAAATAAATCAAATTTCAGCGCAAATGTCTGACATTGTATGCATTCCTCTGGGTCTTTATAACCATAACTTATCACCGAAAAGTGGGTAACTAATGTGTGAGTGAATTGAGTGCACGCCCTGCAATGAATTGGAATTGGAAAACTTCCTTTTGGTTTAGAAAAAATGCCACTCATGGTTTTGTGAATTCTCTGAAACCATTACTGTTATGTGATGCAAGGTGCTGCATAAGGAAGTTATTTTTCAAGGCCAAAGTCATCTTTATTTCAATTTGCATAATGCTTTCAACATCAGATTATAATATTAGAGCAGCGACACTTAATTGTGGACAGACAGAGAACACTTGAAGGATAAGAATTCATACAAGGCACAGAACCTCAAACATCTTTTGGATATGTAAATGCACACGTAAATCAACTTGAGTCAAAATCAAATGTTTAGAATTGGAGTCAGTCACGTTTTGGGCTGGGTGGTACTGAATTGTTAAAGTGGATGGCAGTTAAATAAAATTACATGACTTCGCCTGACTGACATTTTGCTCATGCTGACGTGCGAAGGAGGAGAACATCAGTATGCCAAACCACCAAGAATGTGTAGAGGCCCAATAACAAAGAAAAAACAAAGAAAAATATGCCCGAGGATCAACTGTGCCCTGCCCATTAAGAACACTGCAACACAGATTGAACAAATACATAATGAAAAAACCACAAGTGCAACAGTTACAACATTTTCTATTGAATGTCCTCCGTGCATCTGTCATGTACTGTTGAGATTTATTGGGCCGAACTGTGAAGTGTTCAATGAGAGTGTGGAACGGAAGAGGCTACTTGAGGACCTGCGTGCTAAAGTACCTAAGTACATTTTTGAAAAAAATTAGCTGGTACCAGTCTGTACTGATAAAAGAATAATTTGATACCAACATTAGGCAAAAAAAAAAAAAAGTAGTACTTCACCCCTGTTTATTGTTATATGGTGTTTTCAGCATCCACTAAAATGTTCTGGAAGAAGTACTCAAGTCCATGAAATTTGTGCAATTTGTGCTCAAATTCATGACTGGCCAATCTAAATACCGGAATGAGTCACATGACAAGCACAAAAAATGGCGACCATAGAGGCAACATCGACTGTTTTAAAAGATGGACGCAGCACCCGGGTTTGAAAAGTGAAGTCGATACGGAAGAGCCTTAAAATTGCATTCTATTTAATGGCCAGCAAATGGTGATGGCAGTGGTTGCAGAAAAAAGTTCAATGTTATAGAAGTCTATGAGAAAATGACCCTACTTTCCCACCTGATTTATTTTCTCAATAATGATTTTCCACCCCTTGACTCAGCTGTGGCCCCAGCCCTTGACTCCGCTGTTATCTCTGCATCTGATTTTGCTGTGGCCCCCGCTTCTGGTTTGGCTATGGCCCCTACTCTGGACACTGCTGTGGTTCCTGGCCTTGATGCTGCCGTGGACCCTGCCTCTGGTTTTGATGGGGACCAAAATGAGAGTTTGAGAAAGGCAATGAGCCCAAGAAGGAAAAGGAATCCTCTTGCTTGGATGAAAGAAAATGTTATGTGGTAAACTGGACTCTGGGATGAGTCCTTCCTTATAAAGGGGGGGGGGGGGGGGTAGTGTGACAAACCTGTTTAGCGGTAGAACATGCAGGTGTAAGCAATCACTAGTGAACAGTGGGTAATTGGATGATGAACACGTGAGATAACAGTTTTGGAAAGGGGAGAAAGCAGATGGGAGGCTGTTGGCGAGAGGCGAGAACCAAGAGTTAGCAAGTGCTGGGTAACAGGCAGAAATTGGGGCAAATTAATTGGAGAATTGGATTTGAGGGGCACAACGAGTGAAGTTGCGCCATTATTTTCAGTCTGGAGTTTGTCCATAGACTGAGTGCGCTGGTATTTTTTACTTCAAGACTGTTTTCCATTGTGGGCATTTGAGACCCTGGTGCCCTTGAACTGAAAGACTCCGGAGGGTCTTAATAGCCGTTGGATGGAGGAAAGTGTGGAGCTTTGTTTTTTGTCTCTGCATTATGTGTGTGTGTATGTTTGTTGGAAGGGGAGTTCGAGGGAGTGATGTGCGACAGTTGAGTTTTGAATTGTGTGTGGATGGTATTGGGGAATATTTTAGAGTGTATTGAGCGTTTGTAACCTTGTTATCTGCTACTGGTTTGCGGTGTCGCATATTATTGCTAAATCTGGATTGTGAGGTCATTAAGAAAGAGATTTAAAGCGCCAACATGTACTTTTCTGCCGTTAGAGGGCGCTTAACCAAACAATATCAAGAGGCCGAGTTTGATGACGCAATCCGATCGCATGGAATCATGGGAGTTGTTGTCTTCGTCAATTCACACGCACCGCTGACAGCTAAATTCTCCGATGTGACTCAAACAGGAGCGGCAAAACCATGTACATGGGCGAGGTAAGGTTATATTTCTTTACTTTTATATAACTTCATCTTATTTCATTTGAAATAAAAAAAAGTAAGGGATAATGATCAGTTGACCGTTTACAACGCTTATGATGTGCTGGAGGTCAGAGGCTGAGATAAGGGGGTGAGGCCAGCTCATGTTGCCCATCTTTGTAGAGAATAATAACAGATGTGAGCACTCTGTTGCTGAATGCAAATGCTAAAGGTAACTGTTATCAAGGAAATGCCACTGTCAGATGGCAATGTACGCTTTCAGTTGCTCCTGCTGCTATTGCTGTAGCTTCCTTAGCAACGAAGTGCTCAACAGACCAGCCAGCCAGCGGTTATCTGTCGAGACACGCTGATAGACCAAACTGAATCATGTATTCAAGGGAGCCGTGTTCTAACTGCAAGTAAAGTAGCTAACGTTGCACTGGCTTCTCATAATGCACAAACGATGTGCCATAATTTCTTTTTCTCCAATTAGAAATTTGGTTTCAAAATACCAAGATAACAAAAGTTTATTTAGTAAAGTAGGCCTGGTTAACAACCTGAAGAAAATTTGATGTACGACCATTTCTGGTGGAAAATTAATTTCCCGATATGGCTCTCGTGCACTCTTTGTGTTGGGAGTGACATCAAATATGCGACGAAAAGACAGTAACACACGGCTCGTGTCCTTACATTGATAATACAGATATCTCCGTCTTTGATAATCATTGAATACATCACGGATAATGTAAGTACACAACACCAAAAGATATGTAACATCTCTATATATTTTATAGAATTTGGAAATTAACCATATTGGGCCTTTAATGTGTGTTACTTCAAGCCCATTTATCCCATTTTGGCTGTGCGGGTTGTGCAATAGTATGGGTTAGTTAACACGGGGTGTGCTTTGGCTTAGTGCGTAATGAATTGTAGCCTCCTTGTAGCCTTCTGCTTGAAATGGGTATAGCTGAGCCGCTCATTCTGGCATTTTAATGAATTTGATTTAAGGTTAAACAATAAAGAATGTCGTTGTGCATTTCTGTTTTCTGGTCTTGTGTGGAAATAGACAACGACTGGACCATTCCGGTTTTAAAAATTTAGAGGCAGTTTTACTATTAGATTATTCCGTTTTGTCTTATTACGGTATGTATCGCAAGTTTCAAGTCTCCTTTGACATATTATGATGTTCATTTTTGTAAATTATAGTCCCATATAAAGGATAAAGCCAGATATGCTTTGGGGGCGTGGCTATCCTCTGGCCCTCGGATACAGTCAGATCCACCCATAGATCAAGCCCTTGCTCCTCACTGGATCCTCAATTCATGCTCTCATTTAATAGGAATCACATCCGGTTTCAAAATGACAAAATTGTGCTGTTCAAATTGTCAAAATCGAGGCTTCCTAAATGGTATGCTGAAACCAGTGGGTGATGTCACGGTTGCTTCGTCTATCTTTCTATGCAGTCTATGAGAGGCAATCCAGAATGGTTTAAATGTTTTCTGTATTTCACGTTTGTTTCTGATTTGTCTAAGTGACTTCGAATTTTACCACGTTATATTAGTGTTAAACAAGTAATTCTGCCTACCATAAAGGCACAAAAACAAGAAGCTTAGCAAAAATAAAATGTCTGTATTGAAAACTAAGCATTAAAGTGTTTTTGGTGTTCAAAGTACTCAAGTCCATGATTTTTCCACAAAAAGTACCTTAGTCCAGCCACTCTGTCACAAAAAGTACAAAACTACTTTTCTTGATTTATCGGTAATGAAGGGGAATCATTCTACAAAAAAAGGTGACTAACCATGCTTAGCCCCTAGAACTAGTGCACATGTCCATAATGAGCTACCATGGAAAAAAGTATCATCAGAATGTTTTGAAAAGTTTGACCATCAATATCACAGAACTGATATTTTGTGGCTTAATCTCCGAAACCCAAGCGCCCCGGTACCGAGGGCAATCATTATGCACCATGGATACAGCATGTATGTTTATAGCAGCATCGTCATGCATATATCAACTTAACGGGAAGAAACTCCTGTTGACAATTTTTACTACAACCGAACTACAACATAGGATAAAATACCATCAACATCTAGCGTTTCTACTGAATTTGTGCTAGACATATAAACAATACATCAAATGAAAGGAGTGTACAGAATCCAACGATATGAGCATTGTCATTTTAAATTGACACCATACTCAAAGAACAGCAGGCATACACTTTTTCATTCTACAGAGATGAACAAAAAAAATTCTTACCTTTGATATTTTGTAATAAAAAACTGTTCGAGGGTAAATCTGCGCTTGCTATTGTTAGCCAAATGCGTACATATTATATCAAGACAAGATCTTCCAGTCTCCATGCATGTTGTTTTCCTGGGCAATACTTCAAAGGATGTCCGCTCCTGAGCATTTCGGTTGTTCGCAATCTATCTTCCTCTTTGTCATCGGCTTGTGATGCTGTTGTAACCCACATGGAAATTATGCGTGCTGTGTTTATTTCCAACATTCGCCGGTGTCCACCACCGGGTTACGTAGTTACGCACCATCGGGTCACGTATTTATGTGTGCATGCCCGCTGGGCACTATGCGAGCGAGACAGGAAAGGGGAGATGGGCTGGTACACGGCACGACTGCAACAGGTACGCCACTTGTTTACACGCTTTTTCCGCTTAATGACCAATCGTGTGCACCCTAACTCCATTTATGCGTTGTACACTTTTAGAAGTTATATCAACTGCATGCGGAGGCCGCGTACTCGCGGCGTGACCGGTAGGGAGTCGAATCGGTGAGTCTCTTGGTCCCGTTCATTTTGCTATACGCCGTTAGCATTGGCATATTGTTAGCTGCTATGGTTAGCTGCGTCCTAACGCCTGTGCTTAATGGTGGAGCGGGAGCATTGTTATGGTAATGTAGCAGTGCTATCGGCTTTTGTAGCCCACTATTTCTGTTTCTTCTTTTTTTCTTTTTTCCTCGATTGGTGCATTGCCAGCCGAGGCACTTTAAGGCCAACGCCTGTTGTGTATTGTATATTATTATTATTGATTGAATGTAATGATTTATTGTTAACATTTAATTGTGAATCTAACTGGCTAGTATTGATGATCTTGTTAAATGATATTACTCATGGTGGGTCCTGTTTAATTGAACACAGGCCTCTGATGGCGAGCTAAGCTGAGAAGGAGCCTCAAGTATCGATGTCACACAGCAGCAGCACTCCTATGGTGGTAGGGGCTGCTGCAGCCGGTCCACTCCCCCCCCCCAAATTTTTATTCACAGCCCGCATGTGAATCCTGTTTGCGCGCCATGGACAATCATGATCACGATGAACTTTCTGTCTGAACAATGGGCAATTAATCAATCTACCAACTAACTGTGGCTGTGACTTATTCGGACTGTTGTATTATTTTTTTTCTCCCCCCCGGCTGTTGCTATCATGGATGCTGTTGCTTAATTGTGATATCTGAATGGATGTTTAAAATGAACTGCACTTTCTCTCTTTAAGATTCTCTAACAATGTTAAATTAAGCTGGAACAAGGTCATATCTGCAGATTGTAAATATTTTGGCTACTGTTTGAATTTTACTTTCTCTTTTCACTGCTAATAATAAGGCACCAGCTGCTGAATTATAAATACTTGTCTGTGTTGTCTTTATCCTGCCACACGCACCTCCCAGAGCCGACCCTTAAGAGTTTTCTGATCTAGCCCAATCAAACCTTATAAAATAAACAACTCGTACTCCTTTTTCCAAGTATTATTTCGTGTACTTGCTACACTGTGATTAAGTCTTTCTGGGTGGCCATTTGATTCTATGGACTCTGACGTTTCCAACGAGCCCTAAACCCCCTTAATTGCACAAACCTAGCCTGAGATAGAGCCTTGTGTTACGGTGTGTCAAATTGAGTCCATAGGCCATTTACATGTACTTAAAAAGCACAACAGTATACACGCTTAACTGGTTTTTTTGTAGTATTTTTGGTATAAATATTCAACTGTCATTTTCAAAGTCTTTTCTGACGGAGAATCCTTGTGACATTATGCACACGCACTAAGACAGGCGACAGTACAAACACTAAACTGGGGTGCATGACATGCTTTGTTGACTTAATCCTTATATTGGCAATTTGAGTTAGAATGGTTAGAATGATGAGCTTTTTACTTTCTACCATTTTTGCCTTATTTCTTGTGTTTATAATTTTGTTTATTTGATTTTTTTTTAATCTGCTCCAGTATAGTCAAAACTTAATTTTCTTTATATGTGTTGTCTTTGAATGTGAAAATGTATACAGGACTGGCAGAAATAATAATTTTAAAAATATTTAAAAGTAAAAAAAAAAGTGGTTTTATTTGCCTGGAATGTATGCCTGTAGTGACATACAAGTAAAATTAAATGAGTTTTACAGTTTGGTATCTGAGAAATCTGAAATGGCACACAAGGTACTCAAACTGCCAATTTGGAGAAGCCACCTCGACATTCCTCTCTAATTTTGCTCTGACTTACATTAGAATAAACTTTGGCACAGATAATGATGAGATTCTGTGCTGTAATTTTTTAGATGTTTTAGACTGCAAATAAATGAGTTCACAGGGGATAGGAGTAAAACTTTGTTAGGCACAAATGAGAGCTTTCATTAATGCTGTGTTCCATCTTCATTTACTCTGTCTCAGTGACATATATACTGATTTTTACACCATGACAGAAATCTCAAATGGTCTTACCTTTATTATGATATGATAAGATTATTTAAATGGACCAAGTAGTTGCAGAGATACACTCATTTCATTTGGGCATGCCATTTTTGATCCAGGGGCTCAGGGCATATGAGATTAAGTACTTCTTGCATGAAGTCTGCATTTGTTATTAGCCTATGTTGTTTTATTTAAAGGTCTCGACTGAAACTGACCATGAGGCTTCCATATAAAAGAAAAACAATTGAATTGGCCAATTTGAACGAAAAAATTCAAACTTTTGCACATGGTATAGTTTTCTTTTAATATAAAACTCGCAGGTGATGACTCCGAAACACAGCTTTGGCTAACAAAGGAATCAACCATTCAATGCTTTCAGTCGTGTTCACTGTGTTTCTCCTCTTGTCCTCGAAAATGGTCAACAGATGTGTTGTTTTCGGGTGCAGTGCTACTGCGGATCAGGAGAAGGTGTGTCATTGCACACACCCCAAAAGATGTCGGAATTGGCCAACAGTGGGTGAGATTTGTCAAGACGAGGAGAGCGAACTTCGCGGGACCCAAGATGATCAGGTCTTCTGCCGTAATATGCTCTCATCATTTCACCCAGAAGAGCTTTGAAATACCAAATTCTATTGCTCAGATTGAGAGTGAAGTTCAGAAAAGGTGAGATTTCATATTTCATGATTTT
This sequence comes from Gymnothorax reevesii, assembly GCA_029721435.1. Classification (NCBI taxonomy): domain Eukaryota; kingdom Metazoa; phylum Chordata; class Actinopteri; order Anguilliformes; family Muraenidae; genus Gymnothorax; species Gymnothorax reevesii. The sequence goes on along the minus strand of CM056574.1, from coordinate 20,714,549 downwards.
TGTTTGACAAAAAATGTGCAATAGTTGATGGGTTGGTCATGTCTGGGAAACAATATATACAGCGGTTGTACAGTCTAGGTACTCAATTTCCAGACAACTGAAGTTTGATTTGCAGGGGGCCAATTCCCAGACCTTTTCAAGATTCTCTGCAAGAATTTGGGCCTTCTTGGGGTGCTTTCACACGAGGGACTCGGGCACGGATCCTAGTACACTTGACCCCACAGTCCAGTTCATTTGGTAAGTGTGAACTTAAGCACGATAAGCGGGTAAAGTTGGAAGAGGTGGACTCAGGCACAGTTCATCCTTACTCGGGCTCGAGTCATCCAGTCATTCAGAAGGCCTTCAGTAACCTCACCCGTTACCACTTGATTGTGCTCAAGCTGTTCTCACTCAAGTTTGCCTTATTAACAATCAAACAATTTATCGACTGAACAACCTAGAACAATCCATGGCCTATAATAAAACATTATAATGAGAAAACTGAATGCCATTGCCTACATTTATATACTTAGCGCCATTATAAAACCACCGGTGGGGTATATACTGTATTTGTGGCAAATTGAAGAATTTCAATTTCAAATTTATTGCTTTTCCAGTGAGGCATGAGTGGAAATAAAGAAAGGTGCATGGTATTGTTGTCCTGATGCGTGACACTAGAACGTGCTAAGCACTTCTGTAATAACAAACATTGAGCTGTTTGTGATTTGTACAGTGACAATTGACTTGTTATTTTGGGTGCGGTTGATAGCCTACATAAAGGCAACAAAAAAATGCTGCTGTGTCAAGAAAATGGAACGGCTTCTGGCACAGGAGAGAGAAAAAGAGCCATTGGCATGTTACAGGCAGGTCTCACCTGCTGAGAGGTGGTGCGTCATTTGCACTGCTACTGTTCAACAATCAGTCGGCTGTCTATCCAGGAATGGAACACAGGCACTGTCTCTGACTGACCCTGCTTAGGGCAGCCACGAGTGACTATGGTAACTCAAGATCGCCACATGAGACAAAGGGTCTGAGACGATTGAGGGTGAGCGCAAGTACCGTTTGACGCCGTCTACGTTAGCAAAACATGAGTACACACGGCCCATACAGAAAACCCATTTTTTTGCCCATCAACAGGAGTAGGATCTCTTCACGTCTGACTGGGGGCACCTGCCTCTGTGTTATATTTTTTGGCACATTATTTCCCTGTTTCTGTCAGAGAATGGAAAACAGGGACTGTCACTGACCCACCCTGCTAAGGGCAGCCATGCGTAAAAGGGCAAAAACTGGGTTTTCTTTTGAGGCGGTGAGCACACCTGTGTTGCACACATAGACAGCATCGAACGGAACTAGTGCTCACCCTCAGATGTCTTGGACCCCTCGTTTCATGATCAGTTTGGTTTGTTGTCTGATATTTATTGATAGCATCTGCCCGCTGCAAGTAATACTATGAGTGCATTGCTCGGAAAATAGTGTCACTTCACATTCTGCTTAGAACAGTCTGGAAAAGCACAAACAAGTGAAAATACGGTCTGATCTTGCAATAGTAACAGCTTGTCTCTGACCCAAACACCTGATTTGTAGTGTAAACACAGTGTGTGGTAGCACTGCGCAGAAAGCGTAGGAATACTGGAAGTGCTGCAGTTAGGGAAAAACTGCAAAAAAAAGGAGGTTGTCTGACAGAAAAATTAAGTAGTGGAAAAAACTAGACATATCGTACGCTTGAACTGATTTTTATTTATTTATTTTTTGGGTAGCCTACTTTTAGGTGATTAAAATACAGTCTGTTTCTGGCCGTGTCCACAACTAGTGTCCATGTTTTTTCTCCCGCCATGTTCTCCTACTGGGGGCTTGTCGACTGTAGGTAATACATTGACTATGGATAAGTACCTCATACAATCCAACTTCAAAAAATCCAAACTATCCCTTTAATGCTAGAGACTGAATGTAATAAAACTATTATGGTGACTCCATGCCGCAGTTCTGAGAGTGTGATGTCTAGGCTTGTTTGGCCTGCAGACATTTTCTTCCTTTTCATACTCATTGTGTGGTTTAAAGGATTGCTGACAAACTTCTTACTCAGTCATTGGCATTTAGAGTCCTGCCGGTAGCTGGGGGATTATGAAATCATCGCTCTCCTTCAACACGGTGGTTCTGTTCGCTGGCCACGAAGAAGTAAGCTCATCCCATGGAGGAGATGCCAGCTCAGAACAGTTTTGCTTTCAGAGGGTTTGAAATGACAGGAATCAATTTGTTCATAAATCAAGGAATTTTTATGTTTCATTTTACTTTTGATAAAAAGTTTATAAACTTCCCTTTTGGACATCCAAGAATATTCCAACTAATTAGCATAAATGGTCCCCTTTAAAATTTGTATGGGGAAATATTCACAATTAAGTGGGCGGACAGTGCAGGGAAAAAAAAACTAGATGGACACTCGGGAGAGCGCATACCTCTGCCATGCAATATATCAGTATTATTGGTGTTCCAGATCTATACCAAAATTGAATCAACTCATCCTTTGCCTCCCACCTACCATCCTACCAAATGTTGTCCAAATCTGCTCATAACTTTTTGAGTTATCCTGTTAACAGACAGACAAACAGACAAATGCGGGTGAAAACATAACTTCCTTGCGGAGGTAATTACGGTAAAAATAAGGTTAACTTTTATGTTGTGATTGTTTCTTGTGAACTTCTTTTGTCTTCCCAGTAAAATATGACCATTATAACTGTTTTTAAAACTATTATAGAGTACATACTCTTAATCCACATCCGGGGCTACGTGTGCCACAATGATGAGCACTTCTTGGTAAGTGCACATTACAACTCCGTGCAGACTCAACAAAAATGCTTGTAAACACCTCAAATTCAGGAAATTGCAAAAAATTAACTTTGTCTGTTCCTGCCTATGTCAGTGCTCAATGCCTTTCCAATGCCCATGTGCAGTTTCAGATTGAGCAGCCAACTGACTAAGGAGAAAAATGAATTCAGACCAAAGGAAGGCCGGAGTTTTTCTCATTTTATAGAAGGCTATCATCTCCTGATGTTTTATTTCCTTATTTCAACCTTATTTCTAGTAACTATGACAGATTTCACGCCTCTCGTCAGGCCACGATGATGTTTTTGCATGAAAATACCATCATTTTTGGAGTATTTAACGATAGAAAATGGCAGTGAAAACAAACTATAGTATTTGTCACAAAACACATTGCGTCAGATTTCGCTCAAGCCGTACTTAAAAACCCTTTTCATCTTTTTTAAATTGCAAAAAAGAACATTGGTGGTGTTCCCAGTCAAACTAAGTATATAATTACATACATAAAAAATTGCCACAGGCCTAAAATATTTGTGTTAATGCGACCATATTAGTGGACATCCTAGATGCATCGACAATTTTGTGCGTGGATAGGTTAAATCACTCAACCTGACCCTGCATACCAGATACAATAGATTTGATTGTGGGCAAATATGCCTCAGAAAGAATCCAGAGACCCATGAATACTCGAATGTACGTTCCTAAGCCTCCAAACAGTTGTCTTTGTACATGCGTCTCTACTTTAGCTGGTCATATTTATCACTTTAGTTTCATTTGGGGTCGTCAGGTTCAAGGCAGGAATTTGTAAGTGATTTTCGAGAGGCATTAGCAGCAAAAATTGTCCTGTGTCCTGTGCGGTGTCCTGCTCGCTGTCCTGCACAGTGTCCTGTGTCCTGAGAGCTGTCCTGCGCCAGTCACAGTGTCCTGCGCGGTGGCCTGCGGCAATTGAGCAGTGTCCTGCTCACTTGGAACAGGATATGACAGTTTTTTCAAATTTAATTTTCATGCAGGCGGAGAGAGGTGATGGGTTTATATTTATTTTTATCTTGAAAACAGCAACGCTCGAATAGCACACATCCTTGTAGATTTTGGTCCTGCGTTGCAGGGTATGAGCTACGTTAACTGGATCAATCACGAGCACTAACCTGTTCAATATATCAAATAGAGTACGCTGCTCCTGTTGCAGGATCTGTACGCCATTTCTAATTTTAACATCGATATATTTCAAACTCGTCCCGGTTTTACATGGGTTTACGATGCTGATTCGAAACTGTTGTTATGTTGCCTGTACATAGGCAGAGATATGACATAGCTTACAGTTGAATCACTGAGTTGAAATGGCCAGCTTGTAAATTAAAAAACAATTTTGCGGTTCATTCCGGACTGATGACATTTGGCTTAATAGGTCACCACCTGTGTCATCACTTCGTCCCTCCGTCAAAGCAACAGTTTCAAAACTTGAATTGCAAACCGATCCTACCCATCAAATAACAGAGAAATTTAACAAAGTCACAGAGTTAGTAGCTCATTTAAGAGGCGTTTGGATTGACTTGATAATAGCCTAGCGGTCATTCTGAAGGGAGTGAAAAACTCCAGATGTATCATAGGCCTATCCTAAAAAAATATCTCAGGTGAATAAGAATAAAGAAATGACCATCCCCTATGAAAAAGAAGCATACTTCAAGTTCATATTTTCAAGAAAACGTAAGTAAATGTCTAGTATATTTCCAAGTATACTTTTGTAGTGTACTAGTGTCAATGTACTAGTGGTATACTTGTAAGTGTACTAATTAAATTCTACTTGGGACAATAATTGGCCCACTTTAAGTTTATAAAAGTTTACAAAATCTACTTCAAGTTTAAGCACAGTAAAAATAGTACACATCTAATTTACATCTGAGTTTTATTTTATACTGCAAGTACACTTCAAGTGAATGTTTTAGCATACTGTGAGTTAACTACTTGTATACTTCTAGCATACTTTCATACATACTTTATGAAAGTATACATTTAAGTATACTGCATGTAAACTGACAGATGTACTGCTAGTTTATTAGTTGAATACTTCTAGGAAACTTTTCAGTTCCTGGAAGCATACTGTGAGGTATGTGCTTGGCAACAATGACTGAAAGAATGTCATTTGAAGTTTAATGACCGCAGTGAGTCAGGACTTCAGTATCACATGTCATCTGAAAGACATCCTCGTCACTGCACTTGAGTATTGTGTCTAATTCCACCGGAGGGAAGATCCTAACTTACTGGCCCACCAAAACCTCCTCCAGCAGCAACTTATTTTCCCAGGTGGTCTCCCATCCAAGCACAAACCAAGCCCACACCTGCTTAATTTCAGCCACACATCTGGGGCATATCAAGTAGTGGTATAGCTGCTTAGTACACACATTAGTGCACACATTTCATTGTCACCATATCAGACTAGACAGCACTGAAGTTCCAGTCTTCTTAACCTCATGTTTGAAAATACTGTGTACATTTATCTGTGAATCTGCACAAAATGGCCGGCTAGATTGAACTGAGATCTCAACTGAAACACAGCAATGTTTGGTACGGGTACAATATGCAGGGCTTTGATGTCCACTCCCTTGTTTAAAAATGATTAAATCATTTATTAATCAGAATGTACCATCTTTCAACTAAACAGCACTGTTGCATATTTTCTTTAGTCAGTCATATTTTTTTTACTGTGATACAGAACTCTATTAACCAAAAAACATACATTTCATTTGCTTGAGTCCTTCAGCCTACTGTTCAGGCTGAAGGCATTGTTAATTCATATTTTTTGCATATTTCTGGTTCCATATGAGAGAAAGAGGATTTTTTTTTGTTTTGAATTGGGATTTCAATAAGAGTTACCATTGTTTTGTTCTTATACTTTGGCAACCAATACAGTAGTGTGTTTGAAAATTAAATTTATGAAGCAATCAATTTTGTTCTCAATCCTGAGTATGTGTTTCATTGCAAATTCTTATAAGTACCTTCATCAGTTAATTAAAGCAGAATGCACTTTGGCATTGTCCACTAATAGAATACTTGAGGTAACCTCTCTTCTACTTATGTTAAATGTTATCTGAATAGTAATATACAGTATTATTTTATATTATTTAGAGTGCCATAATCATAAGCTGTGAGTATGATGTTAAATTAGCTTAAATAAGACTTTGAAGTATACTTTGCAGTTTAAAAACAAAAATCTTTTAGCTCCCTGAAAGTTTAAAACTAAATGTAAATTATACAGGGCTTGAAGTATAGTGGACTAGTAGTCTACCGAAAAGTTTACTTGCAGTATGCTTCAAAATGTACGGTCATAAACTAAAAAGTTGGCTTGAAGTATATAACAAATAAAGTTGTAGTACATCTGAATTTACTTGTAGTATACTTCAAAGAATACTTTTATAAATTAGACATTGTGCTAGAAGTATATAATTAGTGAACTAATGGTTCATCTTTAACCCTAGAACACTATCGCCAGGTGATTTTCACCCGAGCAAACGTGTTTACGTGATTTTCATTATGTTGCGTTTGTCTGAGTGTTATGGGTCCCTGGGCAGCTTCAGCATTGTCTTTGACATCTTTGAAGGCATGGGTGTTTTGTTTACCTCAAGGTACTTTTTTTCATTTTGTTAGACATGGCACAGTTGAAAATAAAAGAACACTACTCTAATTTGTCATGTATTGTCATATTTTGATGACAAGTAATTTTTATTGGGCATTTTACTATATCGGGAAAAATCACCCGACGTTAGTGTTGGTGTTACTAATTTTAGCAATAGTGTTCTAGGGTTAAGTTCACTAGCAGTATACAGTGCTTTACAGTTTACTTTCATGAACGGAAAAGTTTACTAGAAGTACGGTATATAGCTAATAAACTAGCAGAAAATGTAAGTTTACTTGCAGTATACTTTAATGTATACTTTTATAAACTGAAAAGTATGCTTGAGGAATACAACTAGTTAAGTCACAATATACTTAAAAGTTCAATTTTAGTGTACTTGCTGTACAAAATAACACTTACATGTAAACTAGACGGGCATTTTAAGTTTCCGCTGCTTAAACTTGAAGTATACTTCTTTTTTGTAAGGGTATGTATCAAGTCTGTCAATATTGGAAGAATTGTCAAATTTGTTCTCAAATAAAATTAGACAAATGTTTATCTGTTTCTGTGTGGGTTAATAACGCAGCATAATTATACCCTTCAGCTCCACCCATGTGCTATTTACTCTGCTATGCCCCAAAACTGACTTGTAATTGCAAACTTACATGTGGGATATGTAAGTTCATAAGATAGTCAAAACTAAGTAGACAATAATACAATAATGCATTATACTTCAAAGAAGCCAATACGTATGGCAAAAAATATTTAAATGGGCTCATTCTTTTGATAGTACCCTAACTGCGAACCAAGTATACTTGAAAATTAGGCATGAATATTTTAATACTTTATTATACTTTTCTTGAGTATATCTCAATCAAAAATTTAGTTACAAGTACTGTTGAGGATTATATTCCAATATTTCTCATCATTTTCATCAGAAGATCAATTGCCATGTTGAATAACCATAATCAGTAATCATAATAAATAACCATATTATGTAAGCAGCAGTAACACACACACACACACACACATACAAGCAGTTCACACACACATGAGCAGTGCACAGATACTTGCACAGGCATAAGCAGCACATACACACACACACACACGCACACACACGCATACAAGCAATTCAGTTCACACATGCATGAGCAGCTCACACACACATAAGCAGCAGGCTTCTGTAGCTTTGATTAGTAAGCAGCCTTCGCGTCACATTCCTCACTTTTTTAATGCACGACACCAGCTGAGTCACACCCCCCCAAAAAAGGAGAGGGAGGTAAAAAAAAAAAAAGGAAGAAGGGGGGAGAAGGGGCAGGCGGGCTGGTGAGTGGCATCCGGGTTGGGATGGGGGTGGTGGGGGTCGTATACCTTCTTTTTTTTAATTTAAATATTAATTTATATTCAAGAAAGGAGGTACTGTACAGGATACATTGAATTGTTTTCTTATTTTAACCAGCCAAACCCCTCCCTCCCACCCTTCCCACATACATACTGCCTTCATCTTAAACAGAAAAACTAAAACTAAATAAAAACATATGGAAAAAAAAAAGGATGGGGGTAGATAATAATAATTATAAAGACAATGTGAGGGAGAAGTAAGGAGGGCTGCATCGCTCTTCATTATAATATACCGGGTGTGTGATGTTATGGTAGAATGTTGAGTCGATCAAAGTACCGAATTAAGGGGTCCCATATCTTATGGAACCTCCTAACTGATCCTCCGGTAAATTATTTCACTTTTTCTAATTTCAGAAAAAACATCAGATAGCAAAGCCAAACAGATGCTTTTGGTGGATCAGGAGATTTCCATTCTAGGGCTATTCTCCTACGGGCTATAAGGGAGGCAAAGGCAAAAGCATTCTTCCTGTCAGTGGCCAATAAAGGCTCGTTAATTAGTATTCCAAAAATGGCCATTTCTGCAAAGGGTTTACTTTAGTATCAAATGCATCATTAAGAGTATTACAAACATAAGACCAAAAGGTTGGTAATTCTGAACAGCTCCAAAACATGTGTGCCATATCTGCTTGGGTTGCATTACAGCGCTCACATCTGTCCCCGACATCAGGGTAAATTTTTGATAGCTTGTATTTAGTGTAATAGATCCTCTGGAACACTTTAAATTGTGTCAAGTTAAAAGGGGCACAAGAGGACGTGTTGTTAACTCCATATTTTGCACAGTCTTAGGTTGCATCAGATAGCTCCATACCAAGGTCCTCCTCCCATTTAGCTTTAAGCCCATCCAATGAAGTGGTTTGAAGGGATGTAATTATGTTTGAGATGACTGATATTTGTCCTCTATGCTCTATAGGGGCTCTCAGGAACTTCTCCAATCCCGAGTCTGCTGGCAAGGCTGGGAAATCTGGGCTGAGGGTCTGAATAAAGTGACGAACTTGAAAATATCTACAAAACCCAAAACCAGTGAAGTTGACACGTTGTGTAAATCGTAAATTAAGACAGAATACAATGATTTGCAAGTCCTTTTCAACTTATAGTCAATTGAATACACTGCAAAGACAAGTTACTTAATGTTTGAACAGGTAAACTTTGTAATTTTTTGCAAATATTAGCTCATTTGGAATTTGATGCCTGCAACATGTTTCAAAAAGCTGGCACTTGTGGCAAAAAAGACTGAGAGAGTTGAGGAATGCTCATCAAACACTTATTTGGAACATCCCACAGGTAAATGGGCTAATTGGGAACAGGCGAGTGCCATGATTGGGTATAAAAGCAGCTTCCCTGAAATGCTCAGTTATTCACAAACAAGGATGGGGCAAGGGTCACCACTTAGTGAACAATTGCGTGAGCTGATTGTCGAACGGTTTAAAAACAACATTCCTCAACGAGCTATTGCAAGAAATTTAGGGATTTCCTCATCTACGGTCCGTAATATCGTCAAAAGGTTCAGAGAATCTGGAGAAATCACTGCACATAAGCGGCAAGGCCGAAAACCAACATTGAATGCCCGTGACCTTCGATCCCTCAGGCGATACTGCATCAAAAACCAACATCAGTGTGTAAAGGACATCACCACATGGGCTCAGGAACACTTCGGAAAACCACTGTCAGTAACTGCAGTTCATCGCTACATCTGCAAGTGCAAGTTAAAACTATACAATGCAAAGCGAAAGCCATTTATCAACAGCACCCTGAAACGCCGCCGGCTTCGCTGGGCTCAAGCTCATCTAAGATGGACTGATGCAAAGTGGAAAAGTGTTCTGTGGTCTGACGAGTCCACATTTCAAATTGTTTTTGGAAACTGAGGACGTTGTGTCCTCCGGATCAAAGAGGAAAAGAAGCATCCGAACTGTTATAGGTGCAGAGTTCAAAAGCCAGCATCTGTGATGGTATGGGGGTGTATTAGTGCCCAAGGCATGGGCAACTTACACATATGTGAAGGCACCATTAATGCTGAAAGGTACATACAGGTTTCGGAGCAAAATATGTTGCCATCCAAGCAACGTTTTCATGGACGCCTCTGCTTATTTCAGCAAGACAATGCCAAGCCACATTCTGCACGTGTTACAACAGCATGGCTCCGTTGTAAAAGAGTGCAGGTACTAGACTGGCCAGCCTGTAGTCCAGACCTGTCTCCCATTGAAAATGTGTGGTGCATTATGAAGCGTAAAATACGACAACGGAGACCCCGGACTGTTGAACAACTTAAGCTGTACATCAAGCAAGAATGGTAAAGAGTTCCACCTGAAAAGCTTCAAAAATTGGTCTCCTCAGTTCCCAAATGTTTACTGAGTGTCGTTAAAAGGAAAGGCGATGTAACACAGTGGTAAAAAGGCACCTGTGCCAATTTTTTGCAATGTGTTGCTGCCTTTAAATTCTAAGTTAATGATTATTTGCAACAAAAGAAAAAAGTTTCTCAGTTTGAACATTAAACATCTTGTCTTTGCAGTGTATTCAATTGAATATAAGTCGAAAAGGATTTGCAAATCATTGTATTCTGTTTTTATCTACGATTTACATAACGTGCCAACTTCACTGGTTTTGGGTTTTGTAAGTAAGTCCGACCTTTGTAGTTGAAATTTTTCTGATAGATCTGTAAAACTGCCAAAATTTCCACCTATATAAAAATTATAACATGTAGCAAGACTCTGCCTACACCTACACTGCACAGGACTCAGGATACTGCGCAGGACACTGCACAGGACAGCGCCCAGGACACAAGACACTGTGCAGGACAGTGCACAGGACACTGTACAGTACACAGGACACTGTGCAGGACAGTGTACCGGACACTGCACAGACCACTGCGCAGGTCAGCGCCCTGGACACAGGACAGTACGCAGGACACTGCGCAGGACAGCGCCCAGGACACAGGACACTGCGCAGGACAGTGTGCAGGACACTTAACAGGACACTGCGCAGGACAGCACCCAGGACAGAGGACACTGCACAGGACACTAGGCTGGTCAGCGCCCAGGACACAGGACACTGCGCAGGACAGCGCCCAGGACACAGGACACTGCGCAGGACAACGCCCAGGACACAGGACACTGCACAGAACACTGCACAGGTCAGCACCCAGGACAAAGGACAGTGCGCAGGACACTGCACAGGACACAGGACACAGCGCAGGACAGTGTCCAGGAGACGGGAAACTGCGCAGGACAGCGCCCAGGACACAGGACGCTGCGCAGTACAGTGCGCAGGACACTTAACAGGACACTGCGCAGGACAGCGCCCAGGACACAGGACACTGCACAGGACAGTGCGCAGGACAGCGCCCTGGACACAGCACAGGACAGTGCGCAGGACAGGGCGCAGGACACTGCACAGGACACAGGACATTGCACAAGACAGCACCCAGGACACAGGACAGTGCGCAGGACACTGCACAGGACAGCGCCCAGGACACAGGACACTGCGCAGGACAGTATGCAGGACACTACACAGGACACTGTGCAGGACAGCGCCCAGGACAGGACAATTTTGGCTCTTACTGCAACTGGGATTTTCTCTTGTCCCTGCTGAGCAGAGTGTTTCTGCCTTTTTAAAGTTCCTAAATGAGCAAATGCTGAATAGACTAATTCGGCATCTCGGTGCGCACAAAGCATGCTGGTCCCTTTCAAGGTTCAGGACTACCCAAATCATGGTTAAAACAGTGAATATGGCCAAATGTGACACAGATATTGAATACTTTGAGCATTTTGAGGTTGTTGTTTTAAAAGATTTTTGTAAAAAACAGGGCTACGCTGTTATCGGGAAGAGAAAGAGAACTCATGGCCCTCACTTGGGCATTGGCATCGCAGAAGGTCCCCATGGTGTAAACAAAAAAACAGGATCAGGAGGTTGTGAGACTAGACTATAAATTCTTGCTTGCGATTGATGTTGACGGCAGGTGGTTAACAACTCTAGATCCCCTAGGACTGACAAACGGTTGGGAAAATAAATCGTCATACATTTCTGGTACATAATATTCACTGCTGGCCTATACAGTCTGTATACGTATATAAAGTGACGGCTACTCAGCAGGAAGCCAGGAGGGCAGAACACATGCCTTGAAACACGATTAGATCTCATCTGTTTTCAATGACTTTCGTTGATTGAAGATTTGGTAACTCTTCGAACATTCAGCTATTTCATGTGTGGCTAACTTGCTTCTTTGAGGTGGTAGAGGTAAAGAAACAAAACATTGGAATGTGAAATACATTTGCTAATTGATCATGAAGCGCAGGTTTGATAAACTGCTTTGCAGGCCATGCCAAGTTAACACGCATTTAGGCTGTTTCATTTCATGTAGGGTAACCTATTTCAGCAAGTGAATAAACCTTTTTTTTTTTGCATTTATTATTAACTCGCCTTGACATTGCATTGAGAGGGAAGCTGCGTGTTTAACTGTCAGTGGATTATTGATATCATTGGGAAAACAAGTTAAAGCAATGATGGGAACCGGTCAATAATCAAATGCTTCAAGGGTTATTTTCCTCTTCCCCTGTTTTCTGTTCATTAGCTGCCACTGATATTTTATATATAATACAGATTTTATAAATCTCATAAGCCCATTTACGTATTTTCATCAAGCATGTATACATCTAGCTTTAAACTGATCAAAGGTCAAAAGTGACCCATTTTCTATGATTTCTCAGTTCTCTTTTTCAGTGTCTTGATGCCTTCAGCAGACCATAAACGCTATATATTTTTCAAAGGTTAATTATATTCAATATCAAGCCATGTACATTCAGGGTCATCCTGATACCAGTCTCGAATGTATCTGCAAAGACACGAAAGCTGATACAGTTAAATGTTAGGAACCACTTACCCGCCCCCCCTCTCCAACGGAAGCTGTAGGTGAGTAAGTTTTTATCTCGAGTCCTTGTTTCGTCAAAAATATGCTATGGGAGCACTATTCACTTCTGTTCAGTTCACAACAAAAATAAAGGAATCATTTGAAACCGGTATAATAAGCGTGGTATAACATTTATTTTAAACAGGTGTATGTGTTTAAGGAACATGCTTGGTGAGAGACATCGCCTCTGATTTTCGATAATTCATCTTTCATCCGGAAAATGTAGAGAAAATAACAATAACGCAGTTAAGAGACCTGGTCGGATTACTTAAGTAGAGTAATACGTCACGGACATATAATGATATTTTATGCTGCTTTGTCCTTGGATGGCTTTTTTGTCAGGATCTGTACGGATGGCCAGTGCAAGGGGTTGTATTGCTAGAGTAAAAAGTAAAGGTGATAGTGGACATCCTTGAGCAGTCCCTCCTTCAAGTGAGAAAACAGGAGTCTGTTTGCCATTTGTAATTACAGAAGCCATTGGAGCCGCATAGAGCACCATTATCCATTTAAGGAAATTGCCACTGAGCCCAAAGTTAGCAAGAACATGAAATAGATAGGGCCATTCTACCCAATCAACATCTTTCTATGCATCCAACGATACAACCAAAGCCTTGTCTTTTAGTTTAGCACCATACTGTATAATATTTGAAAAACGTCTTACATTATAACGTGAATTTCGCCCCTTTATAAAGCCAGTCTGGTCTGCAGACACTAACTGTGTGCTCAAGTAATCTAGCTAATATTTCCTCAGTCCAGGTTTAGCAATGAAATTGGTCAGTAGGAAGCACGCACTTCCACTGGCCTGCCCCTCTTGTGAATCAGAGATACAAGCCTCCATTGTTGAACTAGGAAGTACACCTTGTTCAAAAGATTGGGCCAACATACTAATTAGTGGCTCAATTAGACAATCTTTGAATTCTTTATAAAATTCTGCTGTTAGGCCATCAGGACAAGGGGCCTTATTTTTCCGAAGTTCACTTATTGCAATAGCTACTTCATCTCGGCTAATGGGATTATCCAGCTGCTCTCTTTCTCCAGAAGATATCTGTGGTCATTCAATATTTGACAAAAAATTCAACATTGTTTTTGACATATTGCTAATCTCAGACTTGTACAAGCTTTCATGAAATATCTGGAAGGTAGCATTAATATCTTTATTGTGGCATTGTCTACTTCCAAGATGATCTTTATACAGCTGACATAGCCTATGATTGGGTTTTTCACATACTAGATTTGCAAGGTACCTACGTATTTCCATATTCATATACATTGGCCAATGCACTGCCACTCGGCTGAGCATGAGAGTTTCAGGAAAACTGGTGAATGATCAGAAATCAGGATGCCACCAACAGGACAAGATATCACCTTTTCAAGTGATGCTTTTCGGGTGAAAAAAGAAGGTCAATTCTGGATGAAGTCTTGTGTACATTTGAATTAAAGGAGAACTCTTTAACATGGGGATGCAGACTTCCCCAAGTGTCAAGTAAATCTAATTTGTTAAGACACTGTGCCAGGGACTGGCGTAGTATTGGGTTAGATTGTGAGTAATTATGAGATCTATCAGAATGATGAAGGCAACAGTTGAAATCGCCACCTTCTATTGAAGAAGGGTACAAACAGTTAAAAAAAATGAGAGAACATATTTGTTCTTGTAGCTAGCTAGCTAACTTAGCAGTGTTAAGTTCTTCCCAGTGTAACTTGAGTTAGGTACTGTCTAACTGTAGATCGCTTGATAACTTTAATGCCCACAAAATAACTGATTTCCTCTAAAACTGTGGTTAAAAAGCAGGTATATCCATTTTGACACCTGCATGTGAGGTTTCCGCTAAATGTGTGCCACCAATCATGACAAGGTGAAATAGTTAAATAACCTAAAAGACGAATGCGTTTCTATTGAGTTGACACTCAAGAAATTGAGTAGTGGCCAAAAGTAAAAAACTGATGCGCGTCGACGCGCGTCACACACTGCCAGTGGGCGTTGCTCCATTGAAATGCATGTAACCAATTTTTTTGATGCACGTCACTCGCCTCTAATGGGCGTTGGGCTTAATATGAGCGGAAATAACTGACTGTGATCTTAAAACAGGCACTACAATATTAAACCTCTCACTTGTCGTAACCAATACAAACACAACCCCCCCCCCCCCCAGAAATAGAAAACCGTGAAAAAATCAAACCCCACCCACCCCCCTGACACTTCTCCCCTTCCCAGTGAAGTGATCAGCTTTGTGCATCTTGCATCAAAACCAGTGCTCCTCTATGTAATCCATTTGACTGCAAACTAAGGCCCGACTGATATATTGGCTCAACATCAGCCCAGTATGGACCCAGTAAGGAAATACTGATATCTGCCCGCATGTATTTCGGTTGGGCCTATTGCAAACACATTACAACTAAATAGAATGAACTGAAATTTGGCCATTTTACATAGAGCCTAAAAATGACGAGCCAGGTTGATACTACAACTGGGCCAACTCGAACTTTTTGCTTTGTTAATGGCATAACTAGGATATCAGAGGCCCAAACTGATGCTGATTCTTGGTTTCATTTGTATGTTCCAAGTACCAAATGTTTTTACATTCATGTTATTTTCAGCATATTTGAGGCACAAAATTTGTTGTAATTAGGAGAGAGCCTTATCCATCATTAATTGTTATATCTTCAAACTCAACTCATTTATATAGTTCAAGGCAAGCCTTTTCTAGATTTGAAATCCATTTTCATTGATCCATCATCATTTTGGGCATAATGGGCCAAAAACTTAGCAACTGAATGTAACGTGAGTGACCAAAAACAAGTTATTTTTAATCTCCAGCCCACATCTCTGTGATTTAATTCTTCCTCTGCTGTGGGTGTAACCTTTATGTAGGTAGCTACAAAACAAAGGATGGCTGAGCAGCACTGGCCCTATTATTCGGGTGTTATTAAGAGGATAGTTACGTCAGTTGCCTCACAGCAAGAAGGTCGTGGGTTCGAATCCGGCCTGGGGCCTTTCTGTGTGGAGTTTGCATGTTCTCCCCGTGTTGCGTGGGTTTTCGCCGGGTACTCCGGTTTCCTCCCACAGTCCAAAAACATGCATATCAGGCTAATTGGAGACATGAAATTGCCCATAGGTATGAGTGTGTGAGTGAATGGTGTGTGAATAGTGTGTGCGCCCTGCGATGGATTGGAAAGCTGTTCAGGGTGGGTCCCTGCCTTTGCCCGTAGTCAGCAGGGATAGGCTCCAGCTCGCCCCGTGACCCTAGTGAGGAATAAGCGGGTATAGAAAATGGATGGATGGAGTTACGTCAGTGTAATTCTTTTAGTTGCAATAGAACCTTCAGAGTGTTGGTTATCGATCAAATGATTTTCAGTTTTGAATCAGTTCTATTTTTTAAGAAATTTTGAATTGAAATACAGTGATATTTTTGCGTGTCCTTTTTGCGTAACATGAGTAACTAAGTTGTTGGTGCCGCCAATCCCCACATTTCAGGGGACAGCACTTATCTTTCCCACTGGTGTATGTATATGGGTGAAATCTACCTATGAGCAGGAAAGCATCGTCACGGGTGACATGACAGCTGATTAAAAATTGATATTAGCCTTAAAATGTAACGTAAGTTATCGTGGAATTGCCCCATAGCTAAACAACTGCACTCAAAGAGCACAGCACCTCCACCCAGGGCCCTAACCCTTGACATTATGTTACCGGCGGCCACGGTTGCCCCATTTACCTGAAACGTAGTGGGATTTTGGACATTGGGCCTTGGGATTTTGGACATTTTTTTCTCTATATTCAAGTCTTGGCAAGTTTTCTCATGGTCTTTCACGGTGTCTGTGACATGCTGGGGGGGAAAGGGGCTGCTGAGTTCCGGAGGCTCCAAGGTGCACTATGGCTCCGCCCATGGTCTAGCACGGATGCCAGTACGTTCCCTCCTGGCCCATCATGTTCTGATGGGGTCCCTCATGTTCTGATCAAGGTCTGACACGTTTCTCACATTCTGTCAAGGCATTCTATGGATGAAACGTGGACGCCGGGCAGCTTTGGAGCACGTTGTGCCCTCCCAAGCAATAGCAATTATTAAGAGGTGTATAGTGATGTAACAAGTTTTTTTTTTTTTTTAAACCAGGACTTTTACTCTACGACATTTAAAAGATAAAAGTGTACTTTTACTAAGTTACACTGACACTGGCCACTTCATTACTTGGTAGAAATTCAAATATGAATTTAATTCATCATTTAAGGATTATCTGGATGTAGCTTGTTAGAGAAGAACAACGGTGCTCGGCAGGGTATCTTAAGCGCTTTGTGCAGATCTGTCCACAAGCGGACATGGAGCTCCAAATTTATGCACGCAGTTACAATATTCGATCACTAGATGGCACACCCAGATCAATTATTGAATATTTATCCGAGCTGAAATACGGTTTAGAATATGGTCGAGTTCACTGGAGTTCAGGAGTTGTCTGAATTAAAATCCTCAGCTAAGCCTGATGTGCAAACTGCTCAATATACTTGCCCATAGTATCCATCCAGCAGTTCAAAAAAAAAAAAATCTCTTGCTACAGAAAAAATCGTTGTCTTCTGTATCGACCACTTCAGCTACAGTGAACCAGTAGTATCCCAATTAGTAGTTTTAAAAAATCAGTTTTCTGAAGCAAAAATTCGACATGGTAGTGAGACTATGTAATTATCCCGCGGGGGATAATTACATAGTCTCACTACCATGTCGACGGCCAACTAAGGATGTACAGGAGGTAATATCAACGTCATCAAGACCGCTGCGTTCTGGAGAGAAATCGGTTTGGTGGCGGTAGTGTCATGGTCTGGGTTGCCATTAATGAGAGATTTTGGAGTGAACTTGTTGTGATGCATGGAGGTCTAATGGCACAGCGATCTGTGGATATGTGGATATTGTATTTTAATTATTGCTTGAAATTCTGTATTTTTAGTTATAATTGTGGTAATTCTATAAGACTGATTACAGATTTCCAGCAACACCAAATTGGTATCCTATGGGAGGATTATTACGACAAGTACATTAAATTATCCAACCTCGCCATTTCATTTATTGTAGAGGCATATACCCCTTACAATGAAGGGGGATATAAAATCCTGAAATATCAACCAAATTCCTAGTCTATTTAATCTTCTACAGTGACTGCATATCATGCTTGGTTGTGCAAGTACTTTCCATACTTGTTGAGTGGTTTACTAATGAATCAGTTCACATGCATTTAGAGACTAAGGGAATTTGGCCACATTATCAC
The DNA here is from genome assembly GCA_029721435.1 of Gymnothorax reevesii. NCBI lineage: Eukaryota > Metazoa > Chordata > Actinopteri > Anguilliformes > Muraenidae > Gymnothorax > Gymnothorax reevesii. The sequence goes on along the minus strand of CM056574.1, from coordinate 20,696,592 downwards.
TATGTGTGACCCGAGAGGTATATGGGAGGGCCTTGGCTATGGTGTATGACTATGCCACCTGTGGCCTTGCACCACAGGAAATAATTGTGCACCGTATTCCTCAGACAAGGGGGGCTCAACTACACAGATAAGTGCGTGAATGCAGAGACAGGAGGCTTCAGTGAAATCAAATAACAGTATTTATTAAAAGATAAACGCATGAACAATACAAAGATGACACGAGAATTGATGGAACAACCAAGAAAGAAACTATGGCCGGCGAGGGGGAACGTAAGGGCTGACACCTAGAATTACGACACTACTACCTATGAGTTAGGGTTGGTTACCTGTCCTGGAAAGGTGAGGCTCACACACCACACGTGCTCTGGGTTCTCTGTGCCTATCCACACACACACACAGGAAGAAAGGCAAACACACACACGGCACAGGTACTGCAAAAAGGTGATCACAGCAAAGGTGAGGTGCTCGTTACCACTACAAAGGTAGTGACGCGGGTGAAGAGGACTCAGATCCGGTGACCTGCCCCGGGAACAGTCCAGGCTATAAAAGGAAGACAAGATAGACACGGTAAGACCAACAGTGACAGTCGCACAGCAGGAATAGTCAGATTGGTTATTGACTACTAGTTGGTAAGGGTGGCAGCCAGTACTTCCCCCTGGCCAGCGGCGTCGTGGGGCGGAGCAAAACGCAAATAAGGAGTACGCCTAAGCATAGGCTGGAGCGCAACCAAAGAAGAAACAAAACTAAAGGGAAACCAAAACAAGAAAAATCAAATACTGAGGGCAACAACTGGTGTCATACACACGTACATTTACAGTAGGCAAAGCAGCAGTGGCATCGCTCTAATGGAACAAACAATTAGATGCATGGTCACGAATATACTTACCAGCTAGGACTGTTCATATGACTAGGAGTGCTCACAAAAGTTAATAAAAATCATGCCGTTAAGTCACACAAGTTAACGTCACACAATAGGAAATGTTCACACCTAGCATTTATGAACTTAATCCAGCATTCTGATTTACCTCGGTGCATCACATGCAGGCACCAACAATGGCGTCCGGTGTCTCGAGCAGTCAGGGCGTGCCTACTCACAATTATAACAAACACATACATGCCAGCAAACATAGTTACATTCGTGCTCAATGTGTATCGCACAAAGTATCAAATAAAGCGTCTACATGTATATGGGCACAAACACTACAAAGCATGTGTTTGGTTACCGGTTGTTTCCCCAAACTCTGCCAGCGATTGCAGCGGTAAATCGCTCCTGGCGTCCTCTGGACCAAACCTCAGGTTAAAAAGAAAAGGTTTTAAAAATACACTTTAAAAGTACACCGTGCATGTACAAACGGAGAACAACATTTTAAAAAAAAGGCGTCTATATACCTTCAGCAGTTCTAGCAGTCACTCAATACTACCCGGAAGCGTCCGGTATGCTGCAGAGCACCTGTTTTAAAACAACTTCCCATCACGTTTGGTTTGAGAAAGTGACATGCTAGTGCGAGGGAACAGATATAAAACACATACCTCTGTAACAGCAGCGAGGACAAACAGGAGTACAAAACCCAGGGCTTGTGTCTGACCTGCCAGTGAGTGCGGTTTTTATGACTGCCAGGCTAATGGTGAATGAATCCCTGACCTGCTACGTGGGAGTGCGTCAGCTAGACACAGAACTACGGTGGCTGTGGGAGGACACCCAACGACAGCTGCCGGTTACATTCTACCCCCCCTTTTTGTGTCGGCGTCCCGCAGATAAAGTCAGCATCTGGTAGGGCAGAGTCTAGTCGAGGAAAACAAAAGAAACATTTAAACCAAAGGCAAAACCATGACCGTAACCTCGGCCCGCTTTAGCACCAGAGTCGGAAGACTACTGCAACGTTACTGCTAGAACCAAGCACCCGGGGGTTCGTAGCCCCATCTGCCTTACCCACTGCTGACACAGGTAGGTGATGTGGATTCCCATGTCTTCCGGCAGTAGTTCGTGAAGTTCTCCGAAGGGCTGGTGTGCCATCATCAGGGCCAACGTCTGTCCAGATGGGAGGTTGGGCAGTGGTACTTGGAAGGGGTTCAGCATTCGCGGGAGCAGCAGCTTCTGGGGCTTCCACCTGGGAGACAGCTACATTCCTGTCAGTTTGTGTCAGGTGGTTAGGCTGTGTCAAGGGCCCAGCTATATCGACACTTACCCAACGCCCAAGCTCATCTTCCTCCTCCACACCAGGTAGGCTGTGAGGTTCTACTGCCATGTTAGGCGACCCGCTGTCTTGGTTCGGAGGTACTGGCTTCAACATGGTCCGATGCACCTGCCGGGTCCTGGACAGGTCGTGCTTGGGTGCTATGGAGTACACCACTCCTCCCTCAGGTGGTACTCGGAGGACTTGGTGGATGGTTGGACTCCAGGCATCCTAGATCTTGTGACGACCTCTAAGTGTGAGGTCTCGAATGTAGACCAGTTGTCCCACCTCCAGCAAGGCACTCGGGGCCTTCTGGTCATGTCGTGCTTTCCTCTGGGCGGCTGCAGCATTCATCCGTTCCTTGGCAGCCTGCAAGGCCACATCCAGCCGCCTCTGATGTTCCTGCACCCACTCGCTTACTCTGCCGGCTTCCGGTTCCTGCACCCTGCCCAGAAGAAAATCAATGGGTAATTGAGGCTCCTGACCAAACATTAAAAAATGGGGAGACTCACCCGTTGACTGATGAATGGTGGTGTTATAACTGAACACAAGGTGAGGTAGATACTCGGGCCAGTGGCTTTTCTGTTCAATGGAAAGCATGCGGAGTAGATCGTACATAGTGCGGTTAAACCGCTCACATTGGCCATTGCCTTGTGGGTGGTAAGGTGTGGTTCGAGTCTTCTGCACTCCATACAGATCACACAGCTGATGGACGATGACGCTTTCGAAGCTGCGGCCTTGGTCAGAATGGAGGCGGGCCGGGACCCCATACCGGACAAACCACTCCCGGACCAGCACGCTAGCCACTGTCGATGCCCTCTGGTCCCGGGTGGGTACAGCCTGCGTAAATTTGGAAAACACGTCAGTCATGACTAACACCTGCTCCTTACCGTCCCGAGAGGGTTCCAGCAGCGTGAAGTCGACTGCCAAGATCTGGTTAGGGCGGGCCGCCATTAGATGTCCCATCGGTGCATGGAGCTTTGGCTGGGTCACCTTGGCCAAGGTGCAGCGTTCACAGTCCTGGCACCATCTCTTGATGTCCTCCCCCATGCCTGGCCAGTAGCACCGTTGGCATATTAGTTCCGTCTGGGAGGACCGTACCAGCGATGGAAGGGCTGGGGGAGTTGCAGACCACTGCAGGGGGTTGGCGAGACAGTGAGTCTGCATTGCGGTTCAGGCGTCCGGAACGGTAGCAGATGGTATAGTTGAAGGCGGCAAGTTCCGCTACCCACCGCTGTTCAGTAGCGCCCAACTTTGCAGTGTCCAGGTGGCTCAGGGGGTTGTTGTCAGTCCAGACCGTACACTGCTGACACCACAGGTACTCCCGAAACTTCTCGGACATAGCCCACTTCATAGCCAGGAACTCTAATTTCATCGAGCTATAATTCCTCTCGGGAGGACTGAGGCTTCGGCTGGCTTAGGCGATAGGTCGGACCTTTCCCTCCTGTTCCTGAGACAGCACTGCTCCAAGCCCGATGTGGCTGGCGTCTACCTCAAGAATAAAAGGAAGGTTGAAGTTAGCAAAAGCCAAGATGGGTGCATTCACCAACCTGTTCTTCAGCTCCTGGAAGCTTTTCTCACAGGCATCGGTCCAGGTTCCATCCAGTCTTGACCCCTGCCCTTTACGCATCTTTGTCCCCGACAGGTCAGCCACCAGACGGTGTAGGGGGGCTGCAAGCGAGGAAAACCCCGGGACAAATCGCCGATAATAGCTTGCGAACCCCAGGAACGACCGGAGGTCGGAGACATTGGTGGGGTGGGGCCAGTTACTTACAGCTGCGACCTTGCTGGGATCTGTTGCCACCCCATCACCGGAGATCACATGCCCCAGGTACTGGACCTCCTTCCGAAAGAAGCAGCACTTCTCCAGCTTGGCTTTTAAACCTTCTCGACGGAGGCGGTTCAGGACCAGGTCCAGGCGGCTTACATGGTCATCTACATTGGAGGAGAACACAATAATGTCATCTAAATACAACAGCAATGATTGGCAGTGCTGATCCCCAAACAACCTCTCCATCAGTCGCTGAAAGGTGCTGGGGGCATTGCACAGCCCAAAGGGCATACGATTAAACTCAAACAGCCGAAAGGGCGTGCAAAAAGCAGTCTTTGGGCGGTCTCTCTCAGTCACCGGAACCTGGTCGTAGCCACTAGCCAGGTCCAGGGTAGAGAACCACTGCGCCCCGGACAGGGCATCGAGCGACTCCTCGATTCGGGGGAGGGGAAAGGCGTCTTTCCGGGTCTTGCTGTTCAAAATCCGGTAATCCACGCACATCCGTAGGCTTCCATCCTTCTTGCGAACTAGAACAATGGGAGAGGCATAGGGGCTACTACTTTCCCGGATAACTTAGCTGTCCAGCAGCTGCCGCAGATGGGTTTTAACCGCATCATAGTCTGAGGGTGGGAGACGCCTGTACCTCTGTCGAACCGGCTTGTCATCAAGCGATGGGATATCATGCGACAAGAGGTTAGTACAACCCAGGTCACCTTCAAACGCAGAAAAGACAGGCTCGTGTTTCAAAAGCAAAGACCTAACCTGTTCTTGCTCAGGGATGGTAAGCACAGAAAGATCAAGGTTCTGAATTCGCTCCTGCACTGAGCTAACCTGACCTGTGTGTGCCTGGAGACTTGCTACGAGTGTGTGAGTGTAGGGCGTAGCGACCACCTCAGTGATGCCTGTTGGGAGGCTTTCAACAGTTACTGGTGCCAACCAACCTACGGAGTGACGAGGAGGGAGTGTGGCACGTGTCCTACCCACATTGACTACAGGGACATAGACGGTACCCCTATTCACTTGAACCAACGAAGGAGATATAAGAAGGCCCTCGGGAAGAGTGTCACTTGTCGGCTCTAGCAGGACAGGGTGTGAGGTTGTGCCGAAGTGAGCAGCACAGGTGGCGGCCACCCACTTAAGGGTGCCACCCGGGATGTAAACTGGGCGTCGGCCCCTCACTTTAGCAACACCTATCCTGGCCTTCGGGGACCGTGACTGGGCTTTATGACAATGCTGCAGGGCTTGCTGCCAAGAAAGCGAGGCATGCACCACCGGTGGGAGATCAAAAAGGGCTGGACCATGTTGCCCAAACAGTTCATCATAACATTCACGAATGACATTCATCCCCAACACCCCAGGCACGAGGGGTTGGGACGACTGATCTGGGGGATCTTTTACCACTAGCCAACCACGTTGGGGGATAACCTTACCAAGTACTTCAACAGTTAACTCAACGTAGCCAGTATAGGGTATCTCCAACCCATTTGCAGCACGGAGCTGTAACCAATGACAGTGTTGAAGCTGGTCCTGGAAGTTCTGCACAAAGAAACTTTCTACCATAGTAGACACCATGGAGCCCGTATCTAATAGGCAATCTACCACTACGCCCCCTGCCCTAACAGCTACCTTCGGGCACTGACCAAGGAGGGAGGATACGGTTTGACGTGCTGGATTCGGGCTAAGTGAGCCAGTGGTGTCCCCTTCCAACGTGTGACTCAGCACATTGGAGGGAGCTAGTTTCCCGCTGGGGGTACAGAGGAAGCGTCATCATGCCTGCTCCGGGGGGCTGGACTACGTGCTGGAATCACTCGCTCATTGTCACACTCTCTGGCATAATGACCAGGCTGTTGACACCGCCTGCAGATCAGAGGGGAAGGACGACTAGGCCTTGCTGGACGTGGGGGACCCTGCAACATACTCAAACTGTTGGTCAGCTGATTTATCTGCTCTTGCTGCTTCAACAACATAGCCCTCAACTCTGCCATTTCTGAACTGGCTGGGGCAGTAGGGGCGCTCTGCTGGGCCCTAGCATACTGCATCGCACAGAGGGAAGGAACTGAGTAACTCCTACCTCAAGCGACATCATTAGGGTCTGCCCTCACGCTCCCACCGAATGGCTGCAGCCCGCACCTCGAGCATGGCCAGCCCTGGGGTCTGGCGAACCAGTCGTTTTAATTCCCTGCGCAGATCAGGATCAAGAACATGTTCAATAAACTGATCACATAAAAGCTGGTCAGACTGGGGCACTGAATCAGGGGAGCATTGTTTAACCTTATCCATGAGGGAGAGAAGGGCATGAGAGAATTCTTGTAAGGACTCCCCGTCTAGCTGTTTCCTTGAAAAAAAAACTCTCTTGGAGGGCCACATAAGATTTCGAGCACCCATATAATTCTCTAAGCACAGACTCAATTTTAGCTGGGTCTTCACGCTCTGCTCGAGGCCTATATTTTATTTCGTTTCTGGCCTCACCCTCCAAATGATCGAGCATAAAATATGCTTTATCAAGTAACCCTAGATGCCTTACCGGAACACAAGCCTTTACCTCTTCCACCCATTCATCAATGCTAATGCCCACATGACCCCGAAAGATAGGACATTTACGCTCCCTAGGGAGGTACAAGGCTCGCTCTATAAAACCAGCATTACCAGAACTTAAAGTCTGTCCATTGGAGGGCTCTGACATGGGAGCTGAGGCTGCCCCCGCTGGCCTGGAGGCTGCTTCCTGGATCAATCGCTCGTTGTCTGCTTGAAGCTGGCGCACCAACTCCCTTAGGTCCTGTAACTCTTCAGACATCACTAAAAAGGTAAGAGTTAAGCGACGTTAGTGGGGAAGAGCAGGAGTCGGCAACGAGCTGGGACTTTCCAGGTAAAGGTGCAGCCTTGGGGTGAGCAGCAAGGTCCCACGCCGCGCCAACTGCTGCTTTGCCTTTAAATGAAACTACCAAGTTACTGCCCTTCACACAAAAAAAAATAAATAAATAAAACTGAAGCCCACGTCTCTGTTCACAAATCCTGCCGATTACGCCAATTGTGACCCGAGAGGTATATGGGAGGGCCTTGGCTATGGTGTATGACTACGCCACCTGTGGCCTTGCACCACAGGAAATAATTGTGCACCGTATTCCTCAGACAAGGGGGGCTCAACTACACAGATAAGTGCGTGAATGCAGAGACAGGAGGCTTCAGTGAAATCAAATAACAATATTTATTCAAAGATAAACGCATGAACAATACGAAGATGACATGAGAATTGATGGAACAACCAAGAAAGAAACTATGGCCCGCGAGGGGGAACGTAAGGGCTGACACCTAGAATTACAACACTACTACCTATGAGTTAGGGTTGGTTACCTGTCCTGGAAAGGTGAGGCTCACACACCACACGTGCTCTGGGTTCTCTGTGCCTATCCACACACACACACAGGAAGAAAGGCAAACACACACACGGCACAGGTACTGCAAAAAGGTGATCACAGCAAAGGTGAGGTGCTCGTTACCACTACAAAGGTAGTGACGCGGGTGAGGAGGACTCAGATCCGGTGACCTGCCCCGGGAACAGTCCAGGCTATAAAAGGAAGACAAGATAGACACGGTAAGACCAACAGTGACAGTCGCACAGCAGGAATAGTCAGATTGGTTATTGACTACTAGTTGGTAAGGGTGGCAGCCAGTACTTCTCCCTGGCCAGCGGCGTCGTGGGGCGGAGCAAACCGCAAATAAGGAGTACGCCTAAGCATAGGCTGGAGCGCAACCAAAGAAGAAACAAAACTAAAGGGAAACCAAAACAAGAAAAATCAAATACTGAGGGCAACAACTGGTGTCATACACACGTACATTTACAGTAGGCAAAGCAGCAGTGGCATCGCTCTGATGGAACAAACAATTAGATGCATGGTCACGAATATACTTATAAGCTAGGACTGTTCATATGACTAGGAGTGCTCACAAAAGTTAATAAAAATCATGCCGTTAAGTCACACAAGTTAACGTCACACAATAGGAAATGTTCACACCTAGCATTTATGAACTTAATCCAGCATTCTGATTTACCTCGGTGCATCACATGCAGGCACCAACAATGGCGTCCGGTGTCTTGAGCAGTCAGAGCGTGCCTACTCACAATTATAACAAACACATACATGCCAGCAAACATAGTTACATTCGTGCTCAACGTGTATCGCACAAAGTATCAAATAAAGCGTCTACATGTATATGGGCACAAACACTACAAAGCATGTGTTTGGTTACCGGTTGCTTCCCAAAACTCTGCCAGCGATTGCAGCGGTAAATCGCTCCTGGCGTCCTCTGGACCAAACCTCAGGTTAAAAAGAAAAGGTTTTAATAATACACTTTAAAAGTACACCGTGCATGTACAAACGGATAACAACATTTTAAAAAAAAGGCGTCTATATACCTTCAGCAGTTCTAGCAGTCACTCAATACTACTCGGAAGCGTCCGGTATGCTGCAGAGCACCTGTTTTAAAACAACTTCCCATCACGTTTGGTTTGAGAAAGTGATATGCTAGTGCGAGGGAACAGATATAAAACACATACCTCTGTAACAGCAGCGAGGACAAACAGGAGTACAAAACCCAGGGCTTGTGTCTGACCTGCCAGTGAGTGCGGTTTTTATGACTGCCAGGCTAATGGTGAATGAATCCCTGACCTGCTACGTGGGAGTGCGTCAGCTTGACACAGAACTACGGTGGCTGTGGGAGGACACCCAACGAGAGCTGCCGGTTACATATGCATTTTCCAGGTAACTCTATTTGCCAGCCAAACAGAGCAAAACTGATTATGATTGAGTGGATGTCCCCTCAGAACAGCCACTTCCCCAGAGTGGAGAGAATAAAAGGCAGATAATGGCTGCGAAATTACAGATGTTTATGAACTTTCTTGGGGGAAAGTTTTGATTCTCCCATTTTGACATCCAAGAATATATTTTGCTACAAGAACAGCATAATAACAGAACTTTAAATATAATTTGGTATTATAAGACCTCACAAAACAATACCAACGACGGAACATTGCAGCAAGGTGAAGGACTCACGTGTTCTTATTGACTAACCTTAATTTGAGCATTCTCCTGGCTGGTGCGAATCACAATATCATGGATAATTTTCACCGTCCAAAGACAGGGCATAGAAACGCAACGGTTATGATTAATCTGACTCCATAAAGTAATTAGAATACCAAATTTAGTGGTATCCTCTTAAAATATCGGACTCCAAATGAGAATTAGAATTGGTAGTTTTGGAACAGCATGCGCGAATTTCGAGACAAATCAGCCATCAGATATGGCAGCGCAAGCAATCATTGCTCAGTAAATATGTCCCCAGGGTTAATTAAACGCAACTGTCCTGGAATTAATTTGACGATAAATCCATTGGATAGAAGAGATTACCATGATAGCAGCATCGAGGCCTAAACAAAATAGCACTGAGCATGAACGTATCACGAACCCAGATTTGTGTACACTTATAAGGGCCCCTTAGAGAGAGCAACCCGGTACCGACTTATAAATAAAATATACGCCCAAGGGTTCCGTTGAATAGCTAGATCCCAAGGACCGGTATTACACAAACCCTTAAGGGGTAGGACGTAATCTCAAATCTAATTTAGAAGTATCGTTACCTACACATGTCTTGGTAGGAATTCCCCCTTAAATCCCGGTTGCAACAAAGCTAGAATATATGAGTGTTACAAATCAAGGAAAATCACGCAAGCTGAAAAAGGAATAACAATAATTTAATTACCAGGTAGGCACAACTTGGATCAAACAAATCAACTCTAAGCCAATTACCAGTTACCCATAATTTACAAGGATTTAGAATATTTTCATACCTGGGAAAGATGAATGGCCGCGCGGAGCTAAAGTCGTCCCACGTGGTCGGGGAGAACTCAGATGCCCCCTCGCTCCAGAACAAGGTAACATGTGAATTCCCCCACTTACCTACGCGCATCAGATGTTGAGAAAGAAGGGACCGGAAAGAGGAGACCGCTTCCGGGTGGGATCTCCTACCTTTAAAGATTCCAAACCACGCCTCCGAACAAGGTAGAGGCCGAGTTGCACTCGCGAAGGTGTTACCACCAGGGCAATTGCCAGCGCAAATTCTAACCAGCTTTTCAGGAGCTTTCCAAAAAGAGAGTGAAACATAATTTTAAGGGAGATGAAACATGTTCCACTCAACTCCTTGGACTCCCCCGAGAATAAAAATACGAAACAGTATAGGAATATGTGCTAAAATGATGCAGTTGTCATGGAAAAGCCTTAAAATGGAATATTATAGCCCAATAGTGTGATAAATATATATGAGGTTCCTTTCAAGGATATTGAACATAAACATATTATGAATTTCACAGAGATTTAGATTGTTTTAAGCCGATTAATGTAGCTAGGCTTTAACTTCAATGAAACCAGTGGGTTTGAGTTTCAGGGATTTTAGGCCTGCTAGACGAAATGGCTCCCACCCCCTGCCATGTGGAACAAAGGCAAGCGGCAGGGCATCTAGGTTGTTAAAGCTTACTGCTAGATCGCCCAAATTCCTAAATTTTACATACGGAATGAGTATATGTTCCGACAATATGATTTTTGACATATGTGGTGAGCTAAATCAAACATTCAGGTTCTACAGTATTATCGGCTGAAAATAGTTGAATGATGGCGCAACTTGCTTTAGTTTAAGGGCCAAGACTTTTGTAATCAAGAACACAAGAGCTAATCAGACCGCTTTAAGGTTTATAGAATGGCATTGAAATCACAAAAATGACCTTTTATGGGACAGGACTGTCAGAGTTAGGTATTATGTAACTAACACACAGAGGCAAGCAGACACACCCTTCTTAAGTATATATTTTACGATGCTCACTGAAATCATGATGATGTGTTTGATATTTTAGACAAAACAACAGCTATATGAAAAAAAAATCACAGGAGGTGGGTACAGTACTCTTCTAGGTGTATCCGGAATGTGATTGAAATATTGATTGATTTCCCGTTTCTTCTCCACCTTGAGGAACGTTATGCTTCAGTAAATTATTTTTGTAAAGTGTCCTCTAAAATATCACATGTATTAATTTTGGAACACAAATAGCGGCTCCTCATAAAGCAGTTTGAATCTTTTTTGATTGTTTGTTGTTTTGATGGCCCTCATCTCACGCCAGCCCTGACCAGGTGTACGCAAATCTGAAAACAGCGAACAACCTGCAGGAACGAGTGAAGCTATCAAAATGAGTAATAAACTATATGCAGCGATGTGGATGTCATGCTGTTGTTGTTCTTATTTTGTAGTAAAATAAATAAATAGGCTAAATAAATGAATGAATAAATAAATGAATAAAAGTAGGTTGTTTCCAAATATAAGTGTAATCAATTTCTCTACACAAATGTCATTTATTTATTTATTTAGTAATTTATTTAATAATTTTTTTAAATAAATAAATAAATTGCACCTGTGGTGAAAAATTAATTACACTTATTTGGAAACAACCTGCTCGTCAGGCCAGAAGGCTGGCAATGATAATCTATTTGATTAAGCGCAATGCATGGCTTGGCAGATCTTGGCCAAACTCATAAGTGTGCCAGTTGATATCCATTCCAGTGCCGCATATAGAAAGTACCGTATTTTAAGTGTGGGCAATGGTGAAATGTGCATCTGGGCACACAAGTGCGAATAGTTGCTTTGATTTATTTATGAATTAAATCAAACATCTGCTGCATTCCGGTTTTCCACCCCAGCGGGGTTTACCACAGCATCAATAGTTTTCCAAACTGCAGCCTTCTGGGCTCCCTTTATGCCACGACTTTAAAGCTTCCAAATAAACATATTTTGTTTTTCTCCTCCTCGGACATGATCATTTATATTTCCTCCACAGTGAAGTTCTTTCTTCTTTGCGGTCTTTCGAGAGTCCCTGTCGTAAAATGGGCAGGACTATGCTTCCCAGAGCATGAATTTATAGAGGCGTGTCATGTAAATAACGATGGTTTCAGCCGCCAGATTTATCAACGCCACGCCAGTGTTACACCAAAATCTGCGACGTACACACTTTTAGTAAATCAGACGTGACACCTGGCAAACGCTGATATTTACACCAGAATCTACACCAGATCCTATGCAAGTCTGATAAATGATGGCCATTATGATTAGAAAGTACATCATGACTACGTCGGGGTTTGTAGGATACAGCACCCTCCATAATTATTGGCACCTCTGGTTAAGATGTGTTAAAAGCCTAAAAATAAATTCACTTTTTATTGCAGAAGCACACTCTCACACTGAAAATTGTAGAAAAATGTAACCTTCACCTCAATTACATTTTAAACGAAAAAAAATCTCTGACTAAGAAATAATTATTTTTCCTAAAATTATTGGCACCCCTAAAAATTTCTAGGAATTAAATGTAATTGAAGTATTTCTGTCATTTCGACAGTAGTTTACAAAGTTGATCAGGGTATCTAGGAACATTAATTCAGTAAATCATCACTGCCTGTTTCCCTGGGGTATAAATATGACATGATACAGAGGCCATTTCTCTTATCCACTCTTCAACATGGGAAAGACAAAGGAACACACTATTCAAGTAAGGCAGATGAGAGTCAACCTTCACAAGTCAGGCAATGGCTACAAGAAAATTGCCACTCGCCTGCACTTGCCCATATCTACTGTCAGAGGAATCATTAAGAAGTTTAAAATAACTGGAACAGTGGTAAACAAGCCTGGACGAGGATGCAAGGTTACTTTGCCATCACGCCCAGTGAGGAGGATGGTAAGAGAAATAAAAAGTTCTCCAAAGCTCACTGTTAAAGAATTGCAACAAATGGTAGCATCTTGGGGTCACAAAGTCTCCAAAGTCTCACTCACAATCATAAATGCAAACATCTGGAGTTCGCTAAGCGGTACTGTGGGACTTCAACTGGGACCCAGTGCTTTGGTCAGATGAGACCAAAGTAGAGCTTTTTGGCAACGAACACTCTAAGTAGGTCTGGCGGAACACAAAAGATGAGTATGCAGAAAAGCACCTAATGCCCACTGTGAAGTATGGGGGAGGATCGGTGATGCTGTTGGCCTGTTTCTCTTCCAGAAGCCCTGGGAACCTTGTTAGGGTGCATGGCATCATGAACACTTTGAAATACCAGGACATTTTAAATCAAAATCTGGTGGCCTCTGCCCGAAAGCTGAAGATGGGTCGTCACTAGGTTTTTCAGCAAGATAATGACCCTAAACATGTGGCCAAATCTACACAGAAATGGTTCACCAGACACAGAATCAAGCTCCTCCCATGGCCATCTCAGTCCCCAGATCTCAACCCCATTGAAAACCTGTGGAATGAAGAGGAGAGTGCAGATGAGAGGACCCAGGTCGCTGGATGATTTAGAGAGACTGTGCAAAGAGGAATGGTTGAAGATCCCTCTTTCTGTATTCTCCCATCATGTGAAACATTACAGGAGAAGATTAGGTGCTGTTTTGTTGGCAAAAGGGGGTTGTACAAAGTATTAACACCGGGGGTGCTAATAATTGTGGCAAGCATGATTTGATGTAAAAGAATTATTTCTTAATGTGGGATTTTTTTCCCACTGAATAAATGCACTTGAATTAAAAGTTGGATTTTCCTCTTTTTTTAATTGTGGTCCTATATTTTTTAGAAAATAACTGAATTTATTAGAAGCTAAAGAACACATCTTAACCAGGGGTGCCAATAATTATGGAGGGCGCTGAATCTTCAAAAAATAAAGCAGAATGCTTGTGACTAACTGGTCAAAGTTCAATAAATTGTTTAGCAAACTAACTACACTTCTTTAAAAGATTTCCATAATGTTATGATGCGTTTCCTTATCTTCAAAAAACGGTCATAGCCCATCGTTTTACGGATTTTTTTTTTGTCTGATTAATAAAATTTATGATAACTTATAATTAATGATGGTGAGGGCCTATATTTTGCCCCCTCTGAATTTTAAGACGTCTTTTTAAATAAACGAGAAGCAACGCACTAAATCTACCTAGGTTAAAATAATTGAAGGACTGATTACTAAAACCCCACAAGTCAAGTCTACTGTGACTTATGGGGTTTTAGCAATAGGTGTTTCAATCATTGCCAGCTGAAACATAGGCTTTTCATTGCTGCAATAATGATCCGGTCGTAGTATTTGTTTATTTGAATCCAAATGGCAAATACTTTTGGACAAGCAGTTTAGAGCACAAATGATCCGCTATACAAGCTGAATTACCGCATAAGTGAATGAAACAAATCTCACTGCTTAAGTTACCTCAGTAGGCCAAACCATTTATTGTCATTAAAAAAGACTGATTCATTAAAAATGCAAACTTTTAAATGAAAAAAAGAGCAATACTGCTAACTTCACAAAATGCATCAATTCCGTTCAGAGACTTACTAACGGACACACAGACGCAATATATCGAATAAGCCTGGGCAGGTTCCATGCCAACTGTGTTATGTATAAAACGGTGATATAAATATAATGTAGCCTATAAACCTATAAAACTACAGTATGAAAAGTCGAATTTGGGCTTTGAAATGAACATGTTTTTTTTTACCCATTTTGTAAATATCAAAGAATTTTCCTTGTGTATATATATATATATATATATATATATATATATATATATATACAGTGGCGCTCGAAAGTTTGTGAACCCTTTAAAATTTTCTATATTTCTGCATAAATATGACCTAAAACATCATCAGATTTTCACACAAGTCCTAAAAGTAGATAAAGAAAACCTAGTTAAACAAATGAGACAAAAATATTATACTTGGTAATTTATTTATTGAGGAAAATGATCCAATAATACATAACTGTGAGGGGCAAAAGTATGTGAACCTCTAGGATTAGTGATTCATTTGAAGGTGAAATTAGAGTCAGGTGTTTTCAGTCAATGGGATGACAATCAGGTGTGAGCGGGCACTCTGTTTTACTTAAAGATCAGGGATTTATCAAAGTCTGACCTTCACAACACACATTTGTGGAAGTGTATCATGGCACGAACGAAGGAGATTTCTGAGGACCTCAGAAAAAGCGTTGTTGATGCTCATCAGGCTGGAAAAGGTTACAAAACCATCTCTAAAGAGTTTGCACTCCACCAGTTCACAGTCAGACAGGTTGTATACAAATGGAGGAAATTCAAGACCATTGTTACCCTCCCCAGGAGTGGTCGACCAACAAAAATCACTCCAAGAGCAAGGCATGTATTAGTCGGTGAGGTCACAAAGGACCCCAGGGTAACTTCTAAGCAACTGACAGCCTCTCTCACACTGGCTAATGTTAATGTTCATGAGTCCACCATCAGCAGAACACTGAAGAACAATGGTGTGCATGGCAGGGTTGCAAGGACAAAGCCACTGCTCTCCTGAAAGAACATTGCTGCTTGTCTGCAGTTTGCTAAAGATCACGTGAACAAACCAGAGGGCTATTTGAAAAACGTTCTGTGGACAGATGAGACCAAAATAGAACTTTTTGGTTTAAATGAGAAGCGTTATGTTTGGAGAAAGGAAAACACTGCATTCCAGCATAAGAACCTTATCCCATCTGTGAAACATGGTGGTGGCAGTATCATGGTTTGGGCCTGTTTTGCTGCATCTAGGCCAGGACAGCTTGCCATCATTGATGGAACAATGAATTCTGAATTATACCAGCGAATTCCACAGGAAAATGTCTGGACATCTGTCCATGAACTGAATCTCAAGAGAAGGTGGGTCATGCAACAAGACAGCGACCCTAAGCACACAAGTTGTTCTACCTAAGAATGGTTAAAGAAGAATAAAGTTAATGTTTTGGAATGGCCAAGTCAAAGTCTTGACCTTAATCCAATCGAAATGTTGTGGAAGGACCTGAAGCGAGCAGGTCATGTGAGGAAACCCACTAACATCCCAGAGTTGAAGCTGTTCTGTATGGAGGAATGGGCTAAAATTCCTCCAAGCTGTTGTACAAGACTAACCAACAGTTACTGGAAATATTTAGATGCAGTTATTGCTGCACAAGGGGGTCGCACCAGTTACTGAAAGCAAAGGTTCACATACTTTTGCCACTCACAGATATGTAATATTGGATCATTTTCCTCAATAAATAAATGACCGAGTATAATATTTTTTTCATTTGTTTAACTGGGTTCTCTTTATCTACTTTCAGGACTTGTGTGAAAATCTGATGATGTTTTAGGTCATATTCATGCGGATATCTAGAAAATTCTAAAGGCTTCACAAACTTTCAAGCGCCACTGTATATATATATATGTGTGTGTGTGTGTGTGGGGGGGTGCCTACCCCAACCCCCCCCCCATGGCTGTTACAACAAACCATGATTTTTCCCCCATCAAACATGGTTGTTTGCTGGGAGAATCTTGGGTCCATGAGGGTACCAACAGGTCTTGTGCGGTGACTGGGATGCTGTTGAATGGATGATTCATCAGAAAAATAAACTTTCTGCCAGTTTTCCAGTATCAATCCTTTCTGCAAGCTGTGGGCCTTGGCAAATGCAATGCAGGTTATGTTTTTCTGTTTAATGCAGGCTTCTGTGTACTAACTCGGCCATGAAAACCACTTTGAGAGAGATTTTGACAAACTCTTCTTGTAGATACTGGGATTTTTGGTGCCATTTCCTCATGTAGCTTTGCTGTAGTTGACGAAGGGCCAGCCTTGTACAGTTGAAGCAACAAACGGTCCTTTCAAACAGTTGTCATACCGGGGTCTGTCTGACCTGCACTTGCCACGAACATCACCAGTTTCTTCAAATATTTTTCTAATCCCCTCCACTTGACATTTGGACACATTAAAGATGTCTGCCACCTCAGCAGCAGACTCAGTCTTCTGGCTCTTGATGAACAGCACTTTGGTCTGTGGTTGAATCTTTGGCATGTTGTCAGAGGTTTAGTCGCACCTCATATGAAAGTCTGGTGTGCTGGGATTATTTCTATACACATCTGGGAATGTGTTAATTACAGTATGTGTCATAGGTTAAACTCTAATCTGTGATTTATTGCATCACCTGAAGAGACGACAAGACTTCTGTCCCAGCAAAAACACGTTATGGGCTTTGCCAGGCTGTGAACATCAGAACCCTTTTTCACGGTTTCATTTTGCACCACATTATTAATGTGAAAGCCCTTGACATTAAAATGGACCATTTATTATAACAATTGATTGGTTAGAAATAAAGGTTTATGCTATTTTTAGTTACTATGTCTTTATGCAACAAGACCTTTGTCAGGTACTGTATTATGTCCTCAGTGAAGTGAATGCAGTCCAAACTTATATTTCCTTACAGGGCCACAAATATGATATTTTAGATACTAACGGAGGACAGTTTCTTTTAAAGCAAGTTAAAACTATGTGATATGCAGAAACAAAATCCACCAGGTCAGTATCCCAAAATCTGACCATGTTGCGTAATTCTAAAACCAGAATATATGAATGGCTCACCAAACATGCATTCGGTCTTCTTCACTTGTTTTCCAAAATAGCTAAACTTCGCTCTCATGGGGATAAGTAGACCAGGAAACAAAAAAAGTCATTTTGTATTATTATTAATTTTATTATTATTGTTCAATCTGCCTTAGTGCATGATTGGGATCATTCCTTCATTGCTGAAGAGCCAAGAGGCTCAGAGAAATTATGATTTTCAATACTGAGTCACATGCTACAAAGGCATGTTGAATGAAGGGAGGAGGGTGTATAAATATGAGCATCAGCACACCCGGTCATTTCTGTCAAACAGGTGCATCAAGCGCAACACAAGGAGACATTAATTTCAAGGCACACAGTGCCTGGCTTAAAGGAAAAACCTGGGATTCAAAATAAATTGAGAATAAGACAAGGAAATTTGGAAAATAACACAAGAAGATTTCAGGAGGTGCCTTCACTTCATCCCTGCAGGTATGCAAACTGGAAATTTTTAATCTCACTGATGGTGAGCCGAAAGTTTTCTTAAAATCACGAGGGCATCTGATCATTCTCAAAATAAGTAATTTCTCTTTGACAAATGGAAGTATCTGCTTTCCGCGAATGCGTTTCCAATTAGCTTGTAAAGTCATGAATAACTAGATATTTACTCAGGCTGAAAGTCAAAAGTCGCCATTGAATAAAACATTTTAGACCGATACAGTTCTGCTTCGCACACAGTTTGTGTTTCTCACTGCATAAAAAGGCAGAAATGGGGAATGGACAAATCATACAACAATCTATGACGAAAAAGCATCATAATGGAAAAGATTTTCCATCCTATTCTAGTTTCAGAAAATAGTTGGCTGCAATTAATGGTGGAGAACTTCAATCCTGATATTTTACAAAAATATCAATGTATCTTATCAATGTAGTGAGCACTTATTGCCAAGCAACTTTGCATACGATACCCAACGATGCCGCAATTTAGGCGTCGTGTGGATGTAAAACACTTGAGAAATTAGTGCCCAGTTATTTTCAAATCTGTGCGGCATTTTCGGAACTGATACTAAAAAATATATAAATAAATAAATAAAACATTTTGCGGCAACAATTTCAACCTTGTTTAGACTGACGTCGGATTCATCAAGACTGATCAAGTACCACCCTAGGTAAAGAGTTCAGCAGCATAATTCTCACCGCAAATCATGAGGTGATCATTGACCACTACACCAAATGTCTTTGCTTGCTGTAATGGGTGCCATTTGTGGAGATCACATTAAAGGTTTGCAGGGGTTGGCTGTTGCAGAAGATTTCAATTTTCTCTTTTGAATTGTGGAAAAAAATATCAGGTGGCACTGTGTAGTATATTTGGTTTGCAGAGTACTTACTTTCCTCTTTTTGTTGATATATTTTTATAGTCTGCAATGTTGTCCAAATTCTCTCACAGCGTATGGTAATGTGAAACCTTGAACTATTGAAATTGGCATCTCAAAATCATTCAGTTCGGCAAAATGACATTCTGATACAGTAGACATTCAGTATCAATGACAATATAGAACAAGACGGAAATTTGGATGTTGGGCTAATTTGCCTTATTTACCGACACATCAACTTTGTTTTGAGGCATGAGTTAAATGTTTTGGGTGAGTTATAATCGTTTACTGGTGACCAATATTGTTGTTCTGTTCCACATAACTGTACACCAGCAGCTTTGAAGATTTTAAAACTGTTTAAAGAAATGAGCAAAACCAATTGAAACAAACTGTAAAAGGCGAAATAGACTATCGTTCAAAAATACAAAAAAAATTAACTGCATCTTTTTCTTAAATTTTGGTGAAATACAAGCAGATTTGAATTGTGTAAATAACCTCAAAAGGCAAAATGCAAGATTGATAGCGATTCTACATACGTTGGATATAAATTGTGTAATGAATGTATGACCTCTGTGAATGAATTTCTATTTTTATTTTATTTTATTTTATACCGTGCCCATGCACTGAACAAATGGGAAAACTAAGGTACACTGCCCAAAGCAGGGGGAAACAGAAGTACACACTCCAAGAGTGGCTAAACTAGAAAAACGAAAGACCGACGGATAACACTGGGAGACTAAACAAGGGGCAGACAAGACGAGGGCGCAGCAAAGTACAAGACTCGGGAATCATACAAAGGAAATACTCGGAAGGCACCAGGAGCTGAGATTTCACCATGCAGAACAGAGTCTAACAAAGTTCCATCTGATGATATCTCTGCCACATATATAGTCAAGAGAGGAGGCAGGGACTCGGAAAGCAATCTTGCCTGAACAGAAACACATGGGATTAATAAACAATTACAGAAGAACCGGGTTAACAATAATGACTCGAGACAAGTCGCTGAGACCATCAATCAAGCTAATTACTATTAAGGTCATCTAAATGTGGTGAGTAAAAAGCACCACTAGAGAAGCGAAGGAAAGCACAGCTTAAAACGCAGTTAATAAGGAAAGCTTAGACAGGAATACTAAAGCTCGAATCAAATGCACTCGCTAATGAGTTAATTAAGGTTAATACTACGTGACGAAATATTTACAATCACCCTCAGATAAGTGCTGGTTAGTACGGGTGAGTAATTATCCTATCCAGTGGCATGCACAGACATTATGGGGGGCAAGTGCTCAGGGGGGAGGGGGAGGGCACTTTTTTGCACTCGTGGAACATGTTATTATAGTGTGAGATTAAAAAAATAAAATATACATTACACGCACATGTTCAATGCAATTCATGACTACTGTCATTCATTACAAGAAGGAACTTGGGTAGCCTTTATGGGGATATTTCTCTCAGGCAATGGGGAACTGCCTGATTCTTCTTTATGTGTTCATTTATGTTGCCTAACAAAACCTACACAAAAGAAAACGTTCAGCTTAACAGATAGATTTACAAAGTCGACCGACATTATTTGTGGTGGTCGTTCTCACGTTATCTATCATTGATTTGGGATATAGCATTAAACTAGCTAATCAGGTGACCAGTCGGCTAAAAAATGCTCAGTTGTTTGGTGCTGTATGAGCAGTGGCGTACCGTCAGATGCCAGGAAGGCCTTCAGTATCATCACCCTTTCCCAGATAATTGCTCTTAAACTGTTTGCGATCAGGTTTGATTGATTAACAATCACAGTTAATTAACAGAATAGCTACCACCAATGCGTGACACGTAATGATTAAGAAATGCTAATTACAAAGCGATTGCCTGTTGGCTATGTTGATATAATTGATGTGAATCTGCAAAGAATGACAATCTGCAAAAAATCCGAAACTTTCGCAGACTTATACTTTCGCAATTATTTTCGTCTTCACTCAGCTGTGCTTCTTACCTAAAAACACACTTTAGCTGTCACATTCAGAGTATATAGAACGAGTTCTCATGGCTAATTGCTCAATGAACGTCGCAAATTAATTTACGCAAATTCGGAAATTATAAAGACGTAGGCTATTGATATTTTTTCCGTAGCCATTGGTGTGCAGAAGTAAGTTAAACGCCGTATAATTTCGTACTGCAATGTATAACAAGGCTTTCAAAAACAAGTTAGATTCTCGTCGGTTCCTCCAATCAGTCTGAGCAACGGTTGCTAATCGGGGAGGTAAACTGCGAGAGGTGTCTGTCATTAAGAAGTGAAAGGTGAGGTTATTGCAGGCCCTGTGTTTCTGCCAACGGACCATCACTGTGTATGAGACATGCTACTGCACAACAAAATGATAACAGGTTGGGCTGTACGATTTCACTTGATCTGTGTGTTACCGGGATGGCGGGGCACAAGACTGTGGCTTCCAGTCGCTCAGCTGATATGCTCCTGCAGCGCATCCACAGAGATATAAGAAAACTAGAGTGGACAATCCTGTCACTTCCGAGGCGGCTATTCTGCCGCCAGCGCTTTGGTCCAGCCCACGCGGCGTCCACTCTAGTTTTCTTATATCCATATGCACTGCGCGCGTGTTCACGTGACAAAGGAAGAGAGGTCGGAAGCTCGTGAGGAGGTGGCCCATTTCGGGGCATTTTTTTCAGTAGTTTTTAATCAGACAGCTTCTCTAAAAGATCATTTCAACATTGGCCCCACTATAGTGTTAATAGTAATAATAACAATAATTAAAAAAAAAAAAAAAAACGAAGTTTCAAAAGGGCACTTTCATTCATAAAGGGCAAAGAGGCAAGTGCTGTAGCACCACCTAGCGTCTATCTGTGCACGCCTATGATCCTATCAGAGAACGCATTCACTCAGAGTTTAGCGAGACCCAGAATTAAACACAGGTGGAAGCAATGAATGAAATACCAGAGCCGAAACCCAAAGAGGAAACGTGATTGCACAATGAGACGCATGCTGAAGGCTGTCACGCGACATCACTGGAGTTTGGCAGAGAGGGAATCGATCAACAGACAGCAGAAATGAAAGCTGACAAATAAAAGGAAAGTATGGCACAAGACACCACACGAGGCAGAATCATAACAGTACCCCCCCCCCAGGAAGCGCCACCAGGCACTTAAACGTAACACAAGAACTAAAAATACAAGAAACACCAAAAAACTAAATACGAAACCCCACAAGACTAAAACAGGTTGACTATGGTGAGGATGGTGGTATTACCTTGGGAGGGAGGTAGGTTGGTGACGAAATCTAGGGCAAAATGAGCAAAACCCAGGTATCCTTGGGAGCCTTGCGGTCCTTAGGCTGGGACTATTACAGGACGGACTGCACCTTGGCAGGATCCATTTTCAGGGACCCGGGAGAGATGATGTAGCCCAGAAATGTTGTGGAGCAGGTGTTGAACTTGCAATTTTCGGCCTTCACAGAAAGGCGGTTCTCCAACAAGCATTTCAGCACTTGGCGCACATGCCAAATGTGATCCTCCCAGGTGCGAGAAAAGATAAGGATGTCGTCCAGGTAGACATAAATGGACAGACCAATCATGTCGCCCAGGACAAAGTTTACCAGCTGCTGGAACACAGCGGGCGCGTTGGTAAGGCCAAAGGGAACCGCCAGGTATTCCTATTGACTACTGGGGGGTGTTGAATGCGGTCTTCCATTCATCCCCCTCCCGTATCCGCACCAGGTGGTAGGAATTCTGCAAATCCAGCTTGGTAAACACCTGGGCCCCCTGGAAAATTTTGAAGGCAGACGACATGAGAGGCAGGGAATAATGGTTCCAGACCGTTATCTTGTTCAGCCCTCTATAGTCGATGCAGGGCCGGAGCGACAGATCCTTCTTTGCCATAAAGAAGAACCTGGCTCCGGCTGGGGACGTGGAGGGCTGAATTATCCCAGCCGCGAGACACTCCTGGAGGTACTTCTCCATGGTGACTTTCTCAAGCTGAGACAGGGAGAAGACCCACGCCCAGGGCGGCACTGCTCCTGGCAGGATGTCAATCTGGCAATCATAGGGCCGGTAAGGTGGCAGAGACACCGCCCTAGACTTGCTGAATACCGCACCCAGGTCATGATATTCAGCAGGGACTCGGGAGAGATCAGACGATGGCTCGGAAGAAACCTGAGACCCAGGCACAGGCAGTGGGCAGAACAGGAGGACTTCCACTCACAAACCTCGTGGGTGGACCAGTCCAAGACCGGGCCATGCTCGCGGAGCCGGGGTGTCCCAGAACCACCGGGGATCTAGGAGACTGGATGATCAAGAAGGAGATGGTCTCACAGTGGTTGCCTGAGACCAGAAGCTGGACTGGAGCCATTTGATGTTGAAACTGAGCTAGTCTTTGGCCCCCGAAGCCAAAGACGGTCAAAGGCCGCGCCAGTGGGGAGAGTAGAATACCTCAGGAGGCAGCGGCTTTGGCGTCCAGAAAATTCCCCTCTGCTCCTGAATCCACCTAAGTGGAGGTACGGCGGCTCTAGTTGCCCCAGGAGAGGGTTACTGGAATGCAGCTGGAGGAGGCTTCAGTGCGGGAGATGCCCACTAATGCTTCTCCGGTCACTAGTGGACGTTGGATCTCCTCCGAGCAGTTGGCAACGAAATACCCCTGCTGACCACAGTAGAGGCAGGCCCTGGATCGCATGCGGTGATCCCTCACTTCCTTAGTGAGGCAGCTGCGCCCCAGCTGCATAGGCTCTGGCTCGGGTTGGAGGACTTGGGTGGACATGCAACTGGGAATTGGTGACGAAGGCCGGATGACAGGAGCGTTGGAGGGGTTGGAGGGAGCTAGCCAACATCGCCCCAAGCGAGTGGCAGTCTTCTCCAGGCGACAGTTGGAGGGAGCTGGCCGACGTCGCCCCAAACAAGTGGCAGTATCCTCCAGGCTGTTGTCAATCTGGATGGCATGATCCGCCACAGCCTCTGGAGTCTTGAGTAGGTCGTGGAACAGCTAGGGTCTGGAACTCGATGCCTTATTCTGCCACCGAGCGGCTTCCCTGCCGGATGCGGATCAGCTCCCGTCCGGCAGCAGTACCATGCCTGGTGCGATTGAACAGCCACTCCATCTCGGATGACAGGGCCGAGAAGAAGGAAACACAAGGTAGGCAGGCTGACCAGGCCGCAGTACCCCACTGGAGAGCTGGACCCGTCAGGTGGGAGATGACGAAGGCCACCTTGGCAGGCTCCATGGCGTAGGCTCTGGGCTGTAGGGCGAAGAGCATCTCGCAGGTGGTCAGAAACGACCTGCAGGACCCAAAGTTGGCGTTGTAGCACTCGAGAGGCGGTAGCTGAAGCTCTGGACTAAGACCAGGAGGTGGCAATGCAGCAGCTCCAGCGGGAGGGTAAAGCTGCCCCATGCTCCCAGTAGCGGTGGTCTGCTGCGCTGCCAGGGCAGTAGCCAGGTTTTGGATCTGTTGCCGTTGGCGCTGGAGCTCGGCATCGCGGAAATCCATCCTGCTGGTGTTCAGGAGATGGAACTTCTGTTAAGAAGAGGTCAGGGGAACACCAGATGCAGGAATTGAAGCGTTTACTGAAACACTAAACACTAGGAGAAAATTGGCAGACACACCAGAAATAAAACTCCGTGCACATGCACTGAACAAATGGGAAAACTAAGGTACACTTCCCAAGGCGGGGGGTAACAGAAGTACACACTCCGAGAGTGGTTAAACTAGAAAAACAAAAACTGGACCTAACTAGACTGATGGATAACACTGGGAGACTAGACAAGGGGCAGGCAAGATGAGGGCGCAGCAAAATACAAGACTCGGAAATCATAAAAACGGAAATACTCGGAAGACACAAGGAGCTGAGATTTCACCATGCAGAGCAGAGTCTAACAAAGTTCCATCTGATGATCCCGCCCATCCCTGCCACAAATATAGTCAAGAGAGGAGGCGGGAACAGAAACACATGGGATTAATAAACAATGACACAAGTCTCGGGATTACCATTATGACTCGAGACAAGACGCTGAGACCATCAATCAAACTAGACAGTTTAGATTAAGGTAATCTAAATGTGGTGAGTAAAAAGCAGCATGAGAGAAGCGAAGGAAAGCACAGCTTAAAACGCGGGTAATCAGGGAAAGCTTAGGCAGGAATATTAAAGCTAGAGTCACACGCACTCGCTAATGAATTCAATAAGGTCACGTAATACGTGACAAAATATTAACAATCACCCTCAAATAAGTGCTGGTTATACGGTTAGTAATTATCCTATCAGAGAACGCATTCACTCAGAGTTTAGAGAGACCCAGAATTAAACACAGGTGGAAGCAATGATGAAATACCAGAGCCGAAACCGAAAGAGGAAACGTGATTGGACAATGAGACGCAGGCGTGCTGAAGGCTGTCACATGACATCACTGGAGTTTGGCAGAGAGGGAATTGATCAACAGGCGGCAGAAATGAAAGCTGAAAAATAAATGATAGTTAGGGACAAGCACATATAAGCACAAGACAACACACAAGGCAGAATCATAACATCTTTAGCTAAATCCAAATCTAAATCTGATCAAAAGTGTCCATAATTTTGGAGTTAATATTGTCATTATTTTGCTAAATAAATATGTAACCTAATAATTTTCCTATCCTAATAAAGGCTAGAAAATCCCAGACCCAGAGTTGTGCAAATTTGGACTCAATTGGACCAAAATATGAAGAAGCAAACCTCCAGATTGTTCTTGTAGATGTCTTGAATCCGTTATTAGCCTAAAGGTAGCCACTTTGGTCAACCTAAGATTGAGATTATTTTTGTTAAACAGTAAGCATTTAAATTTCATGTTTATAAAAACTTTTGCCCGGATGTGTCCAGTGGGCTCAAAAATCACTGGCACCCCTGACTGCCAATGCAGGACAAAAACAAAAAACAATGTAATTTTGGGGAAACCAACACGTGTGAAATACTTTATTAATGTTTTGATGGAAACAACCAAAATCATGATAAATTAATTTCAACAAAATCAAGCTTTCATAATTATTGACACCCTTCATTTGGTACTTGGTATAACCACCTATGGCAAGGAGAACAGCATGGAGTCTTTTCTTGTAATTTTAAATAAGGTTAATGCACCCATTTGGTGGGATTTTGGACCATTCTTTGGTGCAGATCCTTTCAAGATCCTTCAAATTCTTGGGTTTGCGTTTATCAACTGCCCTCTTAAACTTAGCCCACAGGTTTTCAGTTGGACTGAAGTCTTGTGACTGAGATGGCAATAGCAGAACATTGATTTTGTTGTCAAAGAATAATTTCTGAATCTATCTTGAGGTATGCTTTGGGTAATTGTCAAGTTGAAAAGTCCGGCCAAACAGAAGAAACAAAAAAGTATCGCACGCAGTCCTCTACGCTTGCAGCACTTTATTAAATACATTCAACGTTTCAGTCGTAGATCTTCGTCAGGTAGTAAGAAAGTACAACATAGTTTTTTTCTTACTACCTGACGAAGGTGTACAACCGAAACACTTCGTGTATTTAATGAAGTATTGCAAGCGTAGAAGACTGTGAGTAGGACTTATTTGTTTCCTCAATTTGGCCGACCTTGAGTCCTCTCTTACGCACCTCTCCACTCACAGGTGTGCATTAGTTTCTTTTTCAAGTTGAAAAGTCCACCTATGTCCACCTCAGTCCCAGCCCTCTAGAGGAGGCAATCAAATTGTCAGCCAAAATATACCGATACTTAGTGGAATTCATTATGCTTTTCATCTTAACTCGTGCCCCTGGACCTCTTGAATTGAAACAGCCACAGAATATGACTGACCTGCCATCATATTTCGCTGTGGGTATGAGGTGCCTCTCCTTGAATGCATCTCTGTTTCGATGCCTAACGTGCCAATGCTGCATGTGACCAAATTGTGCAATTTTGGTGTTATCTCACCGAAGCAACTTGTTCCAGTCATCATTTAAATGTCTGGCAAACTCCAAGCGCTTGCTTCTGTGTTTTCTGGTCAGAAAAGGCTTTCTTCTGGCAACCCTTCCAAAGAGCCTGTGGTTGTGGAGGTGGTGCATGATGGTCCTTTTTGAAACCTGGTGACCCCAAGATGCCAACAAGGCCTCCAGTTCCTTCACAGTGATTCTCAGAGACTTTGTTGCGCACCATCCTCCTCAGTATCCTGGGGGGAGAAATACAGTTGTGTCCTCTACCCTTGAGATTTTTAACGGTTCCCTATCTTAAGAATTTTTAAATAATTACCCTGACAGTGCTTAGTGGCATATTCAGTCATTTGTGATTCTTCTTGTAGCTATTACCAGATTTATGAAGATCCATGACCATCCGCCTCTTTCCCCTGGCTGTTGTTTTTTTTCCTTCATGGTGCCTGGATGAGAAAGGGATATTGCATGTGTGTTACCTCATTTTTATTCCCCAGTGAAACAGGAAGCGATGTAATGGCTCAAAATAGTTCCTTCGATAAAACTTAAATAAGTGGGTTTTTATCCCTGGTTTAATTTTGGTAATGTTATTAACAATAATAACATTAATAACATTAACATAATAACAATCATGTCATTATTTGTGCAATACTGATTTGGAGGAAATTGATTTTTAAATTAAATTATTTAAAGTAAACAATTATGGTTGGTTCTATTGGAACATTAATATCATACATTATTTCTCACGTGTTGGTATTTAGAGTTTTTCTATATTTTCTTATAATTTATAATTACTTTTCTATATTATAATATAGAAAATATTATATATATAATATATATAATATAATTATAATATATTTTCTTATATATTATAATTACTTATAATAATTATAAGTATCATTTGTGCATTTCCAGTCAGGAGTGCCAGAATTTTGGCGCCAACTGTAATATATAGTTAAAATATATATAGAAAAATATTTTAAACTTTTTCTCCCATTGAAAATGAATAGAGGAATGATCACATATTGGAATTCTCAGCTCCTCTTGTGATGTAACTTCTCCTCTTACAGACATCTGGCACTGATTGACAGACTGACTGACAAACTTGAGTGAACTAGTCTTAGACTAGAACCTGTCAAGCCCTTCGTAATCACCTTATACACATGCAACTGCTTTGTTAACCAGAGTTAACAGCTAGAAGCACAATGGGTATAACTATAAACACTAATTGAAGCACTGATTTCTAAAACCCCACAAGTCAAGTCAAGTCAAGCGTGACTTATGGGGTTTTAGTAATAGGTGCTTCAATTGTATCAATATTTTACTATTTCCTCCACTCTGCTTTCTTACTGCTACTTTCCTACTTTTTCTTCTTCCTACTACTGCTTTTGTACTACAACAAGCATACTGATTACTTTTTTTTTTACAGCATTACATATACTTTTCAACATTTCCTCTTCTAGACTCTTCTCCTCTGCCTTGCTTTCATTGTTCCTCTGTGCTGATCCCTTTGAGATTAAAATTTTCAGCCTTTCCACTTCCTATCCGGGGTCTTGTCCTGTCATTCTTTTTTCCTGTCATCTACGCCTTGATTTTTATCCATGCCCGACGAGGCAGCGTGGGTGTACAGTTTAGCACCGTCTGTCTGTCTTTGTGTGTGTGTGTGTGTGTGTGTGCGTGTGTGTCTGTCCGCGTGACAGCTCGGCCACCACTGAAGCTAGGGTGACCAAGCTTTGTGGGGTATATGATCCTAGGGTACCCTGTCCAAATTTGCATTTAGAGGTTGAAAGGTCAAAGGTCAAGTTCAACAAGAGGCGTGGGTTAGCATCTCTATAGAGTGCGCATCATCTAGTTTAAATTTCATTTATTTGCTCATAAAGGTCTTTTCCTTCTTCTCAGTTCCACTGTTTCCTCTTCCTCCGTCCTGCTCACTTTATGTTTCTATCCCTCAACTATTTCCTAAGACTGGCTTATAACGTAAAAATTTTTTTTGACTATTATATAGCGCTGCAGTATCTCAAATTCTATTCTTGTCTTCTATGGACCCATGTCAAATGTACTTGTTTGTCTCTTTGTTTGCTTGTACAGATATTATCTCTCAAATTTCTCAGTCAATTTAAGGAATATTTTTTGGAAGTGTGGGCCATGGGTTAAGGCACAATTGATCTATCTATCTACAGTAGTGTGCAGTGATGATTATACAGCGCTACTTTTGTCTCGTATATTTCTCTGTAATTTCTGGTGAAAATGTATTGAAAAATACTATTGTAGGCAATGAGAACAAAAAAAAATTTCCACAAGAATATTATGGTAAAAATATGGGTAAACAAAAACTCTGAAAAAATCCATTTTTATAACAATTGAAAAGGTGTTTTTTTTAACTCTTGTATAGCCTGAATGCATCTTTGAAGACTCATTCCATGATTATTGATGCTAAAAAATTTGTTTAAAACAGTTTTAGACAACATTATTCAGCAAAATTACCTCTGATGGTTAGTTGTTCCAGTATATAAGGTGACTAACTTTGAGCAGTGTCACAGAGTGAAACATGATGGTACAATGGAAGTTCTCTGAGATTGTTTGTAGCCACATTATGGGCTTACATGAGGCAGAAGACATTAAATGCTGCCATGGCACTGTAAGAAACACCATTAAGCATTTCAAAGAGACTAGGTCGCGGAAAACTAGTTGCAACAGAGGTGCAAAATAGAAGTGGCGATGATGTTTGTTATCTAGTTTGTATGTATGAAATGTAAAAAAAAAAATTTCGAATTGGTGGTTGACAGCACATCAACTCCGTCATGATATTAATAGCTCCAGAAGTGAAGAAGAGATGAAAGTATCAAGATCTACTATTTCCGGACACCTGTGTGAAAACGGTCTGATTGGTCGTGTTGCAGCCGAGAGCTGGCAACATCAGAAAAGAAGTGAATTTGCCAAGAAACTCAAGGATTTGACACCAGTGGACTGGAAACAAGTCCTTTGGACCGATGAATCAAAATGAGAAATTTTCTCACCCAAACGCACAACTTATGTGTGCTATAGAGTCTGACAATGCTAAAAAATTACTGTATAACCCCCTCAGTAAAACGTGGAGGTGGTAATATTATGGTTTGGGGTTAAGCCTGCTCGAAATGAGCCGGTTATCTCATAAAAATCAACAGAATCATGGATCAAAAGAAGTATCACAGCATTCTTCTGAGGCATGCATTGCCATCAGGAAATGGACTGATTGGTAGGGGACTTATATATATCAATATAATGACCCTAAAAACAAGTGCGAGAATTATCTCTTATTGGAAGGAACATGTGGTGACAAAAAAGTTATGACTTGGCCTGCTGAAAGTCCAGACCTTAATCAAATTGAGCAAATCTATTTCCACATCCAAAGTGTCCCTACGCAATGAACTTCAAACCACATGGCATGGTTTGGCAAGTGAGAAAAAAAAAAATAGGTGGAAACCATGCCTGAAAGATTAAATGCTGCAATCAAAGCAAAGGTGGCTACACTATATATTGACTTCACTCAAAAAGACATTATTATTATTATTGTTGTTTTACTATATATCGTCATCTGTTAACTTATTTTTGTCTGTATGATCCAGTATCACATGAAATAGATCTGATTTATCTTTTTTGTTTAGTGAATAATCATCACTGCACACTACTTTATCTATCTATCTGTCTGTCTGGTCTGTACTGTCACCCGCTATTTCCATACTAAGCAGATCAAAATTAAGGTTTGTTAACAAAATTCTTCTTCTTACTACAATTATTATTATTATTATTATTATTATTACTTAATTTAATGTGTATTTCAGGATTTGAAGAGCAAGTGAACAGAAAAATGAAGTTGAAAGCGGCATTACTGTGTCTGATCGGTATGTATTTTGATTACATAATATGACATCCATTGAGAAACTGCCATCACAGTGAAAACAAAAACAATTTGTAATTCCAAAATTAATCTGCACAGAAAAAATTTTTCTCACTGTAATACTCCAATTCAACATTCAGTGTAAAGTTATTATTTAAACCACTTCCTGACATGCAAAAGTCAGCGGTGCAATCCTTTTACATTTTTAGCCTGGTTGCTTATTTAATTATTTAGCCTTCTTTTACTCTACATTAGACAACCTATAATTCCTCCCTCATTCATTTATGGATTTGTAAAAAACGGCATTTGATTATTTACCCAACATTTAATACTGCACGCTTTTTCTCGTGTCTGAATGGTTCTCTTGCCATGAAATGTTACTGTGCTTCTTTAGTGCCTGATATTTTCCTTACTTGATATTCAATATTTCCATTATTTTATGTACATTTTATGGTGAGATATAAATTCATACTATTTAGAAACACTAAATAATGGAGGATGAACAAAATCTGTGAGCACGTATTCAGCCGCATGATTGCTGCAAGAGGACTGAGCTGATTAAAGAAGAATCAACACCAATGAGTTTTTCTTCATATTGTGGGTTCAGACTTAGACGTTCCCCCTTTTTTTGCCCTTTTATGCCTCTGTAAAGGGTATTTGTCTCAGTTTACAGTAAAAAGTGCTAAGCAAATAAAAATTAACAGACAAAGTGAAAACATATTTAATGATCAAAGTGAATTTGTTTTGAACTTCAGCTCTCAACTTGAGTGTCACACCAGCTACACCAGACGCCTTGACAACTCAACCTCCAACCACTTCAGAAAGTACAATCTTGACTACAGGTAAATGATTTAATAAAAGCACCTCTATCAAGCACTATGATGAGTTCTGTCTTCAGTATAGGAGTATTCAACCATTGTGTCAGATACTGCATTTGAAAAGGCACACTACATAGGACATTTAGTGCTACTACAACTGCTTATGCTCATGCTGGCTTCTGGGGTGTGAAATACAGGCCATAATTTAACTTAGATTCTTGAGTCGACAGATCAATACTTTGATACACTGTATATTTTGCAACTTTGTTTTGGCAGTGATTTTGCAGAGAATAAGCTCTATATGTTCATCCAATATCTCATTTTAAAAATGTAGACATTAATACAGATTTGGTTCCCCATGTTGTGAGAACTTTGCCAAGGATTTGCTTTCAGCAGTGGGTCTAAATGGTGTTTAACCTGATTGCCTTAGGTCATGGAACAAATTGAATGCTAATTTACAACATTAAGTGGGGCATAAAACTGTGATCATTTAATCTGTGTAAAATTTAATCTGTGGGACCACTAAATATTACTGGGAGCATTTGTGTGCCTGCAAATAATTGTTCAGGTGCAACCTTTTCTTCCCCTTCAAACGTCCCTTTTTCGGTATTTTCGCAAGTCAGCATGCACCTTTATTTATTTATTTATTTATTTGTACAGGGACAAAGTTAATCGATTTATCATAATAGCCTAACATGTTACTGGAATGGGATGATGCTAATGGATGACTGATGTCACATAATTTTTACTTTTGTTGAGTTTAATTGCCGTATCAAAGCGCATCTTTCCCATCTATGATCTTTCTTGTCTACATGAGAGTTGAGGAGGCGTGGAACTAGTAATAGCTGTCAATTTCCCGTCATACAGGTGACACTGTTGGGTCTCCACAAGAGTTATGGGAAGTGAGGTCCAAAAGCGCACTTGCAATTATAGCTTACAGCCAAAGATGTTAAAATAAACAAACCAAATCAAATCTTACGGATTACCACTTTAAGTTTTTAGTTTTCTTCATTCATCCCAGTTGGAGCAACATGCAGTATCATCCTGTTATCCATTGTGTCATAGCAAAGAGGGACTAAATGAAGACAACAAGTAGGCCAAGGTACTGGTATGAGCACTTCAGAATGAAGTTGTTCCGATATTTATACACAAAGCATAGGCTACATATAAATTCATATATGTGTATAACAGATATAATCTGTTACACATCCATTTTGCCGGCAACTTTGGCAGAGTTTCTCGGCGAATTCTTCCCCTACGGAAGTTGTAGAGGAAGTTGTAGTTGTAGAGGAATTTGACCTCTCCAAAGAAAAATGTAAGGCTTTTTCAGATCGGTCTGAAAATTTCATGATGATGCACGCCATAGTTTAGTAGCAGTTTTGATTTGAAAATGCCTGTGGCTAAAAAAATGTAGCGTGACCCAAAAACTGCAATAATAAAAATCAAAAGTCAAAATATATATTACTGAAATACAAGTGACAGAATCTGAAAGATAATGAACACATTGTTTTTATATCCATCAAATAGTCATTGAATGAAGGAAAACATTTGGGTTTCGCGTGGGTTTCCTCCGTGTACTCCAGTTTTCCCCACCCACAAAAACATGCAATATAGGAACACTCCTGTATGGCTGTGTGCGAATGTTTGGTGGTGGTCAGAGGGGCGTTGTTGCATACTGGCAGCCACGCTTCTGCCAGCCTACCCCAGGGCAGCTGTGGCTACAAATAAATGTAGTTTACCACCATCAGAGCTTGAATTAATAATGTATCCATTGTGAAGCGTTTGAGTGCCCAGAAAAGCACTATATAAAACTGATGCATTATTATAAGCATATATTATTCATACTCCCTCCTTAAGGAACTGCTGTATGTTGATGTATGTTGTCAGCAAACAGGAATGTATGGCTTCGTCCTTATCAGCTCCAGCCAAGAGGCCCTCTCTGTCAGGCCTTAGGGTCCCGTTGGCTCACAAGGCATTCTCTCTCTCTGTGCTCCACAAGCTCGCCCTCTCTCTCTCTCTCTCCTGGGAACCTCCATGACAACCCTAAAGTGCACCTAATTTTTCTGTACTTTATTTGAATAAGATTTGTATCATTATGTTATGGCCCCAATTTGTTATGACCTGTCAGACAGCTAGGGATTACAGATAAAATTTTAACAAAACTTTACCAGATTTAATTAAACAAACAAAAACTGACCAAGATTGATATAAACAAAACTGAGATATTTACAGTCCCTTTGGTGGTGTTGCTTTGCGATGATCTGGGTGAGGAAAATGATCCAACACAGGCAAAAACACAAAAAACACAAAAAGCTTCACTGGTCTTGAAAAGAGTGACAGGCCTGGTCAAATGTATCCTTCCCCTCGCAATACTTCTCCTTGCCTACTACTCTACTCCCTCAATTTTTCTCCTTATATACTCTTTTTTAGCCCCCTCCCACCTTTTAGACTTTTCTCTGGGACTTTCCCCTCTCAGACATGCCCAGGACATTCCCAAACCTAGCTCCAGACTGGGCTTAACAAATAAAAGGTCAATACTGCCATCTAGTGGCATTTTTTCACATTACAATTATAATTGACAAGATGCAATTTCAACAAAAGACATAGAACTGAAAGTAAAAATACCTTGCAAGGATTTCTTTTCCCATAGTTTTCAATAGCATAATGGTAAATTGCAATCATTTCTTGAAAAATATAACATTAAGACCTTAGAACCTTTTTGAGGTTACCATATTCCTGAATGAGTTAACAACTACATTTCCGAGGGACTTTTCTATGTTTTACCTCAGTATCACCACAGTGTTACTTATTCAATGGAATGAGTCAGAAAGATCCTATCAGTAGTTTTTTCCATCAGCAATCCAAATTTTTAATAAATAGTCATATTTAGTCATTGCATATGTATGTTTCTCTGTTTTTATGCCCCCGCCCTCCAAAGAGGACAGGGGTCTTTATGTCGACACCATGTCCTTCCGTCGTCCGTTAACTTTTAGTTTCCGTGGGATAACTATAGAATCCCTTGTCGGATTGATGCCATTTCTTAATGGCGTATTGATAGTGGCTAGAGGAAGGTTCCTTTCGAAAACCAGCATCGTGCGATATCTAATATGGCCGCCACGGCGGCCATCTCAATATGCCTTGATCAACATACAGGCGGGGGCATATGCCACGCTCTGCGTTGCTCTTGTTCTTTATGATTTTCTATTGTTCTTGTCACTTATTCTTTCTACTTTTATCATTATTTTCCTTCTTTAAAAATATTTCTTCAAATTGTCTTTATTAATCATGTAGTACTCTAATAGTAGGCACAGTTTATATTCCCTACCGACCACCTTTAAAATCCACTCATCCCTCGTTTCAGAAGTAATGCAACTGTCCATAAAATTAGGAACACATGTCTTCTAGATTTTTCAATTCTGTTCCAGGTGACCATTCAAGAGGGGCATATATTTGTTTAATTGATAAATCGGGACAATGTTATTACACCCTAGCAAATTTTATTACTTTAGACCAAATATTTAATACCACGATTGCCTTTGTGTTACTTTTAGACTATTTTTCCAGTCTAGCGACTACTCCAATGCCAAACAAATACAATTAACAAAAATAATGATCACACCATTTTGCGAATCAACTTTTTCCCTATAAAATTTCGCACCCATTAAAAAGGCTAAATTCTTTCTATATTTACCATCCAAATTAATTCCACTTTCTTTAACCAGCTAATGATCTTCCTAGTGAAAATCATCAGTCTTGCTTCTTTGAGAGACAATGTGAAACAATACAGCTTAAATCACCATATTCATTTTATTCCTAACTTCAGCTTCAAGACATGGAGAAGAAAATCTCACTTGCTATTTTACTTGCTGGCTCCTTCACTCTCTCTCGACTGGGCGACTCATTTGACCCTTCCCTCAAC
Source organism: Gymnothorax reevesii (assembly GCA_029721435.1). Classification (NCBI taxonomy): domain Eukaryota; kingdom Metazoa; phylum Chordata; class Actinopteri; order Anguilliformes; family Muraenidae; genus Gymnothorax; species Gymnothorax reevesii. The sequence goes on along the minus strand of CM056574.1, from coordinate 20,661,375 downwards.
AGAACGTTTTTTTTTTCCTTCCCATACCTAGATATTTTTCTGTCCCAAATATCCACTGCTGTCCCTTGATTTTTTTTCCCTGTTACCAGAGCTTGTTCTTTTAATCACTCGATCTACAATTCACCACAAACTAATTTTCCAGCCTTTAGTAAAACAGCCAATATTCTGCTTTACCTTCTGTTTTTTAGATAAACTACTTTTTTTCCAATGCGCAGCACATCCCACAGGCAGGAATCATACCTGCAACTCCCTTTTCTCCAAGATATTCCAGATATGTGTGCAAACTGATAACATCACACTTCCCCTCAAACTAATTTTTTATAAAATGTTTCCATATTTTCTCCACCCATTCAGCAAAAAGCCTTGCTAAATTTCTATTTATACATAAATGTACACGCAACCACTTATGTACTTCACCAAATTTCAGAGGCTTTTTCTGCTCTTAACATTGCATATCTCTCTCCTGATCTTTTACTCTGGGTAGATCTTTGCTGCACCTGGCAGCAGCTATAAATCTTGTCAGTTGTAAACCACCCCAATCTTGACCATTCTATTGGTCCCACAAAATAAAGATTCCTCATTTACAATCACTACTCCATATTAACACAAACTACGCAAATTATATAGCATATGAGTTGATAACATTAAAAGCATTATTTACATAGCGCTGTATTATTTACAGTTTCAAACCGGTTCCAGTTGAATAAGGTTTATCCCATACTTTAGGGTCACATTCAAATTTTATTGCACAAGTACAAATTATGATAAAATTTCAGTCAGGTCCAACCAAATATTTTGCTTATTCTATTCCTATATTTTGAAACCCAATTAATTCAATCTTGCAAAGATAGAACTAATAAAAGCCAGCCATCCAGTAGTTTACAGACACTCACAAAGTTCACATTGATTTCCCCACACACAATCTGAGCTCAGAATACATACACTCCCCTGCACACACACACACACATACACGCCAGTACACCTTCCTTTCTCACATTCATTCCCGTTGGAAAAGAGGGTCGTGCATACAGTGGGTACAGAAAGTATTCAGACCCTCTTAAATTTTTCACTCTTTGTTATATTGCAGCCGTTCGTTCTTTCCTCATTAATGTAAAAACAGCAGCCAATATTTACAGAAAAACACAGAATTGTTGACATTTTTGCAAATTTATTAAAAAGAAAAACTTAAATATCACATGGTCATAAGTATTCAGACCCTTTGCTGTGACATTCATATATTTAACTCAGGTGCTGTCCATTTCTTCTGATCATCCTTGAGATGGTTCTAAACCTTCATTGGAGTCCAGCTGTGTTTGATTATACTGATTGGACTTGATTAGGAAAGCCACACACCTGTCTATATAAGACCTTACAGCTCACAGTGCATGTTAGAGTAAATGAGAATCACGGGGTCAAAGGAACTACCTGAAGAGCTCAGAGACAGAATTGTGGCAAGGCACAGATCTGGCCACAGTTACAAAAAAAATTCTGCTGCACTTAAGGTTCCTAAGAGCGCAGTGGCCTCCATAATCCTTAAATGGAAGACGTTTGGGATGACCAGAACCCTTCCTAGAGCTGGTCATACGGCCAAACTGAGCAATTGGGGGAGAAGAACCTTGGTGAGAGAGGTAAAGAAGAACCTAAATATTACTGTGGCTGAGCTCCAGAGATGCAGTCGGGAGATGGGAGAAAGTTGTAGAAAGTCAACCATTACTGCAGCCCTCCACCAATCGGGGCTTTATGGCAGAGTGGCTCGACGGAAGCCTCTCCTCAGTGCAAGACACATGAAAGCCCGCATGGAGTTTGCTAAAAAACACCTGAAGGACTCCAAGATGGTGAGAAATAAGACCCTGCCCCTGCATTGACTACCACGGCTTAAATGATGTCAAGTGAAGTATCACTACCCACTGGTCCCAAGTGCTGTGGAGCAGCTTTGTGGAGCCACAGTCTTCACTAAATTTGACCTCCGCAGCGCTTAGAATTTGATACGCATCAGTGAAGGAGATGAGTGGAAAACAGCACTCAGTACCACCTCCAGCCACTATGAGTACCGAGTTATGCCGAAAAGATTGGTTAACACCCCCTCCGTGTTCCAATCATACATCAACCACGTGCCTTGAGACATGCTGGGATGTCTCATCTTGATGATCTCCTGATCTACTCCTGCACCCATGAGGAGCACGTGAGACACGTGAAGGCTGTACTTGAGTGCCCATTACACCATCAGCATCACATCAAGGCTGAGAGAGATGCTCATTCCATCAATCCATCATCTCTTTCCCGGGCTATGTCATTGGACCAGAGGGAGAGGCGATGGAATCCAAGAAGGTGCAGGCAGTAGCTGATTAGCCTGTCCCAACCGGATCATTAAAGGGCTCCTAAGATTCATTGGCTTTGCTAACTTTTACCACTGATTCATTAAGAATTTCAGTGCTGTGGCCCATCCCCTGACATGCCTCTTCAAGGAGAAACCCAAGATTTTGGGATGGAATTGAGAAGCACACCACCCATTCAACACACTCTAAAACCTTTTCATGACTGCTCCTGATCTCAAATTACCCAACACGGATAAACCATTTACAGTAGACGTTGATGCTCCTTATGTCAGAGTGGGTGCAATTCTGTCGCAGAGGCACAGCACCCCAGAGGAGTTGTTTGCGTACTCTTACGCAAGCTCTCTCCTGCTAGATCTAACTACAAAGAGGGAAAATAGGAAGTGCTAGCGGTCAAGCTGGCACTGGACGAATGGAGGCACTGGCAAGAGGGGGTCCAACATCCTTTTCTGGTATTAATCGACCACCGCAACTTGGAGTACTTAAGGAAGGCACAACAGCTGAATCCACGACAGGCCAGGTGGGCACTTTTTTTTTTACACGTTTCAATTTTTCAAAAAACTATCGCAAAGGCTTGAAGAATGAGAAATCTGATGTCCTCCCCAAAGGTAAGAGGCAGGAAAGGATCTGGATTCCAAAGAAACCATCTTGCCACTCTTCTGCGTTCTCACCCCGATTAAGTGGCACTTAGGTCGGGAGATTGCGAGGGAGACATGGAAGAGTCTACTCACTTCCCTTGTTCCATCAGTTAAGACGTTCATCCTATCGTGTCTTCATGAGAAAGTCATTCTATGGGAGCATACCACTCTGGCAGCAGGACATCCTGGAGCCAAACAAACAACCACAATAAGCAGCTGGTGGTCTCCGATGTGGAAGCAGCTGTGCACTCTCAAAATCACCGCTCCAGCTTTTTCGGGAAAGCTAACCCCACTTCCAGTGCCAAATCGACCCTGGTCACATTTAGCAGTAGATTTTGTCACTGACCTGCCAAATTCTGAAGTTAACACCTACATATCTGAGACCATTGATCAATTTTCAAAATTATGTAAATTTGTGCCTTACTTATCATTACCATCTGCACTTCAATCTGCCAACACACTGTTCAAGCAGATATTCCACATCTTCAACCTTCTGGAGGACATTGTATCAGACTGTGGACCACAGTTCACCTCCCCTGTCTGAAGAGCGTTCTTCAAGAAGCTGGGGGCTACAGCGAGTCTCTCTTCTGGATACCATCCTCAGAGTCATGGGCAGGTGGAGCGAGCCATCCAGGATTTGGGGAGGTTCCTCCAGGCATACTGTCATCAGCGCCAGAGGGATTAGTCACAATACCTGCCCCGGGCTGAATACACCCAGAATTCACTTAAGAGCGTGTCCACGGGACTTAGCCCCTTCCAGTGCTTGCTGGGATGGCAACGCCCCCACTTGTGGGACCAGAGCCAGACAACGGTCCCAGCCGTGGACGCCTGGTTCTCTGAGGCAGAGAAGGTCTGGGAAAGCACCAAAATCCAGATCAGGAAGACACTCCACCATCAGAAAATCCAGGCAGACAGAGGACGCATTGATTTCCTCCCAGTACCAGCCAGAGGATAAACTCTGGCTCTCCACTAGGAACCTGCACCTCCGCCTGCCCTGCAAGAAGCTCTCCCCACGGTTCATTGACCCTTTCAGTGTCCTCCGGATGGTAATTGAGTCATCTTACTCCATTCAACTGCTGTCCAACTACCACATAAATGACACACTTCATGTCACCTACCTCAGGTGTGTGCGGGACCCCTGGCAGAGGCGAACGCCTCTGACGACCTGCCCCCTGTACAGGAGGTGGACGGAGGCCCAGCATGCCGAGTGCATAGCCTGCTCCTATCCAGATGGCAAGAAGGCTCCAGTGCCTGGTAGACTGGGAAGGCGATGGTCCAGAGGAAAGGAGCTGGGTCAAACATGACGACATCCTGGATCCCCAGCGCCTAATCAAGTTATGTTGTGTCTTCCCGACTAGATGGACCCAAGATGGTTAAGAGTTCTGAAGTCCCCTTGTTTTGTGAAATAAGTGGAGAGAGACAAAATCTTCAGAAGTTATCTTTTATTCCAGCCTTGAACCGTGCTATAATCCAAACCCGGAGGGTAGCCCCCGGCCAAGAAGTTCCAAACCAGCATTATTTACAGAGCAATATTTTTTGGGAAAAGCCAACCAACTCTGCTCCAATCACAAAGCATGGGCTGTAACCATCTTATCTCTAACTTTTTTTTACTCTTCAGCTCTGGTTGTTAAACCATGGTGGAATATTGAAGTATAGGTTTTTTAAAAAATAAAAGAATATACACTAAAATGGACTGGATAATTACAGTTCAAGAGTGGAAAAGCACAGTCAGATGAATAAGACACAAGTAGATACATAAAGGATTCGATTGATTATGTTTTCAGTAACAACTTATGATTTTACTGAGCAAATATTGAATAAAACTACAGAAACCAAATACATCATCTGATTGTTTTCAAATCAACTAAACAAAAGCCTGCTTGCAAATCAAAACTACAGAAGCCTGCTGCTAATGCGTGTAATGTGTATGTGTGCGTCTGAGTGCCTGTGCATATGTGATGCTTGTGCCTGTGCATATGCATGTGTCTGAATGCACTGCTCATGTATGTGTGTTTGCATACATAATATGGATACTGATTCTGATTTTGATGCCTAAATATAATCTAAAACTGATTGTTAGTTTACTGATTATTGGTATAAGTAATATAATGAATTGTGATAAAAAAATATATAATTAGTATTTGTAAATATAATGAATAATGCTGAAATATAATCCACAACAGCTCCATCAGGGAAAACCGCACTTCCCTGCGTTGTGCCCGAGGGGGTGGCCTCCAAGACAAACGTCCAGGACGACGAGAGTGATACCTCAAAGGGAAAAGGAGCTGGCGGGCATTGCAATCCGCAGACCAGCACGCCAGGTAAATAGGACCCAGATAAGACCTGTGCTGTTCTGTAGCTTTTGTCTAAAGCACCCTACTTTGGCGTATCATGTGTATGTATGTATATATATATATAACCAGGGGTTGACCACCTTTTTGCTTCTGGCCCAGGGGGCCTAGCCTGGCTTCGCCAGCCTTCGTACTTCCGCTTAATTTCATTTCGCCTCAGTACTCAGTCCGGTCACTCAGAGCTCTGCCTCGTTTACCAGGGCAGAAAGTAAGCCAGACCAACCAGCGAACTGAAGGCGTGGCCAAGAGCCAAGATATAGCCGCAGCGCTGAGTTTGAAATTGTAGTCTCCGAAATCAACAATGGCTACGAACGTAGATACACGGGAGGCCATTTGCTCGGTCGTGGAGAAAATCCCGGGTATCAGCGACTTATAGCCACAACAAGATGAATGTTGGTTAGTTTTTTGAGTGGAAATGATGTTGTAGCGATACTCCCTACAGATTGTCATATCGACTTGATGGCCATCATGAAATAGGCACCCTGTTCATCTCAGTGAGAGACAGCCGAACCACCTTAGCTAGCTTTTAGCTTCTAGTGTTACATTGCCCGCGAATTTAACAGTATTTAAGTTAGCAGCAAACTTTTTGAAAGCCGTGTTTTTAATCGTGTGACAAGACCTATTCGTCGTCTCAGTGTTATGTTGTCAATATCCATGAATGAAATGGCTGCTGAGAGCCAAACTTTGTTGCTATAAAGTTAGATAGCGAGCTCGGTAAGATGTTAGCACTAGTATGGTTAACGGTTCAGTTTTCTTGTCAACGCAGATTTCGTCCTGATGTTAATAATGCGTCAATATCCCCGATTGTGCCGTTTTTTTTCTGCAGCATTATTTGCAGGGAAAAACGATAGCTCAACAGTTTGTTTCTCGTTAAGAGAACAGAAAGAGCACCTTTGGTTCTTTTAAGTGAATATATATAAGCCTTTATTGAAACAGGTAAATCACATTGAGTCCCAGGGACTCATTTTGCACAAGTGCGACCTGTATTAAACAGGACAAAAAAATAGTAACAAGACAAACTCAAAATGGTAACAATAAAACATAAAAACAGATACACAAATTTTCAGTTAAGATACCTTACAAGCACATCAGGGTAAAATACTATAAAGAGAGAGAGGGTGAACTTGGAGTACAGGAGCAGATCTTTGAAGTGATCTCAATATTGCTCAGTAACAATTTAAAACTATTAAGAGGGATCAAATGTGACAGCTTCAGGCTAAGCTGTAACGTGTTCCAGGAGGAAGGGACCACGTAGGAAAACACCTTCTTGCTTTTCTCAGTACAGACTGAGGGGGTGGAGTATTTTCTGAAGTCCTGTATACGAAGGTTGTAGCCAGTTTGTTTACGTGAAAAATAAGTAGTTAAATAGGAAGGCAACAAACCAAGGATGGATTTGTAAATTAAAATGTACGAACAAAAGGTTTAGCGCATGGAGAGAGATGACCAGTTGACTAATGAATACAGAACACAATGGTGAGCGAGAGATTTGCAGCCTGTATGCGCCATGATAGGAGTTGAATCAAGAAGTTGGAGACAGCTGGCAGGGGCATACATATACAGGACATCACTGTCATCCAAGAGAGGCAAGAATGTGGCAGCAACCGGGTGTTTCCATGCAGCAAATGAAAAACAGGATTTGTTCCTGAAAAAGAAACTGAGCCTGCGCATAACATACGTTATCGGCAAACCTTACTGATTAGTTTACGGGTACACCAATGATTTTAAACTTCAGACAAGCGCCCACCAACCAGGAAGTAAACACTTATCAATGACGACTGGCCAGACTCTGTGTACGAAGCACAGAGAAGTAGCAGAGTCTGGTTTTACCAGGCCACAGGGGGCCAGTAACATTTCAGATTTCCTGGTCCCCTTCATACCCTACTGCCACCGCCCCCCCCCCCCCCCCCCACATCTTGCGTATAAACATTTATACCGTGCTCGGTACCATAGCATTCAATTTACGTGACAAACGTTGCACCAATAATCCTTTTTGTGTCATGTTCTTTATGCAATGCTTTCCTTTTTTTTGCAAAGTTACCTTTTCACCCCTTTGTTTCAGGCTACTGGATGTGGTTTGGTGTGCATATGTAGTATGCACTGCCTTAACGCACCCTGCTTGTTGTAGAGTAGTGTGCACGGTAGATATGTATGGTGATGGTTATTATAATCGCTAATAAAATTCTATACTTGGTGCTAGCATGTTAATGTGATAAATTCTATTATCAGTCCTGTATTATACATTTACACTTTGTCTGATTGCATGAAATTTCTTTTCAGATTTTTACACGAAATTTACACACTGCAATACATCAAACAGGCCCAGTCCCAAGTCTGAGAAAAAGTGTGAGGAAGGAATGTTAAATTGAAGTCATGCATGTATAAAAATAATAAAAGACAGGCAGGTTCATGAATAAATACAAGTGTGAGAGTGACACAAATCTTATCAGCATCTCTGGCTTCTCTGCCCTTGCAACCGCTAAAGAGCCAGACACGTGATGCAAGTTTACCCGCGTGACCGATTTTCGATGGCGAAAAAGTGAGTTGAGGGGAGGACAGTGTCGCACAAATCAACTGTTGTTTATTAAAAAAAAAGCAATGAACATGTAGCTTATTGTCATACTAATACACTGTGTAGGTTTTGTGACCATGTTAATAAACAGCGTAATAATTTGAATCTACATATCTCTCGTCAATCAGAGTTAATCTCAACCTGCTATGCAGAAACCCCCCAAGTCACCACACAGTTTCATGTCTCTGCGCTTTACCTTCTTTACAATGGTGCGAACTGATATTATGGTCTAAATTCATTTTCAATGGTAATAAATACGTTCCTAGACCGTAACAACCGAACTATCAAGTGTTTATCCGCTAAAATTGAAACGAGTCTATTGGAAACAAACTGCTGGTATAAAAGAAAAAAACTGATATTAACATAAAGTCAATAAATTCATTAATTTCAATATTTCTGATGTTATAAATTAATTTTTGCACACAATATTTCTAAACTTCAATATGTAACCCATCATTTATTCCAATAAACTCAAATCTCATGGGGCTTCTTGTTGACAGTCTTCATATCAAAATGAGATCGCGCTGCTTCAACAGGGTTTTCATCAGCGTTTCACATTTCCCAAAAACGGTAGTAGTGCGCATTCATGAAAGCAAGCATGTACAATGCGTACTGTCCTCTATTTTTTAATATAAAGACTGTACGTGAGCCACCGCTGCATGTTGACTCAGGTCGACATTGACAGGTTAAGTGTTATAAGTCGAACTAAAACATCTCTCACTACCTGCATTTAAAACTCTGTATACAAAGTGAATGACCCTAAAAAGAAAACGGAGCGACTGAAAAGTTTGGCCTGCAGAGCATATTACTCTAACAATAGCTTTACTGATTCATTATAATTCATAAAATATAACTAGCTAGCCTATAGGAAGCTTCATTATAACCCAGCTGGCTTCCCGTTACATTAGCTAACAATAATAAACGAGTCGCAACACTGTAAGTTAGCCAGCTGGGTAACGTAAACTTAGATTTGTGGTGCACGCTGTATTCTTCAGTCACTCCAAAAATAGGACGTAAGAAGCAGGACTGTCAAAGGGGACTTATTATGCTGATCCTTTTTTGAATACATATTGGTAATGTTAATGTTGGTTTTCCATACTCAACTTCTGTAAAGTTTCTAAACATAAGATACAGGGGTTTTGCCGTAATCCAAGAACATCATTTCGTGAACGTGATTTCCTCTCTAAACAGCTCGTCCAGAGATCTGGGCAAAACCTGAAATCAGGTTGTGCCGTCCAATTAGTACAGACCTAGCCAATGCCAATCACGGTGCTGGACCTGCCCACACCGGAGACTATTCTAGCAGACATGAATCACCCCAGATCATACCATGCCTTAGTAGCATCTACACTTCCAGAAATACAAAAGAAGAACCGCAGATCATTTGAGTCAGTATGTCTCCCAAAGCTGCTCGTCTGTTTACTTTTGGACGCAAAGAAAAGCACCTATTTCTCTTCCAAAAGACCATGCCTCCAGAAAACAGTGGGTAGCCAGGGCCAAAGGGAACGTTAGCTGTTTGTGCTCAGCATTTCACCAAAGACAGCTTTGTCAATAAAGGATAATTCGACACAGGAGAAGCCTTTCAGCTACTTCTCAAACCTGAAGCAGTTGCATCGATCAAGCACTCAGAGCCACAAGTAGTGATATAAAAGCAAATAATGTCAGTGAAGCTAATGAGTTACGGGAGGCTAGCAGGACCGCTAAAGATAGTTAGCACTAACAAATGGCCTCAAACGCGGACTTTGTAAAATATCTGAAGATAAAGATTGTATTGGTCGCGACTTTCTGCGACTTGCAAGCCATGTTTCCATCCCCTTGTCAATTGAATTAATTGAAGTTCGCCAAAAATATTCATGCATATAAAGCTGGTGAAAATACGTTTCCATCTAACAGCATTAAAATGAATAAAAAGTAGCGCGTAATGATGCCACATGCTGTTATGTGATCAAATTGGTGTGTTGAATACATTTTTGACATTTAAGGCTACTTCCATTCATATTCGCACTGAATCGATATTACTAAATTTGTATAAGAACGTGTGGATGGAAACATGGCTACAGTTGTGTAAGCAGTTGCTTCACAGCAAAAGCCTACCCAACTGATGGCCCGTTAAATGTGGCTGTAGCACTGCGGCTAACGTTTCTGTTGCGAATGTTTGTGTCCTAAATATGCAAGAGTAATATCAGGGGAACTTCAACACAAGGTGTGTGTGTGAACATTAACCTCATTTGACGCGAACTTTTTATACTTGTTTGTAATTTGGATGCTTGTGACAATTGCCCCATTGGTAACGGAATTTACTGTCTGTAAAACCTGGATTGCATGGTAACATTTGTCTCTATATGTTGTTATGACTGCTCAGTTATCAGCTACTGCATGTTAGTTCGCGTGCTGTGCAAATTAAAATGCACTGGGTAACACATAGGTAGTAATTATGATCGGTATGCTCGTGTTACTTCGATAAGCACTATGTGGGCGTTCCGTCATAACGTTGCCTAATTGTAGCCACCACAGTTGAAGCTAAACAGAGAGGTGCTGTATGTGTCTGTAGAGTTAGGCTGCGAAGGCTGCAGTTAGACCAGACATAGGTTTTGCAGAGCTTTGGGTGCGTTTTTGGGTGCTTGTGAAACGATCGCTTTACTTATCCATGACCGGGGTCAGCCTGATACTTCTCCAATATCTGGGCAAGCTCTCTGATGCTACCGGTGAAAGCAATAGGGTAAGGCACAGGCTGTAACGTGTTCAGTATGACAAACGATTTCTCTGCATTGCCGTCGATTGAATACTAAATCGGCGATTGAATACTGAATTCTTTCCTGTAAAAGTTATCGATTCGCTAGCTCCACAAAAGCAACGGTTCTTGCAAATAAACTTACGATCTGTAAAACCTGTATTATGCTCATAACATAACCGGAGCTCTATCTAGTTCTCACGCACCATCCATAACTCGCCCATTTTCCGCGAGGAAACGCTGGTCACTCTGACTCAAAAATCGGGCCAGCGAAAAAGATAGTTTGGTGGTCCGAATTGGCTCGCCACTGCTAAAAACACTGCTGGGCTAGTGTTAATGTCGACCAGAGAATATAATATATATATATATCAGTGGCAGCTGGTGAACTGGCATAGGGGAGGCTGAAACCCATCCCTTATCAATCATTCACTTAAATTACTATAACAGAAACTCCACAAACTCTCACTATCATCAGGTGTGGCCAGTTTTGATTAATAACGCATACCTGTAAACTCCTGTTTTAGTGGCATATTCACGTTCCCCTGTATTCAATCAACAAATATGTAAGAGATTTTTGCGTGTAATGTAAGTCCTTGTGCATGGAAATTTATCAGTTTCACCAGCATCATGAATCTTCTCACGCTTTTCTTTACTGGGGTATGAAAGCAATGCATGTGTTTCATAATCGTTATTATTTTGTAAATTAAATAAGGTACTTGGAAGAAAGACGTTTCAAATGATATTATTTCATTTAAACAATTTACAACGAGATGAAAAAAAAAATTCTGTGAACAGTAGAAGTCAAGTTGCAGGTTTTTTTTTATTTCTTGACAAGAAATTTCTATTTTTTACAATGATGACATAATGACCTAATGTCAAGAAAAACATTTTCAGCATTGTTGTTTCGGTGGGGCTATGTACTCCCCCTATGGCTATGTAGTTTGTCCCATTCTACTGAAGTTCTGTGAAAAGGAATGGTAACAATACAAAGAGGTAAAAACTACATTATCCAAATTGTTTAATTATATTGCAAGAAATGAAATTAAATGTTTCTTGTGAAAAATCTGCATTATCAGTGAAATTGTACTACATCATTCCAACACACCATTCCACCGTTTTCTTATTTGGTGTTGAGGATACATGAAATGGTGGAAGATTTTCAACTGTTATCCCTTAAAAATAATATTTATAGTAAAACCAGAATAAATGTATTTTCATGTTGAAATTCAATGAGCCGCAATACAATGCAAATGGTACAACGAGCAAAAGTCAATCTATGCTCTTCAGAATGATAGCAAATGACTCAAAAAAAAAAAAATCACTCACTCCAGTATAATTTTCCCTTCTATAAAATTGATGGAATTAAGGTTTTGTACAGCCAGTGTCCTTGTGGCTGGTTCAAATCAGCTTGATGGCCAAACGCATCTGGATATTCCATCATATAGGCTTGTTTTTATGCTTATACTTTTGTACTCATTCAACAATAATGCTAAAACTACATCAAAAAGCAATGATGAACCAAAGGTAATTGTTGGTCCTATGCTCCATAAATATGGGACAAAGCTGATCTTACTTAAAAGTGTTGTAGAAATACGGAAGTAAAGCATTTTTAAGATGTCAATTTTCAACATTAAATGGATCCATAAAGATCTTGAAAGAGAAAAAAATAAAACAAAGCTAAAATTGTCTCCACCAGCAAAAACTACTGAAAATTCACATGTAACAAACAACGAAAAAACAGTCCCAACTACAACAACAGGAGCCCCAACTACAACGACTGCACCAACAACTCCAGCAGCCCCAACTACAACTACAGCTCCAGCAACAACAGCCCCAACTACAACTACTGTCCCAACAACTACAACAGCCCCAACTACAACTACTGTCCCAAAAACTACAGCAGTCGCGACTACAACTACTGCCCCAACAACAACAGTGGCCCCAACAACAACAGCAGCCCCAACTACGACAGCAGCACCAACAACAACTACTGCCCCAACAACAACAGCGGTCCCTACAACAACAGAAGCCCCAACAACATCTGCTGCCCCAACAACAACAGCAGCCCCAACAACAACAGCAGTTCCAACAACAACTACTGCCCCAACAACAACAGCAGCCCCAACTACTACAGCTGCACCAACAACAACTACTGCCACAACAACTACATCAGCACCAACAACCACTACCCCAACAACAACTACCGCCCAAACAACTACAGCAGCACCAACTACAACTACTGCCCCAACAACAACAGCAGCACCAACAACAACAGCAGTTCCACCAACAACTACTGCCCCAACAACAACAGCACCCCCAACAACAACAGCGGTCCCTACAACAACAGAAGCCCCAACAACATCTGCTGCCCCAACAACAACAGAAGCCCTAACAACATCTGCTCCCCCAACAACAACAGCAGCCCCACCAACAACACCAGTTCCAACAACAACTACTGCCCCAACAACAACAGCAGCGCGAACTACTACAGCTGCACCAACAACAACTACTGCCACAACAACTACAGCAGCACCAACAACAACAACCACTGCCCCAACAACAACTACCGCCCAAACAACTACAGCAGCACCAACAACAACTACTGCCCCAACAACAACAGCAGCCCAAACTACTACAGCTGCACCAACAACAACTACTGCCACAAAGACTACAGCAGCCCCAACTACTACAGCTGCACCAACAACAACTACTGCCACAACAACTACAGCAGCACCAACAACAACAACCACTGCCCCAACAACAACTACCGCCCAAACAACTACAGCAGCCCCAACAACAACAACAGCAGCCCCAACAACAACTACTGCCCCAACAACAACAGCAGCCCCAACTACTACACCTCCCCCAACAACAACTACTGCCACAACAACTACAGCAGCACCAACAACAACAACCACTGCCCCAACAACAACTACTGCACAAACAACTACAGCAGCACCAACTACAACTACTGCCCCAACAACAACAGCAGCCCCAACAACAACAGCTGTTCCAACAACAACTTCTGCCCCAACAACAACAGCACCCCCAACAACAACAGCAGTCCCCACAACAACAGAAGCCCCAACAACATCTGCTGCCCCAACAACTACTGCAGCACCAACAACAACTACTGCCCCAACAACAACAGCAGCCCCAACAACAACAGCAGTTCCAACAACAACTACTGCCCCAACAACAACAGCAGCCCCAACTACTACAGCTGCACCAACAACAACTACTGCCACAACAACTACAGCAGCACCAACAACAACAACCACTGCCCCAACAACAACTACCGCCCAAAGAACTACAGCAGCACCAACTACAACTACTGCCCCAACAACAACAGCAGCCCCAACAACAACAGCAGTTCCAACAACAACTACTGCCCCAACAACAACAGCACCCCCAACAACAACAGCAGTCCCCACAACAACAGAAGCCCCAACAACATCTGCTGCCCCAACAACTACTGCAGCACCAACAACAACTACTGCCCCAACAACAACAGCAGTCCCAACAACAACTACTGCCCCAACAACAACAGCTGCACCAACAACAACTACTGCCACAACAACTACAGCAGCACCAACAACAACAACCACTGCCCCAACAACAACTACCGCCCAAACAACTACAGCAGCACCAACTACAACTACTGCCCCAACAACAACAGCAGTTCCAACAACAACTACTGCCCCAACAACAACAGCACCCCCAACAACAACAGCAGTCCCCACAACAACAGAAGCCCCAACAACATCTGCTGCCCCAACAACTACTGCAGCACCAACAACAACTACTGCCCCAACAACAACAGCAGCCCAAACAACAACAGCAGTTCCAACAACAACTACTGCCCCAACAACAACAGCAGCCCCAACTACTACAGCAGCCCCAACAACAACTACTGCCACAACAACTTCAGCAGCACCAACAACAACAACCACTGCCCCAACAACAACTACCGCCCAAACAACTACAGCAGAACCAACTACAACTACTGCCCCAACAACAACAGCAGTTCCAACAACAACTACTGCCCCAACAACAACAGCAGCCCAAACAACAACAGCAGTTCCAACAACAACTACTGCCCAAACAACAACTACCACCCAAACAACTACAGCAGAACCAACTACAACTACTGTCCCAACAACTACAACAGCCCCAACTACAACTACTGTCCCAAAAACTACAGCAGTCCCTACTACAACTACTGCCCCAACAACAACAGTGGCCCCAACAACAACAGCAGCAGCCCCAACTACTACAGCAGCACCAACAACAACCACTGCCCCAACAACAACTACCGCCCAAACAACTACAGCAGCACCAACAACAACAGCAGTTCCAACAACAACTACTGCCCCAACAACAACAGCAGTCCCCACAACAGAAGCCTTAACAACATCTGCTGCCCCAACAACTACTGCAGCACCAACAACAACTACTGCCCCAACAACAACAGCAGCCCCAACAACAACAGCAGTTCCAACAACAACTACTGCCCCAACAACAACAGCAGCCCCAACTACTACAGCAGCCCCAACAACAACTACTGCCACAACAACTACAGCAGCACCAACAACAACAACCACTGCCCCAACAACAACTACCGCCCAAACAACTACAGCAGAACCAACTACAACTACTGCCCCAACAACAACAGCAGCCCCAACAACAACAGCAGTTCCAACAACAACTACTGCCCCAACAACAACAGCAGTTCCAACAACAACTACTGCCCAAACAACAACTACCGCCCAAACAACTACAGCAGAACCAACTACAACTACTGCCCCAACAACAACAGTGGCCCCAACAACAACAGCAGCCCCAACTACTACAGCGGCACCAACAACAACCACTGCCCCAACAACAACTACCGCCCAAACAACTACAGCAGCCCCAACAACAACAACAGCAGCCCCAACAACAACTACTGCCCCAACAACAACAGCAGCCCCAACTACTACAGCTGCCCCAACAACAACTACTGCCACAACATCTACAGCAGCACCAACAACAACAACCACTGCCCCAACAACAACTACCGCCCAAACAACTACAGCAGCACCAACTACAACTACTGCCCCAACAACAACAGCAGCCCCAACAACAACAGCAGTTCCAACAACAACTTCTGCCCCAACAACAACAGCACCCCCAACAACAACACCAGTCCCCACAACAACAGAAGCCCCAACAACATCTGCTGCCCCAACAACTACTGCAGCACCAACAACAACTACTGCCCCAACAACAACAGCAGCCCCAACAACAACAGCAGTTCCAACAACAACTACTGCCCCAACAACAACAGCAGCCCCAACTACTACAGCTGCCCCAACAACAACTACTGCCACAACAACTACAGCAGCACCAACAACAACAACCACTGCCCCAACAACAACTACCGCCCAAACAACTACAGCAGAACCAACTACAACAGAAGCCCCAACAACATCTGCTGCCACAACAACTACAGCAGCACCAACAACAACAACTACTGCCCCAACAACAACAGCAGCCCCAACTACTACAGCAGCCCCAACAACAACAGCAGTTCCAACAACAACTACCGCCCCAAAAACTACAGCAGCACCAACTACAACTACTGCCTCAACAACAACAGTGGCCCCAACAACTACAGAAGCCCCAACAACTACAGCAACACCAACAACAACTACTGCCCCAGCAACTACAGCAGCCCCAACTACTACACCTGCACCAACAACAACTACTGCCACAACAACTTCAGCAGCACCAACAACAACAACCACTGCCCCAACAACAACTACCGCCCAAACAACTACAGCAGCACCAAGAACAACAGCAGTTCCAACAACAACTACTGCCCCAACAACAACAGCACCCCCAACAACAACAGCGGTCCCTACAACAACAGAAGCCCTAACAACATCTGCTGCCCCAACAACAACAGCAGCCCCAACAACAACAGCAGTTCCAACAACAACTACTGCCCCAACAACAACAGCAGCCCCAACTACTACAGCTGCACCAACAACAACTACTGCCACAAAGACTACAGCAGCCCTAACTACTACAGCTGCACCAACAACAACTACTGCCACAACAACTACAGCAGCACCAACAACAACAACCACTGCCCCAACAACAACTACCGCCCAAACAACTACAGCAGCACCAACTACAACTACTGCCCCAACAACAACAGCAGCCCCAACAACAACAGCAGTTCCAACAACAACTACTGCCCCAACAACAACAGCAGTCCCCACAACAACACAAGCCCCAACAACATCTGCTGCCCCAACAACAACAGAAGCCCTAACAACATCTGCTCCCCCAACAACAACAGCAGCCCCAACAACAACAGCAGTTCCAACAACAACTACTGCCCCAACAACAACAGCAGCCCCAACTACTACAGCTGCACCAACAACAACAACTGCCACAACAACTACAGCAGCACCAACAACAACAACCACTGCCCCAACAACAACTACCGCCCAAACAACTACAGCAGCACCAACTACAACTACTGCCCCAACAACAACAGCAGCCCCAACTACTACAGCTGCACCAACAACAACTACTGCCACAAAGACTACAGCAGCCCCAACTACTACAGCTGCACCAACAACAACTACTGCCACAACAACTACAGCAGAACCAACAACAACAACCACTGCCCCAACAACAACTACCGCCCAAACAACTACAGCAGCCCCAACAACAACAACAGCAGCCCCAACAACAACTACTGCCCCAACAACAACAGCAGCCCCAACTACTACAGCTGCCCCAACAACAACTACTGCCACAACAACTACAGCAGCACCAACAACAACAACCACTGCCCCAACAACAACTACCGCCCAAACAACTACAGCAGCACCAACTACAACTACTGCCCCAACAACAACAACAGCCCCAACAACAACAGCTGTTCCAACAACAACTTCTGCCCCAACAACAACAGCACCCCCAACAACAACAGCAGTCCCCACAACAACAGAAGCCCCAACAACATCTGCTGCCCCAACAACTACTGCAGCACCAACAACAACTACTGCCCCAACAACAACAGCAGCCCCAACAACAACAGCAGTTCCAACAACAACTACTGCCCCAACAACAACATCAGCCCCAACTCCTCCAGCTGCCCCAACAACAACTACTCCCACAACAACTACAGCAGCACCAACAACAACAACCACTGCCCCAACAACAACTACCGCCCAAACAACTACAGCAGAACCAACTACAACTACTGCCCCAACAACAACAGCAGCCACAACAACAACAGCACTTCCAACAACAACTACTGACCCAACAACAACAGCAGCCCCAACAACAACAGCAGTTCCAACAACAACTACTGCCCAAACAACAACTACCGCCCAAACAACTACAGCAGAACCAACTACAACTACTGCCCCAACAACAACAGTGGCCCCAACAACAACAGCAGCCCCAACAACAACAGCAGTTCCAACAACAACAGCAGCCCCAACTACTACAGCTGCACCAACAACAACTACTGCCACAACAACTACAGCAGCACCAACAACAACAACCACTGCCCCAACAACAACTACCGCCCAAACAACTACAGCAGCACCAACAACAACAGCACCTCCAACAACAACTACTGCCCCAACAACAACAGCACCCCCAACAACAACAGCGGTCCCTACAACAACAGAAGCCCTAACAACATCTGCTGCCCCAACAACAACAGCAGCCCCAACAACAACAGCAGTTCCAACAACAACTACTGCCCCAACAACAACACCAGCCCCAACTACTACAGCTGCACCAACAACAACTACTGCCACAACAACTACAGCAGCCCTAACTACTACAGCTGCACCAACAACAACTACTGCCACAACAACTACAGCAGCACCAACTACAACTACTTCCCCAACAACAACAGCAGCCCCAACAACAACAGCAGTTCCAACAACAACTACTGCCCCAACAACAACAGCAGTCCCCACAACAACAGAAGCCCCAACAACATCTGCTGCCCCAACAACAACAGAAGCCCTAACACCATCTCCTGCCCCAACAACAACAGCAGCCCCAACAACAACAGCAGTTCCAACAACAACTACTGCCCCAACAACAACAGCAGCCCCAACTACTACAGCTGCACCAACAACAACTACTGCCACAACAACTACAGCAGCACCAACAACAACAACCACTGCCCCAACAACAACTACCGCCCAAACAACTACAGCAGCACCAACTACAACTACTGCCCCAATGACAACAGCAGCCCCAACAACAACAGCAGGTCCAACAACAACTACTGCCCCAACAACAACGGCCACCCCAACTACAACTACTGCCCCAACAACAACAGCAGCACCAACTACAACTACAGCTCCAGCAACAACAGCCCCAACTACAACTACTGTCCCAACAACTACTACAGCCCCAACAACAACTACTGTCCCAACAACTACAACAGCCCCAACTACAACTACTGTCCCAAAAACTACAGCAGTCCCTACTACAACTACTGCCCCAACAACAACAGTGGCCCCAACAACAACAGCAGCCCCAACTACTACAGCTGCACCAACAACAACTACTGTCCCAACAACTACAACAGCCCCAACTACAACTACTGTCCCAACAACTACAACAGCCCCAACTACAACTACTGTCCCAAAAACTACAGCAGTCCCTACTACTACTACTGCCCCAACAACAACAGCAGCCCCAACTACTACAGCAGCACCAACAACTTCTGCTCCAACAACTACAGTGGCTAGCACGCAAGTAGAAAGCAGAGGTGAGTAATAAACTGAAATTCTTCGGATTTTTCAAAAGAAAGGCAAAGGTTAAGAACTGATGTGTGCAAACCAAAATTATAGCGGAGTTCGACCAACTCCATAAAGGCTGGTTATCAGTGTGGCATCATGTCGTTTACTATCCTATCGCCAGCTGGCTAGCTAGCTATCCTTAGTGAACACTAGTAAGCAGGGATTAAAACTTTTACTTTTTGAAATTTGGATATTTACCAGCCACTGACAAATACTGGTGAAATTCACCAGCCATTCAATAGGAAATTAGTATTTTCTATCTGAAACCTACCAGCCAACTTTAAAAATTTACCAGCATTTGGCTGGTGCAAATTTTGAGCACTGCTAGGTAGCAAGCTCCAAACAGTTTTTCATTCATAAAATGATGAAATATACCAATAAAGGCAAATTTGCCTCTCTATATTGAGCCTCACCGAAGAAAGTGATTTCACTGGGTTAGGCTGTAATTTTCACGATGCTTAATACGACCCATTTCTAGTTGACTTTTATCTGGTTTGATGAACAACAACATGTCATGGATATTTATGCAATGGGCTATGTTTTTATGCTCAAAGGTCAAATCTTTACATTTCAAAATTCAACAATGGAGCCAGTTCTTAGTGAGACCAAAGTGTTTATTTTCTTTTCAAAATCATGATCACAGCATTTGTCTGTAAATTCTGCAGCTCTGATATTTGCTGTAAACTGTTTGTTAAGTAATGCAAGACACTCCACATTCTTGGTATTTGATTCTCCAACAAATAAATAAGCTAAATTTGATTTGAATCCTGAAAACTGCTACTTGCAGCCATTGTAGCATCACTGCTTGGCCAAGGCAGCAAGACATCAGCCATCAGCATATCACATCACACTGTATAAACGTGTATGCACCTGGAAATTAAATAATAAACAATTTGGGTAGTCTCATGTACTCTGTTGCCAACTATAACAATTACACCTTCTATGTACTGTATAAAAATGAAAAAAAAAAAAATCTTCGGCTTATCTTTAAATTTACATCCGGTCCAGCCGGCCGAAGCCTAGGTTGTCCTTAAAGTCAAGAAATGCCCCTGATTCCAAGAGAGGTAACAAAAAACACAGTAACACCTGTACAAGTACTAGTGTTACTACAATTACAAATACTAATTTTATTAGCCATGGCCCCCATGTTCCAAACACATTATCCAACCAGTCCCACAATTCATGTCAATACGCTGCATTTTTCTTTATTTCTTGTTGAAGTGTTTCCAGTCCTTCCCTTGCTTTAGTAAATGATCCTTCAGGTCCAGTGTTGTCTGGGATGAAAGTACAACATTCATCTCCAAACAACACACATATCCCACCTTTCTCTGCTAACTACCAGTCCAATGGCTATCTGTTTTGTCTTGACATTTTACTTGTTGCTGCCAACTGTACACCCAGCGCGGTTAACGCATCATCCGTGTAGTTTATGAACCTCTGCTGATTATAATAAATATAATTTATCCATTCCACATTTCTGTTAGGGGCGATCCACCACAGAAACATGGATTCAATTCCAGCAATAATTTCATCTCTACCTTTATATTCATTTTTGAATTCCTCTTGGTTGGCCCATATAATCTAAATATACCGCAGGATCTTTTTCAAAAAATCTCCTCTGGCGCGTACTCTCTAATTGACTAGGGAAAGCTATTGACACTGGATCAGCCAGCATCACTCTCGCACATGTTTCTGTCCAATTTAAAGGCAGGATACTATACAATCCTGTCTCACACATCCAAAACATGTCTGCCACTCTTTTATCTACATGTAAAATAGCCTGACAGTTTGGTTTTTTCATTATTATGGTTTTCTTGTCCAAATTGGAAACTGTTTTTGGGCCTGCTGATGGGGGTTTTGAGCATTACATGTCTAGGTTAGATCACACTTCCCTGGAAATTACCTACATTTGTTTGTCCATTTGTTACGGCATAACATTCATAAGTCAAATTTCGCAACTGTAATCTTTGTAATTGTATTGGGTTATAATTACTACAATATAATTTATATTTGTTACATTTAGATTCATCATGTATGAACTTCCTTGAACTTAAGGCTTCTGCACATTGTATCGGGCAATCAGATATTGCTTGGGTGCAGTTCAGATAACTGTAAGGGTTAGGAATTAATAGATAAATGGGCTGGGCCTCTGTGCATACTATACAGGATTTTGAAGTGAACGTTTTAGCTGTATAATTTGCCCAATTCCAGCAATTATTTATGCCCATCACGATGAAGATAAAACCTCTATTTTTACATCTCTCCTTGTCCTGTAAATTGCTGAATTTTTTTGCTAAATTCAAGTCTGGTTCCCTATTATTATAAAAATTGAGAACAGTCCCATCAAAAATATGAGTGAGGTCAACATCACAATTGCAACTTTTCTATTTCTCTTTCCTGGGTGTCTAATAGCCAAAACTACTCCAAGTGATATTGTTGATAGTAGAACACAAATCACAAAGGTTAATCCCATTATTTTCCATTTAATATCCTGTTCCTGAGGTGGATTTGTAATTTCATTTACTATGAGAGGTTTCATGAAAATTGATTCCCCACCTATTGGCCAAATTATTTCATTCCCATCCCCTCTGTCATCACTAGTGTGCTCATTATTGTTTTCATTTGATTTTTCTCGGATTATACCTGCAGTTATCATCACTATCTTCTCCTGTACTGCAGCTTCGATAATTTCATCAACTAACGTCTCATTAAACAATTCAGTCTCATTGGTCAGGAAAGAAATCTGAGATTAATTGTTTCAAGGTCTGAGAGGTCTCGTTCATAGAGGTCACCTTTACTCTGTCTGCTCACCCCTGAAACAACTGGGGAAGTGCTGTCAGATCTAAGCCTCCCACCCCCCACACTTGGGCTGTTGGTGTCTGAATCCATGGGAATACCAGCATCATCAGGTAGAACTGCCTCGCTAGGGCCTTCGCCCGGATCTTCTGAGAGGACGTCCTCATCCTCATTGTCATCTCGATCTTCTCTTACAGCTCTAGTGCAGTGATTTAAATGATACCAAAAGTCACTAACTTCAACTTGGAGAGCTGCGGGTGTGGTCCTTGTGACCCGAAATGGGCCCTCCCTCCTTTTTTCGTTCCACCTTCTCCGGAATTTCCGTACATAGACCAGATCCCCAGGTTGTACCAGACACTCTTCAGCCGGGTTTTCTGGCTGTCTGGTCTGCTCCTGTTCAAATATAGTTCTATGTATAACAGTTAGCTGTCTCATACAGTCCCTCAGCTCTAATTCCAGTGTCTTGAGAGCCCACCTCTGCTCTAATTCTAGGTCCTGAGTGGGTCAAACATCATCATACAATGCAAATCAGTTTCTGGCCATGCAGCCTGGGGTATTTGAACTTCTACATATTTTCCCCAGGCACTGTAAACTTGCTCTTTAATTTGGTCTTCTATATTCCCTAAGCAATATACATTTGCATTTGCTAATTCACTTCTTTTAGTTTGTATACTATACATCCTCGTTAAATAAATTCCTTTTTTTGCAAAATTTAAATTTAGACCTAAAGCCAAAATTGCATCCCTCCCGAATAGACTTAATGGCGCTCGTTGACAAACTATCAATGGCAATTTTGTTTCCAATCTCCCAACTCTTATAGCCACCGGTTGTGTTGTGGGGTTTAATGAAGGCTTTCCTGAGAACCCTACTGTTTGTATGTATTCATCCAATATAGGGAGGTGAGCAGCATGTTTTTCTTGATACATGTACATGTAGCTCCAGTATCAATCATCATAGGAATATTTTGACTGTCTATCTCCACACCGATTATGGGCTCCTGAGCTGGGCCATTAGTTATAATTACATTCTGTCCTACACTGCCGGGGGTTCTCCGGGGACCCCTATTGGGCCCCTTGGTAATTTACTGGTCCCTGCATTTGAGTTGGATTCTGAGCTCCTACTGAACCTGAACTGACAGGCTGCCACTGCTGTTGCATATTATAAGGAAAACATCTCCAAACATGTCCTCGTCGCCCACAATTCCAACAGACTGGAAGGCCTCTCCCCATTTGGCCCTGCGTCCTCTGCTGATTTTCCTGCCCATAACTCCCTGGCCTATTCCCCAGTAGATTTCTTACAATTTCACCCCCAAATCTTTGCATCTTACCTTGATTTTGGGCTGTAGCCACTGGAGGAGGGACACCGGAGAAGCTGTAAACGACCACAGGCTGAGGTCGGCTCTGGGATCTGCTCGGGACACTCCCTGGTTCTGGTCCAGGGGCGGACTCATTCTCTGGAGACTCCTCCCACTGAAAGTGTGCCATCACTGGAACTATCTTTTTTGTGTCCTTCTCTTTTCCCAGTTCTTTTGATTTTCTCTCCTATGCCTTCAACTCCTCCAGTTGCAGTTTTCTTTGAGTTTCTTCCATCTGATTGTCCAGTTTCTTTTCCTCTTGCCAATGTTTTTCAACTGCATGCAATGCCTTATCCACAAATTCACCATGTGGCATTGTAGTTAGCCCCACCACTTCATCCAGATGACTTTTAACGGCAACTGGCATTCCATCGCGGATGGCTTGACGGAAAAGTGTTGTAAGCATGGTATACCCCTGCACATCCCGATCCGTCATCATTCTCCATCAGCGCAACTGAGACTCTACATACGCTTCAGGCAGCTTATTTTTGCCTCATCAGCACCCCTTTCAAAATGAAAGTATAGGGTCTGGTTGGACAAGCACCTGTCAAGGCCTCCCATATACGGGGACAGTTTGGATTGACAGAAACACCCTCCACTCTGTTACTTCTCATGTGGTCTTTGTCCAGTCCAGCAGCATACATTATCTCCAGCATTTTGTCCACTCGCAGAAGCTTCCCAAAGAGTACCTTCAGATCGCCCATCGTCAACGTCTTCATCTCATCCTCCAGTGCCCTGATCCACAAGCTGAATATCAGGGAGACACGGTTAAATTTTGAAGATCCTGGGTAGACCAGGGAACATATTGTGGAACACAATTGAACAAGTCATTCTCAGTAAACTATTCTGATGGTTTTGACTGAGATGCAGCTGCCTCACTATGTTTTGCAAAATGTTTATCCTGATTTTGTACATTTACATTCCCTTTTCTCGAAACAATTCCAGAATTGCCAGCTCCCGTTTTCTTTTCTCAGCCCTCTTTGCTGACCCATCTTTTGAAGCAAAATTTGTTATGATGCTGATCATTTCTTCACATTTGCAAGATCAAATGTTCCCTCTTCCGGCCTCTTTGTCACCATGTTTTTAGTCCTTTTTGCCCATTTATTCGGCAATCTTTTAATATCATTCTCTCTGGCAGGAAATTGCTCTCTTAATCCTTCCACAGGCATTGCCATTGCTATTTATTTATTAATTTAGATTTTTAATTTTAGCCAAATTATTTTAACCCTCGTATTATCTTGCAATATATTTATTTTACTAGTTACACCGCTTAATAACTAGTCTATATTATGACCACCTTCAACTAACTTCTCCTCTTCCTTTTATATAGCTATGATAATAATCATGCTAAGATTATCTATACTTAATACATGCAATTCCCGGCCAAATATTTTGACCAATTGCATGTAATCTCGGCAATATATATTAATATTTACCGCACTCTCTTAATATTCCCAAGTTATGCAGTACGTAACAAGACCACTGTTCATATCCACATCTACTCTACACTCACCCACCCAACAAACTTCCCTTCAAAAAGCGTCTGTACGGGACCTCGCAATCCTTACGACCAGTCAGTCCAGCCATAGGACCCAGCAAGCCTCACTTCCCGTCAATGTCCTCACAGACCTATTAATCAGCTAACTCTATATGCCAAACGTGCTGCGCACCCTTTTTAAAAATAATAAACAACAAGACAGACAACACTGCAAAACGGATGCCAGTACCTCTCTTGGTCATCCAGGCCATATCCCAGTACCTCTCTAGGTCATCCAGGCCATATCCCAGTACCTATCTAGGTCATCCAGGTATCTCGACCTCAGGCGGGAGAGGCCTGCAGGTTTATTCCCTGCTTTTAGGGTCCCAGCACAGGCCTCACATATAACAAACAGTCATACACCAAACCAGTTACAGAATGCGCTCCGATTTTCACACACTCACCCACAGTTAGTTGTTATGCGTGCAAACTCTCTCTTTAATTTCTCCACTTTGTCTAGATTCTTTTACTCAAAAGGTCAGGTTACCTGTTTCCCGTGCTACAGATCCGGGCTGGGACAACACAGAACAATAACACAACACCCTTCTATTATTTAAGTTTATTTCGAAATTTTTTAAAATCAAATCTGCTCACCTTACACTCTTAGGGCTGCAGCCAAGGGTGTGGTGGTGTGTGTGTGTGTGCGTTCCTACACCTTCTCCAAACCACGGAAAACAGCCTCTTCCAAATGTTTCTGAATGTAACCGACCTTTTTAACTCCTGCCGCTGGCTCGCCAAATATCTTGTGTCTTCTTGACTAGATGGACCCAGATGGTTATGAGTTCTAAAGTCCCCTTGTTTTGTGAAATAAGTGGAGGGAGACAAAATCTTCAGAAGTTATCTTTTATTCCAGCCTTGAACCGTGCAATAATCCAAACCCGGAGGGTAGCCCCCGGCCAAGAAGTACCAAACCAGCATTATTTACAGAGCAATATTTTTTAGGGAAAAACCAACCAACTCAGCTCCAATCACAAAGCATGGGCTGTAACCATCTTATCTCTAACTTTTTTTACTCTTCAGCTCTGGTTGTTAAACCATGGTGGAATATTGAAGTATAAGTTTTTAAAAAAATAAAAGAATATACACTAAAATGGACGGGATAATTACAGTTCAAGAGTGGAAAAGCACAGTCAGATGAATAAGACACAAGTAGATACATAAATGATTCGATTGATTATGTTTTCAATAACAACTTATGATTTTACTGAGCAAATATTGAATAAAACTACAGATATCAAATACATGATCTGATTATGTTTTCAAATCAACTAAACAAAAGCCTGCTTGCAAATCAAAACTACAGAAGCCTGCTGCTAATGCGTGTAATGTGTATGTGTGTGTCTGTGTGCGTGTGCATATGTGATGCTTGTGCCTGTGCATATGCATGTGTCTGAATGCACTGCTCATGTATGTGTGTTTGCATACATAATATGGATATTGATTCTGATTATGATGCCTAAATATAATCTAAATCTGATTGTTAGTTTACTGATTATTGGTATAAGTATTATAATGAAATGTGATAAAAAATATATATATAATTAGTATTCCTAAATATAATGAATAATGCTGAAATATAATCCACAACAGCTACATCAGGGGAAACCGGACTACCCTGCGTTGTGCCCGAGGGGGCGGCCTCCAAGACAAACATCCAGCACGACAAGAGTGATGTCTCACAGGGAAGAGGAGCTGCCAGGCGTTGCAATCTGCAGACCACCACGCCAGGTAAATAGGACCCGGATAAGACCTGTGCTGTTCTGTAGCTTTTGTCTAAAGCACCCTACTTTGGCGTATCATGTGTATGTATGTATATATATATATAACCAGGGGTTGACCACCTTTTTGCTTCTGGCCCAGGGGGCCTATCCTGGCTCCGCCAGCCTTCGTACTTCCGCTTAATTTCATTTCGCCTCAGTACTCAGTCTGGTCACTCAGAGCTCTGCCTTGTTTACCAGGGCAGAAAGTAAGCCAGACCAACCAGCGAACTGAAGGTGTGGCCGAGAGCCAAGATGTAGCCGCAGCGCCGAGTTTGAAATTGTAGACTCCGAAATCAACAATGGCTACGAACGTAGATACACGGGAGGCCATTTGCTCGGTCGTGGAGAAAATCCCGGGTTTCAGCGACTTATAGCCATAGTTTTCGTTTTTTGAATGGAAATGATGTTGTAGCGCTACTCCCTACAGATTGTCATATCTACTTGATAGCCATCATGAAATAGGCACCCTGTTCATCTCTTTGAGAGACAGCCGAACCACCTAAGCTAGCTTTTAGCTTCTAGTGTTACATTGCCCGCGAATTTAACAGTATTTAAGTTAGCAGCAAACTTTTTGAAAGCCGTGTTTTTAATCGTGTGACAAGACCTATTCGCCGCCTCAGTGTTATGTTGTCAATATCCATGAATGAAATGGCTGCTGAGAGCCAAACTTTGTTGCTATAAAGTTAGATAGCGAGCTCGGTAAGATGTTAGCACTAGTATGGTTACAGTTCAGTTTTCGTGTCAACGCAGATTTCGTCCTGATGTAAATAATGTGTCAATATCCCCGATTGTGCCGTTTTTTTTCTGCAGCATTATTTGCAGGGAAAAACGATAGCTCAACAGTTTGTTCCTCGTTAAGAGAACAGAAAGAGCACCTTTGGTTCTTTTAAGTGAATATATATATAAGCCTTTATTGAAACAGGTAAATCACATTGAGTCCCAGGGACTCATTTTGTACAAGTGCGACCTGTATCAAACAAGAAGACAAAAAAATAATAACAAGACAAACTCAAAATGGTAACAATAAAACATAAAAACAGATACACAAATTTACAGTTAAGATACCTTACAAGCACATCAGGGTAAAATACTATAAAGAGAGAGAGGGTGAACTTGGAGTACAGGAGCAGATCTTTGAAGTGATCTCAATATTGTTCAGTAACAATTTAAAACTATTAAGAGGGATCAAATCTGACAGCTTCAGGCTAAGCTGTAACGTGTTCCAGGAGGAAGGGGCCGCGTAGGAAAACACTTTCTTGCTTTTCTCGGTACAAACTGAGGGGGTGGAGTATTTTCTGCAGTCCTGTATACGAAGGTTGTAGCCAGTTTGTTTACGTGAAAAATAAGTAGTTAAATAGGAAGGCAACAAACCAAGGATGGATTTGTAAGTTAAAATGTACCAATAAAAGGTTTAGCGCATAGAGAGAGATGACCAGTTGACTAATGAATACAGAACACAATGGTGAGCGAGAGATTTGCAGCCTATGCGCCACGATAGGAGTTGAATCAAGAAGTTGGAGACAGCTGGCAGGGGCATACATATACAGGACATCACTGTCATCCAAGAGGCAAGAATGTGGCAGCAACCAGGTGTTTCCATGCAGCAAATGAAAAACAGGATTTGTTCCTGAAAAAGAAACTCAATTTCATTTTAAATTTCTTTATAAGATTACCCACATGGATTTTAAAAGAAAGGCCGTCATCAATATGTATGCCAAGGTGTATATAATGACACAAGTTCAATAGGTGTACCCTGAAGAGAAACAATGCTGTAAAGAGCATCTGGCACACACTTGTTGTAAGAGAAAAGTATGACCTTAGTTTTCTCTGCATTCATCACTATTTTAAGCTGATGCAATTGAGACTGGAGAACATCAAAAGCAGATTGCAGAGATTGAAAAGCATGAGAGACAGAGGATGCACAGCAATATAAAATTGTGTCATTTGCGTATAAATGGACAGATGCATTTAAAATAGACCCAATATTGTTTATAAAAATTATTAAAAGAGTCGGCCGTAAAACTGAACCCTGGGGTACCCCATTTGAAACATTCACCATGCTGGAAGAGAGTTCGCCAACGAGTACTGACTGTTTACGGTTAGACAGATATTGGCAAACCAACCAACTGCATTAGAGGAAAACCCAATGGCAGACAGGTGCTGGCACCGGATACTGTGATCAACAGCTCTATCTAGTTCTCACGCAACATCCATAACTCGCCCATTTCGCACGAGGAAACGCTGGTCATTCTGACGCAAAAGTCGGGCCAGTGAAAAAGATAGTTTGGTGATCCGAACTGGCCCACCACTGCTAAAAAACACTGCTGGGCTAGTGTTAATGTCGACCAATGAATATAAAATAT
The DNA here is from genome assembly GCA_029721435.1 of Gymnothorax reevesii. Classification (NCBI taxonomy): domain Eukaryota; kingdom Metazoa; phylum Chordata; class Actinopteri; order Anguilliformes; family Muraenidae; genus Gymnothorax; species Gymnothorax reevesii. Next base: position 20,632,109 of record CM056574.1, on the reverse strand, counting down.
ATATATCAGTGGCAGCTGGTGAACTGGGATAGGGGAGGCTGAAACCCATCCCTTATCAATCATTCACTTAAATTACTATAACAGAAACTCCACAATCTCTCAATATCATCAGGTGTGGCCAGTTTTGATTGATGACGCATACCTGTAAACTCAAACGCATTCGGCATCAGTTTTAGTGGCATATTCATGTTCCCCTGTATTCAGTCAATGAACATGTAAGAGATGTTTGTGTGTAATGTAAGACCTTGTGCATGGAGATTTATCAGTTTCACCTGCTACATGAATCTTCTCACGCTATTCTTTACTCGAGGGTTGGAAGCAATGCATGTGTTTCATAATCGTTTAAATTGTAAATTAAATAAGATCACTAGAAATAAGACGTTTCATTTCAACGAGATGAAAAAAAAAATTCTGTGAACAGTAGAAGTCAAGTTGCTGATTTTTTTTAATTTCTTGACAACAACGGTTATTTTGTACAATAATGACATAATGACCTAATGTCAAGAAAAACATTTTCGGCATTGTTGATTTGGTGGAGCTATGTACTCTAGTTTGTCCCATTCTAGTGAAGTTCTGTGAATAGGAATGGCAACAATACAAAGGGGTAAAACTGCATTATCCAAATTGTTAAATTATATTGCAAGAAATGAAATGAAATGTTTCTTGTGAAAAATCTGTATTATCAGTGAAATTATACTTTTGTATATTGTATTGTACTGCATCATTCCAACACACCATTCCACCGTTTTCTGATTTGGGGTTGAGTATACATGAAATGGTGGAAAATTTCCCTTAAAAATAATCTTTATTGTAAAACCAGAATCAATGTTTTTTCATGTTGAAATTCAATGAGCCACAATACAATCCAAATGGTACAACGAGCAAAAATCAATCTATGCTCTTCAGAATGATAGCAAATGACTCAAAGGAAAAATCACTCACTCCAGTGTGATTTTCGCTTCTATAAAATTGATGGAATTAAGGTTTTGTACAGCCAGTGTCCTTGTGGCTGGTTCAAATCAGCTTGATGGCCAAACGGATCTGGACATTCCATGATATAGGCTTGTTTTTATGCTTAAACTTTTGTACTCATTCAACAATAATGCTAAAACTACATAAAAAAGCAATGATGAACCAAAGGAATCTGTGCTTCAGATAATTGTTGGTCCTATACTCCATAAATATGGGACAAAGCTGATCTTACATAAAAGCGGTGTAGAAATACGGAAGTAAAGCATTTTCAAGATGTCAAGTTTCAACATTAAATAGATTCAAAAAGACATTAAAATAAAACCAAGATAAAATTGTCTCCATTCCAACAGCAAAAACTACTGAAACTACAACAACAGTAGCACCAACTACAACGACTGCACCAACAACTCCAGCAGCCCCAACTACAACTACAGCTCCAGCAACAACAACAGCCCAAACTACAACTACTGTCCCAAAAACTACAGCAGTCCCTACTACAACTACACCTGCAACAACAACAACTACCGCCCCAAAAACTACAGAAGCACCAACGACAACTACTGCCCCAACAATAACAGCGGCCCCAACAACAACAGAAGCTCCAACAACAACTACTGCCCCAACAACTACTGCAGCACCAACAACAACTACTGCCGCAGCAACTACTGCAGCACCAACAACAACTACTGCCGCAGCAACTACAGCAGCACCAACAACTTCTGCTCCAACAACTACAGTGGCTAGCACGCAAGTAGAAAGCAGAGGTGAGTAATAAACTGAAATTCTTCGGATTTTTCAAAAGAAAGGCAAAGGTTAAGAACTGATGTGTGCAAACCAAAATTATAGCCGAGTTCGACCAACTCTATAAAGGCTGCTTATCAGTGTGGCATCATGTCGTTTACTATCCTATCGCTAGCTGGCTGGCTAGCTATCCTTAGTAAACACTAGTAAGCGGGGATTAAAACTTTTACTTTTTGAAATTTGGATATTTACCAGCCACTGACAAATACTGGTGAAATTCACCAGCCATTCAATAGGAAATTAGTATTTTCTATCTGAAACCTACCAGCCAACTTTAAAATTTACCAGCATTTGGCTGGTGCAAATTTTGAGCACTGCTAGGTAGCAAGCACCAATGCGAAGCATCACGATAACTGATTCAAGATCCAACAACAACACATATGAGAGCTACACGTTTCAGTGCTCGTTTTGAGTGAAAAAACAAACATTTAAAAGAATTACATTTCCTTGTTATTACTCACGCAGCCCTAAATAGCTAAATCTGGCCAGAAGGGCGAAATGCTTTTTTCCCCATTGTTGAACATTTGTGTTTATTGATGAGCTGAGGAGCAGACAAGGGTTTTACACTAACGCTAGAAAAATCACAGTTTTCATACACAGTAGGCCTACAGTGTAGGATTTTTTGTAAGAGAGATGTTTTAACTGTGACAAACTGTAAACCACTTAATATCACTAGAGGTGGGCGAGAGCTTTCATTCACCCTGTAATGAACCATTTAACCATCAAAGTGACGACAAAGATGGTAAATTAGCAGCAGCAGGAGCAGATATGTCAGGATCAGGTATGGACTTCGGAAGGTTAACCATTATTTGGAGTAGCCAACTTTAATTTGTGCTTGAGAAAGTTAATCAATGAAGCACTTTTATAGTACTCAAATGCATCAGGAGTATTAGGATTAAGAGCATTAAGACATTTATTTTGGTGTAATTTATTTTCAATAGTTATAGGGTCATTCCATCCCAGCTCACAGAAATTTTCCCAGTTCATGCCATAAAAAAAAAAAGAAAAATCATGTCCATTCTCCTGTCTGTGATCTGCTGTCGCATCGAATCTCAGTGCGGTACTCCAAACAGTTTTTCATTCATAAAATGATGAAATATACCTATAAAGGCAAATTTGCCTCTCTATATTGAGCCTCACCAAAGAAAGTGATTTCACTGGGTTAGGCTGTAATTTTCACGATGCTTAATACAACCAATTTCTTGTTGACTTTAATCTGGTTTGATGAACAACAACATGTCATGGATATTTATGCAATGGGCTATGTTTTTATGCTCAAAGGTCAAATCTTTACATTTCAAAATTTAACAATGGAGCCAGTTCTTAGTGAGACCAAAGTGTTTATTTTCTTTTCAAAATCATGATCACAGCATTTGTCTGTAAATTCTGCAGCTCTGATATTTGCTGTAAACTGTTTGTTAAGTAATGCAAGACACTCCACATTCTTGGTATTTGATTCTCCGACAAATAAATTAGCAAAATTTGACTTGAATCCTGAAAACTGCTACTTGCAGCCATTGTAGCATCACTGCTTGGCCAAGGCAGCAAGACATCAGCCATCACCATATCACATCACACTGTATAAATGTGTATGCACCTGGAAATTAAATAATAAATAATTTGGGTAGTCTAATGTACTCTGTTGCCAACTATAACAATTACACCTTCTATGTACAGTATAAAAATGAAAAAAAAAAAAAATCTTTGGCTTATCTTTAAATTTACATCCGGTCCAGCCGGGCTAAGCCTAGGTTGTCCTTAAAGTCAAGAAATGCCCCTGATTCCAAGAGAGGTAACAAAAAACACAGTAACACCTGTACAAGCACTAGTGTTACTACAATTACAAATACCAATTTTATTAGCCATGGCCCCCATGTTCCAAACACATTATCCAACCAGTCCCACAATTCATGTCAATACGCTGCATTTTTCTTTATTTCTTGTTGAAGTGTTTCCAGTCCTTCCCTTGTTTTAGTAAATGATCCTTCAGGTCCAGTGTTGTCTGGGATGAAAGTACAACATTCATCTCCAAACAACACACATATCCCACCTTTCTCTGCTAAATACCAGTCCAATGGCCATCTGTTTTGTCTTGACATTTTACTTGTTGCTGCCAACTGTACACCCAGCGCGGTTAACGCATTATCCGTGTAGTTTATGAACCGCTGCTGATTATAATAAATATAATTTATCCATTCCACATTTTTGTTGGGGCGATCCACCACAGAAACATGGATTCAATTCCAGCAATAATTTCATCTCTACCTTTATATTCATTTTGGATTCCTCTTGGTTGGCCCATTTAATCTGAATATACCGCAGGATCTTTTTCAAAAGATCTCTTCCGGCACGTACTCTCTAATTGACTAGGGAAACCTATTGACACTGGATCAGCCAGCATCACTCTTGCATATGTTTCTGTCCAATTTAAAGGCAGGATACTATACAATCCTGTCTCACACATCCAAAACATGTCTGGCACTCTTTTATCTACATGTAAAATAGCCTGACAGTTTGGTTTTTTCATTATTATGGTTTTCTTGTCCAAATTGTTAATTGTTTTTTGGGCCTGCTGATGGGGGTTTTGAGCATTACATGTCTAGGTTAGATCACACTTCCCTGGAAATTACCTACATTTGTTTGTCCATTTGTTACGGCATAACATTCATAAGTCAAATTTAGCAACTGTAATCTTTGTAATTGTATTGTGGGTTATAATAACTACAATATAATTTATATTTGTTACATTTAGATTCATCATGTATGAACTTAGTTGAACTTAAGGCTTCTACACATTGTATCGGGCAATCACATATTGCTTGGGTGCAGTTCAGATAACTGTAAGGGTTAGGAATTAATAGATAAATGGGCTGGGCCTCTCTGCATACTATAGATGATTTTGAAGTGAATGTTTTAGCTGTATAATTTGCCCAATTCCAGCAATTATTTATGCCCATCGCAATGAAGATAAAACCTCTATTATTGCATCTCTCCTTGTCCTGTAAATTGCTGAATTTTTTTGCTGAGTTCAAGTCTGGTTTCCCATTATTTTGAAAATTGAGAACAGTCCCATCAAAAATATTAGTGAGGTCAACATCATAATTGCAACTTTTCTATTTCTCTTTCCAAGGTGTCTAATAGCCAAAACTACTCCAAGTGATATTGTTGATACTAGAACACAAATCACAAAGGTTAATCCCATTATTTTCCATTTAATATCCTGTTCCTGAGGTGGATTTGTAATTTCATTTACAAGGAGAGGTTTCATGAAAATTGATTCCCCACCTATTGGCCGAATTATTTCATTCCCATCCCCTCTGTCATCACTAGTGCGCTCATTATTGTTTTCATTTGATTTTTCTCGGATTATAGCTGCAGTTATCATCACTATCTTCTCCTGTACTGCAGCTTCAATAATTCCATCAACTAAAGTCTCATGAAACAATTCAGTCTCATTGGTCAGGAAAGAAATCTGAGATTAATTGTTTCAAGGTCTGAGAGGTCTCGTTCATAGAGGTCACCTTTACTCTGTACGCTTACCCCTAAAACAACTGGGGAAGTGCTGTCAGATCTATGGCTCCCACCCTTCACACTTGGGCTGTTGGTGTCTGCATCCATGGGAATACCAGCATCATCAGGTAGAACTGCCTCGCTAAGGCCTTCGCCCGGATCTTCTGAGAGGACGTCCTTATCCTCATTGTCATCTCGATCTTCTCTTACAGCTCTAGAGCAGTGATTTAAATGATACCAAAAGTCACTACCTTCAACTTGGAGAGCTGTTAGTGTGGTCCTTGTGAACCGAAATGGGCCCTCTCTCCTTCTTTCGTTCCACCTTCTCCGGAATTTCCGTACATAGACCAGATCCCCAGGCTGAACCGGACACTCTTCAGCCGGGTTTTCTAGCTGTCTGGTCTGCTCCTGTTCAAATATAGTTCTATGTATAACAGTTAGCTGTCTCATACAGTCCCTCAGCTGTAATTCCAGTGTCTTGAGAGCCCACCTTTGCTCTAATTCTAGGTCCTGAGTGGGTCAAACATCATTATACAACGCAAATCAATTTCTGGCCGTGCAACCTGGGGTATTTGAGCTTCTACATATTTTCCCCTGGCACTCTAAACTTGCTCTTTAATTTGGTCTTCTATATTCCCTAAGTAAAATACATTTGCATTTGCTAATTCACTTCTTTTAGTTTGTATACTATACATCCCCGTTAAATAAATTCCTTTTTTTGCACAATTTAAATTTAGACCTAAAGCCAAAATTGCATCTCTCCCGAATAGACTTAATGGCGTTCGTTGACAAACTATCAATGGCAATTTTGTTTCCTAACTCCCAACTCTTATAGCCACCGGTTGTGTTGTGGGGTTTAATGAAGACTTTCCCGAGAACCCTACTGTTTGTATGTATTCATCCAATATAGGCAGGTGAGCAGCATGTTTTTCTTAATACATGTACATGTAGCTCCAGTATCAATCATCATAGGAATATTTTGACTGTCTATCTCCACACCGATTATGGGCTCCTGAGCTGGGCCATTAGTTATAATTACATTCTGTCCTACACTGCCGGGGGTTCTCCGGGGACCCCTATTGGGCCCCTTGGTAATTTACTGGTCCCTGCATTTGAGTTGGATTCTGAGCTCCTACTGAACCTGAACTGACAGGCTGCCACTGCTGTTGCATATTATTAGGACAACATCTCCAATCATGTCCTCGTCGCCCACAATTCCAACAGACTGGAAGGCCTCTCCCCATTCCGCCCTGCGTCCTCTGCTGATTTTCCTGCCCATAACTCCCTGGCCTATTCCCCAGTAGATTTCTTACAATTTCAACCCCAAATCTTTGCATCTTACCTTGATTTTGGGCTGTAGCCACTGGAGGAGGGACACCAGAGAAGCTGTAAAAGACCACAGGCTGAGGTCGGCTCTGGGATCTGCTCGGGACACTACCTGGTTCTGGTCCAGGGGCGGACTCATTCTCTGGAGACTCCTCCCACTGAAAGTGTGCCATCACTGGAACTATCTTTTTTGTCCTTCTCTTTTCCCAGTTCTTTTGATTTTCTCTCCTTTGCCTTCAACTCCTCCAGTCGCAGTTTTCTTTGAGTTTCTTTCATCTTGATTGTCCAGTTTCTTTTCCTCTTGCCAATGTTTTTCAACTGCATGCAATGCCTTATTCACAAATTCACCATGTGGCATTGTAGTTAGCCCCACCACTTCATCCAGATGATTCTTTCCGGTAACTGGCATTCCATCGCGGATGGCTTGACGTAAAAGTGTTGTAAGTATGGTATACCCCTCACAGACCTATTAATCAGCTAACTCTTTACGCCAAACGTGCTGCGTACCCTTTTTAAAAATAATAAACAACAAGACAGACAACACTGCAAAACGGATGCCAGTACCTCTCTTGGTCATCCAGGCCATATCCCAGTACCTCTCTAGGTCATCCAGGTATCTCGACCTCAGGCGGGAGAGGCCTGCATGTTTATTGCCTGCTTTTAGGGTCCCAGCACAGGCCTCACATATAACAAACAGTCATACACCAAACCAGTTACAGAATGCGCTCCGATTTTCACACACTCACCCACAGTTAGTTGTTATGCATGCAAACTCTCTCTTTAATTTCTCCACTTTGTCCAGATTCTTTTACTCAAAAGGTCAGGTCACCTGTTTCCCGTGCTTCAGATCCGGGCTGGGACAACACAGAACAACAACACAACACCCTTCTATTATTTAAGTTTATTTCGAAATTTTTTAAAATCTAATTTACTCACCTTACACTCTTAGGGCTGCAGCCAAGGGTGTGGTGGTGTGTGTGCGTTCCCACACCTTCTCCAAAACACAGACAACAGCCCCTTCCGAATGTAATCGACCTTTTTCAACTCCTGCCGCTGGCTCGCCAAATTTCTTGTGTCTTCCCGACTAGATGGACCCAGATCGTTATGAGTTCTAAAGTCCCCTTGTTTTGTGAAATAAGTGGAGGGAGACAAAATCTTCAGAAGTTATCTTTTATTCCAGCCTTGAACCGTGCAATAATCCAAACCCGGAGGGTAGCCCCCAGCCAAGAAGTACCAAACCAGCATTATTTACAGAGCAATATTTTTTGGGGAAAAACCAACCAACTCAGCTCCAATCACAATGCATGGACTGTAACCATCTTATCTCTAACTTTTTTTACTCTTCAGCTCTGGTTGTTAAATCATGGTGGAATATTGAAGTATAGGTTTTTAAAAAAATAAAAGAATATACACTAAAATGGACTGGATAATTACAGTTCAAGAGTGGAAAAGCACAGTCAGATGAATAAGACACAAGTAGATACATAAATGATTCGATTGATTATGTTTTCAGTAAAAAATTATGATTTTACTGAGCAAATATTGAATAAAACTACAGAAATCAAATATATCATCTGATTATGTTTTCAAATCAACTAAACAAAAGCCTGCTTGCAAAACTACCGAAGCCTGCTGCTAATGCGTGTAATGTGTATGTGTGTGTCTGTGTGCGTGTGCATATGTGATGCTTGTGCCTGTGCATATGCATGTGTCTAAATGCACTGCTCATGGATGTGTGTTTGCATACATAATATGGATACTGATTCTGATTATGATGCCTAAATATAATCTAAATCTGATTGTTAGTTTACTGATTATTGGTATAAGTAATATAATGAATTGTGATTAAAAAAATATATAATTAGTATTCGTAAATATAATGAATAATGCTGAAATATAATCCACAACAGCTACATCAGGGGAAACCGGACTACCCTGTGTTGTGCCCGAGGGGGCGGCCTCCAACACAAACATCCAGCACGACAAGAGTGATGTCTCACAGGGAAGAGGAGCTGCCAGGCGTTGCAATCTGCAGACCAGCACGCCAGGTAAATAGGACCCGGATAAGACCTGTGCTGTTCTGCAGCTTTTGTCTAAAGCACCCTACTTTGGTGTATCATGTGTATGTATGTATATATATATATAAACAGGGGTTGACCACCTTTTTGCTTCTGGCCCAGGGGGCCTAGCCTGGCTCCGCCAGCCTTCGTACTTCCGCTTAATTTCATTTCGCTTCAGTACTCAGTCTGGTCACTCAGAGCTCTGCCTCGTTTACCAGGGCAGAAAGTAAGCCAGACCAACCAGCGAACTGAAGGCGTGGCCGAGAGCCAAGATATAGCCGCAGTGCCGAGTTTGAAATTGTAATCTCCGAAATCAACAATGGCTACGAACGTAGATACACGGGAGGCCATTTGCTCGGTCTTGGAGAAAATCCCGGGTATCAGCGACTTATAGCCACAACAAGATGAATGTTGGTTAGTTTTTTGAATGGAAGTGATGTTGTAGCGCTACTCCCTACAGATTGTCATATCTACTTGATAGCCATCATGAAATAGGCACCCTGTTCATCTCAGTGAGAGACAGCCGAACCACCTTAGCTAGCTTTTAGCTTCTAGTGTTACATTGCCCGCGAATTTAACAGCATTTCAGTTAGCAGCAAACTTTTTGAAAGCCGTGTTTTTAATCGTGTGACAAGACCTATTCGCCGTCTCAGTGTTATGTTGTCAATATCCGTGAATGAAATGGCTGCTGAGAGCCAAACTTTGTTGCTATAAAGTTAGATAGTGAGCTCGGTAAGATGTTAGCACTAGTATGGTTAACTGTTCAGTTTTCGTGTCAACGCAGATTTCGTCCTGATGTAAATAATGCGTCAATATCCCCGAGTCTGCCGTTTTTTTTCTGCCGCATTATTTGCAGGGAAAAACGATTGCTCAACAGTTTGTTTCTCGTTAAGAGAACAGAAAGAGCACCTTTGGTTCTTTTAAGTGAATATATATAAGCCTTTATTTAAACAGGTAAATCACATTGAGTCCCAGGGACTCATTTTGTACAAGTGCGACCTGTATCAAACAAGAAGACAAAAAAATAATAACAAGACAAACTCAAAATGGTAACAATAAAACATAAAAACAGATACACAAATTTTCAGTTAAGATACCTTACAAGCACATCAGGGTAAAATACTATAAAGAGAGAGAGGGTGAACTTGGAGTACAGGAGCAGATCTTTGAAGTGATCTCAATATTGCTCAGTAACAATTTAAAACTATAAAGAGGGATCAAATCTGACAGCTTAAGGCTAAGCTGTAACGTGTCCCAGGAGGAAGGGGCCGCGTAGGAAAACACTTTCTTGCTTTTCTCGGTACAGACTGAAGGGGTGGAGTATTTTCTGAAGTCCTGTATTCGAAGGTTGTAGCCAGTTTGTTTACGTGAAAAATAAGTAGTTCAATAGGAAGGCAACAAACCAAGGATGGATTTGTAAATTAAAATGTACCAATAAAAGGTTTAGCGCATGGAGAGAGATGACCAGTTGACTAATGAATACAGAACACAATGGTGAGCGAGAGATTTGCAGCCTGTATGCGCCATGATAGGAGTTGAATCAAGAAGTTGGAGACAGCTGGCAGGGGCATACATATACAGGACATCACCGTAATACAAGAGAGGCAAGAATGTGGCAGCAACCAGGTGTTTCCATGCAGCAAATGAAAAACAGGATTTGTTCCTGAAAAAGAAACTGAGCCTGCGCATAACATACGTCATCGCCAAACCTTACTGATTAGTTTACGGATACACCAATGATTTTCAACTTCAGACAAGCGCCCACCAACCAGGAAGTAAACACTTGTCAATGACGACTAGCCAGACTCTGTGTACGAAGCACAGCAAAGTAGCAGTCTGGTTTTACCAGGCCACAGGGGGCCAGTAACATTTCAGATTTACTGGTCCCCTTCATATCTTACTGCCCCCCCCCCCCCCCCCGCATCTTGCGTATAAACATTTATACCGTGCGCGATACCATAGTATTCAATTTACGTGACAAACGTTGCACCAATAATCCTTTTTGTGTCATGTTCTTTATGCAATGCTTTCCTTTTTTTGCAGAGTTGCCTTTTCACCCCTTTGTTTCAGGCTACTGGATGTGGTTTGGTGTGCATATGTAGTATCCACTGCCTTAACGCACCCTGCTTGTTGTAGAGTAGTGTGCACGGTAGATGTGTGTGGTGATGGTTATTATTAATCGCTAATAAAATTCTATACTTGGTGCTAGCATGTTAATGTGATAAGTTCTATTATCAGTCCTGTATTATACTTTTACACTTTGTCTCATTGCATGAAATTTCTTTTCAGATTTTTACACGAAATTTACACACTGCAATATATCAAACAGGCCCAGACCCAAGTCTGAGAAAAAGTGTGAGGAAGGAATGTTAAATTGAAGTCATGCATGTATAAAAATAATAAAAGACAGGCAGGTTCATGAATAAATACAAGTGTGAGAGTGACACAAATCTTATCAGCATCTCTGGCTTCTCTGCCCTTGCAACCGCTAAAGAGCCAGACACGTGATGCAAGTTTACCCGCGTGACCGATTTTCGATGGCGAAAAAGTGAGTTTAGATGAGGACAGTGTCGCACAAATCAACTGTTGTTTATTAAAAAAAAAGCAATGAACATGTAGCTCATTGTCATTCTAATACACTGCGTAGGTTTTGTTACCATGTTAATAAACAGCGTAATCTTTCAGAGTTAATCTCAGCCTGATATGCAGAAACCCCCAAGTCACCACACAGTTTCATGTCTGTGCACTTTACCGTCTTTACAATGAGTAAAGTCGAACTAAAACATCTCTCACTACCTGCATTTAAAACTCTGTATACAAAGTGAATGACCCTAAAAAGAAAATGGAGCGACTCAAAAGTTTGGCCTGCAGAGCATATTACTCTAACAATAACTTTACTGATTCATTATAATTCATAAAATATAACTAGCTAACCTACAGGAAGCTTCATTATAACCCAGCTGGCTTACCGTTACATTAGCTAACAATAATAAACGAGTCGCAACACTGTAAGTTAGCCAGCTGGGTAACATAAACTTAGATTTGCGGTGCAGGCTGTATTCTTCAGTCGCTCCAAAAATAGGACGTAAGAAGCAGGACTGTTAAAGGGGACTTATTATGCTGATCCTTCTTTGAATACATATTGGTAATGTTATAATGTTGGTTTTCCATACTCAACCTCTGTAAAGTTTCTTAACATAAGATACAGGGGTTTTGCCGTAATCCAAGAACATGATTTTGTGAAACGTGATTTCCTCTCTAAACAGCTCGTCCAGAGATCTGGGAAAAACCTGACATCAGGTTATGCCGTCCAATTAGTACAGACCTAGCCAATGCCAATCACGGTGCTGGACCTGCCCACACCGGAAACTATTCTAGCAGACATGAACCACCCCAGATCATACTATGCCTTAGTAGCATCTACACCTCCAGAAATACAAAAGAAGAACCGCAGATCATTCGAGTCAGTATGTCTCCCAAAGCTGCTCGTCCGTTTACTTTTGGACGCAAAGAAAAGCACCTATTTCTCTTCCAAAAGACCATGCCTCCAGAAAACAGTGGGTAGCCAGGGCCAAAGGGAGCGTTAGCTGTTTGTGCTCAGAATTTCACCAAAGACAGCTTTGTCAATAAAGGATAATTCGACACTGGAGAAGCCTTTCAGCTACTTCTCAAACCTGAAGCAGTTGCATCGATCAAGCACTCAGAGCCACAAGTAGTGATATAAAAGCAAATAATGTCAGTGAAGCTAATGAGTTACGGGAGGCTAGCAGGACCGCTAAAGATAGTTAGCACTAACAAATGGCCTCAAACGCGGGCTTTGTAAAATATCTGAAGATGAAGATTGTAATGGTCACGACTTTCTGCGACTTGCAAGCCATGTTTCCATCCCCTTGTCAATTGAATTAACTGAAGTTCGCCAAAAATATTCATGCATATAAAGCTGGTGAAAATACGTTTCCATCTAACAGCATTAAAATGAATAAAAAGTAGTGCGTAATGATGCCACATGCTGTTATATGATCAAATTGGTGTATGGAATACATTTTATTTAAGGCTGTTTCCATTCATATTCGCACTGAATCAATATTAATAAATTTGTATAAGAACGTGTGGATGGAAACATGGCTACAGTTGTGTAAGCAGTTGCTTCACAGCAAAAGCCTACCCAACTGATGGCCCGTTAAATGTGGCTGTAGCACTGCGGCTAACGTAGCTAAGTTTCTGTTGCTAATGCTTGTGTCCTTAATATGCAAGAGTAATATCAGGGGAACTTCAACAGAAGGTGTGTGTGTGAACATAAACCTCATTTGACGCGAACTTTTTATACTTGTTTGTAATTTGGATGCTTGTTACAACTGCCCCATTGGTAACGGAATTTACTGTCTGTAAAACCTGTATTGCAGGGTAACATTTGTCTCTATATGTTGTTATGACTGCTCAGTTATCAGCTACTGCATGTTAGTTCGCGTGCTGTGCAAATTAAAATGCACTGGGTAACACATAGGTAGTAATTATGATCGGTATGCTCGTGTTACTTCGATAAACATCATGTGGGCGTTCCGTCATAAGGTTGCCTAATTGTAGCCACTACAGTTGAAGCTAAACAGAGAGGTGCTGTATGTGTCTGCATAGTGAGGCTGCGAAGGGTGCAGTTAGACCAGATGTAGGTTTTGCAGAGCTTGGGGCGCGTTTTTGGGTGCTTGTGAAACGATCGCTTTACTTATCCATGACCGGGATCAGCCTGATACCTCTCCAACATCTGGGCAAGCTCTCTGATGCTACCGGTGAAAGCAATACGGTAGCGCACAGGATGTAACGTGTTCAGTATGACAAACGATTTCTCTGCATTGCCGTCGATTGAATACTGAATTCTTTCCTGTAAAAGTTATCAATTCGCTAGCTCCTCAAAAGCAACGGTTCACGCAAATGGAACTTACGGTCTGTAAAACCTGTATTATGCTCATAACATAACCAGAGCTCTATCTAGTTCTCACGCACCATCCATAACTCGCCCATTTTCCGCGAGGAAACGCTGGTCACTCTGACACAAAAGTCGGGCCAGCAAAAAAGATAGTTTGGTGATCCGAACTGGCCCGCTACTGCTAAAAAACTGCTGGGCTAGTGTTAATGTCGACCAGTGAATATAAAATATATATATCAGTGGCAGCTGGTGAACTGGCATAGGGGAGGCTGAAACCCATCCCTTATCAATCATTCACTTAAATTACTATAACAGAAACTCCACAAACTCTCACTATCATCAGGTGTGGCCAGTTTTGATTAATAACGCATACCTGTAAACTCAAACGCATTCGGCATCAGTTTTAGTGGCATATTCACGTTCCCCTGTATTCAATCAACAAATATGAAAGAGATTTTTGCGTGTAATGTAAGTCCTTGTGCATGGAAATTTGCCAGTTTCACCAGCATCATGAATCTTCTCACGCTTTTCTTTACTGGGGGGATGGAAGCAATGCATGTGTTTCATAATCGTTTAAATTGTAAATTAAATAAGATAATTTGAAGAAAGACGTTTCAAATGATATTATTTCATTTAAACAATTTACAACGAGATGAAAAAAAAAATTCTGTGAACAGTAGAAGTCAAGTTGCAGGTTTTTTTTTATTTCTTGACAACAACGGTTATTTTTTACAATGATGACATAATGACCAAATGCCAAGAAAAACATTTTCAGCATTGTTGTTTCGTATTCAATCAACAAATATGAAAGAGATTTTTGCGTGTAATGTAAGTCCTTGTGGATGGAAATTTGCCAGTTTCACCAGCATCATGAATCTTCTCACGCTTTTCTTTACTCGGGGGATGGAAGCAATGCATGTGTTTCATAATCATTTAAATTGTAAATTAAATAAGATAATTTGAAGAAAGACGTTTCAAATGATCTTATTTCATTTAAACAATTTACAACGAGATGAAAAAAAAAATTCTGTTAACAGTAGAAGTCAAGTTGCAGGTTTTTTTTTATTTCTTGACAACAACGGTTATTTTTTACAATGATGACATAATGACCTAATGTCAAGAAAAACATTTTCAGCATTGTTGTTTAGGTGGGACTATGTACTCTAGTTTGTCCCATTCTAGTGAAGTTCTGTGAAAAGGAATGGCAACAATACAAAGAGGTAAAAACTACATTATCCAAATTGTTTAATTATATTGCAAGAAATGAAATGAAATGTTTCTTGTGAAAAATCTGCATTATCAGTGAAATTGTACTACATCATTCCAACACACCATTCCACCGTTTTCTGATTTGGGGTAGAGGATACATGAAATGGTGGAAGATTTTCAACTGTTATCCCTTAAAAATAATCTTTATAGTAAAACCAGAATAAATGTATTTTCATGTTGAGATTCAATGAGCCGCAATACAATCCAAATGGTACAACGAGCAAAAGTCAATCTATGCTCTTCAGAATGATAGCAAATGACTCAAAGAAAAAGTCACTCACTCTAGTATAATTTTCCCTCCTAAAAAATTGATGGAATTAAGGTTTTGTACAGCCAGTGTCCTTGTGGCTGGTTCAAATCAGCTTGATGGCCTAACGCATCTGGACATTCCATGATATAGGTTTGTTTTTATGCTTATACTTTTGTACTTATTCAACAATAATGCTAAAACTACATTATTAAGCAATAATGAACCAAAGGAATCTGTGCTTCAGATAATTGTTGGTCCTATGCTCCATGAATATGGGACAAAGCTGATCTTACATAAAAGTGTTGTAGAAAAACGGAAGTAAAGCATTTTTAAGATGTCAATTTTCAACATTAAATTGATTAAAAAAGATCTTTAAAGACAAAAAAAACCAAGCTAAAATTGTCTCCATTCCCCCAGCAAAAACTACTGAAAATTCACATGAAACAAACAACAAAAAAACAGTCCCAACTACAACAACAGGAGCCCCAACTACAACGACTGCACCAACAACTCCAGCAGCCCCAACTACAACTACAGCTCCAGCAACAACAGCCCCCACTACAACTACTGTCCCAACAACTACAACAGCCCCAACTACAACTACTGTCCCAAAAACTACAGCAATCCCTACTACAACTACTGCCCCAACAACAACATTGGCCCCAACAGCAGCCCCAACTACTACAGCGGTACCAACAACAACTACTGCCCCAGCAACTACAGCAGCACCAACAACAACAACCACTGCCCCAACAACAACTACCGGCCAAACAACTACAGCAGCACCAACTACAACTACTGCCCCAACAACAACAGCAGCACCAACAACAACAACCACTGCCCCAACAACAACTACCGCCCAAACAACTACAGCAGCCCTAACTACAACTACAGCTCCAGCAACAACAGCCCCAACTACAACTACTGTCCCAACAACTACAACAGCCCCAACTACAACTACTGTCCCAACAACAACAGTGGCCCCAACAACAACAGCAGCCCCAACTACTACAGCGGTACCAACAACAACTACTGCCCCAGCAACTACAGCAGCATCAACAACAAAAACCACTGCCCCAACAACAACAGTGGCCCCAACAACAACAGCAGCCCCAACTACTACAGCGGTACCAACAACAACTACTGCCCCAGCAACTACAGCAGCATCAACAACAACAACCACTGCCCCAACAACAACTACCGCCCAAACAACTACAGCAGCATCAACTACAACTACTGCCCCAACAACAACAGCAGCCCCAACAACAACAACCACTGCCCCAACAACAACTACCGCCCAAACAACTACAGCAGCACCAACTACAACTACTGCCCCAACAACAACAGCAGTTCCAACAACAACTACTAATCCAACAACAACAACAGCCCAAACAACTACCGTCCCTCCAACTACAGTATCTACAACAACAACTTCTGCTCCAACAACTCCAGCAGCCCCAACTACAACTACAGCTCCAGCAACAACAGCCCCAACTACAACTACAGTCCCAAAAACGACAGCAGTCCCCACTACAACTACTGCCCCAACAACAACAGCGGTCCCTACAACAACAGAAGCCCCAACAACAACTGCTGCCCCAACAACTACTGCAGCACCAACAACAACTACTGCCGCAGCAACTACAGCAGCACCAACAACTTCTGCTCCAACAACAACAGCAGCCCCAACTACTACAGCGGTACCAACAACAACTACTGCCCCAGCAACTACAGCAGCACCAACAACAACAACCACTGCCCCAACAACAACTACCGCCCAAACAACTACAGCAGCACCAACTACAACTACTGCCCCAACAACAACAGCAGCACCAACAACAACAACCACTGCCCCAACAACAACTACCGCCCAAACAACTACAGCAGCCCTAACTACAACTACAGCTCCAGCAACAACAGCCCCAACTACAACTACTGTCCCAACAACTACAACAGCCCCAACTACAACTACTGTCCCAACAACAACAGTGGCCCCAACAACAACAGCAGCCCCAACAACTACAGCAGCACCAACAACTACTGCCCCAGCAACTACAGCAGCACCAACAACAACTACTGCCCCAACAACAACAGCAGCCCCAACAACAACAGCAATTCCAACAACAACTACTGCCCCAACAACAACAGCAGCCCCAACGACAACAGCAGTTCCAACAACAACTACTGCCTCAACAACAACAGTGGCCCCAACAACAACTACCGCCCCTACAACTACAGTATCACCAACAACAACTTCTGCTCCATCAAGTACAGCAACCCCAACTACAACTACTTCCCCAACAACAACGGCTGCCCCAACTCCAACTACTGCCGCAACAACAGCAGCAGCACGAACGACAACTTCTCCTCCAGCAACTACAGCAGCCCCAACTACAACTACTACCCCAACAACTACCGCCCCAACAACTACAGCAGCACCAACTACAACTTCTGCTCCAACAACAACAGTGGCTAGCACGCAAGTAGAAAGCAGAGGTGAGTAATAAACTGAAATTCTTCAGATTTTTCAAAAGAAAGGCAAAGGTTAAGAACTGATGTGTGCAAACCAAAATTATAGCCGAGTTCGACCTACTCCATAAAGGCTGGTTATCAGTGTGGCATCATGTTGTTTACTATTCTATCGCTAGCTGGCTAGCTAGCTATCCTTAGTAAACACTAGTAAGCGGGGATTAAAACTTTTACTTTTTGAAATGTGGATATTTACCAGCCGCTGACAAATAAACAGGTAAAATTCTCCTGCCATTCAATAGGAAATTAGTATTTTCTGTCTGAAATCTACCAGCCAACTTTAAAATTTACCAGCATTTGGCTGGTGCAAATTTTTAGCACTGCTATGTAGCAAGAACTAATGCGAAGCATCACGATAACTGAATCACGATCCAACAACAACTCATATGAGAGCTACACGTTTCAGTGCTCGTTTTGAGAGAAAAAACTAACATTTAAAAGAATTACATTTCCTCGTTATTACTCACGCAGCTCTAAATAGCTAAATCTGGCCAGAAGGGCGAAATGCTTTTTTCCCCATTGTTGAACATTTGTGTTTATTGATGAGCTGAGGAGCAGACAAGGGTTTTACACTAACGCTAGAAAAATCGCAGTTTTCATACACAGTAGGCCTACAGTGTAGGATTTTTTGTAAGAGAGATGTTTTAACTGTGACAAACTGTAAACCACTTAATATCACTAGAGGTGGGCGAGAGCTTTCATTCACCCTGTAATGAACCATTTAACCATCGAAGTGACGACAAAGATGGTAAATTAGCAGCAGCAGGAGCAGATATGTCAGGATCAGGTATGGAGTTCGGAAGGTTAACCATTATTTGGAGTTGCCAACTTTAATTTGTGCTTGAGAAAGTTAATCAATGAAGCACTTTTATAATACTCAAATGCATCAGGAGTATTATGATTAAGAGCATTAAGATTTTTATTTTGTTGTTATTTATTTTCAGTAGTTATAGGGTCATTCCATGCCAACACACCTAGTTTTAAGAAATTTTCCCAGTTCATGCCATAAATTAAAAAAAAAAAAAATCATGTCCATTCTCCTGTCTGTGATCTGTTCTGCCATCGAATCTCAGAGCGGTACTCCAAACAGTTTTTTATTCATAAAATGATGAAATATACCTATAAAGGCAAATTTGCCTCTCTATATTGAGCCATGCCAAAGAAAGTAACTTCACTGGGTAAGGCTGTAATTTTCACGATGCTTAATACGACCTTTTTCTAGTTGACTTTTATCTGGTTTGATGAACAGCAACATGTCATGGATATTTATGCAATGGGCTATGTTTTTATGCTCAAAGGTCAAATCTTTACATTTCAAAATTCAACAATGGAGCCAGTTCTTAGTGAGACCAAAGTGTTTATTTTCTTTTCAAAATCATGATCACAGCATTTGTCTGTAAATTCTGCAGCTCTGATATTTGCTGTAAACTGTTTGTTAAGGAATGCAAGACACTCCACATTCTTGGTATTTGATTCTCCAACAAATAAATTAGCGAAATTTGATTTGAATCCTGAAAACTGCTACTTGCAGCCATTGTAGCATCACTGCTTGGCCAAGGCAGCAAGACATCAGGCATTAGCATATCACATCACACTATATAAAAGTGTATGCACCTGGAAATTAAATAATAAATAATTTGGGTAGTCTAATGTACTCTGTTGCCAACTATAACAATTACACCTTCTATGTACTGTATAAAAATGAAAAAAAAAAAATCTTTGGCTTATCTTTAAATTTACATCCGGTCCAGCCGGGCTAAGCCTAGGTTGTCCTTAAAGTCTAGAAATGCCCCTGATTCCAAGAGAGGTAACAAAAAACACAGTAACACCTGTACAAGTACTAGTGTTACTACAATTACAAATACTAATTTTATTAGCCATGGCCCCCATGTTCCAAACACATTATCCAACCAGTCCCACAATTCATCTCAATACGCTGCATTTTTCTTTATTTCTTGTTGAAGTGTTTCCAGTCCTTCCCTTGCTTTAGTAAATGATCCTTCAGGTCCAGTGTTGTCTGGGATGAAAGTACAACATTCATCTCCAAACAACACACATATCCCACCTTTCTCTGCTAACTACCAGTCCAATGGCCATCTGTTTTATCTTGACATTTTACTTGTTGCTGCCAACTGTACACCCAGCGCGGTTAACGCATCATCCATGTAGTTTATGAACCTCTGCTGATTATAATAAATATAATTTATCCATTCCACATTTTTGTTGGGGCGATCCACCACAGAAACATGGATTCAATTCCAGCAATAATTTCATCTCTACCTTTATATTCAATTTGGATTCCTCTTGGTTGGCCCATATAATCTAAATATACCGCAGGATCTTTTTCAAAAGATCTCTTCTGGCACGTACTCTCTAATTGACTAGGGAAACCTATTGACACTGGATCAGCCAGCATCACTCTTGCATATGTTTCTGTCCAATTTAAAGGCAGGATACTATACAATCCTGTCTCACACATCCAAAACATGTCTGGCACTCTTTTATCTACATGTAAAATAGCCTGACAGTTTGGTTTTTTCATTATTATGGTTTTCTTGTCCAAATTGTAAATTGTTTTTTGGGCCTGCTGATGGGGGTTTTGAGCATTACATGTCTAGGTTAGATCACACTTCCCTGGAAATTACCTACATTTGTTTGTCCATTTGTTACGGCATAACATTCATAAGTCAAATTTAGCAACTGTAATCTTTGTAATTGTATTGGGTTATAATTACTACAATATAATTTATATTTTTTACATTTAGATTAATCATGCATGAACTTAGTTGAACTTAAGGGTTCTACGCATTGTATCAGGCAATCATATATTGCTTGGGTGCAGTTCAGATACCTGTAAGGGTTAGGAATTAATAGATAAATGGGCTGGGCCTCTGTGCATACTATACATGATTTTGAACGTTTTAGCTTTATAATTTGCCCAATTCCAGCAATTATTTATGCCCATCGCGACGAAGATAAAACCTCTATTTTTACATCTCTCCTTGTCCTGTAAATTGCTGAATTTTTTTGCTAAGTTCAAGTCTGGTTCCCTATTATTATAAAAATTGAGAATAGTCCCATCAAAAATATTAGTGAGGTCAACATCATAATTGCGACTTTTCTATTTCTCTTTCCTGGGTGTCTAATAGCCAAAACTACTCCAAGTGATATTGTTGAAAGTAGAACACAAATCACAAAGGTTAATCCCATTATTTTCCATTTAATATCCTGTTCCTGAGGTGGATTTGTAATTTCATTTACTATGAGAGGTTTCATGAAAATTGATTCCCCACCTATTGGCCGAAATTATTTCATTCCCATCCCCTCTGTCATCACTAGTGCGCTCATTATTGTTTTCATTTGATTTTTCTCGGATTATAGCTGCAGTTATCATCACTATCTTCTCCTGTACTGCAGCTCAATAATTCCATCAACTAAAGTCTCATGAAACAATTCAGTCTCATTGGTCAGGAAAGAAATCTGAGATTAATTGTTTCAAGGTCTGAGAGGTCTCGTTCATAGAGGTCACCTTTACTCTGTCCGCTCACCCCTGAAACAACTGGGGAAGTGCTGTCAGATCTAAGGCTCCCACCCCTCACACTTGGGCTGTTGGTGTCTGAATCCATGGGAATACCAGCATCATCAGGTAGAACTGCCTTGCTAGGGCCTTCGCCCGGATCTTCTGAGAGGACGTCCTCATCCTCATTGTCATCTTGATCTTCTCCTTCAGCTCTAGTGCAGTGATTTAAATGATACCAAAAGTCACTACCTTCAACTTGGAGAGCTGTTGGTGTGGTCCTTATGACCCGAAATGGGCCCTCCCTCCTTTTTCCGTTCCACCTTCTCCGGAATTTCCGTACATAGACCAGATCCCCAGGTTGTACCGGACGCTCTTCAGCCGGGTTTTCTGGCTGTCTGGTCTGCTCCTGTTCAAATATAGTTCTATGTATAACAGTTAGCTGTCTCATACAGTCCCTCAGCTCTAATTCCAGTGTCTTGAGAGCCCACCTTTGCTCTAATTCTACGTCCTGAGTGGGTCAATCATCATTAGACAATGCAATTCAGTTTCTGGCCGTGCAGCCTGGGGTATTTGAACTTCTACATATTTTCCCCAGGCACTCTAAACTTGCTCTTTAATTTGGTCTTCTGTATTCCCTAAGCAATATACATTCGCATTTGCTAATTCACTTCTTTTAGTTTGTATACTATACATCCCCGTGAAATAAATTCCTTTCTTTGCACAATTTAAATTTAGACCTAAAGCCAAAATTGCATCCCTCCCGAATAGACTTAATGGTGTTCGTTGAAAAACTATCAATGGCAATTCTATTTCTTAACTCCCAACTCTTACAGCCACTGGTTGTGTTGTGGGGTTTAATTAAGGCTTTCCCGAGAACCCTACTGTTTGTATGTATTCATCCAATATAGGGAGGTGAGCAGCATGTTTTTCTTGATACATGTACATGTAGCTCCAGTATCAATCATCATAGGAATATTTTGACTGTCTATCTCCACACCGATTATGGGCTCCTGAGCTGGGCCATTAGTTATAATAATATTCTGTCCTACACTGCCGGGGGTTCTCCGGGGACCCCTATTGGGCCCCTTGGTAATTTACTGGTCCCTGCATTTGAGTTGGATTCTGAGCTCCTACTGAACCTGAACTGACAGGCTGCCACTGCTGTTGCATAATATAAGGACAACATCTCCAAACATGTCCTCGTCGCCCACAATTCCAGCAGACTGGAAGGCCTCTCCCCATTTGGCCCTGTGTCCTCTGCTGATTTTCCTGCCCATAACTCCCTGGTCTATTCCCCAGTAGATTTCTTACAATTTCACCCCCAAATCTTTGCATCTTACCTTGATTTTGGGCTGTAGCCACTGGAGGAGGGACACCGGAGAAGCTGTAAACGACCACAGGCTGAGGTCGGCTCTGGTATCTGCTCGGGACACTCCCTGGTTCTGGTCCAGGGGCGGACTCATTCTCTGGAGACTCCTCCCACTGAAAGTGTGCCATCACTGGAACTATCTTTTTTGTGTCCTTCTCTTTTCCCAGTTCTTTTGATTTTCTCTCCTTTGCCTTCAACTCCACCAGTTGCAGTTTTCTTTGAGTTTCTTTCATCTGATTGTCCAGTTTCTTTTCCTCTTGCCAATGTTTTTCAACTGCATGCAATGCCTTATCCACAAATTCACCATGTGGCATTGTAGTTAGCCCCACCACTTCATCCAGATGACTCTAAACGGCAACTGGCATTCCATCGCGGATGGCTTGACGGAAAAGTGTTGTAAGTATGGTATACCCCTGCACATCCTGATCCGTCATCATTCTCCATCAGCGCAACTGAGAATCTACCTTCGTTTCAGGCAGCTCATTTTCCCGCATCAACACCCCTTTCAAAATGAAAGTATAGGGTCTGGTTGGATAAGCACCTGTCAAGGCCTCCCATATCCGGGGACAGTTTGGATTGACAGAAACACCGTCCACTCTGTTACTTCTCATGTGGTCTTTGTCCAGTCCAGCAGCGTACATTATCTCCAGCATTTTGTCCACTCGCCGAAGCTTTCCAAGGAGGACCTTCAGATCTCCCATCGTCAACGTCTTCATCTCATCCTCCAGTGCCCTGATCCAGTAGCTGAATATCAGGGAGACACAGGGTTAAATTTTGAAGATCCTGGGTAGACCAGGGAACATATTGTGGAACACAATTGAACAAGTCATTCTCAGTAAACTATTCTGATGGTTTTGACTGAGATGCAGCTGCCTCACTATGTTTTGCAAAATTTTTATCCTGATTTTGTATGTTTACAGTACATTCCCTTTTCTCTAAACAATTCCAGAATTGCCAGCTCCCGTTTTCTTTTCTCAGCCCTCTTTGCTGACCCATCTTTTGAAGCAGAATTTGTTATGATGCCGATCATTTCTTCACATTTGCAAGATCAAATGTTCCCTCCTCCGGCCTCTTTGTCACCATGTTTTTAATCCTTTTTGCCCATTTATTCGACAATCTTTTAATATCATTCTCTTTGGTAGGAAATTGCTCTCTTAATCCTTCTACAGGCGTCACAATTGTTATTTATTTATTTATTTAGATTTTTAATTTTAGCCAAATTATTTTTCCCCTCGTATTATCTTGCAATATATTTATTTTACTAGTTACACCGCTTAATAAGTAGTCTATATTATGACTACCTTCAACTAACTTCTCCTCTTCCTTTTATAAAGCTATAATAATAATAATAATTAGATTATCTACACTTAATACATGCAATTCCCTGCCAAATATTTTGACTAATTGCATGTAATCTAGGCAATATATATTAATATTTACCGCTCTCTCTTAATATTCCCAACTTATGCAGTATGTAACAAGACCACTGTTCATATCCACATCTACTTTACACTCATACAAAAAGGGAGCCGCACCCACCCAAAAAACTTTCCGTCAAATAGCGTCTGTACTGGACCTCGCAATCCTTACGACCAGTCAGTCCAGCCTTAGGACCCAGCAAGCCTCACTTCCCGTCATTGTCCTCACTGACCCATTAATCAGCTAGCTCTATACGCCAAATGTGCTGCGTACCCTTTTTAAAAATAATAAACAACAAGACAGACAACACTGCAAAACGGATGCCAGTACCTCTCTTGGTCATCCAGGCCATATCCCAGTACCTCTCCAGGTCATCCAGGTATCTCGACCTCAGGCGGGAGAGGCCTGCAGGTTTATTCCCTGCTTTTAGGGTCCCAGCACAGGCCTCACATATAACAAACAGTCATACACCAAACCAGTTACAGAATGCGCTCCGATTTTCACACACTCACCCGCAGTTAGTTGTTATGCCTGCAAACTCTCTCTTTAATTTCTCCACTTTGTCTAGATTCTTTTACTCAAAAGGTCAGGTCACCTGTTTCCCGTGCTTCAGATCCGGGCTGGGACAACACAGAACAACAACACAACACCCTTCTATTATTTAATTTTATTTCGAAATTTTTTTAAATCTAATTTACTCACCTTACACTCTTAGGGCTGCAACCAAGGGTGTGGTGGTGTGTGTGTGTGTGTGTGTGTGTGTGTGTGCGTCCCGACACCTTCTCCAAACCACAGAAAACAGCCCCTTCCGAATGTTTCCGAATGTAGCCAACCTTTTTCGACTCCTGCCGCTGACTCGCCAAATTGGTTGTGTCTTCCCGACTCGATGGACCCAGATGGGTAGCCCCTGGCCAAGAAGTACCAAACCAGCATTCCTTTCAGAGCAATACTTATTGGGAAAATCCAACCAACTCAGCTCCAATCACAATGCATGGGCTGTAACCATCTTATCTCTAACTTTTTTTACTCTTCAGCTCTGGTTGTTAAACCATGGTGGAATATTGAAGTATAGGTTTTTAAAAAAATAAAAGAATACACACTAAAATGGACTGGATAATTACAGTTCCAGAGTGGAAAAGCACAGTCAGATGTATAAGACACAAGTAGATACATAAATGATTCGATTGATTATGTTTTCAGTAACAACTTATGATTTTACTGAGCAAATATTGAATAAAACTACAGAAATCAAATACATCATCTGATTATGTTTTCAAATCAACTAAACAAAAGCCTGCTTGCAAATCAAAACTACAGAAGCCTACTGCTAATGCGTGTAATGTGTATGTGTGTGTCTGTGTGCGTGTGCATATGTGATGCTTGTGCCTGTGCATATGCATGTGTCTGAATGCACTGCTCATGTATGTGTGTTTGCATACATAATATGGATATTGATTCTGGTTATGATGCCTAAATATAATCTAAATCTTATTGTTAGTTTACTGATTATTGGTATAAGTATTATAATGAATTGTGATAAAAAAAATATATAATTAGTATTCCTAAATATAATGAATAATGCTGAAATATAATCCACAACAGCTACATTAGGGGGAACCGGACTACCCTGCGTTGTGCCCGAGGGGGTGGCCTCCAAGACAAACATCCAGCATGACAGGAGTGATGTCTCACAGGGAAGAGGAGCTGCCAGGCGTTGCAATCTGCAGACCAGCACGCCAGGTAAATAGGACCCGGATAAGACCTGTGCTGTTCTGTAGCTTTTGTCTGAGGCACCCTACTTTGGCGTATCATGTGTATGTATGTATGTATATATATATAACCAGGGGTTGACCACCTTTTTGCTTCTGGCCCAGGGGGCTTATCCTGGCTCCGCCAGCCTTCGTACTTCCGCTTAATTTCATTTCGCCTCAGTACTCAGTCTGGTCACTCAGAGCTCTGCCTCGTTTACCAGGGCAGAAAGTAAGCCAGACCAACCAGCGAACTGAAGGTGTGGCCGAGAGCCAAGATGTAGCCGCAGCGCCGAGTTTGAAATTGTAGTCTCCGAAATCAACAATGGCTACGAACGTAGATACACGGGAGGCCATTTGCTCGGTCGTGGAGAAAATCCCGGGTATCAGCGACTTATAGCCATAACAAGTTGAATGATGGTTAGTTTTTTGAAAGGAAATGATGTTGTAGCGCTACTCCCTACAGATTGTCATATCTACTTGATAGCCATCATGAAATAGGCACCCTGTTCATCTCAGTGAGAGACAGCCGAACCACCTTAGCTAGCTTTTAGCTTCTAGTGTTACATTGCCCGCGAATTTAACAGTATTTAAGTTAGCAGCAAACTTTTTGAAAGCCGTGTTTTTAATCGTGTGACAAGACCTATTCGCCGTCTCAGTGTTATGTTGTCAATATCCATGAATGAAATGGCTGCTGAGAGCCAAACTTTCTTGCTATAAAGTTAGATAGCGAGCTCGGTAAGATGTTAGCACTAGTATGGTTAACGGTTCAGTTTTCGTGTCAACGCAGATTTCGTCCTGATGTAAATAATGCGTCAATATCCCCGATTGTGCCGTTTTTTTTCTGCAGCATTATTTGCAGGGAAAAACGATAGCTCAACAGTTTGTTTCTCGTTAAGAGAACAGAAAGAGCACCTTTGGTTCTTTTAAGTGAATATATATAAGCCTTTATTGAAACAGGTAAATCACATTGAGTCCCAGGGACTCATTTTGTACAAGTGCGACCTGTATCAAACAAGAAGACAAAAAAATAATAACAAGACAAACTCAAAATGGTAACAATAAAACATAAAAACAGATACACAAATTTTCAGTTAAGATACCTTACAAGCACATCAGGGTAAAATACTATAAAGAGAGAGAGGGTGAACTTGGAGTACAGGAGCCGATCTTTGAAGTGATCTCAATATTGCTCAGTAACAATTTAAAACTATTAAGAGGGATCAAATCTGACAGCTTAAGGCTAAGCTGTAACGTGTTCCAGGAGGAAGGGGCCGCGTAGGAAAACACTTTCTTGCTTTTCTCGGTACAGACTGAGGGGGTGGAGTATTTTCTGAAGTCCTGTATACGAAGGTTGTAGCCAGTTTGTTTACGTGAAAAATAAGTAGTTAAATAGGAAGGCAACAAACCAAGGATGGATTTGTAAGTTAAAATGTACCAATAAAAGGTTTAGCGCATAGAGAGAGATGACCAGTTGACTAATGAATACAGAACACAATGGTGAGCGAGAGATTTGCAGCCTGTATGCGCCATGATAGGAGTTGAATCAAGAAGTTGGAGACAGCTGGCAGGGGCATACATATACAGGACATCACCGTAATCCAAGAGAGGCAAGAATGTGGCAGCAACCAGGTGTTTCCATGCAGCAAATGAAAAACAGGATTTGTTCCTGAAAAAGAATCTCAATTTCATTTTAAGTTTCTTTAAAAGATTATCCACATAGATTTTAAAAGAAAGGCCATCATCAATATGTATGCCAAGGTATTTATAATTAGACACAAGTTTAATAGGTGTACCCTGAAGAGAAACAATGCTGTAAAGAGCATCTGGCACACACTTGCTGATAGAGAAAAGCATGACCTTAATTTTCTCTGCATTCAACTCTAATTTAAGCTGATGGAACTGAGAATGGAGAACATCAAAAGCAGATTGCAGAGATTGAAAAGCATGAGAGAAAATATAAAATTGTGTCATGTGCATATAAATGGACAGATGCATTTAAAATAGACCCAATATTGTTTATAAAAATCGAAAAAGAGTTGGCCCTAAAACTGAACCTTCAGGTACCCCATTTGAAACCTTCACCATGCTGGAAGAGAGTTCGCCAACGAGTACTGACTGTTTACGGTTAGACAGATAATTGGCAAACTAACCAACTGCATTTGAGGAAAACCCAATGGCAGACAGGCGCTGGCACAGGATACTGTGATCAACGGTGTCAAATGCTTTAGACAGGTCAAGTGCAGCACAGTGGAACTTTTTTATCTAAGGCCTACAAGATGTCATTTACCACTTTAACTGCAGCAGACGCTGTACTGTGCCGCTTCCTAAAGCCAGATGGGAGGGGCGATGGAATATTATGGGAGCCCCTTTGATCTAGTCATTAACTATTAGTTATAATTAGTATAGACCTAGCCAAAGCCAATCACGGTGTTGGACCTGCCCACACCGGAAACTATTCTAGCAGACATGAACAACCGTGGATCATACTATGCCTTAGTAGCATCTACACTTCCAGAAATACAAAAGAAGAACCGCAGATTTTTTGAGGTGGAGTTTTGTCCGTATCTCTCCCAAAGCTGCTCGTCTGTTTACTTTTGGACGTGAAGAAAAGCACTTATCTCTCTTCCAAAAGACGATGCCTCCAGAAATCAGTGGGTAGCTTTTTTGGTTGCTGGCAGCGAACAGCCAGGGCCAAAGGGAACGTTAGCTGTTTGTGCTCAGCATTTCACCAAAGACAGCTTTGTCAATAAAAGATAATTCGACACAGGAGAAGCGTTTCAGCTGCTTCTCAAACCTGAAGCAGTTGCATCGATCAAGCACTCAGGGCCACATGTAGCGAGATAAGATATAGCCTGTATCGGTCACGACTTTGAGAGCCGCAAGCTATGTTTCCATCCCCTTGTCAATTGAATTATCTGAAGTTCGCCAAAAATATTCATGCAAATAAAGCTGGTGAAAATACATTTCCATCTAACGGCATTAAAACAAATAAAAAGTAGTGCGTAATGATGCCGCATGCTGTTATGCGATCAAATTGGTGGATTGAATACATTTCTGACATTTTAAGCTGTTTCCATTCATTTTCGAACTGAATCGCAGAACCCTCAACTGAACGAAAGTAGTTTGTTCGCCAACTAATTTAGCTGGTTAGCCAAAATGGATCGCGTTAACAACCAACGACGATAATTGCGCAAGTTTAGTAGTGCTTATGTGCCAGCTATTAGCAGCATAGCAGACCATTATCGGAAGGAAACGACGGCATCAAAACACCGTCAAGATGCAGTAGCAGATTTATTCAGCGAATAACATTGCCATCAGCATTTATCACATAAGCCTTATACCGATCCAGAGATGATCCGATGAGATGGACTGTACAAACTTTAAGTCGATAGTCTTGAAATCAAGTCTAATTTCACGGTCTCCGTGAGGCATTTTAGAGAGCATAAGCCTACCCAACTAATGGCCTGTTGAATGTGGGGAACTTCAACAGGTGTGTGTGTGTGTGAACATAAACCTCATTTGATGCGAACTTTTTATATTTGTTTGTAATTTGGATGCTTGGTACAACTGCCCCCCCCCGGTAATGGAATTTACTGTCTTTATAACCTGTATTGCAGGGTAACGTTTGTCTCTATAGATGTCATGACTGCTCAGTTATCAGCTACTGCATGTTAGTTCGCGTGCTGTGCAAATTAAAATGCTCCTGGTAACTTATAAGCAATAATTATGATCGGTATGCTTGTGTTACTTTGATAAGCATCAATGTGGCAGTTCCAACATAACGTTGCCTGATTGTAGCCACTACAGTTGACGCTAAACTGAGAGGTGCTGGATGTGTCTGCAGAGTTAGGCTGCGAAGGCTGCAGTTAGACCAGACGTAGGTTTGGCAGAGCTTGGGGCACTTTTTTGGGTGCTTCTGAAACGATCGCTTTACTTATCCATGACCGGGGTCAGCCTGATACTTCTCCAATATCTGGGCAATCTCTCTGATGCTACCAGTGAAAGCAATAGGGAAGCGTACAGGCTATAACATGTCCGGTATGACAAATGAATTTTCTGCATTGCGGTCGATTGAATCCTAAATTGGCGATTGAATATTAAATTATTTCCTGTGAAAGCTATCGATTCGCTAGCTCCACAAAAGCAACGGTTCACGCAAATGGAACTTACGATCTGTAAAACCTGTATTATGCTCATAACATAACCTGAGCTCTATCTAGTTCTGGCGCACTATCCATAACGCGCCCATTTTCAGCGAGGAAACGCTGGTCATTTCGATGAAATGAGTCGGGCCAGCGAAAAAGATAGTTTGGTGGTCTGAACTGGCCCACCACTGCTGAAAAACACTGTTGGGCCATTGGGCTAGTGTTTTAAATATAGATAAATATATATATCAGTGGCGGCTGGTGAACTGGCAATAGGGGAGGCTGAAACCCAACCCTTATCGATCATTCACCTAAATTACGATAACAGAAACTCCACAAACTCTCAAAATCATCAGGTGTGACCAGTTTTGATAAATAATGCATACCTGTTAACTGACACGCATTCGGCAGCAGTTTTAGTGGCATATTGACGTTCCCCTGCTGTCGTCAGCAATAATTCAATGAACGAATAATTAAGAGATTTTTGCATGTATTGTAAGTCCTTGTGCATGAAGATCTATCAGTTGCACCTGCGTCATGACTCTTCCCACGCTTTTCTTTACTCGGGGGTTAGAAGCAATGCATGTGTTTCATAATCGTTTAAATTGTAAATTAAATCAGATCATTGGAAGGAAGACGTTTCAAAAGATCTTATTTCAGTTAAACAATATAAACAAGATCCAAAAAAAAATTCTGTGAACAGTAGAAGTCAAGTTGCAGGTTTTTCTTAATTTCTTGACAACACCGGTTATTTTGTACAATGATGACATAATGACCTAATGTCAAGAAAAACGTTTTCAGCATTGTTGATTTGGTGGGGCTATGTGCTATAATTCGTCCCATTCTAGTGAAATTCTGTGAAAAGCAATGGCAACAATACAAAGAGGTAAAGACTACGTTATCCAAATTGTTTAATTATATTGCAAGAAATTATATGAAATGTTTCTTGTGAAAAATCAGTATTATCAGTGAAATTATACTTTTGCATATTGTATTGTACTACATCATTCCAACACACCATTCCACCGTTTTCTGATTTGGGGTTGAGGATCTGTGCTTCAGATAATTGTTGGTCCTATGCTTCATAAATATGGGGCAAAGCTGATCTTACATGTACATGTACTCAGGGCGCTACTAGGCTTGCTATATTGATCAGGGATTTGTTGGCCAATGACTTGTTATCGCCTCAGCACAATGCTTAACCCATGCCAGTGTGACTAACGAGGAGCGACTACTAATTCCCACAATGAATAAAAAACTTCATAAAGATATAGAGGAATTAAAAGCTGCGATGAACATGATGACGGTTGAAATGGCAACATGAACAAAGCAGCAATCCATCATAAGTGACTTGCTGGAGGAAATTAAACGGCTCAAATTGCAGAACGGGGAATAACAAATGACTATTTTGGAGTTGGAAAATTGCGCGTCTGACCTTGAAGAATATTCGATAAAAAACAATGTTATAATTTCTGGGCTAGCAATCAAACAGCAGAGCTCCTGTCAGGCCATGAGGAGACTTGAGTCTGAGAGTAATGTGGGTCATGATGAAATAACTGAAAAGCAGGTGGCAGCTTTTCTCAGAAGTAAAAATATTTTAATTGAGGAAGCGAATATAGAAGCCTGTCACATACTGCCAGGTAGAAGTCTGAGGAACAATCTTTCAATACCTGCTATAATAATTTGGTTTGTAAAGAGGAAACATAAGGTTGAGCAGCTCTGACAAGGAAAAAATCTTAGGGGCACTAATGTATATATTAATGATCACCTCACCAAAAAAAATGCTATGATTGCTCGGAAGGCCAGATTGCTTAAAAAACAGGGAAAGATGCAGACCACTTGGACAGCCGACTGCAGAGTTTTCATAAAATCGATGAGTGCACCTGAGAATGCTAGAGGATTGTGCATTAAGAGCACTGACCAACTTGACAAGTTTGATCAAAATTAACAAAAATATGCAATTAGTTCTCAGCAAGATCTTAAAACTTAGGTTTATATGCGTATATTAAATTCAATGATGTTTATTGCATAACTTGTGATTAAATAATAGAAAAGAAAAGCAAAACAATTTAGTGGAATACAAACTTATGATTATTATTATCATTATGATCATTATTATCATTATTAAAATAAGCTATGACTCTGCTCTGTGTACAATTGCATATTTGGGGTATGGATTTGTTTTATGTATTGAATAAATAATGTCCCTTGGACTTCCTAAGAAAGGCTTTAAGATTGTGCATCTTAGTATCTGCAGTCTCAAGCATAAAATTCAGGAACTTTCGGTAATGTTGAAAGGAGATAACATAAATATAATGACAATATCAGAAACACACTTGGATGCCTCGATTAGTGATGGAGAAATAGCAATACCAGGTTACTGCATCCTCAGGAAAGACAGAAATAAGTATGGGGGTGGCGTTGCAATATACATTCAGGACCACATTCCTCTAAAGATCAGAAGTGACCTCTTGAACCCAGTTATAGAAGCTTTTTGGCTTCAAATCCACCTTCCTCATATAAAACCTATACTTATTGGCTGTTGTTACAGGCCACCAAATTCAGATGCACAATATACTGAGTAAATATGTTCTATGTTACTGAGAGCAACTGATGAGGACAGGGAGGTATATTTTTGGGTGACTTAAATATTGACTGGCTTTCTCCCTCATGTGCCCTGAAAGAGAGAATACAGGTAACGTATGCAATTTAAGTCAAATCATAAGTGAACCAACCAGGATGATTTTAATAGCTTCTGGTGTTCTGTCTGACACACGGGCCTGTCCACAGAAATGGGGTACCTAAGGGGCATGGTACATTAACGGTTAAATAACACATTACAGTGTTCGACAATTCACTGAATTGTATGTTTATTGTGTTATACATATGACAAAGATATAATAAGAACATTTTTGAAGTAATACTTTGCCTAGTTTTATTTTTACTTGCAGAAAGAAGAAAATGTCCACACTGGTTTTTGACATTGTTTGTGACATTGGAGATGTAGTTCATTTCAGGGCGGTTTCAGCCCATCAAAGGCCACCCTTATTTTGAGTAGAGTTGTCAGCTTAAATAAATTACTTAGTTTCTTTTAGTTTCTCTTCGTTTTCTAAAAAAAATTAATGACGGGTAATATAATGACACCCTATTTGAAAAGCTTACGTTCGTAACCATCGTCTGTCCTTGCCGTTACGAACATAAAAATGGGTCAGACTGGGATATATTTGCGGAAATAACCACCCATACATGTACGAAAAGTAAGAGCCCATTTACGATATAATTATTGATTTCGGTTCTCTTTCCTTCTGATTTCTTTCAATGATTGTTGAAAATTTTGCGTTGCGAGTCTGTCCAAAAAATATTACGTTCGTAACCCCTCCTAAACAAGAAAAATTCATGCGAATCTACGACTGTGAACTCAGTCACAGCTGAATACTAAATATGCGTGTGCGCCTCGACGTTGACGGCATTGCTTGAAGGTCATGCAAGCATCGTCTGCAATGCTGGAATGATTTTCTCTGAATCTGTCACGAATATTACTTACGTAAGTACTGTTACGAACGTAATAGAAAATGAGCAATGATCACATCATTTATTTGACATAATCAACACAATAGTTTGGGCGAATAATGCACTTTGAAGTCTCAGATTGGACTGCAAACATGAAGCAAATTCGCCGGCTTTTTATATAAATTACACCTACGGAGCATAAAATATCACCAAATCTACCTATTTCTGCCATTAGCGGTCTCACTGACTGTACAGTTTTGCGGCTGTAATTTTTTTCGAAAAATGTTGGCCTATCTTTTGTTTCTCTAGCAACTAACCGATGCCCCTGTCAGAGTTGGTGGAGTAGAGTAGTTTAGAATGATTTTATTTTATTGGGCAGCACAGGCAAAAAGTTTGAGCCAGCAGCAGCAGGATACGCTGGCACCAAAACGGAGGCAGTGCCAGGTTCGCAGGAGCTGACTCACAAAATAAGACGCGTCACCTGCTGCAATAGCTTCAGACCCGTCTGTGGGAATTGCATCAGGAAAACGGAGGTCACCTGCGCAGACTATTACGATTAGACTAAATTCTACGCCACCCCAATAAATAAAACGGTAATCAAAAAAAACTTCAGCACCTCCCTGGCCAATTGTTTTCTAATTCCGTGTCATTGTTCCGATTAATTATTTCATAATAAATAAGATATTCCATATGGTTATGTTGTTATAAATGTTGAAATCGAATGTATGTTCATCAAAATAATGTTTTTAATCGTTGTTTTTGTCGTTCTGAATTGTTTATTTCTTTACCCGAAAATATCGTTGTGAATGTTAACAATAAAGCCGCTTTCACACTGGACGCGAACGAATTTTTCGCACGACAGATCACATTCAAAGTCAATGCAAAGACGCGAATCCGCATGAAACACGCGTATTTGCGTCTTTGCATTGATTTTGAATGCAATCTGTCTTGCATATTTAAACCATTGAATATAGGCTACCACCTGGGAGTAAATTATATTATTTTCGAGGAAATGTCTCAGCAGTTTATCTCATCTGTCCTGTTACATACGTAATACCTTTCAGCTAGTTTTGGAAAAAGAATATTGTCAGTTGTGTTGATTTATGTAAGGTTTTTTTTATTGATTGATGTTACTGATGTTCAATGGAGTTCATTTAGCTCAATTTTTAACTTTGCAAAGTGTTTGCTTTGAGTGTTGAAAAACACTATGTGCCAGAATTTGCAAGCGGGAAATCCACAAATTGCAAATCTGGAAGAAAAATCTAATTTTCATACTACTCGACTTTAATACTACTTTTTTATCAGTGTTATTGTTCTTATGACTTTTAGAATAAATTAATGTTTTCACCTACTTCTAATAAGCATTTTTTTTGTTGATTTTAGGTTGAAATATCTGTCTTGTTACATACGTAAATCGGTGTTGCCATGACCATTTCAACTGTGTGTTCCAATGTCATCTTTGCTGATATTATCTTTACAGCTGCAGAATGTTATTCAAGGTCCCTTTAGTGACTTATTAGGTTGAATCTTTTTTTCTCCTTTATTGGTTTATTTTTCGTCTTGTGTGTCACACTTATGTACCCCATTTCTGTGGACAGGCCCACATGTATAGATCACATTTATACTAATTCCAGTGAGCTCTGTTGCAAGGCAGTATCATTTCCTGTAGATTTTAGTGATTACAATATGGTGGCCGTAGCGAGGATAACTAAGCTACCGAAGACTGGGACTAGAATTGTAGTGCAGAGATCGTATAAATCATTCTGTGAAGAAAAATTCATTAATGAGCTAAAAAACTTACGGTGGGACAAAATATATAATGAGACAAATATAGATACTGCATTGCAACTGCTATTAGAAATGCTGGGGGTTGTAATTGATCGACATGCACCAATAAAAAAATTTACAGTCAGAAGTACGTCAGTCCCTTGGCTTGATGAGAAATTAAGATCCAGTATGGCTAGAAGGAATGAAATGAAAAAAGCAGTAGTAAGAACAGGTGACTTTCTTCACTGGACCAAATACCGAGTACTCAGAAACAAGGTCACAAAAATGAATGGACTTAAGAAAAGACTGTATTTTCTCAAAATAAGATTAATGAATTAAAGCATGATGGGAGGAAACTGTGGAATACTTTCAATAATATACTTGGTAGATTTACAGCAAACAATCCTTCCTTCATTCAGTCTGAGGGCACATTTATTACGAAACCTTGTGAAATTGCTATCACCTTACGACTATTTTGTCAATAAAGTTGATAATCTAAGACAAAAATGAATACTTTTAACGGTATAATGTCTGAGGAATTAATTAAGAAATTTATCATGATAAATAAAACTTGTAAGTTTAGCCTCAAACCTAAAATTGTAAGTTTAGCCTTAGATGAGGATGTATGTCTTGAACCCCACAAAACAATACCAAGGACGGACATTGCAGAGGGCTGAAGGTTTCACGTGTTCTTCTTGGCTTGCATTAATTCAAGCAACTTCCTGGCTGGTGTGAATCACAATATAATGTATATTTTACTCCTTCCAAAGACGCGGCACAAAAACACAAAGGTTACAATTAATCTGACTGACATTTAGAATACCAAATTTAGTTACATCCTCGTTAAATATCTGACTCAAAATTAGAATTAGAATTGTTAGTTTAGGGACAGCAATGCATGAATCTCGAGGCAGCTACGCCATCAGACTTGTCTGTGAAAACCATTGTCACTCAGCAAACACCCCCAGGGTAATAAATGTTGCCACCGGATCTTAGTTCGGTGATAGTACTAGAGGATAGAAGAAATTACCATGATCGCAGCATCTAGGCATAAACAAAGTAGCACTGAGCATAAACATATCACAAACTCAGATTTATGTATACCGAAAGGCTCCTTCAGGGGAGCCCAGGGGTACCTTTGAGAGCCAAATCCCTGGGACCTGTAATACATGAACCCTTTAGGGGTAGAACGTAATTTGCAATTCAGCTTAAAACACATCACTACCTACAACATCAGCTAGCTAGTCTGGAATGGTGAGAAATCGCCCCCTAAGTACCAGTCGTAACATGGCTAGAAAGAATGTTAAGAGTCACGGAGACCACGGAAGCTGCAAGGAATAACAATAATTCAATCACCAGGTAGGCACAAACTTGGATCAAACAAATCAACGTTCAGACAATTATCAGTTACACACAATTTAGAAAGAGAAAATAAATTCGTACCTGGAAAAATGGAGGCCAGCCATGCGGAGTGAGACCGCACCATGTGCCTGGGGAGAACTCAGATGCCATCCCACCCCGCCTACCTTGATCCATTACTTATGGACAGACCCAAGCACGCAGAGAGAGCTGGGATGCGACCCTCCCGAGACTACTCACCCCTTCCACACGCAGGGAGATCGAAAAACAGACGCCCTAATGACTGGAATCTCTTGGTTTTTAAGCCCAAAGCCACACCTTTGATCAAGGCGGAGGAAGGGAGGGCCGAATCTGGGTTTTCCACCATTGGGGTAATAAAACCATCTAGCATAGAGCGGAGAGCGGAATCTGACCAATTTTCAGGAGTTTCCCAAAGGGAATGAACCATAATTTCCAGGGAAATGAAACATGCTCCATTCAACTCCTTGGATTCCCCTGAAAATAACAAGACCAAACATGATAGGAATATGTACTAATATGATGCAGTTGTCATGAAAAAGCCTTAAAATTGAGTATTATATAGTTTAATTGGGTTACAAGGATATAGGATATATCCTTATAACCCAATATAGGATATTGAACAAATAAACATATCATGAATTTCCCAGAGATTTAGATTATTTTAAACAGATTAATTTAACTGGACTTTGGGGACAGTGATATGACTCTCACAGGAGCCTTGGGAAACCCAGGGCTTTGCGACTCCTCCCCCTCGCTGAGCAAAGCCAGAGATGCTACCCCCACAGACAGGCTACAGGAACATCCTAGGTCATAAAGGTTTTACTGCTGGCTCTGGATTGAGCTAATCAGCCATATGTTCAGATTCTACATAAAAAAACTGCTGGCCCTAGTGAAAAGTGGCAAACAGTTTGGGATGGATTATCTTGATGGTAAGTTAATTAGTTTAATAGCAGATTATATTGTTGAACCTGAAACTTATATTTTTAACTTGAGCCTTAGAGAAAACATATTTCCTCATGCTTGGAAAGTTGCTCAAATCATTCCCATATTGAAGAATAGTAGAAGCCCCTTCAGCGCAGAGAATAGTAGGCCAATTGGTATTCTTCCCATTTTCAGAAAACTTTTTTAAAAATTTGTGTTTGATCAAATCTTGAATTATTTTTCAGTTAATGACCTTCAGTCATAATTTCAACACTCCTACAAAACTAATTACTCAACCTGTACGGCTATAACACAGATGACTGATAACTGGCTGTGTAAAATTGATAACAAAAATATTGTTGGTGCTGTTTTACTTGACTTCAGTGCAGTATTTGATGTGATTGACCACAAACTAGTATTGAAAAACTATCTGTTTATGGTTTTAGTGTAAATGCTATTAATTGGCTAAGGAGTTATTTAAGTAACAGGTCAATGTGTCTATTTTAATGGCAGCTTTTCTGTGGAAAGAAGGTCTGATTGGGGTGTTCCTCAAGGGAGTTGCCTTGGTCCACTCCTTTTTTCTATTTTTACTAATGACCTACCTTTTGTGCTAAATGAATCGATTATGACAATGTTTGCAAACGATTGCACACTATATAGATCCTCCAACAACCTAAGCAAGCTCAATGAAATTTTACAGAGAGGGCTTGAATGCGTTTCAGACTGGGTAAAAAATAACAAATTAGTACTTCATGCATTGAAAACTAACTGTATCATTTTTGGATCTAACCATGCATTGAAAAAGAGCCGTCCCTTTCCCTTTCAATGGAAGTTATAACCCTGGAGCAAGTCAAAAAAAGTAAAACTGCTTGGTGTTACCCTGGATGAAAGGCTGGTCATGTCACATTGATAAAATAATCACTAAAATGGGTAATTCGATGTCAGCGGTAAGGAGATATTGTTATTTTATGACTGGTCATTTAATTACTCTTGTTATAAAATCATTAGTTTTATCTCATCTGGATAATTGTTCTGTTGTATGGTCTAGTGCAACCAAAAACGATCTACATAAGCTACAACGTGCACAGAACAAAACAGCTCGTTTAGCTGTTCTCTGTTCATCCAGGACAAGTGTTAATAGCATGCATGATCCTCTCTCTTGGTTTAAGGTGGAGGAGAGGTTAATGATCAATCTTCTCATTTTTTTAAGGAATATTTTGTTTCAAGCTAGACACAAAGAATTATATGCTAAGATTTTATATATCAATGACAGACATATTTAAACTACAAGACAAGAAACACAAGGTCATATAGTACTTTCTATGCCAAAAACAAGTGCAATGAAGAAAACTGTGATGTATAGAGCCTCCACTTACTGGAACACATTACCACGCCCACAAAGAAAATCCTCCAGTCAAGCGAGTTTTAAAAAATGTGATAAAAAATGGGTTCGGTCAATTGAATAGAATAGTTCTTAAAGAACCTACTGGCTGTCTGTTAAATATAATATTTTAATGTTATTGTCTCATTCGTATTGAAATCATTGGTGTACTATTTGTGTTGGTAATGGTATCATAAATAATTGGAATATGCGAATAGCAAAAGATTTTTATGCTGCTACTGTAAATTTTTTGTGTATATGAGTGAAGGCAAATGAATTTGAACACAAATTTTTAGTGGGTCTGGGTGGGAGGGAATGGGGGAGTGGGGGGTTAAGTATAAATTTTGTATTAAGACTGTATTTTTGTATTTCTTTTATATGAGGACCCCAGGAAGAGTAGTTGGTACTTCAGTATCAACTGATGGGGATCCTAATAAATAAAGAATAAACAATAAACATGAAAGTGGTGTAGAAATATGGGAATAAAGCATTTATAAAAATGTCAATTTTCAACATTAAATTGATTCAAAAACACCTTGAAAGACAAAAAGATAAAACCAAGCTAAAATTGTCTTCATTCCACCAGCAAAAACTACTGAAAATTCACATGAAACAAACAACACAAGTGCAGTTCCAACTACAACAACAGCAGCCCCAACTACAACTACAGCTTCAGCAACAACAACAGCCCCAACTACAACTACTGTCCTAACAACAACAGCACCCCAAACAACAACAGCAGCCCCAACTACAGCAGCAGCCCCAACAACAACAGCAGTTCCATTAACAACTACAGCCTCAACAACAACTACTGCCCCTACAACTACAGTATCACCACCTACAACTTCTGCTCCAACAACTACAGCAACCCCAACGACAACTTTTGCTCCAACAACTACAGCAACCGCAACTACAACTTCTGCTCCAACAACTACAGCAACCTTAACTACAACTACTGCCCCAACAACGACGTCGGCCCCAACTACAACTACTGCACCAACAACAACAATTGTGGCCCCAACGACAACTACTGTCCCAACAACAGCAGCAACACCAACGACAACTTCTCCAGCAACTACAGCAGCCCCAACTACAACTACTACCCCAACAACAACTACCGCCCCAACAACTACAGCAGCCCCAACAACAACTCCTGTCCCAACAACTACAACAACCCCAACAACAACTACCGCCAAAACAACAACACCAGCCCAAACTACAACAGCAGCCCCAACAACGACAGCAGTTCCAACAACAACTACTGCCCCAACAACTACAACAGCCCCAACAACAACTATCGACCAAACAACAACACCAGCTCCAACTACAACAGAAGCCCCAACAACAACAGCAGTTCCAACAACAACTACTGCCCCAACAACAACAACAACAGCCCCAACAACAACTACCACCCCTACAACTACAGTATCACCAACAACGACTTCTGCTTCAACAAGTACAGCAACCCCAACTACAACTTCAGCTCCAACAACAACAGCAACCGCAACTACAACTTCTGCTCCAACAACTACTACAACCCCATGTAGAACTCCTGCCCCAGCAAGAACGGCAGCCCCAACTACAACAATGGTGGCCCCAACGACAACTACTGTCCCAACAACAACAGCAGCAACACCAACGACAACTTCTCCAGCAACTACAGCAGCGCCAACTACAACCCCAACAACAACTACCACCCCAACAACTACAGCAGCCCCAACAACAACTCCTGTCCCAACAACTACAACAACCCCAACAACAACTACCGCCAAAACAACAACACCAGCCCAAACTACAACAGCAGCCCGAACAACGACAGCAGTTCCAACAACAACTACTGCCCCAACAACTACAACAGCCCCAACAACAACTATCGACCAAACAACAACACCAGCCCCAACTACAACAGAAGCCCCAACAACAACAGCAGTTCCAACAACAACTACTGCCCCAACAACAACTACCACCCCTACAACTACAGTATCACCAACAACGACTTCTGCTTCAACAAGTACAGCAACCCCAACTACAACTTCAGCTCCAACAACAACAGCAACCGCAACTACAACTTCTGCTCCAACAACTACTACAACCCCATGTAGAACTCCTGCCCCAGCAAGAACGGCAGCCCCAACTACAACAATGGTGGCCCCAACGACAACTACTGTCCCAACAACAACAGCAGCAACACCAACGACAACTTCTCCAGCAACTACAGCAGCGCCAACTACAACTACTACCCCAACAACAACTACCGCCCCAACAACTACAGCAGCCCCAACAACAACTCCTGTCCCAACAACTACAACAGCCCCAACAACAACTACCGCCAAAGCAACAACACCAGCCCAAACTACAACAGCAGCCCCAACAACGACAGCAGTTCCAACAACAACTACTGCCCCAACAACTACAACAGCCCCAACAACAACTATCGACCAAACAACAACACCAGCCCCAACTACAACAGAAGCCCCAACAACAACAGCAGTTCCAACAACAACTACTGCCCCAACAACAACAACAGCCCCAACAACAACTACCACCCCTACAACTACAGTATCACCAACAACGACTTCTGCTTCAACAAGTACAGCAACCCCAACTACAACTTCAGCTCCAACAACAACAGCAACCGCAACTACAACTTCTGCTCCAACAACTACTACAACCCCATGTAGAACTCCTGCCCCAGCAAGAACGGCAGCCCCAACTACAACTACTGCCCCAACTACAACAATGGTGGCCCCAACAACAACTACTGTCCCAACAACAACAGCAGCAACACCAACGACAACTTCTCCAGCAACTACAGCAGCCCCAACTACAACTACTACCCCAACAACAACGACCGCCCCAACAACTACAGCAGCCCCAACAACAACTCCTGTCCCGACAACTACAACAGCCCCAACAACAACTACCGCCCAAACAACAACACCAGCCCCAACTACAACAGCAGCCCCAACAACAACAGCAGTTCCAACAACAACTACTGCCCCAACAACTACAACAGCCCCAACAACAACAGCAGTTCCAACAACAACTACTGCCCCAACAATAACAACAGTCCCAACAACAACTAACACCCCTACAACTACAGTATCACCACCAACGACTTCTGGTCAAACAAGTACAGCAACCACAACTACAACTTCAGCTCCAACAACAACAGCAACCGCAACTACAACTTCTGCTCCAACAACTACTACTACCCCATGTAGAATTCCTGCCCCAGCAAGAGCGGCAGCCCCAACTAAAACTACTGCCCCAAATACAACAATGGTGGCCCCAATAACAACTACTGTCCCAACAACAACAGCAGCAACACCAACGACAACTTCTCCAGCAACTACAGCAGCCCCAACTACAACTACTACCCCAACAACAACGACCGCCCCAACAACTACAGCAGCCCCACCAACAACTCCTGTCCCAACAACTACAACAGCCCCAACAACAACTACCGCCCAAACAACAACAGCAGTCACAACTACAACAGCAGCCCCAACAACAACAGCAGTTCCAACAACAACTACTGCCCCAACAACTACAACAGCCCCAACAACAACAGCAGTTCCAACAACAACTACTGCCCCAACAACAACAGCAGCCCCAACTACTACAGCTGCACCAACAACAACTACTGCCACAACAACTACAGCAGCCCCAACAACAACTCCTGTCCCAACAACTACAACAGCCCCAACAACAACAAGAGCTCCAACAAGTATAGCAGCCCCAACAAGTACAGCCCCTACAATAATATCCACAACTTCAACTGCAACCACAACCACCACGACAACCCAACCTCAACTCGGTTACTCTTGGCATATATTGTATGTGTCCTATGACACCTTTCAAAATGATTTTGCAAATCCTGCTTCCCAGGCCTTTCAGCAGAGAGAAACACACATCAAATCAATAGTAAGTCTGTTCCCATGTGTCATAATAACTCCCAGAGGCTACTACTCCATTTCCATTTGGTCATGTAACAAAAATTTGACCATTTTCTAAGAATAATACATTTTTACTGTAAAATTTTAAGGCCTTGCTGAGTGGTGCAATGTATCTAGAAACACATTTCTAAATGATCTTTTATTTGCAGCTTGAACCCATCTTAGGAAAATATTTCCCTTCCTTTGTCACACTGGAGGTAGAATATTTCAGGTAATGTCAAAGCCATCCTTTCAATTTCTGTTGTGTACTTGTGTGTGAAGCAGACAACATTATTCTATCAGTCAATATTTAATTCACAATACTGAGAAAAGATAATAACCAAGAGTCTAATATATGTTTAATATATCTGTGAAATATTTTGCAGGCGAGGGTCAACAGACACAGCGACAATAGCGAGATTCAGAAAAGGAGAGGCAAAAGAAGTCTTGGGAGATGCTCTTAAGGAGGCATGTGAAAATAAGAATATTTCAGAGCTAAACATAACCAAATGCGATTTCAATGTCATGGATACCCTTTCCACAACTGCCGCTCCGTCGACAACCACTACAGAAACAACAACAGCAGGCCCGACTACAACTGCTGTCCCGACAACTACAGCAGCCCAAACTACAACTACTGCCCCAACCACAACAGTGGCTAACAAGGCAAATGGTAAGAACTGATTTGTGCAAACCAAAATTATAGCCGAGTTTGACCAACTCAATAAAGGCTGGCTAGCAGTGTGGCATCATGTTGTTTACTATCCTATCGCGAGCTGACTAGCTAGCTATCCTTAGTAAACACCAGTAAGCAGGGATCAAAATTTCCTTTTTGAAATGTGAATATCTATCAGCCACTGACAAATAAACTGGTGAAATTCACCAGCCATTCAATAGGAAATTAGTATTTTTTGTCCTGAACCTACTAGCGAACTTTAAAATTTACCAGCATTTGGCTAACTGAATCAAGATCCAACGACAATACATATGAGGGCAACACGTTTCAGAGCTCGTTTCGAGAGAAAAATCAAGCATTTAAAAGAATTACATTTCCTCGTTATTACTCACGTAGCTCTAAATAGCTTAATCTGGCCAGAAGGGCGAAATGCTTTTTTCCCCCATTGTTGAACATTTGTGTTTATTGATGAGCTGAGGAGCAGACGAGGGTGTTACACTAACACTAGAAAAATCACAGTTTTCATACACAGTAGGCCTACAGTGTAGGATTTTTTGTAAGAGAGATGTTTTAACTGTGACAAACTGTAAACCACTTAATATCACTAGAGGTGGGCGAGAGCTTTCATTCACCCTGTAATGAACCATTTAACCATCAAAGC
Source organism: Gymnothorax reevesii (assembly GCA_029721435.1). Classification (NCBI taxonomy): domain Eukaryota; kingdom Metazoa; phylum Chordata; class Actinopteri; order Anguilliformes; family Muraenidae; genus Gymnothorax; species Gymnothorax reevesii. The sequence continues at coordinate 20,588,033 of CM056574.1, read as the reverse complement.
GACTACAAAGATGGTAAATTAGCAGCAGCAGGAGCAGATATGTCAGGATCAGGTATGGACTTCGGAAGGTTAACCATTATTTGGAGTAGCAAACTTTAATTTGTGCTTGAGAAAGTTAATCCATGAAGTGCTTTTATAATATACAAATGCATCAGGAGTATTAGGATTAGGAGCATGAGGATATTTATTTTGGTGTAATTTATTTACAAAAGTTATAGGGTCATTCCATGCCAGCTCACCCAGTTTTCAGAAATTTTCCCAGTTCATGTCAAAGATATATAAAAAAAAATCATGCCCATTTTCCTGTCTGTGATCTGCTGTCCCATCGAATCTCAGAGCGGTACTCCAAACAGTTTTTCATTCATAAAATGATGAAATATACCTATGAAGGCAAATTTGCCTCTCTATATTAAGCCTCACCAAAGCAAGGAATTTCATTGGGTAAGGCTGTAATTTTCAGGATGCTTAAATATGACCCATTTCTAGTTGACTTTTATCTGGTTTGATGAACAACAACATGTCATGGAGATTTATGGAATGGGCTACATTTTTAAGCTCAAAGGTCAAATCTTTACATTTCAAAATTCAACAATGGAGCCAGTTCTTAGTGTGTCCAAAGTCTTCTTTCAAAGTCATGATCACAGCATTTGTCAGTAAATTCTGCAGCTCTGATATTTGCTGTAAACTTTTTGTAAAGTAATGCAAGACACTCCACATTCTTGGTATCTGATTGTCCAACAAATAAATTTGCAAAATTTGATTTGAATCCTGAAAACTGCTACTTGCAGCCATTGTAGCATCACTGCTTGGCCAAGGCAGCAAGACATCAGCCATCAGCATATCACATCACACTGTATAAATGTGTATGCACCTGGAAATTAAATAATAAACAATTTGGGTAGTCTCATGTACTCTGTTGCCAACTATAACAATTACACCTTCTATGTACTGTATAAAAATGAAAAAAAAAAAAAAATCTTCAGCTCATCTTTAAATTTACATCCGGTCCAGCCGGGCTAAGCCCAGGTTTTTCTTAAAGTCTAGAAACGCCCTGATTCCAAGAGAGGTAACAAAAAACACAGTAACACCTGTACAAGTACTAGTGTTACTACAATTACAAATACTAATTTTATTAGCCATGGCCCCCATGTTCCAAACACATTATCCAACCAGTCCCACAATTCATGTCAATACGCTGCATTTTTCTTTATTTCTTGTTGAAGTGTTTCCAGTCCTTCCCTTGCTTTAGTAAATGATCCTTCAGGTCCAGTGTTGTCTGGGATGAAAGTACAACATTCATCTCCAAACAACACACATATCCCACCTTTCTCTGCTAACTACCAGTCCAATGGCCATCTGTTTTGTCTTGTCATTTTACTTGTTGTTCCAACTGTTCACCCAGCGCGGTTAACGCATCATCCGTGTAGTTTATGAACCTCTGCTGATTATAATAGATATAATTTAAATATTCCACATTTTTGTTGGGGCGATCCACCACAGAAAAGTGGATTCGATTCCAGCAATAATTTCATCTCTACCTTTATATTCATTTTGGATTCCTCTTGGTTGGCCCATATAATCTAAATATACCGCAGGATCTTTTTCAGATCTCTTCTGGCGTGTACTCTCTAATTGACAAGGGAAACCTATTGACACTGGATAAGCCAGCATCACTCTCGCACATGTTACTGTCCAATTGAAAGGCAGGATACTATACAATCCTGTCCCACACATTCAAAACATGTCTGCCACTCTTTCATCTACATGTAAAATAGCCTGACAGTTTGATTTTTTCATTATTATGGTTTTATTGTCCAAATTGGAAATTGTTTTTTGGGCCTGCTGATGGGGGTTTTGAGCATTACATGTCTAGGTTAGATCACGCTTCCCTGGAAATTACCTACATTTGTTTGTCCATTTGTTATGGCATAACATTCAAAAGTCAAATTTAGGTCCTGTAATCTTTGTAATTGTATTTGTGGGTCATAATTACTACATTATAATTTATATTTCTTACATTTAGATTCATCATATATGACCTTAGTAGAACTTAAGGCTTCTACACATTGTATCGGGCAATCAGATATTGCTTGGGTGCAGTTCAGATAACTGTAAGGGTTAGGAATTAATAGATAAATGGGCTGGGCCTCTGTGCATACTATACATGATTTTGAAGTGAATGTTTTAGTTGTATAATTTGCCCATTTCCAGCAATTATTTGCTTTTGTTTGTGCCCATTGCGGTGAAGATGAAACCTCTGTTTTTGCTTCTCTCCGTGTCCTGTAAATTGCTGAATTTTTTTGCTGAGTTCAGGTCTGGTTCCCCATTATTATAAAAATTGAGAACAGTCCCATCAAAAATATGAGTGAGGTCAACATCATAATTGCTACTATTTTATTTCTCTTTCCTTTCTCTTTCTAATAGCTGAAACTACTCCAAGTGATATTGTTGATACTAGAACACAAAGGTTAATCCCATTATTTTCCATTTAATATCCTGTTCCTGAGGTGGATTTCTAATTTCATTTATTAGGAGAGGTTTCATGAAAATTGATTCCCCACCTATTGGCCGAATTATTTCATTCCCATCCCCTCTGTCATCACTAGTGCGCTCATTATTGTTTTCATTTGATTTTTCTCGGATTATAGCTGCAGTTATCATCACTATCTTCTCCTGTACTGCAGCTTTGATAATTTCATCAACTAAAGTCTCATGAAACAATTCAGTCTCATTGGTCAGGAAAGAAATCTGAGATTAATTGTTCAGAGGTCTGAGAGGTCTCGTTCATAGAGGTCACCTTTACTCTGTCTGCTCACCCCTGAAACAACTGGGGAAGTGCTGTCAGATCTATGGCTCCCACCCCCCACACTTGGGCTGTTGGTGTCTGCATCCATGGGAATACCAGCATCATCAGGTAGAACTGCCTCGCTAAGGCCTTCGCCCGGATCTTCTGAGAGGACGTCCTCATCCTCATTGTCATCTTGATCTTCTCCTTCAGCTCTAGTGCAGTGATTTAAATGATACCAAAAGTCACTAACTTCAACTTGGAGAGCTGTTGGTGTGGTCCTTGTGACCCGAAATGGGCCCTCCCTCCTTTGTTCGTTCCACCTTCTCCGGAATTTCCGTACATAGACCAGATCCCCAGGTTGTACCGGACGCTCTTCAGCCGGGTTTTCTGGCTGTCTGGTCTGCTCCTGTTCAAATATAGTTCTATGTATAACAGTTAGCTGTCTCATACAGTCCCTCAGCTCTAATTCCAGTGTCTTGAGAGCCCACCTTTGCTCTAATTCTAGGTCCTGAGTGGGTCAAACATCATTAGACAATGCAATTCAGTTTCTGGCCATGCAGCCTGGGGTATTTGAACTTCTACATATTTTCCCCAGGCACTCTAAACTTGCTCTTTAATTTGGTCTTCTATATCCCCTAAGCAATATACACTTGCATTTGCTAATTCACTTCTTTTAGTTTAAATACCATATATCCTCGTTAAATAAATTCCTTTTTCTGCACATTTAAATTTAGACCTAAAGCCAAAATTGCATCCCTCCCGAATAGACTTAATGGCGTTCGGTGACACACTATCAATGGCAATTTAGTTTCCTAACTCCCAACCCTTAAGCCACCGGTTGTGTTGTGGGGTTTAATGAAGGCTTTCCCGAAAACCCTACTGTTTGTATATATTCATCCAATATAGGCAGGTGAGCAGCATGTTCTTTTTTAATACATGTACATGTAGCTCCAGTATCTATCATCATAGGAATATTTTGACTGTCTATCTCCACACCGATTATGGGCTCCTGAGCTGGGCCATTAGTTATAAGTACATTCTGTCCTACACTGCGGGGGTTCTCCGGGGACCCCTATTGGGCCCCTTGGTAATTTACTGGTCCGTGCATTTGACTTGGATTCTGAGCTCCTACTGAACCTGAACTGACAGGCTAATATGCTGTTGCATAATATTAGGACAATATCTCCAAACATGTCCTCGTCGGCCACACTTCCAGCAGACTGGAAGGCCTCTTTCCATTCCGCCCTGCGTCCTCTGCTGATTTTCCTGCCCATAACTCCCTGGCCTATTCCCCAGTACATTTCTTACAATTTCACCCCCAAATCTTTGCATCTTACCTTGATTTTGGGCTGTAGCCACTGGAGGAGGGACACCGGAGAAGCTGTAAACGACCACAGGCTGAGGTCGGCTCTGGGATCTGCTCGGGACACTCCCTGGTTCTGGTCCAGGGGCGGACTCATTCTCTGGAGACTCCTCCCACTGAAAGTGTGCCATCACTGGAACTATCTTTTTTGAGTCCTTCTCTTTTCCCAGTTCTTTTGATTTTCTCTCCTTTGCCTTCAACTCCTCCAGTCGCAGTTTTCTTTGAGTTTCTTTCATCTTATTGTCCAGTTTCTTTTCCTCTTGCCAATGTTTTTCAACTGCATGCAATGCCTTATCCACAAATTCACCATGTGGCATTGTAGTTAGCCCCACCACTTCATCCAGATGACTCTTAACGGCAACTGGTATTCCTTTGCGGATGGCTTGACGGAAAAGTGTTGTAAGTATGGGATCCCCCTGTACATCCCGATCTTTCATCATTCTCCATCTGCGCAACTGAGTCTCTACATACGCTTCAGGCAGCTCATTTTCCCCCATCAGCAACCCTTTCAAAATCAAAGTATAGGGTCTGGTTGGATAAGCACCTGTCAAGGCCTCCCATATCCGGGGACAGTATGGATTGACAGAAACATTGTCCACTCTGTTAGTTATCATGTGGTCTTTGTCCAGTCCAGCAGCGTACATTATCTGCAGCATTTTGTCCACCCGCAGGACCTTCCCAAGGAGGGCCTTCACCTCTCTCATTGCCAACGTTTTGCCCATCATCTCATCCTCCAGCGCCCTGATCCAGAGGCTCGTCCCCTCCTGAATATCAGGGAGACACAGGGTTAAATTTCAAAGATCCTGGGTAGACCAGGGAACATATTGTGGAACATGATTTTTTACTACCACTGGACATGCTTCTTTAGTATACCCTAACCTCTCTGGTTGTTTAACTGACCTAGAACTTCTACACTGTGACAGTTCCAAACCCTCCTCTCTCTCAGAGTCTGTCTCCTGTTCTTCTTCTTCTTCTGAATCTGATTCTAACCGAGTAGGATCAATCTCCTCAGAGCTGTCACAAAACATCGATTCCCTCTCTTCCTCAGGCTCAAACTCTACCTGTTTTACTCCGTCGGGACTCTGCCAGTAACTTTGGCCTGTGCCTTTAAAAGTATATTTCTCTTTCCCCAGCTTCTTTGCACTTTTAATCCCACTAGTGCTTGACTCTTCTCCCTGCTGCTGTTCTCGCTTTCTCCCCTTAATTTCCTCCCTTATTTGCTCCTGCCTCGCTTTCCATTCATTCAGCCATTCTTGTTTTGCTGCCTCAAACTCGAATTGTTTATTTGCTTCTTGAAGTTCCTCCCTTCTTCTGTCTATATCCTGTATCATATGAGCAATTTCTTTGAACTCCTGCATTTGATTTTTAAAATTTCTGGCTTTCTGTATTAATTACTCCTTCATCACTATTTTGGTCTTTTACCCCACTTACCTCCAATGTACCACTTACTACGGGGCAAATCATTGCATTTCCCAAATCTGATATTGCTGGATACAGGGTTTTTTCAGCTGCTGTCTTTCCCTCTGTTCCTACATAAGGGGGGCGTAAGGTGGTGGGTTGAACTAGTCATTCTCAGTCAACTTTTCGGACTGAGATGCAGCTGCCTCACTATGTTTCGCAAAATGTTTATCCTGATTTTGTATGTTTACATTCCCTTTTCTCTAAACAATTCCAGAATTGCCAGCTCCCGTTTTCTTTTCTCAGCCCTCTTTGCTGACCCATCTTTTGAAGCAGAATTTGTCATGATGCTGATCATTTCTTCACATTTGCAAGATCAAATGTTCCCTCTTCCGGCCACTTGGTCACCATGTTTTTAGTCCTTTTTGCCCATTTATTTGACAATCTTTTGATATCATTCTCTCTGGTAGGAAATTGCTCTCTTAATCCTTCCACAGGCATTGCCATAGTTATTTATTTACTCATTTAGATTTTTAATTTTAGCCAAATTATTTTTCCCCTCGCATTATCTTGCAATATATTTATTTTACTAGTTACACCGCTTAATAAGTAGTCTATATTATGACTACCTTCAACTCACTTCTCCTCTTCCTTTTATATAGCTATAATAATAATAATGCTTAGATTATCTATACTTAATACATGCAATTCCCTGCCAAATATTTTGACTTATTGCATGTAATCTAGGCAATATATATTAATATTTACCGCACTCTCTTAATATTCCCAACTTATGCAGTACGTAACAAGACCACTGTTCATATCCACATCTACTCTACACTCATACAAGAAGAGAGCCGCATCCACCCAACAAACTTCCCGTCAAATAGCGTCTGTACGGGACCTCGCAATCCTTACGACCAGTCAGTCCAGCCAGAGGACCCAGCAAGCCTCACTTCCCGTCAATGTCCTCACTGACCCATTAATCAGCTAGCTCTATACGCCAAACGTGCTGCGCACCCTTTTTAAAAATAATAAACAACAAGACAGACAACACTGCAAAACGGATGCCAGTACCTCTCTTGGTCATCCAGGCCATATCCCAGTACCTCTCTAGGTCATCCAGGCCATATCCCAGTACCTCTCTAGGTCATCCAGGTATCTCGACCTCACGCGGGAGAGGCCTGCAGGTTTATTCCCTCCTTTTAGGGTCCCAGCACAGGCCTCAAATATAAAAAACAGTCATACACCAAACCAGTTACAGAATGCGCTCCGATTTTCACACACTCACCCACAGTTAGTTGTTATGCGTGCAAACTCTCTCTTTAATTTCTCCACTTTGTCTAGATTCTTTTACTCAAAAGGTCAGGTCACCTGTTTCCTGTGCTTCAGATCTGGGCTGGGACAACACAGAACAACAGCACAACACCCTTCTATTACTTAATTATATTTCGAAATTTTTTTAAATCAAATTTGCTCACCTTACACTCTTAGGGCTACAGCCAAGGGTGTGGTGGTGTGTGTGTGTGTGTGTGTGCGTTCCTACACCTTCTCCAAACCACGGAAAACAGCCCCTTCCAAATGTTTCCGAATGTAACCGACCTTTTTAACTCCTGCCGCTGGCTCGCCAAATTTCTTGTGTCTTCCCGACTAGATGGACCCAGATGGTTATGAGTTCTAAAGTCCCCTTGTTTTGTGAAATAAGTGGAGAGAGAAAAAATCTTCAGAGATTATCTTTTATTCCAGCCTTGAACCGTGCAATAATCCAAACCCAGAGGGTAGCCCCTGGCTAAGAAGTACCAAACAAGCATTCTTTACACAGCAATATTTATTGGGAAAAACCAACCAACTCTGCTCCAATCACAATGCATGGGCAGTAACCATCTTATCTCTAATTTTTTTTACTCTTCAGCTCTGGTTGTTAAACCATGGTGGAATATTGAAGTATAGGTTTTTACAAAAATTAAAGAATATACACTAAAATGGACTGGAAAATTACAGTTCAAGAGTGGAAAAACACAGTCAGATGAATAAGACACAAGTAGATACATAAATGATTCGATTGATTATGTTTTCAGTAACAACTTATGATTTTACTGAGCAAAGATTGATTAAAACTACAGAAATCAAATACATCATCTGATTATGTTTTCAAATCAACTAATCAAAAGCCTGTGTAGAACCCACACAGCTCGACCAACGGCGTAGGAGCCGGAGGCGAAGGTTTATGCGTGTAGGATCCAGCTGTTATAAGGCAATGGAACGTTTCAATTAAATCTTTTATGCCTGTGTCCCGCCTTGGACCCAGTTTTAGACTTACCTGAGGTGTTCTCAATAGTTCTCCTTTCAAAAACGGGGCTATGCTGAAATCACGGAATCATCTAACTTAATGTCGTGCTGCGAATAATCCCAGGTGCACATTGAGACTCACACAGCAACTGAAAACGTCAGATTTATCAGTGATCTAAGCAAAACGATTACAATGTTACTCTCGCTTAAAATCTGACTCCATAATGGATTTATAATACCAAATTTAGATGTATCCTCGTTAAATATCTGACTCTAAATGAGAATTTAGAGGTTTATGTACACAAAAGGGCCCCTTAAGGGGATTGCCCGGGTATCGGCTTAAGGCCATGGGTACCTTTGAGGGCCAAACCCCAGGACCTGTAATACATCAACCCTTAAGGGGTAGAGCATAATTTACAATCCATCTTGAAATTAACCGCTACATACACATCCGCTAGTCTGGAATGGTAAGGAATCGCCCCCTTAAGTACCGGTTGTCGCAAGGCTAGGAAGAATAAAAAGATGAAGGGTCAAAGAGATCACACAAGCTTAAAAGAATAGCAATAATTTATTCACCAGGTAGGCAAAAGCTTAAGTCAAACAGATCAATGTCAAACCAATTATAAGTTACACACATAGGGAATGAGAGAAAGGTCATACCTGGCGAAAAGGCTACACACTAGGCCGTCGTGCAAAGTCCGAATTGCAAAGCTTCACTAAGCTAGAGATACGCACGGACGGAAGTATGGGAAGTCGAGTGCGAACTTCCCAGACAAGGTCGTCCCTCTCAGATTTCAGGTTAGTGGCGCCTTTGATCAGGCCGCCCAGATGGCCCAAATCGGAATTAGACTTCCCCCTCCGGAGGAAATAAGAAAACATTTATTATTCAAAGGAGATAATAAAAGTTCTTAGACCAGTACCAGGACCCTTGGAGGCAGACCTCCGAGGGGTCGCAAAGCACTTTCTACAAAAGGGGGAGAGATGTCTCTTGAGGTGTATTTAGAATCAACTCTGGTTCAGGACAAATAATTGCTGGGGAACAGAAACTATGTTTTCTTGAAATATAGTTGATGTGAAATGCATCTCATTCAACTCCTTGAATTTAGCTGAAGAGATACATACCAAACACGATTACATACAGAATTATGATGATGTAATTGTCATGAATTTCCTTCCCAACAGACCCATTCCCCATGAGATTCACATCACTATTACCCCAGGTATAATACAGTAATTCAGTGATGGCATGAGAGCAGTGAAAACGGTGTAAAAGCGGGTTTTGTTTAAATTAAAACTTTAAACTTAGAACAGTCATAGTGATGAAATGAAAAGGTGCAGTGACAGTGTGACCAGAAGAGGTCACTATGGGACTAATTCGGCAGAGAGCACAGGTCACACCCTGCTGTGAGAGAAATTCCTTGCAGCAACCAAGCCATGCGCTCCCTTCTCCATTTTTGATGTGCTCAATCCCGCATGCTGAAGTGTCCAGTTCCAGGCCCCCTTATCTCAGTAGTAGAATTGGGACTGTGCAGCTGTAGAGGATGTCTGGACCCTGATGACTTTACGATCCCACTGTTCCCAGCCATGCCTGACTGGAGACGATGCCAGCTGTGGAAGGAGTATAGGTTCATATGCCTTTATTACCCCACCATGTTAAGAACAGACACCTTTGATCGCATGTCCATGTTGTCTCCTGGCCTCCCTCTTACACCAGCTTGCAAATCAAAACTACAGAAGCCTGCTGCTAATGCGTGTAATGTGTATGTGTGTGTCTGTGTGCGTGTGCATATGTGATGCTTGTGCCTGTGCATATGCATGTGTCTGAATGCACTGCTCATGTATGTGTGTTTGCATATATAATATGGATACTGATTCTGATTATGATGCCTAAATATAATCTAAATCTGATTCTTAGTTTTTTGATTATTGGTATAAGAAATATAATGAATTGTGATAAAAAATATATAATTAGTATTCGTAAATATAATGAATAATGCTGAAATATAATCCACAGCAGCTACATCAGGGGAAACCGGACTACCCTGCGTTGTGCAAGAGGGGGCGGGCTCCAAGACAAACATCCAGCACGACAAGAGTGATCCCTCACAGGGAAGAGGAGCTGCCAGGCGTTGCAATCTGCAGACCAGCACGCCAGGTAAATAGGACCCGGATAAGACCTGTGCTGTTCTGTCGCTTTTGTCTAAAGCACCCTACTTTGGTGTATCATGTGTATGTATATATGTATATATATATATATGCAGGGGTTGACATGAACACTTTTTATTATTATAATACGGCCGTCATAAGACGGGACGTATCATGGAATCGTGATGTCTGTCTGTCTGTCTTTCTGTCCGTTGCTTCTGTTCACAAAAACTCCGCCTATTCTCAATCAATTTTCAATTTTAATTCACACAGCATGATCATATCAGGTGGAAATTTGATGAGTTCGGAAATCAGCCTGATTAGATTATCCTTCTTCTCAAAATTAACCCTTTTATGCCCAGACATCGACAAAAAGATTCTGTCCGTTGCTTATGTTCACAATAAAATTCACACAGCATCACCACATCAGGTGAAACTTTGATGAGTTCAGAAATCAGCCTGATTGGATCAGACCTCTTTCTCAAAATTAACCCTTTTATGCCCCGAAATCGACAAAAAGAGTCTGTCCGTTCCTTATGTTCACAATAAAATTCACATAGCATGACCACATCAGGTGGAACTTTGATGAGTTCAGAAAGCAGTCTGATTGGATCACCCTTTCTCTCAAAATTAGCCGTTTTATGCCCCGAAATCGACAAAAAGAGTACACAAAGTAAGGCGACAGAATGAACAATTCCGAAAGAAAGAAGCCAGTAAGGATGCAGAAGCACACATAGTAAAGCGACAGAATGAGGAGTTTAGAAAAGAGGAAGCTACAAAGCATGCAGAAGCACACAAAGTAAGGCGACAGAATGAAGAAATACGAAAGAGAGAAGCTAAAAAACATGCTGCGGCAAACAAACTAAGGAGACAAAGTGACGATGTACCTTCCCATCAAATTGTTGCGTGACGGGCGTATATTGCTGTCTCTGACTGCTCTTGTTTGCTTCTGGCCCAGGGGGCCTAGCCTGGCTCCGCAAGCCTTCGTACTTCTGCTTAATTTCATTTCGCCTCAGTACTCAGTCTGGTCACTCAGAGCTCTGCCTCGTTTACCAGGGCAGAAAGTAAGCCAGACCAACCAGCGAACTGAAGGCGTGGCCGAGAGCCAAGATGTAGCCGCTGCGCCGAGTTTGATATAATAGTTTCCGAAATCAACAAGGCTACGAATATAGATACACGGGAGGCCATTTGCTGTGTCGTGGAGAAAATCCCGGGTATCAGCGACTTATAGCCACAACAAGATGAAAGTTTGGTTAGTTTTTTGAATGAAAATGATGTTGTAGCGCTACTCCCTACAGATTGTCATATCTACTTGATAGCCATCATGAAATGGGCAGCCTGTTCATCTCTTTGAGAGACAGCCGAACCACCTAAGCTAGCTTTTAGCTTCTAGTGTTACATTTCCCGCGAATTTAACAGTATTTAAGTTAGCAGCAAACTTTTTGAAAGCCGTGTTTTTACTCGTGTGACAAGACCTATTCGCCGTCTCAGTGTTATGTTGTCAATATCCGTGAATGAAATGGCTGCTGAGAGCCAAACTGTGTTGCTATAAAGTTAGATAGCGAGCTCAGTAAGATGTTAGCACAAGTATGGTTAACGGTTCAGTTTTCGTGTCAACGCAGATTTCGTCCTGATGTAAATAATGCGTCATTCTCCCCGATTCTGCCATTTTTTTTTTACAGCAGCATTATCTGCAGGGAAAAACGATAGCTCGACAGTTGGTTCTCGTTAAGAGAACAGAAGGAGCATCTTTGGTTCTTTTAAGTGAATATATATAAGCCTTTATTAAAACAGGTAAATCACATTGAGTCCCAGGGACTCATTTACAAAGGCGACCTGTATCAAACAACACAAACAAAAAAATAATAACAAGACAAACTCAAAATGGTAACAATAAAACATAAAAACAGATACACAAATTTACAGTTAAGATACCTTACAAGCACATCAGGGTAAAATACTATAAAGAGAGAGAGGGTGAACTTGGAGTACAGGAGCCGATCTTTGAAGTGATCTCAATATTGCTCAGTAACAATTTAAGACTATTAAGAGGGATCAAATCTGACAGCTTAAGGCTAAGCTGTAACGTGTCCCAGGAGGAAGGGGCCGCGTAGGAAAACACTTTCTTGCTTTTCTCGGTACAGACTGAGGGGGTGGAGTATTTTCTGATGTCCTGTATTCGAAGGTTGTAGCCAGTTTGTTTACGTGAAAAATAAATAGTTCAATAGGAAGGCAACAAACCAAGGATGGATTTGTAAATTAAAATGTACCAATAAAAGGTTTGGCGCATGGAGAGAGATGACCAGTTGACTAATGAATACAGAACACAATGGTGAGCGAGAGATTTGCAGCCTGTATGCGCCATGATAGGAGTTGAATCAAGAAGTTGGAGACAGCTGGCAGGGGCATACATATACAGGACATCACCGTAATACAAGAGAGGCAAGAATGTGGCAGCAACCAGGTGTTTCCATGCAGCAAATGAAAAACAGGATTTGTTCCTGAAAAAGAAACTCAATTTCATATATATATATATATATATATATATATATATACACACACAGCGCCCTCGATAATTATTGGCACCCCTTATTTAGATATGTTCTTTCGCTTCTAATAAATTCTTTGGTTTTTCAAAATAATATCAGACCACAATGAAAAAAGAGGAAAATCCAACCTTAAATTCAAGTGAATTTATTCAGTGGGGTAAAAAAATCCCACATTAAGAAATATTTTTTTTACATCAAATCATGTGTGCCACAATTATTAGCACCCCTGATGTTAATACTTTGTACAACCTCCTTTTGCCCAAAAAACTGCACCTAATCTTTTCCTGTAGTGTTTCACAAGATGGGAGAATACAGAAAGAGGGATCTTCGACCATTCCTCTTTGCACAATCTCTCTAAATGATCCAGCAACCTGTGTCCCCTCCTCTGCACGCTCCTCTTCAGCTCACTCCACAGGTTTTCAATGGGGTTGAGATCTGGGGACTGAGATGGCCATGGGAGGAGCTTGATTCTGTGTCTGGTGAACCGTTTCTGTGTAGATTTGGCCAGATGTTTAGGGTCATTATCTTGCTGAAAGACCCAGTGATGACCCATCTTCAGCTTTCGGGCAGAGGCCACCAGATTTTGAATTAAAATGTCCTGGCATTTCAAAGCGTTCATGATGCCATGCACCCTAACAAGGTTCTCATGGCCTCTGGAAGAGAAACAGGCCTACAGCATCACCGATCCTCCCCCATACTTCACAGTGGGCATGAGGTGCTTTTCTGCATACTCATCTTTTGTGTTTTGCCTGACCCACTTAGAGTGTTTGTTGCCAAAAAGCTCTCTCTTGGTCTCATCTGACCAAAGCACACTGTCCCAGTTGAAGTCCCAGTACCGCTTAGCGAATGATAAGACAAACATTTATTTAGAGGGGAAATCGTAGTTTGATTATTATAAGTTCAGATAAGGTTCAATTATAATTAGCCTAACATTTACACAGCACAGTCCAAATCTTCATGAGTGGGAGCAAAGTTGATTTATCGCGTCTCATACGATTTCAAGATCGCAGCCGTGGCGGCCATATTTTATCACGGATTGCGGTGAAAATCAATAGGGTCCATCCTTGATGTAAGAGCAATATGAGGTAGTGATCTTGAACCAAATGCGAGGACACGAAATTGCAAAAATGAGGAGCTTTATTGAGTAAGGCCCAGGCCACACTGCCTGCTTCTGCGTTGCGTCTTCCAGAAGCGCAGCACTGCAACTGGCGGTCGCATGCGTCTCAGTCACACTGCCTGCGTGTCTGCTGCGTCTGGTCTGCCGCGGGCTCCTCCTTCCAACTCTGGCTCTGCACGACTTCGCCCAAGAAATCACTGTAAAATAATACATTATTTCGTCTCGCGTTGTTATAGCCTACCACATGTGATTTATATTTTGTATTGAAAGTGGGGGAAGCATGCTTGAGCGTAACATACAAACAATATAATTAAACTATCATATTACAATACAGAGCAAACCCGTTTGAATTGGTCTTGCTCTCTATTTTCGGGGTAGGGTATCGGGATGTGGAATGTGCTTTCAAAGGCAAACCAATTTACATTAGGCGAAGCTGAAACCATTCGTATAGGCTGGGCGCCGAATGACCGTGAAAGGAGCAGTTCAGACAATTCGGAAACTAGCTGATGTGCGGTGTTATATCATTATATCCAAAGGATGTTTTATAGCTCCATGCTGTATCCAGCTTAGTTTTTTTTCCTCTCTCTTTACAAGTGGAAACAATCACCTGAACTTGCTGATACAAGTGGGGAGTCGTATGTAGGTTCTGCGATTGCGTGGGTGTCATGGCCAGAGTGAGAGATACGGAAAAGTACTGCTCTGATACTCTAAGCATCAATATAATAAGCTATGTTCATTGGCTTGGCACCGCAATTAATGGCATATTCCCACAAAGTCTAGACATCTAAATCCAAAATAAAACCAGCAACGTCATATTAAAGTTTTTAAAAATAAGTTGAAAATGACAATACTTTTCCGTAGGCTATATCCCCTTAATGACAGCAGCCTACGATGCAAGTCACGAATTTCCCACAGCATGTTTCAATATTTCAGGAAGCATTGCTGAATTTAGCAGAAGGGATTATGTCCATATAAACGGGCTTTTAATATGATAAACATGCTGGAAGTGTTGTTACATCTTTTGATTGTCTGCTTCATGCTTGCAACAGACACGCATCCTCGACAATTTAGCTAAATTCATGTATTTATGGCGATATGACTGTTTCTGACAGTCATTTTCAGCTCTGCTTTGCCTTTTTCCCGCATGCGTCGTGCGGAAAAATTTGGCAAGAGTCCGAATCGCTTTTCCGCAAGGCAGGAGTACGGCTTCTGCATGCGTGAGACGCGCAGCTTCGGCATACAGTGTGGCCGCTCTCATTGAAGAACATGGGAACCGAAACGAAAAGACGCATGCGATCTGCGGAAGATGCAAAACAGCAGCAGGTAGTGTGGCTCGGGCCTAAGGGGGGGTAACCCCAGCAGAGCAGTGGGCAACAGTACAGAGTCCGCAATCCAAAACTCAAATTCCAATGGGATAGAGCAGAGTTTGTAACCAGGGCACCAATCACAAAAATCGTAGTCAGAAGAAACAGATCCGGTACACAGGCGAAGGTTTGTGGGAGAAGCAAACTCATAAGGCTAAGGGCAGTCCGAATCGTAAACAGGGCAGCAATCCACAAAATCGAGGTCGGGCAGAAAAAGGCCAAAATACACAGATGCGACAATAATCCAAAAGGGCAGACCAAAAATCAGAAGTCCGGCAATCCAGTCAGAATCAGAAACTCAATGATTAGCAAGGCAAGAGAATAGCAGCACAGGAAACGATCTGACGAGAATGGCAGTGAAAAGACACCTAATATACCCTTCTGGGAAGATCACATGAGGAGAATCACAGGTGCAGGAAGTTAGGCTGATTACAAGGGGAAGGCACATGAGGAAGAGCCAAATAACATGAAATTGGCCAAAGCCAAAACGTGGACAGGGATCACGAGACATTCCTATAAACCAGTAGTTCTCAAATTCGGTCCTGGCGCCCCCCCCTGTGCATGCTGGTTTTTGTTCTATCCACAATTGCTATCTTAGGGTTTTAACAAGCTGTTGATTTGTTTTAATTAGGTTTTAATTGCAAATACCCACATTGAGATATTTTGTAAATATTAGCAGAGGGAAACAATTTAACCAAACATTTAATCAACATAAATAATCAAAAGGTTCCTCATTGGTGACACTCGACATATGATGGCAAAACCCAACAATTTACTTGGCAAACAGTGGAGTCACACCTGTTGTGTTTTCTGTTGATTTTATTTGGTTCAGGCAGGTTACTTGGGAAATACTCAAAACACCTGTGTTTAGAAACCTAATTTGGAACTTATTGATTTTCTCAGAATCTAATTTGATCTGTTTAAAAATGCTTTCACCTGAAAATCCTAGCAATATTGAAAATTAAGCACAATATGTTCAAAGGTTTTTACTCTTCATGGCGCAATTGATATGTCCATCCAAATCTGACTTAAGATGGTAAATAACTACTCTAAACATGAAATGCTGCTAATTAAGACAAAGTAACAGCTTTTTAAAATCCTAGAATTGCAGTTGTGGCTGGAACAAAAACCAGCATACACAGGGGGGCGCCAGGACCGAATTTGAGAACCGCTGCTAAACAAACATACGGCTCCAGTCACGGAGTTTCTAACGTGCATAGATAAAGAGAAACAGGACAGCGTGAACAGGTGTGAGCTTTCACAGAAAATGCAGCAAAGGTAATCAGGGAGAGCAAAGAGGCGGAGATTAGAACAGGGCGAGTGCTGAGAGCTTGTTCATCAATTAGTAAGTGCAACTATACAAATCCTTATACCAATACACAATACACAATCCAAAGAATGGTCAGACATAGCAAAGTGTCAGGAAAACAATAAAGCAATTATCAAAACAAGGCAAGATCAAGGCAGGCATGGCAGGATCATGACAAGCAATGCACCCACAAAATTTCAGACATATCCGTGCATTACTTGTTGTTGACAGACAGACGGACAGAGGTGAAAACCTAACCTCCACCCAACTTTGTTGGCGGAGGTAAAAATGGACCACAAAAGACCACATAATACATATGCATTCCTTTTCATTACTGCCAAAATTATACTGTCAATAAAAACAAAATGCGACAGTCAGAATACGGAATATACCAGTCTTAGACGAGTGACATACCACTTATGGAACTGGAATGCCAGTTTAAAAACTGGAATATACCACTAAAAAACTGGTATATTCCCCACAGCCGCAAGCGGTATGCCACATACCACTTTTCAATGCCAGATACCACTTTACAAACTGGAATACCACTTTTCAAACTGGAAAAAAACACTTTTTGATGCCAGATGCCACTTTTCACTGGAATATAGCACAAGGGAACTGGTATATTCCACTCAGGCGCAAGTGGTATGCCAGAGACCACTTTTCATTCTCGCTGTCTCTCGAGATTTTTGCGTGTAATGTAAGCCCTTGTGCATGGAGATTTATCAGTTTCACCTGCGTCATGACTCTGAACTTCTCACGCTTTTCTTTACTCAGGGGTTGGAAGCAATGCATGTGTGCCATGATCGTTTAAATTGTACATTAAATGAGGTCATTGGAAGAAAGACGTTTCAAATGATCTTATTTCATTTCAAGAATTTAAACGAGATAAAAAAAATAAAAATTCTGTGAACAGTAGAAGTCAAGTTGCAGGTTTTTTCTTAATTTCTTCACAACAACGGTTGTTTTGTACAATGATGACTACTCTAGTTTGTCCCATTCTAGTGAAGTTCTGTGAAAAGGAATGGCAACAATACAAAGAGGTAAAGACTAAATTATCCAAATTGTTTAATTATATTGAAAGAAATGAAATGAAATGTTTCTTGTGAAAAATCAGTATTATCAGTGAAAATATACTTTTGTTCATTGAATTGTATTGTGCTACTTCATTCCAACACACCATTCCACCGTTTTGTGATTTGGGGTTGAGGACATGTGGAATGCTGGAAGATTTTCAACTGTTATCCCTTAAAAATAATCTTTATAGTAAAACCAGAATCAATATTTTTTCATGTTGTAATTCAATGTGCCACAATACAATCCAAATGGTACAACGAGCAAAAGTCAATCTATGCTCTTCAGAATGATAGCAAATGACTCAAAGAAAACATCACTCACTCCAGTGAAATTTTAGCTTGTATAAAATTGATGGAATTAAGGTTTTGTTCAGCCAGTGTCCTTGTGGCTGGTTCAAATAAACTCGAGGACGAAACGCATCTGGACATTCCATGATATAGGCTTGTTTTTATGCTGATACGTTAGTAATTATTCAACAATAATGATAAAACTACATCAGAAAGCAAAGGAATCTGTGCTTCAGATAATTGGTGGTCATATGCTTCATAAAAATGGGACAAAGCTGATATTACATGAAAGTGGTGTACAAATACGGAAGTAAAGCATTAAAAAAGATGTCAATTTTCAAGATTAAATTAATTCAAAAACACCTTTAAAGATAAAAAGATAAAACTAAGCTAAAATTGTCTTCATTCCGCCAGAAAAAACTACTGAAAATTCACATGAAACAAACAACACAAGTGCAAGTCCAACTACAATGACTGCACCAACAACTACAGCAGCCGCAACTACAACTACAGCTCCAGCAACAACAACAGCACCAACTACAACTACTGTCCCAACAACTACAACAGCCCGGACAACAACAACTGTCCGAACAACTACAGCAGCCCCAACTACAACGACTGCACCAACAACTGCAGCAGCCCTAACAACAACTACAGCTCCAAGAACAACAAAAGCCCCAACTACGACTTCTGTCCCAACAACTACAACAACCCAAACAAAAACTACTGTCCCAACAACAGCAGCAACCCCAACTACAACAACTTTTCCAACAACTACAGCAGTCCCAACTACAACAACAGGTGCAACAACAACAGCAGCCGAAACTACAACTGCTACCCAAACTGTCCCAACAACTACAACTACCGCCCCAGCAACTACAGCAGCACCAACAACTACGGCAGCCCCAACAACATCTACCGCCCCAAAAACTACAGCAGCAAAAACTACAACTATTGCCCCAACAACAGCAGCCCCAACAACAACTACCGCCCCAAAAACTACAGCAGCACCAACTACAACTATTGTCCCAACTAAAACAGCAGTCACAACAACTGAAGCCCCAACAACAACCACAACCCCTACAACAACTACTGCCTCAACAACAACAGCAGCCCCAACTACAACTACCGCCCCAAAAACTACAGCAGCACCAACTACAACTACTGCCCCAACAACGACTGCAGCCCCAACAACAACAAGAGCTCAAACAAGTATAGCAGCCCTAACAATAACATCCGCAATTTCAACCGCTACCACAACCACCATGACAACCCATCGTCAACTCAGTTCCTTTTGGTATATATCTTATGTGTCCTTTGACACCTTTCAAAATGATTTTGCAAATCCTGCTTCCCAGGCATTTCAGCAGAGAGAAACGCACATCAAATCAATAGTAAGTCTGTTCCCATGTGTCATAATAACTCCCAGAGGCTACTATTCCGTTAGCATTTGGTCTTTTAACGAAAATTTGACTACTTCCTATGAATAGTACATTGTTACTCTTAAATTTTAAAGCCTTGCTGAGTGGTGCAATGTATCTAAAAACACATTTCTAAATGATCAAACTTTTATTTACAGCTTGAACCCATCCTGGGATATTATTTCCCTTCCTTTATCACACTGGAAGTAGTATATTTCAGGTAATGTCAAAGCCATCCTTTCAATTTTTGTTGTGTACTTGTGTATGAAGCAGATGACATTATTCTAAGCTGTTCATGACAAATCAGTCAATATTTAATTCACAATATTAGGAAAAGATAATAACCATGCAAGAATCTAATATATGCTTACTAAATCTGTGAAATATTGTACAGGAGGTCTACGGATACAGCGACAAAAGCGACATTCGGTGAAGGAGAGGCAAAAGAAGTCTTGAGAGATGTTCTTGATAAGGCATGTGAAAATGGGGTTGTTTCAGAGCTAAACATAACCAAATGTGCTTTTAATGTCACGGATACTCTTCCCACACCTGCTGCTCCCTCGACAACAACTGCAGAAACAACAACAGCAGGCCCAACTACAACTACTGCCCCAGCAACTACAGCAGTACCAACAACAACTTCTGCTCCAACAACTACAGCAGCCCAAAATACAACTACTGCCCCAACAACAACAAGAGCTCCAACAAGTATAGCAGCCCCAACAAGTACAGCCCCTACAATAATGTCCACAACTTCAACCTCTACCACAACCACCATGACAACCCAACGTCAACTCAGCTCCTTTTGGTATATATCGTATGTGTCCTTTGACACCTTTCAGAATGATTTTGCAAATCCTGCTTCCCAGGCATTTCAGCAGAGAGAAACGCACATCAAATCAATAGTAAGTCTGTTCCCATGTGTCATAATAACTCCCAGAGGCTACTATTCCGTTTGCATTTGGTCTTTTAACGAAAATTTGACGACTTCCTAAGAATAGTACATTTTTACTCTTAAATTTTAAAGCCTTGCTGAGTGGTGAAATGTATCTAAAAACACATTTCTAAATGATCAAACTTTTATTTACAGCTTGAACCCATCTTAGGAAATTATTTCCCTTCCTTTATCACACTGGAAGTAGTATATTTCAGGTAATGTCAAAGCCATCCTTTCAGTTTTTGTTGTGCACTTGTGTATGAAGCAGATGACATTATTCTAAGCTGTTCATGACAAATCAGTCAATATTTAATTCACAATATTAGGAAAAGATCATAACCATGCAAGAATCTAATAAATGCTTACTATATCTGTGAAATATTGTACAGGAGGTCTACGGATACAGCGACAAAAGCGACATTCGGTGAAGGGGAGGCAAAAGAAGTCTTGAGAGATGTTCTTGATAAGGCATGTGAAAATGGGGTTGTTTCAGAGCTAAACATAACCAAATGTGCTTTTAATGTCACGGATACTCTTCCCACACCTGCTGCTCCCTCGACAACAACTGCAGAAACAACAACAGCAGGCCCAACTACAACTACTGCCCCAGCAACTACAGCAGTACCAACAACAACTACAGCAGCCCAAACTACAACTTCTGCTCCAACAACTACAGCAGCCCAAACTACTACTACTGCCCCAACAACAACAAGAGCTCCAACAAGTATAGCAGCCCCAACAAGTACAGCCCCTACAATAACATCCACAACTTCAACCGCTACCAGCTCCTTTTGGTATATATCGTATGTGTCCTTTGACACCTTTCAGAATGATTTTGCAAATCCTGCTTCCCAGGCATTTCAGCAGAGAGAAACGCACATCAAATCAATAGTAAGTCTGTTCCCATGTGTCATAATAACTCCCAGAGGCTACTACTCCATTTGCATTTAGTCTTTTAACAAAAATTTGACCATTTTCTTAAATAGTAAATTTTTACTCTAAAATCTTAAGGCCTTGCTGTGTGATGCAATGTATCTATAAACACATTTCTTAATGATCAAACTTTTATTTGCAGCTTGAACCCATCTTAGGAAATTATTTCTCTTCCTTTCTCACACTGGAGGTAGTATATTTCAGGTAATGCCAAAGCCATCCTTTCAATTTTTGTTGTGTACTTGTGTGTGAAGCAGATGACATTATTCTAGGCTGTTCATGACAAATCAGTCAATATTTAATTCACACTATTGAGAAAAGATAATAACCATGCAAGAATTTAATATTTGCTTAATATATCTGTGAAATATTGTGCAGGAGGTCTACAGATACAGCGATAAAAGCGACATTCGGTAAAGGAGAGGCTAAAGAAGTCTTGGGAGATGCTCTGAAGGAGGCATGTGAAAAAGAGAATATTTCAGAGCTAAACATAACCAAATGCGATTTTAATGTCACGGATACCCTTCCCACACCTGCTGCTCCCTCAACAACAACTGCAGAAACAACAACAGCAGGCCCAACTACAACTACTGCCCCAGCGACTACAGCAGTACCAACAACAACTTCTGCTCCAACAACTACAGCAGCCCAAACTACAACTACTGCCCCAACAAAAACAAGAGCTCCAACAAGTATAGCAGCCCCAACAAGTACAGCCCCTACAATAACATCCACAACTTCAACCGCTACCAGCTCCTTTTGGTATATATCGTATGTGTCCTTTGACACCTTTCAGAATGATTTTGCAAATCCTGCTTCCCAGGCATTTCAGCAGAGAGAAATGCACATCAAATCAATAGTAAGTCTGTTCCCATGCGTCATAATTACTCCCAGAGGCTACTACTCCGTTTGCATTTAGTCTTTTAACAAAAATTTGACTATTTCCTAAGAATAGTACATTTTTAGTCTAAAATCTTAAAGCCTTGCTGAGTGGTGCTATGGATCTAGAAACACATTTCTTAATGATCAAACTTTTTTTTGCAGCTTGAACCCATCTTAGGAAATTATTTCCCTTCCTTTGTCACACTGGAGGTAGTATATTTCAGGTAATGTCAAAGCCATCCTTTCAATTTTTGTTGTGTACTTGTGTGTGAAGCAGATGACATTATTCTAAGCTGCTCATGACAAATCAGTCAATATTTAATTCACAATATTGAGAAAAGATAATAACCATGCAAGAATCTAATATATCCTTAATTTATCTGTGAAATATTGTACAGGAGGTCTACGGATACAGCGACAAAAGCGACATTCGGTGAAGGAGAGGCAAAAGAAGTCTTGAGAGATGTTCTTGATAAGGCATGTGAAAATGGGGTTGTTTCAGAGCTAAACATAACCAAATGTGCTTTTAATGTCACGGATACTCTTCCCACACCTGCTGCTCCCTCGACAACAACTGCAGAAACAACAACAGCAGGCCCAACTACAACTACTGCCCCAGCAACTACAGCAGTACCAACAACAACTTCTGCTCCAACAACTACAGCAGCCCAAACTACAACTACTGCCCCAACAAAAACAAGAGCTCCAACAAGTACAGCAGCCCCAACAAGTACAGCCCCTACAATAACATCCACAACTTCAACCGCTACCAGCTCCTTTTGGTATATATCGTATGTGTCCTTTGACACCTTTCAGAATGATTTTGCAAATCCTGCTTCCCAGGCATTTCAGCAGAGAGAAATGCACATCAAATCAATAGTAAGTCTGTTCCCATGCGTCATAATTACTCCCAGAGGCTAATACTCCGTTTGCATTTAGTCTTTTAACAAAAATTTGACTATTTCCTAAGAATAGTACATTTTTAGTCTAAAATCTTAAAGCCTTGCTGAGTGGTGCTATGGATCTAGAAACACATTTCTTAATGATCAAACTTTTATTTGCAGCTTGAACCCATCTTAGGAAATTATTTCCCTTCCTTTGTCACACTGGAGGTAGTATATTTCAGGTAATGTCAAAGCCATCCTTTCAATTTTTGTTGAGTACTTGTGTGTGAAGCAGATGACATTATTCTAAGCTGCTCATGACAAATCAGTCAGTATTTAATTCACAATATTGAGAAAAGATAATAACCATGCAAGAATCTAATATATCCTTAATTTATCTGTGAAATATTGTACAGGAGGTCTACGGATACAGCGACAAAAGCGACATTCGGTGAAGGAGAGGCAAAAGAAGTCTTGAGAGATGTTCTTGATAAGGCATGTGAAAATGGGGTTGTTTCAGAGCTAAACATAACCAAATGTGCTTTTAATGTCACGGATACTCTTCCCACACCTGCTGCTCCCTCGACAACAACTGCAGAAACAACAACAGCAGGCCCAACTACAACTACTGCCCCAGCAACTACAGCAGTACCAACAACAACTTCTGCTCCAACAACTACAGCAGCCCAAACTAAAACGACTGCCCCAACAACAATAAGAGCTCAAACAAGTATAGCAGCCCCAACAAGTACAGCCCCTACAATAATATCCACAACTTCAACCACTACCACAACCACCATGACAACCCAACGTCAACTCAGTTCCTTTTGGTATATATCGTATGTGTCTTTTGACACCTTTCAAAATGATTTTGCAAATCCTGCTTCCCAGGCATTTCAGCAGAGAGAAGCACACATCAAATCAATAGTAAGTCTGTTCCCATATGTCATTGTAACTCCCAGAGGCTACTACTCCGTTTGCATTTGATCTTTTAACAAAAATTTGACCATTTTGTAAGAATAGTACATTTTTACTCTAAAATCTTTAGGCCTTGCTGAGTGGTGCTATGTATCTAGAAACACGTTTGCACGTTTGTTAATGATCAACCTTTTATTTGCAGCTTGAACCCATCTTAGGAAAATATTTCCCTTCCTTTCTCACACTGGAGGTAGTATATTTCAGGTAATTTCAAAGCCATCCTTTCAATTTTTGTTGTGTACTTGTGTGTGAAGCAGATGACATTATTCTAAGCTGCTCATGACGAATCAGTCAATATTTAATTCACAATATTGAGAAAAGATAATAACCATGCAAGAATCTAATATATCCTTAATTTATCTGTGAAATATTGTACAGGAGGTCTACGGATACAGCGACAAAAGCGACATTCGGGGAAGGAGAGGCAAAAGAAGTCTTGAGAGATGTTCTTGAAGAGGCATGTGAAAATGGGGTTGTTTCAGAGCTAAACATAACCAAATGCGATTTTAATGTCACGGATACTCTTCCCACACCTGCTGCTCCCTCGACAACAACTGCAGAAACAACAACAGCAGGCCCAACTACAACTACTGCCCCAGCGACTACAGCAGTACCAACAACAACTTCTGCTCCAACAACTACAGCAGCCCAAACTACAACTACTGCCCCAACAAAAACAAGAGCTCCAACAAGTATAGCAGCCCCAACAAGTACAGCCCCTACAATAACATCCACAACTTCAACCGCTACCAGCTCCTTTTGGTATATATCGTATGTGTCCTTTGACACCTTTCAGAATGATTTTGCAAATCCTGCTTCCCAGGCATTTCAGCAGAGAGAAATGCACATCAAATCAATAGTAAGTCTGTTCCCATGCGTCATAATTACTCCCAGAGGCTACTACTCCGTTTGCATTTAGTCTTTTAACAAAAATTTGACTATTTCCTAAGAATAGTACATTTTTAGTCTAAAATCTTAAAGCCTTGCTGAGTGGTGCTATGGATCTAGAAACACATTTCTTAATGATCAAACTTTTATTTGCAGCTTGAACCCATCTTAGGAAATTATTTCCCTTCCTTTGTCACACTGGAGGTAGTATATTTCAGGTAATGTCAAAGCCATCCTTTCAATTTTTGTTGTGTACTTGTGTGTGAAGCAGATGACATTATTCTAAGCTGCTCATGACAAATCAGTCAATATTTAATTCACAATATTGAGAAAAGATAATAACCATGCAAGAATTTAATATATCCTTAATTTATCTGTGAAATATTGTACAGGAGGTCTACGGATACAGCGACAAAAGCGACATTCGGTGAAGGAGAGGCAAAAGAAGTCTTGAGAGATGTTCTTGATAAGGCATGTGAAAATGGGGTTGTTTCAGAGCTAAACATAACCAAATGTGCTTTTAATGTCACGGATACTCTTCCCACACCTGCTGCTCCCTCGACAACAACTGCAGAAACAACAACAGCAGGCCCAATTACAACTACTGCCCCAGCAACTACAGCAGTACCAACAACAACTTCTGCTCCAACAACTACAGCAGCCCAAACTAAAACGACTGCCCCAACAACAATAAGAGCTCAAACAAGTATAGCAGCCCCAACAAGTACAGCCCCTACAATAATATCCACAACTTCAACCGCTACCACAACCACCATGACAACCCAACGTCAACTCAGTTCCTTTTGGTATATATCGTATGTGTCTTTTGACACCTTTCAAAATGATTTTGCAAATCCTGCTTCCCAGGCATTTCAGCAGAGAGAAGCACACATCAAATCAATAGTAAGTCTGTTCCCATATGTCATCGTAACTCCCAGAGGCTACTACTCCGTTTGCATTTGATCTTTTAACAAAAATTTGACCATTTTGTAAGAATAGTACATTTTTACTCTAAAATCTTTAGGCCTTGCTGAGTGGTGCTATGTATCTAGAAACACGTTTGCACGTTTGTTAATGATCAACCTTTTATTTGCAGCTTGAACCCATCTTAGGAAAATATTTCCCTTCCTTTCTCACACTGGAGGTAGTATATTTCAGGTAATGTCAAAGCCATCCTTTCAATTTTTGTTGTGTACTTGTGTGTGAAGCAGATGACATTATTCTAAGCTGCTCATGACAAATCAGTCAATATTTAATTCACAATATTGAGAAAAGATAATAACCATGCAAGAATCTAATATATCCTTAATTTATCTGTGAAATATTGTACAGGAGGTCTACGGATACAGCGACAAAAGCGACATTCGGTGAAGGAGAGGCAAAAGAATTCTTGAGAGATGTTCTTGAAGAGGCATGTGAAAATGGGGTTGTTTCAGAGCTAAACATAACCAAATGCGATTTTAATGTCACGGATACTCTTCCCACACCTGCTGCTCCCTCGACAACAACTGAAGAAACAACAACAGCAAGCCCAACTACAACTACTGCCCCAGCAACTACAGCAGAACCAACAACAACTTCTGCTCCAACAACTACAGCAGCCCAAACTACTACTACTGCCCCAACAACAACAAGAGCTCCAACAAGTATAGCAGCCCCAACAAGTACAGCCCCTACAATAACATCCACAACTTCAACCGCTACCAGCTCCTTTTGGTATATATCGTATGTGTCCTTTGACACCTTTCAGAATGATTTTGCAAATCCTGCTTCCCAGGCATTTCAGCAGAGAGAAACGCACATCAAATCAATAGTAAGTCTGTTCCCATGTGTCATAATAACTCCCAGAGGCTACTATTCCGTTTGCATTTGGTCTTTTAACGAAAATTTGACGACTTCCTAAGAATAGTACATTTTTACTCTTAAATTTTAAAGCCTTGCTGAGTGGTGCAATGTATCTAAAAACACATTTCTAAATGATCAAACTTTTATTTACAGCTTGAACCCATCTTAGGAAATTATTTCCCTTCCTTTATCACACTGGAAGTAGTATATTTCAGGTAATGTCAAAGCCATCCTTTCAGTTTTTGTTGTGCACTTGTGTATGAAGCAGATGACATTATTCTAAGCTGTTCATGACAAATCAGTCAATATTTAATTCACAATATTAGGAAAAGATCATAACCATGCAAGAATCTAATAAATGCTTACTATATCTGTGAAATATTGTACAGGAGGTCTACGGATACAGCGACAAAAGCGACATTCGGTGAAGGGGAGGCAAAAGAAGTCTTGAGAGATGTTCTTGATAAGGCATGTGAAAATGGGGTTGTTTCAGAGCTAAACATAACCAAATGTGCTTTTAATGTCACGGATACTCTTCCCACACCTGCTGCTCCCTCGACAACAACTGCAGAAACAACAACAGCAGGCCCAACTACAACTACTGCCCCAGCAACTACAGCAGTACCAACAACAACTACAGCAGCCCAAACTACAACTTCTGCTCCAACAACTACAGCAGCCCAAACTACTACTACTGCCCCAACAACAACAAGAGCTCCAACAAGTATAGCAGCCCCAACAAGTACAGCCCCTACAATAACATCCACAACTTCAACCGCTACCACAACCACCATGACAACCCATCGTCAACTCAGTTCCTTTTGGTATATATCGTATGTGTCTTTTGACACCTTTCAAAATGATTTTGCAAATCCTGCTTCACAGGCATTTCAGCAGAGAGAAGCACACATCAAATCAATAGTAAGTCTGTTCCCATGTGTCATTACAACTCCCAGAGGCTACTACTCCGTTTGCATTTGGTCTTTTAACAAAAATTTGACCATTTTCTAAGAATAGTACATTTTTACTCTAAAATCTTAAGGCCTTGCTGAGTGGTGCTATGTATCTAGAAACACGTTTGCACATTTGTTAATGATCAACCTTTTATTTGCAGCTTGAACCCATCTTAGGAAAATATTTCCCTTCCTTTCTCACGCTGGAGGTAGAATATTTCAGGTAATGTCAAAGCCATCCTTTCAATTTTTGCTGTGCACTTGTGTGTGAAGCAGATGACATTATTCTAAGCTGTTCATGACAAATCAGTCAATATTTAATTCACAATATTGAGAAAAGATAATATCCATGCAAGAATCTTATATATGCTTAATATATCTGTGAAATATTGCGCAGGAGGTCTACAGATACAGCGATAAAAGCGACATTCAGTAAAGGAGAGGCAAAAGAAGTCTTGGGAGATGCTCTTAAGGAGGCATGTGAAAATGAGAATATTTCAGAGCTAAACATAATCAAATGCGATTTTAATGTCACGGATACCCTTCCCACACCTGCCGCTCCCTCGACAACAACTGCAAAAACAACAACAGCAGGCCCAACTACAACTACTGCCCCAGCGACTACAGCAGTACCAACAACAACTTCTGCTCCAACAACTACAGCAGCCCAAACTACTACTGCTGCCCCAACAACAACTAGAGCTCCAACAAGTATAGCAGCCCTAACAAGTACAGCCCCTACAATAATATCCACAACTTCAACCGCTACCACAACCACCATGACAACCCAACGTCAACTCAGCTCCTTTTGGTATATATCGTATGTGTCCTTTGACACCTTTCAAGATGATTTTGCAAATCCTGCTTCCCAGGCATTTCAGCAGAGAGAAACGCACATCAAATCAATAGTAAGTCTGTTCCCATGCGTCATAATAACTCCCTGAGGCTACTACTCCATTTGCATTTAGTCTTTTAACGAAAATTTTACCATTTTCTAAGAATAGTAAATTTTTACTCTAAAATCTTTAGGCCTTGCTGAGTGGTGCAATGTATCTAGAAACACATTTCTAAATGATCAAACTTTTATTTGCAGCTTGAACCCATCTTAGAAAAATATTTCCCTTCCTTTTTCACACTGGAGGTAGTATATTTCAGGTAATGTCAAAGCCATCCTTTCAATTTTTGTTGTGTACTTGTGTGTGAAGCAGATGACATTATTCTAAGCTGTAAATGACAAATCAGTCAATATTTAATCCACAATATTGAGAAAAGATAATAACCATGCAAGAATCTAATATATGCTTAATATATCTGTGAAATATTGTGCAGGGGGTCTACAGATACAGCGACAAAAGCGACATTCAGTAAAGGAGAGGCAAAAGAAGTCTTGCGAGATGCTCTTAAGGAGGCATGTGAAAATGAGAATATTTCAGAGCTGAACATAACCAAATGCGATTTTAATGTCACGGATACCCTTCCCACACCTGCCGCTCCCTCGACAACAACTGCAGAAACAACAACAGCAGGCCCAACTACAACGACTGCCCCAGCATCTACAGCAGTACCAACAACAACTTCTGCTCCAACAACTACAGCAGCCCAAACTACAACTACTGCCCCAACAACAAGAGCTCCAACAAGTACAGCCCCTACAATAATATCCACAACTTCAACCACTACCACTACCACCATGACAGCCCATCGTCAACTCAGTTCCTCTTGGTATATATCGTATGTGTCTTTTGACACCTTTCAAAATGATTTTGCAAATCCTGCTTCCCAGGCATTTCAGCAGAGAGAAGCACACATCAAATCTATAGTAAGTCTATTCCCATATGTCATTATAACTCACAGAGGCTACTACTCCGTTTACATTTGGTCTTTTAACAAAAATTTGACCATTTTCTAAGAATAGTACATTTTTACTCTAAAATCTTAAGGCCTTGCTGAGTGGTGCTATGTATCTAGAAACACATTTGCACGTTTGTTAATGATCAACCTTTTATTTGCAGCTTGAACCCATCTTAGGAAAATATTTCCCTTCCTTTCTCACACTGGAGGTAGAATATTTCAGGTAATGTCAAAGCCATCCTTTCAATTTTTGTTGTGTACTTGTGTGTGAAGCAGATGACATTATTCTAAGCTGTTCATGACAAATCAGTCAATATTTAATTCACAATATTGAGAAAAGATAATATCCATGCAAGAATCTTATATATGCTTAATATATCTGTGAAATATTGTGCAGGAGGTCTACAGATACAGCGATAAAAGCGACATTCAGTAAAGGAGAGGCAAAAGAAGTCTTGGGAGATGCTCTTAAGGAGGCATGTGAAAATGAGAATATTTCAGAGCTGAACATAACCAAATGCGATTTTAATGTCACGGATACCCTTCCCACACCTGCCGCTCCCTCGACAACAACTGCAGAAACAACAACAGCAGGCCCAACTACAACGACTGCCCCAGCATCTACAGCAGTACCAACAACAACTTCTGCTCCAACAACTACAGCAGCCCAAACTACAACTACTGCCCCAACAACAACAAGAGCTCCAACAAGTACAGCCCCTACAATAATATCCACAACTTCAACCGCTACCACAACCACCATGACAACCCATCGTCAACTCAGTTCCTCTTGGTATATATCGTATGTGTCTTTTGACACCTTTCAAAATGATTTTGCAAATCCTGCTTCCCAGGCATTTCAGCAGAGAGAAGCACACATCAAATCTATAGTAAGTCTATTCCCATATGTCATTATAACTCACAGAGGCTACTACGCCGTTTACATTTGGTCTTTTAACAAAAATTTGACCATTTTCCAAGAATAGTACATTTTTACTCTAAAATCTTAAGGCCTTGCTGAGTGGTGCTATGTATCTAGAAACACGTTTGCACTTTTGTTAATGATCAACCTTTTATTTGCAGCTTGAACCCATCTTAGGAAAATATTTCCCTTCCTTTCTCACGCTGGAGGTGGAATATTTCAGGTAATGTCAAAGCCATCCTTTCAATTTTTGCTGTGCACTTGTGTGTGAAGCAGATGACATTATTCTAAGCTGTTCATGACAAATCAGTCAATATTTAATTCACAATATTGAGAAAAGATAATATCCATGCAAGAATCTTATGTATGCTTAATATATCTGTGAAATATTGTGCAGGAGGTCTACAGATACAGCGATAAAAGCGACATTCAGTAAAGGAGAGGCTAAAGAAGTCTTGGGAGATGCTCTTAAGGAGGCATGTGAAAATGAGAATATTTCAGAGCTGAACATAACCAAATGCGATTTTAATGTCACGGATACCCTTCCCACACCTGCCGCTCCCTCGACAACAACTGAAGAAACAACAACAGCAGGCCCAACTACAACGACTGCCCCAGCAACTACAGCAGTACCAACAACAACTTCTGCTCCAACAACTACAGCAGCCCAAACTAAAACTACTGCCCCAACAACAATAGGAGCTCAAACAAGTACAGCAGCCCCAACAAGTACAGCCCCTGCAATAATATCCACAACTTCAACCGCTACCACAACCACCATGACAACCCAACGTCAACTCAGTTCCTCTTGGTATATATCGTATGTGTCTTTTGACACCTTTCAAAATGATTTTGCAAATCCTGCTTCCCAGGCATTTCAGCAGAGAGAAGCACACATCAAATCTATAGTAAGTCTATTCCCATATGTCATTATAACTCACAGAGGCTACTACTCCGTTTACATTTGGTCTTTTAACAAAAATTTGACCATTTTCTAAGAAAAGTACATTTTTACTCTAAAATCTTAAGGCCTTGCTGAGTGGTGCTATGTATCTAGAAACACATTTGCACGTTTGTTAATGATCAACCTTTTATTTGCAGCTTGAACCCATCTTAGGAAAATATTTCCCTTCCTTTCTCACACTGGAGGTAGAATATTTCAGGTAATGTCAAAGCCATCCTTTCAATTTTTGTTGTGTACTTGTGTGTGAAGCAGATGACATTATTCTAAGCTGTTCATGACAAATCAGTCAATATTTAATTCACAATATTGAGAAAAGATAATATCCATGCAAGAATGTTATATATGCTTAATATATCTGTGAAATATTGTGCAGGAGGTCTACAGATACAGCGATAAAAGCGACATTCAGTAAAGGAGAGGCAAAAGAAGTCTTGGGAGATGCTCTTAAGGAGGCATGTGAAAATGAGAATATTTCAGAGCTGAACATAACCAAATGCGATTTTAATGTCACGGATACCCTTCCCACACCTGCCGCTCCCTCGACAACAACTGCAGAAACAACAACAGCAGGCCCAACTACAACGACTGCCCCAGCATCTACAGCAGTACCAACAACAACTTCTGCTCCAACAACTACAGCAGCCCAAACTACAACTACTGCCCCAACAACAACAAGAGCTCCAACAAGTACAGCCCCTACAATAATATCCACAACTTCAACCGCTACCACAACCACCATGACAACCCATCGTCAACTCAGTTCCTCTTGGTATATATCGTATGTGTCTTTTGACACCTTTCAAAATGATTTTGCAAATCCTGCTTCCCAGGCATTTCAGCAGAGAGAAGCACACATCAAATCTATAGTAAGTCTATTCCCATATGTCATTATAACTCACAGAGGCTACTACGCCGTTTACATTTGGTCTTTTAACAAAAATTTGACCATTTTCCAAGAATAGTACATTTTTACTCTAAAATCTTAAGGCCTTGCTGAGTGGTGCTATGTATCTAGAAACACGTTTGCACTTTTGTTAATGATCAACCTTTTATTTGCAGCTTGAACCCATCTTAGGAAAATATTTCCCTTCCTTTCTCACGCTGGAGGTAGAATATTTCAGGTAATGTCAAAGCCATCCTTTCAATTTTTGCTGTGCACTTGTGTGTGAAGCAGATGACATTATTCTAAGCTGTTCATGACAAATCAGTCAATATTTAATTCACAATATTGAGAAAAGATAATATCCATGCAAGAATCTTATGTATGCTTAATATATCTGTGAAATATTGTGCAGGAGGTCTACAGATACAGCGATAAAAGCGACATTCAGTAAAGGAGAGGCTAAAGAAGTCTTGGGAGATGCTCTTAAGGAGGCATGTGAAAATGAGAATATTTCAGAGCTGAACATAACCAAATGCGATTTTAATGTCACGGATACCCTTCCCACACCTGCCGCTCCCTCGACAACAACTGAAGAAACAACAACAGCAGGCCCAACTACAACGACTGCCCCAGCAACTACAGCAGTACCAACAACAACTTCTGCTCCAACAACTACAGCAGCCCAAACTAAAACTACTGCCCCAACAACAATAGGAGCTCAAACAAGTACAGCAGCCCCAACAAGTACAGCCCCTGCAATAATATCCACAACTTCAACCGCTACCACAACCACCATGACAACCCAACGTCAACTCAGTTCCTTTTGGTATATATCGTATGTGTCTTTTGACACCTTTCAAAATGATTTTGCAAATCCTGCTTCCCAGGCATTTCAGCAGAGAGAAGCACACATCAAATCAATAGTAAGTCTGTTCCCATATGTCATTATAACTCCCAGAGGCTACTACTCCGTTTGCATTTGGTCTTTTAACAAAAATTTGACCATTTTGTAAGAATAGTACATTTTTACTCTAAAATCTTAAGGCCTTGCTGAGTGGTGCTATGTATCTAGAAACACGTTTGCACTTTTGTTAATGATCAACCTTTTATTTGCAGCTTGAACCCATCTTAGGAAAATATTTCCCTTCCTTTCTCACGCTGGAGGTAGAATATTTCAGGTAATGTCAAAGCCATCCTTTCAATTTTTGCTGTGCACTTGTGTGTGAAGCAGATGACATTATTCTAAGCTGTTCATGACAAATCAGTCAATATTTAATTCACAATATTGAGAAAAGATAATATCCATGCAAGAATCTTATATATGCTTAATATATCTGTGAAATATTGTGCAGGAGGTCTACAGATACAGCGATAAAAGCGACATTCAGTAAAGGAGAAGCAAAAGAAGTCTTGGGAGATGCTCTTAAGGAGGCATGTGAAAATGAGAATATTTCAGAGCTGAACATAACCAAATGCGATTTTAATGTCACGGATACCCTTCCCACACCTGCCGCTCCCTCGACAACAACTGAAGAAACAACAACAGCAGGCCCAACTACAACGACTGCCCCAGCAACTACAGCAGTACCAACAACAACGTCTGCTCCAACAACTACAGCAGCCCAAACTAAAACTACTGCCCCAACAACAATAGGAGCTCAAACAAGTACAGCAGCCCCAACAAGTACAGCCCCTGCAATAATATCCACAACTTCAACCACTACCACAACCACCATGACAACCCAACGTCAACTCATTTCCTTTTGGTATATATCGTATGTGTCTTTTGACACCTTTCAAAATGATTTTGCAAATCCTGCTTCCCAGGCATTTCAGCAGAGAGAAGCACACATCAAATCAATAGTAAGTCTGTTCCCATATGTCATTATAACTCCCAGAGGCTACTACTCCGTTTGCATTTGGTCTTTTAACAAAAATTTGACCATTTTGTAAGAATAGTACATTTTTACTCTAAAATCTTAAGGCCTTGCTGAGTGGTGCTATGTATCTAGAAACACGTTTGCACGTTTGTTAATGATCAACCTTTTATTTGCAGCTTGAACCCATCTTAGGAAAATATTTCCCTTCCTTTCTCACGCTGGAGGTAGAATATTTCAGGTAATGTCAAAGCCATCCTTTCAATTTTTGTTGTGTACTTGTGTGTGAAGCAGATGACATTATTCTAAGCTGTAAATGACAAATCAGTCAATATTTAATCCACAATATTGAGAAAAGATAATAACTATGCAAGAATCTAATATATGCTTAATATATCTGTGAAATATTGTGCAGGAGGTCTACAGATACAGCGATAAAAGCGACATTCAGTCAAAGAGAGGCTAAAGAAGTCTTGGGAGATGCTCTTAAGGAGGCATGTGAAAATGAGAATATTTCAGAGCTAAACATAACCAAATGCGATTTTAATGTCACGGATACCCTTCCCACACCTGCCGCTCCCTCGACAACAACTGAAGAAACAACAACAGCAGGCCCAACTACAACGACTGCCCCAGCAACTACAGCAGTACCAACAACAACTTCTGCTCCAACAACTACAGCAGCCCAAACTACAACTACTGCCCCAACAACAACAAGAGCTCCAACAAGTACAGCCCCTAGAATAATATCCACAACTTCAACCGCTACCACAACCACCATGACAACCCATCGTCAACTCAGTTCCTCTTGGTATATATCGTATGTGTCTTTTGACACCTTTCAAAATGATTTTGCAAATCCTGCTTCCCAGGCATTTCAGCAGAGAGAAGCACACATCAAATCTATAGTAAGTCTATTCCCATATGTCATTATAACTCACAGAGGCTACTACGCCGTTTACATTTGGTCTTTTAACAAAAATTTGACCATTTTCCAAGAATAGTACATTTTTACTCTAAAATCTTAAGGCCTTGCTGAGTGGTGCTATGTATCTCGAAACACGTTTGCACTTTTGTTAATGATCAACCTTTAATTTGCAGCTTGAACCCATCTTAGGAAAATATTTCCCTTCCTTTCTCACGCTGGAGGTAGAATATTTCAGGTAATGTCAAAGCCATCCTTTCAATTTTTGCTGTGCAGTTGTGTGTGAAGCAGATCACATTATTCTAAGCTGTTCATGACAAATCAGTCAATATTTAATTCACAATATTGAGAAAAGATAATATCCATGCAAGAATCTTATATATGCTTAATATATCTGTGAAATATTGTGCAGGAGGTCTACAGATACAGCGATAAAAGCGACATTCAGTAAAGGAGAAGCAAAAGAAGTCTTGGGAGATGCTCTTAAGGAGGCATGTGAAAATGAGAATATTTCAGAGCTGAACATAACCAAATGCGATTTTAATGTCACGGATACCCTTCCCACACCTGCCGCTCCCTCGACAACAACTGAAGAAACAACAACAGCAGGCCCAACTACAACGACTGCCCCAGCAACTACAGCAGTACCAACAACAACTTCTGCTCCAACAACTACAGCAGCCCAAACTAAAACTACTGCCCCAACAACAATAGGAGCTCAAACAAGTACAGCAGCCCCAACAAGTACAGCCCCTGCAATAATATCCACAACTTCAACCGCTACCACAACCACCATGACAACCCAACGTCAACTCAGCTCCTTTTGGTATATATCGTATGTGTCTTTTGACACCTTTCAAAATGATTTTGCAAATCCTGCTTCCCAGGCATTTCAGCAGAGAGAAGCACACATCAAATCAATAGTAAGTCTGTTCCCATATGTCATTATAACTCCCAGAGGCTACTACTCCGTTTGCATTTGGTCTTTTAACAAAAATTTGACCATTTTGTAAGAATAGTACATTTTT
Organism: Gymnothorax reevesii; assembly: GCA_029721435.1. Taxonomy (NCBI): domain Eukaryota; kingdom Metazoa; phylum Chordata; class Actinopteri; order Anguilliformes; family Muraenidae; genus Gymnothorax; species Gymnothorax reevesii. Next base: position 20,552,176 of record CM056574.1, on the reverse strand, counting down.
ACTCTAAAATCTTAAGGCCTTGCTGAGTGGTGCTATGTATCTAGAAACACGTTTGCACGTTTGTTAATGATCAACCTTTTATTTGCAGCTTGAACCCATCTTAGGAAAATATTTCCCTTCCTTTCTCACGCTGGAGGTAGAATATTTCAGGTAATGTCAAAGCCATCCTTTCAATTTTTGTTGTGTACTTGTGTGTGAAGCAGATGACATTATTCTAAGCTGTAAATGACAAATCAGTCAATATTTAATCCACAATATTGAGAAAAGATAATAACTATGCAAGAATCTAATATATGCTTAATATATCTGTGAAATATTGTTCAGGAGGTCTACAGATACAGCGACAAAAGCGACATTCAGTAAAGGAGAGGCAAAAGAAGTCTTGGGAGATGCTCTTAAGGAGGCATGTGAAAATGAGAATATTTCAGAGCTAAACATAACCAAATGCGATTTTAATGTCACGGATACCCTTCCCACACCTGCCGCTCCCTCGACAACAACTGCAGAAACAACAACAGCAGGCCCAACTACAACGACTGCCCCAGCAACTACAGCAGTACCAACAACAACTTCTGCTCCAACAATTACAGCAGCCCAAACTACAACTACTGCCCCAACAACAACAACAAGAGCTCCAACAAGTATAGCAGCCCCAACAAGTACAGCCCCTACAATAATATCCACAACTTCAACCGCTACCACAACCACCATGACAACCCAACGTCAACTCAGTTCCTTTTGGTATATATCGTATGTGTCCTTTGACACCTTTCAAGATGATTTTGCAAATCCTGCTTCCCAGGCATTTCAGCAGAGAGAAGCACACATCAAATCTATAGTAAGTCTATTCCCATATGTCATTATAACTCACAGAGGCTACTACGCCGTTTACATTTGGTCTTTTAACAAAAATTTGACCATTTTCCAAGAATAGTACATTTTTACTCTAAAATCTTAAGGCCTTGCTGAGTGGTGCTATGTATCTAGAAACACGTTTGCACTTTTGTTAATGATCAACCTTTTATTTGCAGCTTGAACCCATCTTAGGAAAATATTTCCCTTCCTTTCTCACGCTGGAGGTAGAATATTTCAGGTAATGTCAAAGCCATCCTTTCAATTTTTGCTGTGCACTTGTGTGTGAAGCAGATGACATTATTCTAAGCTGTTCATGACAAATCAGTCAATATTTAATTCACAATATTGAGAAAAGATAATATCCATGCAAGAATCTTATATATGCTTAATATATCTGTGAAATATTGTGCAGGAGGTCTACAGATACAGCGATAAAAGCGACATTCAGTAAAGGAGAAGCAAAAGAAGTCTTGGGAGATGCTCTTAAGGAGGCATGTGAAAATGAGAATATTTCAGAGCTGAACATAACCAAATGCGATTTTAATGTCACGGATACCCTTCCCACACCTGCCGCTCCCTCGACAACAACTGAAGAAACAACAACAGCAGGCCCAACTTCAACGACTGCCCCAGCAACTACAGCAGTACCAACAACAACTTCTGCTCCAACAACTACAGCAGCCCAAACTAAAACTACTGCCCCAACAACAATAGGAGCTCAAACAAGTACAGCAGCCCCAACAAGTACAGCCCCTGCAATAATATCCACAACTTCAACCGCTACCACAACCACCATGACAACCCAACGTCAACTCAGTTCCTTTTGGTATATATCGTATGTGTCTTTTGACACCTTTCAAAATGATTTTGCAAATCCTGCTTCCCAGGCATTTCAGCAGAGAGAAGCACACATCAAATCAATAGTAAGTCTGTTCCCATATGTCATTATAACTCCCAGAGGCTACTACTCCGTTTGCATTTGGTCTTTTAACAAAAATTTGACCATTTTGTAAGAATAGTACATTTTTACTCTAAAATCTTAAGGCCTTGCTGAGTGGTGCTATGTATCTAGAAACACGTTTGCACGTTTGTTAATGATCAACCTTTTATTTGCAGCTTGAACCCATCTTAGGAAAATATTTCCCTTCCTTTCTCACGCTGGAGGTAGAATATTTCAGGTAATGTCAAAGCCATCCTTTCAATTTTTGTTGTGTACTTGTGTGTGAAGCAGATTACATTATTCTAAGCTGTAAATGACAAATCAGTCTATATTTAATTCACAATATTGAGAAAAGATAATAACCATGCAAGAATCTAATATATGCTTAATATATCTGTGAAATATTGTGCAGGAGGTCTACAGATACAGCGATAAAAGCGACATTCAGTAAAGGAGAGGCAAAAGAAGTCTTGGGAGATGCTCTTAAGGAGGCATGTGAAAATGAGAATATTTCAGAGCTAAACATAACCAAATGCGATTTCAATGTCACGGATACCCTTCCCACACCTGCCGCTCCCTCGACAACAACTGCAGAAACAACAACAACTGCAGGCCCAGCTACAACGACTGCCCCAGCAACTACAGCAGTACCAACTACAACTTCTGCTCCAACAACTGCATTAGCTGCACCCGAAACTGCGTTCAGTCTAACAGTTGCACCGACCAATGAACCGACAGCATTAACAGTACCATCCGTACCACCCCTAGCACCAGCCACGGCTCCTGCCCCTACACCCTCTCTGGTTGTCAAGGTTGCCCTGAGGTTCAGGATAAATAGACCTTTTTCAATTTATTTGTTAGTCATCAACTCAGATCAATACAGGGACCTGGATTTCAATGTCAGTAAAGAGGTAATCTCTCCTTCCTGACTTCTCCATTTTTTTTCGTTTTTTGCATTTTCCTCTTAGACTTTAAGTCAGAATTTAGTTCTTGCTACTGGATTGCATTCTTGATGTTGATCCGTGATTTAAACGTCCTCTGTCAATCTAATGCCATTGGAATATCACGGACAAAACGGACATGATTACAAGTCCATTTGGCTTTGAATAAAGGTTCAAAACTCAAACAGCACAGGAAAAAAAGTGTTCACTTTTCATCACAAATGTAATTTCAATGAAGTCAGCATGAACTCACTTGTAGTGGATACTTTTCCTGAAGACAGTTAAGCATCTGTTCTTCCTGCCTTTTGAGATGTGACTGATTTTAACCCATGGCATTCTACTCCTTTAAGATATTGAACTCTTGATTGAAAACCCTTTCCCCCAAACCGAGACTTTTTTTTTAAACCTTTTGACCTTATTTTAAAATTGGTATTACTTTTTCTTTACAAATACCAGCAAATCTTGCCATTAGAGAAGTCTGTGTAAATTGATGCTAAAATTGACTGCATTTGCAATTCAAAGGGAAAATACTGACTGGATTTTAGCCAGACCGATATAAGATGAACATCAAACATTTACAACACTGAAAATTTTTCATCAATATCAAGTCTCTCACGGAAAGAAAAATAATATTTCCATTTGAATAGAATGAAAGATCGTTCAAATGAATAAAATACCTATATTATTACCTTCATTCCAATATTGCCCGCCTTAGATTTTTAATAAAACTACATATAAGTACACTACCTGACAAAAGTATTAGGACGTTCCTCAGTCTCAATCAACTTTTGATGTACATATTATATATCCAAGTTTTTAATGGTGTCTTAAAATGTTCATACAACATCACAGAACTTTATTGAACCTTTGCGGAAGCTTCAGATATACATATTGGCGTATTTTTTTCTCAGTACCAAAAACTGTCAATATTGGTCTGTCATAAGTAAGAGATATTATCATGAATTGTGCTTGCAAGATGGTAATTTTCAAATTTACACGTTTGTAATTGTGTCCTTGTCATAATGGAAGATCAATGGCTACTAATTGTCCAATATTTATGATCAGGTGTGGCACATGGGGTATTTTTGATTCTGTATAGACGGAGGGTCGAAACATATAATAATTCAGTATCGTGTATCCAAAATGGGGTCTGTATTTTTATTTGAATAGACAACTATCTCCAAACATGGTATATTCACTATTTTCTATGACACTGTAAGAAAATCACACACATACAATTTGTAAATAGTGACGTCCTAATACTTATGTCAAGCAGTGTATAAAATACTTCATTTTCCCTGTTTGTTTAAGATTACAGATTCAAGCTATTGCTGTATTGTACCAACCTGTATTCCGTTATGTGTTCTACTTCTTCGCAGTTGAATCGGGTACTCGAGAGGGGTTTCCTTTCCTACCAGGGGTGTAATATAAAGCGTTTCAGGTAAGACAAAAAAGTCCTTGATCTGTTACAGCTCATTATGGTGAGCAGCAGTTCGCTGCGACAGTGACTGCTTTAAGATTAGATTGGGCAATCAGTGGTGTTGCTGCATTTCTGTCCGAGTCATTTTGAGATTTATTGGAAGGTCTGTTCCCTGAATGAAGACTTTCTCTTTTCTTCCTCTTTACTATTTTCAACTGCCTCTCTCTACCCCTCTCTGACCACAACTCCATCTATTCTCCCGCTGTGGCTTCTTCATGTTTCCCCTCTGAACAGCCGCGGCCCTCCATTCTTCCTTCCTTTTTCTCGGATGGAAGCCATCGATGTGGAGACAGACCTGGTCTTTGAGAACAAGTCTGCGGATCCTGACATCTTTGAAGTAAAACGGTACCTTGTTGATTGCATCGATAAACAAGAAGTCCACCTAAATGCTGTTCCATCGACGATTATTGCAAGTAAGTTTGTCATTCTTAATACCAATCGCATCAAAATTCTTGACCCCTGTTCTGTTCTGTGCAATATTCATATTTTAAGTGGTTCTGGTGCATTGCAAACAGTGAATAAGCTTCATAGTGTTTCAGGCTGAGACTTATTTTCATTCTTTTGGCTCTGTATTCCACAATTTTTGATGTGTCAACAAGTCATCAAACTATTCATTTGTGCTTTACGTACAAATTCTAAACTTTTATTTACATTTAGCCAATACATTTCAGGTACACAATGTAGGAATTTATCGATACGTAGTCCTCTTTTTTGGAGACCTCGGTTCTCAGGATAATTTTTTTTCATGAATGAATGATGAATCACTTATTAGTTTACTTCCTTAGTTCAGGCAAAAGATGGAATTTAGACTGCGTGGTTATATTATCCATTAGAGCATGCTATTGCCCTTTGTCTACAAGTGAGAAATTATTTCCGCTCTGCTCAAATTAGTCAAATGCACCTAAAAAACTTGGGAAAAATCTTCAGGTAAATCTGTATTGCAAATTTGCAGCATTTTTTGATTTTTCAATTGAAAAAGATGAATTAACAAGAAATATATTTTGGTTACTTTTGATTGTCTAAATAGCCTATCGTGTAGATGGCGGATAACCGTGACATAAAGTATTATAACATTTATCGGCCAAATGTATAACTAGAAATAATCAAACAAACATACCCAGGCAAGTCTGTTATGTTTCATTTAAATTTCAAAACGCGAAAAACAAAAATGTTACCTAAATAAATTAGTCTGTGCACCAATTTAAATTCATGATTGATCGAAAGTTGCTCTGTTCAGCAAATCGCAGATAAATTCTTAAGTTGGTGAAGTTATTTTCCGGAAGCATATCATGGCCCCTGATTTCTGGCAGCCATCTGTTCAAGACCGCATCAGGTGTGGACAATGGAAAACAAAAGGAGCCGGGTCGTCTGTCCGCATTTACTTTTATTAGGCTGTTAGGATACTCAACTTCCACCAATATCTAATTAAATCTGCTTCTCGACTTACCTTAATGTTTGGAAAAATTGGGGTGTGTAAAAACTTCAAGCTCTACATAGCTCTACATCCAGTCTAGTGCTGCTATACATCTTAATAGCACGTAACAGCAGCAGATGGGGAAAAAAAAAAAAAACGTTGGGGCGGGGGGGGGATCTGTTATAATCAGTGAATCCGCAATATCTTCAGTAACATGATAATTAATAATTCACAAGGGCCTATTGAGATATGGAAACAAGAACTTACCATGAAAAACACAGAGCTGATATGGCATGCGCAGCTTATGCATTCGCGATATTACAATAGTCGATATTAATACACTAAACCCTGTTCTCATTTATAAAATCCCCCAAAATATATCTGCGTGCCCTTTTTGAAATCGATCTGGGAATTAAAAACCGGAAAAAAATGGAGGTTGGATATTGAACTCTCCCCTAAATTACATCCAACAAAAAAACTTATTTAACGATATTCTAAATTACATCTGACTCAACTTCTACTCCTGACACTCCTGAAATGGAAACTCCTTTAGTATTTTTTTTCTACTACCCCCTGTCCTTGCGGCAAATACTACAACAGAGAATGCACTCTGTTGAGGTGTGCGCGCAATCCGCGAACAGAGCCAGGCAAAGGATGTTTTACCAAAGGTAGTTTCAGTTTTACCTTCGCCTGGCTCCGGAGCACAGTATTCGCAATTGCTGTATTCGCCGCAAAGACAGGGGGCAGTAGAAAAAAATACTATAGGAAGTAGTAGAAGCAGGCAAAAAAACAGTAGAATTAGAAGCAGCTCAGCTTGTCTTCCCTTAAATTCATCCATTTTGCACCATCGCTATTTTGCTCTGTCTTGCAAGCGACTTCATGTTCCACTGAGCGCGAAATGTCAGTGCAGTGTCCTGCCAGCTGATACAATCAATCTGCTCAAATTTCGCCATTTATCCAGGATATTTGTGCAATGAACTTAAATTATGTTGTTTTTTCTGCTTTAATTGCATTTAATGTCATTTCCGACTTTGTTGTATAGCCTACTACAGTCCAGCCATAAATGCCATAGATTTAAAAAAAAAAAAAACACTGTGCCCGTGTTTTAGTTAGAACAAAATCACAGACAAGTAGTCGAAAATAAGTAATATGAAACAAATTTCATATCAAAGATTTGTGGCTAGTTTCTTTCAGTTAAAAGCGTATTCCTTGATAGTTAATTCCTGCCTGGCACACCTGTGCGATTAGCATGAGCATAAATACCAACGTAGTTGTATCCAATGACTGTACATGGTCAAACTATGGGAAAAGTATCCTGCTATATTCAGATCAGCGCGACTGCAGCTCGCCAGCGCCATAAATAGACTCTGTGTATTTTTGGCGGAGCAGCGCGGAGAGCCGCTTTTAGGATGCTGCTGAGACATGCCGTGGCGCAGCTGCTGGAGTCACAACCATTGTCTAGAATGGCCGTGATCAACCCCGCCCACCGTGTCGCAGCAGTAACGCAACCAAGACGCTCCCGGTGGAATCTAGGGGGAAGCCAGGCTTTCCACTCGCAAAAATCAACTGCTTGGAGCATGATTAAGAGCATAGTTAAGCACAGTAACTCCAACTGGTTAAGTACATCATGAAAGACTCCTACAGTTCATGACAAGGAATATCTACCCTCAAATGTCTGCTCAACAGATCAGGAGCAGTTTTAAATAGCCAGGCAAGGTAGCAATGGATGCGAGAGCAACTTCAACTATATTTGCTGAGGAAATAAACTCAAACTGATGATTCACTACAAGCCTCAGTTCGCTCATATGCTGCAAATAAAAACAATTTAAAAAAAAGGATGGCTATGTAACCAAAAAATACTTAAAATAGCTTAGTGATTTCTGGTACAAGATCATTTGGAAAGATGAGCGTAAGACCTGTACACAGCACCTAGTTTTCCCCAGAGGTCTGCAGGGTCTTATACCCTGTTCACACAGAAACTACACTAATGCCCCATCACTCACGTTCTTGTTGATTCTGGCGAAGCGAGACATGAACGTAATGATCAAAACAAAATCAGAACATGAGCCGAACATGATCAGTGTTTCAAATCCAAGAACACCTGAAACTGTGCAAGTGACCCGCTTATTTTGGACATGCACAAAATTTCTGTGACAATGTTAAGAGCAAAAGTGGGAGGAGCCTATACGTGGCAGTAGCTGAGTATGATCAGGTTATGATCAGAGTTTGAAAGAAGAAGGCCAAGTACTAGTTGAGAATGAGCATGACATGAAATTCAAGGTCAGTATATGGGCCAGGAACTAAGCCAAAAAAATTTAGCGGTCACAGAGCTAAAGAAAACACTAGAGTGGACACAGGACCAGTTTTGGCGAGATTTGCATCAGCCATCTTACAGAAGGATAGCGTCTCTCATGGAATTTTGAGAAACCTTAGATGAAGGTACTTCAGAGGCGGAATACAGAGATTAGGTTGATGATTTTTATCATACATATTTTTACTGTGAAAGAAAGTCCATTTGGTAATTATTTTGAACCAAGATTAACATTTGAATATGAAAATAAAAATGGTCATAATCTTGAATAACGAGCACTGTGGGAATTCAAGGTACAAATATGTGTTCAAAATAAGAAAACACCATTCCTCACTCATAAATATACAACTCTTTTATATACAGTTAATTCAAATGTTTTTTTTTTTTGTAATTTAACTAACGAGAAAGAATTTCCTGATGACCAACACCTGTTAACAAAATAATTATATATTAAATAATGGTCATGCTTGGCTGATGTGTGTCACCAGTCCAGTGTTTTTCATTTTATTTTATCTAGTTGCATTTACACATGTACAGCGTTGCGCAATTCCCCCATCAATTCCGTACACAAGACGGCGGACGCATCTTACATTTCATGGTTTGTTCAGCCGATGACGTTGTCCACTCTAGTGCTTTCTTTAGCTCTGTGGCTTAGATAGAACTTGGCTTATGCTCTGATCATTTTCTGACCAATGGATTTGGACGGGTCCTAAATGCACTTGCACCACCCGCTTCAGACTGTGTGCTTAGATTGTTAAAATAGGGCCCCAAGTCTCTTTGTCATAAGGTGTGTTTTGGGCCTAACATGAAATTCACCAGTCACCTCCCATTCCCTTTAAAAGCAAAGAGCACTTGGTTTTTAACAAGCGTGAAACAAACAAAAAAGTTTGAATTCAGAGGGGCGAAAAAAATATAATTATAGGAAAAGAAAAGCAGCTCAGAAGGAAGAAGCAAAAATAATGTTATTTTTAATCAGATATTTATGGCTCTTGATTGGCATTTGGCAAAGCAGAAAAACAGCAAAATGAACTTGCTTGACTAGCATCGAGGCTGGGCAAGAAATGGATCACCTTACATGATAAAAAAAAAAAAAAAAAATTGCTGGTGAATATCACATAGGCGGCATCTCGTCCTCAAAGGCCAAATCAGATATATGGGAAAATTTTTCCTAATTATAACCAATGACTATGTCACCCATGGCTTCGCTGCTTCTTAAAAGTACCGCCTTTAAAAGCTTCTTCATTTGTCAGTCTAAGTGAACATGTTTCAAACAAAATTCGGCGTACTTGATGTTAGAAGCGGGATGGACAGGTCGCAGACATTGTATTAATCAGTCAGGTCAGATTTAAAATTGATTTTGAGAGAACTGCCGGAATGGGGTTGTGTGCAATATTGAGCTTTGCGGGGGCCTGGTCGGGCTCAGGTCTGCAAAACTGGAGCTGGGCAGGACTCTGATCTAATTTCTCCAAACAACTAAAGTGAATTTTCAGCACTCCAAATATTCATTCTATATCAGATCATGCTTTCATTTGTTTTTCATCGAACAAAAATTAATGTATTTTTGTAGACACGATATGGTAGAATTGGCCATGTCTTTTACAGATAGCCATTGTCCCCTAGCAGCCACCAACCCCAGAGGACCTCAGGAATGACAGAGTCATGGCTTGAGCCAGAATGATTTGCAAATGCCTCCATGTGTAGCCTTACACGGTGTATTGCAAATCATACTGATGAAATGGGTACCCTCGCTGTTAAAATACATCACAGCATTCATTAATTGGGCAGATAGCTGCATGTCAGCAATTGCTTGCACTATCCATTATAACATTAATTTTTAAATATCTTGATGTACACAATAATAATCTTTCCCCTTTTCATCTTTTAATTTTCTTTTTTTGCGCATTAGGGTGCACCTGCACACCCCGCTGTGTAACAAGCAGAGGGTACGTGTGATGGCTGCTGGAAGTGAACGCCAAGAGCAGCGGCCAGAAAAAAAAGAGGCAAAACTCACAGCGCACTAAGACTAAAAACAGATAGAAATGACGACACTTGCGCTACCAACGGACCAGACGCCGTCCGTGGTAGAAAACAGGCGAGCTTGAGGAAAACAAATGAAAAGGGAAAATAAACCAAAGATTCCCTTACTCACTAACAATAATCCTGTTATGCAGTCCCTGACAATACTCTCACTAGAGACCTTACCAGCTAAAGCGCCAAAGAAACACTGACACTCTAGCAATGAGACCGAGGCAGAGCAGGAGCTTAAATAGAGTCTGGGTGACACCCCCAATTAATGCCAGCTGGCCCAGGAATCTGATAGGGCGTACAACGATATCGTCCCGGACGAGAGCAACAAAGCTCTCAATCCTTCCAAACCATGACAGTATGTGGGTTGAGTGTGTGTGAGGCAAATACTGCATCAGTGTTATGATGAAGAAATCAACAATCATTCTCTCCCCGTTCATGGTGGTTTCTTTTAACTGTCTCTCAGATATGAAATAGGACCGCATGATTGAATTGCTGCACAATTAAGGCTATTATTTGCATCCACGTGTAATATGAAAGGAAATATGCTTATCTTTGAACAATTTTTGTTTTTTCAACATGGCCTTAAGGTCTGAGTTAATGTCTTGGCTGCTGGGTAAATCAATATTTATGAATTTGACACACCTTAACACAGCTGATTAACATCTGGTGCCTGTAACAAAAGAGGTTTTCTATCACGTCTTGAAAAAAATTTCAATTGGATATCAATTTTGGAGTGTAGAGAGTAAAACCATGTAAAGAAAAATGTCTTTGTCCTGAATGGTGATACAGAAATTGCATAAATTAAATTCATTAATTTTTTTATTTATTCATTTGCTGGTGCATCCAACCATGTGAGCCAGTTACACCAGATGATAATAATAATAATAATTATAATACACACTAACGTTATCGTATATATTTTTTGTATTTCAACAGGATTGGGCGATAATACCACTGAGATTACAACAACTCCCAGCACCACCACCACCACCACCAGTGCCGCAGGAACAAACAAACCCCACCACCTCATCACTTTTCTGTTTCCTCTTTTTCTATTCATTTATTTTTTGTCATCAGATATGAATCTGTGTAAAATTTTTAGCAGGTAAAGGCTGAGGTTCCTGATTTGAACATTCAGATTTGAGGATGTTTGAAACTTGAAACATTCTATGACAAAAGTCACAGGGTTCTATTTATGTTTATTTAATTCTCTCAATTTATTCTACTAGGTGTCTGTTACTTCATTTAGCTACCTTATTTAAAATTATGAGCAACCTGAGGTAAATACCATGTGAACTTGTGCTCTGATCATTTTCTAATATCTGTCATAAAATATCTGGCTACATTATCAATTAACAAGTGTTTTAAAAGAAAAAAGTATATTTATTGATAGGTATATATCGTAGTAATACATATATATTTTCTAATTATGACATCCAAGGAGTCCTATTTGTTTTTTGCCATCCAAAAAAGCACATATACATTTGAATCAGTGAATTTAATAGGGGCCCAACTCCACACATTTAATGCATGTAATTGGGCCCTTACTGAATTCCTCGATTCAATTACTATTGCTTTTTTTGAGTATTTCTGTCTTCTCAGCAAAATATTGTGTGTTGTGATTTATTTAACTTAGCCATGGGCAATTAAAATTATGTTTGAAAATACTGAGTAAAATATGTTGGCTATAACATTAATAAATCATATATTTGCATTACCTTCCTTTCAGTCTGTTTTTTTTTTTTTTTTTTTTTTTTTTACCGAAGGGTGGCTGTCGTTTCTGCAAAGAAAAACTTTATTGTGAACATTGTTTCGGTCCTGTGACCTTCATCAGGTTTACTTGCATGGGTGCTACAGTGACCCCATTTTAAAAGAAAGGGAGGCACATATTAGCCAATCAGCAGTCAGGGAATCCACCCTTTTTAAGAAAGAGACATATTAATTAGCATATTTTTACAATTCAGATCTAATACAGATGCCACCTAAAACTCTATTGTGGAAAAAGGCAGCCATTGTTGAGCATGATCCAGAAGCACTGCCATGTTCTATGGGCTAAGGCTCATTTAAAATGGACTGTGGCAAAGTAGAAAAGTGTCCTGTGGTCAGAAGAGTCCAAATTTGACATTCTTGTTGGAAATCATGGGCGTTGTGTCCTCCTGGCTAAAGAGGAGAAAGACCACCCCTCCTGTTATCAGCCTTCAGTTCAAAAGCCAGCATCTCTGATGGTAAGGGGATGCATTAGTGCATATGGTGTGGGACACTTGCATGTTTTAACAAGATATGTTTGTGAAACTCTGATGCCCCCGTACATAACATCCACATGCTAACCATTAAAGGCCTATCATGAGTCAATCAAAGGTTAAAGGTCAAGGTCACAAGGTCAACATTCATGACCTCATCAGAAAGGCCTTATCCGAAGGAATACATATGCCAGGTATCAAATGCCTATTACTAGCTGATGACAAGCCAATCAAAAGTTATAGCTTACCTTAAGGAATTTCATAAATGTGTCCCATGGCAAAGGTCAAGGTCACAAGGTCAAAAATTGTGACCTCATCTGACAGGTCTTGTTGCAAGGAATACACATACCAAATATCTAATGCCTCGAAGGCCTATTAACAAAGTAAAGTTATGGCCATAGAAAAAGATTTTTTGATATGCCTTGTGCACCAAGGTGAAGGTCACAAGGTCAACATTCATTACCTCATCAGAAAGGCCTTATCCTAAAGAATACATATGTCAGGTATCAAATGCCTATTACTAGCTAATGAAAAGTTATGGCCCATGTTAAAGTTTTTGTCACCAAACAGCATGCTTCAAGGTCAGGGTCACAAGGTCAAAAGTCATGACCCCATCTGAAATGCCATCTCACAAGCAATGCATATGTCAAGTATCAAAGTCCTATCATGAGCCGATCAAAAGTTATAGTCATGGCAAAGTGCGGACAGACAGACGGACAGGTGAAAAACTAAAAGCCCCCGAAATCTGAAATGCCTTCTCACAAGCAATGCATATGCCAAGAATCAAAGTCCTATCATGAGCCGATCAAAAGTTATAGCCATGGCAAAGTGCGGACAGACAGACGGACAGGTGAAAAACTAAAAGACCCCGAAATCTGAAATGCCTTCTCACAAGCAATGCATATGCCAAGAATCAAAGTCCTATCATGAGCTGATCAAAAGTTATAGCCATGTTAAAGTGCGGACAGGCAGGCAGACGGACAGACGAAAAACTATATGCCCCCGAAATCTGAAATGCCTTCTCACAAGCAATGCATATGCCAAGTATCAAAGTCCTATCATGAGCCGACCAAAAGTTATAGCCATGGCAAAGTGCGGACAGACAGACGGACAGGTGAAAAACTAAAAGCCCCCGAAATCTGAAATGCCTTCTCACAAGCAATGCATATGCCAAGAATCAAAGTCCTATCATGAGCCGATCAAAAGTTATAGCCATGTTAAAGTGCGGACAGGCAGACAGACGGACAGACGAAAAACTGTATGCCCCCGAAATCTGAAATGGCTTCTCACAAGCAATGCATATACCAAGTATCAAAGTCCTATCATGAGCCGATCAAAAGTTATAGCCATGTTAAAATGCGGACAGACAGACGGACGGACTGACGGACGGGTGAAAAACTATATGCCCCTGAAACTTTGTTTACGGGGGCATAAAAAGCACCAAGAATGCTGAAAGGGAAATAAAGGTTTTAGAGCAACATATGCTCCCCTCCATATGAAATCTATTCCAGGGAAGGCCTTGTGTATTTCAGCAGGACAATGCGAAACCACATACTGCAGCTATTACAACAGCATGGCTTCGCAGTAGAAGTGTCTGTATGCCGAACTGGCCTGCCTGCAGTCCTGATCTTTCACCGATTGAGAACATTTGGCGCATAATTAAACGAAAAGTCCATCAAAGGAGACCCAAAACTCTCTGGCAGCTGGAAACTTGTATTAAACAAGAGTGGGATCAAATTCCAATGGCTTAACTCAAAGAACCTGTCCCCTCAATGCCCAGACACCTCCACTCTGTGTTAGAAAGAAGAGGGAAGGCTACGCCATGGTAAATAGGCCCCTGTCCCAACTTTTTTGAGACCTGTAGCAGCCATCAAATTTGAAAATGAGCTCATTTTGTGGATAAAATTGTAAACTTTCTCAGATTCAAAATTTGCTATGTTAGCTCTGTTCTATTGTGAAGAAAATACTGGCTGGTGTGATTTGAAAGTCATTGTGTTTTTATTATACCCCGCCGCGCGATTAACTCGAAGCAGGGGATATCGCATTGGACTCCGTCCGTACGGACACATAAAATTGAGGCGGCAGGGGGATATTGCCATGTTAGTGACAACACCTGTTTTATTCACAATTTACACTTTTACACTTTTTACACTTTTTTTAATGACATAACACACATGGAGTCTATGACATGGAGTCAGTTGTAAATTGTGATATACTGTATTTTATTATGCAGATGATTCTGCTATGTTGGTCACAAGACATGACACTCATGTAATAGACTCTGAGTTGAGCAAAGAACTTAAAAATGTCAAAATATGGCTAATAGACAACAAATTGTCATTACATTTGGGTAAAACTGAATCTGTACTGTTTGGTTCTCGGTGTAAAGAAGCAAAAAACGATGCTGACTTCAGTAGAACGTGCAATGGGATATATCATGAACATATCCTTAGTTAAATATTTGCTTTGTAAATGAGATCAAGAAGTATCTGGTGATTCAAAAAGTAAACAGCAAAAGGAAGTTCCTGGCCAGAATGTCACATGTTGGATGTTGACAATTTGAAAATTTTAGCTTAAGCTCTGATAGTATGTGTAATCACGATTACGCATGCTCTGCATGGTATAAAGGGTTGAGCAAACAAACAAAACACATACTACAGATGTCTCAAAATAAGCTTGTTAGAGTAGTACTTAAATTGTCTTATGATACCCCCTTGTCTTATAGCCATGTCAAACAACTCAGGTGGTAGGCGCTGCCGGATAGCTCACTCGGTTAAGGCACTGCGCTGCAGTGCAGAGGTGTCTATCACGTCGCGGGCTCGAGCCCCGGCGTACCCGCCGGCAGGGGTCGGCAGCTTCTTCAGAGTAGCGCACAATTGGCGATCGCGCTACAGGGTTTCAAATTGGGAAGGGACTGCCGGATTTGGGTTAAGAATATCAGCTTTGTTCGTTGCTCCAGCGCCTCCTGTTGGCCAGACGGGCGCTCGTCAGGAAGACCCTGGGTTTGTTCACGTCCGGGTATCCTCCGCCCTCGTTCGGAACTTACGCGGATTCGACCAATGAGTGTATAAGAATCAGTGGCTGACGGACACGTGCTTCGGAGGAGAGCCGAGCTGTCTTCACTATCCTGAGTTGGCAGCAAGGGGTCGCATACGAGCAAGCTTTGTACATAGTTCACTAATTGGGCATTCCAGATTCGGGTGGGATTGGAGATGCCAAATTTAAAAAAAAAAAAAAAAAAACAACTCAGGTGGTTACCTCTCAATAGGCGTGTTATTCAGCTGTAGCTGAGTCACGTACACACATTTTACATGAACATTGTCCTGATTATTTTTTAAATGATTTTAGACTGTCTAATACTGTACATAATGTTAATACATGCAGCATTAAGGTTCAATAAACAAGTTGGGATCCAGTCTCTCATGTAAACAGGTGCTAAGCAATGGAATCATACCTTTCATACCGCATACCTTTCATATTAAAGTGATCCCTCAATGCAATACTTTTAGGAAAGCAGTAGTTTTTATTTCATGAGGTATTATCAGATGAGCAGTGCATTTTCATGACCGCCTTGGTATTGACCTCATTCTTTATTCTGTATAATAATCTTGCCAATTTACATATATTCAATGCACTAGTCAGTAAAATTTCTCCACTGTGATTTTGTATGATTCGCTATTTAATTTCGTGCTGTTTTTTTTTATTTTTATTTTTTTATGAAGACCACAATGAAAATAAGTCGTTTGACTTTCTTGAGCAATCCATGATATATCATTTGTATTTTAGTATTATTATATCCCCGAACGCCGAATGGCGTTCCGGGGATATTATGTTTTTGGTCCAACCGCCACCGACGCCGCACTACGTGTTAACGCGATAACTTCAGTAATATTTCAATTACAAATTTCAAATTTTGCACATAATTAAGTATCATAAAGAGGAAGAACTGGTTCGATTTAGGACAATTTACGATGTCTAGATTGGCCACCAGGGGCCAAAAACTGATTTAGGTGTTAACACAATAACTACAGTAATATTTCAATTACAAATTTCAAATTTTGCACATAAGTAAGTATCATAAAGAAGAAGAATTGATTTGATTTTGGAAAATTTACGATATCTAGATTGGCCACCAGGGGCCAAAAACTGATTTACGTGTTAACGCGACAACTGCAATAATATTTCAATTAGAAATTCCAAGTTTTGCATATAAGTAAGTATCATAAAGAGGAAGAACTGATTTGATTTTGGACCATTAACAATTTCTAGATTGGCCACCAGGGGCCAAAAACTGAAAAAATCACTTTTTTTATCATATCTCTGGAAATATTTGTTCGATTGAGCTCAAATCATGTGCAAATGAAAGGTCATGACCCGAGGATGTGTCTCACGATGACATTATACCTGTTTGGTTCAAAATTTTGACACAAGGTGGAGCTTTGTCACATAAAATTCTCAATTTTTGCCATATCTTTGTAAATATTTCTCCAATTGACATGAAACTATGTGCAACTGCAAGGCCATGACCTCACAACGTGTCACATGATGACATCATACCTGTATGGTTCAATATTTTGCCACCAGGTGGCGCTTTGTGATGGAAAATGACCATTTTGGCCATATCTGCAGAACCATTTGTCCGATTGACCTGAAATTAAGTTCAAATGCAAGTCTATTCAAGATCTATTCAAGGATTGGGGAATTGGAGAATTGGGGGCGTTTGGGGATATACCCCCAGCCGTTGCCTCCGACAGCATAAGCCTAGTTACATTTTGTGTATGATCTATCGAATAAACTCAAATCAGACTCAAATCAAATCACTAGTAGTTGACAAGTCATGCAATATGCCACTGTATCAACAAAGATGCAGAGTTTCAATTTTAGTGCATGAAAGATATACATTTAACCAACAATCACCACAGACCTCAGGGGGCAGTTTGTTATTATCACTGAAATAATAGTAAAATGATCATTGCAAACAATCAGTATACTGACCTAATAATGATGACCCTTTTTCATAACTTATTTTCATTATTGTATGATTGAAAAATCAAATATGATCATTTTTGGTGACTTTAATTAAGTTGTAAATCCAAAAATGCACTGCTTAAGCGCTCAAGATAGTCAGGGGAAGTCAAACAATACATGAATGACTTCAGCCTTGGTGATAATTGGAGAGGGTGATATCCATCATTGAATAGTCTTGCTTTTTTCCCCCACATCAATCATTTTCCCTGTAAGAAACACATTAACAACCTTTGTAACACGTTTCACAGCACACCCAATTGTAATTTGTGACCATGCCTTGTGTCTTTAACCTTGAACACAGAACCCGACACAAAACCTTATCAAAGATGGTACTTTAATGTTTCATGAAAGATCCAAAATTTATTATGCTCATAGAGTGAGAGTGGATATCCTTTATGGAACTGAATGAATCTCCACACAGCAAAAAGTTCAGAGATAATTCATATAGAGTGAAATGAACTCTCACAGAGCCTCTTTGAATTCACTCTTGCCAGAATTCATCCAAATAGTTTCTTTAAGAGTTAATTTAACTCTGAACATTTTGATGTGCTGCAGAAACCACAGTATTATATGGAACAGGAAAAGCAGTAAATAGAGAAAGAATTACATTGGAAAAATTGGAATTAGAAAATCAGTCAGAATTGAAGATTAAAGAATTGATGAATAGGTATTCCTGGAGTTTAAATGATTCAACAAAGTCTGAGTTGAGGAGCGTCCAATGCCAGCTTGAACAAATCATACATAAAAAACACAATTTATCATATAAAAACCTAAATATGTTATGACTAGCTGCTATCCGCTTTGTAGCCCATTATTTTGTCGCTTTTAGATCGCATGAGGAAGAGAAGCCATGTCTTCAATTGCCACTTGATTATTTTTGAATTGGAAAACGTGTTAATCAAGGGAAACCATCTAGAATCAGCCAGGACTAAATTGAATAATTGAATAATTGCCGCCAAATTTTCCGGTGTAACGCCAGCCCTGCGAGTGTTCAACTGTCAAATTTGAATTTGGGAGCTGTCAAGTTCGACTTATCAGAATGCTGCATTCGTGGACGAACGTGGTGCCCTCTCAAAAGCCTGGCTTTCGTGCAGGCTGTCTTATCACTCCTCGGCCCCATCCCAAACAGTAGCCTGCTTGCTACTCGCATTAGGTTATATAAGTTTATTACACGCTGCCCGGAGTGAAATTGCCATTTTTTTGAGTGCATGAGCATTTTTTAAAAATCGGGCGACATCAAGTCCTTCCTGGTGTCCAAGTGGATATTCACCCCAAATGTAGTGATAATCCATTGCGAAATGTAGGAGAAAAACGTGTACATACATACACACACACAGACACGAACACAGACAGACATCGACCTCGCCAGCCCTGCGAGTGTTCAACTGAATTTGGGGGCTGTCAAGTTCGAATAATCAGAATGCTGCATTCCTGGACAAACGCGGCTTCCTCTCAAAAGCCTGGCTTTCGTGCAGGCTGTCTTATCACTGCCTTGTAGGTCAAGGATGTTTTATATTTCACTGGATATACAATTGGAAAATGGCCGCCCATTCATTTCAATGGATATTGCTCAGTGACGCAGCAAGCCGACATGGGGGCCAAGCTTCCGGAGCCACGCGGACATGCGCTGTGTGATTTTTGCTCACACATGCGTAGTGTGGGGCTCATGAACGCGCTGGTATCCAAGGTGTCCATGACACCGGCTTGGGCTCGTGGAACTCCGACCTAGGGTGCGTGTTCACGATCACTTTTCACCGGAAATGGAAGTCTGACCACTGCAGACTGCACCCTGATGTACGGAACACAAAACATAGCCGCCGGTAAAGGTTTAATTATGGTTTGAGATACTATTTTAAAACACAAATGCAATAACAAATGTTAAAAACGACTTTGACAGGGAAGTAATACTATTGATTTCAACTCAAAAATCTCGGCAAAATAGTTGACTTGCTGTTGCGTAACTTTAATATGACATTGCTCAGGGGTGCGCTTCCCGAAGTCACAGATGCTAACTTCCATAGTTGGCACCACTGACTGGATGGACGTATAAATTTCTGCAACAACGCTATTGGGAAAAGCGCCACAGGCTAGTGTTCTCTTTAGTTCAACGTCGAATAACCACATTATCGGAGTCAGATCATTCTTGCTTGTCTGCGTGCGAATTCCATTATCTTTTTCCGGATTAAAGATAATAAACCGAACACACAACACAACGCACTTCACCTACCTTATAAACTGATATGTTTTAAAGTCAGGAGCTTTAAACTTTTGTCAATTCTGGTAAGCTAATTTACTTTTAGCTTATGTAACTTATAACCATTCCATGGAGTATAATAAAATGGGTCTACCATGAAATGTTACGCACGTTGTACTGCGTTATTTTTATCTTAAAGCTCCTTTTTTTCTGTCCTTCCCCAGATATCTGAGCCTCTTGGAGTGCACTGAACAGTTCATCCATGAATTTCTGCATGTCAGCGAACCAGAGGCTGTGCCTTTCTATCCACCCTCAAAGCCCTTTCCAATAAAGTCTGTCTCGATTATAATTTTAATACCATCTCTACGTTTCATTTCTAAGTGCGAGTTAACATCGATTGTATTTGTGGAACTTAATTTTATGATAATGGCTGGCTCTGCGGAAGTTAAGCATTAAACCCCTTTTGATTTTTAGTACTTGAGTTCATCTTCAAATGTTAAGCAGAGCTGGCAAAAAAATCAAAAACTGACAAAACACAAATAATTCTATTTGAAAACATTTTTAATATATACATGTAAATAAGGCTGTACCACAAAAATTGTGTATGCATGTTCAGTGCTTTCATGGATGTTCAGATCATGCACAAAAAAATAAACATTTTGGATGTCATCTGTCAAATTGCTGAAAAGTTTCGTCGTCAAGTATGAAAGTCAGTAATTAATTTTAGACTGAAGAATGGTTAATAAATGGTTTGCTAAGCAGTGTTCGAACTGAATTTATGTATTGCTATAAATGCACTCATATGGACATTACGTTAGATGCTACACAGCTGACACATGATGCATGATGCATCAAAATACAGAAATGTGAATTTGTGTTATTCAAAGTAATGGAAATATGTGGTGGGAAAAATGTCCCAAACGGTTCTAAATTCAGAATAGTACTATAATCACATTTAAACAGAGAGAACTCAGCCAGCTTCTTGTGGCCCCTCAAAACTGTGGAGCTGAGAAGAAGCATAAACTCATAAATCTGCCAAACGCAAGATAACAGGACTGCAAACCGGCCGACCAAGGCTGGCTAGATGAGCTAATCTTCCGGATTGACCATATTGGTCAGCCTGGACCCACTACCGGAGCATGCGCAGCTAAGTGTTCTGGAACCATCCATGACCTAGATAAGTTACTGAACTTTTGCTGAACCCAAGGTTTGGGAGGCTCAAATGTGGTCTTCGTGCGTCCCTGGAGGCTTAAAATGAATTTACACTATGATGTAACCTGTTAACTTGTTACTAAGGGCGGAGGGTTGCTATATGACAATGAACCAATCAGAATGAATAACTTTGTATAAAGTGGGACGTGCCAAAAGGGTAATAAATACGAGGGTTCGGACAGTCAGTGGTCAGTCTGTGTCGGGTGATTGAAGAAGAATGAATGCTACGTGGTTTGCGCAGACCAGCCTGGGTTTTGTACTTCACTTTGAGCGACTTACAATAAACCTGATCACATCAGACTCTGGAGAATGTGTCCATTCCTTGAAGGTAGATTTATAGGGGTTGAGAGAACACTTGGTCCTCAAGTGTTTTCACCCACAAATATACAACTCATTACAATGATAACCATGAACTATGAAAAAGTGAGGTGAGTGTTAGCTGCGTATACATGCTTCTAGGATATCACAACAGTGGCCTTAGCTTACTGTACATTTTGTGACACTACATAATGGAGTGTGGCAATCGAGTATATTACGGCCGTTTTATCAATTAAAATAAAATTAATAAAATATTTGCACAGTAACGCCAGCTCGCTTGATGGACTTGTCCACATATAGAATGTTCATCACAGACGGACGGCAAGGAATGCGCATTGTTCCACCCACTTGGTTCGGATCATGAACCAAAAATAGTTATCATTTTGGATCTCATAAGTCAAGTAACCGAAAAGTTTCGTCATCATGTATGAAGGTCGGTAAGTAATTTAACAACGAAGAATGGTTAGGCTGATAAATGGATCGCTAAGCAGTGTTCGAAATGAATTTATATACTGCTATAAATGCACATTACCTTGCGTTAGATGCTACTCAGCTGACACGCTAAGCATAACGCATCAGAATAGAGTGATGCGAATTGGTGCTATTCAAAGTAATGGAAATACACAATGCAATTAATGGATTTAACCATTTCATTTTAATATGAAAAAGTAAGGTGAGTGTTGCCTGCGTACATGGTTCTAGGATGTCACAACAGCGGCTTTAGCTTACTGTACATTTTCTCGCGCTGCATGAAGTGCAGCAATCAAGATGCTAAGTTACATATTATTACGTATTACGGCCATTCATCAATTAAAATTGCAAAAATATTCTGAGCAACAAAAGAAACGCAAGTTAGCTAACTTAGTTAATGTGCTCTTATAATTACCCAGATAGCAAGCACCTCCGCTCCGGATCTGCCCTGGCTCCAGCTGATCCAGTTCAGAGCCGGGGCAAATCCGGAGCGGAGGAGCTTGCTATCTGGGTACTCATAGTGTTATGGCCTAGAGAGAGGCCTGTTCTTTTTTGCTGGCTGTGCTTTCTGTTTCAGGTAGTGGGGGAGGTGTCTGGTTCAGGCACCAATCTGGCACACCTGAGCAGGCTGGTTTAGGCACCAATCTGGCACACCTGAGCAGGCTGGGCTCAGGAAGCTATAAAGCAGACCTGCTCACAGATCTGATTCTCTCTTCTCCATGACCTGCAGACTGGGACTGACCTGTATTTGTTTGTTAATTTGATTTGATGACTGATTCATTCAATAAAGCATATGGGCCTGACGGGTTACCATCTCGGATTTTAAAAGAATGTGCTCCATCACTTGGCTCCATCACTTAGTAGTCTTTTTTACAAATCTCTTCAAACTGGAGAATTACCACTTGATTGGCTAAGAGCAAATGTTATTCCAGTCCATAAAAAATCTGACAAAGAAAATGTGAGTAATTATCGACCGGTATCGTTAATGTGCATTTGTAGCAAGGTGCTGGAAAGGTGCATACTTAATTTTGTCTACCCTCATGTACTGCCTGTTCTACATCACCTGCAACATGGTTTTGTAAAGGGTAGGTCGACAACAACTCAGTTAATTCAGGTATTTCACGATGTTGGCAAATGCTTAGATCAGTCCGGACAAATTGATATTTTATATCTAGACTTTTCATCTGCTTTCGACTCCGTCCCTCATGACTTACTTTTATATAAACTCCAGACATACGGATTTCATAGAAATCTTATAAAGTGGTTTACGTCGTACTTATCCAATCGTAAACAAAGAGTTGCTGTCGATGGTGCCCTATCATCCTGGTCTCCCGTTAAATCAGGGGTTCCACAAGGACCAATTTTGGGCCCTTTGATGTTTCTGCTGTATATGACATGCCAGACTGTGTAAATCCTGAGACTAGGGTTGCCTTGTTTGCAGATGATTCTAAATGCATAAGAGAGATCAGAAACACGCAAGACTGTTCACACCTGCAGTGCGACCTAGAAAACATCTTGGATTGGAGTCGTAAATGGGACATGAGATTTAACGCTGGTAAATGTAAACTATTGAGCGTTACAAGGAAGCGAATTCCCATTCTTCACCATTACACAATGAATGGTAATCTAATTGAAAAAGTCGACTGCATGCGTGATCTTGGGATTGTGGTGTCATCAAATTTATCATGGGATACACATGCTAATGTCTTGGTCAGTAAAGCAAATCACATTCTTGGATTAATTCAAAGAACTTCTGGTCATACGTGTTCAGTTCAAACAAAAGGAAAACTGTATATTTCGCTTATAAGACCACTTTTAGAATACTCCACCTAATCTTGGGCCGTACCATCAAAAAAATCTCTCTTTCATATTGAAGGTGTGCAACGGAGAGCCACTAAGTACATTCTTGGTTATAATGATTGTGTTGATAGCAATTATAAAGCCCGACTAATGAAGCTTGATCTTTTACCGCTGGGCTACAGACGTGACATATTTGATTGTGTATTCTTGTAAGGGGGAATATGACATTAACTACAACCATTTTGTTTCATTTCAAAATGAGGATACATTTTTAATGAAAATTCCAAAATTTAGGACTGAAACTTTTCGCCATTCATATTTTAACAGATTATTTTATTTGTGGAATGCCAGTCACCTTTATCAAATTTCTGATACTACTTATAGCTGCTTTTAAATCGAAGCTATTTCATTTTTATAAAGAAAAGTTCAACAACTATTTTTCTTCTGATGATTCATGTACATGGGTTGGCAAATGTCATTGTTCACGTTGTCGTCTGTCCCTCTGATGTTACTTACACTTGCTGATAAATTGTCTGATTTTATTATTACTATATATGTATGTGTCTGTATATATATATGTTTTTTTTTTCTTTCTTCTCATTGTTCAATTGTCTGTACATGTTGTGGGATGATTGCCTCAAAATAGGTGCCTTGCCACCTGTGCGATCATTTCCTGACTTCTGTCAAAGCTTAATAAATAAAATAAATAAATTCAACACAGCATGCACACTGACAACCATAGTTTATTACTTTTGTGGCATTTAATTATTTACTTATTTTATTAAACTTTTTGTTAAACCTTGCAGATTAGGGGCCGGATCTACAAAAGCTTTGCGTGTATAAAAACGTGCGCAAACTCATTGCACACGCAAAAAAATGTACAAACTGATTTACTAACGGTGCACAGTAAGGGTTGCCTCTTTCAAAGGAGCAAAATAGCACGTCTGGATCCAGTTAGTACGTCTGCCACAATGAATATGCCATATGGGGCGTTTACACACAATTGTGCGTGTGTTGGGAGGAGAAAATGTAAATATATTAATTTAGCACGCGCAAATTGATTTATCAAACTGTAGAACCTGAAAGTTTGGTTTGGCTTGATTTTACTCAAAATATATGTCAAAAATAATTTTGTTGGAACACATGCCTATTACGCGGGTAAAATCTGAATGTTTGGGTGATCTGACACAATCCAGAGCAAGCAGTTAACTTTTATAATCCTACAGCCTGCCGGTGAGAGTGGCATCCTTTGTTCCCCACGGCGGGGGGTGGGAGCCATCAAGTCTAGCAGGCCCAGCATCTCTGGAACTCAAATTCACTGTTTTCATTGAAGTTAAAGCGCAGCTACTTCAATCGGCTTAAAACAACCTAAACCTCTATCAAATTCATATTTTGTTTATGTTCAATATCCTAAAAGGAACCTCTTATAAATTGATAACACAATTGGCTATAATATTCCATTTTAAGGCTTTTCCATGACAAGCGCATCATTTTAGCACACATTCATATCATGTTAGGTCTCTTTATTCTCAGAGAAATCTAAGGAATTGAATGGAACATGTTTCATCTCCCTTGGAATTATGGTTCATCGTTTGTAAGATTCATTCGGGCGACTACCTAGTCTCCTCTCTATGCAAATTAGTCTTATCACCTAGGCCAGTAAAACTCTGATTCGGCCACCCCTTCCTCTACCTTGTTCGGAGGTGTGGTTTGGAGCCTTTAAAGGTACGAGATCCTAAGGGGGCGGGGTTCTCTTCTTCTTTTCCTGTCTCTTCTTTTTGGCCATTCTTGGGCTAAGTCACCTGTTGCCTTGTTCGGGAGCGAGGGAACATTTGAGTTCTCCCCGACCACGTGGAGCGACTTTAGCTCCGCGTGGTCATTCATCTGTTCCAGGTATGAAAATATTCTAAATCCTTCTACATTATATGTAACGGTAATTGGCTTATCATTGATTTGTTTGATTCAAGTTGTGCCTACCTGGTGAGTTAAATTATTGTTATTCCTTTTTCAGCTTGCGTGATTTTTCTTGATTTGTAACACTCGTGTAATCTAGCCTTGTTGCGACCGGGACTTAAGGGGAAATTCCCACCAAGACATGTGTAGGTAACGATACTTCTATGTTAGATTGAGATTATGTCCTACCCCTTAAGGGTTTGTGTAATAAGTTTTATGCAAATCCGGGTTCTTGTTACGTTTCGAGCTCTGTGCTGTTTATATGCATAGATGCCGCTAGCAAGATAGTCTTGTTTAACCAATGGAAGTATTGTCGAATTGATTCCAGGACAGTTGGGTTTAATTAACCCTGGGGACGCATTTACTGAGCAATGATGGTTTGCGCTGCCGCATCTGATGGCAGATTTGTCTCGAAATCCACGCAGGTGTTCCCTAAATTATCAATTCTAATTCTAATTTGGAGTCAGATTTTTGACGAGGTTATAGCTAGATTTTGTATTCTACTTGTTCTATGGAGTCAGATTAATTGTAACCATTGCGTTTTCATGCCCCGTCCAAAGACGGTGAAGATTATTCATTTTAATGTGATTCACCCCAGCCAGAAGAATGCTCTAATTAAAGTTAGACCAAGACAACACGTGAGGCCTTCAACCCGGGCAATGTCCTTCGTTGGTAATTGTCTTGTTGGGGTTTTACAAAACCTAAAAGAAATTTTGCTAATAAAATCTGCGTCTATATTTTAACACGTGTCAAAAGGAGGTGCAAACGGTTTGTATGCGTAATTGCGCACACATGGCTACGGTTATTGTCGCAAGAAGGAGACATCAAAATCATGAAAGGAGACGCAGAGTTTTTGGAATGAACGAGGAAAAAAATCATTAAAACATATCGCCTATCCAGCACTGCCATTTTGGAGCTGTTGGAGGAACTCAGAGAGGATTTGGAGCCAGCCACGAGAAGGAGTCACGCAATACCTGCAATGACAAAACTCTCTCTCTCAAAACTCTCTCTCCTATATTGTCAAAAATTATTGAAATGTATATCATAGACAATAACGATTTTTTTTAGAGTGAATATCAATTCGGTTTTGTTCCCAACCGGAGCACTAATAAGGCAATTACTCTTGCACACGACGTAGCTACTTTTATGCACTCACAGGGGTCTAATGTATTTTTCTGCAGCTTGGATGCAGAAAGCGCATTTGATTATATCTCACATAGCGTGCTATTCTACAAATCTATGACCATTATTCCTGATCCCTCTTGGAAACTTTTATATAACTGGAATAAAGATATGTTTGTTAGAGTAAAATGGAATTATAATCTTGGTCCTCGCAGTAAGATAGCTAGAGGCACGCGACAAGGTGGTCTTACCTCACCTCTACTGTTCAATATATTATATAAAAATCTTATTGATGTGCTAGCCTTGTCTAATAATGGGATTATTATTAACAATCACACATACAATGTTTTTAGTCACGCAGATGATTTAATTGCGTCTACTTCAGTGACTGGGTTGCAAAACCTAATTAATACTGCTTGTGAGTTGATTTGTAAACAGGGATTACGTTTTAATCCTGTCAAAACAACCTGTTCGATATACGGTACTAACCCATTCATTTCTGAACCTGAGTGGTTCATAATGTTCGACTGTCCAATTTGGATAATATAACATTTGGGCGCTCAGTTAGGTCGTTTCGGGGGTGATTCACATGTCAATATATGTATAAGTACTGCCAGGCGGAGTTATTATGGTTTGCAACCAGTTGGTTTACATAAAGACGGTCTCAAGCCGGATACAACAGCACATCTGTTTAATACGGTTGTCCAACCTGCATTATTATATGGTTGTGAAGCTATCTATATAAATAGGCATAATATAACATCATTATCTATATGTAAGGGAAAATTGGTCAAAAATATGCTAGGCCTAAATTATAACTGTCGAAATTATCCAATATTCACAAATTTGCAAATTGGCCTTGTCGAAAATATACTACAAAAAAGAGCCGGAAATCTTTTGAGATCTTGTCTTCTTAGTTCTTCGATCACATGCAATTTCTACGCCTATTTAATTCAGAAACCGCTGATTAAGAGAACATTAATTGACAGAGTTTACACCTTCCCGGATTTTGACCTGTGGAGCTTTCTTTGTAGAAATAATTATTATGATAATTTATTACAAATACATACGTTTAAAACGACTTCAAAAATAGTTCTCAATGACAGCGTTAAATTTTTATTGTCTAATCTCACCAGTACTAACAGATCCATTCTTAATGCACTACTTAAAAGGTTTTTAACTTTAATCTATATTCAAGTTGGCCCTATATACGTTTTTAACTTATTTACCTGCAGTATTTTATCGTGATTGTACATTTTATGTGTTTGTACAAAGTGATATATTTTACTGAGCTTCTGTGACACTATGTATTTTACCGAGCTTCTGTGATATTACGGATTTTGTTGTATTTTATCCTGTCTGTACACATTTTACCGATTTTATAATGTCTGTAACAGATGCAACGTATAAATAAATAAATAAATAAATTAAAACTCCTTGCAAGTTTGCATTTTTTTGCGTCTGGGTCATTCCAGCGTACGGTAGCTATTACAGCTGGGATCTCCCAATCCCGTTTTTCAGATGTGCTGTCTGAAGTCCTAAATGCCATGTCGCGTCGGATGGCCAAGTTCATTAGGTTTCCACGCACTCGGCACTTATTGAATGAGACCAAACAAGGTTTTTTTGCAGTAACTGGATTTCCTAGAGTTATAGGGGCGATTGACTGCACCCATGTGCAGCTTGTGCCCCCCGCAGAACGTTAACTGCACCTGTTCCTCAATGCTGGTCAGAGGCATCTCATCCACTGTGCCCCCACCTGTTTTCTTTGCAGATGTTTTATTATACGCCAATTTTCTTTTGTTCGTCTTCGGATATCTTGATATCGTCTTTTCACTTCATTCACTGTTCGCATCGTTTTACCCACAGCATTTACTTTTTTACAGATTTCCGCCCATATGGCGTTCCTTTGTGCGACAGTCAGATTTCTTTGCTGTAGCTTATTCACGTGTTTATTGGCTTCATCTACCAACACCTCTAATTCCATAGGGTCGAATTTCATTTTGCGCTTTCTTCTCCCCAAACTCTCCATGCTGCAAACCATGAAACACGCAAAGCCCTCATTTAAATAGGGTGTGTCCAACACGTTTGCCCCTGTTGCCATTTGCGCAATCACTCTCAGTAAATCACCTGCAAACCGCGGTTCAGCCCCACACGCAAAATTCTAGATTTCACGCGCAAATTAGTACACGCAAATTGGGATCTTAGTAGATCTGGCCCTAAGTGTGGTCTCCCTTTTTGTCACACACCATTGAGCCAGGCTGTGACAATAGTTACCGCAAAACAAAGAAAAGTTTCATAAAACGAGTGTAAGTGCGCACACGTTAGTAATAAATTTGATTTTCAATAATAACGCTCAAACTTATTTTCCGGTTTGCCTTTAATTAACTTGCATTTCTTTTGTCGCTCAATACATATGCTCCGTAAAGCCGGGCATACACTGTGCGATTTTTGGCCCTTTTTGCCACGATTTTTCAGTAGTGCGACTTTTTTGGAAGTCAGGCCGAATTTTGGCTCAATCTTGCGTCTGTCATCGTGTAGTGTATATGGGGTAACGAGAAGCGATTAACACCTCCCGACCACCTCCCGATCCATCGGGAGAAGATCAAACTTGTTTGAAATCCTGGTCGCCCTACGTGAGGCTCTCGCACTGTTGAAGCAGCTGCATGAGCCGATTTACCCCAATCTGTCAAGCTGCGCATGCGCAAACATTGATACGGCTTCCGGCTTCTTCTTCTTCTACTTATTTTCTTTATCTTCAATTCCAAACCTGCAGTCAGACCGTGTCCGACATGTCGTGTAGTGTGAGCAATCACATCGCACCAAACCATTGGACCGTATAGTGTGAGAACAGGAATCGTGAGCTGCAAAGTTTAAACCCCTGCAATTCACTCGTACAGTATGAACAGCGGCTTATTACCGCAATTGAAAAAATCGCACTGTGTATGCCCGGCATAACTTGCCAGCTCACTTCACCGACTTGGCTACGTCTTTAATGTTGAACAGACAGACGGCAAGGAAAGCCCATTGCTCCACCCACTCACATCCGCTGCAGTGCTAAACTCGGAGGAGTAGGAACAGCTTTCATATGAGGACCCGTTGGTGTTCGCATAGCCTGAATGTAAATAAAAGATTTTGTCTTTGCCGAGAAACGAGGCATTAATGATTTAAAAGAGAAAAATAAACCGTTTCGGTATCGATAATTTGTGGCTGTCAAAAAAAAAATTCACGGATTTATCAGCGTGTCTTTTTCAATTATTCCCTATGGAAAAATTTCTTTTTGGCCCCTGTTACAAGGTAACGTGTCGAGCGGTCATAGGGTTATGGCACACAGATAAGGCTGGACAAAAAAAATGTCTTATTAATGTTTTATTGCAACCCAATAAAGTGAATAAAGTGAGCCAGTGACAAAACTCAAGAAACCCAAAAGAAAAAGTAGAAAAATTTATGCGGACTCTGTACACTATTTACGAACCAGAAATTAAACCGGCCATGGTAAGCCAAAGCAAAACACTAAACATAAACATAAACTAGCCCCAGGCTCACCATAATAATTTTAATCTAAGGGGTCAAACAAACTCACACAGCTGAGTTACTAGAACAGCATAACAAGACACGTCTTTCCCCGAAGAGAACCCCCCATGAATGAAACTCCCTCACTTTAAACCATACCTGCGCATCCCCGACAGGTGGACAATACCATCGAGCGCTTAAAACACAGGGGTGTTTCAGACATTATCACATCTTTCCCAAAATTACAATTTTAAAATGGCGCCACACATAAATTAATCATTTCAGGCCTTCTATAAAATGATACCATATCGGAACATGCATAAACCTCAGTGAAAAGGATGTATAAACACATTATCACTATTGCGGGAGCGCAAGGACGCGCACACGCGAACATGCCCAGAATATAGCGTTCTCACTTCCGACTCCGCATGGTTTGACACTACATTGACACATTAACGATCAGGTAAGACACTTTGTTTCTAAATGCTGGAAATTTGTCAGTGTCCTTTGGCATCTAAAAACCACTCGCTCTAACCCAATTACCGTAAACAGAGCATGTTGCAAAACGGTATTTGTGTGAAGTGTCGGTGGTTGCGTGCGAGAGTAAATGCAATGTGCGAGAATGTTTGTCAGCGTCTCAACTATGTGTGCACCCATAAGCTGAACACTAGACAGAACATAACCCAAAAGCACTGATGTTGTGATTCTATACGAATAAGTCTGCGCAGCGAACAAGCAAAACTATAGAGCGGCAGAGCAAGTTTGAATGAGGTGAACCCATAGTTTAAATGGGAACATAACCAAGGGCGACTGGTTACACAGACGCCGTGACGATGCGCTGATAGGTCGCATCGTCACAGCCCCCATGGCATCACGAAACCTGCAATATCACATTCGCCGCTAGGACCATGGAGGATTATGAGGTCGACCCGAGTTGTGCGTCCAGATCTCCTTATAGGTCCATGTTGTAGGTACCAGATGTGCCCAGCCTGCCATATCTGCTCGGGGTCCTGCGTATAGAGATGACGTAACACATTATGATGCTCTGAACTAATGATATTAAAAGCTTCTCCACTGGCTGCTGTACTCTTTGGTTGGTGAACGAATGTTATAGCTATGTTAGCGCGCTGCTGTAATTAACAGGTCAGTACTTTACGTGAGAAAAACTTGCGTTACATTTAATTAAATGTAAATGGAAACATTCGTAATTTAATAGCTGTTTAATATGGTCCGTGCAAATTCAAGATACAAAGTTACACTAGCTATGTGGCTACGGCTACGCACGTTTACAAATGAATGGAAAGAGAGAAGGGGACCCTCTATGTCTGGTAGTCTTCGTTCAAAACGCAACTGCAATCCAGATTTTCAACGGAAGTATTCAAGCGTTCCCATTTTTCTGTCCCCTGTTCAGGCCTACAAATGAAAACCAGTAACTCAAAATTGAGAACATGGCATATTCCTGCAAAACTTCGCACCACAACACTATGAGGTCGATACACTTTCCCCAGAACAGACCCCATAAAATCGCTCGGTCTCCAGGTTTGTTTTTTATTTTTACAGGCCGAGCGATTTTATGAGTTTGGTTATGAAGTTATTTCATGTAAAGTATAGCGAAATCTAATATTGCTCCTGTCAATTACTGCCTGCAGCACGCTAACATAGCTAAAGCATTCGTACACCAACTGAAGAGTACAGCAGCCAGTGGAGAAGCTTTTAATATCATTGGTTCAGAGCATTATAATGTGTTACATCATCTCTACACGCAAGACCCCGAGCAGAAATGACAGCCTAAGCGCATCTGGGCTGCGTTCCAATCCGAAAAAATGCTTGCTTCGTCGTGTTCACTCCCCCTCCTATTGAGGGGGGAATCCCCAAAAAATCCCGGATATAAGATGGCTGCCACTTGTAGGGTCATTCCAATCCAGTTTTGCAGAGGGAAGGGCGCGTTTTCATTTGCTCAAGCCCTCGATTATCCTCTCTCAAACGAAGCCAACAACAAACATCCCTCCAAGCTTTGATATTTCCCAGAATTCCTTGTTCATTCTCCCTCAGTAAATATTTCACGTCCACCATTTTTTTTTCTGATGGCTAAAGGAGGAATTATGGCAGGGGAATTACCATACAAATGAAAGAATTGTGCTTGAGTAGAGTGTAATTCATGACAGAGTTATATGCAAATAGCGAAGTTTGGGGGTGAGGGGCATCGGTTTCGCATTATTTTTAAGCATGTAACATTACGTTCATTTTTGCTGTAGCTAGCCCATAGCATCCGCGAGGACTGTTGCGGAGCTTATAGCCGCTTTCACATTGGACGTGAAACGAATTTTACACTCGACAGATTACATTCAAAACCAATGCAAAGAATTTTCCCATAAAACAGTCGTGAGTGCCGCAGCAATCAAACGAGCAAGCCATCTTCTTGCCATAAACATGCGATACAGCTTCCGCTGAGCTGTGAAAGGTGAAACGTACAGGCAGCTAACTCAGTCGGCTCCATGGCAACACAAACGTCCCGTTGGCTTGTCGACAAAGGTCGAAGTGCGGAAGAAACGCTGCGAGGGTCGTTCCAATCCGTTGTCCAACAACCCTCCCCCTAAGTTCCCTCAATTACCCTCCCTCGCTCGGGAAGGGCTGATTCGCCTGCTATGTCATTCGGAGGGCTCACTCGAGTGGAGGGAAGAAGTGAAGGGAATATCTTATTTCGGATTGGAATGCAGCCCCGGTACCTACACCCTCAGCCCCATCGCAAACAGTAGCCTGTACGCAGGTTACCTCAACGCACATTCGTGAGGACACTGCGGCTCTTAGCGGTGCAACTGGATATTGCTTCGCGCATCAGGTTATATAAGTTTACACGCTGCCCAGAGTGAAATTGCCATTTTTTTTGCATGCATGAGCGTTTTTCAAAAATCGGGCGACGTCAAGTCCTTCCTGGTGTCCAAGTGGATATTCACACCAAATTTGGTGATAATCCGTTGCGAAATGTAGGAGAAAAACGTATACAAACACACACACACACACACACAGACAGACATGGAGCTCAAATATATTATAGATTCTGCCTCGAGTGTGCTTTCTTTGTGCTTGTGCTTTACTTTCGTTTCATTTTTCAGCTTTCCTTTCAGCCGCCTGACGATCCACTCCCTCTCTGCTTAACTCCTGTGATGTCGTATGACAGCCTTCAGCACGCCTGCGTCTCGTTGTCCAATCACGTTTCCTCTTTCGGTTTAGGCTCTGGTATTTCATTCATTGCTTCCAACTGTGTTTAATTCTGAGTCTCGCGAAACTCTGAGTGAATGCGTTCTCTCATAGGATAATTACTAACCCGTAGAAACCAGCACTTATTCGAAGGTGATTGTAAATATTTTGTCGCGTAGTATTAGCCTTAATCGACTCATTAGCGAGTGCGTGTGTTCCTAGCTTCACGGGCCACACTGCCTGCTGCTGCGTTGCGTCTTCCGCAGATCGCATGCGTCTTTTCGTTTCGGTTCCCATGTTATTAAATGAGAGCGGCCACACTGCATGCGCATGCAGAAGCCGTACTGCTGCCTTGCGGAAAATATAGATTCGGACTCTTGCCGAATTTTTCCGCACGACGCATGCAGAAAAAGGCAAAGCAGAGCTGAAAATGACTGTCAGAAACAGTCATATCGCCATAAATACATGAATTTCGCTAAATTTTTGTCGAGGATGCGTGTCTGTTGCAAGCATGAAGCAGACAATCAAAAGATGTAACAACACTTCCAGCATGTTTATCATAGGCCTATTAAAAGCGAGTTTATATGGACATAATCCCTTCCGCTCAATTCAGCAGTGCTTCGTGAAAATGTTGTGGGAAATTCGCGACTTGCATTGTAGGCTGCTGTCATTAAAGGGTATATAGCCTACGGAAAAGTATTTTGTCATCTTCAACTTATTTTTAAAAACTTTAATATGACGTTGCTGGTTTTATTTTGGATTTAGATGTTTAGACTTTGCGGGAATATGCCATTAATTGCGGTGCCAAGCCAATAAACATAGCTTATTATGTTGATGCTTAAAGAGTATCAGACCAGTACTTTTCCGCATCTCTCACTCTGGCCATGACGCCCAAGCGATTGCGGAACCTACATACGACTTCCTACTTGTAGCAGCAAGTTCAGGTGATTGTTTCCACTTGTAAAGGGAGAAAAAAAACTAAGCTGGGTACAGCATGGAGCTATAAAACATCCTTTGGATATAATGGCCAGACGAACGCACAGTACATCAGCCAGTCTCTGAATTGTCTGAACTGTTCCTTTCACGGTCGTTCGGCGCCTAGCCTTTACGAATGGTTTCAGCCTCGACTAAAGTAAATTAGATCGCTTTTGAAAGCACATTCCACATCCCGACACCCTCCCCCTACTCCGAAATTACCTTCGGAGAGAGGAAGACCAATTCAAAGGGTTTGCTGTGTATTGTAATATGATGGTGTAATTAGATTGTTTGTATGTTACGCTCAAGCATTCTTCCCCCACTGTCAATACAAAATATAAATCACGTGTAGTAGGCTATAACGACGCAAGATGAAATAATATATTATTTTATTGTGATTTCTTGGGCAAAGTCGTGCAGAGCCAGAGTTGGAAGGAGGAGCCCGCGGCAGACTAGACGCAGCAGACACGCAGGCAGTGTGACCGAGACGCATGTGAACAGCGGTTGCAGTGCTGCGCTTGCGGAAGACGCAACGCAGCAGCACCCTGGGCCTCTAGTAAGGCCCGGGCCACACTGCCTGCTGCTGCGTTGCGTCTTCCGCAAGCGTTGCACTGCAGCCGCTGGTCGCATGCGTCTCGGTCACACTGCCTGCTTGTCTGCTCCGTCTGGTCTGCCGCGGGCTCCTCCTTCCAACTCTTGTTCTGCACGACTTTGCCCAAGAAATCACTATAAAATAATATATTAATTCGTCTCGCGTCGTTATAGCCTAGTACACGTGATTTATATTTTGTATTGACAGTGGGGGAAGCATGCTTGAGCGTAACATACAAACAATCTAATTACACGATCATATTACAATACACGCAAACCCGTTTAAATTGGTCTTGCTCACTACTTTCGGGGTAGGGGGAGGGATCGGGATGTGGAGTGTGCTTTCAAAGGCTATCTAATATACATTAATCGAGGATGAAACAATTCCTGAAGGCTAGGCGCTGAACGACCGTGAAAGGAACAGTTCAGAAAATTAAAAAACTGGCTGGTGTTCTGTACGTTCGTCTGGCCATTGTACCCGAAGGATGTTTTTTAGGTCCATGCTGTATCCAGCTTAGTTTTTTTTCTCTCTTTACAAGTGGGAAAAATCACCTGAACTTGCTGATACAAGTGGGAAGTTCTATGTAGGTTCATCGATCGCGGGGGTGTCATGGCCTGTGAGAGATACGGAAAAGTACTGCTCTGATACTTTCTTCATCAACATAATAAGCTATTTTCATTAGCTTGGCACCGTAATTAATGGCATATTCCCGCAAAGTCCAAAAATCCGAAATAAAACAAGCAACGTCATATTAAAGTTTTTAAAAATAAGTTGAGAATGACGAAATACTTTTCCATCGGCTATATACCCTTTAATGACAGCAGCCCATGATGAAAGTCGCGAATTTCCCACTACGTGTGTCAATATTTCACGAAGCATTGCTGAATCCAGCGGAAGGGATTATGTCCGTACAAATGCGCTTTAAATATGATAAACATGCCGGAATTGTTGTTACATCTTTTGATTGTCTGCTTCATGCTTGCAACAGACACGCATCCTCGGCAGTTAATCGAAATTCATGTATTTATGGCGATATGACTGTTTCTGACAGTCGTTTTCAGCTCTGGTTTGCCTTTTTCTGCATGCGTCTTGCGGAAAAATTTGGCAAGAGTCCGAATCTATATTTCCCGCATGCAAGCAGTACGTCTTCTGCATGCGTGAGACGCGCAGCTTCGGCATGCTGTGTGGCCGCTCTCATTGAATAACATGGGAACCGAAACGTAAAGACGCATGCGACCTGCGGAAGACGCAAAGCAGCAGCAGGCAGTGTGGCCCGGGCCTAAGTTCTGCCTGATAAGCTGTCCTTGATTAACTTTTTTAAAAGCTATGCTTCCCTTCGCTTCTCTTGTGGTGCTTTTTACTCATCATGTTTAGATTACCTTAATCTAAACTGTCAAGCTTGATGATGTGTTAATGTTTCATTTTACTTTCCTGCTTCATGCATGTTTTCTGCACCGCTTACGTCTATATTAAGCATTACGAATATGAGTTAGGTGGCTCACTAGGGCATTCGCAAATGATTGTTATTAGCGAACTTGAATGGAATTTAAAAACAAAACTACGTCAGATCATTCAAACAAATACGATGGTTGCTCATTGGGAAGAGAAACAATGGATAGTGTGTTCCTATCATTACCCTGTTGCTGCTTAAAATTTTCAGATTAACATGCATGGACAACAATGCAAGATACGTTACACATATTTGTTGTGTTCCGGGGTTCTGGCCTTTAGCCAGTACAGCATTTATGGTTTTAACAGTTTCATGTTCATGATTTCATAGTTCTTCTACTGATGTGTGATCAGGTAGACACCAGGAGCGAGGTGAAGGGGAATGAGGAGTTTATTTAAACAAAAGCAAAACGGGCACGAGGGCCAACAAAAAACTTGGCCCAAAGAGTTGCAAAAGACAAACTAAAAGAGCTTCACGGAGCTAATAACTAAGGATCAAAAACGACGAAAACAAAAAGCCACTGGAAACTCCAGGCAGATAATTCATAAACAGAAAAGAACAAAGATGCTGAGAATGAAAAGGCTATATACAAAATGACAAGAACTATGACTATGAAAAACAAACTAGGACAAGACTTGACGAACATGAGCTTGGGAACATGAACTTGCAAACAAGAACAAGAACTTGGGAACATGAACTTGGAACAAACTTGAGACACTGTCTGCCGCAATCTTCATCGTCTTGCCCGCCCGAACCAAGGTGCGGCGAGCAGACAGCCACACACGGCGACATAGTCGGATGAATGCCCCGGCCGAAGGCACCCCGGCTTCCTCCTCCTGGCTGGGGAAAAATGGAGGCTGGTAGCCCATGCAGCACTCGAAGGGGGAGAGGCCGGAGGCAGAGGCGGCGTGGGAGTTGACGGTGTACTCGACCGAGGGTAGCATGGATGACCAGGATTTAGGGTTGGTCGAGCACACACAGCGAAGAACCGTCTCCAGGGTTTGATTAGCCCGCTCAGTCTGTCCATTGGTCTGTGGGTGGTAACCGGAACTGAGGCTGAAGGAGGTGCCAAGGGATGTGCAGAATGCTTTCCAGAACTGGGAGGTGAATTGGGGACCACGATCTTTTGCAACCCTTTGGGCTAAGTTTTTTGTTGGCCCTCGTGCCTGTTTTGCTTTTGTTTAAATAAACTCCTCATTCCCCTTCACCTCGCTCCTGGTGTCTACCTGATCACACATCAGTAGATGAACTATGAAATCTTGAACATGAAACTGTTAAAACCATAAATGCTGTCCTGGCCAAAGGCCAGAACCCCGGAACACAACACATAATACACATATTACACATATTACATGTATTTTCAATATGTGATCTTAACTCAGTACATCATACCAATCAGGCTGTATTCCTTTCCCCCACAAAAAACGATAAAACCTAAGTGACAATAATAGTAGCCTAGTATTAAGCTGCTTGCACACTGGAGGCTCGTTTTGCACGCCAGATTGCGTTGATCGCTGTGTCTACATGTCCGAAAGTCTGACAGGGTTTTAATATATCTGAGTGTCAGTATAACTCCATTTCCTACTGTCGATTATTGTTTTTAATTTCTTCAAATTTACTAACTTTTTTTATTTTTTATTTTTATTTTTTTTATAAATTTGGCATCTCCAATCCCACCCGAATCTGGAATGCAGAATTGGTGAACTATGTACAAAGCTTGCTCGTATGCGACCCGTTGCTGCCAACTCAGGATAGTGAGGAAAGTTCACGGCTCTCCTCCGAAGCACGTGCATGTCAGCCACTGATTCTTATACACTCATTGGTTGAATCCTCGTAAGTTCAGAACGAGGGCGGAGGATACCCGGACATGATCAAACCCAGAGTCTTCCTGACGAGCGCCCGTCTGGCCAACAGGAGGCGCTGGAGCAACGAACAAAGCTATCATTATATCCCCAAATCCGGCAGTCCCTTCCCAATTTGGAACCCTGTAGCGCGATGGCCAATTGTGCGCTACTCTGAAAAAGCTGCCGACCCCTGCCGGTGGATACGCCGGGGCTCGAACCCGCGACGTGATAGTCACCTCTGCACTGCAGCGCAGTGCCTTAACCAAAAATGTACTAACTCTTTTAGATATTAAACGTGAATGTTTTGATAAGAGGGCTCAGTTCTTCAAGATAAGTACCGAGAATTTCAATCAATGTTTTGTTTAAGCTCTGCTCAATAAAGTGAGTTGACATTGGCGCGGGACAATGTACAATGCCTCCGTGTCCGACAGCCAAAAAAAAAAGAGGATGATTGGAAAAGATTGATTATGAAATAAAGAATAACAGAAATAAAGAATGTTAATAACAGAACATCCAATGAACACTGCGATTTATTTATTTGCGGGTCACCTTTTTTGGATGTTCCGTTCGTTGGCGATATATTTTTATTTTTTATTTCGTTATAAATCTGTTCTCATATCAATACTTTTTTTTTTGCTGGCTGCCGGACATGGAGTATTTTGCATTTTGCGTTGGATAGTCTTGATCGTGCATGCGATAATTTATTCACACTGTCAATGGTCATGGAAAAGATTTGCTCACTTACAAGCACTATTTTATCTCTTCTATGGAAAGAAAGCATGAATCTGTTCAATCCATCTGACTAATTTTCAAAAGAAAGACAACAGTCTTTATTCGGTCTATCTTCAACGGAAGAAAACCGACGAATAGGCAAAAAAACCAAGAAAAGTCGATAGCTATCAATTTACATTTTGTGAAGGTCGAACACAAACATGGCCAAGTTTGCACGTCTAATAATTCCTGGAATACTCAGAAAAATTTGATTTTTTATGACTTTCGGACACGGAGCTACAGTGGGGGAAATAAGTATTTGACCCCTCGTTGATTTTGCAGGTTTGCCCACTTACAAAGAATGCAACGATCTATAATTTTAATCATATGTACATTCTAACAGTGAGAGGCAGAATCACAAAGAAAATTCCAGAAAATCACATCATATGAATTTATAAAAATTGATAACCATCTGAGGAGGAAAAATAAGTATTTGACCCCCTACCAAACAGCAAGTATTCCAAGTCCCACAAGCCAGTTAGTCTTTCTTTAAGACACACCTTCAATCCCAACTAATTATTTACATCAAATACACCTGCCTCACCTCATTACCTGTATAAAAGACACCTGTCCACTCCCAAACAACCAGATTCCAACATCTCCACCATGGGCAAGACCAAAGAGCTGT
The DNA here is from genome assembly GCA_029721435.1 of Gymnothorax reevesii. NCBI lineage: Eukaryota > Metazoa > Chordata > Actinopteri > Anguilliformes > Muraenidae > Gymnothorax > Gymnothorax reevesii. The sequence continues at coordinate 20,512,901 of CM056574.1, read as the reverse complement.
CTAAGGACATCATGGACAAGATTGTTGACCTACACAAGGCTGGGATGGGCTACAAGAGAATCGGAAAGCAACTTTGAGAGAAAAGATCAACTGTCCATGCAGTTATCAGGAAGTGGAAGAAGTGCCACACTGCTGCCAACCTCCCGCGGTCTGGGCCTCCATGCAAGGTCTCGCCTCATGAGATGTCCCTGATCATTCGAACGGTGAGGAATCACAAGGGGGGAACTGGTTAATGAACTGAAGGCAGCTGGGACCACAGTTACAAAAGAAACAGTTGGTAACACACTACCCGGTCATGGATTGAAATCCTGCAGCGCACGCAAGGTCCCCCTGCTCAAGAAGGCACAAGTACAGGCCCGCCTGAAGTTCGCCATTGACCACCTGGATGACTCAGAAGAGGCCTGGATGAAGGTGATGTGGTCAGATGAGACCAAAATAGAATTTTTTGGGCTCAACTCAACTCGCCGTGTTTGGAGGGCAAAGAACACAACCCAAAGAACACCATCCCCACCGTCAAGCACAGTGGTGCTTTTCAGCCAAGGGGACGGCACAACTCCATTGCATTGAGGGGAGGATGGGTGGGGCCATATACCGTGGAATTCTGGACCAACAGCTCCTTCCCTCAGTGAGAGAGCTGAACATGGGTCGAGGATGGGTGTTTCAGCACGACAACAACCCTAAGCACACCGCCAAAGCAACAAAAGAGTGGCTGAAGATCATTAAAATCATAAACCGTTGCACTCTTTGTTAGTGGGGAAACCTGCAAAATCAGCAAGGGGTCAAATACTTATTTCCCCCACTGTATATTAAAACCCTGTCCGTCTATTGCATCTTTGCATTGACTTTGACTGTAATCAGTCGTGCAAAAAATTTGTTTCATGTCCTGTGTGCAAGCGGCTTTACTGAGCATAGAACGCAAACATTCTATATACAGCGACCTCCATAGTTATTGGCACCCCTGGTTAAGATGTGTTATTTAGTTTCTAATAAATTCAGTTTTTTTTCTAAAAAAAGAGGAAAATCCAGGCTTTAATTCAAGTGCATTTATTCAGTGGGAAAAAAATCCCACATTAAGAAATAATTCTTTTACATCAAATCATGTGTGCCACAATTATCAGCACCCCTGATGTTAATACTTTCTACAACCCCCTTTTGCCAACAAAACAGCTCCTAATCTTCTCCTATAATGTTTCACAACATGGGAGAATACAGAAAGAGGGATCTTCGACTATTCCTTTTTGCACAATCTCTCTAAATCATCCAGCAACCTGTGTCCTCTCCTCTGCACTCTCCTCTTCAGCTCACTCCACAGGTTTTCAATGGGGTTGAGGTCTGGGGACTGAGATGGCCATGGGAGGAGCTTTATTCTGTGTCTGGTGAACCATTTCTGTGTAGATTTGGCCACATGTTTGGGGTCATCATCTTGCAGAAAGACCCAGTGACGACCCATCTTCAGCTTTCAGACAGAGGCCACCAGATTTTGATTTAAAATGTCCTGGTATTTCAAAGTGTTCATGATGCCCTGCACCCTAACAAGGTTCCCAGGGCCTCTGGAAGAGAAACAGGCCCACAGCATCACCGATCCTCCCCCATACTTCACAGTGGGCATGAGGTGGTTTTCTGCATACTCATCTTTTGTGTTCCGCCAGACCCACTTAGAGTGTTTATCGCCAAAAAGCTGTATCTTGGTCTCATCTGACCAAAGAGCACGGTCCCAGTTGTCCCAGTCCCAGTACCGCTTAGCGAACTCAAGACATTTGCATTTATGATTGTGAGTGAGAAAAGGTTTTTTCCGTGCATGCCTCCCAAACAGCTTGTTGGCATGTAGATAGTGCCTGATGGTCGTTTTGTAGACTTTGTGACCCCAAGATGCTACCATTTGTTGCCATTCTATAACAGTGAGGTTTGGAGAACTTTTTATTTCTCTTACCATCTTCCTCACTGTGTGTGGTGGCAAAATAACCTTGCATCCTCAATCAGGCTTGTTTACCACTGTTCCAGTTGTTTTAAACTTCTTAATGATTCCTCTGACAGTAGATATGGGCAGGTGCAGGCGAGTGGCTATTTTCTTGTAGCCATTGCCTGACTTGTGAAGGTCGACACACATCTGCCTTACTTGAATGGTGTTTTCTTTTGTCTTTCCCATGTTGAAGAGTGGATAAGAGAAATGGCCTCTGTGTCATGTCATATTTATACCCCAGGGAAACAGGAAGTGATGATTTACTAATTAGATGTTCCTAGATACTCTGATCAACTTTGTAAACTACTGTAACAATGACAGAAATACTTCAATTACATTAAATTCCTCGGAATCGTTAGGGGGGCCAACAATTGTGGGACAGGTGATTTTATGAAAAATAATTATTTCTAAGTCAGGGATTTTTTCCCCCTTAAAATTCTCTTGAGTTGAAAGTTACATTTTTCTACAATTTTCAGTGTGAGAGTATGCTTCTGCAAAAAAAATTGAATTTATTTTAAGGCTTTTTACACATCTTAACCAGGGGTGCCAATAATTATTGAGGGCACTGTATTTACCCAAGCCTGCCAAAGCCCAGAAGATGATGTGCAGCTCACCAGGCCGAAACAGGAACTGCTTCTTGATGTCCTCACGCTCCATCCGCAACTTCATGGCCATGTCGTATAGCTGAAGATCAAGAGTCACGACCGTGATAGATTCTGGTCCCAAGGCATGAGTGGCGATAGCACGTGCTCTCATCAGACCTGTATAGAGAGTGTCATACTCTGTTGGAGGTAAGCATATCAGTGGAGGTACTAGGGCAATGTTTGTTTTCGGACCAGAAGGAGACAACAAAGAGTTGAAGGCCCCCCACCTGGACAAGAGGTGGGTTTGACTTCTACTTCACTTTCTTTGAAGTCCAAGCATCCAGTAATCCATGCCAGATCCTTCTCCTCGTTCAGCAATGTGCTAGACGTGCCAGAACTCAGTGCGCAAGCACACTTTTTGGCTGTTGGTACCAGTTTGTCACATGGTAAGATTTCACATGGAACTGTAGCCTCCAACGTTTCAGAGCATGACGAACGATCAATGTGAATTTGTATTGTTGAGGAACTGTCAGATGCATTCTGACAACAGCAATGGCAGTGCCATGGAGTGTATTCATTCCAGAAGGTGTGGATTCAAGAAAATCTATGTTGTCCAGGGCAAACCAAACAAACATATCATGGACCAACAAGGTGGACGATAAACTCCTCCCGTGGATTTAATCCGCTCAAGAACAGCTTTTGCGATGACAGTCTCCATTTCCATAACCATTTTTGTATGGGACAGTGAGGTGTAGTTGGACTAGCTTCTCTACAAGCGACTTTGATCTGGTGCTTTTGTGTACACCAAGAGCTAATCCGACATTGAGGGGAGTTTCAGTTCGGTGTTTGAAAGCGACATTTTCGTGTTTTGTTTCATAAGTAACCTGTCGATCAGTCTTGCATGCACACACGAAATGGTGCGCCAGCACAGATGCACTTTGATTCATTGATTTAGCCCTGCTGGTAGTTTTAACTTCATGAAAACCTTGGATAGCATCTTTGCAGATGAGTTGGAGCAAAGCCGGTGGTACATAATTTTCAAATATTCCTTGAAATTTCCACAGAGGTGCGTTTGCAATGCCTTTTCTAAGGATTTTACCAGCTTTCAGAAAGACTTTCACTTCTTCTCTTAGGTGTTTTGGGTCATTGGCTAGAGTACCAGCTAACAGGGCTTCCTTGGCCTTTGTAAAGAGCACTTGTTCTGGTTTTGTTTTGTCTGGAGGTCTGGTGAAGTGCACATCAGGGATATTGTCCAAAATAAGTTACTTTAGGTATGGTTTGTATCGCAGATAATATGGTAAAGTAAACCTGTTTGCTTCCAGCAAACAAACATAAGACTTTTCAATGTCGTTTATATTCCAAACAGATTCATGCTGTGAGTTGTTAATTTCGGTTTCCACCAGGTCGAGAATCTCTACATCATGAGAGATGTAGAACATCAGATCTAAGAAACATGTAGAAAAAAAAACTGTTTGAGGCACTCTTAAATAAAGTTTAAAAGCCTTTATTGAACTATGGCTACATGCCTACGCGTTTCGACTAAGTGTCTTCATCAGGGCATGCCAAACAGGCGCAGGTGAAGCAAATTAATCAGGTAGGGAGATAGAACTAGGTCACATGACAAAAACCACACCCCTCCAAACCCACACAAGATAAATACATACATTTTTAAAAGGTATCTATCCAACACAAAACAAATGCCATTTAAAATCACTTATTCTTAATCCACCATTTTTTACATCCCACAGTCCAAATTCTCTAATAAATACAAGGCAAAGTAACACATTATAACAATGGAGAAAAATCCACATCCTCATGGAGGCCTGGAAATTTAACAATCCACCAAGTTTCCCTTTGGAGAAGCCATTTAAGTCTGTCCCCGCCCCTTATATTGTTATTTATGACCTCTATTACCATTATTTTTACAGAGTTCAGATCTGTGTGGCCAGCTTCTCTGAAATGAACAGCCATGGGGTAGCTGAGATTATAAGTTAAGCGTTTTGACCCAGTGTCTTCATCAGAGCATGCCAAACATGTGCAGGTGAAGTAAATTAATCAGGTAGGGAGATAGAGCCAGGTCACATGACAAAAAACACACCCCTCCAAACCCACAGAGGATAAGTACAAACACATACTTTTTTAAAAAGTATCTATCCAAAGCAAAACAAGTTCCATTTAAAATCTCTTGTTATTAATCCACCATTTTTACATCCCACAGTCCAAATTCCCTAATACATACAAGGCAAAGTAACACTATAAAAAGTAACACATTATAAAAATGGAGAAAAATCTACATCCTCATTGAGCCCTGGAAATGTTGTGGCGTTCAATTTAACAATCCACCAAGTTTCCCTTTGGAGAAGCTGTTTAAGTCTGTCCCCGCCCCTTATATTCTTATTTACAACCTCTATTACCATTATTTTTACAGAGTTCAGATCCGTGTGGCCAGCTTCTCTGAAATGAACAGCCATGGGGTAGCTGAGATTTTGAGTCCTTATGGCATATTTGTGCTCTGCCAGTCTGTCACGTAATCTGCGTTTTGTGCGTCCAATATAGAAGCAGCCACATCCACATTCTAATCTGTGCACTACATGTGTGGTATTACAGTTCGCAAAGTGTTTACAGTAATACACCTTTTGACTGAATACATCCACAAATGCACTTTGGCAAGAAATATTATCACAGTGGTTGCATGAGCCACATCTGAACATACCCTTTGGCTTTGGGAAATGGGAAGGAGGTTTGGATGCTGGGAGGTAACTTCTCATCAACCAGTCCTTTAGTGTAGGTGCCATCCTAAAGGAAAATAGGGGGATCGCCATCAAGAATGCCCCAGTTTTTATTGATAATCCATTTGATCTTGTAAGACAATGAACTGTATTGCGTGGTGAAGAACATTTTTTCAGATTTTCCTTTACGATGAGTTTTCTTGAATAAGTCCTTCCTATTTAGTGCTTTTGCTTTACCCAGTGCTTTATCCAGATCTTTTTTCTTGCACCCCCTATGTTGAAATCAGGAATAAATGTCATCAGCCTGAACATCAAGGTCTACATCAGAGTCACAGATTCTGCGAATCCTGTGGAATTGGCCATAGGGAATATTTGTGATAAGGCTGTTGGGGTGAAAGCTGTCAGCATGCAGAATGGTATTCCTATCAGTAACCTTCCTGAAAATGGATGCATGCAGGCAAACTTGCTCATCCACTGTGATGTTAAGGTCCAGGAAGTGTATTTCCGACTGACTGTATTCAAGACTCAGCTTAATATTTGGATTTGAGGAGTTGAAGAACAGATGGAATTCAATGAGTTGTTCCAAAGGGCCTGAAAAAATAAAGAACAAATCATCGATATATCTCCCATACTACCTAATGAACTGTTTGAATGGGTTCAGATCACCAAAAATATATTGGTCTTCCCAAAGACCCATGAAAAGGCCCGCAAAATTAGGTGCATAAGCGGCCCCCATAGCTGTACCCTTCTTTTGACCGAAGAGTCGAACCTGAAACAAAAAGATGTTATTATTTCGTGTCCATTTTGCAAGATCAACAATGAATTAAGTCGGCGGTGTATCATCAGGTCTCTTTTGTAAGGCCCGCCTCAGGGCCTCCAGGCCTTCCTCATGTTCTATATTGGTGTAGAGTGCCTCAACATCCATTGTAACAAGATATGCCTTGTTGACATTTTGAATTACATCCAGTATAGAGAGCACATATGTGGTGTCCTGTATATAAGCTGGTAGTGCCATCGTGAGGGGTTTGATGTGAAAGTCAATATATTTTGATGCTGGTTCAGTGATTGATCCCATGCCACTAATAATAGGTCTCCCAGGTGGCTGCAAAATGTTCTTATGGACCTTTGGTAGCATATTGAAAACAGACAGGGTAGAGTCATTGGGCAGCAAAAAGTCATATTCCTTCTTTGTAATCCACTCATTGTATAGAGCATTTGTCCAAAATAACAGCAAGATCAGCTCTCACCTGATTTAATGGGTTGGTAGATAGAGGGGTATAGTATTGTGGATTGTTTAGCTGTTTCATGGCTTCTGCTATATATTTTGCTTTTCCCCAAACCACAACTGCACCGCCCTTATCTGCTGTTCTAATGACAAGGTCATCATTATCTTGCATTTAATTGCATGTCTTTCACCAGCAGTCAAGTTGGATTTAATTGCCCTGCTCCCCCCTTCAAACAGTCTCTCAACATCATGGGTTACTTTTTTGGTGAATGCAATCAAACATGAATTATTTACTGGAGGAAAAAAAGTAGCCAAAAGTTCTCTTTGGCTAGGTCACATGCTGCTCGCAATCTGTCCTTGAACTTGCTAACATAGTCTAACAGACTGATGTGCGGCTCTTCCTTTTGCCATTGTTCACTCAACAATAGCAAAGGTCCTCTCACTTCATGGCCAAACACTAGCTCAAATGGACTGAATCCAGTAGACTCCTGCACTGCTTCTCTAGCTGCAAACAACAGCAAATGAACACCTTCATCCCAGTCTTTCTCATGGTCATAACAATAAGTCCTCATCACTCTTGAGAGTGGAATGAAACCGCTCTAAGGCACCCTGACTTTCTGGATGATAGGCACTAGAAAGAATCTGCTTTGCACCTAGTTCATACGCAACCTGCTGAAACAATCCGGAAGTGAAATTGCTATCTTGATCTGACTGAATTTCCCTGGGAAGGCCAAACAACGTGAAGAACTTTATCAAAGCCTTCGAGATTGCAGTTGCCTTGATGTTGCGTAGAGGTATGGCTTCAGGGAATCTAGTAGATGCACACATGATTGTCAACAAGTACTGATTTCCAGATCTAGTCTTGGGTAATGGACTAACACAATCAACAAAAACCTGAGAGAAGGGCTCCCCAAATGCTTGGATAGGCTGAAATGGAGCTACAGGTGGGTCTAACTGGTGTTTTCCAACTACCTGACAAGTGTGACAGGTTTTGCAAAAGTTGGAAACGTCTTTCCGAAGCCCAGGCAAGAAAAAGTGTTTCATGATCTTATCAACAGTCTTGTTAACACCAAGATGACCTCCTAAAGGTAAACTATGAGCCATTGTTAAGATCTCATTCCTGTAGACCTTCGGAACAACAATTTGCTTGACTACTGCCTAATCTGCATTGGCAGGGATATCAGGAGGGCGCCACTTCCGCAGCAACACACCATCCTTGAGATAATACCCAACTGGTACTGCGTCTATTTCTTTATCAGGAAGGGCTCTCCTCTTTAGTACACAAATTTCAGAATCATTAGTTTGCTCCTCAATCAACCGCTTTCTGGACAGAGACAAGTCTCCAGACACATCAGAATCACCAGACCCATCCGGCTTAGCTGAATAGAGAACTGATAAAAGTATCTGATAAGTCCTCAAACGGAGAAACCATAGTAGGCTGAACAGAGTCATAAGGCGAACCACCTGAGTCATGACTATTCAATGTGCTGGACGGCACCACATCATCTACTTCTTGAGCCTTCTTGGCCATAGCACGAGTCACTGCGCAAGAAGGATACAGAGATGGGTCTTCATCGCCATCTTCAGTGCTCGGCTGTGAAGTAAGATGTACAGGGGGAACTACTTTGCCCCCAGCCAGGTCATTGCCTAGCAACAGAGAAACACCTTTGATAGGTAGACTTGACATCAGTCCCACCTTTACCTGTCCTGTAACTAATTCTGACTTCAAGAATATTGAGCGCAGGGGTACAGATACAGTCCTCCCTTCAATACCTTGTACAAGTATGAAATCCCCAGGAGCGGTCTCAACACGTAACTCCAAGGAGTCCATCAACAAAAGTGACTGAGAAGCTCTGGTATCCCTTAGGATATATATGGGTACAGGAGTAGTATGCTCATTCAGAGCCACAAATCCCTCTGACACAAATGGAAGAAATTCCTCCCTCACAAAGTCAGCAGTATCAGGCTTTTTAGCCCCACAAGAAGCAGGCAATTTAGCAGATCGACTATCTACTACAGGGGTTTCTAACCTTGTTTTCACAAAGGGTCGTACGTCAGAAATAGGTGTATTCAAAAGGGTGGAGTTGTTACCATCTGATATTTTTTTCAGCATTCACTTTTGATTTTTCTCGGGTTTTGGTGAATACATCTGAATAAATCTAGTGCCAATTTGTTCCTTATTTTCTTGGCTTTCATTTGATACCCCCCATTCACTATCTGAGGTAAGAGCTGCAGAGCTAGGGCGCATAAACTAAACGGAAGTCAGGGGTTTAGCGGAGGCAGTGGAGGGGGTAATAACACAATGTATTGCAGACAGCTTGAAACCTAGGTTTGGTTCATGGATTAGCCCCTAGGTGTCTCTGGTGACAGGAAATGATCCTGTAGAAACAAAAGAAAGCCATTTTTAATCAAGGTCAAACCATGTGCTTTGGCCTGGAAGAGCATGCTGGATGATATAAGCCCAATTTAAGTTGTACTTCAGTGTATCATTTGACGAATTAACTCCTCAACATCAGGTAAATGAGATGAAGAGATTGAAAAAGCAAATAAGTCAAAAGTCAAGTCTAAATCAATGGCCAGGTTCATCAGAGGAGTGCATTGAGTGGATGGACCATGTGGTTGGCCAAAGTTCTGAGTCTCCAGCCTCTGGTTCTGATGGATGTATGCATCCCAGCTGTAACAACTTTTCTGAAAGGTCAACTCGCCCAACCAAAAATGTTCTGCACACAAGCTTGGAGTGCTGGTACTGACAATTTTCCTAGTATCCTTTCAGGTTCAAGATGTCTGAGAAAAAATTTTTACTGTGACAGGTGTGGAAAGACATTTGATAGGGCAGACCATTTTTGAGTCACTCAGTGACTACTTCTTATTCCACGTGACTTCCGAGGTTGTGGTCACCCTTTCAGAGGATCTTACTTGTGATGGTCGTCACTATTACTAATGAACAAGCAGAGTGGGGAAAGCTGAGAGCCATGAGTTGCATTTCATGTTGACATTGACCCCTTTCTGATCCTAAATGTATCTCAGCTTTTAACTTTCTCAGCTTTCCACACTCTGCTTGTTCATCAGTTAGCTCATTGTCTAATTTGTTCCCCTACCCCCTTTCACTCCACACTGCTCTCCCTAGTCAGCTTTGAGTTTGAGCTTGATTGAGTTTGATCAGTGACTTGATTTGACTTGAACATGATGACTTAGTCACAACTCTGTCTCAGGGACACTGATCTGACCTGGCAACATACTAAACTGAGTCTACTAAGGGTTATTAGAGACCTTAAATGTCCCATTGATTGATTTAGCAATTTCCAGCTGTGAAAAGGGTTGAAATTTTTGTTGATTTTCAATGCTTAGGGCATGGACCTTCAAGTAAGCAATTTGGAAATTTGATGGTTTTATGTTGAAGAGGAATCTTTCTTCTTCCTTTTGCAAAAAACCAGACAGAGTGATGTTCAGTATTAAGTGAGCTATGACCTCTTATTATCTTACACCCTATTTTGAGAAAACGAACATAACGTTTTCAAATTCTAATGCATTTTCCTATTAAGCTGAAGTGTTTGGTCCCTCATAACTCTGGTTCTAAACCGCTTATTGGTGTTTTGATTGTATTTCCTGAAAGAACTTTTGCATTCTAATAAAATATCAAAAAATCTAAAATTAGTCATTTTTGACCATGTAACGCAAATTAGCACCTATTTGTGACATACGACCAAAGGCATTTGGTTTGGTATCCTTTTCTTTTTCTTTCTTAGCTTTAAGGAACCAACAATTAGTTGTAACATGACCAGATTTCTTGCAATAACTTCAAACTAGACCACTTTTGTCACTGTCAGCTTTCACACTTTGATCAGGCCTGTTACTGGATTTCTGAGCACCATCACCAGATTTGTCTTTGTCTTTGGGTGAGGAATCTTGGGTATGACCGTAACCCTTTTTTCTGACATTGGAACCATCTATTGTTACTGCTTGACTTAAATTTGGACTTATGTGTGAGAACATATTCATCTGCAAATTTGGCAGCTGACTGCAAATTCAGTGCTTGCTTCTCATTAAGGTAGGTCTTAATATCATCCTTAACACAGTTTCTTGAATTCTTCAACTAACACCATCTCTTTTAGTGAGTTGAAATCATCCTTGACCTCCATAGAAGTACACCAGTGCTCAAAGCAAACCTTTATCTCATTATCAAATCCCACATAAGTCTGATTTTCAGATTTCTTTAGACCTCTGAATTTCTGTCGGTAAGCCTCTGAAACCAACTCATAAGCTCTCAAAATAACCTTTTTGACAACCTCATAATCAGAGGAATCATCTGCTGACAAAGCTGAATAGGCTTGTTGAGCTTTACCCTTGAGGACAGTTTGCAACATCAGAGGCCAGTGTTCCTTTGGCCACTGGCAACTCTTTGCTACCTTTTCAAAACACTGGAAATAGTTGTCAACATCCTTTTCCAAAAATGGAGGCACCAGTTTTACCTCCTGGCTAGCCAGAAATTTATTTTTAGTTTCAGTTTTAATTTTTAGTTGCTCCATTTGGAGTCTATCTTCTCTATCCAACTTCTCTAATTCAAAATCTCTCTCTGTCTCTCTCTTTCTGCTCTTTCCTCTTTCTCTCTCTCAAATTTTCTTTGTATTTCTTTTTCCTCCCTCTCAAATTCTCTTTGTTTTTTTTTATCTTGCTAATTTTTCTAACTCAAATCCTCTTTGTTTTTCTTTTTCCTCCCTTTCAATCTCTAGCATTTTTAATTTGAGTTCCATTTCTATATTTGGATTTTCCACTGGAAACTGTTCCAGATCTCCGGGTGAAAACACATTTTCATCAATGTAATATTCAACAATCTCTCTAGCCAGTCTTGCTTTTCGCATGGCTGGTTTTACCTCTGTCAGCTCTAAATGTCTGCATATTTCTAGTAGTTTTGTCTTTTTAAAAGACTTCAAAACCTCTACGGTTGGTGATGCCAAGAAATCATCCATTGCTGTCTATCTGTCTATATATATATATATATATATATATATATATATATATATATATGTGTTTGTGTGTGTGTGTATATATATATATATATATGTATATATATATATATATATATATTTTTATATATATATATATATATATATATAGGAAAATTCACAAAAACAATTTCACTATTTGAAATGCTAGATTTTTAAAAAATGACTCACACAATGGTCTATCCCGGACGAGCCCTCAATTTGTTATGGCCCCAATTTGTTATGAAATTAACGACAGCAAAGGATGACAGACAAAAACTTTAAAACTAAAACACATTTAATTAAACAAAGGCAACTAACAACAAACTACTCTACTCTACAGACCAAGATTGATTATGTACAAAAACAGAAATATTTACAGTCCCTTTGGTGGGTTGCTTGGTGATGTCCTGGGTGAGGAAAATGTTCTAACACAGGCAAAAATCCACTAAAAGCTTCACCGGTCTTGAACAGAATGACAGGTCTGGTCACATGTATCCTTCTCCTTGCAATTTCTCCTACTACTTTACTGTCTCAATTTTACTCCTTATATACTCTTTTGCAGACCCCTCCCACCTTTTAGGCTTTTTTAAATTTTTCTCTGGGACTTGTCCCAGACATGCCTAAAACATATCTCCAATCTGGGCATAACAAAAAAAAGATAAATACTGCCATCTAGTGCCCTCTATTCACATTACATATATCTTACCTGCATGCCTTTTGCATTTGTGTGTACGGTGTAGGCAGGAATATGGTGTAGACAGGATTTTGTGATCGACCACAGCAGGGGTACGAATAAGTCGTAGATCATACCTAAATTAAAAGAAAAATTCGGAAAAAGGAAAAATTGGGGCTCTAGGCTACTCTCAGTAGGAGAGTATTAGTAAGTCCTATTGTTTCATTAGAGAGGGCTGGAACATTCAAGGCTAAGTCCCTTGTCAAGGAGAATATAGAAAGTCCTGTTATACCATTTGAGAGGTCTGGATAACGGGCAATTAGAAGTCCTGCCATACCATTTGAGAGGTCTGGGAGTCAGGCTATTCTCACTCAAAAGGAGAATAAAGAAGACCTGCTGTCTCATTTGAGAGGTCCGGGTGGCAGGCCATACTTAAAAGAAGAATATAGATTTAGAAGTCCCACTTGTACCATTTGAGAGGGCTGGACAAGGAGGGCAATTCTCAAATAGAGGATTCCCAAGACCTTTAATTAAAGCACAAGCATTAGGCTTGTACAAGCCCTGTTAAGAATACAGGCAGCCTTCTTTAGGAAGGCTTGCGTGCAGTTTATCTGGCCGCCCCTATAAACTTCACGATTTCAGATGCGTTACATAACATCTCTTCGCCCTAATCAAGCGGGGAGGTGAAACGGATCAGTGCGTGAATAAGGTAGGGAACGACAACTACAGATAATCGGCCGCATAGGCTTAGGATAGGGAAATAGGAATAATAGGACATGTAATAATAGGAATAATGGTGTAAAGATATAGGTTTGGTTAGGAACAAATAGGAGTCAAAGGTACGGTTTCAGTATTTAGGGTGATAGGGATTTAAAATTTGTCTCCCTGCTTTGGTCATCACATCTATTGCTGATTGTAATAATATTCCTGTAAATATTTGGAGAGATTGAAGTTTTTATCTTTGGGTCGATACATGCACAAGACTCTAAGAAAATATTTCCTTGGAGGGGAAGTTTTTGGTCTCTGTTGGGATGTCTCTGGCCGATCCTCAGTTTTTCCAACCTGTTTTTTGGTGAGCTGTGACCCATCGAAGCAGGTCATAAGAAAATTTGAACCTTGGAGCTTTTCCAGTGTGAATGAATGTGAGAGCGGAAAGTGCACTGAGATGTGTGTGTGTGTGTGAGTGTGTGTGTGTGTGTGTGTGTGTGTTCTGAGCTCAGACTGCGTGTGCGGAAATCAATGTGAATGAACCTAACTCTGAGTGTCAGTAAATAACGGCATGGCTGGCATATTTGTTAGCCTGTCTTTGTTAGATTGAATACTGTTGTAATGTCATTCCATGAAGTGCCTTTTGTAGATGTCTACAATAATATTAGCATTAATCAAGTGACTAACAATTTGTTTAAGAATAATCTAAGGTGCCAGTTGATTAGCTTATGTTTATAGTATTTTATGGAATTTTTATTGTAATTGCGGGATTGTTTAAAAAAAAAAGTAAATGAAAAAAGGAACTATAGAGATATCAATGATTGGAAAAGTAGATAGATATAAACATTTTCTAAGAGAACACTGGTTTAGGAGTGCGTAATAAAATACAATCTGTTGACAGTGAGGCATTTCCCAAGGGGGGAGAAAAGAACAAGTGAAACTGACTAGAGAGAGCTGGTAAAGTGTTGAAGTGTCTGAGGTTTGATGATGAGGGAATCCTGTTATGATTCTGCATGTTTGGAGTATTATTTCTGCTTTGCCTGACTATGCTTTGTATTGTGTGATGTGATTTGGTTGCCTGGTTACGTTCATGTTCTGTCTTAGTTTAGTTTTGCCATGTTCTTGTGATTGCCTGGTTTTCATTCCAGTCCATGTCTTTGTTTTTGCCCATGCATTGAATATGGTGATTTAAGTGAATGTTTTACATGGTTTCTCTGAGAGGCAAGAATGATGATTTTGTTGGTAAGAACTTTAGCTGGTTATTGTCATCAGAGTGGATTTGGCAGTTGGTAAGCAGGTCATGTAAGTGCGAGATGACAGATAGAGGTATTAAATCTGCATTGTGCAACATGGAGATGGTTGGTTAAAGTAAGTGGAATTAATTTAGGTGGCAAAAAGAGCAAGAGGTTAGCCTTTTTAATGGATGTGGAATTGTAAAGGGAAAAACTTGATTTGAAAATTGTGTGTTCATTATTATTGTTAATTGTATGTCTTTGTCATTGGAGTAGTGGACTGGAAAATGAATTAAAAGGGGACACTAAGGTGATCTTGATATAAAAACTTTGGTTTAAAGTAATAAAATTTGCTTGGGTGTAATAACATTGTTCCTATTTATTAATTAAACAAACATATGCTCCCCTTGAATGGTCAGCTGGCACAGAATTGAAAGATGTAGAAGAAACAGTTACTGAATGTTCACTGTTCAGTGGCGTATTATTGTTCCCAATTTGTGTTAAACAGCATATATGTGTTCCTAATTTTATGGACAGTAGTATTTTTCTGATAACAGCTAATGAGTGGAATTTAAAGGTGGGAGGTAAGGAATATTAACTGTCTACTGTTAGAATACTAGGCTACATGATTAATAAGGACAATTTGAAGAAATATTTTTATGGAAAGACAATAATGATATAAGTAGAAAGAATAAGTGACAAAACAATAGAAAATTTTAAAGCAAAACAGAGAAGGTATATATGTCATGAATAAAATATCATTGCTGATTAAACATTCAGACTGCTGAAAAAAAAAAAACTGCTGCACTTTTCCAAGATGGCGGAGTAGGCGAACGTACGCAACTTTGCTCCCTAACTCCCTGAATTGTTTGCAAAACTTTTGCTAACTTCAGTCTGACAAGTTAACTGAAAACTAGTAGTTATTAAGTTTACTAATTAGTATTTGCCAAGTATATTTGAATTTATTGGTAATATGGCTGGTGAACAACGTGGACGCGCTGGGCGACGAGGCAAGTTAGCCAACTTTGACCGTGACCCGGCCGAGGAGCACACCGAGGACGCTGTCGTCGAGCCCGAGTCTGAACTTACGGTGGCTACAATTGAAGCCCTGCTTAAAAGACACTTTAGGTTGGCTGAGCAGAATTTCAATGTGAAATTCGATGCTTACCAGAAAAGCACCAACGAGAGATTTGATAGCCTTGATTCTCAGCTAAGATCTATGGAAGAAAGTCTGAACCAACATGACCAGGACATTGAAGATCAGAAGAAATCCGTCATTGTACTTCAGACGCGCACTGAGGCAGTGGAGACTAAAGCTACCGAACTTGCTAAGGCACTGGCCAAAACCGAATCCAGTTTGGCCGAGATGGAGGACCGAGCCAGAAGGGAAAACCTTCGGGCAATAAATCTTAAAGAGGGAGAAGAAGGCGATAATGCTGTGGCTTACCTGACGGTTAACATTCCCAAATGGTTCCCAAAACTTTTCGAGAATCCTCCAGAGCTTATGCGCGCACATCGTATAGGACGCCAGAGACATTCGTCAGCTAATCCCAGAGCCTTGATTTTCAGATGTGTCCGTTTTACAGACCGGGACCAGATTCTTAAAGAATCACGGAACGCTCCCCCAAAGGTTGCGGGTCAAAAGATCCGCTTTACCGCGGATTACAGCGATTTTACTTCCAAACGCAGGCGACAATGTTTCCCTATAGTGGAACGGGCCCGCAGGTTGGGAATGGGCGCTTTCCTTCTCTATCCGGCTACCATCAAGCTTATCCACAATTCTGAACAGAAGTTATTCAGCGACCTGTCCAAGGCAGAGAAGTTTGTTGCTTCATTAGAAAAGACTCCCGAGTGAGCCTGATATGTGGTAAGGAGTTCTGATTTAGCTCTTCATAATGATGGATGTCTTCTTATTTTGTCATTGTTTACGTCAGACCCAGATTGCCTGCTAAGCCTGGCTCCAAACTCGGAATTACTATGTATGTTCGCTGGACTAATATGTGGCAAAATCGTGCTTTGTTTACTTGATATTCAAAAAGTGGTCTATTTCTATGTATCTAGGCTACGGGGCATGTTCGCTTGAATACTATGGTTGCTACTCTATTTCATTACTATTATTATTATGATGATGATTATTATTACTACTACTATTACTAGTCTGCAATACTTGAACTATTTCTTATAATCAGTATTGTCCCTGGTGATAGTATCTGTTTTCTTTATTATTATAACTAATATTATTACTATTATTATTTGGCAATTATTATTGTTACTACCATTATTATTCAACTTTTTGTTATTATTGTTGGCATTATTAACAGTGTATTCTGATCTTGGCGTTAAGTTGTCTAATAGAAGTCTAACCCTATTTAGTCTCAATTTACCTCTGGTTTGATTGTGTACTATTTGATCACTGTTATGTTTATCTGAATGTGGGAACTTAAATGCTATGTAACCATAGCCGTAATCCCGATATTATTTTGCTTTTATTTCTACTTTGATATGGAAAAGGGTAACAGACTTCCCTCCTAGGGTAAGAGAAGCACTGCTACCCTTTAAAGTAGGCTAAATAGAGGTTAGTTTTTGGAATGAGAGGGGGTAATGGGGTTATCCTGCAATGGTCCAAATTACATTGGGCTCTTTTTGTGCCTCATTTGGGGGGGCACGCAGGGGGTGGGTAGGGCTTGTTGTTTTGTGTTGTTTTGTGTTTCTTTTACACTACTGTGGGGAATGGTCAGATTGTCATCTTTTCAAAATAATTGATGGTGCCTGATGACGTTGGAAATAGCAGCACCAATAAGAATTTAACATGGGTTTCATGGAACGTGAAGGGTCTTGGGATT
The DNA here is from genome assembly GCA_029721435.1 of Gymnothorax reevesii. Classification (NCBI taxonomy): domain Eukaryota; kingdom Metazoa; phylum Chordata; class Actinopteri; order Anguilliformes; family Muraenidae; genus Gymnothorax; species Gymnothorax reevesii. The sequence goes on along the minus strand of CM056574.1, from coordinate 20,495,962 downwards.
GCCTCTAAAAGAGGCCAAGTTTTCTCTCATCTCAAATCATTGAAAGCAGATGTTATTTTTCTTCAAGAGACCCACCTCAGTGCCAGTGATCAGTGTAGGTTGAGGACAAATTGGATTTCGCAGGTATATCAAGCACCTTTTACTCGAAGAGCGAGGGGTGTCGCTATTTTATTTCGCAAAAATATTCCATTTTGTCTTGAATCTATGGTGGTGGACCCATATGGTAGATACCTAATGATCACAGGTCATATAAATTGCTTTCCAATAACAATGATTAACATTTATGGTCCAAATGCGGTTGATTGTGTTTTTTTTCGTAAAATTTTTGATTTGATACCAGCTCTGAATCCCAATGTTATCATTGCAGGTGATTTCAATTGTTACCTAGACCCATTATTAGATAGACTCTCAACAAAAAAGCCTTCTACATTATCTGCTGTACAAACTTTGAACGATTTGATTAAAACTAGGAATATGATTGATATCTGGCGCTTCCAACATCCTACAGACAGAGATTTCTCTTTCTACTCTCCCGTTCATAATTCTTATACTAGAATTGATTATTTTTTGGTATCTTCTGAACTGATTTCTAATATTACTAATTCGAAGTATCATAATATTATAATATCAGATCATAGTCCGGTCTCACTCCAATTCCAAAATATTCTGTCCAAACCAAATTACAGTTGGCGTTTCAATCCTCTTCTCCTTGAAGACCATACTTTTATTGAATATATGAATCTGCGAATTGATGAATTCTTTGTTTATAATGATAATGGAGAGGTCTCCGATTCCACTCTTTGGGAGGCCTTTAAAGCTGTGATGCGAGGACATATCATTTCATTCGAATCATTTAAAAAAAAGAAATTAAATCGGCGTGTTTCAGATATTGAGAAAACCCTTCCGGTTTTGGAAGAGACTTATAGATCATCTCTTTTACAATCAGATTATAATAAGATTCTTGAATTAAAACATGAATATAACACCATTACTAGTAATAGCGTTAATAACTTGCTCTTAAAACTAAAACACAAACATTTTGAAATTGGGGATAAGCCTGAGAAATTATTAGCAAGTCAACTGCGAGGACAACAAGCTAATCGAGCCATTCATAGGCTTAAATCCAAATTTGGTAAAATAGTCACCAATCCAGGAGAGATTAATACTTGTTTCAGGGATTTCTATAAAGACCTGTATTCGAAGAAAATTAAGACCACAGAGGCAGAATTTTCTGAATTTTTTGCAAATCTTAATATCCCTCAACTAGATAGTGACTCTAGAAATGACATGGATGCACCAATTTCTGAGTCAGACATTTTTAAGGCTATCCATGCTTTTCCTGCTGGCAAAACAGCTGGCCCTGATGGCTTTAGCTGTGAATTTTATAAAGCTTTTCACAAGAAATTAATTCTCTTCATGCTTAGAATGATGAATGATGCCTTAGAGAGAAAGAAGCTCCCCAACTCACTTTATGAGGCAAATATCTGCTTGCTTCTTAAAAAAGGTAAAGAAGAGACTGATCCTGCAAGCTATAGACCCATAGCACTTCTTAACTGTGATCATAAGGTAATCACTAAGATTCTGGCCACAAGATTGGGCAATCACATTGCAAAAATAATTCACCCGGATCAAACTGGTTTTATTTCAGGCAGATTCTCTTTCAGTAATGTTCGATTGCTTCTCAACACATTATATTCTGCATTTGACAAGGACACTCAAGCTGTTATTTTATCGCTTGATGCCCAAAAAGCTTTTGATCAGATTGAATGGGCCTATATGTTTACAACATTGGAAAAATTTGGGTTTGGGACAAAATTTAAAGAATGGATTAAACTTATTTACCTAAATCCAGTGTCCTCTATTCTTTCCAATGCAGATAGGTCTCAACCTTTTGATTTACAACGGGGTGTTAGACAAGGAGATCCTCTTTCTCCCCTTCTTTTTAATATCGCTTTAGAACCTCTTGCGATAGGAATTAGGGGCCACCCGCATATTTATGGTATAAAATTTGGTGACTCTGAAACCCTTATAAATCTTTATGCTGATGACCTTTTGATTTCTGTATCCAAGCCAGAAACATCAATTCCTCATCTCTTAACATACATTAAATCATTCAGTAGATTGTCAGGTTACACCATTAATTGGGATAAAAGTGAACTTATGCCTCTGAATGATGACTTGAATCCAGTATTTTTGAAGTCTCTTCCATTTAAACTAACTACGACCCATCTTACTTATTTAGGTCTTAGGATTTTCAGAGATCCCAAACTTCTAAAATCAAATTTTATTGATATGTTAGATAACTTAAAAGCTATTACTAGGAAATGGAATTTACTTCCACTCTCTATGATTGGGCGCATAAATGCAATAAAAATGGTTGTACTTCCAAGATTTCTGTACCTCTTCCAAAATATTCCAATTTTTTTACCTGTGTCTTTTTTCAAACAATTAGACTCAATCCTCCTTTCATTTGTTTGGGCAAATAAATCCTCGCGCATTTCCAAAGTTCATTTACAGAAAGACGTGAGGGAGGGAGGCCTTGGACTCCCGGTATTTAGACATTATTACTGGGCCGCAAATATGAGGGCTCTATGCTTTTGGCGAACAGCCACACCCAGTAATGACTGGTCCATATCTGTCCCTCTTTGGGCAAAGATTGAAGCCAAAATTTTGAAGACCTTTCCTTCAGTGTTGCTTTTTGGCAAAGTAAAGATTTCCAAGGTTATCGGTCACAACTTTATAATTCAGGACTCACTGAAAATTCTCAACCAAATTAAGCAATATCTTAGCCTTTCAGAGGTTTCTCTACACTTACCGATAACCTCTAACTATTTGTTTAAACCAGCATTATCTGATGGAGTGTTTTTGGATTGGAGAGAGAAGGGACTATGCTGTATTGGCGATTTTTATTTAGATAATAAATTTGCTTCATTTTTTCAACTTCAAACTAAATATAATCTTCCCCAATCACATTTTTTCCGCTATCTTCAGGCTAGACAGTTTATACGAGAGTGCGTCCCGCTCTTTATGACCAAACCCAAGAGTCATCCTTTCTATGACCTTCTACTTAATGTGCCAAATTCTAAAAACCTTGTATCTAAATTTGTCGATACTCTTTCAGTTTCAGTTGATACCAGTCATCTTAGGGAGGTCTGGGCAACAGAGCTAGGTGTTTCAATATCTAATGAACTCTGGGAGGAATGTCTGGCTGCAATACAAAGCTGTTCTATTAATTCAAGATATAGATTAATTCAATTCAAAGTCCTACATAGACTACATTATTCTAAAGTTAAACTGCATAAGATGTATCCAATAATATCTCCTATGTGCAATAGGTGCTGTACGGCTGTTGGTTCACTCTCTCATCTTTTCTGGCATTGCCCAAAGCTAGAGAGTTTTTGGAGTGATATATTTAATTGGTTTTCCAGACAGCTGGAAAGGAACATTCCCCCAGATTGTATGCTGGCAGTGTTTGGATGCTCCGATAACTTAGCAGCCATCCCTTCCCATCAGAGGCAAATTCTCAAAGCAGGCATGGTTGCAGCAAAAAAGTTAATTTTATTAAACTGGAAGTCCCCTCTGCCCCCATGTTTTAATAGATGGCTAAATGAGATGCTGTTCATTGCTAAAATGGAGCAGATTGGTTCTAGCGAGGGAAAATCTCAAGAGGCCTTTTTTCGAACATGGAAGCCTTTCCTGTGTCTGTTAAGGAAAGAATAGAGGTTCTCCCCTTTTTTTCTTTTCTTTTCTTTTTGCGGTTTGTCCATTTTGTGCTGCTAAAATAGAATTAAAAAAAAAATAAAAAAATAATAAAAAAAAATGCAATGATGGTCTAAACTAGACCGGCTGGAAATTCCCCATTTAAAGAACTGCTATACAATGTTTTTGTCCCTGTTGAATGTTTGTCATATTATGTCTGCAGGCTTATGTAGCAAATATGTTAGCTTTTTTTTTTTTTTTTTTGTCTTTATTGTTAATGTCTGACATGGCGTGTGTATCTGTGTTGATGTATTACTGTATGGCAACATTTTGCAGGCCTGTGTAAATGTTGAAAAACTTTGAAAATAAAATATTAAAAAAAAAAAAAAAAAAAAAAAAAACATTCAGACTGCTGATGGAAAATTAACTGTTAGTCCTTTTATTGAATAAGTACCACTGTGGTGTACTGAGTTAAAAATGGAAAAGTACTTTGGAAATGTAATTGTTAACACATTTGGGAGCAAAGTGGGAAACCTCAAAAGGTTTCAAGGTCTTATGCTTGAAGGAAAAGCGGGAATAGGGGACCAAATTCTAAATACCGTCAGATAAAGACCAGTGTAAAGACGAATAGTTAATTATATCATGTTGCTCCAGTTGTTATAGCAATATGATGGGCGGAGGTACGAAAGGCACTTTGAGTGCAGAGGAATAAGCGGAATATTTTTGATCGATCGTCATGCTGTTTTGGAATATAAGTGGATATTAAAGATAACATTTTTTGTGTATATATTGTGTACTGAGTATGAGCAGAACACTGAAGTGAAGCTATTTGCAGTGAGAACAGAATACCCGGATAGTAGGATACTGGAGTAATCTTTTACTGTATGTAATATAGATTGAGCAATTCGCATTTATAAATATTGGTTTAATAAATCTTTCAAAGTAGTATTGTAGGTGTGAGCTTTAATAATTTGCATTTATAAACACTGATGCAATAAACTTATAGTAACAATTTTGTACACATTACTAAGTGATGAAAGATTGGAAACATTTTTGAGGAAAAACAAATTTTGAGTGGGTCTAAGCAATATTATTTCATGTGGAATTCTCTTCATTTGTTTAACAAGAATAAGTTTTGCCCAGTAAAGGAGTCATGTGAAGGATCAATTTTATAATGACTGATGCATTGTGATTTAAAAATGATTGAAAGCTTTTCTGACCAAAGAAATACATTGAATGAGTAATGAAAGATTTTTTCTCGGTTTGTGGACAGGATCCAAGTGCTACAATTCAAGGAAAGTAATTGACTAATAAACTTTCTCTGATTTCTTTATTTTTATAGGAAAGGATCCAAGTGAGTGGGAAGGCAGCAAAATAATGTTGATGGAGTCTTTGTGCATCTACTCTCATTCTATTGAAACTTTTCCACAGAGTGCAGACTGCAGAAGATGAGAATAACCTTGAGTGAAAATGATAAGCTGGCCGGCTGGGGAATCAACTGGGGATTTTCAACTTAAAAGTTTACCTACTGAAAAAGATTTGGGGAAAAGCCAATTTGAAGTATTAACACAAAACTAAATTCAAAAGGTGGTACCACAACATAATTGAAAAAGTCGACTAATAACGTGATCGCATGTTATTTTTCTTCCTGTTCTAAATTTATTTTTGATTAAGTGGACAAAATCTCTTCTCCGACTATAGTAGTGAGAGAGACGGGAACTGTGACAGTAACGGGGACAGCAACTTGTGTGACTGTGACAACTTGAGTCTTGAGTGTTCAAATAACAGAAACGGACTGAGCTGACCAAATTTGGAATGATTATTTACCTTTACGTGCTGGGATCCCTATGAAAATACTGTATCACGATTGGGTATTTATCTATGTTTTTGAATTTAAAAAAAAAGAAGAAGAAGAAAAAATAATAAAAATTTGCATATATTAACACAGTCTACTAAAGCAACTCCACCCGGTTCTGCTGATGATGTGGTGAGTTGTCACAAGCTGGGGCTAATTAGCCCTGACTGTGCATCTCCTCCATGCTTTTAGCGAAACCCTAGACTGAGGTGGGTTGCTCAATCATAATTCATTGAAAAACTCTTTGAAAAGATATTGTTGTCTCTGTTCCATTTTTGACCCAGAATATAATAAAGCACAAAAATTATGAGAGCACTGCTCAAAATTATTGATTTAAAATTGACAGGGGCTCAGATATGAGGATGAGCAATGTGGTAATTATGAATGTTTAAATTATATTAATTTCTGTGGTCAAGAAGGCATTGTATTCTGAATAATTAAGGTGAAATTAATGATTTTGTAAAGCACATCCAGAGCGAGGGGATAAAAATACACAAATCAAATTCCTCGAATTAGGACTTATTTGATTGAGTGTTAGACCATAATTCAAACCCTGTTTTGCTGAGTCAGATCGTTACTGATGAATTGTATCTTTGAGTGTTTCATCTATTATTCCCACAATTGGGACTGTTGGGATTGGGCAAAAATTCATAGACTGGAACAACCTAATTTGGCTGTTATATTAGCACAAGGCCCATACTTCCTGCCTGAATTCCTTGGTCCCACTCTGGGTGTGAACTCTTTTGAGGCTGATCAAGACTATACCTCTATGCAATTCCTAAATCTTCTCTCTCTTAGATCACTTGAAGACCTGAAGTAAAACTTCTATCACATGATAATTCTGTTGCTTCGTAGTGCTTTATTGATAGTGTGACTGTATTTAGCATTTCTCTTTTATAGCTAGGACAGCTATGTGCGGTATTCTCGAAGGCCATGTCGCGGATGCCTGCTCGCACTGAATTTGAGGCAATGATGGCTGAGATCTGCAGTCAGTAGGTCTTGATTTCACTCTCTGGAGTTTCCCATCATACATGGACTGGAGAGGTGCTTAGTTATACGTAAGCATTTTCTTGCCTGCTATGGTACTGCCTATAACCTATTTCCTTTCTTTATAAGGCTGAACTGCATTGCTTCAACGCTTCTTAGGACTTGTACAACATAATGCAAATCGAGGGCATATACAGGTAAATCTGCTACATTACTAAAATTGATCAACTGGTGTCAGAGTGAATGTTTCTGCTCCTAACCACAGTCCACATTGATTGACTGCCTTCCTGATACCCCCAAGTAACCATCAAGGCCTTTGCCGCCTGCACTTACCTTTCCTCATCAACAGGAAACAACTAAAGAAGAACTTTAACTCCCGGGGTCAATAAAGTTCATCAATAAATACCTGTGTGTTGTGATTCACTCCAGAGATGGGTAAGATCACCTACAGCAGTGACAACCTAAGGCAGGAGTGTGTCGACTCACAGATTGGAAAGGAAGCTCCTGAAAATATCAGGCTGCTAAAACAATTGTAAGTGCTGCTACATCGGACAATGAAGCACTTGGGGAAGATCTACTCGCCCTTAGCATACTCTGACACCTACTGGCTTGTATTTGGACTTCACCAAAGTCTGCTTTTCACATTTTGACAGGAAGTATACCCTCGCTTTGTCTATATTACTAAACATTTGTGCTTGCAATTATATGGCAAAAAAAAAAGGGAGAACTAAAACATTGAAGCATTTGTGTGGTTTACACAATGTGTCTTGGTATGAGTGTAATTGCGCACCTCAGCAGTTTGATAAGCGTCTTGCAGCAACTGTGCTAGGTGCAAGGACATTTTGGCCTTCTACAAGATGTCTTCTTTTTGTTTTAAAGATTAATATTTTCTGGTTTGTTGACACCACTGGATGGTGTCAAAGGAGGGACTTTGTGGGAAAATATTAATCCATGTAACCCTATAATCAAGTTTCTTTAAATGCATGCTCCATTGAAATATAGTACTATCAATGTATTACTATAAGCATGATCATATTTAGCCACTACACAATTGTTGCATTCATTATATCTGAATACATTTTCATGTATCTAAGAATCAAACCTCAACTGATATTAATTGAAACATTGCATTAGTCTAAGACAAAATGAACCTCATTATATGGTGCTGAATTTCTGAAGGGACTCTCTGTGGGCCCGTATCTTACTTTATCTGTGCCTTTTGAAGACCCCAGCTGCGCCATTAATCTATTGGCCTTGTCTAAAAAAAGATTACAGTCAATCCTCCGTCCGGGTATTAATTCTTACAGGAGGACAGACATCGTAAGGGTCAGAAATAGGTTATGTTCCTGGGTAAAATATCTTGTGATGTGTGGCGTGGGATCCGTGTGGGGCTCATGAGTTTGGAAGTCCCCGGATGGATAGAGTTCATGCATATTTTTAGTCTGAGGGTGTTTTGCAGCTGGAAATCATAAAGAATCAGAAGATTGACAACAAAGGGACAACGAGCTATAAAGATGGGGACTTGGAAGAGCTCTGGGCTGCTCTCAGCCCTCTGGTCTTATGACCAGTGCTTCTGTTTATCTGAATATTCTTCTTTCCAATTCTTTGCTAAAGATCATTAGTTGTATATGGTTTCTGTATTATTTGATGGTTTGAAACCTATCTTTCATTTGTTTGTATCTGTGCACATGAATTTACCTTATTGTACTGTTTTTACCATCTGTTTCGTCTAATGGTTTGATTATTATTGTTTTTGGTGTTTATTACCTTTATTTGATTACATGCATATGATTTCTCTTGATTATGTATTTACTGACTTTCTGATTAAATGATGAAAACATATTTGCAAATATAAATGGTGTTTTGGGTCCTTCATTTAAGGTCAATTCCAAGCCAGTCACGAATTCCTCAACAGCCTCCTGTACAAACTATTCAATATACTTGCCCATACCATCTATCCAGTATTCCAAAAATGCTCTCTTGTGACTGAAAAATTTCTTGTCCTCTGTAGTAACCACTTCATCTATACTGAGCCAGAGATGTTCAAATTAGTAGTTCAGAAAAATAGATTTTCTGAAGCAAACATTTGACATGATATTCCCACTGTTATTCTTCTATCACAATCATTTATCTCTGATATCAAATGATATCATTTATCATTTATTAGGGTTTTTTTTTTAACCTATTTATTTTTATTCATTTATTTATCTGGAGGGATATTGGTAATATGATTTCCTGGGTATAAATTTGTATGTGAATAATGTATGCGTTATCTTGATTATTTTTTTTATTTTTTTGTTATTCTGTTTTAATTTATGATGTGATGTGTAACAATTTGTATGGTCTCATAACTCTTAATAGAGTGGCGTTTTTTAACAGAGTTTGTGCATTATTTGGTTGTCTATAATGTAAACGGTGAGACCTTAATAAATAAATAAACTAATAAACTAAACTATCTCCTATCATTTCCCTCATGCAGAGGTATTTCTAGGCCAGGACGCAAATGCGCGACCACCGCGAATCCATAGGGCTGTATTGTCTTTTTGTGATTAAAAAAAAGTTACTATCTAGTTTTCCCCTGCACCCTGCAGTTGTCCACATGAAGCATAACTCTGTTATTCAACGCATAGCCCTGTTGTGTGAGGTCACTGAGAGCTATCGATTATAAGAAAAGGAACAAGAAAATATGGGATAAAGTTGAGTTATGCTTTAAATTATGGCTTCATGACATTGTTTGTAATGAAATTTCAGATCTTTAAAAGTGTGCAGCCGTCCTGATCTTGCCAACTCTTTTCAAGGAGAACCCCAAGTATCTGTATTGTTTAGAGGAGGTGTGTGTTGTTTTTATCACTGCAATTTACATTTCTGTGTTGTGTCACATGAACCCCATCAGCAGATCCCTTAACTCTGTACATTTCTCAATTGCAGGAACCATTTAGCCCATTGTCCTTCATGGTGCTGAAAATCCCCATCTTCCCAGCAGGGCCTCCATTACGATGGATGGAGTAACGATCTCAGGTAGAGAGATGGACATCCTCCAGTCTCTACAAAGCCTCCTAGAGATTTATTTTGTGTTTGGAGTGGCATATCCCAAACAGATGAAAAACACATAACATTTCATTGAGCACTACTTGTTTTAAAATTGAAGATAAAAAAAGGGTGCCCATTCCCGTTCTTAAAATGTACAGTCAAATTAGCAAATGATTTTTTAAAGTTTGTAATGTTCCCATTAATCGAACAAATCTAATCTAAACCAATGTAGTATTGTTAATGTATTTTGTATTTCATTGCTTTTCATTGTGTATGTATGTGATGACTTTTCAAATGAACAATACAGTACAATACATTTTAGAAATCAGCTCTCCTCTTTTTTCATAGCAGAAATAAATCATAACTGTATCATGACACTTCTTTTAATGATAGTCCAAGTGTTGTAATTTATAACTAACCATCTTTTGAAATACCATTGATTAAGTTTCAACTGAAAAATAAAGGTAAAAGATCTGGGGTATGAATAAACCTTTTTAAGGTGCTATGCAGAACCCTTTTATTAAAAAATGTATGAACCCCAAGGTTTCTTTAAATTGAACCCTCTGAAATGGTTCTATATAGAACCTTTTGAGGGTGCCATATATGCACCAAGCTATAAAACCTTTAACCTTTGTTTTTAGAGAGTAATTTTTATGTAACAGTGCATGGTTGCTATCAAAACAAATGACGAAATTCCATTATGGGTCATTAAAATGGCAAATTTCTTGTTCTAGATATTGTCAGTTTTGGTAAATGCACATAAAACATGAGTCCTCTCACACAAGCACACACTAGTTGAGCCATGTCCAGTGTAACTTTGTGTAACTTTTCATAAGTCTTATGTGTATATGTATGCGTGTGTGTGTGTGTGTGTGTGTGTATAATAGAAAATATAGAAATAAAAGTTTGTGTAGACAGCTGCTGTCTCATCAGTTATTATTATTTTTTTTTTCATTTTCTCAGTAAAACCTTTAAAGGTTCCTCACAGAGCTTCATAAGGTTTCTCAGGTATGCTATGATTTTCTGACAAATACGTTATTGTGACACCTGCTGGTCACAGGAATCATCCACAGCAATTAAACCAGTCAGAATGATCTACAATAGAGCGATTAAAATTTTAGATAAACAACCTGTTCAAGCCCACCATTGTCAGCTTTTGCAGAGGTTGAACTTTCTTAGTTTTGAAAATTTTATAAAGATTTGTAATTTAAAATTAATGTATAAGTGTTTGCACAATGGAGCTCCTGCAGTCCTCAGTAAACTCATTGTCCCACTCAGAGCTGTGGGCTCAACCACACAAGGAGCCTCAAACGTGCCTCTGAGGAAAACATCTTTGGGACAGTCGGCGTTCACAGTCCGAGGTGCCAAACTCTGGAATCAGTTGAGCCGGACTTGAAACTGAACTTGGACTGGAGTGGTTTTAAAAATTCACTGAAGCGCTTTTTGAAGGAAAGCCAGACATGTTCTCACTGAAGGACAATGTGAACAATCTGATCTGGTCTGCCCTCAAGTATTAAAGTTTATATGTTTTTTTTTAATATAACTCTAAATTATTGATAATGTTTTTATGAAATTGTATTTCTTGCAAAAGCCCTTCTAGGTACGAACATTGCAAATTAGCCCTGGCTATAAATGTTGTAGTGTGTCACATGTTTAGTGTACACACGTCTCCCTATCAAATAAATGATAAATAAATAAATAAGTCACCCCAAGAACAGGTTCTTCCAAGAACATTTTCCTGAAGGTTCCTCAAAGCACCTTAAGAGGTTCCTCCACAGTTTCAAATTGAAGAACCTCCAGAGGTTCCTCAGGGATCTCGTCGTTTTTACAGTGTATGAGAGGAGGTTGTCATGGTTATTGTTTTTGGTCATGTTTATGTTCAGGTTCTGTGTTTATGATTTTATCTTTTGTTTATTCTTTTTGGTTATTGTATTATTCAAGTTTTTAGTTCATTCCATTTGATGAATTCCATTTAAATCGGCTTTGGGTGATTTAAATGAATTCCAGTGTTTAAAATATTCCTTTGATTCTCATTTTCGTCTTTTTGTTCTGATTACTAACAAGACTAACATTTGTATTTGTTATCGTAGTATACTAACACAACTAATCCATGTATATAGATTACTAATTTACTAAGGAGCACTCTAGTTTAAGATGTAAAGTTGCAGCGCTACTAATTTAGACTAATTCCCTCTCCGCAATCGCCCTGTTCTAAACTCCACCTCTTCGCTGTTTCCGTCCTCTCCTGAGTTTTAGCGAGATCTCTGGCACGTGCTTAATCACTCTCCTGCGTGCGTTATCTGTGCGCGTAGAACTCCTGGACCGGAGCTATTTAAATGTCATAGGCTGTTTGTGTGATTCCCGCTCGTGTTTTGTCTTTCGCCAATTTTTGTGATTAGGGCTTCCCTCATGTGATTCTCCCGTTGTAATTAGTCTGATTCTCTACACCTGATTCCTGTATAGCATGTGACCTTCCCAGTGTGTATTTAAACAGTCTTTTCACTCACAGCTCTAGAATGTTGATCAATATTTATTTGTGCAGAGCTTCTCACATGCCACTGAGTATTGTTTCTCTTCTACTGGACTGTCCGACTTTGATTCTTGCCATTGCCCTTTTTGTATTGTTTTTGTCTTTCTGGATTTCGACCCATTTTTTGTATGACTACAATTTCTGTGTTTGGATGCCCTGTGCATGACCCTTGGCTTTGTTCATCGACAACGAATTTTGCCTATCATTTTTGTACCTCCGCTCATCTGTCTTACTGGTTCTGACCGCTGCCCGTCTAGTCAACACTGTTTTTGGATTTTTTATTGTGGCTTGGCAATTCCTGTCTTTTTTGGCTTTGACTCGGACTCCAATAAGAGCATACGATTTTTGGATTTCCCTCTCTTGCATGTGGTTCCCGAACGCACCGTCACAGAGGTGTTGCACGCTAGTTTTACATATATATAAAACACAATTAAGCCAACTATGAAATGTTGTGTTTATTAGTTCAGATGAATTGTATACATTAACATTACATAATTAATTTCAATTTCATAATGAATAATCATTCATTCAGAGTAATCTAATTTAAACATAAATTATTCAGAGTAAACACAGGTCTCAGAATGAAGGACTGTCACGGCTATATCCGCCGCGTCCCGAATGAATTATTCTATCCTGCTATTAGCGATTGCTCTCCCAAAACAAAAGCGCATTATCCAAACAATCGACCAGACTTGTAGACAGCCCTCACGGTTTTTCAGTATAAAAGATTACAGTTCGTTTGTTCAATCCAGAATGAATCCGACCTTCTTTCTTCTGTCAGAAAACCGTACACAATTATTGAAAGTGAACCCTGAACCTTTCCTGTCAACAACTGTAAATTTGACAACAAAGTAAACCATCTCTGACTTGGAAAATAATTAAGAAATAGTTTTTAAATACATACCCAATTAGTGTTACAATGCTCTGTTCTGAGACTGTCTTTCGATACTGCATATTGATAAAAACGCAAAGTGAAAAAGTTATCAAATAACTTTCTTACAAACTCTTACAAAATTAACTCCAAATCAGTCTTTCATGCGATGGAGATTTTTACAGCCTAGCAATGGTCATGGGCCGTGCGTGGATTTGGTACTAGAATCAATTGAGCATCAGAATGTACTCGATCAACTGCAATCAGTGGAGTTTCTTAGAAGAATTCTGGTATTGTATAATAGGAAAAATGTAGACTTAATTTAGACATGGACACATTCTTGGCCCGCTTAGTGGCTTTACAATGCGCTATATTTTGAATTTATGCGCCATTTGCACATGGCCCGTGCCCTTCCCAACACCTGCGTATGCCAGGGGTCTTATTCGGAATATTTTGAATTGGAAAATGACCTTAATCGGGTCATTGCATGCCTTTACATGACAGGTACTCGATCAGATTATTCTGATATTATGAATAAAACAGGAATATGGAGTGCATGCAAACGCAGCAGGTGAAAACCCACTGGTGGTTGTAGTCTTGCCGTTGATCATCCTTACAGAGGACCAGGTCACAGAGGTGACCAAATTTGAACTCACGGTCTTTCAACTTAGTGTACATAAATTGAAGGAAATTCGAAATGGCCATTGTCAGTTGGTCTTCGGAAGTCCTGAAGCCTGGCACATCCAGAGGAAGTGGCGCGACATGTTGGCTACAAAGATCTTCCAAGATAACCTTCTAGGAGTGGTGGTGGATGAGGTACACCTCATTTACAAATGGTAAGAAGCATCAAGTAAACTACGCAATAGCAAAAAAGTCTATATTCAATATTTACAAGTAATGTGAACTGAATGTGCAGCCAGTTGTGTTACACGTGGCCTTATTGTGATATTATAATCACAACAGACAAAGTCGGAATGCTCCTCTTTTATCCTTCTCTGCTGCCGATGTAGCTTATGTATTAGGACCACGGGGATGGACGCTAGTGTCGATGGACGGACTTCTCCAAAACTAGCCGTATCCCTTCTATGTTTACTCCCCCGTTGACTCTTTTCCGCCGCTCTGAATACGTCACCTTGTTCGTTGCTCTGATTGGTCAAAGCGCTATCCTATTGCGTGCAGAGGCAGTTTCAAAGACAATCGCTGATACCACTCTTAGGATTGAGCCCAGTCTATCGGTCATGGGCAGACTATACATTTTGATTTTATAGTCTGGCTTGTCAGGCTACCAGTAACTTGCTAAAAACCCAGAAATCGACGCAAGATCATGTACGGGAAAGTTGGCTAAGTCAAAAAGTTAAAGGATGACCTTAAGGCTCTGATGGTGTCCTGGGGTCATTCAATCCATGTAAAATCTGCAAATCCAATCCCTCCTCTTGGTTTGGAGATTGAATGAGATCTGAGCATTGTTCATTGTATATCCGGCTTAAAAGATTTTGCAGATGAATAGGAACTATAGTGGCCAATTTCTGTCTGTTTTGGTAGCAACAGGACCGTAGATGGATTTCATCTCAATCCTGAAAGTAAATGACTGTAAGCTCACAATACAGAACTCAGTTTGAAGTCCACCGAACAGGGTGTTGGTCTTCATCCCCACCATGGAGTAATCAGTCATACCTCGATATTTTTGTGAGCATGATTGAAAAGACTTGCCTGTTCACATTTCCAGAAGGGGAAGATTGCAGTTTTAACATGTACCCATTTTCTGAATAGTTACCAGTTGTGAAAAAGCAAGAGCCAAGAAACACCTGGTTTTGTCAGAGCCAGTGGGCCTGCTTAATCAGGGAAAATGTGAGCATCGTAGGCTATGAGAGTTAAGATATTGATACACAAATTTAATCTTCACGGTGACGAGGGGTTTCACAGATGGCCGAGTTTGAGATTTATCACCTCTGATGGAAGACTGAAAATGTTAGAAAGTATCTGGCCAATATTGTTTGCAGTTTTCAAGCTTTTTTTGGAAATCCTGCAGTTCATGGGATTTCTGTAGGATTCCCACAGGACATCAGTCAATTTTGTGATTCATCAAGTGATCCGGCCGGGAATAGGGGAAAAAAATCAACGGGAACAGTTGGTTTGAGTCTTGCATGTTCCTTGATCCCAGCTGTATCTTACCTCATCGTTACTCTACCTCTCACACGTGTGATGTATTTATCACCTCCATTGAATTTGCAAATTGCTGGATTTTAACTTTCTATATGCACTTAAGGCCCAGTTAGTACTAGCTAACTCTTCATCTTTTGAGAGTAAAATGTAATCTCAAATGATAGTATTTTGTAATATATGGAAGTACTTTCCCTTGTTGAGTAACCAAGAACGAGCTCCCAAGCCTCTCTCATGTGCCCTCCACTGAGTTGGTTACAGTGGTAGTTCAGAGGCAGAGCTTGAATTAGTACCCATTCTTTACTTTCCTACAGCCTAAGCACGAGTCCCTAACTCTCAAAACTGGAGCCAGAGCAAGCACCAGCTCCTTGCTGGTCTAGAGCCAAACACTAATTGTCCTAAATACGCAAGAGTGATATGAGGGGAAATTCTACAGAAGGTGTGTGAACATAAACCTCATTTGAAGCTAACTTTTAATACTTGTTTGTAATTTGGATGCATAGTACAACTGTCCACAGTAACAGAACTTGCTGTCTGTAAAACCTGTATTGCAAGGGTTTGTCTCTGTTGTTATGACCGCTCGGTTACCAGCTACTGCATGTTAGTTTGCGTGTTGTGCTGATTAAAAATGCTCCTGGTTAACTTATATGCAGTAATGCTGATCGGTATGCTTGTGTTACTTCTTAAGCATCAATGTGGCAGTTTCATCATAACATTGCCTGATTGTAGCCGCAACAGTTAGTGATCGCTTCACTTATCCTTGACAGGGATCAGACGAATACTTCACAAATGTCTGAGCAAGCCCTCTGGTGCTACCATGAAAGCAATGTGAAACGCAGAAGCTCTACTGGTCGTGGAATAATACAAAACATCTTTAGCATTCTTATCATCTTATTATCATCAGTATTATTATCAATTGTATCATTATTATTATTATTATTATTATTATTATCTTTTACTGCTTAAAACATCTTTTATGTCAATACCCCAAAGCTTCTGATCCTCTTTACCCAGAATGGGTGTCTGTGTGTGAGAGGAACTGTACAGAGGACCAAGGTCAACAGTGGCACAGGAATGCAAAGTTGCTGCCAAGAAAGAAAACGCCCTAAGCACAGTCCAAAGTGGCATCAGGTATCCCGTAACCATCTTTCTGTGACCTGTCTGAAGCAGACTGGACAATACTATGTAGAAAGGCGGGAGCTAATTAGACTGCAGTTATAGACAGATGTACAGCCAATCGATGTACAGCCAAAGTACTGTGGACCATAAGAACTGATGCTCGGGCAGAGGACTCTCTGAACTGTGATACAACATCCTCCTGTTGCATTTTGTACTCTTACTCTTTGTTATAAATTTACTATATTTCAATCACAATCTGGTCAAGCCTTTATTACAACTGTCTTCCACCCTTAAGGAACACCACCAGGTAACAAGAGGTAATTTCCCCACACGGTTTACAAAGGATTTCTCTGCACGACATAATTTCATCCCCCTATAGAAATTGTTGTGGCTAATAAAAAGCCGAAAAAAGGCGGAGATTAAATAGGTAATTCTTTCCTGTAGAAGTGATCAGTTTGCTAGCTTCACATAAGCAACTTGTCCGCGCTAATGGAACTTCCTATTTGTATAGGAAGGATAGGGGAACAGATTGCAATCTATTTGTTTGTGTTCGTCAGTCGACTTATTGTGACTTTCAAGATGGAGGCGACTGGAAACTACCTCAAGGTACTGTCTGCATAAACTACTAAACTACCCGTGCATTTTTAAAGTTCTCAGTGCCTCGTTTTAAATGTCAGGGCCCACGGAAATCTACCAATGAAGTGTGGAGCTACTTTGAGCCTTGTTAATGATGAAAAAATAGCGATTTCTTTGAATGGCAACGATATGCCCAATTCTCTACCATTGTAAGCCTGATGGCAGCTTCGGCTAAAAAGCCATGTATTTCGAAATGTTGAAGTACACTGTCCAGTGTGGCACCAAGGCTTTTGACCTGGGAGGAAATGGTGACTGGGCAACCGTCGATGGAAATATTGAAGGGGCGAATTTTGGAGAATGTGGACCTTGTGCCGATGAGTAAAACTTTACTTTTATTTCCATTGAGTTTAAGTAGATTGTCATCCAAATGTTGATAGCCTGGAGACAGTTGATGAGAGTGGAGGGAGAGAGGGAAGTGCTTGGTTTAGTGGAGATGCAAAGTTGGGTGTCATCGGCATAACAGTGAAAATTGATTCCAAAGTGGCGGAGGATGTTACCAAGGGGGAGGATGTATACTCAGTCCTTATGAAAATGCACCACTCACGAAATCTGGAATAGCTCCACGGATTGAATTGTGAAGTATATACGTATGATGCATTTGAGATAATGAATGATTTAAGAAGACATGTAAACATCATTCAATTTCATTCATGATAATGTTAATGCGCAAGAGAGGTTTAACTGGTGTAGGGGTCAAACAGGAAAGTCAATAACGGGTGTGACCGCCATTTGCATTGACACATGCGGTGCATCGTCTTCGCATGGAGTTGATCAGTCTCTGGATAGTGTTCTGAGGGATAGTATTCCACTCCTGAACAAGGGCAACCTCAAGTTCTCGGATGTTGTCCATCTGGCGTCGACGTGAAAGACGTCGTCCAATTTCATCCCATAAGTGCTCGATAGGGGAGAGGACGGATGACAGAGCTGGCCACTGAAGCACGGGGATGTTCTGCTGTGCAAGGTACTGCATGGACACCCTTGCAGTGTGTGCCCTAGCGTTGTCCTGTTGGAACGTGTGGACATCGTGGTGTTCGTTGAAGAATGGCACAACATGGTTCTGCAGCGCCTGGTCCCGGTAGTAGACGCCGTTCACCCTTCCTCTGCAGATATGGAGAGGGGCTCTGTGACGGTAGCTTATTCCACCCCACACCATAACGCTGCCACCACCCCAACGGTCCATTTGAACGACACAATCGCCGTTATAACATTCACCACGTCTCCGCCAAACACGTATACGGCCATCTGCGTTCCTTAAGTGAAATCGTGACTCGTCAGAAAAGGTGACACCGTGCCATTGTCGTAGTCGCCAATTCTGGTGCCTGTTTGCCCACTGTAGACGCTGGTTTCGGTGACGATCCGTCAATATGGGGCCAAAATAAGGACGTCGTGCACGCAGGCCTGCAGCTCGCAGACGGTTCCATACGGTGTTGGGGTGAATGAATCCACGTCGTCCCTGGACTTGAGCAGCCGTTCTTGTCGCTGGTAGTTTTCGGTCACGGACATGATCCCGTACGATCTCATGGTCCTGACGTGCCGTTGTCACACGTTGTTGACCCGTTCGAGGACGATCCCGAGTGCTCCCCGTTTGCAGAAACCTTTGATGGAGTCTTGCGATCGTTTTGTGTGTGCAGTGTAGTCGTCTGGCAATTTCCCTGGTGCTGGCGCCAATTTGAAGCATGCCTATGGCACGTTCCCGTTCAGGGGCTGTAAGTCGCGGCATAGTGTCGACGTTTCACAAGTGTCAGTGAAGAAGTGAAATTTTATTCGGATTCACATGCTTTTAAAGGCAACGTGTGCACAAATTCAGAGTAAAATTCATTTTTAAAGTGGTGTGCGTGCAAGATGTTGCATTTTTGCAAAAAATTGCCTAGCGTTACAATTAACTTGAAATTCTCGCATTTCTTGCACCTGGCATGTCGAGTGACGTCACTGTAGTGTTGTTGTTGTATAAAAATTATATTGAAGTTCATTTTAACTTAAATATTGATTTTTTGCAAGTGGTGCGTTTTCATTTGTACTCAGTATATATAATGAATAACAGTGGTCCAAAAACTGATCCCTGCGGAATGCCATGAGTGACAGCTGATGGTTGTGAATGAACATTTTTTCCTTGAACAAACTGTTTTCTGCCAGATAGATATGAAATGAACCATTGTAATGCAGAGCCAGTGACCCCAGTACCAGCCAGGGGTTCCAAAAGCATGGAGTGGGAAATGCTATCAAAGGCAGCACTATGGACAAGGAGGATGAGGATGGTGAGAAGGCCAGAATCTGCTACTAGGAGGAGGTCGTTTGTGATTTTGACAAGGGCTGTTTCTGTGCTGTGTTTTGGGTGAAAACCAGACTTGAAGGGCTCAAAGAGATTATTATTCTGCAGGTGGTTCTGGAGCTGAGTTGCTACTGTCCTTTCTAAGATCTTACAGATGAATGGAAGGTTGGAAATGGGGCAGTTGTTATTAAGGTTGTTGGGATCTGAGAGTGGCCT
The DNA here is from genome assembly GCA_029721435.1 of Gymnothorax reevesii. Taxonomy (NCBI): domain Eukaryota; kingdom Metazoa; phylum Chordata; class Actinopteri; order Anguilliformes; family Muraenidae; genus Gymnothorax; species Gymnothorax reevesii. The sequence continues at coordinate 20,476,590 of CM056574.1, read as the reverse complement.
TTTATTGTGGACAGTCTAAGGTACACCTGTGCACTAATCATGGTGTCTGATGAGCATCTTGATGTGGCACACCTGTGAGGTGGGATGGATTGTCTCAGCAAAGCAAAAGTGCTCACTATAACACATTTAGACAGATTTGTGAACAATGTTTGAGAGAAATGGTAATATTGTGTATCTGGAATGAATTTTAGATCTTTGAGTCCATCTCATGACAAATGGGAGCAAAAACAAAAGTGTTGCGTTTATATTTTTGTTGAGTGTATATATATATATATATATATATTATACAATATGCTAATAAACACGTGATATATACACATACTCAAACACAAGATAAGCAATCAGCAATTACATTATCAGTACCCTTTACATGCTTAATTTCCAAGTCAAACTCCTGTAAAATCAAACTCCAATTCAACAATCTCCAATTCTTGTTTTTCATCTTACTCAAAAACATTAAGGGATTGTGGTCAGTATATACAATCATTGGCTTTTGGCCTGTATAAACATAAACCTCAAATTGTTGTAAGGATAGAACCAGAGCCAACAGCTCCTTCTCAATTGTGGAATAGTTCTTTTGGTGGTGAGTGAACTTCCTGGAGAAGTATCCCACGGGATGCTCAATGTCATCAGAGTCACTTCTCTGTAGGAGCACAGATCCACTAGCTTGGTCGCTAGCATTGACTGCGATAGAGAACGGTTTGTTGAAGTCAGGAGATTTGAGCACGGGGAAGTGACACAGCAGGGACTTCAGGCGATTGAAGGCTCTTTGGCATGCTTCATCCCAAGTGAACTTTACACCTATTTTCAATTAGTTAGTGAGACTGAGAGCAATCTCAGAAAAGTTCTTGCAGAACTTGCGGTAGTACCCGATCATTCCAAGGAAGCGACGTCAAGCTTTTTTGTAGTCAGGAACTGGAAAGTCCATGATGGCTTGGACTTTAGCATTTACGGGTGCCACCTTACCCCAGCCTATGACGTAGCCAAGATACGTGACAGTAGCACAACCAAAGTCTCTCTTGTTCAGGTTAACAGTCAGGTTAGCCTGGGTCAAGCGCTGGAACAACATCTCTACATCTTTCAGATGTTCTTCCCAGGAGTCACTCCATGTGATCAGGTCATCCATATACACACACCATTGTGTGGCAATCCGGCGATTGTAGACAGTAGCATCCTTTGGAAGGTAGCTGGGGCATACTGGTATAACCCAGATGGTGTGGCAAAAGCAGAGATGCTCTTGGCCGTCTCAGTTAAAAGCACACACTAATAACCCTTCAATAAATCAATCTTGGTCAGAAACTCTGCTTGCCCTATTCCATCAATACAATCATCAATCCTAGGTATTGGAAACACATCAGTTCTAGTTACAGCATTGACTTTGCCATAATCTGTACAGAATCTAGTACTTCCATCAGGTTGTGCAACTAGCACACAGGGTGAACTCCAATCTGAGTTAGAGGGTCTGATAATATCATGTTCTAACATGTACTAAACCTCTTTCTCAGCAATTTTTCTCTTTTCAGGATTCATCCGGTACGGATGCTGTTTTATTGGTTTGGCATCATCAACATCTACATCATGAGAGGCTTTAGAAACTCTCTTTGGAACAGCAGGAAATAGATCTTTATATTTCTTGATCAACCTCTCAAACTGATCTTAAGCTCACGGCTTCTAGCCTTATGATCATACCAAGTTTTCATGTTTCCCTGACTTGATTTCAAGTTCTCTTTGGCTTGGTCACAAGCTGTATGCAGTCTTTCCTTTAACCAGTGGCTTAGCCATCGGGTGTGCCAAAACACATCCCTTTATGACAGCAATAAGTCCTGAATAGTTCTCAATCATTAACCTTTATTGATGCGTTTTCCAATTACCGTAATTGGCAACTGAAGATACTCGCCACATGCGATCTAACAGCGATGAAATCATGGGCTTAATTCAGTACAGTTGCGGAACAAGATCCAAGTTGCACCTGTTCTCAGTCATTCATAATTACCAGAACGTTCACTCCGAGAGCACTCCACAGTTAAAAGGTGCTGCTTGTTCTCCCCGATTAGGTAAGATTGATGAATGATTGTCAGGCTCTTAGCGTGAACGTTCTGTTAATTATGAAAATGACTGTGAAAGGTCAGGACTAATAATTGTTTTAAACGGAGGTTTTGTGCAACCCAATTCTCTTTTCTTGTTCCGCAACTGTACTGAATTTAGCCTAAGATTTCATCGCTGTTAGATCGCATATGGAGAGAAACCGTGTCTTCAGTTGCCGTTTACGATAATTGGAAAACACGTCAATCATGGAAAATGATTGAGAACAAGCCAGGACTTATTGCGGTCATAAAGGGACGCGTTTTGGCACACCCGCTGGCTACGCCACTGCCTTTAACTTGCTAACATAGTCTAACAGACTGATATGCAGTTCCTTCTCTTACCATTGTTCACTCAACAAAAGTGACTGAGAAGCTATGGTATCCCTAAGCATATATTTGGGAACAGGAGGAGAATGCTCATTTAGAGCCACAAATCCCTCCGACACAAATGGAAGAAATTCCTCCCTCACAAAGTCAGCAGTATAAGGCTTCATAGCCCCACAAGGAGCAGGCAACGTAGCGGAAATCGGTCATCTACTACAGGGGTTTCTAACCTTGTCTTCACTAAGGCATTAGGTTTGGTATCCTTTTCTTTTTCTTTCTTAGCTTTAAGGAACCAACATTTAGTTGTAACATGACCAGATTTCTTGCAATAATTGCCAACTAGACCACTTTTGTCACTGTCAGCTTTCACACTTTGATCAGACCTGTGACTGGATTTCTGAGCACCATCACCAGATTTGTCTTTGTCTTTGGGTGAGGAATCTTGGGTATCACCGTTACCTTACTTCCGAAATTGGGACCATCTGTTGTTACTGCTAGACTGAAATTTGTACTTATGTGTGACAACATATTCGTCTGGAAATGTGGCATCTGATTGCAAATGCAGTACTTGCTTCTTATTAAGGAAGGTCTTAATATCATCCTTAACACAGTTAACATCTCAACATCTTCTTTAGTGAGCTGAAATCATCCTTGACCTCCAAATAAGTACACCAGCGCTCAAAGCAAACCTTCTCGTTAGCAAATTCCACATAAGTCTGGTTGTCAGATTTCTTCTGACCTCTGAATTTCTGTCAGTCAGCCTCTGGAACCAACTCATAAGCTGTCAAAATAACCTTTTTGACAACCTCATAATCAGAGGAATCAAAGCCGAATTGACTTGTTAAGCTTTACCCTTGACGACCGTTTGCAAAATCAGAGGCCACTGTTCCTTTGGCCACTGACAACTCTTAGCTACCTTCTTGAAGCACTGGAAATAATTATCAACGCCCTTCTCCAAGAATGGAGGCACCAGTTTTACCTCCTGGGTAGCATGAAATTTGTTTTCAGCTTCCATTTTGATTTTTAGTAGCTCCATTGGTAGCCTTTCTTCTCTAACCTCTGTAAATCGGAATCTCTCTGTCTCTCTCTTTCTGCTCTTTCTTCTTTCTCTCTCTCTCTTTTGCAAATTTTTTTTTAACTCAAACTGCCTTTCTTTCTCTCTTTCTGTCCTCTCAAATTCTCTGTTTTTCTTTTTCCTCCCTTTCTCTTTATGCCCTCTCAAATTCTCTTTGTTTTTCTTTTTCCTCCCTCTCAATCTCTAGCATTTTTAATTTAAGTTCCATTTCTACATTTGGATTTTCCACTGGAAACTGTTCCAGATCCCCTGGTGCAAACACATTTTCATCAATGTAATATTCAACAATCTCCCTTGCTTTTCGCATTACTGGTTTTACCTCAGTCAGCTCGAACTGCCTGCATATTTCTAGCAGTTCTGTCTTTTTAAAAGACTTCAAAACTACTACGGTTGGTGATGCCAAGAAATCATCCATTGCTGTTGATGTGTCAATATATATCTAGGAAAATTCAAGAAACAATCTCACAATTTGAAATGTTAGATTTTCAATAAATGACTCACACAGTAGTCTATCCCGGACGAGCCCCCAATTTGTTATGACCTATCGGACAGCAAGGGATGACAGACAAAAATTTTTAAGCTTAAACAGATTTGATTAAACAAACCACTGACCAAGATTGGAATATTAACGAACAAAAAAAAGAGAGATATTTAATGTACAACACCGGCAAAAATTCACAAAAAGCTTCAGAGGTCTTGAAAAGAGTGGCAGGTCTGGTGAAATGTATCCTTCCACAATTTCTCCTTACAATTTCTCCTACTACTTTACTCTCTCGATTTTTCTCCTTTAATACTGTTTTCCAGCCCCCCCCCCCTTCTAGACTTTTTTCCAATTCTCTGGGACTTTCCCCTCTCAGGCATGCCCAGGACATGCCCAAAACCCTAGCTCCAAACTGGGCTTAACAAAAGAAATGTCAATACTGCCATCTAGTGGCTTTTTTTTCCCTCCACATTACAGTAGCAGTGGACAAGGAGGAGTGAACTGTGCATGCTTTGAATGGTAAGACTGTTGGCAGACAGGCTTTAACTCAGGCAATGGGGAGGGGATCAAGAGGGTAGGTTGAGTTTTTGGATGCCATGATGAGTTTGTTGATAATTTCATCAGATGAGAGTTGAAATACAGAGTGTTGGGAGGTGGAGGATCCATGGTGCTCCACTGGGTGGGGGGAGTGGTGGCATGAGTTGGGTCAGTTGTTGATGGATGTTGTAATGCGAATTGTAAAGCCACTAGATGGCAGTATTGACCTTTCTTATTTTAAGCCCAGACTGGAGCTAGGTTTGGGCTAGCAGAGATTTAAAAAAAAGGGGACTAAATGTGGGAGGGGTCTACAAAAGAGTATATAAGGAGGAAAATTGAAGGAGTGGAGTAGTAGAAGAAATTGCAAGCAGAAGGATACATTTGACATGACCTGTCACTCTTTTCAAGACCTGTGAAGCTTCTTGTGGATTTTTGCCTGAGTTGGAGTATTTTCCTCACCCAGGACATCACCAAGCAACCCCACCAAAAGGACCGTAAATATTTTTGTTCTTGTATTTATCAATCTAGAGTAGATAGTAGTTTAGTTAAAAGTGTTTGGTTTTATTAAATGTGTTTTAAAATTGTGTCTTGTCATCCCTTGCTGTCATATATGTAATAACAAATTGGGGCCATAACAATGTTAACAATTTTTGAGTTGAAAAAGTCCAAACACCTTTGACACAGTGAAATGGAAATGAGGTAAGAGGTGGTTTCAGCAGGTTTGAGGAGTTTGTTGACAGTGGAGAATAGAATTCGAGTGTTTGCTGTCTTTCTCTTTCCTTTCCTCTTTCTGTGCACCCTCTGTGCTTTGTCTTTTTTTCATCTCGGTTCCCGACATTTTTCTTTTGTTCTGTAATGTCTAGCTCACTCTGCTTCCTCGTTTCCCTCGGACTGGATTTATGCCCTTTGGAAGCGCGAGTCTCTCTCTCTTAGTTTGTCTGTGTTAGTCTCTCTTGCATTCCTGCGCTTCCTTTCGTTCCAGCCACTGGGTTTGGCGTCTCGAAACACCAGCCATCACAGTATTCTAGCCATCATGGAGATGTCAGCTGGGGCCGAGATTGAAAAGGTTGTCAACAGCCAGCAAGCTATCCTTTCTGGTCTCGGCAAGGCGCTCTCCAGCCTGGGCAACCGGCAGTCTGGTTTAGCTGAGAGACTCCTCAGGAGAATTTGTTGCAAAAACAGGAGAGCATTCTGTTGAGCTTGACCGAGAGTATCAGTTCCCTGTCGACACAGGTTTCACAAAATTTTGCACAAGCATCACCCACACACCTTCCTCAAGAACCAAAATTACAATTACCCCAAAGATATGGCAGCAAAGCCAGAAAATGTGGGGATTTCATCGCCCAGTGCAAGATATTTTTTAAGGCTCAGCCATCACGATTTGCTAATGAGGATTCTTTGGTGGCATTTATATTGTTCCTGTTGGCTGGCACAGCAACTCACTTGGGTCGGTCCACTTAGCAGATCTAATTCACCGGTCATAAATTCTGTGGAGGCTCTTGTTAGGGAGATGGTGTCAGTTTTTGATCAGGATGTTTGTGGTCAGGACGCAGCTACGCGTTTGATGCATCTGTAAAGGGTAAACAAAGTACCGCAGAGTTTTCAATTGTTTTTCGCTCTCTGCGGACAGAGACAGGCTGGCCGGAGGCTCCTCTTATGACTGTGTACAGTCATGCTCTCTCTGAGGAGGTAAGACACGTTGGTTACATTGGAGCCCTGTTTGACTTTCGATTCTTTGGTTCGCACTGCGGTGCAAATTAACAATTGCATTCACAAATGTAACAGGGAGAAACTAAACAGATTGCCGCTTGTTGACAATGGGTCCAAAGCTGCTAGTGGCGAGTGTGCAGTTCCTATTCCACCCATTGAAAATTCCACTCCGGTTGAGGCCATGCAAGTTGATAGCTCATTTGAGAGTCGGACTCACGAACCTGCTCGCAGAAGAATAATCTGCTTTAATTGTAATAAACCGAGTCATACCCCTCCAAGTTGCCCGTGGCTTCAGGGTAACAGGAAATCCCTCTAGCGGTTTGGGGGGCGGTAGAGGAGCAGACCCAATTTTCCTTCCGAACACTAATCCCTGTTGAACTGACTGTGGGGAGCAAGAGAGTTATGATTGAAGCATTCATGGATTCGTGTGCCTTGAATTGTTTCATGTATGTTGATTGGGCTCGGAGGCCCTCTGTTTCCCACCTGTCCTCTTTCACAGCCACGCTCTGTGAGAACTTTGGACGGTCACCCGCTTGGCATGGGAGTTATTTAGCGATTCAGAAACCTTAGTAATATGTTCATTTCCTTTGGTGGTCATTCAGAGGAGGTTCGGATCTTTATAATCAGTTCCCTGTGCTTTTAAAACAATGCTTTTCCCATTGTTTTAGGTCATTCTTGGCCATCACTTAGGGGGAACAGAATAATCCTATTATCCACTAGGGCGCTAATTGTAGGTCCCATTGTAGAGAGATTGTGCCTTGCTTTCCGAGACATCAAGCTATGGGGCAGGTTGATGGCTGATGCCTGGAGCCAAGTGTGAGGAGGTTGTCTCACCGTACCCTCAATCACTACCCTACTACTACTCCTCCTAGGGGCTCGCTATACTCGCTGTCAGCGTAAGGCCATGCAAGAATATATTCAGTAAGCTCTTGCTAATGTTTTTATTCGGCCATCCACGTCTCCTGCTGGAGTGGGGTTTTTTTTGTGGGAAAAAGGTTGCCAGTTTTAGACCCTGTATTGATAATAGGGGTTTGAATAAAATCACCATTAAAAACTGATACCCCCTTTCGTTGATTAATTCCGCGTTTGAACGTCTACAGGAGGCATCATTTTTCACCAAGCTAGATCTCCACAATGCTTATAACTTAGTTCACATTCGGGAGGGGGATGAATAGAAAACAGCATTTAACACTCACAATGGGTCCTATGAATATTTGGTCTTGCCGTTCGAATTGATTAACACCCCTTTTGCGTTTCAGGCACTCGTTAATGACGTCCTCCCAGAGATGCTGGAGAAATTCGTCTTCGTTTAATTTGAAGACATTTTGATTTTTCCTTCAACAATCTCGGAGCTTGAAAAACATGTCAGACGTGTGCTTGAGGCTCTCCTTAATGCTAAGCTTTTTGTCAAGGCCGAGAAATGTGTGTTTCACGCCCAAACTGTCTTTTTTCGTGGCTTTATTGTTTCCAAGGGATCGGTCCGCATGGACCCGGACAAGGTGGCTGTGGTCAGGAATTAGCCTGCCCCCAAAGTCTTAAGGAGATCCAACCCTTTATGGGCTTTGGTAATTTTTATCGGAGGTTTATCTGTAATTTTAGCGCAGTTGCTGCCCCCACCAGGAAAAATACCTCCTCAGCCAGTTATTCTGGCTGCTTAGATTGTGGGCCCATTCAATGGGAGATTGAGGCGGTGGTTCAGGAGGCTTTGAAGACCGATCCCGGTCCTGGGGGGTGAGCCTCCTGGCTGTTTGATTGTCCCTCCTAGGGTTAGGCCACAGGTCCTCCAGTAGGGACACTCTTCCCACTTGGCGGGGCACCCGGGAGCCCATCGGACAAAGCGGTTCCTGGCCCGATGTTTTTGGTAGATCGGTATGATGAGGGACATTTGGGAGTTTGTTGCTGCCACTGGCAAATGCTCCAGGAGCAAGACTTCCCACCTCCCTCCCTCTGGTCTGCTGTGACCATTGCCCTTTCCCAGGTGCTCTTGGATGCATATTGCGTTGGATTTTATTACTGGGCTGCCTGTGTCTGAAGGAAACGCAGTCATCCTGGTCGTGATTGACCGTTTTTCTAAGGCCGCTCATTTTGTCGCACTACCCAAGCGACCTTCAGCGCGGGAGACGGCTCTCCATGTGGTTAATCGTGTGTTCCGGCATCTTGCTGCATGGGATTCCGCAAGATGTTGTCTCTGACCGAGGCCCTCAGTTTACAGCTAGATTTTGGCGGGCATTTTGCAAATAGTTGGGGGTCACTGTGAGTCTCTCCTCTGAGTTCCACCCAGAGACCAACGAGGGGACTGAGCGTACTAATCAGTCTTTGGAAAACACTCCTCGATGTTTAGCGGCAGATAATCCATCCTCATGGAGTTGATTTTTAGCATGGGTCGAGGTCGAGTATTTCCATAACTCACTGAGTAATTCCTCCACTGGTCTATCCTGGTTTGAAGCTCAGGTGGGTTACCAACCCCCACTGTTTCCTGAGACTGAGAGTGATTCCGAGTTTCCCTCGGTCAACCATTTCATTCATCGCTGTCGGTCGGTTCGCACTAGGGTCTGGTCTTCTCTGTTGCGCTCGGGGCTCAAACAAAAATCCGCCACTGATTGAAGGCATCATTTAGCCCCATCTTATCGGGTCGGTCAGAGAGTTTGGCTGTCTACCCGGGATGTCCCCCTGAAGGTAGAATCCCAAAAACTGGCGCCCTTCTATATTGGCCCATTCAAGATAGTGCGGAAGATCAATCTGGTCATGGTCCAGTTAAAACTCCCTTAATCTTTACGCATCCATCCATCATTCCATGTCTTTCGGATTAAGCCAATTAGCACTATCGTCCTAACACCTGCTGACTTACCCCCGCAGCCACCGCAAATGGTTGAGGGGGGGCCGGTTTACACCGTGCCCCGCATTCTTGCCGAAAGCTATGTTGGTCATGGGGTCCACTTTCTTGTTGACTGGGAGGGACATGGCCCTCAGGAGCGCTGCTGGGTCCCTTCTTGGGATATTCTGGATCCCATGCTTATTTCTGAGTTCTGTGCACGGGGTTCCCTAGGGACTTCTGAAGCTGTCCCTTCGACGGGGGGGGATTACTGTGATGGTTTTTATAGGCCTGCGAGCTTTCTTTGTTATTCTCATCCAGGACAATATTGTTTTGCCCACAATCGGATTCGTCGGCCAGCTGGCCTCAATTGCGAGCGGTGTCCGGACTTTATTTAAACCCAAGTTCTGCCTCGGGCACTGTGTTTGGCGTCTCGAAACACCAGCCATCACATTATCAGGTGTGGCCAGTTTTTATTTATTTTATTTTTACCCATTCGGTGTGAGTTTAAGTTCCTCTGCTGTAGTCAGCAATTATTCAGTCAACGTGTATGTTAGAGATTCTCTCATGGAATTGAAGTCCTTGTGTACTGGAGGGGTTGGAAGCAATGGAATTGCATAAAGATTTTTCAAATGATCTTTTTTCATTAAAACAATCACAAAACACATGCATTGCTTCGAATCCCTGAATAACGACAAGTGTGAGAAGTCCGGAGTCGTAATCAGTATGCTTTATAAATAAAAACTGGCCACATCTGATAATGTTGACAGTTATCAGAGTTTCTGTAATGGTAATTTAAATGATTGAATGATTGAAACAACAGGTCGTGAACAATCATTGATTTTAAGGGATTTTTTTGAGCCTCCCCTATCGCAAGTTCACCAGCCGCAACTGCTGTCAACGGCATGAAAATGATAACAGTACAAAACAAAATACTTTACCTTACCAGCCTATTTGTTTTTGGATTTTAGATTATTTTGAATTTTTTGCCATGGACATCTTCCAAAGAAGCTGGGATGCAAAAAAAAAAATTTAATCGAGAATACCAACAGGGAAAAACAGGGATGCTGTCATTCTTGGGTGTAAGAGTAAAAACTACAAAAGTTTCAGTCATTTATATGCATGGATTGGTTGCAGCTTGCTGCTTTCAAAAGCCTGCTTGATTGAAGAAGTGCACCGCCTATCGGCGAATGTCGTATTGCTGCGCAATACTAGTCCCCTACCGGTGTAAGCATATTATATTTCCTAAAAAGTAGCTCAAAGTGACCTGAATAGGGTACATGACACACCCTCTCCCCAAGATGCATCCACACACCAACTGATGTTCCTAGGTCATACAGTATTGAAGTTATGGAGCGGACACAAATGCGGACTGACGGACGGACTGACGGACAGAGGGAGTGCAATCCTATAGTCCCCTCCGGTAGCAGACTAATAATCAATTTGTTCAAGAACAAAGTTTCTCAACATTGCACTTTTAGGAAAGATTCAGGAAATCCAAAGAAATCTCTGTGTGTAAACGATAAGACAGAGTGCCCTTGACCACCGCCCCTTGTGATGAAACAACTTCAAATTAACATGCTCCTGTGATCTAGATAGCCAGATGGGCTTGGAAAGACTTCGGAAAACCTTTGCAGAAAAACAGCATTCACTGCTGCATTCCCAAATGGAAGTTTTTACCACAATATGCACAGGGTGAACCATAAGTCAACAACATCCAAAAACAGTATCTTTCTCTAATCAAGCTTATTTGAAATGAGCAGATGCACGATAGAGACGTGCTGTACTTCGATGAGTCAACCATTCAAATAGTTTAATTTGAAATTGCATTCTCCAGTACAAAGAACAATAAATTACTGGTTATCAATGTCAAGTTAAAAATCCAGCTTCTATCCTGATATAGGATGTGTTAGGCACCATGGCAGAGGTAACACATACTGTCATGGATTGCGCCCCGCTGGATGCCAAAAACTATCTGGCGGGCTCTAGAACAATGGGTCTAGAGGAGAGAGACACTAAAATGCCACAGCAGATTTAAAAGAACTGAAGTTTAATTTCAAACAAACAGGAGCCAAAAATGAAAAACCAGGGAGCAGCAAACATAACCACAGACTAAGAAAAAAAATGCCAGCCCTAAATGCCAGCCCTAAATGTTCTGCCATCACCTCCACCTCAACGGGTTGCACCTGTTTCCCGTCAAGGTGGAGGTGAAAAAATGTGACGAGGAGGGGCTGTAAGGCCCGAAACTCTTACAAATATTTCTGTGCAGGTACTATCAATGTTGAAGAATATATGGTGAAGAAAATTTTTGTTGTTTTTAACCGCTGATTCAACATTTCAAAACAGGCCTTTTAATTTACAGATAACTTCAGGATGTAAATAACTTAAATACATATCCACGGGTATTGATGAGATGATTGAAACACTTTCTTACAAGTTCTGTCAAAGGGGAAAACAGTCCTGCTCACAAGAGGTCAACATCACACACAGAGAAAAAAAACACTGGCAGTATACAGTGCTGTGAAAAAGTATTTCCCCCCTTCCAGATTTCTTTTTTTTTTTTTGCAAATTTGTCACACTTAAATGTTTCAGATCATCAAACAAATTTTAGTATTAGTAAAAGATAACTCAAGTAAATACAAAATGCAGTTTTTAAATGATTATTTAATTTATTAAGGGAAAAAAGCAATCCAAACCTACCTGGCCCTATGTGAAATAGTAATTGCCTCCCGTTGGTAAATCATGAATTAACTGTGACTAACCACATTTTTTTTAGTTCAATTTCACTAGCCACACCCAGGCCTGATTACTGCCAGACCTGTTGAATCAAGAAATCACTTAAATAGAACCTATCTGACAAAGTTAAGTTGGCAAAAAGATCTCAGAAAGCAACACATTATGCTGCAATCTATAGAAATTAAAGAACAGATGAGAAACAAAGTCATTGACGTCTATCAGTCTGAAAGGGTTGCAAAGCCATTTCTTAGGCTTTGGGACCCCAGCAAACCATGGTGAGCAAACTAGGAACAGTAGCAAACCTTCTCAGGAGTGGCCAGCCTCCCAAAATTACTCCAAGAGCGCATCGGCGACTCATCCAGGAGGTCACAAAAGAACCCAGAACAACATCTGAAGAACTACAGGCCCCACTTGCTTCAGTTGAAGTCAATGTTCATGATTCAACAATAAGATAGAGGTTAGGCAAAAAAGGCATCCATTGGAGAGTTCCAAGGCAAAAACCACTGCTGACCAAAAGGAACATTAAGGCTTGTTTCACATTTGCCAAAAAAAATCCTGATGATCCCCAAGACTTTTGTGAAAATATTCTGAGGACTGACAAGACAAAAGTTGAACTTTTTGGAAGGCGGTGGTCCCATTACATCTGGAGTTAAACTAACAAAGCATTTCATAAATAGAACATCATACAAACAGTCAAACGCTGTGGTGGTAGTGTGATAGTCTGGGGCTGCTTTGCTGCTTCAGCACCTGGACGACTTTGTAATTGATGGCACCATGAATTCTGCTCTCTACCAGAAAATCCTGAAGGAGAGTGTCCAACCATCAGTTTGTGACCTCAAGCTCAAGCGCACTTGGGTTGCAGCAGGACAATGATCCAAAACACACCAGCAAGTCCACCTCTGAATGGTTTGAAAAACAAAATGAAGGCTTTGGAGTGGCCTAGTCAAAGTCTGCACTTAAATCCGATTGAGATGCGGTGACTTGACCTTAAACAGGGCGGTTATGCTTGAAAAACCTCCAAATGTAGCAGAATTAAAACATTTCTGCAAAGAAGAGTGGGCCAAGAGTGATGTGAAAGACTCATTTATCTTTTTCCCTCAATAGATGAAATCATCATTTAAAAAACTGTATCCGGTTATCTTTGTCTAATATTAAAATTTGCTTGATGTTCTGCGACATTTAAGTGTGACACACAAATGCAAAAAAAAAAAGAAATCAAGGGGGCAAATACTTTTTCACACCACTGTATATGTCAGTGGCAGTTCGTGAACTGGCAACAGGGGAGGATCAAACAATCTCTTGAAATTAATGATTGGTCACAACCTGTTTTCAATCATTTATTTTAATTGTCATTACAAAATCTCAGAAAACTCTCCACATTGTAAGGTGTGGCCAGTTTTCCTCTATAACGCATACCGATCACGACTCCGGACTTCTCATGCTTTACTCAGGGGTTGGAAGCAATGCATGTGTTTCATAATCGTTCAAATGAAATAAGATAATTTGAAAAGTCTTAATTCAAACCCTTCCATGCACAAGGACTTGAATTCCGCGCAAGAATCCCTTACATATGCGTTGATTGAATAATTTCTGACCACTGCAGAGAAACGTAAATATGCAGCTTAAACTCTTACAGAATGCGTGAGAGTTGACAGGTATGCGTTATAAATGAAAACTGGCCACACCTGATAATGTTGAGAGTTTCTGTAATGGTAATTTAAATGATTGATTGAAAACAGATTGTGACCAATCACTCTTTTTAAGGGATTGTTTGAGCCTTCCTTGTTGCCAGTTCACGAGCCGCCATATGAAGAGTTTCACAGCAAAACAAGACATATCCGTTTTTGCTGTTTTGAGAAAAAGGCCTTTTTTATTCCAGACAAAGTTTTGAGGAAAACCAGTTATTTTTCAGTCGTGCTCTTGTCTTACCAATCATATTTAGCCAGAAAATGGAAATCTCGCATCACTTTGATTATTTGGTACTAATAGCGCATTAAAATAGCTTGAACATTTTTTACAAAAGAAGATATATCCATGGATACATCTTGTTTTGCCAAAAAAATGAAATGGATATCTCACATTGCTAAAAAAAAAAAAACGCTAATTTCGGCATTGTCAAATAAGGGGTTATATCACCATTTGACCCAAAACGGATACTGGGACATGTGTGGCTATCCCTTGGCAATATTTCTAATATCATTACTAGAAAATTTTGAATTTGGCGCATGTCTCATTTTACGATGAAACTCTTCATATATATATATATATATATATATATATATATATATGTGTGTGCGTGTGTGTGTGTATGTGTGGTGTGTGTATGTTTACACACCACATATGAGTAATAGTGCATATATAAATTACATGTATACATAAGTTACAGTTATGGGGATGCTGGACCAAAAGAGAAAGAAACAGGGCTTTGAACCGATTCACGGAACAAAAACGAAAACCAGAAACTTTTGCTGTTTTGCCAGGAACAAAAACGAGACCAGAATCTTAAGAATGTTTAATGTTCTGGAGCAGAATTGTTTATAAAAACTTATGGTAACCTGTTAATACCGTTATTTTTTTAGTTCCTGAAATGTTTTGTGTTTGTGCTACAGTGAGCAACAGACGTTCACTTCCTGTGTGTCGTTCCCTGGTATGCCCGGGCAGAGTAGAGAGAATTCAGCCTAATTAAGCCTAATGTAATGCCTAGCCTGTCAATTTTCTTCACAAAAACACAATAGTTCTCGACCATGAGCGCAATCCAGGGGTACAAAAGCCTTACACAGCAGCGGTCAGTCGGCAGTCACAAAGGCCCGCTGAAACCTCACCTTTCAAGTCTGAATAACAGAAACCCCTCGCAGTTTACTTTACCCAATTAGTAACAGCTGCTCAGACTAATTGATCGTAGTCAAGGGGAGACGTCAAATTTGTTCTCGATTTCACTGCTATACTGTCGTGGGAGAGTGGATTTATTTAGGTTTTATCTACTCTGACAATGTTTGTTCTGCAGGCATGGTCATAACATGCTTTTATTTCTCTGAGTTTACCTTATTTCTTATTTTTCTGAATTTGTGGTTATGCTAACAACATTATATCTGCTACTCGGCTAATCGGCATTTCCCTTGGAAGCAGAGTGTCCTGCACAGTGCCTGATAACCAGGATGATTCGATTGCTGATCTGTTACACCTGTGGGAAGTCTGTTTAAAGGTTGCTAACAGGGCTGCTCACTGCTTCAGGGTCATCTTTACTCTCGGCTGGTAACAGTCAGGTGTTTAGTCTAGGATACGAGAATCATTCGCAAGGTAGTTTTCTAGACGGTGTTCTGACAGATATTCTTCAGTTTTTAGCGGACGTTTGGTTAAGTCCGTCTTCACTTTAGTGCCGGGGTTCGACAGTTTCTACACGCTCGCTGCAGAGCGTGCAACTTTAGTTTTGTTTCTTTCTTTTGTTCTAACGCAGTAGTTCCTACGCTTCCGTAACAACTGGAGTTATTCTGTTATTACGTAACCTAGCTAGGAGGACTTTGTTTTGCCATTCACAGTGGTTATTTCACTCCTGCAATCTTTACCAGTTAGTCTCTCAGGAGATCCTTGAGGCTAGTTCGCTAGCTTATTAGCTGAACTTAGTGTGCGCTTAGATTCTCTTGCTTCCACTCTCTTTACAGTACACTGAAGCCATAATGGAAATCTCAGCCACTAGTCCCATGTGTAATGTGAATATAGGCCACTAGATGGCAGTATTTACCTTTTTTTTTGTTAAGCTCAGACTGGAGTCATGTTTAGACATGTCCTGGACATGTCTGGGGCAAGTCTCAGAAAATTAAAAAAAAAGAGGTCTAAATGTGGGTGGGGTCTGCAAAAGAGTATATAAGGAAAAGAATTGAGACAGTTAAGTAGTAGGAGAAATTGCAAGAAGAAGGATACGTGACCAGACCTTTAATTCTGTTCAAGACCTGTGCAGTCTGTTGTGGATTGTTTTTCACCCAGCACATCACCAGGAAACCCCACCAAAACAAGGGACTGTAATTATTTCTTTTTTTCTTGATAATCAATCTTGGTCTTAGCTGTTATTTAGTTGTTATTGTCTTTGTCTGTTTAATTAAATGTGTTTGAGTTTTAAAACTGTGTCTGTCATCCCTTGCTGTTGCTGTTGCTGTTATGTTGTAAATGTAATAAGAAATTGGGGCCATAACAAATTGGGGGCTCAAGGTCCGGGATAGACCATTTTGTGAGTAATTTATTGAAAATCTAACATTTCAAATTGTGAAATTGTTTTTGTGAATTTTCCTAGATATATATTGACAACAGCAATGGATGATTTCTTGGCATCACCAACCGTAGGGGTTTTGAAGTCTTTTAAAAAGACGGAACTGCTAGAAATTTGCAGACAGTTAGAGCTGACAGAGGTGAAACCAGCCATGCGAAAAGCAAGACTGGCTAGAGAGATAGTTGAATATTACATTGATGAAAATGTGTTTGCACCAGGAGATCTGGAACAGTTTCCAGTGGAAAATCCAAATATAGAAATGGAACTTAAATTAAAAATGCTAGAGATTGAAAGGGAGGAAAAAGAAAAACAAAGGCAGTTTGAGTTGGAAAAATTAGCAAGAGAAGAGAAAAAAGAAAGGGAGGAAAAAGAGAAAGGGAGGAAAGAGAAAAAGAAAGGGAGGAAAGAGAGAAAGAAAGGGAAGAAAGAGAGAAAGAAAGAGAATTTGAGTTAGAAAAATTTGCAAGACAGAGATTTTGAATTAGAGAAATTCGATAGAGAAGAAAGACTCCAAATGGAGCAACTAAAAATAAAAATTGCAACTGAAAATAAATTTCGGGCTAGCCAGGAGGTAAAACTGGTGCCTCCATTTTCGGAAAAGGATGTTGACAACTATTTCCAGTGTTTTGAAAAGGTAGCAAAGAGTTGCCAGTGGCCAAAGGAACACCGGCCTCTGATGTTGCAAACTGTCCTCAAGGGTAAAGCTCAACAAGCCTATTCGGCTTTGTCTGCAGATGATTCCTCTGATTATGAGGTTGTCAAAAAGGTTATTTTGAGAGCTTATGAGTTGGTTCCAGAGGCTTACCGACAGAAATTCAGAGGTCTGAAGAAATCTGAAAATCAGACTTATGTTGAATTTGCTAATGAAAAGCAGGTTTGCTTTGAGCGCTGGTGTACTTCTATGGAGGTCAAGGATGATTTCAACTCATTAAAAGAGATGGTGTTAGTTGAAGAATTCAAGAGCTGTGTTAAAGATGATGTTAAGACCTACCTTAATGAGAAGCAAGCACTGAATTTGCAATCAGCTGCCAAATTTGCAGATGAATATGTTCTCACACATAAGTCTAAATTTCAGTCTAGCAGTAACAATAGATGGTCCCAATTTCAGAAAAAGGGTTATGGTGATACCCAAGATTCCTCACCCAAAGACAAAGACAAATCTGGTGATGGTGCTCAGAAATCCAGTAACAGGTCTGATCAAAGTGTGAAAGCTGACAGTGACAAAAGTGGTCTAGTTTGCAGTTATTGCAAGAAATCTGGTCATGTTACAACTAACTGTTGGTTCCTTAAAGCTAAGAAAGAAAAAGAAAAGGATACCAAACCAAATGCCTTTGTGAAAACAAGGTTAGAAACCCCTGTAGTAGATAACCAATCTGCTAAATTGCCTGCTTCTTGTGGGGCTAAAAAGCCTGATACAGCTGACTTCGTGAGGGAGGAATTTCTTCCATTTGTGTCAGAGGGATTTGTGGCTCTGAATGAGCATACTACTCCTGTCCCCATATATATCCTAAGGGATACCGGAGCTTCTCAGTCACTTTTGTTGATGGACTCCTTGGAGTTACGTGATGAGACCGCTTCAGGGGATTTCATACTTGTACAAGGTATTGAAGGGAGGACTGTATCTGTACCCCTGCGCTCGATATTCTTGAAGTCAGATTTAGTTACAGGACAGGTAAAGGTGGGACTTATGTCAAGTCTACCTATAAAGGGTGTTTCTCTGTTGCTAGGCAATGACCTGGCTGGGGGCAAAGTAGTTCCCCCTGTACATCTTACTTCACAGCCGAGCACTGAAGATGGGGATGAGGACCCATCTCTGTATCCTTCTTGTGCAGTGACTCGTGCTATGGCCAAGAAGGCTAAAGAAGAAGATGATGTGGTGCCGTCCAGTACATTGAATAGTCAGGACTCAGGTGGTTCGCCTCATGACTCTGATTGGCCTACTATGGTTTCTCCGTTTGAGGACTTATCAGATACTTTTATCAGTTCTCTATTCAGCCAGCCGGATGGGTCTGGTGATTCTGATGTGTCTGGAGACTTGTCTCTGTCCAGAAAGCGGTTGATTGAGGAGCAAACTAATGATCCTGAAATTTGTGTACTAAAGAGGAGAGCCCTTCCTGATAAAGAAATAGACGCAGTTCCAGTTGGGTATTATCTCAAGGATGGTGTGTTGATGCGGAAGTGGCGCCCTCCTGATATCCCTGCCAATGCAGATTGGGCAGTGGTCAGGCAAATTGTTGTTCCGAAGGTCTATAGGAATGAGATCTTAACAATGGCTCATAGTTTACCTTTAGGAGGTCATCTTGGTGTTAACAAGACTGTTGATAAGATCATGAAACACTTCTTTTGGCCTGGGCTTTGGAAAGACGTTTCCAACTTTTGCAAAACCTGTCACACTTGTCAGGTAGTTGGAAAACACCAGTTAGACCCACCTGTGGCTCCATTGCAGCCTATCCCAGCATTTGGGGAGCCATTCTCTAGGGTCATTGTTGATTGCGTTGGTCCATTACCCAAGACTAGATCTGGAAATCAGTACTTGTTGACAATCATGTGTGCATCTACCAGATTCCCCGAAGCCATACCTCTACGTAACATCAAGGCAACTGCAATCTCGAAGGCTTTGATAAAGTTCTTCACGTTGTTTGGTCTTCCCAGGGAAATTCAGTCAGACCAAGGTAGCAATTTCACTTCAGGATTGTTTCAGCAGGTTGTGTATGAACTAGGTGCAAAACAGATTCTTTCTAGTGCCTATCATCCAGAAAGTCAGGGTGCCTTAGAGCGGTTTCATTCCACTCTCAAGACAATGATGAGGACTTATTGTTATGACCATGAGAAAGACTGGGATGAAGGGGTTCATTTGCTGTTGTTTGCAGCTAGAGAAGCAGTGCAGGAGTCTACTGGATTCAGTCCATTTGAGCTAGTGTTTGGTCATGAAGTGAGAGGACCTTTGCTATTATTGAGTGAACAATGGCAAGAGGAAGAGCCGCAAATCAGTCTGTTAGACTATGTTAGCAAGTTCAAGGAAAGATTGCGTGCAGCTTGTGACCTTGCCAAAGAGAACTTGAAATCAAGTCAGGGAAAAATGAAAACTTGGTATGATCATAAGGCTAGAAGCCGTGAGTTTAAACCAGGAGACAAGGTCCTTGTGTTGTTTCCCTTGCAGTCCAATCCATTGCAGGCTAGATTTCATGGTCCTTATGAAATTCTGACAAAACTCAATGATCTCAATTACATTGTGAAGACTCCAGATAGGAGAAAACCAAAACAATTGTGTCACATTAACATGCTGAAGCCTTATCATGACAGAAATGCTAGGGTTGCTGCCGTCACTTCAGATTCTCCTATGGTCAAAACGTGTGAAGATGAGGGGGAGTTTCAAGATGATGAACCTAGAATTAAAGCTGAAGTTCTTTCATGTAAATTGTCAAACACTGAAGTGTTGCAAAATCTTGATGTAAAACTCCAGTACTTAGAACCCTCACAGAGAGATCAGTTTGAAAGGTTGATCAAGAAATATGAGGATTTGTTTCCTGATGTTACAAAGAGAGTTACTATAGCCTCTCATGATGTAGATGTTGGTGATGCCAAACCAATAAAACAGCATCCATACCGGATGAATCCTGAAAAGAGAAAGATTGCTGAGAAAGAGGTTGAGTACATGTTAAACCATGATATTATCAGACCCTCCAACTCCGATTGGAGTTCACCCTGTGTGCTTGTTCCAAAACCTGATGGAAGTACTAGATTCTGTACAGATTATCGCAAAGTCAATGCTGTAACTAGAACTGATGTGTTTCCAATACCTAGGATTGATGATTGTATTGATAGTGTAGGGCAAGCAAAGTTTCAAAGGATGATACAGTCTACAATCGCCGGATTGCCACACACGGGTGCGTACATCGATGACCTGATCACATGGAGTGACTCCTGGGAAGAACATCTTAAAGATGTAGAGACGTTGTTCCAGCGCCTGACCCAGGCTAACCTGACTGTTAACCTGAGCAAGAGTGACTTTGGTTGTGCTACTGTCACCTATCTTGGCTACGTCATAGGCCAGGGTAAGGTGGCACCCATAAATGCTAAAGTCCAAGCCATCATGGACTTTCCAGTTCCTGACAACAAAAAAGCTTTGCGCCGCTTCCTTGGAATGATCGGGTACTACCACAAGTACCCAAATGCCAAATTTTTTTGGCGCAGTGCGAGATTTTCCTTAAAGCACAACCTTCTCACTTTGCCAGTGAGGATTCACAAGTCGCGTTCATTTCGTCCTTGTTATTGGGATCTGCTCTCTCTTGGGCGGGGCCACTTATTGGATCTAAATTCTCCATAGTTAACACTACTGAGAGCTTGATGAACGAATTGATATCCGTTTTTAACATTAATAATAACATTAACCAGATATAACATTTCTGGTCAGGATGCGGCCACGCAGCTGATGCATTTTAAACAGGGAAAGAAGAGTGTAGCTGAATTTTCAATCCTTTTTCGTTCATTGGCAAGTGAGATGGCTGGGATGATAAGCCCTTAATGACGGTGTTTACTCATGCTTTATCTGAACCTGTCGGGGATGCGTTGGCCACGCTAGATCCCCTAGCTTCATTAGATTCTTTGGTTAAGATGGCCATAAGAATTGATAATAGGGTTCGTGAGAGGGAGAAGCAATTAGGGGCCAAGGAGAATTTTACTCAACGTCCTTTTCCTCCCTCAAAATTGTTTAATGCTCTAGGTCTAATAGTCTAGACTGGAACGATCAATATGATTGGGAGACACCCAAGGCCGATCCTGCTCATTGCTCTAAGCCTGGGGATAGAGAGGAACAGAGAGAGAGAGTGAGGTTGAAGGTGATTCCCAAAGATTTTTTAGTTCTTTCTGATGAGGAATCAGAGAACGGTGATTGGGAGCTAGAATCAGATTCTAATTCCATTATTGACCTCGAATTGAACATGGGGGCTGCTCTGGAATTTGTTTTACCATCTAATGTTCCCTCTGATTATTCTGAACTTGCAGAGGTGTTTAGTAAACAAAGGGCCACCTCTCTGCCACCTCATTGCGCTTATGATTGCGCCATTGATCTCCAACCAGGTACCATTCCACCTGAGGGTGCTTTATACTCTCTATCGATTCCTGAGAGTAGGGTGATGAGAGAGTATGCTCAAGAGGCATTGGCTAATGGATTCATTAGGCCCTCCACATCACCAGCTGCAGCAGGGTTTTTTTTGTCAGTAAGAAAGATGGAGGACTTAGGCCTTGTATTGACTACAGAGGATTAAATAATATTACTAAGAAGAATCGTTACCCGCTTCCCCTAATGAATTCAGCATTTGAGCGTCTCCAGGGAGAATTGTTTTTTACGAAGCTAGATTAGTGCAATGGCTACAATTTGATTCGTATTTGTGAAGGGGACAAATGGAAAACTGCTTTCAACACCCACGATGGCTACTATGAATATTTGGTTATGCCCTTCGGGCTAGCTAATACCCCCTCTGTTTTCCAGGCATTCGTCATCGATGTCTTAAAAAGAATGTTAGAAAGTTTTGTTTTCGTCTATTTATACGATATTCTGATCTTTTCCCCTAATCTTTCAGACCATAAAATGCATGTTTGCCAGTCTCGCAGGCTCTATTAGAGGCTAGACTTTTTGTTAAGGCAGAGAAATGCCTTTTTCATTCCAAGACTGTTTCTTGTCTTGGTTTCATTGTTTGTGAGGGTCAGGTTTGTATGGATCCAGCCAGTTTCAGCGGTTATGAACTGGCCCATTCCGCAGTCAGTCAAATAAGTTCCGCGTTTTCTGGGATATTCAAACTTTTATAGGCGCTTCATTAGAAATTTTAGCTCTATTGCGGTGCCCATCATTGCTTTGACTAAAAAGAATGCTCTGCCACGATTTGCTTTGTCTCCAGAGGCAGACCGATCATTTGAGGAGTTAAAAAGGAGGTTTAGCACGCAGCCCGTCCTCAGTCCCAACCCTTCCCTCCCCTTCGTGGTGGAGGTAGATGCCTCTGAGGTTGGAGTCGGTGGCATTCGGTCACAGCGCTCGCAGCATGACAAGAAATTTCATCCTCGCTCCTACTTCTCTCGGTGATTGTCTCTTGCCGAGAGAAATTATGATATCTGTGATTGGGAGTTGTTAGCGGATAAGTTGGCATTGGAGGAGTGGCGCCATTGGTTGGAAGGGGCAGAACATCCATTTGTGGTTCGGACTGTCCACAATTTTCAGTACATCCAACAGAGTAAGAGACGCAACTCGTGGCAGGCACGGTGGGCGATGTATTTTAATCGCTTTAATTTTACCAGGTCCAAAAAAATGGGAAACCAGATGCATTATCCCGTATTCACGCCCATACAGATACAGACTTTGCTCCCAAGCCAATCATCCCAGAGGCTCAGATTATGGGTCCGGTTCAATGGGACATTGAGGTGATGGTGCAAAAGGCTTCGCATCTTAATCCAGGCCCAGGGGGTGGTCCACCCCATTATCTGTTTGTGCCTGCTGGGATAGGGTCCCAGGTTTTGCAGTGAAGACATGCATCCAGGTTGTCAGGACATCCCGGTGTGTACCAAACTAAAGAATTTTTGGCCAGACGCTTTTGGTGACCTAACATGGAAAGGGATGTTAGGGAGTTTGTTGCAGCATGTTCTATTTGTGCCCGTAACAAGAACTCCCATCTTCCCCCCTCGGGATTGTTACAGCCCGTACCCATCCCTAAGCACCCTTGGAGCCACTTTTGTTTAGATTTTATTACTGGCCTGCCTGCATCAGAAGGAAAGACAGTGATTTTAGTTGTGGTCGACAGATTCTCTAAAGCGGCTCATTTTGTGGCTCTGCCCAAACTGCCATCTGCAGCAGGGACGGCGCGGCTAGTTGTGGACCATGAATTTAAATTACACGGTCTACCCCAGGATGTTGTTTCTGACCGTGGGCCTCAGTTCACTTCATGGTTTTGGCGAGCCTTCGCCAGGGCTGCTCACTGCTTCAGAGTCATCTATACTCTCCGCCAGTAACAGTCAGGTGTTTAGTCTAGGATACGCAAATCATTCGCAAAGTAGTTTTCTAGACAGTGTTCTGACAGATATTCTTCAGTTTTTAGCGGACGTTTGGTTAAGTCCATCTTCACTTTAGTGCCGGGGTTCGGCAGTTTCTACACGCTTGCTGCGGAGCGTGCAACTTTAGTTTCGTTTCTTTCTTTTGTTCTAACGCCGTAGTTCCACAAAATTATGAGGTGTTTTTATCCGCACATAAATGAAGATTAAAATATCAATACGTCCTTTGAAATTCTGTGTACATATAGCTTTTGAAATGCCAAACATTTGCATTAATTATTTTGAGAGGCTCATTAAGAAAAAAGCCAGGAGAATCCATTTTATATTCTGAATGCAGTCACAGCTACACAAACCATTGTGTTCGTCACTTTTTCAGTGTTTTTAATTTGCTTAAACAAGGGACAAGACTGGATCTGTTTCCCAAGGCTTCTGCGTCTCTTGAGCTTTTGTTGTGGCCGTGTTTCGGCTTAGTTGCCCTAATTCAATATTTGACTGTGCAACTAGAAAATATATATCGAATGACCAAAAGAGCATGTGTAAAACCCCACAAAACAATACCAAATAGGGACATTGCAGAGGGTGAAAGTTTTTATGTGTTCTTTTTGGCTGGCGTTGAGTCACATGATTTCCTGGCTGGTGTGTGTCACAATAGAATGGATATTTCTCTCTGTTCAAAGGACGGGTTACAAGTAGAAGTCAACAGTTACAAGTAATCTGACTCCATAATACATTTTTAATACCAAATTTAGTCATATCCTCGGTAAATATCTGACTACAAATTAGAACTAGAACGGGCACTCGGTAGAGCGCATACCTTCGCCGACGCCACTGAATCCCTCGCCACTGGCGTTGGTTTCATGCCGATCGGATAAAAATTGACCGAGATATGGCCGAAAGTCGGTTTTGACCTTTTCGTGGCCTTGACCTTGACCTTTGACCCGATCACTCCCAAAATCTAATCGATTGATCCTCAGGTCATGCCAAATCAACCCACCAAATTTTATGAAATTCCGTTTGGTACTTTTTGAGTTATTCGATACACATACATACACACAGACAGACACACAAACAAACTAGAA
Source organism: Gymnothorax reevesii (assembly GCA_029721435.1). Classification (NCBI taxonomy): domain Eukaryota; kingdom Metazoa; phylum Chordata; class Actinopteri; order Anguilliformes; family Muraenidae; genus Gymnothorax; species Gymnothorax reevesii. The sequence goes on along the minus strand of CM056574.1, from coordinate 20,452,453 downwards.
CGGGCACTCGGTAGAGCGCATACCTTCGCCAACGCCACTGAATCCCTCGCCACTGGCGTTGGTTTCATGCCGATCGGATAAAAATGGACCGAGATATGGCCGAAAGTCGGTTTTGACCTTTTCGTGGCCTTGACCTTGACCTTTGACCCGATCACTCCCAAAATCTAATCGATTGATCCTCAGGTCATGCCAAATCAACCCACCAAATTTTATGAAATTCCGTTTGGTACTTTTTGAGTTATTCGATACACATACAGACAGACACACAAACAAATAAATACACGGGGATCAAAACATTACCTTCGTCAGCGAAGTTGCTGGCGAAGGTAATAAATACACGGGGATCAAAACATTACCTTCGTCAGCGAAGTCGCTGGCGAAGGTAACTAGGCTTATGCCGTCGGAGGCGACAGCTGGGGGTATATCCCCAAACGCCCCTAATCCTCCAATTTCTCAATCCTCGAATAGACCTTGAATAGACGTTCATTTCAGCTTAATTTCAGCTCAATCGATCAAATGGCTGTGAAGATATGGCCAAAATTGTAATTTTCCATCAAAAAGTGCCACCTGGTGGCAAAATATTGAACCATACAGGTATGATGTCATCATGTGACACGTTTTGAGGTCATGACCTTGCAGTTGCACATAGTTTCATGTCAATTGGAGAAATAGTTCCAAAGATATAGCAAAAATGGTGAATTTTATGTGAAAAAGCTCCACCGTGTGTCAAAATTTTGAACCAAACATGTATAATGTCATTGTGGGATACATCCTCAGGTCATGATCTTTCATTTGCACTTCATTTGAGGTCAATCGGAAATATATTGTCAGAGATATAATAAAAACAGTGATTTTTTTCAGTTTTTGCCCCTGGTGGCCAATCTAGGAATAGTACATTGTCCAAAATCAAATCAGTTCTTCCTCTTAATGATACTTACTTATGTGCAAAATTTGGAATTTGAAATTGAAATATTATTGAAGTTATCGCGTTAACATGTAGTGCGGCGGCAGCGGCGGCAGCCGGACCAAAGACATAATATCCCCTGGAACGCCATTTGGCGTTCGCGGATATAATTACAATTTATAGATTGGGGACAGCATGCATGAATCTCGGGACACCATCAGACTTGTCTATGAAAACCGCTGTCACTCAGCCAACTTCCCCAGGTAATAAACGCAGCTGCCAGATCTTAGTTCGGTGATAGTTCTAGAGCAGTGATTCCCAAAGTGTGGGCCGCGGCCCTCTGGTGGGCTGTGGTGGTACTGCAGGTGGGCCGTGAGAGGTCATTAAAAATATGATTCATTTTTGAAAATATGATTTTTTGTGATTTTATTTGTAAAATATTTATTGCACGATTTAAAAAAAATATTTAGAAGTAATAACCTATTGAGTGTTATTGACCTCACAATATTTGAGGAACTTAACATAGTTTATGATCGGAACATAGCTTTCTGGTCATCATGACCAGGGGTCATAATCGGAGGAGCACGTACTGTGTTCGATAATTAATTCTGTCTTGTGTGTACACAACAGATTAAAAGTTTGGGCTCCCTTTATCCCCCTGCTTTCATTTCAATCCTGAATCTTTATAACAATAATAAATAAATAAAAAACAACAACAACAATTATTGTTGTTGTTGTTTTTTATTGATTTTATTTTCTTAACAACAACAGCAATTGTTGCTGTTAAGTGTTCTGAGAATGCATAATTTTGTCTATCTGCTGTTTATAGGACAAAGGTGGGCCGCTGACATTTTTTATATTTTCAAGTGGGCCCTGATTTGGAGAAGTTTGGGAACCCCTGTTCTAGAGTATGGAAGAAATTACCATGATAATAGCATCTAGGCATAAACAAAGTAGCACTGAGCATAAACATATCACAAACCCAGGTTTATGTACACCAAAGGGCCCCTTAAGAAGATCAACTAGGTACCAGCTTATAAGATCAGAGGTACCCTTAAGGAATTCCCCAGGACTAAAGCTACATAAACCCATTAGGAGTAGACCGTAATTTGCAATCCAACTTAAAACCCATCACTTCCTACAACATCAGCTAGCTAGTCTGGAATCGTAAGGAATCGCCCCCTAAGTACCGGTCGTAACATGGCTTGAAAGAATAAAAAGATTAGGATTCACAGAGATCACGCAAGCTTAAAAGAATAACAATCATTTATTCACCAGGTAGGCAAAAGCTTAAATCAAACAAATCAACGTCAAACCAATTATGTTACACACAATTTAGAAAATGAGAGAAAAGTCATACCTGGCGAAAAGGATGCACACGCACACGGAGCGAGGCCGCACCACATGCATGGGGAGAACTCAGATTCCATTCCCTCCCGACTACCTAACTTAGCTATTACACATGGACTCAGGCACGCAGGGAGAGCTGGGATGCGAATCTCCATAATTAAAAGGCTACTCACGCCCTTGCGGGCGTAGGGAGGGATGGGAGAGGATTCTCCTCAAATGGAAAGTCTCTCTTCGCTTTAAGCCAAACCACGCCTTTGATCCAGGCGGCATAGCCATAAACACCCTGAAAGGGGGGTCGAATCTGATTTTTGGGCTTCCACCATTTAGAGTAATAAAACAATCTAGCATAGAGAGGAGACTAGGATGACTACCTGAGTGAATTCTGACCATTTCTCTGGAGATCCCAAAGGGAATGAACCATAATTTCAATGGAAATGAAACATACTTCACTGAACTACTTGGATTCCCCCGAGAATAACAAGACCAAACATGGTAGGGATATGTACCAATATGATGCAGTTGTCATGAAAAAGCCTTAAAATGAATTACTATATAGTTTAATTGGGTTATAAGAATTAAAAAAAAGTGATTTCTTCACAAAACAGAACATATAAACATATTATGAAGTTCCCAGAGATGTAGATTATTTTAAACAGATTAATATAACTGGACTTTAACTTAAAAGTAAGGGCAGTCATATGACTCCCTCAGGGCATTGTGGCAGCCAGAGCTTTGCAACTAGCCCGCCAGAGTAAAACCAGGGATACCCCTCACAGGCAAGGCCGGATTATCCATATAATGACTGGTGTTCGTACACAGGGGCATCATGCTGGGAGGGGCATCACACGATTTACGAATCCTTAGTTTTTTATTTTAATCGGAGGAGAAGCGTAAGCATATTATGAACAAATTCAAACTTAACTGTTGATATCAAAAGAGAATATAAAAAAGAATGTAAATTAAAAAACTGCGATTTGGAACTGCCCTGTCAAAGTCACAGAAAGGCCAAACTGGTCCCAGATCAGTGTTGCAAGCTGAGCTAGAATCTGGCCATTTAGAAACTGAATGGGCACTGATCTCTAATCTGTTGTTGATCGCAACGATGCGCTTTCGTTCTGACATCAAGTGCTACAACACACTGAGTGGCGGGTGAAGCAACCGGGGTTGTGCTAATCGGACAATAGCAGAAGAAAAAAGTACGAAAGATATCCACGCTACGGAATGTTCCAGAAATATCTTGCTTTTTTAACATTAGTCCTGGCAAGGAAGCTGAGAGGCAACTGTTCTGTCCATCAATTCCATTCCTCCAGCGCTAGAGGAAGTGCTTACGTTACGAAAGTTGGCCATGTAAGTTAGAGGCTAATGTTATTTAGGCACATGCAGCAGTGCATAACATTTGCTGACGTTAACGGGAGCCTGTCGCAGGCGGGCTGACGGCAACAGCTGCACTCGGGGACGGAGTACGTTAGCATGATCGCTGAAGCTGACAATTGTGAGTTCACGGCACAAAGCCTTTCTCTTTTTAAAACCCTCTGCCATAGAATTTCAGTTCGTAGTATTTAGTAAATGTAAATATGTGGCCTTGGATGCCATAAATTTCAATACTCAATGGTATTCAATAAATGCCATTTTAGAGACCGGATGGAACGTACTCATAATTAAGAGGTGATCTGGGGTTAAATGAAAAATGACACCAGGAAACTCAGAATTAATCTAAAGAGGTATTTATAATAACCACCAAAAAAGATACAAGTTGGCATTTTTCTGTTTATGCGGTTGCCATGGTAGCCGAGCAAGCTCATTAAATATGCAGAAAACTTCTGGCACCAATTCCTCTTGAATTCTGCGTTAGAATTCAGTTTTTCTTTCATCATTTAAAAGCCATTGCTAATCCAAATGCAATGACAAAGCCATTCTTTGCCCAGTTTATCAGTTTTGTGATTTTGGGGCATTTACATTTTGAAATAATTTTGCACAGAATCTGAAGTATACTCAAAATATTCAAAGTGTGTAACGAATAGGGAAATTTTGCCTGTGTCATTGCATTTCTAATGAAGTAAAGTATACTCAGCAACAAAAGTTTCTGTGACACCATTTATGTGTATGTTATAAATGACACGCAAAGATCTCAATGCAATCAATATGTTTATTTAACAGGAGAAACACTGACTTTTCAGTGCCAACGTCACTCAAAATGAAAAATGTCATTTTCATGCGTCATGAAGCACTTGTCTGACGTCTGACCAATTGTGACCTTCACACTTCAATACCGGGTGTGACTTCCTCGTGCCATGATGCAAGCAACGCATCTCCGGCGCATGGACCGAATCAGATGTGCCAGAAATTGCTGTGGGATGTCATTCCAAATCTGACGTAGACGTTGTCGCAATTCCTGGAGTGTAGCTGGCGGGTTATCCAACCGCCGCAAACGTCGATCCATCTCGTCCCAAAGATGCTCGATTGGGGACATGTCTGGGGATCTGGCTGGCCATGGCAGGACATTGACATGTTGTTGCATCAGATACTGCTGTACAATCCTCGCAACGTGTGGTCTGGCGTTATCATGTTGCAGCGTTATTCCGGGACCATGTTGCATCAAAAACGGTACCACCAATGGCCGTAGCACTTCATCGCGATATCTTTGACCTGTCAGATTTCCATCAATAACAAGCAAATCTGTTCTGTTTCTCGCCGTGATCCCTCCCCAAATCATGACACTACCACCTCCAAAACGATCAAATTCCTGAACACAGTTGTTGGCATAACGTTCTCCACGTCGACGGTATACACGTAAACGACCATCACATCGGTTAAGCATGAATCTTGATTCATCAGTGAAGAGTACAAGATCCCACTGACGTTGGATCCACCGTCCATGTTGTTGTGCCCACTGTAGACGCAGTGGTCGGTGTTGTACTGTGAGTATTGGACGTCTTGCTGGCCGACGTGGGACAATGCCAAAATGACGGAGACGGCGACGGATTGTCTGTGCAGACAGTCGCCTCAAACCAGGTATCGTTCTTGCAGTTATGGTTGCAGGTTGGAATCGATTTCGGAGATGGGTTGTTCGAATCCAGTTGTCCTGTCTGGGAGTGGTTACTCGTGGACGGCCGCTGCGAGGACGGTCTCTGACATGTCTTGTCTGCTGATGACGCTGCCATAAGTTCCAAATGGTGTTTCGGTGGACATTCAGGTGATGAGCAACTTCCCTCTGCGAGGTTCCGGATTCAATCATCCCAATGGCCCTCCACCGATCATTTTCAGACAGTCTTGGCATTTAGAGGGTAGAGTTCCTGATCCGAAATGGCTGTGTTTTCGATAAGTGATGCTTCCGTCGTTCATCTGGCACAATGTGAACATTCCAAAAATTCTCCTCTTTTATTGCCATCCACAAGCATGATTTACGCACATTTTCACGTGCAAAGTCATTTTCTCGCATTTTCATGATTTCCATTTCAATGTTGTGTTTACGTGAACTGTTTCAGTCTGATATCACCATGTATGACAATTTCATAATTGCGTTATGAAAAATAATTAACAATATTGGTGTCACAGAAACTTTTGTTGCTGAGTATAGCTGCAGCCCAAATTTCATTGATTTTAAATGATAAATAAAAAAGTTATGGCTGCCACAAACATGAGAAACGTGGAAAAAGCAATACCTTGGGAAATCAATGGAAAATGCATTAGACCGTATTGAAAAGTTGAGTTCAGTTTTTAATCCATGTTGCAATTAGTGATTATTAAAGGTGGGTTATTATAGAATATTTTTATTCAGTAAAAAGGAACAAATTATCAAAAGAATCAAATTTTGCCCATTTAACCCCAGATCACCCCTTAAGATTTTAGGCACTGTCCCTTAAGGCAGCAAGGTTGTCACACTGTCCTTGAAGGCACCGTTATTATCACCATTGGCAATCTTCTTTTGAAGACTTGTTCAGCTGGTGCTTTAGCTGTCATTATTGCTGTATGTCAGTGTGGTATACTGTAATGCACCTACTGTCCAGTTTGTGGCGCTATACCGCCTATGTGTTCCTGTAATCTGTACATTATGTAAAGAAAAAGAATGCTGCATGGAGGAGTAAACTAAGTTCAGCATTGCATATATCTGCGACTACTTTTGTATCTGCAACAATCATTCACGACATGAGCTCTGCTGGGTCAGATGGAGAAGAAATTTCAGGGCTCAGTGATGTCTTGGCCCAGTGAATCCGACTCTGATTTTTAACCTGAATGTCATCTTGAGCCTCTCTATAAAAGGATCACACCTGCTGGGCAAACCAATCCTCTGATGGCAGGGACCTCACCTAAACTTGATATTTATTTATCTCATAATGCTCAGGTTTCACAGCATAATTAAGTCCAAAGGCTAAGGAAGATTTCAAATTAGCCACAATAGCCAACAAAGCCTAGCTCCAAAGCTCTAACTTTTATACCCGAGGTCACAAAAAGGTGGACCCCGGTCCAAGACCGGACCCAGACGCCGTCCCATCCGGACCCAGAGCTGTAACCAACACATCAGTTTTGTTGAGTTTTATTCAATTTTGGCAGCTTAAATTTTTTTAGCCGCCTGTTTTCTGGACTTTACGGTAGCTACATAACCGCGCATTTTGTGTGTGGGCGGTGCATGCCCTCTTGCTCCTGCAGTGTGGCTGCGGCCGTGTCAGAAAGTTTTGAGAAGGAAATACACTGGAGAGAGGCAAAGCGAATGAGAGAACAGCGGTGAGAGAAAGACTGAGTATGTAATAGTGAAGGAACATGACATGGCTTGTTCTAAACGGCGCAAAGCGGACAGCGAAAACAGAACCTTTAAAGTGGAATGGACAGAATCTTATATGAATATCCTCCCCGCTGGAAGCTGAAAGCCGCTGTGGCTCATATGCTCCGAGACGGTGGAGCTAGTGAGAAGTGTAAACATAAATGCCACTGCTGTTGTGATCTGTGATTCTGCATGTCATGTTTAAGTTCTGTGCCTGGCTTTGCCATGTTGTTTGATTCTGTTTAGTGACCACTGCATATGTCTGACCATTCTTAGGATCATGCATTGTGTTTTTTGGTAATTTAAATTTCATGTTTTATTATTATTTCATGCCATGTTTTCATTTCCATGCATTGCACTTCGTCTACCCTGTCTTGTCTTGTGTAGGTCTTTGCCCACGGTCCTTAGTCTTGCATACCACTCATTCGGGTGATTTATTGGTTTCTGGGTTTTCAATCTTCCTTCATTATCCCGTGTGCTTCCTTCCTCTCTTTTACTATCTACTAACCATACTAACAGTTTGTTGTTTTCGATAATTACTAACCCTCATTAACATTGTATATTTTTCTACATTCTAACATTTTCTTACGTTTTCTAACATTGTATAACTTTCTAACATGCACTTGGGATTGTATAGCTGCACATACTAATTGACTAACAATCTCTCAGCAGTCGCACAATTCAAATCTCCGCCTCCTTGCCTATCCCTAATTATCTCTGTCTGCGTTTTTGCTACAGCCAAATTCATGTAATTAGTTTATTCCTCATGTGTCTCTCCCTGATCATTGTTACCATTGATTGCACCTGTTCTCCCTGGTCATGTGTTTACCCCGGATGTGTATATAAGATGTCTGTTTGGTTCACACTCTTGTCAGATCGTTCTCCCTAGTTTTCTTGTGCCACATTTCTTGCCTCGATTTCTCAGTGTTTATCTTTCTGACTGGATTGCCTGACTTTTGATTTTTGCCTCTGTGTTTTTGGATTACTGTTGCATCTGTGTGTTTTGACCATTTTTCTGTCCGACTACGAGATCTGTTTGCTGCCCTGGTAAGGATTCGGATTACGTCCTGTGGATTCTGGCTTGCTTCTCTGATAGAACTATTCCTGTGTACCAGACCCATTTCTGTCTGACTACGATTACTGTGATTGCTGCCCTGGTTTTTGATACTATTTTTGCCCAACTGGATTTTGACTTTTGGATTGTGGACTCCGTACTGTTTTTCGCCCTGCGGGTGTCACCCCCCTTTACCAATAAAACAAGCTCTACTGCATTTCCTGGTTCTCGCATCTGGTTCCTGATCGCAGCACAACTGCGAAATTAAACAGCAGGTGAACTGGCGGTGTCGGGGGGCTAAAACCCGTCCCCTAAAACAGTGGTTTTCAAATTCGGTCCTGGAGCCCCCCTGTGCGTGCTGGTTTTTGTTCCAACCACAATTGCAATCTTAGGATTTTAACGAGCTGTTGATTTGTTTTAATTTGGTGCAAATATCCACATTGAGATATTGTAAATATTGACAACATTTAATCAACATAAATCAAGAGGTTTCTCATTGGTGAAAGTCTTGACACATGGTGACAAAAACCGACAATTTACTTGGCAAACAATGGAGTCACACCTGTTTATGTTGATTTTATTTGGTTCAGGCAGGTTATTTAGGAAAAATTCAAAACGCCTGTATTCAGAAACCGAATTTGGAGCTAATTTTCTGAGTGTAATTCGATCTGTTTAAAAATGTTTTCACCTGAAAATCCTAGCAATATTGAAAATTAAGCAAAATGTTGTTCAAGGGTTTTTAATCTTCTTAGCTGAATGGATATGTCCATCCAAATGTGACTTAAGATGGTAAATACTCTTAACAAGGAATGCTGCTAATTAAGACAAAGTAACAGCTTTTAAAAATCAGAATTGCAGTTGTGGCTGGAACAAAAACCAGCATACACAGGGGGGCGCCAGGACGGATTTGAGAACCACTGCCTTAAAATAACAGTTGGTCATGACCTTTTTTCCAATCAAATTGGAAGCAATGCATGTGTTTCATGATTTAAATGCAACAAGATCATTTGAAATGTCTTTATGCAATTCCATTGCTTCCAACCCCTGAGTAAAAACTGCGAGAGGTCCGAAGTCATTATCACCGTAACGCATGTGAAACTGATAAGCCTCCATGGACGAGGACTTCACTTCTGCGCGAGAATCTCTTACGTGTTGATTGCATAGATATATATATTTAGAACACTAGATTGCTGATGTCATATACTCAGCAACAAAAGTTTCTGTGACACCAATATTAATTATTTTTCATAACGCAATTATGAAATTGTCATACATGGTGATATCAGACTGAAACAGTACACGTAAACACAACATTGAAATGGAAATCATGAAAATGCGAGAAAATGACTTTGCACGTGAAAATGTGCGTAAATCATGCTTGTGGATGGCAATAAAAGAGGAGAATTTTTGGAATGTTCACATTGTGCCTGATGAACGACGGAAGCATCACTTATCGAAAACACAGCCATTTCGGATCAGGAACTCTACCCTCTAAATGCCAAGACTGTCTGAAAATGATCGGTGGAGGGCCATTGGGATGATTTAATCCGGAACCTCGCAGAGGGAAGTTGCTCATCGCCTGAATGTCCACCGAAACACCATTTGGAACTTATGGCCGCGTCATCAGCAGACAAGACATGTCAGAGACCGTCCTCGCAGCGGCCGTCCACGAGTAACCACTCCCAGACAGGACAACTGGATTCGAACAACCCATCTCCTAAATCGATTCCAACCTGCAACCATAACTGCAAGAACGATACCTGGTTTGAGGCGACTGTCTGCACAGACAATCCGTCGCCGTCTCCGTCATTTTGGCATTGTCCCACGTCGGCCAGCAAGACGTCCAATACTCACAGTACAACACCGACGACTGCGTCTACAGTGGGCACAACAACATCGACGGTGGATCCAACGTCAGTGGGATCTTGTACTCTTCACTGATGAATCAAGATTCATGCTTAACCGATGTGATGGTCGTTTACGTGTATACCGTCGACGTGGAGAACGTTATGCCAACAACTGTGTTCAGGAATTTGATCGTTTTGGAGGTGGTAGTGTCATGATTTGGGGAGGGATCACGGCTAGAAACAGAACAGATTTGCTTGTTATTGATGGAAATCTGACAGGTCAAAGATATCGCGATGAAGTGCTACGGCCATTGGTGGTACCGTTTTTGATGCAACATGGTCCCGGAATAACGCTGCAACATGATAACGCCAGACCACACGTTGCAAGGATTGTACAGCAGTATCTGATGCAACATGTCAGTGTCCTGCCATGGCCAGCCAGATCCCCAGACATGTCCCCAATCGAGCATCTTTGGGACGAGATGGATCGACGTTTGCGGCGGTTGGATAACCCGCCAGCTACACTCCAGGAATTGCGACAACGTCTACGTCAGATTTGGAATGACATCCCACAGCAATTTCTGGCACATCTGATTCGGTCCATGCGCCGGAGATGCGTTGCTTGCATCATGGCACGAGGAAGTCACACCCGGTATTGAAGTGTGAAGGTCACAATTGGTTAGACGTCAGACAAGTGCTTCATGACGCATGAAAATGACATTTTTCGTTTTGAGTGACGTTGGCACTGAAAAGTCAGTGTTTCTCCTGTTAAATAAACATATTGATTGCATTGAGATCTTTGCGTGTCATTTATAACATACACATAAATGGTGTCACAGAAACTTTTGTTGCTGAGTATATTTACATTATCCAAAGTGAAGCACCCGGCTGCCATATTAATACACCCAACTTCTTCACATAAACAAATGGTTTCCTATGAGGCCAATTTCAAATAAGTTGAAATAAGCGTTAAAATTCCGAGATGTGCGGCTGTCTTTTGCAGCAATTTTAATTTGAAGGGCTGCAATAATGAATTTCATGCGTAAGTTAAAGTAGAAACGCAAATTTGTCACTTAAATAGCAAAAATCGGGTTTGCTGCTAGCCAGCTAATTAGCCGTCCCATTGACTTGAATAGACCGCTGACTAAAACCAAACGCTTGCTATTGATAAGTCTCCTGCGAGCTACCTTGGTACCCTTAACACCGCGGGGACTGCACTGACTTAGCAGTTAATAAAATTAACAAGGTGGCTAAAAAGCTAGCTCCTTGTAATTGACATTCAACAACCTTTCTTACCTGCATAATATTTAAAACAGTGGACAAGTCACTTTGTCTGTTTGTGGGCTACAGAGTTCCAAAAGACAAGGAGGGGAGAAAGGCCTGGCTGTTAGAAATCAGGAGAAAAAAAAAACTTTCTCTATCCCTTCGATCTCTGCTGCGCAGTGATCATTTTTGAGAGCAGTGTTTTAACGGGACATAGGGAAAGATGAAGCTTAGTAAAGGAGTAGCCAGAGTTAACTAGCGCTTCTTTTTAATAACGCTGGCATATGATTCAATATAAACAATGCGCTTGATGGAAAATGTGCTCAATTAGGGTACAATGAAGTGAGGAAACCAGAGAGTGATATAATAACGTTTCTTATAACGGCCAGATAATAGTACTTATAATTCTTATAATACTGCCAGACGGTCATTAAATCCTCAGTCACATTAACTTAACTTTTCTGCTTGCACTTTAAAATTGACACCGAGTCACATTTCGATCTTCGCTTTAGAAAGTGTGCCGCTTTCTATCCTCCGAAAACCGCATATTTAGGGAGACAAAATGTTGCGCTGCACAGCGATACCAAAATAACACCGACTTGCACGCAAGTGTTTTTGAAAATTTGTAATTTTAAAGTAGGCGAAAATGAATGGCAGTCTATGAGCAAATTTTACTTCCGGGTGTACCGGCTCTTTGAACAGATGCTTCCCTTGAGCGTACACTATCAGCAATCTAGTGTTCTATATATATATATATATATATATATATGTGTGTGTGTATATATATATATATATATGGTTGATTGAATAATTTCTTACAACAGCAGACGAGCGTAAATATGCCACTTAATTCACATCAAATGCATGATAGCTGGTAGGTATGTATTATTAATGAAAACTGACCGCTTCTGATAGCTGAGAGTTTTCGGAGTTTCCCTAATGTTAATTTAAATGATTGAAAACAGGTCATGACCAATCATTATTTTTTAGGGATGATTTGAGCCCCCCCATCGCCAGTTCACTAGCTGCCACTGAACACAATACTGCATCTGAGACTTCAAAATCGTGCCAGACAAAGCCAGAGCTCACTTTTCTCACTCAACAGGAGAAACTAGGCAGTAGGAGGGCAAGAAATTCATTTTTATTATTAAAGTCCTTAATATTATAATCCCCTGTTGAATATGAAAAAAAAGTTAAAATGATACAGTTCACGAGGCTGTGGAGGGAAGGAAGGAAACTCAAGCTACACTTTTTATCTATTTTTTTCTCAAATGTAAGCATTTTAAGATGCACAGTCATGTCTCACAGCTTTGATTTGCTTGTATGTTATTTTTCAAATGGAGATCTTATTTGACTTGAAGTGAGCGCATTTACATTCCTTTTACTTTTATTTATTATTATTTATGATTGTATGTAGCCTGTATGATTGTATGTGACTATATTATGATGCAACTTAGACATGATGATGCTGCGGGCCTTTTATATTTTACTTTCTTACTATCCGGACCGCTTTTATTTGTAATTGAATACCCCTACTCTATACTATTCCATCAATATAAACAGGTAGTGCTTCCCAAACATGCCTCTCTCTCTCATGTGGTATGTGTTCATTTTTTTATGAGAGCAAAGATGTTTCGTTATTTTAATGTTCATGTTTATGTGCAATGGTCTTTGCTATCTGCTTGACAGCTTCATCAAATTATATTACAAAACCCAAAACCAGTGAAGTTGGCACGTTATGTAAATCGTAGATAAAAACAGAATACAATTATTTGCAAATCCCTTTCAACTTATATTCAATTGAATACACTGCAAAGACAAGATGTCTAATGTTTTTTTGCAAATAATCATTAACTTAGAATTTAAAGGCAGCAACACATTGCAAAAAAGTTGGCACAGGGGCCTTTTTACCACTGTATTACATCGCCTTTCCTTTTAACGACACTCAGTAAATGTTTGGGAACTGAGGAGACCAATTTTTGAAGCTTTTCAGGTGGAACTCTTTCCCTTTCTTGCTTGATGTACAGCTTAAGTTGTTCAACAGTCCGGGGTCTCCGTTGTCGTATTTTACGCTTCATTATGCGCCACACATTTTCAATGGGAGACAGGTCTGGACTACAGGCAGGCCAGTCTAGAACCCGCACTCTTTTACTACGGAGCCATGCTGTTGTAACGTGCAGAATGTGGCTTGGCATTGTCTTGCTGAAATAAGCAGGGGCGTCCATGAAAAAGACATTGCTTGGATGGCAACATATGTTGCTCCAAAACCTGTACGTACCTTTCAGCATTAATGGTGCCTTCACATATGTGTAAGTTGCCCATGCCTTGGGCACTAATACACCCCCATACCATCACATATGCTGGCTTTTGAACTTTGCGCCTATAACAGTCCGGGTGGTTCTTTTCCTTTATGGTCCGGAGGACACGACGTCCACAGTTTCCAAAAAAAATTTGAAATGTGGACTCGTCAGACCACAGAACACTTTTCCACTTTGCATCAGTCCATCTTAGATGAGCTTGGGCCGAGCGAAGACGGCAGCGTTTCTGGGTGCTGTTGATAAATGGCTTTCGCTTCGCATTGTAGAGTTTAACTTGCACTTGCAGATGTAGCGACGAACTGTAGTTACTGACAGTGGTTTTCTGAAGTGTTCCTGAGCCCATGTGGTGATGTCCTTTCCGCACTGATGTTGGTTTTTGATGCAGTACCGCCTGAGGGATCGAAGGTCACGGGCATTCAATGTTGGTTTTCGACCTTGTCGCTTACCTGCAGTGATTTCTCCAGATTCTCTGAACCTTTTCACGATATTACGGACCGTAGATGATGAAATCCCTAAATTTCTTGCAATAGCTCGTTGAGGAATGTTGTTTTTAAACTGTTCGACAATCAGCTCACACATTTGTTCACTAAGTGGTGACCCTTGCCCCATCCTTGTTTGTGAATGACTGAGCATTTCAGGGAAGCTGCTTCTATACCCAATCATGGCACCCACCTGTTCCCAATTAGCCCGTTCACCTGTGGGATGTTCCAAATAAGTGTTTGATTAGCATTCCTCAACTCTCTGTCTTATTTGCCACTTGTGCCAGCTTTTTTGAAACATGCTGCAGGGATCGAATTCCAAATGAGCTAATATTTGCAAAAAATTACAAAGTTTACCTGTTCGAACGTTAAGTAACTTGTCTTTGCAGTGTATTAAATTGAATATAGGTTGAAAAGGATTTGCAAATCATTGTATTCTGTTTTTATTTACGATTTACACAACGTGCCAACTTCACTGGTTTTGGGTCTTGTATTTTATTCCATTGTTCAATGATACTCTCATTTTACCCTACAGAAATTAATTTAAATTCTTATATTATTAAAATAAAGTCTAATGTGTAAAAATGTATAAATTAAGATGTTTGTCATTTACTTTTAGATGCTATTTTAAAACAGTTAACAACTGCTCCAGTAACAGACTTCTAATTTTCAATCATAAAGCCTGCAGTGGTGTGGGGTCAAAATGGCCATTCTTGGAGGCACTGATTTGTCAGCTATTCTAGTGTTTAGGTTTGAGGTTTTCCTTGCCATGACCTTGGTCTACAGTTATCTCCACAGATTTTTTAAAAGGAAAAGCTCTAACTTTCATACTGTTCCATCAATATGAACAGGTAGTGGTTCCCAAACATTTTGACCATGACTCTCTCTCTCTCATGTGGTCTGTGTTTATTTTTTATGAGAACAAAGATGTTTTGTTATTTTAATGTTCTTGTTTATGTGCAATGGTCTTTTTTATCGGTTTGACAGCTTCATCAAATTTTACTTTTTCCCATTGTTCAATGATACACTCATTTTAAACTTATTTCCACTGATTTTTTTTAAAGGAGGAGACAGCACCTCGGCAAAGTATATTTCTGCGGAAAGTAGAATACTTGAAGTGTCTACAATGCATTACATTACGTTACAGGTTCTTAGCAGACGCTCTTATCCAGAGCGACGTACAAAAGTGCACAAGATCAGTACAAAAGTGCAGAGCTCCTAGGAGACAAGTACAAGTGCTAACAGTAAGTGACAGAACACGTTCCATTGTTACAGATCTAAACCAATAACAAAAGGGCAAGGTCAAGGTCAAGTGAACAAAATGGCAACAAGGTCAAGTGCAGAGGCAAGTGCAACATAGGGGCAGAGTCAAGTGTAAGAAAAGGGCAATAAAAGGGCAACAGGTCAAGTGTAACAAAGGGGCAGGAAAATCAAGAAAACTGACAAAATAGGGTGCAACAAAATAAAGGAAAACCAAATCAAGCGGTCACAATCTGGAAGTAAGGTAAACAGAATTAAGTCCAAACAAATCAAGGGCTGTAGGGACAGGATTCAGGGCAGTGGAGTAGGGGAAAGGTGGAGCCTGAAGAGGTGGGTTTTCAGGCGGCGCTTGAAGATGCTCAAGGATTCTGCTGTTCTGACCGAGGCGAGCTGCAGCGTTCTGGATGACCCGATGGCAGATGCTGGGAGGCCGGCGTGGAGGGAGTTGCAGTAGTTTAGGCGGGAGAGGATTAGTGCTTGGACTAGGAGCTGGGTTGAGTAGCTGGTTAGGAAGGGCCGGATTCTACAAATGTTGTAGAGGAAGAACCTGCAGGTCCGAGTCACTGCAGCGATGTTCACAGCAGGGGAGAGCCTGTCGTCAAACAGGACCCCAAGGTTCTTCACACTCCGTGAGGGGGAGATGGTGGTATCCCCCAGGTTGATGGTCAGGTCCAGGAGAGGGGAGGATGGAGTAGGGATGTAGATCATCTCCGTCTTGGTTGGGTTGAGCTTCAGGTGATGGTTGTCCATCCAGCGCTGGATGTCTTGTAGCCAGGCGGAGATGCGGGCAGAGACCTGGGCATCAGGGGGAAAAGAGAAAAAAAGTTGAGTGTCATCAGTATAAAAGTGATATGATAAACCATGAGCAGAAATGACAGGACCGAGAGACTGGAGATAAAGAGAAAAGAGGAGTGGACCAAGAACTGAGCCTTGGGGGATGCCTGTGGTAAGTGGGCGGGGTGTTGATACTTCACCAGCCCAGGCAACCTGGTAGGAGCGATTGGAGAGGTATGATTTCAACCAGATGAGGGCTGTGCCACAGATCCCCAGTGCAGACAGGGAAGAGAGGAGGATGGAGTGGTCGACAGTGTTGAATGCGGCAGAGAGGTCGAGGAGGATCAAGATGGATGAGAGGGAGGCGGCGCGTGCAGTGTGAAGCGCCTCACTGACGGAGATGAGTGCGGTCTTTGTGGAGTGGGCAACTCTGAATCCCAACTGGTGGGGGTCCAGGAGGTTGTTTTCTGCAAGAAAAGAGGAGAGTTTTAGTTTCTTATCAAATTGGAGATCAAAGGATTTATCAGCAGGCCGACGAAAAGCTGCAAAGTCAGCGAAGGTTATGGATTTACAATGCCATATCAATTATATAAATATAGGCAATGGGAATTTACTTTTCATTACCATTTCGAATTATAGGTCATGTATTGGTCTTGGTCGCTCAGTCGATAAATTGTTTTACTGTTAATCAGGCCAGCTGAAAGGGGACCTAACATGCTGACCTTCTTTTAACCTCTAAAACTCCAGGGTCCCCCGATTGGGGGACCCTGAGACTCACCGCTGCAAAATACCTACAACGCCGCGCTAATTAAGTAGCAATATAGTCGTATTACACATGAAATGAAACAGGAGAGCCTCTGCTACAAGCACATATAAGTCATTTTTACATACACCAATGTAATGTGAATATAGGCCACTGGATGGCAGTATTTACCTTTTTTTTTATTCAGCTCAGACTGGAGCTATGTTTAGACATGTCCTGGACATGTCTGGCGCAAGTCCCCGAAAAGTAAAAAAAAGAGGTCTAAATGTGGGTGGGGTCTGCAAATGAGTATATAAGGAAAAGAATTGAGACAGTAAAGTAGGAGGAGTAATTGCAAGAAGAAGGATACATGTGACCAGACCTGTCATCTCTGTTCAAGACCTGTGAAGTTTTCTTTTGTGGATTTTTGCCTTTGTTACAGCATTTTCTTCATCCAGGACATCACCAAGCCACCCCACCAAAAAGGGACTGTAATTATTTCTGTTTTTCTTATTTATCAATCTTGGTCATTTAGTTGTAGGTTATTGTTAGTTATTGTCTTTGTTAATTAAATGTGTTTAAGTTTTTGAATTGTGTCTGTCATCCCTTGTTGTTGCTGTTGCTGTTGTGTTGTAATGTAATAACAAATTGGGGCCATAACAAATTGGGGGCTCAAGGTCCGGGATAGACCATTGTGTGAGTAATTTATTGAAAATCTAACATTTCAAATTGTGAAATTGTTTTCGTGAATTTTCCTAGGTATATATTGACAACAGCAATGGATGATTTCTTGGCATCACCAACCGTAGGGGTTTTGAAGTCTTTTAAAAAGACAGAACTGCTAGAAATTTGCAGACAGTTGGAGCTGACAGAGGTAAAACCAGCCATGCGAAAAGCAAGACTGGCTAGAGAGATAGTTGAATATTACATTGATGAAAATGTGTTTGCACCAGGAGATCTGGAACAGTTTCCAGTGGAAAATCCAAATATAGAAATGGAACTTAAATTAAAAATGCTAGAGATTGAAAGGGAGGAAAAAGAAAAACAAAGAGAATTTGAGAGGGAAGAAAGAGAGAAAGAAAGGAAAGAAAAAGAAAAACAAAGGCAGTTTGAGTTAGAAAAATTAGCAAGAGAAGAGAAAATAGAAAGGGAGGAAAAAGAAAAACAAAGAGAATTTGAGTTAGAAAAATTTGCAAGACAGAGAAATTTTGAATTAGAGAAATTCGATAGAGAAGAAAGACTCCAAATGGAGCAACTAAAAATTAAAATTCAAACTGAAAATAAATTTCGGGCCAGCCAGGAGGTAAAATTGGTGCCTCCATTTTCGGAAAAGGATGTTGACGACTATTTCCAGTGTTTTGAAAAGGTAGCAAAGAGTTGCCAGTGGCCAAAGGAACACTGGCCTCTGATGTTGCAAACTGTCCTCAAGGGTAAAGCTCAACAAGCCTATTCGGCTTTGTCTGCCGATGATTCCTCTGATTATGAGATTGTCAAAAAGGTTATTTTGAGAGCTTATGAGTTGGTTCCAGAGGCTTACCGACAGAAATTCAGAGGTCTGAAGAAATCTGAAAATCAGACTTATGTGGAGTTTGCTAATGAGAAGAAGGTTTGCTTTGAGCGCTGGTGTACTTCTATGGAGGTCAAGGATGATTTCAACTCACTAAAAGAGATGGTGTTAGTTGAAGAATTCAAGAACTGTGTTAAGGATGATCTTAAGACCTACCTTAATGAGAAGCAAGCACTGAATTTGCAATCAGCTGCCAAATTTGCAGATGAATATGTTCTCACACATAAGTCCAAATTTCAGTCAAGCAGTAACAATAGATGGTCCCAATTTCAGAAAAAGGGTTACGGTGATACCCAAGATTCCTCACCCAAAGACAAATCTGGTGATGGTGCTCAGAAATCCAGTAACAGGTCTGATCAAAGTGTGAAAGCTGACAGTGACAAAAGTGGTCTAGTTTGCAGTTATTGCAAGAAATCTGGTCATGTTACAACTAACTGTTGGTTCCTTTAAGCTAAGAAAGAAAAAGAGAAGGACACCAAACCAAATGCCTTTGTGAAAACAAGGTTAGAAACCCCTGTAGTAGATAACCGATCTGCTAAATTGCCTGCCTCTTGTGGGGCTAAAAAGCCTGTTACAGCTGACTTTGTGAGGGAGGAATTTCTTCCATTTGTGTCAGAGGGATTTGTGGCTCTGAATGAGCGTACTACTCCTGTCCCCATATATATCCTAAGGGATACCGGAGCTTCTCAGTCACTTCTGTTGATGGACTCCTTGGAGTTACGTGATGATACCGCTTCAGGGGATTTCATACTTGTACAAGGTATTGAAGGGAGGACTGTATCTGTACCCCTGCGCTCTATATTCTTGAAGTCAGATTTAGTTACAGGACAGGTAAAGGTGGGACTTATGTCAAGTCTACCTATAAAGGGTGTTTCTCTGTTGCTAGGCAATGACCTGGCTGGGGGCAAAGTAGTTCCCCCTGTACATCTTACTTCACAGCCGAGCACTGAAGATGGGGATGAGGACCCATCTCTGTATCCTTCTTGCGCAGTGACTCGTGCTATGGCCAAGAAGGCTAAAGAAGAAGATGTTGTGGTGCCATCCAGCACATTGAATAGTCAGGACTCAGGTGGTTCGCCTCATGACTCTGATTGGCCTACTATGGTTTCTCCGTTTGAGGATTTATCAGATACTTTTATCAGTTCATTGTTCAGCCAGCCAGATGGGTCTGGTGATTTTGACATGTCTGGAGACTCGTCTCTGTCCAGAAAGCGGTTGATTGAGGAGCAAACTAATGATCCTGAAATTTGTGTACTAAAGAGGAGAGCCTTTCCTGATAAAGAAATAGACGCAGTTCCAGTTGGGTATTATCTCAAGGATGGTGTGTTGATGCGGAAGTGGCGCCCTCCTGATATCCCTGCCAATGCAGATTGGGCAGTGGTCAGGCAAATTGTTGTTCCGAAGGTCTACAGGAATGAAATCTTAACAATGGCTCATAGTTTACCTTTAGGAGGTCATCTTGGTGTTAACAAGACTGTTGATAAGATCATGAAACACTTCTTTTGGCCTGGGCTTCGGAAAGATGTTTCCAACTTTTGCAAAACCTGTCACACTTGTCAAGCAGTTGGAAAACACCAGTTAGACCCACCTATAGCACCATTACAGCCTATCCCAGCATTTGGGGAGCCGTTCTCTACGGTCATTGTTGACTGTGTTGGTCCATTACCCAAGACTAGATCTGGAAATCAGTACTTGTTGACAATCATGTGTGCATCTACCAGATTCCCTGAAGCCATACCTCTACGTAACATCAAGGCAACTGCAATCTCGAAGGCTTTGATAAAGTTCTTCACGTTGTTTTGCCTTCCCAGGGAAATTCAGTCAGACCAAGGTAGCAATTTCACTTCAGGATTGTTTCAGCAGGTGGTGTATGAACTAGGTGCAAAGCAGATTCTTTCTAGTGCCTATCATCCAGAGAGTCAGGGTGCCTTTGAGCGGTTTCATTCCACTCTCAAGACAATGATGAGGACTTATTGTTATGACCATGAGAAAGACTGGGATGAAGGGGTTCATTTGCTGTTGTTTGCAGCTAGAGAAGCAGTGCAGGAGTCTACTGGATTCAGTCCATTTGAGCTAGTGTTTGGCCATGAAGTGAGAGGACCTTTGCTATTATTGAGTGAACAATGGCGAGAGGAAGAGCCGCACATCAGTCTGTTAGACTATGTTAGCAAGTTCAAGGACAGATTGCGTGCTGCTTGTGACCTAGCCAAAGAGAACTTGAAATCAAGTCAGGGAAAAATGAAAACTTGGTATGATCATAAGGCTAGAAGCCGTGAGTTTAAACCAGGAGACAAGGTCCTTGTGTTGTTTCCCTTGCAGTCCAATCCATTGCAGGCTAGATTTCATGGTCCTTATGAAATTCTGACAAAACTCAATGATCTCAATTACATTGTGAAGACTCCAGATAGGAGAAAACCAAAACAATTGTGTCACATTAACATGCTGAAGCCTTATCATGACAGAAATGCTAGGGCTGCAGCTGTCACTTCAGATTCTCCTATGGCCGAGATTTGTGAAGATGAGGGGGAGTTTCAAGATGATGAACCTAGAATTAAAGCTGAAGTTCTTTCATGTAAATTGTCAAATTCTGAAGTGTTGCAAAATTTTGATGTAAAACTCCAGCACTTAGAACCCTCACAGAGAGATCAGTTTGAAAGGTTGATCAAGAAATATGAGGATTTGTTTCCTGATGTTCCAAAGAGAGTTACTATAGCCTCTCGTGATGTAGATGTTGGTGATGCCAAACCAATAAAACAGCATCCGTACCGGATGAATCCTGAAAAGAGAAAGATTGCTGAGAAAGAGGTTGAATACATGTTAGAACATGATATTATCAGACCCTCCAACTCAGATTGGAGTTCACCCTGTGTGCTAGTTCCAAAACCTGATGGAAGTACTAGATTCTGTACAGATAATCGCAAAGTCAATGCTGTAACTAGAACTGATGTGTTTCCAATACCTAGGATTGATGATTGTATTGACAGAGTAGGGCAAGCAAAGTTTCTGACCAAGATTGATTTATTGAAAGGTTATTGGTGTGTGCCTTTAACTGAGAGGGCTAAGAGCATCTCTGCTTTTGCCACACCATCTGGATTGTACCAGTATGAAGTCCTACCCTTTGGCATGAAAAATGCCCCAGCCACGTTCCAAAGGATGATACAGTCTACAATCGCCGGATTGCCACACACGGGTGCGTACATCGATGACCTGATCACATGGAGTGACTCCTGGGAAGAACATCTAAAAGATGTAGAGACGTTGTTCCAGCGCCTGACCCAGGCTAACCTGACTGTTAACCTGAGCAAGAGTGACTTTGGTTGTGCTACTGTCACCTATCTTGGCTACGTCATAGGCTAGGGTAAGGTGGCACCCATAAATGCTAAAGTCCAAGACATCATGGACTTTCCAGTTTCTGACAACAAAAAAGCTTTGCGCCGCTTCCTTGGAATGATCGGGTACTACCCCAAGTTCTGCAAGAACTTTGCTGAGATTGCTCTCAGTCTAACTAACCAACTGAAGAAAGGCGTAAAGTTCACCTGGGATGATGCGTGCCAGAGAGCCTTCGATCGCCTGAAGTCTCTGCTGTGTCACTTGCCCGTGCTCAAATCTCCTGACTTCAACAAACCGTTCTCCATCGCGGTCGATGCTTGCGACCAAGCTTGTGGATCTGTGCTCCTACAGAGAAGTGACTCTGATGACATTGAGCATCCCGTGGCATACTTCTCCAGGAAGTTCAATCGCCACCAAACAAACTATTCCACAATAGAGAAGGAACTGTTGGCTCTCGTCCTTTCTTTACAACACTTTGAAGTTTGTTTGTACAGGGGAAAAGCCAATGATTGTGTACACTGACCACAATCCGTTAATGTTTTTGAGTAAGATGAAAAACAAGAATCGGAGATTGTTGAATTGGAGTTTGATTTTCCAGGAGTTTGACTTGGAAATTAAGCATGTGAAGGGTACAGACAATGTAATTGCTGATTGCTTATCCCGTGTTTGAATATGTATATATATATCATGTGTTTATTTGAATATTGTATGATATGTATATATAGACAAGTGTTCACTTAACCATTTTGTATTGAAAAGAAAAATTTTGCCTTTATGAGTCAAAATTTTTCCCTTTTGGAATGGAGGTGTAATGTGAATATAGGCCACTGGATGGCAGTATTTACCTTTTTTTTATTCAGCTCAGACTGGAGCTATGTTTAGACATGTCCTGGACAAGTCCCCGAAAAGTAAAAAAAAAGAGGTCTAAATGTGGGTGGGGTCTGCAAAAGAGTATATAAGGAAAAGAATTGAGACAGTAAAGTAGGAGGAGAAATAGCAAGAAGAAGGATACATGTGACCAGACCTGTCATCTCTGTTCAAGACCTGTGAAGTTTTCTTTTGTGGATTTTTGCCTTTGTTACAGCATTTTCTTCATCCAGGACATCACCAAGCCACCCCACCAAAAAGGGACTGTAATTATTTCTGTTTTTCTTATTTATCAATCTTGGTCATTTAGTTGTAGGTTATTGTTAGTTATTGTCTTTGTTAATTAAATGTGTTTAAGTTTTAAATTGTGTCTGTCATCCCTTGCTGTTACTGTTGCTTGTGTTGTAAATGTAATAACAAATTGGGGCCATAACACCAAGCACAACTCAAACCCCAAGCATATTAATGTTCAAATATCAAAATCCGAGTAGCGTCAGAAAATCAACCCTCTCTCCACATTTCCATGTCTCCCTCTCTGATACTTCATGCTACACAAACAGAGATATACTCTATTCATTTTGGGTATGTCATTTTCAAACAGAAACCTAAAAAAGAGGCTGGGGCTTAAGAGATTAATACAAATTGGTAATGTTATAATGTTTGTTTGTTCATGCTCAACCTCTTAAAAGTTTCTAAACATAAGATACAGGGATTTTGCCGTAATCCAAGAACATGATTTCGTGAGCGTGATTTCCTCTTTGAACAGCTCCTCCCAAGATCTTCACGACATCTGGGTAAAACCTGACGTCAGGTTGTGCCATCCAATTAGTACAGACCTAGCCAGAGCCAACCACTGCACTGGACCTGCCCACACCGGAAACTATTCTAGCAGGCACTAACAACGGCAGATCATACTATGCCTTAGTAGCGTTGACACTTACAAAAGAAGTGTACAAAGTACACAAAGTACAAGTACAAAAGAAGAACCGCAGATCAGTGAGGTGCAATTTTGTTAATATCTCTCCCAAAGCTACTTGTCCGCTTACTTTTGGATGGGAAGAAAAAAAATTTCTTCTTCTTAAAGACGATGTCACCAGAAATCTGTGGGTAGCTTTTTTTGTTAGCTGGCAGCAAACAGCCACGGCTAAAGGGAAGGTTAGCTGCTTGTGCTCAGCATTTCACCAAAGACAGCTTTGTTAATAAAGGATAATTCAACACAAGCATTTCAGCTGCTTCTCAAACCTGAAGCAGGCGCATCAATCAAGTGCTCGGAGCCACAAGCTGTAAGTACCCATAAAATACCAAATAATGTAAGTGAAGCTAATGTGTTATAGGTGGCTAGCAGGACCGCTAACGATAGTTAGCACTAAAAACTGGCCTCAAACGCAGGCTTTGTAAAATATCTGAAGATAAAGCCTGTATCAGTCACGACTGTCCGTGACTCACAGTCACAGAGGCTGTAAGTTGCTTTTACTGCATAAGCCATCCTGACGTGATAGCCAGTTGACTGTGGCTGTAGTACAGCGGGTAACGTAGCCAAGTTACTGTTGCTAATGTTTGTGTCCTAAATATGCAAGAGTGATATCAGGGGAAATTCTACAGAAGGTGTGTGAACATAAACCTCATTTGAAGCTAACTTTTAATAATTGTTTGTAATTTGGATGCTTGGTACAACTGTTCACAGTAACAGAACTTGCTGTCTGTAAAACCTCTATTGCAAGGGTTACTCAGATAACATGCCGCAGTTTGCCCAACGTAGTCATAGACGTTGGCCTTACGTCACACGCCAACAATGGGCCAACGTCATTTTGGCCCCTGGGGACATGTGGCAAACATTGTGTTGCCAACATATGTGTAAAGGTTGCCAATATGTTGGCTTATATCCAATTACCGACTGAAAACTAATTTCCTTTTAAATTTAGCCTGTACACTTTTTATTTTATTTAACCAGGGAAGTCCCGTTGAGATTGAAATCTCTTTTTCAAGGGGGCTGGGGTGGGGAGGGAGAGGGCAATTTGCACAGCCAGTTAGATCAGGGGATGATTAGGTGGTGTTGGGGTCTCACATGGAGGAAAACTTTCATATGTGTGGAAATTCAAAATGGATCCCTGGATTTCCCATGACCACTCTCTGCCTGCAAGCCCCTCCCGCCAGCAGGCCAGGTACATAAAAGCAGTAGTCAACCATTTTATCTCTCTCTTGGAGCTCCCCTCTCTTCTCTGCTCTCTTGGATTCTCTCTTGGCTCTTGGACTCTTGGCTCTGGACTCTCTGTCTCTCCCTTGGAGAGGCTTCTGGACCCCTGCGGACTGCTCAGGCTGGGGTCCTCCTCCCCCACCTCTTAGGCCCAGCATAGACTGGCCATGTTGAAGCAGCAGCCACGCTACCAGGAGTAGAGCAGCCTTGGAAGCAACAGCTTGCTTTTGAGGAGCGGCCAGCCTCCCTCCTCTTCCCACAGCAAAGACACAGACTTTTGCTGCACCAGAACCGCTCTTCCCAGCCGGATCAACATCCCCCACGATCGGATCCTCCAGCAACTACCAAACCTCTTTCCTCAACTAAGGACTGGTACCAACTGGGCACAAACCTTCCGTTAAGACTAAAAGTGACTGTGTGTATTTGTTAAATGATAGTTGTTGTGATTGTGTTTAGGATTGTTTTTTAGTTGGAGAGGGTGGTATTATTGTATAGCAGACAAGCTCTTGCATGCAAATAACCTCCTGTAGACTAACACGGCGCCTTTCCTGTGCAAAACACCCGCATATCTCTTCATTTTAACGTAATACACACAAACACAAACAATATTGAGCATTTTAAGTGTTATGGCCCCAATTTGTTATTACATTTACAACACAAAAGCAACAAGCAACAGCAAGGGATGACAGACACTGTTTTAAAAACTTAAACACATTTAATTAACAGACAAAGACTAACACTAACCTACAACTAATGACCAAGATTGATTAGTTAAAAAAAACAGAAATATTTACAGTCCCCTTTGGTTGGGTTCCTTGGTGATGTCCTGGTTGCGGAAAATGCTCTAACACAGGCAAAAATCCACTATAAGCTTCACAGGTCTTGAACAGAATGACAGGTCTGGTCACATGTATCCTTCTTGCAATTTCTCCTACTTTATATACTCTTTTGCAGACCCCTCCCACCTTTTAGACTTTTTTTCTTTTCTCTGGGACTTGCTTCAGACATGCCCGAAACATGCCCAAACCTAGCTCCAGTCTGAGCTTAACAAAAAAAGGTAAATACTGCCATCCAGTGGCGTATATTCACATTACATAAGTCATTTGACTGACTTTAAAACTCTAAACTTTCCATTGCTACAAAGATTTGGTCTTTGTTACAGTAGGGTTGCCTTCCCCCACTCCACATGGTCAGCAAGGCCCCCCCCCACCCACACCTGCACGCGCGCGCGCGCACACACACACACACCTCCTTCATTGTGTATATAGTGTTTAGTGTAGTCTAGATTGTGTGTTTTATTTGTTTCATTTAAATAAATATTCCTTTAAGACTTACGCTGTGGTTATTAATGTTGTGCAAGAGTGAATGAAACTGCCAACCTCTACTATGCAGAAATCTGAATCCTTCAATCTAACTATTGATTGGGTAAGTTGGTTACAATTATTAATTTAATTATTAATCAATTTCCAAATTAATAGCTTAGTGGATATTGAGACTGAGGTTTTATTAATTGGCTATCGTTCTCCTTCACTGAGGAAGGGTGGTGCCCCAAGGTATTTATGTTAATTTTAATATTAATATTACAATATCATATTTTTTTGGATAGTCAAATTAATTTTATTGATATCATTCGGCAAATTGCATTTTTCCCTACATTGGTGTTCTGTGCGAGGCCATTACCCCAACAGTGGCAGTTTGGAACTTTTCGCTATGACACAGGGAATCCCCTGCTCTTATTGCAGAGTGTCATTGAATGTTTAATATCTCATCCGATAGAAGACATCTCCTTCAGGTATATTCGACCCGAGGGAAAGATCGCAACCTAGTGGCTCACCAACTCAGACTGGTCTCCCATCCAAGTACTAACCAGACCCACACCTGCTCAGCATGTTAAGTTTCCCTGCTTTGCTAATTAAATTTGCTCCTGATTTACTTATATGCAGCAATTCCGATCGGTATTCTTGGGTTACTTCAGTGAGCATCAATGTGACAGTTTCATCATATCGCTGCCTGATTGTAGCCACTACAGTTGAAGCTAAACGGAGAAGTGAGATGTGTCTGCCGAATTGGGCTGCAGTTAGACCAGCCGAAGATTTTCCAAAGCTTGGGTGCGTTTTTGGGTGCTTGGGAAACAATCGCTTTACTTATCCATGACCGGGGTCAGCCTGATACATCTCCAATGTCTGGGCAAGCTCTCTGATTCTACCGGTGAAAGCAATAGGGAAGTGTGATGTGAATAGAGGCCACTAGATGGCAGTATTTACCTTTCTTTTATTGAGCTCAGACTGGAGTTATGTTTAGACATGTCCTGGGCATGTCTGGGGAAAGTCCCCGAAAATTAAAAAAAAGAGGTCTAAATGGGGGTGGGGTCTGCAAAAGAGTTTATAAGGAGAAGAATTGAGACAGTAAAGGGGTAGGAGAAATTGCAAGAAGAAGGATACGTGTGACCAGACCTGTCATTTCTGTTCAAGACCTGTGAAGTTTCTTTTGTGGATTTTTGCCTGTGTTTGAGCCTTTTTCCTCACCCAGCACATCACCAGGAAACTGTAAATATTTATGTTTTTTGTATTCAATCTTGGTCAGAATATTAGTTTAGTCGTTATTGTCTCTGTTTAATTAAATGTGTTTAAGTTTTAAATTGTGTCTGTCATCCCTTGCTGTTGCTGTTGTGTTGTAAATTGTAATAACAAATTGGGGCCATAACAGAAGCGCACAGGCTATAAAGTGCACATTCTTTCCTGTAAAAGTGATCGATTCGCTTGCTCCATATAAGCAACGGTTCACGCAGACGGACGTTATGGTCTGTAAAACCTGTATTATGTCCATGACATAACCGGAGCTCTGTCTAGCTCTCGCACTCTATCCATAGTGTGCCCATTTTCCGCGAGGAAAAGCTGGTCATTCCGAAGCAATAAGTAAACAATTACCATGGGCAATTTCCGAAAAGGCCGTTTAGCCTGGAGCTTTCGCCCCTCTGTCATATACCAGCGCGGAGGCCGTTCGTTTCTCCTCGCTAACAACACACCACAGCTATGCACATGAACCAGCAGGTCCTAATACACACCGAAGCAGTCCATCAGCTGTTGGTCCACTTTTAGCTGCTCCTCACTGTCCATGTTTCCCTTTAAACTCAGACCCATCGGATTTCTACGGTCTCCGGTCTACACTTGGGCATGTTGACCCGTTCTACAAATGTGTCTATATGGGGTGGATTCTAGCTTCCCCTGCATCCTAGCTACGGAATAGAAAAACTGCTGTACTCACCAACTGTTGCCGTAGCAAACTGTAGCCGATAGCAAATTCGTGCTTGAGCTGCCAGACTTTCGCACTGCGCCCTCCACTTTCGCCGTTGCCTTTATTAGAACAAGATATTCCATTAGATCTATACACATGTACTGCGCTTGATTGCAGAATTTTCCTGCTGATACCTTAGCTCAGATGGCAGACGCGTGTCACGTTTCACTGCCGGATCAGGAAAACTGCGTTCTGCTGCCTCGTCCCGCCTAGATCCGCCCTCCACAGAGCCGGCCAGTCAGAAGAAAGTAGGCACACAGGGAGTGGGGGACATAGCGGAAGAGCCACCCCAATGAGGTGTTTCAGGCAGACAATACTATGGACTACGAATGGGGTTTTTTGAGGATGGCAGTATGAGTGATATATGTACCCTTCTTTTACTTTGACTCCCCTAGAGTACTCCTGATCGTGCAAAGACCTATACATAAACTTGGAAAATAGCATATTAGGTTCCCTTTTAATACTTACACGCATAAAATCAACAAAAATCACGTATTTCCCTGATGATGAAATTGAATCAGTGAATTCAAAAAGTGCCCAAATTCATGTTGAGAATCTGTGGAGTTGGGCACTCATTGAATTCACCTATTTAATGAAGAATAAACATGGTTTCATAATTTCACAATTGTTTATTTTTCCTCCATAAATATTTTTCATGATGTGCAGTATTTATTCCTCAATGACACATTAAAGAATGCTTCTCACAGAATGAAGTTAATCTATCTGTAAAACCCAGCAAATCTGTCTCAATTCAGCCCAGTACAGCCCCCTTGCAATCCTTGTTTCCCCTTGTTTGACACACATGCCTCATTCTGATGTCAGCTCCTAGCTGGATCCAGGCCAGATTTTACCTCTGCCTTGTCTCCTGGCTCAGTGAAATCACCAATGCCTGTTTCCGCACACCTGCTGCGACTCTCCTCGTCGGTCACTATAAGCCCTGCCTGGATCAGCAACCTTTGGCAGATTATCTTGCCTTTGCTAACCTTGTCTTGAAACCCTCATCTACTGGTTTTTGACCAAAGCTTGCATTTTGGATATAGTCTCTTCTTCCACACTCTTGGAAACCCCTGCCTGGATTTTTTGCCCTTTGTGTTTGAGTCAAGCCTGTTTTTCACTTGCGAGTCTTGCTTAGCCCCTGTTTGCCCTTGCCTGTGTTTTTTACTGCTTTTCGTGCCTTGACTTCTCTGCATGTTTTCTGACCCTTGTTTTTGTTCTTCCTGTACCTCTGGAGAAGATCGAGTGTTTTTTTCTCTCGACTGCATCTAGCATGCCACAAGTTACTGTTCGCTGGGGAATTCAGTTTCGCAATAAAGAGACTTCTCACTACCGCCTGCCTGAGACTGTTTTTGGGTCCTCATCAGAACTAGGCGTTGCTACCCTTGACAGAATCATTATTAATGTTTACCCATGAATTCCAGTTCAACCAGATACAGCACTCAGAGAAGGAATTGGTGCAAGAAAGTGTGAAAATAATATTACAAACAGCAGAGGATTTGAGAATAATGCGCTGCGGGACCAAAAGAGAAAAAGCACACTCTCATATTTTGTTACACTGCCTTTGATCATGGGGTGCATTTGTTGAGGCATTGTCACAACTATTTCATGCCATTTAAAGGCATGCAATTCCATCCAGAGTTGCATTAATTTTTGGTCCAGGTTTTGTACACAAGCGTCAAACCACTCCATAAAGCCTACCCCAGCAGATACCAAAGTCTTTCAATTGGTAATGGTCTGGAATTGGTGGGGGCCAATTTATATGAGAAAATAATTCCTCATGCTCACTGAACCACTCTTTTACAATTGGACTTCAATGAATTATGGCTTTGTCATCCTAGATTATGCCTGTGTTGTCTGGGATTTAAAAAGAAATTGATTGGGTAATTTGGTCAATCAGTATGCTCAGGTACTCAGCTGCTTGATTAGATTTTACCAAGTGTTTTAGTGATCATTGATTCATGATCTTTTTTTTCTGACCCATTTCTTCCCTTTTCACATTGACAGTTCACTATCCCTTCAGGTGTTGGACAGTACTTATCCCAGTTCCCCTGATTTCAGATGTCTACTGCCCTTCTTGACACACCAAAGCATCTTTTCCTCGACCATGGGATGTTTATCTTCCGACATGGTTGTTCAAGAAATCTAAAGCTGAACACTGTATTAATCAGGGTTTAAAAATTATCGACAGGTAAAACATATTAATCCATGCAATTATAATTCAATCAAAGGCTTTTATGCATTAGCTCGTTTACTTCCAAACAGCAATTTTTTTTGGGGGGGGGTGTAAGGCAGTGTGTAAACAATAATTTCATAAAGTAGAATAACCAGTATACAAATACTGGGAGTGGACAAAATATCAGACATACCACTGAAAAATGGCAGTACACATCTACTTAAAAGTGGTCGAACCAGTAGCATTTTTCTTGGCAAGTCCCTAAGGCAAGATTAGAATACTGAATTCCAAAGAAGCCAAATTGATGTGCCCTGAATTGCAGGTGCTTCAAAATGGCAAAATGATTTGCAGTGGCAATGGGAACTGTGCCAAAAATTGGGACTTGATATTTTGGTGACTGCAAGTAAAAACTGTCTGACAGGGACACTTGATAGGATATATGCAAATAAACACAGAACAACAACAACAAAAAAAAATCACATAATTTTATCAATCTATTTCTGAACCAGAAAAAAGACGGCATGTTGTGAGCTTTACAACAGTGGCATTCATGGCAGTGTTTCTGCTGATTTACTGTATATGTAATAAAGAAAAAGTGATCGTCCAGTAATTGCTGTAGTCTATACACATGGATTTAGAAGTTGGGTAGCAGCATTGTACTAATCTCACAGAGTGGCTGTCTCAGGTTGACTGCAGTATTATCAAATTGTACAAGCATGACGTTTATTGTCTTAGGTGTGAAGCAATCAGCCAAATATCAAATTTTATTTCTAAGATTTATGAATCCAGATGATATCATTGGCTAAATATATTCAAATGATAATACACATTATATACTCAGCAAAAAAAGTTTCTGTGACACCAATATTGTTAATTATTTTTCATAACGCAATTATGAAATTGTCATACATGGTGATATCAGACTGAAACAGTACACGTAAACACAACATTGAAATGGAAATCATGAAAATGCGAGAAAATGACTTTGCACGTGAAAATGTGCGTAAATCATGCTTGTGGATGGCAATAAAAGAGGAGAATTTTTGGAATGTTGACATTGTGCCTGATGAACAACGGAAGCATCACTTATCGAAAACACAGCCATTTCGGATCAGGAACTCTACCCTCTAAATGCCAAGACTGTCTGAAAATGATCGGTGGAGGGCCATTGGGATGATTGAATCCGGAACCTCGCAGAGGGAAGTTGCTCATCGCCTGAATGTCCACCGAAACACCATTTGGAACTTATGGCAGCGTCATCAGCAGACAAGACATGTCAGAGACCGTCCTCGCAGCGGCCGTCCACGAGTAACCACTCCCAGACAGGACAACTGGATTCGAACAACCCATCTCCGAAATTGATTCCAACTTGCAACCATAACTGCAAGAACGATACCTGGTTTGAGGCGACTGTCAGCACAGACAATCCGTCGCCGTCTCCGTCATTTTGGCATTGTCCCACGTCGGCCAGCAAGACGTCCAATACTCACAGTACAACACCGACGACTGCGTCTACAGTGGGCACAACAACATCGACGGTGGATCCAACGTCAGTGGGATCTTGTACTCTTCACTGATGAATCAAGATTCATGCTTAACCGATGTGATGGTCGTTTACGTGTATACCGTCGACGTGGAGAACGTTATGCCAACAACTGTGTTCAGGAATTTGATCGTTTTGGAGGTGGTAGTGTCATGATTTGGGGAGAGATCACGGCTAGAAACAGAACAGATTTGCTTGTTATTGATGGAAATCTGACAGGTCAAAGATATCGCGATGAAGTGCTACGGCCATTGGTGGTACCGTTTTTGATGCAACATGGTCCCGGAATAACGCTGCAACATGATAACGCCAGACCACACGTTGCAAGGATTGTACAGCAGTATCTGATGCAACAACATGTCAATGTCCTGCCATGGCCAGCCAGATCCCCAGACATGTCCCCAATCGAGCATCTTTGGGACGAGATGGATCGACGTTTGCGGCGGTTGGATAACCCGCCAGCTACACTCCAGGAATTGCGACAACGTCTACGTCAGATTTGGAATGACATCCCACAGCAATTTCTGGCACATCTGATTCGGTCCATGCGCCAGAGATGCGTTGCTTGCATCATGGCACGAGGAAGTCACACCCGGTATTGAAGTGTGAAGGTCACAATTGGTTAGACGTCAGACAAGTGCTTCATGACGCATGAAAATGACATTTTTCGTTTTGAGTGACGTTGGCACTGAAAAGTCAGTGTTTCTCCTGTTAAATAAACATATTGATTGCATTGAGATCTTTGCGTGTCATTTATAACATACACATAAATGGTGTCACAGAAACTTTTGTTGCTGAGTATATTAATGGACTGAATTGCCATAATGTAGAACACAAACTACACAGGGTGCGCAAAGTTTTATGAAATTAGGCTGAAATCACAAATGGGGATTAAGACAATGTCAGACATGCTTCTTGAGCTAATAATCAGAGATAGAAAGTCAAATTTGAAGTCAATTGATATTGAACTGAACTCCTGATATAACAGAAAGAGTACTGCACCCTCCACCTCTGATTCATTCATATAGTAATTACTTTGTAATGCCAGTCATGCAAGATTGATTTTAGAATGCATAGCCAAGATATAATGACATTTTCAAGAAGGGTGTGCCCACAGACCTGAGTATTTGTGCTTGTTTATACAATACCTCAGTGTGACAATCCTTTTTTGAAGGTAAGTATGGCACATATATATATTAAATGAATCACAAAAACACATCAACTGACATAGCACATAGACTGAAGTAATGCTGCAAAAACTTTTATTTGCGAGAATTTAAGAACATTTTAAAGATGTATTCACCATCAGTTTTATAGCAGTCTAATCAAAATGGTTTTGTAGAATTGTATTGTATTTTACAAATATAGTGTTTTTTCCTATAAAAATTTGTTAAGTTGCTTGGAAACTCTCAGTGATCTACAGAACTATGCACGTGTTCTAATACCATCTCAGCTATGAAATTTGCAAGTGTCACAATAAATTCCAATGAAATGCAACAAAAAACTCAGTCTATTATTTCCTGAATGAAGTGAATTCATTTTAGTTGGATATTTTGATCCAATGCCACAAATGCAAAGTCACATATGTATTTGGGGCACATTTATGAAGAAAAAAAAACAGGTTAAAAATATGTTAGCAGGTTGAGATTAGTGTCAGAAGATGCGTTACAAATAAAATGCATAATTATAATGTGATTTGCTGAAATAAAATCTGAAACTGCATTGCATCAGAATGTGATGATTCTACACAATTCTAAAAGCAGAAAACACAAAGGTCTGGCCAAATTTCTGTTCAGTCTTCATTTGCTTGACTTCAGCATTCAGTTGAGCCTGCCTTGCCTTATTACATCTTTGGGATCATTCAATGCAGAAGACCCAAGACCGACAGTGAAAGCACTTCTTTCAATCAGAAGTCATATGCCACAAAGGTGTCAGTTGAACAAAGGGAAGGGAGTGTATATATACATACATAAATAAATATATATATACATGCACAAAGGCACACCCAGTTCGTTGACATACATCAAGTGCAACACAAGTACGTACTTATTTCAAGGTAGAATGATGTTAGCAGCTGGCACTGCAAACAATTTCTAACGAGGACCTAGTTTCTAAAAACCTAGGATACAATACAAAAGGATTTGGAATAACAGCAAGATTTCCACGAGGTGGTCTAATTTATTCCCAAAAGGTACGTGAGCTGGAAGTTCAGAACCCACTGGTTACGAACTCACAGTTTTATTTTTCCAAGTATTTAATTTCTCTCAGCATAATTCTATGAACAATATCGGCAAGCCTGTAAAGTTGTTAATTAACAATTGAAGTCACTTTGGACAGAGCACATCAGTGAAGACCAATCCAATTTTTTCTTCAAACTTTCTTTTTTTTTCAGTAGAAAATGGCAGTGAGAGGATAAGGGGAAAATAAATGAAGACCACAAAGGAAAAATTATCAGAGCCTAAATTTTACACTTTGTATATTTGATATATTATCACAATATTTCCATAATATTTATTATAATAATATTATACATATAATATTTTTATATTTATAATAATATATATTAATATTTTGTCCTCATATAATGTATTACTATAATATGTTATATATTTCTTTTTTCATATTTTTTTTCAGCGCTTTGTTTCTAAGATCATTTTGAAATTTTAATTAATTATTTCTCTGCAGTGTGAAAATGTGACTGATCATTTTTCCATTGTGGTCTTCAAATACTAATATACTTATGATGGGAAAGCAAGCTTTATATGACTTCAACATTAAACAGCATGTCAAACAATTTTACAGATATTTTTCTGAAAATTGAAAAATATTTCCACACCAGTAGGGGCACAGCACACTCAGAAAAGTGCCTAAACATACAGCAAGGAAGGGTGACACAAACACAGGAACAGGTGAACATTTAGCAGTTCAACTATCTAAATAATAAGGTTAGCTTATCATTAAGTTTCTTGCTCAAAGATACAACAACTCCAAATCCTAACAGGCAAATGAATTCAAATTCACCTCAGTGTTTAATATGGGCTTCTCTGATCATTGTACATTTTTATAACATTGTAGTCTTAAAGAATGTGCACTTTTTTGCTGGAGATCATTTCATGCATTGCTGAACCCGACCAACAGCACCATAATGTTTGTTAGCCTCAGTCAGGGTTTGATATCTGATCTTATTGTAAACTCAACTGAACCCTTCTTCTTCTCCAGAAGCAGCTCCACAGTGAGCCATTCTTTTGTGCCTAAATGCTGAATGTTTTTCAGTTCTAGGCACTGAATCTTGGATATGCTATAGCCATGATGTGTGAACTGGTTACACTCGACTGTGTTAAATATTATAAATCTATTCTATCTAAATTCCATAAATCTAAATTTGTGGCCTATAATGATTAAGAGATGATGACAAAGAAAAGTTTGTCAGATTATTAGACATTGTGAGATTATAAAGAATGGCAATTATTTTAGGATTAATATTGAAGTGAAAAGTTTTCGCAGCACAATGATGTGAAACAGGTGATGTTAAACAGGTGAGCTCATTTTTTGAGTATAAACAGTTTTTAAAAAAAGGTTTAGTCCCACAAGAGCAAAGATGGGTCTAGGCAGAACAATTTGCCAACAGATCCATAATCTTGTGATAAATCACTTTGAGAACAATGCTCATCAAAAAGTAATTAAGAGAATTTTTGGCAATTTGCCCTCTACATTCCATCAGATAATTAAGAGACGAAAGGAATCAAACTGAATCTTAGTCTGTAAAGGGCAAAGCCAAAAATAACTTTTGAATGCATGTGATCTCTGATCCCTCCAATGTCACTGAAGTACCGTCGTGCAGCGAAAATGCATATGACGACATGGACTGGGAAATGTTTCTGTAAACGTTTGTCAAATGAAAAGAATCCAGTGCTTAAAGTATCTATCACTGGCCCCAAATGAAAATGTAATTGTCCCCTTTGTGGCTTCAAAAAAATTAGGATAATGTGTAATAAACAAATAAAAACAGAAAGTAGAAATGTGAACATTCTCTTTCACTCATATTTAATTCAGTACAGTAAAAAACAGTAGATTTTAGAGGTTTTACAACATCAACACAATTATCTTGTTAAACATAGCAAGTGTTTCAATTCATCAAACTCAGCAGCATTATTGTCTTTTTTAAAAAAAAGAAAAGTAAATCTTCCAATTTAGGAAATTCAGCAAAAGTTTATCTTTTGCAGCCATAATCTTTCACATGCATATTATGGTAGGACCTCAATTTCAAAATATATTACTTTTATTGCCTTTTATTATTATGGGAGGAATACTCAAATTCAGCAAAAGTTTGACTCTTGACAGACTCATTGCCCATAATTAACAGAAAATACATCATTAGTCCTTACTTTTTACAGTGAATTCACTACCTAAAATTTTTATTCAGAAACTTCAGACTTTTCTATTTCTAATAAACTTTCTTTCAGGTTTTGGGAGGTAAATAGTGAAGAAAATGAAGCTGGGAGCTGGATTGCTATGTCTTCTCGGTAAGCATTTATCCTCTCACAATCATATCACACAATATTCTGAGGGCCTGAGGGAAACTGGCATCAAACACAAAGAACAGACGATGCACCATTCCAAATGTAAATCTACAGCGAAAATGTTTTTCTCACTGAGCATAATTCAGCATTATATTTTGTCGAGGAAAGGTATTACCACTCCAGGAAGTCTAGCGCAAACATTGATGATGACGGAAAATGTGAATAAATATGCAGCCGCCTGTCAGATGCAGAAGGACTGAAAAGAAGAACTGATAGACTACAAAATCCATTGCCAATAAATTCCTATGGGGAATTAGCCCCAGGGTTTCTTTAGCTATTTTGTTACTTTGTGAGGATCTCTGCAACAGATAAGGAGCTTTCACACCGGATGCAAAACAAATTTTTCGCACGATAGATTACATTCAAAGTAAATGCAAAGACATTTTGAGTGATGAAAGTAAAAATGGCCAAATATATTGGTTTTTAACTACAGCTCTTAATGTGAGTGTAATATCAGCGGCAACAAGTACAACGACACCTCTAGCATCAACCACTGATGGAAAGCTGGTCACGACTCCAGGTAAGTGCTTTAACAACAGCCACCCTAAACAAGCTCTACCAGGTGTTTTGCCAAACTAGCCTGTACCTTCACTGCATGACAAACAACTAGCACTAGCGATTCTGAGACAGTATCCAGTTCAAACCTATACTGCTCTTGCAACACACACTCCAGCTATTACATTTAATTGTGGGTAACACTTCCGTTGAATAGTCCCATATAGATATGTCACAGGATGTCAACTGAAATACGAGTCAAATATCAACAAGTGTTTCGTAGATTGTTGACAAGCCTATAATATTTAAGCCAATAATATTTCTATAACGTGACTGTAAATCATAAAAATAATTTCACCAATAGAGAATCAATTGACTTTTCAATTTTATATCAGTGGCATTTCACTAAAACCTCTAAATGTCAGCTATTCAATGGTAAGATATTTTAAAGGCGAATTAAATGCTGATGCCTTTTGGATGCCTTTTAAATAAAAGATGAGCCAAGATGATATAGCAGAAGATAGAATGCCAAATCCTCCTTAATCTACTTGTCTCTGTAGTTTCCTCAAATTTAACCTCGGGCGATTGCCATTCCAACGAAATGAATTGCAAACTGTCAAATAGTTTAAAATACTTCAGACAAATGATGATTGCAAGTGACTGTAACATCTCGCGGAAATTTGGAATGCAGTTCATTCTGAGGACACTGGCCTTTCCCCACAAAGAGAAACAGAAGGGGGTGCATCACTCAATCTCATTCCTGAGTTTTTCCAGGAGTGGTTCAAAATAAACATGTACAAGGCCTGACAGCTGTGGTAAAATGTAAGACAGATATTTTATGCCGATTGCGTGTGATGTAAAATTACCAGGTTCAAACCATTGTTTGGGACTGTAGGATGTATGAGGGAGCGCCTCAGGTTTTTCACCGTTAACCTTACTGTAACCTGACAATTTAGAGAAGTGATCAATTGTAGTAAATAAAAATGGACTTCTCAGGTTCAGTTAAATGCTTTAACATGATCTCTATATACATCATTGTGAGTTGAGTCACCAATCTTAATATCAGGGAAATTAGGATCTTTGTGTATGTCTGCGTAAGGGGTTAAAGTGCGAGTGCTAAAATCAATGGACTCCGCAGACTGCCCTGTCTCATGCCTCTGCCTAGTTTGAATGGTTGTGAAAGGACGTCTTTTGTAAGAACTGATGATCTCGGGTGGGTGTATGGAATATTAATCCAGGATAAAAATATAGTGCCAAACTCAAATGACTCCAGGGTGTAAACAGATATTGCCACTCCACCCAGTGTAGCTCTTTCTCAGCATCTAAGGAGAGAGCTACTGCTGGAGGGTGCGTGCTACTTGAGGCCCACATTATATTAAAGCCCTGAGCCTATAACTCAGATCCCCGGTCATAAATGACATAAAAAAATATCTCTGCAGCGGTAAGGCCTACATAAATCCTGGTATCTTATGAAAGGTAACACTTGTGAGAGTGTGGTGGAAGTGCGAGCATCAATATAAATGTTACTAAGTCTGAGTAAATGAAGATGGAACACAGCATAAATGGAAAATTTTACGTTTTTAGACTAAATTTCCTTTTTGACATTATGTAGCTGCAGCCTGAAAGCTCCAGTAAACTACAGCAGAACATCCAACGATTACCTGTTTCAAATTTAATTCAAAATGGATACCATATTGTTCTGGATATAAGTAGATGTTTTTTCGTGGGAAATCGCCTTTGAAAAAGTGGGGTCGTCTTTTCTTTGGGGATTAGCCTTTTAGCAGTCAAAATAATTGATTCTGTGTGTCTTTTATACTCAATATATGTTCACAATAATAGATGGCGCCAAACGACAGCCTGCCTTGTTTTATACTGAGATTTATCAATGTTTAATCAGTATTTTGAAATAACATTTTTTTTTTACCCCGCTATTGCTTTTGGTTCGTTTTGTTTTTGTGTTTGTGCTTTTGTGTGTTTGTTTGTTTGTTTGTTAACACTTTAGCAGCAAACTAATGGCCAGATTCACCCCAAATTCAGTTTAGCGATTCCCACTGACCCATAATAGATGCCCATTGAATTTTGGAAAAGTAGGTCAAAGTATGTGCGCGGGGCGGGGTTTGTTGTGCCTGGCACCACTTGGTTTTTTTTTGTGATTATTATGTTTTTTTTATGATAAAAACAAGACCCCCCTTTTTCAAAAATCTGTCTTGAGAAAGGGGGTCGCCTTACATCCAGGATTGTCTTATATTTGGAACAATAAGTTACAACCCCAATTCGGAAATAGTTGGGACAAAGTGTAAATTGTGAATAAAATCAAAACGCAATGACATACAAATCACACTCACCAGTATTTTATTCACCACAGAACAGAGATAACATAGCAAATGTTGAAACTGAGAAATTTTACAATTTTATCCACAAAATGAGCTCATTTCAAATTTGATGGCTGCTACAAGTCAAAAAGTTGGGAAAAGAGACTGTTTACCATGATGTAGCATACCCTTTTTTTGTAACACAGAGTGGAGGCATTTGGGCATTGAGGATGCAAGTTTCTTGAGTTTAGCCATTGGAATTTGATCCCACTCTTGTTTAAAACTGGCTTCCAGCAGCGAACTGAAGTTTTAACTTGCTGGCCAGTTGGCTAGCTATAACATTATACAGTTCAACATCAGTTTAGTTTGCTAGCTAGATAGCCAACCAGCTCGCTAGCGATTAAGACAGTATGCAAACTGTAGCCTGATTTTGCCAACGCAATCAAGATGCAAGTTGACGTGATTATAGGACAAAAGTGAAGTGGGGGGGACCAGAATTCCGGAGTAGTCACGCATTAATGGTACAGAAAAAGATATCACTGCCTGTACACCGAAGGAAGCAGCCATCTGTATGGCTGTTGCCAAATCTTGGCTTATTCCCATGGCCATTTAGCACAAGTGAGCTGTTGACTACTTGCTCAAGCTGTCTTCACACTTAAGTCATGTACACAGAACAGCAATGCTAAGTTGACAGTGCCATCTACTGGCAAACAGCTTAAATCTTAAATCTAAATCCTAAATTATATAGATATATCTAATTATTTATATAATTAGATGTTTTATATATATATATATATACACACATATATATATAATTTAGATTTATATTTTGCAATTTGATTTATTTTTAATGCTTCGATTTAGTACTGTACATATTTTTTTTTATTATAAACTGTCCTGTATTCATTCTCCCATTCAAAAAAAAATAATAGTAATGATTACAAATGAAAAGGAGCAGATTCATTTTCAATGAAACAAGCCAAGAAACAAAATAATGAATACAAAGATAAGGAGAAAATGGTAAAAAGGAAAAACATAATAATTCAGCAATTATATATATTACAACTATGCTTGCGCTACTCAAAAAAATTCTAATGTGAAACCAAGGTTTGAACCCAAGTCTCGGGCATCATAGCGCAGCACTTTATTCCACTATGCTAATTGTGTCAGCAAAGCACATCATGCAACCGATCAGTCGTATTGTACTACTGCGCTCTTTCAGTACTTGCATGTAATGGCGCATGGATTCTTTTGAAAGACTGCAAGGAAAACAACTGTTGAATATTTAGTGAATAATTACAGCAACAACATCAAAAAGAAACCAGTTCCATGACTGTATTGCGATGCTCATTGCTGCACTCTTTGAGTCTTTGTGCGGAATGTCGCCTGGCAACCGGAAGGCAGAGAAAGTAAAAGCAGCAATCACAACAAATACCCCAGCGAGTGCGTATACATAAACTGTGTTGCAATGATATACTCAACTGAGTATGCTCAAAATGTGAGCATATACGACCGTCACCCGCTCAACAGCTTAATGAGTTACCCACTGAAAAACTTTCAATGACGCATCTAGTAATGCTTCATCGCCATGTGAAAAGTCAGCCGACAAGCCGTAAAAATAACTTTGATGACTTGTGTTGAATATTTAATAGATAAATATAGCGAAATTACTACAAATATAGCAGTCTAAAGATAACATTGTTCTGCTGTTTGAGTACATGAGTGTCAAGGCGCATGGATTCTAAGTTAGACGCACTGGGAATGTACAGCTCCTTTCAGGCCAGATTTGTGCGATTTCAGTGGTTGAGGGGTCGTTGGAAACATCAGAGCCCATAGACTCAAATGGCCATCCCCAAATTAAACTGACAGTATCACAAGCATCACAAGCCAATCACAGACACCATACATTGCGTGCAAGCGGAATGCTCAGGGCCTAACATCATTGGAAGCAGTGCCCTGGAAAAAAACATGCGTGGAGACTCAGCAAATTTACAGTTGTGTTCGAAAAAATAGCAGTGTCTGAAAAAATGTAAATAAAATGCATATATTTTTACATAGCCTTTTGTTCCATATTTCAGATGGAGTAGAAACATAACACATTCAATTCCATATTAAATCATCAACAAATTTGATCACGTCTGTGTTACTCTTTTACAGGATGCAAAGAAAAAGGACTATAAATCTGTTGCATATGAAGCAAGATCAGGTTGCACCTTTAGGGGCACTGGGTGTAGAAATCGAAATGCATCTAATTTTACATTTTGTGTTATGTTCAGAACTATGGTATTCCCTGATAACTGCTTCAAATTTCATGGACCAGTCACAAATACTAAGAATTCTATGGCCTCAAATGTACGCATACCTGGATTCAGGGCCGCTGACAGCCTTGGCTGGGCCCGGGACAAAATACTCTGAATGGACCCCGCCCCCACCTACTCACCCTAACCTCCGGTCCATAGACTGTATATAAAGATGAATGAAGCAACCGTGACGTCACCCATTAGTTTCAGCATACCATAAAGGAAGCCTTGATTTTGGCAATTTGAATTGCGGCATGTTGTCATTTTGAAACCGGATGTGATTTCTATTGGACGAGAGCGAGAATCAAGATCCGGGGAGGGACGTTAGAGGTGGATCTGACCGTATCGGACAAGGACCAGAGGATAGCCACGTCTCTAGAGCATATTCTGACTTTATTCTTTATACTCGTCTACTTGGGACCATACTTTTAAAAAATGAACAATATGATATGTCAAAGGAGACTTGAAACTTGCTATAGCTACCATAAGATAATGTGAAAAATTATTATTTAAATGAAAAATCAGGTGGGAAAATAGGGTCATTTTCTCAGTCTTCTATAGCATTGAACTTCTTTCAGCAACCACCGACATCGCCATCTGCTGGCCATTAAATAGAATGCCATTTTACGGTACTTCCATGTGGGCTTCTTTTTTCAGACCGGAGTGTTGCGTCCATCTTTTTACACAGTATATGCTCCGGTCCCATCAGCGCGATAAGGAACGGAACATTTTAAACATAAAATAGTTTGTTGTCCCGTGTGGCTGATGCGCTCTTGACTTAAATTTAACTAGTTTAGTTGAACTGTTTTAATATTTATTGATGACATTGCTTCGGCTTCCTGGAAGCAAGTACGCGCAAATCTGCTGTTGAGCATTTCAGGTTCGATGCACTGCGTAATAACGCCGCAAAAACTTAAACTGCCCGTCATTCTGCCGAATAGTCTAACTAAACTAGTTCATCTTTAACTGCTAATCGAGCATAGGGGAGGTTTCTGCCTCACCAAACTAACCTCTACTGCACGTCACTGAATCATAGGGCCCTATTTTGGTGCATAAAAACCTATTTACAGTAAAATAAATACGTGACGCTTAGCCTGGAGAGGGGGTGGGGGGGGTGGGGGCAAGGAAAGCTGGACCGGGTGACTTAACGGGGCTGGAAAACGGTGGCTGCTCTCTGTCTTACCTGGCTCTGCCCTGCCTTTACTCGTACCTGCATCATCAGAAGAACCTTTTTTTAAATATTTATTTACTGAGTCCCTAAGGCTCCTGGTTTCTTCTTCTCTTTTCTTTTTTCTTTGCTTTTTTGTGCCCCTGACTCGCACTGACACACGTCGGCAGACTGAAGCGCAAATCAAATGACGTAGCATTTTTGATCACAGGCCAAACCATTTTTGTGTTGGGAGTGGCAGGGGGTTCTTGATCCCTATTTCAAGGACAGTAAAGGTAAAAACAGTTAGAAATCATTTCTTTACTGCAAATAATATACATTTCTTCCACAAATAGGCATATTTTGAAATAAAATAGAATAATTATTCCACAATTTCATGAGGGCCCAGTTCTGGGCCCCCCTCCTCCCTGGGCCCGGGACAAGATACCCGTCCCCCCCCCCTATCGGCGGGCCTGCCTGGATTCCTTTTGTGATGTTGCGGACACGACATCAGTACAAGTAACAAGTAAATTTCTTGAAAAAATTCAGCTTTATTCAATAAAACACGATAAATACACTTTTATCATGATGTAAAAACAACATACTAAAAACAAGTGGTGCCAGGCACAACAAACCACACCCCTCGAACATACTTTGACCCACTTTTCCGAAATTCAATAGGCATGGGTCAGTGGCAATCCCTAAACCGAATTTGGGGTGAATCTGGTCATTAGTTTTGCTGCTAAAGTGTTAGCAAGCAAACAAACCTACAGACACAGAAACAAACTGAACGAAAAACAATATCCCTTGCCCTTGCCCTCACCCTTTGGGCGGGGCGGGGTAAAATGTCTTTTTTTCCATATATTAGTGAAGCATATCTAAAATATTCCTTTTTATAACCACTATTCAATACAATGTCAACATCTGAAATTCTCACCTTAGTGTTGGCTGTTGGGCTAGTTATTGAAGGGAACCCAATTTCTTTTTTTTCTCTCTCTCCCTTGCACCTCACTTCATTGACTGAGGAGTGGGAATGGGGCAGCAGTTACATTTGCTGAGACAGGCGTATGTATAGGCACCTTGGGCTCTTTACGCCGGTGGCTAGAGAGATGAACTTATTCGCCTTGTGTCACAATGATTGATGGCTTTTTGATGAGTTGATGAGTTCACATGAGTTCATATGAAGTAATTAAAAAGAGGTTATTGTAGTTTATTCTGTATTTTTACCCTTCTCCTAATCCTCCCCCCTCTCCTCTTCTGCCTGTCTCTCTCCGGAGTTGTGTGAGTGAGATTCAGCACCGTCCCCAAGCCCCCCTTCCCTCTCACCCTCCTCCTTGCACGTTCTGAATAGAATTTTATGCATTTTAGTGTGTTTTAGCGTGTTTTAATTTTTTGTGGGGATTAAGCTTTTAAAGCATTTATTTAATTGTGTTTTAGTTTAGTGTTTTTTTGAACGTATATTATTTGAGTGGTTGGGGGAAGTGAAAGTGATAAAAGTGGTAAAACTTTATTACAAGAGTTTTGTTGGTTGTGTGGGGTAACGAAAGAGAGTTTAAATTCGGAGAGTGTTATAAAGCTGTGGGTGACATATTAGTAAAACAGTGTTTTAAAGCAAAAAAATGAGAGCAAGAAGTGTGAAAACAGGTGAATAAAGCAATGGTGAGAGCACGCTGAAAACAGTGGGGCAGTCAATAAGTGTGTGTAAAGGAAAAAGAAAATTCTTTTCCACAGACATCGCGCCGAAAAGCTGGTAAATAAAAGTTACCATAAAGTTGTAATGTAGTTGACAAAAGAAGCAAAATAAGAAGCAAAATAAGGCTGGTTTCCAGAGTGTTAACATCTCCTTCCCTTCTCTCTGTCTCTCCCTTCTGCCTCTCTGACTGCGTACAAATGCATTGTGAGTGAGTCGACCCCATGGGGGCGGGGTTTGCTGTCTGTGAGTTGGTGGGGCTTGCGGGGGCGGGGGTAGCCAATGAATGATTGATTGATTTGATCTGGCGAACGACTTCTGTCAAAAAATAATAGTACAATGAAACTTACCCAGGGGGTGGGGATGAATCGGGACCAGTGTTTGCACTCGTTTTTGAGTTGGCGGGGCTTGCGGGGTATAGCCAGTGAATGATTGATTGAACTGATGAATGAAAATTTTCTGCTAAATACTAATACTAGTATAATTGAACTTACCCAGGGGTGGGGCTGAACAGTATGGGTGTCTGCTTTTTGTGAGATTGTTCCTGACGGTCACTGCTATGTATTGGGCTTTTCTTGGGCCTTCACATTGTTGATTTTTAAAAGGTGCGAGAAGATCTTGGATTACACACATTCACAATGACAACTTTTAGAAGGTCTGGGAATGCGTGCTGCTATGGGGTGTGACATTGTTGTCTGAGGTCATAGGTCTCGGGACATTTCATTATTACTCTTTCAGGCACTGCAGCTA
This sequence comes from Gymnothorax reevesii, assembly GCA_029721435.1. Classification (NCBI taxonomy): domain Eukaryota; kingdom Metazoa; phylum Chordata; class Actinopteri; order Anguilliformes; family Muraenidae; genus Gymnothorax; species Gymnothorax reevesii. The sequence goes on along the minus strand of CM056574.1, from coordinate 20,407,464 downwards.
AAGTCTATACTAATGGGGTGTCATTATTCTTTTAAAAAAACAGTAGATTTGGCTAATTTAAGCAATATTTTATTCCAGGCTAGCCAATCGTTCTAAAAGTATTTTTGAAAGACTGCAGTTATGCCATGAATTATGCCACAAACGTATCCTGGGAACACCGCAACATAATTATTATAAACAGCTACAGATCCTACTTTCCCACCATAAGTAATGCCTACACAAGCGCATATTTACAAAACCCAAAACCAGTGAAGTTGGCACGTTATGTAAATCGTAGATAAAAACAGAATACAATGATTTGCAAATCCTTCTCAACTTATATTCAATTGAATACACTGCAAAGACAAGATGTTTAATGTTCAAACTGAGAAACTTAATTTTTTTTGCAAATAATCATTAACTTAGAATTTAAAGGCAGCAACACATTGCAAAAAAGTTGGCACTGGGGCCTTTTTACCACTGTGTTACATTGCCTTTCCTTTTAACGACACTCAGTAAACGTTTGGGAACTGAGGAGACCAATTTTTGAAGCTTTTCAGGTGGAACTCTTTCCCATTCTTGCTTGATGTACAGCTTCAGTTGTTCAACAGTCCGGGGTCTCCGTTGTCGTATTTTACGCTTCATAATGCGCCACGCATTTTCAATGGGAGACAGGTCTGGTCTACAGGCAGGCCAGTCTAGTACCCGCACTCTTTTACTACGGAGCCATGCTGTTGTAACACGTGCAGAATGTGGCTTGGCATTGTCTTGCTGAAATATGCAGGGGCGTCTATGAAAAAGACGTTGCTTGGATGGCAACATATGTTGCTCCAAAACCTGTATGTACCTTTCAGCATTAATGGTGCCTTCACATATGTGTAAGTTGCCCATGCCTTGGGCACTAATAAACCCCCATGCCATCACAGATGCTGGCTTTTGAACTTTGCGCCTATAACAGTCCGGATAGTTCTTTTCCTCTTCGGTCCGGAGGACACGACGTCCACAGTTTCCAACAACAATTTGAAATGTGGACTCGTCAGACCACAGAACACTTTTCCAGATGAGCTTGGGTCCAGCGAAGCCAGCGGCATTTCTGGGTGCTGTTGATAAATGGCTTTCGGTTTGCATCGTGGAGTTTTAACTTGCACTTGCAGCTGTAGCGACGAACTGTAGTTACTGACAGTGTTTTTCTGAAGTGCTCCTGAGCCCATGTGGTGATGTCCTTTACACACTGATGTCGGTTTTTGATGCAGTACTGCCTGAGGGATCGAAGGTCACGGGCATTCAATGTTGGTTTTCGGCCTTGTCGCTTATGTGCAGTGATTTCTCTAGATTCTTTGAACCTTTTGACGATATTACGGACCGTTGATGATGAAATCACAAATTTCTTGCTGTAGCTCATTGAGGAATGTTGTTTTTAAACTGTTCGACAGTCAGCTCACACATTTGTTCACTAAGTGGTGACCCTCGCCCCATCCTTGTTTGTGAATGACTGAGCATTTTAGGGAAGCTGCTTTTATACCCAGTCATGGCACCCACCTGTTCCCAATTAGCCCGTTCACCTGTGGGATGTTCCAAATAAGCGTTTGATGAGCATTCCTCAACTCTCTCAGTCTTTTTTGCCACTTGTGCCAGCTTTTTTGAAACATGCTGCAGGCATCAAATTCCAAATGAGTTAATATTTGCAAAAAATTACAAAGTTTACCTGTTCGAACATTAAGTAACTTATCTTTGCAGTGTATTCAATTGAATATAGGTTGAAAAGGATTTGCAAATCATTGTATTCTGTTTTTGTTTACGATTTACACAACGTGCCAACTTCACTGGTTTTGGGTTTTGTAATTCTCATACCCTGCATTGCACATTGTCTCCCTAGTCTTGTCTTGTGGTCTGAGACAGTTTTATTCCCCAGTCTTGCGTGCCACAGTTTCAGATGATTTCATGGTTTCTGGGTTTCCAAACATTCCTTCCAATCTTGTTTGCTTCCTTCGCCTTCCGTCCTATCTTTACTAACACAACTAACAGTTTATTTTTGATAAATTACCAAGACTAACATTGTTTATAATACTAACTTACAAACAAGCACTGGGGATTGTATAGCTGCACATTACTAATTGACTAACAAGCTCTCAGCACTCGCTCTGCTCTAGTCTCCGCCCCTTGCCTTCACTCAATTTTCTTTGCTGTGCTTCAGAAGATTCTCTGCGCCTTGTTAGTCACTGTTCTGCCTCTCACTCTGTGCACTTTAGAACTCCCTAACCAGAGCCGTTGGTTTGTCATAGGCAGTCTGTGTAAGCCCTGTCCGCGTTTTGGCTTTTGCCAATTTCATGTGGTTATGTACTTCCGTTTGTTTGTTCCTTTATTAATTAGTCTGATCCAGCTCACCTGTTCCCTATTATAGCATGTGACTTCCTAAGCAGTCATCTCACCAACAGCTCTTGTCAGAACTTTTTCCCTGCCCTGCGATTGTTAATACCTTGTACTCTTAGTGTTATACTTCTAACTGGAACGTCCCAAATTTTGATTTTGGCTTTGTGATTCCTGTGCACGTGTACCGTACCTGTTTTGCCCGACCCTGAATTTTGTCTTTGCTGCCCTGTTTACGAACTGGACTACATCTACTGGATTTTGGCTTTGGCTGCATCTCTGATATTCCTGTGTCCGTGTATCAAACCTTCTTTGCCTGACCCTGAGTTTTGTGTTTGCTGCCCTGTGTACGAATTGGATTACAACTACTGGATTCTGATTTTGGATTGTGAACTCTGTGCCGCTTACTGCCCTGCAGGGGTTTCCACCCCAGATCCAATAAAGAGCAAGTTTACTGGATATTGCTCGTCTCGTTTCTGGTTCCTGAACGCTACCTCATATAGATGTTGTTGCATGAGTTCAATTCACCGTTGGTACAGAACTGCGATTAACAATGTAGCCTATTCAATAAGGGGTCTATTCTCCCAGGCGCGCAAGTCGAAAAAAGCGCGTAGCTACGCGCTTTCAGGCTAAGCGTATTCTCCCCTCGACTTATGTCTGTGCATTACGCGCCCCGAAGGCAGTTACGCACTTGGGGCGGAGCAAGGCCAAAATTGGGGCGTTTCCGGGCGTTTCTCAGGCAAAAAACGCTTATGCATATTCTCACCCTGGCTTACGCGCTTTTTCTGTTGAGCGCTTTTGGGGGCTGTATTAAGGTCAAGCGCCAACATAAGGCAAAATAGAATATTGCGTTTGATGTCGGTTATAGGTCAAATTTTAATTTTATTTTATTTAATAAGGTAAAGGTTGAGACATTCAATATTCGATTGTTCTTCCTTATTTCTAAACTACATTTTTCACAGCCAAAATAAATTATCAAACGAAAAAAATCACATGATATTAAGCAACAGCCACTTCTTTAATTAGTTCAATTACAAATGCATAGCAATTAATTAATATGAGTATACATAAGACCATCATTCTACCATGCCCTCAAAATCTAAAACCAAACTGCCAGTCCTGCATTTGCTTGCACTCTTGCATGATTGGGAAAGAGTAAGAGGAGCGCGCCAAGCTCAAAGATGACCACGCATATATCAGCTTTGTTTGAACATCCTGGGACTAACAAACATCAAGTGCATCCAGCACTTTTGTCTGGACCATGCATGAGGCAATAATCTATCTTTGCTGACTTCTGGATGAACTGCCATCCAGCCGCAGTAATTATCCACAAAACATACCCATGGTCATTAACGTCACAACTGCGCTGTCGCTCTTGGCATCTGGTTCGTTCCAGAGTGTGGCTAGTGATGTCATATACATATCATAGGCGTCTGTGTCAATGTGTCAGACACAGTTCGTTGACGCTCCAAGTTCTTCTCCATGCATTTCCACTGCAGAAAGAGTGGATGCCACCGGGGATGATGCACCGGGGATGAAGGTTGCCCACCACCTGTTACGTGTACACTTCTCCGGTGTGCAGAGAGCCTGGCTTTTACAGAGCCCCGCAGATCTCTCCATTTATCCTTTAAATCGGGGATACTGCGCTTACATCTCCCCACCGAAGCCACATCCAGAATGATTTGCAGCTTTCTTCCTCGGATCAGCCTTCAGTGCCCGCTTGCCATACAATACCAGCATCTGTGAAATTTGGTTTTCGGCTTTGGCTTGACGTCGCCATCTTTGTCCTCATGCTCTACTAACAAATGCGACTGCCCTATATGTTCGTGATAATCTAAAAAGTTGTGATATTCTCACGAGTGAGGAGATTCATTTTCTTATTGAAGATATCTGTATTAATTAACTCGTGTCTTTGTAAAAAATTTTTACCATTGATATTTTAAAGTGTGAATAAGGATATTATTAAATAGGCTACTCTAGATTGAGCCCTACCCTGGCCAATACCAAAGCACTACCCATTTGTTAATCAATTTTAGCCAATAAAGAATAGCCGACATGGGCAGAATCAATATCAGTAAATGGGATAATTAATTATAATAAAGTATTAAGCACAAGTTCAAGTGAATGCGTCACTCAAATCAAATGGGACATAATAGGCTATTGATGTGGAACTGCGTCATTGCTGAGGCGGTTTCGGGGCGGGGGGATGACCGATGTGGGGTAAGAATCCTTGTTAAAGCGTTTCCATGTCCTTTAGTTGCAAAACTGACATCGGTGTAGTTTGAGATTTCAAGTGCGCAATTTCTAAATGAGATCATATAAACTGTCTTTGATTGTCATTTTTGTGTGACAAGAATGTTCCCTTTGTCTACTTCCCTGTATTCCACGGAACAAACAGGCTGGTGTAGGAGGGGCACATTTTCAATGATCTGATTGCGCTGGTTGAGAAGTGTTAAATTCATTACTTTTTATTTCATTATTGCGGCAATTTCTTTTTTTGCATAGCTTTAACGCCATGGTGGCTAGAGTAAGAAATAAAAAAGAGATGGCTGCATTACTTCTTGTAATTGGCACAGACATACATAGGCCTACTATTACAGCGGCATATTGTTGGCCTGCTGATAAAACCTTGTATCTTCAAAATGACAAACTTCACAGGAAAATAAAAAGTAAATATAAAATCAAAATAATAATAATAAAATAATATAAATGGATAAATATAGTTTAAAATAAAAAAAAAAGTTTAAATTTGCATGTAAGAATTGTGGACATACAAGTTTTTGTTTCTTATCAGTTTGGAGGTTTTATCAGCAGGCCGACGATATTCAAATTTAAAGTCTAGTTTGCGTTTTCGATGGACCACAACTGTATTTTCATGGTTAATCAGAAAATCCTTGTTCCATGTTTTCCTGATAGCCATAATCAATGAGCTTGGTACAGAGTCTGCCTCTCTTTTGGATCAGTCATACCTCATTCATAAGGCCGCCTACATTCTGAAGTTAAGCGCTGTGGGCATGATTGAAGCGCGTAGGGGAGAATATGCGAAACTCAAAAACTTGAATTGTGTAAAAAAGAACTTAAGCGCAAATGGTACAATAGACCCCGGAGTGAACCTGGGACAAATAACTAGATGTTGGCCTGAAACCTTCCACCGGTGATGGATATTTAAATATGCGCTTGTGCAGGCATTACTCATGGTGGGAAAGTAGGATCTGTAGCCGTTTAGAATAATTATGTTGCGTTGTTCTCAGGATACGTTTGTGGCATAATTCATGGCATAACTGCACTCTTTCAAAAATACTTTTAAAACAATTGGCTGGCATGGAATACAATATTGCTTAAATTAGCCAAATCTGATGTTGTTTAATAGAATAATGACACCCCATTAGTATAAACTTTAGCCGCGGTGCCTGAAAGACTAATAATGAAACGTCCTGAAACCTATGACCTCAGAGAACAATATCATACCCCATAGCAACACACATTCCCAGGCCATCAAACTTGACATTGTGAGTGTGTATAATCTATTATCTTCTCACACCTTTTAAAAATCAACTATGTGAAGGCCCAAGAAAAACCCAATACACAGCAATGACCGTCAGGAACAATCTCGCAAAATGCAGACACCCATACTGCTCAGCCCCACCCCTGGGTAAGTTTCATTATACTATTTCTTGACACAAGATTTCATTCATGAATTCAATCAATCATTCATTGGCCACCCCCCACAAGTCCCGCCAACTCAAAAACACGCGCAAACACCTGCCCGATTCAACCCTTGGTAAGTTTCATTATACTATTGTTTTTTTGACAGAAGATTTCATTCATGAATTCAATCAATCATTCATTGGCTACCCCCGCCCCCGCAAGCTCCACCAACTCTCAGACAGCAAACCCCGCCCCCATGGGGTCGACTCACTCACAATGCATTTGTACGCAGTCAGAGAGGCAGAAGGGAGAGACAGAGAGAAGGGAAGGAGATGTTAACACTCTGGAAACCAGCCTTATTTTGCTTCTTTTGTCAACTACATTACAACTTTATGGTAACTTTTATTTACCAGCTTTTCGGCGCGATGTCTGTGGAAAAGAATTTTCTTTTTCCTTTACACACACTTATTGACTGCCCCACTGTTTTCAGCGTGCTCTCACCATTGCTTTATTTACCTGTTTTCACACTTCTTGCTCTCATTTTTTTTGCTTTAAAACACTGTTTTACTAATATGTCACCCACAGCTTTATAACACTCTCCGAATTTAAACTCTCTTTCGTTACCCCACACAACCAACAAAACTCTTGTAATAAAGTTTTACCACTTTTATCACTTTCACTTCCCCCAACCACTCAAATAATATACGTTCAAAAAAACACTAAACTAAAACACAATTATATAATTGCTTTAAAAGGTTAATCCCCACAAAAAATTAAAACACGCTAAAACACACTAAAATGCATAAAATTCTATCCCTGCTCCAGAACGTGCAAGGAGGAGGGTGAGAGGGAAGGGGGGCTTGGGGCCGGTGCTGAATCTCACTCACACAACACCGGAGAGAGACAGGCAGAAGAGGAGAGGGGGGAGGATTAGAAGAAGGGGGGGGGGGGGGGGGAATACATTACAAACTATGATAACCTCTTTTTAATTAATTCATATGATCTCATCAACTCATCAAAATGCCATCAATCAAATTTGACACAAGGCGAATAATATAATCTCTCTGGGATGGTTTTTCTCCTCTTTAATCCTTTTTGCATGTTAGAGTTTAGTAATGTCAATGACAGAATCATGCCGGTGAGTGAGACAGTGGCGTCTGAGGGCCCGAAGATCACGGGCATCCAGTAAAGGTCTTCGGTCTTGTCCCTTATGCACAGAGATTTTTCCAGTTTCTCCGAATCTTTTGATGATGTTGTGCATTGTCAATGATGAGACCTTCAAAGCCTTTGCAATTTGACGTTGAGGAACATTGTTTTTAAAGTATTCCACAATTTTTTTACGCAAGCTTTCAGGGGTAGGAGAGCCTCTGGCCATCTTTACTTCTGAGAGACTCAGCCTCTCTAAGACATCCGTTTTATAGCCAATCATGTTGTACACCTGAAGCCAGTTAGTGTAATTACTTGCTAAATGTTCTTACAGCTGATTTTCTTAAATATTAATTGCTTTTTCAGGCCTTGTTTTGCCTGGTCCCAACTTTTTTGAGACCTGTTGCAGCCAGAAAATTTGAAATGAGCTCATTCTGTGGATAAAAATGTAAAATGTCTGTTATGGCCCCAATTTGTTATTACATTTACAACATCCACAACAGCAAGGGATGACAGACACAATTTTAAAACTTAAACACATTTAATTAACAAAGACAACTAACAACTAACTAATCTACTGACTAATCTAATGACCAAGATTGATTATACACAAAAACAGAAATATTTACAGTCCCTTTTGGTTGGGTTCCTTGGTGATGTCCTGGGTGAGGAAAATGCTCTAACACAGGCAAAAATCCACTATAAGCTTCACAGGTCAGAAACAGAATGACAGGTCTGGTCACATGTATCCTTCTCCTTGCAATTTCTCCTACTACTTTACTGTCTCAATTTTACTCCTTTTATACTCTTTTGCAAACCCCTCCCACCTTTTGGACTTTCATTCTTTTCTCTGGGACTTGTTTCAGACATGCCCAGAACATGTCCAAACCTAGCTCCAGTCTGGGCTTAACAAAAAAAGGCAAATACTGCCATCCAGTGGTCTATATTCACATTACATGTCTCAGTTGCAACATTTGAAATGTTATCATGTTCTATTGTAAGTAGCATACTGGCTCATGTGATTTGAAAGTCATTGCATTTTGATTTTATTCACAATTTACACTTTCTCCCAACTATTTCGGAATTGGGGTTTCTATATAAAACATTCACTATTTATTGCTATACAGAATGAGTGAGTGCACACTCTGAATGCAGCCTTGACCATTCCAGTGCTGTCACTGCTAGCGGAACATAGCAATGACAGCCCCTAGTACCCAAACTGCAGGCTTTGCTTGCAGTTTTTTTTTTTTAGCAGTACATTGGCACTTTTTAGCACTGGGACCAAATGACACAGGTAGTATTTAATTAATATCATGTATAGTGCTGTTTTTCCAACTTTACTTGGCAGTAAATCAGCAATGTGCGCATGTTACCAAATCTATTGTCCTCCTAAAACTAAGAACCAAACAAGACTCACATTTGAAAATTTGACTGGAAACTTTTATGTGTTCGAGGACCAGTCTGTCCGAATTTTATGATATATGGACTATCATTCAATGTCGTTTTCATACTTTATTAAGTAAAACCAATGAGCTTTCACTCCATGCCTCCATCTTGTTTCCAAGGTCCACTGTTCACTTTGCTCTTAAAATACGAAACAACTAAAGTTGGTCTTTTGCCCTTATGGGCAACTTATTTGTTATTTCAGTTCCCTTTTAATGCTCTAAATTTAGACTTGACTTGGCATGGTAAAGTGACTGTATGGCTCACAATAAAGAGCCCAGCACCATATAGTCCCACAAGATACCCAGAGGAACATCCAGAAAACACAGAATTCAGACAAGCAAATCCCCACCCTCCTCATATATCTGCAAGTGGGTAAAAAGCTGTGGCTAAGATGGAAGTCATACAGTTCATGCGGAATCCGAGGGTTCAACTGTCAGCCAAGCCTCAGTGCCATCAAGCAGGCTTTATGTGGGAGGCTGAGATGTGCAATTCTCCAACAGTTGGAACACACTCTCTGGTCCTCTGCTGAGCGTCACAACATTCAGGGTTTGTGTCAACCTTGACCCTCCATTAACATCCAGAGCTTCTAACATTCCTGTATTGATCTCCTCCATCCTGCTCAACAACCGAGGTTCTCCGTGACTACCCTCATGACTTGTACCACAGTGATGGGCCCTGGTGCCCCAAAGATTTGCAGCTCTGCCTCTTGAATGGAGGATATCTGTCAGATTTCAGAGTTTCAGTTTGTAAGGGAGGTTGCGCTTCGACAGATGGATTCTCAGCGGAGTGCTAAACCCAAAATCCAGTGAGCATATTCAAATAAATCAAAAAAGGGTAGCACATCTCAATTCTTCAATTCAAGGGGGACAAAAATACTCATATTTCACTTAATTATTTGGCTCTTATCACAAAAAAAACGAGCAGGTTAAGTGTATAAAGAATAAAAATGGATCGCTGCCTTATGATAACAAGAATATTGTGGATGCCTTTAACAGTTACTTTGTTGAGAATTTTACCTCAGAAGGGGTCTTTATTCGGCCAGAGGGCATGTCAAATGCTCAAAATTATTTAGCAGAAATTGAGGTTAGGGATAACGAAGTATTATACAAGTTGCATAAACTAAGGGCAAATAAGGCAGCGGGTCAAGATGGCTTGTATCCTAGAGTGCTCAGGGAAGCTAGCGAGTTCATCTTTAAGCCGCTATCCGCCATCTTCATACGGTCTTTAGAAACTGGAGAAATAACAAATGATTGGAAACAGGGCAATATAATACCAATATATAAGAAAGGGGACCGTACCGAGCCAGGAAATTACAGGCCAGTCAGTTTAACTTGCATTACGTGCAAAATATTGCAATCTATCATAAAAGATGAGCTGGACGTTTCTTGAAAATAACAGTATCTAGAGCAGAGATGGGCAACTTCCATGATAAAGAGGGCCAAAATTTTGTACCACCATCATTAGAGGGCCACATGACCACGCGCTTCAAATAATTGTCTGTTTAAAAGGTGCTACACAATGATTCTCAATAAGAAGGCATTTTATGTATGTCTGTATGTTTATTGAACCAACAGAATATTATTTTCTGCATAGAAAAGCATTGCAGCATCAACAATAATTCATGTTAACATAACAATTCCATCAAGAAAGATTAAAAGTTTGCATTTAAAAAGTGCAAATGGGAATATTAACCCCTTTTTAAAAACATAAAAGATGAAACAATTTTGTTCTTTAAAGAGTGCAAATAGGTCACATTCAATGACAACAGAAAACATAAAAGATAAAACAATTCGTTAAAAAAAGTGCAAATAGCTCACATTAAACGACAACAGAAAACTATAGACAAGAGGCCCAGCATGAATTGCACCTTAATGAGAGAGTTGTGGTTTGGCCTGCTGGCTCACAATGGATGGGATGTCAATGTCAATCTTTGTGGTCCCAATGCGCATCAAATGAAAGAGTGTGTCATCCGTGAGTCTGTTTCTCTCTTTGGATTTGATGTACTTCATGGTGGAAAAACTGCTCTCACAGATGTAAGTGCTGCCGAACATACTGGCCATTGAGAGCGCAAAATCCCTGAGAAGAGGGAAACGTGACTCGGGAAGTAATTTCCAAAATGAAATTCCCCTCTCATTGCGCTTAGCGTGAAAAAACGGATCTGCCTGCAGCTCGCAGAGTTCGAGCTGCAGGCCCGATGGTTGCTTGCTGACCGCGGCATTGAGGGGGTCTGTGAAAAGCGCAATTCGTGGTTGCATCTCGTGAAAATCTTGGAAACGATCGTTGAATTGTTCCCGCAATTTTTCGATGTCTGCTTTGTACTTCTGAATTTTTTGGCCACACCCGGGGTGGTCTTTGCGCATCTCGGCACACGCGGGAAAGTGTGCTAGATTTGCAGGAGGGGAAGCAAAGCCTTCTATGAACAGGTCGAGTTTGCGCTGGAAAGCGGTCATGTGTGAATAGAGATTGCACACAGTTTGGTCTCTCCCTTCCAAGCGTGTGTTAAGGTGATTGAGATGCGAGGTGATGTCTGTCAGAAAGGCCATGTCACAAAGAAATTGTGTCGTTCAGTGTTTCACAGTAGGCACGTATATCACCACTAACGTTGTTCTCCAAGAAGACTGGTATCTCTGAGCGCAGTGCAAAAAAACGCTCCAGACACTTTCCTCGACTCATCCACCTGATCTCCGTGTGCAGTTGTAAATCCCCATACTCTGCATCCACCTCCTCCAGAAAGGTGATGAACCGTCTGTGACAGAGAGCTCTGTTCCCTCCTCGGATGACATTGGTGACTTTGGTCACCAAATCCATGACGTGGCCAAAGTTCAGCGTCTTTGCACACAGGGCCTCCTGGACAGATAAAATAGCTGCGGTTAAAAAATGTCTCGTACATGTTTTGCTATATTTGTGTAGCTACCGCACATCGGGCGTAGAGTACATTTAACATACAAAAAATATGACGCTACTCACCTGATGGATGATGCAGTGCAGTATAGGGCAGTTGACCCCGCTCTGGTGGAGGAGCCCAGCGAAACCCCTGTGTCTTCCCTGCATCGCCGGTGCGCCATCCGTAACGACAGTCGATAGCTTTTCAAAGCCACCATATTCGCTCACAGCACTGGTAACGGCGTTGAATATATCCCTGCCTTTGGTAGTGTCGTGTAGAGATGCCAATTTCAATGACTCCTCGTGCACATCGAATGAACTGTCAATAGTTCTGGCAAAAATCAGTAGCTGGCTGACATCCATCATATCTGTACTCTCATCCAAAGCTAAAGAGAAGTACTTGCAGTCCTGAATGACTCGTTTCAGTTTCATCTCCACATGACCGTGGAGGTCAAAAATCCTGCGTGTTACAGTGCGTCGGGACAAAGACACAGACTCAAAGTTTCTAGCCATGTTATTGTCACCGAAAGCTTTGGCCATTTTCACAGCACACGACTTCACCATTTCTCCATCTGACAGTGGCTTCTTTCCTTTCGCAAGTTCAAGTGCGACAGCATAAGATGCCTGGATGGCTGACTCTTGGCTAGTTGTGGCTTTTGCGAAAAACTGTTGCTGTTGACCTACTTTTGATTTGAGGTCGGATATGACAGCAGCCCTGGCAGCTCCGGTGTACTTGTCATATTTAGCCTTGTGCAATGTGTTGTAATGGCGATTTAAGTTGTAATCTTTAAGAGCTGATAATGTTTCTAGGCAAACTAGACACATTGGTTTTCCTTCAAATTTCGCGAAGAGATACCGTTCTTCCCATCTTTGCTGAAAAGTATGATTTTCTTGGTGGAGTTTTCTCTTTTTCACACTGTTGGTTGCCATGGCTCTTGACTTTCATCTTTGCTGACAGGTGAAGCCCGCTGTTGGTTGCCATGGTATTTGCCTTTCTTCTTTGCTGACAGGTTAGGCCCGCGCCTCGCTATTGTTTGCGCATGAGAGCGCCCTCTATCGGTCAATAGTATAATCGCACCCAATTTTATTTTTAAAGTGGTGGTATTTCTTTTTACTATTATTATTAATTTATGTGCGGGCCGCACTGAGTGAGGAGAAGGGCCGCATGCGGCCCACGGGCCGCCAGTTGCCCATCCCCGATCTAGAGGGATAGCCAACATGGTTTCCATAAGGGAAGGTCATGCCTGAGAAACTTTCTGGAATTCTTTGAAGAGGCCACCAAGACTTATGACAAGAGCAGGGCTTATGACATCATATAGTTGGATTTTCAGAAAACATATGATGCAGTACCACATAAGAGACTAATTTTTAAAATGAACTCAAATTGGAGTTACAGGAGGTATTCTGGAGTGGATTCAAAACTGGTGACAGGACAGAACACACAGAGTGGTGGTCAGTGGTATCTCATCTGAGCTAGGTATAGTGGAGAGTGGCGTCCCCCAGGGATCAGTGTTGGGACCCCTGCCTTTCCTCATCTACGTTAATGACCTTGATAGTAATATTGAGAGCATTTAGTTAAATTTGCAGATGATACTAAATTGGGAGGTTTGGCAAATAGTTTAGAGTCCACTAAAGTGACTCAGCTGATTTGGATAGAAGCCAGAATTGGGCAGAAATGTGGCAAATGAAATTTAATGTAGCAAAAATATAAAGGTGAACATGTAGGTAATAAAAACATTAGACAGGATTACTTCATGGAAGGTTTAAAACTGAAATGTGCTCCACACGAAAAAGATCTGGGAGTGATTGTTGACGAAACCCTCACAGGTTCTAGCCATTGTGCCGTAGCAGTAAAGAAAGCCAATCGAATGCTGGGATACATTGCAAAAAGAATTGAGTACAAATCCAAGGAGGTCAGCATATGCAATAGAACTAAAGGAGTTATTTCCAATGCTTAAACCATTCTCAGATTTAAACAGATCAACAAGTAAATCATGAATGAATATGCTGAATAGACGCGGCGACAGTAGGCTCCCCTGCCTCGTACCGCGCGATACTGGATACTGTGAAGACATTACTATATTCATCATTCCATCTAATAGTGGCTTTTATAGTATTATACCATTCATATAAAAGTATCCAATGAGAATCTGCGATGTTATTCCACAATTTATATAACAGTGCACAATGCCATATACTGTCAAAACATTTTTCTGCGTCCAAACCACATATAAATACTGGTGAGCCACGGGACTTAAAGTATGAGGCGACATCATTTAAAAGCGTACAACCAAATGCCGTACCCCTGGACTCTCTGAATCCAAATTGTGTTCTACAAATGTTATCATCTGGCAACATTAACATTTCAACAAGTTGTGTGCAGAGAGCTAAGTGTAATAGGCCTATAACTCTGACAAATTTGGGTTTAATGTTAGTTCTTAAGTATTGGTACAATAACACCCAGCATAAATACTGTAGGAACACACCCACGCTGGAGAAAAGCAGAATAAATAGAAACGACTTTATCACAAAGTATATCACTCTTACCTTAGGCTTATTAATAAATTTTACATTTGTTTTAATGCCGTTCGTATCATGTTGTTGTGTTTATCTGCCACACATTGAAGGCCGGTTCGTGAAATTATTGTCTTATAAGGAATTGATCATGATTGAGAACTGGGTTGTGGAACATTTGCTGGTCGTATAATTATCTCTCTCTGTTCTGTTAAATAGTTACACAGTTATACGGCACACAGCTACTTCTGAACTAACGTTAGTGGACTGCGTGGAACGATCTGTCTTCCGTGCATCATAGGAAGAAAAGTCAAACACTGAGGGAGTTGCATCTGGTTTCTACCTGTTGTTTCTACTGTTATGGCCCCAATTTGTTATTACATTTATAACACAACAGCAACAGCAACAGCAATAGCAAGGGATGACACACAGTTTTTTAAAAACTTAAACACATTTAATTTTTAAAGACAATAACAACTAACTAACCTAAAGACCAAGATTGAATTATGTACAAAACATAAATATTTACAATCCCTTTTCGGGGGGGGTGGCTTGGTGATGTCCTGGATGATGAAAAGGCTCTTTTACAGGCAAAAATCCACAAAAGAAACTTCACAGGTCTTGAACAGAAATGACAGGTCTGGTCACGTGTATCCTTCTTCTTGCAATTTCTCCACTACTTTACTGTCTCAATTCCTTTCCTTATATACTCTTTTGCAGACCCCATCAACATTTAGACCTCATTTTTTAAAATTTTCTGAGACTTGCCCCAGACATGTCCAGGACATGTCTAAACATGACTCCAGTCTGAGCTTAACAAAAAAAAGGTAAATACTGCCATCTAGTGGCCTATAATCACATTACACCTCCATTCCAAAAGGGAAAAATTTTGACTCATAAAGGCAAAATTTTTCTTTTCAATACAAAATGGTTAAGTGAACACTTGTCTATATATACATATCATACAATATTCAAACACTTGATATATATATATACACATTCGAACACGGGATAAGCAATCAGCAATTACATTGTCTGTACCCTTCACATGCTTAATTTCCAAGTCAAACTCCTGTAAAATCAAACTCCAATTCAACAATCTCCGATTCTTGTTTTTCATCTTACTCAAAAACATTAACGGATTGTGGTCAGTGTACACAATCATTGGCTTTTGTCCTGTACAAACATAAACCTCAAAGTGTTGTAAAGAAAGGACCAGAGCCAACAGTTCCTTCTCTATTGTGGAATAGTTCCTTTGGTGGCGATTGAACTTCCTGGAGAGGTATGCCACGGGATGCTCAATGTCATCAGAGTCACTTCTCTGTAGGAGCACAGATCCACAAGCCTGGTCGCTAGCATCGACCGCGATGGAGAACGGTTTGTTGAAGTCAGGAGATTTGAGCACGGGGAAGTGACACAGCAGAGACTTCAGGCGATCGAAGGCTCTCTGGCATGCATCATCCCCAGTGAACTTTACGCCTTTCTTCAGTTGGTTAGTTAGACTGAGAGCAATCTCAGCAAAGTTCTTGCAGAACTTGCGGTAGTACCCGATCATTCCAAGGAAGCGGCGCAAAGCTTTTTTGTTGTCAGGAACTGGAAAGTCCATGATGGCTTGGACTTTAGCATTTATGGGTGCCACCTTACCCTGGCCTATGACGTAGCCAAGATAGGTGACAGTAGCACAACCAAAGTCACTCTTGCTCAGGTTAACAGTCAGGTTAGCCTGGGTCAGGCGCTGGAACAACGTCTCTACATCTTTTAGATGTTCTTCCCAGGAGTCACTCCATGTGATCAGGTCATCGATGTACGCACCCGTGTGTGGCAATCCGGCGATTGTAGACTGTATCATCCTTTGGAACGTGGCTGGGGCATTTTTCATGCCAAAGGGTAGGACTTCATACTGGTACAATCCAGATGGTGTGGCAAAAGCAGAGATGCTCTTGGCCCTCTCAGTTAAAGGCACACACCAATAACCCTTCAATAAATCAATCTTGGTCAGAAACTTTGCTTGCCCTACACTATCAATACAATCATCAATCCTACCTATTGGAAACACATCAGTTCTAGTTACAGCATTGACTTTGCGATAATCTGTACAGAATCTAGTACTTCCATCAGGTTTTGGAACTAGCACACAGGGTGAACTCCAATCGGAGTTGGAGGGTCTGATAATATCATGTTTTAGCATGTACTCAACCTCTTTCTCAGCAATCTTTCTCTTTTCAGGATTCATCCGGTATGGATGCTGTTTTATTGGTTTGGCATCACCAACATCTACATCATGAGAGGCTATAGTAACTCTCTTTGGAACATCAGGAAACAAATCCTCATATTTCTTGATCAACCTTTCAAACTGATCTCTCTGTGAGGGTTCTAAGTGCTGGAGTTTTACATCAAGATTTTGCAACACTTCAGTGTTTGACAATTTACATGAAAGAACTTCAGCTTTAATTCTTGGTTCATCATCTTGAAACTCCCCCTCATCTTCACACGTTTCGACCATTGGAGAATCTGAAGTGACAGCTGCAACCCTAGCATTTCTGTAATGATAAGGCTTTAGCATGTTAATATGACACAATTGTTTTGGTTTTCTCCTATCTGGAGTCTTCACAATGTAATTGAGATCATTGAGTTTTGTCAGAATTTCATAAGGACCATGAAATCTAGCCTGCAATGGATTGGACTGCAAGGGAAACAACACAAGGACCTTTTCTCCTGGTTTAAACTCACGGCTTCTAGCCTTATGATCATACCAAGTTTTCATTTTTCCCTGACTTGATTTCGAGTTCTCTTTGGCAAGGTCACAAGCTGCACGCAATCTTTCCTTGAACTTGCTAACATAGTCTAACAGACTGATATGCGGCTCTTTCTCTTGCCATTGTTCACTCAATAATAGCAAAGGTCCTCTCACTTCATGACCAAACACTAGCTCAAATGGACTGAATCCAGTAGACTCTTGCACTGCTTCTCTAGCTGCAAACAACAGCAAATGAACCCCTTCATCCCAGTCTTTCTCATGGTCATAACAATAAGTCCTCATCATTGTCTTGAGAGTGGAATGAAACCGCTCTAAGGCACCCTGACTGTCTGGATGATAGGCACTAGAAAGAATCTGCTTTGCACCTAGTTCATACACAACCTGCTGAAACAATCCTGAAGTGAAATTGCTACCCTGGTCTGACTGAATTTCCCTGGGAAGGCCAAACAACGTGAAGAACTTTATCAAAGCCTTTGAGATTGCAGTTGCCTTGATGTTACGTAGAGGTATGGCTTCAGGGAATCTGGTAGATGCACACATGATTGTCAACAAGTACTGATTTCCAGATCTAGTCTTAGGTAATGGACCAACACAGTCAACAATGACCTTAGAGAACGGCTCCCCAAATGCTGGGATAGGCTGTAATGGTGCTACAGGTGGGTCTAACTGGTGTTTTCCAACTATACTCAGCAACAAAAGTTTCTGTGACACCATTTATGTGTATGTTATAAATGACACGCAAAGATCTCAATGCAATCAATATGTTTATTTAACAGGAGAAACACTGACTTTTCAGTGCCAACGTCACTCAAAACGAAAAATGTCATTTTCATGCATCATGAAGCACTTGTCTGACGTCTAACCAATTGTGACCTTCACACTTCAATACCGGGTGTGACTTCCTCGTGCCATGATGCAAGCAACGCATCTCCGGCGCATGGACCGAATCAGATGTGCCAGAAATTGCTGTGGGATGTCATTCCAAATCTGACGTAGACGTTGTCGCAATTCCTGGAGTGTAGCTGGCGGGTTATCCAACCGCCGCAAACGTCGATCCATCTCGTCCCAAAGATGCTCGATTGGGGACATGTCTGGGGATCTGGCTGGCCATGGCAGGACATTGACATGTTGTTGCATCAGATACTGCTGTACAATCCTTGCAACGTGTGGTCTGGCGTTATCATGTTGCAGCGTTATTCCGGGACCATGTTGCATCAAAAACGGTACCACCAATGGCCGTAGCACTTCATCGCGATATCTTTGACCTGTCAGATTTCCATCAATAACAAGCAAATCTGTTCTGTTTCTAGCCATGATCCCTCCCCAAATCATGACACTACCACCTCCAAAACGATCAAATTCCTGAACACAGTTGTTGGCATAACGTTCTCCACGTCGACGGTATACACGTAAACGACCATCACATCGGTTAAGCATGAATCTTGATTCATCAGTGAAGAGTACAAGATCCCACTGACGTTGGATCTACCGTCGATGTTGTTGTGCCCACTGTAGACGCAGTCGTCGGTGTTGTACTGTGAGTATTGGACGTCTTGCTGGCCGACGTGGGACAATGCCAAAATGACGGAGACGGCGACGGATTGTCTGTGCAGACAGTCGCCTCAAACCAGGTATCGTTCTTGCAGTTATGGTTGCAGGTTGGAATCGATTTCGGAGATGGGTTGTTCGAATCCAGTTGTCCTGTCTGGGAGTGGTTACTCGTGGACGGCCGCTGCGAGGACGGTCTCTGACATGTCTTGTCTGCTGATGACGCTGCCATAAGTTCCAAATGGTGTTTCGGTGGACATTCAGGCGATGAGCAACTTCCCTCTGCGAGGTTCCGGATTCAATCATCCCAATGGCCCTCCACCGATCATTTTCAGACAGTCTTGGCATTTAGAGGGTAGAGTTCCTGATCCGAAATGGCTGTGTTTTCGATAAGTGATGCTTCCGTCGTTCATCAGGCACAATGTGAACATTCCAAAAATTCTCCTCTTTTATTGCCATCCACAAGCATGATTTACGCACATTTTCACGTGCAAAGTCATTTTCTCGCATTTTCATGATTTCCATTTCAATGTTGTGTTTACGTGTACTGTTTCAGTCTGATATCACCATGTATGACAATTTCATAATTGCGTTATGAAAAATAATTAACAATATTGGTGTCACAGAAACTTTTGTTGCTGAGTATACTTGACAAGTGTGACAGGTTTTGCAAAAGTTGGAAATGTCTTTCCGAAGCCCAGGCCAAAAGAAGTGTTTCATGATCTTATCAACAGTCTTGTTAACACCAAGATGACCTCCTAAAGGTAAACTATGAGCCATTGTTAAGATCTCATTCCTATAGACCTTCGGAACAACAATTTGCCTGACCACTGCCCAATCTACATTGGCAGGGATATCAGGAGGGCGCCACTTCCGCATCAACACACCATCCTTGAGATAATACCCAACTGGAACTGCGTCTATTTCTTTATCAGGAAGGGTTCTCCTCTTCAGTACACAAATTTCAGGATCATTAGTTTGCTCCTCAATCAACCGCTTTCTGGACAGAGACAAGTCTCCAGACACATCAGAATCACCAGACCCATCTGGCTGGCTGAACAATGAACTGATAAAAGTATCTGATAAGTCCTCAAATGGAGAAACCATAGTAGGCCAATCAGAGTCATGAGGCGAACCACCTGAGTCCTGACTATTCAATGTGCTGGATGGCACCACAACATCTTCTTCTTTAGCCTTCTTGGCCATAGCACGAGTCACTGCGCAAGAAGGATACAGAGATGGGTCCTCATCCCCATCTTCAGTGCTCAGCTGTGAAGTAAGATGTACAGGGGGAACTACTTTGCCCCCAGCCAGGTCATTGCCTAGCAACAGAGAAACACCCTTTATAGGTAGACTTGACATAAGTCCCACCTTTACCTGTCCTGTAACTAAATCTGACTTCAAGAATATAGAGCGCAGGGGTACAGATACAGTCCTCCCTTCAATACCTTGTACAAGTATGAAATCCCCTGAAGTGGTATCATCACGTAACTCCAAGGAGTCCATCAACAAAAGTGACTGAGAAGCTCCGGTATCCCTTAGGATATATATGGGGACAGGAGTAGTATGCTCATTCAGAGCCACAAATCCCTCTGACACAAATGGAAGAAATACCTCCCTCACAAAGTCAGCAATATCAGGCTTTTTAGCCCCACAAGAAGCAGGTAATTTAGCAGATCGGTTATCTACTACAGGGGTTTCTAACCTTGTTTTCACAAAGGCATTTGGTTTGGTATCCTTTTCTTTTTCTTTCTTAGCTTTAAGGAACCAACAGTTAGTTGTAACATGACCAGATTTCTTGCAATAACTGCAAACTAGACCACTTTTGTCACTGTCAACTTTCACACTTTGATCAGACCTGTTACTGGATTTCTGAGCACCATCACCAGATTTGTCTTTGTCTTTGGGTGAGGAATCTTGGGTATCACCATAACCCTTTTTCTGAAATTGGGACCATCTATTATTACTGCTAGACTGAAATTTGGACTTATGTGTGAGAACATATTCATCTGCAAATTTGGCAGCTGATTGCAAATTCAGTGCTTGCTTCTCATTAAGGTAGGTCTTAACATCATCTTTAACACAGTTCTTGAATTCTTCAACTAACACCATCTCTTTTAGTGAGTTGAAATCATCCTTGACCTCCATAGAAGTACACCAGCACTCAAAGCAAACCTGCTTTTCATTAGCAAATTCAACATAAGTCAGATTTTCAGATTTCTTCAGACCTCTGAATTTCTGTCGGTAAGCCTCTGGAACCAACTCATAAGCTCTCAAAATAACCTTTTTGACAACCTCATTATCAGAGGAATCATCTGCAGACAAAGCCGAATAGGCTTGTTGAGCTTTACCCTTGAGGACAGTTTGCAACATCAGAGGCCAGTGTTCCTTTGGCCACTGGCAACTCTTTGCTACCTTTTCAAAACACTAGAAATAGTTGTCAACATCCTTTTCCGAAAATGGAGGCACCAGTTTTACCTCCTGACTGGCACAAAATTTATTTTTAGTTTCAATTTTAATTTTTAGTTGCTCCATTTGGAGTCTTTCTTCTCTATCGAATTTCTCTAATTCAAAATCTCTCTGTCTTGCAAATTTTTCTAACTCAAATTCTCTTTGTTTTTCTTTTTCCTCCCTTTCTATTTTCTCTTCTCTTGCTAATTTTTCTAACTCAAACTGCCTTTCTTTCTCTCTTTCTTCCCTCTCAAATTCTATTTGCTTTTCTTTTTCCTCCCTTTCTTTTTCTATTTCCTCCCTTTCTTTTTCTCTTTCCTCCCTTTCAATCTCTAGCATTTTTAATTTAAGTTCCATTTCTATATTTGGATTTTCCACTGGAAACTGTTCCAGATCTCCTGGTGCAAACACATTTTCATCAATGTAATATTCAACTATCTCTCTAGCCAGTCTTGCTTTTCGCATGGCTGGTTTTACCTCTGTCAGCTCTAAATGTCTGCAAATTTCTAGCAGTTCTGTCTTTTTAAAAGATTTCAAAACCTCAACGGTTGGTGATGCCAAGAAATCATCCATTGCTGTTGTCAATATATTTATATAGGAAAATTCACAAACCAATTTTACAATTTGAAATGTTAGATTTTCAATAAATTACTCACAAAATGGTCTATCCCGGACCTTGAGCCCCCAATTTGTTATGGCCCCAATTTGTTATTACATTTATAACACAACAGCAACAGCAAGGGATGACACCTAGTTTTTAAAAACTTAAACACATTTAATTTTTAAAGACAATAACAACTAACTAACCTAAAGACCAGGATTGAATTATGTACAAAACATAAATATTTACAATCCCTTTTCGGGGGGGGTGGCTTGGTGATGTCCTGGATGATGAAAAGGCTCTTTTACAGGCAAAAATCCACAAAAGAAACTTCACAGGTCTTGAACAGAAATGACAGGTCTGGTCACGTGTATCCTTCTTCTTGCAATTTCTCCTACTACTTTACTGTCTCAATTCTTTTCCTTATATACTCTTTTGCAGACCCCACCCACATTTAGACCTCTATTTTTTTAATTTCTGAGACTTGCCCCAGACATGTCCAGGACATATCTAAACATGACTCCAGTCTGAGCTTAACAAAAAAAGGTAAATACTGGCATCTAGTGGCCTATATTCACATTACACTACGAGTCACCAGTACTCCTGCCTCATCAAAAAACTTTTCCTCCATGTAGTCTTCAGCTACAAAGTGATCACAACAAACTCTAGCATTGCTGCTAACTGGTGGGTTCTTCCTTTTGAGTGCAGCTAGGTGGTCGTTTAAGTGGCAAATGATGGAAATGTACTGGTTTCTCCCGATCTTGGACTCTGTGAAATTCATTTGAATATCCAGGGGCAATGCAAAACATGCCTTCCTCAACTCGCTTTTTTTCCCCCGCAACTCACCCCCCCCCCAACCCAACCCCTCTTGGGAGGTCAGCTTTTTTTTTATTAACAACACTTGTACTAACACAGAGTCTTCAGAGGGAGGGGGTATAACAAAGGCGATATAACAGGAGGGATGACACAAATGAATGTAACTAATTAAATATGATGAAGCAAAACCAAATAACAGGAGGATGTAATAATCTTTAAAAAAAGTACACGAAAAAAGAAAGAGTAAAAATAATAAATAATATTTTTACAGTGATTTCACATTGCTGGTCAGGATAGTGTTCGACATAAGCCAAAAGACAACAAACAGAGGGACTGAAAACTGTTATACTCACATATGTACACACACATATACTTAACTACACATCAACGTATTTACATGTCCATGTAGTTTAATAAATGTGCGTAGTGGAGCTCCATATTACGGGGTTGTGGATTCGTGTTTGTAGAGGGTTGTATTGGAGGAGACAACTGGTTTATTCCTTGAATGGTCAGTATGATTTATGGTGACTGTGTGGTTGAAGAAGAGCACAATGTGTTATTTATATGGATTAGTCTGGACTGCTGAGGAGTTCTGTAAAAAGAGCCCAATGACGGCCAAACTGGTCAGCTTGGTTTGCAGTTGATGCTCTAGGTTTTTCCATGTTAATGTAGTCTGATAATAAATTGAGCCATTGAGATATTGTGATATTTTGCTTATTTTTCCAGTTTAGCAAAATGGTCTTTTTAGCCATTGCTAGGGCGATCCAAGTTGGGCGTATGCGGTCAGGTGGCAGTTCAACAGAAGATAGCTCTCCCAACAGACACATTGATGGGGAGACTGGAAGGCTGCAACCTAGGATGGAGGAGAGTTTGTTGATGACTGTTTTCCAAAATGTAAAGATAGGTGGGCAAAGCCATGTGGCATGAAAGTAGTCGTCAGTGATGTTGAGTATGCAGTGGTAACAGTTTTACAGATCGCTTTCTGTGTAGCCTATTTTTAACATTTTTTCTTGGGTGTAGTGAAGGGTTTTATAGTGAATAAGTTGTCATCTTGGATTTGAGGACATTGAGAAGGTGTTGATACAGATTTGTTTCCAGTCAATGATATCGGTGGCAACAGCCAAGTCTTTTTCCCAGTGCTGAGTCGGAATGGCTAGAGTGTTATCAATTTTAGATAAAATCTTGTAAATTTTGGACAGGGTTTTTTTTTCTGATGTACTATTTCTTTGAGTTGTTCGGTTATCGGAGCGGGATTTAGAGTATTGCTGTGGAGATTGATTTTATTGATTGGTATGAGTGAGTTATTTTCAAATATGTGATCTAAATGAGTGATACCAAGTTTTTTCCATTTGTTAAATACAATCAGTTTGTTTTGGATTAGGAAGTCTGTATTATGCCATAACGGAGTGAGTTTGTTTGGTGTCTTGGTTTGTCCCGTCATTTGGATGAGTTAGCTGGTTTTTAAGGCAATTTTGTTTTTTTCAATAACTCTGAAAGATAAGGCAAATCTGACATTGATAATTCTTGGCAATCATATTCTTCAATGTCAATCCATGTGTGCTGTGATTGATTGTTTATTTGTTGCCATTTTATTACATACTGTAGGTTGTATGCAAGGTGGTATAGTCTAAAATTAGGTGCTGCTAGGCCTCCAGTGTCCTTGAGTTTTTGTAGAGTTGACAAATGTATTCTCGGTTTTTAACTCACTTTTTAATTTGCTTCTCTCTCTGTCATTTTGAATGAACTGATGTAGTTCGTCAGTGCAATCGCTAGCTTGACGAGTTGAGCCAACCACTCCGATGATGTCACGTTTGGCAACACAATAGCAATGGCGCCTTCCTTTGTTTTGACAGTTGAACTTAAAAGGCAGGATTTTTACATTTCTTTCTCCATCAGAGGTAAAACTATAATAATCTTTTTAAGGTGAGAGACCTTCATTAAATCAAGATAACTACATTTATTGTTTCATGTCCTCTTTCAGCATTTTAGTCTTAGAAAAAGAGACTTAAGGGTGATCTGATTGAGGTCTTTAAATATGTGAAAAAGATTAACAAAGTGAATTATGTAGGATTCCTTTGACTAAACTCAGTTAGTAGAACTCGGAACAAATGGAAGTTGACAAAAGGTAAATTTAGCACTGATATTCAGAAATAATTCTTCACCCAAAGAGTAACTTCAATGTGGAATAGCTTGCCTGACCATATTGTTGAGGCAGAAACCTTGGTATTTTCAAGAGCAGGCTTCACTTAAAGTTAGATACCACTGAGTCATTGAGTATCTGAAGTGATATATTCACAATAGTAAAAAGAAACTGGTGAGCCTAGCAAACTTCCATGCTGTCATGATGATGCTTATAATAATAACAATAATAATGATGATGATGATGACAATGATGATAATCATTCAGTTATAATTTGTGTGCGGAAGTAATCGTCCATCATGTTCGAGACAGTCATGCTCTTGACATTCATTGTCTGACATGATTTCTTCACATACTCCAGTTTTCTAGACTGTAACTTTATTACTTGACTGTCTGGATTATGAATTTGTAGCATAATCCTTTTCTCTTTACATTTAAACATAAAAAAACTTTTAACTCATCCCTTTGGTGGAATGAAAGACAATCATATTTCCTTATTTGTAACAGGATTAAAATGAAATTTAAATCTGTGGTATTTTCAGAGAAGGCAAATAAAATAGTGCTGAGGACATGGAAAGCGATACCATGGCTTTTTTGTCTAGTTGATGGAAAAAGACTGAAAATTGCATTGTCATCACAAGTAATCTTAATAGTGAAAGCAACAGGGGTGTAAGGATACCAGACAAAAAAGAAAAAATGTTTTCTTGCATTGATAATTAAGTTTCCAAGGGCGCCGAAACTGGTAAAAAGGTTTGGGGGGTCAATTATTTTCTGCACAGAGGTGACAGAGGCTCTGAATGACTCTTTACCTTCAAAAGGTGAAATGATCGTTTAAAAGCTGCATCTTATGTTTAATCTTGTTGTCTCTGTCTTTTATTGAAAGCAGCAGGATGATGCAAAACATTTAAATATAACAACTTAGAAAAAATAGAAGTTATTGGGAAGGGGTCAATACTTGTATATAAACTGTTTATTTCTGTATTAACTGAATTAGACATTTTCTTGATGAATTTGCTCTTTTATAATGTAAAGAAAATATCTACAACACGTCTGTTACTTTTCTCAAAAAAAAAGAAAAATTCAAATTGTATAAATTTTCACAAATGTATTACACTGAGTTTGATGAAATATTATCTTGCTTCTGCAAGTATTTTGATATTTTTTTAAAATTACAATAAATTAAGTAGAAGATATTGGGAGATTAAAAATGACAATAAAAATCTAAAAAATTTTATATCAGCTTCTAACACTACGACTGCAACCCCAACAACAATGGCAAATCCAACAAATACAGCTGCAACAACAAGCACGGCCCAAAATACAACTACTGCACCAACAACTACAGCAGTCCCAACTGACACTACAGCTCCAACAACAGCAGAAGCACAAACTGCAACAACAGTCCCAAAAAATACAGAAGCCCAGAAGACAACAACTGCTCGAACAACAACAGCAGCCCCAACTACAACTAATGCCCCAACAACCCCAGTGGCCCCAACTACAACCACTGCCCCAAGGACACCAGCCGCCACAACGATAGCTACTGCCCCAAAATCAACTGAAGCCCAAACTACAACTACTGCCCCAACAACAGCAGCGACCCCAACTATAACTACTGCCCCAACAACAACAGCAGCCCTAACGACAACAACTGCTCGAACAACAACAGCAGCCCCAACTTCAACTAATGCCCCAACAACAACAGTAGCAGCCCCAACTACAACAGCTGCCCCAACTAAAACTACTGCCCCAACAACAACAGCAGCCCTAACGACAACTACTGCCCGAACAACAACAGCAGCCCCAACTTCAACTAATGCCCCAACAACAGCAGCAGCCCCAACTACAACTACCGCCCCGACAACAACTACTGTCCCAACAACAACAGCGGCCCTGTCTTCAAGTTCCGCCCCAAAAACAACAGCAGCACCAACGACAAGTTCGGCTCCAACAACTACAGCAGCCCAGACTGCAACTACTGCCCCAACAACAACAGCAGCCCTAACGACAACTACTGCCCGAACAACAACAGCAGCCCCAACTTCAACTAATGCCCCAACAACAGCAGCAGCCCCAACTACAACTACCGCCCCGACAACAACTACTGTCCCAACAACAACAGCGGCCCTGTCTACAAGTTCCGCCCCAAAAACAACAGCAGCACCAACGACAAGTTCGGCTCCAACAACTACAGCAGCCCAGACTACAACTACTGCACCAACAACAACAGCAGCCCCAACTACAACTACCGCCCCAACAACTACAGCAACCCCATTTAGAACTTCTGCTGCAACAACAACAGCAAACCCAACTACAACAGCAGCCCCAACAACAACAGCAAACCCAACTACAACTACTGCCCCAACAACGACGCCATCCCAAACAACAACTACTGCCCCAACAACTACAGCAGCACCAACTACAACTTCTGCCCCAATAACAACAGCTGCCCTAACTACAACTACTGTCCCAACAACTACAGCATCCCCAACAACAACTACTGCCCAAACAACTACAGCATCCCGAACGACAACTACTGCCCGAACAACAACAGCAGCCCCAACTTCAACTAATGCCCCAACAACAACAGCAGCCCCAACTACAACTACCGCCCCGGAAAAAACTATTGTCCCAACAACAACAGCGGCCCTGTCAACAAGTTCCGCCCCAACAACTACAGCAGCCCCAACTACAACTACTGCACCAACAACAACAGCAGCCCCAGCTACAACTACCGCCCCAAGAACTACAGCAACCCCATTTACAACGTCTGCTGCAACAACAACAGCAAACCCAACTACAACAGCAGCCCCAACAACAACAGCAGCAACAACTTCAACTACTGCCCCAACAACTACAACTTCATCTCCAACAACTACAGCAAACCCAACTACAACTTCTGCCCTAATAACTACAGCTGCCCTAACTACAACTACTGTCCCAACAATTACAGCATCCCCAACGACAACTACTGCCCAAACAACAACAGCTGCACAAACTACAACAGCAGCGCCAACAACAACTACTGCCCAAACAACTACAGCATCGCCAATGACAACTACTGCCCAAACAACAACAACAGCACCAACTACAACAGCAGCCCCAACAACAACTACTGCCCAAACAACTACAGCATCCCCAACGACAACTACTGCCCAAACAACAACAGCTGCACAAACTACAACAGCATTTCCAACAACAACTACTACCCTAACAACTACAGCAGCCCCAACTACAACAACTAATCCAACAACAACAGCAGCGCCAACAAGAGCAACCTCCCCAACAACTGCAGCAGCACCAACTTCAGCTTCTCCAACAACTACAGAATTCCGAACTTCAACAACTGCCCCAACAACAACAGTTGCACCAACAACAACAACTCCCCTCCAAACAGCTACAGCTGCCTTAACTACAACTACTGCCCTGACAACTACAGCAACCCCAACTAGAACTTCTGCTGCTACAACTACAGCAAACCCAACTACTACAGCAGCCGCAACAATAACAACAGCAGCCCCAACTACAACTACCGCCCAAACAACAACTACCATCCAAACAACTACAGCAGCCCCAACAACAACAGCAACCCCAACGACAACTACTGGCCCATTAACTACACCTGCCCCAACTACAACTACTTCCCCAACAACAACTGCCACCCCAACAACAACAGCAACCCCAACAACAACTACTGCCCAAACAACTGCAGCATCCACAACGACAACTACTGCCCAAACAACAACAGCTGCACCAACTACAACAGCAGCCCCAGCAACAACTACTGCCCAAACAACTACAGCATCCCCAACAACAACTACTGCCCAAACAACTACAGCATCCCCAACGACAACTACTGCCCAAACAACAACAGCTGCACCAACTACAATAGCATTTCCAACAACAACTGCCCTAACAACTACAGCAGCCCCAACTACAACGACTTCCCCACCAATAACAGCAGCACCAAAAAGAGCTACCTCCCCAACAACTGCAGCAGCACCAACTTCAGCTTCTCCAACAACTACAGAATTCCAAACTTCAACAACTGCCCCAACAACAACAGCGGCCCCAACTACAACTACTGCCCAAACAACTACAGCATCCCAAACAACAACTCGCGCCCCAACAACAACAGCTGCCCTAACTACAACTACTTCCCCAACAACAACTACCGCCCCAACGACAACAGCAACCCCAACAACAAGTTCTGGCCCAACAACTACACCAGCCCCAAATACAACTACTGCCCCAACAACAACAGCAGGCCCAACGACAACTACTGCACCAACAACAACTACCGCCCCAAAAACAACTACCATCCAAAGAACTACAGCAACCCCAACGACTACTGCCCCAACAACTACACTAGTCCAAACCACAACTACTGCCCCAACAACAACAGCTGCCCCAACTACAACTACTCCCCCAACAACAACTACTGCCCCAACAACAGAAGCCCCAACTACAACACCAGCCCCAACAACAACAGCGGCCTCAACTACAACTACTGCCCCAACAACTACAGCATCCCAAACAACAACTACCGCCTTAGCAACAACAGCTGCACAAACTACAACAGCATTTCCAACAACAACTACTACCCTAACAACTACAGCAGCCCCAACTACAACAACTAATCCAACAACAACAGCAGCACCAACAAGAGCAACCTCCCCAACAACTGCAGCAGCACCAACTTCAGCTTCTCCAACAACTACAGAATTCCGAACTTCAACAACTGCCCCAACAACAACAGTTGCACCAACAACAGCAACTCCCCTCCAAACAGCTACAGCTGCCTTAACTACAACTACTGCCCTGACAACTACAGCAACCCCAACTAGAACTTCTGCTGCTACAACTACAGCAAACCCAACTACAACAGCAGCCGCAACAATAACAACAGCAGCCCCAACTACAACTACCGCCCAAACAACAATTACCATCCAAACAACTACAGCAGCCCCAACAACAACAGCAACCCCAACAACAACTACTGGCCCATTAACTACACCTGCCCCAACTACAACTACTTCCCCAACAACAACAGCAACCCCAACAACAACTACTGCCCAAACAACAACAGCTGCACCAACTACAACAGCAGCCCCAGCAACAACTACTGCCCAAACAACTACAGCATCCCCAATAACAACTACTGCCCAAACAACTACAGCATCCCCAACGACAACTACTGCCCAAACAACAACAGCTGCACCAACTACAATAGCATTTCCAACAACAACTGCCCTAACAACTACAGCAGCCCCAACTACAACGACTTCCCCACCAATAACAGCAGCACCAAAAAGAGCTACCTCCCCAACAACTGCAGCAGCACCAACTTCAGCTTCTCCAACAACTACAGAATTCCAAACTTCAACAACTGCCCCAACAACAACAGCGGCCCCAACTACAACTACTGCCCAAACAACTACAGCATCCCAAACAACAACTAGCGCCCCAACAACAACAGCTGCCCTAACTACAACTACTTCCCCAACAACAACTACCGCCCCAACGACAACAGCAACCCCAACAACAAGTTCTGGCCCAACAACTACACCAGCCCCAAATACAACTACTGCCCCAACAACAACAGCAGGCCCAACGACAACTACTGCACCAACAACAACTACCGCCCCAACAACAACTACCATCCAAAGAACTACAGCAACCCCAACGACTACTGCCCCAACAACTACACTAGTCCAAACCACAACTACTGCCCCAACAACAACAGCTGCCCCAACTACAACTACTCCCCCAACAACAACTACCGCCCCAACAACAGAAGCCCCAACTACAACAGCAGCCCCAACAACAACAGCGGCCTCAACTACAACTACTGCCCCAACAACTACAGCATCCCAAACAACAACTACCGCCTTAGCAACAACAGCTGCCCAAACTACAACTACTTCCCCAACAATAACTACCGCCCCAACTACAACAGCAGCCCAAACAACAACAGCAACCCCAACAACAACTACTGGCCCAACAAGTACACCAGCACCAACCACAACTTCCGCCCCATCTACAACAGCAACCCCAACAACAACTACTGGCCTGACAACTACACCAGCCCCAACTACAACTACTGCCCCAACAACAACTACTGTCAAAACAACTACAGCAACCCCAACAACTACTGCCTCAACACTGACAGAAGCCCCAACTACAACAGCAGCCCCAACAACAACAGCGGCCCCAGCTACAACTTCCTCCCCAAAAACTACAGCTTCTCCAACAACTACAGAATTCCAAACTTCAACAACTGCCCCAACAACAACAGTTGCACCAACAACAACTGCGATCCCAACAACTACAGCATCCCTTACAACAACTACTGCCCCAACAACAACAGCTGCCCAAATTACAACTACTTCCCCAACAACAACTACCGCCCCAACTACAACAGCAGCCCCAACTACAACTACTGCCCTAACAACAACTACCATCCAAACAACTACAGCAACCCCAACGACTACTGCCCCAACAACTACACCAGCCCCAACCACAACTACTGCTCCAAAAACAACAGCTGCCCCAACTACAACTACTTCCCCAACAACAACTACCGCCCAAACAACAGAAGCCCCAACAACAACAGCAGCCCCAACTACAAGTACTGTTCCAACAACTACAGCATCCAAAACACCAACTCCCATCCCAACAACTACAGCTGCCTTAATTACAACTTCTGCCCTAACAACTACAGCAACCCCAACTAGAACTTCTGCTGCTACAACTACAGCAAACCCAACTACAACAGCAGCCGCAACAATAACAGCAGCCTCAAATACAACTACTGTCCCAACAACTACGGCATCCCCAACCACAACTACTGCCCAAACAACAACAGCAGCACCATCTACAACAGCAGCCCCAGCAACAACTACTGCTCAAACAACTACAGCATCCCCAACAACAACTACCGCCCCAACTACAACAGCAGCCCCAACAACAACAGCGACCCTTACAACAACTACTGGCCCAACAACTACACCAGCCCCAACCACAACTACTGCCCAAACAACAACAGCAGCGCCAACTACGACTACTGCCCCAACAACAACTACCGTCCAAACAATTACAGCAGCCCAAACAACAACAGCAACCCCAACAACAACTACTGGCCCAAAAACTACACCAGCCCCAACTGCAAGAACTTCCCCAACAACAACTCCCGCCACAACAACAACACCAGCCCCAACAACAACTGCGGCCCCAACTACAACTACTGCCCCAACAACAACAGCATCCCAAACAACAACTACCGCCCCAAAAACAACAGCTGCCCCAACTACAACTACTTCCCAAACAACAACTACTACCCCACCAATAACAGCAGCACCAACAAGAGCTACCTCCCCAACAACTGCAGCAGCACCAACTTCAGCTGCTCCAACAACTACAGAATTCCAAACTTCAACAACTGCCCCAAAAACAACAGTTGCACCAACAACAACTGCCGTCCCAACAACTACAGCTGCCTTAATTACAACTTCTGCCCTAACAACTACAGCAACCCCAACTAGAACGTCTGCTGCTACAACTACAGCAAACCCAACTACAACAGCAGCCGCAACAATAACAGCAGCCTCAAATACAACTACTGTCCCAACAACTACAGCATCTCCAACCACAACTACTGCCCAAACAACAACAGCTGCACCAACTACAACAGCAGCCCCAGCAACAACTACTGCCCAAACAACTACAGCATCCCCAACAACAACTACCGCCCCAACTACAACAGCAGCCCCAACAACAACTACTGGCCCAACAACTACACCAGCCCCAACCACAACTACTGCCCAAACAACAACAGCAGCCCCAACTACGACTACTGCCCCAACAACAACTACCGTCCAAACAAATACAGCAGCCCAAACAACACCAGCAACCCCAAAAACAACTACTGTCCCAAAACCTACACCAGCCCCAACTGCAAGTACTTCCCCAACAACAACTGCCGCCCCAACAACAACTGCGGCCCCAACTACAACTAATGCCCCAACAACTACAGCATCCCAAACAACAACTACCGCCCCAACAACAACAGCTGCCCCAACTACAACGACTTCCCAAACAACAACTACTGCCCCAACAAAAACAGAAGCCCCAACAACAACAGCAGCCCCAACTACAACAGCGGCCCCAACTACAACTACTGCCCCAACAACTACAGCATCCCTAACAACAACTACTGCCCCAACAACAACAGCTGCCCAAATTACAACTACTTTCCCAACAACAACTACCGCCCCAACTACAACAGCAGCCCCAACAACAACTACTGGCCAAACAATTAAACCAGCCCCAACCACAACTACTGCCCCAACAACAACAGCAGCCCCAACTTCAACTACTGCCCTAACAACAACTACCATCCAAACAACTACAGCAACCCTAACGACTACTGCCCCAACAACTACACCAGCCCCAACCACAACTACTGCCCCAAAAACAACAGCTGCCCCAACTACAACTACTTCCCCAACAACAACTACCGCCCAAACAACAGAAGCCCCAACAACAACAGCAGCCCCAACTACAAGTACTGTTTCAACAACTACAGCATCCAAAACAACAACTCCCATCCCAACAACTACAGCTGCCTTAATTACAACTTCTGCCCTAACAACTACAGCAAACCCAACAACAACAGCAGCCGCAACAATAACAGCAGCCTCAAATACAACTACTGTCCCAACAACTACGGCATCCCTGACCACAACTGCTGCACCAACTACAACAGCAGCCCCAGCAACAACTACTGCCCAAACAACTATAGCATCCCCAATAACAACTACTGCCCCAACTACAACAGCAGCCCCAACAACAACAGCGACCCTTACAACAACTACTGGCCCAACAACTACACCAGCCCCAACCACAACTACTGCCCAAACAACAACTACCGCCCCAACAACAACTACCGTCCAAACAATTACAGCAGCCCAAACAACAACAGCAACCCCAACAACAACTACTGGCCCAAAAACTACACCAGCCCCAACTGCAAGTACTTCCCCAACAACAACTGCCGCCCCAACAACAACTGCGGCCCCAACTACAACTACTGCCCCAACAACTACAGCATCCCAAACAACAACTACTGCCCCAACAACAACAGCTGCCCCAACTACAACTATTTCCCAAACAACAACTACTGCCCCAACAACAACAGAAGCCCCAACAACAACAGCAGCACCAACTACAACAGCGGCCCCAACTACAACTACTGCCCCAACAACTACAGCATCCCTAACAACAACTACTGCCCCAACAACAACAGCTGCCCAAATTACAACTACTTCCCCAACAACAACTATCGCCCCAACTACAACAGCAGCCCCAACAACAACTACTGGCCAAACAATTAAACCAGCCCCAACCACAACTACTGCCCCAACAACAACAGCAGCCCCAACTACAACTACTGCCCAAACAACAACTCCCATCCAAACAACTACAGCAACCCCAACGACTACTGCCCCAACAACTACACCAGCCCCAACCACAACTACTGCACAAAAAACAACAGCTGCCCCAACTACAACTACTTCCCCAACAACAACTACCGCCCAAACAACAGAAGCCCCAACAACAACAGCAGCCCCAACTACAAGTACTGTTCCAACAACTACAGCATCCAAAACAACAACTACCACCCCAACAACTACAGCTGCACCAACTACAACTTCTTCTCCAACAACTACGGCAAACCCCACTACAACTTCTACCCCAACAACTACAGCTGCCCCAACTTCAACTACTTCCCCAACAACAACTACCGCCCCAACAACAACAGAAGCCCCAACAACAACAGCGGCTCCAACTACAACAGCAGCCCCAACAACAACAGCGGCCCAAAGTACAACTACTGCCCCAACAACTACAGCATCCCAAACAACAACTACCTCCCTAACAACAACAGCTTCCCAAACTACAACTATTTCCCCAACAACAACTACTGCCCCAACTACAACAGCAGCCCAAACAACAACAGCAACCCCAACAACAACTACTGGCCCAACAAGTACACCAGCCCCAACCACAACTACTGCCCCAACAACAACTACCATCCAAACAACTACAGCAACCCCAACGACTACTGCCCCAACAACTACAGAAGCCACCAAAACAACACAAGCCCCAACCACAACTACTGCCCCAACAACAACGACCGCTCCAACAACAGAAGCCCCAACCACAACAGATACCCCAACAACAACAGCTGCCCCAACTGCAACTACTGCCCCAACAACTACAGCATCCCAAACAACAACTACCGCCCCAACAACTACAGCAGCGCCAACTACAACTTCTTCTCCAACAACTACGGCAAACCCAACTGCAACTTCTGCCCCAACAACGACTGCTGCCCCAACTACAACTTCGGCTCCAACAACTACACCTGCCCCAACTACAAATACTGTCCCACCAACAACAGCAGCTCCAGCAACAGCTACCTACCAAACAACTGCAGCAGCACCAACCTCAGCTTCCTCTCCAACAATTACAGAAATCCCAACTTCAACAACTGCCCCAACAACAACAGCAGCACAACCAACAACTCCCATCCCAACAACTACAGCTGCTCCAACTACAACTACTGCCCTAACAACTACAGCAACCCAAACTACAACTTCTGCTGCTACAACTACAGCAAACCCAACTACAACAGCAGCCGCAACAATAACAAAAGCAGCCCCAACTACAACTACTGCTCAAACAAAAACAGCTGCCCAAACTACAACTATTTCCCGGACAACAACCACCGCCCAAACTACAACAATTACCGCAACAACAACTACTGGCCCAATAAGTACACCAGCCCCAACCACAACTACTGCCCCAACAACAACTACCGTCCAAACAACTACAGCAACCCCAACGACTACAGCCCCAACAACTGCACAAGCCCCAACAACTACACAGGCCCCAACCACAACTACTGCCCCAACAACAACAGCTGCCCCAATTACAACTACTCCACCAACAACAACGACCGCCCCAACAACAGAAGCCCCAACTACAACAGCAACCCCAAAAACAACAGCGGCCCCAACTGCAACTACTGCCCCAACAACTACAGCATCCCAAACAACAACTTCTGCCCCAACAACTACCGCTGCCCCAACTACAACTTCTGCTCCAACAACTACAGCTGCCCCAACTACAAATACTGCCCCACCAACAACAGCAGGTCCAGAAAGAGCTACCTCCCCAACAACTACAGCAGCACCAACTACGACTACTGTATCAACAACAACAGCAGCCCCAACGACATCAGCAGCCTCAACAACAATTACTGCCCCTACAACTACAGCATCACCAACTACAACTTCTGCTCCAACAACTTCAGCATCCCCAACTCCATCTACCACCCCAACAACAACAGCGGCCCCAACTACAACCGTAGCCCCAACGACAACTACTGCTGAAAAAACTACAGCAGCACTAACTACAACTTCTGCTCCAACAAGTACAGCAACCCCAACTACAACTACTGTCCCAATAACTACAGCAGCCCCAACAACAACAACAGCGGCCGCAACAACTACTGCCCCAACAGCAACTGCCCCAACAACAACCATGGCCCCAAGGACAACTTCTGCTGCAAAAACTATAGCAACACCAAGTACAACTTCTGCTCCAACAAGTACAGCAACTCCAACTACAACTACTGTCCCAATAACTACAGCAGCCGCAACTACGAGCACATCTTCAACAACAGCAGCCCCAACTACAACCACTGCCCCAACAAGCACAGCATCCCAAACTTCAACAACAGCAGCCCCAACCACTACAGCAGCTCCAAGTACAACTACTGCACCAACAACGACAACAGCCACAACTCCAACTTCAGCTACAACAACTACAGCAGCGACAACATCAACAACAGCAGCCCCAACCACAACAGCAGCTCCACTTTCTACTGCAACCACAACCACCACTACCACCCAACGAAGAGTCAGATTAATTTACTTTTTCCTGTTCTTTGTCTCCAAAGACTCATTTCAAGATGACTTTGCTAATCCTAATTCCAATGCATTTAAGGGGAGAGAAAAACACATCAGAGGCATAGTAAGTTTGTTCCCTGAGTCAAATGATTACCAAAGGCATTCAATGCAACTGCATTTCTTGTTCTTTTTCATTCAAATTTTGATGAAGATAAATTTTTGTTCTATAAGTACTGCAGTGAATTGAATGAGAAATTTTGTTTTTGCAGCTTGAACCCATCTTGAAAAGATTTTTCTCTTCCTTTGTCTGCCTGCACATCGTACACTTCAGGTAATGTCAGTCATTCATTCCTTCTCTGTTGTAAATGTACATAGGCATCAATCAGGTGACTTTATTCTGCACTGTTCATGACAAGCGAATGGTTATCGAATTCTAGAAATTTATAAAAATTAATAAGTAAGGTAAATACCATGCGTGATTCTTACCTATGCGAAATCTCTCTGTGAATCCTTGTACAGGAGAGGATCAACCGAAACAACAGCAAATATGACTTTCAATGACACAGAGTCCGCAGATGAAGTGCAGAGAGTTTGTGAAGAGTCAGCCGAAAATGGGACTTTGTCGCTGTTAAATCTCACAGAAAATTCTTTGAATGTCACTGGTACCCTTCCAACAACTGCGGCTCCCACAACAACAGCAGCCCCAACTACAACACCAACCCCAACAACAACTAATGGCCCAAAAACAACAGCAGCCCCCACTACAACCACTGCCCCAACAATGACTAAGATTAAAACAACTACAGTAAACCTACCAACTACTGCCCCAACAACTACACCAGCCCCAACCACAACTACTACCCCAACAACAACGGCTGCCCGAAATACAACTACTTCCCCAACAACAACTACCGCCTCAAAAACAGAAGCCCCAACTACAACAGCAGCCACAACAAAAACAGCGGTCCAAACTTCAACGACTGCCCCAACAACTAGAGTATTCCCAACGACAACTACTGCCCCAACAACTACAGCATCCCAAACAACAACAACAACCACCCCAACAACTACAGCAGCATCAACTACAACTTCCTCTCCAACAACTTCAGCTGCCAAAACTGCAACTACTTCCCCAACAACAACTACCAAACCAACA
Organism: Gymnothorax reevesii; assembly: GCA_029721435.1. Lineage (NCBI taxonomy): Eukaryota > Metazoa > Chordata > Actinopteri > Anguilliformes > Muraenidae > Gymnothorax > Gymnothorax reevesii. Next base: position 20,370,033 of record CM056574.1, on the reverse strand, counting down.
ACAATAGAAGCCCCAACAACAACAGGGGCCCCAACTTCAACTCCTGTCCAAACAACAACAGCGACCCGAACTACAACAACTACCCCAACAACCTCAATGGCCCCAACTACAACAACTGTCCCAACAACAACAGGAGAGCCAACTACAACTACTGCCCCAACAACTACAGCATCCCAAACAACAACTATGGCCCCAACAACAACAGCTGCCCAAACTACAACTACTTCCCCAACAACAACTACCGCCCCAACAACAACAGACGCCCCAACTACATCAGCAGCCCCAACAACAACAGGGGCGCCAACTACAACTACTGTCCCAACAACAACAGCGGGCGCAACTACAACCACTGTCCGAACTACAACAGGGGCCCCAACTACAACTATTGCCCTAGCAACAACAGTGGCCCCAAGTACAACTATTGTTACATCGACAACAGTAGCTCCAACTACGACAACTGTTTCAACAACAAGAGCAGCTCCAACAACAACAACTGCCCCAACAACAACTACAGACCCAACTACAACAGGGGGCCAAACTAAAACTACTGCTTCAACAACAACAGCAGCCCCAACAACAACTACAGTCCCAACTACAACAGGGGCCCCAACTACAATTACTGCCCTAACAACAACAGTGGCCCAAACTACAACTACTGTCCCAACAACAACAGCAGCCCCAACTACAACTCCTGCTTCAACAACAACAGCAGCCCCAACAACAACTACAGCCCCAACTACAACTAATTCCCAAACAACAACTACCACCCCAACTACAACAGCTGCCCGAACAACAACAGCAACCCCCACAACAACTACTGGCCCAACAACTACACCAGCCCCAACCACAACTACTGCCCCAACAACAACAGCTGCCCCAACTACAACTACTGCCCCAACAACAACTACCGCCCCAACACCAACTACTGACCAAACAACTACAGCAGCCCCAAAAACAACAGGAACCCCGACAACAACTACTGGCCAAACAACTACACCAGCCCCAAGCACAACTACTGCCCCAACTACAACTACTTCCCCAACAACAACTACAGCCCCAACAACAACAGAAGCCCCAACTAATACAGCAGCACCAACAACAACAGCGGCCCCAACTACAACTACTGCCCAAACAACCACACCTGCCCTAACTCCACCTACTTTCCCATCAACAACTACCGCCCCAACTACAACAGCAACCCCAATAACAAATACTGGCCCAACAACTAAACTAGCCCCAAACACAACTACTGCCCCAACAACAACAGCTGCCCCAACTACAACTACTGCCCCAACAACAACTACCGCCCCAACAACAACTACTGTCCAAACAACTGCAGCAACCCCAACGACTGCTGCTCGAACAACTACACCAGCCCCAGCCCCAACCCCAACAACTGCCCCAACTACAACTACTTCCCCAACAACAACTACAGCCCCAACAACAACAGAAGCCCCAACTAATACAGCAGCACCAACAACAACAGCGACCCCAAAAACAACTACAGCCCCAACAACAACAGCAGCCCCAACTACAACCACCGGCCCAACAACAACAACCACCCCAACAGCAACTACCATCCAAACAACTACAGCAACGCCAACGACTTCTGCCCCAACAACTACACCAGCCCCAACCACAACTACAGCCCCAAAAACAACAGCTGCCCCAACTACAACTATTTCCCCAATAACAACTACCGCCCCAACAACAGAAGCCCCAACAAGTACAGCATCCAAAACAACAACTACCGCCCCAATAACTACAGCAGCACCAACTACAACTTCTTCTCCAACAACTACGGCAAACCCCACTACAACTTCTGCTCCAACAAGTACAGAAACCCAAACTACAACCACTGCCCCAGCAAGCACAGCATCCCAAACTTCAACAACAGCAGCCCCAACCACAACAGCAGCTCCAAGTACAACTACTGCACCAACCACAACAGGGGCCCCAACTACAATTACTGCCCTAACAACAACAGTGGCCCCAACTACAACTACTGTCCCAACAACAACTATCGTCCAAACAACTACAGCAACCCCAACGACTACTGCCCCAACAACTACAGCCGCCCATACTACAACTCCTGCCCCAACAACAACAGCATCCCAAACAACAACTACCGCCCTAACAACAACAGCTGCCCGAACTACTAATACTACTTCCCCAACAACAACTACCGCCTCAACTACAACAGCAGCCCAAACAACAACAGCAACCCCAACAACAACTACTGGCCCAACAAGTACACCAGCCCCAAGCACAACTACAGCCCCAACTACAACTACTTCCCCAACAACAACTGCTGCCCCAACAACAACAGAAGCCCCAACTACAACAGTAGCCCCAACAACAACAGCGGCCCCAACTACAACTACTGCCCCAACAACTACAGCATCCCAAACAACAACTACCGCCCTAACTACAACTACTTCCCCATCAAAAACTATCGCCCAAACTACAACAGCAACCCCACTAACAACTACTGGCCCAAGAACTACACCAGCCCCAAACACAACTGCTGCCCCAACTACAACTACCGTCCAAACAACTACAGCAACCCCAACAACTACTGCTCCAACAACTACACCAGCCCCAACCACAACTACAGCCCCAACTACAACTACTTCCCCAACAACAACTACCGCCCCAACAACAACAGAAGCCCTAACTACAACAGCAGCACCAACAACAACAGCTCCCCGAAAAACAACTACTGCCCCAACAACTACAGGATCCCTAACAACAACTACCGCCCCAACAACAACAGCTGCGCAAACTACAACTACTTCCCCAACAACAACTACAGCCCAAACTACAAGAGTAGCCCCAATAACAACTGCAACCCCAACAACAACTACTGGCCCAACAACTACACCAGCCCCAACCACAACAACTGCCCCAACAACAACAGCAGCCCCAACTACAACTACTGCCCCAACAACCACTACCACCCCAACAACAACTACCATCCAAACAACTACAGCAACCCCAACGACTACTGCCCCAACAACTACACCAGCCCCAACCACAACTACAGCCACAAAAACAACAGCTGCCCCAACTACAAATACTTCCCCAACAACAACTACCGCCCTAATAACAGAAGCCCCAACAACAACAGCATCCAAAACAACAACTACCACCTCAACAACTACCGCAGCACCAACTATGACTTCTTCTCCAACAAGTACGGCAAACCCCACGACAACTTCTGCTCCAACAAGTACAGCAACCCCAACTACAACCACTGCCCCTGCAAGCACAGCATCCCAAACTTCAACAACAGCAGCCCCAACCACAACAGCAGCTCCAAGTATAACTACTGCACCAACTACAACAGGGGCCCCAACTACAATTACTGTCCCAACAACAACAGCAGCCCCAACTACAACTACTGCTTCAACAACAATAGCACCCCCAACAACAACTACAGCCCCAACTAAAACTACTTCCCCAACATCAACTACCACCCCAACTACAACAGCAGCCCGAACAACAACAGCCACCCCAACAACAACTATTGGCCCAACAACTACACCAGCCCCAACGACAACTACTGCCCCAACAACAACAGCGGCTACAACTACAACTACTGCCCCAACAACTACAGCATCCCAAACAACAACTACCGCCCCAACAACGACAGCTGCCCTAACTACAACTACTTCCCCATCAACAACTACCACCCCAACTACAACAGCAACCCCAATAACAACTACTGGCCAAACAACTACACCAGCCCCAAACACAAAAACTGCCCCAACAACAACAGCAGCCCCAACTACACCTACTGCCCCAACAACAACTACCGTCCAAACAACTACAGCAACTCCAACAACTACTGCTCCAACAACTACACCAGCCCCAACCACAACTACTGCCCCAACTACAACTACTTCCCCAACAACAACTACCGCCCCAACAACAACAGAAGCCCCAACTACAACAGCAGCACCAAGAACAGCGGCCTCAACAACAACTACTGCCCCAACAACAACTATTTCCCCAAAAACAACTACCGCCCCAACAAAAACAGAAGCCCCAACTACAACAGCAGCACCAACAACAACAACAGCGGCCCCAACAACAACTACTGCCCCAACAACTACTGCATCCCTAACAACAACAACCGCCCCAACAACAACAGCTGCGCAAACTACAACTACTTCCCCAACAACAACTACCGCCCCAACTACAACAGCAGCCCCAACAACAACAGCAACCCCAACAACAACTACTGGCCCAACAACTACCCCCCCCCAAACCACAACTACTGCCCGAACAACAACAGCAGCCCCAAAAACAACTACTGCCCCAACAACAACTACTGCCCCAACTACAACAGCAGCCCCAAAAACAACAGCAACCCCAACAACAACGACAGTCCCAACTACAACAGGGGCCCCAACTACAATTACTGCCCTCACAACAACAGTGGCCCCAACTACAACTACTGTCCCAACAACAACAGCAGCCCCAACTACAACTACTGCTTCAACAACAACAGCAGCCCCAACAACAACTACAGCCCCAACTACAACCACTTCCCCAACAACAACCACCACCCCAACTACAACAGCAGCCCCAACAACAACAGCAAACCCAACAACAACTACTGGCCCAACAACTACACCAGCCCCAACCACAACTTCTGCCCCAACAACAACAGCAACATCAACTACAACTACTGCCCCAACAACAACTACCGCCCCAACAACAACTACCGACCAAACAACTACAGCAGCCCCAACAACAACAGGAACCCCAACAACAACTACTGGCCCAACATCTACACCAGCCCCAAACACAACTACTGCCCCAACAACAACAGCAGCACCAACTACAACTACTGCCCCAACAACAACTACCGCCCCAACAACAACTACCGTCCAAACAACTACAGCAACCCCAACGACTACTGCTGCAAACACTACACCAGCCCCAACAACAACAAAAGCCCCAACTACAACAGCAGCACCAACAACAACAGCGGCCCCAACAACAACTCCCGCCCCAACAACAACAAAAGCCCCAACTACAACAGCAGCACCACCAACAACAGAGGCCCCAACAACAACTACCACTCCAACAACTGCAGCATCCCTAACAACAACAACCGCCCCAACAACAACAGCTGCGCAAACTACAACTACTTCCCCAACAACAACTACCGCCCAAACTACAACAGCAGCCCCAACAACAACAGCAACCCCAACAACAACAACTGGCCAAACAAATACACCAGCCCAAACCACAACTACTGCCCGAACAACAACAGCAGCCCTAACTACAACTACTGCCCCAACAACAACTACCGCCCCAACAACAACTACCGTCCAAACAACTACAGCAACCCCAACGACTACTGCTGCAACAACTACACCAGCCCCAACCACAACTACTGCCCCAACTACAACTACTTCCCCAACAACAACTACCGCCCCAACAACAACAAAAGCCCCAACTACAACAGCAGCACCAACAACAACAGCGGCCCCAACAACAACTCCCGCCCCAACAACAACAAAAGCCCCAACTACAACAGCAGCACCACCAACAACAGAGGCCCCAACAACAACTACCGCCCCAACAACTGCAGCATCCCTAACAACAACAACCGCCCCAACAACAACAGCTGCGCAAACTACAACTACTTCCCCAACAACAACTACCGCCCCAACTACAACAGCAGCCCCAACAACACCACCAACCCCAACAACAACGCCAGTCCCAACTACAACAAGAGCCCCAACTACAATTACTGCCCTCACACCAACAGTGGCCCCAACTACAACTACTGTCCCAACAACATCAGCAGCCCCAACTACAACTACTGCTTCAACAACAACAGCAGCCCCAACAACAACTACAGCCCCAACTACAACCACTTCCCCAACAACAACTACCACCCCAACAACAACAGCAGCCCCAACAACAACAGCAAACCCAACAACAACTACTGGCCCAACAACTACACCAGCCCCAACCACAACTACTGCCCCAACAACAACAGCAGCCTCAACTACAACTACTGCCCCAACAACAACTACCGCCCCAACAACAACTACCGACCAAACAACTACAGCAGCCCCAACAACAACAGGAACTCCAACAACTACTACTGGCCCAACAACTACACCAGCCCCACACACAACTACTGCCCCAACAACAACAGCAGCCCCAACTACAACTACTGCCCCAACAACAACTACCGCCCCAACAACAACTAACGTCCAAACAACTACAGCAACCTCAACGACTACTGCTGCAACAACTACACCAGCCCCAACCACAACTACTGCCCCAACTACAACTACTTCCCCAACAACAACTACCGCCCCAACAACAACAAAAGCCCCAACTACAACAGCAGCAGCAACAACAACAGCGGCCCCAACAACAACTCCCGCCCCAACAACAACAAAAGCCCCAACTACAACAGCAGCACCACCAACAAAAGAGGCCCCAACAACAACTACCGCCCCAACAACTGCATCATCCCAAACAACAACTACCGCCCCAACAACAACAGCTGCGCAAACTACAACTACTTCCCCAACAACTCCACCAGCCCCAACCACAACTACAGCCCCAAAAACAACAGCTGCCCAAACTACAACTACTTCCCCAACAACAACTGCCGCCCCAACAACAGAAGCCCCAACAACTGCAGCATCCAAAACAACAACTACCGCCCCAACAACTACAGCAGGACCAACTACAACTTCTGCTTCAACAAGTACAGCAACCCCAACTACAACTACTGTCCCAATAACTACAGCAGCCCTAACAACAATTACAGCGGCCGCAACAACTACTGCCCCAACAACAACCGTGGCCCCAAGGACAACTTCTGCTGCAACAACTATAGCAACACCAAGTACAACTTCTGCTCCAACAAGTACGGCAAAACCCACGACAACTTCTGCTCCAACAAGTACAGCAACCCCAACTACAACCACTGCCCCTGCAAGCACAGCATCCCAAACTTCAACAACAGCAGCCCTGACCACAACAGCAGCTCCAAGTACAACTACTGCACCAACTACAACAGTGGCCCCAACTACAATTACTGTCCCAACAACAACAGCAGCCCCAACTACAACTACTTCTTCAACAACAATAGCACCCCCAACAACAACTACAGCCCCAACTACAACTACTTCCCCAACATTAACTACCAGCCCAACTACAACAGCAGCTCGAACAACAACAGCCACCCCAACAACAACTACTGGCCCAACAACTACACCAGCCCCAACGACAACTACTGCCCCAACAACAACAGCATCCCAAACAACAACTACCGCCCCAACAACAACAGCAACCCCAATAACAACTACTGGCCAAACAACTACACCAGCCCCAAACACAACAACTGCCCCAATAACAACTACCGTCCAAACAACTACAGCAACTCCAACGACTACTGCTCCAACAACTACACCAGCCCCAACCACAACTACTGCCACAACTACAACTACCGTCCAAACAACTACAGCAACTCCAACGACTACTGCTCCAACAACTACACCAGCCCCAACCACAACTACTGCCACAACTACAACTACTTCCCCAACAACAACTACCGCCCCAACTACAACTACTTCCCCATCAACAACTACCGCCCCAACTACAACAGCAACCCCAATAACAACTACTGGCCAAACAACTACACCAGCCCCAAACACAACAACTGCCCCACCAACAACTACCGTCCAAACAACTACAGCAGCTCCAACGACTACTGCTCCAACAACTACACCAGCCCCAACCACAACTACTGCCACAACTACAACTACTTCCCCAACAACAACTACCGCCCCAACAAAAACAGAAGCCCCAACTACAACAGCAGCACCAACAACAACAACAGCGGCCCCAACAACAACTACTGCCCCAACAACTACTGCATCCCTAACAACAACAACCACCCCAACAACAACAGCTGCGCAAACTACAACTACTTCCCCAACAACAACTACCGCCCAAACTACAACAGCAGCCCCAACAACAACAGCAACCCCAACAACAACTAATGGCCCAACAACTACACCAGCCCAAACCACAACTACTGCCCGAACAACAACGGCAGCCCCAACTACAACTACTGCCCCAACAACAACTACCGCCCCAACTACAACAGCAGCCCCAACAACAACAGCAACCCCAACAACAACGACAGTCCCAACTACAACAGGGGCCCCAACTACAATTACTGCCCTCACAACAACAGTGGCCCCAACTACAACTACTGTCCCAACAACAACAGCAGCCCCAACTACAACTACTGCTTCAACAACAACAGCAGCCCCAACACCAACTACAGCCCCAACTACAACTACTTCCCCAACAACAACTACCACCCCAACTACACCAGCAGCCCCACTAACAACAGCAAACCCCACAACAACTACTGGCCCAAAAACTACACCAGCCCCAACCACAACTACTGCCCCAACAACAACTACCGACCAAACAACTACAGCAGCCCCAACAACAACAGGAACCCCAACAACAACTACTGGCCCAACAACTACACCAGCCCCAAACACAACTACTGCCCCAACAACAACAGCAGCCCCAACTACAACAACTGCCCCAACAACAACTACCGCCCCAACAACAACTACCGTCCAAACAACTACAGGAACCCCAACGACTACTGCTGCAACAACTACACCAGCCCCAACCACAACTACTGCACCAACTACAACTACTTCCCCAACAACAACTACCGCCCCAAAAACAACAAAAGCCCCAACTACAACAGCAGCACCAACAACAACAGCGGCCCCCACAACAACTCCAGCCCCAACAACAACAAAAGCCCCAACTACAACAGCAGCACCACCAACAACAGAGGCCCCAACAACAGCTACTGCCCCAACAACTGCAGCATCCCGAACAACAACTACCGCCCCAACAACAACAGCTGCCCAAACTACAACTACTCTCCCAACAACTTCCTCCCCAACAACAACAGAAGCCCCAACAACAACTGCTGGCCCAACAACTACACCAGCCCCAACCACAACTACTGCCCCAACAACAATAGCAGCCCCAACTACAAATACTGCCCCAACAACAACTACCACCCCAACAACAACTACGATCCAAACAACTGCAGCAACCCCAACGACTACTGCCCCAACAACTCCACCAGCCCCAACCACAACTACAGCCCCAAAAACAACAGCTGCCCTAACTACAACTACTTCCCCAACAACAACTACCGCCCCAACAACAGAAGCCCCAACAACCACAGCATCCAAAACAACAACTACCGCCCCAACAACTACAGCAGCACCAACTACAACTTCTGCTCCAACAAGTACAGCAACCCCAACTACAACTACTGAACCAATAACTACAGCAGCCCCAACAACAATAACAGCGGCCGCAACAACTACTGCCCCAACAACAACCGTGGCCCCAAGGACAACTTCTGCTGCAAAAACTACCGCAGCACTAACTACAACTTCTGCTGCAACAAGTACAGCAACCCCAACTACAACTACTGTCCCAATAACTACAGCAGCCCCAACAACAATTACCGCGGCCGCAACAACTACTGCCCCAACAACAACCGTGGCCCCAAGGACAACTTCTGCTTCAACAACTATAGCAACACCAAGCACAACTTCTGCTCCAACAAGTACAGCAACCCCAACTACAACCACTGCCCCAACAAGCACAGCATCCCAAACTTCAACAACAGCAGCCCCAACCACAACAGCAGCTCCAAGTACAACTACTGCACCAACAACGACAACAGCCACAACTCCAACTTCAGCGACAACAACTACAGCAGCGACAACATCAACGACAGCAGCCCCAACCACAACAGCAGCTCCACTTTCTACTGCAACCACAACCACCACTATCACCCAACGAAGAGTCAGATTAATTAACTTTTACCTATTCTATGTCTCCTTTGACTCATTTCAAGATGACTTTGCTAATCCTAATTCCAATGCATTTAAGGAGAGAGAAAAACACATCAGAGGCATAGTAAGTTTGTTCCCTGAGTTAAATGATTACCAAAGGCATTCAATGCAACTGCATTTCTTGTTCTTTTTCATCCAAATTTTGATGACGATACATTTTTGTTATACAAGTGCTGCAGTGAATGCAGTGAATTGAATGAGAAATTTTCTTTTTGCAGGTTGAACCCATTTTGAAAAGATTTTTCTCTTCCTTTGTCTGCCTGCACATCGTACACTTCAGGTAATGTCAGTCATCCATTCCTTCTCTGTTGTAAATGTACGGAGGCATCAATCAGGTGACTTTATTCTGCAATGTTCATGACAAGCGAATCGTTATCGAATTCTCAAATTAATAAGTAGGGTGATGCGTGATTCTTACCTATGTGAAATCTCTCTGTAAATCATTGTACAGGAAAGGATCAACAGAAACAACGGCAAATATGACTTTCAATGACACAGAGTCCGCAGATGAAGTGCAGAGAGTTTTTGAAGAGTCAGCCGAAAATGGGACTTTGTCGCTGTTAAATCTCACAGAAAATTCTTTGAATGTCACTAGTACCCTTCCAACAACTGTTGCTCCCACAACAACAGCAGCCCCAACTACAACAGCAGCCCCAACAACAACTACTGGCCCAAAAACAACAGCAGCCCCCACTACAACCACTGCCCCAACATTAACTAAGATCCAAACAACTACAGTAAACCTACCAACTACTGCCCCAACAACTACACCAGCCCCGACCACAACTACTGCCCCAACAACAACAGCTGCCCCAACTACAACTACTTCCCAGACAACAACTAACATCCCAACAACAGAAGCCCCAACCACAACTACTGCCCCAACAACTACAGCAGCATCAACTACAACTTCTTCTCCAACAACTACGGCAAACCCAACTACAACTTCTACCCTAACAACTTCAGCTGCCCAAACTACAACTACTTCCCCAACAACAACTACCACCCCAACAACAACAGTAGCCCCAACTACAACTACTGCCCCAACAACAACAGCATCCCAAACAACAACTACAGCCCCAACAACAACAGCTGCCCAAACTACAACTACTTCCCCAACAACAACTACCACCCCATTAACAACTGAAGCCCCAACTACAACAGCAGCCCCAACAACACCAGCGGCCCCAACTACAACTACTGCCCCAACAACTACAGCAGCCCAAACAACAACTACAGCCCCAACAACAACAGCTGCCCCAACTACAACTACTTCCCCAACAACAACTGCCACGCCAACAACAACAGAAGCCCCAACCTCAACAGCGGCCCCTACTACAACTACTTCCCAAACAACTACGGCATCCCAAACAACAACCGCCCCAACAACAACAGCTGCCCTAACTACAACTTCTTCCCCGTCAACAACTACCGCCCCAACTACAACAGCAACCCCAACAACAACTACTGGCCCAACAACTACACCCGTTCCAACCACAACTACTGCCCAAACAACAACAGCAGCCAAAACTACAACTACTGCCCAAACGTCAACAACCGCCCCAACAACAACTACCGTCCAAACTACTACAGCAACCCCAACGACTACTGCTCCACCAACTACACCAGCCCCAACCACAACTACTACCCCAACTACAACAACTTCCCCAACAACAACTACCGCCCCAACAACAACAGAAGCGTCGACTACAAGAGCAGCACCAACAACACCAGCGGCCCCAACAACAACTACTGCCCCAACAACAACAGCAACCCCAACAACAACTACCGCCCTAACACAGACAGCAGCCCAAACTACAACTACTGCACCAACAACAACTACCACCCCAACAACAACTACAGAAATTCCAACGACTACTGCCCCAACAACTTCACCAGCCCCAACCACAACAACCTCCCCAACAACTTCTGCCCCAACAACAACAGCAGCCCCAACAACAACAGCGGCCCCAACTACAACTACTGCCCTAACAACTACACCAGCCCCAACCACAACTACTGCCCCAACAACAACAGCAGCCCAAACTACGACTACTGCCCCAACAACAACTACCATCCCAACAACAACTACAGAAATCCCAACGACAACTGCCCCAACAACTTCACCAGCCCCAACTACAACAGCAGCCCCAACAACAACTACTGGCCCAACAACTACACCAGCCCCAACCTCAACTACTGCCCCGACAACAACAACAGCAGCCCAAACTACAACTACTGCCCCAACAACAACAACCACCCCAACAACAACTACAGCAACCCCAACGACTACTGCCCCAACAACTACACCAGCCCCAACCACAACTACTGCCCCAAAAACAACACCTGCCCCAACTACAACTACTTCCCCAACAACAACGACCGCCCAAACAACAGAAGCCCCAACAACAACAGCAGCCCCAACTACAACTACTGTTCCAACAACTTCAGCATCCAAAACAACAACTACGGCCCCAACAACTACAGCAGCACCAACTACTACTTCTTCTCCAACAACTACGGCAAACCCCACTACAACTTCTGCCCCAACAACTCCAGCTGCCCCAACTTCAACAACTTCCCCAACAACAACTACCGCCCAAAAAACAACAGGAGCCCCAACTACAACAGCAGCCCCAACAACAACTACTGGCCCAACAAGTACACCAGCCCCAACCACAACTACTGCCCCAACAACAACTATTGTCCAAACAACTACAGCAACCCCGACTACTGCTCTAACAACTACACAAGCCCCAACCACATCTACTGCCCCAACAACAGAAGCCCCAACTACAACAGCAACCCCTACAACAACAGCGGCCCAAACTGCAACTACTGCCCCAACAACTACAGCATCCCAAACAACAACTACCGCCCCAAAAACTACAGCGGCACCAACTACAACTTCTTCTCCAACAACTAAGGCAAACCCAACTACAACTTCTGCCCCAACAACTAGCGCTGCCCCAACAACAACTTCTGCCCCAACAACAACAGCGGCCCAAGCTACAACTACTATTCCAACAACTACAGCATCCCAAACAACAACTACCGCCCCAAACACTACAGCAGCACCAACAACAACTTCTTCTCCAACAACTACGACAAACCCCACTACAACTTCTGCCCCAACAACTACAGCTGCCCCAACTTCAACTACTTCCCCAACAACAACTACCGCCCCAACAACAACAAAAGCCCCAACTACAACAGCAGCTCCAACAACAACAACATCCCAAACAACAACTACCACCCTAACAACAACAGCTGCCCAAAATAATACTACTTCCCCAACAACAACTACTGCCCAAACTACTACAGCAACCACAACAACAACTACTGGCCCAACAAGTACACCAGCCCCAACCACAACTACTGCCCCAACAACAACTACCGTCCAAACTACTACAGCAACCCCAACGACTACTGCTCCACCAACTACACCAGCCCCAACCACAACTACTACCCCAACTACAACAACTTCCCCAACAACAACTACCGCCCCAACAACAACAGAAACGTCGACTACAAGAGCAGCACCAACAACAACAGCGGCCCCAACAACAACTACTGCCCCAACAACAACAGCAACCCCAACAACAACTACCGCCCTAACAACGACAGCAGCCCAAACTACAACTACTGCCCCAACAACAACTACCACCCCAACAACAACTACAGAAATTCCAACGACTACTGCCCCAACAACTTCACCAGCCCCAACCACAACAACCTCCCCAACAACAACTTCTGCCCCAACAACAACAGCAGCCCCAACAACAACTACTGCCCTAACAACTACACCAGCCCCAACCACAACTACTGCCCCAACAACAACAGCAGCCCAAACTACAACTACTGCCCCAACAACAACTACCACCCCAACAACAACTACAGAAATCCCAACGACAACTGCCCCAACAACTTCACCAGCCCCAACTACAACAGCAGCCCCAACAACAACAGCAGCCCCAACAACAACTACTGGCCCAACAACTACACCAGCCCCAACCTCAACTACTGCCCCGACAACAACAACAGCAGCCCAAACTACAACTACTGCCCCAACAACAACAACCACCCCAACAACAACTACAGCAACCCCAACGACTACTGCCCCAAAAACTACACCAGCCCCAACCACAACTACTGCCCCCAAAACAACAGCTGCCCCCACTACAACTACTTCCCCAACAACAACCACCCCCCAAACAACAAAAACCCCAACAACAACAGCAGCCCCAACTACAACTACTGTTCCAACAACTACAGCATCCAAAACAACAACTACCGCCCCAACAACTACAGCAGCACCAACTACTACTTCTTCTCCAACAACTACGGCAAACCCCACTACAACTTCTGCCCCAACAACTCCAGCTGCCCCAACTTCAACAACTTCCCCAACAACAACTACCGCCCAAAAAACAACAGGAGCCCCAACTACAACAGCAGCCAAATCAACAACAGCAGCCCCAACAATAACTACTGGCCCAACAAGTACACCAGCCCCAACCACAACTACTGCCCCAACAACAACTATTGTCCAAACAACTACAGCAACCCCGACTACTGCTCTAACAACTACACAAGCCCCAACCACATCTACTGCCCCAACAACAGAAGCCCCAACTACAACAGCAACCCCTACAACAACAGCGGCCCCAACTGCAACTACTGCCCCAACAACTACAGCATCCCAAACAACAACTACCGCCCCAAAAACTACAGCGGCACCAACTACAACTTCTTCTCCAACAACTAAGGCAAACCCAACTACAACTTCTGCCCCAACAACTAGCGCTGCCCCAACAACAACTTCTGCCCCAACAACAACAGCGGCCCCAACTACAACTACTATTCCAACAACTACAGCATCCCAAACAACAACTATCGCCCCAAACACAACAGCAGCACCAACAACAACTTCTTCTCCAACAACTACGACAAACCCCACTACAACTTCTGCCCCAACAACTACAGCTGCCCCAACTTCAACTACTTCCCCAACAACAACTACCGCCCCAACAACAACAAAAGCCCCAACTACAACAGCAGCTCCAACAACAACAACATCCCAAACAACAACTACCACCCTAACAACAACAGCTGCCCAAAATAATACTACTTCCCCAACAACAACTACTGCCCAAACTACAACAGCAACCACAACAACAACTACTGGCCCAACAAGTACACCAGCCCCAACCACAACTACTGCCCCAACAACAACTACCGTCCAAACAACTACAGCAACCCCAACGACGACAGCCCCAACAACTGCACAAGCCCCAACAACTACACAGGCCCCAACCACAACTACTGCCCCAACAACAACAGCTGCCCCAATTACAACTACTCTACCAACAACAACGACCGCCCAAACAACAGAAGCCCCAACAACAACTACTGGCACAACAAGTACACCAGCCCAGACCACAACGACTGCCCCAACAACAACTACCGTCCAAACAACCACAGCAACCCCAACGACTACTGCCCCAACTACTACACAAGCCCCAACCACAACTACTTCCCCAACAACAACGACCGCCCCAACTACAACAGCAGCCCAATTAACAACAGGAACCCAAACAACATCTACTGGCCCAACAACTACAGCAGCCCCAACAACAACTACAGTCCAAACAACTACAGCAACCCCTACGACTACTGCCCCAACAACTACACAAGCCCCAACCACAACTACTGCCCCAACAACAACAGCTGCCCAAACTACAACTACTCTACCAACAACAACGACCGCCCCAACAACAACAGTGGCCCCAACTGCAACTACTGCCCCAACAACTACAGCATCCCAAACAACAACTACCGCCCCAACAACTACAGCAGCACCAACTACAACTTCTTCTCCAACAACTACGGCAAACCCCACTACAACTTCTTCCCCAACAACTACCGCTGCCCCAACTACAACTTCTTCCCCAACAACTACCGCTGCCCCAACTACAACTTCTGCCCCAACAACAACAACAGCGGCCCCAACTACAACTACTGTTCCAACAACAACAGCATCTGAAACAACAACTACCGCCCCAACAACTACAGCAGCACTAACAACAACTTCTTCTCCAACAACTACGGCAAACCCCACTACAACTTCTGCCCCAACAACTACAGCTGCCCCAACTTCAACTACTTCCCCAACAACAACTACCGCCCCAACAACAACAGAAGCCCCAAATACAACAGCAGCTCCAACAACAACAGCGGTCCCAACTACAACTACTGCCCCAACAACTACAGCACCCCAAACAACAACTACCACCCTAACAACGACAGCTGCCCAAACTACAACTACTTCCCCAACTTCCTCCCCAACAACAACAGAAGCCCCAACTACAACAGCAGCCCCAACTACAACTACTGCCCCAACAACTACAGCACCCCAAACAACAACTACCACCCTAACAACGACAGCTGCCCAAACTACAACTACTTCCCCAACTTCCTCCCCAACAACAACAGAAGCCCCAACTACAACAGCAGCCCCAACTACAACTACTGCCCCAACAACTACAGCACCCCAAACAACAACTACCGCACCAACTACAACAGCAACCCCAACAACAACAACAACTACTGGCCCAAACAGTACACCAGCCCCAACCACAACAACTAACCCAACAACAACTACCGTCCAAACAACTAGAGCAACCCCATCGACTACTGCCCCAACAACTACAGCAGCACCAACTACAACTTCTTCTCCAACAACTACGGCAAACCCAACTACAACTTCTGCCCCAACAACTACTGCTGCCCCAACTACAACTTCTGCCCCAACTACAACTACTGCCCCAACAACTTCAGCACACCAAACAACAACTACCACCCTAACAACAACAGCTGCCCAAACTACAACTACTTCCCCAACAACTTCCTCCCCAACAACAACAGAATCCCCAACTACAACAGCAGCCCCAACAACAACAGCAGCCCAAACTACAACAGCAACCCCAACAACAACAGCGGCCCCAACTGCAACTACTGCCCCAACAACTACAGCATCCCAAACAACAATTACCGCCCCAACAACTACAGCAGCACCAACTACAACTTCTTCTCCAACAACTAAGGCAAACCCAACTACAACTTCTGTCCCAACAACTAGCGCTGCCCCAACAACAACTTCTGCCCCAACAACAACTACCGCCCCAACAACAACAAAAGCCCCAACTACAACAGCAGCTCCACCAACAACAGCAGCCTCAACTACAATTACTGCCCCAACAACTACAGCATCCCAAACAACAATTACCACCCTAACAACAACAGCTGCCCAAACTAATACTACTTCCCCAACAACAACTACTGCCCAAACTACAACAGCAACCCCAACAACAACTTCTGGCCCAACAAGTACACCAGCACCAACCACAACTACTGCCCCAACAACAACTACTCTACCAACAACAACGACCGCCCCAACAACAGAAGCCCCATCTACAACAGGGGGCCTAACTTCAAATACTGTCTCAACAACAACAGCGACCCTAACTACAACAACTACCCCAACAACCTCAATAGCCCCAACAACAACAACTGTCCCAACAACAACAGTGGCCCCAAGGACAACTTCTGCTGCAAAAACTACCGCTGCGCTAACTACAACTTCTGCTGCAACAAGTACAGCAACCCCAACTACAACGACTGTCCCAATAACTACAGCAGCCCCAACAACAATTACCTCGGCCGCAACAACTACTGCCCCAACAACAACCGTGGCCCCAAGGACAACTTCTGCTGAAACAACTATAGCAACACCAAGTACAACTTCTGCTCCAACAAGTACAGCAACCCAAACTACAACCACTGCCCCAACAAGCACAGCATCCCAAACTTCAACAACAGCAGCCCCAACCACAACAGCAGCTCCAAGTACAACTACTGCACCAACAACGACAACAGCCACAACTCCAACTTCAGCGACAACAACTACAGCAGCGACAACATCAACGACAGCAGCCCCAACCACAACAGCAGCTTCACTTTCTACTGCAACCACAACCACCACTACCACCCAACGAAGAGTCAGATTAATTAACTTTTTCCTATTCTATGTCTCCTATGACGCATTTCAAGATGACTTTGCTAATCCTAATTCCAATGCATTTAAGGGGAGAGAAAAACACATCAGAGGCATAGTAAGTTTGTTCCCTGAGTCAAATGATTACCAAAGGCATTCAATGCAACTGCATTTCTTGTTCTTTTTCATTCAAATTTTGATGAAGATAAATTTTTGTTCTATAAGTACTGCAGTGAATTGAATGAGAAATTTTGTTTTTGCAGCTTGAACCCATCTTGAAAAGATTTTTCTCTTCCTTTGTCTGCCTGCACATCGTACACTTCAGGTAATGTCAGTCATCCATTCCTTCTCTGTTGTAAATGTACGGAGGCATCAATCAGGTGACTATATTCTGAACTGTTCATGACAAGCGAATCGTCATCGAATTCTCAAATTAATAAGTAAGGTAAATACCATGCGTGATTCTTACCTATGCGAAATCTCTCTGTAAATCCTTGTACAGGAGAGGATCAACAGAAACAACGGCAAATATGACTTTCAATGACACAGAGTCTGCAGATGAAGTGCAAAGAGTTTTTGATGAGTCAGCCGAAAATGAGACTTTGACGCCGTTAAATCTCACAGAAAATTCTTTGACTGTCATAAGTACCCTTCCTACAACGTCTGCCCCAACAACAACAGCAGCCCCAACTACAACTACTGCTCCAACAACTACAGCATCCATAACAACAACTACCGCCCAAACAACTACAGCAGCACCAACTACAACTACTACCCTGACAACTACAGCACCCCAAACAACAACTACCGCCCTAACAACAACAGCTGCCCAAACTACAACTACTTCCCCAACAACAACTACCGCCCCAACTACAACAGCAGCCCAAACAACAACAGCAACCCCAACAACAACTACTGGCCCAACAAGTACACCAGCCCAGACCACAACGACTGCCCCAACAACAACTACCGTCCAAACAACTACAGCAACCCCAACTACTACACAAGCCCCAACCACAACTACTTCCCCAACAACAACGACCGCCCCAACTACAACAGCAGCCCAATTAACAACAGGAACCCAAACAACATCTACTGGCCCAACAACTACAGCAGCCCCAACAACAACTACAGTCCAAACAACTACAGCAACCCCAATGACTACTGCCCCAACAACTACACAAGCCCCAACCACAACTACTGCCCCAACAACAACAGCTGCCCAAACTACAACTACTCTACCAACAACAACGACCGCCCCAACAACAGAAGCCCCAACTACAACAGCAGCCCCAACAACAACAGTGGCCCCAACTGCAACTACTGCCCCAACAACAACAGCATCCCAAACAACAACTACCGCCCCAACAACTACAGCAGCACCAACTACAACTTCTTCTCCAACAACTACGGCAAACCCCACTACAACTTCTTCCCCAACAACTACCGCTGCCCCAAATACAACTTCTTCCCCAACAACTGCCGCTGCCCCAACTACAACTTCTGCCCCAACAACAACAACAGCGGCCCCAACTACAACTACTGTTCCAACAACAACATCATCCGAAACAACAACTACTGCCCCAACAACTACAGCAGCACCAACAACAACTTCTTCTCCAACAACTACGGCAAACCCCACTACAACTTCTGCCCCAACAACTACAGCTGCCCCAACTTCAACTACTTCCCCAACAACAACTACCGCCCCAACAACAACAGAAGCCCCAAATACAACAGCAGCTCCAACAACAACAGCGGTCCCAACTACAACTACTGCCCCAACAACTACATTACCCCAAACAACAACTACCGCCCTAACAACAACAGCTGCCCAAACTAAAACTACTCTCCCAACAACAACTACCGCCCTAACAACGACAGCTGCCCAAACAACAACTACTTCCCCAACTTCCTCCCCAACAACAACAGAAGCCCCAACTACAACAGCAGCCCCAACAACAACAGCGGCCCCAACTACAACTACTGCCCCAAAAACTACATTACCCCAAACAACAACTACCGCCCTAACAACAACAGCTGCCCAAACTACAACTACTCTCCCAACAACAACTACCGCCCCAACTACAACAGCAGCCCAAACAACAACAGCAACCCCAACAACAACTACTGGCCCAACAAGTACACCAGCCCCAACCACAACTACTAACCCAACAACAACTACCGTCCAAACAACTAGAGCAACCCCATCGACTACTGCCGCAACAACTACAGGAGCACCAACTACAACTTCTTCTCCAACAACTACAGCAAACCCAACTACAACTTCTGCCCCAACAACTACTGCTGCCCCAACTACAACTTTTGCCCCAACAACAACAGCGGTCCCAACTACAACTACTGCCCCAACAACTACAGCACCCCAAACAACAACTACCGCCCAAACAACAACAGCTGCCCAAACAACAACTACCCTCCCAACAACAACGACCGCCCCAACAACAGAAGCCCCAACTACAACAGCGGCCCCAACTACAACTCCTGTTCCAACAACTACAGCATCCGTAACAACAACTACCGCCCCAACAACTAGAGCAACCCCATCGACTACTGCCCCAACAACTACAGCAGCACCAACTACAACTTCTTCTCCAACAACTACTGCTGCCCCAACTACAACTTCTGCCCCAACAACAACAGCAGCCCCAACAACAACAGCGGTCCCAACTACAACTACTTCCCCACCAAATACAACACACCAAACAACAACTACAACCCTAACAACAACAGCTACCCAAACTACAACTACTTCCCCAACAACTTCCTCCCCAACAACAACAGAAGCCCCAACTACAACAGCAACCCCAACATTAACTACTGGCCCAACAACTACACCAGCCCCAACCACAACTACCTACCCAACAACAACTATCGTCCAAACAACTAGAGCAACCCCATCGACTACTGCCCCAACAACTACAGCAGCACCAACTACAACTTCTTCTCCAAAAACTACAGCAAACCCAACTACAACTTCTGCCCCAACAACTACTGCTGCCCGAACTACAACTTTGGCCCCAACAACAACAGCAGCCCCAACAACAACTGCGGTCCCAACTACAACTACTGCCCCAACAACTACAGCACCCCAAACAACAACTACCACCCTAACAACAACAGCTGCCCAAACTACAACTACTTCCCCAACAACTTCCTCCCCAACAACAACAGAAGCCCCAACTACAACGGCAGCCCCAACAACAACAGCGGCCCCAACTACAACTACTGCCCCAAAAACTACATTACCCCAAACAACAACTACCGCCCTAACAACAACAGCTGCCCAAACTACAACTACTCTCCCAACAACAACAACCGCCCCAACTACAACAGCAGCCCAAACAACAACAGCAACCCCAACAACAACTACTGGCCCAACAAGTACACCAGCCCCAACCACAACTACTAACCCAACAACAACTACCGTCCAAACAACTAGAGCAACCCCATCGACTACTGCCGCAACCACTACACCAGCACCAACTACACCTTCTTCACCAACAACTACGGCACACCCAACTACAACTTTTGCCCCAACAACTACTGCTGCCCCAACTACAACTACTGCCCCACCAACTTCAGCACCCCAAACAACAACTACCACAATAACAACAACAGCTGCCAAAACTACAACTACTTCCCCAACAACTTCCTCCCCAACAACAACAGAATCCCCAACTACAACAGCAGCCCCAACAACAACAGCGGCCCCAACTACAACTACTACCCCAACAACTACAGCACCCCAAACAACAACTTCCGCCCTAACAACAACAGCTACCAAAACTACAAGTACCCTCCCAACAACAACTAGCGCCCCAACTACAACAGCAGCCCAAACAACAACAGCAACCCCAACAACAACTACTAACCCAACAACAACTACCGTCCAAACAACTAGAGCAACCCAATCGACTACTGCCCCAACAAAAACAGCAGCAGCAACTACAACTACTTCTCCAACAACTACGGCAAACCCAACTACAACTTCTGCACCAACAACTACTGCTGCCCCAACAACAACTTCTGCCCCAACAACAGCAGCAGCCCAAGCAACAACAGCGGCCCCAACTGCAACTACTGCCCCAACAACTACAGCATCCCAAACAACAACTACCGCCCCAACAACTACAGCAGCACCAACTACAACTTCTTCTCCAACAACTACGGCAAACCCCACTACAACTTCTTCCCCAACAACTACCGCTGCCCCAACTACAACTTCTGCCCCAACAACAACAGCGGCCCCAACTTCAACTACTGTTCCAACAACAACAGAATCCAAAACAACAACTACAGCCCCAACAACTACAGCAGCACCAACAACAACTTCTTCTCCAACAACTACGGAAAACCCAACTACAACTTCTGCCCCAACAACGACAGCTGCCCCAACTTCAACTACTTCCCCAACAACAACTACCGCCCCAACAACAACAGAAGCCCCAAACACAACAGCAGCTCCAACAACAACAGCGGCCTCAACTACAACTACTGCCCCAACAACTACAGCATCCCAAACAACAACTACCACCCTAACAACAACTACTGCCCAAACTACACCAGCCCCAACCACTACTACTGGCCCAACAACAACAGCTGCCCCAACAACAACTACTCTACCAACAAAAACGACCGGCCCAACAACAGAAGCCCCAACTACAACAGCAACCCCAACAACAACAGCGGCCCCAACTGCAACTACTGCCCCAACAACTACAACATCCCAAACAACAACTACCGCCCCAAAAAGTACAGCAGCACCAACTACAACTCCTTCTCCAACAACTACGGCAAACCCAACTACAACATCTGCCCCAACAACAACAGCAGCCCCAACAACAACAGCGATCCCAACTACAACTACTGCCCCAACAACAACAGCACCCCAAACAACAACTACCACCCTAACAACAACAGCTGCCCAAACTACAACTACTTCCCCAACAACTTCCTCCCCAACAACAACAGAAGCCCCAACTACAACTACTGCCCCAACAACAACAGCCCCCCAAACAACAACTACCACCCTAACAACAACAGCTGCCCAAACTACAACTACCCTCCCACCAACAACTACCGCACTAACTTCAACAGCAGCCCAAACAACAAAGGCAACCCCAACAACAACTACTGGCCCAACAAGTACACCAGCCCCAACCACAACTACTAACCCAACAACAACTACCGTCCAAACAACTAGAGCAACCCCATCGACTACTGCCCCAACAACTACAAAAGCAACAAGTACAACTTCTTCTCCAACAACTACGTCAAATCCAACTACAACTTCTGCCCCAACAACTACTGCTGCCCCAACTACAACTTCTGCCCCAACAACAACAGCAGCCCCAACAACAACAGCGGTCCCAACTACAACAACTGCCCCAACAACTACAGCACCCCAAACAACAACTACCACCCTAACAACAACAGCTGCCCAAACTCCAACTACTTCCCAAACAACTTCCTCCCCAACAACAACAGAAGCCCCAACTACAACAGCAGCCCCAACAACAACAGCGGCCCCAACTACAACTACTGCCCCAACAACTACAGCACCCCAAACAACAACTACCGCCCTAACAACAACAGCTGCCCAAACTACAACTACCCTCCCAACAACAACTACCTCCCCAACTACAAAAGCAGCCCAAAAAACAACAGCAACCCCAAGAACAACTACTGGCCCAACAAGTACACCAGCCCCAACCACAACTACTAACCCAACAACAACTACCGTCCAAACGACTAGAGCAACCCCATCGACTCCTGCCGCAACAACTACAGCAGCACCAACTACAACTTCTTTTCCAACAACTACGGCAAACCCAACTACAACTTCTGCCCCAACAACTACTGCTGCCCCAACTACAACTTCTGCCCCAACAACAACAGCAGCCGCAACAACAACAGCGGTCCCAACTACAACTACTGCTCCAACAACTACAGCACCCCAAACAACAACTACCACCCTAACAACAACAGCTGCCCAAACTACAACTACTTCCCCAACAACTTTCTCCCCAACAACAACAGAAGCCCCAACTACAACAGCAGCCCCAACAACAACAGCGGCCCCAACTACAACTACTGCCCCAACAACTACAGCACCCCAAACAACAACTACCGCCCTAACAACAACAGCTGCCCAAACTACAACTACCCTCCCAACAACAACTACCGCCCCAACTACAACAGCAGCCCAAACAACAACAGCAACCCCAACAACAACTACTGGCCAAACAAGTACACCAGCCCCAACCACAACTACTAACCCAACAACAACTACCGTCCAAACAACTAGAGCAACCCCATCGACTACTGCCCCAACAACTACAGCAGCACCAACTACAACTTCTTCTCCAACAACTACTGCTGCCCCAACTACAACTTCTGCCCCAACAACAACAGCGGTCCCAACTACAACTACTTCCCCAACAACTACAGCACCCCAAACAACAACTACCACCCTAACAACAACAGCTGCCCAAACTACAACTACTTCCCCAACAACTTCCTCCGCAACAACAACAGAAGCCCCAACAACAACAGCAACCCCAACATTAACTACTGGCCCAACAACTACACCAGCCCCAACCACAACTACTAACCCAACAACAACTATCGTCCAAACAACTAGAGCAACCCCATCGACGACTGCCCCAACAACTACAGCAGCACCAACTACAACTTCTTCTCCAACAACTACAGCAAACCCAACTACAACTTCTGCCCCAACAACTACTGCTGCCCGAACTACAACTTCTGCCCCAACAACAACAGCAGCCCCAACAACAACTGCGGTCCCAACTACAACTACTGCCCCAACAACTACAGCACCCCAAACAACAACTACCACCCTAACAACAACAGCTGCCCAAACTACAACTACTTCCCCAACAACTTCCTCCCCAACAACAACAGAAGCCCCAACTACAACGGCAGCCCCAACAACAACAGCGGCCCCAACTACAACTACTGCCCGAAAAACTACATTACCCCAAACAACAACTACCGCCCTAACAACAACAGCTGCCCAAACTACAACTACTCTCCCAACAACAACTACCGCCCCAACTACAACAGCAGCCCAAACAACAACAGCAACCCCAACAACAACTACTGGCCCAACAAGTACACCAGCCCTAACCACAACTACTAACCCAACAACAACCACCTTCCAAACAACTAGAGCAACCCCATCGACTACTGCCGCAACAACTACAGCAGCACCAACTACAACTTCTTCTCCAACAACTACGGCAAACCCAACTACAACTTCTGCCCCAACAACTACTGCTGCCCCAACTACAGCTTTTGCCCCAACAACAACAGCGGTCCCAACTACAACTACTGCCCCAACAACTACAGCACCCCAAACAACAACTACCGCCCTAACAAAAACAGCTGCCCAAACTACAACTACCCTCCCAACAACAACGACCGCCCCAACAACAGAAGCCCCAACTACAACTCCTGTTCCAACAACTACAGCATCCGTAACAACAACTACCGCCCCAACAACTACAGCAGCACCAACAACAACTTCTTCTCCAACAACTAAGGCAAACCCCACTACAACTTCTGCCCCAACAACTACAGCTGCCCCAACTTCAACTACTTCCCAGACAAGAACTACCGCCCCAACAACAACAGAAGCCCCAACTACAACAGCAGCTCCAACAACAACAGCGGCCTCAACTACAACTACTGCCCCAACAACTACAGCATCCCAAACAACAACGACCGCCCCAACAACTACAGCAGCACCAACAACAACTTCTTCTCCAACAACTACGGCAAACCCCACTACAACTTCTGCCCCAACAACTACAGCTGCCCCAACTTCAACTACTTCCCAGACAAGAACTACCGCCCCAACAACAACAGAAGCCCCAACTACAACAGCAGCTCCAACAACGACAGCGGCCTCAACTACAACTACTGCCCCAACAACTACAGCATCCCAAACAACAACTACCGCCCCAACAACTACAGCAGCACGAACTACAACTACTTCTCCAACAACTACAGCAAACCCCACTACAACTTCTTCCCCAACAACTACCGCTGCCCCAACTACAACTTCTGCCCCAACAACAACAACAGCGGCCCCAACTACAACTACTGTTCCAACAACAACAGCATCTGAAACAACAACTACCGCCCCAACAACTACAGCAGCACTAACAACAACTTCTTCTCCAACAACTACGGCAAACCCCACTACAACTTCTGCCCCAACAACTACAGCGGCCCCAACTTCAACTACTTGCCCAACAACAACTACCGCCCCAACAACAACAGAAGCCCCAAATACAACAGCAGCTCCAACAACAACAGCGGTCCCAACTACAACTACTGCCCCAACAACTACAGCACCCCAAACAACAACTACCACCCTAACAACGACAGCTGCCCAAACTACAACTACTTCCCCAACTTCCTCCCCAACAACAACAGAAGCCCCAACTACAACTACTGCCCCAACAACTACAGCACCCCAAACAACAACTACCGCACCAACTACAACAGCAGCCCAAACAAATACAGCAACCCCAACAACAACTACTGGCCCAAACAGTACACCAGCCCCAACCACATCAACTAACCCAACAACAACTACCGTCCAAACAACTAGAGCAACCCCATCGACTACTGCCCCAACAACTACAGCAGCACCAACTACAACTTCTTCTCCAACAACTACGGCAAACCCAACTACAACTTCTGCCCCAACAACTACTGCTGCCCCAACTACAACTTCTGCCCCAACTACAACTACTGCCCCAACAACTTCAGCACCCCAAACAACAACTACCACACTAACAACAACAGCTGACCAAACTACAACTACTTCCCCAACAACTTCCTCCCCAACAACAACAGAATCCCCAACTACAACAGCAGCCCCAACAACAACAGCAGCCCAAACTACAACAGCAACCCCAACAACAACAGTGGCCCCAACTGCAACTACTGCCCCAACAACTACAGCATCCCAAACAACAATTACCGCCCCAACAACTACAGCAGCACCAACTACAACTTCTTCTCCAACAACTAAGGCAAACCCAACTACAACTTCTGTCCCAACAACTAGCGCTGCCCCAACAACTTCTGCCCCAACAACAACTACCGCCCCAACAACAACAAAAGCCCCAACTACAACAGCAGCTCCACCAACAACAGCAGCCTCAACTACAATTACTGCCCCAACAACTACAGCATCCCAAACAACAATTACCACCTTAACAACAACAGCTGCCCAAACTAATACTACTTCCCCAACAACAACTACTGCCCAAACTACAACAGCAACCCCAACAACAACTTCTGGCCCAACAAGTACACCAGCACCAACCACAACTACTGCCCCAACAACAACTACTCTACCAACAACAACGACCGCCCCAACAACAGAAGCCCCATCTACAACAGGGGGCCTAACTTCAAATACTGTCTCAACAACAACAGCGACCCTAACTACAACAACTACCCCAACAACCTCAATAGCCCCAACAACAACAACTGTCCCAACAACAACAGTGGCCCCAAGGACAACTTCTGCTGCAAAAACTACCGCTGCGCTAACTACAACTTCTGCTGCAACAAGTACAGCAACCCCAACTACAACGACTGTCCCAATAACTACAGCAGCCCCAACAACAATTACCTCGGCCGCAACAACTACTGCCCCAACAACAACCGTGGCCCCAAGGACAACTTCTGCTGAAACAACTATAGCAACACCAAGTACAACTTCTGCTCCAACAAGTACAGCAACCCAAACTACAACCACTGCCCCAACAAGCACAGCATCCCAAACTTCAACAACAGCAGCCCCAACCACAACAGCAGCTCCAAGTACAACTACTGCACCAACAACGACAACAGCCACAACTCCAACTTCAGCGACAACAACTACAGCAGCGACAACATCAACGACAGCAGCCCCAACCACAACAGCAGCTTCACTTTCTACTGCAACCACAACCACCACTACCACCCAACGAAGAGTCAGATTAATTAACTTTTTCCTATTCTATGTCTCCTATGACGCATTTCAAGATGACTTTGCTAATCCTAATTCCAATGCATTTAAGGGGAGAGAAAAACACATCAGAGGCATAGTAAGTTTGTTCCCTGAGTCAAATGATTACCAAAGGCATTCAATGCAACTGCATTTCTTGTTCTTTTTCATTCAAATTTTGATGAAGATAAATTTTTGTTCTATAAGTACTGCAGTGAATTGAATGAGAAATTTTGTTTTTGCAGCTTGAACCCATCTTGAAAAGATTTTTCTCTTCCTTTGTCTGCCTGCACATCGTACACTTCAGGTAATGTCAGTCATCCATTCCTTCTCTGTTGTAAATGTACGGAGGCATCAATCAGGTGACTATATTCTGAACTGTTCATGACAAGCGAATCGTCATCGAATTCTCAAATTAATAAGTAAGGTAAATACCATGCGTGATTCTTACCTATGCGAAATCTCTCTGTAAATCCTTGTACAGGAGAGGATCAACAGAAACAACGGCAAATATGACTTTCAATGACACAGAGTCTGCAGATGAAGTGCAAAGAGTTTTTGATGAGTCAGCCGAAAATGAGACTTTGACGCCGTTAAATCTCACAGAAAATTCTTTGACTGTCATAAGTACCCTTCCTACAACGTCTGCCCCAACAACAACAGCAGCCCCAACTACAACTACTGCTCCAACAACTACAGCATCCATAACAACAACTACCGCCCAAACAACTACAGCAGCACCAACTACAACTACTACCCTGACAACTACAGCACCCCAAAGAACAACTACCGCCCTAACAACAACAGCTGCCCAAACTACAACTACTTCCCCAACAACAACTACCGCCCCAACTACAACAGCAGCCCAAACAACAACAGCAACCCCAACAACAACTACTGGCCCAACAAGTACACCAGCCCAGACCACAACGACTGCCCCAACAACAACTACCGTCCAAACAACTACAGCAACCCCAACGACTACTGCCCCAACTACTACACAAGCCCCAACCACAACTACTTCCCCAACAACAACGACCGCCCCAACTACAACAGCAGCCCAATTAACAACAGGAACCAAAACAACATCTACTGGCCCAACAACTACAGCAGCCCCAACAACAACTACAGTCCAAACAACTACAGCAACCCCAAAGACTACTCCCCCAACAACTACGCAAGCCCCCCCCCCAACTACTGCCCCAACAAAACCAGCTGCCCAAACTACAACTACTCTACCAACAACAACGACCGCCCCCCCAACAGAAGCCCCAACTACAACAGCAGCCCCAACAACAACAGTGGCCCCAACTGCAACTACTGCCCCAACAACTACAGCATCCCAAACAACAACTACCGCCCCAACAACTACAGCAGCACCAACTACAACTTCTTCTCCAACAACTACAGCAAACCCCACTACAACTTCTTCCCCAACAACTACCGCTGCCCCAAATACAACTTCTTCCCCAACAACAACCGCTGCCCAGACTACAACTTCTGCCCCAACAACAACAACAGCGGCCCCAACTACAACTCCTGTTCCAACAACTACAGCATCCGTAACAACAACTACCGCCCCAACAACTAGAGCAACCCCATCGACTACTGCCCCAACAACTACAGCAGCACCAACTACAACTTCTTCTGCAACAACTACTGCTGCCCCAACTACAACTTCTGCCCCAACAACAACAGCAGCCCCAACAACAACAGCGGTCCCAACTACAACTACTTCCCCAACAACTACAGCACCCCAAACAACAACTACCACCCTAACAACAACAGCTGCCCAAACTACTACTACTTCCCCAACAACTTCCTCCCCAACAACAACAGAAGCCCCAACTACAACAGCAACCCCAACATTAACTACTGGCCCAACAACTACACCAGCCCCAACCACAACTACCAACCCAACAACAACTATCGTCCAAACAACTAGAGCAACCCCATCGACTACTGCCCCAACAACTACAGCAGCACCAACTACAACTTCTTCTCCAACAACTACAGCAAACCCAACTACAACTTCTGCCCCAACAACTACTGCTGCCCGAACTACAACTTCTGCCCCAACAACAACAGCAGCCCCAACAACAACTGCGGTCCCAACTACAACTACTGCCCCAACAACTACAGCACCCCAAACAACAACTACCACCCTAACAACAACAGCTGCCCAAACTACAACTACTTCCCCAACAACTTCCTCCCCAACAACAACAGAAGCCCCAACTACAACGGCAGCCCCAACAACAACAGCGGCCCCAACTACAACTACTGCCCCAAAAACTACATTACCCCAAACAACAACTACCGCCCTAACAACAACAGCTGCCCAAACTACAACTACTCTCCCAACAACAACAACCGCCCCAACTACAACAGCAGCCCAAACAACAACAGCAACCCCAACAACAACTACTGGCCCAACAAGTACACCAGCCCTAACCACAACTACTAACCCAACAACAACTACCGTCCAAACAACTAGAGCAACCCCATCGACTACTGCCGCAACAACTACAGCAGCACCAACTACAACTTCTTCTCCAACAACTACGGCAAACCCAACTACAACTTTTGCCCCAACAACTACTGCTGCCCCAACTACAACTACTGCCCCAACAACTTCAGCACCCCAAACAACAACTACCACAATAACAACAACAGCTGCCAAAACTACAACTACTTCCCCAACAACTTCCTCCCCAACAACAACAGAATCCCCAACTACAACAGCAGCCCCAACAACAACAGCGGCCCCAACTACAACTACTGCCCCAACAACTACAGCACCCCAAACAACAACTTCCGCCCAAACAACAACAGCTACCAAAACTACAAGTACCCTCCCAACAACAACTAGCGCCCCAACTACAACAGCAGCCCAAACAACAACAGCAACCCCAACAACAACTACTAACCCAACAACAACTACCGTCCAAACAACTAGAGCAACCCAATCGACTACTGCCCCAACAAAAACAGCAGCAGCAACTACAACTACTTCTCCAACAACTACGGCAAACCCAACTACAACTTCTGCACCAACAACTACTGCTGCCCCAACAACAACTTCTGCCCCAACAACAGCAGCAGCCGCAGCAACAACAGCGGCCCCAACTGCAACTACTGCCCCAACAACTACAGCATCCCAAACAACAACTACCGCCCCAACAACTACAGCAGCACCAACTACAACTTCTTCTCCAACAACTACGGCAAACCCCACTACAACTTCTTCCCCAACAAATACCGCTGCCCCAACTACAACTTCTGCCCCAACAACAACAGCGGCCCCAACTTCAACTACTGTTCCAACAACAACAGAATCCAAAACAACAACTACAGCCCCAACAACTACAGCAGCACCAACAACAACTTCTTCTCCAACAACTACGGATAACCCCACTACAACTTCTGCCCCAACAACTACTGCTGCCCCAACTACAGCTTTTGCCCCAACAACAACAGCGGTCCCAACTACAACTACTGCCCCAACAACTACAGCACCCCAAACAACAACTACCGCCCTAACAACAACAGCTGCCCAAACTACAACTACCCTCCCAACAACAACGACCGCCCCAACAACAGAAGCCCCAACTACAACTCCTGTTCCAAAAACTACAGCATCCGTAACAACAACTACCGCCCCAACAACTACAGCAGCACCAACAACAACTTCTTCTCCAACAACTAAGGCAAACCCCACTACAACTTCTGCCCCAACAACTACAGCTGCCCCAACTTCAACTACTTCCCAGACAAGAACTACCGCCCCAACAACAACAGAAGCCCCAACTACAACAGCAGCACCATCAACAACAGCGGCCTCAACTACAACTACTGCCCCAACAACTACAGCATCCCAAACAACAACGACCGCCCCAACAACTACAGCAGCACCAACAACAACTTCTTCTCCAACAACTACGGCAAACCCCACTACAACTTCTGCCCCAACAACTACAGCTGCCCCAACTTCAACTACTTCCCGGACAAGAACTACCGCCCCAACAACAACAGAAGCCCCAACTACAACAGCAGCTCCAACAACAACAGCGGCCTCAACTACAACTACTGCCCCAACAACTACAGCATCCCAAACAACAACTACCGCCCCAACAACTACAGCAGCACGAACTACAACTTCTTCTCTAACAACTAAGGCAAACCCAACTACAACTTCTGCCCCAACAACTACCGCTTCCCCAACCACAACTTCTGCCCAAACTACAACAGAAGCCCCAACTACAACAGCAACCCCAACAACAACAGCGGCCCGAACTACAACAACTGCTGCAACAACTACAGCATCCGAAACAACAACTACCGCCCCAACAACTACAGCAGCACCAACTACAACTTCTTCTCCAACAACTACGGCAAACCCAGCTACAACTTCTGCCCCCACAAATACCGCTGCCCCAACTACAACTTCTGCCCCAACAACAACAGCAGCGCCAACAACAACAGCGGCCCCAACTTCAACTACTGTTCCAACAACTACAGCATCCGAAATAACAACTATTGCCGCAACAACTACAGCAGCACCAACAACAACTTCTTCTCCAACAACTACGGCAAACCCTACTACAACTTCTGCCCCAACAACTACAGCTGCCCCAACTTCAACTACTTCCCAGACAAGAACTACCGCCCCAACAACAACAGAAGCCCCAACTACAACAGCAGCTCCAACAACAACTGCGGTCCCAACTACAACTACTGCCCCAAAAACTACAGCACCCCAAACAACAACTACCACCCTAACAACAACAGCTGCCCAAACTACAACTACTCTCCCAACAACTTCCTCCCCAACAACAACAGAAGCCCCAACTACAACGGCAGCCCCAACAACAACAGCGGCCCCAACTACAACTACTGCCCCAACAACTACAGCACCCCAAACAACAACTTCCGCCCTAACAACAACAGCGGCCCAAACTACAACTACCCTCCCAAAAACAACTACCGCCCCAAATACAACAGCAGCCCAAACAACAACAGCAACCCCAACAACAACTACTGGCCCAACAAGTACACCAGCCCCAACAACAACTACCGTCCAAACAACTAGAGCAACCCCATCGACTACTGCCGCAACAACTACAGCAGCACCAACTACAACTTCTTCTCCAACAACTACGGCAAACCCAACTACAACTTCTGCCCCAACAACTACTGCTTCCCCAACTACAACTTTTGCCCCAACAACAACAGCGGTCTCAACTACAACTACTGCCCCAACAACTACAGCACCCCAAACAACAACTACCGCCCTAACAACAACAGCTGCCCAAACTACAACTACCCTCCCAACAACAACGACCGCCTCAACAACAGAAGCCCCAACTACAACAGCGGCCCCAACTACAACTCCTGTTCCAACAACTACAGCATCCGAAACAACAACTACCGCCCCAACAACTACAGCAGCACCAACAACAACTTCTTCTCCAACAACTACGGCAAACCCCACTACAACTTCTGCCCCAACAACTACAGCTGCCCCAACTTCAACTACTTCCCAGACAAGAACTACCGCCCCAACAACAACACAAGCCCCAAGTACAACAGCAGCTCCAACAACAACAGCGACCTCAACAACAACTACTGCCCCAACAACTACAGCATCCCAAACAACAACTACCGCCCCAGCAACTTCCTCCCCAACAACAACAGAAGCCCCAACTACAACGGCAGCCCCAACAACAACAGCGGCCCCAACTACAACTACTGCCCCAACAACTACAGCACCCCAAACAACAACTACAGCCCTAACAACAACAGCTGCCCAAACTACAACTACCCTCCCAACAACAACTACCGCCCCAACTACAACAGCAGCCCAAACAACAACAGCAACCCCAACAACAACTACTGGCCCAACAAGTACACCAGCCTCAACCACAACTACTAACCCAACAACAACTACCGTCCAAACAACAAGAGCAACCCCATCGACTACTGCCGCAACAACTACAGCAGCACCAACTACAACTTCTTCTCCAACAACTACGGCAAACCCAACTACAACTTCTGCCCCAACAACTACTGCTGCCCCAACTACAACTTTTGCCCCAACAACAACAGCGGTCCCAACTACAACTACTGCCCCAACAACTAAAGCACCCCAAACAACAACTACCGCCCTAACAACAACAGCTGCCCAAACTACAACTACCCTCCCAACAACAACGACCGCCCCAACAACAAAAGCCCCAACTACAACAGCGGCCCCAACTACAACTCCTGTTCCAACAACTACAGCATCCGAAACAACAACTTCCGCCCCAACAACTACAGCAGCACCAACAACAACTTCTTCTCCAACAACTACGGCAAACCTCACTACAACTTCTGCCCCAACAACTACAGCTGCCCCAACTTCAACTACTTCCCAGACAAGAACTACCGCACCAACAACAACAGAAGCCCCAACTACAACAGCAACCCCAACAACAGCAGCGGCCCAAACTACAACTACTGCTCCAACAACTACAGCATCCGAAACAACAACTACCGCCCCAACAACAACAGCGGCCCCAACTACAACTACTGCTCCAACAACTCCAGCAAACCCCACTACAACTTCTGCCCCAACAACTACAGCTGCCCCAACTTCAAATACTTCCCCAACAAGAACCACCGCCCCAATTACAACAGAAGCCCCAACTACAACAGCAGCTCCAACAACAACAGCGGCCTCAACTACAACTATTGCCCCAACAACTACAGCATCCCAAACAACAACTACCGCCCCAACAACTACAGCAGCACCAACTACAACTTCTTTTCCAACAACTACGGCAAACCCAGCTACAACTTCTGCCCCAACAAATACCGCTGCCCCAACTACAACTTCTGCCCCAACAACAACAGCAGCGCCAACAACAACAGCGGCCCCAACTTCAACTACTGTTCCAACAACTACAGCATCCGAAATAACAACTACCGCCGCAACGACTACAGCAGCACCAACAACAACTTCTTCTCCAACAACTACGGCAAACCCCACTATAACTTCTGCCCCAACAACAACAGCCGCCCAAACAACAACTACCACCCTAACAACAACAGCTGCCCAAACTACAACTACTTCCCCAACAACTTCCTCCCCAACAACAACAGAAGCCCCAACTACAACGGCAGCCCCAACAACAACAGCGGCCCCAACTACAACTACTGCCCCAACAACTACAGCACCCCAAACAACAACTACCGCCCTAACAACAACAGCTGCCCAAACTACAACTACCCTCCCAACAACAACTACCGCCCCAACTACAACAGCAGCCCAAACAACAACAGCAACCCCAACAAGAACTACTGGCCCAACAAGTACACCAGCCCCAACCACAACTACTAACCCAACAACAACTACCGTCCAAACAACAAGAGCAACCCCATCGACTACTGCAGCAACAACTACAGCAGCACCAACTACAACTTCTTCTCCAACAACTACGGAAAACCCAACTACAACT
Organism: Gymnothorax reevesii; assembly: GCA_029721435.1. NCBI lineage: Eukaryota > Metazoa > Chordata > Actinopteri > Anguilliformes > Muraenidae > Gymnothorax > Gymnothorax reevesii. The sequence goes on along the minus strand of CM056574.1, from coordinate 20,334,459 downwards.
TCTGCCCCAACAACTACAGCACCCCAAACAACAACTACCGCCCTAACAACAACAGCTGCCCAAACTACAACTACCCTCCCAACAACAACTACCGCCCCAACTACAACAGCAGCCCAAACAACAACAGCAACCCCAACAAGAACTACTGGCCCAACAAGTACACCAGCCCCAACCACAACTACTAACCCAACAACAACTACCGTCCAAACACCAAGAGCACCCCCATCGACTACTGCAGCACCACCTACAGCAGCACCAACTACAACTTCTTCTCCAACAACTACGGCAAACCCAACTACAACTTCTGCCCCAACAACTACTGCTGCCCCAACTACAACTTTTGCCCCAACAACAACAGCGGTCCCAACTACAACTACTGCCCCAACAACTACAGCACCCCAAACAACAACTACCGCCCAAACAACAACAGCTGCCCAAACTACAACTACCCTCCCAACAACAACGACCGCCCCAACAACAGAAGCCCCAACTACAACAGCGGCCCCAACTACAACTCCTGTTCCAACAACTACAGCAAACCCAACTACAACTTCTGCCCCAACAACTACTGCTGCCCCAACTACAACTTTTGCCCCAACAACAACAGCGGCCCCAACTACAACTACTGCTCCAACAACTACAGCAAACCCCACTACAACTTATGCTCCAACAACTTCAGCTGCCCCAACTTCAACTACTTCCCCAACAAGAACTACCGCCTCAATTACAACAGAAGCCCCAACTACAACAGCAGCTCCAACAACAACAGTGGCCTCAACTACAACTATGGCCCCAACAACTACAGCATCCCAAACAACAACTACCGCCCCAACAACTACAGCGGCCCCAACTACAACTACTGCTCCAACAACTACAGCATCCGAAACAACAACTACCGCCCCAACAACAACAGCGGCCCCAACTACAACTACTGCTCCAACAACTACAGCAAACCCCACTACAACTTCTGCTCCAACAACTACAGCTGCCCCAACTTCAACTACTTCCCCAACAAGAACTACCGCCCCAATTACAACAGAAGCCCCAACTACAACAGCAGCTCCAACAACAACAGCGGCCTCAACTACAACTATTGCCCCAACAACTGCAGCATCCCAAACAACAACTACCGCCCTAACAACAACAGCTGCCCAAACTACAACTACCCTCCCAACAACAACGACCGCCCCAACAACAGAAGCCCCAACTACAACAGCGGCCCCAACTACAACTCCTGTTCCAACAACTACGGCAAACCCAACTACAACTTCTGCCCCAACAACTACTGCTGCCCCAACTACAACTTTTGCCCCAACAACAACAGCGGCCCCAACTACAACTACTGCTCCAACAACTACAGCAAACCCCACTACAACTTCTTCTCCAACAACTACGGCAAACCCAACTACAACTTCTGCCCCAACAACTACTGCTGCCCGAACTACAACTTCTGCCCCAACAACAACAGCAGCCCCAAAAACAACAGCGGTCCCAACTACAACTACTGCCCCAACAACTACAGCATCCCAGACAACAACTACCGCCCCAACAACTACAGCAGCACCAACTACAACTTCTTCTCTAACAACTACGGCAAACCCAACTACAACTTCTGCCCCAAATACAACAGAAGCCCCAACTACAACAGCAACCCCAACAACAACAGCGGCCCCAACTACAACTACTGCTCCAAGAACTACAGCATCCAAAACAACAACTACCGCCCCAACAACTACAGCAGCACCAACAACAACTTCTTCTCCAACAACTACGGCAAACCCCACTACAACTTCTGCCCCAACACCTTCAGCTGCCCCAACTTCAACTACTTCCCCATCAAGAACTACCGCCTCAATTACAACAGAAGCCCCAACTACAACAGCAGCTCCAACAACAACAGTGGCCTCAACTACAACTATTGCCCCAACAACTACAGCATCCCAAACAACAACTACCGCCCCAACAACTACAGCAGCACCAACTACAACTTCTTCTCCAACAACTACGGCAAACCCAGCTACAACTTCTGCCCCAACAAATAACGCTGCCCCAACTACAACTTCTGCCCCAACAACAACAGCAGCGCCAACAACAACAGCGGCCCCAACTTCAACTACTGTTCCAACAACTACAGCATCCGAAATAACAACTACCGCCCAAACAACTACAGCAGCACCAACAACAACTTCTTCTCCAACAACTACAGCAAACCCCACTACAACTTCTGCACCAACAACTACAGCTGCCCCAACTTCAACTACTTCCCCAATAACAACTACCGCCCCAACAACAACAGAAGCCCCAACTACAACAGCAGCTCCAACAACAACAGCGGCCTCAACTACAACTATTGCCCCAACAACTACAGCATCCCAAACAACAATTACCACCCTAACAACAACAGCTGCCCAAACTAATTCTACTTCTCCAACAACAACTACTGCCCAAACTACAAGAGCAACCCCAACAACAACTACTGGCCCAACTAGTACACCAGCCCCAACCACAACTACTGCCCCAACAACAAAAGCTGCCCCAACAACAACAGATGCCCAAACTACAACTACTGCCCCAACAACTACTGCTGCCCCAACTACAACTTCTGCCCCAACAACAACAGCAGCCCAAACAACAACAGCGGCCCCAACTACATCTACTCCCCATACAACAACTACCACCCCAACAACAACTACAGAAACCCCAACGACTACTGCCCCAACAACTACACAAGCCCCAACCACAACTACTGCCACAAAAACAACAGCTGCCCCAACTACAACTACTTCCCCAAAAACAACTACCACCCCAACAACAGAAGCCCCAACAATAACAGCAGCCCCAACAACAACAGCGGCCCCAACTACAACTACTGTTCCAACAACTACAGCATCCAAAACAACAATGACCCCCCGAACAACTACAGCAGCACCAACTACAACTTCTTCTCCAACACCTACAGCAAACTCCACTACAACTTCTGCCCCAACAACTACAGCTGCCCCAACTTCAATTACTTCCCCAACAACAACAGCGGCCCCAACTGCAACTACTGCCCCAACAACTACAGCATCCCAAACAACAACTACCGCCCCAACAGCTACAGCAGCACCAGCTACAACTTCTTCTCCAACAACTACGGCAAACCCAACTACAACTTCTACCCCAACAACTACAGTTGCCCCAACTTCAACTTCTTCCCCAACAACTACCGCCCCAACAACAACAGAAGCCCAAACTACAACAGCAGCCCCAACAACAACAGCGGCCCCAACTACAACTACTGCCCAAACAACAACTACCCCCCTAACAACAACAACAGCCCAAACTACAACTACTTCCCCAACAACCACGACCGCCCAAACTACAACAGCAGCCCAAACAACAACAGCAACCCCAACATCAACGACTGGCCAAACAAGTACACTAGCCCCATCCACAACTACTGCCCCAACAACAACTACCGTCCAAACAACTACAGCAACCCCATCGACTACTGCCCCAACAACTACACCAGCCCCAATCACAACTACTGCCACAAAAACAACAGCTGCCCCAACTACAACTACCTCCCCAACAACAACTACTGCCCCAACTACAACAGCGGGCCAAAGTACAACTACCCCAACAACCACAATGGCCCCAACAACAACAACTGTCCCAACAACAACAAGGGAGCCAACTACAACTACTACCCAAACAACAACAGCGGCCCCAAAAACAACTACAGCCCCAACTACAACTACTGTCCCAACAACAACAGCGGCCCCAACTACAACTACTGTCCCAACGACAACAGGAGCCCCAACTACAACTATTGCCCTGACAACAACAGTGGCCCCAACAACAACTACAGCCCGAATCACAACTACTGTCCCAACAACAACAGCAGCCCCAACTACAACTACTGTCCCACCTACAACAGGAGCCCCAACTACAACTGTTGCCCTAACAACTACAGCAGCTCCAACTACAACTACTGCTTCAACAACGACAGCAGCCCCAAAAACAGAAGCCCCAACTACAACAGCAACCCCAACAACAACAGCAGCCCCAACTACAACTTCTGCCCCAACAACTACAGCTACCCCAACTTCAACTACTTCCCCAACAACAACTACCATCCAAACAACAACAGAAGCCCCAACTACAACAGCAGCTCCAACAACAACAGCGGCCTCAACTACCACTATTGCCCCAACAACTACAGCATCCCAAACAACAACTACCACATTAACAACAACAGCTGCCCAAACTAATTCTACTTCCCCAACAACAACTACTGCCCAAACTACAACAGCAACCCCAACAACAACTACTGGCCCAACAAGTACACCAGCCCCAACCACAACTACTGTCCCAACAACAACAGATGCCCAAACTACAACTACTGCCCCAACAACTACTGCTGCACCAACTACAACTTCTGCCCCAACAACAACAGCAGCCCAAACAACAACAGCGGCCTTAACTACAACTACTCCCCCAACAAGAACTACCACCCCAACAACAACTACAGCAGCCCCAACAACTACACAAGCCCCAACCACAACTACTGCCACAAAAACAACAGCTGCCCCAACTTCAACTACTTCTCCAAAAACAACTACCGCCCCAACAACAGGAGCCCCAACAACAAAAGCAGCCCCAACAACAACAGCGGCCCCAACTACAACTACTGTTCCAACAACTTCAGCATCCAAAACAACAACGACCGCCCCAACAACTACAGCAGCACCAACTACAACTTCCTCTCCAACAACTACGGCAAACCCAACTACAACTTCTGCCCCAACAAATACTGCTGCCCCAACTACAACTTCTGCCCCAACAACAACAGCAGCCCCAAAAAAAACAGCGGTCCCAACTACAACTACTGCCCCAACAACTACAGCACCCCAAACAACTACTACCACCCTAACAACAACAGCTGCCCAAACTACAACTACTTCCCCAACAACTTCCTCCCCAACAACGACAGAAGCCCCAACTACAACAGCAGCCCCAACAACAACAGCGGCCCCAACTACAACTACTGCCCCAACAACTACAGCACCCCAAACAACAACTACCGCCCTAACAACAACAGCTGCCCAAACTACAACTACCCTCCCAAAAACAACTACCGCCCCAACTACAACAGCAGCCCAAACAACAAAAGCAACCCCAACAACAACTACTGGCCCAACAAGTACACCAGCCCCAACCACAACTATTAACCCAACAACAACTACCGTCCAAACAACTAGAGCAACCCCATCGACTACTGCCGCAACAACTACAGCAGCACCAACTACAACTTCTTATCCAACAACTACGGCAAACCCAACTACAACTTCTGCCCCAACAACTACTGCTGCCCCAACTACAACTTCTGCCCCAACAACAACAGCAGCCCCAACAACAACAGCGGTGCCAACTACAACTACTGCCCCAACAACTACAGCACCCCAAACAACAACTACCACCCTAACAACAACAGCTGCCCAAACTACAACTACTTCGCCAACAACTTCTTCCCCAACAACAACAGAAGCCCCAACTACAACGGCAGCCCCAACAACAACAGCGGCCCCAACTACAACAACTGCCCCAACAACTACAGCACCCCAAACAACAACTACCGCCCTAACAACAACAGCTGCCCAAACTACAACTACCCTCCCAACAACAACTACCGCCCCAACTACAACAGCAGCCCAAACAACAACAGCAACCCCAACAACAACGACTGGCCCAACAAGTACACCAGCCCCAACCACAACTACTAACCCAACAACAACTACCGTCCAAACAACTAGAGAAACCCCATCGACTACTGCCGCAACAACTACAGCAGCACCAACTACAACTTCTTCTCCAACAACTACGGCAAACCCAACTACAACTTCTGCCCCAACAACTACTGCTTCCCCAACTACAACTTCTGCCCCAACAACAACAGCGGTCCCAACTACAACTACTGCCCCAACAACTACAGCACCCCAAACAACAACTACCTCCCTAACAACAACAGCTGCCCAAACTACAACTACCCTCCCAACAACAACGACCGCCCCAACAACAGAAGCCCCAACTACCACAGCAACCCCAACAACAACAGCGGCCCAAACTACAACTACTGCTCCAACAAATACAGCATCCGAAACAAAAACTACTGCACCAACAACTACATCAGCACCAACAACAACTTCTTCTGCAACAACTACGGCAAACCCCACAACAACTTCTGCCCCAACAACGATCGCTTCCCCAACTACAACTTCTGCCCCAACAACAACAGAAGCCCCAACTACAACAGCAACCCCAACAACAACAGCGGCCCCAACTGCAACTACTGCCCGAACAACTACAGCATCTCAAACAACAACTACCGCCCCAACAACTACAGCAGCACCAACTACAACTTCTTCTCGAACAACTATGGCAAACCCAACTACAACTTCTGCCCCAACAACTACTGCTGCCCCAACTACAACTTCTGCCCCAACAACAACGGCAGCCCCAACAACAACAGCGGCCCCAACTACAACTACTGCTGCAACTACAACTACTTCCCCAACAACAACTACCGCCCCAACAACAACAGAAGTCCCAACCACAACAGCAGGACCAACAAAAACAGTGGCCCCAAAAACAACTTCTACCCCAACAACAACAGCAACTCCAACAATAACTACCGCCCCAACATTAACAGAAGCCCCAACAACATCAGCGGCCTCGACTACAACTACTGCCCCAACAACTACACCAGCCCTGACCACAACTACTGCCCCAAAAACAACAGCAGCCCAAACTACAACTACTGCACCAACAAAAACTACCACCCCAACAACAACTACAGCAGCCCCAACGACTACTGCCCCAACAACTACACCAGCCCCAACCACAACTACTACCCCAAAAACAACAACTGCCCCAACTACAACCACTTCCCCAACAACAACTACCGCCCCAACTACAACAGCAGCCCCAACAACAACAGCAACCCCAACAACAACGACTGGCCCAACAACTACACCTGCCCCAACCACAACTACTGCCCCAACAACAACAGCAGCCCAAACTACAACTACTGCCCCACCAACAACTACCACCCCAACACCAACTACAGCAACCACAACAACTAATGCCCCAACAACTACACCAGCCCCAACCACAACTACTGCCTCAAAAACAACAGCTGCCCCAACAACAACTACTTCCCCAACAACAACAGCTGCCCCAACAACAGAAGCCCCAACAACAACAGCGGCCCCAACTACAACTACTGCCCCAACAACTACAGCATCCCCAACAGCAACTACCGCCCCAACTACAACAGCAGCCCAAACAAGAACAGCGGCCCCAACTACAACTACTGCCCCAACAACTACAGCAACCCAAACAACATCTACCGCCCTAACAACAACAGCTGCCCAAACTACACCTACTTTCCCAACAACAACTACTGCCCCAACTACAATAGCAGCTCAAAAAACAACAGCAACCCCAACAAAAACTACTGGCCGAACAAGTACACCAGCGCCAACCACAACTACTGCCCCAACAACAACTATCGTCCAAACAACTACAGCAACCCCAAGGACTACTGCCACAACAACTACACAAGCCCCAACAACTACACAAGCCCAAACCACAACTACTGCCCCAACAACAACAGCTGCCCCAACTACAACTACTCTACCAACAACAACGACCGCCCCAACAACAGAAGCCCCAACTACAACAGTGGCCCCAACTACAACAACTGTTCCAACAACTACAGCATCCAAAACAACAACTATCGCCCCAAAAACTACAGCAGCACCAACTACAACTTCTTCTCCAACAACTTCGGCAAACCCCACTACAACTTCTGCCCCAACAACTACAGCTGCCCCAACTTCAACCACTTCCCCAACAACAACAAAAGCCCCAACTACAACAGCAGCTCCAACAACAACAGCGGCCTCAACTACCACTACTGCCCCAACAACAACAGCATCCCAAACAACAACTACCACCCTAACAACAACAGCGACCCTAACTACAACAACTACTCCAACAACCACAATGGCCCCAACTACAACAACTGTCCCAACAACAGGGGAGCCAACTACGACTACTGCCCTAACAACAACAGCGGCCCCAACCACAACAGTGGCCCAAACTACAACTACTGTCCCAACGACAAAAGTGGCCCCAGCTACAACTACTGCTTCAACAACAACAGCAGCTCCTACAACTACAACTGCCCCAACAACAACTTCAGTCCCAACTACAACAGTGGGCCAAACTACAACTACTGCTTCAACAACAACAGCAGCCCCAACAACAACTACAGCTCCAACTACAACTACAGTACCAACTACAACAGTGGGCAAAACTACAACTCCTGCTTCAACAACAACAGCAGCCCCAACAAGAACAACTGCCCCAACATCGACAGCGGCCCCAACTACAACTACTGCTTCGACAACAACAGCAGGCCGAACAACAACTACAGCCCCAACTACAACTACTGTCCAAACAACAACAATGACCCTGATGACAAATTCTGCTTCGACAACAACAGCAGTCCCAACAACAACTACAGCCCCAACTACAACTAGTGTACCAACAACAGCGGCTCTACCTAGAACCACTGCCCCTACAAGCACAGCGACCCCAACTACAACTACTGCTTCGACAACAACAGCAGGCCCAACAACAACTACAGCCCCGACTACAACTACTGCCCCAACGACAACAGTGGCCCCAACTACAACTACTGCTTCAACAACAACAACTGCCCCAACAACAACAGGGGCTCCAAATACAACAATTGTAATAACAACAACAGCGGCCCCAACTACAAATACTGCTTCAACAACAACAGCAGCCCCAACAACAACAGCCTCAATTACAACTACCGTCCCAACGACAACAGGGGCCCCAACTACAACTACTGTCCCAACAACAACAGCGACCCTAACTAAAACAACTACCCCAACAACCACAATGGCCCCAACTACAACAATTGCCCCAACAACAACAGGGGAGCCAACTACAACTACTGCCCTAGCAACAACAGCAGCCCCAAGAACAACTACGGCCCCAACTACAACAACTGTCCCAACCACAAAAGCGGCCCCAACTACAACAACTGTCCCAACAACATCAGGGGAGCCAACTCCAACTACTGTCCTAACAACATCAGCAGCCCCAACAACAACTACAGCCCCAACTACAACTACTGTCCCAACAACAACAGCGGCCCCAACTACAACTACTGTCCCAACAACAACAGGGGCCCGAACTACAACTACTGCTTCACCAACAGCAGCAGCCCAAACTACAACTTCTGCCCCAGCAACTACACTGGCCCCAACTTCAACTACTGCCCCACCAGAAACGGCGGCCCCAGCGACAACTACTGTCCCAACAACAACTAGGGCCCCATCTACAACTACTGCCTTAACAACAACAGCGGTCCCAACTACATCTATTGCCCCAACAACCACAGTGGCAGTAACAGTACCATCCGTACCACCCCTACCACCAGCCACAGCTCCTGCCACTGCACCCTCTCCAGACCTCCCTTCAATTTCAGAGGTTGCCCTTGGTCTGAGGTTCAGGATAAATAGACCTTTTTCAGTTTTACTGCTTGTCCCCAGCTCATCTCAGTTCAGGGCACTGGCTTTAAATGTCACTACAGAGGTAATCCATCCTTCCTGACTTCTCTGTTTTTTTTTTAGCATTTTTCCCCTTGACCTTAAGTCAGAATATAGTTCTTATTACTGGATTGCATTTTTGACATTGATAAGTCATTTCAACTTCCTCTGTCAGTCTACTGTCATTTGAATATCACTGACAAAATGAACATTATACAAAGCCAAATTGACTGATAAATCAAAGTTTAAAGCTCAGACAGCACATTTTAAGAAATTCCATTCTTTAAAAAAGAGAAAGATGCATATTAAGTTCCCATTTGCATTCTTAATTTCACTCTAGGTGAATTAGTATCAATGAGCCCTCGTGGCCACGTTTCATACCAAACGGTAACAATTTCTACAAAACAGGAAAAAAGTGTTCACTTTTTGTCACAAATATAATTTCAATGAAGTCAGCATGAGCTGGTGACAACTGACTTGTAGAGGATACATTACCTGAAGACAATTACGCATCTGTGGTTCCTGCCTTTTGAGATGTGACTGATTTTTACCCATGGCATTCCACTCCCTCAAAAGAAAGAGTCCTAGATTGAAAACCCTTTGTTTTCAACACCGAGACTTTTTTTTCAAACCTTATGACCTCATTTTAAAATTGGTATTATTTTATCTTGACTAGCAAATCCTGCAATTTGAAAAGTCTGTGTAAAATGATGCTAAAATTGACTGCATTTGCAATTCCAATGGCATATACCGACTGAATTTTAGCCACATTGACATGAGATGAACATTCAACATTTACATCACTGAAAATTTTACTTCAATATCAAGTCTCTCATCGAAAGAAAAGGAATATTTCCATTTGAATAGAATGAAAGATAAATTAAATTAATTTATGAATAAAATTCATATATTATCCGCCTTCATTCCTACATTGTCTGCCTCAGATATTTAATAAAAAAACATGGCTATAATAAATATAAAATACTTTATTCACCCTGTTTGTTTAAGATTACAGATTCGAGCTATTGCTGTGTTGTACTAACCTGTATTCCGTTATGTGTTCTACTTCTTCGCAGTTGAATCGGGCTTACAGGAGGCGTTTCCGTTTCTACCGTCGGTGTAATGTAAGGCGTTTCAGGTAAGACAAAAAAGTCCTTGATCTGTTACAGCTGTCATCATGGTGAGCAGCAGTTCGCTGCAACAGTGACTGCTTTAAGATTAGATTGGGCAATCAGTGGTGTTGCTGCATTTCTATCCGAGTTATTTTGAGACTTATTGGAAGGTCTGTTCCCTGAATGAAGACTTTCTCTTTTCTTCCTCCTTACTATTTTCAACTGCCTCTCTCTACCCCTCTCTGACCACAACTCCATCTATTCTCCCGCTGTGGCTTCTTCATGTTTCCCCTCTGAACAGCCGCGGCCCTCCATTCTTCCTTCCTTTTTCTCGGATGGAAGCCATCGATGTGGAGACAGACCTGGTCTTCCAGAAAAACCTTGTGGTTCCCAGCATATTTGAAGTAAAAAAGTTCCTTGTTGAAGGCATTCACAATCATCAAATCTCCTTAAATGCAATTCCATCAACGGTTATTGCAAGTAAGTTTGTCATTTTTAATACAAGTTGCATCAAAATTCTTACCCCTGTTCTGTGCAGTATTTATATTTTAAATGGTTCTGGTGCATTTCAAAATGCGAATTGACATCACAATATTTCAGGCCAAGACTTATTTTTATTCTTTTGGCTCTGTATTCCTATACAATTTCTGATGTGTCACCACACAATTCATTTTTTCTTAAAGTGCAAATTCTAAACTTGTATTTATATTTATACATTTCAGGTACACAATGTAGGAATTTATTCATTCATAGTCCCCCTATTTTTGGACACTTTGGTTCTCATGACAATGTTTTTATTCTGATGAATCATTTGCTACTTCTAATCCCATATGTTGTACTCAATATGGATTGATGAGAGTCCAACTCACACTGTTGAGTTACATGATGATCACTCATGGGTAACGAGGTACACATTGTGACCCCAATGGTCACTCAAGAACTCAAATTGGACTACTCGGGTCCTGAGCAAAAATAAACCAAAATTTAGAGTGTTGCGTTTTCATTGCCATTGAGTATAGGTGGTTTGAAACGTTGCAAGAGTTTTTTGAAGCTCTCTCCGAGTCCTAATAGGAGTGAGTGAATTATCTTGATTTTGGTATCATTGGACTACTGTTTAGAGGAACACATGGTTTTTAACACCAGACACAACAGCCACCACAGTTGGATACTTTAGACAGCATGGAGTTACTTCACTCAATGAAGCCCTAAAAAGCAGGGCCGGATGCAACCTGCCTTGACTTGGGGTGCAGTGGGCCACAGTGGTAGTCCAATTTCTAGTTGTCGGTATACTGAGGCCTAACCCCAACCCATCCCTCCACACACTCATACAAACAAGCAAAAAAGAAAAAAACTATGCCATTTCTTTTTCAAAATGTTTAGTATTCATTAATACATTTACAACCCTCATTTCCGAAATAGTTGGGACAGTGTGTAAATTTCGAATAAAATCAAAACGCAATGACTTTCAAATCACACCAGCCAGTATTTTATTTACAATAGAACAGAGATAATATAGAACATGTTGAAACTGAGAAATTTAATACTTTTATCCGCAAAATGAGCTCATTTCAAATTTGATGGCTGCTACAGGTCTCAAAAAAGCTGGGACAGGGGCCTGTTTACCATGGTATGGCATCCCCTCTTCTTTTTTATCACAGAGTGGAGGCATCTGGGCATTGAGGAGACAAGTTTCTTGAGTTTAGTTTGTTCAATTATGCACCAAATGTTCTCAATCAGTGAAAGATCAGGACTGCAAGCAGGCCAGTTCAGCACACTGACTCTTCTAATATGAAGCCATGCTGTTGTAATAGCTGCAGTATCTAGTTTTGCATTGTCCTGCTAAAATATACAAGGCCTTCCCTAGAATAGATGTCGTCTGGAGGGGAGCATATGTTGCTCTAAAACCTTTATATACCTTTAAGCATTCATGGTGCTAGAGTCCCACGTCATATACTCTATCCCCATACCATCAGAGATGCTGGCTTTTGAACTGAATGCTGATAACAGGAGGGGTGGTCTTTCTCCTCTTTAGCCCGGAGGACACTACGCCCATGATTTCCAACAAGAATGTCACATTGGACTTGACTGACTAAAGGACACTTTGCCACTTTGTTACAGTCCATTTTGAATGAGCCTTGGCCCACAGAACTCAACAGCGTTTCTGGATTATGCTCAACAATGGCTTCCTTTTTGCATGATAGAGTTTTAGGTGGCATCTGTGGATGGCATGGCGGACTGTGTTCACAGACAGTGGTTTCTTGAAGCAGTGTTTCCCAAAGTTTTTTTCTCTCGCGGCACAGTTTACTATGAAAAAATCTCACAGCAAACCGCTATGATATTATAGCATTCCGCTTGTGCTATCTACCCTACAGCGGGACCAAGTGACGAGACAAACACTCATTTGTCACCCTTTGGGAAACACTTTCCCACCAGGTTTCAGGTTTTAATACAAACTTAAAATAACTCTACACAATCTTTCCAGTTCAGCCCCCACTTCTCCAGATACTCAGATATCACTCGAAACACTTCCTCACCTGTAGTTTCTCTGCCAAAATTCGATAAAAAAAGTAATTTTCTTCAGTTGTCTCCCCATCAACATATCTGACATTCGCCAGTAACTGTGAATGTACGCTGACATCAGTTGTTCCATCCACCTGCAGCACAAATTTCCCACTCCCTTTTATTTTCTCCATTACAATGTCCTATATCTGCCGACAGTTCTCCTATTCGTCTGCCAATTGTATTGTTTGAGAGAGGAACCTGCGATATTTCATGGCAGCAAAATGGCAGCATTTTGACCAAACATGGTCCCGACGATAGCTTTGCATGCTGGTAGAATAAGAGATTTGGCAATTGTATGAGATGTCTTTGATTTTGCTACTAGTTCTGCGACCAGATAGCTAGCTTTTAATGCTTTTTCTGACGCTAGCGGTTTTCATCATGAAACTAGCTTGTTTGTTCGTCTGGCTTCTCAACCATATTAAATATTCGCGGTCTTTTTTTTTTTATGCGAGAGAAGTGTGTGTGGTTGAAAGGTGTCTTTCTCATTTATTTGGCACCATAGCTTCGTTCGCCAGCTTTTAACAGGGTCTCCAGTGAATGTAAACCCATAAGTCACATATTCCTCACCGTAAATTCTGCTCACCGCTTTGATTTTCTTTTTCTGGCCAGCGCAGCAAGAGTGAGGTGGTTCAGGGTCTTAGTCAGACGGCCTTTTCAAGGTTTTGGTCAGGAATTTATCCATTTTCGTTGTTTCCTTCCAACTAGTCTACACTGAGGTTTTTATCAGTTTTCTTGGGGAAGGTTTAATTTTTCGCGTTAAACAATGTGTGATTGGCCAATCAAGATAAGGAACTGTACAGTAGAATACATGATGCGGAAATATCAAGAAGGAATTTTAAAAAGGCATTTTAATAATCTGAATTGAATGAATTGAGAATGACACGAATTGTTATTTTTATATCTTGTAAGTTCAGCTGTTTTATATTACTCCGCTATCAGGAAAAAATCAGTAAGTGGGTTTTCTCGCGGCACACCTAGGAAGCTCTTACGGCACACAGTTTGGGAAACACTTGAGGTATACCTATGCCCATTTAGTAATGTCAATGATAGTATCATGCTGGTGAGTGATGCAGTGGTATCTGAGGGCCCGAAGATCATGGGCATCTAGTCAAGGTCTTTGGTCTTGTCCCTTATGCACAGAGAATTGTCCAGTTTCTCTGAATCTTTTGATGATGTTTTGCACTGTAGATGATGAGACCTTCAAAGCCTTTGCAATTTGATGTTGAAGAACATTATTTTTAAAGTACTCCAAAAATTTTTTACGTAAGCCTTCACAGGTTGGAGAGCCTCTGGCCATCTTTACTTCTGAGAGACTCAGCCTCTCTAAGACATCCCTTTTATAGCCAATCATGTTACATGCCTGAAGCCAGTTAATGTAATTACTTGTGAAATGTCCTTTCAGCTTATTCTCTTATATATCAATTGCTTTTTCAGCCCTTTTTTGCCTCTGTCCCAACTTTTTCGAGACCTGTTGCAGCCAGAAAATTTGAAATGAGCTCATTTGGTGGATAAAAATGTAAAATGTCTCAGTTTCAACACTTGAAATGTAATCCATGTTCCATTGTAAATAACATATTGGCTATGTGATCTGAACGTCATTGCATTTTGATTATATTCACAATTTACACTTCTTCCCTACTATTTCGGAATTGGCTGTAAAAAGAAACTTTGCTTTTAAATTTGCAGGAATGTGTCATGTTTAACTTCGTTGCATTTAGTATTCAGGTTTGCTTTCAATCACTTGGAGATTATTTGTAACAGACATTTAAACCAGGGGTGCCCAAATTTTTGCACCCCACTGTACATTGTAATAGCACATCACAGCAGTAGATGAAAAAACAAAATAAAACAAAAAAAAAAAATTCGGAAAATTCTTATTTCTATGTCTCAAAAGACC
This sequence comes from Gymnothorax reevesii, assembly GCA_029721435.1. Lineage (NCBI taxonomy): Eukaryota > Metazoa > Chordata > Actinopteri > Anguilliformes > Muraenidae > Gymnothorax > Gymnothorax reevesii. The sequence continues at coordinate 20,319,256 of CM056574.1, read as the reverse complement.
TTGACGGAATTGATTACTAACTCCTTATCAGAGTGTTTTTTGATCCAAGAACAGATGGGGAGTGGAGGCAGGGGGTGGATTGGGGGGATCTGTAAAAAAAAGTTAATCCTAAATATCAGGAACATGATAATTCTCAAGGGCCTTTAGAGAAAACACGGAAACAGGAACTTGCCGTGAAAATCTCTAGGCTGCTATGGCATGTGCAGCATATGCATTCGTGATATTCCAGTAGTCCATATTAATATTCTAACCCTGTTATCAGTTTTAAAATCCCCCAAAATATATTTGTGTCCCCCTTTTGAAATCGTTCTGCTTAACGATTAACGATTAAGCTTAACAAAAAAGGGTCAATACTGCCATCTAGTGGCATTTTTTTTTCACATTACAAGTAATAATCTTCCCCCTTGTCATCGATTAATTTTCTTTTTTTTAAGGCGTGTTTGTGCACACCTGCACACCCCTCAGTGTAACAAGCAGAGTGTACGTGCATTGAGTGTGTGTGAGGCAAATACCGCATCAGTGTGATGATGAAGAAATCATTCTCTCCCAGTTCATGGTGGTTTCTTTTAACTGTCTCTCAGCTATGAAATAAGATTGCGTAATTGAATTGCCGCACAATTGAGACTATGATTTGTTTTCACTTGTATTATGAAAGGAAATATGCTTATCAAAATTTGGTTTTTCAACATGGCCATAAGGTCTGAGTTAATGTCTTGGCTGCCGGGTAAATCAATGATTTTGACGCACCTTAACACAGCTGACTAAAATCTGGTACCTGTAAGAAGTTTTCTATCACCTCTTGAAAAAAATTGTTAATTTGATACCAATTTAGGAGTGTAAAACCACATCAAGAAAAATGTTTTTAGCCTGAATGGTGTGGTGATACAGTAGCCCTAATTGCACAAATTAAATGCATACATTTTTTATTTATTAATTTGCTGGTACATCCAACCTTGTGAGTCAGTTACACCAGATGATGATGATGATAATAATAATAATAATAATAATACAAACTATTGTTGATGCAGTTAATTGTATGGGAAAAATTATGTGGATGAAGCACAATACGTCTATGAAAGTATAAATTTCACAAATGCAGGTTTTTCAATTTTTTCCAGTAATGTAATGCTTTTGACGTTTGATTATTGTGCTCCAATCACTCAGTGTTCTGTTATTTTTTTTCTTTCAACAGCATTAGACAATACTACCACTGAGATAACAACAACTCCCAGCACCACCACCGCCAGCAGTGCCGCAGGAACAAACAAACCCCACCACCTCATCACTTTTCTGTTTCCTCTTTTTCTCATCATTTATTTTTTATCATCAGATATGAATCTGTGTAAAATTTTTAGCAGGTAAAGACTGAGCTTCCTGATTTGAACATTCAGATTTGAGGATGTTTGAAACTTGAAACATTCTATGACAAAAGTCACTGGGTTCTATTTATGTTTATTTAATTCTCTCAATTTATTCTACTAGGTGTCTGTTACTTCATTTAGCTACCTCATTTAAAATTTTGCGCAATTTTGAGGTAAATGCCACGTGTACTTGTGCTATTATCTTTTTTTGATATCTGTTATAAAATATCTGGCTACAAAGTGTTTTTAAAAGAAAAAAATACATACATATACAATAATACATACATATTTTCCAATTATGACATCCAAGTAGTCCTGTTTGTTTTTTTCCATCCAAAAAAAGCACATATACATTTGAATCGGTGAATTTAATAGGGGCCCAACTCCACATTTTTAATGCATGGAATTGGGCCCTTACTGAATTCCTCAATTCAATTACAGTTGCTTTTCTTGAGTATTTCAGCCTTCTTTGCAAAATATTGTGCATTGTGATTTATTTAAATTAGCCATGGGCAATGAAAAGTATGCTTGAAAATACTGTTTTAAAAATTCTGTCTGTAATATTACTAAATCATATTGAAAATACTGTTTAAAAAATGCTGTCTGTAATATTACTAAATCATATATTTGCATTACATTCTTATCAGTGTGGATTTTTTTTTTTTTTTTTGACCCAAAGGGTGGCAGAAAGATATTCACTATGTTCCAGGTAATGGCACAAAATTAGTCACAGTGGAGTTATTACTTGTGGCCTCAGTGATCATATGACAACGGATTTCACAAGAAAGATATGTAGAACCAAATGTGTAAAATCAAATTATCCAGTGTTTGTAAGATCACTGAAATATTACAGCAAAGAAGAGTTTTCAGCAAGATTATCACAGGTTGACTGGTTTTCAGCAATTGACTGTGACCAGGTCGGTGTATCGTGGTCAAACTTTAACACTTTTTTCTTATGTTCTGGAGTCCGTGGGCTCTATGAAATCAGTAAGAGTCAATGTTAAAACTGAGGACTGGATTACTGATGAAATATAAAGTGGTATTGAATTCAGAAACAAACTTCAACTCTAGGATTTGAAAAGAACTAAAGACCCAACCTTACACGGTCAGTATAAAAAAAAAAATTATGTACAGCGAAAAATTGACTTTGCTAAGTAGGACTATTGTCAAGAGGAGCTTGATGAACATAAAAATGATCCAAAAAAGTTTGGGAAATCTCTGAAAGCTATTGATGTTAAAGTCAACGCAGTGTCTAGAGACACGGCAGTTTTTATTGGTACGGCAGTCGATTTCAAGGGATTAGGATAAGGGTTAGGGGTTAGGATTAGGGTTATGGTTAGGTTAGGGCAAGGGTTGAAATGGGAACTGCCGTACCTCTCTACATTGAAATGCATTGAAAGGCTGTCGTACCTGTAGCAACTGCCTTAAAGTCAAAGATACAATAGAATCTCTAATGTTTAAAGATTGGAGGGGAAGTTACTTTTGAGAAAATCAATGTGGTTGATGCTTTCAGGAATTTCTTCACTTCCATAGCAACAAACATATTCAATAAATTTCTGAAAGCTTGTGGTCAGCCTGGAAAAAAACCATGTCATGGCATACTACCAAAGTAAAGGCTTTAAAAAATATATTTTTGGTTTGTCTTCAGCAAATGAATAGACTGTGCAAAATTTATTGAGTAAATTAGATGGCAATAAATAAACAGGTTTAGATAATTTTAAAGGGCACAATTTTAAAGGGATGCATCAATACAGATAGCTCCTTGTGTCACCCACAGAATAAATCCGTCTATACTCCATGGCAATGTACCTGATGACCTAAAACTTGCCAGAGTTATTCCATTACATGAAAAGGGCAGCAAATCCAAGTGTGGAAATTACAGACCTGTATCTGTTCTGAGCATAATCTCTAAGGTTATGGAGAAGGTCGCCTATGAACAAAAATACAAATATGTTTGTCATCATAACATATTGTACAAGTTCCAATCAGGATTCAGAGAACAGTTTTCTTTTGACACTTATATACATAACTGATCTGATCAGGAAAGAAATTGATGAAGGTAAATATTGTGGTATGGTACTGCTGGATTTACAAAAGGCCTTTGATACGGTTAATCATCATGTACTTACGTACAAACTCTTTGCAATGGGATTTAATGAAGGAATTCTGAAGTGAATGTCATCCTACCTGAATGGCAGGAAATTAGTTGCAGATGTCAAGGGAACCACTTCTAAGCCATGAGACTTTGATTGTAGTGTACCTCAAGGTAGTATTTTAGGGCCTCTGCTGTTTTTGTTGGATGTTAATGATATGGAGTCAGCTGTAAATCGTGATCTAGTTTTACATGCAGATGATTCTGCTATGTTGGTCACAGGACATGACACTCATGTAATCGGATCTGAGTTGAGCAAAGTACTTGAAAATGTTAGTATACTGAACAAAAATATAAACGCAACAGTTTAGTCATTTCAATATTATGCATAATTATTTCTGAGGTTGAGTTAGTTGGGTTTATTTATGTGACCAAGGTTGTGTGCCACTGGTCTGTGTGCATTTCAGTCACCTTCTCCATATTGGTATGACTTGAAAAAAATTACAACAAAGGAAACCAGCAATGACAACTAAAACAAACAACTAAAACAAAAAAAGCTTTCTTTTGTTACAATTAACACAGTTTTATACTCAGAATAATCTTGACCTTAACACAAAAGTATCTTTGATCATTATAACAATCATATGCATAACAACCACTGCAATTTTCACAGTCAATTAGAAAAGTAAAATTACATTTTTCAAAATCATATAAAGAAATAAAATTACAAGCATGAAAGTGCATCTGGGATAACATTATCTTTTCCCCTGATGTGAGAAATATCCAAATCATACTCTTGCAAAAGCAAACTCAATCTTAGTAATCTTTGATTCTTCATTTTGATCTTATGCAATAATGTGAGGGGATTGTGATCACTGAAGACCTTGTTGGAAGTAGCTGACAGGTCAAATAGACTTCAAAATGCTGTAAAGCCAAAGCAAGTGCCAAACATTCCTTTTCAATTGATAAACATCAGAAAAACTATTCAACAATTTTTTTTGGAAATGTAACAAACAGGATGATCTACTCCTTCGGTGTCTTCTTGCAGTTAGACTGCACCTGCACCAATATCACTGGCATCAACAGCCAACTTGAACTCCTTTTTGAAATTAGGAGATAAGAGAATGGGTGCATTTTTGAGGCCCGGTCAAATGAATTTTGACATTTTTATCCCAAACAAATTTTGCATTTTTCTTAAGTAAATTTGTCAAAGGTTCAGAAATGATAGAGAAATTCTTACAGAATTTTCTGTAGTAGCCAGCCAACCCTAGAAATCTCATTAGTTGTCTTTTAGTTGTAGGCTGAGGAAATTCAGTGATAACTTTGACTTTTGCATCAACTGGTTTGACTTGACCCAGTCCAACAATATGACCTAAGTAAACAAATGTAGCTTTACAAAAATCGCTTTTAACAAGGTTGATCGTCAGCTTGGCATCACTCACTCTCTGAAAGAAGTTTCTGATGTAGGTGAGGTGCTCTTGGAAGTTGTCGCTGGTCATGATTATGTCATCGATATAGGCCTCACATCCTGGTAGTCCAGCAATCACTCTGTTTACCAGACGTTGGAAGGTGGCCGGAGAATTTTTTCCGGTGATCATCCACTCTCATCCACTCTTCATCTGCAGAAACATCAGGTGGACGCCACTTTCTCATAAACACACCATTTTTGTAGTAAAAACTGACAGGAACTTGAGTAGCCTATTGTTCACTTGCAGCCTGTGGTAGAAGATGTGCTAGATCACGAGTTTGTTGTTGCTCCTGAATAAGTTGTTTCCAAGACAGAATGTCTTTAGAATGACTTGACAAGGACAAGTCAGAAGATTTCCCAGACATCTCAGGACTGGAAGGTTCCTGATGAAAAGACTGCCTAATGAAGGTGTCAGCCAGGTTAAAATGGATTTTTGGACAAAAGAAGACTTATGAGTCAAAGCATAACCATCAGCTAGGGTGGAAACATCTTGCAAATGTGAGATGGGGCAGTGGCAAATGTGGCCGCGATTGAGCGACGCTAGTATTGTGGTAGTTGGGAGCAACCGTATATTCATGGGTGCGTGCATCACTGTGAACGTCATAAAGAAGCGACCAACTTTGGGAAGTAGAATGGCTGGGTGCTGACTTGCCTTGCGGTAAGAGCGTTGTTACATTGGGGCATTAAGAAGCTGAGGCTCTGCAAAATGGTGCGGCGTTTGGTAACGGCTCACGGGGGTTGTATGCTGTAGGAGCATCTCCAGACCGGTGTCCCGGTGGGCCTGTGTCACTGTTTTTAGGGGATTAATGTTTATTAATTGTAAACCAGCTCACCGTCAAAGATCCGTTTTTAAACTGTTGTATAAATAAAAGGTGCCTCTTAAGCAACCAGCTCCCGGTGTTTGTTCGGCTTTGTGGGGTGGGAAAAGTTAGCCAGTGCAGCATTACATTTTGGCGCTGCGAGCAGACGATCTTTTTTGGCGAGTGAGTGGTAGATTGATGGTGTGGATTGTATAGAACAGTGGCATAGGTCAAGATCTCGGCCATATTAGCGTGGGACACAGCTACTGGTTGCTTTCTACAGGCGGGGGCTGTGCTTTGGAATCCATCTTAACGCAATGCCTGATCCTGACTTGGAGCACGAGGTGCAAGAATTAAAGGAGAGGTTAGTCCATGAAAAGGCGAAGATGGACAAATTGCGTACTGAGAATGAACATTTAACTGCATGGTTGCGGGGGACAGTAAAACTGGATGCACCAGCTGAAGCTGCTGTCAGGATCCCCCCTCCTTCCTTGGAAATTGTGTATTTGCCAAAGGAGAAAAAATCTGTGATGTTTTCTGGTCAGGTTGGTTCTCTACCTTTCAATGATTGGGTTGATGAGCTGGAGAACTCTGTTTGCTATTACAGGTATAAGGGTAAAGAAAAATTTATGATTGTATTAATGATCATTTGGAAGGAGAAGCTCAGTAGGAAATAAAGCATTCCGAAGCTGAGATGAGGAAAGATCCTGATTTGATGTTGAGAGTGCTTGAGGAGGCCTATGGTCGTCCACCTTCTCTGGTAAAGGCCCAAAAACATTTCTTTGATAGGAAACAGAGGGAGGGGGAGGGGTTAAGAGAGTACTCTCATGCACTCCTATCCCTCGCTGCAGAAGTGAATCGTTGTAAGGGGGGTGAAAAATTGTGTCAGTAAAACATTAGTTTGCTTAGAATGTTATGTTGCATTGCGTAGAGAACTCAAGAAAGTGTTGAGGCAGGAGCCTAACATTAGCTTCAAGAAATTGTGCGGGGAGGCTATATTATTAGCTGATGATGATGCTAGGGTGAGAACTGCATATGCCTGTGAAACAGCTGCGGAGTGTTTGGCAGTGGATGCTTCTGCACAGTCAGACCCCATATTGCTGGAGTTGACGGAGCCTATGGGGAAGCAGAATGATAAAATGGAGGCACTTGCTAAAGAGGTGGCACAGCTCCAGGTTCAGGTGGGCGGGCGGCCGTGGACCATGAGGCAGGAACCTAGGTATAACTCAGTGGGTAGGCTTATCTGTTTCAGATGCCAAGCTGCAGGGCACATAGCAAGGATGTGCAGGGTCATGCTGAGGCACTCAGGTGGTACTGGTACTATTGGAGCTGGTGGTGCTGGTACAACTGTAGAGGGGGTGGTACAGGGGCCGCAGGGAACCTTTCCCCCACTGTAGTGGAGAGCCAAACTACAGATGGGGGACAAGCAGGCTCAGCAGAGATATTTGGTGTTCAAGAGGAGGTAGCAGAAGCATTGATTGGTCCGGTTCCGGTAATACAGGCTGTAGTGGGGGAAGTCCCATTAGCCTGTCTGTGGGATACTAGGTCTATTGTGTCAGTTATTACTGAAAGTTTTTTCCAACAATGCTTTTCAGATATGAATGATGCTGCCTTGAAGGAGTGTGGATGGTTAAGTTTGAAAGGGGCAGGGGGGACACTTTTGCTATATGTGGGATACTTAAGACTTGATGTTGAAATTGCAGGAGTCACGTACCCCCAGTGTGGGATCCTGGTTATGAAAGACTCTGCTGATGCTGGAACACGGGAAAAAAGAAAAATGGTGCCTGGTATAATTGGGATTAATATAATAAAGAAATGCAAAGATTGTTCATCATGTCCACCGGGTCTTGCATGTAGTCCACCATTACCAGTCATCATGGGGGGTTTTGCTAAGGTATTGGCTACCTCACCTGTGGTCGTACCTGCTGGGTCCATGTGCCTTGTGTCAGCCTCAGGGTTTCAGAGCAGGTAGGCAATGGGTCAGGCGGTGGTGGTGGAGGCATTGGGAGTAGATGAAGGGTGACTACCAGGAAATTTGTTAGTCTCCACAGCATATGTGTGGATGCAGGGGGGGGAATTGATGGTACCGGAGGTTAATGTTGCGTACATACATATGTGCTTGAATCCACGCATGCGTCTGGCAGGCATTGGTGTAGGAGAAGTGGTGGCCGGGGGTGTTAGCCCAGTGGCATTCCAGGAGGTAGGGCCATAGGAAATGGAAGTGTTTGTATGTAGGCAGGAGGCCATAGTGGGGCAGCCACCAGCTGGGGCATCTAAGTTCCCATTTGATTTCAACTGTCCACATCCGGATGAAGAGCAGCTAGCTCAGGTGAGGCAGTTGCTGGATGAGAATGCGGATGTATTTGCTTGTAGTGATGGTAAGTTAGACTGCACAGAGGTTATTCAGCATGAAATCCCGCTGTTAGAGAACACCCCAGTTAAGCATCGTTGTCATAGGCTCCCTCTAAGTCAGTATGAGGAGGTTAAAACGCATATAAGGCAGCTTTTGCAGCAAGGGGGTGATTTGGGAGAATTGCAGCCCGTACTCCTCGCCTTTGGTGATTGTGCGGAAGAAGGATGGGACACTCTGGATGTGCGTGGACAACTGCCAACTTAATGCAAAGACCTGGAAGGATGCTTACCCTCTGCCCCGAATCGAGGAGTCTCTGGATGCGCTGCGGGGGCGCAGTGATTCTCAACACTGGACCTAGCCAGCAAGTACAACCAGGTGGTAGTAGTTGAGGAGGACCGCCACAAGACTGCATTCTGTACACCGTTCGGGTTTTTTAAGTTCAATCGCCTGCCCTTTGGTTTGTGCAATGTGCCGGGGACCCTCCAGCGATTGATGGAGTGCATCTTTGGGGATGAGCATTTCCAGTCCCTGCACCATTACCTTGATGATGTGGTGGTGTTTTCCACATCCTTTAATCAGCACATCGTTCGTCTGCGTATGGCGCTGTCACGGTTTCGGGAGCATGGCTTGAAGGTGAAATGGAGCAAGTGTTCTCTTTTTCAGCGGGAGGTGTCGTACTTAGGCTATGTTATATCTGCCAAAGGGGTGGCAACAAACCCGGAGAGGATACGGGCAGCGGCTGAGTGGTGTCCAGGAAACTTTGCTGAGTTTGACTCTTTCTTGGGCTTTGCGGGGTACTACAGAAGGTTTGTGGAGAATTTTTCACAGATGGCAGCACCTCTTCATGCCCTCCCCGCCATGTGGCCTCGCAAGGGGCGCGGCACAAAGCCCAGTGGGATCCCTTTTCAGCAACTCTGGGGCCCGGAATGTGAGAGTGCTTTCCAGCCATTGAAGTGGAGGCTCACCTTTGCCCCTGTGCTGGCCTATGCAGATTTTACAAAACCTTTTTATTTGGATATTGTTGCCAGACATCAGGGCCTGGGGGCGTTGCTGTCACAGGACAGTGAGGGGGGCTGGAGGCTGGTGGCCTATGCAAGTCGAGGGGTGCGACAATCTGAGAGGAACATGGATAATTATAGCGCTATGAAGCTGGAGCTGCTGACACTAAAGTGGGCTGTTACAGACAAGTTCCAGTGTTCTGACAAATTTTGCTGCCTTGTCAAAAAATGCTACCTTCATGCAAAGCGACTGTAAAGTTTTTGTTTTCGCCTTGATATTGCAATATGAATCAGTTTACAATAGTAACTTTGTTGTTTGTTAGCTTTTTATAACATACGTATATTTTGTAACAAGTTGGATAAGTCTGTTTGAAGATATATGCCCATATACGCTATTATTGTCTAATTTCTGCATTTTCAGGAAATCTTAGCGTGTACATGCAAATATATGTACGCTTACAGGTCGAATTGCACCCTGAAAATAAATCTTATTTTATGATTTTCGAAGATACTTAACCTTCATCCTACCAACATATTTTACATACAAATCCTACCAACTGGGGTCCGTTCGGACCCCCCAAATATTTTTGTTTTTGTAACGAAGAAAAATGAATCACAAAAGACCTTTGCTTGTTTAAATGTGAAATTGGTTACATACAAGTGATAATAGCACAAAAATAGCATCCTGGGCATTAGGGACTGGTTCGGCAGATTCGATGTCGCTTTGGTCAGATGGTTCTGAGATATGATCGCTTTCAGCGTCTGATATGTCTGAATCTTCCAGATCAGAATCTTCATCTGATTGTAATATTATCCTAAGAGCCTGTGCAGCTGTGTATCGTGATGGTCTACCTCTGTTGGCCATCATTCACTGCAAATATAGTAAGAACAGGATGTTACACATCTTCAACACATTGCGAAATTACCAATTTCGCGAAATTACCATATCAATCTTACCACCTAATACTCTGCTAGCATCTGAAAGTGTCACATGGCCTGAAGCAGGCTAGGGTAGACCAACAAACTCCTAAAACCTGGACACCAAAGTGCAGGTGGTAAAAATTTAACATGCAAAAAATACCATGCAGGGTCCGATCGCACCCCAGCTGGTAGGATGAAGGTTAAGATAAGAGGGAGGAAACAGCCCGAGATTTTAGGTTTGCGCAAGTGCAGAACCGCGAGGTAGCATATTTTGATGGGTTGCAAAATTTGTCAGAACACCGGGACTTCCTGTTAGGGCGGAAGTTTATAGTATTTACAGATAATAATCCCCTGAGTCATCTAGCAAGAGCAAAGTTGGGAGCAGTAGAGCAGAGGTGGGTGTCATAGCTAGCCCAGTTTGATTTCGAGTTGCGGTACCGAGCTGGAAGGCAGAATGCCAATGCTGGTGGGTTCCCCAGGCAGTATGTGCGGGTGGAAGACCCGGGGGTTTTGCGAACCGTGGAGCTGGTCATATCATGGGGGTTTAATCAAGCTTTCCGGTGTATTCCACTGACTTCCTGGTGTCACAGCAGCAAGCTGATTTGGTGTTCAAGGGGTTATATAAATACTGGAGCCGAGGGCAAAAACCTAATGGGGTGGAACGTGCGGTGGAGGGTCGAAAAACGGTGGAACTCCTACGGCAGTGGGATAGAATCACTGAAGTGGGGGGGGTGCTGTATCGGTAGTGCCGGGATTCGAGACAAGGGCGCCTGAAGCAGCTGCTGCTACCCTAGAGTTTGCGTGCAAAGGTCTTAAAGCAAGTGCATGATGGTCATGGGAATCAAGGAGTAAATGCTACTGGCCGGGAATGCATTCAGAGATAGAGGACTATTCCCGGAAGTGTGAACGTTGCATCGTGGCCGAGGCCCCATTACCAAAGGTGGTCACAGAATGGGGAGCGCTGACTGCCTCTCGACCACTGGAAATGCTGGGCATGGATTTTACGGTACTGGAACCTTCGAGTGATGGTCGTGAAAATGTATTGTTGTTCGAGGACATATTTTCTAAGATCACTGTGGTGATCTTCCAGCCCGGGATCAGAAGGCTGTGACAGTGGCAAGGGCCTTAGTGAAGGAATGGATCCATAAGTATGGTGTCCCACAGAGAATTCACTCAGATCAAGGGAGATGCTTTGAAGCCGAGGTAATACAAAATCTGTGCAAGGTTTATGGGATGAGCCAGAGTCGCACTACTCCTTATCATCCACGAGGTAATGGGCAGTGCAAGCATTTTAATCGCACTCTCCATGACCTATTGAGAACACTCTCCCCTGAGAGGAGGAAGAGATGGGTGGAGCATTTGCCGAAGGTGGTATTTGCATATAATACCTCAGAGAATTCCAGCACGGGTTATATGCCGTACTTCTTGATGTTTGGCCGGTCTCCCAATCTGCCAGTGCATATTCTTTGGGGGGAGGTGGAGGAGGAGTTCAATGGGACTGTGGACGATTGGGTCTTTGTACACCAGCAGCAGATGAAGACTGCTCAGAGGCATGCACAGAGGCAAATGGCAGCGCATGCAGAGGCTCAGCAACGAAATCATGGGCCCCCTTCGCGGCAGAATGTTCTACATGGCTTGTTTCTCTTCAAGAAAAGTTTTGATATCAGGCTGGATACACCTTTTGAATTCCTCAACCAAAATAAGTTGCCTCATTCTGTCAAAATCTTTCTCAACTTTCATGGAATTACACCACTGTTCAAACAACTGTTCCTTCAACCTGCCAAATTCAACATGAGTTTGACTGGCTTCCTTGTGAGAATTCCTAAATTTCTGCCTCGGGGACCAATTCATTACCCTTCAGAATGGCAGATTTGACAAAATCATAATCAGAACACTGTTGGACAGATAACTGGTTATAGATTTTCCTAGCTTTACCATTAAGAACACTTTGTAACATCATTGTCCAATGCTCTTTTGGCCATTTCAAATTTTCAGCAATTTTTTCAAAATGGGTAAAGTATTAGCCTACATCATTTTCTTAGAAAGGAGGAACAAGTCTGATGCGTTTATCCACATCAAAATGATCAGAAAGTCTAAAAGACTGTGTAACAGTACCTGCTTCTGTTTTCTTCATTTCCAATTCGTACTGCATCCTTTTTTCTTTTTTGTCTATCCTTCTTTCCTCCAGTTTTTTCTCCAACCTTCTCTCTTCCAGTTCTTTCAGGCGTTGCAGAAATTCAAGTCTTTGGAGCTCCGTTTCTTCTAACAGCTAACAGCATAGGGTGTGCTGAGTTTGGTTTTCTCTACCCTATTTAAACAGACACCAGGTGAGATGAGATAAGCGTGGAATGAACTGCTTTCGTTCATCAATTAAGTGCAGAGTTACGTTAAAAACCAGCAGACACTGCAGCTCTTCAGGACCAGGGTTGACGACCACTGGTCTATACTGTTTGGTTCTGGGTGTAAAGAAGCAAAAAAAAAACAATGCTGACTTCAGTATAATGTGCAATGGCATAAAGAGCCATTCTGTGGAAAATGGCACTTTTTGAAGTTGAGGAATTGACCCCCCTGTAATTGAAAGAAACTTGGCATATAGTTAGATATGGTAGCCTCAGAGAAAAAGCCAAATTTTTTGGTTCGTTCTCAAGAAATCTGCCAGTGGTGCCTCCGGAAAGCCACTGAAGTGGCTCAGTTTTGCTTTTGACACCACATTTTACATCAATTATCATGACTTAAGGGTACACAGTACCGGATGTGTTATACTTTTATCAAGACCTGTCACATTTCAAGTCTGGATAGACATTAGCACCACATCAGCGCCAAGTCGGGTAACTATGTTATTGAGCCAGAATTATTTGAGAAATAATAAAATTGAAAAAAAAATTGAAAATGGGAATAGGAATAAAATAATATCCCAAACATATACCAAACTAGAATGTTTTATTATGAGTTTACTCATTACAAAACTTTTATTTTCAGTTAATATTCCTGTCAAAAACTGGTTGGGGGGACACCAGATGCATGAACAATGAGTTTATTAGCACATCAAACACTAAATGAGAAAAGCAAGCAATCAGGCCAGAAACAAAACACCGTGCACATGCACTAAACGAATGGGGAAAATCTAAGGTACACTGCCCAAGGCACGGGGAAACAGAAGTACACACTCAATGAGAGGCTAAACTCGAAAACAAAAACTTATCCTAACTAACTGACGGAAACACTGGGAGACTTTGACAAAAAGGAGACAAGACATGGGTGCAACAAAAACACAAGGCTCGGGAATCACACAAAGGAAACACTTGACTCGGGAAGGCACAGAAGCTGAGATGTCACAATGTAGCTAAGAGCCAACAAAGTTCCGTCTGAGGATCACTTCCCTCCTGCCCACAGAAATACACACGGGAGGAGGCAGAGACTCGGAAGGCAATCTCTGAAGGAACCAGACACACACGGGATTTATAAACAAATTCATGTGAACCGGGTTAACAATAATGACTCGAGACAAGACACTGAGACAGTCTTTCAAACTAGACGGTTTAGATCAAGGTAATCTGAACGTGATGAGTATAAAAACACCACAAGAGGAGCAAAAGAAAGCACAGCTTTAAACGTAGTTAATCAAGGAAAGCTAAGGAAGAATTTACAAAAACTAGAAACGCTCGCACACGAATGAATGAAATACCACAGCCGATTCCAAATGAGGAAGCGTGATTGGACAACAAGACGCAGGCACGCTGAAGGCTGTCATACGTCATCACTGGAGTTTTGGCAAGAGTGAATCAATCCTCCGACGGCGAAAAGAAAGCTGAAAAATAAATCAAGAGTAAGGCACGGGAGAAAAAACACAAGCACAAAAAATGTAATAAGCACAATCACAAGACAGCACACATGAGGCAGAACCATAATCATTCCCCGGGTATCTTGTGGGTTCTTGCAATGGATGGCTGGAAAGATGGGCGAAATTGATTTTGGTGCATGTTTGAGGTGTATTTTCTCAGTAACCCAGATATGTTCCATGGTGATAAATGCTGTTTGTTGTGCTTTTGGAGCTCTGTTTTCAGGAATATTCAAAATTTCTTGGTAATATCTACAGTTTCAAGCTAGACAGAAGAAAACTTTGGAGGAAAACTCAAAATGGACCATTTCAAAGCAGATTGTGCCTATGTTTAGGTGGCATTATTTTATTTACCCAGCAAGACAGAGATCTGAAATTCTCTGGATACATAGTCCTTTGGGGTATATTACAGCATTAGTAAAACCTCAATGGTTGTATTTTCAGAGAAGATGATTTTCAAAATCAAAACCCGGAGAAATTCACCTCCAGGGAGGCACTGTAGGCTGGATGCAAGTGCTGGCCGTCCCCAGCAAGAAATGGAATTTGTGACAAAAATGCTTCGTGTGTTGATATATCTGTTTGTCTTGTCAGCAGGTCGTCTTGTTTTTGTTTGTGATTTTTTCTTACCTAATTATGTTAATTTTTTTGTTTATGCTTTTCAACCGCTACATGAATATTGGCAGGAATGGCACCTATGCTGAATTTTCTTTACTTTTTATATCTGCATGGATTGCAGGTGCACACAGGATCCGCGGCAGGGCACCTGCAGCTGACGGCCCTCCTCGCAAAATCATTCCACGGATCCATCACGACACGGTCAAGGAGCACATCCTGAGGCTCTCTTCACAAAAGTTTCCCCTACAACACGAGGGCGCAAGACTGTACGTCTTTCTGGACCTGGGCCCAGCGGTAATGAAGCAACGGCAGCAATTCGACAGCATCAGAGCCAGATGCAGAGCAGCGGAGCTGAGATGCGGCTTCAGATATCCAGCGACGTTCGTGGTGTCGGTCGGCTCAGACAGACGCTCATTCAACAACCTGAAGGATGATGAGAGGTTCCTAGATGACAATAAAATACCACGAGAGAGGGAGGCCCCAGCTAAAGCCACAGGGAACAGCTGAACCCCTGCACAGTCCACGTCTGATTCCAGCTAAGGTGTCCCGATGCACATGGACAGTTTGTTTACATTCTCGCTGTAAGGAGGGGACGGGCGCAAACACAGGTTAATATGGACGGTTACGAGCCTAGCAGGTTAGATCTAGGAGATGTTCGTTCTCAGAGGGGAGGGAAGGAGAGGCAGAAGGCCCCGGAGGACACTGTTCTATATGGTATGGTTCTATTCTGTTCATGTTGTTTTTGCAGCATTGCAGTTCTGATACTACAATGGCGGAGCCTTTACAGCACAGTTGGGTCAAATCTATGTTTACTATATGAATAGGTTTGATCGTTATGTTTTCAAATAATGGTGATGTTACAAGAATAGTAAGCTGGAACGTCAGAGGCCTAAATCATCCGGTTAAGAGAGGGAAAATACTGGCACATTTGAAAAGCTTAAATGCAGATATCATTTATCTACAGGGGACACACATTAAAAATACAGCCAAACATAAACTACTTATGGGTTTGGGATCACAAGTGTTTCAGTCAAATTTTGAGGCAAGAGCTAGGGGAGTAGCCATTATTATTAAGAAAAACATATCGTTTGACCACAGGTGCACAATCGGAGATCCCGACGGTAGATTCATAATTGTTTCAGGAACGCTCAATGGCATTCCAGTAACCTTGATAAATATTTATGGTCCAAACTTTCAAACAGTTTTGAATGGGATTCCAGAAACGAGTGATACAAACATTATAATGGGGGGCGACTTTAACTGTATAATTGATACCTCTTTAGACAAACAGTCGCAGAAGGTACCAGTAAATATAAATCCAGTGAGGTCCTAAAAAACATAATGCACAGTCCTTGTTGATATTTGGAGACTGCGTAACCCTGCCACCAGGGCCAATTCTTTTTTTTCCCCAGTACATAACTCCTACTCGAGGATTGACTTCATGTTGTTAGACTCAAAATTGATTCCCAACATTGTAGCCTCGCAGTACCATAATATTTTGGAAATCGACCATGCTCCAGTGTCCCTTGATATCAGATTTAAACACTGTAAGAGCGCTCACTCCTGGAGATTTCATAACACTATCTTAAAAGATAAAAGTTTCTTGAATTATATGTCAGAAAGATTGCCAGAAATTATAGCTACAAAAGACACAGGAGATGTTGATGACTCGATATTATGGGAGGCGATCAAGGCAGTGCTCAGAGGTGACATCATTTCTTATACAGCAAATAGAAAAAACTGTCAAAAAAAAGATTAGCGGAACTGGACGAGTCCATCACCGAGTTAGAAAATTCATACCGAGTCTCATCAGACCCCAGCACTCTGAATTCAATAGTCTCCTTGAGACAAGAAGATAATACAGTTTTATCCACTCAGGTCAATAAGCAGTTAAATAGAATCAAACAGATGCAATTTGAGATAGGCGACAAGCCCCAGAAATTATTACCTCGTCAACTGAGGCACATCCAAGCCTCGCAAGCTATACACAGAATAAGATCAGGTTCGGGAACTATTCTCACAGACCCTAAAGAAATAAATACACATTTTATGGAATTCTATTCAAAATTGTACAAGTCAAATGGTAATCATGATACTGACAGAGTTAAATCGTTTCTCTCCCAACTAAACCTGCCTCAACTCAGCCCTGAAGCAGTAGCTCTGCTTGATTGGGAAATTTCTATAGAAGAGCTTATACAAGCAATTAAGGAATCCCCGAATAATAAAACACTCGAGCCTGATGGGTTCACAACAGAATTTTATAAGAGTTTCTGTAAGGAATCAGCCCCACTCCTGCTGCGTATGTTTAAGCATGCTGCGGCAAAGGGCAGATTACCTCAAAAACTTTATGGAGCAAACATCTCACTAATTTTAAAAAAGAGCAGGGATGAGTTGGAAGCCTCATCATACAGGCCAGTGTCACTAATCCCAAACGAAACAAAATTGATTAGCAAAATCCTGGCAAACCGCTTAAAAACACATATTCATACGATTGTGCATCCTGATCAAACGGGTTTTATCCTTAATAGGCATATTTATTTTAACTTAAGGCGTCTATTGAACATACTGTATACTAAGCATACTACAGAAACAGTTGTAATATCGGTTGATGCTCAAAAGGCCTTTTACCAGGTCGAATGGCCGTACATGTATGAGACTTTAAATGCATTTGGCTTTGGGAAGGTATTTGTAGACTGGATACGGATTTTATATGCTCATCCTACTGCAAGCGTTATTACAAACCAGGAAGTCTCCTCTGAATTCCCGCTACTTCGTGGAACTAGACAGGGAGATCCCACCTCCCCGTACCTTTTCGATTTGGTTGTAGAAACGCTTGCCACAGAAATACGCCAGCACCCCAGGATATCACCTGTCTCTATTAAAGGGCAAAAACATCACCTGTCGCTTTACGCGGACGACATATTATTATATGTGTCTAACCCGAAAGAGTCAATCTCATCAATCATTGAGGTATTTGACCATTTCGGCTCCCTCTCAGGCTTTCAAATTTACTGGGAAAAAAGTGAATTAATGCCAATACATCTAAATCATAACAGTACCACGCTGAACTCTGTTCCCTTTAAAATTGCCACGGACGGGTTCATGTACCTAGGGGTGTCTGTCACCAGGAATCCCGGCCTGCTACTTGAGGAAAATTGGAATTTAAAGATGAAACAATTGAAGCAGAATATTGAATTCTGGAAGACCCTCCCACTATCATTGGTAGGGAGAATAAACGCCATTAAAATGGTAGTTCTCCCACGTTTCTTATATATTTTTCAATCAATACCATCTTTTATTCCACAAGCATACTTTAGGTGGCTGGACTCTATAGTGATTCCTTTTCTCTGGCAAAACAAAGCAGCACCTATAAACAAAAAACACCTCTGTAAATTAAAACAGGAGGGAGGCTTCGGCCTACCAGACTTCAAATTTTCTACTGGGCAGCACATCTAAATATTCTGGCTTTCTGGAGGAACTCGAACCTCACTGAGGATACGATCAGTCCATCCCCTGCCTGGCTTTCTTTAGAGGAAGCAGCATGTGAGGGGACTTCTCTCCTAGCCCTGCTGAACAGCCCCATCAAAATTAGCAAGTCACTGTACAAAGGTAACTTCATGATACACAACTCGGTAAAAATTTGGAATCAGATTAAATCACATTTAAAGGCTCCAAATATGTATAGTGATACACCAATTTGTAACAACCATGCTTTCAAGCCCTCTGCTGCAGACCCAGTGTTTACTCGATGGAGGGAGAAGGGAGCGGGGTCCCTGAGCAACTTATATCAGAGGGGGCACCTGATGTCTTTTGAGCAACTGAAAGCTAAGTATAACTTGCCAGCTTCACATTTCTTCCGCTATCTGCAGATCAGAAATTTTATAAAGGCCCATGTATCAACATTATCAGATATCCCACGCCACCATGCACTTGAAAAAATAATTAAAATCACGCCAGGTAAAAAAGGAGCAGTATCAAGTTTTTACCAAACACTCTTCAACCAGATAGACACTAGCACAGAAAAGCAAAGGTCTGAGTGGGAATTTGAACTGGGAGTGCCTCTTTCCATGGAATACTGGGATAGATGTCTTTCAAATATTCATCGATGCTCAATTACTGTTAGGCATAAACTAATTCAGTTTAAAATAATACATAGATTATACTACTCAAAGATAAAAGTTAACGAGATGTATCCTAACGTATCAGCCTTGTGTGACAAATGCAAGAACCAGGTTGGAACACACACTCATCAGCTCTGGACGGGTCCCAGTCTCCATTCATTCTGGTCCTCAATGTTTGAGTTTTACTCAAAGGCATTAAAAAGGTTGTGTGAACCCTGCCCCTTGGTGGCCATTTTGGGATCAGCGGGTGATTCAACTCATTATTCTAACAGTACAAAGTCTTTACAACAGTCTTTATGTTTTGGTGCCATTTTGGCTAAAAGACTTATTTTAAGACAATGGAAGTCAGATAATGTTCCTTCAACTGAAATGCGGCTGAGGGAGCTCAGCGAGACCCTGTGCGTGGAAAAACTTAGATTTAAGAATGCAGGCAGACAGGCAATTTTTGATAAAGTATGGGAACCTGTATTAAAGTACCTGAGGGACTGGAGTGAAGTCAAGGTTACAATATGAACGTCTTCTCATGATGATTCTGTGAGGATGCTGACTGTAAAAAAGGCTCTTTTCCCTGTCAAATGATACTGATTTCATTTGTCGTCAGATGCATAGCTTCTGTTTAGTTTCTATTGCTATCGTTGCTCTATAAACTTCCAGCTCAGGCCTACACCTTTTTCTTATTGTTGCTTTGCCACAGAACCCAGGCTGTGTAGAAATCCGCCATATTGTCATATCCAATCTATTCATATTCGATGTTGCTGTTATGTTTTTTGTTTTTTCTTTTTGTATTTTATATCATTAAAATCTATGATTGCTTTGTAAGAGACATGTATTCTACCCAGTGTGCACTCGGCAATAAAAAGAATATTAAAAAAAAAAAACTATATTCTTCAAGCTTTAGAAACTGACCCAAGGAAGGACGATCATTTTAAATATTATTATGGAGGATAAACAAATATGTTGGGCTAATTTATATGGTCCAAATAAAGATGATCAGGACTGGACTGGGACAAAAAAATGTCCCTGGTATTTTCGGCCATAGCGGCCCAACCTGATTGTGACGTGATGGCCTGCCTTTCGCTCAAACTTTGCTGTTACCAAAAGTTAAAATTAAATCATAATATACATGCCCACAGCATGGAACTCCATACAGAAAGGCCCCAGGCCGTAATTGAACCCACAACCTTCTTGCTGTGTGGTGGCAGTGCTAATCACTGCACCACCATGACAAAGAAGTTATTATTGTTATTATTATAATTAACAATAATAACAACAACAATGATAATAATAATAATAATAATTATAATAATAATAGTAATATTTACATGAATGAATGTGAAAAAGAAATGTGACTTTGGGGCCATTTATAATTATCCACACCCGATGAGGCGGCGTGGGTATACAGTTTAGCACCGTCTGTCGGTGTGTCTGTTCGTGCGACAGCTCGGCCACCACTGAAGCTAGGGTGACCAAACTTTGTGGGGTAGATGAGTGCCCTGTGCAAATTTGCATTTTGAGCTCAAAAGTCAAGGGTCAACAGGAGGCGTGGGTTAGCATCTCTGTAGAGTGCGCATCATCTAGATTACCAATAAGACCACTGCACTATAACAAAAAATCTATATGCATCAAATAGTAGGTTATTATTTTATTTTTATTTTTTTAATTTTATTTAACCTTTATTTAACCAGGAAGTCCCATTGAGATTAAAAATCTCTTTTTCAAGGGAGACCTGGCCAAGATAGGCAACATTAAAAATTGTTACAGACATACGATATAAAAGAACATCAAACATATAGAGACAGTATTACAACATTAAAATCAAGAATACACATTAATAACATCGACAGCTTAAAGAAGTCATCTCTAGATCCTTCAGTTTAGCTTTAAATTCATTTAGGGTAACTAGACAATCCAATTTAAACGCATTTTGCGGGTTGATCCATGCCATAGGAGCTGAGTAAGCAAAAGCCTTTTTGCCAAACTCAGTACGAACATTTGGGACTGAAAGCAGATAATGGTCAAGGGAACGCAAAGAATATTGACCCGTAGTCTTTGGCACCATGAAAACACACAAATAAGGTGGAAGCAAACCCAAAATGGCCTTGTATATAAAGACGTACTAATGATGGAGCCTGCGAGTGGCCAAAGAAGGCCATCCCACCCGAGAATAGAGGTCACAATGATGAGTCAAGCCTTTTGCATTTGTTATAAATCTCAAGGCAGCATGATACATGGAATCAATCTTATGAAGGTACTGAGCAGATGTGTTTCTGTACAACAAATCTCCATAATCTAAGACAGATAAAAAAGTAGCAGCAACAAGTCTCTTCTTAACCTCAAAAGAAAAGCATAACTTATTGCGAAAATAAAAACCCAGTTTAAGTTTCAGCTTTTTCACTAGCTGGAGCACATGTGCCTTAAAAGTGAGAGACTCATCAATTAAAACCCCCAAATATTTATAAGAACTGACCGTGTCTATGAATCTTCCGTCCAGAGTAACCACAGCAGAGGTTTGTGGTCTAGTCTTTGAATTGCTGAAGATCATACATTTAGTCTTTTCAGCATTAAGAACAAGCTTCAACTGAATTAGAGTATTCTGGAAAGCATTAAATGCATTTTGCAGGTGTTCAATGGCCAAGATGACAGTAGAGGCACAAGAATAGATTACTGTGTCATCAGCATAAAAATGAAAATTTGCATTTGGCACATTTTGTCCCAGGTCATTTATATATAAAGTAAATAAAAGCGGACCTAAGACAGAACCCTGTGGAACGCCCTTATAAATGGATACAAATTTTGAACAAAGATCATCACATTTAATACATTGAGATCTGTCATTAAGATAATCTGAGAACCATGCTACTGCTTGCTCTGAAAGTCCTGAATTAAGTCTAATCTTTAAAACACTGTGGTCAACGGTATCGAAAGCTTTAGATCAATCAACAAAAAGTGACGCACAGGGCTGTTTCCTGTCAAGTGCAATCGAGATGTCATTTACTACCTTCAGGCCAGCAGTGATAGTGCTGTGCTTCTTCCGAAGGCCTGACTGATAAGTGGAAAGAACATCATTGTTAAAAAGAAACTCCTTTAGCTGATTACTAACCAGAGTTTCAAGTATTTTAGTCAGAACTGAGAGGTTTGATATTGGCCTATAGTTATTCAAACAGGCTGGATCACCTCCCTTCCATAAAGGCAGAACAAAAGCAGACTTCCACAATTTAGGAACAACCTTGGTTTTCAAAGAAAGATTGAAAATATACGTTAAAGGCTTTGAAATAAAATCTGATGCCAATCTCAGGAAATATGGCTCAATAAGATCAGGCCCTGGTGCTTTTCTAGGATCTACACCCTTCAAGGCTGTACAAACTTCCTGCACAGAGAAAGGTACAAAGTTGAACACTTCCCAGTATTCACTGTAACTTCAGCACGGAAACTCTCAGATTTAGAATGAACAGTATCAAACAAGGAGCCAGAAGATATAAAATGTTCATTAAAACAATTCAAAATCTCCATCTTATCATGAACAGCAATAGCGTTTTTCATAACACATGTTGGTAGAACATGAGCAGTTTTTTCCCCAGAGAGTGATTTTATCATTTTCCAGAACCTCCTTGGGTCATTTAGACTCTCAGTGGTGACAGACAGATAAAATTCTGATTTGGCTTTCTTTATAAGAGAAGAACATCTATTTCTTAGTTGTCTAAAAACAAGCCAGTCTGAGGTACAACCCCTTGCCCTAGCCTTTGCCCAGGCCGAGTAACGCTCATGAACAGAATCTGCTACTCAGCGGCGTAGATATTGCCGGTGCGCTGAACCGGGGTCCTGATGATCTCTGAGGGCCCATGGTGATTAACTATGCCATTCTTCCTCTTATCATAACACATTAAGCAATTACATCTATAAGTTTCCTCATTTCAAGTCTCCTGTTCAACGCAGTGTTATCTTCTGCTGTTACTGGAGTTGATGAGTATATATATTGCTCCACTGTTTCATACAACACAGACATGGTAACAACCCCCCCCCCCCCCCCACACACACACATTGGCCATTTTTCCTCTTTTCTTTGATATATGTCTTTTGTATTTCAGTAATGATACTTTTTCAGTTATAATCACAATTACTAGTCATATATTTGATTGTTTTATTCACAACATTTTCAAATGAACATGGCCTGCTGGGAAATGTGTTTGTCCAATTAGTTGACATTCACTTATTCCTTTCTGATCGTAGCTTCGTAGGCTACGCGCTTGCTCGTGAATAGTTCTTTTTTGAGAGATCAGCTAACCCATTAGCCTAGTATTGGAGGTGAAAAGTCTTGAGCACCATGTTGAGCAGCACAAAAGCGGTGCTCAAAAAAGAAAAGAAAAAAAGAGCTCGATGTACGGAACTCCAAATTGGCGAAATTGAATGCATTTTTTAAATAGTCATCTTGTCCAGATGCAGTTCCTGCTAGCGTTGTGAATGATAGCGGCGACACGCAGCAGTCAGACTTGGAGGCTAATGCTACCACCTCATTGCCCTCTTGCTCAACGACTTTGCAGAGCAGAAGGCACCCAGAGTTAACTTCTGAATGGGTGAGTGCAGTTTTTTATTAGGCTACTGCAAGTGATCAGCTTGCCGGTTGTGGTTAAATGGCTGCTGTGCCAGGATGTGTGTCCATCTATCTGTTTACTTATTGATTTGGCCACTGTTGTGCTGTTAGGGAAATACGGTTGACTGTTCAGCCGTATGGATCTTTTTCGCATTTTCATTGGCAATGTATTGTCACTGTTGTACATGGTTCAAACAGCCTAACGTGTTGTGTGATGTTGAGATGCTGTGCAAATATTCATTGTCCATGGTTCTAATAGCCTTAATAATTATGGGTGTCTGCGTTTTTCAGAAAACTGATTTTTCTTAATTACTGATTTGGATACCTACTGGCTCACTGTAGCTGAAGTGGTTGGCTACAGAGGACGATTGTTTCTGTGAATATCCAATAACTGATGCGGGTGTGCCATCTAGTGATAGAATATTGTAACTACGTGCATAAATTTGCAGCTCCCTGTCCCCGCACTAACATACCCTGCTGCCGAGCACCGTTGTTCTTCTCGAAGACGCTAAATCCAGATAAATCTTAAACGATGAATTGCGTTCATATTTTAATTTGTAACGAAGTGGCTAGTGTCAAAGTAACGAAGTAAAATGATAATTATTAAGTTTTAAATGTTGTAGAGTAAAAGTCCAGGTTTAAGAAAGGTCTCAGGTAAAGTACAAATCCTCAAAAAACTAAAGCTCTGTTACAATTACACCTCTGCTTCGCGGATAGGCCTGGGGGGGGGGGGGGCTAGCGCCATTCTCGCACCGGGGCCCAGCGCCTCCACGCTACGCCACTGCTGCTACTTCAGAGGAGAACCAGGGGTTGTCACGACCTTTTACTCTGTATCTCCTATAAGGAGCATGAGTGTTAATAATATGTGTGAACTCATCTTTAAAAAAGTTCCAGGCTGTCTCCACATCAGGGATCAGCTCAATTCTTCTCCAATCAAAGTGATACAAATCATGATAAAATCCCTGCTCATTAAAAAGTTTAAGATTCCTCTTACAAATGGTTCGTGAATTTAATTAACAGCTGGTCCATCAGTGGGGGCCTTTTGTAAGCTCAAAGGGGACCTAACATGCTGATCCTTCTTTTAATTCATATTAATAATATTATAATGTTGGTTGTCCAGGCTCAACCTCTGAAAAGTTTCTGAACATAAGATACAGGGATTTTGCCGTAATCCAAGAACGTGATTTTGTGAGTGTGATTTCCTCTCTGAACAGCTCCTCCCGAGATCTTCATGAGATCTGGGCAAAACCTGACGTCAATTTGTGCCGTCCAATTAGTACAGACCTAGCCAGAGCCAACCACTGCGCTGGACCTGCCCGCACCGGAAACTATTCAAGCAGGCACTAACATCGGCAGATCATACTATGCCTTAGTAGCTTCTACACTTTTAAAAATAGAATGAACCGCAGATCATTTGAGGTGCAATTTTGTCAGTATCTCTCCCAAAGCTACTTTTTGACGCGATGAAAAACGAATATTTCTCTTCCAAAAGACGATGCCACCAGAAATCATTTGTAACCATGCCCCATATCACACTTCCTGCTGCATGCACAAGTGAATTCACTCCTCCTTTTTCCTTTATGTACCCCAGTCTTCCACTTTCTCTTTGCGAGTTTGTTTGCCACTTTATCTGTGAGCACTGCGTATCTTTTCTTGATTAATGTGAGCTTCCCTGATCTAGATTCTGTTTTGTTTCCAGTTTACAATATTGCCTGTCCTTCTATGTTTCGAAGATTTCTGGTCATGACTTCAGCTTGTTTTTGGATTTAAGATTCTGATCTCCTCTGGTTTTGGCAAACTTTCTTTTTGGCTCCTGACCTGTTGACTGTCTTGTGATTACGATTTGGATCAGTATTGTATAGTATTGAATGTATTTCATTCTCCCTGATTGATTTTGACCCAAACTGTAGGACCAAGAGTAAGCTTATCAATAAACCTGTGGAACTGGTTCCTGCTTGCACTTAAGTTCAGTGTCCATCTTATCAATGGGTTTTAAACCTGGGGAGTACCTTGACATTTGAATGAATCTTTTCGCATGTCTAAACTCAGGTTTTGGTCTTCATCCATAGATGGCTGGATAGTAGCAGGTCACTGGACCATCAGCGAGCAGCTGGCCCCTAGAGATGTGGAGTTAGAATGCTGTCACAAAGTCCACTCCAATAACAGGTGTACATGCTTCCACAATTTTCAGTTCAGTAGGTGCTGTTTTATTGTTTAACACTATCTCAGATTGATTACATCAAGTCACATTTACTTCTGTTTTGGTATGAACATAGAAGGTATAAAAAGTAACATGGTAAATGGACTGCATTTCTATAGCACTTTCTACTCACATGACATGATCCCAAAGCACTTTCACAGTTTTGGGGAGAAGCTGGGGATTGAACTAGGAAACTTCTGATTCCTAGACCACCTGCTGTACTTCCTGAGCCATGCCATCCCACATGGTGCAAAACGAGAGTAATCTGAGATAGCAAACCTCTGCCAGGACCGTGCTTGTCAACATCATCAGCTTGTGAGATTTTCTTGATATCATTGAGATAATGCTCCTCAATTTTTTTTTACATTTTAGTTTGTTAAGTCCGTGTGAAGGTGTCAAAATATCCAGTTTTGCCCAAATCTTGCAATGGTGTTGAATCCTTTAAAAAAAATTCTGGATACAGCTCTGGACTCTCTAAATCTACCTCTAAGTCAGACCAGGATCCATCTCTGATACAATTCTAAAGCAACTCTGTTCATTACTCTTTGTTTAATCCTGCAAACAAACCAACAGACAAACAAATCAACATACATGACTAATAACATAACCTCCTTGGCACAGGTAACATTACAGAAATAACCAGGGACTGTTTTAAATTGCATGACAAGGCACAAAATAGGCCTATGATTAAAAAAGCAAACTTAAAGGCAAGGACTGGCATTTAGGCTTCACTCATTCATATTTCAATAATATCTTTCATATTTTTCAGCGACTTTCAGTATAGCAATTGTCAAGCTCATTGAAAAAAATTGGTTACAGTGGGTACACTTCCTTTCCACTTACACGCATAGGCTATATGATGTTAGCTCACATATGTCAGATTAACAGCATCTAAAGTGTTCTCGATCAAGATTTTCAGCATTGAAATAATGATTTTCAAGATATTAATTTCACAGCATAAATCACTGTCGAAAGCATATTTTTCTACATGATGTTATTAGCTTGCCATACATGTTTAAGGACAAACATAGGCTGCATCTATCAATGAAGTGCCGCAGTAAATTTGTTCTTCCATTGGATGGAGCCGTTAGCTTTGCTCATTACATTTCAAGAACATGTATCCTTCTTGCCCTGTTCCATATTCATTGTTTGTTGCTACTTTAGCTGTGTGCGACACCAGATAAGGTTCAGAAACTGATGGCTCCATGGTGCTCTTTGAGTAATTTCTTGTATTTTTTTACCTACAGTAAGCTCCAAAATTACTGCCACAACTGACTGGAAATGCACAAATAATACAAAAAAAAATGAACTATTTAATTTTAGAAAAATGGAATTTACCAACGTGTGAAATTCTTTATTAATGTTTTGATGAAAACAACCAAAATCATTACAATGTTGGTATTGTGGGATCGTCTGAGTGTATAATGTAGTCTTGAGAAAGAATGTCGTTGATATCTGATGTTTTGACAACCTGAGCGGACGTCACCTTTAGAGTGAAGATGACTTCCGCTCAGGGTGTCGAAACATCAGATATCAACAACAGTCTTTCTCAAGACTACATTATACACACCCAGAAGATCACACAATACCAACATCGTTTACTCCTGGGTTCAAACCATTCACTCTCAAAAACATTACAATAGATTAATACAGTGGCTCCCAAACTCAGTCCTGGGGCCTCCCTGTGTATGCTTATTTTTGTTCCACCCATAATTGCAATTGTAGGATTTTAACAAGCAGTTCACTTGTCTTAATTAGCTGCATTCATTTTTTATTATTATACGCCCGTCTTAAGACGGGACGTATTATGTCATCACCCCCGTCTGTCCGTCTGTCTGTTGTCTATTAGCAATTTCTTGTCCGGGGCATAACTCCTGAGCCGCTTCAGCTACATTCGTGATACTTCACATACACGTGCACCATCACTAGGTGCTGTGTCGCGCACCATGATTTCGTTCACCCGGTCAAGGTCAAGGTCACTGGCAAAGGTCAAAGGTCACATGGGGCCCAGATGGGGCTTGTCCGGAGCATAACTTCTCAATCGCTTCAGATACATCCATGATATTTCACACACACGTGCACCATCACTGAGCAGAGTGTCGCCCTCCCTACGGCCCTCCCTCCAAGGTCAAGGTCACGGACAAAGGTCAAAGCTCACATGGGCTGTTGTCTGTTGGATATTGGTATCATGTTGTCTGTCCACTTCCTGATCCATGTTCATGACGGGCGTATTATGCACCGTTGGCGGTGCTCTTCTTGTTAAAGCTTGAATTTATCCTCTCAAGACTGATTTTGATAGATGTGCATGCATGCCTCGAAGAATAAATTGCACATTCGCATTGTGAAATATTAGCAGCAACTGCATAAGAAGACGAGAAAAAACCAAATCAAAGTAAGCAATCAATAGGTCTCTAATTGGTGAAACTGCAGGCACATGATTGCAAAAACTAAGAATTTAAAGAGAGAACTCTGAATACCTGTATTCACCAACCTGATAAGGAGCTTTTTATTTTCTCGATGTCTAATTTGCTCTTACAATGTTGTTTCCTGAAATTGCTTGCAACAAAGAAAAAAAACAAAACAAAACAGTATGTTCAAGGGTCCTTGATTCTTCATGGCACACAGTAGGATATTTCTATTAAAATTTGGCTCAAGACAACTATTCACTTTTTTTTTTAAAACTAAATGCACCGAATTAAAACAAATTAGCTGCTTATTGAAATCCTGAGAAGAAGGCAATTATGGTTGGAACGAAAACCAGCATGCACAGGGAGGCCCCAGGACCAAGTTCAGGAACTCGTGGTTTAATTGAAAATAAATTTCAACAAAATGAAAGTTTCATAATAATTAGCACCGTTCATTTACAAACAGTACAACCACATGGCAATGATTACAGTGTGGATTCTTTTCCTCAATTTTTGATGCAGTTTGGGCCCACGTTTGGAGAGATTTTGGACCATTTCCCTTAGTAGATCCTTCACATTCTTGAGTTTGCGCTTATCAGCTGCCCTCCTCAACTCAGCCCGCTGGTTTTCAATTGTATTGGAGTCTAGCAACTGAAATGGCTATTGCAGAATGTTGATTTTGTGGTCATGGAACCATTTCTGCATGGCTATTGAGGTATGTTCTGGCCATTTTCTTGTTGGAAAGTCCACCGACGGCCAAGTCCTAGCCTTCTGGCGGAGGCAACCAGATTGTCAGCCAAAACATTCTGATAATTGATGGAATTCATTCATGCCAGTGCCTCTGGGCCTCTTGAATTAAAACAGCCCCAAAGCATGACTAATCCACCATCATATTTCACTGTGGGTATGAGGTGCTTCTCCTTGTATGCATCACGATTTTGACGCCAAACATGCCGATACTGTATCTGACTGAAACATGCATTATTGGTCTCATCTGACCAAAGTATTTTGTTCCAGTCATAATTTAAATGACGTTTGGCAAACTCCAAGCGCTTACTTCTGTGTCTTCTGGTCAGAAAAGGATTTCTTCTGGCAGCCCTTCCAAAGAGCCTGTGGTTGTACAGGTGGCGCCTGATGGTGCTTTTTGAAACCTGGTGACCCCAAGATGCCACCAAGGCCAACAATTCCCTCACAGTGATTGTTGGGGATTTAGCTACTTATCTCATGATCATCCTAATTATCCTGGGGGGCTGGGGGAAAATACGGTTGCGTCCTCTTCCATTGAGGTTTTCAACAGTGCTCAGTGGCATATTCAATCATCATTGAATCTTTTTGTAGCCATTACCAGATTTATGAGGGTCTGAGACCATCTGCCTCTTTTAAACTGAGTTTTTTTTTGTTTTCTTTATGCTGTTAGATGAAAAAGGGATATTGTATGTTTTTCACCTCATTTCTATACCCTAGTGAAGCAGGAAGTGACCAAATGGCTCAGTGTAGTTCCTTAAAATAAAAAACACTTAAAATTTAAATAAATGGAATTTAATGCCTGGTTTAATTTTGGTGGATGTAATTTACAAAAATCTTTAAGGGTGCCATTAATTGTCAAACCTTGATTTAGAGGAAATTGATTTTTAATTAAATTAGCAAATGATATTGGTTGGTTCCATCTGAACATTAAAATCATATAGTATTTATCATATGTGGTTATTTAGAGTTTCACCATCAATATTTTTTTTTTTTTTTTTCAAGTCTAGCTTGTGCTTTGCCAGTCAGGGGTGCCAGTAATTTTTGAGCCCATTGTAAGTGCCCCATCCCTTTAGGAGACAAGCAGCAGATCCGGAATCTTCACATTCCTATGGGAAAAGTGAACGAGAGCACAAATAATAACCAATTGTCTCAATCCATCATCACCAAAGTAAATTATGGACCTGCAATTCACATATATTCTGACATTCAAATGGAATTTTTAAGACCGACAGATCAAAAGAAAATAATTGTTTTTTTTGGACCGCACACAGCAACGCATTCTCATTACACCTACCCTCTCTTCTCTCCCAGTGTTAGAGCGGAGATGGTTCAGTTATCCATGCAATGCTCACAACATTTCCAAACAGGCAGACTGCGCCCACGTGAGGCGGGCTCACATCAGATGATGATCCTGTCGATTCTGGGCCCGATTCTCCCGTTTGACCATATTTTTTTTCAGTGACTAAACAGATCATCTTGCCCGATTCACCGATGGTGTGAGGTGTGTTAAGGGTGGATTTTGCATTATCTAATTGGCTTGGAAGCCTGTCAGGGATACATATGTTCAATATTTAGAATCAAATATTCAGTACTGTGGGATCCAAACCCTTAATTGAGTGTGCTCTCCGTACTAGAAGACCAAAAACCAATTAAATACATTTTTTACGTTATTATATGGGGATTGTCTCACATCTAATCATTGGTAAAGATTTCAAAAATGTGTTGTTGTGGGCTTTAGGAGACACAAAGCGAAACCATTTCATACAGTTTGCACAGGTTGCAGGGGATGGTCTTGTTTCTGAACTATATTTGCCATCTATACAGTCAAAGATCATTCATCTGTGATGCGGCCTGCTGGAGCAATGGCCGGTTTCAGAGGACTTGTTGTGACCCTTCTGCAAGGTTCTTGCTCATATTTCTACAAAGAATCTCATGTAGCAGCTGCAGCTTGCAACATACACTCACATACAGTCTGCGTTTGATTACAATTTTATAATTTCTTAGTCTTCCTGAGGAGGTGTGTTTTTTTGTGCCACAATAAAGGGTCTCTGAAGTTATATTCATGATTTTTAAAATTTCTAATGAGTTGGGGTGCGGGTCATCCATTATCATCAGCATTTTTTTGTTATTCATATTTATTGTTTTATTAGATGTTAGAGATTATGGATTATACTTAATATTTCACTTTAAACTTGGATAATACTGAATGCTGTAAAGACTGGCTGGATTTTCTCTGACATTCATGTTATTCAAATGAGAATTGATTAAGACTGATCAATCTTCCTCTCTGCTTAGGTTAGCAACTGGTGTGGTGGCAGATTCAATTGTTACAGCACAAAACTGAAAATGATGTTTAAGAAATTCTTTCCCTGCACTAGTGGTCTCCTGGTGAAGCTAAAAGTGTAACCTTTATTTTTATGTTAAACCAGGGAAGTCCTGTTGAGATTGAAATCTCATTTTCAGGGGAGCCCGAGGGCTTGAGCAACAGAGAGAAAGGACAAGTTGTGTAGCCAATCAGATGAGGGGATGATTAGGAGGCAGGTTAAAAGAGCCAGTCACGTCAGCCGTGACACTGGGGAACCTTCTGCTCTTGTGGAAGAGTGTCATAAAATTTTTAATGACCAGAGAGTCAAGACCTCAGTTTGTCTCATCCTCTTTCAGCACAGTGTCCCCATCACTGCACAGGGGGATTTTTCCACCAGAGGAAAGATTGCAACATACTGGCCCACAAGCACCACTTTGTTTTCCAGGTGGCCTCCCATCCAAATACTAACCAAGACAAATCGTGGTATGGCTGTTGGCTATAAATATGTGGAGCAATCCTCCCCAAGACAGAATGTTAGAAAATAGCCATGAAACCTTGAAATAATAAACATGAAACCTGTCAAACCTGACTATTGTACACTAATCAGAGGAAATTCAAGCTACTTTAGAAAGCTTGGTTCATTTTGTTGTTCGTTGCGGTACCTCTTCTACTGATTTCATGAATGAAGAAACAACAGAATTGAAACCTTTCCTTTTTTTTTAAATTGAAACTTTTCCTCTTTCTTTTTTCAAGATGGTGACATCTATCTGTTATTAGGTTTTGCTTCATCATATTTAATTATTTGCATTCATTTCTGGGATCCCTTCTGTTC
This sequence comes from Gymnothorax reevesii, assembly GCA_029721435.1. Classification (NCBI taxonomy): domain Eukaryota; kingdom Metazoa; phylum Chordata; class Actinopteri; order Anguilliformes; family Muraenidae; genus Gymnothorax; species Gymnothorax reevesii. Next base: position 20,287,612 of record CM056574.1, on the reverse strand, counting down.
TCCTTTGTTATCTCTGATTAACAAGAGTATGACCTTTAATTGATGCATAGTTATTCCCCGCAAATAATATTTCAGCCACCCTTTGCGGAGATAACAGCTCTGCGTCATTTTTTTAAAGAGTGAAATGAAGTTGGAGAAGACATGTCTTGGGATTTGATGCCATTCCTTCATTCAGCATCTCTCTAGATCCAATTTTGTGACCCTCAAGTCACGGATATGCATCTGCAGTAAATGGCACATGTGCTCGAGGACATAAATAATTTTTTTAATATTATTATTTTGTCTGTTCTCAGCTACTTTAGAATATTAAAATTTAGTCTGGTACACTTTCCTGGTGTGAAAACCTCAAGAAAGGGTAGAAAATGGACTCTTCCTGAACGTCATGATGGAAAAACCTGAAGCCGTAAATTATTCAAATTCATCAATAAATTTGTCTATGTTTTCGCTTGGGAATCCCATCATCTATTTACCGAAATATTGAGCAGAATCCCTGCTTAAGTTTCAATACATGGTGGTCATTACACATCACAAGCTTCCGGTAGCTGTTGTAATGTGAATATAGGCCACTAGATGGCAGTATTTACCTTTTTTTTGTTAAGCTCAGACTAGAGTCATGTTTAGACATGTCCTGGACATGTCTGGGGCAAGTCTCAGAAAATTAAAAAAAAGAGGTCTAAATGTGGGTGGGGTCTGCAAAAGAGTATATAAGGAAAAGAATTGAGACAGTAAAGTAGTAGGAGAAATTGCAAGAAGATGACCAGACCTGCCATTCTGTTCAAGACCTGTGACGTTTCTTTTGTGGATTTCTTTGCCTGTGTTTGAGCATTTTCTCGCCCAGGACATCACCAAGCCGCCCCACAAAAAGGGACTGTAAATATTTCTTTTTGTTTTTGTTATTATCAATCTTGGTCTTTAGTTGTAGGTTGTTATTAGTCTTTGTCTTTGTTAAAAATTAAATGTGTTTTAGTTGTTAAAACTGTGTTTGTCATCCCTTGCTGTTGCTGTTGTGTTATAAATGTAATAACAAAAAGGGGCCATAACACTGTCGAAGTTATAAACAAATGAGGTACAGGACATCCAAACCTCAAAATTGAATATCTTGGTGATGGGTTAAAACAGAGCAGTGATCTAAGCACTATTACATAGCTTACAATGTCATCTATATGATGGAGTTGAGTGGTGTTTCCCAAACCCTTTCCTGGCGTACCTCTTGTCCTACATGCTTTAGATCTCTCCTTGCTCCAGCCCAGGTGATTCAATTGATTTGCTTATTACTAAGCAGCTTCTGGGGTGAATTATGACCTGATCATTTGAATCACCTGTGCTGAAGCAGGCAGAGATCTAAAGCATGCAGGACAAGGGGTACGCTAGGAGAGGTTTGGGAAACACTGGTGTTGAGAACTGAATTTTGAATCATTTTAATTTTTCGTCATTACTACTCATTTTGATATCAATGGTCCCATTTATGCACTCTGCTCTTCAGTTTGTCCCTCAGGTTCTCTATAGCATTTAGATCCGGGCACATGGCCATGGCAAAGCTTTGGTTTTGTGTTTGGCAAAACATTTTTGTGCTGATATCAAACAATGCTGGATCATTGTCCTGTAGGGGGATCCAATCACGAACCATTTTAAGCTTGCAGAGGCATTGAAATTTTCATTCTGAATCTGAATAAATTGTCCAGGGTTTTTAAAAGAAAAACAGCTGAACAACATCAAAGATCCACCATCATACTTCACAGTGGGGATGGCTCTTCACTGAATGGCTACTTTTGTTTTCATTCTCTATTCTGGTTTCGTCTGTTCATGGAGCCCGGTTTCATTGGTAGTTCTGTAATGTGGAAAGAAGCCACTAGATGGCAGTATTGACCTTTTTTTTTGTTAAGCCTAGTCTGGATCTAGGTTTGGGCATGTCCTGGGCATGTCTGAGAGGGGAAGGTCCCAGAGGAAAAAAGAAGTCTAAATGTGGGAGGGGGCTGCAAATGAGTATCTAAGGAGAGAAATTGAGAGAGTAAAGTGGTAAGAGAAATTGCAAGGAGAAGGATACATTTGACCAGACCTGTCACTCTTTTCAAGACATGTGAAGCTTTTTGTGGATTTTTGTCGGAGCATTTTCCTCACTCGGAACATCACCAACCAACCCCACCTCAAGGGACTGTAAATATATTTTTTTCTTGTATATTATCAATCTTGGTCAGTAGTATAAATTGTCGATCAGTGTTGGTCTTTGTTGAATTAAATCGGTTTTAGTTTTAAAATTTTGTCTGTCATCCCTTGCTGTCCTATATGTTGTAGAAAATTGGGGCCATAAAAAATTGGGGGCTCGTGGGGATAGACCATTGTGTGAGTCATTTATTGAAAATCTAACATTTCAAATTGTAAAATTGTTTTTTGAATTTTCCTATATATATATATATATATATATATTGACAGATCAACAGCAATGGATGATTTCTTGGCATCACCAACCGTTGAGGTTTTGAAGTCTTTTAAAAAGACAGAACTGCTAAAAATATACAGACATTTAGAGCTGACGGAGGTAAAACCAGCCATGTGAAAAGCAAGACTGGCTAGAGAGATAGTTGAATATTACATTGATGAAAATGTGTTTGCACCAGGAGATCTGGAACAGTTTCCATTGGAAAATCCAAATGTAGAAACTGAACTTAAATTAAAACTGCTAGAGATTGAAAGGGAAGAAAGAGAGAAAGAAAGGGAGGAAAGAGAAAAACAAAGAGAATTTGAGAGGGAAGAAAGAGAAAGAAAGGGAAGAAAAAGAAAAAGAAAGACAGTTCGAGTTAGAAAAATTTGCAAGACAGAGAGATTTCGATTTACAGAAATTAGATAGAGAAGAAAAGCTCCAAATGGAGCAACTAAAAATCAAAATTGAATCTAAAAACAAATTTTGTGCTAGCCAGGAGGTAAAACTGGTGCCTCCATTCTTGGAGAAGGATGTTGACAACTATTTCCAGTGCTTTGAAAAGGTAGTTAAAAGTTGCCAGTGGCCAAAGGAACACTGGCCTCTGATGTTGCAAAGATGATTCCTCTGATTATGAGGTTGTCAAAAAGGTTATTTTGAGAGCTTATGAGTTGGTTCCAGGGGCTTACCAACAGAAATTCTGAGGTCTGAAGAAATCTGACAATCAGACTTACGTGGAATTTGCTAACGTGAATGTTTGCTGTGAGCGCTGGTGTACTTCTATGGAGGTCAAGGATGATTTCAACTCTCTAAAAGAGATGGTGTTAGTTGAAAAATTCAAAAACTGTGTTAAGGATGATATTAAGACCTACCTTAATGAGAAGCAAGTACTGAATTTGCAATCAGCTGCCAAATTTGCTGATGAATATGTTCTCACACATAATTCCAAATTTCAGTCTAGCAGTAAAAATAGATGGTTCCAATTTCAGGAAAAAGGTAACTGTGATACCCAAGATTCCTCACCGAAAGACAAAGAAAAATCTGGTGATGGTGCTCAGAAATCCAGTCACAGGTCTGATCAAAGTGTGAAAGCTGACAGAGACAAAAGTGGTCTAGTTTGCAATTATTGCAAGAAATCTGGTCATGTTACAACTAACAGTTGGCTCCTTAAAGCTAAGAAAGAAAAAGAAAAGGATACCAAAGCAAATGCCTTTGTGAAAACAAAGTTAGAAACCCCTGTAGTAGATGACCGATCTGCTAAATTGCCTGTTCCTTGTTAAGCCAAAAAGCCTGATACTGCAGACTTTGTGAGGGAGGAATTTCTTCCATTTGTGTCAGAGGGATTTGTGACTCTGAATGAGCATTCTCCTCTTGTACCCATATATATCCTAAGGGATACCGGAGCTTTTCAGCCATTTTTGTTGATGGACTCCTTGGAGTTACGTAATGAGATCGCTTCTGGGGATTTCATACTTGTACAAGGTATTGAAGGGAGGACTGCATCTGTACCCCTGCGCTCTGTGTTCTTGAAGTCAGATTTAGTTACAGGACAGGTAAAGGTGGGACTTATGTCAAGTGTACCTATCAAGGTTGTTTCTCTGTTGCCAGGCAATGACCTGGCTTGGGACAATGTAGTTCCCCCTGTTCATCTTACTTCACAGCTGAGCACTGAAGATGGCGATGAAGACCAATCTCTGTATCCTTCCTGTGCAGTGACCCGTGCTATGGCCAAGAAGGCTCAAGAAGAAGATGACGTGGTGCCGTCCAGCACAGTGAATAGTCATGACTCAGGTGGTTTGCCTCATGACTCTGTTCGGCCTACTATGGTTTCTCCGTTTGAGGACTTGTCAGATACTTTTATCAGTTTTCTGTTCAGCCAGGCAGATGGGTCTGGTGATTCTGATGTGTTTTGAGACTTGTCTCTGTCCAGAAAGCGGTTGATTGAGGAGCAAACTAATGATCCTGAAATTTGTGTACTAAAGAGGAGAGCCCTTTCTGATAAAGAAATTTATGCAGTTCCAGTTGGGTATTATCTCAAGGATGGTGTGTTGATGCGGAAGTGGCGCCCTTCTGATATCCCTGGCAAAGCGGATTGGGCAGTGGTCAAGCAAATTGTTGTTCTGAAGGCCAACAGGAATGAAATCTTAACAATGGCTCATTTTTTACCTTTAGGAGGTCATCTCGGTGTTAACAAGACTGTTGATAAGATCATGAAACACTTCTTCTGGCCTGGGCTTCGGAAAGATGTTTCTAACTTATACAAAACCTGTCACACTGGTCAGGTAGTTGGAAAACACCAGTTAGACCCACCTGTAGCTCCATTGCAGCATATCCCATCATTTGGGGAGCCTTTTTCCAAGGTCATTGTTGATTGTGTTGGTCCATTACCTAAGACTAGATCTGGAAATCATAACATAACATAACATAACATAAATGGCAAGAACAGTCCTTTCAGCCCAACTAAGCAAGCCAGTTTCTTTATACTATTGTGAATATATCCCTTCAGATACTAAATGACTCAATGGTATCTAGCTTTAGGTCAAGGCTGCTCTTGAAAACCCCCAAGGTCTCTGCCTCTACAATATGGTCAAGTAAGCTATTCCGCATTGAAATTACTCTTTGGGTGAAGAAATATTTCCGAATATCAGTGCTAAATTTACCTTTGGTCAACTTTCATTTCTGACCCCGAGTTCTACTCACAACACTTAGTCGAAGGCTTTGATAAAGTTCTTCACGTTGTTTGGCCTTCCCAGGGAAATTCAGTCAGACCAAGGTAGCAATTTCACTTCCGGATTGTTTCAGCAGGTTGTGCATGAACTCGGTGCGAAGCAAATTCTTTCTAATGCCTATCATCCAGAGAGTCAGGATGCCTTAGACCGGTTTCATTCCACTCAAGACAATGATGAGGTCTTATTGTTATGACTATGAGAAAGACTGGGATGAAGGTGTTCATTTGCTGTTGTTTGCAGTTAGAGAAGCAGTGCAGTAGTCTTCTGGGTTCAGTCTGTTTGAGCTAGTGTTTGGCCATGAAGTGAGAGGACCTTTGTTAAAGGAATTTTGATTTTAATATTCCAAGTATTACCTTCACAAGAGAAAACTCAGGCGACTCAGGAAAAAAAAATCAGTCGGAGGCAGAGAAGTTAATATCCAAGCCAAAATTGTTTACTCTTTTCTGCAGAAAAAAGCATCCCCACAGAAGTTCAGGTCAAAATGGAGGATGATACAGTTAATCTCTCTCTGGCTTTTGTAGGTGTACTCCATGATGTTCTCCCCCCCCGTGCTGATTTACACATCATGCAGTAATCTGGAAGACTTGCACTCGCACGCAACCTGCGTCAGGCTGTCTAGGGATGCACACATACATCTCGTTAGGGGGGAGAGCACCTGCCATCTCTCTCAGCCCTGGCTCCAGCTTATCTTGCCATGGATTCAGGAGCTTTCTATAAACACATGAACTTAGAGAAAGAGAAAAAACATCTTGCCCTTGGTAAAGGCATTCAGGTCTTCATGACTTTAGATAGGCTATATGTCATGACACACTAGCACAGTTATGTAGGCCCCTGCTAAATCAGAAATATGCAAGCACACACACACACTAGGCCGATGAAGTTATAAACTAAAGCAAAGTAGGAGCAAGCAAGGATAAACAATTAATAATAATTAAATGAATCAATAAAAAAATGATTCCACAACCTTTGCTATTGTTGTTGAGTGAACAATGGCGAGAGAAAGAGCGGCATGACAGTCTGTCAGACTATGTTAGCAAGTTCAAAGAAAGACTGCGTGCAGCTTGTGACCTAGCTAAAGAGAACTTGCTATCTAGTCAGGGAAAAATGAAAACTTGTACTGAAAACTTGAGAGTTGCTTTGTTGGCTGCGTGTCAGATATGTAAATAGCCCAGACGGCGCGCAATTACATTTATTTTGAATCAGAACTCAATATCACGATATCTTTTACCGACTCTTAAATATTTTTCTGATTCCGAAGCGAACGATAGATTATTTTATTCTTGGGTAAATGTGGTCTCACGATATGATTGTAATATAGACAACTTTATATAATTTTCAAATCGCGATTTTAGTATAAATGCCTCGTTTTAAGACTGAATCATTTGACAGAATTAATTAGGCTGTATATGGAAATCCGTTGGATTTAATCCATTGCCGCATCCATCTTTTAATTCGTTTAATCCCGAAAATACGATGATTTATCTAGATTTTTTAAATGAGTTCCGCCGGGAAAATCCATGTTCATGTGTTACAAAGTGCGATTGCACTTGCTGTTGTCTACGGTAATATAACATACATGTTTTTATGTTTAGCCTAGGCCAACAGATTTTTACAACACTCATGTTCGTTTAATTCGTCTCTGTCCTTATATTTACTTCTTTACTGTAATTGTTATTTTATGTATTATTTTATTATTATGTTATACGAGTAATTACGGTTAGTTGGTGCCTTGCACCTGTGACCCTGACCATTTTTATCAAAGTTAGTAAAAAAAAATAAACGAAAATAAAATGGTTAATGGAGGGCACTTCAAGATAGGTGCAAATATTATAGGGTTGTTACAATTTTTTCTGAAAACATTCTGTTGAAATGAAACTTACACATCAAGTAAAGCACAAAAGCGGCTTCATTTTGGTAATAAAAGCATTTCTGTAACCAAATTATTAAGGATTTTATGGCAGTTTTTGTACCAGGATATTGACACCTTTAACTGTAGTTTTTACATTATGTGGAAACAAAAGCTATGATCCAATTTCGGTGCAGAGCCTTTTCTGTTTTAACATTAATTGACGGGATCTTGGGATGAAAAATCGTGTACCCTTTGCCCATTTTTTTTTCACTTGGGGCCACTAGGCTACGCGTTTTTTTCGAGCGGAAGATCCGCCTTTTAAGTCATATTTAATATAGTTGTTGTACATACTTGGACTGGAATGCGTTTAATATTCCAGTCAAGGTTTAACAGTCTGATGGCAGAAGGAATGAAAGATTTCGAAAAACGATTTGTTTTCCTGGACGGTGCTATAAAACGGCAGCCTGAGGGCATTAACACAAACTCAGATGACAGGATGTGATCCTTTTGGGAAACTATGAATTAAATTAAGTCACTGAAGGCCAATGCTCCCCAAGAAATTTATTCAACTTGTCGACGTTTCGATCAGAACGATCTTCATTAGGATAAAATAAAGGAACACACACACACACACACACACACACACACACGTAAGCATTTTGTCCAACTCACAATTGCATGGTCATTTTAGTCAGGTGTAAACAATTACTAAGATTGATGAGTAAAACAAACACACACTCTCAAAAGAGATGTGTTGAAAATAACACAACATGCAAATTTTTCACACACCTGTGTGTCTAGTTCAGGACAACACGTGTTGTTTTCAACACAATCAGTGTTGATTTTTTTTTTTTATGTGTGTGTTTTGTGTTTACTTATTTTGTGTTGAAATCAACTCAAAATGTGTTATACGTGATAACACATTTTTTTGTCATTTTTCAACACAGTCATTCTGAGGGTGCAGTAGTAATCCACAAATGTGCGAGTAAAAAGGTGTGCGTGCTGATAAGGAACATAATGCACAATACATGCAATCCCAAGATGGAGAATAAAAAAGAAAAACTAGAACGGGCACTCGGTAGAGCGCATACCTTCGCCGACGCCACTGAATCCCTCGCCACTGGCGTTGGTTTCACGCCGATCGGATAAAAATTGACCGAGATATGGCCGAAAGTCGGTTTTGACCTTTTCGTGGCCTTGAACATGACCTTTGACCCGATCACTCCCAAAATCTAATCGCTTGATCCTCATGTCATGCCAAAACAACCCACCAAATTTTATGAAATTCCGTTTGGTACTTTTTGAGTTATTCGATACACATACACACAGACAGACAGACACACAAACAAATAAATACACGGGGATCAAAACATTACCTTCGTCAGCGAAGCCGGCGAAGGTAAAAATATATATAGCCTACACAATCAATGAATGCCAACCAAGGCCGTGCAACTGAAGAAACAGAGTTAGCTGCACACCATTGAGTGCCCACAGGTTAATTTGATTAATTGGACTGGCCAAGATAGTAGTAGTAAGATGTTACTTACAAATAATGCGTAACTGTTTCGCCTCGTTTCAGTATACACACACACACACACACACACACACACACACACACACACTGGTTAAAAACCCACATCATTTCGTTGGTATGACGTAGGGTGTCGTCTTTCGTAGGTATGACCTAACCAAAAGATTCTTCAGATTGGGAGGCCTTTAATATACAATGCGGGCAGGATACAAAAATAGTTTCCAATGAACTGGATCAGAGCTAAAAATAGCCCCATTCGTGCCTCAGAGGGCTTGTTTTAACATTCTGACATTTACATGTCAGAATGTTAAAAAAAAACCCTTGGAGGCACGAATGGGCCTAAACAAAAAATATACCAATGTTTCCAGTTTTAAACAATTATTAGTCCTGACCTGTTCTCAGTCATTTTCATGATTAACAAAAGGTTCACTCCGAAAGCGCTCCACACTTAACAGGTGCTGCTTGTTCGCCCCGACTATAGGTAGGACGACAATCATGCATCTGGACGCGTTTGCGTAATTTAAATCCACGTCAAATAGCTTGAGCCGCATGCTTTTTATAACCTACTCCACTGTCAAGTGCCACTTTTTTCACTCAATACCGATAGTAATTTTGAATAACGTTAATTTAAATAAAGAAAACGCGTCCAGATGAACGATTGTCGGAGAACTAGCAACACCTGTTAAGTGCGGAGTGCTCTCGGAGTGAACATTTTGTTGTAATCATCTGGCCTTTTCTGATCATCTTGGCCTTTTCTTGAGCGATGACTGGGTTCCAGTACTCTCACATATTTACTATTATGGCTATTTTATGATAAATATATTATTCTGCCAGATTGCTGTATGCTCATTAATTAACTAATTGGGAGGGTATCTACTGGTATATTCTAATTGATGTGGGTTTTTTCACCCTTTTTTGCTATTGTGTATATACACTGAAAGGAGGTGAAACAGTTGCACATTATTTGGAAGTAATTTACTATTTTCTATCTTGGCCAGTCCAATTGATCCAATTAACCTGTGGGGACTTTACTCAATGTGTGCAGCTGACTCAGTTTTTTTCTGTACACTGCCTCGGTCGGCATTGATTGACTGTATAATTTTTTTTCTTTTTTGTTCTGCATCTTGGGATTGCATGTAGGTATTGTGCAATATATTCATGAGCGCACACACCTTTTACTCCCAAATCTGTGTATTACAACTATGTGTTTGTTGCTTTACTGATCAATCTTTACACCTGAATCTAAAGACCAACTGTGAGTTGACTAAATGCTTATCGATGCGTGTGTGCTGTTTTCAATTAGCCTATTCCTGATGAAGATCGTTCTGATCGAAACGTCAGATATAGACTGTTACAGGAGTGGCAGACACCTGTGACATGTGGAGAGGATGACTCATGGGTCAATCGTTCACATATTCAGCATTCCAGAAAAAATACGCAAAGGATAGTCTGAACTGAAGTAACCTCATCAAAGGGGTTGGACTCGTTGCGGGTCAGATGCAGATGCAATGCAATGAAAATAGAAAGAAAAAAAAAAGAGATTGGAATCAGTGGCGTAGCCAGCGGGTGTGCCAAAACACGTCCCTTTATGACCGCAATAAGTCCTGGCTTGTTCTCAATTATTTTCCATGATTGACGCGTTTTCCAGTTATCGAACAGAGAATTGGGTTGCACAAAACTTCCGTTTAAAACAATTATTAGTCCTGACCTATTCTCAGTCATTTTCATAATTAACAGAACGTTCACTCTGAGAGCCCGACAATCATTCACCCGTCTTACCTAATCGGGGAGAACAAGCAGCACCTGTTAACTGTGTAGTGCTCTCCGAGTGAACGTTCTGGTAATTATGAATGACTGAGAACAGGTCAGGACTAAAAAAAATTAACGGAAGTTTTGTGTAACTCGGATCTTGTTCCGCAACTGTACTGATATTAGCCCATGATTTCATCGCTGTTAGATCGCATGTGGAGAGGATCTTCAGTTGCCAATTACGATAATTGGAAAACGAGTCAATAAAGGCTAATGATTGAGAACTAGCCAGGACTTATCGCTGTCATAAAGGGACGTGTTTTGGCACACCCGATGGCTACGCCACTGTTTGGAATCTGGCTGTTTCATCTAGTTTAACACTCAAGTTTTTACAAGTGGCAGTCAGTCAAAATTATTCGCAAATTATAAATTTTAATGATCAGCAGCTTAAAAATGAATTATATCCAGAAGCAATGGAACAATTTGTAATAGTTGCGGTAATGGCAGGTCACTGAAAAGAACGTGCGAATAAATATAACCATTCCAAAAACAGATTTAAAGTTCGTTGAGCTTAAATCACTTTAAATTTCAGACTATTTCATAGTCCCCAACCATTTAGTCCCCAAGAAATTTAAATTAACAATTTTCCCTCCTCCATTTCCGTGAAAATTATGAGGATGTGAAATCAGAGATCAGATGTCAGAAATAATGCGGCAGCCATAGAATGTAAAGATGAGGATTTAACCAGTAAAATTCTCCTGCATAAAAAGGGGTATGTAATAAATTTAACCACCACAGTGAATTACACATTTGGTATATCCTCTGAAAGACACCACTATACAAAGTTTTATGATATTTCCTCCTCCTTGCACGAGCCCAGTGGTTCTCAAATTCGGTCCTGGTGCCCCACTGTGTACGCTGGTTTTTGTTCCAACCACAATTGCAATATTAGGATTTTAACAAGCTGTTGATTTGTTTTAATTAAGTACATTAATGCTAATGTCCACATTGAGATATATTGTAAATATCGGCAAGGGGAAACAATTAACCAACCATTTAATCAACATAAATAATAAAAGGTTCCTCATTGGTGAAACTCTTGACACATGGAGGTAAAACCCAACAATTTACTGGTCAAACAATGGAGTTACACCTGTTGTGTTTTGTGTTGATTTAATTTGGTTCAGGCAGGTTATTTGGGAAAAACTCAATACACCTGTGTTCAGAAACCTAAGTAGGAGATTACTGATTTTCTCAAAGTCTAGTTTGATTGTTTAAAAATGTTTTCACCTGAAAATCTGAACAATATTGAAAATTAAGCACAATATGCTCAAGGGTTTTTATTCTTCATGGCAGAATGGATCCAAATGTGACATAAGTTGGTAAATAACTACTCTAAACACAGAATGCAGCTAATTAAGACAAAGTAACAGCTTTTTAAAATTCTAGGATTGAAATTATGGTTGGAATAAAAACCAGCATACACAGTGAGAACCACTGCACTAACCGATTAAATTCAATCTAGCAACCTCCTTTGTTCAAAAACTTTGTAATCAGGTTAGAATATTCCAGTTACATTGTGGTGGCAGTGCACTGCAGGGGTGAAGGAAGAAAGGTCTGTAACTATGAGAATGCAGGTTTGATTTGTTTTAACCTATTCTGCTATAGTTTTCATCAAGTTCCTCTGCCCTTATATTCTGTTTGAAGTCCCACCGACCAGAACAAGCCTCTTTTGGAGAACATGCTGAACAATGTTTAATTAGCTTGACATTTTGTAAGTTTTCTTTACTTAATAACTTATAAAAGATGTGCTCTGTGAAAAACTATTCAATAATGGGGTTTATTGACCTCCTGAAAGCCAATGCCATCAGAACACCAGGGCAAAATTGTCTCAGTTCTATAGATGTCCAGCTACATAAACTCATAATTTTATTTTATCCTCAGCCAAGGGTACGAGGCTCAAATGCTTGCACAAAGTCATAAAGGTGTGTCCCTAGATATCACAGAATGCCTGCATTTCGCAGTTTTAAGTATCCTTTATCTCCTGAAAAAAATAACAATCATCAGAATGTTCAATGTCAACTGCAGAGAACGAAGCATTTTCTTTGAGTCACAGGGTGCGGCAAAGGAATTTGCTAAAGACGGAGTATTAATAGCTGCCTGGCTATTTTTATCACATTCCCTATCGTAAGTGTACATATGTATGTCAAAATATTTACGTTTTGAGTCATTTTGCGTCATTTGTCATGTTATAAATGCACAGCTAGACCAAGAGCTGTAGTATTCGTGTATAGACAGAAGAACATCACAAAAGTAATTGTATTTTTTAAGTGTGCTATTAACTTTATTGAAAACCACATAGGGTACAAACTAAGTTTTGCACATTTCTACAGGTGAAAACCATCACTGGACGAGGTAAGTGAGAATATTTTACAAATACTGTATTTTCTGCCATTGCGTAAATGTGAGCTTTTCACTGAGGTGTGACAGCGGTCATATTCCCTCTTTTGTTCCTTTCACTTAACGTGACGGATGTTTGAGATTTTTGTTTTATTTTTAAATGTATACAGAGATTTCAGTATTGACCATTTTGAATGGGCTGTTCACAATTGAGAATATGACCCTTCATCCAAGTGAAGCCATGCTATTCTAAATATATCTAATTTCTAATTAGATATAATCTAGTAATCTAATAATCTAATAATCTAATTTCTTGATTATTTGCTGTATATTATAACAGAGGAACAGGGCAGGCCACCATTCCTGAGAGAAAATAACTTTTTCAAAATCCTTTCAGGATGTTGATGTCTCTCATGATGATCATATCCCATCATTTGGAAATATCTTTGACAAATAGTTCAAAAATAAAAATAAAAAAATATTCAGGAGCTAATTAGTTGTGCAACTGGTGACATGAAAGGAGACCATGAAAGAGGGAAGATCTGAAAAAGGATAATACAATTATGCCTTTGTTGACTCCTATCTAGGTTTGCTGTACGAATATTAAAAAGAAATTTTAAGATGAAAGGGAAAAAAATGGCAGTGCTGTTCGTTTTAATTGGTAAGTGAATCCAGATGCATCACATAAACATTGAATGCCAAAATTTTTTTTTTGTCAATTTAAAATCTTCGACAAAAATGAAAAATAATTTTTTTCATTCCTGCCATTGCAGCTTCCACAATTGCTGCCGCGACAACCACTGTGAACCCAACTTCAATGGCAGCCTCAACAACTGACGCTTTGACAACAACAACTGGAGCCCTAACAATGACTGCAACCCTATCAACAGCTGCGCATCTCACCACAACTACAGCCCTGACAACAACTGCAGCCCCAACAACAGCTGCAGCTCTTACGACAACTGCAGCCTCAACAAGCCCCATAGATCCCACTACAGCTGCAAACCCGACAACTACTGCAGTTCCCACAACAACTAAAGCCGCAACAACAACTTCAGCAAAGACAACAACTGCAGCCCTGACAACAACGGCATCTCCAACAACAACTGCCAGCCTAACAACAAATACCGGTCTCACTACCACTGCAGGTCCAACAACTCTGACCCAAACAACAGCAGCCAAAACAACAAATGCAGCCCCAACATCGACTGCAACTTTTACGACAACTCTTGCCTCAACAAACACGGCAGTTCCCACTATAACTGCAGCCACGACAACTGTGGCCACAACAACTTCAGCCCGAATAACAACTGTGGCTGACACATCTACAGCAGCCCTGACAACTACAGCCCAAACAACAACTGCAGCTCAGACATCAACTACAGCCCCAAAAACAACCTCAGCACAGACAACAACAGCAGCCCCAACAACAAGTGAGGCCCCAACAACAACTGGGACCCAGATAACAACTGTTCGCCTAACAACAGCAGTAGCTGCCACAACTACTGCAGCCCCAACAACTATTGTAGCCTCAACAACAACTGCAGCCCAGACAACAACTGCAGCTCCAACAGCTTCCAGTCAGACAACACCAGCTCCGACTACAACTGCAGCCTCAACAACAACTTCGGCCCCAACAACATCAGCAGCCCCAACAACAACTGGAACCCAGACAACAACTGTTAGCCTGGCAACCACAGCAGCTCCCACGTCAAATGCAGCCCAAACAACTTCAGCTCCCACAGCAACTGCAGCTTTCACTACATCTGCAGCTCCAACAACAACTGTAGCCTCAACAACAACCACCAGCCTGACAACAGCAGCAGCTCTCATGACAACTTCAGCTCCCACAACCATTACAGCTCCCACTACAACTGAAGCCACAACAACAACTCCAGCTTTGACAACAGCTACAGCCTCAGCAACAACTGCAGCCCCGAGAACAACTACAGGCCCAACAACTGAAGTCCCACCAACAACTGCCAGACTGACAACAACAGTAACACCCACCATAACTGCAACCCCAACAACTAATGCGGCCCCGACAACAACTGGAGCCTTGACAACAACTGCCAGCCAAACAACACCTGCAGCTTTCCCTACAACTGCAGCCCTGACAGCAACAGAAACTCCTCCTGCAACTACAGTCCCAATTACATCAGGTCCCACCACAACTGCAGCCGCAACAACAACAGTGCTCCAAACAACACCTGCAGCCCTGAAGACAACTGTGGCTCTCACTGCAACGGCAGGTCCAACAACAACCAAGACTCTGACAACAACTGTAGCCCAAACAACAACAGCAGCTCCCACTTCAACGACAGACACAACATCAACTGCGGCCCAAACAACAACTGCAGGTCTAACAACTGCTGCAACCCGAATAACAACTGCGTCCCCAACGACGACGAGAGCCCCGACAACTACTGGCAGTCTGACAACTGCCACTCTGGCAATAACTGCAACTCCAACTTCAACTGCAGCCCTGACAACAACAGCTGCTCCTACTTCAAATGCAGCCTCAACAACTTCAGCTGCCACAACTGCAGCCACATTGACATCTGCAGCTCCCACTACAACAGCATCCCCAAGGACAACTGCTGCTCCAACTCCCACTGCAAATGCAATTCTAACAGCAACTGTAGCCCAAACAACAACTATGGCTCCGACAAGAACTGCAGCCTTGACAACAACTGTGGCAATGACAGCTGCATCGTCAACAACTTCCAGCCTAATAATAACAACAGCATCTCCATCAATAACTGCAGCCCCAACAGCATCTCTGGCCACAACAAGAACTGCAGCCCCAACAACAACTGCAGGTCTAACTACACCTGGAGCCCCAACAACAACTCTGGCTGCAACAACAACTGCAGCCCCAACAACAACTGCAACCTCAAAAACGACTGCAGCCTCAACAACTGTGCCCTCAACAACAACTGTGATCCCAATAACTGCCAGCCAGAAAACAACAGCAGCACCTACCATAACGGCAGCCCCAGCAACAAACCTGGCCCCAGCAACAGCTGGAGCTCCAACAACAACTGCACCCTTGACAACTGCGGCCTTGACGACAACTCTGGCTCCCATAACAACAGCGGTCCCAACAGCAACTGCCAGCCTGACAACAGCAGCTGCCACTACTACTGTGGGGCCAACAACTGCGGCTCCAACTACTACTGCAGTCCTAACAACAACTGTGGACCTCACAACAACTGCAGCCCCACCAACACCTCCAGCCCCAACAACAACTGTTGCCTCAACGATAACTGCTGCCCCAACAACAACCGCGGCCCTGTCAACTGCAGCCCCAACATCAACTGCAGCCCTACCTGCGACTGTTGCTTCAACAACTGCCAGCCTAACACCAACTGCTGCTCCTAATTCACCGGCAGCCCCAGCAACTTCAGCTCCCACAGCAACTGCAGCTCTCAGTACAACAACAGCCCCAATAACCGCTGCTCTGTCTACAACTACAGCCCCAACAACAACTGCTTCTCCAGCTCCAACGGCAGCCCCAACAACAACAGCAGTTCCTACAACTGCTGCATCCTCAAAAACAACTGCAACTCTCCCAACAACTGCCACCCTGATAACAACTTCAATCTCAACTACAGCATCTGCAACGTCTGGTCTTACAACAACTTCAAGTTCTTCTCCAGCAGCAGCCAGCGCTGCTCCAGCCACTGGCAGCAGTATGTGTCAAATTAAGTGTTATGTTTCATTTAAACATTATTATTTGAAATTAGATTCGGCTCATAAATAAGTACCATTTTCTCATTTATCAACAGATGACAATATTTGGTAATTTATCGATAGATTCCCAAGCTCCCACCCCTCCACTACTAATGTATTATGTTGCACTTTGTTTCATTTGATACCTCAATCTTTTCCAATAACATGTTATCCATGCATTCAACACCAATTGATCAGTTATCATCATGGTGTGGAAATGTCACTGTTGGCAATTTATTAGCATACAGCTATTTCCATTGCAAGTAATGTATTTACTCCCTGTTAGCAGCTACCCCTACAACTTCTTCATTGCTCACCACAAATTCAGCTGCATCCACAACACCAACCCCATCATCAGCACCAGCAACCCAAGTCCTGCCGCTACCGCCAGCCACAGTTCCAACCACTACAGCTGCTGCTCCAGCTACTACGGCCTCCTCAGATCCACCATCAGGAAACGAGGGTTTCCTACGGATGAATTTCAGAATTCTTCGAACTTTCTCTGAACAGTTGTCTGACCCATCCTCACCTGAATTCCAGAACCTTTCACGGAATGTCACAACAGAGGTAATCTCCCTTTATGGACTTTTCCATCAGTGTATTGTTTCTTTTAAGTCAGATCAGTGTCAGGGCAAATTCATTGTTTCCTTTAAATTGTAATGCTGTTAATCCCTCCTGTACTACCAGTTAGACTGGTTGAAGTTCAAGCCGCCAGCTTTAATTTTACGGTATTTACCTGCATATGGAGTAAGCTGTAGCAAGTACAGCCCTTTGAAATTAAAGCACCATCCAAATACTTAGGGACTCTGAGATAATGCAGACGTCTGTACTGTTCTAATCTTCATACCTGTGTTTTTTCATTTTTCTTAGTTGAATCGTGGGTACAGGGCAGCTTTCCCTGACACCTACCTCCGAAGCAACATTGAACGATTCAGGTAAGAGTTGCCACAGACTATAGAATTGTGATTGACTACCAGGGGGCAATAGAAAGTTGTGAAACTGACATGCATGTGTTGGGTCGGGCAGAGTTGAGAGAGAATGTAGAACTAGAAAGCTGCCATTGAAAAGATCTGCAGAGATTGTAGTTGCATGGACCTAAAATCTCTACTCTAGGGCTACTATAGCACTCACTGCCCAATGAAAAGATAAAGGTCTTAGTTTTGATATTGCTTTTTCATGTTGAGATTGTGGAGCCAGATGGATCACTAGGGTAGCTGCTTCACTGGGAAATCAGCTTTTTTTTTTTTTTTACAAAAGTACATACTCGAATGTGATCTATTTGTCTCTATTCGCTATATTTAACTCAACCTCACCGCTACTCCCTCCCCTCCACCCCTTGACCTTCAACAGTCGTGGACCTGTTCTCGCTCGGATAACCACAGTTGAAGTCAGGACAAACCTGATCTTCGTGAAGCAGTCTGTAGTTCCGAATGTCACCGTGGCAATCACTACCCTTGAAAGGGCCCTTGATAACTTGGAAGTCTTCTTGAACATCATTCCATCAAGCATCAATGCAGGTCAGTAACGCCACTTAGCAGTGAAGTAACATCACCTTTACTTCTCTTACATGCATTGCTTCATATGTGTAATTAAAATTGTGCCAGGGTATTTATTTTCAACATTATTAAATTCCTTAATTACCTATATGCCACGCATTTTCACACATATCTCAAGACCGGCCACACTAATAATAATCCATTCAAATGGTTTTGATATTTTCCCACAAATTGGGTTAGACGTGGGTGATTACTGTCAAATGCTTGTTTTCATCATGTTTGGTCATGCAATCTGATCTTGCTATGAGTGGCAAAAACACTCAGTGGTCAACTTTGAGTGTGCTCTGTTCTGTCTTAAAACAGAAAATCCAGTAACTACGACGCCCGCACCCACAACGATAGCGACAACTAGCAGTGCCATGGCATCAGCAAGGCCCCTGGAAATCATCACTTTTCTGTTTCCTCTTTTTCTGGTCATGTACACTCAGTCAACAGATATAAAGCTGCCTCAGTATCTATCATAAATCATTTCTTAAATTCTTTTTCCATTTTGGACATTTGAAACAACACCAGAATAGCAATTTTTGGAAGAGAACATCTGCGACTAATCTTTTAGTCTGTTTACAAGGATCATTTCTACAACAATAATCAGAGCTTTTGAAATGGGAGGCCAGATTAGAAGACAAATTAATTTGTCAAAATTGAATGGTTTTGTTAAACAACTGCTCCTCCACCTATTTCTGGAATGTCTCTCTGACAGCTACATCAAAAATCTGAACACTCCTTTTGCACTGAGATGGAGTATTTATTGTAAAGCTAATTTAAAACTGTGATTATTAAGACATTTGATTTCTGTACACTATATTTATTTAATTTATTGTCATTGTAATAAAGAGATGTTGATAAAGTTCTTTAAGACTCTTTCATTATTCATTCATAACTGAGAACTAGAGGCAATTGATTTGTGCGTTATTGTAGCATTCTGACGGCTCAACGGCTACAAAGCACCTTACACAGCGGGGTCTAATGACTACACTACAAGCCAAAAGTCTGGGGCCACCCTCAGATTTTTTAAAGGTGCACCAAGTGCACTGTGACCCCTTGGTTTTGGGGAAGGTATTCATACAGCATGCCTTCTTGTTCCATTACATGATTTTATGTCACTAGGACGTGAACACTAAGATGCTGATTGGCTGGTTGCACTCATCCACGCTCCATCATAGACGATCCACGACGAATGAGAAGTCGGCCTACTACTGTAGCAGATTTGGAAGTTTCAGGTTTGCGTATGCACAAATCGACTTTGGCATCAGATTACCGTGCCAGTCTGCCGTTGTAGGTGCGAAAACTCCCTACCGTCGCGAGTAGGGAAGGTCATGCATATTTCAGCAAAACAATGCTAAACCACATACTGCATCCATCACAACAGCATGGCTTCACAGTAGAAGAATCCGGGTGCTGAAATGACCTGCCTGCAGTCCAGAATACCAAACATCTGGCGCATCATAAAATGGAAAAATACGGTAAAGAAGACTGTTGAGCAGCTAGAATCCTACATCTGACAAGAGTGGGACAACATTCCCTTCCCAAAACTCTCATAACTAGCCTCCTCATTTTCCAGACGTTTACAAACTGATGTTAAGAGGGGATATTACACAATGGTAAATGCAACCCTGTCCCAACTTTTGAGATGTACTGCTGTCAAGCTACCATCGTGCCAATATCCCAGTAGATCAAATCCTCCCAAGCTACAGACAAAGCCAGGGTCAGTGATTATTTTAAACAATGTTTTATGACTGTATTGTATCAAATACAGTTGTGCAGAGGGGGATGCAGATGTTATACGGGGGAAGGACGGACACCACACTGGCACACTGATACTGACTGACACTCCACTTGTCAAGACTAAATTAATAAGTCCACACACCAACAAATACATTGTAATGAATATACACACACTTGGCAGAATGTCACACATCAACTCATCAATGCAGAATAACCCACAGTTAAACTCAATAGTTAAAATTTGCACCTCAAACCTGTGACCCCACACAAAGCTAAGATGAGAGCAGCAGAGAATAAGGGCAAGTATGGTATCCCCTAGGGGCGGAGCCTCCCCCACCCAACAGTCCAAAAGCACAAGGAACAGATACTGGTTAGGCAAGCCCCTCCGACCAGTATAGATTTAAAAAAAAAAAAAAAAAAGAAATCCAGACCTATCCCAGTGTCAACCGGCTTAATGACTCACGAAAAGTCCTCTCAGTGCAGTCCGGGTCCGGACCAATGAGACCCTACTCTGGAGCTGGCGTTGCATGGGGATTCCAGAAGTCCCTATGAGGTGGGTGATGGCATTAACACAAGTCATTCAGCGGGGATCCCAAGCTTCAGGAAGCAAACAAACTGCGTTTCAGATGGCTGCTAATTAATGGAGGTCACTATCTGGAATATACGCTGCCCAGAATACACAAAGCAGGGAGGACTTCCTTTTATCCAGATGTTTGAGAATGTTGAATCGCCACTCTCGCTGGTCCCAGACTTGTTTCTCCCAGCTGATCTGCGACGCCAATGGATTATCCGTGGCCTCATCCGCACCGCTACAATTGCAACAAACCGGGGATCAGGACACAGCAAGACAGCAACTCGGACCGCTCAACTCAACAAAAAGGTAAGACCGCCTTAATTCAAACATTCCTTTCAGAAATACATAGCATGCGTAGCATCAAGCCATCTGCAGCACTCCCCGCACTTCGCCGGTACTTCCGTGTGTCCTCCCATTCTGTTGCCACGCCGAGTACGCAAAGCCCACCTGTTTTAAAGGGAAGCACAGCCTATCCCCGCATGCCATCAATTTGGAGACAGTCTGTCAGCAATTAGTCATTATTGAAGCAGGGCAGGACCACCTGAACCCGCAGCCCAATACAGGCTAGAGAGTAATCAAAACGTTCCATAGAGCATGAAAGTCCATCATTGTCCATACACAGTCAGTCCATCAATGACACAACATTCTTAGTCTTCCTGAGGAGGTGTGGTTTTTTTGTGTGTGTAACAATAAAGGGTCTCTGAAGTTATTTTCATGATTTTTAAAATTTCTAATGAGTTGGGGTGTGGGTCGTCCATTATCAGCATTTTTTGTGCCGTCATATTTATTGTTTTATTAGATATTATGGATAATACTTAATATTTCACTTTAAACTTGGATAATTCTGTATGCTGTAAAGACTGGCTGGATTTTCTCTGTCATTCATGCTATTCAAATGAGAATTGATTAAGACTGATCAATCTTCCTCTCTGCTGAGGTTAGCAACTGGTGTGGTAGCAGATTCAATTGTTTCAGCACAAAACTGAAAATGATGTTTAAGAAATTCTTTCCCTGCACTAGTGGTCTCCTGGTGAAGCTAAAGTGTAACCTTTATTTTTTTATTGAACCAGGGAGGTCCTGTTGAGATTGAAATCTCATTTTCAAGGGAGCCCTAGGGCTTGAGCGGCAGAGAGAAAGGACAAGTTGTGTAGCCAATCAGATCAGGGGATGATTAGGAGGCAGGTTAAAAGAGCCAGGTTGGGAAGTCAGCCGTGACACTGGGGAACCCCCTGCTCTTACCAAAGAGTGTCATAGGATTTTTAATAACCAGTGAGTCAGGACCTCAGTTTGTCTCATCCTCTTTCAGCACAGTGTCCCCATCACTGCACTGGGGGATTATTCCACCAGAGGAAAGATTGCAACCTACTGGCCCACCAGCTACACTTCATTTTCCCATGTGGCCTCCCATCCAAATACTAACCAAGCCCACACCTGCTTAATTTCAGCCGCAGCTGTAATAGATCAAATCGTGGTATGGCTGTTGGCTGTAAATATGTGGAGCAATCCTCCCCAAGACAGAATGTTTTTAATTTCAACAAAAAATTTGAAAAAAGCCATGAAACCTTGAAATAATAAACATGAAACCTGTCAAATAAGACTATTGTACACTAATCAGATGAAATTCAAGCTGCTTTAGAAAGCTTGGTTTATTTGGTTGTTCATTGCTGTACCTCTTCTACTGATTTCAAGAATGATGAAACAACAGAATGGAAACCTTTCCTTTTTTTGAAAATTGAAACTTTTCCTCTTTCTTTTTTCAAGATGGTTACATCTATCTGTTATTTGGTTTTGCTTCATCATATTTAATTATTTGCAATCATTTGTGTAATCCCTCCTGTTCTCCTTTGTAATACCCCGCCTCCCCCCGTGTTAGTACAAATTTATTGTTAACATAAATAAATAAAGCTGACCTCCCAAGAGATGGGGGTGGTGGCGGGGAAAAAACATAGAATTGAAACATGCTATTATTATTTGTTGCAATCATTTCTTTACAGATTTTTTTTTCTTTACAGAGTATTCCTCCTCATTCAGAATGAAGAGAACCTGGAGGTCTTTGCTTAACATCACATGTAAAAGGGTTCACCCTCGGACTGATGCAAGGAGCCAAAGAACACTCTCATAACTGGCTGGGCTACAAGAAAAATGTGCACACCTTAATGCCAAAATTTATATGCGTGACTTGAAACTATTATATAATCCTGGAATTACGTTTACACCACATGCTTCCCAAAAGTATTGGTATCCTTGATAAAAAATGAGGAAATATAGCTGCATACAAAAGTTGCAAACACCATCAGCTATATTGCACACAAAGAATGTCAGCTTCATTCCCTCCAAGCCAAACTGAATGGGTAGAAGATTTACATTGTTATGTTTCCATATAATAAATCCCCAATAAATATCTATTGTAACTTTCATACGATTATCAAGTTCTTACTTATTCCACAGAGGCACAATTGAAGCACCTTTTACTGAAACCCCATAAGTCACACTTGACTTGACTTGACTTGTGGGGTTTAGTAATCAGTGTAATTATTGTATAGACAGCTGTGTCAGTGAAAATATTATTATTCATAAAATCTCCAAAGCCCCTTTCTGGCTGCAAAGCAAATATTTTTAGGTAGTGTACATTATTTGTAATGTTGTATGCACAGTGCCCTCCACTAATATTAGCACTCCAACTATGAACAATGGTGTTTGAATTAATACCCTTAATGTTTATCCTCTGGATATTCAATTCAATGATTATAAAGAGTAGGCCTATTACCTTTAATTGATGCATAGTTATTGAAAGAAAACAATATTGTGTATTGTGAAACATTTTCTTTCAAAAATGTTCACAGCAATGATTGGATTCCCCTCAAATAATATTTCAGCCTCCCTTTGCTGAGATTACAGCTTTGCGTCATTTTTATTATGCCCCCGCCCTCCAAAGAGGACAGGGGTCTTTATGTCGACACCATGTCCGTCCGTCGTCCGTTAACTTTTCGTTTCGGTGGGATAACTATAGAATCCCTCGTCGGATTGATGCCATTTCTTAATGGCGTATTGGGAGTCGCTAGGCTAGAGGAAGGTTCCTTTCGAAAACCAGCGTCGTGCGATATGTTAGGCTATATGGCCGCCACAGCAGCCATCTCAATATGCCCTTGATCAACATACAGGCAGGGGCATATGCCACGCACTGCGGTGCGCTTGTATTAAAGAGTGAAATGAAGTTGGAGAAGACCTGTCTTGGGATTTGACGCCATTCCTTAATTCAGCACCTCTCCAGATCCAATTTTGTGACCCTTGATAGCAAAATGAGTCTCAAGTCACGGTATGCATCTCCAGTAAATGGCACATATGTGCTCAAGGGCATAAATTTCTTTTTATTATTTTGTCTGTTCTCAGCTATCTTAGAATATTAAAATTCAGTCTGGTACACTTTTCCTGGTGTGAAAACCTCAAGGAAAGGTAGAAAATGGAATTAATCAGGCTGTATTTGGAAACACGTTGGATTTAATCCATTGCCGCGTCCATCTTTTAATTCGTTTAATCCCGAAAATACGATGATTTTCATATAGATTTTTTTATTGAGTTCTGACTGGAAAATCAATGTTCATGTGCTACAAAGTGCGATTTTGCACTTGCAGTCGTCTACGGTAATATAACATGTTTTATGTTTGGCCTAGGCCTACGGATTTTTACAACACACTCGTTCGTTTAATTCGTATCTGTCCTTATATTTACTTCTTTACTGTAATTGTTATTTTATGTATTATTCTATTATTATGTTATACGAGTGATTACGGTTAGTTGGTGCCTTGCACCTGTGACCCTGACCATTTTTATCAAAGTCAGTAAATAAAAATAAACAAAAATAGAATGGTTAATGGAGGGCACTTCAAGATGGGTGCAATACCCTTCGTGCCCGTGTCGGGCTGAGGGGTTTAAAAAAAAAACACAAACACACACACACACACCACCACAACCCACACAAAATTACAAAAATGGCCTAATATCCAAAGATTCATTCAGACCCCTAGCCACTGTATCAAGAGTGGAAATCCAAAAAGCCTCCCTTTGAAGTAATGAATTAATAATGTCACCTCCCCTAGGTGGTGACTGAACTCGTTCAATACTTTTATGATGAAATACAATATCGTGCCTGGAAAAAATGAAATGCGACAGGATTTTTGAAGTCCTTGAATCACTTGTAGGCCTATGTTCCAAAATTCTAATCTTAAGAGGTCTAGGAGACTTACCAACTTAAGCCAACCCACAAACACACTTAATCATATAAATATTAGGTGTAGGCCTACAGGTAATAATGCCCTTAATCTGAAAACGTTTGCCCAAAGGAGAATGGTTAAATGTATGGCATTTATATGTAAAATTGCACAGTGCACA
Source organism: Gymnothorax reevesii (assembly GCA_029721435.1). Taxonomy (NCBI): domain Eukaryota; kingdom Metazoa; phylum Chordata; class Actinopteri; order Anguilliformes; family Muraenidae; genus Gymnothorax; species Gymnothorax reevesii. The sequence goes on along the minus strand of CM056574.1, from coordinate 20,262,959 downwards.
TCTACCGCATTTATAATTACCGTCGTCTTTCGTAGGTGACCTAACCAAAAGATTCTTCAAATTGGGAGGCCTTTAAAATACAATGCGGGGAAGATCCAAAAATAGTTTCCAAAGAACTGGATCAGAGCTAAAAATAGCCCCAATCGTGCCTCCGAGGGTTTGTTTTAACATTCTGACATTTACATGTCAGAATGTTAAAACAACTCCTTGGAAGCATAAATGGGGCTACACTAAAAATATACCAATGTTTCCAGCGGCGGAGCCAGAATGGGAATTGGGGTGGCACAGACACGTCCCTGTATGACAGTTAGAGTACTCCTGGCCAGTTCTCAATTAACGTTAGGCTATTTTTCTTTATTGACGCGTATTCCACTTATCGTAATTGGCAACTGAAGCCGAGGTTTCTCTCCAGTCGCGACCTAACACTAACAGCGATTAAATTAATTATGGGGTAAATTCAGTAGAACTGAGAATTGGGGTGGTCAAAACATCAGTTTTAAACAATTATTAGTCCTGACCTGTTCTCAGTCATTTTCTTAACAAAAGGTTCACTCCGAGGGCGCTCCACACTTAACAGGTGCAGCTTGTTCTCCCCGATTTGGTAGGACGACAATCATTCATCTGGACGCGTTTGCTTAATTTAAATCAACGTCAAATAGCTTGAGTCGCACGCTTTTTGTAGCCTATTCCACTGGCAAGTGCCAGTTTTTTTCACTCAATGCCGAGATTAATTTTGAATAACGTCGATTTAAATTAAGAAAACGCGTCCAGATGAATGATTGTCATCTTACTTAATCGAGGAGAACAAGCAACACCTGTTAAGTGCGGAGTGCTCTCGGAATGAACATCTTGTTTTAGGCCTAATCATCTGGCCTTTTATGATCAAATTGGCCTTTTCTTGAGCGATTAATGGGTACCAGTACTCTTCCATATTTACTATTATGGCAATTTTATGATAAATTTACTATTCTGTCAGATTGTTGTGTGCTCATCAATTTACTAATTGGGAAGGTATCTGGTAAATTCTTATGATGTGGGTTTTTTTCACCCTTTTTTGTTATTGCGTAGGCTATGTACACTGAAAGGAGGTGAAAGAGTTGCACATTATTTGGAAGTAACTTACTATGTTCTATTTTGGCCAGTCCAATTAATCAAATTAACCTGTGGGGACTTAATTCAATGGTGTGCAGCTGACTCAGTTTTTTCAGTGCACTGCCTCGGTTGGAATTGATTGTATATATTTTATCTTTTTTGTCCTGTACCTTGGGATTGTGCAATATATTCTTTATCAGCGCACACACCTTTTACTCGCAAATCTGTGGATTACAGCTATGTGTTTGTTGCTTTACTGATTTCACCTGAATCTAAAGACCATGTCCAACTGTGAGTTGGACTAAATGCTTATCGATGCGTGTGTGCTGCTTTCAATTATTCCTGATGAAGATCGTTCTGATTGAAACGTCGACAAATTGAATAAATGACGTCGTTGCCTTCTGATAATGGTTTGCCATGTTGCTAATAGCTGGCACATAAGCACGTACAACTTGTGCAATTATCATCAGACGCGATCCATTTTGGTGAACTAGCTAAATTAGTAGGCTAACACTACTTATGTTCACTTGAATGTTTTGCGATTCAGAGCGAAAATGAATGGAAACCGCTTAAAATGTGAGAAATCTATTCGATACACCAATTTGATCGCATAACAGCATGCGACGTCATTACGCACAACTTTTTATTCGCTTTACTGCCGTAAGATGGAAACGCATTTTCGCCTGTTTTTCGCATTAATATTTTTGGGGAACTTCAGACAATTCAATTGACAAGTGGATGGAAACAGTGACGCGCCACAAAATTGCGGTCGTTGTTTGTCCAGATTTCAGCATACCTACAAATAAATTTCATTTACCTCCTAAATTTTTGCCACTGCTTTAAATTTGAGCCTTCCCTTTTTCTCTCTAAATCGGATCCATGGTTGTTGCCTGAAAGAATGGGCCGATTTCAATCGCTTATTTTTCTCCTCATTCCTACCCCTTAGAGAGAAAAGATTCGACACCGAATAAGCTTGAATTAAATGGAAAGCTCTTTTTCATTCAAACGTCATTTTGAAGTTACGTCAGATACAGACTGTTACAGGAGTGGCAGACACCTGTGACATGCGGAGAGGATGACTCATGGGTCAATCATTCACATATTCTGCATATCAAAAAAAAAATACGCAAAGGATAGTCTGAACTGAAGTTACCTAAAAGACACCGTAATTCCTTTTTTTCCTTCTCATCAAAGGGGTTGGACTCGTTACGGGTCAGATGCAATGCAATGAAAAGAGAGGGGGAAAAAAAGAGATTGAAATCTGACTGTTGTATCTAGTTTTACACTCAAGTTTTTACAAGTGGCAGTAAGTCTAAATTATTCGCAAATTATAAATTGTAATGGTCAGCAGCTTAAAAATGAATTTTGTCCAGTAGCAATGGAACTATTTGTAATAGTTGCGGTAATGGCAGGTCACTGAAAAGAACAAATATAACCATTCCAAAAACAGATTTAAAGAGTAAAAATCGTTGAGTTTTAATCACTTCAAATTTCAGAATATTTCATAGTCCCCAACAATTCACTTTACCAAAGCAAGGTCTCGCAGATATACGTAGGCTATATTAAATACCAGCTTGTCCCAACTTCTCCTAAGTTTTCCTTGTAGGCGTGCCAGAAAGGTTTAAACAATTTTTCGAAGAATCCTGATTTTTGCCTGTCATGGTGGTTGAACCCTGATGGAGGCAGAAAATTAAATGGACAATTTTCCCCCCTCTTTTTCCGTGAAAATTCTGAGAATGTGAAATCAGAGATCAGATGTCAGAAATAATGCGGCAGCCACAGAATGCAAAGATGAGGATTTAACCAGTAAAATTCTCCCGCATAAAAATAGGTATGTAATAAATTTAACAACCACAGTGAATTACACATTTGGTATATTGTCTCCTCAGAGACACCACTATACAAAGTTTTATGATATTTCCTCCATCATTGCAGGAGCCCAGCGGTTCTCAAATTCGGTCCTGGTGCCCCACTGTGTACGCTGGTTTTTGTTCCAACCACAATTGGAATCTTAGGATTTTAACAAGCTGTTGATTTATTTTAAGCGCATTAATGCTTAAGTCCACATTGAGATATATTGTAAATATCGGCAAAGGGAAACAATTAACCAAACATTTAATCAACATAAATAATCAAAACTCTTGACACATGGAGGTAAAACACAGCAATTTACTGGGAAAACAATGGAGTCACACCTGTTGTGTTTTGTGTTGATTTAATTTGGTTCAGGCAGGTTATTTTGGAAAAACTCAATACACCTGTGTTCAGGAACCTAATTTGGAGTTTGCTGATTTTCTCAGAGTCTAATTTGATTGTTTGAAAATGTTTTCACCTGAAAATCTGAACAATATTGAAAATTAAGCACAATATGTTCAAGGGTTTTTATTCTTCATGGCAGAATGGATCCAAATGTGACATAAGTTGGTAAATAACTACTCTAAACACAGAATGCAGCTAATTAAGACAAAGTAACAGCTTTTTAAAATTCTAGGATTGAAATTATGGTTGGAATAAAAACCAGCACACACAGTGAGAACCACTGCACTAACCGATTAAATTCAATCTCGCAACCTCCTTTGTTCAAAAACTTTGTAATCAGGTTATATTCCAGTTACATTGTGGTGGCAGTGCACTGCAGGGGTGAAGGAAAAAAGGTCTGTAACTATGAGAATGCAGGTTTGATTTGTTTTAACCTATTCTGCTATAGTTTTCATCAAGTTCCTCTGCCCTTATATTCTGTTTGAAGTCCCACCGACCAGAACAAGCCTCTTTTGAAGAACATGCTGAACAATGTTTAATTAGCTTGACATTTTGTAAGTTTTCTTTACTTAATAACTTATAAAAGATGTGTTCTTTACTTGAATACACATATCAGCAGTGCTCTGTGAAAAACTATTCAATAATGGGGTTTATTGACCTCCTGAAAGCCAATGCCATCAGAACACCAGGGCAAAATTGTCTCAGTTCTATAGATGTCCAGCTGCATAAACTCATAATTTTATTTTATCAACAGCCAAGGGTACGAGGCTCAAATGCTTGCACAAAGTCATCAAGGTATGTCCCTAGATATCACAGAATGCCTGCATTTCGCAGTTTTAAGTATCCTTTATCTCCTGGAAAAAAAAAAAAAAATCATCAGAATGTTCAATGTCAACTACAGAAAACAAAGCATTTTCTTTGAGTCACAGGGTGCGGCAAAGGAATTTGCTAAAGACAGAGTATTAATAGCTGCCTGGCTATTTTTATCACATTCCCTATCGTAAGTGTACGTATGTATGTCAAAATATTTACGTTTTGAGTCATTTTGCGTCATTTGTCATGTTATAAATGCACAGCTAGACCAAGAGCTGTAGTATTCGTGTATAGACAGAAGAACATCACAAAAGTAATTGTATTTTTTAAGTGTGCTATTAACTTTATTGAAAACCGCACAGGGTACAAACTAAGTTTTGCACATTTCTACAGGTGAAAACCATCACTGGACGAGGTAAGTGAGAATATTTTACAAATACTGTATTTTCTGCCATTGCGTAAATGTGAGCTTTTTACTGAGGTGTGACAGCGGTCATATTCCCTCTTTTGTTCCTTTCACTTAACGTGACGGATGTTTGAGATTTTTGTTTTATTTTTAAATGTATACAGAATGTATTGACCATTTTGAATGGGCTGTTCACAATTGAGAATATGACCCTTCATCCAAGTGAAGCCATGCTATTCTAAATATATCTAATTTCTAATTAGATATAATCTAGTAATCTAATAATCAAATAATCTAATTTCTTGATTATTTGCTGTATATTATAACAGAGGAACAGGGCAGGCCACCATTCCTGAGAGAGAATAACTTTTTCAAAATCCTTTCAGGATGTTGATGTCTCTCATGATGATCATATCCCATCATTTGGAAATATCTTTGACAAATAGTTCAAAAATACTGTTAGCAGTCTGCACAAATATACATGTCAAACTACTACACAAAAATTTATATTTTAACCATATTGTGACTACAGTAAGTCAACGTTTCTGCCCTCACTAACCCATAAGGACTGAATCAATCTTTGGAAAAAGTACACACACACACACGCACTCACGCACGCACGCACGCACGCACGCACGCACGCACGCACACACGCACACACACACACTCACATATGCTATAAGTCAGAAACAGACATTGGGATTGAAAGTGAGGGCCCAAGCTGAAGGAGACATTGAACAAAACTTGGTTCAGCTTATTTTAAACTGTTTTTATCCACATAAAAGTTGATCTAAAAGTTCCCTCATGTGGTGTTCCAATGCAGAGCAGGTGTAAAACTAGTTTTCCCTGATACAATGAAACATTTTTTGTACAGACATGTATAGATGAGTCAACTGGAATTGTTACTGACTGCAGAAACCAATAATGATGAATTACTTTCTCATATATCAGTCTGCGATTAATTCATGGCTGCAGTAAAAAAAAAAAATTAAATAAATAAAATAGGCTTATGCATATGCCTTATTGATCTGCCCTCATGAATGCTTGTTCACTATATTCTGTTAGGCTGAATTATAAATCAGTTTTCTTTACTTGTCATTGTGAAACATGCAGGGAAATCACATTGATTTAGATATTTTTCTGTGTATCAGTGGTTGATTTGATGATGAATTATCAGTCTTTGTGCTAAATGTCAGTTATTTCTGATTGCCATCTATATCTGGATCTATTGTAAACTTAAATGTTTCCTATCATGTCACCTGGCGTATGGCCATTAGAAGCCATTTCAAAATCTGTGTTTTAGTGACATCATATGATGAAGCACTCAGAGGCAAGAGGGACGATCAACTTCAGCCAACCAGTTAAATGGTTCCCTCATTATTTTGGGTGGTCCATCCCCTTTGTGATGTCAGAAAGGATATATTTTTAAATGATATTCAGGAGCTAATTAGTTGTGCACCTGGTGACATGAAAGGAGACCATGAAAGAAGGAAGATCTGAAAAAGGATAATACAATTATGCCTTTGTTGACTCCTATCTAGGTTTGCTGTACGAATATTAAAAACAGAAATTTTAAGATGAAAGGGAAAAAAATGGCAGTGCTGTTCGTTTTAATTGGTAAGTGAATCCAGATGCATCACACAAACATTGAATGCTAAAAACATTTTTTTGTCAATTTAAAATCTTCGACAAAAATGAAAAATAATTTTTTTCATTCCTGCCATTGCAGCTTCCACAATTGCTGCCGCGACAACTACTGTGAACCCAACTTCAATGGCAGCCTCAACAACTGACGCTTTGACAACAACAACTGGAGCCCTAACAATGACTGCAACCCTATCAACAGCTGCGCATCTCACCACAACTACAGCCCTGACAACAACTGCAGCCCCAACAACAGCTGCAGCTCTTACGACAACTGCAGCCTCAACAAGCCCCATAGATCCCACTACAGCTGCAAACCCGACAACTACTGCAGTTCCCACAACAACTAAAGCCGCAACAACAACTTCAGCAAAGACAACAACTGCAGCCCTGACAACAACGGCATCTCCAACAACAACTGCCAGCCTAACAACAAATACCGGTCTCACTACCACTGCAGGCCCAACAACTCTGACCCAAACAACAGCAGCCAAAACAACAAATGCGGCCCCAACATCAACTGCAACTTTTACGACAACTGTAGCCTCAACAAACACGGCAGTTCCCACTATAACTGCAGCCACGACAACTGTGGCCACAACAACTTCAGCCCGAATAACAACTGTGGCTGACACATCTACAGCAGCCCTGACAACTACAGCCCAAACAACAACTGCAGCTCAGACATCAACTACAGCCCCAAAAACAACCTCAGCACAGACAGCAACAGCAGCCCCAACAACAAGTGAGGCCCCAACAACAACTGGGACCCAGATAACAACTGTTAGCCTAACAACAGCAGTAGCTGCCACAACAACTGCAGCCCCAACAACTATTGTAGCCTCAACAACAACTGCAGCCCAGACAACAACTGCAGCTCCAACAGCTTCCAGTCAGACAACACCAGCTCCGACTACAACTGCAGCCTCAACAACAACTTCGGCCCCAACAACATCAGCAGCCCCAACAACAACTGGAACCCAGACAACAACTGTTAGCCTGGCAACCACAGCAGCTCCCACGTCAAATGCAGCCCAAACAACTTCAGCTCCCACAGCAACTGCAGCTTTCACTACAACTGCAGCTCCAAAAACAACTGTAGCCTCAACAACAACCACCAGCCTGACAACAACAGCAGCTCTCATGACAACTTCAGCTCCCACAACTATTACAGCTCCCACTAAAACTGAAGCCCCAACAACAACTCCAGCTTTGACAACAGCTACAGCCCCAGCAACAACTGCAGCCCCGAGAACAACTACAGGCCCAACAACTGAAGTCCCAACAACAACTGCCAGACTGACATCAACAGTAACACCCACCATAACTGCAACCCCAACAACTAATGCGGCCCCGACAACAACTGGAGCCTTGACAACAACTGCCAGCCAAACAACAACTGCAGCTCTCCCTACAACTGCAGCCCTGACAGCAAGAGAAACTCCTCCTGCAACTACAGCCCCAATTACATCAGGTCCCACCACAACTGCAGCCGCAACAACAACAGTGCTCCAAACAACACCTGCAGCCCTGAAGACAACTGTGGGTCTCACTGCAACGGCAGGTCCAACAACAACCAAGACTCTGACAACAACTGTAGCCCAAACAACAACAGCAGCTCCCACTTCAACGACAGACACAACATCAACTGCGGCCCAAACAACAACTGCAGGTCTAACAACTGCTGCAACCCGAATAACAACTGTGTCCCCAACGACGACGAGAGCCCCTACAACTTCTGGCAGGCTGACAACTGCCACTCTGGCAATAACTGCAACTCCAACTTCAACTGCAGCCCTGACAACAACTGCAGGTCTAACTACACCTGCAGCCCCAACAACAACTCTGGCTGCAACAACAACTGCAGCCCCAACAACAACTGCAACCTCAAAAACGACTGCAGCCTCAACAACTGTGCCCTCAACAACAACTGTGATCCCAATAACTGCCAGCCAGAAAACAACAGCAGCTCCCACCATAACGGCAGCCCCAGCAACAAACCTGGCCCCAGCAACAGCTGGAGCTCCAACAACAACTGCACCCTTGACAACTGCGGCCTTGACGACAACTCTGGCTCCCATGACAACAGCGGTCCCAACAGCAACTGCCAGCCTGACAACAACAGCAGCTGCCACTACTACTGTGGGGCCAACAACTGCGGCTCCAACTTCTTCTGCAGTCCTAACAACAACTGTGCCCTCAACAACAACTGTGATCCCAATAACTGCCAGCCAGAAAACAACAGCAGTTCCCACCATAACGGCAGCCCCAGCAACAAACCTGGCCCCAGCAACAGCTGGAGCTCCAACAACAACTGCACCCTTGACAACTGCGGCCTTGACGACAACTCTGGCTCCCATAACAACAGCGGTCCCAACAGCAACTGCCAGCCTGACAACAACAGCAGCTGCCACTACTACTGTGGGGCCAACAACTGCGGCTCCAACTACTACTGCAGTCCTAACAACTGTGGACCTCTCAACAACTGCAGCCCCACCAACACCTCCAGCCCCAACAACAACTGTTGCCTCAACGATAACTGCTGCCCCAACAACAACCGCGGCCCTGTCAACTGCAGCCCCAACATCAACTGCAGCCCTACCTGCGACTGCTGCTTCAACAACTGCCAGCCTGACACCAACTGCTGCTCCTAATTCACCGGCAGCCCCAGCAACTTCAGCTCCCACAGCAACTGCAGCTTTCAGTACAACAACAGCCCCAATAACCGCTGCTCTGTCTACAACTACAGCCCCAACAACAACTGCTTCTCCAGCTCCGACGGCAGCCCCAACAACAACAGCAGTTCCTACAACTGCTGCATCCTCAAAAACAACTGCAAGTCTCCCAACAACTGCCACCCTGATAACAACTTCAGTCTCAACTACAGCATCTGCAACGTCTGGTCTTACAACAACTTCAAGTTCTTCTCCAGCAGCAGCCAGCTCTGCTCCAGCCACTGGCAGCAGTATGTGTCAAATTAAGTGTTATGTTTCATTTAAACATTATTATTTGAAATTAGATTCGGCTCATAAATAAGTACCATTTTCTCATTTATCAACAGATGACAATATTTGGTAATTTATCGATAGATTCACAAGCTCCCACCCCTCCACTACCAATGTATTATGTTGCACTTTGTGTCATTTGGTACCTCAATCTTTTCCAATAACATGTTATCCATGCATTCAACACCAATTGATCAGTTATCATCATGGTGTGGAAATGTCACTGTTGGCAATTTATTAGCATACAGCTATTTCCATTGCAAGTAATGTATTTACTCCCTGTTAGCAGCTACCCCTACAACTTCTTCATTGCTCACCACAAATTCAGCTGCATCCCCAACACCAACCCCATCATCAGCACCAGCAACCCAAGTCATGCCGCTACCGCCAGCCCCAGTTTCAACCACTACAGCTGCTGCTCCAGCTACTACGGCCTCCTCAGATCCACCATCAGGAAACGAGGGTTTCCTACGGATGAATTTCAGAATTCTTCGAACTTTCTCTGAACAGTTGTCTGACCCATCCTCACCTGAATTCCAGAACCTTTCACGTAATGTCACAACAGAGGTAATCTCCCTTTACGGACTTTTCCATCAGTGTATTGTTTCTTTTAAGTCAGATCAGTGTCAGGGCAAATTCATTGTTTCCTTTAAATTGTAATGCTGTTAATCCCTCCTGTACTACCAGTTAGACTGGTTGAAGTTCAAGCCGCCAGCTTTAATTTTACGGTATTTACCTGCATATGGAGTAAGCTGTAGCAAGTACAGCCCTTTGAAATTGAAGCACCATCCAAATACTTAGGGACTCTGAGATAATGCAGACGTCTGTACTGTTCTAATCTTCATACCTGTATTTTTTCATTTTTCTTAGTTGAATCGTGGGTACAGGGCAGCTTTCCCTGACACCTACCTCCGAAGCAACATTGAACGATTCAGGTAAGAGTTGCCACAGACTTTAGAATTGTGATTGACTACCAGGGGGCAATAGAAAGTTGTGAAACTGACATGCATGTGTTGGGTCGGGCAGAGTTGAGAGAGAATGTAGAACTAGAAAGCTGCCATTGAAAAGATCTTCAGAGATTGTAGTTGCATGGGCCTAAAATCTCTGCTCTAGGGCTGCTATAGCACTCACTGCCCTATGAAAAGATAAAGGTCTTAGTTTTGATATTGCTTTTTCATGTTGAGATTGTGGAGCCAGATGGATCACTCGGGTAGCAGCTTCACTGGGAAATAAGCTTTTTTTTTTTTTTTTACAAAAGTACATACTCGAATGTGATCTATTTGTCTCTATTCGCTATATTTAACTCAACCTCACCGCTACTCCCTCCCCTCCACCCCTTGACCTTCAACAGTCGTGGACCTGTTCTCGCTCGGATAACCACAGTTGAAGTCAGGACAAACCTGATCTTCGTGAAGCAGTCTGTAGTTCCGAATGTCACCGTGGCAATCACTACCCTTGAAAAGGCCCTTGATAACTTGGAAGTCTTCTTGAACATCATTCCATCAAGCATCAATGCAGGTCAGTAACGCCACTTAGCAGTGAAGTAACATCACCTTTACTTCTCTTACATGCATTGCTTCATATGTGTAATTAAAATTGTGCCCGGGTATTTATTTTCAACATTAAATTCCTTAATTACCTATATGCCACGCATTTTCACACATCTCAAGACCGGCCACACTAATAATAATCCATTCAAATGGTTTTGATATTTTCCCACAAATTGGGTTAGACGTGGGTGATTACTGTCAAATGCTTGTTTTCATCATGTTTGGTCATGCAATCTGATCTTGCTATGAGTGGCAAAAACACTCAGTGGTCAACTTTGAGTGTGCTCTGTTCTGTCTTAAAACAGAAAATCCAGTAACTACGACGCCCGCACCCACAACGATAGCGACAACTAGCAGTGCCATGGCATCAGCAAGGCCCCTGGAAATCATCACTTTTCTGTTTCCTCTTTTTCTGGTCATGTACACTCAGTCAACAGATATAAAGCTGCCTCAGTATCTATCATAAATCATTTCTTCAATTCTTTTTCCATTTTGGACATTTGAAACAACACCAGAATAGCAATTTTTGGAAGAGAACATCTGCGACGAATCTTTTAGTCTGTTTACAAGGATCATTACTACAACAATAATCAGAGCTTTTGAAATGGGAGGCCAGATTAGAAGACAAATTAATTTGTCAAAATTGAATGGTTTTGTTAAACAACTGCTCCTCCACCTATTTCTGGAATGTCTCTCTGACAGCTACATCAAAAATCTGAACAATCCTTTTGCACTGAGATGGAGTATTTATTGTAAAGCTAATTTAAAACTGTGATTATTAAGACATTTGATTTCTGTACACTATATTTATTTAATTTATTGTCATTGTAATAAAGTGATGTTGATAAAGTTCTTTAAGACTCTTTCATTATTCATTTATAACTGAGAACTAGAGGAAATTGATTTGTGTGTTATTGTAGCACTGACGGCTCAACGGCTACAAAGCACCTTACACAGCAGGGTCTAATGACTACACTACAAGCCAAAAGTTTGGGGCCACCCTCAGATTTTTTAAAGGTGCACCAAGTGCACTGTGACCCCTTGGTTTTGGGGAAGGTATTCATACAGCATGCCTTCTTGTTCCATTACATGATTTTATGTCACTAGGATGTGAGCACTAAGATGCTGATTGGCTGGTTGCACTCATCCACGCTCCATCATAGACGATCCACGACGAATGAGAAGTCGGCCTACTACTGTAGCAGATTTGGAAGTTTCAGGTTTGCGTATGCACAAATCGACTTTGGCATCAGATTACCGTGCCAGTCTGCCGTTGTAGGTGCGAAAACTCCCTACCGTCGCGAGAAGGGAAGGTCATGCATATTTCAGCAAAACAATGCTAAACCACAGACTGCATCCATCACAACAGCATGGCTTCACAGTAGAAGAATCCGGGTGCTGAAATGACCTGCCTGCAGTCCAGAATACCAAACATCTGGCGCATCATAAAATGGAAAAATACGGTAAAGAAGACTGTTGAGCAGCTAGAATCCTACATCTGACAAGAGCGGGACAACATTCCCTTCCCAAAACTCTCATAACTAGCCTCCTCATTTTCCAGACGTTTTGAGACTGATGTTTAGAGGGGATATTACATAATGGTAAATGCAACCCTGTCCCAACTTTTGAGATGTACTGCTGTCAAGCTACCATCGTGCCAATATCCCAGTAGATCAAATCCTCCCAAGCTACAGACAAAGCCAGGGTCAGTGATTATTTTAAACAATATTAATTGATACAATTCAGTCATAAAACACAGTTGTGCAGAGGGGGATGCAGATGTTATACGGGGGAAGGACAGACACCACACTGGCACACTGACACTGACTGACACTCCACATGTCAAGACTAAATCAATAAGTCCACACACCAACAAATGCATTGTAATGAATATACACACACTTTGCAGAATGTCACACATCAACTCATCAATGCAGAATAACCCACAGTTAAACTCAATAGTAAAATTTGCTCTCAAATCTGTGACCCCACACAAAGCTAAGATGAGAGCAGCAGAGAATAAGGGCAGGTATGGTATCCCCTAGGGGCAGAGCCTCCCCCTCCCAACAGTCCAAAAGCACAAGGAACAGATACTGGTTGGGCAAGCCCCTCCGACCCTCGATTAAAAAGAAAAAAAAAAAAAAGTCCAGACCTATCCCAATGTCAACCGGCTTAATGACTCACAAAAACAGTCCACTCAGTGCAGTCTGGGTCCAGACCAATGAGACCCCACTCTGGAGCTGGTGATGCGTGGGGAATCCAGAAGTCCCTATGAGGGGGGTGATGTCATCAACACGAGTCATTCAGCGGGGATCCCAAGCTTCAGGGAGCAAACAAACTGCGTTTCAGATGGCTGCTAATTAATGGAGGTCACTTTATCTGGAATATACGCTGCCCAGAATACACAAAGCAGGGAGGACTTCCTTTTATCCAGATGTTTGAGAATGTTGAATCGCCACTCTCGCTGGTCCCAGACTTGTTTCTCCCAGCTGATCTGCGACGCCGATGGATTTTCCGTGGCCTCATCCGCACCGCTACAATTGCAACAAACCGGCAATCAGGAGACAGCAAGACAGCCACTCGGACCGCTCAACTCAACACAGAGGTAAGACCGCCTTAATTCAAACATTCCTTTCAGAAATACATTGCGTCCGTAGCATCAAGCCATCTGCAGCACTCCCCGCACTTCACCGGTACTTCTGTGGGTCCTCCCATTCTGTTGCCGTGCCGAGTACGCAAAGCCCACCTGTTTTAAAGGGAAGCACAGCCTATCCCTGCATGCCATCAATTTGGAGACAGTATGTCAGCAATTAGTCATTATTGAAGCAGGGCAGGACCACCTGAACCCGCAGCCCAATACAGGCTAGAGAGTAATCAAAACGTTCCTTAGAGCATGAAAGTCCATCATTGTCCATACACAATCAGACCATCATTATGCACAAATGACGCAACATTCCTCCCCACAACCAGTCAGCTCATTAATATTTACTTTTCTGCCATCAAATTCAAAATGAGCTAATATTTTTTATGAAATGGTAAAATGTCTCACTTTCAACATCGGATATCTTGTCTATGTTCAACTGTGAATAAAATATGGGTTTCTGAGATTTGCACATCGTTGTATTCTGTTTTTTTTCACGTTTTACACAACGTCCCAACTTCATTGGAATTGGAGTTTGTAGTGTTCCTCAGTTCTTTTCTGACCTTAAAAGGAAACCTGACTATAATGACTTGTAGGCTTCATAAGATCCATGTTAGTATCAGTCATATTAATGTGTGTCAAAAAATATCCTAGATGTCTTCATTTTTATTAAATTTGAAATTATACTTTTCCTCGTAAATCGCATTGTTATTTACGTCGCAATGCAGTCTGGGTAGTGACTTCAAATGTTTGCTCAACTCAGTTCTGTCAATTCGCAGGTACCATAGTTGAGACTCTACCGCGAGGAAAATTACACCAATTCAGCCTTTTCAATTTGAACCCGAGCGCCCGAGCGTTAGCGTGGAGGAAAACACAGAAAATAATCAAAATGAGCGTAAAAATTAAGACCAGAGGAAACGTGATGAGGTGAGAGTGGGGCAAACCCAATGGTGTCAGTGCAACAACTGCGTCACCATGACATCAGAGAGGGAGTGTTTCTTGCTTTCTCCGATAACCGCGCTTAAGAACTAAAGGTTTCATTTCTTAATTCTTAGCGGCAAATCTTATGGCAAGAATACAAGAATTTGCAGACATTAACTTTCATGGAAATAAATATATTGCCAACTGCGCGAAAGAAAATTTGTACCAAAAATTACTTCAGGCGTTCACACTATACTACAAATATAATGGACGTCATGTCGTCCAATGAAAAAAATTAAATGCTGAACTTTTTTGGACTGATGGGGATTTACACTAAGATATGTATGAAACGGCCGACCAACATGCCTTCTCACTCATTCTACTTCTCGGTTCAGTGAGTAGGGCACATCCACCTGACTTTCGGCAGACACACGGCCAACAGCGCGAAAGTGGCACCTTTATCCACGCTGGTACTGTACAATATGAGGATTTAACAGTTAATTCACTGACAGAATTTTTGCGGCTTTGATAATTTTTCAAGATGTTTTTTAGAGCACATGACACTCGCTTCCTGAGGCCGTTTAGACTCCTTGAGTGGGAAAACTGTCAGCACAGCATTTGCTTTTAGTCTCCGTTTATAACCGTTAGCTCCCATCAGCTCCTTTGGCAGCTATGGTCAGCTAAAGGCCTCAAATGCATCAGGTGAGAAGTGGCGAGAACAGAGCCACGGGTCTTTCGGAAGTTGTGTCCGTCCACAAGCATTTTCCCAATCCATCCTCCTCTTCTTATCAGTAGGAAAGTAGTGGAGACTTACGTCTTTAGACTTGTTGCCTTTTGACTGGAAATTGCAGCCAAAAGCAGCACAATGTGGCATTGTTGTCTCTTCTACTCAACGGCAGGTTAACTCTACGTTGGTGTAAATGGCTCCTCTCCTGAGTGTGACTTTTTTACGTCATCACTCCCAGACTGCACTGCGCACGTAAAAAAATGGTGGTCCCCATAGGTAAAAATATGTTCTAAACATTGAGGATATTTAAAGCAATGGCAATATTTTACATGTTTGTAACAACATATTTTAGTATCAGAGAACAATTGTGGCTTATTAAGGCCTACAAGTCATTATAGTCGGGGTTCCCTTTAACATGCATTTTACCGCCCCATTTCCAGAAAAGAGGCCACACTGTGTAAAATGTAAATAAAAACAATGTAATTATTTGCAAATAATTCAATCCCTATATTTAATTGAAAATTGTGCAAAGACACCATCTCAAGAGTAGAAACTGAGAAATTTTGTTGTTTTTTGAAAAAATGGCACTTCAGAATCCTGCCTGGTTTTAAAGGCAGTGCTGGCTGAGGGCCTGAAGATCATGGCCATTCAATATCTTTTTTTTTTTTGGAAGTAAGAGATTAAGCCCAGGGGAGTCAAACTGACCCGTAAACGGGCCAAGAGGCTGCAGGTCTTCAATCCTTCCAAGCAGAAGCTCACCTGAAAGCACTGATTCAATCAACTGATCTAGGCCTACACAACTGATTAGTTGTATCAGGTGCGCTTCTGCATTGTTGGAGTGAAAACCTGCAGCCTCTTGGCCCGTTTATGGGTCAGTTTGACACCCCTGACTTAAGGAATAGTTTTCACAAAATTCTCCAGTGCTGGCCAGAGACCCTCTGAGTGACAGTAAATGAACCAATGAAGCTTTCAGAGAAAAAAAAAATTCCCTCAGATTACGTTTAAACGCTACGCATCAATCTACCCAGCAATGCACCTTGCAGTCTGGAAAATCATATAAAATACACAGCCAATGAATGAAGAATTCTAGTAGTTTTTCTTGAAGCTCTGTTATTTTGAGATTTTTGTAAACCAAGTGCTGTGGACTACTGCAACACTGGAGCGTTTGCCATGGCATGGCTCATGGAGAGGTAGTAAGCTGCAGTGAATATTGGTGGGTAATTACCACCGTTTAAATGCCTTTATTCACGCAGTAACAAGGCATTTTGACCCAAACAACAACTTGATTATCAAGAGTGGATTTTTGCACGATAATATTGATGTGTAATCCTGTGAAATCCATCTTAGGTTATCAGTATGATTTTCTCAGGTGTTGCATACATCTAAAAATACCTTGGTGATTTTCATGGACAATGTAGATAGGCCTCCACTATTGGGTCTCTGGTACCACCAGGCAATGAGAACCTCTGATTGGGGGCTCATCAACCACCCACAGCTCACTAGGAACCTGGAAGAAAAGGCTTCAGATGCTGCGGCTTGCAGCTTCCCTTTAGACTAATGCTGGGGTGTCCAATCTTATCCAGTGAGGGCCGGTGTGGGTGCAGGTTTTTGTGCTAGCCAGCAGTGTTACAGCACCTGATTCCACTAATTAGCTAATTAGGAGTTTCAATTAGGATTTTGGTGGGTAGAATCAGGTGTTAGTGTTGGGCTTTAACAAAAACCAGCACCCACACCGGCTCTTTCTGGATTAGATTGGACACCCCTGGACTAATGTGTCTGTACCTGTTCGTGTACCTTAGTGAGGACTGGGCATGAGTAATAATCCTCTTTTAATTCCTTTTGTGACACTTTATTCAGAGCATCCAATACAGTCGCTACTGACTCCCCAGTGTAATATTCTGCTTATTCAGCTGTAGGGAGAGTCATTCTTGAGAGGTATTCAGCTATAGAGTTGTGGGTGCCTGATTGATACTCAATATTGTAATCAAACTTCAGCAGCTGGGATGACTCGCAACCTCAGTCTCGCTCTTTTTTTTTTTGCCTTCTGTTGTCAACACAGTCATTACGGTTAAGTGATTGGTTGTCCGGAGGAATTTTCTCCTCTGCAACCACATAAGTCATTTCTCAGTAGCCCAGGCACATGCCAGTAACACTTTTTTGATGATGGTGTATTTTTTCTTCACAGACTCCGTGAGCTGATGGAAACAGTCTGCTCAGGCTCGCTCTTGATAACTGGAGTTAGAACTGCCCCAAGACCATAACTGGAAGTATCCGAAGAGACCATTTTACGTACATAGCCTGGGTTCAAGGAGAGCTGAGGCTGGACTATGTACCAATACATTTTTTTCACCAAAAATTAATGTCTGCTGCAGCTGTCCCTTGGTATATGCAGCTCTTTCTCTGCAGTGCTCACAGTGGCTTGATTCCTCTGGCATAATTTGGAACAAATTTGCAACATCATGTTATGATTCTGCCTGTTTGCCATGTTTATTTTTGATTCTGCCATGTTTGATTATGAATTCTGCTTTGTCTGACTATGATTTGATATTGCGATTTGTATTCCATACCATGTTTTGTTTTACCTTGTTTCTGTATATTCTGCCATATTCCACTCCTGCAGTTATATACCTGTCCATGTTTTGTGTCATACCATGCATTGCACTTTGTCTCCCCCTGTCTGGTCTTATGTTATGTGATCGCTCACTGCCCCAGTATTGTGTGCCACACTTTCGGGTGATTTCACGGTTTCTGGGATTTCAATCATTCCTTCCAATCTCGTTTACTTCCTTCACCTTGCTTTTCTATATTACTAACCGAACTAACAGTTTATTTTTTTTAGTTAACTTACTAACCCAAACTAACACTGTTTATAGCACTAACTTACTAGCAAGCACTAAGGGATTGTATAGCTGCACTTACTAATTGACTAACAAGCTCTCAGCATTCGCCCTATTCTAGTCACCACCCCTTTGGCTTTACTCAATCTACTTTGCTGTAGTTTCAGCGGAACCTCCGCTTTTGTTAGACTCTGTTCTCCCTCCTTATCTGTGCACGTTAGAACTCCCTAACCGGAGCCATATGTCTGTCTACAGGCTGTCTTGTGATTCCTGTCCGCGTTTTTTGGCTTTTGCCAAATTTCATGTAATTAGGAACTTCCTCATGTTAATTCCTTTGTAATTAGTCTGATCCAGCTCACCTGCTCCCTATCACAGCATGTGACTTCCCCTACCTGTATTTAAGCAGCCATTTCACTCATAGCTCTTGTCAGAACGGTTCCCTGTGCTGCGATCGTTGATGCCTTGTATTCATAGTGTTATACTTCTGACTGGAATGTCCCCGATTTTGATTTTGGCTTTTTCTTAGATACTTCTCTGCCCGTGTACCGTACCCGTTTTGCCTGACCCTGAGTTTAGTCTCTGCTGCCCTGTGTACAGTTTGGATCACGTCCCTATAGGATTCTAATTTTGGATTGTAGACTCTGTACTGTTGACTTCTGCCTCAAGGGGGTTAACCCCCCAACTTCAATTAAACTCATTTTTGCTGAAACTCCCTGGTCTCGCATTTGGTTCCAGAACGATACCTCACACATCAGGCACTCAGCCCTTAGAAATAGCTCTGTTCTGTTGCATCAGGGAAAGATGGAACATCCAGGATTGAGGTAACTTGTTTGTCAGTAGGCAATGAACCCTCTGGAGAGACTGAGCATCCCAGGGAATTCAGTGTGGATTGTCTGAACAGGCATTTGTCAGTACTGAGTCACAGTCCAGTTTCGTTGATCCTATGCAGCATTGCAGTCAGGTCATATTCATGCACCTGTTAAGGAGGCCCAAAAAGCATTATTCTTTCAAGATTGCATTGCAGGCCTTCAAGACCTTTCATAATGGTGCTCATTTTCAGAAAAGCTGCTGGTGCTGAGCGAAAGCCTTTTGCAACCCTACTTTATCTGTGAACACCTTCAAAGATTAAAAAATCACCTATCAGGATGTAGTTCCACTTGATGGAAATTCCAGGTCAAGTGTTGAAAACAGGACAGACCCCTCACGTCAGACAGAATGTCCGCAATGAGAGGAAGTGGACGGCTGTCCACTACTACCACGCTGCTTGGCTCCCACAAATTAACACACATTCGTATTCCTCCTGTCTGCTTTTTTCTTTTTCTCTTTTTTAAATTTGGCATCTCCAATCCCACCCAAATCTGGAATGCCCAATTGGTGAACTATGTACAAGGCTTGCTTGTATGTGACCCCTTGCTGCCAACTCAGGGGAGTGTAGACAGTTTGCGGCTCTCCTCTGAACCACGCGCCTGTCAGCCACCGCTTCTTGTACACTCATTGGTTGAATCTTCGCAAGTTCAGAACGAGGGCGGAGGATACCCGGACATGTTCAGGCTTATAATCTTCCTGACGAGCGCCTGTCTGGCCAACAGGAGGCGCTTGAGCAACGAACAAGGCAACTATTATTTTTCCTTCCTGGCAGTCCCTTCCCAATTTACAACCCTGGAGTGTAGTCAATTGTGCGCTACTCTGTAAAGGCTGCTGACCACTGCCGGCTGGTAGGAAGCGGGGCTCAAACCCACAATGTGATGGTCACTTCTGCTTCGCAACGCGATGCATGACCGAATGAGCTATCCGGCAGCCCCCTCCTGTCTGCTTTTTAAGCACAACTATCAGGTGGACCCATTCTTAAGAATCAGCTTTCTCACTCATTTCTTGCTTTTCTAGGTATTGGAGCTCTGAGGACCCTGCACCGCACACTGAAATGTGCAGCTGTCTGACTATTTGCTGTACAGGTGTCAGTGTTTAGTGTCTGTGTTTATTTTCATTTTAATTCATGCATTTCCTTTTTGTTTTCTCACACCCTGTTCAGTTCTCACTCCCGCACTCTCCCTCCCCATTCTATAAGTCAGTCGAATCCTTGAGTCTCCAAAGGGCCCAACTCCAAGGAACACTGTTTTCCAGCCAAGGGGAAAAAAAAATCTTTTTTTACCCATGTATTATAACCCATATGTTTCTACTTAATTTCCTCTCAAGAGGGCCTCATTGGGATACTTTGGGCTGAAATTACAAGACAGTTACCTAGATATCCACCAAGATATGCAGACCTCTCAGACACTGGAGTTGGGCCCCTTGGAAACTCAGTGATTCAGTTAGTTCTATTAATTCCATCATTTGTAACCATGCCCCATATCACACTTCCTGCTGCATGCACACGTGAATTCACTCCTCCTTATCCTGAGGTTCTTCTTTTACACACGCCACTCTTTCACTTTCTCTTTGCGAGTTTGTTTGCCACTTTATCTGTGAGCACTGCTTATCTTTTCTTGATTAATGTGAGCTTCCCTGATCTAGATTCTGTTTAGTTTCCAGTTTACAATATTGCCTGTCCTTCAATGTTTCAAAGATTTCTGGCCATGACTTCAGCTTGTTTTTAGATTTAAGATTCTGATCGCCTCTGGTTTTGGCAACATTCCTTTTTGGCTTTTGACCCGTTGACTGTCTTGTGATTATGATTTGGATCAGTCTTTATGTATTGCATTCTCCCTGATTGATTTTGACCCAAACTGTAGGACCAAGAGTAAGCTTATCAGTAAACCTTTGGAACTGATTTCCTGCTTGCACTTAAATTCTGTATCCGTCTTGTCAATGGGTTTTAAACCTGGGGTGTAAACCTTGACTTTTTGAATGAATCTCTTGGCATGTCTAAACTCAGGTTTTGGTCTTCATCCATAGATGGCTGGATAGTAGCGCAGGTCACTGGACCATCAGTGAGCGGCTGGTCCCCAGAGATGTGGAGCTAGAATGCTGTCACAAAGTCTATTCCTATAACAAATGTACATGCTGTCACAATTTTCAGTTCATTGTTTAACAGTATCTCAGACTGATTACACCAGGGGTGCCCAATCTTTCCCAGAAAGGGCCAGTGTGGGTGCAGGCTTTCATTGCAACCAAGCAGCTACACACCTGATGCTACCAATCAAACTTATTAGCAAAGAGTCCTGGGGTTGATTATAGTATCAGGTGTGAAGCTGCTTGGTTGCAATGAAAGCCTGCACCCACACTGGCCCTTTCTGGAGAAGATTGGGGACCCTTTGATTACACTGAGTCACATTTGCTTTGGTATGAACATAGAAGATATACAAAGCAACACGGCCAATGGACTGCATTTATATAGCACTTTCCAGTCACATGACATGACCCCAAAGCACTTTCACAGTCATGGGGAGGAGCTGGGGATTGAACCAGGAAACTTCTGACTCCTAGACATTCCATACATTCCTGAGCCATGCCACCCCACATAGTGCAAGACGAGAGTAATCTGAGACAGCAAACCTCTGCCAAGATCATCAATTTGAGAGATTTTCTTGACATCATTGAGATAATGCTCCTCAATTTTTTTTTTTACATTTTAGATTCTTATGTCCATGTGAAGGTGTCAAAATATCCAGTTTTGCCCAAATCTTGCAATGGTGTTGAATCCTTTAAAAAAAATTCTGGATGCAGCTCTGGACTCTCCCAATCTAAAAACCTCTAAGTCAGGCCAGGATCCATCTCTGATACAATTCTAAAGCAACTCTGTTCATTACTCTTTGTTTAATCCTGCACAGAAACCAACAAACAAACAAATCAACATACATGACCAAAAACATAACCTCCTTGGCACAGGTAACATGACAGGAATAACCAGGTACTGTTTTAAATTGCATGATAAGGCGCAAAATAGGCCTATGATTAAAAAAGCGAACTTAAAGGCAAGGACTGGCATATAGGCTTCACTCATTCATATTTCAATAATATCTTTCATATGTTTCAGCGACTTTCAGAATAGCAATTGTCAAGCTCATTGAAAAAAAATGGTTACAGTGGGTGCACTTCCTTTCCACTTACACGCATAGGCTATGTGATGTTAGCTCACATATGTCAGATTAACAGCATCTAAAGTGTTCTCGATCAAGATTTTCAGCAATGAAATAATGATTTTCAAGATATTAACTTCTCACCATAAATCACTGTCGAGAGCATATTTTTCTGCATGATGTTACTAGCTTGCCATACATGTTTAAGGACAAACATCAATGTCTATCAATGAAGTGACGCAGTAAATTTGTTCTTCCATTGGATGGAGCTGTTAGCTTTGCTCATTACATTTCAAGAACATGTATCCTTCTTGCCCTGTCCATATTCATTGTTTGTAGCTACTTTAGCTGTGGACACCAGATACGGTTCAGAAACTGATGGCTCCATGGTGCTCTTTGTGTAAGTTCTTGTATTTTTGTTACCTACAGTAAGCTCCAAAATTACTGGCACAACTGACTGGATATGCACCAATAATACAAAAAAAATGAACAATATAATTTCAGTGAAATGTAATTTACCAACGTGTGAAAGTCTAAATTAATGTTTTGATGGTGTAATGTGAATATAGGCCCCTGGATGGCAGTATTTACCTTTTTATTGTTAAGCTCAGACTGGCGCTAGGTTTAGGCAATCGTACAAGACAATTTCAAGCCCAGATTTTGATCCGAGACCCCCCTACCCCTCTCTACCCCTCAAATTTTCTCCTCGGAATTACACGAATCTCGTGGGTGACCATTTTGGCTCCTAAAAACTGCGGATTTCCGCGAATCCGCGGACGATTGGCATGCCTGTTCATTGCTCAATGTGAAATATTTTTTAAAGTGCAACCGCCACGGTTCTCGAATGAAGAATCAAAATTTTGTTTATTTTATCACTGTTGACCAGCACAGCCATGACTTGGGTGGGGCCACTTATTCAAGCGAGATAGTCGGTAGTAAATTCAGCAGAAACTCTCGTGAGAGAAATGATTAATGTATTTGATCAGGATGTTTATGGTCAGGACACAGCTACGCGTCTAATGCATTTAAAGCAGGGTTCTGATAGCGTCGCTGATTTTTATCCACCGGTATGGAATACCGTGGGATATAGTCGTTGCCCTGTCCGTCTGTCCGTCCGTTATCATTCTTATTTCCGGAGCAGAACTCAAAAAGTATGCCACTTAGACACTTTTAATTTGGTATGGAACTTACCCTTATGGTGGAGTTGTGCCTTTTGGGGACTTCAGTTCCATGCTGCCCATAATTTTGGAAATTTTCACCAAAAACAGCCCTAAAATTGGCCTTTGTCTCGTTTCCGGAACAGAACTCAAAAACTATGCCACTTAGACACTTCAAATTTGGTATAAAACTTACCCTTATGGTGTAGTTAGACAATAACGTGTTGCAATATACTTTTCCACGGCACATATATTGCGACAAAAAGAAACTGCATAGTTGCCGCGCTGGTGTAGGAACATTAAAAATTCTTCTCCAGAGACTTATAGACATTTTAGCTGCTTAGTGGCGAATTGTAGGAATACATAACGCTTCCAATAACTTAGTGTGTCGAGAATATTTGCTAATACCAAACAGCGATTTAACTAGACATCCTTGAAATGACTCCAGCTGACTGAACAAATGTTGAGAAACAGGAACTGTCTCCAAGCCGTATGTCAGCGCAGGCGCACAAACTGAAAGCCACAAATTCGATTTAATATCTGGTGGAAGACCAGGAAATGCTATACCACAACTAGTTAGGCTGAAGAATGAACGGCGGCATATCTGCATCCTCCGCTGTACATGCATGTCTGCTTTACCTTTGGAAGTAAAAGTTACTCCAAGAATTTCTATACAATCAACATTAGCAATGTGCTCTCCGCCAAGACACCAGCGAGGCTCCATCGATAATATGGCTCTATACCCAAGCCCCAGAATACCTTTCTTACTTCCAACAGAAACCATGTTCTTTAGTGGGGACAGCTGATGACAAAGGCCCGTAACTTTTTGGCTATTTTAAAAACTTTGTATCTGAAGATATCAAAAAAAAAAAAACCTCATTTTGTGGAATGCTATATTTTTTGCATAACTGATCAAATGAAAACAGTATTTTATTTTCATACAAATGCCCAACCGTAACAATCCCTTTACTGTCCCACAAGTCAAAGCCCGTATCTGCGGCACCAGGAAAGAAGTCTAAATTGCCCTATACTGGCAAGAGGGAGGACAACTGTCCCTCTAGTCCTTCTAGTTTTCTTATATCCCACCAAGCTTTAATAGTACTGTATACAATCATATTATCATTAATAAAAATTTTAATCTTCTTTTTTTCTGAAGTAAACAAGAATCCCCTTAAGGACTGATGAACCTGAAAGGATTCTTAGTCAAACCATATAGAGTCATTGTCATTTTTAATCCAATCAGCAATGTTACATACCAGTAAAGCTAACTGATAAAGCCTAACATCAGGCACTGAAAAAACACCCTTTTCCTATGGCTTCATAAGTCTAGCCAGACTCATAGGAGGTCTTTTCCTTTTTCAGATAAAAGTATTAAACCAACCTATTTACCTCCTTAATTACTTTTCTAGGAACCATCTGAAATTTTTAAGAAGTTCATACCATGCTGGTGTACATTAAAGTGCTTGTTTTTCAGGTGAGTTTGCAGTTAAATATATATTTGAAATTATTGAAAAGGGGCATGGCAGATGTGATTGACATCTGCTGCGCGTCATGGGGTTGCGATGGCCCCTGCCCTCAGCAGACTTTTTTTTTTTGAGAAAAGTATCTTTACGTAGCTGGAGTAGGAATGTAGACATGAGATTTCACTTACCGGAATTTTTCAGAGGGGTAGCGAACCATGATTATGCATTTTAAGCCCTATGGATTGATTAAATGAAAAAATTAAGGAGTGAATTGTTCTGGAGTGATCTGCGCTTACCGATTTGACCAATCTAAATGATCTTTGCAGTTTTTTTTTCAGTAATTAAAATTTATATTTTGTTAGCTAACGTTAAACGGTTAGCCAAGTTATCATCGGCTGAAACTTGACAGGTACCTTCCTACCCTTGAGGACACCAAAATTTTTTCAAGGCGTTCCGATCCGATTTCAAACATGGCCGCCATGTTGAAAATCACATAATTGCCCATCTGAAAGCTATTTATGCACATATTCAGCTGAAATTTGCTATGTAGGTAGTCAGTAGCAAGATACATCACATATAATACGAGTTTTTCCGTACTTTGAATTTTGACCATGCTTTGACCTTCAACTTTGCACGACCCCTCTAAGTTACACTGAAACCTTTAAAACTCTTCTTCTCTAAAACTACTTGACCAATGAAGCTGAAACTTGACAAGTATCTTCCCACCCATTAGGACACTAAATTTGTTCAAGGCGTTTCTCTTGAGTGGTCAGGTGTGCTACAGGGCCCGTGGCACTATTTTTGACGTAATATAGCTAATTGTTCTATTTCCATTCAACTTTCCCTTCCCAGGTGCTGAACACAAAGTTTGAGAGAACGGCTTCAAAGCCACCAATGCACCAAGACTATATGATTCTTAATATGCCGTGTAGTGGCACATCATCTCGATATAAGCTAACGACTGAAAAAGCGCGAAATAATTTCCTCAACGGGAGCGTAAGAACTGCAGGTTTCATCAGGTTAGAGCATGAACATGGAGAGAAATCCGAAATAAGAGTACAGTGATCTTGTTTTCAACTCATCATTTCCTATACAAAGCATCCTATAGAAAGCCAAATGCCCAGTCACATAAACAGCACTAGTATTGAAGTACTTCAAAGAGCATACTTGCATTGCAAAACAACAGTGTTCAAGATATGCGGGTTCATGGACAAATAATTCAAATTATACGCCATGTTAGTACTGACCTTATTTATGCAGTAAGAAGGGTCTGTCGAGAAGGAAGGAAATACACCAGCCGCAGAATTAACACAAGCGCTGCGCTTGTCCTTTCTGCCATTTCGATCGATAATCAATAAATGAACACTTGTAGATTTAATTTGCACGTTAAGCTGAACGAAATGGAAGTAGCCATTCGATGTTGCACGATGATTCGCCCTTCAACTTCGCGGCGATTTTCTCGACCAATGAAAATGTCTCATTTCCACATCGGCATTCTACGACGAGTGACAAACATTGGCGATGCCGGAAATAAATGACAGCGAAATTATCCGATTTGTTATTCTTTGTTCATACACGTCGTCGTTGTCAGAAATTTTTCAGAATGATATACTACTCAGATATTATTAAATACTTTTTTTTTTAAATGCCAAGGTTGGATTTTCCATAGTATTTCACTGCTACGCCCGTACTCGTTTGAAATGGAAAAAATCCATAATAAATACGGGTAAACCGTAGAGGTTGTCATGTATGATATACAGCGCCCTCCATAATAATTGGCACCCCTGGTTAAGATGTGTTCTTTAGCTTCTAATAAATTCAGTTTTTTTCTAAATAATATAGGACCACAATGAAAAACAGAGGAAAATCCAACCTTTAATTCAAGTGCATTTATTCAGTGGGAAAAAATCCCACATTAAGAAATAATTCTTTTACATCAAATCATGTGTGCCACAATTATTAGCACCCCTGATGTTTATAATATTTGTAAAACCCCCTTTTGCCAACAAAACAGCAGCTAATCTTCTCCTATAATGTTTCACAAGATGGGAGAATACAGAAAGAGGGATCTTCGACCATTCCTCTTTGCACAATCTCTCTAAATCATCCAGTGATCTGGGTCCTCTCCTCTGCACTCTCCTCTTCAGCTCACTCCACAGGTTTTCAATGAGGTTGAGGTCTAGGGGCTGAGATGTCCATGGGAGGAGCTTGATTCTGTGTCTGGTGAACCATTTCTGTGTAGATTTGGCCACATGTTTAGGGTTATGATCTTGTTGATTTTGATTTAAAATGTCCTGATATTTCAAAGCGTTCATGATGCCATGCACCCTAACAAGGTTCTCAGGGCCTCTGGAAGAGAAACAGGCCCACAGCATCACCGATCCTCCCCCATACTTCACAGTGGGCATGAGGTGCTTTTCTGCAAACTCATCTTTTGTGTTCCGCCAGACCCACTCAGAGCTTTTTGGCAACAAACATTCTATCTTGGTCTCATCTGACCAAAGCACATGGTCCCAGTTGAAGTCCCAGTACCGCTTAGCGAACTCCAGACGTTTGCATTTATGATTGTGTGTAAGAAAAGGTTTTTTCCGTGCATGCCTCCCAAACAGCTTGTTGGCATGTAGATAGCCCCTGATGGTTGTTTTGGAGACTTTGCGAGCCCAAGATGCTACTATTTGTAGCAATTCTTTAACAGTGAGCTTTGGAGAACTCTTAATTTCTCCTACCATCCTCCTCACTGAGCGTGGTGGCAAAATAACCTTACATCCTTGTCCAGGGTTGTTTAGCACTGTTCCAGTTGTTTTAAACTTCTTAATGATTCCTCTGACAGTAGATATGGGCAGGTGCAGGCAAGTGGCTATTTTCTTGTAGCCATTGCTTGACTTATGAAGGTCGACACACGTCTGCCTTATTTGAATGGTGTGTTCCTTTGTATTTCCCATGTTGAAGAGTGGATAAGAGAAATGGCCTCTGTGTCACATCATATTTATACCCCAGGGAAACAGGAAGTGATGAATTACTAATTAAATGTTCCTAGATACTCTGATCAACTTTGTAAACTACTGTAGAAATGACAGAAATACTTCAATTACATTTATTTCCTAGGAATTGTTAGAGGTGCCAATAATTGTGGAACAGGTGATTTTATGAAAAATAATTATTTCTTAGTCAGGGATTTTTTCCCCCTTAAAATTCACCTTAGTTGAAGGTTACATTTTTCTACAATTTTTAGTGTGAGGGTATGCTTCTGCAATAAAAATTGAATTTATTTTAAGGCTTTTAACACATCTTAACCAGTGCCAATAATTATGGAGGGCGCTGTATATATTTTCCATGTAAAGAATACCTATAAAGAGAAAATACCTATAAAGTCGTCGTAATCACAGCCCTTAGCTAGCCAATTCTGTAGTCATTATCCCCGGATTTTAAGTCGAACATAGTTGCTACTTACTTAGCTAGATAACTATTGCCTGTTAAGCATGAATTCTGCTTACCCAGGGGATCAAAATCAGATCTTTGCATATGGCTACAGGTGAAAAGGGTAAAAATTTTAAACAATAGATATCATCATGAAACTTCCTCAGTTGAACTTGCAATAGTATGAAAAAAATTTGTATTACAAGTTTTTGAAATTTTTATGTTTAAGTATACAAATCAGGCATTATCTCATTAAATATGCGCTCATTTGCATATATTTTAGGAAGATAAATCTAAACATCTGATAAAGTCAGGTACAAAATTCTATTTTTATTTTGTTAACATATAAGATGAAAAAAAAATTACAGAGGGATTTAAGGATATCTGCTTTTATTACTGAGAAAATCAAAATATGCTGTCCATAGCCTCAAAAAATCAATTTTTGCCATATTTTTGGGAATAAAATGTCTTATAAATCAGGCTAGGGATGATAAATTAACAAATCCCTCAGTAAATAT
Organism: Gymnothorax reevesii; assembly: GCA_029721435.1. Lineage (NCBI taxonomy): Eukaryota > Metazoa > Chordata > Actinopteri > Anguilliformes > Muraenidae > Gymnothorax > Gymnothorax reevesii. The sequence goes on along the minus strand of CM056574.1, from coordinate 20,234,493 downwards.
CGTCAGAATATTGCTAAGTGTATAACTGCAAAGTTTGGTATACACAGGTACTACAGAGGCGGAGAAGTTTGACTTGGAGTATGACAAAAAACTTGTTTTGAGAAAACGGCATTCAAAGATTTACATAGAGGGATTTCATGCAATTCTGTTGGAAACAATTGCTCACAAACAGAATAAATGTTCAGGCCCTTATAAATCGTAATGTGGTATATTCTAAGCTCATGAAAATTGATCATTTAATAACATGACAGGCATTTAAGTCCTCCAGTGGTAGTTATTCAACTAATAACCATATTAGCCTACACTGCACAAACTTGCAGACAAAAGTCGTAAAACACGACAACACTTCTACTGTCCCTCTACAATCATGTAGATCAGTGGTCTTCAACGTCATTCCTGGGGATCCACTGTGTATGCTGATTTTTGTTCCGACCACAATTGTTATCACAGGATTTTAACAAGTTGTTAATGTCTTAACTAGTTGTTTTTCATATTTAGCGTTGTTACTCACTGTTTTTAGCCAAATGTTTCATAGAAGTATCCATACATGTTATGAAGAATAAAATATCCTCGAAGATTGTGGTTTTATTTCTATTTTGCAAGAAATTTCCAGCATTGTAACATCTTTATTTTACGCCATCTTTATTTTACGTCACTGCCTACATCATCGGAGTGGTTTGTTAGTGGTTCGGTTGGTTCGAGTATTGAGTTTTCTCAAGTTGTAGAGGGAGGAAAAATGTCGGAGGACGGGGCAGAAAGGGTTATTTTTCTGTCATCTAACCCAGTGGCTCACGGATTTGAGCCAGTGATGAGGAGGAGGATTGAGAGACCCGTTTTTGTGGAGGATGAGGGAGCTGCAGTGGCTCCGGACGGAGAAGGCAGTGAGGAGCGGGTCGGCAACACCTCACGGTGTACATGCGGTCACTGCTCTGCAATGCCAACTAGTGTGGAGTCTGTGTGCTGCCGCAGAAGCTGATTTGGATGGTGTGCTCGGGGGGGAGCTATCCTGCATCACCCTATCCCGCACCTTCCAGAACGCTTATTAATGAGATAAATCCTTGTCCATTGAAGTATCAGTTTCACTTGCGCAACGGTGGATGGTCACCGCAAGTAACATGGAAAGCGATTATGACTTCTCGTGCTTCTGTTTCCTCAGCGATTGGAAACAATGCATGCGTTTTTCACAATCGTTTAAATGAATAAGACCATTTGAAACATCTTTTTGCAATTCCATTGCCATCAATCCCTCAGTAAAGACAAGCCTGAGAATAGAATATGAGTCTGTTTTTGATAGAGCATTCGCTTTCCTATAGTCTGTCACCATTCTGTATGTTCCATTGGGTTTCGGAACTAGGATGCATGGAGAACTCCAGTCACTGTTACTTGGTCCAACAAAGTCATTTTCAAGCAGATATTTGACTTCTGGTTTAAGGTATTTCTGCTTCTCTGGATTCATTCTGTAAGGATGCTGTTTTACAGGCTTGGCATCATCTTGTCCCTGATGGAACGTCACGAAATATGTGACTATATTCAATTATGAGCTGCTTTAGCGGCTGTTGTTGAAATGGATCCAGGTGGGACAACTAGCTGTTAATATTTTGAAGAATGTCTGAATTTTCAAGTTTGACTGGACCAGGTTCGTTTTCTAAGGGGCAGTCACAATCTTCTTTAGAATTTTTCAGTTCAACTGTATTTACCACATTGACTGGCTTTTGCTGAGTGTGTTTATCAATGTATTCTTTCAGCATGTTGATGTGACATATTTGTTTTTGTTTCCTCCTTCCAGGGGTTAAAATTACGTAATTTAGATCACTGACCTTTTTGAGGACAGTGTAAGGGCCGAAATATCGGGCTCTTAGAGGGTTTCCAGGAACTGGCAAAAGTGCAAGGACTTTGTCACCAGTTTTAAAACTTCTGTCTCATGAATGAAGGTCATATCTGGCTTTCATTTTGCCCTGAGCTTCTTTGAGATTAAACTTAGCAAAGTCACAAACCTTAGAGAGACGATTACGGAAGTCAGAGACATACTGAAGCAAGTTCATTGGGACATCATCTTCGGCCAGAAACTTTTCCTTCAGAAGCTTCAGAGGTCCACGGACTGTATGCCCAAAAACAAGCTCAAAAGGACTGAACCCAAGAGACTCCTGAACAGCTTCACAGGCAGCAAACAGAAGAAGATGAACACCTTCATCCCAGTCTTTCTCTGTGTCAAGGCAGTAGGTCCTTATCATGTTCTTCAGTGTTTTATGGAACCTCTCCAAAGCACCTTGACTCTCAGGATGGTAAGCTGATGACCTGTATTGTTTCATACCAAGCTCATGCATAACTTGTTGAAATATGCCAGACATGAAATTTGATCCTTGATCAGACTGAATAGACTTAGGAAGACCAACAAAGCAGAAAAGAAAAAAAATCACAACAAAGAAAACCAGCAAAGAAAACTAATACAAATTTATTCTTCACAAAAAAAGTCCTACAAAAATATATCGACTATTTAATTCTCAAATAACACTCTAATGCCACTAATTAACTCTGTTGCCAAAAACAAAAACTCTGCTTCTGCTCTGCTCCGCTGTCTGACTAAAATCACAGCATTTATATAGACTAGCCACATTCCGGAAAGATCCACAGGATTCCTGGGAAATCCCGCCCCCTCCAGGCATGAAGGTGCCAGAAGCTTTTAGAAAGCACTAGTCCTTTACATAGAAGTGAGATATTACATCAGATTATGTTTCACAGACACACCACCAGAGGGTGCCAAATGAACAAAACAAATAGCTGACCAGCAAGGCAGCAAAACAAAAAAAACTAGAAAAGCACTCTGAGAGCGCAAACCTCTGCCAGGGGGCAGCAAAACCCAAAAGCACGGCGATTGGAACTCCGACCCATTGGAAAGACTTGAAATCTTGAACTTTGGCATATATCTCAACAGTACTTTGGCCTAGATATGCCCTGTTCCTTGACTTAATACCCACCTTCTCTGAAAATTTCATCAAAATCTGTCCATAAGTTTTTGAGTTATTCTGGAAACCATCAGACAAACAAACAAACAAACCCAGGCAAAAACATAACCTCCTTGGCGGAGGTAAACAGCGTGTAACAAATCTTCATTTACAAATGATATACAATGCTGTTCATAAAATACGTATACATAACACAAATAAATCTGCTACTGCGCCGTTCCAGTGTTTAAATGCCATCATTGCCTTCTGATAATGGTTTGCCGGGTTGCTAATAGCTGGCACATAAGCATGTACAACTTGTGCAGTTATCATCATTTGTTGGTAGACGCGATCCATTTAGGCTAACCAGCTAAATAATTCGGCTAACACACTACTTTTGTTCGTTTGAAGGTTCTGCGATTCAGTGCGAAAATGAATGGAAACAGCTTAAAATGTCAGAAATCTATTCGATACACCACTTTAGTTGCATAATAGCATGTGGCGTCATTACGCACAACTTTTATTCGCTTTTATGCTGTTAGATGGAAACGCATTTTCTCCTGCTTTTTTTGCATGAATATGTTTGGCGAACTTCAGAGAGTTCGATTGACAAGTGGATGGATAGCTAGTGTCCCTCATTACCCCCCGGCGTCTCGTAGCAGAAACAAATTCAGAGCTCCTACCGATTCAGCCTAATGGTGAGTTATGTTTCTTAAGAAATACATTTGTTTTAATCCCGTTCATATCATTTTATTTCGTTGTATTTATCTGCCACACATTAAAGGCCAGTCCGTGAAATTATTGTCTTATAAGCGTTTGAAGGGATGATCATGATTGAGATTGAACTGGGTTGTGGAACATTCAAACTGCATTGTTCGCTGGTCGTATAATTATCGCTCTCTGTTCTCTTAAATAGTTACGGCGTTATACGGCGCACAGCCACTTCTGAACTAACGTTAGTGGACTGCGTGGGACGATCTGTCTTCCGTGCATCGTAGAAGAAAAGTCAAACACCGGGGGAGTTACATCTGGTTTCCGAGGGAGTTACATCTGGTTTCAAACTGTTGTTTCTACGAGTCACCCGTACTCCTGCCTCAACAAAAAACTTTTCCTCCACGTAGTCTTCAGCTACAAAGTGATCACTACAAACTCTAGCATTGCTGCTAGCTGGTGGATTCTTCCTTTTGAGTGCAGCTAGCCAACGTCGGAGAACAGGTGGTCGTTTAGGTGGCAAATGATGGAAATGTACTGGCTTCTCCCGATCTTTGACTCTGTAAAATTCATTTGAACATTGAGGGGCAATGCAAAACATGCCTCCCTAAACTCGCTTTTAAATTTGCTCCTCAATCTCTGTCATTTTGAATGAACGTATGTAGTTTCTCAGTGCGATCGCTAGCTTGACGAGTTGAGGCAACCACTCCGATGACATCACGTCCGGCAACACAATAGCAATGGCGCCCTTCTTTATTTCGACAGTTGAACTTAAACGGCAGGATTTTGAAATTTCTTTCTCCATCAGTGGTAAAACTAAAATAATTTTTTTAGGGTGAGAGACTCTCAATAAATTAAGATAACTACATTTAGTGTTTCATGTCCTCATTAAGTGACATATTCACGTTCCCATGCCGTATGTCAGCAACCATTCAATCAGCGCGTTTGTAAGAGACTCTCAGGCGGAATCGAAGTACTTGTGCATGGAGGTTTATAAGTTTCAGTGGATTTCACCACTAGTAACATGGAAATAATTATGACTCCAGACTTTTCACGCTTTTCTTTACTCAGGGGTTGAAAGCAATGAAATTGCATAAAAACGTTTCAAATGGTCCTATTTGATTTAAACAACTTGAACGATCGTGGAACACATGCATTGCGTTGATTGACTAATTGCTAACCACAGCACGGGAATGCCAACATGCCACCAAATCTCAAAGAAACAAACATGATGGACAGGAGGCGGGTGATCACTGTGCCTAGTGTAAGTGCATTCAGATTCTCTTATGAGTGCAGTTCTCTCCCTAAGTTGTAAAAGAGTCCCCTTAACACCATTCCTTTACCTCATAATGTTTTACACAGAGGTTAAAGAAAAGTTGTTCTGAATTAGACGATAGGACGCGATTATTTAACTATTCGGACGCAGTCAAGGTTCTGCGGCAAGCTAAAGACGGAAGTGTCAGAGTGCACCACGTGATGCATCTGAGCAAATCACGTTAGCAGAAACCAGCCAATGAGATTTTGTCATTAGCTTTAAATCCCCCTATGAATTTTCACAATTGGTTACTGACTGAAAGGAAATGCCCTTATTTGGATTACACAGCGTTGTGCAGGAGAAGCAGAGCTTTACAACGGTACCGGACATGACAGACTTCAGTGAAGAGGAGAAGTACTGTTCGTTGCATTGGAATGCTAACTTTTTGGTAAATTCGGAAGAAACTCTCTACCGCTAGTAGACAATATGTAATAAAACGTCTAAATGTATAATTTTTATGTTTTCTTTATTACAGTGTGATAGAATACATATTCAAGGAGTAAACTAGCCCAAATTCTCAAATTTGACCATTGCATGAAAAATCCATGTTTCTGCCTGCCGTGTCTCGCCTTAAACGTTTCTCGTAACAGATTTAAATTGCCGAGGTTCATGAACCATAGTGACATTAAATGATTTAGCAAGCTTGCTGTCTAACGTTCAGTATAAGAGCCCCTAAGTTCAAATTTTTCATTACAGCCAGTATGCCAATGTCGATTTTCAGCGGATAAGATGATATAAATCGGAAATAATCTGTATCCAACCTCCACTTTTTTCAGCTTTTTATTTGCCTGAACGATTTTAAAAGGGGGTGCCAATATATTTTGAGGGGTTTTAATAGTGAGAATGGAGTTTATAATTTAAGATTAATATTTAAGATCATCACTAATGCATATTCTGTGCATGCCCTAGCAGCCCGGTGTGTCCTCAATGACATGGCTGCTGCCGTTATATGCTATTACCACTATAGCAGCGTTAGAGATTTAACTTTAAATTTTATTGACTGGATGTACACCTGATGTGTCTACACTCCCAAATGTTTTTCTGGGTACCCAAGCGTCAAGGTAAGCTGAAAAAGAACTGATTTTCTTCCATATCGGTGGAGGTTGAAGACTCACTTTATGATACAACCTTATGAATAGCTGCTAAAACTGCAGGAAAATTAATCGGATTGAGGAGGTACAGATTATGTGACTGACGAGAATATGACAAAAATTAAACATATCTGGAGCAAATTCAATCCCTCAATAATTGCAATATAGGTTTCAGACGAAATTACGGCTGGAATTGATGCATCTACTCTAGTTGAATTGGCAAGGTAGCTAGCTGAGTAACTCTTAAAAGATAGGTTGTAAAACATATTGGGTAAAATACGACAGGAGGAGGAGATTGGCAAATAATGTAAAGGAAGGAGTGCAGTAAACAGGGGATAATAACATTGATAAAGGGTGTTACAGCATGATGTATGTTGCACTACTATATTGCTCATTAACTATAGCTGCTTTTGCTATCAAGTTACCTTAACGTTAACTTGCTTGCTAGCTGACTTGAGGGACTGTTAACTCGCCTATTAATTTGCACTCAACAATTGGTAATTAATTAGCTAATGAAGCATATTTGTTAAGGTGATGCATTCATTGTCTGAATTTGGAGAGTTAGAGATGAGAAAGGGCATTGTACAACGACAACATATTTTACATGATCAGATTTAATATTTCAGTTGATTATACATTTGTAGATAGTCATTATGAAATTTGGTGTCTCTTCTTATACAGACTATGTTATGTTAACCATTGCGCAACATAACTTCCGCTTTTTCTGATGATTTTTTTTTTATTCAGCTCCGCCATGGAGGTATATGTTCTTGCCGGCGTTAGTTGGTTTGTCTGTCCGTCTGTTATCAGGACATCTCAAAAACGGCCACATAGATTTTAACCAAACATTGAAGGATGTTATAGAAGCACAAGAGGAACAAGTGATTAAATTTTGGCCTATCTAGACCAAAGAACAGCTGAGATATAGGCCAAAGTTAAAATCCAGCTATGCTGCCAGAGATTTGAGGTCTTTCCAATGGGCCGGATTTCCAATTGGTGTGCTTTTGGGCTTTACTGCTACCTGGCAGTGGAATGCAACAATACCCAACATCAGCCAATGAAAATAACTAATGCACACAGTTGCCTTGGCGTGGCGGAGGTACTACGCTCTCTGAGTGCTCGTTATTCATGTGATTACAGAAGCTGCCCTCAAGTTCAGACCTCAGTGTTACCCAGTGAGGACTTGGAGAATGCTTAAAGCAATTCTTTGTTTTAATTGTTTGAGTATACTTCTGCAGTAATTTTCTAAATGAAAAACTGATGAAAATAGTTGTCAAAAATGCACCACTATACATTGTCAGTGAAACTGGCAATTTTTTTGTGAGACAGTAATTAACACTTGGAGACGGACAAGTCAATACTCATTGAATAATAATGAACGTGTAACTGGCTTCTCTTATGTGTGCTTGTTCTGCCAGTCTCACCTTCCTTATACACTGACATCTGCGATCATTTGCATAAACTCTTGCTCATTTTCTGTGTTTAATAAGACACTAAATGAGAGCCCACTTAGCTTGCTGAGTATTTAGCCGCTTGGCTTCTCTCAAATAGGTGAGATTCTTGTAATCAGTGAAGATCTTGAATGGGTAGTGATGCCACTCAACTAAAGCAAACTTAATGGCTAGTAGCACACGATTACCAATGTCATAGTTCTGCCCCGCTGGAGACAACTTTCTGGAAAAATAGGGTAGGTAGCGTGGCAGGGTCCCCTGCAGCTGAGAAAAAACCATGCCTATCCCCGTAGTTCATGCATCCATCTCAACCATGAGAGGCTTCTTAGGTCTGGATGTCGAAGGATGGGTGCTGTAGTGAACATGACCTTAAGGTATTGAAATGCCCTCTGGGCTTCAGGGCTCCCACCTAAGGTCTTGGGTTTTCCCTGAAGGAGGGAGATGCCATTAACCTATTGTAATTGCAAATGAACCGTTGGTAGAAGTTAGCAAGGCCCAGGAATCTCTGAAGCTCCTTCAGTGAGATAGGCATGGGCCATCCACAAACTGCTTTCAGCTTCCCTTCCTCCCTACTCACATCGTTCTGCTCCGGTGGCAGCTGATGAACTGGCGATAGGGGAAGCTCAAACCCATGGCTTAAAAATAATGATTGGTCATGACTTGTTTTCAATCATTCACGCAGTCACGCATTCGGCATGAGTTTGAGTGACATATGTACGTTCCCCTGCTGTAGTCAGCAATCTCCGCATATGTAAGAGTTTCTCGCACGGAATTGAATTCCTTGTGCCTGGAGGTTTATCGGTTTCACCTGTTATGACTCCGGACTTATCACTCTTTTCTTGACTCAGGGGTTGGATGCAACGCATGTGTTTCATATTAGTTTAAATGAAATAAGATAATTTGAAACGTCTTTATATTTTCAAGGGACGGGTTTGAGCCTCCCCTATCGTCAGTTCACCAGCTGCCACTAGTTACCATATATGGTATCTACCCCATAAACAGTGGGGCTGGTGGACGAAGAGCGGGGAGGGCAATAAACATGCCTTTAAACTGACTGCCTTGATCTATTTTCTGTAAATTTGCTTGATTAAAGATACTTTAACCCTCCCTCCTCAAGTTCAGCTAATTCTCTTCTTTAAGATGAGAAGTAAAATGTTCCAACTGAACGCAAATAAGCGCATATTTCAGTCATTGTTTTCAATTAAATAATCATGAAGCACAGGTTTGATGGCTTGCCTTGCAGGATGTGACAAAAGTTAGCGCGGGAAATCTATGGTAGCTTTTTCGTGAAGAGTTGCCTGTTAAGGCAAGTGAATTAAACATTTTTATTGAATTTATTATTCACTTCCTTTAACAGGTGTGAATGATGCAATACGTCATCTTGATGTTGGAAAAGCTGCTGGTCCAAATGGCTTGTCAGCTGTGGCATTTAAATGTGCTGATGTGAGGCTGTGCATTCTGCTTTCCTTGTGTTTTAGTGGGTGGTTTGTTCGCAGAATAATACCAGATCGGATGATGGATGTTATTATTGTTCCTGTTTTAAAAAACAAATGTGGAAATATCACTGACAAGAATAATTATAGACCCATTGCTCTTGCCTCCATTACTTCAAAAATTTTTGAGTTTATACTCTAATAGTGTATTAAGGACTTGTTACATACGACAGATAACCAGTTTGGGTTTAAAGCCAAACATTCCACAGATGTGTGGGAGACTAATGACTATTAAAGTCACAATACAACTTTACCAGTTTTGATGCCTCCAAAGCTTTCGACCGGGTTAATAATTGGACTCTATTTAGTAAACTTTTGAAGCTTTTGAACTATTCTTGCCCATATTGTCAGATTACTTAGCTTTTGGTATGCGAGACAAACTATGAAAGTATGTTGGAGTAGCTGCACAACTGATCCATTTCATGTGTCAAATGGTATCAAACAGGGTGGCATCGTCTCCAGCTTTTTTTTTACTTATACATGGATGATCTCAGTGTGAGATTGGCTAGACTTGGTTTGGAAGCTAGACTTGCAGGTCACATTTTAAACCATCTAGGTTATGCTGATGATCTCTGCCTACTAACTCGAACGATTGGAGGGATGCAGAAAATGTTAAATTGTTGTGCGGAATATGCAGTGGAACATGATTTAACGTATAACGGTAATAAATCTGTATTTATGCTTTTCCATCCCAAAGGACATAAATCACCTGTTGCTGAGCTGACCCTGGGGGGTAAGGTGTTGGATTGTGTAATGTAATGCGAATAGAAGCCACTAGATGGCAGTATTGACCTTTCTTATGTTAAGCCCAGACCGGAGCTAGGTTTGGGCATGTCTTGGGCATGTCTGGGACAAGTCCCAAAGAATAAAAAAAAAAAAAAAGAGGTCTAAATGTGGGAGGGTACTGCAAAAGAGTACATAAGGAGGAAAATTGAGGTAGTGGAGTAGTAGGAGAAATTGCAAGCAGAAGGATACATTTGACCAGACCTGTCACTCTTTTCAAGACCTGTGTAGGTTTTTGTGGATTTTTGCCTGTGTTGGAGCATTTTCCTCACCGGGAACATCACCAAGCAACTAAACCAAAGGGACTGTACATTTTTTTTTTGTTGTATATATCAATCTTGGTCAGTAGAGTAGATAGTAGATTAGTTAAAAGTCTTTGTTTGATTAAATTTGTTTGAGTTTTAAAATTGTCTGTCATCCTTTGCTGTCATATATGTAATAACAAATTGGGGCCATAACAGTAAGCTTTCACAAATACCTAGGTGTATTTTTAGAGGGTGGTAGTTGTGATCTTGATGTAACAATGCAGTTAAATTTATTTTTTATAAAATTTGGAAAATGTTCCGTTGAAATGAAGCTGGAACTATTTAGATCTTATTGTACGAATATATACTGTAGTATTTTTGGCATGATGCTTCTAGGCGAAGCATTGAGAAATTATTTGTATCCTATAACAATAGTTTTAGGCGGTTATTTGGTTTACCATATTAATGTAGTGCTCATGAAATGTTCGTCTCGCGTAATATTCCAGCCATGCCTGAAATCATATGGATATCTTTGTGTGAGGTACCGTTCTGGAACCAAATGCGAGATCAGGAAGTTTCAGCAAAAGTGGGTTTTAGAAGTTGGGGGGTTAACCCCCACAGGACAGAAGGCAATGGTACAAAGTCCACAATCCAAACTCAGAATCCCAGGGAAGTAATCCAAACTGTCCACAGGGCAGCAAACACAAAACTGAGTCGGGCAAAACAGGTACGGTACACGGGCAGATAAGTATCAAAGAAAAGGCCAAAATCAGAATCGGCCCTGAAGCGCTCTAACTCCCAATATGAAAGAGGTATCAGTCAAAGGTCAAGGTCAAGATCATACATAAGGTCAAAAACACCTTTCGATCCATAACTTAGTTTCAAGTCTCCAGCTTAATTAGAAATCATATTAGCATCATATCTTCTGAAAAAAATGGGCACTGCATATCATGCTGCGTTATGCTTTGAAACAAATGCAGCTTCACACACTTGCCATTGTATTCTATATGAATTGCGAGGTCTGTCATCTGTATCCCAGGATAGAAAAACACACATTGCCAAGACATTGTTTGTTAAACAGCTAACTTATATCTCCAGACTTTTATCTTATAATACCAGCAACTAAAGTACAAGATTTACAAATCAGATTCTTTTAAATGTCTTCTGGGAGCACTCAAAGCTTGGTAAAAGTGGTTTTGCATTTTATGCTCCCTGATGTGGAATGAGCAGCAAAATACCATTACTGTAGGTGCAATCCCTTCTTTTTTTTTTTGTTTTATTGTTTTTTACAAACTGCTCTGAGGGTAACATGTTGCTGTTTTACTTAATCTATGATTTGAGATGTCATGTGTTACGGATATCATTGATTTGGCCTGTATACCTCTCCTCTATCTATTTCATCTGTTCTGCCTTTATATATCATTTTTAAAAAATGCATATTCCAATACATTTATGTTTAAATGTAAAACTGGTCATGCTGCTGTCTTAACCAGGACTCCCTGGAAGAAGAGATCTTGTATCTCAATGACCTTCCGGGCTAAATAAAGGAATAAATAAGTAAATAAATTTTAAAAACCATGGAAACGTAGATAGATAGATAGATTGATAAATGCACTATGTTCATTGCTTTGATCACTGATCTGACATTGTGCAGTACAAAGCCATGTCAGGCAAAATAGAGAATTTTCCTATTCATTATTTGGTGGAGCTGTCGACTGTATGACTGAGGATATTGTGGATTTTGCTTCTCTGTCATAGAATCAGGGCTTTTAGTCTTTCATGTTATGATTCAGACTAGGAACCAAAGACAGATTCAAGGTATAATCCATATGGAGTTATTATTAGCAGGAATACTATAATAAAAGAGGAAAAGGCCGTAGCTCAGAACTGTTGAACGGCAGTCCAGCTTAGTTGGCAAGGATGGGAGAGGGAAGGGGCATGTCAGTGCCCAGGCAAATGGCTGTCCTGGGACAGAGGCCAGGTTGTGAATCTCCCTCGTAGAAGCAGAAGACTGCTTTACAGTTGAACTGGAGGGTCAGGCAGGAACAATCCAGGAGACTGCTGAGGGCTTGGGAGGTGTTCCTAATGAACTGACTCAGAGGAACAGGCAGGAACAGAGGCTTATGCAGTCCCATAATACAAAACCCAAAACCAGTGAAGTTGGCACGTTGTGTAAATCGTAAATAAAAACAGAATACAATGATTTGCAAATCCTTTTCAACCTATATTCAGTTGAATACACTGTAAAGACAAGTTACTTAATGCTCGAACAGGTAAACTTTGTAATTTTTTGCAAATATTAGCTCATTTGGAATTTGATGCCTGCAACATGTTTCAAAAAAGCTGGCACAGGTGGCAAAAAAGACTGAGAGAGTTGAGGAATGCTCATCAAACACTTATTTGGAACATCCCACAGGTGAACGGGCTAATTGGGAAAGGTGGGTGCCATGATTGGGTATAAAAGCAGCTTCCCTGAAATACTCAGTCATTCACAAACAAGGATGGGGCGAGGGTCACCACTTAGTGAACAAATGCGTGAGCTGATTGTCGAACAGTTTAAAAACAACATTCCTCAACAAGCTATTGCAAGAAATGTAGGGATTTCATCATCTACGGTCCGTAATATTGTCAAAAGGTTCAGAGAATCTGGAGAAATCACTGCACGTAAGCGACAAGACCGAAAACCAACATTGAATGCCCATGACCTTTGATCCCTCAGGCAGTACTGCATCAAAAACCGACATCAGTGTGTAAAGGACATCACCACAAGGGCTCAGGATTACTTCAGAAAACCACTGTCAGTACCTACAGTTCGTCGCTACATCTGCAAGTGCAAGTTAAAACTCTACAATGCAAAGCGAAAGCCATTTATCAACAGCACCCAGAAACGCCGCCGGCTTCACTGGGCCCAAGCTCATCTAAGATGGACTGATGTTAAGTGGAAAAGTGTTCTGTGGTCTGACGAGTCCACATTTCAAATTGTTTTTGGAAACATTTGACGTCGTGTCGCCCGGAACAAAGAGGAAAAGAACCATCCGGACTGTTGTAGGCGCAAAGTTCAAAAGCCAGCATCTGTGATGGTATGGGGGTTTATTAGTGCCGAAGGCATGGGCAACTTACACATACGTGAAGGCACCATTAATGCTGAAACGTACATACAGGTTTTGGAGCAACATATGTTGCCATCCAAGCAACGTCTTTTTCATGGACGCCCCTGCTTATTTCAGCAAGACAATGCCAAGCCACATTCTGCACGTGTTACAAAAGCATGGCTCCGTAGTAAAAGAGTGCGGGTACTAGATTGGCCTGCCTGTAGTCCAGACCTGTCTCCCATTGAAAATGTGTGGCGCATTATGAAGCGTAAAATATGACAACGGAGACCCCGGACTGTTGAACAACTTAAGCTGTGCATCAAGCAAGAATGGGAAAGAGTTCCACCTGAAAAGCTTCAAAAGTTGCTCTCCTCAGTTCCCAAACGTTTACTGAGTGTCGTTAAACGGAAAGGCGATGTAACACAGAGGTAAAAAGGCCCCTGTGCCAACTTTTCTGCAATGTGTTGCTGCCTTTAAATTCTAAGTTAATGATTATTTGCAAAAAAAAAAAAAAAAGTTTCTCAGTTTGAACATGAAACATCTTGTCTTTGCAGTGTATTCAATTGAATATAAGTTGAAAAGGATTTGCAAATCATTGCATTCTGTTTTTATCTACGATTTACATAATGTGCCAAAGTCACTGGTTTTGGGTTTTGTACAAAGGATTGGGAGCTTGTTTCTCTCAATAAGACTCTAAGAGTAACAACATTTTTACATCATTAACTTTCTGTAAACACACTGAAAACAAAAAGTGACTGAAAGCAGAGGCAGACAAGCCACCTGGATATTCTGGATAAGTCCAGAGTGGCCGTCTGTCCTACAACCATTGGTTCATCATCCTGAACATTCAAAGTGACACTGAGAGTCCATAGCAGGGGCCTGTTAATGCAGTGATTTATTTTCTAAGAATTTAAAAGATAAGATAAAGGTGAAAAATACATCCCCCAATTCCGAAATCGTTGGGACAAAGTGTAAATTGTGAATAAAATCAAAATGCAATGACTTTCAGATTACATGAGCCAATATGTTATTTACAGTAGAACATAGATAACATTTCAAATGTTGAAACTGAGATATTTTACATTTTTATCCACAAAATGAGCGTATTTCAATTTTTCTGGCTGCAACAGGTCTCAAAAAGTTGGGACACAGGCAAAAAAGGGCTGTAAAGCAATTATTATATCAGATTATCAGCTGAAAGAACATTTAGCAAGTAATTTAGTTAACTGGCATCAGGGGTGTAACATGATTGGCTATAAAAGGAATATCTTAGAGAGGCTGAGTCTCTCAGAAGTAAAGATGGCCTAAGGCTCTCCAACCTGTTAAGGCTTGCGTAAAAAAATTGTGGAATACTTCAGAAACAATGTTCCTCAACGTCAAATTGCAAAGGCTTTGAAGGTCTCATCATCAACAGTGCATAACATCATCAAAAGATTCAAAGAAACTGGAAAAAAATCTCTGTGCATAAGGGACAAGGCCAAAGACCTTTACTGGACGCCCTTGATCTTCAGGCCCTCAGACGCCATTGCACTTCTTACAGCATGATTCTTTCATTGACAATAATAAATGGGCCTAGGAATACTTCAAGAAACCACTGTCTGTAAACCCAGTCTGCAGTGCTATCCACAGACGCCACCTAAAATTCTATCATGCAAAAAGGAAGCCATTGTTGATCATGATCCAGAAGTGCCGCCATGCTCTGTGGGCCAAGGCTCATTTAAAATGGACTGTAGCAAAGTGGCAAAGTGTCTTGTGGTCAGACGAGTCCAAATTTGACATTCTTGTCGGAAATCATGGGCGTTGTGTCCTCCGGGCTAAAATGTTTTAAAATGCACCAGGAATGCTGAAAGGTATATTAAGGTTGTAGAACAACATATGCTCCCCTCCAGACAACATCTATTCCAGGGGAGGCCGTGTGTATTTCAACGCAGGACAAAGCAAAACCACATACTGCAGCTATTACAACAGCATGGCTTCGTAGTAGAAGAGTCCATGTGCAGAAGTGACGTGCCTGCAGAATTGATCTTTCACCGATTGAGAACATTTGGAGCATAATTAAACAAAAAGTCCGTCAAAGGAGGCCCAAAACTCTCCAGCAGCTGGAGGCCTGTGTTAAACAAGAGTGGGATCAAATTCCAATGGGTAAACTCAAGAAACTTGTCTCCTCAATGCCCAGACACCTCTGTGTTTAAAAGAAGAGGGGATGCTACACAATGGTAAACAGGTGTCTGTCCCAACTTTCTTGAGACCTGTAGCAGCCATCAAATATGAAATGAGCTCATTTTGTGGATAAAATTGTAAAATTTCTGTTTCATCATTTGTTATGTTCTCTCTGTTCTATTGTGAATAAAATACTGGCTGGTGTGATTTGAAAGTCATTGCGTTTAGATTTTATTCACAATTTACACATTGTCCCAACTATTCGCAAGTTGTACTTTATTGAACCTTCTGGGGTGATTTGTCCATTGAATTTAACTCATCTTATTGTTAGGAGCAGTGTGCAGCCACAGAACAGCACCCAGGGACCAACTCCAGTTCTTTGGTGAGGAGTGCAGGTAGGAGCGTTCCTGCAGCGCATGTCTTTTCTTGGAGGGGGAAACGGGAGTACCTGGAGGAGGCCTAAGGAAACACAGGGAGAAGATGCAAACTCCACACAGAAAAGGTCCGGGACAAATTGAAACAAATTTCCTTCTTGCTGTGAGGCGTCAGTGCATATCAGTATGCCTGCCAAATATAAATGCACATTAAAACGAACAATGAACAAGAGTGCTTACAGTAATTGACCTGTACTTACAGCAAGCAGAAAAGAAAAAAGAAGGAGAATGATGGGTGGAAAAAGGTTGTAAAGTCACTTGAGACTGATGCTTCTTTGTGTAACAAGGGGCCCATGGGCCTTAACGGTTACCTGAGTTGTATAAAAACTGATGTTATAGATGTCAATGAACCAAATATACCCAAAAGTATTATTTTCCTCAATAAAGTATAGTGAACTTCACCCCCTCTCCAGGAGCAAACATGGAGTCTGGGGGCCATGAAATTAACTATTTTGATAAAGCAACTCAAGATCCTTCCATTTATGCTGGGGCGGGTAATAGGGGGTCTTGGCCCTGGGGCCAGGAGTTTGCAAAGGGCCCCCCCCAACACTCCGAACTCCCACCCCTGCGCCAACCTACCGTACCTAAGGATTCTACAAAGGTTTCTTTCTGCTCTTCCTTCCTGCAAAGTCGTCCACTAACTCATCAAAGTTGAGCTGTCGAACAAACTCTGATTCTATTGCTAGAAGGGAGAGTGAATTTAACCGATTTTGGCACATTTTCATTCTGAGCTCAATTTTAATTCGAGCCAGTCTGGAGAATGACCGTTCCCCTTCACAGAGTGTTATTGGCGGGGTCAAAAACAGTCTGAGTGCTATGTAAACATTTGGGAAAGTGGACTGTAAATCCAAATTTACCATGGTCTTTAGCATTGTATTTGGGCATTTTTGTTCTTCTGAAATGAATGATTTGTACTGAACAAGTTCATCTGCCAAGCTCATGGTCAGATCAGTGGGATATGCTGCAGCAAGAGATTTGGCCCTTAAAGTGAGCTCACTGTTGGACATACTTTTGTATTATCAGGCATGAAAAGAACATGAAAAAGATTGGTCAAGTGTGTGTATGCAGTTAACCGATGGTTAAGACAGGACACAAGTTTGTCAATTAGAACATTGAACGTTTCAATCCGAAACTTTTCTTTTCCACTAAATTCAACACCTGGCTCTGCACTTTCATCAGCCATACATTTGCGCTTCTTTGTGTGCTAGAGGTCATGTCTGTAGTCTTGGGAGACTGAATCGGTAACATTTAAAGCTGACCCTTCAAAAAAGGCAAAATTGTCTCTCTGTGCTGCCACAAAGTCACGAAGTGAAAGGAGAAGCTGTGTAGCTGTGTGTATGTCAATGTCATGTTTCTGCAACTGCAGGCTCATGGCTTGAAACCGCTGCAGTATTGTATCCCAAAAGTGTCCCATGAAAGCTATCTCTAGGGTGTTCAGCTTGCCACAAAGTGCAGAGGCCTCGCTTCTAGTTTCATGTTTCTCCTGTGAATCTTTGGAAATATTGTTCAATGCCTCTCTCAATTGTGCATAATATTTCCAAAGAACCTTTGTTGATTCAGCTCTTGAACTCCAGCAAGTACCTGACAAGGATTTCAGTGTGAGTTTCACATCTGTATCACGAAACACCTTTCTCCACCTGTGTGTTGACGAGGCACAAAATGTGTACATTGATTGCAGAAAGTCAAAGAAACGGCCAGCTTCTGGGCTACTGTCAACAGCATTGACACCGACTAAATTCAATGAATGTGCTGCACAGGGGTCATAACAAATCAATGGGTTTCTTCGTTTCAGATGAGCTTAGACTCCATTGTACTTTCCTGACATATTACTTGCATTGTCATAAGACTGGCCTCGACAGTTAGTTAAGTCTAGGCCCAGGTTCTCCACCATTGCAACAACACACTCAGAAAAACTGTTCCCGCTATGATTTTCAATAGGCTCAAAGGCCAGAAAACGCTCAACTACTTCTCCACCATTATTTACAAACCTGAAAATAAAAGTGAGTTGGTCCACATGAGCAAGGTCTGGAGTGGAGTCAACAATAACAGGGAAGTATTTGGCTTCTTTAATCTCGCTCATAATTGCTTCCCTTGTTCTTTCTTCCATTAAGTGGATTAATTCCTTACAGATTGTGGATGAGAGGTAGGACACAGAGCCTTTGCCCTTGCCTCCTAACCTTTGGAGATGGTCAGCAAGAAAAGGGTCAAATTTGGCCAACAGTTCGACAATGCCCAAGAAATGACCATTGTGAGGTGATCCCAACCGCTCATCATCTCCCCTGAAAGCAAGGCCCCTCTCCCCCAAAAACTGAATTACAGCAACAACTCTTTTCAAAACTTCCCGCCAGTATTGCCTCTCTGCATCAATTTGTTTGACAAGATCAGAATCAACTCTTCCTGTGTTTTGTTTTCATGCTCACCGATACGCTCAGAATGTTTCCAATCAGAAAACCCGTGGACAAAGGCATTGTGCTTACTTGAAAACAATTTGCAAGCAAAATAAAAGATGCAACCAGATGAAGGGGAGTAAAGTGGCCACTGCCTAGTCACAGACTGGCTATTAGGTAGAGAGCATTTGATTAAGGAATTTGTGAAACTCCTAGTGATGCCACCCATGGTCCTATCCCTACTTGAGGCAGGGTATTTTTCACTTCGATTTTGAAAAGCAGCTGCTCCTGTACTAACCAGAATCGACTTGACCTGTTCAGTAATGGCACTTGGCCATAAAGCAGGGTTATTAACCGTTTCCCACCAGGAGTTTGAGCCCCTAGCTCCTAATGTGATACTGGTCTCAGTGTACCCCTCCTGATTTGACGAGACTTTCTCCGGCGATTCCTGGTCTGACAGTGAGTCTCCGGTCCTAAGAGTGCACAAGCCTTTGATGCTCGTGATATTTGGCCATAAAGCAGGGTCAATAAGTGGTTCATGACCGGAGTTGGTGTCCCCAGCTTCAGGTGTGAAGCTGGGCTCCGTGCAATCCTCCTCACTTGGAAAGATTTTCTCAGGTGATGCCTGGTCTGAGTGTGGGCCTGAGGCCTGAGGGCTCCGGTATGATCTCTTCATATTTGCAACTCGGGCTACTGATGACATTATTAATATTTGAATCTTGAGGCTTGTAAAAAAAGTTAGAAATCAAAGACACATTTAAAAAAAAATCGGCCTGCTTTGCCTCCCTATTTTTTTTGGCTTTTCGTTTTGAAGCCCCACTTTTTTGTTTGCAATCCATACTACTGATGCCAATTGTAATGTCAGAGTGTTATATCTTTTGGATTATCACGGGGACTTTCACAACTGATTATAATAATATAACAATAATATAATACAGTATAAACGAGTACCCACAATACAATACAAGGCAATACAAGGCCTTATAAAAGGGCGTTGGAAATACTTAAGCCTTTTACAAAGGCTTTGAGCTTTTGAAGGTGCAGTGTTGTTTCTAATAATATAATATAATATAAATGGATATAAGCCTTTAAAAAGGCTGTTGAATGTTAAACTGCTGAACAAGTCAGGTTGCACAGGTTGAATACAAAGCAAGTTGTCAAGCTGAAAGGTCAGGTTGTGAGGAGTAGTGAACCAGGGGGCTATATATGGAGAGAGACCAAGTGTCCACCCCTTCATTCAGTCCATTGGAAAGTCGATATTGGAATTCCACTTACACTTCCAAATTTGTTCACTGAAAATACAGTAGCCCTTACAATGGCTTTAAGTCTTAAGGTGCACTATTATTACAATACAATACAATATAATACAATGTAAATGTAAATGAGCTTTTTAATAGGGTGTTTGATGTTAAATCTGATAGTCTAAGAAAGGTTTTAATGTAAAAATGTTGTTAGGAGTTTCGATAAATGGATTTAACTATATTGGATTTTCACTTAAACTTCCAAAATTTCTGCTATGTCAGGAGTTTTGATAAAAGCAATGCCAAGTGTAATGTGGCAGCGTTGTATCGATATTGGATTTTCACTTGGACTTCACTTTGTTGGCATTGGTGTTTACAGTACACCCCTTTACGGTGGGACATATGGAAGCGAAATCTGCAAAGTGAAACGGGGCGAAACTCAGTGTTCTGAAGGTGAATATCTACCAGTCTACTACTCTCCTCGAAGATAACTATAGGTTATAATGACACGTATATCTGCTGTGTATTGTGACTGGACCACGGTACAGCCCGCCCCTGAGTCTAGCTCGGCTGTTGGACACTTGCTTCACGATATGGTCGCGATGGATGATAAATTTGCATGGAGTTAAGAGATTTCTGAACTTTTGGACGTGTCGCAATGACAGTTTCGATGCACTCCAAGGACAATGTCGTATTGTGTACACACAATACTGTGCGGGAGCGAAATCACTTCTCATAGAAAATAGGTCCAGCTTCTACTAGCTGTCTACTGCGGCCAGCGTTAGGCCCAGGATATGCTTGCCGTGTGCACATTTTATGCCCGAATGCGTTGCCATGGGTATTTTATGTCGATGTTACGCGTGGTAGCACACCTGAACACAAGGTACGCAGACATGTGCACATGTTGCAATATTGACACAACCGCGAGGGGCGATCTTCCGAACTTCCATGTTGAGCTCGTGGTAGAGTCAAACAATGGTGGAAAATATTAATGAGAGCCCGGTTGGCTATCTGCTCCCTACATGATACCGCCAGTATCCAATGTTGCCAATTTAGCGACTTTGTTGCTAGATTTACCGACTTTTGGCCGTATCTGGCGACTAAAACCTCATCTAGCGACTTAGCAGCTTTTTAGGTGAATCTGGCGACTTTAAAAAAACAAATCTCTCGAGTGTCAAAATCATTGTTTTTCAATGTAACTTCAGCTCTGCACCGCCACCAGAAGCTAATTTCATGATGAAACAGCACTGCACATTAGCCCCGATCTCAAAACTGTACCCTTTGGGATTGTCAACATAGCCACGTAGACACATTTTCTTGAGATCAGTGAGTCGTGCGTGACGTTATGACATCATAGTAACGTCATGACGTGATCTAGCGACTTTTCAGATAGCCAATAGCGACTTTTGGTGATTTGTTTTTTTTTATTTATTTATTTATTTTTTTTATTTCGGCATGATTATAAATCATTTCATGACAATTTCAACACGACACAACATGTATCATGACCGAAAGGGTCGCGGGGGAAGCGAAATCGCTTATCAGAGTCCCGCCCCCAACACTACCAGTATCGTGCATAGTGCTCTGATCGTTCTGCTGCAAGTAAGCGCGGTTGCGCATGTAAATTTATTCACACAGCTAGCATATCCTGGGCCTTAGGGCTCGCTGAAAGGACTTTCATTCAAAACCCTTGGTAAATCAGAGGCCCTTTGTAAGAACAT
The DNA here is from genome assembly GCA_029721435.1 of Gymnothorax reevesii. NCBI lineage: Eukaryota > Metazoa > Chordata > Actinopteri > Anguilliformes > Muraenidae > Gymnothorax > Gymnothorax reevesii. The sequence continues at coordinate 20,213,427 of CM056574.1, read as the reverse complement.
TTGTAATCAGAGGGCTCTCTTAACAGTTTGCTCTCCCATTAGGGCTCTCCCTAGGGCCCCACATAGCCAGAAGTCGTGACCCTTAGCAGGGGCTTTCATAATCATAGGGCTCTCTGGAACCAGGTGGACTGCGTATTGCTAAGCACCGTTTCATGATGTCCCGCACATGCTCAGTGGAGTTGTTATCTGGGGAATATGTGGGCCAGGGCATCATATTGGGATTTTCAGCCACCAGGTACGCAGTGGTGACACGCGCTGCATGCGGATGTGTGTTATCCTGTCGAAACGTTGTGACGGCAATGGCAGTGACACAGTTCATATGATTATTGCAGCATAGTCAATTTCATGTCTCGGGTGAAACCACTTTTGGGTTTTGCTTTGGTTGCGCTTTGTTTGTCACAACCTGGTGAATCTGTATGTTTTGACCGACAATCTGATTCAGAACAATGGGCTTATTACGTAACTGCTGATCTTACAACTGCTGATGTGTGACATGAAATTACTTGAGTGGTCAGGCCATTGGCAGTTGACACAGTGGATACATCTGCACTCATAAACTTGTTCATATTCATCATGAAGAAAATAAGAGTTATCGGAGGATGACACATCCCCCCAGCCCCCGCAATCTGATCTCAGAAATCCCAAAATATCATAAGGCTCCTGTCTAAGCCATGATTAATATGCACAGCAATTTCATTAAAAATATTGAATGGTATTCGAGTTCTGGTCCGGAAACGAAATGGTTACAGATGGACAGACAAATGGAGTTAATGATGACTAAATGCCCCCGGGATAAGAGGAGCGATAAGTGTGCTTAAGGACATTTTATAATGATGAAAAAGATAATCAAATTTGCATATGGAATTATGAAAGCCAAATGTATTGAGATTGTGGATGCCTCTATCTTTAAGCATTCCAATTATACAGAAACTGTCCGATTCTATTTATTTCTTATTTTTGAGGATGTTTAGTAGCCCATTTGTCTTTGTTTAGGGTGGAGGACACCCAACATTGATGAATGAGGTGTCTCCAGGGTGGGTCATGCTGTAATAAACCACTTTTAAACACTCATATGTTGTCATGTTGGTGCTCAAGTACAAACAAGAGGTCAAAATCCAAAAAGATGAAGCGGAAATGTGGCTGATTTCTGAAGGAATACTGTTGGGGTGGCAGTAAGAGCATAATAATAATAATAATACTAATAATAATGATAATTATAATCACCATCACCACATCTTCACAAAAAAATTTATCAAATACGTATGAACTTATTATGAATAAAAGTCAAGAGGCTTGCATGCAGATCAACTGACAATTTATTGTGTTACAGAATGATGAATTGATCAAGCCCTAAGAGGGCCACAGATTAAAAGAAATAAAAGTGTTGAATTCCCCAATTATACTTCATTGTTCCTTTGCAGTATCGAGCTTTTTTCAGTGAGCCAATAACGTAAAATGAAATTTTCTTTTTAACTTATGAATTGCTCAGCTGAAGAAATTCAGCTCTTATGCAAAAGCCATCAAACATTATTTATAAAATGTTTTGTCATTAGACTATTCATTAAAATATTATGAAGATAAATCACATATTATGGCATTCACATTATTCAAATAATGTAAAATACATTCCAGCTTTGCAAGGTAAAATCATAAATCATAAATCATAATATCATAAATCATAAATATACTGGGACACCTCCACAGGGCCAAGAAAATTCCAAGGTTCGTGAAACTGCAAGAAAGATGCTACAGCCAAGCCAACCAAAATTATAGTGTCATAAAAGGCAGCAAGAATGAGGACCACAGAAGGGAAGGATAAACTAGCCTTTTGCCACCTGGAAAATGTAGTAGGGATTTGTAAGTACATATGTGTGTTTTGTAAGTACGTAAGTATGTATGTATGATGGGTATTCAAAGATGTTAAGTTTGTATGTAAGCAAATCTAAGTGTCATTTAATTCAATATGATGGTGAATGGCTTGCCCATTCAGGAGGTGAAAATACTGTTTGAAACAGCTTAATGGCTCTGACATGATATAAATTTAATTCTCTGCAATATTAACCCCATTAAATTTTCTTTTTTCCAGTTCTGAAATTGAATTTCCAAATGTCTTGCTTCACTGGAATAATTTTACACAGTCTCTGTGACACAAATGCTAAGTAATAAAGCCTTAAATAGGCTCATGCATAACAGGAAAAAAATTGCAATATTTGTATTCTGTGCAAAGGAGTGAATAAACAAAACAATGGATGACCCTGAAGAGAAATGGGTGAAAGGGGGCTTTTCATTGTATACTTCAGAAGCTACAATCATTTATCCATTGGAATTACAATTCACAGACAATAAAAATGACTCCATTGTTCTCAAAGTATGTAATGTTATTTAAAATTGTGCAATATATGATATACATATTAAGAATTATATGCATATATCTTTACCAATGGCTCAATGAGGCAGCTAAGAAAGTGAAGGATATGTCTTGAGTGGTCCTGCAGAACCTGAATATTTGATTTAGCTTACAACATATGTCAAAAATAATATTGTTGGAACACATGCTCATTATGCATGTAAAATCTGGATGTTTGGTTGATCTGGTGCAGCCCGAGCCAGCAGTAAACTTTTATAATCCTACAGCCTGCCGGTGAGAGTGGCATCCTTTGCTCTGTTCACAGCAGGAAGCCGGAGCCAACACAGGCTGCCCAGTGTTCCTCAGAGTTATATCACAGTCCCCATTGAAGTTAAAGTCTAGTTACATTAATCTGCTTAAAACAATCTAAATCTCTGTGAAATTCATAATATGTTTATGTTCACCATCCTATAAAGGAACCACCTATATATTTATAACACAATTGGACTATAATACTCCATTTTAAGGCTTTTCCATGACAACTGCATCATATTAGCACATATTCCTATCATGTTTGGTCTTTTTATTCTCGGGGGAGTCCAAGGAGTTGAATGGAACTTGTTTCATTTCCCTTGGAATTATGGTTCATCTTGTTTGTAAGATTAATTCGGGCGACTACCTAGTCTCCTCTCTATGCAAATTAATCATATCACCTAAGCGAGTAAAACTCTGATTCGGCCACCCCTTCCTCTACCTTGCTCAGAGGCGTGGTTTGGAATGTTTTAAAGGTAAGAGATTCTAACCGGAAGGCCCCTTCTTTCTCTTCCTTTTTCCTATCAAGACCTGATGCGCGAAGGGTAAGTGGGGGAAGTCATATGTTGCCTCGTTCCACGGAGAGAGATGGCATGTGAGTTCTCCCCGGCCACGTGGGACGACTTTAGTTCCGCGTGGCCATTCATCTTTTCCAGGTATGAATATATATTTTCTTCCAAAATTATGTGTAACTGGTAATTGGCTTGACGTTGATTTATTTGATCCAAGTTTGTGCCTACCTGGTAATAAAATTATTGGTATTCCTATATCAGCTTCAGTTAGTCTTTTTAAGGGGCCCTTGGGTGTATATAAACCTGGATTCCTGATACGTTCACGCTCAGTGCTATTCTGTTTATGCCTCGATGCTGCTATCATGGTATTCTCTTCTATCCAATGAATGTATCGTCGAATTAATCCAGGATGGCTGCATTTATTAACCCTGGGGACGTATTTGCTGAGCAACGATGGTTTCCGCTGCCATGTCTGAGGGCAGAGTTGTCTCGAGATTCACGCATGCTGTCCCAAAACTATCAATTCTAATTCTAATTTGGAGTCAGATATTTAACGAGGATACAACTAAATTTGGTATTTTAACTGTTTAATGGAGTCAGATTAATCGTAACCCGTCCTTGGGCGGAGAAAAATATCCATTATATTGTGATTCACACCGGTCAGAAGAATGCTCGAATTAAAGTTAGACATAGAGAACACGTGATTCCTTCAACCCACAGCAATGTCCGTCGTTGGTATTGTTTTGTGGGGTCTTACAGTCCTCTCTCAGAAATATCTTAAAACAGATTTGTCTTCATAAAGATTAATGAGCACCCTACATCAAAAAGGATGTTATTTATCTGGCTTAAACTTAGGCCATTGAATTTGCTGACAAAAAGTATAGGACCAGAATAAGAGGAAACAGAAAAGTTACGATTTTCTGGGGTTCGTTCGTTGTCTTGGCACTGCTTGTTGTAGCTATAATAGTAGTCGTTGGCGCATTGGTGGTAGTGATGTTTTCTGGATTTTCTGTTTGAAGACAAATGAATGAAGAATAATGAGTGTTACAGTGATACAAAAATAAACACAGTAAGCATGTGATCAAATGCCTGTGTGTAACTGAAGGTCTGTGACAACATTGACCCACTATCTCTAGACCAATTGTCAAGGTAAACTCTCCAATCACTGAGGGAAATAGTTGCTTGCAGGGCCATCAGCTTATATTAAAAACGGAAAATAATAACCCCCTTATTGTTTGTTAAACATGAAAATGCCATTGTTATCATCAGATGGGTATTTTTTATTGCAGTGACATCTTTTCTGAGTTAGGAATTATATGGGCTTTGTTAAACATGGAAAAACTTTTTTGCAATGCTCAAACCGCTCTCTGTTCTAATGTACCTTAATTAAATGTACTGAATCATTAAATAACATAAAAAGCATATCTGAAATTAGTAGAACTACTCGAAAACTGAGGCCATTGATAGCCCATACATTTACCCCAAGTATGCCTTGGTTAGTCTTGCAACTAGCCAAAATCAATTCAAATGTTATTTTAACTCTTTCAACCCTGGCTTCCCCAAGAGGTAATGCCAGTGTTGCAGGATTTTCAGTGGTATGTGCAGGGGCCCTTCATGCACAATCGCTCTCCTCCACCTGTTCCTGTATTGGACTGTCTAAGCAAACAACTTACTGAATGATCAAGGCCAATACAACACACATGCTTATAATGATTAAATTACTGATGAAGACATTTACAGTAAGGATCACAAAAATCCAAATAAATCTAAACAATTAATTAATCATAAACTTAGTCTGTATTCCATGTCCCATTTTTTTTCCACCTGTGCGTGATTCCTTTTAAGGTGGCACGTATTGGCACGTATAAAAATCATTTATAGTAAATATAGTTACTATAGTTACTATATATAGTTTATAGTATAGTCTTCTATGCCATATTACACTCAATCAAACATTGTCGTAGAACGGGATCACAAGCCAAGCAAAACTCAGCAAATTCAAAAAACATTGAAATTTTTAGCCTTGATAGTGCATGAGAAAATGCCTAAAACATTGCGATGCAAAAAACTAACAGAACCTATCACAGCAAACATTGGGCAATCAGGAGTAATACACCCTGAACAGACGAGACGGCCAATCCATTGTCACACTTTAAATACGCATAACTAAAGGACGGGAAAATAGGGAATGTGTAACTTGAGTAACAAGTAAACAACTGACCTGCAACAACTGTATTCTGCACGATCCCTAAAGACACTACTGAATCATTGAGGGCCTTCTTAAGCACTTCTTCTGCCTTTGAAGTTGTTGGAACCACAGTCTTGTTGTTGAAGATCAGGTTGGTCTCTACCTCCGTAGAATCCATCCGTTGAAAAAACTCACGGAAAACAGGTCCACGACTATTTATGGGCAGGTCATAAAAAAGCAAGGAGGAGGGAGGGAAAGAGGGAGTAGTGGAAAGGGATAGAGAGAGCAAGGGTGACAGGAAAAAGTAATATCAGCTGACTTGGCACAAAACTGATAGAAAGCACCATTTATATCTGTTTCTGTAAAGTGGGGACGATCAGTATACTTCTAGCATCATGATCACAAAGCAACTCAGTTGCAAATTAGTGAATAGTTTTCTCTGTGACTGTCACTGCAGAAGTAATTCTCAGTAATTCCGAAAAAAACCTGGGTCCTTCAGGCTGATAACCCATTCCCAAAGCTTTCAAGCCCATTCTTTTTGACAAATGTTTTTACTGCTACTGCTGCCAATTTACCCACAGCTCCCGGACGGCCCGTCCTTCCATCAGTGCCTTGGGTTTGTTAGTTACCGTATTACACCCTGGTAATTCACGATCATAATAATGACTGCAGCTCCTCTTACCCAAATCGATCGACGTTACACCTGCGGTAGGTTCCAGGGAATGCCCCATTGTACCCACGATTCAACTGAAAAATACAGATGGGTTGGGGGTACGCAGGTCAGTACAGTATGGCTGGAAAATGTAATGTAATGTAATGTAATGCAATTTTACGTACACTTTTAGAAAGCATAAGGTAATGATCAGTCAGCGAAAGTATATTAATTACTAATGTCAATCCAAGACTTCCAACAATGACTACTAACACAACTATTACAACTAAGGGTACTAAAACTGCTATGTTTCTTTCCAAAAAAAAACAACAAGGAAAAACTGAGACAACAAATGAGAGGGAGTTTGCTTAGATCCAGGGATTCATTACAGAAAAATGAATCTGAGATCTTAAAAAGGTTGTTGACTGCCAATTATTTTGCTTCAGGGTCTCTAGAATTATTTGATTTGCAATACACAATGTATGTCCAGAGGGGATTTCCAGTGTACACTGTATTATCAATTGTCTGATTGAGTTTCAGGAGTAAAACTTACCATGTAAATAGCCACAATTTAAATTTGAATTGGCAATCATTCTGCCTGCTTGCCATCCTGAGTTTCTTGTAAAGTCAACATTGATGCAGAAGTCAGAATTGGTAATTACCTCTGTTGTGACACGTCGTGATAATTTCTTGAATTCGGGTGAGTTTGGGTTTTCTAAATCTGGTGTGAAACCTTCCAGCATTCTGAATTTCAGGCGTAGAAAACCCTCATCTGCTGTTGGTGGATCTGTGGAAGCCGTCGTAGCAGTGACAGTGGTCGCAGTAGCTGGCATAGTGGCTGTAGTCGCTGGAAGAGTGGCTGGCGGAAGTGGGATTATCGGTGCTGATGATGGGGTGGGAGTAGGTGCAGTAGTTGTGGCTGAATTTGTCGTTTCAGTTGGAGAAGTTGTTGGGGACAGAGATAATAAATTCACGACACAGTATACAACTGAAAGTGTCATCATGATTTCAAGACCAGAAACATTTTTGATCTATATTTGTTTCTGAATTGGTCTTCAACACAAACATAATTCTTTGTCATGCATTGTCCTTTACTGATGGTTAAAGAGGACTGAACATAGACAAATGAACTGAAAATTTGGAAAACATTGATTGTGGTTGGGGAGAACAAAAAACACCCCAAGAGAGCTTGTAATGCAGAGAAAAGGCAGTTGAGATTGCAGCATATAATCAGCTAAAATAAAAACTTCACACTCGTTTGGAGGTCGATAAGTTGAACATACAAGAAATGAGGTTTTAAATAATGATTTTATCTATAATATAATTATTATATTATATATAATATTATATATATATATAATATAAAAATAATATTATATAATATAATTCGAGGTCGATGTCTGTCTGTCTGCGTGTGTCTGTCTGTGTGTGTGTGTGTGTGTGTCTGTGTATGTGTATTTACATGTTTTTCTCCTACAATTCTCAACCGATTACCACCAAATTTGGCGTGAATATCCACTCGGACTCCAAGTGGGACTTGACGTCGCCCGATTTTTGAAAAACGGTCATGCACGCAAAAAAAAATGGCCATTTCACTCCGGGTAGCGGATAAACTTATATAACCTGATGATGCGCGTAGCAATATCCGGTTGGACCACTAGGAGCCGCAGTGTCCTTACGAACATGCGTTGAGGTAACCTGCGAGCAGGCTGCTGTTTGCGATGGGGCCGAGGGAGTGATAAGACAGCCTGCACGAAGGCCAGGCTTTTGACAGTGCACCGCGTTCGTCCACGAATGCAGCATTCTCATTAGTCAAACTTGACAGCTCCCAAATTCAAATTTGACAGTTGAACACTCGCAGGGCTGGCGTTACACCTGAAAGGGGCCGAAGGAGTGATAACACAGCCTGCACAAAAGCCAGGCTTTTCAGAGGGCACCGTGTTCGTCCACGAATGCAGAATTCTGATTACTCAAACTTCACAGCACCCAAATTCAAATTTGACAGTTCAACACTCACAGGGCTGGCGTTACTCCTGAAAATTCGGCGGCGATTATTCACAAAAATTAGTCCTGGCTGATTCTAGATCAGAGGTGGGCAGCGAGGGCCGTATCTGTCCCTGGTTTTCACCCCGTCTGGTCTTTAATTAGTTGATTGTCTCAATTAGCCAAGCCATTTATGAAATCTGACGTTTCATGCGCATTTCTTTAAATTATCATGAAACTACAAAGACTAGTCTTGTCTCCCTTCATAAAACACTTTCCTTTTATCGAATCATTGCGAAAATCTATATTTGTGCATGCAATCAATTAACTCAATTAGTCAGGGTAATTGATAGGAATAAAAACCTGCATACACACCGGCCCTCCAGGACCATGATTGCCCGCCCCTGTTCTAGATGGTTTCCCTTGATTAACATGTTTTCCAATTCAAGAATAATCAAGTGGCACTTGAAGACACGGCTTCTCTCCCTCATGCGATCTAAAAGCGACAAAATACTGGGCTACAAAGCGGGTAGCAGCTAGTTTAATTACGTACTCAAAGCTGGTGTATCATAAAAATAATGTCCATAATGTAACCAGTTCCACTGGAAATGCTACGGAAATGTCCTAGAGTAAAAATGGTAAGTTACAACTTGAATAAGAGCAGTGCGCAGGCGATTACGTATGGTTTGGGCAGTCACACGACCTCTGAACAATTCATTCGTAGTGGACGTTGCAGAGTCAAATTGATTATGCAAATGACGTAAGACCATTTGTCGGTCTTCTGCTTTTGATGACACACGTGGGCTACCAGAACGAGGTCAGTCAGCTGTGGTGCCATTTTGTTGGAGAAGTTTCCGAAGACCATGGATAGTCCGTCGACTGCATCCCATAACCCTTGCAACGTCAGTGACGGACGTTTCCGTATTCAGCAGGCCAATGGCATGTTCACGCTGAATGTTTGACAGCCATGGCATTGAAAATCAACGAATAATTAACTGTAAAAACTTTTTTTTCCGAGATGTCACTCTAACATACTAACGTGAGCTCAGTTGCACTTCTCTCATATGGTCACATGACTAGGAACACGAGAGAACATGGTTTTAGCTTAAAGTACGCTCGCACGTGCTACGGACCTGTGCACGTCAGAGTTGGCGTGTGTCATGATGTCTTTGACAACGCATTTACCCCTAGTGATAATAAAAACTCTTTTATTAAAAGTTTCAAGAAAATATTTACAAATTTATGAGTGTGAAGTTTCTTTTTTTAATCAGTATATTTCCAAGTTATTAACAGAACCCTCACGGCATACTTATCTTAATTTCCACTCAGATGGACTTGTATGAGAGATAAATTCCATTTAATTAAATCGGGCTAATTCAGAAACAGTGTTAAATATTACTATGACAAATGGCGAAGAGCGAGGGAGAATATTTCCTGATTTGTCACATACCGCGAGAAATCATTGTGGTGGGAGCAACAGTTGTGGTAAGGGTACCTGTTTTAGTTGGAGCCGGGGTTGTGATAGGGGCTGCAGTTGTGGTGGGTGCTGTAGTTGTAGTAGGTAGGGCTGTAGTTGCAGAGTGAGCTGCGGTTGTTGTGGCTTCAGTTGAACCGGAAGCGGGAGTGGAAGTTAATACAACAGTGCTAGTGAGATCTAGAGTTGTTGTTGATGCTGCAGTTGTAGATGGGGATACACTTGTGGTTTGTAATGCTGTTGTAGTAGGGGTTACAGTTTTATTGGGAACTCCAGTTGCAGTTGTGGCTGCAGTTGTTGTTGGAGCTGGAGTTGTCAAAGGTGCTGCTGTTGTGGTCCGGGCAGCAGTTATAGTAGGAGCTACAGTTGTAGTGGGGACAAGAGTTGTAGCTGAGGCTTTAGTTGTAGTTAGGGAAGCAGTTGTACTAGGTGCTGCAGTTGTTCTAGGGGCTGCAATTGTAGTGGGAGCAGGAGTTGTAGTTGGAGCTGCTGTTGAAGTTGGGGCTTCGGTAGTGGTTCGGCTAGTAGTCGTTAGAGCAGCAGTTGTTGCAGGGGCTGCAGTTGTAGTGGGAGCAGAGGTTGTAGTTGTAGCTTCAGTTGTTGTGGGTGCTGCAGTTGTAGTTTGGGTGTTAGTTGTAGTTAGGGAAGCAGTTGTAGTAGGTGCTGCAGTTGGTATAGGTCCTGTAGTTGTAGTCAAAGCTAGAGTTGTAGTTGGAGCTGCAGTTGAAGTTGGGGCTTCGGTAGTGGTTTGGGTAATAGTCGTTCGAGCAGCAGTTGTTGCAGGGGCTGCAGTTGTGGTGGGAGCAGAGGTTGTGGTTGGAACATCAGTTGTTGTGGGTGCTGCAGTTGTAGTTGGGGCTTTAGTTGTAGTTAGGGAAGCAGTTGTTGTAGGTGCTGCAGTTGGTATAGGTCCTCTAGTTGTAGTTGGAGCAAGAGTTGTAGTTGAAGCTGCAGTTGTTGTCTGTGCTGCCGTTGAAGATGGGGCTTCGGTAGTGGTTTGGGTAATAGTCGTTAGAGCAGCAGTTGTTGCAGGGGCTGCAGTTGTAGTGGGAGCAGAGGTTGTGGTTGGAACTTCAGTTGTTGTGGGTGCTGCAGTTGTAGTTGGGGTGTTAGTTGTAGTTAGCAAAGCAGTTGTAGTCGGTGCTGCAGTTGGTATTGGTTCTGTAGTTGTAGTCGGAGCAAGAGTTGTAGGTGGAGCTGTAGTTGTTGTTTGTGGTGCTTTTGAAGTTGGGGTTTCAGTAGTAGTTCGGGTTGTAGTTGGGGTGGTAGTTGTGGTTGAAGGAGCAGTAGTTGTAGGAGTTGCAGTTGTAGTGGGAAGATGAGTTGTAGTTGGGGCTTTAGTTGTAGCTAGGGAAGCAGTTGTAGTGGCTGCTGCAGTTGTAGGAGCTGCAGTTGTGATGGGAGTAGGAGTTGTTGTCTGTGCTGCTGTTGTAGTTGGGGTTTCGGTAGTAGTTCGGGTAATAGTTGTTAGAGCAACAGTTGTTGTTAGGGCTGCAGTTGTAGTGGGAGCAGAGGTTGTAGTTGGAGCTTCAGTCGTGGGTGCTGTAGTTGTAGTTGGGGCTCTAGTTGTAGTTAGGGAAGCAGTTGTTGTAGGTGCTGCAGTTGGTATAGGTCCTGTAGTTGTAGTCGGGGCAAGAGTTGTAGTTGGAGCTGCAGTTGTTGTCTGTGCTGCCGTTAAAGTTGGGGCTTCGGTAGTGTTTCGGGTAATAGTCATTAGAGCAGCAGTTGTTCTAAGGGCTGCAGTCGTAGTGGGAGCAGAGGTTGTAGTAGGAGCTGCAGTTGTTGCTGGGGTGTTAGTTGTGGTTGGGGGAGCAGTAGTTGTAAGAGTTGCTGTTGTTGTGGGAACATGAGTTGTAGTTGGGACTTTAGTTGTAGCTAGGGAAGCAGTTGTAGTAGGTGCTGCAGTTGTAGGGGCTGCAGGTGTGATGGGAGTAGGAGTTGTAGTCTGTGCTGCTGTTGTAGTTGGGGTTTCGGTAGTAGTTTGGGTTGTAGTCGTTAGAGCAGCAGTAGTTGTCGGGGCAGCAGTTGTCGTGGGAACATTGGTTGTACTTGGAGCTGTAGTTGTCATCGGTGCTGCAGTTGTAGTACCAGCTTTTGTGGTTGTGGCATCAGTTGTAGTGGCAGATGCAGTTGCGGTGGGTGCTGCCGTTTTAGTTGCAGCTTTAGATGTGGTTGAGGCAGCCGTTGTAGTTGGAGCTGCAGTTGTTGTACGGGCAGCAGTTGTAGTGGGAGCAGGAGTCGTAGTTGTAGCTGCAGTTTTACTGACACTGATAGATCTGGCTGTAATATTGAGTTCTGGCAATTCTGAATTTTTCACTGCTTCTAACATCACCGTTTCCAGTTCCTCCTCAGTAGGCTGTGTTTCTGTAGTTGAATTATTGAAGCCCAACTCTACTTCTGTGATTGTGGATCCGCTCCTATACACGACCATATACAGATTGGACATGGTTGTGATTTAAAAGTGGTAGATTAGTTCTATTAGCAAACAATACAAAAAATTTTAGTAAAAAAGATAAAGCAGATACAAATATATGCATAGTTATACAAGAGTGCATGGTGAAATAATGGATTATTTGTTACCTGAATTTTAAGACAATTAGGAAGAGGAAGAAATTAAAACGTTTTCTGTAGATGGGCTCAATCTGAAATGAGAGAAATGACTCTTGAAAATGCTGCCAAAAACATCTGGAAAATGCAAAAATGAGCTCAATTGAATGCAGGAATCCACCAAGGATACAGAGAACTTGTTTCATGTATTGGTGCCTTTTGGATTAAATTTATTCAGCTTTTCCTCGGCATAGGACAAACCTTTCTATGATGTTACATGTCAATCTTTTCATTACTTTTTCAGATATCTTGCTGACAGTCAAAGGAAAGGATGTAGCAAAAACATCACCTTTGCCTGCTCCTTGGTGGAGGGATTTGCTTGAATATTTCCGACTCATTGGAAAGAGAAAAAAATATCAATAATACTGTGCTCTAGGTCTTTGTTCTAAGGATTTAGAAAAAAAAAATTGATTGAAAATATTTGTCTTTGTGATCTTTGTGCTAACACCCACTGAGCAGTTTATACTCACCATGTTCTTAGTCATTGTTGCTCTCTTCTGAAATGCAGCAGATGAGTGATCGAGAAGGGCTGCAACAAATGGATCACTGGAGCGGAAAATCAATATAAAAATGTTAACATGGGATGCTCGAGTTGTGGTTGTAGTTGTGACTGTGGTTGTAGTTGTAGTATGGGCTGAAGTTGTAGTTTGAGCTTTAGTTGTGGTTGGAGCAACAGTTGTTGAAGAAGCTGTAGTTGTCGTTGAGGTTGCAGTTGTAGTGGGCGCAGGAGTTGTAGTTGGAGCTGCAGTTGTAGTAGAAGCTGCAGTTGTCGTTGGGACTGGAGTTGTAGTGGGGGCAGGAGTTGTAGTTGGAGCTGCAGTTGTCGTAGGGGCTGCAGTTGTAGTGGGGGCAGGAGTTGTAGTTGGAGCTGCAGTTGTCGTAGGGGCTGGAGTTGTAGTGGGGGCAGGAGTTGTAGTTGGAGCTGCAGTTGTCGTAGGGGCTGCAGTTGTAGTGGGGGCAGGAGTTGTAGTTGGAGCTGCAGTTGTCGTAGGGGCTGCAGTTGTAGTGGGGGCAGGAGTTGTAGTTTGAGCTTTAGTTGTGGTTGGAGCAACAGTTGTTGTAGAAGCTGTAGTTGTCGTTGGGGTTGCAGTTGTAGTGGGCGCAGGAGTTGTAGTTGGAGCTGCAGTTGTAGTAGAAGCTGCAGTTGTCGTTGGGACTGGAGTTGTAGTGGGGGGAGGAAGAATAGTTGGAGCTCCAGTTGTCGTCGCGGCTCCAGTTGCAGTGGGGCCAGTAGTTGTAGTTGGAGCTGCAGTTGTCGTAGGGACTGCAGTTGTAGTGGGGGCAGGAGTTGTAGTTGGAGCTGCAGTTGTCATAGGGGCTGCAGTTGTAGTGGGGGCAGTAGTTGTAGTTGGAGCTGCAGTTGTCGTAGGGGCTGCAGTTGTAGTGGGGGCAGGAGTTGTAGTTGGAGCTGCAGTTGTCGTAGGGGCTGCAGTTGTAGTGGGGGCAGGAGTTGTAGTTGGAGCTGCAGTTGTCGTAGGGGCTGCAGTTGTAGTGGGGGCAGGAGTTGTAGTTGGAGCTGCAGTTGTCGTAGGGGCTGCAGTTGTAGTGGGGGCAGGAGTTGTAGTTTGAGCTTTAGTTGTGGTTGGAGCAACAGTTGTTGTAGAAGCTGTAGTTGTCGTTGGGGTTGCAGTTGTAGTGGGCGCAGGAGTTGTAGTTGGAGCTGCAGTTGTAGTAGAAGCTGCAGTTGTCGTTGGGACTGGAGTTGTAGTGGGGGCAGGAGTAATAGTTGGAGCTGCAGTTGTCGTAGGGGCTGCAGTTGTAGTGGGGGCAGTAGTTGTAGTTGGAGCTGCAGTTGTCGTAGGGACTGCAGTTGTAGTGGGCGCAGGAGTTGTAGTTGGAGCTGCAGTTGTAGTAGAAGCTGCAGTTGTCGTTGGGACTGGAGTTGTAGTGGGGGCAGGAGTAATAGTTGGAGCTGCAGTTGTCGTAGGGGCTGCAGTTGTAGTGGGGGCAGTAGTTGTAGTTGGAGCTGCAGTTGTCGTAGGGACTGCAGTTGTAGTGGGGGCAGGAGTTGTAGTTGGAGCTGCAGTTGTCATAGGGGCTGCAGTTGTAGTGGGGGCAGGAGTTGTAGTTGGAGCTGCAGTTGTCGTAGGGGCTGCAGTTGTAGTGGGGGCAGGAGTTGTAGTTGGAGCTGCAGTTGTCGTAGGGACTGCGGTTGTAGTGGGGGCAGGAGTAATAGTTGGAGCTGCAGTTGTCGTAGGGACTGCGGTTGTAGTGGGGGCAGGAGTAATAGTTGGAGCTGCAGTTGTCTTAGGGGCTGCAGTTGTAGTGGGGGCAGGAGTTGTAGCTGATGATGGGGAGGGAGTAGGTGCAGTAGTTGTGGCTGAATTTGTGGTTTCAGTAGGAGAAGTTGTTGAGGACAGAGATAATACATAAATCACACAATACACAACTGTAAGTGTCATCATCATTACAAGACCAGAAACACTTATGTTCTATATTTTGCTTCTGAGTTGGTCTTCAACACAAACATAATTCTTTGTAATGCATTATCCTTGACTGATGATTAAAGAGGACTGGACATAGACAAATGAACTGAAAAATTTGGAAAACATTGATTGTGGTCAGGGAGAAAGAAAAACACCCCAAGAAAGCTAGTAATGCAGAGAAAAGGCAGTTGTGTTTGCATCACATACCAAATAATTAGCAGAACACTCACGGCATACTTTTCTTAATTTCCAATCAGATGGACGTGTAAGAGAGATAAATCCCTTTTAATTAAATCGGCTTTGTCAAACATGGCAACATTTTTTGCAATGCTCAAACCGTTCTGCGTTCTAATCTAACTAAAATAAATGGACTGAATCAATAAATAACATCTAAAGGATATCTGAAATTAGTAGGCCTACTCGAAAACTGAGGCCATTGATAGCCCATAAATTTACCCCAAGTATTCATTGGTTAGTCTTGCAACTAGCCAAAATCAATTCAAATGTTATTTTAACTCTTTCAACCCTGAGTTCACCGAACGGTAATGCCAGTGTTGCAGGATTTTCAGTGGTATGTGCAGGGGCCCTTCATGCACAATCGCTCTCCTCCACCTGTTCCTGTATTGGACTGTCTAAGCAAACAACTTACTGAATGATCAAGGCCAATACAACACGTGCTTACAATGATTAAGAAATTACTGATGAAGACATTTACAGTAAGGATCACAAAAATCCAAATAAATCTAAACAATTAATTAATCCTAAACTTAGTCTGTATTCCATCTCCTATTTTTTTCCAACTGCGTGTGATTCATTTTAAGGTGGCGCATATTCAGTGTTGTTTCAGTGTTAAAAAGTATGCATTAAAAGTAGTAAACGTCTTCTATGCCGTATTGAACTAATCGAACATTGGCACAGAATGGCATCACAAGCCAAGCAAAACTCATGATAGTACATAAGAAAATACCTATAACATTGCGATGCAAAAAATTGGCAGAACCTATCACAGCAAACATTGGGCATTCAGGAGTAATACACCCTGAACAGACAAGACGGCCAATCCATTGTCACACTTTAAATACGCATAAGTAAAGGACGAGAAAATAGGGAATGTGTAACTTGAATAGCAAGTGAACAACTGACCTGCAACAATTGTATTCTGCACGATCCCTAAAGACACTACTGAATCATTGAGGGCCTTCTTAAGCACTTCTTCTGCCTTTGAAGTTGTTGGAACCACAGTCTTGTTGTTGAAGATCAGGTTGGTCTCTACCTCTGTAGAATCCATCCGTTGAAAAAACTCACGGAAAACAGGTCCACGACTATTTATGGACAGGTCATGAAAGAGCAAGGAGGAGAGAGGGAAAGAGGGAGTAGTGGAAAGGGTTAGAGAGAGCAAGGGTGACAGGAAAAAGTAATATCAGCTGACTTGGCACAAAACTGATAGAAAGCACCATTTATATCTGTTTCTGTAAAGTGGGGACGATCAGGGTACTTCTAGCATCATGATCTCAAAGCAACTCAGCTGCAAATTAGTGAATAGTTTTCTCTGTGACTGTCACTGCAGAAGTAATTCTCAGTAATTCAGAAAAAAAGCCTGGGTCCTTCAGGCTGATAACCCATTCCCAAAGCTTTCAAGCCCATTCCTTTTTTCCCACAGATGTTCTTACAGCTGCCAATTTACCCACAGCTCCCGGACAGCCCGTCATTCAGTGGCTTGGGTTTGTTAGTAACCATTTTACACCCTGGTAATTCACTATCATGATAATGATTGCAGCTGCTCTTACCCAAATCGATTGACGTTACATCTGCGGTAGGTTCCAGGGAATGCCCCATTGTACCCATGATTCAACTGAAAAATACAGATGGGTTCAGGGTACACTGCATACAAAGTACTTTGTATAATGTACAAGTAAACAAAGTATGTTTGTATTATAATTTCAACATATTATTTTTTGTTCACCTACAGAAAGCATAGGTAATGACCATGTTTTTTTCCAGAAAAACAACAAGGAAAAACCATCTGCCGACAAACGAAAGGGAGTTTGCTAAAATCCAGGGATTCATGACAGGACAGTGAATTTGAGATCTTAAAATAGGCGTTGACTGCCAATTATTTTGCATCAAGGTCCCTAAAATAATTTGATCAGCAATACACAATGTATGACCAGAAGGGATTTCCAATGTATACAGTATTGTCAATTATCTGCCTGCATACCATACTGAGTTTCTTTTAAAGTCAACATTGATGCAGAAGACAGACTTGGTAGATTACCTCTGTTGTGACATTTCGTGATAAAATCCTGAATTCAGGTGAGTTTGGGTTTTCTAACTCTGGCGTAAAACCTTCCTGCAGTCTGAACTTCAGGCGTAGAAAACCTTCATTAGCTGTTGGTGGATCGGTGGATGTCGTCGTAGCAGTGACAGAGGTTGTAGTTGGACGTGCCGTTGTCGTGGGAGCTGAGGTTGTAGTTGGGGTATTAGCTGTGGTTGAGGGAGCAGTAGTTATAGGAGTTGCAGTTGTAGTGGGAACATGAGTTGAAGCTGTAGCTAGGGAAGCAGTCGTAGTTGGTGCTGCAGTTGTAAGGGCTGAAGTTATGGTGGGAGTAGGAGTTGTAGTATGTGCTGCTGTTGTAGTTGGAGTTTCGGTAGTAGTTTGGGTAGTAGTCGTGAGAGCAGCAGTTGTTGTAAGGGCTGCAGTTGTAGTGGGGGCAGAGGTTGTAGTTGGAGCTGCAGTTGTGGTTTCGGCAGCAGTAGTTGTAGGGGCTGCAGTTGTAGTAGGAGCAGAGGATGTAGTTTGAGCTGCTGTTGTCGTGGGAGCTGCAGTTGTAGTTGGGGTGTTAGTTGTGGTTGAAGGAGCAGTAGTTGTAGGAGTTGCAGTTGTAGTGGGAACATGAGTTGTAGTTGGGGCTTTAGTTGTAGCTAGGGAAGCAGTTGTAGTAGCTGCTGCTGTTGTAGGAGCTGCAGTTGTGATGGGAGTAGGAGTTGTTGTCTGTGCTGCTGTTGTAGTTGGTGTTTCGGTAGTAGTTCGGGTAGTAGTTGTGAGAGCAGCAGTTGTTGTAAGGGCTGCAGTTGTAGTGGGAGCAGAGGTTGTAGTTGGAGCTGCAGTTGTGGTTTCGGCAGCAGTAGTTGTCGGGGCTGCAGTTGTAGTTGGAGCCGTTACTGTTGGTTCTGACTCAGTTTGAGTGACAGTAATTGAGGAGATAATAATTTTGAGATCGAGCAATTTCTCATTTGTCACTGCATCTGATAAATTTGTGGCCACGTCGTTTGCACTGAGTTGTGTGTCTGAAGCCGAAACGTCAAAAACCATCGCCATCTCTGTGTGTAAGTCTCCATCCCTGTCCATGTGCACACAAACCAATCACACATAGTTATGATGAAAATCTGGTACTCATCCTCGTTTATTTCTATTTGCTACCAGAGAAGAAATTTAAACCAAGAAACTTCTAACAATCCAGGAAATACATGTACGCTGTAACTCCATAAACCAGTAGACAGTCACTTGAAGAATCATTTCAAATTACCTGGAACTGAACTCCAGCACAGTTAGAGAGAAAAGTGGATAAGGACTATCACGATAGATGAGTTCAATCTGAAAAGAAAAGAACAAGTTTAGAAACTGCTGTGCCAAAATTATTTCAAATGCTCGAAAAATGCTCTCAATAGTGTGCAGACCTCTGCCAAGGATGCAGATGAGGTATTGCACGTAATTTTGTCTCACAGTTAAAACTTCATTAACAGTAAGTGTTTCATGACAGAAACACATCAAAAACATCCTACATGTTGCCTTCTTGGTAGTGGTAATTGCGTGAATTCATGCTCTCATTAAAAATGATAGAATAAACTCTAATCTTGGCTGTGTATCATGTACCCATCAAAACAAGGAACCTTTAACTGAAATATTATTTTCACTGTCATTCTTTACAAATGGCAAGTTCGTACTTCATACTCACCGAGGACGTGGTCATTATTGCTCTGGTCTCAAAAGCAGGAGAAGTGTGATTGAGAAGCTCTTGTTCAAAGGAGTAGGTGGAGGTGAAGCCACATAAAAAGAAGAAATGCTGGGGAGTTGACGTTGTAGTTTGGGCCTGAGTCGTGGTGGAGGTTGCAGTAGTTGTGGGAGGTGCAGTTGTAGTGGCAACATGAGTTGTACTTGGAGCTTTAGTCGTAGTTAGAGAAGTAGTTGAAGTAGGTGCTGCAATTGTTGTAGGGGCTGCAGTTGTAGTAGGAGCAGAGGATGTAGTTTGCGCTGCAGTTGGTTGGGGAGCTGCAGTTGTAGTTGGGGTGGTAGTTGTGGTTAAAGGAGAAGTAGTTGTA
This sequence comes from Gymnothorax reevesii, assembly GCA_029721435.1. Classification (NCBI taxonomy): domain Eukaryota; kingdom Metazoa; phylum Chordata; class Actinopteri; order Anguilliformes; family Muraenidae; genus Gymnothorax; species Gymnothorax reevesii. The sequence goes on along the minus strand of CM056574.1, from coordinate 20,194,606 downwards.
GGAGTTGCAGTTGTAGTGGGAACATGAGTTGTAGTTGGGGCTTTAGTTGTAGCTAGGGAAGCAGTTGTAGTAGCTGCTGCAGTTGTAGGAGCTGCAGTTGTGATGGGAGTAGGAGTTTTTGTCTGTGCTGCTGTTGTAGTTGGGGTTTCGGAAGTAGTTCGGGTAGTAGTTGTGAGAGCAGCAGTTGTTGTAAGGGCTGCAGTTGTAGTGGGAGCAGAGGTTGTAGTTGGAGCTGCAGTTGTGGTTTCGGCAGCAGTAGTTGTCGGGGCTGTAGTTGTAGTTGGAGCCGTTACTGTTGGTCCTGACTCAGTTTGAGTGACAGTAATTGAGGAGATAATAATTTTGAGATCGAGCAATTTCTCATTTGTCACTGCATCTGATAAATTTGTGGCCACGTCGTTTGCACTGAGTTGTGTGTCTGAAGCCGAAACGTCAAAAACCATCGCCATCTCTGTGTGTAAGTCTCCATCCCTGTCCATGTGCACACAAACCAATCACACATAGTTATGATGAAAATCTGGTACTCATCCTCGTTTATTTCTATTCGCTACCAGAGAAGAAATTTAAACCAAGTAACTTCTAACAATCCAGGAAATACATGTATGCTGTAACTCCATAAACCAGTAGACAGTCACTAGAAGAATCATTTCAAAATTACCTGGAACTGAACTCCAGCACAGTTAGAGAGAAAAGTGAATAAGGACTATCACGATAGATGAGTTCAATCTGAAAAGAAAAGAACAAGTTTAGAAACTGCTGTGCCAAAATAATTTCAAATGCTCGAAAAATGTGCTCAATAGTGTGCAGACCTCTGCCAAGGATGCAGATGAGGTATTGCACGTAATTTTGTCTCACAGTTAAAACTTCATTAACAGTAAGTGTTTGATGACAGAAACACATCAAAAACATCCTACATGTTGCCTTCTTGGTAGTGGTAATTGCGTGAATTCATGCTCTCATTAAAAATGATAGAATAAACTCTAATCTTGGCTGTGTATCATGTACCCATCAAAACAAGGAACCTTTAACTGAAATATTATTTTCACTGTCATTCTTTACAAATGGCAAGTTCGTACTTCATACTCACCGAGGACGTGGTCATTATTGCTCTGGTCTCAAAAGCAGGAGAAGTGTGATTGAGAAGCTCTTGTTCAAAGGAGTAGGTGGAGGTGAAGCCACATAAAAAGAAGAAATGCTGGGGAGTTGACGTTGTAGTTTGGGCCTGAGTCGTGGTGGAGGTTGCAGTAGTTGTGGGAGGTGCAGTTGTAGTGGCAACATGAGTTGTAGTTGGAGCTTTAGTCGTAGTTAGAGAAGTAGTTGAAGTAGGTGCTGCAGTTGTTGTAGGGGACGCAGTTGTAGTAGGAGCAGAGGATGTAGTTTGCGCTGCAGTTGGTTGGGGAGCTGCAGTTGTAGTTGGGGTGGTCGTTGTGGTTGAAGGAGCAGTAGTTGTCGGGGCTGCAGTTGTAGTTGGAGCCGTTACTGTTGGTTCTGACTCAGTTTGAGTGACAGTAATTGAGGAGATAATAATTTTGAGATCGAGCAATTTCTCATTTGTCACTGCATCTGATAAATTTGTGGCCACGTCGTTTGCACTGAGTTGTGTGTCTGAAGCCGAAACGTCAAAAACCATCGCCATCTCTGTGTGTAAGTCTCCATCCCTGTCCATGTGCACACAAACCAATCACACATAGTTATGATGAAAATCTGGTACTCATCCTCGTTTATTTCTATTTGCTACCAGAGAAGAAATTTAAACCAAGTAACTTCTAACAATCCAGGAAATACATGTATGCTGTAACTCCATAAACCAGTAGACAGTCACTTGAAGAATCATTTCAAAATTACCTGGAACTGAACTCCAGCACAGTTAGAGAGAAAAGTGAATAAGGACTATCACGATAGATGAGTTCAATCTGAAAAGAAAAGAACAAGTTTAGAAACTGCTGTGCCAAAATAATTTCAAATGCTCGAAAAATGTGCTCAATAGTGTGCAGACCTCTGCCAAGGATGCAGATGAGGTATTGCACGTAATTTTGTCTCACAGTTAAAACTTCATTAACAGTAAGTGTTTGATGACAGAAACACATCAAAAACATCCTACATGTTGCCTTCTTGGTAGTGGTAATTGCGTGAATTCATGCTCTCATTAAAAATGATAGAATAAACTCTAATCTTGGCTGTGTATCATGTACCCATCAAAACAAGGAACCTTTAACTGAAATATTATTTTCACTGTCATTCTTTACAAATGGCAAGTTCGTACTTCATACTCACCGAGGACGTGGTCATTATTGCTCTGGTCTCAAAAGCAGGAGAAGTGTGATTGAGAAGCTCTTGTTCAAAGGAGTAGGTGGAGGTGAAGCCACATAAAAAGAAGAAATGCTGGGGAGTTGACGTTGTAGTTTGGGCCTGAGTCGTGGTGGAGGTTGCAGTAGTTGTGGGAGGTGCAGTTGTAGTGGCAACATGAGTTGTAGTTGGAGCTTTAGTCGTAGTTAGAGAAGTAGTTGAAGTAGGTGCTGCAGTTGTTGTAGGGGCTGCAGTTGTAGTAGGAGCAGAGGATGTAGTTTGCGCTGCAGTTGGTTGGGGAGCTGCAGTTGTAGTTGGGGTGGTCGTTGTGGTTGAAGGAGCAGTAGTTGTCGGGGCTGCAGTTGTAGTTGGAGCCGTTACTGTTGGTTCTGACTCAGTTTGAGTGACAGTAATTGAGGAGATAATAATTTTGAGATCGAGCAATTTCTCATTTGTCACTGCATCTGATAAATTTGTGGCCACGTCGTTTGCACTGAGTTGTGTGTCTGAAGCCGAAACGTCAAAAACCATCGCCATCTCTGTGTGTAAGTCTCCATCCCTGTCCATGTGCACACAAACCAATCACACATAGTTATGATGAAAATCTGGTACTCATCCTCGTTTATTTCTATTTGCTACCAGAGAAGAAATTTAAACCAAGTAACTTCTAACAATCCAGGAAATACATGTATGCTGTAACTCCATAAACCAGTAGACAGTCACTTGAAGAATCATTTCAAAATTACCTGGAACTGAACTCCAGCACAGTTAGAGAGAAAAGTGAATAAGGACTATCACGATAGATGAGTTCAATCTGAAAAGAAAAGAACAAGTTTAGAAACTGCTGTGCCAAAATAATTTCAAATGCTCGAAAAATGTGCTCAATAGTGTGCAGACCTCTGCCAAGGATGCAGATGAGGTATTGCACGTAATTTTGTCTCACAGTTAAAACTTCATTAACAGTAAGTGTTTGATGACAGAAACACATCAAAAACATCCTACATGTTGCCTTCTTGGTAGTGGTAATTGCGTGAATTCATGCTCTCATTAAAAATGATAGAATAAACTCTAATCTTGGCTGTGTATCATGTACCCATCAAAACAAGGAACCTTTAACTGAAATATTATTTTCACTGTCATTCTTTACAAATGGCAAGTTCGTACTTCATACTCACCGAGGACGTGGTCATTATTGCTCTGGTCTCAAAAGCAGGAGAAGTGTGATTGAGAAGCTCTTGTTCAAAGGAGTAGGTGGAGGTGAAGCCACATAAAAAGAAGAAATGCTGGGGAGTTGACGTTGTAGTTTGGGCCTGAGTCGTGGTGGAGGTTGCAGTAGTTGTGGGAGGTGCAGTTGTAGTGGCAACATGAGTTGTAGTTGGAGCTCTAGTCGTAGTTAGAGAAGTAGTTGAAGTAGGTGCTGCAGTTGTTGTAGGGGCTGCAGTTGTAGTAGGAGCAGAGGATGTAGTTTGCGCTGCAGTTGGTTGGGGAGCTGCAGTTGTAGTTGGGGTGGTCGTTGTGGTTGAAGGAGCAGTAGTTGTCAGGGCTGCAGTTGTAGTTGGAGCCGTTACTGTTGGTTCTGACTCAGTTTGAGTGACAGTAATTGAGGAGATAATAATTTTGAGATCAAGCAATTTCTCATTTGTCACTGCATCTGATAAATTTGTGGCCACGTCGTTTGCACTGAGTTGTGTGTCTGAAGCCGAAACGTCAAAAACCATCGCCATCTCTGTGTGTAAGTCTCCATCCCTGTCCATGTGCACACAAACCAATCACACATAGTTATGATGAAAATCTGGTACTCATCCTCGTTTATTTCTATTTGCTACCAGAGAAGAAATTTAAACCAAGTAACTTCTAACAATCCAGGAAATACATGTTTGCCGTAACTCCATAAACCAGTAGACAGTCACTTGAAGAATCATTTCAAAATTACCTGGAACTGAACTCCAGCACAGTTAGAGAGAAAAGTGAATAAGGACTATCACGATAGATGAGTTCAATCTGAAAAGAAAAGAACAAGTTTAGAAACTGCTGTGCCAAAATAATTTCAAATGCTCGAAAAATGTGCTCAATAGTGTGCAGACCTCTGCCAAGGATGCAGATGAGGTATTGCACGTAATTTTGTCTCACAGTTAAAACTTCATTAACAGTAAGTGTTTGATGACAGAAACACATCAAAAACATCCTACATGTTGCCTTCTTGGTAGTGGTAATTGCGTGAATTCATGCTCTCATTAAAAATGATAGAATAAACTCTAATCTTGGCTGTGTATCATGTACCCATCAAAACAAGGAACCTTTAACTGAAATATTATTTTCACTGTCATTCTTTACAAATGGCAAGTTCGTACTTCATACTCACCGAGGACGTGGTCATTATTGCTCTGGTCTCAAAAGCAGGAGAAGTGTGATTGAGAAGCTCTTGTTCAAAGGAGTAGGTGGAGGTGAAGCCACATAAAAAGAAGAAATGCTGGGGAGTTGACGTTGTAGTTTGGGCCTGAGTCGTGGTGGAGGTTGCAGTAGTTGTGGGAGGTGCAGTTGTAGTGGCAACATGAGTTGTAGTTGGAGCTTTAGTCGTAGTTAGAGAAGTAGTTGAAGTAGGTGCTGCAGTTGTTGTAGGGGCTGCAGTTGTAGTAGGAGCAGAGGATGTAGTTTGCGCTGCAGTTGGTTGGGGAGCTGCAGTTGTAGTTGGGGTGGTCGTTGTGGTTGAAGGAGCAGTAGTTGTCGGGGCTGCAGTTGTAGTTGGAGCCGTTACTGTTGGTTCTGACTCAGTTTGAGTGACAGTAATTGAGGAGATAATAATTTTGAGATCGAGCAATTTCTCATTTGTCACTGCATCTGATAAATTTGTGGCCACGTCGTTTGCACTGAGTTGTGTGTCTGAAGCCGAAACGTCAAAAACCATCGCCATCTCTGTGTGTAAGTCTCCATCCCTGTCCATGTGCACACAAACCAATCACACATAGTTATGATGAAAATCTGGTACTCATCCTCGTTTATTTCTATTTGCTACCAGAGAAGAAATTTAAACCAAGTAACTTCTAACAATCCAGGAAATACATGTTTGCCGTAACTCCATAAACCAGTAGACAGTCACTTGAAGAATCATTTCAAAATTACCTGGAACTGAACTCCAGCACAGTTAGAGAGAAAAGTGAATAAGGACTATCACGATAGATGAGTTCAATCTGAAAAGAAAAGAACAAGTTTAGAAACTGCTGTGCCAAAATAATTTCAAATGCTCGAAAAATGTGCTCAATAGTGTGCAGACCTCTGCCAAGGATGCAGATGAGGTATTGCACGTAATTTTGTCTCACAGTTAAAACTTCATTAACAGTAAGTGTTTGATGACAGAAACACATCAAAAACATCCTACATGTTGCCTTCTTGGTAGTGGTAATTGCGTGAATTCATGCTCTCATTAAAAATGATAGAATAAACTCTAATCTTGGCTGTGTATCATGTACACATCAAAACAAGGAACCTTTAACTGAAATATTATTTTCACTGTCATTCTTTACAAATGGCAAGTTCGTACTTCATACTCACCGAGGACGTGGTCATTATTGCTCTGGTCTCAAAAGCAGGAGAAGTGTGATTGAGAAGCTCTTGTTTAAAGGAGTAGGTGGAGGTGAAGCCACATAAAAAGAAGAAATGCTGGGGAGTTGACGTTGTAGTTTGGGCCTGAGTCGTGGTGGAGGTTGCAGTAGTTGTGGGAGGTGCAGTTGTAGTGGCAACATGAGTTGTAGTTGGAGCTCTAGTCGTAGTTAGAGAAGTAGTTGAAGTAGGTGCTGCAGTTGTTGTAGGGGCTGCAGTTGTAGTAGGAGCAGAGGATGTAGTTTGCGCTGCAGTTGGTTGGGGAGCTGCAGTTGTAGTTGGGGTGGTCGTTGTGGTTGAAGGAGCAGTAGTTGTCGGGGCTGCAGTAGTAGTTGGAGCCGTTACTGTTGGTTCTGACTCAGTTTGAGTGACAGTAATTGAGGAGATAATAATTTTGAGATCGAGCAATTTCTCATTTGTCACTGCATCTGATAAATTTGTGGCCACGTCGTTTGCACTGAGTTGTGTGTCTGAAGCCGAAACGTCAAAAACCATCGCCATCTCTGTGTGTAAGTCTCCATCCCTGTCCATGTGCACACAAACCAATCACACATAGTTATGATGAAAATCTGGTACTCATCCTCGTTTATTTCTATTTGCTACCAGAGAAGAAATTTAAACCAAGTAACTTCTAACAATCCAGGAAATACATGTTTGCCGTAACTCCATAAACCAGTAGACAGTCACTTGAAGAATCATTTCAAAATTACCTGGAACTGAACTCCAGCACAGTTAGAGAGAAAAGTGAATAAGGACTATCACGATAGATGAGTTCAATCTGAAAAGAAAAGAACAAGTTTAGAAACTGCTGTGCCAAAATAATTTCAAATGCTCGAAAAATGTGCTCAATAGTGTGCAGACCTCTGCCAAGGATGCAGATGAGGTATTGCATGTAATTTTGTCTCACAGTTAAAACTTCATTAACAGTAAGTGTTTGATGACAGAAACACATCAAAAACATCCTACATGTTGCCTTCTTGGTAGTGGTAATTGCGTGAATTCATGCTCTCATTAAAAATGATAGAATAAACTCTAATCTTGGCTGTGTATCATGTACACATCAAAACAAGGAACCTTTAACTGAAATATTATTTTCACTGTCATTCTTTACAAATGGCAAGTTCGTACTTCATACTCACCGAGGACGTGGTCATTATTGCTCTGGTCTCAAAAGCAGGAGAAGTGTGATTGAGAAGCTCTTGTTCAAAGGAGTAGGTGGAGGTGAAGCCACATAAAAAGAAGAAATGCTGGGGAGTTGACGTTGTAGTTTGGGCCTGAGTCGTGGTGGAGGTTGCAGTAGTTGTGGGAGGTGCAGTTGTAGTGGCAACATGAGTTGTAGTTGGAGCTTTAGTCGTAGTTAGAGAAGTAGTTGAAGTAGGTGCTGCAGTTGTTGTAGGGGCTGCAGTTGTAGTAGGAGCAGAGGATGTAGTTTGCGCTGCAGTTGGTTGGGGAGCTGCAGTTGTAGTTGGGGTGGTCGTTGTGGTTGAAGGAGCAGTAGTTGTCGGGGCTGCAGTTGTAGTTGGAGCCGTTACTGTTGGTTCTGACTCAGTTTGAGTGACAGTAATTGAGGAGATAATAATTTTGAGATCGAGCAATTTCTCATTTGTCACTGCATCTGATAAATTTGTGGCCACGTCGTTTGCACTGAGTTGTGTGTCTGAAGCCGAAACGTCAAAAACCATCGCCATCTCTGTGTGTAAGTCTCCATCCCTGTCCATGTGCACACAAACCAATCACACATAGTTATGATGAAAATCTGGTACTCATCCTCGTTTATTTCTATTTGCTACCAGAGAAGAAATTTAAACCAAGTAACTTCTAACAATCCAGGAAATACATGTTTGCCGTAACTCCATAAACCAGTAGACAGTCACTTGAAGAATCATTTCAAAATTACCTGGAACTGAACTCCAGCACAGTTAGAGAGAAAAGTGAATAAGGACTATCACGATAGATGAGTTCAATCTGAAAAGAAAAGAACAAGTTTAGAAACTGCTGTGCCAAAATAATTTCAAATGCTCGAAAAATGTGCTCAATAGTGTGCAGACCTCTGCCAAGGATGCAGATGAGGTATTGCACGTAATTTTGTCTCACAGTTAAAACTTCATTAACAGTAAGTGTTTGATGACAGAAACACATCAAAAACATCCTACATGTTGCCTTCTTGGTAGTGGTAATTGCGTGAATTCATGCTCTCATTAAAAATGATAGAATAAACTCTAATCTTGGCTGTGTATCATGTACCCATCAAAACAAGGAACCTTTAACTGAAATATTATTTTCACTGTCATTCTTTACAAATGGCAAGTTCGTACTTCATACTCACCGAGGACGTGGTCATTATTGCTCTGGTCTCAAAAGCAGGAGAAGTGTGATTGAGAAGCTCTTGTTCAAAGGAGTAGGTGGAGGTGAAGCCACATAAAAAGAAGAAATGCTGGGGAGTTGACGTTGTAGTTTGGGCCTGAGTCGTGGTGGAGGTTGCAGTAGTTGTGGGAGGTGCAGTTGTAGTGGCAACATGAGTTGTAGTTGGAGCTTTAGTCGTAGTTAGAGAAGTAGTTGAAGTAGGTGCTGCAGTTGTTGTAGGGGCTGCAGTTGTAGTAGGAGCAGAGGATGTAGTTTGCGCTGCAGTTGGTTGGGGAGCTGCAGTTGTAGTTGGGGTGGTCGTTGTGGTTGAAGGAGCAGTAGTTGTCGGGGCTGCAGTTGTAGTTGGAGCCGTTACTGTTGGTTCTGACTCAGTTTGAGTGACAGTAATTGAGGAGATAATAATTTTGAGATCGAGCAATTTCTCATTTGTCACTGCATCTGATAAATTTGTGGCCACGTCGTTTGCACTGAGTTGTGTGTCTGAAGCCGAAACGTCAAAAACCATCGCCATCTCTGTGTGTAAGTCTCCATCCCTGTCCATGTGCACACAAACCAATCACACATAGTTATGATGAAAATCTGGTACTCATCCTCGTTTATTTCTATTTGCTACCAGAGAAGAAATTTAAACCAAGTAACTTCTAACAATCCAGGAAATACATGTTTGCCGTTACTCCATAAACCAGTAGACAGTCACTTGAAGAATCATTTCAAAATTACCTGGAACTGAACTCCAGCACAGTTAGAGAGAAAAGTGAATAAGGACTATCACGATAGATGAGTTCAATCTGAAAAGAAAAGAACAAGTTTAGAAACTGCTGTGCCAAAATAATTTCAAATGCTCGAAAAATGTGCTCAATAGTGTGCAGACCTCTGCCAAGGATGCAGATGAGGTATTGCACGTAATTTTGTCTCACAGTTAAAACTTCATTAACAGTAAGTGTTTGATGACAGAAACACATCAAAAACATCCTACATGTTGCCTTCTTGGTAGTGGTAATTGCGTGAATTCATGCTCTCATTAAAAATGATAGAATAAACTCTAATCTTGGCTGTGTATCATGTACACATCAAAACAAGGAACCTTTAACTGAAATATTATTTTCACTGTCATTCTTTACAAATGGCAAGTTCGTACTTCATACTCACCGAGGACGTGGTCATTATTGCTCTGGTCTCAAAAGCAGGAGAAGTGTGATTGAGAAGCTCTTGTTCAAAGGAGTAGGTGGAGGTGAAGCCACATAAAAAGAAGAAATGCTGGGGAGTTGACGTTGTAGTTTGGGCCTGAGTCGTGGTGGAGGTTGCAGTAGTTGTGGGAGGTGCAGTTGTAGTGGCAACATGAGTTGTAGTTGGAGCTTTAGTCGTAGTTAGAGAAGTAGTTGAAGTAGGTGCTGCAGTTGTTGTAGGGGCTGCAGTTGTAGTAGGAGCAGAGGATGTAGTTTGCGCTGCAGTTGGTTGGGGAGCTGCAGTTGTAGTTGGGGTGGTCGTTGTGGTTGAAGGAGCAGTAGTTGTCGGGGCTGCAGTTGTAGTTGGAGCCGTTACTGTTGGTTCTGACTCAGTTTGAGTGACAGTAATTGAGGAGATAATAATTTTGAGATCGAGCAATTTCTCATTTGTCACTGCATCTGATAAATTTGTGGCCACGTCGTTTGCACTGAGTTGTGTGTCTGAAGCCGAAACGTCAAAAACCATCGCCATCTCTGTGTGTAAGTCTCCATCCCTGTCCATGTGCACACAAACCAATCACACATAGTTATGATGAAAATCTGGTACTCATCCTCGTTTATTTCTATTTGCTACCAGAGAAGAAATTTAAACCAAGTAACTTCTAACAATCCAGGAAATACATGTTTGCCGTAACTCCATAAACCAGTAGACAGTCACTTGAAGAATCATTTCAAAATTACCTGGAACTGAACTCCAGCACAGTTAGAGAGAAAAGTGAATAAGGACTATCACGATAGATGAGTTCAATCTGAAAAGAAAAGAACAAGTTTAGAAACTGCTGTGCCAAAATAATTTCAAATGCTCGAAAAATGTGCTCAATAGTGTGCAGACCTCTGCCAAGGATGCAGATGAGGTATTGCACGTAATTTTGTCTCACAGTTAAAACTTCATTAACAGTAAGTGTTTGATGACAGAAACACATCAAAAACATCCTACATGTTGCCTTCTTGGTAGTGGTAATTGCGTGAATTCATGCTCTCATTAAAAATGATAGAATAAACTCTAATCTTGGCTGTGTATCATGTACCCATCAAAACAAGGAACCTTTAACTGAAATATTATTTTCACTGTCATTCTTTACAAATGGCAAGTTCGTACTTCATACTCACTGAGGACGTGGTCATTATTGCTCTGGTCTCAAAAGCAGGAGAAGTGTGATTGAGAAGCTCTTGTTCAAAGGAGTAGGTGGAGGTGAAGCCACATAAAAAGAAGAAATGCTGGGGAGTTGACGTTGTAGTTTGGGCCTGAGTCGTGGTGGAGGTTGCAGTAGTTGTGGGAGGTGCAGTTGTAGTGGCAACATGAGTTGTAGTTGGAGCTTTAGTCGTAGTTAGAGAAGTAGTTGAAGTAGCTGCTGCAGTTGTTGTAGGGGCTGCAGTTGTAGTAGGAGCAGAGGATGTAGTTTGCGCTGCAGTTGGTTGGGGAGCTGCAGTTGTAGTTGGGGCGGTCGTTGTGGTTGAAGGAGCAGTAGTTGTCGGGGCTGCAGTTGTAGTTGGAGCCGTTACTGTTGGTTCTGACTCAGTTTGAGTGACAGTAATTGAGGAGATAATAATTTTGAGATCGAGCAATTTCTCATTTGTCACTGCATCTGATAAATTTGTGGCCACGTCGTTTGCACCGAGTTGTGTGTCTGAAGCCGAAACGTCAAAAACCATCGCCATCTCTGTGTGTAAGTCTCCATCCCTGTCCATGTGCACACAAACCAATCACACATAGTTATGATGAAAATGTGGTACTCATCCTCGTTTATTTCTATTTGCTACCAGAGAAGAAATTTAAACCAAGTAACTTCTAACAATCCAGGAAATACATGTATGCTGTAACTCCATAAACCAGTAGACAGTCACTTGAAGAATCATTTCAAAATTACCTGGAACTGAACTCCAGCACAGTTAGAGAGAAAAGTGAATAAGGACTATCACGATAGATGAGTTCAATCTGAAAAGAAAAGAACAAGTTTAGAAACTGCTGTGCCAAAATAATTTCAAATGCTCAAAAAATGTGCTCAATAGTGTGCAGACCTCTGCCAAGGATGCAGATGAGGTATTGCACGTAATTTTGTCTCACAGTTAAAACTTCATTAACAGTAAGTGTTTGATGACAGAAACACATCAAAAACATCCTACATGTTGCCTTCTTGGTAGTGGTAATTGCGTGAATTCATGCTCTCATTAAAAATGATAGAATAAACTCGAATCTTGGCTGTGTATCATGTACCCATCAAAACAAGGAACCTTTAACTGAAATATTATTTTCACTGTCATTCTTTACAAATGGCAAGTTCGTACTTCATACTCACCGAGGACGTGGTCATTATTGCTCTGGTCTCAAAAGCAGGAGAAGTGTGATTGAGAAGCTCTTGTTCAAAGGAGTAGGTGGAGGTGAAGCCACATAAAAAGAAGAAATGCTGGGGAGTTGACGTTGTAGTTTGGGCCTGAGTCGTGGTGGAGGTTGCAGTAGTTGTGGGAGGTGCAGTTGTAGTGGCAACATGAGTTGTAGTTGGAGCTTTAGTCGTAGATAGAGAAGTAGTTGAAGTAGGTGCTGCAGTTGTTGTAGGGGCTGCAGTTGTAGTAGGAGCAGAGGATGTAGTTTGCGCTGCAGTTGGTTGGGGAGCTGCAGTTGTAGTTGGGGTGGTCGTTGTGGTTGAAGGAGCAGTAGTTGTCGGGGCTGCAGTTGTAGTTGGAGCCGTTACTGTTGGTTCTGACTCAGTTTGAGTGACAGTAATTGAGGAGATAATAATTTTGAGATCGAGCAATTTCTCATTTGTCACTGCATCTGATAAATTTGTGGCCACGTCGTTTGCACTGAGTTGTGTGTCTGAAGCCGAAACGTCAAAAACCATCGCCATCTCTGTGTGTAAGTCTCCATCCCTGTCCATGTGCACACAAACCAATCACACATAGTTATGATGAAAATCTGGTACTCATCCTCGTTTATTTCTATTTGCTACCAGAGAAGAAATTTAAACCAAGTAACTTCTAACAATCCAGGAAATACATGTATGCCGTAACTCCATAAACCAGTAGACAGTCACTTGAAGAATCATTTCAAAATTACCTGGAACTGAACTCCAGCACAGTTAGAGAGAAAAGTGAATAAGGACTATCACGATAGATGAGTTCAATCTGAAAAGAAAAGAACAAGTTTAGAAACTGCTGTGCCAAAATAATTTCAAATGCTCGAAAAATGTGCTCAATAGTGTGCAGACCTCTGCCAAGGATGCAGATGAGGTATTGCACGTAATTTTGTCTCACAGTTAAAACTTCATTAACAGTAAGTGTTTGATGACAGAAACACATCAAAAACATCCTACATGTTGCCTTCTTGGTAGTGGTAATTGCGTGAATTCATGCTCTCATTAAAAATGATAGAATAAACTCTAATCTTGGCTGTGTATCATGTACCCATCAAAACAAGGAACCTTTAACTGAAATATTATTTTCACTGTCATTCTTTACAAATGGCAAGTTCGTACTTCATACTCACCGAGGACGTGGTCATTATTGCTCTGGTCTCAAAAGCAGGAGAAGTGTGATTGAGAAGCTCTTGTTCAAAGGAGTAGGTGGAGGTGAAGCCACATAAAAAGAAGAAATGCTGGGGAGTTGACGTTGTAGTTTGGGCCTGAGTCGTGGTGGAGGTTGCAGTAGTTGTGGAAGGTGCAGTTGTAGTGGCAACATGAGTTGTAGTTGGAGCTTTAGTCGTAGTTAGAGAAGTAGTTGAAGTAGGTGCTGCAGTTGTTGTAGGGGCTGCAGTTGTAGTAGGAGCAGAGGATGTAGTTTGCGCTGCAGTTGGTTGGGGAGCTGCAGTTGTAGTTGGGGCGGTCGTTGTGGTTGAAGGAGCAGTAGTTGTCGGGGCTGCAGTTGTAGTTGGAGCCGTTACTGTTGGTTCTGACTCAGTTTGAGTGACAGTAATTGAGGAGATAATAATTTTGAGATCGAGCAATTTCTCATTTGTCACTGCATCTGATAAATTTCTGGCCACGTCGTTTGCACTGAGTTGTGTGTCTGAAGCCGAAACGTCAAAAACCATCGCCATCTCTGTGTGTAAGTCTCCATCCCTGTCCATGTGCACACAAACCAATCACACATAGTTATGATGAAAATCTGGTACTCATCCTCGTTTATTTCTATTTGCTACCAGAGAAGAAATTTAAACCAAGTAACTTCTAACAATCCAGGAAATACATGTATGCCGTAACTCCATAAACCAGTAGACAGTCACTTGAAGAATCATTTCAAAATTACCTGGAACTGAACTCCAGCACAGTTAGAGAGAAAAGTGAATAAGGACTATCACGATAGATGAGTTCAATCTGAAAAGAAAATAACAAGTTTAGAAACTGCTGTGCCAAAATAATTTCAAATGCTCGAAAAATGTGCTCAATAGTGTGCAGACCTCTGCCAAGGATGCAGATGAGGTATTGCACGTAATTTTGTCTCACAGTTAAAACTTCATTAACAGTAAGTGTTTGATGACAGAAACACATCAAAAACATCCTACATGTTGCCTTCTTGGTAGTGGTAATTGCGTGAATTCATGCTCTCATTAAAAATGATAGAATAAACTCTAATCTTGGCTGTGTATCATGTACCCATCAAAACAAGGAACCTTTAACTGAAATATTATTTTCACTGTCATTCTTTACAAATGGCAAGTTCGTACTTCATACTCACCGAGGACGTGGTCATTATTGCTCTGGTCTCAAAAGCAGGAGAAGTGTGATTGAGAAGCTCTTGTTCAAAGGAGTAGGTGGAGGTGAAGCCACATAAAAAGAAGAAATGCTGGGGAGTTGACGTTGTAGTTTGGGCCTGAGTCGTGGTGGAGGTTGCAGTAGTTGTGGGAGGTGCAGTTGTAGTGGCAACATGAGTTGTAGTTGGAGCTTTAGTTGTAGTTAGAGAAGTAGTTGAAGTAGGTGCTGCAGTTGTTGTAGGGGCTGCAGTTGTAGTAGGAGCAGAGGATGTAGTTTGCGCTGCAGTTGGTTGGGGAGCTGCAGTTGTAGTTGGGGCGGTCGTTGTGGTTGAAGGAGCAGTAGTTGTCGGGGCTGCAGTTGTAGTTGGAGCCGTTACTGTTGGTTCTGACTCAGTTTGAGTGACAGTAATTGAGGAGATAATAATTTTGAGATCGAGCAATTTCTCATTTGTCACTGCATCTGATAAATTTGTGGCCACGTCGTTTGCACTGAGTCGTGTGTCTGAAGCCGAAACGTCAAAAACCATCGCCATCTCTGTGTGTAAGTCTCCATCCCTGTCCATGTGCACACAAACCAATCACACATAGTTATGATGAAAATCTGGTACTCATCCTCGTTTATTTCTATTTGCTACCAGAGAAGAAATTTAAACCAAGTAACTTCTAACAATCCAGGAAATACATGTATGCTGTAACTCCATAAACCAGTAGACAGTCACTTGAAGAATCATTTCAAAATTACCTGGAACTGAACTCCAGCACAGTTAGAGAGAAAAGTGAATAAGGACTATCACGATAGATGAGTTCAATCTGAAAAGAAAAGAACAAGTTTAGAAACTGCTGTGCCAAAATAATTTCAAATGCTCGAAAAATGTGCTCAATAGTGTGCAGACCTCTGCCAAGGATGCAGATGAGGTATTGCACGTAATTTTGTCTCACAGTTAAAACTTCATTAACAGTAAGTGTTTGATGACAGAAACACATCAAAAACATCCTACATGTTGCCTTCTTGGTAGTGGTAATTGCGTGAATTCATGCTCTCATTAAAAATGATAGAATAAACTCTAATCTTGGCTGTGTATCATGTACCCATCAAAACAAGGAACCTTTAACTGAAATATTATTTTCACTGTCATTCTTTACAAATGGCAAGTTCGTACTTCATACTCACCGAGGACGTGGTCATTATTGCTCTGGTCTCAAAAGCAGGAGAAGTGTGATTGAGAAGCTCTTGTTCAAAGGAGTAGGTGGAGGTGAAGCCACATAAAAAGAAGAAATGCTGGGGAGTTGACGTTGTAGTTTGGGCCTGAGTCGTGGTGGAGGTTGCAGTAGTTGTGGGAGGTGCAGTTGTAGTGGCAACATGAGTTGTAGTTGGAGCTTTAGTCGTAGATAGAGAAGTAGTTGAAGTAGGTGCTGCAGTTGTTGTAGGGGCTGCAGTTGTAGTAGGAGCAGAGGATGTAGTTTGCGCTGCAGTTGGTTGGGGAGCTGCAGTTGTAGTTGGGGTGGTCGTTGTGGTTGAAGGAGCAGTAGTTGTCGGGGCTGCAGTTGTAGTTGGAGCCGTTACTGTTGGTTCTGACTCAGTTTGAGTGACAGTAATTGAGGAGATAATAATTTTGAGATCGAGCAATTTCTCATTTGTCACTGCATCTGATAAATTTGTGGCCACGTCGTTTGCACTGAGTTGTGTGTCTGAAGCCGAAACGTCAAAAACCATCGCCATCTCTGTGTGTAAGTCTCCATCCCTGTCCATGTGCACACAAACCAATCACACATAGTTATGATGAAAATCTGGTACTCATCCTCGTTTATTTCTATTTGCTACCAGAGAAGAAATTTAAACCAAGTAACTTCTAACAATCCAGGAAATACATGTATGCCGTAACTCCATAAACCAGTAGACAGTCACTTGAAGAATCATTTCAAAATTACCTGGAACTGAACTCCAGCACAGTTAGAGAGAAAAGTGAATAAGGACTATCACGATAGATGAGTTCAATCTGAAAAGAAAATAACAAGTTTAGAAACTGCTGTGCCAAAATAATTTCAAATGCTCGAAAAATGTGCTCAATAGTGTGCAGACCTCTGCCAAGGATGCAGATGAGGTATTGCACGTAATTTTGTCTCACAGTTAAAACTTCATTAACAGTAAGTGTTTGATGACAGAAACACATCAAAAACATCCTACATGTTGCCTTCTTGGTAGTGGTAATTGCGTGAATTCATGTTTCATTAAAAATGATAGAATAAACTCTAATCTTGGCTGTGTATCATGTACCCATCAAAACAAGGAACCTTTAACTGAAATATTATTTTCACTGTCATTCTTTACAAATGGCAAGTTCGTACTTCATACTCACCGAGGACGTGGTCATTATTGCTCTGGTCTCAAAAGCAGGAGAAGTGTGATTGAGAAGCTCTTGTTCAAAGGAGTAGGTGGAGGTGAAGCCACATAAAAAGAAGAAATGCTGGGGAGTTGACGTTGTAGTTTGGGCCTGAGTCGTGGTGGAGGTTGCAGTAGTTGTGGGAGGTGCAGTTGTAGTGGCAACATGAGTTGTAGTTGGAGCTTTAGTCGTAGTTAGAGAAGTAGTTGAAGTAGGTGCTGCAGTTGTTGTAGGGGCTGCAGTTGTAGTAGGAGCAGAGGATGTAGTTTGCGCTGCAGTTGGTTGGGGAGCTGCAGTTGTAGTTGGGGCGGTCGTTGTGGTTGAAGGAGCAGTAGTTGTCGGGGCTGCAGTTGTAGTTGGAGCCGTTACTGTTGGTTCTGACTCAGTTTGAGTGACAGTAATTGAGGAGATAATAATTTTGAGATTGAGCAATTTCTCATTTGTCACTGCATCTGATAAATTTGTGGCCACGTCGTTTGCACTGAGTTGTGTGTCTGAAGCCGAAACGTCAAAAACCATCGCCATCTCTGTGTGTAAGTCTCCATCCCTGTCCATGTGCACACAAACCAATCACACATAGTTATGATGAAAATCTGGTACTCATCCTCGTTTATTTCTATTTGCTACCAGAGAAGAAATTTAAACCAAGTAACTTCTAACAATCCAGGAAATACATGTATGCTGTAACTCCATAAACCAGTAGACAGTCACTTGAAGAATCATTTCAAAATTACCTGGAACTGAACTCCAGCACAGTTAGAGAGAAAAGTGAATAAGGACTATCACGATAGATGAGTTCAATCTGAAAAGAAAAGAACAAGTTTAGAAACTGCTGTGCCAAAATAATTTCAAATGCTCGAAAAATGTGCTCAATAGTGTGCAGACCTCTGCCAAGGATGCAGATGAGGTATTGCACGTAATTTTGTCTCACAGTTAAAACTTCATTAAGTGTTTGATGACAGAAACACATCAAAAACATCCTACATGTTGCCTTCTTGGTAGTGGTAATTGCGTGAATTCATGCTTTCATTAAAAATGATAGAATAAACTCTAATCTTGGCTGTGTATCATGTACACATCAAAACAAGGAACCTTTAACTGAAATATTATTTTCACTGTCATTCTTTACAAATGGCAAGTTCGTACTTCATACTCACCGAGGACGTGGTCATTATTGCTCTGGTCTCAAAAGCAGGAGAAGTGTGATTGAGAAGCTCTTGTTCAAAGGAGTAGGTGGAGGTGAAGCCACATAAAAAGAAGAAATGCTGGGGAGTTGACGTTGTAGTTTGGGCCTGAGTCGTGGTGGAGGTTGCAGTAGTTGTGGGAGGTGCAGTTGTAGTGGCAACATGAGTTGTAGTTGGAGCTTTAGTCGTAGTTAGAGAAGTAGTTGAAGTAGGTGCTGCAGTTGTTGTAGGGGCTGCAGTTGTAGTAGGAGCAGAGGATGTAGTTTGCGCTGCAGTTGGTTGGGGAGCTGCAGTTGTAGTTGGGGTGGTCGTTGTGGTTGAAGGAGCAGTAGTTGTCGGGGCTGCAGTTGTAGTTGGAGCCGTTACTGTTGGTTCTGACTCAGTTTGAGTGACAGTAATTGAGGAGATAATAATTTTGAGATCGAGCAATTTCTCATTTGTCACTGCATCTGATAAATTTGTGGCCACGTCGTTTGCACTGAGTTGTGTGTCTGAAGCCGAAACGTCAAAAACCATCGCCATCTCTGTGTGTAAGTCTCCATCCCTGTCCATGTGCACACAAACCAATCACACATAGTTATGATGAAAATCTGGTACTCATCCTCGTTTATTTCTATTTGCTACCAGAGAAGAAATTTAAACCAAGTAACTTCTAACAATCCAGGAAATACATGTATGCCGTAACTCCATAAACCAGTAGACAGTCACTTGAAGAATCATTTCAAAATTACCTGGAACTGAACTCCAGCACAGTTAGAGAGAAAAGTGAATAAGGACTATCACGATAGATGAGTTCAATCTGAAAAGAAAAGAACAAGTTTAGAAACTGCTGTGCCAAAATAATTTCAAATGCTCGAAAAATGTGCTCAATAGTGTGCAGACCTCTGCCAAGGATGCAGATGAGGTATTGCACGTAATTTTGTCTCACAGTTAAAACTTCATTAACAGTAAGTGTTTGATGACAGAAACACATCAAA
This sequence comes from Gymnothorax reevesii, assembly GCA_029721435.1. Classification (NCBI taxonomy): domain Eukaryota; kingdom Metazoa; phylum Chordata; class Actinopteri; order Anguilliformes; family Muraenidae; genus Gymnothorax; species Gymnothorax reevesii. The sequence continues at coordinate 20,175,904 of CM056574.1, read as the reverse complement.
AACATCCTACATGTTGCCTTCTTGGTAGTGGTAATTGCGTGAATTCATGCTCTCATTAAAAATGATAGAATAAACTCTAATCTTGGCTGTGTATCATGTACCCATCAAAACAAGGAACCTTTAACTGAAATATTATTTTCACTGTCATTCTTTACAAATGGCAAGTTCGTACTTCATACTCACCGAGGACGTGGTCATTATTGCTCTGGTCTCAAAAGCAGGAGAAGTGTGATTGAGAAGCTCTTGTTCAAAGGAGTAGGTGGAGGTGAAGCCACATAAAAAGAAGAAATGCTGGGGAGTTGACGTTGTAGTTTGGGCCTGAGTCGTGGTGGAGGTTGCAGTAGTTGTGGGAGGTGCAGTTGTAGTGGCAACATGAGTTGTAGTTGGAGCTTTAGTCGTAGTTAGAGAAGTAGTTGAAGTAGGTGCTGCAGTTGTTGTAGGGGCTGCAGTTGTAGTAGGAGCAGAGGATGTAGTTTGCGCTGCAGTTGGTTGGGGAGCTGCAGTTGTAGTTGGGGCGGTCGTTGTGGTTGAAGGAGCAGTAGTTGTCGGGGCTGCAGTTGTAGTTGGAGCCGTTACTGTTGGTTCTGACTCAGTTTGAGTGACAGTAATTGAGGAGATAATAATTTTGAGATCGAGCAATTTCTCATTTGTCACTGCATCTGATAAATTTCTGGCCACGTCGTTTGCACTGAGTTGTGTGTCTGAAGCCGAAACGTCAAAAACCATCGCCATCTCTGTGTGTAAGTCTCCATCCCTGTCCATGTGCACACAAACCAATCACACATAGTTATGATGAAAATCTGGTACTCATCCTCGTTTATTTCTATTTGCTACCAGAGAAGAAATTTAAACCAAGTAACTTCTAACAATCCAGGAAATACATGTATGCCGTAACTCCATAAACCAGTAGACAGTCACTTGAAGAATCATTTCAAAATTACCTGGAACTGAACTCCAGCACAGTTAGAGAGAAAAGTGAATAAGGACTATCACGATAGATGAGTTCAATCTGAAAAGAAAATAACAAGTTTAGAAACTGCTGTGCCAAAATAATTTCAAATGCTCGAAAAATGTGCTCAATAGTGTGCAGACCTCTGCCAAGGATGCAGATGAGGTATTGCACGTAATTTTGTCTCACAGTTAAAACTTCATTAACAGTAAGTGTTTGATGACAGAAACACATCAAAAACATCCTACATGTTGCCTTCTTGGTAGTGGTAATTGCGTGAATTCATGCTCTCATTAAAAATGATAGAATAAACTCTAATCTTGGCTGTGTATCATGTACCCATCAAAACAAGGAACCTTTAACTGAAATATTATTTTCACTGTCATTCTTTACAAATGGCAAGTTCGTACTTCATACTCACCGAGGACGTGGTCATTATTGCTCTGGTCTCAAAAGCAGGAGAAGTGTGATTGAGAAGCTCTTGTTCAAAGGAGTAGGTGGAGGTGAAGCCACATAAAAAGAAGAAATGCTGGGGAGTTGACGTTGTAGTTTGGGCCTGAGTCGTGGTGGAGGTTGCAGTAGTTGTGGGAGGTGCAGTTGTAGTGGCAACATGAGTTGTAGTTGGAGCTTTAGTTGTAGTTAGAGAAGTAGTTGAAGTAGGTGCTGCAGTTGTTGTAGGGGCTGCAGTTGTAGTAGGAGCAGAGGATGTAGTTTGCGCTGCAGTTGGTTGGGGAGCTGCAGTTGTAGTTGGGGCGGTCGTTGTGGTTGAAGGAGCAGTAGTTGTCGGGGCTGCAGTTGTAGTTGGAGCCGTTACTGTTGGTTCTGACTCAGTTTGAGTGACAGTAATTGAGGAGATAATAATTTTGAGATCGAGCAATTTCTCATTTGTCACTGCATCTGATAAATTTGTGGCCACGTCGTTTGCACTGAGTCGTGTGTCTGAAGCCGAAACGTCAAAAACCATCGCCATCTCTGTGTGTAAGTCTCCATCCCTGTCCATGTGCACACAAACCAATCACACATAGTTATGATGAAAATCTGGTACTCATCCTCGTTTATTTCTATTTGCTACCAGAGAAGAAATTTAAACCAAGTAACTTCTAACAATCCAGGAAATACATGTATGCTGTAACTCCATAAACCAGTAGACAGTCACTTGAAGAATCATTTCAAAATTACCTGGAACTGAACTCCAGCACAGTTAGAGAGAAAAGTGAATAAGGACTATCACGATAGATGAGTTCAATCTGAAAAGAAAAGAACAAGTTTAGAAACTGCTGTGCCAAAATAATTTCAAATGCTCGAAAAATGTGCTCAATAGTGTGCAGACCTCTGCCAAGGATGCAGATGAGGTATTGCACGTAATTTTGTCTCACAGTTAAAACTTCATTAACAGTAAGTGTTTGATGACAGAAACACATCAAAAACATCCTACATGTTGCCTTCTTGGTAGTGTTAATTGCGTGAATTCATGCTCTCATTAAAAATGATAGAATAAACTCTAATCTTGGCTGTGTATCATGTACACATCAAAACAAGGAACCTTTAACTGAAATATTATTTTCACTGTCATTATTTACAAATGGCAAGTTCGTACTTCATACTCACCGAGGACGTGGTCATTATTGCTCTGGTCTCAAAAGCAGGAGAAGTGTGATTGAGAAGCTCTTGTTCAAAGGAGTAGGTGGAGGTGAAGCCACATAAAAAGAAGAAATGCTGGGGAGTTGACGTTGTAGTTTGGGCCTGAGTCGTGGTGGAGGTTGCAGTAGTTGTGGGAGGTGCAGTTGTAGTGGCAACATGAGTTGTAGTTGGAGCTTTAGTCGTAGTAAGAGAAGTAGTTGAAGTAGGTGCTGCAGTTGTTGTAGGGGCTGCAGTTGTAGTAGGAGCAGAGGATGTAGTTTGCGCTGCAGTTGGTTGGGGAGCTGCAGTTGTAGTTGGGGTGGTCGTTGTGGTTGAAGGAGCAGTAGTTGTCGGGGCTGCAGTTGTAGTTGGAGCCGTTACTGTTGGTTCTGACTCAGTTTGAGTGACAGTAATTGAGGAGATAATAATTTTGAGATCGAGCAATTTCTCATTTGTCACTGCATCTGATAAATTTGTGGCCACGTCGTTTGCACTGAGTCGTGTGTCTGAAGCCGAAACGTCAAAAACCATCCCCATCTCTGTGTGTAAGTCTCCATCCCTGTCCATGTGCACACAAACCAATCACACATAGTTATGATGAAAATCTGGTACTCATCCTCGTTTATTTCTATTTGCTACCAGAGAAGAAATTTAAACCAAGTAACTTCTAACAATCCAGGAAATACATGTATGCTGTAACTCCATAAACCAGTAGACAGTCACTTGAAGAATCATTTCAAAATTACCTGGAACTGAACTCCAGCACAGTTAGAGAGAAAAGTGAATAAGGACTATCACGATAGATGAGTTCAATCTGAAAAGAAAAGAACAAGTTTAGAAACTGCTGTGCCAAAATAATTTCAAATGCTCGAAAAATGTGCTCAATAGTGTGCAGACCTCTGCCAAGGATGCAGATGAGGTATTGCACGTAATTTTGTCTCACAGTTAAAACTTCATTAACAGTAAGTGTTTGATGACAGAAACACATCAAAAACATCCTACATGTTGCCTTCTTGGTAGTGGTAATTGCGTGAATTCATGCTCTCATTAAAAATGATAGAATAAACTCTAATCTTGGCTGTGTATCATGTACCCATCAAAACAAGGAACCTTTAACTGAAATATTATTTTCACTGTCATTCTTTACAAATGGCAAGTTCGTACTTCATACTCACCGAGGACGTGGTCATTATTGCTCTGGTCTCAAAAGCAGGAGAAGTGTGATTGAGAAGCTCTTGTTCAAAGGAGTAGGTGGAGGTGAAGCCACATAAAAAGAAGAAATGCTGGGGAGTTGACGTTGTAGTTTGGGCCTGAGTCGTGGTGGAGGTTGCAGTAGTTGTGGGAGGTGCAGTTGTAGTGGCAACATGAGTTGTAGTTGGAGCTTTAGTCGTAGTAAGAGAAGTAGTTGAAGTAGGTGCTGCAGTTGTTGTAGGGGCTGCAGTTGTAGTAGGAGCAGAGGATGTAGTTTGCGCTGCAGTTGGTTGGGGAGCTGCAGTTGTAGTTGGGGTGGTCGTTGTGGTTGAAGGAGCAGTAGTTGTCGGGGCTGCAGTTGTAGTTGGAGCCGTTACTGTTGGTTCTGACTCAGTTTGAGTGACAGTAATTGAGGAGATAATAATTTTGAGATCGAGCAATTTCTCATTTGTCACTGCATCTGATAAATTTGTGGCCACGTCGTTTGCACTGAGTTGTGTGTCTGAAGCCGAAACGTCAAAAACCATCGCCATCTCTGTGTGTAAGTCTCCATCCCTGTCCATGTGCACACAAACCAATCACACATAGTTATGATGAAAATCTGGTACTCATCCTCGTTTATTTCTATTTGCTACCAGAGAAGAAATTTAAACCAAGTAACTTCTAACAATCCAGGAAATATATGTATGCCGTAACTCCATAAACCAGTAGACAGTCACTTGAAGAATCATTTCAAAATTACCTGGAACTGAACTCCAGCACAGTTAGAGAGAAAAGTGAATAAGGACTATCACGATAGATGAGTTCAATCTGAAAAGAAAAGAACAAGTTTAGAAACTGCTGTGCCAAAATAATTTCAAATGCTCGAAAAATGTGCTCAATAGTGTGCAGACCTCTGCCAAGGATGCAGATGAGGTATTGCACGTAATTTTGTCTCACAGTTAAAACTTCATTAACAGTAAGTGTTTGATGACAGAAACACATCAAAAACATCCTACATGTTGCCTTCTTGGTAGTGGTAATTGCGTGAATTCATGCTCTCATTAAAAATGATAGAATAAACTCTAATCTTGGCTGTGTATCATGTACCCATCAAAACAAGGAACCTTTAACTGAAATATTATTTTCACTGTCATTCTTTACAAATGGCAAGTTCGTACTTCATACTCACCGAGGACGTGGTCATTATTGCTCTGGTCTCAAAAGCAGGAGAAGTGTGATTGAGAAGCTCTTGTTCAAAGGAGTAGGTGGAGGTGAAGCCACATAAAAAGAAGAAATGCTGGGGAGTTGACGTTGTAGTTTGGGCCTGAGTCGTGGTGGAGGTTGCAGTAGTTGTGGGAGGTGCAGTTGTAGTGGCAACATGAGTTGTAGTTGGAGCTTTAGTCGTAGTTAGAGAAGTAGTTGAAGTAGGTGCTGCAGTTGTTGTAGGGGCTGCAGTTGTAGTAGGAGCAGAGGATGTAGTTTGCGCTGCAGTTGGTTGGGGAGCTGCAGTTGTAGTTGGGGTGGTCGTTGTGGTTGAAGGAGCAGTAGTTGTCGGGGCTGCAGTTGTAGTTGGAGCCGTTACTGTTGGTTCTGACTCAGTTTGAGTGACAGTAATTGAGGAGATAATAATTTTGAGATCGAGCAATTTCTCATTTGTCACTGCATCTGATAAATTTGTGGCCACGTCGTTTGCACTGAGTTGTGTGTCTGAAGCCGAAACGTCAAAAACCATCGCCATCTCTGTGTGTAAGTCTCCATCCCTGTCCATGTGCACACAAACCAATCACACATAGTTATGATGAAAATCTGGTACTCATCCTCGTTTATTTCTATTTGCTACCAGAGAAGAAATTTAAACCAAGTAACTTCTAACAATCCAGGAAATACATGTATGCTGTAACTCCATAAACCAGTAGACAGTCACTTGAAGAATCATTTCAAAATTACCTGGAACTGAACTCCAGCACAGTTAGAGAGAAAAGTGAATAAGGACTATCACGATAGATGAGTTCAATCTGAAAAGAAAAGAACAAGTTTAGAAACTGCTGTGCCAAAATAATTTCAAATGCTCGAAAAATGTGCTCAATAGTGTGCAGACCTCTGCCAAGGATGCAGATGAGGTATTGCACTTAATTTTGTCTCACAGTTAAAACTTCATTAACAGTAAGTGTTTGATGACAGAAACACATCAAAAACATCCTACATGTTGCCTTCTTGGTAGTGGTAATTGCGTGAATTCATGCTCTCATTAAAAATGATAGAATAAACTCTAATCTTGGCTGTGTATCATGTACCCATCAAAACAAGGAACCTTTAACTGAAATATTATTTTCTCTGTCATTCTTTACAAATGGCAAGTTCGTACTTCATACTCACCGAGGACGTGGTCATTATTGCTCTGGTCTCAAAAGCAGGAGAAGTGTGATTGAGAAGCTCTTGTTCAAAGGAGAAGGTGGAGGTGAAGCCACATAAAAAGAAGAAATGCTGGGGAGTTGACGTTGTAGTTTGGGCCTGAGTCGTGGTGGAGGTTGCAGTAGTTGTGGGAGGTGCAGTTGTAGTGGCAACATGAGTTGTAGTTGGAGCTTTAGTCGTAGTTAGAGAAGTAGTTGAAGTAGGTGCTGCAGTTGTTGTAGGGGCTGCAGTTGTAGTAGGAGCAGAGGATGTAGTTTGCGCTGCAGTTGGTTGGGGAGCTGCAGTTGTAGTTGGGGCGGTCGTTGTGGTTGAAGGAGCAGCAGTTGTCGGGGCTGCAGTTGTAGTTGGAGCCGTTACTGTTGGTTCTGACTCAGTTTGAGTGACAGTAATTGAGGAGATAATAATTTTGAGATCGAGCAATTTCTCATTTGTCACTGCATCTGATAAATTTGTGGCCACGTCGTTTGCATTGAGTTGTGTGTCTGAAGCCGAAACGTCAAAAACCATCGCCATCTCTGTGTGTAAGTCTCCATCCCTGTCCATGTGCACACAAACCAATCACACATAGTTATGATGAAAATCTGGTACTCATCCTCGTTTATTTCTATTTGCTACCAGAGAAGAAATTTAAACCAAGTAACTTCTAACAATCCAGGAAATACATGTATGCTGTAACTCCATAAACAGTAGACAGTCACTTGAAGAATCATTTCAAAATTACCTGGAACTGAACTCCAGCACAGTTAGAGAGAAAAGTGAATAAGGACTATCACGATAGATGAGTTCAATCTGAAAAGAAAAGAACAAGTTTAGAAACTGCTGTGCCAAAATAATTTCAAATGCTCGAAAAATGTGCTCAATAGTGTGCAGACCTCTGCCAAGGATGCAGATGAGGTATTGCACGTAATTTTGTCTCACAGTTAAAACTTCATTAACAGTAAGTGTTTGATGACAGAAACACATCAAAAACATCCTATTTGTTGCCTTCTTGGTAGTGGTAATTGTGTGAATTCATGCTCTCATTAAAAATGATAGAATAAACTCTAATCTTGGCTGTGTATCATGTACCCATCAAAACAAGGAACCTTTAACTGAAATATTATTTTCACTGTCATTCTTTACAAATGACAAGTTCGTACTTCATACTCACCGAGGACGTGGTCATTATTGCTCTGGTCTCAAAAGCAGGAGAAGTGTGATTGAGAAGCTCTTGTTCAAAGGAGTAGGTGGAGGTGAAGCCACATAAAAAGAAGAAATGCTGGGGAGTTGACGTTGTAGTTTGGGCCTGAGTCGTGGTGGAGGTTGCAGTAGTTGTGGGAGGTGCAGTTGTAGTGGCAACATGAGTTGTAGTTGGAGCTCTAGTCGTAGTTAGAGAAGTAGTTGAAGTAGGTGCTGCAGTTGTTGTAGGGGCTGCAGTTGTAGTAGGAGCAGAGGATGTAGTTTGCGCTGCAGTTGGTTGGGGAGCTGCAGTTGTAGTTGGGGTGGTCGTTGTGGTTGAAGGAGCAGTAGTTGTCGGGGCTGCAGTTGTAGTTGGAGCCGTTACTGTTGGTTCTGACTCAGTTTGAGTGACAGTAATTGAGGAGATAATAATTTTGAGATCGAGCAATTTCTCATTTGTCACTGCATCTGATAAATTTGTGGCCACGTCGTTTGCACTGAGTTGTGTGTCTGAAGCCGAAACGTCAAAAACCATCGCCATCTCTGTGTGTAAGTCTCCATCCCTGTCCATGTGCACACAAACCAATCACACATAGTTATGATGAAAATCTGGTACTCATCCTCGTTTATTTCTATTTGCTACCAGAGAAGAAATTTAAACCAAGTAACTTCTAACAATCCAGGAAATACATGTTTGCCGTAACTCCATAAACCAGTAGACAGTCACTTGAAGAATCATTTCAAAATTACCTGGAACTGAACTCCAGCACAGTTAGAGAGAAAAGTGAATAAGGACTATCACGATAGATGAGTTCAATCTGAAAAGAAAAGAACAAGTTTAGAAACTGCTGTGCCAAAATAATTTCAAATGCTCGAAAAATGTGCTCAATAGTGTGCAGACCTCTGCCAAGGATGCAGATGAGGTATTGCACGTAATTTTGTCTCACAGTTAAAACTTCATTAACAGTAAGTGTTTGATGACAGAAACACATCAAAAACATCCTACATGTTGCCTTCTTGGTAGTGGTAATTGCGTGAATTCATGCTCTCATTAAAAATGATAGAATAAACTCTAATCTTGGCTGTGTATCATGTACACATCAAAACAAGGAACCTTTAACTGAAATATTATTTTCACTGTCATTCTTTACAAATGGCAAGTTCGTACTTCATACTCACCGAGGACGTGGTCATTATTGCTCTGGTCTCAAAAGCAGGAGAAGTGTGATTGAGAAGCTCTTGTTCAAAGGAGTAGGTGGAGGTGAAGCCACATAAAAAGAAGAAATGCTGGGGAGTTGACGTTGTAGTTTGGGCCTGAGTCGTGGTGGAGGTTGCAGTAGTTGTGGGAGGTGCAGTTGTAGTGGCAACATGAGTTGTAGTTGGAGCTTTAGTCGTAGTTAGAGAAGTAGTTGAAGTAGGTGCTGCAGTTGTTGTAGGGGCTGCAGTTGTAGTAGGAGCAGAGGATGTAGTTTGCGCTGCAGTTGGTTGGGGAGCTGCAGTTGTAGTTGGGGTGGTCGTTGTGGTTGAAGGAGCAGTAGTTGTCGGGGCTGCAGTTGTAGTTGGAGCCGTTACTGTTGGTTCTGACTCAGTTTGAGTGACAGTAATTGAGGAGATAATAATTTTGAGATCGAGCAATTTCTCATTTGTCACTGCATCTGATAAATTTGTGGCCACGTCGTTTGCACTGAGTTGTGTGTCTGAAGCCGAAACGTCAAAAACCATCGCCATCTCTGTGTGTAAGTCTCCATCCCTGTCCATGTGCACACAAACCAATCACACATAGTTATGATGAAAATCTGGTACTCATCCTCGTTTATTTCTATTTGCTACCAGAGAAGAAATTTAAACCAAGTAACTTCTAACAATCCAGGAAATACATGTTTGCCATAACTCCATAAACCAGTAGACAGTCACTTGAAGAATCATTTCAAAATTACCTGGAACTGAACTCCAGCACAGTTAGAGAGAAAAGTGAATAAGGACTATCACGATAGATGAGTTCAATCTGAAAAGAAAAGAACAAGTTTAGAAACTGCTGTGCCAAAATAATTTCAAATGCTCGAAAAATGTGCTCAATAGTGTGCAGACCTCTGCCAAGGATGCAGATGAGGTATTGCACGTAATTTTGTCTCACAGTTAAAACTTCATTAACAGTAAGTGTTTGATGACAGAAACACATCAAAAACATCCTACATGTTGCCTTCTTGGTAGTGGTAATTGCGTGAATTCATGCTCTCATTAAAAATGATAGAATAAACTCTAATCTTGGCTGTGTATCATGTACCCATCAAAACAAGGAACCTTTAACTGAAATATTATTTTCACTGTCATTCTTTACAAATGGCAAGTTCGTACTTCATACTCACCGAGGACGTGGTCATTATTGCTCTGGTCTCAAAAGCAGGAGAAGTGTGATTGAGAAGCTCTTGTTCAAAGGAGTAGGTGGAGGTGAAGCCACATAAAAAGAAGAAATGCTGGGGAGTTGACGTTGTAGTTTGGGCCTGAGTCGTGGTGGAGGTTGCAGTAGTTGTGGGAGGTGCAGTTGTAGTGGCAACATGAGTTGTAGTTGGAGCTTTAGTCGTAGTTAGAGAAGTAGTTGAAGTAGGTGCTGCAGTTGTTGTAGGGGCTGCAGTTGTAGTAGGAGCAGAGGATGTAGTTTGCGCTGCAGTTGGTTGGGGAGCTGCAGTTGTAGTTGGGGCGGTCGTTGTGGTTGAAGGAGCAGTAGTTGTCGGGGCTGCAGTTGTAGTTGGAGCCGTTACTGTTGGTTCTGACTCAGTTTGAGTGACAGTAATTGAGGAGATAATAATTTTGAGATCGAGCAATTTCTCATTTGTCACTGCATCTGATAAATTTGTGGCCACGTCGTTTGCACTGAGTTGTGTGTCTGAAGCCGAAACGTCAAAAACCATCGCCATCTCTGTGTGTAAGTCTCCATCCCTGTCCATGTGCACACAAACCAATCACACATAGTTATGATGAAAATCTGGTACTCATCCTCGTTTATTTCTATTTGCTACCAGAGAAGAAATTTAAACCAAGTAACTTCTAACAATCCAGGAAATACATGTATGCCGTAACTCCATAAACCAGTAGACAGTCACTTGAAGAATCATTTCAAAATTACCTGGAACTGAACTCCAGCACAGTTAGAGAGAAAAGTGAATAAGGACTATCACGATAGATGAGTTCAATCTGAAAAGAAAAGAACAAGTTTAGAAACTGCTGTGCCAAAATAATTTCAAATGCTCGAAAAATGTGCTCAATAGTGTGCAGACCTCTGCCAAGGATGCAGATGAGGTATTGCACGTAATTTTGTCTCACAGTTAAAACTTCATTAACAGTAAGTGTTTGATGACAGAAACACATCAAAAACATCCTACATGTTGCCTTCTTGGTAGTGGTAATTGCGTGAATTCATGCTCTCATTAAAAATGATAGAATAAACTCTAATCTTGGCTGTGTATCATGTACCCATCAAAACAAGGAACCTTTAACTGAAATATTATTTTCACTGTCATTCTTTACAAATGGCAAGTTCGTACTTCATACTCACCGAGGACGTGGTCATTATTGCTCTGGTCTCAAAAGCAGGAGAAGTGTGATTGAGAAGCTCTTGTTCAAAGGAGTAGGTGGAGGTGAAGCCACATAAAAAGAAGAAATGCTGGGGAGTTGACGTTGTAGTTTGGGCCTGAGTCGTGGTGGAGGTTGCAGTAGTTGTGGGAGGTGCAGTTGTAGTGGCAACATGAGTTGTAGTTGGAGCTTTAGTCGTAGTTAGAGAAGTAGTTGAAGTAGGTGCTGCAGTTGTTGTAGGGGCTGCAGTTGTAGTAGGAGCAGAGGATGTAGTTTGCGCTGCAGTTGGTTGGGGAGCTGCAGTTGTAGTTGGGGCGGTCGTTGTGGTTGAAGGAGCAGTAGTTGTCGGGGCTGCAGTTGTAGTTGGAGCCGTTACTGTTGGTTCTGACTCAGTTTGAGTGACAGTAATTGAGGAGATAATAATTTTGAGATCGAGCAATTTCTCATTTGTCACTGCATCTGATAAATTTGTGGCCACGTCGTTTGCACTGAGTTGTGTGTCTGAAGCCGAAACGTCAAAAACCATCGCCATCTCTGTGTGTAAGTCTCCATCCCTGTCCATGTGCACACAAACCAATCACACATAGTTATGATGAAAATCTGGTACTCATCCTCGTTTATTTCTATTTGCTACCAGAGAAGAAATTTAAACCAAGTAACTTCTAACAATCCAGGAAATACATGTATGCTGTAACTCCATAAACCAGTAGACAGTCACTTGAAGAATCATTTCAAAATTACCTGGAACTGAACTCCAGCACAGTTAGAGAGAAAAGTGAATAAGGACTATCACGATAGATGAGTTCAATCTGAAAAGAAAAGAACAAGTTTAGAAACTGCTGTGCCAAAATAATTTCAAATGCTCGAAAAATGTGCTCAATAGTGTGCAGACCTCTGCCAAGGATGCAGATGAGGTATTGCACGTAATTTTGTCTCACAGTTAAAACTTCATTAACAGTAAGTGTTTGATGACAGAAACACATCAAAAACATCCTACATGTTGCCTTCTTGGTAGTGGTAATTGCGTGAATTCATGCTCTCATTAAAAATGATAGAATAAACTCTAATCTTGGCTGTGTATCATGTACCCATCAAAACAAGGAACCTTTAACTGAAATATTATTTTCACTGTCATTCTTTACAAATGGCAAGTTCGTACTTCATACTCACCGAGGACGTGGTCATTATTGCTCTGGTCTCAAAAGCAGGAGAAGTGTGATTGAGAAGCTCTTGTTCAAAGGAGTAGGTGGAGGTGAAGCCACATAAAAAGAAGAAATGCTGGGGAGTTGACGTTGTAGTTTGGGCCTGAGTCGTGGTGGAGGTTGCAGTAGTTGTGGGAGGTGCAGTTGTAGTGGCAACATGAGTTGTAGTTGGAGCTTTAGTCGTAGTTAGAGAAGTAGTTGAAGTAGGTGCTGCAGTTGTTGTAGGGGCTGCAGTTGTAGTAGGAGCAGAGGATGTAGTTTGCGCTGCAGTTGGTTGGGGAGCTGCAGTTGTAGTTGGGGCGGTCGTTGTGGTTGAAGGAGCAGTAGTTGTCGGGGCTGCAGTTGTAGTTGGAGCCGTTACTGTTGGTTCTGACTCAGTTTGAGTGACAGTAATTGAGGAGATAATAATTTTGAGATCGAGCAATTTCTCATTTGTCACTGCATCTGATAAATTTGTGGCCACGTCGTTTGCACTGAGTCGTGTGTCTGAAGCCGAAACGTCAAAAACCATCGCCATCTCTGTGTGTAAGTCTCCATCCCTGTCCATGTGCACACAAACCAATCACACATAGTTATGATGAAAATCTGGTACTCATCCTCGTTTATTTCTATTTGCTACCAGAGAAGAAATTTAAACCAAGTAACTTCTAACAATCCAGGAAATACATGTATGCTGTAACTCCATAAACCAGTAGACAGTCACTTGAAGAATCATTTCAAAATTACCTGGAACTGAACTCCAGCACAGTTAGAGAGAAAAGTGAATAAGGACTATCACGATAGATGAGTTCAATCTGAAAAGAAAAGAACAAGTTTAGAAACTGCTGTGCCAAAATAATTTCAAATGCTCGAAAAATGTGCTCAATAGTGTGCAGACCTCTGCCAAGGATGCAGATGAGGTATTGCACGTAATTTTGTCTCACAGTTAAAACTTCATTAACAGTAAGTGTTTGATGACAGAAACACATCAAAAACATCCTACATGTTGCCTTCTTGGTAGTGGTAATTGCGTGAATTCATGCTCTCATTAAAAATGATAGAATAAACTCTAATCTTGGCTGTGTATCATGTACCCATCAAAACAAGGAACCTTTAACTGAAATATTATTTTCACTGTCATTCTTTACAAATGGCAAGTTCGTACTTCATACTCACCGAGGACGTGGTCATTATTGCTCTGGTCTCAAAAGCAGGAGAAGTGTGATTGAGAAGCTCTTGTTCAAAGGAGTAGGTGGAGGTGAAGCCACATAAAAAGAAGAAATGCTGGGGAGTTGACGTTGTAGTTTGGGCCTGAGTCGTGGTGGAGGTTGCAGTAGTTGTGGGAGGTGCAGTTGTAGTGGCAACATGAGTTGTAGTTGGAGCTTTAGTCGTAGTTAGAGAAGTAGTTGAAGTAGGTGCTGCAGTTGTTGTAGGGGCTGCAGTTGTAGTAGGAGCAAAGGATGTAGTTTGCGCTGCAGTTGGTTGGGGAGCTGCAGTTGTAGTTGGGGCGGTCGTTGTGGTTGAAGGAGCAGTAGTTGTCGGGGCTGCAGTTGTAGTTGGAGCCGTTACTGTTGGTTCTGACTCAGTTTGAGTGACAGTAATTGAGGAGATAATAATTTTGAGATCGAGCAATTTCTCATTTGTCACTGCATCTGATAAATTTGTGGCCACGTCGTTTGCACTGAGTTGTGTGTCTGAAGCCGAAACGTCAAAAACCATCGCCATCTCTGTGTGTAAGTCTCCATCCCTGTCCATGTGCACACAAACCAATCACACATAGTTATGATGAAAATCTGGTACTCATCCTCGTTTATTTCTATTTGCTACCAGAGAAGAAATTTAAACCAAGTAACTTCTAACAATCCAGGAAATACATGTATGCTGTAACTCCATAAACCAGTAGACAGTCACTTGAAGAATCATTTCAAAATTACCTGGAACTGAACTCCAGCACAGTTAGAGAGAAAAGTGAATAAGGACTATCACGATAGATGAGTTCAATCTGAAAAGAAAAGAACAAGTTTAGAAACTGCTGTGCCAAAATAATTTCAAATGCTCGAAAAATGTGCTCAATAGTGTGCAGACCTCTGCCAAGGATGCAGATGAGGTATTGCACGTAATTTTGTCTCACAGTTAAAACTTCATTAACAGTAAGTGTTTGATGACAGAAACACATCAAAAACATCCTACATGTTGCCTTCTTGGTAGTGGTAATTGCGTGAATTCATGCTCTCATTAAAAATGATAGAATAAACTCTAATCTTGGCTGTGTATCATGTACCCATCAAAACAAGGAACCTTTAACTGAAATATTATTTTCACTGTCATTCTTTACAAATGGCAAGTTCGTACTTCATACTCACCGAGGACGTGGTCATTATTGCTCTGGTCTCAAAAGCAGGAGAAGTGTGATTGAGAAGCTCTTGTTCAAAGGAGTAGGTGGAGGTGAAGCCACATAAAAAGAAGAAATGCTGGGGAGTTGACGTTGTAGTTTGGGCCTGAGTCGTGGTGGAGGTTGCAGTAGTTGTGGGAGGTGCAGTTGTAGTGGCAACATGAGTTGTAGTTGGAGCTTTAGTCGTAGTTAGAGAAGTAGTTGAAGTAGGTGCTGCAGTTGTTGTAGGGGCTGCAGTTGTAGTAGGAGCAGAGGATGTAGTTTGCGCTGCAGTTGGTTGGGGAGCTGCAGTTGTAGTTGGGGCGGTCGTTGTGGTTGAAGGAGCAGTAGTTGTCGGGGCTGCAGTTGTAGTTGGAGCCGTTACTGTTGGTTCTGACTCAGTTTGAGTGACAGTAATTGAGGAGATAATAATTTTGAGATCGAGCAATTTCTCATTTGTCACTGCATCTGATAAATTTGTGGCCACGTCGTTTGCACTGAGTCGTGTGTCTGAAGCCGAAACGTCAAAAACCATCGCCATCTCTGTGTGTAAGTCTCCATCCCTGTCCATGTGCACACAAACCAATCACACATAGTTATGATGAAAATCTGGTACTCATCCTCGTTTATTTCTATTTGCTACCAGAGAAGAAATTTAAACCAAGTAACTTCTAACAATCCAGGAAATACATGTATGCTGTAACTCCATAAACCAGTAGACAGTCACTTGAAGAATCATTTCAAAATTACCTGGAACTGAACTCCAGCACAGTTAGAGAGAAAAGTGAATAAGGACTATCACGATAGATGAGTTCAATCTGAAAAGAAAAGAACAAGTTTAGAAACTGCTGTGCCAAAATAATTTCAAATGCTCGAAAAATGTGCTCAATAGTGTGCAGACCTCTGCCAAGGATGCAGATGAGGTATTGCACGTAATTTTGTCTCACAGTTAAAACTTCATTAACAGTAAGTGTTTGATGACAGAAACACATCAAAAACATCCTACATGTTGCCTTCTTGGTAGTGGTAATTGCGTGAATTCATGCTCTCATTAAAAATGATAGAATAAACTCTAATCTTGGCTGTGTATCATGTACACATCAAAACAAGGAACCTTTAACTGAAATATTATTTTCTCTGTCATTCTTTACAAATGGCAAGTTCGTACTTCATACTCACCGAGGACGTGGTCATTATTGCTCTGGTCTCAAAAGCAGGAGAAGTGTGATTGAGAAGCTCTTGTTCAAAGGAGTAGGTGGAGGTGAAGCCACATAAAAAGAAGAAATGCTGGGGAGTTGACGTTGTAGTTTGGGCCTGAGTCGTGGTGGAGGTTGCAGTAGTTGTGGGAGGTGCAGTTGTAGTGGCAACATGAGTTGTAGTTGGAGCTTTAGTCGTAGTAAGAGAAGTAGTTGAAGTAGGTGCTGCAGTTGTTGTAGGGGCTGCAGTTGTAGTAGGAGCAGAGGATGTAGTTTGCGCTGCAGTTGGTTGGGGAGCTGCAGTTGTAGTTGGGGTGGTCGTTGTGGTTGAAGGAGCAGTAGTTGTCGGGGCTGCAGTTGTAGTTGGAGCCGTTACTGTTGGTTCTGACTCAGTTTGAGTGACAGTAATTGAGGAGATAATAATTTTGAGATCGAGCAATTTCTCATTTGTCACTGCATCTGATAAATTTGTGGCCACGTCGTTTGCACTGAGTTGTGTGTCTGAAGCCGAAACGTCAAAAACCATCGCCATCTCTGTGTGTAAGTCTCCATCCCTGTCCATGTGCACACAAACCAATCACACATAGTTATGATGAAAATCTGGTACTCATCCTCGTTTATTTCTATTTGCTACCAGAGAAGAAATTTAAACCAAGTAACTTCTAACAATCCAGGAAATATATGTATGCCGTAACTCCATAAACCAGTAGACAGTCACTTGAAGAATCATTTCAAAATTACCTGGAACTGAACTCCAGCACAGTTAGAGAGAAAAGTGAATAAGGACTATCACGATAGATGAGTTCAATCTGAAAAGAAAAGAACAAGTTTAGAAACTGCTGTGCCAAAATAATTTCAAATGCTCGAAAAATGTGCTCAATAGTGTGCAGACCTCTGCCAAGGATGCAGATGAGGTATTGCACGTAATTTTGTCTCACAGTTAAAACTTCATTAACAGTAAGTGTTTGATGACAGAAACACATCAAAAACATCCTACATGTTGCCTTCTTGGTAGTGGTAATTGCGTGAATTCATGCTCTCATTAAAAATGATAGAATAAACTCTAATCTTGGCTGTGTATCATGTACCCATCAAAACAAGGAACCTTTAACTGAAATATTATTTTCACTGTCATTCTTTACAAATGGCAAGTTCGTACTTCATACTCACCGAGGACGTGGTCATTATTGCTCTGGTCTCAAAAGCAGGAGAAGTGTGATTGAGAAGCTCTTGTTCAAAGGAGTAGGTGGAGGTGAAGCCACATAAAAAGAAGAAATGCTGGGGAGTTGACGTTGTAGTTTGGGCCTGAGTCGTGGTGGAGGTTGCAGTAGTTGTGGGAGGTGCAGTTGTAGTGGCAACATGAGTTGTAGTTGGAGCTTTAGTCGTAGTTAGAGAAGTAGTTGAAGTAGGTGCTGCAGTTGTTGTAGGGGCTGCAGTTGTAGTAGGAGCAGAGGATGTAGTTTGCGCTGCAGTTGGTTGGGGAGCTGCAGTTGTAGTTGGGGTGGTCGTTGTGGTTGAAGGAGCAGTAGTTGTCGGGGCTGCAGTTGTAGTTGGAGCCGTTACTGTTGGTTCTGACTCAGTTTGAGTGACAGTAATTGAGGAGATAATAATTTTGAGATCGAGCAATTTCTCATTTGTCACTGCATCTGATAAATTTGTGGCCACGTCGTTTGCACTGAGTTGTGTGTCTGAAGCCGAAACGTCAAAAACCATCGCCATCTCTGTGTGTAAGTCTCCATCCCTGTCCATGTGCACACAAACCAATCACACATAGTTATGATGAAAATCTGGTACTCATCCTCGTTTATTTCTATTTGCTACCAGAGAAGAAATTTAAACCAAGTAACTTCTAACAATCCAGGAAATACATGTATGCTGTAACTCCATAAACCAGTAGACAGTCACTTGAAGAATCATTTCAAAATTACCTGGAACTGAACTCCAGCACAGTTAGAGAGAAAAGTGAATAAGGACTATCACGATAGATGAGTTCAATCTGAAAAGAAAAGAACAAGTTTAGAAACTGCTGTGCCAAAATAATTTCAAATGCTCGAAAAATGTGCTCAATAGTGTGCAGACCTCTGCCAAGGATGCAGATGAGGTATTGCACTTAATTTTGTCTCACAGTTAAAACTTCATTAACAGTAAGTGTTTGATGACAGAAACACATCAAAAACATCCTACATGTTGCCTTCTTGGTAGTGGTAATTGCGTGAATTCATGCTCTCATTAAAAATGATAGAATAAACTCTAATCTTGGCTGTGTATCATGTACCCATCAAAACAAGGAACCTTTAACTGAAATATTATTTTCTCTGTCATTCTTTACAAATGGCAAGTTCGTACTTCATACTCACCGAGGACGTGGTCATTATTGCTCTGGTCTCAAAAGCAGGAGAAGTGTGATTGAGAAGCTCTTGTTCAAAGGAGAAGGTGGAGGTGAAGCCACATAAAAAGAAGAAATGCTGGGGAGTTGACGTTGTAGTTTGGGCCTGAGTCGTGGTGGAGGTTGCAGTAGTTGTGGGAGGTGCAGTTGTAGTGGCAACATGAGTTGTAGTTGGAGCTTTAGTCGTAGTTAGAGAAGTAGTTGAAGTAGGTGCTGCAGTTGTTGTAGGGGCTGCAGTTGTAGTAGGAGCAGAGGATGTAGTTTGCGCTGCAGTTGGTTGGGGAGCTGCAGTTGTAGTTGGGGCGGTCGTTGTGGTTGAAGGAGCAGTAGTTGTCGGGGCTGCAGTTGTAGTTGGAGCCGTTACTGTTGGTTCTGACTCAGTTTGAGTGACAGTAATTGAGGAGATAATAATTTTGAGATCGAGCAATTTCTCATTTGTCACTGCATCTGATAAATTTGTGGCCAGGTCGTTTGCACTGAGTTGTGTGTCTGAAGCCGAAACGTCAAAAACCATCGCCATCTCTGTGTGTAAGTCTCCATCCCTGTCCATGTGCACACAAACCAATCACACATAGTTATGATGAAAATCTGGTACTCATCCTCGTTTATTTCTATTTGCTACCAGAGAAGAAATTTAAACCAAGTAACTTCTAACAATCCAGGAAATACATGTATGCTGTAACTCCATAAACCAGTAGACAGTCACTTGAAGAATCATTTCAAAATTACCTGGAACTGAACTCCAGCACAGTTAGAGAGAAAAGTGAATAAGGACTATCACGATAGATGAGTTCAATCTGAAAAGAAAAGAACAAGTTTAGAAACTGCTGTGCCAAAATAATTTCAAATGCTCGAAAAATGTGCTCAATAGTGTGCAGACCTCTGCCAAGGATGCAGATGAGGTATTGCACGTAATTTTGTCTCACAGTTAAAACTTCATTAACAGTAAGTGTTTGATGACAGAAACACATCAAAAACATCCTACATGTTGCCTTCTTGGTAGTGGTAATTGCGTGAATTCATGCTCTCATTAAAAATGATAGAATAAACTCTAATCTTGGCTGTGTATCATGTACCCATCAAAACAAGGAACCTTTAACTGAAATATTATTTTCACTGTCATTCTTTACAAATGGCAAGTTCGTACTTCATACTCACCGAGGACGTGGTCATTATTGCTCTGGTCTCAAAAGCAGGAGAAGTGTGATTGAGAAGCTCTTGTTCAAAGGAGTAGGTGGAGGTGAAGCCACATAAAAAGAAGAAATGCTGGGGAGTTGACGTTGTAGTTTGGGCCTGAGTCGTGGTGGAGGTTGCAGTAGTTGTGGGAGGTGCAGTTGTAGTGGCAACATGAGTTGTAGTTGGAGCTTTAGTCGTAGTTAGAGAAGTAGTTGAAGTAGGTGCTGCAGTTGTTGTAGGGGCTGCAGTTGTAGTAGGAGCAGAGGATGTAGTTTGCGCTGCAGTTGGTTGGGGAGCTGCAGTTGTAGTTGGGGTGGTCGTTGTGGTTGAAGGAGCAGTAGTTGTCGGGGCTGCAGTTGTAGTTGGAGCCGTTACTGTTGGTTCTGACTCAGTTTGAGTGACAGTAATTGAGGAGATAATAATTTTGAGATCGAGCAATTTCTCATTTGTCACTGCATCTGATAAATTTGTGGCCACGTCGTTTGCACTGAGTTGTGTGTCTGAAGCCGAAACGTCAAAAACCATCGCCATCTCTGTGTGTAAGTCTCCATCCCTGTCCATGTGCACACAAACCAATCACACATAGTTATGATGAAAATCTGGTACTCATCCTCGTTTATTTCTATTTGCTACCAGAGAAGAAATTTAAACCAAGTAACTTCTAACAATCCAGGAAATACATGTTTGCCGTAACTCCATAAACCAGTAGACAGTCACTTGAAGAATCATTTCAAAATTACCTGGAACTGAACTCCAGCACAGTTAGAGAGAAAAGTGAATAAGGACTATCACGATAGATGAGTTCAATCTGAAAAGAAAAGAACAAGTTTAGAAACTGCTGTGCCAAAATAATTTCAAATGCTCGAAAAATGTGCTCAATAGTGTGCAGACCTCTGCCAAGGATGCAGATGAGGTATTGCACGTAATTTTGTCTCACAGTTAAAACTTCATTAACAGTAAGTGTTTGATGACAGAAACACATCAAAAACATCCTACATGTTGCCTTCTTGGTAGTGGTAATTGCGTGAATTCATGCTCTCATTAAAAATGATAGAATAAACTCTAATCTTGGCTGTGTATCATGTACACATCAAAACAAGGAACCTTTAACTGAAATATTATTTTCACTGTCATTCTTTACAAATGGCAAGTTCGTACTTCATACTCACCGAGGACGTGGTCATTATTGCTCTGGTCTCAAAAGCAGGAGAAGTGTGATTGAGAAGCTCTTGTTCAAAGGAGTAGGTGGAGGTGAAGCCACATAAAAAGAAGAAATGCTGGGGAGTTGACGTTGTAGTTTGGGCCTGAGTCGTGGTGGAGGTTGCAGTAGTTGTGGGAGGTGCAGTTGTAGTGGCAACATGAGTTGTAGTTGGAGCTTTAGTCGTAGTTAGAGAAGTAGTTGAAGTAGGTGCTGCAGTTGTTGTAGGGGCTGCAGTTGTAGTAGGAGCAGAGGATGTAGTTTGCGCTGCAGTTGGTTGGGGAGCTGCAGTTGTAGTTGGGGTGGTCGTTGTGGTTGAAGGAGCAGTAGTTGTCGGGGCTGCAGTTGTAGTTGGAGCCGTTACTGTTGGTTCTGACTCAGTTTGAGTGACAGTAATTGAGGAGATAATAATTTTGAGATCGAGCAATTTCTCATTTGTCACTGCATCTGATAAATTTGTGGCCACGTCGTTTGCACTGAGTTGTGTGTCTGAAGCCGAAACGTCAAAAACCATCGCCATCTCTGTGTGTAAGTCTCCATCCCTGTCCATGTGCACACAAACCAATCACACATAGTTATGATGAAAATCTGGTACTCATCCTCGTTTATTTCTATTTGCTACCAGAGAAGAAATTTAAACCAAGTAACTTCTAACAATCCAGGAAATACATGTATGCCGTAACTCCATAAACCAGTAGACAGTCACTTGAAGAATCATTTCAAAATTACCTGGAACTGAACTCCAGCACAGTTAGAGAGAAAAGTGAATAAGGACTATCACGATAGATGAGTTCAATCTGAAAAGAAAAGAACAAGTTTAGAAACTGCTGTGCCAAAATAATTTCAAATGCTCGAAAAATGTGCTCAATAGTGTGCAGACCTCTGCCAAGGATGCAGATGAGGTATTGCACGTAATTTTGTCTCACAGTTAAAACTTCATTAACAGTAAGTGTTTGATGACAGAAACACATCAAAAACATCCTACATGTTGCCTTCTTGGTAGTGGTAATTGCGTGAATTCATGCTCTCATTAAAAATGATAGAATAAACTCTAATCTTGGCTGTGTATCATGTACCCATCAAAACAAGGAACCTTTAACTGAAATATTATTTTCACTGTCATTCTTTACAAATGGCAAGTTCGTACTTCATACTCACCGAGGACGTGGTCATTATTGCTCTGGTCTCAAAAGCAGGAGAAGTGTGATTGAGAAGCTCTTGTTCAAAGGAGTAGGTGGAGGTGAAGCCACATAAAAAGAAGAAATGCTGGGGAGTTGACGTTGTAGTTTGGGCCTGAGTCGTGGTGGAGGTTGCAGTAGTTGTGGGAGGTGCAGTTGTAGTGGCAACATGAGTTGTAGTTGGAGCTTTAGTCGTAGTTAGAGAAGTAGTTGAAGTAGGTGCTGCAGTTGTTGTAGGGGCTGCAGTTGTAGTAGGAGCAGAGGATGTAGTTTGCGCTGCAGTTGGTTGGGGAGCTGCAGTTGTAGTTGGGGCGGTCGTTGTGGTTGAAGGAGCAGTAGTTGTCGGGGCTGCAGTTGTAGTTGGAGCCGTTACTGTTGGTTCTGACTCAGTTTGAGTGACAGTAATTGAGGAGATAATAATTTTGAGATCGAGCAATTTCTCATTTGTCACTGCATCTGATAAATTTGTGGCCACGTCGTTTGCACTGAGTTGTGTGTCTGAAGCCGAAACGTCAAAAACCATCGCCATCTCTGTGTGTAAGTCTCCATCCCTGTCCATGTGCACACAAACCAATCACACATAGTCATGATGAAAATCTGGTACTCATCCTCGTTTATTTCTATTTGCTACCAGAGAAGAAATTTAAACCAAGTAACTTCTAACAATCCAGGAAATACATGTATGCCGTAACTCCATAAACCAGTAGACAGTCACTTGAAGAATCATTTCAAAATTACCTGGAACTGAACTCCAGCACAGTTAGAGAGAAAAGTGAATAAGGACTATCACGATAGATGAGTTCAATCTGAAAAGAAAATAACAAGTTTAGAAACTGCTGTGCCAAAATAATTTCAAATGCTCGAAAAATGTGCTCAATAGTGTGCAGACCTCTGCCAAGGATGCAGATGAGGTATTGCACGTAATTTTGTCTCACAGTTAAAACTTCATTAACAGTAAGTGTTTGATGACAGAAACACATCAAAAACATCCTACATGTTGCCTTCTTGGTAGTGGTAATTGCGTGAATTCATGCTCTCATTAAAAATGATAGAATAAACTCTAATCTTGGCTGTGTATCATGTACCCATCAAAACAAGGAACCTTTAACTGAAATATTATTTTCACTGTCATTCTTTACAAATGGCAAGTTCGTACTTCATACTCACCGAGGACGTGGTCATTATTGCTCTGGTCTCAAAAGCAGGAGAAGTGTGATTGAGAAGCTCTTGTTCAAAGGAGTAGGTGGAGGTGAAGCCACATAAAAAGAAGAAATGCTGGGGAGTTGACGTTGTAGTTTGGGCCTGAGTCGTGGTGGAGGTTGCAGTAGTTGTGGGAGGTGCAGTTGTAGTGGCAACATGAGTTGTAGTTGGAGCTTTAGTCGTAGTTAGAGAAGTAGTTGAAGTAGGTGCTGCAGTTGTTGTAGGGGCTGCAGTTGTAGTAGGAGCAGAGGATGTAGTTTGCGCTGCAGTTGGTTGGGGAGCTGCAGTTGTAGTTGGGGCGGTCGTTGTGGTTGAAGGAGCAGTAGTTGTCGGGGCTGCAGTTGTAGTTGGAGCCGTTACTGTTGGTTCTGACTCAGTTTGAGTGACAGTAATTGAGGAGATAATAATTTTGAGATCGAGCAATTTCTCATTTGTCACTGCATCTGATAAATTTGTGGCCACGTCGTTTGCACTGAGTTGTGTGTCTGAAGCCGAAACGTCAAAAACCATCGCCATCTCTGTGTGTAAGTCTCCATCCCTGTCCATGTGCACACAAACCAATCACACATAGTTATGATGAAAATCTGGTACTCATCCTCGTTTATTTCTATTTGCTACCAGAGAAGAAATTTAAACCAAGTAACTTCTAACAATCCAGGAAATACATGTATGCTGTAACTCCATAAACCAGTAGACAGTCACTTGAAGAATCATTTCAAAATTACCTGGAACTGAACTCCAGCACAGTTAGAGAGAAAAGTGAATAAGGACTATCACGATAGATGAGTTCAATCTGAAAAGAAAAGAACAAGTTTAGAAACTGCTGTGCCAAAATAATTTCAAATGCTCGAAAAATGTGCTCAATAGTGTGCAGACCTCTGCCAAGGATGCAGATGAGGTATTGCACGTAATTTTGTCTCACAGTTAAAACTTCATTAACAGTAAGTGTTTGATGACAGAAACACATCAAAAACATCCTACATGTTGCCTTCTTGGTAGTGGTAATTGCGTGAATTCATGCTCTCATTAAAAATGATAGAATAAACTCTAATCTTGGCTGTGTATCATGTACACATCAAAACAAGGAACCTTTAACTGAAATATTATTTTCACTGTCATTCTTTACAAATGGCAAGTTCGTACTTCATACTCACCGAGGACGTGGTCATTATTGCTCTGGTCTCAAAAGCAGGAGAAGTGTGATTGAGAAGCTCTTGTTCAAAGGAGTAGGTGGAGGTGAAGCCACATAAAAAGAAGAAATGCTGGGGAGTTGACGTTGTAGTTTGGGCCTGAGTCGTGGTGGAGGTTGCAGTAGTTGTGGGAGGTGCAGTTGTAGTGGCAACATGAGTTGTAGTTGGAGCTTTAGTCGTAGTTAGAGAAGTAGTTGAAGTAGGTGCTGCAGTTGTTGTAGGGGCTGCAGTTGTAGTAGGAGCAGAGGATGTAGTTTGCGCTGCAGTTGGTTGGGGAGCTGCAGTTGTAGTTGGGGTGGTCGTTGTGGTTGAAGGAGCAGTAGTTGTCGGGGCTGCAGTTGTAGTTGGAGCCGTTACTGTTGGTTCTGACTCAGTTTGAGTGACAGTAATTGAGGAGATAATAATTTTGAGATCGAGCAATTTCTCATTTGTCACTGCATCTGATAAATTTGTGGCCACGTCGTTTGCACTGAGTTGTGTGTCTGAAGCCGAAACGTCAAAAACCATCGCCATCTCTGTGTGTAAGTCTCCATCCCTGTCCATGTGCACACAAACCAATCACACATAGTTATGATGAAAATCTGGTACTCATCCTCGTTTATTTCTATTTGCTACCAGAGAAGAAATTTAAACCAAGTAACTTCTAACAATCCAGGAAATACATGTATGCCGTAACTCCATAAACCAGTAGACAGTCACTTGAAGAATCATTTCAAAATTACCTGGAACTGAACTCCAGCACAGTTAGAGAGAAAAGTGAATAAGGACTATCACGATAGATGAGTTCAATCTGAAAAGAAAAGAACAAGTTTAGAAACTGCTGTGCCAAAATAATTTCAAATGCTCGAAAAATGTGCTCAATAGTGTGCAGACCTCTGCCAAGGATGCAGATGAGGTATTGCACGTAATTTTGTCTCACAGTTAAAACTTCATTAACAGTAAGTGTTTGATGACAGAAACACATCAAAAACATCCTACATGTTGCCTTCTTGGTAGTGGTAATTGCGTGAATTCATGCTCTCATTAAAAATGATAGAATAAACTCTAATCTTGGCTGTGTATCATGTACCCATCAAAACAAGGAACCTTTAACTGAAATATTATTTTCACTGTCATTCTTTACAAATGGCAAGTTCGTACTTCATACTCACCGAGGACGTGGTCATTATTGCTCTGGTCTCAAAAGCAGGAGAAGTGTGATTGAGAAGCTCTTGTTCAAAGGAGTAGGTGGAGGTGAAGCCACATAAAAAGAAGAAATGCTGGGGAGTTGACGTTGTAGTTTGGGCCTGAGTCGTGGTGGAGGTTGCAGTAGTTGTGGGAGGTGCAGTTGTAGTGGCAACATGAGTTGTAGTTGGAGCTTTAGTCGTAGTTAGAGAAGTAGTTGAAGTAGGTGCTGCAGTTGTTGTAGGGGCTGCAGTTGTAGTAGGAGCAGAGGATGTAGTTTGCGCTGCAGTTGGTTGGGGAGCTGCAGTTGTAGTTGGGGCGGTCGTTGTGGTTGAAGGAGCAGTAGTTGTCGGGGCTGCAGTTGTAGTTGGAGCCGTTACTGTTGGTTCTGACTCAGTTTGAGTGACAGTAATTGAGGAGATAATAATTTTGAGATCGAGCAATTTCTCATTTGTCACTGCATCTGATAAATTTGTGGCCACGTCGTTTGCACTGAGTTGTGTGTCTGAAGCCGAAACGTCAAAAACCATCGCCATCTCTGTGTGTAAGTCTCCATCCCTGTCCATGTGCACACAAACCAATCACACATAGTTATGATGAAAATCTGGTACTCATCCTCGTTTATTTCTATTTGCTACCAGAGAAGAAATTTAAACCAAGTAACTTCTAACAATCCAGGAAATACATGTATGCTGTAACTCCATAAACCAGTAGACAGTCACTTGAAGAATCATTTCAAAATTACCTGGAACTGAACTCCAGCACAGTTAGAGAGAAAAGTGAATAAGGACTATCACGATAGATGAGTTCAATCTGAAAAGAAAAGAACAAGTTTAGAAACTGCTGTGCCAAAATAATTTCAAATGCTCGAAAAATGTGCTCAATAGTGTGCAGACCTCTGCCAAGGATGCAGATGAGGTATTGCACGTAATTTTGTCTCACAGTTAAAACTTCATTAACAGTAAGTGTTTGATGACAGAAACACATCAAAAACATCCTACATGTTGCCTTCTTGGTAGTGGTAATTGCGTGAATTCATGCTCTCATTAAAAATGATAGAATAAACTCTAATCTTGGCTGTGTATCATGTACACATCAAAACAAGGAACCTTTAACTGAAATATTATTTTCACTGTCATTCTTTACAAATGGCAAGTTCGTACTTCATACTCACCGAGGACGTGGTCATTATTGCTCTGGTCTCAAAAGCAGGAGAAGTGTGATTGAGAAGCTCTTGTTCAAAGGAGTAGGTGGAGGTGAAGCCACATAAAAAGAAGAAATGCTGGGGAGTTGACGTTGTAGTTTGGGCCTGAGTCGTGGTGGAGGTTGCAGTAGTTGTGGGAGGTGCAGTTGTAGTGGCAACATGAGTTGTAGTTGGAGCTTTAGTCGTAGTTAGAGAAGTAGTTGAAGTAGGTGCTGCAGTTGTTGTAGGGGCTGCAGTTGTAGTAGGAGCAGAGGATGTAGTTTGCGCTGCAGTTGGTTGGGGAGCTGCAGTTGTAGTTGGGGTGGTCGTTGTGGTTGAAGGAGCAGTAGTTGTCGGGGCTGCAGTTGTAGTTGGAGCCGTTACTGTTGGTTCTGACTCAGTTTGAGTGACAGTAATTGAGGAGATAATAATTTTGAGATCGAGCAATTTCTCATTTGTCACTGCATCTGATAAATTTGTGGCCACGTCGTTTGCACTGAGTTGTGTGTCTGAAGCCGAAACGTCAAAAACCATCGCCATCTCTGTGTGTAAGTCTCCATCCCTGTCCATGTGCACACAAACCAATCACACATAGTTATGATGAAAATCTGGTACTCATCCTCGTTTATTTCTATTTGCTACCAGAGAAGAAATTTAAACCAAGTAACTTCTAACAATCCAGGAAATACATGTATGCTGTAACTCCATAAACCAGTAGACAGTCACTTGAAGAATCATTTCAAAATTACCTGGAACTGAACTCCAGCACAGTTAGAGAGAAAAGTGAATAAGGACTATCACGATAGATGAGTTCAATCTGAAAAGAAAAGAACAAGTTTAGAAACTGCTGTGCCAAAATAATTTCAAATGCTCGAAAAATGTGCTCAATAGTGTGCAGACCTCTGCCAAGGATGCAGATGAGGTATTGCACTTAATTTTGTCTCACAGTTAAAACTTCATTAACAGTAAGTGTTTGATGACAGAAACACATCAAAAACATCCTACATGTTGCCTTCTTGGTAGTGGTAATTGCGTGAATTCATGCTCTCATTAAAAATGATAGAATAAACTCTAATCTTGGCTGTGTATCATGTACCCATCAAAACAAGGAACCTTTAACTGAAATATTATTTTCTCTGTCATTCTTTACAAATGGCAAGTTCGTACTTCATACTCACCGAGGACGTGGTCATTATTGCTCTGGTCTCAAAAGCAGGAGAAGTGTGATTGAGAAGCTCTTGTTCAAAGGAGTAGGTGGAGGTGAAGCCACATAAAAAGAAGAAATGCTGGGGAGTTGACGTTGTAGTTTGGGCCTGAGTCGTGGTGGAGGTTGCAGTAGTTGTGGGAGGTGCAGTTGTAGTGGCAACATGAGTTGTAGTTGGAGCTTTAGTCGTAGTTAGAGAAGTAGTTGAAGTAGGTGCTGCAGTTGTTGTAGGGGCTGCAGTTGTAGTAGGAGCAGAGGATGTAGTTTGCGCTGCAATTGGTTGGGGAGCTGCAGTTGTAGTTGGGGTGGTCGTTGTGGTTGAAGGAGCAGTAGTTGTCGGGGCTGCAGTTGTAGTTGGAGCCGTTACTGTTGGTTCTGACTCAGTTTGAGTGACAGTAATTGAGGAGATAATAATTTTGAGATCGAGCAATTTCTCATTTGTCACTGCATCTGATAAATTTGTGGCCACGTCGTTTGCACTGAGTTGTGTGTCTGAAGCCGAAACGTCAAAAACCATCGCCATCTCTGTGTGTAAGTCTCCATCCCTGTCCATGTGCACACAAACCAATCACACATAGTTATGATGAAAATCTGGTACTCATCCTCGTTTATTTCTATTTGCTACCAGAGAAGAAATTTAAACCAAGTAACTTCTAACAATCCAGGAAATACATGTATGCCGTAACTCCATAAACCAGTAGACAGTCACTTGAAGAATCATTTCAAAATTACCTGGAACTGAACTCCAGCACAGTTAGAGAGAAAAGTGAATAAGGACTATCACGATAGATGAGTTCAATCTGAAAAGAAAAGAACAAGTTTAGAAACTGCTGTGCCAAAATAATTTCAAATGCTCGAAAAATGTGCTCAATAGTGTGCAGACCTCTGCCAAGGATGCAGATGAGGTATTGCACGTAATTTTGTCTCACAGTTAAAACTTCATTAACAGTAAGTGTTTGATGACAGAAACACATCAAAAACATCCTACATGTTGCCTTCTTGGTAGTGGTAATTGCGTGAATTCATGCTCTCATTAAAAATGATAGAATAAACTCTAATCTTGGCTGTGTATCATGTACCCATCAAAACAAGGAACCTTTAACTGAAATATTATTTTCACTGTCATTCTTTACAAATGGCAAGTTCGTACTTCATACTCACCGAGGACGTGGTCATTATTGCTCTGGTCTCAAAAGCAGGAGAAGTGTGATTGAGAAGCTCTTGTTCAAAGGAGTAGGTGGAGGTGAAGCCACATAAAAAGAAGAAATGCTGGGGAGTTGACGTTGTAGTTTGGGCCTGAGTCGTGGTGGAGGTTGCAGTAGTTGTGGGAGGTGCAGTTGTAGTGGCAACATGAGTTGTAGTTGGAGCTTTAGTCGTAGTTAGAGAAGTAGTTGAAGTAGGTGCTGCAGTTGTTGTAGGGGCTGCAGTTGTAGTAGGAGCAGAGGATGTAGTTTGCGCTGCAGTTGGTTGGGGAGCTGCAGTTGTAGTTGGGGCGGTCGTTGTGGTTGAAGGAGCAGTAGTTGTCGGGGCTGCAGTTGTAGTTGGAGCCGTTACTGTTGGTTCTGACTCAGTTTGAGTGACAGTAATTGAGGAGATAATAATTTTGAGATCGAGCAATTTCTCATTTGTCACTGCATCTGATAAATTTGTGGCCACGTCGTTTGCACTGAGTTGTGTGTCTGAAGCCGAAACGTCAAAAACCATCGCCATCTCTGTGTGTAAGTCTCCATCCCTGTCCATGTGCACACAAACCAATCACACATAGTCATGATGAAAATCTGGTACTCATCCTCGTTTATTTCTATTTGCTACCAGAGAAGAAATTTAAACCAAGTAACTTCTAACAATCCAGGAAATACATGTATGCCGTAACTCCATAAACCAGTAGACAGTCACTTGAAGAATCATTTCAAAATTACCTGGAACTGAACTCCAGCACAGTTAGAGAGAAAAGTGAATAAGGACTATCACGATAGATGAGTTCAATCTGAAAAGAAAATAACAAGTTTAGAAACTGCTGTGCCAAAATAATTTCAAATGCTCGAAAAATGTGCTCAATAGTGTGCAGACCTCTGCCAAGGATGCAGATGAGGTATTGCACGTAATTTTGTCTCACAGTTAAAACTTCATTAACAGTAAGTGTTTGATGACAGAAACACATCAAAAACATCCTACATGTTGCCTTCTTGGTAGTGGTAATTGCGTGAATTCATGCTCTCATTAAAAATGATAGAATAAACTCTAATCTTGGCTGTGTATCATGTACCCATCAAAACAAGGAACCTTTAACTGAAATATTATTTTCACTGTCATTCTTTACAAATGGCAAGTTCGTACTTCATACTCACCGAGGACGTGGTCATTATTGCTCTGGTCTCAAAAGCAGGAGAAGTGTGATTGAGAAGCTCTTGTTCAAAGGAGTAGGTGGAGGTGAAGCCACATAAAAAGAAGAAATGCTGGGGAGTTGACGTTGTAGTTTGGGCCTGAGTCGTGGTGGAGGTTGCAGTAGTTGTGGGAGGTGCAGTTGTAGTGGCAACATGAGTTGTAGTTGGAGCTTTAGTCGTAGTTAGAGAAGTAGTTGAAGTAGGTGCTGCAGTTGTTGTAGGGGCTGCAGTTGTAGTAGGAGCAGAGGATGTAGTTTGCGCTGCAGTTGGTTGGGGAGCTGCAGTTGTAGTTGGGGCGGTCGTTGTGGTTGAAGGAGCAGTAGTTGTCGGGGCTGCAGTTGTAGTTGGAGCCGTTACTGTTGGTTCTGACTCAGTTTGAGTGACAGTAATTGAGGAGATAATAATTTTGAGATCGAGCAATTTCTCATTTGTCACTGCATCTGATAAATTTGTGGCCACGTCGTTTGCACTGAGTTGTGTGTCTGAAGCCGAAACGTCAAAAACCATCGCCATCTCTGTGTGTAAGTCTCCATCCCTGTCCATGTGCACACAAACCAATCACACATAGTTATGATGAAAATCTGGTACTCATCCTCGTTTATTTCTATTTGCTACCAGAGAAGAAATTTAAACCAAGTAACTTCTAACAATCCAGGAAATACATGTATGCTGTAACTCCATAAACCAGTAGACAGTCACTTGAAGAATCATTTCAAAATTACCTGGAACTGAACTCCAGCACAGTTAGAGAGAAAAGTGAATAAGGACTATCACGATAGATGAGTTCAATCTGAAAAGAAAAGAACAAGTTTAGAAACTGCTGTGCCAAAATAATTTCAAATGCTCGAAAAATGTGCTCAATAGTGTGCAGACCTCTGCCAAGGATGCAGATGAGGTATTGCACGTAATTTTGTCTCACAGTTAAAACTTCATTAACAGTAAGTGTTTGATGACAGAAACACATCAAAAACATCCTACATGTTGCCTTCTTGGTAGTGGTAATTGCGTGAATTCATGCTCTCATTAAAAATGATAGAATAAACTCTAATCTTGGCTGTGTATCATGTACACATCAAAACAAGGAACCTTTAACTGAAATATTATTTTCACTGTCATTCTTTACAAATGGCAAGTTCGTACTTCATACTCACCGAGGACGTGGTCATTATTGCTCTGGTCTCAAAAGCAGGAGAAGTGTGATTGAGAAGCTCTTGTTCAAAGGAGTAGGTGGAGGTGAAGCCACATAAAAAGAAGAAATGCTGGGGAGTTGACGTTGTAGTTTGGGCCTGAGTCGTGGTGGAGGTTGCAGTAGTTGTGGGAGGTGCAGTTGTAGTGGCAACATGAGTTGTAGTTGGAGCTTTAGTCGTAGTTAGAGAAGTAGTTGAAGTAGGTGCTGCAGTTGTTGTAGGGGCTGCAGTTGTAGTAGGAGCAGAGGATGTAGTTTGCGCTGCAGTTGGTTGGGGAGCTGCAGTTGTAGTTGGGGTGGTCGTTGTGGTTGAAGGAGCAGTAGTTGTCGGGGCTGCAGTTGTAGTTGGAGCCGTTACTGTTGGTTCTGACTCAGTTTGAGTGACAGTAATTGAGGAGATAATAATTTTGAGATCGAGCAATTTCTCATTTGTCACTGCATCTGATAAATTTGTGGCCACGTCGTTTGCACTGAGTTGTGTGTCTGAAGCCGAAACGTCAAAAACCATCGCCATCTCTGTGTGTAAGTCTCCATCCCTGTCCATGTGCACACAAACCAATCACACATAGTTATGATGAAAATCTGGTACTCATCCTCGTTTATTTCTATTTGCTACCAGAGAAGAAATTTAAACCAAGTAACTTCTAACAATCCAGGAAATACATGTATGCCGTAACTCCATAAACCAGTAGACAGTCACTTGAAGAATCATTTCAAAATTACCTGGAACTGAACTCCAGCACAGTTAGAGAGAAAAGTGAATAAGGACTATCACGATAGATGAGTTCAATCTGAAAAGAAAAGAACAAGTTTAGAAACTGCTGTGCCAAAATAATTTCAAATGCTCGAAAAATGTGCTCAATAGTGTGCAGACCTCTGCCAAGGATGCAGATGAGGTATTGCACGTAATTTTGTCTCACAGTTAAAACTTCATTAACAGTAAGTGTTTGATGACAGAAACACATCAAAAACATCCTACATGTTGCCTTCTTGGTAGTGGTAATTGCGTGAATTCATGCTCTCATTAAAAATGATAGAATAAACTCTAATCTTGGCTGTGTATCATGTACCCATCAAAACAAGGAACCTTTAACTGAAATATTATTTTCACTGTCATTCTTTACAAATGGCAAGTTCGTACTTCATACTCACCGAGGACGTGGTCATTATTGCTCTGGTCTCAAAAGCAGGAGAAGTGTGATTGAGAAGCTCTTGTTCAAAGGAGTAGGTGGAGGTGAAGCCACATAAAAAGAAGAAATGCTGGGGAGTTGACGTTGTAGTTTGGGCCTGAGTCGTGGTGGAGGTTGCAGTAGTTGTGGGAGGTGCAGTTGTAGTGGCAACATGAGTTGTAGTTGGAGCTTTAGTCGTAGTTAGAGAAGTAGTTGAAGTAGGTGCTGCAGTTGTTGTAGGGGCTGCAGTTGTAGTAGGAGCAGAGGATGTAGTTTGCGCTGCAGTTGGTTGGGGAGCTGCAGTTGTAGTTGGGGCGGTCGTTGTGGTTGAAGGAGCAGTAGTTGTCGGGGCTGCAGTTGTAGTTGGAGCCGTTACTGTTGGTTCTGACTCAGTTTGAGTGACAGTAATTGAGGAGATAATAATTTTGAGATCGAGCAATTTCTCATTTGTCACTGCATCTGATAAATTTGTGGCCACGTCGTTTGCACTGAGTTGTGTGTCTGAAGCCGAAACGTCAAAAACCATCGCCATCTCTGTGTGTAAGTCTCCATCCCTGTCCATGTGCACACAAACCAATCACACATAGTTATGATGAAAATCTGGTACTCATCCTCGTTTATTTCTATTTGCTACCAGAGAAGAAATTTAAACCAAGTAACTTCTAACAATCCAGGAAATACATGTATGCTGTAACTCCATAAACCAGTAGACAGTCACTTGAAGAATCATTTCAAAATTACCTGGAACTGAACTCCAGCACAGTTAGAGAGAAAAGTGAATAAGGACTATCACGATAGATGAGTTCAATCTGAAAAGAAAAGAACAAGTTTAGAAACTGCTGTGCCAAAATAATTTCAAATGCTCGAAAAATGTGCTCAATAGTGTGCAGACCTCTGCCAAGGATGCAGATGAGGTATTGCACGTAATTTTGTCTCACAGTTAAAACTTCATTAACAGTAAGTGTTTGATGACAGAAACACATCAAAAACATCCTACATGTTGCCTTCTTGGTAGTGGTAATTGCGTGAATTCATGCTCTCATTAAAAATGATAGAATAAACTCTAATCTTGGCTGTGTATCATGTACACATCAAAACAAGGAACCTTTAACTGAAATATTATTTTCACTGTCATTCTTTACAAATGGCAAGTTCGTACTTCATACTCACCGAGGACGTGGTCATTATTGCTCTGGTCTCAAAAGCAGGAGAAGTGTGATTGAGAAGCTCTTGTTCAAAGGAGTAGGTGGAGGTGAAGCCACATAAAAAGAAGAAATGCTGGGGAGTTGACGTTGTAGTTTGGGCCTGAGTCGTGGTGGAGGTTGCAGTAGTTGTGGGAGGTGCAGTTGTAGTGGCAACATGAGTTGTAGTTGGAGCTTTAGTCGTAGTTAGAGAAGTAGTTGAAGTAGGTGCTGCAGTTGTTGTAGGGGCTGCAGTTGTAGTAGGAGCAGAGGATGTAGTTTGCGCTGCAGTTGGTTGGGGAGCTGCAGTTGTAGTTGGGGTGGTCGTTGTGGTTGAAGGAGCAGTAGTTGTCGGGGCTGCAGTTGTAGTTGGAGCCGTTACTGTTGGTTCTGACTCAGTTTGAGTGACAGTAATTGAGGAGATAATAATTTTGAGATCGAGCAATTTCTCATTTGTCACTGCATCTGATAAATTTGTGGCCACGTCGTTTGCACTGAGTTGTGTGTCTGAAGCCGAAACGTCAAAAACCATCGCCATCTCTGTGTGTAAGTCTCCATCCCTGTCCATGTGCACACAAACCAATCACACATAGTTATGATGAAAATCTGGTACTCATCCTCGTTTATTTCTATTTGCTACCAGAGAAGAAATTTAAACCAAGTAACTTCTAACAATCCAGGAAATACATGTATGCTGTAACTCCATAAACCAGTAGACAGTCACTTGAAGAATCATTTCAAAATTACCTGGAACTGAACTCCAGCACAGTTAGAGAGAAAAGTGAATAAGGACTATCACGATAGATGAGTTCAATCTGAAAAGAAAAGAACAAGTTTAGAAACTGCTGTGCCAAAATAATTTCAAATGCTCGAAAAATGTGCTCAATAGTGTGCAGACCTCTGCCAAGGATGCAGATGAGGTATTGCACTTAATTTTGTCTCACAGTTAAAACTTCATTAACAGTAAGTGTTTGATGACAGAAACACATCAAAAACATCCTACATGTTGCCTTCTTGGTAGTGGTAATTGCGTGAATTCATGCTCTCATTAAAAATGATAGAATAAACTCTAATCTTGGCTGTGTATCATGTACCCATCAAAACAAGGAACCTTTAACTGAAATATTATTTTCTCTGTCATTCTTTACAAATGGCAAGTTCGTACTTCATACTCACCGAGGACGTGGTCATTATTGCTCTGGTCTCAAAAGCAGGAGAAGTGTGATTGAGAAGCTCTTGTTCAAAGGAGTAGGTGGAGGTGAAGCCACATAAAAAGAAGAAATGCTGGGGAGTTGACGTTGTAGTTTGGGCCTGAGTCGTGGTGGAGGTTGCAGTAGTTGTGGGAGGTGCAGTTGTAGTGGCAACATGAGTTGTAGTTGGAGCTTTAGTCGTAGTTAGAGAAGTAGTTGAAGTAGGTGCTGCAGTTGTTGTAGGGGCTGCAGTTGTAGTAGGAGCAGAGGATGTAGTTTGCGCTGCAGTTGGTTGGGGAGCTGCAGTTGTAGTTGGGGCGGTCGTTGTGGTTGAAGGAGCAGTAGTTGTCGGGGCTGCAGTTGTAGTTGGAGCCGTTACTGTTGGTTCTGACTCAGTTTGAGTGACAGTAATTGAGGAGATAATAATTTTGAGATCGAGCAATTTCTCATTTGTCACTGCATCTGATAAATTTGTGGCCACGTCGTTTGCACTGAGTTGTGTGTCTGAAGCCGAAACGTCAAAAACCATCGCCATCTCTGTGTGTAAGTCTCCATCCCTGTCCATGTGCACACAAACCAATCACACATAGTTATGATGAAAATCTGGTACTCATCCTCGTTTATTTCTATTTGCTACCAGAGAAGAAATTTAAACCAAGTAACTTCTAACAATCCAGGAAATACATGTATGCTGTAACTCCATAAACCAGTAGACAGTCACTTGAAGAATCATTTCAAAATTACCTGGAACTGAACTCCAGCACAGTTAGAGAGAAAAGTGAATAAGGACTATCACGATAGATGAGTTCAATCTGAAAAGAAAAGAACAAGTTTAGAAACTGCTGTGCCAAAATAATTTCAAATGCTCGAAAAATGTGCTCAATAGTGTGCAGACCTCTGCCAAGGATGCAGATGAGGTATTGCACGTAATTTTGTCTCACAGTTAAAACTTCATTAACAGTAAGTGTTTGATGACAGAAACACATCAAAAACATCCTACATGTTGCCTTCTTGGTAGTGGTAATTGCGTGAATTCATGCTCTCATTAAAAATGATAGAATAAACTCTAATCTTGGCTGTGTATCATGTACACATCAAAACAAGGAACCTTTAACTGAAATATTATTTTCACTGTCATTCTTTACAAATGGCAAGTTCGTACTTCATACTCACCGAGGACGTGGTCATTATTGCTCTGGTCTCAAAAGCAGGAGAAGTGTGATTGAGAAGCTCTTGTTCAAAGGAGTAGGTGGAGGTGAAGCCACATAAAAAGAAGAAATGCTGGGGAGTTGACGTTGTAGTTTGGGCCTGAGTCGTGGTGGAGGTTGCAGTAGTTGTGGGAGGTGCAGTTGTAGTGGCAACATGAGTTGTAGTTGGAGCTTTAGTCGTAGTTAGAGAAGTAGTTGAAGTAGGTGCTGCAGTTGTTGTAGGGGCTGCAGTTGTAGTAGGAGCAGAGGATGTAGTTTGCGCTGCAGTTGGTTGGGGAGCTGCAGTTGTAGTTGGGGTGGTCGTTGTGGTTGAAGGAGCAGTAGTTGTCGGGGCTGCAGTTGTAGTTGGAGCCGTTACTGTTGGTTCTGACTCAGTTTGAGTGACAGTAATTGAGGAGATAATAATTTTGAGATCGAGCAATTTCTCATTTGTCACTGCATCTGATAAATTTGTGGCCACGTCGTTTGCACTGAGTTGTGTGTCTGAAGCCGAAACGTCAAAAACCATCGCCATCTCTGTGTGTAAGTCTCCATCCCTGTCCATGTGCACACAAACCAATCACACATAGTTATGATGAAAATCTGGTACTCATCCTCGTTTATTTCTATTTGCTACCAGAGAAGAAATTTAAACCAAGTAACTTCTAACAATCCAGGAAATACATGTATGCTGTAACTCCATAAACCAGTAGACAGTCACTTGAAGAATCATTTCAAAATTACCTGGAACTGAACTCCAGCACAGTTAGAGAGAAAAGTGAATAAGGACTATCACGATAGATGAGTTCAATCTGAAAAGAAAAGAACAAGTTTAGAAACTGCTGTGCCAAAATAATTTCAAATGCTCGAAAAATGTGCTCAATAGTGTGCAGACCTCTGCCAAGGATGCAGATGAGGTATTGCACTTAATTTTGTCTCACAGTTAAAACTTCATTAACAGTAAGTGTTTGATGACAGAAACACATCAAAAACATCCTACATGTTGCCTTCTTGGTAGTGGTAATTGCGTGAATTCATGCTCTCATTAAAAATGATAGAATAAACTCTAATCTTGGCTGTGTATCATGTACCCATCAAAACAAGGAACCTTTAACTGAAATATTATTTTCTCTGTCATTCTTTACAAATGGCAAGTTCGTACTTCATACTCACCGAGGACGTGGTCATTATTGCTCTGGTCTCAAAAGCAGGAGAAGTGTGATTGAGAAGCTCTTGTTCAAAGGAGTAGGTGGAGGTGAAGCCACATAAAAAGAAGAAATGCTGGGGAGTTGACGTTGTAGTTTGGGCCTGAGTCGTGGTGGAGGTTGCAGTAGTTGTGGGAGGTGCAGTTGTAGTGGCAACATGAGTTGTAGTTGGAGCTTTAGTCGTAGTTAGAGAAGTAGTTGAAGTAGGTGCTGCAGTTGTTGTAGGGGCTGCAGTTGTAGTAGGAGCAGAGGATGTAGTTTGCGCTGCAGTTGGTTGGGGAGCTGCAGTTGTAGTTGGGGTGGTCGTTGTGGTTGAAGGAGCAGTAGTTGTCGGGGCTGCAGTTGTAGTTGGAGCCGCTACTGTTGGTTCTGACTCAGTTTGAGTGACAGTAATTGAGGAGATAATAATTTTGAGATCGAGCAATTTCTCATTTGTCACTGCATCTGATAAATTTGTGGCCACGTCGTTTGCACTGAGTTGTGTGTCTGAAGCCGAAACGTCAAAAACCATCGCCATCTCTGTGTGTAAGTCTCCATCCCTGTCCATGTGCACACAAACCAATCACACATAGTTATGATGAAAATCTGGTACTCATCCTCGTTTATTTCTATTTGCTACCAGAGAAGAAATTTAAACCAAGTAACTTCTAACAATCCAGGAAATACATGTTTGCCGTAACTCCATAAACCAGTAGACAGTCACTTGAAGAATCATTTCAAAATTACCTGGAACTGAACTCCAGCACAGTTAGAGAGAAAAGTGAATAAGGACTATCACGATAGATGAGTTCAATCTGAAAAGAAAAGAACAAGTTTAGAAACTGCTGTGCCAAAATAATTTCAAATGCTCGAAAAATGTGCTCAATAGTGTGCAGACCTCTGCTAAGGATGCAGATGAGGTATTGCACGTAATTTTGTCTCACAGTTAAAACTTCATTAACAGTAAGTGTTTGATGACAGAAACACATCAAAAACATCCTACATGTTGCCTTCTTGGTAGTGGTAATTGTGTGAATTCATGCTCTCATTAAAAATGATAGAATAAACTCTAATCTTGGCTGTGTATCATGTACACATCAAAACAAGGAACCTTTAACTGAAATATTATTTTCACTGTCATTCTTTACAAATGGCAAGTTCGTACTTCATACTCACCGAGGACGTGGTCATTATTGCTCTGGTCTCAAAAGCAGGAGAAGTGTGATTGAGAAGCTCTTGTTCAAAGGAGTAGGTGGAGGTGAAGCCACATAAAAAGAAGAAATGCTGGGGAGTTGACGTTATAGTTTGGGCCTGAGTCGTGGTGGAGGTTGCAGTAGTTGTGGGAGGTGCAGTTGTAGTGGCAACATGAGTTGTAGTTGGAGCTTTAGTCGTAGTTAGAGAAGTAGTTGAAGTAGGTGCTGCAGTTGTTGTAGGGGCTGCAGTTGTAGTAGGAGCAGAGGATGTAGTTTGCGCTGCAGTTGGTTGGGGAGCTGCAGTTGTAGTTGGGGTGGTCGTTGTGGTTGAAGGAGCAGTAGTTGTCGGGGCTGCAGTTGTAGTTGGAGCCGTTACTGTTGGTTCTGACTCAGTTTGAGTGACAGTAATTGAGGAGATAATAATTTTGAGATCGAGCAATTTCTCATTTGTCACTGCATCTGATAAATTTGTGGCCACGTCGTTTGCACTGAGTTGTGTGTCTGAAGCCGAAACGTCAAAAACCATCGCCATCTCTGTGTGTAAGTCTCCATCCCTGTCCATGTGCACACAAACCAATCACACATAGTTATGATGAAAATCTGGTACTCATCCTCGTTTATTTCTATTTGCTACCAGAGAAGAAATTTAAACCAAGTAACTTCTAACAATCCAGGAAATACATGTATGCTGTAACTCCATAAACCAGTAGACAGTCACTTGAAGAATCATTTCAAAATTACCTGGAACTGAACTCCAGCACAGTTAGAGAGAAAAGTGAATAAGGACTATCACGATAGATGAGTTCAATCTGAAAAGAAAAGAACAAGTTTAGAAACTGCTGTGCCAAAATAATTTCAAATGCTCGAAAAATGTGCTCAATAGTGTGCAGACCTCTGCCAAGGATGCAGATGAGGTATTGCACGTAATTTTGTCTCACAGTTAAAACTTCATTAACAGTAAGTGTTTGATGACAGAAACACATCAAAAACATCCTACATGTTGCCTTCTTGGTAGTGGTAATTGCGTGAATTCATGCTCTCATTAAAAATGATAGAATAAACTCTAATCTTGGCTGTGTATCATGTACACATCAAAACAAGGAACCTTTAACTGAAATATTATTTTCACTGTCATTCTTTACAAATGGCAAGTTCGTACTTCATACTCACCGAGGACGTGGTCATTATTGCTCTGGTCTCAAAAGCAGGA
Source organism: Gymnothorax reevesii (assembly GCA_029721435.1). NCBI lineage: Eukaryota > Metazoa > Chordata > Actinopteri > Anguilliformes > Muraenidae > Gymnothorax > Gymnothorax reevesii. The sequence goes on along the minus strand of CM056574.1, from coordinate 20,136,511 downwards.
GAAGTGTGATTGAGAAGCTCTTGTTCAAAGGAGTAGGTGGAGGTGAAGCCACATAAAAAGAAGAAATGCTGGGGAGTTGACGTTGTAGTTTGGGCCTGAGTCGTGGTGGAGGCTGCAGTAGTTGTGGGAGGTGCAGTTGTAGTGGCAACATGAGTTGTAGTTGGAGCTTTAGTCGTAGTTAGAGAAGTAGTTGAAGTAGGTGCTGCAGTTGTTGTAGGGGCTGCAGTTGTAGTAGGAGCAGAGGATGTAGTTTGCGCTGCAGTTGGTTGGGGAGCTGCAGTTGTAGTTGGGGTGGTCGTTGTGGTTGAAGGAGCAGTAGTTGTCGGGGCTGCAGTTGTAGTTGGAGCCGTTACTGTTGGTTCTGACTCAGTTTGAGTGACAGTAATTGAGGAGATAATAATTTTGAGATCGAGCAATTTCGCATTTGTCACTGCATCTGATAAATTTGTGGCCACGTCGTTTGCACTGAGTTGTGTGTCTGAAGCCGAAACGTCAAAAACCATCGCCATCTCTGTGTGTAAGTCTCCATCCCTGTCCATGTGCACACAAACCAATCACACATAGTTATGATGAATATCTGGTACTCATCCTCGTTTATTTCTATTTGCTACCAGAGAAGAAATTTAAACCAAGTAACTTCTAACAATCTAGGAAATACATGTATGCAGTAACTCCATAAACCAGTAGACAGTCACTTGAAGAATCATTTCAAAATTACCTAGAACTGAACTCCAGCACAGTTAGAGAGAAAAGTGGATAAGGGCTATCACGATAGATGAGTTCAATCTGAAAAGAAAAGAACAAGTTTAGAAACTGCTGTGCCAAAATAATTTCAAATGCTCGAAAAATGTGCTCAATAGTGTGCAGACCTCTGCCAAGGATGCAGATGAGGTATTGCACGTAATTTTGTCTCACAGTTAAAACTTCATTAACAGTAAGTGTTTGATGACAGAAACACATCAAAAACATCCTACATGTTGCCTTCTTGGTAGTGGTAATTGCGTGAATTCATGCTCTCATTAAAAATGATAGAATAAACTCTTATCTTGGCTGTGTATCATGTACCCATCAAAACAAGGAACCTTTAACTGAAATATTATTTTCACTGTCATTCTTTACAAATGGCAAGTTCGTACTTCATACTCACCGAGGACGTGGTCATTATTGCTCTGGTCTCAAAAGCAGGAGAAGTGTGATTGAGAAGCTCTTGTTCAAAGGAGTCGGTGGAGGTGAAGCCACATTTAAAGAAGAAATGCTGGGGAGTTGACGTTGTAGTTCGGGCCTGAGTCGTGGTGGAGGTTGCAGTAGTTGTGGGAGGTGCAGTTGTAGTGGCAACATGAGTTGTAGTTGGAGCTTTAGTCGTAGTTAGAGAAGTAGTTGAAGTAGGTGCTGCAGTTGTTGTAGGGGCTGCAGTTGTAGTAGGAGCAGAGGATGTAGTTTGCGCTGCAGTTGGTTGGGGAGCTGCAGTTGTAGTTGGGGTGGTAGTTGTGGTTGAAGGAGCAGTAGTTGTAGGAGTTGCAGTTGTAGTGGGAACATGAGTTGTAGTTGGGGCTTTAGTTGTAGCTAGGGAAGCAGTTGTAGTAGCTGCTGCAGTTGTAGGAGCTGCAGTTGTGATGGGAGTCGGAGTTTTTGTCTGTGCTGCTGTTGTAGTTGGGGTTTCGGAAGTAGTTCGGGTAATAGTTGTGAGAGCAGCAGTTGTTGTAAGGGCTGCAGTTGTAGTGGGAGCAGAGGTTGTAGTTGGAGCTGCAGTTGTGGATTCGGCAGCAGTAGTTGTCGGGGCTGCAGTTGTAGTTGGAGCCGTTACTGTTGGTTCTGACTCAGTTTGAGTGACAGTAATTGAGGAGATAATAATTTTGAGATCGAGCAATTTCTCATTTGTCACTGCATCTGATAAATTTGTGGCCACGTCGTTTGCACTGAGTTGTGTGTCTGAAGCCGAAACGTCAAAAACCATCACCATTTCTGTGTGTAAGTCTCCATCCCTGTCCATGTGCACACAAACCAATCACACATAGTTATGATGAAAATCTGGTACTCATCCTCGTTTATTTCTATTTGCTACCAGAGAAGAAATTTAAACCAAGTAACTTCTAACAATCCAGGAAATACATGTATGCCGTAACTCCATAAACCAGTAGACAGTCACTTGAAGAATCATTTCAAAATTACCTGGAACTGAACTCCAGCACAGTTAGAGAGAAAAGTGAATAAGGACTATCACGATAGATGAGTTCAATCTGAAAAGAAAAGAACAAGTTTAGAAACTGCTGTGCCAAAATAATTTCAAATGCTCGAAAAATGTGCTCAATAGTGTGCAGACCTCTGCCAAGGATGCAGATGAGGTATTGCACGTAATTTTGTCTCACAGTTAAAACTTCATTAACAGTAAGTGTTTGATGACAGAAACACATCAAAAACATCCTACATGTTGCCTTCTTGGTAGTGGTAATTGCGTGAATTCATGCTCTCATTAAAAATGAAAGAATAAACTCTAATCTTGGCTGTGTATCATGTACCCATCAAAACAAGGAACCTTTAACTGAAATATTATTTTCACTGTCATTCTTTACAAATGGCAAGTTCGTACTTCATACTCACCGAGGACGTGGTCATTATTGCTTTGGTCTCAAAAGCAGGAGAAGTGTGATTGAGAAGCTCTTGTTCAAAGGAGTAGGTGGAGGTGAAGCCACATAAAAAGAAGAAATGCTGGGGAGTTGACGTTGTAGTTTGGGCCTGAGTCGTGGTGGAGGTTGCAGTAGTTGTGGGAGGTGCAGTTGTAGTGGCAACATGAGTTGTAGTTGGAGCTTTAGTCGTAGTTAGAGAAGTAGTTGAAGTAGGTGCTGCAGTTGTTGTAGGGGCTGCAGTTGTAGTAGGAGCAGAGGATGTAGTTTGCGCTGCAGTTGGTTGGGGAGCTGCAGTTGTAGTTGAGGTGGTCGTTGTGGTTGAAGCAGTAGTTGTCGGGGCTGCAGTTGTAGTTGGAGCCGTTACTGTTGGTTCTGACTCAGTTTGAGTGACAGTAATTGAGGAGATAATAATTTTGAGATCGAGCAATTTCTCATTTGTCACTGCATCTGATAAATTTGTGGCCACGTCGTTTGCACTGAGTTGTGTGTCTGAAGCCGAAACGTCAAAAACCATCGCCATCTTTGTGTGTAAGATTCCATCCCTGTCCATGTGCACACAAACCAATCACACATAGTTATGATGAAAATCTGGTACTCATCCTCGTTTATTTCTATTTGCTACCAGAGAAAAAATTTAAACCAAGAAACTTCAAACAATCCAGGAAATACATGTATGCTGTAACTCCATAAACCAGTAGACAGTCACTTGAAGAATCATTTCAAAATTACCTGGAACTGAACTCCAGCACAGTTAGAGAGAAAAGTGGATAAGGACTATCACGATAGATGAGTTCAATCTGAAAAGAAAAGAACAAGTTTAGAAACTGCTGTGCCAAAATAATTTCAAATGCTCGAAAAATGTTCTCAATAGTGTGCAGACCTCTGCCAAGGATGCAGATGAAGTATTGCACGTAATTTTGTCTCACAGTTAAAACTTCATTAACAGTAAGTGTTTGATGACAGAAACACATCAAAAACATCCTACATGTTGCCTTCTTGGTAGTGGTAATTGCGTGAATTCATGCTCTCATTAAAAATGATAGAATAAACTCTAATCTTGGCTGTGTATCATGTACCCATCAAAACAAGGAACCTTTAACTGAAATATTATTTTCACTGTCATTCTTTACAAATGGCAAGTTCGTACTTCATACTCACCGAGGACGTGGTCATTATTGCTCTGGTCTCAAAAGCAGGAGAAGTGTGATTGAGAAGCTCTTGTTCAAAGGAGTAGGTGGAGGTGAAGCCACATAAAAAGAAGAAATGCTGGGGAGTTGACGTTGTAGTTTGGGCCTGTGTCGTGGTGGAGGTTGCAGTAGTTGTGGGAGGTGCAGTTGTAGTGGCAACATGAGTTGTACTTGGAGCTTTAGTCGTAGTTAGAGAAGTAGTTGAAGTAGGTGCTGCAATTGTTGTAGGGGCTGCAGTTGTAGTAGGAGCAGAGGATGTAGTTTGCGCTGCAGTTGGTTGGGGAGCTGCAGTTGTAGTTGGGGTGGTCGTTGTGGTTGAAGGAGCAGTAGTTGTAGGAGTTGCAGTTGTAGTGGGAACATGAGTTGTAGTTCGGGCTTTAGTTGTAGCTAGGGAAGCAGTTGTAGTAGCTGCTGCAGTTGTAGGAGCTGCAGTTGTGATGGGAGTAGGAGTTTTTGTCTGTGCTGCTGTTGTAGTTGGGGTTTCGGAAGTAGTTCGGGTAGTTGTTGTGAGAGCAGCAGTTGTTGTAAGGGCTGCAGTTGTACTGGGAGCAGAGGTTGTAGTTGGAGCTGCAGTTGTGGTTCCGGCAGCAGTAGTTGTCGGGGCTGCAGTTGTAGTTGGAGCCGTTACTGTTGGTTCTGACTCAGTTTGAGTGACAGTAATTGAGGAGATAATAATTTTGAGATCGAGCAATTTCTCATTTGTCACTGCATCTGATAAATTTGTGGCCACGTCGTTTGCACTGAGTTGTGTGTCTGAAGCCGAAACGTCAAAAACCATCGCCATCTCTGTGTGTAAGTCTCCATCCCTGTCCATGTGCACACAAACCAATCACACATAGTTATGATGAAAATCTGGTACTCATCCTCGTTTATTTCTATTTGCTACCAGAGAAGAAATTTAAACCAAGTAACTTCTAACAATCCAGGAAATACATGTATGCTGTAACTCCATAAACCAGTAGACAGTCACTTGAAGAATCATTTCAAAATTACCTGGAACTGAACTCCAGCACAGTTAGAGAGAAAAGTGAATAAGGACTATCACGATAGATGAGTTCAATCTGAAAAGAAAAGAACAAGTTTAGAAACTGCTGTGCCAAAATAATTTCAAATGCTCGAAAAATGTTCTCAATAGTGTGCAGACCTCTGCCAAGGATGCAGATGAGGTATTGCACGTAATTTTGTCTCACAGTTAAAACTTCATTAACAGTAAGTGTTTGATGACAGAAACACATCAAAAACATCCTACATGTTGCCTTCTTGGTAGTGGTAATTGCCTGAATTCATGCTCTCATTAAAAATGATAGAATAAACTCTAATCTTGGCTGTGTATCATGTACCCATCAAAACAAGGAACCTTTAACTGAAATATTATTTTCACTGTCATTCTTTACAAATGGCAAGTTCGTACTTCATACTCACCGAGGACGTGGTCATTATTGCTCTGGTCTCAAAAGCAGGAGAAGTGTGATTGAGAAGCTCTTGTTCAAAGGAGTAGGTGGAGGTGAAGCCACATAAAAAGAAGAAATGCTGGGGAGTTGACGTTGTAGTTTGGGCCTGAGTCGTGGTGGAGGTTGCAGTAGTTGTGGGAGGTGCAGTTGTAGTGGCAACATGAGTTGTAGTTGGAGCTTTAGTCGTAGTTAGAGAAGTAGTTGAAGTAGGTGCTGCAGTTGTTGTAGGGGCTGCAGTTGTAGTAGGAGCAGAGGATGTAGTTTGCGCTGCAGTTGGTTGGGGAGCTGCAGTTGTAGTTGGGGTGGTCTTTGTGGTTGAAGGAGCAGTAGTTGTCGGGGCTGCAGTTGTAGTTGGAGCTGTTACTGTTGGTTCTGACTCAGTTTGAGTGACAGTAATTGAGGAGATAATAATTTTGAGATCGAGCAATTTCTCATTTGTCACTGCATCTGATAAATTTGTGGCCACGTCGTTTGCACTGAGTTGTGTGTCTGAAGCCGAAACGTCAAAAACCATCGCCATCTCTGTGTGTAAGTCTCCATCCCTGTCCATGTGCACACAAACCAATCACACATAGTTATGATGAAAATCTGGTACTCATCCTCGTTTATTTCTATTTGCTACCAGAGAAGAAATTTAAACCAAGTAACTTCTAACAATCCAGGAAATACATGTATGCTGTAACTCCATAAACCAGTAGACAGTCACTTGAAGAATCATTTCAAAATTACCTGGAACTGAACTCCAGCACAGTTAGAGAGAAAAGTGGATAAGGACTATCACGATAGATGAGTTCAATCTGAAAAGAAAAGAACAAGTTTAGAAACTGCTGTGCCAAAATAATTTCAAATGCTCGAAAAATGTGCTCAATAGTGTGCAGACCTCTGCCAAGGATGCAGAGGAGGTATTGCACATCATTTTGTCTCACAGTTAAAACTTCATTAACAGTAAGTGTTTGATGACAGAAACACATCAAAAACATCCTACATGTTGCCTTCTTGGTAGTGGTAATTGCGTGAATTCATGCTCTCATTAGAAATGATAGAATAAACTCTAATCTTGGCTGTGTATCATGTACCCATCAAAACAAGGAACCTTTAACTGAAATATTATTTTCACTGTCATTCTTCACAAATGGCAAGTTCGTACTTCATACTCACCGAGGACGTGGTCATTATTGCTCTGGTCACAAAAGCAGGAGAAGTGTGATTGAGAAGCTCTTGTTCAAAGGAGTAGGTGGAGGTGAAGCCACATAAAAAGAAGAAATGCTGGGGAGTTGACGTTGTAGTTTGGGCCTGAGTCGTGGTGGAGGTTGCAGTAGTTGTGGGAGGTGCAGTTGTAGTAGCAAAATGAGTTGTAGTTGGAGCTTTAGTCGTAGTTAGAAAAGTAGTTGAAGTAGGTGCTGCAGTTGTTGCAGGGGCTGCAGTTGTAGTAGGAGCAGAGGATGTAGTTTGCGCTGCAGTTGGTTGGGGAGCTGCAGTTGTAGTTGGGGTGGTCGTTGTGGTTGAAGGAGCAGTAGTTGTAGGAGTTGCAGTTGTAGTGGGAACATGAGTTGTAGTTGGGGCTTTCGTTGTATGTTGGGAAGCAGTTGTAGTAGGTGCTGCAGTTGTATGGGCTGCAGTTGTGGTGGGAGTAGGAGTTGTAGTCTTTGCTGCTGTTGTAGTTTGGGTTTTGGTAGTAGTTCGGATCGTAGTTGTGAGAGCAGCAGTTGTTGTAAGGGCTGCAGTTGTAGTGGGAGCAGAGGTTGTAGTAGGAGCTGCAGTTGTGGTTTCGGCAGCAGTAGTTGTCGGGGCTGCAGTTGTAGTTGGAGCCGTTACTGTTGGTTCTGACTCAGTTTGAGTGACAGTAATTGAGGAGATAATAATTTTGAGATCGAGCAATTTCTCATTTGTCACTGCATCTGATAAATTTGTGGCCACGTCGTTTGCACTGAGTTGTGTGTCTGAAGCCGAAACGTCAAAAACCATCGCCATCTCTGTGTGTAAGTCTCCATCCCTGTCCATGTGCACACAAACCAATCACACATAGTTATGATGAAAATCTGGTACTCATCCTCATTTATTTCTATTTGCTATCAGAGTAGAAATTTAAACCAAGTAACTTCTAACAATCCAGGAAATACATGTATGCTGTAACTCCATAAACCAGTAGACAGTCACTTGAAGAATCATTTCAAAATTACCTGGAACTGAACTCCAGCACAGTTAGAGAGAAAAGTGGATAAGAACTATCACGATAGATGAGTTCAATCTGAAAAGAAAAGATCAAGTTTAGAAACTGCTGTGCCAAAATAATTTCAAATGCTCGAAAAATGTGCTCAATAGTGTGCAGACCTCTGCCAAGGATGCAGATGAGGTATTGCACGTAATTTTGTCTCACAGTTAAAACTTCATTAACAGTAAGTGTTTGATGACAGAAACACATCAAAAACATCCTACATGTTGCCTTCTTGGTAGTGGTAATTGCCTGAATTCATGCTCTCATTAAAAATGATAGAATAAACTCTAATCTTGGCTGTGTATCATGTACCCATCAAAACAAGGAACCTTTAACTGAAATATTATTTTCACTGTCATTCTTTACAAATGGCAAGTTCGTACTTCATACTCACCGAGGACGTGGTCATTATTGCTCTGGTCTCAAAAGCAGGAGAAGTGTGATTGAGAAGCTCTTGTTCAAAGGAGTAGGTGGAGGTGAAGCCACATAAAAAGAAGAAATGCTGGGGAGTTGACGTTGTAGTTTGGGCCTGAGTCGTGGTGGAGGTTGCAGTAGTTGTGGGAGGTGCAGTTGTAGTGGCAACATGAGTTGTAGTTGGAGCTTTAGTCGTAGATAGAGAAGTAGTTGAAGTAGGTGCTGCAGTTGTTGTAGGGGCTGCAGTTGTAGTAGGAGCAGAGGATGTAGTTTGCGCTGCAGTTGGTTGGGGAGCTGCAGTTGTAGTTGGGGTGGTCTTTGTGGTTGAAGGAGCAGTAGTTGTCGGGGCTGCAGTTGTAGTTGGAGCTGTTACTGTTGGTTCTGACTCAGTTTGAGTGACAGTAATTGAGGAGATAATAATTTTGAGATCGAGCAATTTCTCATTTGTCACTGCATCTGATAAATTTGTGGCCACGTCGTTTGCACTGAGTTGTGTGTCTGAAGCCGAAACGTCAAAAACCATCGCCATCTCTGTGTGTAAGTCTCCATCCCTGTCCATGTGCACACAAACCAATCACACATAGTTATGATGAAAATCTGGTACTCATCCTCATTTATTTCTATTTGCTACCAGAGAAGAAATTTAAACCAAGTAACTTCTAACAATCCAGGAAATACATGTATGCTGTAACTCCATAAACCAGTAGACAGTCACTTGAAGAATCATTTCAAAATTACCTGGAACTGAACTCCAGCACAGTTAGAGAGAAAAGTGAATAAGGACTATCACGATAGATGAGTTCAATCTGAAAAGAAAAGAACAAGTTTAGAAACTGCTGTGCCAAAATAATTTCAAATGCTCGAAAAATGTGCTCAATAGTGTGCAGACCTCTGCCATGGATGCAGATGAGATATTGCATGTAATTTTGTCTCTCAGATAAAACTTCATTAACAGTAAGTGTTTGATGACAGAAACACATCAAAAACATCCTACATGTTGCCTTCTTGGTAGTGGTAATTGCGTGAATTCATGCTCTCATTAAAAATGATAGAATAAACTCTAATCTTGGATGTGTATCATGTACCCATCAAAACAAGGAACCTTTAACTGAAATATTTTTTTCTCTGTCATTCTTTACAAATGGCAAGTTCGTACTTCATACTCACCGAGGACGTGGTCATTATTGCTCTGGTCTCAAAAGCAGGAGAAGTGTGATTGAGAAGCTCTTGTTCAAAGGAGTAGGTGGAGGTGAAGCCACATAAAAAGAAGAAATGCTGGGGAGTTGACGTTGTAGTTTGGGCCTGAGTCGTGGTGGAGGTTGCAGTAGTTGTGGGAGGTGCAGTTGTAGTGGCAACATGAGTTGTAGTTGGAGCTTTAGTCGTAGTTAAAGAAGTAGTTGAAGTAGGTGCTGCAGTTGTTGTAGGGGCTGCAGTTGTAGTAGGAGCAGAGGATGTAGTTTGCGCTGCAGTTGGTTGGGGAGCTGCAGTTGTAGTTGGGGTGGTCGTTGTGGTTGAAGTAGCAGTAGTTGTAGGAGTTGCAGTTGTAGTGGGAACATGAGTTGTAGTTGGGGCTTTAGTTGTAGCTAGGGAAGCAGTTGTAGTAGGTGCTGCAGTTGTATGGGCTGCAGTTGTGGTGGGAGTAGGAGTTGTAGTCTTTGCTGCTGTTGTAGTTTGGGTTTTGGTAGTAGTTCGGATCGTAGTTGTGAGAGCAGCAGTTGTTGTAAGGGCTGCAGTTGTAGTGGGAGCAGAGGTTGTAGTTGGAGCTGCAGTTGTGGTTTCGGCAGCAGTAGTTGTCGAGGCTGCAGTTGTAGTTGGAGCCGTTACTGTTGGTTCTGACTCAGTTTGAGTGACAGTAATTGAGGAGATAATAATTTTGAGATCGAGCAATTTCTCATTTGTCACTGCATCTGATAAATTTGTGGCCACGTCGTTTGCACTGAGTTGTGTGTCTGAAGCCGAAACGTCAAAAACCATCGCCATCTCTGTGTGTAAGTCTCCATCCCTGTCCATGTGCACACAAACCAATCACACATAGTTATGATGAAAATCTGGTACTCATCCTCATTTATTTCTATTTGCTATCAGAGTAGAAATTTAAACCAAGTAACTTCTAACAATCCAGGAAATACATGTATGCTGTAACTCCATAAACCAGTAGACAGTCACTTGAAGAATCATTTCAAAATTACCTGGAACTGAACTCCAGCACAGTTAGAGAGAAAAGTGGATAAGAACTATCACGATAGATGAGTTCAATCTGAAAAGAAAAGATCAAGTTTAGAAACTGCTGTGCCAAAATAATTTCAAATGCTCGAAAAATGTGCTCAATAGTGTGCAGACCTCTGCCAAGGATGCAGATGAGGTATTGCACGTAATTTTGTCTCACAGTTAAAACTTCATTAACAGTAAGTGTTTGATGACAGAAACACATCAAAAACATCCTACATGTTGCCTTCTTGGTAGTGGTAATTGCCTGAATTCATGCTCTCATTAAAAATGATAGAATAAACTCTAATCTTGGCTGTGTATCATGTACCCATCAAAACAAGGAACCTTTAACTGAAATATTATTTTCACTGTCATTCTTTACAAATGGCAAGTTCGTACTTCATACTCACCGAGGACGTGGTCATTATTGCTCTGGTCTCAAAAGCAGGAGAAGTGTGATTGAGAAGCTCTTGTTCAAAGGAGTAGGTGGAGGTGAAGCCACATAAAAAGAAGAAATGCTGGGGAGTTGACGTTGTAGTTTGGGCCTGAGTCGTGGTGGAGGTTGCAGTAGTTGTGGGAGGTGCAGTTGTAGTGGCAACATGAGTTGTAGTTGGAGCTTTAGTCGTAGATAGAGAAGTAGTTGAAGTAGGTGCTGCAGTTGTTGTAGGGGCTGCAGTTGTAGTAGGAGCAGAGGATGTAGTTTGCGCTGCAGTTGGTTGGGGAGCTGCAGTTGTAGTTGGGGTGGTCTTTGTGGTTGAAGGAGCAGTAGTTGTCGGGGCTGCAGTTGTAGTTGGAGCTGTTACTGTTGGTTCTGACTCAGTTTGAGTGACAGTAATTGAGGAGATAATAATTTTGAGATCGAGCAATTTCTCATTTGTCACTGCATCTGATAAATTTGTGGCCACGTCGTTTGCACTGAGTTGTGTGTCTGAAGCCGAAACGTCAAAAACCATCGCCATCTCTGTGTGTAAGTCTCCATCCCTGTCCATGTGCACACAAACCAATCACACATAGTTATGATGAAAATCTGGTACTCATCCTCATTTATTTCTATTTGCTACCAGAGAAGAAATTTAAACCAAGTAACTTCTAACAATCCAGGAAATACATGTATGCTGTAACTCCATAAACCAGTAGACAGTCACTTGAAGAATCATTTCAAAATTACCTGGAACTGAACTCCAGCACAGTTAGAGAGAAAAGTGAATAAGGACTATCACGATAGATGAGTTCAATCTGAAAAGAAAAGAACAAGTTTAGAAACTGCTGTGCCAAAATAATTTCAAATGCTCGAAAAATGTGCTCAATAGTGTGCAGACCTCTGCCATGGATGCAGATGAGATATTGCATGTAATTTTGTCTCTCAGATAAAACTTCATTAACAGTAAGTGTTTGATGACAGAAACACATCAAAAACATCCTACATGTTGCCTTCTTGGTAGTGGTAATTGCGTGAATTCATGCTCTCATTAAAAATGATAGAATAAACTCTAATCTTGGATGTGTATCATGTACCCATCAAAACAAGGAACCTTTAACTGAAATATTTTTTTCTCTGTCATTCTTTACAAATGGCAAGTTCGTACTTCATACTCACCGAGGACGTGGTCATTATTGCTCTGGTCTCAAAAGCAGGAGAAGTGTGATTGAGAAGCTCTTGTTCAAAGGAGTAGGTGGAGGTGAAGCCACATAAAAAGAAGAAATGCTGGGGAGTTGACGTTGTAGTTTGGGCCTGAGTCGTGGTGGAGGTTGCAGTAGTTGTGGGAGGTGCAGTTGTAGTGGCAACATGAGTTGTAGTTGGAGCTTTAGTCGTAGTTAAAGAAGTAGTTGAAGTAGGTGCTGCAGTTGTTGTAGGGGCTGCAGTTGTAGTAGGAGCAGAGGATGTAGTTTGCGCTGCAGTTGGTTGGGGAGCTGCAGTTGTAGTTGGGGTGGTCGTTGTGGTTGAAGTAGCAGTAGTTGTAGGAGTTGCAGTTGTAGTGGGAACATGAGTTGTAGTTGGGGCTTTAGTTGTAGCTAGGGAAGCAGTTGTAGTAGGTGCTGCAGTTGTATGGGCTGCAGTTGTGGTGGGAGTAGGAGTTGTAGTCTTTGGTGCTGTTGTAGTTTGGGTTTTGGTAGTAGTTCGGATCGTAGTTGTGAGAGCAGCAGTTGTTGTAAGGGCTGCAGTTGTAGTGGGAGCAGAGGTTGTAGTTGGAGCTGCAGTTGTGGTTTCGGCAGCAGTAGTTGTCGAGGCTGCAGTTGTAGTTGGAGCCGTTACTGTTGGTTCTGACTCAGTTTGAGTGACAGTAATTGAGGAGATAATAATTTTGAGATCGAGCAATTTCTCATTTGTCACTGCATCTGATAAATTTGTGGCCACGTCGTTTGCACTGAGTTGTGTGTCTGAAGCCGAAACGTCAAAAACCATCGCCATCTCTGTGTGTAAGTCTCCATCCCTGTCCATGTGGACACAAACCAATCACACATAGTTATGATGAAAATCTGGTACTCATCCTCGTTTATTTCTATTTGCTACCAGAGAAGTAATTTAAACCAAGTAACTTCTAACAATCCAGGTAATACATGTATGCTGTAACTCCATAAACCAGTAGACAGTCACTTGAAGAATCATTTCAAAATTACCTGGAACTGAACTCCAGCACAGTTAGAGAGAAAAGTGGATAAGGACTATCACGATAGATGAGTTCAATCTGAAAAGAAAAGAACAAGTTTAGAAACTGCTGTGCCAAAATAATTTCAAATGCTCGAAAAATGTGCTCAATAGTGTGCAGACCTCTGCCAAGGATGCAGAGGAGGTATTGCACGTCATTTTGTCTGACAGTTAAAACTTCATTAACAGTAAGTGTTTGATGACAGAAACACATCAAAAACATCCTACATGTTGCCTTCTTGGTAGTGGTAATTGCGTGAATTCATGCTCTCATTAAAAATGATAGAATAAACTCTAATCTTGGCTGTGTATCATGTACCCATCAAAACAAGGAACCTTTAACTGAAATATTTTTTTCTCTGTCATTCTTTACAAATGGCAAGTTCGTACTTCATACTCACCGAGGACGTGGTCATTATTGCTCTGGTCTCAAAAGCAGGAGAAGTGTGATTGAGAAGCTCTTGTTCAAAGGAGTAGGTGGAGGTGAAGCCACATAAAAAGAAGAAATGCTGGGGAGTTGACGTTGTAGTTTGGGCCTGAGTCGTGGTGGAGGCTGCAGTAGTTGTGGGAGGTGCAGTTGTAGTGGCAAAATGAGTTGTAGTTGGAGCTTTAGTCGTAGTTAGAAAAGTAGTTGAAGGAGGTGCTGCAGTTGTTGTAGGGGCTGCAGTTGTAGTAGGAGCAGAGGATGTAGTTTGCGCTGCAGTTGGTTGGGGAGCTGCAGTTGTAGTTGGGGTGGTCGTTGTGGTTGAAGGAGCAGTAGTTGTAGGAGTTGCAGTTGTAGTGGGAACATGAGTCGTAGTTGGGGCTTTAGTTGTAGCTAGGGAAGCAGTTGTAGTAGGTGCTGCAGTTGTATGGGCTGCAGTTGTGGTGGGTGTAGGAGTTGTAGTCTTTGCTGCTGTTGTAGTTTGGGTTTTGGTAGTAGTTCGGATCGTAGTTGTGAGAGCAGCAGTTGTTGTAAGAGCTGCAGTTGTAGTGGGAGCAGAGGGTGTAGTTGGAGCTGCAGTTGTGGTTTCGGCAGCAGTAGTTGTCGGGGCTGTAGTTGTAGTTGGAGCCGTTACTGTTGGTCCTGACTCAGTTTGAGTGACAGTAATTGAGGAGATAATAATTTTGAGATCGAGCAATTTCTCATTTGTCACTGCATCTGATAAATTTGTGGCCACGTCGTTTGCACTGAGTTGTGTGTCTGAAGCCGAAACGTCAAAAACCATCGCCATCTCTGTGTGTAAGTCTCCATCCCTGTCCATGTGCACACAAACCAATCACACATAGTTATGATGAAAATCTGGTACTCATCCTCGTTTATTTCTATTTGCTACCAGAGAAGAAATTTAAAACAAGTAATTTCTAACAATCCAGGAAATACATGTATGCTGTAACTCCATAAACCAGTAGACAGTCACTTGAAGAATCATTTCAAAATTACCTGGAACTGAACTCCAGCACAGTTAGAGAGAAAAGTGGATAAGGACTATCACGATAGATGAGTTCAATCTGAAAAGAAAAGAACAAGTTTAGAAACTGCTGTGCCAAAATAATTTCAAATGCTCGAAAAATGTGCTCAATAGTGTGCAGACCTCTGCCAAGGATGCAGATGAGGTATTGCACATCATTTTGTCTCACAGTTAAAACTTCATTAACAGTAAGTGTTTGATGACAGAAACACATCAAAAACATCCTACATGTTGCCTTCTTGGTAGTGGTAATTGCGTGAATTCATGCTCTCATTAGAAATGATAGAATAAACTCTAATCTTGGCTGTGTATCATGTACCCATCAAAACAAGGAACCTTTAACTGAAATATTATTTTCACTGTCATTCTTCACAAATGGCAAGTTCGTACTTCATACTCACCGAGGACGTGGTGATTATTGCTCTGGTCACAAAAGCAGGAGAAGTGTGATTGAGAAGCTCTTGTTCAAAGGAGTAGGTGGAGGTGAAGCCACATAAAAAGAAGAAATGCTGGGGAGTTGACGTTGTAGTTTGGGCCTGAGTCGTGGTGGAGGTTGCAGTAGTTGTGGGAGGTGCAGTTGTAGTGGCAAAATGAGTTGTAGTTGGAGCTTTAGTCGTAGTTAGAAAAGTAGTTGAAGTAGGTGCTGCAGTTGTTGCAGGGGCTGCAGTTGTAGTAGGAGCAGAGGATGTAGTTTGCGCTGCAGTTGGTTGGGGAGCTGCAGTTGTAGTTGGGGTGGTCGTTGTGGTTGAAGGAGCAGTAGTTGTAGGAGTTGCAGTTGTAGTGGGAACATGAGTTGTAGTTGGGGCTTTAGTTGTAGCTAGGGAAGCAGTTGTAGTAGGTGCTGCAGTTGTATGGGCTGCAGTTGTGGTGGGAGTAGGAGTTGTAGTCTTTGCTGCTGTTGTAGTTTGGGTTTTGGTAGTAGTTCGGGTAGTAGTTGTGTGTGCAGCAGTTGTTGTAAGGGCTGCAGTTGTAGTGGGAGCAGAGGTTGTAGGTGGAGCTGCAGTTGTGGTTTCGGCAGCAGTAGTTGTCGGGGCTGCAGTTGTAGTTGGAGCCGTTACTGTTGGTTCTGACTCAGTTTGAGTGACAGTAATTGAGGAGATAATAATTTTGAGATCGAGCAATTTCTCATTTGTCACTGCATCTGATAAATTTGTGGCCACGTCGTTTGCACTGAGTTGTGTGTCTGAAGCCGAAACGTCAAAAACCATCGCCATCTCTGTGTGTAAGTCTCCATCCCTGTCCATGTGCACACAAACCAATCACACATAGTTATGATGAAAATCTGGTACTCATCCTCATTTATTTCTATTTGCTATCAGAGTAGAAATTTAAACCAAGTAACTTCTAACAATCCAGGAAATACATGTATGCTGTAACTCCATAAACCAGTAGACAGTGACTTGAAGAATCATTTCAAAATTACCTGGAACTGAACTCCAGCACAGTTAGAGAGAAAAGTGGATAAGGACTATCACGATAGATAAGTTCAATCTGAAAAGAAAAGAACAAGTTTAGAAACTGCTGTGCCAAAATAATTTCAAATGCTCGAAAAATGTGCTCAATAGTGTGCAGACCTCTGCCAAGGATGCAGATGAGGTATTGCACGTAATTTTGTCTCACAGTTAAAACTTCATTAACAGTAAGTGTTTGATGACAGAAACACATCAAAAACATCCTACATGTTGCCTTCTTGGTAGTGGTAATTGCGTGAATTCATGCTCTCATTAAAAATGATAAAATAAACTCTAATCTTGGCTGTGTATCATGTACCCATCAAAACAAGGAACCTTCAACTGAAATATTATTTTCACTGTCATTCTTTACAAATGGCAAGTTCGTACTTCATACTCACCGAGGACGTGGTCATTATTGCTCTGGTCTCAAAAGCAGGAGAAGTGTGATTGAGAAGCTCTTGTTCAAAGGAGTAGGTGGAGGTGAAGCCACATAAAAAGAAGAAATGCTGGGGAGTTGACGTTGTAGTTTGGGCCTGAGTCGTGGTGGAGGTTGCAGTAGTTGTGGGAGGTGCAGTTGTAGTGGCAACATGAGTTGTAGTTGGAGCTTTAGTCGTAGTTAGAGAAGTAGTTGAAGTAGGTGCTGCAGTTGTTGTAGGGGCTGCAGTTGTAGTAGGAGCAGAGGATGTAGTTTGCGCTGCAGTTGGTTGGGGAGCTGCAGTTGTAGTTGGGGTGGTCGTTGTGGTTGAAGGAGCAGTAGTTGTCGGGGCTGCAGTTGTAGTTGGAGCCGTTACTGTTGGTTCTGACTCAGTTTGAGTGACAGTAATTGAGGAGATAATAATTTTGAGATCGAGCAATTTCTCATTTGTCACTGCATCTGATAAATTTGTGGCCACGTCGTTTGCACTGAGTTGTGTGTCTGAAGCCGAAACGTCAAAAACCATCGCCATCTCTGTGTGTAAGTCTCCATCCCTGTCCATGTGCACACAAACCAATCACACATAGTTATGATGAAAATCTGGTACTCATCCTCGTTTATTTCTATTTGCTACCAGAGAAGAAATTTAAACCAAGTAACTTCTAACAATCCAGGAAATACATGTATGCTGTAACTCCATAAACCAGTAGACAGTCACTTGAAGAATCATTTCAAAATTACCTGGAACTAAACTCCAGCACAGTTAGAGAGAAAAGTGGATAAGGACTATCACGATAGATGAGTTCAATCTGAAAAGAAAAGAACAAGTTTAGAAACTGCTGTGCCAAAATAATTTCAAATGCTCGAAAAATGTGCTCAATAGTGTGCAGACCTCTGCCAAGGATGCAGATGAGGTATTGCACGTAATTTTGTCTCACAGTTAAAACTTCATTAACAGTAAGTGTTTGATGACAGAAACACATCAAAAACATCCTACATGTTGCCTTCTTGGTAGTGGTAATTGCGTGAATTCATGCTCTCATTAAAAATGATAGAATAAACTCTATCTTGGCTGTGTATCATGTACCCATCAAAACAAGGAACCTTTAACTGAAATATTATTTTCACTGTCATTCTTTACAAATGGCAAGTTCGTACTTCATACTCACCGAGGACGTGGTCATTATTGCTCTGGTCTCAAAAGCAGGAGAAGTATGATTGAGAAGCTCTTGTTCAAAGGAGTAGGTGGAGGTGAAGCCACATAAAAAGAAGAAATGCTGGGGAGTTGACGTTGTAGTTTGGGCCTGAGTCGTGGTGGAGGTTGCAGTAGTTGTGGGAGGTGCAGTTGTGGTGGCAACATGAGTTGTAGTTGGAGCTTTAGTCGTAGTTAGAGAAGTTGTTGAAGTAGGTGCTGCAGTTGTTGTAGGGGCTGCAGTTGTAGTAGGAGCAGAGGATGTAGTTTGCGCTGCAGTTGGTTGGGGAGCTGCAGTTGTAGTTGGGGTGGTCGTTGTGGTTGAAGGAGCAGTAGTTGTAGGAGTTGCAGTTGTAGTGGGAACATGAGTTGTAGTTGGGGCTTTAGTTGTCGCTCGGGAAGCAGTTGTAGTAGGTGCTGCAGTTGTGGTGGGAGTAGGAGTTGTAGTCTTTGCTGCTGTTGTAGTTTGGGTTTTGGTAGTAGTTCGGGTAGTAGTTGTGTGTGCAGCAGTTGTTGTAAGGGCTGCAGTTGTAGTGGGAGCAGAGGTTGTAGGTGGGGCTGCAGTTGTGGTTTCGGCAGCAGTAGTTGTCGGGGCTGCAGTTGTATTTTGAGCCGTTACTGTTGGTTCTGACTCAGTTTGAGTGACAGTAATTGAGGAGATAATAATTTTGAGATCGAGCAATTTCTCATTTGTCACTGCATCTGATAAATTTGTGGCCACGTCGTTTGCACTGAGTTGTGTGTCTGAAGCCGAAACGTCAAAAACCATCGCCATCTCTGTGTGTAAGTCTCCATCCCTGTCCATGTGCACACAAACCAATCACACATAGTTATGATGAAAATCTGGTACTCATCCTCATTTATTTCTATTTGCTATCAGAGTAGAAATTTAAACCAAGTAACTTCTAACAATCCAGGAAATACATGTATGCTGTAACTCCATAAACCAGTAGACAGTGACTTGAAGAATCATTTCAAAATTACCTGGAACTGAACTCCAGCACAGTTAGAGAGAAAAGTGGATAAGGACTATCACGATAGATAAGTTCAATCTGAAAAGAAAAGAACAAGTTTAGAAACTGCTGTGCCAAAATAATTTCAAATGCTCGAAAAATGTGCTCAATAGTGTGCAGACCTCTGCCAAGGATGCAGATGAGGTATTGCACGTAATTTTGTCTCACAGTTAAAACTTCATTAACAGTAAGTGTTTGATGACAGAAACACATCAAAAACATCCTACATGTTGCCTTCTTGGTAGTGGTAATTGCGTGAATTCATGCTCTCATTAAAAATGATAAAATAAACTCTAATCTTGGCTGTGTATCATGTACCCATCAAAACAAGGAACCTTCAACTGAAATATTATTTTCACTGTCATTCTTTACAAATGGCAAGTTCGTACTTCATACTCACCGAGGACGTGGTCATTATTGCTCTGGTCTCAAAAGCAGGAGAAGTGTGATTGAGAAGCTCTTGTTCAAAGGAGTAGGTGGAGGTGAAGCCACATAAAAAGAAGAAATGCTGGGGAGTTGACGTTGTAGTTTGGGCCTGAGTCGTGGTGGAGGTTGCAGTAGTTGTGGGAGGTGCAGTTGTAGTGGCAACATGAGTTGTAGTTGGAGCTTTAGTCGTAGTTAGAGAAGTAGTTGAAGTAGGTGCTGCAGTTGTTGTAGGGGCTGCAGTTGTAGTAGGAGCAGAGGATGTAGTTTGCGCTGCAGTTGGTTGGGGAGCTGCAGTTGTAGTTGGGGTGGTCGTTGTGGTTGAAGGAGCAGTAGTTGTCGGGGCTGCAGTTGTAGTTGGAGCCGTTACTGTTGGTTCTGACTCAGTTTGAGTGACAGTAATTGAGGAGATAATAATTTTGAGATCGAGCAATTTCTCATTTGTCACTGCATCTGATAAATTTGTGGCCACGTCGTTTGCACTGAGTTGTGTGTCTGAAGCCGAAACGTCAAAAACCATCGCCATCTCTGTGTGTAAGTCTCCATCCCTGTCCATGTGCACACAAACCAATCACACATAGTTATGATGAAAATCTGGTACTCATCCTCGTTTATTTCTATTTGCTACCAGAGAAGAAATTTAAACCAAGTAACTTCTAACAATCCAGGAAATACATGTATGCTGTAACTCCATAAACCAGTAGACAGTCACTTGAAGAATCATTTCAAAATTACCTGGAACTAAACTCCAGCACAGTTAGAGAGAAAAGTGGATAAGGACTATCACGATAGATGAGTTCAATCTGAAAAGAAAAGAACAAGTTTAGAAACTGCTGTGCCAAAATAATTTCAAATGCTCGAAAAATGTGCTCAATAGTGTGCAGACCTCTGCCAAGGATGCAGATGAGGTATTGCACGTAATTTTGTCTCACAGTTAAAACTTCATTAACAGTAAGTGTTTGATGACAGAAACACATCAAAAACATCCTACATGTTGCCTTCTTGGTAGTGGTAATTGCGTGAATTCATGCTCTCATTAAAAATGATAGAATAAACTCTATCTTGGCTGTGTATCATGTACCCATCAAAACAAGGAACCTTTAACTGAAATATTATTTTCACTGTCATTCTTTACAAATGGCAAGTTCGTACTTCATACTCACCGAGGACGTGGTCATTATTGCTCTGGTCTCAAAAGCAGGAGAAGTATGATTGAGAAGCTCTTGTTCAAAGGAGTAGGTGGAGGTGAAGCCACATAAAAAGAAGAAATGCTGGGGAGTTGACGTTGTAGTTTGGGCCTGAGTCGTGGTGGAGGTTGCAGTAGTTGTGGGAGGTGCAGTTGTGGTGGCAACATGAGTTGTAGTTGGAGCTTTAGTCGTAGTTAGAGAAGTTGTTGAAGTAGGTGCTGCAGTTGTTGTAGGGGCTGCAGTTGTAGTAGGAGCAGAGGATGTAGTTTGCGCTGCAGTTGGTTGGGGAGCTGCAGTTGTAGTTGGGGTGGTCGTTGTGGTTGAAGGAGCAGTAGTTGTAGGAGTTGCAGTTGTAGTGGGAACATGAGTTGTAGTTGGGGCTTTAGTTGTCGCTCGGGAAGCAGTTGTAGTAGGTGCTGCAGTTGTGGTGGGAGTAGGAGTTGTAGTCTTTGCTGCTGTTGTAGTTTGGGTTTTGGTAGTAGTTCGGGTAGTAGTTGTGTGTGCAGCAGTTGTTGTAAGGGCTGCAGTTGTAGTGGGAGCAGAGGTTGTAGGTGGGGCTGCAGTTGTGGTTTCGGCAGCAGTAGTTGTCGGGGCTGCAGTTGTATTTTGAGCCGTTACTGTTGGTTCTGACTCAGTTTGAGTGACAGTAATTGAGGAGATAATAATTTTGAGATCGAGCAATTTCTCATTCGTCACTGCATCTGATAAATTTGTGGCCACGTCGTTTGCACTGAGTTGTGTGTCTGAAGCCGAAACGTCAAAAACCATCGCCATCTCTGTGTGTAAGTCTCCATCCCTGTCCATGTGCACACAAACCAATCACACATAGTTATGATGAAAATCTGGTACCCATCCTCGTTTATTTCTATTTGCTACCAGAGAAGAAATTTAAACCAAGTAACTTCTAACAATCCAGGAAATACATGTATGCTGTAACTCCATAAACCAGTAGACAGTCACTTGAAGAATCATTTCAAAATTACCTGGAACTGAACTCCAGCACAGTTAGAGAGAAAAGTGGATAAGGACTATCACGATAGATAAGTTCAATCTGAAAAGAAAAGAACAAGTTTAGAAACTGCTGTGCCAAAATAATTTCAAATGCTCGAAAAATGTGCTCAATAGTGTGCAGACCTCTGCCAAGGATGCAGATGAGGTATTGCACGTAATTTTGTCTCACAGTTAAAACTTCATTAACAGTAAGTGTTTGATGACAGAAACACATCAAAAACATCCTACATGTTGCCTTCTTGGTAGTGGTAATTGCGTGAATTCATGCTCTCATTAAAAATGATAAAATAAACTCTAATCTTGGCTGTGTATCATGTACCCATCAAAACAAGGAACCTTCAACTGAAATATTATTTTCACTGTCATTCTTTACAAATGGCAAGTTCGTACTTCATACTCACCGAGGACGTGGTCATTATTGCTCTGGTCTCAAAAGCAGGAGAAGTGTGATTGAGAAGCTCTTGTTCAAAGGAGTAGGTGGAGGTGAAGCCACATAAAAAGAAGAAATGCTGGGGAGTTGACGTTGTAGTTTGGGCCTGAGTCGTGGTGGAGGTTGCAGTAGTTGTGGGAGGTGCAGTTGTAGTGGCAACATGAGTTGTAGTTGGAGCTTTAGTCGTAGTTAGAGAAGTAGTTGAAGTAGGTGCTGCAGTTGTTGTAGGGGCTGCAGTTGTCGTAGGAGCAGAGGATGTAGTTTGCGCTGCAGTTGGTTGGGGAGCTGCAGTTGTAGTTGGGGTGGTCGTTGTGGTTGAAAGAGCAGTAGTTGTAGGAGTTGCAGTTGTAGTGGGAACATGAGTTGTAGTTGGGGCTTTAGTTGTAGCTAGGGAAGCAGTTGTAGTAGGTGCTGCAGTTGTATGGGCTGCAGTTGTGGTGGGAGCAGGAGTTGTAGTCTTTGCTGCTGTTGTAGTTTGGGTTTTGGTAGTAGTTCGGGTAGTAGTTGTGTGTGCAGCAGTTGTTGTAAGGGCTGCAGTTGTAGTGGGAGCAGAGGTTGTAGTTGGAGCTGCAGTTGTGGTTTCGGCAGCAGTAGTTGTCGGGGCTGCAGTTGTAGTTGGAGCCGTTACTGTTGGTTCTGACTCAGTTTGAGTGACAGTAATTGAGGAGATAATAATTTTGAGATCGAGCAATTTCTCATTTGTCACTGCATCTGATAAATTTGTGGCCACGTCGTTTGCACTGAGTTGTGTGTCTGAAGCCGAAACGTCAAAAACCATCGCCATCTCTGTGTGTAAGTCTCCATCCCTGTCCATGTGCACACAAACCAATCACACATAGTTATGATGAAAATCTGGTACTCATCCTCGTTTATTTCTATTTGCTACCAGAGAAGAAATTTAAACCAAGTAACTTCTAACAATCCAGGAAATACATGTATGCTGTAACTCCATAAACCAGTAGACAGTCACTTGAAGAATCATTTCAAAATTACCTGGAACTGAACTCCAGCACAGTTAGAGAGAAAAGTGAATAAGGACTATCACGATAGATGAGTTCAATCTGAAAAGAAAAGAACAAGTTTAGAAACTGCTGTGCCAAAATAATTTCAAATGCTCGAAAAATGTGCTCAATAGTGTGCAGACCTCTGCCAAGGATGCAGATGAGGTATTGCACGTAATTTTGTCTCACAGTTAAAACTTCATTAACAGTAAGTGTTTGATGACAGAAACACATCAAAAACATCCTACATGTTGCCTTCTTGGTAGTGGTAATTGCGTGAATTCATGCTCTCATTAAAAATGATAGAATAAACTCTAATCTTGGCTGTGTATCATGTACCCATCAAAACAAGGAACCTTTAACTGAAATATTATTTTCACTGTCATTCTTTACAAATGGCAAGTTCGTACTTCATACTCACCGAGGACGTGGTCATTATTGCTCTGGTCTCAAAAGCAGGAGAAGTGTGATTGAGAAGCTCTTGTTCAAAGGAGTAGGTGGAGGTGAAGCCACATAAAAAGAAGAAATGCTGGGGAGTTGACGTTGTAGTTTGGGCCTGAGTCGTGGTGGAGGTTGCAGTAGTTGTGGGAGGTGCAGTTGTAGTGGCAACATGAGTTGTACTTGGAGCTTTAGTCGTAGTTAGAGAAGTAGTTGAAGTAGGTGCTGCAATTGTTGTAGGGGCTGCAGTTGTAGTAGGAGCAGAGGATGTAGTTTGCGCTGCAGTTGGTTGGGGAGCTGCAGTTGTAGTTGGGGTGGTAGTTGTGGTTGAAGGAGCAGTAGTTGTAGGAGTTGCAGTTGTAGTGGGAACATGAGTTGTAGTTGGGGCTTTAGTTGTAGCTAGGGAAGCAGTTGTAGTAGCTGCTGCAGTTGTAGGAGCTGCAGTTGTGATGGGAGTAGGAGTTTTTGTCTGTGCTGCTGTTGTAGTTGGGGTTTCGGAAGTAGTTCGGGTAGTAGTTGTGAGAGCAGCAGTTGTTGTAAGGGCTGCAGTTGTAGTGGGAGCAGAGGTTGTAGTTGGAGCTGCAGTTGTGGTTCCGGCAGCAGTAGTTGTCGGGGCTGCAGTTGTAGTTGGAGCCGTTACTGTTGGTTCTGACTCAGTTTGAGTGACAGTAATTGAGGAGATAATAATTTTGAGATCGAGCAATTTCTCATTTGTCACTGCATCTGATAAATTTGTGGCCACGTCGTTTGCACTGAGTTGTGTGTCTGAAGCCGAAACGTCAAAAACCATCGCCATCTCTGTGTGTAAGTCTCCATCCCTGTCCATGTGCACACAAACCAATCACACATAGTTATGATGAAAATCTGGTACTCATCCTCGTTTATTTCTATTTGCTACCAGAGAAGAAATTTAAACCAAGTAACTTCTAACAATCCAGGAAATACATGTATGCTGTAACTCCATAAACCAGTAGACAGTCACTTGAAGAATCATTTCAAAATTACCTGGAACTGAACTCCAGCACAGTTAGAGAGAAAAGTGAATAAGGACTATCACGATAGATGAGTTCAATCTGAAAAGAAAAGAACAAGTTTAGAAACTGCTGTGCCAAAATAATTTCAAATGCTCGAAAAATGTGCTCAATAGTGTGCAGACCTCTGCCAAGGATGCAGATGAGGTATTGCACGTAATTTTGTCTCACAGTTAAAACTTCATTAACAGTAAGTGTTTGATGACAGAAACACATCAAAAACATCCTACATGTTGCCTTCTTTGTAGTGGTAATTGCGTGAATTCATGCTCTCATTAAAAATGATAGAATAAACTCTAATCTTGGCTGTGTATCATGTACCCATCAAAACAAGGAACCTTTAACTGAAATATTATTTTCACTGTCATTCTTTACAAATGGCAAGTTCGTACTTCATACTCACCGAGGACGTGGTCATTATTGCTCTGGTCTCAAAAGCAGGAGAAGTGTGATTGAGAAGCTCTTGTTCAAAGGAGTAGGTGGAGGTGAAGCCACATAAAAAGAAGAAATGCTGGGGAGTTGACGTTGTAGTTTGGGCCTGAGTCGTGGTGGAGGTTGCAGTAGTTGTGGGAGGTGCAGTTGTAGTGGCAACATGAGTTGTAGTTGGAGCTTTAGTCGTAGTTAGAGAAGTAGTTGAAGTAGGTGCTGCAGTTGTTGTAGGGGCTGCAGTTGTAGTAGGAGCAGAGGATGTAGTTTGCGCTGCAGTTGGTTGGGGAGCTGCAGTTGTAGTTGGGGTGGTCGTTGTGGTTGAAGGAGCAGTAGTTGTAGGAGTTGCAGTTGTAGTGGGACCATGAGTTGTAATTGGGGCTTTAGTTGTAGCTAGGGAAGCAGTTGTAGTAGGTGCTGCAGTTGTGGTGGGAGTAGGAGTTGTAGTCTTTGCTGCTGTTGTAGTTTGGGATTTGGTAGTAGTTCGGGTCGTAGTTGTGTGTGCAGCAGTTGTTGTAAGGGCTGCAATTGTAGTGGGAGCAGAATTTGTAGTTGGAGCTGCAGTTGTGTTTTCGGCAGCAGTAGTTGTCGGGGCTGCAGTTGTAGTTGGAGCCGTTACTGTTGGTTCTGACTCAGTTTGAGTGACAGTAATTGAGGAGATATTAATATTGAGATCGAGCAATTTCTCATTTGTCACTGCATCTGATAAAGTTGTGGCCACTTGGTTTGCACTGATTTGTGTGTCTGAAGCCGAAACGTCAAAAACCATCGCCATCTCTGTGTGTAAGTCTCCATCCCTGTCCATGTGCACACAAATCAATCACACATAGTAATGATGAAAATCTGGTACTCATCCTCGTTTATTTCTATTTGCTACCCAAAAAGAAATTTCAACCAATACATTTCTAACAATCCAGGAAATACATGTATGCAGTCACTCCATAAACCAGTAGACAGTCACTTAATGAATCATTTCAAAATTACCTGGAACTGAAATCCAACACAGTTAGAGAGAAAAGGGAATAAAGACTATCACGATAGATGAGTTCAATCTGAAAAGAAAAGAAAAAGTTGAGAAACTGCTGTGCCAAAATAATTTCAAATGCTCGAAAAATGTGCTCAATAGTGTGCAGACCTCTGCCAAGGATGCAGATGAGGTATTGCACATAATTTTGTCTCACAGTTAAAACTTAATTAACAGTAGGTGTTTGATGACAGAAACACATCAAAAACATCCTACATGTTGCCTTGTTGGTAGTGGTAATTCCGTGTATTTATGCTTTCATTAAAAATGATAGAATAAACTCTAATCTCGGCTGTGTGTCATGTACCCATCATAACAATGAAACCTTTAACCGAAATATTTTGTATTTTCATTGTCATTTTTTACA
The DNA here is from genome assembly GCA_029721435.1 of Gymnothorax reevesii. Taxonomy (NCBI): domain Eukaryota; kingdom Metazoa; phylum Chordata; class Actinopteri; order Anguilliformes; family Muraenidae; genus Gymnothorax; species Gymnothorax reevesii. Next base: position 20,110,902 of record CM056574.1, on the reverse strand, counting down.
AATGGGAAGTTAGTAGTTCATACTCACCGAGGACGCAGTCATTATTGCTCTGGTCTCAAAAGCAGTAGAAGTGTGATTGAGAAGCTCTTGTTCAAAGGAGTTATTGGAGGTGAAGCCGCATAAAAAGAAGAAATGATTCGGAGTTGAAGTTGTAGTTTGGGCCTGAGTCGTGGTGTAGGTTGCAGTAGTTGTGGGAGGTGCAGTTGTAGTAGGAACATGAGTTGTAGTTGGAGTTTTAGTTGTAGTTAGAGAAGCAGTTGAAGTAGGTGCTGCAGTTGTTGTAGGGGCTGCAGTTGTAGTAGGAGCAGAGGATGTAGTTTGAGCTGCAGTTGTCGTAGGAGCTGCAGTTGTAGTTGGGGTGTTAGTTGTGGCTGAAGGAGCAGTAGTTGTAGGAGTTGCAGTTGTAGTGGGAACATGATTTGTAGTTGGGGCTTTAGTTGTAGCTACGGAAGCAGTTGTAGTAAGTGCTGCAGTTGTAGGGGCTGCAGTTGTGGTGAGAGTAGGAGTTGTAGTCTGTGCTGCTGTTGTAGTTTGGGTTTTGGTAGTAGTTCGTGTAGTAGTTGTGTGTTCAGCAGTTGTTGTAAGGGCTGCAATTGTCATGGGAACATGAGTTGTAGTTGGAGCTTTAGTTGTAATTTGGGAAGTAGTTGTAGTGGGTGCTGCAGTTATTGTAGGGACTGCAGTTGTAGTAGGATCAGGGGATGTTGTTTGAGCTGCAGTTGACGAAGGCGCAGGAGTTGTAGTTGGGACATTAGTTGTGGTTAAGGCAGCAGTTGTTGTAGGAGCTGCAGTTGTTGTGGGGGAAGTTGTTGTTGTTGTTTGAGCTGCAGTTGTCGTGGGTGCAGCAGTTGTAGTTGGGACATTAGTTGTGGTTTGGGTATCAGTTGTTGTAGGAGCTGCAGTTGTGGTGGGAGCAGTTGTTGTTGTTGGAGCTGCAGTTCTAGTGGGAGCCGCAGTTGTAGTTAGATTCATATTTGCCGTCAACATAGCTCCATTTCCGGTTGATGCTGTGGTTGTATTGATGAAAGTAGAGGAATGAAAATGAATTGCATTACCTTTTGTCTTCTAAATATGGGGGTAAAATTTTACCATTCACTGTTAATGTGCTTTATTTTGCTTGCTTCACTTACCAATTACAAGGAACAGTATAGGGAGGGAGTTTGCCTTCATCTTTCAGTTCTTTTACTTGGTGCTGTGAATCAAGAGGAGGGGGTCAGCATTTTTGGCATCTTAAACTTAATTTTTATTTTAGCATACGAGTCATGTTTTGTCATTTTCTTTAAATTACCTTGACTCCACAAAATACAGTAAATTAATATAACTGGCATTTAGCTTAAATATCTTTTTATTGAGTCAGTTTCACAGAATACATCACTGATTTTGGATCAGATATTTTGATCATTGTAGCATGCAAGGAAATTATAATCCTGAAATAACTAATAATAATTCCCTTAAATGTGATTTAGTAAGGCAGGATAAAATCCAGGCAGCACGGTGGTGTAGTGAGTAGCACTACTGCCTCACAAGAACATCATTGGTCTCAATCCTTCCTTGGCCCATCCATTTGCATTTTGTGTATTCTTTTTGTATTTGTGTTGGGTTCCTCCGGGTACGTCACTTTCTACCCATTGTCCAAAGACTTGCATATCAGGCTAACTGGAGACAGCAAATTGCCCGTAAGTATGAGTGAGTGTGTAAAAGTCATATGCGCCCTTTGATGGATTGGAAAACTGTCCAAGGTGGGTCCCTGCTTTCTGCCCATCGTCAGCTGGGATAGGTTCCAGCTCACCCAAGACTTTAGTGAAGAAGAGCTAATCTACTAACTACATCATAGATGTATGGAATATAATCATGCTGTATTCGTTTCAGTATACCATTCCGGAAGCCTCTATTTTGGCTATTTTAATCGCGCCATTTTGAAATTTTGAAACCGGATGTGACTCCTATTGGACGAGAGCGTGAATTGAAGATCCTGGGAGGAGCTAGGGGTGAATCTACCGGTGGATCTGACCATATCTGATGAGGGCCTGAGGGTAGCCACACCCCTAAAGCCTATTCCGGCTTTATCCTTTATTCTAGTCTATTTGGGCACATAATTTACAAAAATGAACATCATGATATATTGAAGGAGACTTTAAACTTACGAGAGATACCATAAAATAATATGGAAAATCATTTTTGAAATAAATCAGGTGGGGAAGTAGGGTAATTTTCTCATGGACTTCTATTGCCTTGAACTTCTTTCTGCAACCACCAATGTCGGCATCTGTTGGCCATTAGATAGAATGCAATTTTTAGAGATTTCAGCGTTCGCCTCACTTTTCAGACACAGGTGCTGTGTACATCTTTTATACAGTCTATGTTCAGATGGGCAGATATTACCAGATATAAGTAGTTTTGGGACGTTAGAAATGTTTGGTATACAGGAGTTATTTTGTAATGGGGCAAAATTTATTTAAAAAACGCACCATTATTTTAAAATAAAGCAATTATTACAAGGAGAGACAACACAGTGGCAAATTATAGTCATTGATTCAAATCTTAGTCATTCAAATGCATGTAATTCTGATGCAGAAAGTTAAGAACGAGACCCGACTTTCTCCTCAGCATGGGGTTTACATACAGTCTTGAAGGCCCATTTAAGAATCACTGAATTATTGCCATAAAGGACAGGCTGTTCTCATTTGGATATCACACGTGAATAAACAGATTATTATGGAGAAAGAGTAATGCAGGCTTGAAATACAGGGGGCATATATGCAGAACGGAGCTGCTGCTGTACAAAATAGACTGTATTCCTGGGATAGACTGTTTTCAGCTAGAATTTTCATGGCTTAAATCAACATAAAGTTGTCTATTTCACAAGTTCACAGACTAAATATGATAAGATTTCAAATTTTACAATTTGCATTGTGACTATAAACGCAAAATGTAACAAATCGAAAAATGAATATACCCCCTGAATATTTTCTCAGATTTACTGGACATATAGCCTGTAATTAAAGTGCAATTAATCTATGTTCATTATTTATTTTGTAAATTAATCTGATGGGTGTTTTGACGGAGCGTCCCCTCGGTGAAGAGATGCTACGCTATCCCCAAACAAAATTTTGTTGATGTATTACGAAGTATTTTTTTTACAAATGATGGGAGTAATAGTGCACTACAATATTTGGGAGGGAAATTGTTAGTTTTTTTCCCTCCATTTCCATTTGGGGATTTTTTTGGTGTCTGTCCCTGAGGGGCTGATAGCACATTGGAATTGCCCTGTTATTGGAATTGAATACTAATACTCATATGCTTTGCTCTACATCGGCTCCAAATTCCTCAGATTAATACCACTCTGTTGTCTGCAAACTGCTGTATTTAGTTTATTTCTTGGAATTGTACTTTACATTTAATTTCATATTATTCTGCACTTCATTTTTTTTTTTACTGTATTTGTATGTGTATGTTTATGCTATATATACATAATATATGTGTATGTGTGTGTGTATGCATATACATACATATATATACACGTATACACACACAAAACCCCAATTCCAAAATAGTTGGGACATAGTGTAAATTGCGAATTAAATCAAAACGCAACGACTTTACAATCACACCAGCCAGTATCTTGTTCACAATAGAACAGAGATAACATAGCAAATGGTGAAACCGAGAAATGTTACAACTTTACCCACAAAATGAGCACATTTCAAATTTGATGGCTGCTATAGATCACAAAAAAGTTGGGACAGGGGCCTGTTTACCATGGTGAAGCATCCCCTCTTCTTTTTAACACAGAGTGGGCATTGAGGAGACAAGTTTCTTGAGTTTAGCCATTGGAATTTGATCCCACTCTTGTTTAATACAGGCTTCCAGCTACTGTAGAGTTTTAGGTCTCCTTTGATGGAGTTTTCGTTAAATTATGCACCAAATCTTCTCAAACGGTGAAAGATCAGGACTGCAGGCAGGCCAGTTCAGCAAACAAACTCGTGCACTACAAAGCCATGCTGTTGTAATAGCTGCAGTATGTGGTTTTGCATTGTCCTGCTGAAATACACAAGGCCTTCCCTGGAATAGTTGTCATCTGGAGGGGACCATGTGTTGCTCTGAAACCTCTATATACCTTTCAGCATTCATGGTGCTTTTTAAAACATGCAAGTGTCCCACGCCATGTGCATTAATGCATCCCCATACCATCAGAGATGCTGGCTTTTGAACTGAACGCTGATAACAGGAGGGGTGGTCTTTTTCCTCTTTAGCCCAGAGGACATGATGCTCATGATTTCCAACAAGAATGTAAAATTTGGACTTGTCTGACCACAGGACACTTTGCCACTTTGCTACAGTCCATTCTAAATGAGCCATGGCCCACAGAACACGGTGGTGCCTCTGGATCATACTCAACAATGGCTTCCTTTTTGCATGATAGAGTTTTAGGTGGCATCTGTGTTTACAGACAGTGGTTTCTTGAGGTATTCCTGGGCCCACTTCTTAATGTCAATGACAGAATCATGCCAGTGAGTGATGCAGTGGCGTCTGAGGGCCTGAAGATCATGGGCATCCAGTAAAGGTCTTCGGCCTTGTACCTTACGCATAGAGATTTTTCCAGTTTCTCTGAATCATTTGATGATGTTTTGCACTGTTGATGATGAGACCTTCAAAGACTTCGCTATTTGACGTTGATGAACATTGTTTTTAAAGTATTCTAAAAATTTTTTTACGCAAGCCTTCACAGGTTAGAGAGCCTCTGGCCATCTTTACTTCTGAGAGACTCAGCCTCTCTAAGACACCTCTTTTATAGCCAAACATGTTACACACCTAATGCCAGTTAACTTAATTACTTGCTAAATGTTCTTTCAGCTGATTCTTAAATCTTAATTGCTTTTTCAGCCCCTTTTGCCTGTGTCCCAACATTTTTGAGACCTGTTGCAGCCAGAAAATTTGAAATAAGCTTACTTTGTGGATTAAAATGTGAAATGTCTCAGTTTCAACATTAGTAATGTTGTTTATGTTTTACTGTAAATAACATATTGGCTCATGTGATCTGAAAGTCATTGCTTTTGATTTTATTCACAATTTACACTTAGTCAAGTCAAGTCAAGTCAAGTTTATTTATAAAGCACATTTAAAACAACAGAAGTTGAACCAAAGTGCTGTACAGTGACAATTGGCAAAAAAAATAATAAAATGGGAAAACTAAAACAATTATAAAAATCAATAAATCTGTTAAACGAAATCATCAACATAAAATAATATACATATAAAACAGACAGAAGCAGATAAATTAATAAATAAAGATAAAAGTGCTCACAATTAATTGGTACAGTCAAAAGACAAGCATAAAAGCACAACAGGAAAATGGCACAATAAAAAACTTGACATGACAAAGACAGATGAACAAGCGGATTAAAAAGAAAGAGAATAGAAATAAGTTTTCAGACGTGATCTAAAAATGGCAAGAGAAGGTGAAGACCTGATTTCTAGAGGTAGTTTATTCCACAGTTGAGGAGCCGCGACTGAAAAGGCGCAGTCACCTTTGGTTTTCAGGTTTGACCGAGGAACCAACAAGAGCAATTTATTGGATGATCTTAGGGACCGTGCATTGGAGTAGGGCGAGACAAGATCTGATATATACCCTGGAGCCAAACCATGGAGAGCTTTAAAAACAAATAATAAAACTTTGAAATCAACGCAAAATTTAACTGGTAGCCAGTGCAGGGCTGCCAAGACAGGGGAGATGTGGTCCCTCTTTCTTGACCCGGTTAAGAGCCGAGCTGCAGCGTTCTGAACTAACTGAAGTCGGGAGAGGCAGGACTGTGAGATACCCAAGTATTGAGAATTACTGTATTCCCACCAACATGTAATAAAAGCATGGATAACAGTCTCCAGGTCTGCTTGGGAGAGCAGAGGTTTTCATTTAGAAATATGTCGGAGTTGAAAAAAGCTGCTCTTAACCACTGCACTAATTTGGCTCTCAAAATTGAGTGAAGAATCAAAGAAGACAGTGAGATTTTTTATTACAGAGTGTGTGTTGACAGAGAGGGGACCAAGTTTTCCTTTAGTGATTTCAGACAAGCCAGTGGGTCCAAAAATAATAACTTCTGTTTTTCCCTCATTTAATTGAAGAAAATTGATGTTCATCCGAGTTTTGACATAATTTAAAGAATTGACTAAGCTGCAAGCAGGAGCTTTGATCAGGTCTTAGGGAAAGGTACAGCTGAGTATCATCAGCGTAACAATGGTACGAAACCTTGTGATTCTGGAAAACAGAGCCCAGTGGGAGCATATAAAGGGAAAACAGGAGGGGGCCTAAAATGGACCCTTGAGGAACACCACAGGTGATTGCAGCTGAGGACGAGGACAGATTTCCTATTTGTAGAGAAAATGACCGGTCCTTTAAATATGATCCAAATCAATCATGGGCATTGCCCTGAATACCAACACTAAATTTAAGGCGGTCCAACAAAATGCCATGGTCGATGGTATCAAAGGCCGCAGAGAGGTCCGGTAATACTAGCACAACACAGGACCCTGAGTCGAGAGATAGTAACAGATCATTAGTCACTGTCAAAAGTGCTGACTCAGTACTGTGAAAAGACCTTAAACCAGACTGAAACTTGTCAGTGATTTCATGTTGATTAAGATATGAAGAAAGCTGGTAAAAGACAACCTTCTCCAAAATTTTTGTCAGGAATAGCAACTTGGATACAGGTCTAAAATTATTTAGAACTGTAGAGTCGAGATTTGGTTTTTTCAAGAGCGGCTGGACCACAGCTTGTTTGAAACTGAGTGGAACTGAACCATGCTGCAGACTAGTGTTTATTATAGCCATAATGCTTGGCCCAATGATAGGCAGTAGCTCTTTGAGAAGACGAGAAGGCAAGATATCCAGAGTGCAGTTCGTGGGATGCATGTTTGAAATGATGTCACTGAGCTGAGAGAGGGAGATAGGCTGGAACTGGCTGAAAGAGCAGGATGGGGCAGTTAGTGCAAATGGGTCATCACCAGAGGGAGAGATCTGAGAACGTATTTGATGGATCTTGTCTGTGAAAAACTTTAAAAAGACATTGCAAGTGTTGGAAGTTGCATCCGCAAAAAAAGGTGAAGAGGGATTGGTGAGTTTATTTAGTGTACTAAACAGCACTTTTGGCCTATGTGAGTTCCTAGAAATAATATCAGAGAAATGGCTAATTTTAGCTGATTCAACAGCATACTGGTATGATTTTAAACTGTTAATTAAAATTTGGTAGGAAACTTGAAGCTTGTCTTTTTTCCATTTGCGTCCTACTTTTCTGCACTCCTGCCTGAGGGCGCGAGTAGTGCTTTTTAGCCAAGGCTGAGTTTGAGGTTGAGGTTTCCTAGGTTTCAGAGGAGCGACCTTATTCAAAATATTAGCACATAATGTGTTAAACTGGCCAGCAAACTCGTCAGAGGTAGTACAGGGGGAAGTAGTAATTTTATGGTCATCATGTACATCAAGGTACATATCGGAAAAGAGCTTGGCCGTAGAAGAATTGATGGAGCGAGTGAGGTAAAAACAGTTGGAAACGTGCAGAACAGGGCAAGATAAGATGGAGTCAAACAGAACAGGTTTGTGATCAGAAACAGTAGCATCAACTACCATAACATTGTCAACAGGAAAACCTAATGAGAACACCAGATCAAGAGTATAACCATGTTCATGCGTAGGGACCAACACAGACTGCGTTAAACAAAAGAGTCAACATGATTCAAAAAGTCTTTCACCAGAGGCTTTGATTTACAGCAAATGTGAATGTTAAAATCCCCGATGATTGAAACCTTATCATAACGAGGCACAATGAAAGAAAGGAAATCAGAGAATTCTTGAATAAAATTCTGATTGAATTTCAGTGGTCTATAAACTAAAGCAACCAGTAAAGGGCTAGTTGAATCAACTGCAATGAATTGCGCCTCAACACTAGAGAACTGATCAACTGACAACTGCCAGCATTTGTACTGCCTATTGAAAACTGTGGCCAAGCCACCACCTTTCCTGCTGGCCCTTGGGGAATTAAAAAAGCCACAATTAGGAGAGAGTTCACACGGAGGGCTGGAGTCGCCGACGGTCAGCCAGGTCTCGGTTACAAATAAAAAGTCTAAACTCCGTGAAATAAAAAAGTCATTCAAGATAAATGACTTATTTGACACCGATCGCGCATTTATCAATGCCATTTTTGCGGAGACCGTAGGTGAGGGAGTTGCGGATGGGTTTCGCCGGTATTCCAACTCGCAAAGATCTAGATGATTCATGCCGTCATTTTTGGCTTGCCGTCTTGCGGTGCATCGAGAACGCGAGAGGGGACGGATGACAGGAATAAGGCCGTCAGTGTTGATGCTGACAGGCGTGCACAGACTGTGCCGAGCGCCGCAATGTACATAGGGTGGGCGGCCAGCGATTCCAAGAGCAACGCAGAGTTTGTAAGTCCTGGACAGAAGATGAGACGAGAAGTTCAGGTGTAGGAGGTCCGATGTCGAATACCAGTAACCCATCGTGAGCAGCGAAAGCAGACCCAATGAGAGACACAATATACCATGCCAGATGTTCCACAGGTCCCTTTTATATGCACAAAATATGAGGAGCGGACGAAGTGAATAAGACAACGGCCCACTTTCCCTTGTCACGTAAATAATCCAATACCTTCCGTCCGTAAAATAAGCTCAGTCACGGCCAAGTTGGAAGTAAAACCACGTTAGCCAGCTAGCAGCCAGTGATGGCGCCTAGAAACCAGCGTTAAATTTAGAGAAGCAGTTGGAAAATTACCATCTTAAAACAAAACGCAGTAAACTGACCACAGCAAGAAAGCGGAAACTGAATTGCAAGTAGCCTGGTTAGTTCAGGCGTCTGGAGCAGCGAAGGCTCGTGTTAGGCCGGTGGGAGATATTCGGACCAAAATCAGAACAACACATCCAGGTGAGTGCAGTCCAGAGTTACTGTCCGATGCCGATTCAGTTGCAGTTATCGGTGAATAAGCAGATATAATCCGCGAGAAGGAAAAATACAATTACTCGAAAGACATTTCGAAGTAGAACCAGAGAGCAGCAGCAGACATTCACACCAGCGTACACTCAAACCGCAAGTGTGCCATTTGTCCCAACTTATTTCGGTAATTGGGTTTAATATATCTTTTTACATTTGATAGATGAGATGGGTGGGTAGGTTGGGAGTGGGATTATTATAATTATTTATAATTTATAATTATGTATATTTTATTTTTAGTTTGTTTTGAATCAAAATCTCATTAAAACACGTAATAATGGAAAAAATAATTAATCGTATCATTTTTCCTTTGATCAAAAATGAAAACGGGTCCCACAGACCTGAACACCATACAAGGGTTAAGAAATGGAAAATGCATGGTACCACTCACAGTGAATGAATGAATGAATTTATTGTCATTGTTACAGAATAACAACGAGATTAGTTTGGCGAGAATGTGCTCCGGGCCGCTGCAACGTGCGTCGCGCCGCCAACTCCACTTCCTTCTTCGAAAATTAAAGGTTTTAGTTCACACAGAAGATGACATCAGACATAATAATACACATCAGGTTTATAACATGACTCGCAGGAAACGCGTAGGAATTTTTTCAGGGGAATGGGGGGAGAGAGGTGGGGGGAAGAAGGGATTAAATGCAGGAGAAGTCCTTATCAGGGGCAGAATGTTCTGTCCTTGTCAGAGGGATCAGGATGTTGTTAATATTCCGTGTGAGTCTGAGGCAGACAGAGGGGAGACGCGGAGTGGTGGGGGGGGGGGGGGGTTCCCTGTCTTTTGCCCAAATTCACAGTCAAACGCACAAACTCCCCACACTGACTCAAAACAGCGTCGATCTTTCTGTGCATTTCTGCAGATGATCCCTGAGTCTTTTTGAGCAACTCAACATTCTCTGATACTCCGCTGAAGCGCTCCATAGTGATTTTGGTGCCAGGCAGCGCGTTTGCCATTTTTCTCGCTCCCAGCTCGCGTACTTTGCGGTAGATCAGAGCAACTCCCATGCCAATTAGGAGAAATCCCGTCACCATAAATCTAAAAAGATAAACACCCTCCACGTCTTCAAGGGATAGTGCCGCCACACAAAGAACTTGCCATCTCGCCCACGCATCCTGAACATAGCCAGTAGCAAAAGTCCCATCCGGGCAGCACGGCTCACCAGGTGCTCCGCTTCTTGGTGAAAAAGTTTTGTCAATCGCTTTCAGGGACCAGCTAATTAATTCCATCTTTACTTGAAGAGCCTCAGAAGCAGATAGAAGGTCCAAAAAAAGGAGAAAAGAAGGGGTAACATGACAAAAAAGGACAAAGAAAGAAGACGCAGGCAGGAGCAGAGATCGAGTGTGATTGCACTACTCAGAAGGCGGAAGAAGATCAGTCTGCCAAAATCAGGGCGTCCGTCTGAACTGGATGACCGGGAGAGAAGACAACTGGTCAGAGAGGCTAGCAAGAATCCAATGGCAACATTGAAAGAGCTCCAGGATTTTATTGCCAACAGAGGGAAACTTGTGCATCATGCAACTATATTAAACATATGCACACATCTGGCCTGTATGGATGGGTGGCAAGAAAAAAGCCATTTGTCAAAAATTTCCAACAGCCGGCTTGCCTGAAATTTGCAAAAGAACACCTTAGTGAACCTGAAATAAACTGGCTGACCGTTTTGTGGTCTAATGAAGCCAAAATAGAACTTTTTGGCATGAATGCCAAACGCTATGTTTGGCGAAAACCCAACACCACTCATCACCCAAAAAACACCATCCTAGCTGTGAAGCATAGTGGTGGCAACCTAATGTTATGGGGATGTTTCTCATCGAAAGGGACTGGGGAACTTGTCAAGATTGACGGGAGGATAGATGGGGCCAAATACAGAGATATTCTAGAGCAGAACATGATGAAGTCTGCAAGAACACTGTGAATGGGTCCAACATTCATATTACTGCACGACAATGACCCAAAGCACAAGGCCAAAGCTACCAGTGAGTGGTCTGTAACGATCAAGACATCAACGAACAAGACGTTCCGAGCTAGATGGACAACCATCACCTGAAGCTCAACCCAACCAAGACGGAGATGATCTACATCCCTGCTCCATCCTCTCCTCTCCTGGACCTGAGCATCACCCTGAGGGATACCACCATCTCCCCCTCACGGAGTGTGAAGAACCTTGGGGTCCTGTTTGACGACAGGCTCTCCTCTGCTGTGAACATTGCAGCAGTGACTCGGAACTGCAGGTTCTTCCTTGACAATATCCGTAGAATCCGGCCCTTCCTCACCAGCTACTCTACGCAGCTCCTAGCCCAAGCACTGATCATCTCCCGGCTGGATTACTGCAACTCCCTCCTCACCGGCCTCCCAGCATCTGCCATCAGACCCCAGCAGCTCATCCAGAACGCTGCAGCTCGCCTGGTCCACAACCTCCCGAGACACTCCCACGTCACCCCTCTGCTCACAAGGCTCCACTGGCTCCCTGTTGCCGCTTGCATCGAATTCAAGACTTTGGTGCTAGCCTACCAGGGAGTCAACAAAACAGCTCCAGCATACATCCAGAGACTGTTCAGACCTTACACCCATACCAGAGCACTCCGCTCTGCTACTTCTGGTCGCCTGGCTCCTCCCCCTCCCCGATCCTCCCCTTCCCGCTCAAGGCTGTTGTCTGTCCTAGGACCTCGTTGGTGGAATTATCTCCCTATCGAGGTCAGAACAGCAGAATCTTTGAGCACTTTCAAGCGCTGCCTGAGAACCCATCTCTTCAGGCTCCACCTTTCCCTGACTCCACTGCCCTGAATCCTGTCCCTACTTCCCTTAATTTGTTGCCCTTAAACGATCTTGTTGCACTTAATTTTGTTTACCTTATGTCCTAATTTTTGTTACCGCTAGATTTGGTTTCCCTTCATTTTGTTGAACCCTATTTTGTAGTCGGTTTACTTGATTTTCCGGCCCTTTTGTTGCACTTGTTTTATTTTATTGTCCTTTTCTTGCACTTGACTCTGCCCATTTGTTGCACTTGCCTCTGTTGCACTTGACCTTGTGGCCATTTTTTCACTTGCCCTTGCCCTTCTGTTATTGGTTTAGATCTGTAACAATCTGTAAACATGGAAAGTGTTCTGTCACTGACTGTTAGCACTTGTACTTGTCTCCTAGGAGCACTGCACTTTTGTACTGATCTTGTGCACTTTTGTACGTCGCTCTGGATAAGAGGGTCTGCTAAGAACCTGTAATGTAATGTAATGAACAAGGTGAATGTGCTGGAATGGCCATGCCAAAGCCCTTATCTAAATCCAACTGAAAACTTCTGGAATGACTTGAAGGTTGCGGTCCATCAGCGCAAACCAACAAACCTCTCCCAGCCTGAACAGTTCTGCAGAGAGGAGTGGGGGAAGATCTCCAAGTCCAGGTGTGCCAACCTTGTGCAGAGCTACCCAAAAAGACTGGTAGCTGTAATTGCTGCCAAAGGCACTTTCACCAAGTATTCTACCATTCATTCAAGTGAATTCTGCATTTTGATTGGTTAACACCAGGTATCTATTCACCGGTAAACTACCTTGCACTGGGTCAAGACCTTGCCATGATTACGCCGACAAAATAAGACTACAGTTTGCGTATTTTCTTACTCCCTAGCGAGCTGGTTGGCTACCTAGTTAGCAATAGTATAGCTAGCTTGCCAATGTATTTAGCTGCCTAGCCAACTACTCATTATTTTATAGTAAGCAAGTTTCAAGTCTCCTTTGATATATCATGATGTTCATTTTTGTAAATTATGGTCCCAAGTAGACTAGAATAAAGGATAATGGCAGAATATGGTTTAGTGGCGTGGCTATCCTCTGGTCCTTGTCCGATACAAATTGCCAAAATCAAGGCTTCCTTAATGGTATGCTGAAACCAAAGGGTGTCACGGTAGCTTCGTCCACCTTTTTATACAGTCTACGCCAGTAACCCATCAATGGACTTTTTAATCCCTGATGGCACAGGCATATTCCAGGATGACAATTCCAAGAATCATCAGGCTGAAATTGAGAACGAGTGCCTCATTGAGCATGAGGAATCATTTTCACACATAAATTGGCCACCTCTGAGTCTAGATCATAACCATTTGAAGGTTTTTGGGATGTGCTGGAGCTTGGGAAGGTTTAACAGAGTGGTTTGACTCACCCATTGTCACAAAAATATCTCAGCAAAAAATGAATGCAAATCTGGCGGTAAATAACTGCCGTAACTGTCATGGTTTAGTCCTGCCAGATTCAACCAGCAATCCGGCGGGCGCTGGGACCATGGACCCAAAAGCTGGAGAAGGGACCCACACGCACAGGGTGAGTAAAAATATAAAGATCTTTAATAAAACTAGTAAAAACGAATAAACAACACTACCAACAAGTAGTATTCTCCCCCCAAGGCATGCCTCCTGGCGTACCAGAAAAGGTACAATGGCACCCGCTGGACCCGGAACACATGGCGGCGCTGGACCCCTGGAGCCACACATACTCCACCGGACCCTGAACGCATGGCGGCGCCGAACCCGTGGAGCCACACACACCCTGCCGAACCCGGAACACATGGCAGCGCCGGACCCCTGGAGCCACACACACTCCGCCGGACCTGGAACACATGGTGCCGCCGGACCCCTGGAGCCACACAAACTCCGCTGGACTCGGAACCCACTGGAGGCCACACTCCGCCGGACCCGGAACACACTGGAGGCCACACTCCGCCGGACACAAAACACAGTGGAGGCCACACTCCGCCAGATACGGAACACACTGGAGGCCACTCACTGCCGGACCTGGAACACTGCTCCCTACCTGGTCCCTGAATAAAAACTGCTGCTCCCCGAAAACTCAGCCTGGCTGGGTCCCACACTGGCAGCCGCATTCTGTCCATGGTTTAGTCCCGCCGGATGCAACCTGCGATCCGGCAGGCACTGGGCCCATGGACCCAAAAGCAGGAGAAGGGACCCACATGCACAGGCTGAGTAAAAATATGAAGATCTTTTATAAAACTAGACTGCATTTCCACAGTGAAAATCTGTGTTTGCTCAAATGTTTCCAGTAACAGTGAATGGATTAGATATGAGAAAAGCTTTGACCATGTTAATTGTGTTATATATTTTTTTATATGTGGTATATGTTTTTAGCTCACCAGTGTGTGTTTTCAACTTAATTCAAAACTCAGCTGTAACTGCCGCAGTCTCTGCTTCTCTCTCTCTCCTTCTCTCCGAATCACGACCCCTAACTACATAGACTGTCATGGTTTAAGAAGAGTCCTTCTATTAGTCATTTCATTGGCACAGAAGTTTTATGTGTGAGTGTGTGTGTCTGCCTTGTGTGTGTGTGTATTTTGTCTGGCAGGGCTTTTGTAAGTTTCGTTGAGGATTATATTTCAACATTTCTCATCATATTCATCAGTAGATCAATTGCAATGTTGAATAACCATAATCAATAATCATAATCAGTAAAGAGATTATGTATGCAGCAGTAACACAAATACACACACGCACACACACACACACACACACACACGCATACAAGCAGTTCACACACGTAGGGAGGGGATGAGCAGTGCACAGAGACACATGCACAGGCACAAGCAGCACAAGTGCACATGCGCACGCACACACAAACACACAGACACACACACATTCAAGTCATTCAATTCACACATGCATGAGCAGCTCACACACACAAGCAGTGGGCTACCCTAGCTTTGATTCGTAAGCAGGCTTCTGTTGAGTTGATTCGAAAACATAATCAGGTGATGTATTTGATTTGTAATGTGTAATATAAAATTTTATAATGGCAGAGGGGCATTAAGGCACGATGCGCACGCCCCTCCGCCGTTGTAAAATCACTGTAACCCACTGCTTCTCGGGACTTATTCTTTTATTATAAAACGGGTGCTTCCCATCCTTAAATGTGATTGGCTGAGCCGCGTTCTATTCCGGTATAAAATCAGTGTAACCCACTGTATTCTGAGGCAGACCGCAGCACAAAATATCCCTGAGCACCTGGTCTAGCAACCACCTACTCTGCGCTCAACTGACTCCTTAGGTTACGTTGGTTTCAAGACTTCAGTGTTAGTGAAGTTTAGCCTTTTCACCTGCTAACCAGTTGGCTATCTACCTAGCTAGCTATAGCATTAAATAGTTCGATATCACTTTAGCTTGCTAGCGACGTTGCTAACTAGCTCACGATTTCAGTATTATCAATAAATTGTTGATTTTTTCTAGTGTGTTTATTTTATGGGATGTGCGTTGGGTAACTACATCCATTGTAGTGAACGCTAGCTAGTTGACAAGCAGGCTAGCAAAACGATTGCACAATTCAACATATTTTCCTGGACACTGGCAAGTGTGGTGGACAAAATAATCTTGTTCCCTACTCTCACTGCTGGTTGTAATGATAAGGCCGTTCGCTACGAGTTGAGAGCAAGGAAACTCTAAAACCGAAACCGAAACGAATGTAAAGTTATTTAACGGGGTCTTCGGGAGACCGAAGGAGACATTCCAAATAGCATGCTCTCATAGTATATCTACATTACCAAGCCCAAATAGCCTGATGTGACATGATAATGGCGCTAGCTGTGTAAAGTTCTTATCAGTGTACCTTGAGTTAGGTACTGTCTAATTGTAGATCGCTTGATGACTTAAATGTCCACAAAATAACAGATTTCCTGTCGAAACTGCGACTTGGTCAAAAAGCAGGTTGACAACTGAATGTGAGGTTGCCACTAAATGTGTGCCACTAACTATGACAAGGTGAAATAGTTGAATAATCTAAAAGAAAAACGTGTTTTTGTTGTGCTGACGCTTGAGAAATTGAGTGGCAGCGAAACGTATTAAATCTGATGCGCGTTTCACGCCTCCAGTGGCCATTGGGCTTAACTGTCACAGTCTTTGCTTCTCTCTCTCTGTCTCCCAATCACCATCCCCTCCCGCTGAGGCTTTTTTTGGATGGGCTGTGTATCTAGATATTGTGTATCATTTTATACACATTTCTCTGTAATTGAGTTAGACATATTTGTCATCTTTAGAAGCAGGCCAAAAGTTTCACGCATTTGAACACAGCAGCTGCATATGTGTCTGTAGATTTTATCGGGTTTTTCAATGATTAGAGAAGTCCATCTGGAGCTGAACACAAAGTTTCCTACTTCACACAGTTTTATTGGGATTAAATAGTAAATGGAAAAATTGCCTTATTGTCTGCACGGAAATTTTATGATTTTATTTGATTCAGCCTCCAATGGAGAGATTACATCATAGATACAATAGAAAGTAATAAAATGAGATAATATAAAAGATATAAAACTTAGACTTCAGCCATGAGAACTGAAATGAAGGCAAAAGATTGTTAACTATTGTAAGATCTTGACAACTGACTGAACAAGGCAAAGTTAATGCCATCTGCAATATTACTCTGAGGGTTTAATTTGATAATACATTTACAGACTGATGAGTATGACTTTTCACATAAATGCTGAGCAAGAGACAGACAATACTCATACTAATTTGTGTGAACTGGGGACACCAGGTTTATATATAAACCATCCTGTCAAGATGAAAAAAAAGATGAAGTATTCTGTTAACTTAAGCATTTGCCTTTTGCACATCCTGCAATGCAGGCTAACTTGTGCGTTTTGATTGTTTGAATCACAACAAAAAAATGTTGATTTGCAGCAAGTATCCACATTGATTGAAATGCAGTTTTATTTTTTGTCTGTCCACAACTGACAGTCTTGAGTGTTTTTGGAATTAAATGTAAATAAATGTTCATTTTTACTAATGATTGAAAGCAGGTCAAGACCAATAATTATTTTAAAGGCGTGTTCTGCGACTCCCCTATTTTCAGCTTACCTGACACCACTGATATAGATCCATACCATTCAGTATGACATGCCCAAACGAATCTGGCATGGTGAAGCACATAGCCATTACAACAGAGTTAAAAAAAATGGCCACTCTCAAATTTATTTTTGATTGCGCTGCACATGAATGTCTTCCACGAGCACTGGACTCTAACCTGCAAAACATTCTCTCATTCTGCTGACAGAACACTGTTTCAAGGACATTTTAAACCCAAATTTATAATCAGGTTTAAAATTATTAAGAGCCTGAACCAAATTTATTTGAATGTTTCTGTCTGCTTTGCCATGAGGATATTTAAGTGCCTTTCTGCACGACATCTATGTTGCTGATCAAGCATGTGTATCTCCACCTTTTTCTGGAGCTGGGGTAAGGGCAGGCACAGTGGCGGCCCTACAGGAGGCGAAAAGACATGTCCCTTTTAGTCCTGGCTAGATCTAAATCATTTTCCTTTATTGACGTCTTTTCCAATTATCGTAATTGGCAACTGAAGACATGGTTTTTCACCGTATGCGATCTAACAGCGATCAAATCACGGGTTAAATTCAGTACAGTGGCGGAACAGAGAATTGGGTTGCACAAAACAGCCGTTGAAAACAATTATAAATCCTGACCTGTTCTAAGTCATCTTCATGATTAACAAAAGGTTCATTCAGACAGCGCTCCGCATTTAACAGGTGCTGCTTTTTCTCCCCAATTAGGTAAAACGACAATCATTCATCTGGACGTGTATTTGCTGTATTTAAATCTACGTTATTCAAAATTGCATAGCCTACCTGTCGACTCTCGCAAATTGCTTGAGCCACACGCTTTTTATAATCTAGTGCCGAGTGCCAGTTTTTTTTTATATCAACCCACGAAATACCGAGAGTGAGAGTCTGCGTTTCATTGGAACACGGACCAGTTCAATCACGCGAAGCATTGGCCAATTAATAAGCAAATTATTTTCCTGCACTGAATTTAACCCACAATTTGATCGCTGTTAGATCGCATATGGTGAAAAACCATGTCTTCAGTTGCCAATTACGATAATTGGAAAAGACGTCAATAAAGGAAAATGATTGAGATCTAGCCAGGACCAAAATGGACGTGTCTTTGCCCCTCCTGTAGAACCGCCACTAGGCAGGCACATTGGAGTTGATATTTGTATTCTGGATATTCAATTATTTTAAATATAATTGCTAATTGTTTTACATTAGCCAAGACATCTGTTGGACAGTTTTAAATATACATATTATTTTAGCACTGATTAGATGGATTTCAATGGAACTCTTGTCATTATCTTGTTTTCAACTAGCTAGCCCGCGGAGGATGGGCTTCCCCACTATAGCCGGGTTCCTCCTGAGATTTCTTCCCACTGGGGAGTTTTTTCTCACCACTGTTTGAGGATTTTTTCTCCCTACTGGGAGTTTTTTTTGCCTCGCTGTAGTGGGAATAGGGAATAGGTACTGGGAATAGGTTGGGCACTGCCCTTCAGTAACCCATCTCTGACTGTAAAGCGTCTTTGTGACAGTGTATCTGTAAAAAGCGCTATACAAAATAAAATTGAATTGAATTGAATTGAATTGAAATATCCCTGAAAAAGATGTAGTCTTCAAGAGATCTTGTCCAATATCTCAGTGTACTTTTCAGTATTAATGTCCCCTTCACAGACGTTCAAGAGACTCTTTGGTCCTGAGCACATGGAAACACAAGATTTATGCAAAGGTTTCCAAAATCTTTTAAATTATCATCATGCTCTGCAGAGCAGGGCCGCCAACGTCAGTATTGCCAGTATTGCCACGGCAATATTACTTTTCAAAGTGGAATTGCCTGGCAATACTACTTTTCTTATGTGACATGATGAGATTGGTTGGTTGAGGACATTCAGAGAACTATACAAACAGTCTGTGTGTGTCCGTGTTGATTGTTTTTCATGACACCATGCCCCAAAAACGTAAAACAAATGAGAAATGAGCGAATGGAACGAACAGTCTATTCTGTATTCGATTGGGAAGCCTTTTGTTGGTGACAGTGTATTTAGAAAAAACGCGAAGAACGTTGAAGACGCTTTGGGAGACTGTGGTGTGAGAGAACTGAACAGCCGAAACTTTCGTTTAAAGGCGATCTTGAAGTGAAGAGTTGCTTGGTAAATATAATGCGTTTGTTTTCATAAAGTCTGAAAACGTCTGAGCTTTGAAGACGTGGACGTTTAAGATAGTATTGTGAGAGACTCAGCTAAATGCTAGCCGTAGCTTTCACCATGTTAATTCGCCACCATTGCTAATGCCTAATGAGGACGAACTTGCTGAACTGCAGAGGCTACCCCGACGACTGTTCCACCTGCTGCATTGGTTTCTCCACTCAACGCTTCCGATTGGCTTCTCCTGTTTCATGGATTCATGAGGTAGTGTCACTGCATCGAAACGAAATCAAGGATTTATGTGCACTAACGTTTGGTCACCAATGCAAAGCCAAGTCCTTGGTTATTGTCTGAACATTTCCATGGTCTAACGTTAGTTTAGCGCCAACGCTATCATTTCACTGATTCAGATCATTTCTTGAATTGATTTTACTTCATTTAATGGTTGAAATTTGAGCTAAACCAAAGAGGTTCTGATGTTTTCGGTAATTCGCGTAAAAGGTTCTAAGTCACTGTGTGTGAAGCCTATTTGTATTTTCCAATTTCCCTGTTGGTTAAATATCAAGAGAACCCAAGTGAAATTTGTGAGACAAACATTTAAATAGTCCCCCCAGGAATCTGCGGAGAAAAGGTGCTGATTCTGCGGAGAACATTCCTGATTCTGCGGAGAGCTATTCTTGATTCTGCAGCTTGAAAGTTGATTTTCCGCAGGCATTAAAAAAAAACCTAAAATGACCAGTTATAAAGCAAATTTATGTAATAATGAAGCAAGAATTCTCTTAAGAAATTATTTGCAATACCAAAACACTGCGAGACATTGTGGTTATAAAATAATCAACATCAATATTCTCTTTGTCCCTCTTGAGCAGATTTATTTGCATAACTTATAAAGTGCAAAACATTTCACCAAACTATGGGTGAACAAGGCTTAGTAACAGAACAAGTGCCAAAGATTAATGTAAAGATTTAAACAAAGTGTAAACTATTCACTGTATCCTCTGGATGTTGTAAACGTTACTGCATACCATAGACTGTATAAAGAGATGGATGAAGCTACCGTGATGTCACCCATTTGTTCGCAGATGAAGAAGTGAATCGAAGATCCGGGGAGGAACGTGGCTCTGGATCTGACCGTATCGGACGAGGACAAGAGGATAGCCGCGCCCCTGAAGCATATTCCGGCTTTATACTTTATTCTTGTTTATATGGGAACATAATTCACGAAATTGAATGTCATGATATATCGAAGGAGACTTGCTGTAGCTAACATAAAATGATGTGAAAAATCATTATTTAAATGAAAAATCAGGCGGGAAAGTAGGATCGTTTTCTCATAGACTTCTATTGCATTGAACTTCTTTCTGCAAGCACTGACGTCGCCATCTGCTGGCCATTAAATAGAATTCCATTCTACGGTACTTCCACATTTTTTCAGACCAGGGTGCTGCGTCCATCTTTTTATATAGTTTATGCTGCATACAGCAGAAAACAATCAGTGTCCGTAACCGGCAGCACCAGCTGGGAGTCTTTCATCCCTTTTATCTGACCGCAAAATCTAGCGGTAGGGATGAAAAATGCATGTAAAATATAATATTCTGCACCTCGCCCTATATTCCGCGGACTGCTTTGATTTCCGCGGGGGCTTTGAAATTTGCGGTAAATTCCGTGATCGCGGAATCGCGGATTCCTGGGGGGACTATTTAATTTAAAGGGTAAATAAGTGAGTTTCTTAATTAGACTTTAAAAGGGTACAAACTAAAGTTAAGTCTTATTTGCAATATCATTTTTCAAGGGTTTCTTATACACTGGTACATTTCCTTGTGTTTATTGGTGACTGTGAAGTAACAAATGAGGATTTGAGTGGAAAAAAGTGAAAATTCATAATTTATTTTAGTGTGTAAAAATATACATGTTATTATTTATTGACACACAAGAGTAGAATCGCTTTGAAAAATATTATGACCTGGAATACAAATCATAGTTTCACAGAACAGTAAAAGAAAACTTTTTTGAATGCAAGAATGCTGAAAAGACCAGAAATTAATACATTAGTTTTGTTTTTACTTGGCTGACCTCCTGCTATAGAAAGGATGCAAAGGTTCCCAGTCATTGAGAAATGATTTTTTAATTATTATTCTTCTTTTTATTATTCTTCTTTTTTTTCTTTTTTTTTGCATGTAAATTTTTCTTTTGGCAAGTAAGAATCTGATTTTACTTTCCCGAATGAGTAATTTAAAAAAAAAGTTAGCAATCAAGGGCTGAACACTAACATCAGGTGTAGCACTACTAAGCTGGGGGGTATTGCACAAAGCTGGCTAACTGAGTAAGCCTGGCTTTTGCACAAAGTAAAACCTGGAAACTAATCAAATATGGATAATGGACTGAAATAAATATAGCTTTCTGGGTTTTACTTTGTGCAAAAGCCAGGCTTACTCTGTTAGCCAGCTTTGTGCAATACCACCCTGGGTTCCACCAGATGTGAAACAAATTTTTTGCATGATCGTGTATTCGCGTCTTTGCAATGACTTTGAATGAAATCTGTTGAGCGAAAAATTTGTCTCGCGTCCGGCGGAAAAAGCACTTAAAAGTGCTGCACCTGATTTTAGTAATCAAGGTTTTTATTGAACCCCATGATTAGTTAATTAGATGATTCAGGTGATGTAGCGCTGGGCTAAAATGAAAACCTACACATCCAGCGGCCCTTTGTGGATAAGATTGGACCCTCCTCACCTAGAGAGTGCTCCTCTAGACAAAATGTTAAGTAACATTGTAACCAAAACCTTGATTGGAAATCAAGATGCATGTTTTTGGAGCATTTCAGCCTTTATCTTAACAGACTGCGCAGCACTGAACATTGTCTGCTTATGAGTCTGTTTGTTAAGCTTAATGAGGCTACTACTAACAGTAGCTATAACTAAAGCCAGACCATGTAGCTAAATTGATATTTTTTCATTTAGGCGGGACGATCTGCCTGCCCTGTGCACATCGCTGAGGCACACTGTGGTCGTTTTTCAGAAGGTTAGTTAGAGCTAAGAGATAAGTCAGAGGTGGAAAGTAATGTTGAACACATTTTTCTGAACTACTGTCGTGAATTAATTCCATTATCAGTTAAATGTAATTAAATCCATGAAGATACAAGTTGTTAGACAATCAAATCAAATTCATTAAGGGAGAGATGGTCCACAATGTGTCAGTTATGGTTGTACAGTGTTGCATTTGTGTCAGTATTAAAAACCTCCTTCCTCCTGAATGACATGGTTAAGTCAACAATGTTGGCCATTATGAGTTAGCCTAGGTGTTTTTAATTTCCCTAAACAGAAAGGCTGATGCCAGTGTTGCAGAAATTAACCCAGAGCAGGTCATTGAAGAAGATGCAACAAAGTGAAGGGAGGGTAAAACACAACATATCAGTCATGTTTGTTACGGGTGGTATGTGACATATACCAGCCTGGTTGACATTACTATAAAAAACACATTCTGTAATTCTGTCATGTGTGGCTGCTGTGCCTGTTTTTAATAAAATGGAAGCTTACACAGGTGATCCTCCTGTACAGTTCATTTGAACCACAGTATCGTGGTAGTTGTCTCACATTAACTGTTTCTGTTGCTCTTGTTTTTAAGGTGTAGTTGTTAATATGACTGAACAGCTTTAAGTGATTCAAAATTCATCAGACTTAAGTTACAAGAATGAAAGAACTGAACAATGTCTTCTTCCTGGTAGGCTTACATTTGTCCAAAATGTACTTGTTTGGTGGCTGTAAATTACTGCCCATGTTTTTCCAGTCAAGTCTGCAGACTTTTCTCATATATTTGAGACATTTATGGGACTTTTTGTCATTATTTTAAAAATGTGCATTAAACATTTTCATTTACATTTCACATTGTTAGAAATTTTGTCTGTTCAGGGTGATCTGCACTGAACTGCAAGCGTTTCTTAAATGTCTCTTTGCATGGTTAAGCTACAGTGATTTGAGTACCCAATTATCCTGTGGCAAAATAACATTCAATAACAACCAAAAATAGGTTCACTTCCTGCTTGCGTTCGGACTTTCGCATTATAGGCCTATTACACGACAGGCAAGAAAGTTGGCAATGCTACTTTTAAAGAGGTGACGGCAGCCCTGCTGCAGAGGGTGAAATATCTAATATGATCACGCTTTTTTTGAGCCAGTTTACAATCCTTAACCCATCCTGGAACTCGAAAGACTGGGCCTTTCCTTGACACCACTAAATCACCAATACAATCACCTGCAAACATCAGCTATTTCATATTGCATAATTTCAAAAAAATTTTTAAACCTTTTTTTTAACCTTTTTTTTTTTTACCTTGACTAGTCCTAAATTGCCCCCATCCCAACTTTTATGGAATGTGTTGCAGGCCTGATGAATGGATGGAATGGATGTATATTTTTAAGTAAAGTGAAGATGACCAAACAAAACTTTCATTGTCTTGTCTTCTTACTGTCAGCCATTATTCCGTATTGTATCTCAGCAAGCCAAAGTGTTTTAGGGTCCCACTAATTCTACCTGTAAGATTTAATTTGATAAATCAACATAAGTGTGCACATAGGCTCATTTGGGGGAATAAAAAGATCTCCTGACACTCTATGTGGTTATATTAGATCTGCAAAAATGGCCTGTTCGTAACAGATGAAATAGAAGTAAATCTAGAGATAACTGCTATCTGTTTTTCTGGGCATTTCCTATTCTGTTGGGGTTGTTGTATATAGCTGCATTTTGGGGTGAGTCAAGTTCATAAAATTTTTATCATTACCAGTTCCCTTTACTTCCTTCTATCAGTTCCAAGGCTTTGCCTTGATTTATTTTTGATACCAAATTAAAGGCTATTGTCTGAATCAAATGCCTGAAGAGGGAGTCATTCAGCAACATTTTTTTTCGAATCATATGTGATAGCCCTAAGGACTATTGCAACCGTTCCCACCACCGATCAATGAAAGTGGTTCCTCTGCATAAATTCTATGTTGTACTTACTCCACCCTCCTCCCAGCTTCACTACTAGTTAACCCCTAAGGAGGCTCTGCATTAGCACCAATGTTTGATGTACTCTCTGCCCAGTAGGGGGGTAGCATCCACACAGACCCCCTCCCTCTATAACCGCAGGGCTGTCAGAGCTCGTCTCTCTTTTTCACTCAACCAATTTAGAAGGACATTATCAGCAAACTCTGTTTCACAATCTGGAGGTATTCAAAATTAGTCATATCTGCCACACTGAAAAAAAAAGATTCTGTAGTCCTTCAGATTTTAATGGGTATAGATTTTACCAACAATAGAAGTGATGCATTATTATTGACTGTCAGTATATTTTATGTTGCTTTGCTCACATATTTGGACCTGTGTATCAAAGGATACTAGCATGAGAAACTTAAATATTTGGGCTTCTTTCACTGCGGACACTTGATTCAGCGACTTCAAAAAAAAAACTGAAAGATGTTTATCTGATAACTTCTCATTTATGGATTTTTTTGTTGTTTTTTTCAGTGTCTGCCAAGGAAAAAGAAAAAAAATTAATTATCAAAAAACATCTGTATGATGCTGTGAGGACACTCGTTCAGCCATCCTGCTCACCGGTTTTCTGAATCCCGGAGCGCATTTCTGCCAATAATTCAATAATCATTTGTCATTGTGGAATTATCACCTGCACCTGTTCCCTGTTGTCAATGAACGGTAGCAGTGCTTATATAAGGCTAAGCTTATCCCAGACTCTGAGTGAAGTCTGTGTAACCTCATGCTTAATTTAATTTATGGACTTGATTTCCTTGTATGTGTGGATTACTTGGGTTTTTACTGACATCTGGTGGAAATTTCATGTCAATAGCTCCATTCGAAATATATTTACGGAGAAAAATGTTGACGCGTTAAATAATAAATTTCTCTGCTGATTGTGTCTGTAGATTTTATCGGAGCAACAAGTTGTCCAATGACTAGGGAAGTCCATCTGCAGGTAAACCCAAAACTTCCTCCTTCATGCAATGCCATAGCAATTAAATTGTGAATTTCACTTGGAAAAAATGTTTTATTCTCTGTACTGGATTATTGTGAGTTGATTTGATTTATTCTGATTCAGCCGCCAATGGAGCGTTTGCATCATACATAAAATATACTGTAATAAAATGAAATAACCCAGAAGATAGAAAACCTAGACTCCAGCCATGACAACTGAAATGGAGACAAAAGATTGTTCACTATTGTAAGATCTTGACAACTGAACAAGGCAAAGTTAATGCTGTCTGCAATATTACTCTGAGGTTTTGATTTGATTTTACATTTATAGTCTGACTGGAATGACTTTTCACATAAATACTGAGACAGATTAAAAGCAAGAGACAGACTTTACTTAGCACAAATTAGTATGACTGGGGACACCAGGTTTATAGATAAACCATCCTGCCCAGCATTTGCCTTTTGCACATCCTGCAATGCAGGCTAACTTGTGCTTTTTGATTGTTTGAATCACAACAAAAAGTGTTGATTTGCAACAAGTATTCACATTTATTGAAATGCAGTTTTATTGCTTGTCTGGCCACAACTAACAGTCTTGAGTGTTTTTGGAGTTAAATTTATGTGATGGGTCCTGTCACAAGAAAGTCCCCTGGCTATCTTGCCAATGAACCTGGCTCTTTGGGGATGTGGTCAGCGCGTTTGACTCTTATCCGGGAGTCAATTCCCCGCCCGGGCCCTCCTTTGGCCTGCCACATTCTCTCGTAATCGGCAGGATTTGAGGTATCCTAATGGATGGCAGCATGCGTAAAGCATGGGGCGTGAGAACATGCTCCCGAAAGAGGGGGAGAGATGTGACAGTTGAAGGGTCCTGTCACTAGAAATGCCTACTAAAAAGTATGCGCCCTGGCTACCTTGCCAACAAGCCTGGGTCTTTGGCGATGTGGTCCGTGTGTTTGACTCTTACCCGGAAGTCTAGGGTTTAATTCCCAACCCGGGCCCTCCTTCAGCCTGCCACATTTAAATAAATGTTCATTTTTACAAATGATTGAAAGCAGGTCAAGACTAATAATTATTTTAAAGGCATGTTCTGCGACCCCTCTATTTTCAGCTTACCTGACACCACTGATGTAAATCCATACCAT
Source organism: Gymnothorax reevesii (assembly GCA_029721435.1). Taxonomy (NCBI): domain Eukaryota; kingdom Metazoa; phylum Chordata; class Actinopteri; order Anguilliformes; family Muraenidae; genus Gymnothorax; species Gymnothorax reevesii. The sequence continues at coordinate 20,084,823 of CM056574.1, read as the reverse complement.
TCAGTATGACATGCTCATACAAATCTGGCTTGGTGGAGCATAAAACCATAATAGCAGAGTTAAAAAAATCCACTCCACTCTCCAATTTATTTTTGATGGCATGGTACATGAATGTCTTCCACGAGCACTGGATTCTAACGGACGAAAGGTTTTCTCATTCTGCTGACTGAACACTATTTCAAGGACATTTTTTTTAGAAATTTAGAATCACTTTTAAAATTATTAAGAGCCTGAACCAAATTTATTTGAATGTTCCTGTCTGCTTTGTCCATGAATACATTAAGCGCCTTGTATCTTTCTGCAAAACATCTTTGTTGCTGATCAAGAATGTGTATCTCCACCCTATTCTGGAGCTGGAGTGAGGGCAGAAACATTGGAGTTGATGTTTGTATTGTGGATATTTAATTATTTGACATGGAATCTAGACTTTCACTTCTTTAAAATAACAATCAATGATGTATGTGATATTTTTCATGCTGAGAAAAGCTCCTCTTTTTCTGTAACCTAGTGACAGTTTGCAATACCAAAAGTTCCATATTAGTAGTGTTGTAAAACTGCCATAACTTTTTCTTAATTTCTCAATCATTAGTGGCCAATACTCTTAGTTCTGACATCGGTAATATAGTTATCTCAGACCATGCACTGGTTTATCTTTGCCTCTCTAAATTGTCTCAAGATACTAAAAACCATAGGTGGCGCTTAAATACTTCCTTTCTGAAAGACAGCTCTTTTGTTAAAATGATTAGAGATGAAATAACCCTTTTTAAAGAATATACTAAAAAACAAGACTGCACGCTCACTATTTGGTGGGATACTCTTAAAGCCTATCTGAGAGGCAGGATAACCTCCTGTGCTTCCTTTAAGAAGAAGTCTGCCTCTGAGAATACTGCCAAATTAAAGAGTGAGCTCATGAAACTTGAAATTGCATATTCAAAGAACAGTAACAGATCTACTCTAAATTAGATACTTGCCACCAAATATGACTGAAACAGAATATATCACGGAAAAGCTGAATAATTCAAATTAAGTAGTCTTCTTGGGAGATGGGTGAAAAAACTGGCCATCTACTAGCATATAGATTGAAGCAAAAAAAAACAGTTTGAATTATATAGCGGGTATACAGATGTCTAATGGAGCTGTTTCTATTTCTAATCGGCAAATAAATGAGGTGTATAAGTCCTTTTATAATGGTCTTTATAAATCACAAGGTTCATTGGACAAACAGAAATTTCACAGTTTTTTCAATGGCCTAAATCTTCCACAATTCTTTGAAGAAGATAGAGAATACTTGGAGGGTCCAATAAAAATTGAAGATATCTCCCAGGTTATTAAAAACACACACCTGGGCAAAGCTCCCGGGCTGGATAGCCTATCTGATGATTTTTATAGGAAATTTGAAGATACTGTTAGCCCCATATTATAAGTATTTAAGGAGGCATATGAAGTTGGTTCTCTACCGTCCTCCATGCAACCTGCAATTATGTCCCTTATCCATAAAAAAGGAAAAGACCTTTCAGACCCCAGTAACCACCATCCTATTTCACTCCTTAACAATGACCAAAAAATTTTAGCGAAGGTCATTTCTAACAGGTTGACGAGGGCTATTGGCAGCATGGATCAGACAGGGTTTATACGCAACCGACACAGCTCTGACAACCTTAGAAAGCTATTGAACTTACAACTCGCTGTCCAAAATTCCCCAACTTTTGTCACTAGATGCATCCAAAGCTCTTGATTGTGTTGAATGGGAGTATCTTTTTGATACACTTAGGAGGTTAGGTTTTGGGGGAAATTTTATTAATTAGATAACAACCGTATATGATACTCTCTATGCATGTGTCTTAACAAATGGGCTTTTGTCTGATTTGTTTCGGCTACATAGATCAACAGGGCAGGGCTGTCCTTTGAGCCCGGGGCTATTTCTTTTGGCTCTAGAGCGCTTAGCTCAGAAATAAAAAAATTACCCACTTATACACGGGTACTGTCGGCAACTATCAGTATAAGCTACTGCTTTATGCGGATGACATGTTGGTTTTGACTCAACCTAATATTTCTATACCTGCTTTCAGTGTATTGAGTCTTTTACTTTGTTATCAGGTAATTGTATTTATTGGGACAAATCTGAGGTCTTGCTCTTGTCGGGCTATTGTTCAGCTACCCTTTTTAGTCAGTGGAGGTTCAGATGGTCTTCGAAGGGTTTTAAATACCTTGGCATTCTAATAACCCCTAGTTATAAAGATATGGTTCAGGAAAACTTTAAACCTCTCTTTCAGAAAATGAAAACCAGCCTTGCTAGTTATGGTCCAGGATCTACCTTTCCTTATGGGGTAAAATAAATTCACTGAAAATGATGGTCGCACCTATTACCTATTACATTTTAGCACATATTCCTTAAAATATCTCCAATTCTTACTTCAAAGAGATTGACAGGCAAGTACTGGAATTTCTCTGGGGTAACGCTCAACATTGTTTAAGTATAAAGAAATTGCAAGCCCCTACAGTAAGGGGTTTTGACCTCCCGAATTTTAGGTGGTATCACTGGACCTTTAATACAAAATATATGAGTGTCTGGATAACTAGCAGGCAGAAGCAGGTACACCTAGACTGACTTCAGTTAGTGGTTGAGACCTGTGGAGGAGTTTCCCCCTGGAACAAAATATTTAATACCAATAAGTCATAATTCAACCACGCTGTTAATTCTAAAACCAGCTGTCTATGGGTGAAATTGCATACAGCAGGACGCTGGGACTTTTAGGAATCCCCTGGACCCCCTGTGGCATAATAAATACATTTTAATTGGATGCCGGACTGTCTGCTGGAAGCAATGGTATGAGGCGGGAATTAGTTGCATATCAGATTTATTTGATGAACATACCAAATGTTTCTTAAGCTTTGAACAAATTTCGTCTAAGTATAATCTCCAACATAACCAATTTTGGAGATATATTCAACAAAGTTCTGCATGCAAAGTTCTTTATCTAAATTGTTGGGAACCCCCCTCACTTGCTCGACAGGCGATCCAGTCGGGGAGCCTCTGGTTAGGTCATTATCTCAAAAAGGAGTGGCTCCAAAAATCTATAATATGCCTCAAGAACGGATATCTGACCCTTTACAAAAAGTTAAAGATCAATGGGCTAACGACCTGAGCCTGGCTATTTCCCCAGAAGAGTGGAATTCATGCTTAACTAAGATATTTATGTATAAAGAAATTTACTCAGCTGAAAATTATTCATAGGTGGCATTGGACATAGGTGTATTGGAATCTCATACTTGATGATTGTTGTTGGAGATGTAAAAATTTTGGAGCCTGTATTACTCATATACTTTGGTCGTACCGGGCTAAAGAGGAGAGAGAGGAGAAAGACCACCCCTCCTGTTATCAGCGTTTAGTGCAAAAGCCAGCATCTCTGATGGTATGAGGATGCATGAGTGCAAATGGTGTTGGACACTTGCATGTTTTCAAAAGCACCATGAATGCTGAAAGGTATGTAAAGGTTTTAGAGCAACTTATGCTCCCCTCCAGACGAAATCTATTCCAGGGAAGGCCTTGTGTATTTCAGCAGGACAATGCAAAACCACATACTGCAGCTATTACAACAGCATGGCTTCGTAATAGAAGACTCCATGTGCTGAACTGGCCTGCTTGCAATCCTGATCTTTCACCGATTGAGAACATTTGGCACATAATTAAACGAAAAGTTCGTCAAAGGAGATCCAAAACTCTCCAGCAGCTAGAAGCCTGCCTAATGGCATCAAATTCCAATGGCTAAACCTCAATGTCCAGAGGCCTCCACTCTGTGTTATAAAGTAGAGGGGATGCTACACCATGGTAAACAGGCCCCTGTCCCAACTTTTTTGAGACCTGTAGCAGCCATCAAATTTGAAATGCGCTCATATTGTGCATAAAATTGTAAAATTTCTCAGTTTCAACATATGCTTTGTTATCTCTGTTGTATTGAGACTAAAACACTGCCTAGTGTGATTTGACGGTCATTGCGTTTTGATTTTATTCACAATTTACACTTTGTCCTAACTATTTCGGAATTGGGGCTGTATGTGTATATATATATATATATATATATATATATATGTGTGTGTGTGTGTGTGTGTGTGTGTATAATATATATATATATATATATATATATATATATGTATGTGCATGTGTGTGTGTGTTTGTGTGTGTGGATGTGTATGTGTATGTATATGTATACATATAATATATATTTTTTATTATTATCATTTATTTTTTTCCCTTTTATTTATATTTATGTCCTCAACTTGTCTTTATATTGGGAAAAAAAAACCCAATAAAATTGTTCCAAAAAAAAAAAAAAGCTATAATTTATGGCTCACCTTAAAACTGTTTGTTCACGAATTTAAACAGAGTTTTGGTGGAAATTATTTGGTACCTATTTAATGTGACCAACTTTTCTGAGGTTAGCAGTCCAGTCTGTGAAAGTGTTGATTTTTCTCTGAGAAGCTTTTATGCGATGTTTTAAAATGGGTATTTGATTTAAAAAATTACAAGTAGCAACGTATTTCAATTTTTTTGGGGAAACCAAATAGCAGAGATTGATATCCCCATGAAATCATTTTCATTAAAGGCCGGAAACATTCTAAATGTTTCAGGTGATGTGACTTTTGAATGTGACTATGCCTCTTCCCTCATGTGATCACAAAGCATCAATAGCGTTTAAATTGTTCAACAACCAAATGAGCAGCAGGGCTTCACTAGGATGATGGTTGACCGTTTTTCAATCAAAGAGTTACCATCCAATTGAACTGTTGATCAAGAAAATATCTGTGTACAGAGCGCCTTAATGTATACATGCAAAATATTTGCAATGAAATGGATGAAAAAGTGTTGACAGCTCAAAAACATATTTGACTAAAACAAATAAAATATTTACAAATATATAAATTCACTTACCTTATCCAAAAATATTTTCACACATAAAAATATAAAGTAGTTATATACTATGTAGCTGCTTGCATCCTATCAAATTTACATCTGGAGATTATTGTGATGCTAAAGAAAATACTTCCTTAAGTGATGTACCTTTGAAGCAATAGTTGCAAACCTGCAGTTAATGTCTTAATTGTGCCTCATTTATAACATGACAGATGACGTCTAATGACCAAAAATATTAATAAGTTGACATGTGGGGCAACAGGAATAAAGAAAAAAATAAACAATCTTTTATTGCTGACGTTATTTGCCACACCTCATCCCTAACAGGAAATCTTGTCTTATTTTCAATACACACCAAAGTGCCGAGTTTGGGGTGTCGCCAATAACGCCTAAATGCTGCCTCACTGAAGGTTTTAGACCTGCACTTTGGAAAAAAACTGAGGGGAAACTGATGTGAAGACTTTAAGATAAGAGTTCTCTCCTTCTGGTCCAGGTCAGCACTGAGGCTACAGAGTAATCAGCTGTAACTTATTACGTGGCCCCTCCCCTAGCCCTCCGTGGCTGGGGCCAGGTCCGCTATCTCTGATTGCCTTGTTTATGAGTGTTTTGAGTGGGTGAGATAGGACAGCATAACAGTAGTCTGATCTGCTTGATCCTAAAGTGTGCATCAGTATCTCAGTGTCACTCAGAGGTCATAAAAAGCAGATTTAGTGACAGAACCCACATTTACCTTAAAGTTCAGATCAGAATCAAAGATCACTCCCAAGACTTTTTGCTTGTTGGCATGGGGTAAATCCCAGGGAATTTAATTTTGCATTCTCTCTCTCTGAGCACTAGAATCTGTTGCTAAATTCTGGTGGACTGTAATAAAAAAATTTCTGACATCGAGGCATCAATATCCAAAATACAGATAAAAAGGAAATCAACCTGTTCTGTTTCATCAGGGCACACAACCACATAAAGTTGGGAGTCATCTGCACAACTATGGATAGAGATGCGGTGTCTCCTGATGATGTTACCCAGATGACAGATATATAAACTGAAAAGAAGTGGCCTTATAATTGAACCCTGGGGAACCTCATCGCCTCCTTTGGAGCTTTTGGAATGATTATCATCAATTGTGACTACAAGCTCTCTACCAGAATTATGAGAGGAAAAACAGTTACAGTCAGTCCAATGCGATACCTCAGTCCATTTAAAGAATTTTGTGATCGACTGTATCAAATGCAGCTCTCAGGTCAAGTAGTACAGTAACTGGCCAGTTAACAAGCTCACACTATCACTTGCAACTTAGGGCTAACAATATAGCATTATATGAAATAATATTAGCATTTTACTCACTGAAGAAAATCTTATTTTTTCTCATTTATTTATTTAAAAGGGATTATGTACATTGTTCACATGCCTTGCATAAAATCAAATTTTGATAATTTTGCAATTAAGATGTCGTGATTGACAATATCAAAAGCTTTTCTTAGATCAAGGTAGACAGCTCCCACTACTCCTCCCTTGTCCAATTTTGCTTTGATATTTTGCTGGTTCGGTGGAATGACGCTGACGAAAACCAAACTGCAGATGATGCAATGAGAATGGAGATGTATTTAAATGTGATATAATCTGTTTAGAGATCCATTTTTCAGCAGCTTTTGACAATGCTAGTAAAATTCTGATTGGTCTGTAGTTGCTTACAGCCATTGGGTCCCCAGATTTGAAAACTGGTGTAATTATAGCTGTTTTCCAAGCTTCTGGGAACTGTCTTTCATTAATGGACCAATCAACAATTTTTGTAACAGAGGGGTTGACAGACTTCTTTATTTGCCTTAAGAAGTACGGTATCCATCTCACATGCATCCCTTGCTCTTGAGCACTTAAGGGAAGAAATTATTTTATTGATTTCAGAACTGCTTATTTCACTAAAAGTTAAAATTGGTGCTTCAGTCTTTAAGGGGGTTAAAGAGTGGCTTAGACCAGGGAGGTTTTGCGTTAATTCTTTTATAGAATCAATAAAGCATGCATTAAAAGCTGTTGCCACAGCGCTGGGATCATGAGTTATATTACCCTCGATATTCAATTGTTGGACATTGTTATTTGCAAATTTACCAGTTAATTTCTTTAAATTTTTCCAAATTTCCTTAGCATTTCCCTTTGCATCAGTTATTGTTTTAATACAAAATATTGCTTTTGTCTGTCTTAGTTCCTTTACCACCCTATTCCGTATTGTCGTGTACAAGCGCTTTTCATTCTCTGTTTTGCTTTTGAGGGCCATTTTTAGAGCCTGGTCCCTCTGTTTAATGAGTGATCATACTTCTCATGAATCCATTTATAATGCTATGGAATTCTATCGTAAGTGACTTACAATTATCATTCACATTTTGTCCTATAAGGCATTTATTCCAATCTCCTTCCTCATTTGAGCTTTTCAAATCACTTAACTTATTATGAGGGATTTTAAACTGTTTTAGGTTCTTGCATGACAACAAATTAAACCTCCTTTTGGTGAGCTTTGTATGGATCAGGATCATATTATGATCAGTCAGTCCTGTGATTAAGTAATACAGCTCCTTAATTCTCTCAGGTCTATTGGCGAAAACTAAATCGATAAGAGTTTGTGAGGAGGCAGTAATCCTTGTTGGCTCTTCAATAACCTGATGTAGATCAAATTCATTTGCTAGGCCCTTAAGCAGTTCTCTTTGTTTTGTCTAGCCAATTAACATTAAAATCCCCTTATAAAATAATTTCGCTTTTGCCATCACATTCCTTGACAGAAGCCTTTAACTGCTCATACACTCAACAAAAATATAAACGCAACACTTTTGTTTTTGCTCCCATTTGTCATGAGATGGACTCAAAGATCTAAAATTCATTCCAGATACACAATATTACCATTTCTCTCAAAAATTGTTCACAAATCTGTCTAAATGTGTGATAGTGAGCACTTTTGCTTTGCTGAGACAATACATCCCACCTCACAGGTGTGCCACATCAAGATGCTCATCAGACACCATGATTAGTGCACAGGTGTACCTTAGACTGTCCACAATAAAAGGCCACCCTGAAATGTGTAGTTTTGTCTCACAGCAAAATGCCACAGATGGCGCAAGCATTGAGGGAGCGTGCAATTGGCATGCTGACAGCAGGAATGTCAACCAGATCTGTTGCTCGGGCATTGAATGTTCATTTCTCCACCATAAGCCGTCTCCAAAGGCGTTTCAGAGAATATGGCAGTACATCCAACCGGCCTCACAACCGCAGACCACGTGTAACCACACCAGCCCAGGACCTCCACATCCAGCAGGTTCACCTCCAAGATCGTCTGAGACCAGCTACTCAGACAGCTGCTGAAACAGTTGGTTTGCATAACCAAAGAATTTCTGCACAAACTGTCAAAAACCGTCTCAGGGAAGCTCAACTGCATGCTCGTCGTCCTCATCGGGGACCTGACTCCAGATCGTCGCCGTAACAGACTTGAGTGGGAAAATGCTCACATTCGATGGCGTCTGGCACGTTGGAGAGGTGTTCTCTTCACGGATGAATCTCGGCTTACATTGTTCAGGGCAGATGGCAGACAGCGTGTGTGGCGTTGTGTGGGTGAGCGCTTTGCTGATGTCAATGTTGTGGATCGAGTGGCCCATGGTGGTGGCAGGGTTATGGTATGGGCAGGCATCTGTTATGGACGAAGAATTTTATTGATGGCATTTTGAATACACAGAGATACCGTGATGAGATCCTGAGGCCCATTGTTGTGCCATACATCCATGAACATCACCTCATGTTTCAGCAAGATAATGCACGGCCCCATGTTGCAAGGATCTGTACACAGTTCTTGGAAGCTGAAAATGTCCCAGTTCTTGCATGGCCAGCATACCCACCGGACATGTCACCCATTGAGCATGTTTGGGATGTGCTTGACCGGCGTACCATACGACAGCGTGTACCAGTTCCCACTAATATCCAGCAACTTCGCACAGCCATTGAAGAGGAGTGGACCAACATTCCACAGCCCACAATTGACAATCTTATAAACTCTATGCGAAGAAGATGTGTTGCACTGCATGAGGCAAATGGTGGTCACACCAGATACTGACTGGTTCTGAGTCCCCAGACCCCCAATAAAGCAAAAACTGCACATTTCAGGGTGGCCTTTTATTGTGGACAGTATAAGGTACACCTGTGCACTAATCATGGTGTCTGATGAGCATCTTGATGTGGCACACCTGTGAGGTGGGATGGATTGTCTCAGCAAAGCAAAAGTGCTCACTATCACATATTGAGACAAATTTGTGAAAAATGTTTGAGAGAAATGGTAATATTGTGTATCTGGAATGAATTTTAGATCTTTGAGTCCATCTCATGACAAATGGGAGCAAAAACAAAAGTGTTGCGTTTATATTTTCGTTGAGTGTAGAACACAGTTGTTGCTGATGGTGGTCTATAAATTACGATCATAATAAAGGACATTTGATGTTAATTGTAGACCTATAGATTCCAATTCATAATCACGTGACCATTCAAGTTGCTTGCAGTTTATATTGTCCTTGACATAGTATAACACGCCCACTCCTCGACCTGTCAGTCTGTCTCCGCAAAACATGTAACTTTGCACCTTAAGAATGTCAGCAGAGAAGAGTGTTTGTGCAGCCATGTCTCTGTTAAACATAAGAAGTCCAGGTTTGATTCCTGCAAGAGATGTTGTAACTGTTCCCTTTTGGGCACGGCACTACGAATGTTCAGGTGACCGCCTAATAATCCACTTGTTTTGACCTGAGAATCCCACAGAATATCTGCACAGTTCTGAACAGTCTGACGCCATGATTTTTCACAATTGCAGGATTTATTCTGCTCTTTTGTTTTTGCGATGATTATTATCCTCCGGTCATTTGCGAGTGGTTTAGTGCCTTGTGATACAGTGGCCACAAGTGTAGTCTTAATTGAGCACTGATTCCTTGGATGATGTGTTTATGCAATTAACTGCATAGCAAGACATTATTTTCTCGATAGTTGAAAAATCCTCCTGTCATCACAAAAGCCTACAGTTGAAGGTCACGCACTTGTATTTATTGATAATGTGAATGCTGATAGCTGCAGCAAGGTGTTTTCTGCAGTCAAAAGAAGCATCTTGCTTTTGTTTAACAAAGTGCCCCTAGACTCATTGAATAACACTGTATCTTGCAGCCATGAAGTGAGACGAAACAACAAAAAAGTTTTGGGATAGCCAAGTCATGTAAGTCTGAATCCAATGCGTTTGACATGCGAGTAGCCCCCAAAACAACCTGTGGCTGATTATGTGATGATAGGTGCAGTCAGCTTGGCAGACTTTCTCAGAAAAAAAAAACACCTTGCATCTGATGATACATATGTTGCCATGGTGTACAGGCAAGCAATGATATTCAAAGGATATATGAGAAAGTAACAAAAAATCCTCTCCCATACATAAAGTAGTAATTTGTAAATAATCTGACCAGTATTACACTGAAAACAAGAAAACAGTTAATTGTTTTATGTTTCAGCTCTTGAACTGTATAGATTTTTCAAAATGAGCCATTTTCAATATTGATTCTTACAAAATATTGCAAAAAAAGTTTGGACAGTAAAGTGTAATTAGCCATTCTATTATGTTGTGATTCCTTTTCATGCGTAATAAGAATTTATGGCCTGAAGACGCCAAATGATGAAATGCTTTGGGAGCGATTTTTATACGAAGAACGAGTTATATGCACATCAAGTATAGGTCCAAGGCTATCAAATAAAACACGTCAATGGAGAAAGGAAAGGACGCCTGCGCACTTACTCCATGTCACCAAGAATATCTTTATTTCTTAAAATAGGACAACGTTTTGATCCAGGTTGGATCTTTGTCTGGTCATTTTACTTGAGGAACATTGCTTTCAAACCTCTCAATTATTTGATCATGCTTTTTTGAGCCGATTGGAGATCTTTAACCCATCCTGGTACTTTAAAGATGAGGCCTTTCCTTGATGCCACTTTTGTACTAAATTAAAATAACTGTCACTTGCGGACAACAGCTGCTTCATATCACATCGCAACTGATTTTTTTTTTTTACCTCATTACTAGTCCTTAACTGCCCCCATCTCAACTTTTTTTGAATGTGTAGCAGGCCTGAATGGCTGGAATGGATGTATATTAACAAGTTAATTGAAGTTGACCCAACAAAACATTCAATATTTTGTCTTTTTGCTGTCTGCCATGAAATACAAATCAAACTAAATTTGGAGATAACTGCAGTCTGTTTATATGTGCATTTTCCATTCTGTTGGGGTTGTTGTACATAGCTGCATTTTAGGGTGTGTCAAGTTTTTAAGGTTCTAATCGTTACCCAGCTGTTTACTCCCATACCAGTCAGTTCACTGTTTACTTCCTTGTACCAGTTCCAAGGTTTTGCCTTCACATATATTTGATACCAAAGTAAAGGCTATTGCCAGAATGAAATGCCTGATGAGGGAGTCAACCAGAATTTATTTTTTTAATCATATGTGATAGGCCTATGGACTATAGCAACCTTTCCCACCAGCTGTCAATGAAAGTGGTTCCTCTGTATATATTTTACATTGTTCTTACTCCACCCTTGTCCCGGCTCCTCTAATGAGGCTCTGTATTAGCACCAATGATTAATATACTCTCTGCCCAGAAGGGGGGCAGCATCCACACAGAGCGTCTCCCTATATACAGAGCCCTCCATAATTATTGGCACCCCTAGTTTAGATGTGTTAAAAGCCTTAAAATAAATTCAAATTTTATTGCAGAAGTATACTCTCACACTGAAAATTGTAGAAAAATGTAACTAGGAACATTTAATTATTAATTCATCACTTCCTGTTTCCCTGGGGTATAAATATGAGGTGACACTGAGGCCATTTCTCTTATCCACTCTTCAACATAGGAAACACCAAGGAACACACCATTCAAGTTAGGCAGATGTGTGTCAACCTTCACAAGTCAGGCATTGGCTACAAGAAAATAGCCAATCGCCTGCACCAGCCCATATCTACGGTCAGAGGAATCATTAAGAAGTTTAAAACAACTTGGACAATGATAAACAAGCCTGGACAAAGACGCAAGGTTATTTTGCCACCACGCACAGTGAGGAGGTTGGTAAGAGAAATAAAAAGTTCTCTAACACTCGCTGTTCAAGAATTGCAACAAATGGTAGCATCTTGGGGTCACAAAGTCTCCAAAACAACCATCAGGCGCTATCTACATGCCAACATGCTGTTTGGGAGGCATGCACGGAAAAAAATTTTTCTCACTCACAATCATAAGCGCTAACGTCTGGGGTTCGCTAAGAGGTACTGGGACTTCAACTGGGATCGTGTGCTTTAGTCAGATGAGACCAAGATAGAGCTTTTTGGCACAAACACTCTAAGTGGGTCTGGCAGAACACAAAAGATAAGTATGCGGAAATGCCCTTAATGCCCATTGTGAAGTATGGAGGAGGATCGGTGATGCTGTGGGCCTGTGTCTCTTCCAGAGGCCCTCGGAACCTTGGTAGGGTGCATGGCATCATGAATGCTTTGAAATACCAGGACATTTTAAATCAAAATCTGGTGGCCTCTGCCCGAAAGCTGAAGATGGGTCGTCACTGGATCTTTCAGCAAAATACTGACCCTAAACATGTGGCCAAATCTACACAGAAATGGTTCACCAGACACAGAATCAAGCTCCTCCCTTGGCCATCTCAGTCCCAAGACCTCAACCCCATTGAAAACCTGTGGAGTGAGCTGAAGAGGAGAGTGCAGAGGAGAGGACCCAGGTCACTGGATGATTTAGAGAGATTGTGCAAAGAGAAATGGTCGAAGATCCCTCTTTCTGTATTCTCCCATCTTGTGAAACATTATAGGAGAAGAATAGGTGCTGTTTTGTTGGCAAAAGGGGGTTTTACAAAGTATTAAAATCAGGGGTGCTAATAATTGTGGCACGCATGATTGGATGTAAAAGAATTATTTCTTAATGTGGGATTTTTTTCGCACTGAATATATGCACTTGAATTAAAGGTTGGATTTTCCTTTTTTTCATTGTAGTCCTATATTATTAAGAAAAAAACTGAATTTATTAGAAGAAAAAGAACACATCTTAACCAGGGGTGCCAGTAATTATGGAGGGCGCTGTATCCCCTCTAACATGGTCTTGTTCCATCCACGAAGATCCAGTAAATCCAATCCGGCAAAGTCTTTAGTCCAAAACACACTATTATACCGGTAAATATCCATGAACAGCTGCTGCGTCGTTTGAAATGAGTCGGTGGAAATCCACAAAGTTCACAGTGTTTATAGTCGTAGCTCCGGTGCACATGTAAACAGTATGAGCCATGGCGTTAAAATAGAGATTGCACTCTAACCTTTCAATTGACATCTCACTCGACCAGTTACGAGCTTCCCTGCCCTATCTACAGCCTGCTATAGCTAATGAGTGCCTGTGTTGAAACAAAGCTCATGCCTCATTTTTTTGTGAGTAACCCGAGCAACCAGGAACCAATTGAGACGATGATTGTTGCATTGTATTGCCAATGAAATTCTGAAAACAACGATATACAGCTTTACAAGTTGGAAACAAAGCTGGAACGGCCAATCGAGTGCGTAACTGAAAGTACAGAATTCCTTTCAGCTGTGCGGCGCGTCCAGCAAAGCAGAGAGAGGCAGATTGAGATTTCCAGTGAATGATTGATGGTTGTTTGCAGAGTTTGACAGAAAAATGGTGAAAAGGTTGCACAAAACAACATATGCAGTCATGGAAGCTGCAGAGCTGTGCACTCGGCGTGCAAGTGATTACTCAGGGAAAGAAATCTGAAGAGGACGGTGGTATCTCGTCTGATGACTCCGTAGCAAAGGAAATGTTTCTCGGGGGAAAAGACATTACTCTTGACAAGTAAGTATCATATTATAAGTTATATTTCATAATATAATAATGTAACATTCATATTTTATTATTATGATTTTATTATTTCTATATTACGTATTATTACATCCGTCACGGATGATGGATGGAGGTTATGTTTTTTTGCCGGAGTTGGTCATTCTGTTTGTCTATTATTCTGTAATTCTGGATTCAGGATTACGGAAAAAGGATATTATAATATTATGTTTATATTATATTATTATTATTATATTATTACTGTATTATGCATTATTACCTCCGTCAACGAAGGTGGAAGGAAGTTATGTTTTCGCCGGCGTTGGTTGCTCTGTTTGTGTGTAATTGTTTGTTCAGGATTACGGAAAAAGGAGATTATAATATTACGTTTTTTTTATTATGACTATATTGTCACTATTACGCATTATTACCTCCGCCACCGAAGGTGGGAGGAAGTTGTGTTTTCGCTGGTGTTGGTAATTCTGTTTGTCTGTTATTCTGTGATTCTGTGTTCAGGATTACGGAAAATTTACTGGGCGGATATTGATGCAATTCGGTAGGATGGTGGGAGGAAGTTGTGTTTTCGCTGGTGTTGGTAATTCTGTTTGTCTGTTATTCTGTGATTCTGTGTTCAGGATTACGGAAAATTTACTGGGCGGATATTGATGCAATTCGGTAGGATGGTGGGAGGTTAGCCTGAGGAAGAGTTTTGGAAGATGAAGGAGTACAACCGGTACGTACTGTATATTCAACTATATATGATGCCCTTTGAAATGCAATAATTTCTGTTGCATATATTTATGTTTTTGTATATTTTTCTCTATGTTGTTGCAGGTGTATGGGTGGAGTGGACCTGTCCGATGCCCTGACTGGTTACTGCAAAGTCCTGCACAAGACCCAGAAGTGGGACAACACCTTCTTCTTCCAAATCATGGACATTGCAATTGTGAACGCCTTCATCCTTCACAAAGAAGTTGCAAAACGTAAAGGAGAGACACCTTTGCACCAGAAGGCGTTCAGGGAGACCCTAGCCGAGGAGCTGGGAGAGGCTTCCTCCATGGCCAGACGGGTACCTGCTCCTGCTCCTGCTCCACATGGAGCACATCACAGGCCAGTGTATATCACTGCACAGGGCACCACTGGTCGGCTAAAGTACAGGCATTGGCACGTAGAAAAACTTGTGAAATGCTCCTCAGGCAATGTGCCTTTGTGCTTAGTCTCACATCAGGACTACCTCAGGCTACAATGACTGGCGTGCTGCCAACAACTTGTGAGAGATTATTTATGATATATCGTAAATATTTTGGAGTGTAAAGGTTGATTGTTTACATCTCATATAAAAAAGCAATTTTTACATAACAGCACTTGTTTTGACTCTTTTATATGCACAAATTTGAGTTTATGCCTCAGTAACCTTTTAATTTTTTTTTTTTTTAATTTATCATGCAAAACCAAAAACCAGTGATGTTGGCACGTTGTGTAAATCGTAAATAAAAACAGAATACAATGATTTGCAAATCCTTTTCAACCTATATTCAATTGAATACACTGCAAAGACAAGTTACTTAATGTTCGAACAGGTAAACTTTGTAATTTTTTGCAAATATTATATTATTAAATATTGGAATTTGATGCCTGCAACATGTTTCAAAAAAGCTGGCACAAGTGGCAAAAAAGACTGAAAGAGTTGAGGAATGCTCATCAAACGCTTATTTGGAACATCCCACAGGTGAACGGGCTAACTGGGAACAGGTGGGTGCCATGATTGGGTATAAAAGCAGCTTCCCTAAAATGCTCAGTCATTCACAAACAAGGATGGGGCGAAGGTCACAACTTAGTGAACAAATGCGTGCGCTGATTGTCGAACAGTTTAAAAACAACATTCCTCAACGAGGTATTGCAAGAAATTTAGAGATTTCATCATCTACGGTCCGTAATATCGTCAAAAAGTTCAGATATCTGGAGAAATCACTGCACTCTGCAGAAGCAACAAGGCCGAAAACCAACATTGAAAGCCTGTGACCTTCGATCCCTCAGGCGGTACTGCATCAAAAACCGACATCAATGTGTAAAGGACATCACCACATGGGCTCAGGCACACTTCAGAAAACCACTGTCAGTAACTACAGTTCGTCGCTACATCTGCTAGTGCAAGTTAAAACTCTACAATGCAAAGCGAAAGCCATTTATCAACAGCACCCAGAAACGCCGCCGGCTTCGCTGGGCCCAAGCCCATCTATGATGGACTGATGCAAAGTGGAAAAGTGTTCTGTGGTCTGACAAGTCCACATTTCAAATTGTTTTTGGAAAATGTGGACGTCGTGTCCTCCAGACCAAAGAGGAAAAGAACCATCCGGACTGTTTTAGGCGCAAAGTTCAAAAGCCAGCATCTGTGATGGTATGGGGATGTATTAGTGCCCAAGGCATGGGCAACTTACACATGTGTGAAGGCACCATTAATGCTGAAAGGTACATCCAGGTTTTGGAGCAACATATGTTGCCATCCAAGCAATGTCTTTTTCATGGACGCCCCTGCTTATTTCAGCAAGACAATGCCAAGCCACATTCTGCACGTGTTACAACAGCATGACTCCGTAGTAAAAGAGTGCGGGTACTAGACTGGCCTGCCTGTAGTCCAGACCTGTCTCCCATTGAAAATGTGTGGCGCATTATGAAGCGTACAATACGACAACGGAGACCCCGGACTGTTGAACAACTTAAGCTGTACATCAAGCAAGAATGGGAAAGAGTTCCACCTGAAAAGCTTCAAAACTTGGTCTCCTCAGTTCCCAAACGTTTACTGAGTGTCGTTGAAAGGAAAGGCGATGTAATACAGTGGTAAAAAGGCCCCTGTGCCAACTTTTTTGCAATCTGTTGCTGCCTTTAAATATTAAGTTAATGATTATTTGCAAAAAAAGTTTCTCAGTTTGAGCATTAAACATCTTGGGCTCTAATTTCCTGGCGCAGCGCAGGTGGCGTAGCGAGGCGCAGCCCGCGCAGTGGTAATTTCGTACGGCGCAGCCCGCGTAGTGGTAATTTCGTGAGGTGCGCAGCCTTCGGTAGACGAAGGTGCGCCGAGATGGGTGTGGCGGCGTAGTAGGGGGAGGTGTCACATATTCATCAAGACGCAGTGACAATTTCGTAGAAAAAGTCTCCGCTGGAGTTGCGCAGAAAACTCGCCAGCTCCAACCTGGTTTAATTTCCGTGCAGTGGTAATTTGGCTGACCGGCGCAGAGTGCGCACACGTCACCGAAATCTCACAGGCAGGTTTACAGAATGTCAGGCACATTTCAATGCAAGAAATAATTACAGTAAGCACTATTTATTGTAACTATCTGAATAAGGACATAAATTATAGTATCTATATCGATTGTCCTGATGTCAGGCGGTTGCCACGCGTAATGGAAACTTGACCTGGCTTAATCAACGCAACTGAATCTGTGATGCAAACTAACGACTTCACATCTTTCTCAGCCAACCACAAACTGTATAATATATATATATATATATATATATATCGAATGCTTGCGTTCTATGCTCATTAAAGCCGCTTGCACACTGGACGCAAAACGAATTTTTCGCACGACTGATTACAGACAAAGTCAATGCAAAGACGCAATAGTCGGACAGGGTTTTAATATACCTCCGTGTCCAAGAGTCATAAAAGTTCTAATTTTTCCGAGTATTCCAGGAAATATTAGACGTGCAAACTTGGCGATGTTTGTGTTCGGCCTTCACAAAATGCAAATTGATAGCTATCGACTTTTCTTGGTCTTTTTAGCCTATTCATCTGTTTTCTTCCGTTGAAGATTGACATCAGTATTTATTCGGTCTTTCTTTTGAAAATAAGTCAGATGGATCGAACAGATTCACGCTTTATTTCCACAGCAGAGATAAAATAGTGCGTGAGCAAATCAATTCCATGACTACTGACAGAGTGAAGAAATCATCGCATGCACGATCATGACTGTCCGACACGAAATGCAAATTACTCCATGTCCAGCAGCCAGCAAAAAGTAAAAGTATTGATATGAGAACAGATTTACAACGAAATAAAGATTAAAAATATATCAGCAACAAACGTGATATCAAACAAAGATGACCCGGCAATAAATAAATCGCAGTGTTCATTGGATGCTCTGTTGTTAAAATGTTTCTTTTTATTCTTTATTTCATTATCAATCTGTTCTAATCGTCCTTTTTTTTTTTGGCTGTCAGACACGGAGGCATTGTACATTGTCCCGCGCCAGTGTCGACTCACTTTACTGAGCAGCTTAAACAGAAACATTGATTGAAATTCTCGGTGCTCATCTTGAAGAACTGAACCCTCTTATCAAACATTCACGTGTAATATCTAAAAGAGTCGGTAGATTTGAAGAAATTAAAAACAATAATAGACTGTCGGACATGACGATTAATTAAAACCCTGTCAGACCTCTGGACACAAGACGCAATCTGTCGAGCGAAAAATTCGTTTCGCGTCCAGTGTGCAAGCGGCTTAGGCTACTATTATTGTCACTTATGTTTTATCGTCTTTAGTGGGGAAAAGGAATGCAGCCTGATTGCTATGATCTCGTACTGAGTTAAGATCACATATTGGAAATAAATGTGCAACGTATCTTGCTTTGTTGTATATGCATGTTAATCCCAAAATTTTAAGCAGCAACAGTTTGTTATAATAGGAACACGCTATCCATCGTTTCTCTTGCCAGTGAGCAAGATTTGACTCGGCTGTGTCGCCTTCTATATTCTAACACATTAAAGGTGAGGAGCTCATTTGACTGGTGAAGATTTGACTCGGCTGTGTTATACCCAAACGCGCCTTCTTTGCCAACTTGCGCTGGAAGGAGGGGCAGAGGCGGGACAGAGGAGTACTTGCGCCAGGCTACGCCGGGCACGAAATTGCCACATACGCCTGGACACACCCCGTTGGCGCGGCGCACCCCCCATGCGCCGCGCCTGCGCCTGGTCTACGAAATTAGAGCCCCTTGTCTTTGCAGAGTATTCAATTGAATATAAGTTGAAAAAGATTTGCGAATCATTGTATTCTGTTTTTATCAACGATTTACATAACGTGCCTACTTCACTGGTTTTGGGTTTTGTATATTGTAAATAGTTTGCTATGTAAACGTTATTTGTTTGTTTACATTTCATATAAAAACTTTTTTTTACATAACAGCACTCGTTTTGACTCTTATATGCACAAATTTGAGTTTATGCTTCAGTAACTTTTAATTTTTTTTATTTGTCATATATTGTAATTAGTTTGCTGTGAGTTTGCTGGGTAAAGGTTATTTGTTTGTTCACATTTCATGTAACAAAAGCTTTTTTTTACATAACGGCACTTGTTTTGACTCTTTTATGTGCACAAATTTGAGTTTATGCTTCAGTAACTTTTTTTCAGCAATATTGATAGAGGAATCCAATCCCATATCCAGATTCACTAAGTGTTACCTTTCATTAGAGCCCAACAATATGACCGTACATTGAAGCGTTCAAGAGTTATGCCCTTTTATCCTCGGTATGTGACCATGGTTATCCAAGGGTCCTTTTGGGGTGTCCAAATGGCCATTTTTGGAAACGCCTAGACATGGCCTGAGAAAAACATGTGTAAAATGCTCATTTTCTGTAGGATTGTTATCAAATTTGAACTGAGACTCGGTAAGGCTTCATGCTGTGGTCCCATTGTGTTTTTCAGCTAATAAGTCCCAGCTGCTTTCATCTGCAGGCATCTGTTTGCAAAAAAAAAAAAATTCTGGCGAGAGTAAAAACCTTCTACTTCAGTGTGTTCCAGCTTTGATTACTCAATGACAGTAGCACTAAGTGAGTCTTTCAGCTGGGGTAAAAGCTTCAAAGTGTTTTCCCTTCAAACGAGACCAAAACCATCTATATAGTCCAAACGGTTCGAGAACAGCGTTCAATTTACTTTGGGTACGTTTTTGATATGCATTTTAGGCTAATTTTCCCTGATTGTTAAGGGGTACTTTTAAAGCATTTTAGATGTGGATATGTGTTAATGTGGGGAACGGTGACTGGACAACAGTTGATGCAAGAGTAAGTGTAACAACAAGCAATTTGGTGATCCTACTGTTCTCTTTTTGCATATGAAGCTCAAATATTTCAAACCTCAACTTCAAACACCACAGACCAGCGTTTAGCTGTGGCCTATAATTTAGGCTATTTCGAAAAACTTAAAGAGGCTTGGCCATTAGGCCTACTAGGCTGTAGTTAAACACAAGTCAAAGCAGTTCACCTTGCTTTCATATTTTTGAATTAGGGTATACCCACCTCCCAATATTTTATTGTAGGCACATCCTATAAAGTCTGTGCTCCTTGTGCAAACTTGAGAATTTGCTGGAGATTCATACTCTCTGCCTACCATGTAATGCCACTGGTAGGCTATTAGTCATTTAAAAACACTTGGCACACACCTTGGAACACCTCTTCCCTTCTTAGTCCAGTTGAATTGTCTGAGTCATAATTCACATATGGCTGATAAGGCTTTTCACTGAATTGCAAAAGTTGTATCTACTGTCTTTCATATAGGCTTTGGCCTAGTTGTACCAACTGAATTGTCGCGAACAGTCTGTGTTCCTTCCTCCTTGTATGTGCTTGAGTGTGCCTGTTTACTTCGCCTTGTCATGTATGAGGTCATGAATAAAACCATCTAAAAATAACACTCTCCTATAATCATCGTCATTATTGTCTAATTTTGGCAGAAGTATGGGCTTAAGTCCTACTGGCTATTGCCATCATTTAATGTAGGCCTACTGAGCCTCCGAAGCACTGTCTATAAAGTGCATACCTTAGAAGCTCTGTCTATGAAGTCCTTGGATGGTGAGATGAAAGGCTAAGTCATTCAGTCAACCATTGATATGGTGACCTAATGTATTTTTGGCTTCCATCAGATGGATGTAAATAATTGTCCAATTGGGACTAGATTAAGATTAAGATAGAGATATATACAGAAGATTGAGACAGAGATAATTAGAGACATATAGATTGAGATAGAGATAGTTAGAGATATATAGATTGAGAGTGATATAGCAATATATTAGATAGAGGTATATAGATTGAGATAGAGGCAGATATTGAGAGTAAGAGAGAGAGAGGGAGGGAGAGTGTGTGTGTGTGTGTGTGTGTGTGTGAGAGAGAGAGAGAGATGGAGGCCTCCATTTATCAGGAGCTGGTGGAGTTGAAAATGCATGGGGTATTGCCTGATAATTAAAATAAGAGCCAGAGGTACACTATACTGAGACGAGCAAAAGAAGTTTGCCATCAAAGGGGAGTGAAATGTACAGCATGACTTCACTGTTAACCTTTTGGACAAACTTTATGTTTAGACAATGAACTACATTACATCAGGCGTGATGGGAATTGTGTGAAGGTGGTAAAGGAGAGAGAGGAGGTAGAGAACCTCCTCCATGAATTCCACAACCAAAAAACTGGTGGCCACTGTGGTGTGGAAAAAACTCTGCATTCCCTCAGCATGAGATTTTACTGGCCTGGCATATCTGTAGATGCCAAGACGTGGGTGAGTATCAGAAACCTGGGTCCTTTGTGGTAAAATCAGAGTATTTTACTTTTGCACAATGAATTCTAACAATCCCCTTAAGAGATAAAGCAGTGCGGAGAATGTCAGGGCAAAAAGACGGCAATTAAAAATAAATCTCAATACACCCCCATTGTGGTAAATATGTTTTAAGATAAAAATGATTGTGTTTTATGCAAACTGAGTGTGTGTTCATTGGGCCCACTTTACAATTCCTTTATTTTTTTCGGTGTCTGAGCCATGGAAGATTGTTGGCATGGACCTAATAGGGAAGGTGGTGCGTGCGGTTACTCTTACAAGTGCAGAAAGCAATCACTCACATATGTGCATGTAACTTAATTCTACCCATCTAGAGGTAAAGAGAAGTCCATTCTTTTAGTGTCTCTTTTCCCTAGGAAAAAAATCACTGTAAGCCGCAAAATCTGAAATGAATGCATTCATGTATTTACCATCTATTTATTTACCATTATTCAATTTGCAGTCATATTAACTGTGGGTAACTGATTTCTGTGTTGCTGTACTTTGCATGTCGAGAGAAAAGTTCTGTGATATAATCTACATAAATCTCTGTCGAGGACAGTGACATTCTTTACATGTTTCAGTGTTTAATAACAGTGGCGGTCGGTGGATGGAAAATCGAGGGGCGGAAAACATACCTTTAAACGGATAATTTGACCCGATTTTAATCATTGTTCTTCGTTAACTCGTTATCCAACAATATGAAAAATCTATTTGCAGTTAACTACAGCCCCAATTCAGAAATAGTTGGGACAAAGTGTAAATTGTGAATAAAATCAAAATGCAATGACTCTCAGATCACATGAGCCAATGTTATTTACAATGGAACACAGATGACATTTCAAGTGTCGAAATTGAGACTTTTAACATTTTTATCCACAAAATTAGCTTATTACAAATTTTCTGGCTGCTAAGGGTCTCAAAAAAGTTGGGACATAGGCAAAAAAGGGCTGAAAAAGCAAATAATATATTAGAGAATCAGCTGAAAGAACATTTAGCAAGTGATTAAGTTAACTGGCATCAGGTTTGTAACATGATTGGCTATAAAAGGGATGTCTTAGAGAGGCTGAGTATCTCAGAAGTTAAGATGGCCAGAGGCTCTCCATTCTGCGAAGGTTTGCGTAAAAAGATTGTGGAATATTTTAAAAGCAATGTTCTTCAACTCAACAGGCTTTGAAGGTATCATCATCGACAGTGCATAACAATATCAAAAGATTCAGAGAAACTGGAAAAATCTCTGTGCGTAAGGGACAAGGCTGAAGATGTTTACTGGACGCCCGTGATCTTCAGGCCCTGAGATGCCACTGCATCACTCACCAGCATGATTTTGTCATTGAAATTATTAAATGGGCCCAAGAATACTTCAAGAAACCACTGTCTGTAGACACATTCTGTCATGCCATCTACAGATGCCACCTAAACCTCTATCATGCAAAAAGGAAGCCATTGTTGAGCATGATCCAGTAGTCACATCATGTTCCGTGGGCCAAGGCATTTAAAATGGACTGTAGCTAAGCGGCAAAGTGTCCTGTGATCAGACGAGTTCAAATTTGACTTGCTTGTTGGAAATCGTGGGTGTTGTGTCCTCCGTGCTAAAGAGGAGAAAGACCACCCCTCCTGTTATCAGCGTTCAGTTCAAAAGCCAGCATGTCTGGTGGTATGGGGATGCATTAGTGCATATGGTGTAGGACAATTGCATGTTTTAAAAAGCACCATGAATGCTGAAAGGTATATAAAGGTTTTAGAGCAACATATGCTCCCCTCCGGACGACATCTATTCCAAAGAAGGCCTTGTGTATTTCAGTAGAACAATGCAAAACCGCATGCTGCAGTTTTACAACAGCATGGCTTCACAGTAGAAGAGTCTGTGTGCTGAACTGGCCTGCCTGCAGTCCTGATCTTTCACCGATTGAGAACATTTGGCGCACAATTAACCAAAAAGTCCGTCAAAGGAGACCCAAAACACTCCAGCAGCTGGAAGGCTGTGTTAAACAAAAGTGGGATCAAATTCCAATGGCTAAACTCAAGAAACTTGTCTCCTCAATGCCCAGACGCCTCCACTCTGCGTTAAAAAGAAGAGAAAATGCTACACCATGGGACAGGGGCATTTTTACCAACTTTTTTGAGACCTGTAGCAGCCATCAAATTTGAAATGACCTCATTTTGTGGATAAAATTGTAAAATTTCTCAGTTTCAACATTTGCTATGTTATCTCTGTTCTATTGTGAATAAAATTCTGGCTGGTGTGATTTGAAAGTCATTGCGTTTTAATTTTATTCACATTTTACATTTTTTCCCAAGTATTTTGGAATTGGGGTTGTACACAGTTTTCATTTTAATGAAATGGTGAGGCGATTGAATTAAATAAAAATATTTAATTGAACGTGCCTTCATAGGTAACTCTTCACGAAAAAAAAAAGTACTGCTGTTTTTCCGCTAAACTTTTGCCACATTCTCCAATGCAAGAAATGCTTTTGCCTTCAGTTGACACATTTTCTCACGTCTTCAAGGAGGAGACAGCACCTCGGCAAAGTAAATTTCAGCGGAAAGTAGAACACTTTAAGTGTATGAAACGCATAGTTTTATAAATTTCAATTTGGTAATGATCCAGCAACGCATTTTTAAACCAGCGAATCTTCAAGTTGGCTACAATACCAGGGGGCAGACATTTTTACTTGGGGAATCTTCTGATTTTAAGCTTTGGACACCTCACCTTTAAAAATGCTCAACCTTAACCCGATTAGCCACAGTCGCTCAGACTAATTGGAAAAAACCGGCAACAGTCCAGTTTAGTTTTGATAGCATGGTTAAGCATTGCACCACAATTGAGGCGTGATTGCGCATAAATGAATAAAATATCAATGATAGGCTATGCCATCATAATTTCAGCAGTCGTTAAACACCAGATTTGTGGAAATTAGTTTGCGAGGCTGTGGGAATCTGTCCTTTATTTTGAATGTTGTTACGGCTAATGGGCGCTCTAAGGTTGTATAGCAGTGTGATAATCCCATGGACAGCAAAAATAAATGTAGCAAAGTCGCGAAAGTTTTGGATTTATAATGCAATATCATTTATATAAATGTAGGCAATGGGGATTTCACCTTTCATTACCATTTCTAATTAGCTATAGGTTATGTATTGGTCTTAGTCGCTCAGTCGATAAATTGTTTCATTATTAATCAGCAACAGAAACATAAATGACAGTGGTTTAGTTGTATTCAGAGATTTAATCAAAAGTATTTGAATACAAATTAGACAAACAAGTTTATGAATGGGGCATCTATCGATGAAAATTAGAGGCATCTCGCCATGCACCGAGGAGCACATCAAAGAAACACAGATGTAAAAATCTTCTCACTACTGCTGGATGTTTGTTGTTGTCATCTTCGTTCCCATTTGTGTGTCTTGCAGTAAGATACGTCCGTACGGAAATGACAGCTAGGCTGTGAAGAACAGACGAATGCTCCAAGCGCAGATCAGAGTCACCATGCCATTTATTAACATTAGGATTCGATTCTAAACTCATGGTGAAACAGAACAGGATCAAAACCAGCAAACGGGTATGTACAGGGAATCGGAAACAAAGTCAAGAAACAAGCCAAGAGTAAGGAAGCCAGGATATCAATCCGCACAATGACAATGAAGGGGAATCTAACTAAAGGAGGGGTATAGGGAAAAAGGGAAGGGGAGAAAAGGGAAAGGGAAGATAAGGACTAAATCTAACAAAAGATACACGGGTAATAAAAGGGAAAACAGGGCTGGCAAGCACTCAAATCAAACAATAATACAATGACAAAGAATACTGACAAGACTAGCAATCAACAATCCAGAAATCTTACAAACCAGAAACGGAGAGACAAGATCAGACTGAGTCAGAAATCGAATCGACTTCGAATGAAGGGTAAATGGGATATTTAAGCACTCAGATAATTACTGTGATTACCCGGCTAGATAGAGCATAGCTGTGGCAGGAAGCCAGAGAGGGGCGGAGCCAGGAAGAGCAGGACTGGGATAGGCGAGTAGAATGGAAAGGGTGTGGAATCCAATGCTAATCTACTCTGACACACCCAAACCCTGGTACTAAACTACTCTCAGGTGAGGACAGGCAGAGAGCACAGAGAAGTAAGTAAGAAACTCCTCACCGAATAAACAGGGGGATTGGTGATGATGACAGGACAGAGGGGAGGGAAGCACTCAAGGATTAAAGGAACAAGACTAAGGGAAATAAAAACCATTCAGAACAAAATACAATCATTCAAGCAAAATAATAAAATGTACATAAATCAAAATAAAGACTAACAATATCTTATGGTTCTGCTCTGACTGTCATGATTCTGATCTGCTTTGCCATGTCCCTGATCTGTTTGCCTTGTTTGTATTTGGATCTTTGCCATGTGTGACTATGCCCTGGATTATGTATTGTGATTTGGTTACTTAGACTTGTTCATGCATTGTCTAGTTTAGTGTTTCCATGTTTTGTATTTTGCCATATTCCATTCCTGCAGTCATATTCCGGTCCATGTTTTTGTTTTTACCATGCATTGCACTTTGTCTCCCCCTGTCCGGTCTTCTGTCATGTGTTTGCTCTCAGCCCCAGTACTGCGTGCCACACTTCCTGGTGATTTAATGGATTCTGGGTTTCAACCATTCCTTCCATTCTCGTTTACTTCCTTCGTCTTGCTTTTTCTATATTACTAACCAATACTAACAGTTTGTAGTTTTTGCTAAATTACTAACCAAGACTAACATTGTACATAGTACTAACTTACTAACAAGCACTAGGGATTGTATAGCTGCACTCTACTAATTGACTAATGATCTCTCAGCATTCGCCCTGTTCTAGAATCTGCCTCTAGCCTTCACTCAATGTTGTGATGGCGTAGGTGTCTTGGACGCCAGAAGCAGTGGCTCGAAATAAAAGACGAATGCAGTAACGTGCTGATCTAAAACAAAAGGAAATACCGGGGCTCGCGCTACCTACGGACCCAACGCCGTCCGTGGAAGCCAAAAGGCGAGCTCAAACAAAATGCTAAGCAGCTAAGATCCTGCCTGCACTCTCACTTCTCACACTAATACTTTAATGCAGCTAAGATCCTGCCTATTCTCTCACTTCTCAAAATACCTTACCGGCTTAAGCGTCAAAAGCAGAATGACACTCCAGCAAGACGAACGAGGAAAGGCAGGAGCTTAAATAGAGTCCGGGCAACGCCCCCAATCAATGCCAGCTGGCTAAGAAATCCGATGGTGAGCAAAACGATATCATCCCGGACGAGAGTAACAAAAGGAGCCTACAAAGCTCCCAAACCATGACAAATGTACTTCGCTGTGCTTCTAGCAGATTCTCTGCACCTGTCTAATCACTGTTCTGCCACTCACTCTGTGCACATAGAAATCCCTAACCGGATCTGTTTATTTTGTCTATAGGCTGTCTCGTGATCCCTATTTCTGCCAGAGCTGTCGTTAAAAACCTTGGGGTGACTCTTGATTCAGAACTCTCTTTTGAAGCTCACATCAACAATATCATTCAAGTGGCTTTTTTCCATCTTTGAAACATATCTAAACTTAGAAAAATGTTGTCCCTTCAAGATGCTGAAAAATTGGTTCACGCATTTTTGTCCTCTTGGTTGGACTATTGCAAGGTCTTACTGTCTGGTTGCACTAGCTCGGCCCTGAAACGTCTTCAATTAGTGCAGAATGCTGCAGCTAGGGTTCTGACTAGGACTAAGAAATATGATCACATTAGCCCGGTGCTCAAAAATCTTCATTGGCTGCCTGTAAAATTCAGAATTGAGAACAAAATACTATTACTAACTTACAAAGCTTTCAATGACTTGGCCCCGGAATATCTTTGCAGTCTACTCATTCCTTACTCCCCACCAAGATTACTTCGTTCACAAGGTGCTGACTACTTGAAAATTCCAAATATATCTAGAATTACAATCGGAGGCAGAGCATTCTCTTACAAAGAACCAATTTTATGGAACAATCTCCCAAGACAAATTAGGGCTTCAGACACACTCTCTATCTTCAAGAGTAGGCTAAAAAATTATCTTTTTAGTCAAGCTTATGATTAGTTCATGATTAGTTATGCGTTGGCTCTGGTGGGACTGACTACAACCTTGTTTTATGATATGTTCACGATATTGGAAGCCAGTGTAATGCAAATCCTTGTGGAACCGGTGGCACTGAGCATGCATTAACAGTGCCAGTGGGGCTTGCTACAGCCTTAGTCACTGGGGAGGTCCATATGGTACTGGTGTAGTGTTAAGCAAATCCATGTGGAACCGGAAGCACTGAGCATGCATTAACGGTGCCAGTGGGGCTTGCTACAGCCTTAGTCACTGGGGAGGTCCATATGGTACTGGTGTAGCGTTAAGCAAATCCATGTGGAACCGGTAGCACTGAGCATGCATTAACGGTGCCAGTGGGGCTTGCTACAGCCTTAGTCACCGGGGAGGTCCATATGGTACTAGTGTTTAGAAAATCTAAAGTGATCTTCCAGCCTGGAGTAAGTGTAGGGCCTCTGTGCTGCAGGAAGCGCTGGCTGCTGCTGTCCTGATGCGGTCCTGATCCAGTTCTGCACCATCCTCTGCATGCCACTTCCTCGAGCAACTGATGCCACTGTTCAGATGGACTTTCATGGAACTGTACTGTCATTATCCTATTTTGTTTTATCTTATTATTAACTAGCTAGCCCGCCGAGGATGGGCTTCCCCACTTTAGCCGGGTTCCTCCTGAGATTTCTTCCCACTGGGGAGTTTTTTCTCACCACTGTTTGAGGATTTTTCTTCCTACTGGGAGTTTTTTGCCTCATTTGCTGTAGTGGGGAATAGTCTGGGCACTGCCTTTTCAGTAACTCATCTCTCACTGTAAAGCGTCTTTGTGACAGTTTATCTGTGAAAAGCGCTATACAAGTAAATTGAAATTGTTTGTCTTATTGTCATGTTAAACTGTGGGATGGGAAGTCCAGAGCGAATTTACTTATCGGGACAATAAAGTTTATCTAATCTAATCTAATTTACCAGCATCTGGAAAAAAAGCTTAGCAAAATGAAGCAGGTAATCATTATTTTTCAAATAGACATTCTTTGCTCACAAAGCTTTTTTAGGATTCTTAATCACATAAAGCAAAATCTATTTCCCCCCTCTTTAGTGTAATCACTACAACCTACAGGCCTACAACCTCATCATGGGTGCAGTAAATGAGGGAGAACATTGGACTCTTGTGGTCAGTATCACTCATTTCATATGTTCTTCCATACACAGTACAGTCTTGACTTTTATTGACTTTGAGTTTATCATTACAGGTTATATACCCACAGACAAAATCCATTTTATATCCCATATCTTGTGGAGAGAGACAACAAAAGCTGGCTGACTTCAAGAAAGTCATACAGTCGGTAAAAAAAGAACTGGCCAAAATGCTGCTTCGCACGTGAACATATTCATGTATTCATATGTTAGGCTAATAACTTCTCCCTCTCAAAGGAATTTTATGGCTAGTAAAGGCATCACAGGGAAATGGACCTGCAAGACCCTACTCCACAGCCTCCAGTCCGATGGGACATCCTGTGGTGTGTTTACATGTAAAGAGAGTAAGCTGGCATATTAAACTGTTTTACGTTGATTAAATTATCTTCATAACTTTAAGAACCCTGTTGAATTTAATATTTATGGCTTAGTTTGCAGAGGCTGTTGTCACAGGTGGTGATCTGAAGTTCCCCTGCGGAGAAGAAAACACAGCCAAATATAGAAAAGATATTGCAATCTTTTTCCTGGAACACACATGTAGTATATTAAACTGCACTGCATGTTTTTAGATGGGAGTACAAAAACGATTACAGGAGATAATATATTTGTTCCCTTCAGAGGACCTGGGAGAGGTGTGCCTACTATGTGGAGATGTGTATCCCTGCACACAAGACTATATAGATCCCTGGGTTTGAATAGTTGGCTAACTATATGAAATTCATTGCTTAAAGTAGGGATTCAAAGAAAAAACTGAAATATGGCAATTTCGACATCAATGGAAAGCTTTGAATGGAATAATGCAATGTAATGTCATTCTGCCACATTATTGATACGAGAAAATAGAAACAAGCACGAAACGACAGCACTTTATCGAGCATGAATACTTCCGTGATGCTAGGAAAGAAGTCCGTTGGATGACGTCAAGGATGGGTATTGTAAGATCTGCTCTGTGAATTTGTGGTCAGAGTCAATAGAAGTAGCTACTATGTCTTTCTCTAAGCTTTATATTTTGTTATTTAAGGTTCAAATTGGGTCGTACTTTACTTGAGATGGCTAAATTATAATAGAGAAAAATGTAAGTTTTTTTTAACTTTAAACTCGTATTTTTCTATGAAGTACATTGAAGATTAACGTGGACGCATACATGATCTGAGGAAAAGCACTGGAATGAATTAATGAACGGGCCTACCAGGCCCAGGCCCAGGGGCCCAAGCCTCCACGCAAGTTCACCGCTATTCACTTTGTATTTCTTGTTGCATAGTCAAAGGGCCTAATCATTCCTGTCAATAACAAGAGTCCTACTGGCAAATGGAAGGAATAGCCTAAAAATTCACTTTGAAGACATTACAAGAAACAAACCATAATGTTGCAATTTAAGCAGGTGTTTATCGGCTTGGTTAATCCACAGGACTTTAGAGGTACTCCATCTAATATGGGCCCTTCAACTAGGGGAGAAATCCAAAGAAAAGTTCAAATCAAGTGTGATCAAGTTCTGTCCAAGGGGTCTCTCACATGGTCATAGATATGGACCTCCTGCCACACACACACACACACGCACAAGCACACAGACAAGCTGTTTATGTGGCATTTCTGGAAAGTCATGGTTCATAAAGACCCATAAAGGCCCCTAAATCATATAACATGGGCCTGCATATATGTGTGTGCGCGTGTATGTGTGTGTGTGTTTGCGTGTGTGCGCATGTGTGTGTGAGAGAGAGCAAGGGAGAGGTTTCCCGATTGATTGATTCATTAATTTATTGTTTTATTTATTATTTTTGTAGTGTATCACTTGATTATAGGCTCCTTTAACCTTTTAATCCCGAGAGGCCCCCAATTGGAGCCCATCAAATGTAGTGGCTATATTCAAACTTGTGAAATGTCGGGCTCATGTTAAATTTTAGTTGAGATCCAAAGGTTTCTGACAATCCCAAGTATGTCCACGTGAATAACAGGGGAATGTGTATAAAATATGTACTCGATATAGATATTTCCATTTAAAGTAATGCTGTGACCATAAAAACATGGCGCCCTGGGTTTGAATATTTTTCTCAATATAAGTGCAAGGCGGCTAGAGTGAAGCGCTGAGACCGGCAGATACAGAATATGTGTGTGTCATTGTCCTCCAAAAGGAAAAAATGTGTTATCTTTAAATCCTTTTAAGGGAAAACTTAAGGGAAAAGGCAGGGTATAAGGGGTTAAGTATGTGTCTGTTTTAGGCCTTGACTGGGCCAAGTGAGATTTCTAACAAGAATATAAGAAATATATTTTGCATAGGTCTATTTTATAGGGGCCCACATTCCCATTAGATTAATGAATAAAGAAATTGGTCAATAGAGGACGCTATTTAAAGTTTGCACTGGAGAAAGTGGGGTGACGATGAAGTCTATCTGTTAAAATGTGAAATTCTTTAACAAGCGTCAAATGTATGATGTAGAGTAAAATGATTTCATGGTTAATTTAAACTCAGCAAACACAGCAAGACTGTCTATAAGTATAGGCTTTTGTGACTCTATAGCTTGCTGT
Source organism: Gymnothorax reevesii (assembly GCA_029721435.1). Classification (NCBI taxonomy): domain Eukaryota; kingdom Metazoa; phylum Chordata; class Actinopteri; order Anguilliformes; family Muraenidae; genus Gymnothorax; species Gymnothorax reevesii. The sequence continues at coordinate 20,053,702 of CM056574.1, read as the reverse complement.
AAATTGTTTTTTGGTGAAAAATTAAAATGGCTGAACTTTTCCTCATTTGTAGTTGAGAGCAGTTTAATTGGTTCATTTTTTTACGGCGTGAAATGTCAACGTGAAAGTAGCAAAATCAATCAGTACTGTAACTGAAATTTTCATTCGCGAATGTTACATGTGACAGTGTAAGTGATGCATAGAACTGAAGAATAAAATTTAAGTAAATATTGTGGACAATAGATAAATGCCAGAATTTTAATGTATAAATAGTTCAGAGTTTTGTTGTGAGGCTGTAGATTTGTTGATTTTCACATTAGATTGGGAAGATGTTTTGGTGATGTTTAACTTGGTTGCCATTACTTGTGCACAACTTTCCCTGCACGGGGAGCCAGGTGGCGGCGAGGGGGGGGTGGGCTTTCACATGTCCGTGCCCAGGGGCCTGATGCCTCTTAATCCGTGTATGGGAAAGCATGTGTAAATATGGGGAAGGCAGGGTTTCCTCCAGTTTCACATGCGTCACAGTGGATTTCACATTATAATATGAAAACCGTTTATAACTCCGGACTCGGGAATTGGAATTAAATAATCATGAACAAAAAATTGGGTAGAGCAGGATGTGCTCATATCAAACACAGAAGAGAAGGGATACAGCAACTATAAAAAAGCAATTAAGACCTGAAATTGAGCTTGCGTGCATGAGAGTTAGTACAGGCAGACGATTCAGGATGCTTTTGAGGTATGGGGTCGAAATATTTGAGGGGTACGATTGTGTTCTAAAAGGTATTGACCTCGTCACATTTTTCTATGACAGTCAATCACTACAATGGGAGTCCACTTCATGTTCATAAAATAGGGGAGATCCGCCTTGATTGTAACGTGTCACAATTGTAACGTGCACATTTTCTCTTGATTGGTCAATGCCGTCGTGATGATATCATGTCAGCATGTGACGAGTGCCGTAATACACGTCCCCGGGAAGTTGCAAGTCATTTCATCCATGCTGCATTAGAGAAGTTGGTTTTCCACAAAGTAAGTAAAAATTCACTCCCACAATATTTTTTGACCACAGATTTTTTTCTTTAATGTTACAGACCTAAAATCCGCTTGGGTGTCTGTATGCATATGTTTGTTACTATTTTGCATCGTTTTAACACATTATGGTTGTTAGGTTCGTTCTGTAAACAACGCCAAATGAACGGTGCGACAAGCGGCGCAGTTACATTTGAGACAACGGCAGATATTTGCAGGCACAGCTCAAATAATTTTGCTCGTTTGCTTTTTGCTTGTCTCACAGAATGTCTCCACAAAAATGCACATTTAAAAACATGCACTAGATGCTGAACGGCATATATTATGATGTTCTTTGCACTGACATGTAGGCTTAGTCCTGCCTTGAAATGTAATAAGCTAACCTATTTGGTTCTGTCTGTAGGCAAATTGTTATTGTAGCCTTTTTTGGATTTTTGCAACAAAACTTTAAAATACAAATTGACTGTTTTTCTATAGCAGAGACTGTTAGGGAAAAAAAAAGTGATTTGGGGTGTTGCGACATAATTGACCCTGGAGGGGTACCAGTGCAGGTATGAATGGGACTTTCATGTGTCATATTTGCCAATATTCTGCGCTCAGTCAGCTGTCATTCAATTATATTATAAATCAAATTAGGGTTGTATAAAATTTTTTCAACTCCATCAGTCAAAGTTGCAAACTTTGTAGGCACAATGAATGCACTTTCCTATCGAGGAACTCACACAAACGCTCCAACTGGTACATCTGGTAAGTTTTAATAATTTACAATATTTTTGATAGGACATTCTTGTCACATTATTGGTGTTAAAGAAACGTTAAACAGTTGCCTGAATGAAATATAATTGATTTGACCAGAAAACAATGAGTTTAATTCTGCTTTTTAACTGTGTTACAATTGGAACTCCTATGGTTGCAATTAAGATTCAAATGCGTTTCAGTTGGAACATCGCACTGAGTCTGCTTTCAGTCACATTACTCAAGACATGTTTTATCAGTTGAAAAACTTTAAGCGGTTTATGATCGCTGACATGTGCTGGTGCGTTGCCTAAAAATATTACATGGAGGTAAAATGATCTCTTAGTAATAGAGTGAAGTGAAAAACGTTTGTGGCGGCTCTCCCCTACTATCTTTTTTGTAGCCCTGAGTATTGACTTATCCAACCTTCCTTGGAATGGTAGCATGACTCCAGTAAAAAAATAACTTTCTTTCTTAACTAGAAAATGTGTACATGGAGTACAGCCAGCGCGGCGATTGGACTTTTTGCAGGCAAGGAAGGAGCCAAAATAAGCAGCAAAACTAATATGCATCGATGAAAGAAATCACCTTTACGTGACATTAGCTTGAAAAAAAATATTAAGATTTAAACATGGGATTTAAAACTATGAACTACTGGGTGATCTGGAAGAAATCTATTAAGGACTTCTGACTCGTCAGGCTTTAAAAACAAAATTGACAATTTTCACAGTGTTCACTGTATTATCACTATGTACTTTCAGAGCACACAAACCGTGTGTGACATCTCGGAAAATGAGACTGTCGGCGTACTGGCTACGGTCAAAGAAAAACATCATTTGGAAAGCGAATATGGAGGAATTACCATTTACTCTAACAAACTGACATCTGTCAGAAAGATAAGACTTAAACCATGAAAGGGCGAGTCCAGAAATCCCAACCAGATTTTCTAGCCTGTAAAGAAGAATATGGTGGTCTATCGAGTCGAAGGCAGCACTTATATCAAAAGTGTGACCCTTTGCACAGAGGTGTTCAGCAAAACAAAAGTGACCCAGTTACCTCTGCATCGTCTGCAGGATTGTGCTCCCCCCAGGAGCCATGTCTACCCCCTATCGGTGGCTGAAACTGAAGCAATACAGCAGTATGTACAAGAAGCTCTTCAGCGGGCTGGACAGGTGTGGTCTGCTACCTTTTTTATTCCCAAGACAGATTGGCAAGGATAGAATTTTCCTGTTTCTCTTCTGACATTAATTTTTCATGACATTTAAGCAAACTAAAGTTCCATATTGGTTATCTGTTATTTTGAATTCACTGGATTCATCAGAGTCAATTGAGGCTCTGGAAAATTCTATTGACAAACAATACCAAGCTGCAAGGAAAATGCCGAGCTAGGGTGCTTCCAGAACCAAAAAACCTCCCAACAAGTTGTTATCTGCAGAAAGGGCGGGGGAGCAAACAATTGACGTGGAGATGCAATCCATCAGTGAGAGACTTGGCAAACTGGATATTCTGCTTGAACTACAGAAAGATCTCCGCGATTTTAGACAGAGTATGGAATTCAGCCAAGTTCAAATTGATGATTTACGTAAGAAAAATGACCCATTGAAAAGGTACTGTATCTATTATTCAGACAACAATGGGGATTGTCACGAAAGAAAATAAACAACTGAACGAAACACTGGTTGATGACCAGACTATGCAAGGTATTCTGGAGCAGTATTGAAGTCCTTGTGCATGGAGGGGTTGGAAGCAATGTAATTGCATAAAGATGTTTCAAATGATCTCATTTCATTGAAACGATCACAAAACACATGCATTGCTTCCAACTGCTGAGTAAAGAAGAGCATGGGAAGTCCGAAGTCGTAATCTGTATGAGTTATAAAGGAAAAGTGGCCACACCTGATAATGTTTACAGTTTTCAGAGTCTCTGTAATGAGACCGGGAGCCCAGGGGGTTCAGCCTAGCTGGGAACGTTACCAATTCCAATCCCTATCACAGCGTCGGGCATGGGTCCCAATAGGAGGATCTGGACTTCTGCCAGGCTCCAGCTGATGGGTGTAGTAATGAGGGGTAAAAATATAACATGCCCAACCCAGCTATATCAGTCTATGAAGTACATCGTAACAACTTGAAACATCCCTGTGTTTAATGCTGGTCATGTTCACAGCTTAGGATGAGGGATGCAAGAAACTTTCATTGGTGGGAGGGGTCCGGCAGACAGAATTATTGGGGTCCCCAAAATTGAGCTAGATCAGCTAATTGAGTTACAGGATGAAACCTGGTGAAAAATGTTCAGCAAACCCCCCTTCTTCAGGAATGGCCATTGCCAGAAATTCTCTGTGGTGGGGTACCCCCAGCAGAAGCCCCCGAATGGGCCACATATTGACCTAGATCAACTCATTGAGTTACAGGGCAAATCCTGGTGCAGCCAGAAACAGTCTGTGTCACGGTGTGCTTTATTTTCCCAACCCAAATAGACTGACAGTGATAATAAAAGCAAATTCTTTGGAAACCTTTGCAAAGCTGTGGATTTAGGTTTGTGCTTGGATCTTTTCTATTCTTGTATTATAAGCAATACCCGGTGATGTAAATGATTTAAAATACACGTGTTGAATGTATTTAGTGCAAATATAAAACCAAATATTCTGTGCTGGAACCAATGATATAAACATGAATTTCTAAAGCAGGGGTCGGAAAGTAACTGGGGCATGCGGGCCAAGATTTTTCCTCGCCACTAGGTTGCAGGCCAGAGGCCTGGCTACGGCCTATTTAGACGCTGGGAGAGGCACCCAAATGCCCACTCGCAAAAACCAGGCCTACACGGAGAATGGTGAGTCTAATAAAAATAACTAGTGGCAATAAATAAACCATGTGGACTGTGCACGAGCCCATCAGCAGTCTCTTTTTATAATTTAATAATCTTAATGGACTTTGCACCTCTTTCAATATTGAGTCATCTGCAGTTGTAAAAGAGGCAATGATGGCAATGATAGGCACAGGTAATGTCTATTAAGCTACTAGTAATATTAGTCTATCTTGGGCCACTTTTATTTTGAAATACTTGGTGGATGGCCTCCCTACAGTAATATAATGTTTGCTGTCTTGGTGGAAATAGCGTGCAGAGAGGAGTAAGTGAATTATAAAGATGTCTCTGTCAAAAGGTCTAAAGAGGAAAGTTGACAGTGAAAACAGAGCCTATGAAGAGAAATGGAGAGATAAATTCACGTTAATCTCACCCAGTGGTCGTAATGCAAAGCCCATGTGCCTCCTTTGCAAGTAAGCTATCGCGGTTTTGTATTATGTATAATGTCAGGTGGCATCACGAAATGAAGCACGGCCCCTTCAACGTTGCTTATCCGCTCCAGTCTGCGGCACAAAAACGCAAAATTGAAGCGCTGACAGATGGTTATGCAAAGAGCAGCAGCATCCTAGTGCGAGGTCTAACATCCCAAGAAAAAGCCACAAGTGCGTCCTTAAAAGCGTCTTGGTTGCTTTTTTTTTTCGTTTCAGAAGCATCCATGCCCACCACCTCTGCCATTGCGTGACTGCCAGATCATCGTTTTATTTTACTTTGCGTAAAAGCCTTCTGGATTATGCCACGGTTACTGGCTTGTTAAATAAAATATAAACCTGTGGCTCCGCAGAACTGAATGTAGTACCGTGTGTAAGTTATAGAATAGAGGGCATTTTGATGGTTTTTTTTTTACGTTTGTGTTGACTGTTATGTATTTTAACATCGCTTTTTATTTTCTCTTGCAGTGAAAGTGGAAGTGAGAGCTTATGTGACCTCTGGAAAGCGCGTGGCTGATCCTCTGTTTAAAAAGCCTAGCATGAACAAGAAAAAAAAATATTATAAATTTGACAGCGAAATGTAAGAAATTGTATTCTTGAAGGAATTTTTTTTGGTATTTTAAATGTCTTTTTATTGCAGAAACTGTGATTCTGAGAGTTTGTGGGTAGACCTTCAGCGAAGTGTGCCGCAATTGATTTATTGGTTTTGAAAAGCTAGCCGCAATATAAATAAACAAATTGGCAATATACAACTTAATAGCCTGTGAGCTTATGCTCACATTATTCTCCAAAATTATGCGTTTTCGGACCTGCAGAGGTGTGAGGTTGTCTCTCGCCAAAGAGTCAATCTTCGTCCTAAACTCTGGGAAGATGCGTTGTATCGTGACAGGTTCCATAGTTGTGAATGTGATGTCAGTTTATGGTTGGGCATTTTATGGAAAATTTCTGCCACGCGCTGACCAGGTCATTCATTCTTTAACCCCTTAAGGCCTGAGCCTCTATTTTTGAAAATGGCACCCCCAAAATGAAATGAGTATATCTCTGCGACTGCTTGGTCCATTTGAATAATCTTGGTATCATAATAAAGGTAAAACCATTTGGGATTTCATACCTGGTGTAAAAATCACTTTATATGTCACTGAGTCAGAGTAAATGGAGATGGAACACAGTGTGAATGAAAGATCTCATTTTGCACCTAACAAAGTTTTACTTCGATTTGTTGAGTTGCAGCCTGAAACCTCAAAAAAATTACTGCACAGAATGTCATTATTATCTGTGCCAAAGTTTATTCTGATCAGGTCAATCAGAGCAAAATTAGAGAGGAATGTCTCGGTGGCTTCTCCATTTTGGCAATTTAGGTACCTTGTGTTCCATTTCAGATTTGGACCGTGACTGGATTGATCTTCCGCACTATTTTGAACGGGCCGATAAAGAGGGGCGCCAGTTTTCAGGATTCTACCTTCAACGGGAGGTCTTGGGTAGACAGCCAAACTCTCTGCCCAACCCAATAAGACGGGGCCAAACGACTCTTTCTATCAAAAAAGGATTTTTTTTTTTTCAAAGGATTTTTGTTTGTGCCCTGAACGCAACAGCGAAGAACGGACCTTGGTCCAAATCGACCAACAGCGTCGAATGAACTTGTTGACTGAGGGAAATTCAGAATCGTTCTCAGTCTCTGGAAATAATGTGGGTTGGTAAACCACTTGGGCCTCAAACAGGGAAAGCCCCGTGGAGGAATTACACAAGGAATTATGGGCATATTCGGCTCAAGCTAAAAATTGATTCCACGATGAGGGATTATCTGCTGCCAAACATTGAAGAGTGTTTTCAAGAGATTGATTCGACCGTTCCGTTTGCCCGTTGGTCTCTGGGTGAAACCCCGAGGAGAGACTCACTGTGGCCCCCAACTGTTTACAAAAAGCCTGCCAGAATCTGGCCGTGAATTGAGCACCTCGGTCAGAGATGACGTCCTGCGGGAGCCCATGTAAACGGAACACATTTTTAACAACAAGATGTGCTGTCTCCCGCGCCGAAGGCAGCTTAGGTAGCGCTACAAAATGAGCCGCTTTAAGAAAACCGGTCAACCACTACCAAAATGACGGTGTTGCCGTCAGATACGGGCAACCCCCCATTAAAATCGAGCGCGATATGTGACCAAGGGCGCCTGGGAACGGGCAGAGGTCACAGCAGGCCAGAGGGAGGGAAGTGGGAAGTTTTATTTCTGGAACATATGCTACATGCCGCAACAAACTCCCGAATGTCCTTCCTCATATCCGGCCACCAAAACCCTTGGGAAAGGAACTGCTTGGTCAGATGGGCCCCCGGGTGCCCTGCCAAGTGGGAAAAGTGTCCCCACTGAAGGACCCTTTACCTAACCCCAAGAGGCACAAATAAACAGCCAGGAGGCTCCCCCCCAGGACCGGGATCGGATTTCAATGCCTCCTGTACCACCGCCTCAACCTCTGATTGAATAGGTGCCAGAATCTGGGTAGAAGGAATAACAGGCTCTGGGGTGGGATCGCTATCTGTGCGAAAGTATATACGTGATAGGGCGTCAGGCTTAATATTTAAAGAACCCAGGCGGTACGTGAGCGTAAAATCAAAGCGGTTGAAAAACAATGACCATCGTGCCTGCCGGATATTACGCTGTTTGGTCTGCTGAATATATTGGAGGTTTTTGTGGACAGTCCAAACCACAAAAGGGTGCTCAGCTCCCTCCAACCAGTGGCGCCACTCCTCGAGCTCCTCCTCCTCGAAGTACGCACATGGGTGAAGCTTATTATCCCAATGAGGGCGCTGGGACAGAATAGCACCCACGTCCACCTCCGAAGCATCTACCTCCACGACAAATGGGAGGGGGGGTCGGGCAAAACCAAAATAGGCTCCGAGCTAAAATGTTTCTTTAATTCCTGAATGGCAGCATCAGCTGCAGGAGACCAAAAAAATGCTAAAGAGGTATTATTTTTAGTGAGCGCAATAATGGGGGTGTAAACAACGCTAAAATTACGAATAAACCTCCTTTAAAAATTTGCAAAGCCCAGAAAGCCTTGGACCTCTTTAACACTCTGCGGTGCAGGCTAATTCCTAACTGCAGCCACCTTGTCCGAGTCCATCCGCACCGACCCCTTAGAAACAATGAAGCCCAAGAATGAGACAGTTTGCGCGTGGAAGACACATTTCTCGGCTTTAAATAAAAGTTTTGCATTGAGCAAAGCTTCCAGTACACGTCTGACGTGTTGTTTGTGCTCCGACAGTGTTGAAGAATAAATCAAAATGTCGTCAAGATAGACGAAGACGAATTTTTCCAACATCTCTCGGAGCACGTCATTGACGAATGCCTGAAACACCGAGGGGGCGTTAACCAGCCCGAAAGGTAAGACCCGATATTCATAGTGCCTGTCATGCGTGTTAAAAGCCGTTTTCCATTCGTCCCCCTCCCGAATGCTAATCTAATTATAAGCATTCTGAAGATCTAGCTTTGTAAAAAATGATGCCTCCTGCAGACGTTGAAACGCGGAATTCATTAGAGGAAGGGATTATCGGTTTTTAATGGTGATTTTATTCAAACCCCTGTAATCAATGCAGGGTCTCAGACCTCCATCCTTTTTCCCAACGAAAAAGAATCCCGCTCTGGCAGGGTACGTGGACGGCCAAATAAAACCATTGGCGAGAGCCTCCAGAATATACTCGCGCATGCCCTTACGCTTAGGTCCTGACAGCGAATATAGCGAACCCCTAGGCGGAGTTGTCCCAGGATAAAGATTTATCTTGCAGTCATATGGATGATGCGGGGGTAATCTAGAGGCTCATTGTTTACTGAAAACCTAAGCCAGATCGGCGTAATCCCTGGGTACATTTGGAAGCAAGTCAAAGTGCAGGGTAGCCCCAAATTCTTTACCCTGCTCAGAATCTAATGAATCCGTAACTGATTCCGAATCACTGAAGTCCTCCAAAAAGTAATCGTCCTCTGGCTCTCGCCAGTCAAATTGAGGATCCCATTCTAACCCTTCCTCTGCCCCTTTCTCCAGTCTAGGAGGGTACAGAGCGATAACTTTCTCACACTCGCTCTCGGCGTCAGCCTGCCCCATTGCTTCACGTCCGAAAGAACCATTATCATCAGTTCTACAATGAGTGCTACACTTGGGACCCCAGCGGACAATAGGATTAATCTGTTCCCCCCAGCTGATACAAGGATCATGTTCCCGTTACCATGAATGACACAAAACAATAGGGAAAGTGGGGCACCTGATAATAAAAAATCAAACCTCTTCAGAGTGGCTACCAAAAGAGATTAACATTTGTAGTGGTTCAGAAACTTCAGTTATAACTCCCGTTCCCAGTGGGCGACCGTCCAAAGTTCTTACAGAACGTGATTGCGAAAGCGCAACAGTAGGAACGGAGTGTCTTCTAGCCCACTTAAAATCCATGAAACAATCAACAATGCCCGAGTCTACGATCGCTTCAATACTAAATCTTTTACTCCCAACAGTAAGTTCTACGGGGATTAGTATTCAGAAGGGAAATTTGCTCTGTCCCTCTAGCACCTCCTGAATCGCTAGAGGGGTTTTCCGTTTCCCCGAAGCTTAGGACAACGTGGATGGATATGACCCGGCTTATTACATTAAAGCAGATTATTTTTCTGCTAATGGCTCTCTTAGGCTGACGGTCAAATGAACCATCCACTTGCATGGGCTCCACCAGAGTAGAATCTCTTATAGGTGGAATAGGAGATGTACACTCGCCACTAGCAATTTTGGCCCCATTGTCAGCCAGCGGAGATTAATTTAGTCTCTCCCGGCTGTGTTCATGTATGCGATTGTCAATTCGCACAGCAGTATGAACTAAGGAGTCTATGGTTGAGCAGGGTTCTAACGTAGCCAGCACGTCCTTAATCTCCTCCGTAAGGCCATGGCTAAATACCGTCATCAGAGGGGCTTCCGGCCAGCCTGTTACTGTGGCCAGAGAACGAAAAGCAATAGAAAACTCAGCTGTGCTTTCTTTGCCCTGTCTTAAGTGCATTAAACGCGTCCACAAATGTCCTGATCGAAAACTGAAACCATTTCCATAACAAGGGCATCTATTGAATTTACAACCGGTGAGTTAGATCTAATTAGTGGACCGACCCAATTAAGCGCTGTGCCAGCCAACAGGGATTGTATAAACGCAACTCGAGAATCCTCTTTAACAAAACGTGACGGTTGAGCCTTAAAAAATATTTCACACTGGGCAATAAAATCCTTACACTTTCCAGCCTCGCCACTGTATCTTTGGGCAGTTGTAACTTCTAACTGGTTCTCAGGGAGAATGTATGGGTGGGGCTTCTGCAACTCTTTGTGCAGTCTGTAACGTTAGATATTCAATACTCTCAGACAAATCTAACAGGACGCTCTGCTGGTTCTGGAGAGCAGTCTGCTGCAGGCTTAATCTCTCAGCAAGTTCAGAACGCTGATTACAAAAAGCTGAAAGTGATTTTGCGAACCCAGCTAACATCTCTTGTTGGCTGGCAACACCCCTCTTAATTTCAGCCACCGCTGACGTCTCCATAGTGGCTAGAGTGTACTGTGATGGCATTGGTGGTAGGACGCCAAGAGCAGTGGTCAGAAATAAAAAGGTCAAAACCAGCAGCGTGCTGAGAGATTAAAACAAATAGAAATCACAAACAGGCGAGCTCAACTAAAGACAGAAGAAGAGGGAAATAATCCAAATGAATCCCTTACTCACTAACACTTTTCCTTTTATGCAGCAAAGATCCTGACGATACTCTGTCTTCTCAAAAGACCTAACCGGCTAAAGCGCCAAGAGGAAAATGACACTCTAGCAACCCGCGAACGAGGTAGAACAGGTGCTTAAACAGAGTCCGGGTAACGCCCCCAATTAATGCCAGCTGGCCCAGGAATCCGATGATGAGCAAAACGATGTCGTCCCAGCCGAGAGTAACAAAAGGAGCTAACAAAGCTCCAAAACCATGAAGGACTACATGTACGGACTACTGTCAAACGACCGCCCCAACCGCCCTTGGGGCTCAGTTGATTAAACAAACACATGGCTAACGGGCTATCGCCCAGCTAACCCGTGCGTAGTAGGCGGCGGGAGGTCTTCTTTCGTCGTGCATACTACACATGTGCAGTGCTGTGAAAAGTAGTTTCCCCCTTCCTGATTTGTTTTTTTTTTTTCATATTTGTCACACCTAAATGTTTCAGATCATCAAACAAATGTAAATATGAGACAGAGATAGCCCGAGTAAATACAAAATGCAGTTTAAAAATGATTTCATTTACTAAGGGAGAAAAGCTTTCCAAACCTACCTGGCCCTATGTGCTCCCTCTCCCATTAAATCATGATTTAACTGTGATTAACTACATTTTTGAAGCTCAACTTCACTAGCCACACTCAGATCTGATCACAGCTAGACCTGTTGAATCAAGAAATCACTTAAATAGAACCTGCCGGACAAAGTGATGTAGGATAGAAGATCCCAAAAAGCAATACATCATGCTATGATCTAAAGAAAGTCAAGAACAGATGAGAAACAAAGTCATTGACATCTATCAATCTGGAATGGGTTACAAAGCCATTTCTAAGGCTTTCGGACTCCGGCTTAAAAAAATTTCAAAAAAATAAGGTTTTGGAGTGGCCTTGTCAAACTTGACTTAAGTCCGATTGAGATGCTGTGGCATGACCTTAAACATGCCGTTCATGCTCCAAAACCCACAAACTCTCTGTCTCCCATGCTCCACCACCAGCACCCCCCTCCATCTCTCCTGCCGGACTGCAGGCTCCCTCAAATGTTCCCGCGGATGATTTGCAAGTGCGCCTGCCAGAGCGCTAGGGCGGAAATCCCACTGCATGCGAAGGCTTCATTCTTCAGTTTGCCCTGTATTTCACCTACCATCCCACCCTAAGTGAAGGTTAGAAGATCGCTACAGTAGTGACCTGCGTTACTAGCAAGGCGCTTGACTGGGCAACTGCTGTCTGGGGGGAATCAGCTTTTTTGACCTAGGCCGATTTCCTCCAGCAGTTTCACTCAGTCTTTGATCACCCGGGAAGAATGCTGGAGACCTGGACCTGAGCCAAGAAAACAAGACTGCAGCGGACTACGCCCTCCAATTCCACACATTAGGTGCAGTTAGCAGCTGGAAGGAGCCTGCACTCCTATCCATCTTCCAAAAGGGGCTGTGTCCAGAGCTCAGGGCAGAGATAGCATGCAGGGACCTGGAAATGTCTCTGCCATCCTACATCAGCGCATCCATCAGCCTGGACCAGCTCCTGCAGGACAGGCATCGAGCCCAGCCCAGAGGACCCATCAGCTGCCAACAGATGGACCTGGGGCACTTAAGACTAAAAGAGCGTCACCCCTGGAAGAAGACTGGCCCCTGCACCCAGGATCAAGAGGGAGGAACGGTGCCCCCCAAGGTAAAGGTGTCACCTACAGCTATTACTGGACAACGTTTCAAGATCCCAGTTAAGGTATCCTGTAAAAGTTCTATTCAATTCAATTTATTTCTATAGTGCTTTTCACAGAGACTGTCACAAAGATGCTTTACAGTGAGAGATAAAATAAATGAAAGGCCAGTGCCCTGCCTATTCCCCACTACAGCAAAATAGTAGTCAAATAGAGTAAAATGGCAAAAGAGTTCCATTTGAGTCCATCTGAACAGTGGTGTCTGTAGCGCCAGGAAGTGGCATGCCGAGGATGGTGTAGAACTGGATCAGGACAGCAGCGGCTAGTGCTCATGGTGAGGGACAGGGCTTGGACGGTCCAGGTCTCAGGGTAGTAGACAGAAATACTCAGATGAGACACTGAAAAAAGGGGGGTCAAGCGCTGGATAAAAGTACTGCATGTTAATAAAAAAAACTGTCATGTTCTAAGACAAGTGAGAATTATTAGCAGACTGGTCAAGAAACAGTCAACACCCTTCCATCCATTTCCTGCAGCACAGAAGCCCAACACTTACAGCAGGCTGTAAGATCACTTTTGATTTTCTACATGGATACCAGTTCCACATGGATTTGCTAAACACTAATTCTAATACTATGGGGACCTCCCCAGTGACTAAGGCTGCAGCAAGATCCACTGGCACCCTTAATGCATGCACAGTGCCACCAATTCCACATGGATTTACTTAACTCTAGCTTACAATATCTTGTGAACCCATCATAAAACCAGATTGTAATCAGTCCCACCAGAGCCAAATAAATGTTTATTCAAAACGACTCATGAACTAATAATAGGCTTGACTAAAAGGGTAAGTTTTAGCCTACTCTTGAGGACAGAGAGTGTCTGAGGCCTGAATGTTTGTTTGGAGATTGTTCCACAAGATTAGGGCTTTGTAAGTGGCTCTGCTTTCAAATGTTACTCTGGATATATTTTGAATTTTCAAATATCCAGCACCTTGTGAACGAAGTAATCTTGGAGGGGAGTAAGGAACGAGAAGTGCACTAAGATATTCTGGGGCTGAATCATTTAAGGCTTTGTGGGTAAGCAGTAGAATTTTATATTCAATTCTAAATTTGACAGGCAGCCAGTGAAGATTGTTGTGTACTGGGCTAATGAGGTTATATTTCTTCGTCCCGGTCAGAACCCTAGCAGTAACATTCTGCACTATTTGAAGGCGATTCAGGGTAGAAGTGGTGCAACCTGACAGTGAAACGTTACAGCAATCCAGCCGAACGGACACAAATGCATGAACCATTTTTTCGGCGTCCTAAAGAGGCAACATTTTTCTCAGTTAAGATATGTTTCTAACATGGAAGAAAGCCAGTTATATAATGTTATTAATATGACAGTGGAAAGAGAGTTCTAAATCGAGGGTGACACCTTTTTTGACAACTGCTTTGGCACAAATCGGGAGTCCATCAACGTCAAGGGAAAACTTGAGGAATGTGTCTCTGAGCGATTTGGGACCAATTACCAATATTTCAGTCTTATCTGGATTTAAAGAGGGAATATTCTGAGTCATCCATGCATTAACAGCTTTAAGACACATCTCTAATCTAGTTAGTGGATCAATTTCACCTGGCTTAAAAGATATATAAAGCTGTGTGTCATCTGCATAATAGTGGTACCTCACATCATATCTACTTATGATGTTTCCCAGGGTAAGCAAGTATAAGGAAAACAGCAGAGGGCCCAGAAAAGATCCTTGAGGTATTCCAAAGTTTACCTTGGAATACTCAGAGGAATTACCATTTTCTATAAGAAACTGACATCCGTCAGAAAGATAAGAAATTAAACCATGAAAGGGCGAGTCCAGAAATACTAACCAGATTTTCTAGCCTGTAAAGAAGAATATGGTGGTCTATCGTGTCGAAGGCAGTACTTATATCAAAAGTGTGACCGTTTGCACAAAGGTCACCTTCATGTTGGTAGCACCGCAGCCCCCTCACCATTAACTCTACGACTGTCGAAAGTCCTGACCAATGAGACCAGGGGCCGGTTGCATAAACTTAGTTTAAGACTGGTTTTCACTGTAGACTGGTCTTAAATTGTCGAGTTAGACTAGTCTAATTAAGACTGTCTGTTGCATAAAGCTTAAGACTGACTTAATTTGAGGCAGAAAAATTAGCCACCTCTCCCCCTGGCTAAGACTGAGATGAGAGCTTTGTTGCCATGGCAGCACATTGTTAGAACACCTGTTAGAGGACACAAAGATACGGCAATATTTACTGTTTTTCTCAAAAAAAGGAAAAAAAAATATTTTACATTGGAAACAGGATTATCAGCTCTGTTATTTATTTATTTATTTTTGTAAGGGGTTCTCCTCCGGTTTTTTTTTTTTTTTTCTCGTTCACATTTCCGTTTTAAGCTGCTTTCACACCAGACGCGAAACGAATTTTCCGCACGACAGATTACAATCGAAGTAAATGCAAAGACCCGAATATAGGCCTACACATGTATTCACATGTAGTCTTTGCGTTGACTTTGAATGCAACTTGTCGTGCGAAAAATTAGTTTCGCGTCCGGTGTGAAAGCGGCTTTTGATTCTTGCACCAAAGTTTTTGAACATCTTTTACGGTTCTCACGACCGTTGATACTGTTCGTCTCTCCGGAATTTTCTCCCCTAACTTGATGACGTGTCTAATTTTTTGTTTGCGTGATTAAAACGATTGAATAAAATACTTTTTTCAGCATTATATTCCGCCAGCAAGCAAAGCTTTTCTGTTCCGTTTAAGTGCGGTGATCTCCCGCTGCCACCGAGTGTCACTGTTGTGTCCGCCATTTTTTTCTGCTCTGTGAAGTGTCTTATTTTACCCATGGTACATAGCGCGACAGGCCATCTAAGTCAGCCTTAAATAAGTCACTCATAGACAGGTTTTATGCAACAGGCTTATTTATGTGTCCATAGTAAGTCTGACTTAAAATTACATTTAAGTCTAAGACTGGGTCTAATTTTATGCAACCGGCCCCAGCCCAAGATTCCCGAACAGACACGGCGCTCGGCATACGCTTATCACGCACTGCGCGTAGGGCACCAACTGCCTGGGGGGGCACCAAAAAAAATCAAGCCCATAAAAGAAAATAAATAAATAACAACAGTATTTAATATTTAAAATAAAAGTTTGTAAAGCATGTTAATAAATATAGGTAATACAAAAATAATGTAGGCTTATTTACGCGAAAAAAGATTAATCTCCTGTGCGGCCCTCTCATCGGTCTACCTTTGGTTCCCCCCCTCCCCCATTCCCTAGTAGTTTGCTCCATTATGCTTCAATCGCAAATATGGCTGAAGTTTATTCCGGACATCTGGACATGTCATCGAAAAGGCATCAAGAGTCGGGGGCGGAGAAGAGGAAAAGAAAAAAACAGCGAGATGATGCTCGCGCGTCACTTGCAGGTCAGACAAAATTTTAATTAACAATTATTTATTTTGTAACAGCTATGTTTACATGACCACAATAATCCGATAACTGGGAATAATCGGGTAATGGCAATAATCTGATTTGACGCGTTTACATGTACTTCAGTAATGCGATAATCGGAAAAACCTGGTTTACATGGTTCAGTCAATAGTTCGATTTCTTTCCAAGTACATGACGTAAAACTCTTGGTCTCAGCATAGGCCTTCCTCCACTCCTACCTAAAACCTGTGCTTGCTGGATGTGCGTTAGGAGTAAGAACTGGTGGGAGAGAGTGGTGCTCAATGAATTTTCAGATGCAAAATGGAGAGAGAATTTCAGGATGTCTCGGGGAGCGTTCGTGAAACTGTGTGATCAGATGAAGGATGTCATGAGCCCAAAAGAGATGACCGCTGTACCTCTAGAAATGCGAGTGGCGATTGCGTTATACAAGCTCGCTAGCTGCGGAGAGTATAGGCTGATAGCGAATCAGTTTGGTGACCATAAAACGTCTCAGTTAGCTACATCCGTTTTTCCATTTGAACACATTCGCAGATGTAAAAGAACGAAAGAAATCGGACTAACGGTATACATGGGCCTAAGAAAACGGACAATTGGGCAAGGCTTTGTCGTGTTTATCGGATAATCCGATAACGGTCTTTATCCGATAAAGGATACCAGATTATGATGTCTACATGACCACTTGAATAATCTGGTAACTCCAGAAATTGGGTTATGATCAGTTTATTAGTGTGCATGTTACTCTAGCGGAGGTTAATTGAATTTTTTGTATTCCCTCATAAAACTTAGCAAATACACTACTATAAAACACTCCAAAACGCTGTGAAGGAAAATGTGTGACTTGCACATTCATTACGCTATGAAAATTAAATGTAATGTTACGAGACAAAGTTGTTTAATATGCAACGACTGTGCCGACATTTTCGAGAGGTTCATAGGCCAAGAGCGACATCTACTGGTGAAACAGATTTTTTTTCAAATTACAATCTTAAAGCTATGCAGATTTCCCCCTTTCATATTGTTATTTATCTCTGTATTATCATTATTATTTATCTCTATCTCAGTTTTTGAGCCATTAACATTGACAACTTATTATTTAAAATAAAGCAAAACTGACAAATACTCAGATATTGTTCATTTCTGTCAGAGGTGGGGTTGGGTGGGTGGGGGGCACCACAAAGCATTTATGCTTAGAGCACCAAAATGGCTAGCGCCGGCCCTGTTCCCGAAGAGTACTGGGACCTAGAGATGGTGTTCGGCATGACAAAAGTGACCCAGTTACCTCTGCATCGTCTGCAGGAGTGTGCCATAGTGCTCCTATCTGGTACATCACCCCCCAGGAGCCATGTCTACCCCCTATCGGTGACTGAAATTGAAGCAATTCAGCAGTATGTACAAGAAGCTCTACAGCAGGCTGGACAGTTGTGGTCTGCTACCTTTTTTATTCCCAAGACGGATTGGCAAGGATAGAATTTTCCTGTTTCTCTTCCCACATTGATTTTTCATGACATATAAGCTACCTAAATTTCCTTATTGGTTATCTATTATTTTGGATTCACTGGATTCATCAGAGTCAATCAAGGCTCTGGAAAATTCTATTGATAAACAATGCCAAGCTGCAAGGCAAATGCCGAGCTAGGGTGCTTCCAGAACCAAAAAAACCTCCCAACAAGTCGTCATCTGCGAGAAGGGCGGGGAGCAAACAATTGAAGCGGAGATGCAATCCATCAATGAGAGACTTGGCAAACTGGATATTCTGCTTGAACTACATAAATATCTGAGCGATTTTAGGCGGAGTATAGAATTCAGCCAAGTTCAAATTGATGATTTACAAAAGAAAAATGACTCATTGAAAAGGTACTGTATCTATTATTCAGACAATAATGGAGATTGTCACGAAAGAAAATAAACAACTGAAGGAAACCCTGCTTGATGACCAGATTGTGCAAGGTATTCAGGCGCGGTATTGAAGTCCTTGTGCATGGAGGGATTGGAAGCAATGTAATTGCATAAAGATGTTTCAAATGATCTAAATTCATTGAAACAATCACGAAACACATGCATTGCTTCCAACTGCTGAGTAAAGAAGAGCATGGGAAGTCCGAAGTCGTAATCTGTATGCGTTATAAAGGAAAAGTGGCCACACCTGATAATGTTTACAGTTTTCAGAGTCTCTGTAATGAGACCGGGAGCCCAGGGGGTTCAGCCTAGCTGGGAAGGTTACCAATTCTAATCCCTATCACAGTGTTGGGCATGGGTCCCAATAGGAGAATCTGGACTCCTGCCAGGCTCCAGCTGATGGGTGTAGTAATGAGGGGTAAAAATATAACATGCCCAACCCAGCTATATCAGTCTATGAAGTACATCGTAACAACTTGAAACATCCCTGTGTTTAATGCTGGTCATGTTCACACCTTAGGATGAGGGGTGCAAGAAACTCTCATTGGTGAGAGGGGTCCGGCAGACAGAATTATAGGGGTCCCCAAAATTGAGCTAGATCAGCTAATTGAGTTACAGGATGAAACCTGGTGAAAAATGTTCGGCAAACCCCCCTTCTTCAGGAATGGCCATTGCCAGAAATTCTCTGTGGTGGGGTACACCCAGCAGAAGCCCCCGAATGGGCCACATATTGACCTAGATCAACTCATTGAGTTACAGGGCAAATCCTGGTGCAGCCAGAAACAGTCCGTGTCACGGTGTGCTTTATTTGCCCAACCCAAATAGACTGTCAGTGATAATAAAAGTAAATTCTTTGGAAACCTTTGCAAAGCTGTGGATTTAGGTTTGTGCTTGGATCTTTTCTGTTCTTGTATTATAAGCAATACCCAGTGATGAAAATGATTTAAAATATGTGTGTTATATGTATTTAGTGCAAATATAAAACCAAATATTCTGTCCTGGAACCAATGATATAAACATGAATTTCTAATGCAGGGGTCGTAAGTAACTTGGGCATGCGGGCCAAGATTTTTCCTCACCACTAGGTTGCAGGCCAGAGGCCTGGCTACGGCCTATTTTGATGTAGGGATAGGCACCCTATTGCCCACTCGCAAAAACCAGGCCGACACAGAGAATGATGAGTCTAATAAAAATAACTAATGACAATAAATAAACCATGTGGACTGCGCACAAGCCCATCAGCAGTCTTTTTTGATAATTTGATAATCTTAATGGACTTTGCACCCCTTTCAATATTGAGTCATCTGCACTTGTCCTATCTAAGGAGTCCTATCTAATAATACTGCATGTCTTGGACTTAAGTGACCCCACTATCAAAACTTGATATTGAATACTTTGTTGATGGTTCGGCGTCAAGAGTCGATAAAGTGAACCCATGTGTTGGATATGCTGTCTGTACTCATGATAGCTGTGTTGATAATGGCCCTCTACTCACTCTGTAGAAGCACAGAACTGATAGCTCACACCAAAAAATGTTGACCAAATCAGTTTGGCTGACGCGTTTGCAGACAGAGAAACAAGGGCAGCAGTCAAAAACACTCTTGTGGGGCTATTACACCAATCTGAAGACTCAATTTCATGTGACCTGCAGTGAGCAGAGCATGATGCTGCTCCCCCGCAAGAAAAATGTCAATGGACATCACATGGAACATGATACACTGATGGCGGGTAGGTAGGACGTAATGATAAGCCTATGTTACCAAAATCCCTCTTCCATATAACTGTAGATTTGGTGTATGGGCAGTGCCATGTACCAAGAGGGGGGACTAAGGGGTTAATAGAAAAAAAAAATTTATGAAATATACAACATGACGAAGTTATTACACACAGAACACACAAAGTGTAGTAGTACAGAGGGGGGCAATCCCAACAGCCCCTGGGCCATCCCACACATTTCATACATTTAACACTGTGTGAAGGGAAGAGGTATGCATTATTATTGATGTGACCTTTTTCTAAAAGAGGTAGAAGCTACAGATGCAATCACAGTAGCAAAAATCGTGAGAAGGGGAATTGTTCCTAGGTGGGGGATTCCAAAAGCATTATATAGTGATAATGGGCCAGAATTTAGAAATGAAGAGCTGGCTCGTTTAAAAGTAAAATTGGGGATTGAATTGAAAAAACATTGTGCATATCATCCACAAAATTAGCAGGATAAGTGGAGAGAACTATTTGAACCCTGAAAGCAAAACTGCGCAAAGCCATGGCAAAAAGTAAATGGAATTGGGTAGCATGTCTGCCATTAGTATTAACCAGAATGAGAATAACACCACAGCGGGGGTTGGGGTTGTCACTTTATGAAGTAGTACACGGGAAACCCTTTGAGTTACCACATTTATTGCAGAGAACACAAGTAGAAGAAGCGACTCAGGCAGAGTAAATGAATAGAATGTTGACTAACAAAAGTGAGATGCGAAATGTGCTCCCTCCTAGATCAGTAGTGGAGCTGCCGCCTCGTGAGATAAACCCTGGAGATTGGATCCTGGTGCGGAGTGTCGAAAAAAGTGGAAGTGGAGCGACCCGGCGTGGAAGGGTCCATATCAAGTGCTCCTGACCACACCGACTGCAGTAAAAATCCAGGAGAGGGAGACGTGGATACATCAGTCACATTGTAAGGTGGTATCTCCTCCTCCAGCGGGTGTGTAGGTACATCTGGGTGAGTCAGGATAGACTTGGAGGGAGTCCTGCTACAAAGGGGGGCGTGGCATATAGAGCCCGCCCGTCTCAAACCCGGTGAAGAGTTTATTTACGCTCCAAGTCAGTAGAGACTCCGGACATATTCATAAGAAAAGAAAAGGGGTTTAATAAAATGACCTCTCTCTCTCTGTGTCTGTTCATTTTAAACATACGTTGCGCCTAGAGATGGTGTTCGGCATGACAAAAGTGACCCAGTTACCTCTGCATCGTCTGCAGGAGTGTGCCATAGTGCTCCTATCTGGTACATCACCCCCCAGGAGCCATGTCTACCCCCTATCGGTGACTGAAATTGAAGCAATTCAGCAGTATGTACAAGAAGCTCTACAGCAGGCTGGACAGTTGTGGTCTGCTACCTTTTTTATTCCCAAGACGGATTGGCAAGGATAGAATTTTCCTGTTTCTCTTCCCACATTGATTTTTCATGACATATAAGCTACCTAAATTTCCTTATTGGTTATCTATTATTTTGGATTCACTGGATTCATCAGAGTCAATCAAGGCTCTGGAAAATTCTATTGATAAACAATGCCAAGCTGCAAGGCAAATGCCGAGCTAGGGTGCTTCCAGAACCAAAAAAACCTCCCAACAAGTCGTCATCTGCGAGAAGGGCGGGGAGCAAACAATTGAAGCGGAGATGCAATCCATCAATGAGAGACTTGGCAAACTGGATATTCTGCTTGAACTACATAAATATCTGAGCGATTTTAGGCGGAGTATAGAATTCAGCCAAGTTCAAATTGATGATTTACAAAAGAAAAATGACTCATTGAAAAGGTACTGTATCTATTATTCAGACAACAATGGAGATTGTCACGAAAGAAAATAAACAACTGAAGGAAACCCTGCTTGATGACCAGATTGTGCAAGGTATTCAGGCGCGGTATTGAAGTCCTTGTGCATGGAGGGATTGGAAGCAATGTAATTGCATAAAGATGTTTCAAATGATCTAAATTCATTGAAACAATCACGAAACACATGCATTGCTTCCAACTGCTGAGTAAAGAAGAGCATGGGAAGTCCGAAGTCGTAATCTGTATGCGTTATAAAGGAAAAGTGGCCACACCTGATAATGTTTACAGTTTTCAGAGTCTCTGTAATGAGACCGGGAGCCCAGGGGGTTCAGCCTAGCTGGGAAGGTTACCAATTCTAATCCCTATCACAGTGTTGGGCATGGGTCCCAATAGGAGAATCTGGACTCCTGCCAGGCTCCAGCTGATGGGTGTAGTAATGAGGGGTAAAAATATAACATGCCCAACCCAGCTATATCAGTCTATGAAGTACATCGTAACAACTTGAAACATCCCTGTGTTTAATGCTGGTCATGTTCACACCTTAGGATGAGGGGTGCAAGAAACTCTCATTGGTGAGAGGGGTCCGGCAGACAGAATTATAGGGGTCCCCAAAATTGAGCTAGATCAGCTAATTGAGTTACAGGATGAAACCTGGTGAAAAATGTTCGGCAAACCCCCCTTCTTCAGGAATGGCCATTGCCAGAAATTCTCTGTGGTGGGGTACGCCCAGCAGAAGCCCCCGAATGGGCCACATATTGACCTAGATCAACTCATTGAGTTACAGGGCAAATCCTGGTGCAGCCAGAAACAGTCCGTGTCACGGTGTGCTTTATTTGCCCAACCCAAATAGACTGTCAGTGATAATAAAAGTAAATTCTTTGGAAACCTTTGCAAAGCTGTGGATTTAGGTTTGTGCTTGGATCTTTTCTGTTCTTGTATTATAAGCAATACCCAGTGATGAAAATGATTTAAAATATGTGTGTTATATGTATTTAGTGCAAATATAAAACCAAATATTCTGTCCTGGAACCAATGATATAAACATGAATTTCTAATGCAGGGGTCGTAAGTAACTTGGGCATGCGGGCCAAGATTTTTCCTCACCACTAGGTTGCAGGCCAGAGGCCTGGCTACGGCCTATTTTGATGTAGGGATAGGCACCCTATTGCCCACTCGCAAAAACCAGGCCGACACAGAGAATGATGAGTCTAATAAAAATAACTAATGACAATAAATAAACCATGTGGACTGTGCACAAGCCCATCAGCAGTCTTTTTTGATAATTTGATAATCTTAATGGACTTTGCACCTCTTTCAATATTGAGTCATCTGCACTTGTGAAAAGGGCAATGATGGCAATGATAGGCACAGGTAAGGTCTATTAGACTAATATTACTATTAGCCTATCTTGGGCTACTTTTATTTTGAAATACTTGGAGTACAGTACAGTAGTACAATGTTTGCTGTTTTGGTGGAAATAGCGTGCAGAGAGGAGTAAGTGAATTAAAAAGATGTCTCTGTCAAAAGGTCTATTCCATGAAGTGCATATAGATGTTTTCAATAAAATTAGCATTTATTTGAGAATAAGTTAAGGTGCCAGTTGATTAGCTAATATTTACAGTATTTTATGGAATCCTTACTGTATTTACAGGATTGGTAAAAAGTGAAAATTCTGGAAAAAAAGTGTATATTAGCAGTGCAAATTTGTAGGAGTTAAGCCATTTTTAATGACTGTGTATTTGTAAAAGGGCAAAGTTGCAGAAGTAAGCAGAATAATTTTTCCTTATGAAACTGAGCTAAAGTCCCCATTTTTTGATAAAATAAATGCTAACCCCTCTTAAACGATCGGTAACTATAAACAGAGGGAAGTTTAGATGAAGTAACAATTGAATGTAAATTATACAAACATGGACAAGTGTTTCTAATGTTGTGGCCAACTGAATTTCTTGAAGATGCAGGACAAAGTGAATATTTAAATGCTCTAATATTTGTTAGTAGTAATACATTGCAGAGAAAACCACCAGCGATATCCTCTATGAGCATGAAGTACTTGCACTATTTTAATTTGGTAAATATTTTAAAAAGCTAGAAAATCTACGCACTTTTCTTTAAATAATCAGACTGTGTGAGATTGGTGTGCTAGAAGCATGTCCCTGAAAAGAAAATTAAGGAAAAGTAGAAACAAGAATAACACAGTGTGTTCAAAATTTGCCAAAGTACTATTTAACACTGTTTTAAATAAGAGACTGTGTGCCAAATTCAATTTAGAGGTTTTTCTATCAAGCACTGAAAAATTGCAATTGCTATCTGAAGGAAAAAAATTAAGGTAAAATGTTCAGAAAAGTGCCAGTAAATATAAAATATAATATGAAATTTAATGGTACATATTAAATTGATATAAAAAATTAGACAATCGATGGATCTTTAGATGGAGAAGCGCTGAGCGGATGAACAAATGTCACTGAAAGTTTCCCTGACCAAAGAAATGCAATTAAAAATCTTTTCTTCATTTTGAACCAGAACTGTCAAAGAGTGTCTTCATGGCAAAGGAACTGAGTGGCTGATAAACTTAATCTGTTTAACTTTTACAGGGAAAGATCCGTACGAGTTGAATTAAAAAAACAAAATTGTTCATTAGTTCTTGGAACTTTTCCACAGAGAGCACTGCTGAAGATAATGATGAGCTGGCCAGCTGGGGATTCAGCTGTGGGGTTTCAACTTAAAGGTTTTCCTTCTAAAATAGATTTGGGGAAATACAATTTGAAGTATTAACACGAGGCTAAATTCAAAAGTCCACTAGTAACATGATCACATATTACTTTGCTTGCGATTTCTACATTTATCTTTGAATAAGTCAATAAAATAAGAAGTGCTACCTTTATGTGCTAGGAGCCCAAAGTGAAAACTACCATTACGTATGTAGCAATTTTTGTGAATTAAAAAAAATTATAACTTTTTTTTAGCAAATTGTAACATGGTCCAAAGTGACTCCACCTGGTTCTGCTGATGATGTGGGAAAATGTAAGGATGGTCGGGGCTAATAAGCCCTGACTGTGTATTTCCTCCATGCTTTTAGCGGAACCCTAGACTGAGGTGGAGTGCTTAATCATAATTCATTGAGAGAAAAAAAAATGTATTCTCCATGGGTGTAAAAGGAGTCCTATCTAATAATACTGCATGTCTTGGACTTAAGTGACCCCACTATCAAAACTTGATATTGAATACTTTGTTGATGGTTCGGCGTCAAGAGTCGATAAAGTGAACCCATGTGTTGGATATGCTGTCTGTACTCATGATAGCTGTGTTGATAATGGCCCTCTACTCACTCTGTAGAAGCACAGAACTGATAGCTCACACCAAAAAATGTTGACCAAATCAGTTTGGCTGACGCGTTTGCAGACAGAGAAACAAGGGCAGCAGTCAAAAACACTCTTGTGGGGCTATTACACCAATCTGAAGACTCAATTTCATGTGACCTGCAGTGAGCAGAGCATGATGCTGCTCCCCCGCAAGAAAAATGTCAATGGACATCACATGGAACATGATACACTGATGGCGGGTAGGTAGGACCTAATGATAAGCCTATGTTACCAAAATCCCTCTTCCATATAACTGTAGATTTGGTGTATGGGCAGTGCCATGTACCAAGAGGGGGGACTAAGGGGTTAATAGAAAAAAAAAATTTATGAAATATACAACATGACGAAGTTATTACACACAGAACACACAAAGTGTAGTAGTACAGAGGGGGGCAATCCCAACAGCCCCTGGGCCATCCCACACATTTCATACATTTAACACTGTGTGAAGGGAAGAGGTATGCATTATTATTGATGTGACCTTTTTCTAAAAGAGGTAGAAGCTACAGATGCAATCACAGTAGCAAAAATCGTGAGAAGGGGAATTGTTCCTAGGTGGGGGATTCCAAAAGCATTATATAGTGATAATGGGCCAGAATTTAGAAATGAAGAGCTGGCTCGTTTAGAAGTAAAATTGGGGATTGAATTGAAAAAACATTGTGCATATCATCCACAAAATTAGCAGGATAAGTGGAGAGAACTATTTGAACCCTGAAAGCAAAACTGCGCAAAGCCATGGCAAAAACTAAATGGAATTGGGTAGCATGTCTGCCATTAGTATTAACCAGAATGAGAATAACACCACAGCGGGGGTTGGGGTTGTCACTTTTTGAAGTAGTACACGGGAAACCCTTTGAGTTACCACATTTATTGCAGAGAACACAAGTAGAAGAAGCGACTCAGGCAGAGTAAATGAATAGAATGTTGACTAACAAAAGTGAGATGCGAAATGTGCTTCCTCCTAGATCAGTAGTGGAGCTGCCGCCTCGTGAGATAAACCCTGGAGATTGGATCCTGGTGCGGAGTGTCGAAAAAAGTGGAAGTGGAGCGACCCGGCGTGGAAGGGTCCATATCAAGTGCTCCTGACCACACTGACTGCAGTAAAAATCCAGGAGAGGGAGACGTGGATACATCAGTCACATTGTAAGGTGGTATCTCCTCCTCCAGCGGGTGTGTAGGTACATCTGGGTGAGTCAGGATAGACTTGGAGGGAGTCCTGCTACAAAGGGGGGCGTGGCATATAGAGCCCGCCCGTCTCAAACCCGGTGAAGAGTTTATTTACGCTCCAAGTCAGTAGAGACTCCGGACATATTCATAAGAAAAGGGGTTTAATAAAATGACCTCTCTCTCTCTGTGTCTGTTCATTTTAAACATACGTTGCGCCTACAATGAATGTGAACAGTAAAGTTAAATGCGCCATGGCAGTGTCTACTGCACGTAATGGATTAGTTTCAATCGACCCCAGTTTACCCCCACTTAATATAGTCGATGTGTCAAAGGAAATGACACAGGGTTTGTGGGGGTAACCTCAGGGTGCCAGGGGAAACTATTGATTTTCTGTGAGTATCCACTAATGAGCAACTGGAACAATTCGGAATGACTAACCGCCTTGGGGGAAGGGTTAGCATCTGGGGAGCCATTTCCCTATGATGAAATTAAATTGTTTGCATTAATGGCTGCACCAATGAGTTCTTGGAAAACCCTGATTGTAAATAGCACACCAATTTTCACCAATGTGACACGGGGGCATATTGAACTGTTATCAGAATAGTAAGTGCAATTTTTCCACATCGGCTTAGCACTAATATGACACAAGCTTGTACTGCGAATGGGGCAACGGAACAGCGTGGCAAAAGAGGAACTCAAATTTGAGGATCCTGAAGGGATTGCTCCACTCTGCTCTGTAATAGTGTCCACACAGTGCCCAGTAAACCTCCCGAGGAGAGACATAATGTCTAAACTGGGGCTTGGGGTGGTTCCTACAGGTCCTACTATGTGGGAGGCAATCCGCGTGTTCGAGGGAAACGAACAGGGTGAGATTGCGGGGGATCAGATGGTGGTTCTGGGAACCGGACCCCCAGCAATCTACTTAGCGTTGCAATTAGCAGATTCACCCCCTCGCAAGCCGATTACAGAAATGTTGCAAATGGTGCAGGGGAGAGGACTGAAGACCCCCGTGTCTGGTGAGGTAGTGTCTGGTGAAGTATGAATTGACATATTGCCGTAGTACTAGCTAGTCGACGTGTTTGTCACATGTAAGGTTGTAGGCGACACGTGGTGGGTGACGGCCCACACCTAGCAGGGGGGCGATGGAGACGACCTCTGTGAACAGGCGAGGCTGGTGAAACTGTCAAAGCAAATGCGCCAGTCAGCAAGTGCTGCTTCTGTGATTGGTGGGCTTTGAAAAGAAGACACCCGGAAGCAGAAAGCAGAGTTTTCAACCTGGGGGAGCCCGGGCAGAGATCTCTGTGGATAGGGATCAAGCCGGGGAATGCGCCCTGAATGGGAGTTTTCAAAGGATCTAAGTGGTCAAAAATGTGTGTGCAAGTTGGAAATGCAGGATGCTACTACTGCTTATTGTATCTGTTGACAGCAGCACAGGGGGGATCTGTCAGCTTATAGGGCCCACTGTACTTATATACCAGCTAATGATGAGGCAGGAGGGGTGACTGATCAAGCCTTGCAACGTTTTAAAGACTTATCCGATGCACAACATTGAGACCTCGCACTAGCGGTGGCAGACTCCTGGTGGGACTGGCTTATACCTGCAGGTTGGAAGCTGGGAATTACATCTGTAGTAAGTTTTGTGATTGGGGGTTTTGCAGTACTGTTCTTCTGTGGTTGCAGTGATATTCCCATAATTAAAGGAATGATATCAAAGAGTATTGAGTACTAATCCACAGTATCAGATGTTTCTATTACAGGACAACAATGAGATGTATACTCTGCCCGAGGAGCTGAGGGAATCATACAACGGTGTAATTGAGTTAGGGGTTTGTTTGAAAAGATTGAAGAATAATGATGACACATCTTCCCCGTGAATGAAGCACATGCTGGAAATTGAGAGAAGTAGCATGCTGGCAGATTAAACAGGGGGGAAATGTAGAATCATTTTTTATTTGATTCATTTAATTATTATAAGTTGCTTATCCTTGCTTGCTCATATTCTATTTTCGTTTATAAATTCATAGGCCTTGTGTGTGTGTGCTTACATATTTCTGATTTAGCAGGGGCCTGCATAACTGTACTAGTGTGTCATGACATATAGCCTATCTAAAGTCATGAAGACCTTAATGTCTTTACCAAGGACAAGATGTTTTTCTCTTTCTTTAAGTTTATGTGTTTATAAAAAACTCCTGTAATGTCCTAAAATGGTGTGCAACAAGGACAGGTGTATGACTAGCTATGTTCTAAGTTAGCATGCGTCATACTGTTTTACAAAGTACTGCTAAGGAGTTAACTCCAAGTGTACTCGCAGAATCGGACAGTGGTGCATAGTTACTGTCAGAATTACTGCACTTGCTGCTGTCACTAACAAATCAAAATTCTGCATGTAACCACAGGAAAGTCAGGGGAGTTACGCTGTCAACATGGTCTAAGCGTTGCTACAGGGTTAGCTGTGCAAACTAAAACATAGAAAAGCGAACTCTGGGGTGTCTATGTTTTGACTGTATTACTAGTTCTGGGCTTTAACGCTCCATAAAACCAGAGGCACTGTCACTGTCAGATAGCTGGTGAACATGTTCTGAATTGTCATCAGAGATGCTCTGATCATCATCTGAACCATCCAGAGTCTGGCCGTGTGTCTGGGCCAGGATTTCTGCGTATGGCTTCCTACAGCTTCTGCTGAGGGCGTGCCCATCCCTAGGCAGATGGTGGACATGGCGGCTATGCTCACTGTCCCTATGAGGCTGTTTCTCACCCCCTTAGCTCTGTGGCGAGGGTGAGGTGTGGAGATAGAACGCCTGCATGAGAGGACCGTGTTTGAGCTGGCGGGCTCGGTGGTTACCACCCTTGCCTTGGAAGTGACAACAGTTTCCCAAGCCACCTGTGTCACCTTCCTGATCTCCTGCATGGAGGGGTTCCCTTGACACATCCTGAGTGTTACTTGATTGCGTACGCATGGGTGCAGGTTGCGCAAGAACAAAGACTTGAAGGTTGGGTTTTCTTCTAAGCCTGGGGAATTCTTGCCTTGGAAATACGTGTGCCTCAAACGATTAAAATATTCCCTAGGGTTTTCTGTGCGGGAACGTTTAACTTGGAAGGCCGCAACCATTGAACTAATGTCATCACTACTTACAGAAAATTCTTCCCTCAGTGCATGACATAGCTCGCTGTAGTCATCTCTAACACTGGGTGGCTGTGTCTGGATAAACCTGTGAACCGCTTTTGAGCTGGTTTTCCACACAAGTTTAACCTTTTCCCAGTTGATCTGACTCTGCTGCATGCAGGTCTGTCAAATAGCGCATGGCTTTGCTATTAGCCGATTTAACTTGTTTAAGAAGCTCAGCATAGCAGTCCTTCTCAGTGTAACTATTAGGACTTAAAAACTAGTTCACAACTCAAAATCTCTCACAAACGATTTGTTCACTTAAGTAAAATAATATTCACCACAATGTACCAGTTTTGAAGTACAGTTGGATGTCTACACCTGTAGCAGACTAAAAAGGTGAACATAAAGACGTTTGGCAAGTGAAAATGTAAATATTTTGGACTGGCCAAAGGTTTGCTAAATGTGATATCAATATTGTACAATTATGAACGAAATGCCAACAGTACTAGCCTCACACGGGGCACCAATGTTGGGGTAATGGCCTTGCACAGAACACCAATGTTGGGGAAATGCCTTGAATGGTGGCACCTTTGTGGTGATAATGCCCAAGCAGTGGCGACGTCATTGTGAGTGCAATGGCACGTCATACAAGGGCGCTGGCTGTGGGGGTTACACCTCACAGGTGGACACCATGTGTTGAGGTAAATTGCCTAATGAAATCAATATTATTAATCTGACTATCAAAAAAACATGATATTGTAATATTAATATTATATATTGATATGAATACCTCGGGGCACCACCCTCCTTTAGTGAAGGGAAAACGATAGCCAATTAATAAAGCCTCGGTCTCAATATCCACTAAGCTATTAATTTGGAAATTGATTAATAATTAAATTAATAATTGTAACCAACTTACCCAATCAAGAGTTAGATTTAAGGATTTGGAGTTCTATATAGAAGAGGTTGTACAACATTAATAACCACAGCATATGTCTTTAAAGAATATTTATTGAAATGAAACAAATGAAACACGCAATCGAGACTACACTAAACACTATATGTACAATGAAGGAGGTGTGTGTGTGTGTGTGTGTGCGCGTGCGGGTGTGGATGAGAGAGAACAAAGGGATGATCTGAGGTGTGAGTGGAGGGGCCTTGCTGACTATGTGGAGTGGGGGAAGGTAACCCTACTGTAACAAAGACCAATTCTTTATAGCAATGGAAAGTTTCAAGAGGTATAAAGTCAGTTAAATGACTTAAAACACTCAGAGTTGTGTTTGTGTGTGTGCATTACATTAAAATGAAGAGATCTGTGTGTGCTTTGCACAGGAAAGGCGCCATGTTTTTCTACAGGGAGTAATTTGCATGCAAGACCTTGTCCGCTACACATTAATACCATCCTGTCCTACTAAAACACAATCCTAAAAACAATCACAGCAACCATCATTTTCAAAATACACACATTCAGTTTTAGTCTTAAAACAAGGTTTCAATGCCCAGTCGTTACCAGTCCTTAGTAGAGGAAGGAGGTTTGGAGGTTGCTGGAGGATCTGATCGTGGACGATGCTGAACCGACTGAAAGAGCGGTTCTGGTGCTGCAAAAGTCTGTGTCTTTGCTGTGGGAAGAGGAGGGAGGCTGGCCGCTCCTCAAAAGCAAGCTGTTGCTTCCAAGGCTTGCTCTACTCCTGGTAGCCTGGTGGATTCTTCCGCATGGCCAGTCTAAGCTGGGCCTTAGAGGTGGAGGAGGAGTACCCCAGCCTGAGCAGTCCCCAGGGGTCCAGGAACCTCTCCAAGGGAGAGAGAGAGAGAGATTCCAGAGCCAAGACACAAGAGAAGTGCAGAGAGATAAAATGGTTGACCACCGCTTTTATGTGCCTGGCCTGCTGGTGGGAGGGGCTTACTGGCAGCAAGTGGTCATGGGAAATCCTGGACTCCATTTTGTATTCTCACATATGAAAGTTTTCCTCCATGTGACCCCAACAGTGGGAAGGAATCTCAGGCAGAACCCGGCTTGATGGGGAAGCCCAACCTCAGCTGACTGGCTCATTAATAATGAAATAAGATAATAATAAAATAAAGTGGAAATAAAGTTCAATTAAAGTGCATTAATCCATCTAAACTGAGGCATCTGTGGCTCCAAGAAGTGGCATGTCGAGGATGGAGCTGAACAGGATAAGGACTGGATCAGAACAGCAGGACAGCAGCAGCCAGCGCTCATGGTGAAGGACAGGGCTTGGCTGGTCCATGGACTTACGGCTGTGGAGGGAAAGAGACACAGAGAAAAGGGTGGTCAGGCACTGGATAAAACTACTGCATATAAATAAAAATTCTATCTTGTGTCATGTGCCAAGTAAGAATTTAGGAACAATTGGTCAGGAAACAGCCATCACCCCTCCATCCACTTATTGCAGCACAGAGGCCCTACACTTACATAGACTGCAATATCACTTTGATTTTCTGATATGTCAGAGAAGTGCAGTGAAAAAGCAGCAAGCTGTATATTGCTAGACTACACTGATGATAACTCATTTGACTGGCTTCATATATTTTGAACAATTACTGTCATAATAATTTAGTTATCAAAATGGCAGGCTAGATAAATGATTAGGCCAACAGTTATGCTGAGGGTAAGGCAGGCATTTATGATGTAATTGCAGTCTCGAGACACTTGTTCAGTGGCCCGGGCCAGTCCCCTAATGGAGCGGGACAGTGACTGCTGTGGCATGTGCCACAGGACAGTACAGTACACAAAATGGTACAGCCCCCTCTCCATTTAATAAGCTCAATTTTCAGTTGAAACTAGCCAAAAAAATTTCTTCCAGTTGAAAATCACCCACCAGTTGTTTTGAGCCACCAAATGCATGGGACATAAAATGGCAAATTATCAGGAAGTTTGCTAAATTGTGTTGAAAAGCCAACTTAACCCAGCAATGGCAGACAGAGATGTGTCTGGTGTGGATAAAAGATATTTGAATCCGTCATTTGCACTGCAATGATCTGAGAGACCTTATACAAAAGGTCATTATACTTTAAACTTTTACCTTATTTAAAAAAAAATGCATAGTTCCCAATGCGAGTTATTGGCTGTTTTTAACAATAAGTTATCTGGGGGTAAAAACTCCACGGGACAAATAACACTTTCCTATTTATATGGTCCTTTGTGAATAGACCTGAATTTGAATTCTCAGTCATAACAGAGATCAATTTTCACAGTTTGAGTGTACAGCATAAAAATTGTCGATGCTCTTTATTTAATGCAATAACTGTGAAATATACAGTTAAATTCTGAAGCATAAAAATTTGACAGCAGTGTAAAATTTTCACTTTTTTCTGCTGTACTGATTTGATTGACAGACTTTAATTTGAGATAATTTTCACAATTTCATTCACGTGTTCATGTCATGTTTGACTAAACAGAATCGTATCACTACGGTGACATTAAATCTGGAAAGTGCCAAAGTCCCACATGTCAGCCTAAGTATTTAGAAGTACAGCATTTATCTGCTGGGTTTTCAACGATTATTTTAATACCATGCTGATTAATGTCACAGGAAAACTCTGTGAATGCACTAAGCTCTTGGCCTGGTCCACCAGGTTTTACAGGTTTTGTTAATGATCATGCATCAGGTCTGAGGAAACACCCCAAGACAAGTAATGGTGCTGCATTCCTCAACTAGTTTTCTTCCATTCCTGTATAAAAATTCATACAGAAATGAATGAATAAATAAGCAAATCAATTAAAACCACAAACCCAAGAAAAAACCTTGGTGAAAGAATGTTTTTGATGCTGTCTGTGGCTATATTGATTATTCCTGCCACCTTATTAACATTTTTTCCTTGTCAACATAACAAAGTGAATCTCTTGCGTTTTGATTGCACAATTCAAATCCATTAAATGAGACAATAAAAATCCAGGGAAATAAATGACAATCTTGAATTTAAAATATAAAATGTAACATTTTTGAAAATATTTTCTTTCAGCCTCTGGCTGAGTTTGTATGGCGTCTTTAAGTTCTTTTTCTGAATATAACAGTGCGTCATAGATGCCATGGTGTTAAAAACAGCCACAAGGAAAAACATGCAACTAGAGATTTTAATTAATTCAAATATGCAGACAAGTTGCTTGAATCTGTCTTCCTCTGTTTCTAAATTGGAGATGTACAGTGGGCTCCAAATACTGGCACCCCTGACTGGTCATGCTGTAACATGTTTGAAATTTATTTATAGAGAAGCTCTAAATCACAACATGTGAGAAATGCTGTACGGTATTAATGTTCCAATGGAACTAACCAAAATCATTTACTCATTTAATTAAAAATCAGTTTCCTTCTAAGCAAGGTTTCACATTTACTTGCATCCTTAAATTGCATTACTGTGAGTAACATCAATGAAAATTAAACCAGGTATTAAATTCCAATTATTTGAGTTCAAATTGTTAAGGAACTATATTGAGTCATAAATCTGGTAATGGCAACAAGAATATTCACAATCGATTGAATATGCTACTGAGCACAGTCAGGGCAATTATCAAAGAATTCCAATGATACAAAACTGTTGTAAACCTCAAGAATAGAGGACAGAACTGCATTTTGCCCCCCAGGATACTGAGGAGGTTGGTGAGTGAAGCAAAAAAATCCCCAAGAATCATTGTGAAGGAATTACAGGCCTTGTATCTTGGGGTCACCAGGTTTCAAAAAGTACCATCAGGCACCACCTCAGAACCATAGACTCTTTGGGTTGCCAGAAGAAAGCCTTTTCGGACCAGAAGACACAGAAGCAAGCGATTTGAGTTTGCTAAAAGACATTTAAATTATGACTGGAACAAGGTACTTTGGACACATTAGACCAGAATTGCAAGATTTGGTCAGATACAGCATCAGTATGTTTGGCGTCGAAACAGAGATGCATACAATGAGAAGTACCTCATACCGACAGTGAAGTATGGGTCATTCAAGTTTTGGGGCAGTTTTAATTCAAGCGGTCTAGGTGCACTGGGTAAGAGGAAGGGCAGAATGAACTCTACCAAGTATTAGGATATTTTTGGCTGACAATCTGGCTGCCCCACAGGAAGGCTGTGACTTAGTCGTAGGTGGACTTTCCAACAAGACAGTGACCCAAGGCATAGCTCAAGATCCACACAGGAATGTTTCTGTGGCAATAAAAATCAATGTTCTGCAAAGGCCATCTCATTCATCAGACCTAAGTACAACTGACAACCTGTGGGCATAGATGAAGAGGGCAGTTGAACCCAAGAATGTGAAGGATCTTGAAAGGATCTGCTTCGAGGAATGGTCCAAAACCCCCCCAAATGTGGGCCCTAAAAATTACAGGAAAAAACTCCATGCTGTTATTTTTTATTTATTTTATTTTACCTTTATTTAACCAGGTAGAAAAACCCATTGAGATCGAAATCTCTTTTACAAGGGTGACCTGGACAAAAGGTCAACAGCACACGACACAATAAAATAGAATCAACTGGTGAAAATAAACAAAATTCAGTCTAAAAATTAATACATTGAATCTTGTAAAGTGCATGCATTTTTAAAATAAAAGACAGAACCAATTTCAATAACACTGGCACTGTTCCATTATCTCACGTTGTCGATCAGTTAAAATAGTGCGTGAGATTGCAAGAGGGACAAGTTCTGACATCTTCAGGTCAGTCTGGAGAGTATTCCAGGCCGGAGGGGCGGCAAAACAGAATGCCCTTTTGCCAAGTTCAGTCCTGACACGAGGAACAAGCAAGTGAAGGGTGTTGCATGAACGCAGGGCATAATGGCTTGTAGATCTTTGTAAAATAGAAAATAAATAAGAGGGTACCAAGCCAAGAAGAGCCTTGCAAATGAAATTCAACTAATGATTATCGCGACGGACACTCAGAGTGGGCCAGTCAGCTTTAAGATAGAGCTCACAGTGATGAGTGAGACGTCTACAACCAGTGACAAACCTAAGAGCGCTATGATAAACAGAATTTAAAGACTGCAGACATTTGGCCGAGGCAGTCATGTACAGTATATCAACATAATCTAACACAGGGAGAAAAGTAGCTGATACAAGATGCTTACGAGCTCTGAGTGAGAAGCAGGATTTATTTCTGTACAGGAAGCCTAGTTTGATCTTAAGTTTAGATACAATTTTTTCTATGTGGATTTTGAAGGAAAGCTCACAATCGACAATAAAACCCAAGTACTTATAACTTGTAACCATCTCAATAGGCTTACCTTGCATGGTTGAAATAGTTGGAATGTTCCATGATAATTTACTTTTGTTTGAGAATACCATAAGTTTGGTTTTGTCTGCATTTGAGACCAATTTAAGTTTCTGCAGATGAGACTGGACCACATTGAAAGCAGACTGTAAAAATTCAAGGGCCTGATCAATTGATGAAGAACAGCAATAAATGATTGCGTCATCTGCATTAAAATGGTAAAATGCATTTGACAAATCATCACACAAGTTATTAATGTAAATAGTAAATAAAATAGGCCCTAAGACCGAACCCTGCGGCACACCCTTAGAGACCTCCATAAAAGAAGACGTAGAGCCAGCCAGCTGGACACCCTGTGTTCTGCCTGATAAATAGTTGGGAAACCAAGCTACTGCAAGGTTTGATAAACCAATGTGTTGAAGGGCATTCAGCAACAAACTGTGGTCAAAAGTATCAAATGCCTTTGATAAATCATACCAGACTGGTATGATGATAAAATATTGTTTGTCTCAAGGAATTCTTTAAGTTAGTCACTGACAATTCTTTCAAAGATTTAGGCCACAATACATAATTTGGCGATTGGCCTGTAATTATTCACATCTGAAGGTTCCCCGCCTTTTAGCTGGGGGAGAACAAAAGCAGATTTCCAGACTTTAGGGATTTTATTACTAGTGAGACTCAAATTGAAAATAACCGACAGAGACTCTGCAATAAAGTCAGCAACCAGTTTGAGAAAGAATGGCTCAATATTATCAGGACCAGATGCTTTTCTAATATCCAGCATTTTTAGAGCCTGATTAACATCAAAGGCTGACACAATAGTAAAATGAAAAACACAATTATTGTGCCTAGGTGCAACCTGTGTAACCTGAGTATCAGGAAATAAAACTGAATTAGATGACTCAGAATGTGAAAAATCAAATAAAAAGCCAGACGAAATTAAATGTGCGTCAAAACAATTTAGCATAGCAGCTTTTTCTGTTACAGTAAGAGAATCCATAACAAGGACGTTTCGGAAAACACTCGTTGTTTCAGAGCCAGAAAGTGTTTTTGTGACAAAATTTTTTAGGATCATTTAAACTTTTAGAAATTTCAGTCAAATAAAATTCAGATTTGGCATTCTTAACAACAAAAGTACACTTATTTCTAAGCTGTCGAAAGCGGAGCCAGTCACCCTTGAGCTGAGTTTTCCTTGCCCTGGCCCAGGCAGCATCCCTTTCTCTGATTAGATTTCCTATCTCGGATGTAAACCAGGGGTTATTTCGTCCTTTAACCCTGAACTCGCGAACGGGAGCATGGCTATTAATTAAGCTTGTGAATCTATCATAAAAGTAGTTCCATGCCAGCTCTACATCATCAAAAAGAGACACTCTGTACCAATCACTGCGAGCTACATCATGCATAAAAGCCTACTCATGGAAATTTTTCAGGTCTTTTTTGCACAGAAAACAAGGCTTGGTTTTGGGTAATTTAGTATTTCTGACAGCTGCAATAGCACAATGGTCACTCACATCATTAGCAAAAACCCCCATATCCGTGTACTTATGTGGGGCATTTGTTAGAAATAAATTAATCAAAGATGATCTAGTAGGATGTTCTAAATTTGGATGAGTTGCACTGTTTATAAGTTGAGTAAGATCTAAAGAATCACAAACAGTTTTCAGACTGTCTGAAGATGAGGTCAGCCAATCGAGGTTTAGATCTCCTACCGAAATAAGTTCATATGAAATCAACTCTGCAACATATTTGGATAAAGAGGTGGTCTGTAGCGACCCATGACGACAAGTGATTGACCCTTAGTAAATTTAATTTTCAGGGCAAGCAGTTCAAATTGCTTACAGATAGACAAAGAGAATAGAAGGGTCGCATTAAATTTATTTTTTATGTAAATAGCTATGCCTCCACCTTTCTTGGGACGATCACAACGAAAAACTTTATCATTTATCATTGCAATTTCTTTATCAGAGATAGATTTACTCAGCCAGGTTTCAGACAGGACAAGAATGTCGGTGTTTGTTGTCTGCGTCCAAATTTTTATAAAATCTAATTTAGGGAGCAGGCTATGGACATTCATATGCATAACACAAAGGCCGGATGTGGCTCTAAAATTATCGGGGGTAGCAATACTATTGAGAATGGGTCCAGGATTAGGCTGAACATTTCCAGATAAAAGAAGTAAAAGAAGAATATGGCACCTATGTTTCACCATAGTTGATGACACCTTGTCATTAGAATCAGACAAGGCAAGATCAATAAGTGATAAACACATTAAAGGAATCATGTCGGAATCAATGGTGGATGGTCCCTCCCAGAACAGAAGCCTTAGTCCTGATGACTCCGCGTGAGGTGAGTTCCAGCTGATTATCACAGCTGAGGGAAAAGTTAACGGTCGGCATGACAATTTTTTGTTTACACCACTACGCTTGTGGTGGAGCACAGTTCCAGTGAACCAAGGCCAAAAAGGAACAGTACACATGCTAATTTCACTGCCTCCATGGTTTACTTTGCAAAAATAAAAGTAGCGAGAATGGACAGAGATGGAGACGCAGTCGCCTGTGGAGCACGGTGAATGACAGTAAGACCGCTTGGATTTGCTCAGAAAGCTGATCAAGTTGCCTGTAGCAACCGGTAGCTAGCTCCCACGCTAGCCACCGGTGGCTAACGCGTTGTCAAACAACTAGTAGCTTGTTCGAGCTTTGAATGGGCTGACAAGCCCCTAGCCGCTGTCAGCGTGTCATCCTGCGAGAATCGAAGGTATACACCAGAGGATCAGCCACGGGTAACAGCGACACGGATCTGACCCATACACCGAAGGATCAGCCACAAGTAGCAGCGACGAGCATCGGTCCCACACAGCCGGCGTATCCCCCACGGGTAGCAGCGACAATGAAAAATCACACACCGGAGGATCAGCCACAAGTAGCAGTGACAGCAGAAACGCAGTCACAACAGTTGCGACTCCAGAGTGGAACCAGCACACACTGGAGTTCAACCGATTAACCCAGTGAAAAAATCCGTGGTCGAAAACCACAACAACAACAGGTAAGGTCCTGTTCTGTAAGGTCTGAGAAGCCAGTAATTTTGGAGCCCACTGTATTTGTTTCTGAAGTTTGTTAGCCCATAATATCGCTGTGGAGGTGAATGGCTTATAGTATCTTCTTGCCGAG
The DNA here is from genome assembly GCA_029721435.1 of Gymnothorax reevesii. NCBI lineage: Eukaryota > Metazoa > Chordata > Actinopteri > Anguilliformes > Muraenidae > Gymnothorax > Gymnothorax reevesii. The sequence continues at coordinate 20,015,354 of CM056574.1, read as the reverse complement.
AGCAGGGGTGTAGTGGTCGGGGGACGCGGAGGAACGGTGTTCCTCCACTCTTTTTAGCGAGATTTTTTTTTTTTGGCAAGATTTTTTTATTTTATTTGTCTAACAAATATTTTTTTAAAACATTGCCTCTGTTATCATTTTTGCCATTGTAGAGCTTCTAATAAAGTAACAGTACATACTACAATTCACAAAGTCGGGCCCACTTCCGGTGTAGGGTGACTCAGTGAAAACAAAACCTACATGGCCCGTGAAACCAAATTGAAAGTGAAGAAAATTTCGTTTCACGTATTTCCAAAAATAAAGTAAGTGGCGTGAAGCATGAATATGTTATGGCCCCAATTTGTTATTACATTTATGACAGCAAGGGATGACACAGAAAATTTTAAAATTTAAACACATTTAATTAAACAAACACTTTTAACTAATCTATTATCTACTCTACTGACCAAAATTGAAAAATACAAGAACAAAAATATTTGCAGTCCTTTTGGTAGGGTTGCTTGTTGTTGTCCTGGGTGAGGAAAATACTCCAATACAGGCAAAAATCCACAAAAAGCTTCACAGGTCTTGAAAAGAGTGACAGGTCTGGTCAAATGTATCCTTCTCCTTGCAATTTCTCCTACTACTTTACTCTCTCAATTTTCCTCCTTATATACTCTCTTGCAGACCCCGCCCACATTTAAACCTCTTTTTTTTTATTCTCAGGGACTTGTCCCAGACATGACCAAGACATGCCCAAACCTAGCTCCAGTCTGGGCTTAACAAAAAAAAGTCAATGCTGCCATCTAGTGGCTTCTATTCGCATTACAAATAAAAGCTGTCAATAGACAGAACCCTAATGCATACATGCCAACTCTACCGCTTTTGGCAGTAGACTACCACTTTTGGGGAATTTAATTCTGAGAATAACGCCCCAAAAGCGGTAGAGTTGGCATGTATGCGGCAGCAGGTGGGAATCGTCAGCTCATGCAGTGCTGTGTGGGAAGCATTTTATCGGAGGTGAAATAGTAAATAGCTAAATATTTCATTAGCTGGGAATTAACTGGGAATTACTTTTGCCATTTGCTGTCATGCTTTTAATTTACAACGCTAAGTACCTGCAATATTTAACGTCCGTGACACAATGATGATCAAAATCGTCAAATGACATCTCTAGTACCTTATAACCACTCCTACACACTGTATTTACTCTTAAAAAGAAAAATCGCAGATACAAATCCTTATAAGGTGGATTAGAAAGTGACATTTGTTGATGAGATAACACAGAGACGAACACACAAGGTTAATTGTTTTCACCGAGTGCCTAGTTGGGCGAGAAGTGATGACACCGCGACTTTGAGAATTCACAAATATTACAAAACCCAAAACCAGTGAAGTTGGCACGTTGTGTAAATCATAAATAAACACAGAATACAATGATTTGCAAATCCTTTTCAACCTATATTCAATTGAATACACTGCAAAGACAAGTTACTTAATGTTCGAACAAGTAAACTTTGTAATTTTTTTCGCAAATATCAGCTCATTTGGAATTTGATGCCTGCAACATGTTTCAAAAAAGCTGGCACAAGTGGCAAAAAAGACCGAGAGAGTTGAGGAATACTCATCAAACACTTATTTGGAACATCCCACAGGTGAACGGGCTAATTGGGAACAGGTGGGTGCCATGATTGGGCATAAAAGCAGCTTCCCTGAAATGCTCAGTCATTCACAAACAAGGATGGGGCGAGGGTCACCAATTAGTGAACAAATACGTGAGCTGATTGTCGAACAGTTTAAAAACAACATTCCTCAACAAGCTATTGCAAGAAATTTAGGGATTTCATCATCTACGGCCCGTAATATTGTAAAAAGGTTCAGAGAATCTGGAGAAATCACTGCACGTAAGCGACAAGGCCGAAAACCAACATTGAATGCCCGTGACCTTCGATCCCTCAGGCGGTACTGCATCAAAAACCGACATCAGTGTGTAAAGGACATCACCACATGGGCTCAGGAACACTTCAGAAAATCACTGTCAGTAACTACAGTTTGTCGCTGCATCTGCAAGTGCAAGTTAAAACTCTACAATCAAAGCGAAAGCCATTTATCAACAGCACCCAGAAACGCCGCCGGCTTCGCTGGGCCCAAGCTCATCTAAGATGGACTGATGCAAAGTGGAAAAGTGTTCTGTGGTCTGACGAGTCCACATTTCAAATTGTTTTTGGAAACTGTGGACGTCATGTCCTCCGGACCAAAGAGGAAAAGAACCATCCGGACTGTTATAGGCGCAAAGTTCAAAAGCCAGCATCTGTGATGGTATGGGGGTGTATTAGTGCCCAAGGAATGGGCAACTTACACATATGTGAAGGCTTCATTAATGCTGAAAGGTACATACAGGTTTTGGAGCAACATATGTTGCCATCCAAGCAACGTCTTTTTCATGGACGCCCCTGCGTATTTCAGCAAGACAATGCCAAGCCACATTCTGCTCGTGTTACAACAGCATGGCTCCGTAGTAAAAGAGTGCGGATACTAGACTGGCCTGCCTGTTGTCCAGACCTGTCTCCCATTGAAAATGTGTAGCGCATTATGAAGCGTAAAATACGACAACGGAGACCCCGGACTGTTGAACAACTTAAGCTGTACATCAAGTAAGAATGGGAAAGAGTTCAAAAATTGGTCTCCTCAGTTCCCAAACGTTTACTGAGTGTCGTTAAAAGGAAAGGCAATGTAACACAGAGGTAAAAAGGCCCCTGTGCCAACTTTTTTGCAATGTGTTGCTGCCTTAAAATTCTAAGTAAATGATTATTTGCAAAAAAAAAAAGTTTCTCAGTTTGAACATTAAACATCTTGTCTTTGCAGTGTATTCAATTGAATATAAGTTGAAAAGGATTTGCAAATCATTGTATTCTGTTTTTATCTACGATTTACATAACGTGCCAACTTCACTGGTTTTGGGTTTTGTATTAACAGGGCTCTGAAGTCTCACACATTGAGCGCGAGACACACGCATTTCAATAAATTCGCATGCTCACACGCCACACATGACATTTCTCACGCTGAGAAGTGATAAAACTCGCCGCACATTAGTAACATAAATTGTATATAAAAGAGATTAGTAATCTATGAAGGGATGAGGTGAAGGCAGACTGCTGTGCTTGAATCACAACCTATCAGCCAATCAGAAAATAGTATTTCTTGTTGCCGGGTGAAATAGCAGCACCGTAATCACGTCTTCCACACAGGCATGAATGCACGCGAATGCTGCTATTGTGTGCACACGTCAAAGAAGAGCTGGCAGTGGAAACCCGAAATCAGGTAATCACTTCATCACTGAACTTTTTTTTTTTTTTTAATAGCTGCTTCTTAATGTCGAGGAACTATGCAGGATATTTGCTCGATAGATCATTTTTCACCTCAATTTAACTGCTTTGGACGGTTATGGTTGGATGAATTGACTTGTAACTAGTCACGGGGAGAGTGGGGCTCTCTGCCCTCCATGTAGTGTATTTTGGCTGAAAACATACCCAGCTCCGATCCGGTGCCCGCCTACTTGAGCTACCACTTCTGTCAACAAGAAGCTACGGATAAGCCGGTCAGAATTCATTCTGCAAATAGCCTACAACGCGCACTATCTTCCGCGACCGCACCCACGTAGGAGACATGGCAGTTGAGAATATTCAATAACTGATCCTGGTTTGCCATCTAGTGATAAAATATCGTAACTGCGTGCATAAATTTGCAGCTCCACGTCCACTGGCTGACAGATTTGCACAAAGATACACTGCGTGTTCTTCTCGAACACGCCAAATCCAGATAATCCGTGAATGATGAATTAAATTAATATTTTAATTTGAAACAAGTAACTAAATTCCCAGTGTCAAAGTAACAAAGTGAAAGTATACTTATCATATATGGCTCAGGCATTTGCAACTTTGGTCTATCCGGGTGACTAACATGTTTTTTTTGGAGAGTTCCCCCAGTGATAAAATCCCCACTACACCACTGGCCAAGAGCAAGCGCAGAAGACTAAGTTTGGGGATTTCTAACTCAGTGTTCATTCTAATATGGCCCAATATTCAAGCTCCATTTAGACTGTGCATTATCTAGTTACAGTGCGCAGCATAATTCATTGGATAGTGACAGTTTTTTATTTTGGTTCTGTTGTCCAACAGAACATGTATTCACTTGCTGAAGAGGAGACTGCTGAGCAAAAGTCGCTGGAACAGGCAAGATCTGAAGATGGCTGCAGTACAGACCTTCCAGAGCTCCCAGAGGAAGATAACCAGTGACTGATCTATGTCTGAGTGTCACAGACTTCATGCAGTCCTTGAATGCAAAGGAGTTGTGACCAAATGTCAATAATGATTACTTTATTCAGCATTATGTTAACCAATCCAATATTTTTGATGCACCCAAAAAATGAGGGGTCTGTAAAACCCCACAAAACAATACTAACAACGGAAGTCGCAGGGGGTGAAGGCTCTACGTGTTCTTTGGGCTGGCGTTACAAGCGCGATCTTTTGGCTGATACGAATCACAATAAAATGAATCAATTTTCTCTGTTCGAAGAACGGGGCACAAAAGCACAACGGTTTCAATTAATTTGACTCCATAGTTAATTTAGAATACCAAATTTATTTATACTCTCGTTAAATATCTGACTCCAAATTAGAATTAGAATTTATAATTTAGGGAAAACATGCGTGGACCTTGGGGCGATTACGCCTCGGACTCGTAAGTGTAGGCCTGCGTTACTCAATATATGCCCCCGGGTTTAAGCATAATTGCTGGATCTTAGTTCGGTGATAGTTTTAGAGGATGGAAGAAATCACCATGATAGTCGCATCTTGGCTTAAACATATCATGAACCCAGATTTATGTGAACCCGAGGGTTCCTTAAGGCAAATCAGACAGGCACCGGCTTATGAGCCCATGGGTGCCCTTTAATTCCAAATCCCTAGAACCGGTACTACAGAAACCTTTATATACGTAGACCGTAATTTACAGTCCAACCTAAAACCTATCACTACCTATAAACATCAGCTAGCTAGTCTGGAATGATAAGGAATCGTCTCCTATGTTCCGGTCGTTACGTGGCTAGAAAGAATAAAAGAATTAGGAGTCACAGAGACAATAATAATGCATCAATTTTATATAGTGCTTTTCTGGGCACTCAAAGAAGCTTCACAATGGATACATTATTCATTCACTCACATTCATTCACGCTCTGATGGTGGTAAACTACGTTTTTGTAGCCACAGCTGCCCTAGGGCAGACTGACGGAAGTGTGGCTGCCAGTATGTGCCTACGCAAAGTTTATTAATAATTTGTTAATCGTTATTGGCTTATGAGTCAGTTTTGATCATTCTGTCAGTAAATTGTTTGACCGGAATGCCACGGATGAATCTGCCAGAAAATCTGGGGGCATTCGGGTTGAAGAGGTCAGTATAAGGTGTAAATGCACACATTTCTTGGAAATCACTGCAATCTAGGCTACCAGACAGGCTTGTGTTCAGGGACTCAACTTCCCCCACTGTCAATGCAATCAGCACATATGAATGGGTAACTCAGTACTGAATTAGCCAACTTAGTCACATGGTGACAAAATACAGTTGTGCTTAAGAGTTTGCATACCCTTGCTGAATTTGTGAAATGTTGCCATTTATTTTGAAAATATGACTCATCGCGCAAAAAACATGTCTTTTATTTAAGGATTGTGATCATGTGAAGTCATTTATCATCATACAGGTGTTTGATTGCTTTTTAAATCGTAATGATAACTGAAATCACCCAAACGGCCCTGAGCATAAGTTTACATACCCTTGAATGTTTGACCTTGTTATATGTGTAACCTTGTGTCTAATCAGGTTTAAATGGCTATTAAGGGCTCCACACCTGTGGCTTTTTAAATTGTAACTAGTGTCTGTGTATAGTCATTGAGTTAGTTTGCTCCCAAGTGGATGCATTGATCAGGCTAGACACTGAGCCATGGGGAGCAGAAAAGAAATGTCTAAGGACCTTCCTAACAAGGTTGTTTAACTTTTTGAAGATGTGAAAGGTTATAAAAAGATATCTAAAAACTTGAAAATGCTAGTCACTACTGTTCAGTCCATGATTAATAGGTCGAAAATTAGGGGATAATTGATACCAAGCGATCAGGTAGGCTTAGAAGTATTTCAGCCCAAACTGCCAGGAGAATAGTTTAGGAGACAAAGAAAAATCCACAAACTACCTCAAGAGAAATACAGGATGCCCTGGGATAAGATGGTGTGGAGCACAATGAGGGATACTTAAACAGAAATGAGCTGCATGGTTGAGTTGCAAGAAGGAAGCCATTATTGCGCCAATCCCACAAAAAAGCCCACCTAAAATATGCCAGACAACACCTCGACGCACCTCTCAACTTCTGGAATACAGTTATTTTTGATTGACGAGACCAAAAAAGATCTTTATGTTTGGAGAGCAGTCAACAAGGCCCATAGTGAAAAATCTATCACTCCCACTGTAAAGCATGGTAGTGGGTCTCTGATGTTTTGGGATGTCTAAGTTCTAAAGGGAATCTCGTGAGAATTGATGGCAAGACAAACGCATCATGCTGTCAGAAAATAATGGCTGACAATTTGTTTTCTTCAGCATGAAAGCTGTGCATGGGACACACTTGGATTTTCCAGCATGACAATAATCTAAAGTGAAAGGCCAAGTTGACCCTCCAGGGGTTACAGAAGTTCAAGGTGAAGAATCTGGAGTGGCTATCACAGTCCCCTGACCTCAATTTCATCGAGCCGCTTTGGGGAAACCTAATATGTGAAGGATTTTTTTTTTCATAGCGCTGACCGGAGCTGTATTGAACAGTGTAGGATGCCAGATTGAAAGGACAGGTTTCTTAATATGATGCTCAATTAGTACCTTCTCAGTCAATCCATTTAATGAAGAAAAATAGGCTACACAGGTGCGAAGTGTTTCTTGCATGCAGCTTGTGACAAACAAAGGCAAAGTGCTAAATGTTATTGAAATTTTATTGGAGTAAAATTGAAAATTCTTATATACTCTGATAGTGTCTCTCAAATAGACACCAATGGGAAATAATATTCTATGAAGAATTGGGTGGTCCTGCCTGAAAGATATTACCTCACCCCAAGGCGAAGTATTTTGGTCAAGTTTGTTCATTTGTTTGTAACAACGTTGTCTCTGTGATAACAGAATTTCGGAAAACGTGGTTGTCGGATTTCGATGACATTTGGTACGACGGTCGGAGATTGTTCTTGGAAGAGTTGATTCATTTTTGGAGGTGATCCGTCGCACATTCACAGAGGGGGAAAGAGTAATAATAAGAATCGATTTGCAAACATTTCCATGGTCCGGATTTTCTATCAGCGTGATGTAGGGTTTTGCTGACACCTGGCGGTTGAATGCGGCAAAAGCCACAACAAATACCAAGCCAAAACTACTGAAATGTCTGACAGAGGTGAGCTTTGCGGTGCATGGCACCACTTGTTTTGTGGGGGTGGAGGTGAGGGCAGGGCCATCCCAATTGTTTGAAAAGCAGTTGTACTTCTACTTCATCTCATGTCTATACTGATAAAAAATGAAATCCCTCAACCTAACGTCATTTCTAAACTGTATGAAAACTGTCTATGTTAGTGCTTCTGGAGTAGTTTTGCTGAATGACCACCAGGGGGCACCTCCTCAAAAAGAGAGCTACAGTACACAGTACAATACAGTACAGTCTTGCACTACCACAGCACAATTTCAAATGGTGATAATGGAAAAATTATGAATGCCAAAATCTTGATGGAAATATTCTTGCATGTAGTCTGCAGTTCATTCTGACATACACTTATTTTTTCCCTGTCCCAATGAATAAGCCCCTTCATAATTCCCCACAGGAGCTGCGTGACGTCACAGTATACAAACAACCAATTACACAGTAAGTGGACAGAACAGATACATAATCAAGGACAAGCTCTGGACACAAAAGGGATGCGGCATAAGGGTTACTGATGAACATGATGTTGAAAAGAAATAGAAAAAAAAGAGGAAGAAAAAAAGAGAGAAAAAAAAGAATAGGTCTGTATGAGTGTGGGTGCCGTGCATACACGTATAGATGTGAAGGCAGTGATGAGGGAGAAAAAAAATAAATAAATACATAAAAAAGACATTTCAATAGCATTCAGTCAAGAACAACAAAAACAGGCATTGATATAGTGAAAGGTGAAGAAAATTGTAGTTAATAATGGAATGATACGATGAGAAATGGAGATGATCATGGGAGACAAAGGGTAAAATGAATTTAAAAAAGGAAAAAAGCGAGAGAGAAACAAGAATTCCCTTCTGCTCTCCTTCCCGCTTTTTTATTCTTAAAGGTTCTTTTGGTGAATTGGTAAATAAGGAGGTGGATATGACTGCGGCTGGGTGGGTGGGGGGGATAAATTTACAAATAAAGAAAAGTGATAATGATACAAAAACAAAAAAAAAAAACAGAAAATAAAAAAAAACTGAAAAATAATTTTTAGTAAAGAGAGAGAAGAAAAAAAAGACAGTCATTGTATTAGAGGTGAGTGTGTGTATGTGTGTGTGTGTGTGTGTGTGAGATCGTGTATCAAAGGGAGGGGAAGGCTGAAGGTGGGGGGGGTGGGGGGTGTTGCAGTGAGTGTGGGGTTCTACCACCACAGCGCGGCTAGAATCTCGCCCCTCGCCCTCCCTGGGTGTTTCTTCCCTCCCAGGGTTTAGGTTCACCACTCGGGCTCAACAATTATGCCAGAGTGTAATGGGCAGCAGCACCACCCTCAGGAGGGGCCTTATTCCCATATTCGGCAATAGTTCAGCTGCTCTGTCGTGTGGTGAGCAGGACTGATATCCAGCCATTGATGCCACCAGCTGACTCCAGGGAAGAGGCTGATATCCTGTAGCCCAGCACTGCTGCCTCACACTGCAGCGGGGGACCAGGGGTAGGCAGAGGGTGGGGGTTGGGGGGAGGGGTTTAAGCATGATGTGTGTGTGTGTGCATGCGGGTGTGCGTGTTAAATGTACTCTTGTTGTGTACTTAGAAAGATAAATAAATAAATAAATAAATAGATGGCAAATACAATAAATAAGGTAAAAAGAGACAAAATGAAAATAAAAGACTGATATGGAATCAGTTAGACACCAGATGCGGGGAGATGGGAATGAGGATTTATTAAACAAAAAACAAAACAGGCACGAGGGCCAACGAAAAACTTGGCCCAAAGGGTTGCAAAAGACAAACTAAAGTACGCTACACAGAGCGGGGAAACTAAATAGCAAAAAGGGCAAGAACAAAAAACCACTGGAAACTCCAGGGAGATAAGCAAGAAAAATAAACAAGACTATGGCTATATTTACAAGGGCTATGAACATGAGCAAAGACTTGAACATGAAAGGAGACTTGACTAGAACCAAAACTTGAGACACTGTCTGCCAGCCAACTTCCACCGCATCCAGATAAAGGGTAAGTAATCAAGGACACATGAGGGGCAACACCTGGAGAAGCAGAAACAAGAGGCATGGCAAGATCATGACATGGACAAGATTGGTTGACAAGACTTGCTCATTAAGAGAATGAGCGTGCTCAGCTTAAGTACCAATTAAGTATGCAGTTTGGAAGCAGCATGAATGTTAAGAACAGAAAAGCACAGCAAGATCTTGAAATAGCAAAGCAAGAATCATGACAATAAACTCTTTGTCTAAATTAGTAATATTAGTAATGTGCCTATCTAAGAATTACACCACCCAGTGAGTGTTAGTAAATGTTAGTAACTTAAAAACAGTTAATTGTCAATTAAGCTTAGAAAGGCCCGAATCCAGCACAGCACGGAAGGAAGGGGAAATACCAAAGCCAACCATAGCTCAGAAATGTGCAACAACGAAGGCACGAAGCGGAACGCAGACAAGCGGTGGAGTGGCATGGCAGACCTGGCAAAAACAAAAACATGGAAAAGTAAAAACATGGACATGGAATGTGAAACATGAAATGTGTAATCCTAATACAAGAAACTGTTAAAACTATAACATGAACTATGGACTATGGAATCTTGAACATGAAACTGTTAACCATGAATGCCGTCCTGGCCAAAGGCCAGGACCCCAGAACACAACAAAGACATGTAATGAAGAAGAATTGTGATGATAATGGAGATGAATGGAGCGGAGGGGAAAAGAGAGCAGAAGATAACTGGGGAGGTGAGATGGAGGGAGAGCAGAGTCCCTTCAAGGGAGGTCAGCTTTACTTATTTATTAAAAAAAAAAAAAAACCAAGTCAAACAAATAAAGAATAGGGAACAAAGGAAGAGGTGGGAAAAATATCAATACAATGAAATAACAGCAGTAATAATAATAATAATAATAATAATAATAATAATCATCATCATCATCATCAATATAACTCAAACAGCCCCATGAAAAATATTCAAAGAAATTGTAGATTCAATGAAAGAACAGAAGAGAACAACAAAGAAGAAATTGATATGGTGTGTTTATTTATTGTGGTGTGTGTGTGTGTGTGTGTGTGTGAGTAATGGTTTATGTGTGTGGGCATCTTGATTGGTACACAGGCAGAAAGAGCCAATGGGCATGATTGCTCAAGACATCAACAATTAATGTTATGTAAAATTGAATTCCAAATGTCAAGTTCAGTAGGTTGTTTTTTAAGGGCGGCAGATCATTTTTCCATTGATACGTATTCTGTAAGCAGGTTATTCCAAAGTGTGATGTTGATTTTTTTTCTTGATTTCCAGTTCATGAGGATAGTTTTCTTGGCGATGGTTAGGGGAACGGAGAGTATTCTCCTGGATGTGGTGTTCAGGTTGATGTCCGATATGTCTCCAAGTAGGCAGAGCGCGGGTGATAGTGGGATATGGCAGCTCAAAACAAGTGAGAAGTGATCTGTGATATCATTCCAGAAATGGTTTATTGGTGTGCAGTCCCATGTGGCATGAAGGTAGTTATCTACTGTGTTCTGTGTGCAATGCAAACATATTTCAGTGTCAGTGAACCCCATTCTGAACATCCTCTCACACGTGTAGTGCACTCTATGAATGATCTTGATTTGTATGAGCTGCATGTTTGTGTTGGTGGACATAGAGAAGATGTTATTGCATACTTTGGTTCACAAGTCGGCACTGGAGGTGATCTGGAGGTCTTGTTCCCATTTTGCAAATGGGACTGAAACTGTTTGGTCAGATTTGGAAATTATTTTATACATTTTTGATAGCAATTTCTTCCTAGTGGTGATATTGATCAAGTCTGAGGTCAGTGAAGAAAGTTCCAAGTTGGAGGATTTAATGTTGATTTTTGTCTTTATAGCAGATTGCATTTGATGAAACTCTAAAAACTGGTTGTTCTCGATGCCGAACTTCTGGACCAAATGAGAAAATGTGGCCTAAGTATTGTTATGGAGAATGTGCTCGAGGTGCGTGATACCTCTGGAGATCCATGAGGAGAAATTGAGTGGTTTCCTGTTCATTAAGAAGTCAGGATTGTTCCATATGGGTGTGCGTATGGTGGGAGAAGTTGTGATGTTAGTCATTTGGTGAAATTTCCACCAAGCAGTCAGAGCTGTAGCTATGGTAGGATTTTTAAAACAGGGATGGCATTTGATGATGGGGCTCAGGAATGGAAGATCTGAGATGCTGATTTCTTTGCAGAATGTTTGTTCGATGTCTGTCCAAGAGGTGTCAGATTTGTTTGGGTTAATCCATTTATAAATGTACTGAAGTTGGTGGCCAGTGAAATAATGGAAAAAGTTTGGAGCCTGCAGTCCTAAGTTTTTGGGTTTCTGTAGAGTACACAATCTAATTCTAGGTGGCTTTTTTTTCCAGTAAAATTTTGAAATGAGGGAGTCGAGAGATTTGAACCAAGAAGGAGGAGGTTTGATTGGGATCATTGAGAAGAGATAGTTTATTTTAGGAAGGATAGTCATTTTTATGACTGCAATTCTACCTATAAGTGGTAATGGTAAATTCATCCAGCATTTAAGGTCGTCTTCTATTGTTTTAAGGAGAGGGTTGAAGTTAAGATTTACCAACTCTGACAGCCTGGGGAAAATGTTGATTCCTAAGTATGTGATGTTAGCAGTACGCAGGGAGAAAGGTGGAGTTTGGGCTGCCATGTCCCAACTGTAAGGAGAGAGAGGGAGAATCGAGGATTTGGACCAGTTAATGGAATAGTCTGAAAGTGTTGAAAAAGTGTTAATGAGTTGAATGGTTTCAGACAGGGATGTTAATGGATTCCTTAAATATAAGAGTATGTCGTCGGCATAAAGGCTAATCTTATGGTGAATACTTTGTGTTTCGATACCTGTAATGTTTGATTTCTGACGTATAGCTGTTGCTAGTGGTTCAATAAAGATGGCAAATAATGAAGGAGAGAGCGGGCATCCTTGCCGAGTGCCCCAGTGCAAATTGAAACGCTGTGAAATGATTCCATTCGTAGTGATTGTGGCCACTGGCGTTGTGTAAAGAATCCTCACGCAGTGAATAAAAGATTCCCCGAAACCAAATTTTTTAAGTGCCGCAAATAAAAATTCCCAGTCTACCCTGTCAAATGCTTTTTCAGCGTCAAGTGAGAGTATGATTGTTGATGTATCTGTATGAGAAGTATATTGGATTAAATTGAATAATCGGCATAGATTGTTACATGAATGTCTTCCTTTGATAAAACCGGTCTGGTCCGAGTGAATGATAGATGGAACAACTGTTTCTATTCATGATGCCAATGCTTTGCTTATAATTTTTGTGTCGGTGTTGATGAGAGATAGAGGACGATAGCTTGCAGGAGAGGTAGGGTCTTTATTAGGTTTCAGTAGGAGTGAAATTGAGGCAGTGTTCATGTCGGTGGGAAGTTTAGATTGCTTTTTGATTTCTGCTGTTAATCTGTAGAAAATTGGTGCAAGGATGTTCCAGAAGTGTTTATAGAACTCAGCAGGGAAGCCGTCAGGACCAGGGGCTTAATTGTTGGGCATGAGTTTAAGAGCATTATAGAATTCTTTTATTGTGAATGGTTTATCCAGAGCATTTGCTTGGTCTTTTTTGAGCTGAGGCAAGTTAATATTGCTTTAAAAAGTGTCAATGTCTCTTAGGCTAGGTTGATGTGAGGAAGAGTAAAGGTTCATGTAAAAATCTTGAAATGTTTTATTTATTTCTTCAGGTGTGTGTACCAGCTTCCCTGCTGAGTTCATGAGTGATGGGATTGTTGATTTTTCTTTGTTTCGATTGATTTGGTTTGCCAGATATTTACCGGATTTATTACTGAATTCAAAGTCTTTGTAAGAGGAATAGAGCTTTTCTATTGGTGTGTTCATTTAATTGTAATTTATATTTCTGCAAGTCAGATTGGGTTTGTGTTGTGGGATGTAGTGCATTGATGTTTTCTAGCTCTTAATCTTTTTTTCTAAAAATTTTTCCTCTTCATTGTCTTTTTTCTTTTTGTGTGTGGAGTATGAAATGATTTTCCCTCTCAAAACTGCTTTCCCCGTTTCCCAAAGAAGTGATGGTGCCATTTCTGGTGAGTCATTTAATTCAAGAAATGATGCCCACTCTCTTTCAATATACTTATTACATTCGGGATCTTCTAGTAGTGATAAGTTAAAGCGCCTTCTGCAGGACGGTTTGCCAGCGTGGCTATTGCACATGACGAATGAGACAGGAGCATGGTCACTGATGCTAATGGAATGTATTTGTGCTTCTGATATTTTGGACATGAGTGAGTTACTAGTTAGAAAGAAGTCAATACGAGAATAGGAGTTGTGTACCGGTGAGAAAAATTAAAATTCTTTATTGTTTGGATGTTTTAGCCACCAAACATCGCCAACGAACTGCTTTATTGTTTCTGTGGACTGGGAGGTACGTGTACTATTTGGGTTGTTAGATCAGTCTAATGATGGCTTCATGACTGTGTTGAAGTCTCCACCAATTATTATAGGTGAATCGGAAATATTGTAGAGGGAGGTAAAAAATGAGTTGAAGAATGAGGAGTCGTCATTGTTAGGGCCATAGACAGATGCAATAGTGATTTGGTAGTTGTGTATGGAAATATTGATGATGATAAATCGTCCATCTGGATCGGATATTGTGCTATTATGAGTAAATGTGATTTTTTTGTGTATTAAAATGGCTACTCCTCTTTGTCTTGAGTTAAAATGTGAAGAAAAGATTTGACTAAACTGTGGGGTTAATAATTTGTAATTGTCAGATTCTGAAGTATGAGTTTCTTGTAGGAGGCATATATCTGGTGGTAGGCGATTTAAGTGGTTGAATACCTTGACTCTCTTTGCCTGTGCACCAATTCCACGGATATTCCATGATACAAATTTAATTGTGTTCATTTTGATAATATAGGGGAGTTTATAACTTCTGTGTGTGGTGAGTGAGTTGTTTGTAAATTTATGTACATGTTTAGTGTTGTGCAAGTATGTATCTTAATTTGATTGTGTTTGAGTGTACATGTAATGGTTAGATAGCATATGTAGAATATTTGGGTTTGTGGATGAGTTTGTCTGCACATGTTCGCGTGTGTCAGAAAAGAATAGCCATAGGTCCTCACAGCGAAACGCTGCAAGGAATTCAGTTGGGTCAGAGAGTTATGACTAATGAAGGAAGAGCTCAGAGACTGGACAAAAAACAAAAAAACTAAACAAACAAAATAAGGCCATAGGCTGTAAAACTTTACCAGGAAAACAGAGAAAAGGCATTGGGGTGAAGTGCATAGTGAGACTGGAGAGAGACTGGACTGGGTGCATGAACATATTCATCAATATGCGCCAGCAAACGTTATGGTGAGGAAAAAAAAGGAAAAAAAATCGAGTGGAATAATGAAACGGCAAGTGCTGGATCGAATGAGGATTAGAATAGCCAGGGGGTTATTGTTTTGTCGCAGAAGAGTATGCCATCGATGTACAGTTTGTCAACGGAGATTATCGCCTTCTTTTTTACCTGTATGGCTTTTTTACGGACGGGGAGTAATGTTTTGCGTCGGCCCATTATTTCTCGGGGGAATTTATTATTTATGCCGTAGTCCGTGCCCTACAGGTTTCTGCCGTGCTGTAGAACTTGTTGTTTCTGTTTGAAATGTTCGAATTTAGCCACTATTGGTCGTGGTCG
Source organism: Gymnothorax reevesii (assembly GCA_029721435.1). Taxonomy (NCBI): domain Eukaryota; kingdom Metazoa; phylum Chordata; class Actinopteri; order Anguilliformes; family Muraenidae; genus Gymnothorax; species Gymnothorax reevesii. The sequence goes on along the minus strand of CM056574.1, from coordinate 20,000,253 downwards.
CTTGTTGGCTGGGTTTTTGGATCCAATTCGGTGAACACGGTGAAACGTAGTGTCCTTGACAGTGTCCGGGGGGATTTTTAGGTGAGTGATCATGAATTCATGTATTAAATGTTCGGGGTTGTCTTCATGTCGTTCTGGGATACTGGAAAATACGAGATTCTCTCGCATGCTGCGAGATTGTTGGTCAAGAATTGCTTCCTTCATGTCCTCATTTTCTTTAGTAATAGATGCAAGTTGGGTTGTGAGTGAGGTAACGGAGAGTTGAAGCGATTTGTTTTCTTTGGCTAACGAGGGGAGTTGGTCGTGTATAAATTCTAGGCTGTCACGTAAGTGTTGGAATTCTTTGTGCAGAACCTCAACCAGATTTAATGGAGCATCGAGAGCGGAGAGTTTACTGTCGATTAATTGTAAAATGTCACTGACCTCAGTACAGCAGGATTTGTCCGGAGAGTTGTGGAAGGAGTCCGAAGGACGGGATCTTTTGGAGTTTAGTGTGGACGCGATGGTGGCATTATCCCTTTTCCGATCTTTTTCGGTGTCATTCATGGCACACAGCCAGTTTAAAAAATCATCAATATAATCCTCTAGGTCATCCAGGCCGATCGGTTGAGTAGTCCAGTTGCAGATATGGAAAGTGGGAAACAGATTGTTGCTGGTATACAAGTGGGTATAGTGTTGAGAATCTAGCAGGCAGTGGACTGCCATCTTGGATCAAGCACCAGTCTCGTAAGTTCTCGTGTTCTAGGGGGCATCCTCCTCTCCCATGTCATGTTTTCAGAGCCCCGACCCGAGCTGTATTGAACAGTGTAGGATACCAGATTGAAAGGACAGCTTTCTCAATATGTTGCTCAATTAGTACCTTCTCAGTCAATCCATTTTATGAAGAAAAAAAGGTCCACACAGGTGCAAAGTCTTTCTTGCATGCAGCTTGTGACAAACAAAGGCAAAGTGCTAATTGTTATTGAAATTCTATTAGAGTAAAATTGAAAATTCTTATATACTCTGATAGTGTCTCTCAAATAGACTCAAATCGGAAATAATATTCAATGAAGAATTGGGTGTAATCAAGAGTTATTTTCATTTTCATTCTTGCTATTAATTGATTTAATCTTTTGTGGTTTTAATTAGTGTTTTAAGAAAACAGCTGATGTTTCAGTCCATTCCAGCAGACCTACCGTAAGGAATGCTTTGTTTTTTCTTTGAAACCGGAATACAGAATGAACCAGAAGTTAACTTGATTCGACTGTAGAAAGCTTAATTACGAATGCAGCAACCCCCATAATGCACCATGCCCCTGTCGGCTATATGTTCAATGCAATACTGTGACCCAAGCGATGCTATAAATACCACAGGAACTTCGGCCCCGTTCTTGCGCTGCATCTGACGGATTGGAAATGGTGAGGTTCGACTAGAAAGCCCAAATTTTGCCAATTTCACTGATATCTTTTACATAAAAACTGGATAATTTTCAGGCATTAAAATTTACAATTGAAAATTTAACGAGTTCCCCCTACACCCGACACAAAATTTGATGGTTCAGACGTGTTCTCCGTGATGTCTCCTGCAAGAAAACTATCACTGCAAGTTATTATGGCCGTGCGCAGACCATAATGCAGCGCAAATGTTGGTAGACCCACTTTTTAATGAGGGCAATCAAAATCCTAATTGTAATCGTAATAAGAGTGGCCCTAAATAATTCACTGTGGTCCTGCATGAAAGATATTTAATTACCTCACCCCGAGGTGAAGTATTTTTGTCAAGTTTGTTCATTTGTTCGTAACAACTTTGTCTCTCTGATAACAGGATTTCGGATAAAGTATTGGTCAGATTTCGATGACATTTGGTAGGATAGTTGGAGATTGTTCTTGGAAGATTTGATTCATTTTTGGAGGTGATCCGTTGCACATTCACAGAGGGGGAAAGTGTAATAATAAAAATCGATTTGCAAGCTTTTCCATGGTCCGGATTTTCTATCAGCGTGATGTAGGGTTTTGCTGACACCTGGCGGTTGAATGCGGCAAAACCCACAACAAATACCAAGCCAAAACTACTAGAACGTCTAAAAGAGGAAAGCTTTGTTGGGCTTGGCACCACTTGTTTTGTGGGAGTGGAGGTGAGGGCAGGGCCATCCCAATTGTTTGAAAAGCGGTTGTTCTTGCACCTCATCTCATGTCTATACTGATAAAAAATGAAATCCCTCAACCTAGCGTCATTTCTAAACTGTTTGAAAACTGTCTATGCTAGTGCTTCTGGAGTAGTTTTGCTGAATGACCACCAGGGGGCACCTCCTCAAAAAGAGAGCTTCAGTACACAGTACAATACAGTACAGTCTTGCACTACCACAGCACAATTTCAAATGGTGATAAAGGAAAAATTATGAATGCCAAAATCTTGATGGTAATATTCTTGCATGTAGTCTGCTGTTTATTCTGACATACACTTATTTTTCCCCTGTCCCAATGAATAAACCCCTTCATAATTCCCCACAGGAGCAGCGTGACGTCACAGTGTCAAAGGTCATTTTTTCATAGTGTTATGGCCCCAATTTGTTATAACATTTACGACAGCTAGGGATGAAAGACACAACTTAAAAAACTTCAATAGATTTAAAGAAACAAAGGCAACTAACAACGAACTACTCTACTGACCAAGATTGTTAAATACAAAAACAAAAATATTTACTGTCCCTTTGGTGGGGTTGCTTGGTGATGTCCTGGGTGAGGAAAATGCTCCAACACAGGCAAAAATCCACTAAAAACTTCACAGTCTTGAACAGAATGACAGGTCTGGTCACATGTATCCTTCTCCTTGCAATTTCTCCTACAACTCCACTCCCTCAATTTTTCTCCTAATATACTCTTTTGCAGACCCCTCCGAAATTTTGACCTCTTTTTTTTTATTCTCTGGGACTTGTCCCAGACATGCCCAAGACATGCCCAAACCTAGCTCCAGTCTTGGCTTAACATTAGAAAGGTCAATACTGCCATCTAGTGGCTTCTATTCGCATTACACCTCCATTCCAAAATGGAAAAATTTTGACTCATTAAAGCAAAATTTTTCTTTTCAATACAAAAATGGTTAAGTAGACACTTGTATATATATATATATATATATATATATATATATATATACCATGGTCTGGGTAAATACTTTTTTCTAATTGGCTGGCAGGTATGCATTAAAACCGTGGAACCGCACAGGTAGTTCGGCTACGGTCGTTTCACCATTCGAAATTCATCCACTAGCCAACTTGTAACCATAGCAACGTAAGAGCTGGTATTTGACTGGCAGCTGACAGATCGCTAGCTACGTGCTATGCCTACAGACTGATTTCACCTTGCTGACTCGTTCTCAAGCGATAATGACCGTAAATATTATAGCAGTGAAATAATCACCCTTTATCCATTAAAAGATTGTAATTGAGTACGGTTACAAATGAAGCTAACATGTCCTCTTCATGTATCAGCGACTGCTGACAGTTCGCTAGCTACGTGCTATGCCAGCAGACTCTACGGAAACCGTCATAAGTTCATTGTAATTGTGGGTAGCAAGTTAGCTACAGTCTGCATGATCGCGCATAATGTTGGGTTATGCATAATCTCCGTTTCAGATTAATGCTGCGACTTGATATTGCTGGCAAATGACAATGGTATAAGCGGGATAATCAACTCGAAGGTGAGCATTCCACGGTTTTAATGCACTTCGCGGAGGCAACCACCCTCGCGGCCTCACGCACTAGCAACTCGGATGACACTATGGCGACTGACACACCTGTAGCTGCTGCTGTACCCTTTTTAATTATGTTTGGTTATACAATTTTCACACAATACGGCACCAGCAAAAGAAGCTCTGACTGCAAAGTCTGCAGTACCAAGATTAAGGACGCTGGATCAACTACATCAAATTTTATCACGCACTTGAATACTCATCAGGATAGGTCAGTCACATTAGCGCCTATGGACGGTTAGCAAACATGTTTAGCTCAGCATCAGCTATGTTTAAATTAGCTTGCTACCAGCTTTGTAACTGAATATTTGAATAGATAAATGAATGTTAGTTTGCTAGAGACACTCGTTTGCATGGAGTGGCGTTAACATGACATTTTAAAAAAAGTTGGGTAACGTTATTCATCTACATCCGTTGCCACCATCTGCTGGCTAACGTTAAAGGGATATTTCAACATGTTGCCAAATTGGCCTATTGCCATAATTCGTATAGTCATTTGAATAGGTACATTACCTTTCGTTACCCGTACCAGCTGTTATGAGATTCGGGGGGGAGACGCAAGCTGCTTCACAAACATAATGAAAATGAACTGTAAAGGCCCCCCGCTCTTTTGAAACTCATCATATACACAATCAAACAGCTCCAAAACGCACACGTGAACCACTTGTGACCTGCACTTTCACCACGCTACGAAATAATAATGTATAATTTCGTAAAATTACGACACATGAAGCAAATACTCAGAACTACTTCCTGATTTGAAAAAAAGTTCTGTTTTGAGTTCCCGAGTAACTGCAATAAACATACGCTTTTGAAATCACTCCGCCCAGCCAGTATGTCTGGAATGTAGTTCCGGTTATGTATTTGCCTTAACTCTGTCTCGTAATTCTACATTATTATTTTATAGCGCGGTGAATGCGCATTCTGTTGCCTAATACTTTTCTAGGTCTTACAGTAGGCCACTGGAAGACACCTACAAGCCTGTTAACGTTTACCCTCTATATTAAGAGAAAAATAAGATAAACCATTCTAGTCTTATTGTAGGTTTATTATTGTTAAATATTTTGTTCTAGGCAAAACAACATTATTGATTGTTTCCACAAAAGGGTTACTATTTCATTAGTAAACAAGTCAAGATAGCTCCAATGATATTCCTTTTTAAGCTTTACTTTTATGCAAGGAATCATTTTTGTCATGCAAAGAAAGGTGCCTTTTGGAACAAAACTGGTCATGTTTTAGTATCACCAGTTTATAGACTTACAGTATTTTTCAGATAATATGGCAGCAACAGTTTTGCTTTTTTTTTTTGTGAACAAATTTTTAATTGCAAATGGCACAAAAATGAGATATACAAATGTTCAAAGTAATTTTGAGTGTTTTGTTTACAAGTTACATTTAGCTAAAGTGTGATGTTTTGCACTAATTAGAAGGATGTTAGTCAGCCAAAATGCCTTTGACTTTGACATTTTTTATATTTGTTCTTATTATGGTCCCACTGAGCCTGCACAATAGGGGGCAAGATATATTGTAACTGTATGTTCATGTTGGAAGAATACAGTTTCCTTTAATGGAAATAATAGTGTTTTCTTCATATTGCATCGCAGTACCCTGTTTAATGTGATCATATAACAAACAACTAATCGGTACTGATACTTTATGCTAATACACTGCCCGGCCAAAAAAAAAGTCACCGTTTGGAAATTGATGAACAAATTCTAGAATTGGATCATTATTGCAGTTACTAATATGCTTCAGCTGGCAATAATAATTTCCCCCCTGACTGATGAAGCGCATCGCTACTCATTTCTCAAAAAATCATGTCGGAAGACACATCCCTTGCTGGTGGAAAAGATGTTACAGTATTTCAGAACAGGCAACTTATTGGCCTGTATTTAGCAAAGAAACTCATGAATGCAAAAACAAGTATGAGGAATCATTTTCACAAACATATTTGCCACCACAAAGTCCTGATCTTAGACGCAGTAAAAGTTATTGGGATGTGCTCAAGAAAGACCACCGAGTGGTTTAACCATTATGTCGAGAAGACAAGATCTCAGCCAAAAATTATGGCATGTATGATCGAAAATAAATGTTCTGGCATTGCATATTGTTGTCAAAACAATGACAAAATGAATTTGCACTGTAATCAAAGCTACAGGGGTTCCAACTAAATATTTGAGTGTGCAACTTTTTTTTTTGGCCGGGCAGTGTAGATAAAGGAGTGATAATAATACAGTAAATGCTCTGAATTTCTTAGATATAGCTGCGCAGTATTCTTAGTAGACCGAATAGCAGCAGATGATGGAAGACTCAGACTTGTGACTTGACTTGGACTCGTGACCAAAGACTTGAGACTTGACCAAGTCTCACCCCACAAAGACTTGAGACTTGACTTGGACTCGTGACCAAAGACTTGGGACTTGACTTGGACTTGCAAAAAAAGACTTGTGAACTTCTCTGATGGGTACTCCATACTCCTTAAAAGAGTCCGATCAAAATCCACACAAAAATCATCCCCAACCTTTCCCAGGTTTTGTGGTGCTTCTGAATACCCTTCTTCCTCCTCACCATCCCCAACATCATCTCCCATCTGAGACTCGGTGAGATTAGCGACCCACCATACAGTTCTAATGTCACTCTGGGTCCCTTGGCTTACATCATCATTTGACTTATGGTCAAGACTTGTGCTAAAGGACAGCTCATCGACATGCTCAGACTCTTCCCATAAAGGTAGGGGCAAGAAATTAGCGGGCATGATAAGATTCCTAGGGACAGTTTTAACCTTGCCAGTAACAGGGTGGCCAATGCCGTAAGTGTTCGATGTGCTGTTTTTACTGACAACAACATACACAGTACATCCCCATCAATCAGCCAGTTTTTTGTGCCTCTTTCCCCTTTGTTTGCACGCAAAACCCTGTCCCCCTTTTCGATTGAGTGTCCTTTCATTCACCAATTATATACTTCTGCCGGCCTAGGCTGTTGCTTCCTTGCATGGCCCTGAGCCAATGCTGCTGCTGCTTCCCTCAAATCCTTCCCCAAGGACTAAACGTATTTATCCACATCCACTAAATCCTCATCCAAAAGAATACTCCCAAACATAACATCAACAAGTAGTCAAAGAATGCGGCTAAACAACAAAAAAAGAAAAATGGCAGAGGGGCAGTGGTTTCATGGACCGTACAGTTATAAGCAAAAGTCAGTGTGTTCAACATTTGTGGCCAGTTTGCCTTGGATCGGGGTGGCAAAGCCCGAATCATACAGCCCTGGGTGCGGTTGAAGTGTTCTGCTTGGCCATTACCCATGGGATGATATGGTGTGGTGTGTGACTTTTCAACCCCTGCCATCTGAAGCACCTCAGTAATAAGAAAACTTTCAAAATTTGCACCCTGGTTGGAGTGAATTCATGCTGAAAATCCATAAACAGAAAAGAAATTATTCCACAGTACATGTGCTACTCTTTTAGCAGACTGATTTGAACAGGGATAAGCACAGGCAAGCTTGGTAAAATGGACTGTCACCACAAGCACATCAACTGATCTATTTTTCACATCTTCAGCAGACCAAAAATTAATACAGACCAACTCAAGTGGTGCAAATAACAACCCAGATGGCAAGCTTGCTATCTGGGAATGGACACCAGTGGAGCTCTGGCTTCTGGCTCTGGAGTTTTCTTTAAAACACACTGTTTGCACTGTGCAACACAATGTTTCACGTCATGTTCCATAGAGTCCCAATAAAAAAACGCTGTCTGGCAAGCCACAACGTTCGCTGCTGACCCTGATGACTTGCATCATCATACACCTCTCTCAGTACTTGACTCCAAAGGGAAGCTGGGACAATGTACTGATAAAAACTTTTTTTTTAGGGTGTTTGGAAATGCGGTAAATATTCCCACCCTGACTGTAAGCTTCCCCCATTGCCTCAAAATTCTGTTATTTTCTTTCGACTCATGAAGTTTTTCCCGACGTGATGGACGACGGCCCCTGAATCTCACGCGACTAATGACCAGATCTTGACACTGCTTGTCACACAATTCCTCTTGGGTAAAAAAAGGTACAGGGCTGTACATCATGGATATAACCTGCCTCAACTGCTGCATATGAGACACTGCCCTCATGACTGCACCATCATCCCAACAGCAATGGGCATGAAGCACAGCAGACACCTCTTCACACAAAATTTTGCTGGGGGAGTCCCCCATGTTCCAACATGGCTCACTTGAGTTCAGGCTAAGTGTTGCTAGGCCCCTCCCCCTAATGTCAGGCTGCTCACAAGAAAGACGAAACATATCCTGTACCTCAGGCATTTTTACATTTTTCGCCTCCTCCAACAATGTGCGGAAAGGCATTCTCGTTAATCTGTGCATGACCCTGATGACCCTGGGCTGGACAAAAGGTTCTCTACTTAATGCATTGGCCACAATGTTTTTCGGCCCCTGAATGTACTGGATTTCAAAATCAAAAGGAGCAAGTTTTGCCACCCATCGCTGTTCACAAGCATGCATCTAGTTTGGGCTCGGTCAAGATATACTTAAGGGGATTATTATCTGTCCATACTGTGAATTTATGTCCTCACAACCAATGACTGAAGTTGACATGAATTGCCCATTTCATAGCAAGAAACTCCAGCCTGTGAGCTGGATACTTAGACTGAGCAAGATTCAACGATTTGCTTGCAAAAGCAATGGGTCTAGCAACGGAGTAGCCATCCTGCACCTGAGATAATACAGCCCCCAATCTGCTATTTGACGCCTCAACAGAAAGAGTGAAAGGCTTAGAAAAGTCAGGCCAACAAATCTTATTCAAGAAGAGCAAACTTCAGTGTCTTAAAAGCTCATCTTCATTCAGCAGTAAAGTCTGCAGCAGTAATTTTTCGTGAGGGAGAAGGTCTCTTTTTCCCTTTACTTCTCCGAGATTTCTTACCACCTGTGGCAAGCTGAAAGAGGGGAATGGCTATCATTGAACAGTTCTTGATATAATGCTGATAATAGACAACCATGCAAAGGAATGACCGCAACTTTTGAGTGTGTGGTGTAATACCGTCAGTCTCCATAATGTCAGACTCTGTTACATTACAGATAGCAGTAACTTTATCAGGGTCTGTGGCTATGCCCTCCCATGAAACAATTTGACCCAAAAATATGACCGTTTCCTTAAAAAAATAAATTTGGAGGGAGACAGCTTGAGATTGTGTGCTTGAAGATACTCAAAAACCCTTTCTAGCCTCATCAAACTCTCCTCTCTGTTTTTCCAAAAACCAACAAATCGACAAGATAGCAAAGATTGGAAATTCTCATCACCGAAAATAAAAAATAGTAAGCATCATCTTCATGAATGTAGCTGGACTGTTGCAAAGTCCCTGCGGCATGCGATTTCGCTCATGTAGACCCAGAGGAGAGGAGAAAGCAATATATTTATTATCATTCTCATGCAATGGTACATTGTAGTTATCAGAAGTCAAATCCATAGTACTAATGAAACCACTGCCACCTAATGCAGCGAAAACATCAGTTTGATGAGGAAGGGGATGAGCGTCTTTCACAGTGCGCACGTTCAACCATCTAAAATCTGTACATAGCCTAAGCTCCCCAGACTTTTTCCAACAAAGGACAAGCGGTGAGGTGTACTTGCTACTAGACTTCCTGATTATCCCCCGCTCTTCCATATCATCCAATACCTCGCGCAACTTCTGAGCCTCCTGTCAGGCAGACAGAAAGGGCAGTCATCTATCAACCCAATACGATGACAAAAATTATGTGCCTCCCCACAGTACAAACGGCGCCTTGAAAACACACCCTCGTACTTTTCAATTAGATCGACCAGTTTCTCCTTCCAAAATGAGGAAACTTCACATTCCTCCACAGCAAGGTTCTGCAAGCCCAATTTTCCCTTTTTTTTTTTTCATTGTCACTGTGTGACCATCAACAAAACTTCTAGCAGTCAAACTGCCATGCGAACTGTCACTTCCCGTCCTGCCCACATTTTGACACTTTCTGCTCTGTGTTCAATTCAAAATCTTCCAAAGCAATACAGGGGTAATCATCCGCAATTTTTACATTTTAGTGCAAGGTGATTTTCGATGTTGAAAGATTAATTATCGAAACAGGGAGCCATCCGTCCCTCCATAGAGGTGAAACTACTCTGCCAATAAATAAGTTGCACGGCACACACCGGGACGTGCTGGGCTCGAGCATGACAGTACTACCCAGAGACAGCTTGGTGTTAGGCAGCAAGCGGCCCCACACTACATGTTTTCGAACGGAGAACTACTGAGAATACCTCGGGTAAGTCTCAGGCTAGGTCCAAGGCGGGACACAGGCACGAAAGATTTAATTGACATGTTCCATTGCCTCATAACAGCTGGAATCCACACGCGTAAACCTTCTCTCCTGGCTCCTCCACCGTTGGTCGAGCTGCGTGAGTTCTACAGTGGTGAGCCTGAGGTGATTTCCTGCGGTGCAACGTGTTGACGTTATCATTCTGCGCAATCCTGCCCTTGTGAGGTACTTTGGACGTGTCTTCCAGTCCACAAGTTTTGAGTCTACCATCTGCATTCGGCTGCCCTGGTAAGTACCGCGGTGTTTTCTACTTACTAATGTTGAGGGAAAGCATATCTACATCCCATCTAGACACATTTTAAGAACGGGTCATCATACCAAGTGCTAGACCGGAGACAGTAGAAATCCGGTGGGATAAGATTAGTGGGAGCAAGGAGCAGCTGAGGGCGGATCAAAAAGTGATGGACAGCTTTGCCTTCTATTATAAGGACTTATTGATTCAAATTCATAATTGTGGCGTATCGCTTTCGTGGAGTAATGAGCAGCTTCTCCACTGGTATGAAACGGAGGGACAAAAGTTGTGAGAAAAGTGCCAGTTCCGTAAATTGCCGGCGGTAATGGTATATTTGTTGCGTCGGAATGATAAAAGTTCACTTGCTGGTAATGAGCGGGTCTTAACTAATACTTGTGAGTTGGAGAAGACGCGATCCGATGAATTTAGGGAGCACCTGCGCGAACCTCAGGGAGATTCCCCCCCAAACTCATAAATGCAAGCCTGCGTCACTAAAATATATGCCCCCAGGCTTTGGCATTATTTCCACAGCTTAGGTGCGTCGGTAATACCAGAGGATTGGAAGTCAGCCATCACTGCAACAGCATCTTTTGGCTTGAATTGCAACAAACCCAGATCATGCATGCCCATGGGCTCCTTCAGGGAATTTTAACAGATAACCAACTTTTCCTCCATGGGTTTCCTTAAGGCTAAAATCCCAGAACCAGCAATACATACACCCTTTTTGTAAGTAGATCATGACTGTCTCTCCAATTTAATAAATCCGATTCTCATCCCAAAGCCGCTGATCAGTCAGTCCTTGGTTGAGCATAACCCCTAAGACTCTGGCGTAACGTAGCTAGAAAGAATGTACAAGGGTTTAGAGCCACTGAGACCACGCAAGTTTAAAGAAATAACAATAGTTTATTCACCAGGTAGGCAAGAGCTTAAATCTAACAAATCAACATTACCCCAATTACAAGTTACACACAGTTTAGTGTAATGTGAAAAGAAGCCACTAGATTGCAGTATTGACCTTTTGTTGTTAAGTCCAGACTGGAGCTAGGTCTGGGCATGTCCTGACATGTCTGAGATGGAAAGTCCCAGAGAATTTTTAAAAAAAGTCTAAAAGGTGGGAGGGGTCTGCAAAAGAGTATATAAGGAGAAAAATTGAGAGTGAAGTAGTAGGAGAAATTGCAAGGAAAAGGATACATTTGACCAGACCTTTCACTCTTTTTCAAGACCTGTGAAGCTTTTGGGGATTTTTGCCTGTGTTGGAGCATTTCCCTCACCCGGAACATCACCAAGCAACCCCATCTCGAGGGACTGTAAATATTTTTTTTCTTGTATATTATCAATCTTGGTCAGTAGTATAAATTGTAGGTTAGTGTTGGTCTTTGTTTAATTAAATCTGTTTGAGTTTTAAAATTTTGTTTGTCATCCCTTGCTGTCGTAAATGTCACAACAAATTGGGGCCATAACAACCCCAATTACAAATTACGCACAGTTTAGAAAATGAGATTAAAGTCATACCTGGCCAAAAAGGCTACATACAAATGGTCGTGCAAAAGTCCGAATTACGAAACTTCATTAAGCTAGAAATATGCACGGACCAAAGTATGGGAAGTCGGATACGAGCTTCCCAGACGAGGTCGTCTCTCAGAATTAAGGTTAGTGGCGCTTTTGATCAGGCAGCCAAGATGGCCCAAATCGGAATTAGACGTCCCTCCTGTGGGAATAAGAAAACAATTATTATTCAAAGGAGATAATAAAAGTTCTTAGATCAGTGCAAGGACCCTTGAAGACAGACCTCAAGGGGGGGTCGCAAAGCACTCTCTGCAAAGGGGGAGAGATGATTCTAAATACACCTCAAGAGATAACTCCGGTTCAGGAGAAATTATTGTAGGGGAACAGAAACTATGTTTTCTCGAAATATAGTGGATATGAAAGCATCTCATTCAACTCCTTGAATTTAGCTGAAGAGATACATACCAAACACGATTACCAAGAAAAGTATGATGGTGTAATTGTCATGAAATTCCTTCACAAAAGGAATTCCCCATGAAATTCACATCACTATTACCCCAGATATAAAACAGTAATTCAGTGATAACATGGGGGCAGTGAAAACAGTGTAATAGTGGGTTTTGTTTAAATTGAAACTCTTAACTCAGAACAGTGACAGTGATGAAATGAAAGAGTGCAGTGACAGTGTGTCCAGAAGAGGTCACTATGGCACTAATTGGGCAAAGAGCACAGGTCACACCCTGCTGTGAGAGAAATTCCTTGCAACAGCCAAGCCAACAGTGCTCCCTTCTCCAACTTTGATGCGCTCAATACTCAATCACCCATGCTGGAGTGTCCAGTTCCAGGCCCCCTTATCTCAGTGGTAGAATTGGGGGGTGCAGCTGAAGAGGATGTCTGGACCCTGATGACTTTACTACCCCACTGTTCCCAGCCATGCCTGACTGGAGACGATGCCAGCTGTGGAGAAAGTATAGGTTCTTATGCCTTTATTAACCCGCTATGTTAAGAACAGAGGGCAATAGGCACTTTTGGTCGCATGTCCATGTTATCTCTTGGCTTCCCTCTTACACAGGCATGCTGATTTTCCGCACGTCTTTATTCACCACCTGCGACAGAATGCGACAGACAGTTCAGCAGTGCGATATACAGCAATCTGCAGCATTCAGCCTTTTTGTAGCGCCTAATAAGCATAAACATTACTATTTTAGCACGTTGCATTTACCATCATGTTATTAATGCAGCTGTTGCTAATGCTAGGTCAGTCACTGCAGCACATGTTTTAGCGATCTAAACTTGCAAGTTCATTTGTGCAAAATAAAATCCACCAAAGGATTGAAATAATTGTCAGAACAACCTTTACCCAGTACATATATCAAAATATTAACCAAAAAACACTGTTTTAATCAAAACTACAATTAAATAACTGCCGGGCGCAGTAAATCGTACCGTCTCCTTCCAACGAATATTGAAAAAGGAACGAGTAAGGGGTCAACATCAGCTATATAACCATTCGGGGGGGGGGGGGGGGGGGGGGTGACAGACGCGATGAACTTTCGAAAGCTAAAGAAATTTCATATCTTACAATAATAGTTAAAATGAAATTAAAATCAGTTAAAGAGTGCACATTTCTGGAATGCACATTTAGAGTACTCCTTTTTCATTATACAGCCCATATTAAAAATAACAAGATATTAAAGCTGCAAGCAGCGTTGAAAGGGTCCTCGCTCCCCTCGTGCACATTGGGGTGGTGGCGAGATGCTGATGGGTGCATTTGACCTGTCACAGCCATTGGACACTGCGAGACTGCATGCAAAGCATTTTCGTGAGTGGAGTGCAAACAACACTCCTGAAATCAATAGGTGGAGCACCTTAAAGTTTGACACCTGTTCAAAGTTACATTTATAATTCAAAACAATTCACTTCGTGTTGGGTTTGGATCATGGCAATATTTAATTCTCTTACAAGTCTTGGCAAGTCTCATGTCTCCAAAAAATTTTGTTCACAAAGGTGAACTGAACCATGAGACCTGATTTGTTGAAATTTTCTGGAGGGAGCTACGATATCATATTGACATGACTGTGTGCAAAACCTATACCATATTAATCGTAATGCTGGGCTCCAAGAATGTGTTGATTTTTGTACATATTCAAGCATGTTGAGACCTTCAAAAGTGCAATCCTTTTGAAAAAATAATTAGGGGGCGCTACAGAGCCATTATGCCACATTAAGTTTCAATTAGGATATCAATTCGAAGATCAGAGGACACTGACAATTTGTGCAATGGTTTGTAAGTTTTGGAAAATCGGAAGGCATTTAAACGTGTGTTCGTAAAATTTGCAAAAACGCAGGAAATGGCTCATTCCTCACTTCTTGTTTGGAAAAAAAATGCCTAAAAATCACCAAAAACTTAGATAAGAAAATCAACAATCACACCAAATTTCATGAATATTTAAGTACTTTTATCTTAACATGGCAGCAGCTAGAGGGCGCTATGGAGCCTCCTGGCCACACCTGAAATAATATTAGCAAATATGTTTACTGGAGAGGACACTCTTATCAAGCTTGCAAAGTTTCAGGCAAATCTCACAAAGTATGGGTGAGCAAAAGCAACTTCTTGTTTCATGGCAGAACATCGAAATTCGTCGCGATGCCACAGATACATTGTCCAATCAATTCAAAAAAGCTTTGCAATTTATCATCGGCAAGGTCTTAAGATGTCATATGCCAAATTTTAGGTTGATTCGATAAAATCTCTAGGAGCAGTTCATTAAAGTACAACACCTGTGCATGGCAAAAAATTTTAAAAAGTTGAAATTTCAATGAGAAATGGCGGACTTCCAGTTGAGTCTAGGTCATGGCACCAAGAGACTTTTTTAGGTCTCAACATAAATCACATGTTCACCAAATTTCGTACATGTAGGTTTAGCGGGCTGCGAGGGCTGCTTATTTGAAATTTTCCAGGGGGCGCTATAATGCCATTTTTGCAACGCCTATATGTAAGCTTTTCATCAGAGTAATACAAATGATGGGCATTTAACTTGTACAATATTTTGTGAGTTTTTGAGCATGCTTAGACCCTCAAAGGGGCAAATCTTTTAAAAATCTAAATGGGGGCAGTATAGAGCCATTATGCCACATTTAATGCCAATTGTTGTCTCAAATTGAAGACAATCAGACAATTATAATTTCTGCAAAGATTTGCATGTTTTCGAGAATTCTAAGGCCTTCAAACGTTGTGTTCGTAAATTTTGGAATAATGCAGGAAATGGTTCATAGCTTACTTCCTGTTTGGCCAAAAAATTTCTAAAAAAGTTAGCATAACCCGGCATGACAAATGCAATGATTTGACCAAATATCACGAACATTCAAGCACTTTTCTCAACATGGCCATGTCAAGAGGGCGCTGTGGAGCCACCTGACCACACCCAATCTAATATCAACATATAGGTATACTTGGAAGTAGACTCTTATCAAGCCTGTAAAGTTTCGCTCAGATCTCACAAAGCATGTGCGCGAAAAACCAACTTCCTCTTTCATGGTGGAACATCGAAATTCGCCGCGACGCCACGGATACAAAGTTCGATAAATCCAAAAAAGCTTAGCAATTTAACATCACCAAGGTCTTTAGATGTCATATGACCAAATTTTAAGTTGATCGGATAAAATCTCTAGGAGGAGTTTGTTAAAGTACGACGCCTGTGAATGGCAAAAAATTTAAAAAAGGTTGCAATTTCAATTACAAATGGCGGACTTCCTGTTGAGTCTAGGTCACGGCACCAAGAGACTTTTTTTTAGGTCTTGACATAATCCACATGTCCACCGAATTTTGTACATGTAGTTTAAACACGCTGCGAGGGCTGCTTCATTGAAATTTTCTAGGTGGCACTGTAATGCAATTTTGCCACATTCATCTGTAAACCCTATATCCTAGTAAAAAGTATGACCAGCTTGATATGTTTGCAAAGTTTCGTGAGTTTTCGAGCATTCTGAGGCCCTGAAAAATGCAATTATGTATTAGGGGGCGCTATAGAGCCACCATGTCAAACCCAGGGCCAACTGAGATATTGAATCGAAGAACTTAATAGTTTTAGTCTATGAGCCAAGTTTGGCAAGTTTCTGAGTATGATAAGGCCCTCAAAAATGTGTTTGTGAAAACTGAAAAAAGCAGGAAATGGCTCGTAGCTCACTTCCTGTGAGGCAAAAAAATTGACAAAAAAATGTATTATGACTACTATGCCCTATCGAATTTCGTGAGAATCCGAACAAGTGCGTTCCAAAATGGTTGCGTGTTTGGTGGCGCTATAGAGTCACCGGGGCATGTCCAAGCACAAAAATGATAGTCTCGTGCACACACACTGACTTTCCCCCAACAGTGTCCTGTGAGCCGAGTTATGGCCAGTTTTGGTCAAAGCGAAAGTAGTTCCGGCAGGTTTCCTGGGGTCTGCAAAGTAAAACGTTTTTCTTCTCAAAATAGTATGTGTTGGAAAGAGTGATTTATTTGCATAACAAAACCCTGGTAATCCAAAAAGGCATATTTTGTATTTGCTTGGGGCTACTTTCTCTCAATAGCTAACAGCTGTGCGCACTAGCCAACTACTTTCATCAATTGTTCGACAGTGTTTACATATTCCAGCCAGAGGAGGATGTCTCATTACGTTCGAGGACGGCAGACTCAAGAGAAACTACTACTTCTTAGCGAACTGACCCAGGGATAACCGGAGCACTCGGAGTAACTTTTCAAAGGATTTTATTAATATTTCAAAAGGTAGCCAAGTTTGTCTTGATTACGCTAGCCAACGCTGTGACTGGAGTCATGGACTTCTCATTCAAACCTAGAAACCATTCACACCCGTCCACGTAGTTTCTGACGATTGTAATAACAGTACAACAATAACAATACATATTATGTTTCATAAGCTTCACTGGGAATATGACACCGATAGATGAATCTATGTTGCGCTTACATAGCCCTCGGTGCATCACCAGAAGGCTATGCACGGATGCTATAGAAAATCTTTAGTAACGTTACAATTTTGTTTACCTGGGGTGTAGGGACAGCAGAGCTCTTCAAAACCCGTCTCTTCCTCTGTCCTGAAGGAAAGTAGTCGTCCTCGCTGAAGTGCACACTGCAAATGCGAAGCTTTTTCATTTTAAGTAGTTTGACGTCCACTTGGAAGCCCAGAGCAAGTAGCCAAAGTTGCCTCAGAGCTAGGGAAGCGATGGAATGTGCGAGGAGACTCACTCACGTCTTTGTTGGTACAGCCTGGATAATCGCAAGTGCGCACCATTTTTATCAAATAAACTATTTTCAAGAGAAGCTGATGAACTTCTCACTCTAGCTCTCGAACTAGCTCGTTAGCGTCGTAGGTGTGTAGTTGGTAAACACTTTCAAACAACTGATGAAAGTAGTTGGCTAGTGCGCACAGCTGTTAGCAGTGACAGCGCGCAGTGATCGCTATTGAGAGAAAGTAGCCCAAAGCAATTACAAGATGTGACTTTTTGGAATTCCAGGGTTTTGTTATGCAAATAAATCACTCGTTCAAACACATACTGTTTTGAGAAGAAAAACGTTTTACTTTGCAGACCCCAGGAAACCTGCCGGAACTACTTTCGCTTTGACCAAAACTGGACATAACTCGGCTCACAGGACACTGTTGGGGGAAAGTCAGTGTGTGTGCACGAGACTAAAGACAGTGATGCCATACAGATTCATGTGAAAAATCCCAAACTATCCCTTTCACAACAAGGTTGCGTATGTTGGGTGAACGTCTGTATACAAAACGTGGGGGCTGTCTGAAAGAAGCGCCTCTGACAGTGGAGTCTTAGCTGAGGATTGGCCAATGTCTCTTCACTATCGCTTCAAACTCTCTGCTTAGTGGCGAGTACTGTGTAATGCAGGATAGTCTGCTGTCGGAGTCGCTGTGTCTTTTTCTGTTTAGACCCTGTTCTTGGTCGATGGTATGGAATCTGTCTGCTGCATTGTTGATCCAGTGTTCTGAGTATTCTGGCTCCCTGAAACGTTCGGACATGGCAGAGCATTGTTGTGTGTAATCTTGGTCAAAACTGCAGATGCGGCGTATTCTGTTAAACTGACTGATGGGTAAACTCTGCTTTAAACTGGTTGGATGGTACCTTTTACCATGGAGAATTGTGTTTCTGTCTGTGGGTTTTTTATAAAGGTCAGTTTTTAATCTATTGTCGTCTACGGATATCATGAGGTCCAAGAAGCTGATTTTTTCTTTATAAAAAACACCAGTAAATCTCATGTTTTCGTTTTTCTTATTTAAAAAGTCTTGGAAATTAAATTGCTCAGTGTCTGTACCCTTCCAAATAACAAGAACGTCGTCTATAAATCTACGCAAAAAAAGAATGTTGTGGAAAAATGGGTTGACACCCTGGTTTAAAACTCGTTGTGTTCGAAATGGCCACAAACAAGTTTGCATAATTGGGTGCCATGGTGCTCCCCATAGCGGCCCATTTAATCTGCAGAAAAAAGTCATTTTTAAACATAAAAAATGTTTTGTTAATACAATCTCGGTCAAAAGTTTTATGCATTCAACACTGGGTGTTCTGTTTTCATGATGCGCATTTAGAAAGAATTCAACTGCGTTAATTCCGCCATCATGAGGGATGTTGGTATGTAATGACTCGACATCAAAAGTGGCCAACATGATGCTCGCTGGGAGTTCAATTTCTTTAAGGAGTTTAATCATTTCCATTGAGTCTTTTACAAAAGAAGGAAGAGTGACAACATGGGGCTTTAGGAAAAAATCAATAAAGGTGAATATTTTTTCCGTTAGTGATCCATTGCTAGTAATGATAGGTCTCCCTGGGAGCTTCTCATAGTTTTTGTTTAATTTGGGCAGAGTGTAGATGACAGGTGCTACAGGGTGGTCAGTTTTCATGAAATCATATTCGTTTTTTGCTATCTCGCCACTCTCAAGAAGAGACATCATTCATTCAGTCAAGAGACTCATTCAGAACTTCCGCCCAGTCTCCCTCCTCCCTTTCCTGTCAAAAACCCTTGAACGTGCTGTTGCTAACCAACTTTCCTCTTTTCTTGCAGATAACAACCTCCTGGACCCCCACCAGTCGGGATTCAGAGCTGCCCACTCCACGGAGACCGCACTTGTCTCTGTCAGTGAGGCGCTTCACACTGCACGCGCCGCCTCCCTCTCGTCCATCCTGATCCTCCTCGACCTCTCTGCCGCATTCGACACTGTCGACCACTCCATCCTCCTCTCTTCCCTGTCTGCACTGGGGATCCGTGGTACAGCCCTCATCTGGTTGAAATCGTACCTCTCCGGTCGCTCCTACCAGGTTGCCTGGGCTGGTGAAGTATCAACACCCCGCTCACTTACCACAGGCGTCCCCCAAGGCTCAGTTCTTAGTCCACTCCTCTTTTCTCTTTATCTCCAGTCTCTCGGTCCTGTCATTTCTGCTCATAGTTTATCATATCACTTTTATGCTGATGACACTCAACTTTTTCTCTCTTTTCCCCCTGATGCCCAGGTCTCCGCCCGCATCTCCGACTGCCTACAAGACATCCAGAGCTGGATGGACAACCATCACCTGAAGCTTAACCCAACGAAGACGGAGATGATCTACATCCCTGCTCCATCCTCCCCTCTCCTGGATCTGACCATCACTCTGGGGGATACCACCATCTCCCCCTCGCGGAGTGTGAAGAACCTTGGGGTCCTGTTTGACGACAGGCTCTCCTCTGCTGTGAACATCGCTGCAGTGACCCGGACCTGCAGGTTCTTCCTCTTCAACATCCGTAGAATCCGGCCCTTCCTCACCAGCTACTCAACGCAGCTCCTAGTCCAAGCGCTGATCCTCTCCCGCCTGGACTACTGCAACGCACTCCTCGCCGGCCTCCCAGCATCTGCCATCAGACCCCTGCAGCTCATCCAGAACGCTGCACCTCGTCTGGTCCACAACCTCCCAAGACACTCCCACGTCACCCCCCTGCTCACAAAGCTCCACTGGCTCCCTGTTGCTGCTCGCATCAAATTCAAGACTTTGGTGCTAGCCTATCAGGGAGTCAACAAGACTGCTCCAGCCTACATCCAGAGACTGTTCAGGTCCTACACCCCTGCCAGAGCACTCCGCTCTGCCACTTCCGGTCGCCTGGCTCCTCCCCCTCTCCGCTCCTCCCCTTCCCGCTCAAGGCTACTGTCTGCTCTGGCACCTCGTTGGTGGAATGATCTACCTATCGAGGTCAGAACGGCAGAATCCTTGAGCATCTTCAAGCGCCGCCTGAAAACCCACCTCTTCAGGCTCCACCTCTCCCCTACTCCACTGCCTTGATTCCTGTCCCTACATCCTTTTGATTTGTTGCACTTTATTCTGTTTACTTCCTGACTGTATCACTTGATTTGGTTTCCCTTCATTTTGTTGCACTCTTGTCAGTTTACTTGATTTTCCTGCCCCTTTGTTGCACTTGCCTCTGCCTTGTTGTCATTTTTGTTCACTTGCCTTTGACCTTGCCTTTTTGTTAATAGTCTAGATCTGTAACAATGGAACGTGTTCTGTCACTTACTGTTAGCACTTTTACTTGTCTCCTAGGAGGTCTGCACTTTTGTACTGTTCTTATGCACTTTTGTACGTCGCTCTGGATAAGAGCGTCTGCTAAGTACCTGTAATGTAATGTAATGTACATCAAGACATTCTGAATTTCTTTTTTGGACATTTCAGTTGGGTTTGACCTCAGTCTTTCATAAAAGGTAGAATTGTCTAATTGACGTCTAATTGTCTAATTTCTGCATCATAGTCCACGCAGTCCATTACGACCACCGCTCTCCCCTTGTCAGCTGGTTTAATGATAACAGAGTTGTCACTATTGAGTTCTTTTAAAGCCTTCCTTTGTTCATTGGTTAGGTTATCGTTTACTTTGTATTCGCGTTTTTTGTTGAATACATGGGAAATGTCACTCTCAACCAAACGGAAAAAAGTCTCTAAGGAGGCATTCATATACTTGGGTTGTAAAAAAGTGGATTCACCTTGGAAGCTGTTTGTGAGGCCCCGATCTGCCGATGGTGCACTGGTCAACTGTGTGTGGGAGGGCGGTGGGGAACTCGCAACAACCTCCATCTCCACCGGCACTGGACAAGGGCCGCTGGAGAAAAACTCCTTTAAGGGAAGAGTTTGGAAATCCACATAGGCGTTAAATTCGTTGCAATGGGTTGTTGGGACGAACAATAGGCCCATGTTAAGGGCTGAGAGGCACGCAGGTGATAGGTCCTTGTTGGAGAGGTCCTTGTTGACCACGTTTAACGGTACATGCTCCTGGTTGTGCATCTCGGCTGGTCTTCGTATCCTCTTGCCTCTCCTGCATTTTTGGTGGTACACCAGGTGTCACCAACCCACAGTCGAATTCCAAAAACAGACTGAGGGATAGAGCTAGTCACGTGCTGGGTTGGCATCATTTTGCATTGAAATTGCACATTTTGCACTTAATCTCAGCATTCGCCCTGCTCTAATCTCCGCCCCTTGCTTTGCTTTCCCTGTATCTTCCTGTGTTCTCACGAAACGTCTTGCACGGGCTTAGTTGCTATCCTGAAATATTTTATCTGTGCACTTAAACTGCTCCGGTTAAGAAGTTCTATCTGTCATAGGTTGTCATTATGTGTTCCCAGTCCGCGTCTTGGCTTTTGCAAATTATCGTATTAGGGCTTCCTCTTGTGCTCACCTTCCAGTTACTCCCCTCACCTGTTTCCCTGCAGCATGTGACTTCGGTTTGATGCATAAGCCTGCATTTCTGTTCCTTCGCTGTCAGAACATTAATCATTTCTTCTGCGTCAAGAGACCCGTACACCAGAAGATCTGTGAGATTTGAGACACTCTTTGCCCGACTGCCATTTTCTGTCTGTGCCCTTCTGATTCATTTGCTTTCTGTTCTGGTTTTGACCCTGTCTGCCTGGCTACGATCCCGGTTTTTTGCTGCTCTGGTTTTTTGTGTTTTGGCTCAGGTTTTACTGACTCTGAGTTTTGCCTGCCGTCTATGTACCTTTGCCATTCTGACCCGTTGTTACTGAACTCTGCCTGTCCAACGACCCTGAGTTTTGGATTGTTTTTTGGCACACTGATCTCTGGCTTGGACTCAGACCGAATAAAGGATCTCATTTTTTCTGTATAACTGCTTGCTTCTGGTTCCTGGGCTGTATCATTACAGAGCATTACAGACTATGTAACCAGACAATTTTAGATCTCAATCTTGTCTTTGGATGAACAAAAAAATGCCACCTAAACTTGGGCACAATCTGCTATAACATAACATAACATAACATAACATGAATGGCAAGAACAGGCCTTTCAGCCCAACTAAGCTCGCCAGTTTCTTTATACTATTGTGAATATATCCCCTCAGATACTGAATGACTCAATGGTATCTAGCTTTAGGTCAAGCCTGCTCTTGAAAACCCCCAAAGTCTTTGCCTCAACAATATGTTCAGGTAAGTTATTCCACATTGAAATTACTCTTTGGGTGAAGAAATATTTCCGAATATCAGTGCTAAATTTACCTTTAGTCAACTTCCATTTGTGACCCCGAGTTCAACTCACAACACTTGGTTGAAGGAATCCTACATGATTTACTTTGTTAATCCCTTTAACATATTTAAAGACCTCAATCAAATCACCCCTGAGTCTCCATTTCCTGAGATTAAAGAGATTAAGGATCTTCAGCCTCTTCTCGTAGCTTTCATCTTTTATACCTGGAATAAGCTTGGTGGCTCTTCTCTGAACTTCCTCTAGAGCCTCTATATCTCTCTTAAAGTATGGTCCCCAGAACTGTACACAATACTCCAGGTGTGGTCTAACGAACGTGCTCTACAAAAGAAGCATCACCTCCTTAGATTTGTACTCAGTACTTTTGGCAATGTATCCTAGCATCCGATTGGCTTTTTTAACTGCTACGGCACAATGGCTAGAACCTGTGAGGGTTTCGTTATGTAGAACCTGAAAGTTTGATTTGGCTTACAACATAGGTCAAAAATCCTAGTGTTGGAACACATGCTCATTACGCTGGTAAAATCTGAATGTTTGGGTGATCTGACACAATCCAGAGTCAGCGGTAAACTTTTATAATCCTACAGCCTGCCGGTGAGAGTGGCATCTTTTGCTCTGTTCACAGCAGGAAGCTGGAGCCACTACGTCCAGGCTGCTCAGTGTTCCTCAAAGTTGTATCACAGTCCCCATTGAAGTTTAAGCCCAGCTACATTAATCGGCTTAAAACAATCTAAATCTGTCAAATTCATATTATGTTTACGTTCAATATCCTAGAAAGGAACCTCATATATATTTATCACACTATTGGGCTATAATATTCCACTTTTAAAGCTTTTCCATGACAACTGCATCATTTTAGCACATATTCATATCATGTTTGGTCTCTTTATTCTCTGAGAAATCTAAGGAATTGAATGGAACATGTTTCATTTCCCTTGGAATTATGGTTTATCTTGTTTGCAAGATTCATTCGGGCAACTACACTAGTCTCCTCTCTATGCAAATTAATCTTATCTCCTAGGCCAGTAAAACTCTGATTCGGCCTCCCTTTCCTCTACCTTGTTCGGAGGCGTGGTTTGGAATCTTTAAAGGTACGAGATCCTAAGGGGGCGCTTCTTCTTGCCTGGCCCTCTTTGTCAACGTCTGACGCGAATAGGTAAGTGGGAGAAGTCACATGTGACCTTGTTCCGGAGCGAGGGGGCATTTGAATTCTCCCCGACCACGTGGGGCGACTTTCTTTTATATTGGTATTATATTGCCCTCTGTCCAATCATTTGGTATTTCTCCAGTTTCTAAAGACCGTCTGAAGATAGCGGATAGCGGCTTGAAGATGAACTCACCAGCTTCCCTGAGCACTCTAGGATATAAGCCATCAGGACCCGCCGTCTTATCTGCTTTTAGTTTATGCAACTTGTCTAATACTTCGTTATCCCGAACCTCAATTTCCGCTAAATAATCTTGAGCATTTGACATAAATAAAAATAAATAAAAATAAAGACCCCCTCTGAGGTTAAATTCTCAACAAAGTAACTGTTTAAGGCATCCGCAATATGCTTGTTATCATATAGCAGCGATCCATTTTTATTCTTTATGCACTTAATCTGCTCTTTAACCTTCCTTTTTCTGCTACAGTACTGAAAGAAGCGCTTAGGGCTATTTTTTGCCCCCTCTGCAATTTGTCTTTCATACAGTCTTCAAGCATTCCTCAGCTCTTTTTTGACCACCGCCCGCATTTTACAGTATTCAGCCCAAGTTTTCTCATTCTTATCCTTTATGTACATCTTATAAAGATTCCTCTTTTCCCTCAACATTCTACGAACACTTTTGGTCATCCACTGAGGATTCTGATACCAGGATAATTTATGTCTCCCATGATAATAGTCCCACAACCACTACAAGCTTGCGTAATCCTCCTCAAAAGCATTTAATTGATTGTACTGTCCAAAGCTGGTGGTCGATAGCATACTCCTACGTTTAAACCTGTCTCATGTTTGCCAATGAGCCTGACCCAGATATCTCCACAGGACAAGGAATGTTCAATTTCGGGAATTTCCTCTACATTAATGTTTTCATTGAGGATCTGCTCCTAAGCTTCTCAGCTAATTCCACAAATTTGCCTTGCAGAACCTCAAACCTACCCTTACCTATGTTTTTTGTCCCAACATGGACCATGACAACTGGATCCCTCCCCGCTCTGGCCAGGAGCTTGTCCGCACGCTCCAGGAGGTGTCCTACCTGGGCACCAGGCAGGCAACACACCATACGAGACTCCTTGTTGCGCAAACAGACTAAGCTATCTATTCCTCTAAGTGTTGAGTCCCCCACTATCAATAACTCTCTTTTCTGAGGGGTAGTATAGGCCAACAGGGTGCCCTGTTGCTCATCAGTCCCCTCACTCTCAGGGTCAGGGGCTAAGTCGAGTTCCTGCAAGGGCTGGAATTAGTTGGACACCTCAACCACTGGAGAAGCTGTCGCTATACGGCGTGCACGCCCTTTCCTGCGCTGCCGACCTACAGTCACCCAACTTTCTCTCCCTGCCTGTTCTGGAATCCCAGTACCACCCTGCTTTGGCGAACACACCATTTCTCTAAACGACTATGAAATGGTCCATTTTTAGTTTCCTCCAACTTTGGCTCCGTCCAGCTTGAAAGAGTAGATACTACCAAAGAAATTCCTGGTATTCCTGAAGAGTTCCAAAAGCACAACAAATGGCATTTACCATTACGGTACATATCTGGGTTACTGACAAAATATGCCGCAAACATGCACCAAAAATCAATTTTGACCATCTTTCCAGCCGTTGCACTAACCCAGCAAGTTACCAAGTTACTATTCACTGGAAATTGTAGTTTTGTTGGGAGTAAACACATAATAAAGCATTCTAGAAGGGTATATGTCTGGGATATTATTTTATTCCCATTTTTAATTTTTACTGTTATTTCTCAAATAATTCCGACTCAATAACATAGTTACCCAGCTTGGCGCTGATGTGTTGCTGATGTCTATCCAAACTGAAAGTGTCACAGGTCATGATTAGAGAATAACATATTTGGTTTTGGTTATCCTTAAGTCATGATAGTTGATGTAACATGAAGTGTCAACAGCAAAACTGAGCCAGTTTAGTGGCTCCCAAGTGGCACCACCGGCAGGCAAAGTGAGATGCTGACCTGAAAATTTGACTTTTTCCGTGAGACACCTATATCTATGTGCTAAGTTTCATTCCATTTCAGGGGGTCAACTGAGAAAGCTGTGCTGGGAAGTCAGGGAGGACTGTGTGCCTCTTGTGTGACGACTCTGAGCCCGGCCCTTTTTCCCGCAGGCGCTCATAGGCGTGGCTTTGGCGCTCATTAAGGTTACATCCTCGGCTTCCCTATAAAAGGACTTCGCTGAAGAATATGGGATTGATGCCACTGGCCTGTTTCAGGCTCCATCATGCTATTGTTTTGTATTTGATTTCTTTTTATACATTTAGCCTCACGACACTAACACTACATGCCTGCATTGCTTTACACTACTAACATACTGACGACCACGTTTTGTATATGTTGTATATAGTTT
Source organism: Gymnothorax reevesii (assembly GCA_029721435.1). NCBI lineage: Eukaryota > Metazoa > Chordata > Actinopteri > Anguilliformes > Muraenidae > Gymnothorax > Gymnothorax reevesii. Next base: position 19,974,382 of record CM056574.1, on the reverse strand, counting down.
TCCTTTCTATTAAGTAAACGCTTCGCTTAATTGGCATTTTTGTGTCCTGTGTCCTCCATTGTGTTTCTTTGTTACGACTTCTGAGCAAGGTCATAACAAAGTGGGGGCTCGTCTATTTGCAATTAGAAATTATTGGTAATTTGTTCCATAGTTGTTGAATGAGTACAATGGGTTGGGGGACATTGGTCTTTCTGCGGCAGTTTTGTGTGTGATCCATTGTTGGAGTTTGAGTAAGTAAGCTGTGCGCAAGTTTAAAGTGATTTCCCTTGTTGAGGCGAAGTGCCATGTTTCCTTTGAGACATGACAGTTTGTTATTTTCCTTGTAGTGTTGTGGTGAATGCGAGTAGTAGCTTTGCTCGGGAGCATCTCCGCGGAGTTGTAGGTCGTTGCTGATTGCCAGTCGCGACCTGCACTCTGCTGGAATTAGTGCATAAGTACCCCTCGCTGGTAACTGCACGAAGACTAGGGTTGAGCGTAGTTAGGGCTTATGTTGTTTAGTTAGCTGGGGGGGATCATTTTTTTATTTGTGCACACTTCATTGTTTGTTGCTATAAGCATGGATGTTGACACATTTGTTCAGTTTCCAAGTCATGAATTGTTGGAAAGCTGCAAGAAGGAAACATTGTTGCAAATTGCGGGACACAATAAGATTCCAATTTCAGATGCAGATCGTAAGTATGAAGAGACTGTTAAGAATGCATTGAGAACTGCTTTGATTGAAAAAGGAATTTTGGAAGAAATACCTAAGGGCCCTGCAGTTATAGTGTCTGCAGACTCTGCTTCTGTTGCATCCCTGCAGCAGCCTGTGACTGAGGCTTCAGAAGCCAATGAGCTAACTAGTGGCGTCATGACTTTTCAGCAAAGGAGAGAATTGCTGGAGTTGCAGCTTGAACAAGAGAAAATAAAATCGTATTGAATTAGACAATCTGAAAACAATCGTATTGAATTAGAAAAAGCGAAACTAGATCTTGAGTTTATGAAATTAAATTTGCTGAAAGAAGGCAGAGTAATGTCTGAGGGGTTAATGGATGTTAAACCAAATATACAGTTAGTGCCAAAATTTAATGAAAAGGATCCGGACACTTTTTTTTCTTTGTTTGAACGTGTTGCAGAAGCTAGAAGGTAGTCTGATATTGACAGATGTTTGCTTTTGCAGTGTGTGCTAACAGGTAAGGCCCAAGAGGCCGATTCCTCGATGTCTGATGCAGATTCAAAGATTTACGTGAAAGTGAAAACGGTGGTGTTGCGCACCTATGAACTGGTTCCAGAGGCATATCGCCAAAGGTTTCGTGCTGGTGTTAAAGAAGCGGATCAGACACACCTGGAGTTTGTAAGGGATTTGCGAAAGCATTTTAATCGCTGGTGTTCTGCAAGTGAAGTAAAGTCATATGATGATTTGGCTAATTTAATGCTTGTAGAGCAGTTTAAATCTACTGTTCCAGAGCGTGTCGCAACATTTGTCTCCGAGCAGAAGGTTAAAACGCCAGAGGAAGCCGCTGCCCTGGCTGATGAATTTTCTTTAATTCATAAAAGTTCTAGTCGATACTTTATTAACATGCAGAATACAGTGCAGGGAACTTATAGAGTTTTGCCAAAGTCTCCACCATGTAGAAAACGTGAGCTGGGTCTGACTTGTAATTACTGCCGTGAATTTGGGCATTGGAAGACTGACTATCCTGTGCTTAGGAATAAACAGAAGCTAGCTGCCAGTCAAGAGCAGGCTACTCCCGTTGTATTGGCATCGTCTCTGCAAATCGGTCCTGAGAGAAGGGTCGCTGGCATGCATGGTAAGGACGATTTGGTATCTGATTGTTTAATGTCTTATCTCCATTTCATCACAGATGGCCGGGTTTATTTGCCGGGTCAGGGAGATGTCCCAGTGAAAATCTTGCGCGATACGGGTGCAGTGGATTCTTTCATTTTGAAATCTGTATTGCCGTTTTCAGAGAAATCGTACACTGGTGATAATGTACTTATTCGTGGTATTGGTATGAGTACTTTGTCTGTTCCTTTGCACAAACTTAACATCCAGTCCGACTTTGTACAGGGAGAAGTAGTGCTGGGCGTTCGTCCAGCTCTGCCTGTAGATGGAGTTCACGTTATCCTGGGAAATGCAATTGGGGGACAAAAAGTTTGGGGTGATGTTCCCTCACCTGTTGTTTTTGTTCCTCCGACAGATGATGATGTTGAATCACATTGTGTAGGTGCAGTTTGTGTCGCCACCTGTTCTATGTCTTGCCCTATGTTCCCTGCTGATCAATCTGCTGCGACTGCTGAAAAGCAGGATGTGAAGACTGTGTTGTGTGTGCCTGACTTGTGTTCTTTGCCTTTTCCTCTCTCGGCTCAGCAGTTGTGTGATGCTCAGTCGGAAGATCCAGCACTGGGGGAATTGTTGGCTAATGCCAGTTCTGTTGCAGAAGCATTAGGAACAGCTCGCGGGTATTTCATTGACAATGGTGTTTTATTTCGTAAGTGGGTGCCACAATGTGATACATTCGTGGGAGAAGCTGTCATTCAGGTGGTCATCCCAACTAAATATAGTAATTCAATTTTGCAGGTGGCTCACGATCAGTGTGGACATGGTGGTGTGAGAAAGACCTATGACCGAATCCTCCGACATTTCTTTTGGCCGAAGGTTAAAAGGGATGTGTCTGCCTATGTTAAAACGTGCCATACGTGTCGGATTACGGGTAAGCCCAACCAAAAACTCAGACCTGTCCCGTTGCACCCAATTCCGGGCATTGGAGAGCCATTTGAACACCTCGTTATCGATTGTGTAGGTCCTCTTCCACGATCGAAAAGTGGTAGCAATTATATATTCACAATTATGTGTTTAAACACTCGCTACCCGTTTGCATATCCATTGCGCACTATTTCCTTAAGTCAGTGCTTAAAGCCTTATCTCAGTTCATCTCAATTTTTGGAATTCCCAGGTTTGTGCAAAGTGATAGAGGCTCAAATTTCACATCCCGTGTTTTTACTGAGGTTTTAAAACAACTCCGTCTGCCCTGAGATTCACGCATGCTGTTTCAATTCTAATTCTAATTTGGAGTCAGATTTTTAACGAGGATATAGCTAAATGTTGTATTCTAACTGTTATATGGAGTCAGATAAATCGTAACCATTGCGCTTTCATGCCCCGTCCTCGGACGGTGAAAAATATCCATTATATTGTGATTCACCCCAGCCAGAAGAATGCTCTAATTAAAGTTAGACTAAGAGAACACGTAAGGCCTTCAACCCGGGCAATATCCGCTGTTTGGTTATTGCCTAGTTGGGGTTTTACAACACCAAACACAATCCTAAGAATAGTCAGACATATGCAGAGGTCACTAAAACAGAAATCAATAAACATGGCATAGCCAGGCACAAAACTTAGGAAAAGCATGATCCTAACAAAGTCCCCCTTACAGCTAGGGCACAAGTCATCTCTTCCTTTATCACTCCATTTGGACCGTATTCATATACGGTTATGAGTTTTGGGCTGCGAAATTCACCTGCCACTTTTCAGCGGTTAATGAATCGTGTAATTTCTGGTTTGGATGGATGTGCAGTGTATCTTGATGACCTGGTCATTTTTAGTGATACATGGGCTTCACATCTGCAGAGGCTCAAGTTAGTGTTCGGCCGGTTGACGGGAGCGTGCCTTACAGTGAACCTGGCAAAATGCGAGTTTGCCAGGGCCACAGTTACATACCTGGAGAAGGTGGTAGGAAATGGTGAAGTGTGCTCTATTCATGCCAAAATGGAGGCTTTTCAGAGTTATCCACCTCCTGCTACAAAGAAAGATCTGCGCAGATTTTTGGGTTTAGTCGGTTTCTATCGGTGTTTTTGCAGAAATTTTTCAACTGTCGTGGCCCCTTTGACCACTCTTTTAAGGGATGGGGAGAAGTATATCTGGACAGCAAACTGTCAGAGAGCTTTGGAAAGTGTGAAGTCTATCCTCTGTTCTGCTCCTGTTTTGGCTGCTCCGCAGTTTGACAAATCTTTCTCGTTACAGGTTGATGCCAGTAACTTTGGGGCTGGCGCTGTTTTGATCTAGGCAGATGATCAAGGAGTTTTTCATCCAGTGTGTTTCTTTTCGAAGAAATTTTGCTCATATCAGCTTCATTATTCAGTGGTGGAAAAGGAAGCGTTAGCTCTGATTTGGGCTTTGCAACATTTTTCTGTGTATATTAGCTCTGGTATTGCATTGACTGTCTTCACTGACCACAATCCCTTGACTTTTTTGAATTCTTTAAAATGTCCTAATCAGCGGTTAGTTCGATGGTCTTTGTTTCTGCAGTCTTACTGTTTGGATATTAGACACATTAAGGGATCTGATAATTTTGTGGCTGATGCTTTGTCTCGCGCTTAAATGCTGTGATGTAATGTTCTTCTCTTTGGCTCTGTCTTCTCTTTCCTTAACTTGCATTATAGGGCTTTGGGGGTTGTGTGGACGGATAGATGGAGAAAGAGAGGATGAATACCTCGGATGAGGCGGCTTTGCACTGAAAACTACGATCCTATGAGGCTCGTCGTTTTCTTTTTAGGGGGGGTGTGTGACGACTCTGAGCGCGGCCCTTTTTCCTGCAGGCGCTCATAGGCGTGGCTTTGGCGCTCGTTAAGGTTACATCCTCGGCTTCCCTATAAAAGGACTTCGCTGAAGAATATGGGATTGATGCCACTGGCCTGTTTCAGGCTCCATCATGCTATTGTTTTGTATTTGATTTCTTTTTATGCATTTAGCCTCACGACACTAACACTACATGCCAGCATTGCTTTACACTACTAACGTACTGATGACCACGTTTTGTATATGTTGTATATAGTTTTCCTTTCTATTAAGTAAACGCTTCGCTTAATTGGCTATTTTGTGTCCCGTGTCCTCCATTGTGTTTCTTTGTTACGACTTCTGAGCCAGGTCGTAACACTTGTCACAGACACATGACCTTGGTGAACCTATCTTACTGGCCCATGCATCCTGACAGAAACACTCAGGGCCGTGAAATGCAGAGATAACCAAACTCAAGGACTATAAAATCTACCCCCTATTGTGGGAGACGTGGTAGCACAGTGATTAAGTAGGCTTGAATTGAGACCGTAAGGTCCTAAGTTCAAGCCCTGGCCACAGCCTTCGCGGTGTGTTCTTGGGCAAAACACTTAACTCCCACACTCCTCACCTTACTCCACCCAGGTGTACAAATGGGTACCAGCAAATAGTCAAGGAAACCGGACTAAGAGCTGGGACGAGTACCTGCGATGGACTGGCATCCCATCCAGGGGGAGTAGTAATACTCCTAGTCACTTCATGCAACAGAAACTGGGGTTAAGCACTGGGCCGATGGGCCGCGAGGCTCGAAACAGGCTTACTTGTTTAATTGTGAGATTTGGTCAGGTTTATGAGTCGCAAATGCTGTGGCCGGAACGAAAAGAAGGATGACAAAATAAGAGACAAACACTGACAGAAGTCAGAGAGTGAGACTCACGCTTCAAAAGGACCTAGATCCAGTTCGTGAAACAATAAGGAAGCAAAGTGATTTAAACAGAATGAATAGAATGGGAAAAAAATCTTGGAAACCGAGATAAAAAGAATAAGCCCCAGACGGTGCCCAGAAAGAGGAAAAACAGAAAGATTCCCTTGTTATCTAGCACTTTCCTCTTTTGCAGCTAATACCTCAACAACTTTCTCACTATAGACCTTACCAGCTAAAGTGCAAATAAAAAAATAAAATAATATTTCGAAGGGATTAAAATTGTACTAAACCCTCATTCAATAAGTATGAAAAGAAATATACTTCTACTTCTCCTTGTGGTAAAGTACCCTCCCAAATTCCCTCTGAAGAGGGGTCGCCTTCCTGATTACCCAAACGATTTATGACCCTACTGTATGAAGCGCTTCTTTAGTTCGGGCATAAAAGGTAGGAAAACAAACTATTCGAGGAGGATCGCAACTGACTTCCCACACGTGCATCTCCATGCCGTGTCTAGCCAATGGTAATAATGGAAGATCTTAAACGACTTCCCACACATGCATCTGTATCTGTGTAGCCGTACTCACTATGGAAGATTGCATTCAACTTTCCCCACGCGCATCTCTATGCCGTGGGTAGCTTTAATCTAGTCGAGGAGGATCTAAGGCAATTTCCCACATGTGCTCCTGCAGCCGTGTGCTGACGTGATATAGCTATGGAAGCTTGTATTCAACCTTCCCACTGTGTACTTTGTGTATATGTGTAGTTGTGAGTGGCGCCAAGTATGATTTGACTACTTCTTTATATTTTCTATAATGATGTAATTGGTTCTTGGGATTTAAGCTTGTGCCTGCCTGGCGAAATAAATTGATAATTGCATTCTGTTGTGAGATTCTGATCTGGACTAACATATTTCTTCCTTGCTCGGAGGTCTGTCTGCTAATTGAGTAATGTAGGACTGTAAATGTATGCCGGATCAACATGCTTGGTCTGCGTTATAAGGAGGATTTTCCACGCTGTGTTTAGTGTTATTTTGATTGGCGCAAAGAGAATCCAGTATACCAAAAAGGAATCGGTCCCTGAACATAATTTCTTAGGAGAATTCTGTCATACCGAATAGAAATTGGTCCCTGATGAGACTTCGTTTTGGGCCCTGATAATCCCTTGTCGTAGCTAACGTCTTTGTCAAATCATCGCGCTTAATAATACCACCAGCCTCTGAGTTAATTCACCGAATTGGACTATACAAGTGTTTTGGTTCGGCGGAGTAAGGTATAGACCAGTCCTGGGTCCGATGCACAACATAGCTCTAAATTCATAAATCGGAGTCAGATCAATATTTATGCAAACGTATAATTTAATTGTAACTGCAAATTTATATCCTAAATTTAATATGGAATCAGATGAATTGTAACCGCTACAACATTAGGACTGTAGGATCCGCTAGACACGTTTCAGGCCAATTAAAAGCAGAACGGGAAGGACATTATCACGTTTGACCTGAGGCAGTGGCCTAGCACTGACGCTGAAGCCAGACCCGAGTTGTATACTGGAGACCATTAAGACTTTCTTTTCCCTGGCTGTTTAGGCAAACACGCTGAGACCTTCCGCCTCAGCTAGGACCCTCCTTGGCCTAGTTGCATGATGTTTACAACTGCGCACCAAATGTCAATCTCTTGTGGAATGGCTCTTAAATAAATTGAAGAGCCTAGTGCTAAAAGTACCGAAGTCACATTTTCACACCCCTCGAGTTAAGGACAGAAATTTTTTTCATAGTTACCAAAGTCAAATGGACACCAAAGTGCTGAAAGTACGAAGTCACGAAACAGCCACTTTGAAAATATTGAGAAAATTTACTTTGGTAACCATTAAAAGTATTTTTTTCTTTACTTAACTTAAGGGGTATGAAAATGTGACTCAAGTACTTTTAGCACTCGGCTCTTCAATTCTGTTTAGCAAATTGATTGACATTGATTTGAGTACATTTCAAAATGTTTCCTCACAAACTGCATATGAAGCCATTCAATTCATTTTTAGATATTGATATTCAGTGCTCCAAATACAGACTTGTTGCCTTTTTTAAAAACTTTTATTCTTATTAAAGACAAGGATCATTTGCCACACAGATACTAACACAGTGGACTCGTATGGAATATACAGTATTCAAGGTTTGAACACTAGGCTCAACTATTAGAGCAATGTAGTAATGAGACCAGGCACAAGTGCAAGTGAGAAAGATAATTCTGAGAATATATTCACAAGACATGGTACAAGCAATGTAAGAACTTCAAGTGCCCTGTAAAATGCCAGTGCAGCACTCAATTAATTATTGGTTTCAATACTGAAAATCAATTAAAATAATTCATGTGTTATCAGGAAATAAACACTTGAGGCCAAAAAAAAAAAAAGTTTCCCGGAAACTTATCTGTTATATCCCAAAACGGCATGTTAAATAAAGTATCAGTATCTTCGTCATTCTGAGATTATCAGTGTGTGTGTGTATATATATATATATAAATATATATATATATATATGTATATATCATTTTATTCCTTTCATCTCTGTCATATTCCAACACACAAAGTATCATGAAAACGAACATAGGCAAAACGTGCAAACACTACATATGAAGGCCCCGGAGTAGATATGAAGCCATCACATTCTTGCTTTGAGGGAATACTGCAGGCACTGTGCTACCTCAGAATTTACAGTCACACAAAACTCTATCATTAGTTCATCATACTTTGTTATACCAATCAATAAAATAAATATCAGGTAGATGGGACACATATTACAAAATTCACATTTTTCAAATTGTCTGAGAGATGTGCAATCATCCTGGAACAAAAGGACTGCTTAGGCTGACTGTATACATGGGTAAGATAAAGAACATTACAAAAATAAGTGCTGCAGCAGTTATTTACTTAAATCACCAGGATTTAAGCCATTTAATATTTGTATTTTAAGCTTCATATTTTAAAAGCCTTGTTATAGTAGTGATTGTTTTAATGATGAATAGTTAATCACAAAGGCAGTCAAAAATATATTACAAGTTATTTATCATGGACTTGCAGTAGAAATCATGAAGACTGTTATTTCTGCTTTAAGATGTCTTCGTATCCAATGACATAAAGTAAATGGCCAGAGTTAGAGGAAGCAGAAAAGTGATGAGTTCCTGGGGTTTGTTTGTTGTCATGCCACTGCTTGCTGTTGTGCTGGCAGTGGTGTTTGCTGGATTTTCTGTTATAAGACAAAGGTTGAACAAGGAGTGTTACTGAGTGACATACAAAAAACATATAATTAAGCAGCGGTTCTGAACTGTCAATACAATTAACCTTCCTGCTCCATGCCAGAAGTCAATCGAAAAACCAGAGTAGTGCTGAATTTAGTAAGTATGTGTAATACACCCTGCATGGACAAAAAAGTCACGCACTCCACATTTTTGGACTGCCTTTAGCACTGATCACAGCGCACGTCAGTCATTGCATTGTCTTGACAATCTTATGCAATGTTACAACATTTATTTCAATCTAAAGCTTTATTAATTTTTGGCTGAGATCTTGTATTGATGACGAGAGAGTCTAACCACACTGTTAAGCCTTCCCTAGCACATCCCAAAGGCTTTCAATTCGGCCAATTCATGTGTGAAAACAATACTCATACTCGCTAAACTGCTCTTTCTTAATTTGAGCCTGATGACTCTCGGCATTGTCATCATGGAATTTGCCGGGGCTATCATGGATTAAAACATCCATTGATAGGATAACCTGGTCATTCAGTGCACCATTACGTCAGTACATCAGTACGTCATTCAGTCGAACGCTGACATCTTTTAAAAGCAGCATAATGTTGCTCAGCCTAGACCTGCCCCAAGTTCACAACACTATGTCCAGAGCTTTATACAGTAGACACTATGCATGGCTGGTGCATCACTTCATGGGCTCCCTTTCTTACTCTGACATGCCCATACTTCTGAAATAAGATAAATCTGAGCTCATCAGACCACATATCCTTTTTGCATTGCTCCACAGCCCAGTGTTTATGCTCCCAAGCACACTGAAGTCAATTTTTACTCGATAAGCCTCACTAACAAGTGGCTTTCTTTTGGGTTTTACATTGAATTGTGAAGTTCGAAACCCAACTCAAGTGATCTCAGCAATCTCCTCAGTTGTTTTCTCTGTTTGATTAAGGCTAATAATTTTTCCCTTCTTGAAACACAATCTTTTCCATGACAAAACGATACGTCTTTTGACATGATTGTTCAAGAAATGAGACGGTACAAACAGCAGGGTTAAAATAATTGCTGCCAGCTGAAATACTGTACATTAATTACTGCAATAATGATTCAATCATAGGCTCTAAAGTATTTGCTAATGTGAATCCAAACAGTAACTTTTTTTGGCCAGACAGTCTATAACTCTCCTGCCAAAGATGAGACTTTCTTTTATTTAACTAAGGTTAAATATTAAATATTAATATTAAATAGTACTGGAAACAGTACCAGAAAAAAATGGATCAGCATGAACTACGCTTGCAACACAACTCATATAACAGAAACATTTGAATAATATATATTTCACATTGCAGATAAGAGGATAAATGACGATGATACAATGAAAAATGGCAAATTGGTACTATGCAGTTTGGATATGCAGTTTGGATGATGAACAAAAAACTGACCTGCATTGATGCTGCTTAGAGGGATGTTTAAGGACACCGTTGAATCATTAAGGGCATTCTTTATGGCTGTTTCTGCCTCGGCGGTGCTTGGAACCACAGTGTCGTTAGCAAAGATCAAGTTTGTCGTCACTGCTGTGAACTCCATCCGGGCAGCTACAAGGCCGAAAGGTCTTCCCCGGCTGCCCATGAGCAGAAGATAAAAAAGCAAAAATGGTGGAGGGAGGGAGGGAGGGAGGGAGGGAGTGATAATGGGGAAAGACAGTGTAAGGGGGGTTGGGGGAGAGGAGAGAACAAAGATTGAGAAAGGTTGCAAGTTTGACAAAAATTGTGGTGGACAGTATTTATTTCAGGGACAATGCAGCAGTGGCAGTCATGGTTCTTCTGACTTAGACCAACTCATTGCAGTTGTATAGCACTGTAACAGATAGCAAATCACCACACAGCATGTAATGCCCTTTTGCATGAAACACTGCAGTTTCCCACTGTTGAGCAAGACATAGTCGGTCCGACGTTGATTCAGCCTGCTGGCTTCCTTCCCAGAGCTTTCCAGTCCATGCAATTGACTGCTGCCCTTGCACACCCCACCTTATTTACACCTACAAACCCAATTACACCCCCCCACCCACACACACACACACACACACACACCGTCTTCCACCCATAACCCTAAGTTGTCATTCACAGTATTCCAACCCTGGCCATACTATCATCTCAATAGTAATGGCCATAGCCGCTCTTACCTAAATCTTGCAACGTTACACCGGCGGTAACTTTGAGGGAAAGCCCTTCTGTACCCAAGATTCAGCTGTGATAATGAAAAAAAAAACATTGAGTATACAGGTATTTAGGTTAGTCCAGTGTGGCTGTTTAATTGTATTTATATTTGAGCATTTCATTTTAACAACAGCAGATGACAATAATCTGCTCAGAGTATAAATGCTGGCAGAAGAGCTTATACTGTATGTGAACCCTTTTTTTAATGGATTATCTTAACATATATTGGTAACTGCTCCTGCTATCTGCGAAATGGAGATAAGTCAGAAAGCAAGCACCATTCGAGTATTTATTACATGTAGTATTGTATCATATCGATGAAAATAAATTAATAAAAATATTTATTAAAATTAACAACAAAAAAGGTAAATCCGCCTCAAATCACCAGATTTCAGAAAATGTTCCCAACTGACCATCTCAGAATTGATTCATACTTTCTCAAATTAATGTCATTAGTCCCAACAGTGTGAAAAATTTCAGCCTTGAATCTTTTTCTTGATTTTGAGATATAGTGGCTTGACTGAGTGGGGCTTGGCTTGGATTTTACTATAGAAACGAGTGCCATAGAAAAAAATAAGAACTTCCATAAGCTGTAACAATTTATTTAAGCTAAATGCATAAAATTTACAGGGGTTATTCTTAAGTACAAGAAGTCATTGAATGCTGCAACTAATGTTTTACAGCTGCATATTTCACATTTTATTGCCTGTTGAAATCAGCTAAAAAAATTGTTTGATGTTTTGGAGCATTTTGGTCTTCTGTGTCTCCACATTGAAACTTGTAAGATATTTCAAATTCCAGGATTTATTTCTCATTCTGTTGCACTCTTTTGATCTATTTGATTCATCTGACCACAGCACAGTTTTCCTTTATGCCTCAGTCCATTTTAAATGAACTTTTGGCGGCGTTTCTGGATCGTGTTCATGATTGGCTTCTTTTTGCATGATACAGCTTTAACTAGCATTTGTGAATTTCAGGGCAAACTGTGTTCACAGACAATGATTTCTGGAGATGTTCCTGGGCCCATGCAGTGCATTCCAGAGCAGAATCATTCCTCTTTTATTGCTGTGCCGCTTTAGGCCCGAAGATCACAAGCATCAAATGTTGACCTTCGGACTTGTGCCATGCACATGGAGATTTCTCCAGATTCTCTGAATCTATTGATGATATTATGAGCTGTAGATTCAAAGTCTTTGCAATTTTACATTGATGAACATTTTTCTGAAGATGTTCCACAATATTTTGATGTTTTTTGTTTTTTTTTGCAGAATGTTGAATCTCTGAATCTCTAAAATGTTCTTTTTATACCCAGTCATGTCACTGACTTGTTGCCAATTAAGCAATTTAGTTGCTTAATGCTCCTCCAGCTGGTTTTTTATTAGTTCCACTTACTTTTCCAGCCTTTTTTGTCGCCCCTTTCTAAACTTTTTTGTGATTTGTCTCTGCCATCAAATTCAAAATTAGCAAACATTTTTCATGAAATTGTAAAATGTCTTGCTTTCAAAATCTGATATGTTGTGTATGTTCTATTGTGAATAAAATTAGAGTTGATGACATTTGCAAATCATTGCATTCTGTTTTTATTTTCATTTTACACAGCATCCCAGGTGTTTTGGAATTTGGGTTGTATATTTTGACCCCCTTTAGACAAAAGTGTAGAAACGTCACTGCACGCTACTGTATATTTGAACTGTATATTTGCTGTGTATTTTTCTATTGCTACTTTATATTCTTTGGACAAGTGAGTCTGGTTTAATGAAACTAGCCACCAAGTAATCGTGGACTCTGGCTGCCATTGACCTGGAAACAAACAGCAGTGACCTTTTGCCATAGATAGATAGATAGATAGATCCAAGCTACCTTACAGATAGCACAGCTAATGCAGGAAATAAAAATACGTTTTTTTTATTTTCTGAATGTTATTCATGTCTTTGAACGACAGTGGAAGTACAATGAGCAGTTGACTTTATAGAATACTATCTTGTTTCCCTCAGCATTTACCTGTTTTGTATGTAAAATGGAACCTTGTGACAGAAATCTGTGAATATAAATTACCTCTCTTGTGACATTGCGTGATAAGTCCTTGAACTGAGGTGAGTTTTGGTCTTCTAACGCTGCCTCAAAAGGTCTTTGAAGTTCGAAGTCGAGGTTTAGGACTCCCTCTCCTGGTCTCGGTGGATCTGTGGAGGCTGTTGTTGCTGGAATAGTGGCTGCTGGCACTGTGGATACCGGTGCCGATGATGGTGCCACAGTTGGTGAAACGGTTGTTGTGGGGGAAACTGTTGAGGGAAAGAAATTATGCATTTTATGCATCCAGTGTTGTCAGTTCAAGTATTCAGACTAGTCGGGAATTATGTGTTATTTATTAAAACATCACAGGGCTGCCTCACTTTATCTGCACTAGCCCGTTACAACAAACACACCTGTTGTTTGATTTTTTTCCTTGATATGGGAAGTTAAATTTTGAGAGTTTTATTAGTTTGGCAGTATTTATATTTTGCCATGCTACTCAAAGTTGTGCCAACAAAATGTAGCTACATAGCTAATCTCACGCCAGAAGAGCTGTTTGTTTACTATAGAACAAACCCGTCCCCGCTGGGTAGTTCCACCAATGGGAGAACGTCTCATGGGACATTGAGTCATATTTCAGGTCAAAAAACTTCTGGTCCAAGAGACCAGATGCACTTGTATATAAAAGTGATTAAAAATGATAATTCCATGAAAAAAATTAAACAGACCCTTTTGATACTCAGTGTATAAATATCTCAGTATGTTGGAAACGTGCTGCTCATACTTAGGATGAGTCTGTAGCTTTTTCATTGCAAGTGAAAGGAGAGGTAAACACGTCTTTGTCTGAGAGCCATGGAATCTCAGTGGGGCAATTGCAAAAACTGTGCACATTGGTAGGTGTAATTTAAGCTCTATATTCAAAGTCATGACAGTATTGCTTTGATGGTTGACATTACAATTGAATTCCTTGCCAAGTTATCCCATCAGATTGGTTTGCGTTGCTGAGCAACAAGTATTAGTTTGAGGAACCATTTTATCGCAGCGCAATCAAACCATTAATCATAACTTTCTCAGTTTTTAGAGTGTTTACTATCAATGCTGTTGCATAAAAGCGATAGAACACTTGAGGTCTGTGTATTATAGTTAATGATGATGATCTACAGCAGTGTTTTCCGACCCTTAAACTGGAGTACCCATGCCCCGCTCATTTTATTTGTCTCTCTGATCTGACCCACCAAGTTTAGCTCATCAAGTGCTCCACCAATGAGAAGATCTGCTGAATTAAGTGTGTTAAGTCTGGGAGGCATCATAAATATGCGGGGCTGCGGTGCTCAAGGAGCAGGGATGGGAAACACTGATATACGGAACTGACTTTGGATTTTTACCCATGTGATGTTATTTACTGTAACTCAAGGCCTCTCCTGTTCTTCTGCCGAAATGTGCAAAAAGTGTCAGTGTCACAGCAACAACAATTAAATCTTGGTGCACAGACAGTAAGAAATGAAATGATGAGTGATTAAAAATCGTGGATAGATGTTCAAGGACAGCTTTGCACTGAAGTTACTGAAGAGCGGAATGTGCAGGCAAAATCAGTAGCATTGCCTGATTTGTGACCTACCACTGCCAGTTGCAAATGTTGTGCCGGTGGTTGCTACATTGGTAACCGGAGGTGAAGACGGAGGTACAGTTGAAGTGGTGGTGGAAGAAGCAGTTGATGTAGCTGCAGTTGTGGGAGTTGCAGTTGTTGTGGCAGATGCAGTTGTTGTAGGAGATGCAGTTGTTGTAGGGGCTGCAGTTGTTGGAGTTGCTGTTGTAATGGCTGCTGCGGTTGTTGTGGGAGTTGGTGTTGTAGTGGGGGCTGCAGTTGTGGAGGCAGTTGGTGTTGTAGTGGGGGATGCAGTTGTGGTGGGAGTTGCGGTTGTAGTGGGTGCAACAGTTGTTGTGGGAGTTGCTGTTGTTGTGAGGGCTGTAGTTGTTGTAAGAGTTCCTGTTGTTGTGGGAGTTGGTGTTGTAGTGGGGGCAGCTCTTGTTGTGGGAATTAGTGTTGTCGTGGGGGCTGCAGTTGTTGGAGTTGCTGTTATAATGGCTGCTGCAGTTGTGGTGGGAGTTGCTGTTGTAGTGGGTGCAGCAGTTGTGGAGGGAGTTGGTGTTGTAGTGGGGGATGCAGTTGTGGTGAGAGTTGCGGTTGTAGTGGGTGCAACAGTTGTTGTGGGGGCTGCAGTTGTTGTAAGAGTTCCTGTTGTTGTGGGAGTTAATGTTGTAGTGGGGGGAGCACGTGTTGTGGGAATTGGTGTTGTCGTGGGGGCTGCAGTTGTTGGTGTTGTTGTTGTGATGGCTGCTGCAGTTGTGGTGGGGGTTGCTGTTGTAGTGGGTGCAGCAGTTGTGGAGGGAGTTGGTGTTGTAGTGGGGGATGCAGTTGTGGTGGGAGTTGCTGTTGTTGTGAGGGCTGTAGTTGTTGTAAGAGTTCCTGTTGTTGTGGGAGTTGATGTTGTAGTGGGGGCAGCACTTGTTGTGGGAATTAGTGTTGTCGTGGGGGCTGCAGTTGTTGGAGTTGCTGTTATAATGGCTGCTGCAGTTGTGGTGGGAGTTGCTGTTGTAGTGGGTGCAGCAGTTGTGGAGGGAGTTGGTGTTGTAGTGGGGGATGCAGTTGGGGTGAGAGTTGCGGTTGTAGTGGGTGCAACAGTTGTTGTGGGGGCTGCAGTTGTTGTAAGAGTTCCTGTTGTTGTGGGAGTTGATGTTGTAGTGGGGGCAGCACTTGTTGTGGGAATTGGTGTTGTCGTGGGGGCTGCAGTTGTTGGAGTTGCTGTTGTAATGGCTGCTGCAGATGTGGTGGGAGTTGCTGTTGTAGTGGGTGCAGCAGTTGTGGAGGGAGTTGGTGTTGTAGTGGGGGATGCAGTTGTGGTGGGAGTTGCGGTTGTAGTGGCTGCAATAGTTGTTGTTGGAGTTGCTGTTGTTGTGGGGGCTGCAGTTGTTGTAAGAGTTCCTGTTGTTGTGGGAGTTGGTGTTGTAGTGGGTGCAGCAGTTGTTGTGGGAGTTGCTGTTGTTGTGGGGGCTGCAGTTGTTGTAAGAGTTCCTGTTGTTGTGGGAGTTGGTGTTGTAGTGGGGGCAGCACTTGTTGTGGGAATTGGTGTTGTCATGGGGGCTGCAGTTGTTGTTGGAGTTGGTGTTGTAGTGGGTGTTGCAGTTGTTGTGGGAGTTGCTGTTGTTGTGGGGGCTGCAGTTGTTGTAAGAGTTCCTGTTGTTGTGGGAGTTGGTGTTGTAGTGGGTGCAGCAGTTGTTGTGGGAGTTGCTGTTGTTGTGGGGGCTGCAGTTGTTGTAAGAGTTCCTGTTGTTGTGGGAGTTGGTGTTGTAGTGGGTGCTGCAGTTGTGGTGGGAGTTAGTGTTGTAGTGGGGGCTGCAGTTGTGGTGAGAGTTGGTGTTGTAGTGGGGGCTGCAGTTGTGGTGAGAGTTGGTGTTGGAGTGGGGGGAGCAGTTGCGGTAAGAGTTGGGGGTGTAGAGGGGGCAGCCGTTGTGGTGGGAATTGGTGTTGTGGTGGGGGCGGCAGTGGTTGTAGGAGGTGGTGTTGTAGTGGGGGCAGCAGTTGTTGTGGGAGTTGGTGTTGTAGTGGGTGCTGCAGTTGTGGTGGGAGTAGGTGTAGTAGTGGGGGCAGCAGTTGTGGTGGGAGTTGGTGTTGTAGTGGGTGCTGCAGTTGTGGTGGGAGTTGGTGTTGTAGTTGGGGCAGCAGTTGTGGTGGGAGTTGGTGTTGTAGTGGGTGCTGCAGTTGTTGTGTGAGTTGGTGTTGTAGTGGGTGCTGCAGTTGTGGTGGGAATAGGTGTAGTAGTGGGGGCAGCAGTTGTGGTGGGAGTTGGTGTTGTAGTGGGGGCAGCAGTTGTTGTGGGAGTTGGTGTTGTAGTGGGTGCTGCAGTTGTGGTGGGAGTTGGTGTTGTAGTGGGTGCTGCAGTTGTGGTGGGAGTTGGTGTTGTTGTGGGGCCAGCAGTTGTGTCGGCAGCTGGTGTTGTAGTGGGGGCAGCAGTTGTTGTGGGAGTTGGTGTTGTAGTGGGGGCAGCAGTTGTTGTGGGAGTTAGTGTTGTAGTGGGTGCTGCAGTTGTGGTGGGAGTTGGTGTTGTAGTTGGGGCAGGAGTTGTGGTGGGAGTTGGTGTTGGAGTTGGGGCAGCAGTTGTGGTGGGAGTTGGTGTTGTAGTTGGTGCTGGAGTTGTTGTGGGAGTTGGTGTTGTAGTGGGTGCTGCCGTTGTGGTGGGAGTTGGTGTTGTAGTGGCTGCTGCAGTTGTGGTGGGAGTTAGTGTTGTAGTGGGGGCTGCAGTTGTGGTTGGAGTTGGTGTTGTAGTGGGTGCTGCAGTTGTTGTGGGACTTGGTGTTGTAGTGGGGGCTGCAGTTGTGGTTGGAGTTGGTGTTGTAGTGGGCGCTGCAGTTGTGGGAGTTGGAGTCGTAGTGGGTGCTGCAGTTGTTGTGGGAGTTGGTGTTGTAGTGGGGGGTGCAGTTGTTGTGGGGGGTGCAGTTGTAGTGGGTGCTGCAGTTGTGTGTGTTGCACCTCTTGTTATCAAAGCTGCAGTTGCTGAGATGAAAATAGATTTTTATTATTTCTTGCCCATTGTTGATATTGATATGAGAAATCCTTTCACCATTTGCTGTTATTGTGCTTCATGCTGCCTTACTTACCAGTTAAAAGGAGTAGCACAGCCAGGTTTTTTCTCTTCATCTTCAGTTAATCTTTTCTGTTGTTACAGTGAACCTGAATCAGAATCAATTGAGTGAGCTTATGTTCAGTTTAAAAGCCTGTGTTTTGAGAATACATCAATCAAAGAAGCCGGGAAAAATCATTTGATCGCTGTTTTTTCTTCCAGCATTTCTTTACAGATAAATTACATTCATGCTATAACTGGCAGTGCATAATTTCCTTAAAATTAAATTAATAAAGCTGTCCATTAGTCTGTAATTGTGTGTGGTTTTCCCGACAGGCCGGAACATATCCTCTCCAATGTCATTTCCAATGGTTCAACTCTCATTATCACTACTAGTAAACTAGTCCTTTTTCAGTTTTGTCACCGTGCATTGCTCTGAGCTATGTTTTATATATATGATTGCAAACAAACATTTCAGACAGTAGTCTTTAATTATTTGGTGTGTGCCTCTAATTAATCAAGTGAGAGTAGCCACACGTTGTATAAACAATGCCTCAATTTTTATGGAATAACAGCTGGCTGATCCAGTTTTTCTAGCCTAGTTTGTTACTCTAGCAGCACAATTCGCCATTGCGCTTTCTCTACATGAGGAGCCATGAAAAGTTGAAGACATTTAAACTGGTCATTTTTGGATGAACATTCTACCCAACACAGGAAAAATCTTGAGTTTCTCAAAATCATCAGTTTGGCATATTTTTACAATGCTTGATTGCATCTTGACAGTGAAGTTAACAAATGAGAATGAAGTCATTTCATTACCTTTGGAAGAGATTTAAAATCAACCAATCAATCAATGATCGATAAATGAATATACAAATTTGCAAGTTTAAAACACTGATGTACTTCGTATAATATTCATCTGGGTGTGGTGCATACATTTACACAATTTTTGCGGCAAAATTCTGAGGTAAATAACTGGGCTTATGCCGTCGGAGGCGACAGCTTGGGGTATATCCCCGAACGCTCCCAATCCTCCAATTCCCCAATCCTTGAATAGACCCAATACAATATAAAGCCCCTCAGGTCATGACCTTTCATTTGAACTCAATTTCAGGCCAATCGGACAAATGGTTCTGAAGATATGGCCATAATGGTAATTTTTCCATCACAAAGCACCACCTGGTGGCAAAATGTTGAACCATACAGGTATGATGTCATCAAGTGACATGTTGTGAGGTCATGACCTTGCAGTTGCACATAGTTTTATGTCAATTGGACAAATAGTTACAAAGATATGGCAAAAATGGTGAATTTAATGTGACAAAGCTCCACCTTGTGTCAAAATTTTGAACCAAACAGGTATAATGTCATCGTGGGACACATCCTCAAGTCACGACCTTTCATTTGAACTTGATTTGAGGTGAATCGGACAAATATTTCCAGAGATATGATAAAAACAGTGATTTTTTTTCCGTTTTTGTCCCCTGATGGCCAATCTAGAAATTGTAAATTGTCCTAAATCGAATCAGCTCTTTCTCTTTATGATACTTACTTATATGCAAAACTTGGAATTTCTAATTGAAATATTACTGAAGTTATCGCTTTAACACGTAAATCAGTTTTTGGCCCCTCGTGGCCAATCTAAAAATCGTAAATTGTCCAAAATCAAATCAGGTCTTCCTCTTTATGGTACTTGAAATTTCTAATTGAAATATTACTGAAGTTATCTTGTTAACACGTAGGGCGATGTGGCGGCGGCGGTCGGACCAAAAACATACTATCCCCGGAATGCCATTTGGCGTTAGGGGATATAACCAGCTCTGAAAACAAATTTTTTATGCATGCCACTTTTGAGCAGTCACATACTGTGAATGGAATTATCATAATCTAAAAAAAAAAACCAAGTTGTGTTTGTGAAACACTGATGCCACCGTACAGAACATGCACATGCTAACCTTTAAAGGCCTATCATGAGTCAATCAAAGGTTAAAGGTCAAGGTCAACATTCATTACCTCATCAGAAAGGCCTTATCCTAAGGAATAAATATGCCAGGTATCAAATGCCTATTACTAGCTAATGAAAAGTTATGGCCCATGTTAAAGTTTTTGTCACCAAAGGTCATGCTCCAAGGTCAAGGTCAGAAGGTCAAAAGTCATGACCCCATCTGAAATGCCTTCGCATAAGCAATACATATGCCAAGTATGGAAGTCCTATCATGAGCCGATCAAAAGTTGTAGCCATCGCAAAGTGCGGACGGAAAAGGTGAAAAACTATATGCCCCCGAAACTTTGTGTACGGGGGCATAAAAAAAAAAAAGCGGTTCCATTTTTGATAATCCTGAATTCTGAGGACAAATATTTTGCAGGATAATACTTTCATGAAAGGCTTGGAAAAATCTGAAGGGTTGTGGTGAATCAGCTCTCTATGGAAAGTTTGCTTGTCTACTCCCCGGTCTCATCAAAAAGTTCTGAAACAAATCCAGAGCTAAAGAAGTGGCTTACAGATAAAGGTCATCACTTAAAGAAGACCAACAACTGCATTCGCTAATGTGTACCAAATGTAAGCTCTATTGTACTGAATATATCAAAAATAAAAGTGGTTATTAAATTATTACTTTCATTCGATTTCTTTGAGTTAACAATGATAAGACATGACAGAAATGGTTTGAAAGGTGTAAGTCTTTGTAAATTGAAAAAAATAGATGAATCTGAAATCAATATGCTGGCATTTTTTTCAATAAAAATTTTGATAGAGCATGCCAGAAGAAAAGTAGGGACTTAGGGTACCAAATCTGTATCTCGACACCATTGGCGATGAACTGGTGAACTGGCAATACGGGACGCTCAAACCATCCCTCAAAAATAATCATTGGTCATGACCTGTTTTCAATCTTAATAAAATTGATTTTACTTAATTTTGGACATCTCACGCTATTTTTTACTCAGGGGTTGGAAGCAATGCATGTGTTTCATGATCGTTTAAATTGTTTTAATGAAATAAGATCATTGGAAGAAATGGAATTGCACAAAGACATTTCAAATGATCTTATTTCTTTTAAACAATTTAAATGATCATGAAACATGCATTGCTTCCAACCCCTGAGTACAGAAAAGCATGAGAAGTCCGGAGTCATCATCGGTTCCCACCATAACACACGTAAAACTAATATACTGTACCTGCATGCACAAGGACTTCAAATACAACAATTGAATAATTGTTGACTGCAGCAGCGGAATGTAAATATGCCACTAAAACTCACGCCGAATGTATGAGAGTTGACAGGTATGCGTTATTAATGAAAACTGGCCACACCCGATAATGTTGAGAGTTTTTGGAGTTTCTGTAATGGTAATTTCAAAGAATGATTGAAAACAGGTCATGACCGATCACTATTTTCAGCCCTATTGCCAGTTTACCAGCCGCCACTGCTCCACACCCATTTTTGATGGATACTGACAAAATTCAGATGAGTCTGTATCTTTTAAATGTATTAAGTTGATGGCCTTTTGCATTTTAAAGGGAGAATTTGAAATTATTATTTCTCTTTCTGTCAATCCAGTGGTGTCAATTGAGAGTTTTGCTACTCCAGTGTCATCACAATTCCAAAAGAAATGTTTAGACCATACAGCTGAGAAATACAATAATATCAAACAAATCTGTAAATACTTTTTGCATTATGTTGAGCATTAAGATATATTTATTCCAAATTACAAAACAACATTCCCGTTCACGTAACGAACAATATTTTAAGAGACATACTGTGAATTTCAGTGTTTTCTGTTTTTGGTTAGCACGCCCAAATGTTTTATCAAAAAAGGGTGTCACACCCAAATGCGCTAGTCTTTGGCATAATTAAATAAAATAATAAAAATGTTGGTATTCAAAAATTATCACCTTTATCCTCATTTCTCATCCATTTGAGCATAATGACTCAGAAAGTATAACAATATCTTTTCCATTTCAAGAGGTAATATCTTGATTAATTGTGATCACTGTAAAATAAAGAAGTCCCATAGTATATAAAACACATGAATTAATTAAATTTACGCGGGAGAAAAAGTGTAATGACTACTCAAAAAAGCTTGCTTTGTGAGAGAAAATGCAATACTATTGAAAAAGAAAAAAACATATTCACCCTTACCTTATCCTGTGATGCTTTTGACGCAAATTAGTAAGTGTATTGATATTATGAGGAAGCTCACACTCAATTCGAAAAACTGAAATTACAATTACAGATGAAGAATGTCTCCTGATGTTTCTCTGAAGCTCAAGCAGTGCACCTGTCGAATATGCCTTAGACCTGCCACCTTTATAATGTTACAGGTGACGTGAAATGACCAGAAATCTTCTTCAGTTGGCTTAAAGGAATAAAGACAAAGACATGCATCCTCTCATTAATAGTCTGTCATAGTTACCGTCTTTGCCAAGCCCCACCTTGAACAGGAAGTGTTTTGGCCTATTTACTTGATGAACGCATATCAAAATTCCAGCTTCATGAGTGTCAGCAGGTTGGCGCATGCTTTTGTTTTGAGCCAAGCATTTGAGTCTCATGCTCTTGACGTGTGACAAAACAGTGGAAGAGGTGTTATTTGCAGTCATTAAGAGGAATTTCGTACTTACTGTCTTCCGGCAAAATATTGTGCTTACAGCCCTTTTTGCCCTTATTAGATATCTCTCTAGCCGTGACTTCATACACTGGATTGAATTGTAACTTCACTAAGGGGAAGACAAGCGTGGCACAAGCAAACAGAGAGAAACATTCTGACAAGAAACTGTTGTGAGAAGACTGCTAATATACACATACGGGAGGTCACATGCTAAACAGAAAACAGGTGTAGGAAATCAGACTAATTACAAAGGGGCAAACATGAGGGAGAAGCTAATCACATGAATTAGGCAAAAGCCAAAACGCGGATAGGGACGATGAAACCGCCTAAAGACAGAACACACAGCTCCGGTTAGGGAGTTCTAATGTGCACAGATAATGAGAGAAAGGACAGAGTGAGCAGGTGTGGAGGATCCACTGAAATGCAGCAGAGAAGATTAGGTAAAGGCAAGATGCAGAGACTAGAACAGGGCGAGTGCGGAGAGCTTGTTAATCAATTAGGAAGGTGCAGCTATACAACCCCTAGTGCTCGTTAGTAAGTTAGTATTATATACCATGTTAGTCTAGGTTAGTAGTTTTAATAAAAACAACAAACCGTTAGTATTGGTTAGTAAAATAGAAAAGCAAGGCGTAGGAAGTAAACGAGATTGGAAGGAATGTTTGGAAACCCATAAACCATGAAATCACCTAAACATGTGACACGCAGTACTGGGGCTGTGAGAAATCACAAGACATGAGACCAGACAGGGGGAGACAAAGTGCAATGCATGGCAAAAGCAAAAACATGGACTGGAATAAAACTGCAAAGATGGAATATGGAAACAAACGGACAATGCAAAACACAAAACATGGTCAGGCATCTAAATCCCAATACAAAATACGAAGCATGGTCAGACAAGGCAGAGTTCAAAATCCAGATATGACAGAATCATAACAAACATGGCAAACATAACAGAATCATAGCACCCAGAGATAGTTTTGTCGACAAAAAAGCACTCCAAGGCATCATACCTCATTCAAAGCAAATGTCATTATTTTTATTATGATTACATTTTATAGAGGTAGAAAATGCGTACTCTGAGGGACCACAAACCATCCATCAAATGACAAAAAACACTCAATCCATTCATCTGGCAAATACATCAATTTTTAATCCATAAATTTTAGTTTCATAGTACTCAGCTCAGATGAGATCAAATTTTAGCAATTTTGTCCTTGGACCAATAATGGTGCAGATTGCACCATTAGTTTTTTGGGTGAAGTTTGTGACGGACAGATAGACACACACACAATTGAAAATATATCTTCCTTGGCAAGGGTACATACAGCTGCAAACCATGTTATTCTAGTTCTTAGAGGCAAGGTTAGCGAATAAAAATTGACCATTGCCGTAAATCTATGATAATACGGTCAAAAAACATGTATATTTTTTGGGGTCATAAATAACCCCACAATACTTAGCATTTTTCTTATCATTCAAAAAAATTAATCAAAATGCTTAATTTTTAGCATTCTATCATTTATTTATATTTGCCATTCATAAATGAAGCTGTCTGCACGTGATGAACATAAAAATAATAATTAAAAATAAGTATTTTTGAGCTGCCGGGTGGCTCACACGGTTAAGGCACTGCGCTGCAGTGCAGAGGTGATCACCACGTCGCGGGTTCGAGCCTCGGCGTACCCACCGGCAGGGGTCGGCAGCTTTTTCAGAGTAGCGCACAATTGGCTATCGCGCTACAGGGTTACAAATTGGGAAGGGACTGCCGGATTTGGGTATTCAATAACAGCTTTGTTCGTTGCTCCAGCGCCTCCTGTTGGCCAGACGGGCGCTCGTCAGGAAGACTCCGGCTTGGTTCATGTCCGGGTATCCTCCGCCCTCGCTCTGAACTTGCGAAGATTCAACCAGCGAGTGTATAAGAATCAGTGGCTGACAGGCACGTGCTTCGAAGGAGAGCCGTGAACTGTCTTCACTATCCTGAGTTGGCAGCAAAGTATTTTTGTATAAAACACAGTGAGGTCATTTAAGACCCCACTCTCATTTCAGTTGCTAAAAATACTTGGTTGCTTGAGGGTTAAAGCAGAATTTTGTGTTAACTCATGTTGCCTTTGTCTTGTATTAAAATTTGATGATCTGAAACATTTTAATAAGAAAAAAAAATGCAACAATAGAGAAAATCTGGAAGAGGATTAAATACTATTTCACTGCAGTATAATACCAGTGATGTAGTAAATATAAGGAGAGGATGCACTGCATCGTTTCTCAACGGGTAATTTAGAAATGCTAAAAATGTCAATTCTTCAACATAAAATATGCTTTCAGCCAATCACAGTTTCAGATTTTGCTCAAACAGAGAAATTTAATATTTATGGAAGTTTGTGTTGGTTGGCAGCTCAACAACGATGCAACACAGGCCAGTGTAATTTGGTGTAATTTGGGTTAATTCAACATAGAAATTTACTCATCGAAACACATAATATTTTAATACTGTTGTCTGTTTTAACAATAATGAAATTTAATTGGCAGTCAATATGATCTGCCCTCACTGCCACTGATAAAGGTGAGACTGCAATAGCTTAAAAGCATCATAAAGAACTATGGGTGTGTTCAGTGTATCAGGGTATCATAATACTGGAGGAAAATGGCTTTAGGGTTGTTTCTGATTAGTCAGGAGTTTCATTTGAGCAGTTGTGAGAAATTGGGTCATTCCAGCCCAACTCAACCAATATTGAAAAAGTTTTCATGGGCACCATCTCAGATTTGGCTGAAAATCACACCATGGGCTCTGATTTCTTGGTGCAGCACAGGGTAGCGCAGCCCACGCAGTGGTAATTTCGTGCGGTGCAACACCGTGCGCAGCCACTTTGGCAATTTGGTAGACAGATGTGCACTGAGATGGGTGTGGCAGCGTAGTAGAGGGAGGTGTCACATATTCATCAAGACGCAGTGACAATTTCGTAGAAAAAGTCTCCACTGGAGTTGCGCAAAAAGCTTGCCAGTCCCAACCTGGTTTAATTTCTGTGCAGTGGTAATTTGGCTGACCGGTGCACAGTGCGCACATGTCACCGAAATCTCTCAGGCAGGTTTCCAGAATGTCAGGCACATTTCAATGCAATAAATAATTACAGGAAGCACTATCTAATGTAACTATCTGAATAAGGACATAAATTATAGTATTTACATCGGTTGTCCTGATGTCTGATTAAAGGCGGTTGGCACGCGTAATGTGAACTTGACCTGGCTTGATCAACGCAGCTGAATCTGTGATGCAAACTAACGACTTCACATCTTTCTCAGCCAACCACAAACTGGATTATACAAACCCAAAACCAGTGAAGTCGGCACGTTGTGTAAATCGTAAATGAAAACAGAATACAATGATTTGCAAATCCTTTTCAACCTATATTCAATTGAATACACTGCAAAGACAAGTTACTTAATGTTCGAACAAGTAAACTTTGTAATTTTTTGCAAATATTAGCTCATTTGGAATTTGATGCCGGCAACGTGTTTCAAAAAAGCTGGCACAAGTGGTGAAAAAGACTGAGAGAGTTGAGGAATGCTCATCAAACACTTATTGGGAACATCCCACAGGTGTACGGGCTAATTGGGAACAGGCGGGTGCCATGATTGGGTATAAAAGCAGCTTCCCTGAAATGCTCATTCACAAACAAGGATGGGGCGAGGGTCACCACTTAGTGAACAAATGCGTGAGCTGATTGTCGAACGGTTTCAAAACAACATTCCTCAACGAGCTATTGCAAGAAATTTAGGGATTTCATCATCTACGGCTCGTAATATCGTCAAAGGGTCAGAGAATCTGGAGAAATCACTGCACGTAAGCGACAAGGCCGAAAACCAAAATTGAATGCCCGTGACCTTCGATCCCTCAGGCGGTACTGCATCAAAAACCAACATCAGTGTGTGAAGGACATCACCAAATGGGCTCAGGAACACTTCAGAAAACCACTGTCAGTAACTACAGTTCGTCGCTACATCTGCAAGTGCAAGTTAAAACTCTGCAATGCAAAGCGAAAGCCATTTATCGACAGCACCCAGAAACGGAATGGAATGGGGGTGTATTAGCGCCCAAGGCATGGGCAACTTACACATACGAGAAGGCACGATTTATGCTGAAAGGTACATACAGGTTTTGGAGCAACACATGTTGCCATCCAAGCAACGTCTTTTTCATGGACGCCCCTGCTTATTTCAGCAAGACAATGCCAAGCCACATTCAGCACGTGTTACAACGGCATGGCTACGTAGTAAAAGAGTGCGGGTACTAGACTGCCTGCCTGTCCAGACCTGTCTCCCATTGAAAATGTGTGGCGCATTATGAAGCGTAAAATACGACAACGGAGACCCCGTTCTGTTGAACAACTTGAGCTGTACATCAAGCAAGAATGGGAAAAAGTTCCACCTTTAAAAGCTTCAAAAATTGGTCTCCTCAGTTCCCAAACGTTTACTGAGTGTCGTTAAAAGGAAAGGCGATGTAACACAGTGGTAAAAAGGCCCCTGTGCCAACTTTTTTGCAATGTGTTGCTGCCTTTAAATTCTAAGTTAATGATTATTTGCAAAAAAGAATAAAGTTCCTCAGTTTGAACATTAAACATCTTGTCTTTGCAGTGTATTCAATTGAATATAAGTTGAAAAGGATTTGGAAATCATTGTATTCTGTTTTTATCTACGATTTACATGACGTGCCAACTTCACTGGATTTGGGTTTTGTATATATAATGCTTGCGTTCTATGCTCAGTAAAGCCGCTTGCACACTGAACACGAAACAAATTTTGCGCACGACTGATTACAGACAAAGTCAATGCAAAGACGCTATAGTCGGACAGGGTTTAAATATAGCTCTGTGTCCGAAAGTCATAAATGTTCTCATTTTTCCAAGTATTCCAGGAATTATTAGACATGCAAACTTGGCCAGGTTTGTGTTCGACCTTCACAAAATGCAGATTGATGGCTATCGACTTTTCTTGGTCTTTTTAGCCTATTCGTCTGTTTTCTTCCGTTGAAGATAGACAAGTCTTTCGTCGGTCTTTCGTTTGAAAATTAGTCGGATGGATCGAACAGAGTCACGCTTTATTTCCGCAGTAGAGATTAAATAGTGCGTGAGCAAATCAATTCCATGACCATTGACAGTGTGAATAAATTATCGTACGCACGATCAAGACTGTCCGACGTGAAATGCAAAATACTCCATGTCCAGCAGCCAGCAAAAAGTAAAAGTTTTGATATGAGAACAGATTTATAACGAAATAAAGAATAAAAATATATCACCAACAAACGGAACATCCAAAAAAGATGACCCGCAAATAAATAAATCAGTGTTCATTGGATGTTCTGTTGTATAAATGGTACTTTTTATTCTTTCGTTATCTGTTATCTGTTCTAATCGCCCTTTTTTTTTGGCTGTCAGACTCGGAGGCATTGTACATTTTCTTGCGCCAAAGTCGACTCACTTTATTGAGCAGAGCTTAACATTGAATTTCAAAACATTGATTGAAATTCTTGGTACTCATCTTGAAGAACTGAGCCCTCTTATCAAAACATTCATGTTTAATATCTAAAAGAGTCAGTAGATTTTAAGAAATTAAAAATAATAATCAATTGTTGGACACGGAGATATATTAAAACCCTGTCAGACTTTGGGACAGGAGACACTGCTTTCAAAAATTCGTTTCGCGTCCAGTTTGCAAGCAGCTTAATACTCTACTATTATTGTCACTTAGGTTTTATCGTTTTTAGTGGGGGAAAGGAATGCAGCCTGATTGCTATGATCTCATACTGAGTTAAGATCACATATTGAAAATAAATGTGTAACGAATCTTGCATTGTTGTCCATGCATTTTAATCCCAAAATTTTTAGCAGCAACAGGGTGTAATAATAGGAACACGTAATCCATCATTTCTCTTCCCAATGAGCAACCGTCGTATTTCATTCCAACTTCATAAGTTTGAATGATCTGGCGTAGTTTCGTTTTGAAATTCCATTCAAGTTCGCTAATGGTTATAATTTGCAAATGCCCTAGCTAGCCAGCTAACTCATATTCGTAATGCTTAATATAGACGTAAGCGGTGCAGAAAACATGCCTAAAGCAGCAAAGTAAAATGCAGCATTAACGCATCATGCAGATATAGGACAGAAGCTTTTATATTCCAACACATTAAAGGTGAGGAGTTCTATTAATACATCCATGGTTTCATCAGCGTTGACAAGGCTTTTTGATACACAGTGGCTGCCGTAGTTGCAATACGTGTTTAAAAAAGTGAGGCGCTAAAGTGTATTATTATGTAATACACGATTCCAACGCTGGATGGGAGTTATTCCTACACAATGTCCCTTTAAGTGTATCCATAAATGTTAAAAATAGGGCCATACTGAGTTACACAATAATGAATCCTATATACATCAATACCCATAAGGGCCTAAAAAGTCACTCAATTTTTTTTTATATCAAAAGTATTTCTGAAAGTAAAAGCAAAAAAATAACTTTGTCAATTGTCCTTCAATTTTTACTTTGACACAAAGGCCTTGTATGACAGGGTGTTCCAGTTCATGTAAGATATCACAATTAAATATTATTATCAAGATAATATGATTTTCCTGAATTGTCACTTAGTCATAGAAGTTCAACCTTAAATATGGATTCAGTTATGTCATATGGGGCTACCTCAAATGGGTATGAATGTATGGTAGTTACATATTTTTTCCTTGTATTCCCTCTTGAACTCTCTCTTCATGGACACTTATACGTTCCATTCCCGCAACATGTTTATCAAATGTGGTGCCTCACATTTTTTAGTAGTCCACAAGATATAACCATCTATTCCTTGATGCATTTAATTCCATCAGTACGTTGCCATCACTTGTGCCTTAGTGATTTGTTAGTTAAAAAAAAAGTTAAGTTAAGGAGAGTGTACCTCTTTTTTCCCCCATTTCTTTAGCTAGGAAATTTATAAAAAGATATTGATCTTTTGTATGATGTGTAACTGCCAATCTAGACAGCTATAATACGATAATTACTCATGATACGCAGTAAAATCAGTATGTATTAGGCTTTAGAAGTTATTCTAGGTAACATAAACAGATGATTAACACAGTCACTATAGAAGTACTTAAAAATGTTCAAATCCATATTTTTTTTTTTTGAAAAATCATCTTGCCCCACCCCTGGGGTAAGATGCCCCCCATGGGCATCCAGAAGGGCATCTTACCCCAGGGGTGGGGCAAGATGACCTTTCAAGAAAAAAGGATTTGAACATTTTAAAATATTTCTATAGTGACTGTGTCATAAATCTTTCTAGATGTGGTAGCCAAATTTACATTCTATCCATTCAAGCAAAAAAAAAAAAATTATATATATTTATATTAATTCATGTTGTTTTGAAAATTCGTGCTTGAGGGGGGCTTTTTTAGTGACCTGCTCTCAAGGGAATATTTTTAAAATTCACTGAATATGTTCTGGCTCTCATTTATTTTGGTGTCCTCTGAGTTTCCCCAATAAAGTTCTAAGAATTCTTCAACAGAATGGTAAGATGGGCCCCTTGTTAAATTACTTTGTGTAATGGTACAAACCCTTGGATAATGTGTAGATTTGGATGACAAATGTTGCTCCATTTTCCAATTTATGTAATGCTCCAAAAGTGGGGAGTCGGAATTGCATCTCTGAATTTCTTGAAAAAAAAAAATCCAGCCATAAGTGGGTACTGTTTGTGATTTGTTACTGTCAAAACAAAATACTAATTAATTGGGAATCTTACTGAAAATCAAGAAAAAAAAAGAAAAACTGATTACTGGCACATGCTTTCACTTCCACCAGGGTGTTACCTTGGAACTAATTCAAGTATCTAAATAACATTTCTGTAACCAGCCACACCAAAGCAAAAACAAGAAACGGTGACACAGTCTTATACCTGTAAACTGTATGGGTGTGGTGCAAAAGCATGAATACTCTAAAAATAGCCTACAGATAAAGGTTATACTTCAGCATACTTATGCTGACTTCAAACACAGGGGCTTTCCAAATTGAATGCCATAGCTTTAAATTGATCAAAGTAGAAATGTGACAAAACTTCACAATAACAAACTACCCTACCCACAGCGCTAAAATATTAACGTTCATGTTGCACAATTTTCTGCTACATGTATACTACACACTGTAAACCCTGATAATGTAGTGAACTCAAATGTTTTGTTGAAAACAGTTACCTCAAAAAATTATGTAGGTCAACTTAATTGCAATGTGAGGAAGGAACTAAAGAAAATGAGGTAATTTTTTAATGTTTTTAAGTTCTGTGAACACAAGATCATTAAGTTGGCACACACAATTTTTTTGAGGTAATCGGTTTCCACAAAATATCTGAGTTCACCACACTTGTCAGGGTTTACAGTGTAACATTATGTCCAGGCTGAATTTCTGACTCTTACACATTGGTATGGGGTACAACTCCTTAATCCCCCAATTTCAAATGAAATTATGGTTGTGGTGGAGCATTCATTTCATGGGTGATGTTTGTCTACAGCTAGCAATCCCTGTTTTTGTCCTTCCTTGTTTGAAACACTGAAACAAGCCAGACAACCAAAGAATAGCTGAAAATCTGATTAAGTTTGCCTGCATCCTTTGCATTCATACCTATCTGAAAATAAACAAGATCCTATTAATAATCTGTCTTGATGTTGTCGGGCACACCCTGCAAAATTCAGAAAATGCTTAAAATCTTTCCTTGATGTACTTCCTTATTTACTATTTTTAGAATAGGAGACACACTTAAGGAGATTCACGATTGACAGCTCAATTGCGTTTGTCACTTACCAAGAACTTGAATCCTGTTGTTTCCTCTAATCCATGGAGGGCATCACACACAATTCACTTAAATCTACAGATAATTTTGTCTGGCATGAATGTCTCTGGATTAAATACACAGTACAGCAAAAACACGCTCTTAGAGATGTGTTAAAAATATAGCATTACGTAAAAAAATGTGAATGAAGTGCAAATACTTTCTTAATAGCCCTCAGTTCCATATTTTAAATGTAGTGGAAACATTCCACATTCAATTCCAAATGAAAGTATTAACAGATGTGATCTGTGTAATTAATTCACAGGAAGCAAAGAAAAGGAATATTAATCTGTAAAAAAAAAATAACGGTGTCCTCAAATGCTAAATTTACTCAAGAGCTAACTTCACTTTCAATTACTGAACTAATATTTAGTCTCATAACCATCAGTTTTGATATATTTTTCAAAAAACAATAAAATTTCTCAGTTTCAGTTTCTGATGTCTCTGAACTATTTTCAATTAAATTTGGTGTTTAAATGAATTGCAAACCATTGCATTCTGCTTTCATTTACTGTACATTTTACAGTGTTCCAACTTTTTTGGAAATGGGGTTGTATTACCATCTCCATATTTTGCTGAATGGGTTAAACAGTCATTTTTGAAACGTTATCCAACTCTCAGGCTCACATAATTTCTGCGTTTGTGGTTAGGGAGCTTTGAGACCTTTGTTCGTTGCTCTCGTCCGGGACGATATCGTTTCCCTTTTTATTTCCCTTTTCTTTTGTTTTCCTCGAGCTCGCCTGTTTTCTACCACGGACGGCGTCTGGTCCGTTGGTAGCGCGAGTCTCGTTATTTCTATCAGTTTTTAGTCTCTGTACACGCTGTGAGATTTGCCTTTTATTTTTGGCTGCTGTGCTTGGCGTCCTCTTCCAGCAGCTATCACTCTATCACACTCTAGCCATCATGGGGACGCCAGCGGTGGCTGAAAGTAAGAGGGCTATTGCCAGACAACAAGAAATGTTGACTGGGTTCGCTAAATCACTTTCTGGTTTTGGCAGTCAGCGATCTGAACTTGTCGAGAGACTCCACCTACAAGAGACCGCTCTTCAGAATCAGGAGAGCGTTCTGTTAAGCTTGACTGAGAGTATTAAATCTCTAACGATACAAGCTTCACAAAAAGTTGCCGAAGCACCATCCATACATCCTCCCCGAGAACCTAAGTTACAACTGCCCCAAAGATATAGTGGCGAGGCCGGAAAGTGTAAGTGAAAAGTGAAATATATTGAAAGTCTCAGCCTTTATGATTTGTTAATGAGGATTCTCGGGTAGCATTTATATTATCCTTGTTGGCTGGCACAGCACTCAGGTGTTCAAGTCGGACAGTTTCTTAAATACAACCGTGGAGTCCTCGAGATAGGATGGTAAGGTTTTAACAAACGGTTTGATAAAAGAGTCAATGAATTGGGAAGCCGGTTCCGTAAGCGTTCCATTGCCGCTTGTAATTGGACGACCAGGAGGGTTATTTTCGGGTTCCTTATGTATGTTAGGGAGCAGGTAAAAAGCTGCAGTGACTGGGTGATTAACACATAGGAAGCCGAACTCATTATAAGAAATCCAAGAAGAGTCCTTAGCCCGGGTGAGCAGGTTGATAAATTGAGTATGCATATCCATGAGGGGATTGGTGCAGAGCAGCTCATAATATTTAGTATCGTTAAGTTGACGTAAGGCCTCTACAACATACATGTCATAGATAACACTACAATAGCGCCGCCTTTGTTGGCAGGCCGAATAATAATATCTCTGTTATTTGACAGTTCGTCCAAAGCCACACGCTCACCCCTTGTCAGTTTATATTTATGCCCTGCGGAGGGTGCCATAAAAGATCTCTCAACCTCCCTGTCAACTTCACTTGCAAAAGTTATTAAGGCGGAATTTGCCACAATGGGGGCAAAATAGGATTTAGGCTTAAAAGCAATATTGCCAAATTCATTAGGCGTGGAAGGTTCCTCAGAAACAGGCTGAACCGCAACAATAGGAGCAGGACTAGGAGGGATAGACGATTGATCCTCGTACGTAATAATGTAGTGTTGTGAGTAGGAGCAAACGAAAGACCTTTCGAGAGTACAGATACCTGGTCATTAGTCAGAGTAGTATCCAACAAGTTGATCACCGTGGATACCGCTTGGGAGGCGCGGCAGATCTCCTCAGGCCGTCCCTCCGTTGTTGGGACTGGTGTGCGCTTCTTCCTCCCCCTGCGCGTTTTTGGCTTCTGCGGTCCGTGCGGGAGTAGGGTGGATCGGTTAAAGTACCCTCCAAAAAATGCTGCTCCTGGTCAATGGAGGTGTTGGATGTAGGTTCTGTCCTCCACTTTTTTCTGAGTGCCTGGAGGACCGACTATTTTTGATTGTCCTCTCGTCCCACTTCTTCCAAGAGCACCTGATTTATTATTTTAACCTATAGATTTTTTTTTATCCCATGAGCGCTTTATATCCTTCTCTCTCAACGTAGATCTCATGTCATGCTGTGAACTAAAGAAATTCAAGAACAGATGAAGGCTTTGAGACTCCGGCGAATCACAGTGAAGGTCATTATCCACAAATCGAAAAAACTTGGAACAGAGGCGAACCTTCCCAGAAGTGGCAGGCCTACCATAATTACTCTTAAAGTGTATCATCCAGGAGGTCACAAAAGAACCCAGAACAACACCTAAAGAACTGCAGGCTTCACTTGCCTCATTCAAAGTCAGTATTCATGTTTAAACAATAAGAAAGGGACTGGGCAAAAAATGGCATTCATAGATGGGTTCAAAGGTGAAAACTACTGCTGACCTAAAAGAAATGAAATGAAATCTTTATTTCGAACACGTTAAAAGATAAGATAAAACAGAGATAATCACCAAAACAAATGGCCACCATGCCAATACAAAACAAAAACAAAAAGCAAACTGTTGATAACAGTCTTGCATAAGCAGCAAGATTGTATGCTCGAAAAGGAGTAGGAAGAAGTAAGAACTTATTTAATCCTACCCCTTGTATTACCATATTCTACAGTCAAGTTATTAAATTCTCTATTATTATATTTACAACATTCACCGTCTATTCAAGAACCAATGGTACTTACAATTTGTTGACTATAATATTCAATAAGCTACTTATATACAAATATACACAGAATATTGCACCTGTATATAATACTGAATTTCAAAGAACAAACGGGCTTATCTCACATTTGCCAAAATACATCTTGATGATCCCCAGGACTTTTGAGAAAATATTCTGTGAACTGACGAGACAAAAGTTGAACTTTTTGGAAGGTGTGCATCCCATTACATCAGATGTAAAACTAACATATTGTAGGGGTGTAAGGGACCACAGAACTACATTTCCTATGCAGTCAACTGGAAACAGAAACATCCTATACAACACCACCCGCTTCCTTTACGCTTCCCTCAATAGAATGCAGCTAAAAGCAATAAAACGCGCAACAGAACTTTAGAACTAGGGACCCAGTTTTTCTTCTTGGCACACTTCCAACAGAGGAGATCACGCTCTCTCTTAGTGCATCTTCTCTCAAGGGAAGATACACTTGCTTTTTGGCCACCTCCCCCCCCCCCCCCCTCGGGGTAAGCCAGACTCTTTTCAAGTGAAAATCTGCAGAGTGCTCACATCTCTGCGAGCCTCCATTTAAGTTCAGGACTGCAGATCTCATTAAACTAGCTTATGCCCGGCGCTACTGCTAGTTGGACACGGAACAACTCCAAAAAGAACTTTTCCGAATCGGCAAGGACATTCCGACTTAGCGGAGCAGCGGGCATTCCTCAAGTGGACACAGGACTTCGAATCAGCGCACCCAGCAGGACATCCTCTCCAGAACTGCGATGCTCAATGGACCCAGAGAGGAATCCCGAGCTAGGAACTTCAGTAAGACTAACTGAACATTCCAGGCAGTAATGTAATTTTAGCAATTTTCAACTTGAACTGTACCACATTTAAGTTGTATATTACTGATGTAATTGTATAATCTCATTGTGACCGATTTTATATTTCATGAAGCTGAATAGCCATTGATTGTTTGTTTTTACATGCATAATCTTTTCCCTGGCTAACTTTCTAATGCTGTAATTAACTAACACGCATGCCGTAGTATGGATGATAACGCATTTAGTAATACAAATTGTCCATGAGCTGAAGCAAACTCTTCACGCAATTCGTTGAAACTAGAGTTATCCCGCCGCGCATAGTCCGCCTATAACTACATTTAGAAATTCTCAACCAGCCACGCGCTGAAAGAATTTATCCCAAGACAAAGGAACTTGTGCCCACGAGCATGCACATGCATCTGCCACGCACGCGGACACGCGCCTGCCCACACCCAAAATCGCGCACACGCGTGCGTCCTGCACGCGCGCCAGAACACACATGCACACTTGCACGTACATACGCACACCATTGTTTCTTTCTCCATAATTACTTTATATATTTTCGTATATAGTCTTTCCGTAGATTAGCCCACGTATATTCTGTATTCGTTTGTTTAATAAATCCATTTATTAAACCTGGTGTCTGTTTGGTGCTGTGATACGTGGGAGTCTGAGTCTAAATAGCCTATGTAGAACTGAAATTCCTTCATATTAATTAATTAAATTGTGTTCTTTAATCACTAATATTGGTTATTTTAATTATTAATTAAAATCCATATTTTTGGTTATTTTAGTAATATTATGAGACTGGTTACTAAATATGCAGGTTTCCTGCCGAATCAAATGGTTATCTTGCAGGAAGGATTATTAGAATGAAACGTCTGAATAATCCATCTTTGCTATTTTACGTATGGTAAAGGAAGATTGCCCGACACATTTTGGTGCCAAATGTGAGGGACTTTATTTATTAAAACTTTAATAAAAATATTAATTATCAACTAATTTTATTAGTTATTTATTAAATGTGATAGCCATTTAAATGCCTTTCTAAGCTGTTGCACCTACAATATCATTTCATAAGAAGTACATAATACCAAAAGTCAAATGGTAGAGCGATGGTTCAGGACCTGGACTACTTGTCGTAATTGATAGAATTATGAATTCTGCTCTCTACCAGAAAATCCTGAAGGAGAATGTCCAACCATCAGTTGGTGACCTGATGCTCAAGCACTCTTGGGTTATGCAGCAGGACAATGATCCGAAACACACTAGCAAGTCCACCTCTGAATGGCTTTAAAAAAAACAAGCTGAAGGTTTTGGAGCGGCCTAAGCTAAGACCAGACTTAAATCCGATTGTGATGCTGTGACATGACCTTAAACAGGCTCAAAACCCCTCCAATGTGGCTGAATTAAAACATTCTGCAAAGGAGAGTGGGCCACAATTCTTCCACAGCTATGTGAAAGACTCATTGTCAGTTATCGCAAACACTTGATTGCCACTGTTGTCCCAGAAGGTAGCACAACCAGTTATAAGGCTTTGGGGGAAATTACTTTTACACACCAGGCCAGGTAGATTTGGATAGCCTTTTCCCCTTAATAAATTAATTCATCATTAAAAAACTGCATTTTGTATCTACTTGGGTTGTCTTTGTCTAATATTAAAATGTATTTGCTGATCTGAAACATTTAAGTGTGACAAACATGCAAACAAATAAGAAATCAGGAAGGGGGCAAAAAAGTGCTCTCCATAATTATTGGCACCCCTGGTTAAGATGTGTTCTTTAGCTTCTAATGAATTCAGTTTTTTTCTAAATATTATAGGCTCACAATGAAAAAAGAGGAAAATTCAAACTTTAATTCAAGTGCATTTATTCAGTGGGAAAAAAATCCCACATTAAGAAATAATTCTTTTACGTCAAATCATTTGTGCCTCAATTATTATCACCCCTGATGTTAATACTTTGTACAACCCTCTTTTGCCAACAAAAAAGCACCTAATCTTCTCCTATAATGTTTTGAAAAGATGGGAGAATACAGAAAGAGGGATCTGCGACCATTCCTCTTTGCACAATCTCTCTAAATCATCCAGCGACCTGGGTCCTCTGCACTCTCCTCTTCAGCTCACTCCACAGGTTTTCAATGGGGTTGAGGTCTGGGGACTGAGATGGCCATGGGAGGAACTTTATTCTGTGTCTGGTGAACATTTTCTGTGTAGATTTGGCCACATGTTTAGGTTCATTATCTTGCTGAAAGACCCAGTGATGACCCATCTGCTTTTGGTCAGAGACCACCAGATTTAAAATGTCCTGGTATTTCAAAGCGTTTATGATGCCAGGCACCCTAACAAGCTTCCCAGGGCCTCTGGAAGAGAAACAGTCCCACAGCATCACCAAACCTCCCCCATACTTAACAGTGGGCATGAGGTGTTTTTCTGCACACTCATCTTTAGTGTTCCGCCAGACCAACTTAGAGTGTTTGTTGCCAAAAAGCTCTATCATCTGACCAAAGCACACGGTCCCAGTTGAAGTCCAAGTACCATTTAGCGAACTCCAGACGTTTGCATTTATGATTGTGAGTGAGAAAAGGTTTTTTCCGTGCACGCCTCCCAAACAGCTTGTTGGCATGTAGATAGTGCCTGATGGTTGTTTTGGTGACTTTGTGACCCCAAGATGCTACCATTTGTTGCAATTCTTTAACAGTGAGCTTTGGAGAACTTTTTATTTCTCTTACCATCCTCCTCACTGTGCGTGGTGGCAAAATAACCTTGCGTCCTCATCCAGCCTTGTTTACCACTGTTCCAGTTGTTTTAAGCTTCTTAAGGATTACTCTGACAGTAGATATGAGCAGGTGCAGGCGAGTGGCTATTTTCTTAACAACAATAACTTTATTAGCTTTACGACCCCTTTAGAGGTAAGAGAGCACAGTAAAATACATTGCTATAAAACACATATAAATTTTAAAAGCCACATACTAAGATTAGGACATTGATACAAAATACAAAAAAACCTGCAAAAACAAAAAATGCACTCAGGCTCCCAGTCTTCCATTAATTATTTTCAGATTAACACTTTTACATGCTTCTAACAGGTTGTGACCATTGTTATTTGTTACTTTATCTTGACTGAACCTTTCCATAGTAATTCCAAGTCTTTTCATGTTGTCAGCACTATCATAAATAGATTCAATTTCAAGATCAACACCACAACTAAAAACAGTTTCTTGCTCAATTGTAATGAGATCACTATGTCAGCCTGTCCTGGCATTGAAATCGCCCATCAATAAGATAGGACAATCTAAACTGCCATTAAACCTGTTTAAATCCTGTATCATCAGTTCAAAAATTTCTTCATGGCAATAAACAGAGCCTTCATGGGGAAGATAAACAGCCCCGAGTACCATTTGAAGACCAAAGGCCTCGTCATCAATTTGTATCCAAAGAGTACTTTCAGTAAATGTCTTCTCAAAAATAATAACATGCTTGAAATAACAATCTCGTACCAGAATGCCAAGGTCATGAATTCCGCCATACTTGTGGTGGCAACATTTTTTTCTCATAGGAATATACTTAAAACCAGGGAAAATATCGTCCTCAATTGTGTCAGTTTTTGTTTCACTAATACGTATGAAATCAAAGTCCTGAATATAAGTGTCAATGATACCAAGCTGGATTTTTGTTCGAAGTCCACAGACGTTTGTACTTGAAAAATTTCCTCTACCCTGAGGGCTGTTGGCATACGTATGGTCATATTGAATGGCACGTTTGATATCTTTAAAGGGGTCGAGCCTGTGTTAGGCTTTGAGATATAAATTTAACTCATTAATTTTACTTTCAGACCATCCTAACTTGAATAGATCGTCTGGATTTTCAATAACATACTTTCTTTCTTGCCCATTCTCATTCAACTTACAGTAAATTGTACCTCCGATTGACCATACTTTGCCTTTAAGTCTTTCATCTTTCCTCAGGTCGCGTACTATTTTATTCCTCAAGGGAGTAAGATCGTCCTCTACATAAACAGTTTTCCTATTAGGAAGGTCCTTCAGTTTCCATTTATTCTTCATTAGCTTGGTTTTAACATCTCTCCTCACAAACTTGACTATGATGGGTCTTGGTTTTGATTGATTTTGGCTTGTATTGGGTCTCGTACTTGGCAGTCGGTGGCTGTTACTGATGTCAACTGACTGCAGGTGCACACCCATTTCAGCTGCTAGGGCTATAATTAGTTGATTTGTATCTTCTTTGGGAGACTTTGGTATACCATGTACTCGAATGGAATCTTTTCGGTTTTGCTGATCAAGTTTGTCCAGGTCAAATTTATGTAGCTGTACTTCATTCCTAAGCTTCGCATGTGACTCTTGAGTAGACTTCAGCTCATCATTACAATTTTGCTCGACAGTCATTAATGTGTCTAACAACTGCTTCGTTGAAGCATTGACTGCAGCTGTGATCACAGAGATGAGAAACGGTTGTAAACAGGCCCGGAGTGGCTAATCGGGAGGACCGGGACAATTCCCGGTGGGCCGGCCCGGTCTGATGTTTGGGCCGTGAGGGCTGGTATTCACTTTTTATTTTTTTTGGGCTGGTGTTCAGTCATGGCACTGGGTTGATCATGAATGCTGCAACCGCTGTGCCTGGGTCGTCTCTGCCTCCAGTGGCAGCTCTTTTTTTTTTTTTTTTTGCAGACGCACCCTGACGTAACACGTCCGCGCACTCAGTCAGTGGTGTTTGAAAGATGAAAACTGAAAGAGCAAGGGTGGCGCGGAGAAAGCCAGAATTAAAAAGAGAAAAGCTCTGGAAACAGACGCAGCCAAATGTGCAAATATTGGCAACTTTTTCACTAAAACGAGCTCGCGGTTTGAAAGGACAAATGAGGACGATGAAACGGGTAAGGCACGATGTTGAACTTTGCCTGCAAACCACCGTTCACGTTTATTAATTATCAAGTGAATGAAATATGTGGCGTTGTGGCATATAACATAACGTTATATCATTTAAACTAGAAAAGCACTCGGAGAGCGCAGACCTCCGCCAAGCACAACATTTCCCTCCATATTGCGACTTCCACCATAGATATTAGTCTTACATTTATTTTATTTTATTTTATTTTTTTAGATTCCTTGACCACGAATACAAGGCAATTTGATTCATAATGCTAAATCAATATTAGTTCCACAGCGTCTTGGCTGTTTAAAGATGTCTGTTGCATGTTTCTACCTTCATTTGTTTTTTTTCTTATGATGCAAGTTTCAAAGATCTATTTTGGAACGAAGTTTCCTGCCGAATTCGGGTGTTTGGGAATGGCGCTACTCTTAAAGCTTTTTAATCATGCGGTTCAATAAAGACCTTAATTAGTAAAATCAGGTGCAGCACTATTTAGCTGCTTACTGGACGTGAAACAAATTTTTCGCATGAAAGATTACATTCAAAGTCAATGCAAAGACGCAAATACACGCGAAATGTCTGTACTCGCGTCTTTACATTGACTTTGAACGT
Source organism: Gymnothorax reevesii (assembly GCA_029721435.1). Taxonomy (NCBI): domain Eukaryota; kingdom Metazoa; phylum Chordata; class Actinopteri; order Anguilliformes; family Muraenidae; genus Gymnothorax; species Gymnothorax reevesii. The sequence goes on along the minus strand of CM056574.1, from coordinate 19,934,030 downwards.
AATCTTTTGTGCAAAAAATTCGTTTCACGTCCAGTAACAGGCCTACCAAAGAAAACGTAGCCTCAGCACACAAAAACTTTGAAATGCCTACATTAATCGCGGAAATAGCAATTGAAAAATAATACCCCGCTACCGAAACTGCAAAAACCGTAGCATAAGACTATGAAACTGCAAAATCTTCTATCGCATCCGTCTTTGCCATTTACTGCGCTTGCGCGTACCGGCCCAGGCTGCTTTCAGAGATAGCGGAATCAGGCGTGTCTCCTTCGGTTGGTAAGTAAAACTTCCAAATATGACGTTATTGTTAATGCAGATGTTTAACAATGACTTGTAAGACGTAGCTGTTACATCCACATTCTCCTAAATTCGCTTATTTTAGCATGTCACCCTGCCGAAAATGAACGATGCCCTGTCGATTTCGCTAGTCTTCGAGTTGCCAACTTGACGACTTTCTCAAGACGTATACATACGTCTTGAATGGACAAACAATCCCGATTTGGAAAGTCGCCAGATTAAGCGAGAAAGTCTTTAGCGAAATCGACAGTGCATCGTTCATTTTCGGCAGGGTGACATGCCAAAATAAGCGAATTTACGAGAATGTGGATGTAACAGCTACGTCTTACAATTCATTGTTAAACATCTGCATTAACAATAACGTCATATTTGGAAATTTTACTTACCAACCGAAGGAGACACGTCTGATTCCGCTATCTCTGAAAGCAGCCTGGGCCGGTACGCGCAAGCGCAGTAAATGGCAAAGACGGATGCGAATGAAGATGTTGCAGTTTCATAGGCTTATGCTACGAGTCAACAGTTTATGTTGCGGTTTTTGCAGTTTCGGTAGCGGGGTATTATTTTTCTGTTGCTATTTCCGCGATTAATGTAGGCATTTCAAAGTTTTTGAGTGCTGAGGCTACGTTTTCTTTGGTAGGCCTGAGTAAGCAGCTTAATAGTGCTCTTAACTCTTAATAGAGTTCTGGTGCATAATACTCCCATTTTCAAAGTTGCATAGTACGATGTACACGCACTTCGTGACAGTATACAGTATATTCCTGAGTAGTAAACTTTCACTTCGTTACTTTGACACTGGCAACTTAGTTACTCGTTTCAAATGAAAATATAAATTAATCATTTACGCATTGTCTAGATTTGGCGTGTTCAAGAAGAACAACGCTGTATCTTTGTGCAGATGTGGACGCGAAGCTGCCATTTATGCACGCAGTTACAATATTTTATGCCTAGATGGCACACCAGGATCAGTTATTGAATATTCACCAGTATCAGTTATTGAATATTCACACAACTGCCAGTAAACTGAAATAAGAAGTGACTCTTCATTCCCCCAATATCTGTGCTTTTTTAAGGGTTGGATATCTGTGAACAGCTATTTAAACAGAGTATAGATTCTGGTATTATTGAAAGGGATGTGTTGTAAAGCATAATGTTGGAGATGTGCACTCATGTTGAAATAAATCTACATTGTGAAAGCAACCCTTACTTGCACTGAATTGTAAATATTTTATAAAAATACACTGAATTATAAGGCTTTACAGGACAGTGCGCTATTGTAGACTTAACATGTAAGGTTTTAATGACATGATTTTAGTAATAATAGGTCGTGATCTAAAGTGGGCCGGTCTGAGGCATGAAACTCCAGGGCTGAAAATGAGTCCTATTCCGGCCCTGGTTGTAAAGATGTAATCACTTGTCTAACAATTTCTGCTATCATTGTGCTATCAACTCCAACTGTCTTGGCATTACTGTGACGGGTGTTGTAACAATCTTTTGGTAAGATTGAAACTTTTTGTGATTTCTCAATTTTCGCAGATTCAACTGCTTCGGTTATGACTTTGCTATAAGAGTTCTCCTTTTCTCAGTCAGCACCATTCACGCCCAATAGAGAAAAACTGTTCGTGAGCACAGCCGGAGTAATCTTTGGCAGCAGCATGGTCATTCGTTCACAGTGCACCAAATGCTACACTGGACATAAAAATGTCTCTGCAAAATACTCAATCTCCCACTATATAGTGCAAGTGCAAAGCAGGAAAATCCTCCCGTAAGGCAACGTAGCAGCTGCGAGACCCTGTCGAGGTGGCAGCGACCAGTTGCACGCCACTGTGAGAACAGAAGACACAGGTGGGTGGGTGGTTGCAGGTACCGCTGGTTCACCGATCCCCGCTGGAAAGACACTTTATCAAAAATAAAATAAAAAAAAGTCAACTAGGGCACTGAAAATAAAAAATTTGTAGACTCAAAAAGACGTAGTCAAATGCCACATAAAAAATAGACACATAAAAACTAAAACTGAAAAAACCAACAGATAAAAGACGAAGCAGTCTTTAGCGATCCACAAACGTTAGCCCGCACCAGCCAGCGATAGCACCTGTGGTTGCGTGGTTGTGGTTGCCCGACTTCAACCGGAGGCTGCAATTAGACGCCAAAGGCTTTGCTGACTGTAATGGGCCACCTTGTTGCCATTGCCTGACTTGTGAAAGTCGACACACATCTGCCTTACTTGAATGGTGTGTTCCTTTGTCTTTCCCATGTTGAAGAGTGGATAAGAGAAATGGCCTCTGTGTCACGTCATATTTATACCCCAGGGAAACAGGAAGTCATGAATTACTAATTTAATGTTCCTAGATACTCTGATCAACTTTGTAAACTACTGCAGAAATGACAGAAATACTTCAATTACTTTTATTTCCTAGGAATTGTTGGGGTTGCAAATAATTATGGAACAGGTGATCTTATGAAAAACAATTATTTCTTAGTCAGGGATTTTTTTCCCCTTAAAATTCACTTGAGTTGAAGGTAAAATTTTTCAAAAATTCAGTGTGAGAGTATGCTTCTGCAATAAAAATAGAATTTATTTTAAGGCTTTTAACACATCTTAACCAGGGGTGCCAGTAATTATGGAGGGCGCTGTACTTTTTACAGCACTGTATATGACTTCCAATACATCTCCAATACAAACCTTCATTCTATCTGTAATGATTTTGCTGATGTAAGTCATTGAAATTTCACATTAAAGTTTAGCCATTGAAGGTCACTGAAGGTCAAGTTTAAGGTCACCAAATGAAACTTCATACACGACTTCCTATGTGCCCACAGTACAAACCTAAGCTCTATCTGTAATTGTTTTGGTGATAGAAGTCATTGAAATTTCATGATGTGAAGTTTGCCCTTCGAAGGTCACTGAAGGTCAAATACAAGGCCACCTAATGAAAGTTCATATATGACTTCCTGCAAGTGTTCAAAACACATATGTTCCCAATCTTCAATATTTTCAACCCCAGAAGCCTTTGAAAATTGTAACATTTTGCTTGACCTTAAGTTTGACCCTTCAAGGGCATCTGTGGTCAACTTTAACAAGGCCAAAAAACGAATCATATATGACTTCCTATATATCAATAATTCAAACTTAATCTATATCTGCGACCATTTGGGCTCCACAGGCCATCTTACATATTCTCTATAGCCCTAGTCCTCAAATATTACCTACAAGGTCTGAGGACTGCTGGTTTTCCACGATCACTTTACCTGGGAGTCAGGTGTTAACACAGTCTGGCCAGAGGTACTAACTGTTAATTTATTTGCCTGGGATAACAGAAAATCTGGGCTGGATTTGGATTCGAGGTCCAGATTTGAGGACTCCTGCTCTATAGGATCAGGTTGAAGTACAGCACCCCGACTAGACCCACTTCCATCGATTCAATCATAATGGCGCTCGCACTGTACATTGATGGTACCCAGGAGAGTTGATTGCCAGATTTAGAATAAAAAATTATCGCACAGTTTTTGAGAAAAATCTTTTAACATTTCTCAGTCCTATCTTTAACATTGGGGCCGAAATTTCAAGAACCCATAAAACGGACAAAAATGATTCAATCAAAAATCCGGAAAAAAAAATGCCTGGAGATATGGTCTAGTAGTATGTTACAGCAAATTTACACAAAAAATCATCAGGCCAAAAGAAAAAGATAAAAAATGTTCCGGACAACAGACGCCACACCATGACAATGGCTTATCGGCCCATTGGGCCGGTAAGCTTATAAAAACAGAATTCAATGAATTGCAAATCTCATAAACTGACATTTTATTCACAGTAGAATATTAACAACATGTCAGATGTTGAAAGTGAGACATTTTACCATTTAATGAAAAATATTAGTTCATTTTGAATTTGATGGCAGCAATACATCTCAAAAAAGTTGGGATAAGGCCATGTTTACCATTGTTTAATAGTTCCCCCCTTCTTTTAACAACAGTCTTTAAACATCTGGAAAGTAAGGAGACCAATTGCTGAGGTTTTGGGAGAGGAATTTTTCGCACCGAATGTTTTCTTTTAGTGAATGGTCTTACACTGTAGGTAGGCCATTTCAGCTCTGTAAGCTGATAACAAGCCGGATGGTCCCTTCTTCTTTGGACCGCTTGACACGGTGTCCATGATTTCCAAAAAAAATTCAAATTATGATTCATGTGACCACAGAACAGTTTTCCATTTTGCCTCAGTCCATTTAAAATTAACTTCGGCCCGGAGAAGACAGCGGCATTTCTAGATAGTGTTTGCATATGGCTTTGCATGATACAGCTTTAGCTTGCATTTGTGGATTGCATGCCGTACTGTGTTCACAGACAATGATTTCTGGAAGTGTTCCTGAGCCCATGCAGTGTATTCAAGTGCCGAATCATGCCTGTTTTTAATGCAGTGCCGCCTGAGAACCCGAAGAGCACAAGCATCCAATACTGACCTTTGGCCTAGTCCCTTGCTTACAGAGATTTTTCAAGATTATCTGAATCTTTGGATGATATTATGTACTATGGATTTAAAGCCTTTGTAATTTTTTATTGAGGAACTTTTTTTGAAATTGTTCCACAATTTTTAGACAGTTTTTTGCAGATCGGTGACTCTCTCTCTTCTGAGAGACTCTGCCTCTCTAAAATGCTCTTTTGATACTCAGTCATGTTACTGACCAGTTGCCAATTAACCTAATTAGTTGCAAAATGCTCCGCTAGCTGCTTTCTTTTTATTAGTACCACTTACGTTTCCAGCCTTTTGTTGCCTCTCACCCAACTTTTTTGAAATGTGTTGTTGCCATCAAATTCAAAATGGGCAAATATTTTTCATGAAATGGTAAAATTCTCAATTCCAACATTTGATATGTCGTCAATGTTCTATTGTGAATAAAATGTGGGTTTATTAGATTTGCAAATATTTGCATTCTGTTTTTATTCACAATTTACACAGCATCCAAACTTTTTTGGAATTGGGGTTGTACATTAGGACCCCTTTTAGATGAAATTGCTGGTGTATAATCATCACTGCACATTTCTGTAGATGCATTCCAGGAATCAAAAAAATCCTTTGTACTCTAAATCGGTCTACAACAGGTGCGTAGGTAAAGGAAATCAGAGTCAAAAAGAGAAAATAACACCCGCACACTATCAATACTTGTGAAGATATAGATATACTTCAATGAGCTACAACTTTTCGGTCACAGACCTTCATCAGGTAGATGCTGACAAGGTGCTGCCCTTGTGGACTGGCATATGTTGGCAGAACCTCTAGATAACTTAAACAGAGGATCAGTGAACATAAAGTTTGATCAGAAGAAATGATCAAAATTATCCTGTTGCAGTTTATTTTAATGACTTCAATCATGATATTTCCAGCTTACGTTTCACTGGCATAGAAAAAGTTTTCTTACCAAAGAGAGGTGGTAACCAACGTGAGGCCATGGATACACACATTAAGAGCCCTCACCTCTTTGGGATTAAATGATGAATTGTTATTAAATGTAATGTTATAAGTTTAATGCTGATATTCCTCTTTTTTCACCAGACACAATTTTTTTACTTTTGCCAGAAATAATGACTGTGACAAGATGACTGACAAGATAAGATGAAACATTTGATGCCATGCGGTTTGTGTATTTGTATAATTGACCTTTTGTTTTAAGTGTTTATCATGGTTAGGTTCAGCAGAGGCTAGGTACAAAAATGTATATTTTCTGTCCTACTTGGCTCCTGTTTGCCTTTTGATTTGCCATTTCATGTCCCACAAGTTAGATCCCCCAGGTAGGACAGATGAACGGATCTATCTCATGTGGTGACTTAATTGGAGTCTTTTTTGTATTGTTCAGATTTGTATGTTGTATACTGTTTGATATGTGGATTTGAATTTCTACACTTTTTAATAATTCTGATTTCTATATTTCTATGATAAATGTCTTTTCTTAGATGTTTGGCAGTGACTTAGATCTAACTCATAGGGGGAGCTCAAGGTATAATTTGAACTTTGAAGCACAAGGTTAAATTAATTGTCCATCATTTAGTCATGTATGTTGGTAATTGGCAATTACCTGATTGGCAATTGTGAGCCCTGCCTTTTGTTGTTTTTTAAAAAGCTGTGCATTGCACCTTGTCAACATCTACCTGATGAAGGTCTGTGACCGAAACGTTCTAGCTTATTAAAGGATATTTATATTTTTGCAAGTATTGACAGTGAGCGGGTGTTATTTTCTCTTTAAGTAGATGCATTCTAAAATACCCTTTATATTATGTGCTCATATATTTTTATATTCAGATGAAAAAGAGTTACACTTAAAATCAGCAGCACTTCTAAGTAAGTATCTAAATTTCCCTTGCAATATCAGGTTACCCAGCTTCAGTCAATTCTGTAAATTATTCTTGGCAAATGGGATAGAATATATGAAGTGTAATGGGGGGGGGGGGCATTAGATGGCAGTATTGACATGTTTTTTTGTTAAGCCCAGTCTGGATCTAGGTTTTGGCCTCTGAGAGGGGAAGTCCTACAGAACTGAAAAAAAAAGTCTGGATGGTGGGAGGGGGCTGCAAAAGAGTATATAAAGAGAAAAATTGAGAGAGTGAAGTAGTAGGAGAAAATGCAAGGAGAAGGATACATTTTACCAGGCCTGCCACTCTTTTCAAGACCTGTGAAGTTTTTTTTGTGGATTTTTGCCTGTGTTGGAACATTTCCCTGTCCCAGGACATCACCAAGCAACCCCATCTCAAGGGAATGTAAATTTTTTTTTCTTGTATATGTCAAATCTTGGTCAGTGGTATAAATTACAGGTTAGTTGTCAGTCTTTGCATAATTAAATATGTTTAAGTTTTAAATTTTGTCTGTCATCCCTTGCTGTCTTATATGTCATAACAAATTGGGGCCATAACAGAAGGCTGTCTTCCCCAGATAAGCACTAACTGTAAGAACCTATGATATCAGACAGTTCTGAGAACGGCAGAGTGCAATGTCTTAGGTGCAGGAGCACCAACAAATAGGGTGGTATAAAAGTAGACTGCTGATCATGCCTGACAGAAAGGGAGGGCCAGCCCACCTTCTGATACAAGACACAACGATGGATGCCATATGGGTCATCTGTAATAACCCTGAGAGGAGAGTGTTAGACAGGATCTAGATTTTTAAGGTTGGAGGCTGGACCATGTCGATAAATAATATTACAGTTATCCAGTATAGACAGAAATTTCACTTCCAATGTCTTTTTTCAACAATGCAATGGGAAACAAGACTAACTTCTATACGCTAAATGTCATGGTGGGCTCAGGAACTAAGAACTGAACTGTAATGGAGATCTACCTAAGAGTTTATTCACAGGAAGGAAAGACAAATAGGTATAGGAACACGATGCGGAGCGCAGAAGATAACAGGCTGGAGACAGGGGCTAGGAAAAGAAAGGAATCTAAATTAGAAAAAAGAAGGGAATAGTCACCATCCAGAATTTGGAAAAAGGGAAACTACATCAGAAAGGGTCTGTGTAACATAAAGCCACAGAGTCCAAAGCTCGACAAATACTGAGTGTGGAGTGGTGGCATAAATAGAGCAGTCTGTTTGATTAACCAGCAGCTGTTTTGAACAATCAGGAGAGTATGATGGAAAGCGTGCAATGGAACTAAGTCTGGAGTTCGATGTCCATTTTAGAACATCCTTGTTGTCAGAGTCAGGTATCAGGTGTCAGGAATAAGTTGTCAGACAGCCTACTCAACAGTACATCACTAAAATGCTACAACGCTGCGCCTTTACGTCACAGAGAAGGCAACGAGAGTCATTCAAACGGTAGACGTCAGAAGGGATCCAGTAGAGGTACGTTCTTCTTCTATTGGCGTGTACTTGCCTGGTCCAATGTTCCATTACCGCCGTCGACTGGAATGGAGTGAGGGTCAGTTGTATCGTCAGTACAAGTCAGAGGATCCCCGGCGGAAACATTACTTCAGTTTATAACAGTGGCGGTCCGTCGGAAGAAACACAGGGCCAGCAATAACGTCACCTTCCGCTGACAGTATCTGAAGGGATATATTCACAATAGTATAAAGAAACTGGCGAACGTAGTTGGGCTGAACGGCCTGTTCTCGTCATTCATGTTATGTTATACTTAATGACCTACACCTCACAGTTTACCTCTCCCGATTAGCAACAGTTGCTCAGACTAATTGGTAGAACCAAAGAGTCTAATTATACAGCTTTTTCTTCCGAACATCAATGACTATGTAAAATATCAATATCTCTTCATAATTTCTGCGCTCATGTTGTTGGTGAAATCACAGATTTGAATAAATTAGTTTGCGAGGCTAACTGAGCAATAAGCCATGAGAAGAGTTCTATAGTCTGAATGTAGTGACAGCTAAAGTGCGTTGTTCGGTAGCCCACGATGCACAGCTGAGTGATGGTGAAAATAATTGCTGCAAAGTCAGCGAAAGTGTAGAAAGTGGAGACGTCCCTGTGTAGGGCTGATAAGCTCGGACCAGAGCCTTGCCAAATAGCAATAAAACTTTTATGGCCTTCCCCCTACGATGCTCCCTTCGCCTGGCAGTGGAAGGTGTCGATGGTTTTTCTGTTGCTCTGTATGTGGGAGTAGTTGCAAAGCCCTGGCTGACACAATGGCTGGCTGACACTCCCCCGTGAGAGTCATACTACTGTCCTCAATCTTAGGTCCAGGTATATTAATCTGTTTAAAATAATCTAAACCTCTGGGAAATTCATAATATGCTTACATGTTCAATATCATACTAAGAAATCGCTTCTGTACTTTTAACCCAATTTACTTAGACATTAATTCATCTTAGGACTTTTTCATGACAATTGCATCATATCAGTATATATTCATATCGTGTTTGGTCTAGTTATTCTCAGGGGAATCCAAGGAGTTGAATGAAGTATGTTCCATTCCTATTGAAATTATGGTTCATTTCCATTTGGAAACTCCTGAAAATCAGTCAGAATCCTCTCGGCTAATCGCCTTATTCTCCTTTCTCAGCTAAATCGCTTTATTACATCCTCCAAATGGTGGAAACTCAAAAACCAGATTTCACCCCCCTTCCAGGGTGTTTATGGCCATGCCACCTGGATCAAAGACATGGTTTGGCTTAAAGGAAAGAGAAACTTTCCATTCTGAGAGAATCGTATCTAATCTCTCCCCGCGCACGTGAGTGCGTGTGTAGTACCCAATCTATATAGTTGGAGAGAATCGTATCTGGTCTCTCCCCGCGCCCGCTAGTGCATGTGTAGCTTTTCCTCCAGGCATGACTTTATTCTCTCTTTCTAAATTGTGTGTAACTTGTAAATGCCTTAACGTTGATTTGTTTGATTTAAGCTTTAGCCTACCAGGTGAATAAATTATTGTTATTCCTTTAAGCTTGGGTGGTCTCAATGACTCCTGATCCTTTTGACCTTTCTAGCCACGTTACGACCGGTACTTAGGGGGCGATTCCTTACCATTCCAGACTAGCTAGCTGATGTTCATAGGTAGTGATGGATTTTAAGTTGGATTGCAAATTAGTCTACCTTTAAAGGGTTTATGTAGTACCGGTCCTGGGGATTCGACCTTATGGGCACCTTGGGCTTATAAGCTGGTGCCTGGCCGATCCCCTTAAGGGGCTCTGTGGTGTGCATAAATTTGGGTTCATGATATTTTTATACTCAGAGGCTACTTTGTTTATGCCAAGATGCTACTATCATAGTGATTTCTTCCATCCACTAGAACTATCACCAAACTAAGATCCGGCGACTGCGCTGTTGCCTGGGTGCTTCAGTTGGGTAACTGGTATTCACGAAAGAGTCTGGTGGCGGAGCTGCTCCGAGATTGACGCATGTTGTCCCTAAATTATAAATTCTAATTTGGAGTCAGATATTTAACAAGGGTAACTTAATAACTAAATTTGGTATTCTAAATGTATTATGGAGTCAGATTAATTGTAACCGTTGTGCTTTTGTGCCCCATTCTTTGAACAGAGAAAATAAATCCATTTTATTGTGTTTCACACCAATCAGGAGGTCGCGCAAGTTAACGCCAGTCAAAAGAACACGTGGAGCCTTTGGCCCCTGCAATGTCCGTCTCTGGTATTGTTCTGTGGGTTTTTACAAAAGTTTCAGATTTTTTGCAGATTGTTATCTTTGCAGTCACATCAATTACATCAACATAGCCAAAAGGCAATCGCTTTGTCATGAGCATCTCTTAATCATTATGTGTCATTCATTGGTGATGGTTGTTCAGATTGATAATCAGGCAAACCTAATCGCAAACAGTTTTAGAGCAATTATGCGGCAAAGGGTAATGTTACTGAAGGCCTTCCTGACAAATATATAGATAGGTTGATACCTTCCTGACAAGGCGAAGAGGGGAACAGAGGACGCTGTGGCCTGCCTGCGGCACCTCCTCCTCCAGCACCTGGACTCCCCAGGCTCCTTGGCCAGGATCCTCTGCGTGGACTTCAGCTCTGTCATTAAAGAGGACATGAAACATTAAATGTAGTTATCCTAAGTTAATGAAGGTCTCTCACCCTAAAAAGATTGTTTTAGTTTTACCACTGATGGAGAAAGAAATGTCAAAATCCTGCCGTTTAGGTTCGACTGTCAAAACAAAGGAGGGCGCCACTGCCGGACGTGTCGTCGTCGGAGTGGGTGGCTCAACTCGTCAAGCAAGCAATGGCACTGAGAAATGACATCCGTTCATTCAAAATGACAGAGAAAGAGGAGAAAATTAAAAAGCGACTTTTGGGGCGGCATGTTTTGCATTGCCCCTGGATGTTCAAATGAATTTTACAGAGTTAAAGATCGGGAGAAACCAGTACATTTCCATCATTTACCACTTAAACGACCACTTGTTCTCCGACGTTGGGTAGCTGCACACAAAAGGAAGAACTCGCCAGTTAGCAGCAATGCTAGAGTTTGTAGTGATCACTTTGTAGCTGAAGACTACATGGAGGAAAATTTTTCTTGATGAAGCAGGAATACTGGTGACTCGTAGAAACAACAGGTTGAAACCACATGCTCAGTGGTTTGATCAGTGGTTTGAAACTCCCTCAGTGTTTGGTTTTTCTTCCTATGATGTACGGAAGACAGACCGTCCCAAGCAGTCCACTAATGTTGGATCTGAAGTGGCTGTGCGCCGTATAACGGCGTAACTATTTAACAGAACAGAGAGAGATAATTATATGACCAACAATCCAGTCTAAATGTTCCATAACCCAGTTCAATCTCAATCATGATCATCCCTTCAATTGCTTATAAGACAGTAATTTCACGGACCGGCCTTCAATGTGTGGCAGATAAACACAACGAAATAAAATGATACGAACAGCATCAAAACAAATGTAAAATTTATTAAGAAAGATAACTCACCATTAGGCTGAATTGGTAGGAAACTTTGTTTCTCAGCCACGAGACGATCACACCTGGGGGGTAATGAGGGACACTAGCTGTAGCTGCCTCTCATTCGATCACACGCACAAGCAGTTCTTCGTACACGGGCATTTATTTTGCAGTCTTCATCAAACATGCCATGAGAACATAAATAATAAAAATAAATATTATTAACATAAATGTATTCTCACAGAGAACAATATACACGCAACAAATACAAATAACATAATTTACACCTGCACATTTCTTTACAGACATTACGTTACATTGCTTAGTAACAAGAAAACATGGCTAACAGCTCACAACACAGCTAAATGAAAAGTACCTCACTGGCCGCATCAAAACATGAGGGAGAAAACAATAAAGGACCAATTCTTCTGTATCGTGGGTCCTTAAAAGGTTGATAGCCGCTAATCTTCAACAATAATCTTACTAGAAACAACAGACGAGATCAGCATCTTTTAAACATGCTCCGTGTTCAACATGTAAACGGAGCTCTTAGGTTTACCAACGCAGTCTGTTTCTGTCACCTCGTGGCTAAAAGCGGAACGAAACATTATGCACAGCACACAAATAGGCACCACTATCACACTGATGCACTAAAATAAATTCCTATTTATAAATACAAGCTTGGCTTAAACAGGCGTTCTCCTTCAGTCATGTATAATCAATCATATATAAAACAAATATGAATTTACCCTTTTTAAGGAAACTAATGAAATATTTTATGATGAGCTGTATTTATTATGAACGATTAATTGCCTGTCCTACAAATCATATAACTGTCCTTTCTTATGGCAGCTACACTCCCACCAAATCACTTGTGATTCCTTGAAATATCTGAGATGAGTAGGACTAAGAGAAAAGAGGTAAGTACAACTAAAGTAAGTACATAAGATGACTTCTAACTCAGGATTAGATCATGAATTAGCTGGTGCTAGTGGTAGAAGCTCTAGAGAGGTTAAACTCTGAGGGATTTCATTCTGCTTCAAGTAAGGTCACAGTTTTATGGATAGGCCTTTCCAGGTAGGTTGGCTTGTTGACTCATCTCGCTTATCAGTGTCATCTAATGCTGAGTCGCTGATCAATAACTGTATCTTCCTAACATGACCATCTTTGCTTGGGTACACCTGGGTGACCTTGGCCATCCTCCATTCATTTCTTAGCGTATTCCCGTCCTTTATGATCACTATGTCATTGATTTTTACATTTCTCCGTGTCTTATTCCATTTTTCTCTCTGTTGCATGTTCAACAGGTACTCCTTTTTTCCAGCGGGACCAGAATTCTTCTGTTAAATATTGCACTCTACGCCATCTTTTTCGTAAGTACAGGTCTTCCTTCAAAAACGTTCCAGGAGGAGACAGGACTATTGAAGATTTCTTCGTCAAGATGTGATTGGGCTTTAGAGGCTGTGGCCCTGCCGGATCGTTGAGAAGGTGAGTAGTTAGAGGTCTGCTATTAATGATTGCCATAACCTCGTACAGGTAAGTCCTCAAAGATGAGCTATCCAGTCTTTGAGAAGACTGATCCAGGATAGATGTCAGCACACTCTTAATGGTCCTGATCTGTCTTTCCCAGGTGCCGCCCATGTGGCTTGCAGAAGGAGCGTTCCTCAAACTCACAGCCTAGTCCTGTTAGGCTCTCTTGGTCCATCTCTTTTACAGCTTTAAGGAACTCCCGTCTTGCACCTTCGAAATTTGTGTCTTGGTCTGATGGAAGTTGTCGAACATTTCCTCCTAGAGCGATGAATGCGCGGAGCGCATTGATAAAGGCGTCAGTAGACATGTCATGGAGCAGTTCTATGTGTACGGCGCGAGAACACAGACAGGTGAATAGTAGACCATAGCGCTTCAACTGCTTTCCTCCTTCTTTGATGTAGAAAGGACCAAAACAATCCATCCCACAATAGGTAAAGGGAGGAGTGGTCTCCATGCGTTCACGAGGCAAGTCTGCCATTCGTTGGTCCTCAGTACACCTTCTGAACTTCCTACACTTGACACATTTGTAAATGTAGGATGACACCACTTGACTGCATCCAAGTATCCAGATCCCATTTGATCGTAGCTCGTTCATGGTCATGCCACGTCCTTGATGCTGAACCCTTTGATGGTTGTGCTGGATCAGTAACGTTGATATGTGGTTGCTCTTAGGCAAGACTGCTGGATTCTTGATGTGTGGATGCAATGCAGAACGTTCCAGTCGACCTCTCACCCTTAGGATACCTTGCTGGTTCAGGTAAGGGTTTAGTTTGGACAGTCTGCTAGCCTTGTCCTTGCTTATCTCTTTGTTGGTTTGAAGACCTTGTATTTCTTTGGATAAGGTTTCTCTTTGAACTACGCCTATGATTGTTAGTTCGGCTTCCTTTCTTTCTTCGAGACTCGAGGCGTCGTTGGTTCTTTCTATCTGACCCTTAAGCTCTTTAGCACGTCGTTTGAGTCTTGCGATGGCTTTGACTTACATCATCCAGCAGGAGAACGTCTGGAAGTGATCAAGTAGAGAATCTTCTTTCGTGGAGATCCTGCCCACGAAGGCCTTTCGAACTTCAGGGTCTTCTGCAAACATCGCTCCCACCTTGATGTCTCCACGGAGTAGTTCTTCGCGCCAGAGAAAGTCAGGGCCGGTAAACCAGTTGGACTCGATGAGCTCTTTCGCCTTGAGGCCCCTTGATGTGTGGTCAGCAGGGTTTTCTTCTGATGCCACATATCACCATTGACTGGGCTTTGTACTGTTCTTGATTCGCTGGATGCGGTTAGCCACGAATACATGAAATCTTCTGGCATCGTTGTTAATATATCCAAGCACGACCTTCGAATCCGTCCAGAAGATTTCTTGGGCATTCTCAATTTCCGGCTCTTTTCTCAGCAGATCGCTAGTATGTACAGCAACAACAGCTGCGGACAGTTCAAGTCTTGGCACTGTAGTTACCTTCGTCGGGGCCACTCCCGCCTCGGCCATGACTAAGGAACAGTGTATTTGTCTGGATGTGCCGATTGCTCTCAGGTAAGTACACTTTCCATATCCGGTGACACTTGCATCTGAGAAATGATGAAGTTCATATCTTTGGACCTCTTTGAGACTGTCTGGTAAGTAACATTGCTGAATCTAGACATCATCAAGGTTCTTTAGGTCCAGGAGCCAGGATTCCCACTGTGGCCGTAGATCGTCTGATAGAGGCTCATCCCATCCGATCTTATCACGGCACATCTGTTGTAGTATTTGTTTTCCAACCAGAATGAAAGGGGCTACAAATCCGAGTGGGTCAAAGATGGAAGCTACTGTTGATAACACTCCTCTTCTAGAGAGTGGACGTTGGTTGACCAGCACTCTGAATCGGAACTCATCCGAGGCTACACACCATTCAACACCCAGGACCCTCTCAATATGCGGCTCGCCCTTAGCTAAGTCTTGATTCCGTGTCGCTTCGGAACACTCTTCTTTGGGAATCGATGCAAGTACTTTCTAGCTGTTGGAGATTAATTTGTGGATTCGCAGCTTGCCAGCACTGCAGGGCTGCCTTGCTTCAGTGACTATCTGGATTGCTTCCTCTTCAGTTGACACACTTATTAATTCATCGTTTACGTAGAAATTTCTTTCTATGAATCAATGAATCGAATGGATGCTTCTTTGAAGCGGCCTAATCCTTGAGCGGCGATGTGCTTGAGGCTGTAGTTTGCGCAGCCGGGGGACGAGGCTGCCCAAAACAGGTGCACTCTCATACGGTAGACGGATGGTTTGGGCTGGAGGTCTCCGTCTTCCCACCACAGAAACCTCAAGTAGTCCCTGTCTTCTGGACTGACATGAAATTGATGGAACATGCGTTCTACATCACACGTAATCGCTACTGGACCCCTGCGAAATCGAAAGAGCACGCCTATCAAGGTGTTCGTCAGTTTCGGCCCGGTAAGCAGATAGTCATTCAGTGACACGCCTTGAAATTTGGCTGAGCAGTCGAACACGACCCTTATTTATGAAGGTGATACACCCCATGATGAGGAATGTACCAGGAGGGGTTGTTGTTCAGTTGTTCTTCTGTGACCTTTTCAACATCTCCACGTGCTATCATTTCACTCATGAAGGTGTTATAGTCCTTCTGATTTTGTTTGTCCTTCTCAAATCTCTTTCTGAGACACTTAAGACGGTGATCCGCACATACTCCGTTCTGTGGGAGATGTGGCCTTCCTTCATTGAATGGTAAAGGCATTTCGCAACAGCCATCTGGCTTGAGTTTGATTCCTTCTTCCAGGATGGATAAGAAGCGCAGATCTTCCTGAGATATTTGAGCATCTTCTACTGCTCTTTCATTGAAGTCCGATTCGAGAGCTCTCATGACTTCTGGTGGTGTGATGACTTCCTTGATTTGAGTCCGACATATGTATCGTACTTCAGTTGGTTGATCAGCAGGTGAGTAAAGATGTGGAGTCACTTGTTTCACAACGATTCTGTGGCTGGTTCCAATTGCATCTCCGTAGTCGACGCAGGGATCCGCACAGCCAACTATACTCCAGCCTCAGTCTGTTTGTTCAGCAAAAGGCTCGTTATCTTTTCCTGACACCACTTCTCTGGGTAGCACAGCCTGAGAACAGTTATATCCTATGAGCAGGCCGATTTCACAGTCATGCAAAGGAGTTATCTCTCCAGCAAGGTGTTCTAGGTGAGGCCATAATCTTGCTGTTTCAGGTGTGGGAACATGACTTAGGTTAGCAGGAATAAACTCTCTGGTGTAGGTGACTGGAAGAGATATTTTCTTTGCTTCATTATAGCCTCTAACCTGCAGTCCAGTTAACTTCTGGCTTTGGACGATAGTATTTTTGGATGACATTTGGGAGAGCTTTAATTGCACGGGCTCTTTCCTTGTGTCTAGCTCTTCTGCTCTTTCTTGCAGAATGAAGGTGGTGTCACTTTGGCTGTCCAAAAGAGCATATACGAGAACTTCATGCTCGCGGCTGCTTGTCGAGGACAGCCACACGGGAACAACAGTGGATGTGCAAGTGATTCTTGCGTCTTGTGCCACTCTGAGAGACGTCCCCTCGGCTGGCGTTTCACCTTTCACTTTAGACTTCAACCTTTCTTTAGAGCGTTTCTCATTCTCCTTTTGTTCACCAACCCGTTCTTCTTTATTTTCATCTCGTTTGGGGCAATCTTCATGCAAACAAGTTGGATGCTTTCCTTTGCATGATTCACAGATGCTTCTCTTCTCACAGTTCTTTGAATGATGTCCTGCCTTTAAACATCCAAAACATAACTTGTTGCTTTTGACGAACTTGACTCGTTCTGCAGTTGTCTCGTTCAAGAACTTTCGACATTCGTGGATGCCATGATTTGTTTTTTCACAGAAGACACACCCTTTAGCCTCTGCTCTTTCTTCAGAGCTGCTGGACAGCACTTTAGCACCAACTCTTTGTGTTTTTTGTGTCTTCTTCTTTTCCTTTCCACCATCTTCAGACTTCAGAGCGTGGAGCGATGTTACAGGATTGCAAGCGATATCAGCTTCCTCCGTGACAAACTCCACAAACTGATGGAAGCTGGGGAACGTCTCCTGTTCCTTCTCGATCCTCCTGACCCTTCTGTTCCATCTAGCCGTAAGCCAGTCAGGGAGCTTGGAGAGCATTCTTTGATTTTCCGTGCAGTCGTTTCGGACTTCCAGTCTCTTTATTTGCGACATCACTGCTTGACAACTTATAAGGAAATCTGAGAACTCTCTTAGCTGAATGCTTTCCTTGGGTGCTATCCTTGGCCATGAGGCCAGTTTATCCCTAAAGGCCTTAGCAGTCGTAGAGGAGCTTCCATATCTTTTTTCCAGGATATCGAGCGCTGCATGGTAGGCTGCATCTGTT
This sequence comes from Gymnothorax reevesii, assembly GCA_029721435.1. Lineage (NCBI taxonomy): Eukaryota > Metazoa > Chordata > Actinopteri > Anguilliformes > Muraenidae > Gymnothorax > Gymnothorax reevesii. Next base: position 19,916,518 of record CM056574.1, on the reverse strand, counting down.
CCCATAGTATCCCTCTATGGCCCTCTTTGCCGGTCCGCCAACATACCTTTGCAGGTAATAGATTTTTTTGTTTATATAATAAACAAAATATATTTTAAAGTATATTTTTCCTGCCTATCAAAGTATGGAATGACATTTTCCAGCCCTTGTTTTTTAGTGGGTCTCCACTGAAAACGGCAGGCTCTGGTGCTGGAAGCCGGCTAACACTGGACTCTGCTAATACCTTGGCAAATTCAGTCGCGCTATCCTCCTTAAGAGTGGTCATAGATGCGTCTTTGTGACTGGTTGTAGAATCACAGCAGGGTTTGAGTCCGGTGTAAGCCTTTCTTGTTGGGCTTAAAATCCTTGAATAGATCCAGCATGTCTGAGGTTGAGCCTTGTTCCTTTCTATAGACTTCTAGTTTTGCCTTTGCAGCATTCACCTTCTTTATTGTCTCTAAGCGCTCTATCTTCCTGCGCTTTTCTTCCAACACCCTTTTATTTGCAGCACATTCTGCTTGTTGCTGTGCAACCCTTTGTCTGTGCTCAGCTTCCAATTTTTGCAGCTCTCTTTCCTCACGTTCCACTTGTTCTTGGACGTCCAAAGTGGCTTAATTCGCCGCTAGCTCTGCCTCAGCTTCACTTATCTTTGAGGATTTACCTGAGAACTTGCTTGAGAATTTACTTGAGGATTTGCTTGAATGGAGTGATGTGCCTGTCTCAAACCACTCTATTTCTTGATCGTCATCTTTATCTTGGACACGATCCCATGCGTACTTTATTATCTGCCTTGAGACAGTGTCGCGGGTGTCTGTGCGGCGGCGTGTCTCCCCATCAAGTATCGTACATTTGCGCTGGTCCTCGTACGCCTGCTGCACATCGTTTGACACATCCTCTATCTTGCTGATGAGGGTTTGGAGGGTCTCTTGAGATGAGTTTTCCTCTATCTCCTTCCTTGACTTCTTAGCCAGAATCTTCCACTTAGCATAGATATGTGAGAAGCGACCTTGGAGCCCTTTAATTTTAGCATCTTGCAGCCCTTTTCCCTTCGCCGTGAGCCTTCTTTCTCTTTCACTTCTTCTTATGTTTTCTTGTTGTTTGTCTTCACCTACTTCAGTCTCCCTTTGGATTTGATTTTCCAGCTCATTATCGGGAAGTTTAGACTTCGGCTCTAAGAGTGCAGGATGCTCACTACTTTGTAAGGTCGGGCTGACTTCTTCTGTCTTGGACATATCTATTTTTAGCTAGTCTAATGAAATAACCGTTTTATCCATATCCTTTAAGCCCGTTTATGTATGCAGTTTCAGCTATAGGAACTGACTTGATGTTCAAGCTCAATAATAAATCTGTTATTCTAGTGATATTTCAGCTTGTCTTTTGGTTTAATCTTAAAATTACTTATGGTAGACAATCTTGAATTACTTCTGTCTTGTATAGTTTACTCTATCAACCAACCTGCTTAATATCTTGACTTAATGTGTAATACACCTTTAAATGCAATACTGCACCTTTAACCGTTCGCAAATGGACTTGTTTCCAAATGCAATTGGTAGATCCCTTTAAATGTCATGCAACATGACACCTGCTATGAACGGTCATTCACACATAGAAAGACAATGCTAATTACAAATAAGCACACAGCACCATAACATTGTACAATTTTAGCACTTGTAGGGTCTCTCGTAGGGAAATTGATACTAGTCTGCCTTTAAACATTTACTTGTTAAAATGTTTTACTTGTTGCTGACTAGCCACAAATACTCTAGAAACACCTATAGCTACTTATGGAGGAGGCAGGTGAAGTGCACAGTCTCTTAGCTGAGTGACGTGACTTGCTTGTAGCTCTGCAGCCGACGACCGTCACATAACCTTCTGTTCTTGATTGCGTTGGGCAAGCGTGAGTTCTCACTGTAGCTCCCTCTCATTCGATCACACGCACAAGCAGTTCTTCATACACGGGCATTTATTTTGCAGTCTTCATCAAACATGCCGTGAGAACTTAAATAATAAAAATAAATACTATTAACATAAATGTATTCTCACAGAGAACAATATACACGCAACACATACAAATAATGTAATTTACATCTTCACATTTCTTTACAGACATTACGTTACGTTGCTTAGTAACGAGAAAACATGGCTAACAGCTCGCAACACAGCTAAATGAAAAGTACCTCATTGGCCGCATCAAAACATGAGGGGGAAAACGATAAAGGACCAATTCTTCTGTATCGTGGGTCCTTAAAAGGTTGATAGCTGCTAATCTTCAACAATAGTCTTACTAGAAACAACAGACGAGATCAGCATCTTTTAAACATGCTCCGTGTTCAACAAGTAAACGGAGCTCTTAGGTTTACAAACGCAGTCTGCTTCTGTCACCTCGTGGCTTAAACCGGAACGAAACATTATGCGCAGCACACAAATAGGCACCACTATCACACTGAGGCACTCAAATAAATTCCTATTTATAAATATAAGCTTGGCTTAAACAAACCTTCTCCTTCAATCATGAATTATCAATCATGTATAAAACAAATATGAATTTACCCGTTTTAAAGAAACTAATGAAATATTTTATGATGAGCTTTATTTATTATGAACGATTAATTGCCTGTCCTACAAATCATATTACTGTCCTTTCTTATGGCAGCTACACTAGCTATTAGTGATGCGCGGGTCGAGGTTTTTTAACACCCGCACCAACCCGACCCGACGTGACAGCTAACCCGCCCCGCTAAAACTCGCACTGATTTTCAACCCAAACCCAACCCTGCCCGACACAAAAAGGAGGCAAGAGGAAAAGAATACAGTGGGTCTGTGTGACATGATTTGCAATGGAAAAAAATTATTCCTCTGTTACGCTATGGATTTGAGTGGAGCACAACATACATTTGGCTTTTGGCTGGAATTCTTAATACAAAGTTTAGGCGCTGTCTATTAATTGAACCTTACTGAGCTTTCTGATCTTTGCAACCAAACAAAATGGCATCAGGCAAAATATTGCAAACAGGCTGTTTTATTGGAACAAAATTAACATGACAGTGGCGCACTGGCGCTATCGCCTACTGCCCCATACAGTGTTGCGATATTCTTTGTACGAGGAAAATAAAATTTATATTTATTTCAAGATTGTTTGGGGGGGGGGGGGCTTTTAGGCTATTTTTTCAACACAGCTTATAATGTAGGCCTAGGCATATTTTTCCCAAACTATCCAAAAACAAAATCGCGTCAACAGTGCCAGGGTTTAAGCGATTGCGGCGCGCTTCCTGGACACGGCCAGCCGAACTGAAAGTTCGCTCGCTTGTTGCACTAGTTGCTGGGACGCAGAGAACTGCTTCGGCCACCATGGAGTTTTACATGATTATTCTTTATCTCATGGTATGGTAATTAATGAGAGCAAGACAAGTTTATGACCATAAATGCTCCAGTAATGATAAGTTACCTCTTCGTTTGGGTGAAATGTGTATAGAATGGTGTTATAGATACATATATCTAAGAGTGTGTTTACTGCCGATGGCAGCTCACACTCTGCTGTCAGAGAACACGTAGCTGATAAACGGAAGCGCATCAACAAGTTGATTTAATTTTTGAATAAGAATTGTGATATGCCTTTCGCTGTAAAGTGGCAAAAAAAAAATGTTTTTTTCTATGTGTTGTTTGGACCCACAAGTCAATAAAATTACTACTACTGTGCTGCCGGGTGGCTCACACGGTTAAGGCACTGCGCTGCAGTGCAGAAGTGATCACCACGTCGCGGGTTCGATCCTCGGCGTACCCACCGGCAGGGGTCGGCAGCTTTTTCAGAGTAGCGCACAATTGGCTATCGCGCTACAGGGTTACAAATTGGGAAGGGACTGCCGGATTTGGGCTTTAGATAACAGCTTTGTTCGTTGCTCCAGCGCCTCCTGTTGGCCAGACGGGCGCTCGTCAGGAAGAATCCGGCTTGGTTCATGTCCGGGTATCCTCCGCCCTCGCTCTGAACTTGCGAAGATTCAACCAGCGAGTGTACAAGAATCAGTGGCTGACAGGCACGTGCTTCGGAGGAGAGCCGTGAACTGTCTTCACTATCCTGAGTTGGCAGCAAGGGGTCGCATACGAGCAAGCTTTGTACATAGTTCCCCAATTGGGCATTCCAAATTCGGGTGGGATTGGAGATGCCAAATTTATTTAAAAAAAAAAAAAAAAAAAAAAAAAAAAATTACTACTACTATGTAATATTTCGGTGCTGACTACAGAACGATTTATAAGATGAACTATTATTCAACCTTTAGATCCTTAGTCTAATCGTGGAGGATTAAGCCGCGCACCAGTGAGTGTGTGTACATCGAGAGTAGAAAGAGGGAGAGGTACAAATGGCATTCTATCTTGCTTAAGGTAGCGTTACATCGTTTGACAAGAGCATTATCTAGGCTGTATGGTGGCCGATAGCCTATTATACTTTTTATTCGCAATTTCGTGGGAATTAGATGTCGCCACTGTTTGGCCCAACCCGCCCGCACCCGCTAAATTATATTAAAATATTGACCCGCCCCGCCCGACCACGGGTTCCAGGCCGACCCGCGCATCACTACTAGCTATTTTTCCATCCACTTGTCAATCGAACTATCTGAAGTTCGCCAAACATATTCATGCAAAAAAAGCAGGTGAAAATGTTTTTCCATCTAAGGGCATTAAAGCAAATAAAAAGTTGTGCGCAATGACGTCACATGCTGTTATGCAACTAAAGTGGTGTATCGAATAGATTTCTGACATTTTAAGCTGTTTCCATTCATTTTCGCACTGAATCGCAGAACCTTCAAGCGAACAAAAGTAGTGTGTTAGCCAATTAATTTAGCTGGTTCGCCTAAATGGATCGCGTCTACCAACAAATGATGGTAATTACACAAATTGTACTTGCGTATGTGCGAGCTATTAGCAACATGGCAAACTATTATCAGAAGGTAACGATGGCATCAAAAAACCATCATGGTGCAGTAGCAGACTTATACGGCAAATAATGTTTCCATCAGCATTTATCGCATCAGCCTTTTACCGATAAAGAGAAAATCTGATCAGACCAACTGTATAAACTGTGTTGATATTCTTGAAATCAAGTAGAATTTCACCGTTTCCATGAGGCATTTTAATTTGATGATTTAATTCGCATAAGAACGCGCGGATGGAAACATGACCAATGACACCTGTAGCTCTCTGTAATAGGGCTGTCACCTTAAAAAAAAAAAACTACTTTGAACGAATTTAGAATACGACAACGTGATGTTCGAATATATTCGACCCCCCGCACTGCGACCCAACACACTTAAAAAAAATCCTCTTCATTTATTTTAATCTTTTATTAAACTGCACTCACAACAGTAGTACAACACAACGACACTATCTGCAAAGATGTCTCTGGCATTCACATTCCTGTCCCGTAGTAAGCAACTTTTCCATCAACACTTGCGGAATCGAAGTCCTTGTTCATTAAGTTAATCAGTTTCACGTGCATTACGGTGAATTTCCCTACCAGGGACACGGAAATTGATTTTGACTCGGGAATTCTCAGGCTTGTCATTACTGAGGGATTGACAGCAATGGAATTGCAAAAATACATTTCAAATGGTTTTATTTCATTTAAATGATTATGAAAACTGCATGCATTGTTTCAAATTGCTGAGTAAACAGAAGCACGAGAAGTCATAATCGCTTTCCATGCTACTTGCGGTGACCTTCCACCGTTGCGCAAGTGAATCTGATACTTCAATGGACAAGGATTTATTTCATTAATAAATGTTCTGGAAGGTGTGGGATAGGGTGATGCAGGATAGCTCCCCTAGCACACATTCCAAATCAGCTTCATGACAGCACACGGACTCCACACTTGTCGGCATTGCGGAGCAGTGACTGCATTTACACCATGAGGTGTTGCCGACCCGCTCCTCGCTGCCATCTCAGTCCGGAGCCGCTGCAGCTCCCTCATCCTCCGCGGAAACGGGTCTCTCAATCCTCTTCCTCGTCACTGAATCAAATGCGTTAGCCATTGGGTTAGATGACAGAAAAATAACCCTTTCTACCTCGTCCTCTGACATTTTTCCTCCCTCGACAACTCCGTGAAAACTTGATACTCAAACCAACCGAACCACCAACAAACCACTCCAATGACGTAGGCAGTGACGTAAAATAAAGATGGCGGAGAGTGCTCCCCAAAACGTATCATAAATGCATTAAAAAGAGTTGATTTTCTTAAAAACAGCTGATTTTTAAAAATTCTTTATTTCGGTTGTATATTTTAAATATATACACATATCATATGTTTGTGTCTATTGTGTTGTTTCATTTCCTCTTTAATACCATCCAGAGGCATCTGATGATTCCAAAGCTTCACCACCTGAAGGCCCCCCGCCCCCCGGTTGATCCACCTCCTCCACCACTTCCTGAGTGACAGGCGGCAGGCCGTATGTGTCGGCACAGTCACATCCCCTGCACTCACCACCAACACCGGTCCCCTCAGGGTTGTGTACTAAGCCCGTACCTGTACACCCTCTACACTAACGACTGCACTAGTCCCTCACTCATCACCACCTACCTGAAGTACTCCGATGACACAGCCATCATCGCACTACTCATGGACAGTCACTCAGTACAGGACTATCTCTACACGGTTGCACACTTCACCCAGTGGTGTGACACCAACTGTCTGCACCTAAATGTCTCCAAAACTAAGGAAATGGTCCTCGGCTCACCCTCACCTCAGCAGTCCATCACCATCAGCAACGAGACAGTAGACACAGTAGACTCCTTCAAATACCTCGGTGTCACTCGGTGGACAATAAACTCACCTTCGACAATCACACACTGGACATTCACAAAAGGAGTCAACAACGTCTGTCAGTCATCCGGAAACTCAGAGGCCTCCAAGTCGCCCCCCAACTCCTCCTCCTGTTGTATTAGAGCATCATCCAACCCATCCTCCTGTACTGCTACAGCTGTTTCTTCAACATGCTGTCAGTATCCAACAGGGAAAAATTCGCATGCATCACCAACACAGCTGCCAAAATCAACGGACTCCCTACCCCCACCCTCTCAGACCTGAACAACAAAGCCATCGCACGCCTAGCAATCTCCATAGAACAGGACATTACACACCCACTGAACCAACTTCTCACCCCTCTGCCCTCGAGACATAGGTATAGGACATTGAGGTGTATGAAGGCCCGCTTTGGGAGAAGCCTGGTCCCTGCAGCTATCGCTGCCCTGAGCAATATACCCAGTTGATCATATGTGATGTTACTGTTTCTTTTTTTTTGTGAACAACTTTATTTCTTTTACATGTACTTACACCAATTTTGTTCATTTCTCTTTACACACATAATCTTCCCCCCCCTCCCCAGGCAGCACCCAATATACCCAACATCCCACCCCAGGATCTCCCACGGACCACCTTACCACAAATCATAGAGGAAAGAAAGAAGAAGAAAAAAAAACATAAGTATAGGGAATAAGTAAATACATATAGGGTAAACCTTAAATCAAAGAATGTAAACAAACGTAACCCCTGTTCACAACCAGAGGAGCATATCCTTTATTTGCACTGCTGAATGTGCCCACATCTGTAGAGTGGGGGACTTTGCCTCATTAGTTTGGGCAGTACACATCTCCAGTAACACAATTTCATGCAAATATGTGAACCATTTCTTAATGCTCAGATCATGAGGTGGCAACCATCTTTGGACTAAAAGCTTTTTGGCAGCTGTGAGACCACTTAACACTAGCTTGCGTTGTCTTTCAGTAAGCCTAAACTGTGATTCATCACCAAGAGGTAATAAGTTTGGGCTACCCTGCCTATCAATTCGGACAAGACTTTAGATACCCGCTCCCAAAAGGTCTGGACAGGGGGACACTCCCACATCATGTGTTTATAGCAACCTAACATATTCAGTTGACACATATTACAGTTTGAAGATATCTGTCTCATGCGGAATCTGGTAATAGGCGTATAATGCATTCTGTGACACAATTTGAAATTAATAAGCTGATGATTCAGATTCTTAGAAGAACCAAAAATGTTTTTCCGCACCCTGTCCCAGGATACATCCTTATCCTTGAGTTCAAAGTCTCTTCTCCATGCTGCAAGTATCGATGGATCCTTCTGCTGTCCAGACAACTTGCTGTATATTGCAGATCCCATTCCCCTGGTGGGGAGAGAGCGCAGGCAGCACATTAGAGGGTGTATGGGGGGGGTTTAGCCCCTAACAGCACACCATATGATTTAAGCACAGATCTTACTTGTAAATAAAAATAAAAGGATGAAGCAGGCAGCCCAAAAAGGAGGCGCACGACTTCAAAATTAAGTAGGCCATCATCATTGTACAAGTCACCCATCACGTTAATGCTCCTCGAACTCCATGGCTTGAATTCCAACGGCCTATTAGCAATTAGTATGTTAGTATTACCCCATAAAGGCGTGTCATGATGCCATTTCAGGCCTCCATTCAAACTTTTTTCTACTAATCTAAAGTTCTTAATAGTGTTGGCCACAATAGTTCCGTAATATAACTCACCATATTTCTCTTTTAGACCAAAAAATAAGACATCCTCTCGTTTCCTGGGGTATAACAGTTTTTCCTCGATACATTTCCATGAGGCTAAAGGACACTGATTAAGCCAAACCATAACAGGTCTTAATTGAAAGGAATGGTGGTAGATTCGAAAATTAGGGAGGGAAAGCCCTCCCTGATCTTTAGGTCTCTGTAATGCAGCTAATTTAAGTTTAGGATGGCCATTAGCCCATATATATTTCCAAATTACTTTGTCTATCCAAGCCCAGTACTCTTCTGGCGGAGAGAGCGGAATCATCATACTAAGGAAGTTGATGCGCGGTAAGACGTTCATTTTTACTACCGATATGCGGGTCTGTAAAGAGGCAGGCAGTCTGGACCAGTTTGTAAGATTATGCTCAATTTCTTTAAAAAAATTTTCAAAACAATTCTTGACAATACTCTGAAGAGAAGCATGTAATTGAATTCCTAAATATGTAATTGTTAATAATGTAGGAATTGAGCATGTTAATTGGGCCTTTTTGGCCGCTTCATGAAATAACATCAGAGCTGATTTTGTCCAATTAATCTTAAAACCTGATAGTTGTTTAAACTTCTCAAATGCTGCCAACAGAGAGGAGATGGAATTATCTTTGTCTGTTAAATATATGAGAAGGTCATCTGCAAAAGCTGACAAAATATGAGATGTTTGTTTAATTTGGATGGGTGATGTGACTGAGTTTTGCCTCAAGTGTTGTGCCAGTGGTTCCAAGGATATAATGAACAGACTTGGGGGACAAACCACAACCTTGTCTTGTGCCACGCAAAATTGAAAAAGGGAGAGAATTCAAGCCATTTGTACTAATCATGGCTGAGGGGTTGGCATACAGGATCTGTACTAACCTAATAAATTGGTAACCAAGACTAAATTTTTGTAAAACAGCCCATAAATATTGCCATTCAAGCTTATTGACGGCTTTTTCAGCATTAAGAGACAGAATGGCGCACGGAATGTCTAGTTATTTAGACTCCTCTATCACATGCATCAAACGTCTCATGTTCTCTGCTGCCAAGCGGCCCCTCAAGAAACCAGATTGGTCAATATGGATAAGGTTATCCATATATTTCTCCAGGCGAGAAGCTAATAACTTTGAATATAACTTTAGGTCTGAATTCATTAAAGATACCGGTCTGTAGTTGGCACATTCCAATGGGTCCTTGCCTTTTTTTGGTAGCAAAGAAATTAGGGCTATATTGGTACTTTCACGAAAGGCCCCTTTCTCAATAGCAATCTAAATAGAGTTCAGAAGCACCGGCCCAAGGAGATCCCGGAAGTGTAAGAGTACCTCGGGTGGGATCCCATCAGGACCCGGAGATTTCCCTCTGGACATTCTGCTCAATGCAGTTTTTAGCTCCTCCAGACACCGGACGTCCCAAATCTGCTGCTTCAACATCTTGTAAGGCAGGTAGATATATATTCTGCAAAAGATTATGGCATATCTCGGAATCAAAACTGTCAGATGATGTGTACAAGTTCCTATAATAATCTTGAAAGATGTTTTTTATTTCTTTTGGATCTGCAACTAAGGCCTTACTAGAATGTTTAATTAAGTCAATAGAAGCCCTGGATTCAGACTGTTTGAGATTAAAACCTAAAAGCCTGCTCGGTTTACTGCCATTGCAATCATGGGCGTAAAAATGCGTATGGACGCTATGGACGTGTCCATACCAACATTTTGATGTGTTTAAAATGTCCACCATACCAATTTTGAATGGGGCATTGCACGGCATTCGGGACACAAAAGGTTAATTTTCCCCTCCTTAGTTCCGCCTCTCAAAGACGACGTGTCATTGGTGGGGACAGCCTTGCTATCTGTGATTGGCTCCCCTTCCTGTATCCATCATCATGACTGGGTTGTCATTGGTATGTTGGTAGGCTACGCGGTGAAAATAAAAAGTAACAGCGTAACTGTCGCTGGCTCGGGAAATCATGTCTGACTCGGGCAGAAAAGAAAAAAGGCGGACATTAGACATTATTTCACCCAGTCAATGGTAAGTTACTCACACAAAATAGTCTTGTAAAAACCTGTTCAGACGCATTTTCTCTTCCAAGCGCTCGATTTCATTGTTTTTCCAGTAGCACAGCATAAACCTCAAGATGCAGTAGCCTAATAACTTCCGTGCTTCCCATTCCCATGCTTGTCGTTTTGGAGGGGGGGTGCATTGCAGTCTGACACGGATTCTACTGAAACAGATTAATCATGCTAAAAGTCTCTTAGAGTGGAGTGAAATAAGAACAGAAAATCTTTACATAATTTTTAGAATCCGCTCATCTTTAGCCCTATTCGGACGAATAGAACAGAACGTGAGAGGGGTAGATCTTCACGCACGCACTGTTGTGAGTTGTGACAGTTGTCACGTGACCGCCATCTCCACAATGCATGTTGATGCATCTGAATGCATTTTTACCCCACGTCCCCCCATAAAACTAGTCCCGTCCTAATAGGGCTTTAGATGGAATGGTTAGATGAATAATAATATAGAAGGACAACGTATTATTAATGCAATAAACAGCCAGCCGGCCTAAAATGTATTATTATTATTATTATTATTATTATTATTGTTATTATGCAACAAGAGACAAAAATAGGTAGTGTTTCTTGATCATAAATTTTGTTTTACAGCCACAACACAGCAGCTCTGCAGATCAGTCTCCATCAGGCAGACAGGTATATTTCATGTGGAAATTAAGCAACACACTGTATTGCCGATTGATGAGGCTGTATTTTGAGTAGGTTAGGTCATGACATAGGGAGGCATGGGAGGCAAATTATGTCCCCACCAATGTCAACACCATTATTACGCCCTTGATTGCAATAATAGTTTTGCCTAGTTCTGTGTATAATGAATTCCGCTCGTCTCCTTAATAGGTCATTCAGTTCTCGTTTGGTAACATGTAATTTATCCTTAACTACATTTGAATATTTTTCTTTAGAATTTCTTCCAAATACAAACATTTCTCCTCTAATTGTTTGATCTTAAGGATCCTTATCTTTTCCGTATGAGATGTATATGATATCGCGAAGTCATGGATGAAGGCTTTTGTCACCATCCACACAAATCTAGCATCTGTAACAGAGCCCACATTGTTGCTAAGAAAAGTTGATAGCCTCGTTCTCAACTCAGAATCAAAAAAATTGTCATTAAAAAGCCTAGTATTAAAACGCCATCTCTGAGATTTCTTAACTTTGAAATTCCAATCAACACTGCGCAATAGTGGGTTATGATTCGACAGTGTGGCTGGTAGGAACTTAACCGATTTTTCAGCCTCCTTCAGCCCACAAGACAAAAAAAAATTTATCCTAGAAAAGGATTTATGGGTAACACGTCATAATCACTATACACTATTAAGCATTAGTTAAGCATTGGTTAAGCATAATTTATGCATTAGTTAATCCTTAATTCTTCATGAACTCGTCATGAATTCACCATTAGTAATGCATTACAAAGCATTAGTAAAGGATGAAGGTCAGTTATAAATGCTCAACTAATACAGTACTAAGCATTAGTCAAGCATCAGTAAATCCTTAATTTTTCATTAATTAACCATTATTTCAACATTGGTAATGCATTACAGAGCATTAGTAAAGACAGTTTTAAATGTTCAACTAACAAATTATTAAGCATTAGTTAAACATTAGTAAAGTGCTTAATACAACGATAACTCATCATTTGTAAATAATTAGTTATACATTATAACTGTGTTTACTAATGCTAGGTAAACGTTTTAAACTCAAACCATTTATAAGTACTTAAGCAGCAGTTCAGCATTAGTAAATGCTTAATTAATTGGAATTCGTGATCTTTATAGCATTTATTATGCATTACTGATCACTTAATAAACCAGGTTAAAAATGTTTTGTTGCTCATTGATAATCTTAGTTGTTAATACTTTATAAAGGGTTAGCAACTGTGTTAGTAAATGTTGTACTAACACGTATTCATACTCAATGAATAACTTATTAATGCCTTTTAATGCAGTTACTACTCATTAGTTACCCATTAGTTAAGTATATTCTGTGAGCCCATCTAAAGTGAGGACTATCTATGCTTTATAAAGCATTTATAAAGCATTTATAAATGACACAGAAGCAAAAATATACAAAGTGTCAGTTTTATTGGTCCCAAACAATACCAGCTCTATTAAATACACACTTTCAACAAATAAAATCTGTAAAATTTCAAGTAAGTAACAGTCTGTGATCGTATAAAATAGAAAAATAAAATACAAGCTCCTTTAAATACACACTTTGAAAACCATAACATTTCGAGTAAACTGGTGAACTATCCCTATCTCTAGGGCACACAAACACCAGAGGTAGGTGGCTGCCTGATTCTGGGATTCCGCAAGTGCATTTCAATGGGAAACGAGTGTTAACGGTAAAAGTTGCAGGAGGAGGAATACACTCATTTACCATTGAAATACATTGGCGGAATCCCAGAATCAGGCAGCCACCTACTTCTGGTGTGTGTGTACCCTTAAAGTGCACAAAGTGCTTTACGGTGAAACAAATACACAGTTTTCAAATATTGCTAGATAACACTAGATAACTGTGTGTAAAAAATCAACTGACGGCACCCTAGCTCACAGGCTACATGATGTACAGCTCTAAGGCTATATGGTGGAATAATAAAACATTCTTATCTGACAAATAAAACTGCTCTATTAAATAAACAATTGTAAACAAAGAGCAATCATACTCTAAAGAAAAACAACTTGTGGATCACAGTGCACAAGTACACAAATGGATCACAGTGCTATTCAAGTAGGTAACCGGTCAGGTGAGGACAACTGAGCGCACCAACGTAACATTTTTCAAATATTACAATTTTTTAAAATATTGGACAAAATATCAAATTTTATGTTGGCGTGTCCACTTGACCGGTATTCTCACAGTGCACCCCAGCCGAAGTTTACTTCTTGGTGAGGGGCAGCAGCTTGTTGTTGTTTTTAAGTGTTTTCACATTCTCCTTTATAGCAGAATCCTGTTCAATTGCCAGAGAGCACTCAGAAGCCAACACTGCTAGTTTTACACGACCAGTTTTGTGACCATCTAAGATGTCCTTGTACGCGTTCGGTGCAGCGATAAAAAGCTCAGCAATGGGTGCAGTGGCCACCACTGTGTTACGATCTACACCGACGGTTGAGAACGCAGCACCCATGGTCCCTCCTTTACGGAATGCTTTTAGTATTTTTTGATACCTGAGCACTGTCTGCTTCGGATTCAGGGCTGCAATACAGAGAACATACAATTAGTTTTATCCACATTAAAAGGTGTACACAAACACACAATCTATATTATGCACACAGTGTCCTTTGTGTCCCCACAGCTAACCACTATAACCAAATACGACTATCATCAAGATATTGGCTGACAATAAATAAATACATATTTCCATGAGGTAACCATAGGGGAAAATGTAATTGTGTTTGAACTATTCCTTTAATATCTTTGTTTTACATTGTCAACTTAGAATTTAGCCCCTCCTCCCATCGTGAACGATCTGGCAATGTTTGCATAGTTTTTCAAACAATGTAAATGGGAGGAGATGGTTAGCTTGTAATGAGCAGGGACACTCATAGTTAAGCAATGTCTGCATTTTTTAATTTGTGTGTTTTTATTTATTTATTTATTTTTATCTCTCTGACGTGCCTTTGGGCCCATCTCCTTTTCCTTCGACTTTTTTACTTTCTTTTTCCCTTTCCCCGTCTTCTTCTTGTCTTTCTTCTTCTTCTTTTGGTCCGGAGACGAGTCAGGCGAGACAGAGTCAGACTCCGACTCCGACTCACTCCCACTGTCGGAGGACATTTCCATTGAGTCGTCAGAAGACGTGAAGTGTTTCTGGGAGGAGTTGGGTGCTGTGTTCAGGGTGGAGGTGGATGCTGCACCATCTTTTTTAAGAGCTATTTAAAACAGAAAGAAATCAAACATGCGGCATCATCTCACATGAAAGAGTTTAAAGCTTGTTTTGTGTGCATTCATATAGTTTGACAGTCATTGAGTTTATCTGAGTTGTTGAGGACCAGTGATGCACAACTCAGATCAACCACCTCAATGATTCCCAAACGAGTAATGATACAAAACTGGTTGGCTGTGTTCTTTTAACCAGAAAAGCACGACCCCGAACCCTTCCCCTTAGTAGTTAAATGAACACTTTTGAGGGCTTCAGAACTATGTACAAACAAGACGGGTCAGTTTGCAGTGTACAGAACGGTTGCGGAGACCAAGAACGGTGGCCTGGCAGGTAGCGGACAAATAAAGGATGGATTGAGGGCCCATACTATCAAATAGTGTGCTGGTTTGTTGTTTCTGTCAGCAGCATTAAGAATTCCGAAATTTGTTTCCAGTTGCCTTCCAAATAAACATTATGGGTATGATATGACAGTGTGGACGGTGCTTTAAAAGTTCAGCCACCGGAAATCTTATTGTTGTTAAGGGAACACGTTTGCTGCCATACTGGCAGAGCTGGCTTCTCCCCTCCTCGTAGTAGCCTACCTCCATGGCTGGGAGATGTCCTTTTCGGCACAATGCTATCCACAGCGCTACTTGGCAGGAGTCAAAATTATGAAGGGTCTGCTGACCGCCAAGGGTCAACGTTGTTTCATTTTCTTCTAAGTCTGAAAATTCTACCTTGTAACAACTGATATTATTAGATACGATGAGCCCTCAATCCTTCCCTTATCTGTCCGCCCCCCTTATTTTCCAGCCCACCCCATGCTGCGCTCTGCAAACAGACTCATTTTGTATAAATCAAAACAACAAACAAGTACGCGAAGGATCATCACTTGAGGAAAGTTCCCATTCGAATGCGAGTAGAAGATTCGATGTGCCCGCTCTATTTCAAAACTTTGGGAGTTGAGTGACGGTATCCATTTAGGGAGCAGTCCCTGGAGAAAGGCAACCGCATTGCTGCCCTCTCTATTTGCCGCGATGCCTGTAATTCTAACATTGTTTCTCCTATTGTGGTCCTCCAGCAGTGCAAGCTTAAGTTCAAGCTTTTCGAGGCCTGCAGTGTTGTCGATAACTTGTCGCTTAACAGACCTCTTTTCAGCTTGCACTTTGTCGACCTTGGATACCAACCCGCGACCGGTCTCCATATGGGCATCTAAGTCCTTTTGTATCGTTTGAACTGCGTCACTTAAACTCTCAATTGCCCTGCCAATCTCGCGAGTGACCACCATTTCTATCTGATCTTGTTGTTTGGCTAATGCTAAAGAAATAACTTCTTCCATGCCATCTGCTGTAGCGCCAGAAGCCTCTTGTTGTTTTCGCTTCGCCGCGGGTGTTTTAATCAGCTTACTTTAAACAGTTTTTGATTGCTGGACATCTTTAATAACTCGTATACTCCACCTAAACTCATTGGTCTGGAATGTTACATTATGAATAAAATTGGGGACTCAGCGAGAGAGCTCTAGAGATTGCGAACCACTGCGTTTGCCGGTCATGTGACCTCCCCGATGTTGCTGTGATGTTTCTGTGATGATATTGTCCTTTTACTTGATGTCTGATGTAATTTTCCTCAGGACAATAAAGAATATTATGAAAGCATGTAACATAGTGCTCTGAAAAAGCTTAAGAATTGCTTCATGTAAGGTCTGGCATATGTATACATAACGGGGAGAAACCAACCCCTTTTGTAACGAACGGATCTTATTGCTATTTATTGCAGTTAACTGTGAAACTTACTATTACTTCTGAACACGTGGACTAATAAAAATCAAATGCCATTCTGGGTCATTTTATGCAGTATCACTTATTCACAGTACAAACATTTTGCAGTAATTTTCACTTAAGTCAGTATGGATGGTTGTGACTGAATACCATCTTAAGATCTTGCTTCATGTTACTGGTACTGCATTTGCTTTTCAGAGTGGGGAGAAAACAACCCATTTTGTAATGAACAGATCATACTGCTATTACTATTACTTCTGAACACTTGGACCAATACTAAATGCCATTCTGCAGTGTATCACACATTTGCAGTACAAACATTTTGCAGTTATGTTCATTCAAGACAAGTTTGGCTCATAGCAGCAGACAGCCAGTCTAAAAAAGGCAGTCTGTGAGGTGCCCAACAGTGAGGCAGCTCCCAAACTTTGATTTGATTATTTTCATCTGTGAAAATGCCATTTCACAGAGTAAGTTGGCACATACAAAGTAGGCACTCACTTTTAGTGCATAAGCAGTCACGAGAGGAAACTTCTCTCTGCTCACAAGACCCCAAAAATCACTGTCTCTTGATCTGGATTTCAGTTCTATGTCACTTTGTCGATGAATTATCTCCATGTCCACATCACTTGGCAGCCCAAATACTTGGTAGAATTTGACTGATACATTTTCCACATCAGTGGCCTGAAATGGGTTTGAGACGAATGCTGTTATGTCTTCCATAATGTCCAACTCACCAAATCGCCAACTGAACTCCGCAGCAACTTTGTCCAGGTGGGAGCAGTACTGATCTGGGTGAAAAGCATCCTTGTCCTTGATGGCTTGACACATTTCCCAGGTTGGGAAAATTTGTTAGCTTACTGATTTTTAGATGTGTGGTCCAAACACAGAGCACGCATTCACTGCGCTTATCATATGGGGCAGATGCTTGTTTTTCCCCTGGAGGTCAGTGTTGAGTGCATTCAGTTTTGCAGTTAAACCCCTCAGAGATCCCAGGTCAAGTAGCCACACATCATTGGACAATTCTTCATGCACCTCATTCCTAGTTGCCAAAAAAGTCTTTATATTTGTGCTGTAGCACTTTGCCACGACTCAGGCAACGAACATCAGCATGGAGAATCAAGTCTCCGTAAGCAGCATCGAGCTCATCCATCAATGCCTTAAATAAGAGATGTTGAAGAGCTTTAGCTCGAATTGAGTTCAACAATTTGACCACCAAAGTCATAACATGTGAAAAATCCACCTTCCCAACCAAAGCCTGTTGATGAATTACGTAGTGATAACTCAAAGTCTGGAAAAGCGGGGTCATTGCGCCTCAATGCGATAAAACCCAAGCGCGCAACGCACGTTGCCGGTGCCCCATTAGTAGTTATTGCAACCAGTTTATGACTGGGAACTTTATTGTCATGGACATATTTTTTAAATTTGTTAAAAATGTCCTCACCCCTCGTTCTGTCCTTCAGATGCAAAAGAGTGAGAAAGTTCTCATTCGCTGTAGAATCATGGAAAACCATTCGGACAAACACAATAAGCTGAGCTGTGTCTGTAACATCCAGCAGTTCATCCAATTGAACCGAAAAATATTCACAAAGTGCCAAGTTCCTTAACACCTGTTGATCCACGTCCTGCGACAGTGATTCAAACCATCTCGTCACAGTCTTAGCACCAAGTGGGACATTGCTGATTGCTGCCTTGATGTCATCCTTCTTTTTGAAATCATTGAACACAGTGTTTGTGATAATGAGCGTAGCCTCTTTGATCAACTTGCTATCGGTAAAAGGCTTCTTGTGTTCAGCCAAAAGGTGACTTACTCAAAATGATGCTTCTGTAGCAACCCTCTGACTATTGACAGGTTTAACCAGGAGAGACTGCTGGGCTTTTAACCCCGAATTTAGCTCCACAACTCGTTCAGCACGGATAGCACTCATTGGCGGAAAGATGTCCCTGAATTTCGGGTGGTAGGTGTGGTGGTGTCGCTCCAACTTTCCTCTCTTACTCAGTGCTTGAGTTTGGTGGCATAACATCCACACACACTTGTCTTTCACTAACGTAAAGAGAAATTCTTCTTCCCAATCTGGATGAAAATAGTACATTTTTTCCTTTTTACATGCTCCAGCCATTACATGCTCCAGCAATTTCATTAACCTAGCAAACCCCAACTGCCAAAATTAGTGAGGAGGGATTATTTCATTAAAATTAAAATTGTAGCCTACTTTCCTTCAAAGGTATTAGTCACTCTCACCACTGTACATACTAGGTGGCTTCAGCTGGAGCTGATGAAAGAGGAAGACGCTTTCAAAAAACATTGGTGATCAAGTTTCTTTTTACTGTTATTCTCTGGATCTACTGGGGAAGTCCAAAAGATCTACAGGTAGATCACGATCAACGGGTTGACAACCCTTGCCCAAGGGTAACGTTTGTAAAGAGGCATAACACGAGCTGCTTTCCAGACTCTTGGGATGATGCCTGAATAAAAACTTGGACCGAAAGCATGAGTCTTGGAGGCCATGATCAAGGACCAAGGATTTTGAGAGGAAAAAAACAGGTCTAAGTGACCTTCTCCCGATGCTTTTTCTGAAAGTGATTGCTTTAGGAGCTTCAGCACCTGCGGAAGAAAAAAACTAAAGTAAAACAAACAGAGGGAGGGAGGTAAGCTATTAAGGTTCTGCCTTGTTTGGTGGTGTTTGATCAGGACACTCTGAGCAAACTTGTTCAGAGCAGTGGCCAGCAGCAGAAAAATGCTCATTGAAAGCTGCCATGATTCCGATTGCACTAATAGTACATTGTCTCGGTAAGTAATGTGAGCATGTACTGAAGTTGTATTCTTCTTAGTAGAGTTTGCAGATTCCCAAAATCAACCTGGCTCGGAGCTTGTGTTAGATATCAGATCTAGGTGGTAAATTGACTTTGTTTTTTTATTTATTTTTTATTGAGGACATACATTGATTCCTTAGCCATCCAAAGGCAAGCCAGTGAGAACCGTGCCCAGTATATCTGGCTAGGGCGCAGGCTTCATTCCTTAAGCAAAGTAGGATGGAAAGTTCTGATCTAGCCTTTCGTCTGAACCTTTTAAAAGGTGCATGTATGTTAACAACAGAATTAAACATATTCATAAAATGAATTAAGGCAGCTTCTGTGTTTTGTTACCTCTGCCCAACAAAGTTGGAGGAGTTTATGCAATCATTACCGTTTGTCTGTTGGTTGGTTTGTCAAGTGTTTCTGAGGTTTTTTTTTATCAAGATTACATCAAGTAATGTTAAGTTAGACGGCTCCATCAGATTCACAGGCTTAGGTTCAGAAATCAACTAAGTTGGCAATCTGACCTCTTTGGACAGCCAGTTAAGGTTTGCATCATTTGGCATAACTGTTTCTAAGGATATAAATGGAAATTAATGTGTATAATGCAGGTTCATTTTTGTACGATTTTCTTGTAGGAAATAAATATCTGAACGATTATACATCATATTGCATGTTGTTGGTTATCAGTAAATGGAATATAAATCGAAAAACTAGGTAATTTTAACAGCAGTTTAGACGCTCCCATAATGCAATGCCTACGTCACAAAAGGTAGAGAAGAGACAATCAGAGTACGACAGTCAATGAGCCCGCACTATATAGCAGCTTGCAATGGTGAATTATTGTGTTTATGCGGGGTGTAAGAATTCATCCCAAATAGGGCACAGGGTCCATTCATTCCTTGTCAAAAATAAACACATTTTATGCCAGTGGGTTCAGTTTGTCCATGTCAGACATGCAAATTTTCCGTACGCTAATGTCACACCGCAGTTTCCGTGGGATAACACCGCCCACACAAGCACCTGTCAGAAATAGCGACAAAGGGCACTACTATTACTGACTCACTCTCTCTCTCTCGGTATATCTCCCCCCAGGCAGACCATAGCATTCCCATGTATTAGCTATGAAGTTTAATCAAAACCAGATTAAGCCTGGCATTTGAGATTTCATTTGTTCGGCATGTTAACAATGATTATGTATGCGCATATGAGCGTTCGCACCCGCAGGAAAAAACAAACTGCCGCCACTGCTAGACTTAGATGTTGCAGAGCTAGTACCATACCAGTGGTAGTCAACCCTGGTCCTATAGAGCTGCAGTGTCTGCTGGTTTTTGACTTTACTCAGCACTTAATTCATGAATGAAAGCAGTTGATTACACGCTTAACTCATCTCACCTGGTGTCTTAGGTTTAAATAGGGTGGAGAAAACCAAACCCGGCACACCCTACGCAGTTAGCTATACTCCCGCACTAAGGGGTCTATGCTTTCATGCGCGTAAGTCGAAAAAAGCGCGTAGCCTACGCGTATTCTCCCCTCGACTTCAGTCTGTGCATTACGCGCCCTGAAGGCAGGTACGCACTTGGGGCGGAGCAAGGCCAAAAACGGGGTGTTTCTGGGCGTTTTTCATGCAAATAACACTTACGCGTATTCTCCCCCTGGCTTGCGCACTTTTTCTGTTAAGCGTTTTTTAGGGCTGTAATAGTATTAAGGTCAAGCACCAACATAAGGCGAAATTGGAATATTGTGTTTGATGTCGGTTATAGGCCGAATTTTAACATTAATTTTATTTTATTTAACATGGTAAAGGTTGAGACATTTAATATTCGATTGTTCATCCTTATTTCTAAACTCCATTTCTCATGACCATAATAAATTATCAAACAAAAGATATTACGCAACAGCCTCTTCCCTAATTAGTTCAATTACAAATGCATTACAAACATACCGGTGGTCATCAAGGTCACAACTGCGCTGTCGGTCCTGGCATCTGGGTCATTCCAAAGAGTGGCTGGTGATGTCATGCACATATCTCATGCGTCTGTGTCAAGGTGTCTGACGCAGTTCGTTGGCACTCCAAGTTCTTCACCATGCACTTCCACTGCAGAAAGAGTAGGTGCCACCTCCTCCTCCAGTGCAGTGAAATGCACATGGGGATAATGGTTGCCCACAACCTGCTGCGTGCACACTTCTCCAGTGTGCAGTGAGCCTGGCTTTTACAGCTCCCAGCAGATCTCTCCATTTAGGCTAGGCAGTGTCTATTTTGCCGTCTGACGGTTCCCGTTTTTTTCTGCTATTTTGCCGTCATGTCCGCTTGACATGCGCAGTTGTCACAGATGTGGACTTAAAGTTTGTAGGCATATACACGGCGTCGGCAATTCAGGCTAAAGGGCTATTATGCCGTCTGCCCAGATGGCAATTCACGCTGGAGGGTTATTTTGCCGTCTGATCTGACACATACTTCTCCACAAGGTAATACTTTTACTACAGCTGCGGACGGCACTACAACTGTTCGCCATGTTATTTGACCGTCGGATCGGGTATAAGTTAACCAGAAGCATTTTTAATTTGCAGGGCATGCAAACTAACATGCAGTAGCTGATAGGCGGTCATGACTTAGTTTGAATGTAATCTGTCGCGCGAAAAATTTTTTTTGCATCCGGTGTGAAAGCTGCTTCAAGGCCACTATAACGCCTGTATGCGCGTCTTTTTCATTGACTTTGAATGTAGCTAATCTGTCACGCGAAAAATTTGTTTCGCGTCCGGTGTGAAAGCGGCTTGTGTATTCGCATCTTTGCATCGACTTTGAATGTAGGCTATTCTGTCCTGCGAAAAATTTGCTTTGTGTCTGATGTGAAAGCAGCTTTATGGACAGTACGCGACAGTTAGAGAGAGCTATTACCTATTTAATCTCTGCCTTTTTCGGCTTTATTAACCACAACAATTTCTAAAGGGGGATGAAATTATATGAAGGTAGTGCAGAGAAATTATTTGTAAACCAGAAAGTGTTGTGTTCCAGGGTTCTGGCCTTTGGCCAGAACAGTATTGTTTATGGTTTTAACAGTTTCATGTATCAAGATTCCATAGTTCATAGTTTCATAGTTCATAGTTCATGTCAGTTTTTGCATTTCATGTTTCCATGTCCATGTTTTTACTTTTCCATGTTTTTGTTCTTGCCAGGTCTGCCATGCCACTCCACCGCTTGTCTGCGTTCCGCCCCGTGCCTTCGTTGTTGCACATTTCTGAGCTATGGTTGGCTTTGGTATTTCCCCTTCCTTCTGTGCTGTGCTGGATTCGGGCCTTTCTAAACTTAATTGGCAATTAACTGTTTTTAAGTTACTAACATTTACTAACACTCACTGGGTTGGTGTAATTCTTAGATAGGCACATTACTAATATTACTAATTTAGACAGGGAGTTTATTGTCATGATTCCTGCTTTGCTATTTCAAGATCTTGCTGTGCTTTTCTGTTCTTAACATTCATGCTGCTTTCAATCTGCATACTTAATTGGTACTTAAGCTGAGCACGCTCATTCTCTTAATGAGCAGGTCATGTCATCCAATCTTGTCCATGTCTTGATCTTGCCATGCCTCTTGTTTCTCTCTCTCCAGGTGTTACCCCTCATGTCATGATTTCCAAGCCTTTATCTGGATGCGGTGGAAGTTGGCTGGCAGACAGTGTCTCAAGTTTTGTTTCTCGCGTCTCTTTGCATGTGCAAATTTAGCCAAGTTCTTGTTGTCAAGTCCCCTAGCATTTCTAGTTTCAAGTCTCGTCCTAGCCTCTCGTTTTGTGTATATATATATTGTCTTGTTATTTATTTTTCTTGATCTTCTTGCCTGGAGTTTCCAGTGCCTTTTGTTTTTTGTCATTTGCATTCTTTGTTTTATAGCTCTGTGTAGCTTACCTTAGTTTGTTTTTGCAACCCTTTGGGCCAAGTTTTTTGTTGGCCCTCGTGCCTGTTTTGTTTTGTTTAAAATAAATCCTCATTCCCTTTTCCCGCATCTGGTGTCAACTGATTTCATATCAGAAAGTCCACATCTGTGAAATTTGGTTATCGGCTTTGGCTCGACGTCATCATCATTGTCTTCATGTTCTATTAACAAATGCGACTGCCCTATATGTTCGTGATAATCTAAAAAGTTGTGATATTCTCACGAGGGATCTGTTTTTGTAGCCTATTTTTTTTTTTTACCTTTGATAATGCTATGTATTTTAATGTGTGAATAAAGATATTATGAAATAGGCTACTCTAGATTGAGCCCTACCCTTGCCAATACCAAAGCACTACCCATTTCTTAATCAATTTTAGCCAATAAAGAATAGCCGACATGGGAAGAATCATTATCAGTATATTGGATAATTGATTATAATAAAGTATTAGGCACAAGTTCAAGTGAATGTGTCGCTCAAATCAAATGGGACATAATAGCTATGGATATGGAATTGTGTGATTGCTGAGGCAGTTTCGAGGGTGGGAGGATGACAGCGTGCGGAGTAAAAACCCTTTGTTAAAGCGTTTCCATGTCCTTTAGTTGCAAACTATAGATCGGAGTAGTTTGAGATTTCAAGTGAACAATTTCTAAATGAGATCATATAAACTGTCTTTGATTGTTAGGAATGTTCTCTTTATTTGTCTCCTTCCCTGTTTTCCACGGAACAAACAGGCTGGTGTTGGAGGGGCACATATTCAATGCTCTGATTGCGCTGGTTGAGAAGCGCTAAATTCTTTTTGTTATTTATTTATCGTGGCAATTTGTTTGTTTGCATAGCTTTAATGCTATGGTGGCTAGAGTAAGAAATAAAGAGATGTCTGCATTACCTCTTGGAATTGGCACAGACATACATAGGCCTACTATTACAGCCGCATATTGCGGGCCTGCTGATAAAACCTTGTATCTTCAAAATGATAAACTTCACAGGAAAATAAATAAATATAAAAATATATATAAATTGATAAATATAATTTAAAATTAAAATAAAATAAAACATGTTCAATTCTGCGTGAAATTAAAGCAGACGTACGAGTTTTTGTTTCTTATCAGTTAGGAGATACAAGGTTTTATCAGCAGGCCCACGATTTTCAAGTTTAAAGTATCGTTTGCGTTTTCCATGGACCACAACTGCATTTTCATGGTTAATCAGAAAATCCTTGTTCCATGTTTTCCTGACAGCCATAACCAATGAGATTCGTACAGAGACTGCCTCTCTTTTGGATTAGTCACACCTCTTTCATAAGGCTGCTTCCATTCTGAAGTTAAGCGCTGCGGGCGTGATCGAAGCGACTAGGGGAGAATACGTGTAACTCAAAAGCGCTTAACTCGAATCTATTAAAATTTAATTAAAATTTTTTTTTTTTAAATTAAGAAAGGACTTGCGCGCTTATGGGAGAATAGACCCCTAAGGGAAAATAAGCCAATCAATTAATTACCAGGAACTACCCACAAGACTCATAGAGCCAATTAAGCAGACATGCAGGTTGTGACCGCGGTCTACGAGGAAACCAAGATTTGTCAATGTGGTCTGACATTTAGCATAGTTGTAATACAGACAAAGTAGAAGTGCAAAGTAATGATAAAAGTTTATAGGGCAGGGGTAGCAAGCCCTGGTCCTGAAGAGCCACAGGGTGTTTGGTTTTCTCCACCTATTTAAACCTAAGACACTAGGAGAGAGGAGTTAAGTGTCTAATCAGCTGCTTTCATTCATCTTTTCAGTGCTGAGTAACATCAAAAACCAGCAGACACTGCGGCTCTCCAGGTCCAGGGTTGACTACCACTGTTCCATACTATCGAAGCATGGGACAGTCTAGCGGATATGTTTACAATGTCAGGGTGAAGGGAGAATCCCGATAAAATAAACATCAGTTTGACAAGCGGCACCCAAGCTAGCTAGCATGATGCCTTCATTATCATTTGGCTAGTACATGTTTATTCAACGTCTTCATCTGAACATATCACATTATTACAGCAGCTAGATGTACAGAAAATGTTGGCTTCTTTACTCAGTGTTATTCATAGACTGTAAAATATTTGTTGTTGTTGTTGTAATGGTTTTCACTGCTGTTCATTGACTAGCTCTAGCGCTAGTTGCTATATAGCTACTGAACAGGACATCTTGCCAACCCTCAGCTCCTTCGCATCCCACCAAGCATTAATCAGTCTCTGAGGGCAAGTATTTGTTGTATTTTCCTCCCCTCTCTCATGCCTGACTGGCTCAAAATTATGTGGTTGCAACCCATCATACATTTCTTGCCACCTCCTCATGCTCCCATCACTCACCATAGTAAGCTGAGGCGACTTTCCTCCAGGACTCCCTCACGTGACATAGTTACCAGGTTATGTTTAAAAAAAAAAAAAAACGGCTACTAGGGAACCAGACAAAAAGTGTCATTTGTCAGCATTTGTAAATAGTTTTAGAAATACTGAAATACTGTATGTACATTTTGAACGCTTTATGTACACATTAGGCAAGAGTAGTGTTTAACCTGCAATATACACTTTAAATATGTGTTGTGATTCTGCCATTGCTCATGTTCTGTTCTGCCTGGACCATCTTCATGCCTTGTTAATTCTGACTGCCTTTTGTATTTTCTGATTTTTGCAATGTCTGACTATTCTTTGTAATGTGTATTGGGATTTGGTTACTTTCATTAGTTTATGTATTGTCTTAGTTTTTACTTTTCCATGTTTTACATTTTGCCATAGTCACATTCCGGTTCATGTTTTCCATCATACATTGCACTTTGTCTCCCCCGTCTGGTCTCTTGTCTTGTCTTGTCATTGCACCCAGCCCCAGTCCTGCACTTTAGTCTTTGGGTGATTTATTGGGTTCTGGATTTCAACCTCCCTTCCGATCTCGTTTACTTACTTCGCCTTACTTTTCTATCTTACTAACCATACTAACAGTTTGTTATTTTCGCTAGAAGTTACTAACATTGAATATAATACTAACTTGCTAACAAGTACCAAGGGATTGTATAGTTTCACTTATTAATTGATTAACAAGCTCTCAGCACTCGCCCTGTTCTAGTCTCCGCCTCTTGTCTCTCCCTGATTACCTTTGCTGCATTTTCTGTGGAAGCTCCACTTCTTATCACGCTGTCCTTCTTTAAGTATCTATGCACGTTAGAACTCCTTAAATGGAGCTGTATGTCTTTGTATAGGTTTGTCCCATGATCCCTGTCTGCCAAATTGCATGTGATTAGGTTCTCCCTCATGTGCTGCTCCCTTGTAATCAGTCTGACTGTTTGCATCTGTGTCCCTTACCATGTGATCTCCCTGCAAATGTTTATTAGGTGTCTTTTCACAGCCACTCTCCATCAGATTGTTTTCCTCAGTCTTCTTGTGCCACGTTTCATTTTGCCTTGATTACTCAGCGTTTATCTTTCTGACTGGACCGCCCGACTTTCCGATTTTTGCCTTTGTGATTTTGGATTATTGTTGCATCTGTGCCCAACCACGAGATCTTTGTTTGCTGCCCTGGTTACGATTCTGATTGCACCCATTGGATTCTGGTTTTGCTACTTTGACATTCCTGTACCTGTGAACCAGACCCACTTCTGTCCGACTACGATTATTGTGATTGCTGCCCTGGTTTTCGATTCTATTTTTGCCCTACTGGATTTTGATTTTTGGAGAGTGGACTTTGTACTTTTGCCTTCTGCCCTGCGGGGGTCCTCCCCCTTTATTAATAAAGCAAGTTTTACTGCATTGCCTGGTTCTCGCGACTGGTTCCTGATTGCACCATTACAATATGGGCTAAATCTTCCATTGAAACAGAGGTGAGGTGGTAAATTCCAAAAACAAATAGGGAGGGGGAGGGCATGGCTGAATTAAATTTTTTTGCTAATTAGTTTACAATGTTTTGAAATGGAAACACAAAGTGATTTGAATGTCACGCTGTCGTTTTTTGACATAGATTGCAACAGTCTTTGAGAGTCTATCAGAGAAAATATTACGAGGTAACAGACTCCCAGATCATGCCAGGATTCTACTTGAAATTAACCTAGTCTGAGTAAGATTGCTGAAGTGGGGATCTGTTGGTCTGGCTATATATCTGCTAGAGGATGAGCTCTGGCTTTTCCATGAAATAGGGATACTGAATGTAGGAATTTTCAAAGTGGTTTCTGAGGTGGACTGTCATGGCAGGGGACTGGAGATGCCTGGCCACCTGGGAGTTTATGAGTATGTGGCTGGATGAGGAGCTGAAAATAAAGGGGAAGGGCAAGCTTGTGACCGGTGACCAGAAATGACTGTCTCAGTATTTCATTATATGATCACAGCAGAAATATTAAAGATTACAGGCACGGAGAATATTTTTTGAAGATGACAGTTCACTAATAGTGGTGACTGTTTCAGGAGGTTCAAAATTTGATTGGCCTGGTGCGTTCAAAGATATGAAATTTGTTTTAATACAGTCAGTGCTGGAACTAAATTGAACTGCAATCGACCCTAGGGGACATCAACTAGCAATGGAATCGTCCGGACATGGTTGACTGAATGGTCATGCGATATGCAGCAGGCTGTTGATAACTGCGTAAATAAAAATATTTGAAGTTCCATCATATCAACAGCTTTGATCTTTGTAAATATTTCCAAATCCCTCATTTGATGCCTGCAGCTTATTTCAAAAAAAATTGGACAGGTGAATGGGAAGACTGGAAAAATTACAGAATTTTCAATAAATTAACAAAAGGTAATTTGATTATGATAGGGTATAAATTCAGCTTTCAAAAAGCATAGCTCTTTTACTGGCAAAATTGGAGTTTCAACATTTTGCCAAAAGGTGAGTAAATTAATAGTAATACAGATTAACAACATTCCTTTATAACATAACATAACATGCATGGCAAGAACAGGCCTTTCAGCCCAACTAAGCTCGCCAGTTTCTTTATACTATTGTGAATATATCCCCTCAGATACTGAATGACTCAGTGGTATCTAGCTTTAAGTCAAGCCTGCTCTTGAATACCCCCAAGGTCTCTGCCTCAACAATATGGTCAGGCAAGCTATTCCACATCGAAATTACTCTTTGGGTGAAGAAATTTTTCCGAATATCAGTGCTAAATTTACCTTTGGTCAACTTCCATTTGTGACCCCGAGTTCTACTCAAAACACTGGGTCGAAGGAATCCTACATAATTCACTTTGTTAATCCCTTTAACATATTTAAAGACCTCAATCAAATCACCCCTGAGTCTCCTTTTCCTGAGACTAAAGAGATTAAGGATCTTCAGCCTCTTCTCGTAGCTTTCATCTTTTATACCTGGAATAGACCCTCTATATCTTTCTTAAAGTATGGTCCCCAAAACTACACAATACTCCAGATGTGGTCTGACGAACCTGTTGTACAAAAGATGCATCACCTCCTTAGATTTGTACTCAATAATTTTGGCAATGTATCCCAGCATCCGATTAGTTTTTTTAACTGCTACGGCACAATGGCTTGAACCTGTGAGGGTTTGGACAACAATCACTCCCAGATCTTTCTCTTGTGCAGCACATTCCAGTTTTAAACCTCCCATGAAGTAATCCCATCTAATGTTTTTATTACCTACATGTACAACTTTACATTTTGCTAGATTAAATTTAATTTGCCACATTTCTGCCCAATTCTGGATTCTATCCAAATCATTCTGAATCACTTTAGTGGACCCGAAACTATTTGCCAAACCCCTCAATATAGTATCATCTGCAAATTTAACCAATCTGCTCTCAATATTCCTATCAAGGTCATGAATGTAGATGAGGAACAGCAGGCGTCCCATCAACGATCCCTGGGGGATGCCACTCCCCACCATACCTAGCTCAGATGAGATACCACTGACCACCACTCTTTGTGTTCTGTCCTGTAACCAGTTTTGAATCCACTTCAGAATACCTCCTGTAACTCCAATAGAGCTCATTTTAAAAATTAGTCTCTTTTGCGGTACTGTATAGAATGCTTTCTGAAAATCCAAGTATATGATGTCATAAGCCCTGCTCTGGTCCTGGTGGCCTCTTAAAACTCCAGAAGGTTTGTGAGGCAAGACCTCCCCTTCCGAAAACCATGTTGGCTATTCCTCAAGATACTGTTACGCTCCAGAAATAAGTCCAGCTCATCTTTTATGATAGATTCCAATATTTTGCACGCAATGCAAGTTAAACTGACTGGCCTGTAGTTTCCTGGCTCGGTACGGTCCCCTTTCTTATGTTTTGGTATTATATTGCCCTGTTTCCAATCATTTGGTATTTCTCCAGTTTCTAAAGACTGTCTGAGGATGGTGGATAGCAGCTTAAAGATGATCTCACCAACTACTTTGAGCACTCTAGGATACTAATACTGACAATTGAAAAACTGCTGGGGCCTAAAACTATACATTTCTGGGATCATAAACTTCTTGACCAGAAGTACAATTCATCTTGAACATTACATTCTAGATAACCCGCTTGCTATGAGCCAAATTAGACAGCTATCCAGGTGTCTCCCCAAAGTCTGAGATTCATCAAAATGGTTCACTGTCAAATCATACATTAATCATATATTTAACACAAATTAACTTTTGGGGCATAAAATTCAGCATGAACTAATGATTTTCTGGTTGAGTTTAGCATGAATTTATCATTATCAGTGCAGTTGAACATCAGTGGTCACCAGTAACCTCTCCAAACACAAAACATGCCTATTCTCCATAATAAAGTTTACAATTTTGTCTATTTTTCTTCAAAGTCCCCCAAGCATTAAATAAAGTGCTGATCAAACAGCCATAACATTCACCTTGCAATGAAAAGCTAACCGCTCTCACGTCCGAGCTCATAACCTTACACCTTATAAGGGTAAAAACTCACTAACTCAGTAATATCTGAATTCTGAAATATACCTTATTTTAACAGAACAGAAATTTCACTTTCAGGAAAAATGAAACAACATATGCCACCATATTCAACAGAATGGTGTAGTGGGTACCGAGGGATCTACCGACGTGCGTGGGATGCATGCATTTGGAGAAACGAAAATCTCGACATTCGATGTCTTTAAACACGGTATAAATTCTACAGCAAAAAAGCTACAGTATATTGAACAAAATGCAAACAGAGTAGAAGTATAACCTTTTTCTTTATTGATGCCCTACTCCAGAGAAAGATATATCGGGTAGAAGGAACCCTCCAGTACTGTTTAATCATCCATCATTCTCTAAATTTAGCCGAGTTTACACGTGTAAACGTGTGTGTGTGTGTGTGTATATATATATATATATATAGGGAACACTTTAACAACACAATATAACTCCAAGTGTTCCCTTAATTTTTTTGAGCAGTATAAAACCCCAATTCCTAAATAGTTGGGACAAAGTGTAAATTGTGAATCAAATCAAAAAGCAATGACTTCCAGATCACATGAGCCAATATGTTATTTACAATAGAACAAAGATAACATTTTAAATGTTGAAACTGACATTTCGCATTTTTATCCACAAAATGACATTTTTTCTGGCGGCAACAGGTCTCAATTAAGTTGGGAAACAGACAAAAAAGGGCTGAAAAAGCAATTAATCTATAAGAGAATCAGCTGAAAGAACATTTAGCAAGTAAATAAGTTAACTGGCATCAGGTCTGTAACATGATTGGCTATAAAAGGGAGGTCTTAGAGAGGCTGAGTCTCTCAGAAGTTAAGCTGCCCTGCGGCTCTCCAACCTGAGAGGGCTTGCATAAATATAAAAGTGGAATACTTTAAAAACAATATTCCTCAACATCAAATTGCAAAGGCTTTGAAGGTCTCAACATCGACAGTGCATAACATCATCACAAGATTCAGAGAAACTGGAAAAATCTCTGTGCATAATGAACAAGCCTGAAGATCTTTACTGGATGCCTGTGATCTTCGGGCCCTCAGACACCACTGCATCACTCACCAGCATGATTCTGTCGTTGACATTACTAAATGGGCCCAGGAACACTTCAAGAAACCACTGTCCGTAAACACAGTCAGCCATGCCATCTACAGATGCCACCTAAAACTCTATCATACAAAAAAGGAAGCCATTGTTGAGCATGATTCAGAAGCGCCACCGTGTTCTGTGGGCCAAGGCTTATTTGAAATAAACTGTCGCAAAGTTTCCTGTGGTCAAACGAGTCCAAATTTGACATTCTTGTTAGAAATCATGGACGTTGTGTCCTCTGGGCTAAAGAGGAGAACGACCACCCCTCCTGTTATCAGTGTTCAGTTCAAAAGCCCGCATCTCTGATGGTATGGGTATGCATTAGTGCATATGGTGTTGGACAGTTACGTTTTAAAAAGCACCATGAAGGTATATAAAGGTTTTAAAGCAACATATGCTGCCCTCCAGACAACATCTTTTTCAGGGAAGACTGAATTTCAGCAGGACAATGCAAAACCACTGCAGCTATTACAACAGCATGGTTTTGTAGTAGAAGAGTCTGTGTGCTGAACTGGCCAGCCTGCAGTCCTGATCTTTCACCAATTGAGAACATTTGGCGCATAATTAAACGAAAAGTCTGTCAAAGGAAACCCAAAACTCTCCAGCAGCTGGAAGCCTGTAATAAACGAGAGTGGGATGAAATTCCAATGGCTAAACTAAAGAAACGTGTGTCCTCAATGCCCACAGACCTCCACTCTGTGTTAAAAAGAAAAGGGGATGCTACACCGTCATATACAGACCCCTGTCCCAACTTATTTGAGACCTGTAGCAGGCATCAAATTTAAAATGAGCTCATTTTGTGGATAAGAGTATAAAATTTCTCAGTTTCAACATTTACTATGTTATCTCTGTTCTATTGTGAATAAAATACTGACTGGTGAGATTTGAAAGTCATTGCAATATTTATTTTATTCATAACTTTCACTTTGTCCTAATTATTTTGGAATTGGGGTTGTGTATATATATATATATATATATATATATATATATATATATATACTTAGCGCCATTAAAAACGCAACAGTGAGGTATGTACTATGTACTGTGTTTGCGGCAAATTGAAGAATCGATTGACTTTTATTGCTTTTCCAGTGGGGCACGAGTGGTAAATAAAGAAAAGCGTGTGGTATTGTAACCCTGACGCACGCCATGTGAATGCGCCAAGCGCTTCAGTAATAACAAACACTGAGCTGTTTGCGATGTGTACAGTGACACTTGACTTGTTCTTTTAGGTGCGCTGAATAGCCTGCATAAAGCAAAAAAAAAAAAAACGAAAAATGCTACTGCATCAAGGAAATGGAACAGCTTATGATACAGGAGAGAGAAAAAGAGCCTTTGGCATGTTACGGGCAGATCTCAACCGCCGAGAGGTGGGGCGTCATTTGCACTGTCACCGTTCAACAATCAGTTGGCTGTCTATCCGAGAGTGGAACGCTGGCACTGTCAGTGGAAATTACGCATCACCTCTCAGTGGCTGAGATCTGCCTGTAACATGCCTAAGGTTCTTTTTCCCTCTCCTGTGCCACAAGCCGTTCCATTTTCTTGATGCAGTAGCATTTTTTTATTTTTTGTTGGCTTCATGTAGGCTATTGACCACACCCAAAAGAAGAAGTCAAGTGTCACTGCGAACATCACAAACAGCTAAATGCTAGTTATTACTGAAGTGCTTAGCGCGTTCATGTGGTGTGCGTCAGGATTACAAAACCACGCGGTTTTCTTTATTTCAACTTGCGCCTTACTAGAAAAGCAAGTAAAATCATTTGTTTCTTCAATTTGCCGCAAATACAGTACGTATCGCATCGTTGTGTTTTTAATGGCGCTAAGTACAGTCGCAATAAAAATTATTCAACCCCCGTTGCGAATTAGGTTCACTGGCAAAATTTACAAGCTTTCAGTTTTTTGCAATGGACAAATCAAACAGGAATCAAACATGGCTCAACACAACAAATATTACAAGAGGCTCAAAATTATTCAACGCTTTCATGACAAGCATCTTTAATACTTAGTACAAATACGTAGAAAACCCTTTTCCCACTATGACCTGCTGGAAATGTGGTGCATAGGCAGATGTCAGCTTTTGGCAGCATTCCCAAGGAATCTTAGCCCAGTCCTCATGGACAATGGCCTCCACTTCACTAATATTCTAGCGTTTGCATGCTGAAACTGTGTTCTTCAAATCCTACCACAGATTTTTTATGGGGTTCAAGTTAAGTGACTGTCATGGGCACTGTAGAATCTTTACAGACTTCTTCTGAAACTAAGCCATAGTGGATGTTGAGATCGAATCATTGTCCTTTTTGAAGGCCCAATGATGCCCAAGCGTCAGCTACCGTACAGACGGCATGACATTTTCTCCTTGGATATCCTGGTACTTGATTGAATCCATCTTGCCTTCCACACTTTGCAGAATTCCAGTGCCAGAGGAAGCAAGGCAGCTGCATAGCATCAAAAAGCCTCCACAATTCTTCATTGTAGGCAGGGTGTACTTTTCAGCATATGCTTCTATATTCCTCCTGCAGAAATACCACTGATTCATAAACCGGAAATATTCCAGTTTTGTTTCATCACTCCACAGAACAATATTCCCAAACTTCTATGGCTAATTTATGTGGTTTTGCGCATATTGGAGCTTGTGCTTTTGGATCAGTTGTGGTCTATGTCTTGGAGACCTTCAACGTTTAGTATGCACCTTACTGTGGAAACTGAAACCTCAGTTCCTCCTGCCTCCAAGTCCTGCAGCGGGTCTCCTGCACTCACTCAGGGGTTTATGACTACCCTTCTCCTCAGGAATCTGGTGACAGCCATTGATAGCGTCCTTTTTCTGCCACATCCTGATGCTGTAGCCACTCTTCCTTTAACTCTGAACTTGCAAACTATGCTTCCGACTGTATCTCTTTGAAAATTCAGTGACTGTACTACCTTTTTGTATCCTTTTTCCTTGCTTGTGCCAGGCAATGTGCTCATCTATTAGCTTTTTGGACAATTCTTTTGACAGTCATATTTCTAATATGCAATCAATTGTCACCATCAACAAACCCCTGCTAGCGCAAGTATTTGATGTGTTCTATCTCAAGCAAACCTGATGCAACTACTTAAGCTCTTGATTAAGTGTGCTTGAGACAACCCCTGATTTGCAAATATGCTCTTATGAGGGATTCTGTTTGGGGGGGTTGAATAATTTTTAAGCTGCAGCAGTCATTAAAAATGGCATTTTGTGTTTAATTTGGAGAAACCACTTGTAAAATTAGTTGTGTTGAGCCATTTAAAATGTTCTTGTTTAACCTGTTAATCAAAAACAGCAAAATTCACGAACTTTCAGCTATTAAACCCAATTTGCAATGAGGGTTGAATCATTTTGATTGCAACAGTACAAATACACACACTGTATATTTGAGGCAGCCGCTCAAATGCAATGAGAAATTACTGGATGATTGAAAATTCCCTTTTAGCTGATGAGTAATCGTCAATGCTTTTAAATAATTTTCTTTCAAAGAGAAATTTCCCAATGATTAGGATATTCCACTGGCAGATAGACACGCAGCTTTCTTCTTAATCCAATTCTGTGATGAATGAATAGTAAATTCAATAAAAAATGCTCAACTTACTTTCCAAAAAGAACATACGACTATTTTCATTTCTAAATTTGCTTTTAACAAATCCTGCCACAGTTCAGACTATATAACCTGTCTTTTGCGGCTTTTTAAAATTATATCAAAGAAAACGAAGATCAGCAGCAAGTATCCACGCCTGAATATTTTTACCACCAACTGAAAATGTTGACACCCTGCTTTTTTCAAGCTCTGGACTTGATATTGTGGCATGTGTGTCGCTCCAGAAGCAATGCAAAAGCCATAAATCTGATTTGATCAGATGGTGCATCTGGACTGAGACATATGTTTGATGATGCGATTTGAAATGCAATTCAATCTGTCCATTGCTTGGATCTGATTCATAGAAATTGGATTACATATAGGGCTCTAATTTCTTGGCGCAGTGCAGGGTGGCGCAGCGATGGCGTAACCCAAGAAGCGGTAATTTGTCCAGTGCAGCCTGCGCAGTGGTAATTTCGTACGGCGCAACACCGTGCGCAGCCACTTTGGCATTTTCGTAGACGGTCGTGCGCCGAAATGGGTGTGGCTGCTGCGTTGTAAGGGGAGGTGTCACATTTTCATCAAGACACAGTGATAATTTCGTACAAAAATTCTGAAGTTGTGCAGAAAACTCTCAGGCTCCAACTTGCTTTAATTTCTGTGCAGTGGTAATTTGGCTGACCGGCGCACAGTGCGCACACGTCACCGAAACCTCACAGCCAGGTTTCCAGAATGTCAGGCACATTTCAATCCAATAAATAATTACAGCAACCACTATTTAATGTGACTATCTGAATCAGGACTTAAATTATAGTATCTATATCGACTGTCCTGATGTCAGATTAAAGGCGGCTGGCACGCGTAATGGAAACTCGACCTGACTAAATCAACGCAGCTGAATCTGTGATGGAGACTAACAACTTCACATCTTTCCCAGCCAACCACATACATAACGTTTGCGTTCTTTGCTCACTAAAGCCGCTTGCACACTGGACGCGAAACTAATTTTTCACATGACTGATTACAGTCAAAGTCAATGCAAAGACGCGAATACACGAAAGACTTTAGCCATGACACCAGGGAACCCCCCACTCTTACCGAAGAGTGTCATAGGATCATTAATGACCACTGTGAGTCAGGATCTCGGTTCAACGTCTTATCCGAAAGACGGTGTCTCCTTCAGTACAGTGTCCCCGTCACTGCACTGGGGCATTGGGGATTATCCTGCCAGAGGGAAGATCGCCATCTACTGGCCCACCAACACCTCTTCCAGCAGCAACCTGGTTTTCCTCAGTGGTCTCCCATCCAAGTACTGACCAAGCCCACTCCTGCTTAGTTTCAGCCACGCGGGTGAAGCAGATCGAATTGTGGTATGGCTGCTGACCATAATCTCAGTTGTTAATACTTTATAAAGGGTTAGCAACTGTGTTAGTATATGTTTTACAAACATGTATTCATACTCAATTAATAACTTATTCATGCCTATTAATGCAGTTACTACTCATTAGTTATCCATTAGTTAAGTATATTCTGTGAGCCCATCTAAAGTGGATAGTATTTAGATAGTATCTAAATACTATCTATGCTTTATAAAGCATTTATAAAGCATTTATAAATGACACAGAAGCAGTTTTATTGGTCCCAAACTATACCAGCTCATTTGAAACATTTCAAACAAATACTGACTCATTTTCTGTCAACCCACAAAGCCTTCACTGTCCTAAAGTAATAATTTGATGGGAAGTGGTGGGATCCCTATGGAGACCCAAGGCCCTTGAGTCTCCATAAGTCTCCATAGTTAATACTGGAGGAAAATATGGCTATCATCGAATTGTTGGCCAAAGAATGTGACCAAAATGAAAGAATGAAAAAGGCTGTGTGGTTTGAGTAAGCCATAGGAAACAGATGTTATTTTTGGCATGAACTAGCCCTTTAAAGTGCATCAAGTGTTTTACAGTAAAACAAAGACACAATTTCTAAATGTTCCAAAGATAAGTGTGTAAATAAAAAGGTCAACTGACAGGCTACAGGGTGTTCCAAGATGTAAACTACCTTTTGAATGACCTACTGAACACTGAACACCTTCAAAAATTCTTTGACAAACATCTTCAAGTAACAACAGTCTGTGATCGCATAAAATAGAAAAATAAAATACAAGCTCTTTTAAATAGACACTTTGCAATCCTTAACATTTCAAGTAAACTCCCCCAAGGAGTACTTCATCATTCACACACACTCGCTCTTCTTCCTTCCTCTCTCACACACGCACGCACGCACACACTCACACAATGACTATGTGGACTGAATAGCTTGCCAAAAAACAACACACTACCTGTATTTTCTTGAAACGTCATGAATTAACCTACCGAATGCACCATGACGGTGCTTTTTGGCAAGCCATTCAGTCCACTCAATGACTGCAAGGTGGTCTTGAAGCAAGGATTCTATTCGGTTTCCCCTGAGCCTCCAAATCTTTCCTAGTACGTTCTCAAGGCCCTTTCGATATGTTGGGTATAAGCTCCAGGAAGGGGATCAGCGTAGGACCTGCTATGGTTTACCGTGTGGTGCACATACCCTAATGCAGGGAGCACACGGTAAGCGCGCCACTGATCACTGATGATGTTGGACCCAACCCGCACATATTGGGTGATCAGAGCCACCAGATGTGCTCGGTTTCTCCACTCTACCAGGCGTAGAATTGGCCTTCGAGAGTTCTTCTTTACACCAAACATCCCAAAGACCCATTTTTTCCAGTTCCAGGCACCAGCCATTCTTCCTCTCCCATACAGATGCAGAAACAAAACAAATATGTGAACAGATTAGGTACAATATGAACAGATATAAAACATCGGTTGAGTGTATTTCATAATCATGGGAAGTGAATATTAGTTATACACACCTTTCGTTTGTGCCGAAAATGGCTCTCATCGATGGCGACAAACTCCCGTCTGCCACCCATGCTCTGACCTGTACGTCTTCTCATTTTTTTAATGCCGTTACACACACTCCCCTTAATCGTTTGGCCATTTTGCTCAGGGTTGCTCAGCTACCGGCAATGGTGTCATCTAGCATGTCGATCTGCCGCTGCCGTAGCCCCTGAGCAAAACTATAAAGACAAAAAATAAATAATGTTTATTGTGAACCTGACATGTTATGTGCACAGATTTCAGTAACTCAACCTAATCCAAATAATTGATAAAACATTCCATGCATGATTTTTCATATTGTATATTTTATGGATACTACAAAGACACTGGCAATGTAGTGAGCTGTGAGCCTATGACACATGTTTAATGATAATGCTATTACTTGCTTACCTGTAGATGAATTCCATCCAATTACAAATGGGTATTTTTGAGTGGCTGAAGATGGATTTGTGCCTGACCGAAATTTGTTTTGCTCCATGTTCTGGTCGTTGACAGACCCTAGAAGAATAGCAACATGGGAAAAAAAGAATGATAAGAAGAATGATAACAAGGAATTTATTTATTCATTCAGTCATTCATTCATTTATTTAATTGCTCTAAATCACATGTTCTCAAAGTCTTTATAACTCCTTAATTGAAAACCATTGGACAAGGTTTTGTAGTGCAGTTACCCATCTGCAATGATTTATCTTTTATTACATGGGAGTGTAACACAAAACTAATTGTCATAGACCCCCTTTGGGTCCCGACCCACAGGTTGAGAACCACTTGGTTAACAGAGTAACAGCCCTCACCTGGGGAGAGACACCACCTCCCTGCATAAACCCTGCCGCTTCATATTAAGCTTCCCCCAATAAATTAAAATTTAAGTATGCAATCCCATGCAAATGCATGGCACAATTAGACAGACACAGACACACATTGAAGTTATATGATGATATAATTGGGCTTCTTACCAGGAATACTGATCTAGACTGTTTGTCCTCCTCTTCAATTTCATCTGGTGATGGCATATAGTGCATTTAATTTTCCTTTTAAGAAGTTTCTTCTTTTGAAGCCACTTTATTAGCTTCAGGGCTTTTCTTTTTGTCCTGTCCCCACTAATAATATTCTTAAAGTTTCTGAACCTACTCATTGTTTCAAATATGCAGTCTGAAGTGGTTTAGAATATAAACAGTATAAAAAGAGACTCGGATTTTCTGGGAAAGTTAATGATAATTACTGCTACAGGTCTAAAGCTGTTTAATATGTGCCAATTTGGTGCCTTGAAATGAAAAAGTTTGAGAACCAGTAATCTAGATGATTCATTAATACAATAAACAATTTACTTTGTATTAGGTATGCGGGGAGGGACATGCCAAAAAGAAGAAAGCAGCTGTGGAGAATGTGGAGATGGATTCTTTGGAAGAGAGGCTCATCGCAGATGCTAGTGGTGTGTACTGTACCCTTTGATTTACCTAGCTGGTGTACTTCTATGTAGGTCAAGGATGAGTTCAAGGAACTCACTAAAAGAGATGGTGTTAGTTGAAGAATTCAAGAACTGTGTTAAGGATGATATTAAGACCTACTTTAATGAGAAGCAAGCACTGAATTTGCAATCAGCTGCCAAATTTGCAGATGAATATGTTCTCACACATAAGTCCCATCAATGAATGTTTTAATCCATGATAGCCCCGGCAAATTCCATGATGACAATGCCAAAACTCTTCAGGCTCAAATTAAGAAAGAGTAGTTCAGCGAGTATGAGTATTGTTTTCACACATGAATTGGCCGAATTGAAAGCCTTTGGGATGTGCTAGGGAAGGCTTTACAGTGTGGTTAGACTCTCTCGTCATCAATACAAGATCTCAGCCAAAAATTAATAAAGCTTGAGATTGAAATAACATTGCATAAGATTGTGAAGACAATGCAATGACTGACGTGCGCTGTGATCAGTGCTAAAGGCAGTCCAAAAATGTGGAGTGCGTGACTTTTTTGTCCAGGCAGGGTGTATTACACATACTTACTAAATTCTGCACTACTCTGGTTTTTCGATTGACCTCTGGCATGGAGCAGGAAGGTTAAATGTATTGACAGTTCAGAACAGCTGTTTAATTATATGTTTTTTGTCTGTCACTCAGTAACACTCCTTTTTCAACCTTTGTCTTGTAACAGAAAATCCAGCGAACACCACTGCCAGCACAACAACAAGCAGTGGCATGACAACAAACAAACCCCAGGAACTCATCACTTTTCTGCTTCCTCTTACTCTGGTCATTTACTTTATGTCATTGGATACGAAGACATCTTAAAGCAGAAATAACAGTCTTCATGATTTATTCTGCAAGTCCATGATAAATAACTTGTAATATATTTTTGACTGCCTATGTGATTAACTATTCCTCATCTTGGTCATTAAAACAATCACTACTATAACAAGGCTTTTAAAATATGAAGCTTAAAAAACAAATATTAAATCCTGGTGATTTAAGTGAATAACTGCTGCAGCACTTATTTTTGTAATGTTCTTTATCTTACCCATGTATGCAGTCAGCCTAAGCAGTCCTTTTCCTCGAGGATGGTTGCACATCTCTCAGACAATTTGAAAAATGTGAATTTTGTAATATGTGTCCCGTCTACCTGATATTTATTTTAGTGATTGGTATAACAAAGTTTGATGAACTAATGATAGAGTTTTGTGTGACTGTAAATTCTGAGGTAGCACAGTAGCACAGTGCTTGCAGTATTCCCTCAAAGCAAGAATGTGATGGCTTCATATCTACTCCTGGGCCTTCATGTGCAGTGTTTGCATGTTTTGCCTATGTTCGTTTTCATGATACTTCGTGAGTTGGAATATGACAGAGATGAAAGGAATAAAAAGAAATATATTGTTGAGATTTACAAAATGAACCAATAGCGAAAACCAATAAATGCAAAAGGAGGCTTTATTTCTGAAGGGGGAAACCCCCCAACAGAGCTGGCAACAGTACAAAGTCCGCAATCCAAAATCAGAATCCAAAGGGCGAAATCCAGAATCAAAACTAGGGCACCAATCACAAACTCCGTAGTCAGGCAAAAAGAGGTCGATGAACAAGAATGCGGTACAATACAGGGAATATGCAAAGCATATGCAAAGTCAGGCGGTCCAGTCAGAAAGATAAATCACTAAACAATCGTGGCACAGGAAGCTAGGAAGAACGGTCTGACAAGAAAGTGAACCAAACGGAAATCTTAAATACACATCCGGGAGAACACATGATCAGGGAGAACAGGTGCAATGAATGGTAACAATAATCAGGGAGAGACACATGAGAATAAACTAATTACATGAATTTGGCTGTAGCCAAAACTCAGACAGGGATCACAAGACAAACCTATGAACAGAACAGCTCCGGTCTAGGAGCACTAAAGTGCATAGTAAAAAGAAAGGAAAGCGCAAAGTAAATGTGGAAATCCTCAGAAAATAGCAGCAGAGATAATTAGGGATAGGCAAGGAGGCGGAGACTAGAATCGGGCGACTGCTGAGAGATCATTAGTCAATTAGTAAGTGCAGCTATACAATCCCGAGTGCTTGTTAGTAAGTTAGTCCAAATATCCAAGGTTCGTGTGGGTTAGTAATTAGCAAAAACAATAAACTGTTAGTATGTGTTAGTAAGACAGTAAAAGAGAGAGGAAGGAAGAACACGAGATAATGAAAGAAGATTGAAACCCAGAAACCAATAAATCACCTGAATGAGTGGCGCGCAAGACAAGGGACCGTGAGCAAAGATACACACATGACAAGACCGGGGAGACCAAGTGCAAAGCATGGCAAAGAAAACATGGCATGATAACTAATAAACTAAAACATGAAAAATAATAAAACAAGGAAATCTAAAATACCAAAAACACAATACATAATCCTTAGAATGGTCAGAAAATAGGCAGTGCCACTTAACACGAAAATCAATAAACATGGCAAGGCCAGGCACAGAGCTTCAACAAGGCAGAGAGATCCAGAATCCCAACATATATATATATATATATATATATATATATATATCTATTCATACACATACACACAGATAATCCCAGAATGACGAAGATACTGATACTTTATTTAACATGCCGTTTTGGGATATATCAGAAAAGATTCCAGGAAACTTTTTTTTGTTGGCCTCAAGTGTTTATTTCCTGATAACACATGAATTATTTTAATTGATTTTCAGTATTGACACCAATAATTAATTGAGTGCTGCACTGGCATTTTACAGGGCACCTGAAATTCTTACATTGTCTGTACCATGTCTTGTGAATATATTCTCAGAATTATCTTTTGCACTTGAACTTGTGTCTGGTCTCATTACTACATTGCTCTAACAGTTGAACCTAGTGTTTAGACCTTGAGTATTGTATTTTCGATATGAGTCCACTGTGTTTGTATCGGTGTGGCAAATGATCCTTGACTTTAATACTAGGAATAAAAGTTTAGAAGAAAGGCAACAAGTCTGTATTTGGAGCACTGAATATAAATATCTAAGAATTAATTGAATGGCTTCATATGCAGTTTGTGAGGAAACATTTTGAAATGTACTCAAATCAATGTTAATCAATTTGCTTAACAGAATTGAAGAGCCGAGTGCTAAAAGTACTTGAGTCACATTTTCACACCCCTTAAGTTAAGAAAAAAAAAAAAACTTAATGGTTACCAAAGTCAATTTTCTCAATATTTTAAAAGTGGCTGTTTCGTGACTTTGTACTTTCAGCACTTGGGTCTCCAGTTGACTTTGGTAACTATGAAAAAAAATTTTGTCCTTAACTCAAGGGGTGTGAAAATGTGACTTAGGTGCTTTTAGCACCAGGCTCTTCAATTTATTAAAGAGCCATTCCACGAGAGATTGACATTTGGTGCGCAGTTGTAAACACTGTGCACCA
This sequence comes from Gymnothorax reevesii, assembly GCA_029721435.1. Taxonomy (NCBI): domain Eukaryota; kingdom Metazoa; phylum Chordata; class Actinopteri; order Anguilliformes; family Muraenidae; genus Gymnothorax; species Gymnothorax reevesii. The sequence continues at coordinate 19,874,172 of CM056574.1, read as the reverse complement.
TTGGTATAGAGAAATGGAATGTACCAACATGTGTGGAATACTTTATTAATGTTTTGATGGAAACAACATTGTAACATATGGTTGGAAACAAAATCATAAAAATGATTAAATACGAAATATATTTCAACAAAATCAAGGTGTCGTAATTATTGGAATCGTTTATTTTGTACTAAGTGCAACCACCTTTGACAAGGAAAACAGCATGGAGTTTTTTTTCTGTAATTTTTGACAGGGTTAGGGCCCACATTTGGGGGGATTTTGGAGCATTCCTCGAAGCAGATCATTTCAAGAGCCTTCACATTCTTGGGTTTGAATTTATCAACTGCCCTCTTCAGTTGTATTTAGGTCTGGTGAATGAGATGGCCATTGCAGAACATTGATTTTTGTTGCCACAGAAACATTTCTGTGTGAATCTTGAGCTATGCCTTGGGTCACTGTCTTGTTGGAAAGTCCACCTACAGCTACGTCACAGCCTTCCTGTGGAGGCAACCAGATTGTCAGCCAAAGTATCCTAATTCTTGTTCGAGTTCATTATGCCCTTCATCTTACCCAGTGCCCCTGGATCGCTTGAATTAAAACTGCCCCAAAACTTGAATGACCCATCATCATATTTCACCGTGGGTATGAGGCACTTCTCCTTGAATGCATCTCTGTTTCGATGCCAAACACGCTGATGCTGTATCTGACCAAATCTTGCAATTCTGGTCTAATCTGTCCAAAGCACCTTGTTCCAGTCATGATTTAAATGTTTTTTGGGAAACTCCAAGCGCTTGCTTCTGTGTCTTCTGATCAGAAAAGGCTTTCTTCTGGCAACCCTTCCAAAGAGTCCATGATTCTGAGGTGGTGCCTGATGGTACTTTTTCAAACCAAGATACAAGGCCTACTATTCCTTCACAGTGATTCTTGGGTATTCTGTTGCTTCTCTCACCAACCTCCTCAGTATCCTGGGGGGATAATTGATTAATTCCTGGTTTAATTTTGATTGATGTTACTCACAGTAATCTTTAAGGATGCAATTAATTGTGAAACCTTGCTTAGAAGGAAACTGATTTTTTATTAAATCAGTAAATGGTTTTGGAACATTAATACCGTACAGCATTTCTCACATGCTGTTATTTATAACTTCTCTATAAATACATTTCAAACATGTTAAAGTCTTGTTTGAGCATGGCCAGTCAGGGGTGCCAGAATTTGGAGCCCACTGTACATCTCCAATTAAGAAACAGAGGAAGACAGATTCAAGCAATTTGTCTGAATATTTGAACAAATTAAAATTTCTAGTTGCATGTTTTTCCATGTGTCTATTTTTAGAACCATGGCACCTATGACGCACAGTTATATTCAGAAATAGAACTTAAAGACACCATACAGCAGGGGTCCCCAATCCTTCCTAGAAAGGGCCGGTGTGGATGCAGGCTTTCATTGCAACCAAGCAGCTACACACCTGATGCTACTAATCAAGCTTATTAGCAAAGAGTCCAGGGATTGGCTAGTATTATCAGTTTTGTAATTGCTTGGTTGCAATGAAAGCTTGCACCCACACTGGCCCTTTCTGGGAAAGATTGGGGACCCCTGCCAAACAGACTCAGCCGGAGGGCTAAAGAAAATATTTTCATGGATTTGAATTGTGCAATCTAAACACAAGAGATTCACTTTGTTATGTTAAGAAGGAAAGAATGTAAATAAGGTGGCTGGAATAATCAATATAGCCACAGACAGCATCAAAAAAATTCTTTCACCAAGGTACTTTTCTTGGGTTTGTGGTTTGATTGATTTGCTTATTTATTCATTCATTCATAAATTTCTGTATGAATTTTTATCCAGGTTTTTTTTTTGATTGATTTGATTTTTATTAAAGTGTCTTGCACTTAGGTGCCCAGCCCAAATGGGCTTATAAGACACTATTGGCATAAAAAACACACTACACATTACATAACATAGAGGGTGACCAACATACAAAGCACATTTCCATCCTTTTCACTGTTAAATTAATGAAACAGATCATTGTCAAATTAAGTCAGGATACAGTTTCCAAGCATTTTCCACATTTTGAAAGAAGCGCTTCTGGCTGTAGTTGAGGGTGACTTGGACCCATTCCAATTTGCCTACAGGTCATGCAGGGGTGTGGATGATGCCATTAGCACTTTATTAAATATAACCCTTTCACATGTAGAGAACACTAAATCTCTTGTGCGGCTAATTTTTATTGATTTTTCTTCAGCTTTTAACTGTATCCAGCCTCATATTTTAGCACAATGACTTAAGACCACCCACAATGTTGATCATGGTCTAATATGTTGGCTTTTGGATTTTTCAACTGTCAGGTCGCAACGTGTGAAGGTCAATGGTGTTTTATCAGATGTTCTTTTATCATCCACTGGGTCACCGCAGGGCTGCGTTTTATCACCGCTTTTATTTGTTTTATATACGAATGCTTGCCAGAGCCAACATGCCAGGCATCAAATAATTAAGTTTGCTGATGACTCTGTTATCGTTTCTTTGGTAAATCATGACAATCCTGACCATGGTCCTGTGTTGGCAGATTTTATTGACTGGTGTAAGTCTTGCTTTTTAAACATAAATGTGGCCAAGACCAAAGAGATGATTGTGGATTTTGGGAAGAATGCTGCAGTCATCTCCCCTGTAGTCATTGGTGAACAGACAGTTGAGGTCTTCAACCAGTATAAATATCTGGGCACCATAATTGACAGCAAATTGAGCTTTGAGCCACAGGTCAATGCTGTATGTAAGAAAGCACATCAGCAAATGTATTTTTATCGCAAGCTCCGTAATTTTAATGTGGATAGCACTTTTATGAAAATGTTTTATTCTTGTTTTATTGAATCTGTGCTCACATTTTCTTTTATCTGCTGGTATGGGTCACTCACCATCAAAAACAAAAATCGGCTGCATGGGATAGTCAAAGTCTGCAGCAAGATCTCAGGCGTCACCTTAAATAACTTGAATGAACTCTGTAATGTAAGGTCCTTGAAGAAAGCCCGTGCTGTCCTGAGTGACCCCTGCCATCCACTTTTTAAAGAGTTCAGGTTGCTCCCCTCAGGCCGCAGATACGTTGTGCTAAAATGCAGAACTAATAGGCTCAAGAACTGTTTTATTCCTGCTGCTATTGACCTTTTAAACAAGGCAATGTGAGCTTTCCGGCTTTTGCCATTTATTGTTGTACTCTGTGTTTATGTTTGTTTATTTATTTAATTGCTGTTGTTGTTTTGCTGCTGGTTGTGAAACAAGTTGCCCCTCGGGGATAATAAAGATATACTTGATCCTTGATCCTTGATCCACGTATCTCGGCAAGCTATAAATTTCATTTTCAATTAACCAACTCAGCATATCTCCATCCGTCATCCAGCAGAAATCGGGCTTTTTACGTTGAATTCTCTCAAACATACCTATTCTTAAGTCATGATATACAGGACAAAAGAACAGAAAATGCCATTCATCCTCAACAACCCTTAAGTCACACAAAACACATAACCTGTCTTCTTCTGGAACCACTTTATAGCCTCCACCTCACTCTGCAGAGGCAGTACCCCTGCTCTGAGCTGGGCACACAAAGACCTCTGCAACCTAATTAACCAGCATTTGATTTATGTGAAGGAAGTGAAGACAACCGGTTGAGGAATGCAGCACCATTACTTCTATTGGGGTGTTTCCTCACACCTGATGCATGATCATTAACAAAACCTGTAAAACCTGGTGGACCAGGCCAAGAGCTTCATGCATTCACAGAGTTTTCCTGTGATGTTAATGTGCGTGGTATTGAAATAATCTAGAATAACCCTGCAGATAAATGCTGTACTTCTAAATACTTAGGGGACTTTCCAGATTGAATGTCACTGTTGTGATACGGTTCTGTTTTCTCAAACATGAAATGAACACGTGAATTAAATTGTGAATATTATCTCAAATTAAAGTCTGTGAGTCAAATCAGTACAGCAGAAAAAAAGAAAATTTGACACTGCTGTCAAATTTTTATGCTTCAGAATCTAACAGTATATTTCACAGTTATTGCATTAAATAAAGAGCATCGACAATTTTTATGCTGTACACTCAAAACTGTGAAAATTGATCTCTGTTATGACAGAGAATTCAAATTCAGGTCTATTCACAAAGGACCATATAAATAGGAAAGTGTTAGTTGTCCCGTGGAGTTTTTACCCCCAGATAACTTATTGTTAAAAACAGCCAATAACTCACATTGGGAACTATGCATTTTTTTTAAATAAGGTAAACGTTTAAAGGTATAATGACCTTTTTTAAAAGGTCTCTCGGATCATTGCAGTGCAAATAACAGATTCCAATATCTTTCATCCACACCAGACACACCTCTGTCTGCCATGGCTGGGTTAAGTTGGCTTTTCAACACAATTTAGCAAACTTCCTGATAATTTGCCATTTTATGTCCCATGCATTTGGTGGCTCAAAACAACTGGTGGGTGATTTTCAACTGGAAGAAATTTTTTTGGATAGTTTCAACTGAAAATTGAGCTTATTAAATGGAGAGGGGGCTGTACCATTTGTTGTGTTCCAGGGTTCTGGCCTTTGGCCAGAACAGTATTATTTATGGTTTTAACAGTTTCATGTATCAAGATTCCATAGTTCATAGTTTCATAGTTCATAGTTCATGTCACAGTTTTTGCATTTCATGTTTCCATGTCCATGTTTTTACTTTTCCATGTTTTTGTTCTTGCCAGGTCTGCCATGCCACTCCACCGCTTGTCTGCGTTCCGCCCCGTGCCTTCGTTGTTGCACATTTCTGAGCTATGGTTGGCTTTGGTATTTCCCCTTCCTTCTGTGCTGTGCTGGATTCGGGCCTTTCTAAGCTTAATTGACAATTAACTGTTTTTAAGTTACTAACATTTACTAACACTCACTGGGTGGTGTAATTCTTAGATAGGCACATTACTAATACTACTAATTTAGACAGGGAGTTTATTGTCATGATTCCTGCTTTGCTATTTCAAGATCTTGCTGTGCTTTTCTGTTCTTAACATTCATGCTTGCTTCCAAGCTTCATACTTAATTGGTACTTAAGCTGAGCACGCTCATTCTCTTAATGAGTAGGTCATGTCATCCAATCTCTGTCCATGTCTTGATCTTGCCATGCCTCTTGTTTCTTTCTCCAGGTGTTGCCCTTCATGTGTCATGATTACCAAGCCTTTATCTGGTTGCGGTGGAAGTTGGCTGGCAGACAGTGTCTCGCGTCTCATTGCATGTGCAAGTGTAGCCAAGTTCTTGTTGTCAAGAGTCCCTAGCATTTCTAGTTTCTAGTCTTGTCCCAGCCTCTTGTGTTTTGAATTTATATATAGCCTGGTTATTTATTTTTCTTGTGCTTCTTGCCTGGAGTTTCCAGTGCCTTTTTGTTTTTTGCCTTTTGCCTTTATTGTTTATAGCTCTGTGTAGCTTACCTCAGTTTGTTTTTTGCAACCCTTTGGGCCAAGTTTTTTGTTGGCCCTCGTGCCTGTTTTGTTTTGTTTATAAATAAATCCTCATTCCCTTTTCCCGCATCTGGTGTCTGCCTGATTTCGTATCACCATTTTGTGTACTGTACTGTCCTGTGGCACATGCCACTGCAGCCACTGTCCCGCTCCATTAGGGGACTGGCCCGGGCCACTGAACAAGCGTCTTGAGACTGCAATTACATCGTAAATGCCTGCCTTACCCTCAGCATAACTGTTGGCCAAATCATTTATCTAGCCTGCAATTTTGATTAATAATTATGACAGTAATTCTTCGAAATATTTGAAGCCAGTGAAATGAGTTAAAATCAGTGTAGTCTAGCAATATGCAGCTTGCCGCTTTCTCACTGCACTAATCTGGCATATCAGAAAATCAAAGTGATAGTTTGAAAACTTTTACTTTTTTTTTTTTCGATATTTAGAAAATCAAAGTGATATTGCAGTCTATGTAAGTGTAGGGCCTCTGTGCTGCAATAAGGGGATGGAGGGGTGATGGCTGTTTCCTGACCAATTGTTCCTAAATTCTTACTTGGCATATGACACAGGATAAAATTTTTATTCATATGCAGTAGTTTTATCCAGTGCCTGACCACCCTTTTCTCTGTGTCTCTTTCCCTCCACAGCCGTAAGTCCATGGACCAGCCAAGCCCCGTCCTTCACCATGAGCGCTGGCTGCTGCTGTCCTGCTGTTCTGATCCAGTCCTTATCCTGTTCAGCTCCATCCTCGACATGCCACTTCTTGGAGCCACAGATGCCACTGTTTAGATGTTTTAATGGACTTCAATTGAACTTTATTACCATTTTATTATTATTTTATTTTATTATTAATTAGCTAGTCAGCGGAGGTTGGGCTTCCCCACTATAGCCGGGTTCCGCCTGAGATTCCTTCCCACTGGGGAGTTTTTTCTCACCATGGTTTTTGGGATTTTCCTCATTTACTATAGTGAGGATTAGGCTGGGCACTGCCCCTTTAGTTTATTTAATCTCTCACTTTTTAAGCGTCTTTGTGACAGTCTATTTGTGAAAAGCGCTACACAAAAAAAATTGAATTGAATATCAATAAACTAGCAAGTGACACCTAAAAAAACCAGATGACGATAAGTAAAAATAATCGAGATTGCGTCAGCTTATTCTCAAAAATATAAATGCTCTGAACGAATTATTTTTTCCTAGCCTAGCTAGTGAACGTTAAAAAGTAATTGGTAGGTTTGGCAAGTGATGTTAATGAATTGTATTCATACTTTACTGTCGGCTGTTAATCTCAATTGAATTTGGTGCTTTTTTTCTGCATCAAAGAAACATAAATTTACGTAGAGGGCTAAAGCTATACTCAGGCAGAGTGATACAGGTTAATAATTTTATACTTTAAATGAACTTTTGATTACACCTCTGTGAAACTCATTTGAAAATGCGGTGGCCGCTTCTGAAAAGTGATTTGACCTCAAGGAGGACACTGGAAACCGACTTCATAGTTTTACCATTCAGTTCTGTTGAGCAAAGAAAATGTAACCCCGCAACTTCAATGAAGCCTAATTATGTTAGCCTTTATCGCGGCTAGGAGGCTTTTTTTTTTACAGAGTTATGGCTCTAGATCATGGCAGGAGATGGTGATGACACTGTTGTGTTGTTGTTTATTAGTGTGACAACTGTTGTCACCAAACATGTAAAAATGATTAGCAAACCACTTCTAGTCTTCATGGGTTTCTTCATGGAAATGGTCACCGCATTTTCAAATGAATGAAGCCAATGCAGAATTGTAATTAAGAGGCAATTTTAACTATAAAATCATTAGACTTGGATATTTTACCCTTCGGACAGAGTGTAGTCATAGCTTCCTGCCATGAAACATGTTTCTCTGCTGCAAAAAGATGTGCCTATATTGAGGTAATCTAAGCTGAAAACGAATGATTAAATTCATTAATGTTACATGACATGCTGATTTTTTTTTTTACAGATACATAAATAATAAGTCTATTCAGTAAATTCAAATTTTATTTAATAAGCTAACAATTTTAATTTTTTTTTTTTCATCTGGTTTGACGAAAAGTCATTCTTGTAAGTAGGGTACATTAATGAACTATAATAACTCTCTTCAGTCAACGTTTATATCAGTAGATAGTGGCACTTCTATTCAGCAGCATAATAACATTATTTCAGTCAGGTCCACTTTGTCAAAATCCCCAAATTATATAATTTGCAGTGAATTTATTTGCAATATTTTAGTTTGGCGGCATGACTCTGTTATGGGCCTCCCTGCCCTACCATGTATATGCATGAAAAGCCAAAAACCTGCTCTTTGTGTGAATGCCATTGGCAGAGAGAGCAGCAGCAAACCCACAGGAGTACAGAACAGAACAAGCCATCAATGACTGCATCATCATTGACTTAAGTCAGAAAAAATGGTGTAAAGGAGGAGCTGGGGATGGAGGTGGGCCTCAAAATGAGCCGAGAAAGAGGCATTAGTTGGCAGGCAGAGCATCTTTAAATAGGGCGCCTTGTTTACAATTTGCCAATTGAGTGCCTGAAAGGAATCGGCTGAGCTGTCAGCTGATTTGGGCTTGGCGTGCAATCTGTACTATCACTCATGAAGGCGGGCTTGCGAGCTTGTCATGACTCCTTAGTCTGCCTGAACTACCGCTGTGCTCAATTTTAGGCAGCGGGGTACTCTGCTGCGGGAGAAGGGTGAAATATTGCCCAATGATTTTATCACTAAAATTGAGTTTTAATTACATCTTTGTATTGGTTAATTCATTTGAAAATGCAGCCGTTGCATGCCTCCTGCGCAGCAAAGGGCACGAACAAAGAAACACAAAACAAAGTGAAAGCAAGGTTCCTTAATGCAGTGGTTCTCAAGTTCGGTCCTGGCACCCCCCTGTGTATGCTGGTTTTTGTTCCAACTACAATTGCAATCTTCAGATTTTAACAAGCTGATGATTTGTTTAAATTAGGTGCATTTATGCAAATATCCACATTGAGATATATTGTAAATATTGGCAGAGGGAAACAATTTAACCAAACATTTAATCAACACAAACAATCAAAAGGTTCCTCATTGACGCATGACACACTCTTGACACATGGTGGCAAAACCCGACAATTTACTTGGCAAACAATGGAGTCACACCTGTTGTGTTTCCTGTTGATTTTATTTGGTTCAGGCAGGTTATTTGGGAAAAACTCAAAACACCTGTAGTCAGAAACCTAATTTGGAGCTTATGGATTTTCTCAGAGTCTAATTTGATCTGTGTAAAAATGTTTTCACCTGAAAATCCTAGCAATATTGAAAATTAAGCACAATATGTTCAAGGGTTTTTATTTTTCATAGCAGAATGGATATGTCCATCCAAATGTGACTAAAGATGGTAAATAACTGGTCAAAACATGGAATGCTGCTAATTTAAACAAAGCTTTTTAAAATCCTAGAATTGCAATTGTAGTTGGAACGAAAACCAGCATACACAGGGGGGCGCCAGGACCGAACTTGAGAACCACTGCCTTAATGAACACTCTCAGTAATAGACTCTGGGCTTAAAGGCTGTATGAGCAATATGACGTCACTGTTGCTGACAGCTGAAACACAACAGAGTCGCTCATCCTTCCCCTTCAGGAGCTTGGAACATGAACACACTTTTCTTAAAGTGAAACTTTGCGTCTTTGCATTGACTTTGAAAGTAATCGGTCGCAGGAAAAATTTGTTTCGTGTCCGATGTGATAGCAGCTTAAGAATGGCTCACTGGGGGGTAAATGGCAGTGTATAGCTCGTTGTGATAAACGCCCGACAGTAACAATGACGACCATAGCCGGATGATAAATTTACACCATTAGCGCAAGCTACAACATGGTATCTTACAAGTATCTTAGCTCGGCGTGACAAAATGAGTATTAACGTCACATAGATCACCACTTTTAGCTAAACTTATCACGGTGATATACATTCATCAACGAATTTCAACTCTTGAGTACTAACCAAAGAAAAAATGCAATGACACGAACAAAAACTCTGGTTTGACCAGACAGAATTAGCAAACTCGCTACCGTGCCAACTGAGAGTCAGCAAAGGTTACTAACTCGCTCCAAAGAGGAAATATCGATCTCTCTACTGTTTGATTCATTCTGACGAGCATGATCTATGCAAGATAGCCTTACAAAAACAATACTAAAGCTTCCCTCAATTTTACTTGGGATGAGTTAGCACCAGGTCAAGCAGAAACAAGGTGAGCTGGGCATCAGAATTAAAACCATTCAACTCCCGGAATTCTCTCCAGCGTTGGTATGCCTTCCCTATGTTTATTCGGAACTTCGCATAACTGCGATCGCATTCCTTTTTCCTGGACATGCACCGGTTTCGCTTCCACCGTGCCTCACTCTGCCACCTTGGTAGTGCCACTGCAAGGCTTTCGTTGCACAGTCCCACCCACTTGCCGTGCATGAGCACGGAGCTGGCGCAGAAGACCCACTCCTGCCCTCTGATTCGTTGGAACACTTTGGTTGATGGTTAGAGACACGGGTAGGTCCCGTCAAGTTTGTGTATCTTTCTCAGTGTCTACCTGGCTGTAGTTAGCCTACAGAGACTGGAGTTTTTCACCACACGCTCATGAGAGGAGCTGCTTACAGTTTATGAGGAAAAATCTCCTGTACATGACAAATTATGTTTTGGCTCAGAACCGCTGATACAACCTTTAAACTGCAGTAACAATGGATTACAAATACTTTTGTAGGAAAACAAACAGAAATAAGGTTCCTTAATATAAACTGCTGGAAGGAACAATAACAGCACTAAGTATAGAGCTGCTAACAGTTAATGAGGAAAAATCTCCAGTGCATGACAAATTATGTTTTGGCTCAGAATCGCTGATACAACCTTTAAACTGCAGTAACAATGGATTACAAATACTTTTGTAGGAAAACAAACAGAAATAAGGTTCCTTAATATAAACTGCTGGAAGGAACATTAACAGCACTAAGTATAAAGAGTTTCAGAATGCGATATGCGGAGAATATGTTTATACAAGACGAGGAATGGCATACAGGCATGTATTTATGAGACTTTACAATGAGAGAGCGTCAGACTCAGTCTTAAATGCACACTGCTACCACCCAGTGGTAATTATACATATATGCAACCAATGATGGGCTCAACTTCCTGCTGGGCAGGCAGAGATGCAAGTCCCTTGTGCAGAGTCAGACTTGGGCCCCCGGCTGGTACTTGGGGGCCTCCTTACGTTTCCAGTCCGCCTGGATCTTTTGGTGGTGGAGTGCCCTCCAGATCTTGACGTTGTTGTTTTCCAAAACCTTCTCTGCCGCCTTTAACCAGGCGTCCACCGCCGGGACTTCCGGCTGGCTCTGGTCCCACAGGCACAGGGGAGGCTTCCATCCGAGCTCACACTGGAAGGGGCTGAGTCCAGTGGACATGCTCTTCAAGGAATTCTGGGCACATTCAGCCCAGGGCAGGTATTCGGACTAATCCCTCTGGCACTGGTGGCAGTATACTTGGAGGAACTTCCCCAGGTCTTGGATGGCTCTCTCCACCTGCCCATTTGATTGAGGGTGGTATCCCATAGTATGCCTAATTGAGGCTCCCAGTTTCTTGAAGAAAGCCCTCCACACTCCGGATGTGAATTGTGGCCCACAGTTGGAGAGGAAGTCCTTCAAAAGACCAAAATTTCTAAATTCCTGCATGAACAGAGTGTTCACAACTTGGAGAGCAGATGGTAGAGCAGCAAAAGGTCCAACTGCCATTTGATCGGGACGGAGATGCAGGAGGATGACAGAATCGACTCTTCGCTTCCGAATCCTTCTCTACTTCGTATCTTCAGGATAGTTTGTCTGCTTTAATGTTCTTAGAGCCTGGGCGATAGGTTATTGAAAAATTGAAGCGAGTAAAGAAAGTGCCCACCGAGCCTATCGTGGATTCATTCATTGTGTCTTCACAGATGTTCTAAGTTGCGGTGGTCAGTTAGCATGAGGAATGGATGATGAGCACTAGATTTATTGCCAACAGCTCCTGGTTTCCCATGTCATAGTTGGCCTCAGTGGGTGTGAGCTTGTGTGAGAAATAAGCACAAGGATACAGCTTCTCCACTGTCCTGTGCCGCTGGAACAGGATTGCTCCCAGCCCCGCACTGAAGGAGTCAACTTCCACTATAAAGGGCTTTTCCGGGTCGGGTAATTTGATTACAGGAGCAGTGATGAACAGACTCTTGAGTGTGTTGAAGGTGGGTTGAGCCTCCAGATTACACCCCAGGTTTATGGGTTTTCCTTTGAACAGATGTGTCAGAGGATGGACAATGGTGCTCAAGTTTTTAAAGGAGAGCTATAATGCTGATCCTTCTTTTAATACATACAAGTAATGTGATAATGTTGGATGTCCATACTCAACCTCTGTAGAGTTTATAAAAATAAGAAACAGGTGTTTTGCCATAATCCGGTAATGTGATTTCCTGAACGTGATTTCCTCTCTGAAGAGCTTGTCCCGAGATCTTCATGAGATCTGGGCAAAACCCGACGTCAGGTTGTGCCATCCAATTAGTTAGACCTAGCCAGAGCGCAGGACCTGCCCACCCCGGAAACTATTCTAGCAGGCACAAGCAACCACAGATCATATTAAGCCTTAGTAGCATCTACACTTCCAGAAACACAAAAGAAGAAGAACAACTGCAGATAATTTGAGGTGCAGTTTCGGTAATATGTCTCCCAAAGCAGCTCGTCCGTGTTTTTTTTGGATGCGAAAAAAAAGCACAACTATTTTATCTTCCAAAAGACGAAGGCCCTCATTTACCAAACTTGCGTAGGATCTGGTGCAGACTTTGGTGTAAATATCAGCGTTCGCCAGGTGTCACGTCTGATTTACTAAAAGTGTGTACGTCGCTGATTTTGGTATAGAACTGGTGTGGCGTTGATAAATCTGGCAGCTGAAACCATCGTAATTTATGACAAACCCCAATAAATTCATGCTCCGGGAGGCATAGTCCTGCCCACTTTATGACATTGGCTCTTGAAAGAGGGCAAGGAAGAAAGAACTTCACTGAGGAGGAAATGTAAATTATCACATCCGAGGTGGAGAAAAACAAAATAATTGTAATATATAATAATTATTTGGAAGACTTAAATGTGGCATAAAGGGAGCCCCGAAGGTTGCAGTTTGGAAAACTATTGCTGCTGCGGTAAAAACTGTTTGGGTGGAAAACTGGAGTGCCCCAAATTTAAACTTTGTCCAATCTATTTCGGAATTGGGGTTTTAGATATTTGACTGGACTCGCAATCTATAGGGCTGCAAATTTCAATGACCCGTTATCAATAAAATTGTACCCAGGGGATTTATTATCAGGAAGAGCACACAAAATTCTCTCATCTACTTGTGACAGTTGATGGGTCCTGTCTCTAGAAATATCTTTAAGTACACGCCCTGGCTATCTTGCCAGTGAGCCTGGCTCTTTAGCGATGTGGTCAGCGTGTTTGACTCTTACCCGAGAGTCTGGGGTTCAATCCCCCACCCAGCCCCTCCCTGGGCTCGCCACCAGTGGCAGCTTGTTAACTGGCAAATGGGGAGGCTCAAAACAATCCCTTAAAATTAATGACAGGTCGCAATCTGTTTTCAATTATTCATTTAAATTACCTAATAAACCGGGAGCCCAGGGGGGTCAGCCTAACTGGGAAGGTTACCAATTCCAATCCCTATGACAGTGTTGGGCATGGGTCCCAATCGAAGGATCTGGACTTCTTCCTCCAGCTGATGGGTATAGTAATGACGGATAAAAATGTAACACGCCCAACCCAGCTATTTCAGTCTATAAAGTATGTCCTAACAACTTGAAACATCCCTGTGTTTAATGCTGGTCATGTCCACACCTTAGGATGAGGGGTGCCAGAAACGTTCATTGGTGGGAGGGGTCCAGCAGACAGGATTATTGGGGTCCCCAAAATTGAGCTAGATCAGCTATTTGAGTTCAAGATGAAACCTGGTGCAAAATGTTCAGCAAACCCCCAGAAATTTACTGTGGTGGGTTACCCTCGGCAGAAGCCCCCAAATGGTCCACACCCAAAACTGAGCCAGATCAACATTGAGTAACAGGGCAAACCCTGGTGTAGCCCTCTGGCCAGAAACATTCTGAGGCACGGTGTGCTTTGTTTGTAAATCCTAAATAAACTGTCAGTGATAACACAAGCTAATACTTTGGAAACGGTAGCGAAGCTGTGGATTTAGGCTTGTGCTTGGATCTTTTGTGCATGCTTTTATTGTTTTATAAGCGATACCTGGTGATGTAAATAATTTAAAATACAGTGCTGTGAAAAAGTATTTGCCCCCTTCCTGATTTCTTTTTTTTCCATATTTGTCACACTTTAATGTTTCAAATCGTCAAACAAATTTTATTATTATTAGACAAAGATAACCCTTGTAAATATAAAATGCAGCTTTTAAATTATTTCATTTATCGAGGTAAAAAAGCTAAACCTACCTGGTCATATGTGAAAAAGTAATTGCCCCCTTAACCTAATAACTGGGTGTGCCGCCCTCTGCGACAACAACTGCAATCAAGCATTTGCGATAACTGGCAATGAGTCTTTCACATCACGCTTTTTTGCAGAATTGTTTTAACTCAGCGACGCTGTAGGGTTTTCGAGCATGAACGGCCTGTTTAAGGTCATCCCACAGCATCTCAATCGAACTTAAGTCCGGACTTTGACACGGCCACTCCAAAACCTTCATTTTGTTTTTATTTAAGCCACTCAGAGGTGGACTTGCTGGTGTGTTTGTCCTGCTGCATAACCCAATTGCGCTTGAGCTTGAGGTCACAAACTGATGGTCGGATATTCTCCTTAAGGATATTCTGGTAGAGAGCAGAATTCATGTTTTCATTAATTACTGCAAGTCATCTAGATCCTGAAGCAGCAAACCAGCCCCCAAACATCACACTACCACCACTATGTCTGACCATTGGTAAGACATTCTTTTTATGAAGTGCTGTGTTAGTTTTATGACAGATGAAACAGGGCACACACCTTCCAAAAAGTTAAACTTTTGTCTCGTCAGTCCACAGTATATTTTCCCAAAAGTCTTGAGGATCATCAAGATGTTTTTTGGCAAGTGTGAGACAAGCCTGTGTGTTCTTTTTGGTCAATAGTAGTTTTTGCCTTGGAACTCACCCATGGATGCCATTTTTACCCAGTCTCTTTCTTATTGTTGAAGCATGAAAACTGACTTTAACTGAGGCAAATAAGGCTCGCAGTTCTTTAGATTTTGTTCTGGGTTCTTTTGTGACCTACTGGATGAGTCCTTGTTGCGTTCTTGTCATAATTTTGGGAGGCCGGCCACTCCTGGGAAGATCACCACTGTTCCAAGTTCTCTCCATTTGTAGGTAATGGCCCTCTCTTTGGTTCGCTGGAGTCCCAAAGCCGTAGAAATGGCTGTGTAACCCATGCCAGATTGATAGATGTCAATGACTTTGTTTATCTGTTCTGGAATTTCTTCAGATCACAGCATGATGTATTGCTTTTTGAGATCTTCTATTCTACTTCACTTTTACCAGCAGGTTTTATTTAAGTGATTTCTTGATTCAACAGGTCTAACTGTAATCAGACCTGAGTGTGGCTAGTGAAATTGAGTTTCAAAAATGTGGTTAATCACAGTTAATTCATGATTTAACGGGAGGGGGAGCACATAGGGCCAGGTAAGTTTGGATAGCTTTTCTCCCTTAGTAAATGAAATTATTATTTACAAACTGCATTTTGTATCTACTCAAGCTATCTCTGTCTCATATTTTAATTTGTTTGATGATCTGAAACACTCAGGTGTGACAAATATGAAAAAAAAGAAATCAGGAAGGGGGAAACTACTTTTTCACAGCACTGTACATGTGTTGTAAGAATTAAGTACAATTATAAAACCAAATGATCTAAAATGAATTTAGCTGAAGTATTTTAATGATAAAGCAGTATATTCATGGAATACAGTGGGCCATTGTTCTTTACCAACACTGATGCTCATGAAGAAATTTTATTCAAAATTTGGGCAATCAAAAGCATAGGTAAGGCAACCAAGAATCAAAAAACTGTAAAGAGAGGTTGCCCTTCTAAAAAATCTTTTAAGCCCTGCAGTACAATGACCATGAGCATCAGTATGTAGAAAGAACAATTGCTCACTGTATTCCATGGATATGCTGGTTTATAGTTAAAATACTTTAGAACCATTGACTGTATAAAACATGGATGTAGCCTCTGTGACGTCACCCACAGGTTTCTGAATATCCATTTTGAAGCTAATTTGGTTGCCATCTTGCCACTTTCTTGACTCCACCTACCTCTTGGCTAATCCAAAAATGGGCAAAAAGGTGAAGCCGTTGCTGGAGCAGGGGCGGGGCCGAAGGAGCCTGTTTGCTGAAACACGCCCTCTAAGCTGCGGCTTCCACTCTAGACTAAAAATCTAACCCAGCTCAATGCTTCATGGTTCGCCAAGGCCGAGATGCCGGGCCGTATCTGTACTAGTAAAAAAACGGATCCTGCCAAGATGCTTGTGGTGGCGGGTTGAACGCTGTTTATATTTGTGAAGCAGTTGCGAGACGAACGTTGTTGGTATCTGTGAGGCAGTAGCGCGAATAACGCTGTACACCACAGAGAAGTTGCGGCGGTTGGCTCACTGAGTATCAGTATCCCTCTCGTGAGTGAAAGCGGGTGCTCGGCTTAGCACTTGTACGCACCCTAACCAGGTCCCATTAACGGTAGTATGCCCAGTCAACACGTGATGTCATATGATATCACTGTCATGTAACAAATATGTCACAACTGTGATATTAGCCTGTGAGCTCAATGTGATATCTGTGTCATCACACTTTTGATATTAATGTGATAATACTCTATTGTCCCAATGTCACACTGTGATAGTAATATGACATCACCATGATGTCATCATTGTGTCACAACTGTGACATCAGATTTCTGTATTACCATGATAACTATGTGATGTCATCATTGTGTCTCAACTGTGACATCACACTGTGAGATTTACATGATACAATGATGGCATCACATAGTTATCTCAATTGTGCCCTCACACTGTGTTAGTAACATGATAGCTATGTGATGTCATCACCATGCCTAAACTACAATATCACACTATGATATTACTCTGATAACTATGTTATGTCATCACTGTCTCAACTGTGACATCACACTGTAATGTTAACATGATAACTATGAGATATCATCATTGTGTCTCACCAGTGACATCACACTATGATATTACTATAATAACTATGTGATGTCATCATGTGAATCAACTGTGACCTCATACAGTGAAATTTACGTGATGACTGTGATGCCATCATTGTGACTGAACTGTGACAACACACCGTGATATTAAAATGATTACTATGAGATGTCATCATTGTGACTCAAATGTGAAGCCATGTACCCGAATAGTGTCACTTATGCATCCGCCGCCATGTTGATATGCAAACCTAAAGTGGTGTGTTGTGTGAACAGTAACCATGAAACATCTTTGAGTTTCTCAAAATATTTTGATTCCCTGGAGTCCTCTGCCACGTCGAGATAAAAATCGTTGAAATTCTCAAAGTCATGGTGTCGTCACTTCCAGTTGGCCCAGTTATTATAAGGTACTAGAGATGTCATTTCACTATTTTGATCATCATTGTGTCACAGACAATAAATATTGCAGCAGGTACTTAGAGTTGTAAATTAAAAGCATGAGAGCAAATGGCGAAAGTAATTCCCAGTTAATTCCCAGCTAACAAAATATTTAGCTAGCCTAGGGTTCTTATTTTCAGACAGAAAAGGTTTTATCCTACCTTGACATGTTTCGACGGGATACTCCCATCTTCTTCAGAAGAGTCACTGATGTTAAGAGTGACGTGTCTTATCAGCTGATGTTAGCGAGGCGTCCTCGTGCTGTCCGGCCGCTCCTCCAAGATGGCACTCCAGGTGTGGGAAAGCGTGTATGCCCCCTCGTCCTGGTTCATAGTCCTGTGGGCCCGCTTCCTGATGTCAATTGCCTCCACGATCCAGCGTTCATGTCGGTTGTTCTGAGTGCGGATGACTTTGGCCTTGTCCCAGTCCATAATATGATTTTCCCTCTTGCAATGATCTGTGATTGCTGATTGAAGGTTAACCTGTAGTGCTTGTTCCTTAACTGAGCGTGTCTGTCTTACTGTTGTCTCTTTCTCGCATTCTTTTTGGTGTTCTTTTTTACGTGTGTGAAAAGGTCTACCTGTTTCCCCACTGTATGTTTTATGGCAAGACAGGCATAGGATTTCGTATATGACGTCACATTTGTTACAGTTGTCAATTGGTCTTTCGGGTGTACCAGTAGTTGTTGTAATTTTATGTATGATTTTACCGGGGTGTTGATGTGGAATTTTCTCATGGCCAGATGAATCCGCTCTGTAACGCCTCTTATGTATGGTAACGTAACGACTCCTTTGATTTCGGTTTCATTTCTTCGTTTCTTTCTGAATGTGCCGGGGTTTTTCTTCTGCTGTACCTGTAGTTTGCCTGTGTTTATGGCCCATAGTGGGTACTGGCATTTCTTCAGTGCGTTAGTTATATGTC
Source organism: Gymnothorax reevesii (assembly GCA_029721435.1). NCBI lineage: Eukaryota > Metazoa > Chordata > Actinopteri > Anguilliformes > Muraenidae > Gymnothorax > Gymnothorax reevesii. The sequence goes on along the minus strand of CM056574.1, from coordinate 19,856,134 downwards.
TCTCTTCCTTTTTTTTGTCTGTGTCTTCTGTGATGATGGATGGACGATCAAACAGTGTTCTTACCACAGAAAGTTTGTGATTTATGGGGTGTTCAGATGACCAAAGCAGGTATTGATCAGTGTGGGTGGGTTTCCTGTATATTTTAATTTTAATGTCTCCTTCATTTGTGTGATGTATGCTTATGTCCAGAAACGCTATGGTTTTATCAGTCTCCTCTTTGTGTGTGAATCGTATTTTCCCAGTGCAGTCCATACTGTTTAAATGATCTGTGAGTTGTTGCGTATGTCCTGATTTTATTTTTTCTAAGATGTATCTTTTCCAGAGCGTGGGACGTTTACTTTCGGGTGCCGATGCAATAGCCCTCATTTCTAGGTCCTCCATGAAAAAACCACACATGATGGCAGACAGTGGGTCACCCATGGGGAATCCTTCTTTTTGTCTAAATATTGTGTTGCGGAATTTGAAATAGGTGGATGTGGCGACGAACCTAAGCAATTCTGAAATGTCGCGTACTGAGAGATTTGTGCTCTTTTTTAATGATCTGTCAGTCTCCAATCTGTTTTCCACTATGTTTAAAGTGGCGTCTACAGGCGTGCGAGTGAATAAAGAAACCACGTCGTGCGATATGAAAATTTCATCTGCCTCTACTTTGGTGTCTTGGAGTTCTTTGGATAACTGTTTTGAGTTTTTGCAATGCTTGTTTGTTTGTCCCAGAAGGGGTTGTAATATTTCTGCGAGGGATTTGGATAGGTTGTACATTACTGTTCCTATGCTGTCTACTATGGGTCGCAGCGGAGCTCCCTGCTTGTGGATTTTTGGTGTACCGTATATTCGGGGGGTTACAATTGCTGTTGGAAAAAGGTGATTGTACGTTTGTTTGTCTATTTTCTTTTCACTTAGTAATCGTTTTATGATTGTCCTGAGTCTATTTTTCTTCTCCTCCGTTGGATCCTTTTTAAACACTTCGTATGTGTCTGTATCTTCCATAATTTTCATCATTTGTTTTCCGTAATGTTCTGTGTCCAAAATGACCGTAGTTCTGCCTTTATCTGCTGGGAGAATAGTGATTTCTTTGTTTTTGGACAGAGTGTTAATAGCTTGCGCTTCTGATTTTGTAATGTTGCTCGGTGGGAGTTTGGTTGATTTGAGGATGCCTGCTATGTCATTGCGTAGAGCTGCTTTTTACCCAGGGTCTGGTATTTTTTCACATGCCAACTCTGTAGTGAGGATAAACTCTTCGAGGGGGATGCGTTTAGGTGTTACCGCAAAGTTTAGCCCTCAGGATAACACACTACGTTCTGCATCTGTTAGACGATGTTTAGACATGTTACATCCATTTTTCATTAATTGGTTGTTGGTTTCTTTCTGTATGCTTATTTGCGATTAATTTCTTAAGTTTCCTTATGTGCCTTTCTTTCGTTTTTAAGAACTCGTTCTCATACTGTTTGTGTAACTTTTTGTCTATCATTCGTTCTATTTCCTTGCTTAAGGGGTACCGGTGTTTTAACTCCTCCATTCTGTGTTTTAATTCAGATTCTAAATTCCTTATATTGTTTGCTGTAATTCGTATTCTTTCCTTGATCAAAGTCATCCGAACTTTCTTCATCATTCGATCTGCATTCTTAGTTCGAATGGGATTCTTTACATTAAGGCTGGCTGGTGTAACATTTTCATCTCGGCAGCGCAGATTGAAGCGGAGATGGTTCTTCTGGCGTGCCCATTTTAAAATCAGGTGTTCAAGGTAGCGGAACTCTCTGACACAAGATTGTCTAAAGTTTTCGCGAAGTAATCCAAAAAAGTTCATACTGTCTTCGGTAACTAACTAGCGTTGGGTTCTTATTTTCAGACAGAAAAGATTTTATCCTACCTTGACATGTTTCGATGGGATACTCCCGTCTTCTTCAGAAGAGTCACTGATGTTACGAGTGACGTGTCTTATCAGCTGATGTTAGCGAGGCGTGGCCACCCTGTCAGATTCAACCTTTTCTGTCTTAAAATAAGAACCCAACGCTAGTTAGTTACCAAAGACAGTATGAACTTTTTTGGATTAAAATATTTAGCTATTTACTATTTCACCTCCGATAAAATGCTCCCCACACAGCACTGCTGTCATGGTTATGGTTTTTGGTCATGTTTATTTTCAGGTTCTGTGTTCATGATTTTGTCTTTTATTTATTCTTTTGGTTATTGTAATACTCAGGTTTTTAGTTTGTCTCCCCTGTCTTGTGATCTAGTTGGTTCAGTCCGTCTTCCCTGTCTGTGTGCCCACTGACTTCAGGTGATTTAAATGAATTCCGGTGTTAAAAATATTCCTTCGATTCTCGTTTTCTTCCTCCTACTGGACTGTCCGACTTTGATTCTTGCCATTGCCCTTTTTGTGTTGTTTTTGTCTTTCTGGAATTCGACCCATTTTTGTATGACCACGATTTCTGTTTGGATGCCTTGTGCATGATCCTTGGCTTTGTTCATCGACTACGACTCTCTGCCTATAGTTTTTGTACCTCTGCTCATCTGTCTAACTGGTTCTGACCCCTGCCTGTCAAGTTGACGCTGTTTTTGGATTTTGTATTGGGGCTTGACCATTCCTGTGTATTTTGGCTTTGACTCCATTAAAGGCAAACTTTTTTTGGATTTCAATCTCTCGCGTGTGGTTCCTGAACTGTACGTCCCAACTGCATGAGCTGACTGTTCCCACTTGCAGCCCCATACATGCCAACTCTACTACTTTTCAGGCGTTTTTTTTTTTTTTTTTTTTTGGCGTGAGGTAGATGGTAAAAATGCACATTTGAAGTAGATGATGACATTCTAACAAACTTTTCACAATAATCGAAGTGTATATGACCTAGTATGTATTTTAGTGTTGAGAATTGCTATTACTAGAGTCTTGGTCACTAGAGTCATCATCTACTTCAAATGTGCATTTTTACCATCTACCTCACGCCAAAAAAAAAAAAAAAAAAAAAACACCTGAAAAATAGTAGAGTTGGCATGTATGGGGCTGCAAGTGGGAACAGTCAGCTCATGCAGTTGGGACGTACAGTTCAGGAACCACACGCGAGAGATTGAAATCCAAAAAAAGTTTGCCTTTAATGGAGTCAAAGCCAAAATACACAGGAATGGTCAAGCCCCAATACAAAATCCAAAAACAGCGTCAACTTGACAGGCAGGGGTCAGAACCAGTTAGACAGATGAGCAGAGGTACAAAAACTATAGGCAGAGAGTCGTAGTCGATGAACAAAGCCAAGGATCATGCACAAGGCATCCAAACAGAAATCGTGGTCATACAAAAATGGGTCGAATTCCAGAAAGACAAAAACAACACAAAAAGGGCAATGGCAAGAATCAAAGTCGGACAGTCCAGTAGGAGGAAGAAAACGAGAATCGAAGGAATATTTTTAACACCGGAATTCATTTAAATCACCTGAAGTCAGTGGGCACACAGACAGGGAAGACGGACTGAACCAACTAGATCACAAGACAGGGGAGACAAACTAAAAACCTGAGTATTACAATAACCAAAAGAATAAATAAAAGACAAAATCATGAACACAGAACCTGAAAATAAACATGACCAAAAACCATAACCATGACAGCAGTGCTGTGTGGGGAGCATTTTATCGGAGGTGAAATAGTAAATAGCTAAATATTTTAATCCAAAAAAGTTCATACTGTCTTTGGTAACTAACTAGCGTTGGGTTCTTATTTTAAGACAGAAAAGGTTGAATCTGACAGGGTGGCCACGCCTCGCTAACATCAGCTGATAAGACACGTCACTCGTAACATCAGTGACTCTTCTGAAGAAGACGGGAGTATCCCATCGAAACATGTCAAGGTAGGATAAAATCTTTTCTGTCTGAAAATAAGAACCCAACGCTAGTTAGTTACCGAAGACAGTATGAACTTTTTTGGATTACTTCGCGAAAACTTTAGACAATCTTGTGTCAGAGAGTTCCGCTACCTTGAACACCTGATTTTAAAATGGGCACGCCAGAAGAACCATCTCCGCTTCAATCTGCGCTGCCGAGATGAAAATGTTACACCAGCCAGCCTTAATGTAAAGAATCCCATTCGAACTAAGAATGCAGATCGAATGATGAAGAAAGTTCGGATGACTTTGATCAAGGAAAGAATACGAATTACAGCAAACAATATAAGGAATTTAGAATCTGAATTAAAACACAGAATGGAGGAGTTAAAACACCGGTACCCCTTAAGCAAGGAAATAGAACGAATGATAGACAAAAAGTTACACAAACAGTATGAGAACGAGTTCTTAAAAACGAAAGAAAGGGACATAAGGAAACTTAAGAAATTAATCGCAAATAAGCATACAGAAAGAAACCAACAACCAATTAATGAAAAATGGATGTAACATGTCTAAACATCGTCTAACAGATGCAGAACGTAGTGTGTTATCCTGAGGGCTAAACTTTGCGGTAACACCTAAACGCATCCCCCTCGAAGAGTTTATCCTCACTACAGAGTTGGCATGTGAAAAAATACCAGACCCTGGGTAAAAAGCAGCTCTACGCAATGACATAGCAGGCATCCTCAAATCAACCAAACTCCCACCGAGCAACATTACAAAATCAGAGGCGCAAGCTATTAACACTCTGTCCAAAAACAAAGAAATCACTATTCTCCCAGCAGATAAAGGCAGAACTACGGTCATTTTGGACACAGAACATTACGGAAAACAAATGATGAAAATTATGGAAGATACAGACACATACGAAGTGTTTAAAAAGGATCCAACGGAGGAGAAGAAAAATAGACTCAGGACAATCATAAAACGATTACTAAGTGAAAAGAAAATAGACAAACAAACGTACAATCACCTTTTTCCAACAGCAATTGTAACCCCCCGAATATACGGTACACCAAAAATCCACAAGCAGGGAGCTCCGCTGCGACCCATAGTAGACAGCATAGGAACAGTAATGTACAACCTATCCAAATCCCTCGCAGAAATATTACAACCCCTTCTGGGACAAACAAACAAGCATTGCAAAAACTCAAAACAGTTATCCAAAGAACTCCAAGACACCAAAGTAGAGGCAGATGAAATTTTCATATCGCACGACGTGGTTTCTTTATTCACTCGCACGCCTGTAGACGCCACTTTAAACATAGTGGAAAACAGATTGGAGACTGACAGATCATTAAAAAAGCGCACAAATCTCTCAGTACGCGACATTTCAGAATTGCTTAGGTTCGTCGCCACATCCACCTATTTCAAATTCCGCAACACAATATTTAGACAAAAAGAAGGATTCCCCATGGGTGACCCACTGTCTGCCATCATGTGTGGTTTTTTCATGGAGGACCTAGAAATGAGGGCTATTGCATCGGCACCCGAAAGTAAACGTCCCACGCTCTGGAAAAGATACATCTTAGAAAAAATAAAATCAGGACATACGCAACAACTCACAGATCATTTAAACAGTATGGACTGCACTGGGAAAATACGATTCACACACAAAGAGGAGACTGATAAAACCATAGCGTTTCTGGACATAAGCATACATCACACAAATGAAGGAGACATTAAAATTAAAATATACAGGAAACCCACCCACACTGATCAATACCTGCTTTGGTCATCTGAACACCCCATAAATCACAAACTTTCTGTGGTAAGAACACTGTTTGATCGTCCATCCATCATCACAGAAGACACAGACAAAAAAAAGGAAGAGAGACATATAACTAACGCACTGAAGAAATGCCAGTACCCACTATGGGCCATAAACACAGGCAAACTACAGGTACAGCAGAAGAAAAACCCCGGCACATTCAGAAAGAAACGAAGAAATGAAACCGAAATCAAAGGAGTCGTTACGTTACCATACATAAGAGGCGTTACAGAGCGGATTCATCTGGCCATGAGAAAATTCCACATCAACACCCCGGTAAAATCATACATAAAATTACAACAACTACTGGTACACCCGAAAGACCAATTGACAACTGTAACAAATGTGACGTCATATACGAAATCCTATGCCTGTCTTGCCATAAAACATACAGTGGGGAAACAGGTAGACCTTTTCACACACGTAAAAAAGAACACCAAAAAGAATGCGAGAAAGAGACAACAGTAAGACAGACACGCTCAGTTAAGGAACAAGCACTACAGGTTAACCTTCAATCAGCAATCACAGATCATTGCAAGAGGGAAAATCATATTATGGACTGGGACAAGGCCAAAGTCATCCGCACTCAGAACAACCGACATGAACGCTGGATCGTGGAGGCAATTGACATCAGGAAGCGGGCCCACAGGACTATGAACCAGGACGAGGGGGCATACACGCTTTCCCACACCTGGAGTGCCATCTTGGAGGAGCGGCCGGACAGCACGAGGACGCCTCGCTAACATCAGCTGATAAGACACGTCACTCTTAACATCAGTGACTCTTCTGAAGAAGATGGGAGTATCCCGTCGAAACATGTCAAGGTAGGATAAAACCTTTTCTGTCTGAAAATAAGAACCCAACGCTAGCTAAATATTTTGTTAGCTGGGAATTAACTGGGAATTACTTTCGCCATTTGCTCTCATGCTTTTAATTTACAACTCTAAGTACCTGCTGCAATATTTATTGTCTGTGACACAATGATGATCAAAATAGTGAAATGACATCTCTAGTACCTTATAATAACTGGGCCAACTGGAAGTGACGACACCATGACTTTGAGAATTTCAACGATTTTTATCTCGACGTGGCAGAGGACTCCAGGGAATCAAAATATTTTGAGAAACTCAAAGATGTTTCATGGTTACTGTTCACACAACACACCACTTTAGGTTTGCATATCAACATGGCGGCGGATGCATAAGTGACACTATTCGGGTACATGGCTTCACATTTGAGTCACAATGATGACATCTCATAGTAATCATTTTAATATCACGGTGTGTTGTCACAGTTCAGTCACAATGATGGCATCACAGTCATCACGTAAATTTCACTGTATGAGGTCACAGTTGATTCACATGATGACATCACATAGTTATTATAGTAATATCATAGTGTGATGTCACTGGTGAGACACAATGATGATATCTCATAGTTATCATGTTAACATTACAGTGTGATGTCACAGTTGAGACAGTGATGACATAACATAGTTATCAGAGTAATATCATAGTGTGATATTGTAGTTTAGGCATGGTGATGACATCACATAGCTATCATGTTACTAACACAGTGTGAGGGCACAATTGAGATAACTATGTGATGCCATCATTGTATCATGTAAATCTCACAGTGTGATGTCACAGTTGAGACACAATGATGACATCACATAGTTATCATGGTAATACAGAAATCTGATGTCACAGTTGTGACACAATGATGACATCATGGTGATGTCATATTACTATCACAGTGTGACATTGGGACAATAGAGTATTATCACATTAATATCAAAAGTGTGATGACACAGATATCACATTGAGCTCACAGGCTAATATCACAGTTGTGACATATTTGTTACATGACAGTGATATCATATGACATCACGTGTTGACTGGGCATACTACCGTTAATGGGACCTGGTTAGGGTGCGTACAAGTGCTTCAAACTAGAGTCTCACAGTTTGAATTACACTATGCATAATCCTCACTCTAAAAAGTAAATCTACAAATTTATTGAAAAAAATACTCTGGTGATTTGTGAACGGAGACATTTTTGTTTGGAATCATATCTAATTAGTCATTTCATAAATATACTTTTATATTTTAACCTTGGAGTTCCATTTTTATGAAATGTATGCTTGTAAATGCAGAGATTTGTGTCCTCTGATCATAGCAATATTGAAAACAAACGTCACTAGAGCAGCACCACATGTGATGGCTCAAGAAATGGCATTTTAAAGCCTTCAATGTCGTCATACTGCACAGATTTGATAGATTTGTTGTAATCATATGAAAACGTGAGATTGTGTTGTTTTTGCAGTATTTCAGTTCTGATAATAGCATGATAACCACTTCATTTTTATCAAGTAGAAAGGTGTAAGAAACATACATCAGAATTGAAGAAAAATGTTGAATATTTTTTTTGCATTGTTGTTGGTTTTCTTTGAAGCTAATGCCATTTCCTTTCTTTTGTACATTTTTATGGAGAATTACCTGTATTTACCTCATGTTAAACAGGTGTGAATAGGCACAACACAGCTCAGTGAAATCAAGTTTTGCTGTCAACTCAGGAGAGAAGTATTTCTCAAGTTATAATCAGTAAAGTGACACGTGAGTCTCCTATTTAAGTCAGACAGTGATCTCACGCTGTGACATTACTTTGAGATCTTCCCGAGATGTCATCTAATCAAAAAAATATTTTAACAATGACTATGTCATAAGTATTCCATGATTTCACTTTGTGACATCAATGTGAGACATCTCTGATATATTGATGTATCGCACAGATATCTCACTTTGATATGAGATTTTGACATTCCTATGAGACATCTATGTGAAATATTGGAGAGGTATCATATAGCGGTCTCAGTGATGTCACAATGTGACATCACACTGAGACCTACAGATGTGAAATCACACAGATGTCTCAATTTAATGTCACTTTGAGACATCACTACACAGCTATGTACGGATGATGCTATAACGATAATTGATAAATAACACTTATTGAATATAAGGCCTATCCGGCCCATAGTTCCACCCACAATTAACACAATGCACATATCACAGTGTCACCACAATACATATAAAGCAAACTAGTACACGGCTTTCATTACTAGTGAAACATATACATGTAACATACTGTATTTTTATTTTATAAAAGTACACTATATATATATATATATATATATATATATATATATATATATATATATATATATTTATATATATATATATCACAACAGGTAATATATACCAGTCAGTATCTGGTGTGACCACCATTTGCCTCATGCAGTGCAACATATCTTCTTCGCATAGAGTTTATCAGATTGTCAGTTGTGGCCTGTGGAATGTTAGTCCACTCCTCTTCAATGGCTGTGCGAAGTTGCTGGATATTAGTGGGAACTGGTACATGCTGTCGTATACGCCGGTCAAGCACATCCCAAACATGCTCAATGGGTGACATGTCCGGTGAGTATGCTGGCCATGCAAGAACTGGGACATTTTCAGCTTCCAAGAATTGTGTACAGATCCTTGCAACATGGGGCCGTGCATTATCTTGCTGAAACATGAGGTGATGTTCATGGATGTATGGCACAACAATGGGCCTCGGGATCTCATCACGGTATCGCTGTGCATTCAAAATGCCATCAATAAAATACACCTGTGTTCTTCGTCCATAACAGATGCCTTCCCATACCATTACCCCACCACCACCATGGGCCACTCGATCCACAACATTGACATCAGCAATGCGCTCACCCACACGACGCCACACACGCTGTCTGCCATCTGCCCTGAACAATGTAAACCGAGATTCATCCGTGAAGAGAACGCCATCAAATGTGAGCATTTGCCCACTCAAGTCTGTTACGGCGACGATCTGGAGTCAGGTTAAGACCCCGATGAGGACGACGAGCATGCAGTTGAGCTTCCCTGAGACGGTTTCTGACAGTTTGTGCAGAAATTCTTTGGTTATGCAAACCAATTGTTTCAGCAGCTGTCTGAGTAGCTGGTCTCAGACGATCTTGGAGGTGAACCTGCTGGATGTGGAGGTCCTGGGCTGGTGTGGTTACACGTGGTCTGCGGTTGTGAGGCCGGTTGGATGTACTGCCATATTCTCTGAAATGCATTTGGAGACGGCTTATGGTGGAGAAATGAACATTCAATGCCCGAGCAACAGATCTGGCAGACATTCCTGCTGTCAGCATGCCAATTGCACGCTCCCTCAATGCTTACGCCATCTGTGGCATTTTGCTGTCAGACAAAACTGCACATTTCAGAGTGGCCTTTTATTGTGGGCAGTATAAGGTACACCTGTGCACTAATCATGGTGTCTGATGGGCATCTTGATGTGGCACACCTGTGAGGTGGGATGGATTGTCTCAGAAAAGCAAAAATGCTCACTATCACACATTTAGACAGATTTGTGAACAATGTTTGAGAGAAATGGTAATATTGTGTATCTGGAATGAATTTTAGATCTTTGAGTCCATCTCATGACAAATGGGAGCAAAAACAAAAGTGTTGCGTTTATATTTTTGTTGAGTGTATATTCATTCATGAAAAACACAAAAAGTCTCAGACTCACCATACAATCTTGACGGGTGCCAATATTACACTCAAAGTACTCTGTTAAACCGTCCACACCCTTGACATACGATTTCTAATGTCCATACATAGATTTTAAAACTGTAAAAAGCTCTCCATCAATACCATTTTTGATAAGTACATAATATAATATACATGGATGATGCATTGTGTAGATATCTCAGTGAAGTCACTGTGACATCGCAGTGACCCCTGAGGGGTTACGTCACAAGTTGTACACGGTGGGCGATTGTACGTCCAACAACGATGGTATCCGAGTCAGATTTCGACAGTTCCTTAGAATTTTCAATTGAATCTGTCAATTTTGATGAAGAGTACTTTTGTATGGAAGATGAGGAAACTCAACATAAAGCTGCTTTCACACCGGATGTGAAACAAATTTTTTCGCACATGCCAGAATGAGGGGGGCGGGGAAAGTAACAAAAAATAGTGATTTTTGTCAAAAATTATTTTCTATATATATATATTTCTTTAGGCAGATGATGGGAATTCTTTTCTTTGTTCCCTTTTATATTCATAAACGTACTCACTGCATGTCCTAAGGTGTTTAATACAATAGATTTCAAAAGTATATATACTGAGTACAAATGAAAACGCACCACTCACGAAATCTTGAATAGCTCCACGGATTGATGTGTGAAGTATATACGTATGATGCATTTGAGATAATGAATGATTTAAGAAGACATGTAAACATCATTCAATTTCATTCACAATAATGTTAATGCGTGAGAGAGGTTTAACTGGTGTAGGGGTCAAACAGAAAAGTCCATAACGGATGTGACCGCCATTTGCTTTGACACATGCAGTGCATCGTCGTCGCATGGAGTTGATCAGTCTCTGGATAGTGTACTGAGGGATAGCATTCCACTCCTGAACAAGGGCAACCTCAAGTTCTCGGATGTTGCCCATCTGGTGTCGACGTGAAAGACGTCGTCCAATTTCATCCCATAAGTGCTCGATAGGAGAGAGGTCGGGTGACAGAGCTGGCCACTGAAGCACGGGGATGTTCTGCTGTGCAAGGTACTGCATGGACACCCTTGCAGTGTGTGCCCTAGCGTTGTCCTGTTGGAATGTGTGGACATCTTGGTGTTGGTTGAAGAATGGCACAACATGGTTCTGCAGCACCTGGTCCCGGTAGTAGAGGCCGTTCACCCTTCCTCTACAGATAAGGAGGGGGGTTTTGTGACGGTAGCTTATTCCACCCCACACCATAATGCTGCCACCTCCCCAACGGTCGATTTGAACGACACAATCGGCGTTATAACGTTCACCACGTCTCCGCGAAACACGTATACGGCCATCTGCGTTCCTTAACAGAAATCTTGACTTGTCAGAAAAGATGACACCGTGCCATTGTCGTAGTCGCCAATTCTGGTGCCTGTTTGCCCACTGTAGACGCTGGTTTCGGTGATGATCCGTCAATATGGGGACGAAATAAAATTTTTAAAAAATAGGAACGTCGTGCACGCAGGCCTGCAGCTCGCAGACGGTTCCGCACGGCGTTGGGGTGAATGAATCCACGTCGTCCTTGGACTTGAGCAGCCGTCCTTGTCGCTGGTAGTGTTCGGTCTCGGACATGATCCCGTACGATCTGATGGTCCTGACGTGCCGTTGTCACACATTATTGACCCGGTCGAGGACGGTCCCGAGTGCTCCCCGTTTGCAGAAACCTTTGATGGAGTCTTGAGATCGTTGTATGTGTGCAGTGTAGTCGTCTGGCAATTTCCCTGGTGCTGGCGCCAATTTGAAACATGCCTATGGCACGTTCCCGTTCAGGGGCTGTAAGTCGCGGCATAGTGTCGACGTTTCACAAGTGTCAGTGAGGAAGTGAAATTTTATTCGGATTCACATGCTTTTAAAGGCAATGTGTGCACAAATTCAGAGTGAAATTCATTTTTCCCGTGGTGTGCGTGCAAGATGTTGCCTTTTTGCAAAAAATTGCCTAGCGTTGCAGTTAACTTGAAATTCTCGCATTTCTTGCACCTGGCATGTCGGGTGACTTCACTGTAGTGTTGTTGTTGCTGTATAAAAATTATATTGAAGTTTCAAGTGGTGCGTTTTCATTTGTACACAGTATATTTTGGTCTGCTGCAGCATACCATGACAATATCGGTGTCCTACTTGCATGGAAGCCGACCAGACATCTGAAAACTTAAGGACAGTCTGGATTTCAAGTGGTTGTCCCAAATAATTTTCTCATATTTAGGTGAAATTAACCATTATAGTAGTAACTGATATAAAGACAATATAAGATTAATATATTAATATAAGGAAATATTCTGATATAATCAGTTATGCACATAGTAAGCTCTGCTTTTATGTAATGAAGAATGCCCTGGTAATTTCATAATATGTGGGAGAGTATTATTGATATGTTTTTGCTTGTCTATTACACTGATTAGGCCATTATAAATGGCAGGCAGTTTATCTTTTCAAAAATTTACAGCTGATTATAAAGAGTGCAGTTCTACAGGAGCGATAAAATGTCTATAGGATCATGTAACCTACTAGAAATTAGTGAAAATCCTCCTGCTGAAGAAAAATTCAAATGGGAAAAATTACTTGTAGCCTGTGATAGGACTAGTGTTTCCCCTTCCCATTTTTCAGGGATGGTGGCTAGCGGACAGAAGAGGTTTTGCGCAGCATTACACTTTTGGTCGGTAAATTCCATGTGAAGGTCAAGTAAAACAGAAAATATTTTGCAGTGATATTGGAAGCTTTTCAATGAAGTAAGGCTGCAGGACCCGTGGGTATTGATTTGAAAAGCTGGACCGGGTGACTTAACGAGGCTGGAAGACGGTGGCTGCTCTGTGCCTTACCTGGCTCTGCCCTGCCTTTACTCGTACCTGCATCATCAGAAGAACCTTTTTAAAATATTTATTTAGTGAATCCCTAAGGCTCCTGGTTTCTTCTTCTCTTTTTCTTTTTCTTTGTTTTTTGTGCCCCTGATTCACACTGACACACGTCGGCAGACTGAAGCGCAAATCAAATGACGTCGCATTTTTGATCACAGGCCAAACCATTTTTGTGTTGGGAGTGGCAGGGGGCTTGGTCCCTATTTCAAGGACAATTAAGATAAAAACAATTAGAAATCATTTCTTTAATGTAAATAATATACATTTCTTCCGCAAATAGGCATATTTTGAAATAAAATAGAATAATTATTCCACAATTTCATGAGGGTCCAGTTCTGGGCTCCCCTCCTCCCTGGGCCCGGGACAAGATACCCGTTTGTCCCCCCCTGTCGGCGGGCCTGCATAACATGAATGGCAAGAACAGGCCTTTCAGCCCAACTGAGCTCGCCAGTTTCTTTATACTATTGTGATTATATCCCCTCAGATACTGAATGACTCAGTGGTATCTAGCTTTAGGTCAAGCCTGCTCTTGAAAACCCCCAAGCTCTCTGCCTCAACAATAAGGTCAGGCAAGCTATTCCTCATTGAAATTACTCTTTGGGTGAAGAAATATTTCCGAATATCAGTGCTAAATTTACCTTTGGTCAACTTCCATTTGTGACCCCGAGTTCTACTCACAACACTTAGTCGAAGGAATCCTACATAATTCATTTTGTTAATCCCTTTAACATATTTAAAGACCTCAATCAAATCACCCTTGAGTCTCCTTTTCCTAAGACTAAAGAGATTAAGGATCTTCAGCCTCTTCTCGTAGCTTTCATCTTTTATACCTAGAATAAGCTTAGTGGCTCTTCTCTTAACTTTCTCCAGAGCCTCTATATCTTTCTTAAAGTATGGTCCCCAGAACTGTACACAATACTCCAGATGTGGTCTAACGAACGTGTTGCACAAAAGAAGCATCAGCTCCTTAGATTTGTACTCAATACTTTTGGCAATGTATCCCAGCATCTGATTAGCTTTTTTAACTGCTACGGCACAATGGCTAGAACCTTTGAGGGTTTGGTAAACAATCACTCCTAGATCTTTCTCTTGTGCAGCACAATCCATTTTTAAACCTCCCATGAAGTAATCCCATATAATGTTTTTATTACCTACATGTACAACTTTACATTTTGCTAGATTAAATTTCATTTGCCAAATTTCTGGATTCTATCCAAATCGTCCTGAATCACTTTAGTGGACCCTAAACTATTTGCCAAACCCCTCAATTTGGAATCATCTGCAATCTGCTCTCAATATTCCTATCAAGGTCATTAATGTAGATGAGGAACAGCAGGGGTCCCAACACCGATCCCTGGGGGATGCCACTCCCCACCATACCTAGCTCAGATTAGATACCACTGACCACCACTCTTCGTGTTCTGTCCTGTAACCAGTTTTGAATCCAGCTCAGAATACCTCCTGTAACTCCAATGGAGCTCATTTTAAAAATTAGTCTCTTATGCGGTACTGTATAGAATGCTTTCTGAAAATCCAAGTATATGATGTCATAAGCCCTGCTCTGGTCATAAGTCCTGGTGGCCTCTTCAAAAACTCCAGACGGTTTGTTAGGCATGACCTTCCATTCCGAAAACCATGTTGGCTATCCCTAAAGATACTGTTACATTTAAGAAATAAGTCCAGCTCATCTTTTATGATAGATTCCAATATTTTGCACGCAATGCAAGTTAAACTGACTGGCCTGTAGTTTCCTGGCTCAGTACGGTCCCCTATATATTGGTATTATATTGCCCTGTTTCCAATCATTTGGTATTTCTCCAGTTTCTAAAGACCGTCTGAAGATGGCGGATAGCGGCTTAAAGATGAGCACTCTAGGATATAAGCCATCATTACCCGCCGCCTTATCTGCCTTTAGTTTATGCAACTTGTCTAATACTTTGTTATCCCGAACCTCAATTTCCACTAAATAATAACATGCGATTGCACAGAATTTAGGGATTTCACTGCCAACACTCCATTATCCATAGCTAAGATTTTGAGAAAATGAGAGCCATAAAATATGAAGCTGAATACCAGTATTGCATGCCCATGACCTTCAAGCCCTACTACCATATTACATGAAGACCTGACATGCTTCTGTAATGGACATGTAAATTCAGAAGACCTATGTCCCTGAACTCAGTTCATTGTGGCGTCATCAAACGCAAATTCAGATTAAACTGTGCAAAGAGGAAGCTGCGAATCAACACCATCCAGAATCACCACTGATCTCTCTGGAGTCAATCTGATATGAAATGGACTGAAACAAAGTGCAAATGAGTGCTGTGGTCTGTTGAGTCTATCTTTCAAATTGTGTTTGGAAATAATGGCTTTTGAGTTCTTTAGGCCAGTGAGAAAAAGGACAATCCCGACTGTCTTCAGCGACATGTTCAAGGCCAGCATCTGTGTGCGGCTGCATTAACACTCGACATGGACAACTTCCACATTGGTGAAGGCACAACTGTAGCACAAGGGCCCTCGCACATTTTGAAACAACACATACTGCATGACAGACAGTTGTCTTTTACAGGGACGCTGCTGATTTTTGTATCAAGTACAAGACTGGCCTGATTGGAGCCCTGGCCGATCTCCCATTGAAAATGTGAGGCAGAAATATGTGATGCACAAAATTTGGCAATGGATGATATATTTCAGGCAAGAATAGGAACAAATCTCACTTTTGAAACCTGTAAAACTTCTGTCTTGGGTTTCAAAATGACTATGACATGAGTGTTACTGAAAGCAGAGGTGATGTAACACAGCGGTGAATCTGCATCTGATCCAACTTCATTGAAAGGTGTTGCAGACATCACATTTCAACATATAATTTGAAAAATAATTCAGTTCATGCACAAATATTAATTATTTAGTTCCTATCATTTCTCCATCACATACAGGTTAAAAAAAACTTGGAATTCACAGCTCGCTTTTTTATGTACATTTCACAGATTTTCCAGCATCAAGGTTCAAGAATTCTCTATTTCTTTGCCTCAAACAGTCTAGGGTAGTTTTCTCAGAATGTTCCAGGTTCTTGCCCATTGGAAAAATCATGGCAGATTTTACAGCACTATAAAAATCAGAATTCATCCCACTGCCTTTGCCAGCAGTCATATGATCTACAAAATATGACTGTAAATATAAACACAGCGGAACACATTCTTACATGTGATCACTCTTCACAGATGAGGAGCTATACTTTGGTGACTGAACAGTCCTTTACTTTCTCAATACTTAACTCTTCAAATAATTTAGGTACAAGTTAACCTTTGCCTGAGTGTAATACTTTGTATTAAACCTCTGTATTTACCCTATTGAGTATTCTCATGATTGTTAACTTCTCCTTCCTCCTGGAGTGTGTTCTTGGCCTGGTCAGCTGTTGTAAAGGGGTTTTTCTTCACCAGGGAAAAATAAATTGTCATCAACTACATTTTCTTTATATGATTGTATCAAACGGTTGATTGGGAAACACTGGGGATTTTTTTTTTTCTGTTTCTCAGACAGTTATGGTTTGATTTATCAATGGATGGCTTGCTCCCCTGGCAGTGACAGCTCTTTAAACTTCATATTGAGAGTTGGCAGCAAAGGATTCCATCTACAAATGCAACTCTTGATATCAACCCTATACCTTTCAGTTGTAAATGAGATGATGAGGGATTAATATACCTGGCCATATAGGAGGAGAACATACCTTAACAGTCTTTTAAACTGATGATCAGTCTCGACCTGTTTTCAGCCATTTATTTCAACAAACATTATATGAACTTGGAAAACACTCAACAAAATCAGGCCTGAAAGAACCCTCCAAATTCTCCTCTAAATTCATCATTCATCATCCATCATTCTCTAAATTTAGCCGAGTATACACGCGTATATGTGTGTATGTATATATATATATATATATATAGATATATATATAAAGGGAACACTTCAACAACACAATATAACTTCAAATTTTCCCTTTATTTTTTGAGCAGTTCCAATTCCTAAATAGTTGGGACGAGGTGTAAATTGTGAATCAAATCAAAATGCAATGACTTAAAGATCACACGAGCCAATATGTTATTTACAATAGAACATAAATGACATTTTAAATGTTGAAACTGAGACATTTTGTATTTTTATCCACAAAATGACATTATTTCAAATTTTCTGGCGGCAACAGGTCTCAATAAAGTTGGGACACAGGCAAAAAATGGCTGAAAAAGCAATTAATCTATAAACTTTAAAAACAATATTTCTCAAAGTCAAATTGCAAAGGCTTTGAAGGTCTCATCATCGACAGTGCATAACATCATCAAAAGATTCAGAGAAACTGGAAAAATCTCTGTGCACAAAGAACAAGGCCGAAGACCTTTACTGGATGCCTGTGATCTTCGGGCCCTCAGACACCACTGCATCACTCACCAGCACGATTCTGTCGTTGACATTACTAAATGGGCCCAGGAACACTTCAAGAAACCACTGTCTGTAAACACAGTCAGCCATGCCATCTACAGATGCCACATAAAACTCTATCATGCAAAAAAGGAAGCCATTGTTGAGCATGATTCAGAAGCGCCACCGTGTTCTGTGGGCCAAAGCTTATTTAAAATGGACTGTCGAAAAGTGGCGAAGTTTCCTGTGGTCAAATGAGTCCAAAGTTGACATTCTTGTTAGAAATCTTGTGCGTCGTGTCCTCCGGGCTAAAAAGGAGAGAGATCACCCCTCCTGTTATCAGTGTTCAGTTCAAAAGCCAGCATCTCTTTTGGTATGGGGATTCATTGGTGCATATGGTGTTGGACAGCTGCATATTTTAAAAAGCACCATGAAGGTATATCAAAGTTTTACAGCAACATATGCTGCCTTCCAGACAAAATCTAGTCCAGGGAAGACCTTGTGTATTTCAGCAGGACAATGCAAAACCACACACTGCAGTTATTACAACAGCATGGCTTTGAAGTAGAAGAATCCGTGTGCTGAACTGTCCAGCCTGCAGTCCTAATCTTTCACCAATTGAGAACATTTGGCGCATAATTAAACGAAAAGTCTGTCAAAGGAAACCCAAAACTTTTCAGCAGCTGGAAGCCTGTAATAAACGAGAGTGGGATGAAATTCCAATGGCTAAACTAAAGAAACGTGTGTCCTCAATGCCCACAGACCTCCACTCTGTGTTAAAAAGAAAAGGGGATGCTACACCGTCGTAAACAGACCCCTGTCCCAACTTATTTGAGACCTGTAGCAGCCATCAAATTTAAAATGAGCTCATTTTGTGGATAAGATTATAAAATTTCTCAGTTTCAACATTTACTATGTTATCTCTGTTCTATTGTGAATAAAATACTGGCTGGTGAGATTTGAAAGTCATTGCATTTATATTTTATTCATGACTTTCACTTTGTCCCAATTATTTTGGAATTGGGGTTGTGTATATATATATATACTTAGCGCCATTAAAAACGCAACATTGAGGTATGTACTGTGTTTGCGCCAAGTTGAAGAATCGATTGACTTTTATTGCTTTTCCAGTGAGGCACGAGTGGAAATATGGAAAAGCGTGTGGTATTGTAATTCTGACGCGTAACATGTGAACGCGCCAAGCGCTTCAATAATAACAAACACTGAGCTGTTTGTGATGTGTACAGTGACACTTGACTTGTTCTTTTGGGTGCGCTCAATAGCCTGCATAAAGCCAACAACAACAAAAAAAAATGAAAAATGTGAGGTATCGATCAGGAACCAAATGCGAGAACACAGGATTCCAAAATAAACGGCTTTTATTGAGCGAGGGGGGTAACCCCCACAGGGCAGAAGGCAACAGTACAGAGTCCGCAATCCAAAAGTCAAAATCCAGTGGGGCAGAACAGGAATCGTAACCAGGGCAGCAATCACAAAAATCGTATTCAGGCAAAACAGATCCGGCACACAGGCAATGGTTTGTGGGAGAAGCAAACTCATAAACCAGAAGGGCAGTCCGAATCGTCAACAGTGTAGCAATCCACAAAATCGAGGTCGGGCAGAAAAAGGTCAAAACACACAGATGCAACAGTAATCCAAAAGGGCAAACCAAAAATCAGTAGTCGGGCAATCCAGTCAGAATCAGAAACTCAATGAATAACAAGGCGAGAGAATAGCAGCACAAGTAAACACGGGAAACGATCTGACAGAGAATGGCTGTGAGAAGACACCGAATATACATTTCAGTCAGGAAAACTCACGTTTGAATAAAATAGAACTATTTATTCATGGGTATAAGCATTACATTGTATTTTGGCGGCGGTTCTGCTCTGGAGGAATGTCCTACCTAGGCACAGCAAACTTACAAACATAGCCATGAACAGAAATCAAAATCCCCCCGATATGAGCAGAACCAAACAGGTGGAGGCTGGGGTGGAGGTGGCAAGCAAAAAAAACCAAACAGCATGTTGCATAGCATGAAAAGTCATTGCAAACAGCAGCGGAAGAAAGTGAGCTTGACGTCTTTCAAATACACCGCTGTATGACCTCGTGATGTGTCTCCTCCAATTGTGTGCCTGCTGATGCTGATGTGGCTGGTAGCTTACCAGGCTGCTGTCAGCTGATGTAGCTCTTCTCGAGTTTCCTGCCTGAACTAGTTACACTCATTTCTGGGAAGATCACAAGGGGAGAATCACAGGTGCTGGAAGTTAGGCTGATTACTTTGGCATGTTACGGGCAGATCTCCACCGCCGAGAGGTGGGGTGTCATTTGCACTGTCACCGTTCAACAATCAGTTGGCTGTCTATCCGAGAATGGAACGCTGGCACTGCCAGTGCAAATGACGCATCACCTCTCAGTGGCTGAGACCTGCCTGTAACATGCCAAGGTTCTTTTTCTCTCTCTTGTGCCGCAAGCCTTTCCATTTTCTTGATGCAGTAGCATTTTTTATTTATTTTTTGTTGGCTTCATGAAGGCTATTGACCACACCCAAAAGAACAAGTCAAGTGTCACTGCGAACATCACAAACAGCTCAATGCTAGTTATTACTGAAGTGCTTAGCGCGTTCATGTGGTGCGCGTCAGGATTACAAAACCACGCGGTTTTCTTTATTTCAACTTGCCGCAAATACAGTACGTATCGCATCGTTGTGTTTTTAATGGCGCTAAGTACAGTTGCAATAAAAATTATTCAACCCCCGTTGCAAATTAGGTTCACTGGCAAAATTTACAAGCTTTCAGCTTTTTGCAATGAACAAATCAAACAGGAACAATTTAAATGGCTCAACACAACAAATATTACAAGAGGCTCAAAATTATTCAACGCTTTCATGACAAGCATCTTTAATACTTAGTACAAATAGAAAACCCATTTCCAACTATGACCTGCTGGAAATGTGGTGCATAGGCAGATGTCATTTTTTGGCAGCATTCCCAAGGAATCTTAGCCCAGTCCTCATGGACAATGGCCTCCACTTCACTAATATTCTTGGGTTTTCATGCTGCAACTGTGTTCTTCAAATCCTATCAGAGATTTTTTTTTGGGGTTCAAGTGAGGTGACTGTCATGGGCACTGTAAAATCTTTACAGACTTCTTCTGAAACTAAGCCATAGTGGATGTTGAGATCGAATCATTGTCCTTTTGGAAGGTCCAATGATGCCCAAGCGTCAGCTTCCGTACAGATGGCATGACATTTTCTCCTTGGATATCCTGGTACTTGACTGAATCCATCTTGCCTTCCACACTTTGCAGAATTCCAGTGCCAGAGGAAGCAAGGCAGCTGCATAGCATCAAAAAGCCCCCACAATTCTTCATTGTAGGCAGGGTGTACTTTTCAGCATATGCTTCTATATTCCTCCTGCAGAAATACCACTGATTCATAAACCCGAAATATTCCAGTTTTGTTTCATCACTCCACAGAACAATATTCCCAAACTTCTGTGGCTAATTTATGTGGTTTTGCATATATTGGAGCTTTTGCTTTTGGATCAGTTATGGTCTATGTCTTGGAGACCTTCAACGTTTAGTATGCACCTACTGTGCAAACTGTAACCTCAGTGCCTCCTGCCTCCAAGTCCTGCTGCGGGTCTCCTGCACTCACTCAGGGGTTTATGACTACCATTCTCCTCAGGAATCTGGTGACAGCCATTGATAGCGTCCTTTTTCTGCCACATCCTGATGCTGTAGCCACTCTTCCTTTAACTCTGAACTTGCAGACTATGCTTCCAACTGTATCTCTTTGAAAATTCAGTGACTGTACTACCTTTTTGTATCCTTTTCCTTGTTTGTGCCAGGCAATGAGCTCATCTATTAGCTTTTTGGACAATTCTTTTGACAGTCATATTTCTAATATGCAATCAAATGTCACCATCAACAAACCCCTGCTAGTGCAAGTATTTGATGTGTTCTATCTCAAGCAAACCTGATGCAACTAGTGCGCAGTTGGCTAGTTGGCTAGTGCGCACAGCTGTTAGCAGTGACTGCGCGCAGTGATCGCTATTGAGAGAAAGTAGCCCCAAGCAATTACAAGATGTGACTTTTTGGAATACCAGGGTTTTGTTATGCAAATAAATCACTCGTTCGAACACATAATGTTTTGAGAAGAAAAACGTTTTACTTTGCAGACCCCAGGAAACCTGCCGGAACTACTTTCGCTTTGAGCAAAACTGGAGATAACTCGGCTCATAGGACACTGTCGGGGGAAAGTCAGTGTGTGTGCACGAGACTAAAGACGGTGATGCCATACAGATTCATGTGAAAAATCCCGAACTATCCCTTTAAGCTCTTGATTAAGTGTGCTTGAGACAACCCCTGATTTGCAAATATGCTCTTATGAGGGATTCTATTTGGGGGTTGAATAATTTTTAAACTGCAGTAGTCATTTAAAATGGCATTTTGTGTTTAATTTGGAGAAACCACTTGTAATATTAGTCGTGCTGAGTTATTTAAAATGTTCTTGTTTAACCTGTTAATCAAAAACAGCAAAATTTATGAACTTTCAAATGTCCATACATAGATCTTAAAACTGTAAAAAGCTTTCCATCAATACCATTTTTGATAAGTACATAATATAATATACATGGATGATGCATTGTATAGATATCTCAGTGAAGTCACTGTGACATCGCAGTGACCCCTGTGTGATCACATCATAAGTTGTACACGGTGGGCGATTGTAGGTCCAACAACTATGGTATCCGAGTCAGATTCCGACAGTTACTTAGAATTTTCAATTGAATCTGTCCATTTTGATGAAGAGTACTTTTGTATGGAAGATGAGGAAACTTAACATAAAGCTGCTTTCACACCGGATGTGAAACCAATTTTTTCGCACGTGCCAGATTGAGGGGGGCGGGGCAAGTAACAAAAAGAGCGATTTTTGTTAAAAATTCTTTTCTACATTTTTTTTAGGCAGATGATGGGAATTCTTTTATTTGTACCCTTTTATATTCATAAACTTGCTCAGTGCATGTCCTAAGCTCTCTAATACAACAGATTTCAAAAGTATATATTTTGGTCTATAAAAATTCTGCTGCAGCATACCATGACAATATCTGAGTCCTAAATGCATGTAAGCTGACCAGACATCTGAAAACCTAAGGACAGTCTGGATTTCAAGTGGTTGTCCCAAATAATTTTCTCATGTTTAGGTGAAATTAACTATTATGGTACTGAAATAAAGACAATATAAAATTGGGAAAAATATTCAGACACAATCAGTTATGCGCACATCAAGCTCTGCTTTTAGGTAATGAAGAATGCCCTGGTAATTTCATAATATGTAGGAGAGTATTATTGATATGTTTTTGCTTGTCTATTACACTGATTAGGCCATTATAAATGGCAGGTAGTTTATCTTTTGAAAAATTTAAAGCTGATGTTAAAGAGTGCAGTTCTACAGGAGTGATAAAATGTCTATAGGATCATGTAACCTACTACAAATGAGTGAAAATCCTCCCGCTGAAGAGAAAATTCAAATGCGAAAAATTACTTGTAGCCTGTGATAGGACTAGTGTTTCCCCTTCCCATTTTTCAGGTATGGTGGCTCGCGGACAGAAGAGGTTTTGCGCAGCATTAGACTTTTGGTTAGTAAATTGCATGTGAAGGTCCAGTAAGACAGAAAATATTTTGCAGTGATGTTGCAAGCTTTTCAATGAAGTAAGGCTGCAGGACCCGTGGGTATTGATTTGAGTGGGTCTTGGGGAAATGTAATGGGTCCCCAATAAGATCATTTCTTGGGAATTGTAGTGTGTAAAATATTTGTTTTTAATAGATCTATTCAGGTATTTTCAAAATTAACAAAATTTCAAAAAAATTAAAATGCTCTTCTGTTATAACAGTAGCAATACTGTTATTCAAGTTTTTTTGTTGGCAGTTTTAATGTTGCCTTTCACTGTTTACTAACAGGATATGTGCAGCTTTCATCTGAGCATTAAAAAAAAAGAAAAGTTGAATATTGTTATGGCCCCAATTTGTAAGGACATTGATGCCAGCAAGGGATGATAGACAAAATTTTAAAACTCAAACCGATTTAATTAAACAAAGACCAACACAAACCTACAATTTATACTACTGACTAAGATTGATAATATACAAGAAAAAAAATATTTACAGTCCCTTGAGATGGGGTTGCTTGGTGATGTTCCTGGTGAGGAAAATGCTCCAACACTGGCAAAAATCCACAAAAAGCTTCACAGGTTTTTAAAAGAGTGATAGGTGTGGTCAAATGTATCCTTCTCCTTGCAATTTCTCATACTACTTTACTCTCTCAATTTCTCTCCTTATACACTCTTTTGCAGCCCCCTCCCACCTTTTACACTTTTCTTTTATTCTCTGGGACTTTCCATCTCAGACATGCTCAGGACATGCCCAAACCTAGCTCCAGACTAGGCTTAACAAAAAAAAAAGTCAATACTGCCATCTAGTGGCTTCTTTCTACATTACAATATGCAGTCATAGATTTAGATTTTTTTTCTATACCTGCAGACATTATTCATGAAAATGTTAATATTTATACCAAGGACTGTATAAAAGATGGACGACGCGTCTCCATTCACTCCCATTCAACAAAAATGGAGCCAAAATATCCTCGATATGGCCGCTGCCATGTTGCACATTTGGAGCCTGAGTCGGCGCAGTAGTGATCGGGGGGTAGAGCTGCGCTATCGAATCCCACCCACACACCATCCAAACAGCTCCCTGAACTTTTCACCTGGTCTGGCAGCTGCGCTATTAACGTAAGTGCCCGTAATGGCCAGCTCTCACACGGAGACGGTGCAGGAACGTTAGAGGACCCAACAACTGCCGGCAGCATAAATATTCGTAGGCTCGTTCAGAAGGTAAATTGACTCAATGGCAAAACATTCCCCACCTCACAGTCATCTGTTTTGAAATTAGTTGAAGTACCTTGATGGCAATCTATGTTATCTTAGAACTGAATCTTGTTAACTAGCTAGGTGTGTAGGTAATTACATTAAGTAAGGCTACTGATTTTTGCCACATCTCGGTCACATAGCCAACTCCAGTCAATGTTCTCCACCGTCACTTACCCCATGTTGCGAATGGCGTGCATATTAACGCCGACTTTTGTTGTATTTTCTAATTGACGGTCCACCGGGAAATTGCCATTTCGTATGCGCATGTACTAGCTGAGTAATGGGTCGAACTTTTAATTTTTTCATATCCTGTAATTTTTCAACGCGTTAGAACGCTAGGTCGAATTTTGAATTATAATACACTGTCTTTCTAACTAAAGTTAGCTTTCCGTGTTTAAGAAGTCGCATATCTCACCGCTAGCTAATGTCGTATTTCTTAAAAATGTTCGCAGTTGGAGATAACCATCCTGACCAGGCTTGGGGGACTGGCAATTCATTCTCTGGGATAGTTAGCTTAGCAATGCAACCCCATCCACGTTCTTTTTTGTGGACTTGATGTATTTGAAAGCATAGTAATTGTTCAATTTTTGTTATCCTCATTTTTAGATGACGAAATGGACTCGGCATCCTCCACAGTGGCCAAAAGTATGTATAAATCTCATGGGAATAACTAAAAAACCGACGCTTGTGGTTATTAAAGCATAAGACTTTTCACGGGAGAATGTCATAAAAACTGATTTATAACATTAAATCACATCCATTTCATGCATAAAAAGCACAATACCACCAGATAAAATATGGAGAAATAGAATATAAATATTAAATGTGCTAAATTGCATAAAAAGCCAGCAGAAGTGTATCATTTAAAGGTGACATTTGCACTTTACAACCAACAGGGCCAAAAGTTTATATCACAGGGGACAGCTACATCTGCCGTGGGGAAAACCGTGCAAGGGGGACCATTGAGACCAACCTTGGTCTGGATGCCTAGGTCCAGTGGTTTGGCTAGGGTGGCGTGGTTTGGGGAAACCTTCTCCCCTTTATCCACCAGTACCTGAGAGGAAGAGCTGTGCCGGAGGTCCTGCTGGTCCACTGTGGCGGGAATGACCTCGGAAAAATCAAGAGTGTGAAGCTTATCTCAGGGATCAAGCAGGACTTGGAAGATCTTCATTGGCAGTTCCGTTGGATGAAGATTATCTTCTTTGCCATCACCCAGCGATGCCGGTGGCGGTGGAGGTCTTCCCATCCAAAGAAGATTGAAAAAGCCCGGCGATATGTCAACACTGTGATAACTACCTTTGTTTTGCAAATCAGTGGAGAGATTTTGTATCATCATCAGATAAAGCAGAGATCCTGGCCAATTTTTCCATGACAGAATTCATTTTACCCCAATGGGAAATTATACATTTTTTAAATAACATTACCCTGCATCTGAAAGACCAAATCCAGGAGGGTGATGCTGGATTTGGATTTTCAACATCTGTTATGGGCGCAAAAAATGGTCATAGTTTGTTTGCTATATGTGATGTTTGATGTACTTTTTATTCATTTATTTTATACTAGCCATCATACCTATTGTTTTCCCAGCTCTTCCTCTCCATCCACCTTCCTTTCTCCAAACCATTTGCTTTCCCCAGCCTTCCCACCAGATGGGGCCTCCTTCATGTTTTCCCACGGCAAACGTAGCCAGTAGGTTGTTGATGGACCACTACATGCAGTGTGGTTTTTGTTTAAATAAATTTTTTTTCTTTAACACTCATTTGCATGCCTGATTTACTGCAGCAGAGGACATATATATGAAAGAATTCAAGAGTGAAGTCTTTGCTCAATGTAAATGTAAAGACCTTTATTGTACATAAAAGGTTTAATTTACCACCATCACAGGAAATGTGCATTCAATTACATAACATTTCTCATGTGCTCCCAGTCCAAGGACAGATGACTAGAGTCTTTGTAGGAATACTGAAGGCTCAGTAGTGAAGATGAACAGCTTCTGAATGCATTATTTAAAAAAAAAAAAAGAGAGTTTATGCCAATCTTTGAAGACGATTGCATATAAGGTGACACAGACGGAACAAGCATACATAAGAGAAGCCAGTTAGAAGTCCATTATTACTCAGTCAACATGGACTTATCTACCTCCTTGTAAATTATGGTCAAACAGAACCATTGCAAGTTTCTGTGACAATGCATAGTTGAGCAGTTTTGACAAGCATTTTATCAGGTTTTCATTTACAAATTACTTCAGAAGTATCTTCCAGCAATACAGCAAAATAATTGCTTGCGGCATGCTCCAAGTCTTCACTGGGTAACGCTGACGTCTGAATTTGAGGGCGGCTTCTGTAATCACCAAAAAAAAAAAAAAAATTATAAAAAACATTGAATTATGTGTGAAGCTTTTGTCTGAAACCTAAAGTGCAGTCTGCCCTACCATGACAGCAGTAAAATAGAATTCCCACCCATACAGTACATCTGGCAATTTTTCATATGGCAGGTTTGACATACGTTAAAAAAAAGGAGTGATATGCAGCTTTAAATACTGAGAAACTAAATTCTTCCTGCTAGCAATTTACACTCATTTTTATGTGGGGTTACATGGTGCAGCAAGCCTGATACAGAAATACTCCGCCAGTCAAAACACAGCTGCACAGTCAAATATTTAGCTGAAACCACTGTAACTTGAATTATAGCACAAATTCTTTGTGTTATTCTCTTTACAACTGTATGCAGCGTCAGAGCATTTACTTTCAATCGGAATTGCATTACCTATGGCTGAGATCTCGTATTGGCAACCAGATAGTTGAAACTTCCTGTTTCCTGTTTCCACAATCGGTCACAGCCTGTCAGTCATCTGGTCTGCTGCAACCCACACTTTTAGTTAACTTTTATTATTTTTTATTTATTTTATTTTATCCTTTCTATAATTTTGTTTTATCATTTAATTCGTTTTATTATTTCAAATTATCAATTTAATTGTTTTATCCTCCCTACTATTTTGTCATTTTATTCGTTTTATCATTTTATTCGTTTTATTATTTTAACTTTTAATCCAAGTAATGGCGCCGCTTACCTCTGCGGGCTGCACGAGCTGCGTCCATTTGTCCCAGAGGATCGCGGAGCTGGAGGGGAGAATCTCTACCCTTTACCAGATCAGGGATGACGAGCAGCTCATCGATTCCATGGTCGCTCCAGCTCTCGCCGCGATAAACGTCACCTCTACGGGCGAGTGAGATTCGATGGCTCTCCCTCCTGAAGCCGTCTCGACCCACACCGAGGTCCCCTGGATTCAGCTGGGAGCAAGGCCCAAAATGGTCGTGAGCTCCACACCCTGCCAGGCGGAGCCTTAGGCTGTATCGCGAGGGAAACAACGCTGCAGCAGGAGGTCATCTCGCGTCCCGCATGTTTGGGACCTGCAGCTGGACAACAGGTTTTCCATTCTTGACGAGGAGGGTTAGTCATCCCCGCCGTCTCCTGTATGCCTGGCTGCACCTCCGCCGCCTGCGCCAAGAGAGGAAACGCGGCCCTGGGTGGCAAGCTCCGCTGCCCCGCGGCCTGCTACTCCGATCTCTCCCCCGGCGAGACCCAGGTCTTCGGACAGAGCCGCTCCCCCGGCGAGATCCCGGTCCACGGACAGTGCCCTGAGACTTCCCGTCACCCTCATTATCGGGGACTCAATCATACGCAACATTCAAACGAAGTCTACAATCACATACTGCTTCCCGGGTGCCAGAGTTTTAAATATTTTAAACCGGATTCCCAGCCTCTTGGATAAACATCGCCATGTTCGGAACATTGTTGTTCATGTTGGAACTAATGATACCTCGTTCCAGCAGTCCGAACTGCTGAAGCGGGATTTTATCACTCTTTTCGATAAGCTTAAGGTATGTGGAAAACGTGTTTTTATCTCTGGTCCTATCCCGACTTTAGGTCATGGTATAGGGCGTTTTAGCATAATTCTCAGTCTCCATTCATGGCTGCAGTCAATTTGCACCTCCCATAACATGTTTTTTGTTGACAATTTTAATTTGTTTTGGGAGCGTGCTGCTTTCTTCAGAGGAGACGGAATTCATCCCTCTCCGTTAGGTGCACGGAAGCTTGCCGATAACATTTTATATACCATGGATACGTCACGCAAATGACTACGCCAGTCAAGGCAGAATAAAAACCCGAGGGTTACCAGCTCTGGTACTCAGTTACAGGTTGACCACGATGTAGTAACGTTATCCTCTCTTGACTCTCCCAGCGATTCGAGTATTATTTCTCACGATGTAGCTGAATCACGACCTAATTTAGTCAAGGGCCTGAACTTTTTTTTATTGAACACAAGAAGCGTGAAGTCTGTCAATAAAAAACATAACAAGTTGATTCAACTTCAAGGCTTAATATACGCTGGCATGCCTGATATCGTCGCCCTCACAGAAACTTAGTTGAACGACTCTGTCGCGTCAAATGAAATTCTTCCCGAGGGTTACACCCTGTATCGCAGAGACAGAGGTGGCAAACGAGGCAGTGGAGTTTTTCTTGGTATTCGTGATAATATTATCTCCCGCTGTCGGCCCGATTCGGAACCCAGGATTTGTGAGGTTATAATTTGCGAACTTGTGCTTAGTAGATCATTGAAAGTATGCATTATCTTGTGCTACAGACCTCCAGATAGTGATCCTTTGTCTTTTAATGATTTTTTGTCTAACGTTTTTACGAAATGCAGTATTGAGTACAAAATTTTATTTGCACTTGGCGATTTTAATCTCCCAGATATTCCTTGGTGGGACGAATCGGCGAACATCGGTCACACGCTGTGTGATTTGGCTGACAGCTTTTCCCTTACCCAGATCATTGACCAACCTACTCATATTAAGGGTAATGTGCTTGATTTAGTTTTTACCAATATCCCTGAACGTTGCTCTGAGCCCAATGTAACATTTGGTCAGTTTGACAGTGATCATGCAGTGATCCAGTTCAATTTTCAAACCCGTGTCAACAGACTCAGCACATGCGCGAGAAACGTGTACAATTTTAAAAGAGCTGACTTTATCGGGCTACGATCTCACATGGACAAAGTGTCATTTCATTCTGCTCTTCTTCATCTTGATATTAATGTTAATTGGCAAAGTTGGCTTGATCTTGTACATTCATCTGTCAGCAAATTTATTCCCATTGCTGTAATTAAGGATATAAATTCTCCTGCCTGGGTTGACAGTGAAGTGCGCCACCTGAGCAACAAGGTACAATCCACACGGAAACTTGCTAAAAAACGCAATACTCCAGCGTTGTCGGCAAAATTTAGCAAACTAAGGAATAAATTAAAAAATGCATGTACTTTCAAGTACAATCAGTATTTGGACGTTCTCAGTGATTCTCTTGCCACGACACCAAAGCGTTTCTTGGGATTCTTCAAGAGTGAAACAAAGACAAAAAGTGTCCCCAGTTTTGTTGCTTATGGAGATAGAACTGCCTCCAATCCTAGCACAAAGGCTAGTCTGTTCAACGAGTATTTTCAATCCCTATTTACCCCTCAGCCTCCAGAACGAACATACCCGGATATAACAGTCTTCAAACATGTTCATTTGGGTGATTTAATGATAACTGCCCATGAAGTTGAATCAGTTTTGATTAACCTTGATACAAATAAAGCATATGGGCCTGACGGGTTACCAGCTCGGATTTTAAAAGAGTGTGCTCATGAATTGGCTCCATCACTTTGTAGTCTTTTTAACAAATCTCTTCAAACTGGAGAATTACCACTTGATTGGCTAAGAGCAAATGTTATTCCAGTCCATAAAAAATCTGAGAAAGAAAATGTAAGTAATTATCGACCAGTATCGTTAATGTGCATTTGTAGCAAGGTGCTGGAAAGGTGCATACTTAATTTTGTCTACCCTCATGTAGTGCCTGTTCTACATCACCTGCAACATGGTTTTGTTAAGGGTAGGTCGACAACAACTAAGTTAATCCAGGTATTTCACAATGTTGGCAAATGCTTAGATCAGTCCGGACAAATTGATATTTTATATCTAGACTTTTCATCTGCTTTCGACTCCGTCCCCCATGACTTACTTTTATTTAAACTCCAGACATACGGATTTCATGGAAATCTTGGTTTACGTCGTACTTATCTAATCGTGAACAAAGAGTTGCTGTCGATGGTGCCCTATCATCCTGGTCTCCCGTTAAATCAGGGGTTCCACAAAGATCAATTTTGGGCCCTTTGATGTTTCTGCTGTGTATTAATGACATGCCAGACTGTGAGTCCTGAGACTAGGGTTGCCTTGTTTGCAGATGATTCTAAATGCATAAGAGAGATCAGAAACACGCAAGACTGTTCACACCTGCAGTGCGACCTAGAAAACATCTTGGATTGGAGTCGTGAATGGGACATGAGATTTAACGCTGGTAAATGTAGACTATTGAGCGTTACAAGGAAGCGAATTCCCAATTCTTCACCATTACACAATGAATGGTAATCTAATTGAAAAAGTCGACTGCATGCGTGATCTTGGGATTGTGGTGTCATCTGTAATGTGAATATAGGCCACTGGATGGCAGTATTTACCTTTTTTTTTATTCAGCTCAGACTGGAGCTATGTTTAGACATGTCCTGGACATGTCTGGGGCAAGTCCCCGAAAATAAAAAAAAAGAGGTCTAAATGTGGGTGGGGTCTGCAAAAGAGTATATAAGGAGAAGAATTGAGACAGTGGAGTAGTAGGAGAAATTGCAAGAAGAAGGATACATGTGACCAGACCTGTCATTTCTGTTCAGGACCTGTGAAGTTTTCTTTTGTGGATTTTTGCCTGTGTTTTAGCCTTTTTCCTCACCCAGCACATCACCAGGAAACCCACCAAAGGGACTGTAACTATTTCTTTTTTTTTGTGTATATTCAATCTTGGTCTTTAGTTGTAGGTTAGTGTTAGTCTTTGTCTGTTTAATTAAATGTGTTTAAGTTTTAAAAACTGTGTCTGTCATCCCTTGCTGTTGCTGTTGTGTTGTAATGTAATAACAAATTGGGGCCATGACAAATTGGGGGCTCAAGTCCGGGATAGACCATTGTGTGAGTAGTTTATTGAAAATCTAACATTTCAAATTGTAAAATTGATTTTTTAAATTGAATACATATATATTGACAACAGCAATGGATGATTTCTTGGCATCACCAACCGTAGGGGTTTTGAAGTCTTTTAAAAAGACCGAACTGTTGGAAATATGCAGACATTTGGACCTGACAGAGGTAAAACCAGCCATGCGAAAAGCAAGACTGGCTAGAGAGATAGTTGAATATTACATTGATGAAAATGTGTTTGCACCAGGAGATCTGGAACAGTTTCCAGTGAAAAATCCAAATATAGAAATGGAACTTAAATTAAAAATGCTAGAGATTGAAAGGGAGGAAAAAGAAAAACAAAGAGAATTTGAGAGAGAGAAAGAGGAAAGAGCAGAAAGAGAGAGACAGAGACAGAGAGATTTTGAATCAGAGAAGTTGGATAGAGAGGAAAGACTCCAAATGGAGAAACTAAAAATTAAAATTGAAACTAAAAATAAATTTTGTGCCAGTCAGGAGGTAAAACTGGTGCCTCCATTTTCTGAAAAGGACGTAGACAACTATTTCCAGTGTTTTGAAAAGGTAGCAAAGAGTTGCCAGTGGCCAAAGGAACACTGGCCCCTGATGTTGCAAACTGTCCTCAAGGGTAAAGCTCAACAAGCCTATTCAGCTTTGTCTGCAGATGATTCCTCTGATGATGAGGTGGTCAGAAAGGTTATTTTGAGAGCTTATGAGTTGGTTCCAGAGGCTTACCAACAAAAATTCAGAGGTCTGAGGAAATCTGACAGTCAGACTTATGTGGAATTTGCTAATGAGAAGAAGGTTTGCTTTGAGCGCTGGTGTACTTCTACGGAGGTCAAGGATGATTTCAACACACTAAAAGAGATGGTGTTAGTTGAAGAATTCATGAACTGTGTTAAAGATGATATTAAGACCTACCTTAATGAGAAGCAAGCACTGAATTTGCAATCATCTGCTAAATTTGCAGATGAATATGTCCTCACACATAAGTCCAAATTTCAGTCTAGCAGTAACAAAAGATGGTCCCAATTTCAGAAGAAAGGGAAAGGTGATACCCAAGATTCCTCACCGAAAGACAAATCTGGTGATGGTGCTCAGAAATCCAGTCACAGGTCTGATCAAAGTGTGAAAGCTGACAGTGACAAAAGTGGTCTAGTTTGTTACAGCTAACTGTTGGTTCCTTAAAGCTAAGAAAGAAAAAGAAAAGGATTACAAACCAAATGCCTTTGTGAAAACAAGGTAAGAAACCGCTGTAGGAGATGACCAATCTGCTAAATTGCCTGCTCCTTATGGGGCTAAGAAGCCTGATACTGCTGACTTTGTGAGGGAAGAATTTCTTCCATTTGTGTCAGAGGGATTTGTGGCTCTGAATGAGCGTACTACTCCTGTCCCCATATATATCCTAAGGGATACCAGAGCTTCTCAGTCACTTTTGTTGATGGACTCCTTGGAGTTACGTGATGAGTCCGCTTCAGGGGATTTCATACTTGTACAAGGTATTGAAGGGAGGACTGTATCTGTACCCCTGCGCTCTGTATTCTTGAAGTCAGATTTAGTTACAGGACAGGTAAAGGTGGGACTTATGTCAAGTTTCCCTATAAAGGGTGTTTCTCTGTTGCTAGGCAGTGACCTGGCTGGGGGCAATGTAGTTCCCCCTGTTCATCTTCCTTCACAGCCGAGTACTGTAGATGGCAGTGACTCGTGCTATGGCTAAGAAGGCTAAACAAGAAGATAATGTGGTGCCGTCCAGCACATTGAATAGTCAGGACTCAGGTGGTTTGCCTCATGACTCTGTTCGGTTTACTATGGTTTCTCCGTTTGAGGACTTAGATACTTTTATCAGTTCTCTGTTCAACCAGCCAGATGGGTCTGGTGATTCTGATGTGTCTGAGGACTTGTCTCTGTCCAGAAAGTGGTTGATTCTGGAGCAAACTAATGATCCGGAAATTTGTGTACTAAATTTGTGAGAGCCCTTCCTGATAAAGAAATAGACGCAGTTCCAGTTGGGTATTATCGCAAGGATGGAGTGTTGATGCGGAAGTGGCGCCCTCCTGATATCCCTGCCAATGCAGATTGGGCTGTGGGAAGGCAAATTGTTGTTCCGAAGGTCTACAGGAATGAGATCTTAACAATGGCTCATAGTTTACCTTTTGGAGGTCATCTTGGTGTTAACAAAACTGTTGATAAGATCATGAAACACTTCTTCTTGCCTGGACTTCGGAAACATGATCCAACTTTTTCAAAACCTGTCACACTAGTCAGGTAGTTGGAAAACACCAGTTAGACCCACCTGTAGCTCCATTGCAGCCTATCCCAGCATTTGGGGAGCACTTCTCCAAGGTCATCATTGATTGTGTTAGTCCATTACCCAATACTAGATCTGGAAATCAGCACTTGTTGACAATCATGTGTGCATCTACCTGATTCCCTGAAGCCATGCCTCTACGCAACATCAAGGCAACTGCAATCTCGAAGGCTTTGATAAAGTTCTTCACTCTGTTTGGCCTTCCCAGAGAAATTCAGTCAGGCTAAGGTAGCAATTTCATTTAAGGATTGTTCCAGCAGGTAGTGTATGAACTAGGTGCGAAGCAGATTCTTTCTAGTGCTTATCATCCAGAGAGTCAGGGTGCCTTAGAGCGATTTCATTCCACTCTCAAGAGAATGATGAGGACTTATTGTTATGATCATGAGAAAGACTGGGATGAAGGTGTTCATTTGCTGTTGTTTGCAGCCAGAGAAGCAGTGCAGGAGTCTACTGGATTCAGTCCGTTTCAGCTAGTGTTTGGCCATAAAGTGAGAGGACCTTTGCTATTGTTGAGTGAACAATGGCAAGAGAAAGAACCGCATATCAGTCCATTAGACTATGTTAGCAAGTTCAAGGAAAGACTGCGTGCAGCTTGTGACCTAGCTAAAGAGAACTTGAAATAAAGTCAGGGAAAAATGAAACCTTGGTATGATCATAAGGCTAGAAGCAGTGAGTTTAAACCAGGAAACAAGATTCTTGCGTTGTTTCCTTACAATCCATTGCAGGCTAGATTTCATGGTCCGTATGAAATTTAAAAAAAAACTCAATGATCTCAATGACATTGTTAAGACTCCAGATAGGAGAAAGCCAAAACAGTTGTGTCACATTAACATGCTGAAGCCTTATCATGATGGTAATGCTAGGGTTGCAGCTGTCACTTCAGATCCTCCTTTGCCCGAGGCTTGTGAAGATGAGGGGGAGTTTCAAGATGATGAACCTAGAATTAAAGCTGAAGTTCTTTCATATAAATTGACAAATTCTGAAGTTTTGCAAAATCTTGATGTAAAACTCCAGCAGTTAGAACCCTCATAGAAAGATCAGTTTGAGAGGTTGATCAAGAAATATAAAGATCTATTTCCTGATGTTCCAAAGAGAGTTTCTATGGCTTCTAATGATGTAGATGTTGGTGATGCCAAACCAATAAAACAGCATCCATACCGGATGAATCCTGAAAAGAGAAAGATTGCTGAGAAAGAGGTTGAGTACATGTTAGAACATGATATTCTCAGACCCTCCAACTCAGATTGGAGTTCACCCTGTGTGCTAGTTCCAAAACCTGATGGAAGTACTAGATTCTGTACAGATTATCGCAACGTCAATGCTGTAACTAGAACTGATGTGTTTCCAATACCTAGGATTGATGATTGTATCGATAGAGTAGGGCAAGCAAAGTTTCTGACCAAGATTGATTTATTCAAGGGTTAGTAGTGTGTGCCTTTAACTGAGAGGGTCCAGAGCATCTCTGCTTTTGCCACACCATCTGGGTTGCACCAGTATGAAGTCCCACCCTTTGGCATGAAAAATACCCCAGCCACGTTCCAAAGGATGATACAGTCTACAATCACTGGATTGCCACACACGGGTGCGTACATCGAAGACCTGATCATATGGAGTGACTCCTGGGAAGAAAATCTGAAAGATGTAGAGGCGTTGTTCCAGTGCTTGACCCAGGCTAACCTGACTGTTAACCTGAACAAGAGTGACTTTGGTTGTGCTACTGTTACGTATTTTGGCTATGTCATAGGCCAGGGTAAAGTGGCACCCATAAATGCTAAAGTCCAAGCCATTATGGACTTTCCAGTTCCTGACAAAAAAAAAGCTTTGCGCCGCTTCCTTGGAATGATCGGGTGCCACCGCAAGTTTTGCAAGAACTTTGCTGAGATTGGTCTCAGTCTCACCAACTGACTGAAGACAGGCGTAAAGTTCACTTGGGATGAAGCATGCCAAAGAGCCTTCGATCACCTGAAGTCTCTGCTGTGTCACTTCCCCGTGCTAAAATCTCCTGACTTCAACAAACTGTTCTCCATCGCGGTCGATGCTAGCGACCCAGCTTGTGGATCTGTGCTCCTGCAGAGAAGTGACTCTGATGAAATTGAGCATCTCGTGGCATACTTCTCTAGGGAGTTTAATCGCCACCAAAGGAACTTTTCCACAATAGAGAAGGAGCTGTTGGCTTTGGTTTAAACCACTGTCAATAACTACAAATCGTCGCTACATCTGCAAGTGCAAGTTAAAACTCTACAATGCAAAGCGAAAGCCATTGATCAACAGCACCCAGAAACGCCGCCGGCTTCGCTGGGCCCAAGCTCATCTAAGATGGACTGATGGACTGAAGTGGAAAAGTGTTCTGTGGTCTGACGAGTCCACATTTCAAATTGTTTTTGGAAACTGTGGACATTGTGTCCTCCGGACCAAAGAGGAAAAGAACCATCCGGACTGTTATAGGCGCAAAGTTCAAAGGCACCATTAATGCTGAAAGGTTCATACAGGTTTTGGAGCGACATATGTGCCATCCAAGCAACGTCTTTTTCATGGACGCCCCTGCTTATTTCAGCAAGACAATGCCAAGCCACATTCTGCACGTGTTACAACAGCATGGCTCCGCAGTAAAAGAGTGCGGGTACTAGACTGGCCTGCCTGTAGTCCAGACCTGTCTCCCATTGAAAATGTGTGGCGCATTATGAAGCTTAAATATGACAACGGAGACCCCAGACTGTTGAACAACTTAAGCTGTACATCAAGCAAGAATGGGAAAGAGTTCCACCTGAAAAGTTTCAAAAATTGGTCTCCTCAGTTCCCAAACGTTTGCTGAGTGTTGTTAAAAGGAAAGGCGATGGAACACAGTGGCAAAAAGGCCCCTATGCCAACTTTTTTGCAATGTGTTGCTGCCTTTAAATTCTAAGTTAATGATCATTTGCAAAAAAAAATAAAGTTTCTCAGTTTGAACATGAAACATCTTGTCTTTGCAGTGTATTCAATTGAATATTGGTTGAAAAGGATTTGCAAATCATTGTATTCTGTTTTTATCTACGATTTACATAACGTGCCAACTTCACTGGTTTGGGTTTTGTATATATATATACAAGTGTCTACTTAACCATTTTTGTATTGAAAAGAAAAATTTTGCCTTTATGAGTGAAAATTTTTCCCTTTTGGAATGGAGGTGTAATGCAAATAGAAGCCACTAGATGGCCTTTTCTTTTGTTAAGCCCAGACTGAAGCTAGGTTTGGACATGTCCTGGGCATGTTTGCGATGGAAAGTCCCAGAGAATTTAAAAAAAAAGTCTAAAAGGTGGGAGGGGTCTGCAAAAGAGTATATAAAGAGGAAAATTGAAGTCGTAGGAGAAATTGCAAGGAGAAGGATATATTTGACCAGACCTGTCACAAGTGGCGGTTTTTCGCGGAGGCCAAAAATTATTGCAAGAAACAAAAAATATAAATAGGCTTCACCACAATGTATTTTATATTGTTGTCATTTCCTTGTCAAAACACTACATCAGCGCACTTCTGCTTTGGCTGAGCGTGAGGAGCAAAACAGCGCCCCTCCTGTCAAGCTCACATTGTGTCTTACACTTCGTGTCTCATGCCCTCCGCCCTGTCTGTCATTTCGGAGGCCAGCTTCACTTGGCCTCCCTTAGAAAAAAAAACAGCCCGTATTAGCCAATCAGATTGAAGCAAGGCTCATCGCTTAATGGTCGATGCATCATAAAAAAAAAAAAGAGGGAGGCCAGATCACATCTGGCTTCCAACCAATCACAATCTGTTATGGAAAATACACACACTGATTCAACTGTCCCGCCAGGCACCAGCCAGCCCACACAGAGTATCGCCATTAAGTCAGAGAATGGATGGTGACAGGGACCCTGAGTTTCCCTGAGTAAAAAATGACTTCACAAAACTTGCTTTTGAGGTTCAACTAAAAGTCAAGCGGGACGGCAAGCCGACTCCAAAGCTCAATTTAACTAAGGGCAGAGCTGATTTAAAAGCTCGCTCTTTTCGTGAAGCTAACTATGCTAGAAACGAGTGGCTAACAGGAAGTGCCGAGCTTAACCGGCTTTTCTGCTGGCCATGTCTCCTATGCCCCACCGTGGCCTTTTTGATGACCGGGTTGTTGTCACATTTTTCTTTTGTGATGCATAAAATGTGGTGTTTTATTCTTTATTATTCTTGTCGTGTCAAGTTGATTTCAGAGCATGATGGCTAAGCTATACTGTTTTTTAATACTCTCAATCCTTACCGAGACTGTATTTAGGTCCGCTGACATCAGCTGCACTATCAGCTGACAGCTGTAAGGTTTACAGTTGATAGCGCTGCAGCACGTTTGATATCAGTTTTTATATAGACCTTTGTAACCGTGCGTTTTATATTTAGTTTATGTAATTCAGACGTTGCGCACGGGTTATGCATTCATGTTGAGTGTGTTTTTGGATGTATGAATTTTGGGCATCCTTGTGATTTGTTAATTTCAGTTGCGAGGCTGCCACATATGACATTGTTACTTCAAATGTTGGTGGAAGGGGTTTGACTGTGTTTCTGTACAATAGTCCACGGCTATCTTGCAAATGCTTTTGTTGCCAATTAATTAAATATGAGTCAGAGAGAAGCTTTGTCCGCAAAACGGAACTTCATTAATACCGTCTGTGAAACCAATGGCTAAAATGTTTTTGTTATATCTAGATCTTGTCATAATTACCGTCTGAACGCTATTTGTTTAGCTTTCTGCTGTAATAAAGCTACGAGACGTTTACCAGCTTTGCATGGGCTTCCTCTCACTGATCACATACTACTGTGTGCCAGAGCCATGAGCATGCGCACAGCCCGAAGCGCGCATCCACAGCTCTCCCTCGCGCTTTCACTGTCAGTCACGCGGTCCTCTTTTTTTAACCTCTCTTTTTTCATTAAAATGAATGAAAGTCGGTAGAATAAAGGTACTGTAACAGTAGGCTAATTTGTTTGCAGGAAAATAACACGTAAACACTGAATTAAATTCGTTGTTCATTCTGGCTTCCTCTGTAATTTTTGTCACGGGCCGCCACTGCCTGTCACTCTTTTCAAGACCTGTGAAGCTTTTTGTGGATTTTTGCCTGTGTTGGGGCATTTTCCTCAGCCGGACATCACCAAGCAACCCAACCAAAGGGACTGTAAATATTTTTTTTCTTGTATATATCAAAAAATTTGGCTCAAAAAATTGACTTTTTTTTTGGGTCAAAATCATAGGTTAACCCAAAAAAATCTCTACCCACAAAAAGCTCAACGCTTCGACCCAATTATTGAGCCCTCTTATCAAAACCATCACGCTTGATATCTAAAAGATTCAGTAGATATGAAGAAATTAAAAATAATAATCAACGGAGTTATATTGAAACCGTCAGACTGTCGGACACTGAGATATATTAAAACCCTGTCCGACTTTGGGACACGTAGACACTGAGTTCAACACAGCAACGCAACCTGTCGTGCGAAAAATTCATTTCACGTCCTTTATGCAAGTGGCTTAATACTACTATTATTGTTACTTAGGTTTTATCGTTTTTATTGGGGGAAAGGAATACAGTCTGATTGCTATGATCTCGTACTGAGATAAGATCACATACTGAAAATGTATCGTGTAATGTATCTTGCATCGTTGTCCATGCATGTTGTCCCAAAATTTTAAACAGCAACAAGGTGTAATAATAGGAACACGCTATCTATTGGTTCTCTTCCCAATCATGCAGGCAGAAGAAGTAAATGAGCAACCGTCATATTTCATTCCAACTTCATAAGTTTGAATGATCAGGAGGTAGAGCAGGCGGCCCAGGAATCAGAAGGTTCCCGGTTTGATCCTTGGCTCCTCCAGAGAATGTGTCAAAGTGGCCGTAAGCAAGACACTGAACCCCGCACTGCTCCTGATGTGCAGGGTGGCGCCTTGCATGGCAGCCTCCCACATCAGGGTGAATGTGAGGCAAAAAGTTGTAAAGCGCTTTGGGGTCATATCATGTGACTAGAAAGCGCTATATAAATGCAGTCCATTTACCATTTACCATTTACCTAATTTTGTTTTGAAATTCAACTCAAGTTCGCTAATGGTAAAAATTTGAGAATGCCTTGTGCTTGTAATGCTTAATATTGACGTAAGCGGTGCAGAAAACAAGCCTGAAGCAGCAAAGTAAAATGCAACATTAACGCATCATGCAGATATAGGACAGAGGCTTCTTTATTTCAACACTTTAAAGGTGAGGAGAGGAGCTCATTTTATTGGTGTAGAGTTGACTCGGCTGTGTTCAACCCACTTAAGCCTTTTCTCCTCCCTCTTTGCCACTTGCTCCGGCAGGAGGGACAGAGGCGGGACAGAGGATTACTTGCGCCAGGCTACGCCGGGCAGGAAATGACAACATATGCCTGGACACACCCCGTTGGTGCGGCGCTCCCCCTTTTCACCGCGTCTGCGCCTGGTCTACGAATTTAGAGCCCTTAGTTTTTAGATGCCCAGACTTCATTAATTCAGTTAAGTTCCAATCTGGATCTACCATAAAACATATTTATGATGCCAGTCTGAACATATCCAGATAGACTCCAAAAGAAATCAAAAGCCAAGAATCAAGACAGTATTTTTCACAACTACACAAAACTCCTGACTAATCATAAACACCCCTGAAGCCAGTTTCCTCAAGTACTATGATACCCTGATACCCTGAACACACCCAAAATTCTTTATGATACTTTTCAGCTATTGCAATATCACCTTTACCAGTAGCAGTGAGGGCAGATTATATCGACTGCCAATTTAATTTCATAATTGTTAAAACATACATAATATTTTAATACTTTTTTATTTCCATGTGTAAATTTCTATGTAGAATTAACCCAAAATACACCAATCTCAGACCCGTGTTGCATCGCTGTTGAGCTGCTAACCCACACAAACTTCCATAAATATGAAAGTTCTCTGTTTGAGCAAAATCTGAAAATGTTATAGGCTGAAAGCATATTTTACATTGAAGAATTGAAATTTTTTGCATTTCTAAATTACTGGGTGAGAAACGATGCTGTGCATCCTCTCCTTATATTCACAAAATAACTGGTATTACACTGCAGTGAAATAGTATTTAATCATCTTCCAGATTTTATCTATTGTTGCATTTTTTTCATATTAAAATGTTTCAGTCCATCAAATTTTAATACAAGACAACATGAGTTAACGCAAAATTCTGCTTTAAATTATCATTTCATTTATCAAAGTGAAAGAGTAAATCAAAAGATATATCATTTATTTGAGAAAAAGCTAATACAGCCCCCTACAGCTACTAACTGGTTGCTCCACCATTGGAGGCAACAACTAAAATAATATATTTGCGATTACTTGCAATGAGTCTTTTACATCGCTGTGGAAGAACTTTAGCCCACTCTTCTTTGCAGAATTGTTTTAATTCTGCCACATTGGTGGGTTTTCCTGCATGAACTGACTCTTTGAGATGTCATGAGATGTGATGTGGCATGACCTGAAACAAATTCAGGTCAGAAGATTGACTCCACTCCAAAACCATCATTTTGTTTCTTGATGAGC
Source organism: Gymnothorax reevesii (assembly GCA_029721435.1). NCBI lineage: Eukaryota > Metazoa > Chordata > Actinopteri > Anguilliformes > Muraenidae > Gymnothorax > Gymnothorax reevesii. The sequence goes on along the minus strand of CM056574.1, from coordinate 19,814,769 downwards.
CATTCAGAGGTGGACTTGCTTGTGTGGTTGGGATCATCATCCTGCTGAATAACCCAAATGTGCCTCAGCTTCAGGTCACAAACTGACTGGACATCCTCCTTCAGGATTTTGTGGTTGAGAGCAAAATACATGGTTACATCAATTATGGCAAGTCACCCAGGTCTTGAGGCAGCAAAGCAGCCCCAAACCATCACCGTACCACCACCATGTTTGACTGCTGGTATAATGTGCTTCTTGAATGCTGTGTTAATGTAATGGGACCCATGTCTTCCAAAAACTTCCACTTTTGACTCATCGGTCCACAGAATACTATCCCAAAGGTCTTGGGGGTCATCAAGGTGTTTTTTGGAAAATTTGAGATGAGCCTTTGTGTTCTTTTTGGTCAGCAGTTACTTTTAAGCCTTGCCGCTCTTCCATGGATGCCATTTTACCTAGTCTCGTTCATATTATAGACATATTGTTTTTGGCTCGGTTCCCGTTCACACTACCACTTTGTTTCCGGAGCATAGCTCCAACACTGTTTTGCCTAATCCAAACATAACAAACTAACTACTCAGGTCCTGCAGTATGTGTCTGTCTGTCTGTCCATCTGTATGTCCGTCCGGTGGGTTAGGCAGGGAAGGGGGCCGGGGGAAGACGTCTGTTTTTATGAGTAAAACACATTCCATTTTTCGGATCGACAACACAAACAACAGAGACAAGTGAGCCCTGCATTTCATTAAGATGTTAGTCTGGGTTCTTTTGTGACCACCTGGATGAGTCGTGGTGCTCTCTCTGAGGAGTTTGGTTGGCAGGCCACCCCTGGAAATGTTCACGGCTGTTCCAATTTTTTGTTACCAATTGTAGATTATGGCTCTTGCTGTGGTTCACCGGAGTCCCAGAGCCTTATAAATGGCTTTGTAACCATTTCCACACAAAAATATGTCAACAGCTTTCTTTCTCATACTTTGATGACATTCTTTACATAGCAGCATTATTATACATAGCAGGTGTTGTTATTTTTTTTGTTGCCTCCTTTACATTCCGAAACTGGTTGATTCAGTAACTAAGTGGATGGTTATTTTTTTCGCATGGGGTCAGGTAGGATTTAATAGCTTTTCTCCTTCATTGAATGAAATCACAAATTAAAAACTCCTTGATTGATATTAAAATTACTTTCATGACATGAATTATTGCCTGCGACAGATGGGCAAAAATAAATGAAATGGGGGACGGGACAAATCCTTTTCACAGAACTTAATATTGTTCCGTATATTAGGGATTGGAAAAGCTGACCCATGACTCAATTAATCAGACAATGAATTATGAATGAGAGTTTAAATGACAGATGGAAAATCCACTGGTTTACTCCAGTTACAGTTACCAGTTTTCAGTTACTCATAATAACATTGCAGTCTGAAAGGTTTTTGCCACTAGCCTTGTGATATAGAAAAGGTGTCATTTTTTCATTTCACAATATTCTAATAGACGGATCCGTATCAGGGACAGGTGAAGAGAACCTCCGTGCTCGAAGTGGAGAGTGTGCAAACTCATATAATCAAATAATGTACTTTCCAGACTGGTGTAGCATCCAGTCAGTTCTGGAACTTTTTATTTCTGACTCAAGCTAGCATTGAAAAGGCCAGTTATAGAAATATTCCAATGGGTCAATTAAATATTTTTATTGATATAATTTCTGTAGTTTAGATTTCCAGAGCAGCTATCACTTGAACAGATTAATTCAGTCAGCAAATTTTCGGTCGCATTTGTTTCCAGTGAGTTACAATTCAATCCAGTGTATGAAGTCACGGCTAGAGAGAGATCTAATAAGGGCAAAAAGGGCTGTGAACACAATATTTTGCCGGAAGACAGTAAGTACGAAATTCCTCTTAATGACTGCAAATAACACCTCCTCCACTGTTTTGTCACACGTCAAGGGCATGAGACTCAAATGCTTGGCTAAAAACAAAAGCATGCGCCAACCTGCTGACACTCATGAAGCTGGAATTTTGATATGCGTCCATCAAGTAAATAGGCCAAAACACTTCCTGTTCAAGGGCTTGGCAAAGACAGTTAACTATGACAGACTATTAATGAGAGGATGCATGTCTTTGTCTTTATTCCTTTGAGCCAACTGAAGAAGATTTCTGGTCATTTCACGTCACCTGTAACATTATAAAGGTGGCAGGTCTGAAGCATATTATACAGGTGCACTGCTTGAGCTTCAGAGAAACATCAGGAAAGGAAGCGTATTCTTCAGTTTCACTGTAATTTCAGTTTTTCAAATTGAGTGTGAGCTTCCACATAATATCAATACACTTACTAATTTGCGTCAAAAGCATCTCAGGACAAGGTAAGGGTGAATATTTTTTTTCTTTTTGAATAGTATTGCATTTTCTCTCACAAAGCAAGCTTTTTTGAGCAGTCATGACACTTTTTCTCCCGCGTAGATTTAATTAATTCATGTGTTTATATACTGTGTGACTCCTTTAGTTTACAGTGATAACAACTAATCAGGATATTACCTCTTGAAATGGAAAAGACATTGTTATACTTTCTGAGTCATTATGCTCTAATGGATGAGAAATGAGGATAAAGGTGGTAATTTTGGAATACGAACATTTTTATTATTTTATTTAATTATGCCAAAGACTAGCGCATTTGGGTGTGACACCCCTTTTTGATGAAACATTTGGGCGTGATAACCAAAAACAGAAAACACTGAAATTCACAGTATGTCCCTTAAAATATTGTGCATTACTTGAACAGGAATGTTGTTTTCAAATTTGGAATAAATATATCTTAATGCTCAACATAATGCAAAAAGGATTTACAGATTTTTTTGATGTTATTGTATTTCTCTGTATGTATGGTCTGAACATTTCTTTTGGAATTGTGATGACACTGGAGTAGCAAAACTCTCAATTGACACCACTGGATTGACAGAAAGAGAAATAATAATTTCAAATTCTCCCTTTAAAATGCAAAAGGCCATCAACTTAATACATTTAAAAGATACAGACTCATCTGAATTTTGTCAGTATCCATCAAAAATGGGTGTGGAGCAGTGGCGGCTGGTAAACTGGCAATAGGGCTGAAAATAGTGATCGGTCATGACCTGTTTTCAATCATTCTTTTAAATTACCATTACAAAAACTCTAAACACTCTCAACATTATCGGGTGTGGCCAGTTTTCATTAATAACGCATACCTGTCAACTCTCATGAATTCGGTGTGAGTTTTAGTGGCATATTTACATTCCGCTGCTGCAGTCAACAATTATTCAATCAACGCATATGTAAGAGATTCTTGCGCGTAATTGAAGTCCTTGTGCATACAGGTACAGTACATTAGTTTTACGTGTGTTATGGTGGGAACCGACTCCGGATTCCATGCTTTTCTGTACTCAGGGGTTGGAAGCAATGCATGTGTTTCATGATCATTTAAATTGTTTAAATGAAATAAGATCATTTGAAATGTCTTTGTGCAATTCCATTGCTTCCAATGATCTTATTTCATTAAAACAATTTAAACGATCATGAAACACATGCATTGCTTCCAACCCCTGAGTAAAGAATAGCGTGAGATGTCCAGAATTAAGTAAAGTCAATTTTATTAAGATTGAAAACAGGTCATGACCAATGATTATTTTTGAGGGATGGTTTGAGCGTCTCGTATTGCCAATTCACCAACCGCCAATGGTGTCGAGATAACAGATTTGGTACCCTAAGTCCCTACTTTTCTTTTGGCATGCTCTATCACAATTTTTATCGAAAAAAATGTCAACAAGTTGATTTCAGATATTTTTTACAATTTACAAAGACATACCTTTCAAACCATTTCTATCATGTCTTATCATTCTTAACTTCAAAGAAATCGAATGAAGGTAATAATTTAATAAGTACTTTTATTTTTGATATATTCAGTACAAGAGAGCTTACATTTGGTACACATTAGGGAATGCAGTTGTTGGTCTTCTTTAAGTGATGACCTTTTGCCGTAAGCCACTTCTTTAGCTCTGGATTTGTTTCAGAACTTTTTGATGAGACCGGGGAGTAGACAAGCAAACTTTCCAGAGAGAGTTGATTCACTAAAACCATTCAGAATTTTCCAAGCCTTTCATGAAGAGATATTTCATGAAAGAATTATCCTGCACAATATTTGTCCTCAGAATTCAGGATTATCAAAAATGTAACCACTTTTTTTTTTTTTAAGATAATGATAATTCCATTCAGAATGGAATGTGAGACTGCTCAGAAGTGGCATGCATAAAAAAATTGTTTTCAGACCATGTTATTTGGCTCAGAGAATTTTGCCGCAAAATTTGTGTAAATGTATGCACCACACTCAGATAAATATTATCTGAAGTACATCACTGTTTTAAACTTGCAAATTTGTATATTAATTGATCGATCATTGATTGACTGGTTGATTTTAAATGTCTTCCAAAGGTAATGAAATGGATTCATGCTCATTTGTTAAAAACTGCACTGACAAGATGCAATCAAGCATTGTAAATATATGCCAAACTGATGATTTTTCCTGTGTTGTGTAGAATGTTCACACAAAAATGACCAGTTTAAACGTCTTCAACTTTTCATGGCTTCTCATGTAGAGAAAGCGCAATTGCGAAATGTGCTGCTATGAGAAGCCTGTAGCTGTTGTAAAAGTTTCAGTCCATGAAACACAGATGAAAGAGTAACAAAAAACTAGGCTAGAAAAACTGGATCAGCCAGCTGTTATTCCATAAAAACTGAGGCATTGTTTATACAACGTGTGGCTACTCTCACTTGATTAATGAAAGGCAGACACCAAATTATTAAAGACTACTGTCTGAAATGCTTGTTTGTAATCATATAAAACATAGGTCAGAGCATTGCGCAGCGAACTGAAAAAAGGACTAGTTTATTAGTAGTAATAATGAGAGCTGAACCATTGGAGATGACATTGGAGAGGATATGTTCCGGCCTGTCGGGAAAACCACACACAATTACAGACTAATGGACAGCTTTATTCATTGAATTTTAAGGAAATTATGCACTGCCAGTTATAGCATGAATGTAATTTATCTGTAAAGAAATGCTGGAAGAAAAAACAGCGATCAAATGATTTTTCCCGGCTTCTTTGATTGATGTATTCTCAAAACACAGGCTTTTAAACTGAACATAAGCTCACTCAGTTGCTCAAATAGGATGCCTGAAATGATGCTGAAAAATACAATAATGATTCTGATTCAGGTTCACTGTAACAGCAGATTAACCGGAGATGAAGAGAAAAAACCTGGCTGTGCTACTCCTTTTAACTGGTAAGTAAGGCAGCATGAAGTACATTAACAGGAAATGGTGAAAGGATTTCTCATATCAATATCAACAATGGGCAAGAAGTAATAAAAATCTATTTTCATCTCAGCAACTGCAGCTCTGATAACAAGAGGTGCGACAGAAACAACTGCAGCACCCTCATCAACTGCAGCCCCCACAACAACTGCTGCCCCCACTACAACACCAACTCCCACAACAACTGCAGCACCCACTACAACACCAACTCCCACAACAACTGCAGCACCCACTACGACAACAACTCCCACAACAACTGCAACCCCAACAACAACAAAGCCTGCAACTCCCACTGCAGTCCCCACAACAACTGCAACTCCCACAAAAACTTCAGCCCCCACTACAACAGCAACTCCCACAACAACTGCAGCCCCCACTACGACAGCAACTCCCACAACAACTGCAGCCCCCACTACGACAGCAACTCCCACAACAACTGCAGCCCCCACTACGACAGCAACTCCCACAACAACTGCTGCCCCCACTACAACACCAACTCCGACAACAACTTCAGCCCCCACTACAACAGCAACTCCCACAACAACTGCAGCCCCCACTACGACAGCAACTCCCACAACAACTGCAACCCCCACAACAACTGCAACTCCCACCACAACTGCTGCCCCCACTACAACAGCAACTCCCACCACAAGTGCAGCACCCACTACACCAGCAACTCCCACCACAACTGCTGCCCCCACTACAACAGCAACTCCCACCACAACTTCAGCCCCCACTACAACAGCAACTCCCAGCACAACTTCTGCCCCCACTACAACACCAACTCCAACAACAACTGCTGCCCCCGCTACAACACCAACTCCAACCACAACTGCAGCTGCCACGACAACACCAACTCCAACAACCACTGCAGCCCCCACTACAACAGCAACTCCCACCACAACTGCAGCCCCCACTACAACACCAACTCCCACCACAACTGCAGCCCCCACTACAACACCAACTCCCACCACAACCGCAGCACCGACTACAACACCAACTCCAACAACAACTGCTGCCCCCACTACAACACCAGCTGCCACCACAACTGCAGCGCCCACTACAACACCAACTACCCCTACAACTGCTGGCCCCACAACAACACCAACTCCCACCACAACTGCAGCACCCACTACAACACCAACTCCCACCACAACTTCTGCCCCCACTACAACACCAACTCCCACAACAACTGCTGCCCCCACTACAACACCAACTCCCACAACAACTGCTGCCCCCACTACAACACCAACTCCAACCACAACTGCAGCCGCCACTACAACACCAACTCCAACGACCACTGCAGCCCCCACTACAACAACAACTCCCACCACAACTGCAGCCCCCACTACAACACCAACTCCCACCACAACTGCAGCCCCCACTACAACACCAACTCCCACCACAACCGCAGCACCGACTACAACACCAACTCCCACCACAACTGCTGCCCCCACTACAACACCAGCTGCCACCACAACTGCAGCGCCCACTACAACACCAACTACCCCTACAACTGCTGGCCCCACAACAACACCAACTCCCACCACAACTGCAGCACCCACTACAACACCAACTCCCACCACAACTTCTGCCCCCACTACAACACCAACTCCCACAACAACTGCTGCCCCCACTACAACACCAACTCCCACAACAACTGCTGCCCCCACTACAACACCAACTCCAACCACAACTGCAGCCGCCACTACAACACCAACTCCAACGACCACTGCAGCCCCCACTACCACCGCACCCCCCACCCCACCTGCACCCCCCCCTCCCACACTGCCTCCCACCCCAACTCCAGCCCCCCCTACAACACCACCCCCCACCACCACCGCAGCACCGACTACAACACCAACTCCCACAACAACTGCTGCACCCACTACAACACCAGCTGCCACCACAACTGCTGCCCCCACAACACCAACTCCCACCACAACTGCAGCACCCACTACAACACCAACTCCCACCACAACTGCTGCCCCCACTACAACACCAGCTGCCACCACAACTGCAGCGCCCACTACAACACCAACTACCCCTACAACTGCTGGCCCCACAACAACACCAACTCCCACCACAACTGCAGCACCCACTACAACACCAACTCCCACCACAACTTCTGCCCCCACTACAACACCAACTCCCACAACAACTGCTGCCCCCACTACAACACCAACTCCCACAACAACTGCTGCCCCCACTACAACACCAACTCCAACCACAACTGCAGCCGCCACTACAACACCAACTCCAACGACCACTGCAGCCCCCACTACAACAGCAACTCCCACCACAACTGCAGCCCCCACTACAACACTGACTCCCACCACAACCGCAGCACCGACTACTACACCAACTCCCACAACAACTGCTGCACCCACTACAACACCAACTCCCACAACAACTGCAGCACCCACTACAATACCAACTCCCACCACAACTGCAGCACCCACTACAACACCAACCCCCACCACAACTTCTGCCCCCACTACAACACCAACTCCCACAACAACTGCTGCCCCCACTACAACACCAACTCCAACCACAACTGCAGCCACCACTACAACACCAACTCCCACCACAACTGCAGCCCCCACTACAACACCGACTCCCACCACAACCGCAGCACCGACTACAACACCAACTCCCACAACAACTGCAGCACCCACTACAACACCAACTCCCACAACAACTGCAGCTGCCAGTACAACACCAACTCCCACCACAACCGCAGCACCCACTACAACACCAACTCCCACCACAACCGCAGCACCCACTACAACACTAACTCCCACAACAACTGCTGCACCGACTACAACACCAACTCCCACCACAACTGCTGCCCCCACTACTACACCAACTCCCACAACAACTGCAGCACCCACTACAACAGCAAATCCCACAACAACTGCAGCCCCCACTACAACACCAACTCCCACCACAACTCCTCCTCCCCCTACAACATCAACTCCCACCACAACTGCAGCCCCCACTACAACACCAATTCCCACAACAACTGCACCCCCCACTACAACACCAACTCCAACAACAACTATAGCCCCCACAACAACACCAACTCCCACAACAACTGCAGCCCCCACTACAACACCAACTCCCACCACAACTGCAGCACCCACTACAACACCAACTCCCACCACAACCGGAGCCCCCACGACAACAGCAACTCCCACAACTACTGGAGCCCCCACTACAACAGCAACTCCTACAACAACTGCTGCCCTCACTACAACACCAACTCCCACCACAACTGCAGCCCCCACTACAACACCAGCTCCCACAACAACTTCAGCCCCCACTACAACACCAACTCCCACAACAACTGCAGCCGCCACTACAACACTAACTCCCACAACAACTGCAGCCGCCACTACAACACCAACTCCCACAACAACTGCAGCCCCCACTACAACACCAACTCCCACCACAACTTCAGCCCCCACTACAACACCAACTCCCACAACAACTGCAGCCGCCACTACAACACTAACCCCCACAACAACTGCAGCCGCCACTACAACACCAACTCCCACAACAACTTCAGCCCCCACTACAACACCAACTCCCACAACAACTGCAGCCGCCACTACAACACTAACTCCCACAACAACTGCAGCCGCCACTACAACACCAACTCCCACAACAACTATAGCCCCCACTACAACACCAACTCCCACAACAACTGCAGCCCCCACTACAACACCAACTCCCACCACAACTGCAGCACCCACTACAACACCAACTCCCACCACAACCGGAGCCCCCACTACAACAGCAACTCCCACAACTACTGGAGCCCCCACTACAACAGCAACTCCTACAACAACTGCTGCCCCCACTACAACACCAGCTCCCACAACAACTTCAGCCCCCACTACAACACCAACTCCCACAACAACTGTAGCCGCCACTACAACACTAACTCCCACAACAACTGCAGCCGCCACTACAACACCAACTCCCACAACAACTGCAGCCCCCACTACAACACCAACTCCCACCACAACTGCAGCCCCCACGACAACACCAACTCTTACAACAACTGCAACACCCACTACAACACCAACGTCCACCACAACTACAGCCCCCCCCACAACACCAACTCTTACAACAACTGCTGCACCCACTACAACACCAACTCCCACAACAACTGCAGCCCCCACTCCAACACCGACTCCCACCCCAACTGCAGCCCCCACGACAACACCAACTCTTACAACAACTGCTGCACCCACTACAACACCAACTCCCACAACAACAGGAACTCTCACAACAACTGCAGCCCCCACAACAACAGCAACACCCACTACAACACCAACTCCAACAACAACTGCAGCCCCCACGACAACACCAATTCCCACAACAAGTGCTCCCCCCACTACAACACCAACTCCCACAACAACAGGAACTCTTACAACAACTGCAGCCCCCGCAACAACAGCAACTCCAACAACAACTATTGCAGCCACTACAACCGCAACTCCCACCACAACTGCATCCCCCACTACAACACCAACTCCCTCCACAACTGCTGCACCCACTACAACAGCAACTCCCACCACATCTGCACCAGCCATTACAACAGCAACTCCAACAACTGCAGCCCCCACAACAACACCAATTCCCACAACAAGTGCTGCCCCCACTACAACATTAACTGCCACAACAACAGGAACTCTTACAACTGCAGTCCCCACAACAACTGTTGCACCCACTACAACCGCAACTCTCACCACAACTGCATCCCCCACTACAACACCAACTCCCTCCACAACTGCTGCACCCACTACAACAGCAACTCCCACCACAACTGCAGCAGCCATTATAACAGCAACTCCAACAACTGCAGCCCCCACGACAACACCAATTCCCACAACAAGTGCTGCCCCCACTACAACATTAACTGCCACAACAACAGGAACTCTTACAACAACTGCAGTCCCCACAACAACTGTTGCACCCACTACAACCGCAACTCTCACCACAACTGCATCCCCCACTACAACATCACCTCCCTCCACAACTGCTCCCCCCACTACAACACCAACTCCCACAACAACAGGAACTCTTACAACAACTCCACCCCTCACAACAACAGCAACTCCCACAACAACTGTTGCACCCACTACAACCGCAACTCCCACCACAACTGCATCCCCCACTACAACACCAACTCCCTCCACAACTGCTGCACCCACTACAAAAGCAACTCCCACCACAACTGCAGCCCCCACTACAACACCAACTCCCACAACAACCGCAGCAGCCATTACAACAGCAACTCCAACAACTGCAGCCCCTACAACAACTGCATCTCCTACAACAACTGCATCTCCCACAACAACTGCAACTCCCACAACTGCAGCTACATCAACTGCTTCTTCCACCACCACTTCAACTGTACCTCCGTCTTCACCTCCGGTTACCAATGTAGCAACCACCGGCACAACAGCTGCAACTGGCAGTGGTAGGTCACAAATCAGGCAATGCTACTGATTTTGCCTGCACATTCCGCTCTTCAGTAACTTCAGTGCAAAGCTTTCCTTGAACATCTATCCACGATTTTTAATCACTCATCATTTCATTTCTTACTGTCTGTGCACCAAGATTTAATTGTTGTTGCTGTGACACTGACACTTTTTGCACATTTCGGCAGAAGAACAGGAGAGGCCTTGAGTTACAGTAAATAACATCACATGGGTAAAAATCCAAAGTCAGTTCCGTATATCAGTGTTTCCCATCCCTGCTCCTTGAGCACCGCAGCCCCGCATATTTATGATGCCTCCCAGACTTAACACACTTAATTCAGCAGATCTTCTCATTGGTGGAGCACTTGATGAGCTAAACTTGGTGGGTCAGATCAGAGAGACAAATAAAATGAGCGGGGCATGGGTACTCCAGTTTAAGGGTCGGAAAACACTGCTGTAGATCATCATCATTAACTATAATACACAGACCTCAAGTGTTCCATCGCTTTTATGCAACAGCATTGATAGTAAACACTCTAAAAACTGAGAAAGTTATGATTAATGGTTTGATTGCGCTGCGATAAAATGGTTCCTCAAACTAATACTTGTTGCTCAGCAACGCAAACCAATCTGATGGGATAACTTGGCAAGGAATTCAATTGTAATGTCAACCATCAAAGCAATACTGTCATGACTTTGAATATAGAGCTTAAATTACACCTACCAATGTGCACAGTTTTTGCAATTGCCCCACTGAGATTCCATGGCTCTCAGACAAAGACGTGTTTACCTCTCCTTTCACTTGCAATGAAAAAGCTACAGACTCATCCTAAGTATGAGCAGCACGTTTCCAACATACTGAGATATTTATACACTGAGTATCAAAAGGGTCTGTTTAATTTTTTTCATGGAATTATCATTTTTAATCACTTTTATATACAAGTGCATCTGGTCTCTTGGACCAGAAGTTTTTTGACCTGAAATATGACTCAATGTCCCATGAGACGTTCTCCCATTGGTGGAACTACCCAGCGGGGACGGGTTTGTTCTATAGTAAACAAACAGCTGTTCTGGGGTGAGATTAGCTATGTAGCTACATTTTGTTGGCACAACTTTGAGTAGCATGGCAAAATATAAATACTGCCAAACTAATAAAACTCTCAAAATTTAACTTCCCATATCAAGGAAAAAAATCAAACAACAGGTGTGTTTGTTGTAACGGGCTAGTGCAGATAAAGTGAGGCAGCCCTGTGATGTTTTAATAAATAACACATAATTCCCGACCAGTCTGAATACTTGAACTGACAACACTGGATGCATAAAATGCATAATTTCTTTCCCTCAACAGTTTCCCCCACAACAACCGTTTCACCAACTGTGGCACCATCATCGGCACCGGTATCCACAGTGCCAGCAGCCACTATTCCAGCAACAACAGCCTCCACAGATCCACCGAGTCCAGGAGAGGGAGTCCTAAACCTCGACTTCGAACTTCAAAGACCTTTTGAGGCAGCGTTAGAAGACCAAAACTCACCTCAGTTCAAGGACTTATCACGCAATGTCACAAAAGAGGTAATTTATATTCACAGATTTCTGTCACAAGGTTCCATTTTACATACAAAACAGGTAAATGCTGAGGGAAACAAGATAGTATTCTATAAAGTCAACTGCTCATTGTACTTCCACTGTCGTTCAAAGACATGAATAACATTCAGAAAATTAAAAAAACGTATTTTTATTTCCTGCATTAGCTGTGCTATCTGTAAGGTAGCTTGGATCTATCTATGGCAAAAGGTCACTGCTGTTTGTTTCCAGGTCAATGGTAGCCAGAGTCCACGATTACTTGGTGGCTAGTTTCATTAAACCAGACTCACTTGTCCAAAGAATATAAAGTAGCAATAGAAAAATACACAGCAAATATACAGTTCAAATATACAGTAGTGTGCAGTGACGTTTCTACACTTTTGTCTAAAGGGGGTCAAAATATACAACCCAAATTCCAAAAAACCTGGGATGCTGTGTAAAATGTAAATAAAAACAGAATGCAATGATTTGCAAATGTCATCAACTCTAATTTTATTCACAATAGAACATACACAACATATCAGATTTTGAAAGCAAGGCATTTTACAATTTCATGAAAAATTTATGCTCATTTTGAATTTGATGGCAGAGACAAATCACAAAAAAGTTTAGAAAGGGGCGACAAAAAAGGCTGGAAAAGTAAGTGGAACTAATAAAAAACCAGCTGGAGGAGCATTAAGCAACTAAATTGCTTAATTGGCAACAAGTCAGTGACATGACTGGGTATAAAAAGAGCATTTTAGAGATTCAGAGATTCAACATTCTGCAAAAAAAAACAAAAAACATCTAAATATTGTGGAACATCTTCAGAAAAATGTTCATCAATGTAAAATTGCAAAGACTTTGAATCTACAGCTCATAATATCATCAATAGATTCAGAGAATCTGGAGAAATCTCCATGTGCATGGCACAAGTCCGAAGGTCAACATTTGATGCTTGTGATCTTCGGGCCTAAAGCGGCACAGCAATAAAAGATGAATGATTCTGCTCTGGAATGCACTGCATGGGCCCAGGAACATCTCCAGAAATCATTGTCTGTGAACACAGTTTGCCCTGAAATTCACAAATGCTAGTTAAAGCTGTATCATGCAAAAAGAAGCCAATCATGAACACGATCCAGAAACGCCGCCATCTGGGCCAAAGTTCATTTAAAATGGACTGAGGCATAAAGGAAAACTGTGCTGTGGTCAGATGAATCAAATAGATCAAAAGAGTGCAACAGAATGAGAAATAAATCCTGGAATTTGAAATATCTTACAAGTTTCAATGTGGAGACACAGAAGACCAAAATGCTCCAAAACATCAAACAATTTTTTTAGCTGATTTCAACAGGCAATAAAATGTGAAATATGCAGCTGTAAAACATTAGTTGCAGCATTCAATGACTTCTTGTACTTAAGAATAACCCCTGTAAATTTTATGCATTTAGCTTAAATAAATTGTTACAGCTTATGGAAGTTCTTATTTTTTTCTATGGCACTCGTTTCTATAGTAAAATCCAAGCCAAGCCCCACTCAGTCAAGCCACTATATCTCAAAATCAAGAAAAAGATTCAAGGCTGAAATTTTTCACACTGTTGGGACTAATGACATTAATTTGAGAAAGTATGAATCAATTCTGAGATGGTCAGTTGGGAACATTTTCTGAAATCTGGTGATTTGAGGCGGATTTACCTTTTTTGTTGTTAATTTTAATAAATATTTTTATTAATTTATTTTCATCGATATGATACAATACTACATGTAATAAATACTCGAATGGTGCTTGCTTTCTGACTTATCTCCATTTCGCAGATAGCAGGAGCAGTTACCAATATATGTTAAGATAATCCATTAAAAAAAGGGTTCACATACAGTATAAGCTCTTCTGCCAGCATTTATACTCTGAGCAGATTATTGTCATCTGCTGTTGTTAAAATGAAATGCTCAAATATAAATACAATTAAACAGCCACACTGGACTAACCTAAATACCTGTATACTCAATGTTTTTTTTTTCATTATCACAGCTGAATCGTGGGTACAGAAGGGCTTTCCCTCAAAGTTACCGCCGGTGTAACGTTGCAAGATTTAGGTAAGAGCGGCTATGGCCATTACTATTGAGATGATAGTATGGCCAGGGTCGGAATACTGTGAATGACAACTTAGGGTTATGGGTGGAAGACGGTGTGTGTGTGTGTGTGTGTGGGTGGGTGGGTGGGGGGGGGGGGGGTGTTATTGGGTTTGTGGGTGACAATAAGGTGGGGTGTGCAAGGGCAGCAGTCAATTGCATGGACTGGAAAGCTCTGGGAAGGAAGCCAGCAGGCTGAATCAACGTCGGACCGACTATGTCTTGCTCAACAGTGGGAAACTGCAGTGTTTCATGCAAAAGGGCATTACATGCTGTGTGGTGATTTGCTATCTGTTACAGTGCTATACAACTGCAATGAGTTGGTCTAAGTCAGAAGAACCATGACTGCCACTGCTGCATTGTCCCTGAAATAAATACTGTCCACCACAATTTTTGTCAAACTTGCAACCTTTCTCAATCTTTGTTCTCTCCTCTCCCCCAACCCCCCTTACACTGTCTTTCCCCATTATCACTCCCTCCCTCCCTCCCTCCCTCCACCATTTTTGCTTTTTTATCTTCTGCTCATGGGCAGCCGGGGAAGACCTTTCGGCCTTGCAGCTGTCCGGATGGAGTTCACAGCAGTGACGACAAACTTGATCTTTGCTAACGACACTGTGGTTCCAAGCACCGCCGAGGCAGAAACAGCCATAAAGAATGCCCTTAATGATTCAACGGTGTCCTTAAACATCCCTCTAAGCAGCATCAATGCAGGTCAGTTTTTTGCTTGTCATTCAAACTGCATAGTACCAATCATTATTGCAGTAATTAATGTACAGTATTTCAGCTGGCAGCAATTATTTTAACCCTGCTGTGTGTACCGTCTCATTTGTTGAACAACTATGTCAGAAGACATATCCTTTTGTCATGGAAAAGATTGTGTTTCAAGAAGGGAAAAATTATTTGCCTTAATCAATCAAAGAAAAAAACTGAGGAGATTGCTGAGATCACTTGAGTTGGGTTCGAACTTCACAATGCTTTGTAAAACCCAAAAGAAAGCCACTTGTTAGTGAGGCTTATCGAGTAAAAATTGACTTCAGTGTGCTTGGGAGCATAAACATTGGGCTGTGGAGCAATGCAAAAAGGATATGTGGTCTGATGAGCTCAGATTTATCCTATTTCAGAGGTATGGGCATGTCAGAAAAAGGGAGCCCATGAAGTGATGCACCAGCCATGCAAAGTGTCTACTGTTTAAACTCTGGACATAGTGTTGTGATCTTGGGGCAGGTCTAGGCTGAGCAACATTACGCTGCTTTTAAAAGATGTCAGCGTTCGACTGAATGACGTACTGATGTACTGACGTAATGGTGTACTGAATGACCAGGTTATCCCATCAATTAATGTTTTAATCCATGATAGCACCGGCAAATTCCTTGATGACAATGCAGAGAGTCATCAGGCTCAAATTAAGAAAGAGTAGTTTCAGCTGCCGGATAGCTCACTCGGTGAAGGCACTGCGTTGCAGTGCAGAAGTGACTATTACATTGCGGGTTCAAGCCGCGGTCGTACCAGCCGGCAGTGGTCGGCAGCTTTTTCAGAGTAGCGTACAATTGGCCATCGCGCTACGGGGATTCAAATAGGGAAGGGACTGCCGGGAAGGGAAAATAAATTAACAGCTTTGTTCGTTGCTCAAGTGCCTCCTGTTGGCCAGACGGGCGCTCGTCAGGAAGATTCAAAGTCTGTTCATGTCCAGGTATCCTCCGTGCTTGTTCTGAACTTGCGAAGATTCAACCAATGAGTGTATAAGAAGCAGTGGCTGACGGGCACGTGCTTCAGAGGAGAGCCATGAACTGTCTTCACTATCCTGAGTTGGCAGCAAGGGGTCGCATACGAGCAAGCTTTGTACAAAGTTCACCAATTGGGCATTCCAGATTCGGGTGGGATTGGAGAGGCCAAATTATTTAAAATAAAAAAAAAGAAAGAGCAGTTTAGCGAGTATGAGTATTGTTTTCACACATGAATTGGCCGAATTGAAAGCCTTTGGGATGTGCTAGGGAAGGCTTTACAGTGTGGTGAGACTCTCTCGTCATCAATACAAGATCTCAGCCAAAAATTAATAAAGCTTTAGATTGAAATAAATGTTGTAACATTGCATAAGATTGTCAAGACAATGCAATGACTAACGTGCGCTGTGATCAATGCTAAAGGCAGTCCAAAAATGTGGAGTGCGTGACTTTTTTGTCCATGCAGGGTGTATTACACATACTTACTAAATTCTGCTCTACTCTGGTTTTTCGATTGACTTCTGGCATGGAGCAGGAAGGTTAAATGTATTGACAGTTCAGAACCGCTGTTTAATTATATGTTTTTTTTTATTTCACTCAGTGACACTCCTTGTTCAACCTTTGTCTTGTAACAGAAAATCCAGCGAACACCACTGCCAGCACAACAGCAAGCAGTGGCATGACAACAAACAAACCCCAGGAACTCATCACTTTTCTGCTTCCTCTAACTCTGGCAATTTACTTTATGTCATTGGATACGAAGACATCTTAAAGCAGAAATAACAGTCTTCATGATTTATTCTGCAAGTCCATGATAAATAACTTGTAATATATTTTTGACTGCCTTTGTGATTAACTATTCATCATTAAAACAATCACTACCATAACAAGGCTTTTAAAATATGAAGCTTAAAAAACATATTAAATGGCTTAAATCCTGGTGATTTAAGTGAATAACTGCTGCAGCACTTATTTTTGTAATGTTCTTTATCTTACCCATGTATGCAGTCAGCCTAAGCAGTCCTTTTCCTCGAGGATGGTTGCACATCTCTCAGACAATTTCAAAAATGTGAATTTTGTAATAAGTGTCCCGTCTACCTGATATTTATTTTAGTGATTGGTATAACAAAGTATGATGAACTAATGATAGAGTTTTGTGTGACTGTAAATTCTGAGGTAGCACAGTGCCTGCAGTATTCCCTCAAAGCAAGAATGTGATGGCTTCATATCTACTCTGGGGCCTTCATGTGTAGTGTTTGCATGTTTTGCCCATGTTCGCTTTCATGATACTTTGTGTGTTGGGATATGACAGAAATGAAAAGAACAAAAAGATATACATTTATATACATATAGATATATATTAGTGCTGTCAAACGATTAAAATTTTTAATCAGATTAATCGCAGATTGCTGTGGATTAATTTTGATTAATCACAATGAAATATCATTCATTTTTAATCTATATTAATCGTGCTTCATTTTGCAAAGAGATTCAAGAAAGAAGGGAATATATATGCACTTAACCCCTTTGCGCAGAAGCCAAATCTGGCTATTTAGGTATTACCTTATTTAAAGCTTTATAATTCAAGAGTGCAGCTTCACAGACAGGGAATTTGATTAAATGATTAAACAGTCAAGACATTTATCCTGCAATGAAAAGCTAACAGTTCCCATTTCTGAGCTCAGAACCTTCATACACAAGTAAAACTCAATAACTCCGTAATATAAGAATTCTGAAATATACCTTATTTTAACAGAACAGACATTCCAATTTCAGGAAACAAACAATGTATTGAGGGCTGACTGCAATAAACAGTTATGTCCAATGTGAAACATCTGGACATAACTGTTTATTGTAGTCAGCCCTCGATATGCCTCCCTAGATTCGATAGATAGTGTTCCAGCTCGGCTTGCTTGCGAATATTCAATAACTGATCTGGGGGTGCCATCTAGTGATCGAGTACTGTAACGGCATGCTTAAATTTGCAGTTCCATGTCCGCGAGCGTCTGAAGCATCTTCCATACAGAGTTGCTTGTTTCTGCCTTGGGTTCTGCTGGATCAACTGGCCATTTTCGCATGCGCAACTGTAACACTTAGACAAACTGCCTGAAATGTGACGTTTCAGGGATTTTGAGTCATTCTACGCTGCAGATGGATTAATTGCGTTAAAATATTTAATCAGATTAATAATGATGATGGATTAATCCGCGTTAACGCGTTAATTTTGACAGCCCTAATATATATATATATATATATATACACACACACATATACATACACACACACACACACTGATAATCTCAGAATGACGAAGATACTGATACTTTATTTAATGCCGTTTTGGGATATATCAGATAAGATTCCAGGAAACTTTTTTTTTTTGGGGCCTCAAGTGTTTATTTCCTGATAACACATGAATTGTTTTAATTGATTTTTAGTATTGACACCAATAATTAATTGAGTGCTGCACTGGCATTTTACAGGGCACCTGAAGTTCTTACATTGTCTGTACCATGTCTCGTGAATATATTATCAGAATTATCTTTTGCACTGGGGCTTGTGTCTGGTCTCATTACTACATTGCTCTAATAGTTGTACCTCATGTTCAAACCTTGAATATTGTATATTTTATTCGAGTCCACTGTGTTCATATCGGTGTGGCCAATGATCCTTGACTTTAATAAGCAAGAATAAAAGTTTAGAAAAAAGGCAACAAGTCTGTATTTGGAGCACTGAATATAAATATCTAAAAATGAATTGAATGGCTTCATATGCAGTTTGTGAGGAAACATTTTGAAATATACTCAAATCAATGTCAATCAATTTGCTAAACAGAATTGAAGAGTCGAGTGCTAAAAGTACTTGAGTCACATTTTCACACTCCTTAAGTTAAGAAAAGAAAAAAATACTTTTCATGGTTACCAAAGTCAATTTTCTCAATATTTTCAAAGTGGCTGTTTCTTGACTTTGGTACTTTCGGCACTTGGGTCTCCAGTTGACTTTGGTAACTATGAAAAAAATTTCTGTCCTTAACTCAAGGGGTGTGAAAATATGACTTAGGCACTTTTAGCACTAGGCTCTTCAATTTATTTAAGAGCCATTCCACGAGAGATTGACATTTGGTGCGCAAACACCGTGCAACTAGGCCAAGGAGGGTCCTAGCTGAGGCAGAAGGTCTCAGCGTGTTTGCCTAAACAGCCAGGGAAAAGAAAGTCTTAACGGTCTCCAGTATACAACTCTGGCTAGCGACAGCGTCAGCGCTAGGCCACTGCCTCAGGTTACACGTGATGATGTCCTTCCCGTTCTGCTTTAAATTGGCCTGAAACGCGTCTAGCGGATGCTACAGTCCTAATGTCGTAGCGGTTACAATTCATCTGACTCCATATTAAATTTAGGATATAAACTTTAGCTATAACCTTTTGCAGTTACGATTAAATTATGTGTTTGCATAAATATTGATCCAACTCCAATTTATGAATTTACAGTCAAGGTTGTGCATCGGACCCAGGACTGATCTATACCTTAGTCCGCCGGACCAAAACACCTGTACAGTCCAATTCGGTGAATTAACTCAGAGGCTGGTGGTATTGTTAAGCGCGATGATTTGACATAGACGTTAACCATGACAAGGGGTTATCAGGGCCCAAAACGATCCCTATTCGGTATGACAGAGTTCTCCTCGGAAATTCTGTTCAGGGACCGTTTCCTTTTCGGTATACTGGATTCTCTTTGCGCCAATCAAAATAACACTCATCACAGCGTGGAAAATCCACCTTATAACGCAGACCAAGCATGTTGATACGGCATACATTTACAGTCCTACGTTACCCAATTTGCAGACAGACCTTCGAGCAAGGAAGAAATATGTTAGTCCAAATCAGAATCCCACAACAGAATGCAATTATCAACTTATTTCGGCACAAGCTTAAATCCCAAGAACCAATTACATCGTTATAGAAAATATAAAGAAGTCAAATCATACCTGGCACCGCTCACAACTACACATATGCACAAAGTACACAGTGGGAAGGTTGAATACAAGCTTCCATACCTATATCACGTCAGCACACGGCTGCAGGAGCACATGTGGGAAATTGCCTTAGATCTTCCTCGACTAGATTAAAGCTACCCACGGCGTAGAGATGCGCGTGGGGGAAGTTGAATGCAATCTTCCATGGTGAGAACGGATAACAGATAAAGATGCACGTATGGGAAGTCGTTTACGATCTTCCAGAATTACTATAGGCTAGACACAGCATGGAAATGCACGTGTGGGAAGTCGGTAGCGATCCTCCTCGAATAGTTTGTTTTCCTACCTTTTATGCCCGAACTAAAGAAGCGCTTCGTACAGCAGGGTCATAAATCATTTGGGTAATCAGAGGGAATTTGGGAGGGTACATTACCACAAGGAGATGTAGAGGTATATTTCTTTTCATACTTATTGAATGAGGGTTTAGTACAATTTTAATCCCCTGTGAAATATCTTTTTTTTTTTTTATTTGCACTTCAGCTGGTAAGGTCTCTAGTTAGACAGTTGTTGAGGTATTAGCTGCAAAAGAGGAAAGTGCTAGATAACAAGGGAATCTTTCTGTTTCACCTCTTTCTGGGCACCTTCTGGTGCTTATTCTTTTTATCTCGGTTTCCAAGATTTTTTTCCCATTCTATTTGTTCTGTTGAACTCACTTTGCT
Organism: Gymnothorax reevesii; assembly: GCA_029721435.1. NCBI lineage: Eukaryota > Metazoa > Chordata > Actinopteri > Anguilliformes > Muraenidae > Gymnothorax > Gymnothorax reevesii. Next base: position 19,793,856 of record CM056574.1, on the reverse strand, counting down.
TCCTTATTGTATCACGGACTGGATCTAGGTCCTTTGGAAGCGCGAGTCTCCCTCTCTGACTTCTATCAGTGTTTGTCTTTTATTTAATAATCCTTCTTTTCGTTCCGGCCACAGCATTTGACGTCTCAAAAATCCGACCGTCACACAGTAAAAAAATGTAAGCCTGTTTCGAGCCTCGCGGTCCATCAGCTCAGTGCTTAACCCCGGTTTCTGTGGCATGAAGTGACTAGGAGTATTACTACTGCCCCTGGATGGGATGCCAGTCCATCGCAGGTACTCCCCCCAGCTCTTAGTGTGGTTTCCCTGACTATTTGGTACCCATTATACACCTGGGGAGAGTAAGGCGTGGAGTGTGGGAGTGAAGTGTTTTGCCCAAGAACACACCGCGAAGGCCGTGGACGGGGCTTGAACTCAGGACGGTCTCAATTCAAGCCTACTTGACTATGATACCCACTGTAAGCGGAAAAGACAGAAAGGATTATCTGGCTGGATTATCTAGCGCCATAATCATTTCTCCAACAGTTTGACCCTTGTTGAGATACGTGCCCCATCATTACGCCAACAGTTTGACCCTTGTTGGGATACGTGCTCCAACATTTAGCAGATGACCCCAGGGTCATGGGAATGGACTCAACCAGACTCTCCGGCGCCAATCTCATCTTGACACAGGGGTAATGATTAATGCAGATGCCTGGGAATCTACCAAAAAACTGCTGTCCGCAAACCTTTGGCCAGCGAGACTCATGTTGGACAACTCCACAGTGCCATCCAATGGACTCTGACATAACTGCACCCGTACAATTTCAATACATTACAGTTTAGGTAAATATTTCTAAAAGACTTTTAATTTCCTGAGTAAAACACTAATCTCACTCATGATGTCACAGAATAATGTGTATTTTGCTATACTGAAGGTTAAGAGTGGAATAATAGCCTTAATGCAGATTATTCTTGTAATTCGGTATTGTGTCGAACGTTTCATGACCAACTCCAACGCAAGTAGGCTGTGTTTGGTATCATTTTAATCCTCATAATTTCTGAAATCTCATAGGGAATATTTCGAAGGAATTGGACTTGTGCCATGCCCTCCTTCAATAACTTTAAGGGAAAAATATGCTTCAGTTTTCCTTGTGGTCATGTCTCCTCCCAAAGCTCCTCCGGAATTCTTGGCTCAAATGACCCAAAACGACCTATGACCCCGCCATAGGACGCAGTCTAGAGATTGGGCATAAAAGAGGGGGAAACAGAGAAGTCGAGGAAGCTTGTATTCATCCTTCCCTCATATACGTGTGTATATGTGTAGTTTTGGGCTGCGCCAGGTATGAATTGACTTCTTTTCTCTTTTCTGTAACGATGTAATTAGGTCTTGTGATTTAAGCTTGTGCCTGCCTGGTGAAATAAATTGATATTCGCATCTGTGGTGTGTTTCTGACTTTGGACAAACATATACCTACCGGTTTGAACTCCTGGATCCCAGTTGAGTAACGTAGACTGTAATCGCGTGCCTGATCAACACGCTTGGCATCTGCGTTATAAGGTGGATTTGCCATGCTGTGTATGACGCTATTAATATTGGCTTCGAGCAAGATTCCGTTTATATTTTTAGGCGGATATCTTAAAAGACGCAAGGCCTCTGAACGATGTGTTTCCGTTATGCCTTTGTAGTTGCTCGCTGTGGGCCCCGGTAATCCCTAGTCATAGCGAGGCTATGTCAAATTACTGGCTTAATAGGCTGCCAGCCTCTGAGTTCTTTCGCCGGATTGGATAGTTCAGATGGTTTTGGTCCGGCGGAGTAGGGTATAAACCTGTTATGGGTGCGATGCACAACAGAGCTCCAAATTGGGTAATAAATTGACGAATTAAAATCCGAACATATTCATGCAAAACGCATGATAACCGCAAATGATTGCAACTACAAATTTGTATCTTAAATTTGATATGGAGTCAGATATATTGTAACCACTAAGACATTAAGGCTGCAGCATCCGCTCGGCACGTCTCAGGCCACTTAAAAGCAGAACGTGAAAGACGTCATCACGTGAGGCCTGGGGCAGGGGTCAAGTGCTGACGCTGTAGCCCGACCCCATTATTATAATGGAGACTGCGAAGACCATCTTTTAGCTGGCTGTTAAGGCAAACACGCTTAAACCTTCCACCTCAGCTAGGACCCTCCTTGGCCTAGTTGCACGGTGTTTACACCGCGATAGGGGGTAGATTTAATAGAGTTTGAGTTTGGTTATCTCTGCATTTCACGGCCCTGAGTGGTTCTGTCAGGATGCATGGGCCAGTAAGGTAGGTTCACCAACGTCATGTGTCTGTGACAAGAGGCACACAGTCCTCCCAGCCTTCCCAGCACGGCTTACACAGTTGACCCCCTGAAATGGAATGAAACTTGACACATAGATATAGTCATCTCACGGAAAAAGTCAAATTTTCAGGTCAGTATGTTTCCTAACGGTGGTGCCACTTGGAAGCCATTAAACTGGCTTAGTTGATGTAAAATGAAGTATCAACAGCAAAACTATCATGACTTAAAGATAACCAAAAAACAATCCAAAACTCAGGGTCGTGGGACAGGCAGAGTTCGGTAACAACGGGTCAGAATGGCAAAGGTACGTAGACGGCAGGCAAAACTCAGAGTCAGTAAAACGTGAGCCAAAATCAAACCCGAAACGCCCGCGTTTGAACACCTTCAGCCTGACGGTGCACACACGGACAGACAGACGGACGGACAGACAGATGACGAACTGATGACAATACCCTTCTGCCTGAAGTCGTGCCGAGGGTAAAAACCAGGGCAGCAAAAACAGGGATCGTAGCCAGGCAGACAGGGTCAAAACCAGAACAGTAAACAGATGAATCAGAAGGGCACAGACAGAAAATGTTAGTCGGGCAAAGAGTGTCTCAAATCTCACAGATCTTCTGGCGTACGGGTCTCTTGACGCAGAAGAAATGATTAATGTTCTGACAGGGAAGGAACAGAAATGCAGGCTTATGCATCAAACCGAAGTCACATGCTGCAGGGAAACCGGTGAGGGGAGTAACTGGTAATGGGGGTGAGCACAAGAGGAAGCCCAAATACAATAATGGGCAAAAGCCAAGACGTGCACAGAAAAAAGATTTCAGGATAGCAACTAAGCACGTGCAAGACGTTTCGTGAGAACACAGGCAGATACAGGGAAAGCAAAGCAAGGGGCAGAGATTAGAACAGGGCGAGTGCTGATATTAAGTTAGTAGTGAATAGTAGTGGTGTAATTTTCAAAATTAACCGAAGCGCTTTTTAGTTAGTTAGTAATATGCACACCGGTTAGTCAAGTTGGTAACTATAAGACAAAATATTGTAATGTGAAAAGCAGCCACTAGATGGCAGTATTGAACTTTTTTTTTGTTAAACCCAGATTGGAGCTAGGTTTGGGCATGTCCTGGGCATGTCTGAGACAGAGGTCCCAGAGAAGAAAAAAAACGTCTAAATGTCGGAGGGGGGGTTGCAAAAGAGTATATAAGGAGAAAAATTGAGAGAGTAAAGTAGTAGGACAAATTACAAGGAGAAGGATACATTTGACCAGACCTGTCACTCTGTTTGAGACCTGTGAGGTTTTTTTTAGTGGATTTTTCCCTGTGTTGGAGCATTTTCCTCACCCGGAACATCACCAAGTGACCCCATCTCAAGGGACTGTAAATATTTTTTTTTCTTGAATATATCAATCTTGGTCAGGAGAGTAGATTGTAGGTTAGTGTTCGTCTTTGTTTAATAAAAATCTATTTGAGTTTTGAAATTTTGTCAGTCATCCCTTGCTGTCATAAATATCCTAACAAATTGGGGCCATAACAAATTGGGGGCTCATCCGGGATAGACCATTGTGTGAGTCATTTATTAAAAATCTAACATTCCAAATTGTAAAATTGTTTTTTTGAATTTTCCTATATATATATATATATATATATATATATATATATATATATATATATATATATATAAATTGACAGATCAACAGCAATGGATGATTTCTTGGCATCACCAACCGTAGAGGTTTTGAAGTCTTTTAAAAAGACAGAACTACGAGAAATGTGCAGAAATTTAGAGCTGACAGAGGTAAAACCAGCCGTGCGAAAAGCAAGACTGGCTAGAGAGATTGTTGAATATTACATGATGAAAATGTGTTTGCACCAGGAGATCTGGAACAGTTTCCAGCGGAAAATTCAAATTTAGAAATTGAACTTAAATTAAAACTGCGAGAGATTGAAAGGGAGGAAAGAGAAAAACAAAGAGAATTTGAGTTTGAAAAATTAGCAAGCGAGAGAGAGAAAGAGGAAAGAGCAGAAAGAGAGAGACAGAGAGATTTTGAGTTAGAGAAGTTAGATAGAGAAGAAAGACTCCAAATGGTGCAACTAAAACTTAAAATTGAAACTAAAAATACATTTCTTGAGAGCCAGGAGGTAAAACTGGTGCCTCCATTCCTGGAGAAGGACGTTGATAGCTATTTCCAATGCTTTGAAAAGGTAGCTAAAAGTTGTCAGTGGCCAAAGGAACACTGGCCTCTGATGTTGCAAACTGTCCTCAGGGGTAAAGCTCAAAAAACCTATTCGGCTTTGTCTGCAGATGATTCCTTTGATTATGAGGTTGTCAAAAAGGTTATTTTGAGAGCTTATGAGTTGGTTCCAGAGGCTTACTGACAAAAATTCAGAGGTCTGAAGAAATCTGACAATCAGACTTAAGTGGAATTTGCTAACGAGAAGAAAGTTTGCTTTGAGCGCTGGTGTACTTCTATGGAGGTCAAGGATAATTTCAACTCACTAAAAGAGATGGTGCCAGTTGAAGAATTCAAGAACTGTGTTAAGGATGACATTAAGACCTACCTTAATGAGAAGCAAGCACTGAATTTGCGATCAGAAATTTGCAGATGAATATGTTCTCACACATAAGTCCAAATTTCAGTCTAGCAGTAACAATAGATTGTTCCAATTTCAGAAAAAAGGTAATAGTGATACCCAAGATTTCTTACCCAAAGACAAATCTGGTGATGGTGCTCAGAAATCCAGTCACAAGTCTGATCAAAGTGTGAAAGCTGACAGTGACAAAAGTGGTCTATTTTGCAGTTATTGCAAGAAATCTGGTCATGTTACAACTAACTGTTGGTTCCTTAAAGCTAAGAAAGAAAAAGAAAAGGATACCAAACCAAATGCCTTTGTGATAACAAGGTTAGAAACCCCTGTAGTAGATGACAGATCTGCTAAATTGCCTGCTCCTTGTGGGGCTAAGAAGCCTGATACTGCTAACTTTGTGAGGGAGGAATTTCTTCCATTTGTGTCAGAGGGATTTGTGGCTCTGAATGAGCATTCTCCTCTTGTCCCCATATATATCCTAAGGGATGCCGGAGCTTCTCAGTCACTTTTGTTGATGGACTCCTTGATGTTACGTGATGAGACTGCCTCTGGGGATTTCATACTTGTACAAGTTATTGAAGGGAGAACTGTATCTGTACCCCTGCGCTCTATATTCTTGAAGTCAGATTTAGTTACAGGACAGGTAAAGGTGGGACTTATGTCAGGTCTACCTATCAAGGGTGTTTTTCTGTTGCTAGGCAATGACCTGGCTGGGGGCAATGTAGTTTCCCCTGTTCATCTTACTTCACAGCCGAGCACTGAAAATGGCGATGAAGACCCATCTCTGTATCCTTCCTGTGCAGTGACCCGTGCTATGGCCAAGAAGGCTCAAGAAGATGATGATGTTGTGCCGTCCGGCACATTGAATAGTCATGACTCAGGTGGTTTGCCTCATGACACTGTTCGGCCTACTATGATTTCTCCGTTTCAGATACTTTTATCAGTTCTTTGTTCAGCCAGCCAGATGGGTTTGGTGATTCTAATGTGCCTGGAGACTTGTCCAGAAAGCAGTTGATTGAGGAGCAAACTAATGATCCTGAAATTTGTGTACTAAAGAGGAGAGCCCTTCCTGATAAAGAAATAGACGCTGTTCTAGTTGGGTATTATCTCAAGGATGGTGTGTTGATGCGAAAGTGGCACCCTCCTGATATCCCTGCCAATGCAGATTGGGCAGTGGTTAGGCAAATTGTTGTTCCAAAGGTCTACAGGAATGAGATCTTAACAATGGCTCATAGTTTACCTTTAGGAGGTCATCTTGGTGTTAACAAGACTTTTGACAAGATCATGAAACACTTCCTCTGGCCTGGGCTTCGGAAAGATGTTTCCAACTTTTGCAAAACCTGTCGCACTTGTCAGGTAGTTGGAAAACACCAGTTAGACACACCTGTAGCTCCATTGCAGCCTATCCCATCATTTGGGGAGCCCTTCTCCAAGGTCATCATTGATTGTGTTAGTCCATTACCCAAGACTAGATCTGAAAATCAGTACTTGTAGACAATCATGTGTGCATCTACCAGATTCCCTGAAGCCATACCTCTACGCAACATTGAGGCCACTGCAATTTCGAAGGCTTTGATAAAGTTCTTCACTTTGTTTGGCCTTCCCAGGGAAATTCAGTCAGACTAAGGTAGCAATTTCACTTCCGGATCATTTCAGCAGGTTGTGTATGAACTAGGTGCAAAGCAGATTCTCTCTAGTGCCTATCGTCCAGAAAGTCAAGGTGCCTCAGAGCGGTTGCATTCCACTTTCAAGACAATGATGAGGACTTATTATTATGATCATGAGAAAGACTGGGATGAAGGTGTTCATTCGCTGTTGTTTGCAGCTAGAGAAGCAGTGCAGGAGTCTACTGGATTCAGTCTGTTTGAGCTTGTGTTTGGCCATGAAGTGAGAGGACCTTTGCTATTGTTCAGTGAACAATGGTAAGAGGAAGAGCTGCATATCAGTCTGTTAGACTATGTTAGCAAGTTCAAGAAAAAATTGTGTGCAGCTTGTGACCTAGCCAAAGAGAACTTGAAATCAAGTCAGGGAAAAAATGAAACCTTGGTATGATCATAAGGCTAGAAGCCGTGAGTTTAAACCAGGAGACAAGGTAATTGTGTTGTTTCCCTTGCAGTCCAATCCATTGCAGGCTAGATTTCATGGTCTGTATGAAATTCAAACAAAACTCAATGATCTCAATTACATTTTGAAGACTCCAGATAGGAGAAAGCCAAAACAGTTGTGTCACATTAACATGCTGAAGCCTTATGATGGCAGAAATGCTAGGGTTGCAGCTGTCACTTCAGATTCTCCTATGGTCGAGACATGATAAGATATACTTTATTGAACCCCGTGGGGTAATTCGTCCTCTGTATTTGACCCATCCTGTAGTTAGGAGCAGTGGGCAGCCACAGAGCAGCGCCCGGGGACCAACTCCAGTTCCTTGGTCAGGGGTACTGGTTGGAGTGTTCCTATGGGGCATGTTTTTGTGGGTGGGGGAAACCGGAGCACCCGGAGGAAACCCACGCGAACACAGGGAGAACATGCAAACTCCACACAGAAAGGCCCCAGGCCAGATTCAAACCCACAACCTTCTTGCTGTGAGGCAGCAGTGCTAACCACTGTGCCACTGTGCCACCGTGCCACATGTGAAGATGAGGGGGAGTTTCAAGATGATGAACCTAGAATTAAAGCTGAAGTTCTCTCATGTAAATTTTCAAATTCTGAAGTGTTGCAAAATCTTGATGTAAAACTCCAGCACCTAGAACCCTCACAGAAAGATCAGTTTGAGAGGTTGATCAAGAAATATAAAGATCTATTTCCTGATGTTCCAAAGAGAGTTTCTTTCGCCTCTCATGATGTAGATGTTGGTGATGCCAAACCAATAAAACAGCATCCGAACCGGATGAATCCTGAAAAGAGAAAGATTGCTGAGAAAGAGGTTGAGTACATATGAGAACATGACATTATCAGACCCTCCAACTCAGATTGGAGTTAACCCTGTGTGCTAGTTCCAAAACCTGATGGAAGTACTAGATTCTGTACAGATTATCACAAATTCAATGCTGTAACTAGAACAGATGTGTTTCCAATACCTAGGATTGATGATTGTATCGATAGAGTAGGGCAAGCAAAGTTTCTGACCAAGATTGATTTATTGAAGGGTGATTGGTGTGTGCCTTAATTTTTTGATTTTATTTTTTTTTTTTTTGAGGATTACTGTAATTTATTAATTTTTAAATTGAACCATCCAAAATGATTTATTCATTGAACTAAAAACCAATTTCATCCAAATTAATGTTACATAATTAAGGCCACCCCTGGTTTAGTGCAATGACTTCTGGAAAGGGTGGCAGAATGGTGTCTTTTTCTTTTTTTTTTTATTTGCAAACATTTATCATGACATACCAAGGAGTAAAGTGCAATATGAACCATACAAACAGAGAATAACAAAAGAAAACAATGGGAGACAACAACAGACAAGAACAAAAAAAATACAAAAAAATAAAAATGGTTAGCAGACAAAACAATAAAACGCAAATGAGACAGGAGTGGGGAGTATCAGTCACAAGTGTTTGGAGTATATAGTAAAGAATATTGTTGCTTGAATGTGTGGATGAGTAAAACGTATGACATTTAGAGGCTAAAAAAAAAATTATCATAAAAAAACAACAACAACAACAATAATAATAATAAGCAATAGAGAAAAGAAAGAGGATAATAAAATAATAATGATCATAATAATAATAATGATCGTAACGATAATGTCAATGCTTTTAAGACATCACTAGTCAGGTTGGGGGCGCGGGCTCACAGGCAGCAAGTGTAGGGCTCTGAGAAGAGGAGGGGCCCAGGTTGCCTCAAAATAATGAGTTTGGTCTTGGAGAGCGGCTGAGAGTTTTTCCATAGATATGTATTCTGAAAGAATGTTTAACCAATGTGATATGCTGAGTTTATGTCTCGTTTTCCAGTTCCTGAGTATGGTCTTTTTGGCAGTGGTTATGGCTATAAGTATCGGTCTGGTATTATTGGGTGCAGGGTTAATTACTGTGAGGTCTCCAAGTAAGCAGAGTGAGGGGGATAATGGAAGGCTGCATCCCAAGAGATCTGACATTTTTTCAATGACCCCCTCCCAGAAAGTTTGTACTGGGGGACAGAGCCACATGGCATGATAGTAATTGTCCACAGTGTTTAGTGTGCATGATGAGCAAATGTCTGAGTCTATGAGTCCCATTTTACGTATTTTGTGTGTGGTGAGGTGAGTTCTGTGGGTGACTTTAAACTGTATTAGTTGTATATATGTGTTTTTTTGACATTGTGAAGGTGCTCAGGCAGATTTGTGACCAGAATTCGGCATTGGGACTGACCAGTTTTTTCCCATTTTTGTGTGGGGAGTGATATGGATGTGTCTTGGTTTAGTAGTAGTCTGTTTAATTTAGATATTCATTTCTTTGTGTTTTTAATCTCGAATAATTGTTCTGTCAGTGCTGGAGATTGCAAGTTATTATTAGTTATATTGATTTTCGCTTTGAGAACTGATTTTAATTGTGAATACTGAAGATACTGGCCAGTCCCAATACCAAAGGAGTGAATAAGATTTTCAAAAGAGATAAGTGTATCATTATGGAAAATGTGGTGTAGGTGTGTGATTCCTTTTTTTTCCAGGTGACGAAATCTAGGGGTGAATTTTTCTGTGTGAAGTCCGGGTTGTTCCAAATAGGGGTGTATTTGCATGGTGTTAATGTGGATTTGAAGAGCTTATTGATTTTCCAACAAGCTGTCAGAGTTGTGGAGATTGTTGTATGGCTGAACGCACTGTGGTGTTTCAGAGTTGTGTTGAGAAATGGGAGGTCGGATATTGAGATTGGTTTCCATTGTTCTTGTTCTAGTTCTGTCCATGAGTGAGACTGTGTTGTGTGGTTAATCCATTTATAAATATGCTGTAATTGGTTGCCGAGAAAATAAAAATGAAAATTGGGTGCCTCAAGACCCCCAGCTGTTTTACTTTTTTGTTATGTTGCGAGTTTGATCCCAGGTTTTTTATTTTTCCAATAGAATTTGTGTGTTATAGAGTCCAGTGATTGAAACCAGTTGGTAGTAGGCTGAGTTGGGATCATTGTAAAAAGATAATTGAATTTGGGTAATATTGACATTTTGACTGCGGCTATTCTACCAGTGAGAGAGAGTGGCAAGTTCATCCAACGGTTTAGATCGTCTTCTATAGTTTTGAGTAGTGGGATGAAATTTAATTTGAACAACTCTGACAGCTTGGGGGAAATGTTTATACCTAAATATTTCATATTACCAATACGTGAGGGAGGGGGTGCATGCGGGGATTCAGCTATCCAGTCCACCCCACTCAGTGGCAGGATGGTAGATTTGGTCCAATTTATTGAGTAATCCGATATTTTTGAGAACTGGTTAATGAGCTTTATGACTTCTTGTAGTGAATTGGATGTGAACTGGAGGTACAATAAAATGTCATCTGCATATAAGCTAATCTTGTGATGGTAATTGGAAACACGAATGCCTTGGATATTGTGATTCTGACGTATTGCAACTGCTAATGGTTCAATGAATATGGCAAATAGTGATTGGGAGAGAGGACATCCCTGTCTTGTTCCTCTGTGTAGAGCAAATGGCTTTGATATTATACCATTGGTGATAACAGTAGCCATGGGTGAGGAGTACAGTGTTTTAATCCAGTGTATAAACAATTCTCCAAAACCAAATTTTTGAAGTGTTGAAAAAAGAAATGTATGATTGACTCTATCGAAACCTTTTTCAGCATCAAGGGAGGTGATAATGACTTTGAGATTTTTGGATCCAGAAATTGTTATCAGGTTGAAGAGTCTGCGCATGTTATCTGAGGAATATCGTCCTTTAATGAAACAGGTTTTTTTTTTTTTTTTTCCAGATATATTTATTATTTTTCAAAATAAAAAACAAAAAAACAACAAGACACACAAAAAAAAAAACCCTCCCCCCACCCCCAAAATAAAAAAATAAGAAAAAGAAAAAAAAAAAACAAGATCTGCTCATCATATAAAAAAGTAACGAAAGCCACAGTCATGACAATAAACTAGACATTGATATTTAGGAGAAAAGAAAAAAAAATTATACACATACATATATACATAGTAAAGAGAGAAAAAGAAATACACACAGCAAATATTTCCGCCGGTCGACACATTAATCATTTTGTTGAAACAATTGCAGTATCGGGTCCCACATCTTTTTAAACGTGTCTACCCTGTCTTCATTGTAAAGTCTCAATCTCTCCAAATGAAGCATATTTGTCATTTCTCTCAACCACATATCATACACGGGTGCAATATCCGACCTCCATGCTTGGAGGATTACCTTTTTTGCAATCACAGTTCCAAATAAGATAGCGTTTTTCTCATATCTATTGGCTGAGGACAAAAGGGTAGTTGCCCCGAGAATGGCTACAAGCGGGTCAGGCTCCCAGCTTTTCCCATAAGCCATAGAAAAGCTATGGAAGATACTTTTCCAATATGTATACAATTTACTACATAACCAAAAAGAGTGTAATAAATTACCAGTCATAGACTTACATCTGTTACAGATGGGTGAAACACCAGGAAAGAAACTGTGCAATTTTTCTTTAGAATAATAGAGTCTATGTAATGTCTTAAACTGTATAAGGCAAAGCCTGACATTCACAGAGCAATCATGTATACTTTTCAAACAGTCATCCCATACAGCATCTTCCAATTCTGCACCCAGCTCATCTTTCCATGCCTGCCTAATACTCTCTGTACTCAATGAAGTATTGTTATGCAAGATCCGGTAAAAAATGAAGCTGCCCCTTTAGCAGTAGGATCAAATTTATTTATTGCCTCAAGGGCCTCATTTTTTACCAAGATTTTAAAATTGGGTAAATACATCCTGACATAATTACGAATTTGAAAGTATCGAAAAAAGGCCAGATTTGAGAATATTATATTTAGCTACAAGTTGAGGGTATGAGGCAAAGATTCCGTTAATGTATAAATCACCTATATTACAAATTCCTTTCTGCTTCCAGAGGAGAAAAACACCATCAGTCAGACCTGGTAAAAAAGAATGATTTTCACATATTGGGGTGTCCAAATAGGTTGTTGGAGCCTTGATGTAATGTTTTATCTGCTTCCAAATTCTTATAGTGTTGCTAATTACAAAACTGTTATTAAAGCATGCCTTTTTAACAGCTATAGGACTGTTAAGAAGAGCAGATAACGAAGTTTTTTTGCAAAAATTCTTTCCATACACAACCATGCAGGACAGGAGTCTGCCTCAGAGGGGGGGCCCTTCTTCCACCACGCAAGAATAGATAAATGCGCAGCCCAATAATACAGCTTAAAATTCGGTAAAGCAAAACCTTCCATATCCTTTGGTTTTGATAGATGTTTCTTAGAGATTCTAACCGTGTTATAACTCCAAATGAAAGGTATAATAATCGAGTCTAACTGCTTGAAATATGATTGTGGAATAAAACATGGAATGAACTGAAAGAGATGAAGAAAACGGGGCAATATGATCATTTTAATTGCATTAATCTTCCCAACCATGGATATTGGGAGGCTTTTCCAGTACTCAATGTTAATTTTAACTTGCTCAATTTTGCTATGCCAATTTAATCAGAAAAGATCATTTGGGTTCTTAGTAACAGTTACCCCAAGATAAGTAAAAACTTTGTAGGATTTCTTAAATGGTGTGGATTGCAAATATACCTTATTAACTGTTGCAGATACTGGCATAAGTTCACTGCATATAACGAAAGATAATGTTTGTAGCCAAACATGTTAATGGGAGAAATTAACAGACTCTGTCTGATACTTGCAGCGAGCGGTTCAATAATAATTGCAAACAAAAATGGGGAGAGGGGGCAACCTTGACGGGTCCCACGGTAAACTGCAAATGAAGGGGAGATATTCTGATTAGTAATAACAGATGCGGTCGGTCGTGAGTAGATTATTTCAATCCATTTCATAAAAGAGGGTCCAAATCCAAATTTTTTAAGCACAGTCATCATGTAGGGCCACTCTACTTGATCAAATGCACGTTGTGCATCCAGTGAAATAACAACCGCCTCTCTTGAATGCTTGGCATATAAAATGTTAAAAAGGCGGCGTAGATTAGAATACATATGTCGACCAGGAATAAAGCCAGTTTGATCTGGATGTATGAGAGAACATATGCATTTTTGAAGTCTATTGGCCAAAATTTTTCCAAGAATTTTGGTTTCGATGGGTAATAATGAAATCGGACGATATGATGACACCATCTGAGGGTCACGGCCTGGCTTTGGAATTAGCGAAATATTAGCTTTATATAAGGTAGGCGGCAAACCTGAGATCAGCATCGTTTGATTGAACATCCGTAAGAGCAAAGGTGACAACTTAGAGCTAAATTTTTTGAAAAATTCTACATTAAAACCATCTGGACCTGGCGCCTTGTTGTTAGGAAGATAAGAAATAACCTGCGTGATCTCGTCCAAATTAATATCTTTATCTAGCTTATCAACTGAGTCGAATGATAATTTAGGTAAGTCCAGGTTCTCAAAAAATACATCAAAAGCTTGAAAATCTAAGTCACCTTGTGACTGATAGACATTAGCATAAAAATCCGCAAAACTTCATTAATTTTCACTGGATCCGTATACAAGATACCTCTCTCAGATTTGATACAATGTATGGCTCTAGAGGCTTGTATTTGCCTCAGTTGACGGGCTAATAGCCTGTGCGGCTTGTCTCCAAGCTCAAAATATCTCTGTCTGACTTGCACTAACAATTTAAATATATTTTTTGACATTATTAAATTATATTCATACCGTAAGGCAGTTATTTTATTAAGTACTTCTATTTTACGCTCAGTTTTGTATAAGGCTTCTAGCTTGGTCAATTGATTATCAATTTCAATTAATCTTTCCTTAGATTTTTTTCTCTCTGCTGTCTCATACGATATTATATGACCTCTAAGGACAGCCTTCATCGCCTCCCACAGAAAAACAGATGAAACAGGTTTGATCAGGATGTATTATATAAGGGATTACTTTTTCGATGCGGATCGTCAGGGCTTTGCTTATTATTTTAATGTCAGTGTTGATTAGTGATAGAGGCCGATAATTGGAGCATTGAGTTGGATCTTTGCCTGGCTTTGGCAGCAATGAGAGGAGAGCGGTGTTCATGTGTTGTGGAATTTTGGAGGTATGTTTTATTTCTTGGCACATTTTCATGAATAGAGGTGAAATAGTGTTCCAAAAATGTTTGTTTAATTCAGCAGGGAGGCCGTCTGGACCAGGTGCTTTATTGTTTGGCATTTGGTTGAGTGCTTAAAAGTATTCATCTTGTGTGACTGGTTTGTCCAGGATATTAGCTTGATCCGTTGTTATTTTGGGAAGATTGAGAATGTCTAAAAATGAATCAATTTCTGATACATCTGGTTCATGATCACAGGTATATAGTTGACTCTAAAAAGATTGAAAGGTGTTGTTGATTTCTTGGGCTGAGAACATTGGCCTTCCTGCTGAATCCCTCACTAGGGGTATTATGGATTTTTCTTTGTACGTTTTAGTTGATTTGCCGGGTATATACCATTTTTATTATTATATTCAAATTTATCATGTCTTAATTTCTATTAGAAATTGAATTTTTTTATTAAGTATTTTGTCTAGTCGGAATTTAAGTTGTCTTAATTCATTGTGAATAAGTTCTGATGGGTTGTTTGCATAAGAGTCGTTCAGCTGTTTAATTTTTTTCTCGAGTTCATTTTCAATCTTTATGTCTTTTTTCTTCTTGTATGATGAGTATGATATTATTTTTCCTCTCATTACTGCTTTTGCCGTTTCCCACAGAGTTGTTGGTGAGGTATCTGGAGAATCTTTTATATCAATCAGGGATGCCCACTCTCTTTTGAAGTAATTGTCGAATTCTGGGTCTTTAAGGAGAGAGATATTGAAGCGCCATCTTGAGCAGAAAGGTTTAATTGGATGAATGGTGTTAAGGGAAAAAGATACAGGGGCATGGTCACTTATTACAATGGGATGGATGTTTGTATCAGAGGTAGTAGATATGATGGAGTTGCTAACAAGAAAGAAATCTATGCGTGAAAAGGATTTATGAATATGTGAGTAATAGGAATATTCCCTGGATGCTAGGTTGTGTGGTCGCCAAATGTCACCAAGACCAAACTCATTCATATGCTGATTGGTGTGTGCCTTTAACTGAGAGGGCCAAGAGCATCTCTGCTTTTGCCACACCATCTGGGTTGCACCAGTATGAAGTCCTACCCTTTAGCAAGAAAAATGCCCCAGCCACGTTCTAAACGATTATACAGTCTACAATTGCCGGATTGCCACACATGGGAGCGTACATCAACGACCTGATCACATGGAGTGACTCCTGGGAAGAAAATCTGAAAGATGTAGAGACGTTGTTCCAGTGCTTGACCCAGGCTAACCTGACTGTTAACCTGAACAAGAGTGACTTTGGTTTTGCTACTGTCACATATCTTGGCTATGTCATAGGCCAGGGTAAGGTGGCACCCATAAATGCTAAAGTCCAAGCTATCATGGACTTTCCAGTTCCTGACAACAAAAAAGCGTTGTGCCGCTTCCTTGGAATGATTGGGTACTACCGCAAGTTCTGCAAGAACTTTGCTGAGATTGCTCTCAGTCTCACCAACCAACTGAAGAAAGGCGTAAAGTTCACTTGGGATGAAGCATGCCAAAGAGCCTTCGATCCCCTTAAGTCTCTGCTGTGTCACTTCCCCGTGCTCAAATCCCCTGACTTCAACAAACCATTCTCCATTGCGGTCGATGCTAGTGACCAAGCTTGTGGATCTGTGCTCCCACAGAGAAGTGACTCTGATGACATTGAGCATCCCGTGGCATACTTCTCCAGGAAGTTCAGTCGCCACTAAAAGAACTATTCCACAATAGAGAAGGAGCTGTTGGCTCTGGTTCTATCCTTACAACACTTTGAGGTTTATGTCTGTACAGGGCAAAAGCCAATTATTGTGTACACTGACCACAATCTGTTAATGCTTTTGAGTAAGATGAAAAACAAGAATCGGAGATCGTTGAATTGGAGTTTGATTTTACAGGAGTTTGACTTGGAAATTAAACATGTAAAGGGTACTGACAATGTAATTGCTGATTGCTTATCCCGTGTTTGAGTATGTGTATATATCACACGTGTTTGTTAGCATGTTGTATTATATGTATACATGTATACAAGTGTCTACTTAACCATTTTTGTATTGAAAAGAAAAATTTTGCCTTTATGAGTCAAAATTTTTCCCTCTTGGAATGGAGGTGTAATGTGAAAAGAAGCCACTAGATGGCAGTATTGACCTTTTTTCGTTAAGCCCAGATTGGAGCTAGGTTTGGGAATGTCCTGGGCACGTCTGAGACAGAAGGTCCCAGAGAAGAAAAAAAATGTCTCAATGTGGGAGGGGGCTGCAAATGAGTATATAAGGAGAAAAATTGAGAGAGTAAAGTAGTAGGAGACATTGCAAGGAGAAGGATACATTTGACCAGACCTATCGCTCTGTTCAAGACCTGTGAAGTTTTTTTTAGTAGATTTTTGCCTGTGTTGGAGCATTTTCCTCACCCGGAACATCATCAAGTGACCCCATCTCAAGGGACTGTAAATATTTTTTTTTTTCTTGTATTTATCAATCTTGGTCAGAAGAGTAGAGTAGTTAGTGTTAGTCTTTGTTAAATAAAAATCTGTTTGAGTTTGAAATTTTGTCTGTCATCCCTTGCTGTCTTATGTCATAACAAATTGGGGCCATAACAATATAAATGTTAGTATAATTAGTAGTCAGAGGAAGCAGAGCGAAGGAAGTAAACGAATAATTATGTGAAACGCCAGAAATCGCTGAAATCACCCGAAGCATGTAGGCATGTAGACTGGGGAGAGAGAGCTAACCACACTGATCACAAGACATGGTGCACAGAACGCAGTAAACAAACAAAAGTCAAGACAGAAACTGTGAAGCAGACTGAATGATAATACATGATAATTAAAAATAACAAGAACAGGCAACAGGCACTGGCAGAATCATAACATTGTCCCCTCTGGATACATTTCGGCAATAGTAGAATCGCAGTGGTAGTATTTTCACGGTAGATGATATTCAACATCAAAAGTTGGAAGATTTTGCCCCCAGGGGGCACTGTAGGCTGGATGCAATTACTGGCTAACCCCAGCAATGTATCAATGAAATTTAATTTTGAATTGTGATACACACAGCCAGTTTTCTCAGAAAATGAAGAGTATGTTGGGTAATTAGCTATCTGACTCAGGGTGGCGCTCTAAACAGGTAATGTTCTTTGGGATAGAGCTCCATTGGTTGTAATCTGGTGGTGATTGTGAGCGTTACAAACGCACAATATACTACCAAGAATGGGTACAGCACATGTACAGCACGTTATAAAACATGACCAGTCCAAAATTTTTAAATGATTAAAAAGAACAAATATAAAAGGCATAACCCCATAAGTATGTATGCAGGAATGTATTAACAGTATACATACACTTGTATAAAATAACAGTCCTTAATTTGAACTCTGAAAAAGATTCTTAGTTACACAACTGTGCACATGAGGACAGAATGTGTATTACAGAAGTTATAACTGTTATACTTTTCATGTTATTCAAAGCAAAATGAGGCCAACCCAGCCTGTGACTAGCTCTATGCCTCAGTCTGCTTTTGGAATTCGACTGTGGGTTGGTGGCACCTGGTGGTGCACACCAGAGGTACTCCTTTGCCTTGGCCCTGAGCAGCCATCCATGGGGTTCTTCGTGCAATCCGGGTCAATGCTACCCGGGGAGCCAGTCGGCAAGCCCTACTACACTAAATCCAGGGTCTCTACAGGCCTGCTTATGAGCTGTTGATAGTGAGCTTGTCTGTCTCTGAATTAAATAGCGGGATACAGCTTATAAGGCACAATAGCTGCGTCAAGACCCACGGCTTGGTACGTGTAATGAAGTGATTATGTCCCACTATTTATGGACACTTGTAATGAATGTCCAATGTATCTCGCAGAGTGCCTAAAGACCTCCGGGAAATAATTTCTTGTTATTTTTAATATGGACTGTTTAATGATAAAGGAGTACTCTAAACGTGCATTCCAGAAATGTGCACTCTTTAACTGATTTTTATTTCATTTTAACTAGTATTGTAAGATTTGAATTTTTTTTTAGCTTTCGAAAGTTCATTGCGTCTGTCACGCCCCACGAATGGTTAAATAGCTGATATTGATATTGACTCGATCCTTTTTGAATATTCGTTGGAACGAAAAGGTACGATTTACTGCGCCCTGAAGTTATTTAATTCTGGTTTTGATTAAAACTGTGTTTTAGGGTTAATATTTCGATATATGTATAGGGTATAAGTTGTTCTGACAATTATTGCAATTCTTTGGTGGATTTTATTTTGCACAAATGAACTTGCAAGTTTAGATCGCTAAAACATGAGCTGCAGTGACTGACCTAGCATTAGCAACAGCTGCATTAATAGCGTGATGATAAATGCAACGTACTTAAATAGTAATATTTATGCTTAATAGGGACTACAAAAAGGCTGTATGCTGCAGATTGCTTTATATCTCACTGCTGAACCGTCTGTCGCAGTCTGTCGCAGGTGGTGAATAAAGACGTGTGGAAAATCAGCATGCCTGTGTAAGAGGGAAGCCAGGAGATGACATGGACATATGACCAAAAGTGCCTATTGCCCTCTGTTCTTAACATAGCGGGGTAATAAAGGCATAAGAACCTAAACTTCCTCCACAGCTGGCATCGTCTCCAGTCAGGCATGGCTGGGAACTGTGGGGTAGTAAAGTCATCAGGATCCAGACATCCTCTTCAGCTGCACCCCCCAATTCTACCACTGAGATAAGGGGGCCTGGAACTGGACACTTCAGAATGGGTGATTGAGTGTTGAGTGCATCAAAGATGGAGAAGGGAGCACACCCTGGCTTGGCTGTTGCAAAGTATTTTTCTCGCAGCAGGGTGTGACCTGTGCTCTCTGCCCAATTAGTGCCATAGTGACCTCTTCTGGACACACTGTCACTGCACTCTTTCATTTCATCTCTGTAACTTTTCTGAGTTAAGAGTTTCAATATAAACAAAACCCACGATTACACTGTTTTAACTGCCCTCATGTTATCACTGAATTACTGTTTTATATCTGGGGTAATAGTGATGCGAATTTCATGGGGAATTTCATGGGAAACAGTCAACACCAAGCAATGCTGCTTCACCCGGTCTTCAGTTTTCCTCCATTGGGAGGAGTAAATTCCCCCATTTCAGTTCAGTGCACTCCCATGAGTTCCCTCACTGCCCAATAGGGCTGAGTCTGCACCCCAGGATGACATGTCCAAGTTGATAAAATCAATTGGTCGAGAAATTGGAGAGTCAATCAAACTGAGCCTTACACAGGTTACCAGTACAGAGCCTTCCCCTGTTTTAAACACTGGAAATGTGTCACAGATTCCTCAAAATGAGCAGTGTGGTGCTACTTTCATTGACGCCTCTAAAATGAACTTAATGTTACACTCCGCTATCCATGTCCCACCTTACTTCAGAGGTGACAGCTCCGATAGATGCTCTGTGTTTGAATGGGAGGAGCTAATGAGGGTTTACTTGAGCAAGCAGTGTAATGCTGGGGGGTTCTAAACAGACTTATGGGCAAAGCGAGGGATGTCATCAAGGTCTGGCTACGTAGCAACCCGGGTGTCACTGATGTGGACACTATATTCAGCAAGTTGAGACAACATTTTGGGGATGTGTCGTGCTCAGATTTGCCGCTGGCTGAATTCTATGCAGTTAAGCCTCATGGTTACAAAAGTCCATTGGACTACTGGATTAGACTTAACAAAGCTGCTGAAGCGACAGAGCAATGTCTTATCAGCAAAGCAGAATTCTTGACTGATTTTAATCGCCACTTAGTCATTATGTTCATTCCCCATTGCCTGAACAAAGAACTGGCCCTGGTTTTTTAAAGCAAACCATCTATGGTGGATGAGTACACGAGGGAACACAAAATTTCTGTGAAATCAGGGTCACAACGCATGGTTTTGCAAAATGATTCTTGCTAGCAGGGGTTAGCCTCTGTATGTCAACAGGACATGTCAGACACAGTTTGGGGTGCTATGCGAGAGCAGTCATCTCTTGTGCCAGAGGGCAGCCCCTAAGACAGAGTCTTGGGTCTGTTGGAGAGAACTCTGCTTGTTAACAGTCAAACAGCCTAGAATGTGCCTGCTAAATCAACCTCGAAACTCCCCTACAAATGTGGGCAGTACTTACCACCACACGAAGACACACTGCAGGGTAGACAAGTTATGTTTCAAATGCTTTCCTTCAGAGCACATGAGTTTTAGTTGTGATGGGGCAGGGCAGGGCAGGGAGAATCTCTGATGCAGACACAGGCTGCCGCCTTTCAGGGAAACTAGAAAGCCCCCAATAGAAGGAGGGCATTGCGGGGTTAAATGGTTTTCCCTCCATTGATGATGATTCTATTTACACTGCTGTTAGTGAACTGGCTCCTGAAGTGTCAGTTTTCAGAACACAACAAGAACCTCAGGGAGCGATGGGTTGTTTTTCACTACTGCACTGACAGGGGATAAAGTTGAACTCAAAGGGATGTTGGATAGTGGGTCCATGGCCACTACTTTACGTGCAGATGTTATACCTCGGCTGAGGGAGGTAGAAGTAGTGCAGGGTGATTTGATAATTCCAACTGATTATCCTTGTGGGGTGCGGTGGGAAACAAACTACTCCTGCAGGTATCTTTGAGCTGAGACTAAAAACTTCTGATTTTGAGTTTTCGGTCCCAACTCTACTTGTAGATGGGCGCACCCATTTTAAAACACGAAGTGACTGCTTTTTTCAGGCCAGTGCTCCACGCCTCTGGAATGCACTACCCCTGACTCTGCGCAGCATAGATTCCACTGAAGGTTTTAAGAGACAACTTAATGGTACTTACTTGGGGACTTATTTCAGAACAATGGTCTGATTTAATGTGAGCAATTAAGAAATGCACACCAACTTCCAAAACAGAATTTTTTCTGTTGTTTACAGTTAAGGCATTATATTACTCAGAGTACTCCCCTTATAGAACATCTAGAAGTATCTGTAATTGAGAAAATGTTACTGCGGCAACCAGAAAAAGTGTCTTTGAGCGCTCTCTAAAAGGGAATGTTCTGATATTTCACCTACTGATACGCAGAGGGTTAAGGGTGTATGGGAGAGGGAATTATCAGTCACTATTAATGACAAGGTTTGGGAAAGTATTTGGAAATATGCAAATAAAACTTCAATATGTTCATTGACTAAGTCAATTCAATTCAGAATTATACATCGAACTTATATATCTCCCAGCCACCGCCATTCCTTTAACACCTCACTTTCCCCTCTGTTAAATGCAAAACAGAAATTGGCACTCTAACTCACTGTTAATGGTCATGTCCTTTTGTGCAGAAGTATTGGTCAGAAATACTTTTTGACATGGATAAAATATTTCAACACAACTTTGAGATGGATGCCATGTCTCTGATTTTGGGTCTGCCAAGTCAGATGATAAGCACTGACGCAAGTAAAAGATTATATAATATTCTCACTTTTGTTGCAAGAAAAAATATATTGTTACAATGGATTAGTGATTAGAGCCTTTCTGTTAAAGGATGGCGTCGACTTGTGTTTGACTTAGTTCCCCTTCAATATCTCACAAACATATTACATGCAAAGAAAGATCAGTTTTACCAAGTCTGGAAGCCTTATTTTGATTACATTGGACCTAATCTCTCTGCCATTATTGTTAAGGGAGTTTCTTGAATCTGTATTTTGACCTGCTACAAACATACAATGGTTTTTACCTGTACCTCTGTTGATAATGAATCCCACTTGAGCTGTTTGTATCGGTTTTTTTTGTATTGTTTTGATCTGTATGTTGTTGTGTATACTTGTTGACTTATTGAGTCATTTCCAATTTTTGTAATATTTTGTTTCATGTATAGACTAAGAAAATCCAATAAACATACTTAAAAAAGAAAGAAATTAAAACTTATCTTTTTAGACAGGCTTTTTACTAATATTGATGTTTTGGGGCCTCTGTGAAGTTACCTGTCTTTTGTGCTGTTGCGTGTTTTCGTCTCTGTATTTTATTTGCAATCTGTCCTAGCTGTGAAGCACTTCGTGATTTTATCTGTGAAAAGTGCAATATAAATATCATTTCCGGACTTACTTACTAGAGTGATGAGATCTTTGTGGGCACCAATGTTCTGAAAAAAAATGATTAAACTTTTAAAATCTGATGAAGCTTATTGGCGTGTGCTCAGTAGGCCAGATTCACCAAGACTAGACGACACAGGTCAGTTTTTGTGGTTACTTGCCAATCTTGAACGATGGCGGGGGGAGGAGTTTCCTGACAAAGAGGGGACTGTGAAATTGAAGAAGGCAGTGATACTAGAACCCATGAGCGAACGTAGTGTGGGGCCGCTTGCTGCCTAAAGCCAAGCTGTCTGCGGGATGTACTGTCATGCTAGAGCCCAGCACGTCCCGGTGTGTGCCACGCAACATATTGATTGGCAGAGTAGTTTCACCTCTATGGAGGGACGGATGGCTCCCTGTTAAGATAACTAGAAACATTAGTTTTCGCAAACAAAAACATACGGCATGCATCGCCCGAGAAGCCCATCCCCTGTTGAACTTAGGGACACAGTTGTGATCCTGCAGTTTCTGTCTTTGCCATGCCCATGTCCCATGCCCCATGCTTCAAGTTTAAGTTCTGTGCCTGGCCTTGTGCCATGTTTTAGAGTGTCTCGTGTTTAGTGACCACTGCTTCGTCTGACCATTCTTAGATCATGTATTGTGTTATTGGGCATTAGATTTCATGTTTTATTATTTTCCAGGTTTTAGTTTCTTAGTCTCCATGCTATATTTTCAGTTCATAGCCATGTTTCATAGTTTCCTATAGTTTCCACCCAAACAAGGTTCCCAGGGCCTCTGGAAGAGAAACAGGGCCACAGCATCACCGATCCTCCCCCATACTTAATGTAACTTTTTTCAAACACATAAAGGAGACTGGAATAATGTGATGAAAACTGACTGCCAGTGGATATTTCCCAGGCTTGAGACCAAGTAGAATACTGGGCTGGACAAAGGATTTTCAAAGTTTGAAACATGTAAATGCCCCTGTAACTACTAATATGCTGTATAATCATTATTACATTTGATTATCATAATCAGTATCATATTTGAGAAGTCATGTGATCAAAACTCACAAGCAGTGGACTGGGTCCAGTCACCCCATTCTGAATAGATCTCACTTTGCTGGTGGAGCAGGACTCGGGGGGGACTTATCAGCCACCAAGGCAGATGCAAAAAAAAAAAAAAAAAGGCAACAAGAAACAAGAAGAGAAATACCTTCAAAACATTAGATAATGACTGTAAATGTACTATATTATTGCATTTTCAAGCAGTATCATGCATGTTAACAGAAATGAAACAATCATGCTTCCTCTTTGTCTCAAAATGTTATTGATTGTTATTGATGGAACAATTCTCAATGTTTTTAGATTGGTCCAGTCAACAATATTGACAAGCTAGCTCTGTAAAGCCAAACTGCAGACTTTCAATTACTCTAATGAATGTTAAAAACCAAGTGTGCGCTGCTGGTCCTACAGAAGCATTTATTCAGTTCCAAGAGAAGAAATAAAACTTTGATTCAGTGGAGTTTTCATTGCAAATTATCCTCTTTAGTGACTGAATACACTTAGATGAAGGCTCTGAGCAGACTGGTTAGGTTTTTTCGCAAGAAGTGATTACTCATGAGCCAAAGTAATCTGCATACACATGTTCTGTCGTATCACCTTTAGCATCCTGTGTAAACATTATCATGACTGTTTTCAACTAAGATGTTTTAGCTAATCGGTTCCTTTCTTTCACTGCAAAAAGTGTCATTAAGTGAAGATACACATTTTTAAATAGCTGAATTAAAGTTATATGCCTTGTCAAATATAATTTAGTAGTTAAGGTAAGGACGAATACACAACAAGACACCTGCCTTACACATCAAACAAGATTTAAAAGCTCAATCTCAAAAGCTAACTTATATTAGCTTGTGCAGTCACGAAAACGTTCAATACATGTAACATAGCAAGGTTAGCTTCAGGTTGCTGAAGTGGCAACGTCTGCACATCGACCTAACGCGCTAACTTAGCTATCCTGCCTGTCATTGACCAATTTCGTGCAATGCTTAGCATTAGCGGTGTTCAGACAGCTGTACATATTTTCATGATGCTTGATTATAAAAGCAGGTGTAAAACCCCACACAGCTCGACCAACGACGGAGGAGCCAGGGGCGAAGGTTTATGCGTGTGGAATCCAGCTGTTATGAGGCAATGGGACGTGTCAATTAAATCTTTTATGCCGGTGTCCCGCCTTGGACCCAGTTTGAGACTTACCGGAGATGTTCTCAATAGTTCTCCGTTCGAAAACGGGGCTATGCCGAAATCACGGAATCATCTAACTTAATGTCGTGCTGCGAATAATCCCAGGTGCACATTGGGACACACGCAGCAACTGAAAACGTCAGATTTATCAGTGATTTAAGCAAACTAAGCATAACGATTACAATTTTACTCTCGCTTCAAATCTGACTCCATAATAAATTTAGAATACAAAATTTGGTTATATCCTCGCTAAGTGGCTAACTCTAAATTAGAATTAGAATGGATAGTTTTGAAACAGCATGCGTGAATCTCAGGGCAGTTACGCACCCGAACTCTATCTGCGAAAACCCTTGTCACTGAGCAAAAACACCCCCTAGGGTTAAAATAGGTGTCATTGCCTGGTCTAATTCGACAATACTTCCATTGGATAGAGGAGACTGTCACGGTAGCAACATCAGGCAAATGGCTCTGAGTATGAACGTACCACGAACCTAGGTTTATGTATATCAAAGGGCCCCTTAGAAAGATTAACCAATAGCTAAATCTTAAGAGCCGATAATTCCATAACCCCTTAATAGGTAGAACCCAATCTCAATCTAACTTAGAAGTATCGCTACCTACACATGTCTTGGTAGGAGTCTCCCCTTAAGTCCCAATCGCAACAAGGCCAGAAAGAATATACAATGAGAACACGCAGGCTGGAAAAGGAATAACAATAATTTAATTCACCAGGTAGGCACAACTTGAATCAAACAGATTAATGTCAAATCAATTATAAAGTACACACATAGAGAATGAGCGAAAGGTCATACCTGGCGAAAAGGCTACACACTAGGCCGTCGTGCAAAGTCCGAATTGCCAAAACTTCACGAAGCTAAAGATACGCACGGACGGAAGTGTGGGAAGTCGAATGCGAACTTCCCAGACTAGGTCGTCACTCTCAGATTTAAGGTTGGTGGCGCCTTTGATCAGGCCGCACAGATGGCCCAAATCGGAATTTAGACTTCCCCCTCCGGAGGAAATAAGGAAACATTTACTATCTCAAAGGAGACAATAAAAGTTCTTAGATCTGCGCAAGGACCCTTAGACAGACCTCAGGGAGGGGTCGCAAGGCACTTCTGTAAAGGGGGAGAAATGAGTGTAAATACCTCAAGAGATAACTCTGGTTAAGGACAAATCATTGCTGGGGAACAGAAACTATGTTTTCTTGAAATATGGCGGATATGAAATACAACTCATTCAACTCCTTGAATTTAGCTGAAGAGATGCATACCAAACATGATTACATAGAGGATTATGATGATGTAACTATTAGGAATTTTCTTCCCAACAGACCCATTCCCCATGAGATTGACATCACTATTACTTCAGGTATAATACAGTAATTCAGTGATGATATGAGGGCAATTAAAACAGTGTAACAGTGGGTTTTGTGTGAATGGAAATTCTTAAATCAGAACAGTTACAGTGATGAAATAAAAGGGTGCAGTGACAGGGTGTCCAGAAGAGGTCACTATGGCACCAATAGGGCAGAGAGCACAGGTCACACCCTGCTGTGAGAGGAATTCCTTGCAACAACCAAGCCATGTGCTCCCTTCCCCGTCTTTGATGCGCTCAATCACCCATGTTGAAGTGTCCAGCTCCAGGCCCCCTTATCACAGTGGTAGTATTGGGGGTGTTGCTGCAGAGGATGTCTGGACCCTGATAACTTTTACTGCCCCACTCTTCCCAGCCATGCCTGACTGGAGACGATGCCGGCTGTGGTGGAAGTGTAGGTTTTTATGCCTTTATTACGCCACTATGTTAAGAACAGGCACTTTTGATCGCATGTCCATGTTACCTCCTGGCTTCTCTCTTACACAGGTAATACCCACATATCTAGCCAGCTACATCAGCTTAACTCCCAAACATCAGCTAGTCCATGGTGCGCCTTGAACATAATAGCAACCTACCGGCCAGCTGACTTAACGTTGAACATTAGCCACGTGTGAATTTCGATTGACGAGCTTGTTAGCTAGCGAGTTAGCTAACGTTACGTTTGCCTGAAGTTGCGCAAGTACATCTAAACTAATGCCTCTTGCTTGTTACGTTAGAAAGCCATAAAAGGGTTTAAGCCTCAAGTACAAAATATTAATGCCTGACTTTCTCAATATAAAGTGTTACCAATAAATTTGCTTAAGACCTCAAAATCCCAAACATTACCGTTACTTTAGATTGGCCTCACCTGAAAGAGATGTGAAGCTCACTGATAAGATCAGTGATGTACGCGCTCCAGCTCCATAAAGACCGATGAATGGTCATTAACTGCCCTTCCCACCACTCTCTCTCGAGCATGGCGCGCAATTATAAACCGAAGTTCCTTCTTGATGTTTGCACGTTCATGTAGTAAAGAAAACAGTAGTACTCTCATCGATTTGCCAAACAGAAATGTTCCGTCTTAATGTCTTGCAAATAATTCACTTCACATAATAAGCATTATTTTGATTTTACGTTTTTTTTTTTTTTAAATTGATGTTATGACATTTTAAACTAATGGCAAATACTGAAGGAAATATTTATTGGTAAATATTAATATCTCCAGCAGAGAAAGGAAATGCAATTAAGTCTATTAAGAGTCTACTATTATTCCAATGGCATATTCCAGACTTCAAAATGTCTAGTCTGTTGTGTTACTGTTTCAGTGACATGGCTTATTCTTTGCACTTGCTGTCCGTCTCTTTTGATCAAATCCTCTGCCAAATAAATATAATGTAATGAAATGACATAAAAAATTTAAGAATGTATTTTGTGTCATTAACAGTACTTATTCATGCTTCAGTAATTAGGCCTCTAGGCCCAATGCATGTGCGTGTGCACATGTCTTCTTTTAAAAGATATGAGTTTTCGGTCCACAAGTTTAGAAGTAATTTCCTGCATCATTTTCTGCCAAATTCTGATTAAGCATAGTCCAGACCTACTTGAAACGGCAGGTCCACCTTCCCCTGTGCCACATCCCCGTCAGCCAAATTCGGTTGGCAACCTGAGTCAGGTATGTTTACCTATCTGAGTTTCAAAACAAAAAAAAAAGAAAGAAAGTAACAAAAAACTACATAGTATTCTTCCTCCCAATAAATAATACTAAAGTCGCTTCAAATAAAATACTGTGACTGTGTGCAATTTTAGTTGTGTAGAATGGGCCGTTGAAGTGTGATTGGTTGTTGAATGTTGACATTTTTTTATGCAACATTTGCATGGGGACAGTTAATAAGAAAAGTACTCTTACCCCAGCTCTAGAACCTCTATAATCTCAAAACAATGGAACCGTTCACGCTGGGGTTAGCCCACACTAAACCCCATTGTGGTTCCAAAGGGTAATAGCGCTGTAGGCTCATAGGGGTTAGCAAGTGCAGTACCTGAGTGGGTTAGGAGTTAGCCAGTGCAGGGCCTGAGTGCGTGAAGGTTAACCAGAGTAGTGCTTAAGTGGGTTAGGGGTTAGCCAATGGAGGTAGGGGTTTGCCAATGTAGTGCCTGAGTGGGCAAGCTCAACTGAGGGCTGCCCACAGAAAGCCCACAAAGAGGCTCAAAGGGGACAAATTGCTGTAGGCTACACCTGGGCTAATCTACTGGGGTCCCGCGTGGGATTAATGAGGGTTGCCCCTGCCCAAACTGCATGCAGTTAACCCATTTTGGGCCCAAACACAGACATCCCAAGTCTCCCGGAAGTTCCGGAAGTCTCCCTGATTTTGATAGTGACTCCCTGATGCCCGCGAGTCAGATGAAATATCCCGGAATTTGGACTAGCCGAGGGAGGTTTTTTTACGCGCATCATGCTCGGATTACTCGCGCAGGCACAAGAGAGAAGGGGAAGGAGGAGGTGGGCGGGGGGCTACTATCTGTGGAACCTGCATGCGAGAGCTCTGTTCCGACAGTGTTCAGCTTGGGCGGCTGGTTGGAAGAGAGCGCGCCGATTGGTTTGGTCAGCAAAATAAACCAATAAGCTTTCGGTGTGGGCGGGCTTCCATTCACTTTCACCAACCGTCACTATCACTACCACAGCCCCTTTCCTTAAAATTTCTGTTATCAATCAATCAATGCAGCTCGCGAAATGGCAGAGGGTGAATCCTCCAGTTAAAAGCGAAAATACAAGACTCATTTTACAGCTTAATATACGAAAGTGTATCCATGTCTTGTTAAGGTGAAGAACAATGACACCGTGGCAAGGTGCACTGTGTGCAACAGTGATTTCAGTATTTCCCACGGAGGACTTAATGATTGTAAAAGACACGCCGAGGTATGCTAAGTTCATCACGCCATCACCTGTATTTTATGTCTGTAGGTCACAGTAGGCCTAATGCTGTCATAAAAGTAGGCAAAACATAAAGACTTCTGTAAAGTATTAATGCATAGGTAGTTACTATAAATGGTATAGGGATATCTACTAGCCAGGTATCTATATCCAGTCCAGCTAAGCTTTAAAAAAAATAATATGTTGATAAATGTAGGCTTATTAAAATTAAAATTAATTAAGGGTAAATTTTGGTAGAAAATATGTAGAAATGATAGGCCAAATTATGTGATTTATTCTCAAATCATCAAAATCATATCAAGGATCAAATCATATCAGGGAGGCTAAGCGCAGGGAAGGCTGCTCCAATATATCTCAGTTCTTTTCTGGAGAAAAGCAAAGTCTCACTGAGAAGGTCACTGCAGCTGAGGTGCATTTCACATCATTTGTTGTGGAACACAATGTGCCCTTCAATGTCTGTAGGCACACCGGCAAGTTGTTCAGGAAGATGTTTCCAGATTCAGACATAGCTAAACATTATGCCTGCTCCTACATCAAAGCAACAGCCATAATGAACCGGGCGCTGGAACCTGATTGTTCTGAGGATATGTACAAGCTAATTCGCACAGAAAAAAGGACATACAGTATTTTGGTTGACGAAAGCAATGATATCATGTGTGAGAAAGAATGTGCTATTTTAGCCAGGTACTACAGTGAAGCACAGGATAAGGTGGCCGTTGGATTTTCTGATATGCCAGTATGCAATGATGCCAAAGCTGAAAATATATTCAACTGCATTGCATCATCCATGGATGAGAAGGGCGTTGAATGGTCCAACTGCATAGGATTCAGCAGTGACAATTGCAATGTCATGATTGGTAAAAACAACTCTGTCTTGTCAAGAGTGGAAGCACAGGCCCCTCACATATACAGTGTTGGCTGTCTTAGTCACTCGGTGAACGTACACTCAACAAAAATATAAACGCAACACTTTTGTTTTTGCTCCCATTTGTCATGAGATGGACTCAAAGATCTAAAATTCATTCTAGATACACAATATTACCATTTCTCTCAAACATTGTTCAAAAATCTGTCTAAATGTGTGATAGTGAGCACTTTTGCTTTGCTGAGACAATCCATCCCTCCTCACAGGTGTGCCACATCAAGATGCTCATCAGACACCATGATTAGTGCACAGGTGTACCTTATACTGCCCACAATAAAAGGCCACTCTGAAATGTGCAGTTTTGTCTCACAGCAAAATGCCACAGATGGCGCAAGCATTGAGGGAGCGTGCAATTGGCTTTCTGACAGCAGGAATGTCAACCAGATCTGTTTCTCGGGCATTGAATGTTCATTTCTCCACCATAAGCCGATTCCAAAGGCGTTTCAGAGAATATGGCAGTACATCCAACCGGCCTCACAACCGCAGACCACGTGTAACCACACCAGCCCAGGACCTCCACATCCAGGTTCACCTCCAAGATCGTCTGAGACCAGCTACTCAGACAGCTGCTAAAACAATTGGTTTGCATAACCAAAGAATTTCTGCACAAACTGTCAGAAACCGTCTCAGGGAAGCTCAACTGCATGCTCGTCGTCCTCATCGGGATCTTAACCTGACTCCAGATTGTCGCCGTAACAGACTTGTGTGGGCAAATGCTCACATTCGATGGCGTCTGGCACATTGGAGAGGTGTTCTCTTCACGGATGAATCTAGGTTTACATTGTTCAGGGCAGATGGTAGACAGCGTGTGTGGCGTCGTGTGGGTGAGCACTTTGCTGATGTCAATGTTGTGGATCGAGTGGCCCATGGTGGTGGCAGGGTTATGGTATGGGCAGGCATCTGTTATGGACGAAGAATACAGGTGCATTTTATTGATGGCATTTTGAATGCACAGAGATACCGTGATGAGATCCTGAGGCCCATTGTTGTGCCATACATCCATGAACATCACTTCATGTTTCAGCAAGATAATGCACAGCCCCATGTTGCAAGGATCTGTACACAATTCTTGGAAGCTGAAAATGTCCCAGTTCTTGCATGGCCAGCATACTCACCGGACATGTCACCCATTGAGCATGTTTGGGATGTGCTTGACCGGCGTATACGACAGCGCGTACCAGTTCCCACTAATATCCAGCAACTTCGCACAGCCATTGAAGAGGAGTGGACCAACATTCCACAGGCCACAATTGACAATCTGATAAACTGTATGCGAAGAAGAATTGTTGCACTGCATGAGGCAAATGGTGGTCACACCAGATATTGACTGGTTCTGAGTCCCCAGACCCCCAATAAAGCAAAAACTGCACATTTCAGGGTGGCCTTTTATTGTGGACAGTCTAAGGTACACCTGTGCACTAATCATGGTGTCTGATGAGCATCTTGATGTGGCACACCTGTGAGGTGGGATGGATTGTCTCAGCAAAGCAAAAGTGCTCACTATCACACATTTAGACAGATTTGTGAACAATGTTTGAGAGAAATGGTAATATTGTGTATCTGGAATGAATTTTAGATCTTTGAGTCCATCTCATGACAAATGGGAGCAAACACAAAAGTGTTGCGTTTATATTTTTGTTGAGTGTAGGTCAGGGTTAGTAAGGCATATAATTCAAGAGGGATGTAATGAGAGATTTAAGTCCAAGGAGAGTTGCAAGACATCATTACTAAGCAGGTTGGTATGCACAATATATAGCAATGCAGGCCTAATATAGGTCAAACTGATGTTCCTACAAGCTTTATTGTTTGAATGATAGACTGCAAGCAAGCAACATACTGTCCAGTTTTGAGGAGGTGAATATTTCACAACAGACCAGTGCACGTGATGAGCAAAGAAAAAGGGGTGTGATCCATGCCTTGGCTCGCATGGACAATGCTGGGAAGGACATACCACCTACTGAACAGAAAGTCGGAAGTTTTGGTGGATTTCAGGCAAATATCAGTCCACCCGTAACACAGAGTAGAGCATACTACTTCCTGACATTTCCGAAGCCACCCCAGAAATCAGTTGTCAATGAAGTCATGTGTCGCATGGTAGCAGCAGCAGAATCTAAGTCGATGCCAATCATGCAGTTAGTAGAGACCAACCTGTCTATACTTTAATAGTTCAGCTTAAGAATGAAAATCGTGACAAGTTTCAGTGCATTCTTCCAATCCTAGGCCCTTTTCACGCTCATATTTCCTTTATATTGGCAATCAACAAGCAGTTCCAGGGGTCTGGTTTATCAGACATCCTTGTGGCAGCAGACATAATATCTGAAGGATCAGTTAATCAGGCGCTACGTGGGAAACACAACAACAGGGCTGTAAGATGTCTCACGCTGATGTATGAAACACTCACACGGAGAATCATACAGCATGGATTCATAAAAAGAGCATTTGACAGTGCTGAGAATGCTGACAGCCCAATGTCAAGGTTCTGGTTGAGCTTCATGCAAATGGTTGAAATCCTAATCATGCACATCTATGCTCTAAGAACTCAAGACTGGGATGCCTTCAAAGCATCACTCCGGATGATGTTTCTATGGTTAAGGATATATAACAACGACAAGTACTCAAGATACCTGTTACATTTCTGGCTGGAGATCAGCACCTTACCAGAAGACAAGCAGAAATACATGCGCGAGGGATTATTCTCACAATCAATGACAGGAAAGTCCTACTCGTGTCTCCCTCTAGACCTCTGGATTGAGATGACAATGACCAAAGGGTCAAAAATGAAAGCGGGCTGGAAGACAATGCTTAAGAATGAGAAGATGCTGTTCACACACACAAGAACAGTGAACTCCGTGAACAAAGTGAGGGGTGCTCTTCATGCTCTTGCAGATCTAAAGTCATCCGAAGTTAAAGGGGGACACAAGGAAAACTCTACCAAGCGTCTGCTCAAGGATGAACAGGGAGTCCAAGACCTAGATAGATGCATGACTGAATTTGAATGTGACCCTTTCGATACTGCAAATCCCACAGTGCGATCCCTTCAGTCTGGCATGGTGGCTCCCGATCAGCTTGTCAAAGATTTCAACACTGCGCATGAAGATGGCGAGTCACTTGTTCAGTCATTCTTTAAGGAAAGGATGTTCTCTAACGAGAAGAACTTTGATGATACAATCCACAGAAGCTCGCGTCACAGTTTTAGCAAGCTGCCAGTTGCAAAGGATGCGTCCAAAACAAAGGTTGCAAAGACCGATGCTATGGAGAACAAAAATATGGCAGAAATTGTCTCTCTTGCTCAGAAATGTGATACTGCCCTTGTTCTGAGTGATGTGATGGAGAATCGAGTCACTGATGAGTGCCTTCCGATATTTAATGTGAATGGCACAATCCGCAAGTGTCAGAAATCCAAGTTAGTTTCTAAACTCAATCTGGTTGAATTGAAGTCAATTGGGAGCTATATAGCTGTAGTAGACACGGGCTTTATATGGTGTCTCAGCAGTCCATCTCCGGAGGATAGGGAAAAGGAGGATGGCAGCCACTTTACATGGGGAGAGTATGCAAAGAAGGCATTCGATTTGGTGATGACACGTCATCCAATGGCATCAAGAATTTTCTTCATTAATGATCCATATGATGTGGACGTGAACATCAAAGAGAGTGAACATGAGCGGTGTGCTGGAGATAGGGGCCATTCATTCACTGAAGGAAGTTGAAATGTATACATCAGGAGAGACAACGAAGTTCCAGCGCCAAGGCACTTCAATAACATGTTCCACAATGCAGGGAACAAAATCCGGCTACAGCAGTTCCTGAAGACAGAATTCGAGACCTTGTCACTGCAACATCCAGACAAAGATTTCATCTACTCAGTCCGACATCGATGTTGCGATCTAAAGTCTGATGAGGAGATGGTTGATTTCACATGTCAACACATGGAGGCAGATACGATTCTTCTCTATGTATATTCTCAACTTAGAAAGGCAGGAGTAAGTGATGCTATTGTGATTGATGCCGAGGATGCTGATGTGGTTGTTCTGGCTGCCCATGTTGCCCATCAGGTTGAAGGAGTGTTGGGAATAAAGCGGAAGAAAGTGATATATGATTGTAAGAAGCTGTGCAGTCCAGATGTTGCTCATGTGATCATCCCTTTTCACATACATACTGGTGCAGATGCAGTTTCGAGCTTCTATGGTCACAGAAAGGCATCTGTATTCAATGCTGTAATGAAATCTTCAGAAGCAAGCAAACTACTGGAAGGACTTAGTACAAAACTCCCAGTAACCGCAAAAACTCTAAGTGATCTGAAACACCTTACCATGAAGTACATATACAAGGACAAAACCAGTAAGACGCTAGGTGAAGCTCGTGCCAAGAAATGGGTTGCCATGAAGAGGAAGTCAACTCTCAGAATACCACCTGATAACGACTCCCATGACATGAAAGTAACACCAGCCAATTAGCAATCATTCCTACTGCTGAATTACATGCACCCAGATGCCCCACCATCACCCCTACGCCACGGATGGCATATTGCAAACGGAAGGTGTTCTCCAGTACGCTACACGAAACCAGCTCTACCTGAACGTCTCAGTAACTTTGTTGCAACAGCAGCGGCTATGTCAGCAGACACTCAAGACTCTGATACAGATTCGGAGGATAATGACTCTGACTCTGAAACTGACGAATCTGATGAAGAATCTTCATTGAACACCGCGACACTTCAGTAAACTGTAAAACGAACCAGTACAGAAGCATATCTGAGGTAGGACAGTGAGAAATATATGATAACTGTTATTGCGAGATTATTGTTTAATAAGCTTCAACTTCATAATTATATGTGATGACTTCCCATATTATGCAAATGGTGCATTGTGTTAACAATGATAATGTATTGACATTCTCGATTTATATAAATTTTAATGTCACACCCATTTCTGAAGTTGGATAAAGTTACACAATGACCCATTTATCAGTCAAATTGATGTTTTCATGGCTAAGACTGGCATAATAGCTTTTAAAAGTGGTTTTTTCTGTTTTCCCATGCAAGAAAACTTATAAAAAGACACAAAAATTGTCAACATCGGACCATGGTAACATGTTTTATGAATTTGACCTCGTGTCAAAAGTGCGTTGACTTTTCGACATTTTCGGTCATTGTTACGTAATGGAAGGTCGTAGAGGGGTCAAACTTGACATATTTCGAGTCTACTCAATGAGACGAGTAATTTGATATGCGTCTTGAAAGGATTGGAGCACTTTTAAATTTTTACCCTTTTTGCCCCCTCCCGCTAACTGCCGGTGATTTCGCGAGAACTACCCAAGCTAAATTTTTTCAAAATCCTTCAAGGAACCCATAGAAACTCTCAAACCTTGGTTCCCAAAGGACCCCCACGGATCTTATGATTGATCCTCTACTCAGCTAGAATCCACAACATACAGACACATTTGTAGAACGGGTCGACATACCCAAGAGTTGACTGGAGACCGTAGAAATCCAGTGGGTCTGAGTTTAGAGGGAAACATGGACAGTAAGGAGCACCTAAAAGTGGACCAACAGCTTATGGATTGCTTATGGACAGCTTATGGACTGCTTCAGTGTGTATTAGGACCTGCTGGTTCGTGTGCACAACTGTGGCATGTTTTTAGCGTGGAAAAATGAACAGCTTCCACGCTGGTAACAGTTATATGACGGAGGGGCAAAAGCTCCAAGCTAAACGGCCTTTTCGGAAATTGCCGGTGGTAATGATTTACCTATTGGTATGGAATGACAAGCTTTCCCTCACGGAAAATGGGCAAGTTATGGAGAGTACACAAGAGGTAGATAGTGCTCCGGTTATGTAATGAACATAATTCAGGTTTTACAGACCGTAAGTTCTGTCTGCGTGAACCGTTGCTTATGTGGAGCTTGTGAATCGATCACCTCTACAGGAAAGAATTGAATATTTAATCGATGGCAATAAATTGTTTGTTATACACATTATAGCCTGTGCGCTTCCCTATTGCTTTCACCGGTAGCATCAGAGAGCTTGCCCAGACATTGGAGATGTATCAGGCTGACCCTGGTCATGGATAAGTAAAGCGATCATTTCCCAAGCACCCAAAAATGCACCCAAGCTTTGCAAAATCTTCGGCTTGTCTAACTGCGCCTCTTCGGTTTGCTTCAACTGTAGAGGCTACAATCAGGCAACGATATGATGAAACGGCCAAATTGATGCTTACTGAAGTAACACAAGCATACCGATCAGAATTACTGCATATAAGTTAACAGGAAGCATTTTTAATTAGCAGAGCATGCAAACTAAGATGCAGTTGCTGATAATTGGTCATGACTTTGAATGTAATCTGTCGCGCGAAAAATTCATTTGTGTCCGGTGTCAAAGCTGCTTAATGCGCACATAACACCTGTATTCGCGTCTCTGCATTGACTTTGAATGTAGCTAATCTGTTGCGCGAAACATTTGTTTCTTGTCTGATGTGAAAGCAGTTTAATGGATTCTACGCGACAGCTAGAGAGAGTTTGGTTATATTATGAACATAATACAGTTTTTGCCGTAAGTTCCGTTAGCGCGGACAAGTTGCTTATGTGGAGCTAGTGAATTGATCACTTCTGCAGGACAGAAATACCAATTTAATCTCCACCTTTTCTGGCTTTTTTTTAGCCACATCAATTTTTAAAGGGGGATAAAATTATGTCAAGGTAGTGCAGAGAAATCATTTGAAATCAGGTAGAGCTTCTGCATTTCGCATTGCTTTCATGGTAGCACCAGAGAGCTTGCTCAGTCATTTGTGAAGTATCCGGCTGATCCCGGTCATATATAAGTGAAGCGATCACTAACTGTTGTGGCTGCAATCGGGCAATGTTATGATGAAACTGCCACATTGATGCTTCCCGAAGTGACACAAGCATACCGATCAGAGTATTTAGGTGCTGCAAATCTTCTGGTCCACACTCCAGTCCGGTTGGTGACGGTAATGCCCCAAAAATGTTTCCAACAGCCAATAAAATTCAAAAGAAGAAGAAGAACAACAACAATGGCCACAGACTTATAGCCACAACTAGATGAATGTTTGGTTCGTTTTTTGAATGGAAATGATGTTGTAGCGCTACTCCCTACAGCTTTCAAGAAAAGTCGTCAAATCTACTTAATATCCATCATACAACATATGAAAAAGGCACCCTTTTTATCTCTGTGAGAGACAGCTGAACCACCTCAGCTAGCAACCCCCATAAATTTACAAATTGAATCAGAGAATACGTATATCTGGTAGAATCACATGATTAAGGCTTTATCACAGATAATTTTCCCCTTTGAATTATGTCGCTAGCATATTCCAGTCAAAAGATATTAAGAATTTAGTGGCTGAAAAATAACCTATTTTGTCCTAATCTTCCCATAGGAAATGCATTAGTGCAACCTTTTCCATTGACACTCAAAAATGACCAAATATTTAAATTTTCAGAATTTCATCAAATTTACAGCGTATGCTGAGGACATGGCTAATGACATATTTTCGGGGTTTTTTTTTTGTGATCCCTCAAGCCAATTTGAAGGTATTGCGCCACCAGGTGGCGTTCTCAAACTACTGAAAAAAGCATGTCATCATATTCTGTAAAGATCACTGGCCCAATATGAGTGATTTTATTGCAGAAAGTCACGTCTATGGTATTACATAAAGCTGCTTTAGGGGTGCACTGTAGTTCTCTTTTTGAGGAAGTGGCCCTGGTGGTCATTCAGCAAAACTACTCCAGAAGCACTAACTTGGACAGTTTTCACACAGTTTAGAAATGACATTTGGTTGAGGGATTTCATTTTTTATCAGTGAAGACATGAGATGAAGAACAAGTACAACCACTTTTCAAACAATTGGGATGGCCCTGCCCTCATCTCCACCTCCACAAAACAAGTGGTGCCAAGCTCCACAAGGCTGCGTTCCAATCCGAAATAAGATACTCCCTTCACTCGAGTGAGCCCTCCGAATGACGTAGCAGGCAAGTAAGCCCTTCCTGAGCAAGGGAGGGTAATGGAATGAACTTAGGGGGAGGATTGTGGGAAATCGGATTGGAACGAGTCTCGCCTCGTTTTTTCCACACTACGAAATTTGACAACAAGCCCTAAAAGTCTGTGTTGCCATGGAGCCGACTGAGTTAGTAGCCAGTACGTTTTACCTTTTACAGTTCACCCGGACTCTGTATCGCATGTTTATGGCAAGAAGAACACGGCGTGCTCGTTTGATTGCTGCGGCACTTGTGACTGTTTTATGGGAAAATAAAGCAGCTTTCACACCGAATGCGAAACAAATTTTTTTGCGCTACAGATTACATTCAAAGTCAATGCAAAGCTGCAAATACATGCGTTGCTCGTGTATTCACGTCTTTGCATTGACTTTGAAATGCATTCTGTCGAGCAAAAAATTTGTTTTGCGTCCAGTGTGAAAGCGGCTTAAAGCTCCGCAACAGACCTTGCAGATGCTTTAGGCTAGCTACAGCTAAATTGAACGTAAAGTTACAAGCTTCAAAATAATGCGAAACCGATGCCCCTCACCCTCAAAATTTGCAATTTGCATATAACTCTGTCATAAATTACACACTATTTAGAACACAATTCTTACATTTGTATGGTAATTTCCCTGCCTTACTTCCTCCTTTTGCCAGCAGAAAAAAATTGTGGACGTGAAAGGGAGAATGAGCAAAGCATTCTGGGCAATGTCAAAGCTTGGAGGGATGTTCGTTGTTGGCTTCGTTTGAGGGAGGATAATCAAGGGCTTGAGCAAATGAAAATGCGCCCTTCCCTCCGCTTAACTGGATTGGAACAACCCTGCAAGTGGCAGCCATCATACATCCGGGATTTTTTGGGGATTCCCCCCTCGATTGCTGGGCGAGTGAACATGATGAAGCAAGCATTTTTTTTTTGGATTGAAACGCAGCCCAAAGCTCGCCTCTGTCAGACGTTTTAATAGTTTTGGCTTGGTATTTCTTGTGGGTTTTGCTGCATTCAACCGCCAGGTGTCAGCAAAACCCTACATCACGCTGATAGAAAATCCAGCCCATGGAAATGCTTGCAAATCCATGATTATTATTGCTTTTTTTCCCCTCTGTGAATGTACGACGGATCACCTCCAAGAACAATCTCTGACCATCCTACCAAATGTCATCAAAATCCGACCAATACTTTTTCTGAAATCCTGCTATCACAGAGAAAAAGTTGTTACAAAGAAACTAACCAACTTCTCCAAAACTATACTTCGCCCCGGGGTGAGGTAATAAAATATCTTTCAGGCAGGACCACATTGAATTATTTATGGCCACACTTCTTAGGTACTTTGGATTACCATTAGGATTTTGATTGCCCTCACTAAAAAGTGGGTCTGCCAACTTCTGTGCTGCATATATTATGGTCTGCGCACGGCGCATAATAACTCAAAGTGATATTTTTCTTGCAGAAAGACATCACGGAGAACACGTCTGAACCATCAAATTTTGTGTCGGGTGTTGGGGGAACTCGTTAAATTTTCGATGCAGCGCAAGAACGGGGCTGAAGTTCCTGTGGTATTTATAGCATTGCTTGGGTCGCAATATTGCATTGAACAAATCTCCGACAGGGGCGTGGTACATTATGGAGGTTGCTACATTTGTAATTATGCTCTCTACAGTCGAATCGAGTGAACTTCTGGTTCATTCTGTATTCCGGTTTCAAAGAAAAACAAAGCATCCCTTACGGTAGTCTGCTGGAACGGACTAAAACATCAGCTGTTTTCTTTAAACACTAATTGAAACCCCAAAAAGATTAAATCAAATAATAGCAAAAATGAAAATGAAAATAACTCTGATTACACCCAACTCTTTATTGAATGTTATTTCCAATTTGTGTCCATTTTAGAGACACAAATAGACACAGACTCTTATCAGAGTCGATAAGAATTTTAGATTTTACTACAATAAAATTTCAATAATGACAATTAGCACTTTTCCTTTGTTTTTCGCAAGCTGCATGTAAAAAACACTTCGCACCCGTGTTGGCCTTTTTTTCTCCATAAAATGGATTGGCTGAGAAGGTACTAATTGAGAAACATATCGAGAAACTTGTCCTTTCACTCTGGTATCAAACTGTTCAATACAAACGGGGTCTGTCATTTTCTGTGTTCATTATTGCCTTTTATTTATTCTTTTTGGTTCTTGTAATGCTCAGGTTTTTCCATTCAATTTCTCTGTTCCATTGCACTTGTCTCCCCTGTCTTGTGATCGAGTTGGTTCAGTCCGCCTTCCTTGTCTGCGTGCCCACTGACTTCGGGTGATTTAAATTAATTCCGGTGTTTAAAATATTCCTTCAAATCTCGTATTCTTTCTTCGCCCTTTGTTCTAACTACTAACAAGACTAACATTTGTATTTTGTATCATAGTCTACTAACACTACTAATCCATGTATATAAGATTACTAACTTACTAACGAGCACTCTAGTTTTATCTGTAAAGTTGCACCCCTACTATTCCAGACTAATTACCTCTCAGCGATCGCCCTGTTCTAATCTCCGCCTCTTACTGAGCTATCCCTGTTCTTTGCTTTGTGTTCAGCAAGAAACTCTCACACGTACTTACGCTCCTGCTCTTTATCTGTGCATGTTTAATGTAATAGGCGGTTTGTGTGATTCCTGTTCGTCTTTTGTCTCTCGCCAATTTTCGTGGTTAGGGTTTCCCTCATATGATTCTCTCGATGTAATTGGCCTCATTCCCTACACCTGATCTCTGTATAGCTTGTGACCTTTCCTGTGTGTTTATTAGGAGTCTTTTCACTCACAGCTCTTGTCAGAACGTTGATCAATACTTCTTTGTGCAGAGCGCCTCGTATGCCATTGAATGTTGTTTCGCTTCTACTGGATAGTCCCACCTTCATTCTTGCCATAGCCTTTTTTGTACTGCTTTTGTCTTTCTGGATTTTGACCTATTTTTGTATGACCACGAGTTTGGATGCCCTGTGTATGACCATTGGATTTGCCCATTAACTACGACTTTTTGCCTATCGTTTTTGTACCTCTGCTCATCTGTCTCACTGGTTCTGACCCCTGCCTGTCTAGTTGATACTGTTTTTGGATTTCGTATTGTGGCTTAGCCATTCCTGTGTTTTTTGGCTTTGACCTGGACTCCAATAAAGACATACATTTTTTGGATTTCTGTCTCTCGCGTGTGGTTCCTGAACTGTGCGTCACAGGGTCGGCTGAATGTAAACATGACCTTTGACACGGTGACATCACGCAGCTCCTGTGGGTGATTATGAAGGGGCTTATTCATTGGGACAGGGGGAAAAAAAGTGTTTGTCAGAATGAACAGCAGACTACATGCAAGAATATTTCCATCAAGATTTTGGCATTCATAATATTTCCATTATCACCATTTGAAATTGTGCTGTGGTAGAAGCAATGATTTTTTTTCTCTGAGTTTGGAAACAAGTGTAAATGTATGCAGAGTGATTGATCCTTTAAGCACAGCCAGTTTCATATTTTATGGACAACCAATAGGATTGATGACAAAGCATTTATCACAACCATTAGAAACGTCAAACAGTCCACAATCCATCCATCACTGAATTAATTAACCTGGTTATTCTATTCCAGGATCACAAAGGTGGGCGGGAGGGGTCATCTTCATCCCATCCCAGTATCCTTTGAGTGAGAGGAAAATCTCCCTAGATAGTTCAACACTCCATCACTGGGCACACACACACATATTACTCACACACCCATACTTATGGGCAATTTCAGGTCTTATATTAATGAGTCTAACTAACACGGTCGGTAGAAGGAAATTGTCATACTTTGGGAAAGCTCATACAAAAATCTGGGGAACATGCAATTTTCTACTGGGTAGGTTTCTTCCAGGAACCAATGTTGGGCCTTTTCACTGTGAGGCAACACTGCCACCTACTGCCAAACCATGCTGCCTTAATTAGAGATTTTAAGTCGTCTCTTGATTTAACTCCATGAAATAGAACAAATGAGTGAACTGGTATGTCTGAAGTGTATTTACATGTAAATTAAGGTCTTGGTAATTTGAAGAGCTCATTTTTGTTTTCATGTCTCAGAAAACTGATTTTTTCATTTTCATACGAATTTTCATTCCTAAGTTCCTTCTTGAAAACAAAATAATCAAAGAAAAGAGTCGAGAATAGAGTTTGTTGTTTTAATTGCATGAGTTTCCATGCCAATCTCTATCTCTGACAAAAAAAGTTGATTGCGCCATTTATGCATTGCAACAGTTGCCACTTATAACCTGAGTGGGCATTAGCTGGCTGACATGACTGTACAGGTACAGGTGTGCGCACTCGTTTGAATACCCTGGCTGAATTTGTAAAATAGGTAACATTTTTTAAAAGAAAACATGAATGTTCAGGCAAAAAATCATTCACATATTAGATTTCCCCAAAGCGGCTCGATGATATTGAGGTCAGGGGACTGTGATAGCCACTCCAGATTCTTCACCTTTAACTTCTGTAACCCCTGGAGGGTCAACTTGGCCTTTTGCTTTAGATTATTGTCATGCTGGAAAATCCAAGTGTGTCCCATGCACAGCTTTCATGCTGAAGAAAGCAAATTGTTAGCCATTTTTTTCTGACAGCAGGTTGCATTTGTCTTGCCATCATTTCTCACGAGATTCCCTTTAGAACTTACACACCCCAAAACATCAGAGACCCACTACCATGCTTTACAGTGGGAGTGATAGATTTTTCACCATGGGCCTTGTTGACTGCTCTCCAAACATAAAGATCTTTTTTGGTCTCGTCAATCAAAAATAACTGTATTCCAGAAGTTGAGAGGTGCGTCGAGGTGTCGTCTGGCATATTTTAGGTGGGTTTTTTTGTGGGATTGGCGCAATAATGGCTTCCTTCTTACAACTCAACCATGCAGCTAATTTCTGTTTCAGTATCCCCCATTGCGCTCCACAGCATCTTATCCCAGGGCATCC
This sequence comes from Gymnothorax reevesii, assembly GCA_029721435.1. Taxonomy (NCBI): domain Eukaryota; kingdom Metazoa; phylum Chordata; class Actinopteri; order Anguilliformes; family Muraenidae; genus Gymnothorax; species Gymnothorax reevesii. Next base: position 19,751,366 of record CM056574.1, on the reverse strand, counting down.
TGTATTTCTCTTGAGGTAGTTTGTGGATTTTTCTTAGTCTCCTAAACTATTCTCCTGGCAGTTTGGGCTGAAATATTTCTAAGCCTACCTGATCGCTTGGTATCAATTATCCCCTAATTTTCGACCTATTAATCCTGGACTGTACAGTAGTGACTAGCATTTTAAAGTCTTTAGATATCTTTTTATATCCTTTCACATCTTCAAAAAGTTAAACAACCTTGTTAGGAAGGTCCTTAGACATTTCTTTTCTGCTCCCCATGGCTCAGTGTCTAGCCTGATCAATGCATCCACTTGGGAGCTAACTAACTCAATGACTATACACAGACACTAGTTACAATTTAAAAAGCCACAGGTGTGGAGCCCTTAATAGCCATTTAAACCTGACTGTGTCAACTTGTGTATATATAACAAGGCAAACATTCAAGGGTATGTAAACTTATGATCAGGACCGTTTGGGTGATTTCAGTAATGATGATTTAAAAAGGAGTCAAACCTGTATGATGATAAATGACTTCACATAATCGCTATCCTTAAATAAGACATGTTTTTTTGCATGATGAGTCATATTTTCTAAATAAATGGCAACATTTCACAAATTCAGCAAGGGTATGCAAACTTTTAAGCACAACTGTATGTTGTCATCATGTGACAAAGTTGGTTAATTCAGTACTGAGTTACCCATTCATAGAGAATTTAATTCATTTACAATGGGAAATATCATCTTATGCAAATCAAATTACCAACACTGGAGCTAAACAGCAACCCTTTAAGCCTATAGCCTACAAATATGTGCAGTTTCATAAGTTAAAAAAATCCTGAATCTTGTATAGACATTGATTTTTTATGTAACTGATGTTTTATGTGGATAGAACAATGCCAAATAACTTCCAATGAACAATCCAATGAACAATAATTTCAGCTAAAAATGGACTGACCAGTCATTCAACTGATTTAGTCTTCGAAGATGGGCGAATTCAGGTTTTGTTGTTAACTAGATGATAGAATGGCAGTCACCTCGTCGTCGGCAGTCACCTTGGCCTCGTAGCTAAGGTAATCATTAATTGATAAATTTACCACATTTTAACATAAGTGTTCAGGGTATTGAGGGATGATTAAATACCCTGAAGATGGCTTGCGCCGAAACTGCTGGTAATTTATTGAATTTATAAGGCCTATTTTTACATTGCTGCCACGACTGTACAAGTGCCCTTCATCATGTTTGTATTTTCACAGTGGCCTGCAACCCTCTAATAATCGTGAGCATTCTTTCTCTCTCCTGAAAAAAAATTTTAAGCCAGTTTGGCGTGATCATGGGTCTTAAGGCGAGTTTCCTGACGGGCTTTTATACCTCCAGCTGCACGTCACTTGGAATTCCTGTGAAAGAAATGAACTCGTTTTTCATTATCAGTTCAATGTCACTCCAGATAGCTCACATTTCACTGCAAGGTGTGGTCCCATTTACATGCCATTTAGCCAGCTTTGTTAATGTGATGGCAACTTGTACAGCCTCAACAGTCAGAGAAAACACATACCAGCTCAGGTTTATTTTGCCTCTTTACAAGCCCTTACTCTCCCAGCGATGAACAGCCGATTGAGCCAACTACTGAGATCTGATCACAATGCGGTTGCATCCAGAATTATTATGCGGATACGGAGATCTCCTAATGTCTGGACTTTCCCATTTCCTTGCATTAAACAGAGGGTGAGCGCCATAATTCATGAAACAGGCAGACATTTTTTGCATTAGGTTCTGTACACTAGCACTTCCAATTTGGAGGGAAACGGTGACAGTGAGACTGAAGCCTTAATTTGTGGGTGTTGTCATGCATATTGGAGAAATGACTCCACGTTTCATACATAGACCTGTGAGGTGGGACTGTGTCTGTGAGGGACTGGAGGCTTGATGACAGCAGGGAATAATAAGCAGGTCTCTGGCGATGCGAGAGGGGTGACTATCACAGTCCCCCCTCGTGAACAATGTTTTTCTCCCCTGGCTGTGTGTTTCATGAAACTAGGCCTTAAACTCATCTGTTTACATTTTCTGAGAATAGTAATGTCAAACCCTTCTCAAATATTCCATATACTACGATGCAATACTTATGTGCTCATGACCAAAATTGGCTTAAACCATAATCCAGTTTGAGAGCTTTTCATGACAACTGCATCATATTAGTATATAATCATATCGTGTTTGGTGTTGTTATCCTCAGGGGAATCCAAGGAGTTGAATGGAGTATGTTTCATTTCCATTGAAATTATAGTTCATTCCCTTTCGGAAACTCCGGAAAATTGGTCAGAATCCTCTCGGGTAATCATTCTGTTCTCTCTCTGCTAAATTGTTTTATTACATCCTCCAAATGGCGGAAACCCAAAATCCAGATTCAACCCCCTTTCCAGGTAATTTATGGCCATGCCACCTGGATCAAAGACGTGATTGGGCATAAAGCAGACAGACAATCAGTTCGGGGAAGATCTTGTCCGATCTCTCCCTGCGTACGCAAGTGCGTGTGTAGCCTCTTTAATTATGGAAGATTGCAGCTGACTTCCCACATGTGCACCTCTATACCGTGTGTAGCCTTTATAGCTATGGCAGATCGTCTCTCTGATCTCGCCCTCACACAACTCTGTGTGTGTAGCTTTTGCCAGGTATGACTTTTATATTTGCCAAAATTCGTGGTAACTGATGATTGGTTTGTTGATTTAGGCTCTTGTCTACCTGGCGAAAAAATCATTGTTATTCATTGAAACTAGCATGGTCTCAGTGACACCTAATCCTTTTATTCTTTTTAGCCACTTTACGACCAGTACTTAGGGGACGACTCCTTATCATTCCAGACTAGCTAGCTGATGTTTATAGGTAGTGTGTCATGGTTATGGTTTTTTGTTCGTGTTTATGTTCTTGTTTATGTTCAGGATCAGTGTTCATGATTTTGTCTTTTATTTATTCTTTTTGGTTATTGTAATTCTCAGGTTTTAGTTCATTCCATTTCTCAGTTCCATTTTACTTGTCTTCCCTGTCTTGTGATCTAGTTGGTTCAGTCTGTCTTCCCAGTCTTACTTCAGGTGATTTAAAAGAATTCTGGTGTTTGATGTATTCCTTCGACTCTCGTTTACTTCCTTCGTCTTACTGTTCTGATTACCAACAAAACTAACATTTGTATTTTGTATCATAGTCTACTAACACAACTAATCCATGTATATAGATTCCTAACTTACTAATGAGCACTCTAGTTTAATCTGTAAAGTCGCACCGCTACTAATTAATACTGATTCCCTCTTAGCAATCGCCCTGTTCTAGTCTCTGCCTCTTGCTTAGCTTTGCATGTCTCCCCCTGCGTTTCTGTGAGATCTCTCACACGTGCTTAATTACTTTCCTGCACTTGTTATCTGTGCACTTAGAACTCCTTGACCGGAGCTGTTTAAATGTCATAGGCTGTTTGTGTGATTCCCGTCCGTGACTTTTGCCAATTTTCGTGGTTAGGGTTTCCCTCGTGATTCTCCCATTGTAATTAGTCTGATCCAGCTCACCTGTTCCTTGCATAACATGTGACTTCCCTCCCGTCTATTAAAGAGTCCGCACTGCAGTTCTGACTTTGTCACAACGTTGATCAATATTTCTTTGTGCAGAGCGCTATATATGCCATTGAGTATTGTTTTTCTTCTACTGGTTTGTCCGACTTCGATTCTTGCCATTGCCCTCCTTGTATTGTTTTGTCTTTTTGGATTTTGACTCATTTTTGTATGACCATGATTTCTGTGTTTGGATGCCCTGAGTATGACCCTTGCCTTTGTTTATCGACTACGACTTTTTGCCTATCGTCTATGTACCTTTGCTCATCTGTCTTCCTGGTTCTGACCCCTGCCTGCCAAGTCAACACTTTTTGGATTTTGTATTGTGGCTTGGCAATTCTTGTATTTTTTGGCTTTGACTCCGACTTCATTAAAGGCATACGTTTTTTGGATTTCCCTCTCTTGCGTGTGGCTCCTGAACGCACAGTCACAAAGTGATGGGTTTTGAATTGGATTGTAAATTACGGTCAACTTATATAAGGGGTTTATGTAGTACCGGTTCTGGGGATTTGGCATTAAAGAGCATACCTGGGCTTATAAGCCGGTGCCTGTCAGATTAGCCTTAACCCTCTCCAGCCCAATTTATTATATTGAGATATGAAAAATCTTTCATTCGTGGAGAATAGTTCTCATACACTAGTGGCTGCAGGTGGAACTAATGTTGTATTTTTGCAATACTGAGCTGGAAGAGTAACTTTATCAAACCATTTCCCGTGTGGTCTTTATATTTTATCATCAGTCATCAATTAATTTATTGTTCCAAAATCGCAACATGAGCCGGGAGAGGGTTAAAGAACCCTTGGGTTCACATAAATCTGGGTTCATGATATGTTTAAGCCAAGATGCTACTATCATGGTGATTTCTTCCATCCGCTGAAACTATCACCGAACTAAGATCCGGCAATTATGCTAAAACCCGGGGGCATATATTGATTAACGCAGGCCTACACTTATGAGACAGAGGCGTAATCACCCTGTAGAACCCCACAAAACAATAACAAGGACGGACATTGCAGAGGGCTGAAGGTTTCACGCGTTCTTCGTGGCTGGCGGTAATTCAAGCAGCTTCATGGCTGGTGTGAATAACAATATAATGGATATTCTTCTCCGCCAAAGACGGGGCATAAAAACACAACGGTTACAACTCATCTGACTCCAAAATACATTTAGAATACCAAATTTAGTTACATCCTCGTTAAATATCTGACTCCAAATTAGAATTAGAATTTATAGTTTGGGGACAGCATGCATGAATCTTGAGGCAGTTACACCATCAGAGATTCGTATGCGGAAACCATTGTCACTCAGCAAAACACCCCCAGGAAAATTAGCCTAAAATGCCTATGAAAAGCGTACCCAAAGTAAATTCAATGCTGTTCTTGAAGCATTGAGTAATCTAAGCTGGTCATTGAGTAATCTAAGCTGAAACAGACTGAAGTAGAAGGTTTTTACTCTCACCGAAAATTTTTTTTGCAAACAGATGCCAGCAGATGAGAGCAGCTGGGACTTATTAGCTGAAAAACACAATGGGACCACAGCATGAAGCCTTACTGAGTCTCAATCCGACAGAAAATGAGCATTCTACACATGTTTTTCTAAGGCCATGTCTAGGCGTTTCCAAAAATGGCCATTTGGAGAGCCCAAAAGGACCCTTGGATAACCATGGTCGCATACCTAGGTTAAAAGGGCATAACTCTTGAAAGCTTTAACGTACAGTCATAATGTTGGGCTCTAACGAAAGGTAATACTTAGAGGAATCCAATCATATATCCAGATTCACTATCAATATTGCTGAAAAAAGTTATTGAAGCATAAACTCAAATTTGTGCACATAAGAGTCAAAACGAGTGTCGTTATGTAAAAAAAATGCTTTTTTATATGAAATGTAAACAAACAAATAACCTTTACACAGCAAACTCACAACAAACTATATACAATATATAATAGATAAAAAAAAATTAAAAGTTACTGAGGCATAAACTCAAATTTGTGCATATAAAAGTCAAAACAAGTGTTGTTATGTAAAAATGTTTTTATGTGAAATGTAAACAAACAACCTTTCCATAGCAAACTATTTATAATATATGATAAATAAAACATTTTAAAAATTAAAAGGTTACTGAGGCATAAACTCGAATTTGTGGATATAAACCCCAAGGGGAGGAGATTCTGACTTTGTGCTTTTACATATATCCAAAGCAAAGGAGAGATTCCTTTGTCTTTGTTCTTGCCTGTAACGAAGACCCAATGTGGCACATAGTAAAATGGATCCTATTGACTTACTTTGTCTAACTCTGATTTCTTACGGGGATGAAAATTTAAATTCCCACAACAACCAACGCCGGTGAAAAAATAACTTCCTTCCACTTTCGGTGACAGAGGTAATAATGCGTAATATGGTAATAATATAATCATAATAATATCAGCATAATATTATAATATCCTTTTTCCGTAATCCTTTACACGGAATTACAGACAAACAAAATCACCAACTCCGGTAAAAAAATGACATCCTTCCATCTTCCGTGACAGATGCAAATAATATGTAATGCAATGTAATAATAATAATAATAATAAAATATAAGCAGAATATCATTATATAATGAAATATGAGTTTTAATATGAAGCTTACTAGTCAAGAGTAATGTCATCTCCCCCGAGAAACATTTCCTCTGCTACGAAGCCATCACAGTTTTGGTCAGATATTTCTTCCCCCGAGTTATCACTTGCACGCCGAGTGCACAGCTCTGCAGCTTCTGAACTGAAAATGATTTTTTTCGCAATCTTTTCGCTATTTTTTCTTTCAAACTCTGTAAACAACCATCAAACCTTTGCTGGAAATCTCTCTCTGCCTCGCTCTGTTTTGCGGAACGCGCAGCACGCATTACGCACAGCTGAGCCATATTCTGTCCTTTCTCTTACGCGAGCGATAGGCAGCGTCAGCTTTGTTGCCACCCCAACAAGCTATATATCAGCATTTCCAGAATTTTGTTGGCTTTACAACCTCGTCCCGATTGGTTGCTGGTTGCTCGGGCTACACGCAAAAAAAGGAGGCATGAGCTTCGTTTCAACACAGGCACTCGTTGGCTATAGCAGGCTGTAGACAGGGAAGGGAAGCTCGTAACTGGTCGAGTGAGGTGTCAATCGAAATGTTAGAGCGCAGACTCCATTTTGACGCAAATGGCTTTGTACTGTTTATATCTGCACCGAAGCAACGACTACTAATGCAGCAAACTTTGTGGATAACCACCGACTCATTTCAAACGATGCAGCAGCTGTTCATGGATATTTACCGGTATAATAGTGTGTTTTGGACTAAAAACTTTACTTGGTTGGATTTACTGGAGCTTCATGGATGTAAGCTGCTGTGATGATTAAACTTTAAAATGGTTGGCATCATTCGAATCTCAAGAATCTTAGCTTTCCAATGATATGTAATATGAGTATCTCAGTTACAGATAAGCTGTGTAAATGACGTAGTATGTTTGTAACTTCCCTGACGTCGGAGTGGCAACGGGTTAATAAGCGTTGCTGCCGGATCTTAGTTCGGTGATAGTTATAGAGGATGGAAGAAATGATCATGATAGTAGCATCTAGGCATAAACAAAGTAGCTCTGAGCATAAAAATATTACAAACTGAGGTTTCTGTACACCCAAGGGTCTCTTAAGAATATTTAACCGTGTACCAGATTATGCGCGCTGGGGTACCTTTTAAGAGCCAAATCTTCAGGACCGGTAATATAAAAACCCTTCAGGAGTAGAACAAAATTTACAATCCAACTTAAAACTAATCACTACCTACACATCAGCTAGCTAGTCTGGAACGGTAAGGGATAGCCCCCTTAGTACCGGTCGTAACAAGGCTAGAAAGAATGTACAAGTGTTAAGAGTCGCAAAGACCATGCAAGCTGTAAGGAGTAACAATAATTTACTCACCAGGTAGGCACAAACTTGGATCAAACAAATCAATTTTTTTAAAAGTTACACACAATTTAGAAAGAGAGAATAAATTCGTACCTGGAAAAATGGAAGCCGCACGCGAAGTGAGGCCGCACCACGTGCCCGGGAAGAACTGATGCCATCCCTCTCCGCCTACCTAGATCCGTTACTTACGCACAGACCCAGGCATGCAGAGCGAGTCGGCATGTGATTCTCCCTAATTAAAAGACTACTCACCCTTCCGCACGCGAGATCTGGAAAAAAACTGGCCTCCCTGGTTAGAATCTATTGCCTTTAAGCCCCCAAAACCACACCTCTGCTCAAGGCGGAGGAAGGGAGGGCTGAATCTCAGTTTCCCCCCATTTGGGGGTGTAATAAACTTCCTAGCAGAGAGAGGAGACTAGGGTAATTGCCAGCGTAAAATCTAACCAATTTTCAGGAGTTTCTCAAAGAGGATGAACCATAATTTCAAGGGAAATGAAACATGCTCCATTCAACTTGTTGGATTCCTCGAGAATAACAAGACCAAACATGGTAGGAATACGTACTATTTTGATGCAGTTGTCATGAAAAAGCCTTAAAATGGAGTATTATATAGTTTAATTGGGTTATAAGTATATCAGTGATTTCTTCACAGGATATTGAACATAAACATATGAATTTCCCAGAGATTTAGATTGTTTTAAACAGATTAATGTAACTGGACTTTAATTTCAGTGGGGACAGTGATTTGACTTTCACAGGAGACATGAGACCCGCAGGGCTTTGCGGCTCCGGCCCCCTGCTGAACAAAACCAGAGATGCTACCCCCCACATGCTGCAGGAACATCCTAGGTTATAAAAGTTTTACTGCTGGCTCTGGATTGAGCTAATTACCCAAATGTTCAGATTCTACAACCCCAAGGTCCACATATGTTTTCCGTAAATTATAAATCCGAATTACCTGGCCCCTCCCCTAGGGGCCCTGGTTAAGCAATGATCATGTCTGTGTGTGTGTGTGTTTCTGTCAGTCTGTCTGTCAGCCCGTGGCTGGGGCCAGGTCTGCTATCTCTGATTGCCTTGTTCTAATTTGGAGTCAGATATTTAATGAGAGTATAACTAAATTTGGTATTCTAAATTTACTATGGAGTCAGATTAATTGTAACCGTTGTGCTTTTGTGCCCTGTTCTTTGAATGGAGAAAATTGATTCATTTTATTGTGATTCGCACCTGCCAAAAGATTGCGTTTGTAATGCCAGCCCAAAGAACACGTTGAGCCCCCTGTGATTTCCGTCGTTGGTATTGTTTTTTGGGGTTTTACAGACCCCTAATTTTTTGGGTGCTTCAAAAATATTGGATTGATAAACATAAGGCTGAATAAAGTAATAATTATATATTAATGATTATATAAGGTAATCATTGCCATTTTGTGAGGTTTTACAAGAAAGACAAGAGGCGGAGACTAGAATAGGATGAATGCCGAGAGATCGTTAGTCAATTAGTAAGTGCAGCTATACAATCCCGAGTGCTCGTTAGTAAGTTAGTAAAATATACAATGTTAGTGTTAGTTAGTATCCAAAATAGGAAACGGTTAGTATGTGTTAGTAAAATAGCAAAATTAGGAGGAAGGAGGAACACGAGATAATGAAGGAAGATTGAAACCCAGAAACCAATAAATCACCCGAAGGAGTGGCACGCTAAACAGGGGATTGTGAGCAAAGACAACACTCATGACAAGTGTTGACAAGTGGGGGAGACACTTGCAATGCATGGAAACTCAAAACATGGCATGGAATGACTGAATTAAAACTTGGAAAATAATAAAACATGAAATCTAAATATCAAAACACAATACATGATCCTAAGAATAGTCAGACAAGAGCAATAATTCAACAAGTAGATCAGAGGGATCTAATAGCTGCGACCTGGCCTAGCATCTGTCACGTGGCCTAGTGTCCATGACAGGTGGTTTCTTGTACAAGTGTAACCTCGAAATTGGCAAATGACCTTGAAAATCAATAGGGAACCCTTGCTCTGTACCAAGAAGCTTGTTGTAAGATTTAATAGCCATCCATCAAGTTAAACTCGAGTTACGGTGGGATAACTGTGTAATCGGGGCAAAATCAACACTTTTTTGACCGGTGTGACCTTGGAATTCGACAGATGACCTTAAAAAATCAATAAGGAACCCCTCCTCTATACCAAGAAGTTTATTGTAAGATTTCATAGCCATTCATTGAATTAAACTTGAGTTACGGTGCGAAAACCGTCAAATCAGGCAAAATTGACACTTTTTTTTACCTGTGTGACCTTGGGATTTGACGGATGACCTTGAAAAACAATAGGGAACACCTCCTCTATGCCTAGAAGCTATTTCCAAAATTTCATAGCGATCCATGAATTCTCACTGGAGTTACAGCGCGAGAACCAGCAAACAAGGTCGTGACCTCTGTGAACTTGACCTTTGACCTCGACCTTGTGCATGGACATCACTTTGGTGAAGGTCAATAACTCTTGAAAATTTCATGAGGATACAACGACAGGAACATGGTGAAAAAGGTGTCACAGACGGACAGACGGACGGACAGACAGAAGCGTTTATAGAGCTGCTTGGTCGCAGCTAAAAACACAGAGGTCAGTCAGAAACATGATACGTGGCATGGCAGGAAACATGGTACATGGCAAGGCTATAGCAGAAGCACAACACATTTGGTCACAAATCCTTTGCATTCAAGGACTGCATGAAGTCTGTGACACTCAGACGTAGATCAGTCACTGGTTATCTTCCTCGGGGAGCTCAGGAAGGTCTGTACTGCAGCCATATTCAGATCTTGCTTGTTCCAGTGACTGTTGCCCAGCAGTCTCCTCTTCAGCAAGTGAATACATGTTCTGTTGGACAACAGAACCAAAATAAAAAGTGTCATTATCCAATGAATTATGCTGCTCACTGTAACTGGATAATGCACGGTGTAAATGGAGCTTGAAAATTGGGCCATATTAGATTGAACACCGAGTTAGAAATCCCAAAACTTGGCCTTCTGCACTTGTTCTTGGCGGAAAGATACTATAAGCCATTGAACTCCACAGCGATATTGTTGGCTAACAAACATCAGAAACAAATACAGTGGGCTCCAAAATTACTGGCTTCTCAGATTGGCAACGCACGGACTACACCAAAAAAATATGAACAATATCATTAGAGAGAAATGGAATGTACCAACGTGTGAAATACTTTATTGATGTTTTGATGGAAACAACATTGTAACATATGGTTGGAAAAAAAATCATAATCATTTAATAAGAAATATATTTCAACAAAATCATGGTTTCATAATTATTGGCATTGTTTATTTAGTTCTAAGTGCATCCACCTCTGACAAGGAAAACAGCAGGGAGTTTTTTCCTCTAATTTTTGACATGGTTAGGGCCCACATTTGGGGGGATTTTGGACCATTCCTCGAAGCAGATCCTTTCAAGAGCCGTCACATTCTTTGGATTGCATTTATCAGCTGCCCTCTTCATCTATGCCCACAGGTTGTCAGTTGTATTTAGGTCTGGTGAATGAGATGGCCATTGCAGAACATTGATTTTTGTTGTCACAGAAACATTTCTGTGTGAATCTTGAGCTATGCCTTGGGTCACTGTCTTGTTGGAAAGTCCACCTACGACTAAGTCACAGCCTTCCTGTGGAGGCAACCAGATTGTCAGCCAAAGTATCCTTGTTCGTATAAGTATCCTATATCTTGTTCGAGTTCATTATGCCCTTCATCTTACCCAGTGCCCCTGGATCGCTTGAGTTAAAACTGCCCCAAAACTTGAATGACCCATCATCATATTTCACCGTGGGTATGAGGCACTTCTCCTCGAATGCATCTCTGTTTCGACAACAAACATACTGATGCTGTATCTGACCAAATCTTGCAATTCTGGTCTAATCTGTCCAAAGCACCTTGTTCCAGTCATGATTTAAATGTTTTTTGGGAAACTCAAAGCGCTTGCTTCTATGTCTTCTGATCTGAAAAGGTTTTCTTCGGGCAAGCCTTCCGAAAAGTCCGTGATTCTGAGGTGGTGCCTGATGGTACTTTTTGAAACCTGGTGACCCCAAGATACAAGGCCTACTATTCCTTCACAGTGATTCTTGGGGATTCTGTTGCTTCTCTCACCAACCTCCTCAGTATCCTAGGGAGCAAAATGCAGTTCTGTCCTCTATTCTTGAGGTTTTCAACAGTTTTGTATCATTGGAATTCTTTGATAGTTGCCCTGACAGTGTCCAGTGGCATATTGAATCGTTTGTGAATATTCTTGTTGCCATCACCAGATTTATGACTCATTCAGTGGTGGCCCGTGACAAAAATTACCAAGGAACCCAGAATGAACAACAAATTTAATTCAGTGTTTACATGTTATTTTCATGCAAACAAATTAGCCTACTGTTACAGTACCTTTATTCTACCAAGGTTAAAAAAAGAGGATAGCGTGTGTGAGAGAGAGTGAAAGCGCGAGGGAGAGCTGTGGATGCGCGCTTCGGGCTGTGCGCATGCTCATGGCTCTGGCACACAGTAGTATGTGATCAGATAGAGGAAGCCCATGCAAAGCTGGTAAACGTCTCGCAGCTTTATTACAGCAGAAAGCTAAACACATAGCGATCAGACGGCAATTATGACAAGATCTAGATATAACAAAAACATTTTAGCCATTGCTTTCACAGACATTATGAAGTTCCGTTTTGTAGACAAAGCTTCTCTCTGACTCATATTTAAGTAATTGGCAACAAAAGCTTTTGCAAGATAGCCGTGGACTATTGTACAGAAACACTGGCAAACCCCTTCCACCAACATTAGAAGTAACAATGTCATATGTGGCAGCCTTGCAACTGAAATTAACATTCCCAATATTCATACATCCAAAAACACACTCAACATGAATGCACAACCCGTGCGCAACGTCTGAATTACATAAACTAATTTTAAAACATATAGTTACAAAGAATTATATAAATATTGATATCAACCGTGCAGCAGCGCTATCAACTGTAGACAGCTGTCAGCTGATAGTGCAGCTGATGTCAGCGGACCTAAATGCAGCCTCGGTAAGGATTGAGAGTATAAAAAACAGTACAGCTTAGCTATCATGCTCTGAAATACACTTGACACGACAAGAATAATAAAGAATAAAACACCACATTTTATGCATCACATAAGAAAAATGTGACAACAACCCGGTGATCAAAAAGGCCACGGCTGGGCATAGGAGACATGGCCAGCAGAAAAGCCAGTTAAGCTCGGCACTTCCTGTTAGCCACTCGTTTCTAGCATAGTTAGCTTCACAAAAAGAGCGAACTTTTAAATCGGCTCTGCCCTTCGTTAAATTGAGCTTTGGAGTCGGCTTGCCGTCCCGCTTGACTTTTAGTTGAACCTCAAAAAGAAATTTTGTGAAGTCATTTTTTTTTACAAGAAACTCAAGGTCCCTGTCACCATCCATTCTCTGACTTAATGGCTATACTCTCTGTGTGGGCTGGCTGGTGCCTGGTAGAACAGTTGAATCAGTGTGTGTATTTTCCGTAACAGTTTGTGATTGGTTGGAAGCCAGATTTGATCTGGCCTCCCTCATATTTTTTTTAATGATGCATCGACCATTAAGCGATGAGCCTCGCTTCAATCTGATTGGCTAATACGGGCTGTTTTTTTTCCTAAGGGAGGCCAAGTGAAACTGGCCTCCGAACTGACAGACAGGGCGGAGGGCATGAGACACCAAGTGTAAGACACAATGAGAGCTTGACAGGAGGGGCGCTGTTTTCCTGCTCACGCTCAGCCAAAGCAGAAGTGCGCTGATGTAGTGTTTTGACAAGGAAATGACAACTATATAAAATACATTGTGGTGAAGCTTATTTATATTATTTTCTTTCTTGCGATAATTTTTGGGGAAAAAAATTCCCTTGGCCTCCGTGAAAAACCGCCACTGGACTCAGTAGAGTTCCTTAACACTTAGATAGAACTTATATAAGTAGAATTTAATTCCAGGTTTAATTTTGATCGATGTTGCTCACAGTAATCTTAAAGGATGCAATTAATTGTGAAACCTTGCTTAGAAGGAAACTGATTTTTACTTAAATCAGTAAATGATTTTGTTTGGTTCCATTGGAACATTAATACCGGGCAGCATTTCTCACATGTTGTTATTTATAGCTTCTCTAAAAATAAATTTCAAACATGTTAAAGTCTTGTTTGAGCATGGCCAGTCAGGGGTGCCAGTATTTGGAGCCCACTGTACATCTCGAATTAAACAGAGGTAGACAGATTCAAGCAACTTGTCTGCATGTTTGAACAAATTAAAATCTCTAGTTGAATGTTTTTCCATGTTTTGCATGTGTCTATTTTTAACACCATGGCACCTATGACGCACAGTTATATTCAGAAAAAGAATCTAAAGACGCCATACAAACTCAGCCGGAGGCTTAAAGAAAATATTTTAATGGATTTGAATTGTGCAGTCTAACCACGAGAGATTCACTTTGTCATGTTAACAAGGAAAGAATGTGAATAAAGTGGCTGGAATAATCAATATCGCCACAGACAGCATCAAAAACATTCTTTAACCAAGGTACTTTTCTTGGGTTTGTGGTTTTAATTGATTTGATTAATTGATATTTATTTAATCATCTATGAATTTCTGGATGAATTTTGATACAGGCAGTGAAAAAAACCGGTCGAGGAATGCAGCACCATTACTTGTATTGGGGTGTTTCCTCAGACCTGATGCATGATCATTCACAAAACCTGTAAAACCTGGTGGACCAGGCCAAGAGCTTAATGCATTCACAGAGTTTTCCTGTGACGTTAATGTGCGTGGTATTAAAATAATCTACAATAATCCAGCAGATAAATGCTGCACTTCTAAATACTTAGGCTGACACGCAGGACTTTCCAGATTGAATGTCACTATTGAGATACGGTTCTGTACTCAAACATGAAATGAACACGTGAATGAAATTGTGAATATTATCTCAAATTAAAGTCTGTGAATCAAATAAGTACAGCGGAAAAAGGTGAAAATTTGACACTGCTGTCAAATTTTTATGCTTCAGAATTTAACTGTATATCTCACAGTTATTGCATGAAAGAGCATCGACAATTTTTATGCTGTACACTCAAAACTGTGAAAATTGATCTCTGTTATGACTGAGAATTAAAATTCTGGTCTATTCACAGAGGACCATATAAATAGGAAAGTGTTAGTTGTCCTGTGGAGTTTTTACCCCTGACAACTTATTGTTAAAAACAGCCAATAACTCACATTGGGAACTATGCGTTTTTTTTTTTTAATAAGGTAAAAGTTTAAAGGTATAATGACCTTTTTTATAAGGTCTCTCAGATCATTGCAGTGCAAATGACAGATTCCAATATCTTTTATCCACACCAGACACATCTCTGTCTGCCATGGCTGGGTTAAGTTGGCTTTTCAACACAATTTAGCAAACTTCCTGATAATTTGCCATTTTATGTCCCATGCATTTGGTGGCTCAAAGCAACTGGTGGGTGATTTTCAACTGGAAGAAATTTTTTTGGCTAGTTTCAACTGAAAATTGAGCTTATTAAATGGAGAGGGGGCTGTACCATTTTGTGTACTGTACTGTCCTGTGGCACATGCCATTGCAGCCACTGTCCTGCTCCATTAGGGGACTGGCCCGGGCCACTGAACAAGTGTCTCGAGACTGCAATTACATCGTAAATGCCTGCCTTACCCTGAGCATAACTTTTGGACAAATAATTTATCTAGCCTGCCATTTTGATTAATAATTATGACAGTAATTCTTCAAAATATGTGAAGCCAGTCAAATGAGTTAAAATCAGTGTAGTCTGGCAATATGCAGCTTGCCGCTTTTTCACTGCACTAATCTGGCATATCAGAAAATCAAAGTGATACTTCGAAAATTTTGAATTTTTAAAATGATTTTCTAAATATCGAGAAAAAAAAAGTGATATTGCAGTCTATGTTAGTGTAGGGTCCCTGTGCTGCAATAAGTGGATGGAGGGGTGACGGCTGTTTCCTGACCAATTGTTCCTAAATTCTTACTTGGCACATGACACAGGATAGAATTTTTATTCATATGCAGTAGTTTTATCCAGTGCCTGACCACCCTTTTCTCTGTGTCTCTCCCTCCACAGCCGTAAGTCCATGGTCCAGCCAAGCGCTGTCCTTCACCATGAGTGCTGGCTGCTGCTGTCCTGCTGTTCTGATCCAGTCCTTATCCTGTTCAGCTCCATCCTCGACATGCCACTTTTTGGAGCCACAGATGCCACTGTTTAGATGTTTTAATGGACTTTAATTGAACTTTTTCACCATTTTATTACTATTTTACTTTATTATTAATTAGTTAGTCAGCGGAGGTTGGGCTTCCCCACTTTTTTTTTTTTTTACCGGGTTCCGTCTGAGATTCCTTCCAACTGAGGAGTATTTTCTCACCATGGTTTTTGGGATTTTTCTCCCTACTGGGAGTTTTTTTCCTCATTTACTATAGTGGGGATTAGGCTGGGCACTGCCCCTTTCGTTTATTTAATCTCTCGCTTTAAAGCGTCTTTGTGACAGTCTTATTCTCGAAAATATAAATGCCCTGAATGAATTATTTTTTTCTAGCCTAGCTAGTGAACGTAAAAAAATAATTGGTAGGTTTGGCACATGGTGTTAATGAATTGTATTTATACTTTGCTGTCAGCTGTTAATCTCGATTGATTTTGGTGCTTTCTTTCTGCATCAAAGAAACATAATTTTAAGGAGAGGGCTTAAGCTATACTCAGGCAGAGTGATACAGCTTGATAATTTTATACTTTAAATGAACTTTTGATTAAACCTCGGTGAAACTCATTTGAAAATGTGGTGGCTGCTTCTGAAAAATAATCTGACCTCAAGGAGGACACTGGAAAGCGACTTCATAATTTTACCATTCAGTTCTGTCGATCAAAGAAAATGTTTTGAGGGGATGGGTGTTTGAGCAATGTAAGTGGGCTATTGCTGCTGTCCATCAGAAATGGGACTGAGGTAACCCTGCGACTTCAATGAAGGCAAATTATGTTAGCCTTTATCGTGGCTAGGAAGCATGGCTCTAGATCATGGCGGGGGTTGGCAATGACACTGTTGTCTTGTTGTTTATTAGTGTGACAACTGTTGTCACCAAATATGTAAAAATGATTAGCAAACCACTTCTAGTCTTCATGGGTTTCTTCGTGGAAATGGTCACCGCATTTTCAAATGAATGAAGCCAATGCAGGATTGTAATTAAGAGGCAATTTTGTAACTATACAGTCATTAGATTTGGATATTTTACCCTTCAGACAGAGTGTAGTCATAGCTTCCTGCCATGAAACATGTTTCTCTGCTGCAAAAAGATGTGCCTATATTGAGATAATCTAAGCTGAAAACGAAAGATTAGAATTAATGTTACTAATCTTGCTAATCATAACTTGCCGACTATTTTTTTTTTCTACAGATACATTAATACAAAGTCTATTCAATAAATTCAGATTTTAGTTCATAAGCTTTTTTTTCATCTGGTTTGACGAAAAGTTCTTCTTGTAAGTAGGGTACATTAATGAAGTATAATAACTCTTTTCAGTCGACGTTTATATCAGTAGATAGTGGCACTTCTATTCAGCAGCATAATAACATTATTTCAGTCAGGTCCACTTTGTCAAAATCCCCAAATTATATAATTTGCAGTGAATTTATTTGCAATATTTTAGTTTGGCGGCATGACTCTGTTATGGTCCTCCCTGCCCTACCATGCATATGCATGAAAAGCCAGTAGGCAGGGAAAGCCAAAAACCTGCCCTTTGTGTGAATGCCATTGGCAGAGAGAGCAGCAGCAAACCCACAGGGGTACAGAACAGAACAAGCCATCAATGACTGCATCATCATTGACTCAAGTCAGAAAAAATGGTGTAAAGGAGGAGCTGGGGATGGAGGTGGGCCTCAAAATGAGCTGAGAAAGAGCCATTAGTTGGCAGGCAGAGCATCTTTAAATAGGGCGCCTTGTTTACAATTTGCCAATTGAGTGCCTGAAAGGAATCGGCTGAGCTGTCAGCTGATTTGGGCTTGGCGTGCAATCTGTACTATCACTCATGAAGGCGGGCTTGCGAGCTTGTCATGACTCCTTAGTCTGCCTGAACTACCGCTGTGCTCAATTTTAGGCAGCGGGGTACTCTGCTGCGGGAGAAGGGTGAAATATCGCCCAATGATTTTATCACTAAAATTGAGTTTTAATTACATCTTTGTATTGGTTAATTCATTTGAAAATGCAGCCGCTGGTATTTATTATGCCTCCTGCACAGCAGAAGGTATGAACGAAGAAACACAAAACAAAGTGGAAGCAAGGTTCCTTAATGTACACTCTCAGTAATACAGACTCTGGGCTTAAAGGCTGTATGAGCGATATGACGTCACTGTTGCTGACAGCTGAAACACAACAGAGTCGCTCGTCCTTCCCCTTCAGGAGCTTGGAACATGAACACACTTTTCTTGAAGTGAAACTTTGCGTCTTTGCATTGACTTTGAAAGTAATCTGCCGCGGGAAAAATTTGTTTCGCGTCCGATGTGATAGCAGCTTATGAATGGCTCACTCAGTTGGGTAAATGGCAGTGTATAGCTCGTTGTGATAAACGCCTGATAGTAACAATGACGATCATAGCCAGATGATAAATTTACACCATTAGCGCAAGCTACAACAAGGTATCTGACAAGTATTTTAGCTCAGCGTGACAAAATGAGTATTAACAACGGCACATAGATCACCACTTTTAGCTAAACTTTTCACGCAAATATACATTCATCGACGAATTTCAACTCTGAGTACTAACCAGAAAAAAAATGGTATCACAGGAACACAAAGTCTGGTTTGACCAGACAGAATTACCAAACTCACTACCTTTCCAACCGAGAGTCAGCAAAGGTTTCTAACTCGCTCCAAAGAGGAAATATCGATCTCTCTACTGTTTGATTCATTCTGACCTGCACGATCAATGCAAGATAGCCTTACAAAAACAATACTATAGCTTCCCTGAATTTTGGTTGGGATGAGTTAGCACCAGGTCAAGCAGAAACAAGGTTAGCTGGGCATCAGAATTAAAACCATTCAACTACAGGAATTCTCTCCAGCGTTGGTATGCTTTCCTTATGTTTATTCGGGACTTCCCATAGCTGCGATCGCGTTCCTTTTTCCTGGACATCCATTCATTTGAGCGTCGACTTCGCTTCCACCATCCCTCACTCTGCCGCTTTGGTAGTGCCACTGCCAGGCTTTCGTTGCACAGTCCCACCCACTTGTCCTGCATGAGCATGGAGCTGGTGCAGAAGACCCACCCCTGCCCTCTGATTCGTTGGAACACTTTTGTTTATCTTTGGGGACGCGGATAGGTCCCCATGAGTTCGTGTATTTTTCTCAGTGTCTACCTGGCTGTAGGTGGCCTACAGAGACTGGATTTTTTCACCGCCCACTCATGAGAGGAGCTGCTAACAGTTCGTGAGGAAAAATCTCCTGTACATGACAAACTATGTTTTGGCTCAGATTTGCTGATGCAACCTTTAAGCTGCAGTAACAATGGATTACAAATAGGAAAACAAATGGAAACAAGGTTCCTTAATATAAACTGCTGGAAGGAACATTAACAGCACTAAGTATAAAGAGTTTCAGAATGCGATATGCGGAGAATATGTTTATACAAGATTAGGAATGCCATACAGGCATGTATTTATGAGACTTAATAATGAGAGAGCGTCAGACTCGGCCCTAAATGCACACTGCTACCACCCAGTGGTAATTATACATAGATGCAAACAATGATGGGCTCAACTTCTTGCAGGGCAGACAGAGACGCAAGCCCCTTGTTGAGAGCCAGACTTGAGCCCCTGGCTGGTACTTGGGAGCCTCCTTACGTTTCCAGTCCGCCTGGATCATTCGGTGGTGGAGTGCCCTCAATATCTGGACGTTGTTGTTTTCCCAGACCTTCTCTGCCACCTTCAACCAGGCGTCCACCGCTGGGACTTCCGGCTGGCTTTGGTTCCACAGGCACAGGGAAGGTTTCCATCTGAGCGCACACTGGAAGGGGCTGAGTCCAGTGGACATGCTCTTCAAGGAATTCTGGGCACATTCAGCCCAGGGCAGAGACTGGGACTAATCCCTCTGGCACTGGGGGCAGTATACTCGGAGGAACCTCCCCAGGTCTTGGATGGCTCTTTCCACTTGCCCATTTGATTGAGGGTGGAATCCCATGGTAAGCCTAATTGAGGCTCCCAGTTTCTTGAAGAAAGCCCTTCAGGATGTGAATTGTGGCCCACGGTCGGAGAGGAAGTCCTTCAGAAAACCAAAATGTATAAATTTCTGCATAAACAGAGTGTTCGCAACTTGGAGAGCAGATAGCACAGCAGCAAAAGGTCCAACTACCACTTGATCAGGACGGAGATGCAGGAGAATGGCAGAATCGACTCTTTGCTTCCAGATCCTTCTCTACTTCCTATCTTCAGGATAGTTTGTCTGCTTTAATGTTCTTAGAGCCTGGGCGATAGGTTATTGAAAAATTGAAGCGAGTAAAGAAAGTGCCCACCTAGCCTGTCGTGGATTCATTCATTGTGTCTTCACAGATGTTCTAAGTTGCGGTGGTCATTTAGCACGAGGAATGGATGATGAGCACTAGTTTTATTGCCAACAGCTCTTGGTTTCCCATGTCGTAGTTGGCCTCAGAGGGTGTGAGCTTGTGTGAGAAATAAGCACAAGGATACAGCTTCTCCAATGTCCCATGCCGCTGGAACAGGATTGCTCCCAGCCCCGCAATGAAGGAGTCAACTTCCTTGATAAAGGGCTTTTCCAGGTCGGGGAATTTGAGTACAGGAGCAGTGATGAACAGATTCTTGAGTGTGTTGAACGTGGGTTGAGCTTTCAGATTCCATCCCAGGTTTATGGGTTTTCCTCTGAACAGATGTATCAGAAGATGGACAATGGTGCTCGATTCTTAAAGGGGACCTATAATGCTGATCCTTCTTTTAATACATACAAGTAACGTTATAATGTTGGATGTCCATACTCAACCTCTGTAAAGTTTCTAAAAATAAGATACAGGTGTGTTGCCATAATCCGAGAATGTGATTTCCTGAACGTGATTTCCTCTCTAAACAGCTTGTCCCAAGATCTTCATGAGATCTGGGCAAAACCCGACGTCAGGTTGTGCCATCCAATTAGTACAGACCTAGCCAGAGCCAATCACAACACAGGTCCTGCCCACCCAGGAAACTATTCTAGCAGACACAAACAACCACAGATCATATTAAGCCTTCGTAGCATCTACACTTCCAGAAATACAAAAGAAGAAGAACAACTGCGAATCATTTGAGGAGCAGTTTCGGCAATATGTCTCCCAAAGCTGCTTGTCCGTGTTTTTTTGGATGTGAAAAAAAGCACAACTACTTTATCTTCCAAAAGACGAAGGCCCTCATTTATCAAACTTGCGTAGGATCTGGTGTAAATTTTGGCGTAAATATCTGTGTTCGCCAGGTGTCACGTCTGATTTACTAAAAGTGTGTACGTCGCTGATTTTGGTGTAGAACTGGTGTGGTGTTAATAAATCTGGCAGCTGAATCCATCGTAATTTATGACATACCCCTATAAATTCATGCTCCGGAAGGCATAGTCCTGCCCACTTTATGACATGGATTCTCGAAAGACGGCAAAGAAGAAAGAACTTCACTGAGGAGGAAATGTAAATTATCACGTCCGAGGTGGAGAAAAACAAAATAATTATATAATAATTATTTGGAAGCCTTAAAAGTGGCATAAAGGGAGTCCTGAAGGTTGCAGTTTGGAAAACTATTGCTAAGTGTGTCCAAAGCTAAAAAAGTTTTTCTTAGCCAAACTTACTTTAAGCGGTACTTTCTATAAGCGGCACTGGGATGGTCATCAACTGGTCCAAGCACAAAAATGGATCGAAATTCGCACTTGAAACGCACTTATAAGTGTGGCCAAGATGTACATTTCTCCATTGCCCACACTTATTTTAAGTGTGTCCAAAGCTAAAAAATTTTTCTTAGCCAAACTTACTTTAAGCGGTACTTTCTATAAGCGGCACTGGAATGGTCATCAACTGGCGCACTTATAAGTGTGGCCAAGAAAATAATTCAGCATTGGCCACACGTACGAATAAGTGTGAATAACATCGGCCTTAATAAATTCAATTATAGATCCATGATATTTCATTTTATATAGCATACAGAACTGACAGTCCAAATGCTTTACATGTAGGTTAAAAAATAGTGGTCCAATTTTAAGATCGCCACCAAAAAACGGGTTGCGGCGCTCAGGCGCAGCAGCGCACAGACCAGAGGCCAACCAGACTCGAACCTCCAGCTGTCACTGGTCGAGGAGCGTGTGGCAGCAGGGCTCCCTCTCCATCGTGGTAATACAAGGCGGGAGGGACACGGATGAGTCCCCACCGCCTCGATTGGAGCTGCATGAGAAGCTGCAGAGATTTTTCCAGTTTCTCTGAATCTTTTGATGATGTTATGCACTGTTGATGATGGGACCTTCAAAGCCTTTGCAATTTGATGTTGAGGAACATTGTTTTTAAAGTATTCCACAATTTTTTTACACAAGCCTTCACAGGTTGGAGAGCCTCTGGCCATCTTTACTTCATAAATGACCCCATATATCTTTCAGTTGTCTGTGACACAGCAATAGGCTAATTATTCTGAAGATCTATGAAAATTTGTTGGAGAAACAGCTTGACAAACTCATTGAAGGAAATATTTTTCTGATTTGAAATATTAAAACAGCACATATAAATGTACGTCTGGGGTCATAAATGACCCCACTCGGTTGCTTGAGGGTTAAACGTGATACCCCTGCACTGGTGGGCAGTTTTCAAAGGTTATATGTAAACATTACATTACGTTTGCAGTTCTGTTCTAATTTGTTTTTCATAGCTGCATTTGACTTTATATTTAATTTATATTCACCATTCGTAACTTTACTTCATCAGAGAAACTCCACACAGGAATTAAACACCTGGCTTCAGTCACTGGTATCTTGTGTTCTCATGTTAAGCTTCACACAGGAATGAAAGACCTGGCTTCAGTCCCTGGTATCTTGTGTTCTCATGTTAAGCTCCACACAGGAATGAAAGACCTGGCTTCAGTCCCTGGTGTCTTTTGTTCTCATGTTAAGCTCTACACAGGAATGAAAGAGCTGGCTTCAGTCCCTGCTATCTTGTGTTCTCATGCCAAGCTCCACACAGGAATGGAACACCTGGCTTCAGTCCATGGTATCTCTTGTTCTCATGTTAAACTCCACGCTGGAATGAAATGTCTGGCTTCAATCCCCAGTATCTTGTGTTCTCACATTACACAATCCACCGTCACACCTGTTACAGGTGCGTCCGTGAGGGAGTAGTATAGCATTATGGAGTTCCACATCTCCATCTCCAATACAGCCAGAAACAACAAAGCACGCTGCTACCAAGAGAGGCACTGGAGAGAATGACACCCTCATCACAGTGCAGGTGGGTTGGAGTAGAGCTGGAAAAGAATAGAGTAAGCTCGAGTTAGCCTGAGAACTGGATGCCCTCTTCAACCATCACCAGTCAAGAGGCCCTTGATGAAAGCAACAGCCCCCTCCTACCTCCCAGGCCATGTTCAAACCTCCGACCGCCTCCCTCTACTTCCTCGGGGCACCTGGTTGCGCCATCACTCCGGGCCCCCAACGATCAATCGACACCGTCACAGCTCTTCTCTGTCCTGGCTCTGCAGTGCATTGCACTCCCCACTGACTTCAGACTTTTTTTTTTAAAGTTTATTTATCTCAAACAAAAACAGAAAATAAGCTACAGTACATAAAAGACAAAAAATAATATAAATAACACAAAATATAATACAATACATCACTTGGTATTCATCAGAAGACTGCAAATATGTGATATGTTCGAGAAGGAGCAGGAAGAAGCAAGAATGCTTATCAAGTCCTACCCCATCATTACAGTTACAGTATACTTAAAGATCGTTATTTTAGACCCGAAGTAATACTCACCAAGATATCTTTATCATTGCAATAGCAACCTTCCCCACATAATTAAATCATGATTTTTTTTCTACTCTTTTTTGGGCTCCGCCTCATCTCTATATTTGTCCATGATTAATTTCTTATATTTGCATTTAAACTGTGTAATATTATTGCTTTGTCTAATGTCATCATCAAGGCTATTCCACAGGATCACCCACCAAACTGATATGCACATGCTTTTTTGTGTCGTACAGACACAAGCTTGTTTCAGATTTAATTTCCCTCTTAGCTCATATCTCGCCCCTCTGTCACGGAATAATTTTTGAATGTTTCTTGGGAGTAGATTGCGTCTTGGTTTAAAGATGATTTGTAGAGTTTTAAATTTTATTGGATCCACGAATTTCAGAATGTTTGATTTTAAAAACAGTACATTTTTGTGTTCTCGGTAACCCCCATGATGCATAAACCTTACTGCCCTTTTTTGGAGTTTGCATATTTTTTGTAAGTTGCTCCTGTACGTATTGCCCCAGACTTCCACACAGTAGCTGAGATATGGCAGAATTAGAGTGTTATACAGCATGAACAGTGTTTTTTAGTGTAGCATATGTCTAGTTTTCCACAATATCCCGACACTTTTACTGATCTTGGAGCACAGATATTTAACATGAGATTTCCAACAGAGCTTATGGGCTAATACAACTCCCAGAAACTTATATTCATAGACCCTTTCTATAATTTCCTTATTAATTTTGACTTGTACCTCTGCATTTATTCTACGCTTACCAAACA
Organism: Gymnothorax reevesii; assembly: GCA_029721435.1. Classification (NCBI taxonomy): domain Eukaryota; kingdom Metazoa; phylum Chordata; class Actinopteri; order Anguilliformes; family Muraenidae; genus Gymnothorax; species Gymnothorax reevesii. The sequence goes on along the minus strand of CM056574.1, from coordinate 19,727,056 downwards.
ACATGTATTTTGTTTTGTTCAAGTTTAAGGACAATTTGTTTTTATCGAACCAGTATTTAATTTTACCCATTTCTTTTGTGACCACCTCTAATAACTCATTTAAATTCTTTCCAGAACAAAATATATTTGTATCATTAGCAAAAACAACAAATTTTAGCAAATCTGATACTTTGCAAATGTCATTGATATATAAAATAAACTATTTTGGACCCAGTACTGAGCCCTGTGGGACCCCACAAGTAATATTGAGGCACTTTGATTTGTGTTGGTCTCTCAGATCTCTCAGAACTTATCCAGTTGTGCAATGTTTCTGATGCACAGGACTTTAACTTGTTCTGGTGAGCCTTTTGTTTTAATATAGACCTTGCAGTTGACAGACTGTTTCCGTAAGAAGCGTGCTTTCCAGGCAATTTCTGCATTTTTCTTAGTAAGGTGTTCATTAATGTACACATTTGAGCCCTTTAGTTTCCTCCCTTGCCTAAGTAGGTCAACCTTGCATTTCCTATTTATAAAGCGGACAATTACAGCAAGTTTATCCTTCGGGTTCGTCATTGGAAGTGTGTGGCAGGCCTCAATATTATTTTTGTCGATAGTTATGTTCTTGCCAGAGAGGAATGCCGCCACCTGATCTTCTGTTGAGTCCTCATGGTCAGCTCTGTCTGTCCCCCTGTCCCCTGTCAGGGCTTGGGAGTACTACCGTGGTTTGATGGCTAATCCAGTTATGATGACATCATTTATTCTTGAGTACTGTTCCAGATCTGATACCCGGTTTTCCAAGAAGACAATCTTCTTCTCCTGTTCCTCATTCAGTTTTTTAAGTTCCCTAATTTCCTGCACCAAGTTCATTATAGTACGTTGCTGGTTGGCTATGGTTGCCATTTCATCATGCATCATGTTCATTGCAGCCTTTAACTCCTCTATGTCTCTCTTAATTTCCTTTGTGCCCATCTCGGCCCAAAAAAGGTAATCTCGTTCCGGCTGCAGAAAATACTCCACCTCGGGTTTTCCTAGCTTCCACTGACTAAGCAAGAGAGGAATCCGGTTCCTGCGATAAGACGGAAATAATTTAGAAAATAAAATAAAATTCTGTTCCGGATCTTCTATGCAACCTCCATAAGTGCCCGACCAAGACCAATCATAGCATCAAGCGGTAAAAACAACTCTGAGATGCGGAAGTTTAGTGCAAAGTGAAAGGCAAGAATAGCCAGTACTATGAATTCCCAACTTCAAACTTTTATTAAGAACCACAAGAAGCTTGAACGTGAACAGTTGTCACGTCACTCACTCCCCTGCCAGACACCGATGCATACTCATTACACATACATTAGACCAAGAGTTGCCGTGGAACGCCGCACCTTCCAGGCTAACCCCGTCAGCAATGGGATACCGGTTTGCGGTGACACAGCAGACAGCCAAACCACCACAGCTAAATTGACCGCACAGGAATAAGTGGAGACTTACCCAAGCGCAGGCAACCGCCTGGTGAGGAGTCGCTGGATTTGATAGCACGTACAGCCCCCGGACTCAGCAGCACAGCTGATAAGTGCAAATTTTCCCGAATTTGCCAGCTATGGAGGGCGACCAGCCAGTCAAGCCCGAGGCTTACGAGGCAACCACAGTGACCGGTCTTCAGAGCTGACGAGGCTTAGACCGATAGAGAGGTAACAATGAACGACCAGCCACACTCCGGTACGAGTAATGTGAACGAGCAGCGTGTACAAGCGGAAGCGGAAGTTGCCCATCAGCTAAGGTTTCTAACCCAACCTGTCCTCAAGAAGCACTACTATGATCCTTCCTCTTAAGCATCTGCTCACCCCAACCCCACACCTTCCCAATCTTCCTTAATCATTCCCTGAGCCCCCTAGCTTTCACCTCTGTACTCTTAGATGGTATCATAGATAACTATCACTGCACCTGGCTTTTGGCACTTGACTATGCTCCTAGCCACTTATTTTCGAAAGATTCACACTTGTGAGTTCTGGAAACTAGTAGTACCTTTACTTATCCTATGTTAAAAACAATTTTGTTAGTCGCTTTGGATAAAAGCGTCTGCTAAATGACTAATGTCATGATCAGCAGCCCCACGAATCACAAGAAATTGTATCTGACCTATATTACAGGGAACATATGGGCAATTTTATGCTAGTCGAGGCCATCAGCAATACTTCAAAAATGAGCAGTAATTCCTACTTTATGCGGGTATGGCTGATGATGTTGATATGTATTTGGAAAAGCAGTTCACGGGCAATCATCATGCCAGGTTTCAACAAAATTGGCCGAGTACTTTTCCTATAATGTCCAAATGTGTCCATATATATTCAATGGAATATTGTGTCTCATAAAAATGTATCATTTACATGAACTGCTGTGGCTTTTTTTGTGCGTGTCCACATATATTTTCCATCACAATACTAACAGATCGAAGTGTCACAAAAAAATGAAAGGTATTTGCCTTGAATGTGGAGCAACTATTTATTCACCTTTCATATTGTTTACTTCACGCTTTTTTTCTGTCCAACATGCCCACTTCAACACATTGGTCAGTACTTATTGCCACAGAATGGGGAGTTTTTTTAACCACTACCTCACCAGGCTGGACTCAGTGCCTTCACACACACGCATGCGCACAAAAACACGCACAAACACACATATGAGCACACAGACAAACAAATGCACATTTTGGAAACTAATCTACACCCTTATACTGCAAACAAGTTGCGGCTAATGGCTGCCATGGAATAGAATGGGTCATAGCTTCTCTGGTGTATGGAGTTTAACATGAGAACACGAGATACCGGGGACTGAAGGCAGGTGTTTAATTCCTGTGTGGAGCTGAACATGGGATACCAGGGACTGAAGCCAGGTGTTTCATTCCTGTGTGGAGTTTCTCTGATGAAGTAAAGTTACAAATGGTGAATTTAATGAGAGTTTATATCTGCGCAACGCAATGCTATGCCAGCTAGTCAGTAGAGTTGGCTAGCTAGCTATAAACATGAAATAACATATTGTAGCTAGTCAGTTGAGTTAGCTGGCTAACTAAACATGAAATAATGTATTGAAAGCCAACACATAAAAATATCATTATTGCAAGTCAAATGCAGCTATGAAAAACAAATTAGAACAAAACTGCGAACGTAATGTAATGTTTACATACTAAAAACCTTTGAAAACTGAACACCAGTGCAGGGGTAGCATGTTAAACTTTTGAAAACTGCGCGCAATTGTCGTCACTTCCCCTCTGGTTTCGTCTGAAGGCCCGCCCAAATCCACGCCAAACTCGAAAGACCTGGGTTTTAGTGAATCCCGTCCTGAAATATCTGCCATCTTGGTTTCCTGGCTCTTCGGGTCTGCATACTCCCCCAGAATTGAAGTGGCCAGCCAGCCAATCAAAGCAGCGCCTCTTAGCATAGCCTCCCCTTCCATTTCAAAATGGCTTGTGTTTCAGGCCGGCACAGATGGGGTGAGAGAAGAGGTCTCACTAGGCCAGAATGTGTGTGGTTTTTTTTTTTGTAACTGAATTCATAACATTATTTAAAAGACCTATTGGACATATTTAAAACAACTAAATACAGCTTTATGAATTCTGGACCACCCCCAAAGTGAAGGAGAATGTGATGTTGGACTAGGTCTGCGATTGCGCCAACGTTGGGCGTCCCCAGGTGGTGAGACTCAGGGTGCGGCTTGCGTCTCCTGTCGGAGTCCTTGTGGCTCCTAAGCCCCCTGAGGTCTCAGTTGGTGGCTGTTTCTTGCTTCCTTCTTGGAGAGGGGAAGGTTGGGAGGGGCACAGAAACAGAACGAGCGGGGATTGTGGAAATCTAGGAGGTATATATAGGCTTAAGAACGAATACAAAGGCACATTGGGAGTAGCCTTGTTCATTAACCTACATTATTGGGAACTCCCTTTAATGAATTCTGGACCACTCCAAAGTAGAGGAGAGTATTGGGTGGAACTGCGGATAGGAGATCGGGGCAATTGTGATGTTGGACTTAGCCTGTGATTGTGTGAACTTTAGGCGTCCCCAGGTGGCGAGACTCAGGGTGGGGCTCGCGTCTCTTGTCAGAATCTGAGTGGCTCCTAAGCCCCAAAAGGTGTTAATGGATCAACGAGAGATGGGCTCTATGTACGTCATCAACATTATTGCAAACATAGCGTACATACAAGTTTGATGTCCAGCGGAGGAGGATTCTAATCAGGATTCCTCGCGTGGATGCTGTGGTGGCAGCACTGATGTGGAGAGGGTGCCCGAAGAAGTATTTGGGTGGAATGTTGGATCTAATTAAAAAATGACGGAAATGGTAGAGGAAGCAGTGGCCAGTGGCTACCGCCCCAGTGTTGATCATGAATAATGGGTCTTGGGGAGAAGCATGGTCATTGTATCTTGAGGTGATGTAGTTTGATATTAGCTCGAACAGACGGAGGGCAGAGTCTAGGCGAAATAGGAATATGGGCTAATGCCGAACTGATCAGTTTTACTACTCTTTATCTTGAACATGAGGCAGTCGGTGGAGTAGAATGAGATGTCGTTTAGGCTGGCGTGACGAGAAGGATTATAATTAGTGGAGAACAGAGCAAACTCGGCACATCTTAAGTTGACATGGTCTACAACATCCCCCGCCAATCAAGTGCTTCTTATTTTCGAACTCCATCAAGGCCTTTATGGTGTGAAGCTACTGTGCTATCTGTAATAGTTTCTGAGAAAAGTTGTCCCGTTCTCTCGGACGGACGGACGGACACACGCACATGCATGGACGGACGGACAGAGGTCAAACCTATATCCCCCTCCCACTTCGTGTTGGCGGGGGATAAAAACCAAAGAAGGCTAATAGAAACATGGCTTCTAGAGTGGAATCCGTGGAAGGAGAATGCTACCCTGAGCGCAGCATCTGGGTGCAACCAGAGAACAGGTGTGCCATCAGGGGAAACGTTTGGTCGGAGTGGGAGGTTCTTTTTACGTAAACCTTTCAGTAGTGTTTGCACGTGAATGTGGGAAATAGATGAGCATGGATGTCCAGTGGCCAATTTGACAAAGATGCCACTTAGGTAGTCTTGTTTTGAGGCTGATCGAACGTGGTGTATGGAGTGAATGTAAGAAATGAAGCTCGTAATGGAAAGACGTCAATTGTCGGGAATGGCTGTAGGAGGGCTGAATGGAATTTCTTGAATTGTTTCCGGCGAGTGAGGAGCGAACTCGTTTAGGATAGCAACTCGAGATAAAGCGTTAAAGGACTTGAGTTGTGGACACGGGTAGACGGTCGCTGAAAATGGAGGAACCGGAGTGGGGTGAATGTCCAAGTGTGGAGCCAAGCGTCTGAATCTCTGCTAAGAGAAGTGAGATTGGGCGTCAGCGATGGCATTGTTATAGCCGGGAATATGTGCGGCCTTGAGCATGGACTGGAGTTTTGCGGAAATTAGGGTCAGTTTCCTGAAGAATGGCACGAACGAAAGAAAGCCTAAGGGCCGGTTCATACTCTACCCCAAGAACGCCAGCGAATGCGAGCTCAGGTCCATTCCAGTCCATTCACAGAGAAGCCTGAACGTGCGTCCCTTGCTGCGCTGTGCCTCTTTAAAAGCAGTACACTGCTCATGCAATAGGGGGTAGCTAACTCTTCTCCTTGTCCTCCGCCTACTTTTTTCTTCTTGGTGTGTTGAACACGGGGTATGGTGCATTATTTGCTTTTTCTCCCCTATTGGAATCTCATGGGAAGACACGCGTCAATGCGTCATGTTACAAAAATTTGCACGACACACTTTCATATGCAAGGATGCAAGATGGCTACCTTGCGTTGCCTTGCGTTTGTGCTCGCGTACCTTGCGTAGAGTATGCATCGGCCCCTAGTTTGCGATGTCTACTGTGGTTGAGTTATCATAATGTACAGTTATACATTTGGCAGCCCGTTTGTGACCCCGAATGAGGGAGGAAACGATGGGATACGATGAGGCGAGCAGCAAAGTAATAGCACCCCTTCCAGGAAACACCAGAGGAACCCCCAAAAATGTGGGTCGAGTGCTACGACCCTAAGTGTTTGCAATATTATCTTAAGCTAACCTGGTGCTGCGAAGAAGTGCTGGTGACCTGCGCCGTGGCCGTAAAGTGGATATGCGTAGTATCCGTAAATGTTTGCCGTGGAGGCAAATGGTACCAATAACTGAAGCGCTAGCAAGCTGCTCCACTGTCAGTGGCCGTGAGATGGATACCCGTTGTATCTGTGAATGTTTGCCGGCGAGGCAAAGAACATTGGCATTTGTAATGATTTGACGATTTTGGAATAAAGATGGCAATCATTCAACGCCACCATAAATGTATGAGATTTAATTTGCGAAGAACACAATGTGCATATATAGCAAGAGTTTCTCAGACTAATTGATAGAACTGACAAAGTCTAATTTACTTTGGAAAGCCTTGTTATATATTTCACTTGGAATTTATGTGGCGTTTTCTTCCACACATCAATGACTACGAAAAACATCAAGAAGTCTTTATAACTTATGCGCTCATGTAGCTCATGAAACACAGATTTGCGTAAATGAGTTTCCAAGGCTCATAGAGCAGTAAGCAATGAGAATCCGTTCCACAGTCTGAATACAGTGACAGTTAAATGGTGTTGTTCGGTACGATGCACAGCTGAGTGATGGCGAAATTAGTAGCTGCGAACTCAGCGAAAGTTTTGAATTTTTCTGATTGTTATCCTTGTGGAGTCACGTCAATTATATAAATATAGCCAACAGGCAATCGCTTACCATACAGCCAAAGCGTGACGTGAAATTGAGAATGAGTGTAAGGTAATTGTCCAGTTATTGCCTCTGATGAGGAAAGGACTGGGGGATTGTGTCTCAGTAAATTCTAAGGCGAAAGGCAAAATTGGTTTGCCTGAACTTCGCGGAATGAGCGGGGTAGATGACAGTTTGGATTTTTTTTTTTCGCGACTAAAATATGAATGTGGAAATAGGATGGTTGAATGAGCTGGGCCAGGTCAACATGCATAACCGATAAATTCTGTTGTCTCAGTGTGGGGGATAATGGCGAAGGGTTTGAAATAGGCTACGAGGGGCGCATGGGAGGTAGGGCAGTGGCTAGTGTGTACTGAAACTATGAGGGGAAACTGCGATTGGCCAGCAAAGTAGTTTATGGGAGGGGCGGACCTGTAGGAGGAAGCACAGAATCAGTGACATGGGAAACGGGGGAGGGGGAGGGTGCTTCTTCGGGTGTAGGTGGGTTAACACCGGAACTGCTGGAACCTTGGAGAATTCAGTTGTGGGCTGCAGGAGTGCAGAAGCAGGGTTTCGTCCGGCAGAAGTGAAGGGGGAGGGGGGGGGGGGAGAGAGGGGGAATACGGCATGACGCAGTCATCATAGTACCTGGTTTAGGTGCTAAAGGCTGTCTTCTTTTTCCACAAATTATAGGCGCTGCAGAGGGAAAGCTTCGTAAAGATCTTTACACCACACAGCTGCTCCACAGTACTCAGGACCAGTGGGAGTGGATATCAGTACTTCACTGTGACGTCATTAAGGCCTCTGTAGTCTATGCAGGGCCAGAGACCTCCATCGTTCTTTTGTATGAAGATGAAACTTGCGAATATAGGTTAAGTGGAAGAGGAAATGAATCCCTGCTTTGATTTGATTTTAGATTTTATTTGGATCTATTTGAGCCATTGGCTAATCTTCCAAGAGACCACAATTTCAAAGAAAAAAAAACTACTTAAAAACAAAAAACACTCATAGTAAAAATCAAGCATACAGTGATTCATAATAGTTCATACATAATGCACATAGGCTCGTACGCACACAACCTACATACATTGGCACATTCTGAATGCAGTAAGTTCCTAAAATATACTCACAAATTTATCCAGATGAAACATTCATGCAGATAAAATTACCAATACTCTGCATGTCATGGTTTTGGAGGCTGGTGGTGGCTTTGAGAGCTTTCTTGGTTGCTTTCGTCCAGGACGATATTGGTTTGCCCACAATTGGATTCTTGGGCCAGCTGGCATTAATTGAGGGCGGTGCCCGGATTCTATTTAAGCCCAAGTTCTGCCTCACTGCCCTTGCTAGAGTGTCAGTGTTCTATTTGCACTTTAGCTAGTAAGGTCTCTAGTGAGAAAGTTGAGGCTGAGAAAGAGGTATTAGCTGCAAAAGGGGAAAGTGCTAGATAGCATGGGAATCTTTCTGTTTTTCCTCTTTCTGAGCACCGTCTGGTGGTAATTCTTTTTATCTCAGTTTCTGAGATTTTTTCCCTTCCTATTTGTTCTGTCAAACTTGCTTCGCTTCCTTATTGTAATACGGACTGGATCTAGGTCCTTTGGAAGCGCCAGTCTCTCTCTCTCTCTCTCTCTCTCTCTCTCTCTCTCTCTCGCTTTTTCTAAAAAACTTTTGCATTGTTGTTTATTGTAAATATCTTGTTACACTAGATGTTACACCGGTGTTATTCGGGGTTTGTACATAGGTGTGGGGGTGAACGTTTGGAGGGGTATTTTTGCGGTTTTGTCTGTTTCTGAGACGCCGGTATGGCGTCTCAGTCTGACGGGGAGATGGTGTCTCTCCGTCACGGGATCAGGTGCGTACCTGAGTCCGGGGCGTCTGTTGAGGACGTGCTTGTGGCGATTGCGGAGCAGGTAGGAGGAGGTAATATTAGTTCGGCTTCAAGGATGAATAAAGCGGTGGTGGTTTTCTTGAAGAAGGCCGACCTGGTTGCAAAAATTATTGCGAGTGGTTTGTGGGTGAAAGGTGTTTTTGTGCAGGTATCTCCTTTGGCGGCGCCTGCGGTTAAAGTTACTGTGTCCAATGTTCCGCCGTTCATTAGGAATGAGGCGATTCAAGCGGAAGTTGTACGTTTTGGCAAATTTGCGAGTTCGATGAAAATTATTCCACTTGGATGTAAAAATCCGGAGTTGAAACATGTCATGTCTTTTCGGAGACAGATATGCATGTTTTTGAACTCTGCTTCGCAAACTTTAGACGTGTCTTTCCGGGTGAGACACGGGGAGGGCTCGTATGTAGTGTTTGCTACTACGGAGAGTTTGCGATGTTTTGAGTGCGGGGATATTGGGCACTTAAAGCGTGCGTGTCCGCATAAGGCTAATGACAGGAGCGGGGATGGTGGAAGTGCAACTGGCCCAAGGCAAAATTTAAATGGAAATGTGACTGAACTATCCAATGTGGGGACTGTTCAGGGCTCTTTCGATAGGGCTGGTAAGGATGTGGGAATAAGTGAGCATGGTGGGGTGAAGGAGTCTGTTACTGAGCCGGGGGGAGACGAGTCGGAGCTGGATGACCCACGGGAGGGAACAAGTTCGACTGATTGGTTGGGGAGGGCAGAAGACAGTGCTGAGGTGGGGACGGTTTCGACCGTAGAGGAAAACTCAGGACAGTGCAGCGAGGGGGCGGACGCTGGAGTTGTGGGTGGTCATGAGGAGGGCAGTGTAGTTGTGGAAGGGGGGCAGGATGCGGAGATGCAGGAGGTCGGACCCGGGGCAGGTGGGGGATCTAGCAGTGTGCAGGAGGAGGAGGAGGGGGAGCTCTCCGACTCCTCGACTGTTTCAGATGTGCATACGAGTCAAGTGGGAGATGGTGCTCTATACAGTTTCACCGAGATCAGTGGTTTTTTTGGATACGACGAAGGGGGAAACGGTTAATGTTCTGGATTTTTTCTCTGACGGGGAAAAGTTTCTGCGATCAGCGAGACATTATATGAAAACGATGAGCATTGATATGCTCTCACCCCAAAAAAGGTTTCGTCTTAAAAAACAGTGTACTGCTGTGAGAAAATGTTTGTCTTCATTAAAGTGTTGAATGAAAATGTTTGTTTCATTTTGTGGAATATTCGTTTCATTGTTGCTTTGCTGTTTTTTCTTTTCTTTCTCCCTGTAATGGAGGGTTTTGCGGTGGGCTCCCTTAATCTGAACGGTGCTAGAGACGGGGTGAAGAGGGGCGCGGCTTTTGAGGTTGCACAGCAAAAGAAGTTAAATGTCTTCTTTTTGCAGGAGACGCACAGTGATGCGGAAAATGAGGCGGACTGGAAACTCGGGTGGGAAGGCGGGTGTTTTTTGAGTCATGGGTCCAATTTTAGTGCGGGAGTCGCAATTTTATGTTCGCCTGACTTAGAGGGCGGGGTGCTGCGGAGCGAGGAGGTGGTGAAGGGACGTCTGCTGATTGTGCAAATTAAAATAAGAGGTGTAACGTGTGTGTTTTTAAATATTTATGCCCCAAACACTGGTTCTGAAAGAGAAATTTTCTTTAACATTTTACATCAGGAATTGGAAAAAATCTTGGACTTAGATACCGTTGTTGTGCTTGGGGGTGATTGGAACTGCACATTAGATTTTACCGTTGATAGGAATGGGCAAGAACCCCATTTAAGATCAGCAGAAGTTCTTTCTAATTTAATAAAAACAGGAAACGTATGTGATGTATGGAGGGAACAGCACCCAGCTGTGAGACAATACACTTGGGTGAAGTGCACAGAAGGAAATGTCTCTGCAGCCCGCTTGGATAGATTTTATATTTCTAGAGCTTTTAGGAATCGTGTTTTTAAATCCAGTATTTATCCTGTAGGTTTTACTGATCACCATTTAATCACTTTGACACTGTTACTGCAAGAAATGGGCAGGAGTAAAACCTATTGGAAATTGAATGTTAAATTGTTGCATGACATGGATTTCTGTGCCAGATTTGAAACTTTTTGGGGTATGTGGAAGGCGAAAAAGGATAATTTTGCCTGTCGCAGCCTATGGTGGGAGGTGGGGAAGGCCCAAATTAGGATTTTCTGTCAGAATTACTCTGCTTACAGCACTGCTGTTATTAGAAGAGCTGTGAAAACTCTCGAAATGGAAATTTCTGATGCTGAAAACGAAATGATTAACAATAAGAATACTGGACTGGTGGGTGTTTTGAAGGAGAAGAAAAAAAGTTTGGGGAGTATCTTAAATGAAAAAGCAAAGGGTGCTCTTCTGAGATCAAGGTTTGCATCACTTAATGATATGGTTGCACCAAGCTCATTTTTTTTCAATTTGGAAAAAAGGTTGTAACCTCAAACGAAATGCGCTGCATTCAGCTTCCTGGTGGGAGGGTGACGGTTGACCCGGGGGAAATTTGGGATGCAGCATCAGAGTTTTATACAGAGTTGTTCAGAGCTGAGAGGGTGGATGAGCGACGGATTTCTCTTCTCCATGAAGGTTTACCACAGTTAAGTCCTGAAGACAGGGCAGCGTTAGACACTGCTCTGTCCCGACAGGAGCTCACTGAGGCCCTGGGACAAATGGCACCCGGTCGGGCTCCAGGCATCGACGGGCTGCCTGCAGAATTTTATAAAAAGTTCTGGGGTTTTATGGGTGAGGATTTTTATGAAGTTTTAATGGATTGCAAGACCCAAGGAGAGCTCCCTCTGAGCTGTCGTAGGGCTGTACTGAGCCTTCTGCCAAAGAAAGGAGACCTTAGCTTACTGAAAAACTGGCGCCCTGTGGCTCTTCTTTGCTCAGATTTTAAAATGGTTTCTAAGGCAATTGCAAATAGGATGAAGAGTGTTTTAGCCACAATAGTGCATAAGGACCAGTCCTATTGCATTCCTGGTCGTACAATCAGGGACAACTTGTTTTTACTCAGGGATACTCTGGATTTAACCAGATTTTGCAATCTAAACTTTGGCTTACTGGCAATAGACCAGGAAAAAGCCTTCGATAGGGTTGACCATGGGTACCTTTTGAAGACCTTGAGGGCTTTTGGGTTTGGGGAAGGTGTGGTCTCATGGGTGGGACTCATGTATACTGAAGTGTCTTGTATGGTGAAGGCAGCAGGGGGGCTGACTAAACCAGTGAATGTGCAGAGAGGCATCAGGCAGGGGTGTCCTCTGTCAGGAATTTTGTATACTCTAGCCATTGAGCCATTACTGTGTCAATTGCGGAGAAGGGTGGGAGGGTTGAAAGTGCCAGGTGTTTTATCTGATAGGGATGCAATTAAGGTCTCAGCTTATGCTGACGATATAACAGTGTTTCTATCAAAAAAAGAGGACTTAAGTGCGCTGGAAAGGTGCATTAAAATATATGAGCAGGCTTCCTCCGCCAGGGTCAACTGGGGGAAGAGCGAGGCACTACTGGGTGGGATGTGGCAGGATGGGGTTCCTCCCACTTTACCTGGGAATGTGGCCTGGAAGAGGGAGGGTCTGAAGGTTCTGGGGGTGTACTTGAGCACAAAGCAGTACATAATGAAGAACTGGGAGGGTGCTCTGGACAAGGCATGCGCCAGGATGTCTAGGTGGAAATGGCTTCTGTCTCAGGTGTCTTATAGGGGAAGAGTGCTGATCCTTAACAACTTGATTGTTTCCGCTCTGTGGCATAAACTTGCTGTTTTAACACCACCGAAAGGGTTTTTAGAATCATTGCAAAAAGCTATGGTGAATTTCTTCTGGTCGGGGCAGCACTGGCTCAGGGTAGCGGTGCTGTATTTGCCCCTGCAGGAAGGAGGGCAGGGTCTCATTGACGTGGAGAGTCGGGTTACGACTTTCCGTCTGCAGGCAGCACAGAGACTTTTGTACCACGTGGATGTGAGTTGGAGAGAGACGGCCTGTGCGCTGCTCAGGAGGGCAGGTGGCTGGGGCCTGGATCGGCACCTGTTTTTAATGGATCTCAAAGGAACTAATGTCTTGGGCCTGACTGATTTTTACGGCTCTGTGCTGAGGGCCTGGACAGAGACTCTCGATGTTCAGAGAGGGGCCTCCTGGGGCCTAGAGGAGCCTCTCCTCCACAACTTGTTGCTGAAACTCGGGCCGCTGATGATGGCTGGTCTGAGGGGCCGGTTCATTAGGGCTGGTGTCACCAAGTTGGGGCACCTGTGGAGCATGGAGGAGAACCGCTGGAGAGACGCACAGGACATTGCTTCAAGGCTGGGGGTGCACTCTGTGCGGCTGGTGGAGCAGGTCCTGAGGCGCGTCCAGGCAACTGTGTCTTCCTTTCCTGTTGGAGAGGGCGCTGCTTTTGAATCGGGGTACACGGACCGCCCCCTTTTCCCACCAGTCACTGTGCAGGCGGCGCGGGGGGACTGGCAGGAGGATTTGGGGAAAATTTTAACTTTTAAGACACCACTGCTGGGTAGTTTTGATGCTGTTGGAAAAAAGGCTCTGTATTTGGTGGTTGTTAAGGTTCGGCACTCTCCCCATCTCGGGGAGGTGAGGGCGGGCGTTTGGCAGGGTTTGGGGCAGAACCTTTTTACTGCTGTGAGGAACTGGCGGCTGCTCTATAAAGCTCCGCTGCCCAAAAGGTCTGGTGACCTCCACTGGAGGCTTATTCATGGAGCCATAGCCACTAATAGACACCTGGTGCATTTGGACCGAGCTCTTGGGACGGCTTGTCCGTTCTGTGGAGAGGAGGAATCCGTTGCTCATCTGTTCTTGCACTGTACGCGGTTGGCGGTGCTGTTCAGGTTGTTGGAGGACCTGTGTGGGAGGCTTGGGGTGGGCTGGGATTTCGGGATTTTTATTCTGGGTCCAGGTTATAATTTTAAAAATAAACATAAACTCACTCTGGCTAATTTTTTGTTTGGGCAAGCTAAATTGGCGATTTGGTTGACCAGGAGGAATAAGATTAAATACGGGCAGGTTACAGAGCCACGGCTGGTGTTCAGGGGGATGGGCTGGGATTTCGGGATTTTTATTCTGGGTCCAGGTTATAATTTTAAAAATAAACATAAACTCACTCTGGCTAATTTTTTGTTTGGGCAAGCTAAATTGGCGATTTGGTTGACCAGGAGGAATAAGATTAAATACGGGCAGGTTACAGAGCTACGGCTGGTGTTCAGGGGGATGGTTTCGGAACGGCTGAAAATTGAATACATGTATTTTAATGTGACAAATAATGTTAATTTATTTCAAAAGATTTGGTGTGTCAATGATGCTGTATGTTCTATTGGTGGTGAAGGGGGCTTTCAAGTGTGTTTTTAGTTTTGAGAAGTCTTCAAATGATTGGAATACTGTTATGTCTGTTTTATTTTTTTATTCCTTTAAAATTAAATTATTGATTGCTATAGTAGGTTTCTTCTTTAGGTAGTTATTTATTCAGAATACTGTTTTTTATTGATTTTTTTTAGCTTGTGTTTTCTTTGGTGATTTTCGAGTGATCCATTGTTCTTTCTGTGATCCAATGGTTTAATAAATTGGGACTTTGAAAATCAAAATCTCTCTCTCTCTCTCTCTCTCTCAATTTCAATTCAATTCAATTCAATAAGCTTTATTGGCATGACTGTATCCTATACAATATTGCCAAAGCATTTTTGGACAGACAGATAACAAAACAGAAAATGATGATATACATTAAATGATACAATTAATAAGTCATTAATAAGTAAATAAATAAAATGGATTTCACAATAACAATATTCATATTATCCAATATTTTCACAAGCATTTCTATATTTGTATATTAATTTCATATTTACATATGTGCGCGTGTGTGTGCGCGTGTGTGTGTGTGTGCGTGTGTGTGTGCGCGTGCGTGTGTGTGTGTGTGTGCGTGTGTGCGTGTGTGCGTGCGCGTGTGTGTGCCTCTAGGTCACTCACTGTCCCTCAGGTCATGACATGCTGATACATACTGGGCAGCAAGATCTGCCCTGTCTCCTTCTCCCAGGAGTATCTTTAGTTTTGAGAGCTCGTTCCTCTCTTCGAAATCTGGGATTTTGCCGCTAAATTTGTTAAAATAGGTGTTTCTTATTTCTCTCTCTCTCTCTCTCTGTGTTCCTCCTTTTGTTCCGGCCTCAGCATTTGGCGTCTCAAACACCTGACCATCACACTACATGCCTTCTAACTAGGGCTGTCGCGTTAATTCATCTCGATTAATTTAAGCACAGTAAAAGTAACTCCACTATGAGGCAGACAGACGTGATTGCCTATTACCTTTTCTATGACTCTTACCTAATGCGGTCATTTGAAATGCTTCCGGGAAGAAAACTGTGATTTGAAGTCTCGCTAATTACCAGCGAGGTTGGAGAGCCTGCATTGCCTTGGCATAATTAGCTAACCTTAAATCAATTCCCGTGTACTTCGCCTGACTTGCAATCAAGCCATTTATTCGGCCAACTGACAAATCAAAACCAAAATGTGGCCTATAATGATTAAGAAGAGATAATGAGAAGCAGACAGACTTAACCAGGCTGCCGCGTTATATTGAAAGATTTTCAAATATGTCATGTTTTATACGCTGAAACAAAATATTTTCCACCTTCACTGTTGGTTATTTAGATGCTCAAAAGTAAATAAAATCAAGTGCTGTGAGTTACAATATTTGAAATTACTTTCGTTCAATCATCTAATAAAAAATGCCTCAAATTTGCGGCAAAGATTCGCTTGAACATTAATTGCCAAATCTTTGGTGCGTTTGACTATTGCCTGCAATGCAAACATATTCTCTCTTGCATTCACGTTCGGTATACTTCACAAGATGTTTCCCCCTTCACGTAGCCTATATTTTTAAGCTCTTAAAACCAGGGCCATCTTTGAATAATTTCTTTCTTTTTTTTTTAGAAATATCTTTTATAATGCATACAAAATTCCTCGATGGAAGGTGGAATTCAGGGTCTGCTATTTATTCAGATTATTGAAATTCTTTCAATCTAACACGGCAACATGGTTAGGTCCGTCTGCTTCGCATTATCACTTCTTAATTATTATAGGCCACATTTTGATTTTGATTAGTCAGTTGGCTGAACAAATGGCTTGATTGCAAGTTAGGCAAAGTACACTTTTAAGCACTGCATCGAGCGACTTTTATTAGACCAGCTGTCTGTCTGTGTGCTTAGTTAGTGCATTCGGCGGTTGCAGAAGCGAGCTACAGACACCTCCTAGATCAGGCTAAGTCTCATTACTAACAGTGCTTGTGGCTACGTTCGCGTTTCTGTTGTTGTTGCACGTGCTGAACGTGCTGTTACTAATCAACTCTCCTCTTTTCTTGCAGAACACAACCTCCTGGACCCCCACCAGTCGGGATTCAGAGCGGCCCACTCCACGGAGACTGCACTCATCTCCGTTAGTGAGGCGCTTCACACTGCACGCGCCGCCTCCCTCTCATCCATCCTGATCCTCCTCGACCTCTCTGCTGCATTCGACACTGTCGACCACTCCATCCTCTTCTCTTCCCTGTCTGCACTGGGGATCTGTGGCACAGCCCTCATCTGATTGAAATGTACCTCTCCGGTCGCTCCTACCAGGTTGCCTGGGCTGGTGAAGTATCAACACCCTGCCCACTTACCACAGGCGTCCCCCAAGGCTCAGTTCTTGGTCCACTCCTTTTTTCTCTTTATCTCCAGTCTCTCGGTCCTGTCATTTCTGCTCATGGTTTATCATATCACTTTTATGCTGATGACACTCAACTTTTTCTCTCTTTTCCCCCTGATGCCCAGGTCTCCACCCGCATCTCCGCCTGCCTACATGACATCCAGAGCTGGATGGACAACCATCACCCGAAGCTCAGCCCAACCAAGACAGAGATGATCTACATCCCTGCTCCATCCTCCCCTCTCCTGGACCTGACCATCAACCAGGGGGATACTGTCTGTCCTGGTACCTCGTTGGTGGAATGATCTACCTTTCGAGGTCAGAACAGCAGAATCCTTGAGCATCTTCAAGTGCCGCCTGAAAACCCACCTCTTCAGGCTCCACATTTCCCTTGCTCCACTGCCCTGAATCCTGTCCCTACATCCCTTGATTTGTTGCACTTAATTCTGTTTACTTTACCTCTCGATTGGGTTTCCCTTCATTTTTTCTGCACCCTATTTTGTCAGTTTGATTTTCCTGCCCCTTTGTTACACTTGACCTGTTGCCCTTTTATTGCACTTATTTTATTTTATTGCCCTTTTCTTACATTTGACTCTGCCCCTTTGTTGCACTTGACCTGTTTCCCTTTTATTGCACTTATTTTATTTTATTGCCCTTTTCTTACATTTGACTCTGCCCCTTTGTTGCACTTGACCTGTTGCCCTTTTATTGCACTTATTTTATTTTATTGCCCTTTTCTTACATTTGACTCTGCCCCTTTGTTGCACTGTAACAATTGATTGTGTTCTGTCTCTGACTGTTAGCACTTGTACTTGTCTCCTAGGAGGTCTGCACTTTTGTACTGTTCTGGTGCACTTTTGTATGTCGCTCTGGATAAGAGCGTCTGCTAAGTACTTGTAATGTAATTGATTAAAGGTAAGCCAATTATGCCAAGGCGATGGAGGCTGTCCAACCTTGCTGGTAATTAGCGGACTTCGAATGACAGTTTTCTTCCCGGAAGCATTTCAAATGACCGCATTAGGAATGAGCCATAGAAAAAGTAATAAGCAAGAAAGTCTGTTTGCCTCATAGTGGCAGTTACTTTTATTGCGCTGAAATTAATCGCAATTAATTAACGCGACAGCCCTACTTCTAACAATTCAATAGTGTGATAATCACATTTAAATGTAAGAATATTGTAATCAACAATCCAACTATCATACTACTCCTGTGAAGGATTGCAATAAATTCCATTATTAAGCAGTTCTGAAAATGAGAGTCCGTAGTCCCATTTGAGTTTTTATTTTTGGTAATACATAAAGATCTTTGTCTTTTGCTCTTATGTTCACTTGATCTGTTTCACAAACTAATACCAATTTGTCCTAAAGGTTAGCAGGCTTTTTAAATTTTAGAATTTTTGAAATGAATCCAATAGAAGTTGTCTCACATGCTCAACTACTCTGAGTCATCCCATTATTATGTGCAGCTCACTCACTCGTTTATTGAACCCACACCTTGGGACCATTCTGCCTGCCTTATTTAGTGTAATCTGCAGTCTCTTCATGCCTCAGTGAGCTGTGTTACCCCAAACTGCATAAAAATAACTATTGTGACTGTAGATCAGACAATGACATGCTGCCCTGAGGGAGTCTCAAGATAAAAACATTGCAATTCGTCCAACCATTCCTGCCATTTTCATCACCTGTTTAGAAAGATCAGTAAAATGAGCTGTCCATGACAGATTGTTTTGTATTTTAACTCCTAATAATTTAACTTCAGTAACCTCTTTGATATGAACATTCCCATATGTTAAATGGCATGGTTTCAGTTTTTTCCTCCTTTATGTAGCACATATGATCATCATTCTTGTTTTATCTACATTTAATACCAATTTATTATTTTCCACCCATTTGACAACACATTTAAAATCAATAGACAAGTATTCATTTGTGAGTCTGCTACTGCGGTTATGGTGGCATCATCCGCAAACAAATATGCATTTGAGTTGGCTAACACCAAGGGAAGATTGTTAGTGTATATGATAAATTATAATGGACCGAGGCTGCTTCCTTGAGGGATACCACATGTGAGCGCACGTGGGGAGGAAAAAGGAGCCACTGACATAGATAAATTGTTTTCTCCAATTTAAATACGATCTCAGCCAATTTATCACACTTTCAGTAAAACTATAATGAATTAATTTTTCAAGAGGAATCTAGTGACCTATCAAATCGAATGCTGCAGTGAGACCAAGTAGAGGCAAGGACATAGATTTACCGCAATCAAGAGCTCTCAGGCACTCATCCGTCATATCTGACAATACCTTTTCAGTGGAATGATTTTTACGATATGCATGTTGAGCTTGGGTTGACAGGTTATAACTTCCCATATATTTCCAAATGTGGTCACTAACTACTCCTAACTACTCAAGATTTTACTTAGGAAAGAGAATAAGCTAACTGGATGATTATTGAGAGCAGTAAAGGCTATTTTAGAGTGTTTGGGAATGGGACATATTTTTGTATATTTCCATTCTGTGGGAAACTTTCGTTTGCCTGATGAAGGTCTAGTACTGAAAAGTTACAAATAAATTATATATTGCAAGTTGGACAGTGTGCGGGAATTATTTTGTTACAATTTTATCCACAAAATGACCTCATTTCAAATTTGATAGCTGCTACAGGTCTTAAAAATTGGGACAGGGGCCTGTTTACCATGGTATTGCATCCCCTCCTCTTTATATCGCAGAGTGGAGGCGTCTGGGCATTGAGGAGACAAGTTTCAAGAATTTAGCCATTGGAATTTGATCCCACTCTTGTTTAATACAGGCTTTCAGCTGCTGGAGCATTTTGGGTCTCTTTTGACGGACTTTTTGTTTATTATGTGCCAAGTGTTTTCAATCAGTGAAAGATCAGGACTGCAGGCAGGCCATTTCAGCACAAGGACTCTTCTACTACGAAGCCATGCTGTTGTAATAGCTGCAGTATGTGGTTTTGCATTGTCCTGCTGAAATACACGAGGCCTTCCCTGGAAGAGATATCCTCTGCAGGGGAGCATATGTTGCTCTAAAATTTTTTTAGAGCTTTTAAAAACATGGAAGTGTCCCACACGATATGCACTAATGCATCCCCATATCATCAGAGATGCTGGCTTTCGAACTGAATGCTGATTACAGGAGGGGTGATCTTTCTCCTATTTAGCCCATAAGACACAACACCCATGATTTTCAATGATCACGGGCATCCAGTAAAGGTCTTCGGCCTTCTCCCTTCTGTACAGAGATTTTTCCAGTTTTTTTGAATCTTTTGATGATGTTTTTGCACTGTCAATGATGAGACCTTCAAAGCCTTTGCAATTTGACGTTTAGGTACATTGGTTATTAAAGTATTCCACAATTTTTTAACGCAAGCTTTCACAGGTTGGGGGGTCTCTGGCCATCTTTAATCCTGCGAGACACAGCCTCTCGAAGACTTCCCTTTTCTAGCCAATCATGTTACATACCTGATGCCAGTTAACTTAACTTAATTATTTGCTAAATCTTCTTTTAGCTGATTCCCTCATATATTAATTAATTTTTCAGGCCTTTTTTGTCTTTGTCCCTTTTTTGTCTGTGTTTTTTGAGACCTGCTGCAGCCAGAGAATTTGAAGTAAGATCATTTTGTGGTTAAAAATGTAAAATATCTCAGTTTCAACATTTGAAATGTTATCTATGTTCTTTTCTAAATAACATTGGCTCGTGATCTGGAAGACATTGCATTTTGATTTACACATTGTCCAATCTATTTCGGAATTGGGGTTGTAGATATTTGACTGGACTTGCTATATATGGGGCTGCAAATTTCAATAACCTGTTATCAATAAAATTGTACCCAGGGGATTTATTATCAGGAAGAGCACACAAAATTCTCTCATCTATTTGTGACAGTTGATGGGTCCTGTCTCTAGAAATACCTCTAAGTACACGCCCTGGCTATCTTGCCAGTGAGCCTGGCTCTTTGGCGATGTGGTCAGCGTGTTTGACTCTTACCCGAGAGTCTGGGGTTCAATCCCCCACCCAGGCCCTCCCTGGGCTCGCCACCAGTGGCAGCTTGTTAACTGGAAAATGGGGAGGCTCAAAACAATCCCTTAAAATTAATGATAGAATCTGTTTTCAATCATTCATTTAAATTACCTAATAAACCGGGAGCCCAGGGGGGTCAGCCTAACTGGGAAGGTTACCAATTCTAATCCCTATGACAGTGTCGGGCATGGGTCCCAATCGAAGGATCTGGACTTCTTCTGGGCTCCAGCTGATGGGTGTAGTAATGAGGGATAAAAATGTAACACGCCCAACCCAGCTATATCAGTCTATAAAGTACGTCGTAACAACTTGAAACATCCCTGTGTTTAATGCTGTTCATGTCCACACATTAGGATGAGGAGTGCCAGAAACTGTCATTGGTGGGAGGGGTCCGGAAGACAGAATTATTGGGGTCAGCAAAATTGAGCTAGATCAGCTAATTGAGTTACAGGATGAAACCTGGTGTAAAATGTTCAGCAAATCCCCAGAAATTTACTGTGGTGGGTTACCCTCGGCAGAAGCCCCCAAATGTGCTACACTCAAAATTGAGCCAGATCAACATCGAGTAACAGGGCAAACCCTGGTGTAGCCCTCTGGCCAGAAACATTCTGAGGCACGGTGTGCTCTGTTTGTTCATCCTAAATGTTAGTGATAACAGAAGCTAATTCTTTGGAGACGGTAGTGAAGCTGTGGATTTAGGCTTTTGCTTGGATCTTTTGTGCATGCGGATATTGTTTTATAAGCGATACCCGGTGAAGTAAATGATTTAAAATACAGTGCTGAGAAAAAGTATTTGCCCCCTTCCTGATTTTTTTTTTCCATATTTGTCACACTTAAATGTTTCAAATCTTTAAACAAATTTTATTATAATTAGACAAAGATAACCCTTGTAAATATAAAATGCAGCTTTTAAATGATTTCATTTGTTGAGGTAAACAAGCTATCCAAACCTACCTGGTCATTTGTGAAAAATTAATTGCCCCCTTAACCTAATAACTGGTTGTGCCACCCTCTGCGACGACAACAACTGCAATCAAGCATTTGCGATAACTGGTAATGAGTCTTTCACATCGCTGTGGAAGAATTTTGGCCAACTCTTTTTTGCAGAATTGTTGTAATTCAGCGACGTTGGAGGGTTTGAGCATGAACGGCCTGTTTTCCTGGAATAAGTGTAGGGCCTCTGTGCTGCTGGAAGTGGATGGAGCGGTGTTGACTGTTTCCTGACCAGTCAGCTCCTAAATTCTCATTTGGCACATGACACAGGACTGTATTTTTATTAATATGCAGTAGTTTTATCCAGTGCCTCACCCCACTTTTTTCTGTCTTTCTCCGAGGATCTCTCCCTCCACAACCCTGAGTCCTGGACCATCCGAGCCCTGTCCCTCACCATGAGCGCTGGCTGCTGCTGTCCTGATCCAGTCCTGCCCCATCCTTGGCATGCCACTTCCTCCAGCAACTGATAGCACTGTTTAGATGGACTTTAATGGAACTCTATTGTCATTATCTTCTTATTAACTAGCTAGCCCGCGGAGGATGGGCTTCCCCACTATAGCCAGGTTCCTCCTGAGATTTCTTCCCACTGGGGAGTTTTTTCTCACCACTGTTTGAGGATTTTTCTCCCTACTGGGAGTTTTTTGCCTCATTTGCTGTAGTGGGGAATAGGCTGGGCACTGCCCTTTCAGTAACTCATCTCTGACTGTAAAGCGTCTTTGTGACAGTTTATCTGTGAAAAGCGCTATACAAATAAATTGAATTTGAATTTGAATTTAGGGTCATGCCACAGCATCTCAATCGGACTTAAGTCCGGACTTTGACAAGGCCACTCCAAAACCTTCATTTTGTTTTTTTTTAAGCCACTCAGAGGTGGACTTGCTGGCGTGTCTCGGATCATATGCCGCTGCATAACTCCATTGCGCTTGAGCTTGAGGTCACAAACTGATGGTCGGATATTCTCCTTCAGGATATTCTGGTAGAAAGCAGAATTCATGTTTCCATCAATTACTGCAAGTCATCCAGGTCCTGAAGCAGCAAACCATCCCCCGACCATCACTACCACCACCATGTTTGACTATTGGTTAGACATTCTTTTTATGAAATGCTGTGTTAGTTTTATGCCAGATGTAATAGGGCGCCCACCTTCCAAAAAGTTCAACTTTTGTCTCGTCAGTCAACAGTATATTTTCCCAAAAGTCTTGAGAATCATCAAGATTTTTTTTGGCAAGTGTGAGACAAGCCTTCGTAATCTTTCCGGTCAATAGTGATTTTTGCCTTGGAACTCACCCATGGATGCCATTTTTACCCAGTCTATTTCTTCCTGTTGAAGCATGAAAACTGACTTTAACTGAAGCAAATAAGGCTCGCAGTTCTTTAGATTTTGTTCTGGGTTCGTTTGTGACCTCCTGGATGAGTCCATTTCGTAATTTTGGGAGGCTGGCCACTCCTGGGAAGATCACCACTGTTCCAACTTCTCTCCATTTGTAGGTAATGGCTCTCTCTCTGTGGTTCGCTGGAGTCCCAAAGCCTTAGAAATGGGTTTATAACTCATTCCAGATTGAAAGATGTCAATGTCTTTGTTTCTCATCTGTTCTTAAATTTCAATAGATCACAGCATGATGAATTGCTTTTTGAGATCTTCTATTCTACTTCACTGTCCGGTTTTTATGAAATGAACCAGCAAACTCCAGTAAAATGCAAAAGGAGGCTTTATTTCTAAAGGTGGAAACCCCCCAACAGAGCTGGCAACAGTACAAAGTCCGCAATCCAAAATCCGAGTCCAAGGGGCGAAATCCAGCGTCATGCACAGGGCACCAATCACAAAAATCTTAGTCAGACAAAAAGAGGTCAAAAAACAAGAATGCGGTAAAAGTACAGGGAAAAGGCAAAGCTCGATATCAAGGACGGTCCAGTCAGAAAGATAAATCACAATGAATCAAGGCAAGAAAAAAGTAGCACAGAAAACAAGGAAGAACGATCGGACAAGAAAGTGAACCAAACAGACATCTTATATACACATCCGGGAGAACACATGATCAGGGAGAACAGGTGCAATCAATGGTAACAATAATCAGGGAGTGACACATTAGGAATAAACTAATTACATGAATTTGGCTGTAGCCAAAACGCAGACAGGGATCACAAGACAAATCTATGAACAGAACAGCAGCTCCGGTCAAGGAGTACTAAAGTGTATAGATTAGAGAAAGGAAAGCACAAAGTATTTGTGGAGTACCACAGAAAATCACAGCAGAGATAATAGGGAAAGGCAAGGAGGGGGAGACTAGAATAGGGCGAATGCTGAGAGATTGTTAGTCAATTAGTCAGTGCAGCTATACAATCCCAAGTGCTTGGTAGTAAGTTAGTCCAAATATACGGGGTTAGTGTTGGTTAGTAATTAGCAAAAACAAACTGTTAGTATGTGTTAGTAAGAGAGTAAAGAGAAAGGAAGGAAGAACAAGAGATAATGAAAGAAGATTGAAACCCAGAAACCAATGAATCACCCGAATGAGTGGCACAGTAGACAAGAGACCGTGAGCAAAGATACACACATGACAAGACAGGGGAGACAAATTGCAAAGCATGGAAACATGGCATGGGAAATGAACACGGCAATGAAAACAAAACATGGCATGGAGACTAAATAATAAAACATGAATCTGATTACCATTACACAATACACAATCCTAGAATGGTCAGACATAAGCAATGGTCAAGAATGCGTAGGTCAGAGAAAACATGGCACTAGGCCAGGCACAGAACTAAACATGGGCATGAATCATGGAGCAAGGCATGGCAGAAACAGAATCACAACATTCACTTTGACCGGCAGGTTCTATTTAAGTGATTTCTTGATTCAACAGGTCTAGCTGTAATCAAACCTGAGTGTGGCTAGTGAAATTGAGCTTCAAAAATGTGTTTAATCAAAGTTAATTCATGATTTAATGGGAGGGAGCACATAGGGCCAGGTAATTTTGTATTTACTCAAGCTATCTCTGTCTCATATTTAAATTTGTTTGATGATCTGAAACATTTAGGTGTGACAAATATGAAAAAAAAAAGGAATCAGGAAGGCGGTAAATACTTTTTCACAGCACTGTACATGTGTAGTAAGCATTAAGTACAATTATAAAACCAAATGATCTAAAATGAATTTAGCCAAAGTATTTTAATCATAAAGCAGTATATCCATGGAATACAATGGGCCATTGTTCTTTACCAACACTGATGCTCATGAAGAAATTTTATTCAAAATTTGGGCAATCAAAAGCATAGGTAAGGCAACCAAGAATTAAAAGACTGAAACGAGAGGTTGCCCTTCTAAAAAATCTTTTAAGCCCTGCAGTACACTGACTATGAGCTTCAGTATGTAGAAAGAACAATTGCTCACTGTAATCCATGGATATCCTGGTTTATAGTTAAAAAAACTTTAAAACCACTGACTGTATAAAACATGGACGTAGCCTCTGTGACATCACCCATAGGTTTCTGAATATCCATTTTGAAGAAAATTTGGTCGCCATCTTGGCACTTTCTTGACTCCGCCTACCTCTTGGCAAATCCAAAAATGGGCAAAAAGGTGGGGCCATTGCTGGAGCAGAGGTGGGCCCCATGAGCGGGGCCGATGGAGCCTGTTTGCTGAAACACGCTGATATGGCCCTAATTTGTGATGACATATATGACAGCAAGGGATGACAGACAAAATTTTAAAACTTAGACAGGTTTAATTAAACAAACACTTTTAACTAATTTACTATCTACACTACTGACCAAGATAAATACATGAACAAAAATATTTACAGTCCCTTTGGTGGGGTTGCTTGGTGATGTCCGGGGTGAGGAAAATACTCCAACACAGGCAAAAATCCACAAAAAGCTTCACAGGTCATGAAAAAAAACGACAGGTTTGGCCAAATGTATCCTTCTCCTTGCAATTTCTCTGACTATTTTACTGTCTCAATTTCTCTCCTTATATAGTCTTTTGCAGACCCCTCCCACCTTTTAGACTTTTTTTTAATTCTCAGGGACTTTCCATCTCAGACATGCCCAGGACATGTCCAAACCTAGCTCCATTCCGGGCTTAACAAAAGAAGAGGTCAGTACTGCCATTTAGTGGCTTCTTTTCACATTACAACGCCCTCTAAGCTGCGGCTTCCATTCTAGACTAAAAATCTAACCCAGCTCATTGCTTCATGGTTCGCCAAGGCCAAGATGCGGAGTCGTATCTGTTCTAGTAAAGAAATGGATACTGCCAAGATGCTTGTGGTGTCAGGTAGAACGCTGTTTATATTTGTGAAGCAGTTGCGAGACGAATGTTGTTGGTATCTGTGAGCCTTTTGTTAGCCTGTGAGCTCAATGTGATATTTGTGTCATCACACTTTTGATGTTAATGTTGTTAATGATGTTAATGATATCACTCTGTTGTCGCAATTATGTCACAAATGTGACATCACACTGTGATAGTAATGTGACATCACCGTGATGTCATCATTGTGTCACAACTGTGACATCAGATTTCTGTATTACCATGATAACCATGTCATGTCATCATTGTGTCCCAACTGTTACATCACATTGTGATATTTACATGATACAATGATGACATCCCATAGTTATCTCAATTGTACCCTCACACTGTGTTAACATGATAGCTATGTGATGTCATCACTATGCCTCAAGTACAATATCACACTATGATATTACTCTGATAACTATGTTATGTCATCACTGTGTCTCAACTGTGACATCACAGTGTAATGTTAACATGATAACTATGAGATATCATCATTGTGTCTCACCTGTGACATCACACTATGATATTACTATGATAACATGTGATGTCCTCATGTGACTGAACTGTGACCCCACATTGTGAAATTAACGTGATGACTGTGATGCCATCATTGTGACTGAACTGTGACATCACACTGTGATATTAAAATGAGAACTATGAGATGTCATCATTGTGACTGAAATGTGAAGCCATATACCCATATGTGTCCCATGTGGGTCCCAGGACGTAAATAGAATCGGCCCAACGTATCCCCTGCGTGTTGTAAGAGGCTAACTAAAAGGGGGGTCCGGGAAGGAAACAGCATCCCACCCTGTACTCGTTTAGACGATGAAAAGTACACCAATGCAGAGTTCAAACAAAGGAATATCAGTTAACGGCTTTAAGGGAGCCTACTTGGTCACTCCAAGAGGAGCCTCACCCGGTATGGAACGGGTTTCAGCGGGAGGACCCACCCGATTGTCATCCCATGACTGCCGCAAAAGCAAAAGCAAGAACATCGACAGAACACCAACAATTCGAGTGGCTACGTGGAATATGAGAACACTTTTCCAAAAAGGAAAGCTCGACAATGTAGTCAATGAAATAGACCGCCTGGAAATCAACATTGTTGGCATAGCAGAGATGAGATGGACAGGCAGTCGACTCATCAATAAACAGGGTTGCAAAGTGATCTACTCAGGCTCAAAGAAACATGAGGGTGGAGTTGGTTTGATACTTGATAAGAAGACATCTTGTAGCCTCCTGGGCTTCTGGGCCATTTCAGATCGAGTGCTTCTTGCCAAAGTTAGCGCGAAGCCTTTCGCCATAAGTGTGATACAATGCTATGCACCAACCACGGACACAGACGAGGATCAAGTGGAGACGTTCTATGAAGATCTAAATAGAGCGCTGGCCCAATGCAAATCTAATGAAGTAAAGGTTGTAATGGGTGATTTCAATGCCAAGGTGGGAAATCAGAGGTCACAATCGGCAGTCGGCCCACATGGTCTCGGCGAGGTTAATGAACACGGAGAACGGCTCAGGGAATGGTGTGAATGCAACGACCTGATTATCACAAATACTTGGTTCCAAAATCCACCCAGACAGTTATATACTTGAACGCAGCCAGGTGACCGAGCTCGAAACCAAATAGATTTCATCACCATCAATAGAAGTTTCAGGAACTCCGTCACACAATCACGTGCATATCCAGGAGCTGATTGTGATAGCGATCACAATCCTGTAATTGCGACACTTCGGGTCCGACTTCAACAGAGTAAAAAGGGTCAGAAACGAAAGGTCTACAACTATGGAAATCAAAGCAGTGAACTTAAAGATAAAATCAGGAAGGAAGCCAGTCAATCTTTAAAGTCAATTGACTGAAACAGTGTGAATGAGTCTTGGGAGCAATACTAAAGATACTCTCATTACGATCAGAGATAAATACTTCCCAGAGAAACCAAGACAACTACACAAGGGATGGATGACAGAAGAGATCCATGAGAAAATTGACGAGCGACGAAAATCAAAAGGCAGTGAGCAGTATCAGAGCCTCAATGAAGAAGTCAAAGAAATGTGCAATGCTGCATCCGAAGAGTACTGCAATGCAAAATGCGAAAAAATTGAAAAAGAATTCAACTCTAGTTCGAAAGACGCCCATCGACATATTCGAGAAGCAACAGGAAAATTAAACAAGAGCACGCTCAAGACTGGAGGCATCAAGGCAAAACATGGCCAACTCTTGCTTGAAGAAGAAGAACAACTGGCTAGATGGACAGAATATATCCAAGAGCTCTATGGCGATAACACCCAAGGAGATGAGCCCATCACTTTTCAAGGCGAATTGACAGGACCACCGATTACAAGAGAAGAGATTAGGAACGCCATTTACCGGATTCTAAATGGAAAAGCTGTCGGACCAGATGAGTTACCAATTGAACTCGTGAAGATCTTAGAGGATGATGCAGTCAACTTCCTGTACGGCTTTATGAACGACATCTAAGACTCAGGAGAGCTTCCTGAAGATCTCCTAAGATCAATTTTCATTGCAATACCCAAGAAATCTGGAGCTACAGAATGCGAAAAATTCTGAACCATGGTGTCATGTCAACATGAGTCACCATGTCAAGATACTCCTTCGAGTACTAATTCTTAGCAAGATGTCAGATTCACCCAGAAATTGCTGAGTGCCAGTATGGTTTTATGCCTAATAGAGGTACAAGGAATGCCATCTTTATTTTGAGAATGCTTAGTGAAAGGGCGTTAGAGGTAAATCAAGATCTCTACCTGTGTTTTGTCGACAATGTCAAGGATTTCGATCGTGTACAACATGAGAAACTCATGATGTTATTGTCTGACCTGGACATTTTTGACAAAGACTTGAGAATAATTAAATCATTATACTTCAATCAAACAGCCGCAATCCGTCAGAATAACTCTCTAAGTGAATGGGTGAAATTTGAACAAGGCGTGCGACAGGGATGTGTACAGTCACTAGACTTTTACAACCTCTACAGCGAGCAAACCCTCCGCCCTCTTGAACTGAAAGGCCTCATAATCGGAGGTGTAAGCATCACAAATATGCTGATGACACGGTTTTAATTGCAACAACAGAAGAAAACCTACAGATGCTAGTTGATTGTCTAGAGGAAGAGAGTACAGAATATCGCTTGGCTATAAATACAGACTAAACTGAATGCATGGTTCTTTCCAGGCAGCAACCCAAGGATTGCAAAATCACAATGGACGGAGTACAACTCAAAGAAGTACAGCAGTTCAGATACCTTGGCTCAATCATTACAGAAGATGCGAAACTTACAAAGGAAATCAAGTCCAGGATAGCACAGGCAAAACAGGCCTTTACTACAATTAAGAGTGTTCTCTGTAACACGAAAATATCAATGAACACCCGTTTATGAGTTCTTCAGTGCTATATCTGGCCCTTTCTGTTGTATGGCGCAGAGTCTTGGACATTGCGAAAGGCAGACCTGAGTCGACTAGAAGCAGTTGAGATGTGGTTCCTGCGTAGAATGCTCAAAATCCCTTGGACTGCGAGAAATTCCAATGTCGAAGTTCTTCAACAAGCAGAATACCAACGAAAACTGCTTGCAATAATTCGGGAAAGGCAAATAAAGTTCCTTGGACATTTCATCCGGAAAGGTAAATTAGAACACCTTTCACTTTCTGGAAAAATCCCTGGAAAGAGATCACCAGGAAAACAGTGACTGAAGCTCATGGATCAAGTCAAGTAGTGGACCCGAAAGTCATCCCAAGAACTGTTTCACTTGTTTTACACTAAACAATTGGTCGCCGATGTCTTTTGATATGGTACCCAAGAGAGAGATACCCAAATAGTGTCACTTATGCATCTGGCGCCATGTTGATATGCAAACCTAAAGTGGTGTGTTGTGCGAACAGTAACCGTGAAACATCTTTGAGTTTCTCAAAATATCTTGATTCTCTGGAGTCCTCTGCCACGTCAAGATAAGGAAAGTTGAAATTCTCAAAGTCGTGGTGTCGTCACTTCCGGCTGGCCCAGTTATTATAAGGTACTAGAGATGTCATTTCACTATTTTGATCATCATTGTGTCACAGACAATAAATATTGCAGCAGGTACTTAGAGTTGTAAATTAAAAGCATGAGAGCAAATGGCAAAAGTAATTCCCAGTTAATTCCGAGCTAACAAAATATTTAGCTATTTACTATTTCACCTCCGATAAAATGCTTCCCACACAGCACTGCTGTCATGGTTATGGTTTTTGGTCATGTTTATGTTCAGGTTCTGTGTTCACGATTTTGTCTTTTATTTATTCTTTTTAGTTATTGTAATACTCAGGTTTTTAGTTTGTCTCCCCTGTCTTGTGATCTAGTGGGTTCAGTCCGTCTTCCCTGTCTGCGTGCCCACTGACTTCAGGTGATTTAAATGAATTCCGGTGTTTAAAATATTCCCTCGATTCTCATTTTCTCCCTTCATCTTTCTGTTCTGATTACTAACAAGACTAACATTTGTATTTTGTATCATAGTCTACTAACACAACTAATCTATGTACAAAAGTATATAAGATTACTAACTTACTAACGAGCACCCTAGTTTAATATGTAAAGTTGCACCGCTACTAATTTAGACTAATTCCCTCTCAGCGATCGCCCTGTTCTAAACTCTGCCTCTCCCTCAGCTGTTTCTGTCCTCTCCTGAGTTTCAGCGAGGTCTCTCGCACGTGCTTTATCACTCTTCTGCGCTCATTATCTGTGCACGTAGAAATCCTGGACTGGAGCTTTTTAAATGTCATAGGCTGTTTGTGTGATTCCCGTCCATGTTTTGTCTTTCAGGAATTTTTGTGTTTAGGGCTTCCTTCATTTTATTCTCCTGTTGTAATTAGTCTGATTCTCTACACCTGATTCCTGTATAGCATGTGACCTTCCCTGTGTGTATTTAAGCAGTCATTTCACTCACACTCCTGTCAGAACGTTGATCAATATTTCTTAGTGCAGAGTGCCTTGTATGCCATTGAGTATTGTTTCTCTTCTACTGGAATGTCTGACTTTGATTCTTGCCATTGTGACTTTGATTCTTGCCATTGCCCTTTTTGTATTGTTTTTCTCTTTCTGGAATTCGACCCATTTTTGTATGACCACGATTTCTGTGTTTGGATGCCCTTTGTATGATACTTGGCTTTGTTCATCGACTATGACTTTATTCCAATAGTTTTTGTACCTCTGCTCATCTGTCTTACTGGTTCTGACCCCTGCCTGTCTAGTTGACACTGTTTTTGGATTTTGTATTGCGGCTTGGCAATTCCTGTGTTTTTTGGCCTTGACTCGGATTTCATTAAAGGCATACTTTTTTTGGTTTTCTATCTCTCGCGTGTGGTTCCTGAACTGTACGTCACAACTGCATGAGCTGACGATTCCGACTTGCTGCCGCATACATGCCAACTCTAACGCTTTTCGGGTGGTTTTTTTTTGCGTGATGTTGATGGTATCAGCCAAATAAGTTTGTTTAAAAATGCACATTTGAAGTTTAAAGAAGATGATGATGCTCTAACACACTTTTCACAATAATCGAAGTGTATATGACCTACTGCGTATTTTTGTGTTGAATTGCTATTACTAGAGTCTAGGACTGCACAGTATGAATTACACTGTGTATAATCTTCATTCTAAAAAGTAAATCTACAATTATATTGGAACAAATACTCTGGTGATTTGTGAACGTAGACATTTTTGTTTGGAATCATATCTAATTAGTCATTTAATAAATATACTTTTATATTTTAACCATGGAGTTCCATTTTATGAAATGTATGCTTCTAAATGCAGAGATTTGTGTCCTCTGATCATGACAATATTGAAAACAAACATCACTAGAGCAGCACCACATGTGATGGCTCAAGAAATGGCATTTTAAAGCCTGAAATGTTGTCATACTGCTCAGATTTGATACATTTGTTGTAATCATATGAAAATGTGAGATTGTGGTGTTTTCGCAGTATTTCAGTTCTGATAATAGCATGATAACCACTTCATTTTTACCAAGTAGAAAGGTGTAAGAAACATACATCAGAATTGAAGAAAAATGTTTTTAATGCATTGTTGCTGTTTTTCTTTGAAGCTAATGCCATTTCCTTTCTTTTGTACCTTTTTATGGAGAATTACCTGAATTTACCTCATGTTAAACAGGAGTGAATAGGCACAACACAGCTCAGTGAAATCAAGTCTTGCTGTCAACTCAGGAGAGAAGTATCTCTCATGTTATATTCAGTAAAATGTCACGTGAGTCTCCTATAGAAGTCACACAGTGATCTCACGCTGTGACATTACTTTGAGATCTTCTCGAGATGTCATCTAATGAAATAAAGTATGATACTTTAACAATGACTGTCATAAGTTTTCCATGACTTCACTTTCTGACATCAATGTGAGACATCTCTGATATATTGATGTATCGCACAGATATCTCACTTTGATATGAGATTGTGACATTCCTATGAGACATCTATGTGAAATGTTGGTGATGTATCACATAGCGGTTTTGGTGATGTCACAATGTGACATCACACTGAGACCTACAGATGTGAAATCACACAGATGTCTCGCTTTAATGTCACATTGAGACATCACTTTTGTGAGATACTGTGTGTATATATATATATATATATATATATGTATATATATATACTGTATATGAGGCTACTGCTGTAGCCTCAGCAGCCACAACAAGGCACTACTAAAGGCCAACACCCATGAGCAGAACACCACAACCAAAACCTGCAATTGCAGACGGAAACCAGAGTACCCGCTTGAAGGCAATTGTTTGACGGAGAACGTAATTTACCATGCGACTATAGAAACAAATCACGGCAAAGAAACTTATGTCGGCCTTACGGAAAACACATTTAAAGTCAGGTATCGAAACCACTTATCTTCATTTAAGAACAGAACCCTCCAAAATGCGACTGAATTAAGCAAGCACATATGGAAACTGAAGGACAAAGCAGAACAATTTAGGATCACGTGGAATATTGTCACACACGCCACGCCGTACACAAACCGAACAAAACGATGCAACCTCTGTATCACGGAGAAATATTTTATAATTTGCAAACCAAACTTGTGCTCTTTAAACAAACGCAATGAACTGTCCAACACGTGCCGCCACGCCAGCAAATTTCTTTTGAAGAATGCACCTGGATAAGCAGACAGGCAATTAGCTAGCGTCATTCCCACCGAAGTCACCCGACGAGAGAGCTACCGCTCTTGAAACAAATTTGTAGTGACAATTTTTTAACCAATGCAGCAACCTTTTTAACTTTTCTATAACCTTTTGAATTTTTGCATGGGCTCCTTCACAGTTGAGCACTTTTGAGGAAAAGGTTTTATACAATTTATATATATATATATATATATATATATATCACCATCACAAAATATTTCAGTTTCATGTCATACATACACACAGTTAATATATCACAGTGTTGAGATCATTATGAAAAATATTATATTAAAAGTGGACTCAAAACTAAGACTTCTAATCTAAAGCCTTCGAATACATTGCTCCCTATTTCCGTGCATTATCTGTCTTACACAAAGCCATAATATCACAGTAAGAAACCGTTGAAGTATGATATTCACTCAAATATTGTTGTCTAATTTTATTGTACAGTTTACAATCTACAAGAAAATGTCCCTCGCCTTCAATTATATCAATATTTTCAATATGTTTACAATATGAACTTTCTTCCTTTGGAATATCATGCCATCTTCCTATTTCAATTGCAAGCTTATGTGCTGAAAATCTTAATAAAAATAGAGCTGTTCTATATTGTTTATTTCTTATACTGATTAAGTATCTTTCAGGTTCTAATATGGACTTAGATTGTGCATATACAGCGCCCTCCATAATTATTGGCACCTCTGGTTAAGATCTGTTAAAAGCCTTAAAATAAATTCAATTTTTATTGCAGAAGCATACTCTCACACTAAAAATTGTAGAAAAGAGTAACCTTTAACTCAAGTGAATTTTAAGGGAAAAAAAATCCCTGACTAAGAAATAATTATTTTTCGTAAAATCACCTGTTCCATAATTATCGACACCCCTAACAATTCCTAGGAAATAAATGTAATTGAAGTATTTCTGTCATTTCTACAGTAGTTTATAAAGTTGATCAGAGTATCTAGGAACATTTAATTATTAATTCATCACTTCTTGTTTCCCTGAGGTATAAATATGATGTGACACAGAGGCCATTTCTCTTATCCACTCTTCATCATGGGAAAGACAAAGGAGCTCACCATTCAAGTAAGGCAGATGTGTGTCGACCTTCACAAGACAGGCAATGGCTACAAGAAAATAGCCACTCGCCTGCACCTGCCCATATCTACTGTCAGAGGAATCATTCAGAAGTTTAAAACTACTACAACTGGAACAGTGGTAAACAAGCCTGGATGAGGATGCAAGGTTATTTTGCCACCACGCACAGTGAGGAGGATGGTAAGAGAGATACAAAGTTCTCCAAAGCTCACTGTTAAAGAATTGCAACAGATGGTAGCATCTTGGGGTCACAAAGTCTCAAACAACCATCACACGCTATCTACATGCCATCAAGCTGTTTGGGAGGCATGCATGGAAAAAAATTTTCTCACTCAT
Source organism: Gymnothorax reevesii (assembly GCA_029721435.1). Classification (NCBI taxonomy): domain Eukaryota; kingdom Metazoa; phylum Chordata; class Actinopteri; order Anguilliformes; family Muraenidae; genus Gymnothorax; species Gymnothorax reevesii. The sequence continues at coordinate 19,692,847 of CM056574.1, read as the reverse complement.
AATCATAGATGCAAACATCTGGAGTTCGCTAAGTGGTACTGGGACTTCAACTGGGACTGTGTGCTTTGGTCAGATGAAACCTAGATAGTGCTTTTTGGCAAAAAACACTCTGAAGTGGGTCGGGTGGAACACAAAAGATGAGTATGCAGAAAAGTACCTCACACCCACTGTGAAGTATGGGGGAGGATCGGTGGTGCGGTGGGCTTGTTTCTCTTCTAGGGGCCCGGGGAACCTTGTTAGGGTGCATGTCATCATGAACGCTTTGAAATACCTGGACATTTTAAATCAAAATCTGGTGGCCTCTGCTGAAGCTGAAGATGGGTCGTCACTGGGTCTTTCAGCAAGATAATGACCCTAAATATGTGGCCAAATCTACACAGAAATGGTTCACCAGACACAGAATCAAGCTCCTCCCATGGCCATCTCAGTCCCCAGACCTCAACCCCATTGAAAACCTGTGGAGTGAGCTGAAGAGGAGAGTGCAGAGGAGAGGACACAGGTCACTGGATGATTTAGAGAGATTGTGGTCCTATATTATTTAGAAAAAAACTGAATTTATTAGAAGCTAAAGAACACATCTTAACCAGGGGTGCCAATAATTATGGAGGGCGCTGTAGATCAAGTTTTCTATTACTTAATACTGATCCATACAACACATCCTGAGCATGATTTCTCAATCTTTGATTCAAAATTCTGTGAAAATAGTGTACATTACCAACTCCCTGAGCATTCCACACATCAGTGAAACCATATACAAATAACAGATTTCTTACATGACTGACCCACGTTGTTTTCCCTACCTCGTCTAAATTTTTCAACATAATATAACATTTCTTTAATTCTCTGTGTGGCTCCATGTGTATAAGTTTTACCCAGTATAAAATGCATCTTTTCATGTAACAGATAGATAAAGGAAATCTACCAAGTTCACCAAGCACAGCTTGGTTACTAACATTACTACTAACACCTAACAACCTTTTGCAAAAATATACATGTACGTTTTCTATACATTCAAGGTACTCAAAACCACATATTTCTGAGCTATAGCATAAAATAGGTGCAACCATTCTATCAAACAGAAACAAAGCTTGCTGATAACCGAGACTATATTTTCTTATAAATCTTAACAATGATACACATGCTTTTTTGGCTTGTTGTGCTAAATGCTTCCGTGTTTGCCACCATGACAATTTTGGAGTAAACCAAGTGCCTAAATATTTGTATCGATTAACGATTTCAATTTCATCCCCTGCATATAAACAAGTTTCATATTTAGTAATTGTTTCTCCTCTTCTAAAAACCATTATTTTTGTCTTATCTAAATTGATATTCATACCATATAGATTGCAAAAAAGCTCCAGCTGGTTAATTTGTTTTCAAAGTCTTTTTACTATCTCCTAGATTAGCCATATCATCTGCATACAATAAATTCAAAAGATCAGTGAAATTGTCAATCTGAATTCCCTCACTTGTTGTATTTTCTAACATCAAAATATATTCATTCAAGAAAAACACAAAAAGTATCGGACTCACCATACAACCTTGACGGGTGCCAATACTACACTCAAAGTACTCTGTTAAACCGGCCACACCCTTGACACATGATTTCAATTGTCCGTACATAGATTTTAAAAATGTAAAAAGCTTTCCATCAGTACCATTTTTGATAAGTCCATAATAATATACATGGATGATGCATTGTATAGACATCTCAGTGAAGTCGCTGTGACATCGCAGTGACCCCTGTGTGGTCACATCATAAGTTGTACCCGGTGGGTGATTGTAGGTCCAACAACGATGGTATCCGAGTCAGAATCCAACAGTTTCTTAGAATTTTCAATTGAATCTGTCTATTTTGATGAAGAGTACTTTTGTATGGAAGATAAGGAAACTCAATATAAAGCTGCTTTCACACCGGACGTGAAACTAATTTTTTTCGCACATGCCAGAATGAGGGGGGCAAGGCAAGTAACCAAAAATAGCGATTTTTGTTAAATTATTTTCTACATTTTTTTTTTAGGCAGACGATGGGAATTCTTTTATTTGTACCCTTTTATATTCATAAACTTGCTCAGTGCATGTGCTAAGCTGTTTAATACAACAGATTTCAAAAATATATATTTTGGTCTATAAAAATTCTGCTGCAGCATACCATGACAATATCTGAGTCCTAATTGCATGTAAGCCAACCAGACATCTGAAAACTTAAGGACAATCTGGATTTCAAGTGTTTGTCCCAAATAATTTTCTCATGTTTTGGTGAAATTAACCATTATAGTCGTAACTGAAATAAAGACAATATAAGATTGGGAAAAATATTCAGATACAATCAGTTATGCGCACAGTAAGCTCTGCTTTTATGTAATGAAGAATGCCCTGGTAATTTCATAATATGTGGGAGAGTATTATTGATATGTTTTTGCTTGGCTATTACACTGATTAGGCCATTATAAGTGGCAGGCAGTTTATCTTTTGAAAAATTTCAAGCTGATGTTAAAGAGTGCAGTTCTACAGGAGTGATAAAATGTCTATAGGATCATGTAACCTACTACAAATGAGTGAAAATCCTCCTGCTGAAGAGGAAATTCAAATGGGAAAAATTACTTGTAGCCTGTGATAGGACTAGTGTTTCCCCTTCCCATTTTTCAGGTATGATGGCTCGCGGAAAGAAGAGGTTTTGTGCAGCATTAGACTTTTGGTTGGTAAATTCCATGTGAAGGTCCAGTAAAACAGAAAATATTTTGCAGTGATGTTGCAAGCTTTTCAATGAAGTAAGGCTGCAGGACCCGTGGGTATTGATTTGAGTGGGTCTCGGGGAAATGTAATGGGTCCCCAATAAGATCATTTCTTGGGAATTGTAGTGTGTAAAACATTTGTTTTTAATACATCTATTCAGGTATTTTCAAAATTAACAAAATTTCAACAAAATTAAAATTCTTTTCTTTTATAACAGTAGCAATACTGTATATTCAAGTTTTTTTGTTGGGAGTTTTAATGTTGCCTTTCACTGTTTACTAACAGGATATGTGCAGCTATCATCTGAGCATTAAAAAAAAAAAAAAAGAAAAGTAGAATATGCAGATATAGATTTAGATTTTTTTTCTATACCTGCAGACATTATTCATGAAATGTTAGAAATCGCTGATTTGTATGTTTGTTTTTAGTATGTTTTAGTACTTTTAGTTGCTATTTATTTATTTATCATATTTATTCTTTTAGAGTATGTATGTTTCTGTAAGATTGCGCTATCTTTGGTCTTCAGTGTCTTCCTCTCGTTTCTGTCTCGTGGTGTCTTGTATTTTTCATCACACTCTCTTCCCTGTATTTCAGTTAGGTATTTCCTCTTCCTTCTCTCTTGCTGTTCTCATTGGCTATCCACACCTGAGAGTAGTTTAGTGAGGCATGGGTGTTTAGTAAGATTAGAGTTAGAAATCCACCCTTTTCCTCTCTCTCTCCTATCACTGTCCTTGCTTTTCTAGCTCCACCTCTCGCTACAGCTGTCCTGTGTTTAGCTGGGAAGTTGCTCGTTGCTCGTTTCTTGTGAAATCTCCTGTAAGTCTCCTTATTGATTGTTTGTATTACGTTGTTTGATTGCTGGTTGATTGATTAGTACTCCGTTCTCCCTTATTCCCATTTTGTACCATTCTGTTTAGTTTCTCCTGTGTTCTCCCTTATCCCATCCAACTCCCTTTTTCCTTCCCCTTCCATTCCCTTAGCTCAGCCCTTTCTGTTTTCTCTTACTGTCTTTGTGTGGATTGATTCCCTGGCTACTGAATTATTTTTCTTGTCCCCTGACTTCGATTCTGCCTATCCTGCATTACTCTGTATGCCTGGCTATTGATCTATTTCTGTCTTTTGACTATGAGCTTTGTCAATCCTAATAAACGCCCTGCCGATGCTGAACTGCACTTGGAGTCTAAGCCCGTTCCTTTCAGTATGAGTCGACCAGTACAGACTCCAACGGATACTGCTGAAATGCAGCGACTTAATCAACAACAAGAGGTCGTCATTCAGCAACAGCATCGCGACTTGCAGGAGATGAGAGCTACTTTACAGCGTCTCACTCTGGGTTCCACCTTTCTCAATCCTGCAGTTGCGCCGGCAGAGGCAGCTCCCATTCGAGAGCCACGTCTTACTCCCCCGCAGGAGTATGACGGAGACCCCACCACCTGCAAGGGATTCCTAACCTTCCCTACCTCACGTTCCAGAGTGGCGTACATCATCATACTCATGACCGGTAGAGCAAGGGACTGGGGAACCTCTATGTGGGACGCTGGCCACCCCTGCACTCGCACCATTCAAGAGTTCATGGCAGAGATGAGGGAGGTGTTTGACCGGTCCTACCAGGGGTGAGAGGCAGGAAGTGCACTACTGAGTTTACGGCAAGCCGGCTGCAGTGTCTCCGATTATGCCATCCGATTCCGTCACTTGGCCACCTCTACGCACTGGAGCGAAGACGCCCAGTTTGATTTGTTCTATCGGGGCTTGGCAGAGAACATAAAGGATGAGTTGGCATCCCGCGAACTCCCATCTGATCTGCAGGGGCTCATAAGAGTGAACATCCAATTGATTCCCGGATCCAGCAGCATAAGAGGGAGCGTCGGAGCCACTCAGAGCCCCAATGGTCAGGCCAGCGTGGTAACTTCGATCTCCTCGGGGCAATTCTCCTATCCAGGAGACCGGCGAGCCCCGGGAGTCGGGGGAACCCATGCAGGTCGACCGTGGCCTTTTATCGCCACAAGAGCGAGCTGGGAGACTTCGCACGGGGGCATGCCTGTACTGTGGTCAGGGGGGCCATCGTATCCAGTGCTGCCCCCTACTGAAGAAGTAAGGTGTGAGTGGGAGGATCGGGAAGCTGACTCAGGATAACAATGATCTACGTAAGCTGGTTGCTGTTACCCTACTTGTTGTCAAAAGATCAGTGGTTACTGATGTTTTGTTAGATTCAGGCTCAGACTTCAATCTGATCAATGCCAACCTGTGCAACCAGCTCCAGCTCCAGCCCCAGAAGCTACCTACGCCATTCCACGCACTGGGCCTCTGTGGGCAACCGCTAGGTCAGGTAACCCAGGTTACGCCTCCACTCACACTCATTGTCTCTGGAAACCATCAGGAACAAATCCGGCTCCACGTCATCACCTCCTCCTCTGCTCCCGTCGTCCTGGGCCTTCCTTGGTTGAAACAACACAACCCCACCATCAACTGACTGAATGGAGTACTCATCGCCTGCGTTCCTGCCACTGGAAGGCTCCTGTCAAGCAAGCCGAGGGAGAGTCCAGCGAGCCCCCAACTGCTCCGGATTTGTCTAGTGTTCCCAGTGAGTACCACAACCTAGCTGAAGTCTTCTCTGTCTTGTGCCATGTCTCTGCCCCCTCGCAGACCTGCACCATTGATTTCCAACCTGGCACAGCGCCTCCTAAGGAGTGCCTCTATTCTCTGTCTCGTCCTGAGCAGGAGGCCATGGAGAAATACGTGGAGGAGTCACTGGCTGCTGGAATCATCCGTCCCTCTTCCTCTCCAAATGGCGCCGGCTTCTTCTTCGTTGGCAAGAAGGACGGTTCTCTCAGGCCCTGTATCGACTATAGGGGCCTAAATAACATTTCCATTAAGAACCGATACCCCCTCCCTTTAATGAATTCTGCTTTTGAGTTGTTGCAGGGGGCTACTATCTTCACCAAACTCGACCTATGCAACACCTACCACCTCGTCAGGATTAAGGAAGGGGATGAATGGAAGACAGCTTTCAACACCGCTAGTGGGTACTACGAGTACGTGGTCACGCCGTTTGGTCTGGCTAACGCCCCTGCTGTCTTCCAGAATCTCGTTAACGACATCTTCCATGACATGATTAACCAATTTGTATTTGTATACCTGGACGAGATATTAATATTCTCTCGTTCCAAGAAAGAACACCTTCGTCATGTTCGTGCCATACTGCAGCGGATTTGTGGTCACTCCAGGAGGCATCCTAATGGATTAAGAAAAGGTGAGGGCGGTTAAGGATTGGACTACCCCCACGGCACACAAGGAACTACAGTGTTTCTTAGGGTTTGCCAATTTTTACCGCCGTTTTATCCGTAACTACAGTACTGTTGCTGCTCCACTAACTGCTCTGACTTCCCCCAAAGTTTCTTTTATATGGACCCCATCGGCGGAGAAGGCTTTTCAGGAACTAAAGCAAAGATTCACCTCTGCTCCTGTTCTCCAACAGCCAGATCCTGATAAGCAGTTCATCGACAAGGTTGACGCCTCCAACACCAGCGTGGGGGCAGTTCTGTCGCAGCGCAACAGTAAAGATAAAAAGATACACCCTTGTGCCTTCTTCTACCGCAGACTTAGCTCAGCCGAGCGCAACTATGACATCGGAAATCGGGAGTTACTAGCGGTGAAATTGGCATTAGAAGAGTGGCGTCATTGGCTAGAAGGGGCTAAGGTTCCATTCCAGGTCTGGACCGACCACAAGAATCTGGAGTACCTCCGCACAGCTAAGAGACTGAATTCCCGCCAATCTCGTTGGTCACTGTTTTTTGATAGATTCAATTTGACCGTAGCTTATCGCCCAGGCTCCCTTAATAAGAAACCTGATGCACTGTCACAATTTCTCACCAGACGCCCCTCCCAAGGAGCCTCAGACCATATTACCCAGTCATGTTGTGGTGGGATCATTAGTTTGGGAATTAGAGGACTGAGTCAGAAGGTCACAACCTTCTGGGGGCCCACCTAATAACTGTCCAAAGAACTGCCTTTTTGTTCCAGACTGCCTCCGAGCTGAAGTTCTTCAGTGGGCCCATTCCTCCCATCTCGTCTGTCATCCTGGTGCTTACCGGACCTTGACTATGCTAACCCGCAGTTTCTGGTGGCCAACGGTCTGGAAAGATGTTAAGAGCCTTACAACTGCTTGTCCGGTCTGCGCCCAAAACAAGGCCACCCCCACTGCACCAGCTGGTCTCCTGCAGCCCCTTCCGGTATCTTCCAGACCGTGAGCTAATATCGCTGTGGATTTTGTGACTGGCCTTCCGCCCTCCAGAGGTAACTTCGTCATCCTGACCGTTGTTGACCGCTTCTCTAAGGCAGTACATCTCGTTCCGCTGCCTAAGCTTCCCTCTGCCAGAGAGACGGCGGACCTACTCATCCAACATGTTATTTGAATATACAGCATTCCCTCAGACATTGCCTCCGACCGTGGCCCTCAGTTCATCTTACAAGTCTAGAGAGCCTTTTGTCAAGCCCTGGGAATAAAGGTCAGTCTTACCTCCGGTTTCCACCCACTGAACAATGGACAGACAGAGAGTGTCAACCAGCAGATGGAGAGTGTCCTTCGGTGCCTCACTTCTTGTGTAACATTCTTTCCTTTCATGAAAATGTTAATGTTAATACCCTCATCCAGCATGTGATTGACTGGAGTCCTTACCAGCCTTTTTTCAAATACGACTGTCTAACATGCAGGTTGCGCTCAGAGCAGCTGAACATGCACTAAATGCTGAGTGCTCTGAAATAAAGGTGCATCCCTGGGATGCATGGGTTGTGAGCTCAGGGAGGACATGTACCCAGCAATATCACTTTTAACGATAATGCATTTATTCAACACCAATAACTGTATTTTCCCAGGTCTCTCTTACTGCAGGGAGGAGACAGACGGCAGAGGCAGCGCAGAGACTCCCAAACAGAAATGATTATCTCAATTTTAGCACATTTAACAATGGTAAATTAAAAATAAACAAATAAACAACAAGTCCATTCTGTAGACACTATTTTCATTTGATACTACAAAAATGTAGTATCAAAAATTCAGTTCATATTTTAAAGAAGTATTTAAATAACAAATGTGTGTCTTAAATGTTATATATAGGACTCTCAAATCCTACAAATAATATCTTTATTCTCTCATAATAATTTGTGTTGATGTATTTCTTCGCCACTGATGCCATGTTGACTCTTGTCAGTTCGCTCAGTTGCGAACTTTGACTTCCCTGCCGCTCTGTGAGCAATGGCGGACTTGATACTGCCACCTTACATGCCAGAACGTGCAAGTTTGTTAACCAGCACACAAACACCATTCTTATTAGCTGTTTTTCTCTGTTAAAATTCAATCAAATATTGCGCATCCCTAAAAAAATTAGTACACATAATGATGTCCCTCTAAACAACTCTGTGTTAATCCCTCCAACATGGCACACAAATTATGCTAACGTTTTGGGACAATTCTTTTGCAGAACTTAAAACTCTAGTTCTTAAGACTGGTCAGAGGAAACGGTACAAAGGAAATGCATTTTTGTCATAACTAACTGCTAACAGACTACATCTAAAGTGGTGGTACATTACTTGATCTTAAATCTCTCTGCATACATAGTCGAACCCCAACCCTGTTAACAAGTTAGTATGTACTGCCTCAAGCCAAGCACTGCCACACAAATGTAATCCTGTATTTTACATTGTGCTAAAAGAAGATTCATAAGATCCAGGCCAGTCATTTGTGTGGTCTAAACTTTTAACTTTAATTTAATTTATACTTGTCGTTCTCATTTCACAGACGGGACCATGGTGGGGTCTGACACTTATGAGGCCAGAGAGTTAGATTACAGCACAAACTCCAGCACTAGTTCCAGCAGTGACTCCAGCAGTGACTCAGGCTTGAGCTCAACCTCCTCTGAAGAAGAGAAAGAAGTATAAAAAGAAAAACAGGAGGAGGAGCACTAAAACAGCCAAGAAGGCCAAAAGGTTCAAGGACAGGGGAGAGCGAGGTATAGTTAACCAAGGACTTGTGCTGTATTTACCCAGGTTGTGTGTGTGTGTGTGTGTGTGTGTGTGTGTGTGTGTGCTTTTCCTGAAGTGGAGTTTTGAGGTCTTTTGATAAGGGCTTGGGAATATACAGCACCCTCAATAATTATTGGCGCCCCTGGTTAAGATGTGATCTTTAGCTTCTAATAAATTCAGTTTTTTTCTAAATACAGGACCACAATGAAAAAAAAGAGGAAAAGCCGACCTTTCATTCAAGTTCATTTATTCAGTGTGAAAAAAAAAATCCCACATTAAGAAATAATTCTTTTAGATCAAATCATGTGTACCACAATTATTAGCATTCCTGATGTTAATATACTCAGCAACAAAAGTTTCTGTGACACCATTTATGTGTATGTTATAAATGACACGCAAAGATCTCAATGCAATCAATATGTTTATTTAACAGGAGAAACACTGACTTTTCAGTGCCAACGTCACTCAAAACGAAAAATGTCATTTTCATGCGTCATGAAGCACTTGTCTGACGTCTAACCAATTGTGACCTTCACACTTCAATACCGGGTGTGACTTCCTCGTGCCATGATGCAAGCAACGCATCTCCGGCGCATGGACCGAATCAGATGTGCCAGAAATTGCTGTGGGATGTCATTCCAAATCTGACGTAGACGTTGTCGCAATTCCTGGAGTGTAGCTGGCGGGTTATCCAACCGCCGCAAATGTCGATCCATCTCGTCCCAAAGATGCTAGATTGTGGACATGTCTGGGGATCTGGCTGGCCATGGCAGGACATTGACATGTTGTTGCATCAGATACTGCTGTACAATCCTTGCAACGTGTGGTCTGGCGTTATCATGTTGCAGCGTTATTCCGGGACCATGTTGCATCAAAAACGGTACCACCAATGGCCGTAGCACTTCATCGCGATATCTTTGACCTGTCGGATTTCCATCAATAACAAGCAAATCTGTTCTGTTTCTAGCCGTGATCCCTCCCCAAATCATGACACTACCACCTCCAAAACGATCAAATTCCTGAACACAGTTGTTGGCATAACGTTCTCCACGTCGACGGTATACACGTAAACGACCATCACATCGGTTAAGCATGAATCTTGATTCATCAGTGAAGAGTACAAGATCCCACTGATGTTGGATCCACCGTCGATGTTGTTGTGCCCACTGTAGACGCAGTCGTCGGTGTTGTACTGTGAGTATTAGACGTCTTGCTGGCCGACGTGGGACAATGCCAAAATGTCGGAGACGGCGACGGATTGTCTGTGCAGACAGTCGCCTCAAACCAGGTATCGTTCTTGCAGTTATGGTTGCAGGTTGGAATCGATTTCGGAGATGGGTTGTTCGAATCCAGTTGTCCTGTCTGGGAGTGGTTACTCGTGGACGGCCGCTGCGAGGACGGTCTCTGACATGTCTTGTCTGCTGATGACGCTGCCATAAGTTCCAAATGGTGTTTCGGTGGACATTCAGGCGATGAGCAACTTCCCTCTGCGAGGTTCCGAATTCAATCATCCCAATGGCCCTCCACCGATCATTTTCAGACAGTCTTGGCATTTAGAGGGTAGAGTTCCTGATCCGAAATGGCTGTGTTTTCGATAAGTGATGCTTCCGTCGTTCATCAGGCACAATGTGAACATTCCAAAAATTCTCCTCTTTTATTGCCATCCACAAGCATGATTTACGCACATTTTCACGTGCAAAGTCATTTTCTCGCATTTTCATGATTTCCATTTCAATGTTGTGTTTACGTGTACTGTTTCAGTCTGATATCACCATGTATGACAATTTCATAATTGCGTTATGAAAAATAATTAACAATATTGGTGTCACAGAAACTTTTGTTGCTGAGTATACTTTGTACAACCCCTGTTATGATTTCTGGGGAAAACACTAGGAAACTCTGAACAAGGAAACAAGGGAGAGAGACGCCATATGCAGGGAAGACCAAAAATTACTTATTAATAAAACTAAAAATCTCGGGAGGGAAAAACGAGGCACAGAGGCCAACATAACCATCGTGCGACAGCACTGAACGGGGAGAGAAACTCAGGACTCAAAACTCAGGAACAGACTGGGGCAGACTCGGGAACAGACTGGGACAGACTCGGGACATCCAGGAGGCACTCGGGACATCAGGAGGCTCGGGTAGACAACAGGCGGGAGGGGTCAGACACAGGACATGGTGACGGGCACAGCTGACAGATGGCTGACTCGGGAGGCTCAGCTGGCAGGGAGCAGGCTCGGGAACATAGCAGGCAGGGGGGCAGACTCGGACAGGGCTGGCTCGGGAACACAGCTGGCTGGGGGGCTGACTCGGCCAGGGCTGGCTCGGGAACACAGCAGGCAGGGGGCAAACTTGGGTGGGGCTGAAGGCAAATAACATGAACACAGAGAAAGCTGGGGACCAGAGGAACCGTGAACAGGGGCGAGGAGCGGTGCGATTAGGGGAGTGAGTGGAGTGAAGTCAGATCTGAAACTGACTGCTGGCAGGAAACATTTATAGGGCGGGGGCACGGACAAACTCAGGTGCAGAAAATAATATAAATAATAAGGGGTGGAACAGGAGGGAAACCTAATTACATGAAACAGAAAACATTAACACACAGAAGAGGATCACAAGACACTCCCAAATATGGGATAAATAAACTGAATAAAAGACTCCTAAGTGCATAGAATGAGAAGCAGGACAGGAAAGATAAATGCAGAGGGTCTGCAGAAAGCACAGCAAAGCAAGTTAAACAAGAGCAAGAGGCGGAGACTAGAACAGGGCGACTGCTGAGAGATCGTTAGTCAATTAGTAAGTGCAGCTATACAATCCCGGGTGCTCGTTAGTACGTTAGTCTTATATACACAGTGTTAGTTTGGTTAGTAAATTCTAGAATACAACAAACTGTTAGTACGGGTAAGTAATGTAGAAAAGCAAGGGGAAATTAGCAAATGAGAACGGAAGGAAGACTGAAACCCAGAATCCATTAAATCACCCGAAATAGTGTCACAATCAATTAAGACAAAAACTGCAATGAACTGATGACGCGACCGGGGAGAAAGCAAAGACAGTACATGGGTAAGACATCGACTGGAATAACACGGGAGAGATGTGAAATGTGAAACACTAAGACATCAGACTCAAAACGGACATCACAAAAATAATAAAAACATAAAATTGATTAACCAGACACACGGAGACCCGCAGAACACAACAACCCCCTTTTGCCAACAAAACAGCACCTAATCTTCTCCCTTAATGTCTGATTAAGTGTGCTTGAGACAACCCCTGATTTGCAAATATGCTCTTATGCGGGATTCTATTTGGGGGGTTGAATAATTTTTAAACTGCAGCAGTCATTAAAAATGGCATTTTGTGTTTAATTTGGTGAAATCACTTGAAATACTAGTCGTGTTGAGCTATTTAAAATGTTCTTGTTTAACCTGTTTATCATAAACAGCAAAATTTACGAATTTTCAGCTATTGAACCCAATTTGCAATGAGGGTTGAATAATTTTGATTGCAACTGTGTATATACACACATTGTATATATGAGGCGGATGCTCAAATGAAATGAGAAATTACTAGATGATTGAAAATTCCCTTTTAGCTGATGAGTAGTCGTCAATGCTTTTAAATAATTTTCTTTCAAAAAGAACTTTCCCAATGATTAGGATATTCCACTGGCAGATAGACACGCAGCTTTCTTCTTAATCCATTGCTGTGATGAATGAATAGTAAATTCAATACAAAAAAATTTAAGTTACTTTGCAAAAAGAACATAGGACTATTTTAATTTCTAAATTTGCTGATAATAAATCCTGCCACAGTTCAGACTACATAACCTGTCTTTTGCAGCTTTTTAAAATTATAACAAAGAAAACAAAGATCTGCAGCAAGTATCCACGCCTGAATATTTTTACCACCAGATCAGATGGTGCTTCTGGACTAAGACGTATCTTTTGTGATGCAATCTGAATTGCAATTAAATCCATCCATTGCTTGGATCTGATTCACAGAATTTGGATTACATATAGGGCTCTAATTTCTTGGTGCAGTGCAGGGTGGCGCAGCGAGGCGTAGCCCACAAGTGTAATTTGTCCGTTGCAGCCTGCGCAGTGGTAATTTCATGCGGTGCAACACCATGCGCAACCACTTTGGCAATTTGGTAGACGGTCGTGTGCCGAAATGGGTGTGGCTGCTGCTTTGTAGGGGGAGGTGTCACATATTCATCAAGACGCTGTGACAATTTCGTAGAAAAAGTCTGAAGTTGCGCAGAAAACTCGCTAGCTCCAACCTGGTTTACTTTCTGTGCAGTGGTAATTTGGCTGACCGGCGCAAAGTGCGTACACGTCATGGAAACCTCACAGGCAGGTTTTCAGAATGTCAGGCAGATTTCAATGCAATAAATAATTACAGCAAGCACTATTTAATGTGACTATCTGAATCAGGACTTAAATTATAGTATCTGTATTGATTGTCCTGATGTGACCTGGGGCGATCTGTTCAAGCCTGACGGGCTGCACCTGAACTGGAGGGGTACCTTTGCACTGGGCCAGCGTATGTTGAGGGTAACACAGGATTATTTAAACTAGGGACTTGGGGGGCAGGGAAGTTAGTGAGTGTTACACATAGGGAAATGCAGACTGCCCCGATGGAAGCTGACGGCGTAACATGCACTTACGATGTTTTACTTTTAAAGCAACAAAGCGTAGTGGGGGGCTCGAGGCGGCGGCCACATGGGAAATCAAGGGGGAAGAGCATTAGTAATAACCTGAAATGTTTTTATTTAAATGCAAGAAGGATAAAAAATAAATTTCCAGAACTTGAGGCTGTAGTGATCAGTGAGGGCTATGACATAGTTGGGATTACAGAGACATGGCTATGTGAAGAGGATGGAGATGAATATAATATAAAAGGTTATAAGCTCTTTAGGAAGGATAGATGTAATAGGCGAGGAGGGGGCGTAGCACACACATGTGAACGAAAACATTAACTTACAGGAAATCCCCGAAATTGAACATTCCTTGTCCTATGAAGATATCTGGGTCAGGCTCTTTGGCAAACACGTGACAGATTTAAACATAGGAGTATGCTATCGACCACCAGCTTTGGACAGAACAATGAATGAAATGCTTTTTAGGAGGATTATGCAAGCTTGTAGTGGTGGTGAGACTATTATCATGGGAGACTTAAATTTTCCTGGTATCAATTGGGAAATGGTGAAAGGACAGGGTAGGGGGGAGGAAGAATTTCTTGATGTTATAAATGATAATTTCTTGGTGCAGTATGTTAATAAACCTACCAGAGAGAAGGCAATTTTAGACTTAGTGCTCTGTAATGACCCCGATAGAATTAGCAATGTTGAGGTATTGGATTGGAAACAGGGCAAGATAATACCAATATATAAGAAAGGGGACCGTACCGAGCCAGGAAACTACAGGCCAGTGAGTTTAACTTGCATTTTGTGCAAAATATTGGAATCTATCATAAAAGATGAGCTGGACTTATTTCTTGAATGTAACAGTATCTTGAGGGATAGCCAATATGGTTTTGGGAAGGGAAGGTCATGCCTAACAAACCTTCTGGAATTTTTTGAAGAGGCCACCAGGACTTACGACCAGAGCAGGGCTTATGACATCATATACTTGGACTTTCAGAAACCATTCGATACACTACCGCATGAGAGACTGATTTTTAAAATGAGCTCCATTGGAGTTACAGGAGGTATTCTGAAGTGGATTCAAAACTGGTTACAGGACAGAACACAAAGAGTAGTGGTCAGTGATATCTCATCTGAGCTGGGTATGGTGGGGAGTGGCGTCCCCCAGGGATCGGTGTTGGGACCCCTGCTGTTCCTCATTTACATTAATGACCTTGATAGGAATATTGAGAGCAGATTGGTTAAATTTGCAGATGATACTAAATTGGGGGGTTTGGCAAATAGTCTAGGGTCCACTAAAGTGATTCAGGACAATTTGGATAGAATCCAGAACTGGGCAGAAAGGTGGCAAATGAAATTTAATCTAGCAAAATGTAAAGTTGTACATGTAGGTAATTAAAACATTAGACGAGATTTCTTCATGGAAGGTTTAAAACTGGAATGTGCTGCACAAGAGAAAGATCTGGGAGTGATTGTTAACCAAACCCTCACAGGTTCTAACCATTGTGCCATAGCAGTTCAAAAAGCTAATCGGATGCTAGGATACATTGCCAAAAGTATTGAGTACAAATCTAAGGAGGTGATGCTTCTTTTGTACAACATGTTCGTTAGACCACACCTGGAGTATTGTGTACAGTTCTGGGGACCATACTTTAAGAGAAATATAGAGGCTCTAGAGAAAGTTCAGAGAAAAGCCACCAAGCTTATTCCAGGTATAAAAGATGAAAGCTACGAGAAGAGGCTGAAGATCCCTAATCTCTTTAGTCTTGGGAAAAGGAGACTCAGGGGTGATTTGATTGAGGTCTTTAAATATGTTAAAGGGATTAACAAAGTGAATCATGTAGGATTCCGTCGACCAAGTGTTGTGAGAAGAACTCGAGGTCACAAACGGAAGTTGACCAAATGTAAATTTAGCACTGATATTCGGAAATATTTCTTCACCCTAAGAGTAATTTTAATGTGGAATAGCTTACCTGACCATATTGTTGAGGCTGAGACCTTGGGGGCTTACTCAAAGCAGCTGAATCTGTGATGCAAACCGACAACTTCACATCTTTCCCAGTGAACGACATATATAATGCTTGCCTTCTGTGCTCAGTAAAGCCGCCTGCACACTGGACGCGAAACAAATTTTTTTGCAGTAATTTTAAGTCACTGCAAGATGCGAATACACGCGTCTGTTTATTCTTCTGTTTTCTTCCGTTGAAGAAAGACAACAGTCTTTATTTGGTCTCTCTTTTGAAAATTGGTTAGATGGATCGAACAGATTCATGCTTTATTTCCACACCAGAGATAAAATAGTGCTGCAGTGACCAAATCAATTCCATGACCAATGACACTGTGAATTAAATATCGCCTGCATGATCAAGACTGTCTGACGCGAAATGCTCCATGTCCGGTGTAGAACCTGAATATTTGATTTAGCTCACAACATATGTCAAAAATAATATTTTTGGAACACATGCTCATTATGCATGTAAAATCTGAATGTTTGGTTGATCTGGTGCAGCCCAGAGCCAGCAGTAAAGTTTTATAATCCTACAGCCTGCCGGTGAGAGTGGCATCCTTTGTTCTACCCCGCAGGGGGTTGGAGCCATTTGTTCTTGCAGGCCCAACTTCTCCTGAAACTCACCCCACTGGTCCTATTGAAATTTAAGCCCAGTTACATTAATCTGCTTAAAACAATCTAAATCTTTGTCAAATTCATAACATGTTTATGTTCAATATACTATAAAGAAACCATTTATATATTTATAACACAATTGGACTATAATACTCCGTTTTAAGGCTTTTCCATGACAACTGCATCATTTTAGCACATATTCCTATCTTGTTTGGTATTTTTATTCTCGGGGAAATCTAAGGAATTGAATGGAACATGTTTCATTTCCCTTGAAATTATGGTTAATCCTGTTTGTGAAGATATTATATTGGTCAAATTTCGCTTACCTCTCTATGCAAATTCGGCCACACCTTCCCCTACCTTGTTCAAAGGCGAGGTTTGAAAAGCGTTAAAAGTGAGAGATTCGAATTGGGCGAGGCTTCGTCATTTTAGCTTTTCCTGACCTAACGTGCGGAGGGTAAGTTGGGGGGAAGTCACATGCCACCTCGTTCCGACCACGTGGGACGACTTTAGTACCGCGTGGCATTCGTCTATCCAGGTATGAATATATCCTAAATCTTTCTAAATTATATGTAACTGGTAATTGGCTTAACGTTGTTTTTTTTGATCCAAGTCTCGGTGGATACCTAGGGGTAATATCCCCACTGAGGAACGACTGGCCAGCGGCCCGGTGTGATAATTGGTTGGTTAAGTTGGTTTAGGCGACCATGACCTACCAACTGTAAGGAGATTCTGAGATTTTAACCTATAGAAAACCCATGGACTCGGTAAAGTCGGTTATTCGTTGAAATACTCTAAAGGAACCCTTGGGCTTACATATAATCTGGGTTCATTGTATATATGCCAGCAGAGGCTATTGCAGTGATGGTTGACTTCCAACCTATAATCTAATCAACGAAACTAGGATTCCGACATGGTGTTAACACTCGGGAACATTAATGTAGCGGCGGTGGTTGTCTGTTAGGAATTCAAGGTATAATCACTTCATGTTTTTCCCTAGAGTCTGAGTAACTGGTTATCAGTCCCTCGGGATTCACGCATGCTGTTCCAAAATGATCAATTCTAATTCTAATTTGGAGTCAGATATTTAACGAGGATACAACTAAATTTGGTATTTTAACTGTTTTATGGAGTCAGATTAATCGTAACCGTTGCGTTTCTATGCCCCTTCCTTGGGCGGAGAAAAATATCCATTATACTGTGATTCACACCAGCCAGGAAAATGCTCAAATTAAAGTTAGTCAATAAGAACACGTGAGTCCTTCATCTCGCTGCAATGTCCGTCCTGGGTATTGTTTTGTGGGGTCTTACACCGGCAGCCAGCAAAAAGTGAAAGTATTGACATGAGAACAGATTTATGATGAAGTAAAGAATAAAAATATACCACCAACAAAGAGAACATCCAAAAAAGATGGCCGGCAAATTAATAAATCCCAGTGTTCATTGGATGTTCTGTTTGTTGTTAAAATGTTTCTTTTTTATTCTTCATTTCGTTATCAATCTGTTCTAATCGTCCTCTTTACCTGGACATGACCAGGCTTAGAGTCTTCCTGACAAGTGCCCGTCTGGCCAACAGGAGGAATGAACAAAGGGAGCAATGTGAGCAATGAACAAAGCTATTTATTTTATTTCCCATTTCCGACAATCCCTTCCCAATTTGAAACCCTGTAGCGCTATAGCCAATTGAGCGCTACGCTGAAAAAGCTGCTGACCGCTGCCGGTTAGTACAACCGGGGCTCGAACCTGCAACGTGATAGATACTTCTGCACTGCAACGCAGTGCCTTAACTTCATAAGTTAGAATGATCTGACGTAGTTTCGTTTTGAAATTCAATTCAAGTTCGCTAATGGTAATAATTTGAGAATGCCTCATATTCGTAATGTTTAATATAGACGTAAGCGGTGCAGAAAACAAGCTTGAAGCAGCAAAGTAAGATGCAACATTAATGCATCATGCAGATATAGGACAGAGGCGTCTTTATTTCCACACTTTAAAGGTGAGGAGAGGAGCTCATTTTATTGGTGTAGAGATGACTCGGCTGTGTTAAACCCACTTAAGCCTTTTCTCCTCCCTCTTTGCCACTTGCGCCGGCAGGAGGGACAGAGGCGGGACAGAGGAGTACTTGCGCCAGGCTACGCCGGGCACAAAATTGCAACATATGCCTGGACTCACCCCGTTGGCGCGGCGCTCCCCATATTCGCAGAGTCTGTGCCTGGTCTACAAATTTAGAGCCCTTAGTTTTTAGGTGCCCAGACTTCATAAATTCAGTTAAGTTCCAATCTGGATCTACCATAAAACATATTTATGATGCCAGTCGGAACATATCCAGACAGACTCCAAAAGCAATCAAAAGCCAAGAATCAAGACAGGATATTAAAGTATTTCTCACAACTACACAAATTAAACTCCTGACTGATCAGAAACACCCCTGAAGCCATTTTTCTCAAGGGTTATGATACCCTGATACCCTGAACACACCCAAAAGTTATTTATGATACTTTTCAGCTATTGCAATATCACCTTTATCAGTAGCAGTGAGGGCAGATTATATCGACTGCCAATTACATTTAATTATTGTTAAAACAGAAAAAAGTATTAAAATATTATGTATTTCCATGTGTAAATTTCTATGTAGAATTAACCCAAAATACACCAATCTCAGACCCGTGTTGCATTGCTGTTGAGCTGCCAACTTACACAAACTTCCATATGTAATGTGAATATAGGCCATTAGATGGCAGTATTTACCTTTTTTTGTTAAGCTCAGACTGGAGTCATGTTTAGACATGTCCTGGACATGTCTGGGGCAAGTCTCAGAAAATTAAAAAAAAGAGGTCTAAATGTGGGTGGGGTCTGCAAAAGAGTATATAAGGAAAAGAATTGAGACCGTAAAGTAGTAGGAGAAATTGCAAGAAGATGACCAGACCTGCCATTCTGTTCAAGACCTGTGACATTTCTTTTGTGGATTTCTTTGCCTGTGATTGAGCATTTTCTTCATCCAGGACATCACCAAGCCACCCCACCAAAAAGGGACTGTAATTATTTCTGTTTTTTCTTATTTATCAATCTTGGTCTTTAGTTGTAGGTTGTTATTAGTCTTTGTCTTTGTTAAAAATTAAATGTGTTTTAGTTGTTAAAACTGTGTTTGTCATCCCTTGCTGTTGCTGTTGTGTTATAAATGTAATAACAAATTGGGGCCATAACAAATTGGGGGCTCAAGGTCCGGGATAGACCATTTTGTGAGTCATTTATTAAAAATCTAACATTTCAAATTGTAAAAAAATTTTATTTTAATTGAATACATATATATTGACAACAGCAATGGATGATTTCTTGGCATCACCAACCGTAGGGGTTTTGAAGTCTTTTAAAAAGACAGAACTGCTAGAAATTTGCAGACATTTAGAGCTGACAGAGGTGAAACCAGCCATGCGAAAAGCAAGACTGGCTAGAGAGATAGTTGAATATTACATTGATGAAAATGTGTTTGCACCAGGAGATCTGGAACAGTTTCCAGTGGAAAATCCAAATTTAGAAATAAAACTTAAATTAAAAATGCTAGAGATTGAAAGGGAGGAAAAAGAAAAACAAAGGCAGTTTGAGTTGGAAAAATTAGCAAGAGAAGAGAAAAAAGAAAGGGAGGAAAAAGAGAAACAAAGAGAATTTGAGAGGGAAGAAAAAGAAAAACAAAGGCAGTTTGAGTTAGAAAAATTAGCAAGAGAAGAAAAACAAAGAGAATTTGAGAGAGAGAAAGAGGAAAGAGCAGAAAGAGAGAGACAGAGACAGAGAGATTTTGAATTAGAGAAGTTGGATAGAGAGGAAAGACTCCAAATGGAGACACTAAAAATTAAAATTGAAACTAAAAATAAATTTTGTGCCAGTCAGGAGGTAAAACTGGTGCCTCCATTTTCTGAAAAGGATGTTGACAACTATTTCCAGTGTTTTGAAAAGGTGGCAAAGAGTTGCCAGTGGCCAAAGGAACACTGGCCTTTGCTGTTGCAAACTGTCCTCAAGGGTAAAGCTCAACAAGCCTATTCGGCTTTGTCTGCAGATGATTCCTCTGATTATGAGGTTGTCAAAAAGGTTATTTTGAGAGCTTATGAGTTGGTTCCAGAGGCTTACCGACAGAAATTCAGAGGTCTGAAGAAATCTGAAAATCAGACTTATGTTGAATTTGCTAATGAGAAGCAAGTTTGCTTTGAGCGCTGGTGTACTTCTATGGAGGTCAAGGATGATTTCAACTCACTAAAAGAGATGGTGTTAGTTGAAGAATTCAAGAACTGTGTTAAGGATGATGTTAAGACCTACCTTAATGAGAAGCAAGCACTGAACTTGCAATCAGCTGCCAAATTTGCAGATGAATATGTTCTCACTCATAAGTCCAAATTTCAGTCTAGCAGTAACAATAAATGGTCCCAATTTCAGAAAAAGGGTTACGGTGATACCCAAGATTTCTCACCCAAAGACAAAGACAAATCTGGTGATGGTGCTCAGAAATCCAGTAACAGGTCTGATCAAAGTGTGAAAGCTGACAGTGACAAAAGTGGTCTAGTTTGCAGTTATTGCAAGAAATCTGGTCATGTTACAACTAACTGTTGGTTCCTTAAAGCTAAGAAAGAAAAAGAAAAGGATACCAAACCAAATGCCTTTGTGAAAACAAGGTTAGAAACCCCTGTAGTAGATAACCAATCTGCTAAATTGCCTGCTTCTTGTGGGGCTAAAAAGCCTAATACAGCTGACTTTGTGAGGGAGGAATTTCTTCCATTTGTGTCAGAGGGATTTGTGGCTCTGAATGAGCATACTACTCCTGTCCCTATATATATCCTAAGGGATACCGGAGCTTCTCAGTCACTTTTGTTGATGGACTCCTTGGAGTTACGTGATCAGACCGCTTCAGGGGATTTCATACTTGTACAAGGTATTGAAGGGAGGACTGTATCTGTACCCCTGCGCTCTATATTCTTGAAGTCAGATTTAGTTACAGGACAGGTAAAGGTGGGACTTATGTCAAGTCTACCTATAAAGGGTGTTTCTCTGTTGCTAGGCAATGACCTGGCTGGGGGCAAAGTAGTTCCCCCTGTACATCTTACTTCACAGCCGAGCACTGAAAATGGGGATGAGGACCCATCTCTGTATCCTTCTTGCGCAGTGACTCGTGCTATGGCCAAGAAGGCTAAAGAAGATGATGTTGTGGTGCCGTCCAGCACATTGAATAGTCAGGACTCAGGTGGTTCGCCTCATGACTCTGATTGGCCTACTATGGTTTCTCCGTTTGAGGACTTATCAGATACTTTTATCAGTTCTCTATTCAGCCAGCCGGAAGGGTCTGGTGATTCTGATGTGTCTGGAGACTTGTCTCTGTCCAGAAAGCGGTTGATTGAGGAGCAAACTAATGATCCTGAAATTTGTGTACTAAAGAGGAGAGCCCTTCCTGATAAAGAAATAGACACAGTTCAAGTTGGGTATTATCTCAAGGATGGTGTGTTGATGCGGAAGTGGCGCCCTCCTGATATCCCTGCCAATGCAGATTGGGCAGTGGTCAGGCAAATTGTTGTTCCGAAGGTCTATAGGAATGAGATCTTAACAATGGCTCATAGTTTACCTTTAGGAGGTCATCTTGGTGTTAACAAGACTGTTGATAAGATCATGAAACACTTCTTTTGGCCTGGGCTTCGGAAAGACGTTTCCAACTTTTGCAAAACCTGTCACACTTGTCAGGTAGTTGGAAAACACCAGTTAGACCCACCTGTAGCTCCATTGCAGCCTATCCCAGCATTTGGGGAGCCATTCTCTAGGGTCATTGTTGATTGCGTTGGTCCATTACCCAAGACTAGATCTGGAAATCAGTACTTGTTGACAATCATGTGTGCATCTACCAGATTCCCCGAAGCCATACCTCTACGTAACATCAAGGCAACTGCAATCTCGAAGGCTTTGATAAAGTTCTTCACGTTGTTTGGTCTTCCCAGGGAAATTCAGTCAGACCAAGGTAGCAATTTCACTTCAGGATTGTTTCAGCAGGTTGTGTATGAACTAGGTGCAAAACAGATTCTTTCTAGTGCCTATCATCCAGAAAGTCAGGGTGCCTTAGAGCGGTTTCATTCCACTCTCAAGACAATGATGAGGACTTATTGTTATGACCATGAGAAAGACTGGGATGAAGGGGTTCATTTGCTGTTGTTTGCAGCTAGAGAAGCAGTGCAGGAGTCTACTGGATTCAGTCCATTTGAGCTAGTGTTTGGTCATGAAGTGAGAGGACCTTTGCTATTATTGAGTGAACAATGGCAAGAGGAAGAGCCGCAAATCAGTCTGTTAGACTATGTTAGCAAGTTCAAGGAAAGATTGCGTGCAGCTTGTGACCTTGCCAAAGAGAACTTGAAATCAAGTCAGGGAAAAATGAAAACTTGGTATGATCATAAGGCTAGAAGCCGTGAGTTTAAACCAGGAGAAAAGGTCCTTGTGTTGTTTCCCTTGCAGTCCAATCCATTGCAGGCTAGATTTCATGGTCCTTATGAAATTCTGACAAAACTCAATGATCTCAATTACATTGTAAAGACTCCAGATAGGAGAAAACCAAAACAATTGTGTCATATTAACATGCTAAAGCCTTATCATGACAGAAATGCTAGGGTTGCAGCTGTCACTTCAGATTCTCCAATGGTCGAAACGTGTGAAGATGAGGGGGAGTTTCAAGATGATGAACCAAGAATTAAAGCTGAAGTTCTTTCATGTAAATTGTCAAACACTGAAGTGTTGCAAAATCTTGATGTAAAACTCCAGCACTTAGAACCCTCACAGAGAGATCAGTTTGAAAGGTTGATCAAGAAATATGAGGATTTGTTTCCTGATGTTCCAAAGAGAGTTACTATAGCCTCTCATGATGTAGATGTTGGTGATGCCAAACCAATAAAACAGCATCCATACCGGATGAATCCTGAAAAGAGAAAGATTGCTGAGAAAGAGGTTGAGTACATGTTAAAACATGATATTATCAGACCCTCCAACTCCGATTGGAGTTCACCCTGTGTGCTAGTTCCAAAACCTGATGGAAGTACTAGATTCTGTACAGATTATCGCAAAGTCAATGCTGTAACTAGAACTGATGTGTTTCTAATACCTAGGATTGATGATTGTATTGATAGTGTAGGGCAAGCAAAGTTTCTGACCAAGATTGATTTATTGAAGGGTTATTGGTGTGTGCCTTTAACTGAGAGGGCCAAGAGCATCTCTGCTTTTGCCACACCATCTGGATTGTACCAGTATGAAGTCCTACCCTTTGGCATGAAAAATGCCCCAGCCACGTTCCAAAGGATGATACAGTCTACAATCGCCGGATTGCCACACACGGGTGCATACATCGATGAACTGATCACATGGAGTGACTCCTGGGAAGAACATCTAAAAGATGTAGAGACGTTGTTCCAGCGCCTGACCCAGGCTAACCTGACTGTTAACCTGAGCAAGAGTGACTTTGGTTGTGCTACTGTCACCTATCTTGGCTACGTCATAGGCCAGGGTAAGGTGGCACCCATAAATGCTAAAGTCCAAGCCATCATGGACTTTCCAGTTCCTGACAACAAAAAAGCTTTGCGCCGCTTCCTTGGAATGATCGGGTACTACCGCAAGTTCTGCAAGAACTTTGCTGAGATTGCTCTCAGTCTAACTAACCAACTGAAGAAAGGCGTAAAGTTCACCTGGGATGATGCATGCCAGAGAGCCTTCGATCACCTGAAGTCTCTGCTGTGTCACTTCCCTGTGCTCAAATCTCCTGACTTCAACAAACCGTTCTCCAATGCGGTCGATGCTAGCGACCAAGCTTGTGGATCTGTGCTCCTTCAGAGAAGTGACTCTGATGACATTGAGCATCCCGTGGCATACTTCTCCAGGAAGTTCAATCGCCACCAAAGGAACTATTCCACAATAGAGAAGGAACTGTTGGCTCTGGTCCTTTCTTTACAACACTTTGAGGTTTATGTTTGTACAGGACAAAAGCCAATGATTGTGTACACTGACCACAATCCGTTAATGTTTTTGAGTAAGATGAAAAACAAGAATCGGAGATTGTTGAATTGGAGTTTGATTTTACAGGAGTTTGACTTGGAAATTAAGCATGTGAAGGGTACAGACAATGTAATTGCTGATTGCTTATCCCGTGTTTGAATGTGTATGATATGTATATATAGACAAGTGTTCACTTTACCATTTTGTATTGAAAAGAAAAATTTTGCCTTTATGAGTCAAAATTTTTCCCTTTTGGAATGGAGGTGTAATGTGAATATAGGCCACTAGATGGCAGTATTTACCTTTTTTTGTTAAGCTCAGACTGGAGTCATGTTTAGACATGTCCTGGACATGTCTGGGGCAAGTCTCAGAAAATTAAAAAAAAGAGGTCTAAATGTGGGTGGGGTCTGCAAAAGAGTATATAAGGAAAAGAATTGAGACCGTAAAGTAGTAGGAGAAATTGCAAGAAGATGACCAGACCTGCCATTCTGTTCAAGACCTGTGACATTTCTTTTGTGGATTTCTTTGCCTGTGATTGAGCATTTTCTTCATCCAGGACATCACCAAGCCACCCCACCAAAAAGGGACTGTAATTATTTCTGTTTTTTCTTATTTATCAATCTTGGTCTTTAGTTGTAGGTTGTTATTAGTCTTTGTCTTTGTTAAAAATTAAATGTGTTTTAGTTGTTAAAACTGTGTTTGTCATCCCTTGCTGTTGCTGTTGTGTTATAAATGTAATAACAAATTGGGGCCATAACACATAAATATGAAAGTTCTCTGTTTGAGCAAAATCTGAAACTGTGATTGGCTTAAAGCATATTTTACAGTATGTTGAAGAATTGCCATTTTTAGCATTTCTAAATTACCGGTTTAGAAACAATGCAGTGCATCCTCTCCTTATATTTTCAAAATCACTGGTATTACACTGCAGTAAAATAGTATTTAATCCTCTTCCGGATTTTATCAATTGTTGCATTTTTTGCATATTAAAATGTTTCAGATCATCACATTTTTATACAAGACAAAGACATGAGTTAACACAAAATTCTGCTTTAAATTATCATTTCATTTATCAAAGTAAAAGAGTAAATCAAAAGATACTGTATGTCACGCTTTGTGAGAAAATAATTGTCCCCCTACACCTAATAATTGGTTGTTCCACCATTGGAGGCAACAACTAAAATAACATATTTGCGATTACTTGCAATGAGTCTTTTACATCGCTGTGGAAGAACTTTAGCCCACTCTTCTTTGCAGAATTGTTTTAATTCTGCCACATTGGTGGGTTTTCCTGCATGAACTGACTCTTTGAGATGTCATGAGATGTGATGTGGCATGACCTGAAACAAATTCAGGTCAGAGGATTGACTCCACTCCAAAACCATCATTTTGTTTCTGATGAGCCATTCAGAGGTGGACTTGCTTGTGTGGTTGGGATCATCATCCTGCTGAATAACCCAAATGTGCCTCAGCTTCAGGTCACAAACTGACTCGACATCCTTCTTCAGGATTTTGTGGTTGAGAGCAAAATACATCAATTATGGCAAGTCACCCAGGTCTTGAGGCAGCAAAGCAGCCCCAAACCATCATAGTACCACCACCATGTTTGCCTGCTTGTATAATGTGCTTTTGAATGCTGTGTTAGCTTTATGCCCAATGGAATGGGACCCATGTCTTCCAAAAACTTCCACTTTTGACTCATCGGTCCACAGAATACTGTCCCAAAGGTCTTGGGGGTCATCAAGATTTTTTTGGAAAATGTGAGATGAGCTTTCATGTTCTTTTTGGTCAGCAGTTGCTTTTACGCCTTGCAGCATTTCCATGGATGCCATTTTACCTAGTCTCGTTCTTATTATAGACATTATTTTTGGCTCGGTTCCCATTCGCGTTACCACTTTGTTTCTGGAGCATAGCTCCAACACTGTTTAGCATAATCCAAACTTAACACACTAACTATTTAGGTCCTGCAGTGGTGCTTTTCAGTATGTGTCTGTCTGTCTGTCGGTCTGTCCATCTGTCTGTCCATCCGGTGGGTTAGGCAGGAAAGGGGGCCGGGGGGAAGACATCTGTTTTTACGAGTAAAACACATTCCATTTTTCGGATTGACAACACAAACTAAAGAGACAAGTGAGCCCTGCAGTTCATTAAGATGTTGGGCTGGGTTCTTTTGTGACCACCTGGATGAGTCGTGGTGCTCTCTCTGGGGAGTTTGGTTGGCAGGCCACCCCTGGAAATGTTCACGGCTGTTCAAATTTTTTTGTTACCAATTGTAGATTATGGCTCTTGCTGTGGTTCACCGGAGTCTCAGAGCCTTATAAATGGCTTTGTAACCATTTCCACACAAAAATATGTCAACAGCTTTCTTTCTCATACTTTGATGACATTCTTTACATAGCAGCATTATTATACATAGCAGGTGTTGTTTTTTTTTGTTGCCTCCTTCACATTACCAAACTGGTTGTATTCAAGTCACTGGTCTATTTTTATCCAACGCGCTTGGTAATAATCATGCCTGGGCGTATCCTGAAAAATTTAACCCAGTTGACAATTAAATTTGTCCAACTGGTTGATTCAGTAACGAAGGGGATGGTTATTTTTTTCGCAGAGGGTCAGGTTGGATTTGCTTTTCTCCTTCATTAAATGAAATCACAAATTAAAAGCTCCATTTTGTGTTCACTCAGATTGTCTTTGATTGATATTAAAATTACTTTCATGACCTGAATTTTGTGCCTGCGACAGATATGCAAAAATAAATGAAATGGGGGACGGGACAAATCCTTTTCACAGAACTTAATATTGTTCCATATATTAGGGATTGGAAAAGCTGACCCATGACTCAATTAATCAGACATTGAATTATGAATGAGAGTTTAAATGAAAGATGGAAAATCCACTGGTTTACTCCAGTTACAGTTACCAGTTTTCAGTTACTCATAATAACATTGCAGTCTGAAAGGTTATTGTGACTAGCCTTGTGATATAGAAAAGGTGTCATTTTGTCATTTCACAATATTCTAATCGACGGGTCCGTATCAGGGACAGGTGAAGAGAACCTCTGTGCTCAAAGAGGAGAGTGTGCAAACTCATATAATCAAATAATGTACTTTCCAGACTGGTGTAGCATCCAGTCAGTTCTGGAACTTTTTATTTCTGACTCAAGCTAGCATTGAAAAGGCCAGTTATAGAAATATTCCAATGGGTCAATTAAATATTTCTAGTGATATAATTTCTGTAGTTTAGATTTCCAGAGCAGCTGTCACTTGGACAGATTAATTCAGACTGCAAATTTTCGGTCTCATTTGTTTCCAGTGAGTTACAATTCAATCCAGTGTATGAAGTCACGGCTAGAGAGATATCTAATAAGGGGAAAAAGGGCTGTGATCACAATATTTTGCCCGAGGACAGTAATTACGAAATTTTTCTCAATGACTGCAAATAACACCTCTTCCACTGTTTTGTCACACGTCAAGGGCATGAAACTCAAATGCTTGGCTGAAAACAAAAGCATGCGCCAACCTGCTGACACTCATGAAGCTGGAATTTTGATATGCCTTCATCAAGTAAATAGGCCAAAACACTTCCTGTTCAAGGTGGGGCTTGTCAAAGATGCTTAACTATGACAGACTATTAATGAGAGGATGCATGTCTTTGTCTTTATACCTTTATGCCAACTTAAGAAGATTTCTGGTCATTTCACGTCATCTGTAACATTATAAAGGTGGCAGGTCTAAGGCATATTTGACAGGTGCACTGCTTGAGCTTCAGAGAAACATCAGGAAAGGAAGCGTATTCTTCAGTTTCACTGTAATTTCAGTTTTTCGAATTGAGTGTGAGCTTCCACATAATATCAATACACTTACTAATTTGCGTCAAAAGCATCTCAGGACAAGGTGAGGGTGAATAATGTTTTTTTTCTTTTTGAATATTATTGCATTTTTTGCAAAGCAAGCTTTTTTGAGCAGTCATTACACTTTTTCTCCCGCTTAAATTTAATTAATTTGTGTGTTGATATGCTATGCGATTCCTTTAGTTTACAGTGATAACAATTAATCAGGATATTACCACTTGAAATGGAAAAAATATTTTCTGAGTCATTATGCTCTGATGGATGAGAAGTGGGTGAATACGAACATTTTTGTTATTTTATTTAATTATGCCAAAGACTAGCGCATTTGGGTGTGACACCCCTTTTTTTGATAGAATATTTGGGCATGATAACAGAAAACACTGAAATTCACAGTATGTCCCATAAAATATTGTGCATCACTTGAACGGGAATGTTGTTGTAATTTGGAATAAATATATCTTAATGCTCAACATAATGCAAAAAGGATTTACAGATTTGTTTGATATTATTGTATTTCTCAGCTGTATGGTCTAAACATTTCTTTTGGAATTGTGATGACACTGGAGTAGCAAAACTCTCAATTGACACCACTGGATTGACAGACAGAGAATTAATAATTTCAAATTCTCCCTTTAAAATGCAAAAGCCCATCAACCTAATACATTTAATAGATACAGACTCATCTGGATTTTGTCAGTATCCATCAAAAACGGGTGTGGAGTAGTGGCGGCTGGTTAACTGGCGATAAGGTTGAAAATAGTGATCGGTCATGACCTGTTTTCAATCATTCTTTTAAATTACCATTACAGAAACTCCAAAAACTCTCAACATTATCAGGTGTGGTCAGTTTTCATGAATAACGCATAACTGTCAACTCTCATGCATTCGGCGTGAGTTTTAGTGGCATATTTACATTCCGCTGCTGCAGTCAATAATTATTCAATCAACGCATATGTAAGAAATTCTTGCGCGTATTTGAAGTCCTTGTGCATACAAAGATAAATGTGAAAGAAAAGGGCTACGGCGTTCAATATCAATAAGAAGGTGCTCTTTGGACAAAATCGGGAAAAGACGTCAAAGCATACAAAAGCAAAATGTCCAAGGCAACTCTTCTTAAATAAAAAACCTTTTAATTAAACAGTTAGTTCATATTCGAACTCACAGAACCTGATAAAGAAAGCTCTTAAAAAGAGATCAGACAGGGTGGTGTTTTCTTTTTGCAATAGCACTAAGGCCCGTATGATTCAAAACATAATCAAGAAAAATTGGAATCTCACTGAATGTGATGAGACGCAAAGAGAGCTCTTTCCCGACCCTCCTTTATTTTCTGTTCGAAGGGCTCCTACCCTTGGTGATAGATTAGCACGTAGTTATCTACCTGTTAATGAACAAACGTCCTGGTTACCTAAAGTGCCCGCAGGCACTTATAGATGTGGACATTGCAAAAAACGGCTGCGTTTACATGGATGGTTTTCCTCAATCTGATTGAAATCGATCGGAATAAGTGAATCTGACTTGATCTGTATACATGAAGTTTAAGTCAAGAGATCCACGTTCAATCTGCGTTGACATGGCCCCAGCTGAATCCGATTGTATTATGTTTTTTTACCTGGGCATTACGTGACTCTGCGTACGTCACTTCACTTACGAGCCTCTTACGTACTAGGAGCGCTTGCGCGGACCGAACAATCCTCTTTATCAACACAATCCGCTCCACTCAGTCGTTTACATGGAGCGGATTATCAATCGGCGTAGACTACCTCTTACAATCCGATCCGAAATACAATCCGATCCGGGTGAATCAGATTGGCTAAGGTGTTTATATGGAACATTTTGAATCTGATTGACCTTTCAATCTGATTGTAAATAGGATTTTTGGACCCATGTAAACGGGGCCAACGTGATGTAGTTGTCCGCTCGAAAGGATTTACGCATCCTGTGAGTAAACGCACATACACTACAGGTCAATTTATTAATTGCAAGACGACGCATGTGGTATACATACTGTCCTGCTCTCTGTGTGATGCCTTTTATGTGGGTCGAACAAAACGCCGTTTACAGGATCGTTTGGCAGAACACAAATATGCAATCAAAATTGGCAATAGCCATTACGCGATGGCGAAGCATATTAAGGATATTCATGATAATTCTGCTGCATTTACAGCCATCGGCATAGACTGTGTGCCTTTGACCCATTGAAAAGGGGATAGGCAGAGGATTCTAAATAAAAAAGAAAGCAGGTGGATCTATAAGTTGCAGGCAATGACTTTCCCTAGTCTAAATGATTCATTGGATATGGTGGCGTTTCTGTAATTAAATGATTGATTAATTGGAATATTGGTTTAATGTAATACGTGTGTATTGACCTAAGGTTTTATAAATTTGCTTTCTCTCTCTGATGCATATTATGTATGTCATTAAAAAACTTGGGATGTGTCTGAACCATGTATGTAATTGTGTATGTAATTGTGGAATGTAGGTGATGACGCGAGTCGATTTCATTGATGTAACCCTTCAGCTGATGAGCCGTTTGACTATGATTTTTTGTTTTAATTACGCAGCTGACATTAATTGGAATTGTCTTACAATGCGCATGTGAGCTTTATACCCTGATGAAGGCCTTTTGCAGCCAAAACATGTTGGTTCTGCGAGTTCGAATATGAACTAGCTGTTTAATTAAAAGCTTTTTAATTAAAGAAGAGTTGCCTTCGACATTCTGCTTTTTTATCCTTGTGCATACAGTTACAGTATATTAGTTTTACGTGTGTTACGGTGGGAACCGATTATGACTCCGAACTTCTCACGCTTTTCTGTACTTAGGGGTTGGAAGCAATGCATGTGTTTCATGATCATTTAAATTGTTTTAATGAAATAAGATCATTTGAAATGTCTTTGTGCAATTCCATTGCTTCCAATGATCTTATTTCATTAAAACAATTTAAACGATCATGAAACACATGCATTGCTTCCAACCCCCGAGTAAAGAATAGCGTGAGAAGTCCAGAGTCAAGTAAATTTTATTAAGATTGAAAACAGGTCATGACCAATGATTATTTTTGAGGGATGGTTTGAGCCTCCCGTATTGCCAGTTCACCAACCGCCAATGGTGTCGAGATAACAGATTTGGTACCCTCAGTCCCTGCTTTTCTATTAGCATGCACTGTCACAATTTTTATAGAAAAAAATGTCAGCATATTGATTTCCGATTCCTCTATTTTTTTCAATTTACAAAGACTTACACTTTTCAAACCATTTCTGTCATGTCTTATCATTGTTAACTTTAAAAAAATTGAATGAAAGTAATAATTTAAAAACTACTTTTATTTTTGATATATACAGTAGAGCTTACATTTGGTACACATTAGCGACACATTATGCAGTTGTTGGTCTTCTTTAAGTCATGACCTTTTGCCGTAAGCCACTTCTTGAGCTCTGGATTTGTTTCAGAACTTTTTGATGAGACCGGGGAGTAGACAAGCAAACTTTCCATAGAGAGTTGATTCACTACAACCATTCAGAATTTTTGAAGCCTTTCATGAAGAGATATTTCATTAAAGCATTATCCTGCACAATATTTGGCTTCAAATTCAGGATTATCAAAAATTGAACTGCTTTTTTTTTTTCTTTCATTTTTTTTTATAAATTTGGCATCTCCAATCCCACCCGAATTTGGAATGCCCAATTGGGGAACTATGTACAAAGCTTGCTCGTATGCGACCCCTTGCTGCCAACTCAGGATAGTGAAGACAGTTCACGGCTCTCCTCCGAAGCATGTGCCTGTCCGCCACTGATTCTTATACACTCGCTGGTTGAATCTTCGCAAGTTCAGAGCGAGGGCGGAGGATACCCGGACATGAACCAAGCCGGAGTCTTCCTGACGAGCGCCCATCTGGCCAACAGGAGGCGCTGGAGCAACGAACAAAGCTGTTATCAAATACCCAAATCCGGCAGTCCCTTCCCAATTTGTAACCCTGTAGCGCGATAGCCAATTGTGCGCTACTCTGAAAAAGCTGCTGACCCCTGCCGGTGGGTACGCGGAGGCTCGAACCCGCGACGTGGTGATCACCTCTGCACTGCAGCGCAGTGCCTTAACCGTGTGAGCCACCCGGCAGCTTCTTTCTTTTTTTTTAAGATTACGATAATTCCATTCTCAGTGTGTGACTGCTGAGAAGCGGCATTGTAATATGGAAAGAAATTAGCCACTAGATGGCAGTATTGACTTTTTTGGTAAGCCTGTCTGGAGTTAGGTTTTGGGCATGTCCTGGGTATGTCTGAGAGGGGAAAGTCCCAGAGAATTAAAAAAGAGTCTAAAAGGTTGGGAGGGGTTGGAAAAGAGTATATAAAAAGAAAAATTGAGAGAGTAAAGTAGTAGGAGAAATTGCAGGGAGAAGGATACATTTGACCAGACCTGTCACTCTTTTCAAGACCTGTGAAGCTTTTTGTGGATTTTTGCCTGTGTTGGAGCATTTTCCTGTCCCAGAACATCGCACAAAGAAACCCCATTTCTGTAACTATCTCATTTTTTATATTATCATTCTTGGTCAGTGCTTTATTCTATTAAATCTTTTCAAGTTTTAAAATTTTGTCTGTCATTTCATGCTGTCCAATTTGCTGTAACAAATTGGGGCCATAACAAATTGTTGGCTCAAGTCCGGGATAGACCATTGTTTGAGTTATTTATTGAAAATCTAACATTTCACATTGTGAAATTTGCTTTTTTTAAATTTTCCTATATACGATTGACACATCAATAGCAATGGATGATTTCTTGGCATCAGTAACGGTGATACCCAAGATTCCTCACCCAAAGACAAATCTGGTAATGGTGCTTAGAAATCCAGTCACAGGTCTGATCAAAGTGTGAAAGCTGATAGTGACAAAAGTGGTCTAGTTTGCAATTATTGCAAGAAATCTGGTCATGTTACAACTAACTGTTAGTTCCTTAAAGCTAAGAAAGAAAAAGAAAAGAATACCAAACCCAATGCCTTTGTGAAGACAAAGGTAGAAACCCCTGTAGTAGATGACCAGTAGATGACCTGAAGCGGATGTAGTAGATGCTCAATTGCTTGCACCTTGTGGGGCTAAGAAGCCTGATACTGCTGACTTTGTGAGGGAGGAATTTCTTCCATTTGTGTCAGAGGGATTTGTGGCTCTGAATGAGCATTCTCCTCCTGTACCTAAATATATCCTAAGGGATACCGGAGCTTCTCAGTCACTATTGTTGATGGACTTTTTGCAGTTACATGATGAGACCGCTTCTGGGGATTTCATACTTGTACAAAGTATTGAAGGGAGGACTGTATCTGTACCCCTGCACTCTGTATTCTTGAGGTCAGATTTAGTTACAGGATAGGTAAAGGTGGGACTTATGTCAAGTCTACCTATCAAGGGTGTTTCTCTGTTGCTAGGCAATGACCTGGCTGGGGGCAAAGTAGTTCCCCCTGTACATCTTACTTCACAGCCGAGCACTGAAGATGGCGATAAAGACCCATCCCTGTATCCTTCCTGTACAGAGACCCGTGCTATGGCCAAGAAAGTTCAAGAAGAAGATGATGTGGTGCCGTCCAGCACATTGAATAGTCATGACTCAGGTGGTTCGCCTCATGACTCTGTTCGGCCTACTATAGTTTCTCCGTTTGAGGACTTATCAGACACATTAATCAGTTCTCTGTTCAGCCAGCCAGATGGGTCTGGTGATTCAGATGTGTCTGGAGACTTGTCTCTGTCCCGAAAGCGGTTGATTCAGGAGCAAACTAATGATCCTGAAATTTGTGTACTAAAGAAGAGAGCCCTTTCTGATGAAGAAATAGATGCAGTTCCAGTTGGGTATTATCTCAAGGATGGAGTGTTGATGCGGAAGTGGCACCCTCCTGATATCCCTGCCAATGCAGATTGGGCAGTGGTCAAGCAAATTGTTGTTCCGAAGGTCAACAGGAATGAGATCTTAACAATAGCTCATAGTTTACCTTTAGAAGGTCATCTT
Source organism: Gymnothorax reevesii (assembly GCA_029721435.1). NCBI lineage: Eukaryota > Metazoa > Chordata > Actinopteri > Anguilliformes > Muraenidae > Gymnothorax > Gymnothorax reevesii. The sequence goes on along the minus strand of CM056574.1, from coordinate 19,658,991 downwards.
GGTGTTAACAAGACTGTTGATAAGATCATGAAACTCTTTTTCTGCCTTTAGCAAAACCTGTCACACTTGTCAGGTAGTTGGAAAACACCAGTTAGACCCACCTGTAGCTCCAATGCAGCCTATACCAGCATTTGGGGAGCCCTTCTCCAAGGTCATCATTGATTGTGTTAGTACATTACCCAAGACTAGATCTGGAACTCAGTACTTGTTGACAATCATGTGTGCATCTACTAGATTCCCTGAAGCCATACCTCTACGCAGCATCAAGGCAACTGCAATCTCGAAGGCTTTGATAAAGTTCTTCACGTTATTTGGCCTTACCAGGGAAATTCAGTCAGACTAAGGTAGCACTTTCACTTCCGGACTGTTTCAGCAGGTTGTATATGAACTAGGTGCAAAGCAGATGCTTTCTAGTGGCTATCATCCAGAGAGTCAGGGTGCCTTAGAGTGGTTTCATTCCACTCTCAAGACAATGATGAGGACTTATTGTTATGACCATGAGAAAGATTGGAATGAAGGTGTTCATTTGCTGTTGTTTGCAGCTAGAGAAGGAGTGCAGGAGTCTACTGGATTCAGTCCGTTTGAGCTAGTGTTTGGCCATGAAGTGAGAGGACCTATGCAATTCTTGAGTGAACAATGCAAGAACTTTGCTGAGATTGCTCTCAGTCTCACCAACCAACTGAAGAAAGGCGTAAAGTTTACTTGGGATGAAGCATGCCAAAGAGCCTTCGATCGCCTGAAGTCTCTGCTTTGTCACTTTTCCGTGCTCAAATCTCCTGACTTCATCAAACCGTTCTCTTTCGCAGTCGATGCTAGCGACCAAGCTTGTGGATCCGTGCTCCTACAGAGAAGTGACTCTGATGAGATTGAGCATCACGTGGCATACTTCTTCAGGAAGTTCAATCGCCACCAGAAGAAATATTCCACAATTGAGAAGGAGCTATTGGCTCTGGTTCTATCCTTACAACACTTTGAGGTTTATGTTTGTACAGGGCAAAAGCCAAAGATTGAAAATACTGACCACAATCCGTTAATGTTTTTTAGTAAGATGAAAAACAAGAATCGGAGATTGTTGAATTGGAGTTTGATTTTACAGGAGTTTGACTTGGAAATTAAGCATGTAAAGGGCACTGACAATGTAATTGCTGATTGCTTATCCCGTTTCAGTATGTGTATATATCACGTGTTTATTGCATTTTGTATTGTGTGCACATATATATATATATATATAGTGTCTACTTAACCATTTTGTATGGAAAAGAAAATTTTGCCTTCATGAGTCAAAATTTTTCCCTTTTGGGATGGAGGTGTAATATGGGGGAAAAAGTAGCCACTAGATGGCAGTACTGACTTTTTTGGTAAGCCTGTCTGGAGTGAGGTTTTGGGCATGTCCTGGGCATGTCTGAGAGGGGAAAGTCCCAGAGAATTGAAAATAAAAGTCTAAAAGGTGGGAGGGGTCTGGAAAAGAGTATATAAGCAGAAAAATTGAGAGAGTAAAGTAGTAGGAGAAATTGCAAGGAGAAGGATACATTTGACCAGACCTATCACTCTTTTCATGACCAGTGAAGCTTTTTGCCCGTGTTGGAGCATTTTCCTGTCCCAGAACATCGCACAAAGAAACCCCATCTCTGTAACTATCTCATTTTTTTATATTATCAATCTTGGTCAGTGCCTTATTTTATGAAATCTGTTCAAGTTTAAAAATTTTGTCTGTCATCCCTTGCTGTCTGATTTGCCGTAACAAATTGGGGCCATAAAAGGCATGCATAAAAAAATTGTTTTCAGACCATTTTATAGAATTTTGCTGTAAAATATGTGTAAATGTCTGCACCACACCCAGATGAATATTATCTGAAGCACATCAGTATTTTAAACTCACATATTTGTGTATTCATTTATCGATCATTGATTGATTGGTTGATTTTAAATCTCTTCCAAAGTTAATGAAATGGATTCATGCTCATTTGTTAACAACTTAACTGTCAAGATGCAATCAGGCATTTTAAAAATATGCCAAACCGATGATTTTGAGAAACTCAAGATTTTTCCTGTGTTGTGTGGAATGTTCACCCAAAAATGACCAGTTTAAATGTCTTCAACTCTTCATGGCTCTTCATGTAGAGAGAGAGCGCAATAGCGAATTGTGCTGCGAGATGAGCACAATTTCAGTGCATGAAACACAGATGAAAGAGTAACAAACTAGGTGAGAAAAACTGGATCCAGCCAGCTGTTATTCCATGAAAATTGAGGCATTGTTTATACAACGTGGGGCTACTCTCACTTGATTAATGAGAGGCAGACTCCAAATAATTAAAGACTACTGTCTGAGATGTTCGTTTGTAATCATATAAAACATAGCTCAAAGCATTGCACAGTGACAAAACTGAGAAAGGACTAGTTTACTAGTAGTAATAATGAGAGCTGAACCATTGGAGATGACATTGGAGAGGATATGTCCCGGCCTGTCGGGAAAACCGCAAACAATTACAGACTAATGGACAGCTTTATTAATTTAACTGTAAGGAAATTATGCACTGCCAGTTACTGCATGAAGGTAATTTATCTATAAAGGAATGCATGAAAAAAACAGCGATCAAATGATTTTTCCCGGCTTCTTTGATTGATGTATTCTCAAAACACAGGCTTTTAAACTGAACATAAGCTCACTCAGTTGATTCTGATTCAGGTTCACTGTGACAACAGAAAAGATTAACTGAAGATGAAGAGAAAAAACCTGGCTGTGCTACTCCTTTTAACTGGTAAGTAAGGCAGCATGAAGCACATTTACAGCAAATGGTGAAAGGATTTCTCATATCAATATCAACAATGGGCAAGAAATAATATAAATCAATTTTCATCTCAGCAACTGCAGCTCTGATAACAAGAGGTGCAACACAAACAACTGCAGCACCCACTACAACTGCAGCCCCCACTACAACACCAACTCCCACAACAACTGCAGCACCCACTACGACTGCAGCCCCCACAACAACTGCAGCCCCCACTACAACTGCAACTCCCACAACAACTGCAGCCCCCTCTACAACTGAAACTACCACAACTGCAGCCCCTACTACAACACCAACTCCCACAACAACTGCAACTCCCACAACAACTCCAGCACCCACTACGACTGCAGCCCCCACAACAACTGCAGCCCCCACTACAACTGCAACTCCCACAACAACTGCAGCCCCCACTACAACTGAAACTACCACAACTGCAGCCCCTACTACAACACCAACTCCCACAACAACTGCAGCACCCACTACAACAGCAGCCCTCACTACAACTGAACCTCCCACAACTGCAGCCCCGCCTACAACACCAACTCCCACAACAACTGCAGCACCCACAACAACTGCATCACCCACAACGACTGCAGCTCTCACTACAACTGCAGCATCCACGACAACTGCAGCCCCCACTACAACTGAAACTCCCACAACAACTGCAGCACCTACAACAACTGCAACTCCCACAACAACTCCAGCCCCAACAACAACTGCATCACCCACAACTACTGCAGCTCTCACTACAATAGCAGCCCCCACGACAACTGAAACTCCCACAACTGCAGCCCCTACTACAACACCAAGTCCCACAACAACTGCAGCACCCACTACAACAGCAGTCCCCATGACAACAGAAACTCCCACAACTGCAGACCCAACAACAACACCAACTCCCACAACAACTGCAGCCCCCACAACAACTGCATCACCCACAACGACTGCAGCACTCAAGACAACTGCAGCTCCAACTACTACTCCTGCTCCCACTACAACCGCAGCCCCTACAACAACTGCAGCTCTTCCATCAACTGCTGCCCTAACCACAACTAAAGCCCCAACAACAACTCCTGCTCTCACTACATCTGCTGCACCAACAACAACTACAGCTCCAACAACTACTACTCCAACAACAACTGCAGCCAAAACTACAACCACATCACCCCCAACCACAACAAGCCACACTATATTGACAACCCTGACTACAACTACCACCCCAACTACATCTGAGGTCCAAACTACAACTTCAAGCCAACCTACTACTATTTTCCCCACTACAACCTTAAGAAAAACTACAACTACAACCACAGCTGCAGAACCCCAACGTAGATTTTCGTGTGTATATCGTTCCCCTGACCCCTTTATCCCGGACCTGCTTGACCCCTCTTCTGATGTTTTTCGGAACAAAGCAGCAAGGATTAAGATTTTGGTGAGTACAAACTAGTGAGCTGCTAATTGCACAGAAGGACAAAGTGAACAATATTTTGTTTAATTCTTGGTTGTTAGTTCTTTCTTACTCTGCCAGGTACTTGAGACATAGTCCAAGCTTACTGAATCATGTGGATTTTTTTTTTTCTGATGAGATTGTTTCATGCAATAACCTGCACCAAGAATGAATCATGGGGGACGTTCTTATTGTTTCTGTCTGTTATAAATACATCGGAAATAGTTTCACATCTATGAAAAAATACAGTATCGGCCCCCTTTCAGAATCCCAGCACCGCAAACTTAAAAACTGGCTCTGCCTCCCGTGGCGGCAAGAATTTTAATCATACATTTGTGAGAACTGGCAGGATTTTTTTTTTTAAATATTGCTGTAGACTCAATTTTTTTGCCAAGCTGTTTTTATTGAGTCACATTTGATTTTCAAACATAAATTGTTAATGTCAAGCTGAATTACCACAACTGACTTCTTTTCAAGACTTTTACTAGCCACTCCAAAATCTTAATTTTGTTTTTCCAGCAAACAATACATTTATGTGGAAAAACCCATCTGCATGATTACCATTGGTCTGCATTTTATTAAGTGCACTTTCTAAACCTCAAAATTATTTAGACTGTATTTTCTCAAATATTTCATCTCTTTTCAGATTGAACCAGTATACCGCGTAAGATTTCTTCGTTTCCTCTTCTTAGTTGTGGTGCGTTTCAGGTAAATTTGCCTTAATTCATTCTGTGACTGTCTGCTCCTGTATGACGAGACACATAAATCTATCCACTGTGTTTCATTATACTCCTGACTTCATATTGTTTCATTGTTGGGGAACAAACAAACAACCGACTATTATTTCCCAATTTTAATCAAAGCCATCTGTTTATTCGTTCATATATAGTCCTGGATCAACAATCACAGAGATGGAGATGGCATTTGACGATTCGTCTTCAGGAGAAGTAACGACAGAGGAGGAAGTGGCCTCAACTTTGTCAAATGCAGTGACAAATGGCAGTTTGGCAGAACTCAATATTACTGCAGGTTCAATTAATGTAACTCAAACTAATTCAACCTCAGTAACGACTGCAGCCCCAACTCCTACTCCGACTGCAGCACCCACTACAACTCCTACTCCGACAACAACTGATGCCCCCACTACAACAGCAACTCCCACCACAACTGCAGCACCCAGGACAACTGCAACTCCCACAACCACCGCAGCCCCTACTACAACACCAACTCCCCCAACGACTGCAGCACCCACTACAACAGCAGGCCCCACGACAACTGAAACTCCCACAACTGCAGCCCCTACTACAACACCAATTCCCACAACAACTGCAGCACCCACTACAACAGCAGCCCCCACTACAACTGAAACTCCCACAACTGCAGCCCCGACTACAACACCAACTCCCACAACAACTGCAGCCCCCACAACAACTGCATCACCCACAACGACTGCAGCTCTCACTACAACTGCAGCATCCACGACAACTGCAGCTCCCACTACTACTGAAACTCCCACAACTGCAGCCCCGACAACTACACCAACTCCCACAACAACTGCAGCACCTACTACAACTGCAACTCCCACAACAACTGCAGCACCTACTACAACTGCAACTCCCCCAACAACTGCGGCCCCCACAACAACTGCATCACCCACAACAACTGCAGCTCTCACTACAACTGCAACACCCACGACAACTGCATCACCCACAACGACTGCAGCTCTCACTACAACTGCAGCACCCAAGACAACTGCAGCTCCAACTACTACTCCTGCTCCCACTACAACTGCAGCCCCTACAACAACTGCAGCCCTAACCACAACTAAAGCCCCAACAACAACTCCTGCTCTCACTACATCTGCTGCACCAACAACAACTACAGCTCCAACAACTACTACTCCAACAACAACTGCAGCCAAGACTACAACCACATCACCCCCAACCACAACAAGCCACACTATATTGACAACCCTGACTACAACTACCACCCCAACTACATCTGAGGTCCAAACTACAACTTCAAGCCAACCTACTAGTATTTTCCCCACTACAACCTTAAGAAAAACTACAACTACAACCACAGCTGCAGAACCCCAACGTAGATTTTCGTGTGTATATCGTTCCCCTGACCCCTTTATCCCGGACCTGCTTGACCCCTCTTCTGATGTTTTTCGGAACAAAGCAGCAAGGATTAAGATTTTGGTGAGTACAAACTAGTGAGCTGCTAATTGCACAGAAGGACAAAGTGAACAATATTTTGTTTAATTCTTGGTTGTTAGTTCTTTCTTACTCTGCCAGGTACTTGAGACATAGTCCAAGCTTACTGAATCATGTGGATTTTTTTTTTTCTGATGAGATTGTTTCATGCAATAACCTGCACCAAGAATGAATCATGGGGGACGTTCTTATTGTTTCTGTCTGTTGCAAATACATCGGAAATAGTTTCACATCTATGAAAAAATACAGTATCAGCCCCCTTTCAGGATCCCAGCACCGCAAACTTAAAAACTGGCTCTGCCACCCGTGGCGGCAAGAATTTTAATCATACATCTGTGAGAACTGGCAGGATTTTTTTTTTAAATATTGCTGTAGACTCAATTTTTTTGCCAAGCTGTTTTTATTGAGTCACATTTGATTTTCAAACATAAATTGTTAATGTCAAGCTGAATTACCACAACTGACTTCTTTTCAAGACTTTTACTAGCCACTCCAAAATCTTAATTTTGTTTTTCCAGCAAACAATACATTTATGTGGAAAAACCCATCTGCATGATTACCATTGGTCTGCATTTTATTAAGTGCACTTTCTAAACCTCAAAATTATTTAGACTGTATTTTCTCAAATATTTCATCTCTTTTCAGATTGAACCAGTATACCGTGTAAGATTTCTTCGTTTCCTCTTCTTAGTTGTGGTGCGTTTCAGGTAAGTTTACCTTAATTCATTCCGTGACTGTCTGCTCCTGTATGACGAGACACATAAATCTATCCACTGTGTTTCATTATACTCCTGACTTCATATTGTTTCATTGTTGCGGAACAAACAAACAACCGACTATTTTTTCCCAATTTTAATCAAAGCCATCTGTTTATTCGTTCATATATAGTCCTGGATCCACAATCACAGAGATGGAGATGGCATTTGACGATTCGTCTTCAGGAGAAGTAACGACAGAGGAGGAAGTGGCCTCAACTTTGTCAAATGCAGTGACAAATGGCAGTTTGGCAGAACTCAATATTACTGCAGGCTCAATTAATGTCACTCAAACTAATTCAACCTCAGTAACGACTGCAGCCCCAACTCCTACTCCGACTGCAGCACCCACTACAACTCCTACTCCGACAACAACTGATGCCCCCACTACAACAGCAACTCCCACCACAACTGCAGCACCCAGGACAACTGCAACTCCCACAACCACCGCAGCCCCTACTACAACACCAACTCCCACAACGACTGCAGCACCCACTACAACAGCAGCCCCCACGACAACTGAAGCTCCCACAACTGCAGCCCCTACTACAACACCAATTCCCACAACAACTGCAGCACCCACTACAACTGAAACTCCCACAACTGCAGCCCCTACTACAACACCGATTCCCACAACAACTGCAGCACCCACTACAACAGCAGCCCCCCCTTCCACTGAAACTCCCACAACTGCAGCCCTGACTACAACACCAACTCCCACAACAACTGCAGCCCCCACAACAACTGCATCACCCACAACCACTGCAGCTCTCACTACAACTGCAGCATCCACGACAACTGCAGCTCCCACTACTACTGAAACTCCCACAACTGCAGCCCCGACTACTACACCAACTCCCACAACAACTGCAGCACCTACTACAACTGCAACTCCCACAACAACTGCGGCCCCCACAACAACTGCATCACCCACAACAACTGCAGCTCTCACTACAACTGCAACACCCACGACAACTGCATCACCCACGACAACTGCATCACCCACAACGACTGCAGCTCTCACTACAACTGCAGCACCCAAGACAACTGCAGCTCCAACTACTACTCCTGCTCCCACTACAACCGCAGCCCCAACAACAACTGCAGCCCTAACCACAACTAAAGCCCCAACAACAACTCCTGCTCTCACTACATCAGCTGCACCAACAACAACTACAGCTCCAACAACTACTACTCCAACAACAACTGCAGCCAAGACTACAACCACATCACCCCCAACCACAACAAGCCACACTATATTGACAACCCTGACTACAACTACCACCCCAACTACATCTGAGGTCCAAACTACAACTTCAAGCCAACCTACTAGTATTTTCCCCACTACAACCTTAAGAAAAACTACAACTACAACCACAGCTGCAGAACCCCAACGTAGATTTTCGTGTGTATATCGTTCCCCTGACCCCTTTATCCCGGACCTGCTTGACCCCTCTTCTGATGTTTTTCGGAACAAAGCAGCAAGGATTAAGATTTTGGTGAGTACAAACTAGTGAGCTGCTAATTGCACAGAAGGACAAAGTGAACAATATTTTGTTTAATTCTTGGTTGTTAGTTCTTTCTTACTCTGCCAGGTACTTGAGACATAGTCCAAGCTTACTGAATCATGTGGATTTTTTTTTTCTGATGAGATTGTTTCATGCAATAACCTGCACCAAGAATGAATCATGGGGGACGTTCTTATTGTTTCTGTCTGTTATAAATACATCGGAAATAGTTTCACATCTATGAAAAAATACAGTATCAGCCCCCTTTCAGAATCCCAGCACCGCAAACTTAAAAACTGGCTCTGCCACCCGTGGCGGCAAGAATTTTAATCATACATTTGTGAGAACTGGCAGGATTTTTTTTTTTAAATATTGCTGTAGACTCAATTTTTTTGCCAAGCTGTTTTTATTGAGTCACATTTGATTTTCAAACATAAATTGTTAATGTCAAGCTGAATTACCACAACTGACTTCTTTTCAAGACTTTTACTAGCCACTCCAAAATCTTAATTTTGTTTTTCCAGCAAACAATACATTTATGTGGAAGAACCCATCTGCATGATTAGCATTGGTCTGCATTTTATTAAGTGCACTTTCTAAACCTCAAAATTATTTAGACTGTATTTTCTCAAATATTTCATCTCTTTTCAGATTGAACCAGTATACCGCGTAAGATTTCTTCGTTTCCTCTTCTTAGTTGTGGTGCGTTTCAGGTAAGTTTACCTTAATTCATTCCGTGACTGTCTGCTCCTGTATGACGAGACACATAAATCTATCCACTGTGTTTCATTATACTCCTGACTTCATATTGTTTCATTGTTGGGGAACAAACAAACAACCGACTATTTTTTCCCAATTTTAATCAAAGCCATCTGTTTATTCGTTCATATATAGTCCTGGATCCACAATCACAGAGATGGAGATGGCATTTGACGATTCGTCTTCAGGAGAAGTAACGACAGAGGAGGAAGTGGCCTCAACTTTGTCAAATGCAGTGACAAATGGCAGTTTGGCAGAACTCAATATTACTGCAGGCTCAATTAATGTCACTCAAACTAATTCAACCTCAGTAACGACTGCAGCCCCAACTCCTACTCCGACTGCAGCACCCACTACAACTCCTACTCCGACAACAACTGATGCCCCCACTACAACAGCAACCCCCACCACAACTGCAGCACCCAGGACAACTGCAACTCCCACAACCACCGCAGCCCCTACTACAACACCAACTCCCACAACGACTGTAGCACCCACTACAACAGCAGCCCCCACGACAACTGAAACTCCCACAACTGCAGCCCCTACTACAACACCAATTCCCACAACAACTGCAGCACCCACTACAACTGAAACTCCCACAACTGCAGCCCCTACTACAACGCCAATTCCCACAACAACTGCAGCACCCACTACAACAGCAGCCCCCACTACAACTGAAACTCCCACAACTGCAGCCCTGACTACAACACCAACTCCCACAACAACTGCAGCCCCCACAACAACTGCATCACCCACAACGACTGCAGCTCTCACTACAACTGCAGCATCCACGACAACTGCAGCTCCCACTACTACTGAAACTCCCACAACTGCAGCCCCGACTACTACACCAACTCCCACAACAATTGCAGCACCTACTACAACTGCAACTCCCACAACAACTGCGGCCCCCACAACAACTGCATCACTCACAACAACTGCAGCTCTCACAACAACTGCAACACCCACGACAACTGCATCACCCACGACAACTGCATCACCCACAACGACTGCAGCTCTCACTACAACTGCAGCACCCAAGACAACTGCAGCTCCAACTACTACTCCTGCTCCCACTACAACCGCAGCCCCTACAACAACTGCAGCCCTAACCACAACTAAAGCCCCAACAACAACTCCTGCTCTCACTACATCTGCTGCACCAACAACAACTACAGCTCCAACAACTACTTCTCCAACAACAACTGCAGCCAAGACTACAACCACATCACCCACAACCACAACAAGCCACACTATATTGACAACCCTGACTACAACTACCACCCCAACTACATCTGAGGTCCAAACTACAACTTCAAGCCAACCTACTAGTATTTTCCCCACTACAACCTTAAGAAAAACTACAACTACAACCACAGCTGCAGAACCCCAACGTAGATTTTCGTGTGTATATCGTTCCCCTGACCCCTTTATCCCGGACCTGCTTGACCCCTCTTCTGATGTTTTTCAGAACAAAGCAGCAAGGATTAAGATTTTGGTGAGTACAAACTAGTGAGCTGCTAATTGCACAGAAGGACAAAGTGAACAATATTTTGTTTAATTCTTGGTTGTTAATTCTTTCTTACTCTGCCAGGTACTTGAGACATAGTCCAAGCTTACTGAATCATGTGGATTTTTTTTTTCTAATGAGATTGTTTCATGCAATAACCTGCACCAAGAATGAATCATGGGGGACGTTCTTATTGTTTCTGTCTGTTATAAATACATCGGAAATAGTTTCACATCTATGAAAAAATACAGTATCAGCCCCCTTTCAGAATCCCAGCACCGCAAACTTAAAAACTGGCTCTGCCACCCGCGGCAGCAAGAATTTTAATCATACATTTGTGAGAAATGGAAGGATTTTTAAAAAAAATATTGCTGTAGACTTAATTTTTTTGCCAAGCTGTTTTTATTGAGTCACATTTGATTTTCTAACATGAATTGTGAATGACAGGCTGTATTACCACAACTGACTTCTTTTTAAGACTTTTACTAGCCACTCCAAAATCTTAATTTTGTTTTTCCACCAAATAATACATTTATGTGGACAAGCTCTTCTGCATGATTAGCAGTGGTCTGCATTTCATTGAGTGTAGATCCTAGACTTCAAAATTATTTAGGCTGTATTTCCTGAAATATTTCATCTTTTTACAGATTCAAGGAATCTTCTTCAACAGATTTAGTTTTTTCCGCTTTTTACGTGTGCTGCGTTTCAGGTAAGTTTACCTTAATTCATTCCGTGACTGTCTGCTCCTGTATGACGAGACACATAAATCTATCCACTGTGTTTCATTATACTCCTGACTTCATATTGTTTCATTGTTGGGGAACAAACAAACAACCGACTATTTTTTCCCAATTTTAATCAAAGCCATTTGTTTATTCTTTCATATATAGTCCTGGATCCACAATCACAGAGATGGAGATGGCTTTTGATGATTCACCTTCAGGAGAAGTAACGACAGAGGAAGAAGTGGCCTCAACTTTGTCAAATGCAGTGACAAATGGCAGTTTGGCAGAACTCAATATTGATGCAGGCTCAATAAATGTCACTCAAACTAATTCAAGCTCAGTAACGACTGCAGCCCCAACTCCTACTCCGACTGCAGCACCCACTACAACTCCTACTCCGACAACAACTGATGCCCCCACTACAACACCAACTCCCACAACAACTGCTGCCCCCACTATAACACCAACTCCCACAACGACTGCAGCACCCACTACGACAGCAGCCCCCACGACAACTGAAACTCCCACAACTGCAGCCCCTACTACAACACCAATTCCCACAACAACTGCAGCACCCACTACAACAGCAGCCCCCACTACAACTGAAACTCCCACAACTGCAGCCCCGACTACAACACCAATTCCCACAACAACTGCAGCCCCCACAACAACTGCATCACCCACAACGACTGCAGCTCTCACTACAACTGCAGCATCCACGACCACTGCAGCTCCCACTACAACTGAAACTCCCACAACTGCAACCCCTACTACAACACCAATTCCCACAACAACTGCAGCACCCACTACAACAGCAGCCGCCACTACAACTGAAACTCCCACAACTGCAGCACCCACTACAACAGCAGCCGCCACGACAACTGAAACTCCCACAATTGCAGCCCCTACTACAACACCAATTCCCACAACAACTGCAGCACCCACTACAACAGCAGCCCCCACTACAACTGAAACTCCCACAACTGCAGCATCCACGACAACTGCAGCTCCCACTACAACTGAAACTCCCACAACTGCAGCCCCGACTACTACACCAACTCCCACAACAACTGCAGCACCTACTACAACTGCAACTCCCACAACAACTGCAGCACCTACTACAACTGCATCACCCACAACGATTGCAGCTCTCACTACAACTGCAACACCCACGACAACTGCATCACCCACAACGACTGCAGCTCTCACTACAACTGCAGCACCCAAGACAACAGCAGCTCCAAATACTACTCCTGCTCCCACTACAACCGCAGCCCCTACAACAACTGCAGCTCTTCCATCAACTGCTGCCCTAACCACAACTAAAGCCCCAACAACAACTCCTGCTCTCACTACAACTGCTGCACCAACAACAACTACAGCTCCAACAACTACTACTCCAACTACAACTGCAGCCAAAACTACAACCACATCACCCCCAACCACAACAAGCCACACTATATTGACAACCCTGACTACAACTACCACCCCAACTACATCTGAGGTCCAAACTACAACTTCAAGCCAACCTACTACTATTTTCCCCACTACAACCTTAATAAAAACTACAACTACAACCACAGCTGCAGCACGCCAACATAGATTTTCGTGTGTATATCGTTCCCTCGACCCCTTTATCGTGGACCTGCTTGACCCCTCTTCTGATGTTTTTCGGAACAAAGTAGAGAGAATTACGATTTTGGTGAGTACAAACTACTGAGCTGCTAATTGCACAGAAGGACAAAGTGAACAATATTTTGTTTAATTCTTGGTTGTTAGTTCTTTCTTACTCTGCCAGGTACTTGAGACATAGTCCAAGCTTACTGAATCATGTGGATTTTTTTTTTCTGATGAGATTGTTTCATGCAATAACCTGCACCAAGAATGAATCATGGGGAACGTTCTTATTGTTTCTGTCTGTTATAAATACATCGGAAATAGTTTCACATCTATGAAAAAATATCAGCCCCCTTTCAGAATCCCAGCACCGCAAACTTAAAAACTGGCTCTGCCACCCGCGGCAGAAAGAATTTTAATCATACATTTGTGAGAAATGGAAGGATTTTTTAAAAAATATTGCTGCAGACTTAATTTTTTTACCAAGCTGTTTTTATTGAGTCACATTTGATTTTCTAACATGAATTGTTAATGACAGGCTGTATTACCACAACTGACTTCTTTTTAAGACTTTTACTAGCCACTCCAAAATCTTAATTTTGATTTTCCACCAAATAATACATTTATGTGGACAAGCTCTTCAGCATGATTAGCAGTGGTCTGCATTTTATTGAGTGCAGATCCTAGACTTCAAAATTATTTAGGCTGTATTTCCTGAAATATTTCATCTTTTTACAGATTCAAGGAATCTTCTTCAACAGATTTAGTTTTTTCCGCTTTTTACGTGTGCTGCGTTTCAGGTAAGTTAACCTTAATTCGTTCCGTGACTGTCTGCTCCTGTATGACGAGACACATAAATCTATCCACTGTGTTTCATTATACTCCTGACTTCATATTGTTTCATTGTTGGGGAACAAACAAACAACCGACTATTTTTTCCCAATTTTAATCAAAGCCATTTGTTTATTCGTTCATATATAGTCCTGGATCCACAATCACAGAGATGGAGATGGCTTTTGATGATTCACCTTCAGGAGAAGTAACGACAGAGGAGGAAGTGGCCTCAACTTTGTCAAATGCAGTGACAAATGGCAGTTTGGCAGAACTCAACATTGAGGCCGACTCAATTATTGTCACTCAAATTAATTCAAGCTCCGTAACGACTGCGGCCCCAACTACTACTCCGACTGCAGCACCCACCACAACTCCTACTCCGACTACAACTGCAGCCCCTACAACTACTACAGTTCCAACAACGTCTGCGACCCCAACCACAACTAAAGCCCCAACTACAACTGCAACAACCACAACAACTGAAGCTCCAACTACAACTCATGTTCCCACTACAACTGCAGCTCCAACTACAACTTCTGCCCCCACGACAACTGCAGCTCCTTCAACAACTGCAGCCCCAACTACAACTCCTGCCCCCACTACAACTGCAGCCCCAATGACAACTACAGCTCTGACTACACCTGCTGCCCCAACCACAACTGAAGCTTCTACTACAACTGCAGCACCCACGACTACTGCAGCCCCTTCAACAACTGCCGCTCTGACTACAACTACTACCCGAACCACAACCGAAGCCCCAACTACAACAGCAGCACAGACGACAACTGCAGCTCCTACTACAACTCTTCCTCCAACTACAACTGCAGGACCTATACCAACTGAAGCACCAACTACAACTGGTTCCCGAACTACAACTAAAGCCTCAACTACAACTGCAACACCAACGACAACTGAAGCTCCAACTACAACTATTGTTCCCACTACAACTGCACCTCCCACAACTACTGCTCCCCCAGCCACAACTAAAACCCCAACTACAACTGCAGCTCCAACTACAACCTCTGCTCCCACAACAACTGCAGCCCCAACTACAACTCCTGCCCCCACAACTGTAGCCCCTTCAACAACTTCAGCTCCTACTTCAACTGCTGCCCCAACCACAACTAAAGCCCCAACGACAACTGCAGCACCCACAACGACTGCAGCCCCAACTACAACTCCTGCCCCCACTACAACTTCAGCCCCGACGAAAACTACAGCTCTCACTACAACTGCAGCATCCACGACAACTGCAGCTCCCACTACAACTGAAACTCCCACAACTGCAACCCCTACTACAACACCAATTCCCACAACAACTGCAGCACCCACTACAACAGCAGCCGCCACTACAACTGAAACTCCCACAACTGCAGCACCCACTACAACAGCAGCCGCCACTACAACTGAAACTCCCACAACTGCAGCACCCACTACAACAGCAGCCCCCACGACAACTGAAACTCCCACAATTGCAGCCCCTACTACAACACCAATTCCCACAACAACTGCAGCACCCACTACAACACCAATTCCCACAACAACTGCAGCACCCACTACAACAGCAGCCCCCACTACAACTGAAACTCCCACAACTGCAGCATCCACAACAACTGCAGCTCCCACTACAACTGAAACTCCCACAACTGCAGCCCCGACTACTACACCAACTCCCACAACAACTGCAGCACCTACTACAACTGCAACTCCCACAACAACTGCAGCACCTACTACAACTGCATCACCCACAACGACTGCAGCTCTCACTACAACTGCAACACCCACGACAACTGCATCACCCACAACGACTGCAGCTCTCACTACAACTGCAGCACCCAAGACAACCACAGCTCCAACCACTACTCCTGCTCCCACTACAACCGCCGCCCCTACAACAACTGCAGCCCTTCCATCAACTGCTGCCCTAACCACAACTAAAGCCCCAACAACAACTCCTGCTCTCACTACAACTGCTGCACCAACAACAACTACAGCTCCAACAACTACTACTCCAACTACAACTGCAGCCAAAACTACAACCACATCACCCCCAACCACAACAAGCCACACTATATTGACAACCCTGACTACAACTACCACCCCAACTACATCTGAGGTCCAAACTACAACTTCAAGCCAACCTACTACTATTTTCCCCACTACAACCTTAATAAAAACTACAACTACAACCACAGCTGCAGCACCCCAACATAGATTTTCGTGTGTATATCGTTCCCTCGACCCCTTTATCATGGACCTGCTTGACCCCTCTTCTGATGTTTTTCGGAACAAAGTAGAGAGAATTACGATTTTGGTGAGTACAAACTACTGAGCTGCTAATTGCACAGAAGGACAAAGTGAACAATATTTTGTTTAATTCTTGGTTGTTAGTTCTTTCTTACTCTGCCAGGTACTTGAGACATAGTCCAAGCTTACTGAATCATGTGGATTTTTTTTTTTCTGATGAGATTGTTTCATGCAATAACCTGCACCAAGAATGAATCATGGGGGACGTTCTTATTGTTTCTGTCTGTTATAAATACATCGGAAATAGTTTCACATCTATGAAAAAATACAGTATCAGCCCCCTTTCAGAATCCCAGCACCGCAAACGTAAAAACTGGCTCTGCCACCCGCGGCAGAAAGAATTTTAATCATACATTTGTGAGAAATGGAAGGATTTTTAAAAAAATATTGCTGTAGACTTAATTTTTTTGCCAAGCTGTTTTTATTGAGTCACATTTGATTTTCTAACATGAATTGTTAATGACAGGCTGTATTACCACAACTGACTTCTTTTTAAGACTTTTACTAGCCACTCCAAAATCTTAATTTTGTTTTTCAACCAAATAATACATTTATGTGGACAAGCTCTTCAGCATGATTAGCAGTGGTCTGCATTTTATTGAGTGCAGATCCTAGACTTCAAAATTATTTAGGCTGTAACTCCTGAAATATTTCATCTTTTTACAGATTCAAGGAATCTTCTTCAACAGATTTAGTTTTTTCCGCTTTTTACGTGTGCTGCGTTTCAGGTAAGTTTACCTTAATTCGTTCCGTGACTGTCTGCTCCTGTATGACGAGACACATAAATCTATCCACTGTGTTTCATTATACTCCTGACTTCATATTGTTTCATTGTTGGGGAACAAACAAACAACCGACTATTTTTTCCCAATTTTAATCAAAGCCATTTGTTTATTCGTTCATATATAGTCCTGGATCCACAATCACAGAGATGGAGATGGCTTTTGATGATTCACCTTCAGGAGAAGTAACGACAGAGGAGGAAGTGGCCTCAACTTTGTCAAATGCAGTGACAAATGGCAGTTTGGCAGAACTCAACATTGAGGCCGACTCAATTATTGTCACTCAAATTAATTCAAGCTCCGTAACGACTGCGGCCCTAACTACTACTCCGACTGCAGCACCCACCACGACTCCTACTCCGACTACAACTGCAGCCCCTACAACTACTACAGTTCCAACAACGTCTGCGACCCCAACCACAACTAAAGCCCCAACTACAACTGCAACAACCACAACAACTGAAGCTCCAACTACAACTCATGTTCCCACTACAACTGCAGCTCCAACTACAACTTCTGCCCCCACGACAACTGCAGCTCCTTCAACAACTGCAGCCCCAACTACAACTCCTGCCCCCACTACAACTGCAGCCCCAATGACAACTACAGCTCTGACTACAACTGCTGCCCCAACCACAACTGAAGCTTCTACTACAACTGCAGCACCCACGACTACTGCAGCCCCTTCAACAACTGCCGCTCTGACTACAACTACTACCCGAACCACAACCGAAGCCCCAACTACAACAGCAGCACAGACGACAACTGCAGCTCCTACTACAACTCTTCCTCCAACTACAACTGCAGGACCTATACCAACTGAAGCACCAACTACAACTGGTTCCCGAACTACAACTAAAGCCTCAACTACAACTGCAACACCAACGACAACTGAAGCTCCAACTACAACTATTGTTCCCACTACAACTGCACCTCCCACAACTACTGCTCCCCCAGCCACAACTAAAACCCCAACTACAACTGCAGCTCCAACTACAACCTCTGCTCCCACAACAACTGCAGCCCCAACTACAACCCCTGCCCCCACAACTGTAGCCCCTTCAACAACTTCAGCTCCTACTTCAACTGCTGCCCCAACCACAACTAAAGCCCCAACGACAACTGCAGCACCCACAACGACTGCAGCCCCAACTACAACTCCTGCCCCCACTACAACTTCAGCCCCGACGAAAACTACAGCTCTGACTACAACTGCTGCCCCAACCGCAACTGAAGCTACTTCTACAACTGCAGCACCCATGACTACTGCAGCCTCTTCAACAACTGCCGCTCCGACTACAACTACTACCCAAACCACAACCGAAGCCCCAACTACAACAGCAGCACAGACAACAACTGCAGCTCCTACTACAACTATTGTTCCCACTACAACTGCACCTCCCACAACTACTGCTCCCCCCACCACAACGAAAACCCCAACTACAACTGCAGCTCCAACTACAACCTCTGCACACACAACAACTGCTGCCCCAACTACAACTCCTGCCCCCACAACTGTAGCCCCTTCAACAACTTCAGCTCCAACTTCAACTGCTGCCCCAACTACTTCTGAAGCACAGACAACAACTGCTGTCCCAACTACAACTCCTGCCCCCACAACTGTAGCCCCTTCAACAACTTCAGCTCCTACTTCAACTGCTGCCCCAACCACAACTAAAGCCCCAACGACAACTGCAGCACCCACAACGACTGCAGCCCCAACTACAACTCCTGCCCCCACTACAACTTCAGCCCCGACGAAAACTACAGCTCTGACTACAACTGCTGCCCCAACCGCAACTGAAGCTACTTCTACAACTGCAGCACCCATGACTACTGCAGCCTCTTCAACAACTGCCGCTCCGACTACAACTACTACCCAAACCACAACCGAAGCCCCAACTACAACAGCAGCACAGACAACAACTGCAGCTCCTACTACAACTATTGTTCCCACTACAACTGCACCTCCCACAACTACTGCTCCCCCAACCACAAGGAAAACCCCAACTACAACTGCAGCTCCAACTACAACCTCTGCTCCCACAACAACTGCTGCCCCAACTACAACTCCTGTCCCCACAACTGTAGCCCCTTCAACAACTTCAGCTCCAACTTCAACTGCTGCCCCAACCGCAACTAAAGCCCCAACTACTTCTGAAGGACAGACAACAACTGCTGTCCCAACTACAACTCCTGCCCCCACATCTGTAGCCCCTTCAACAACTTCAGCTCCTACTTCAACTGCTGCCCCAACCACAACTAAAGCCCCAACGACTACTGCAGCTCCAACTGCAACCTCTGCTCCCACAACAACTGCAGCCCCAACTACAACTCCTGCCCCCACAACTGTAGCCCCTTCAACAACTTCAGCTCCTACTTCAACTGCTTCCCCAACCACAACTAAATCCCCAACTACTACTGAAACACAGACAACAACTGCAGCTCCAACTACAACTCCTACTCCAACCACAACTAAAACTCCAACTACAACTGCAGCACCCACAACAACTGAAGGTACAACAACAACCTCTGCTCCCACTACAACTGCAGCCCCTACAACAACTGCTGCTCTAACGACTACTACCCGAACCACCTCTGACACCCCAACTACAACTCCTGCTCCCACTACAACTGCAGCACCCACCACAACTGCAGCCCCTACCACAACCCAGGCTCCAACTAAAACAGGCACCCTTACCACAACTGTTGGTCCCACCACAATGATTTCACGCGGTATGTGACATATCAGGAAATATAATCTCTCGCTCTTAGTCATTTGTCATAGTAATATATAATACTTTTTCTGAATTAGCCCAATTTAATTAAATGGAATATATCTCTCATACAAGTCCATATGAGTGGAAATTAAGATAAGAATGCCGTGAGTGTGCCGTTAATTACTTGGAAATATGCTGCAATCTCAACTGCCTTTTCTCTGCATTACTAGCTTTCTTGGGGTGTTTTTCTTTCTTCTCGACCACAATCAATGTTTTCCAAATTTTTCAGTTCATTTATCTATGTCCAGTCCTCTTTAACCATCAGTAAAGGATAATGTAAGAATTATTTTTGTGTTGAAGACCAATTCAGAAACAAATATAGATCAAAAATGTTTCTGGTCTTGAAATCATGATGACACTTTCAGTTGTATACTGTGTCGTGAATTTATTATCTCTGTCCCCAACAACTTCTCCAACTGAAACGACAAATTCAGCCACAACTACTGCACCTACTCCCACCCCATCATCAGCACCGATAATCCCACTTCCGACAGCCACTATGCCAGCTACTACGACCACTGTCACTGCTACGACGGCTTCCACAGATCCACCAACAGCAAATGAGGGTTTTCTACTCTTTAAGTTCAGAATGCTGGAAGGTTTCACACAAGATTTAGAAAACCCAAACTCACCCGAATTCAAGGAGTTATCACAACGTGTCACATCAGAGGTAATTACCAATTCTGACTTCTGCATCAATTTTGACTTCACAAGAAACTCAGGATGGCAAGCAGGCAGAATGATTACAAATTCAAATTTAAATTGTGATTATTTACATGGTGAGTTTCACTCCTGAAACTCAATCAGACAATTGATAATACAGTGTACACTGGAAATCCCTTCTAAACATACATTGTGTATTGCAAATCAAATAATTCTAGAGACCCTGAAGTGAAATAATTGGCAGTCAACACCCTGTTTAAGATCTCAGATTCATTGTTCTGTAATGAATCCCTGGATCTAAGCAAATTCCCTATCATTTGTCGGCAGATAGTTTTTCCTCATTGTTTTTTTGGAAAAAAACATAGCAGTTGTAGCACCCTTAGTTGTAATAGTTAGTAGTCATTGCTGGAAGTCCTGGATTGACATTAGTAATTAATATACTTTTGCTGACTGATCATTACCTTATGCTTTCTAAAAGTGTAAGTAAAATTACATTTTAAAATTAAAGTACTAATATGCTTTCCAGCCATACTGTACTGACCTGCGTACCCCAAACCCATCTGTATTTTTCAGTTGAATAAAGGGTACAATCGGGCATTCCCTGGAACCTACCGCAGGTGTAACGTCAATCGATTTCGGTAAGAGCAGCTGCAATCATTATTATGATGGTGAATTACCAGGGTGTAATATGGTTACTAACAAACCCAAGCCACTGAATGAAGGACAGGCCGTCCGGCAGCTGTGGGCAAATTGGCAGCTGTAAGAACATCTGTGAAACAAGAGCCAACTGGCAATGGCGTATCCCCCCGGCCCCCCACATTCATGGATTAACTGCTCAAGAAATTCCTAAATACCAAAAGGCACATCTACATGATATATAAGATCTACACACCGGATTTCGTGAAGAAATATTGAACGGTTTTTGAGTTATGCTCCGGAAACGAAATGATTACGGACGTACGAACGGACGGACATGGCTATCGCTATATCCCCCGCATTATATGCCGGGGGGATAATAATTATAATAATAATAATAAAAAGGAATGGGCTTGAAAGCTTTGGGAATGGGTTATCAGCCTGAAGGACCCAGGTTTTTTTTCTGAATTACTGAGAATTACTTCTGCAGTGACAGTCACAGAGAAGACTATTCGCTAATTTGCGACTGAGTTGCTTTGAGACCATCATGCTAGAAGTACCCTGATTGTCCTCACTTTACAGAAACAGATATAAATGGTGCTTTCTATCAGTTTTGTGTCAAATCACCCGATATTACTTTTTCCTGTCACCCTTGCTCTCTCTAACCCTTTCCACTACTCCCTCTTTCCCTCTCTCCTCCTTGCTCTTTCATGACATGCCCATGGATAGTCGTGGACCTGCTTTCCGTGTGTTATTTCAACGGATGGATTCTACAGAGGTAGACACCAACCTGATCTTCAACAACAAGACTGTGGTTCCAACAACTTCAAAGGCAGAAGAAGTGCTTAAGAAGGCCCTCAATGATTCAGTAGTGTCTTTAGGGATCGTGCAGAATACAATTGTTGCAGGTCAGTTGTTTACTTGTTACTCAAGTTACGCATTCTCTATTTTCCCGTCCTTTACTTATGCGTATTTAAAGTGTGACAATGGATTGGCCGTCTCGTCTGTTCAGGGTGTATTACTCCTGAATGCCCAATGTTTGCTGTGATAGGTTCTGTCAGTTTTTTGCATCGCAATGTTTTAGGCATTTTCTCATGCACTATCATGACTAAAAATTTCAATGTTTTTCGAATGTGCTGAGTATTGCTTGGCTTGTGACGCCGTTCTATGCCAATGTTCAATTGGGTTCAATACCGCATTTCCTATTTCCTACGTTTCCTATTTTTAATGCGTACTTTTTAACACTGAAACGACTTTGAATATGCACCACCTTAAAATGAATCACACACAGTTGGAAAAAAAAATGGGAGATGGAATACAGACTAAGTTTATGATTAATTAATTGTTTAGATTTATTTGGATTTTTGTGATCCTTACTGCAAATGTCTTCATCAGTAATTTCTTAATCATTGTAAGCACGTGTTGTATTGGCCTTGATCATTCAGTAAGTTGTTTGCTTAGACAGTCCAATTCAGGAACAGGTGGAGGAGAGCGATTGTGCATGAAGGGCCCCTGCACATACCACTGAAAATCCTGCAACACTGGCATTACCTCTTGGGGAAGCCAGGGTTGAAAGAGTTGAAATAACATTTGAATTGATTTCGGCTAGTTGCAAGACAAACCAAGGCATACTTGGGGTAAATGTATGGGCTATCAACAGCCTCAGTTTTCGAATAGGCCTACTAATTTCAGATATGCTTTTTATGTTATTTAATGATTCAGTCTATTTAATTAAGGTAGATTAGAATAGAGAGTGGTTTGAGCATTGCAAAAAAGTTCTGCCAAGTCTGACAAATATACAAGAGCAACGCAGAGCGTGGCATATGCCCCCGCCTGTATGTTGATTAAGGGCATATCGAGATGGCTGCTGTGGCGGCCATATTAGATATCGCACAACGCTGGTTTTTGAAAGGAACCTTTCTCTAGCCACTCCCAATATGCCATTAAGAAATGGCATCAATCCGACGAGGGATTCTATACCGTAGTTATCCCACGGAAATGAAAAGTTTATGGACGACGGACGGACATGGTGTCGACATAAAGTCCCCTGTCCTCATAGGAGGGTGGAAGCATAATAATTTCTAACTCAGAAAGGATATCACTGCAATAAAAAATACCCATCTGATGATAACAATGGCATTTTCATGTTTAACAAACTATAAAGGGGTTGTTATTATTTTCCGTTTTTAATATAAGCCCATGGCCCTGCAGGCAACTATTTCTATCAGTGATTAGAGACTTCACTTCGACAACTGGTCAAGAGGTAGCGGGTCAATGTTGTAACAGACCCTCAGTTACAGACAGGCATTTGATCACAAGCTTTCTGTGTTTATTTTTGTATCACTGTAACACTCATTATTCTTCATTCATTTGTCTTCAAACAGAAAATCCAGAAAACATCACTACCACCAATGCGCCAACGACAACTATTATAGCTACAACAAGCAGTGCCAAGACAACGAACGAACCCCGGAAAATCGTAACTTTTCTGTTTCCTCTTATTCTGGTCCTATACTTTTTGTCAGCAAATTCAATGGCCTAAGTTTAAGCCTGATAAATAACATCCTTTTTGATGTAAGATGCACATTAATCTTTATGAAGACAAATCTGTTTTAATATATTTCTGAAAGAGGACCACCCAAGACTTATCCTTCACTTTCTTAGCTGCCTCATTGAGCCATTGGTAAAGATATATGCATACAATTCTTAATATGCATATCATATTTTACACATTTCTTAAATGACATTACATACTTCGAGAACAATGGGGTTATTTTTATTGTCTGTGAATTGTAATTCCAATGGATAAATGAATTTAGCTTCTGAAGTATACAATTAAAAGCCCCCTTTCACCCATTTCTCTTCATTATAAGGCTATTTTATTCTTCATTGCTTTTTTTATTCACTCCTTTGCACAGCATACAAATATTGCAATTTTTTCCTGTTATGCATGAGCCTATTTAAGGCTTTATAACTTAGCATTTGTGTCACAAAGACTGGAAAATTATTCCAGTGAAGCAAGACATTTGGAAATTCAATTTCAGAACAGTTTAGAAATTAAATCTCAGAATTTACAGACACCGGCATCTATATCTGCGCAAAGGGGTTAATATTGCAGAGAATTAGATTTATGTCATGTCAGAGCCATTAAGCTGTTTCAAACAATATTTTCACCTCCTGAATGGGCAAGCCATTTACCATCATATTGAATTAAATGACACTTAGATTTGCTTACATACAAACTTTCCATCTTTGAATACCCATCATACATACATTATACGTACTTATAAATCCCTGCTACATTTGCCAGATGGCAAAAGGCCATTCCTCCCATCCATGGTCTTCATTCTTGCTGCCTTTTATGACACTATAATTTTGGTTGGCTTGGCTGTAGCATCTTTCCTGCACTGTTTCATGAACTTTGGAATTTTTTTGGCCCTGTGGAGGTGTCTCAGTAAAAATCCAGAGTGAAAAGAAAAAATGGTGCTAATGGAAACGCACAAATGCAGTATATTTATGCTTTTACCTTGCAAAGCTGGAATATATTTCACATTATTTGAATAATGTGAATGCCATCATATGTGATTTATCTTCATAATATTTTAATGAATAGTCTAATGACAAAAAAATGAATAATGTCTGATGGCTTTTGCATAAGAGCTGAATTTTTTCAGCTGAGCAATTCATAAGTTAAAAAGATCATGTAATTTTACGGCATTGGCTCACTGAAAAAAGCTCTATACTGCAAAGGAACAAAGAAGTATTATTGGGGAATTTTTTACATTTTTTTAATTTCATTTTTATTTCTTTTTACCTGTGGCCCTCTTAGGGCTTGATCAATTCATCATTCTGTAACACAATAAATTGTCAGTTGATCTGCATGCAAGCCTCTTTTAAAAATAATTAGTTCATATTTGATCTTTTTTTTTTTTGTGAAGATGTGGTGATGGTGATGATAATTATCATTATAATTATTATTATTATTATTATGTTCTTACTGCCACCCCAACAGTATTCCTTGAAGAAATCTATGAGTGCAGATGTATCCACTGTGTCAACTGCCAATGGCCTGACCACTGAAGTAATGCTGCTGGTGGACACACTTAGTATTGAAGCCTGTAGGAGTCATCTGTCTTTGCCAGATGGGTCACAACTGATTACATAATAAACAGTGACCCTTTTCTTTTGATTTTGGCTTACGATGATCTGAATTTCTAGTGTAATGTCTATTGCAGCATTTAACCACATGCCACGTCACTACCTGCTGAATGAGAATAAAAATGTTCCTGACATTAAGTGATGTGTTTTTATTGACTGTTAGTGTACTTCAAACTGTCCATGCAAAGGCAATTCAACAAATATAGACAAATATAACACAATTGGAAGTATAAAATCACAAATTGCTGTGTATGCCTCTGGGATCGTGCAGAATATGATTATTCTGGGACTGTATGTTTTTCCTCTGCAACCTTCTAGTTTTCCTCTCAGCTGCCACATTGCTTCTGACCCGTAATGCAACACATGTGCCCTCGATTAAACTCTGGTCATGAGACCAACTATACTTGAACACAAAAATAAAACCATGGAATAAGCAATAAACTTTTTTGAAGTTATTAAAATTTAGTCAAGTTTCCCATCCATCCATCCATTTTCTATACCCGCTTATTCCTCACTAGGGTCACGGGGCGAGCTGGAGCCTATCCCAGCTGACTACGGGCAAAGGCAGGGACCCACTCTGAACAGCTTGCCAATCCATCGCAGGGCGCACACACCATTCACACACCATTGTCAAGTTTCCCTTCATTTTTAAATACATTTTAATGACTGTATGAGTTCAAACATGATGAAATTATGACAGAAAAGTATAAAATAAATATTTCAACGAAATCTCAGTGAAATATTTCTCTCATGCAGTTACTCTGATTTCTGATAACCTTTAAGCAAACGTTTGAATAAATCTCTTAATTTCCAGAACTGAACACTTGGTAACTTTTAGCTCTCAGTTCAAAACTGATATTTAAACTCACCTAAATGGAAGGTCTACAGAGATTAGTTCCACTGGATCACGTTTTAGTTGTTCTCTCCAAGCACAACTAACTTATGAGCAGGACTTTCAAGAATGGACATACAATGAGTCGTTGACAAGCTTTCCCAAGCTTTCTGTTTCCCAATTTGTACTGTGGCTTTTTGCACCAGCCAGTTTTCATCTTGACAAGCACCCAGTACCCTTCCAGGTCTCCAATCATTGCGGGGAATCTCATCCTCTTTGACAAAAACGAAACCTCCAATCTTCACATTTCGCCTTGACGAGTGCCATCATTGTCTGAGGGAGATTTTTTAGATACTGCTTCCTCCATCTACTCCAGGATTGCTCTGTCAGGTCTTGTGCCCCGCGCCACCTTTTTCTGATATACACATCCTTTGCCCAAAGTTTCCCGGAGGAGCCATCAGGGCAGAGCTTTTTATGGTGCATAAATGGTTTGGAGTAAGTGGCTCTGGACTTTTGGGATCATTGATCCATCAGTGGTGAGGGGGCGGCTATTAACAATTGACATGGCTTCACAGAAAAATGTTCTTAAGCCAGGCATTCACTATATGATATTGGCCCGCTTTTCAGCCGATTTTTGAGACACATGACTCGTTTCGAAGTCGGACTGACTTCAGCTTCGTCGTGCATCGTTTGTCGTGCAGTGTACAGGGGAGACCAAGGGCCGATATGCTGCTCCCGACACACGGACTGATGATTGGATACATTTCTGACGTTTGAAATTTTGGTCACTCGCACAGTTGAA
Organism: Gymnothorax reevesii; assembly: GCA_029721435.1. Taxonomy (NCBI): domain Eukaryota; kingdom Metazoa; phylum Chordata; class Actinopteri; order Anguilliformes; family Muraenidae; genus Gymnothorax; species Gymnothorax reevesii. Next base: position 19,631,865 of record CM056574.1, on the reverse strand, counting down.
GCAGAGCCACGAGTTTCATCGCCAATTTCAGAGCGTTTTTTCTCACTGTGCCTGCGTGAAGTGACAGACAGGGTGTCATGGCGGCTTTCACATAGGATGCGGTAGGGAGCAGAGCAGGACGCACATGCTCACAGTTGCCAGGTGACCGAAACAACAGTGTTTTCACGTGGTCTTTTCATAACTGTAGGAGCCATAATAGTAATTTATGTTTGCATCTTTTGTTATCTTAAATATTATTATTTCCAAATTCTATTTTCTGACATTTAGAATTGATTTGGGTTTCTATATCTAATATGTCATGTTTTGAGTATGTATGAGTGTGAGTGAGTGAATAAGTGAATGTGAATGAACGAGTATGCCCTCTACAGATCAAGGGGGTAATATACCGACAGGTATATAGGTGTGGCAGCCGGATGCCAGGGGGTGGGTTCGGTGATGCGCAGACCATCATAGACCATGGCAAAGAGAGGAGTCGGATGGACATTGCTGTTAGAAAACTTAGAACTTTAGAACCTTAGAAGCCACTTGAACCCTTTAAAAAGTTTAATTTATGTTATTTCTGTTAATAAACAGAAGTCAACTTTATTTTCGCCTCCTGGACTATTTTGCACGAGTCATTGATCACATCGAACCTCAGATGTATTGTCAAACAAACGAAAGTCAATGGGACAAACAAACATCAAGGTTTTGACAATACAATAACCATTTATTGATACCTGAGTCAAGCAGCCGCGGCGCCAGACTGGGCCTGGGCCCACACAATTTTTAAAGAGGCCCAGCCAATCAGAAGACTTATTTTTCTGTATTTGAGCTGTTCATGCAATGGCCAACTTGAGGAAATCTTTCAGCTTCTCATCCAATCAGTGGCTTCTACCTGACATGTTCTAATTCTTATAGGCTGCATCGTCACCTGCATGTCATCCAATGAAATGAATGAATTAGTTTGCGCGCAAGTAGGAGTCGCTCAGATCAGGCGAAAAGAAATCACAAGTAGCATAACGTTAGTTAGCTGATGAGATGGAGCCGAAACCACTGAAACAACGGAAACAAAGCAGCCTGCTTAACTTTGTGAAAGTAAAGCGTGCAGGACAGGAGCAGGAGGAAACTGTCTCTGTTGATTGTAAAAGTTTACTGGCTAGCTCAGTCACCCTCTCCATCTCAAAACCCATGCCTCCCACATCTATGCCCTCGGATCAGCAGCTAGGCAAAAGCGAGCAACAGTCAAATTAGTGTCTGTCTGTTTGCACATTTTCTGGAAAGGAAAAAATAATAGTTTATTGGCAGCAGAGGTAACCTGTAATAGCGTTTTGTGTTATAGGGGCCAGGGTTGAGCAGCAGCCTGAGCAAACATTGCTCATTCCACAAGATCTCTCTCTCTCTCTATCTGTTTATCGGGTCCGTTGTGCTGAGTTCGTCAGCAGTATGTGTCCACGTCTGACATGTGCCATCTGGCTGAAGTGATAATTCAGAACAAATGCCATCGTATTAGTCTGTGCAATTTTTGAGACAGTGCTCAGATTTTTTTTATCTATCAGCTATCTCAGATTGTTTTTGTGCTGCTTTTTGTGTTGTTATATCTTTTCTATAATTCTTCTGAAGAAAAGCTACAGTAACGATATATTTTGTACCGTTTCTGCCGTGTTATAGCAGCTGCTGTTACGCAGTTTCAACCCTGCGACGATGATTTAGCAACTCTTTGATCTGTTGTGAATCACTGATTTGTATGTTTGTTTTTAGTATGTTTTAGTACTTTTAGTTGCTATTTATTTATCATATTTATTCTTTTAGAGTATGTATGTTTCTGTAAGATTGCGCTGTCTTTAGTCTTCAGTGTCTTCCTCTCGTTTCTGTCTCGTGGTGTCTTGTATTTTTCATCACACTCTCTTCCCTGTATTTCAGTTAGGTATTTCCTCTTCCTTCTCTCTGGCTGTTCTCATTGGCTATCCACACCTGAGAGTAGTTTAGTGAGGCATGGGTGTTTAGTAAGAATAGAGTTAGAACTCCACCCTTTTCCTCTCTCTCTCCTATCACCGTCCTTGCTTTTCTAGTTCCACCTCTCTCTACAGCTGTCCTGTGTTTAGCTGGGATTCCACTTAATTAGTTTGTGTGTTTGAAAGGCCCACTTTTCCCTCAGCTTCTTGTCGAGGTCATTAGGAAGAAGAAGAAGTTTTTTGGCGCGAGATTTAAAATAGATTTGCGGATTGTTTGGCTTTTGAATATTTTGCACCGTTTCTCGGTTTTGATTTGGATTACGGATGAATGGTTTTGAAAACATGGATTGTGAGTCGGCGGTGGGAGTGAAAAAGAAAAGGAAAAAAGGAAGTGATAACGAAAATGAGGATGAAACATTTGTTGTAGGCATAAAGACAGTTATAAGGGGTGATGAAGCAAACTGTTTATTTAGTAATGCTCATGACATTGGGAAATTTGTGAAAAAGGAAATCGGAGATGTTAAAGCAGTTAGGATAACACGGGGAGGATTAGTGATTGTGGAGTGTCGCAATGTTAAACAACGAGACAAAGCATTAAAAATTAAACAATACAATCTGATAAAAGTAACTAGCTTTCCTTTTAAAGAAAAAAACCATGTGTTAAAGGTGTGATCAGTGTTGTTCCATTGGACATGGATTTAAATGATTTTTTTGAAGGTGGAGGGGCTGTGTGGAGCAAAGAGGCTGAGAAGCTACCAGGAGGGAAAGGTGCAGGAAAGCCTGTCAGTGCTGTTAGAGTTTAACAGTGAAGTACCGGAAAGAATATTTGTTGACTATGTGAGTTCCAGGGTGAGAATATACGAAAGGGCTCCACTGCGCTGTTACCGATGTCAGGATATATGGGCATGTGGCGGTTGTATGTAAAAAAGAAATGCACAGGTGTTGAAGGTGTGGACAGGAGGGATGCATTGAGGACGATTGTATTGTGGCAAAGGCATGTTTTCACTGTGGGAAAAGTCATGAGATGGGCTCAGTGCTGTCTGAAAGAAGGAAAATGGAAAGAGAGGTGGAAAGGACAAGAGTGCAGGGGAAAATATCTTATGCTGAAGCAACTAAAAGGGTTGTGAGTAAAAAAGAAACGGTGGGGAAAGAGCAGGCCAGAGTACAGCCAGTGGAAAAGAAGCAAAAGGAGTTTGAGGAGGATGAAATTAGGATGAACAGAAGTTTTTTAGCGTTTATTTCAATGGTTTTAAATTGTGCCTGCGAGATCGAAAGCAAAACGGAGAGAATTAAGATGGTGGTAGATGCGGCAAGAGAGATTTTGGGTGTAGTTGATGTAAAGAGGGAAGATATTCAGAGAATTTTGGAAAGAGGGTTTGGTAGCAGTCAGACTGTAGAAAAGTAAGGAGAGACAGAAAGCCTGGGAAATGATTGAAGCAGAGAAGGATAAGTGTGAGGATTTTTTTTAATTTTTTATAATTACTACTAAAGTAAAGTACACAGTCATACAGCACAAAATTCAGTACTGTTGGTGGCGGCATGCACTAAAGACAAAGTTCCGTCCGCCATTAAACCAAAGAAGAAGAAGAAGCTTCTTGTTGACTCGTTTCTTCCCATAGCTCGTCTTGGCTAAGTCTTGTTTCTGCGCTTTCTTGGTTTAGATTGTTGATTGCTCGTTTCTTGTGAATTCTCCCGTAAGTCTCGTTATTGATTGTTTGTATTACGTTGTCTGATTGCTGGTTGATTGATTAGTACTTTGTTCTCCCTTATTCCCATTTTGTTTTGTACCCATCTGTTTAGATTCTCCTGTGTTTCTCCCTTATCCCATCCAATTCCCTTTTCCTTCCCCTTCCATTCCCTACTGTCTTTGTGCGGATTGATTTCCTGGTTACCGTATATATTTCTGCTTGTCCCCTGACTCTGATTCTGACTATTCTGCATTACCCTGTTTGCCTGGGTATCGAACAGTTTCTGTTTTTGACCATGAGCTGTGTGAATCCTAATAAACGTCCTGCCGATGCTGAACTGCATATGGAGTCTAAGCCCGTTCCTTTCCTGATCGTTAAATACATGGAGAATGATAGACCCTCCAAATATAAATTTCCGTTTCCGTCTTTGCTTTTGTGTGGTCAGCCTGGTGCCCGAGCCTCGTTGGGCTTGCGCTCAGTGAGGCCCTGGTAACAATGACTCAATGGCTGCCTCCAGGGAAGGAAATCGAAGATGGCGGACCAGGTAGGTTTATCATTGAAATGTATTCATTTTGATATTTCTAGGAGGTGTCATGAAACGTCATTGCGGTCATAAATACATTTCGATATACCATGTTGATTACCGATCTCTACAAATTTATAGAACAAAGGGATAATTTTATTTTGGCATGTGTACTTGCCGTCAGTGGCGTAGCCAGCGGGGGCACTGAGACATGTCCCTTGACTGCAATTAGTGGTTCTCAATCATTTTCATTTATTGATGCATTTTCCAATTATCGTAATTGGCAACTGAAGACCCGGTTTCTCTCCGTACGCGATCTAACAGCGATTAAATCATGGGCTTAATTCCGTCCAGTTGCGGAACACACAGAATTGGGTTGCACAAAACTTTCATTTAAAGCAATTATTAGTCTTGACCTGTTCTCTGTCATTTTCACAATTAACAGAGGGTTCATTCCTAGAGCACTCCAGTTAACAGGTGCAGCCTGTTCTCCCCGATTAGGAACAGGTCGTAATGTTCCGGGGTGACCAGTTTTATCTCCATTCATCAGTTTCGATATCTAATCTCCGGAGCCGCTAATGTCGTTAATCTGAATCGGAGCTGCCGCTATGCATTTCTGTATTGTCTGCAATGTATTTTTGTCTTGCTATCTCACTGTGACCTCCCTGAGTAGTGGGCGGGCTGATTTACAGAAGGTGAAAATCAGGCAATTTGAAACCGCATTTCAGGAAATTGCGTCATTGCAAAAATTTTGAAAAAGATTCTCAAAAATAAAGTAGGCCACAGGTGACCGTTTTATATAGTTTGAAGCCCTATACAAAATGTGATCATATTCCCCTTTAAAAACAGAAGATGACCTGCAAACGCAAAATTGCTAGAGTAATCACATTAATCTTTGCCAAAACTCATGATGAATAAAGTATATTATCATATTTCTTTGAGTGAAAGCACATTGAAAGTGTGAAGTAATGTAAACCGGTGAATTCGCAGTGGAGTTTCAATCGGTTTTGCATGTGCATCCTTGAAGTTTGGGGAAATTTTAATCAAGCAAATGTCTTTAATGTTCGCAGAACCTGTTTGTCGCAACGTCTTGTCTGACATGCAGCTGCCTTAGATCCTTTTGCGACCGCTTCCAGTTCGACAGCTGCCATGGGATGACATAACGCAGGCTGATTTAAAAGCAATAATAATGCTACAAATACCCAAACTATGACAAACTGATGCTACGAATAGGCTCTACAAAGTTTTTTTCGGTAATTTCAAAACTTCTCAATGAACGCAATATAAACAGATTGAAACGCTTAGACCGCACATCTCCTATGAACTTGAAATAGATACCAACGTTTTCAAAATGCTCATGCGCCCTGGCTGACACAGTCCCTTTAAGGTCCCTGTCTTGAGGTCCAAGGAGAGCGACACAATAGCCACACAGGTCTTTTGTTTCTCTCATAATATACAGCACAGCCCGACACCTTTTTATTATTATACGCCCGTCTTATGTCATCACGTCCGTCCGTCTGTTGTCTGTTAGCAATTTCTTGTCCGGGGCATAACTCCTGAGCCGCTTGAGCTACATTCGTGATACGTCACACATACGTGCATCATCACTAGGCGCTGTGTCGCGCACCATGATTTCGTTCACCCGGTCAAGGTCACTGGCGTCACATGGGGCCCAGATGGGGCTTGTCCGGAGCATAACTTCTCAACCGCTTGAGATACATCCATGACATTTCATACACACGTGTACCATCACTGAGCGGAGTGTCGCGTACCATGTTTACGGCCCTCCCTCCAAGGTCAAGGTCACGGACATAGGTCAAAGGTCACATGGGGCTGTTGTCTGTTGGATATTGGTATCATGTTGTCTGTCCACTTCCTGATCCATGTACATGACGGACGTATTATGCACCGTTGCCGGTGCTCTTGTTTTATTTGATTTTGTCCATCCGCTGATCTCACGGCCCCCCCACACTCTCAATCCTGGAGCTGCTTATGGAGTCAAATGATCCTGATGTAAGGCAAAGGCATTCTTTTTATTAGTCCCCTACCGGAAACGGAGGGGACTATAGGATTGCACTCCGTCCGTCCGTCCGCATTCGTGTCCGCTCCATAACTTCAATACCGTATGACCTAGAAACATCAAAGTTGGTGTGTGAATGCATCTTGGGGAGAGGGTATGTCATGTACCCTATTCAGGTCACTTTAACCTACTTCTTAGGAAATATAATATGCATACACCGATAGGGGACTAGTATTACGCAGCTATACGACATTCGCCGATAGGCGGTGCACTTGTTATTTCAAGTTAGCATTTTATTTTGGAAATGGAAAAACACATCACACATTTTTAGTTTTTTTTTTTTTAACACAAATGGTAAGCCCAAATTGTCGGAAATTTCTACCAAAACTTCATTTTTCTGGAGGATGTCACGGTATGACTTTAGATGAGAAATGCAGCCCGCTTCCCATTTGTTAGTAGCATTGTCGTCCTCTTTTGCGCCTGCCTGCCTTCAAACGAAACTTTATCGACAAATGTTAATAGCCAGAACAGTCCACCAGGACTGACTAGACGTGCAGTGTGAGCACTCAGATCGTGGCACACAGTCGGACTATACAGTCAGACCACCTCAATCGTGAATCTTGACTTCACAACGCGTACGATTTATTCGAACAGTGTGAGGTGGAATTAACAACATGAATTTTTAAACTCACACAGTGTATGCCCGATTTAAGAGAGGCATCATCTAATCTTTCAGCACTCTTGGAGAGGACCCAGCTTAGGTCTCTCCTAACTGTCCTGATCTGATGATCCCAGACTTGTCCCATGTGACAGGCATCAGGTACATTAAAAGTGAAGTCATATTGTTTCTTGACTGGGAAAGCCATAAATCTGTCTTTGTTCACTTCTTTAAAGCCCTTGTCAATTCATCTCTGCATCATTGTGCATTTATAAAGGCATCAGTTGCTAGATCTCCCCATACTTTGATGTGGATAGCACACGATTATCGACAAGTACCATACCTTTTTTGACAACATACATAGTTGGAACCACAGACTGCATGGACACACTTATGAATAAACGCACCCCAGGATATTACAGAGTTTCATTGAGAGTATAGCTAAAGTTTCCCCCCCAATAGACTCTGCTCTCGCACTCAATTAGCCCCTGCGTGCGCTTGGATTAATAATAATAATAATGCATCAATTTATATTTCTGGGCACTCAGACGCTTCACAATGGATACATTATTCATTCACTCATACATTCACGCTCTGATGGTGGTAAACTATGTTTTTGCAGCCACAGCTGCCCTGGGGCAGACTTATGGAAGCGTGGCTGCCAGTATGTGCCTACGGCCCCTCCGACCACCACCAAACATTTGCACACAGCCATACAGGGGTGTTCCTATACTGTATGTTTTGTGGGTGGGGGAAACCAGAGTACTCGGAGAAAACCCACGCGAACACGGGGAGAACATGCAAACTCCACACAGAAAGGCCCCAGGCCAGATTCAAACCCACAACCTTCTTGCTGGTTATAGGACAGAACACAAAGAGTGACGGTCAGTGGTACCTCATCTGAGCTCGGTATGATGGGGAGTGGCGTCCCCCAGGGATCGGTGTTTTGACCCCTGCTGTTCCTCATCTACATTAATGACCTTGGTAGGAATATTGACAGCAGATTAGATAAATTTGCAGATGATACCAAATTGGGGGGTTTGGCAAATGGTTTAGAGTCCACTAAAGCGATTCAGGACGATTTGGATAGAATCCAGAATTGGGCAGAAATGAGGCAAATGAAATTTAATGTAGCGAAATGTAAAGTAGTACATAGAGGTAATAAAAATATTAGACGGCATTACTTCATGGGAGGTTTAAAACTGGAATGTGCTCAACACGAGAAAGATCTGGGAGAGATTGTTGACCAAACCCTCACAGGCTCTAGCCATTGTGCTGTAGCAGTTAAAAAAGCCAATCAGATGCTGGGATACATTGCCAAAAGTATTGAGTACAAATCTAAGGAGGTGATGCTTCTTTTGTAGAACACATTCAACAGACCACATCTGGAGTATTGTGTACAGTTCTGGGGACCATACTTTAAGAGAGAAATAGAGGTTTTAGAGAAAGTTCAGAGAAAAGCCACTAAGCTAATTCCAGGTATAAAAGATGAAAGCTATGAGAAGAGGCTGAAGATCCTTAATCTCTTTAGTCTTAGGAAAAGGAGACTCAGGGGTGATCTGATTGAGGCTTTTAAATATGTTAAAGTGATTAACAAAGTGAATTATGTAGGATTCCTTCGACCAAGTGTTGTGAGTGGGACTCGGGCTCACAAATGGAAGTTGACTAAAGGTAACTTTAGCACTGATATTTGTAAATATTTCACCCAAAGAGTAATTTCCACGTGGAATAGCTTGCCTGACTATATTATTGAGGCAGAGACCTTGGGGGTTTTCAAGAGCAGACTTGACTTAAAACTATACTCAACAAAAATATAAACACAACTCTTTTGTTTTTGCTCCCATTTGTCATGAGATGGACTCAAAGATCTAAAATTCATTCCAGATACAATATTACCATTTCTCTCAAACATTGTTCACAAATCTGTCTAAATGTGTGATAGTGAGCACTTTTGCTTTGCTGAGACAATCCATCCCACCTCACAGGTGTGCCACATCAAGATGCTCATCAGACACCATGATTAGTGCACAGGTGTACCTTAGACTGTCCACAATAAAAGGCCAACCTGAAATGTGCAGTTTTTGCTTTATTGGGTGTCTGGGGACTCAGAACCAGTCAGTATCTGGTGTGACCACCATTTGCCTCGTGCAGTGCAACACACCGTCTTCGCACAGAGTTTATCAGATTGTCAATTGTGGCCTGTGGAATGTTGGTCCACTCCTCTTCAATGGCTGTGCGAAGTTGCTGGATATTAGTGGGAACTGGTACGCGCTGGCGTATACGCCGGTCAAGCACATCCCAAACATGCTCAATGGGTGACATGTCTGGTGAGTATGCTGGCCATGCAAGTACTGGGACATTTTCAGCTTCCAAGAATTGTGTACAGATCCTTGCAACATGGGGCCGTCCATTATCTTGCTGAAACATGAGGTGATGTTCATGGATGTATGGCACAACAATGGGCCTCAGGATCTCATCACGGTATCTCTGTGCATTCAAAATGCCATCAATAAAATGCACCTGTGTTCTTTGTCCATAACAGATGCCTGCCCATACCATAACCCCACCACCACCATGGGCCACTCGATCCACAACATTGACATCAGCAAAGCGCTCACCCACACAACGCCACACACGCTGTCTGCCATCTGCCCTGAACAATGTAAACCGAGATTTATCCGTGAAGAGAACACCTCTCCAACGTGCCAGACGCCATCGAATGTGAGCATTTGCCCACTCAAGACTGTTACGGCGACGATCTGGAGTCAGGTTAAGACCCCGATGAGGACGACGAGCGTGCAGTTGAGCTTCCCTGAGACGGTTTCTGACAGTTTGAGCAGGAATTCTTTGGTTATTCAAACCAATTGTTTCAGCAGCTGTCTGAGTAGCTGGTCTCAGACGATCTTGGAGGTGAACCTGCTGGATGTGGAGGTCCTGGGCTGGTGTGGTTACACGTGGTCTACGGTTGTGAGGCCGGTTGGATGTTCTGCTGTATTCTCTGAAACGCCTTTGGAGACGGCTTATGGTGGAGAAATGAACATTCAATGCCCGAGCAACAGATCTGGTTGACATTCCTGCTGTCAGCATGCCAATTGCTCGCTCCCTCAATGCTTGCGCCATCTGTGGCATTCTGCTGTGAGACAAAACTGCACATTTCAGAGTGGCCTTTTATTGTGGGCAGTATAAGGTACACCTGTGCACTAATCATGGTGTCTGATGAGCATCTTGATGTGGCACACCTGTGAGGTGGGATGGATTGTCTCAGCAAAGCAAAAGTGCTCACTATCACACATTTAGACAGATTTGTGAACAATGTTTGAGAGAAATGGTAATATTGTGTATCTGGAATGAATTTTAGATCTTTGAGTCCATCTCATGACAAATGGGAGCAAAAACAAAAGTGTTGCGTTTATATTTTTGTTGAGTGTAGATACCATTGAGTCACTGTGTATCTGAAGGGATATATTCACAATAGTGTAATGAAACTGGCGAGCGTCGTTGGGCTGAACGGCCTGTTCACGCCATTCGTGTTATGTTATGTTAATATGCATCCAAGGGTGCCTGGGAACAGGCAAAGATCGCAGCAGACCAGAAGGAGGGAGGTGGGAAGTCTTGTTCCTGGAGCATGTGTCACAAGCAGCAACATATTCCTGAATGTCTCTCATCATACCAGGCCACGAAAAACGTCAGGCCAGGAACTGCTTGGTCCAATGGGCCCCCGGGTGCCCAGCCAAGTGGGAGGAATGTCCCCACTGGAGGACCTGTGTCCTAACTGTAAGCGGAACAAACAAGGAGCCAGGAGGCTCCCCCCCAGGAGTAGGGTCAGTTTTTAAAGCCTCCTGAACCATTGCCTCAATCTCCCACTGAATGGGTGCAACAACCTGAGCAGCCGGAATAAATGGCTCCGTAGTAGGATCGCAGTCAGAGTGATCGTCTATCCATGACAAGGCATCAGGTTTAATGTTTTTAGAGCCCAGGCAGTTAAAGCGGTTACAGAATAATGACCGCCGCACCTGCCAGGAATTGCATCGTTTGGAATTACGTCGCTGAATATACTGGAGGTTTTTATGGTCGGTCCACACCACAAAAGGGTATTCAGCTTCTTCCAACCAGTGGTGCCACTCCTCAAGCGCCAGCTTGACCGCCAATAACTCCCGGTCACCAATGCTGTAATTGCGTTCCGTGGTGGAAAATGACTGGGAAAAGTATGCGCACGGGTGTTGCTTGTTATCCCAATGAGGGTGCTGAGACAAAATAGCATCCACGCCCACCAACGAAGCATCTACCTCCACAACAAATGGGAGGGAGGGATCAGGCAAAACCAGAATGGGCTCTGAGGTAAAACGTTTCTTTAATTCCTAGAAGGCAGCATGAGCTGCTGGAGACCAAAAAAGCTCTGAGGAGGTATTCTTCTTTGTGAGCGCAATAATGGGGGCAGCCACTGCGCTAAAATTGCGGACAAACCTCCTATAAAAATTAACAAAGCCCAGGAAGCGTTGCACCTCCTTAATACTCTGAGGCACAGGCCAATTCCTGACCGCAGCCACCTTGTCCAGGTCCATACGAACCGACCCCTTAGAAACAATAAAGCCCAGGAATGAGACAGTTTGGGCGTGAAAAACACATTACTCAGCTTTAACAAAAAGCTTGGCATTAAGGAGGGCCTCAAGCACACGTCTGACGTGTTGTTTATGCTCCGAGAGTGTTGAAGAAATTATCTAAATGTCGTCAAGATAAACAAAGACGAATTTCTCCAACATCTCTCGGACGACGTCATTAACGACTGCCTGAAACACCGAGGGGGCGTTAACCAATCCGAACGGTAAGACCAAATATTCGTAGTACATGTCATCAGTGTTAAATGCTATCTTCCATTCGTCCCCCTTCCCGAATGCGAATCAAGTTATAAGCATTACGAAGATCTAGCTTCGTAAAAAATGAAACCTCCTGCAGACGTTCAAACGCAGAATTCATTAACGGAACGGGGTACCGGTTTTTTCATGGTGATCTTATTCAAACCCCTATAATCAATACAGGGTCACAGACTGCCATCCTTCTTCCCCACAAAAAAAAATCCCGCTCCGGCAGGAGACATGGAGGCCCGAATAAAACCATTAGCAAGAGCTTCCTGAGCATATTCTCGCATGGCCTTACGCTCAGGTCCTGACAGCGAGTAAAGCGAACTCCTAGGAGGAGTTGTACCAGGGTATAAATTGATCTTGCAGTCGTACGGACAATGGGGAGATAATGTCGATGCTTGTTGTTTACTAAACACTTCGGCGATATCAGCATTGTCATTAGGAACATTAGAAGGCAAGTTAAAGTTCAGGGTCGCCCCAAATTCCTCTTCCTGCTCCAAATTTAATGTCTCCGTGACTGATTCAGAATCGCTAAAATCCTCGGAAAGGTAATCGTCCTCTGGCTGTCGTCAATCAAATTGAAGATCCCATTCCAACCCCTCCTCTGCCCCTTTCTCCAGTCTAGGAGGGTACGGTGAGATAGCCTCCTCACACTCGCTCCAGGCATCAGCCTGCCCCATAGCTTGATGTTTGGGAAAACAAGTTTCATTATCTCTACAATGAGAGTTGCAATTGGTGCCCCAGCGTACGATAGGATTGTTCTGTTCCCCCCAGATGATGCAAGGTCTATGTTCCCGTAACCAAGAATGCCCTTAAACAATAGAAAACCAGGGGAACTGATAATAAAAAACCGAACCTCCTCAGAGTGGCCATCAAAGGAAATAAACATGTTTAGCGGTTCAGAAACTTCCGTTATAACTCCCGTTCCAAGCAGGCAACCGTCCAAAGCTCTGACAGAGAGTGACTGTGAAAGCGTAACGTTGGGAACAGAGTGCTTTCTAGCCCACTCAATATCCATGAAACAATTTACTGCGCCCGAATCCACGAACGCTTCAATAGTAACTCTCTTGCACCCCACAGTCAGTACAACGGGGATTAGTGTTCGGAAGGGAAATTGGGCCTGCCCCTCCAGCGCCCCCCAAATCGCTAGAGGGGTTTTCCGTTTCCCAGAAGCTTCGGGCAACGTGGATGGGTATGACCCGGCTTATTACAATTAAAGCAGATTATTCTTCTGCGAGTAGGTTTATTAGTCCGACTGTCAAATGAACTATCAACTTGCATGGCCATGGGAATTTTCAGTGAATAGGAGCCGCACACGAGCCACAAGCAACTTTAGCCCCATTGTCAGCAAGCGGCAATCTGTTTAGCTTCTCCCTGTTGCGTTCGCGTATGCGGTTGTCTAGTTCGTAAGGCTGTGCGAATTAAGAGTCTAAAGTCGAACAGGGTTCCAATGTAGCCAACGTGTCCTTTATCTCCTCAATAAGAGCATGACTGAGCACAGTCCAACCCAGTCTCACGGCAGATCGGGAAATAGTCACAACATTTAATCTATTGACTCGTGTACATGGACACGAATTTCCAGGTTTTTTTTGTGACCCTGAGCACGACTTTAAAACCAACGTATTTCAAATAGATGCATCGGTCGTGCCTGCAACACATATTTCTCTGTTAGTGTGGACCATATGTGTAAAACTGGGAGCACAACTGTATTGCTTTCATTCTCTTTTGTTTGATTACCGCTGTTAGATTACTGAACATTTCATCACGAAGGTTCGTTATTTTCTGCCCCGTTGTTAATGAGCAATTTTCGAGTCAAAATACAGTACATATATTCTCACAGTTAATAAACAAGACTGCAGAGAAATGTTGCGGTCATTAGTTGTTGTTATCTTCTGAGAAACACTATTTCCCCGTTGATTTCAGTGCTTCAAATCTAACAGGAAATACTACAGTACCCATGAGCCGTATCGGCCATTACCATAGTGAGGATGCCACAGAAGACGCCATTATGCAAGAGACCCCTACCCCGTAGCCTCTGGACCGTATTTATACTGGTGATAGAGAAATCCTGTACTAGGGGTTCTGTCTGCTGACCTTTGTGTTCAGAGGCCTGAGGGCCTCAGGAATCCATCTTTTTTTTTTTCTTTTCGGCATGATTGTAAAGTCATTTCATGACAATTTCAACACAACACAACATATATCATGACCGAAAGGGTCACGGGAGAAGCGAAATCGCTTATAAGAGTCCCGCCCCCGGTTTCCAGAAAAACAGTTTGATTATAGTTAAAATATCATAAGGATTATAAAGCACAGCAGAGCTAGTGTCCATGCACGCTACGTCAGGAAATAAGATTGTGAAATTTATGAATATCATGAGAATAATAATTACAAGTTAGGTGAATGTTCATATAACTTTAGATTCAAATGCCACTCTTGATCCAAAGCGACATTGCCCCGAAACCCCTTTCTTGATCATTTGGTTTGTTCCGGCTAATTTGGAGTAGATGAGAGGTAGAATAATACCGGATCTTTGCTTGGATCTCTTGATTAGTCTTCATTTCCATCGCCTGGGTTCACCCTTCCCTTTTCGGATGTAATGACTTCTCGCAGTATGTGCAGTCCATTGTTGCCATCCTTGACGTCGAATCCAATTTTATTGAGCTTTCTGTCAAAGGTGGCCATGCTATTCAAGATTTTCTTTATCCTTTGGTCAATCAAATGCAGTCCAAACGCCAATGATAGCAGACCCGCTATCATGAATCCAGTTAGATAGACGTCCTCTACATCCTCGATGTCCAGGACTGTCAAACACAGCGAACGCCACTTTCCCCATGGATCCATGATATAACCGGCCGGGAATGTCCCATCCGGGCATGTCGGTTCTCCAGAACCAGACCGCCTCGTGGAAATAATTTTGTCGATTGCATTTAACGACCAGCTTATAAGATCCATTTTGGTTCAGCTGTCTGTAATAATGTGCTGTAAGTTGTCTTTCGGATAGATAGTCTGAAGCGTCCAGTGGATACAAAGATACAGGATTAACAATATTGAACACGTGTATAGTTACTCAGATATGCACATTTCAACAAATATTTGAAGACCTTCAGTTCTTCTGCCATTCTTATATTATCATCAAGTACATTCCATGCCCTGACTCCAGCCACAGATAAGGAGTGCTCCCTGCGAGTCGTTCTGACCTTACTCGTTTGAAATAACATTTTACTTCTGGTGTGCTGAATGCAATCATGCTGAAGAAATAGGTTTTGTATATTTTTGGGGAAGCATTTATGATATCCTAAGTAGACAAGTTGCGAGGAGTTGAATTTTACTATATCCTGTAATTTAAGAAGCTTTGCCTTAATAAACAAATCATTTGTATGAGTTTCATACGGAGCGCAATGAATAATCCTAAGGGCCTTTTTTTGAAGTTTAAATAAAGGTTCCGGCGTATTTTTATAAGTGTGACCCCATACTTCAGCGCAGTAATATAAGTGGGGTGCTATGAGGGCTGAATAGATTATTTTAAGAGACTTGCGGTTTAACAGTTTCTGCATTTTCCAAAGAATACACACACTTTTAGCTAACTTTCTTTGAACTAAATTTATATGCGGTTTCCAGTTTAAGAGATTATCTATCATAACTCCCAAGACTTTATATTTGTTTACCCTTTCAATGCTGATACCATTAACTTTTAAGTCTATGTCGTCCTTTAGGCCTTTTTGCCCAAATATCATAAATTTGGTCTTTTTAAGATTAAGTGATAATTTTTTTACATTAAACCACATGTGAAGTTTAGACATTTCATTATTAGCCAATTTAACTAATTGTTTGAGATCAACACCAGAGCAAAAAATAGTTGTGTTGTCAGCGAATAAGATTAATTTTAGGATATCGGATACCTTAACAATGTCATTTATGTAGATTATAAACAGCTTGGGACCTATAACCGAGCCCTGAGGAATTCCACAGGTAATATCCAGGCAATTTGATTTATTATTGCCCATCTGCACGAATTGTGTTCTATTTGTTAAATAATTTTTGATCCATTTTAATGCGGTCTGTTACACTGGTCGGCAGTAGAGGCAGCAAAGACGTCAGCCAACATGGAGTGAGTATGCAAAAAATGGTGGTTTATTTGTTCCCCAGTGACAGTGGTGCAATTATTTACAAAATAGAAAAATACCTTAATAATAATAATAATAATAATAATAATAAAATTTCAAAAAAAAAAAAATCTATTTGATAAAGCCGTCAAAAATATCTAAACAAATGCACAGACTGACAATTGTGCAGTATTTGGCTACACCAAGCAACTGGTCCAAATCACAGCGCTTGTTCACAGTCCTCTCCTCCAGAACTCTGAACCCAACTCCCATTCATCCCTTCCATTAACCCAAAACCACACCCCCGGGATATACCATTTTAATTCAAATTCATTATCAAAACACTGCATATTCAAGTTTAACTATCCACAAATAATTCAATATAATTCCGGATTAAAAATCCTCACTAAAATTAATTGTCAGTAGAGTACCAAAAGCATATCAAAGCATTTTTTCATGCCAAATCGCAAAAGCCAAAAATTCCTCACTGCCCCTTTAAGAAACATTGGTACACGCATTCAGTGCATTGCGTGAAATAGAGGCGTCAGACCTCAACTTCCTGTTTGGTCGTAGCACACAGCAAGACTCCACTGGTTCGTTCAATTCCTTAAATAAAAATGTTTAAATTCGTATTTGCTTGGTTTTGTATCATTTTCATTGCATGCATGTTTGTTTAGTTGTTAAAATATACTGCTGTCAGTAGGCCCTTCCTGACAGATACTTAACAAACCAGCAAGCAAGTCAATGCTACGTTTCAGCAGGGTTGATATGAAACAAAGTTACCGCTTTGGGACAGCTGACGAGCGCGCAACAATGTAACAAAACTTCTCACCATTCGGTATTGCCGGCATGCATGGAATTGAGTGAGTGAATTGTTACATGATACACCAGTCATAGCATGACGTCCATTGTTTTAATCAAATGGTTCTCCGGCACGGACTAGCGCCGTGACACGGTCCCTCTTATTCCATATTTATACAGTTTTTCAATCAGTACATCGTGATTTATAGTGTTGAATGCTTTCTTCAGATCAATAAATATACCTATAGAATATAGCTTTGAATCTAGTGAATCTTTAATCATCTCAATAAGTTCTATCAGGTCTAGTGCTGTCGAATGCTTTTTCCTGAACCCATACTGACTGTCACATAGTAATTTATGTTTATCAATGTAGTTCTCCAATCTATCATTATAGAGTTTTTCTTAGATTTTTGAACATTGAGGTAAAATCGAGACAGGTCAATAGTTTGAGATATCATATTTATCCCCGCTTTTGTATAGAGGGATAACCTTCCCTATCTTCATTTTATCTGGAAACACTCCGTAGGAGAAGGATAAATTACATATATGCGTAAGTGGAGTTACAATTGTGTTAGTTAGTGTTTTCAGTAATTTCATATCTAATTGGTTCACGTCAACAGATGTCTTAGCTGTACAATTTATCAGAATTGATCTAATTTCTGATTCAGTAACGGGAGTTAATGTCATTGTGTCTTGTACTTCCTCATCCTGATCAAGGTAGTCCCATCTTAGGTGTGAGGGTTCAATACCCTTTGCTAGTTCTGGCCCAACATTCACAAAGTAACTATTAAAATGTTCCACGACTAATTCCATGTTCTGTTTACCATGAATATTAAAGAAGGCAGGGTACTCCCTCTTCGGAGCCCTCCCAGAGACATTCTTTATTATATTCCAATGATTTCTGGTGTAATGTTTATTTCCTAATAGAAGCTTTTCATAGTACTCTTTTTTATGGTTCCTTCACAAGCGTGTAATCTTGTTTCTATAAGTTTTATACCTTACTTCTGCTTTCTCAGTTCTTTCTCTCATAAACTGCTTATATAAAGTATTTTTTTTCTTACAGGCATTCGCCAATGTTTTTGAAACCCAAGGTCTTCTCTCTTTGCTTTGCTTCAGATTATTGATTGTTTTGACAAAACACACTGCTGCCCACATTGACCCAAATGTTGTGTGATGTGTCCTTCTCGTGAAACTTTGTGAGAAGATATGAGCCAGGAGGATGGGCGGGGGAAGCGTATCCCCTGCCCGGTGAGGTATAGTAAGCACATTCTCTCATAAGGGAAAGAATGTAAGGCGAGGACATTAGAATTATCAACTGGGCTTCATTTATGGAAAGAATTAAGGGACCTTCACACTCCTCATGGGATGTTACAATTGTTAGGAGACTAAGGAAAAGGGCGTATTGTATGTTAATATTATGTGCCTACTGCAATGCAGACACGTATTACAATCCGGCATACTTATTTATTATTATGTGCCTGCTGCAATACAGACACATATTATAATTCCGCATACTTATTTATCTATGATCTAATATGTGTCTGGCACTGGTATTCCTGATCCATGTTTTTCGGGACTTACTGATTTCCCACATTTCCCAAAAAACCTGGGTTTTCGTCCTTCGCTAGCAATCAGGCAGAACACCATCGCAACTGCCTAGCTACGCACAAGCAATCACCTACACCACCATAGCAACTGCCCCGCAATGCCTTGTCAACCATCAGGAATACCATAGCAACCACCTGGCAATGCCCTAGCAACCACAAGGAGCACCATAGCAACAGACTAGCAACACTCCAGTAAAAACCGAGAACACCAAGGAAAGTGCCCAGCAATACCTTGCCAACCACCCATGCCAGCAGAAATCAATCAAAATCAAATCAAATCAATCAAATCAAATCAAATCATCATGTTATAATGCTCAATAAAATTATATATATATATATATATAGATTTTTTTTATTTATCTCTGAATAGAAAATAAAATGGGAAAGTAACACACACCAAAGGTTGTGGTGAGGAGCTGATGAGTGGAAGTAGACCAAGGCCTGGAAAAAGGTGTCACACTGGATCCATATGTAGTATTATTTTAATAAGATGACAATGTTTCTTCAACATCAACAATAAGAAAAGACACAGACACTTAGATATGTACAGGCCCAATTCCAAAAAAGTTGGGACATTTTGTAAAATGTAAATAAAAAAGGAATGTAATTTGCGAATTTCATATAGAAAACATATCAAATATTTAAACTGAGAAATTGTACCATTTTAAGAAGAAAAAAAAAAGGTAATTTTCAATTTGACGGCAGCAACACATCTCCAAAAAGTTGGGACAGGGCCGTGTTTACCACTGTGTAGCATCCCTTCTTCTTTTAACAACAGTCCGTAAACATCTCCGAATTGAGGAGGCCCGTTGCTGGAGTTTTGGTAATAGGAATATTGTCCCATTCTTGTCTGATATAGGATTCTTGCTGCTTAACAGTCCTGGCTCTTCTTTGTCTTATTTTTCGTCTGATGATGCGCTGAATGTTTTCAGTTGGTGAAAGGTGTGGACTGAACTACTCAGCAGACAATGCGCAGATAACCCGTCCGAAGACCGACAGATCTGAGTGTAAAGCACACAATTTCAGTAGGTGTTTCGCCCTGATTGATAACCAAAGTGATCGCTTGTATTTGTTAATATCCAATCCGTACCAAATTGTGGAGGAAGTCCCTTCTTCTCATCGACGCGCCTCACCCAACTCGGGAGGGTATTTTCTTTTTAATTTTGTTAGGAAAAGCGCGTGGGACCTCGAAAACGAAAATGCAAAGCCAGGCAGGGCAGTCTGTGACGAAAATGAAAAAGAAAAGTGGCGAACTGCGTCAGCGATTTAATTATGTGACAGATATCGCATCTGCTTCCTGAAAAAGAAAAAGCATTTCCGAGATTTTATTTGCTTTATGGGATTAGCGTTTTCGATTTAGTTTTGTTAGAGATATTGCGGCGCACGTCTTGCAAATGAAAACAGTGCCAACATGGGCTTGAAACTGCAAACGCAAAGTAGAGGATTACTTTAGCATTTTCGTGATGATACAAATAATGCTCGTGCTTCTTGAAAACGAAAAAGCACTTCCGAGAATGTATTTGCTTTATACGATTAGCGTTTTCGTGTTGTTAGTGATATTCCCGGGCACTTATCGAAAATGCAAATGTAAATGAGTGTATTTTCATTTTCCAATTGTTATAAAAATTGCACACCTGGAAAATTAAAAAGCAAAGTGGAGGATTACATTTGCATTTTCATTATGATACAAATAATGCATTTGTATCTTGAAAATGAAAATGCATTTCTGACATTGCATTTTCATTTTAATTTTGTTGAATATATGCTTCCATTCTGGTGATTAGACAAGTATGTTCTACCACTGGTGTGAGAAAAGATAAGAGGTCTGAGAGTCAAAAACTCTAACTAATAATGACCTGGAAATAAAAATTACAAGACTTGTTGTGATTTGAAGTGGCACAAACCATTATGTCTCACGTCACATATAATTCTTTAACATTTCAATTGTTATAGATTTAAGCATATTGAAACATTTAAAATACATAAATTTGCAAAAACAGAATAAATGCCCGCACATCCAAAATCAGATATCACAGGTGCAGGACCCTGTGAATGAAAGCAATACAGTTTCTGTGCTCCCATTTTTATACAGTATAAATGGTTTTATAGAGTATCAATGTGGTCCAGTGGCTACGGGGGCGAGGGTTTTGCGTCATGGCGTCTTCTGCGGCGTCCTCACCATGGTAACGGCCGATACGGCTCATGGGTACAGTAGTATTTCCAGTTAGATTTGAAGCAGCAAAATCAAAGGGGAAACGGTGTTTCTCAGAAGATAAACAACAACTAGCAACCACAAAATTTCTCTGCAGTCTCGTTTTATTAACTTACTGTATTTTGACATGAAAGAATCGCTGACGAAAATTGCCCGTTAACAACAGGGCAGAAAATAAAGAACCCTTGGGATCAAATGTTCAGTGATGCAGTGGTTATAAAAGAAAAGCAAATGAAAGCAATATTGCTTCTGTGCTCCCAGTTTTACACAATATAAATAGTTCTATTGATTATAAAAATGGTCCACACTAACAGAGAGAAATACGTGTTGCAGGCAGGACCGATACATCTAATGGAAATACATTGGTTTTAAAGTCGTGTTTAGGGTCACCAAAAAAAAACTGGAAATTCATGTTTATGTACACGATTCAATAGATTAACAGTCGTGACTATTTCATGATCTGCTGTGAGACTGGGTTGCACAGTCATTAGAGGAGCATCCTGCCAGCCTGTCTCTGTAGCCAGAGAGCGAAATGCGATAGAGAATTCAGCCGCACTTTCTTTGCCCTGTTTAAGGTGCATCAAACACGTAGCCGCGTCCTGACTATAAATACCTTGATCAAATACTGACACCATCTCCATAACAAGAGCCTCCACAGATTTTACGACCGGTGAATTAGATCTGAGCAGTGGGCCGACCCAAGTGAGTGCTGTGCCAGCCAGCAGGGATAATATAAATGCCACCCAAGAATCCTTATTAACAAATAGTGACGGCTGAGCTTTAAAAAATATTTCACATTGGGCCATAAAATCCCCACATTTTCCAGCCTACCCACTATATCTTTGAGGCAGCTGTAACTTAGGTACTCAGGGATGGTGCTTGTGCAACATTTTGTGAAACTCGTGTAGACAGAGACCTTACACTCTCGGTCAAGCTTAACAGAACGCTCTCCTGATTCTGAAGGGAATTCTCTTGAAGGCGGAGTCTCTCAGCTAACTCAGACTGCTGATTACTCAAACCTGAAAGCCCTTTAGCGAAACAGACAGCATATCTTGCTGGCTGGTAACAGCCCTTTTAATCTCGGCCACCACTGATGTCTCCATGTTTGGCTAGAGTGTACTGTGATGGCTGGTGAGTTTGAGGCGCCAAACGGAGCGGCCAGAATGAAAGGGGGAACCGCAGATGAGCGAGAGACACAAATAAACACCCGCGGAAAGGAAGCAAGGCGAGCTTGACAGGAATGAAAAGAAAGGGAAAAAACAGAAAGATTCCCTTGCTATCTTGAACTTTCCCCTCAAATATGCAGCTAAACCCTCAACAACTCTCTTAGTCGAGACCTAACTGGCTAAAGTGCAAACATAACACTGACACTCTAGCTAGGGAAGTGAGGCAGAACTAGGGCTTAAATAGAATCCGGGAGATGCCCCCAATTAATGCCAGCTGGCCCAGGAATTCGATTGAGAGTAAAATGATATCGTCCCAGACAAGAGCAACAAAGAAAGCTCTCAAAGCCTCCAAACCATGACTACAACCTTCTTGCTGTGTGGTGGCAGTGCTAATCACTGCACCACCATGACAAGTTATTATTATATTTACATTGATGAATGTATCTTTGTTGCAAGGGATTTTAATGCTCGAATGAAAAGTCTTCCTGATTTCATTATAGATAATAATCTACATTTTGTGTATATTTCTGAGGACTATCCCAGCGATAACTTTGATTTACCACGCTCATCGAAAGATAGTATTTAAAGTATTAAACAACTATGGGGTAAAACTTGCTGAACTTTGCCGAATTTATGGCATACATGCACTAAATGGTAGGTTGTTTAATGATTCAAGAAGAGAATTTACATGTGTTACACATAATGGGGCAAGTGTGGTAGACTACACGTTAGCATCTGCTATGTTTCCCCTTATCACAGATTTTGGAGTGGGCACAAAGGACAACTCTTGTCACTTCCCTCTGTATTGTTCTTTTGATTTGGATCTCAACACTCGTCATAGCCATGATATATATCAGTTTTTGCCTCAGGATCAAATCAGATCAAGTGATTATAGTGACAAGTGGTTTAAATATGTATTGTGTAGTGACGATGAAGGTATATTTCTAGACAAATTTAGTAGTTCTCCTCATGATTCATTGCTTGCTTTATATGATATTATCAATACTAGTACTGAGAGTGCATCAGAATTTTTAGTAGAAATTATTCAAGATGCAGTAAGTCATACTAGAAAATTGTACAAAGGGTCATTTATCCCAAAACAACAATCCCAACTCCCTTGGTGGGACCAGGAGCTGGAGCCAATTAAGCATGATAAATACAAAGCTCTTCAGGAGCATAAAGATATGGACATTAGTATTTTTAGACACATGCGGCAGTTATTCAAAACTATATTTTCCAGAAAAAAGGAACACTATTTGCAGTCTCAAAGGGACAAATTAGCTTCTTTTAGATCAAATCCAACATTAATTTCCAAAATAATCAAACAAAACAAAAACCATAGTAGCATGATATATCATGCCAACAGTGGTTTGAGCATTTTAAATCTTTAAACCAGTGCATGACTCCATCTGCTGATGACAGTAATGTAGGCCTACTTAACCAGCAAATCTCTGAGCAAGAAGTGCTTTTGAACCTATAAGAGCTGCGGAACAACGAAGCGCCAGGACCTGCTGGTATTTCTTATGAGTTTTTAAAGTCTTCGAGCAATCTCTCAGCTCCTGCTCTCACTGTTTATTTAACAGTGATATTTTGTTATTTTATTAACTACAGAGGCATTTCCCTGATAGACTCCTTGTGTAAGGTATTTGCCTCTATTTTAAACCAAAGGTATAATATACTGAATGAGTCACGAGCAGGTTTTAGAACTGGATACTCCACTGTAGATCACATATTCTCTCTGCGCGCCATAGTAACAAAGTAAGCTTGTAAAAAGAAAGGAATATTTTATTGTGTTTTTATAGATTTTTCTAAAGCATTTGACACCTTGAAACATGTTGTTCTCCTGGATTCTTTGAAAAAGATTGGTGTGTCTGGAAAATATCTCAATATTCTATCATCAGTGTAAAGCAATTTACCTGCCTGTGTTAGAGGTAACAGTGGTTTATCCAAGTCATGTTGTAATCTTGGCACTCGTCAAGGCTGCATTTTAAGCCCTCAAATGTTTGTCATTTTCATCAATCATTTGTATACATTGATGGAAAATATTGGTGGCCAAGGTATATTTATTTCTCTTAATGTTAGTAGCCTGTATGCATTGATGTTTGCAGATGATGTGTCTACTCTTGCAGACAGTTGTAATCAGCTGCAGAAAAAGTTAAATGCACTTGAAGTTTTCTGTAATGAAACGGGTATGTAGGTTAATATAAAAACTAAGGTAATTGTTTTTAGACAAAGCAGCCCATTGCATTCATATGAGAGATGGTGCGATAAGGGTGTCCAAATTGAAGCAGTCTCTTGTTATTGGTATCTTGGCCTAACATTCACTCCAAAGCTTGTGTGGAGTAATGCCTGGTCTGTTCTGTCTTCCCAAGCCAGTAAGGCAACTTTTGCCATTAATTGTTTTCAAAGGAAAATTGGCAACATCAGCTGTGCAGATCTGTTCAAGATCTTTGACTCAATGGTAACCCCCATCCTGTGCTATGGGTCTGAGATCTGGGGTACCTCTTATTGTAAAACCATTGAATCGGTTCAACTTAATTTTTGTAAATATTATCTAAAGGTTGGTAAATCAGCATGTTCTGATATGGTCCTGGCTGAGTGTGGTAGGTTTCCTGTACAGCTGATCTATATGACCAGGGTTATTAAATACTGCATCATTCTACAGCTTCCATCATGTAGATTGCCATATCAGTGTTACTGCACGCTCAAATCTCTTGATGACAGTGGGCGGATCAGACGGGTCACAAAAGTAAAAAATATTCTTTTTCAATATGGCTTTGTTTGTCTTTGTCGGGATGTTGGTGATGTCGGTGTTTTCATGTCTCTTTTTAAACAGAGGCTTAGTGATAATCTTCAACAAATGTGGCATTCTTCTATTGAATCCTCACCCAAACGTCAGTTAAATGTTAAATGTTGCAAGGTATTTATGCTGTGATTTGCCACCTCATGTGTGAATATCCACTTCCAGATTTAGATGTAGTAACTTTAAATTGCAGTGGAAGCAGGTAGATATAACAATACTGAATACCATCTTAGAAATTGTAATAATTGTAAACAGAGAGGTATACAAGTTGTTGAAGATGAACTGTATGTTCTTCTTGTTTGTGACTTGTATTCAGACATTAGAGAGAAATACTTAAGAAAGCTTGTAGTCAACCCATATTCATTCGTATTTCTTATTAATGCTCTACAGGAAAAGAGTAGGGTCATTCCATGTGAAATCAACCAATCTGAGAAAATCCTTCCACCACACCATCTCAGATATGGCTGATAGTTTTATATTTCAAAATGTATGTCATAACTAGTAAAATGCCAAAATTTCAGCTTCCTACCCCTACTACAACCCATCCAAAAAAATAATTATATCTTTAAAAATAAGGAGGATTTTATCATTAAATTTGACCCCACAAGACATTTTCATATTTCAATTCTTCATAAATCAGGCAATAATCATTCTAGAGACTTGAAATTTTTCATGCTTATTCAGAAACTACTGTAGATTGCAAATAAACAAACAATTTGCTTCTATCATGATTACTGACAGTCTTATTAGGGCTCAAAGTTAGTATAATTTAGAGTTTCGTCCATTTTCTGTGCCCACAAAAATTATGATATTACCTCCACACAGATCTGTTACTTATTTTCTATGTACTTCTGTACATGTAGTTTTAGGAAATATAACAGAAGTAGCTGGAGAATTTTTTCCTGGGGATGATGGCATGACAGAAATGTAAAATGTGCCAATCGTACATGATAAAAACTTCAATAAAGTTAAATAATATCCATATTTTCGTAATTTTCACTTTTTTACATTTGTTTGAGAGTAGATGTTTGATTGTTCATGGTATAGCTTAACAATGTCTCTTTCTTACCATATGTGACTGATTACCCTTTCTTACAATATGGAGGAAAAGTGGTTCCTCTTGCTCCGTCTTCACCTAGACCTGGAGGGGGATGGGGGCCTTTCAATGCCGTTTCAGTATTGGCCTAGGCTACAGGGCCTACTATCAGATTATCAGGCAAAGTTAGTCTAGTTTAATTTTTTATTTATTATTGGTGGGGGAACTGGGCGTCCTCGAACTGAAAAATTTGGAAATTAAAAAGTCACTTATGCGTTTTCCTGGCATCTGGGAACAAAATACAATGCCTGAGAGTAAGCTAAAAATTGCTAAGAAAAATGCTTTCATTGATAAACGTGACATAAGGCCTAAAGTAAGACCGTTTATTCCATGCGCGGGGCTCTGTGGCTGTCTACAAAGAACATTCATGTTGAATGCGAAAACTGCCATTAACCAATCTTTGTTAAATAGAATTTTTCAAAGGGCGTCACAATGATTGTTTTTAACGCACTTTGAAAAAAAATTTCTTTTTTTTCAAAATGTGTAGAGGTAGACCAACATTTTAACGCACTTTGAAAATTTTTGGGACATTCTGTCCCAAATGTTAACACACTTTGAAAAAATGTTTCAAAGTGCGTAATTTTTTCAAAGTGGGTTGTTACACTGTGACTTCGGGGGCATTTATAATTTTTCAATAAGACCATTGCACTATTTACATTGATTCATACATAACCTTTTAAAATCATGTTACATATCTTACGGACACAACAGGGCATAGAATAGCTCACTAGCTTCAGAACCGCAGTACTCGCTGGTTGCAAGTTTACTGGCAGTTGATTCTAAACGTCAAGACATGGTTTTAAATAGGAAAATTTGAAAGTCCTCCTTGCTGTATTCCAGGACAAATTTTATTTGCCAACGTAAAACAACAAATCAATACGCATCAAATAGTAGGTTATTAACAGCTGGTCCATCAATGGGGGCCTTTTGTAAGCTCAAGCAAATTTTAGCCAAATACATAGGCTACTTGTGATAGCCTATTAATTTAACGTCAGTCTTACCGCTTTCCGTGTACCCCTCCAAAAGAAAACCGCTTGCTACATGAGGATTGTCGTGGCCAAACAGCTGGTCAGATTTTTTTAGCATTTGAAAGCCTGAGGCTTCAATTTCTGTTTACTTTATTCTCGAAGCTTTTCCACCTCTCCACTAGCCTAGAAATCTAGACATACCCTAGTGGTAGCAAATAGTTTTGCTCAGCCGGTACGTCTAGTCACGAGTCATAGGTCCCCATTACTACCGAGTTATTGGTTGGACCAATGACAACGCTCTATGTTTGTTGAGAGTCGTTGGGCGAGCTTAGCATGATGATGACAACTCTGCGACGGTGCAAAATAACTGAAATGGCTGTGGCAAAGGAACGCCAGTGTTCTGACAATTTGTGCTGCTTTGTCAAAAAATGCTACCTTAATGCAAAGTGATCATAATGTCTTTGTTTTCGCCGTAATATTGCAATATGAATCAGTGGACAGTAGTAACTTGGTAATATGTTATCTTATTATAACATATCCAAGTCATTATAACATCTGTTTAAGTTTGTTTTAAGATATGCCATTATCATCCAATCTCTGCGTTTTCAAGAAAACCCAGCGTGTACATGTAAATATATGTATGCTAAAAGGTCGAAAGGCGCACCGAAAAAAGATGTATTTTTACAACCTTTAAAGATACTTGAAATGTGAGCGAAGAAATAAAGCTCAAGATTTTAGGTTTGCGCAGGCACAGAACCACGATGCAGCATATTTTGATAGTAAAAATTGATGGAACACCGGTCGACTCGTTTGAATCGGCTTTGGCATGCACTTCTTTGGAAGAGTTAGCCTTGGGCTTTTCTTTGAAAGATGAGCAGAAAAGGGCACTCAAGCCATTCGTTTCAAAGACTGATGTATTTGCCGTTTGCCGACGGGGAAATCTTTTATTTCAAACAACAGAACACAAATATATATATATATATATATATGAAGAGTTTGTTTCCAAAATGCAATATATCCATTTATCTCATTTTGAGTAAATCAACTTTTTCTATGTTGGTGCCAAATGCATTTCATCCAAAAACAAAATCTTTGACCAGGAAAAAATAGTATAGTAATAGTATTATAGTATGGATTTCTAAAAACAGATTTTTGCACCATGTGTAAGAAGCACAGGGCTATCGCTCTCTGGTATTATCTCAATTTTCGTCATTTTGGCTCTTATTGCGTTTTGGAAATAAACTCTTCATATCCAGTGGTGGATTGTGTTTTTGTGCGCCTACATTTCGAGCAAGTATTGAATTTCTTTGTTTGAACAGAGAGATCCTTTCGCCGCTGCGGCATTTCTTAAGAACAAGACAACCGCGACACATAACGGTAATCTGCTGCCGCGCTGAAGAACGGTTGCTTTCACATTTGATACTAGTAGGAACTAAACTATCTCTATCCCTAACCCAACTCATAGGGAATGCTATCCCTATCCCTAACCCAACTCATAGGGAATGCTATCCCTATCCCTAACCCTAACCCAACTCATAGGGATTGCTGTCCCTATCCCTAACCCAACTCAGAGGGAATGCTATCCCTATCCCTAACCCTACCCTTAACCCAACTCAGAGGGAATGCTATCCCTATCCCTAACCCTAACCTTAACCCAACTCATAGGGAATGCTATCCCTATCCCAAACCCTAACCTTAACCTAACTCAGCCACAAACAATGGTTTATCTGCTCAAATTATTCTACCCAGTGTCAACAGATCAGGCAACTCACCAGCATGAAAAACATCAAAATGGATATTCAGTCAGCTGGCAATAAACTCAGTTGGTGTAGTGGTTAAGGCCACAGTGAATGGTGTGATTAACATTGTTTCCCCCATAGGTTTCCTGGTTCAAATCCCACTGTAGGCACTAATGTAATGTCTAACTTAACATATAAAGCTTTGTTCACAGCCTCATCGACAGAGGAAGGCGGAAAAAAACATCATAATAGAAGAACATAAGTTATTCAAGAAAATAGGACATAGAGTAAATGACATGAGGGAACAAAACAGATGTGGTAAGCGGAATTACTGCAAAATTTTTTATTTACTCGCGCCGCGTCTACCCCTTCCCTTTAAAAATTTTCCCCCATCATTCTAAACCCCTTTCTCACTCATAACGCCCCCCCCCCTCCCCCCCCCCAAAATATTTGTGCCCCCTTTTGAAATTATTCTGGCCAAAAAAAACGCAAAAAAGTGGAGGTTGTGCATGGTACTCTTGCCGGTTTAATTTGTGAAACCTTGGCAATTAAATCCTCTAATTCGGAGCATGTTACATTCGCCAGAGGGAGTCACCGGAGCGGGAGACGCTGACTGGAGGCAGTGAAGTACAAATGACGTGCCTAAAGGTGACCTTTGCCTATTTTTTAAAGGTCACTGACCCAAAAATATTACCAAACACTTCAACATTTTGCTTTATCTCATCAACTATTTCAGTTACAGGCTCCTAATTTTTACTGGACATGCATCTCATAAAGGCCTACAAATGATGTGCCCAAAGGTGACCTTAGCCTATTTTTCCAAGATCACAGGCCCAAACATATCACCAAACATTTCCACATTTTGCTTTATCTCATCAACTATTTCAGTTACAGGCTCCTAATTTTTATTGGGCAAATGACGTGCTGAAAGGTGACTTTGGATTATTTTTTAAGGTCAGTGGCCTAAAAATATCACCAAAAACTTTGACAATTTGCTTTATCTTATCCACATTTTCAGTTACAGGGTCCTAATTAGCTCCTGCCGCCCAAGTGGCACGGGAGCTATGGTATCGGGATCCATCCGTGCATGCGCCCACGCATGCGTGCGTCCGTCAACAAAAACTTTTACAATTTCTTTATCTTAACAGCGAGAGCTTCTAGGGCCGCCAGTGCCCTATATTTTGGATTTCTAATAAAAATGCTTCGATCCTTTGGAATTGACCTGCAAATGAAACAGCTTGGTCATTTGAAATAGCATTGAAATTTGAAACAGCTTTGTCATTTTTGCCAATACTTGCTCAGACTTGAGATAGAGGATTTCATCATCTAATGGCATTGTTACAACAATATGCCTTAAATACACATGAAATGATGAACATTTGGCCCCAGCATAACTAATAATATATCCAATGATTGGCCAGGGTATTTCTTTTGCCCCAATCATTGGCAATGTTGCTGGTCTGGCAAGGGCGAAAAATATTTTGTACGTTCAAAATGTCTAATCCAATCTGGCCCAATGTGTGTATTGCGTTCACAGTCCACATTTTCTTTAAAACTGATATTTTTCAGACCAAATGACATTGGTTCAGTCTTCAAAAATCTGATTTTGGATTTAGTATGAAGTCTGAGCATCCTCATCTTTGCTGGAAGGACTTGGACCTTTTGCTGCTGTTGCCCATGATGTTCAAGTTTTGTTTTGAAGCATTCAGAGATTCAACCTGCAACAACACTCCTCCAGACAATCTGGATTTCAGCAATGGTGATCTTTCTCAGTAATAAGGTATTTTTAGCCTTCATTCGTGAGATTTATTAGCTACCACTTTCCCATGTCTGTATATTTTATAAATTGTATTGCACTAGCATGTTCACTCTGGTGGAATGGGCTGTTAAGATGCGGGTGGTTATAATAAAATGGCCTTTGTAGTGTGCACCTAAGCAGTCAAAAAATAATGCCAGGAAACCGGCTTACATTTGTTTCCTTCTGCCTCAAGGCAAATGTCTATCAGTCCAATGTTGTTAATCAAAGCTGTCATCTTTTTTCAGAGGAGTGCAATTAACTTAATTACAGAGCAGCATCAAAAGAAATGTGGCGTTCAACATAACTTCATTGCCAAAGCTCCCTGTGGCTGGGCTTGTTTTGCGGGAAGGAAGCAGGTCAATCTGAGGGCCCTGCCTACATATTAGCCCTGTAACACCATTTATATCATATTTAATGCAAGACTTTCTGTGACCTTGATGTCATTCACATGATCAATACTCTCCTCAGAAACCTGTTGCATGCAATCTGTTACATGTCATCTGCCTCTTGGTGAACTATCCATGCACTGCAGGCAGTAGATGTCCGTAAAATCAAAAATGGCTGCCCCCATTCAACAACTTACTGGTATTTCTCACGGAAATCTTTGCTGATTTTGACAAAGTTTACTTTATATCATTACCAATATTTCAATGTGAATATGTACTGGATTGAAGCAACTTATAAATACACAACATTTTGTTCCTTATTCTATAGTAGAATCAAGTTGAAAATGAATGCATTAAATGTGATAATACTGGCATTTAACCCAAAGAGGTCTGCAGGGGCACTGGCAAACTCCACCAACATTACAATATTTTTGAGGCTCATTTTTTTAAAGTAGCGCAAAGGTAGTGGTATCCTGTGAAATGAAAAGACCTAAGGTTTCCATTAATAACACCCATGTTATGCTAGCTTGTAGGAAAGGGGGCCAAGTAATGCCCCAAAATTAGGCTAAATTTTGACACAGGAAAAACTGTGGTAGCCATTCTCCCTGAGGCTCTTTGACCTCTGACCTCAATATATATGTTAAAATGGGGTACCTACACGTATGACTCTCCCTATTATGGACGTGCTCTTTTTATGATAATCTCATGCAGTTTTTTGCATGCAGTATCAATGTATTTATTTATTTATAAATAATAAAGCAATAGTTCTGAAAGTAGCCATTTTTTGCAGTGAAACCAGTTTTTAAAACTCGACCTCACTGTATAAAAATATGAAATGTGATACAAAATTAATTTCATATGTCCAAATTATTTTTTCAAAGTCTTTTCACATTTTTTTGAAACAAAATCCAATAAATACTTTAATTCCTAAAATGTGGAATTTTCTTGCTATTGTTTCATCGCTCTGCTTTACATAATTAAATTTGCACTCAGTCAAGTGGTATTTATTAGTCAGTCCAGAACTTCAGCCCAGTAGCTTGCGCTTTGCTTCATTCCTGCACCTTTTCCTTTCTCCTCAGGTCCATCCCATTGTTCACTGCCCCTTGCCTCCATATCTCCTGTCTCTCAACACCACTCCATTGCGACCAGAGCATTTCTGGAGGGATAGAGGTCAAGGGGAGCGAGTTACTGGTGGTAAAGCGTGAGCAAGCAAGAGTCAAAAGGACTGGGGAAGCTTTTCCACTTCTGTCACAAAACTTGATGTTGACTACTAATAAAATTGCCTTGTCATAACTGTTGTGTTAAGAAATGGGCAGAGGAACGCCAGATGCAGGATAAAAGAGTTTATTAAACACCATACTCCAGGAGAAAGATGGCAAACAGGCCAGAAATCTAAATCTAAACGTGAACAACAACTAGTCAACAACTTTTCCGAAATATGCCAGCATAGCATTTAGTGGTTGCCATGAAAACCAGTCTTGTATTTTTTTGCTCAAATGTGCCTGTCAGCCAGCCGTAAATAAGAGCAAATTTGGAATTTTTGAGGGCAGAAAAGTTGTCATAAAAGTGCAGTTCAAAAAAGTTATTTCTACTTAACCATGAAGCCGCACAACTCCCCTTCCTGGCAAAGTTCAAATTTTGATGTTCAAGTCAATATTTTTTTAATTCAGAATTTTTTCGAAAGACATTAAATGGCTTCGCGAAAATGATCAAAAAAACAAGCTCCACTAACATGTTAATTGTGAGTGAGCAGACCGGATATGTGAGCTAATATTCGCACAATGTAACAAGAAACATTGTATCTTGCCACACCTGTCGTAAAATGTCCTCGCATCGCATGTATTATGTGCCAGGAGGAGCTAAAACTTTCCGAATTTCGTCCGTTCCCAGCCTGCTCAGCAGGCGATTATCCCGTGCAAACGGTTTTAACATTGTTTTATTGGTGTGTGTTTTTTAACTCTTGTCAAGTCTTGTCTGTAAACAAGCTGGTGACAGACGTCCCCACACAGCTGCCCAACCAACTACAAGTTAAAACAATAGAGTGAGTTGTTTTTATGTTTTTAACTGTTAGTATTGCTTTACTACATAACCAGAGGCCCGTTGTTCGAAACCTATGTAAGAGGGAAGCCAGGAAATAACATGGACATGCGACCAAAAGTGCCTATTGCCCCCTGTTCTTAACATAGCGGGGTAATAAAGGCATAAGAACCAATACTTCCTCCACAGCTGGCCTCGTCTCCAGTCAGGCATGGCTGGGAACTGTGGGGTAGTAAAGTCATCAGGATCCAGACATCCTCTTCAGCTGCACCCCCCAATTCTACCACTGAGATAAGGGGGCCTGGAACTGGACACTCCAGCATGGGTGATTGAGTGTTGAGCGCATCAAGGATGGCACACCCTGGCTTGGTTGCTGCAAGGAATGTCTCTCACAGCAGGGTGTGACCTGTGCTCTTTGCCCGATTAGTGCCATAGTGACCTCTTCTGGACACACTGTCACTGCAGCCTTTCATTTCCTCATTGTAACTATTCTGAGTTAAGAGTTTCAATTTAAAAAAACCCCACTATTCCACTGTTTTAACTGCCCCCATGTCATCACTGAATTATTGTATAATATCTGGGGTAATAGTGATGTGAATTTCATGGGGAATAGGTCTGTTGGGAGGGGAATTCATGACAATTACATCATCATAATTCTCTGTGTAATTGTGTTTGGAATGCATCTCTTCAGCTAAATTCAAGGATTTGAATGAGATGCATACTTACCGAAGGATGTATGTATTGCTGGTTCTGGGATTTTAGCCTTAAGGAAACCCATGGAAGAAAAGTCAGTTATCTGATAACATTCCCTGAAGGAACCCATGGGCATGCATGATCTGGGCTCATTGCAATTCAAGCCAAAAGATGCTGTTACAGTGATGGCTGACTTCCGAACCTCTGGTATTAGCGACGAACCTAAGCTGTGGAAATATTGCCAAAATGTGGGGGCATATATTTTTGTGACGCAAGCTTGCATTTATGAGCCCGGGGGGTAATCTCCCCGAGATCCACGCAGGTTCTCCCTAAATTATAAATTCTAATTCTAATTTGGAGTCAGATATTTCATGAGAATATAGCTAAATTTAGTATTCTAAATGCATTATGGAGTCAGATGACACAAGTCTCTCTCTTATTCCTTGACAACGGCGTGTCCGTTTTTGAATGAGGTTGCGGGACTGGATGAAGAGGCACTCATTGTGCACAGGGCGTTCAGGCGGGAGAGAGTGCTGCAGAATGAAGGTGATCAGTTGGTTGTGCAAGTAAAACAGTGCAAATGAACAATGAGGTAATAAAAGTAAACAGTGCAAATGAACAGTGAGGTATTAAAATGAGATAATAAATACAGGATGAATATAAGTGTAAGTTAGTACATAAATTACTGCAGGGGCTCTTTGCAATATCTACAGCAGGTGGGATGTGGCAGTGATGGTGGGACAGTGAAATGATTCAATGATGTTGAGGTGGGTGGAATGATATCAATTGGTGACAATGTATGACAGATTCAGGTGTCTAACAGACGAGTCACTAGAAGTCAGAGAGACATGGCCAGGCACTCAGACCCGAGGCAAGGAGAGAGCCACCTTTATAGGTCTCCTTTAAGGCAGCTATTTAAAAAAAAAAAACTGCTTGAGTATAGAGCAGTGGTTCTCAAATTCGGTCCTGGCGCCCCCCTGTGTGTGCTGGTTTTTGTTCCAGCCACAACTGCAATTCTAAGATCTTAATAAGCTGTTACTTTGTCTTAATTAGCAGCATTCCATGTTTAGAGTAGTTATCTACCATCTTAAGTCACATTTGGATGGACACATCCATTCTGCTATGGAGAATAAAAACCCTTGAACATCTTGTGCTTAATTTTCAATATTGCTGGGATTTTCAGAGGAAAACTTTTTTAAACAGATCAAATTAGACTCTGAGAAAATCATTAAGCTCCCAATTAGGTTTCTGAATGCAGGTGTTTTGAGTTTTTCCCAAATAACCTGCCTGAACCAAATAAAATCAACAGAAAACACAACAGGTGTGACTCCATTGTTTGCCAAGTAAATTGTCGGGTTTTACCTCCATGTGTTAAGAGTTTCACCAATGACGAACCTGTGGATATTTGCATAAATGCACCTAATTAAAACAAATCAACAGCTTGATAAAATCCTAGAATTGCAGTTGCGGCTGGAACAAAAACCAGCATACACAGGGGGGCGCCAGGACCGAATTTGAGAACCACTGGTATAGAGTAACGGCGTTTTTCCCTCATCTTCAAATTTTTTCTCACCTGGTTTCATGGACTTATTTCTATGTGCTACTTCAAAGTAGATTTTCGTCACAGAAATGACCCATTGATGACATGGAGTCTTTGATTATCATCTGCATGACAAACTTAGTAATATAATACTGTTACTGAGAGTATTCATATTTTGAGATTGGCATGTGATTTTTTTTTGTTCCTCTAAGACTTGAGGTTAGGGTGTGTGATATTATGTAACTACCAAGTTCTATTTTCATCACAGAAATGACCCACTGACATTGAGTCTTTGATTATCATCTGTGTGGCAAACCTTAAACACAAATCCTGGCAGTGTTCATATTATGACACAGTGACTGTAGCGGCATTTACACCTCAAAGAAAACGTTTAACGCTTGTTGCTGGGACTGTTGTGAGTCTAAATAAATTCCGGCGTAATTGTTTCTTATTTTATGAAGAAGGAAAGGACAGTGGAGTCTGTGAATATTAACATGGTCTACATGGGCTGCCCTCCTGTATGTTGTATTTATATACACTCAACAAAAACATAAACGCAACACTTTTGTTTTTGCTCCCATTTGTCATGAGATGGACTCAAAGATCTAAAATTCATTCCAGATACACAATATTACCATTTCTCTCAAATATTGTTCACAAATCTGTCTAAATGTGTGATAGTGAGCACTTTTGCTTTGCTGAGACAATCCATCCCACCTCACAGGTGTGCCACATCAAGATGCTCATCAGACACCATGATTAGTGCACAGGTGTACCTTATACTGCCCACAATAAAAGGCCACTCTGAAATGTGCAGTTTTGTCTGACAGCAAAATGCCACAGATGGCGCAAGCATTGAGGGAGCGTGCAGTTGGCATGCTGACATCAGGAATGTCAACCAGATCTGTTGCTCAGGCATTGAATGTTCATTTCTCCACCATAAGCCGTCTCCAAAGGCGTCTCAGAGAATATGGCAGTACATCCAACCGGCCTCACAACCGCAGACCACGTGTTACCACACCAGCCCAGGACCTCCACATCCAGTAGGTTCACCTCCAAGATCGTCTGAGACCAGCTACTCAGACAGCTGCTGAAACAATTGGTTTGCATAACCAAAGAATTTATGCACAAACTGTCAGAAACCGTCTCAGGGAAGCTCAACTGCATGCTCGTCGTCCTCATCGGGGTCTTAACCTGACTCCAGATCGTCGCCGTAACAGACTTGAGTGGGCAAATGCTCACATTCGATGGTGTCTGGCACGTTGGAGAGGTGTTCTCTTCACGGATGAATCTCGGTTTACATTGTTCAGGGCAGATGGCAGACAGCGTGTGTGGCGTTGTGTGGGTGAGCACTTTGCTGATGTCAATGTTCTGGATCGAGTACCCCATGGTGGTGGTGGGGTTATGGTATGGGCAGGCATCTGTTATGGACGAAGAACACAGGTGCATTTTATTGATGGCATTTTGAATGCACAGAGATACCGTGATGAGATCCTGAGGTCCATTGTTGTGCCATACATCTATGAACATCACCTCATGTTTCAGCAAGATAATGCACGGCCCCATGTTGCAAGGATCTGTACACAATTCTTGGAAGCTGAAAATGTCCCAGTTCTTGCATGGCCAGCATACTCACCGGACATGTCACCCATTGACCATGTTTGGGATGTGCTTGACCGGCGTATATGACAGCCCGTACCAGTTCCCACTAATATCCAGCAACTTCGCACGGCCATTGAAGAGGAGTGGACCAACATTCCACAGGCCACAATTGACAATCTAATAAACTCTATGGGAAGTAGATGTGTTGCACTGCATGAGGCAAATGGTGGTCACACCAGATACTGACTGGTTCTGAGTCCCCAGACCCCCAATAAAGCAAAAACTGCACATTTCAGAGTGGCCTTTTATTGTGGGCAGTCTAAGGTACACCTGTGCACTAATCATGGTGCCTGATGAGCATCTTGATGTGGCACACCTGTGAGGTGGGATGGATTGTCTCAGCAAAGCAAAAGTGCTCACTATCACACATTTAGACAGATTTGTGAACAATTTTTGAGAGAAATGGTAATATTGTGTATCTGGAATGAATTTTAGATCTTTGAGTCCATCTCATGACAAATGGGAGCAAAAACAAAAGTGTTGCGTTTATATTTTTGTTGAGTGTATCTAGGAAAATTCAAAAAACAATTATTCAAATTTAAATGTTAGATTTTCAATTAATGACTCACACAATGGTCTCTACCGGACGAGCCCCCAAGTTGTTATGGCCCCAATTTGTTATGACATTTACAACAGCAAGGGATGACAGATACAATTTTTCAAACTTAAACACATTGAATTAAACAAAGAGTTTTAACTAATCTACTATCTACTCTACTGACCAAGATTTATATATACAAGAAAAAAACTATTTACAGTCCCTTTGGTTGGGTTGCTTGGTGATGTTTCAGGTGAGGAAAATACTCAAACACAGACAAAAATCCATAAAAAGCTTCACAGGTCTTGACAAGTCTGGTCAAATGTATCCTTCTCCTTGCAATTTCTTTTACTACTCTACTCTCTCAATTTTTCTCCTTATATACTCTTTTGCCGACCCCTCCCACCTTTTAGACTTTTTTTTTAATTCTCTGGGACTTTCCATCTCAGGCATGCCCAGGACATGCCCAAACCTAGCTCCAGACTGGGCTTAACAAAAAAAAAGGTCAATACTGCCATCTAGTGGCTTTTTTCCACATTAGGTAGTGCAACTGATCATGGTATGTTTATCTTACCAAAAAGTATAATATTGATCAATGTTGTACACATATTATTTAACAAAGCATGCTGTAACACAGACGAGGGGATATTTACAACCTGATCTCGATGCACATCCTAATATGATAAGCTTAGCCGGCGAAATGGCCAGTCTCACCAGGCTAAGCAAGAAAAAAAAAAAAGAGGCCATTACAAGGTGCTGGAAATTTCTGACGGTTTTAGATCTCGTTCTGCCCGGGAATGAGGAGCATCATGGGATATGTGGTTTTTAGACAACAAAAAGGATTATCATGGTGGCGAAAATTTTAAATTATAGCAGACTCAGACTCTGGTCAAGAAAAATGACATTTGTTGTTGCTCGAAAACATGATGCAAAATCTCGACATTGGAGGCTTGAAAACAATGGGAAGGCTTCAATGGAGGAGTCAATGGGGTGAATATTTTGCTAGCTAGCATGCTGGCGCTTTTGCCATTAAAGTAATAAGTTAAATAAGTAACTTTTATCGTTGAAACTCAAATTTATTCATTTAAAGGCGAAAAGCATTACCCATGCTAGCTAGCTAATTATTCACCACGCTGCCTTGAATAAACTGCCAAATGGAAGCGAATGCTTTTCTTATTTTTTTTCCTAAATGACAAGATGGGATAAATAGGATCCCTGAACCCGAGATATCAAAAACTGGAGCGGTAATTTTCGTTTAATCCTCACCGAAGGCTTGGAAAATTACTACGTTACTCTCGTTTAGTAAATTTGTCATCTTGGGCTCACTCATGAGAGATCCTCCGTATATAGAAGGCCTACATGATTTTAACTCCTACAGCCCTTGTCATACCATTTCACACTGAGTGGCCCAACTGAAGCATGTTAGCACGCCACTCAACAAATACTTTTCATACAGTCACGTTCATTTGTTAAGGATTTTGCTCAGTGTCTTGAATTATCTTACGAACAACATGGATAGCAATGACAACACCACCCGTGCACCTGAATACGAATGCTCATGCAGAGCAGAACACAAGCCTTCGGTTCTGTTGCTGGTTTAAATGCCAAAACGTATCCCACTACGTTAAATTGCCACTTTACAGGCTAGCTCTGACTACGGCTAGAAAAAGAAAGAAAAAGGAAGAGATAAAACGAGTTCCTAGCTCCTCATAGGAGGCAGTCATGTAAGTCAACGGGGTTTATTGTCATTACTCCGTAGTCTACAAGTAACGTAAACTACGACTCAACAGCAGTTTAGCTAACGTTAATGTCAGATACGGCATAGATAGCTTCAGTTGATATAGCGGGCCAAAAAATATTTGACAAGCGGGGAAACTATTCTCCCATAAACCAACCAGAAGGCGACCTTATGTTACCTGTGAAGACATTTAATGACAGTATCTAAATAAAAAGGGCACAAGGAAAAGCAGGAAAAAAATTGTAAGCACGTAAAAATTTACTCACCTCAGTACATTGCTGTCCACAGATGACCGTTAACCGTCGCGTTGGAGTCCTGGGAGCTTAGAAATGATGATCACCATATAAGGCATTTCCGGTCTGTCTTGCCGCCTGTCTTTGAGTTTTGGTGGTTCTCTGATACTGTGTTTGATTTTGTTAAGCGTAACAGCTAGTACTATTACTACCCTT
This sequence comes from Gymnothorax reevesii, assembly GCA_029721435.1. NCBI lineage: Eukaryota > Metazoa > Chordata > Actinopteri > Anguilliformes > Muraenidae > Gymnothorax > Gymnothorax reevesii. The sequence goes on along the minus strand of CM056574.1, from coordinate 19,592,850 downwards.
GAAAAAATAATGCAACCTTTTTCTAAAAAAATAATAACTATTTTTTTTTTATTTTGATTTTAAAATATTACAAAAAATATTTATGGTAGAACATGAATGAAATTAATAAAATACAACTACACGCACGCGCACACACACGCACAAATTACGCACATACACATACACACACAGACATTTAAAAGGTAAAGGCTACTTTTCTCTAAATGCCATTTCACGCGTACTATTCTAATTTGCTTGAGGAAGGCTCAATGATCTATATACGAAAAGGTATATTATAGATAAATGTGTGTGCATGTGTTTGCATGCCTGATTATACATAGTAATAATAATAATAGCCTGCTTATTTTTCACATACAACAAAGCTAAAAATGTGATGCAACTGTAACTGTCTCCCTTGCCCCCAGATTTCAGGATCCTGATTCAACATATCCAGTCCCTAAGACCAGTCGGTGGCGTAAAGACCAAGCAGACATTAGCAGAAGCCCACACTAATGAGGAGACTGATAAAAATAATGGACAATGAGGATCCAGACACTATTGCAGATACATTTATTTGTGGGGAGTCTAGGGGCCACAGTGATCCCGAGATAAACACTGGTGAGAACAAGACTCCCTGTACAGATTTTAAAAGTTTTGGGGAACCTCTCTACCCAGGTTCACAAATTACACTTGCCCAGTGCATACTACTAATCTTGTCCTTTTCACTGAGGCATAATCTGACATCATATGCCATGGAAGACCTCTTAAGTCTTTTAAGTACCCTTTTACCCTGTGATAGCATTTTGCCACTGTCCCTTCACATGTTCAGGAAAACTTTTAAAACTCCAAGTGATTCCTTCACCGTTCACCTATTCTGTAAAGAGTGTAGGGCCCAACTTCAGACTGGGATTACACACTGTCCTAAGTGTGATACAGAGCACAATGAACAAGAGAATTTGAAGTCAGGTGACTATTTTATCAGCCTCTCTCTAACAGACCAAATGAGGACTATCTTAGAAACGGAAGGCTGTGATACCCCCATTGAAAATGATGGTCTTTGCGACATTAACAATGGAGAAATGTACAAGACTCTCCCTCTAGGGAAAGATGACATATCAGTGCTTTGGAATTGTGATGGGGTACAAGTATTTACATCATCATCATACACTCTGTGCCCAATCAGGTGCGTTATAAATGAACTTCCAGCCAAAGTTCGTTTCAAAAATATTCTTCAGGCAGGTCTTTGGTTTGGAAAACGCGAACCAGAAATGTCTGTCTACCTCAAGCAATTTGTAGATGATGTTGATAAAATGAATATACATGGAGTGAAGTGGAAGGACCCAAAAACAAATGCAGTCGAGGTCTCAGAAGTCTTTCCAGTACTTTGTTCCTGTGATGCAGTGGCCCGATGCATGCTACAAGGCATACACTAATTCAATAGTGCATATGGCTGTGGCTAGTGTCTAAGTGAAGGAGAAGTAGTGGCAAAAGGGAGAGGATTTACAAGGGTCCATCCGCATGCTGAGGCCAACCGAAGAGTACATGAGCACATTGTGCAGTGTGGAGAGAGGGTCACAGAAGACGAAGTTGACCATGTATTGGGAGTGAAAACAGTCTCACCACTGGTTCTCTTAAACCCCTCAACTGGATTTGACCTTGTTAACAGTTTTCCTGTCGACTACATGCATTGTGTTTCATTGCGAGTGGCTAAACAACTCCTGGACCTATGGTTCAATACCAAGTACCACAATAGTCCCTGGTATATAGGAACATGTAAAGACCAAGTTGACCAGAGGTTGCTGTCCATAAAACCCCCCTCTGATGTGCCAAGGGTTCCAAGAACTGTGAGAGACGCACAAAAATGGAAGGCAGCAGAGTGCCGAAGCTGGCTGCTCTGCCACAGTGCACCCGTGCTCCATAACATCCTTCCAGCCAGGTTCTTGAAACACTGGCTGCTGTTAGTGGCTGCAATATTTTCCTTTCTCAAAGAGAGGATATCTGAATGTGACCTAGCAATAGCATCATCCAAAATAACAAAATTTGTACGTGAGATGCCTTCAACATATGGCTTGTGCCACATGTCTTTCAATATCCACCAACTGATACACTTGCCCTCATCTGTCAGAATGCATGGGCCCCTTTGGTGCACATCTGCATTCTCTTTTGAAGGACACAATCAGACACTGAAGAGATTGTGCCATGGCACTAATTACATACTAACCCAAGTTGCACGCCAGTTCAGCACACTCTAGTCCACACCTGAGTTTCTGAAGCTGTGGTGAAATCTAGTGGTGAAACATCACATAGAGTCAACAGATTAGTAAAAGACTGGTTGAGTGGATACCCACTTATCACAAAGGCAAAAATACTGGATGACATTGTGCTGCTGGGGTGTCCCCGTCAAAAAGTACTTGAGCAGAATGAAAAGGCAATCCTCTTTCTAATTTGCAGTATATCAGGAGATGAGAATGCCACAGCTGAAAACTATGAGAGAGCGATTCTAAAAGGAAAAGTGTTCACGACAGAACATTATGGAAAACATCACACACACAACAGCTTTGCAGTTGAGCTGAGAAATGGTTGTGTTGGTATTATAAAGTCCATTGTCAATATCACAGAAAACCAAACAAACCATCCAGTGTTTCAAATGCAGCTGTTTCATAGTGAGATTGCAAGTTTTGGCTCTGAGTCTCTACCACATTTCAAGGCTGTAGTATTAACTGAGAAAAAATAGCTATGAAGCCTGGTGACATTATTCAAAATGTTATTTTCATTGGGCAGTTTAACAGAAAGGTGTGCTATATTTCGTTGCAGCCTAACAGCATAGAGTTGGATTAGGACAAATGCTTTGGTCCAGTACACAGTACCAGCTTGAACACCTCTAGTACCAGTCCATGTGTGTGGTTATAAATCCACCAAGGTCTATGGAACTTTGGCATGGTGTTAACAAAAATTTCCAATCAGTAATTTTCACCGATAGGTAATGTAACAATTTGATGTACAAAAGTATAATTGTTTTGATGATAGTTGGTGGTGATGTGTGTGTTTCTGCAATTGCATGGGGAGTGAAGTCTTATTGTTGCAACCGGCGAGGGATAATGTCGCGGTGATGTCCAACCATCCGCATGTCCAAGGAAAGGGCGCTTATGTTCTGAAATCAACTCCCACATTTTTTGAGGGATTTTCATGAACTTCTACAAAAAGATAAGCAGATATTGATTATGCGCATGTCGCATAACATTGCATTTTTAAAGTTGCCTTCGTAATAATGTCTACATTATATTTTTGATCAGATTAAAATTGTTTACAAGCAATGCCATGCCAATGCTGTCCACTTATGATATTCATCATGCAACTTTTTCAGATAGGCCTCTAGTATGTAATTTATTATTATTGGCCAGTGACTGAGAGATGAATCGTAAGATGCTGTGTTAGATTTGCTCATTATTACCGAGCCCGGCAGGGGATATTGTGCTCTACCAGCACCCTTGTTACTGTTGTCATTACTGTAAGTATGTAAACTGCATACAATAGCACATTGTCTGTTTTATGATGTTTAAGATAAATTGATTAACTGAATTCATTAACTTTTTAAACTACATTGCCCTGACATATTTATAAGCGCCTTTTGCTTGTTTTGCTTTTCATATTTATGTATATATTTTCAGGGATTTATTTATATTCCCAAAGTGACACCACGGCAAGAACTTGATGTACAATTGCTTTGATGATAGTTATGGTGTTGATGTGTGTGTTTCTGGGAGTTGTGTAGGGAGTGAAGTCTTACTGTTGTTACTGTTGTCATTACCTTAAAGGGATAGTTCGGGATTTTTCACATGAATCTGTATGGCTTCACCGTCTTCAGTCTCGTGCACACACACTGACTTTCCCCCGACAGTGTCCTGTGAGCCGAGTTATGTCCAGTTTTGGTCAAAGCGAAAGTAGTTCCGGCAGGTTTCCTGGGGTCTGCAAAGTAAAACGTTTTTCTTCTCAAAACAGTATGTGTTCGAATGAGTGATTTATTTGCATAACAAAACCCTGGTAATCCAAAAAGTCACATCTTGTAATTGCTTGGGGCTACTTTCTCTCAATAGCGATCACTGCGCGCAGTCACTGCTAACAGCTGTGCGCACTAGCCAACTACTTTCATCAGTTGTTCGACAGTGTTTACATATTCCAGCCAGACGAGGATATCTCCTTACGATCGAGGACATCCTTACGATCGAGGATCGAAACTACTGCTTCTTAGCGAACTGACCCAGGGATAACCAGAGCACTCGGAGTAACTTTCCGAAGGATTTTAATATTATTTCGAAAGGTAGCCAAGTTTGTCTTGATTATGCTAGCCAACGCTGTGACTGGAGTCATGGCCTTCTCGTTCAAACCTACAAACCATTCACACCCGTCCACGTAGTTTCTGACGATTGTAATAACAGTACAACAATAACAATAACAATACATATTATGTTTCATAAGCTTCACTGGTAATATGACACCGATAGATGAATCTATGTTGCGCTTACATAACCCTCGGTGCATCACCAGAAGGCTATGCACGGATGCTATAGAAAATCTTTAGTAACGTTACAATTTTGTTTACCTGGGGTGTAGGGACAGCAGAGCTCTTCAAAACCCGTCTCTTCCTCTGTCCTGAAGGAAAGTAGTCGTCCTCGCTGAAGTGCACACCGCAAACGCGAAGCTTTTTCATTTTAAGTAGTTTGGTGTCCACTTGGAAGCCCAGAGCAAGTAGCCAAAGTTGCCTCAGAGCTACGTCCGTCACAGGGAAGCGATGGGCTGTGTGAGGAGACTCACTCACGTCTTTGTTGGTACAGCCTGGATAATCGCAATAGCGCACCATTTTTATCAAATAAACAATTTTCTGGAGAAGCTGATGAACTTCTCACTCTAGCTCTCGAACTAGCTCGTTTGCGTCGTAGGTCTGTAGTTGGTAAACACTGTCGAACAACTGATGAAAATAGTTAGCTAGTGCGCACAGCTGTTAGCAGTGACAGCGCGCAGTGATCGCTATTGAGAGAAAGTAGCCCCAAGCAATTACAAGATGTGACTTTTCGGAATACCAGGGTTTTGTTAAGCAAATAAATCACTCGTTCGAACACATACTGTTTTGAGAAGAAAAACGTTTTACTTTGCAGACCCCAGGAAACCTGCCAGAACTACTTTAGCTTTGACCAAAACTGGACAGAACTCGGCTCACAGGACACTGTCGGGGGAAAGTCAGTGTGTGTGCACGAGACTAAAGACGGTGATGCCATACAGATTCATGTGAAAAATCCTGAACTATCCCTTTAAGTATGTGAACTGTAAACAAAAGTGCCATTGTCTGTAATATGATGTGCAAGATAAACTGATTAACTGAATTCATTCAATTTTTTAACTACATTGCTCTGACATATTTATGAGTGCCCTTTGCTTGTGCTGCTTTTTGTATTCATTTATATATTTTACATTTTTTCTAATATTCCCAAAGTGACACCTTGGCTTTCTCCGTGATTAGTTATATATCAATGAATAAACGTGAGAAAGTAATGTTGTCTCCTGTTGTCCTGTGTTGTCATGCCTCCTGCATCATTATCATCATCATAATTCACCTGTTTCAAAAGAACACCGAACTGAGATCGGATCTAGATCTAGCAGACTGGAAATATAAACAAAATACAAACAAAATGCACTCCTCCTGATGAAGTTAAAGGGTGAAGGATCCATTAAGCATCCATCTAATCGGGAGATATTTTTGATAAGGAATATTCCTTGGGGATTCTGATAAAGGTGAAAACAAGTCTTAAACCAATAGGTTCTAAAACAGTACTTTAAAATTTCAAATAGGATTATGACAGTCCGTTCGGAACCAGACAGAGATGACAGGAAGTCTAAAAAGAATTTTAGAACTCCTATTTGATTGCAATAGAAAATGTGAAACTTTTATTTAAATTTTTGAAAAAACAATAGGTCCCAATAGAATACTTCAAAATTTCCAACAGGACTGCGGAAATCTAAAAGGAACCAGACACAATTCTTATGGGACTTTTTCTTCTCTGTATAGGAATTGCAGATATCCTATAGAATTCCATTTAAAAAATTAAAAATCCTATCGGACTTTTTGACTAGGGTAGTTTGTAGACTTGCCTTGTGTTTGTCTCCTGACTGGCTTGCCCTTGTAAATGACAAGTAGTTCTCAAATGATTGACCCAGTTAGTTAAATAAAGGTTAAAAAGATAGTCTACCAGCGACTAGAAAGAAAGAGCTGAGAAGCTGTCTACAGGAAATTAAGTGGTTTGACTAATTTGTCAACGGTGGCTTTGTCACAGCAACGGTTGTGTTCAGCTTTTTCACACGTAGACTTCAGAGTAGCTGACAAACCCTATGCCCAAAGCATTCTAAAATGTTGTGATGCATTATCACCAGGAACCTCATGACTACTGCGCACGTATGCAATCTCTGTGTAACTGTGCCAAAGCCATTAAGCAGTATTTTGAAAAAAATGTTTTGAATGACTGTCATGATTAGGCGTCATGCAGTGCTAGAGGTAAACAATCGCAAAATTACTTTCGCTAAGGAAATCATAATGGTTTTTTTTTCTTCTGATCAAATCCTGCGGGTGATTCGGTGGCCAAAATCACTCCACGAATTCCACGAATTTTTTGACCAGCACACTGTGATATATGGCAAGCCATTTCGGAAATAATTATGTAACCTGAAAATAGAATGAAACTTGAATGGAATGAAAGTCTGAATATGGAATGAAACGTGAGGCTATTAAATGGAAACTGACGTCATCAAGGCGCTAGCGCCATCTTGTGTTTTGAGATGATTAGTTATCATTGTTGCTGCAAAAGTGAGTGCGATATTTCCTGTTTCGGCAATTCTAAGTAAACAAGGCAATCACAGATGGCAGACCTGGCCCCAGCCACGGGGTGATAGACAGAGTGATAGACACATACACACAGTTCATTGCTTAACCTGGCCCCCTATGTTTCAGGGCTTTCATATGAAACAACTGCACAGTGAAAATAGGTTTTACTTTCAAATCTAGATTTGTATATTTAAACTTACTTATTCAGGAATAATGCTATTCACAAGAAAGTTTTTTTTATTTTTTTTACAACATCCAAAGTAATAAAAAAGTCATTTTGAGTGAAGAAATAAAGCCGAAAATCCAAACAAAATAGCTAGTCTTATAAATCAAGCAATAAACCTTCAGCATACAAACACATGTTGAATACATGGGCAGGAGATTTATTAAACCACAGAAAGTACAATTAATTGTGTCAAAACCTAATTTCTGTTTCCAAAAAAAAAAAAAAAAAAAAGGACATATTGATGAGCATCATTCAGAATTTTTAAATGAATCAACTAATGCAAATTAATGAAGGGGGGAAATTAGATGGATCAGAAACACTGCATGTATGTTAATAAAGAATTGGTTAAGGAAAACAGAGCATCCAGAAGGAAACCCAGAAAGTCGCGACAAGAACTAGCAAAAAATTTGCTGGTGCTTTTTTCCGTTTTGACAGTGATGTGAGTCCCAGAATTGCAGTCAAATATTAACCCCTCTTATTAATCAATAAAATACCTGAAAGTTTAAACTCAAAATTGAAAGTGTAGTAGTAAATTATATATGCGCTGCAAATTGGCCACGGTGGTCTGCTGTATCATCACTGACGCATCAGGCATATTCTGCCAACTATGTCATTGTGCAGAAGTAAAAAAACAGCCTTGAGGCATTGAGTGTGGTTTCAACACCACTTGTCAGTCTTGTTCTCTCTGGCTCTCTTCTTGTGATTATTCCTCCTTTGATATCATTGTGGTTCATGAGCTAGAGTATTACCTCCACCGACTGGATGTGGTACATTAACCTTTCCAATTTTCTGCATAAAAAGCCCTCCCTTTCTTGGCATTTGACTCTTTCTACAAATTTTCACAGTGATTCTGTAAATATCATCCCAATTCCCTAAACTTATGCTTGAAAAGTCTCAACAGAGAAAGAAGTGATGCCTGCACGCTTACTGCAAGCCACCAAAAAAAAAAAAAAAAAAATTATTATTTACTAAATAGGGATGACATTTCGATCCAACTTGGATCTTCGTCTGGTCGTCATGTTTAAAAATTGATAACACACCCATATATATAATGTCTTAACCAATAGGCTGACACAATTAATTGCAATTGGTGTGATTAATTCTCCAAAACACCCAGAAAGGTCAAGGACAACAAATTCAATATTCTGCATAAAAAAGGAACATAGAGGAAAATGGGAATACCGACCAAAAAAAAAAAAAAATCTAAATTTAAGTGTCTTGAATACCAGCATATGCATGGAATCTAATCCTCAGCCCATAAATAAAACAGCAATACAACCACATTTGAAAAATATATTAAAATAAATTCAAATTGGGGAGAATTCTTTTAATACATTTATAGACATTGCATTGAAGACATGAGGCCACATAACAATGTGCAAGGTTCAATCACAATCATAAAGACATACCTACTGTATTTATGAAAATAAAAATACAATACAACTTACAATACAACCTTGCAAAAAGCCACAACAAATGAGAACCTCGGTCTCCAACGGAATCCTGCCATGCTAGTGCCCACTGTAGCCAGCAGCCTCACAGGAATAGCATATACAGCTTCCTCCATAATTATTTGCGCCCCTGGTTAAGATGTGTTAAAAGCCTTAAAATAAATTTTTATTGCAGAAGCATACTCTCACACTGAAAATTGTAGAAAAATGTAACCTTCATCTCAAGTGAATTTTAAGGGGAAAAAAATCCCTGACGAAGAAATTATTATTTTTTATAAAATTACTAGTTGCAGAATTATTGGCACCCCTAACAATTCCGCGAAATTAAATGTAATTGAAGTATCTCTGTCATTTCTACAGTAGTTCACAAAGTTGATCAGAGTATCTAGGAACATTTAATTGGTAAATCATCACTTACTCTTTCCCTGGGGCATAAATATGACGCGACACAGAGGCCATTTCTCTTACTCACTCTTCAAAATGGGAAAGACAAAGGAACACACCATTCAAGTAAGGCAGATGTGTGTCGACCTTCACAAGTCAGTCAATGGCTACAAGAAAATAGCCACTTGCCTGCATCTGCCCATATCTACTGTCAGAGGAATCATTAAGAAGTTTAAAACAACTGGAACAGTGGTAAACATGCCTGGACAAGGACGCAAGGTTATTTTGCCACCACGCACAGTGAGGAGGATGGTAAGAGAAATAAAAAGCTCTCCAAAGTTCACTGTTAAAGATTTGCAACAAATGGCAGCATCTTGGGGTCACAAAGACTCCAAAACAACTATCAGGCGCTATCTACATGCCAACAGGCTGTTTGGGAGGCATGCACGGAAAAAACCTTTTGTCACTCACAATCATAAATGCAAACGTCTGGAGTTCGCTAAGTGGTACTGGGACTTCAACTGGGACTGTGTGCTTTGGTCAGATGAGACGAAGATAGAGCTTTTTGGCAACAAACACTTAGTGGGTCGGGCGGAACACAAAAGATGAGTATGCAGAAAAGTACCTCATACCCACTGTTAAGTATGGGGGAAGATTGGTGATGCTGTGGGCCTGTTTCTCTTCCAGAGGCCCTGGGAATCTTGTTAGGGTGTATGGCATCATGAACACTTTGAAATACCAGGACACTTTAAATCAAAAACTGGTGGCCTCTGCCCGAAAGCTGAAGGTGGGTCGTCACTGGGTCTTTCAGCAAGGTAATGACCCTAAAAATGCGGGCAATTCTACACAGAAATGGTTCACCAGACACAGAATCATGCTCCTCCATGGCCATCTCAGTCTCCAAACCTCAACCCTATTGAAACCCTGTGGAGTGAGCTGAAGAGGAGCGTGCAGAGGAGAGGACCCAGGTCACTGGATGATTTAGAGAGATTGTGCAAAAAGGAATGGTCGAAGATCCTGTTTTCTGTATTCTACCATCTTGTGAAACATTATAGGAGAAAATTAGGTGCTGTTTTGTTGGCATAAGGGGGTTGTACAAAGTATTAGTATCAGGGGTGCTAATAATTGTGGCACACATGATTTGATGTAAAGTGATTATTTCTTAATGTGGGATTTTTTTCCTACTGAATAAATGCACATGAATTAAAGGTTGGATTTTCCTCTTTTTTTCAGTGTGGTCCTATATTATTTAGAAAAAAACTGAATTTATTAGAAGCTAAAGTACACATCTTAACCAGGGGTGCCAATGATTATGGAGCGCGCTGGAAATAGCAGTTCTTCGAGATATCGGAGGGAAACATTTGGTTTGGGCGGTACAGTGCATATATCGCAAACTGACTGCAATATCCCAAGATTGCAGCAGGGGTTATGAACCAGCATGCTTGTGCATAGTTTGTTTAGTGAAAATTCCAGATTTGGGTGGGATTGAAAATGCCATATTTAACAGAAAGAGGTAGTAATGAACGAGGCAATAAATGACAAAAAAAATCATTCTATCAAATATTATCTATCATTCTATTTTCAGTCTTTTTATTACCCATCCCCCCCCTATTCCAGTCCTATCGCCACTCTTCCCTTAAATTATGGTTTCTCAACAGCCCCCTGGGGGGCTTTTGGACAACTTCGGGGGGCGCTGGGAACATGAGGGCTGAAAGGGGTGCGTCAACAATTACCACAACTTAGCTTGTGCAGTTTTCATCATTTGAATTTAACTTTTGATAAAAATCATATTTTCAAACGTTTCAAGTGAAAATAACTTAAGTGCCCATATTAAAGGAATAAGTCCCGAGAAGCGGAGGTTTACAGTGATTTTATAACGGCAGAGGGGCGTTATAAAATCACTGTAACCCACTGCCTCAAGGGGCTTATTCCTTTTATAAAACGGTAACCCTACATATAACTAGCCCATTAAATAAACACACAAGAAAAAAAAAGACAATTTATTGGTAATAATGCAACAATAAAATTGAGAACTTCTTCCACCAAGCAAGATAGAGTGGACAGAATGGTTGGCCAGCAACACAGACGCTAAGATTGCTTTTTCATCTAGCGCCATTGTCATGTCACATCAGGCTATTTGGGCTCGCTGATCTAGATACGTATACTATGAAAGCAGGCTATTTTGAATGTCTCCTTCGGTCTCCCGAAGACCCCATTAAATAAGTTGACGTTAGTTTCGGTTTTTCGAGTTTCCTTGTTCTCAATTTGCGCCGATCAGCCAAATCATTACAACCAGCAGCGAGAGTAGGGAACGATTGACTTTTTTTCTCCACACTTGCTGGTGTCCAGGAAAATATCTTGAATTGTGCATTAGTTTGCTAGCCAGCTTGTCAACTAGCTAGCGTTCACTACAATGGATGTGGTTACCCTACATATAACGCATAAAATAAACACACAAGAAAAAGTCAACAACTTCTCGCTAATAGGCTACTGAAATAGCAAGCAAGTTAGCAACATAGCTTGCAACGCAAAAGTGATATCGAACTCTATAATGCAATAGCTAGCTAGACAGATAGCCTACTAGTTATCGGGCTAAAAGACTAAACATCGCTGACACTGAAATGGCGAGCTAAAAGTCTTGAAACAAACGTAACCTAACGAGTCAGTTGAGTGCAGAGAAGTTTGTTGCGCGCAGGGATATTTTGTGCTGCGGCCTGCCACAGTGGGTAACAGTAATATTTTACCGACATTGAACGCAGCTCAGCCAATCACATTTACAGATGGGAAGCACCCGTTTTTATGAACATTAGCTGAGTTCGAAATCGTCCACTCATCCACTCACTCCCTATTCTCTACATCGTGTATATGATATAGCGCACTACATAGGGGATGACCAAAGGAGATGTCGGACACTACACCGGAATTTTCTGAACATGATTGCGTCAGCAAATACGTTGGATATCCCTGTTATGAACATGATTGCGTCAGCAAATGCGCTGGATAGCCCTGTGATGAAAGCGGACATGCCGAGCATCATGTAAACAAACCGGATGCGTATTTTTTTTTCCCTTGCCGTTAATGCGTCGCTGACTCGCTGTTCTGAAATTCTGGTCTCTCCCCCCCCCAAGTGACTCAAGTCCCTTAATGCACGTCAATTTGGGTCATGATTATGCCGGCGAAATAAGGCTTCATACTCGCTAGCAAGCTAGTTGGCTACCCAGCTAGCAATAGTATAGCTAGCAAGCCAAAGTGATATCGAACGATGTTTCATAATTAGCACGCCAATGTATTCAGCTACATGGCCAACTAGCTAGCGAGCTAAAAAGGCAACAGTTCGCTCACAATGGAATACTCGCGAGCGAGCTATTTAAATGGCGTGGCGTGCTAACCTCAGCGCAGCAGTACGGCCCTTTCCGAAACTACTTCGTCCTGCCGTTACAACCGTTCATTAGTTTGCGAAGAAAGGGGAGGTGATTAGGGATATGGCGAAGCAACTACAGCAGGAAAACCGCAGAGCGGCTTTTGACGGCTCTCACCTCGAGCCCGCATACCGCAGACGTTCAATAACTTCGGACATTCTTTTGCGTCATTCACAAAATAAAGAAAAGAAATTACATTTGCTTTAATATGAATGCCATTAACACCGTCTTAAAAGTCATTTGTGACAATCAACGAAAATCAAAGTGCATTTAACATTTTTATCATACCGTTTGACTTTCAATAACATTTCTGGACCGCGTTAATGCGGATAACACAAATATGCTATTCACGCGATTGTACAAAGAACTGAGCGTTCTTATAGTTCAATCCACAAAAATCTTTTTTTTTTTTCTATGTTAACAATAGCCTACATTTTGCTCATGACTGCATTGTCAGTGTGATGTAAGATTTGGTATGCCCTCTCAATTTGATAATTACTGTGCAACAATGAGCAAAATGTAGGCTACTGTTCAATTGGAAAAAGATTTCTGTGGATTGAATTTTAAGAACGTTCAATTTTTCGCACAATCGCGGGAATATTTATGATATCCGCAATAACGCGTCCAGAAATGTTATAGAAAGTCAAACGATGTGATAAAAATGTTAAATGCACTTTAATGTTCGTTGATAGTCGCAAATGACTTTAAAGACGGTGTTAATGTCTATCATAGGCTATAATCACAAATGATAGTATTTTGTCTCTGTTGTGTGCCGAAATAAAGGTTGTCCGAAGTCCAAAAATTAATGATAAAAATGCCAATGACGCCACACTGAATCTGCAGTACGCGCAAATGTTCGATTTTTGGCGCTGATGAATGTTTCTTGGTGAAATTTAATTCATTTCACACAAATGAATGTGTATTTCCTCGTAATGAACAGCAAAAGGTGTAGCCTATTACTAATATTGCAATTATATAGTCTAGTATAGTAAAATATATAGGCCTTCTATTATTATTACAAATATATACTACTAGCCTATTATTACTGTTTGGCCCATTCATTATAACAACCCATTTTTATTTATTAGTTTTTTTCTTATCCACCACGTCTCTGATGCTTATAATACATCTGCTTAATAGGAACATGGAATTTTAGAAATTGCCCCATTTTACCCATATTCACCCTAAACAAGGACATGGGCGATTATCATGTTATTTCAAAAGGTGCCAGTTGCCTGTGGTTGCCGTAATATAGCGCAGAATGTTTCTAATGGGCATATTATTATATTTTATTGAAATGGTTGATGTAAAAAAAAGGAAAAAAGTGAACCATTATCACTTGGTGTGTATGTGTGTTTTTGGGGGGCGCCAAAGGATTATGGTGAGGTCAGGGGGCGCTTGGTCAAAAAGTTTGAGAACCACTGCCATAAATGCGCTCACTTTGTAGATTTTCTCCACGTGTGTAGTTTTTGCATATGGCATTTTTCTCCATGCTCAAGCTGGTTCTTCCTCATCTCTCACCTTGCTGCTGCCCCAACGGAATGATTTCCCAGATGATGAAAACATGTAGCCTGGTCTTCAGCCAACCCTTAGCCCTCTGTTAAACACAGGTTTTCTACTGGACGAGGATGTTGTCACCCCCCGACAGCAGGAGTGTCTCCGTAATTCCTCCATCCATGATGTCCCATTAAGTCAAATGGAAAAAAAAGAGGGACAACTACTGCAATTTTTCCCTCAGAAATCCATGCACATTAATTTGTTAATTAATTTAATTAGTTGCATCAAAATTAATTATAGGTTTTCCTCTGATGGTTATTGATGTCCATATCAAAAAGATTCAAAATTAAACCGCTGAAGCTAATCACGTGGAGGATATCAGGTGGTGTGGGCTTGCACGGCAGAAGTCCATAATATCCCTCAAACTAAACTGGGGAAATAATGCCAATAGAAGCTTTATTCCTGGAAATCCGCTCAAACATTTTGTAGTTGTGAAGATGGCATTTCATTGTTGTCTTAGACACTTTCTGAACCTGAGACCTGAGATGTATGCGCAATTCCCCCCTATTTCAGGGCGATGCTCTGTGATGAAAAGGCTCCATATCTCTCACAAAGTGTTTTATGTGGTTTGCTTCAGTGCTGTCCTGGATCAAGAAAAGAGTTGGAGGGTAATTTAAATTAAAATTTAAGCTGAAAGCAATAATTCGTAAATTATCATTGACCTGTATGATGTTGAAAACAATATAACAGCACAAGATTTGATGTTTCCCCTGAAGTGTTTTATTGATTTTTTTCAAAATAAACTCTTATTTAAATTTTGATTCTTGGGACATATCTCAAAAAAGTTACCGATTTATAATGCTGCCATTCTTTTCTCCAGGGCTGCACCCTGTTCTCCTTTAGTAAGCCTAAGTAATGCTTGTAGAATGTGGTTTTCTGCTGTCTTGATGGAACATGCATGAGCGCCTCGAGCAAAGATGTTGTCTTGAAGATAGCATATTTTGCTCCAAAATCTCAGAGTACTTTTCAGCATTATAGTGGCTTCACAGAAGTACAAGTTACCCTTGCTAAGGGAACCAACACAATCCAATACCAGGACAGGACATGGCTTTTTGACTGCATGCTGCTACCAGTCTGTAGTTTTTTTTTTTAACTGGAGCACAGAGCACCTGTTTAGATAAATTTTATTTATATAGCACTTTTCACAGACAAGTGTCACAAAGTGCTTTACAGACATAAAAAAGCAACAGTAAAATGTAGCAATAGATAAAAATGACAGAATACATATACAAGAAGCAAAGAGAACATCAGTCATAACAATAAAAGATGGCATCTAATCAAATGCCTGTTTGTATAAGTAAGTCTTTAGTTGACATTAAAAGATTCCACAGAGTCAGCACACCTAATGGGCATGGGAAGTGCATTCCAAAGGGTCGGAGCTACGACCATAAAAGCTCCGTCACCACGTGTTTTGAGATGAGTGCGGGGAATAGTTAAAAGTTTATGACTGTTGGATGGAAGGGAAGAAGAGTGTAAATGAATCAGATCTGTCAGATATGCGGGGGCCTGACCGTGAAGTGCTTCCGAAAATGACCTGAAATATTAATTCATCTGACCAAAATACACGTTTCCACTGTGTGATGGTCCATTGCAGATGCCTCCTGGCCCAGAGATATCTGCTTCACTGTTAACAGCAAGCTTCCTTTTTGCTCAGTAAAGTTTTAACTGGCATTTGTGCATCTAATTACATTGCACGTCAGCATTCCTGAGCCCATGGGTTTATATATCACTTACTTAATGTAGTACCATCTGAGTGATTGGAGATCCTGGATATTTAGCTGACATTGTTTCGCTGCAAAAGGCAAAAGTATTCATGTGCCGATCCGTCAGATGCTTGTAAACAAGTCTTCATTCTTGAACTTACCTAAAACCACCTTTGACCCCCCCCATAATTTACTACACTCCATTTTCATAATTTACTATTTAAATCCAGTTTTGTACAGATGTATTGCTATTTAGAACGTAGATTTGATCACTATTGGAATCCTGTACTTTTGTGACTGTTTTCTGAACATTCTATGTTGGTATCACAGCAAGCTATATCAGCCGATTATGTGCATGTCTTACAAACTGACAAGATGTCTGCATGTACTGGCAGGGTAGCCTGATGGTAGGTTGCTTGACTGGTAACTGAAGATTTTCTGGTTCAAGAGCGCAGTGGAGTCTGAGTTTCTGGTTTTATCTGGAGAGCTGATGTTGGGAAGAACTCTGCTGTTGTGCCCTTGAGCGAGGCCCTTAACCCCAAAATGGCTCCAGGGGCTTTGACCCTCTCTCTGTGTCCCTCCTCATTTGCAGCTGGAATTTATTACCCTGCCCACAAAGAAAGTGCGGGAGGGGTTATGTGTTTGTCTCCATTTATGTATTTATCTGTGTGTGTGTGTGTGTGTTTGTCTGCGGACAGCCTACAGGCTGCAGATTTGGTCAGATCGTTTTCATATTTCACAGAGGGGTTGGTAATGGTCCAAGTGAGAACTGATTAGTTTTTGGCATTTCGACATTTTCTTTAATAGCTCCATCAAAAACATAACGAATCACTTGATCATCAACACACTATAGTCCTCCAGGGAGGGCCACAACCATGAGTAGCTTGATCCGGTTAAAAAAAACCGCATCTCAATAGAATTGCCCTGGTTAAATATATAAATGTAAAGTAAATAAATAAAGCAAAGATCGCATAAGATGCTACCCCTGTTGACACTGTATAATCCAAGAGGTTTCGGGACCAAACCAGGCTAACCGGTCGCAATCTCTGTTATCAACATGGTTATACTGCCACCTAGATGATATTGATTTGATGGCATAGGTCAACGTGCAATACTCATTGGTACAATAAGCTTTAATGTGCTTCCTCTTTTGATCATACTTGAGGGCAAATCACCATTATACAGTATATCAAAAGACAATCCACAGATTACCTCATTAAATTTTTGGGGTGATCGGGTCAAGGTAAAAGTCATCGGAAATGTGAAAGTTGTTTTTTGCAATAACTTCCTCCCAATTCATTGCATTGACTTTAAACCAAAACTATGCACCCTTCGATTCTGCTTCCAACCATATGTTGCACGCAGGGGAAGCTTTGACAGTCTATAGCAGTTGGGGGTTAAATTTAAGGGGGGTCAAGGTCAAGGATCAATGAAAATAATATATTTTCCATTCTAACTCGAACACTAAAATAAGGGCTGGCAGGCAAGGTTTTTTTTTTGCCTTGCATCACTTGTTACTTCACAAATTACCCCCCGAGTTTCCCCCCTTATCACCTAATGCTACTTTATAGGATATGGTTATTTAATGCACATTCACTCATTTCTGCTGATAGATGTACTGCAGCCCGTGCTTCGAACAGAAATCAAACCTCAGTGAATGGTTCAGACTAGCACCTCATAAAGCCATATGTTCTAGACAGGAGTGGCATTAACTTATACTGAGATTAATTTGGTAAATAGGCCCTCAAAAATGCAAATAAATTTACAAAATGTTTTTTTAATTATAAAACCCAAAACCAGTGAAGTTGGCACGTTATGTAAATCGTAGATAAAAACAGAATACAATGATTTGCAAACCTTTTCAACTTATATTCAATTGAATACACTGGAAAGACAAGATGTTTAATGTTCAAACGGAGAAACTTTTTTTTTTTTTGCAAATAATCATTAACTTAGAATTGAAAGGCAGCAACACATTGCAAAAAAGTTGGCACAGGGGCCTTTTTACCACTGTGTTACATCGCCTTTCCTTTTAATGACACTCAGTAAACGTTTGGGAACTGAGGAGACAAATTTTTGAAGCTTTTCAGGTGGAGCTCTTTCACATTCTTGCTTGAAGTACAGCTTAAGTTGTTCAACAGTCCAGGGTCTCCGTTGTCGTATTTTACGCTTCATAATGCGCCAAACATTTTCAATGGGATACAGGTCTGGACTACAGGCAGGCCAGTCTAGTACTTGCACTCTTTTACTTCGGAGCCATACTGTTGTAACGCGTGCAGAATGTGGATTGGCATTTCTTGCTGAAATAAGCAGGGGCATCCATGAAAAAGACGTTGCTTGGATGGCAATATATGTTGCTCCAAAACCTGTATGTACCTTTCAGCATTAATGGTGCCTTCAAATATGTGTAAGTTGCCCATGCCTTGGGCACTAATACACCCCCATACCATCACAGATGCTGGCTTTTGAACTTTGCACCTATAACAGTCCGGATGGTTCTTTTCCTCTTTGGTTCGGAGGACACGACGTCCACAGTTTCCAAAAACAATTTGAAATGTGGACTCGTCAGACCACAAAACACTTTTCCACTTCGCATCAGTCCATCTTAGATGAGCTTGGGCCCAGCGAAGCCGGCAGTGTTTCTGGGTGCTGTTGATAAATGGCTTTCACTTTGGATTGTAAAGTTTTGACTTGTACTTGCAGCTGTAGTGACGAACTGTAATTACTGACAGTGGTAGTCTGAAGTGTTCCTGAGCCCATGTGGTGATGTCCTTCACACACTGATGTCGGTTTTTGATGCAGTACCGCCTAAGGGATCGAAGGTCATGGGCATTCAATGTTGGTTTTCGGCCTTGTCGCTTACGTGATTTCGCAGTGATTTCTCCAGATTCTCTGAACCTTTTGACGATATTACGGACCGTAGATGATGAAATCCCTAAATTTCTTGCAATAGCTCATTGAGGAATGTTGTTTTTAAACTGTTAGACAATCAGCTCGTGCATTTGTTCACTAAGTGGTGACCCTCGCTCCATCCTTGTTTGTGAATGACTGAGCTGAGTATTTGAGGGAAGCTGCTTTTATATCCAATCATGGCACCCATCTGTTCCCAATTAGCCCGTTCACCTGTGGGATGTTCCAAATAAGTGTTTGATGAGCATTCCTCAACTCTCTCAGTCTTTTTTGCCACTTGTGCCAGCTTTTTTTGAAACATGTTGCAGGCATCAAATTCCAAACGAGCTAATATTTGCAAAAAATGACAAAGTTTACCTGTTCGAACATTAAGTAACTTGTCTTTACAGTGTATTCAATTGAATATAGGTTGAAAGGATTTGCAAATCATTGTTTTCTGCTTTTATTTACGATTTACACAACGTGCCAACTTCACTGGTTTTGGGTTTTGTAAAAAAGACGTACTTAATTTTTATTTATATAAAACATCTAGGTATAACATGGAATAAGTATGGAGTTACATAAATAATTTCTAATTTTCTGCTGGTATTTTTGCTTGTCAGCTGCCAGATGTGCCCCACTTGCCAGTCTTGACATTCAGATTTGCACCTTCACTGACAATTGCATTTTCTTGTCATATGATCTAACTGACACTTGCCTGTGGATAACAGCTTACATATTACCCAGCAATCAGTGCATATGACAAAAATTCGAGAGAAAATAAGAAATTACAAACATTGACTTAGTAGTTTTCAGAGTGTATTGTTTTCATAGCAAGTATGGGTAGATTGCAACAGACTATTTCACAAAAAATAAATAAAGAAAATGAAAAATAGATGATGAAGCTCAGATTGCGTATTAAAGGAAATGGTGTAGTAGGGTCATAATAAGACTGAATCCAGCATAATTTCCACAATGGTTGATTTCCAGGGCCACAATTCATGCAACACTGATGAATTTGTGTTAAGTAGTCATTTACAAATGATAATAATTACAGGTCTGTACTTGGGAGAACACAAATCAGGTAAGTATTTTGTGGAGTAGTAATTAAGTAATGATTAAAAATTCACGTGTCTTTAATATTCATTTGTCATGTGCATTGGAAAGGCCAATGATGCTTCTGTTGAGTTTAAACATGTCTCAATAACATGTTTCAACAACACTAATACAATTAAAAAGTAATTATTTTGCAAATTTGAATTAACAACTCACAATACAGTACAAATGATTTACACTGCATCACAACACGTTTGCAATAGTTTTCAACAACACAAATAAAAAAACATGTCCACCCACCAAATTGTAAATGTGTAAAATAATCTTACTAGTTGCTTGCATTTTAAGAAATGTCAGAAGTAAGATAATTAACACTCATTAACTGATGATCTATAGAGTGTGTTCTAATCACATAAATTCATTGTGACTTGAACATTTGTGATTTGTTAGCAACAGCAATTCATGACACGTCCTGCATTAATTCATGCATTAAATCAAAAGAAGTTACGAGTGGTGCATGATATTTTGGCTCCAAGAAATGGGTAAACCATATTTTGTGGTTGTTCAGCATTTTTTGAGGTATCTTGGACCAGTCTTCCATGCAAAACATTTAGGGTTCTAGGCTTACACCTTTTGACCATGGGTCTTGCGTAGGGTTCAATGTGAATTGAAAACTTTGATTTTGCTCTACCAAGACAATTTTGTAGCAATTTTTCTGTGCGTTTCAGGTCACTGCCTCATTGAAGGTCTATATTTAGCCAAGTCTCAACCTCTTTGCCAAGACCACAGGTGTGCAGCAGCAATATCCTCATACTCTGCTAAATTTATTACAAGATATCCTGGTGCACTAGCTCTTGGTGCATAACTAGAAAGATTAATTTTGCTCTTGTCCAAGGAAAACATGCAATTTTAATCTTAGTTCCCATAATAATATTTGGGAATGTTCATGCAATTCGTGGGATGCTTTTAGTAAGGACATCCTCCATGTAACCCTTTCCGAACAGTGTATTTACATTGCTTGGCAGGGCTGAATTTTCTGTCTGAAGGATCAGGCACTACAAGGTTTATCCAAGAGAGTCATAGTGTTAATTCTAGGATTTCCAATTTCCCTAGGGCATGGTGCTTGGGTATGAAAAAGGGCACAGCAGTCAAGTCGAGCAAGTAGTTGGACTGAAAAAGGGCACAGAGGTTGTAGTGAGCAATCAGCAGCCTGCCAAGAAAGGGAAGTTCATTTGTATTATAATAATAATAATAATAATTTTTTTTTACTATTATTACACTTCCCTAATGACAAATTACAATTACAAGAGAAATACTACGCCACTCTGAAAGCAAAACAAATTATTTCCAAAAGGCATTAATTTTAGCCTAAACAATCGTAATTCAATGACAGAATGATCTTCTTGTAACCTGCAGTACAGCTGTTTTATCTATACCTTACTGTAGCGCATGATGTTGACATCTGATCAGAGATGTGAAAGTATCCATTTCCATTAAAATCCAGTCACACTAGGCACTGTCCAACTCAGACACATTTTGACATCACAAAATCACAACAACCCCAATTCCGAAATAGTAGTGTAAATTGGAAAGAGTAAATTGTGAATAAAATCAGATCACATGAGCCAATATATTATTTACAATTGAAAATAGATAACTTTCCAAATGTGGAAACTGAGACATTTTACATTTTTATCCACAAAATGAGCTCAAATCAAATTTTCTGACTGCAACAGCTCTCAAAAAGTTAGGACACAGGCAAAAAAAAGGGCTGAAAATGTGATGGCTGGTGAGTTTGAGACGCCAAACGCAGCGGCCTGAATAAAAGGGGAAACAGCAGTTGAGAGAGAGACACGAATATAATAAGAAAACGAGACTCACGCTTCCAACGCACCTACAGGTATATGTCGTCTGAGGCAAGGAAGCAAGGTGAGCTCAAGAGGACGAAAAGAAAGGGAAAAGAACAGAAAGATTCCCTTGCTGCCAAGAACTTGTCCTCAAATATGCAACTAAGCCCTTACCAACTCTCTTACTAGAGACCTTACCGGCTAAAGTGCAACCATGACACTGACATGGCACTGACCCCACGACCGACACGCCTCTCGGCAAGAATGCGGCGCACGGTGTAAACCGCCCCCCCCTCAACCACTCGCGGTGGCAGCGGGGGTGTGTCAGCAGGTGCCAGAACGCTAGTGCTAATTGGATTAATGCGAGAGATATGGAAAGATGGATGGATGCGTAAAGATCTCTGGGGCTTTAATTGGACCGTGACCGGATTGATCTTCCACACTATCTTGAACGGGCTAATATAGCGGGGTGCCAGTTTTTGGGATTCAACCCTCAAGGGGAGGACCCAGGTTGACAGCAAAACTCTCTGACCGACCCGATAAAATGGGGCCAAACGACGCCTTCTATCAGCGGCAGATTTTTGTCTGAGCCCTGAGCGCAACAGAGAAGAATGGACCCTGGTCCAAACCGACTGACAAAGACGAATGAAATGGTTGACTGAGGGAACCTCAGAATCATCCTCAGTCTCAGGAAATAGTGGAGGTTGGTAACCCTCCTGGGGCTCAAACGGGGAAAGCCCCGTGGAGGAATTACACTGCGAGTTATGGGCATACTCAGCCCATGCTAAAAATCGACTCCATGAGGATAGATTATCTGCCGATAAACATCGAAGAGTGTTTTCTAAAGACTGATTAGTGCGTTCAGTCTGCCCGTTAGTCTCTGGGTGAAACCCAGAGCAGAGACCCACGGTGGACCCCAACTGCTTGCAAAATGCCCGCCAAAATCTGGCGTTAAACTGAGGGCCTCGGTCAGAGACCACATCTTGCGGAAGCAATGCAGCCGTAACACATGGTTAACAACAAGAAAAGCCATCTCCCACGCTGAAGGCAACTAAGGTAGCACAACAAAATGAGCAGCCTTAGAAAAACGGTCAACCACTACCAGGATGACCGTGTTGCCATCAGATACAGGCAGCCCCATTACAAAGTCTAACGCAATATGCGTCCAAGGGCGCCTGGGAACGGGCAAAGGTCGCAGCAAACCAGAGGGAGGGAGATGGAAAGGTTTGTTCCTGGAGCAGATGCCACAGGCAGCAACAAATTCCCGAATGTCCCTCATCATACAGGCCCACCTAAAATGTTGGGTCAGGAACTGCATGGTGCGATGGGCCCCCGGGTACCCCGCCAAGCGGGAATAGTGTCCCCACTGGAGGACCTGTGGCCTCACTCTAGGCGGGACAAACAAACAGCCAGGAGGCTCCCCCCCTGGACTGGGATCGGTCTTCAAAGCCTCCTGAATCACCGCCTCAACCTACCATTGAATGGGTGCCACAATCTGGGCAGCCGGAATAACTGGCTCTGGGGTATGATCGCGATCAGAGCGGTCGTAAATTCATGACAGGGCGTCTGGCTTAATGTGTTTAGAACCCAGGCGATAGGTCAGTGTAAAATCAAAGCGATAAAGAATAATGACTACCACGCCTGCCGGGAATTACGACGCTTGGTTTGCTGAATATATTGGAGGTTTTTATGGTCGGTCCATACCACAAAAGGGTGTTCAGCTCCCTCTAACCAGTGGCGCCACTCCTCAAGCGCCAGCTTGACTGCCAATAACTCCCGGTCACCAATGCTGTAATTACGTTCCGAGGCGGACAAACAACGGGAGAAGTATGCGCATGGGTGTAACTTATTATCCCAACGAGGGCGCTCGGACAAAATAGCTCCCACGCCCACCTCTGAAGTAACCACCTCCACCACAATTGGGAGGGAGGGATCGGGCAAAACCAGAATGGGCTCTGAGCTAAAACGTTTCTTTAATTCCTGAAAGGCAGCATCAGCTGCTGGAGACCAAAATAACGCAGGGGAGGTATTCATCTTGGTGAGTGCAATAATGAGGGCAGCAACCGCGCTAAAATTGCGGATAAACCTCCTATAAAAATTAGCGAATCCCAGGAAGTGTTGAACCTCCTTAACGCTCTGAGGCGCATGCCCATGCACCAAATCTACAGCAATATGGAAGAGGGATTTTGGTAACATAGGCTTATCATTAGGTCCTACCCACCTGCCATCAGTGTATTGTGTTCCATGTGATGTCCATTGACATTTTTCTTGTGGAGGAGCAGCATCATGCTCTGCTCACAGCACGTCACATGAAATTGAGTCTTCAAATTGGTGAAATAGCCCCACAAGAGTGTGTTTGGCTGCTGCCCTTGCATCTCTGTCTGCAAAGGCATCAGCCAAACTGATTGGGTCAACATGTTTGGTGTGCAGAGGGCCACAATCAACACAGCTATATCATGAGTACAGACAGCATATCCAACACAAGGGTTGCCTTTATCAACGCTTGACAACAAACCATCAACAAAGTATTCAATATCAGAATTTGATAGAGGGGTGTCCTTGAGTCCAGGACATGCAGTCTTATTAGATAGGACTTCTTTTACACAATGGAGAATACATTTTTATTTTTTATTTTTTCCTTTCAATTAATTGTAATTAAGCAATACACCTCAGTCTAGGGTTCTGCTAAAAGCATAGAGGAAATGCACAGTCTGGGCTTATTAGCCCCAACCATTCTTACATTTTCCCACATCATCAGCAGAACTGGGTGGAGTTACTTTAGAGTATGTTACAATTTGCAAAAAATTTCTATATATATTTTTTTTATTCACAAAAATTGCTACATATTTAATAATTTTTACTTTGGGCTCTAACAAAAACACATAAGGCACATAGCAGAAACAGCAAAATCTGAAGCCAATTAATAAAATTATATAACAAAAAACATTAAAACATACTATACAAAAGTAGAACATACACAAAACAGACCAAAAGATACAGCCAAAAGGAGACACACAAATACATACATATGGTGGTCCCCCTTTTGAATTTAGTCTTGCGTTAATACTTCAAATTGGATTTCCCCAAATCTATTTTAGAAGGTAAACTTTTAAGCTGAAAACTCCACAGTTGAATCCCCAGCTGGCCAGCTTCTCTTCAGCAGTGCTCTCTGTGGAAAAGTTCCAAGAGGAGTTAGAGACAAACAATAATGATCAAATTTGTTTTAACTCAACTCGTTCGGATCCTTTCCTGTAAAAGTTAAATAAACAGATTAAAGTTATCAGCAACTCAGTTCCTTTGCCCTGAAGACACTCGTTGACAAGTCCTGTTCAAAATGGAGAAAAGATCTTTAATTGCATTTCTTTGGTCAGGAAAGCTTTCAGTCACATTTGTTCATTATCCTTCCATTCTCTGACTTCTGTATGTCGACCTTTCACCTCTCTGTGCTCCCCTATCTGCTTCGGTCAATAGGGCTCCGCTGCATTGCGCTTCCCCATCTAAAGCATTAAGATCCTTTGAACCTCCCTCTCCCACAATAGTTCATTTGATTTTTTAAATATTAATTTAATATGTACCATTAAATTTCATATTATATTTTATATTTTCTGGCACTTTTCTGATCATTTTAATTTTAATTTTTTTCCTTCAGATAGCAATTGCAATTTTTCAATCCTTGATGGGAAAACCTCTGCATCAACTGAATTTGGCACACATCTCTTATTGTATACAGTGTTAAACAGTATTTTGGAAAAAATTTGAACATACCGTGTTATTGTTGTTTCTACTTTTCCTTCATTTTCTTTTCAGAGATATGCTTCTTGCACACCAATCTCACACTGCCTAATTATAAACAGAGGAACAAAAAGAAAAATTCAGTCGGCCACAACATTAGAAACACTTGACCATGTTCGTATAATTTACATTCAATTGTCACTTCATCTAAACTTCCCTCTGTTTATAAGTACCGATCATTTAAGAGGGGTTAGCATTTATTTTATCAAGAAATAGGGACTTTTGCTCACTTTCATGAGGAATAATTATTCTGTTTACTTCTGCAACTTTGTCCTTTTACAACTCCACAGTCATTAAAATGACTTAACTCCTACAATTTTGCACTGCTAATATACACTTTTTTCTTGGAAATTTCGCTTTTTACCAATCCTGCAATTACAGTAAGGATTCCACAAAATACTGTAAATATTGGCTAATCGACGGGCACCTTAAATTATTCTTGAATAAATGCTAATTTTGTTGAAAACATCTATATGCACTTCATGGAATAGATTCAATCTAACAAAGACAGAACTAACAAATATGCCAGCAATGCAGTTGTTTACAGACAATCACTGAGTTAGGTTCATTCACATTGATTTCCACATACGCACACGCAGTCTGAGCTCAGGACACTCACACATACCATAATGCACTTTCCTCTCTCACATTGGAAAAGATACAAGGCTCTAATTTTCTTAAGATCTGACACCATTGTTGCTTTGATAACATACACAGACAACGCTCCATTTTAACTAAACTCAAATTACTTTACCCACAATGATTCCCAGAACCATTATGTCAACTTTTAAAAAATTGCCTTGTCGCAGTCACATACCTGCAAACTAGTCACCTTTCAGCGAAATCGCCGTTTTGATCCCAAAATAGGTCACTTACGTGAATCGTGTAGATCCGAAGAGTTTTTTTTCGGGGGGGCGGGAGGCAGGCAGACAGACTACTGACGTTATTGCTACATTATTGCTAAGCAATAACGTCTGCCTGTCGTTCCATGTCTGCCAGTTATAAAGTTAGAGCCTAGTCTCGCGCAGTAACGTGCACTTCCTTTCCGTCAGAGTTCTGGTTGCTTACAAATATTCCAGACTCAGACCGCAAACAAACCCCTGTCACTTTCTGTCTCTGCGGCAAAGTCGCCTTTTGATCGACTTCGGAGTGCTGGGATGAAATAAATAGGATTTTGTTGCAGTTACGTGTGCTGAGGTAAGTCTTGTATAGTATCAGAAATATGTGCATAAATGATATTTTAACCTTATACGTGCTAAACATCAAGTTTAAGACATAATATGTCAGCTAGCTCCAGACGTCTGAAGATGATGGCCGACTCGTCAGATATGAAAACGAACAGCTAATGAACTCAGTGGTGTGACCCTGAATTTCCCTTGTCACATTGAATGTTTATCAAATACAGAAAGCCCTCGATCAGACCGTTTTTTGAGAGACAGAAAGCATACAGGGGTTTTTTTTTTCTTTCTCTAAAATATACACCTAGCGTCTTCTCAAATCCCCATGACAATCGCTTTTTCTAGCATTTTCCGGTTGTTGAGCACAAGCAGGCTATCGTGTCAAAAACGGTAACTAAACTTTTATCAGCGTCAACTAGCAACTAATATTGTTCTTTACCACGTTGAGGGCGAGTGATTAGCCCTTGTTTTTGGAGACATCAATCACATTGTAAAGGTGGTATGTAAAGGTGGTATCTCCTCCTCCAGCGGGTGTATAGGTACATCTGGGTGAGTCAGGATAGACTTGGAGGGAGTCCGGCTACAAAGGAGGGCATGGCAGTCAGTAGAGACTCCAGACTTATTCATATTACAATTACTAGCCTAACACCAGCGAACTCTGCAAATAGAAGGACTGAATGAGATTAGTTGAAAACTGTCTCCACATGTCTCAAACACTCTGGCTCACTTGGAAATGAGGTCCTTTGTTCAAAATCCTGAACTACTCCTTTAAAACCGGGCATATAGATAAGAATCCTTCAGTTTTAAGCCACTTCACATTGACAGCTGTTATCTCTAATGTTGGTGATGCCTGTTTTGGGCCATATATTCATGTCCCTGTGATTTACTGGCTCTTATCATTGATTTAAATAAGACAAATACTAAAAAAAATGTATTTTATTATGTGCTTAGGTGTGTTCTATTACTTCAACATAGTAAAATGATTTTTTTTTAGATCTCTTTAAGGCACCTTCTCTGTGGTATACATGTTAATTTCAGCATATCCCCAATGCAACGTTATCAACTTCTTCAATTAATATAAAACTTAAAATTATCAAAACTTAAACTTATTCGTTATTTATTTGATAGACTAGGGACTACTTTCATTAAACAAGGAAGTAAAAATGGTGAAACTGAGGTAAGCTCCAACAGTCACTCTCTCCTTTATTTTTCTCAATTTCGTATGACATGCCTGCTTGAGGAAACCTTTAAGTTCCACCCTGTTAGTGTATATTATGGATAATGTTTTTTGGATAAAATAATTTTAAAAACATGTTAAAAATAGCTATTTAAGTGATGTTCATCTGCAGAGTGTGCTAGCTAAATGTTGCTAGCTCAAAGAGCTAGGGCTTACTAATGCCTAACAGGGTGGAACCCCACAGGGTTTTTTCGGGATATGCAATGAACTGATTATTAATTCTGCAAGAATATTGGTTTTTTATGATATAAATAACCACTGTTTTGTAGAATTACTACTCAATGTGATATTACATTAATATATTAATACATAGGTTATTACACTATATTTAATGAGGTATAGATACATTGGATCAGGGACCCCGTGAAATACAGTGTAACCAATAATAAAAGTAATAATAATAAAACTGTAACATAAATAATGAAAAAAAAACTTTTAAAAATTAAAAATATTCTTTTATTTTACAGTTTTATAGTTATTACGTTTGCTATTTGTTGCACTTTATTATCTATACCTCATTAAATATAGTGTATTAACCTAGGTATTCATATGTAATATCTAGCATTAGATCGTACATGCATTATCCATGGTAAGGAACAAAGTAAATACATATTATATTAGTATACAGGTTTTTACACTGTATTTCATTAGGCAGATACATTGGTTCAGGGACCCTCTGAAATAAAGTGTTACCTTATTATTATTATTATTATTATTATTATTATTAGTAGTAGTAGTCGTAGTAGTGGTGGTGGTGGTAGTAGAAGTAGTATTACTGTTGTTTTTTGTGGAACTACAGTGTAATACAAGGGCAACTATGTGCTTTATCATAAAATGACATTGCATGTATCTGTAAGTAGATGCCACTTAGTGCAGCTGAGAGTCAGCACCGCTACAGAGAAAGGAGAGATGCAGACCCTGAGAGGCGAGGTAAGTATCTGCAGAAAGAGAGAGTGAAATGGCAGCAAGACAGAGAGACAGGGAAAAAGAAAAGAATTGCAGAGCTTTGCCAGATGGAGCGGGGAATTATGGAATATCCATGCTTTGACCTGAAGGAGGCCACATCGCTGGCCAAGAACGATGTGAGGCCTCAAACAAACACCAATGCCCCCTCAGTCCACCGTCCACAAAAGATCACAAAGGATCATGTCGGGAGATGGTGTGTCATCAAGTATGAAAAAGACTTTTACCCAGGCGTCATCCTGGATGTGGAGGAAGGCAGTATTCAAGTATACTGCATGCTGCCGAACGGCAGAAATATATAATATTGGCCAGGCCCAAGGAAAGACAAACTGGTACAGTGACAACCAGCTACTGTGCCTGACTGAGGAGCCACATGTGTTAAACAAGAGATCTGGGCAACTTGATCAGGCCACGTGGCGCTTAGTTGAAGAACATGTAGGAAGATGAGGTAATGTTTGTAAAATGTGTTTTCAATCTTTTTAAATGGCATTACTGTTATGGTTATGAATTTTTCCTATGTTAATAATCTTTTCATGTTCATGTGTGATTTTTAATCTTTTCTTGCTGCCATTTATGAATTGTTATGAATTCACACGAAGAGCCATGAATTGTTCATGTGTGTTTTAAATTTTTTTATCTTAATGTGTGTTTTAATCTTTTATGTTCATGTATATTTCATATATTAAATGTTTGGTATAGCCTAAAAAGAAAAACAAATAGGTTCTTGGTTTGTTATGCCAATCAAGCATTGGAGGTTGAGTCAAATATAAATAAAATATTTCTTCTGCATCTATTTTGTCAACATTTTCTTTTTTTATTTTATTTTATTCTAATGCTATTCCCGACATTACAGTAGGTTAGCCATGTAGGACAATAAGGGAGAAATCCTTATGTAAGGTGAATCTGAATCTCACTTGAGAGAGACCTACTCAGTTCCTCCCTGCGCTAACCACTTCACAGTAAGAAGGTTGCGGGTTTGAGTCCTGGTTTGGCGCCTTTCTGTGTGGAGTTTGCATCTCATCCCTGTGTTTGGGCACTTCCATTTCCAAGTTGTTTTTTGGATTATTTAATAACAATCTGCCGCTGTTGGTCCACCGAAGGCCAGTTGGTCAAACCTCTGAAGGGCTGAGCTTGGCTGCTGACTGTGGACCACTATAGTAATGCTGTCTGGGTAGTGAATCAACAGATATTGAGAGAGCCTTTTGTCTCTAAACCTATTCGAATGTGACCAAGATAGAAACGCAAGCTGTGATGCCGGCTTGTGTATAACCATAAAGATGGCTGACTTAGCCAAAAATGCATATTAGCTGACGTCACATGCAGTCAAAGAATATGTAGATATTTTTTCCCAAAATCCCTCAAAAAGTATTTGAAAGGCCATGAAACATTTGAAAGGCATATATGACTCAAGTATGACTCTCAGAGATCTATAAATAAACTATTTATGTCCTTGTATATCTTTTAGATCAGATATCTTGCCAGCTTTGGTGGCATTACTGCCAAGGCCATAATACACAGTCATGGCGGAGCAATGAGCAATGAACTGGCCAATCAGTTCAACTGGAAAGGAAGAGGGGATAAAAGCCCCTTTGGGATTTTATGGCTGGCGAAGACTGTAAAAGATAACTAATAAAAAACCTTCAGACGATTCGGCCTTTCTGTCTCTATCTCTCATCTACACACACATCAGCAATCACCACCCTCTATTCTTTCTTTTCTGTTTCATATCCCCACACATACTCTGTCTCTCACACACATACACTATGAATTACAGGTGAGATTAACAAAAAGATCAATCCTGTCCTTGCCTGTTCCATTTATTTTAAGAGGTAGCAAAGCGTCAGTCAGTGACTGCCATTGCTGCGAAGGAGAGGGTCAAGTCTTGGCTGAGATTCAGAGGTGACAGGGGTGGGGGGAGAAAGAGGAGAACTGACAGAACAGACATGTTGATGAATGCCATATGGCACAAGAACCTGTTTTGAAACCCCTGGCAAAAGTTATGGAATCAGCACACTTGTATCAATTGATAAGCTAGCTCTCATCTTGGAGCAAGTGCTTCTCTTCAATTAGCCAAGTCCAACAGCACATTAAGGTCTGCAAACTCTCCCTTTAAACTGCAGACTCACGCTGGTATTTTTTTTTTTTTTTTTTTGGAAATTAGAGTTGCCAGCGACGTTAGTACAGGCCTCGAACTACAGGTGATAAGGGGCACGGCAAAAGTTGCTGTGGTCCGTGCTGAAAATACATCCATCCATCCATCCATTTTCTGCCGCTTATCCGGGGCCGGGTCGCGGGGGCAGCAGTCTAAGTAGGGATGCCCAGACTTCCCTCTCCCCGGACACTTCCTCTACTTCTTCCAGGGGTATCCCAAGGTGTTCCCAGGCCAGCCGAGAGACATAGTCCCTCCAGCGTGTCCTAGGTCTTCCCCGAGGCCTCCTCCCGGTGGGGCATGCCCGGAACACCTTCCCAGGAAGGCGTCCAGGGGGCATCCGATAAAGATGCCCGAGCCACCCCAGCTGGCCCCTCTCGACGTGGAGGAGCAGCGGTTCTACTCTGAGCTCCTCCCGGGTGACAGAGCTCCTCACCCTATCTCTAAGGGAGCGGCCCGCCACCCTGCGGAGGAAACCCATTTCAGCCGCTTGTACCCGAGATCTCGTTCCTTCGGTCATGACCCAGAGTTCATGGCCATAGGTGAGGGTAGGAACGTAGATTGACTGGTAAATTGAGAGCTTTGCCTTTCGGCTCAGCTCCTTCTTCACCACGACAGATCGGTACAATGACCGCATTACTGCTGCCGCTGCACCGATCCGTCTGTCAATCTCACGCTCCATCCTTCCATCACTCGTGAACAAGACCCCAAGATACTTGAACTCCTCCACTTGAGGCAAGAACTCTCCTCCAACCCAGAGGGGACATATCACCTTTTTCCGGTCGTGAACCATGGCCTCGGACTTGGAGGTGCTGATTCTCATCCCAGCCGCCTCACACTCGGCTGCAAACCGCCCCAGTGCATGCTGAAGGTCCTGGTTCGAAGGAGCCAACAGGACAACATCATCCGCTGAAAATACACTCAACAAAAATATAAACGCAACACTTTTGTTTTTGCTCCCATTTGTCATGAGATGGACTCAAAGATCTAAAATTCAGTCCAGAAACACAATATTACCATTTCTCTCAAACATTGTTCACAAATCTGTCTAAATGTGTGATAGTGAGCACTTTTGCTTTGCTGAGACAATCCATCCCACCTCACAGGTGTGCCACATCAAGATGCTCATCAGAAACCATGATTAGTGCACAGGTGTACCTTATACTGCCCACAATAAAAGGCCACTCTGAAATGTGCAATTTTGTCTCACAGCAAAACGCCACAGATGGCGCAAGCATTGAGGGAGCGTGCAATTGGCATGCTGACAGCAGGAATGTCAACCAGATCTGTTGCTCAGGCATTGAATGTTCATTTCTCCACCATAAGCCGTCTCCAAAGGCATTTCAGAGAATATGGCAGTACATCCAACCGGCCTCACAACCGCAGACCACGTGTAACCACACCAGCCCAGGACCTCCACATCCGGCAGGTTCACCTCCAAGATCGTCTGAGACCAGCTACTCAGACAGCTGCTGAAACAATTAGTTTGCATAACCAAAGAATTTCTGCACAAACTGCCAGAAACCGTCTCAGGGAAGCTCAACTGCATGCTCGTCGTCCTCATCGGGGTCTTAACCTGACTCCAGATCGTCGCCGTAACAGACTTGAGTGGGCAAATGCTCACATTCGATGGCGTCTGGCACGTTGGAGAGGTGTTCTTTTCACGGATGAATCTCGGTTTACATTGTTCAAGGCAGATGGCAGACAGTGTGTGTGGCGTCGTGTGGGTGAGCGCTTTGCTGATGTCAATGTTGTGGATCGAGTGGCCCATGGTGGTGGTGGGGTTATGGTATGGGCAGGCATCTGTTATGGACGAAGAACACAGGTGCATTTTATTGATGGAATTTTGAATGCACAGAGATACTGTGATGAGATCCTGAGGCCCATTGTTGTGCTATACATCCATGAAGATCACCTCATGTTTCAGCAAGATAATGCACGGCCCCATGTTGCAAGGATCTGTACACAATTCTTGGAAGCTGAAAATGTCCCAGTTCTTGCATGGCCAGCATACTCACCGGACATGTCACCCATTGAGCATGTTTGGGATGTGCTTGACCGGCGTATACAACAGCGCGTACCAGTTCCCACTAATATCCAGCAACTTCGCACAGCCATTGAAGAGGAGTGGACCAACATTCCACAGGCCACAATTGACAATCTGATAAACTCTATGCGAAGAAGATGTGTTGCACTTCATGAGGCAAATGGTGGTCACACCAGATACTGACTGGTTCTGAGTCCCCAGACCCCCAATAAAGCAAAAACTGCACATTTCAGGGTGGCCTTTGGGTGGCAACATAAAATAACCATTGGCACAAGATGCGCCCAGTATGTTTGCTGTGTAGCTAACTAACAATCAGAGGCCTCGGTAGTAATACATGTCTCCTTTGCTGGATATGAAAGAATACGGCACCCCTTGTGGTGGCCGGTCTGAAACCCATGCAATAAACAACAGTAATTTCTTGTTTAGCTACATACAAACTTGCTAATATTATCCCTTTAACTGGTTAATTTGAACACTGGCTAGCTGGCTAGTGAAACTAAGCAACAAAAACTTGAAAAACACAGTCAAACGGGCTGTAAGCTAGCTTTTGCTCCTGTGCCTTCGACTTGCCACAGTGCATGAAATTGAATCGTAATGTTAAGATAACAGCAAAGTGAATATCCTGGATTCCTTCATCCGTTTGTTTTTATTTCCTCTACAGTCTCTCAAACCGCACCACCTCCCTGTACAAAGAAAGTATCATCCATCCCCCTTTTCACCTCATGGGATGAGACCGATATAGATAAAGAATGGTATGGTTTGCAAGTCTTACACTCCAAATGTGATAACATTTCTGAAAACACCCAAAACACAAAAAGTGATTGTTCAAGTTGTGCAGAAGCACTTAAATTTCTGTTCCATTTTCTCTCTTCTCTGCAGAATCAGATCAGACAGATGCATAAATGCCCATTGTTTGTTTGTTAATTCATTCATTACTTCATTGAATTAATTTGTTAAATTGTATTCATAATATAAATACTTTTTATTGAAAAGCAATAAATGGATAAAAAGGAAAAAATGTGGTAAGTTGTGTATTAGCCTACATTTTGATATTATAATCAATTTCTTTTGCACACTGATAGCTACAAGTGTGCTGCCCTCAGTCATTGCATTAATTTTTAATTTTTACCACAAAAAGCATCATGATTGGTTAAATAAGAGTGGCTCTCAAAATACTGAATCCAGATGCAGTAAATTAGCGCCCTTGGCAATGAGTTCTTGTGTTGAAGTGCATGGATGTGTCTTTTGAAGATCCATTGCTGTAGATAGGAATATTCATTCCTTATTTATTTGCCCTGAGATACATTTTAGCTGTTAAAGCAATCAATTATATAGATTGACTCAAAATAACTTGTTACATATGGGCCATAGCACAAGCAGGGAAACCACTGAAGCTCCCTCAGGTAGAATGTAGAGTGAAACAAAAACCTGCACCTGCACTGGCCATTTTTGGAAAAAACTGGGCATCCTTGAGATTGGTAAGTCCACCACTTCACTCAATACATTATCAACTCATTCTAATGTACATGTCATGAAGTAAACCCTATATTACATATATACTACTTGAAAAAAATAAAGGGAACACTAATATAACATCCTCGATCTGAATGAATGTAATATTCTTATTAAATACTTCATTCTTTACATAGTTGAATGTGCTGACAACAAAATAACAAAAAAATTATCAATGGAAATCAAATTTATTAACCCATGGAGGTCTGGATTTGGAGTCACACTCAAAATTAAAGTGGAAAAACACCCTACAGGTTGATCCAAAATTGATGTCCTTAAAACAAGTCAAAATGAGGCTCAGTAGTGTGTGTCGCCTCCACGTGCCTGTATGACATCCGTATAACCTCTGGGCATGCTCCTGATGAGGTGGTGGATGGTCTTCCAAGGGATATCCTCCCAGACCTGGACTTAAGCATCCGCCAACTCCTGGACAGTCTGTAGTGCAACATGGCGTTGGAGGATGGAGCGAGACATGATGTCCCAGATGTGCTCAATTGGATTCAGGTCTGGGGAACGGGCGGGCCAATACATAGCATCAATACCTTCGTCTTGCAGGAACTGCTGATCCACTCCAGCCGCATGAGGTCTTGCATTAGAGGGAACCCAGGGCCAACCGCACCAGTATATGGTCTCACAAGGGGTCTAAGGATCTCATCTCGGTACCTAATGGCTGTCAGGCTACCTCTGGCGAGCACATGGAGGGCTGTGCGGCCCCCCAAAGAAATGCCACCCCACACCATTACTGACCCACTGCCAAACTGGTCATGCTGGAGGATGTTGCAGGCAGCAGAACGTTCTCCACGGCGTCTCCAGACTCTGTCACGTCTGTCACATGCTCAGAGTGAACGTACTTTCATCTGTGAAGAACACAGGGTGCCAGTGGCGAATTTGCTAATCTTGGTATTCTCTGGCAAATGCCAAACGTCCTGCACGGTGTTGGGCTGTAAGCACAACCCCCACCTGTGGACATAGGACCCTCATACCATCCTCATGGAGTCAGTTTCTGACCGTTTGAGCAGACACATGCATATTTGTGACCTGCTGGAGGTCATTTTGCAGGGCTCTGGCAGTGGTCCTCCTGTTCCTCCTTGCACAAAGGCAGAGGTAGCGGTCCTGCTGCTGGGTTGTTGCCCTCCTATGGCCTCCTCCACGTCTCCTGATTTACTGGCCTGTCTCCTGGTAGCGCCTCCATGCTCTGGACACGATGCTGACAGATACAGCAAACCTTCTTGCCACAGCTTGCATTGATGTGCCATCCTGGATCAGCTGAAGTACCTGAGCGACTTGTGTGGGTTGTAGAGTCCATCTCATGCTACCACTAGAGTGAAAGCACCGCCAGCATTCAAAAGTGACCGAAACATCAGCCAGAAAGCATAGGAACTGAGAAGTGGTCTGTGGTCACCACCTGCAGAAGCACTCCTTGGGGGTGTCTTGCTAATTGCCTGTAATTTCCACATGTTATCTATTCCATTTCCATAACAGCATGTGAAATTGATTGTCAATCAGTGTTGCTTCCTAACTGGACAGTTTGAATTCACAGAAGTGTGATTGACTTGGAGTTAGATTGTGTTGTTTAAGTATTCCCTCTAATTTTTTGAACCATGTATTTCTACTTTTATAAGCCATAAATATAAATTTAACATGTTGGGCCGAAGGACATATATTTGGCACAAATGCGACAAAATAATGTTGGCTCAACATTGACTGCCAACACTGGGCCAACTGGTTAGATTGTGTCAAGATACGGTGGCCCAATGTTGGCCCAACGCTTTCTTGCTAGCTGCCCCCAAACTGGTTATGATGGCCCAACGTCGGCCCACCAGTTGGTCCAACGTTGGCCCGCATGACAAAATGACGCTGGCCCAACGATGGGCCAACGGAACAGTTTACGTTGGCCCAGTGTTGGCACAACATTGGCTTGTTAGCTGGGACTGTTCTTAACCGGATGAAATTATAAATTAATGATATACATTTGGTTTATTTCATTGATGACATAAAACTAATGTTTACAGGAAGTTTTAGACCTGGATCACTGCAATTCTGGCAAAAAGTGCATTTAAAAATTCGGTCTTGTTGCTAATGTTACATGGACGGAATATTGGTGTTCACAGGACAGAACTCAAATGGTGACAAGATTGTCTGAGCCAACACCAATAGCAGCACGATGAGCAGAGAAAAGGGAAGGCACACCAGCGACCAACCCGCTAATCCACAATAAGCAGGGCTTTTTTATAGTCTGTAAATTTACTCTTGAACAGTGACCTGTGTAAAACCCCACACAGCTCGACCAACGACGGAGGAGCCAGGGGCGAAGGTTTATGCGTGTAGATCCAGCTGTTATGAGGCAATGGAACGTGTCAATTAAATCTTTTATGCCTGTGTCCCGCCTTGGACCCAGTTTGAGACTTACCTGAGGTGTTCTCAATAGTTCTCCATTCGAAAACGGGGCTATGCCGAAATCACGGAATCATCTAACTTAATGTCGTGCTGCGAATAATCCCAGGTGCACATTGGGACACACAGCAACTGAAAACGTCAGATTTATCAGTGATTTAAGCAAACTAAGCATAACGATTACAATGTTACTCTCGCTTCAAATCTGACTCCATAATAAATTTAGAATACAAAATTTAGTTATATCCTCGTTTAAATATCTGACTCCAAATTAGAATTAGAATTGATAATTTAGGGAGCACCTGCGTGGACTTTGGGGAGATTATCCCCGGACTCATAAATGCAAGCCTGCGTCACTAAAATATATACCCCCGGGTTTTTAGTCGGTAATACCAGAGGATTAAAAGTCAGTCAGCACTATAACAGCATCTTTTGGCTTGAATTATAGCGAACCCAGAGTCAATCCACCCATGGACTCTTTCATAGGAATTTTAACAAATAACCGACTTTTCGTCCATGGGTCTTCTTCAGGCTAAAAACTCCCAGAGTCGGCAAACATGAATCCTTATGTTGGTAGATCCTGGCTGCCTATCTAACTTGATTAAAACCGATGCTCATCCCAAAGCCGCTGATCAGTCAGTCCTTAGTTGAGCATACCCCTAGGCCATCCGGCGTGACGTAGCTTAAAAAGAAGGTTCAAGAGTTAAGAGCCACTCAAGTTTAAAGAAATAACAATAGCTTATTCACCAGGTAGGCAAGAGCTTAAATCGAACAAATCAACATTACTCAATTACAAGTCACACGCAGTTTAGAAAATGAGAGAAAAGTCATACCTGGCGAAAAGGCTACATACAAATGGTCGTGCAGAAATCCGAATTACGCAACCATTAAACGAAGAATATGCACGGACCAATGTATGGGAAGTCGGATACGATCTTCCCAGACTTGGTCGTCTCTCTCAGATTTAAGGTTGGTGGCACCTTTGATCAGGCCGCACAGATGGCCCAAATCGGAATTTAGACTCCCCCCTCCACAGGAAATAAGAGAACATTTATTATTCAAAGGAGATAATAAAAGTTCTTAGATCTGTGCCAGGACCCTCAGAGACCGACCTCGGGGAGGGGTTCCAAAGCGCTTCTGCAAAGGGGGAGAGATGAGTGTAAATACCTCAAGAGATACCTCTGGTTAAGGACAAATCATTGCTGGGGAACAGAAACTATGTGTTCTTGAAATATAGTGGATATGAAATACATCTTATTCAACTCCTTGAATTTAGCTGAAGACATACATACCAAACACGGTTACATACAGAATTATGATGATGTAATTATTATGAATTTCCTTCCCAACAGACCCATTCCCCATGAGATTCACATCACTATTACCCCAGGTATAATACAGTAATTCAGTGATGACATGGGGGCAGTTAAAACAGTGTAACAGTGGGTTTTGTTTTAATTGAAACTCTTAACTCAGAACAGTCACAGTGAAGAAATCAAAAGGTGTGGTGACAGTGTGTCCAGAAGAGGTCACTATGGCACCAATAGGGCAGAGAGCACAGGTCACACCCTGCTGTGAGAGAAATTCCTTGCAGCAACCAAGCCATGCGCTCCCTTCCCCATCTTTGATGTGCTCAATCACCCATGCTGAAGTGTCCAGTTCCAGGCCCCCTTATCTCAGTGGTAGAATTGGGGGTGCAGCAGTAGAGGATGTTTGGACCCTGATAACTTTTACTGCCCCACTGTTCCCAGCCATGCCTGACTGGAGACGAGGCCAGCTGAGGTGGAAGTATAGGTTTTTATGCCTTTATTATGCCACTATGTTAAGAACAGAGGGCAACAGGCACTGTCCATGTTATCTCCTGGCTTCTCTCTTACACCCGAAATTCACAGTTTTTACCCGGAATTATTTTGTGGCAATGAAATTCATACACTGGATAATCAGTCTATCCTGCCCACTCATTTCCAAGTTCCTCATCCACCCTGGAGTTCTGAGAGGAAGGAGGGACAGTTTTTTGGGCCACCCTGTAGTACGGATGTGCCAACCCCTTTAAGTCAAAACAAGGTTGGCTTGATTCATCCAGGGATTCGAGTGAACTCGTCCATATAATAAACCGTTTTCGAACTTGGCTTGCTTGTGAAAATTCATTAACTGATCCGGGTGTGCCATCTAGTGATAGAATATTGTAACTGCGTGCATAAATCTGCAGCTCCGTGTCCACTGGCGTATACATCTGCACAAAAGGGTTTAAATACCCTGTCAGCAGCCACCCAAATCTCATACACAGCTGTGCTGTACGAAGATTACAGGTTGTTGCTTACGTTAATACTGTGGACGGAATTTTTTTTCCTTTTTGATGAGGGACACAAACGCAAGTTGGTGAAAATTCTAGAGGGCCAGGAAGTAAACATCCGCTCGCGCATGCGCCTTACCCCGCTTTCCAACTACCGGTTGTTATAAAATAGGGATTTCAGCGCGGAATGCAGAGCGAATGTTAGGACCAGAGCCATGTAGAGAGAGAGTCGCGTCAACGGAGGTCCAGAATTCTCGGTCGTCACGTGGTTCGTGGAGACGGAGAATAGTTCCCGGAAGTCGCTGGCGGGCAATTTAAATGCGCCTGTCAAATAGGCTGCAGAGAGACATACCTGCAATTCTCGGGAATGACTAGTCAATAAATAGCGTTATTTCTGCCTTGTTTACATATTTTAGGCTTGAATGAAAGTCGCCATCTCAGTTAAGTGACCCCAACGTTAAACAACCGCGAAAAAGCTACATTAAACGGCAGAATTTTGAACATTTGCACTCAATACAGGCAGTATTCAAGCAGTTTTAGTGCCCTTCGAATTATTGAAATAATTAAGATGACTAAAACAAGATTTAGTCAGTATAAAGAGCGTGTTCCTGTTCTATATTGCTTTGAATTCTTGGTTTTTGCTCTTGACAACAATGCTTGTTTAATCCCATCCTAATGTTTATTATGCAGAGGGAGGGGAAGGAATATTTCAAAATTGTTTAATTTTCTACCATTTCTTCATTTGCTTGGGGTTTTAATCATCACATGGATATTAAGGATCTAAGTTATCAATTCAGTAATTAACTAATGTAATCTTCATGACTTTCAGAAAGGACAAAGGACTGACAGGTGACTATCGATGAGTATCAACTGACAGCACTATTAGTCTGCACTGCATTATTAAAAACAGCATAATGTTCAGTGTGGCATCTGAGAAAATCCACCGGTAATAATTATAATCTATCTGCTCACAATTTTATGCAGATCTGCACTTGTCACTAAACACCAATACATAAGTTCAGAACAACTTTTTCTTTGAGCATGCAGAAGGTATACATTTATCTATGCTTGCATGTATAGTAACATTTTCAGGAAAGGCTCATTAAACACTATATATCCAGACAGAACAAGAAACAATAACATACAAACTTATACCGTCACATAAAAACATACATTTTCTGTATATCTTTTTATTTTGCTCTTATGTACTACAATTACTTAATGAAAAAGAAATCTTGAATAAACTCAGAAACATGAATAGCACGTGAAGCAGTTTGTATGTGCCCTCTCCTCCACGTTGTCCTTGTATATAATCTCAACCGTGGTTTGCTGTGCTGCGTGGGGATGCTTCAATCGCTGGGGGGTTGAGTACAAATGTACAGTTTGTAGGCTCAATTCAGCAGGAGAAATCTAACAATCATTCACAATTACAACAACCACAACAAAAATGTGAGGTGATCATATTCGAACGCTGCACATGCATTTTTTCACAAACAAAGACCACAGGATTTGGAAGCTTATTGTCCAGTTTATTAAAAGTAAATAACAGGGAAAGGCTTGCACAGCTAAGGGAGTTAAGACTCTGGGTGCAGGGTGAGTGTCATCTGTCTCATTGCAGGGATTTCTTTGGATCATATCGTCTGCAGTTTTTCTGCTGAAAGAGAGAGAGAGAGGGGGAGGGAAAGACAGGAGAAAGGGTTAGACACACCTATATGGGCCTGGGTGGGAAATGGTGCTGAGAGATGAGGCTGGTCTTTGTTTCCCAACTTAGCTTATGGAACTTAAGTAGTTGTGATCAGCTTTTGCTGCTGATGTTTAAGAAAATATGGTAAGTGGCATCAGTAACATGTAACAAGAATTAGTATAAAGATGGATCATGTTCTTTGCAGTCTTAAAGACAAGTAATACAGTACAGCTCAATATTTATACTATTCAGTATGATTCCCTACTTAGTCTTCTATGTTTAATTTTCCAAACTGTTTGGCCTATTTGGCCAATACTTTCTGTTCTCAATTTTCTATTTGGACCTCCAGCTTCCCTCTCCCTAAATCATCAATCCAAAAATGAGCAGCGACATAGTATTGACAAGCAATTGTCAATTGAATCTCAAATCCTAAAAACTATAACTATAGATAACGTTTTAGTTAATTGAATAGCAGTAAAAAATAGCTCTAACAATCAATATTAATAGCGATGTATCAGCAACCGATTGCTTCCTGCTTTAACATTGTGTAACGTCAACTTTATAATAGCAAACGTTAGCTACCTTGTACTCAAAGAGAACCTTACTTCACCACCTCCACTACTATAGCCAGTGTCGATATTTACATTAATTCTCTAACATTTCACTCCTCCACCCCACTCCGCAAAAAATCACTTTATGAAGCCTTTTTCTCTAATATCGCGTCGTTGGATGAAATGGATTTTTCTCTAATATCGTGTTGTTGGATGAAAGTTTTCCATTATGCTGCTGCTAATGGTTGGCGCTAGTAACTGTGTCGCTAACTGCACCTAGCTAGTATCCTAGCCTAATTTTCAGCCCTTAAACATTCTCGAATTCTACAAGGGATAATCCAGGAAAACGCTTTACTGTACGTGTCAATTTAATTCAGATGTGCTGACAATACACAGTCTAATTCTTAGATCGTCTTACCTTTGGAAAGATCATCACGAACGGTCCATTCTGCTTCATCTCAGCTGCTGGACTAGTGTTCGTCGCTAACTTCCGGGAACTATTTTGAGACTCCACGACCCGCCATTACTGTCAAAAAATTGGTCCATTGGAGTGAACGGAGTTGACGCGACTCTCTCTCTACATAGCTCTGGTTAAGACCAGACATTGGACAGAAATTACAGAACAATAGCCATGCTTTTACGGGCAAAGCATTTATTCTTTCTTCTGTTGACATATTTTACTAAAAATGCAGAGAGGTGGGACATTTTATATTGGTTCCAAAATATAAGTTGTCAACCGGTCACACTTTCTGAGGAATGTGCCACATTGGATCATCAAACAGGAAAAGCAATAAAAAGGCATTGCTAACGCCACATCCAGCTAGTCAACTCCGTTTGCCGTAACAAGTGCGGGAGAAGCCCCGGGTGCAAGCTCGTCCACGATCACTTGCCTACTGCTTAATCTTTAAATCGGTTTGGTCCGGGCCAAGCTCCTTTACTTTCCTTTGTTCCTCCAGTGAACACCGTGAGAAAGGCTGTTTTTGTAAGGGAAGAAACAAATTGTGTTCGGTCTCCATGCATTCACTTGGACACGCCATCTCGCTCAGATACCAGATTGAGAAGTCGGTGGATGATTTGACAGTTGAGACGAGGCATCGCAGTGGGTGTGAATATTATTGACAGCCACGAGAATTGTCCAATCACATTAGATCAAAAAACATTAAAACAATACTAATTCGCTGCCAATAAAAGTGGGAGTGTCTGGGGCGCACAGATCTGCGCCCCGTAAGAAAATCGGAAGAAACCAATGAAACAGCAGCCTCGGGTCACAAGCTCACCAAAACTTTGAGAGCTTCCATAAGGTACCGTTTGGCCAGCGTGCCGGCGCCATGGACCTATAAGGTAATATATATATATGAAATACAAAACATCCTTGGCTGGCGCCCCTCACCCAGGAAGTATATGTATACAGAGAAATCAACCTAAAATCATTTGGAACCGATATTTAGGGGCTGTTGACAGGCGCTCAGAGACTGAAAAACTTGTATATTTCATAGTTACTTGCATTATACAACTAAATTATATTTAACATGTTTAAGTAAATTTTCATCTCTTGATATTTGAAGGGGGGCGGCGCCCCAGCGCCCTCTACTGGCCGGCCACCTCTGTTAAGGACACAAACATTAGCAACAGTAACTTGGCTACGTTAGCCGCTGTGCTACAGCCACAATCAACTGGCTATGCATGTCAGGTTGGCTTATGCAGTAAAAGCAACGGACAGTGAGTCTGTAAGTCACGGACAGTCGCGACCGATACAGGCTTAATCTTCAGATATTTTACAAAGCCTGCGTTTGAGGCCAGTTGCAAGTGCTAACTATCGCTAGTGGTCCTGCTAGTCACCCATAACATGTTAGCTTCACTTACATTATTCGCTGTTATATGGTTATTTACAGCTTGTGGCTCCGAGCGCTTG
This sequence comes from Gymnothorax reevesii, assembly GCA_029721435.1. Taxonomy (NCBI): domain Eukaryota; kingdom Metazoa; phylum Chordata; class Actinopteri; order Anguilliformes; family Muraenidae; genus Gymnothorax; species Gymnothorax reevesii. Next base: position 19,549,756 of record CM056574.1, on the reverse strand, counting down.
ATCGATGCAACTGCTTTAGGTTTGAGAAGCAGCTGAAATGCTTATTGACAAAGCTGTCTTTGGTGAAATGCTGAGCACAAACAGCTAACGTTCCCTTTGGCCGTAGTTGTTTGCTGCCAGCAAACAAAAAAAGCTACCCACTGATTTCTGGTGGCATCATCTTTTGGAAGAGAAATATTTTTTTTTCTTCGCATCCAAAAGTAAATGGACAAGTAGCTTTGGGAGAGATGCTGACAAAATTGCACCTCAAATGATCTGCGGTTCTTCTTTTGTATTTCCAAAAGTGTAGAAGCTAATAAGGCATAGTATGATCTGCCGTTGTTAGTTCCTGCTAGAATAGTTTCCAGTGTGGGCAGGTCCAGCGCAGTGGTTGGCTCTGGCTAGGTCTGTACTAATTGGACGGCACAACCTGACGTCAGGTTTTGCCTAGATCTTGCGAAGATCTCGGGAGGAGCTGTTCAGAGAGGAAATCATGCTTGGATTATGGCAAAATCCCCGTTTCTTATGTTTAGAAACTTTTCAGAGGTTGAGCATGGACAACCAACATTATAACATTTCTAATATGTATTAAATGAAGGATCAGCATGTTAAGTCCCCTTTAAAGAAGGTGACTGAGAGCTTTCCTGACCGAAGAAATGCAATGAATGTTTAACAAAAGACCTTTTATCCATTTTAAACAGGAACTGAGGACCAACCAGTGATTCTACACAGGGAAAAAAACTAAGAGGGGCTAATAACCTTAATCTGTTTATTCAACTTTTACAGGAAAGGATCCAAACAAGAGGAAAACCAGCAAAACTACGATGATTGAGTTTGTTTTTTGTTGTATGCATCTAATTCACTCTATTGAAACTTTTTCACAGAGTGCTGAGGGTAGGGGATTAGGCCCCCCCAAACCTTGAGGATACTGCAGAAGAGATTAAAATATCCTTGAGTGAAAATGATAAGCTAAGGATTTGTTGACCTTCTGAAATAGATTTGGAGGAATCCAATTTGGAATATTATCACAAGACTAAATTCAAAAGCTGGACCAGCATATAATAGAAAAAGTCTACTGGAACGTGGTCACATTTTTTTTCCTTTTCTCATTTCTAAATTTATTTTTGATTAAGTGAATCAATTAAAAGGTACTGACTGAGTTGACCTTTATGTGCTGGGAGCCCAACAGAATAACTTTTAGTTGAATATTCAGTATATACCACTTTTTGTGAATAAAACATTTTGCATATTGTAACATAGTCTAAAGGAACTCCACCCGGTTCTACTGATGACATGGGGAATTATCACAATGATTGGGACAAATAAGCCCTGACTGTGCATCTCCTCCGTGCTCTTAGCGGAACCCTAGATTGTAGTGATGCGCGGGTCGGCCCGGAACCCGTGGGTCCCGCGGGTTGACCCGCGGGTCGGGAGGGATGGGTCAATATTTTAATAACATTTAGCGGGCGCGGGCGGGTTGGGCCAAACAGTGGCGACATCTAATTCCCACGAAATTGCGAATAAAAAGTATAATAGGCTATCGGCCACTTGAGGGCTCTAGACATACAGCCTAGATAATATCCTCTTGATGTAACACTACCTTAAGCAGGATAGAATGCCAATTGTAGGCCTACCTCTCCCTCTTCCTTCTCTCGATGTACACGCACTCACTGGTGCACGGCTTAATCCTCTACGGTTAGACTAAGGATCTAAAGGTTGAATGATAGCTCATCTTATAAATTATTCTGCAGTCAGCACCGAAATATTATATAGTAGTAGTAATTTTATTGACCTGTGGGTCCAAACAGCACATGGACAAAACATTTTTTCGCAACTTTACAGTGAAATGCATATCACGATTCTTATTCAAAAATAAAATCAACTTGTTGAGGTGCGTTTATCAGCTACGTGTTCTCTAACAGCAGAGCGTGTGCTGCCATCAGCAGTAAAGAAACTTCGTAGATATACATTTCTATAACACCATTCTATACACATATCACTCAAACGAATAGGTGACTTATTACTGGAGCATGTATGGTCATTAACTTAGCTTTGCTCTCATTAATTACCATACCAGGAGACAAAGAATAATCGTGTTAAACTCCATGGAGGCCAAAGCAGTCCTCTGCGTCCCAACAACTAGCGCAACAAGCAAGCGAACCTTCAGTTCGGCTGGCCGTGTCCAGGAAGCGCGCTGTAATCGCTTAAACCCTGGCAGTGTTGACACGATTTTGTTTTTGCATAGTTTGGGAAAAAATACGCCTAAGCCTACATTATAAGCTGTGTTGAAAAAATACCCTTAAAGCCCCCCCAAAACAATCTTGAAATAAATATACAAGGAAAATAAAATTTCCTCGTAGACGGGATATCGCAACACTGAATGGAAGAGTAGGCGATAGCACCAGTGCGCCACTGTCATGCTAATTTTGTTCCAATAAAACAGCCTGTTTGCAATATTTTGCCTGATGCCATTTTGTTTGGTTGCAAAGATCAGAAATCACGGTAAGGTTCAATTAATAGACAGCGCCTTAACTTTGTATTAAGAATTCCAGCCAAAAGTATGTTGTGCTTTACTCAAATCCATAGCATGACAGAGGAATCGTTTTTTTTCATTGCTAATCATGTCACACAGACCCACGGTATTCTATTTCTCTTGCCTTCTTCTTGTGTCGGAGTTTTCGCGGGGCGGGCGGGTTGGGTTAACTGTCACGTCGGGTCGGGCTGGTGCGGGTGTTAAAAACCCTCGACCCGCGCATCACTACTAGATTGAGGTAGATTGCTTGATCATAATCCATTGGGAAAAAAAAAAAAACTTTGTCCCTATTGTTTACAAGAAGTCCTATCTAATAATGCTCCATGTCCTAAACTCAAGGACTACCCTCTATCAAACCCTGAGATTGAATCTGTGCTGATAGTGGCCCTCGGCCACCTACTCATCCTGTAGAGGCAGCGGAACTGATAGCTCACACCAAACATGTTGACCCAATCAGTTTGGCTGACACCTTTGCAGACAAAGAAGCAAGGGCGGCAGCCAAACACACTCTTGTGGGGCTACTTCTCCAATCTGAAGTGTCAATTTCATGTGACCTGCTGCGAGCAGAGCAAGATGCTGCTTACCCACAAGACAAACAATAGACATCACATGGAACGCATCACACTGATGACGGGTGGGTAGGACCCAATGGTAAGCTATATTGCTGAAATCCCTCTTCCATATTGCTGCAGATTTGGTGCATGGGCAGTGCCATGTACCAAGAGGAGGGACTGAGTGGTTAATAGATGAAAGTTACTATCACTTATTCACTAAAAATTTTTTTTCTAAGAAACGTCCAACATGGCAAAGTGGTCACACACAGGACACACAGGGAGGGGTGGTAGTACAGAAGGGGGCAATCCCTACACCCCCTGGGCCATTCCACACGCTTCATACCGTGTGAGGGGAAGAGGTATGCGTCAGTATTGATATGGCCTTTTTCTAAATGGTGTCTAAGCTATTGATACAATCGCAGTAGCAAAAATCCGGTGTTGAGAAATGATTCCTAGGTGGGGGATTCAAAAGACATTGTCTCGGGACAATGGGCCAGAATTTTGGTATTAAGTGTTGACCCGCCTAAGAGCGAAATTGGGAATAGGATTGAAAAAGTATTGTGCATATCATGTCATGGTTTGGGCCTGCCGGCAGAAGGCAATAAGCCGGCGGGCTCTGGGACCATGTACCCACACCAAACAAAGGGACCCAAATGCACAGGCTGAGTTAAAATGTAAGTAAATATTTCATTTAGAAAATAAAAACAAAAGGAGAGCAGCGGCAATCAACAGGGCTCCATCAAACAGAGTAAAACCACAGAATGCAGCAGCTCTTATATACTCTTAACATCACCTCCACCTTAACGAGCCACAGATGTGGCTCGTTGAGGTGGAGGTGCAGCCAGCAGGAGCGGGGAGGGCCTGCAGGGCAGGACCATCACATATCATCCACAATCAGCGGGATTAGTGGAGAGAACTAATGGAACTCTGAAAGCAAAACTATGCAAAGCCTAGGCAGAAACTAAATGGAATTGGGTAGCATGTCTGCCATTAGTATTAACCAGTATGAGAATAACACCACAGCGGTCATTGGGGTTGTCCCCTTATGAAGTAGTACATGGGAAACCTTTTGAATTACCACAGTTATTGCAGATAACACAAATAGAAAAAGCAACTCTGGCAGAATGTATGATTATAATGCTAACTAAGAAGAGTGAGATTCAAAATGTGCTTCCTCCTGGATTGCTAACTGAGCTGTTGCCAGGACAGATTAAGCCTGGAAATTGGATCCTGGTGCGAAGCATCGGTAAAAAGCAGAAGTGGAGTGAACTGACGTGGAAGGGTCCTTATCAAGTGCTCCTGACCACACCGACTGCAGTGAGGATACAGGAGAGGGAAACGTGGACACATCAGTCACACTGCAAGGTAGTATCTCCTCCAGCTGATGTGTAGGTGCATCTGAATAGGTCAGGAGAGACTTGGAGGGGAGTCTGACTACAAAGGGGGGCGTGACATTTAGAGCTTATCTGCCTCAAACCTGGTGAAGAACTTACTTACGCTCCAAGTCAGGAGAAACTCCAGACTGGTTCATAAAATGGCTCACTTCTCCCTGTCCCTGTTGTTCCTAGGAATATGCATGGTAAATGCTGGACACATGCCAACCTCGCCCAAGGCAAGAAGGCATGCAGGTGTAGATAACCACCTTTCTGAACCAGGAAACCCAACACACATATATGCAACTAATTCATGGTGGAGATATGCAAATAGAACGGCACGTTCCATTAACCGTACTGACTGTTATGGGTGCACACACCTACCAGCCTCCATATCTACACCCAGAGTAGAGGTGTTGCAAGTCGAAGCGCCCACGATTAAGTGCGCTATGGCAGTGTCTACTGCTCGTAGTGGATTAGCCTGATTTGGTACCTGCTGGTACTTGGAGGCAGTCAGCTGGACCGAGATAAGGCTGACAATGAAGATTGCTGTGTGGGGGACTCTTCTCCCTGGGAGCTGGGGCATTCTGGATGTGGGATACGCGCACTTGGCTGTGGAAATGCCGAGAGAAAATATACTGTTGTAATGATTCAGTTCCAAGGGGGAGGGATTATGAAAATCTGCTCATACAAATATCCAAAGCAAAAAAGATTCCTTTTGTCTTTGTTCTGCTGATGTAACTTGGACCCTACGTGCACATAGTAAAGACTATTATTATAGTTACTCTCTTGTCTCTGAGCGTTTTTCTTTCAGGAGGGAATTAATATTTCTGCAACACTAGGGACATTAATCTCTCAATTTACTTTTTTCTAGGGTACTGTAGATGTAACCATATCTGCATTAGATTACCTCAGCAGGGCTTGAACCAGAAAGTCATTGATCATTGAGCAAGGATCATACCACTATAGGCTTGCTGCTTAAAAATACAGTGTATGTTGCATACTTGTGCACTTATGTGGCATTCCTGTGAGTTACTCAATGCTATTCATTTTCACAGCGATGAAAGAGCGTATGAACACACAGCAACAAACAACTGCGGGATGCTTCTTTTATTAGCACAATACAATTTTCTGTCAACCACAGAGGTAAGCTTATAAAAATAATTTGATCACATTTTCACGCTCCATTTATAATTTCATTGATGAAAAAATACTGGCCCATTTAAAAATCTTACGGATTTTTAGAGGATTTCAATGTTAATTACTGAAGGTAATTAGTGGGAACCCAAAGGGGTTGACATGTATGGAAAAGGCCAGTCGTTCACCACAGTGTGGTGTGCATTTAAGTAGAACTGCTATGTGTAATCAAAGTGTTTCACATGTAAAGTTTGGACTGCGCTTCATTTCAGGTTTTTACAGGTACCCTATGATGAGTAAAAAAAAAACAGCAGTTTCCTTCATGACTTACACATGGAAGAAACGCCCAGTGTTAGCTTGGGAACAGTTCATGAACATTAATAAGTTCATGAACTTTTTGAGAACATTGTTCATGTTCATGATCACTTGAATAACTTTTTTTGGTAATAGATTAACTGTCTATGAACTACAAATAGTTTGTAAACTATTTTTACTGGGAGGTGGCATTAGACCAGTGCTTAACCCCGGTTTCTGTAGCACGAAGCGACTAGGTGTGTTGCTACTCCTCCTAGATTGGATGCTAGTCCATCGCAGGTAATACCCCCCAGCTCTTAGTCAGGTTTCCTCAACCACCTGCTGGTACCCAGTTGTTCACCTGAGTGGAGTGGGGCATTGTAGGAGTATTGTGTTTTTGCCCAAGAACACACTACAAAAACCGTGGCACACTCGGCACCTTTCAATTCCAAGTCAAGCACAATTAATCGTTGCCCCACCACTGACCTTACTCTAGAACCTCTTCATGAGAAGTTCATTCACATTCATGAACATGTACAGTTATGAAATAAGTTCATGAAATTTGAGAACATTGTACATGAACTTAAGTGCATGAATACTTGAAGAACATTCAAGGAACTTTATGTTTTTTTTAATTGATTTTGATTGATTGATTGATTTTTTATTAAAGTGTCTTGCACTTACGTGCCCAGCCCAAATGGGCTTATAAGACACTATTGACATAAAACACACTACACATTACATAACATAGAAAGATGACCAACATACAAAACACATTTCCATCCTTTTCACAGTTAAATTAATTAAACAGATCATTGTCAAATTAAGTCAGGATACAGATTCCTTTGCCGCAATTTCCAAGCATTTTCCACATATCTCGCCAAGCTATAAATGTCATTTTCAAATAACCAACCCAGCATATCCCCATCCGTCATCCAAAACAAATCGGGCTTTTTACGTTGAATTCTCTCAAACATACCTATTCTTAAGTCATGATATACAGGACAAAAAAGCAGAAAATGCCTCAACAACCCTTACATCACACAGAACGCATAACCTGTCTTCTTCTGGGACACCTTTATCGCCTCCACCTCACTCTGCAGAGGCAGTACCCCTGCTCTGAGCTGGGCACACACCTCACTCTGCAGAGGCAGTACCCCTGCTCTGAGCTGGGCACACACACCTCACTCTGCAGAGGCAGTAGCCCTGCTCTGAGCTGGGCACACACACCTCACTCTGCAGAGGCAGCACCCCTGCTCTGAGCTGGGCACACACACCTCACTCTGCAGAGGCAGTACCCCTGCTCTGAGCTGGGCACACACACCTCACGCTGCAGAGGCAGTACCCCTGCTCTGAGCTGGGCACACAAAGACCTCTGCAATCTAGTTAACCAGCATTTGATATATGGCTCTGTGGCATAGTCATTTTTAAAGTGCAGGTAACTTCTCAGTTTGGGCTTATTTGACACCTGCCATTGCCATTGCTCTTTATAAAATTCAAACAGAGACTGTCTAACCTGGGATATTTTAATTTGTAAGTTATTTGAAAATCAATACTGTACATTAGCTAATGAGAGTATTTCCAGGACCTCCATTGACCACGGGTAGTTGAAGACTTTCCGAGTAAGTCTGTCTTCAGGTAAACGAATAAGGCGATTCCACAGCCTAATTACTTCCGCCCTTTGTTTCACCAAGCAGGGTAATTGGTGGTAATTGGTGAACTGTTCATGAACTATTCATGATCTACAAATAGTTTGTGCGCTATTTTCACCGGGAAAGAATCTTGAGGCTGATGCCCTGCGCAGAGGCTATGATAGAGACATTCGAATGTGCAGAGTTCAGGTCATGCTCCCAGGGCCTGCCCTGAGACTTGCTTCTATGTGCCCCATCTAGCCTGCTCGCAAGTCCTTCAGTGGGGTCACCCCTCTAACCTCTCTGGACACCCTGGGGGTAGTAAAACTGTGGCCTTCATGCAACAGCATTTCTGGTGGGAAAGCATGCTGGAGGATGCTAGGAAAATATCAAAGCCTGTCCCATCTGTGCCAAATCTTAACCCTCCAACAACCCACCTGCAGTCTTCTTTACACACTCTACCTGTGCCCCAGCATCCTTGGGCCCACATAGCAATGGACTTTGTGACAGGTCTGCCCCCCTCGCCGGGGAAGACAGTCACCTTGACTATTGTGGACTGCTTTTCCAAGGTCATTCACCTCATTGCTCTCCCACTGCTCCCCTCAGCTTAGGCAACATCCGAGATTGTAATGGGCTGATTACTCCGAGTGCACGGTTTTCCATCAGACAGGGGGCCCCAGTTCACCTCCAACTTCTAGCAAGTTTTTTGCAAGTTACTGGCAGCCTCAATGAGCCTCTCCTCTGGATATCATTCCCAATCCAGCGGCCAGGAGGAGAGGACCTACCAACTGATGGACACTGTGCAACATTGCATAACCTCCTCTGAACCAGATTGTTGGAGCCCATTTTAACCCTGGGTAGAGTATTCAATTTACTCTCTCCCATCCTCATCCACAGGACTCTACCCCTTCCTGTGCTGTCTTGTTTACCAGCCCCCATTGTTGCCAACCCAGAAGAAAGCAGCGGGGGTTCCCACAGCAGAACAGTTTATCAAATTCTGCTAGAAGATACGGAAAAGAAATAGAGCAGCCTTTCTCAAGTCTGTCGCGAAGAAAAAGAGGACTGCCGACCGTTGAAGAGTACCAGGTCCATGATATGTTCAAAGTCCGAAAGTTTGGCTTTCCATCCGTGATCTACCATTAAAAGTTAATTCTACCTAGCTGGCCCCCAGGTTCAACGGTCCATTCCCCATTGCGTAAATCCTCGACCCGATGGCAGTCCATCTCCAGTTACTCCACAACCATATAAGGATTCATCCCTCGTTCCACATCTCTAGAAAAAGGCCAGTCTCCTGGCGTCCACTAGGTAAATTGCTGAAATGTATTGACATATAATGGGGATTTGCCCTCAAGTTAAGTCAAAGGAGGGAACACATTTAAGTTCATTGCATCAGGGAGAATTGCACGTTGACCCATGCCATTAAATCAATCTCCTCCAGGAGGCAGTCTAACCATGTTGACAACAGAGATTGTGAATGTTGGTGTTATGGAATATGGCAAGTGATGAAGCATCTTACACAACCTCAGCTTTTTTTTCCCCCCTTTAGTAACCAGGGAAATTCCACTGAGAACATGCTTCTGGGAGAAATTCCAAATAGAACCGTTTCGCATGAAGAGGGACAGGGAGAAACACGAGTAAAGCCCTACAGCAATTTTGTGCAATTTTTGTGCCTTGCGCAAGGGCCAAACGGCTGAGTTCTTGTCAACATCACATCTCTACTAGAAGTCAGACTCTCAAACTCCACCGAGCTCTGGGACCAGCAAATCTTCAATTACCAGTCAAGCAACCTACCACTAGGCTATCCTGCCCCCGCATGCAGACATCTTGCCAGTTTGTAAGATGTGCACATGATTGGCCGAGATAGCGTGCTGTGATTCCAACTTAGAAAGTTCAGGAAACAGTAACAAAAGTGCAAGATTAAATAGCAATAAATCTATACCAATTTGATTTCTTTAAATCGTTCATGATGAAAATGGAGTCAGGTAAATTAAGGAGTGCCAAATGTGGCTTCAACTAAGGTATTCAACAGCATCAGGAGGATAGATACATGGATACCTTTGCCGCTCTCAGCTGAACTATGACATCAGAATTCCCGTAATTGCCCTACAACATGTAGTTACATCCATAAATATCAGTTAAGACTTACTTTTGGAAAAAGAAGGTCTTATGTTATCGCTGAAGCACTATTAACCTCCCTGGGCGAGAGGGCGCCTGAAATTGACCATCACATTCTCTCCAGATTAATCAATATTTCACATCTTTCTTGGAAGAAATAGATGCAATGTGCTCTGGACCAAAGACAAAACAGACCATTCAGACTATTACTAGCAATAAGTCAAAAAGCCTTGACCTGTCATGGTGTGGGGTTGTGTTTGTTCCCTTAGCAAGGGTAACTTACGCCTCTGTGAAGACACCACTAATGCTGAAAAGTGTACTGAGATTTATTTTGGTGCATCATATGCTGCCATCAGAATGACATCTTTTCCTTGGGCACCAAATCATGTTTCAACAAGACAATGCCAAACCTTGTTCTGCTTGGATGACAAAGGCCTGACTACACGAGAAAAGGGTGTGGCCTGCCTGCAGTCCCCAATAGAGAACGTAGAGTGCATTTTGAAATGCAAAACGTGACAACCAAGACCCTGTACTACAGCATACCTGAAGCCTTATATGTCAGAAAATGGGACAAAATTATGCCTGAAACGCTTAATCACTTGACGTCTTCAGTCCCCAAACATTTAATACATTTTGGAGAAAGGAATGACAGCATTATGTATGGGTAACCTATAGATATTTTTCAAGAATCAAAATTTAAATAAGACTTTATTTTGAAAAAAAGTTAGCATTTTAACAATTGCATTTATACAATTCACCAATGATTGATTTAGACTTTAGACCACAGCGAGAAGGTTGTGGGTTTGAATCCAGCATGGGGCGTTTCTACGTGGAGTTTGTATTTTCTCCCCCTGTTTGGGTGGGTTTTCTCTGGGTTCTCTGGTTTCCTCCCACAGCTCAAATTATGCATGTTAGGCTAACTGAACAAGCAGCACAAACAACAGGGGTTATAACCCAGAATGCTGCTGCACTCCATGGAGGCGCAGCCAACCCTTAAGGCCTGGACGACACGTATCTGGATATTTTTTTAAGCGGTTATTTTCCTCCTCGTTTAAAAAAAACTCTATCCACACCACAGAAATATTTCTGTCCAGATGAAGAGGCAAAACTGAAAACGATCGCCGCTGAAGCCTGCAATGCCATTCCCCGGCCGATGGGTGGCGATTAGAAAATGTAATAAGTACCAAAGAAGAAGAAGTTTCACGTACGTGTGAACGGCTTGTCGCTAGGTGCTTGACGTCATCGCGTCAACACTAGATCCGTTTAACCTCGCTACACGGATCCACTGAATCGGATATATATTTATTTCTCCACCTTTTTATCCGTTTAAAAATATATCCATTTATGTGTGTGAAATCGCCGTGTTCGTGTGGCTGAGAGGCCCAATCGGACAGGAAAATGTGCGTTTAGAAATATATCGTATTCGTGTAGTCCAGGCCTAAATAAGCAGACCATCACCTCCACCTCAACAAGGCACACCTGTTGCCCTTAAAGGGATAGTTAGGGATTTTTCACATGAATCTGTATGGCATCACCGTCTTTAGTCTCGTGCACACACACTGACTTCCCCCGACAGTGTCCTGTGAGCCGAGTTCTGTCCAGTTTTGGTCAAAGCGAAAGTAGTTCCGGCAGGTTTCCTGGGGTCTGCAAAGTAAAACGTTTTTCTTCTCAAAACAGTATGTGTTCGGACGAATGATTTATTTGCATAACAAAACCCTGGTATTCCAAAAAGTCACATCTTGTAATTGCTTGGGGCTACTTTCTCTCAATAGTGATCACTGCGCGCTGTCACTGCTAACAGCTGTGCGCACTAGCCAACTACTTTCATCAGTTGTTCGACAGTGTTTACATATTCCAGCCAGATAAGCATGTCTCCTTACGGTCGAAGACGGCAGACTCGAGGGAAACTACTACTTCTTAGCAAACTGACCCAGGGATAACCGGAGCACTCGGAGTAACTTTCCAAAGGATTTTATTATTATTTCGGGAAGACGCTGGTGCGTCGACACCAAAATAAATATGTATGCTGGGTGCTGCGGTCATCCCTAGTTCTAGTAGCTGAGAAAGGTAGCCAAGTTTGTCTTGATTATGCTAGCCAACGCTGTGACCGGAGTCATGGACTTCTCATTCAAACCTAGAAACCATCCACACCCGTCCACGTAGTTTCTGACGATTGTAATAACAGTACAGCAATAACAATACATATTATGTTTCATAAGCTTCACTGGTAATGTGACACCGATAGATGAATCTATGTTGCGCTTACATAGCCCTCGGTGCAGCACCAGAAGGCTATGCACGGATGCTATAGAAAATCTTTAGTACAATTTTGTTTACCTGGGGTGTAGGGACAGCAAGCTCTTCAAAACCCGTCTCTTCCTCTGTCCTGAAGGAAAGTAGTCGTCCTCGCTGAAGTACACACTGCAAACGCGAAGCTTTTTCATTTTTAGTAGTTCGGTGTCCACTCGGAAGCTCAGAGCAAGTAGCCAAAGTTGCCTCAGAGCTACGTCCGTCACAGGGAAGCGATGGGCTGTGTGAGGAGACTCACTCACGTCTTTGTTGGTACAGCCTGGATAATCGCAAGTGCGCACCATTTTTATCAAATAAACTATTTTCTGGAGAAGCTGATGAACTTTTCACTCTAGCTCTCGAACTAGCTCGTTAGCGTCGTATGTCTGTAGTCGATAAACACTGTCGAACAACTGAGCTCTGCTGTCCCTACGCCCCAGGTAAAAAAAATTGTACTAAAGATTTTCTATAGCATCCGTGCATAGCCTTCTGGTGCTGCACCGAGGGCTATGTAAGCGCAACATAGATTCATCTATCGGTGTCACATTACCAATGAAGCTTATGAAACATAATATGTATTGTTATTGCTGTACTGTTATTACAATCGTCAGAAAATACGTGGACGGGTGTGGATGGTTTCTAGGTTTGAATGAGAAGTCCATGACTCCGGTCACAGCGTTGGCTAGCATAATCAAGACAAACTTGGCTACCTTTCTCAGCTACTAGAACTAGGGATGACCGCAGCACCCAGCATACATATTTATATTGGTGTCGATGCACCAGCGTCTTCCCGAAATAATAATAAAATCCTTTGGAAAGTTACTCCGAGTGCTCCGGTTATCCCTGGGTCTGTTCGCTAAGAAGTAATAGTTTCTCTCGAGTCTGCCGTCCTCGACCGTAAGGAGACATCCTCCCCTGGCTGGAATATGTAAACACTGTCGAACAACTGATGAAAGTAGTTGGCTAATGCGCACAGCTGTAAGCAGTGACAGCGCGCAGTGATCGCTATTGAGAGAAAGTAGCCCCAAGCAATTACAAGATGTGACTTTTTGGAATACCAGGGTTTTGTTATGCAAATAAATCATTCGTCCGAACACATACTGTTTTGAGAAGAAAAACGTTTTACTTTGCAGACCCCAGGAAACCTGCCGGAACTACTTTCGCTTTGACCAAAACTGGACAGAACTCGGCTCACAGGACACTGTCGGGGGAAAGTCAGTGTGTGTGCACGAGACTAAAGACGGTGATGCCATACAGATTCATGTGAAAAATCCCGAACTATCCCTTTAAAGGTGGAGGTGAAGAATGCAGCAGGGGGAGTGACTGCAAGGACAAACCCTTTCACATCCCTTTCACAAAACTTTCAAACCTTTTCACATCCAAACATTCTCTTGATCCGAGGTTGTATAATTTGCTTGAATTCAGTGGGCAATCGCTAAGCTGCCCTGATCCGACTCGTCAGTAGTCAGTTTCTCTACTGAGTATAAAGGGATGGTCTCAAGACTGACTATGATGCAACTTAGACTTCACAACAATATCTCCACACAAATTCTCATTTCTTTTGAACTCATTGATCTTGCACAAAGTTTGTCATTTGGAATGAGTGGTGAGTTGTGAGTTTTTTTTTTTTTTTTTTTTTTCCCACCAGGGCGTACACGTTCACAGATGATACTTATGATGTCATACCTGGGGTGAGTTTGGGTGAGCATTCCAATAGGATGTGCAGATGTTAAATGGAAAGCCAGCTCAGAGACTTCAGGCGTCATTGCCGGACAGTCAGGCAGCTGTGGAATTGACACTTCATTGGCTGAATGAGCGGGAGCCAGAAGATGGGTGCAACAGCTGTTTCTAGAGGCTGAAATCTGTCATAGGTGCATGGTGGGGACCGCCGGAGGCATGAAGTGCTGCTGACTCAGCCTGTGGCCCTGGACCTCGGACTGTACCGGAACATTCAGATAGGTGTGCGGGGGCAACAACACATTGGTGTCTCACATACTGCTGAACTTCAAGAAAAGGGCAATCAATGGTTGAGAGTTCATTTGGACATTGTCTTAGATAGCTGTAGCTACTTTTTTTGCTCGAGAACCATCCATCAGTGTGTCAGCATCATATTTAGAGAGTAATTTGATTGTTTTTAAATGACGGTATGATAATAGGTCACATGCAAGTGAGTCACGATGCGGTTTTGCTTTTGGCAGATTGAAAATTCTGGCATGCAGTAAGAGTAATGATATTCCTCTTTGGCTGCCTCCAGTAGATGGAGTTTCTGACTGCTAGGTGCAAATTCTGTGGCACCCCCCCCCCCCCTCAAGTGAGGGGCATACCAAGTGAAGGGCATATAGTTGCTTCAGATGATCATCCGAAGGCTAATGATCTGATGGGATCTCTGCCCACCTCCTCCAAACATGTGCGGAGGAGCTTGTGCTGGTGCCCTCTCTTTCAGCAATCAGTTGACTCATACACTGTCCCAGCCCTATGGAAAAAAAAAACTGCTATCGCTCCAGTCCCCAAAAAGCCCTGTCCCATAGAGAATAATGATTTAAGGCCAATGGCCTTGGCATCCATCGTTATGAAGTGTTTTGAGAAATACATGGTATCTATTTTAAAAACTGAGGTAGACAAGGACTTAGAGCCCTGGAAGTTTGCCTACAAACAGGAAAGGAGTACAGATGACGCCATCAGTAGCGTTACCCCCCTTGTCTTGAAACACCAGGAGGATACTAAGGCCTATGCACATTTACTTTTTATACATTTTAGTTCAGCATTTAATACAGTCTAGCCCTTTTTACTTCTAGAGACACTGAAGAAGATGGGCGTAAGCCCTTTCATTATTAAATAGTATAATTCCTTTTTAACCGATAGGATGCAATATGTAAAAGTTAACAAAGCCATGTCACACCCTAAATCCATTAGCACAGGTGCCCCATGGAGATGTGTGAGCTCCCGTGTCCTTTTAACTATTTACGAATGTGTGAGTAAACACCATCAAATTACATTATTGAATTCTCAGACGATACGGCCATCCTAGGCTGACTACACAAGAATCAGGACGTAGCATCATATCATTCAGAAACTGAACAGTTTGTAGACTGGTGTGATGCCCACCATCTAGTTGTTAATGTCAAGGAAACAGAGGAGATGATATTTGACCCAAGAGCAATCTCCGACTCCAGTGCAGTGTGCATCCACAACACGACCATACGCCAGGTCACTTCATTCAAATACCTGGGTGTTTTTATGGACAGCTCACTCACATGGCACATTCATGTTGATATTCTTTGTGCGGGGCTCCAACAGAGGATGCACTTCTTAAGAAGACTTAGACTGTATGGTGTCACCAGGAAACTCCTGCATTTATTTTTTCAATCAATTCTTGAGAGTGTTATACGGTATGGTATGCATTCCTGGTATGGCAATCTGTCAGTTCACGTCAAGTCAAAGCTGGGGTGTCTGGTTAAAGCAGCTTTAAGGATTGTTGGACTTTCATACCAGTGTAACTGGCAGTTTCTTTACGAAAAGTCAGTGCTCAGGGTGGCACTGCAGATTCTGGAGGACCCCACACACATGATGAATCATGAATGTGCTTAACAGGCAGACGCCTGAGGATGCCTAGTTGTAGGTTAAATAAATACAAAAACTCTTTCATACCAGTCGCAATTAAGATGCTCAACAGCAGATAGCAGAGCCTTTTTTAGTTTATTTATTATATGTATCTATTGGTCTTGTAGCCTTACTCTGCTGTTGTTTACTTCCAACCCCTGTGTATGGTGTACGGTGTAGCCATGATGTACGGTATAGTGCATAATTATTATTATTATTGTTTATTTATTTATTTTATTTTTGGCGTAGCTGACTGCTGCGTTTCCTTTAATGTGAATGATGGGTCTAGTAGAGCCTGTTGTTTTTATGCAATGCGCGCAACTGAAAGTCCCTGATGCAGTGACTGTAGCCCAAGCTAAATTTCCCCCTTGGGGACAATAAAAGTATACATTACTTTATGTTAATTATGACACAGGCCATATACTGGCTAAAAATTTGACTTTTGGCCTCTGTCCAGTCTCCCGCATCCTTTCATATTCATTTATCGCACCCTTCAGTCTTTCTTCCCTTAACTGATCAACGTTTCCTTCAACTTTTCTGCCGCACTTTCCCTGCTGTTTTGCTGCCTGTTTCTTGGTGCCATAGTCTCAACAATGGATTTTTAAAAATATTCATAGACCTCCCCTCCCCCACCAGGATGTATGTGTATATGAGTGCGCGCGCGCGAGTAGAGAGGAAAAAAAAGAGTAGATGTGTGTGAGCAGAGAGGAAGAAAGACTTGCTAACAGCTTGCCAGTAACAGCTGAATTGTGTGGGCATGTATGTGTGATATGCACAGACACTTGCGTGCACGTGCTTGCAGGTGTGTGACAAAGATGGGTACTTCTTGATTATTATGGCTGACATGGACTCAATGTATCATCTTCTATAATTTTACACAACAAAAATTCTACATACAAAAATACAAATGCCAAAATTTCTGTATTATGACAGGGTAGCACACAATATGATGGTCACTCATGATTTTTTTAACTTGGTAGTCGACATAGATTTCTCAGTGGAAAAAAAGTCAAACTTCAGCTTAATTTTGCATTCAGGTAAAATAGGTCTGTCAATTAAAACCATTTCCTACAGAAGACAAAGTGTATTGTGAAAATATACTCAGCAACAAAAGTTTCTGTGACACCATTTATGTGTATGTTATAAATGACACGCAAAGATCTCAATGCAATCAATATGTTTATTTAACAGGAGAAACACTGACTTTTCAGTGCCAACGTCACTCAAAACGAAAAATGTCATTTTCATGCGTCATGAAGCACTTGTCTGACGTCTAACCAATTGTGACCTTCACACTTCAATACCGGGTGTGACTTCCTCGTGCCATGATGCAAGCAACGGATCTCCGGCGCATGGACTGAATCAGATGTGCCAGAAATTGCTGTGGGATGTCATTCCAAATCTGACGTAGACGTTGTCGCAATTCCTGGAGTGTAGCTGGCGGGTTATCCAACCGCCGCAAACGTCGATCCATCTCGTCCCAAAGATGCTCGATTGGCGACATGTCTGGGGATCTGGCTGGCCATGGCAGGACATTGACATGTTGTTGCATCAGATTCTGCTGTACAATCCTTGCAACGTGTGGTCTGGCGTTATCATGTTGCAGCGTTATTCCGGGACCATGTTGCATCAAAAACGGTACCACCAATGGCCGTAGCACTTCATCGCGATATCTTTGACCTGTCAGATTTCCATCAATAACAAGCAAATCTGTTCTGTTTCTAGCCGTGATCCCTCCCCAAATCATGACACTACCACCTCCAAAACGATCAAATTCCTGAACACAGTTGTTGGCATAACGTTCTCCACGTCGACGGTATACACGTAAACGACCATCACATCGGTTAAGCATGAATCTTGATTCATCAGTGAAGAGTACAAGATCCCACTGACGTTGGATCCACCGTCGATGTTGTTGTGCCCACTGTAGACGCAGTCGTCGGTGTTGTACTGTGAGTATTGGACGTCTTGCTGGCCGACGTGGGACAATGCCAAAATGACGGAGACGGCGACGGATTGTCTGTGCAGACAGTCGCCTCAAACCAGGTATCGTTCTTGCAGTTATGGTTGCAGGTTGGAATCGATTTAGGAGATGGGCTGTTCGAATCCAGTTGTCCTGTCTGGGAGTGGTTACTCGTGGACGGCCGCTGCGAGGACGGTCTCTGACATGTCTTGTCTGCTGATGACGCTGCCATAAGTTCCAAATGGTGTTTCGGTGGACATTCAGGCGATGAGCAACTTCCCTCTGCGAGGTTCCGGATTCAATCATCCCAATGGCCCTCCACCGATCATTTTCAGACAGTCTTGGCATTTAGAGGGTAGAGTTCCTGATCCGAAATGGCTGTGTTTTCGATAAGTGATGCTTCCGTCGTTCATCAGGCACAATGTGAACATTCCAAAAATTCTCCTCTTTTATTGCCATCCACAAGCATGATTTACGCACATTTTCACGTGCAAAGTCATTTTCTCGCATTTTCATGATTTCCATTTCAATGTTGTGTTTACGTGTACTGTTTCAGTCTGATATCACCATGTATGACAATTTCATAATTGCGTTATGAAAAATAATTAACAATATTGGTGTCACAGAAACTTTTGTTGCTGAGTATATTTTGATTACAACATCCTGCAACCATTTTTTGGTGTTATATCCTTGTTGTTTTTGCTGCAGCTTTCCTTACCAAAAAGAGATCACCCGACTTCGCCCGACTAAACCACACCGATTTTTGAAATGGAAAGCGTGTTTTGTTGAATGCATCTTGTGAGAAAATGAAGCTTGCTGACTCAGAGGTAACAGCACAACACTGATCAAAGGGTGAACATAACGTTGCCTTAGAATATCTGACTTATGTACTGTCTGCTGAAGCCGTGAGTGGTGACCAATGGTGCTTCCTCATTCTAAATGTTTTGCTGTCAACCAATATTTCATCACTAAACCATTTTATAATTTGCTTTTCCAATTTTTAAAATTATTTTTACATTGGACTTCTTTGTTGCCATTTCACTAAGTGTCATATCTCTTTCTCCTCAACAAGAGCCCTCCCTCTTCTCAGAAAGGAGATATTCTGGTCAAAAAATGCTGTAAGGGTGCAAGTCATGCCTTAATCCGTCAGCTAAGCTTGTCATCCTTGTGTCAATAAGGCTGTTGTTGGGCTTCATACCAGTCCTATTATTAGTATCTAATAAAAGACCTTTGTCTTCCTTGTATTTCGCCCTACTTCTTGTTTTTTTCAGATTTTGCATATGACCTCAGAATAAATGTTCATGAACGGTCTGTATACCTGTGCTGTGTAAGTTGAACACCAAAATTGAAATTAAAATAAAAAGATTGTCACTACCTGTATTAAAAGATATAGTACAAACCGGTTTTAAAAAATAAATAAATAAAACCAAACAGGGCAAAACTTTCTTAGCAAAAAGATATTTTCACTTGAGCATTCAATCATACAGAGCCAGGTCACGTTTATAAGATATATGTATATAATATAGAACTGACGTTTACAATGGCTGAGAATTGATGTAAATTAATAACAATAGATAAATGAAGATACTGGCACTCTGTCCACTTGATTTGAGTGATTTGAGTGTTTTTTAAAGTCTGTCTTCAAATTGCCAGGATCAGGCATTTGGCCAATGTTTGTGCGAAGGTACAGCTTTTCAAAAGTCAGCATTCATTTGCTCATTCATTGTGTTAGCATCACTACCCATTTAAAGTATGCAGGAAGTCAACGGAATAAAAATGGAAAAATGTATTATATTTTTATGCACCACTACTGTCATTGGCATTCTGGTATCAACAAGTCAATATCACATGAGTAAGGGAGTGTCCTATAAACTGACTAACGAAAATACGCAGTGCCATTAAAACCACCTTGGTTATGACAAGGACCTCAAGAATTCACACGCCCTTGACTGAGAAACTTATTTGCCTGCTGGGAAAATCTTAAAATAACCAAAGGAAATGTTGACCAACATGCTCTAAAAGTATTGCCAACCATCACAATGATGAACAAAAAAAAAAATTGGCAAATATCGGCACTGTACCTGTACATTCAATTCAGTTCACCAACAAAGCAACTGCAGAGAATGGTGGTCTAACTGAGGAGAGCAATTATTTGTCAGACAAAAACTCACCAAAAGTTTAACCTTCACCTCTGCCTCAAGGTGAATTGTTCTCAGTTCAATTCTTACATGTTTGTGTCAGGAATGCGTCATTGGCTTGAAAAAAACGTCATATACTCAAACCACTTTTAAGAAAGGCACATTTTCTCAGTAAAAAAAAATGATGGGGGTTTTTGCTATTTCAATATGTTGATGTTGTCAATTCAAATTAGACTTGCGGTTTTCTAAATTTGAATTAAAATGCTCGTCTTTAAAATATTGAAAAAAAAATGTTCAAATAGGACAAGGTGTAAGCATTTTTAAACCGTTTGTTTATTAACAGAAAAGATGTGATTTTCATGATTGTAAAACCTCAAGGGTTCCCTTCTGTGAGCAGTTACAAAGGTGGTCAAGACAGTTTAAAAGTGTTAATAGTTTACTGGTCTTTGTTACATATTCCGGTCTTCCTTGTAGTATCATCATAATATCCACGATCTTCAACATAAGACAATGGAGTAAATTTTGTCTGCAGATATTAAACGAGTCAATGCACTTGATCCCTTGAGAATTTTTTCTAGATGCACTTCATGAATTCTTTCAAATGTATGGTTCATTATAACGTTCAGTGTATCACACTAATGAGGATCAATCATGAAATCTAAGTTCTTCGGTTTAAAAAATAACTCACTGTAGCTTAGGGACTCTTTTAAAGATAAATTACCAAAGATGCTAATATCAATTGTAAACGGGTTTTCTTTTAGTCCAAAACAGGATTTGGAAAAAAAACCAAGGGTGAGACTATAAGTGCATTAAGAATAAGGACTGAGCATTGCCTCATAAGACAAAGGATATTTCTCAAGGTAGCAGGCCCTGGTTGCATCTATCCAAAGATATTAAAATAGAAGATAAGTTAACCACAAGTTCATTTTAGGCAATCTGTATGAACTGAAGAAATGTTAGATGATCACATTGCCTGGACAAGGTACTATGATATTTATAAGGGGACTGTACTAATCAAAAAACTACAGGATGGTTTAACCTACTGCATGTGTGAAATACAGACATCTATCAAGAAAAAAGTTATAAATAGTATCCTGACGGTAACTGAACATGCTTCTTGTACCTGAAAAACTTCTTGGAATTCACTGACGAGACAGCTTAACTTTTGATCAGAGCAGGGCTGATGAAATTAGACATTGAGATCTAAAAGGAAATAGTTGACAAGATGTCTTGTGAGAGACTCATATTAAAATTAGGATGTTCAGAATTGCGGGTGGTTTTTTAGAGGGGACTTGGAACTGATATTAGGATAGAACATGATGGGCCTGATTCACTAAGATGTTTTGCTTATTAGTACTCACCCAATCTGTGGTAGTGTCATTATTTTTACCTGAGTTAAAAAGAAAATTGTATGTGCTTAAGGTCTTAGTAAATCAGGCCCAAACAGCAGCAGTCAGAAGGATCTTATCTGAGCAGAGAGCAGGGGGAAAGTAAAGTTCCACAGGGATTAGTATTGGGGTCATAATTTTTCCTGAATTAAAAACCTTGAAAGAAACATTGAAAGTACTGTCTGTTTTGGATGAGTCTGCTTAAGTAGAACAAGATGATTTGAACATAACCCAAAAGTGGGAGGAAGCTTGGCATTGAATTCAATACAGGAAGATGTAAAGTTAACCATGTGGGAAATAAAATTGAAGAAGACTCAGGAGTAATAATTGTCCAAAGCCTTTCTGGTCCCAGTCACAGTGGTATAGTGGGAAAAAAAGCCAGCAGGATACTGGTATACTCAGCATCAAAAAAAATAATGTGTTCATATCCGATAGAGTTTTATTTACTATATCATACCTTTGATCACACCAGACAGACTGAAATACCTGACAAAACAGTTGCAAATAGGGAGGGTTGAAAGAAACAGATTGAGCCGCTGGAGTGGTTTGAGGTCAAGGGCCTAGTAGAGAGGACAAACTGCAGTGTTTCGTGGCTTAATCCCTCCAGATATAAGTCAGAACCTCTTGCCTCACTGGGGGCCCGAACTAGCTACTGTACAGTGGGTCATATGCTGTCCACTAAACTTAACTAGGGGTTCACTGGAATTAGGTATAAGAAACATTTCAAACAGCCATTAGAAAGATTTTTTTCCTCCCCGCACAGACAGTGGTTAAAGTAGAGAATAGCTTACCAGGTTATGTCATGGATGCAGAGGCTCCAAGCGTATTCCTCACCAGGCTTGATACAGTGTCTGATACTATCCAGTTCCCCAATATTAAAACTGCTGGCAACACTCTAGAGGGAGGTAAATGGCAATCTTTGTGAGGCTGAATGGGCTATTCTTAAAGAATGTGTTGCAACTTAGCAAACAAAGTAAATTCAAAATTTCCATGATTAAATAAGTCTACCATCCCAGGGTTCATTTTCAAAAAAAATTTTCAGGTAGCAGTTCACAGAAAAGGAAAAGGAAATGAGCATGGCCATTCTTCACTTCAAAGATAAGTTAGCAATGCATATGCCAAGAGTGCTCTGCGGTGCATACTTGCCTGGAAACTCTTGACTTCTTTGCACGTCGATCGTTTCCTTGTAATCATATCAAATTTTTGAACAGTCTTTTGAAATAAGTATTTTAATCATGGTTCACATGGTTAACCATTGGCCCGGGGCTAAAGCTACATTGAACTTTCAGTGATAAAACCCTGGGAATGATTGGGGTCGGTTGGCTAAACAGATCTTTGGGATGATTTGACAGTCTTATGTGAATTTCAGCGATGGGGATTTTCCCAGTACATTAGGATATAATTATATCACCCAATAGGTGTGCAGTGATATTGAATAATAGCCATCGTGAGAAATAATTGTCTCAACTGAAAGACACCACTATTATTGCAAACTATTCTCACAACTTCGCTGGGGCAAGAGATGCAATGTAATTTCAATGGAGTTCCCAAAAAGGCAGTTTGCTGGGATCTTGAGACTGTGGGGAGGTCAATATAGATTGTTAAGGTTGTATATACTAATATACCATAATTCTATACATTCTGCTAGAAATGCATTCAAATCAAGAAGGGTTTGCAACTAAAAGGGTGGAGGTTTAAGATGGAGGATATTCCGCATAATTGGACAGATGTTAGCAAGATTGAAAACTACAGTTGATTCAGGAAACAATTTCCATATGCAAATCATATGCATTAATCTAATTTCCATATGCACAACTATTTTCTGTACCTGGGTATGTTTCTCTCCATGGGGCTGCTGCATGTCCAATGGAACTATTTATTCCTCAATTGTTTTGTCATGGGCAGAGTGTATCGTGCAGATGCAAACTCTACGCCTATGTTTCTGATCTCATTTGGCATGTCATTTGGCAGTATTAGGGATCATACCTTTTATGAAGAGAACAATGAGTTTTCAGTTAGTCACAGGGAGTGGCAAAAACTTCAAGAAATGCCGGTTCTTTACCATGTCATGCCATTTTTAGCTTGTTTCCTGTCATTACATGTCATGTGTCAGGTGTGAATGTGGCATATATAAGCCACGTATCACCGTAATATCGCTGAAACTTCTGGAGAACATTATAAAAGGAAGTACTCTCTCAAGCTTTACAATACTTTCAGTCAAAACCTGATAGAACAGCCAAAGAACATCCTTTTCATTCGTGTCAAAAGAAGTTCAAGATAAGGTAGGCATTTTTTGTCATTTGTTCAAAACTTTTGTTGGAAATTTTCAGAGATATATTCAATATATATATACACCTTTAGGATCTCGTGATATGATTTATGGACCAACCAAGGGTTATCATAGTCCAGTTGAAGCCCCATGGTCAACTTGTGTTTCTTTAACATTATATTTGTAAAAAAAAACAAAAAATAAGGAGAAGAAGAAAAGCCTTTGATTAGATGAAGGGACAGAGCATCACTCCAGAGAGAGAGAGAAAAACTTATCCAGACACTATTAATAATTTCAAAGTTAATTTGCTTTTTTGCACTAATAAGAAAAATAGAGGAGCATTTTCATTTACTCTTCAATCATATTTTAGAATTAAAAATCATTGTGAACAATAGTAAAATAATTCGACAACTACACCCGAAAACAGTGAAATTTACCATGAGAAATTTTGATTTGGCAATGTAACATAATAAACTATGTAGTGTACTGTAGAAAACTATACTACATGTTATGGCATACTGGAGTATACCATAACAGTTCCATGGTACTTGCAAAGGTACCGTGATAGTGCCGAGGTAGGTACCATGATACTTCAGATGGTACTAATTTAGTACCGGGGTAGGTGTCATGATCACAATGCTTGAGTCCATAATTGAACTCATTTCTTAATATCATGGTATGTGTATTGTGAGTATTTTGTCTGGAAAATGAAAAAAAAAAAAACGAAACAAAACTCTTTCTCATTATATCTGCAATTTATGCGTTGGAACTGCATTTGATGTATTCCGTTTTAACTAAAGTAAGCTAATATTTCACAGCAGCGATATGGATTCTTCCATATGCCTCAGCTCATAGTATACAGAATACCTAAGTACATCATGTCCTGTATTTCTACTGTATTTATGGTACGATCGTACCAGTATATACATGTGGTACCATGGTATCCTGCACTGTACCATGTAACCGTGATAATAATGAAAGGAAACAAGATATTATGATGCACATCGTAGTACAATGGTACATTTAGCATGGTACATGTACCAATGCACTGTCTAAAATATTATGTTTGGTACACTATGGTACGTGGAACATCTGACCACCATGGTACAAATACCATAGTGAACTTTTTTATGGGCATTGTCCAGGCGGAAAAAAAAATCTAGTTTCTTGAAACGTGCATTTCAATATAAGTTTATGGGTATTCTTCTCCAACTTCAAGAGCAAGCTCTTTAAAAAAAATAAATTTGGTGTGTCATAAATGTCATGAGTGGTAGTGTCAGTGTGCTGAACATCAGCACATAATTCAATATGTAATCAGTAAAGTAAATTACCTCTATGAAAAGAGCATAAATATTCCAAAGGATGGCAGTCATAGGACACAAACACAAAACTAGGAAGAGAGATTCCAAGAGCTCAGTTTCCTCAGGTTAATGTACAAAAGGAAAATTTATTCCAGGTTTTTGCTCATTTAAAACAGCCTGAAAATAAAGCTTTGGGAAGCCCCCGGATGTAGTGTCCTGACCTGTCAGCAAAATAAGAGTACCATTAACAAGAAAAAAAAAAAGAATAGTTTGATGGCTTTTTCAACTCACTTGATGGTCCATTCCATAACCACTTTTGGATTAGTTCTGGGGGTAGAAATCGTGCTGGATGCGTTGTATGTGGCAGTTAAAAATTATGTGTATATAGATGATCTGTAGTGGCTTGTTCTTTTGCATTTAAACATTTCAAAATAATTTGAAAATGACCTCCAGCTATTTCAAATTTTAGATTTTTCTATTGATAGTTGTGGAGACCAAAGTCACCATCGTGAAATAACATAAAAATTAAAACGGCTAAACAGTTTTTAATTTACACATTTGAAAATGCTATAAAATATTCTCTATGAGCTGTTCTTGATTATAAGTAGTGTGAATTTTATTGTTTTCTATTTGTTTTGTCTCTCAATTAATAATATTCGTTATTGTCTTTCAAACAATCCTTATAATGATGACTACCTTGATTTTCTTTTAGAATTGCTGGATCAATTTTAAACCATATGTTTAAAATGGAAGGAAAAAACCTCCTGGTGCTGTGTCTTCTGTTAATTGGCAAGTAAATCTATGTTTCACACAAATATTGAATTGCAGAAATAAATATAACAAAATGTTAGAATATTAATTAAAAATTCCAACAACTGCAGCTTCTGCAACAAGCAATGCTCAAGGACTTACAACCATACCTACAACCACAACAGCGCCCATAATTGTGACCTCAGAATCTACAACAACTGCAGCCCCAGGTACAACAACACCACCCACTACAACTGCAGCTCCAACTACAACTGCAGCCCAAACAACTACAGCAGCCCCAGCTACAACTGCAGCCCAAACAACTACAGCAGCCCCAGCTACAACTGCAGTCCAAACAACTACAGCAGCCCCAGCTACAACTGCAGTCCAAACAACTACAGCAGCCCCAGCTACAACTGCAGTCCAAACAACTACAGCAGCTCCAACTACAACTGTAGCCCAAACAACTACAGCAGCCCCAGCTACAACTGCAGCCCAAACAACTACAGCAGCCCCAGCTACAACTGCAGCCCAAACAACTACAGCAGCCCCAGCTACAACTGCAGTCCAAACAACTACAGCAGCCCCAGCTACAACTGCAGTCCAAACAACTACAGCAGCCCCAGCTACAACTGCAGCCCAAACAACTACAGCAGCCCCAGCTACAACTGCAGTCCAAACAACTACAGCAGCCCCAGCTACAACTGCAGTCCAAACAACTACAGCAGCTCCAACTACAACTACTGCCCCAGCAAGTACAGCAGCTGCAACAACAGCAGCCCCAACTACAGCTGCAGCCCTGACAACTGCTATAGCTGCCGCTACAACTGCAGCTGCAACCGGTGCCACAGGCGCTGCTACAACTGCAGCTGCAACCGGCGCCACAACCGGCGCTACAACTGCAGCTGCAACCGGTGCCACAGGCGCTGCTACAACTGCAGCTGCAACCGGCGCCACAACCGGCGCTACAACTGCAGCTGCAACCGGTGCCACAGGCGCTGCTACAACTGCAGTTGCAACCGGCGCCACAACCGGCGCTACAACTGCAGCTGCAACCGGTGCCACAGGCGCTGCTACAACTGCAGCTGCAACCGGCGCCACAACCGGCGCTACAACTGCAGCTGCAACCGGTGCCACTGGCGCTGCTACAACTGCAGTTGCAACCGGCGCCTCAACCGGCGCTACAACTGCAGCTGCAACCGGTGCCACAGGCGCTGCTACAACTGCAGCTGCAACCGGCGCTACAACTGCAGCTGCAACCGGTGCCACAGGCGCTGCTACAACTGCAGCTGCAACCGGCGCTACAACTGCAGCTGCAACCGGTGCCACAACCGCAGCCGGGACTGTACCCCCGATAGTACCACCAGCAACATCTGCAGCCACTACTGCAGCCCCTTCCCCAATTACAACAGCTAATACAAACCCGCCATCAGGAAATGAAGGTTCCCTATTGCTGGGCTTTACATTATTCAGAGCATTTTCACAGCAGTTGGCAAACACGTCCTCATCTGAATTCAGGCAGCTGTCGCGTAACGTCACTTCAGAGGTATTCTCATGACCCACTTACATTAATGTTTTGTCTCCTTTAATGTATTGTCTACTTTGGTTAGCATCCAGGTTTATCAGGTCTACCATCATTCAAAGAAAAATGATCAGTACATAAACAAAGTGAAAATTTCTGATGAATGTGCAGAGTACACCGCAATCAAATAATTCATAATAATAATTCAAGAGAAAATAAATTGTTCCTTCAACCTTTGAATGTTGCATTGTTTTCGATGCATTTAATGGCTGTATTTACGCAACCTGCAGGCCTTTACATTTTCTTATGCATTTTTCACAGATAAATCGTGGATACAAGGCAGCCTTTCCCGCATACCGCAGAAGCACTGCAAGATTCAGGTAAGCATACTGAGAGGTAATGGCTTACCAGGGGTGGTATATCAGTGGCCAGGGGAATGGTGCAACTGACTGCCCAAGTCCCCAACCCAAGATGGGAAGTGTGGGTGTAGAATTGGTTGGGGTGCCTGGACTTCAAGGTTTTCCTTGCAAAAGTGGCCCGGAGAGTCTGCATTTAAACATGACCCATAATTTTTTCATACTTCTCCAAGGGTTACTGCGGCAGTCACTACCACGAGGTGTGGCCATTAGTGGTGTTACTCCATTTTCTAAATTGAGACCTTGAGATTGTGGTGGTAGAAGAACAATGATTGCAGATGCTTTCTAGTAACTTACAGAACTAAATACAAAAATCAGCACAGTCTGATTTTTTTGCTGACACAGCTGTCTTTCTCCAACCATTTTCCTCTCTCCTCTCCCCTTGTCTCCCCCTCAACACGACTCCCATCCCACCTTGCTTTCCACTATTTGCCCTTGGATAGCCGCGGAAGTCCTTTCAATCCTCCCATTCTCCGAATGGATTCTGTGCAAGTGGAGGCGACCCTGATTTTTGACAACCAGTCTTCGGTTCCGAATGCTAGCTTGGCGAGATCTACCCTTATAAAAGCACTCAATGCTTCAGAAGTGTTTTTAAACGTCAACACATCCAGCATCACTGCAGGTCAGTTCTTTACCCATCACTCAAATAAAATTATACTCATTATTCAGCTCCTTTTTTTTTTCAATGACAGTTGATAGATGACAATGATGCGGCAGATTACTATTAAACCAACTTTTCACTTCACAAATGCCAGTTTGCTTATTTCCTTTTTTTGTTATGAATGCAATCTTCATTTGTTATGAAAGTATGTGCTATCTATGGTATTTACCATAAACCACTCATCACTCTTCTTTTGCCTTAAAAACAGGAATTCGGGACAATACCACCACCACCACCACACCTTCGACAATAGCAACAACAAGCAGTGCCTGTACAGTTAACAAGCCACCAGAAGTCGTCTCTTTCCTGCTACCCCTTGTTCTGGCCATTTACTTTCTGTCATGGAATGAAGCTGTCAAGATATGAGGTCACTCCAGTCTGAGCCACACAAAGCCTTCATGAGTTTTCACATCCACAAGAAGTGCAAAGACTTTCATGAATGGTGGATTTACTCACCCATTGAAACCCTTTGGCATTGCCCCTCATGAAAATCGTTCCGTTTGGAGCGATCATCTAATGGTTGCTATGACGATTATTTTTGCATTTGGTGTCATTGATCCTGACAGATCAGAGTAATCCTGAAAGAGACGTTGATACTGAACCCGGCTGCATTTCTGATGAGGAGGCATTTTTAGCTGGAGAGGGCGAGACTGATTCTGATGCGAGCTGAGTGTTGCAGTAAACAAAGGGCCCACATAAATTAAATACGTAGGAATCTTTTTAGTAGTTTTACTCATTTTTCTTGTATTGCATGACATCAGAGTGACCATTAGTAAGTATAAATAATAAATAAAGAATTTCCAGTACACTTCCAAGGGTTACTCCCAAGTGGTTTGAATGAAAAAAAAAACATGAGTATATATAGCGTGTATATGATTTTTTTTTTCCATTCTTTGATTTTGGAACCTATGAGGAAAAAAAAAAGATTCAGTGGACTTGAGATATTTTTGATATTTGTCTCTGGCACATTGTCTCAGTATTTGTACATATATTTGAGAGTTTTTGAAACTTGGTCAGATTGAACTGTGTGATCTGTATTATGGGTTTGTACTATATTTATTATGTAAGTAATATTAAAATAAAATGTTTCTGAAGAAGTTACACAGTTTTTTTTTTCCATGAGAGCTAAAGGCTTTTATCACCAGCACCCTCAGAAACAAGATCAAGCAACCTTGGATAAGCTGATCCAACTAAATGTAGAGTGAACAGTGGACAGCAAAATGTGTGATGGATCCTGATGCTAAATACAAGGACAACCAGTAGCGTGATTCTGTGAGTCAGAGACCACATGCCTGATGTGTGTTATAATAACAATAACAATAATAATAGGCGCATTTCCACTAGGTACTTTTTGCCCTCGTGAGCCGCTATGGGTGTGGCTTGGGAGAGAGGATCCGCCCATATCCGATAAGCGGCACACGAAGCTGCTCAGAAAGTACCTACCTCGGGTAGGTACTTTCTCAGCCGCTTTCTGAACCGCTACTCACTAGTCGATGCTGATTGGATACCGTTGAGACGGGATATGAGGTGAGTATAACTCAACACAAACCACAACATAAACATCACCAAGAAATAAGCAGAGCAACATTTGAGAGAATCGAATTCAAGGATAGAAAAACAGTAATGGAAAAAGTTAAAAGAAAGACCGCCGACAAGTGGGTTGATTGCATGGTCCAGGCCTTGCTCGTCTACTGGGGGTAAGAGAGGGTCCAGACGAGCCTGGAAGGATCCAAACAAAATGAAAGCACTCAAGTGTCGCAGGAGTATTAACTGCACACTCCAACTCCATTGGTGAGCCGCTATTAAAGTACCTAATGGAAACGGAGGGCCGAGAGGAACTAAAAAGAGGGCGTAGCCAAAACACTCAGCCGCTTTCCAAAAAGTACCCAGTGGAACCATGCCCAATAATAATAATAATAATAATAACTACTAGAAAAGGCAAAATTTTCTGAAGTAATGTTTTGTGCTTGCTTCAGCAAGAAACGTTGAAGCGGTTGGCTTATAAAATGAAGGTGCTTGGAAACTGAGAGGCAAAGGAAATTGCTGAAGAAATGTTGAAAAACTGCTGAAATGTAAACACAAGACTTTAAAGCTGAAAATAATTGTTTAAGGAATTCAGACTTTAAAGCTGCATCATGGCCGAGTCCACGCCGCTTCAACCCAGCTGTAAAAAAAAAAAAAAAAAGGGTCAATTAGAGTCAATGAGGTTGATGCATCTCTGTCTATGGCTCTGAGCGTATCTCGGTCAACACAGTGCATGCTGGGAAAATAGCTTTATGGCAGAGCAAACATGGCAGGCCCCATTGGCAGAGTGCCGGTGCTGCTGTCGCTTATAGCTCATTGTCAATGACTCCCCTTGTGAAAATTTCATGAACCGTTCATGAATCGTTCATGTGCGATTCATAAACAAATGTGCATGAACAGTTAATGAATGGTTCAAGAATGGTTAATGAACAGTTCATGTACATTAAATGGCTGAAAAGTTCATGAACTAGACATTCATGAACAGTTAATTCATGAACGGTTCATGAACCAGATTTCATGAACCGTTCACGAACCTGGATTTCAGTAAATTAACAGTTCATGAACAGTACATGAACGGTTTATGAACAGTTCATGAACACTTCATAAACTGTCCATTACCAATAGAGTAAAAAACATGAACGATTCATGAATGATATGAGAATTGTAGTTCATGAACTGTCATTTTAAACTTTGTAAAGCACGGTTCATCAAGCGTTCATGAAATTTCAATGAACTGCAGTTCAAAAAGGCAGATAATTTGTAAATGCCCTAATTTATAATAATTATAATTATTGTTATTGTTAAAGCAGTGATAAAAGCCTCCCTCATTAAAGCAGCCAAAATTCTTACCAACCCAGAAGATAAATAGTTTAAAACCTAAGGTGGAGGTTCAACCCACTGCCAGCTACAGATTCCCCCTCCACACCCCGTGTTTCTCTTTTTTTTTGTTCTAGCATTTTTATTATTTCCCATTTATAAAATACAATTTCATGTAAACAATCAATTATACAGTTAACATTTACTCACACCAACCCCACCCCTACCTGAGGGAGACCATTGACTCAGACCATATGGCTTTGCTACCGACCAAAAGAAATAAATATACAAATAATAACAATAATAATAGAAAAATACATAAATAATAACAATAAGTCAATAACAATAAGGTATTTACCCCTCCCAAACTTCTCATATACTCATAGTAAAGATGTATCTGCCCCACTTCTGTATATATTTTTGTGCCTTGTTAGTCATCCTGTAAGACATTTTTTCATACGTAGCCACTTTTCCCAGCTGGGAGCTCCATTCATCAGATGGGGGGGTTACTGATGACTTCCAGTGCCTGAGCAGAATCTGTCTTCCAATCATAATCACCATCTGTGTCCAGTCCTTCAGCGCCTCGAGCCAGTTCAGACAAGACCTTGGAATAACCAAGGACATACAGTGCAGGACAAAATCAAAGCATAAGCCTGTTACATGCACAATGTAGTTATGTATCCTTATCCAGAATAACTGGATTTGTGTGCAAGACCACATCACATGAATTAAAGTACCCTCAACCTGATTACATTTCCAGCAGAGTGTTGAATTTAACAAACCCGTTCTAAATAATCTGCTTGGTGTGCAGTAGAACCGGTGAAGTATTTTGAACTGCATCAATCTCACTCTTAGGTCTTTCGATAAAGTACGACCATTAGCACATACTTTCTCTCAGTTATGGTCATCAAAAGAAACTCCCAAATCTTTTTCCCCATACAGTTTTCAAAGAAGCCATACTTTTTTTGTCACTGACACTAAACAGCAGTGAATAATATTTTGAAGCCTCCTTTCCCCCTCCAAATATCTTGAAAATCATATTGACTTTATCTGCTGTCTGTGGGGCCTGATAATAACAACCAAGGAATCCCTTCAAAGCATGGCGAATTTACAAATATCTCCGGAGGTGATTTCTACCCAGCCCATATTGTTGTGATAGCTCTTGGAATGACTTAATTATATTCTCACAATATAGGTCCCCTAAGGTACCAATGCCTTTATCTAGCCATTCCTTCCACAAGAAGGGAACTTTGTCAATACAAACCTCCTCTTTATCAATACAAGCCTCCCAGGCCACTCCAGCAGAGGGTGCAGTAGCAACATTTAGAGCTATATAAGAACTAGGCTTATGCCGTCGGACGCGACGGCTTGGGGTATATCCCCGAACGGCCCCAATCCTCCAATTCCTCAATCCTTGAATAGACCCAATACTATATAAAGCTGCTCAGGTCATGACCTTTCATTTGAACTTAATTTCAGGTCAATCAGACAAATGGTTCTGAAGATATGGCCAAAATGGCGATTTTCCATCAGAAAGCGCCACCTGGTGGCAAAATATTGAGCCATACTGGTATGATGTCATCATCATGTCACACGTTGTGAGGTCATGACCTTGCAGTTGCACATAGTTTCATGTCAATTGGACAAATAGTCCCAAAGATATGGTAAAAATGGTGAATTTCATGTGACAAAGCTCCAACTTGTGTCAAAGTTTTGAACCAAACAGGTATAATATCATGGTGGGACACATCCTCAGGTCATGACCTTTCATTTGCACTTGATTTGAGGTCAATCGGACAAATATTTCCAGAGACATGATAAAAAACGGATTTTCTTCAGTTTTTGGCCCCTGGTGGCCAATCTAGAAATTGTAAATTGTCCAAAATCGAATCAGTTCGTCCGCTTTATGATACTTATTTACATGCAAAACTTGAAATTTCTCATTTCAAATTTATAATTGAAATATTACTGAAGTTATCGCGTTAACAAGTAGGGTGGCGCGGCGGCGGCGGTCGGACCAAAAACATAATATCCCGGAGCAGCATTCGGCGTTCGGGGATATAATAAGCTGACCCTGTATTTCTGCCAGAATTATAATCATTCTACCTTCTGTATCCTTAGATGCCTTAATACATTTAAACTGGAATTTCTTATTAATTAGCATTACGACTCCCCTTCTCCAAGCAAACACTGCAATACACCTGGCCAAACCAATCTCTACATAATGTCTCCGACTTGAATACTGATAAATGCCTTTACTGCATAAATACTATATCATAGACTTCAGCATTGGCATAATTTTCTTTTGCTTACTTAAACCCTTCACATTCCAGGAGGCGAAACACACATTATTCACTCTAGGTGATGTTTATGAAGATTACCAAAAAAGAAAGAACAAAAAAAAAGGCAGCACACATACATACAAAGCCGTATTCGCTTTCTTATTTCACTACAATAACATTGGCCTACCCCTCTAACCCACGAACCCCTACTACTATACCCCGTTGTATTAACCTGAACTCTGCGCCTCTCCCATTCAACACAGTACATCTGTCGGACCATGAACCATAAATTAAATGACTTACCCACCCACACTGCCAGCATTACATTCTGAACAGTCCATAACCAGATAATTTTGACATAGATTATCAAATGAATCTTAGGCCGTAGTGCCCCACCACATTAATCGTCAAAAGTCAGTTATCACCCAATAAGACTCACGTGTAGCATGGATGTTACTGAGATCCAGTTCTGACAGTGTAGTCCATCGCTTGCTTCGGGTTATCAAAGTGCTTATAGCCCCCATTATCCTTGATCCGTAAGGTCGCCGGGTACAGCAGAGCAAACTTGATATTTCGGGCACGAAGAGCCTTTTTGCACTCTCTGAACCGCTCCCATTTCACCTGTGTAGCTCTTGTAAAATCAGGGAAAATCATTATGCGTTTGCCTTCCCATAGTAACTCCTAGTGCCGCTCTCTGAGCCATCTCTCTGTCCCCTGACTGAAGGAATCGAACCAGGATCGTGCGCGGTCTCTCCCCAGGGTTTGGCCTCGGTGTGGGGGCCCTGTGGGCTCGTTCAATGTCTGGTCGCTTCATGGTATCTTCCCAACAGAGGGCTGACTGTAACAACCTACTAATAAACTCCACCATATCTCCAGTTTCACTGCCCTCGGGTACTCCCATCACTCGGAGATTATTATGCCTGCTGCGGTTTTCCATATCCTCGAGTTTATTCAGAAGATCATCCACCTCACCACCGGGTTAGCTGCCCAAGATGCTTTCCTCGCCTTACCCGCGTCCTCTAGCCACTCCAATCTCTTCTCCACGTCTGTCACTCGTGCAATAATTGAGGACAGCTTCCCTTCCACTGACACAGTCCTGTGAAGGATGTTATCCAAGCCAGGTCTGTTGAAATCTTCTGCAGTGTAATGAAATATTTGCGATGTATTGGGAAAAATGCTGCGGCTGGGAATAGGTAACCCCGCCGTCGCCGCCATCTTGACAAATATTTTGAGAGCATAAATGCCTCTTCATATCGCCATGGGTCGCATTCTTCACTGGTTTCCACGTCTTTAAATCAATAGCTCAGTATTTTGGGGCGCTACGCCAACCAGCAGTGGTTTTGAAGAAAAATATCAGGATAAATTCAGCGGTGCTTGACAGGGCGTTTTACCTAGGCAGCCATCTTGCAAACTGTGTCGCTTGTCACCCACACACAGTGTTTCTTTTAAAAACCTCTAAATTCAACTTCCTGTCACCTTGAGCCATGAATTACATTTATAAGGTCTTCACTTTTTACATATGTCATGTTAAGGGTAAATATTTTTACAGCAATTTCCATTACACTATGTCACAAAATTTTGATTTTTCTTGTTCCTGGGCAGATAGTTTGCTTTTACATTAAGTAAATAAGTAAATGGAGAGTGGTCCAATTCATTATACATGCAAGTGTAGAACGGAAGATGGGCCCCTCAATCCCCCATTCGGCACAAGTGTCTAAAACACTGTAGTCTTGAAGCAATGAATTTGCCCACAATGCAATAAGTAATTTTCGGAAGTTTCCTTGCTTGTCTAGTTAATAGGAACAAGCTCCCAAGCCTTTCTCGCAGTCTCCAGGATTGGGACAGTGTTCCCGTTAATCCTTTGTCTGTTCCTCTGTCCATTTTATCCTCCCAAGCTCTTCCATCCAGCCTTCGGACAGCTCGGCTCTGGCGAAGCGTACATTCCTCCCGGCAGTCCTCCCTCAAAGCCACTGACTGGGCATCAGCGACGCCAACACTGCTTCGCCCATAATATCTGAGCTGAACTGTGTTACACTTCTCTGTGATCCCTCCCACTATCTACCAAATTACTGTCAATAAACCCCACAATTGGATTGTCCTCTTCTTTTCTGGGGATCCTTTTCCTCCTGAACCCTGAATCCACAGACCAGTCAAGCCCTATCCCTCACCATATGGTCGCTTGCTGCTGCTGTCCTGATTTGGTCCTGATCCAGTTCTACCCACCCTTGCCACACCACTTCATGGAATGACAGACACTCCTGCATAGATGTTTTAAAGAGTCTTTTTTTTAATAGGCTGTAACCTAACTTTATTAATTAGCATGCAAGCAGTTGATGGGCTCGCCCATCTACTGCAGGGGTTCCTCCTGAGATTTCTTCCCACTGGGGAGTTTTTTCTCACCACTGTTTGAGGATTTTTCTCTCTATTGGCAATTTATTTCCCTCATTTGATATTTTGGGGATTAGGCCAGCCGCTGGCCTTTTTGGAAAGTGTAAAGTGTCTTCGTGACAGTCCTTCTGTGAAAAGTGCAGTATAAATAAAATTAATTTGAACTTAATAGTCTTGCTTCCGCGCAGGATTCCTGGTCTGGATCATGATGGATCTTGAACTTTATCCAGTTAACTCAATACCACTCATTGGGTCTCTGCCACTTACAGGATATCTATATCTACGGAGCAATATTTCACCTATCTGAATCTTGCTGTCTGTGAACAGGGCCAGAATCTATTTTACAAAATTCTCTCATAAGTCAGCAACTCTTTAAGGGACACTGGCTTTTATAGGATGGCTATGGATTTATGGATCCCAAAAAAGGCAGAAATGTTTGAAAAGATAACCTAAATAATGTGCTGTTGCATTGTTTTCAACATAATACAGGTTAAAGATCATTTTT
This sequence comes from Gymnothorax reevesii, assembly GCA_029721435.1. Lineage (NCBI taxonomy): Eukaryota > Metazoa > Chordata > Actinopteri > Anguilliformes > Muraenidae > Gymnothorax > Gymnothorax reevesii. Next base: position 19,513,827 of record CM056574.1, on the reverse strand, counting down.
ATACCAGTCCTTTCAGTTTTGGTTTTAATTCAACATACTGTCCCCATTATCACAGTGCAGACAAAGCAATGCACTATAATGTTATTCCTAAGGTTTTGATTGTTAGGGGTTCAAGCCTGAAAGGCTGAAACTCTACTGTTTTCCTCTTGATTTATAATAATAAGAATAATAAAAATTATTATCGTCATTATTATTATTAATAATTTTCAGAAACATTTGCGCATATTCTTGTGAATTGGAACATCGTACAGACATGAAACTTTCACCATTGATTGGAAAGTGTGTTTGTTGCTCAGACAACAAATATGAACACATGGATGGTGGCGATCTGATCAACAAGCTAACAAGCTACAACTAACGAAGCAGTACTAACAAGGCCTACAGTTCTGTACACTAATGGGAGAATGATATGGGAATATAGGGAGAGGAAAAAAGTGTACTGTACAACGGCAAAAAAATATATAATCCTATCCTACCTTATTGTCACGTAAGCCCGGTGACCCACAACCTCAGTCAAGTCTCCACTTCCTTGTTCCAACTCGCCAGTGTACTACTTGGATACACCTCTCTCTGTGTTTATTTCAACTCCCTGTTCTGTCCAGAGGTCACCGGGCATCATCATTTGTACTCTAGTGTTTTGGCTCCTGCTTGGTTGTTCTCGCATATTTATGAATTCCTGTGTTATTGGCTCCAGAGTTTCCCGCTTTAAATTACTCTCGTGTTATAATTATTATCCATGTTTCAATCCTTTGTTAATCACGGTTTTTTCCTTTGTATTTTGTGAGTTTTTGTATTGGACTTTTGCAATTGGCAATATTTGGAGTTTGTAATTTTGTTACATTGTTTCTAGGTTCTTTGATACTTTGTTTTGTTATTTTGTTTTGTTTACCTTTGTATTGTTTCTATGTGTCTATAGGTATTCTCTGTTTAGTTATAATAATAATGCGTCAGTTTTATATAGCGCTTTTCTGGGCACTCAAAGACGGTTCACAATGGATACATTATTCATTCACGCTCTGAAACTACGTTTTTGTAGCCACAGCTACCCTGGGGCAGGCTGACAGAAGCGTGGCTGCCAGTTTGCGCCTACGGTCACTCTGACCAACCACCAAACATTTGCACACAGCCAGACAGGAGTGTTCCTATATTGCATGTTTTTGTGGGTGGGGGAAACCAGAGTTCCTGGAAGAACACGGGGAGAGCATGCAAACTCCACACAGAAAGGCCTCAGGCCAGATTCAAACCCACAACCTTCTTGCTGCGAGGCAGTAGTACTAACCACTGTGCCACCGTGCTCCGTGCACAAACTTCCTTCTTCCTGTTCTCCTCCTTGAATATCCCCCAACATAAGCTGTGACAAAAGTTTGCCAGATGTCTATTTTTTCCAAATAATCAGGAACACGAAATGGAGAACACGCCACATTCCCGCAAAACCTCGCACCACAACACTGTAAAGTCAGAGCATTTTCACCAGAACCAAACTCGTATAAATCGCACAGCCTGTTACATAGGCCGTATTCGAGTCCCTGTTCTCCACCATTCACAAACAGTTTGAGTAAGTGCAGTTATCATGCAGTCATTTCCGGTTTTCTGTAAATAAACGCAGCTGATCATGGCAGGGGTTTTAATTTTGACAGAGATTTTGGAAATGATACTTGACAGTTATAATTTTTTACATCTACCTGCTGATTTTGCAAAAGTTGTGACAGACTATCATTGTTAAGATGTAGAATGCATTATTTTACTGAGACATTTGCATTATCCCACCAAAAATTACACTTATGATGGGCACGGCTCTGAAACTTTCTCTGTCCGCCATCTTTGTTCCTCGTCCGTTCTTGCCACACCACCAGTGGAGGTAGTGAGGAATTTGGGTGCAAGATTCACAAACGTGAAACGTGTTTGACTCACTCGAGAACACCGTTCACTGTTCGCGAACAGGGAGTGGAATATTCCCGTAAACTATATAAAAAGATGGACGAAGCAACCGTGACGTCACCCATAGGTTTCAGCACACCATTTAGGAAGCCTCGTTTTTGGCAATTTGAACAGCGCCATGTTGTCATTTCGAAACCGGATGTGATTTCTATTGGACGAGAGCGTGAATTGAAGATCCGGGGAGGAGTAAGGGTTGGATCTACGGGTGGATCTGACGAGGACCAGAGGATAGCCACGGCCCATAAAGCATATTTGACTTTATCCTTTATTCTAGTCTATTTGGGACCATAATTTACAAAAATGAACATTATGGTATATCTAAGGAGACTTGAAACTTGTGATAGATACCATGAATTAATGTGGAAAATCATTTTTGAAATAATAAATCAAGTGGGAAAGTTGGATCATTTTCTCATAGACTTCTATAGCATTGAACTTCTTTCTGCAACCACCGACGTCGCCATCTGCTGGCGTTTCAATAGAACACAATTTTCAGCAATTTCCCCATGGGCTTCACTTCAGAGCCTGGTGGGACGTCTATCTTTTTATACAGTCTATGGCCTGTAACAAACCCAGAGACTAACCAACTGCACAAGCGCACTCATGCGCTGTTGGTTCATCTCTGGGGTTGTTATAAGCTGTGCGAATTATATGAGTTTGGTTCTGGTGAAAATGTGTCAACTTTAAAGTGTTCTGGTGCAAAGTTTTACAGGAATGTGCATGTTTTCCATTTCATGTTGCTGGTTATTTGAATAAGGTGGACATCTGACAAAATTTTATTACAGCTTGGTCGTCGTCTTTGGTAGGCCTGTATTATGTATCTGTGCATATGATGTAACAGTCTTTCTTGAAATTCAATAAAAGTCAGACAAAACAAAAATAACAGTGGTTGACAGAAACTGACCAACAGGGGTGTCAGGGCCTTTCAACAAAACACTAATGAAGGAGGGTTCCCACCTGAAGACCCCAGTGAAGCCTTTACCCCTACCCCACTCCCCACCAAGTGCTGAATATCTAAGGTATGGTAATACCTAGTCCGATAAGCTCATTAATGTAGAAAATCCAGTCAAACTTTGTTGTATAGGTCTTGGAAATAACACATGTGGTAAGTCATTTTCATTTTTGAAGATATTTTAATGATTTTTGAATTTTTTTTTTTTTTCTGCCGAGAGAACAGATCTTTTACAGCAGTTAGTTCTAAGGACAGCTGGAGGGGAGCCAGAGAAAGAGAAGAGAGAGAGAGAGAAAAAAAACTAAATATACTAAATATATATAATATCGACTTATTGTGACTTTCAAGATGAAGGCGACTGGAAACTACCTCAAGGTACTTTTTCCATAAACATTCTTTTTTAATAAACTACCTCGGCATTTTCAAAGTTCTCAGTGCCTCGTTTTAAATGTCAGGGCCCTCGGAATTCTATTAATGAAGTGTGGAGCTACTTTGAGCCTTGTTAATGATGAAAAAATAGCGATTTCTTTGCATGGCAACGCTATGCCCAATTCACTACCATTGTAAGCCTGTTGGGAGCTTCGGCTAGAAAGCCATGTATTTTGAAATGTTGCCTGCGTGCGCAGGTGGGGTATTCGACAAAAGTTAGTACTTGTAATCATGTTTCAGTACACCCCAATTCAATTTCACACAGGAATTCTCCTTTAACAGGGGCTTAGTTTCAGTTAACAAACTCTATATGTAATAAGCACTCCTAATAAGCCGATTTGACTTTATGTAGTTCCAATACTATTAATACACTAACCTAAAAATATCACAGGGCTTAGCTGAAAATCCAGATAAAACAGGCAGGCTACAACACCCAAGAGAAACTGGAGGAGGCGGAGCAGTCCAGTAAATCTTACGTTTTAAATTCCAACCTAACCGAATAGACGACTCAAGTGACTGCTGCCCTACTTACTAAATACTAAATCTCAGATCGAAAGTCAAAAATGCAAACACTTACTATCTATCTAGCTAGCCACAAATACAACCAAAGGTAACCGAAGCAGATTAAAGCTCCAGTTCCCTTTAATTAAATCAGACCGAATAAACAAGTCGTTTACTATGTGAGCGAACTAAACACGGTAACTCCTCCAACAAGCTTGTCACTAAGCATTCAAACAAGCAGCTAGACTTTAATCAGCTGATCAATGCACCACAACCAGAGGAAAATACAGGGATAGCGTAATTTGCAATGTGTTAATCAGGAGAGCCCCGAGCTGCCGGATACCTCACTCGGTTAAGGTACTGCGTTGCAGTACAGAAGGGACTATTACGTTGCGGGTTCGAGCCGCGGTCGTACCAGCCAGCAGTGGTCGGCAGCTTTTTCATCGTAGCGCACAATTGGCCATCACGCTACAGGGATTCAAATTGGGAAGGGACTGCCGGGAAAGGGAAAATAAATAAACTGTTTTGTTCTTTGCTCAAGCACCTCCTGTTGGGCAAACAGGCGCTCGTCAGGAAGATTCAAAGTCTGTTCATGTCCAGGCATCCTCCGCCCTCGTTCTGAACTTGTGAAGATTCAACCAATGAGTGTATAAGAAGCAGTGGCTGAAGGGCACGTGCTTCAGAGGAGAGCCGTGAACGGTCTTCACTATCCTGAGTTGGCAGCAAGGGGTCGCATACGAGCAAGCTTTGTTCATAGTTCACCAATTGGGCATTCCAGATTTGGGTGGGATTGGAGATGCCAAATTTATTTAAAAAAAAAAAAATAAAAAAAAAAATCAGAAGAGCCCCTTGGTAATAATAAAATGCGAAAAAGACAAAAAAACCCCGGTTTGCGTTAATATTTAAGCTTGGCAATGCGTTTATGCGGTAATGCAGTCAGAAGAAAGAATAAAAGGGACTAAAAAACCCCGGTGAACGTCAATATTTATTGGCTAGAAGACTGTATGAAAGGCAAGCAACCAAGTATGAAACCAAGCCAGGTTATAGTTAGATATCTGGGTAATTTGATAATATTCTTGGTGTTGGGAGCTTGCTGAAGTTTGTTAGCTGAATCAGATACAGAAAAACCAGGCAACAGAAGCTCAGTCCTTGAAAACAACTCTGTTTTACTTTGTATATCATACAACTCAGTTAGTTAGCCAATTTATTAGCATTTAAATTTATTTTACTTTACTTTACTTTGCTCCCAGGAGACTTTGGCAGCCATATTGGAAATGCTATTTTAGCTCATTAGTCATTCATTTCTAAAGCGATTCAGCTGAAATTTGCAGTGTATGTGCCAAATAGCAAGATTGAACAAATATATCACGGGTTTAGTTGTGCATCGCATTTTATGGTGGCTTTGGCAGGCATTTTGAAAATGATATTTTGGCTAAATAGGCGCTCATTTCTGGAGCGATTCAGCTGAAATTTGCTGAGTATGTGCTAAATAATAACTCTTAACATACATAACTCTGGTTTCGCTGTGCATGGCATTTTGACCTTCATTTGACCTCTGTCATGGAGTCATGCCCCTTAATTTCAGAAATATTTTAAAAAATCTTCATTGAAACTGTGTGACTGATCGAGTTGAACCTTTGTATACACCTTCCTGTAGCTAGGGCAGCGGTTCTCAAATTCGGTCCTGGCGCCCCCATGTGTATGCTGGTTTTTGTTCCAGCCACAACTGCAATTCTACGATTTTAAAAAGCTGTTACTTTGTCTTAATTAGCAACATTCCATGTTTAGAGTAGTTATCCACCTTCTTAAGTCACATTTGGATGGACATATCCATTCTGCTATGAAGAATAAAAACCCTTGAACATTTTGTGCTTAATTTTCAATATTGCTAGGATTTTCAGGTGAAGACATTTTTAAACAGATCAAATTAGACTCTAAGAAAATCAATAAGCTCTGAAAACAGGTGTTTTGAGTTTTTCCCAAATAACCTGCCTAAACCAAATAAAATCTACAGAAAACACAACAGGTGTGACTCCATTGTTTGCCAAGTAAATTGTCGGGTTTTGCCACCATGTGTCAAGAGTTTCACCAATGAGGAACCTTTTGATTATTGATGTTGATTAAATGTTTGGTTAAATGTTTCCCTCTGCCAATATTTACCATACATCTCAATGTGGATATTTGCATAAATGCACCAAATTAAAACAAACCAACAGCTTGTTAAAATCCTAAGATTGCAATTGTGGTTGGAACAAAAACCAGCATACACAGGGGGGCGCCAGGACCGAATTTGAAAACCACTGAGCTAGGGCAGGGGTGGCCAACCCTGGTTTTGGAGAGCCGCAGTGTCTGCTGGTTTTTAGTGTTACTCAGCACTTGATTGATGAATTAAAGCAGTTGATTACACACTTCACTTTGAGAACAGCTACGTGTTGAGAACATTCCATGCCTTTCACACCAAGGCTCATAGGCTGGCCTCCACACTTATCTCACCTGGTGTCTTAGATTTAAATCGGGTGGAGAAAACCAAACTCCACACACCCTCTGGCTCTGCAGGACCAGCGTTATCCACCCCTGCTGTAAAACTTTTATCTGTACTCTGTACTACTTTGTCTGCATTACCACTACGCTAAATATCCAACCACAGTGACAAATCTTGGTTAACACGTGGACTGCTGTCACAACCCGCAAGTCTGCTTAATTGGCTCTAGGAGTCTTATGGGTTGTTCCTGCTAATTGCTTGATTGGCTCATTATTACCAAATTAAACCTGAGACACCAGGTGAGATCGGTTAAGTGAATAATCAGCTACTTTAATCCATCAATCGAGTGCTGAGTAACACCAAAAATCAGCAGACACTGCAGCTCTCTAGAACCAGCATTGGGCCACCCCTGAGCTAGGGAGATGAAAGTTTGATCGAGGTGTTCTGACTCCATTTCAAATATGGCAACAGTGGCAGCCATATTGAAATTTCCTTTGTAGATGCTAAGCAGCAAGGCTGAACACGTTACAGGTTTAGCTTTGCAATGCGTTTTGACCTTCATTTCACCTCTTCATTTCACCATTGGGCCACACCTTTTTATAGGAAATACCAATAATGCACTTTTTCACTGATCATGCTGATAGTGTTCAACTCTATGAAAGGTATATTGTTGCTACAGGAAAATATATAACTATCTAGACTAAAATTCACTATGAAGCCAGCTGTTGTGGGAAACCTCAGGAAAGAATATGGGGTGGTACAGTGAAGCATTAATTGGTAAGTAAACTGTTGGATGCCTGTTGGAAATGATGACCACAGAACCTACCCTCTTGTCCTCTTTCTTTTGAACCTGGAGCGTGTATGAATCTAATAAATACAATTTCCCAAACATATCACATTTTTTTTTTTCCCCAATGCATTGAAGGTTATTTTAAATAGATCTACAAACATGATCACTTACTATTTTTACTAGATATATGGATCTGGGAACAGAAAATATTTGCAAAATAATACTGATTGAATTTTTTTGGTTTCCAAAACATTTCTATCAATTAAAATTTCAAGTTTAATTGGCAAAAGAAATGATACCATTCAATGGTTAACTTCAACAAAGGACTGAAAAACTCTGGTGGAGTGAATGTCCCGGTGAGCTGCAGTGCAGTGACACTATTTTTAAATCATATCATAATGGGTCTGATAACCAGGCACGTGACTGTGTGCTCGCCCAACCTTCTGTGAAGCAACGCACTTTACACCCTGACATGCTTCCTTATTTTTTGCTTGCCTCAGCGAAGCTAATATATACTACTCTCATTTTCCATCTAAATTTTGCCTTCTAACGTCTTCCGCCCCGTTTAAGCAATGACAACATTAATTTTTTTCTGCATTTTACATTCTATTTTCAGCTGATTCAGCAGATTTTTAACACGTTCTCTATCACACTTTATTGTAAAAACATTTTACTTTTTTCGGCTTTTCTTAGGTTCAGCTTATTTTCTGCATTCTAACTTTTTAACACGTTCTCTTTCACACTTTATTGTAAAAACATTTTACTTTTTTCAGCTTTTCTTAGGTTCAGCTTATCTAACCTTTTTAACTTCTATTCATACATTTTTTATTTTTTATTTTTTACAATGGCAGTGAATGAGAAGTCTGCTGAAACAGCCCATTTTGATGTTTCTCTACGGCGTCACACTTTCAGGTAGTAATTTCAAACATTAAACACATCAGGACAATTGGTAGATAATTTGAGCAAGAGAAGAAACAGTTTCATATTCAAGATGTTTAGGGAAACACGTTTCAGCTATATTCAGATATCATATGATAAAATGCATTTTCCACTCTTAAAGGCACATGCACACTGATAGGCTCAGCTTTAAAAAATAAATAAAAAACAAAAATTTAAACAAACATATTCACTAGTAAAATGTGGGGATTTTCTCCTCTTTCAAACCATGTCATTGTTTGGAGTGATACGGCTCAAGGTCTTTAAGCAGAGACCTATTTTTTTTGCAGGGAGTTCTTCTCGTCCTATTTAATTCATTCATCTTCAGTGTTTTTCAACTCATTGCTCTTTTCCACTTTCAACAAGAAAACCTCATTCCACCTGCTCTGCTCACTCAGCACATTAAAAAAACAGTTCAACTTGTTTTTTTTTCAATTCGAGTTCAATTATTATCAGTACAAAACTAATTTTGATGTGTACAGGTGCACAACAGTTAATGTTAAAAAAAAAAATCTGAAAAAATAATTCTCTGAAACAAGTGGAGAGGGTGGAAAAGGAGACACTGAACAACACAAACAGAAAAGCAGGGACAGCAACCTGATATAACACAACTCTCTGAGTCTAATCACTTTGAAGGGAATAGTGGGCATTTTCTATCCTTTTACGTAGTGCATTAAGAAAACAGTTCAACTTTTTAAGAGGAGTTCAACTACTTCAGACATTTAAATTGAACCAATAGCCATTACTACTAGAACGCTTCATCCATTCAAATTTTTTCCAAGCAGAAGCATGCATGGTTTTACTACAGAAAATACAGGCTTTTACAATCACCTTTCATCTGGCCCAATTAGATCCTGTGAGGCCTCCCACCTCAAACTATCTTGTGAGCTAATTCCCAAGGGTGTAGGTTTGATGAATATCGGTCCAACTGTGCCCTCATGTGGCATTTATTTGTATTACAGCACCCTGTCCGTTTCTCGTAGGATTCAGTTCAAAGCCTTGTGAGTACCCTGCCTGTTGATAGCAATTTTCGGTCTTCACTTACCTACGTAGATCATACTCGAAAGCACGAGCCTATACAAGCTCTTTGGTGTTGATAATTTTGATGTACTAATTTGCGGGAATGCAGAATTCCGAGAGTAGGAAACTGGGCAAACATTCTCGAACTATTTGTAAGTGTATTCTCAGGAACAAGCTACAAGCACTTAAATTATACAAAAACGGATAAAAAAATACAAATAAGCAAAAATAAATGAATTAATTAATAATTCTCAACAAGCCATCCCAGGTGAAAAAGTATTACACTTAATTATATTAAAAGTATATTTGTTGCATACAAAAGTTATTACAAATATACTTTTGCAAATTAAGCACAAAAAGTAATATATTTAATATATACTTTTAGAAAGTGTACACTTTAAGTGTACTGAAGTAGTACACAAGTAGTATTCAATGACTACTTGAGCACACTTAATTACACATTAAGGGGGCGAAAAAAACATACACCATACTTAATACAGTCTGTAAAAGTATAATTCAAGTATAGTATTTTTTTACCTGGGATGCCTTAGAAATTTATTTATGAGTGTCCAGTAATGAATTTCAAAATTTATGTCCCATAAGGAGATGTCCATTTGCTAAAAAATGTGAAATTCAATACACCTGCTAGCTTCCTGCTTACTTTGTTGGTTGATTAAATTGTTATCAGCTTGCAAGTCCGTCATCAGTTGGTGGGTAAAGCCAGAGGAAATAGGTTTATTTGAGCATTCTGGTGAAATATAATTTCACTTTCAGTTTTGCCTTGCAGTACGTATACAGAAAGGTCATGGCGCATTTTCTCATTGCAAATTTTACACAAAAATTAAAGATTCAGCCAGAGAGTCTCTAAACAGTTGAAAAACATTTAGGTGCCCGTGTCATTCACAGTTTAGCTATGTCTTAGAGATGAATCACAGAAAAGTTATGGTAATCATACGAAATGCCCCAGCTCGGCGCTGACTCCAGCTGATCCGGCTCAGAGCCGAAGCAGATCCAGAGGGGAGCTTGCTATCTGGGTATGGTCCCAAGTAGTCTAGAATAAAGGATAAAGCCAGAATGTGCTTTAGGGGGGTGGCTATCCTCTGATCCTCGTCCGAGCCACGTTCCTCCCCGGATCTTCAATTCATGCTCTCGTCCAATAGGAATCACACCCAGTTTCAAAATGACAAAATGGTGCTGTTCAAATGGCCAAAATCAAGGCTTCCTAAATGGTAGTCTGGGGCCTTTTAGTGGCTGTTTTGGTAAGTAACCGAAACTACAGCGAGTGAGACAGGATCTGGAATTCGATGGATATGCCAAGCTAATAAAAATGCAGTGAAACTTTTTAATTTAAAGAATATCATCTTGTACGTCCATGTTTAAATGAATAAAATGTTTCAAAACTGGAGACGGAAATCGATGACGCACCAGACTATGAAGTTTTATTTTGCTGAACACTTTTACTTTGGTGAATTTGGTAAATTCCGGATCCGCTCTCTAGACCGGAACCAGAATCTAAACAAAATTTAAAGTGAATGGAGACCAGGCTCTTCTCCCCTGTATGAAGAGCCTGGTGACGCAAGGCTACCTAAATGGTATGCTGAAACCAATGGGTGGCGTCACAGTTGCTCCAAACAAACAATCTTGAGCCAATTCCCAAGAGCCCAGGTTTGATTAATATCGGTCCAACTGTGTCCTCATGGGGAATTTCTTTGCAGTACAGCACCCTGCCCATTGCTCGTAGGATTTGGTTCAAAGCCTTGCGAGTACCCTGTCTGTTGATAGCGATTAGCGATTTAATGCCTTTACTTACCTATGTAGATCATACTCAAAGCACAAGCCGATACAATCTCTTTGCTGTTGATCATAACTTACTAATTTGCGGGGAATGCAGAATTCCGAGAGCAGGAAAATGGGCAAACATTCCCAAACTATTAGTAAGCATATTCTCAGGAATAAGCTCCAAACGCTTAAATTATACAAAAATAAATAAATACATCTTAACAAGCCATGCCTTCGAAATTTATTTATGAGTGTCCAGTAATGAATTTCAGAATTTATTTCCAAAAAGGAAATTACCATTTGCTAAAATGTGTGAAATTCAATAAACATGTTGGCTTTTTGCTTACTTTATTGGTTAATTAAATTGTTAATCAATCAGCATGCAAGTCCGTCATCAGTTGCTGGGTAAAGCCGGACATAATAGGTTTATTTAGGCATTCCGGTGAAATAAAATTTTACTTTCAGTTTTGCCTTGCAGTACGAATACAAAAAGGCCATTGCACATTTTCTCAATGCAAATTTTATACAAAAATTAAAGATTCAGCGACTGAGTCTAAACAGTTGAAAAATATAAAGGTGCCCATATCATTCACAGTTTAGTTATAATCTTAGAGATTAATTGCAGAAAAGTTGTGGTAATCATAAAAATATCCCCCTCCCCATATTTCAGAATCATTGATTTGTACAGATAATATAGATAATAAACTAATTTTGATGTGTACAGGTGAACAACCGGTCAGGTTAACAACTAAAAAATAAAAAAATCTGAATGATCAGCAACAGGTTTATCAGAGAAAAGGAGCCACTAAACAATACAGAGAGAAAAGCAGATAAAATTATGCAATATTACACAACTTTCTCTGTCTATTTATTTTTAAAAGAATAATGCGCGTTTTCAATCCTTTAGGGCAACTCTCTCAGTCTACCCTCCGACGCACCTCTGGCAGGTGATAAACAGGGCAGAATCCTTCACATTCAGCATCTCAAGGGTCTGGTGGTCGTTCACGGGCTTGCCATTGAGGACGAGCTGCAGGGTGTGCGGTGGGGCCGGAATCTGCTGGAGATACTTCTCCTTCACCTTCTCAACTGTGGTGCTCTTGCGCACATTCATCTCCACCTTTCTGTTATTGGAGTAGTTGAACACGGACACATTGACCAGGTCACTGCGTCTCTCACTATCCGCCTGCTTCACAGGCTGCAGACTGAAGTGGGTGCTGGACTCAAAGCGGATATCGATAACATCGGGCAGTCGTGGGACTGGTGCTGGAGGGTCCGCTTTTCGAAGTTTCTGCCCGCAAACTTGGGGCTGAGGGTAAAAAGTAAAAGTATGCAGAGACAACCATTTCATTGTGATTAACTGTTACTGTAAAAAAGGTTTGAGCACTCAAGCGTCGGAGCAGTCTAGAATGAAATTCAAGCAGTTTTAACGTCTCCAAATATCCTCAGTTAGCACAAGGTACGAGCCGAACTTTCTGAAGAAAACTTGCACCCATGGTACAGCGTCTTAAAGTTTAAAATTCGCTAATCAGCAATGTAACAAACAGATGAACAAGCAGTTTTCCTTTTTCAAACAAGTGTAGCGGAAATCAGAGTGAAGTAACCCGCAAGAAGAGCGGTATCTGAGAATTTCAAGTCATATCGTTGTGAATTTTCAGGACAACGCAAAACTGTCAAAAGTATGTTCAGCAGTTATTAAATGGTGGGTATTTTGAGGAATTATTGCTCTGGTTCTGTTTAGCAGCTAAAAATCACTTTGTTGGTTACTGCACTGAGAAAGGTCTTTTTAGCTTACCTTGCAACGGATCACTTCAGTCGCCATCGTCCTGTCCTCAGGCTAATGAGTGTAATGCTGTTCTGCATGCTGCTACGCTTTTTTTTATAGCCTCCGGAATAGGGAAATCCCTGTTTCAATCACAATAAGGGGGACGTGTTTTGAGCAGCGGAATGATTTACGAGAAACCAACCAGAAAACAAATAGGGCCATTTCCCATCAGATAGGCAGAGCAAGAGATATCTGAAGATCACGCACCTTCTATATACCTGGCTGTTCATTAGCCATGAGAAAATCTATGTCTGAGCCGACAGCCTCAAAGCTGCACTGGGAAAGCACCAAACATCCCTCGGTCAGAGCTCCCGCCAGCAAACAGCCTGGGACGGTTTCTGTCATTACTTAAACAAGAGAGCCAAGGATTTCAAACTGGTCACAGTAGCAAGCTCTTGCATTTTATTTACATCAATAGCCTCTGTCCTAACCATCCCTACTCTCTGAAGCTGCTGCTCTGCAATGTGGGTGCAGCAGAATCACAGCATTTTAATTTCAGTACGGTAGCTCCCTCCTTTAAAACCCTCACAAAGGGGTTAGTTATGCAGCACCAAGGAATTATCCCCTACAGTTAACATCCACACATGCTTGTTTACGTGCACATCAAGGCAAGAACTCCACTCACTCACCTGCTGAGGAACAATACTGAACTACTAAAGCACTACATCTACACCACCAGTCTAAAGATTCTGAACAAATTAATCAAGCTTTTGTCCGTATGTTTTAGTGAAATATATAAGTTTTAACCCCAGTAAAAGCCCTCAAATGACACAGGGTAAAATGTGACGAGTAAGAAGTCCAAAAGTACGTTACTTCACAGGACAGTAATTATTTTGAAGAGAATAAGTGTGTCTGGAAAAATTATCAGGTACACAAATGATTTCCATTTTTCAAACAAAGGATGCAAACTCAATTTAGAATTGTGCAAATTTGACAGAAAAACTGAGGAGCGGCAAACTGAAAAAAAAACAACAACTTTAAACTAGTTTATTATACAGTGAGACCGAGAGGGTAAATTTAGATGTGATGTGTACTGCCAAGTGCAAACTGAAAGTAAACAAAGAAAAAAAATTCCCCTACATGAATTTTTTTAAAAATTACATAACAGAATTCTGCTAGGCAAGAAAACAAGGATTCATACGAACCACAATGGCTAAGAGTGAAGTGCTTTAGAAATTCCAGCGGGTACAGTGTCTTTGAAAAATCCCACTGGTTTAGTGAGCAGCTGAGGCATCATACCGGTCAGGGTATAATCCACATTCAAACCATTCACATAACCGACTACGGCTGGTAGTGCCAAAGAAAAAAGGATTTTGTCAGTCAGTGATCCACAATTAGCCCACTCCTGCCAGCCTCAAAGGTTATCATATTTCAGGGCTTCTCAAATCACGGTCCTCGTGGGCCGAGAACTGCTGGTTTTCCACCCTCCTTTTACCTGGGTGTCAGGTGAGGTGACAATCTGGCCAATCACCTGCATTAATTGTTCACTTCATTGCCAGGGAGGAAGGAAAACCAGGGCTGAATTTGGATTCGAAGGCCGTATTTGGAGAGCCAAGTCATATGTTCAAGATATTGCACGCTAAAGCCATGATCCTTCCTCAATTCTGTTCAATCTTAGTTGCGGCTGATTCAATTTATTCACTGTTCATTCATGACACTTTCAGCACATTATTTTATGACTATACAGAGACTCCAAAATTACCGAAACCCCTGACCGGCAAGGCATGAATAACACCTTTAAATTTTTTTTTAAGTATATCTATTGAGAAACACCAAATTACACATGAGAAATACTGTACAATATTAATGTTCCAATGGAACCAACAAAATCATTTACTGATTTAATTAAAATCAATCTCCTTCAAATCAAGGTTTCATAGTTAATGGCATCCTTAAAGATTATTGTAAATAACATCAACTTAAATTAAACTAGGTATTAAATTCCTCTTACGTTTTATCTAAGTATCAAGGTACTCTATTGAACCAATACATCACTTCCTGTTTCACTAGGGTATAATAATGAGGTCACACACATGCGATATCCTTTTGTCATCCAACACCATGAAGTCAACAACACAACCGTCAGTTTAAAAGAGGCAGATGGTCAGTCGTTCATAAATCTAATGGTTACAAGATGATTCACAAACAATTGCATATGCCTGAGCACTGTAAGGGCAATAATTTTAAAACTCCAAAGAAAGAGCCGCTGAAAACCTTGAGTTGAGGACGTAACTGCGTTTTGCCCCCCAGGATACTGAGGGTGGTCATTGGTGAGTGAAGCAACAAAGTCCCCGAGAATCACTGAGAGGGAACTGCAGGCTTTGGTGGCATCGAGGTCACCAGGTTTCAAAAAGCACCATCAGACGCCACCTCCAAAACTACAGGCTCTTCGGAAGGTTTGTCAGAAGAAAGCATTTTCTGACCAGAAGACACAGAAGCAAGCGCTTGGAGTTTGCCGGACATTTATATTATGACTGGAACAAGGTGCTTCGGTCAGATGAGACCAATTTTGTATTTTTCAGTAAGATACAGTATCAGCATGTTTGGCGTCTTAACAAAGATGCAGAGGAGCACCTCACACCCATGGTGAAATATGATGGTGGGTCACTCATGTTTTGGGGCTGTCTGAATTCAAGAGGTTCAGGGGCACTGATTAAGATTAATGGCATATTGAATTCCTCCAAGTATCTGGATATTTTGGCTGGCAATCCGATAGTCTCCGCCAGAGGGCTGGGACTTTGCTATAGGTGGACTTTCCAACAAGACCATGACCCAAAGCATACCTCAAGATCCACACAGAAATGATTCTGTGACAACAAAACCAATGTTTTGCAATGGCCATCTCAGTCGACCGACCTAAATCCAACAGAAAACGTTTGAGCTGAGTTGAAGAGGGCAGTTGATAAACACAAACACAAGACCGTGAAGGAACTTGAAAGAATCCGCTTAAAAGAATGGTTCAAAATCCCCCCAAATGTATGCCCGACCCTCGTCAAAAATTACAGGAAAAGACTTCAGGCGCTTATATTTGCCAGAGGTGGCTGCACCAAGTACTAAATGAAGGGTGCCGATGATTCTGAAAAATTAATTCTGCTAAAATTTATTTTGTATTAAATGATTATGATTTTGGTTGTTGCCTTTAAACAATAAGAATTTCACACATGATGGTATATTCAGTTTCCCTATGATTATATTGCTTATATATATATATATATATATATATATATATATATATATATATATATATATATATATAAATACACACACACTCAGCACTATTAAAAATGCTCAGGTGAGGCATGAACTGTATTTGCGGCAGATTGAAGAATCAATTGATTTTAACTGCTTTTCCAGTGAGGCACGAGAGGAAAAAGAACGTGCACGCGCCAAGCACTTCAGTAATAACAAACATTGAGCTGTTTGTGATGTGTACAGTGACATTTGACTTGTTCTTTTTGGTGTGGTCAAGAGCCTACGTAAAGCCACTTACAGGCTGTAATCAGATGTGGTGCTCTTGAGCTGGCATCGTCACTCATGGCTGCCCTATGCGGGGTCAGTGCCTGTGTTCCATTCTCGGATAGTCAGCCGACTGATTGATGTACGGTGAAAGTGCAAATGACGCCCCACCTCTCGGTGGCTGAGATCTGCCCGTAACATGCCAAAGGCTCTTTTTCTCTCTCCTGTGTCACAAGCTGTTCCATTTTCTTGATGCAGTAGGATTTTCAGTTTTTTTTTTGTTGGCATTATGTAGGCTATTGACCAGCGGCGGCTCGTGAACTGGCAATAGGGGAAGCTCAAACATTCCCTTAAAATTAATGACTGGTCATGACCCGTTTTCAATCATTCATTTAAACTACCATAACAGATACTCCGAAAACTCTCTACATTATCAGATGTGGCCAGTTTTAATTTATAACGCATATTATTTACGACTCCAGACTTCTCACGCTTTTATTTACTCAGGGGTTGGGAGCAATGCATTTGTTTCATGATCGTTGAAATGAAATAAGATAATTTGAAACGTCTTTAAGCAATTCCATTGCTTCAAACTCCTCCATGCACAAGTACTTAAATTCCACGCGAAAATCTCTTACATACGCGGTGATAGAATAATGATGTCTACAGCAGAGGAACGTAAAAATGCCACTTAAACTCATGCCGAATGCGTGAGAGTTGACAGGGATGCGTTATTAATGAAAACTGGCCGCATCAGATAATGAAGAGTTTTCGGAGTTTCTGTTATTGTAGCCTAATTTAATGATTGAAAACAGGTCATGAACGATAATTAACTTCAAGGGATTGTTTGAGCTTCCCCTGTTGCCAATTCACGAGCCGCCACTGCTATTGACCACACCAAAAAGGACAAGTCCAGTGTCAACGTGCACATCACGAACAGCTCAAATGTTTGTTATTACTGAAGTGCTTGGTGCGTGCACGTGGTGCGGGTCAGGATGAAAATACCACGCCCCTTCCTTCATTTCTTCTCGTGTCTCACTGGAAAAGCAATAAAAATCAATCGATTCTTCAATTTGCCGCAAATACAATACATACCTCAGCTGTGCGTTTTTAATAGCGCCAAGTATATATAAAATAAACATTTCCAGTCATTTTGGAGCTCACTGTATCGTGTCCTCAATTTTGCCTTTACAAAATACATGGAATAATTGAATGACATACCATTTACTCAGATATTCATACCAAATCAGCCTATAAAGCTTGTGTTAGGACTGTGGGTGGAAAGCGGAGCACCTGCAGCAAACCCACTCATTCAAACCCAAGACCTTCTTGCTCTGAGGCACCAGCACTGCCCACTGTGCCACCAGACCCCCCTAATGAAGAGATAATGGGCTGTAGAACCCAGCTGCATTTGAGGAAATCTGTCAACGCAAACACGCTCTCAGTCATGCATGAAAATGGCAGTGCCAGCAGACAACTAACCATTACAGGCTTGGATGGAAATTATATGTGTTCAACCCCATGTACATACACACAAAAAAAAGAGAGAAAATGAAATTTTCATTTATACCTTTTACTTAGCTTAAAGTTTTCAATTTAAGGTTGCATTTTGTGGGTTGGAAAGTGGACGTATACAGTTGGAAAATCCCTAGTGAAAGAGGGGCATTTCGGACAAAACTGAAAGCAAAACAAAATCATGCGAGGCTTAATGTCATCAAGATAAAAAAAAAAAACCCCATCTCACCGGCCAATTCATTCTGAAGCCTATTCAATGCGCTTGATTGCCTGCATTCCCAGTTAAATTATAGGGGAGTGTTTTGTTTTCAAAAGACCTGACATACCATACCATCCAGGTCATACGGTTAAAAAACTATGCCCAATTAGTTTCAGTTTTGGTGTCTTCTCACAGTCAAGTAATGGTGGCAAAACAGTGATTATTAGTTCATTTACGAACAAAGAGTGGCACAGCTAAGATAGCAGGCATATAATGAAAATCTTACAAGGACAGGCCTCATAAAATGTCCTGGTAGTGACATTATTATTTGTCAATATTAAATCACAGATTGCATAGGCTCCATCCAAAATGGTTCTCTATTCCCAGATAAGCGGACAAATTAAGGTGACAAGCAATTTCGAGCAATTAGATGGATCCGCAGATAGTTTACCATGTTGAGTATTACTGAGCCCATAGTTCTGAATTGTGGTTCTTTAAAAATACATGCACATCATTTTTTCTGGCTCTCTTTGCTTCTTTTCCCAGCAGAATTTTGGTCCTTGGGCTGTGATTTCTGCAGCAGGGCGAGGGTATCCCTCTTCTCAATCTTTCTCAAGTGTTTCTTCTTCATCCTCTTGATTTTGGCAGTATTTCGAATCTGGTATGAAGCAAGAGAGGTAGGAGGGTGGGGAAAAAAAAGCAAGAAACTGGCTTTGAGCACAAACGTCCCATTCAAAACAAATTAAAGCAAATTCGAAATAGACTGTGACCTCAAGCCAGTTGAAAGGGGACAGATGTAAAGAATCTGCGCACTACGATAGAGATAGCCATGTCCTCATTAGCCAGTATCATTTCTCAGTTATTCTCACAAACTGTCAGGACTTCAGGCTGTGTATAAACTCATGCATACAGACGTTATTGTAGGGATTCTGCCCTCTTACCACTTGCACAATCTCCGCTTTCCGCTCGTTTTCCTGCCGCCTTCTCAGGTTTTCCTCGCGCCGTTTCCTCTTTTCCTAATGAACGAAGAGAGATGGGTGAAAAAGACACTCAGCAATCAGACAAATAACACCAGGACACTCAGTGTCTGATGAAAAGCAAAACCTCTCAATTCAAATGCCAATAGCTCTCCATTGCAAAAAATCTTTAGCAAGCTGACACGAAGGAATGACAGTGCACACATCAGTCTGCAAATTCAGCCATGAACTTAGCCCTTATGATACCTACTTCATTTTTAAAATCGAAATCGTTCACACAAATACACACTTGATCATGGAAAACACAAACTGGGTGAACATGAAAATTCACATTACATGGGAATTCTGCACCAAGGCAAGCAGTATAAATTACATGACTTCTAATGATGACCGATGATGCCATTTTACATTATTTGGAGAGCGCAATTGGCGAAAACTTTCCAAGAAGGGGGCACACGAGTACAGGCGTCAATAAACGCAAGGAAAACACTTATTTCAGGTTTACACACATGGAAAAATATATGAATATACGCTAAGGAGAGGAATAAAGGCTCCTCAACATCGCTCAACGGCGCAAAATCCACCCTCAACCCAGTCTCTCTCTCTCTCTCTCTCTCTCTCTGAGGTGGAGGGCGTGTTGGAGGGTGTGCTGGCTGTTTGGCTATTTTCTATACTTTCATACTTT
The DNA here is from genome assembly GCA_029721435.1 of Gymnothorax reevesii. NCBI lineage: Eukaryota > Metazoa > Chordata > Actinopteri > Anguilliformes > Muraenidae > Gymnothorax > Gymnothorax reevesii. The sequence goes on along the minus strand of CM056574.1, from coordinate 19,494,346 downwards.
CTCTTAATCTTTTTTCACTGGTGTTAATTGTATATAACTTGTTTCACGTTGGTGCTATCTGGGGTTTGTATATAGGTGTGTGGGGTGAGCGTTTGGGGGGGATTTTTGTGGGTTGTTGTTTGTCTTTGAGACGCCGGTATGGCGTCTCAGTCTGACGGGGAGACTTTGTCTCTCCGCCATGGAGTAAGGTGTGTACTGGAGTCTGGAGCGTCTGTAGAGGACGTGCTTATTGCGATCTCAGAGCAGGTAGGAGGTGGAAATATAGATTCTGCCTCACGTATGAATAAAGCAGTTGTGGTTTTTTTGAAAAAGTTTAATTGCAAGTGGTTTGTGGGTGAAAGATATGTTTGTGCAGGTAACGCCGTTAGTGGCGCCTGCAACCAAAGTTACAATTTCTAACGTTCCGCCGTTTATCAAGAATGAGGCTATTCAAGCCGAACTTGCGCGCTTTGGCAAGTTCGCAAGTTCAATGAAAATGATTCCGCTAGGAAGTAAGATTCCAGAGTTAAAACACGTCCTCTCGTTTAGAAGGCAGATATTTATGTTTTTGAATTCTGCTACGAAAACGTTGGACGTGTCGTTCCGGGTAAGGCATGGGGAAGGATCTTATGTTGTTTTTGCGAGTACCGAGAGTTTGCGGTGTTTTGACTGTGGGGATATCGGGCACATGAGGCGAGCCTGTCCGCATAAAGCTAAGGATAGTAGCGGGGACGGAGGAAATGAAAATGTACCGAGCGAGAATGTTAATGAGAGTGCTGCCGGAGGAGTGGATGTGGAGGCAGCTTTGGAATCTCATGACAGGGCTGGTAGGGCGGAAGAAACGAGTGAGCCGGGTGGAGAGGAGGAGGTTGGTACACCGTCTTTGGCAAAAGGAACGGAGCTAGATGACCCCCAAGAAGGGACTAGCCTATCTTTTACCCCGCAGGCCCGATCGACGGATTGTTCGAGCAGGTCAGAGGACCGGGTAGAGGCGTGTGGGGATGTGGTCGGGGAATCTGGGCAGTTTGGCGAGCGGGTGCTTGGGGGTGCGGGTGACGTTGCAGGCTCGGCGGGTGCTCCGGAGTGTGGCCAGTCAACGGAGTTGCCTGGCCGGCCTCCGAGTGGTAATGAGGGGGAAAATGCGCTTGTGGAAGAGGTGGAGATGCAGGATGTGAGATCAGAGTCGTACGGGGGTACTAGTAGTCTGCAGGAGGAGGAGGGGGAGCTCTCTGATTCCTCGGTTGTGTCGGATATGAATACGAGTCAAGCGAGTGATGGTAACCTTTACAACTTCAACGAAATTAGTGATTTTCTTGATGCAACGAAAGGAAAAAAAAACGGTTAATGTCTTAAATTTCTTCCCTGATGGAGAAAAGTTTCTACGTTCTGCAAGGCATTACATGAAAACGTTATGCGTAGATACATTGTCTGCGCAGAAGAGGTTTCGTCTGAAAAAGCAATGTACTGGTGTTCGTAAATGTTTGTCGTCTTTAAAGAGTTGAATGAAATTAATGGGTTTATGTTTACGAAGATTCTCAGTGTTACCTTTGTCTGTTCTTTTTATTTTTTTAATGGAGGTATTAGTCGTGGGCTCCCTTAATCTGAATGGTGCCAGAGATGGGGTGAAGAGGGGCTCGCTTTTTGAGGTCGCGAAGCAAAAGAAATTAAATGTAATTTTCTTGCTGAAAACTCATAGTGATGTGGGTAATGAAACGGACTGGAAAGTTGGGTGGGACTGAGGGTGTTTTATGAGCCATGGGTCGAATATTAGCGCGGGTGTTGCAATTTTATGTTCACCCAATTTAGAGGCGGGGGTAATGCGGAGTGAGGAGGTGGTGAAGGGACGTTTGTTGAGTGTGAAAATTAACGTAAGGGGAGTGACGTATGTGTTCTTGAATGTATATGCGCCAAATACTGGATCTGAAAGAGAACAATTTTATAATATATTACATCAGGAACTAGGGAAGTTTTCTGAATCAGATGTTGTTGTTCTGGGGGGTGATTGGAATTGTACTCTTGACTTTACTGTTGATAGAAATGGGGCAGAACCCCATTTGAAATCGGCAGAGGTCCTGTTACATATAATAAAAAATGGAAATCTGTGTGATGTATGGAGGGAACAGCATCTGGCTGTAAGACAGTATACATGGGTAAAGTGCTCAAATGGGAATGTTTGTGCAGCCAGGTTGGACAGATTTTATATTTCCAATGGTTTTAGAAACAGAATTTTTAAATCTAGTATTTTTCCTGTAGGTTTTACGGATCATCATTTAATTACTGTGGCATTGTTGATGCAAGAAGTGGGTAAAAGCAGGACCTATTGAAAATTTAATGTTAAACTGCTGCAAGATATGGCTTTCTGTGAAAAATTTGGAATTTTTTGGGGGCTGTGGAAAGAGGAAAAAAGTAATTTTGCCTGCCGCAGGCAGTGGTGGGAGGTTGGAAAGGCACAAATTAGGGCTTTTTGCCAAGATTATTCAGCATACAGCTCAGGAGCAGTTAGAAGGGCCTTGAGCAAACTTGAAAAGGAAATTTTCAATATTGAGAGTGATATGGCTGAAAACAAAAAAATGGGTCTGCAGTGTGTTTTGAAAGAAAAGAAAAAAAGTCTGGGAAATATTTTAAATGAGAGAGCAAAGGGTGCACTTGTAAGATCAAGATTTCTCACACTTAATGACATGGATGCTCCGAGCACTTTTTTCTTTAAAGGCCCTGTCACACTCTAGCGTACAGAGCCAGCGTATGAGGAACGTATCGAATATTTCGAAAAATTGTTTACACGCACAACTTTTCAGCGTATGAGGTCGATTTTTGGTAAATGACCGTTAGAGTAACGTGAGACTAGCGTACCGTCAGCGTATGAGTAGCGTATGAGTAGCGTATGTGAGCGTACCTCCGACGTATGACAAACGTATGCGGAACGTCAGCCTAACGTGTGAGGAGCGTACACAGCGGGGGGGGGAGGGGGGTATAAAAGGTGGCAGCGCGCGAATTCGTCATTCGACCAGCTGTACGCTCAGAACACGTTTGGCATAAGTTGAGTACGTTAGACTGTCGTTAGAACTACCATCATAACGTTAGCCATTCGTTAGACACACGTCAGACACATGTTCATTATACGCTCCTCTAACGCTAGGTTTCCTGACCCACTCAATTTCAACGTATGAGAAGCGTACTCGACGTATGAGTAACGTACCTTCAGCGTACCTCTAGCGTGTTCAGCGTATGAGGAAGGTATGAGGAGCGTAAAATTCATACGTCGGCATACGCTGAAAATTTTTGTGCATGTTCAAAAAATTTTTTGGCCGTCAGCGTACATCAGCGTACACTGACGTACCCCGGCGTACTAGAAACGTATTCCAGCGTACACCTAGCGTGTTTCAGCGTATGTCAGCGTATGCCAAAAAAGTCCACACGTTCCTTATACGCTGGCTCTATACGCTAGAGTGTGACAGGGCCTTAACCTGGAGAAAAAGATTGTGACCACAAACGAGATGCGCTGCATTAGGCTTCCTAGTGGGAGAGTGTCCACTGACCCTGGGGATATTCGGGAGGCAGCAGCAGTTTTACACAGAGCTTTTTAAAGCTGGGAGTGTAGATGGGCGGCAGATCTCTCTTCTCCACGGAGGTTTACCACAGCTTAGCCCAGAAGACAAGGCAGCGTTAGACACTGCTCTTACCCTACAGGAACTCACTGAGGCCCTGGGACAAATGGCACCCGGTCGGGCTCCAGGCCTTGACGGGCTGCCTGCTGAGTTTTATAAGAGGTTCTGGGGTATTATGGGTGAAGACTTTTATGAAGTGTTAATGGATTGCAAGACTCAGGGAGAGCTCCCTCAAACTTGTCGTAGGGCAGTACTCAGCCTCCTGCCAAAAAAAGGAGACCTTTGTTTACTCAAGAATTGGCGTCCCGTAGCACTTCTTTGTACTGATTTTAAGATACTCTCAAAAGTAATAGCAAACAGAATTAAGGCTGTTATAGCAACGCTGGTGCATAAAGACCAGTCCTATTGCATCCCTGGCCGTACAATCAGGGATAATCTGTTTTTTAATCAGAGATATTATGGACTTGACGGATATGTTCAATCTAAATTTTGGTCTATTGGCAATAGACCAAGAAAAAGCATTTGATCGAGTTGACCATAGATGCCTCCTGAAGACCCTTAAGGCTTTTGGGTTTGGGGAGGGTCTGATCTCATGGGTGGGCCTCATGTACACTGGTGTGTCCTTTATGGTGAAGGCAGCAGGGGGGATCAGTAAGCCGGTGAGTGTGCACAGGGGCATCAGACAGGGGTGCCCGTTATCTGGGGTCCTGTACACTTTGGCCATAGAGCCGCTGCTGTGTCAGCTGCGGAAAAGGGTGGGAGGGCTGAAGGTACCAGGCTCATCATTAGACACAAAAACAATCAAGGTTTCAGCGTATGCTGATGATGTCACTGTGTTTCTGTCAAGTAATCAGGATTTTAATGCACTAAAAGGGTGCATTCAGAGTTACGAGCAGGCCTCCTCTGCTAAGGTTAATTGGGATAAGAGTGAAGCGCTGCTCTGTGGGCGATGGCAGGACAGGGCTCCTCCTATACTGCCCAGAGCCTTAGTCTGCGAGAGGGAGGGTCAGAAGGTTCTGGGGATGTATCTGGGCACGAGACAGTACATGATGAAGAACTGGGAAGGTGCGCTGGACAAGGCATGCGCCAGGATGTCTGGGTGGAAATGGCTTCTCTCTCAGGTGTCTTATAGGGGGAGGGTGCTGATCCTTAACAATTTGATTGCGTCTGCCCTTTGGCATAAATTTGCTGTTTTAACGCCACCTAGGGAGTTTTTATTGAAATTGCAAAAGATGCTCGTTAATTTTTTTTGGTCGGGGCAGCACTGGCTCAGGGCAGCAGTGCTGTATTTACCCCTGCAGGAAGGAGGGCAGGGACTCATTGACTTGGAAAGTCGCATCACAGCTTTCCGCCTGCAAGCGGCTCAGAGACTCCTGTATCGCCACGATGTGAGCTGGAGGGAAACGGCCTGTGCGCTGCTCAGGAGGGCAGGTGACTGGGGCCTGGATCGGCACCTGTTTTTAATGGACCTAAAAGGAATGAGCATTACAGGCTTGTCGGACTTTTACGGCTCTATGCTGAGGGCCTGGACAGGAACTTTTGTTATTCAAAGAGGGGCCCTCTGGGGACTGGAGGAGCCACTTTTAAATAACCCTCTGCTGAAGTTGGTACCACAGGTGATGGCTGGTCTAAGGGGCCCATTCATGAGGGCTGGCATGACCAAGCTGGGACACATGTGGTGCTTGGAGGAGAGTCACTGGAGAGACGCAGGGGCTGTAGCGGCGCAGCTGGGAGTGCGCTCTGTGCGGCTGGTGGAGCGGGTCCTGAGCGGTGTTCAGGCGGCTGTGGACACTGGCCTTGTCTTGAGGTCTAAGGAGCCCCCTCCTTTCCCTCCGGTCAGTGTGCAGGCGGCACGGGGGGACTGGCAGGAGGACCAAGGAGGGATTTTAACTTTTAACACACCTACACTAGGTGCGTTTGAGGAAATTGGAAAAAGGGCTCTTTATGTGGCCAGTGTTAAGGTTCGGCACCTTCCCTCCCTTGGGGAGGTGAGGGCGGGTGTTTGCCAGGGTTTGGGTTTTAATTTTTTCCCCTCTGTGAGGAACTGGAGGCTGCTGTATAAAGCTCCTCTGCCTAAGCGGTCTGGAGACCTACAGTGGAGGCTTATACATGGGGCCATAGCCACTAACAGACACCTGGCGCACTTTGACCCTGTGCAGGGGGAGGCCTGTGCTTTCTGTGGAGAAGGGGAATCTGTCGCTCATCTGTTTCTGCGCTGTAACCGGCTGGGTCGGCTTTTTACTCTGTTGAACGATCTTTGCGAGAGGCTTGGGGTGGTTTGGGACTCAAAGAATTTTATCCTGGGGCCAGGTTATGAGGTAAAAAACAAATATAGGCTTACACTGGTTAATTTTTTATTTGGGCAAGCAAAGATTGCAATCTGGCTGAGCAGGAGAAACAGGATGCGGGAGGGGCAGGTCACTGAGCCATTGCTGGTTTTTAGAGGGATGATTTTAGAACGTCTTCATATTGAATACATGTATTTTAGTTTAACAAATAATTTTAACTTGTTCAGAAAATTTTGGTGCATTGATGATGCTGTCTGTTCCATTGATAATGAAGGGGGTTATAAAATATGTTTTTAGGAATTAGTACTTCATGAATTGGAAGATCTGGTTTTATCTGTTCTTATGGCACTTTTTATGGTTTATTTTAATACTGTTTATTTTTACCTTTTTATTGTCCGTTTTAGCAGTTTTTATTTCAGTTTTGCATCTGCTTATGTTCTGTTGTTTTTGTTTTTTTTCCTTGTTTTTTTATCCTGTTTTTAGCTTGGTTTAAAACAAAAATTTCTCTTTGCCAACTTTGATGTTTTACTTATGATGCATTCTGTTATTTACTGCTAAACCCAATTGGTTAAATAAATAGGATTTTAAAAATCAAATCTCTCTCTCTCTCTCTCTCACACACACACACACACACACACACACACACACACACACAGAGTACCTCTTTTTCTCTAGCTTTCTCTTCCTTGAGCTGCAGGGAAAACTTCCTCACCAACTCCTTCTCCCTCTTGGCCTCCATCTTCTTCTCCCAGGATGACTTGAGAGGCTTGTCCCGCAACAGGTTGGAAAACCTACGGTAAAGAAGAGAAGAGAGACATTAACCATGACTTTACCAGGCCCTCTATCACAATACATAACCACAGGAAGCTGCGCACAGTCTCAGCTAAAACAGAATTTTCAAAACTGGGTTTATCAAAAACAAAGTCCAAGAACATTTTCCAAAACGTCTTTCATTGGCAACCGATTTACCTTTCTGCTTTCAGCATTTTTAAATGAATAGATCAGCGGTTAAGAGTCAAAACCAATTCTTTAAAAAGTGATCAACAACATTGTACTTGACTTATGTGAGAAGGCCACTCAAAACAGAAATCCCATGTACTCCGACAAACCAAACTAGGGCAGTCAAGCCAAGGTTTTTCAAACTTGGCTGTATGGACCAGGCCTTACTGTAAATGAATTATATTGGTCATCTTATAGGTTCCCGACACTATGTAAAATAAGTATTTGACACTAACGCGTTTTGTCCCCCGCCACAAAATGTGAAATCGAGTCAAAATGAACAATATCTCAGTGTGACCTTGAGAATGGCATGAAGGTCACCGAAATGGACTGGCGCTGGGGTATCACCCGAATACATGTTGACATAAGATTTGAAGTAAATCCGTTAATTCGTTCTTGAGATATGTCGCTGACAAGGCTATCAGTGTGAAAATCCACAATCTCTCGGTGTGACCTTGAGAATGGCGCGAAGGTCACCAAAATCGACTGGCGCCAGGGTATCACACGAATACATGTTGAGATAAGATTTGAAGTAAATCCGGCAATTCGTTCTTGAGATGTCGCTGACAAGGCTATCAGTGTGAAAATCCACAATCTCTCGGTGTGACCTTGAGAACGGCGCGAAGGACACCAAAATCTACTGGTGCCGGGGTTTCACAGTTATTTAATGTTGACATAAAATTTGAAGTAAATCTGTCGATTAGTTCTTGAGATATCTCGCGGACAAGGCTATCAGTGTGAAAATCCACAGTCTCTCGGTGTGACCTTGAGAATGGCGTGAAGGTCACCGAAAACAACTGGCGCCGGGGTATCACCCCAATACAAGTTAACATGAAAGTTGAAGAAAATCCGTCAATTCGTTCTTGAGATATTTTGCTGACAAGGCTATCAGTGTGAAAATCCACAATCTCTTGGTGTGACCTTGAGAATGGCGCGAAGGTCACCAAAATCGACTGGCGCCGGGGTATCAGACTAATACATGTTGACATCAAATTTGAAGAAAATCCATCAATTCGTTGAGATATCTCGCTGACAAGGATTCGGGACATACGGACGGACGTACGGACTGTCGTGAATGCTATGTCCCGCCGTTCCGCGCGGCGGGGGACAAAGAGCAAAATGACGAAATGAGACACCACAAATGAGGCAGGGTCTTACTCGCAAGCCATTACAAACTCCACAGGGCTCGAGACTGCATATGCAACAAGATTTAGGGTGGTGCGACTGATTTTGAAATCAAGGCCACACGGGTGCGCCTATGACCTGCGCCGAGAACAAAAAAGGCTGCAGAACAAAGGCATTAACTGAAATGATCGCTAAAATAAAAATAAAAACAAGCTGCAACCAAGGAGATACAACTTCCTTACTTCAAAACCCCGCACGAAAAGATACCCCCCCGCCAACACCAGTGGCACAGAGGTATGTCGGTACCCTGTAACAAGACACACTTACAGATGCCGCTTAGACTTTAAAAGGCCCGTTCACGCCGGGGTGGAGCGAAAAACAAGCACGGATTTGCGGAATATTCGCTGCACAAAAAATTCCGCGTGAAACCTCTCACACCAAACTCAGTGCGAAATTTTGTGTTCTTGTGTTCCAATTTCGCACAACAGACAACCAAATCTGCGAGTAATAATTTCACCAAAATGAATCAGCAGCGACGATGACATTGCTTGCATGTATCTGAACGGTAACATAAGCCTCGCGGTCTACTTTGACACGGACATAGCCAACCCAGACAGCATGCATACGTCTCCCCGACGTCGGCACGATGAATAAAGTTGCATCGGTTAGACGTATTATGGAGAGCGTTTGCTAACTGCGAATATCACCGAGATATCGCAATCTGGCAAACCAGGTCCCTGCTATGGGCCGAAGCTTCTCAGACGCATTTATAGACGTTCGGGGTTTTCTTTATTGATGTGTGGACCTGGGGCTGTTTCAATTAACTTAAGTTGTCCAAACCAGACAAAGCTGCGTCATAATTTACACCTCAGCGACACACAGCTTCGTGATTTGGTGCACAAATATTCAAAAAAAGGAAAACGTTAATCGAATTTAAAAAAAAGCCATCTAGCTAATCAAAAGCAGCCTTCGTTGTACATTCTATACCATAAGCTACAGCTATGGAGTTGCAACATGACAAAGCTGTTCACTATACAGAAGACACTAAAGCATCCATATCGTGACAACAGTTCATTTTACAGAATTCAGTTGGGTCAAAGACGGGCATTAAAAAGAGCTCCACTCTCAATCTCACATAAGCGCCACTGTTATTATAACAGCCTGTGATTACCATGCCTGCTCTGAGGGCAATATCCCATTGGTGTTCACACACCCTGAATAAACGCGCAGCTTTTTGTCTCAATTAAGGAAACCGCCAACGATGATTTTGGAATGAAATATTCATGCATGTATGGTTGTTAGAAACATACATTCACGGATTTAACTAAGACCCGTCAAGGGGTGTATATCAGTTTCACGTGCATTGATTATACTGCGTTTCCGTTCTCGAAACATTTTGGGCTGTCTTTGCCTGCAGACAATTTCAAGCAAAACGCCACATATTTTTAAAAACTGGACAACGGTTTTAGGACAACGCTCGAGTGGTCCCAGAAAGTCAGACAGTCCAACTGGGTCGGAGGACGACGGAACGTTTATTGAAACACGTGGGTCGGACGGTCTGTCGTGTTTATTGAAACAGCCCCCTAGAGAACAATATTGATGAGTTGCACTACTTTGTCAATTTGAGGAGTTCGTATGTAGGGGGCTGCCAAGCTGTCACGGAATTACAGTCCTACTACATTTTGGGTTGTAACTCTACAACTAAATAAGATAAAATCAAGTATGATGTGTCATATTGAAGGTATTAACTTGTTCTTTAATATTATGTAGTGAAAATATATTTTTTGAGAAATTTTCATTGAAGAAACAAGCAAAAACTACTCCGTCACGGAATTACACAAAATTGACGTGGTTTTTTTAATGTTGTGTTTAACTATTCAGCAAATGTTGTTCCTCTCATAGTTAAGTTATGAAACTTCAACATGTTCATATTTAAGGTGTTTTTTGTTAATACTGTAAGTTATAGAAACAAATATTGACTTTAACCCTGCTTTATGGGCAAGAAATTTCAAAAAGTCAATGTCACAGAATTACAAGAGGCAAATTGTCACGGAATGACAGCAATAGTATTAATTAGTTTCAATGTACTTATTTCAATATATTATTCATATATACATAATTATTTACATTTTTACAGTTAAGCAATATATTACAATGAGTTTTACACTTATAATGACCTATCATAACACATACTTCAAATTTTTTTTAATTCTCCATGTCAACATTGGCTTGGCGGGCCCCTGTAGTTCATATGGTTTTGCAGTCTGAGTTTCGAATACTGTGACATCAATAAAAACAAATAATTTCATTGGCAAGTTGACCTGTTATGTAGCCGTTAGTAGTGTTCTTTGAGTGAGCATAGACTTGGTGCTGTGTCAGTTTGTAACTACCCAGTAAGTTCCACTGAGTGACTGACACTGTTACCATTTTTTTAGTATTTATTTTTCAACAGTTCACTTGGCATCATCAGTCATGCCAGGCCTTGACTACAGGTACAAGATTCAAGTCTGCGAATAAAGGAGTTGGTTGTAACAAATGGTGTTATTTATGCTATATCCCCGAGAACCAGTTAAAAGACTACACAAATCTTTTTCACCTATCAATATGTAACGCAGTTAGATTATGAAAGAAAAAGCAGAATTCACTTTAACACATTATTCCAGGTTGTTAACATTAACAGGAGTATTACTTGATATGGCCAAGAGTTTAACTGGTGATCCCAACTCTTTATAGTGTTGTGCCTAGATTTTTGCTGGTGCGCCCACATTTTTTTGGGTTGGGAGCACCAGTGCGCCTACGTGAAAAAGTTAGTCTGGAGCCCAGCTCTAGTGCCATGGCAACTGCTGCTGAGCTTTAAATTTTGCAGCGTAGAATATGGAATAGACGATGAACTAATGCATGGTAATCTCAAGACAACTTGGGGAGGCCAGGATATTTACAATGGGTTCATCAACAAAAATGAACTATTTGGTTAAAGCCAGGACAAACTATATTCATTTGCAACAACTTTTCAAACATTAAGAATAAGAATACATGTTGCAAAACTTTAGTGCCGAATGCATTAGTCTTCTTCGAGCGTTTTGTTCAGTTCAGTGGTGTTCGTGTGTTCTCACTGAATTTCCACAGTAAAAAAAGACATATTTATTCAGACATAGACACATTTCAAAGAATACTTGTGGTTTATGTGCTTATGCTTCACAAGGTATAAATTCGCCACCGACAAAGGAAACTGCCCACGGTGAAGAGGCAGGAAACAATATATACCAGGGCGTAATGTTCAGGAGAATTCAGAACTTACCTCTGTTTATTCCGATCTTTCCATACCCGTCCCGATTTGGGCTTACCCAGAGGCATTATTTGCTTCTGTATTACGCGGGACTTGGACGGCCCACTGTTTGGCACAGTATTTCCAATGGACCACAAGCCCGACTGGGTCTCTTGGTACACGTGGTTTTCCTTCTCGCCGTTTCCACCAGCCTGCAGACCAATGTCCAGAAGTCCTGCGTCATCGCGTTTAATGTCGGTATTACTGGTCGTGATTCTTTCTTCATGCTTCTTGTCATCTGTGTGATGATGAACTTGGTTCACTTCAGACTGACTAACTGGATCGACTTTGCATTTTTTTGCTTCCGGGTCCAGTCCCAGATCCGAGCTCTCATCGTCAGTGCACAGATTTGTCGGCTTTATCCGTTCTACTCCTTCAGTTCCCAACTCGCCGTTGCCGCTAGATTCCTCTTGTATAACAGATTGCCTGGTGCGCCGACTGGAAGTTTTCTTGCTCTCTGCGTCCAAGAGAACAGATGGTGTACGAACCCTTCGGCCACTGCGTGTCCGAGTGATGATCGGTGGAGACGACTCCCGCTCCTGATCAGCTGCGGGTGGTAGAACAGATTCTTCATTTGATTTCGTTCGGCGCTTAGACATAGCTTTAGGCAACAGTCTTATTCAAGTCCAATGATATGGGCTTTCACGGTGTTCCACAAGAACCACGTGTATGGTTGTGAATTCCTGAGACTTCCTTAGTTTTACCATAGAAGACAAACATCGTGGTATTTCAGAGATGTGTTGGATAGTTCTGCCCCCTGTCGTTCAAGTCAGTCCTGTAACGAGAAGAGTGGAGTTCCAGCGACTGTTTCTTCTTCTTCTTCTTCTTTTTTATTTCCGTCAGAGTAGACGCCGTACGGCGTATTACTTCCCTCCACTGGTTTGTTGTGCTATCGCTTATATTCTTTCATACAGTCCGGTATTGTGCAGGAACTGCAATACTGCCTTAGTGATCTCCTGGTGGTTCTCGCTGTGCCCAAATAAAGAAGAGACAGAAAAGACCTCCACTCCTAGTTTTGCCATACCTATAAATAGTAACTCTCTTTCTGTGTTGTACTCCCTACACTCTAAAAACACGTGCGCCACTGACTCTGGCTGTCCACACTGACATAGCCCTGTGTCATGTTTCCCTATTAAAAACAAGTTCTTATTCAACTCACTGTGCCCCAGTCTCAGTCTACAGGGCTTCACTTCGTCCCTGCGGGATGCAGCATTACAGTTACATTTCTGACCTACTTTTGGTTGAACCAGGTGGTAATGCCTCCCCTTCACTTCACTCTACCATCCAGCTTGCCACTCTCTCATTAAGTTATTTTTAATCATTCCCCTCAGTTCCACCCTCCCCAAGGGTAGCTGTACTTCTATTTCCCTGTTCAAACTTTCTTTTGCTAGAATGTCGACCTTCTCGTTCCCCTCCACTCCGGCATGTCCTGGGACCCAGCACAGTGTAACCTCACAGTCTACTATTCTAAACAAGACCTCTAATATCTCTGTTACTATGTCTGGCTGAGCCTTACTTTTGCCTGATTTTATTGCCTGTAGTGCAGCTGCAGAGTCAGAGCATATTAAAACTTCTTTTGGCCTCTCCCTCTTCACCCACCTTAGTGCCCATAGGATTGCCATTAATTCTGTTGTGAACACCGAACTTTCATCGGTTATTCGGACGCTATGTTTTAGTTCTAATCCCTTAATGTAGACGCCAAACCCTGCCCTCCTCCTCTCTGGGTCTTTTGAACCATCAGTATATACAATGACCTTACCTTCCCTAGCTACATTAAGGTACTCCTCCACTCTCGCTCTCACCTCAGTCTTGTTTTCTAACTGGAGGAAACAAAGCTCCACGTTAGCCTCTGGTAACAGCCACGGTGCAGTCGGTGACCAAACGGTTTGAGCTGAAATACCTGCCTGTCCTACTCCTACCTTCTCTGCCCACTGGTTCACACTGGCCACAAATGTTTCATACTTTGACTGAGACAAATCCTCCTCTAGCAGACATCTGGCTGGGAACCCCTGAGAACTTCCACTGACCTTTATCCAGTACTGCAGTCCCAGTTTAACACCCCGCATCCATAATGGCATTTCATCCATTTCAACTAGAAGAGCTGGCACTGGGGACGTACGAAAAGCCCCACAACACTGCCTTAAGGCCTTGGCTTGAAGCACGTCCAGCCTACTTAATACTGATTTAGTCGCTGCCCCGTACACCATACTGCCGTAGTCTATAGCCGCCCTAATCATGGCCTGATAGATTAAATGTAACGTCCCCCTGTCAGCTCTCCACTCACACCCAGACAGGCTTCTCAGAACATTAATAACTTTCTCACATTTCTCTATCGTTTTTCCTACGTGTACTGCCCAGGTCATTCTCTCCTCAAACCACACCCCCAAGAATTTGAAGACCTTGACTTTTTCCAGTGGTGACCCATATAACTTTAATTGAACCTCTGGTAGCTTCCTTTTAAAACCAAAAACTACATACTTGGACTTGTCTACCGAAATCTTAAACCCCCATGCATTGCCCCACTCCTCTACTGTCTGTAGTACCTTCTGGGTCTGTTTTAAAATAAACTCCACGTTTCGCCCTCTTTTCCAGATCGCAGCATCGTCCGCAAATAATGAGAGGCCATACCCCCCTCCTATATTTGCAAAAATATTGTTAATCATGATATTAAACAGCACTGGGGAGATCACACTCCCTTGCGGAGTACCATTCTCTATTCCCACTATTTTAGATGTTATGCCTTCCACTCTGACCTGAATTGTTCTATTTATTAAAAAATCTTGGATCCAATTAAACATTCTCCCCCTGACCCCTAAATCATACATTTTGATCAGGAGTCCCTCCTTCCACAGTGAGTCATACGCTTTCTCTATGTCCAGAAATACCCCTACCACCACCTCTTTATTTCTAAATGCCCTTTTGATGTCCTGGTCCAGGATTGCAACAGACTCCATTGTAGACCTACCGTTTCTAAAACCGTTCTGGACATTGACAAAAAGCCCTCTGGTCTCCAAAAAATATACTAACCTATTTGTAACCATCCTTTCCATAATTTTACATAATATCGCCGTCAGTGCTATGGGTCTGTATGACCTCGGGTCAGACGCCTCCTTGCCTGGCTTTAGTATTGGCACCACTACTGCATGCTTCCACTCCTTTAGGAGACAACCCTCTTCCCACACTGTGTTTATCAGAGCTAAGATCTCCTCCTCCACTAGCTCATCTAGATGCTTAAACATCTCAGAAGACAGCCTGTCCCGCCCTGGCGAGGTGTTACCCCCGGACCTGATGGCATCCTTCAGCTCTTTCCTGGAGAAAAACAAATTGTTAGGGCTATCATTTTCTATGTTTTTCCCCAATTTCCATTTATTGGCTGCCAGTATCTCTGACCTCCTCCTGCACCTTTCCTCTCCAATACATTCTGATCTATGCACAGCCTCAGCGACTGTTTGTGTTTCCCAAACCATTTATTCAGCTTAAAATACAAAAATTAAGCAACACTACCAATGCGAAGTTCACCTGGCCTCCTGATGTGTGAGTCACAATCATTATTGTTCTTGTTATTGCATGTAATAAACGTATATTTTACTTGATATAAATGTATTTAAGCGCAGCGATAAAATAACTGCACTTGGTGTGCATCTTGCTCACTATTTTAGGAGACTTCGTAACGGCCACGAATAATATGCTTTACAGGCAGTGTTTCTCGATACCTCCTTACTTTTCAGATTAAGGGCATTTTCCATTATTCAAAGTCACCACAGCGGTTTGCAATTGTTATTATGCTTAAATAGAATATCTCTATCCTCATAGGTCCCGTATGAGTAGGCTACTCAAAATTACATCTAAAAGCCCTTTGCTAAGGACGGTACATCCATACATGTATTTATGGTAAGGGAACATCCGTCAATGATATACATCCATTGGACAAGTCTAGGGCCATGCGACTGAAAAACTACAAGAATTCCATAGAATTCCGATAGTACTCGTTGATTGTTGATGACGTATGCTTAATTGCCAACCATCCGACCGGATAAGGAAGGAATGTATCAGTATATACAGTTGAGCTCCTGGCCATTATGTTTGCACTGCAGTGGTTAAATGAAAACAATAAGAAAAATGCAGTCATAGCGTCTGATAGTTGGGCAGCACCGAAGAGTATCAAGTCAATGGAATCATGCAGACAAGATCTTATTTTTGGAATTCATCAGCTATTATACAACCTACACAACAAGGGATTGATTGTCTGTTTCACTTGGGTTCCCGCCCATGTAGGGGTTGAAGGTAATGAAGATGCAGATATACTGGCTAAAAAAGCACTCAAGTCACATACGGTAAACATATATATCCCGCTATGTAGAACAGAGGGTAAATCAATCATAAAGACACAAATGCAAAAAGTATGGCAAGAGTACTGGGACATGAATGACACCGGAAAGCTTTTTTACAGTATACAGGAAAAAGTTGGTGCAGGAGGAATATTGGGCAGGGACCGAAGGGAGGAGGTAGTCATTACCCGTCTCAAATTAGGGCATGCTGGACTGAATAGCACACTTCACAGAATTGGTAAACCCCTTACTGGCAGGTGTAAACATTGCGAGCATCCTGAGTCGATCAAATGTGCTCATGGAGTGTAAGCGCTATGAGAAGGAGAGGAAGAGATTGAAAGCTGCACTGCAGAAAGATAAGTTTCACAACAGGGAACCTATCCAATGGACAACAAGTAGTTATAAACATTTAATAAAGTACCTGAGGGAAACGGGGTTAATGGAGAGAATTTAGTTTTGTGTGTGTGTGTGTGTGTGTGTGTGTCTTCCTTTTGTCTGCCAATCTACTGCTGCATATTCCAGTCCGGTAGGTGTCAGTAATGCACCTTTTATATGGACATAGCCGCAATAAAATCCACCAGAAGAGGAAGAAGAAGAAGGAAGGAGAAGGGAGTTGCCCCTGTTTTGGATGTGTTGATTTTCGTCTTTACGAAAACAGGGAGTATACATTCAAGTGGTAAGAATATCAATTTATTCTACAATTGCGGGTATAGCATAATTGTTTGCATGAATGGGCATACTTTTTATTGATTGTCTAGCGTACAGTTGATGATATTCGTAAATCTTGGAGGTCGTGAAATGTTTTCACTGCCCAGCTTCGTTTACCATACGATACGTTACGCGTATCTCATTTAAGTTACGAGCAAGTCTACATCACTCCTCCCGTCGTTTATGAATCACGATGCTGGCTAGTCATACCGAACCGTAATGATAAACGGAAAAGTGCATGATTTAATGTAATCAAGAATTTCCCTCTAGCAGTTTTAGTGTAACTCGCCAGTCTCGTGATTGTTGCGCAGGCGACCGTAATTTGGCTAAAATGCATTATGGAAGTGAAGAGCGAGCGTTAACTATGATAAACCATACCCCAACTTGTCACAGTGACATGATAAACTATGGCTGAATGTTCATCAATGAATTAATTCGGTATAATCAAAATGGACAATACAGTTGAAAAAGAAGTGTCGGGTCCGCAAGGACTGTTTACTGGACCAGAATATGATGCCAGTAACCAAGCAATTTCAAAAGTGTGACACTGTGTGTGTGTGTGTGTGTGTGTGTGTGTGTGCGCGCGTGTGTGTTATGTATCCTTATTTGCTTATTGTCGTTGCAGGGACGCTGCTTTAAGTATTAAAGGCCTGCACGGTGAACTCACTTGGTTTCGGATTCCCGCGGGTGAAGGAAACGAAACGTTCAGCATGAGGAGAAAGGTTACACCACTCATGATTTAAGGCTGTCATGTATACACGTCTGACATTTAATTTTCCACCATAGGCAAGGAAATTGCTCGGATTAAGTTGTAAGCCAGCTTCAGAAGAATACGTATCTAGGCCTGCTATCTTTCTCTACCCGGTCCTGTAATTTCAATGAATGTCTTGTCTTTTTGTCCATAAAGGCGACAAGCAGGCGCATTTGACAGGGACGTGTAGGATTCAGCGACATATTGTGGGCAGGTAAAACCGTAATCCCCAACCGACATTCGCAATGGTGGATAACCGCTATGCCACAGCTCTGGTGATCGGGTCGGTGCTCAGCCTGATGGCCACCGTGTACTTATCCGTGGCTGTGGGCACTCAGCATTGGTACCAGTACCAGACCCCCATGGCAGGCAGAGAAGTGGCCAACTCTTCAGAGCTGCGCAACATCCGGGAAATGATTGGTGATGGGGAGATCGATGAAAAGACCTTCAGCGACACGCTCTTCCGCTTCAACGGCACTTTAGGGCTCTGGTGGTGGTGCGTTCGTGTACCAGAACATTCACCCTGGTCCAAAGGACTAGGTATGATCATACTTACGGTTTTATGCTCGCCTTCCAATTTTTTCCTTGATTCCAGACGATTGTTTATTGACCGCAATATTAGACATTCATCCAGCTGAAGTATGGTGCTTTCATAAGGATTTTCTTGATGAGGTGAGCGAGGATCTTTAATTACTTTAAAGGGGCTGCGCAATATTGAACTACTGTTATATTGACAAATTAATTGTTGTGCTATTTTAGGTTAGGGAAAGGGGGATGGCCAATCAACTTTCAAAGTTGGCCTCTGCCACCCTATTTCGTATGCCCCCTGAAAGTATTTGCACTATACTCAGTAATGCAGTCCACAGGATCGGGTGGTATTCAGGTTTAAGCAGCCTGTGATTCACTGTGCTTGAAAAGTATGAAGGGAACGAAGGTCTCAGAGGATGTTTGTGTCTCTCAGATCCAAAGATGGTGACTGAGTGTATGAGCTTCACTCTGCGGCAGCAGTTCACCCCAAAATACAAAGATCCTGGGAACCACAATAGCCAAGAAGACCTGCTCCGCACATGTAAGTCACCCAGGACGCTATCTACCCGTGACTACGAGACACATAGATCCCTGTGGCTCTGGAGTACTGTAACTGTTGTGTCTCCCTCATTTTAGACCTGTGGAGGAGTCAGTTCCTGCTACCACTGGTCTCGCTGGGTTTGGTGTTCCTCGGGGCTTTGACAGGATTCTGTGCCTGTCTGTGCCGCAGCCTCACACCCACGCTTGGCATTGGGGTGCTCCACCTACTCGCGGGTGAGAGAATTTCTCATTTCTCCCATAATGCAGTGCAGCCTGTACCATAGAAACCATAAAATATTGCATTTAAAGACTATAAAATTGGAAACTTAACTGGCTTAGGGCTGACAATGTCAATTAAATGACTTGATTGCTTAGGAGGCCTCTCCTGGCTTTTGTTTCAACATAGTAGTGGTGCGTTTGGTACATAGTACACTAACTGTTATGGAATTATATCAGTTAATGACAGCCAAAAAAAAAAAAAAAAAAAACCAATCTATGGAAAATTTCCCTGATGGCTGTCTGCCATATGTTCCACCTCACAGGTCTGTGCACATTGGCTACGGTGTGCTGTTTCCTCGCTGGAGTAGATTTGCTACATCTGGCTAACCCCCGCCCGCCAGAGGTGACCACAGAGCTGGGCTGGTCCCTGTATCTGGGCTTAATTTCCTCCCCACTGCACATGATGGCTGCTGCCCTACTGCTTTGGGCTGCGAGAAGTCACCGGCAGAACTACCACCGCATTGCTGCGTACCGCGTGGCTTAGGTCCACTGCCAAGACAGCTAGTGGACCATAATGCCCCATACCATGTGGCATAGGACTACCACCGTAACAATAAACCGTATTACTGTGTACCACATTGCTCTGGTCAACCACCATTAGCCTCACTCCAACAGAAGTGCCACAACATCACTTCATCACCACCTGGCATAGGACTACTGCATTGCTATGATTTACTGTGTGACATGGCTGGACTACCATTTGTTTCACTCAGAACTCGGCAGAACTACCACCGCATTGCCCCATAGGACGGTCATTGCTGCCACCATTATTGTGGATTGCGTGACATTGATCACTGATCATTGGTTTCATTTCAGAAGAGCTACCAGCACATTATTGCGTGGGACCGTTGAAGCGCCATCGCACAAACTGTGGTCCCCATGTGGTGTTTTGCGTAGGTCAATGGTCAATCACCATAATGGCCCACTCCAGCAGAACTGAACCCCATTGTTGCATTATAGTGTGGTCTGGATCTGCCGCAATGGTGTGTGACTGCAGCCAAACAACCGTCACATTTTGCCACGTGGCATAGAGAAACGGCCATCACATCTTTTTGAGAATATAGGATATCTCTTTTAAACCAACTGAAGTCGGCATTTTTAAAAAAATTTTATTTTTTGTATTCTTTACTTGTGCGTTTCAAATTTTGTACTCTCCATAGTAGGGCTGTTCGAGAGAGGTTGGCGAACAGAAAGGCCCAGGCAAGTGATTATTGGAAATTGGGGATGTATGGGCAGAGTCGAGTGGTCTGAGCACTGAGCAACAGCAAAATTTCTACAAACATTGTATCATTATTGTTTTTAGCGGTGTGATTGTGAGTGCCAATCTGTGGCACTGTTGTGTTGTTTTTACACTTCAGTGCGAGTTTTTTTTTGTTGTTTGTTAAAATTGGCTCCCCAAGTATAACAATGTTTCTCCGTTAGAATTTTTTATTATTTTTTTTAGCATGTGCTGTAGGATTGTTTGAACAATTATTGGAGGGAGTGAACTGAAAGTATTCTTTCCCTGTATTACTATGAAAATGGTATTATCATTCCTGCTCAATTATTGCTGTGATTACTCCTTGCATGTTTTTGGTTTTAAGAACTAGTTTTGTTCTGTGTATTTTTTTTTAATTTACAATTTTATATACTGAATCTCATTTTGATGTGTTTCTTTGAAACTTAAGAGAGTAGCTTTGAATTTTCCAAGTTTAACCACTTCAGCCTCTTGAAATGACAAGTGCTTGCAATCATTTGCTGTTTGAGTACTATGGCAGTAACTTTCTAAGTTTGGACTTAAAGAAATTTGGAGTTTTGGAATTTCATTTGGACTGTAATTTTTTTATTATTTTTTTTGTCAAAGTTGGTGGTACACTTTCCAATCCTGTGGTAGTCAAATTTAGGTGTATTTCTCAGCTGTGTGTTGGTTACTCTGAAAGAGCTTGTTAATTGACTGACAGAAATTCAGGTGGGCCCTCAATTATCAATGTCTTTACCTGCCCTGATTGGATATTGTCATCCCACCTTCACTGAACCACTATTAAGGGTAAAAGCTGCCTGTTGGCACTACAGTTCTGCTGCCTTGTTTAAAATCATAATGGGGATTAACCTTTGTTTTCTCATCGATGCTTCGCACTCTGATTTTTTCACTGTGCCACATGTGACATATCTGAGCATGAAGAGGGAATGGTGTTGGTGTTCTGAGGCTATCTGATCCCTGGCAATCACTGAGGACCGCACTGAGAGCAATGCTTAATATCACGATGAAGCCTTTAACTTGGATTATGACATTTTCCACTGCACCTTGTATTTGTACATTGAACTTCAGCAATTCCAGTTTTCGGCTTTGCTTTTAATGTAATATTATCCACAAACCTGCTCGCCACACTGCCAGGCGCCTCAACCTCTGAATCAATGAGCATGTCAGCAGAAAGCAGTTTGTTTTTTTTATTTCACAGGGGAATAGTGGAGAATCTTAGTCTGTGTTAGACATCTCAATAAGAACAGAGAAACGTGTTAAATGTACAAAAAAAAGGCAGAAAAAGCGGTTACCAAAGTTGAATAAAGGGACTTTGATCACATCTAGTTTAATTGATGGATTTACTTGTTTTTAATAGTGACCATTTATAGGTCCCCAACCATGCTGCTAGGAGCACTGCTAAATAGCCATTACAAGCCATGTCAAAATCTGTTCCTTCCTGACGGCACACAGTGAGGCAAGAAGCGCTGATCAACTTTAGTCAGGCAGTTACTCAACTCTTTCATTATTCTTGGGGAAGCCTTCTCTTTGTGATGTCACAAAGGATGGCTTTGAAATGGCTTGTCGTGGCTAATGGGCTGTGCGCCTGGTGACATGATGGGGGACCTTTAAATCTGGCGATTCCTGTGCGGTTTCATTTCAGGAAGTGTCAGTGACTAATCTGGTGGCTGTAAGACTGCATTACTCCGCCGCTCCTCCCCCCTTCACGCGCTCTCCCGCTTTCTCCCCTTCCATCCTTCTGTTGACATGCACTGGAGGGATCTCCACTTGGCTCTTGCGAGTGAGCGATAGGGCGGTGCCCTTCTCGTAATACGCGCTCTCATTCACGAAGACCGGATGGAGTGCCTCTTCTCCCTCGTACACCACCGTCTCTCCAGAGAAGGACAAGAACAGGGGATCCCCAGGGCGAACTAAGCAGAAGTCCCTGTCCTGAGAGATTCAAGGGAAGAAGACATTGAATATTTGCCATCTGGTTGGCCACTGGCCCTGAATTGGGGCTTACATAAGAAACATTTTTCTTTAGAAGAAAAAAGGACCCAGAAAATAAGTATTCAATACATCAACATTTTTAATAGTAACTATACTTCTAATGGGGCTGTTGACAAATTTTCAACAGATGACGGTAACAACCCAAGTAATCCACAGATGCAAAAATGCTGGCAGAGAAAGGTATAGGAGTTGAAGGCAGCAGCTAGGTTTAAATAAAGCACTGTACTTGATCTCATCTAATTGGGAAGCTTGGGTGGTTAGCTGACCTGCACAATCAGCTGTGGCAATCAGCTGAGCCAGAGGCGCCTGCCTCAACTAATGAGCGAGCTGGGCAGAACAGCTTGGGCTGTGCAATCAACTGAGGCAGTCAGCTGGACCCCGAGCTGGGTGAAAGGCGCTTGCCTCTACCAATGCTAGTTCTGCTGAACAGCTTGGGCTGAGCGATCAGCTGCACCAGATGGGCAATTGGCCAGGGGATTGAAGTTAAAGGAATGACTTTGTTGCCTGTCTGAACTAACGCAATGCTCAATTTGGTTTTGTCTAATCGCTGGCCTATAAAAAGTTCTCTCATTACCAAGGTGTCACACAAGAAGCATCTCATGATGGATAAGAGAGCCCTCTCAAGACCTTTGCAACCTTATTGTTGCTAAACATACCGATGGCATGGGTAACAGACATATTTATAAACTTCTGAATGTTCCTGTGAGCACTGTTGGGGCCATAATCTGGAAGTGGAAAGGACATCATTACACCGAAAACAAGCAGGTGCTCCTTGCAAGATCTCTGACAGAGGAGTCAAAAGAATAATCAGAAGAGTTGTCCCAGGACCACTCATAGAGAGCTTCAGAAAGACCTGGAATTAACAGTTTTACAGTGGTTTCAAAGAAAACAAGTAATTCACTCAACCACCATGGCCTCTATGCACACTCACTGTGCAAGACTCCATTGCTAAAGAAAGTAAGTTGAACCTTTTAAAGTTAGCACAATATTTGGACAAGCCTATGAAATACTGGGAGAATATAGTCTGGTCAGATGAGACCAAAATTGAACTCTTTGGATGTCATAGCGCACACCCTATTTGGAGGACAAATGGCACTGCACCTCACCCCCAAAACACCATACCACCAACAGTGACGTTTGGAGGTGGGAACATCATGGTGTGGTGCTTTTTTCAGCATAAGGCAACTTCAAATAATTGAAGGAAGGATGAATGGAGAAATGTACAAAGACATTCTTGATAAGAATCTGCTGCCATCTACCAGGATGCTGAAGATGAAACAAGGGTGGACATTTCAGCAAGACAAACATCCCAAACACACAACCAAGGAAGCTTTCAATTGGTTTCAGAGAAAGGAAACAAAGCTGCTAGAATGGCTCACTCAATCATCTGACTTGAATCCTCTTGAAAATCTACAAAAAGAACTGAAGATCAGAGTTCATAGAAGAGGTCCCCGGAGCCTTCAAGACTTGAAGACAGTTTGTGCGGAAGAATGGGCCAAAATCATGCCTGAGCAATGCATGCGACTAGTTTCTCCAAACAGGAGGCTTCCGAAAGCTGTCATTATCAACAAAGGCCTTTCTATAAAGTAATAAATACATTTCAGTGAGCGTATTCAATACTTTTCCACTGTGTCATTCCACTTTATTACACATAACTTCATTTATGGACTTATTTGTGTTGATTTCTTTGCATGTGTGGATTACTTGGGTTGTTACTGACATTGGTGAAGATTTCACATCAGTAACCCCACTAGAAATATATTTACTGAAAAATGTTATTTTCCCTGCTTAAGTTACTGTAATGGACCTGTGAAATATACTTGCTAGCCAGTGGCGTAGCCAGAGGGAGGGCCTAGACACGTCACTTTATGACAATAATTAGTCCTGGCTAAACTGAAACAGGCCCGTCATTCTGCTGAATAGTCTTGCTAAACTAGTTAATCGTCTGAATGCTAATCAAGCAAAGGGCAGGTTTCTGCCTCACCAAACTAACCTCCGACTGCAGGTCACTGATAATTGTTTTGAATATCCTTTCACAAAATTTCCGATACTCCGCGGAAACCTTCATAGCTATAGCCTACTAAGGGTGATAAATTGATTACAGAGTGACGATACCTGAATATGTCACCAGTGCTGACAGAAATATAAAAACCATGCAAGATTTGGTTATTATTTTGTTCTTAAGGGTAGAGAATATATTTATCAGCGCACACCGGCGACAGATGAGCTGAGGAGGAAGAGAAAACACACCTTTAAATAAATAACTGGTTTTGACGTGTTTACCGTGTTTACCGCCATTCAAATCAAAAATACCTGAACGTGAAAAACATGATTCAACATTATCAGCTGTGGTCAATTATCCTAATGGCGGTGAGACGACAAATAAAACGTCTTACAGCCTATTGACGTTAGGTTGCATTTCAAACGACATCATTAAGTTGCGGGTTCTTGCTGCGAATCTCCGTTTTCTTTGTTGTAATTTAAACAATCTGGAGGCGCAAAAGCGAGAGAGTTGCCTATCTTTTTCGATTAAAATATTTTCTTTTACTGAATTGTAGCGAACCGTAGTAGCTTACTAGCCACAGCAATGCATTAAGATGACAGCTGTGAATTTAACTGCCGGTTGATTATTCATAATATTGGAAAACTTGATCAAGAAGAATGACTGAAAACAAGTCAAGACCATGAGTTACTTATAAGGATTTTTAAAAATTTTTTATTTCAGCCAAGCAGCCGTCACAGGCACATCACCTTTACTGCACATGCTGTGCTTCCACTGTGTAATATGTGTCATTTATTCTTACTACTTAATGTATATTTTATTTTGTTTTGACTGCAGAGCAGCACAGGCAACATTCAAATCGGTGACTGTGGCCTAAGATCAGATAGTCAAACATCTCAGCACCACTGAAGTGGACAGCAGCGCAAAGTGAAGTTAGGAAGCACTTAACTTCCGTGCGCGCGCTCCCGCGTAAGAGCTGCTACGGGAAACGCATGGTGGCAACAAGGATTTTTCTCGTAGGGAAAGTCATAGCAAAACCCTCATAGAGCTCTACAATCGATCGTTATTGGGAAACGAGGCCCTGACATTTTCTCAGTCATTTTCATAAGAGAGGGTTCACTCCGAGAGCACTCCACACTTAACAGGTGCTGCTTGTTCTCCCCGATTAGGTAAGAGGACAATCATTCATCTGGACGCGTATTTGCTGTATTTAAAACAACGTTATTCAAAATGGCATACCTGTCGACTCTCATGCAAATAGCTGGAGCCGCATGCTTTTTATAGCCTATTGAACTGCCGAGTGCCACTTTTTTTAATCAACCCACACAATACCAAGAGTGTATACCAAGTCTGCGCTTCACTGGTATATGGACCAGTTCAAACAACGCAAAGCATTGGCCTATTAATAAGTAAATAATTTTGCTGTAGGCCTACTGAATTTTGCCCATGATTTAATCGCTGTTAGATCGCATATGGAGAGAAACCTTGTCTTTAGTTGCAAATTACAATAATTGGGAAACGTTTCAATAAGGGAAAATGATTGAGAACTAGCCAGGACTAATTATTGTCATGAAGTTGCTAGCATAGCCAAGTCAGCCCAACTCATTTTAGGACCCTCCTTATTTATCATCATAACTTTTAGTCATACTTAATTTGGTGATAATGGCACCGCTGTGTCTACAGTCCACTTATTTGGTTTCAAAAACTTTGCTTCGGGCTGTTTTTATTCACTCTTGCCTTTGGAAAGCCACAAAATGAATGACAAAGGTACTTGATGTGTTCACCATAAAATATTCTCTCACAGCTGAATCATCAACTAATTTAATTACACTGAACAAAAATATAAACGCCCCATGTCAAATATTGATGCCACACGGAGTTAACAACTCTATGTGAGCATCTGCTGACTTTTACTTTTTCAATAGGGATATGTCTCTTGATTTATGTACCATTTTTTAAATCCATATCTCTGTCAGTGAGCATTTGCTCAGTGATGCAGTGATTTCACTCAGTCCATGGGTGTGGCATTTCCAGACGGTGATCAGACAGACTGAGCAGTACCCAGACACTCCTTATACTGGGGACAATAAAAGTCCACCCCAAAATGTCAAATTTTGTCAAAAGTCATCATGCTTCAGATGTCTCAGGTCATGCGGGAACGTGCCATTGGCATGCTGGATGCAGTGATGTCCACCAGAGCGGTCTGCATGCAATTCCTTGAAGCAGAGCACATTCCAGTTCTGGACTGGCCTGCATATTCGCCGGACATGTCTTCCATAGAGCATCTTTAGGAGGTTCTGGATCAACGTGTCCGCGACCGTGTTCCAGTTCCGGATAATGTGCCTCAGCTCCATGTGGTCCTCCGGGAAGAATGGAATAACATTCCACAAGCCACAACAGACAACCTGATTAATGCCATGCAAAGGAGAAGTGTTGCTCTGAGAGACGCAAATGGTGGACACACAAGATATTGTACTTTCAATTTCTTCAACCTGACCCCCAACGTGTCCACAGGATTGTCACTCCTTTGAGATGCCAATATCAAGATGTAGTGGACGGTGATCTGAAGATTAGTCATTAACAAAAATGAATTTTGATTCGCTTCATATATTGCATAACCCTAATGTTAATAAAAACACAAAAATTTGATATGGGGCATTTATATTTTTGTTCAGTGTATTTCTAAGCACATATAAACCTCGCAGATGCGAGCAGCACTGTTTGGGTATGCTGGCATAATAATATGAGAAGACAAATTGGTGAGTCTTGAGAGAAAAGGGGGGATGGGAAGTATATAGATGTTGGGCAGTCCAGTGCCACTGTGGCCTGGTCGTTCAATATCCCATTACGCTCATTGAAAAGATTTCCCCATGCCCTGGTTAAACTCCCAACCTGCTACCTAATCTTCCTCTGATTTAATTGGCCGTGATAATCTTCCCTCTCAATCTCAGCTAATCTGTGGTAAGAGTTCTGGCACAAAACGGCTGCTGTGCATGTGGCTGCTTCCCATTGGAGGAGTTTGTGGGGAGATTCCGCCATTTCACTGTTAAGTGACTTAAGTCCCTGTGAGAAAGGTGCTATTTCTATTGCAATGTTCATTCATTCAGTCATACCTGCAGCTGTGGATGAATGATGGCTGTTAAGTCATGGGTCTCCGGATCCCTTGGATAATCAATATTCTTCACAAAAGTGTACACATCCACCACACCTCCATCAAACTCAGCTCCTGGAGAAGAGAGCTACATTGCTATCCTCAGGTGTGAACATT
Organism: Gymnothorax reevesii; assembly: GCA_029721435.1. Classification (NCBI taxonomy): domain Eukaryota; kingdom Metazoa; phylum Chordata; class Actinopteri; order Anguilliformes; family Muraenidae; genus Gymnothorax; species Gymnothorax reevesii. The sequence goes on along the minus strand of CM056574.1, from coordinate 19,467,392 downwards.
TCAGTAAGGATGAATTAAGAAATGGATCTGCTTCAGGTAACACAATGTATGTACTGGTACAGTGTTGCCAAACTCGGTCCTGGGGCACTCCTGCTTAAGCTAATTTTTGTTCCAACCATTATTTCAATTGTAGGATTTTAACAAGCTTTCAATCTGTCTTAATTAGTTGCATTTATGTTTAAACCAATTATTTATCCTTTTGAGAGAGAATAAGAGAGAAGATCGTCGCTTCTGTAACAGTTTGCGATGCTGTTACTGATAACATGGACCTCCTACGATACACAAAAACCAGCCCAAATCCCTTTCTCCTATATCTCCGAGTAAACTTGCCAAATTAGTCACTACTTCAAAATCACCAACTTGTTTCTTAGATCCCATCTCATAAAACTAATGAAGGAGCTCCTGCCTGTTCTTGGCAGTCCAATTCTATGCATAATTAATTCTTCTCTGATTTTAGGTTTTATTCCAACTTTTTTGAAGATGGCGGAATTCTAGCCTCAAGATGGCAGAATTCAAGCCTCAAAAAATCAAGTTTTCATACCACAATACTAGTCAATTACAGGCTAATCTCAAACCTCCCATTTTTATCTAGCGTCCTTGAGAAATGTGTCACTCAAGAGTTTCTTTCTCACAAACTAATAATACATTAGGAGAGTTTTGAGTCTGGCGTTAGAAAGCATCATATCACTGAAACAGCTTACACCATAGCAATGAATGGTCTATTTCTGCCCAAATCTCTGCTCTTGTCCTCCTTGATTTCAGTGCAGCCTTATACCACCATATTCTTCTTCACAGGCTAGAAAAAAATCTGTGGGTATCAGTGGGTATCTCTGGACTTGCATTTGTGTGGTTTAAGTCTTGTCTTTCTGCCAGATCTGAGTTTGTCAGGGTAAATAAGAAGTCTTCAGAGTATTCCGAGGTAAACTTTGGAATACCCCAAGGATCTGTTCTGGGCCCTTTGTTTTTTTTTCTCTATACATGCTTCCCCTAAGAAACATCATAAGTTTATATGGTGTAAAAATACCATTGCAATGCAGATGATACACAGCTCTATGTATCTTTTAAGCAGTGTGAAATTGATCAGCTAACTAGATTGGAGTTTTAAACCTGTTAAAGCATGGATGGATCAAAATTTTCTTTCATTAAAACCAGATAAGACTGAAATATTGGTAATAGGTCCCAAATCACTTAAAAACACATTCCTTAAGTTTCTCTCAACTTAGATAGCTTGTTTCTGCCAAAGTTGTTGTTAAAACCCTTGGTGTCACCCTTGATTCAGAACTCTCCATACTTATGTCAACAATGTATTTTTCCATCTTAGATCCATACCTAAACTATGAATAATGTTACCCTTCAAATGCCTGCTTACCTGGACTACTGAATTGTTTTACTGTCTGGGTTCAATAACACTGCCTTGAAACATCTTCAACTAGTGCAGAACTAGGGTTCTGACAAGGACTAAGAAATGTAATCACATTTGCCCAGTGCTCAAACATCTTCAGTGGCTGTCTGTCAAATTCAAGATTGAATATGAAATTCTATTGTTAACTTACAAAGCTTTGCATGACTTAGCCCGAGAATATCTAATCATCCTCTCATTCTTTACTCCCCACCAAGATTACTTTGTTTATAAGGTACTGGATATTTGAAAACTCCAAATATATTAAGAGTTACAGCAGGTGGCAAAGCCTTCTCTTACAAAGCCCCACTTTTATGGAACAATCTTTCGAGACAAATTTGGGTTTCAGACACACTCTCAGTCTTCATGAGTAGTCTGAGAACATACCTCTCTTGTTAAGCCTACATTTAATTTACAAATAATTAGTTATGCATATTTATGTGGTTCTGGTGGGAATGACTACAGCCTAGTGTCTGGGTAGATTCACATGTTATCGGTAGCCAGTGTTAAGTAAATCTGTGTGAAACTGGTGGCACTGAGCATGCATTAACAGTGCAAATAGGGAGAGTAACAGCCTTAGTCACCCAGAAATTCCACATGGTACTGGCGGGGAGAGTGAAGTAAATCCTTTTGGTACCAGTGGCACTGAGCATGCATTAACATTGTCAGTGGGGCTTGCGACACCCTCAGGCACCAGGGAGGTCGACATGGTATTTGTACTGGTAGCTCATGTTAAGTTCACAGTTCTGGCATTTGCGATGAAGTAAACTAGAGGCACATCAGTCTTATGGCTTGGTGTAAGTGCAGGGCCTCTGTGCTGCAATAAGTGGATGGAGAAAAGCTGACTGTGTCTAGACTAGTTGGTGGCATCTTGTAACCTGCCATTGGACAGCATTTTATTCATTACACAGTAGATTTATCTTTTGCCTAACCTCTTTTTTGATGTCTTTTTCCAAGGATCCTTTTCCTCTAGAATGCAGTCCATGGACCTTTCAAGCCCTGTCCCTCTCCATGTGGTTGCTAGCTGGCTACAGACACCACCACCGCTTGGATGTTTTTCAGAGTTTCTTTTTTTTAAAAATAAATTTGGCATCTCCAATTCCAGCCGAATCTGGAATGTCCAATTGGAGAACTATGTACAAGGCTTTTCATATATGCGGCCCCCTATTGCCTACTCAGGAGAGTGAGACAGCTCTCGGCTCTCCTCCGAAGCACGCGCCCGTCGCCACTGCTTCTTATACACTTATTGGTCAAAACTCCAAGCTTAGAAGAGGGCAGAGGATACCCGAACATGAACAAGCTTAGAATCTTCCTAGTGAGCGCCCGTATGGCTAACAGGAGGCGCCTGAGAACTTGTTATTTACAATAGCCTATCCCGGCAGACCCTTCCCAATTTGCATCCCTGTAATGCATTGGCCAATCGCACGCTACTCTGAGAAGAGCTACTGAGGCGGGGGTCGAACCCGCGCCATGATAATCACTTCTGATTCGCAGTGCCATGCTTTACTGAGTGAGCTATCCGGCAGCTTTATTTTTTTTTCTGTCTTTAACTGATCTTCGATAATTGGCTTTCCAGCGGAGGATGGGCTTCTCCACTTTAGTTGTATATTCTGCACTGGGCAGAATACCTTGGAATTCGGAGATATCTTGACCCTGTATATTACGTGACACATATACGGACATATCCGGCTTCATCCTGATCATTGACGAATCCGGGGGAATCCGGACATGTTTTGAGTCAAGATTTGTTTATCACGGATTCGGACCTTACTTACGGTTACACATTTTCAGGCACAAAGGGTGTAAGTACCATAATACAACATTTCCAGAGCAGCAATGTCAAACTTTAACAAATAATAAGTTGCCTTTTAGAATCGTAGCCTATTCATGCCGTCTCTTGAGCTTTTAGTGTCCTTGCCCCAGAGTATGAATTTAAAACAAAGATGCCAAGTCTCACGCATTGGGCGCAGGTCTCACGCATTTGTTAGGCTTATTCACCGTAGTCTACAATTATTCAATGAACGCTTATTAATGAGATTCTCATGCAGAATTAAAATCCCTGTGAACTGAAGTTTCAGTTTCACTTGCATTAAGGTGGACCTCACCACAAGTAACATGGAAAGTGATTATGACTCCGAACTTCTCGTGCTTCTCTTTACTCAGGGATTGGAAACAATGCGAGTTTTATTATAAGTTAAACTGTTTAAATGAAATAAGACCATTTGAAACGTCTTTATGCATTTACATTGCTTTCAATCCCTCAGTAAAGACAAGCGTGAGAATTCCCAAGTCATATTCGATTTCCATGTCACTAGTGGGGAAATCCACCGCAATGTTCGTGAAACTGATTAACTAATGCACAATGACTTAAATTCATTCCGCGAGTGAATTTCTTCATTGTGCTTTGATTGAATAATTGCTGACTTCGACACAGGAACGTGAATGCCACTAAAGCTGGATTTATGGTTCTGCATGGAACTGACGCGGTCGCTATGCGGCGACGTGAACCCGTGCACTTCGAAAATTTTCTAACTGCACATCAAAGCGAGGCAGACCGTAAGGGCTGATTGGTCCACTCTATTCGAGATTCACGTGATTTCGCTGCAGGTCCTTCGGAAACCTGGCGCCACCTAGCGGTTTGTCGGTGAATTGCTTCGTGGCGCAGCACGGCGCTGATGACCTCAACGCAGAACTTCTAAAGGTCCACGACGGCATCGAGGCAACGGCATGCCCTTTGTGCGGAGTCGACGCAGAACTATAAATCCAGCTTAAGAGGTGAGAGACTCACGCCAAATGCGTGAGACTTGGCATCTCTGTTATTCACTTCCATCAACAACAAAATATTTGGCATTGTATTTGCATTTTTTATCACGGATATCTGTCCAATTCCAAAGGATGCTTGACGCTATTACAGGCTGAGTCAAAGCATGCTAGTTTGATTAAGCCTATTTTACTAGTAAACGGATGGTTTAATGAATCCAACGCCACATTAATGTTACCTCGGAATGCGGAGGTATCCTAAAGCCGTATATTTCATGACACGCTGTGTATTCGGACCGTACCCGGCAGTATCCTAATTTCTGATTTTCCGGGCGTGTTTTGACTCTGAGTCAAGATTTGTTTATCACGTATCCAACCGTTGTCTGCACCTCCACCTCAACGAGCAACAGGTGTTGCTCTTTGAGGTGGAGGTGCAGTGTAGAGTATTTAAGCACTGCACTGCTAGTTTGGCAGGGCAGCTGCATTCTGTGTCCGGAGCCCTGATATTGATGTTTTTGCCGCTGCTCCTCTCTTGTTTGTTTTTTATCTTTAAATTAAAGATTTTTATTATTTTTACTAAGCCTGTGCGTCCCTTCATCTGCTTTTGGGTACATGGTCCCAGTGCCCGCGGCTTGTTGTCTTCTGCCGGCGGGGGCAAAACCATGACAGCATCGAATTCAAAATCATCCTGTTAACATCAAGCTCATGTACAATTTAGAAGTTAAAACTTAAATCCGTTTTCATATTAACCTTTTAAACTACCGAAGTCTTTATCTTAAGTGACATCAGTATACACCAATATACAATATTTTGCACTATACAAAGAAAAGGAATTGAATTGAGCCACATTTGTACAAATATCAATGTGTATCACAAAGAATCCGCATCCACATTGTGACATAATAGAAACCACTGTGGTAAAAGTAACAAAATCAAGCCTATCAAAGCAAACAATCAATAGTTTCCTAACTGGTGAAACTGTTGACATACCATGGAAACTAATAACTTCTTAGGTAAGAAAATAATAGAGTCAAACCTGCGTCATGTTAATGATATGAAGTTCTAGAAAATAATGCTGATAGAACTTGAAACACCTGTCTTCAGCACCCTTGTGTACTGATTTTCGCACAGTCTAATTTGATCTGATAAAAAATGTTTTTTCGTGAAGTTGCTTGCGTACATAAAAATAGACACCGTATGTTCAAGGGTGCTTGATTCTTCATGGAACTCATGGATGTTTTTGTTAAAATGTGGTTCAAGACATTAAATAACTGCTTTAAAAATGAAATGCACCTAATTGGGACAAATTAACAGCTTATTAAAATTCTACAACTGCAATTTTCGTTTGGAACAAAAACCAGCATATACAGGGGGGCCCCATGACTGTGTTTGGGAACCCACTGCACCGATAAGCGCTCTCCTGTCTAACTGGGATCACAAAAAATACCCCTTAATAAAAAAAGAGAAATACCTGAACCCCCCTGAGCACTTGGAAGCAGATACAAGCAGTTGCTGTGGGGGCGTAGGGTGCATGGAATTTTTAAAGAAGTGAGAGCATTTACATGCTCTTTTGCTAAAAGTGACACGCTGATCAGAAAGGCGCGCATTAAATTGGATAATAAGGGAAATATAAGATGCCCATATGGGATTAGTTCATTGTGGAAAAGATTACATGTGACTATTGCAGCCATGTGATTTCTCCATGTACCAATTGTATGTGTGATGCTCAAGACTTCCCCAGAATTGCAGTGCTCATTTTGACATTTCATGTGTGCTTCTGAAATCTGCATGTCAAAAGAAGCTCAGACTGAGCTTTCACTCACAACAGGGCATCAATCATTTGCACCAGATTGCACCTGGGAGAAGTGTATTGGGTACCTGAGTTGAATAAGTGGATCCATTCCAATAGTAGGTGGACTCCCTCTCTCATGGAGTTAAAGATGTCTGCTCTGAGAAGGCTATGGGGCTGTGGACCAACCTCTATAGCTGCACACATCTGAACATGTCATTTCAGCACATTCACAAGATTCAAAACACTGAATAATTTGCTTCTCACATGTACCATAAAACAAATGCATTACAACGTGCGCAAACCCCCCAACCCTACAAACAAACACACACACTGACTTACATAGGTTATGTTTGGCGACAGCTGCCAAATAGTACTCATGTTTAGGAGTGAAATTGAGAAGCCTCACAGGTACGGACGACATCTTTGTCTGTCGGAAGTAAAAAAAAAAAAAAAAAAAATCACCCTCATAGATTGTCTTGGTGACAGAGCGTTCCATAAAAATATTTTGTTTTACTTTTTTAAGCTTTTATTTTAAAATAATATTTTCTATCATCGTGCTATTTTTGTTAGCTGATGTCTCTAAAGTGCCTTGGATGATATCTTGATGGTAACTGGGGAAGATCAGCAATAGGGTGGGGGGTGAAGGCAGCAAGTGATTATTTTAACAAAATTGGTTTTCATTTGTATCTTAATATTGTAAAATTCAGAATATTTATGCTGCTTTAACTGTTGGTTCTTGTGGTAGTTAGAGCTAATGCATAATGCATAAAATGCATAATGGCGGGAATTCCATTTACCCACAGCCTTATTTTGAAGGATTGTCCCAGATGTTTGAAGTAGGGCTGTATGAGGTACTTACACATAGTCAATATGCAGGGTGGCCCAAAAAAACCCCAACTGAAACATAGTGCAAAAACTAATTCCCTTTAGTGAGATGGAGTAAAAACCCAACTGAATAGTTGATAAGACAAAATATTTATTTCATGTAGTTGATAAGAAATAAAGTTGGCAGGACTATTCCATCTCACTAAAGTGAATTCGTTTTTGCATTTTGTTTCGTTTGGGTTTTTTTGGGCCACCATGTATCAGCCACCAAGCTAGCAGATGGCTAGTAGTCAGCACAAGTTAGTAGAGGCTGGCAGGAGCATCAGACATTGGCACTGGAGCCAAGCAATTCACTGCTATGGACGAGGCTAGCAGCAAACTTATCTAGCCCCATATAACTGTACTTTGAAAACTAGCTAAACTTTTAGAAAGCTTTCAGTCGTGGAAGAACAGTGACTTCAATAGGCCTAATGTTTCCTAATAAGACAATATAGAGTACATTACACCCCAGTCTCTTGTCTAACACTGATGTAGCCAGCCAGGCTACATAAACAGTTCAGGGATGTGCTTGCCACTGATTGGGGCAGGAGCTTGGCTGGGACCTCAATACTGCGGCTCAACCCGCTCATCACTACTGCACACACTGGCTCCAAATGTGCGAGATGGCAACATCTGTATGAAGGATATTTTGGCTTCATTTTTGTTCAGCGTTGGGAGGTGAAGACCCACCATCCAGCTTTATATACTGTCTATGTGATGTACTATTTAGCTAGTTCACCTACATAATTCTTCAACTCCCAGTCTTTTCTTGCTTTTATAACTTGTCTCCCCAACAGATGGAGCTAAAAGCACATAAATTTAGGAATAAGGCTGTGAAAAATAAGCAACTGAAATGAAACCTGCTTGCTCAGCATGTATGACCCGTTCAGCAAGCGGAGACCTTATTTTTTCGGCTGGTCATGTAAGAAGGAATACAGTCATTGTCCACTGCCCCATAGGTGGTTTTTTACTCAACAATCAAAAGGACCCATTGAATGGTCACCTTCAGAAATCATTTGCTCTTGCCTGGAGGTACTTGTAGATGTGCAGACAGATCCAGTCACAGTCAGAGTTGGTGATAAGGCATAGGCCCATGTTGGCTGTTGTGTTATGGAGGTCGCAGATAAGGTCCATTGCCCTGTCACTTCCTCTCGGACCTAGAAGGGCATGTAGCTCATGGGCACGAAGAATCTCGTAGGGGGTCTCATCTGAAATAGGAATGCTGGGGGACAGTATTTGGGGCGCATGCATGAAAATTAAAGTTATAGCAGAGGGGGAGAGATCAAGAGTAGTAAAGACAAAATTTCAGTGTCTGCGATTTGATAGCTATCTCAGTCCATGCAATTCTATTCTGCTCCAACACCTTCCGTCATGCTCCAACCCCAATACGACATTAAGTTCAGGCAAACTGAGATCTTGTGCTCATTAGTCTGAATTTGCATATAGCAAAACCCAAATTCCTGGGTTGACCTTCATACAAGTATTCCATTTGATGCGACAACAGTTGAGTGGCATGAAAGAATTTTGAAATATAAATGTTGCTGGTGTGGAGTCACGAGTGCAAAATTTATATTAATGTGGATCATTTAAATTTAATGCATCCAAAAAATACCAGTCTAAAGTCCTCAATTTTGCGCCGAACGCCTGTTTCTGGAAATTAGTAGGCCACTCTATTCCTCGCCTAGGAGGGAAACTGTCTAATTCGTAAATTTCGCTGTCTGATTTTAAGGATTCAGGAAACACATAGTAAGGATTTTACTTTCTGACATAAGGAGCCTACACCTCTGATTTACATCTGAAAGTAAAGTGAACTAATGAAAGAGACAAACTAGAAAAAACAGGGTTGTAGCTAGGCCAAGCTACATGTAAATGTTTGTCTATTAATTGTTCAAATATTGACTACGCTGTTGTTATCTCTTGAAAACCACCCAAATAATCAGTGAGACTCACATTCACTGTACAATAATTAATGGAACCATGTGAAACCATTTACTATACAAGTATGGCGTGCATCCTTGCTGAATCAATTATGCAAGTGCATGGCATTTGCAAACCTGGGGTTACCATGAAAACATGACACCATGCCCCCCCAGTGCCACGAAGCAAAGACCACCCAAACCACTAGTGACTCAATAACTGCAGTAGGCCATCCTAACCTGAGGGTGGCAGGAGTGAAGCAGCGGTTGAGGTCCTGATCGATGTATCTTCTGCACTGCTGCACAGCGCGGGGGTTGGATATGATTGTTGTGACGGCCATAGTCCCCGCCTCCTTCTCCTCCTCTTTTTTCTTCTGCCACTCACGTACCAGGTAAACACCGGACAGCTCGTTTCCATGGGTACCACCACACAAGGCGACACGAGGCACAGCTGGAAGACTGACTGGTTTCATCTAGAGATGGAAGGTGGTGCCATCACAGATTAGAGGGGAGTGGATGCTGACTGTTTATTTTCCAAAATATGACTTCTTTAAGGATTCCAAAATGGACATTATTTATTAGGTCAATTAGTCTTTCTTAACTCATGACAACTTACTTCCAATCTTGAAGCATGAGAAGGCACTTACGGAAGTAAAAACATTCAAATTTCAGCATAAATTTCACACTTGTCAACCCTCAGCAACCGGATGAAATATTTACCCCGAAATCCAACGCACAGCAGCAGTGGCAATAATAATAACCAGTGAGGTAATTTGCCATATGATCACTCACCTATATAAGATTTATAGCCCGGGGTGCCCAGTCTAATGAGACATGGGCTGGTGTGGATTAAGGTGTTTTGGCTCAATATCAGCTTTGCAGATTCAGCATAATGAATCCTAGTTTAAAGTTCAAATAGACACAGTCCCAACTTTTTAAAGATTATGCTTCCAGGTGAAAGCATTCACATGTCTGCCTGCCAAGTAAAATAAAACATTATTTTACTAGTGTTATTTTTAAATATTTTTTAAAAATACTGACAAACAGCCCGAATCCCCTGCATTTTGCTCCTTGTTAATTTCAAACTAATGATTGTCATGGTTTGTGTGTGTGCGCCTCTGGTGATTCTCGTCCCTGACAACATCGAATCCTTTCTCCATCGGATATTTCACCTAGCTGGCTGATTATATCAGGGCGGCGCTCCCTGGAGTCTATATAAGCCGGAAGTTTGCCACGCCCCCTTTGCAGGAGTGTCTGCTTTGTAGTTACTCGCTTTGGCTTAAGATATCTGTAGTCAGGGTTTGTTCAACTATTATCTTCTCTTTATTTCTGGGAAGCTCTGCTTCTTTAGGGATGTTCTCGCACTATTGTTTGGTCCTTTGTTTTTTTCTCGTTTGTTGCGATTTCTTTTTCTCTGTGTAGGCTTGCCTTGTTTCTGGCACATATATAGCTGCGTTCACGTGAATGGAGCTTGCTGTGGACAACTCAAACTCGGAGATGTCATTTGTCGTTCACATGAAGGCAGCGTGGACAACTCAGACTCATCGGGCACACAGATGACACATGAAGGCAGCAAAGGCAATTTGCATACAAGAATGGCTCGCAAAAGAGCGGCTCGCAACTGCGAATCGATTCTCATCGTTCGCTTAAAAGAGCCGTTCAAAAGACTCAACTCGTTCACGAACATCACATCTCTAATGTCCATACCAAATATGAAAGTAATCGGTCAAAAATTGCAACCTGTTCTGTGTCCACAATGAAATCTCTGTTTTGCCACTAATTTGGATATCATGCGGCCAATACTGTTGCCATGGCAACCGAAATTGATTGGTGCCATCAGTGAAGTGTAATAAACATCCTTACCAAATTTGAAAGTAATTGGTCAAAAATTGCAGCCTGTACTGCATCCACAAGGAAATCTGCATGTTTTGCTACTAATTTGCATATCATTCCACCAATACAGTCGTCATGACAACCAAAATCTATAGGTGACATAAGTGAAGTGTAACACATGTCCATACTGAATATGAAAGTAATCGGTCAAAAATTTCAGCCTGTACTGCGTCCACAAGGAAATCTCTGTTTTTGTCGTGGTTTAGTCCCGCCGGATGCAACATGCAATCCGGCAGGGACTGGGACCATGTTCCCAAAGACAGAAAAAGGGACCCACTCGCACAGGCTCGCACAGAACCTATTCTGCAGGTGCACTGAAAATTTACCGCAGTAGCTTGTCCCCTTTAAGGTAACTACTGTCAATCCAGGTCATCCAACCAATCAGGGGCTTGGCAAGAACTGAAAATTTGGTGGGGCACAGATCATCCCTTTAAAACAATTATAAGTCCTGATTTGTTCTCTATCATTTTCTTAATTGACAATGGATTCACTCCGAGAACACTCCACAGTATCAGGTGTTGCTAGTTCTCAGTGCTTAGGTAAGATGACAATCATTCATTTGGAGGCTTAATTAGGTGCATTTAAATCAGCATTAGCCAAAATTGCATTCCTGTCAGCTCTCACGCATATGGCGTGAGTCTCATGCTTTTTAGTAGCATATCACGTTCTCACACCGCAGTCAGCAATATTACACTTAAACAGAAAAGTGACAATTGAAAAATTTAATTCAGCAAACAGAATTATATCCATTTGCCGAGACCCACTTTTTGAATGAACCCAGGCTGTACTGAGAGTGAAAGGCGATATTTCATTAGAACGCGGATCAGTCATTGTTCAATTATGAGCATATCAAAGATTCTCAAGTGGAATTGTAATTCTTGTACATGGACATTTTTCAATTTCACGTGGGTCAAGGTAGAATTCACTACAAGTAACATGGAAACCAATTATGACACCGGATTTCTCAAGCTTTTCTTTTCTCAGGGGTTAGGTGCTATGAAATTGTATAAAGATGTTGCAACTGATCTTTATTTCATTTAAACAATTTAAATGATCATGAAGGACAAGTTTAATTGCCTGATTTGTAGAGAATGTAGTGCGGACGTTTCAGAACAGTTTGTCTATTGTAAAGCATAGGCTTATTTTTCAGTAAATCATTCCATAACTGTTCCACAGTTAGCCATTTATTTAGTCGCCGATAGATCGCATGGAGAGAGAAGCCGTGATTTTGATTGTCAGTGGATTATTATTATAATTGTCATACGTGTTAATTCAGGAAAATGACTGAGAACAAGCCAGGACTAATAATTGTTGTAAAGAAATGTTCTGGGCACTACCAATTTTCAGTTCTGGCTACGCCACTGAAAGCTTATGCACTCAAAATTAACCGAATGACTTTTCAGAAAGACGACTGGACAATTTATGTTAGGTTTTCATAATAGCTTTTTGTGAAATTCTCATGACAGACCACAGACTTGTGTTTACAAACTTGATTGTTATAAAAGCAGTAGCCTATAGGCTGCATTGCGTTCGAGAGAAATGTGAAAATAAAAAGCGAATACAGAGGATGGAATTCAGGCAAATTTAGATTTTTTTTTAATTAATATTGCTGACAATAACCATTGCTTTTTGTGTAAGTAAAATGTTACACAAGACCGAGAGCAAGAAGTTCTTCTCGGTCTGTTGTCATCTAGTCTCAGTTTGAAGTATGTGATGTCAGGCAGTGATAGTCTCCGAGTGGGTCCCGGGGAAAGGTTGAACTTTTGGAGTTGTGAAAAATATGCAAAACATGCCGAATTACTTCTTTACCAGAACATATTAGAGCAAAATTTCATGCTTAATATTCAGTTTGTACCACCTGCGCCAGAATTTCGTTGAGGTTAAACCTGTACATTTGACCTTTCAGTCAAGACTATGGTAATAAGGATAAAATATGATATTGCTGGACCTAAACCAAAACTGATTTGAAACTGTCAGACGTAGCCTAGTGTTTTCCATTTTGGGGTCTTGAATTATGAGGCAGAAATACTGATTTTGTGGGATTAAACTGAAAACCCCATTCCCATGGATAAAATTTGAGACTTGGAGTGAGGTAAAGACTCAAGCTAAATCATTTGTGATACACGAACAAGCCCTGCTCTTAGAGATTGTAGTTTTCAGGACCAGGTTTACAAATCCCTGATCATTTCAACCAATACCACCCTCCTAGAGCGAATGCCTTCTTGAGATTCTAATTGGCTCCCCGTATTTTATTGTGCCGAGCCTGAAACACCATCATATTACGGTAACTGTATCAATTTAATCAGAGTATTTCATGACTTGAAGGATAACAATACATTCCACCCCCAGTCTACAAAAAAACGCATTTCCATGGTCTGAACTAGAGATGCCTTAATGTGGCTGAGATGCTGTTAATGTTTGGGTCCTTTCTGAAGGACTGACCAATCATTGGTAGCTTCCTAAGCACAGACAATCTGCAAGCTCTCTCAAAATTTCTGCCAAAAAGTTTGAGAGTTTATTTTCCTAAATCCTGCATCTTTGAGGATTCCAAAATTGACCCGAATCTGTGAGGTAAATTATTCTCAACTTCCAACTATTCACTTCCTACCTTGTGCCAAGGGAGGACATTCACAGAAGTTACAACATTTATAATTCAGCTCTTGAAACCTGAGCGCTGTAGGTCAGAATAAATGTGGCTCCAAAACTTTGGCTGACACTGTGGATTCAGAGGCCACACTTTAAAGGAGTGATACAGTTTAAACAATTTACCGAGAATTACTGTAGCAGTAAAAGGGAAGTTAAAGAGCAGGTTAAGTGCATAAAGAATTAAAATGGATACAAGCATATTGCGGATGCCTTAAACGGTTACTTTGTTGAGAATTTTACCTCAGAGGGGGTCTTTATTTTGCCAGAGGGCATGTCAAATGCTCAAGATTATTTAGCAGAAATTGAGGTTCGGGATAACAAAGTATTAGACAAGTTGCATAAACTAAAAGCAGATAAGGCGGCGGGTCCTGATGGCTTATATCCTAGAGTGCTCAGGGAAGCTGGTGAGTTAATCTTTAAGCCGCTATCCGCCATCTTCAGACGGTCTTTAGAAACTGGAGAAATACCAAACAATTGGAAACAGAGCAATACAATACCAATATATGAGAAAGGGGACTGTACCGAGCCAGGAAACTACAGGCAAGCGAGCTTAACTTGCATTTCGTGCAAAATATTGGAATCTATCATAAAAGATGAGCTGGACTTATTTCTTGAACGTAACAGTATCTTGAGGGATAGCGAACATGGTTTTCGGAAGGGAAGGTCATGCTTAACAAACCTTCTGGAATTTTTTGAAGAGGCCACCAGGACTTACGACCAGAGCAGGGCTTATGACATCATATACTTGGATTTTCCGAAAGCATTCGATACAGTACCGCCTATGAGACTAATTTTTGTAAAATGAGCTCCATTGGAGTAAAAGGAGGCATTCTGAAGTGGATTCAAAACTGGTTACAGGACAGAACACAAAGAGTGGTGGTCAGTGATATCTCATCTGAGCCGGGTATGGTGGGGAGTGGCGTCCCCCAGGGATTGGTGTTGGGACCCCTGCTGTTCCTCATTTACATTAATGACCTTGATAGGAATATTGAGAGCAGATTGGTTAAATTTGCAGATGATACTAAATTGGGTGGTTTGGCAAATAGTCTAGGGTCCACTAAAGTGATTCAGGACGATTTGGATAGAATCCAGAATTGGGCAGAAATGTGGCAAATGAAATTTAATCTAGCAAAATGTAAAGTTGTACATATAGGTAATAAAAACATTAGACGGGATTACTTCATGGAAGGTTTAAAACTGGAATGTGCTGCACAAGAGAAAGATCTGGGAGTGATTGTTAACCAAACCCTCACAGGTTCCAGCCATTGTGCCGTAGCAGTTAAGAAAAGCTAATCGGATGCTAGGATACATTGCCAAAAGTATTGAGTACAAATCTAAGGAGGTGATGCTTCTTTTGTACAACACGTTCGTTAGACCACACCTGGAGTATTGTGTACAGTTCTGGGGACCATACTTTAAGAAAGATATAGAGGCCCTAGAGAAAGTTCAGAGAAGAGCCACCAAGCTTATTCCAGGTATAAAAGATGAAAGCTACGAGAAGAGGATGAAGATTTTTAATCTCTTTAGTCTAAGGGATTAACAAAGTGAATCATGTAGGATTCCGTCGACCAAGTGTTGTGAGTAGAACTCGGGGTCACAAATGGAAGTTGACCAAAGGTAAATTTAGCACTGATATTTGGAAATATTTCTTCGCCCTAAGAGTAATTTCAATGTGGAATAGCTTACCTGACCATATTGTTGAGGCAGAGACCTTGGGGGTTTTCAAGAGCAGGCTTGACCTAAAGCTAGATACCATTGAGTCATTTAGTATCTGAGGGGATATATTCACAATAGTATAAAGAAACTGGCGAGCTTAGTTGGGCTGAAAGGCCTGTTCTTGCCATTCATGTTATGTTATGTTATGTTAATTATGATTATCTAACTCTGGAGCATACATTTCAACACACAAATTTCTTCTGACTAACATCTAATATTAATAGTCAAGATCAATAATCAAGTTTATTAGAATAAATCCCTTAAGATTGTTGTATTAACTACATCTGTTTTTTCTCTCGAAGATGAACCATCTCGTTTCCAAGATAATGACAGTTATTTAAGTGCATGGGAAAAATCTTGAGTTGGCCGAGGTTCTTGCATAGTTCTATTCATGTGGTTGTTGTGGGTGTAATGTGAATGTAGGCCACTAGATGGCAGTATTTACCTTTTTTTTTGTTAAGCTCAGACTGGAGACATGTTTAGACATGTTTCCAGACATGTCTGGGGCAAGTCTCAGAAAGTTAAAAAAAAGAGGTCTAAATGTGGGTGGGGTCTGCAAAAGAGTATATAAAGAAAAGAATTGAGACAGTAAAGTAGTAGGAGAAATTGCAAGAAGAAGGATACGTGTGACCAGACCTGTCATTTCTGTTCAAGACCTGTGTAGTTTCTTTTGTGGATTTCTTTGCCTGTGTTTGAGCATTTTCTTCATCCAGGACATCACCAAGCCACCCCACCAAGAAGGGACTGTAATTATTTCTGTTTTTTTTCTTATTTATCAATCTTGGTCTTTAGTTGTAGGTTGTTATTAGTCTTTGTCTTTGTTAAAAATTAAATGTGTTTTAGTTTTAAAAACTGTGTGTCATCCCTTGCTGTTGCTGTTGTGTTATAAATGTAATAACAAATTGGGGCCATAACAAATTGGGGGCTCAAGGTCCGGGATAGACCATTGTGTGAGTAATTTATTGAAAATCTAACATTCCAAATTGTGAAATTGTTTTTGTGAATTTTCCTAGATATATATTGACAACAGCAATGGATGATTTCTTGGCATCACCAACCGTAGGGGTTTTGAAGTCTTTTAAAAAGACAGAACTGCTAGAAATTTGCAGACAGTTGGAGTTGACAGAGGTAAAACCAGCCATGCGAAAAGCAAGACTGGCTAGAGAGATAGTTGAATATTACATTGATGAAAATGTGTTTGCACCAGGAGATCTGGAACAGTTTCCAGTGGAAAATCCAAATATAGAAATGGAACTTAAATTAAAAATGCTAGAGATTGAAAGGGAGGAAAGAGAAAAAGAAAGGGAAGTTGAGAGGGAAGAAAAAGAAAAACAAAGGCAGTTTGAGTTAGAAAAATTAGCAAGAGAAGAAAAACAAAGAGAATTTGAGTTAGAAAAATTTGCAAGACAGAGAGATTTTGAATTAGAGAAATTCGATAGAGAAGAAAGACTCCAAATGGAGCAACTAAAAATAAAAATTCAAACTGAAAATAAATTTCGGGCTAGCCAGGAGGTAAAACTGGTGCCTCCATTTTCGGAAAAGGATGTTGACAACTATTTCCAGTGTTTTGAAAAGGTAGCAAAGAGTTGCCAGTGGCCTAAGGAACACTGGCCTCTGATGTTGCAAACTGTCCTCAAGGGTAAAGCTCAACAAGCCTATTCGGCTTTGTCTGCAGATGATTCCTCTGATTATGAGGTTGTCAAAAAGGTTATTATGAGAGCTTATGAGTTGGTTCCAGAGGCTTACCGACAGAAATTCAGAGGTCTGAAGAAATCTGAAAATCAGACTTATGTTGAATTTGCTAATGAAAAGCAGGTTTGCTTTGAGCGCTGGTGTACTTCTATGGAGGTCAAGGATGATTTCAACTCACTAAAAGAGATGGTGTTAGTTGAAGAATTCAAGAACTGTGTTAAGGATGATGTTAAGACCTACCTTAATGAGAAGCAAGCACTGAACTTGCAATCAGCTGCCAAATTTGCAGATGAATATGTTCTCACTCATAAGTCCAAATTTCAGTGTAGCAGTAACAATAAATGGTCCCAATTTCAGAAAAAGGGTTACGGTGATACCCAAGATTCCTCACCCAAAGACAAAGACAAATCTGGTGATGGTGCTCAGAAATCCAGTAACAGGTCTGATCAAAGTGTGAAAGCTGACAGTGACAGAAGTGGTCTAGTTTGCAGTTATTGCAAGAAATCTGGTCATGTTACAACTAACTGTTGGTTCCTTAAAGCTAAGAAAGAAAAAGAAAAGGATACCAAACCAAATGCCTTTGTGAAAACAAGGTTAGAAACCCCTGTAGTGGATAACCAATCTGCTAAATTGCCTGCTTCTTGTGGGGCTAAAAAGCCTAATACAGCTGACTTTGTGAGGGAGGAATTTCTTCCATTTGTGTCAGAGGGATTTGTGGCTCTGAATGAGCATACTACTCCTGTCCCCATATATATCCTAAGGGATACCGGAGCTTCTCAGTCACTTTTGTTGATGGACTCCTTGGAGTTACGTGATGAGACCGCTTCAGGGGATTTCATACTTGTACAAGGTATTGAAGGGAGGACTGTATCTGTACCCCTGCGCTCTATATTCTTGAAGTCAGATTTAGTTACAGGACAGGTAAAGGTGGGACTTATGTCAAGTCTACCTATAAAGGGTGTTTCTCTGTTGCTAGGCAATGACCTGGCTGGGGGCAAAGTAGTTCCCCCTGTACATCTTACTTCACAGCCGAGCACTGAAAATAGGGATGAGGACCCATCTCTGTATCCTTCTTGCGCAGTGACTCGTGCTATGGCCAAGAAGGCTAAAGAAGATGATGTTGTGGTGCCGTCCAGTACATTGAATAGTCAGGACTCAGGTGGTTCGCCTCATGACTCTGATTGGCCTACTATGGTTTCTCCGTTTGAGGACTTATCAGATACTTTTATCAGTTCTCTATTCAGCCAGCCGGATGGGTCTGGTGATTCTGATGTGTCTGGAGACTTGTCTCTGTCCAGAAAGCGGTTGATTGAGGAGCAAACTAATGATCCTGAAATTGGTGTACTAAAGAGGAGAGCCCTTCCTGAAAAAGAAATAGATGCAGTTCCAGTTGGGTATTATCTCAAGGATGGTGTGTTGATGCGGAAGTGGCGCCCTCCTGATATCCCTGCCAATGCAGATTGGGCAGTGGTCAGGCAAATTGTTGTTCCGAAGGTCTATAGGAATGAGATCTTAACAATGGCTCATAGTTTACCTTTAGGAGGTCATCTTGGTGTTAACAAGACTGTTGATAAGATCATGAAACACTTCTTTTGGCCTGGGCTTCGGAAAGACGTTTCCAACTTTTGCAAAACCTGTCACACTTGTCAGGTAGTTGGAAAACACCAGTTAGACCCACCTGTAGCTCCATTGCAGCCTATCCCAGCATTTGGGGAGCCATTCTCTAGGGTCATTGTTGATTGCGTTGGTCCATTACCCAAGACTAGATCTGGAAATCAGTACTTGTTGACAATCATGTGTGCATCTACCAGATTCCCCGAAGCCATACCTCTACGTAACATCAAGGCAACTGCAATCTCGAAGGCTTTGATAAAGTTCTTCACGTTGTTTGGCCTTCCCAGGGAAATTCAGTCTGACCAGGGTAGCAATTTCACTTCAGGATTGTTTCAGCAGGTTGTGTATGAACTAGGTGCAAAGCAGATTCTTTCTAGTGCCTATCATCCAGAAAGTCAGGGTGCCTTAGAGCGGTTTCATTCCACTCTCAAGACAATGATGAGGACTTATTGTTATGACCATGAGAAAGACTGGGATGAAGGGGTTCATTTGCTGTTGTTTGCAGCTAGAGAAGCAGTGCAGGAGTCTACTGGATTCAGTCCATTTGAGCTAGTGTTTGGTCATGAAGTGAGAGGACCTTTGCTATTATTGAGTGAACAATGGCAAGAGAAAGAGCCGCATATCAGTCTGTTAGACTATGTTGGCAAGTTCAAGGAAAGATTGCGTGCAGCTTGTGACCTTGCCAAAGAGAACTTGAAATCAAGTCAGGGAAAAATGAAAACTTGGTATGATCATAAGGCTAGAAGCCGTGAGTTTAAACCAGGAGAAAAGGTCCTTGTGTTGTTTCCCTTGCAGTCCAATCCATTGCAGGCTAGATTTCATGGTCCTTATGAAATTCTGACAAAACTCAATGATCTCAATTACATTGTGAAGACTCCAGATAGGAGAAAACCAAAACAATTGTGCCATATTAACATGCTAAAGCCTTATCATGACAGAAATGCTAGGGTTGCAGCTGTCACTTCAGATTCTCCAATGGTCGAAACGTGTGAAGATGAGGGGGAGTTTCAAGATGATGAACCAAGAATTAAAGCTGAAGTTCTTTCATGTAAATTGTCAAACACTGAAGTGTTGCAAAATCTTGATGTAAAACTCCAGCACTTAGAACCCTCACAGAGGGATCAGTTTGAAAGGTTGATCAAGAAATATGAGGATTTGTTTCCTGATGTTCCAAAGAGAGTTACTATAGCCTCTCATGATGTAGATGTTGGTGATGCCAAACCAATAAAACAGCATCCATACCGGATGAATCCTGAAAAGAGAAAGATTGCTGAGAAAGAGGTTGAGTACATGTTAAAACATGATATTATCAGACCCTCCAACTCCGATTGGAGTTCACCCTGTGTGCTAGTTCCAAAACCTGATGGAAGTACTAGATTCTGTACAGATTATCGCAAAGTCAATGCTGTAACTAGAACTGATGTGTTTCCAATACCTAGGATTGATGATTGTATTGATAGTGTAGGGCAAGCAAAGTTTCTGACCAAGATTGATTTATTGAAGGGTTATTGGTGTGTGCCTTTAACTGAGAGGGCCAAGAGCATCTCTGCTTTTGCCACACCATCTGGATTGTACCAGTATGAAGTCCTACCCTTTGGCATGAAAAATGCCCCAGCCACGTTCCAAAGGATGATACAGTCTACAATCGCCGGATTGCCACACACGGGTGCGTACATCGATGACCTGATCACATGGAGTGACTCCTGGGAAGAACATCTAAAAGATGTAGAGACGTTGTTCCAGCGCCTGACCCAGGCTAACCTGACTGTTAACCTGAGCAAGAGTGACTTTGGTTGTGCTACTGTCACCTATCTTGGCTACGTCATAGGCCAGGGTAAGGTGGCACCCATAAATGCTAAAGTCCAAGCCATCATGGACTTTCCAGTTCCTGACAACAAAAAAGCTTTGCGCCGCTTCCTTGGAATGATCGGGTACTACCGCAAGTTCTGCAAGAACTTTGCTGAGATTGCTCTCAGTCTAACTAACCAACTGAAGAAAGGCGTAAAGTTCACCTGGGATGATGCATGCCAGAGAGCTTTCGATCACCTGAAGTCTCTGCTGTGTCACTTCCCCGTGCTCAAATCTCCTGACTTCAACAAACCGTTCTCCATCGCGGTCGATGCTAGCGACCAAGCTTGTGGATCTGTGCTCCTACAGAGAAGTGACTCTGATGACATTGAGCATCCCGTGGCATACTTCTCCAGGAAGTTCAATTGCCACCAAAGGAACTATTCCACAATAGAGAAGGAACTGTTGGCTCTGGTCCTTTCTTTACAACACTTTGAGGTTTATGTTTGTACAGGACAAAAGCCAATGATTGTGTACACTGACCACAATCCGTTAATGTTTTTGAGTAAGATGAAAAACAAGAATCGGAGATTGTTGAATTGGAGTTTGATTTTACAGGAGTTTGACTTGGAAATTAAGCATGTGAAGGGTACAGACAATGTAATTGCTGATTGCTTATCCCGAGTTTGAATGTGTATATATATATCATGTGTTTGAATATTGTATGATATGTATATATAGACAAGTGTTCACTTTACCATTTTGTATTGAAAAGAAAAATTTTGCCTTTATGAGTCAAAATTTTTCCCTTTTGGAATGGAGGTGTAATGTGAATGTAGGCCACTAGATGGCAGTATTTACCTTTTTTTTTGTTAAGCTCAGACTGGAGACATGTTTAGACATGTTTCCAGACATGTCTGGGGCAAGTCTCAGAAAGTTAAAAAAAAGAGGTCTAAATGTGGGTGGGGTCTGCAAAAGAGTATATAAAGAAAAGAATTGAGACAGTAAAGTAGTAGGAGAAATTGCAAGAAGAAGGATACGTGTGACCAGACCTGTCATTTCTGTTCAAGACCTGTGTAGTTTCTTTTGTGGATTTCTTTGCCTGTGTTTGAGCATTTTCTTCATCCAGGACATCACCAAGCCACCCCACCAAGAAGGGACTGTAATTATTTCTGTTTTTTTTCTTATTTATCAATCTTGGTCTTTAGTTGTAGGTTGTTATTAGTCTTTGTCTTTGTTAAAAATTAAATGTGTTTTAGTTTTAAAAACTGTGTGTCATCCCTTGCTGTTGCTGTTGTTTTAAATGTGATAACAAATTGGGGCCATAACATGGGTCAGAGGCTACAGTTTGGAATGTCCCCCGGGAGGCAACATTTTAACTTTCATTGCTTTTACCCAGTTGAATACTGGCACTGCTTACCCATAGCTGTGTCCCCTCCAGGCATTCTCATACATATATGACACAAATATAGAGCAGTAATAAGTCTCCCAAGGCACGGGAGGTTGGCTTTGCAGTTTGCCAAATGAAGAAGAATGTAAACTCTCAAAACTGCAGTGTAAAGAAACAACACTTGCCTCTATGACTCGTTGCATTCCATTGCCAAAAAAAACCATTTACATTTACACAGCTGAAAGACAGGAGTCAAGCATCAGTTCCTTGTTAGACCCTTCCCCCAAAAGACATTTTATAAATATTTCGCAGAGCAACTAAAAGAAGGACCATAGTTCGACTTCTTTGATCGGTTCTTTTGTAAATTCTCTGAAGTTGTTTTGGTATATGGCCAAAGCGTGCAATGGCTACTAAAAACTGCAACCTTACAGCCGCAAAGCAATGAACTGGTGCAACCCTCATTGTCTTTTGAATATGTCGAAAACATGTACTGCTGGCCTTTCGCACATTCTGAACACATCGCTGGAAACCAAAAACAGGCTGGCTGATAAATCAGCCTAAGACACTGAGATGAAGTACAGTACTTGTCAAAAGTTAGGGGTACCCTTTACTTGTGTTGTAGGACTCTGATTTATGACCTGTGGCAAATAATCACCGGTTAAATGGAAATAATTTACTTTCTGCAGAATTGGGTCCAAAATTTTGGAATTCATACAGTCACAATTGACATGTAAACTGGCAATGAAGTTATTTTTCCATTTTAAAACAAGTGAATTTTAATCAGACTGGTATGGATTTATTGGACAAGAAAAGCCCAGGACAATCAAGCCACGAGTGAACAGCACATCTATGAGAACTTGTATGTATGTTTGAATCGTAGTTGCACCTACAAAAACAAGTTCAAAAGCGCTGCCTTTTCAAAACAGAAGAAGCATAATCTGCAACAAGACTACAAAACAGCAGGAAGCAGTCAAAATGACCGCACTGAGTTACCACAGATAAACTGCACTTGAGCTGCCATGAAATATGTAAGAAGTGACAAAGAAGTGAGTGCAATACAATGAAAGAAAATTTGAATTGCTGAAAAAAATGTGGTCTGCTCTTCCTTACCTCGCAGCTGAGTTGAATGCTGTCTCCCTCTTTCTCTCGCATACTTTCATACGGTTTCCTGTACACTTATGACCCTTGAACCTAAACTGCAGTGGAAGTGAAATATAATCATAGTGGAGGCGTGGTCTTTTACTTGGTGGTTTATTTATTTGTGCTTCGACGCAGCAAGAGGTAACAAGAAAAACAGGGAATTTCAGTCCATTTATCCTCCCTTTTGCTCTCACTCGCTCGCTCTCCCTCTCTCTCTGTCTCTCTCGCACACACACACACACACACACACACACACATATAAGTTACACACAAAGAAACACGCACATGCAAATGATAAATATCTCTGACCTACCCCACAGGTCAACGTGAGGCTTGCAAGAATTTGCTTGTAGGAAACTTTAGTTTGGTTTAAGAAGAGTTGCGACTGCGATATGCGTATCATCAGTTTATCTGCAACATATGTGCAAAGTTTCAGAGATGTCCTGTGAAAATTGTTGGAGGAGTTGATTTCACCAGCAAAGCACCTTCCTCTACGGACCGATGGACGGCGAGACAGACTGTTTCACAACATACTCGTCCAGCGGAGGATAAAAATGAGTAAATGATAAATCCAGTTCAGGGTGAGGAGTGCACAGACCTTAGGACTGTGTTGCAGGTACGCACAGGCAGTGGGTTCAGGATTTCCAAACATCTTGTAAATTATGGAAAAAACAACAAAGCTGATTTGCTGCAACAAACAGAACACTGACTCCAGGCTTTAATATATACGCTTCCTTGGACACAGATATTGTACTGGACTCTACTTTATTGAATAATTGGCAAATAGCCCATCTCTGGAGAGGAGGCAAAGGAATAGAATACTGAAGAAACCATATCATCTTACATTAAGATACAGTAAACATTGACATCATTATCAGCCCACGCAGATGGGTGCATGTAAGGTGGGCTACAGTGGCTTAAGTCCCAGACAACAGCAGCACAGGCACAAGGAGGCAGTCAATAACAACAGCGCGTTGGGGGACACTGGATAGCTGGAGCTGTGAAGTTGGGGAGAAAAGGAAAGGGAGAGAGAGAGAGAGAGAGAGAGAGAGAGAGTGATGTGTTAATCGACCATTCAAGTGTTCTGGAATGTGAGTCTGGTTAAAGTATTATTTATTGCATGCTTAGCAATTCAACTTCAATTATTCAGTAAACACAAATAAGGTAAAATTTGGACCAATGAACAGGATATAGTTTCGAAAACATTTTACTCAAAATACAAAAGCAAAATTGAAAATAAGGGGGTTAGCAACCGTAGTCGTGTTGGGCCCCAAGGTGTGCAGTTTTGGTGTTACACTGAACTTCACTGATCCATTAAAGTTACTCACTTGATTACACAGTTCATTCACCTCACTTGGCTTCTTTGGTCAGAAGTGGATTGCAACCATTGGAACAAACGTCAGCCAAGACCAGAGTTGGACACCCCTGATATCAATGTCCTCCATGCAGCACCCCATCACTCCCCCCACCCCTGAATTTCCTTTTTTCTCTCTCTCTCTTTTATTATTAACTTGGGGCAAAAAAGTTGTGGGCCTACCTGGGAAAGAGGAGACAATTGTGGTAGCTGTACAGCCTCGAGTGATGCAGCAAAATAAATCTGTGTTTCCCAATGTCTGTGATATTCATCACTCTGAACTCCTCAAAGGGCGGGATCAGCACGTCAGACTCATCAGGGTAGCAGGCAGGCTCGTTCACGTTGACCGCGGCACAGCTGGTGATGTTGAACACCGTCCCCTCATGAGTTGTCGGCAAATCGGCCTCCTCGGCTGATTCTTTGGAAAGGACGGAAGTAAACATGCCAAACCTCACTTTGTCCCCCACTCTTGTTTGGAAGACGAGCTTGGACTCGTGGTACACAATATCGCACGTCTTGGGTCTGAGGATCTGCAAGGCATCAACCAACAGGAAGTGGAGAGCCTTGAATGGGAAGCGCTGATAGGCTGTGACGTTCCGCCCCTGGGACCTCACGGCATCCTGAAAAGCCTGGTGGAACTCGTGGACCTCGTGAGTGTACAATGCCAGAGCCTGACTATGCTCTTTTTGACCATTCAGGATTGAGTTGGAGCACTTTGTACTGTCCCAAGCTTTAGAAAAGACTTTGTTGGCTGCCCGTTCCTCATCAAGAAGGCCCCCCTTGCTTAAAACTTTCTCCAGCATCTTTTCTCGGCACCCCAAGTACTGGTCATCCACTGCATTGGGAGCCATATTCAGCGACGTCCCCACTGAGACAACCTGCACGGGATGGATGCACAGAACTATTAAAAAAGACATGAAGTGCACAGAGCCTAGGTCAAAAAATAATCAATGAGGACACACTATTATGAAAAATTTGATCAAAGTTCACAAGAAGGAGGGGAATTAACCTCATAAAACCTGCAGACCCATGTATGGGTCAGTCGGATTCAACTGCTGTATTCAAACCAATCTTCAATGATAGTGGAGAGCCTAAGGATTCCACTGATCCCAATTATTAACCTGCCAAATTTCAAGGAAATTTGTATAATATGATGCTCAAGATCTAAATATTTTCCATTTGATGTAATGCTGCAGCCATAAAACATGGAATCTTGGGTTTGACTATTTCTCTAAATATTCTGCGAGTGTGATGTGGCTTTAATAAAGCACTGCAACCTGCAGATACAGAATATGTATGTGACATTGTCCAACAATATATTTTAAAAAATTATTTTCCTTACTTTGAGCCTACTTATGGGAAAACTTAAGCGAAACATTAGAGTTTATGGGGCACTGAGGAAGTCAAATTTAACAAAGATGGACAGTGGGGGTGAGTGGATAGAATTAAATCAACGCATCAGCTTACAGTGTCCATAATAGCAGCTATGATCAAGAGCGTGATTAATTTCTTTCTTTGAACCTTCATCGCTTCAACACACTCTCACTTTCCTGCAATGGAGACCACAGGACAGTGTGAAGAGAGACTGTCAAAAGAGAAGGCAAGTACGAATACATGGCATATGTTGTTAAAAATTAGCTACACTCGCACTTGGGAATTAATTGCAACAGTACTTCAAAAATGACGCATTTTTTACTCATGGAGCATGCATTGAATCTACCCATAGGCCTCTGTATACGATTATCTGGCTAGTACAGGCTATCAGTAAAATTCTAAGTCACATTCATGTCTTTTTCTGCAAACTAGAATTCTTTTTCTACCCTTCAAGCCTGTGTTATAAAGCATTGCATTTTTCAAAAACTGACATCACACCACTTTGTTTGCATTTAGCAGGTTTATCATTACAAAAACTGCATCTGCTTTTCAAAATCAACATGATGTACTAGTACTTTTTCCATTCTTAATCAACACGCACAGGAAGAATCGAAAGCTTGGACTTACTGCAGTGTCGTTTTAATTCAAGTCCAGTTTTTAACTACATCAGGTTCGGCATGGAATTTGGCTGCAAGAAACAGGACACAATTACCGGAAGATTGTCGTGTTGAACAATAGTTCGGAAACTTTTATGAATAGTCAGGCCCCTTATTTTCAGAAAGAAGTGAGCAAGAATTAAAACATTACACAAAAACCTCCTCAGTAATTGGCCAAATTATATCTCCAGTTACTATATGCTAGAATCTGAAAGTCAATAAGGACACAAATATAGGTTGAGAAATGTATTGAGATAAACCTACTGAATTAATTTCAGAAGTAGACTAGTTTTCTTAATTTTTTTACTAGAATATAGTGTGGCTGCAAAACATATTTCTCCGACATATGTAGCAAGGAGAAGATATGCACTGAGAATAGTGGAGACATAACAATTTGCCTTGGACATGCATATGTAAAATGCTGGAAAATAACAAGGAGATTTTGACTTACCTCTCTGTTCTATGCTGGCCCTCAAAAATGGGACAAATCTGCTTTATCTGTGGAATATAGGGCGTCTTCTCACTTAAAAAAATAAAAAAAAAACATTTCTTACCTCATCCCCAAGGACTGTCAGCTATGGGAAATCTAGCCCTTTATCTCTGTTCCCATATTTCCTCTCCAGCCCAAGGAGGAAGTGGGCAATGCACTGAGACAAGGGAAACCAAATCACAGGACCCACAAAAATGTCTTCACCAATGCAGTGCGGCAATACAAATTTACTCCAGCACAAAAATGCCACCATCCCAAAACACTGGGCACATACAACTCACCAATATATATTAAGAGACATAAAAACACAACAAGCAACAGTGTACAAACTTTTATACAAATAATTTAAAGAAGAAAAAAAAATGCAAGAAAATTTCAAGGTGACTATTAGCGCTTGAATCATGAATAACAAATTTCTAAGTGGGCAAGCCACGTGCGGACAATAACAATCTGATTCGTGAGGTTTTTCTCAAATGATCCACAGAAAGGAGAGTGCACAAAGAAATGTTGTGTGCATTAACTTTGGCTATAAAAACCTAGACTTAAAAACTTTATGTTTGTGAAAAGTCATGATGCCCGACTGACATATCAAAACAGGGTTCAGGCGATCGGAATGCTGATGGCCAGAATTAGTGCCACAAGAGTTGTGGCTCACTTTGATGTACTTTTTGGAACTGTGTCATGTCTGCAGATGTGATTTATGCAGACAGGAAGCACCCGAGATCGGTGCAAGGATGAACTGGCACTGCCTGGACACTAAGGATGTAAAGGGTGTTAGATTGGCCTCCTTACGCGCCAGACATGAAACCCATTGAACGTCTTTGGGACATTCTGGATTAGCGAGTTCGCCATCGAGATCACCCTCCTACTACCCACTGTGAACTTCCTGCTGCTCTGATGGCAGAGAGGTATCTGATCCCATAGACACAGATTGATAATTTGGTGACCTACATACCACACAGGAGTCAGGCACTGCTTGCAGGAAATGGTGGACATACAGCACATTACTGCCCTTTCTCATATGATCCGAAAGGATTTCTGATTTTACATTACAAATGTGTCTATAAAGCTGTTAAAATTTATTGCTCACACATTTCTTTTTCATTTTCACTATTTAAAAATCAAAAGTTTACATTGTTGCATTTTAATGCATCATAATACTTTGTATATAATGATCTCTCAATTCCCAGCAGTGTCGTCCTAATTATTATTTACTTGGTTTTACTTTTTTTATTGGCCCTGATCTGTTATGATCCACACCAGGGATCAAGTGTGGAGGCAGAGTACAAGTCAGAAGTTGGATTTATTAACATGCTATCAATGGGATGTAACCCAAGAGAGGATAGCACACTTCATTTCACATGTCACGGGTGAAATGAGGAGGCATTGTCAATCGCAGTCAGATGGCGCGAACAGTTCACCAGAGCCGAACTGTCCCACGGAAGGAAAGAATTGCTTAGGAAGAACGTGGTTCCAATTCTTGATGACCGTAGAAGTACTGGGAGCTTGTTCCTAATGAACTGGACAGAGGAACATACGAGGATACGGATTAACAAGAATGTGGTACCGAGCCCAGGACCCTTGAGAGAGGCTTAGGAGCTTGTTCTTATTAACTAAACAATGAAGGTAGCGTCTGCAAATTACTATCATTAAAAATTACAATTGAAATTCTAAAGACATGGAGTTTAACAAAAAAATACTGACTGTGATCAAGCACATTGCGAATTACAATTAAAAAAATTGCAACTCAAAGCAGGAGGCAAAAAAAGACATCACAGATGCAAGGGGTAAGAACTATGACAGGCAGCTCGCAAGATGCAAACCAATCAAAGGTGGTGAGCAGTAAAGAGCACCAGCTGAGTTTCTTTTTGCCTTTTCGAAACTTAATAGAAGACGTCAACGAAACTACGTCCATAGTTGTATACAGTCTATGGGTGGACCCCGGGCGGGAGAGCAGGAAATCACAAACCAGGGAGGAGTCTAAGATGTTCCACTCCAGGAGCCCATACCCCTCCCAGTCCACCTACTCTGGATGTCCAGGATCCGGCTCAAGGTGTAGACGGGGCTACCTCTGATGAGCCTGGGGGGAGGAGAGGAGCTGGAGGGACGACAATAGGGAGATAAAGACACAGGCTTGATTTTCAAGACATGAAACACAAGGCAAATGTTACAGAGAGTTGGGAAAGGAGGAGCCTGACAGCAGAAGGAAATATGATTCTTGAAATTATGAATGGGCCTATGAATCAGGAGGCAAGCTTCTGTAACATCTCCCGTTGAGGGAAATCCCTTGCAGCAAGCTGCACCTTCTGCCCCACTTGTTGGACAGGAGATGGCCTGCGATGACAGTTCCCCTGTTTCTGGAAGGGGGATATGTGCTAGGGTAGTAAAGTGCAGGCTCTTCTCCAACCCCGTCCAGCGCAAATTGCACCGGCTGCGATGAATGGCCTGGTATCCTGGCTGATGGCGAGCCACCAAAGTGCCGATGCATACGGGTGTGAGTGCGAGAAAGTCTGGGATCACAAGCTAGCTGAAAGACGTGGCCCCAAACCAAGATCTTGCCTCTCACTCTCCGGGAGATGAAGAGACAATTAGGTGGAGTGTCCGGTGGCGCTGGACAAGACTGAAAGGCCTCTTTGAACTCAACTTCCACTTGGAGCTTAGGACAGCCAGGAGACAGCTGCACAGGAGAGCGGAATCAGGTGGATCCTTGGGCACCAAAGGATCCAGACATAGCAGGGAGTCGAGCTTAGTATTATCACTACCAAGTCAGTACATTAAATGTACAGTATTTGATTCTTTGATGTGTTAAAAAGCATCCTGACATTAAAACTCTTCTAAAATTTAACTAAGCCCCTTTTTGCATTTAAATATACTGCTATTTTGACTTTAAATTTGTCACAAGGATGCACATCACATGATTTACTCTTATGAGGTCTCTTGATTTGACTCACGACAAAACATAGCAGAAAACAAGAGGACGGTAATGAGGAGAGGAGGCCGATATTGTGTGGCTGCCGCGCCAAAGAACCAGAGTTGTACGCACACATTTTACAAACTGGGCGCTGCAATGCAGTTGTTTCCCTCAGATCTCACTTTGAGGGCAAAATGGGTCAAATTCATGCAGGAGCACCGCATTGATTTTGGTGAGCAAATTTAAATGAAATGACTCAAAGCTGAACCGTGCTGAGACTGCAATCGTTTACACGGACGTCATGAATAGGCATTCTCTGACCCAGTCCCCGGGGCAATTTTTGAGGGAAAATCAGTTTATTTCGGGCGCCAGAAAGTAACAAAAAATATTTTTTGTTATTTAAATAAAAGGTTTTATTCATTACATTTTTCAAACAACCAAAATCAGGAAAGAGGCACTCCTCAAGTGCAAACCTCCGCCAAGGCAGCACAGTCCAAATCTTCATGAGTAGGAGCAAACTTCAGTTATCGCGTGTCATACGATTTTAAGATGGCTGCCATTGCTGCCATATTGTTTGACTGATCACGGTCAAAATCAGTAGGGTCCATCCCTGATGTAATAACGACCCACCCGCAAAATTTTGAAGATATCCATCTCTTTTTGAGTTATCTTGTTCACAAACTCGCAAACAAACAAACGGCACTGATCAAATAACCTCCTGCCAACTTCATTTGGTGGCGGTAAAAATTAAGTCATGTATACAGTACTTATTTTACTTAGTAAGGCAAAGTTAAATCGAGAAAAAAGGGCACCAGAGAGCTCACTGGGTATTCATCCTCCCGAGGAGAGGTACTCAGGTTGCAATGGTCTGTCCAGACAAGGGGGATCCTGGACGCCTCCAACCAGTACTTTCACTCCTCAAAGGCCAGTTTCACTGCCAACAGCTCGAGGTCACTGATGGAATGGTTCTTTTCAGCAGCAGAAAACGGATGAGAAAAGTATGCACCGGGATGTAATTTGCCATTGTCAGCTTGCTGCGAGTAGACCAGCCTAGCACCCATGTCAGAGGTGTCAACTTCCACGATGAGACTGACCATCGGGGTCTGGGGCTCGAGGATGAGAGCGGTGGTGCACAGTCTCTTGAGATGGTTGAAGGCAGAGGCCGCCTGTGGGGGTCCAGGCAAAGGGAACCTTAGTGATGGTTGAGTACCTTTGAATGACTCACAAGAAGAAGCTGGCAAACCCAAGGAACCTCTGTGGCTCCTTCAATCCAGCTAATTCAGCACTTACTTGTGATCCATCTCCAAAGCACCAGCACCACCACAGAGCCAGGGAAAGAGACAGTGGTGTGATGAAATTCACACATTTCTGATTACACATTGAGCTGATTCTCCAGGAGACTTTGGAAGGCCAAGCAGACATGGCATTTGAGGAAAGACCAGTAATAACAAATTTGGAGATCATGTCTTGGAGCTCTTCACATAACCCTTCTTCTCTGTCTTACATGGTCCTATTTTATTTTGTAATCCATGTTGTCTATACACTTTGTAATTTATGTAAAGAGGTGTGTTGTCTTGGCCAGGTCTCCCTTAAAAAGAGATTTTGAATCTCAAGGGATTTTGTTGGTTAAATAAAGGTCAAATTAGACAGCTCAGTCGCCACAGGGGCCGAATCCTGTATCTCCACGATCCCCAAATTTCTGACAAAATGGCCGCCGGCAGCCATATTGGCCATCTAAAATTGCTGAAAATAGGTCTTGAGCTTTGTCAAATAAATATCTCCGCCTGTGCAAAATTTTTAAAAATTCCCTTAATAATTGTTGCTTCCAGAGCCTGGAACAGAAAATCTCGGCAGGCTCGGCGGTGGCGGCAGCCCTGGAACTAATCCATAGTATCTCCCGACTATCGTCATTGGGGAGATGCAATACATAAGTAAATACAAATAAACCACTAAAAAGTCTTTGGTACACAGTGGAGAAACCAGCAATCCCGGACAGCTCCCGGACAGCTAAGTCAGGGCTAGGCAGTGGAGCCCCCACAGGAGCCTTGCAGCGCAGCAAAATGGCTCCTGCCACAGGGCATGTCGGCCGGGTAGCTCTCAGGTCAGGGCCAGGCAGCATAGTCCCCTCAGGAGCCTGGCTGCACAGCAAAACAACCTCCAGCACAAGACAGGTCAGCTGAGTAGCCCCCAGATCAGGGCCAGGCAGCAGAACTCCTTGTTAATATCGCCAGGAATTCTTAGTGGCTCAAGGGTGTGTCATACACTGTCTTCCACACATATCCCTCCCACATGTGCACCAGATGGTAAGCGTTGCACAAAACCAGCTTGGTAGAGAATTTGCTGCCCTGGAGATTGGAGAATGCCAAGTTCATCAAGGGTAAAGGGCAGGCGCGTTGTTTGACCTGAAAATTCCGGGGCTAATATCCCTCCCTTTATTGAAAATAATAAGACCTGGCTAATTATTGATGGGTTTCCTTCATTAACACGTTTTCCACTTCAAGAATAATCAAGTCGCAATTGAAGACATGGCTTCTCTCCCCCATGTGATCTAAAAGCGACAAAATAATGGACTACATTCAGCACAGAAAAATAATTTGATTATTATGTATATGCACCATCACTCAGCGACGGCATTTCAGAACTCTTCAGCAAATGAAGGTAATTTTGGTGACTATAGTACGTGGTTTCGTCCATTTACATTTTCCAGTCGGACAGCTGTCTAATTTTTTACAGCTAGCTGAGTGACCGTGCTGCAAAAACAGGTGTACGTACTTGCCGCCGAAATAACCTTCATTCAATGAAGAGTTATGAAAGGCCGTGCATGGTGATGGTGCATAAACCTAATTATAATCGAATTTTTTTTTTCGGTACTGAATGTAGCCCATTATTTTGCCGCTTTTAGATCGCGTGGGGGAGAGAAGCCGTGTCCTCAATTGCCACTTGATTACTCTTGAATTGGAAAACGTGTTAATAAAGGACAACCGTCTAGAATTAGCCAACACTAATTAATTTCAATAAAGGGAGAGATATTAGCCCCGGAATTTTCAGGTCAAACAACACGTCTGGTAAAGGGTAACAATTCTTAATGATAATTGCATGTAGTCCCCGATAGTTGAATCAGTGACATAAAGACCCATCATTCTTGGCCACGAAGAAGAGATCAGCTCTGGCTGGCATTGAAGAAGCCCTAATTATTCTGGGAACTGGAGACTGATTAATGTACTCCGCTATTTCTTGGGACCTTTGGTTGGTTAGGGAGTACAGCCGACCTTTGGAGTCAATGTTCTGAGCAGTAAATCCATGGTACAACCATAGGGTCTATGTCACATAAGTGAGGTCACTCAGGCTTTGCTGATTGCTGTGTGGATCTGTCATGATAGATGGGGGGGTACCTTTCAGGTCCAGCGGCTCCTTCTGGTGGTCGGAAGATGGAGGTGCAATGTGGCTAGAAGGGGCACAAAGGCAGAGAACATGATGTACTCCGCTCCAGTATTGATCCCGCGGGCCAGTCCACATGAGGGTTATGATGTTCATCCCAGGGCCTCCCTAACACCACCGGGTCATGGAGTGAATCCATGATGAAAAATGGCAACTCTTCAGTGTGATTGCTGGTGGCCAGCATGGGCATCGGCTGAATTACCTCTGAGACGTCAGGTAGGACAATCCCTGAGAGACCCCGGGACCAGAGAGGTGCTAGTGTTGGGACCCTACAGTTGGGGCAGTGATCGCAACCAGGACGGAAAAAATTTGCATCAGTGCCAAAGTCAACTAAGGCCTGGGTGGTAATAGGGTGACCCTGCCAGGTCAAGCAAACAGCAGGGAGGGGACGAGTGGATGAGACAGCAACGCCAGACAGCTCTTCTCCACCTGATGCCATTCGCATCCGCTGAACAGGGCATTCAGCAGTAACATGAGTATCACTCCCACAGTACAGGCATTACTTCAACCTTATCTGGTGCAGTCATTCTTCAGAGGGCAGTTTGTGAAGCTATGCAAAGTGGACAGCCCAGGGCCCCGGAGGATTCAGCTGGAGATCAGCTTCGGGTTGAGCATCACGTTATTGTGACGATGAAATTCTCTGCTTTGCTCTTTTATTTTCAAGACCTTGTATGCACTTCCTATAACAAATAAAAAAATCACATAGCATTCCCCATTGGCTATTTAATTTCCAAAAAGTGCCTGCAACAAAGGTGAACTGAAAAGTGAAGGGAGTATGCAAATCTAATAATGTAGATTCATTGTCAAAAATGCTTCATTTTAGAGGAGAACATTATCTGTCTCATAATGAAAATGACAATGCAGTCTCCCACATTTCTTTTCCATCTTCCTGTGAAAATGCCATGGATCTCTTTGCAATTTCAATTACATTGTACAACCTTTGGCAAAAATCATGGAATCAGCACCCTTTGAGGATGTTTATCCAGCTTGTATTACTTAATAGCCAATAAACAAATCACAGATATGACACATAATAATTTCAGTTTTTGAGCTTAAGATTCAGGCTTCATGAGACACCTCGCAAACAAATGAGATTAAACTATTTTGATTAATGGCACATTTATCATGATCAAATAGAGGAAAAAAATTGAGGAATCACTCAATGTTGAGTTAAAAATTATGGTATCAGTGACAAAAAAAAATCAGAATTTGTACTTTGATGCTCCTCCTTGGCTGTTTATGACAGCCTGGATTCCTTGAGGCATCGACTTCAGAAATGAGAAACAATATTCTTCATCAAGCTGGTTTCAACTTTCTCTATTGGTGGTTGACAGATCAGCTTTGCAGGATGAGGATTTGTCAGGGACCATTATTATTCATTTCCAACATCCATATTCAGTTGAATTGAGATATGGACTGTTTTCTGGCCATGTAATTCAGTTGATATGACTACCCTGAAGAAGAGCTTTTACACTCCCTGCTCCGTGGCAAGATGCATCCTGAATGACAAAATCAGAAAATGGTCCAAAAGTTCAATGTACACCTGCAATGTACAGCCGTTGACTGTTAATGATTGCCATCTATCCTGGTACTGTGCCTGATATGCAACCCCATATGTGACCCCGCCCATGAAAACCCGGCTAAAGTCGCCTGATCTAATTTTGAGATAAAGGCCGTAAAGTAGTCTCTATGATAAAAAAAGTCAAAAATATAAGATGAGACTGAAGCCTAACTGAGCTGAAATGATCTTGTTTTTATATAAAAATCTTTGAAGCCTGTAAATCCCCTTTCCAACTTATGCAGCAGTTTGCTGCAATTATTGAAATAACAGTCACGTGTTGCACAAACATTTGCCATTTTTTCCCCAAATTTTTTGTAAAAATATTTTTGTAATTTCTAGCAATCTTGCAAAAACAAATCTACATTATATACAGTATTTTATGATGGTACAATCACATGATGACACAAGTATGTTATTGTCTTGAAAAAAAAAACTCAAAAATTTCAATATGCACATAGAACCTTTATTGTTAAACGTACATAACAGTGCCTTTCATGACACCTTGTCCTTTATTGTTCCACGCAAATGCTATGTTGAAGATTGGCCAGCAGATGTCGCCATATTTAATTGTATCAAATGCTTCGCAACCCAGAACCATTCAACAAAATTGCTTCATAATTGATTCAGCAGTTCAGAAAGCTTCAGTTTCTCCATCAATACTGTTCACTCATGAACCAAGATAAAAACATCTTCTCATGATGAAAACAAATTTGCACAATTTCCTCAAGCATACAGTAGCTCACAAAAGTGAGTACACCCTTCACATTTCGACTATTAATTTAGTATATCTTTTTAAGGGACAACGTTACAGAAATGAAAACTGAGTATATTCTAGAGTACTCATTGCACAATAGGTGTAGCAGTGTAGTTTTACTGCTCTGTCCAAATAACTGAACAAACAGTCACTATTTCCAAAATGGGTGGCAACAAAAGTGAGTACACCTCATCGTCAACATGCCAAATTGTGTCCACAGTGTCAATATTTAGTGTGACCACCATTGTTGTCCAGCACTGCCTTGATTCTCCGAGGCATGGAATTCACCAGAGCTGCACAGGTTGTTGCGGGGATCCTCCACTCCTCTATGACAACATCACGGAGCTGGTGGATGTTGGACACCTGTAGCTCCTCCACCTTCCTCTTGAGGATGCCCCACTGGTGCTCAATGGGATTCAGGTCTGGAGACATACTTGGCCATACCATCACCTTCAGCTTCTTCAGGAAGGCATTGTCATCTTGGAGGTGTGTTTCGGGTCGTTATCATGTTGGAAAACAGCCGTGGGGCCCAGTTTCTGAAGGGAGGGCATCATGTTCTGCTTCAGAATCTCACAGTACATGTTGGATCCATTATTCCATTAATGAAGTGCAGCTCCCCAGGACCAGAAGCACTCATGCAGCCCCAGACCATGATGCTGTCAGCACCATGTTTGACTGTAAGCAGTACACACTTGTTTTGATACTCCTCACCAGGGCGCCGCCACACATGCAGGACACCATCTGA
The DNA here is from genome assembly GCA_029721435.1 of Gymnothorax reevesii. Classification (NCBI taxonomy): domain Eukaryota; kingdom Metazoa; phylum Chordata; class Actinopteri; order Anguilliformes; family Muraenidae; genus Gymnothorax; species Gymnothorax reevesii. The sequence goes on along the minus strand of CM056574.1, from coordinate 19,431,499 downwards.
GCCGAAGTTTATCTTGGTCTCGTCAGACCAAAGAACATGGTTCTAGTAGTTCATGTTTTTGGACTGGTTGTCTTCAACAAACTGTTTTCGGGCTTTCTTGTGGGCTAGCTTCAGAAGAGGCTTCCATCTTGGCTGACGGCCATGCAGACCAACTTTGCGCAGAGCATGGCGAATGGTCTGAGCACTGACAGGCTGTTATCCCACTGCTACAACCTTGTTAGCAATGCTGCCAGCACTCCTGCGTCTGTTTTCTGAAGCCAACTTGTGCACCTGGCACAGAGCACGAGGACTCAACCTCTTCGGTCGACCCTGACGAGACCTTTTCTGAGCAGAACTCGACTTGGAAAACCGCTGGATAACCTTGGCCACCGTGCTGTAGCTCAGTTACATGGTTTCACAGATCTTCTTGTAGCTTAGACCATCTTTGTGGAGAGCAACAATTCTCTTTTTCAGATCCTCAGAGAGATCTTTCCCATGAGGTGGCATGTTGACCCTACAGTGACCAGAATGAGAGCATTGCACCTAAAGCACTACAATTTAACCCTTCAACATGTTACACAACCTCATATGGCCCACTCGAACAGACAAAAAAGCTTGAACATGATGAACAATTCGCGTTTCATTGCTTGGTTGACCATTATCAATTGGGGTGTGTACTCACTTTTGTTGTCATCCATTTTGGAAATAGTGACTGTTTGTTCAGGTATTTGGACAGTGCAGTAAATCTACACTACTACACATATTGTACCATGAGTACTCTAGAATAAATAGAAGTTTCACTTCTGTAGCATTGTCCCTTGAAAAGATATAATAAATTAATTGTCAAAATGTGAGGGGTGTACTCACTTTTGTGAGATACTGTAACTCAAGATCTCCAGGCGAGCAATTCATGATCCTCATTGCTTAAGGTATCCACTCTGAAGAAGCCAGTTTTTCTTGCCATACGTGTATTGTGACATTCATCACCCACTTTGGTGCCTAAGTCACACAGTGGTAAATCCTTCTTACCCTCCATGGTTTGAGTGATTATGGTAATCTGATCACTGAAGCTCTTTTATACTGGTCATCATTACGCAATACCAAAACGAGTTCAGAGGAATTACGGATTAAGTCACACTTTACTTACCTCAGATTGCAGATTTAATGATGATGTAAGATGATACAAGTTAGTGTTTTTCTCAAGATTTCATTATTTGTTCAAGTTCAAATCTATAGCATTTTATGATGTACAATGGCGCATTTAAATGGCCAATATGGTGTATCTATTGAAAAATTCACATAAAATAAACTAGGCTGAACACCATCCCATATTTTTTGTCAGATGAAGTAGACAACATAGCAATCTATGGTAAAGATTTGAAGGATGTGGTCAATTGTGCACATGGTGAACCATGGACTTCAGAATTGCTATTTTTCCGTAAAATGAAAAATGAGCAAAATTGAAAAAAAAGAAATCCTCCTCATTCCTGCCAAGATACAAACAAGACTAAAGTGAATTATCCATGAGAGGTATCTGTAATGGTCACAAAAAAATTTTTCAAAGTTGAATTCCCCAAACTTTCTGATCTGTAGCATTTAAAAAGTACAGCGATTTTTGCGATTTTTGGTTTTTCGGCCAACTTTGGGAAACTATGGTATGTCACCTAGTCATAAACAATTTAAGCAACTTTAAGTATAGTAGCTTCAAATCTAATTTAATTGGCTCAAAATACAATTTACTTTGGTTTTAGTTTGATGCTACAATTAAACCTGTCAGGAACTAGTTGACTTCGTTTTTTTATTGCTGGGATTTTATGGTTGTATTAATTCAAACCTTTTTTTAGGTATGTAATATGGCAATAGTCAAAAGCTTGGATGCCCTAGTTTTCACGGTTATGAAGCCATGAAGTTTTTGCTCAGTCAGAGTCTTGGCTGTGTTTTCAATCAAAAGGTAAATGTTTTTTTTCTCTCTACAAGACGAAAACCAGCACCCTTCAAACCTGCGCCCCTCAACACGCTTGAACTGTGCCCCAAACCCAAATGACCACTGAAGTATGACATTTGTGAGTTATGGACAACATTTACATGTGCGCTAATTTTCTACCATAATTCTGAAAATGAATTTTTTAAAAAAATTTGGTACAGGTCATGTACACCATATTCCATAATTTGAATGTTTCAAATTAGGCCTCAATCTGAATGTAGCAGTTTCCGATTAATCCGAAAAGCAGCAGCTGTAGAGGAGCTCCATCTTGTGGAGGGACAATGACAGTTGCGGGAGATGAAGTCGCATCAACTGGAAGGTACGTTACTAGATAATATTTTAACTCATCTTGTGATTTATTTCAGTTGTGTGAGAATAAAATTGGATGATATTTCCTCAGAAAAAGTCCAAGCTCTGGAACAAGACAGGGTTGTGCTGAAGTAAAAAGAAAATTGCCAATTGAAGATCTGCCAGCAGAAAGACCAGGCTTTCCTGCAGTAAGTAACCAGCTGTAGACTGGACCAAGGGTGAGAATGGTTTATGCAGACATGGTGTTCCACGTGAGGACATGACTACAGGAGTCCTGGGTTGGGTCTTGATACTGCTTGTAACTGCATTTCCACTAACAACAGAAATAAAATAGTATCAACTATTTGCTTCAATAAGATGTGAGCTTCAGGGATAAATCTCAAAGTTGTATTCTTATAGCTTTGATCTCAGGATAAACCTTAGATTAGTCTAGGGCCCTGTTTCACGATTCAGGTAAACATGGCTGAAGATTCAAATATTGAAACCTGCATGCTACCAAGCCTGGAACATGCATTGAAAACGGAAGCTGTTGAAAACAGTGCATCTATCTGGCTAACTCCGTTATTCAGCATTGCATAATATCTCCCAGGAATAGGACAGGTTCGGTTTTCATGCGCTAGTAGCGGCTGCGCTCTCTGTGTTTAGGAGCAGTGAGCAGGAGAAGGAGACGCGGAGTGACTGGGACGCAGAGGTGCTGACTTTGAGCCTGAAGATTGGGGGAATGGAGGAGGACTTTGAGGAAAACCTGTGCTTCTGCTTGGCTCGGGTGAGGGCCCTGCAGCACCGCTGTGCACCCCCCTCACGAGGGGCAAGTTCTGCCAGTGCTGCTATAGGCACTTTTACGCAGCAAACACGGAATTTTCCGGGAATGTAACCGGAATGTTCAGTTTGATATGACATTGTAAGAGCGCTTTGTTTTTGCAGGCTTGCTGCCTCTTCTGGAAAGTGAGATTATCTTGTATGTTGGTGACTTCTGCTTTGTCCCCTGAATGTTTTCATTTGTTGCATTTTTTGATAATAGCTACCTCTGCCAGCAGGGTAGTGGAGGTTGTTTTGAATCAACTACCTGTCATCTAGATATGTCAAAAGGTTCAAAACTATTTAGTACATTAAACTTGGTAGATGGGTTGATCCTGAGCCAAGGAAGAATTGTTTGAGTTTTCATGCCAGTTGGCTGCATGGTACAACAGGAACAAACAGGAAAGCAAAAATGAACTGGTTAGAATTGCCTCATTCACCTTGGGGCCACGTTTGGCTCACTGATGTCACATGGGGGATTTGATGCGGAAGAGCTATGGACAAAAATGTTCAAACACTGCTGTAGCAACACTATTTCAATAGTAGTACCGGATGAAATAATGCGCATTTCGCAGTTTTATAATTTCAAAGCCCAAAACGACTGCAAATGTGATTAATCAAGTTGATTCATAGGATATACAATATACAATCTATGAAGGCAAATGGCTGCTCTACTGGTCCATTTTAATTCATTCAAAAGAGATAAAACAATGTCAAGAAAATAGAACTCTGCCATGGGAAATGTTTTATAGTAACTACCGGGATCATTACCTCCTCAAAGAAGACAGATGAATTGCCGTGTCTTTCTGAGAACAACAAATCTCAAAATGTTCAGAACGGATGTACGCGAAACTTGGTGGAAACCTTGATCAACTTGATGAATATTTCAACCAATGCATATATATATAAAATATATAAGGAAAACATTTAGAAATGTGATTGCGAAAGTGAGACAAGGATTGAATGAAATAAAATTTACACATCAGTTACATTCAGACTTTAAATAAGGGTAATACCGAGTCTGTTAAACACTCTGACAACAATAAGAAATAAGAAAGCTCGGCCATGCTAAATGTTTTATATTAGCTTCTGCGATCATTTCCACCGGCCACTGATATATTCTCTTGAAGTAGTGTTTCTACAGCAGTTGCGTTCACATTACTTCCGCATCTGGTCCTACTCCTGTTGTCAGTTACTTAGCCCAACATTTGATGAAGGAGATTACGTGGAGTCCCGCAAAGTCTGGTTTCTTGGCAGAGGTCTGTTCTCCGAGAGCATTTCCTTGTTTCAGATTTTAGTTATAGATTGTTCTAAATAGAGTGTGCTGTATGTTTATGCCTCAGGAAATATTTATTTGAAAAGCTGCAGTAAGCATTAAGAGTAGATCAGATCTGGTGCATATGCAGTTATTTACCTGTCTGGATTGTGTTTCTTGAGCATCAGAGTCTGTTGAATATAGTGAAATGTTTTTTTGTCAATGTTTATTTTGGTTCTGTCTCCTCAGGTTAAAGTCTCAAATAAAACTGAGAATCCCAAAGGAAGAGAAATGCAGCAGTAAGCAGCGTAAAACCTCAAAAGACACCTATCGGGTAGCCTCAGGCTGTCTGTCTAATGGCAACGCCTTTCATTCAAAGCGTTTCTACTGTATGGAGAGATGGGGGCTGTGTTTTCTTAGGCCTTTGACTGTGAATTGGCTTGTAGTGGTAGCTGTATGAAATGGCTGATTGTTTTTAATTGGAAAATGTGTTATTTTTCACCTGTCTACCAGCTGACTGAGATTGCCTGTGATTTAGCGAAGTTACGGCAAACGACATTCAGCGTCAGGTCTGGCTGCTCAAATGAATGACTGCCCTGTCTGTCAGGTAAGCCTTCTGCCTTGACCAGGCCAACCAAAATGTACATTAACCTCCTGGACTGCGGTTTTTGCAAACCTGGTTGGATTATTGGTGTTTTATTTTGTACCGCATGCACAGCCAAGTAACTGTTACCTGACATTTAAAAATCTGTCCTTTGTGGCATCTAAAGTAGGAGGGATCACCCTGAATAATGTAGCAAGGGATGAAGGTTGGCTGAAGTCGATTGGTTCTTCTTGCCTCTGGATGGTCTCTACACCATTTGATGTCCCTAAGAAACAGATTTTAAAATGGGATGTAATGACTAATAGGCTGTGTAACAGGTGACATGATAGGGGAGCTTTAAGATTTGAACTAGAGGTTTGCATGCCCCTGTATAAAAATGATTGTCAATCACCACTGTCTTCATTATTCCCAGGTGTTCTTTGTCCAGTTTGCTGGCATATGTGGGCAATACAGGTTAAGTGGAGGCATCTGTGGGCTCGGATGTTGCTGCACATACATACTCAGCTCATTTCCTGTAATCTTGAAGCCCTGTGTCTTTACTTACTGCAGACTCTGAGGACGTCTCTCTCCTCAGCCAAATACAAGTTCTTTCTCCAGAAATCTTCACATCCTCTTCCAGCAGCACGTCCAATGATTCCAAAGCTTTCCACACTTGTCTGAAGACCCTTGCAGATTCCTGGAAACAATTTGGATCTCTTGATGTGCAAAAAAAAAGGCAGCATCGCCCCTGAACTTTCCACATATTCGTAGGGTGTGATATGCGCGTTTAACGTTGGCTGTGGGAGGCAATTGCAGCTGACTCCACAATGAAGAGAAATAAGCTTCGAGAGGAGTATTAAAACTACAGATCCTCAATAACACCCTGATAATTTGAATAACGTCTGCTTTGGTTTTCCTCTGAAGAGAAACTGGATGGGTGCTGTCCTATCAAACCCTTCCATGGTGTTCTTGAGGTTTTTTTTTCGTTCTTTCAATTGCTTTAAAGTATAGACAAAAAATGGGTGAAATGAAAGTAATCCTGGAAGAAATGCCTTTTATTTTTTGCCGAAGTATTTCAGTTTACTTTCCCTTTAATTACATGAGATGGATAATATGATTAATTTTTCCTGGAATATTTTAGAATTATTTTGCTTCTTTTACTTCCTGTGAAGCACAGACTAAAAGAAACAAGGAATACTGAATCAATTAAGGAATTTTGATTGTTACATAGTTCAATTAATTTATTTCCTTTTTCTTTTGCTGGCTGTGAAAATGTACACAAAAGAATGATGCCCATCTGCATGTGTATGTGAAATTCCCCCGTTTATTTCAATACATACATTTCATTTGTTATTCCCTTACGACGCTTGAAAGTATTGATTTCTATTGACTGCAATGTGTGTGAAGTCTTAATGAATCAGTCAAGTCTTTTTGAGGCTGTATTAAAATGATATTTGCAACTGGTCAAAGGCAATTGACTAAATACAATATGTTCAGAGAATGTAGGTTTTACATTCACTTCAAATTAAATCAGAATATTGCTTCTCACAATTTAATTCATGTATTACATTTCATACTTTTGCTGTTCTTCTGAATCACGCGGTAATACCATGTAAAAAATAGTCTAAAGTAAATATTTGAAAACTGAAGGAAAAAAACTTCCTAGTTATGTGTATTATCACTGTGTTAAAACAATTGGAAAATAATCAGAATATATTAGTTAAATTGCTGGTATCCACCCAGCAGAATTAATTTTCCATTTAGAATGAAATAATGCCGTCATACAGTATTTCATACTGAGCTGCTCTTCTCAAATGTCTACAGTATTATACAGCAGTTGCAGCATATGCTGTCATCACCATGATCATTCAGGGCATGCCTCTGGCTGTTACCCTGCTCTAGAAGGAACGGTCTATCTTCCTCTTCATCCTCTGTAGATTCACCATTTGATTCCTCTGGGATGTTGATGGCAATGCTCTCATTCGGTACATACCCAGCCGATCTTAGGAAAGAATCCCGAGACAGTCTCTTTATGGACCGGATGAGGTTACTGCTGAGGAGATAAGTATCTTTCGCACTGAATTTTAGGCTGTAAGGTGCATGTTCGGTGATGTAGACCGCACCGATTATCATCATGGGGTCCAGCCTCAGAATGATGCGGTCTTTGTTACTTTCACCATTACTTGCCTCATCTTCCTCAAACGGCAGATTATGGGCACCTGAAGAATGCAGGTTCCCCACCTCAAAGTACCCACTCTGGGGGGTGAGAGGGGGTAGGATCCCCTCTGAATTGCGAAAGGGGTGAAATCCAAAATCCCTGCGGTTGGGGTCGTGCTTCGCCTGCATCTTCCAGCTATTTTCAAACTCGATCACCTCATCTGCCAGCCAGTGAAGGAGCTTCAGTCCATGTCGAGGGAACCGATGACCAAACCGAACATTGTGTAAGTCCTGGATAGAACTAAGTTTTCTGATCCCTCTGGAGTGAAAACTGTAAGTCCCCATAGCAAACCTGCAAGAGGAACACAGAGGAAGACGGAGAGCCCATCAACATGCCACCGTTTTATAGTCATGTTTACCGGCTTAGTTCCTTAACCATTTTTGCAACCTTTGTGCTGTCAAGGTAGTCATCAGGCTCTGTACTGTCAACAAATGAAGTCATCGTGAACTACAGTGGGCCCTCATCAAACTCCTCTCCCGCCTTGCTCCTTTTCTCTGCCCTCTTCATAGCATCCAAACTACTCTTCATCTCTCACAGCAGCACATTTATTCAATCTCCCCATCACCTGTCTGTTTCCAGCAGTTTTTGAAATGCCTTTTCGCCTAAATATGCCTCAATACTTGGCTGTCTCCTTAAATTCACTGCTCATTGATTTCTTCATTCCTTCCCTTTCATATATCAAATCCAAGTCTCCATAGTGATAAATAGCATTGCATAATCTTCCTCTCTGTTGTCTTCATATAATTCCCCAAAAGTTACTCATAATTCCCTCAAAATTGTCTCCTCCCAACAATCCCCCCCAATTCCGCCAACCTGTAATTCACTGCTTGTTCCAGCCTCCTCTATGAGGAACACTGATATCCTGTGAACCGTTGGCATCCAACCTACCTCTTGAATGGAATATTCAACTCACTCGTGGTACTTCTCAACAATTTGTGATCACTGTGGGCCACTTGCACACCTTTGTCCAAGAAGCTATTCATTCCCTTCTAGACCCTGAGCCCACTAAAGAAATAAACTTTTCCCTCTCTGAAGTTCTAACCTGTGGCTTCTTTCCATCTCCAATCAAGCGAGCTCCCAGTCATGCTTTCCCCAGTGCTCATAGTTGAACCCAGCCCATGGTACTGTGGTATTAGCAACAGTGCTGGCTGCCACCCCCACTGTCCCTGAGGTTTGACCGCATGTAATTCAGTCTGTAGCCAAGGTGAATGCTTACTCTGGGGTGCAGTATTCCCAGATGCAGCCTCTATTCACCGCTTAGCTCTATTATGGCCTAATTCCTCTTCTTTACTGCCTTCCCTCTTCCTTAACTCAAAACATCAAAATTACTTGACTTTTCTTAATTTGGTCTATTGCCAAACCAGTCATTCCAGTCTCAAGGAGTCCTGATGCAGACGTAAGTAGTTTCATTCCACAAACATTCACACGGAGAATTTGTGTCTCATTTCTTCACCTTAAATGTTTCCTCTGGAGACAGAATTGCGATGACTGTATATTAATCCTCACTGTACTGATTATTATACACATAGCAATTAATTCTGAGATTACTTGTAACTTCGGTAGCTAGGTTGGCTTGAGATTTCACTGTTTTATGTATAGTCCTTTCCAAAAAAAAGCCATTCGCCTCTTTCAAACCACAAAAGTGGGTCAAGATAAGGGCACAATATTGCACACATTACTGTCGGCCTACCTGTTTTGTGAAGATTAGCAGGTAATGATCTGTCTCATGCGTTGTTGAACTCATCAGGTGAAGTCCTTCAGCAGCTTTTTGTTCCCCCTGTTAAGGTCTGCATTTCATTTCACCAGAGGGCAGGACTAACGCAGAAAACCTTTACATAGGAAATGGAAACTGAAAGCATTTGTCGACAATAGATCGTGTGCATGGTTGAGTGCGTGTGTGTGTGTGTGTGTAATGTTTTGCAGGATGTGCATATAGCCGGTATGTTCTCCCTTGTCCTTTGGCAGGTGGGATGAAAAAACAGGTTGTATGCTTACTGTTTTGTCTTTACTTAGGCCAAATCCACACTGATGAGTCTTCATTTTATAGAGGATCTATGGAGCCTAGTTTCACCCCGACTCCTCATACATGTCCCTACTTGACTAAGTAAAAGTAAAAGGAGGGTTTTGGCATCCGTATTTCATTCCAGTGTTAAAATGAACCCTACACCTTCACCCCTCACCCGATTTCTAACCCTAAATGTCAAATAAGAACACCCAATGCCTCTTTTTTTCATCGTATATCTACATATGATTGGGTAGAGTCAGAATCTGATGAGTCAGGATGAGACTGTGCTGATCTACGCAACATGAATGCAATCCCGGAGTTTTAGAACTACAACGGGGTCAGCAGAGTTTTAAAAGTCTCCATTTGGCTTCAAAAAGGCCAGAATAGAGTGGAAGCAAAGTGAAAACATAGCAAAAGCTACGGGTTTCAGAATTGATGCATTTCCGTGTGGATGTAGCCTCTGCCTAACTCTGAAAGTCTTCACAGTGGGAAATAGAAACTGATGAAGTTCAGGAGCGTGTAACTTTGCGTGCCTCATGCATGCCATTCGCCATCATTTGAAGGCACGCTGTGATTTAAATTCTGTAATCGATAATTGGGGTGGGGTCCATTAGATGTGGCTTGGGAAGCCTTTTTTTTTTTTTTTTACGGTCAATGTAGTTTCAGTGCTGAGCCAGGCGGACAGTGACATTAAAAAGGAAAGCATAGACTGAAGATTGTCATTTATTTTTAATTGTTGACCTTCTAAATTCTGTCAGTTTATTTCCCCCTCATAGCTCCCCTTTGCCCCCAAGTTGATCTCCTGTCCTGCCATTGGGTAAAGGGCAGAACGCTATTAAAAAATGCAATAAGCCCTGAGAGGAATTTTGTGTCGATGTAAAACACAAGTCAAAAATAATGGAGAAGTCTCTCTAAGGGAGGAGCGTAACACCTACGAGCCTGTCCTCGGTTCGGCGACAGACTTTTGGGCCAGAATCTAGGCCTGATAGGTTGCTGGTGTAATTTAAAGGCAAACCAAGAAATAGACAACTGGAGGCAGATGAGGTGAGGAGATTGAAATGTAATGGATTGACAAAATTAAAGTAAAAAAACAGAATTTTACATTTTAACAGCCGGCATATGTCTGTATACAACCCAATACTGCGCCAACACACAAGTGACCTGAGTAATACATCAAAATACCAAAAATAAAACAAAAAATTGTGTACAGGTTTCTTATTCAGTGTAGTTCAATATCATACTTAGTTTTTATTCAAAAGTAGTGTCATCTTAAATCAATCTTTAGTGTTTCTTCTCAGTGTCTCTTCTCAGTTTGTGTCTCTAATCAGGTGCACTCTTTACCAGTTTTCAATGGCGTATGGCGTTGTTAATCCTACCGCTCTGCGACAGTTCATCAGGGGCTATGATGAATTCCTCCTCAGAGCGCAACAGTTCAGGGTCATAGGTGACTCACCATCTCCTTGGTTAAGGAGAGAATCCAAAGATTCCAAGGGAAAATAAAAACCCAGCCTGCATAACAGTAATAGTTATTGTTTACAAGATCAGCATTTCAATCACGTGGTCATATCACAAAAAATACGGACCAAAAAAAGAAACGCAATTATGTAATCCGGTGCCAAAGTTCGACAAACCCATCGAGAAAGATGCTTTGCTCTGACATATTTTTAGAGGTGAGCACTTCTATCATACAAATTTTCACGGTCACAGTGCGTATTCTGGAGCCGTCATTCATCCAGAACCAAACATTTGGCAGTGCTTGGGTTCGATAACTACCATTGTCCTAACACTCCCATTATTGTTTTGAGTTCCTTGCGGACACCGGGGCCTATAAAAGTCCGACCAAAATTGAGAAAAAATCGGAGTTCAGCGAGAACGCGCGATTGGGATGCTACAGGCCAGAAGTCTGATAGATGGAGTTGTTTGTCAATTTGGCATGCATTCTGTGACAGTTAGTTGCCTCAGAACCAGGATTAATGCCACTGAACACACGGCCAATCGTCCCAGATTCGGTAGGCCACGTGTTACGACTCCAGCGTCTAACCGTTGTATCACTACCAACTGTCTGCTACACACTGAACCAACCTTAATTTTGTTGAAGGAAACCTCAACGCTGTCCGTTACTGCGATGAAATTCTCTGTCCAGGTGTCCTTCCGTTTGTTCGACGTCACCGACTGACTTTCCAACAGGACAACGTGCGTCCGCATGTGGCATGTATCTGTATGGAGTTCCAGTGGGCCAAAAACGTGCGAATCCTCCTCTGACCAGCGTTTTCTCCAGATCTTTCACCTATAGAACACTTGTGGGACATTCTGCATAGAGCGATCTGGAGACATCAACCACCGCCAGATGCAATATGTCAGCTCAGACAAGCACTGACTGAAGAGTGGAACAGCGTTCCACAAGCAACAATCAGATGTCTGGTGATGTCTATGAGAGGCAGTGGTACCGCCGTGTGCAACGCTAACGTGGGATATACGAGATACTGATAGTGTAATTTGTGTTTCGTAATGTCAAACTTCACCTTGTTAAATAAAAGCCAACATGGCGATATTTCAACCCGATTTTCTGCTATATCTATTGTCTGAGATTCCCTCTTTCATTTGATACCAATGAAGTGTTGATTAATAACAGTTACACTCAATAAAATCAAGAAATAGAAAATTGCGTTTCTTTTTTTGGTCAGTATATATTCAACTAAAACAGAACAATAGCACTTCCTGTACAACAAAGTATTAAACAAGACTAGGTGCACCTAGTATATGGCTAGGCTGCCTCTTCCCCACCGGCCGACCAATCGCTGAACTTCTTCCCCACCGGCCAGCCAATCTTTGAACTTGATCACTCAGTTTGTCAGTCAGTCACTCACGCAGTAACTCAGACAGCGACATTCGCATTTATAATGGCCTGGCCGCCGCTCGGCCCAGCCCAAAAAGACATTGGCGCTATTGATTGCTAACCAACTCATTCAGCACATGACTGTCTACTCTAGTCGCCAATGTTCGCTATGCTCAGTGGAGGTCAATATTCTCAGTTTATTCCTCTCGCATAAATCACCAAAATTGTCTCAAATGCAATTAAGATTTTCATTGTTCCTCAATAACCATGAACAAAATTTCTACCTCAGCAATACAATTGTATTGTTATGGAAGATTTGTTTGAGGTCAGTGATGCTTTTTTTCGCTCCATGTATAGAAACTGAATGTTTTTTTTTTTTATTTTTTTATTTCATTAATGAGGAAATAGGAATTGTGTCAAATGGGGTTAAAATGCGAGCATACGCGTGGAATTAGTGATTTTGTGAAATTTTCTCCTTGCTGTCAGAATTGATGATACAATCAAGTTTTTGAAACAGGAATGGTGTTTTATAGCCCGACTGAGAAATGGCAAATCTGAACTCTGAGTGTCTTAACAAACTACTAGCTCTATATCTAACAGTTTGTTATCTGACCGTTTGGGGTGGGTCCATTTGAAAATGTAGTGAAGCTGATTTTCAAGGGAATAATGGTAGAAATTGGGTGCATTGAGTTCTTCTTATGATTTGGGTTTCTGCAGTGTGGCCAATTTCATTCTTGGTGTTTTGCAAGAAGTACAGTCTTAGGTTTAAAGACTCATAACTAGCTGACTTTATGTTAAAAATAATAACTCTGTAGCTGGCAATATTTTCTTGCTGTAGCTCTAGTTAGCGAGCTTGCCTAAATTGTTTGCAAGTGTTGGTTGAACATCTGTGTTAATGTGATAAATTATAGACTGCGTACATGTTGGTGGTTGTGTGTGCGTGTGTGAGTGTGTGCATGTGTGAGTGGCTGCTTGTTTTATTGATTTGAAAATATTAAGAATAATCCTATCATTCACATAATTTGTGATGAACTGTTTACACTCTAATTTTTATTAAACAGTATTTTTATGTCAGTAGTTAAACGTCAATGTTGATGAATCGCCACTTGTAATTTGTCCAACTGAACCAAAATGAATTGCCAATAATTAAACCATCATGTATGATTAAACCAACCATGTACAACCCGAATTCCAATATATTGTGAAGAAAATCAAAATGCAATGACTTTCAGATCACAGATATGTCATTTACAATAGAACATAGATAACATTTCAAATGTTAGAACTGAGGCATTTTACATTTTTATCCACAAAATGAGCTTATGTCAAATTTTTTGGCTGCAAAAGGTCTCAAAAAAAAACTATTTGTATGAAAGAGAATCAGCTGAAAGAACATTTACAAAGTAATTAAGCTACCTGGCTTCAGGTGTGTAACATGATTGGCCATAAAAGGGATGTCTTAGAGAGGCTGAGTCTCTCAGAAGTAAAGAAGGCCAGAGGTTCTCCAACCTGTGAAGGCTTGCATAAAAAAAATTGTGGGATACTTTAAAAATAATGTTCCTCAATATCAAATTGCAAAGACCTTGAAGGTCTTATCACAGACGGACAGTGCATAACATCATGAAAAGATTCAGAGAACCTGGGCAAATCTCTGCGTAACGGACAAGGCAGAAGACCTTTACTGGATGCCTGTGATTTTTGGGCCCTCAGACACCACTGCATCACGCACCGACATGATTCTGTCATTAATATTACAAATGGGCCCAGGAATACTTCCAGAAACCACTGTCTGTAAATACAGTCCGCCATGCCATCCACAGATGCCACCTAAAACTCTATCATGCAATAAGGAAGCCAACGTTGACCATGATCCAGAAGCACCACCATATTCTGTGGGCCTAGTCTCATTTAAAATGGACTGTGGCAAAGTGGCAAAGTGTCCCGTGGTCAGATGAGTTCAAATTTGACATTCTGGTTGGAAATCATGGGCTTTGTGTCCTCCGGGCTAAAGAGGAGAAAGACCACTCCTCCTGTTATCAGCATTCAGTTCAAAAGCCAGCATCTCTGATGGTATGGGGATGCATTAGTGCATATGGTGTGGGACACTTGCATGTTTTAAAAAGCACCATCAATGCTGAAAATGTATAAAAGTTTTATACAGTGCTCACCTTTACCCATAGAAACCTACTGAATGGAGCTTTTATCGATACTTTAATGTTAAAGGCTGTATCAGTGATATGATGTCACTATTGTTGACAGTTGAAATGTTCTCAAAACACAACAGAGCCGCTTGGCCCTGCCCTTCGGAAGCGTGGAACGTGAACGCGTTTTTCTTGAAGTGAAACTTATAAGTATTTGCGTGTTTGCATTGACCTGCCGCGTGAAAAACTCGTTTCGCGTCCGGTGTGAAAGCAGCTTTAGGATGGCTCACTCAGCTGGGTAAATGGCTGTGTACAGCTCGTTGTGATAAACACCCGGTAGCAACAATGACGACCATTGCCAGACGATAAATTTACACCATTAGTGCTAGCTACAACAAGGTATCTGACAAGTATTTTAGGTTGGCATTACAAAATTAGCTAAACTTATCACGTGGCTATACATTCATCGACAAATTTCAACTCTTGAGTACTAACCAGAGAAAAAATGTTATTACCCAAACACAAACTCTGGTTTGATCAGACAGAATTAGCAAACTCACTAGCTTGCCAACCGAGAGTTAGCAAAGGTTGCTAACTCCAAAGAGGAAATATAGATCTCTCTACTGTTTGATTCATTCCGAACAGCATGGTCTATGCAAGATAGCCTTACAAAAACAATACACGAGCTTTGCTCAGTTTTGCTTGGGATGACAATTTACAATTCACATCCAATCGAGTTCAAATGTACTCAAGTAAATGCCATAAGTTGTCCCCCAACATGATACTCAAGTAAAGTACAGATCCCCAAAAAGTGTCAGTGATCAGATTAGGCGGATTCGCATTGCAATCGCATGCAGTGGCCAGGCCCCTCACTGTTGGGGTGGGTATAGGCAAGCGGGTGCGAGTGGCTGGGTGTTTGGGGTTTGTGTTGTCATGTGATGTGCTGTTTTGTGATGTTTTTATGTAAAAAAAAAAAAACAAAAGTATGCTGCTCATGTAACGTCATGAACCTGTTTAATGTTGATGTAATGTATTAATATACAGTGTATCTGCTGCATGACTATGGACTGCACGATTTAGTTTTTTTTTAAACATTATATTTGGATTATTATATTAATATTTTTTCGAAAGGTCTGACCAGGGACTGGGGTTGCAAATTAGCCAATTGGCTAGAAACCTCCCATGCAACACATCTACACATATTGTTATGGCTTTGACTGTAATAACTATGTACATAATAATGTGCGCTGCATTGTCCCTGACAAATAAACGTATAAATAAATAAAAATAAAATGCGAATCAAATTTCAGCAGTTTTGACAAAATGCTCATCATAACAATCCCTTCGGAAAAAAAAAAATGCGATTCAAAAATTCTGAATGATATTTCATGAATCCCGACTCGCTGGCCTGCAAACTTCCGACATGGCAATAGGAGAAGTTTTAATGACTTTGATTGGCTGGAAAATGATGTTCCTCATTTGCATACCAACCAATTAGCTTCTGGGGAGCGCATGCATGCACTTGAGACATGGAAGGCTTTCGCTCATACACTCTATCACCTTTGATCATAACGGCTATGTGAGCCATCACGTATTACAAACCCAAAACCAGTGAAGTTGGCACGTTATGTAAATCGAAGATAAAAACAGAATACAATGATTTGCGAATCCTTTTCAACTTATATTCAATTGAATACACTGCAAAGACAAAATGTTTAATGTTCAAACTGAGAAACTTTTTTTTTTTTTGCAAATAATCATTAACTTAGAATTTAAAGGCAGCAACACATTGCAAAAAAGTTGGCACAGGGGCCTTTTTACCACTGTGTTACATCGCCTTTCCTTTTAACGACACTCAGTAAACGTTTGGGAACTGAGGAGACCAATTTTTGAAGCTTTTCAGGTGGAACTCTTTCCCATTCTTGCTTGATGTACAGCCCAAGTTGTTCAACAGTGCGGGGTCTCCCTTGTCGTATTTTACGCTTCATAATGCGCCACACATTTTCAATGGGAGACAGGTCTGGACTACAGGCAGGCCAGTCTAGTGCCCGCACTCTTTTACTACAGAGCCATGCTGTTGTAACACGTGTAGAATTTGGCTTGGCATTGTCTTGCTGAAATAAGCAGGGGCGCCATGAAAAAGACGTTGCTTGGATGGCAACATATGTTGCTTCAAAACCTGTATGTACCTTTCAGCATTAATGGTGCCTTCACATATGTGTTAGCTGCCCATGCCTTGGGCACTAATACACCCCCATACCATCACAGATGCTGGCTTTTGAAGTTTGCGCCTATAACAGTCCGGATGGTTCTTTTCCTCTTTGGTCCGGAGGACACAACTTCCACAGTTTACAAAATCAATTTGAAATGTGGACTCCTCAGACCACAGAACACTTTTCCACTTTGCATCAGTCCATCTTAGATGAGCTTGGGCCCAGCGAAGCCGGCGGCATTTCTGGGTGTTGTTGATAAATGGCTTTCGCTTTACATTGTAGAGTTTTAACTTGCACTTGCAGATGTAGCGACGAACTGTAGCTACTGACAGTGGTTTTCTGAAGTGTTCCTGAGCCCATGTGGTGATGTCCTTTACACACTGATGTCGGTTTTTGATGCAGTACCGCCTGAGGGATTGAAGGTCACGGGCATTCAATGTTGGTTTTCGGCCTTTTCGCTTATCGCCCTCCTAGCTCTCTGTCCACCGCCCGCCACTGCACCTGAATGTTCCTCCAGCCACCCAAACATCACGGTAAGCCAATCAAAGTCATAAAAACTTGTCCCATTGCTTTGTGGTGTAGGGAATCGCAAGTTCATTGGCCTCTCCTGAAACATTCACAATGATCTCTGATCATTCAAATACATGATGTTGTGTTGTCTAAATGTGACTACCTTGGAGAGTGCCTTGCGTGACTGGATTTTAATGGGAATGGATCCTCTCACATCTCTGATCAGGTGTTAAACAACATTATGCTACAGTAAGGTATAGATAAGACAGCTGTACTGCAGGTCACAAGTAGTTTACAGAAATTTCATCGGGAAACGGAAGTGTGCTGTATTAAATTATGATTGGTCAAGGTAAAATTGTCGCCATTTGGAAATTATTTGTTTTACTTTCAGAGTGGAGTTGTATTTCTATTGTGATTGTAATTTGTCATAAGGAAAGAATAAAAAAGTCTTTTAAAATTTTGTCATTTAAAACCTGATATACTACTTTCTAATTTTTGCTAATCAACAATTGCTAACCAGTTGATATAATGATTCGCAAAAAAAGCTAATCAAGTTTTTTTTCCTTAATCTGATCACTGAGTGTACTTTAGTACAGTACTCAAGTAAATTTACTCCAGTACTGTCCACCTCTGGTTATTTGCTGTTAGCAGACAGACACACACACTATTTCGCCTAGTTTTGGGTGAAAGGTGCACACAGTCAGTGGTCTGTGTTGTCCTTTAATGGCAGGCGACTCATCTTATTTACTGGATGTGTGTTTTCTGTTCTCATCGTTGTCGTTATGATAGATGATGATTATCTAAGCTGCTGGACGTAGTAGACATTCCCAGCATTGTAGCATCAGTTAGCCTCTCAAAACTGGTATAATTTCAATGCATATTCCATTCAGCCTCCACTGCCAGAGATGTAAGCTGTTTCATGTTGGCTGGACATATTAATGGTGCTGTGGTAGAAGGAGGGACTCTTCTCCTCTCCCCTACCCATCATTCTCTCTGTACCTGGCTATTCAACTTATCCACTGCTATTGTTATCTTTTGAATGTCCTCCAGCCCCCCTCTGTTGATCATTCATTGGTTTTCTCTGCCATTTGTCCTTTTGTGTCCAATCACTTCAATTCTTACTGTAAAGAACAGCCCACTTTGTTTCAGCATAAATCTCCGGGCCGCCATCTCAGGGGCCTCTTGCTTCCTGGTACCAGAGAGAGCTGCAGATTTTAGCAGTTGGTTTCATTGGTATGATTCGCCATTTGTTCACAATTGTAACAGTACAATAAACTTATTAAAATACTATTTGTCGTAATCTCTCGGTTCTACAACAATGGGCTGTGGTAGAGGAGACTCTTCTGAAGTCTGGTCACTCTCAAGGTTTCTCTCCATCCCTAGTAGGCCTTGGTCAGTCCCCCTGCAGAGTGAAGCAGTCCGCTGTCCCCAGAAACGACTGCGTTACAGACTCCCTTAGAGTTCTTGTCCACCATAGCAAGTTCAACTCCAAGACCTCAGTTGAACATAGACTTGCTGAGTTATTATTGAGGGCTTTTTAGTGAATTATTGAATTAAGAGTCGCTGCAAATATTTACTGTTTGATGGACAAATATTTTACTCTCTGAATGTTTTGCTGGTCAAATGTTTTAACTGTGCCTTCGGGGATTTTAAACTGTAACGTTTAGTCTTCTACTGTTTTTCTTTTACTTCTATTGCATAGAATTGTATCTCTCCCACTGTGGTGGTTTTTAAATAAAAAAAATAATAGATTGGCTGAACTAACTCAGCAGTCTCAGCAGTAGGAAGTGGAAACTTGAGAGAATGGAAGCTGAAACTGTGTGTGCTTGCGAGCATGGGACTATAGACATGATCTATGAGTAAAGTGTATTTCCAGAGTGGTTGTGTTCATCAGTATTTATTTTTGTATTGGGTAGTTGAAAGCTGGCATCAAACAGTTCTCTTTTCACATTTCACTTATCCCAGTCTCTCAAAGAACCGCAAATGCAGCTCAATCATTCTACAGAATGGCTTGTTTTTACTCAATGCGATTCAGAATCAATGAGTGAAGTTCCATAAAATGAGAAACCTGTACAGGCGAACATGACAATAAATGAAAACAAATCACATTTTAAAAAAAAGATTTTATTGGATAGATAACATGCAAAGTTCCTTTAAAGCTGGAATTAAATGAAATACTGAAATAATGAAAGATTGGTTGTGCTAAAAAGACAAGTCTGCAGCATTTATCAAGAGCATAAATTGCATTACAACTAACAATATCAAGACCATATATCAATGTTTGAAAGATTTGTAAATTTTGTGTTTGGACATGATTAATAAGAAAGGATTTTAAAAATCATGTTTTCAGTGATAAAAGTCATTTTCATAAGTATATTACATGACAGCATTTAAAAAGAGCAACTACCACTCCTAAATCCATACAGAGAACAAAAGCATATGCCCCTGATGTAACGCATTGTTTTAGGTCCCTTCAACCCTTGAGCCCCAGTAACCGTTAGAGAAACATTGTTTTACATGCTTGATATTTCATACAAATTCCAAACAATGTAAATTACTTTGAAATGTGATTTATAACTTTTCATGGTTAAGAACTGTTGTCCCAAAAAGTTTATGAAACATTTTTGATCCCTGTAAAGCCTGAAATTATAGGCAGAAAATTCTATTTATTTATTCATTTATTTATTTATTTTGGAATTGAAGAATTTATTGGGCCTTAAAACAACATGTAAGAAAATTTTGAAAAACAATTTGCATGTACGAATTCAATTTGTACCATATCATACTGTCAGGTCAAGTTTCAAAATCTGGACGTCTCACTGAAGGTTTCACTGAAACGAAATGGTTACTTTGGGACTGTAGTAAGATTATCATACATATATAAAATTGGGCTCATTGAATTCACAAGTTTTCCAGTCTCAATTTCCAGGGATACCCAATTCACGAAATTTCAAGACTGTTTAGGCACCCCAGGATGCAGAATTTTTTTAAATACAAAAGGCAAAAATAACACATTGATACTGCATGTAAAAAACTGTAACATGTTTTGCTCAAAACTGCAGGCGATTAACATAAAAAGACTGTAAGTAGGAGATCCATAGGTATAGGTATCCCATTTTTATTAAGATGGTTTGAGATCAGAGGTCAAAGGATCCCAATGAAAATGGCAAATTAAAGTATTTTCCTTCATCAAAATTTAGCCTAAATTTGGTCCCCCTCCCTACATGCTAGCATTACATGGGTGGTACTAATGGATGCCCCAGGTCTTCTAGTCTCACAGGATACCACTACCTTTGCTAGCTTAAAAACTGAGCCTCATAAATATAGTAATGTCGGCAGAGATTGCCGGCCCGGCGCTCCTGCGGATTTCTTAGGATTAAATACCTGTACCATTGATATACACTGACATCTCATTTCAATCAGTAAATATTCATGGTGAGGTATTAGCAACAATATAGAAGTTATTCTTACTGTAACTTTATCAAAAGTGGCACAGATTTCACTGCAAAAAATAGCAAAGAAAAATCCGCAGGTCGGTGAGTGGGGGCGGCCATCTTTTGTATTCTACTGATCTCTACTGCCTGCAGTGCATGGATAGTCTACCAGGGAGCAGATGACATGTATCAGATTGCATACCACAGGTTTTTGAGGACACCACCGATCATGTGGAATACACAGAAGTCTCAGAAATGTGTGTATCAGGCATGATAGAAATGGTGTTACAGGGTTAATCATCCCATTAAAGCTGATTCCAAAAGAACAAGAAGGATACCAGCCCTGATAGATGAACAAATTTCCCCATTCAGCAACTGCATGGCTAACTGCTTGAGACAAAATGTAGGAGGTGCAGAGGAAGAGGAATACACTGTTAAAAGAAAAAAAAAACTTCAATTTCTGAGTTCTTTAAAAAATTAGTTTGTGCAAATCCAAAAACACATTGTGCAAACTGAAAAACTTTGTGCAGCTGGCTGCCTTACTTTTGAGAAGTTGTTTTTTTTTTTTACCATGTAGGATGAGGAGGAAGATGAGAAGACAAGGTCGATGAAGAGGAGAATGCAGCCCGTTTGATACTGAGCTTAAGTGGAAGCTTTGAGCAACCAGGAACAAAAATGTAGAAAATTGAAAGAATAAAAGATAAATGTCCTTCATGATCCTCCGCAGCTAAGAGACCCAGTAACCAAGTTAGAGTGGTAGGGAATGTGCTATCATGCCTGCAAAGCATCTCAAAGTATAGTGCAGTAATCACAGAACCCTTTCTCACGCCGGGGTGGGTCGCTGGATTCTCTGGGTTGCTGAAGATCAATGACAACTGATTCATTGCTTCTCGGTGCAGTATACTCCATGTTCACAGGACGGACATTGGAAGCATGTACGTTGCTCACCGTAATGAGACTGAAGGCTTGTGAACTGTGGATTGAGGGCTCCCCCATTTGCCTCAGAAACGCATACTGGTCTTTGTCTTTTATTATGATCATCAGGCCTTTGCTGATGCGGTAGGTGCGCTCTCTGTTAAAAGCCCTTCCTAGGTGCTCAGTGGCATATATCCTGTCTATAATGTTCCAAGGATCCACGCTGAGGATGATGCGGTCACTGTTGCTGTCATTCTGGTTCTTGTTATAGTTTTCCCTTACATAGGAGGGCAAGTCCATTGCCCTGGGCTCATTCAGGTTTCCTACCTCGTAATACTTGTAATTGTCATTCAGAGGAGGTAGAAGTTGCTCCCGGTTATCAAAGGAGTGAAACCCATAGTCACCTTTTTCAGGGTTGCACCAGAGGGTCGCCAAATTGTCGTAGTTAAATCTGAAGCACTGATGGGCGAACCAATGGAGAAGCCGAAGACCGTGTCTGGGGTAGGGTCGACCAAACTCACATTCTCTGAGTTGGCTCAATTCATTCAGTGTTTCAATAGAGGAGGTAATGACCATGGTGGGATCTTAAGCTGGAATGCTTGGGAATCTGTTAACACAGGAAGTAATGGAGCATGAGAGAGAGAAAGTTGTTTCTACTGTCAAGAAGAGAGATACATTGAAAATGGACTTCAATAAGTAAAAACACGTGGGTGTGCCACTTTGGCCCCATTTGCACTAAGCTGTTTCATGCTTCTGGAGTTGACAAGATAGGAATTGGATAGGTAAGAGGTCAAATTTAAAAGAGTTAGCGATACAGAAGGGGCACATACTGTATGTGCTGTGAAAATGTATTTTCCCCATCCTGATTTCAGCTATTTTTGTGAGCTAATCAAACTAATTTTACCATTAGACAAAGATAACTCAAATTAACACCACATGAAGTGTTTAAACAATGATTTCATTGATTGAAGGAAAAAAGCTGTCCACTTCTACCTGGCCCTAAGTGAAAAAGTAATTGCCCCCTTTGTCACTAAATCAATCCACTGAAACAATTTAATTGATAATTCAATTTCAGAAGACATACCCTTGCATGATTACTGAAAGCCTTGTTGAATCTAAACTTCAATTAAATAGAACATGTCTGGCAATTTGTTGTGGGGAAAAAAAGCAGCAAAAAGCAGCACCTTCCCCTGCAGGTGTCATGCATTTATGTTCCCCACTTACATGTGTTCCCGTGTGTGCATGTGTGTGTGCGCGCGCGTTGTGTATATACATATATATATATATATATATATGTGTGTGTGTGTGTGTGTGTGTGTGTGTGTGTATATGTACCTTACTTTAAGTCAGCAGAGTTACTGAATTGTCCATTTATTTAGTTAATAAAGGACAATTTTGGCTTTAACCACTAATCTATCCTAATTTGTGATGCCAAGGCTAATGTCTTAGGAACTGTAGGCCTCACTTGCCTCAGTTGAGGTCGGTGTTCCAGATTACACAATTAGAAAGAGACTAGCCAAAAATGGCTACCAGAGATCATCTGCAAGGCAAAAATCACTGCTGACCAAGAAGACCACAAAGACTCATCTTATATTTGCCAACATTTGTTGAAATTCAACATCGAACATGGCTGCTAGTTGGCCATATTTAACATTGCACTATATCATGCTGGAGAGTGTTATAAAGCAGCTAGAATGCTGAAACTTGGCACACACATTCTATGAGGATGTGAAAATAAAAAGCTTAGCCCTTAATTTGCTGCAATGCTACTTCCTTGAACAACACACTTAAGCCCAATAGCCAGCTGGTCAACTCTGTGGTATATAATGCAGGGTAAGTGGGTACAATGATCTTGTGTCTAGAGCTTGATATTTCAGTGGAGCTGCACTATGAAAAGAGAGCCGAGTTGTAAAAAAAAAAAAAGAAAAAGAAACATCAAAACATGATGCTGAATTTTTCTTGAATTTTTTTTACCAACACAAATTAAGAAAGGTATCTTGATCTTCCCAGTGTTGGACTCAGGCATAGAAAATATTATTGCTTGTGAGCTTTCATAACACTGAAGCCTGAAATAAACCAAGCGAGCAACAGTGCTCATGGCACTATTGTTAGGTTGCCGGCCCTAGACCAGTAACCGGTTCTGTCACTTAGCATCCAGCGGCGTCGTCGATGTTGGCATTGTTCATTTACAGCCGTATCTCATAAATGGTCTGATTTGATTTTTTTTATTTCAGGATGTGATCAAATGGGGTCATCAAGTTAATACCCAATCAAAAATTTTTTTGATTGAATCGTTTGTTCATACTTGGCGGCCATTTTTCTGTGGAAAATGGCCATTTTTGGCATTTGGGTGCAATTTTCTCAAAAACTATCTGATGAATTTTTTTTTATTGCAGCAATGAAATCACTATCATGACCTGCTTCAACGGTGTAAACGGCGTTTTGATTGAATCGATCCTTCATAGCGCCACCGAGGCAATGTGTCTCGACTTCATCATTTCTCAGGGTGTTTTGCCACAAAATGTGCCGTAACTTGCTTATTATTGCATTTATACCATAGGAATGAATTGAGCATGTCCAGCATATCATGCTTGCTCTGCGTTGTCAGCTGGTCGAATTTGAACTTGAGCTAAAAGGTCGAGGTCAAATGGCAAAAATGTGCTGTAACACACTTAATATAGCATTTGGAGCTTAAGTTTGTATGAGGCACCTATAGAGAATATGGTATGCTGAACATTGTGAATCAGTCACATTTGACCTTGGGCCTCAAAGTCAAGGTCAAATAGCAAAAATGCGCTATAACTCTCTTCATGTAGCATTTAGAGCTTAGGCATGTATGAGGCACTATAGAGAATCAGGTATGCCGAACATTGTGAGTCAGTCACATTTGACCTTGGGCCTCAAGGTCAAGGCCAAATGGCAAAAATGTGCTGTAACTTGCTAAATATGGCATTTAGAGCTTAGGTATGTGTGAGGCACGTATAGGGAATCATGTAAGCCAAACATTCTTGGCAAGTTGAATATGACAATGGGCGTCAAGATCAAATGGCAAAAATGTGCTAAAACTTGCTGAATATGGCAGTTAGAGCTCAGGTATGTTTGGGGCACCTATAGGAAAGGCAGTCAGTCAAATTTGATGTTGGGCCTCATAGTTAAGGTTATGAAAAAAATGGCCCATATTTGTTTAATATTTGTAGTGCTTAGGTATGTATAGGGCACTATAGCAAATCGTGTATGCTGGTTGTTTTCGACATATTGGATTTGACCTGGGCAACAAGGTAATGACAAAAGGACCAAAAATTCCTTTAATGTTGGCTTTAGATCTTCTGTATCTATTTGATACTAATGACAAATAATGTATGCTGATCAAACACACCATATTGGATTAAACTTTGGTCTTCAAGGTCAATGTCATGAGACAAAATCAATCTATTTATTTCCTCGTTTAATAATGTCTTTAGACATTAGTATGTATTAGGCACTAAGCCATATATTGTACAAATTTTAACGGGCATTGTAACCGCATGGTTGACCATATTTCGCGATCAATTGTGGCAATAAAAACTGGTCAAAATCCATTTTTGGATTTTTGTTCCCATTAGCATCGTGGAATAGCAAGAATAGCACTAATTAGACCCACTCTGTGGCAGTGCTAGCAGGTGTCTGAAAGCAGAGCAAGAACCAGAAGTGAATTGAGAAGATGGCGCACTTAATAAATTGACAGCAAACGACACTGAAAGCTCAGGTTAGAAAAAAATACAATCTAATTTCATGATGTAGACTTCTTGAAGAT
Source organism: Gymnothorax reevesii (assembly GCA_029721435.1). NCBI lineage: Eukaryota > Metazoa > Chordata > Actinopteri > Anguilliformes > Muraenidae > Gymnothorax > Gymnothorax reevesii. Next base: position 19,406,526 of record CM056574.1, on the reverse strand, counting down.
TATATTTTTGCTAAATGGCAGAAAAGTGACATAAAATGTTTCTGTCTCCCACTCATGAAAAAGTGTGACCACTTTTTTGCGCCAGTATCATGTAGACTACGTGTTGCTTTGCACGAATTTGTGTTGGCTTCCTGTTGAATCCGCAAACTAATGCTAGGTACTTTTCTCCTGTTGGGGCTGTAACTGCTGCCAACCTTCAGGGCCCTTGGCACTCTAGTTTAATAAAAAGACTGTATAAAAAGATGGAAGAAGCTACCGTGACATCACCCATTGGTTTCAGCATACCATAATGTAAGCCTCGATTTTGGCAATTTGAATTGCGCCATGTTGTCATTTTGAAACCGGATGTGATTCCGATTGGACCAGAGCATGTATTGAAGATCTGGGGAGGACCGTGGCTCTGGATCTGACCGTATCGGACGAGGACCAGAGGATAGCCACGCCCCTAAAGCATATTTTAACTTTATCCTTTATTCTAGTCAATATGGTACCATAATTTACAAATATGAACATAATGATGTATGAATGGAGATTTGAAACTTGCTATAGCTACCAAAAAATAATGTGAAAAATCATTTTTTAAATGAAAAATCAGGTGGGAAAGTAGGGTCATTTTCCTCAGACTTCTATAGCATTGAACTTATTTCTGCAACCACCAACGTTGCCATCTGCTGGCCATTAAATAAAATGCCATTTTACGGTACTTCCGCGTGGTCTTCATTTTTCAGACCAGGGTGCTGCGTCCATCTTTTTATACAGTCTATGGTTTAATAATACGCTCAGTGGGCGGTGGAGATACACAAAGTGGTAGTCAATTGCTATTACACTTGAAAGAAGAAGAAAAAGATGATGATGACGATGATAACAAGAGTCATCAGAAGATGACATATCCCACCAGTTCCACATAATTCGTGATTTTTGGGCTGTTTTTGGTTAAAAATCCAAAATTTTGGGCAGAATGGAGCTGAAACCCCCAAAAGGCACAACTACACCATAAGTAAGTTCCATAGAAAATTTAAAGTTCGTAAGTTTTTGAAGTTTTTGAGTTCTGCTCCGGAAATGAAAATGATTACGGGCGGACGGACAGACGGAAGGACAGGGCGATGACTTTTTCCCACGGTATTACATACCGGTGGGATAATAACAACAACAACAACAACAACAACAATCATCATTATCATCATCCCAGCCCTTTGCCATTTTCAGTCTCAGATCTGTCAGAGGACCATATGGCAGTTTCGCAAGCTCGCAACAATGAGGGTAAATCTCCGAAAAGTGAGCGCAGAAAAAACAAGTGCAAACGTGTATCTGTCAAAGTTTCAAAGTAAATATTGAACCTTTCGAAACTGAAGTTTTTCAACATTTCTGCGCATTTTGCCGGCATAAGCGCACCAGCTTTCTGATGATAATTTCCATGGGTTCCAAACTGGAAAACGAACTCCGTGCACCGGGAACAATGCCAACTTTGAATCTGAAAAAGTTGGCGAAAAATAGGCCAGTAAAAAGTGCTGCAGTTGCGAGGAAAGATGTTTGTGGAGATCCGATTTTTTTCTGCTTATCAGAAAGATATGCAAGCCTTCAAAACTTATTCTGCGTTCGATTTCCGACTGGTAAGTCCGGGTTTCTGGGCTCTCAATAGGAAATTTCAATTTGAACACCTCCTGAAGTCGGATTTCCAACTCGGAAAGTCTGAGATTGCTCTACCCCGTGTTAAAGATGGATGCACTGGAAATCAACAGTAAGCGAAAGCTGTAATTACAAATTGTACATTCGCAGTTGTGGGTTACTTATGTTTCATTAAATCAGTCGTACCCGATGTGCTGAATAGTTTATCGGTGGACTTGTTGCTACGCTGTTTGCAGGCGAAAAGTATATCGAACGCAGCATGAGTTTCGATGTTGCAAAACCCTTTTTGATAGATTTCAAGAATTGAAACGCCGAGTTTCAGCCTTTACACATTTTTTTCAGTATCGATCTTTACCACCTTCAAAATATGGCATGATGCTCATTCCATACACCACCGCGTACAGCAGTACATGAAGACGACTCGCTCTCCAATAAATTTCTTGCGCGCCCAAATAATCTTGCTTAAAAAGAGGGCCTATTACCAATTCTTGTGAATAGTGGGCTGTTATATGTTCTGATAACTCCAAAACCTGTCGCAACAAGCAAACGCAACAATAAATTACCTGGGTTTATGAAGAGTCCAGTAGCTACAGAGAGCAGCGGTGATGAGAGCGATTTCCTTTCCTTAACTCTCTTCCGTCTCCCCAAGATGAGGTCTAGGCAATACTCTTAACTTGGAAACCGAAACTGAATGTTCACTCGGGCGTTATTGCACGTACTCACAAAGGGACGACGAAGCCCAGCCTATCTTTAAATATAACAGAATTGATTTCTAAACGTTTTTATTCTAAAACAATTCTAGGGGAGAGCTGGTTTGAAAGTTACATTTTTCACATGGACGTCATTTTAAAAGAACGTTACAGACCGGAAAAAATTTTCGGAGCGATTAACTACTTTCGTGTGTGCTCTGTCAATATCAGGTGCTAACACATCACCATATATACAGAGGTGTATAATCCAGGGGTCAGAAAGTAAAAATCCTACCATGTTTTCATTCCACCCGTAAACTCCTGTCAGCAGATTTCACTTGTTAGTTTTACCTCCTGACTAAAGAATAGTGTCAACCGACAGGTCTTGAGTGGCTGGAACAATATCCTGGGATGGACTTACTTTCTGAACCTGGATCATACACCACTGCATATATATTGACTTCGGCATAGTTTGACGTCGAACGAAAGTTGCGGATTGCTTCTTTCGACCCATCCAGCCGGGATGAAAGTAATGCACGGGCAGGGCAAAATTAACGTGATCAAATTTATCTTATAAAATTTCTGTTGCTAAAACAAAAGCAAAAACAGCCAGGCATTCGTTTTAAACATTTTAATTGGCTTCAAATATTCCAAAAGTGAACATGAACATGTTTAATGTGCAAGGTCTATTTATAAGAAATTACTCATCACAGTTGTGACAGGTATAATGAATGGCATCCTCAGTGCATGCCTCATGCGACCACAGCTCACAAAAGATGCACCATACCCCAGTGACATGCAGTCCGAGGTAAGTTTGGTGAGGCAGAAACCTCCCCTTTGCTTAATTAGCAATCAGACGATTAACTAGTTAGGTATGACTATTCGGTAGAATGATGGGCCAGTTTAAGTTTCCCGACGTTATTACTCAGTAGGCTACATCAAACTTGAAATACTCACGAAACTGCATATTTGGGAGTATTTGCTTACAGGAAGCCAGAGTGCTGTAGGTGAACGACCTCAATTTGGGCCCTTAGACTGAGGGGATTCCACACCTGCAGTTTTTTTCCAAAGAATAGACACAATCTCCAGAGTCTGATGCAAGTGGGTTTATTGTATCTTGCTCAAAGTGAAATGCAACAACCCGGGCTGGTATGCGCATACCACAAAGCATTCGTATCCCATCAATCGCCCCACACCGACTGACCACTGATTGTCTGACCACTTAATTTATAGGGCCTTTGGACCTTCCCATAAGGTGGGGTAAAACATGATACTTTCTACCAGGTCATACAATTAACATTTTCTGATTGGTAATTGTCACATCGTAACACTCCACCCTTAGTAACAAGTTTGCCATTACATCATGGTGTAAATTCATTTTTTGCCGCCAGGGATGCTCAAAGACCATGATTGAGCCTCCAAAACCTAGGGGTTACCCGAGGGTCATCTTTGGGTACCCAAGTAGACTGGATTTCTGGATTCTTCCAGCATAAACTGGAGTAGGCCGGTTTTTATGAAGGGACTTCTCATTGGTTGATTATCAATATGGTCATTCCGGTAGATTAGCTCATCTGGTCAGCCAGCAATAGGTTGCTATCTGGTTCTTTCAACAGATTTATGAGTTTTTGTTTCATTCCCACTACTTTTCTACAGCAGTTTGCAGGCCATGGGAGCCTGGCTCAGTTCTCTTTGAAGAGTGGTAATCATGTTATTCTTTGACTTTAGAATGTTTACCCACCACACTATATAGAAGAATCGTTGCACATTTATACGGATTGAGGGAACACTCATGACCTCAAGTCAGTTAAACCTTAGGAACTCAATCTATTGATTTAGGAAGCCCAAGTGGTTGTAGATCAGCTTAACCTGCTTTGAAGCAGGCAACACTGATAACGGGTGCAAAGGAAAAGCAAGAGAAACACAAACAAACCAGTTACACATATGGTCTTGCGTTACACGAGTGCCCTTGTCACACATTGAGGCATGAGACGGTGTTTACGGCCCAGTCAGGTGGCAATATATTTCCCACCACAAGAGACGTGCGGTGAGGTGAGGCAGTGACCCAAACTTTTATCACGATTTTGTGAACCTGTTCCCACGTAGCACACTATTCCTGATTGACTATGAAAACAATCAAGACCAAGCTTATATATAGGAACCCTGATACTAATAGAGAAGATGATGACTTCATTCACGTATACGCTGCAATTTCGAGACGGCAAGGATGGAAATCTGAATAATCAATTAGGAAAAATTCTCGGCTGTCGGTAATTCTGTATATCGTTTAAACATTTTGTTAATCGGATTACGAAAGAAGACTGAAAATAAACGTCCGCTTTTTTGGCTCCAAAAGCGCGTATTTAAAGGAGAAAACATTGATTGGCCTAGTACTTGATTCAGGTGCTTCTCTCATGCGGGTTGTTTATGGCAAAGGAATGAAGTCGGTGTTTAGGTCAGCCAGGGGCGTGCGGTCTGTCACTCGGGATGGAGTTGTCGACTCATCTCGTCTTCAGTGACAGGTACGGCGTGGCTGCCCAGATGGCAAAAAAATGGTCGATTCCGTATTCTGACTCCGTTTTAATCGGCCCGATTCTGTATGGCCGTAGGCGGCCCAGAATCAAATTGAATGACTGCCCGATTCTGGGAGTGATTCTGGCGCAGTTGCGTTTCAGCCGTCGCCGCCGTCAGTTTGCCATTATGCAGCCAGATACGGCCCGGGCGCCGATTACAGAAAATTTTATCTGGCCCGACTACCACTCACCGGAACTCAGCAGACACTGTCTGCACATCGCCAGAATCCCGCCACATGCGGCCCAGTTCCGAGCCATACCAGTGTTATTAGCTGCCGGTGTTCTGTCAGTTTTGGCATTCCTTTCAAAGTATGCCACCCTGATATTGACTTTTTTGCAAATAATCATTAACTTAGAATTTAAAGGCAGCAACACATTGCAAAAAAGTTGGCACAGGGGCCTTTTTACCACTGTTTTACATCGCCTTTCCTTTTAACGACACTCAGTAAACGTTTGGGAACTGAGGAGACCAATTTTTGAAGCTTTTCAGGTGGAACTCTTTCCCATTCTTGCTTGATGTACAGCCCAAGTTGTTCAACAGTGCGGGGTCTCCCTTGTCGTATTTTACGCTTCATAATGCGCCACACATTTTCAATGGGAGACAGGTCTGGACTACAGGCAGGCCAGTCTAGTGCCCGCACTCTTTTACGACGGAGCCATGCTGTTGTAACACGTGCAGAATGTGGCTTGGCATTGTCTTGCTGAAATAAGCAGGGGCGTCCATGAAAAAGATGTTGCTTGGATGGCAACATATGTTGCTTCAAAACCTGCATGTACCTTTCAGCATTAATGGTGCCTTCACATATGTGTAAGCTGCCCATGCCTTGGGCACTAATACACCCCCATACCATCACAGATGCTGGCTTTTGAAGTTTGCGCCTATAACAGTCCGGATGGTTCTTTTCCTCTTTGATCCGGAGGACACAACTTCCACAGTTTCCAAAAACAATTTGAAATGTGGACTCGTCAGACCACAGAACACTTTTCCACTTTGCATCAGTCCATCTTAGATGAGCTTGGGCCCAGCGAAGCCGGCGGCATTTCTGGGTGCTGTTGATAAATGGCTTTCGCTTTGCATTGTAGAGTTTTAACTTGCACTTGCAGATGTAGCGACGAACTGTAGCTACTGACAGTGGTTTTCTGAAGTGTTCCTGAGCCCATGTGGTGATGTCCTTTACACACTGATGTCGGTTTTTGATGCAGTACCGCCTGAGGGATTGAAGGTCCCGGGCATTCAATGTTGGTTTTCGGCCTTTTCGCTTACGTGCAGCGATTTCTCCAGATTCTCTGAACCTTCTGACAATATTACGGACCGTAGATGATAAAATCCCCAAAATTCTTGCAATAGCTCGTTGAGGAATGTTGTTTGAAAACTGTTCGACAATCAGCTCACGCATTTGTTCACCAAGTGGTGACCCTCGCTCCATCCTTGTTTGTGAATAACTGAGCATTTCAGGGAAGCTGCTTTTACACTCAATCATGGCACCCACCTGTTCCCAATTAGCCCGTTCACCTGTGAGATGTTCCAAATAAGTGTTTGATGAGCATTCCCCAACTCTCTCAGTCTTTTTTGCCACTTGTGCCAGCTTTTTTGAAACATGTTGCAGGCATCAAATTCTAAATGAGCTAATATTTGCAAAAAATTACAAAGTTTACCTTTTCGAACATTAAGTAACTTGTCTTTGCAGTGTATTCAATTGAATATAGGTTGAAAAGGATTTGCAAATCATTGTATTCTGTTTTTATTTACGATTTACACAACGTGCCAACTTCACTGGTTTTGGGTTTTGTATAAAACTAGCCATCTTCCTATCTAGGAGACGCTAGTTAAAGGGAATCTTTGCAATCAATGTTATAGGCTACTAAAGCGACTTGAATTGGTTTTTGCTCTAATGGAAATAATTCTGTATCAGACCTTCACTTTCTGCTTTAGCTCTGAATCGCCTTGATTGGATGTACGCTTCACGTTTTTTATACAACCGAACAGTGGTGGGCGATGGACGGAAAATTGGGGGGTGGAAAACATTGAAACAGATGAGATTGGTGACCCGATTTCAATCATTGCTCTTGGTCAACATGTTAGTTTCCCTTATAATGAAATGTTTAGGTGAGTGAATAATAAATTCCATAAAATGTTTAATTCACCTGCCTTAATAGGCATCTCTCCACGAAAAAACCACTGTGGATTTTCCGCATTAAATTTTGTCACATCCCAAGGAAGTCATCAAACCTGTGTAATGATTGTTTAATTGAAAAAGATTGAAATGCGCTCCTTTTGCGTTCAACTGGTGCGATTGATTTCTCGTCTTAATGAAGACAATTTGCTACACCTGAGAGGGGAGAGTTCAAGTGTCTTTTCCTGGGAAAATTACTGAAAACGTATCAAGACTAAGAAGCAGTTTAAAGATATGTTTATCGCCCTCCTAGCTCTCTGTCCACCGCCCGCCACTGCACCTAAATGTTCCTCCAGCCACCCAAACATCACGGTAAGCCAATCAAAGGCATAAAAACTTGTCCCATTGCTTTGTGGTTTAGGGAATCGCGAGTTCATATGCCTCTCGTGAAACATGCACAATGATCTCTGATCATTCAAATACATGATGTTGTGTTGTCTAAATGCGACTACCTTGGAGAGTGCCTTGCGTGACTGGATTTTAATGGGAATGGATCCTCTCACATCTCTGATCAGGTGTTAAACAACATTATGCTACAGTAAGGTATAGATAAGACAGCTGTACTGCAGGTCACAAGTAGTTTACAGAAATTTCATCGGGAAACAGAAGTGTGCTGTATTAAATTATGATTGGTCAAGGTAAAATTAGTGCCATTTGGAAATTATTTGTTTTACTTTCAGAGTGGAGTTGTATTTCTATTGTGATTGTAATTTGTCATGTGGAAAGAATAAAAAAAGTCATTTAAAATTTTGTCATTTAAAATCTGATATACTATTTTCTAATTTGCTTATCATTTTTCAGATGTGCTCAACAATTGCTCACCAGTTGATATAATGATTCGCAGAAAATGCAAATCAAGTTTTTTTTCCTTAATCTGATCACAGAGTGTACTTTAGTAAAGTACTAAAGTAAATTTACTCCAGTACTGTCCACCTCTGGTTATTTGCTGTTAGCAGACAGACACACACACTATTTCGCCTAGTTTTGGGTGAAAGGTGCACACAGTCAGTGGTCTGTGTTGTCCTTTAATGGCAGGCGCCTCATCTTATTTACTGGATGTGTGTTTTCTGTTCTCACCGTTGTCGTTATGATAGATGATGATTATCAAAGCTGCCGGATGTAGTAGACATTCCCAGCATTGTAGCATCAGTTAGCCTCTCAAAACTGGTATAATTTCAATGCATATTCCATTCAGCCTCCATTGCCAGAGATGTAAGCTGTTTCATGTTGGCTGGACATATCAATGGTGCTGTGGTAGAAGGAGGGACTCTTCTCCTCTCCCCTACCCATCATTCTCTCTGTACCTGGCTATTCAACTTATCCACTGCTATTGTTATCTTTTGAATGTCCTCCACCCCCCCTCTGTTGATCATTCATTGGTTTTCTCTGCCATTTGTCCTTTTGTATCCAATCACTTCAATTCTTACTGTAAAGAACAGCCCACTTTGTTTCAGTTTAAATCTCTGGGCCGCCATCTGAGGGGCCTCTTGCTTCCTGGTACCAGACAGAGCCGCAGATTTTAGCAGTTGGTTTCATTGGTATGATTCGCCATTTGTTCACAATTGTAACAGTACAATAAACTTATTAAAATACTATTTGTCGTAATCGCTCAGTTCTACGACAATGGGCTGTGGTAGAGGAGACTCTTCTGAAGTCTGGTCACTCTCAAGGTTTCTCTCCATCCCTAGTAGGCCTTGGTCAGTCCCCCTGCAGAGTGAAGCAGCCCGCTGTCCCCAGAAACGACGGCGTTACAGACTCCCTTAGAGTTCTTGTCCACCATAGCAAGTTCAACTCCAAGACCTCAGTTGAACATAGACTTGCCGAGTTATTATTGAGGGCTTTTTAGTGAATAATTGAATTAAGAGTTGCTGCCAATATTTACTGTTTGATGGACAAATATTTTACTATCTGAATGTTTTGCTGGTCAAAAGTTTTAACTGTGCCTTAGGGCATTTTTAACTGTAACGTTTAGTCTTCTACTGTTTTTCTTTTACTTCTATTGCATAGAATTGTATCTCTCCCACTGTGGTGGTTTTTAAATAAAAAATATAATAGATAGGCTGAACTAACTCAGCAGTCTCAGCAATGGGAGATGGAAACTTGAGAGAATGGAAGCTGAAACTGTGTGTGCTTGCGAGCATGGGACTATAGACATGATCTATGAGTAAAGTGTATGTCCAGAGTGGTTGTGTTCATCAGTATTTATTACTGTGTTGGGTAGTTGAAAGCTGGTATCAAACAGTTCTCTTTTCACATTTCACTTATCCCAGTCTCTCAAAGAACCGCAAATGCAGCTCAATCATTCTACAGAATGGCTTGTTTTTACTCAATGCGATTCAGAATCAATGAGTGAAGTTTCATACAATGAGAAACCTGCGCAGGCAAACATGACAATAAATAAAAACAAATCAAATTTAAAAAAAAGATTTTTATTGAACTTGCAAAGATCCTTTTAAGCTGGATTTAAATGAAATACTGAAATAATGAAAGATTAGTTGTGCTAAAAAGACAAGTCTGCAGCATTTATCAAGAGCATAAATTGCATTACAACTAACAATATCAAGACCATATATCAATGTTTGAAAGATTTGTAAATTTTGTGTTTGGACATGATTGATAAGAAAGGATTTTAAAAATCTTGTTTTTCGTGATAAAAGTCATTTTCATTAGTATATTACATGACAGCATATAAAAAGAGCAACTACCACTCCTAAATCCATACAGAGAACAAAAGCATATGCCCCTGATGTAACGCATTGTTTTAGGTGCCTTCGACCCTTGAGCCCCGGTAATGGTTCAAGAAACATTACAGTGTTTTACGAGCTTGATATTTCATACAAATTCCAAAGAACGAAATTACTTTGAAATGTGGTTCATAATTTGATTACATGGTTAAGAACTGTAGCCCCAAAAAGTTTATGTAACATTTTTGATCCCTGTAAAGCCCGAAATAATAGGCATAAAATTCTATTTATTTATTTTGGAATTGAATGATTTATTGGGCCATAAAACAACATGTAAGAAAATTTTGAAAAACAATTTGCATGTCCGAAATTTAATTTGTACCATATCACACTGTCAGGTCAAGTTTCAAAAACTGGACGTCTCACTGAAGGTTTCACTGAAATGAAATGGTTACTTTGGGGACTGTAGTAAGATTATGACACATGCATAAAATTGGGCTCATTGAATCCACAGGTTTTCCGCTCTCAGTTTTCCAGTCATACGCAATTTACAAAATTCCAAGACTGTCTAGGCACCCCAGTATGCAGAATTTTAAATACAAAAGGCAAAAATAACACATTGATACTGCACGCAAAAAAAACTGTAAAATGTTTTGCTCAAAACTGCAGGCGATTATCATAAAAAGAGCACGACTGTACGTAGGAGATCCATAGGTATAGGTATCCCATTTTTATTAACCCCTTTCTACAGAAGCCAAATTTGGCTATTTATGGGTTACCCACTTTAATGCTGTATAATTCAAGAGTCAAGCTTCATAAAGAGGAAAAATGTCGCTCAATTCAGAATAGACACTTACAGCATTTAGAATTGCATTGTATTTCAGTTTATTTTCATGATTTTGGTAGAGAAAATGAGCTGCAAACATAAAAAATCTTCATGAGAATTCACCATTGAAATTGCAAAAAAAATTATTCTGAGGATTGAAAAACTGCTGGGGCTTAAAACTTTACATTTCTGGTATCATAAACTCCTTGAGCACAAGTAGAATTCATCTTCAACATTACATTCTAGATCACCTACATGCTATTAGCCAAATTATACAGCTACCCAAGTGTCTCCCCAAAGTCTCAAAATCATGGACTGTCAAATCATAAAAAAAATCATGTATTTAACACAAATAAAGTTTTAAGGCATGGACTTTAATATGAACAAATGATTTTCTAGTTGAGTTTAGTATGAATTTATCAATATCAGTGCAGATGAATATCAGTGGTCACCAGTAACCTCTCCAAACAAACATGCCTTTTCTCCATAATAAAGTTTAGAGTTTTGGCCATTTTTCTTCAAAGCCAGCACAAACACGCATTAAATAAACTGCTTATTAAACGGTCAGAACATTCACCCTGTAATGAAAGCTGCCAGTCCCCTCTTCTAAGCTCACGCACCCATTTCAAAACTTATAAGAAACAAGTACACCTCACTAACTCAGTAATATCTGAATTCTGAAATATACCTTATTTTAACAGAACAGACACTCCACTTTCAGGGAATATCAAACATTCCATTGCCTCTCCCGATTCAAAAGAAACGTGCAATGAACGTACCAGGGGGTCCATCCAAATGCACGGGCAGTTCGCGTTTTAACCAGGAAAAAAACCTCGACATTCGACTTTGTCGAGTATGTATACATTCCAAAACGAAACAAAAACAACAAAAAAAAAAAGTAGCAGCCTGACCTTTTTCATGAATCCCTCCTCCAGACACCGATCCAGTAGCAAGAACCCTCCGGTCCGGTTTCATTCGAAATAATTCCAACTGACCATATCCTTATCTCATTTAAATCCTGTAAATGTAACTGAACACTTCAAGGCCAGTTTTGCGAACCTGTTTTATATAAATCGCGTCTATTTTAGCCGCGTAATGTGCATTACGTAGACAGGATACAACCGAGCGTGCTGATACGCATAGGTTTGTATGCTCTGTGTTTGACCAATCAATGTGTTTCACTTACTCTAAAATGTTTAAACACTCGGGAATTGGATAAGAAACGAGCCAATCAATACATTGTTACCAGGGAAACTTCACGAGGGCAGGAAGAGTAACTCTACAATTACGCAGAAGAGCTTGAGTGTATGGTTGAGTGATTGGCTATCAACGCTAGTACTCGGGTGGATATAAGGAAGCGCTGGATTTGTCAATGAAGGAATCTACGCGTAAATCCACGGTAGGGAACAACGAATTTTTTTGTATGTGACAACTGTAATTGACAGTAGAATGTGAGAGAATCAATACCATGTCGATTTTTTTGCCTCAGAAAACTGATTTTTCTGAAACACTAATTGGAATACTGTTGGCTCACTGTGGCTAAACTGGTTGCTACAAAGGATAACGATTTTTTCTGTGTCAAGATATCGTTTTTTTTAAACTGCTGGATCGATACTATGGGCAAGGATACTGACCAGTTTGCACATCAGGCTTAGCTGAGGAGTTTAATTCATGCAGCTCTCGAAAAACAGGGAGCGGAGTGAACTTCCCCATATTCAGAACCGCGTTCGAGGTCTGCTTGCTTGTGAACATTCAATAATTGATCCGGGGGTGTCATCTAGTGATCGAGTACAGTAACAGCGTGCTTAAATTTGCATTTCTGTCGACGCAGGCGTCTACATCTGCAGAAAGGGGTTAAGATGTTTTGAGATCAGCGGTTGAAGGACCCCTATGAAAATGGCAATTAAAGTTTTTTCCTTCATCAAAATTTTGCCTAAATTTGGCCCCCTTCCCTACATGCTAGCATTACATGGGTGCTACTAGTGCATGCCCCAGGTCTTCTAGTTTCACAGGATTCCACTACCTTTGCTAGCTTAAAAACTGAGCCTCATAAATACAGGTGCTGGTCAACGAATTAGAATCATTTGAAAGAGTGCAATCGTTACATTTTTTTAATGCATTTTTTGTGCAGAAAGCAAATCAGGTGTTCACCGCGCCTGTCCTACTTGTTAGAGTAATCACAGAACTCGCTACCTGTAAAAAATTTGCTCAGCTGAGCTGTCCAAAAGGCCCATTTAGGCCATTTAACTGTGACACTGTTGTTTCATTGAATTAGAATAATTCATAAGTCATTTCATTGAATTAGAATAAGTGCTTGAATTGTTGTTTTCTGTGAAGAGTGTTCACTGTGCAGTATAAAGTCAGGGTTGAGTAGAATTTCTAAGTTGTAAAATCAATCATGGGTAAGCAGCGCAACCTCTCAACCGGAATAGTGGCTCAAATTCAACCCTTCGCCAACAAGACTTGACCCAAACTAAAATTGCTGAGCAGCTTGGCATCAGCCAGTCTTCCGTCTGCAAAGCTCTCAAGTAAGACTGGAGCAAGCGCACCAACTGTTCCGGCGTCCAAAAAACTTCTGCTTGCGACAACAAGCAGCTGAGAAAGATCGCAGTCAGCAACTGGTTCAAGTCCACTTCCGAGTTCAGCGACTTGTGGAAAAAGTAGACCAGCACTAGCGTCTCGAGATCAACCACTTACCGTTGTCTGCGTGAACTCGGCTTCAAATCTCGCGTTCTAGCAGTAAAACCAATGCTGAACAAGAAACGAATGAAGAAACGGCTGAAGTGGGCCAAAGAACACGGCGAATGGACTGCTGAAGAACAGAAAGTGGTCTTCAGTGACGAATTACGCTTTTGCATCTCCTTCGGTGACCAAGGTCCTCGTGTCTGGCGTCGTGGTGGCAAAACCTACAACCACGAGGCCGTGAAAAGGTCTGTCAAGTTTCCCCAGAGCATTATGGTCTGGGTATGCATGTCCGTTCGGGGTGTAGGGAAACTCTGCTTCCTCAAGAAGACTGTCAATGCTGCTGTATACCAACATGTTCTGGAAACGTTCCTGAGTCCGATTGTTGAGGAACAGTTCGGCGAAGAAGACCTCATATTTCAACAGGATCTTGCACCGGCTCATGCGGCAAAGTCGACCAAAGATTGGTTTGCCGAAAAACTGCTTGAAGTTTTGGCATGGCCGGTCAACTAGCCTGACCTCAATGTCATTGAAAACCTTGGGGCCATCGTCAAGCGGAAAATTTGCGACAGAAGGCCGACTACGCTGGACCAACTGAAGCAGAACATCGCCACAGCCTGGGAAGCAGTGAGTGCAGAAACTTGCGACAAGCTGGTCAAATCGATGCCGCGGAGACTTCAGGCAGTCATACAAGCCAAGGGGGCAGCCACAAAATACTGAGAAAGTGATGATTCTAATTATAATAAAAATTATTCTAATTCAGTGAAACGGTTTCTCCATTATTCTAATTCAAGAAAACAACAGTGTCACAGTTAAATGGCCTAAATGGGCCTTTTGGAAAGCTCAGCTGAGCAAATTTTTTACAGGTAGCGAGTTCTGTGATTACTCTAACAAGTAGGACAGGCGCGGTGAACACCTGATTTGCTTTCTGCACAAAAAATGCATTTAAAAATTTTACGATTGCTCTATTTCAATTTATTCTAATTTGTTGACCAGCACCTGTATAGTAATGTCGGCAGAGATTGCCAGCGCTCCTGCGGATTTCTTAGGATTAAATACCTGCACTATTGATATACACTGACATCTCATTTCAATCCAGTAAATATTCATGGTGAAGTACTAGCAACAATATAAAAGTTATTCTACTGTGTCAAAAGTGGCAAAGACTTAATTGCAAAAAATAGCGAAGAAAAACCAGCATGTCGGTGAGTGGGGGCGGCCATCTTTTGTATTCTACTGATCTTTACTGCCTGCAGTGCATGGGTAGTCTACCAGGGAGCAGATGACTTGAATCAGATTGCATGCTGCAGGTTTTTGAGAACAGTACTGATCATGTGGATGACACAAAAGTCGCAGAAATGTGTGTATCAGGCATGATAGAAATGGCATTACAGGGTTAATCATCCCATTAAAGCTGATTCCAAAAGAACAGTAGAGTTACCAGCCTTCCCATTACACCAATTAAAATGAACGAATTTCCCCATTCAACAACTGCATGGCTAACTGCTTGAGACAAAATGTACAAGAAACAGAGGAAGAGGAATATACTATATATATATATATAAAAAAACTTAAGTAGGGCAACCAACCACCTTTTGAGATGGGTCAACTTCAATTTCTGGAGTTCTTTAAAACATTAGTTTGTGCAAATCCAAAAACCCATTGTGCAAATTAAAAAAAACTTAGTGCAGCTGGCTGCCTTACTTTTGAGTTCGTTTTTCTTTTTTTTTTACCATGTAGGATGAGGAGTAAGATGAGAAAACGAGGTGGATGAAGAGGAGAATGCAGCCCGTTTGATACTGAGCTTAAGTGGAAGCTTTGAGCAACCAGGAACAAAAATGTAGAAAATTGAAATAATAAAAGAGAATTGCCCTTCATGATCGTCTGCAGCAAAGAGACCCAGTAACCAAGTTAGAGTGGTAAGGATGTGCTAAGATGCCTGCAAAGCATCTCAAAGTATAGTGCAGTAATCCCAGAAGCCTTTCTCACGCCGGGGTGGGTCGCTGGATTTTTTGGGTTGCTGAGGATTAATGACAGCTGATTGATTGCTTCTTGGTGCAGTAATCATGAAGGCTTGTGAACTGTGGATTGGGGGCTCCTCCATTTGCCTCAAAAATGCATGCAGGTTCAGGTCATTTAATATGATCATCAGGCTTTTGCTGATGCGGTAGGTGCGCTCTCTGTCAAAACCCCTTCTTAAGTGCTTAGTGGCATATATCCTGTCTATAATGTTCCAAGGATCCACGCTGAGGATGATGCGGTCACTGTTGCTGCCATTCTGGTTCCTCTTGTAGTTTTCCCTTACATAAGAGGGCAAGTCCATTGCCCCGGGCTCATTCAGGTTTCCTACCTCGTAATAGTTGTAATCGTAGTTCAGAAGGGGTAAAAGTTGCTCCCGGTTATCAAAATAGTGAAACCCATAGTCACCACTTTCAGGATTACACAGGAGGGTCGCCGAATTGTTGTAGCAGTCAAAACGGAAGCATTCATTGGCGAACCAGTAAAGGAGCCGCAGACCGTGTCTGGGGTAGGGTCGACCAAACTCACTTTCTCTGAGTTGGCCCAATTCATTCAGTGTTTCAATGGGCGAGGGAATGACCATGATGGGATCTAAAGCTGGAATGGTTGGGAATCTGTTAACACAGGAAGTAATGGAGCATGAGAGAGAGAAAGAGTTGTTTCTGCTGTCAAAAAGAGGGATACATTGAAAATGGACCTCAATAAGTAAAACATACGGGTGTGCCACTTTGGCCCTGTTTACACCAACCCGCCTCATGCTTCTGGAGTTGACAAGATAACAATTGGATAGGTAAGAGGTCAGATTTAAAAGAGTTAGCGATGCATATGGGGCACATACTTTTTCAAGGCACGGCACATACAGTTTTTCCCCCATCCTGATTTCTGCTATTTTTGCGAGCTAATCAAACTAATTTTAGTATTAGACAAAGATAACCCAAATAAACACAACAAGAAGTGTTTAAACAATGATTTCATTGATTGAAGGAAAAAAGCTGTCCACTTCTACCTGGCCCTAAGTAGAAAAGTCATTGCCCCCTTAGCCACCAAATCAATCCATTAAACTGATTTAATTGATAATTCAATTTCATAAGACATACCCTTACATGATTACTGCCAGTAATGTTGAATCCAAACATCAATTAAATGGAACACGTCTGACAATATGATAGGGGGGGGAAAGCAGCACATGATGCCATAATTTAGAGCAATTCAAGTACAGATGAGAAATGAAGTTGTTGACACATCAGTCTGGCAAGGGTGACAAAGCCATTTCTAAGGCCATTTTCTCAAGCAATCTGCATGTCTTTCAAATGCATGTTCTCTTTTGATTGGTTTAGTGTCTTTTGAGCCTCCTACTCCACGTGTCATGCATTTATGTTCCCCTCTTCCAAGTGTTCCCATTGTGTGTGTGTGTGTGTGTGTGTGTGTGTGTATATTACACATACACCTTACTTTGAGTCTGCAGAGTTGCTGGATTGTCCGTTTATTTTGTTAATAAAGGCCAATTTGGCTTTAACCATTAACCTGTCCTGACTTATGATGCCCAGACAAACGTCTTAAGAACTGTAGACCTCATTTGCCTCAGTTGAGATCAGTGTTCCAGATGACACGATTAGAAAGAGACTGGGCTAAAATGGCATCCATAGGAGCAAGGCAAGGCAAAATCACTGCTGACTAAAAGGACCATAAAGGCTGGCTTGTCTTATATTTGCCAAAATTTGTTGACATTCGACATCGAACATGGCTGCTAGTTAGCCACATTGCACTCTATAATGCTGGAGAGTGTTTGAAAGCAACTAGAATGCTGAAACTTTGTACACACATACTATGAAGACATGAAAATAAAAAGTTGAGCCCCTAATTGGCTACAATACTACTCCCTTGAACAACACACTTAAGCCCAATACCCAGCTGATCAACGCTGTGGTATTTAATGCAGGGTAAGCGGGTACAATGATCTTGCGTCTAGAGCTTGATATTTCAGTGGAGATGCGCTATGAAAAGAGAGCCGAGTTGTAAAAAAAAAAAGAAAAGAAAAAGATGAAACATCAAAACACAATGCTGAATTTTGCTTGAAATTTTTTCCCCTACACAAATCAAGAAAGGTGTCTTTATTTTCCCATTGTTGGACTTTGGACTAAAAACATTAACACTTGTGAGCTTACATAACACTAAAGCCTGAAATAAACCAAGCTAGCAACAGTGCTCATGGCACTATTTTTAATAATACGCTCAGTGGGTGGTGGAGATGCACCGAAGTGGTAGTCAACTGCTATTAAAAAAAAAAAAAAATTGATGATAATAATCCTTGCCCTTTGCCATTTTCAGAGTCTCAGATCTGTCAGAGAACCTGCAGTTTCGCAAGCTCGCAACAAAGACAGTGAATCTCCGAAAAGTGGGTGCGGAAAAAAACGACCTGCAATGTGAGTGCAAATGTATATCTGCTAATGTTTCAAAGTAAATATTCAGCCTTTCTGCACCTTTTGCCGGCAGATGCGCACCAGTTTTCATAATTTCCAAGGTTTCCAAACTGGAAAATGAACTCAATGCACCAGGAACAGTACCAACTTTGAACCTCTGAAAAAGTAGGCTGTTGGTGGAACAGTAAAAAGAGTGCTGCAGTTGCGGGGAAAGAAGTTTGTGGAGATGCAATTTTTTTCAGCCAATCAGAATAATATGCAAGCTTTCAAAACTTGTGCTATGTTTAATTTCCGACAGGGAAGTCTGGGCAGTATTGCCAGATTGGGTGGTTTCCCGCCCGATTGGGCTGGTTTCAATCAAGGACTGTATAAAATTTTATACAGTCCTTGGTTTCAATTGAATGGGGACTCGACCGATATCTAAAAATAGCCTGAACTTGAGGTGAACGTCACTCTCTGAAACCAGAAGTCGGGCAAGCGAACAATAGGAGGCAATGTGCCGAGTCAGAAAACGTGGGTTTTTACGCGATTTTATCAACATTTATTTTATATCTAACTTGTGTTGACAATTGGGACTTGGGGTGTGTTTCCCAAAAGCATAGTTTTTTAACTACGCTAGCAACTTACGTAGTTTGTCCATTCACTGTCAATGGCTCCAACTATGTAAGTTCACGCCTGTTCTTTCGAGAAAGGCATTCCTGAGCTCAGCAGAGCAGACCGAGCAATAGCAACAATGGCTCTGAACAAAATTCACTTCACCATCAACAGCTAACGGGAAACACAGATAAGGAGCAGTCCAGATAACACAAACTGCGACAATAACAACCCTTTTTTCGTTTGTGCTTAGACAGCTACAGAAATGCAAAAGCAATGTGTTCAATGCTTGAATCACGGCAGGATAACAGGGGAGACATCATATTCATACTTTAATTGTGACCCCTGTGACAGGTTTGCAATGGCAAGCTAGCTTGGCAACAGTTCGTTAACCTAATTGATAATACTCTAGTTATATGATTCTATGCTAGAATTTGACGGTATTCCACCTTTGTTGTTAGGATTTTGTTTTGCAGCGGCTGCGATTCATTTGTCCGCTATTGTTCATTTTGGTTCTATAGTAGGCATTTTTAGATCGCAAAAATGATCATTTAGTGTGATCAGTTAATATTCTTCAATATATGCCTCGGGAGAAGTAATTTTATTTTTAAACTACCTTTACGATCACATTTCTGCTTCATTCCACGGAGAAAAAACGAACAATAAGCAGTTTAGTGCGTCTCGTTTTCAATGGTTCTCTATGGCATTTGCCTGATGCTTGCCCGACATCCGCATCACGTGACGATTATTCACGTTTTTTCATTATGATATCCCGGTGAGTCCCCATTGCGTGGGCAAAAATAACCTTGGGCGGGTGGACACGTTGGGATGGTTTGGGATGAACTCGGCGGTTTTATTTGACATCCATATTTTGTGTTTGTTAAGCGCGCACATAGTGTTAAAGATGAACCATTACATCAGCGTATTCATAAAACATTTATTGGCTTTTAAAACATTGATTGACATGTATTTTGGCCACTCTCATTGAGGAGGTTGCCAAGGACACACCTATTCCTTGCGTGGCTACGTAGATGCGCTACGCCCCCTCTTCTTGACCCCACAACATTAGTGCAAAATGTTATCCCAGAAGCCAAGCGCACCTGTGCAGTTGCAGGCCTGTGCCTTTAGCCAGCTAAGCCTCCTACCCTGCCAAGATAACAGCCATTATTGTATTATTGAAATCATACAAGTGTGGGGAAAAGAGTTAAATGTATTGGGAAGTGTGGTCGGTCTATAACAACGGATGCTGTCTGTCAAACGAAGCCCACTGCAAAATTTGGAGCACCTGGCTAGTCATTTTAGCTTAGCCCCTTTCCAACTATAAAAACGATTAAGTTACTGTGCCAGTGACCAGGTCAGAGACATCACCGACGACCAGCTGAAACTTCGAGAACTCTGAAAAGCCTTGGTACTTATATTGCATTTCTTTAGTCAATAAATGCTGTAGATTATTTATCGGATATATCTGGCCATGAAACAGCAGTGTTCAAGATATAGGCTACAGTCCCAAGTGCAGGCTATGAATAAATCTGCTTTGGTGCAGTTTTTTAGGAGAGCGTTCAGAGAGGATACTGGTCAGTCCACAGTCAATGGTTAATCCTCATATTTCTAAACTGCACATTTCCTTGGGCATAATCATTTGACATGTCTTCATAACTTGGTGGTTATGTAGCTACGCCACTCATTTCACGTAGGAGCATGGCTGTGCTACACAGAAAGCCCACTAGCAATAGGAGCTCTGGCTTTCAGATACTTTTGTTAGTGGTAAAAGCGGCGACATTTCAGATAAAATAGAAACAGCAGAAGGGCACTCCATGAATTTATGCTTGGTATGTATGTATACAGAAAACAATTAATTTATCTATAGCCCATAGGTTGGAAATGACCAGACGGGTGACTCAGTTTTCCCTCTCGAAAATGTCAAAGTTTTCTTGAAACTGCTGAAGGAACTATAAATACAGCCTTGCTTCTCAGTCCGACCATTGAACATTACCAGCAGAAAGACCAGAATGTGCTGATGATCATGATGTTAGTATTAATTCGTCCAAACCATGGAAAAAGGGATAGAGGGGTGGAAATATGCTCAAGATCGATTAGTGGCCCACGGGTGGGCAATCCTCTTCCAGGAGGGCCAGTGTGTATGCAGGTTTTTATTTATGAATTACCCAGACTAATTGAGTTAATTGATTGCATCCACAAATGTAGATTCATGCAATGATTAGATCAAAGAAAAATGTTACACGAAGGGAGACAAAAAACAGTGGCCTTTCATGATAATTTAAAGAAACGCGCCTGAAATGTCAGATTTCATTAATGGTTTGGCTAATTTAGATAATAAACTAATTAATGGCCAGAGGTTGGTGTGAAAACCAGGGACAGATATGGGCCTCGCAGCCGCTACCCACCGCTGGATAAGCCCTACACACACTAAGAAAAAAAGGTTCGTTTCAGCACCTTATACGGGTGCGCACATTTGCTACAATTGCTATCTTTATTTGTAAGTTAGCTTTAGTGAGAAATAAAGTGGTATAAACTTGTTTTTTGGTTTCATGTGATTGAAGTCTTGAGGCATTTCTAAATTTCCACACGGTTTTTCGAAATTTGGTAGTCATGTGGTAGTGTATCATGTCAATGTTTTGGTGGTTCAAAATGTTATTCCTTTCAAATATTTGTGCTCAAAACAATTTATATGCTGTTTAAAACTTTGCCATTTGTTTTTGTCTTTTTTTTTTTTTTTATAAGCTCACTCTCTTGCGACCCGTATAAAGAATTGAGGATGAGCTACTGCGATTTCGGATGCTACATGGACACTGTATCACTGTAGTGCTCAAGACCTCATCCCAGCAGTTATTACTTTGGTTACATTTAGGTCAATGATGCAGTTTATTGGTTTCATAGTATTCTTCATTTATTTGATGTTCACTCATAAGTCATATTCATGGTCCTTAGTGAATTTTGGTTCAATCCCCATGATCATCATCTTCTTCTTCTTCTTATGATGTCATTATTTAAATGAGGTATTTTGTATATAGTCCATCAATTTTGATTTTCATCATTTCCTGTATTTACATCAGTAGGAATATTCCTACTGAAATCGGGGCCCACATAATCTAATAATTTACAAAGTTGAGTACATTTTTTATACAACACACTGGAGAGTTTGAATGCTACATGGACACAGTGTCACTGTAGTGTCCAAGTTCTGGTCATTCAATTTGCAGCATCAGTTCATTTTCTAGGTTTCCTAGGTTATTTTATTTATTTGAGCACAAAGTTCATTATTATTTAGCAATGTTCAGTCAGAATAATGATTATTATTTTACAATTTATATGAAGCTAGTTTATATTTTACATGTAGAGTATTTCATCATGCATGGCGTGAACATTAACTGTATAAAGAATAATGTTGTTTTGTAACATTTTAAATATTATTACTACCTACCTCTTTGTGTCATTACTATATTTGAGTATTCAGAACATGACAATATTTATTCACATTAGCTCAGGCCTCAGGGCCTAGATAGATTTCCAGTTTTATATAAAAAAAAAACAATTGCACATGCATTCAAATTCAAGTTTGGATGCTACTGGATACCATGTCCATGTAGTATCATTTATTATGCAATAACATTCAACAGCCTGTTGTTACAGTTGTCATGTGACATGAATATTACATGCACACAGTGTCCACGTAACATAGGTAATTGTCAAATAGATCCCAAGATTAAATGGAAGATAACTGCTTATTCTGCATAGAGAAGTGGTTGCAAACCTTTTGTATTTTATCAGTGTATCAATATGTATTGAATCGTACATGGAATAGAACACTGCTGCACAGAAAACTAGATCTTTGCACGTTATTCTTTACAGACATGGTGTACATGTAGCATAGGTAAATGTCAAATACTGCCACTTTACATTGGAATTTTATTTTGCATTATGGTTCTAAATGGTTGGTAACTTGTTTGTAGTAATTTCATAACAATATAGAATGATCCTTACATAAAATGGAACTCATATTACAGAAAACTAGATTTTGTTGTGGATTTATTCGGACACGGTGTCCATGTAGCATAGGTATGACTATTCAGTGGCATTTGAAAGGCACTTTGAACAGACATTGTGTGATTATATGACTTAAAGTTCATAAATATCTGCTTGTTAGGGATGTCAACTTATGGACGACCACAAACTAGTTATTTTCTTGAATTGTACCATTGAAATAAAAATGGGAAAGTTGATGACCATATTAAAGCAACATGCAACCGTAGATACCACAAACTCATGTATCCGTATTCCACTTTTATGGTTTGTAATGCTGTCTTTTGTTTAGTGTAATTAAAATGTATCCTAAAGGAGATTATTTAACCACAACACCATTAACAATATGAGACATTATTTTTTATAAACAGCCATCAATTACTGAAATGGTACGGAGCCCCCCTGGTGTCAGTCGAGAGAAAAAAAGCCATGCACTAAACTGAGGGAACAGATTGCTAAATTGTGCGCTCAGTTTACTAAACCGAGGGAACAGATTACAAAAATGAGGGAACAGATTGCTAAACTGGAGGAACAGATTGCTAAACTGAGCGAACAGATTACTAAACTGTGCAGACAGATTGCTAAACTGTGCGCACAGTTTACTAAACTCAGGGAACAGATTGCTAAACTGTGCGCACAGTTTACTAAACTGAGGGAACAGATTGCTAAACTGAGGGAACAGATTGCTAAACTGTGCAGACAGATTGCGAAACTGTGCGCACAGTTTACTAAACTGAGGGAACAGATTGCTAAACTGTGCAGACAGATTGCTAAACTGTGCGCACAGTTTACTAAACTCAGGGAACAGATTGCTAAACTGTGCGCACAGTTTACTAAACTGAGGGAACAGATTGCTAAACTGAGGGAACAGATTACTAAACTGAGGGAAGAGATTATTAAACTGAGGGAAGAGATTGCTAAACTGTGCGCACTGTTTACGAAACCGAGGGAACAGATTGCTAAACTGTGCGCACTGTTTACGAAACTGAGGGAACAGATTGCTAAACTGCGCGCACAGTTTACTAAACTGAGGGAACAGATTGCTAAACTGAGCGAATAGATTGCTAAACTGAGCGAACAGATTGCTAAACTGAGGGAACAGATTGTTAAACTGAGCGAACAGATTGCTAAGCTGAGGGAACAGATTGTTAAACTGTGCGCACAGTTTACTAAACTGAGGGAACAGATTGCTAAACTGAGGGAACAGATTGCTAAACTGAGGGAACAGATTGTTAAACTGTGCGCACAGTTTACTAAACTCAGGGAACAGATTGCTAAACTGAGGGGACAGATTGCTAAACTGAGGGGACAGATTACTCAACTGAGGGAACAGATTACCAAACTGAGGGAACAGATTACTAAACTGAGGGAACAAATTACCAAACTGAGGGAACAGATCGCTAAACTGTGTGCGCAGTTTACGAAACTGAGGGGACAGATTGCTAAACTGAGGGAACAGATTACCAAACTGAGGGAACAGATTGCTAAACTGGAGGAACAGATTGTTAAACTTAGCGAACAGATTGCTAAACTGAGCGAACAGATTACTAAACTGTGCAGACAGATTGCTAAACTGTGCGCACAGTTTACTAAACTCAGGGAACAGATTGCTAAACTGTGCGCACAGTTTACTAAACTGAGAGAACAGATTGCTAAACTGAGGGAACAGATTACCAAACTGAGGGAACAGATTACTAAACTGAGGGAACAGATTGCTAAACTGAGCGAACAGATTGCTAAACTGGAGGAACAGATTACTAAACTGAGCGAACAGATTGCTAAACTGAGCGAACAGTTTACTAAACTCAGGGAACAGATTGCTAAACTGTGCGCACAGTTTACTAAACTCAGGGAACAGATTGCTAAACTGTGCGCACAGTTTACTAAACTCAGGGAACAGATTGCTAAACTGTGCGCACAGTTTACTAAACTGAGGGAACAGATTGCGAAACTGAGAGAACAGATTGCTAAACTGTGCAGACAGATTGCTAAACTGTGCGCACAGTTTACTAAACTCAGGGAACAGATTGCTAAACTGAGGGAACAGATTGCTAAACTGTGCGCACTGTTTACGAAACTGAGGGAACAGATTGCTAAACTGAGTGAAAAGATTGCTAAACTGAGCGAACAGATTGTTAAACTGTGCGCACAGTTTACTAAACTGAGGGAACAGATTGCTAAACTGTGCGCACAGATAGCTAAACTGAGGGAACAGA
Organism: Gymnothorax reevesii; assembly: GCA_029721435.1. NCBI lineage: Eukaryota > Metazoa > Chordata > Actinopteri > Anguilliformes > Muraenidae > Gymnothorax > Gymnothorax reevesii. Next base: position 19,381,985 of record CM056574.1, on the reverse strand, counting down.
TTGCTAAACTGTGAAGACAGATTGTTAAACTGTGTGCACAGTTTACTAAACTCAGGGAACAGATTGCTAAACTGTGCGCACAGTTTACTAAACTGAGGGAACAGATTGCTAAACTATGCGCACTGTTTACAAAACTGAGGGAACAGATCGCTAAACTGTGTGCGCAGTTTACGAAACTGAGGGGACAGATTGCTAAACTGAGGGGACAGATTGCTAAACTGAGGGAACAGATTACTCAACTGAGGGAACAGATTACTCAACTGAGGGAACAGATTACCAAACTGAGGGAACAAATTACTAAACTGAGGGAACAGATCGCTAAACTGTGTGCGCAGTTTACGAAACTGAGGGGACAGATTGCTAAACTGAGGGAACAGATTACCAAACTGAGGGAACAGATTACTAAACTGAGGGAACAGATTGCTAAACTGAGGGAACAGATTACCAAACTGAGGGAACAGATTATCAAACTGAGGGAACAGATTGCTAAACTGAGGGAACAGATTGCTAAACTGAGGGAACAGATTGCTAAACTGAGGGAAGAGATTATTAAACTGAGGGAAGAGATTGCTAAACTGTGTGCACTGTTTACGAAACTGAGGGAACAGATTTCTAAACTGAGGGAAGAGATTATTAAACTGAGGGAACAGATTGCTAAACTGTGCGCACTGTTTACGAAACTGAGGGAACAGATTGCTAAACTGAGGGAACAGATTGCTAAACTGAGGGAACAGATTGCTAAACTGTGCAGACAGATTGCTAAACTGTGCGCACAGTTTACTAAACTGAGGGAACAGATTGCTAAACTATGCGCACAGTTTACTAAACTGAGGGAACAGATTGCTAAACTGAGCGAATAGATTCCTAAACTGAGCGAAAAGATTGCTAAACTGAGCAAACAGATTGCTAAACTGAGGGAACAGATTGCTAAACTGAGGGAAGAGATTATTAAACTGAGGGAACAGATTGCTAAACTGTGCGCACTGTTTACGAAACTGAGGGAACAGATTGCTAAACTGAGGGAACAGATTGCTAAACTGAGGGAACAGATTGCTAAACTGTGCAGACAGATTGTTAAACTGTGCGCACAGTTTACTAAACTGAGGGAACAGATTGCTAAACTGTGCGCACAGTTTACGAAACTGAGGGGACAGATTGCTAAACTGAGGGGACAGATTGCTAAACTGAGGGAACAGATTACCAAACTGAGGGAACAGATTACCAAACTGAGGGAACAGATTGCTAAACCGAGGGAAGATTGCTAAACTGAGGGAAGATTGCTAAACTGTGCGCACTGTTTACGAAACTGAGGGAACAGATTACGAAACTGAGGGAACAGATTACTAAACTGAGGGAACAGATCGCTAAACTGTGTGCGCAGTTTACGAAACTGAGGGGACAGATTGCTAAACTGAGGGGTCAGATTGCTAAACTGAGGGGACAGATTGCTAAACTGAGGGGACAGATTGCTAAACTGAGGGAACAGATTGCTAAACTGAGGGAACAGATTACCAAACTGAGGGAACAGACTACCAAACTGAGGGAACAGATTACTCAACTGAGGGAACAGATTACCAAATTGAGGGAACAGATTGCTAAGCTGTGCACACAGTTTACTAAACAGAGGGAACAGATTGCTAAACTGAGGGAACAGATTGCTAAACAGAGGGAACAGATTACTAAACTGAGGGAACAGATTACCAAACTGAGGGAACAGATTACCAAACTGAGGGAACAGATTACCAAATTGAGGGAACAGATTGCTAAACTGTGCACACAGTTTACTAAACAGAGGGAACAGATTGCTAAACTGTGCGCACAGTTTACTAAACTGAGGGAACAGATTGATAAACTGAGGGAACAGATTGCTAAACTGAGGGAACAGATTACTAAACTCCTGAACCATGTTATGTTCAAAACTGATCTGAACAATTTCTTTATTTTACTTTAATTCTCTGCTCTCTTTTTTTCCCTGGGAAAGACCGCATTTAGGGCCAATTTACTTTCGTTTACTTGCTAAAATGGTATCAACTAAGGGTATCTAAAGTGGCAGAAGAGTGCCTAATTTCGTGTGTGTTACAATATTGTGTAAAATACTCTCAGCGGAAATTCGGCCTTTTGGAACCTGCAATATACCAACTTTGCGCTTCTGGCTCTAAAATGAGATTGGAGATGGCAGATGGCACTCTCATTAGTTTATCATTTTGTGCCCTAAACACAAATATGAATTAGCCTTAAGACTAACCCTTTTTAGCTTTATGTTGGGTGCAAGGGTAAGCATATGCTTACCATGAATAGCCTAACAGTGTTCTCGTATCTCCCCTAAGCAACTTGCGCTTCATGTTTAAACTTGGGTTTCAGATCATTAAAATGGAGCCCTTGGACTGATTGAGCATTGAACATTCGGGGACAGTTTATCTGACACATCTTCGAGTTCAGGCTAACCTGCCTTTTCTCCCATTCCTTTCCTGTTCCCATCAATTTACACTGCATTGTAAAATAATGAGAACAATATTTAGCCAAATATTTAAGCTGGCAGATCACAAAACAGTCTAAAGCTATAGACATCCCAGTGAAATGAGACATTGCAGTCAGAGAAAACAATTAAAAAAAAACAATACGAATATTTATTAGCCTATTTCCTAAAACAGCAGAACAGTCAACCAAAAAAAAAAAAAGAGCTCAGATTCTGTGTTTGTTAGCAAATATCTTAATATAGGCTCATCATTGATTTGGAGAAGAAAAAACCATGAACCATTCTGAACGTAAAAGCTGTAGTCTTTACATCAATCAATCAATAAATAATAATAATAATAATGCATTCGTTTATGGCAGAGGTACACTTTCTGATTGTCCGTCATTGTGACAATTTAGCAATGTGCTCCCTCAGTTTAGTAAACTGTGCGCACAGTTTAGCAATCTGTTCCCTCAGTTTAGTATATGGCTCTTTTTTTCTCGACTGACACCATGGGGGCACCGTAAAATGGTGTCCATGCAGCATCGGTATTTTGGAAATGCTTAATCTGCAATGGCATCGCAACAAAGTTTTTCCTGAAAAAGATAGAGTTTTGGTTTTCTTTTAAGATAAAAGGGGCTGTTTGGCTAATAGAAAATCATATTCAACTGGATCTACAGCCATTCTGAAATTTTGACTTCTATGTCACACTTTTGCTCCCAATTTCCTGGAGGTAGGCCTACCCGTTTACTTGTCGGTGTCCCTGTTCATGGCGAAATTAGAGGCAACGGAGTTGTCTAATTCTGTTCCCCTACTTGCCCTTGAGAAAGTTATTGTGCTGCCCTTATTTTACGAAAATGGCGCGGAAAATTACTTAACGGATACAAACTAAGCATTTTGTTCGAAGCAAAGGTATCTCATGAGATGACGCATCGTAAAGCGATACATTCTAAAACTCCGCCATCTGCTGCGTTCCGCCACGTGTTTTGCCCTCAATTTCGGAGCTAACGGTTTCGCGAAGCCTGAATATGAATACTCAGCCTTTTTAGGTGGTACGTTAGTTAATGTGTCGCCGAATCGGACACAACACCAGCTGCTATCCTATGCATCAGTAGTGTGTCAAACAGAAATTACACTTAAACCCTTCAGACTTTAGTACCATACCGTGGTGACGGTAGTGCGTGTCCCGATTTAAACACATAGGCTACATATTTAACAAAATCGACGGAATAAAAGTAAACTTGATAAAACTGAGGATGCTGACGCAACGACGAGCAGGTACCACGGAGGTGGCACAATCCTCTAATGGTGAAGCAACCCCAAAAAATTACCTGGGTTTGTGACGAATCCGGTCCAGCGAGAAGCGGTGATGATTGCGAGTTGCTTAACTTCATTCTATTTCCTCAAAATGAGGTCTACGCAATACACTTGATTGGGAAATCAAAACTTAACGTTTACTCAGGAGTCATCGCGTACATTTCTTTTGACGCACTCACAAAGGGACGATGACTCCCAGCCTGTTTTTGGATACAACATCAAGATGGACTGCAAAACTTTTTCATTCTAAAACAATTTTACGAATCAAAGTCTAATCGGTCTCCATCACAGAGTGGCGACATAGAAAAGTGAGCACAGAAAAACTATTTACACGGGAGGCAAGCTCGCAATAAAGCATAGCGGCACATCGCGCTGGAGTGTTACATAGGCCTAATTCATGCGAAGTTTATTAATACCAAGAACACTACCTAACGGGCTTCGATCCTGGGCAATTATAAGCCACGGCTTTCTTGATATCATCAAGATAATCACGACGACTCACTTTTTCCTATTTTCACGAAGATTTTTTTTTTTTTTTTTTAAATCACCAAGACCGAAAAGAATTAAGCCACAAAAACATCACGCATCCCGAAAGGCTATAGAATTAGGTCGGCAAGCAAACGGAGAGATCGCCAGGTTAGAGATCCTAAGTATTAAAAATCAGACTCCACAAGCTTTTTCATCTTTTATTATCCCCATCTCTCGGCATCATTATATTCACTCAGAACAACCAGCAAACACAGCGAGAGCGACAGGGCGGGAGCGAGAGAGACACTCCATTGGTGCTTAAAATATATTGGAAATCAAATTAAAAGACTCTGAGTCTCTCTATAGGAAAAGAAAACTTTGTTACACTAACAGCGATGGAAAAAGGTCACTACCGCTTAAGAAATGTAACAAGAGAAGTTGAGTAAATGGAAATCAAAAAAAATAATCCAAATCTATGTTGTATTTCACATAGGAGCTCCCACTTTCCCCAATTTTCCGAATGGAAAAAAAGCCTAACAGAGAGCGCTCAAGTCTCCAAGCAAAGATCGGATGGACATACACACGGATGGACGGACAGACACAACCAAAATCAGTTGTCCCCCGACCTACTCTTCAAACGGGGTGGGACCCAAAAAAACAACAACAAAAAAAAAAAACACAAAAAATAAAACATGAAATTACAATGTAGACATGATGGAATATGAGACTGATTGAGAGGATGGAAGGGAAGAAAAAAAGATGAAAATTTACATCCTTCCCAAATATAATTGACAACTACCATTACTTTTAATCGCTTGATATATACAAAGATATTTGCAATAATTGTTTTGTATTCTTGACCAACCCCTCTTAATGTAAGTACACTTGGAAAAAAAAAAGCTTTTTTTGGGGGGGGTGGGATCAAACAAATCAATTGCACCCTACATACAACTTCATTCAAGTTGTTATGTGACCCCACACACACTTGTATATGCATGCATACAGGGAAAGATCTACACCACAGTGAACACCGAACAATCTCTGCCCCAGTCAAGATCAACATCCTCCCTCCCACATGCATCAAAACCATTCATAAAACAAGAGCAAGAGCAGCATTCGGGCCAGTTTTCACTGACGGACCTCCTGCCAAGTGCTTTAGTTCTTCGCCTGTCATCGGGTCAGTTATTATAGAGTTGTAGCCAATGTTACTCACATATACAAAGGAGACAAACTGGAAAACCAGCTCCCATTAATTCATATGGGCCACGTCCAAAACGGCTTACTTGCCTAACGTAAAGTACCCAAGAGATGTACATGCCGCGCACTTGTACTGAATATTAGGCAAATACGCAGCTTTAGACATGACCATGGGGTTTGGCACATAAGACACAGACTTGACACAATACCAGAGTCAGTTACGATACCACCCCTGGTGTTGGGTGAGTCTCACTGCGAATGGTGCAACTCTCTGCATGCTGAACAAAACACAGCACATGGTAAGGTCAGTACTACACAACCAAAACCCTCCCCCTCCCGCAAATCGAGGGCAACACCCACAAAACAAAAAGGAGATTTTAGACATTTAAAGTACATCCTACCATATTCTATTGCTAGTTCTCGTGTCTACATTATACATTTTAGTGCCAAATCCTTCATTTGAGTGCGGTCCACTACAGAACACGCACAGCAGGCAGCCAACTGAGCAGCAACTAAAACAGAGAAGACCCTTCATTAAAGGCAAAAGAAGCTTACAAAATAAAATCGAAACCAGCCCAACCGAAGAAGCAGCGCCCATATTGTGCTTTTTTGAAGATCGAGAACTGCAAGGCTCAAGGTCCCAGGGCAAATGCACTAATAGGAGCACAGATATGCCACTTAAAATGTACATACTTTCCTTCAAGTGAACAATGTTGTCATTATGGTGCCCGGGAATTAGAAGTTTCGATTGTAATGCACAAGACTGATCCTCATCAGAATGGTTATACGTCATCAGGTCGTAAGCGTGGGGACATTTGTGTTGGACTGGGGCGAGTGGACGAACCTGTGGATCCACTGTGAATTAATTTGTGCTTCCCCTTACAGGCAGGCATAGAATTAAATACGCCTGTCCAAACCAGTCATCCCGAACCAACACAAGGTATCAGAGGTGCCAGTACGACCTGAATGCCCATGTCCACCGCCTGAGCATGGACTTAAATTTCACTGAATGAGCAGGAGCATTCACAAGCTGCTCCAGCTTCGACTACCTCGTGCTCCTCTTCAAACACTAGAGACGGAAACGCTGTCTCTACATTTGCCAAACTCCCCTTTCCACAGAACGCTACACGCAAGGCCGAACTGGGAGTTAAAAACTTGCTCAACTGACTGATATTTCAGTCTTACTGATTTTGGCTTGAAAATGTACAGGTCTACAGTGAAGGTACTGCGGGTGGAGAGGTAGCCATAAAACATGGCCATGGTTTCGAAATGCAGAGCGATTACTGACCGAAACCAAAGGTAGAGAAATCTGGGCAAACCGCATCTCCAATGAGGGCTGGAGTCCACAATGAATGATGTTATATACAAACATATATGCTTTCTAAATGGGCATGCCATGATCTAGTGAAATACTGAATGTTCTGACTGTTGATCAAGAATGTCTAGAACTGAAAGCATTCTGGAGTTAAGAGAGGAACTGCATAAGATGCTGTAATAATATAGTCGAGCTGACTAAACCAGAGCACTCGCACACTTTCTTTCTAATACAGTTGAAGCACAGTGAAGACCGACACATCCCTACCACAGTGGCCTCTTGTGTTCCAAGTCTACGAACAACAAAAAAAGGGCAGTAGGCGAGCAGGTGACCTACAGCGATTAGAGGGGCGTTTGCGAGTAATTACATTAAGGGTCTGTGTTTACATGGTGTTACATTGCTAGTAATTAATAATCACACCAGATCTGATATAATATATGCCCAAGGTTTGGGGAGAGGGATAGAGAAGAGTGGCTATAACAGGGTAACTTGCTGTATGTGTCAAGGAGAAATGGTGGGCATCAAAAATGGATGAAGGCGTTACGCAAGTACCCCTCTCCCCATCAGCCATCCAGCTGTGCCCACACTCAGTGTCCTGCAGTCAAGGGAAATCAAAGTGAACGGACAAGGGAGTGACTGAGGGTGTTTATTAATCAGAACGGAATTGGGATAGTTGCCCCTCCGGTCACCCTCCCTGACCGCAGCCAGGCGAGGGTAGCTGGTAACAGTGTGCGGGCTTTGGGAGGTTCCGACGGGCTCAGAATATGTCTGGGCAAGACTCCCAGTGCCCTTGCTCCTTGGCCTCCCAGTATCCGCCCCTGTAGATGTGCATGGTCTCTCCCGTGGCACGGTCCTCACACTTCTCAAACCACAACGCCTTGTAGGAGTCTTGATGTGGGCCTGCAGACAGAGAGAAACGGAACATTTCTATGGTGACCGCCCCCAAGGCAACTTCTCCGCTGGAAAGTAAGGTGTCCATCGCGGGCCACTGCCGCAAGGAGTCAGCCACAGTGATATGTCACAGCAATCTGAGAGAAAAGCACTACAGAGGTGGAAACCAACCCTGTACTAAGAAACTGACAATCCTGTGCCTTTTGCCAATCCTGTAGTCTGGTACACCTCCCTCAACAAATTACCGGCTAAAACTATATCTTTGGGAGGTGACTGAAGTGCGCTTTGTTTTGGTTGAAATGAAAACCATGAAAACAATGGTCTCCAGGATCAGGGTTGGTCTCCACAGGTCTAGAATGTCACATGTCTTTCTGGAGGAGTGGTGTCTGTAGGCAAATACTGGGTGACAGATTTGATTTGTCCCCTTCAAAAGTACAATATTCCCACTATCAAACCTGGACCAGGTGCACTACTCCCCAGAACAGGTGGCTTAAACTACTGGCCATGTCAACAGCCAGCAAGTCATGCACTTAACAGAGACATCCAAAATGAAGGATTGTCCACTGGACCTTCAGTCAATGAGCAGTAGCTTTCTGCAGCTGCTCCCAGACGTTTTTTAGGCACACATGACTCCATTTAGTGCATGGCTTTGGTCAGGTGACATCAGACCAGGTACACAGGGTGGAAAAAAGGGGGTGTGAGAAGAGAGACATGCAAAGCTAGAACTGCAAACATTGAGTCAGAAAAAGAAGCTGCAAAACGTAACGCTCTGCCTAGCGACAAGCAAGAAAACCAAAGCAGACGGATGAAACCCGAGAGTGGCAGAGGAGAGGACAGAGCGAGCGAGAGCTACTTGCTTTTCACGGTTTCTCCATGTGGGCTGTCCATGCAATCCACTGGCCATAGAGAAAACAATGGACGTCAAAGAGCGGAGCACAAAAAGAAATGGCAAACAAGTTAGAACGAGTGTCATGGAGGGGACAGATCAGGTGAGGGAGGAGAGAGAGAATTAGCTGCCGTCTTTTTACGACTAAAGCGTCAGGACTTTCGGCAACCGGCGGGGACTGACCACGCCCACGGACAGGACAAAGAGGGCCAATGAAAACAGGCCCTGCGAGGGGATGGAAGGGAGCAGACAGAACCAATCAAAAACAGAAAACTTAGAACATGAGCAGTAAAACAGAAGGTAGAGTTAATCTCCGCAAAGGACACAGACAGAAACAACAGAAGGGAGAGGAGGTGTGGAGGGTGAAAGGACGACAACAGAGGGATCCAGACAAAAGTAATCAAATGTAGACAACAAACCGCAAATGGAATTCAAAAACAAAATGAATGCTCCAAGGCTGACAGAAAGAGAGGAAAGGAGAATACTGGGGGACACTTTGCCACCACCATGAAACTCCACTGGCTTCCCACTGGGTACAGCGGCAGCGAGCGATGTGCATTTGAGGGAGCAGCCACAAATCATAGCGGGGTCCAATGCACTCACATCAGCATAACCAAGGGAGGTGCGGATTTCAGAAACGGGTCAAATAACTTGGAACCGCTTCACAGACTCCAGGAAGACTCTCAAGTTGTTAAAAACTCCATTCAGGAGTCACTCAATTGAAGTTTATTTTTCAGAACTTCTTTATGGGCAAGTTTTTTTTTTTTTTTAATTAGAATACTGGGCACCAGTATTTGACCCACATCTGCTGTGTATTTGCACGTGTGCACGAGCACGCAATTGTATTTGTTTGCATGTGGACACATGCAGAGGTAAGAAACAGTGAGTGGGAGAGAGAGAGATAGAGTAAGAAAGAGAAAGAGAGAAAAGTACTTGCTTTTCACAGGAGAGTCATTAATGGAATCCTCAATGAAAGCTTGAGAGAGAGACAAAGATGGACAGATGAGTACAGAAAAGGAATAGACAGACGGAGAGAGACAGAGGGATGGTGAAGGACATCCTCAGGCTATTGAAGATGTCGGGAGGGAATGAGACCACGTAGTACCAGCCGTTCCGATCACTCCTCTCATCTTAACTCATCTCTGTACACCAGTTGCTTTACAATTCAAGGTATCGCAATTAAATGTGTAAACATTGCCCGGGGTGGTGCTACAATATTTGCGTAGTGATATACACACTTCCGGCTTCAGCCACACTCACAAAATGTTAAAAAAAAAAAAAAAAAAAGTCAGTGGTTCTGAGGCGCAACACTGGTTTTTCCTTCACATGTTCACGCTACAGGCAAAGCAGGCGAGTTACTATTTTGGAACTGTTAATAAGTTAAACAGTTAAACATTTTGTTGGACCTCCTTCAGTTTTGTTTACGCATTTGCTATGACATCGCTTTGATAAGCTTATGCGATATCACATTTATTTCTGTCCAGAGTTGCATTCATTTCTTGCCAAGATCTCGTAGCGATGGTGGGAGAGTCCGCCCACCGCATAAAGACTTCTCCAGCGTATCCCAAAGATTCTCAATGGGGTTAAGGTCTGGACTGAGGTGGCCAATCAATATGCAAAAAAACGATCGGACTCCCTGAACCACACACTCACAGTTTGAGCCCAATGAATCCTGGCATTGTCCTCTTTGAGTATACCCGTGCCATGAAGGAACAAAGAATCGATTGATGGAAAAACCTGGCCATTCACTAAATTCAGGTAGTCAGCTGGCTTCATTTTATGGGCCCATATCATAACTGAGCCTAGACCTGACAAACTGAAGCAAACCTTGATCATAACACTGCTCCTACAGGCTGGTGGGGTAGACATTGGGCATGACGGGTGCATCATTTCATCAGTCTCTCTTCTCACTCTCATACACCCATCGCTCTGGAACAGGGCTAATCTGTACTCCTCAGACCGCATGACCTTTTTCCATTGGTCCAGAGTCCAATCTTTGGTCCCAACAAATTGAAGACATTTTTTCCAATTAGCCTCACTGGTACGTGGTTTTCTTATGGCCAGGCAGCTGTTTAGTCCCGATCCCTCGAGTTCTTTCTGCATTGGGCATGTGGAAATGCTCTTACTTTCACTACTCAACACAGCCGAGTTCTACTCTTGATAGACTATACTCTACTCTTTGATTTCATAAAACATTTAAATCATTTCCGATCACAATCATCCAACATTCCTCCCCCCCCCCCCCCCCACCAAACTTCTTTCAGAAAAATGATGGTTCATCACTGTCATTCCAGGTTTCAATCATACATTGGACAGTTCTTAACCCAATTTTAGTAGTTTCTGCAGTCTACTTAGTTCTCTCTGCTCGATGCAAGGTGAATAGTCTGACCCTTTTGAAACAGAGTAACATCTTTTCCACAACCACAGAATATGGCTTCCAACATTGTTGTTTAAAGAAATAAGAGGCCACACACTGCATCAGTTAAAGGCAAAGAAAATGTTTTTTTTTCCCCACTCTTACCCTAAAAAGTACATGTTCTTCTCTTGGACGCAAGGAAATCAGCTGATCTACCCAAGTCCCTGAAGTTGCGGCGATTACGGGATTTTCAATGTCCTGCTGAGAGCTTCTGACCCTTAAACGCGTAATTGCTTTCAATCTGTACCTTTTTAAGATTGCTTGATTTATAATCACACAATTTTTCTATTGAATAAACAAGACCAATATAGAGGCCTGCAATTATTTTACTGTACTGTGGGACCCTGTAATTTTCTTTTATTAACCCCTTTCTGCAGATGTAGATGCCCGCGTCTATAGACCTGCAAATTGGAAGTACGCTGTTACTGTACTCGATCACTAGATAGCACCCCCGGATCAGTTATTGAATGTTCACAAGCAAGCAGACCTCGAACGCGGTTCTGAATACGGTGAAGTTCACTCCACTCCCTGTTTTTCGAGAGCTGCATGAATTAAACTCCTCAGCTAAGCCTGATGTGCAAACTGGTCAGTATCCTTGCCCATAGTGTCGATTCAGCAGTTTGAAAAAACGATATCTTGACACAGAAAAAATCGTTATCCTTTGTAGCAACCAGTTTAGCCACAGTGAGCTAACAGTATTCCATTTAGTAGTTCATAAAAATCAGTTTTCTGAGGCAAAAAAATCGACATGGTATTAATTCTCTCACATTCTATTGCCTATTACAGTTGTCCCATACAAAAAAAAATTGTAGTTCCCTACCGTGGATTTACGCGTAGATTCCTTCATTGCCAAATCCAGCGCTTCCTTATATCCACCCGAGTACTGGCGTTGATAGCCAATCACTCAACCATACACTCAAGCTCTTCTGCGTAATTGTAGAGTTACACTTCATGGCCTCCTGAAGTTTCCCTGATAACAATGTATTGAATGGCTCGTTTCTTATCCAATTCCCGAGTGTTTAAACATTTTAGAGTAAGTGAAACACATTGATTGGACAAACACAGAGCATACAAACCAATGCGTATCAGCATGCGCTGTTGTATCCTGTCTACGTTATGCACATTACGCGGCTAAAATAGACGGGATTTATAGAAAATCGGTTCGCAAAACTGGCCTTGAAGTGTTCAGTTACATTACAGAATTTAAATGAGAACGATATGCTCTATTGGAATTATTTCGAATGAAACAGGACCGGAGGGTTCTTGTTACTGGATACATCGCTCTCTATTTTATACAGTCAATGTCTATGGAGGAGGGATTCACGAAAAAGGTCAGGCTGCTATTTTTGTTTTTTTTTTTTTTTCTGTTTCGGAATGTATATGTACTCAACTAAGTCGAATGTCGAGGTTTTTTTCCTGTTTAAAACGCGAACTGCCCGTGCATTTTGGTGTGGACCCCCGGTACGTTCATTGCACGTTTCTTTTGAATCGGGAGACGCAATGGATTTGATATTCCCTGAAAGTGGAGTGTCTGTTCAGTTAAAATAAGGTATATTTCAGAATTCAGATATTACTGTGTTAGTGAGGTGTACTTGCTCCTTATAAGTGTTGAAATGGGTTCGTGAGCTTCGAAGAGGGGACTGGTAGCTTTCATTACAGGGTGAATGTTCTGACCGTTTAATTAGCAGTTTATTTAATGCGTGTTTGTGCTGGCTTTGAAGAAAAATGGCCAAAACGCTAAACTTTATTATGGAGAAAAGGCACGTTCATATTTGGAGAGGTTACTGGTGACCATTGGTATTCAACTGCACTGATATTGATAAATTCATACTAAACTCAACCAGAAAATCATTCGTTCATATTAAATTTCATGCCTTAAAGCTTTAATTGTGTTAAATACATGATTTTTTTAATGATTTGACAGCAAATCATTTTGAGACTTTGGGGAGACACTTGGGTAGCTGTATAATTTGGCTAATAGCATGTAGGTAATCTAGAATGTAATTTTGAAGATGAATTCTACTTGTGCTCAAGGAGTTTATGATACCATAAATGTATAGTTTTAAGCCCCAGCAGTTTTTCAATCGTCAGAATTATTTTTTTTGCAATTTCAATGGTGAATTCTCATGAAGATTTTTTATGTTTGCTGCTCATTTTCTCTACCAAAATCATGAAAATAAACTGAAATACAATGTAATTCTAAATGCTGTAAGTGTCTTTCCTGAATTGAGCCACATTTTTCCTCTTTGTGAAGCTTACATCTTGAATTATACAGCATTAAAGTGGGTAACCCATAAATAGCCAAATTTGGCTTCTGCACAAAGGGGTTAAGAAATTAAAAAGAAATTATAAACTAGATAACTCAGTCGCCACAGGGACAGAGTCGTGCATCTCCCTGATCCCCAAATTTTGGACAAAATAGCTGCCGGCAGCCAAATTGGACGTCCAAAATTGCCAAAAATTGGTGTTGAGCATTGTCAAATAAATATCTTCGCCTGTGCAAAATTAGAAAAAAATCCTGTAATAATTGTCACTTCCAGAGTACGGAACAGAAAATCTCTGCGGGGACGGTGGCGGCCCTGGCCCCAAAACTAAACCATAGTATCTCCCGACTATAGTCGTCTGATGGGCAATATTGAAAATGTACTCAATAGTGAGAGGGCAGGGATGGAGGGGAAAAAAAAAAAGTTAATTAATCCAATATATTCTCTGAATTCCATCTCCTGTTTTAGAAACTTCTTTCAGCAGTGCAACCTAATTTAAGATTGCACTCATTTAAAAGGTTCTCAGCTTTCAAAAGAATAGGCTACATTTGCAAGGAAGAGCAGTTGTACACTCCTTGCTGCAATGTGATAATTTATAAAATTACCAATGCTTCTAACGTTGAAGTATTAGTAATTGAATAATTTGGAAAGTTGGTTATTAGTGCACTGCGAAAGTTTGACGCAAGACGTGAAAATGGTTTAAAATGCATGCCATGGGTCAAACTTTCATGGTTGCAAAATCATCAACGAAAATCTTTATTGTCTAGCTTCTGGGAAAGTTGTAGGAAGGCAACAATATGAAATTGTTAGAACAGCAATGATCGGATTAATTACCAAGAAACGAAATCAAAAACTTATCTAAATACCATCTTCAGCATAATTTATGACATAACATTCTACTTCAAAATGGAATTGACACATTTCAGTTTTTGCCATCCATGCAATCTCATGCCTTCGTCTTTGACGCAAAGCTACGTCTTATTTCTTAATTAGTAATGTCATCGTAACGGAGTGGTTGCCCATTTGCTCAATAAATTAATTGTCAGATTCTTAATCGGAGAGAGTCAATCTGCATCATGATAACGTCACTGGTTGTAGACAGAGTATTATTTTTACATATGCAAACTGAACATGCGGACCTGAGTCTGCAAAACAGCACTTTTTAATAACTTTTTTTTTTTTCGGCGCATCGAGCTTATGGGACACTGAAACAGAAAAAAATACTGTTTTGTGAGCTATGGGAATCCAGTAGCTTCGAAAGAGTGACATTTTATGCCGTTAACGTGGAAAGGAAAATGCTAGATTACTATTGCAATGAATGACAATGTAAGGTGAGAAGAAACAGACAATTTCACCGTTTGACCCTTGCAAAATGAATTAATGTATAGCTGCTAATCAGGAAGAGTGACTGGCAGTGGGTTTGGAGAGGTAAAGTGCTTTACGGCAAGGTGAGGGCTGCCAATAATCCCTCTGATGATAATTCCTGAGTGGAAGAGGTTAAAGTGTACGCAAATTAGTCCTAATCATCACTCATGCGGCAGCTTAATTTTACACCAAATGATCAAGGTTCGATATTACAAATCACTATTATAGCCTGAGCGATAAAACCAGTCATAATGCCGCTGTGTGTGGATGTTGATTGCCCAAACAAAACGACACACTCTGACCCACCCATGGGCATTAGCTTGCACAAATTTCCCATGGCAAAGCCTGACACTGTTACAACAGTGGGTGAAGAACATTGGATTCAACTAAGAGTCATTAGATACGCTCTTCACACTTCAACCCAGTTGTTTCAAGGAGCATGTTTCCGCAAAGTATGGAATTAAATCGCCAAGTAAATATCGTAAAATTTTGAAAGATGATTCTGTGCCAAAGGAATTTGTTTAGTGAAATCCAGATGGTTACTTTTTTGGGCCAGGTGGTGTATTTTTTTTCATAAATACACCACTGAAGACATAATGGTACATGTTCACACAAAGCAAATACCATTGCAGTGTATCATAAACTGAACTGGCGTTGCATTGCTAGTGACTTTTTTTTTTTTTTCTTCCATATAGTTGCGAGCATCCTTATAGTTATGCATGTATGCATGTGCTGTGCATATTTTTGTCCCCTCCTTTGATGCCTGTGTGTGACTGACTGCTGGTAAGCTTCGCTCATTCACTAAGTGCAATGATTGAGGGCGCGTGACTGTAGGTGGCTCAAGAGCACTGACCCATTTCCACATCCAAGCCTGCATTTTAAAAAAAATAATAAATTTGGCATCTCCAATCCCACCCAAGTCTGGAATGCCCAATTGGTGAACTATGTACAAAGATTGCTCGTATATGACCCCTTTCTGCCAATTCAAGAGAGTGCAGACAGTTCGCGGCTCTCCTCTGAAGCACGCGCCTGTCAACCAGCAGCTTCTTATGCACTCATTAGTTGAATCTTCACAAGTTTAGGACGAGGGCGGAGGATACCCGGACATGAACAGGCTTAGAGTCTTCCTGACAAGCGCCCATCTGGCCAACAGGAGGTGCTTGAGCAACAAACAAAGCTGTTTATTTCCCCTTTCCCAGCAGTCCCTTCTCAATTTGAAACCCTTTAGCGCGATGGCCAATTGTGCGCTACACTGAAAAAGCTGCCGACCACTGCCGGCAGCTCACCAAGCCTGCATTTTAAAAGACGTACCGACCGCAGCAGCAGCGGGCTCTTCTCCCTGCTCCCAAACTGGCTGCCAGCGTAAATGATGTATTGTAATATCGGCATGTTAAATGTTGCTACAGCCCTGGTTAGCATTTTGTTTTAATATTTGTTTTCTCTTGTTTTGGCTAGGAGCTCAGGTAAATGTCATGTCTTTTTGTTACCATTTATGTTGTTGAGGCAAGCGAAGGTCATTTACAGTTAGTTTGATTATGTTTATCATTACATCCACCCAACGAAGTTGGAGGTTATGTGATCATTACCATTTGTGCGTTGGTTGGCAGTCACCAAATTTACCTTCATTCGCTGAAGATTTCAGAAATTCCGTCACTGAGTGACAGTGCATATACCTAATTATAATCAAATTATTTTTCTGTGCTGAATGTAGCCCATTATTTTGTCGCTTTTAGATCGCATGGGGGAGAGAAGCCTTGTCTTCAATTGCCACTTGATTATTCTTGAATTGGAAAACCTGTTAATGAAGGAAACCCATCAAGAATCAGCCAGCACTTACTATTTTCAATAAAGGGAGGGATATTAGCCCCGGAATTTTCAGGTCAAACGACGCATCTGAGGTCCTACGTGCATTAATGCATTATTTCGTGTTGCACCAAGGTTTCCCCAAGGCCAGGTTGTAACACTAGTGAAGAGTATCGATAGTCACGTTCACCCCAAGTGCACGATCCGACATGGAGAACTGACCTCCTCTAGTCTCCAGCAAGTCAGACAATCACACAAGGATTTAGCAAGAATAGCAGTTTGGAAATTTAATTGCGATCCCTCAAATTCTCCAACCTCCACACCTGGTGCTCTCCTGTGAAAACTCCCGCCCTCCTCTTTTTGCAAATGTTGCCCTAAAAATACAACTGCACACTACTCACTTGAAAAAACAAAAAAATTGGAAGGTTAGAGGCATATTCACGAAGCTCTAGTTAAATATAAAACTATATAATACAGGCCACACATACGTTTAACCCAACATCTGCACACTTACCCTTATGACCCAATGCAACTACGTAAAGGTCTTTTTTTTTTTTCAATTCACCTCCACGTCCCTTATGACACCAGGTGCACAGACAAGTATCCAAAAATCATTTGCGACATCAAAAGAGGAGGATCAACACAAATCATGAAAGAGCTGATTAAATGGTTGGCGGTCACTTCCCAATTTGATGTCACAAAGACGCAGATTTTCAAATGTCTTGTAATAGCCAATCAACTCCGCACCAGGTGTCATGATAGGGGACCGTTAAGAGCGGCTCCATTGCCCCACCTCCCTCGAACAAACACTGACAAATACACCAGTGGAGCGCTGAGAATGGAAAAGAGCAGAAAAACCGCTCTTCCAATTACAGACGAGTAAGGATGTAATAATATCAAACCGCGTTTTTTTTTTTTCTTTTTGCGTAGTAAGACAACCTGCTGCCAGAAGGCGAATGTCCGAACTTGACCTTTTGCTTTATACAACCCGATGCAGTCTTGAACGAACGACTGCCCAAAAGTGCCAAAGATCAGAGGGCATGTGAAATGCTCCCGGAAAAAAACTGGACAGACATCAGTATTTTTTCATGCTGAACAGAGCCAAATACAGGACTACAGAATCATCTCCTTTTAACCAATTAGGCTACTCTAATTTATTTTGCTCAATTAGAAATCAAACAGTGGATTAGTTTATTTACTAAGTTGAATGAGCCGAGCAGTTTATTTGAGATGGCATGTTTGATCGCTCTATTTTGAAGGTTAAAAGGCCGCAGAAAAGTGCAGATTTTCCTTGAATGCGATTAGGCCATTTTGTGAAATTGCCATAATTTATATCTCACATTCACGCTTCATCCACTTTTTTGAATGTTTTCCACTTTGTGCATTTTTTTTTTAAGACTCTTAAAATCCATGTTTGCCCCAAGGCAGCAGGTGGGCTTACTACATTTTAAAGGTCCTCTATTATGTCACCAGGTGCACAGCTAATTAGTTATTACAAGCCATTTCAAAATCTTTTCCCTCTTGACATCACTTGGGGAAGTAACCAACCAGAGGCAAGAAGAACTGATCACCTTCAGCCAAGCAGTCAATCAGATTTCTTCATTCTGCGTGATCACTCCCCCTTGTGATGTCAGGTAGGCGAGACTTTGAACTGGCTCATAATGGCTAATTAGCAGTGCAACTGATGGCATAATAGGGGACCTTTAAAAAAAATTTGCCGTTGGATATCGTTACACCGCTCAGATGAGGGAAGAGGAGAGGTTGCGAGGCTGTGCTCCGGCTCACCCTCCTCAGTAGAGTTGGCGGTGCGGACCGCCTCTCTCTCCCTCTCCCGGCGCACACTGCGCTGCTTCTCTTCCAGCCGCTGCTTCTCAACATTGGCCTCCTCCCAGTGACCGTCTTCCATCAGCCGCTGGTCCGGCCGCAGCCGGCTGTCTGTGGGAGCCACGCCCTCCTCCAGCTCGTTCAGCGTCAGGGCCAGAGAGGAGAAGTAGTACATGGTCTCAGCACCCTCCCTGCGTCAGAGAAAGAGACGGAGAAAGCGTGAGCATGTGCACGGGCCTCTGCGCACGCACATCGACTGCGTACGCATGGGACAGGGTAGGATGGAAGGATACGTGGACTTAATGTTACTTGCACAAATTTTCAGTTTTGATTTTATGTCAGTTTTTTTAAAGCCAGCAACCTTCTTTAACACATCTAATGAGGTCCGGAAATACAAATGCACAAATTCATGAAACCAATGAAGTATACAGCGTGTCCAAAAAAATAAGTTGCATTTTGGATATTGATGAACAAATATTATGATTGGATCATTTAAGCAATTACTATGTTTCAGCTGGCAATAACAATATTAACCCTAACTGATGAAGTGCGTAGCTTCTCATTTCATAAAAATCATGTCAGTGGACGCATCCCTTGGCAGCGGAAAAGATGTTATGGTTCATCAGAATTTCCACCGCAAAGTCATGACCTTAACCACATTGAAAGCTATTGGCGCTCAAGTGCTCAAAAAGACAGCTCAAGCCAAAAAAAATTTTAAGTAAAAAACATTTGGCATCTCCAATCCCACCCGAATCTGGAATGCCCAATTAGCGAACTATGCACACAAGCTTACTCGTATGCGACTCCATGTTGCCAAGACGGTTCGCGGCTCTCCTCCAAAGCACGCGCCTGTCAGCCACTGCTTCCTTTTACACTCACAGCGTGAAACTTCACAAGCTCAGAATGAAGGCGAAGGATAACCGAACACGAGCAAGCTTAGAATCTCACCGACAAGCGTCTGGCTGGCCAACAGGAGGCGCTTGAGCAAAGAACAAATGCTACAATCCAATAATCCCAAACTGGCAGTTCCAGCTACATATTTGTGTGTGCAACTTTTTTATTTATCTTTTTTCCCCAATTGGAAAGGCAGTGTACATAGAATTAAACGGTGATAACGTAGTTAAAAGAGGATACGCATTGCGCTGTTGCATTACTGCAGTGCTTACATGACCCCGACATGCACAAAGAGGGTCAAACTGATGGTTTCAAATACGTATGTGCGCGTGCGCAGGCCCACGAGTCGGTCAAATGCACGGACATTATACGCAAACAAATTAACAAACAGGTGGCGACACTCACGGCAGCGGGTTCTTCTTCCACAGCTCGCGGGCGCGCAGAGTCTGATACACAGTCTTCTGTTTGCCGTCGGCTCCGTTCTCCCCCCCTCTGCTGCTCTGCATCACCCGCGAGAACTCCATCTTCTCATCCCACGTGCCCGACAGGACGAAGTGAGCTTTCCCTTCCTTATCCGCCACTACGCCGGTCACCTACGGCAGGGAAGGTAAACTCAATGCACAATGCTCCAGCGAGGACCTCTTACTAACACACACTACTGAGGAACTGTGACATGCAAGGACCTCATACCCACGCACACACACTACTGAGGAACTGTGACATTGAAGGACCTCACACACACACAAACACACACACACAAGGAACTGTAACATGCAAGGACCTCTTACCTACACTCACTACTGACTACCTCTGACCTTCAAGAACTTCCTAATTACGCGCACACACTACTGAGGAACTGTGGTGAGCGAGGACCTCTTACCTACACACACTACTGAGGAACTGTGGCGAGCAAGGACCTCTTACCTACACACACTACTGAGGAACTGTGGCGAGCGAGGACTTCAGACCTATAAACACAATGCTGTGGGACAAGGTGAGAGCCTTAAGCAGGTAAGGATGGGTGATTCCTACCTTCCTGGGCACATCTCTGGAGAAGTAGCTGTAGGGAGTGAACTTGAGGTGACATCGGTCTCCAGTGCGATGATTCACAATGTCTATCTCCCCAGACTGACAAACGAGAGGTTGGGGTGCAGATGAGACCATTTTCAGTGAGCAAGATATAAAAAAAAGGGAGACATGCTATAAGATGTGACATGTTATTTGCTTTCTAGATCACCTGGTCAATCCAAAGTTTCCCCACAATGATGTTATGGACTGTGGTGGTGACCTTCTTCCAAGAGTAGTGATTGTTGCTTTTCTCAAATATACAGTGGATTGAACCTAAAGGGAAAAGAATCAGGAATTCATTTATGCACACAAAGATGAGGCTTACTCCAAGTACAGGTCACATCCCCCCACCCCCAAATTCGCTATTCAAATCCAATTTCAAGCAGCAGCTTGATGGGGTTTGAAGTATAATCCTGCCCCCAATCTCCCCTCGTGGGCTGGCAGACAGGGGTACACCATACTCCATTTGAATTGGAAGAGGGCGGGAGAAGTATAAACCCTCCCCCAATCGCAATGAGAGAAAAAGACAGGAACCACCCATCCCCAAGCCTCACCAAGAGGCCTGATGTACGAGTATAACCCCCTCCCCGAATCTCACCTTGAGACTTACACAGGTAAAGCTTCTCAAATCTCACCTGGAGGCTTGATGGACAGGTATGACCCCTCCCCCAATCTCACCAAGACACTGATAAAGGTACATTCCCCTCCTCAAACCTCACCCAGGGGCTTGAAAGACAGGCATCGCCCGTTCCCCCATTCTCACCTAGCGGCATGATGGACAGGTATTTCCCCCTGAACTTGCTGGCGACGGTGATCTCTTGCCTCAGGGTCCAGCCTCGCTCAGAGATGACGTGATGGGCGGCTGCAGGGGGGTGGTGACTCACCTATGGGATGGGGTAAAAGAAGAAACGTGACTTGCTCCATCATTATCAGTCACTTATGACCAAAAAAAATCAAAATTGAGTTTTGTAGACCATTATAAAGAAGAGAAACTAAGCTTTCAAATGACACCAACTTTATTGCTCCACTTCTGATATCAACAGAATGACACCCTGATACATCAGCAGTGTCATCAATATGTGGGGTGGTGGGGGGGGGCAATGTAAACACTTCAATTTAAACAACATTTTAAAAAGCTGGAACATACCAGAGGAAACTAATACACATGTCTTTCTGCTGAGATCAATATCCCTAATCAAATATAATCAATATTATATTTGGGAACTGCCGACCACATGAAGCCGTACTGAGTTACCCATTATGTCAGTGATGGAACAGATGGACACGTGCCAGCATATGAAGTGTGGCAAAGAGTGGAGTTAAGAGCTAGAGTTAGTATTACGACTTGGAAGACTGGAGCGATGTCCAATCAGATTGCAGTCGCAAAAGCAAACACTTAGGTCTGAGTGAGGCGGAAGAACACGCAACAGCCCTATAAAAACAAATCTTCAAGGAGCTAGAGGGGGCGCAATGTGATTCACGAAAGTCAATGAATTTCATTTATTTATACATCTTTAGCAAAACACATCATGCAATTTTGAAACATCCAAAATACACCATTACGAGCCTTTAATTCTTGATAAAGAAGTCCTTGCTCCGGTTAAATATAAAGCTATAGCCCAAGTCAAAACGTTTCAATCGCGGTGTTCACTCGACTGCAATTCCCTGCATATCCTGAATACATGCCTTGGATAAGCACTCCAGGATCATATAATAATCCACAAACCTTGATTCTGAAAGATTGTTAAGCAAATGGGCTGCAAGAAAAATCGTTTGAAATTTTTATTTAATCGTCTGTTATTTTCCAATGATTTTCTCAAGGTAAAGGAGCCAGAAATGAGATCACAGCCGGTTCTGGAGAAGAAAGGAAAATCGCTTGGATTTGTTCCTGACAAGGATGTGGCACCTTATCAACAAAATGTTTATTGCTAACATTACTTTGGAAGACCATTTAATCAGTCATTGAGATAAAATCAGATTGTGAAACACTGTTAACGGGACCATTACTCTGAGAAATCATGGCCAGCTACACGAGTCACCAGGCTTCTAGACCAAAATATTTATTTCGGAAGTGACCTAGGTATGCGGTTGAGAAATCAGAGTATAGTTTATCGTGACCTTGTAGCAACAGTCTCGTTTCGTTTCTGCCAGACGTCACTTGTAAAACACCTTCATATAGAGTAAGGAGAGAGAATTCCCCAGATAAATGCTTTTGACAGGAACTTGACGTCAAAGGCTCTCCAGTGATACCAAATGTTTGGGGGTTTTCCCAAGCCTTCATCGCACACTTAGTGTCTCATTGTGGGACCATTGTGCATCATTGCATTCATTTGAGGCTTTAAAAGTGCACTTATTGTCTAAATTTCCCACAAAAAATTGGGGAATGGATAGAAAACATGCTTTTGTAGGATAATCAGTTGAAAACCCAAAACTGACAAAATACAACTTTTCAACTAAAATTGCCCATACCTCCTGATGGCTATATGCAACAAACGATTGAAAATGGCGGTGCAAGTCACGAATGTTCACAAGTCAAATTAATCTTTGTGCAGTATCCAAAGACACCGTGTGGAGACAGTCTTTCACGGTTCCTGAAGATCGACCAGCCAGCTGGTCTGGCCCAACCTGAACAGAGCACAGCTCATTCAACAGCAATGCATCCCAGTGAGTTGCATTAGTAGAACCGGATGTGCAAGATTTGATTCGGTATGAAACTCCACACAATTGCAGATCTCTTCCAAGGCCTGGTCAGGCCTCAACAGGACAGCAGTGCTCCACAACTCCTATAAGAATCCCAGTTAAATGGATGAAGTTTACCACTCCTACTTCAAAAGAAAATGAAACCAAGGTATTCAAGAAATTGTTCAGGACAAAGTATGTTTTGCTAAGGGCTTACAAGAGAAATTCTAAAGATTATTTAGCACCTTTCAGTACGACCTGGCGACAACCTGTAATTAAGGAAGCTCGCCTCAAGGTGCGTTTCCTGAGGCTTGCCATCCAGCAGTCAGGATTGAGTTTTGAATTTAAGGCTCATTTCCTTGTCATGTTGAGGGTCGCTGCACAGTAATGCTACTGTGCTAATGCTAATGGCAATGGAGAAGCTTTCCTCCAGCCAAACCAATGGCAAATTTAACTAAAAATACGACAATTTTTTCCAACAAGACAAAGAATAGCCATGGTGTTTTTTTAATTTAGTTAGAACTCTTCCTGTGAGGAAATCTGTACAAGTAGCAAGCTGTTTGGACACGAAAGAAATATTCTGGGGATGAATCAGAAGCCTGTAGTAGAACATCACACATGCTTAGTGGATGACACACACACTTGTGGGTGTATTGTGCTGATTGCGGCTCCAAACTGTACTTGATGCGACAGAATACCAAACTTCCGCATGCCAAAATGCATTTCCCTTCTAAACCAAAGGGAGGTCAATGAAGGGAGCCAGAGTGATTCAGGCCGTAAGATTTCGAGTCCACAGGTCCCACTGTTTCAGGGAAACCCCACAAAGACCTGGACGGCAGTACACCGGTTCCTCAATCAGCACTAAACTCCGATGCAGCATGCTCACAATGGTCGAGACACAATTATTTTAATTTACTCGGGGCTTTTCTCACACGGTGCACAATACAACATAGGGAAACAAGTGTTAACAAACATATATACAGACACGTGTATATATACACAGTTTTTATATGAAGTAAACATTACATATACACACACACACACACAGTCACGAAAAACTGCCCTTAATCAAGATATGCAGCACAAAATGAATTCTCAGCGACTCCTTCAGCCATTATGCTTTTTGGAAAGGTCAATCCAAAAAAATCAATGCAACAGCAAGGCACTGCAGCAAAACACCATGATGCATCTCTGGATCCCAAAGGCAGAAATAATAAATACTGGCATTTCTGATCTGCGTTGGAAAAAGCTTCTGTGAACGAACAGCTATTGAGGAAAAGCCACAGTCATAGCAATGTACATTTGAGTGGTCTCCTTGAGTTACATGGCCCTAAGGGTAAGGACAGGCAATAGTGAAGTACTTTGGGTAATGTAGTTTATGCATGGGTATTAGCTAAAAGTCCATTCTACAGTACAAAGGAAACCAGACAGAGGAGTCAAAATGCTCAACATTTGCACAAACACACAGACACTAAGTGCCACCCATAAACATATATACCATATCCCAAAACCCCATACATACACAACCCCCATACACACACACACACACACACGCAAACAAACACACACTCACTCACTCATACACACACATGTACAAAACAACCATCCCCACACACACACACACACACACAACAATAACAAGTCGACATGGTCTACAACATTCCCCGCCAATCGTGCGCTTCTTATTTTCATACTCCATCAAGGACTTTATGGTCTGAAGCTACACACCAAATTTGGTTGTCCTATCTGTAATAATTTCTGAGAAAAGTTGTCCCCTTCCTCTCGGACGGACGGACGGAGGTCAAACCTTTATCCCCTTCACACTTCCTGTTGGCGGGGGATAATAAACACACACACACACACAAACAAACACACACTCACTCACTCATACACACACATGCACAAAACAACCATCCCCACACACACACACACACACAAACTACCCCCCCCATACAAATAAACAAACACACACACATGCACAGCACAACCACCCCCCTCACATACACGTGCACAAACTACCCCCCCATACAAGCGCGCACACACACACACACACACCCCTCCAGCTGGCTCACCTGCTCACACAGGGACCGGTACCCACTCTCCCGCACCCGGTCCAGCTCGAAGGTCTCCCCCAGCAGGGGGTTGAATGGCTTGCTGGTGCGGTGTACAGTGGTGGAGTAGGACGACACGGTGAAGGCCGCCACATAGCACAGCTGCTCCAGAGAGCTCTGGCACTTGGCTCCCTTGTCCAGCAGCTCGGAGTACTCCAGATCCTCAGACAGACGCTGCAGCATGGAAATGGGCTCATTGAAGTTCACCTGCAGGAACCGGGGAGGGGAAACGTCAGCACAATCCAGGTATGGGCCTCTTCAACAGGGCTGCAGGACTAAGTGAACTACTGCACTGAGTAACACAAAGAAACCTCCAAAATCTGGAAGATCTGAATTTGGCGGTTGAACTAGAATGTTCTGGAATTTCTTGGGAATCAAACACCTTGGCTATCAAACTCCAACTTCTCTCATCAGTTTTCTCTCAAGAATATTCAAAGTAGAATGGTTTTTACACGTAAAAACAGACGTCTCCCCCTTCCCCCATTTCACATTTTAGAGTTATGGACCGGAAACAAGTCCCACCCTTCAATATGCCCAAGTCGAAATTGTTGCCATGGAAACAGAAAAAATAAAATTCAAAAGCAGTAAAAACCCTCAAAAGGCACATGTTATGGAGAGACACTATCAAATTTGGTGAGTATTGGTCCAACAGTTTCAGAGTCATGCTCCGGAAACAAATGGGAACGCCGATGCCGACACCGACGCCAACTGGAATTCAGGCAAAAACAATACGTCTCCCTCCCCCCAGGAAGGGGGAGACATAATTCAGAAGGAGCACGTTTTTTCATATTGTAGGACAATGTCACATATATAGGGCTTTTCACTAGCACCTAGTCAGCTCCACTCGACTCAGTTTTTAGGGTTTCCCATTAGGTAAAAGTACCTGGTAGTACCTACTTGGCCGGGGCTCCAAGCGAACCAAGTCGAGCCGAAAATATGACGTCAACAGCCTGCATGCCACTGATTGGCCAGGGAGTGATGCTTGCTACGATGACCCCACCCACATTGAGGTGGTACTCAAGTGTAATGGAAAATGGCTGAAACCAAGTAGTTGAGACGAGTGGAGTAGAGGAGAGTTGGGCAAAAACTGTAATGGAAAAGTGGCGATACATATCCTGTATTTGCTGGTTGTAGCACTTCACTGAAGCGACATGTTTTTAAGGCCACAGCATTCCAACAAATGAAAAATATCGGGGGTCTTCTATATCATTTTATACACACTTCCCAGTCATTAAGCAGTACATATTTGGGATCATTGGAAGCAACAGGATCTCTACTTGAACTTAAAATAAGCCTGAAGTTCAACGGGTTTGAATACAGCAGCTGCATTTCATTGGCCCGAAACATGGGTGCTTAAATTTTATGGGGTAAAGGATCCAGCCATTTTGTTTCTTCCACCGAAGATCAGAGGCTCAAACACCTCTGCTGATGTGATGGGTTCAAAATTCTGTCCGAAAAACTGCACCGATTGGAAAATTCAGGCGGGTACAACAAAGACAGGGGAGGATTTTTAGATGTAGAATCCGAATTTTACACAGACAGACCGACAGTGAAGTAGGAACAGAGAGAAGAGTGATGGCACAGAGAGGGATAAGAGAGGAAGAGTAAGGCTCACGGGCATGGGGATCTTCGACAGCTCTTTGCCAATGCAGTTCTTCATGATGCTCCACAAGTTGAGGGAATAATTGGGCTTGTCAGGAATGCGAGTCCGCCTCTTTCTCATGGGCTCCACCTCCAAGGACTGAGGCGACTCAGGATTGGATGCCAGGGACTGCTCGTCCAGCTGCAGCACAGCCAATGAGGGTAGATTGTTGAAGCCGTGAATTGCCATCAGGGCTCACGCAAATACCGAAAACCCGTCAAAAGATGAGGGAACAACTCACCGACTGGTCGTCCATTCCGATCTCACTGCTGATCCCACTGATGTTACTGCCCGACCTCCTGGGGGAAGGTGGTGAGGCAGAGAGAAAATTTCCCATAAAATACTCTGATGGCAAATGGGGTTTTAGAAAGCATGCAGTACAATCGGGCTCAAAAAAAAACCCAAACACTGGAGGCTGAAGTGACACACAAGGCTTAGTCAGCATTCAATATGGACATTAATGAGTTAGGGGTTCTGAGCACACACACAGACCTCAGGTGAAAACTTTATACTCTGTGTTGGTAGCCCGGTCAGTCACACACACAGAACACATAGCTGCAGCAGAGCCCTTACCAGCTGGGGCTACACAGTCAGAACCACACTGACCTCGCACTAAATTTAGACAGACAAAAATTATGAGCTCACATGAAACATCTCAACTGTCACAAACGCTAACTTGCATCTGTATTGATGAATACAAGAAAAATATGTACCAGGGAAAGAGAACTCCCAAATTATCTCACACACACACTGCAGAACACCAGGGTGATTTCTTATAAATATAAAAATGAAAATCACAAGCTTTGCTGACCTTCTCGAAGTTGGACCCAATCATGTCCAGGTTGCAAAGTATACAAGAATTGAATCAGCTAATTTGACAACTTTTAAAAATACACATGCTTTTGAGAAACTGATTGCTTTCATCAAATCTGCAGTGGCAGTGAAATATGAGTAACTAAATTATGCAGTATCCATGTCCCATAAAGAAAGCAAACAAGGTCAAATATGCAAAATTATGCTTCCAGTTTCCACAAAAAGATTTAAAATTGAGGTAAAATAACACTTGCATCCAAGCAGATGTTAGCAAAGATGATTTTGGAGGGTTCCAGAGTCATATTACAATTTTACCGCTTTCAAAAACGTTTCAAGAACCACTGTGACTTCCCTAGAAAGCAGAGAAGCCAAACTTCATTCCTAGAGGGCTGCGGTATTTGCTGCTTTTCGGAGCTCTTCTGCAGCAGTGATTCTTTTTAGTCATTTACTGGCTGATTAACTGGCACACCTTGTTCCAAAGGCCTTACATGATTGCTGACCCAGAGGAAATTATAATTACCTGCAGACTCTGCAGCCTGGCAAGACTTAAGTTTGACACCCCAGCTCTCATGTTATTAATCAGCTGGGCTGCTGATGCTGCAGCCTTCTGCATGTGGCTGGTGATGCACAACAGTGCAGTAGAGAGCGGTGCTCCCGTATTCTGCCCTCCGACTGCTCTGTCAAACCTATACTTTTCAACTCGTGCAGTGGACTGTGCTTTAGCAGCTAAACAAATCTCCAAGCGCAGTCGAACATGAATGAGGGGGGATGGGGTGGGGGGGGAGCACTGACTTGTGGTACTTGGGATCAGCAGGCACGGTGATGAACTCTGCCACGTCCTCCATTGCGTCGAAAAACTCATTTTCATCATCCTCATCGCTGGCATCCCCCTTTCCAGAGACTGACCCTGAGAGAGTGCAAGAGAGCGTGGCAGCGAGAGAGAGGGAGGAAGAGAGAGATATATTTCCCAATTCATCCGCAAAACATTTCTCTAAGCCCAAGTAGCACAGTAGCTTAACCGATCAAAACACAGGGACAAAATAACAAAGGATACATGCAAATGGAACGTACATTTACTTGCAGGAGAAAAACATAGCGACTTGCTATCTTTACATTAAAGTAAACATTGAGTTGAACAGAGAAATGGGCGTTTTTTTTTTTTTACCAATCCTGAGCCCTGCCAAAGGAACCCAACTAAATTACGTCGCTAAAGGAGACCCATTACATTGCCTCAAAAGAACGCCAGAATGCATCCAAATTCCCGAACATGCTTACGGGCGTGATCCCAAAACAAAGTAGCCAAAGATCGAATGTGGACCGCCATCCTTTGCAGCTGCAGCAACAGGATACATCATTTGAGGCTCAAAGTTTTTTGATAAACTGCGGTGGGCATCTTCGTCGTCAAACTCGTGAGATCGTGAAGGAAAGGACATCAAATTTTTCTCAGACACTTCCCAAAGTACTTTAGAAACTTTCTCTTGACCCATGTGATGTTTTCAATCAAGGTCAAGTGAAAAAATGGAGAGGAATGGGCAGGTAGTCACGAAACTGTGGCTATACGGCAGCCCTGTCGAT
This sequence comes from Gymnothorax reevesii, assembly GCA_029721435.1. NCBI lineage: Eukaryota > Metazoa > Chordata > Actinopteri > Anguilliformes > Muraenidae > Gymnothorax > Gymnothorax reevesii. The sequence continues at coordinate 19,353,002 of CM056574.1, read as the reverse complement.
GAGATATCATTTGACTTAAGTTTTCCAATCGCCACCAAAATCAATAGGGATCCTCTTCACCATATCACCATTGACCCACAAAACCAAAATGAAAGAAAATCCAACATAAACTGTAGCCTGTCGAATGACAACAATAAATTGCGGATGAACGAACAGGACCGACCATCGCAGCCACCCATTTAAGAGAGTTGGGACGCGGCCTGGAGCAGAGGCTCACCCTTGGTCTCTCGGGAGGGGCTGGCCTGAGAGGCCGGCAGCACAGTGGCCCCCCTGAAGGCCCGCTCCAGGTGGTTGTGCTGCTTGGCCAGCTGCTCCAGGGTCTCCTCCAGACGCACGCGCTGTTCCCTCTCCGCCTGCAGGGCCTTCTGCCAGCGCTTGCTGTGGGCCTGAGCCAGGGCCAAGAAGTCCCGGCACGCCTGAAGCGAACAGAACCAACCCCATCACACACACACACGCCCAACGCCCAACCACACCTTGGCTCAAAATACTGATCTGGAGCCCCACACACTTTTCTGTGCTCCTTGCGACCTGCTCAGGTCATTTTAAAGACTGGAGGGTCTCGTGCCAATATCTCGCAGGGGGAATGACTTCAAAGTTCTTCCACATTTTCCAAAAGGGCTGCCTACTAAGGTTTGCATCAAATTATATTTTACAAGCTGTGAAAATACTGGATGCCATCTTGAAAAGCAAGGAGAGACTATTCGCAGATGTTCTAGCTCGTCTTAGCAAGACCAAACGTAGCTTATTCGTTCAAGAGGCAAGAACTCGCGACCGCGATCTTGAACATGCCCTTGATGCATCTCTAAGCCTGTACAAGGAGGAGGTCATTGAATTTGTTCCGTTTACATCAGGCAATTTTAGTCAAAGGCGAAACAAAGTACATGACTCTAAAAGAAAATACTGGTCTTGAGGCACAGTGAGGTCACAAAACATTCTGGATGCACAATAAAACTGGTTAAGAGGCATATTAAAAGCAGTTGTCCAGGGCAAATCCTATTCCTCCCTATTGGGTATCCCAAATGATGCATAGACAGGCAATCATGTCCATGTCAACTAAAAGTTTCTTGTAAGCTGCAAAAACAAAATCTTGGCAAGAGTCTTGATCTTGCTTTGAGCCATACACTTACTTCTAATACTTTTTTCCTTAGTTAAAGGAATTCTTCCACTGATTTGAAGTAATTCGGACTCATTTCTAGATTTATCTGTGTGGTGAGTGAAAATACCTTACTCCTTCAACAAATTCAGAAATAAGTCAAAATTACCTCAAGTCAAAGGTAGAATTTCTTTTTCCCATGAAAATCAATGGTAGAATTTATTTTCCTATGAAAAAAATGGTCATAGAAATAAGTTTTAAAGTCTAAATACAAGATTAAAAAGTTTGGCAAGATTCATTTTTTGAAGTATATTAATCTTTTAACTGCAAAGACTGCTGATTGTGGCGACTGGCGCAAGCAAGTTTCCAGCCACAACTGCTAGTCGCAGCAAAAGATGTTTTTGGGGGGGGGGGGTATGTTTTACTGTACCAATCAGACTTTAGTATTTACACAGCCACGATGGAGATTGGTTGCTAGGGAACCCAGAGTATACACTGTAACAATTCTTTGAACTGCATAGTCATCCTCTGAATAAATTATTACAATGTTCAGGTTCCTTGGATTCTGAGCACGTTTCAAAATGTTGCCATTCGAGAGCATGTCACATGATGGCAGTGAGTTTAATTATGAAAATGCTGAATATCTAGATACGTTTTCTAAAAGTGATAGCGAAAATGAATCTGACTCTCTTGGCTTTGAGAAGCGAGAAATTCTGATCAATTCAGCACTAAAGTGTCCCATGTGGGAAATATTTTGAGTGGTGTGTCGCCAATTCATAAAAAATAATTTAGCACTTAGAGGGTTAAAAGGGTTGGAGTTTTGTGACTGCATTTGCAAGGATCTTATGCATTTCCCATTTTAGGGGCAACAAATACCCCTTCCAAAGACCACCTTCCTTTATATACTTGATCACTGAACATTACACAAAAACTATACCGTATGGCCACCTACGACCGCATGGGTGCAGCCCCCGAAATCGCGCTTTTCCAACCTGTACTGCATCCACAAGGAAATCTCTATGTTTCAGCACAAATTTGAGCATTATTTGGCCAATACTGTCACCAGGGCAACCAAAATCGATAGGTGTCATAAATGAAGTATTACACATGTCCTTACCAAATATGAAAGTAATCGGTCTACAATCACAGACTCTACAGCGTCCACAATGAAGTGTGTATGTTTCAGCACAAATTTGCACATTATTCAGCCAATACAGTCGCCATGGCAACCAAAATCGATAGGTAAATAAAGTATAACACATCTTTATCGAATATGAAAATAATGGATCAAAAATAGCAGCCTGTACTGCATCAATAAGAAAATCTATACGTTTTAGAAAAAATTTGCACATTATTCAGGTAATACTGTCGCCATTGCAACCAAAATTGATAGGTGTGTTAAGTGAAGTATAATGCATTTCCATACCAAGAATGGACGTAATCGGTCAAAAATTGCAACCTGTAGAGCATCCACAAAAGTATCTACGGACACGGATATGACGGCGGATACAAACATGAATCCATAGAAGCCGCTCAACTTCCTCAGGAGGCTACATTTCGACAATTGTATCATGTCCTATGTGCAATACGCAATGATAGCAAAGGTGCTAGAACAATGCTCATCCCTTTCAATCAAATTTGAGAGTTGAGACTCACGTTTATCATCGCATTGGAAGTGATGCGGAAAAGCGTTGCTCTCTCTGTTACTTGCCGAATCTTGTCCCCGGTCTCTCCCCCAAGCCGTACTCCCTCCAGCTCTGACAGAGATCTGCACAAACAGAGACATTAAATTTGGAGTCAGTTCATAATTTTTGAATCGGTTTCACAGTAACACGACCAACCCCGCCAAGATAAAGAACCAGAGAAAGAATAACAGGAGACAGAACTTGTTTCGATAACATTCATAAGTTAAGTCAGCTCATTGAACACAAATGGAGTACTGAAGTGATGACGTCATGCTGGTGTCGAAGTAAAATTTCCCATTCATTTTATCCATAGAGCCCCATATCCATATCTCTCATATCCATATGAGAGAGCGCGAGGCGGGGGGTAATTCCTCGGCAACAGTTCTCGGCAAAAAAAAAAAAAGAAAGAAAATTTCCACGACGACTTTCGGAAACGGAGTATTTTATGATCTCTGTCCGACAGTCGCTAAATTCGTCATAAATGCACGAAGTCCCGCGCCATGTCTACTCACTTTATTGAGCAGAGCTCTAACAGAAACATTAATTGAATACTCATATCGAAGAACTGAGCCCTCTTTTCAAAATATTCACGTTTAATATCTAAAACATTCAGTAGATGTGAAGACACGAAGATATAGCCAATTAAAACCCTGTCCGACTTTAGGAGACACGTAGACACTGCGTTTTTTTGGGAGGGGGTGACCATTAATGCACGTAGGACCTCAGGCGCGTCGTTTGACCTGAAAATAACGGGGCTAATATCCCTTCCTTTATTGAAATTAATTAGTCTCATTCTAGACGGTTGTCCTTTATTAACACGTTTTCCAATTCAAGAGTAATCAAGTGGCAATTGAAGACACGGCTTCTCTCCCCCCAAAAAAAAGCGACAAAATAATGAGCTACATTCAGTACCGAAAAATAATTTGATTATAATTAGGTCTATGCACCGTCACTCGGCGACGGCATTTCATAATTCTTCATTGAATGAAGGTCATTTCGGCGGCGAGTACATAGCCTACACCTGTTTTTGCAGCATGGTCACTCAGCTCGCTGTAAAAATTTGACAGCTGTCTGATTGGAAAATGTAAACGGACAAAACCACTTACTAGTCACCAAAATTACCTTCATTCGCTGAACAGCTCCGAAAAGCCGTCGCTGAGTGACGCTACAAATACCCAATAATAATCAAATTATTTTTCTGTGCTGAATGTAGCCCATTATTTTGTCGCTTTTAGATCGCATGGGGGAGAGAAGCCTTGTCTTCAATTGCCACTTGATTATTCTTAAATTGGAAAATGTGTTAATAAAGGAAAACCATTAAGAACAAGCCAGACTAATTGTTGCCGATTTTCATCTAGGCAAGCGTCGACTCTGAGGTGCGTTGGTAGATTAGTTCTCAAAAGCGCTGCAGTGTCGCTTGCATGAATTGCATCATTTTTTTTTTCGCCTGACATTCTAGCTCGGGCGCTACAGATTTCAGGCCGGGCGGGGCGCCTGGCCAAAAATGCTCTGCAGGAAACCCTGCATAGAGGTTTTTTTCAGTTCACTTTTGAAGCATTTTCCGTTGTTTTCCAGCCTCCATCTATTTCGAGATTTTACGTCATATTTCTGAGTAACAAAAATGTTGTTTTTCTTCACCAGTCAGCTACAATTTAAATCATTTTAATTTTTTGCTACCATGCTAATCCTATTTGTAGTCAAGAAACAAGTCTCATGATACTCCTGATTCCCGGGCAGAATGAGTTTAAAATGCCTTACAAATTACCTACACCTTGCCAATTGCCATAGCAATTTGTTTGCTTAGCTTGGTGAGACTGAATTCCTCAGCCACTCTACACTCTACTTAGTAGGGATAGACCGATTATCGGCGCCAATATTCAGCATTTTGACGCATATCGGCATTGGCCTTGTTTTTAATCAGATTGCCTATAAGAGATCAATTTTAAACTGGGTTATTTTGGCTGTGATGCAGCCGCGCCTATCTGACTGCAGTCACTACTCCGTCTCCAGCATTGTCCCACCTACAGTACCATCTGATTGGTTACACGCAGAGCCACGTCAAGGGTAACAGCCAATCAGCAGTGAAAGTTGAGCATGCACAGTGCTCACACATACGGCGAAGAGGAGAAAAAGTTTTGCTGAGTGGAGAAGCTCCGGAGAGCAGATACACATTTCAAAGGGAAATTAAGGCAGCAGACTCTCTCAAAATTCTAATGAACATCTGTCCTCTACAACTCAATATCGTTGTATAAACATAAGCGGCAGCTCTGCTCGTTCGCAGTCCCTCAAAACGCGTCTGTAAAGGGAGAACTCAAGAATAATGCATAATGCTGTTTTATACAAATAATTAGTAAATTAATGTTGTAAAATACAAAAAAATGTGAAATTTTTGTTTTCAAAGACTAGATAAATGAGGTTTTATTCCCCCTAATTAGCTGTCGTCTGTTACAACGGTCGCATGACAGTGACAAAATGTCCCCCTTTGCCCAGAGGTATGCGCTATTCACACAGCTATTGTGTTTGATAGTTTGATTTCCCCAGTCCATGATGACAAATGATCGTTCAATATGGGCCATTGGCTAGTTGCCCAAGATGTATTGAGTATTCTCACGCAGTACACTCAGTGTTGCTTCAATATTAACGGTTTGCTTCTGTTACTTATCAGCCTATATCAGATCAGCAGATGACAGGTATATCGTCAAGGCTCCTAACAAGCATCATTCCAGCCGTTCGCTCCAGCTGTCAAGATCTGACTTCAATCAACAAACAGCCGGCATTCTACGACCAAAATGTCCTTATTAGATTAATATTTGAAGCTAGTTTTCCTTTTTTCATCGAGCAGTGGCAAAAGTTCAGCAGCTCGCAGGGCTTGCCAGAGAGCTAGCAATTACGTTAGTTTGCCATTAGCTGGTTCTTACAACCAGGGCCAGATTTTCTGTTTCAGTTTTATATTGAAATTACTTAGACATTTTCTGATGCAACTACCTACCTAGTACTACTACTTCTTTCGTTGATGTGCTCAGTTAACCACGGTTACAGAAGTGATGGTTGTGAGAGTGCAACTGACGCAGAGTGTGAAGGTAAACGAAGTACTGACTATCAAAATATGCGTCGATCAAAGGTTGGATTTATAAAACAGCATTTTGACGTCATGGAATATTAAGCATACTCATTCTGTTCAGCATATCCGACCCATCATCATAGCCATAGTTAGCAATCTCTGATCTCTGTAAAACAAAATAAAAATCTGAGAAAAAAAAAAATTCTACGTCTTTATCATTCAGGTTTTGTTCAAGGCATCTTAAGTGTAACCTGTATGAATAATGTAATCGAAAATAAATTTCTATGTGCAAACTATTATTCTTTTCCTCTCATCTATGCGTTTATTGTTTTTGGGGAGTTTTCTTTAATTCAGTAGAATTTTTTATATTAATGCCGTTTGATCTTTGACATTTTGGCGACGTAAATTCCTCCAAATTCGCAGTACTCTCCTCAGTACTGAGCTCTGCTGTGGAGAGGTAAGATGAAATAAGTGCTCATCAGTGGTTTTGTAAAACACAGTAAAATGCTAAACGGAGGCGAAGATACTTCTTTTTAGAGGTCAAAGATTTTGTTCATTATTGCTTCGATGATTACTTTGGAGTCAATACATTTCTATTTAATTCTGTACAGCACTTTTGTGAAACTTAAACTATCGTAAGTCCAAGCTAATTGAGCATTAGGCGGTTTCTCACGCGGTTCGCCGGTTCTTCCACCTCTAATTTAAAGGTGTGCTTGTAGAAACAGGACATGCAAAGTTGCTGTACTGACACTAAGGTAGGTAGACACTCCCAAATACATTTATTTCTCTTTCATTCAGAACAATTTAGTACCAACATCATAAAAACAACTGCTAAATACAGAATCAAAGTGATGACTCATTTACATAAATTATGCTAATTAGGTCCCAAGACGGCTACCGCAATGTGGAACTTGATCAAGTACCTCAGGCAGGTTATCCCTAAAACTTTTCATTACTTTAACCTCAAATTTTCACAGATCATTTATGACTATATAGTGCATGTTCTGATCAGAGGGTTTTCAGAAATAATATTTCTGTGAAAAAATATGGGCATTTCAGCGTTTTCTTCTTTCTTTTTTGGGTACCTAATTACCACAAAATCTAGAGTTACACAAATGATTTCTTCAAAATGCCTCATCAGTCCATTGACATGCACCTGGTGAACTTATATTCCAAGTTTCACAATGATAGCATGAGAGAAAGAGGACAAAAGGCATCTGAAGCAATGCTTGGCAGGTCAAGAGCAACATTTTTGACAAAACACAACAGATGTCCATATTTATGATAGTCCTATCAAGTACACACATTATGAACTTACTGAAGGTCATTTTACGAAAATTTTTTTCAAAAAAAAAAAAAAAAGCCTATTTTGGGAGTGTCGACCTACCTTAATGCGTTTCACGTAGGTATCGTGAGCTCCCCCTTCTGAAATTACCTTCGCCATCTAAGGTTGTCATAGTTTCAGTCCCGTTAACTGGAAAATATTATGACATGCTGTATGCTCAGCTAGTATTAAGCTCTGCAGTGGGTAGCTGTCGATGTAGAAACGTGACATGCGAAGCTGCTCTATTGATATTAATGCGTTGCACGCAGAATAAAAAGCTGTTGGCTGGCATGAGAGGAGTGGTCTTCGCCTTATTATTCATTACACGCAACACAATGCTGAACCATAAGACCGACTTTATCAGTAGATCAAATTGAATATCTCTTATAAAGAATGACATTACTTTTCAAATATACTATGTTATTAATGTGTTTTTCGGTATGTACAAAGTTTTATTACATGAAAAAAAATTCAGAGGTCTCTTTACCTCTCATCTCAATATATCTGAACAAAATCGTTTTCTAGAGTCCTCTCTTAACATTATGGTTATTTTAAACTTACTATATTTTGGGACTGAATGAGGATGGATGGATATTGGCTTGGAAGCAGTAGTTAAAGCAAATCTGCCTTTTTAAGCTTGGTACTTGTACTGTAACCATGGTAACTAACACAGTTGTGAGGTTATCAAAATTAAGTACATGTATGGAAAATAGGCTATAATCTTTGCAACATGCTAAAGGGGGTCCACAGGCCAAGGACTGGACAGGACACCAGGGCAGGTGAAGAATGGAGTAGATGGCTTAGTGGTAGCAGATACCAGTGTTACCCCACACACTGTGGGCTCCCAAAGAATGAACTTGGACTGCTTGAAATTGATTCTGCCCCAACGGCATTTTCTATATCACATTATCATCTCTGTGCGCGCAAAAAAAGAAGAGAGAGAAAAACAAAAAAAAAAAAACCGGTAAAATTAAAAGTACTGGAAGATGTGGAATTTGCGCAACATTAGTACTATGGCCCCTGCTCAAGAAAAGGAAAGGCACCCCCCCCGCTCAACAAAATAGAAAGCATCAACCCCATGCAGTTGCTGGTGCTACATTAACCAAGAAGACCCCACCCCCCTCTATGTGCACAAGATATAAACTCACTAGGTGGCTAACTAGGTAGTTCGGTAGCGTAGCTAAATGCTAGTTAGCTAAATGGCGAAATAACTCCTTGTGATCCATTCATTTCTAGGCATGTAACCAAGCTAGCTACTGGTGGCCCCCTATGTCGTAACAGATGCACGAACATAGACAAAGGCAATTTAAGTCACTGATCAGCTATTATATGTTGCGAATGTTTGCTCAAACTGAGGTACCTGATTGGCTAGGAACAAATCACGGGGCACTCGCCAGCTTATGCAATGGATATGTAGTTTGCAAAAGTGGACTACAAACTGGACTACAAGTGCAAAAGCATATAATTTTTGAGAATGAACAACAAATTTGATGTGATCATTTGTACCTGTATACCCCATAGGCTAATCTTGGAGCGAGGCAGCTCATGAAATTAATGCAAGTTCAAGCCAATGCCAGAAAGTGTCCAAACCCCATTATAAATTCCCATAGGGATTTTACTTCTGACACCAGAAGCTAAAGGCCCAGTCACACAGCCGATCACGCACGAATCACTCACAAATCACGCACAGATTGGGTTTGTGCGTGCTTGTGCGTTGAGAAATTGACCAATTTTTCGGGGTGTCGGGGGTAGAAATCTCGGACGAATCACGCATGAATCGCGCATGAACCACGCATGTATCACTTACAATCACTGATATATCGCGCACGTCGACGCATAATAGCAAACACGGTGCAGTATTCCACGAACATTTGACGCACGCCCGACGCATTAATCACCGATGGAGCACGTCCAAACACGAACGCTTCACGTATTGTCAGTGGATGTCAGAGGAATGAACGTGATACGTGCGCGTTTCATGCGTGATATGAACGTGGGGCATCAGTGGACGGACGTGGACGTGCGCGGATTCAAACCAGTTCTGACGCATAAGCACTGACGGCCGACGAGTGTCCCGCGCATAGTTACGCATACTCGACGCATAAACTACGCATGCCAACTCATGAATTACACACACCAACGCACAGTTGTGCGTCGGAAAATTTTTGAACCGTTGAAAACTCAAAATCACGCACAAACCGCCTTCGACGCACATCCACTTACAATCACTGACAGTCCACGTTCGTCCCACCTACGAATTACGCATACGACGTACGCTCCGCGCAGAAACGAAAATCTGTGCGTAATTCATGCGTTTTCGCTGTGTGACTGGGCCTTAAGTAGCGGTGACGTTATCACTTTTGTACTCTATTGCAAAAGCAGGCCTACCAAAGAAAATGGCCAAGCTGTAACAAAAGTTTGTCAGATGTCTACATTTTTAGAAGAACCAGCAATACAGAATTGAAAACTAATTTGGTTTGCCTCTGGGTTTGTCACAGGCCGTGCAATTTTTTGAGTATGGTTCTGGAGAAAATGTATCGACTGCAAAGTGTTGTGGTGTGAAGTTAAGCAGAAACATGGTATGTTTTTCGACTTTGTGTTGCTGGCTATTTGAAAAAGGTAGACCCTGACAAACTTTTGTTACAGCTTGGCTGTTTGCTTTGGTAGGTCTGTAAAGCAGTTGCACAGTGATGCATGCATTAGAAACAGAGCGCAAGCACTGACCTCTGCAGGGCGGAGCCATGTTTGGCAATGAGGTCATTACAGGTGCTGAGGTCCTCCACTTTACTTCCCAGAGTGCGCAGTGTGGACTGAACCTCCGAATTTCGGGCTCCCCCACCCTGTCCTGCGGGTGGGGGAGATGACGAGGAGCAGTCATCACCCGAATCATCTGCAGAGGAACAAAAAGAGGGGGCAGAGTGGGACAGTTGGGTTGCAGCAGATATTTTTCTAACGTTTAAAAATAATAAATGGGTGACAGTTGAGGTTCCAGGAGCAGGATAATGCCACAAACACACACTTGGCTTTTTTTCCGGTAAAAAAAAAAGCCTTCATGCTCCTAATACCCCTTCATTTGTCCTTCTTGTTTCTCGTGCCTAAACATATTCTCTTCATCTCCCTGAAATAATTATTTGCCGTCTCATAGCTGAAGTGTTCAGTGAAGGTCAACCGGGCCAAGGAGCTACATTCACTCCTTCGCCAAAGTCGTCCTCACATTGTTGATTGGTGAACTTAACCTTTCACCATTCTACCAATTATTAATTACATTCAATTTAAACATTCTTGCTAAAAAAAAAAAAAAAAAAAAAAAACTGTTTTTCTTGTGTCCAACTTATTGTGTGGTGATTTGCTTGTGATAACAACAACTCAGCCATCCCATGCAAGTGGAAAGATCATAATAAAAATATTAAGTTTGCAACTGAGCCCTAAATTGTTCGTTTTTGGGGAAGAGGGGTATCTAAAGGACATAAAGCTCAAATACCGCAAAGTTTGGCGTTCAAATTTTTAGTTTTATGCTGGTTATAACTTGCATCAAAGTCATTCTTTTTATTATATTCTACCTCACTAGTGTAAAAGTTTCACTAGTTTGTGTTTTTGGTGAGCAAATCGTTGTTCATAAATGACCACTGAATAGAAATCTCAGTATTAGTTTGAATTGCACACCCAAAAACATCAATCATATCAAGTTTTCACTTGAAAATATTAGTTATTTCTACTGCGTCACCCGACTCACGATTGCCTGTCACACGAGTCACATATACTCACACCCCTGACGGTTTCATTATGAACAATTCAGTTGGAATAAGTTCATCAAATGATACGAGTGTCTATTAGGTTCTAAGATCACAAGGAACAGTTGAGATATAGGAAGTGACTTTCTACAAAACTAGATAATACTGAGCAGGAGTGGTAATACTTGAAAAGAAGCCGGTCATGCAAGTCGCTTTTTTTAACTGATTATTTCTCACCACAACAGAACAATTTTCTTCACATCAAATATTAGAAGAATTTTGACAAAATAAATGTTCCATGTTTATCAACCCTTGCTACCATCTCGTAAAAATTCACAAGCGGTTTTATCCAAAAATCTAGTGAAAATGTCACCCGAGTCAAAACAAAATGGCTGAACTGAGAAGTGAAGACAGTTCAGAGTTGTACTCCAAACCAAAACATTCAGGATGCAAGCACACTGGCAGCTTATTTTAAGGACGAGACCGCCAGACTCACGCACCAGACTCGGCCTGCATGCGCACAGCCTTCGCTTTTGCCAGTTCTAGAGCAGTGATCCACCTCTGCCTCTCCACCTCTGAGCTTGCCTTCAGGTGGTACGTCTGTGCGCCACCGTTCGAGATGACAAAGTTGCACGAGTCCTCTACGGCGATGTTTGCGGTGGCCAGGTTGATTGTGCCTCGACATGTATGCCCCATCTCTGCTTGCGTCCTTTGAGGAAGGGATGAACCAAAAAGTACATGAAGCAGACAAATTGAAAACAAATTGAATGGCGAGAGGAATTGGAATAGAAAGCAAAATGTAGAGGAACGAAGGGAGACAACATGGGGAGGGTAGAAATGGCATAGCCTTAGACAAGTATAATCAGTGAATTTGCTGCCTTGAGGATTTGGCTTTACAGATTACAACAAGAACAAATGATTAGCCAGCATTCAAAATGTTCGGATAACAGGAGTAATTATCTTCCAAGGACTATTGTGTGCATTGTTAATCGTCCCAATTAGAATATCTCTTGACTACTATGCAAACAAAGCAGCTCCCTCACAGGCGAACATACGGGCAATAGAAGTTAATGAATAATAGAAAGCGCCCAGCCACAGGAATAGACGTTACTACTGTAGAGCAGGCGTAATGGCTCAGGTGAATTCTAGCGCACACATTTCAAAACCAATTTTCACAGATTGGCCAAACCTATACCATTGCGCGCACACACAAAGGCACAAAGAAAACTAAAAGAAAGTTGATTTTCAAAATTTGCAGATGCATTGGAGACAAGCAATTATCAAACATTAAACACAATTTTCTGAGATGTTGTAATGTCGTGACAGTGGAGCAAAAAATAACCAAGTTAAATTCACGTCCCTAAATCCCGCCATCGTTCAAAAAAGTTAAAACAGAAAAGGTCACAGGACAACAGAATGACGTGCAACAAAAAAAAAACCAGTACAGTGACTTTGCACTTACTGTTAGGAACCAAAATAGTTGGCTAATAGCGACGGTCGTCGCTTAATATCATAACACCCCTTTTAAATACCTGTAATAGGACAGCAAGCCGTTGCTCAAGACAAACCATCTTCTTTGATATCCCTTTATGTAATTAGTCCATTTAAAGAGCCAGCCTTTGTACATGTCTCCAGGTGTTGGAGTGGACGCCTTGGGCTCCGACATCACGACAGCCCTCGGCTTCAAATTCCTAGATCAGGGCCTAAAAACAAAAGCACAAATCTTTTGCCGGCCGCATCACAAAGAGGACAGCACACTTAATAGTTGCGCAGAATACGCAGCGTTAGCATCACACGTTACAGTGAAAAACAAAATTATGATCAGACGTCTAACGTTAACATTTGTCAGCAGATGCAATGACGACCAACACAGCAAAACCAGCTAGCTTGCAACCGAGCCAGACGGCTATCCATTGACGTTAGTGTTACAGCACTCGGCTGGCTAGCGAAGGTACTTAAACATAACTAATACAGTGATCTACTCAAAAAAGCCATCTTGACTACCTAGTCAACGAGTAAATAAATTCAAGTTCCAATTTACAATGAAAAGAATCCTACGAACAGACGGGGATGGGGCAAAATTACATTGCTAGCTTGTAGCATGACAGTGGGGTCATGAGCCAGTCGGAAAACTGATACGTGGCCATGCGTATCATATGCTAGCGAAGGGTGGCTGAGTAAGCGGACAACTTCAAGCGCTAACGTTAGCTGTAGCTAACGAGACGGGTGACATAGCGAACGCAGCCTGGAGACTTTGCGATGAGGTCACATCGATGGAGTGAAATTAGTGAAACGATCGACACGCTGCAATTCAGCAAGAACTACTACTGGTGACAAGATTCAGAGGGGAAAAAAACACCATTACAGTATTTTCGGCCTTTTCTCTGTAGCCCTCATTGCCGCGAAGTCAGGCGCAGCGTTAAAGCCGCTTTCACATCGGACGCGAAACGAATTTTTCGCACGACAGATAACATTCAATGTCAACGCAAAGACGCGAATACGCGAGTGTGGTCGCGTCTTTGCGCTGACTTTGAATGTAAGTTCATTTTTCGTGCGAAAAATTCGTTTCGCGTCCGGCGTGAAAGCAGCTTAATTCATGACACCCACCGCACAGCAATGACAACCGAACCTTCCCTGTCAAGTAAGGTAAGAGCTAACCAAAGTTACCCCGACATCGAGCCATTCAGGTGGCTGGATTACTCATTTAAACACGGATGGAGCAGCAAGTCAGCTAATAATAAAAATCAGTTACAATACATACACGGGTGGGTTTACCGATGCGTTGTTCAACGACCTTTGTGTACCCAGCAAATTTAGAAATGCCAGCTGATAATAATAACAATCAGCCACAAGAAGATACCAAAAAAATAAAAATCAAACCAGTTTTCAAGCGACTTAGTCCAATAACAGCAGCCACTGCGAACGTTTATTAAACACTCGCTTGCTTCCGAAGTTCGTTAGCAACGATCATTAGTTCGCTTCACGTCTCAACATCATGATTTAGCTGTATTTCTAACCTTGGAAGCTACCGTTGTGAATAACTGCAAGACGCAGTTTACCAACCAATGTTGATCATAAAGTCTAGCCTGGAAGCTCAATCAGACTGCAGTTGGAGAAATAACACCCCCGCCTATCTCACCAACTCGTCCCCCGCTCCAACAAGGAAGTTAGCTTCTTCTTCTTCTTCTAAAAAATACTATGAAAAGAGATTTTGGCTGTATATCGCCACTTACTGTGTGGGAGTGTGCTACTCAGAGACCATTGGCAGAATTGCTCATCTAAGCTTTACCATCAAGGAAGTTAGCTGTCGGGCTAGTTTGCAGTTAGCATTACTGAATCGCGATGTCTTTTCGACGGGCGGGGAAGGGGGGAATCGGGGGTATTGTGACATACATCTTTCACCAAACACCAATTTCCGAACACATCAATCAAAGGCAAAACAGCACTCCAAATATAATTTGGACAGAGTATTACACAGACCAACCCTAATAAGTCGCTTTTCAGATCTTAATCTAGGACATTTCTTCTTGCCTCTAATTTTCTGACGAATGTCAGTTAAGTCAGCTATGTCGGTCAGCGTGAGCCGCGGCGGAGATGGCAATTTTAAAAGACAATCACCTCTGACATGAAGCATGACAGAAGGACTAGGGCCAAAAATTCGACTCCGGTGGGACTCGAACCCACAACCTTTGAATCACTATTCACGTGCTTGACTAGAAGTCCAATGCGCTATCCATTGCGCCACGGAGCCACCTGTTGCACATGCTGGTAAGTTCTCTATATATAGGCAACTATCTATTCATGATTTCTCATGTCACGGGGCTATCAGGGGGCCCCCTTGTGGATAGTTGTCACCCAAGGGTGAAATTAAGTGTGATGATGTTACGTTGTTTATACTGTATATCAGTGGTTCTTACACTCGGTCCGAGGGGACCACCGTCGATGCAAGGTTTCATTCCAAACGCAAATGCAACCCTAGAATTTTAATGAGTCATTGAATTTTCTTAATTACCCTTTTAAGCAATATTGTCAAAAATAGCTATGCATGCTCTGAATAATTAAAGTTTCTCATTCACATCATGCTGTATGGGAAACAGCAGAATAATACTAAAGAAATTTAAACAGATTACCAATAACTTTCAAATTATCAAGACTCTTGATTGTATGACTTGGATCAGTAGATATATTAGGCCTCACGCAATTACTTGTATTGCAGCATTATGAACATAATATGGACAATGGGCTTTCATTCCCCATGGAGGGCATTGCATTTCTCTAATAATGTGAAGTTAGAGGGTGGGAAAAAAATCTGACCAATTAAGACAAATCAAAAGTTTAATAGAATTCTGGGATAGCAATTGTAGTTGCAATGAAAACCAGCATATACAGTGGTTCCCCAGCACTGAGTTTGAGAATCACTGGTTTATATTAACCCCTTTGCCCAGAAGCCAAATCTGTTTTTTTTTATATTTTAGCTTATTTGAGGCTTTATAATTCAAGATTGCGCCTCAAAGAGGGGAAAGGAATGGCTCAACTGAGTCAAGACACTTGAAGCATTTAGAATTCCATCGTATGTCAGTGTACTTCAATGATTTTGGTGGAGAAAAAGGGCTGCCAACATAAAGAATCTTCATGAAAATTCAGCATTGAAGTTGTACATTACATTACACTACAGGTTCTTAGCAGACGCTCTTATCCAGAGCAACGCACCAAAGTGCACAAGATCAGTACAAAAGTGCAGAGCTCCTAGGAGACAAGTACAAGTGCTAACAGTAAGTGACAGAACACTTTCCGTTGTTACAGATCTAAACCAATAAGAAATCACCAAAAATGCAGATAAGGCAGAGTAGAACGGCAACAGAATCAAAAGGCAACAAATCAAGTAAACAAACTCAACTAAAATAGTATTAAACAACTAGACACAGTCCAGTCAGTTGCCCGCGACCGCGACTGGTGTCCCCCAGTGCGCAGCTGTCAGATGAAATTGGGCAAAACCCCATGGGCATGTCCATTGCCCATCTAGTAGATAATGCTGTACTTGTAAATGTGAAAAATGGTATATATATATATATATATATATATATATATATATATAATTATATACGTGGGGTTCAGGATTCCAAGGAGTGGCTTAAGTAGGTAATGGAATCAGTCAGGGTAATTTCTGCTGAATTAGACCTCATTTTGAATGTTTAGGTGCAATGGATATGCAAAAGCTGCGACAGCATCTTAGTGATGCCAGTAAAACATCTAAAGGTATATGGCTCAGGAATATTTATGCCAAATTTTGTACAAACTCACTGAATGGTTTTTGCTGTATGACTGGAATGGCACATGGAACATGATGGCAGAAGTCCGTTGTACCATAGATCGAAATAACGCATGCATGGTGTGATGTGGTGTGCGTGCGTCTCTCACTGTCTCTCTCTCTCTCTCAAATACCATGATGAATAACATATTGGGCCACTGGACATTAATCGGGCTCCTGGAGGGAGAGGCTTACAAAAAATTCAAGATGGCCGCTATTGCAGCCATGTTGTTTTTCCGATTTGGCCGAAATTCAATAGCAACCTACCTCGGGACCAGATATGTGTGTATGAAAGGTTTCGTAATGATATCTTCATAAATGTTCATAAAAAGTGTGTGACGTCATTTGGTACGGCGCACGATAAAGATCACGATAACGATAACGATCACGATGCACAGGAATTGTCACAAACGCTATATGTCCCCCCTCCGGGAGACATAATAAAGTAGACCGGCAAAAAAGCCGAGAGGAGGACAACAGAATTAAGTGCAACAAAAGGGTAACACAATCAAGCGCAACAAAAGGGCAACAAATTATTTTTAAAAAACTAATATGAGAATTGGAAAACGGCTGGGGGTTATAACTATACATTTCTGGGATGATAATCTCCTTGACCACAAGTATAACTCATCTGAGCAATAAATTTTAAATTACCAACTCTCTACGAGCCAAATAAGACAGCTATCCAGGAGGCTCCACAACTCTAAGATCCCTCAAAATGGCACACAGTCAAATCATAGGATAATCATACATTTAACCCTAATCAACTTTTGATGCATGAAATTCAATATGAACTAATAGTTTTCTAGTTGAATTTAGCACAAGTTTATCGATATAGGTGCAGTTAGACATGAGTGGTCACCGGTAACCTCTCCAAACACAAATCATGCCTTTTCTCCGTGATAATGTTTAGAATTTTGTCCATTTCAGAGTTCCTAAGCCAGCGCACATACTCATTAAAGGAACTGCTCACTTAACGGTCAAAACATTCACCTGCAATAAAACGCGAGCAGATCCCACTTCCGAGCTCACAACCTTATTGAATCCCTCCTGCAGAAACAAACGTATCTGGTAGAAGGAACCCTCCAGTCCCGTTTCATTTGAAATAATTGCCATTGACCATGTCCATGCCTTATTTCAATCCCGTAAATGTAACTGAAAGCTTCATGCTGGTTTTGGAAGTTTTTTTTTTTTTTCTTGAAATCGCATCATTTTCAGCTGTGCCACCGTGGGCAACTAAGAGAGTGCAACCTACCTTGCTGTTAGGCAAAAAGGCTTGTATGCATTTCTGATTATCCAATCAATGTCTTTCAGTCACTGTGGTAAGTTAATTCTCCATGGAATTGGAGAACAAACATGTCAATCCAATACATTATTAGCACAGAAGTTTCAAGTGGGCGTAAATTGTGAGTGTGCAGTTATGCAGACGAGCCTATGTAAATCATTATGTGATTAGCTAGCAACATGAGTACTTAGGAGGATATATGGGAGCGGTGAATTCGTTGATGAAGGAATCTGCAAGTAAATCCATGGTAGGAAACTACGTATTTTTGATAAGTGATGACTATAATTGATAATAGAAGGACAGTGCCAATACTGAAAAGAATTCAGTAGAAATCCACTGCTAACAGTGGCTATCTTCTAAAAACGTAGGTTCTGTAGTGCACTCCACCAGTGAGTGACTCGTCAAATCACGTGAATGATTTCCTTTTTTTTTTTAAGTTTTTGTTATGGGCAAGGTTAAAGTTTTTTAAAGGTCGGGTAAAGGTCAAGGTCAAGGTCATCAGGTCAAACTTCGGCATCAGTAGGTAGGTCTTGCACCAAAGCGTACACATGCGAAGTATGAAAGCCCTGTCTCTCACGGTTCAAAAGTTATGGGCAAGGTTAAAGTTTTCTAAAGGTCGGTCAAAGGTGAAGGTCAAGGTCACGAGGTCAGAAATTTTTGCATCGGTAGGTAGGTCTGGCATCAAGGAGTACACATGCAAAGTATGAAAGCCCCATCTCTCACGGTTCAAAAGTTATAGGCAAGGTTAAAGTTTTCTAAAGGTCGGTCAAAGGTCAAGGTCAAGGTCAGGAGGTCAGAAATTTTGGCATCGGTAGGTAGGTCTGGCATCAAGGAGTACACATGCAAAGTATGAAAGCCCCATCTCTCACGGTTCAAAAGTTATGGGCAAGGTTAAAGTTTTCTAAAGGTCAGTCAAAGGTGAAGGTCAAGGTCACGAGGTCAGAAATTTTGGCATCGGTAGGTAGGTCTGGCATCAAGGAGTAGACATGCAAAGTATGAAAGCCCCATCTCTCACGGTTCAAAAGTTATAGGCAAGGTTAAAGTTTTCTAAAGGTCGGTCAAAGGTCAAGGTCAAGGTCACGAGGTCAGAAATTTTGGCATCGGTAGGTAGGTCTGGCATCAAGGAGTACACATGCAAAGTATGAAAGCCCCATCTCTCACGGTTCAAAAGTTATAGGCAAGGTTAAAGTTTTCTAAAGGTCGGTCAAAGGTCAAGGTCACGAGGTCAAAAATTTTGGCATCGGTAGGTAGGTCTGGCATCAAGGAGTACACATGCAAAGTATGAAAGCCCTATCTCTCACGGTTCAAAAGTTATGGGCAAGGTTAAAGTTTTCTAAAGGTCGGTCAAAGGTCAAGGTCAAGGTCACGAGGTCAGAAAATTTTGGCATCGGTAGGTAGGTCTGGCATCAAGGAGTACACATGCAAAGTATGAAAGCCCTATCTCTCACGGTTCAAAAGTTATAGGCAAGGTTAAAGTTTTCTAAAGGTCGGTCAGAGGTCAAGGTCAAGGTCACGAGGTCAGAAATTTTGGCATCGGTCGGTAGGTCTGGCATCAAGGAGTACACATGCAAAGTATGAAAGCCCTATCTCTCACGGTTCAAAAGTTATGGGCAAGGTTAAAGTTTTTCTGCACACGGACGGACGCGGACGCCGGGGGTACGACAATAGCTCTCCGGACATTCGTCCCGGCGAGCTAAAAATGAAACAGCAATCGCACAATACGTCAAGGATTACAAACAGTCCTTGACATTGGCTTTGGTTTACAGTTACCACGAAGGCCTTGCTTTAGAGGGTAATTGAGAGTCCACTGAACAAACTGTAGTTACTCGCTACACTGGCATATAATTAACGTTGAATTCGACATATATTATGTTAATAATAATTAACAAAAAAGAACATCATGATATATCGAAGGAGACTTGAAACTTATGATAGGTACCATAAAATCTTGTGGAAAAATCATTGGAATAACAAATCTGGTGGGAAAGCAGGGTCATTTTCTCATGGACTTCTATAGCATTGAATGTCTTTCTGCAATTACTCGATATCGCCATCTGCTGGCCGTTAAATACAATGCAATTTTTTGAGATTTCCGCATTTGCCTCACTTTTCGGACCTGGGTGCTGCGTCAATCTTTTAATACACTCTACGCGAAAAACCCATAAAACCATAGATTGTATGAAAAGATGGACGTAGCACTCCGGTCTGAAAAGTGAAGCCAATGCGGAAGTACCTGAAAATTGCATTCTATTTAATGGCCAGCAGATGGCGACGTCAGTGTTTGCGGAAAGAAGTTCAATGCCATAGAGGTCTATGAGAAAGGAAGTGGCTCGAGGTACGTATATTCGTACCTTGCATGTTTTGGTTTAAAGATAGTGCATCCATATCAGACAATTGTAAAGTGTTGAAAACTGTCCTGAAACAACTTGGTTAGGTTTTGGCACTAAAAATTGTTGGTTATATTTCAGGTTGAAGTTAGAATTAGGGTCAGGGTTAGGTTTTGGCACTGAAACTAAGGGGTTAAGGTTAGGATGTGGACTGGGGTGGCCACAAGGATGTCAATACAGTTTAGACCTGTAGGGTCTCAGCAAGAGTGGTACAGTACTAAGAAGTCGACATGGTCAACAACATCACCCGCCAATTGTGTTCTTCTTATTTTCGCACTCCATCAAGGCCTTTATGGTCTGAAGCTACACGCCAAATTTGGTTACTGTATCTGCAGCAGTTTCTGAGTAAAGCTGTCCCCTTTATCTCGGACAGACGGACGGACACACGCACGCATGGAAGGACGGACAGACGGACGGACGCACACACGCACGGAAGGACTGACAGAGGTCAAACCTATATCCCTCTCCCACTTCGTGTTGGCGGGGGATAATAATAGTGACTGCCTTGAAGCCAGAGACGGTGAGGTGTGATTCTCGAGATACACTTATCTTTCTCATGTTTACTGATGTGGACAACTACAGTCGGTTTTGTTGAAGTCCATGGGAATACCACGGCATCAAAATGAACACGAAAAGTCTCTGTTTCCTTCTCTGCACTGACGCCCAGGGCATCTGCCCAACGTCGCTTTATGACACCTAGGGTGTAACATGGAAATAACATCGCTATCTTTAGGATGTGTAATGTGAATATAGGCCACTGGATGGCAGTATTTACCTTTTTTTTTTATTCAGCTCAGACTGGAGCTGTTCAGACATGTCCTGGACATGTCTGGGGCAAGTCCCCGAAAATAAAAAAAAAGAGGTCTAAATGTGGGTGGGGTCTGCAAAAGAGTATATAAGGCAAAGAATTGAGACAGTGAAGTAGTAGGAGAAATTGCAAGAAGAAGGATACATGTGACCAGACCTTTCATTCTGTTCAAGACCTGTGATGTTTCTTTTGTGGATTTTTGCCTGTGTTTGTGGATTTTTCTCACCCAGGACATCACCAAGCCGCCCCACAAAAAGGGACTGTAAATATTTCTTTTTGTTTTTGTTATAATCAATCTTGGTCTTAGTTGTTAGTTGTTTAGTCGTTATTGTCTTTGTTAAAAATTAAATGTGTTTTAGTTGTTAAAACTGTGTCTGTCATCCCTTGCTGTTGCTGTTGCTGTTGCTGTTGTGTTGTAATGTAATAACAAATTGGGGCAATAACAGATGCTAGCAATTGATACAGCTCAGTTCCTTTAGCGAGAGTACCTTTGACTCAGATATCCATTCCCAGAGCCACAGCCAATGAGAAAATGGGCCTACTTTGCCACCTGATTTATTATTTCAATAATGATTTTCCACATTATTTCATGATATCAATCGCAAGTTTCAACTCTCCTTCGATATATCATGACGTTCATTATTGTAAATTAAACAGAGATGCCAAGTCTCGCACATTTGGCCTACATCTCCCGCATTTTTTAGGCTTATTCACCGTAGCCCACGGTTATTCATTGAACTCAATGAGATTCTCATGCGTTATTAAAATCCTTGCGCATTGAAGTTTCAGTTTCACTTGCGTAAAGGTGGACCTCACCACAAGTAACATGGAAAGCGATTATGACTCCGGAATTCCTGTGCTTCTCTTTACAGAGGGATTGGAAACAATGCATGTGTTTCATGATCGTTTGAATTGTTTAAATGAAATAAGGCTATTTGGAACGTCTATGCAATTCCATTGCGTTCAATCCCTCAGTCAAGACGAGCATGAGAATTCCCAAATCAAAATCGATTTCCGTGTCACTAGTGGGGAAATCCACCGTAATGCGCGTGAAACTGATTAACTTGATGAACAACGACTTAAATTCTGCGAGTGAATTTCTTTAGTGCGCGTTGATTGAATAATTGCTGATAACGGCGCAGAAAATTGAATGCCACTAAGAGGCGAGACTCACGCCTAAAGCGTGAGACAGGGGCTGCGTCTGAAGTTTTTTTGTTTAGGAAAGTTCCTAACTCCTAAACAATGTTAAAGGAAATAATTACGTGGCAGTCATGACAAGGGGATTTGAATTCTTAAAATGTTAAGGAAAGGTGTCTCAGTGCCTCCTAATTTACCTCCATTGGCATAGGATACTAGGAACCATCCTTTTCGAAAAGAAAGGAGATAATGCTATCCCACAATTCTCCGCAGTAGCAATATTTAAAGCCATGCCCATTCATCTGGCCAATTGCGTAAAGAAATGTATATGATGGGGAGGGGACTGATGATTACGTTGCTTAGTGTAAGTGCATTCAAATTCTCTAATTAGCGCGGTTGTCTTCCTAAGTCGTTTGGAATTCCCCTTAACACCTTTCCTTTACCTTATGATGTTTTCCACAAAGGTTAAAGAGAAATGGTTAGGTTTTAGTGGAAACAACGTAATTCTTTGACTATTCGGATGCAGCCTTGGCATCTCTGAAACAGGGTTATTATAGTTAACGAAAAATAAGACTAAAACTAAAACTAGCAGTGAAAAAATAATTCAGTTAACTGAAATAAAAATATAAAATGTAAATTAAAAAAACGAAAACTGAATAAAAACTACAATGAACAATACAAAACTAACTAAAACTAAACTGAATTGCAGATAAATTCAGCTTCATTTTCGTTGATCGTTTTGTTTTCTTCCTCCATTACTGTCCTGTTCGGTCAGAGTTAAACAGTTGCTTCCAGAGAGGGGCAGCATAGCGAATATCAGCTGCCGTAGTGCTGCATGCGTCAGCCAAAGATGCTTCACGCACATTCTTTGAAGAAGATGGTTAGCTCTCAAACATGGCAAAAGCTGCGGGAAGAAAACCTGAAAATACCTGAAAAACTAAAACTAAGACTAAAACTAAATAAAAACTAAACTAACTAGTCAATATTTTGTCTTTTATTGCGTTTTATGGATACCTTATGGGATAATTTGGATGTATGGATGTAATTTTATTATTCTAAGTAACTTCTGCTGCTGCTGTCGTCTTGGCCAGCACACTCTTGAAAAAGAGATTTTTAATCTCAATGAGTCTGTTTTTTCCCGGTTAAATAAAGGTTATGATGATGATGAGGTTTTACAACTAGCGCCAATTTACCTTAACCCATTTATGCGTAGCGTCCTCACATGAGGACTGTTAAGAAAAAGAGTCCTGTTTGAATGACTATTAGAGTGGTATTTTGAAGTATAATAACATAAAAAAAGTAAAAAAAGAAAATTCAGGCATAAATTGGTGAATAGCCAAGCATCTTTGGCCATTGTTTGTTTGGTTAAAAACTCACTAGCTAGCTAGCGAATGAGCTAACCCGCTTTGTCAACGCATAACTGACCAAGCTAGTTAGCTAATTTAGGTCTGCTTGCTCATCTAATGCTAGTTAAGTGATGAAATAATTGTAATTCACTGTTTTTAGTGATTAATATTCACCATGTTTGGCAAGCTGAGCAAGCAAACTGACTTATAGCCGGCTAACTTAGCCAGCGAGCTAGTTTAGGGGCTTTGGTAACTGACTAGCGTAATATTAGGTGGCAATATGTAAGTGCCAACTTGAGACATGTTCCCCGCTGGACGCTAGCCAAGTAGCCAAATAATGGCTATTCACCATTTTTATTGACTTAACTAGCTCGATAGCTGGGCTAGTAAACTAGCGAATTCACTAGCTTAGCCATTCATAGTCAGTGAATTTTATGCTAGCTAGTTCGCTAAATGACAGTAAGTGACATTAAACGAACCATTTACTGTTTCTATCTATTTAGCAATATGCACGAGATGTAATAAGCTCACTAGCTGGCTTGCTAGGTGGTTCACTAGCATGGCTAAATGCTAGCTAGTTAAATGGCAAAATTACTCATTGTGATACATTCATTTCTAGGCATGTTGCTAGCTAATGGTGACCCCCATGTAAACCTTTGAAACAGTTCAGAAACCTCTGAAATGACCACTGTTTCAAAATGTTCTGAATTGTTTCGAAACCAGATTTATTTCAGTAGTGCACAGCCTAGTGGCAAAAACTTTTACTGCAGCTATTCAAACAAACAGGCATTCAAACTTTCCCGAGGCATTGAAAGATTTTTTTTTTTGGAGGGGGGGCGGGAGCAGGAAAAACATCAGTAATCAAGTGACAAAAGTTTTGAAGCAGAGTTGTAAACCGGTGTCAAACCCGGAAGTTTCAAAAGTGTTTGAAACAGTTTGAATCTGCATGTTGAAAGTGCCATCTCTACCCCCCATGTGGTAACGGACAAAGACAAAGGCCGGCAATTTGAGGCACTAATCGGCTACCGTTGTTGTACGTTGAGAACGTTTGCTGAAATCTCGGGGTACTCGCCTGCTTATGCAATGGATATGTAGTTCACAGAAGTGGACTACAAACTGGGCTACAAGTGCAAAAGCATATAATTTTTGGCAATAAACAATGAATTAGATGTGATCATTCGTATCTTTATACCTCACAGGCTAATCTCGGAGCGAAGGGGCCCATAAAATCAATACGAGTTAGAGCAATGCCAGAAAGTGTCCAAACCCCATTATAAATTCCCATAGGGATCAGCGGCGGCTCGTCGGCCGTAACAAAGGGAAGCCAGAACCTCGCCTTTCAAAGCTTAATGACTTCAACATTTCGTGGTTCACTTTTCTTTATCAGCAGTTGCTCATACGAATTGGTTGAAGGACAATCAAATTTATTTTTGATGGCAAATGATGACGCAAATTATCAACACATCCTTATAAATTAGTTTGCGAGGCTTCTTTCACAAGAAGCCGCAACAGTCCATTTTCTACAATCTTAATATAGAAGAAAAGAAAGCGATGTTGCACAGCTTATTGCTTAATGAGCCTCACTAATCAATTTGCGCATCTATGCCGTTTCGTGAGCTTCTTGAGCGCGGAATTTATAGCGTAAGCCTATGGTAGTTTATGTTGTAATTTATGTGTGAAAGAAAACCCCTCATAATTTCGTGGTGCAATGCATAACAATGCTATCGAAAATAAATTTGACTCAACTGACTGTTCTTCTAAAAATTCGTATGAGCAACTGCTAATCAAGAAAAGTAAACTGCGAAAGGTGTAAGTCATTAAGCTTTGAAGTGCGAGGCTTTGGCTTAACTTTGTTAAGGCCGACAACCCTCCACTGTTTAAATGAATGATTGAAAACAGGTGATGAACAATCATGAACATTAAGGGATTGTTTGGGCTTCACCTGTTGCCAATTCACGAGCCGCCACTGATAGGGATTAACTTCCGACACCGGAAGCTAAGGGCGTGGCTATCCTCTGGTCCTCGTCAGATACGGTCAGATCCACCCATAGATCCACTCCTGCTCCTCCCCGGATCTTGAATTCATGCTCTCGTCCAATAGGGATCACATCCGGTTACAAAATGAAAAAATGTCGCTGTTCAAATTGCCAAAATCAAGGATTCCTAAATGGTATGCTGAACCGTTGTCACGTCCATCTTTTATACAGACTATGCATACAACATAACTCCGCTCAGGCAGCGAGACTCAAACACTCACTCACTTCAGCTTACTTTATTGATTTGGACAAAAAAAAAAAAAAAAAACTACACGACAGTTCAGATGTTGGTAAATTTCCAAGTCACCGAACCAAATCAGTTTTGCAACGAATCGTTCAAATTTAGCCAAAGACCATAAGAGGCAATGGCAATAAATACAGCCTTGAAGAAATATGTAACTTACCACAGTTCCGCGTCGACAGATGTCATTGTGGAACGTACACCTGTCGATGCAGCGTCCATGAGAATCCCGGGCTAACATATCCCATAGCATACAGTCCCCATTTTGTCTAATTACAACTTTCATCAATGTTCTAAACTCCTCTCATTAACAGAGCCCGGATAGCTCAGTCGGTAGAGCATCAGACTTTTAATCTGAGGGTCCAGGGTTCAAGTCCCTGTTCGGGCGAAATTTATTTTCGCTCAGGCATCCATGCAACTCGAGTACCCACTCACCCTGTCATTCGACCGAGGAGCAATCCTTCCTCCTCCAATCGTATTAATTTCTCGCCAATGGTCATTCACCGTGATAGTTCGCTCCCTCCAATTAATGTGTAGTATTTACCCCATTTCTCTCCAACCATCTAGAAGATAGAGCCAATCAGATGACGGGATTTGTTCCTATTCTGGACATTCCAATTTTGTATGTCCAATAGAAGAGCTGCATTTGTTTCAACTTTGAGAATCCAACCACTGACATCCAAAAGAGGATATGGATTTGTTTCAATATCTGTGATGCTACCAGGGCACTGTTTCATAAAGCGGGGTTAGTGGTAATTCCAAGGATGTTTGGGTTTGTTAGGTCAGAGTTGCAGGAA
This sequence comes from Gymnothorax reevesii, assembly GCA_029721435.1. Taxonomy (NCBI): domain Eukaryota; kingdom Metazoa; phylum Chordata; class Actinopteri; order Anguilliformes; family Muraenidae; genus Gymnothorax; species Gymnothorax reevesii. The sequence goes on along the minus strand of CM056574.1, from coordinate 19,326,763 downwards.
ACACTTGAGTTTTCCGGTTCACAATGAGAGTTCAGTCCAACTCTGAGTCAGATACCGCGGCGACATACTCAGTGAAGCTAACCTGCTCGCCGGCAGGTTTTCAAGTGACTCAGTGCCAGAGTTCCTTCTCCTACTGAAACTGCAGACAGAGGAGGTTTTAGACATTGCGTGTCCGATCCTTGAAGACAGAGGACATTGTAGTGCAAATACTGAGAAGAATTCTCCGTTAAGAAAGTTATCCGACCACGTTTGGATGTTTTATCGTTTTCGGACGAATATTTGTTTGAGCGTTCCGTTTCTCTGTGGAATCTATAATTTATTTCAACAAATGTTTCAGCCCGCATATTGCTCGTGTGACACACAGAGGACATTCACTCAGTTCAGGACAAATTGCGTAGCTCCGTTTTTTTTTGTTTTTTTTGTTTTTTGCAAACGGCAGTTTTCATTATCGTTTTGTTTGATCACGTAAAGAAACAACCACGACTTCGTTCATTAAAGGCATACACAGTTTTCCTTCACAAGTGGGCTCTTCAAAGTACAAAATAACGAATAATTCAGGAGTTTTTATTTCTTCACAACAAATATTGGAAAGTCTGCTAATTTGCTGCAATGAATGATCAGCAGTTCGTATATTCAATTCATTCCAAATCAAAAGACCTCAAGACAGAACTAATGTTTTAAAATGTAAAAACTTTAAGTCTGTGGAATTATCCTGAAATATGTTATTTGCATCAACTTGGAATGAGAAAGCGATTCCACTTGTATCATCTTAAATAAGGAAAACTTAAACTAGCGTTTCAAAAAATGTATTTGCTTCCACCAAGAACCGATGCAGTAGTTAATATTTTGTACGTAGTTCAAAACAAGTAAAATCATCCACCGATTATCCCCACATGCACCTGTAACTGATGCTCCAGCATTTGGATTTCTAATTTAGTTTTCTGCATTCGTAATTGAATTTGGTTATTTTTAGTACTCTCTCATTGACTCGGTCAGCGATTTTCTTCCGCACAAACTCGCGCTCTAATGCAGCTGCAACTGTATTTTCTTTGTATAATAAGTGTTCGTACTCAGCGTGCGCCTTTATTAAATTGTCCAACTCTGCTGGAGAAAAGTAGGACGCGCGAATTTTTTTTCTCCGCCTTTGCCATGGTGAATCGTATCATCTACATTCCATTGATGAGGGCTTTTAATATCCTCCTGCACACGCCGGGCTGTGGCGTAAGTTAACTCAGAGTTGATTGAACCAGTGTTGTCTTTTGTTCTGAACCCGAAAACTCAGCGGTTAGCAACTCAGAGTAGATTAACTCACAGTTACAGAACAAATCAGTTTATTTACCCTACTTTCCGAAACGGGGCCCGGGACTTTTGAATTATCTAGCAAAATAAATATGATTGACAAAGCCTCATTTTTCTTGGCTCCAAAAGGATCGACAATGACCTGCAGTTGATTGACAAATTGTAACGCCATAAAAAACGCACCACGTTAACGTGATCGTCAGCTGGTTAATACAAACCAATGGTCAATAGTTTGATATCATATAATCAATTATATAACACTAAATTAAGGTTTGACATTTAAACCTAGTCAGCTAGCTAGCTAACTAACTAACTAGTAAAGCTCCAGATTATCGGGGCTCAACCAACGTCATTTCTCACAGTGCCTCAAAAACGCCACAGTTAACTAGGCCTACGTATGACTAGTGTCTGACAGATATTAATTAATTAGGCTAGATGTTTCCCACGAATATTTATTGGTAATAATTTTGCAACTCTTCTACCTACCGACTTCCTCCATAATTTGTCCGCACTCCACAGTGTCGATTACAGCTGGGGCCTGTACCATAAAGCTGGATTAACATACCCGGGGTTTCTCTTAGGCTGCATCCGAATGCTCGCATTTCACCACACTAGCAGACTCGTGGACTTTACGGGCGCGTTCACGGGAAGTCCGGGAGTGCGGAGGGCTGCCAAATCCACAATTGATCCAGTCCTCAAGGGGCCTCAGGCGGACTTTCTGAGGACTTCGAGAGAGTCTGCTTGGGGTGCAGACTTAACGAGTGTAATTACCCACAATTAATTGCAATACGGAAGTGACGTTTTAATTTTTCCAAATTGCTGACAGAGGAGAAGCACATTCATGCGCACACAAAACCACATTAACTTATTAATTCATACTATTAAAACGTTACTTGAATAACGTAGGCCAGATATAAAAATCAACATCATGATGCAGAAATATGGGCTATAGAGGTAATCAATATGCCTTTGCACAGAAACGAGTGAAATAAACTAGAAGCCTGTATATCAGCTTCTTTTATATTGCAGCAAACTCCCATTTTTGCAGACTTTACCTGATGACTGTGAAGACGTCACATTACGAACGCCTGAAGTCCAGAGAGTGGAGACTGGACTCAGCCTTAGTTGTCTACAGGGCCGGCCCTTGCCTATACGATTGCCTAGGCAAAAATCCATCCCTTTATTGGCAACAATTAGTCCTGGCTTGTTCTTAATAGTTCTCGTTTATTAACACGCTTTCCAATTTAAGAATAATCAAGTGGCAATTGAAGACACGGCTTCTCTCCCCCTATGCGATCGAACAGCGACAAATGGGCTACATTCAGTTCAGAAAGATAATTATAATTTGGTCTGTGCACTGGCACTCAGCGACGTAACTTGTTTTTCCTGCGAGAGCGGCATTTCAGAAATCTTCAGGTAATTCTAGTGACAGGTCCGTGGTTTCGTCCGTTTACATTTTCCAATCGGACAGCTGTCTATTTTTGACAGCAAGTTGCGTGACCGTGCAGCAAAAACAGGTGTGCGAACTTGTCGCCGAAATTACCTTCTTTCGCAAGGGAGTTCTGAAATGCTGCTCTCGCTGGGAAAAAATTACCGTTGCTCTGTGCCAGTGCATAGACTTATTTATAATTAAATTATTTTTCTGTACTGACTGTAGCCCATTATTTTGTCGCTGTTAGATCGCGTGGGGGAGAGAAGCCGTGTCTTCAATTGCCACTTAGTTAATCTTGAATTGGAAAACGTGTTTATAAGGAAAACCATCTTGAATTAGCCAGGACTAATTGTAGTCAATAAAGGGTAGGATATTTTACCCCAAATTTAGCCGTCTGGCGCCGGCCCTGGTTGTCTGGCTGGTCTGGCTGCATTTAACCAGACTTCCGCATTCGTGATAAGCGGTACAAGGAAGCTAGTTAGCAACTCGGTAACTGAACCCAGGGTTGGTATGTGTGCGTTCCAGTGATCTGTATAGAATAACTGGATTGCTGGATTCTTACATATAGATCAGTGGTGCGTTCTCATAAAAGGGCGGCGTTTGAAGCAAACGACCAATTGCAAACATGGACAAACCGACTGGAAGCAAATCTGCGTACTTTTCAAAGGCAGAGCAAGTCTTAATAAAAATATGAAGACAATAAATATATCATCCTGGCAAAAATTAACGCCGTTGCAGCTGCCAAATACAGAAAGGACACTTGGCAAAAAAATCACCGACCATGTGAATGCGTAAGTTAATTATAATGATAATATCACTGCAAACAACTCCCGTATTCATGATTGTATGTGGGCTATAGCTGCAATAGTGATGATTTAATTTTACTTCTGCTGCAGTAAATAATGACAACAGGCCCCATGTAGGCTAGTGAGCGTATCTCTCTCCTTTTCTTCTTTACAGGATATGTTTCATCCAGCACGAAGCCTATTGGGTATAGGGATGTGCGTGTCTTATCGTTTATAATGTCACTACCCCATCAGTAAAATTACAGTTGCGCATTTCATTAAATTGACGTGATGCGCATGCGTCTTTGCTTTGAATTCCCGAAGGATTAGCTAACAGAGTTTTGGGTAGCCTGTCCAATTGCAGCGCGAGAATGAGCAGCGGAAAGACCATATTTAAAAGATATTTCCTATGATAAGGGTATAAGACCCAGGTGTGAAAGTTGGGAAATCAGTTCTTCTTGCGCAAAAGGAACTCGGCTTTATATTTATCAACATGCCACAATAAAGTCTAATTCTCTGAAGAATCTGTCTCTCTCCAATTGCTTGAGGATGGGGGTACCTCACAATCCGAAAATATGTTGAATGAAAACCACAACACGTCATGCACTGTTAGCTGCAGTGCTGCAGTTGCAAAATAAACCCGTTGACTGGCTAGCAAGTTAGGAGCAGTTGGAGAGAGACAGATTCCAAAAAGAAAATGAGGCTTTATTGTGTCAAGTTGATAAATGTAAAGCCGAGTTCTTTTTACGCAAGAAGAACTGATTTCCCAGCTCTCACACCCAGGTCTTATACCCTTATCATAGGAAATATCTTCCAAATATGGTCTTCGCGTATTCTCATCCTCGTTATGCAATTAGACAGGCAACCCAAAACTCTGTTAGCTAATCCTTCAGGAATTTAAAGCAAAGATACGCATGCGCATCACTTCAAAGGAGTGGAAAATTACCGAGCCAAGAGATGAACATGTACAGACATGAACATCACTAAAAAGGAGTGGAAACTTCCAGGCAAGACATGAAAGTACAAAGGAATAGTTACCAGTGGATGAATTCGATACACGTAGATAGATAAATGATTACAAATGATTCAATTGATTATGTTTTCAGTAACAACTAATGATTTACTGAACAAATATTGATCAAAGCTGCAGAAATAAAATACATCCTCTGATTATGTTTTTGAATCAACTAAACAGAAGACTGCTTACTAATCAAAGCTACAGAAGCCTGCTGCTCGTCTGTGTGTGAGCTGCTCATGCATGTGTGAACTGAACTGCTTGCATGTTTGTGTGTGTGTGTGTGTGTGTGTGTGTGTGTGTGTGTGTGTGTGCGCATGTGTACGTGTGCTGCGTGTGTATGTGTGAAATACACGTGTCTGTATGCACTGTTCATGTGCGTGTGAACTGCCTGTATATATGTGAGTGTGTGTGTTTCTGCTGCCTACATAATATGGTTATTGATTATGATTATTGATGGCTAAATATAATCTAAATCTAGTTTTTAGTTTACTGATTATTAGTATGAGTAATAAAATGAATAAAGATATAAAAATATATAATCAGTATTAGTGAATATCATGAATGAATATTAGTAAATATAATGAATAATGCTGAAATATAATTAGTATTAGTAAATATAATGAATAATACTGAAATGTAATCCTCAACAATCCTCCCTTTGAGGCCATCCCAATCATGGCCTCACATTAACCACGGTCGAAAAATGGCACAGCATCGTTTACCCCTGTTCTGTGACCCCCATACTACAACAAGTTAATTTCTTATGAGCCCGAACATAAAATCATTTGTTGCTCCTTTCCGACTGTAACACTGAGTAAAAACAGTCTGTCATGTACGCCAGCATGTTAACTCCAGTTTGTTTTGCGTCAAGGTTTCTCAAGGCCTGAAGGCCTTTCGTTGCTTTGGTAAATAAAGTCCCAGTCTAATGTCCCTCTTGAATCCAGTAATTTTGCTTATTGCAGGTATTCAGTCCAAAGTTAGTCCATTGTCCAAGTCCATATTCAACATTGATTTGCAATTTTTCCATCTGATTGTTTTGGTGATTTGGGCCTCCATGACTGGAATCACTGTCATATTTGTGACATATATGTGACTGAGCATATTTGTTCAAAACTTCAGGGAGGCTCCAGGAAGGAGCGGCCTTGACCGGCTGGTACGCTAAACTGCCACCCGCCCGTCACTGGAGTGAGAAAATAAAATACAAACACAGACAGACACATGCACATGCAGATTCACTATGTACTCGGCTCATACAGAACGAGGGTCATCTGCACCTGCATAATTTCACTTTAAGTCTTACATTTACCAGATTTTATATTTACCTTTGCTGCAAAGACTTTAATTGCAGACACTTGTGTCAGAACATTTTAAAAACAGTTTCATCCAGGCCTTCCTAAGGACTTTCATTGGGAATACCATAGCGCCTTCATGCAATAGCCCATAATAATAATCTCCAAAAAGATTTTGATTTCAACAATGACCTTTGGGTTGACTCACCCCTGCCTTAGGTTGTCCCCTTGATGGGAGATCTCACCCTCTCTGGAGTGAGTCACAACGCACACACAGGTGTTCAGAATTGAGCTCTGATCATAAAGGGGTAGGTTTCCTCACCCCTCATTATGGGACAGTTATGAGACCATTCCAGTTGAATTGGGGCTATTGCAGCAACTTTCTGGGCATAATAGATGAAACAGTTAAAGTAACAACTCATCAATATCAATTTGAAACAGATGCTGCAATTATAGTTCTGACACTCAGATTCTTCTTTAACCAGCCAAATAAGTCCGAATTCAAGAAATTTGTCTTGTGTATTTTTCCCCTTGGCCTGAATGTGCTTTACAAAAATCATCAATGTCACCTTAATTATTTGGAATACAATGAGTTGTCGATGTGCCACCCTGATAAATTATATAAAAAATTAATAATTACCCAAATAGCTCACCCTCACGACTGATCTCCTGTCAATTTTAAATCAATATTTTTTTCGGCAGTGTACTCATAATTTTGTGTTTCAGTGTATTTTGGGTCAAAAGATTGGGCAGTTACAATAATATGTTTTCACGGTAATTTTTTTTTGTGAATTTAGATTTAGCAACCCACCACAGTCTAGGGCAGGGATGGGCAAATCCAGTCCTGGAGGGCCGGTGTGTATGCAGGTTTTTATTTCTATCAATTACCCTGACTAATTGAGTTAATTGGCTGCATACACAAATATAGATTTGTGCAAAGGTTTGATCAAAGAAAAATGTTTTATGTTGGGAGGCAAGAACAGTCTTGGGTGGTAATTCAGGATAATTTAAAGAAATGCGCCATAAATGTCAGATTTCATAAATAGTTTGGCTAATTTAGATAATCAACTAATTAAAGGCCAGAGGTTGGTGTGAAAACCATGGACAGATACGGCCCTCATTGCCCATCCCTGGTCTAGGGTTCCACTAACAGTCTGGAGGAGATGCACAGCCAGGGCTTATTAGCCCCGGCCATAACAACTCCCCATATCCTCAGCAGAACCGAGTGGATTTGCTTTAGACCGTATGTTACAATTTGCAGTTTTTTTTCCCCCCCAGATAATTCACCAAAACGGTCACATATTGGATATTCAACTGTAATATAGTTTTTTTTTATTATTTTTTTTTATTGGGATCCCAGCACAAAGGAAAACAATCATTCCAGATTTGGTCAGTTCAGTCCGTTTCTGTTATTTAAATACTGAACACTCAGGTTGCCGTCCCTGTCACTGTCACTGTTCCCGTCTCTCTCACTACTTGTAAGGGGAAAATATTTTGTCAGCCAAATCAAAATAAATTTAGAATGTGATCACATTATTAGTGGACTATTTTAATTATATGGTGGTCCACCTTTTCAATTTAGTCTTAGTCTTGTGTTAATACTCCAAATTGGATTTCCCCAAATTTATTTTAGAGGGTAAACTTTTAAGTTGCAACCCCGCAGTTGAATCCTTAGCTGGCCAGCTTATCTTTTCACTCAAGGTCATTTTAATCTCTTCTCTTCTGGAGTGCGCACTCTGTGGAAAAGTTTCAATAGAATGAATAAGATGCAAACAACAATGAACAAAACTCAGTCATCATAATTTTGTTGCTTTTCCTCTGGCTCGGGCTTGGATCTTTTCCTGTAAAAGTTAAAAATCAGGGAAAGTTTATTAGTCATTTCGTCTGCTTGAATTGTTGGTCCACTCCTGTTCAGAAACAGAGAAAAGATCACAAATCTATTAATTAAATTTCTTTGGTCAGGAAAGCTTTCAGTCACTTTTTTAAATCACAATGCCACTTGTTATAAAGTTGGATCCTTCACATGACTCATTTGCTGGACAAAATGTATTCTTGTTAAACAAATCGAGAAAATTCCACATGAAATCATACTGCTTGGATCCCCCTTTCTCCCCTTCTGTTTTCTGACTTCGGTATGTTGACCTTTCACCTATTTCCTCCTCCCTTATCTGCTCTGGTCCCAAATTCTTCCACTCACTGTGTAATTTTTGATTCTGTGCACTAAAAATCCATCCAGTCTCCTGTCTCCAATCCCACAATAGTTCACTTGATTTTTTATTCTTTGAATTTGTTCTCTCAAGCTCTGATTCCCCAATAGGAATTTTCAATTGCTTTATTTTCCCTCTTAATTAACAGTTAATAATAATCTTAATCATTGTTTCCTGTACTGCTCCAAATCAACATTAAGGGCTGTTTTTTTTTCTCTCTCTCTAATTCTGGATCCAGTATGGAGTCGAATATCATTGTACAAAGCAATTCAGTTTCTGGCCATGTAGCCTGGGGTATTAGGGCCTCTACATACAGTATTTTCCCCAGGTATTCCTTGCTCTTTAATTTTGTCTACTATATTCCCCAACCAATAAACATTTGTTAATTCACTTTTTTTTCTTTCCTGATACACTATAGGTTTTTTTCAGCTGCGGTCTCTCTCTCTGTTCCTGAAACTGGGGGGGGGGGCATACGGCGCTGGGTTAAACAATTCATTGTCAGTAACATTTTCAGATGGCTTGGATTCTGAGATCCAAGATTCCAAATTCTGAGATCCATCATAATGTTGCACTGTTAAATCATAAAATAACCATATATTTTACTCAAATTAACTTTTGAGGCATGAAATTCAGCATAAACTAATAATTTACTGGTTGAGTTTAGCATGAATTTATCAATATCAGTTTAGTTGAACATCAGTGATCACTAGTAACCTCTCCAAACACAAAACATGCCCTTTCTCCATAATAAAGTTTACAATTTTGTCCATTTTTCTTCAAAGTCCCCCAAGCATTAAATAAATTGCTTATTAAACAGCCAGAACATTCACCCTGCAATGAAAAGCTAACCGCTCTCACATCCGAGCTCACAACCTTACACCTTATAAGGGTAAAAACTCACTAACTCAGTAATTCTGAATTCTGAAATACTTCTGTATGCCTCATTTTAACAGAACAGAAATTCCACTTTCAGGAAAAGTCAAAGGACATGTGCCTCCATATTCAACAGAATAGCGTAATGAACGTACCGAGGGATCTAACGACGTGCGTGGGCTGCATGCATTTGGAGAAACGAAAACCTCGGCATTCGATGTCTTTAAACACGGTATAAATTCTACAGCAAAAAGCCATATTGAGCAAAATGCAAACAGAGTAGAAGTATAACCTGTTTTCTTTATTGATGCCCTCCTCCAGAGACAGATGTATCAAGTAGAAGGAACCCTCCAGTACTGTTTCATTTGGAATAATTCTAATTATAATTACATAATTATAGATATATATTTTATAATTATAATTATAAAAATAATATGGAATGAAATATAATCCTCAACAATAGTAGTCGACAACAGAAATCAATCTCTTTTTATCTGTACATAGTGCAATGCACAGTTAGCAGCGATGCTATATTCGAAGCGAAGACATTTTTACCACCGATTTTTATTGGCAACTAAAGTCTCCAATTAGGGAATCTTTCTAGCAAGCTCAAAAACAGTTACCTAGCTAGCTAACTAATGTCAATAAATCGAGTTTCTGTGACGGGTCATCCAGCCAATTAGCCAGCTAAGCAGTGAAGTTGGAACAAACTCCAAATACGATACTGCCATGTGAGCAGTGTTCAGATTACTTTAGTCAGAATAAGATCATTGTGGTGTATTCAGATTTCATTTGCATTATCGAAGTGCATTGTTGACATGCTGCTGTGTTTTTTTAAAAACTGCAGTTGCTACGGATACGGCATTCGTCAATGCATTTCAGTGTGGAGAGGTACGTCAGTCCCCATTTCAAGCCCTCCCCTAATCTAACCTAACCTAACCCCACTCCTGACCCTAACCCTAACCCCACTCCTAAAGAATTGCCCAGACACACCTCTCCTGCAACTCCTGGAAATCAGCCTCACCAAGAATGATTTCTAATTCAACAAGGATTTCTACCGACAAATCAGTGGCACGGCTATGGGTAAAAAAAATTTGCACCAGCATATGCCAACATTTACATGGCACATTGGAAGGAGACTGTTTTCAAAAAATGCCCCAAACTACCCACCAACTACTTTATATACTTAGATGACATATGGGGAACATGGACACATAGCCTATAAGATTTCAAAAACTTCATTCATACCCTCAACACACCACAGAACAATCACAGTTAAACGCACCACACATGAAGAACGCATAGACTTCTTGGACGCCACCACATACACTGTATAAAGGACCCTCATTTACCCAGACACACACATTAGACCCAAAGGTCTTCTTTAAAGACAGAGACACACACACTCTTACACAATAACAGTCTCCATCCAAAACACACTTTCAAAGGCCTGATCAAATCACAATTGCTAAGGTACCACAGGATTTGTACTCAAACAACAGATTTTGAGTAGGCCACCCAGAGCCTCTTCAAAGCATTAAAACCCAGGGCACTCTATCCTTTCTCAGACAGATCCGGAAAAACTTCTTGACCACAAGACCACAAAGTCCGAGGAAAAATAATCTCACTCCTCACCACCTACTCAGCATTTAGCCACGCAGCAAACATTAAAATTAAACAAAATCTAAACAAATCCCTACGGAATACTTACATACTCCAGGACTATAGTGTCATCTCAGCATATAAGAGAGGCAAAAACCTCAAGGACCATCTGGTAACCAGCAAATTACCAGAAATTAACACGGTACATTCACAAGACCCAGTATTTTACAAACAAGCCACAACAATCAGAAACAACACAACAAACACAACATACTTAATCAAACACTCACACTCAACACAAAAATACTGCATGTGTGTCATTAAGTGTGATGACTGTGACATAAAATACACTGCCCGGCCAAAAAAAAAGTTGCACACTCAAATATTTAGTTGGAACCCCTGTAGCTTTGATTACAGTGCAAATTCATTTTGTCATCGTTTTGACAACTTTATGCAATGCCAGAACATTTATTTTCGATCATACATGCCATAATTTTTGGCCGAGATCTTGTCTTCTCGACATAATGGTTGAACCACTCGTTGGTCTTTCTTGAGCACATCCCAATAACTTTTACTGTGTCTAAGATCAGGACTTTGTGGTGGCAAATATGTTTGTGAAAATGATTCCTCATACTTGTTTTTGCATTCATGAGTTTCTTTGCTAAATACAGGCCAATAAGTTGTCTGTTCTGAAATACTGTAACATCTTTTCCACCAGCAAGGGATGTGTCTTCCGACATGATTTTTTGAGAAATGAGTAGCGATGCGCTTCATCAGTCAGGGGAAAAATGATTATTGCCAGCTGAAACATATTAGTAACCGCAATAATGATCCAATTCTAGAATTAGTTCATTAATTTCCAAACAGTGACTTTTTTTTTGGCCGGGCAGTGTACTAAATTCACCTCAAGATTTAAGTTAACTTTAAATTACTGAAATAATATTTACTTGCATAGCCATTGTTTTTGATAACTGCTGCGCATCTGCGTTGCATCAAGTCAACCAACTTCTGGCACCAAGAAACAGGTATTTCACAGGATGAACAAACTACCGTACATTCCACAGTTCCTGTGAATTTTGGGGTTTTGCTTCAGAAAATGCATTTTTAATGTCACCCCACAAGTTTTCAATGGGTTTGAGGTCAGGGTATTGAGCAGGCCGCTCCATTACCTCAATCCTGCTTATCTGGAACCATGATGTTGCTGATGCGTGTTTGGGGTGGTCGTCTTGTTCAAACACCCATTTCAGGAGTATTAGCTCTTTGGCATATGGCAACGTAAACTCTTCAGGTATTTTGATGAATTCAGAATGATCCAAAATCCCTGGTATGGGATAAATAAGGCCCAACACCATGGTATGCAAAACATCCCCGTACCATGATTTTGCTCCACCATGCTTCACCATCTTCACAGTGTACTGTGGCTTGAATTCAGCACCTGGGAGTGGTCTGTTACGGGTCGAGTGGTTGTCGACAGTGTAAAGAACAAATTTACTCTCATCAGTCCACAGAATCCCATTGCTCTTTGGGCCAATCGATGTGTTTTAACAGAATCTGCACATGCCGTTTTTTCAACAATGGTGCTTTACGGGGGCTTCTTACTGAAAGCTTTGATCAAATATCATCTGACTGTAACAGTAGTACCAGGTAATTTTATAATATCTTTGATTTTTCTGGATGGCTGAGTCTCTGCCATTCTGACGATTCTTTGATCCGTTTTAAAAGCAGAACTTTGCTCGTTCCTTCCGCGTTTCAGGTTTTTGTTGCCATTTTAAAGCATTTTCAGATCATTTTAGCTGAGCATCCTATAATTTGCTGCACTTCTTTACACATTTTCCCCTCTCAAATCAACTTTTTTATTCAAATTGCGTTGTTCCTCCGAACAATCTTTTGAATGGCCCATTTTACTTTGCAATTCAGTTGGTAATGTGTTTTATATAAATGTGTGAAACATTTGTTTCCCTTCCTTCATAAAGGACAATTAATGACACCTGTTTCTTCATAGAATGAATGCATTCTAATTACACTGCCCCTTTAAATAAACAAGTCAATTTCTCAGAGCACGCAGCGACCATGTCATGACAGTTGGCTCTGTTGGTTTTCAATTACACCATTATTAATTTACTTGCCAAGCAGAAATATCACAACTACTAATAACAGTGGTTCATCACGTTATTGATGTTACACTGCCTTTTTTCTAACACAACTGTATATACCAGGGGTAGGGAACCTTCTCCAGAAAGAGCCACTGTGGGTGCAGGCTTCCCTACCGACCGAATGCACACCTGATTCTACTAATCAAGGCCCTTAACACACATTCCAGAGGTTGATTAGTAGAATCAGGTGTGTAGCAGCTTGGTTGGTATGAACGCCTGCACCTACAGTGACTCTTTCTGCAGAAGGTTCCCTACCCCTGGTATATACATGAATTGCACTCTAACATCCTACTGGGAGTTTTCACAGCATTTGGCGACATATAGCACAGAGATCAAGCTTCAAAACACATGCCCTGGTTTCCAATTTTTCACTTTAAAGGTGCACTATATCAAAGTTAATTGACGTCACTTCCGTTGACATTCGAATTCAAACAAAACAGAGGTAGCTAGCCCCTCCCTCCCATGCTTCTGTAACTGTCAACTCTCGTCGGTGATTGGCTGAAATGGTTTATGTTAATTGAGCACAGTCTGTACCCCTTGCGTTTATTTGCAGTTTGTGAAGCCTGTGCGGTCTCCAGAGCCTGCTTTTTTTTTAATATACAGTGAATTCAGGGGCAGGCAGCTAGCGGATCATGGGGAGATGTCGGCGAACTGAGACGAAAATATAATTGCGCAGAAAATAAACTTGCATACTGCACCTTTAAATTGACAACTGCAGATAAAAAGTCGTCCCAATATTTTTGGAATGAGGCTTTACCCATTTATGCTGCATGGTCAGAGGAGACTGGTCATCATTAAGTTTTTTGATGGGCGCAAACATTGCAATGGGGACATTTTCAAAAAGGCTGCTAACTGAATACACTGCAGGGTTTTACACTCATCCGTTAGAACAAATTCGCTACCAATGGAAAATTCTAAAAAGTATTCAGGAGTCCAATGAAGCAGAGCAGGATTGGCTACAGAAAGCATTTGAGATTTCAGTCACCTATAATGTGAACGTAGCCTGAAGGCCTGACTCTGATGGCCCGGTCACTAGTCACAGGTGTGTGTGTGTGTGTGTGTGTGTGTGTATGTGCATGCATGAGTACACAAGGCAAGGAGTGTTTTTCAGTCAGACTGCTGGTCTGTGGGGCGATCCCATTATGAATGGAGACTGACAGAGACAGTTAGGCTTTATACAATAGAAATAATTTTAATTTCATAATGGGCATCATGTTAACAAGATTATTTAAAAATGTGACTTCAAAATTTTTTTGTCTAGCCACTCTGCATAGGCTGGCACGAACGTGCACACCTATGCACGCATCCACACACACCCACACGCTTGTGCGCGTGCACACACACACACACACACACATACACACAATAAACATAAGAAAGAAAAAAAAAAAACTGACGGACATTTCTTGCAGGATTAAAATCTGTAACAACTGAAGAACTCCTGGCCACAGATGCCCAGAGAGGAATATGAACACAGATGCGCTATCGGACACTCTTCTGCGGGATGTTCTTGATGTTTGAAGCCAGTTCTACCTGGACAGAGCCGAGATCCTTAATAGAGAAACAGAGGAGGAAGGTCAAGGGAAAAGATGGAAGGAGAGGCAGGCAAGAGAGAAATGTTAATGCATGCAGGGTATCCATGTGTATGGGTAAGGTAGAGCAGCTCTTTAAAGCATTATAAAAGTTTTCAGGGCTGGGGAAAAGGCACTTTGTGTAAGTGCATTCATATATACCAAAAAAAGAGAACACCATCTCTTTATTAGACTCCATAAAATCATAGCAGTAAAAATCATAAATAATATAATTCATAATCAAGTATATAAATTATTATAATATATACAGTGGGGGAAATAAGTATTTGACCCCTCGCTGATTTTGCAGGTTTGCCCACTTACAAAGAATGCAACGATCTTTAATTTTAATCGTATATACATTCTAAAAGTGAGAGACAGAATCTCAAAGAAAATTCCAGAAAATCACATCATATGAATTTATAAAATTGATAACCATCTGATGAGGAAAAATAAGTATTTGACCCCCTACCAAACAGCAAGTATTCTGGGTCCCACAAGCCAGTTAGTCTTTTTTTAAGACACACCCCCAATCCTAACTAATTATTTACATCAAATACACCTGCCTCACCTCATTACCTGCATAAAAGGCACCTGTCCATTCCCAAACTACCAGATTCCAACATCTCCACCATGGGCAAAACCAAAGAGCTGTCTAAGGAAATCAGGGACAAGATTGTTGACCTACACAAGGCTGGGATGGGCTACAAGAGAATGGGAAAGCAACTTTGAGAGAAAAGATCAACTGTCAGTGCAGTTATCAGGAAATGGAAGAAGTACCACACTGCCGCCAACCTCCCTCGGTCTGGGCCTCCATGCAAGGTCTTGCCTCGTGGGATGTCCCTGATCATGCGAACGGTGAGGAATCACAAGGGGGGAACTGGTTAATGAACTGAAGGCAGCTGGGACCACAGTTACAAAAGAAACAGTTGGTAACACCACGCGGTCATGGATTGAAATCCTGCAGCGCACGCAAGGTCCCCCTGCTCAAGGAGGCACATGTACAGGCCCGCCTGAAGTTCGCCATTGACCACCTGGATGACTCAGAAGAGGCCTGGATGAAGGTGATGTGGTCAGATGAGACCAAAATAGAACTTTTTGGGCTCAACTCAACTTGCCGTGTTTGGAGGGCAAAGAACACAGAGTACAACCCAAAGAAAACCATCCCCACTGTCAAGCACAGTGGTGCTTTTCAGCCAAGGGGACGGCACAACTCCATTGCATTGAGGGGAGGATGGACGGGGCCATATACCGTGGAATTCTGGGCCAACAGCTCCTTCCCTCAGTGAGAGAGCTGAATATGGGTCGAGGATGGGTGTTTCAGCACGACAACTACCCTAAGCACACTGCCAAAGCAACGAAAGAGTGGATGAAGAAGAAGTACATCAAGGGTGTGGAGTGGCTTAGCCAGTCTGCAGACCAGAGTCCAATTGAAAATCTTTGGAGGGAGCTTAAAATTCGGGTTGCAAGGCGACAGCCTCAGGACCTGAATGATTTGGAGGCTGCACAGGGAGGAGTGGGCCAACATCCCTGCCAAAATGTACACAACCCTTGTCAACAACTATAAAAATTGTTTGACATCTGTGCTGGCCTATAATGGCTTTTCTACAAAATATGAACATGCTGTTTGTCCAGGGGGTCAAATACTTATTTTTGACCAAAAATATGCAAATAAATTCCTAAAATGCATACAATGTTTTATTCCACTTTTTTGGTGATATTCCGTCACTTACTGTTAAAATAAACCTATCATTAAAATTATAGACCGTTGCACTCTTTGTTAGTGGGCAAACCTGCAAAATCAGCAAGGGGTCAAATACTTATTTCCCCCACTGTATCTGTATATATATATATATATTATAAAATAATTTATAATATATCAATTATCAGAAATTATGTTCCGAGCTTGTCTTATTATTGAGCAAGCAATAATAAGACAAGCTGAGAATATAATTTCTGATCCCTTGCATGTTCTAAATCCAGAGTACGAGTTACTGAAATCTGGTGGAAGATGCAGAACTTCAAAATGTTGATATAATAGGTACAAACACTCATTCGTTCCTCTCTCAATCAAATTCCTTAATGAGAACTAGATGCACTTCAACACGGCACGGGGGTGTATGGTTTTTTTTTTTTTTGTCTGTTGTAAATGCATGTGTGCAGCTGGTCCTGTCTACAAGACAAATTTCTCCCCAGGGAGACAAATAAAGTAAACCTTGACCTTGATATCGAAATATTTGCCACAGTATCATGCTCGACGAAGCACAATCAATGAGTCACACAATGGCTGACAGGCATTCGTGTTTGCGTTAGTCGGACCTGTTGCAGTTTCATTCAACACGACAACACGAATCATGGAAGACTCACTGTAATTTCTCCTGCAACAACTCCAGGCGCTGTCGGTCTACATAGCGAGAAAACAGAGAGAGCAGGTTGGGAGGGGTGAAGAGGGGAGGAGAGAGGGAGGAGGGCGGGACGTTGAGCAGCTCCCTGGTCACAGAGAACACCAGCTCAGTCCTGAAGAATGGAGAGACGGAAAGGGGACAGTGACAGACGAGTGCAAACTCCATTACAACTTGTAGAGAAATGCCATATATACAACCAGCAGATATGTCAGCGATGTCGCAATGTGGAATGGCTAGCCAGGTAATGAAGCAGAAGTACATTTTCAAGACCAGGCTTGATGGAGTGCGAGATAATATTGAGTTCTGATGCATCGTTCAAGTGTTAGATATGATTGGGAAGTTGGAAAATGGCTAGCTTTGCAGGCAACTGGCCTGTTGTTGTTACTCAGCTATGTTAAGGCTAAAGAGTCGCCATTAGGCGATTGCGTCAATTTACCATCGATTGTCATCCATCAGCTGACAGTTGGAGTCGGAGCTCTGCATCCTCTCTCCCTCGCTGAGGATCAGGTAAAGCAGCGTCACACCGAACTGAGGAAAATTAGGAATTTGCAGTCAATACTCTTTCATATGGAAGCAACTGGGTTGTGCGTGCAGAACATTGGCATACTGCAGTATAGTTTATGCTCAAACAATGCATTTAGCCCCTTTTCCAGTGCGCTTAAAGGGAAAGACTAACTTCGTACAAAACCAATGTTAAATAAAAGAATTACAGAGATGGATAGTGTCTTGGATTTTTTTACAATTTTACTTTTGTTATACAAGGCTTCAAATGACGACAGTGCGACCAAATGATAAAAAGAATGGAGGTCATCATCTTTGCATCCCTGGAAAAGGTTCAGCCAACGAGAGACCATGGAACGCATGGGCAGTCACGGGTCGATGATGTCAAAGAATCATAGCAGCTTAACCAAAGTCTGTATAGGATCAAGTTATTCATACAAAATTTCCGCTCGTTTTGAGCTTTTTAGTCAGCTTAAATGTATTATTTATTATTATATATCACAAGCTAGTGCTCCCCCTGCCTATCTGCATTGGATGCCATGCGGGAGATTCAATGACTATCTGATTTTTTTCTCATATTGCTAGTGTCTTTTCCGCAAAGGTTGCGTGAGCGAAACGTGAATTTTCCTTCATATTCATTATATCGAGAGTATATTAATATTAGTGCAGGTACTACTAATTTCTCTCAACATGACACCTTAGCCAGCTATAATCAAGCTAGTGAAGGTGGTCATCTCCAGAATATAGCCCACTTCAAATTAGTAACCCCTTTGCGTTAGCCTGGTTTATACACAAGATTTCACGACTGCATGTGACGTTATCAATGAGATGCATGTCATACACCATAACTTTTTTTAAGCCAGCCTAATTGATACGCAACGCTGTTTTATAATACAAAGGGCCTACAAATGATGTAAAACAAAATTTAGGCTGTAGATGGGGTAATTGGCTCATTTATGGAAATCTTAACTTCCATGGAGGTGAGTGCTGAGGGTGTGTGTACCACTGGACGTTCCTGACTATTTTCAAGCAAAAGGGAGAAAAAAAAAACATGCTGGAAAAAAATAGCGACCTTATGCCATACACGGACAGCATTTCTTCCACATAGGTAGCTACAGGTTAATACCAATACTTCATCTGTTTTACATATGATCGTGAATATGTTGATGTTTAGAAAGCGCGACAGGTCCATAGGCTGACAGAAGCCCGTACGTTAGGCTAAAGTTAGGTAGTCACTGGCTAAATCATCAAGGCTAATTTTAACCAGCACAAACAAAGCGAATGCCATTGTATCCCTTAAGAATCTGATTTGAATCTAATCTAAGTTCACCGTTTCCATGGAAACCTGAAATGTTAGATAATGTAGAAGCTTCAAAATAGCAAAAGGTCCATCTACTCATAGTGGTTAATACATCTGTGACGTTTGGAGAAGCTAGGCCATATGGTTTATGAGATATGCTTCGGACAAGGTAGATACCTTCAAGGTCAATCCAAGTTCCACGTTTCCATGGAAACCCCAAAATTAAGAAATCAAGAAACCCCAAAATAGTAAAAGGCACATCTACTCATACTGGTTAATATATCTGTGAAGTTTGGTGAACCTAAGATGCATAGTTATGAAGATATGTTCCGGACCAGAAAATGATTACAGACGGACAGACGGACATACTGATGACTAGGTCCCCCCGTCATTTGTAAGTCGGGGGGATAAAAAAGCAATTACTCGGGAGCATAAGACAAAAATGCTGAAATCAATGGCAGCATAAAAATAACACTTCAAAAGTAAATATTTTAAAATTGCCAATGGCTGCGGTCGGTGGGAATGTTTACCTCAGTACTCTATTTATTGAAAACATAACAGAGTAGTGCACCATAGGATATTACGCTCCACAGCACGTATGGGTTTACCTTGTTTTGCAGCACCCGGGGAAGCTGGCCCTCACTGCCTTGGAGCTCCTGGAGCAGGTCAGTGAGGGAAGAGCTGGAGAGGGACTGGATGACCACAGCAACAGGCTCCACCAGCCAACAAAGCACCTGGACGGGACCCAAAAAACAAGCACCGTTATTGGGCCACCACAGCAGCCTACCCCCACGAGTCTATACATGCCTTCCCAGTACTCCCAAGCACAATAAGACTAACTTATGCAGCTAGCTTAGTGTCCTTGAGGAAGAAAAGGGTTAGCCAGTAGGAATTCGTCAGATGATGGGGTTTGTATTTCTACATCCTGCAACGGTGCACATGGTTACAAAAGCAAGCAGCTTCAGCTCAGCTCCCTCCATTTTTCCAACAAGTCAGCCACATAATTTTTTTTTAAAGTGCACTAGCATTGCCACAAAGGAAACCTTTCGTCTTCTTCTCAGAACCGAGCCTCGCCCAGTTGGGATAATGTTATAAAAATTAGGTGAAAGGACGTATGCATGGTGCAAATAAAATGTCAGCAGACAGTTCGATGGACTATGATGCTCAGGCTCATACCATGCAGCAGGCTGCCTGGGCACCTCACCTGGTCCTGTTTATCCTTCTTGGCCAGGGCTGGAAGGTTCCGGGCGATCGCCATGACAACGGCAGCAGCCTGCGGCGGTGGCAGGAAGGGGAGGAGCCGGGTGACGAGACGCTTCCCTTTCCTCACGGACATGATCATCTGACACTGCTCGTCGCTCACTCTGGGGGAGGTCAAAAAAAGACGTAAATATTCCGGTTGAATACTTCTCCATGTGCGGACAAGCTTTAGCAAAACACAGTTCAAGAGGACTTGTTCCAATAACTAAACTTATCGGCAACTGTCACTGCCATAGATTCAGCCTTGTTCTAGCACCATGAATGCACATCATTAATATGAGGACTGAGTCACATCAGTGTCCAAGACAAGCCCAAATGCTTGCATAAAATAATAGAATTAATAGAAAAAAGCTAATAGAGGAATCCCCCTTTCCCTCAGAGTAATGAACAGCTGCAAGATCTCACCGGTCGCTCCACTCCTTCTCTCTCAGGGTGGTGTACAGCTGCAGGATTTGGGTCTTGTGCTGTTCCAGGAGAGCCTCTCTCTCCTCCTCCGGTGTCTGGATGAACTTCTTCTCAAAGTCCTGCACCTCCAGCAGCAGGCTGTACATCTGAGTGCAAAGAGGAGAGTGCACAGGAGGGAGACGAAGCATTTTACGATGGATTCGACTAGACTGAGGCAGCCGTGCGGACGGTACGCAGTCTTTAGTCTTACCTTCTCCACGGTGTAGAGGATCTGTCTGCGCTTGTTCCACACCTGCTTCTCCCTCTTCTCCTGGAAAACAGGCCGAAGATCAGTCAGAGGGGAATTCATCCACGAATAGCGAAAACAGGAAGTTAAATACTTGACGCAACTCTTAGGGATGTTTACCAGCCGCAAAAGCGACGCAGGTTTTGTTTCGTTTCAGTCGGTCTGCGTGTGTTATCAGGGCAAACCTCAATAAGACTCGTCTTCACCACTATTCAACTGCTGTGAAAGAGGTTTTCAGTATTTCTGTTGGTGTTTATATGTCAGTCTGTCTGGTTCTGTTTGCAGACAATTCTAGCAAACACAATATCATCGCAACCGTTTCAAGACGCGGTCAAAAATCAATTAAGAGGCTCACCTTAACTAGAGCACTTGGACCTTTGGAGTGAACATGGAATGGAAGAGAAAATGAAGGAGATGACCCCAGCACACGCGCACATGCAGGCCTTAATTTTTGGCGCGAACGATCGTTCAAGTTACGTAAAGGTTATGCAAACTCAAATTCACGCTAACGGTCACTGTTCACGCAGAATTCTGCAGCTGGTAGTAAGCAATTATGAAATTTGAAGACACTGGTAAACCTGCCACATGCTGTGGAACTTTGGCCTGTCTAATGCCAAGACAACAGCGCGTGGTGATCTTCATCTAGCCAACCAGTCTGTTCTCTGTTATGCACGTGAAAAACGGAGTCAATTACAAAACAATGTCTCAACACAGAAGTAAACAAATTAATTTGAAGTTTTGGTGTCTGCTGCAGTCAGTCAGATTACTCAGCATTTCCAAGCCATATCATGACAGTCCCATAACTTTAATATAGTTTGGAAATAATGCATTTTTTATTCAACTTATGAGTTGAATATTCTCGGATTACGTTTTACACATTTTTTTTTTTATTTGCTGGAGTTGATGGATTATGTGTAATTGTAGCGTTTGGACTACATGGACTTATTCATTGTACAGTGATTATTCCTATAGCCCCTTAGCTCCTCAGCCCTCCCGTGCCTCTCCAAGGCAAAACCTGTGGCAAATCACTGAATGGTTACAATGCAGCGGTGTCAGATTTTCAGGTCTCGCTCCACGCACTTCGCTGCACATATTATTCTATTGTAACACTGTCTCTAAATATGTATTTAATCCCAGCAAGAAAAGGCTGCATTGGTGTAGAAATATTCATCCACGATAACATTGGGTGAAATTTACATATAACCCGGGAAAAGTGAGATGTGACCAGTTCACTTGTTGACACAGGGATGTTACCTTCATCAAGTATACTCATAGCCCCGCAGTTTAACCATCGTCTCATCTGAAATTTGCATGACGATGGCTCTTAATCCAGCAGTTGAGTTTGCTGTCAGCCAAACAAAGCGCTCTTTGGGGGATTCTCTTTGTTTCCTTCAGCTATGACCAGCGCCTCTAAAAGCCGCAGTGAAGAAGGCATTTTAGGGGCGAAACTGTGTAAAGATCGGCCTGGCTTGTTAATCACTGAAGTGACACAATTCCGTCCTCGTAATTTACAAACGCATTCACGTCAGAAGTTTGAATGTTGTTTGTGTTCACCAGTTTGGATATTTTTCAAAATCATACACGTGTACATGTGTATTATTCAAAATATTTTCAGAGACGGGATCTGTACGCAGTTTGGTCATTCTGATCGTCAGGACTGGTCATTACCATAGACACCAAGCCAAGCTACGGAGGTTGGGATTTGTACAGTAACTGGATCATGAACTGAAACCTTTAATTTTTTCGTAACAGATGGTGCGAACAATCGGTCAGGCAGACTTATTTTGTGCGACCTAACGATGGGTAACACGGTTCTGTATTCACTCGACAGCAAATCGTTCACTTGAAGATTTGAAAAAATAAGGCCCGACACATTCAGACTAAAACTGATCAAGCAAAGGAGGTGTCACCTCATCGTCAGTGCGGCTGGTCACCACGGCATCAATCATTTTCCTGGGGTTGTTCACACTGGAAACGGTGAGCTTCCCAAGAGAGCCAGCGAACTGCACTGTGGGACATAAAGGAGATTGCAATGTAAGACATTAAGGATGCTGCACTGCGGGACATGAGTGATACAGCACTGTGAGACATAAGGAACAAATTTATGTGGGACAAAGGTGACAGCACCGTGGGACATAAAGGAGACTACAACTTGGGACAGGCAAAAACTCAACTCAATCAAAGGGCTTAATCTCGGTCCATGTCGCCAGCCCTCAATTTATTATTATATAAGCATACAAGTCGTTAGGGCTGTTATTAGCGGTTTCTGGCTCTGTTTTATAGGTACTAGGGTGTGTGTAGATGTGATCGGCTGTTTTTGGTGCGCCTCACTGCTGTCGCCATCGTCAGCCGCCCTCGGCCGTTCGAGGGGCAGGCAGCGGCAGGGCTTACCTGGCTTGTAGGTGTGCTCCAGTTTGGCCACCTGCGGGGTGATGAGTTTGGTGGTGTGCTCCTTCCTGCTGTCTCGATCCCGCTCCTGCTTCTTCTCCATCTTCTCGTAATAATTCTGCCGGTCGATATGGCGATTAAAAACGCTCATTGATCCACCCACTGCCCGCTTCCACGGCGGCCACACGAATACAGCAGAGGCCTTTCACGCGTTTACCAAGCGGGGACCGAGCCCAAGTAAGGTACAAATATACTAGAGCTACTGTAGCTTCGAGCCAAGTCACACCTGCAGTTACTCGGTGGGATATCAGCAACCTCAGAGGATACTGAGCGACCCATCAGATATCCTGCATGTACAACACGAGCTCTCGCCCTCTGGCAAACAAATAGAGTTCCCTGCTGTAAACTTAAATGATTTAAAAACTTGTTTGTTCCTGCCGCCATAAAACTTTTAAATAGTGCTGTCTGAGGATGCAGGAATTGTGCAATAGTTTCATGGTGCTTTTTTTTTTTTTTTTTTTTTTTTGTGCAATATGTGTTATGTACTTGTATGTGCAATATCTTGTAATGTGCAATGTGGATTATGAGCAATTAATTATGTTGTTTGTTTTTTCACACTGTGGAGGCATGTAGTCCTTAGCATATGAGTCCAAAACAAATTTCCCTATGGGGACAATACAGTATATTGTATCATATACAATCAAATGAAATACAAAAATCACTACAATGTCAAATAATATATATATATATATATATATATATATATATATCCCAGACCAAAAATCCATCTCAGGGTTTTTTTCCTCCCAGGTGATTAGCTGAACAAGCAAAGTAAGAAATTAGCTTCAAACTGGACTCCCGGGTTACTGGGACGAGCCATGACGCTGATACACGTGCCTTAACGGCGGAAAAATGCACTTGAAGCTACCAAGGAGTAAGGCAGCACACACTTCCTCCTGGCCTACGGTGGCAAGAAGGATTAGCCAATCACCGGCCAGCACTGACAAAACGTACCCAACGGGAGGGTTGGATCTTGAGCAGTTAATCCAGAGCTCACCTGGTAGTAGTAGTCATCCAGGTAAGGGTCAGTGCTCTGCAGCTGCATCATCTGAATGCGCGCCACCCAATCCTTCTCCCGCTGCGTCATCAGGTTACTGTAGGGGTCCCTCATCCGCCTGTCGCCAGCTCTGCACCCTCTGTCACTGTATGACAGCGTGTGGTGACGGCGAAAAAAGAGGAAGTAGACGAGACTGAATAAAGCAGTCTTGACCATGATCTAGCCACCATAGATTTTGTCTCAAGTCTGTGTCACAGCAGCTAATGCCATGATAACCCTCACATTAAATTAATTTTATTAAGCAAAATATAGAATTGATTTCACCTCTGTATAACACACACACACACACACACACACACACACACACACACAGCACAGTCCGACTCACCCTCTGCTCTGCAGCCGCTGGGTAAGCATTCTCCGATGCTGAGGGTGGAGGTGGGTGGTGTTGTGGCGAACCGCGTTGTGGTTCGGAGGGATGTGCGCTCCCACCCTGGGAGGGGGCTGCCCAAAAAAGGGTCTGAAACCCCCCCCACCCCCAGGTAAGAGAGGAGGAGGAGGACCCCCCCGAGGAAAGGCCCCCACCTGGGAGAAGGACACAGTGCCGAGAGATAAAGATACAGGTCAGCATAGTGACAGGGATACCACAGGCTCCATGTGAACCACTCATCTCATTATACATTAGTGTTGGTACATTCTAAATAATTGTGTTTTTAGAATAAATTAAAGCAAAAAACCTCCTAAACTGTATTACTGCACAACCTAATAAGCGAGAAACAAGTTCGGTAAGAGGACGGCAAGTTCAACCTATGCAAAGTGACAGCATCCTCCCCAAACAAAGCAATTGATTTTTGTCTAAAAACAAAAGAATATTTTCAAGCCATTGCAACTGCAAATGCTTAACCAAAAGTTATGTTTTTCAGCGAGGTCTAATAGGGATATACTGGCTGGAACTGAACTTTGAGAGTGACAGGCAGAGAAGAAACGGTACAAGAGTGTGTGAAAGATGGCGACACGCAGATATGAAACATACAGGGGTTCGAGAGCAGAATTCCTGCTGCATTTCTTCAACCTACCAACTCTGCCAGTCGAATGCATCCTGCCTTGCTGCAGATGAGACTAGTCTGGCACCCATAAAGCCTAGTAACCTGCTTTGGATAAAAGTATCAGCTAAATAATGCTAGCAGGCTACTGTCTTAGCTCACTCAGTAAAGGCGCCGCACTGCAGAGCAGTAGTAACCACCACAACCTGGGCTCGAACCCCAGTCGCACCAGCCGGCAGTTGTCAGTAGCCTTTTCAGAGCAGCGCACAATTGGCTTCCTGCTTCAGGGAAATAAACTGGGAAGGACTGCCGGTTTGGGATTGTTGAACTGCAGCATTGTTCGTTATTCAAACGCCTCCTATTGGCCAGTCGGGCGCTTGTCAGTAAAATCCTAAGCTTGTTCATGTTCGAGTCTCCTCCGCCCTCGCTCTGAACATGCAAAGTTTCAAGCTATGAGTGTAAATACAAGCAGCAGCTGACAGAGAAGGCAACATGGAGTCGTATACGAGCAAACTTGCACACATAGTTTGCTTATTGGGCATTCCAAATTTGGGTGGGATCAGAGATGCCAGATTTCAAAAAATAAAATAAAATGATAAAAACTAACTGCAAATTAATGTGTTGAACCAAAATTGACACAAACCTGAGAGCTAAGCAGTTGGGCTCGTTGGATCTGGGAAAGGACAGGGCCCATTCCGGCTGAGAACGGGGGCCGGCAGAGTGGGGAGTTCTGCAACACACACACACACACACACACACACACACACGCATAAAATCACAAGTGGCTCCAACAAGAGGCAAGAGCACCACTACCAACCAGGAGCCCAATAACATGAAATGACCAACCTTGCCACCAACTAAACCAAACCAGAAAAGATCAAGTCTGCCAATAAATTAATTTCCTCATACAAATAATGATCTAAATATCCAATTTAAAAAAAAAATCTTAATTAGAAAAACAACTTTCATCTGTAGTGTGCTGCAAACTAAAGAAGCCCTTTTGTTGAAACAAAATGTGTTTTTGGAAATGTCAAAACAAGGCTGAACTGAATAATAAATACTTAAACATACAGACCGAACCGCTCGTTATATTCAATATTTTCCTGTTACCCGCAACGTAAAACATCCAACAACTCTTTTTTTAGAGAAACAGGAAAACAAGAAAGACTGCATTGTGAACAGCTAAATAGTTGCACTGAATTGATAATCCGCAAAATAAAAGTTGGCTAAATTAGATTTAAAATGAAAACCAATGAGATAGTTGATTCCCAAAGCTGGGTTGGTATCACTAATGCATGTGAGCAGGCTGGTAAACACAGATGCGGGGGACAGAGCCCGTTAAATAAACACTGTACTGCCGCAGTAAAGATAAAGTGAGACGGACAGGAAGTTCAGGTGGAATGCCCGGGAGGAAGTAGAGACTCACAGCGATATTCAGCAAGGTGTTGGGGGACAGGCGTTCAGGGAAGGGAGGGGGGTATCTGTGCTGGACTGGGGCTCTCACATGTACTGCAGTGGGACAATGGAGCTGGAACAGACGAGAGAGGCACGAGCTCTCTATAAAAAGCAATACAACTGCAACTTGGCAAGAAGAGGTGTAAAATCCCAGATTAGACACTAAAGGCCCCCACAAACATTTTGCTCTGAACAACAGCATTTGCAAAAATAGCCAAATTTGCCAGCAGGTACATCTAATTGGTTAATTCAGCAAAGTTCATCTTGGTTAAGTCTTTTGCTTGGCAGAGCTTTTCACTTCTAGACCCCTGCATCTCTAAATCTGGTCAAATATAATGTACAATACAGTAAACAACTTGCATAAATACAAAAAGAATGCAGTACATTCAAAATCAATGCAAACTTGCGTAGAGAGGGCAAAGGCTGGATACATTCCTGCCACTTATATTCGCACAAGCAATCATGAGTGGCAGAGCATGGGCTAAACGGCTGAATAATGTGCCATTTCAGGGGTGTTCAACAGAGAGGGCTCAAAAATGACTGGCACTCATGATTGGCAATGCTCAAAAAATGCAAAAAACATAAACAATATAAGTGCATGGGAACAGAATATACCACCTTGTGTGAAAAGCTTTACTTCATTGATGTTTCAATGGAAACATCCAAAAACATAATCATTGAGTACAAAATAAATAAATAAATAAATAAATCAAGATTTCATAATTATTGGCACCCCTAATTTACTACTAAGTGTGACCAGCGCTGGCAAGGATGACAGCAGGGGAGTCTTTTTCCTGTACTTTTTGACAAGGTTAAAGCACACATTTAGGGGGATTTTGGACCATTCCTCCAAGCAGATCCTGCACATTCTCGGGTTTGCATTGATCAACTGCGCTCTTCAACTCAGCCCACAGGATTGTGACTGGATTGAGATCTGGCGACAGAGATGGCCATTGCGGAACGCAGATGTTATAGTTACGGAACCATTTCTGTGTTGATCCTCAGGCATGCTTTGGTCATTGTCTTGTAGGAAAGTCCACCAATTGCCTAGTCCCAGCCTTCTGGCGGAGGCAACCAGATTGTCAGCCAAAATATCCTGATACTTGGTGGAATTTCACTATGCCATTAGTCTAAACCCCTGGACCTCCTGAATTAAAACAGTCCCAAAACATGACTGACCCACAATCACATTTCACCGCGGGTCTAAGGAGCTTTTCCTTACATGCATCTCCCTTTCAAAGCCAAATGCTGACGATATGCCTGACTGAAACCTGCTATTTACGTCTCATCAGACCAAAGCACCCTGTTCCAGTCATAATTTAAATGATGTTTGGCAAGCTAACTGCTTGTTTCTGTGTCCTCTGGTCAGAAAAGGCTTTTGCCTGGCAACCCTTCCGAAGAGCTTGTGGTTATGGAGGTGGCGCCAAATTATGCTTTTTGAATCCTGGTGACCCCAAGATGCCACCTAGGTATGTAATTCCTTCATAGTGATTCTTGGGGATTTTGTTGCTTCTCTCATCATCCTCCTCAGTATCCTGGGGGGCAAAATGCAGTTCTGTCCTCCATCCTTGAGGCTTTCAAAAGTTCCATGTCTTTGGAATTTTTTAATAATTGCCCTGACAGCGCTCAGTGGCATATTCAATAATTTCTGATTCTTCTTGTAGCCATTTACCACATTTATGAAGGTCGATGACCATCTGCACCTTTTGAACGAACAGCTGTTTTTGTTTTCTTCATGGTGTTGGAAGACAAAGGGATATTGCATGTATGTTACCTCATTTTTCGACCCTAGTGAAACAGGAAGTTACATAATGACTCAATATAGTTCCTTCGCACTTAGGTAAAATTTTAAAAAGTGGAATTTCATTCCTGGCTTAATTTTGGAGGATTAATGTGAATTGGACACTGACCTGTTGATTGAGTGTGTGGCTCATTGGCTGTTTGGGAGGAGTTCCGATGGGCACCGCCCTCACAGGTGGGCTGCCAATCACAGGCGAGGAAGATCGAGGAGGTGGGACTCTCTCCGAGAGATCCCGGCTTTCCTCGCCTCTGACTGGTACTGGACGCTTGGGTAGCCCCACCTCTTTGATGATGGACATGAGTGGGCTGTCCTGAAAGTGAGACCGAAGTGTGATCAGATGGGGTGTGATGGAGAAAATTCTGTCTGTTTTCAATCCTGACCAGGCAGAGGATGGCATTATTCTGGTTTTATTCCAACCATAACAACTCTTCCAGAAGTACAAAGAGCAAGTCATGATAAACTTACAATAAATGCACTTTGTAACTTTTATGATAGATGAAATTAATCTCAATTTGGTCAGACTCCAATGAGACAACAACAAAGAGTGACCGCTATCGAAAATTATTCATATCAGTTTCCGCGAAACACATATGTTCAGTTTACGTAACGTGCCACAAATTTTATTCCTACTGATAGACATATATTTCTTTGTATATTAGTCACTTGACATACCTAGAGGTGGAATCTGTGAAGCCCATGCAACAGTGGTTAACAGGGTTTCGAGAAACTTAATTTTGAAGACTAAATGCAACTAAGAGTTAAAAGTTCTCCTAGAACAGCTGTGGAGTCTCCTGGTTCACAAACATTAAGACTTTCAAGACATGAGACATCGAAAGACCAGATGCTTCACTGAAAGCTCAGTGTAAACCAGGAACCACAGTATTACCTCCATGTGAGTGCCAAGTCCTGGGCTGACACTGACGGGCCCAAAGCCCATGCTGTTCTCCCAAATACTGTGAGAGTTCATCTGAGGACAGAGAAAAACACAAGCAGACAGCGTTGAGGCCGGGAGGACTCAAATTGGTCTCGATTTTGTTCAAGGCAGAGTCAACCCAAAAGCATTAAATCATATACGAGCAATATTCCATTTGCCACCAAAGCTAAAGGCTGACCCCATCAATGGCTTTTCCTATGCAAATTTTTAGCAACAGACAGTTGAGATCACAATTGCTGGTAAAAAGTGGTAACTTGCAGTTTAGTTGCAAGTCTGCATTGCTTTAATAGTTTGTACATGCACTGTATACCTCAGCTGAAAACCAGGCACTGCAACGGTCGTTATGGAGCTTTCATTTCAGCACCATGTCCGATTCCTGCTCCGTTTGTCTTTGAAATTACCACTGGTCTTGAGAAAACTCACTAACATCCCAGGTTACTTAGTCCCCTATTCCACAAAATGCAGTCTTTCTGGGAACTGCTGCCTTTCCACACTCCCTTTACTTGGTACTACAGTGTGAAACCAATCTGTACAATCTACAACAACAGCAAAGTCAATCGCCCAGGTGTAATGAAAACCAGGGTAATATCTTGATTTGAGGGTCAGATCTCAGTGCCCTTGCTGTAGATTCCTCAACACTACATTATGCTGAAGCGAGCCCATAGACAGTATAAACATTACGATAAGGTCAGCCATTGACTTTCTTGGGGCTTGGGTGAAGAAATTTCGGTACCTGTTAGTTCAATTCAAGGGATCACATTTAAATGTCCAAACTCCAGACCTTGCCAAGGGTGGCACTAGAACATTTGTGTCATGATACACACTTCTGGTTTCAGCAATAGACTGTATGCAGTCAAAGGTTTCAGCTCACAAAACTGGTTTTCCTTTTGCGTGTACATGCTACAGGCAACACAAGCAGGTTACCATTACGGAACTGTTAATCCATTTATGTTTCTGCCTGAAGACATCATTGTGCATGTTCACACAAAGCAAATACCATAGCTGTATATCATACACTGACCTAGTGTTGCTAGCGAAGGGTATTGGATGCTATGCTTACTGGAAGTGCAAATTCCAACACAGGGAGCTGACTGATACCGAGAGTATCAGTCGTGCCAGTAGCGGTCAAGTTTGGAAATTTAATTGCGACCCCTCAAATTCACAGAGGCAGCCATTTTGGAACCTGGATCTGTACAATATGACCATCCACTGAGTGTATCAATGCAGTGACGCAACCCGCTCTGCTTTGGTTCTCAAGCATTTCTCTTATGTCCACGTAGCACAGTAGTTTAACAAATCAGCTTACAAGGAGACAGATGAAGACAAAGAAAAATACATATGTCGGACATCAGTTTAATTTTTGGAAAGCCCCAACCATTACAGTTACTATCAATTTAAGTGGAGAAGGAAGAATTTGAGGTCAAGAACCCAGGTGATGCTAGTTTGCAGTCTCTCTCAAGGAGACCCTGAAATGAGCATCAAAAATTAAAGTGCACCCATTATGTGACTTTTCATTGCTCATTCTTGTATTCTTGAAATCTACTAAAAAAAAGTTTAAATGCGTCAATGTTGGGGGGGGGTATTTACTCTGGTCATTTCTGCAGTACCGGTCTGCGAAAGGCTCTGATGAGGTCCTGCCCCCGCCCTCCCAAAAACCCCAGTGTGCTCTGATAGGTCAACTTGATCACTCACTTGTGACTGGTCCACCGTTCGCGCGTGTTGGGAAATGTCAAACCCCTCACCATAAGTGGGTTTTCGCTCCAGTGTAAAAGAGCTTTAGAAACACCCACTTGATTCAAACTATCTGCTCGGCGCAAAATTCAAATGATGACATCACCAATTGATGAAAAACGCAGCCAGAAGCTGGTTTCATTCAGCAGTGGAGCAGTGTGTTTTGTGGCAGAGAGTGGTTGTTCTGGAGGTGACATCGATTTGTTTTCCGAGAGGGCTTTTAAATGCGTACAAAAACGATACGATTCATGCTACAACATTAAAATTATGAAAAACCACAATAGGTGCGCGTTTAGCCTGATTGCGGCCATTTGATTGAGCCCAATCGAGGTGAACTAGAATGCCTGCGCAGCCACTGACTGACCTGAGGGGGCGCTGTAGTCCGGCGCAGCAAGTGCTGGTGCTGCTGATACCCGAGCAGAGGGTGGGAGGGGCCAGGGTGGGCAGAGGGAGGTGGCTGTGGGTGCTTGGGTGGGGCCGGGCGGGCTCTGTCGGGTTCGGCCGCACCCACTCCGGCGATGGCGGGGTCCGACCCCAGAATTAGCCTGGCAAGGGATTCCGCCAAATCCACACCCCCCCTCTCCTCCAGTCCCGGAGGGGGCAGGGATGAAGGGGGGTGGATGCTTTTGGGGGCGGGAGGAAGGGGGGCCGTCGATACGGTCCCTCCACCTCCCATCCCATCCCGCACTCGTTCATCCAACTCAGCCAGACGCTCATGCTCCTCCTGCCAATCATCGTCTGAGAGAGAGAGACAGAGAGAGAGAGAATGAGAGCCAGACAGAGAGAGAGAGGGAGACAAAGAGAGAGAGATGGAGAGTTAGCATGTCCGCAGCTTTCATCGGTTGTAGTACTTCTTAATCCAGGTCTTCAGTCTTTATTGTCATTCAGTGTCTCGATGTTATGACTGTGTTCAATTTGAAACATGAAGCACTGCAGAGAACAAATACTTCATGGTGACTGTTGGTTTTTTTGTTTTTTTTTTAAACCAAGACTGTATATTAAGAATAAGGGTTTCAAATAACATCAGCGCACGAAGGTGCACAAAGTAGGGGTGTCTTCGATCCATGCATTGATTAAAGTGAAGAAAATGTTCGTTTCTGCCATGTTAATATCACAAACACTGCCATGATATGTGTAAAATTATGTGATAATCTGATCTAATTGAGCCATCAGTGCTTGTCAGAGAAGTAATGTCATTTCAGTTCATGTTGCAAAAATGTAGCAGATGGCATGACCACCACTCCTCACCAGTTTGAAATGCATTTTCTTTTCAAAACATTTGAGAACAAGTGTCGTCTTTTGTTTTAAATCAGGTAGCTATGCATTTCTATGCATTAATCCAGACAATTCATTAACTTTTTGGGGAATTTTAACTGGACCCCTTGTTCAGGTCTTTCCGAAATAAAAAATATAGAAACATGAGATGTAAATGCTTTAGTGAACCCCAACGTGTGCATTTCATGCATCCTAGTTACTAAAAAAAATTGGCTGGCTGGAGCGTTCTCATAGATGCACATCTTTTCTTGCCTGGGAAAACTGGATTACCCCAAGTAAACCCCGCAAACACAGGAAGAACGTATAACTCCAAGCACAGCGGTCCTGGCCACGGCTCGAACTAGGAAACTCCTTACTGTAAGGCAGCAGTGCCAGCCATTAGCCTTACGCAGCATTGTTTGCAAACCAGCAACATCCCTCTCCTGCTTTAAATCATAATGTTGTCAAGAAGGATAAAGTATTTTGCCAAGATCCTACACAACAGTCTACGGAGAGCTGAGGAGGGTGCCCTACCTATTGCTCCGGCCCCGAAAGTGTCATCATTGAACTGATCGATCTCGTCTTCCTCTTCCACCAACCCCTCTTCCTCCTCAAGTGTACAGTCATCATCCAGGGACTAGCAAACCAAAACAAAACAGAACAGGGACAATCATTTTATTTCAGATAAGCAGTTACCGGATTCATTCAGTACATTTATGACGTCTGTAATTCGGCTCAGGTCAGATCCAGGTAATTTACGCTCACGTTCAGCACAAGTAGCTGAGGGCAGTTGGATTCAGTATAGATGCACATTATGCAACCCAACTACGAGTGTAAGATCATCCCAGTTCCCAAACACAGTGAACATCATGAAGGACAGGTGCTTATCCTGCTTATTTTCAGAAATTTGCAACCATCTTGGAATAGCGACAGAACGTTGCCGTAACTGGATGGACACCGAGGAACGGACTGGGGTTCCATGAAAATTGGCAAATGAGTCACGAAGCTACCCGGATTAGGAATTGCCCGGCCCATACTGTCTGCCTCATTACGTCGCAAGCTGAGCGAACATATTGCGAACCAACATTCGCGATTCCCAAATTAATTGGCATTTAAAAGACAAACTTGATAGACAACAAACTAGGTGACTAGCTACCATAATACACGCCTCAATATTATTTATTCATGATTTATATTTTTATATTGCATATTATGTTTTATTGTTCATTTATATCGTGTAGAGCTGTATTTGACTAATTGTAATGCAGGCTTCATTGTTGTAACTGTTTCATGTTGCCTTCTTGGCCATGTCACTCTTGGAAAAGAGATTTTTAATCCCAATGAGTCTTTTACTTGGTTAAATTAAGGATAAATTAAGAAAACAAATTAAACCAAGAGGTAAACTGAGCAATTAGCTGTAGTAGCATGTTAAAGTTGGCCAGGAATTAAAAGCAAATTAATTGCCCGGCTATGGCTAAATAGCACATTTGCTCAGTTTTTACAGTAATGGAGAAATTCCAGTCATTTAATGAACCTTCATATCAATTAACGTTGCCAGTCTAACCCCAAACCGGTAAGGGCTAATCTGCTGAAAAACTACAACCATCTTTCATTCATAATTTCTTTACTTCTTAATATATATTGTGATGAAATTTTCACCAATTATTCTTGAGATATATGTTTCGATCAAAAATAAATTATGAAAGAAAGTATAGATGGTTGTAGTTTTTCAGCAGTTTCATTAGCCCTACCCCCTGAAACCATGTAAGGACGTTTGCACAACGTTTTCCGTTCGCATGCTATATAACTAGCGCTATATCCAATATACTCCTCCGAGAGGCAACTGATCACTGGCTTGGGACTTTCACTTCACTTGTCATTATTCCGTACATATTAGCAAACATTAGCCCAATAATAACTTAAACAGGAAAGGACAACACATGGATGGCGGCATCACACGCAACACAAGCCGCGTTGCGCTCTTCTAAAGCCGCTTTCACACTGGACGCGAAACGAATTTTTCGCCCGACAGATTGCATTCAAAGTCAATGCGAAGACGCGCCTTTGCACTGACTTTGAATGCAATCTGTCGAGCGAAAAAAAAATCGTTTTGCGTCCAGTGTGAAAGCGGCTTTATCAGCCATCGTGGCCAGCGGGCTAGTTTACCAAATCAGGCGAGCGCATATCGTCTGAAAACTGCTTTTTACCCCCGTTCCACAACTCCGATCATCTTTAGTGTCGAATAACGTTTAAGGTCCCGAATAACCCCAGTGGCCTAATATGAAAACAAAGCCAATACCCACATAATATCGCTAAGCTGGCGACAAATACTCGAAACCAACCTAGATGTCCGGGCCTCACTGCTATGTCGAGGGGTGAGAGTGACACGGAAACCCCGGTGCTTTAGGCCGCAGTTAAGAATTTATTCTTGTGATGCCCGTAAACAATAAAACCCGTTTTCCTTCCAACATGTCAATGAAGGCTAAAGTAAAGTCGGGACACAGGGTAACATTTTCCTGAATATTTTTACGAACGGAATAAATCAAAACAAGCGACTATTACCTGAAAACGGAACATGTATCTTAAATCCGGAATAGGTGAATAGCTTGGCTAGGTTTCCCCAGTGTCACAGCAGCGAGGCGCCGCGCAAATTACGCAGCTACTTGCGTGAGCGCGCCGCTGTGTGGACGCGCGCCTAAATTGTTGGCGAGGTTTTCGGAGCGCTGTACTTAAGTTAGCTTCATGCTACAAGGGTTCCACATATGACTAATGTTCTTTCAGTGATTCAACCTTAAGATGCAGGCAGCAATCGTTGGTCTCACTGAACATCGACCTCCACACAGAGGTCTCCTTTAATATCGAAGTATATCGTGTTGCACGCCACTATTTTGCATTCCGCAAGCAATCCACTAAATTATGATGAGCTGAACAAACCCCTGTGAAAATATTATGTAGTTTTCGCTGGGACAGTCGGTACACAATTCAATTACCATCCATTCTGGTCCAGCAAATTGTATGTTTGAATAATTTGATTGAAATAATGAATGACTGACCCGCCCGCATAATAATCATAACTGGATCATGACTTCTCTTTTAAAACTCATGTGGCAAACTTGTCCAAAAAAAAAAAAAAAAAAATATCTAATGAAAAACAAGATCTGTTTCTGTAGAGAAACCCGATTTTTGTTTTAATATTAAAACAAAAATCGGGTTTCTCGACAGAAACAGATCTTGTTTTTCATTAGATAGTAGGAAGAGGATTGTCCAGGCGATAATCTTACCCATTTTTGACTGTGGTGATGTCATGTACGTGCATGCCTCTAATAGTCATCATTGGCTGTCACTCAAAGCAAGTATGACTGTCCTCCATAGGGTCATCTATTTGTGGATCCTGAGATGGCTGTGAAGGCCGATTCGAGACCTGCATATTTTGGTGCAGTGTGGGCAGGGTAAAGTGGTGGTGGAGGATGGTGGTAGTGGAGCCTTTTTGAGTATTTCGTTGCAGTGCTGTGGCTTTGTCTCTGTGACATGGCAACGTTCCATCTCATGAGCTGTAGCACCTTGATGCACAATTTCTCTCAAACAGTGCCAATGAAGTGCAATGTGCCCCCAATTATCCAGTGGTATGTGGTACTTTTTTTAGGTTGGTCTTGATGTTGTCCTTGTTGTGTTTATTTTGCCTGCCTTGGGCTCGATGACCTTCCTTTAGCTCTTATAGGGTAATTACATGTCAAATCAACCAAAATATTAAGAACTTCCCCACCAAAAAAAAAAAAATTTTATTATATTCCCCACAGTGAAAGATTTATATACGTGTTGTGAAATGGTAAAATAATTAAGCTCAATTATCGCCAGTTACTGAGATTTAGTTTCTTTTGGGGAGGAGGGAGGGTCAGTTTTAAGAAAATCGCCATAATTTTGGAGTAAGTTTGAGGGACGAGATATGCATTTGCAGAGCAAACAGAGCCATATGTTTCATTTTATCATCAGAATAGCTGCTGAACTCTTGGCTTATGATACTTTTCTTTTCTTAGCGTGTTTAGTTTACCTGTACTGTGGCCTGGAAAAAGCAAAAAACACCAATCAAACTAAATTCTTCCAGATTTAACACATTTATTATTCTGTAACAAATTAAGATAGAGCCCTGAGACTTGGTATGAAAACTTTTGGTCAACTCTCTGAAGACTAAAAAAAAAATATCAAAGTCGCAATGGTTGTATTTAATGTTCTAAAAACCTTGGAAGTTTGCTTCAGAATGAAAAGTGCGTATATTGGGTCATTATATCTCAAAAGGGACACAAGTGATCCATTTTTAATCCTTGAAGGCATGGGTCTTGGGTCTAACATATTAAAATACTGGAGATGTAAAACTCATCCTTTAGACTGTACAGCATGCCAATCATATTTGGTGATCTGGGTATTGTTGCATTTAACCGCCAGGTGGCAGCAAAACCCAAAAGCACGGCCCATTGGAAAGACTTGAAATCTCTGCCAGCAAAGCTGGATTTGAACTTTGGCCTATATTTCAGCTGTACTTTAGCCTAGAAATGCCAAAATGAAAGCATTTGTTCCTCTTGTGCTGTTCTAACATCCACCCAAGTTTGGTTAAAATCTAAGCAGCCGTCTTTGAGATATCCTGTTAACAGACAGACGGACAGACAGGCAGACAACCAAACAAACAAACCAACCAAACATGCACCTTGGCGTAGGTGAACAAGAGTATGTGTCACATTCATCTTTTCTCTTACACCATGGCTAAGATGCCCCGAAAAGTAAGTTAGATACCTAATTTGATTGGCATGCTGTACAGTCGAAAGGAAGAGTTTTACATCTCCAGTTTTTTTAATATGTTAAACCCAAGACCCATGCCTTCAAGGACTAAAAATATGACATTCATCACTTGTGTCCTTTTTGAGATATATACCCCGTAGAATGACCCAAAATACGCACTTTCATTCTGAAGACAACTTCCAAGGTCATTAAAACATTTAATAAACCCATCGTGACTTTGATATTTTTTGTGGTCTTCAGATAGTTGACTGACAGTTTGCAAACCAAGTCTCAGGGCTCTATCTTAATCAGTTACAGAATAATAAAATAAAATTAAATCTGGAAAAAAATTGTATGATTGGTGTTTTGTGCTTTTTCCAGGCCACAGTACAGATAAAATAACCACACTGAGTGAAGAAAAGCAGCTTAAGCCAAGAGTTCAGCAACTATTCTGAAGACAAAATGAAACTTGTGGGTCTGTCAGCTCTGAAAATCCATTTCTAAGTCCCTCAAACTCCCTCCAAAATTAAGGCAATTTTGTTAAGATTGATCCCCCCTTCCCTAAAATAGGCTAAATTTCAGGAACGAGCAATAATTGAGCTGAAATATTTGACCTCAGTACTGCCAATGCATATCTCTTGAAATGTGCAAAGTTTCATCAAAATCTAAATTTTGATGTGGGGGGCTCTGGTTAAGTTGACACGGAATGACCCTATACCCTTGGACACAATTTATCGTAGCACACTGGGCTTCATTACAGGTGATGGTTTCCAAACTCATCATTGTGCTCTAAACAGTTCAGTAAGGTGGTTTTCCCTTTCATAACAGAAGGAAGCTACATTGTATTTTAGTTATTTATAAAGCATTGTTAGGCAAACTTCCTTCCTATCTCAATAGGTTTTTGTCCATTAAAATCACAAGTCAGCATACCAGATCACAGGAGTGGATTATGTTGGGGTCACCCAGGACTAGAACAAATCTGGGCTGTACCACTTCTTAGGCATTTTCACCTTCTTTGTGGAATAACTGGCTGGATACTTTAAAGCTAGATTGCCTTATTCCGTTCGAGTTCCTCAAGAAATTAGTTTTGGATATGATACTAAAAGAGGCTAGATGTACTTGCCTCTAGTTTTAATGTCGGACATACACATCATTATTCTCTGTCCTATGTCCTTATATGTTTTTGATATTTTATTATTATTTTTTCATACTGCTTTTGAAATTTGTTTTTCCTTTTATATGTGAATTCTTATCTGTATTGTTTGTCTCTAAACTCCCATTGTAAATGTTGATTTTGCAATTAGGGCTCCTCTGCTGAAGAGACCTCAGTCTCAGTGGGACTTCCCTGCAATAAAGGACATTATTATTACCCACGCCCGACGAGGCGGTGTAAGTATACAGTTTAGCACCGTCTGTCTGTCTGTGTGTGTGTGTGTGTGTGTGTGCGTGTCTGTCCGCGCAACAGCTCGGCCACCACTGAAGCTAGGGTGACCAAACTTTGTGGGGTAGATGATCCTAGGGTACCCTGTCCAAATTTGCATTTTGAGGTCGGAAGGTCAAAGGTCAAGGTCAACAAGAGGCGTGGGTTAGCATCGCTATAGAGTGCGCATCATCTAGTTATTATTATTATTACTATTATTATTAACATTATCACATCGCAACAGAAAACTTGAGGGTTCAAATACAGGCGGGTGTCTTTGTGTGAGTTTTCTCTGTATGTTCAGGTTTCTGCCGACTGTCCAAAGGCCTGCATGTTAGGCAAACTGAACACTCTTTGACTTGACTTGTGGGGTTTTAGTAATCAGTGCTTCAATTCAGGTTGTGTTATTTGTATGCTTGGATAGACTGCAGTCCCCCTTTTAGTGATCTGAACCAGGAATATGCTGATCCATATGATATATGGATGGATAATAATTACAATAGTGCAAGCAATAGGTATCGATGAAGAAGAAAAAGCAGAAGACTTGCGATTCCTCAAAAATGCTCACAATTTTTTTCTCCCTCAAGCAGGTCATAATGTGAAGTACTCCATGGAAAATATGCTTTGTTGGAAGGCAAAGAATCAGACCAAACCAAAGAGTACTCTCCTGTTTAAATAATATGTTCAGGTACCAAGCAACACAGCCACTTTAGTGTTCTCATGGCATACAATAAATACATATTCAATCATGGCTGTCCTTCATTTCTATGAGGTATGTCATGATGTTTGTTCTCATTAATAAAAAGTAGGCCTAAGTTGGGATGATGGCTTGTTTCACATGAACAGAGATAGCTGAGACAAATTATGTGGAGGGAGGCTGGTCCACGGAAATGTAGGATAAGTGAAGTAGAGAGTTAGATAAACCAAGCTCAACGCAGGCCAGATATTTCTGAGCTGGACTACAATTTGCTACACTGTATTCCCCAACAGTGTTCTATACTCAATAAAATTGCAGAGCTGTACTCAAAGCTGCCATATTGTTCAGACACCACAAAAGTTTTAAGTTCAGTCAACTAGTTTCCCAGTTATTGATTAATTTGACTTGATAAGCTCTTCATATATGAGTAGAACTAACCCCCAAACGCATTTCTTTTAAGTGTAGATTGAAATTACGTCTGACGTAATAATTACGTGAAATTTCATTGGTCATAAGTAATAAGTTCGTTTCAACATGGCAGATAACAGAACATCCTACACAAACAAACATATTTTTCGGAAACTCCACTGAATAGTGAACTAGCCTATATTCAAATGTGGCTGTTGTAAATTGATACGCTTTGACATCGGCCACAACGCTTGCTGCGCACCCGGAGATAGGCGGCCAACAACCAACATTAGCCTGCAAACCGTGGCCTCTACATAAAGGTAAGTGAATGTGCTTTAAGAAATTGGTCTTTGCCGATTTAATCCTGTCAACCAATGGGGAGAACTCAGCCAAAGGGTAGGCTATGAGAGAGAGACCCTCTGCGGTTTAACTGCTGCGTGTTTTAGCGAGTTAACTAAAGTTGTCACAGCTGTCAGCCTGGGGGGTGGGGAACTATGCAGCAAGATCAGTGGGTTAGCGAGGTATGTCGAGCCTAAACCTATGCTTTTCATTGTCATGATGGTAACTTACGCTGCGAACTTAAACTTCAGGGCTCTTCGCTTATGCGACCAGAAATAACTCTGTGCGGCCCAGTGATGTGCGCTCAGAGGTTAGTCTGCCTCCCCTTTGGTTGATTAGCAATCAGACGAGCTTAGTAAGACTGTTCGCCAGAATGACGGGCCACTTTAGGTTTCCGTGGCGTTATTACTCAATACATCGAAACTAAAATGCTTTGTGCTCAGCAGATTTGCGCGTACTTGCCTCCGGGAAGCCGAAGCAATGTCATCAACAAAAATTGAAACAGTTCGACTCACAGAGTTCAATGCTTGATCAATATAGGCTACAATGTATTCGCCTATAAATATGCGCTTTACACCCCAACAGAACAGAAAAGCGGGCGTTTATTTTCAGTTTTCTTTCCTAATCCGATTAACAAATGTTAAAACGATATACATAATTGCCGAGAATTTTTCCTAATTGATTATGATGATTTCCTTCTTTGCAGTCATGTATTGAAGCGTATACGTCAATGAATATTTGTCATTATCTCTTCTATCAGTGTACGGGCTTCCTAAAGGCTTGGTCTTAATTGTTTTGATTGTCAATCAGGCACAGTACGTGTGAACAGGTTCACAAATAATGCCGTGATAAAAGTTTGGGTCACTGCCCCACCTCACCGCACGTCTCTGGCTTCCTGTAAGCAAATACTCGCAAATCTGCAGTATCGTGAGCATTTCAGGTTCGATTTACTGAGTAATAACGCCACGGACACATAAATTGGCCCGTCATTCTGCCGAATAGTCTTACTAAACTAGTTAATCGTCTGATTGTTAATGAAGCAAAGGGGGGAGGGAGGAGATTCTGCCTCAACAAACTAACCTCCGAACGCACGTCACTGTTCGCACAGTGTTAATTTTGGTCAACGGTCGCAATTTCGAGCCTTGAACCTGATCGGGAGCAGGTTATGTTCTGAGTTTCGGCTGTAATCGGCTGTGCATGTGCTGCTTCATTATTTGGCTCCGCCTATGAAGTTGGCATCGCGTTTCTTGAACGATCCTGAGGATAGTGATGCGACATTTGATACAAGGCACCGAAGCCTGTGACGAGCCAAAAGGGGCGTGCCAGATGGAGCCCCGATTGGAGGCTTGCGTCGTTACCGTAAAAATCACGTGACTGATGACAAACGAGGCCTCGGTTTGCGGAGAGTACGTCATTGGTTCGTTCAACGTATCGCCTCCTTATAAATACCTTGCGAATCTGGCGCTGAACTGTGGGTGTTGTCGGCGTTTATATAAGATGGAGAGAGGGGTAGTACGTTAGAGAGTTGTAGTGAGTCACATTAATTTCCCCATTGTTGGACATTGACGTGAGTATCAGTTATTTCGGTTTTTTTCCAATAATGTCACTCCCGTATTTGTTTTTTTTAATAAAAATGATTTTAAAAAAAGCAAAGTATCGTGATTGTTTCATTGCGATTTTTATTATGAACAAATATAGCTGCTTACGCATGCTATAGAAATATATCCATTGTCTATTATTACTGCACAGAAAAGTTTTTCACGCATTTCCGCTCAGGTCATGGTACTGTTCATTGACTGTCATATATTGTTTTGCCCAGCAGATGGCAGCATTCAATATTTCATTGAGGCCTCGAGTACTGAACCTTTTGGTGAAGCAATGGGCTGGAAAGCCTCAGTGATTCATCAGGCTTCATTTGACCATCACTACCTGTGGACTTTTGTGCTCGGAACGTACGCGGTACTCTTTGGAGGGAGACTGGCATGACCTGTTCGCTTTTCTGGCGATGTACTCTTTGTACACAACGGATTCTCAGCTGAGGGAATTCGTTACTTATGCGATCTACTGGAGCCATATATTGACAATGAAGCAAAGAGAGCCACTTACAGTTGCAGGAACAGTATGCATTAGGTTGCATTTTTTTTTTTTTGCCACGGGAACCGTCAACATTCAGGTGGTGATGCAGAAAATCTGAGCAAGAATATTGTTTGCCGCGCTATACATTTTATATACATTTCATGCAGCATACCATTAAATAATTTAAACAATTTTGAAAGCAAAGCAGCATAGGGTGTACCACTTTGAAAAATGTTCTCATGTTTTGTTTTTACTTGCTGCCATGTCCTCTTGACAGTGCTGGTACGTCAACTATTAAAGCGTATTCAACTATTTAATAGTATTTTATGTCACAGGAATACTGTAAATTTGTAATGGTGCAACTGCTTAGGGTTAGTGGTTGGATACAATTTTATTAAAATCATGCTGTATAAAAGAAAAGCAATGGAAAAAATACTTTAAACCAAAAACGGAGAAATTAGTAAAACGGAGTTTACTATTAGTATTTATCTGTCAGATTGAATATTATCTATAATTTTACTTTGTTTCATTTGGCCGAGAAAATAAAGTGATTTCCACTAGTCCTTCTTCAGAGGACTCGCACTTTTAGACAGTTAGAAATTTTCCGCCAGAATCCCTCTCTGGCCTTATTACAACCAAGAAGAATAAATCGAGGGCTGACTGCAATAAAGTTATGTCCAAGATATAACATCTGGACATGCCTGTTTATTGAAGTCAGCCCTCGAAATATACCAAAATAAATCTCAGTTACAATTTCCAAATTGTCTATCCGGGTAAGTGCATGCATAAATGTGCAGTCTTTCAAGTGCCCAACCAATCAGTATAAAACTTCATGTCTCCCATGAAGCCGCTGGGGCGCCCCCTGGTGCCGCGGAGGAAGACATCTTGCAGTCTTACTGATCCTGGAACAGGGATAGCTTCCTTGGAGAAACATTAAGGACACAATCAGTCATTTTATGACGGGAAATTGACGCTTGGAAAGCCCCTTAATTGAGAGCGCTCACTGCGTAAAAAAGCACAAAGCCGAGGTTCACATAGAAAGATTAGAAGCACCGTTGTAATGCCAATTATCTCTGATTGCGAGTTCATTGTTCAGCCGACTTACTTAAATATAGCCTGTCTTTGTTACACTTGCTTGGTATTATACCCCCCTGATAGAACTAGGAACTGGGGGGGCTCACAGACATGTGTTTTATGACAACAATTAGTCCTGGCTAGTTCTCAATCATCTTCCTTTATTGACGCGTTTTCCAATTATCGTAACTGGCAACTGAAGACATGGTTTCTCTCCATATGCGATCTAACAGCAATGAAATCGTGGGGTAAATTCAGTACAGAAAGGGGCTACTTGCGTGAGGGTCGACAGGTTTGCAATTTTGAATAACGTTGATTTAAATACAGCATATGCGCGTCCAGATGAATGATTGCCGTCTTACTTAATCGGAGAGAACAAGCAGCACCTGTTATGTATGGAGTGCTCTCGGAGTGAATCTTCTCAGTTCTCAGTCATTTTCATAATTAACAAAAGGTTCACTCCGAGAGCACTCCACATATCAAAATTGTTACAGATTGAGTGTAGGTTTGCATTGGAGACTTATAGGAAATCATGTATGAACTTTCATTTGGTGACCTTCATATTGACCTTGAAGGAATAGAGAAAATTCAATGACCTCTGTCACTGAAACGGTCACAGATGGAGCCTAGGTGTGTGTAACTGACATCTAGGAAGTTGCATATGAACTTTCATTTGGTGACATTCAACTTGATTGTCAGTGACCTTTGAGGGTCAAACTCGGCAGTGAAATTACCCTGACTTTTATTACCAAAATGGTCACAGATGGAGCCAAGGTTTGAATGGAGATATTTAGAAAGTCTTATATGAAATCCATTTGCTGACCACAACTTGACATTCTGTGACCTTTAAAGTTCACAATTGACATATTGAATATATATTGACATATTATAATGACTTGTATCACCAAAATTGCTTCAGAGCTTAGGATTGTATTACAGAAGGTCTTATAAATGTATGTGAACTTTTATTTAGTGACCTTGACATTGATTTTCATTGATTCAAATGTCAAACTTCACATGAAATTTTCATAACTCATCGGCGTAAGACTGCTTGCCGGTAAGCTACAGGACCCTTGATCCTATTTTTTGCTTTTTATGTATGTTGGCCTATTTGTTTTTGGATCAAGAGTATTATTACCTT
Source organism: Gymnothorax reevesii (assembly GCA_029721435.1). Classification (NCBI taxonomy): domain Eukaryota; kingdom Metazoa; phylum Chordata; class Actinopteri; order Anguilliformes; family Muraenidae; genus Gymnothorax; species Gymnothorax reevesii. The sequence goes on along the minus strand of CM056574.1, from coordinate 19,282,789 downwards.
TGTTGAAGAGGTGGTGACATATTATTTCTTTGATTTTCTGTATTGACCCCATTGCTGGGGACGTTGTTCTGTTAGTATTCAAATGGAATGAAATAAGATGTATTTTTTCTACTATGTCAGTATGCAAAACCTGCAAAGAATGAATGAGCTGTTTTAAGAGGTCATGTAATAATTTTGACAAAGTGGATTCTTTCCTTTGTTTAAGAGGATGTTTTTTTCCTTTGCAATTTTTATGTCAGAATGAGAGTATTTGAAATAGAACTGTGATATCTGTGAATAAGTGTGTTTTTGTCATACTTATGTTTCTCAGTGCTATTTTTTTTACTATTGACATGATAGAACATGTATTGTTTTGGAATATGTCAGTACAAATAATGAATGTGACATATTTAAAGATGTCTTTCAATTATTTTGAGTAAGACACTTGACCCCTTGTTCAAGAGAGTGACTTTTCCTATGTTTTTTTCTACTGAGAATTTGAAATGTACGATTGTGATCTCAGGATTTTTAAAAAATTATTATTATTATTTTTTTTTACCTGACTCTGTTTACCGAACCTTTTCTTATTGAAATGGGTCCTTTTAGTTGGCACATGCATGGAATGTCTTAGATGTAAATAAATGGAATCTGTAGTGAAATTGTCTGTGGAATAGTTTTTTTTTATTTGAATCATATAAATGAATTATATTTGATTTTGAGGCAAATAGTAAACATAAACAGTCAGTAGAATGTGTTTCAATAGAGTTAAGTCAACTTAAAAATATAAGAGGCTGAATTGACAACTTTTAGGCCTGAGAAATTGCATGAGTTATGTTGATAACATGAGTATATTATTAGTTGGGATAACTTAAAAAATTCAACTCCGTTTCCAGTGTCAATTTTGTCAATTTTAAGAATGGTTTCAAAGTGATCAGGTTCATTAAACTTAACCAAAATTAAAGTAGTGATTACTTGAAATATTTGTTTGTCAAATTATTATGTTTCAGTTCATCAACTTCCTCAAAAAAAATGAGTGTGAATCACTTGTCTAGCTTAGATTAGTAATTACTTAAAATGTTTATTTGTTGAAATTATTTGCTTTAATGTCATTCATTTTCCCAAAGATTTAGAGTCTAAAGAACTTGTCTGACTAATGTAGTATTTACTTAGAAAATCTATTTCTCACGTTATTCTTTTTAATTTTGTCCTTTCCCTTAAAGATTTTGAGCATTAATAAAGTCTAATTATGAGTAACAATTACTTAAAATATTCTTAAACATAGCTAAATATTATGAGGTAATCAGTTTCATCAAATATTTTGAGTTCATTGAACCTGTTGGGGTTTACAGTGTACAGTTGATGATAACAACACAAAGTAATTAAAAAATTGAAAACTTTGAAAATTTAATTGGGTCTTATGGGTGCAGTTACAGAGATTCAAAATGAGTATAGTTTTAAGTCCTCAGAGGCTCCAACAGAGCACCTCAGAATTTGAACCTATTAGTGGAAGCAACTCAGTGCATTAGCTCATCTTAGTTGGTTTTTTTAGTTGTTTAGATCATTACAGCCAATATTTTCGCTTGAAAATTACTTATAAAGACTTGTACTGTATGTATGACAGAAAAGTCTTTATTTGAGTGTCGCGACTGAAATATTCTAAAAGAATTGTTTAATACCAGCCTTGCTGAGGCCCATGGAATGTTGTTGGCCAGCAAATGCCCTGAAAAAAATAACATTGTTTTGTAAAGATAACATATTGTTACCTGCCAATCAGGGTGCAGATGTTATAAAATATTAATAGGCTACTTTTAGCAGTGTAAATCTGAAAAATGGCATATACAATGCAATGTATGTGGCATATCTCTCCTGTGACCTGGAAAAACCTAGTAAATATGTCACTTTTGGGAGAAACTGAGTTTGAACCTCATTTGCAGTAATTAAGAGCGGCGAGAATCTTAAAACACTAGCCATTGGAATTATTTGAACTGTCAAAATCAAGTTTTGTTTTTTTTTCTTTTTCGGCTGGGAAAAGTCCAGAATCTAAAGGTTTTTGTTCAGTTGCAAGAATACTTGCCACCGATAAATTCACTAGGTTTTTCCAGAACACATGAGAACTGTGTGAAGTACACCCAAAGTGATCTGGGTGCATTTGAACAATGTCCAAATTTTAAAGGGCTGTAATTTGCTCAATATGGGTGAGCCGTAAATTGTAAATATCTTCAAATTAAAGCTTACAATATTAACGATACTGCAGATGAACACGGTGAGCTCAAAAACTACTGGCACCCCTGACTGGCAATGCATAAACAATACAAAAAAAAATACAAACAATATAATGATGAAGAAATAGAATATACCAGCATGTGTGAAATATTTTATTAATGTTTTGATGGAAACATCCAAAACCATAACAATCATTTAATAAAAACTACATTTCAACAAACTCAAAGTTTCATAATCGTGGTTAATCTTAGTACCTAGTACTTATAACAGCTTGGAGTCTTTTCTTGTCATTTTTGACAAGCTTAAAGGCGGACCTATGATGCTGATCCTTCTTTTAATACATATTAGTAATGTTATAATGTTAGTTGTCCCTACTCAACCTCTGAAAAGATGCAGGGGTTTTGCCGTAACGTGATTTCCTCTCTGAACAGCTCCTCCCGAGATCTTCGCGAGATCTGGGCAAAACCTGACGCCACGTTGTGCCGTTCAATTAGTACAGACCTAGCCAGAGCCAATCACGCCGCTGGACCTGCCCACACCAGAAACTATTCTAGTAGGCACTAACAACGGCAGATCATACTATGCCTTAGCAGCGTCAACACTTTTGGAAATTCAAAAGAAGAACCGCAGATCATTTGAGGTGCAGTTTTGTCAGTATCTCTCTCAAAGCTGCTTGTCTGTTTACTTTTGGATGCAGAGAAAAACACTTATTTCTTCTCCAAAAGAGGATGCCACCAGAAATCAGTGGGTAGCTTATTTTGTTTGCTGGCAACACACAGCCACGGCCAAAGGGAACGTTAGCTGCTTGTGCTCAGCATTTCACCAAAGACAGCTTTGTTAATAAAGGATAATTAGACACAAGATAAGCGTTTCAGCTGCTTATCAAACCTGAAGCAGCTGCATCGATTAAGCGCCCGGAGCCACAAGCTGTAAGTAACTACAGTATATAACAGCAAATAATGTAAGTGAAGCTAACATGTACAGGTGGCTAGCAGGACCGCTAGCGATAGTTAGCACTAACAACTAGCCTCAAACGAAGGCTTTGTAAAATATCTGAAGATAAAGCCTGTATCGGTCGCGAATGTCCGTGACTCACAGACACAGAGGCTGTAAGTTGCTTTCACTGCATAAGCCAACTTGACGTGATAGCCAGTTGACTGTGGCTGTAGCATAGCGGCTAATGTAGCCAAGTTACTGTAGCTAATGTTTGTCTCCTAAATATGCAAGAGTGATATCAGGGGAAATTCTACAGATGCTGTGTGAGCATAAACCTTATTTGAAGCTAACTTTTATTACTTGTTTGTAATTTGGATGCTTGGTACATCTGTGAAAAGTAACAGGACTTGCTGTCTGTAAAACCTGTATTGCAAGGGTTAGTCTCTGTGGGTATGACCACTCAGTTACCAGCTACTGCATGTTAGTTTGCTTGCCATGCTAATTAAAAATGCTCCTGGTTAACTTATATGCAGTAATTCTGATCGGTATGCTTGTGTTACTTCGATAAGCATCAATGTGGCAGTTTCATCATAACGTTGCTCGACTGTAGCCACTACAGTTAGTGACCGCTTCACTTATCCATGACCAGGATTAGCCTGATACTTCACAAATGTCTGAGCAAGCTCTCTGGTGCTACCGTGAAAGCAATGCGAAATGCAGAAGCTCTACCCGTTTACAAATGATTTCTCTGCCCTACCTTGACATACTTTCATCCCCCCCTTAGAAATTGTTGTGGCTAATAAAAAGCCAAAAAGGCAGAGATTAAATAGGTAATTCTTTCCTGTAGAAGTGATTGATTCGCTAGCTCCACATAAGCAACTTGTCTGAGCTAACGCAACTTACGGTCTGCAAAACCTGTATTATGTTCATAACATAACCAAGCTCTCTCTAGCTGTCGCATACTATCCATAAAGCTGCTTTCACATCGGACACAAAACACATTTTTGGCGAGATAGATTAGCTACATTCAAAGTCAAGGCAAAGACGCAAATACAGGCATTATGGGCGCGTTAAGCAGCTTTCACACCGGACGCAAAACAAATTTTTTGCACAACAGATTACATTCAAAGTCATGGCTTATGAGCTACTGCATGTTAGTTCACATGCTCTGCTAATGCTAATGTTAATGCTAATGTTAATGCTTGTGTTACTTCGGTGAACATCAATGTGACAGTTTCATCATAACGTTGCCTGATTGTAGCCACTACAGTTGAAGCTAACTGGAGAGATCCTGTATGTGTCTGCCGAGTCGGGCTCCAGTAAGACCAGACGTAGGTTTTGCAGAGCTTGGGGTATGTTTTTGGGTGCTTCTGAAACGATCGCTTTACTTATCCATGACCAGGGTCAGCCTGATACATCTCCAATGACTGGGCAAGCTCTCTGATGCTATTGGTGAAAGCAATAGGGAAGGGCACCGGCTGTAACATGTCCAGTACAACAAACGATTTCTCTGCATTGCCATCGATTGAATACTAAATTCTTTACTGTAAAAGTAATCAAAAGTCTCCAAAACAACCATCAGGCGCTATCTACATGCCAACAAGCTGTTTGGGAGGCATGCACGGAAAAAACTTTTTCTCACTCACAATCATAAACGCAAACATCTAGAGTTCACTAAGCGGTACTGGGACTTTAACTGGGACCGTGTGCTTTGGTCAGATGAGACCAAGATAGAGCTTTTTGGCAAAAAACACTCTAAGTGGGTCTGGCAGAACACAAAAGATGAGTATGCAGAAAAGCACCTCATGCCCACTGTGAAGTGTGGGGGAGAATCGGTGATCCTGTGGGCTTGTTTCACTTCCAGAGGCCCTGGGAACCTTGCTAGGGTGCATGGCATCATGAACGCTTTGAAATACCAGGACATTTTAAATCAAAATCTGGTGGCCTCTGCCCGAAAGCTGAAGATGGGTCATCACTGGGTCTTTCAGCAAGATAATGACCCTAAACATGTGACCAAATCTACACAGAAATGGTTCACCAGACCCAGCTCCTCCCATGGCCATCTCAGTCCCCAGACCTCAATCCCATTGAAAATCTGTGGAGCGAGCTGAAGATTAGAGTGCAGAGGAGAGGACCCAGTTCGCTGGATGATTTAGAGAGATTGTGCAAATAGGAATGGTCGAAGATCCCTCTTTCTGTATTCTCCCATCTTGTGAAACATTATAGGAGAAGATTAGGTGCTGTTTTGTTGGCAAAAGGGGGTTGTACAAAGTATTAACATTAGGGGTGCAAATAAGTGTGGCACACATGATTTGATGTAAAAGAATTATTTCTTAATGTGGGATTTTTTTTCCCACTGAATAAATGGCCTTGAATTAAAGGTTGGCTTTTCCTCTTTTTTTCATTGTGGTCCTATATCATTTAGAAAAAAACTGAATTTATTAGAAGCTAAAGAACACACCTTAACCAGGGGTGCCAATAATTATGAAGGGCACTGTATGTTCATGACATAACTGGAGCTCTATCTATCTCTCATGCAATATCCATAGTGAGCCCATTTTCCGCGAGGAAAAGCTGGTCATTCCGAAGCAATAAGTAAACCATCACCACGGGCAATTTCCGAAAAGGCTGTTTAGCTTGGAGCTTTCGCCCCTCCATCATATACCAGCGCAGCAGCGGTTTGTTTCTCCACGCTAACAACACACTACAGGTGTGCACATGAACCAGCAGGTCCTAATACACACCGAAGCAGTCCATCAGCTGTTGGCCCACTTTTAGCTGCTCCTCACTGTCCATGTTTCCCTCTAAACTCAGACCCACCGGATTTCTACAGTCTTCGTTCCACACTTGGGCATGTCTACCCGTTCTACAAATGTGTCTATATGGGGTGGATTCTAGCTTTCCCTGCTTCAAAGCTACAGAGTAGAAAAACCGCTGTACTCACCAACTGTTGCCGTAGCAAACTGTAGCCGTGTGTTTTTGTTTGTCTGTCTGTCTGTTTGTGTTTCCGCACTTGCCAATGGATGAAGTCTGCCATCTAGTGGCTCTGCGTGTTTGTTTGTGTTTCCGCTCTTAGTGTAACGATACGCTCAGTGGATCCAATTGCAACTCCGGGATAATCCAAAAATCATAAGCCTTTATTGCAAAAAGGTTAAGACCAGAAGACACAAGAATTGCCAAAACAATGTTCAAAAAGTGAAGTCGACTAAACAGGCAGGGGTCAAAACCAGTAAGGCAGATGTGCAGTGTCGATCGTAGTCGAAATCCAGAAAGGTAGGTCATACCCAGGGCATCCAAAACAGATAGCTTGGTCGAACAAAAACAGGTCAAAAATCCAAAAAGATGAAACAGGAATAGAAGGGCAATGGCAAACTCGAGGTCAGGAAAAACAGTCGGGAAGAAGCAATGAACAAAAGGCATGCGAGGAGCTCTGCACAGATGTAAATTGATCAACGTTCTGATAAAGAATGAACTGCTATGAAGACTTTAAATAGACAAGAGGGAAGTCACATGCTATGCAGGTGAATTGGATAAGAATAATGATAGAGGTAAGCACACGTGGGGAAGTCCTAAACCAAAACAATTGGCAAAAGCCAAAACGCGGACAGGATCCCCGCAGACAACCTATAGCAGATAAACAGCTCCGGTCAAGGAGTTCTAAGTGCACAGACAATGAGGGCAGGATAGTAATTAAACACGTGCGAGAGATCTCGCGGAAACGCAGGGAGAGGCAGAGAAAGTAACAGGGGCGGAGTTACAGAGCAGAGCAGAGTTAGATATATTAGTAAACAGTGATATCTACACACCTAATCAAAATACGTTGTTGTATTGTACAGACAAAGGGATTAGTTTACAGTAAAATTACCAGTACTAACTGAGCAGCCTAGCGGTTACTTAATACGGTAATTTCAGAAAAGCTGGAAGGAATGTAAAAACGAGACTTTAAGGAAGTTTGTGAAATACCGGAAAACTTCCGAAATCACCCGAAGCGTGTCTGCACGCAGACAGGGGAGTGCACTGGCATGATAACACAGATCACAGCAGACATTACAGGGGAGACAATGTGCAATGCAATAATGGAGTAGATGAATAAATATAAAAAATAATAAATACAAAATCTGACATACAGATCCTAACACTTAGCAATATTTGCTTGAATGGGGTGAAGTCTGCCATCTCTGATTGCCTTGTTTAAAGTATTATTTGTGCTTTGCCAGTCAGGGGTGCCAGTAATTTTGGAGCCCGCTGTATATTAAAGGAATAAGCCCTGACAAGCAGTGGGTCACAGTGATTTTATAAGGGCGGAGGGGCATTCTAAGGCATGACGGGCAGCGGACTGACTTGTCCTCCACACTTGCTGGTGTCCAGGAAAATATATTAAATTGTGCAATAGTTTGCTAGTCAGCTTGTCAACTAGCTAGCATTCACTACAATGGATGTGGTTACCCTACACATAGCTCATAAAATAAACACACAATAAAAAAGATCAATAATTTATTGCTAATACTGAAATAGCGAGCTAGTTAGCAACGTCACTAGCAAGCTAAAGTGATATCGAACTCTATAATGCTATAGCTAGCTAGGTAGATAGCCAACTGGTTGGCAGGATAAAAGACTAAACTTTGCCTTACACTGAAATAGCGAGCTAAACATTGAAATAGCGAGCTAAAAGTCTTGAAACAAACGTAACCTAACGAGTCAGTTGAGCGCAGAGTAGTTGGCTGCTAGGCCAGGCGTGCGGGGATATTTTGTGCCGCAGTCTGCCTCAGAATACAGTGGGTTACACCGATTCTATACCAGCATGGAACGCGGCTCAGCCAATCACATTTAAGGATGGGAAGTACCCGTTTTATAAATTTTATTCGTTCACAAATGGAAAACAAGTGGCCAAGCATATATTAATAAATTCTCGATTTCAATGGCATACGTACAGATCATTACACAAATATTCACTCACACACACATTCACGCTCACACACACACACATACATACATACAAAAACTGGCGTACAAGAATTGCGTAGGTTACTGGAAAAATCCAACAGTATCTAAAATGATAAAAATCAAACTGTGCTGCTGTTCTTCCTGGGAAAACTGGCTTCATGATGATTCTCACAGGACCACCATGGCACCTTACCAGGACCCCCAGTCAAGTAGGTTAGTGGTCATTTTTCCCCACAGAATACTTCATCAGAAATTAATTCCCAGCCGCTTGATTTTCAGATGATACAGCAGAACTCTTTATACCTTTCTTTCATACTTTCAGCCTAACATCCAGTCAAAATTTATTAATGTAAGCTTGGTTTGTACACCATGTGTTTGATTCAAAATTTTTAGCCTTATGTTTTATACCTTTTTAAAATACTTTTCCAGCTTTCTTTATGGTAGAAGAATGCAGAAACCTGGTCTTTTTGGAACTCTTAATATTCCTTCATACTTTTAGTGACATTCTAACCCTAAACAGGTGACAGTCTATAGGTGCTAAATAACTCTTCCATATAATTTATAGTTTTTTAGAAATTACAGATGAATTTTAATGCTGTTTTCAGTGAAAATAATGGGTCTCTACTGGGGCCAGTCAGAGTGGATTATGACATCACGCGATATAGCCACCGCATATACTCTAATGGGCCTAAATGATATTTTCTCTGCTCACAAAAAAAAATTCAAAGAAACGTACAGATATTCACAATTAAAATGTCAAGATCTTTATTTAATATCTGTGAAATTTTCAAAGTGATGCAAGTCATAGTTTTTCTACATTGAGCTTTTATTTGTTTACTTGTTTATTTGTCCAAGGACTTTCTCTCCTTGCTGGGCTCAGGGCCTATTTTCTTTTTTTCCTGTCTAATATGAACCATGGTAAGTTCCTGTGGTTTCAACTCTTCTGGAGCTTCGTTGGGTGAGACTAGGTGGCATTCCAACTCCAATTCAGGTTATAATCTTTTTCTAGACAAAATCATACGATCGAAAAAAGCTGAGGGTTTTGACCCCAAAAAGTAGCAATATTAAAACCACCATTTAATAATAATAATACAATAAATAGGGTTGTCGCCGACAACACTTACGGTCTCCAAGACGCGCCGCCTTACGCCCTTACGTTAATGACATGACTGTCCTTTGCGTACATTCCGCAATGGAAGATTAAACAGTGAAATATTATTTATGTATGGTAAAGGAAAGTTTAGCCTTATTTTCAGGAAGGCACTGTTGAAGCAAAATAATGTCGCATTTTCACTGTTTTCACTTGAATGAGACTGAAAATATAAAACCAGTCTCCTTCATTCACTGTGTTAGATGGCATTCTTTCATACCCGAAAAGTTAATTTAATTTGGGCCAACGGTTACCCCAAAACAGTCCGCACAAAATCTATCACTTTTCACTTTTTTTCACTTGACTGAGAATAAAAATTCAAAATAGGGCCTTGTGATACACGAAGTTAAGTAGCAGTCTATCTTACCTGAACATTTGAATTAATGGAAAACTCAAAGTAGGCTCCTACTTGAAGTTGTTTGATGCTTTTTCACTTTTTTCACTTGACTAAGAGTGAAAATGTACAATCTGGCCTCGTGATTCTAGAATTTACATAACAGTCTATCATCCCTGAAAATTTCGTTCAATTCGGTCAAATGGTAACTATAGAGTTGTCCACACAAATCCAGTGAGCTATGAACCTTTAAAGTTACAATGAGGTGAACAGCAATTTTTTTCCAATTTCCAGACCCCATCATGATATTTCCAAATTTTATGGCTTAAATATCAATATTTAAGTAATAGGGTATAGCATAGAAAATGTAGAGCTTGCATTGGCGTATGTGATGATGTTAACAATACTTTGATTGGATCATTACTTAATGAGTCATGATCCTCCGAAGTTCCCTCAAAATTGATATTTTCGGTTTTAGGGGTTCTTCAGGCAAATATAAGAGCAGAACATCGTGACTGATGATTTTTCAAGTAATTTTCCTAAATTCATATATGTATCTTCTGCAAAATGAGCTATGAAACACACAGTTATCGTTATCGGTTGCAGCAGTAGAAAATTGCAAACACAACCACCCTCAGAAAAGCTGAAAATCACAAAATTTCAAAGATTTTAATTTATACTCAATTTACAGCTAAACTATTCACATTTATATAATAAAGTATACCAGAGAGATTGTAGATCTATATATTGGGAACATGTTGATACCATTAAATACAAAATATCATGTTTTGTTACTGAGCTACAAGCATTGGAATATGACACCAGAAATTTCACTTTCCGAAAAGAGCCATTTTCAAAGGAAGATAATTCAAGTTCTAAGATCTAATTGGAAAAATGCCACGATAACTTTGTAGAGAATTCTATCTGCTTTCATTTGAGCTATTACACATATTTGTCATTATAGCCGTTAGTGAGAAGAAGATTTTTAAAGAGGACCTCCGTCAAATTTCGAAAATCGAAAGATTTTCAGTTTTTTCAGAATAGCGAAAAATCTAGTCCGGCGTTCAGAAACCGCTGTGGGTGCAATCGATGGGGAATGATGTCCTCTACATTTTGGTGAAAGATTTGTGAAATTATCTTGAATAGTGTCCGAGCTATTGAAGTTCAAAGATTTTTACGTTTTGAGTTATCCCCCTTGACGCAGAGTGAAAATGACATTTTTTTTAGGTGACGTGCCGACACCTCATTATGCTCCATCATCCCTGAAAATTTAATAAAAATCGGCCCAGTAGTTACTTCAAACTAAAGCACACAAAAAAAGTACAAACTAGAAGCACTCAGGGAGCGCAGAACCGCAGAGCGCCAGGGGGCAGCAAAGCCAAAAGCACGGCGATTGGAACTCCGGCCCATTGGAAAGACTTGAAATCTTGAACTTTGGAGTATATCTCAGCAGTACTTTGGTCTAGATATGCCAAAATGTAATCACCTCGTCCTTGACTTAATACCCACCTACCCTGAATTTCATCAAAATCCAGCCATTAGTTTTTGAGTTATCTTGTATGCAAACAAACAAACCAACAATCAAACGGCTCCGAAAACATAAACCTCCTCGGCAGAGGTTAATAATAAGAATAACAACAGTTAATAACAATAATAAGAATAACAAACAGAACGATAACAATAGGTCTCCACGACTTTCGTCTTGGAGACCTAATAATCGCAAGAGCTACTTGATCCTTTGTACACCCTTTGCTATCTGGCCCCTCCCTCTCCTCAGTATCACAGGATCCAAAGGCGTAATTGTTCCACTCGCCATGCATCTCTTCGCTGTCCAGAAAAGGGTCAGATGAAGGGGCATATTCCCAGATACTTGCCCCCAGACGCAAAGGGAAAAGAAATCCCGCACGTGTCAAGAAGTCTATCAGACGCATGCTCCCTGCTTCTCTGATGATATCAGGGTTGAGAAGGAAGGTTCCTGCTCGACTGAAGTTGCTCAGCCCAACTAGGTGCTCTGTGATGTAGACTTCCCCTATCAGTCTTGATGCTTGGTCCAGGCTGATGATGATGCGGTCCTTGTTCCTTTCGTTGCAGTTGTTCTGGCGGCCATAGGATTCTTTCACATAGTCAGGCAGTTCATAGGCTCCAGGGTGGTAGAAAGTGTTGAGGTTTCCAACCTCAAAGTAGGTTCACCAGTGAGGAAGGAGATCTTCAGAGTTTGCATAGTGATGGAACCCGTAATCGCCATTGTCTGGATCACACTGTAGCTCCATATCTCCGTCCTCATTAATCTCTACGGCTACTGTAGCGAACCAGTACAGGAGCTTGAGTCCATGTCGGGGGGGCCTGTGTCCAAATGTTACTTCCCTGAGGTCACTCACTGTCATCAGCTGTGTGATTGCAGCCATCCTCAATCCTCGTGCAGTGCATGCACCTGATGCTCTTCAGGGCTATAAAGCTTACCTGGACATCCTTGTCCACCACCAGGTAACCTGCTTAGGGAATAAATTAACTGACGTCATTATTTTTCACGTTTGAGGGAACCTAATTAGTGCTGCTGCACCACATAACCAAAAGTCACTAAATCTGGGGTAGCCAACCATAACTTTGGTGGACCCATGGATGTGCAGGTTTTCGTTCTCGCTTTGAATTTAATTGATATCAATTAAAACAGTCAATTGCATGGTTAAGTCACCGCACATGACTTCTTGGATCAAATTCAAGTAAAATGGTTTAAATCAAAGAGCCTAGTGTTAAAAGTACTTGAGTGACATTTTCACCCATTGCGATGTAAGGATGGGAAAATATCTTTTTTAATTACCTTAGTTGATTTTTTTTTCATTTTCCTCAAATTGGACATATGGAAACACAAGTGAGGAATATTCTACCGAACCAGGAAAACCAATTATTTAAGGGAGGGAAGTAATTACCATGTCATTACATTTGAGTGAATATGTAAACAGGCTTTAGTTGTTGCCTGAAATGTAAAATGCGATATTTTGATTTCAAAAACTACTTCTACACTGTGAAAAATATATAGTTCTAACTGCAAAATGCTCAGCAGGTTCAGTTGCCACCGATAAGATTTTTTGTTGTTTGTAGTTTTTTATGATTGATATTTAAAAGTCAGTCAGTTTAACCTTCAGATACTAAATGACTCAATGGTATCTAGCTTTAGGTCAAGCCTGCTCTTGAAAACCCCCAAGGTCTCTACCTCAACAATATGGTCAGGTAAGCTATTCCACATGGAAATTACTCTTTGGGTGAAGTAATATTTCCGAATATCAGTGCTAAATTTACCTTTGGTAAACTTCCATTTGTGACCCCGAGTTCTACTCACAACACTTGGTCGAAGGAATCCTACATGATTCACTTTGTTAATCCCTTTAGCATATTTAAAATATATACATCTATGGGATGAATCTGTCCCTTTCTTAGCTCAGTCTATGTCTTTGATTCATCCTCAGACTCGCATAATAGAGAACTGGAGGTCGACGTGTTACACCACTACCATTTTATGTAGCCATCTAATAAGGTAAAGCGACGTATAGGCACTGGTGTATTAATTCGAACTGGCCTTTCACTCCAAATTCGTGAAGAAAGCAATGGGAGTACATGAAGCCCAAGAGAGCAGGAGCATATGAACTTGCTTTGTAAGCGACTGAACTACTAAACGGATGATGTGCAGATAACTCGTCCGAAGATCGACAGATCTGAGTGTAAGCACAGTTTCAGTGGAAGCAGCACTAATTCAACACACACAGGGGTAAAATGAGTGCAAGAGCAGTGTCTGTTGGGGGAAAACTTTAGCAATACTCACAATCAAACTCCGCAATTTCCAACGTCCTTGCACAGTCGGTGGCTCCAACTGTAAATTGCCATTTGTGTTTTGTCATAAAGGTGAGTGCAGCAGGAGTGTCTTTGTGATTGATAACAAATACAAGCAATCTCGTTGGTTAATATCCAATCTGTACCAAATTGTGGGGGAAGTCCCGCCTTCTGACCAACAGGCCACACCCAACTAGGGAGGGCATTTTCTTTTTAATTTTGTTAGGAAAAGCGCTTGGGACTTCGAAATCGAAAATGCAAAGTCAGGCAGGGCAGTCTGTCATGAAAATGAAAAAGTGGCGAACAGTGTTAGCGATTTAATTATGAGACAGATATTGGGTCTACTTCTTGAAAAAGAAAAAGCATTTCTGAGAATTTGCATTATGAGATTAGTGTTTTCGATTTTGTTTTGTTAGTGATATTGCGGGGCACTTCTTGCAAATGAAAACAGTGCCTACATGGACCTGAAAATGGAAACGCAAAGTGGAGGATTACTTTAGCATTTTCATGATGATATAAATTATGCGCATGCTTCTGTATTTGCTTTATACGATTAGCGTTTTCGTTTTGTTAGTGATATTGCGGGGCACTTCTCGAAAATTCAAATGTATATGAAGAATGTATTTTCATTTTCCAATTGTTATAAAAATTTCATACATGGACTTGAAAATGAAAAATAAACCAGAGGATTACATTTGCATTTTGATTATGATACAAATAATGCGCTTGTATCTTGAAAATGCATTTCTGACATTGCATTTTCATTTTCATTTTGTTAACCATATGCTTCCATACTTTGTAACTCACATCCTGTGTCTTTATTTTTTTAATACTAATGCACTCTTATTATTGTCAAAGTACGGCGTACTACTAGTATAATTCTCCCCGGAACTTCGTTCTCTCGTTCTTTGTACTTTATGTTCGCTGGCTTTCCGCACTGAGGTGTAGACAAAATAAATCCTGATTCACCTTCGCATCTGAGTCCAGTTCCAAGCTTCCTGTTTTCTGTGCACCCTCATATGGTGCACAGAGAAAACCCCGGCAGACTGAGAGCAAGATGTGAGTGTACTGATATGGTTATGTCTAACAGCAACTCCGCTGTTGACTGTGAAGTCTAAAATCTAATGCAACAGATGAAGCAGAAATTTGGTACATTACCTATTTTTGCAGACCTCTACAACGAGACGAGATCATATCTCTCTAGCAGACCTGGAAATGGAAACAAGCTGCTGTGAGCAGCACAGACAATAGGGAATTGCGGCTTGGTTATTAGCGAACAGGTTGGGGCTGTTTTTCAGGCCCACTATGAGGAACTGCCAACGTGCTAATCCAAGTCATCTGACAGTTTGTAATTTTTTTTTGCAAGCTCTTGAGAAAGTAAAAAGTTTCATTTCCACACAAACTGTTTTTGGCATGCTCTCCATGAGGAACTGGCAATGTGCTAGTTTAATCCATGACACATTATGTATTCTCAATAATGCAAGCTCTTTGAAAAAATGAGTTTCATTTCTGCACAAACTGTGATCTGGATAAACGCATTATAACACATGTTCCCAGAACTGATTTATGCGTGTTAAATGGTCAAGCTCAAATTGGGAGAATATTTAATGGTTTTAATGGTTTTTAATGGTTTTAACTAGACAGAAAATGAACATTAATTCATGAAGAAATTTAGTTTAGGATTGCTTTTCCATCTGATTTCTTTTTGCAGATTGCAGACTCGGGAGGCACAGCTGGTGCAGATGGCAGACTCGGATGGCACAGCAGATGTAGACGCTCGGAAAGCACAGCTGGCACAGACGGCTAGAAAAGCACAGCTGACGCAGGTAGCTCAGAAGGCTCAGCGGGATCCCAGCAGCCACTGGACACTGCCCGCACAATGTCCAGGCCCCTGAATGCACGCATGATGGAGAGTGCGCGTGACAGAGTGCAAATGCAAGACTGACTCTGTGTCTGCGGTCTGAGTCCAAATCTGCTGGCCGGGAATATAAAGGGAGAGGGCACACACAGACACAGGTACTGAAAACAATATAAATTACAAGGGGTAGAACGCGTGGGAAACCTAATTACATGAAACAGGAAAACACCAACACACGGACAAGGATGTCAAGACTTTCCCATAGATGGGATAAATAAACTGAATAAGGGCTTCTAAGTGCACAGTGAGAGGCAGGACAGAGATGAGATAATTGCAAAGAATCTGCAAGAAATGCAGCGATGGAGATTAGGCGAAAGCGAGAGGCGGAGACTAGAACAGGGCGAATGCGAAGAGGTCGTTTTTCAATTAGTAAGTGTGACTGTACAATCCCAAGTGCTCCTTAGTACGTTAGTCTTATATACAATGTTAGTGTTGGTTAGTAAATTCTAGAAAACAACAAACTGTTAGTAAGATAGAAAAGTAAGGTGAAGTAAGCAAACGAGATCGGAAGGAAGGCTGAAATCCAGAATCCATTAAATCACCCAAAATAGTGACACGATCTATTAGGACAGAAACGGCAACGAACTAATGACGCAACAGGGGAAAAAACAAAAACCGTACATGGGTAAGACGTGGACCGGAATAACATGGGAGAGATACGAAATGTGGAAACACTAAACTGTGAGACGAAAACAGACAACACAATAATAATAATAATAATAATAAAACCTAATATTAAAAACACAACCCTAACCTAAAACACGAAAGATCACGGACAAAAACCTAACCTAAACACGGAAACCCACAGAACACAACAGCGAATATAAAAGGTGTGTCAGGTGCTCTTGGAAGATGAGGGAAAATTATTATTTGGAACTGCTGAGGCAATATATAGATATACTTTGGCTGTGTATTATATTTAGGTGATACCACACTAATTTGAAGCCCTGTTTGAAGCCCTGAAGACCCATTGTTGTTGAAACATGTTGGCTCTTTTATTGTTCTAGCCACTATAGTAAAGACTTTTTAATCAATTTTTCCCTTCCGTTTTAAAACATGAGTAACAAATTTTACCGTTGAAAGTGGAAACTGAAGCACCAATCACATTGGATTGCATCAGCTTATTGCCAGTGTTGAATAAAGGGCGTGCCCAAAACAGTGCTATTTGTTATGCGTCGTAGCAACACACAAAATCCTGTTTTATCTTCATGTGACTGCAGGAGATACAGGGCTCTTCCTACAAGAATAGGTAATACATACAAATTTTCTTCTTTTTCGAAAGTATTGGACACAACTTCATGGCAGGCAGTTACAGTGGAGTCGCTTTTATTCTTGGAACCATATCAATATTCTCAATATACACAAATAGTCTCCCTGTCTGTCTGTGTTTGAGAGATAATGTTTCTGGTTGCAGTTGTATCTATTGCTGTCCAAATAAGTAATTTATAGATAATTTAATCTGAAAAGGCTAGATGTTTTGAAGAAAGCATGGGTGCTTTTCTAAGCTTGAAAATCTGAATTTGAAGTTACCTGCAAAGTTGAATCAGTATGTGGGATAGAAAAAATAGTCATTAAAGCAGTAGTACTGTGTAAATGTCTAAAGCAGTTTAAATGGTTTTTACAGACAGGAAAGGAACAGGAGTGGTAGTGCTTGTACGTTTTGAATCAGTAGGTGTGGTTAATTGCTGTAATAAGATTCTGAAATGTGTTACAGCTATATGGCTTCCTGATTGCATAAGAATCCCTCACCCTACTATGTTGTTTTGAAGCTTAATCTTACCAGTCGGACCCCAGGGCAATTTTTACTTAGAAAGTACAAATAATGTAGTATTTTGTAGAATGAACAATGCAAACATAGTTATAGACCAACCAAGTCAATATTAGAATAGAAAATTACAATTCATCTTCAAAAAAATTGCTTTGACGTATATGTCTTCCAAACCACACTAACAAAACACAAGTAGGCAAATATTAGTTTTCTTGTAAATCAGAAATACATTTTAAACATCAAAATCAAGTTTTAGCCGTCTCATGATGACTAATAGCTGGGCACTGGTCCTTTGAGGCACAGGCAATGTGTAGATGACACTGTTGTATGATATTTGTGAGAAGGAATTTGACCTATTTATAGTGTATTAAGGCAAAGAGTCATTGGCCTGGGTAGTATTACCACATGTATTGCCGGAAATGGAAAGCATTGCCCTGTAACAGTGAGAGATGATTTCCGTCTAATAATAAGTAAAGTGTTAATATCGCATATATTATTGATCTTTTTCATGATCCATTTTACTCTCTTCTACTCGTTTCTGTGCAGACATTATTGACAAACAGAACATGTTGAAAAGACAGCCCAGTGTACGCCCCAAAACAAATAAACCAATATGCAAGAATTTGACATGGTCTGCATCACTTTAAAACATCCTCACTTAGGGCTCTAAAGTCATAGACCAGGCACGCGTGGCGAATAGTGGGAGTGCTGCACCAACGGGGTCTGTCCAGGCGTATGTTGCAATTTCGTGCTCGGCGTAGCCTGGCGCAAGTACTCCTCTGTCCCGCCTCTGTCCCTCCTTCCGGCGTATGTGGCAAAGAGGGAGGAGAAAAGGCTTTAGTGGGTTTACCACTGAAGCCTTTAGTGGGCCGAGTCAACTCTTCACCAATAAAATGAGCTCCTCTCCTCACCTTTCAAGTGTTGAAATAAAGAAGCCTCTGTCCTATGCCTGCACGATGCATTAATGTTGCATTTTACTTTGCTGCTTCAGGCTTGTTTTCTGCTCGGCTTAAGTCTATATTAAGCCTTACGAATATGAGGCATTCTCGAATTATTACCGTTAGCGAACTTGAATGGAATTTCAAAACGAAAACTATGTCAGATCATTCAAATTTATGAAGTTGGAATGAAATACGACGGTTGCTCATTTATTTTCCTGCATCATTGGGAAGTGAAACGATGTATAGCGTGTTCCTATTATTACACCCTGTTGCTGCTTAAAATTTTGTCATTAACATGCATTGACAACAATGCAAGATACGTCACACATTTACTTTCAATATGTGATCTTAACTTAGTATGAGATCATAGCAATCAGGCTGTATTCTTTTCCCCCACTAAAAACTATAAAACCTAAGTGACAATAATAGTCGTATTAAGCCGCTTGCACACTGGAACAAACTTTTCGCATGACAGATTGCGTTGCTGCGTTGAACGCAGTGTCCAAAAGTCAGACAGGGTTTCAATATATCTCCATGTCCGATAGTCGGATGGCTTCAATATAACTTCGTGTCCGACAGTCGGTTATTGTTTTTCATTTCTTCAAATCTACTGAATCTTTTACATATTAAGCGTGAAAGTTTTGATAACAGGGCTCAGTTCTTCAAGACGAGTACCCAGAATTTAAATCAATGTTTCTGTTTAATTTCTGCTCAATAAATGAATCGACGTTGGCGCGGGACAATGTGCAATGCCTGTCGAACATTAAATGCAAAATACTCCGTGTCTGACAGCCAAAAAAAAAAGAGGACGATTATAACAGATTGATAAGGAAATAAAGAATAAAAGAGAAACATTTAACAAGAAACAACATCCAATGAACATTGCGATTTATTTATTTGCGGGCCATCTTTTTTTGATGTTCTGTTTGTTGGTGGTATATTTTTATTCTTTATTTCGTTATAAGGGTCTTTTCACAGTAATGTGATCATTAGTGTCTCCAAGAGTCTAACAGCTATAATGGAAGGGAAATTGAATATAATTCGTTGAGTCTTGAGTTAGAATAGGTCAAAATAATTGTTATAGATTTTTTTTAAATTTCCTCACTAATTTTTTTCATATTTTTCATCAAATTCCATACACTTTACCCCCTTTACAAGCACTGTCCCTGGTGGGTTGGCCTAAACTTTAAACTGTCAGCATATCAATTTTTTTCAGGATTTTAATTCAAACTGATATGGAATCAGGTAGACACCAGATGCGGGGAGATGGGAATGAGGATTTATTAAACAAAAAACAAAACAGGCACGAGGGCCAACGAAAAACTTGGCCCAAAGGGTTGCAAAAGACAAACTACAGTATGCTGCACAGAGCTATAAACAAAGAATGCAAAACGACAAAAAACAAAAGGCACTGGAAACTCCAGGCAAAAGATCAAGAAAAATAAATAACAAGACTATATATATATATACACAAGGCAAAAGGCTAGAACAAGACTTGAAACTAGAAATGCAAGGGAACTTGACAACAAGAACTTGGCAAAACTTGAGACACTGTCTGCCAGCCAACTTCCACCGCATCCAGATAAAGGCTTGATAATCAAGGACACATGAGGGGCAACACCTGGAGAAGCAGAAACAAGAGGCATGGCAAGATCAAGACATGGACAGAGATTGGATGACATGACCTGCTCATGAAGAGGATGAGCGTGCTCAGCTTAAGTACCAATTAAGTATGCAGTTTGGAAGCAAGCATGAATGTTAAGAACAGAAAAGCACAGCAAGATCTTGAAATAGCAAAGCAGGAATCATGACAATAAACTCCCTGTCTAAATTAGTAATATTAGTAACGTGCCTATCTAAGAATTACACCATCCAGTGAGTGTTAGTAAATGTTAGTAACTTAAAAACAGTTAATTGTCAATTAAGCTTAGAGAGCCCCGAATCAGCACAGCACAGAAGGAAGAGGGAAATACCAAAGCCAACCCAGAGCTCTGAAATGTGCAACAACGAAGGCACGGGGCGGAACGCAGACAAGCGGTGGAGTGGCATGGCAGACCTGGCAAAAACAAAAACATGGAAAAGTAAAAACATGGACATGGACATGGACATGAATATTGGAATGCAATGACTAGATACAAGAAACTGTTAAAACTGTGGCATGAACTATGAAATCTTGAACATGACTGTTAAAACCATAAATGCTGTCCTGGCCAAAGGCCAGGACCCCAGAACACAACACAAACTGGGTTTATATTTATTGAGTCAAAGGAAATAAACATTAACACACTAAAATATTAGTGGTGCAATTGTATTTTTTTTCATTTATTCCATGATGTTTGCCCAATTATACCTGTCCCCTGATTTTGTGTCATATCCGTAACAACATGTTTTGGCTGCCACCTATTGGCCAGAATACACACTACCGAAGAGTCACATGGTCCTGAAGTTTTGCAAGGTGGCATTTTTGAAAATCTTGGCCACTGATGCATTCAAATTTTCCGTATTTGCGCAGTATTAAATACACGTAAAGCAGTCACAGGTGAGTAACTTTATTCTGTGTCATCTCTGTACGCTATTGGCGCCTTCCAATTGGCCTCACAAACCCAAAAATATGTATATATACTGTTTTGCAGTGGTGCACTGTTGCCAAATTTCGCCAACTTGAAGGTATAGATAGATGTACTATTCATCCATGTAGATAAACGTCAAATAGGTGTCATATCCGTCAAGGTCACCTCTGTAACAATGTCAGCGTGACGGAGATGACGAGTTCTCTATGCCAATGTTTGTGAGGTTTTATGTTCAGAATAAAACTGTTTTCCTAAATCTGCTATTCAGATATTCATCTATTAAGCACAGAGTGTCATGTCCGTAACACCTGGTCACCTCTGTAACAACAGGTCATCTCCGTCACAAAGCATCTTTTTCCTCAAAAATCAAAGCAGTTTATTTCTATATCAATATATACCATATTAACCACACTAGTATGTTTAAAAATGACGTTTCCTTTTTTTTGAGAGCAACAAATTACCTTTACTAATAGTTAGGCTCACTGTTACGGAGATGACACCTTACCAGGAGAAATTGTAAAACAAATCTATTATGGTTAATGAAAGTGCGTGCCAACAGCATGTACCGTCTTAAGCATGACCCATGGTTTGGTTTAAATCATATTTGCAACCAAAATTGGCAACTATATATTTGGATTCAGAGGTCCCCAAAATTCTCACATTGCAGTGATTAATTACAGTTAATAATAATAATAATAATAATAAAAAATATTATTATAATAATGCATCAGTTTTATATAGTGCTTTTCTGGGCACTCAAAGATGCTTCACAATGGATACATTATTCATTCACTCACACATTCACGCTCTGATGGTGGTAAACTAAGTTTTGTAGCCACAGCTACCCTGGAAGCGTGGCTGCCAGTATGCGCCTACGGCCCCTCCGACCACCACCAAACATTCGCACACAGCCATACAGGAGTGTTCCAGTGATTTGGTCACTGACTGCAAGCACTATTTTATCTCTGGTGTGGAAATAAAACCTGAATCTGTTTGATCCATCAGACTAATTTCCAAAAGAGGACCGAATAAAGACTGTTGTCTATCTTCAACACAAGAAAACAGAAGAATTAACAGACACGTGTATTCGCGTTTTTGCATTGACTTTGACTGTGATCAGTCGTGCGAAAAATTCATTTCGCGTCCAGTATGCAAGCGGCTTTACTAAGCATAGAACACAAGCATTATACATGTGGTTGGCTGAGAAAGATGTGAAGTCATTAGTTTGCATCACAGACTCAGCTGCGTTGATTAAGCCAGGTCGAGTTTGACTCCTCCCCCTACAACGTCACCACACCCATCTTGGCGCACGTCCGTCTACCAAATTGCCAAAGTGGCTGCACACGGTGTTGCACCGCACGAAATTACCACTGCGTGGGCTGCGCCGGACCAAATTATCACTGTGTGGGCTGCGCCACGCTGCGCAAAGAAATTAGAGCCCTTAGAGTTTACAGACATTATTAAAAAAGTGACATAAAATGCATTGGCATTGAAATGTGCTGCATTTAACATGTTCTGGATAACAGAAAATAAAGTACCAATCAAATGGTGCCATTTTGAAGAAATATGCATTGTATCAGCTCATGGGCAGGTCCTAATGAAGGACCGAAAGCAGTGTTCCCTGTTTGGCCTGTATCATAGCAACACACTCACCAAGTCCTATTTCATATATAGAATAGGTAATACATGCTCATAATACATTTTCTTCTTTTGTTGCATTGGATGAAATGTGCTGACAGTACAGTTTACATTGGAGTTGCTTTAGCCTAGGAGCTGAGAAAGTTGAATTTGAAGTTGAGTCAGTATGTGTGATAGAAGTAAAAGTTACAAAAGTCAGTATGTGCAGTAGTACTAAAAGTTACTAAAACAGTATCACAGTTAAGGGGTTAAAAGGGGTTCCAAATGGATTGGAAAGGGGCAGTAGCCTATTTGAATGTATTGAATGGTTAGTTGTGAGAGACAGCGGTTAGAAGGCATTGTAATCCTGTGCCGCAAACAGGGGCTCAATGCTGAAAAACCATTAATCATATTGCTTCCATGGCTGGAGAGAGAGAAAAAAATCTCAATTATTCACTTTAAAATATGTGTATATTCACCTGAAATTTTGGTTCGTCCGACTCAGAAAAAAAATAAGTTTAAAAAAAGCAAAGCTCATCAGTGAGCATGTGGTAGCTACACACAAAATATTAATCATATGATGATTCTGCCCAGTCAAAGTTGTTCGATAATCATTGTATAGCTTTTCACTCCTCGGGCGACAACTCAGCCCTTTTTGGCTTAACATTCAATCAAATGTTAAGACATTGTGTCCATTCCCCTGCCAATTTTTCCTCACTTTCCTGGTGTAGTATATTCAGTCCTCGGATGCATTTCTGTGGTTTGGAACTGAAATTAAATTCCCATTAGACTTAATAAACTAGGTGAAACCAGAACACCCTGGGGCCCTCCAGGAATACAGTTGACTACCCCTGCTTTAGTGAATTTTGGTTACGTGGGAAAGAATTATTTCTTATTTTGCCTCAAAAAAGTCAAATTACTCATTCTCTTGGCAGGTTACCTGGTGTTGGTAAGCTTTGAGGAACTGTGAGTAGTCTGGTATAGTATTGCAGGAGGATTGAGGATGGTTAGGATTACAAGGCTGATGACAGTGGAGAACCTCAGGGAGGTTCCGTTCGGACGTAGGCCATACCGTCACGGATTGAAGCTCCTGTACTGGTTTGCAAATGAAGCTATGCGATTTGAGCGGAATGGAGACATGGTGCTGTTGTGTGACCTAGACAATAAAGATTACGGGTTCCGTCACCATGGAAACTTTGAGGGACTCCTCCCTCGCCAGAACACCTACTTTGAAGTGGGAAACCTGGGACACCCAGAAGCTAGAAACCTGCCTAGATACGTGAGAGAAGCCTTCAACAGCCAAAACTACCGCTGGAACTATGAAATGAACACGGACCGCATCATCATTAGCTTGGACAGAGCATCAAGAGTCATAGGGAATGTGTACATCACGGAGCACCAAATGTCTCAGAACAACTTCTGTCCAGAGGGAACCTTCCTTCTCAGCCTTGACATTATCAGAAAAGCAAGGAGCTTGTCTCTGGAAGACTTTCTGACACGCGCCAGGTTCGTCCCCTGGTACTGGGGGATCATCAAAATTATATGTGCTTTCTGTCTGTTCGTGATTGTGTGGGTTCTTTTTCGTGCGTTTGCAAATAAATAAATGTATTTTTGTGTTGATTCGTGGACAGAATGTACGTTCGTTTACAGAATGTGTATGGACCATAGACTGCATATCCATCTGTGTACATTTGCAAAAAGCATTGATATTTTTGACTGGCTCCGCTGTAAAAGAGACCTTCCTAATGCAGTACCATAGTGTGCGTTGGTATTTGCAAATAGGAAAGTGATGTGGGTTGGAAAGAGGGCTGATGGGAGGAACAGTGATGAAGTGGAATTAATAAATCACTATTACTTTTGTTCCTCGTTATTTTTCTGTCCTGAGTGTATATTTATGTTTTTCTCTGAGGTATTAGTGCGACAAAACAAGGTAGATAGCTTGCCACCCACCACTCATTCACCAAAGCCCATCAACATTGACAACATGGTGGAATCTGAGTGATAACCTCTGATTTCATATTCTGGCCTGCTTTTTTGTTGCCTAAATGACTTCCACCATGTATTTTCAGTGTGGTGAATTTTAATCTGTTTAAACCAACATTATAATTATTTTGGGAGGGTTTCATTTATGGTTGAAGAAGAACAATTATGAAAATATTTTTATATGATTTTTGACTAATATGTCTGTTATGATTCTGATCTGTCTCGCCATGTTCATGCTCTGATTTGCCATGTCTTGTTCTTTTTGCCATGTTTTGATATTATGCTTTATTGGTATTTGAATCATTGCCATATCTGATTATTCTTTGATATGTGTATTGTGAATTGGTCACATAGATTCATTTATGTGTTTTCTTAGTTTTACTTTTCAATATTTTGCATTTAACAATAGTTTCTTTCCGGTCCATGCTTTGTTTTCCACCATGCATTGCACTCTGTCTCCCCCTGTCTGGTCTCTTGTCTTGTCACAGCTCACAGCCCCGGTATTGCATGCCACTCTTCGGGTGATTTAATGGTTTCTGGATTTCAGTCTTCCTTCCAATCTTGTTTGCTTACTTCACCTTACTTTTCTATTTTACTAACCATATTAACAGTTTGTTGTTTTCGCTAAAAGTAACTAACACTAATTAACATTGTATATAATACTAACATACTAATGAGCACTAAGTGATTGTATAGTTTCACTTACTAATTGATTAACAAGCTCTTAGCACTCGCCCTGTTCTAGTCTCCGCCTCTTGTCTCTCCCTAATCTCCTCTGCTGCATTTCTGTGAAATCCCCACATCTGATCACGCTGTCCTTTCTCTCATTATCTATGCACGTTAGAACTCCTTGACCGGAGCCGTATGTTTGTCAGTAGGATTGTCTCGTGATCCCTGTCCGCGTCTTTTATGTGATTAGGTTCTCCCTTTTGTTCCACCCTTGGTAATTAGTCTCATTTCCTGCACCTGTGTTCTATGTACCATGTGATCTCCCTGGAGTGTATATGAGGTGTCTCTTCACAGAACTTCTCTGTCAGAATGTCTCTCGTGTTTACCTGTGCGGCTCATTATCCCGCCTTGTACGCATTGCATTTCTCTTCTGACTGGACCGTCCGACTTTTGATTTTTGGCTTGCCCTTCATTGATTACTGTTGAATCTGTGTATTCGAACCCTTTCGGCCCGACTACTATTTTGCGGATTGCTGCCCTGTTAACGATTCGGATTGTTTTTGATTTTTGCTTCTTTTACAAACCATCGCCTGTGCAAAGAATCTGTTTTGCCTGACTACGATTTTTGTGTTTGCTGCCCTGGTTACGACTCTGTTTCTGCCCCATTGAATTTAGACTTTTGGATTGCGGACTCTGTACTTTTGCCTTCTGCCCTGCGTGGATTACCCCCCTCGCTCAATAAAATCTCCTTTATTGCAATCCTGTGTTCTCGCGTTTGGTTCCAGAGCATTACCTTACAATGTCTTTTTTATATATTTGACTTTCATTTGTTTCACTGACATCCCTCTCTCTCCTTTTGCTGCCCTGTTCGGAATCTTACCCACAATTCTTACTCTCCACCAATTTCACTGACATGGCTGCTTCTCTAACCCTGCTGGGTAGGTGTCTCAATTTGACCCACTCACAGATCCCCCATCCAGTGGCGTTCCTAAGCAACTTGGCAGCCTAGGCAGGATTTCTGGTAGTGCACCTCCCCATTCCCCCCCCCGCAACTTATTAGACTGACCACAAAATATTCATCATAAACTCACACAGGGTATCTTCTCTTCTCTGGAATTTTAAACCCGCCGTTGCAGAGCAATATGCATAATGTAATAAATGTACTACAATAAACTATACAGCAGCCATATATGTTATAGAAAAATACAGGAAGAAAGTAGAATCTGTACACTGGGTACACTCCATATATTTACTGCTAGTCACGACCCAATGTAACAATCTTCCTCATCATAGAAAAATACAAACACAACAAATTTAAGACTTTTATGCAAGTAATTTTCTTGTGGGTGAATTCAACTTTTGCCAAAGTAACTTACTTTGGTAAAAGTTGAAGTTATCCATAAGAAAATTATGGCCAGTAGAGCCTTGTGAGAAGGGGGGGGGGGGACATGGGAGTGTCTCGGGAGGTTGTAGACCAGGCGAGCTGCAGCGTTCTGGATGAGCTGCAGGGGTCTGATGGCAGATCCTGGGAGGCCGGCAAGGAGGGAGTTGCAGTAGTCCAGGCGGGAGAGGATCAGCGCTTGAACTAGGAGTAGCTGGTAAGGAAGGGCCGGATTCTACGGATGTTGTAGAGGAAGAACCTCTTGGTCCGAGTCACTGCTGCGATGTTCACAGCAGAGGAGAGCCTGTCGTCAAACAGGAACCCTAAGGTTCTACACACTCCGCTAGTGGGAGATGGTGGTATCCCCCAGGGTGATGGTCAGATCCAGGAGAGGGGAGGATGGAGCAGGGATGTAGATCATCTCCGTCTTAGTTGGGTTGAGCTTCAGGTCATGGTTGTCCATCCAGCTCTGGATGTCTTGTAGGCAGGCGGAGATGCGGGCAGACACCTGGGCATCGGAGGAAAAGAGAGAAAAAGTTAAGCGTCATCAGCGTAAAAGTGATATGATAAACCATGAGCAGAAATGATGGGACTGAGAGACTGGAGATGAAGAGAAAAGAGGAGTGGACTAAGAACTGAGCCTTGGGGGACGCCTGTGGTAAGGGGGCGGGGTGTTGATACTTCACCAGCCCAGGCAACCTGGTAGGAGCGACCGGAGAGGTACGACTTCAACCAGATGAGGGCTGTGCCACAGATTCCCAGTGTAGACAGGGGAGAGAGGAGATTAGGTGGTCGACAGTGTCGAATGCAGCAGAGAGGAGGAGCAGGATGGATGAGAGGGAGGCGGCGCGTGCAGTGTGAAGCGCCTCAATGATGGAGATGAGTGCGGTCTCCATGGAGTGGGCAGCTCTGAATCCTGACTGGTGGGGGTCCAGGAGGTTGTTGTCTGCAAGAAAAGAGGAGAGTTGGTTAGCAACAGCATGTTCAAGGGTTTTTGGCAGGAAGGGGGGGAGGGGAACTGAGCGGAAGTTCTGAATGACTGAGGGGTCAAGGGAGGATTTTTTCAGGAGAGGGGTAATGGTAGGCTGTTTGAATGGAGAGGGAAAGCATCCAGAGCACAAAGAGGAGTTAATAAGGGAGGTGACAAGATGGAAGACGTTAGGTGTGATAGCCTGGAGGAGGGGGGAGAGGATAGGGTCGATGGCACATGTGGTAGGGACGGTGAGAGAGGAGCAGCTGGGAGACATCAGAAGAGGAGAGGTGGGAGAAAGCAGAGGAGATGGGAGGGGACTGCGGGGGAGGGGGAGAGCGGAGAGAAGGAGTTGCGGATGGACACAATCTTATCCTCGAAGAAGGCTGCCAAGTCCTCTGCTGTGATGGAGGTCGCAGGTGTGACAGGCGGAAAGCTGAGGAGAGAAGAGAAGACAGAAAACAATTGGCGAGGGTTAGAGACTGAATTCTGGATTTTAGAATGATAAAATTTAATTTTAGCAGAGGTCATTGAAGAGGAAAATTCGGCAAGGAGGGACTGGTAGTGGGACAGGTCTGCTGGGACCCTGGATTTCCTCCATTTCCTCTCTGCTGCTCGAGGGCTTTTCCTGCTGGAGCGGAGAGTTTCTGACATCCATGGGCTGGGTGGGGATGATCTGGCTGGTCTGGAAACAAGAGGAGAGAGAGAGAGCGTTAATTGAGGATGAGAGGGAGGAGAAGAGAGAGGAGGCAGCAGATTCAGTGGGGAGATCAGAGAAGGAATCGAGGGAAGAGAGGAAAGCAGTGACATGGGAAGCAAGAGAGAGGGGGAGAGAGCGGAGGTCACGGCAAACTGTAGCAGAGGGGGTTGGAGTGGGGGAGAGAGAGGGAGAGGGAGGGAGAAGGAGATGAAGTGGTGGTCAGACAGGTGGAGAGGGCTTACAGTGGGATCAGAGGAGAAGCAGTTACGAAGGAGGACAAAGTCGAGGAGATTGCCAGCTGTGTGAGTGGGGAGTGAGGGCAGGAGGGAAAGGCCAAAGGAGTGGAGGATAGGAAGAAAGACGGCAGACTGAGAGGCCTCAAGGTGGAGGTTGAGTCTCCCAGGAGAATCAGTGGGGTGCCGTCGTCAGGGAAGGTGCTGAGCAGGATGTCCAGCTCGAAGAAACATCCCACAGGGCCTGGGGGATGATACACAACAATGATAAACAGATTAGTTGGAGAGGATATGGAGACAGAATGAAATTCAAAGGAGGAGATGGAAAGGTAAGAGAGAGGAAGAGGAGAAAATGCCCAAGTAGGAGAGATTAACAAACCAGTCCCATCTCCTCGTCCGGATGGCCGGGGGGTGTGGGAGAAGGAGAAGGAGGTGGAGAGGGCCGTCGGTGTTGTGGTGCTCTCTGGAGAGATCCACGTCTTTGTCAACGCAAGGAAGGAGGCATAGGCACAGATGAACTCAGCCTTTTGGACGGTAGACTGGCAGTTCCAAAGACCAGCGCCAACTCTGAAGTTGTTGGCGGAGGTGGAGGAGGGATGGATCAGGTTGGCGGGGTAGCGGTAATGAGGGCGGCCCCAGCGGTAGAATCGCCTCCTGAGGGAAAGAGAACAGACAGGGATGGGAAGAATGCACATACTCAGATGGGGGACTGAAATGATTTGGACAAAGTGAGAGGGAGCGACGCAGTGGGCTCGCTAATTGCTCTGCAAAAACAGCTGATTGCCCGCAAATGGGACCAAAACTAAGCTGAATAAGTAACCTGCAGCCACAACAACAACAGAAACGCGAACTTAGCCGCAAGTACTGTTAGTAAAGAAACCACTGCAACTTAGCCTGTTCTAGGAGGAGTCTGTAGCTAGCTTCTGCAACTGCCGAATGCACTTAACTGAGTACACAGACAGACAGCTGGTCTAATAAAGTCTTTTTTTAAGTCTTTTTTTTACTTTTTTAAAAAAGTAATGTGTAGTGCGTTATTTTTTTAGAGTAACTACCCCAACACTGGCTTCGACCCAAGTCTAAGGACATTACAAAAACAGAGATTAGACAAGGAAACATTTGTAAAAAGTAATTTATTAAATTGAGAACATTAAATAACTGAAGACAAAGCATGAAATCAGGGAGAAGACAGCAACCAGATACCAACTAGCAGACCACTCTCTAAAATCGTGAGAAGGAAGTTCATGAAATAGTACTTTACACGGGTGGCCCAATGAGGTTCAAGTTGCTCTTCACCGCTCCACCTATGACTGGCCAAGATTGAGAGTTAATTGGATTTAAAAACCAACTGATATCAATTTTCAAGTTGGGATCTTGGCATGCAAGCCCACCTGCCTCATGACTTGCAAACAAGCATACTGGCAGGGCTGCTAGATAAGATAAACTTAATTTAACCCCATGGGGTAATTTGTCCTCTGTACCTACCCAATCCTATAGTTAGGAGCAGTTGGCAGCAACAGAGCAGGACCCAGTAACCAGATCCTTGGCCACAGACACTGGTAGAGTGCTCCTATAGCTTGTGTTTTTCTGAGTGAGGGAAACCAGAGTACCCGGAGGAAACTCACACAAACACAGGGAAAATGTGCAAACTCCACATAGAGAGGCCCTGGCCAGGCAGGGCTTAAACGTAGACTGTATAAAAAGAGGGACGCAGCACTGAGGGGCCTCATCTATCATTGTGGATGCACTATTTTTTTTTACACCCTTTCCCCCCCATTTTGTGCATATCCACTCTTCTACGCCAAATTTGGGATCTATCAAACCCAAACCTGGCTGGAAAAAGTGCGGACATTTACACCCATTTTGACCATGGCGTACCGTGATTTACATCCTTTTTGAAGAACAGGAGGAATTGGCGACGCAGTTGCTGAGTCAGAGAATTACAGTGTGCGAGGGAGAGAGGAGCGCGGATTATAGCCTATTTCAAAGAACAATCAAAGCCGCAGCAAAGTCCGGTTCACGTAATGTAATTGGAGCCATTGACTGCACTCACATCATGATTAGGGCACCATTGGTGAATGAATTCGTATATGTGAATCGCAAAAATGAGCATACGATCAATACCCAAATCATATGTGACGTCGACATGCTCATAGCGAATGTAGTGCCACGGTGGCCTGGCTCTACGCATGATTCATTCATCCTGACGCACAGCAGTGTGGGGGCCAGACTGAGGGCAGGCGCTGCGCATGACAGTTAGCTTCTTGGTGAGTGCATGTAGGCTACACAGTATACTCATTCATTGAAAGCTGTGTCGTGGAGCGCCCCATTGGGCTCCTGAAAGGCTGTTAACACTGCCTGGATGCATTGGGTGGCAGGCTCCTCTATCACCTGAAAAAGGTCTGCAGGTTCATCTGGGTCTGTGCCATCCTGCACAATGTGGCAGTGAGGCGTGGGATTGCGCTGCTGCAGGGCCTCCCTCCGCCCCACATTGTGGACCCGGACCCACAGCCCCCTCCCTGTCATGAGGGTTTTCAACGGGGATGAAGGACATGAGCTGCAGTGATACAGCGGTTGCGAAGCCGTCCCCCCACCTCTCACCCCTCATGCTGACCTAAGAATGTGTGTATATAGCCTACAAGTTTCTCAGTTTCAGTCTTGCAAAGTTGCTTTTAGTCTTCAGTTTTGCAAGAACCTCATTTTTCATTCCTTGTACATTTGATTTTCACAAGTTGAAAAAGAAATAAATTCATGTATATCAAACACAACGTTGTCATTTTTGTCCCTCTATGCAACTGAAACAAAAGACACACCTCCTGCATTTGAGAAAAGATTCGACAAAAAGGTTTGTTTATTTATTTTTTTAATTGCCTCTATATGACTTGTGACCGCAGAACTCGGCGGATTTATGCTTGTCGGTGAGGCCGGGGCAGTGGCTGATTAGATGAGATTGTTTTAATTTCCGGGGGAGAAATTGTTTGGTCCAACATCATGGGTACGATTGAGCGCATCTGCAAGATCTGCGGCTGCGTCGCCCTGTGACATGACTCGCTGCCTGTGGCAGTTCGCATCTGCTCGAACAGCTCGCTAAAATTGCTGCGCAGCTCATCACGTGAAACATCTCGAGACTTCACCGCCAGAAAAGAATGGCGACTTACTTGGCAACGCTGGAAGTCATCGAGGAGATGGATGCTCTGGACACTTCTCTCCTTATTTATGGACTTATCTATGAAAATTTTAACCGGAGAGGAAGGTATGTAAAATATGACTTGACACTGTTTGCATATTTGTCGCAAATATCGGCTATTTCTGTTTCTTCCTTATTTTCTGAATGTCGGAGAAGTTACGTGTTTGCAAAAAAATGAAATGCACTTGTATCGCATTTGTCAATTGAAGGCAATAAATGGTTAGATCGGAAGCTGCTGGTGGCTTGGGGGTCTCAGTATTTTTGTATGTATTAAGCCGGGCATACACTGTGCGATTTTTGGCCCTTTTGCCGCGATTTTTCAGTCGTGCGACTCTTTTGGAAGTCGGGCCGAATTTTAGCTCAATCTTGCGTCTGTCATCGTGTAGTGTATATGGGGTAACGATAAGCGATTAACAACTCTCGACCACCTCCCGATCGATCGGGAGAAAATCAAACTTGTTTGAAATCCTGGTCGCCCTACGTGAGGCTCTCGCACTGTTGAAGCAGCTGCATGAGCCGATTTACCCCAATCTGTCAAGCTGCGCATGCGCAAACATTGATACGGAAGGGAATGTCCAAGCCTGTTTGATGTGGCCTCACAAACCAACCATGACCGGAACATGCGGGAAAAAAGTTGGATGGAGATCAGATCGCACCTGACCATCGGACCGTATAGTGTGAGAACAGGAATCGTGAGCTGCAAAGTTTAAACCCCTGTCATTCACTCGTACAGTATGAACAGCAGCTTATTACCGCGATTGAAAAAATTGCACAGTGTATGCCCGGCTTTAGGTAAATTCCGTGCTCTGTTTGATGCTTATGCACAGGCGCCCCCTACAGGTTGCATCGTGTAATGTTAGTATTCACGTAAATTACATTAATATTATTATTATTATTATTAAGACGTAAGGCCCAAGTTCGTCATAAAATGCTTGGCCCCAGGTTAGCTTGGGTTATTGATTCCAGACTTGCAAGCAAAGAATACATGACAGCAAGAGTAATAGATAATGTGAATGTAATGTGTTTGTCGGGACAGTGTGAGTGTTTTGAGCTGAACCTGCTGGTACAGTCTCTGCACCTATTGGCGACAATACACACAAGTTACTCGATTACAAACATCCATATGGAAACTCGTGCCAACACATGTACATGCTGTTCCTACTTTATATTGGCATCATTAAGTACTTACACTCTTTTTGGGCCTCCGTGAACATTTGCCGAGCATTTGTGAAAAGGTTCCCTGTGAATGATGGGTCTGCAAAATGCAGTTTCTCATGGCAGTCAATAATGGCGCACAAACAATAATAATTCCTTAGTATTGGTCTCAAATGTAGAAATATGACAACAGTTTGTGGGTACTACTATACTGTAGATGGTATAAAAACTCAAGTGTTTTGTAGATTGTACTTACCAGATTAGAGTCTTTGAAATATGTCCTCTGACATAAGTATTTCAACAGAATTGATACCATCACTTAACTAGATTTTTCTTTGAGCTGCCATTTTAATATAATCATTTTTTTTTTGATGTCTAGATACCTTTTGTTATGGCCCCAATTTGTTATTATATTTATAACACAACAGCAAAAGCAAGGGATGACAAACACAGTTTTAACAACTAAAACACATTTAATTTTTAACAAAGACAAAGACTAATAACAACCTACAACTAAAGACCAAGATTGATAAATAAGAAAAAACAGAAATAATTACAGTCCCTTTTTGGTGGGGTGGCTTGGTGATGTCCTGGATGAAGAAAATGCTCAAACACAGGCAAAGAAATCCACAAAAGAAACGTCACAGGTCTTGAACAGAATGGCAGGTCTGGTCATCTTCTAGCAATTTCTCCTACTACTTTACTGTCTCAATTCTTTTCCTTATATACTCTTTTGCAGACCCCACCCACATTTAGACCTCTTTTTTTTAACTTTCTGAGACTTGCCCCAGACATGTCCAGGACATGTCTAAACATGACTGCAGTCTGAGCTTAACAAAACAAGGTAAATACTGCCATCTAGTGGCCTATATTCACATTACACCTCCATTCCAAAAGGGAAAAATTTTGACTCAGAAAGGCAAAATTTTTCTTTTCAATACAAAATGGTTAAGTGAACACTTGTCTATATATACATATCATACAATATTCAAACACATGATATATATATACACATTCAAACACGGGATAAGCAATCAGCAATTACATTGTCTGTACCCTTCACATGCTTAATTTCCAAGTCAAACTCCTGTAAAATCAAACTCCAATTCAACAATCTCCGATTCTTGTTTTTCATCTTACTCAAAAACGTTAACGGATTGTGGTCAGTGCACACAATCATTGGCTTTTGTCCTGTACAAACATAAACCTCAAAGTGTTGTAAAGAAAGGACCAGAGCCAACAGTTCCTTCTCTATTGTGGAATAGTTCCTTTGGTGGCGATTGAACTTCCTGGAGAAGTATGCCACGGGATGCTCAATGTCATCAGAGTCACTTCTCTGTAGGAGCACAGATCCACAAGCTTGGTCGCTAGCATCGACCGCGATGGAGAACGGTTTGTTGAAGTCAGGAGATTTGAGCACGGGGAAGTGACACAGCAGAGACTTCAGGTGATCGAAGGCTCTCTGGCATGCATCATCCCAGGTGAACTTTACGCCTTTCTTCAGTTGGTTAGTTAGGCTGAGAGCAATCTCAGCAAAGTTCTTGCAGAACTTGCGGTAGTACCCGATCATTCCAAGGAAGCGGCGCAAAGCTTTTTTGTTGTCAGGAACTGGAAAGTCCATGATGGCTTGGACTTTAGCATTTATGGGTGCCACCTTACCCTGGCCTATGACGTAGCCAAGATAGGTGACAGAAGCACAACCAAAGTCACTCTTGCTCAGGTTAACAGTCAGGTTAGCCTGGGTCAGGCGCTGGAACAACGTCTCTACATCTTTTAGATGTTCTTCCCAGGAGTCACTCCGTGTGATCAGGTCATCGATGTACGCACCCGTGTGTGGCAATCCGGCGATTGTAGACTGTATCATCCTTTGGAACGTGGCTGGGGCATTTTTCATGCCAAAGGGTAGGACTTCATACTGGTACAATCCAGATGGTGTGGCAAAAGCAGAGATGCTCTTGGCCCTCTCAGTTAAAGGCACACACCAATAACCCTTCAATAAATCAATCTTGGTCAGAAACTTTGCTTGCCCTACACTATCAATACAATCATCAATCCTAGGTATTGGAAACACATCAGTTCTAGTTACAGCATTGACTTTGCGATAATCTGTACAGAATCTAGTACTTCCATCAGGTTTTGGAACTAGCACACAGGGTGAACTCCAATCGGAGTTGGAGGGTCTGATAATATCATGTTTTAACATGTACTCAACCTCTTTCTCAGCAATCTTTCTCTTTTCAGGATTCATCCGGTATGGATGCTGTTTTATTGGTTTGGCATCACCAACATCTACATCATGAGAGGCTATAGTAACTCTCTTTGGAACATCAGGAAACAAATCCTCATATTTCTTGATCAACCTTTCAAACTGATCTCTCTGTGAGGGTTCTAAGTGCTGGAGTTTTACATCAAGATTTTGCAACACTTCAGTGTTTGACAATTTACATGAAAGAACTTCAGCTTTAATTCTTGGTTCATCATCTTGAAACTCCCCCTCATCTTCACACGTTTCGACCATTGGAGAATCTGAAGTGACAGCTGCAACCCTAGCATTTCTGTCATGATAAGGCTTTAGCATGTTAATATGACACAATTGTTTTGGTTTTCTCCTATCTGGAGTCTTCACAATGTAATTGAGATCATTGAGTTTTGTCAGAATTTCATAAGGACCATGAAATCTAGCCTGCAATGGATTGGACTGCAAGGGAAACAACACAAGGACCTTTTCTCCTGGTTTAAACTCACGGCTTCTAGCCTTATGATCATACCAAGTTTTCATTTTTCCCTGACTTGATTTCAAGTTCTCTTTAGCAAGGTCACAAGCTGCACGCAATCTTTCCTTGAACTTGCTAACATAGTCTAACAGACTGATTTGCGGCTCTTCCTCTTGCCATTGTTCACTCAATAATAGCAAAGGTCCTCTCACTTCATGACCAAACACTAGCTCAAATGGACTGAATCCAGTAGACTCCTGCACTGCTTCTCTAGCTGCAAACAACAGCAAATGAACCCCTTCATCCCAGTCTTTCTCATGGTCATAACAATAAGTCCTCATCATTGTCTTGAGAGTGGAATGAAACCGCTCTAAGGCACCCTGACTTTCTGGATGATAGGCACTAGAAAGAATCTGCTTTGCACCTAGTTCATACACAACCTGCTGAAACAATCCTGAAGTGAAATTGCTACCCTGGTCTGACTGAATTTCCCTGGGAAGGCCAAACAACGTGAAGAACTTTATCAAAGCCTTTGAGATTGCAGTTGCCTTGATGTTACGTAAAGGTATGGCTTCGGGGAATCTGGTAGATGCACACATGATTGTCAACAAGAACTGATTTCCAGATCTAGTCTTGGGTAATGGACCAACGCAATCAACAATGACCCTAGAGAATGGCTCCCCAAATGCTGGGATAGGCTGCAATGGAGCTACAGGTGGGTCTAACTGGTGTTTTCCAACTACCTGTCAAGTGTGACAGGTTTTGCAAAAGTTGGAAACGTCTTTCCGAAGCCCAGGCCAAAAGAAGTGTTTCATGATCTTATCAACAGTCTTGTTAACACCAAGATGACCTCCTAAAGGTAAACTATGAGCCATTGTTAAGATCTCATTCCTATAGACCTTCGGAACAACAATTTGCCTGACCACTGCCCAATCTGCATTGGCAGGGATATCAGGAGGGCGCCACTTCCGCATCAACACACCATCCTTGAGATAATACCCAACTGGAACTGCGTCTATTTCTTTATCAGGAAGGGCTCTCCTCTTTAGTACACAAATTTCAGGATCATTAGTTTGCTCTTCAATCAACCGCTTTCTGGACAGAGACAAGTCTCCAGACACATCAGAATCACCAGACCCATCCGGCTGGCTGAATAGAGAACTGATAAAAGTATCTGATAAGTCCTCAAACGGAGAAACCATAGTAGGCCAATCAGAGTCATGAGGCGAACCACCTGAGTCCTGACTATTCAATGTACTGGACGGCACCACAACATCATCTTCTTTCGCCTTCTTGGCCATAGCACGAGTCACTGCGCAAGAAGGATACAGAGATGGGTCCTCATCCCCATCTTCAGTGCTCGGCTGTGAAGTAAGATGTACAGGGGGAACTACTTTGCCCCCAGCCAGGTCATTGCCTAGCAACAGAGAAACACCCTTTATAGGTAGACTTGACATAAGTCCCACCTTAACCTGTCCTGTAACTAAATCTGACTTCAAGAATATAGAGCGCAGGGGTACAGATACAGTCCTCCCTTCAATACCTTGTACAAGTATGAAATCCCCTGAAGCGGTCTCATCACGTAACTCCAAGGAGTCCATCAACAAAAGTGACTGAGAAGCTCCGGTATCCCTTAGGATATATATGGGGACAGGAGTAGTATGCTCATTCAGAGCCACAAATCCCTCTGACACAAATGGAAGAAATTCCTCCCTCACAAAGTCAGCTGTATTAGGCTTTTTAGCCCCACAAGAAGCAGGCAATTTAGCAGATTGGTTATCTACTACAGGGGTTTCTAACCTTGTTTTCACAAAGGCATTTGGTTTGGTATCCTTTTCTTTTTCTTTCTTAGCTTTAAGGAACCAACAGTTAGTTGTAACATGACCAGATTTCTTGCAATAACTGCAAACTAGACCACTTTTGTCACTGTCAGCTTTCACACTTTGATCAGAGCTGTTACTGGATTTCTGAGCACCATCACCAGATTTGTCTTTGTCTTTGGGTGAGGAATCTTGGGTATCACCGTAACCCTTTTTCTGAAATTGGGACCATTTATTATTACTGCTAGACTGAAATTTGGACTTATGTGTGAGAACATATTCATCTGCAAATTTGGCAGCTGATTGCAAATTCAGTGCTTGCTTCTCATTAAGGTAGGTCTTAACATCATACTTAACACAGTTCTTGAATTCTTCAACTAACACCATCTCTTTTAGTGAGTTGAAATCATCCTTGACCTCCATAGAAGTACACCAGCGCTCAAAGCAAACCTGCTTCTCATTAGCAAATTCAACATAAGTCTGATTTTCAGATTTCTTCAGACCTCTGAATTTCTGTCGGTAAGCCTCTGGAACCAACTCATAAGCTCTCAAAATAACCTTTTTGACAACCTCATAATCAGAGGAATCATCTGCAGACAAAGCCGAATAGGCTTGTTGAGCTTTACCCTTGAGGACAGTTTGCAACATCAGAGGCCAGTGTTCCTTTGGCCACTGGCAACTCTTTGCTACCTTTTCAAAACACTGGAAATAGTTGTCAACATCCTTTTCTGAAAATGGAGGCACCAGTTTTACCTCCTGACTGGCACAAAATTTATTTTTAGTTTCAATTTTAATTTTTAGTTGCTACATTTAGAGTCTTTCTTCTCTATCGAATTTCTCTCATTCAAATTCTCTCTGTCTCTCTCTTTCTGTTCTTTCCTCTTTCTCTCTCTCAAATTCTCTTTGTTTTTCTTCTCTTGCTAATTTTTCTAACTCAAACTGCCTTTGTTTTTCTTTTTCTTCCCTCTCAAATTCTCTTTGTTTTTCTTTTTCCTCCCTTTCTTTTTCTCTTTCCTCCCTTTCAATCTCTAGCATTTTTAATTTAAGTTCCATTTCTATATTTGGATTTTCCACTGGAAACTGTTCCAGATCTCCTGGTGCAAACACATTTTCATCAATGTAATATTCAACTATCTCTCTAGCCAGTCTTGCTTTTCGCATGGCTGGTTTTACCTCTGTCAGCTCCAACTGTCTGCAAATTTTTAGCAGTTCTGTCTTTTTAAAAGATTTCAAAACCCCTACGGTTGGTGATGCCAAGAAATCATCCATTGCTGTTGTCAATATATATCTAGGAAAATTCACAAAAACAATTTCACAATTTGGAATGTAAGATTTTTAATAAATTACTCACACAATGGTCTATCCCGGACCTTGAGCCCCCAATTTTTATGGCCCCAATTTGTTATTATATTTATAACACAACAGCAACAGCAAGGGATGACAAACACAGTTTTAACAACTAAAACACATTTAATTTTTAACAAAGACAAAGACTAATAACAACCTACAACTAAAGACCAAGATTGATAAATAAGAAAAAACAGAAATAATCACAGTCCCTTTTTGGTGGGGTGGCTTGGTGATGTCCTGGATGAAGAAAATGCTCAAACACAGGCAAAGAAATCCACAAAAGAAACGTCACAGGTCTTGAACAGAATGGCAGGTCTGGTCATCTTCTTGCAATTTCTCCTACTACTTTACTGTCTCAATTCTTTTCCTTATATACTCTTTTGCAGACCCCACCCACATTTAGACCTCTTTTTTTTTAAACTTTCTGAGACTTGCCCCAGACATGTCCAGGACATGTCTAAACATGACTGCAGTCTGAGCTTAACAAAAAAAGGTAAATACTGCCATCTAGTGGCCTATATTCACATTACACTTTCGCCTGCCCTCCAGATGTTACCAAAGCCCCAATCAGTACCCTTAAGTGATGTGTGACCCTGTTTCTCAAGTGCCACCTGCTGATTCCCAACAACATACAGGAGGACCGACTGAAACGTATATTACAACATGGCCTTCAAAGTTAACTGCAATGAAGGGAGACCATCTTGCCAATTAAGCTTTACCCTTGCTTCCCATTTTAAATGGAGCTGTTATATTAAGTGAGTTACATACAGAGACCTGAAACTAATAAATTTAGCCTAATTCTTCATTATATGTACCTCTTGCCCAATAGAATGAGCCCGTTTGCCTACTGTCCACCACTGCAGACACTTATGCTTTAAAATGTGCCAGGGTCTGATGATAAACCTACACTTCGGTGCCCTTCAGTCTCCACCAGGGTCTGATGATAAACCTACACCTCAGTGTCCTTCAGTCTCCACCAGGGTCTGATGATAAACCTACACCTCAGTGTCCTTCAGTCTCCACCAGGGTCTGATGATAAACCTACACCTCAGTGTCCTTCAGTCTCCACCAGGGTCTGATGATAAACCTACACCTCAGTGCCCGTCAGTCTCCACCAGGGTCTGATGATAAACCTACACCTCAGTGTCCTTCAGTCTCCACCAGGGTCTGATGATAAACCTACACCTCAGTGTCCTTCAGTCTCCACCAGGGTCTGATGATAAACCTACACCTCAGTGTCCTTCAGTCTCCACCAGGGTCTGATGATAAACCTACACCTCAGTGTCCTTCAGTCTCCACCAGGGTCTGATGATAAACCTACACCTCAGTGTCCTTCAGTCTCCACCAGGGTCTGATGATAAACCTACACCTCAGTGTCTGTCAGTCTCCACCAGGGTCTGATGATAAACCTACACCTCAGTGTCCTTCAGTCTCCACCAGGGTCTGATGATAAACCTACACCTCAGTGTCCTTCAGTCTCCACCAGGGTCTGATGATAAACCTACACCTCAGTGTCCTTCAGTCTTCACCAGGGTCTGATGATAAACCTACAACTCAGTGTCCTTCAGTCTCCACTAGGGTCTGATGATAAACCTACACCTCAGTGTCCTTCAGTCTCCACCAGGGTCTGATGATAAACCTACACCTCAGTGTCCTTCAGTCTCCACCAGGGTCTGATGATAAACCTACACCTCAGTGTCCTTCAGTCTCCACCAGGGTCTGATGATAAACCTACAACTCAGTGTCCTTCAGTCTCCACCAGGGTCTGATGATAAACCTACAACTCAGTGTCCTTCAGTCTCCACCAGGGTCTGATGATAAACCTACACCTCAGTGTCCTTCAGTCTCCACCAGGGTCTGATGATAAACCTACAACTCAGTGTCCTTCAGTCTCCACCAGGGTCTGATGATAAACCTACACCTCAGTGTTCTTCAGTCTTCACCAGGGTCTGATGATAAACCTACACCTCAGTGTCCTTCAGTCTTCACCAGGGTCTGATGATAAACCTACACCTCAGTGTCCTTCAGTCTCCACCAGGGTCTGATGATAAACCTACACCTCAGTGTCCTTCAGTCTCCACCAGGGTCTGATGATAAACCTACACCTCAGTGTCCTTCAGTCTCCACCAGGGTCTGATGATAAACCTACACCTCAGTGTCCTTCAGTCTCCACCAGGGTCTGATGATAAACCTACACCTCAGTGTCCTTCAGTCTCCACCAGGGTCTGATGATAAACCTACACCTCAGTGTCCTTCAGTCTCCACCAGGGTCTGATGATAAACCTACACCTCAGTGTCCTTCAGTCTCCACCAGGGTCTGATGATAAACCTACACCTCAGTGTCCTTCAGTCTCCACCAGGGTCTGATGATAAACCTACACCTCAGTGTCCTTCAGTCTCCATAGGCTCTGTGCTGCTCTGTGTTTTCCTTTTCTACACGAAAGCCTCTGGTGTTCTTAAGTCCCACATTGAGTGAACTCTGTACCTTTACAATAAAATGCACTGGGATCCCCACTTTTAAAAACCAGAGGAGAGGACATCTGCATAGTTCTCAATTGTTAAAGGAATTAAATGTGAATAAATGTTAGTGTTGTAAATGGTGTGGTGTTGGATTATATATGCAAAATGTTGTCAATCACCAGAAGGAAGGTGGCTTTGGTATGAAATAGAAGGTACTCTCTTTATGATTTAATTGTGAAGATATCTGGGTCAGACTCATTGGCAAACACGAGACAGGTTTAAACATAGGAGTATGCTATCGACCACCAGCTTTGGACAGTACAATCAATGAAATGCTTTTTAGGAGGATTACACAAGCTTGTAGTGGTGGTGGGACTATTATCATGGGAGACATAAATTATCCTGGTATCAATTGGGGAATGGTGAAAGGACAGGGTAGGGGGGAGGAAGAAATTCTAGATGTTATAAATGATAATTTCTTGGTGCAGTATGTTAATAAACCTACCAGAGAGAAGTCAATTTTAGACTTAGTGCTCTGCAATGACCCCGATAGAATTAGCAATGTTGAGGTACAGGAGCCACTTGGGGCAGTGATCACTCTGCTGTTAATTTTGATGTTTCATGGGAAGTTAAAAAAGTGTATTCTAAAACAAAAATTTTCTATTTTTGGCGAGCAAACTTTGACAGGATGCGCTCATATCTAGCTAAAATAAAATGGGAGACACTCCTGGATTGTAAGTCCGTAAATGAGATGTGGGAAAGATTTAAGGTGGTTTTACTTGAATCACAGTGCAGATTCATTCTGAAGGTCTCCAAAAGTAAGCTGAAAAAGCAAAATCCTCAGTGGATGACCAAAAGTATTTGTAGGATGTTGAGGGAAAAGAGGAATCTTTATAAGATGTACATAAAGGATGACAATGAGAATACTAGGGCTGAATACTGTAGAATGCGGGCTGTGGTCAAAAAAGAGCTGAGGAATGCTAGAAGACTGTATGAAAGATAAATTGCAGAGGGGGCAAAAACTAGCCCTAAGTGCTTCTTTCAGTACTGTAGCAGAAAAAGGAAAGTTAAAGAGCAGGTTAAGTGCATAAAGAATGAAAATGGATGGCTGCTATATGAAAGCAAGCCAATTGCGGATGACTTAAACAGTTACTTTGTCGAGAATTTTACCTCAGGGGGGGTCTTTATTTGGCCAGAGGGCACGTCAAATGCTCAAGATTATTTAGCGGAAATTGAG
Source organism: Gymnothorax reevesii (assembly GCA_029721435.1). Classification (NCBI taxonomy): domain Eukaryota; kingdom Metazoa; phylum Chordata; class Actinopteri; order Anguilliformes; family Muraenidae; genus Gymnothorax; species Gymnothorax reevesii. The sequence goes on along the minus strand of CM056574.1, from coordinate 19,240,728 downwards.
GTTCGGGATAAGGAAGTATTAGACAAGTTGCATAAACTAAAAGCAGATAAGGCGGCGGGTCCTGGTGGCTTATATCCCACAGTGCTCAGGGAAGTTGGTGAGTTCATCTTTAAGCCGCTATCCGCCATCTTCAGACGGTCTTTAGAAACTGAAGAAATACCAAATGATTGGAAACAGGGAAATATAATACCAATATATAAGAAAGGGGACCGTACCGAGCCAGGAAGCTACAGGCCAGTGAGTTTAACTAGCATTTCGTGCAAAATATTGGAATCTATCATAAAAGATGAGCTGGACTTATTTCTGGAGCGTAACAGTATCTTGTGGGATAGCCAACATGGTTTTCGGAAGGGAAGGTCATGCCTAACAAACCTTCTGGAATTTTTTGAAGAGACCACCAGGACTTACGACCAGAGAAGGGCTTATGACATCATATACTTGGATTTTCAGAAAGCATTCGATACAGTACCGCATAAGAGACTAATTTTTAAAATGAGCTCCATTGAGGTTACAGGAGGTATTCTGAAGTGGATTCAAAACTGATTAAAGGACAGAACACAAAGAGTAGTGGTCAGTGATATCTCATCTGAGCTGGGTATGGTGGGGAGTGGCGTCCCCCAGGGATCGGTGTTGGGACCCCTGCTGTTTCTCATTTACGTTAATGACCTAGATAGGAATATCAAGAGCAGATTGGTTAAATTTGCAGATGATACTAAATTGGGGGTTTGGCAAATAGTCTAGGGTTCACTATAGTGATTCAGGACGATTTGGATAGAATCCAGAATTGGGCAGAAATGTCGCAAATGAAATTTAATCTAGCAAAATGTAAAGTTGGACATGTAGGTAATAAAAACATTAGACGGGATTACTTCATGGAAGGTTTAAAACTGGAATGTGCAGCACAAGAGAAAGATCTGGGAGTGATTGTTAACCGAACCCTCACAGGTTCTAGCCATTGTGCCATAGCAGTTGAAAAAGCTAATCGGATGCTAGGATACATTGCCAAAAGTATAAAGTACAAATCTAAGGAGGTGATGCTTCTTTTGTACAACACGTTCGTTAGACCACACTTGGAGTATTGTGTACAGTTCTGGGGACCATACTTTAAGAGAGATATAGAGGCTCAAGAGAAAGTTCAGAGAAGAGCCACCAAGCTTATTACAGGTATAAAAGATGAAAGCTACGAGAAGAGGCTGAAGATCTAGTCATAGGAAAAGGAGACTCAGGGGTGATTTGATTGAGGTCTTTAAATATGTTAAAGGGATTAACAAAGTGAATCATGTAGGATTCCTTCGACTAAGTGTTGTGAGTAGAACTCAGGGTCACAAATGGAAGTTGACCAAAGGTAAATTTACCACTGAGATTCGGAAATATTTCTTCACCCAAAGAGTAATTCCAATTTGGAATAGCTTACCTGACCATATTGTTGAGGCAGAGACCTTGGGGGTTTTCAAGAGCAGGCTTGACCTAAAGCTAGATACCATTGAGTCATTTAGTATCTGAAGGGATATATTCACAATAGTATAAAGAAACTGGCGAGCTTAGTTGGGCTGAGAGGCCTGTTCTTGCCATTCATGTTATGTTATCTTAATTAAAGATGCACTAACAAAGCTTTTTTTTTTTTTTTTGCTGTTGTCTGGGTTTTTTCTAGGTTTTTTTGTTTGTTTTCATGTTGTGGAACATTGTTTTTATTTTATCTTGATTTCTTGGGCTGTATGCATCTTCTGTTAAGTGTGGACTCCAAGCAGAGTAGTTGTTGTCCTGAGTAATGGCTTATGGGGCCCCTAATAAACTAAACTAAACTCAACTCCAGTTTTGTGTCACTCAAGTCTTTTTTCATGGTCTACAGTGGAGTTTTTCATTACCAGGGCCTCCCAAGTTACTACTTTAACCATGAAGTTGATGTGTGCAATGAAAACCTCCAAGATATATAATTGTCTGGCATGGGGTAATCTGAAGATGATCATTAACTCAAGAAAGATATTGATCATTTTGCATCCAAATTACAGAACTTAAATGGCCCTCCTGTGGAGACAATGATGTAGAACTAATGCATATTGCAGATGGCAGGGGAACATGACTGCACGCCTTGTGTATTTCAACAAGCAGAAATAATCAATGACCACCTTTTAATCCTCTTACAAGTGTGTTTTTGGAGGATGCAGAATATCGTGAGATTGCCTGAATTATTCAGAAATGATGTGACATTTGCCTGCCTGTGCCAATTATTTGTTCATCTCCATGAGACTGCAAAGATTTTTGGTTATCCTCTTGCTCCATATCCCTCTAATAAACATTTGTGTCCCGTCTACCCTGCACTATGGCCCCTAAATGGGCCCAGTTAAATAGAGACATCTATGAGAGTAGATGGATATCACAAAAGTCAATGACTTCACATCAGGATTTACCACTCCTTAAAATCAAGGTTTAAAGAATAAAGGGCCAAACATAGCAAGTGCAGTGAGTAGGAAAAAGAAAAAGAAAAATGGAATTTGAATAAGATATAGACTGATGCATCATTGTTTCAGCCAAGCAACATAATGTCAGCATGGATGAATCAACCATAAAAAGTGTTTAACACAGGCCCGACACTAGAACAGGGAATTGGGGGGGGGGGGGCGGGGGGGGGGGCACAGACATGTCCCTTTATGACAATTTGGATAATCCTGGCTAGTTTCTCAGTCATTTTCCTTGATTGACGAATTTTCCAATTATTGTAATTGGCAACTGAAGACACGGTTTCTCTCCATATGCGATCTAACAGCAATGAAATCATGGGGTAAATTCAGTATAACTGAGAATTGGGGTGGACAAAACATCCATTTAAAGACGACAATCCTTCATCTAGATGCATATTTATCATGGTTTGGGAGCTTTGAGAGCTGTTTGTGGCTCTAGCAGGGATCACGCTGATCTCGCGGAGGTGTTTAGTAAAAAACAAGCCTCTACGTTACCCCCACATCGTCCGTATGACTGCAAAATTAATCTTTATCTTGAGACAACTCCGCCTAGGGGTTTGCTATATTCGCTGTCAGGACCTGAGCGTTAGGCAATGCGAGAGTATATTCAGGAGGCTCTCGCCAATGGTTGTATTTGGCCGTCCACGTCCCCTGGCAGAGCGGAATTCTTTTCATGGGGAAAAAGGATGGCGTTTGAGACCCTGTATTGATTACAGGGGTTTGAATAAAATCACCATTAAAAACCGATACCCCCTTTTGTTAATGAATTCCGCGTTTGAACGTCTGCAGGAGGCGTCATTCTTTACAAAGCTAGATCTTCGTAATGCATATAATTTGATTTACATTCGAGAGGGGGACGAATGGAAAACGGCTTTTAACACTCATGACGGGCACTACAAATATCGGGTCTTACCGTTTGGGCTGGTTTACACCACCTCGGTGTTTCAGGCATTTGTCAATGACGTGCTCCGAGAGATGTTGGAGTAATTCGTCTTTATTTATCTTCATGACATTTTGATTTTTTCTTCAACACTGTCGGAGCACACTGGAAGCCCAGCTCAATGGCAAACTTTTTGTTAAAGCCGAAAAATGTGTTTTCCACACCCAAACTGTCTCATTCTTGGGCTTTATTGTTTCTAAGGGGTCGGTGCGGATGGACCTGGACAAAGTGGCTGCGGGCAGGAATTAGCCCGCACCGCAGAGTATTAAAGAGGTTCAACGCTTTCTGGGCTTCGCTAATTTTTAAAGGAGGTTTATTCATAATCTTAGCATGGTTGCTGCCCCCATAATTGCGCTCACTAAAACGAATACCTTCTCAGCGTTTTTTTCGTCTCCTGCAGCTGATGCTGCCTTTCAGGAATTAAAAAACCATTTTAGCTCGTAGCCTATTTTGATTTTGCCCTACCCCTCCCTCCTATTTGTTGTGGAGGTAGATACTTCAGAGGTGGGTGTGGGTGCTATTCTGTCCTAGTGCCCTCGTTGGGATAATAAGCTTCACCCATGCGCGTACATCTCCCGGTCTTTGTCCGCCGCGGAACGCAATTGTAGTATTGGTGACCGGGAGTTATTAGCGATCAAGCTGGCGCTCGAGGAGTGGCGCCTCTGGTTGGAGGGAGCTGAGCATCCTTTAGTGGTATGCACCGACTATTAAAACCTCCAATATATTCAGCAAACCAAGCGGCGTTATTCCCGGCAGGCAGGATGGTCATTATTTTGACCGCTTTGATTTCACGCTCACCTATCGCCCGGGCTCTAAAAATATTAAACCTGACGCCCTTTCACGAATGTATGATCGCACTGATCGCGATCCTACCCCGGAACCTGTTATTCCTACTGCACAGATCGTGGCACCCATTCAGTGGGAGGTTGAGGCGGTGGTTCAGGAGGCGTTGAAGTCTAATCTCGGTCCTGGGGGGGAGTCTCCTAGCTGTTTATTTGTTCCACATAGAGTTAGGCCACAGGTCCTCCAGTGGGGACACTCTTCCCGATTGGCGGGGCACCCGCGGGCTCATCGGACTAAACAGTTCCTGGCCCAATGTTTTTGGTGGCCGGAGATGATGAGGGACATTTTGGAGTTTGTTGCCACCTGTGGCATCTGTTTCAGGAATAAGACTTCCCATCTCCCTCCCGCTGGTTTGCTGCGACCTTTGCCCCTTTCCCAGGCGCCCCTGGTCGCATATCGCCTTAGATTTTGTTAGGGGGCTGCCCGTATCTGACGGCAAGACGGTCATTTTGGTCGTGGTTGACCGTTTTTCTAAAGCGGCTCATTTTGTCGCGCTACCCAACCTGCCTTCAGCACGGGAGACAGCGTATCTTGTGTTCAACAATGTGTTCCAGTTGCATGGGCTTCCGCAAGATGTCGTGTCTGACCGAGGCCCTCAGTTTACAGCCAGATTTTGGCAGGCGTTTTGTAAGCAGTTGGAGGCCACAGTGAATCTCTCTTCGGGGTTTCACCCGGAGACCAACGGGCAGACAGAACGGACTAATTAGTCTCTTGAAAACACTCTTCGATGTTTGGTGGCGGATAATCCCTCATCGTGGAGTCTATTTTTAGCTTGGGCCGAGTCCTCCACGGGGCTTTCCCCGTTGGAGGCCTAAGTGGGTTACCAACCTCCACTATTTCCAGAGACCGAGAGCGATTCCGAGATTCCCTCAGTCAACCAGTTCATTCGGCGTTGTCGGTCGGTTTGGACTAAGGTCCGTTCTTCGCTGTTGCGCTCGGGGCGCAAACAAAAATCCTTCGCTGATAGAAGGCGTCATTTGGCCCCGTCTTCTTGGGTTGGGCAGAGAGTTTGGCTGTCCACCCGGGACCTCCCTTTGAAGGTAGAATCCCGAAAACTAGCGCCCCGCTATATCGGCCCGTTCTAGATTGATCTTCCGCACAATCCGGTTACGGTCCAGTTGAAGCTCCCGAGATCTTTACGCATACATCCATTATTCCATGTCTCGTGGATTAAGCCGGTTAGCACTAGCGTCCTGGCACCCGCCGACACGCCCCCACCGCCGCCGCGAATGGTTGAGGGGGGGGCCGGTTTATACCGTGCGCCGCATTCTGGCCGAGAGGCGTGTACGTCGTGGGGTCCAGTTCCTTGTAGATTGGGAAGGATATGGGCCCGAGGAGCGGTGCTGGGTCCTTTTGCGGGATATTCTGGATCCCGTGCTTATTTCGGAGTTTCGTGCGCAGGGTTCCTTGGGGACTTCTGGAGCTGTCCCTTAGACAGGGGGTCCTGTCATGGTTTGGGAGCTTTGAGAGCTGTTTGTGGCTCTCATCCGGGACGATATCGTTTTGCTCCCTATCGGATTCCTGGACCAGCTGGCAGTGATTGGGGGCGTTTCCCGGACTCTATTTAAGCTCCTATTTCACCTCGCTCCCGTTGCTAGAGTGTCAGTTCGTCTTTGGCGCTTTAGACGGTAAGGTTCTCTAGAGAGTTATTGTCAGGGACTTAGTTGCTTATGAGGAATAGTGTTAGTGAGCAAGGGAATCTTTGATTTGTTTCCCTTTTTTTTGTTAGCCTCGAGCTCGCCTGTTTTCTACCATGGACGGCGGCAGGTCCTTCGGTAGCGCGAGTCTCATTATTTTAATCTGCTTTTTAGTCTCTCAGCATGCTGTGAGTGTTGCCTTTTATTTCTGGCCACTGCTCTTGGCGTCCACTGCCAGTACCCATCACAGAATTTGCTTAATTTAAATCAACATTATTCAAAATTACTCTCTGTATTGAAGTAAAAAAATTGGCACTCGCCATTGAAATAGGCGATAAAAAGCATGCAGCTCAAGCTATTTGTGCAGGCATGCAACTTTGAATAATATTAATTTAAATCCGGCAAATACTCTTCCAGATGAATGATTGTCGTCCTACCTAATCGGGGAGAACAAGCAGCACCTGTTAAGTGTGGAGTGCTCTCAGAGTGAATATTTTGTTAGTCATGAAAATGACTGAGAACAGGTCAGGGCTAATAATTGTTTAAAACTGATGTTTTGACCACCCCAATTCTCAGTTCTACTGAATTTACCCCATGATTTCATCGCTGTTAGATCGCATAAGGAGAGAAACCGTGTCTTCAGTTGCCAAGTACGATAGTCAGAAAATACGACAATAGAGGAAAATAATTGAGAACTCGCCAGGACTATCCTAATTGTCACAAAGGGACTTGTCCATACCCCCCCAATTCCCTCTCCTACCGCCGGGCCTGGTTTTACATCTTTAAAAGACTTGACAGTTACACTGGGTAGTTAAGGGAGGCAGAGATTATTATTTGACAACTGAATATTTGAAGACAGGATGCGAGTAGGAAATCATACACTGACAACTTTGTGAGACATCGCTGAAAATGACATACAGTTCAGCTTCTTGAGTTTTATTCCAGTGGACACATCACCATAATGACACTGACTTTCATAAACAATGAAATTGTCTACATAAACAAGCATTGGCAGGAGAAGCATCCCGTCTGATGAGTCGCTATTTTACAATCACCATTGAGGTTATTCGAGAATAAACTTGGGAGATGTACAAAGTGATGTAGAGCAAAGCTGTATGTAACACATGGAAATATTTACCAGGGCAGGGTAGGTATGAAGTCATGTGGGTTTTTTTGTCATTTCAACCATATACACTGTACAAAGTGAGTTGAAATAACATTTCACCAAAGTGGTGTTACATTTAAAAAGTATATAACAAAAGACATTTAAACAGTTTACCTATAGTGCACACACCTTAAAGGTAAAAAAAGTGCAGTGACTACATAAGGCAAAGAATTTAAGCATTTAAAACAGACAAGGGACAGGACAGACAAGAAAAAGACAGGGCATGAGTAAACTTGTAACAGAACTGACTATAATAAGTTAAAGTGACTATAGTAAGTTAAGCTCACAGTGGCTGGTATGAGAAATTTGTCCTTGATTTTAGGTAATTTTGGCTACCTTGCCAATGGGGTAAGTAAATTTCACTTGCCAAGTGAAATTTATTTACCCCATTGGCAAGATAGTCAAAATAACTCAAATCAAGGAAAAATTTCTCATCTTACTCAGAAAATGGCGATAGAAATAAGTGCTTTAAGTCTTAAAATAAGTAAATTTCCCTTTCTTGAAAAATCACTTTTTGCAGTTGAAATTACTATTGCTTGGTTCTGAGGCTAGTGAATACTAAAACATTGAACACTGAACTAAAACACAGGTGATGCAAATGATCTGGTCATAAGGGGCGTTCACACCTATGGGAAAAAGTGAGATTTAAAAATTGATTTTCCGAGCGCGATTCAATTTGTGTTTTTTTTTTTTCCTGCGTGTGGACACAAAAATCTCTCTAATTAGCAAGATCCTGATCGCGATCGAATTTGCAGTAGCTCCTGCGACTTTTCGGGAATCGGCACGATTATTTGCTCATGCAGTGAGTGTGAACGGAATCGCGAATTGAAAATTGATTTTTTTTTTTTCTCGTACAGGCCAACGTCCAGTATTTCGCATTTGGCTGTTTACCTGCTCTTGCTGGTTTGTTTAAAGACTTTATTGGACCAAAATGGAAATAAGTGTTTCCACTTTATTGTGTTATCCATGTACACTGAATAAAAATATAAACGCCCCATGTCAAATTTTTCGTTTTTATTAACAAAAAACTGGAACTGGGATTCGTCTGTGAATAGCACTGTTCTCCAGCGTGCCAAGGGCCATGAAACGTGTGCGTTTGCCCATGCGCCGGACAGCGGTGAGATCCAGACCACGGTGAGGACGCCGAGCGTGCAAGTTGGCAAGTAACCGCAGGCGGTTACGGACCGTCTGTGGTGTGATGTGTCTGTTGTGCAGACCAACGGTCTCATCCGCTGGGCGTGTCACTGATCTGAGCCAATCCCGCAAGTGGACGAGCCGGATGTAGTGATCTTGTGCTGGTGTGGTCACATGTGGCCGACGTGGATGAGGTCGACTTGCAGTACTGCCCTTCTGTCGGAAACGAACTCTCAAACGGCCCATTATCCGATAGTTAACATTCAGCTGCACAGCATCCACTCTGGTGGAGATCCCTGCATCCAGCATGCCAATGGCACGTACCCGCATGACCTGGGACATCTGAGGCATGATGACTTTTGACAAAATTTGACATTTTGGGGTGGCCTTTTATTGCCCCCAGTATAAGCAGTGTCTGGGTACAGCTCATTCTGTCTGATCGCCGTCTGGAAATGCCACAGCCATGTACTGAGGGAAATCACTGCATCACCGAGCAAATGCTCACTGACAGAGATGGATTAAAAAATGGTACACAAATCATGAGAAATATCCCTATTGTACAAGTAAAAGTCAGCATATGCTCACTTAGAGTTGTTACCTCCATGTGGCATCAATATTCGACATGGGGCATTTATATTTTTGCTCAGGGTATTTTAATGTACACTATATAATGTATTTTGTGCATTATTTTACTAAATAAACTCAATTAATCAAAAAAGACTGGCACGTGTGTGTGCACGTAAGTAAGCAGCATACAGTACGGCCATTGAATTTGGAACTGATGTTGACAAACAGCCTAATGTTCTACGTGATTTCAGGTTGTACTTTAAGGAGCTTTAAGGAGTGTGAATCTGTTTGCAATACTCTCTGCAGTGTTTTATAGGTTGTATGTTTGCGCAGGGGAAATCCCCTTGCAGAGGTAATTCTTCGGTCGAGTTTCAGGCATGCGCAGTTCGGACGTTCTCCGAGCTTAGCTGTAGTGCGAGTGCGAGTCTGGATCGGAAACCTGCTCTTTCTCCAGTGTGAATGCCCCTACTATCAGTCCACGAAGCTGAATGATAACGAGCTCATCATTTTAAGTACCTTTGCTGGAACAGGGAGAGATCCAAAACATGCAGGACAAGTGGTACTCCAGGAGAGGTTTGAGAGATTCAATGATTTTACATCACCAACGATGATTAACTCAATCTGTAACATCCATGAGATGAAAAATATAAGTACTTTGCAATGCTACACAAATTATTAGTGTCACAAAATTCTCATTGAGCTATGCACTATTTTGATAGCAGAAATTTTTTTTTGTTGTTACGGTAGGTCAGGAGCCTCTACTGAAAAAAGTCTTCAGTCCTGCTCGATAGTGTTATGCTCACTTTGACAAACCCTTAGGAATAGTTATCTTAGTGATCGCAGCCACCATAGATTGTCCACTCAGAACAAATGAATCCCACGGTTCGTGTGCAGAACAGGCTTTAGTGAAGGCCAATAAAATTTTCCTTGGCTCTTTGTTGTCCGGGTGTTGTTCTATTAACAATATACTATAAATAGAATTACAGTGCGGTCTGTAATACAATACGAATAGAACCATAATAGAACAGGAGTAGGCTACTGACCATGGCTAAAATTAATGACTTCCAATACAATAAGTCCATACAATAAATCTCTTCTGGGAAAATGTACTACTGTGACCGCATGGGTGGAGCCCCTAAAAGCCCATTTCTCCCCTTTTTTGCACATTATTTAGCTAGGTTGCTGTGGCAACCAAAATCAATAGGTGTCATAATTTAAGTATAAGACATGTCCATACCAAATATGAAAGTAATCGGTCAAGAATTACAGCCTGTACAGCGTCCACAAGGATGTGTCTATGTTTCTGCACAAATTTGTGCATTATTCGGCCAATACTGTTGCTATGATAACCAAAATCGATATGTATCAAATGAGGTATAACATGTCCTAACCCAATAGGAAAGTAATCGGTCAAAAATTGCAGGCTGTACTGTATCCACAAGGAAATCTCTATGTTTTACGACGAATTGGCACATTATTTGGCCAATACTGTCGCCATGGCAACCAAAAGCAATAGCTGTCGTAAGTGAAGTATAACACGTCTTTATAAAATATGAAAGTATCTGGTCAAAAATTAAAGAGGCTGGGTCGACCTCAGTACCAATATTGCCACCCTATATTAGGCCTCTTGTATACAGACAAAAGGAAGGTATGCATCTTATTAGGGCCCGCGCACCGACCGCCGAAGGTGCGAGGAACCTATTGTCTTTGATGGGATTTTTCTTCTTCTTCTTCTTCTTCTTCTTTTTATTCTGCTGCGAGAACGCATTTTTGAGGGCTTTGCCATGCATGAAAACTCATAAAAATTTGCCCACACGTCAGTTGTGGTGAAAATTGCAAACTACTATTAATTTTGTGCTTGGACATGCCCCGGTGGCTCTATAGCTCCACCAAACAAGCGGCCATTTTGGAACGCACTTGCTCGGATTCTCATGAAATTTGGTAGGGTCATAGTAGTCATCATAAATTTCTTTGTCAATTTTTTTGAAATTTTTTTGCCTCACAGGAAGTGAGCTATGAGCCATTTCCTGCGTTTTTTCAGATTTTACGAACACATTTTTGAGAGTCTTATCATAGTCGAAAAGTCACCAAACTTGGCTCATAGACTAAAAATATTAAGTTCTTTGATTCGATATCTCATTTGGCACTAAGTGTGACATGGTGGCTCTAAAGCGCCCCCTAATACATAATTGCATTTTTGAGGGCATCACCATGCTCGAAAACTCACAAAACTTTGCAAACATATTAATCTGGTCATACTTTTTACTAGGATATAGGGTTTACAGATAGTTTTGGCAAAATTGCATTACAGCGCCACCTAGAAAATTTCAATGAAGCAGCCCTCGTAGCGTGTTTAACCTACATGTACAAAATTCTGTGGACATCTGAAATATGCCAATACCTAAAAAAAAGTCTCCTGGTGCCATGACCTAGACTCAACAGGAAGTCAGCCATTTTTAATTGAATTTGCAAACTTTTTTTTATTTTTTGCCATTCACAGGCGTCGTACTTTAACGAAATCCTCCGAGAGATTTTATCCAATCAACTTAAAATTTGGCATTTGCCATCTAAACACCTTGTCCATGTTAAATTGTGAAGCTTTTTTGGATTCATCGAACTTTGTATCCGTGAAGTCGCGGCGAATTTTGATGTTCTGCCATGAAACAGGAAGTTGCTTTTATGCGCATATGCTTTGTGAGATTTGCGCAAAACTTTACAGGCTTAATAAGAGTCGACTTCCAAATGTACCTATATGTTGATACTAGATTGGGTGTGGTCAGGTGGCTCCACAGCGCCCTCTTGACATGGCCATGTTGAGTTAAAAGTGCTCGAATGTTCATGATGTTCAATGAATGTTCAACAGCACCCAAAAACACTGCCGGCTTCGCTGGGCACAAGCTCATCTAAGATGGACTGATGCAAAGTGGAAAAGTGTTCTGTGGTCTGACGAGTCCACATTTCAAATTGTTTTTGGAAACTGTGGACGTCGTGTCCTCCGGACCAAAGAGGAAAAGAACTGTTATAGGCGCAATGTTCAAAAGCCAGCATCTGTGATGGTATGGGGGTGTATTAGTGCCCAAGGCATGGGCAACTTACACATATGTGAAGGCACCATTAATGCTGAAAGGTACATACAGGTTTTGGAGCAACATATGTTGCCATCAAAGCAACGTCTTTTTCATGGACGGCCCTGCTTATTTCAGCAAGACAGTGCCAAGCCACATTCTGCACGCGTTACAGCAGCATGGCTCCGTAGTAAAAGAGTGCGGGTACTAGACTGGCCTGCCTGCAGTCCACACCTGTCTCCCATTGAAAATGTGTGGCGCATTATGAAGCGTAAAATACGACAGCGGAGACCCCGGACTGTTGAACAATTTAAGCTGTACATCAAGCAAGAATGGGAAAGAGTTCCACCTGAAAAGCTTCAAAAATTGATCTCCTCAGTTCCCAAACGTTTACTGAGTGTCGTTAAAAGGAAAGGCGATGTAACACAGTGGTAAAAAGGCCCCTGTGCCAACTTTTTTGCAATGTGTTGCTGCCTTTAAATTCTAAGTGAATGATTATTTGCAAAAAAAAATAAGGTTTCTCCCTAAGAACATTAAACATCTTGTCTTTGCAGTGTATTCAATTGAATATGAGTTGAGAAGGATTTGCAAATCATTGTATCCTGTTTTTATCTACGATTTACATAACGTGCCAACTTCACTGGTTTTGGGTTTTGTAATTCATTTGGTAGAGTTGCAGTTCTCCAGTTTAAAAAAAAAGCTTTAAACCATGTGGTTGACTTTTATATTTCTTGAGACTTCCTCAATTACAGTCACGAACAATGACACTGCGCCTTCAAAAACGAACAGTGAGGAAAATATCGTGACATTAGTTAAAGTTACAACTTTCTCAGGGTTATAGTTAGGGTTCTGAGTTGGGAAAAGGCAAGAGAGGTGAGGTTCGGTTAAGGTTAGGGTTCAAAGGAAGGCAGCGCCGTCGTATGGGGGGAAAGGTGATGACAATTCAAAGGGCCCACAGTCCATTAGGGCCCACAAAACCCACAGTAGCCGCCATGACAAAATTAGTTGCATAGATTTACCGAATATTCATACTAATGCATCAGAGTTTAAAAAAAGCCATTAAAGCATGCAATATTGATGAAATACATTTCAGTACCCCCCCCATTTCCGTGATGCCTTCCGTGCAGAGATATGAGCAAAAAAGTCCTCCGAAGCAGCGCCCTTCAAACACTTGTCGCCATATCTTCTAACAGGAATTCCCTGGCATACCGTTGCATGTTGGGATTAGAGAAAATGGCTAGAAGTGTTTGAACCGCGCCGCTTCGGAGGAATTTGGGATGTGCTGAAAAACTGAGTGGTTCAACTCTCTGGCCATCAATATACACTCACTGGCCACTTCTTTAGGTACACCTGCTCAACCGCTCATTAATGCAAATATCAAGTCAGCCAATCAGATAGCAGCAACTCAGTGGCATGGTTTAGGCATGTAGACATGGTCCAGACGATCTGCTGAAGTTCAAACCAATCATCAGAATGGGGAATAAAGCTGATTAAATTGACTGTCAATGTGGCATGGCTGTTGGTATCAGACAGGCTGGTCTGAGTATTTCAGCAGCTGGTGATCTAGGAGTTACAATGATCTGAAAATGAGAAAATATCCAGTGAGTGGCAGTTCTCTGGATGAAAATTCCTCGTTGATACTAGAGGTCAGAGGAGAATGGCTAGACTGGTTTGAGCTGATAGAAAGGGAACGGTATCTGAAATAATCACTCGTTCTAGCTGAGATATGCAGAAGAGCATCTCTGAATGCGCAACATGTCAAACCTTAAAGCAGATGGGCTACAGCAGCGCAAGACCACGAAAGTATTAGCCATTAGCTCACGAAAGTTGGATAGTAGAAGATATACCTGGTCTGATGAGTCTCGGTTTCTGCTAAGACATTCAGATAGTAGGATTAGAATTTGGCGTAAAAAAATTGAAAACATTGATACATCTTGCCCTGATATCAACAAATCAGGCTGGCGGTGGTGGTGTAATGGTGTGGGGTATATTTTCGTTGGCACACTTTGGGCCCCTTAGTACCAACTGAGCATCATTTAAATGCCACAGCTTGCCTCAGTTGCCTGAGTACTTTTGTTGACCATGTCCACCCCTTTATTATCACAGTGTGCCCAACTTTTGATGGCTACTTCCTGCTGAATAACGTGTCGTGTCACAAAGCTCAAATCATCTCCAACTGGTTTCCTGAGCATGACAATGAGTTCACTGAACTCAAATGGCCTCCACAGTCACCAGATCTCAATCCAATAGAGCAGCTTTGGAATGTTGTGGAATAGGAAATTTGCGTCAAAGACGTGCAGCATACAAATCTGCTGCAGCAGCGTGATGCCTTTATGTTAGTATGGACCAAAATCTCGGAGGAATGTTTTTCAGCACATTGATGAATCTAAGCCATGAAGAACTCAGGCAATGGAAAAAGGGGGCCGAATCCAGCACTAGCAAGGTGTACCTAATGAAACAATGCCATGAGGAATGTGTGCTATCTCAAAGCTAAAGGAGGTGCATTTTTTTTTTTTTTTTTTTTTGCCAGGCAGTGTAAAGTAACAGATCATTCATGTTCACAGTCCATTTGATTTTCAGGATAAACAAGTAGACATGGTCAACAACATCCCCCGCCATAATGTCTCTTTTAAAGATACTATGAACAGAGATTCCCAAAAATGCCACAAGGGCAATAACTGTGGGAAAAATAATCGTGTGCTTCTTATTTTCAAAACGCCATCAGGGTCTATATGGTCGTAAGCTACGCACCAAATTTGGCTATCCTATCTCAAATAGTTTCTGAGAAAAGCTGTCCTCTTTAGAGATTCTATGAACAGAGTCGAAAAATACGGATCAAGGGCAATAACTGCGGGAAAAATAATCGCGCGCATCTCATTTTCGAACTCCAGCAAGGCCTTTATGGTCTGAAGCTACACACCAAATTTGGTTGTCCTTTCTCTAATGATTTCTGAGAAAAGCTGTCCCTTTAATCTCGGATGGACGGACGCACGGACGGAGCTCAAACCTATATCCCCTTCACACTTCGTGGTGGGGTATAATAAACACTTTTACTCACTGTCAGCCTGTTGAATTCGCACTCCAGCAGAGGATGGAGAAGTCTCTGGGTTGTGACGGTCTGTTTTTAGAGCAGACAAGAATGGCTGACTTTTCACCCAATTTGTGCACAAGGACCTTGACTCTTGCTGCAATCGGAGTGACATTGATTTTAGATGACAGGATACCAGTGAAAGTAAACACAGGAAAGAAAGGGAGGGATTTGAGTGTTTCAGTTTTCTGGGTCAACGGTACCCCCCTCGACCCCACCCCCCCGCATGCATACAAAATACATGCAAAAATTGTTCTTTCGAAGGACCTTCACCAGTTTAATTCTCTAATTTTTTTTATTTTGAGGAGACTGCAAATTTTCTGAACCACTTGGAAAGAGATGATGCATTCCAGTATTGTGAGGAAATGTACAAAAAACCTTTCCCCAGTTTAAGGCAAAAAATGCTTTGAAACCATTGCTCAAACACCTCCCACACTGTTCATGAATGTGGAAAGTCAACAATTTCATAACGATCAGGTTAATAATTGTTTCTGGCAGAGCGTCCATGTTAAAAAATAGGAAGATAAAAGCTGTGATGAGCGGATGCCTGCTTTGCTAATTAAATTTGTTTTCGCCAGTTATCAGTCTCAGAATATTTTTATAAGGGTGTTAAGATAATTCTGTATTCTTGTTCTGAAAATGAGAGGCTCAACTGCAGGACCATTACTCGTGGCTGCCATTGTGATGGGAGTCATTGCAGGCATTGTGAGTTTTGTTGACTTGTTGGTTTTTCTGAGTATTTATTAAGTGAGTTAATATTATAGCTTGACAGTTTCACAAAAATGGTAACAGTGGACTTTATAGAATATGAATCTTCTCAAGTGCTAAGCTACCTGTCAAATGTTGATTGAGAAAAATATTAATTGAAAGCTGTCCTTTCCCCTGCAAATTTGAATCAATTGGTTGACATTTCTTATGCAGTCTTGATGTGATTATATTATTGGCTTCATTTGGAAGTGGCCAGGAAAAAATACTATTACCACCATTTTTGACATTGCTATCATCAATACAGATAATGGACTTTCAATCCTATGGTCTGTAATAATTATGGTGGATGTTCCTGAATATAGACAGTGTGGTCACTATAAACAAACACATTTTCCTTGATTAACAATACACCTGGTACTTCACCAGATACTGAATGGCAATGCAAAATTTAGCCAGTTCAAATAAGGGGATATTTTGACAAGTAAAAAAAATATATCTTCGTCTGCTGCAAATAACTAGGAACAAGATGTTGTGAATTGTGGCTGTGCATTATTACTTGCAGACCTGAGATGCTGGGGACTTTGGATGATAATGACTGCAGTCACCCAAAATGCACCGCTGCTGACAGACTGCACTTTAATTTTATAATCTTGAGCTCGTTTCAAATCCAGGGTTATGAAGTATAGTGCAAAAACAAGGACACATTTTTCATCGCCCAAAATGTATAACTATAAACCATAGCGCAGTGCTTCCAAAAGTCGGTCCTGGGGACTCACTGTGTATGCTGGTTTTTGTTCCAACCAGAATTACGATTCCAGAATTTTAACAAGCTGTTAATTTTTTGTTATTTGTTGCTTTTCGGATGAGAGGGACACTTTACCCCCTTAAACCACATTATGACAGAAATGGCTATGCATTCCATGATGTTTCAAAGCCCAACATTCATATTATTTATTTTGATGTATGCATGCCAAGAGATTAGAGAAGGTAGCGAAATGTTTGTGATCAAATGCAAGATTGCGAATAATCAAGAAGCTGCTGATTAGGGTTCTGATTGCAGGTGTTGAAGTTCTTTCCTGAAGCCAAATAAGTAACATTCAACGGGTTTGAATCATTATTGGGGCATTCTCTTTGCAACAGAAATTTTGCGAAGTAAGAAAAATCGTGAAGCTTGGGTGAAAGTCACCCAGCAACTGTGCTAAAAGCCAGCCAAAACTTTGCAAGGAAAATCGCTAGCCGAGTGTGAAGTTTCGTAATGACAACGCACACATCTGAAACTTGGCGCAGTTACTCATTTGACTCATATTACCCATCTTGGGTTGAATGACCATATATGACCATATAGCTGAAGTATTAAGCATAGCTAATTTTTCATTAGCTTACCTGTTTGTCTACTTTATCCAGTGATGAATGGGTGCTGATCTATCATGTGGATTCCACCATGGGGGCAGCCATATTGGAAGGTTAGCTGCTGCAGCCAGTTTAGTGTCAGTTCCACTTTTATGCATCAGATGGCAGCATTGATGGTCTAAATATGTCACTATGGGCATAAGGTTGCAAAATTTATGTGGGGTCAGTGGGTTGACAACCCCCAAAATCGTGACAAATTTGTCACGTGGGGCATTTAAGGGTTAATGTAAAAAAAATGGTTATGGTGCCGTTAAATGTCTGATTCTTTCTGAACATTATTATTCTATCATGTACACTATGGTTTATAGGGGTGCCTAACCTGCAAGTTGCTCTTTAAAAACGTGACACTTCACTATAAGGCTCACGTAAAAATGCTATAATGCAGGGGACACACCCCTATAACTCTGGCAGCCAGACTGGGGTAGGGCGATGAGCAATTTGCACCAAGTAAAAAATACTCACCAATGTAAAGAGCAAGTCCACATCAATCAAATTGCACATGTAGACACCCAAAAATCCATACATCATCACAACCAATGTATTATGTGGAACACAATAATTCTGCGAGTCAGAGTTATTACAAGCAGTTGATAATGAAAATAAAATATGTAAGGTCCCAACCGTCAGCCTCACCTGTGGTCTAATTAAAAGAAACTAATGCATAAGCCCATGATCGGTATAATAGCAACGAGGCAGTAATGCGCCCCTGCCAATCTTTAAAGAGACTAACAAAGGTCAGCAACCCCGCAGCATACTTGCCAGCTGATAATAATCACCTTGATCACAGTAATTGAAAGAAACTATTACAAGCCCCAAGTAACGATGCCCCAGGATCAAATGGCTAATACTCCCTTAAAAGCACTTTTAAGAGACTAAAGGTAACGTTCACCCCTGCATGGCCCTATAGCAGGAGCACCAATTCTACCAAACCACTCCCCCAATAAGGCAATTTAAACAAACCACGTCAGAAAATGTCTGGCACATGTATCCCCATAGATATATATAAACACTATATGGCTCAAGGCAGAGTCGGCAGCGTCGTCACTGGTCGGCCATCTTCGGACAGGGGACTGCTCTGGTGCGCTGTGCTGTAGTCGGAGGTAAGGTGGATGATTCACTCGCTTAAATACTCGTAACTCGCTGAATTCTTGATGGATTTACAAACGGATTTGGTTATTACAAACCCTATTAACGTGGCTATGATTTGTGGCTAATTAACGTGGCTGAAAGTTCTTTGTTATTAATTTTATTATTTCTTTATTTTATTATTTATTTTGTCTATTATTTGAATATTGTCAATATTAAATGTTGACAATATAATTTCTGTGTGTGTATAGCTATTGCTTTACCTATCTACTTAATGTACTTTTTGGTTTTAATTATTCTTAAGTATGCAGTTAAATAACTACATCTCTGATGTCTACCCGACAAACCAAGCCATTTGTTTGAAAATCAGTTGAGAATTTGGGAGAGTTGAGCAATTTACAGTTATTTCAAAGTCCGTGCTCCATTGGCTGTAATGTTATGAGTGATCGAGCAGCCCTGTCCCAAGATGGCCGCTCTGTGACGTTACTTCACATTGGCTCGCAGCGTGCTTCAGCCATCTAGTGTTTATGTATATCTATGCGTATCCGAACTTCACCATAGGCCCAGCATGTCCCCACAATTCCGCGTTTCTTCCAAATCAACTTTGCAGAAAAATGGAGAAATGCGATAAAACATAAATCAATGGGAAACAGTGTCATGGTTTGGAAGCTTTGAGAGCTCTTTTTGTTGTTCTTGTACGGGACGATATCGCTTTGCTCCCTATCGGATTCCTGGGCCAGCTGCCATTAATTGTGGGCGTTGCCCGGACTCTATTTAAACTCCAGTTTCACCTCACGTCCTTCGCTAGAGTGCCAGTGTCATATTGGCGCTTAAGCTGGTAAGGTCTTGAGACAGAGTACTGTTAAGGACATAGTTGCATATTTGAGGCTTAGTGATAGTTAGAAAGGGAATCTTTGTTTTATTTTTCCCTTTTCTTTTTGTATCTTCGAGCTTGCCTGTTTTCTACCTCGGACGGCTTCCAGGTCCTTTGGTAGCGCGAGTCTCGTATTTTTAGTCTGTTTGAGTCTCTCAGTTCTCGGCTGTTGTTGCCTTTTAATTCTGGCTGCTGCTTTTGGTGCCCAGCGGTTAACCACCAGCTAAAAAGACAAAAACCTTCATTGAAAGTATGCAAGAGAGACAATAATATGCAAAAATTGCAAATGCAGCTCGAGTATCCCTTGGCAGAGAAGCATTCGACTGCTGGAGAGAACTGAAGACACTGAAAGTTTTTAAAACCAACACACTCATAGCGGAGTTTCCCATAGACTGGTAAGCTAGCTTATTGTCTTTCTTTCTGTGTGAATGCTGTATATAGACAGAAAGTGTAGTCTATACACATTGAGTAATAAGGTCGAGGCTACTTTTGGTGTTAGCCAAATAACATTAGCTACAGCCTTGCAATGGGTAGCTAATGTTTGCTTGTTGCTGTATGCCTAAAGACTGGCACTGGCCTAGGAAACTTGTGCGTAGTCTATAAAGCCCTGGTTATTCTGTGAATCCAGTGTTCAAAGATACAGGTGTTGCTGTTGGTGGCTTTGTGTGATTTAACGTTAGGTCTGACTGCCATTGGCCTGCTTGTGTGTGGACTATTATTCCCTGGCTATGCTGCAAGTCCTGTGCAACCGCCATCGATATCCACTGCTGCTAATGCTGTCTGTGTTGTAATGTTGTCTCCAGTGCTATCAGAATATGCTACCTTGCGGTTCTGCGCGGGCGCAAACCTAAAATCTTGGCCTCTATTTCTTCACTCACATCTCAAGTAGCTTCAAAAATTATAAATATACGTCATTTTTCGGTGCGCCTTTCGACCTTTTAACATATTTATATTTGCATGTACATGCTGGGTTTTCTTGAAGACGCAGGGATTGGAAGATAATGGTGTATATGGGCATACATCTTCAAAAAAAACTTATCCAACTCATTATAACATCTGCTTATGTTATAATAACATAACAAATGACAACGTTACTATACTACACTGATTCATATTGCAACATTACAGCGCGAACAAAGACTTTACGATTGCTTTGCATTATGATGCCATTTTTTGACAAGGTAGCACAAGTTGTCAGACCACTGTTCGTGGTGGAATGAAGCACGCGCACGAACTGAGTGGTGGGGGCATGGTTTGGGTGATTCCTGATTGGTCGAAGGGGGTGGGTGCTTATCAGTAGTGCAATTCGAAAAAAAGTCCAGCCACCTGGGATGGTATCTTTAATTACTTGCTAAATGTTCCTTCAGCTGATTCTCTTGTATAATAATTGTTTTTTCAGCCCTTTTTTGCCTAGAAAATTTGAAATAAGCTTCTTTTGTGGATAAAAATGTCAAATCTCTCAGTTTCAACATTTGCAATGTTCTCCATGATCTATTGTAAATAGCATATTGGCTCGTGATCTGAAGGTCATTGCTATTCGATTTTATTCACAGTTTACACTTCATCCCAGCTATTTCAGAATTGGGGTTGTACTTTAGTCGCCAAATGCGTCTGCATGCCAGCTATAGAATTATTCATCCCATTGACTTGAATGAAGTGTCGACACACCTGACACAACTAATCAACATCAAGAGTCTTTGCTGAAGAGGTTGATTAGTAGCATCAGGTTTGCAAGTCCTTGGTTGAAACGAAAGCCTGCACCCACTCCAGCCCTTGCAGGATAAACGTTGAATAGCTGTGCTATAGTCTTTCACACAGCCTGTACATATGCTATAATGATTGATGGCTGTCTCTGGCAGTGTCTGTGTGATTTCGAGGTGCTGGACATGGCTCCCACTGCAGTAGATGATCAGTACCTGTTCTGTTCAGACCGGATGATGACGGACGTCACACGCAAAGGAGGATTATTGTCGGTTGAGCTAATGGCCGATGGCTCCTATCAGGACAGCTGGCGTCAGGCAGAGAAGTGTCGTGTGACAGCCACAGGACTAAGCTCTTTTCACAAGACTGCTCTTTCCATGTACATGATTGGGAACGACACCTTCAATGCAATGTTCAGCATGGACACTTTGGCCCTCGGCCCCGATGCCTCTGTTTACGCGCGGTACTTCCCCTACAAGTCTCTACATTTTCTGTTGACCGATGCCACGCGAATCCTTGGGTCCGCGCAAAAGGGCCGCTGCCGCACAGTGTACAGCCAGGTCAGCATGCCTCGGGCGAATCGAGGTTCGGAGGTTCGTCTCGGCCATTTCTTCCTGGCCTCAGACAAACTTCAATCCAGGTTTGGTCTGACCATCAGGACCTGCCACGCGATAGACCTCCCTGCCTCTTCCTGCAAGACAGGGTCAGAGAACATCTTGGTTCCCCCCTTCGAGACTTTCAAGGTGGTAGCGGTGAAGAAACAGGGAAGAGACGGTCGCTTATACCTGGACTCCACAGGCACCCGCAGTAACCTGGACTGCGCCTTTTACCGGCAAGTCTCCCTAACACCATTTCACTGTCAAGCTCCAAATCATCTCCCCCCTCAGCCTCAAACACTCCAAAATCTCTCACATATCTCTCCCAGCCAAACATGCTCTCATACCACAAACAACCAACCCATGAGAAAGACAAGAGGCTACTAAATAAAACTGTGTAATGCATGTATGTTATTGTACCAATGCCCCGAGCCAAAGTCCCTGTCAGTGTTTGGGCAGTGATATTCTTACACAGTTCGGCCCGTACAGATATACCCTCAAAGTAATGAGCATATTTGCGGTTTTAATTTGAGGGTTTCTACGTCCTTCATGTAAAGAAACTTCTGTAAACTTGCATGCTTACAGTATTTAAAAAAACATAACGCGTTGCTGAATACCCCTCGACCAAGGTCAAAGGTCAAATCACCAAAGAAACCCCATGACAGGCAGACGAAAAGGTGAGGGCAAAACCCCACGGGCCGAGGGGTAACAAAAATTGTCCAAATGCAAAGGAAGATTCCCTCTAACACCTCAATCAAGCCACTGAAAAAAACTCATCAGAAAATGTAACTCTGCATCCATATTAAGCCCATTCCCCAAACTCAACATCCTTGCTTTTTTTCTTAGTGCAATGATTCATCAAACACAGCACTATGGGCCTGATTTACTTAAACCTTTAGCACATGCAAAATCTTTTAGCCCATGCAAAACCAATAACATTGCCCATGATTGGCCAGGCTATTTCATTGCACCAATCAGGGGCAAGGTTTCTGGTTTTGCACAAGCAAAAAGATTTAGCATGTGCTGAAGGTCTTAGTAAATTAGGCCCTATGAACATTTAAAATTGTGATGGAGCAAAATTGACTCAATCCATGCCAAGATGCCACTATTGCTTTGTTTACTATTGATAATTAGAGCAATCGGTATGAAACAGTTACATCACTAAGTTGCAAAGGCATGCCTATTTTGGAAAAGATATTTTTGTATTCACCCAACTGTTTTTCTCTGCCCCGCCCCCTCTCTCTTGTTTTTCCCAAATCTCCTGCAGGGCAGCCACGAACCCTCAACCGTGAAATCTGCATCTACTGCTGGTTCACATCATCTGCATCTTACCCGAATCTGGAATTGAAATATAATTCAAAGACAGAAAAAAAAAACAGACAAACTGGAATATTTCATACAAGAATAAATGTTCTCATTGGATGCTTACTTTGTGAATCTGAGCCATGTCATATTTTATTTGTTATGTGTTCACTTGCATTCACAAGAAAATACTTCATTTGACATCCTGTATTAACATATTCAGAATACAAAAATAACTTGGCGTCACAGAGACCTCATAGCTATGCCAGCAAGTTTTGATCCAACAGGACTTATCAGCTGCAGAATCCAAATCTGTATCCAGATTGATCTTGAAATATAAAAAAACCTCTTCCAATTCATACAGTCCAACTTCTCATTAGTGGTAATCCATTGAATAGTTTTTGAGTAACCTTGCTGACACACACTATTGGCTGAGGCAATTAATGAATAACTAGCAAAGAGTCATCGGGACGTCCAGAGAGGGAGAGAAAGCTGCATAGAGGGGCTGGGTGAACTTGGCATGGAAGGTGTGTAGGTGGAGGAGTCCTTTGGAGGAGATCTTATAGAAGGCGAGGGTACCGCTAGGCCAGTCCAGATACACTCCCACCCTGAGTTTCTCCTGGACTTGCATCCTCATTATGAATGTATACATGTTCTTATGAACGGTCATAATCGACTGCTGGTCACAGCTTATGGCCCAGGATTGATCGTCCTCTCCGAGTCGGGCAGTGTTTTTCTCGGGTAATGAGTAGGCAACACCCAACTCTATGTTTCCTGGCCTCCATTCTACTTCCCAGTAGTGGCGCTCATTCAGGGCCTCGTTGGACAGCAGCACAGTCAGAATCAGCAGATCGCCAGGCTTCTGTTTACAATGCACCCTCCTGTTACCTTCGGACACGATCATACCCGGAATGGCATTGCGAGGGTCCAGTGTGAGGTGGAAGTCATCTACCGGACAGCAGCCAGTCGAGAGAAAGAGGAGGGGGAGAAAAATGTTGGAAGGGGGGACGAGAGAGAGAGAGAGAGAGAGAGCAGAAGAGAAAGAGGACACAGAACGAGAGAGAAATGAGCTGAACGGCAGAGGATTTCAAGAGATTTCTGGAGTAAAACCTTGGCTCTGAATCTTCTTTTCAGCAAGGAGGAAAAGTAAAGATCGGCTTATCTTTTAATTTTTTTCCGACCTTTACATCCACACCCCTCTCCGAATCATAAGAGGAAATATGCACCTTCAGCCCAATCTTTAAACTATCCATAGTTACATGAGTACAATCTACACACAAAGATTTACTGTTTATATCTTACAGTTGTGGTTATTGTCCTCGGTACGGAGGAAATTTTGGTTTCTAACTTTACTTGTTTAAAAGCATACTTGCAACACAAGAGGCAATATTTATTACCTCCAGGTATATAATGAAAACAAGAATTATTAATTTAAAAATTTATTTATAAAGTATTAGGAAAGATGTATGCAAGAAGCAAGCATGTAATCCTAAAATCCCTGCCAGTGGATGGAAACACAACATAGAGGAGGGACAGACAGACAGTCAAAAGTATGGCTGGAAGTATGAAAAGGCATACCTGTACAATAAGATCTAGCCATTTATTAAATTTCTTTGAGCTATAGGACAGTTCAAGAGGTCTGACTCGAAAAAAATAAAATAAAATAGGATAGTTGATATCTGGTGATGCGATTAACACACGGAGGAGGAACTTAATGAAGGATTACAAGGCACATTTACACAAGATGTAATCATTTCTAAAATTTCACCAGGAAACATCAAAGGTAATAGGAGTTCGGGCCCAGACAAAAGCATGACAAACAGATGGACAGACACATGGAAGGATAGCACTCGTTCCTATGTCCCAAAACTTTTTGTGACGGGGGAAGAAAAGCGCACAATAAGGAGCTTTAAACCAAGGTTTACTCTTGGTTCCCAAGTGAAAAGGAAAACTTACATTTGTGAATCCCTGGTTTCATTCTGTCCTCTCCGCAGTGGTCCACACTGCAGGTGTAAAAACAGAGTGAACAATGACAGAGGATTTGTAAAATTCCAAAGATTCTGGTCGAGATTCTGATCCAGATATGACTGGTATGCTCTTGGCATTAGCTGGTCTGTAGCTGGGTACAACTGGTCAAAGCAGAAGGACCAGCTTCATTGGACAGTTTGCTAAGCTAGGTTAACTACTGAAACCAATTTGAGGAGCAGAAAGCGCAGCTTATACGGTCTTGATTGTCTTCATTTTCAGACAAAAGTAAAACAATAACAGGAAAGTCACACCCAGTTTGCTTACTTCAGCGTCTCCAGGGTACAGCTGGGGTCTTCCTGTCTAGCAGACAGGAATTTTATTCCTAAGTCTCCAGGATGGTTGTAGCTCAGATCCAGCTGTCTCAGGTGTGAGGGGTTTGAGAGCAGAGCTGAAGCCAGGGACTTACAGCCTGTCTCAGTGACTCCACAGCCTGACAGCCTGCAGGGAAAGAAGAAGGAGAGAGACTTCTAGAACTCGCTGATGCAGAGGAATGCTGGTACCTCACAGCAGTGTAACTTTCACTTTGCCAACTTTTTTAGTTCATTAATGAAAAAAGTATGACATTGAAATTAAAAAAGCTGGTGAAGACCCACTTCCACTCATCTTGAAAAGATGTCCATCCTCAGTAACTTTTTGAAAACTTAAAAGCATTCGCAGTATGAAAAAGTAAGCTACTGCAAGAAAAAACAAAACAAAACAAAAACCTGAGACCATCAGGGATTGTGCACCAGATATAACAGCATTCGAAACATTGCTTACAATATAGCCCAGAACATGCTCATCTTTGATCTCAGCCATCCTTTTTAATCGCAAATATTCACCGTGAAGTTTGAAGGCTGCGTCGTCAAAGGAATGAAAATGTGCAAAACAGCTTTCTTGGCTATTTTATAGTAGTTTCAGAATAATTTCGCTCTGGTTTTGTCTGATGACATGTGGACACACAGCGGAACTGAAAACAATACCAGCTTCACAATCACAGATGGTAATTAAGGTAAATGAAAAATAACACACAGATGAAATCTAATTGTGTTGACTCTGCAGTTGGTCATGCCTCACCCCAATTTCTGCAGTTTACAGGTGGAGTCCCCCAGCCCAGCAGAGAGCGCTATCACTCCAGCGTCAAGAAGGTTATTGTCCCTCAGATCCAGTTCTGTCAGCTGTGAGTGCTTTGATCGCAGAATGGACACCAGGTCCTCACAGCAGCCCTTTGTGAGGCCACAGTCTCCTAGCCTGTGGAGGGATGCTCAGATTAAACTCACTTCCCACCCAAATGCAAACAAACATTCATTCACCACTTTAAAAAAAAATGATTGAGGAAAATGTTCCCATTTTTTAAGGTGTCCTGTGTAATGGCAGCCAAAAATTAAATTCTTACTCTACACACACCAAAGAAAATGGGGGCAGTATACCTGCAGAGAGTGAGGTCATCTACCCTAGTGTAACAATCGAGAAAAGGCAGTCCCTCCTCCCATCAAGCCTACTGTCCATGCTCTGCCCCTACTTTCCCAATGACCCCATATATTTTTGAACATTTGTCCTCTTATATCCAGACATTGGCAAAGAGTGCTTTAAAACTTCCTTTAGCATGTTGAAATGTACTGAGAGGGCTGGAGATTCAGCTCATTTCAAGGCTTTATCTTCTTGGTTAACATCACTGCCAATAGGTGAATTGGAAATTTTGTCAAAATGTCTGTAGTCGCTGCTCCAAGATGGAGCATAGAGCCAAAGATGTTTCTGATGTCCTTCATTTAGCCAAAAGGAAGGTTCGAATTAATGGTCTATCCATCCCCACTGGTGTCTGGTTATTAATGTTAATCCACTGTACAAACAGGGTGAAATAAGACCAAGGGTCCTGTAGCTTACCAGCAAGCAGTCTTACAGTGATGATACAAGTTATGAAAAAATCATGTGAAGTTTGACATTTGAATCAATGAAAATCAATGTTAAGGTCACTAAACAAAAGTTCACATACATTTATAAGACCTTCTTTAATACAATAGGAAGCTCTGAAGCAGTTTTGGTGATACAAGTCATTAAAATATGTCGACATGTATTCAATATGTCATTTGTGAACTTAAAAGGTCACAGATTGTCAAGTTGTGGTCAGCCAATGGACTTCATATGTGACTTTCTAAATGTCTCAATACAAACCTTGGCTCAATCTGTGACTATTTTGGTGATACAAGTCTTTGTAATTTCACTGTGAAGTGTGACCCTCAAAGGTCAATGACAGTCAAGTTGAATGTCACCCAATGAAAGTTCATATGTGACTTTCTAGATGTCAGTAACACAAACTGTGACTGTTTTAGTGATACAAGTCATTGAATTATCACAAGGTCAATATGAAGGTCACCAAATGAAAGTTAATATATGACATCCTATGTCTGTAATACAAACCTAGACTTCATCTGTGACCGTTTTGGCAAGACAAGTCATTGTAATTGTATTATGCCAAGTTTGACCTTCAAATGTCATCAATAGTCTAGCTGAATGTCACCAAATGAAAGTTCATATGTGACTTCCTATGTCAGTAACACAAACCTAGGCTCCATCTGTGACCTTTTCACTGATAGAAGTCATTCAATTTTCTCTAGGTCAAGTTAGACCTTCAAAGGTCAGTATGAAAGTCACCAAATGAAACTTCATACTTGACTTCCTATACATCTCCAATACAAACCAAAACTATCTCTAACCATTTTGCTGATATAAGTCATTGAAATTTGGGCATTCAAGGTCACTGAAGGTCAAGTTCAAAGTCACCAAATTAAACTTCATACATGACTTCCGATATGCCCGCAATACAAACCTAAGCTCTGTCTGTAATAGTTTTGGTGATAGAAGTCACTGAATTATCACTATGTGAAGTTTGACCTTCAAAGGTCGCCGAAGGTCAAGTACAAGGCCACCAAATTAAAGTTCATGCATGACTTCTGTAATGTGAATATAGGCCACTAGATGGCAGTATTTACCTTTTTTTTGTTAAGCTCAGACTGGAGTCATGTTTAGACATGTCCTGGACATGTCTGGGGCAAGTCTCAGAAAGTTAAAAAAAAGAGGTCTAAATGTGGGTGGGGTCTGCAAAAGAGTATATAAGGAAAAGAATTGAGACAGTAAAGTAGTAGGAGAAATTGCAAGAAGATGACCAGACCTGCCATTCTGTTCAAGACCTGTGACGTTTCTTTTGTGGATTTCTTTGCCTGTGTTTGAGCATTTTCTTCATCCAGGACATCACCAAGCCACCCCACCAAAAAGGGACTGTAATTATTTCTGTTTTTTCTTATTTATCAATCTTGGTCTTTAGTTGTAGGTTGTTATTAGTCTTTGTCTTTGTTAAAAATTAAATGTGTTTTAGTTGTTAAAACTGTGTTTGTCATCCCTTGCTGTTGCTGTTGTGTTATAAATGTAATAACAAATTGGGGCCATAACAAATTGGGGGCTCAAGGTCCGGGATAGACCATTGTGTGAGTAATTTATTGAAAATCTAACATTCCAAATTGTGAAATTGTTTTTGTGAATTTTCCTAGATATATATTGACAACAGCAATGGATGATTTCTTGGCATCACCAACCGTAGGGGTTTTGAAGTCTTTTAAAAAGACAGAACTGCTAGAAATTTGCAGACAGTTGGAGCTGACAGAGGTAAAACCAGCCATGCGAAAAGCAAGACTGGCTAGAGAGATAGTTGAATATTACATTGATGAAAATGTGTTTGCACCAGGAGATCTGGAACAGTTTCCAGTGGAAAATCCAAATATAGAAATGAAACTTAAATTAAAAATGATAGAGATTGAAAGGGAAGAAAAAGAAAAACAAAGGCAGTTTGAGTTGGAAAAATTAGCAAGAGAAGAGAAAAAAGAAAGGGAGGAAAGAGAAAAAGAAAGGGGGGAAAAAGAGAAACAAAGAGAATTTGAGAGGGAAGAAAAACAAAGAGAATTTGAGAGAGGGAAAGAGGAAAGAGCAGAAAGAGAGAGACAGAGACAGAGAGATTTTGAATTAGAGAAATTCGATAGAGAAGAAAGACTCCAAATGGAGCAACTAAAAATTAAAATTCAAACTGAAAATAAATTTCGGGCTAGCCAGGAGGTAAAACTGGTGCCTCCATTTTCGGAAAAGGATGTTGACAACTATTTCCAGTGTTTTGAAAAGGTAGCAAAGAGTTGCCAGTGGCCAAAGGAACACTGGCCTCTGATGTTGCAAACTGTCCTCAAGGGTAAAGCTCAACAAGCCTATTCGGCTTTGTCTGCAGATGATTCCTCTGATTATGAGGTTGTCAAAAAGGTTATTTTGAGAGCTTATGAGTTGGTTCCAGAGGCTTACCGACAGAAATTCAGAGGTCTGAAGAAATCTGAAAATCAGACTTATGTTGAATTTGCTAATGAAAAGCAGGTTTGCTTTGAGCGCTGGTGTACTTCTATGGAGGTCAAGGATGATTTCAACTCACTAAAAGAGATGGTGTTAGTTGAAGAATTCAAGAACTGTGTTAAAGATGATGTTAAGACCTACCTTAATGAGAAGCAAGCACTGAATTTGCAATCAGCTGCCAAATTTGCAGATGAATATGTTCTCACACATAAGTCCAAATTTCAGTCTAGCAGTAACAATAAATGGTCCCAATTTCAGAAAAAGGGTTACGGTGATACCCAAGATTCCTCACCCAAAGACAAAGACAAATCTGGTGATGGTGCTCAGAAATCCAGTAACAGGTCTGATCAAAGTGTGAAAGCTGACAGTGACAAAAGTGGTCTAGTTTGCAGTTATTGCAAGAAATCTGGTCATGTTACAACTAACTGTTGGTTCCTTAAAGCTAAGAAAGAAAAAGAAAAGGATACCAAACCAAATGCCTTTGTGAAAACAAGGTTAGAAACCCCTGTAGTAGATAACCAATCTGCTAAATTGCCTGCTTCTTGTGGGGCTAAAAAGCCTAATACAGCTGACTTTGTGAGGGAGGAATTTCTTCCATTTGTGTCAGAGGGATTTGTGGCTCTGAATGAGCATACTACTCCTGTCCCCATATATATCCTAAGGGATACCGGAGCTTCTCAGTCACTTTTGTTGATGGACTCCTTGCAGTTACGTGATGAGACCGCTTCAGGGGATTTCATACTTGTACAAGGTATTGAAGGGAGGACTGTATCTGTACCCCTGCGCTCTATATTCTTGAAGTCAGATTTAGTTACAGGACAGGTAAAGGTGGGACTTATGTCAAGTCTACCTATAAAGGGTGTTTCTCTGTTGCTAGGCAATGACCTGGCTGGGGGCAAAGTAGTTCCCCCTGTACATCTTACTTCACAGCCGAGCACTGAAGATGGGGATGAGGACCCATCTCTGTATCCTTCTTGCGCAGTGACTCGTGCTATGGCCAAGAAGGCTAAAGAAGAAGATGATGTGGTGCCGTCCAGTACATTGAATAGTCAGGACTCAGGTGGTTCGCCTCATGACTCTGATTGGCCTACTATGGTTTCTCCGTTTGAGGACTTATCAGATACTTTTATCAGTTCTCTATTCAGCCAGCCGGATGGGTCTGGTGATTCTGATGTGTCTGGAGACTTGTCTCTGTCCAGAAAGCGGTTGATTGAGGAGCAAACTAATGATCCTGAAATTTGTGTACTAAAGAGGAGAGCCCTTCCTGATAAAGAAATAGACGCAGTTCCAGTTGGGTATTATCTCAAGGATGGTGTGTTGATGCGGAAGTGGCGCCCTCCTGATATCCCTGCCAATGCAGATTGGGCAGTGGTCAGGCAAATTGTTGTTCCGAAGGTCTATAGGAATGAGATCTTAACAATGGCTCATAGTTTACCTTTAGGAGGTCATCTTGGTGTTAACAAGACTGTTGATAAGATCATGAAACACTTCTTTTGGCCTGGGCTTCGGAAAGACGTTTCCAACTTTTGCAAAACCTGTCACACTTGTCAGGTAGTTGGAAAACACCAGTTAGACCCACCTGTAGCTCCATTGCAGCCTATCCCAGCATTTGGAGAGCCCTTCTCTAAGGTCATTGTTGATTGCGTTGGTCCATTACCCAAGACTAGATCTGGAAATCAGTACTTGTTGACAATCATGTGTGCATCTACCAGATTCCCCGAAGCCATACCTCTACGTAACATCAAGGCAACTGCAATCTCGAAGGCTTTGATAAAGTTCTTCACGTTGTTTGGCCTTCCCAGGGAAATTCAGTCAGACCAGGGTAGCAATTTCACTTCAGGATTGTTTCAGCAGGTTGTGTATGAACTAGGTGCAAAGCAGATTCTTTCTAGTGCCTATCATCCAGAAAGTCAGGGTGCCTTAGAGCGGTTTCATTCCACTCTCAAGACAATGATGAGGACTTATTGTTATGACCATGAGAAAGACTGGGATGAAGGGGTTCATTTGCTGTTGTTTGCAGCTAGAGAAGCAGTGCAGGAGTCTACTGGATTCAGTCCATTTGAGCTAGTGTTTGGTCATGAAGTGAGAGGACCTTTGCTATTATTGAGTGAACAATGGCAAGAGAAAGAGCCGCATATCAGTCTGTTAGACTATGTTGGCAAGTTCAAGGAAAGATTGCGTGCAGCCCCAGACCTTGCCAAAGAGAACTTGAAATCAAGTCAGGGAAAAATGAAAACTTGGTATGATCATAAGGCTAGAAGCCGTGAGTTTAAACCAGGAGACAAGGTCCTTGTGTTGTTTCCCTTGCAGTCCAATCCATTGCAGGCTAGATTTCATGGTCCTTATGAAATTCTGACAAAACTCAATGATCTCAATTACATTGTGAAGACTCCAGATAGGAGAAAACCAAAACAATTGTGTCATATTAACATGCTAAAGCCTTATCATGACAGAAATGCTAGGGTTGCAGCTGTCACTTCAGATTCTCCAATGGTCGAAACGTGTGAAGATGAGGGGGAGTTTCAAGATGATGAACCAAGAATTAAAGCTGAAGTTCTTTCATGTAAATTGTCAAACACTGAAGTGTTGCAAAATCTTGATGTAAAACTCCAGCACTTAGAACCCTCACAGAGAGATCAGTTTGAAAGGTTGATCAAGAAATATGAGGATTTGTTTCCTGATGTTCCAAAGAGAGTTACTATAGCCTCTCATGATGTAGATGTTGGTGATGCCAAACCAATAAAACAGCATCCATACCGGATGAATCCTGAAAAGAGAAAGATTGCTGAGAAAGAGGTTGAGTACATGTTAAAACATGATATTATCAGACCCTCCAACTCCGATTGGAGTTCACCCTGTGTGCTAGTTCCAAAACCTGATGGAAGTACTAGATTCTGTACAGATTATCGCAAAGTCAATGCTGTAACTAGAACTGATGTGTTTCCAATACCTAGGATTGATGATTGTATTGATAGTGTAGGGCAAGCAAAGTTTCTGACCAAGATTGATTTATTGAAGGGTTATTGGTGTGTGCCTTTAACTGAGAGGGCCAAGAGCATCTCTGCTTTTGCCACACCATCTGGATTGTACCAGTATGAAGTCCTACCCTTTGGCATGAAAAATGCCCCAGCCACGTTCCAAAGGATGATACAGTCTACAATCGCCGGATTGCCACACACGGGTGCATACATCGATGACCTGATCACATGGAGTGACTCCTGGGAAGAACATCTAAAAGATGTAGAGACGTTGTTCCAGCGCCTGACCCAGGCTAACCTGACTGTTAACCTGAGCAAGAGTGACTTTGGTTGTGCTACTGTCACCTATCTTGGCTACGTCATAGGCCAGGGTAAGGTGGCACCCATAAATGCTAAAGTCCAAGCCATCATGGACTTTCCAGTTCCTGACAACAAAAAAGCTTTGCGCCGCTTCCTTGGAATGATCGGGTACTACCGCAAGTTCTGCAAGAACTTTGCTGAGATTGCTCTCAGTCTAACTAACCAACTGAAGAAAGGCGTAAAGTTCACCTGGGATGATGCATGCCAGAGAGCCTTCGATCACCTGAAGTCTCTGCTGTGTCACTTCCCCGTGCTCAAATCTCCTGACTTCAACAAACCGTTCTCCATCGCGGTGGATGCTAGCGACCAAGCTTGTGGATCTGTGCTCCTACAGAGAAGTGACTCTGATGACATTGAGCATCCCGTGGCATACTTCTCCAGGAAGTTCAATCGCCACCAAAGGAACTATTCCAGAATAGAGAAGGAACTGTTGGCTCTGGTCCTTTCTTTACAACACTTTGAGGTTTATGTTTGTACAGGACAAAAGCCAATGATTGTGTACACTGACCACAATCCGTAAATGTTTTTGAGTAAGATGAAAAACAAGAATCGGAGATTGTTGAATTGGAGTTTGATTTTACAGGAGTTTGACTTGGAAATTAAGCATGTGAAGGGTACAGACAATGTAATTGCTGATTGCTTATCCCGTGTTTGAATGTGTATATATATATCATGTGTTTGAATATTGTATGATATGTATATATAGACAAGTGTTCACTTAACCATTTTGTATTGAAAAGAAAAATTTGGCCTTTATGAGTCAAAATTTTTCCCTTTTGGAATGGAGGTGTAATGTGAATATCGGCCACTAGATGGTTTTTACTAGTTTTTACCTTTTTTTTGTTAAGCTCAGACTGGAGTCATGTTTAGACATGTCCTGGACATGTCTGGGGCAAGTCTCAGAAAGTTAAAAAAAAGAGGTCTAAATGTGGGTGGGGTCTGCAAAAGAGTATATAAGGAAAAGAATTGAGACAGTAAAGTAGTAGGAGAAATTGCAAGAAGATGACCAGACCTGCCATTCTGTTCAAGACCTGTGACGTTTCTTTTGTGGATTTCTTTGCCTGTGTTTGAGCATTTTCTTCATCCAGGACATCACCAAGCCACCCCACCAAAAAGGGACTGTAATTATTTCTGTTTTTTCTTATTTATCAATCTTGGTCTTTAGTTGTAGGTTGTTATTAGTCTTTGTCTTTGTTAAAAATTAAATGTGTTTTAGTTGTTAAACCTGTGTTTGTCATCCCTTGCTGTTGCTGTTGTGTTATAAATGTAATAACAAATTGGGGCCATAACACTTCCTATAAGTGCTCAATGCACATATGTTCCCAATCTTCACTATTTTCAATCCTAGAAACCTTATAAAATTGTAATATTTTGCTTGACCTCAAGTTCGATACAGCCAAAATATAGGTCATATATGTCAGTAATACAAACTTAATCTCTTTCTGCAACCATTTATCTTCCACAGGCGATTTGGTCCATTCTCCATAAGACCCAATGTTAAAATACAGCACCCCCAACAGACCCACTTCCGCCAATTCAATCAAAATGGCGCTCGCACATACATTGACGGTACCAAGGTAAGTCAATTGCCTGATTTATAAACAAAATTATCACGCAGTTTTTTGAGAAATATTTTTTTTTTAAATTTCCCAGTACTATCTTTAACATTGGGGCCAAAATTTCAAGGGCCCATAAAACGGACAAAAATTATTCAATCAAACATCTGAGAAAAAGGCCTGGAGATATGGTCTAGTAGTATGTTATTGTTATTAGTAGTATATTATTTTCATGAAAATTCATCAGGCAAAAAAAAGAAAGATAAAAAATGTTACGGACGACGGATGCCACACCACGACAATAGCTTATCGGCCCATAGGGCCGGTAAGCTAAAAATTAGCCCACACCCAAATTCGGGAGCAAATATCTCGAAAAACCCCACACTAAATACCTCAAAATTTTTCTCATCTTTAATGTTTGAAAAGGAAAAAAGTAAGATGAATTTGCCACAGGTCTGGTATAAAAAGTAAAATAAGCCTAAATTTGTAAAATATTTTTTCCCTTTGTGCACAGATTTCTTGTCATTGCACATATAACCAACATGATCACCATTTTAAAAATATGGGTACCCAAGTATCAAATACAATCATAACTTCTTGGGCACATTGAAGCAGTTATCTATAATTTTCCTTCAAAAATGGATATTTTTCCTCAAAATGCTCGATTTGGTACCTGACTTGTCCACTTCCAGGTGGCGCTGTAGCCATATCGATAAAAATTGTGAGCTCAAACTCTGGGATTTTATGTTACACATATATGGACACCATTCTGCAAAATTTTGTGCAATTCAACTCCACTAAGTATCTGAAAAGTGCCATTCTCTCAGAAATGGCTCTTAAAATAGTTCTGTATGAGTATTTTGTGCATAGCAGTGTATATCATTTGTAAATGGAGATTTGTTAGACGCCATTGAAATGCCCATTATGACTGGTCAGCGATTTGTTTATTTTGGTTATCATTTGGCACCCTCTGGTGGTATGATTGTCGAAAAACTTCTTTGTGGAGAAATAGACTAGTGCTTTCTAGAAGCTTCTGGCATCTTCCTGCCTGGAGGGGGCGGGATTACCCAGGAATCCCGTAGATCTTTCCAGGCTGTGATTTTGGTCAGTAGAGGGAGAGTTTTTGTTTTGGTAACAGAGTTATATAGTGGCATTAGAATGTTATTATAAGATTAAACAGTGGATTATTTGTAGAGGTTTTTTTTAGGGAAGAATAAATATGTTTAAGTTGTAATTGCTGGGTTTCTTTGTAGTGATTTCCAAGTCATAACAATATATCATTGTTCAGACTCCTCTTTCTATTTTGGCCTTCACTTCTAATGTTTGCAATTTCAAGACCAGAAGTATTGACTATATTTAACTCAGAATCCAAAAATGCCAAATTGATGGAAATTGTCAAGAGGGTAACATGTTTGGAACTAATTCAGAGGTGCGCAGTAATATGAATATTATAATTTACACCCTTAGAATGTCTAAACCAATCACAATGAAGTATTCAACAGACCCATGGTATAAGTGTCAAGCATTGAGGCAATTTATTTTTCAGTTCGCATCATGAGCTGAAAACAAAAACGTTTCTGCTTGAGCCATCCACAGTGACTCTTCATCAATCTTTACTACATCTTTGCCATGGATGGTGATAGACAGATGTCTTGTCTCAGCGTAGTTGGACAGCGAGACACTGTCTGGTTTGATCAAGAGAAAAAAAAAAACAACAAGAGTGATCAACTTGTTTGTGGCTACCCACCAATAGGTGTAGGTTTCTTTCACACCGCAATAAAACACGTACATACACACTCACTCACACATGAACAGTTTTTACTTTGTCAGTCCATGAGGCAAATTGGATAAAACCATACTACGAGTAGCCATCAGTGCAACTAATTCAATGGCAAGAGTCTGAATATGGTAACATTGCAGGGTAGGGAGGTGGAACTAAATATTACTAAAAGCAAACTCTCAGCCCTGGACCACCTCCACCCACCCAAACTGTGAGGCAGTCCATTCGGTAAAGTACATAATAGAGTGAGTTTCCCTGGAAGCTTTCACAGTTTGACAACTGCTTGAAGCCCATTGTTTTTTCCAGGTTCTACATACCCCAGAGACTGAAGTTTGCAGTGGGGCGTCTGCAGTCCAGCACATAGCTCTTTGCAGCCTCTGTCCCCCAGTTTTCCATTGTATCCGAGGTCCACCTCTCTCAGAAGGGAAGTAGGAGATTGCAAGACGTCTTTCACCAGGGTACACAGAGCTGGGGTGAGATCACAAAACTGCAACCTGTCGAGGAGAGACATGCCCGTCACATTCATCAGCAAAAATCTGCAGTTGCCAGACATCCAGAAGAGCTCATCTCCCAACACATATTATAATTATAATTCCAAATCATGTTACTCAACAGCAACTATGAATCTTATGTTACCATTCAAATCGGAAGACTGACAGTCAATTTAGCATGATGTTTATGGAATCATTACACTCAGAGGATGTTAATACAGCTTTTTTTACTTCATAGAAAATAAAAAAATACCAGACATGACACAAATTTATTTTTGTTCAATAGCTGAACAGTCTGGCTTCCTGAAACACACCTCAAAGTGCCCCTTGTTTGGTTAAGAGAGAATCATTAAGAACACTGACAAGGATGAGTGGTTGACGCGGCTATGACCACCTGCCTACATTTAAAAGTGCTGCAGTGGAAAAGCAAAACAGATCTACAGTTTAAATTGCGGTCTGCACAGATTCGGTACCAGTTCTAAAGGTACAATGCCAAAACTGTCGGGTGGAAATGTGGCTCAAGTGAGCAGAGCTCCAGGTATGGGTGCCCAGATGAACAACAGGAGTCATTTTACCTCTGAACACTCCTATCCCCACTTACTGTGGAGGACTGTTAAACCTTAATAAGGGCCA
This sequence comes from Gymnothorax reevesii, assembly GCA_029721435.1. Lineage (NCBI taxonomy): Eukaryota > Metazoa > Chordata > Actinopteri > Anguilliformes > Muraenidae > Gymnothorax > Gymnothorax reevesii. The sequence continues at coordinate 19,203,965 of CM056574.1, read as the reverse complement.
TTAAGAGCACGTTTTGAGAAGCTCACTTTTTCGGTCATTGCGTACATACATTTCACTGTGAGGTATAATAACCCAGTTATTTTTGTGAGCTGCCTTTTTCATGAAACATGGAATTCAGCAAGGAATTCAGATTTGACTTCTCTTCATACATCACATGCAGGCTTAAGAGAATTGTTCTGCCCCTTATCTGAATATCTCCACCCACAGCTTTTTTTTTTTTTTTTTTACAGGAACATCCCTGCTTCAACTGCAATGTTGCCAAGCCCGCTTGTTTTAAGCGACTTTGGGCTTGTTTTTTTAAATCTTTTTTTATAAAGTTGTTAACAAATATTGGTCGTCACGGGTTGTAGTTTTTTGGGCTTGTTTCTGAAGTGCAGTCTCCTGTTTGGGTCTGTTGCCCATGCATTAAATAAAGTTTGAGTGAGCTCCATCAGTAGGTTTTGATGTTCTTCAAGCACATTGCTTATTTGTCCCCTTGCAGGATCCGTCCACAACCCCTCCCCCGCTACCCTTACCCCCAAAGACACTAAAAATACTCCCCCATAGTGCAAGATAATTCAGCGTCTAAACTCAAAATGGTGCGTTCGATTTTGATTGGTGGTCAGTTTTTCTACAGTACATAAAATCACCCTGAAAGTGACTGCAATGATGTCGTTTGCCATTATCATTATCGTTATAGTTGTAGTGTGGACTTCGCCATCTACGTGTGTTAGACCGATTTTTAAGTCTCCCGTACCTGGTCTGAAGACATGGTTGATCGGATCGCACAATACATGTCCTGCTTCAGAAAGTTCGCTGGTGTCGTTGGCTTGTCACCAAACGCACGTGTAGACAGGTTTTACGGCAGTTGTTACAGACAATACCATTTATCGACTGTAGGGGGACACCGCGAGCAAATCCAGTGAATACTACATGGTATTGTTTTAAAGTGCTTGTTCATCCAAAAATAAGACTTGGAAAACAGATTCTTTCATATAAATACATCCTTAATGCATTGGTCATTTCAAATTCTAATCAGCCGTTACAAATTCATCTGCATTTTATTTGCTGAAAATCTCGATCATCTCAGAAAGAATTTATCTTTGGTTATGACATCACGAGGGTTATCTAGCCAGTGGCAGAGAACACACTGTCCATGTCATTGGACTCAGTGACTCTTAATTGTGGATTATTCCCTAAGAAAATGCCAAATAACTACCTTTTTCACAGCTAGAGCAATAAGGCTGATGCAAGCAGCAGCTTCATTGCCCATAAATAAAAAAAACCCAAAATTCAAAAGGCATTGGTGGATTTTGTGAAGAGCAAACAAGCAGATTTCATGGAGCCCAGATCAGGATCGGTGATCTGCTCTAAGCACATCACTGACAACTGCTTTCATCAGCCAGATCCTGAGTCACAGCAAAAGTCTGCATATCACTGTTGGTTAGTAATTACTGAAATTGCAGCTTAATAAACTATCAAGTAATAAGCCGAGCCCAAACTTCACTGGTCCCCAATTGTCCCCATCAATTCTGTACTCAGGAAAGCCGTTTAATAGACCCAGGGTGCTGGGTAATAAGCCCATCCTAAATTGAGTGTAGAAACTATTTTATGTAAAAATGACTCAAAAAAAAAATCTGTCTTCTACCAGGACATTTCCACGGTTAACTTTCTACCAGGTTCCATTTCCAATTTTTGTGCATTCCCCAACTTATATTTTATTTTTTATTCATTTACCTTATAATGATGAACGTTCGAACGCAATCATGTAAGTGCTGGAAGGTGTTGGTAAAAACTATGCAAAGGTATGAACAAATTTATTTGATTTAATGCTTTAATTAACACTAATTATAGCATGACATGAAAAGGACAACACAAAGCAAACCAATTTTAGCTGCAATTTCTCCAAAAAGTATACATGATAGAAAATAATTAACACTCTCAGCGTTGATTCGACTAAATGTGATTTTAAAGCGTGCTGAAAGGAATTTGAATTTTACAACCATTAACCACAGATATTATGTAATGAGCATGACAACCATTACTATGACTCACATTAGACATTGTCCAGTATTATTTCAATGCAGATAGTGAAATACAGGGCAAAGTGAACCACCAGCAAAAAATGTTTTTCTGTGTCTTAACACTATTGAAGAAAAGGTATGACATTTTAACAGTTTTTATACCCATTACTTCAGGTAATTATGGAGGTCAGTCAATGAATGAAGTCCTTCTTATGGGTAGGTGCAGTAGTTATAGATACACTGTTGGGGTCAGTCACATCTCAAATAACCCCAAAAAAATAGCATTTTTAAACCTCACCCCCTCCAATTTTTTTACATGTTGTAGTTGACACAAAGAGCTTAATTTTTCTAAATGGTGTCAAAGAGGTTGGGCGTGTCCCACAGTGTCAATTTCAATGTCAAAATATAGGTCAAATGGTCATCCAACTCAAAAGTACTCAAATGCACAAACAAATGCCAGGTTTAGATTGATTGTGGTCTCCCCTTTACAAAAATACCTTGTTTTTCAAAATCGGACCAGTGGTTGCTGAATTATAGCAATTTGAAATTTGGCAGCCACGCACTTTTTCGTGAAAAAGTGAAAAATTGAAATTGCGATATGTCAAAAACCGTTGGTCCGAGATGGACGAAATTCTAAATTCTGGCTTTTCAGGCCATGAATTACCTATATACCAACTTTAATATAAATTGGAGGGGGTGAGGTTTAACTCATTGGGTGAACTGAGCTGAACTGGTTGGTTGGTAGAAACTCGAAAGATTTTTGTATACTCTGAAACACTTAAGATTTTTGTAACCCCTCTGCACAGAAGCCAAATATGGCTATATATGGGTTACGCCATGTGAGGCTTTATAACTCAAGATTTGAGCATCAGAGAGATGGGGCAAATGGCTTAAACAAAACAAGACACTTTTAGCATTTAGAATTTTATCATACAAACCCCAAAACCAGTGAAGTTGGCACGTTGTGTAAATCGTAAATTAAAACAGAATACAATGATTTGCAAATCCTTTTCAACCTATATTCAATTGAATACACAGCAAAGACAAATTACTTAATGTTCAAACAGGTAAACTTTGTAATTTTTCGCAAATATTAGCTCATTTGGAATTTGATGCCTGCAACATGTTTCAAAAAAGCTGGCACAAGTGGCAAAAAAGACTGAGAGAGTTGTGGAATGCTCATCAAACACTTATTTGGAGCATCCCACAGGTGAACGAGCTAATTGGGAACAGGTGGGTGCCATGATTGGGTATAAAAGCAGCTTCCCTGAAATGCTCAGTCATTCACAAACAAGGATGGGGCGAGGGTCACCACTTAGTGAACAAATGCGTGAGCTGATTGTCGAACAGTTTAAAAACAACATTTCTCAAAGAGCTATTGCAAGAAATTTAGGGATTTCATCATCTACGGTCCGTAATATCGTCAAAAGGTTCAGAGTATCTGGAGCAATCACTGCACGTAAGCGACAAGGCCAAAAACCAACATTGAATGCCCGTGACATTTGATCCCTCAGGCGGTACTGCATCAAAAACCGACATCAGTGTGCAAAGGACATCACCACATGGGCTCAGGAACACTTCAGAAAACCACTGTCAGTAACTACAGTTCGTCGCTACATCCGCAAGTGCAAGTTAAAACTCTACAATGCAAAGCGAAAGCCATTTATCAACAGCACCCAGTAACGCTGCCGGCTTCGCTGGGCCCAAGCTCATCTAAGATGGACTGATGCAAAGTGGAAAAGTGTTCTGTGGTCTGACGAGTCCACATTTCAAATTGTTTTTGGAAACTGTGGACATCGTGTCCTCCGGACCAAAGAGGAAAAGAACCATCCGGACAGTTATAGGCACAAAGTTCAAAAGCCAGCATCTGTGATGGTATGGGGTGTATTAGTGCCCAAGGCATGGGCAACTTACACATATGTGAAGGCACCATTAATGCTGAAAGGTACATACAGGTTTTGGAGTAACATATGTTGCCATCCAAGCAACATCTTTTTCATGGACGCCCCTGCTTATTCCAGCAAGACAATGCCAAGCCACATTCTGCACATGTTACAACAGCATGGCTCCGTAGTAAAAGAGTGCGGGTACTAGACTGGCCTGCCTGTAGTCCAGACCTGTCTCCCATAGAAAATGTGTGGCGCATTATAAAGCGTAAAATATGACAATGGAGACCCCGGACTTTTGAACAACTTAAGCTGTACATCAAGCAAGAATGGGAAAGAGTTCCACCTGAAAAGCTTCAAAAATTGGTCTCCTCAGTTCCCAAACGTTTACTGAGTGTCGTTAAAAGGAAAGGCAATGTAACACAGTGGTAAAAAGTCCCCTGTGCCAACTTTTTTGCAATGTGATGCTGCCTTTAAATTCTAAGTTAATGATTATTTGCAAAAAAAAAAATGAAGTTTCTCAGTTTGAACATTAAACATCTTGTCTTTGCAGTGTATTCAATTGAATATAAGTTGAAAATGATTTTCAAATCATTGTATTCTGTTTTTATCTACGATTTACATTACGTGCCAACTTCACTGGTTTCGGGTTTTGTATTTTACTTTCTCTTCATAATTATAGTTCAGAGTCTGGGCCACAAACACAAAAAAAATCTTCTTGTAAACATAGCTGTGAAATTATTGAAAATTATGAGAATTGACAAATGGCTGGGAGTTAAAATTATATTTCTGGAATCATAAACTCCTTCACCGTAAGTACTGTATATTTCATTTGACTGTGATTTCTTTAAATTATCTAGTGTTTATGAGCCAAATAAGCTCTTTAAGTTGCCCCGCAAGCTGTCAGAGCCCTTAAAATTATTCACGGTCAAATCATAAAATAATCATGTGTTAAACACAGGTCAACGTTTGACTCATGAAGGTCAAAATGAATTTATGATTTCCTAGCAGAATTTAGCATGAGTTTATCAATAATGACATGGATGGACATCAGTGGTGACCACTGACCTCTGCAAACCAACAACATGCCTTTTCTCAATGACAAAGTTTACAGTTTTGTCTATTTTTCTACAAAGCCACATTAGCAAGCTCAGATACTCATTAAAGGAACTGCTTATTTTATGGTCAGATAGTTCACCCTGCAACGGAATGCTTTCCATTTACAATTATGATCATCCAAGTGAAGTGGAAGCTAGCTTAAACACTATTCACGCCCTACAAAGAGCAAGTATAACTCACTAACAGTAATATATGAAATATACCTCATTTTCACAAAACAGACATTCCACTATCAAGGAAAAAGCAGGCAATATGCTGCGCTAGACTGAAGCAAATCAGTGCAACAAACATAAGAAAGGGTAGAAAATGCTGCCCTCTGTACATAGTTCCATCAACTAACTGATCCACTAGATATAGAAGGAAAGAAGGATCCAGCTGCATATCCAACAAAACTTCCAAAAGCTACCATAAAAATATTTTGACTTGCATTACCATACCCTTTCTATGTGACTTGGGTTACGCGTGACTTGTGTGACCAACTTCTAATGTCCTGCACAGCTGCATATGAGGATCAGATATGCACTTTGGCAGTATAATTCTGTTGGGTATGGGCAACAGTAGGAAAAATAGAATTTACAATTACAGCCTGCCGGGGGTAATTGTGAGTGGAAAAAAATGTTTCCTGTGACTCGCGTTAAACAACCGTCACCACCCAACTTTAACCTATAATGCTGAAAAATGTGGAACAGATAGAGAATTTTAATTATCAAAATATACTTGACCAAGGTTTTGATGTAAAATCTACTCATTTGTCAAGAATGCACATGAAAACATAATGCAGAGGCCTGGTAGTGTTTGAAGCTCAAAATTAATGCATATTGTCATTTTAAATTTGAAGATGTAACAAGAAGGATTCGGACTAAATTTGGCCGGTAATAATGAATTTTGTATTTTTTCCTGAAAATATATGATCTTTCACTCTATAAAAAAACTTTCCTTAGAAATTAGTGACAACATTTTTGAAGGTCATGTTCCTATTTTCACGGAATTACCCACCATGAGATCTTGAGTAAAATCAAAATTTCGTCCATGATAGCGAAGCCAGAATGAGACCTAGAGCAGCAACTAGAGAATGAAGAAGTTGACAACAACTGTAACATTTGTAATTTAATACTTTAATAATGAAAACCTTAAGCATGCTAACCAACCAGGCGTGCTTTTGCCTCCAAATGTTGTCCATTCAGTCAATGGTTCCAACTCAAAGTTAGCATCTGTGATTTTGTCAAATGCACCCCAACTGTGCAAAAACTAATTTGTCCTGCATGAGCCATGTTGTTTGTCAAGTGTGCGCAGTGGAATCAGAGTTAATAGACTGAAGGTCTCGTATTGTCATCATGCATGTAGACTACCCATTTTAAGACAGCATTCCTTGTCATAGCCCAATAAAACTCTCAGTAAATAGTTTCAGTGCACCATACCTACAGGCAGATGTTATTCTCCTTTTCACCTGCTCATATGAAAAATATTTGATTTAATCAATTCATGGATATAATATTCTTTGACAATGTCTTGTTTTCCCATTTTTTCAGCTTGACTTCAATGTTTGGAACACCACCTGCTATCCCACATCCTCTAATTTGGATCAATGTTCATTTTGCTTTTAGAAATCTCCACTTGGATCTCTATAAAAGGCTACATTTCCAGAAAAAGCTGCAAATTTGCAGCATGTAATTAGCAGGATACTGTTCATTACTTACTTGGCCAAACGTATGCCAGATTACTTTTTATTTCAGAAGATTTGATGAATTTGCACTTAATTTAATTTTTTAATCGTTCAAGACCTCCCAAGGACCCTAACTTACCCAACAGCATTAAAAATCAGTCTGGGCAAAACCCATGTGAATCCTAAAAAGTCCCAGAGTTCCGACCCTCCACTAAGATGCAAAGTTGCATCACTTTTAGTCATAATTTTATCTGGGCATAGTTTCTGAATGATGAAATTTTCATTGGGGGAAAAAATTTAAAAAATGAAAATATTTCAAAATTGGGAACAAATTTTAGGGACATGGTCACAAGGAAACTCCAAGTCAAATCTGAAGTGAATCCGACAGGCGTTTTAAGTGGGAAGATTATCTGAACAGGACACAACCAGATAACAACGCACCAAGACGACAACCCTAGACATCTATTGGCCAGTGAGCTATTAAACAAGTATGCAGGCACATAGATGTTGGAATGAGGATGGGCAATTGGAAAAATTATGCAAGCTGAAACATAGATCATGTTGAAATGTTTCATAATTGCATAGAGCCAACAGAAGAGGGCAGCAGTACTCACAAAGCTTTCCTGGAGTGCTTGAGAACGGGCAGCAGTCTCCGATACCCAGCCTGTGTTGTGTAGTACATCCTCAAATCAAGCACATCCACCTCCTTCTCTGACATAAGCAGCACGTAGGCCAGTGCTGAGCACTGATCAGGGGAGAGCTTTTGATTGGAGGAGCTGTTAGACAGGTAACTCTGAATTTCCTTCACCAGAGAATCATCATGCAGTTCATTCAAGCAGTGAAAGAGATTGATGGTCCTCTCTGGAGATGGGCTTTTGCTGATCTTTGCCTTGAGGTATTTTATCATTTCTGCCACATGCTGTGTGCAGCTTTCCTTGTGAGCCAGCAGCCATGAAAGGGCTTTACTTTCCAGGGAGATTCCTAACAGAAAGCGGACGAAAAGGTCCAGGCGTCCATATTGACACTCTAGAGCTTTGTCCACGGCACTCTTGAGGACTGCAGATAATTTTATCCCACCATCAGCATCGGTGTGCTCTGTCATGTCCAGATTTAATGGGTTTTCTTCATTGTTTGCATACAGGAAATATACAGACAAAGCAGCAAGATACTCCTGTATACTAAGATGCACAAAGCAATATGTTTTGTCCTTGTACGGCCCCGTTTCCTCTTCAAAGATTTCTGTGTACAACCCCGAGTACTCATGAGTTTTGTTGACATCGATTCCTGAATCGTTCAGGTCTTGCTCGTAGAATATAAGCCTGCCCTCCTTTAACTGTTGAAAGGCCAGCTTCCCAAGGCTGACCGTCATTTTTCTGTCACTCTCTAGCATTTCCTTTGTATTTGATGCCATATCATTATGGTATTTCTGGTTCTTAATCATAATTTGAATCCGTAGGAATTCTGTATACATTTGAGTGAGAGTTTTAGGGATTTGCTCAACCTCAGGATTGTTCAGGAGTCTCTCGAGAACAGTTGCTGAGATCCAGCAGAAGACAGGAATATGACACATGATGTGGAGGCTGCGTGATGACTTGATGTGAGTGATAATTCTGTCTGCCAGGCTCTGATCATCAAATCTCCTCCTGAAGTACTCGTCCTTCTGCGAGTCGTTGAAGCCTCGCACCTCAGTTACTCTGTGGATGCACTCAGGTGGGATCTGACTGGCTGCTGCAGGTCTGGAAGTGATCCAGAGGAGACAAGAGGGAAGCAGATTTCCCTGAATGAGGTTGGTCAACAGCACATCCAGAGGTAACTCCTGTGTTTTTTTATACCACGTCTCATTACTATGGAACTTCAAGGGCAGACGACACTCATCCAGGCCATCAAAGATAAACAACACTCTCCTGGTGTTCAGGTCTACAGTGGTGCAGAGCTCCATTTCTGGGTAATAGTGCTGAATGAGCCCCAGTAGACTCAACTTTCTGTCCTTCATCAGATTAAGCTCTCGAAAAGGCAGAGGAAATATGAAATCGATGTCTCCGTTTGCCCTGCCTTCCACCCAGTCCAAAATGAACTTCTGCACAGAGACCGTTTTGCCAATGCCAGCTATTCCTTTGGTCAGCACAGATCTTTTGACACTGTCATCTTGGCTGGTTATGGGCTGGAAAATCTCATTGCATTCAATCGGCACCTCTTCTTCAGTTCTTTTGGATACTGATTCAATGTTCCAAACCTCATGTTCAGTGTTGACCTGTTCGAAAATGCCCTCTGTTATGAAGACTTTGGTGTAGATATTGATGAGCAGAGCTGATCGTCCTTGCTTAGCCACTCCCTCAAATATATGTTGAAATCTGCCCCTCAGCTTTGCTTTCAGTGTCTGTTGAGCTGTGCTCAAAGCGGCCCCTAAAATAACGGAGGAATCTGGTTAGTTGGTGGCACATCATGACTTAGTGACAGGCAAGCATGCTGCAGGCAATTACCATTCATAATTATTTACATGTACGGCAAAGCGAATAATTTCAGTTAATACTGGATAATACTTACTTCTTCAAGTGAGTGAACAACTTCTGTTAGATGTGACAAGTTTAGAATAGCATCAGATTTCACTACATTTAGTGACTTTTCCAGGATAACTGTATCTGAAATAAGATTTCTATATCTTCCTCCCCTTGCTGGTCGAATTTAAACAATACGATTGAGAGTGTGAAAATGAGAGAGTGGTTGAGTGACTGAGTGAGAGTGCAGAATGTAAGACTGAGTGAATCAGAAAGTGAGAGGATGACACCATGATTAACCCTATTGCCCATGGACACCCTGTCCCTTTCCCAATGATGACTACAAATAACGACCCAGGCCACATCACTGAAAACGATATTTGAAGCCTTGGGGATACCCCTGTTTTCAATCCACGGGGAGGCTAGGGAAAAGGTCCATTGATATACATATAGTCGTCATATATAGTCATTATGGGGGAAAGAGTTAAGGGAGTAGAATGTTAGTAATGGATTTGAATGTTAATCAGTGTGCATAATCCAATTTCGTGAATAAAGAAAAAAATGTTGCTGTTTGATTTTTTTGATGTTTGATATCCAAAACTTACCATGTTCGCAGACAGCAGGTTGGGGCTCTGTTTGCCTGTCAATATTGACCCCCAAAATATTTACTAAGGGAGCCAGGGGTGTCTCCATGTCCAGGGCAGCCACTAGTGTCTTTGTTCCTGTGATCATGGCTGGAGCAATTGTTACAGGAGGCTGCGGTGACCACCTGGGTCCAAGAGCCCCCGTGTACAAAGCTGCAGAGGAAGAAGACGGGAAGAGAGTAAGATCAGCCCACAGATGCAGTTACACACACACACACACACACACAAGCACAGTTTTGCAAGTAATGGCATTGGATGGCCTTGAATGATAGAATGTCCCCTCTCCCACAGTTAGCAAGGATTATACCAGGGTTACATTACAGTCCATTTCCGATTTCTTTGGTATTCAGTTAAAGATGTCAAATAAAGGGTCTTACAGCACTTGGTCTGCAGTGTCTTGGCCTGCTCATTCAGGTCCATCATCCCCAGAATGTACAGCATGACCTCCACAGCACCGTCTCTGCCGTGGCGCTCCAGCATTTCATGCGCAGTTCTTGTTCGGTTAAACCCATCAAGGAAGCTCCTCGGTATAAGACAGTATCCCTGAGGTGGTTCATGACTGAGATAGGAGTGAAATCTCTCCAGCTCACTGTCCACAAGGTCATCCAGGCGTTCCAGGAGCAGAGAGTGAACAAACTTGATAAAGAGGAAGCAACATGAGGTTATACTGTAGTCTTTGAATCATTTGGTTGCTGTTTCCTAATGGGCCTCTGCTCTTTTTTTCACACATAAACGAGCATGAGTATGAGTAGCTTCTAAGACAAGGAACATGGGACAATAAACTGCGCTGGACCTTGTTCCATGCACTCTAATTAATAAAAGATGAAATTGCACAAAAAACCTTATTCTGTTCTTGGCCATTGTTGACTTCAGCAGATACGAGCTCCTGCAAAGAGAATTAGGAGGTCAAATGAAAGTATATGGCATTTTAGCATATAGCATATAGCAATGTTCACTGTTTACGAACAATGATGTCAAAGTTGTACATGCGCAGTTTGGCAGTTTGGTGGTTAGCTGAAAACGTGATGAGAACAAAAATAACTTGGCAAGTAGCCTCTTTGGTTATTTGCTTAAAATCCTCAAAAAAGCAAATTCCTGAACCGTTAGCGAACCTGTTGGTGCAACCTATAACACAACAACTGACTGACATTGCTATTTTAGATGTTTTTTTAAGTACATATATAGAGACGGAGATCTATTAGATGAGCCTTTTTGCCACCCACGTATGAAAACATCGACGTCATCGTGAACATCGCTAAAGCATTTCTAATCTCTGCCCTCATTTAACCTATTGTCCTAATTGTCCTTACACAAGGCAATATCAGATTCTGAATAATTCAGAAAGGACTGATATCACTTAATTCATCAACTCACAGTATATTTACTTTACCTCTGTCCATAAGCAGTACAGAATATACTAACTATGTCCATCTTCCACCTGCCTCAGATAAAATCAGTTACTTTTCCTGGCTTTTGTTAAGTTAGATATGGGAAAACAGAAAGTTATCTGCTCAGTTTTTGGATGTTTCCATCACTACTCATCCTCTGTCCCTTCCATGCTCAGCTGTAAATGTGAATAAAAACCGAAAAGGCTTCTCCACTTACCCGTCCCTCCGGGCCACGATCTTCAACATCTGAAACATTCTGCAGGAAAATTAAACAGGACTGCAGTTATCATAGGGGAATTAGATTTAGGTTTGATTCACTTACTGTGAAAACAATAACCCTGCAATGTGTTTAAAGGACATCTGGGGGCTCTGAATAACGTACAAACATAATTTTTGCTCTTTGCATTAATTGAGCCAATGGGGGGGATCACTTGCTTTTTTGCAAAAAAGTACAATGAGAAATAATCTTTATGCAGCGACCCACACCTTGTGACCTTATCAAGGATTAGTCATTCTCTGATGGACCAGATACAGTGAAAATATATTCTTCATGTGGAAGTCAACACCATACAGCAACCACTAATAGTGACACGCTCTCCTGTTTCAGGTGGACAAGTTGACATGTTTTTTTGACAGCACAGTGTCATTTGAGGTCATGCTGAAAGTACAGTCTTAGATTAGGGTGGCGGGTGTAGCTCTCCCCATACTCACCCTGCTCCTCTGGAACAGGCACCCGCAGCACTTCATGACCCTGCCTCCCGGACACCCCACTGACTACTGGAGGAGACTCACCTCATCTCCTCAGCATACAGATAATCTGTAGGAAACAGAGGTCAAAGGTCACGTCTCCCCTCAATGCCACACCAGAGCGAAGATCCTGGGAAATTTCTTTGCACATTGATTCTGTAGAGGAGTTCCAGGACAGCACTGTCCAGTCTTGCAAGGTATGACGAGGAATATGCTGGTGCACAGTCAGACACATTAAAAAAATGGTCATAGCCAAACACTGCAAGGAATTTTTATCCTTTGAACAATGAATCATTGGTTAGGAAATTAGCAAAAATTAACAAATTGATAAAATTAATTACTATGGGATAGCTTCCTCTTAGAATGCCTCAAACACTGCGAAGCCCAGAGGCTAAATGTGCAGACAGTGTTCTACAAAGAAAATAGTCAGAATTGTTCCATTCAGTTTTGACGGCTTCAAACAGTTGATTAAACGTGGAAAAAGTTCCCCGGCTTGTACACATATTTAATGAGATCTTATTCTCTATTGGGTTTAAATCACTCCGAAACTCATGGATACGTTCGTGGGCTACATCCTAGTAGTATTTGTAGAGTTTGGTAGGAAAACACAACTCGTTTTCCTTCATTTAAGAAAAACATACATGCCAACTCAACCACTTTTGGCGGTAGACCACCATTTCAGGGCGTTTCATTCTGAAAAAATGCCCCAAAAGCAGTAGTCTACGACCAAAAGCGACAGAGTTGGCATGTATAGAAAAATAATGCTTTTTTCTGGTTTGGTGAAGTGCAAAAAGAAAATCCACCGTGTCATGTTTGAAATTTGACTGCCAGTTTAACCCTTAAATTCCCCCTGTGACAAATTTGTCACACGATTTTGGGGGTTGTCAAAACCACTGACCCCACATAAATTTTGCAACCTAATGCCCATTGTGACATATTTACAACATCAGTGCTGCCATCTGATGTGTAAAAGTGGAACTCTCACTACACTGGCTGCACCAGCTAACCTTTCCAATATGGCCACCCCCATGGTGAAATCCACACGATACATCAGCACCCATTCATCACTGGATAAAGTAGACAAACAGGTAAGCTAATGAAAAATTAGCTATGCCTAATACTTCAGCTATATGTAAACTACCAAAACAATGATGGATAAAGGTTCTCTTTATATCCTAGAAACTTAGAGTGACATATATGTCACAAAACTAAAATGAGGTCAAAGGTCACCAAAAATAAAAAAAATTGCTATTGGGTTGTTATTAGCCCCTCCCCAGGACATACTGAAAGAATACATAGATTTTTCTTTTAACTTTTACTATAGTTGGGCATTCAAGGGTTAAAGATAATAAGCTAAAGATATTCAAATTCTGAGCCAAGTAATTGGTGTTTCCAATTGCGGTATAAAGGTTCCAGGTATTCTCACCCTTCAATGTTCAATTATTACCGAATTCGGTCGCCGTTTACATTGCCTGATTTGCTACAAGTCGCTAAACGCAGCAGGCCTGTGTAGAGTGACAATCTAATTTACTTCCGATCGCATTGCTATATGTTGCATCACTAAGTTGTGAGGCGTTTTCTTTGGCAGACTACATAAATGAGGACATGAGACGTTAATAAGCAATCGAATATTCTGCACTCACGTGGCTCACGAAACGGCACAGATCTGCATACATTAGTTAGCTATGCCAATTGCGCAATAAGGAACAAAAGGCTGCACTATTTTTTAAATGGGTGATTCTCTGAATCTGGTACCTAAAAGTGGGACACTGGGGTGAAAAATTCAAAATGCCACAATTTGGGTGTATTTCAGTGCATTTCCATCTAGATTTACCATAGATTCAGGAGCAATTACTATAAAGAAAAATCCGTATGTAACCTGGACACCAAACTAACAGCAGAAGGAGTCAAAGGAAAGTGGATTCAACACATACACATCACAACACTTTATGAAGAAACAACACTGCTATTGAAAATTCAGAAAAAAAGGATGAAAAAGTGAGCAATGAAAATAAGAATTTCAACATGGTGAGTCAGTTAATTGGGCAGATTGACCATCTAAAATTTGAAACTCTTTCACAAGAACACATCAGTGTAAAATCCATCCAGTGCCACTTTACTGTGTCCCCACCCTCAAATGGTCTTATCTTGTTCAGCAGTAAAAAATGGTTAATCTTCGCACAGTCTGCCAGTAGGCCTATTTGGAGATGTTTTGTGCATAACATGGACACCAAATCCACAACAGACTACGTAAAGACTGAACACCTCGAAAATATTAATGAAAAGGCTGAACAAATGTCGCTGCATGTTATTATAAGAAGAAGAAGAAAAAAGCTCGGCTTGCTTATGAATATTCAATAATTGATCCGGAAGTGCCATCTAGTGATAGAATAGCCTTTTGTTCTATGTGCATAAATTTGCTGCTCCGTGTCCGCTGGCGGACACAATCTGCACAAAGCGCTCAAGATACTGAGCACCGTCTTCTCGAACATCACATCCAGATAATCCTTAAATGATGAATTATATTTTAATTTGTAATGAGTAAAGAAATGGCCAGTGTCAAAGTAATGAAGCAAAAGTATACTTTTTATCTTTTAGAACAGTAAAAGCCTCTGTAAAAAAAAAAAAAAAAAAAACTCAAGCAAAGTACAAATCCTCAAAAAAGAAACTACTTAGGTACTGTAACAAAGTACATGTACTTTGTTACTATACACCTTTGGATCTCAAAGAAAAAAAAAACTTTCTAAAAGAACTTACCTTTATTTCCGGGTAATTGGCATATCAATACAACCGACGTAACTTTGGTTTTGGGCATAACAAGAGCAAGACAATGCAGCCGAAAATCTAAATCTGCATCACAATAGCGGTTGTTTACGGTCCCGACGTCATGTGGCCAGTCTGATTTTGGAAATCTTGCTGGTCCAGTTGTAGTAAAAGTAACTTCCAAGTCTTGAATTTGAAATGAATTTCCCAACGTAACGTATAATAATGAATATGTGAATTGCAGGTAGAGGTATTTTGACAACGTGTCATATGAATGTGCATCCTGTAGTGTTTCACTGAAAGAAAACATGCTGCAAATGCGAAACTACCTGTCAACGGTAAAAATGTTCTGAGATCCGTTCGTACCTGCAGTGGAGTAGTGGAAACGACTAGTTACGCATGGAACGGTATATTGAGGCTGGATTTTCTAGCTACAAGTAGACCTAATTAAGAGAGAACAAAATCAACGTTGGTTTTAAATTTCGTTATCAGGGCCCGTATTCACAAAGAACATTATCTTACTGCTAGGAGTACTCCTAAGTTGCTCTAAAACATTTTATGTAGGAGTAAAATCTTAAGTTATTCACAAAGCCGCTGAGAGGAACTTTCAGTTAAGAAAACTGGTAACTCCTACGCTAAGAGTAGCTCTGAGATAGGTGGGAGTAAATCTCCTATGGATGACATCAATTCTTAAGCATGAGCATTGGGACAATGAGCACAGTGATTAGTTGTTTGGTGACAGGGCGGTCCATTGAAAAAAATATCCAACATCCAACCCATGGAGGAAAAAATGAGGAAATAGTGAAATAACAACACGTTGAGCACTCCTAAAAATGCACTGTGCACAGTCCCCACATTTCCCGCCCTAGGCAAATAAACATACAGAGGAAAGATATAGTTGTAAAAACGCCAGTACCATAAAACGAGGCAAAAATAAAACGCGTCATTTGCCTGATTATTGGCAACTTATCAGGCTACCCATTTAGAATATGTTGCTATCATTTAAATGTCAGGCTGTTCAAGTTTGTTTGCATTAAACTAAAGGGGCAAATTAAGGAATTGGTGAAAGGGGGGGGGGGTTCAGCGAGGAGGGGGGTCTGGAACCCTCCCCCAGAAAAATTTGAAACATTTTTCTCAATTCAATGATTTTCCTCCCAAGGTTAAACCAAGTTTAGTAAAAGATACCACACTCAAGAGCTTATTTATATTAAAGATCCTATTTATCTTCAAGATGTCCTGATATAAATTTAATACAATGATGCTGTCATATATTAAAACATAACATTGTCAACATATAAACTATTTTTTTATGGAAATATAATAATTATTATTACCCACGCCCGACGAGGGGGCGTGGGTATACAATTTAGCACCGTCTGTCTGTGTGTGTGTGTCTGTCCGCGTGAAAGCTCGGCTACCACTGAAGCTAGGGTGACCCAACTTTGTGGGGTAGATGATCCTAGGGTACCCAGTCCAAATTTGCATTCTGAGGTCGAAAGGTCAAAGGTCAAGGTCAACAAGAGGCGTGGGTTAGCACCTCTATAGAGTGCGCATCATCTAGTTATTATTATTATTATTACTACATGAATGAATGCGAAAAAGAAATGTGACTTTAGGGCCATTTAGAATTTTTCAAAAAGACCATAGTACTATTTGGATTGACTCATACATAAACTCTTTAAAATAATGTTACATATCTTACTTGTAGACTCTAAAGGGCATAGAATACTAGCTTCACTAGCTTCAGAACCGCAGTAATCGCGGGTTACAAGTTGATGGGTGATTCTGAACGTGAAGATGGGTTTTGGAATGGAAAATTTGGAAAGTATTCCGGTATTCCAGGACAAATTTTGTTTTGCACCGAAAAACAACAAATGAATATGCATCAAATAGTAGACTATGAACATCTGGTCCATCAGTTGGGTCCTTTTGTAAGCTCAAGCAAATTTTAACCGAACGTTGCGGTAGCCTATTCATCTAACGTCAGTCTTACCACTTCCATTTCCCCTGCAAATGAAAACTGCTAGCTACGAGGATCATCAAAGCCAAACAGCTGGTCATTTTTTTTTTTACATTTGAAAGGCTGAGCCTCAAAATGTCGGTTTGCTTTATTCTCCAAGCTTTTCCGCCATTCCATTGCTTTCTGACATTTTCGTCTGAAGTCGTGGTTGCTGAAATGCGTTTATAGACTGTTACAAGCAAGGCTAAGGTAGAACAAATTTCCCAGCAAGCCTGCCTTATTAAACTTTAGGACGAAAACAGAACAAAACAAAAGAAAAAAAAATCTAATAAATTGTACATAGCTTAAATCCATGTATGGTTTTTTATTTGCAAGAAAAGAGTTTCTCGGTCATTCCTATCGCATAAGGCAAATATGTATAATTAGATCCAAATTAATTTGTCATGATGCAAGATAACCGGAATAGTGAAGTTGAACCATTAAAAGTGGTAGTGAGGACTGCACCTTTTGCATGCGATAGGATAGGGTCTTATCAGAGATGATAATGGAAAGAAACGTATCTGCGCATGGTTAAATTGTAACTTTTGAACTTGTTCAGCGGAAAATTATCGCTAGATATTTTTACTTCTCAGCGAAAAAGGGGGGCGCACGCCCTTTTGCTGGCACTCTCTGAGCTCAGACGCACCTCCCTACGCAGTACATGAAACCGGCACTTTAGCTGCGCAATACCACCTTCACCAATACCATCACTTCCTGTTTCCCTGGGGTATAAATATGCTGTGACACAGATGCCATTTCTCTTATCCGCTCTTCAACATGGGAAGGACAAAGAAACACACCATTCAAGTAAGGCAGATGTGTGTCAACCTTCACAAGTTAGGCAATGGCTGCAAGAAAATAGCCACTCGTCTGCACCTGCCCATATCTAATGTCAGAAGAATCATTAAGAAGTTTAAAACTACTGGAACAGTGATAAACAAGCCAGGACGAGGACGCAAGGTTATATTGCCACCACGCACAGTGAGGATGATAGTAAGAGAAATAAAAAGTTCTCCAAAGCTCACTGTTTAAGAATTACAACAAATGGTAGCATCTTGGGGTCATTAAGTCTCCAAAACAACCATCAGGCACTATCTACATGCCAACAAGCTGTTTGGGAGGCATGCACGGAAAAACCTTTTCTCACTCACAATCATAAACGCAAACGTCTGGAGTTCGCTAAGCGGTGCTGGGACTTCAACTGGGACCGTGTGCTTTAGTCAGATGAGACCAGGATAGAGCTTTTTGGCAACAAGCACTCTAAGAGGGTCTGGCGGAACACAAAAGATGAGTATGCAGAAAAGCACCTCTAGCCCACTGTGAAGTATGGGGGAGGATCGGTGATGCTGTGGGCCTGTTTCTCTTCCAGAGGCCCTGGGAACCTTGTTAGGGTGCATGGCATCATAAACGCTTTGAAATACCAGGACATTTTAAATCAAAATCTGGTGGCTTCTGCCCGAAAGCTGAAGATGGGTCGTCACTGGGTCTTTCAGCAAGATAATGACCCTAAATATGTGGCCAAATCTACACAGAAATGGTTCACCAGACACAGAATCAAGCTCCTCCCATAGCCATCTCAGTCCCCAGACCTCAACGCCATTGAAAACCTGTGGAATGAGCTGAATAGGAGAGTGCAGAGGAGAGGACTCAGATCACTGGATGATTTAGAGAGATTGTGCAAAGAGGAATGGTCGACGATCCCTCTTTCTGTATTCTCCCATCTTGTGAAACATTATAGGAGAAGATTAGGTGCTGTTTTGTTGGAAAAAGGGGGTTGTACAAAGTACTAACATCAGGGGTGCTAATAATTGTAGCACACATGATTTGATGTAAAATAATTATTTCTTAATGTGGGATTTTTTCCCGCTGAATAAATGCACTTGAGTTAAAGGTTGGATTTTCCTCTTTTTTTCATTGTGGTCCTATATTATTTCGAAAAAAAAAAAAAAAACTTAAGAAGCTAAAGAACACATCTTAACCAGGGGTGCCGATAATTATTGAGGGCAGTGTATATTTCACTCTAAGTTTCTAGGATATAAAGATAGCTTTTGTCCATCATTGTATTGGCAGTTTACATATAGCTGCAACTAGCTATAGTTACATTGTAGTTTCCAGCTATTTACGTAATAAATAAATAACTTTATCGAGAGTTTTTATGAGGAAATCATGGTGTGTAGGTTTTCAAGATGTCGAGGTCGGTGTTTTAATGTGCAATATATGAAAACATTACACAATCTGCATTTGTGAAGTGGACATTTATTTAAAAAAGGTCCCTGTTCTATTTTACCCCGAAAGGAGAAATCTTCTAACAACACTGCAACGAGCCCTGCCTTCCTTTAAAAGTTTGAGGTTAGATAAACATCCTTTGTAAACCCATGTGAAGATTCCTGCTTTATAATGGTTGTAAGTTTCAAAATTTAATTAGGGTCATACTAAATTGCATCAACTGAGCAGGTCCATTGTTTTCAAGCTGTATAAAAAATATTGTCTTTATTCCAAATCAGAGTATAATACTGGAAGTAATGGGGTTTCATATTTTTTCTTAAATTTGACTCCTTAAATAAGAGTTATGGTGTTTGGAAAATATTTGTATTTCCCCAACAATCAAAATACGTTGGGCTGTTTCCCTAAATACAAGTGATGGAAAATATTAAAACAACAAAATCATAGTGAAATATTGAGTGCATTAAAATATTAAAAGCTTAGGTCGGCTGAAAAGATAATGCAAACCTAATAACTAGTGTCACATTACAGTAATTCCCAGCACGTATTCCCTGTCAGGATCCTGTAATGACATTGGTCTGGTGCTGTTATACTATTTGTTCACCAGCGCCCCCGCCAAAAAAAATGGAAATGTACTTCTCAGAAAATGTCCATACATGCAGACATGCAGCACGTGTTTGAGAAGGACAAAATTCGAAGAGTTTGTTGAGTTAAAGTTAATGGTCAATAGAATTCTCAATGTACACATTGCCTTCACAAATATTAAGCTCATTCTCTGGCAGGAGAACGACTGGCGCGAGAAGGTTGAGTTCGGCCAAAACGCTTGAAAGTATGTAGAGTGAAGGAAAAAAAACGAATCAGCACTCTATCCGCAGCCATTATCATCTCTCTACTTACAGACGGTGTTCTCTTTACACATCACCAGTCACTTGAAAAATCCTTTGCAACTTGCCATTCCTCATTTCTGCTTTTCTCTCCCTCTTTCCGTTTCAGTCTGTGACGGAGAAGTCTGCGGCTCGAGCCTCCCCTTCTGGCTTGGTGCCCACATCCTATCTAGAAAGTTCTCACATGGTCTGAGTTCAGCGTCTGTGCACACATGAGCGTGCTACTGCGTGTGTTTGTGTGTGTGTGTGTGTGTATGTGCTCGGGTGTATGTGTTTGTGTGTGGGCTAGAAAAACAAAATTTTCTTTTTGTCCTAATGAGAACATTTTCCAGTCCCCACAAGGTAACTGATCTATTTTTGGGTTAGGGGTTAAGGTTAGGCTTAGGTTAAGGTTAGGTTTAGAGTTAGGCATATGATATTTATGGTCAAGGTCAGGCTAAGGTGTTGGTCAGTCTATAGGATTAATGTCAGTCTATAGGTCATCTCGGCAAAACATGAAAACACAACATTTGCATGAACAGTATGCGTGTATGAATGCGTGCTATAAATATCTTTTTGGCAGCCTTATTTGCAGGTTAAACAAATTCCAGGTACGAGGCAGCTAAAACCCCAAAACGTCCCCCTTGTCACTCTACTCCAAGCAGCCCGCCGCCCGTTCCTTCTTGTAATGGATTCATTGCCATTCTGAGCCCTTTCTTTCCTTACATCCAGGGATTGTTCTGTGCAGCCGACCCATGGCTCTCCCCTGTATTTCCGTACGGTGCCTCACTAGGAATTGATGCACTCACTGCACAGGAAAGATGGGGGGAGGGGGCACTGAATTTTGAAAATTTGTGGGAGCGGAGCGGTGCATTTGCAGCTGTTCAAGGGTTTTTACCCACGGGGAAACATCTGAGGGCACATTTTCTGCCGGAGGAAACATGAGAGCGGACGAGGGCGGGAGGACATCACAGTCGCAGCCGGAAAGGGGAGGAGGAGAGAGAAATGCCAAAATAGGAAATGCGGGCAGAGTTTCAAAAATCAACTGGAGGAGTTTGGAGAAATCCCTGACGTAAGTCCAAAGAGAGGATGACACTGAGTGAGGATCAAGCTGCAGACTGAGTGAAAAAATGTTTCACAGAGAAATAGAAATTGTACTCTAAATCAGTGGTAACCATATTTTTTTCTCTATGCATTTAAAACATCAGGATCTGACTTTTCAATTCCTTAATTGTGACGAGACAGGAGAATGAGTTTTATTCCTGAATGTTTTATGCATACCTTTAAATGCAACTAATTCAGGTCCTCACGTACCGGAGTGACAATGAAACTGAAAGTATTTTTGCATTGTAAAGCTCTTGGAAACATTGGTTGCAAGGCAGTGTTGGGGGTAACGCATTACAAAGTAACTAACTGCAATCAGATGACATTTATCAGTAACGCAGTAATGTAACGCATTACTTTGATAAATAATTGCATTACAGTTACTAGCAAATAAATTATCTAGTTACTTGCATTACTTTAAATTCGTCAACTATCAGCGGGACGAGAGGCCAGAAAAACTTCTTCTTCTTCTTCTTCTTCTTCTACTTCTTCTTCCTTTTGAATATATTGGCGATTGAGATCGAGGACAGAAAAACAAATCAAACATCCTTTATCATGCATGTTTATGCCAGTACTGTAGCCTTACACTTGACTCACTTTTCTGTGAAGTGCTGTCTTCATGCTGATTTATACAACTTCACTGTTGGCTTTGCTATATTAAAGAGCATGAAAGAGACCTTGTGTGTGTCCACCTTACAAGAAAAAAAGATTTGTGCTGCTCTGGGCATATGCCAGGTTGAGATATGATATGGTTTATTAATTAAGTTAAGGTGAATTTCAGATTATGGTGCTGAGTAATCAAAAAGTAAAGAAACTAGTAGTGTAACTTTACTTTCAGCAGTGAGTAATTAAGTGAAGTAAGGGGTTACTTTTTAAAAAAGTAAGCAGTAAAGTGTAATGCATTACTTTTTTAGAGTAACTACCCCAATGCTGGTTGCTGGCCACCTACTGTTGCACTGTAAGGAGAACACTCATGCACTGCTGTAAAAAAGTATTTGCCTACTCCTCATTTTTACGAGTTTTGCATTTTTGTCATGTTAGAGGTTTCCAGATCTTCATTCAAAGTAAAAGGTAAGGAAATAAATGAGGAAACGCAAAACAGTTCTAAACAATCATTTCCATTATCCGCTATGTGATAAAGTATTAATGCTCCACGGCCAAACTCTGAAACTTCACTTCCCTGCAGACACGAAACCTGGAGCTCAGACAAACAATAAATTATCAGTTAAAGTTTTTTTTTTTTTCTTTTTTATAAATTTGGCATCTCCAATCCCACCCAAATCTGGAATGCCCAATTGGGGAACTATGTACAAAGCTTGCTC
This sequence comes from Gymnothorax reevesii, assembly GCA_029721435.1. Taxonomy (NCBI): domain Eukaryota; kingdom Metazoa; phylum Chordata; class Actinopteri; order Anguilliformes; family Muraenidae; genus Gymnothorax; species Gymnothorax reevesii. The sequence continues at coordinate 19,181,746 of CM056574.1, read as the reverse complement.
GTATGCGACCCCTTGCTGCCAACTCAGGATAGTGAGACAGTCCACGGCTCTCCTCCGAAGCACGTGCCTGTCTGCCACTGATTCTTATACACTCATCGGTTGAATCTTCGCAAGTTCAGAACTGGGGCGGAGGATACCCGGGCATGAACCAACCCGGAGTCTTCCTGACGAGCGCCCATCTGGCCAACAGGAGGCGCTGGAGCAACGAACAAAGCTGTTATTATTATATACCCAAATCCGGCAGTCCCTTCCCAATTTGAAACCCTGTAGCGCGATAGCCAATTGTGCGCTACGCTGAAAAAGCTGCCGACCCCTGCCAGTGAGTACGCCGGGGCTCGAACTCACGACGTGGTGATCACCTCTGCACTGCAGATCAGAGCCTTAACCGTGTGAGCTATCCGGCAGCACACTTTATCAGTTGAAGTTGATGGGAGATCAACACTGTTAAGAGATTTTCTTCAGAAATCATGGAATACATCAAACATTGTCATAATGGCACGTCTATCAGTGGTAGCAGAGAAAGATATCGGAAGAATATTCAAATGACAGCTTGAGACTCAAAACCTTTCATGATTATAACTCTTCTTGAGCTCTAAGCATTTCGAAATACTTGAGAATGAAGCCAGTTAGAAAGAACATGTATTGAATGATAATTAATCCCTCAAACTCAAAGACAGAATTAAAAGATGGACTAAGCAACCGTGACGTCACCCATTGGTTTCAGCACACCATTTAGGAAGCCTTGATTTTGGCGATTTGAACAGCGTCATTTTGACAGTTTGAAACCGGATGTGATTCCTCTTGGACGACAGCGTGAATTAAAGATCTGGGGAGGAACGAGGGGTGGATCTATGGGTGGATCTGACGAGGACCAGAGGATAGCCACGCCCCCAAAGCATATCTGGCTTTATCCTTTATTCTAGTTTATTTGGGATCATAATTTACAAAAATGAACATCATGATACATCGAGGGAGACTTGAAACTTACAATAGATACCACTAAATCTAAATATGTAAAATCATTATTGAAATGATAAATCAGATGGGAAAGTGGGGTCATTTTCTCATAGACTTCTATAACATTGAACTTCTTTCTGCAACCACCGACGTTGCCATCTGCTTGACATTATATAGAATGCAATTTTAGAGATTTCCGCATTGGCTTCACCTTTCAAACCCGGGTGCTGCGTCCATCTTTTTATATAGCCTATGCCTAAACTCTAATTGTTCACCAAAGTTTTCCTATAAGTTGGTTCAAAGTCAGAAAAAGGATTTTTTTTCATATTGTGGGACGGTGTCACATTCCCATTTTGTACAGTATCTTGTCGTGGCAGCGCTTCACTGAAGCCACATCGCACTTCTACTGGAGAAAAGGTCAAATCCAGGAGGCCCTGTTTTATGGCCACCGCATTACACAAAATGGAAATCAAATCTTTTACTGGCAAGTCTCCCTGTGGCCATGTCACTGTCAAGCCCCCAAACATCATTTTTCATTGTGCAATGACACATCTAACGCAACATAATGTACATGTAATTGCGATGGAGCAAAATTCTCTCAATCCATGCTAAGATGCCGCTATTGCTGGATTATTAGAGCAATTAGTATGATACCGTCACATCACTACGTTGCAGATACGTGCCTATTTTTGTAACTGTTCTCTCTCCACCCCCTCTCCTCTCTCACTTTCCCCCAAACCTCCTGCAGGTCAGCCATGAACCCTCAACAGTGATTTCTGCTACGTCTGCTGGTTTACATCACCTGCATTGTACCCGAGCCCGGAATTAAAATATAATTCATCGATAAAACAGACAAACTGGAATATTTTATAAAAAATGTTCTCAGATGTTTTATTTGTGAATCAAAGCCATGTCATATTTATTTATAATGTGTTCACTTGCATGCACAAGAAAATACTTCATTTGAGATAATGCATTAACATATTAAGAATAAAAAAATAACTTGGGGTCACTCAGAGACCTCATACCTGCGTCAGCAGGTTTTGATCCTCTAGCACTCAGAATCAGCGACATAATCCAGATCTGTTCCCAGATTGATCTGTAAATTTAATGACCTCCTCCCATTCATACAGTCCATTTTCCCATAAAATTTTTTGTTAATCTCTCGGATAGTTTTTGAATAATCCGGCTGACAAACACATACACACGCGCGCGCGCACACACATATACACACACACACTGTTGTGATTCTGCTTTTGCCATGCCACGTATTCTGATTCTGCCAGGGCTTATGATTATGATGCCATGTGTTCTGATTCTGCCAGGCCTCATGATTATGATTCTGCCATGCCACGTATTCTGATTCTGCCAGGCCTTATGATTATGATTCTGCCATGCCATGTTTCTGACTGACCTTTGTGTATTTGGATTATTTGCTTATGTCTGACCACTCTCAGGATTATGTATTGTGATTTGGATATTTTAGAATTCATGCTTTGTTATTTTCCATGTTTTAGTTTTGACCATAGTTTATTCCATGCCATGTTTTCATTTTCCATGCATTGCACTTCGTCTCTCCCCTGTCTTGTCATTAGTCTTGTCTTTGCTCACAGCCCCAGTAATTCGTCTCACTCCTTCGGGTGATTTAATGGTTTCTGGTTTCAATCTATCCTTCCCCATATTTTTTCTATATTACTAACACCTACTAACAGTTTGCTATTTTCGCTAATTTACTAACCAACACAACATTGTATATCAGACTAACTTACTAATGAGCACTCGGGATTGTAAAGCAGCACTTATTAATTGACTAACGACCTCTCAGCATTCGCCCTGTTCTAGTCCCCGCCTCTTTCCTTCACTCAATCTACTTTGTTGTGTTTCTTGCAGATTCTCTGCACCTGTCTTATCTCTGTTCTGCCTCACTCTGTGCACTTAGAAATCCCTAACCGGATCCGTTGTCCTGTCTATAGGCTGTCCCGTGATCCTTGTCGGCGTTTTGGCTTCTGCCACTTTCATGTGAGTAGTTTTCTCCCAATGTGTTTCTCCCTTGTTATCAGTCCCATTGCTTGCACCTGTGTTCCATTATCATGTGACCTCCCGGAAATGTATATTAGATGTCTGTACACAGCATTGACTTGTCAGATCGTTCTCCGTTGCTTACCTGTGCCATGGTCATTTCGCCTTGTACCCATTGTGATTATCTTTCTGACTGGACCGTCCTTGACTACCGAGTTTTGTATTCTCCCTGTACTTTGCCGCCTTTTTGTCTTTCAACCTTTTTTCGTCTGGCCGTGATTTTTGTGATTGGTGCCCTGTTTACGATTCTGGATTTCGCCCCTTGGATTCTGATTTTGGATTCTGGACTTTTGCCTGCTCTGTTGGGGGGTTTCCCCCTTCGGAAATAAAGCCTCCCTTTTGTATTTTACTGGTTCTCGCACTTGGTTCATTTCGTAAAACCTCTCACACACAAACATATACATATGCACACAAGTGATCACGATCATCCTGGCAACAATAGTAAATAAATGACTAGCAAAGGGTCATTGGCACGTCCATACCGGGAGCAAACGCTGCGTAGAGGGGCTGGGTGAACTTGGCATGGAAGGTGTGCAGGTGGATGACTCCTTTGGAGGAGATCTTATAGAAGGCGAGGGTACCGCTAGGCCAGTCCAGATACACTCCCACCCTTAGTTTCTCCTGGACTTGCATCCTCATTTGCATTACGAATATGTCATTATGAACAGCCATAATCACCTGCTGATCACAGCAAATGGCCCAGGATTGGTCATCCTCTCCGAGTCGGGCAATATCGCTCACAGGCAACGAGTAGGCAACACCCAACTCCAAGATTCCTGGCCTCCATTCTACTTCCCAGTAGTGGCGCTCAGTCAGGGCTTCTTTGGACAGCAGTACTGTTGGATGCTGCAGATCGCCAGGCTTCTGTTTGCAATGAACCCTTCTGTTACCTTCGGACAGGATCACGCCTGGAGTGGCATTGCGAGGGTCCAGTGTGAGGTGGTACTCATCTACCGAAGAGCAGCCAGTCGAGGGGAGAAAAAAAGAAACAATCCAATTGCATGATTAGATGTTGGAAGGGGGGAAGAGGGAGAGAGAGAGAGAGAGAGAGAGAGAGAGCAGAAGAGAAGAGGACACAGAACAAGAGAGAGAAATGAGCTGAACAGCAGAGGATTTTAAGAGATTTCTGGAGTAAAACCTTGGCTCTGACTCTGCTCTTTTCAGCAAGGAGGAAAAGTAAAGATCAGCTTATCTGAGAATTTTTTTTCTGACCTTTACATCCACACCCCTCTCTGAATGATAAGAGAAAATATGCACCTTCAGCCCAATTTGAAAACCATCCATAGTTACAGGAGTAAGATCTACACACAAAGTATTAATTGTTTGTAGCTTACAGTTGTGGTTATTGTCCTTACTACAGAGGAAATTTTAACTTCTAACTTTCACTGGTTTAAAAGCATACTTGCCTGCAGCACAACAGGCAATACTTATAACCACCGTGTACAGTATATAATGAAAATGAGAATTATTTATAAAAAAAAAATTTTAAAGAAGTATTAGGAAAGATGTCTGCAAGAAGCAAGCATGAAATACTCAGATCCCCGCTGAAGGATGCCTGATATCTGGCCTAGAAACAAAATGCGGGTGGGGGATGGACAGACAGACAGATAGATGGAAGTATGAAAAGGTACATCTGTACAATAAGATCTAGCCGTGTATTAAATTTCATTGAGTAATATAGAACAGTTCAAGAGTTCTGTCTCAAAAAAAGTACAGGTTAGTTGATATCTGGCCTGGTGGGATAGAAGCTCTTATCGAAGCATGAAAAGGCACATATATATATATATCTATATGATGTATTCGTACTTAAAATTTCACCAGGAAATATTGAAATATTGGCCCAGGAAAGAAGCATTACACACGGATGGACCGACACCTGGAGGCATAACACTCATTCCTATGTCCCAAAACACTTTGTGGCGGGGGATGACAAGGGAACAATAAGGAGTTTTGAGAGACACGTTTACTCACGGTTCCCAAGTCATAAGATAAACTTACATTTGCGAATCCCTGGTTTCATTCTGTCCTCTCCACAGTGGTCCACACTGCAGGTGTAAAAGCAGAGTGAACAATGACAGAGGATTTGTAAAATTTCACCAAAGATTCTAGTCGAGATTCTGATCTGGATATGACTGGTATGCTCTTGGCATTAGCTGGTCTGTAGCTGGTTACAACTGGTCAAAGCTGAAGGATCAGCTTCAATGGATAGTTTGCTAAGCCAGCTCACCTATCAAAAGCACGGCTTAAACTGCCTTGATCATCTTCATTTTCAGACACAAGTGAAACAATAGCGAGATAGTCACACCCAGTTTGCTTACTTCAGTGTCTCCAGGGTACAGCTGGGCTCTTCTTGCCTAGCAGACAGGAATTTTATTCCTAAGTCTCCAGGATGGTTGTAGCTCAGATCCAGCTCTCTCAGGTGTGAGGGGTTTGAGAGCAGAGCTGAAGCCAGGGACTGACAGCCTGTCTCAGTGACTCCACAGCCTGACAGTCTGCATAGAAAGAAGGAGAGAGACTTCTAGAACTCGCTGATGCAGAGGAATGCTGGTACCTCACAGCAGTGTAACTTTCACTATGCCAATTTTTTTAGTTCATTAATGAAAAAAGTATGACATTGAAATTCAAAAAGCTGGTGAAGACCCACTTCCACTCATCTTGAAAAGTTGTCCAACCTCAGAATCTTTTTGAAAACTCAAGAGCATTTGCAGTATGAAAAGGTAAGCTATTGCATAAAAAACCTGAGACCATCTGGGATTGTGCACTAGATGTGATAGCGTCCAAAACATTGCTTACAATTTAGCCCAGAACATGCCCATCTTCAAACTTAGCCTTCCTTTTTATCGCAAATATTCACCAGCGAAATTTGAAGGCTGCGTCCTCAAAGTTCGCGATGCTACCATGTTCACAAGAATTGTGCGCACCCAGGCAAACAGACAGACAAGCATAAATATAAACAGGAGAAAAAAAGTGCTTGCCAGGCTATTTTATATTAGTTTCAGAATAATTTCGCTTTGGTTTTGCCTAACGACACGTGGACACACAGAGGAACTGAAAACAATACCAGATTCACAATCACAGATGGTAATTAAGGTAAATGAAAAATAACACACAGATGAAATCACTTCATTTTCCTCAATATTCTTGGAGCAGTCAATGCCTGTAAAAGCAGCTGTATTCACAGCAATCCTAAGTAAGTCTGAAGTACTTTCATTTAATTGTGTTGACTCTTCAGTTGGTCATGCCTCACCCCAATTTCTGCAGTTTGCAGGCAGAGTCCCCCAGCCCAGCAGAAAGCGCTGTCACTCCAGTGTCAAAAAGGTTATTGTTCCTCAGATCCAGTTCTGTCAGCTGTGAGTGCTGTGATCGCAGAATGGACACCAGGTCCTCACAGCAGCCCTTTGTGAGGCCGCAGTCTCCTAGCCTGTGGAGGGATGCTCAGATTAAACCTACTTGTCCCTAAATGGGAACAAACATTGATTCGCCTCTTAAAAATAAATAAATTAATGAAAACTAAAAAAAAATCAGACCAATGGCCCTGTCGCTAACCGGCCCAATAACTGAGCCAACTGTTCAGGATTTCTCAGAAAAACTTTTCAGAGATTCAGTGTTGTATGAATACAGCATACTAAAATAAATGAAGTGAATCTGGCCTCTGGTTTCACAGGAGATGATTAAGGAAAATTTCCCATGATAAGTAAATGGGGAAAATTTGATTAGAAAAAAAATTGTTTACAAAAAAGAAAAAATCAAGAATTGAGAAATTTTCTAAACTGAACAATATTGGCACACATTGTGTCAAGGAAGGTCCATGCCAAATTTTAAGTAAAGTGGGCCAGTAAGTTTGGAGAAGATGGCTGAGATTTTGCAAAGGGATGACAATCGCAATAAGGACTACAACGCCGGACACCGCGTGATTACAATAGCTCACAGGCCAGTGCAAAGTACAACCTGTCTGTACTTTGCAACTCACTGTTATTGGCTCCTTTCTTTGTAGCTATCAGCGGGGCCTAAAGAAAGAAATTTGTCTCAATGTGCATCATACGGCACAAAAATAGTGATACCACTGCCATCCACAAGGTAATACAGCGGCAGTCTAACTTCTATTTTATATCGTTGCCACACAAGAGCAGTGGTCTCATATATCCAACGGAATGTTGTGTTGCCCTCTCTTCCTACTGTCATAGTTACCTGCCAAATATTTTAATAGCTACAGTATATGGTTAGGACTCAAACATGTTGTCTATTTCTGTTTTGGCCTTCACTTCTGATGATTGCAACTTAAAGACCTGAAGTGTTGACTATATTTTGCCCGGAATCCAAATATGCTAATTTGATGCAAATTGTCAAAAGATTAACATGTTTGGAACTAATTCAGAGGTGCGCAGTAATATACATATTATGATGTACACCCATAGAATGTCTTTAACTCCTTTACGCAAGTATAGATGCCGGCGTCTGTAAATTCTGAAATTCAAATCCTAAATAATTCTGTCATTGAATTCCCAAATATCTTGCTTCACTGTGAAGCAGTTCAGCCGGTAAAGTACATAATAGAGTGAGTTTCCCTGGAAGCTTTCACAGTTTGACAACTGCTTGAAGCCCATTGTTTTTTCCAGGTTCTACATACCCCAGAGTATGAAGTTTGCAGTGGGGTGTCAGCAGTCCAACACATAGCTCTTTGCAGCCTCTGTCCCCCAGTTTTCCATTGTATCCGAGGTCCACCTCTCTCAGAAGGGAAGTAGGAGATTGCAAGACGTCTTTCACCAGGGTACACAGAGCTGGGGTGAGATCACAAAACTGCAACCTGTCGAGGAGAGGCATGCTTGTCACATTCATCAGCAAAAATTTACAGTTGCCAGTCATTTAGAGGAGCTCGTCTCCAAACACCAATAACTAGTTATCAGAATTCCTATCACATCACCCAACAGCAATCAACAACCTTTTCTTCGCAATTCAAAGAGAGAGATGGAGCAGTCACATTAGCTAGATGTTACGACCCCTTGCAAAAATTATGGAATCACCACACTTGGAGGATGTTCATCCAGGTTTTTACTTCATAGAAAATGTACAATTCACAGACAAGTCAAAAAATCTATTTTTGTTCAATAGCTGTCTGTTCAATAACAGTCTGGCTTCATGAAACACACCTCAAACAGTCTGGTGATTGGTCAAGAGACAATCTTAAAGGACGTCGATAAACTAGCTCAGCCTCAAAAGCAATGTACAGCACACATTGATAGGACAGATTGAATGGGTGACCATTTTTAATTTTATTCATTACGTTTTTAATTGAGTAGCTAGCGCAGTAAATGGAATGTTAACTAACAGTAGTTACTATACAGATGCTAGCTACAGATTAATATTAATGTTGGAGATTGAATTAGTAACAAATGTAGTAAAACTATTATGGCAACTGCATGCTGCATTTATGCCAATGTAAAATCCAGGCTTGCTTAGCCTGCAGACATAACTTTTTCACTCCAGCCAAACAAGCTAATTGATTGCTCTAACGGGGAGAAATTTAATGGACATTTCTGTCCAAAGCCTCTAGTTATTGCAGAGCGATTTCAAAATAAATTTTTTTAAATTGCTCCTCGGGGACAAATTAAGTGATTTGAATTTAATTGAACTGAAAAAAGAAATCAAGTGAAGTAAATCCATAGATCAATACGTAGCAGTATTAAAGAAATTGACGGAGATTGTCAGTTTATTACATCCTTAAATGATGCGCAGCGTGACAGGCTCGTCTGTGGGTTTTAAGAGCGAGGAAATACTCACAGAAGATAATCTCACTTTTAACTCAGCAGTAGTGTTGACATTGCGTTATCTATGGAGCTGGCTACCAAGGAAGCTCTGCAGCTTGGGGCTGCATCAAAAGTGCACAGTGTAACAACCACACAGGACTGACGGGGGGCGCCAAGGAATGCTATCTTTGTTTAATACAGCCAGGATCACCATCCATCAGAGTGCTGGGTTAAGGACATCACATGTCACCAATGTCATAAGAAAGGGCTCGTAGAATGGGCTTGCAAGGCAAGAAGAGATAAACCAAAGCGAGACATTGAAAAAGACAAACCAAACTCAGGAAAAGAAAACTAGGCTCTTGGCATTCAAGGAGAAGACTGCACGCTGGGAACCAGGATCACACAAGCAGCAGTGACGCAGACTCAGAAGAAGTCTTGCCAATCAAGGTTTTAACTGTAAAAGGAGGCGCAGCTGCCAATAATGTTACTCCACTGCTGGAAGGACGGCCACTCAAGATGGAAATTGACACTGGAGCAGCTGTATCACTAATATCAACTAAACTGTTCAAGAAAAAAACTCAGCCACATTCCACTGATGCAGGAAAACCTGACCTTAAAAACCTTTACAGGTGAGACCGTCCCCATGGCTGGAAAGGGAGGTCTTAGTTGAAGTGAATGGACAAAAAGCTAAGCTTCCCATCTACGTACTATCTATGCACTGAAGCCTAAAGTTGATAATGAAATACAGTGACTGGTGACGAAGGAGGTCACTGAACCAGTATCACACAGCGAGTGGGCCACGCCTGTGGTTCTGCTGTTAAAGAAGGAGTAATCAGTTCGCCTCTGTGGTGACTTCAAGGTTACGGTGATTCCACTGCTGACTGCTGAACAGTATCCCCTTCTGGTGATTGAGGACCTGTTTGCTGGGTTGGCTGGTGGTAAGAAATGTGGCAAAATTGATGTGAACCAGGCCTACCTGCAGATACACTTCAAGGCAGGATCGCAGGAGCTTCTCACCATCAACAACCACAGGGGTCTATACAGGTACCGTCGTCTTTCATTTGGTATCACTTCAGTACCAACAGTGTTTCAAAGGACCATGGACCAGATCCTGAGTGGTCTCTGTGGTCTGCAGTGCGATTTACTTTTGTAGATGACATCTTAGTGACGGGGAATGACGATGACGAGCATCTGCTGAACCTGGACAAGACCCTTGGAAGACCATAGCTTTTAGGTTAGATGGCTTGCGGGCTCGCCAGGACAAATGCAACTTCTTCAAACCAGCTGTGGAATACCTGGGTCACGTAATTGATGCGGATGGGCTCCACACAGCACCGTCTGTGAATGCCATAACTGAAGCTCCTGCCCGCCAGAATGTAAGCCAGGTAAAGTCTTTTCTTGGCTTCTGAATTACTATGGGAAGTTCATTCCCCAACTGGATACGCAGCTTCAGCCCTTACATGAGCTACTGAGCAAGAGCAAAGCATGGTCGTGGTCACAGGAGTGTGACGCCGCATTTAGAAAGGCAAAAGTAGCATTAACTGACAAGAGCATGTTGACTCATTTTGACCTATCCATGCCTCTCCAACTGGCTTGTGATGCGTTTCCATATGGGGTGGGGGCAGTGGTATCGCATATCACACCTACCTGAGAAGAAAAACCCATAGCTTTTGTGTCCCGAACGCTGAATAAGGCAGAAAAGAATTATCCACAGATTGAGAAAGAAGCGTTGGCTATTATTTTTGGAATAAAAAAGTTCCAAACTTACCTGTTTGGCCGGGGTTTCACCTTGCTGACAGATCACCGACCCCTGACATCCATCTTTCAGGCCTCGAAATATAGGTGATAAGGGACATGGCAAAAGTTGCCGTGGTCCATGCTGAAAATAAAAGGGCACTACGCCAAATGTTCCTCCATATAAGGGGCACCACAGTAAAGTCTGCCGCTGCCTTGGGGGCACAGCAGCAAATCCACCATGGAGCTTTACGTCATCACTTCAGGTAATAAAAAGTAAAGGTTCGTACTCACAGATGTTCCTCAGGTAAAGTGACCAATCAGCGTGCGCTATGCAAATCAAGACCAAAAGAAAGAAAACGTTTCCCGTATTTTTCCCCGCTTGCTCTCTTTGAAATTGGCTCAGTATTGCACTGGGGCATTGTTTGCGCATGGCTATAATGCAAGTACAAGCAAATGACATTCCAATCAAACGCCAGGTCATTGAAGAAATAATCATATTTAGCCATTTTGTCCATCTTCTGCCACCCATGAAATTCGGACTTTCTCCTGTCATTCCAACACTCACACTGACAACAGCGCTAGATACTGGCTATAAAGACCACTTTCAAGCTTTATCAACACACAACCCGCAACCTAAGAGAACTTCAGTACCTCCACAACTTCATCAATTTGCCACACTTTGCGGCTGCCGACTATAATTTTGCATTTTTTTCTTTTTTTGTTCCTTTCACCTGTTGGCATCGTGATCGGAGTTAAAAATAAAGGGGATATATAAATTATTCAAGAATAATTCTGCACCCATGATCGGAAGAAAAGGGCGAAAAAGACAACTATAAAAACCAGTTGGCGGGTTGTCGGCCATAACAAAGGGAAGCAAAAACCTTGCCCTTCAAAACTTAATGAATTAAAACTTTCGCAGTTTACTCTTCTTGATCAGCAGTTGCTCATACGAATTGTTAGGACAGTTAATTGAGTCAAATTTATTTTCAATAGCATTGTTATACATTGCACCACAAAATTATGAGGGGTTTTCTTTCACTCATAAATTACGACATAAATTACCATAGGCCTACGTCTTTATAAATTCTGCGCTCAAGTAGCTCATGAAATGGCATAGATTTGCAAATTGCTTAGTGAGGCTCATTAAGCAATAAGCTGTGCAACATGGCATTTTTTACTTCTATTTTAAGATTTTAAAAAACGGATTGTCTTGGCCTCTTGCGAAAGAAGACTCGCAAACTAATTTGTAGAGACGTATTGATAATTTGTGTCATTTGCTATCGAAAATAAATTTGACTGTCCTTCTATCAATTCCTATGAGTAACTGCTGATCAAGAAAAGTAAACGGCGAAAGGTTTAAATCATTAAGCTTTGAAGGGCAAGGTTTTTACTCACTGGTAAAAATGGGAAATGCTGTGTGATTTATTTATTTTGGGTAGGTGTTTTGGCCGAGGGGCACTTACGGCAATGCGGGGAAAGGGCACGGCACTCTACTGCCGTGAACTGGGCCTTTTATAGGTGGGCAGCACGACAAAAAATGCTAATACGGATGGGTTGTCAGGTCTCCCACTTCCAGAGCATTCTATTAGGAAAGAGCAGTCAATTTTCTACTTTGACATGGTGGAGGATGCCCCCCATTGATGGCTAAACAGATCAAGAAGGAGACAAAGCGGGACCCTGTCCTGTCTAGAGTATTAGACCACGTCATGAGGGGGGATGGGTCAGGTGTCACTGATGCTTCGCCTGATGTTTAGCCTTACCTTTCACAGGGGAAAGAGTTGACAGTGTCAGCTGGATGCCTGCTCTGGGGCGTGTAATAATTCCCCCAAAGCTACGAGAACCAGTTCTGAGAGAACTACACTTGGGTCACTGTGGCATCGTCAGGATGAAAGAGCTAGCCCGTAGCTATATCTGGAGGCCAGAGCTAGACCACGAGATAGAGTCAAGAGCCAGATCTTTTCCATCATGCCTTGCCCTGTTGCATCCCTGGGACTGGCCAGCACATCCTTAGCAATGTCTTCACCTGTATTTTGCAGGCCCAGCTGAAGGAGCTTTGCAACTGGTGGCAGTTGACGCGCACTGAAAATAGCCGGAGGTGGCTGTCATGTCTACCATCACAGCATTAAAGACCATTCAGACATTGAGGGAGATGTTTGGCAGAGTTGGACTGCCCAAGCAAACTGTCACTGATAATGGACCATTGTTTGTATCCAAGGAGATGGATAGTTTCCAACAGAGCAATGGGATCAAACACATCCTTTCTAGCCCATACCATCCATCCAGCAATGGCTTGGCTGAAAGAATGATGTAGACTGTAAAGCACACCCTTAAAACATCTTGTAGGGATGCACTCCTAAAGCAGCGCCTTGAAACGTCTTTGCTCAAATATTGCAACGCTCCTCATACCACGACTGGGACCTCTCCAGCTTAGCTCCTGATTAACAGACAGCTCCAGACCCATCTTGACCTGCTACAATCGACCTCATTGGAAACCTCGGATCATGGAAAACAATAGGAACAAGTCAGTCATTAAGCAAAACAGTCCAAGGACAGACTGTTCTCTGTTGGAGATCCAGTCCTGAAATGCAACTACACCACCCCAGAGAAATGGACTCCTGCTACTGCTATTTAGAAGACGAGGTCCATCCCATACCATGTTCACACTGAGGACAGTCAAACTTAGCGCAGGCATGTGGACCATTTGCTGCCTGGAGAAAATGTAACGGTCATCCCCACATCCAGCGCTCCGGACTCCACACAAATCAGCGAACTGACACCACCCCTGAGCCTTTCAGCTTTGCCATCAGCACCGACGCCGCCGCCTGACCCAGAGCCAGCACCCCCAGAGTCTCCTATAGTTAAGCAGGAACCAGAGCCTGCTCCTGTGCTGAGACGCAACCTGCGGAAAGAGAGAGAGAACCTCCAGAGCCTTATAAGTAGTTTACAGCGAACCCTGGAAGCAAGGGAAACAATGACTCCCTTTGGGTTTCGTAGGACATGAGGCAGTCTACCCTCTCTCCCAGCTTCTAATACTTAATGTGTTAATTCTGTTGTGTGGCATTATCATTTAAGTGGGGAGAAGATATGTCATGTATTGAACCAGATACAGTATTTTGTGCTAGGTGGGCCACCGTAGTTGTTTTTTGAAAAGGTTATGATCTATAGTCACTCTGCCTGTGCTTCTGGTGCTGTACCCCAGAGTCTCTCTGTATTATACATACTTCAGTAAACTCCCTCAGTTTTTGGAAGCATCCTCTGGTCTCTGCCGTGGTGATTACGCGAATAATGAAATTGCAGTCACGACACAATACCCACCGAGGTGGTAAAATATTCTTAAGTATACAAAAATCAAAGTATCACCATAATCACAGATCAATAGAGAGAACTGAGGCAGGTTCATATGACCCTCTAAACCATCAAAGAAGCTAATAGAACTGAGAAGAGACTTGAAACCCATAAATCAGTTTAGAGACCAGATAAGAAGACTCTAGCAGCCTTTAAAGCGAGTAACAAGTTTTCCGGAACGTCCATATTGGTAGCTGCTAACGAGAGGCCTCATTAAAAAGAACTGGTACATTCTGGACAAAACGGAGGGTCCTGCCTATTCACGTCTGAAATAATGGAAATCCAGAGGGGTTAACTAAGGATAGCTGAATGGCTGAAGAATATCCCCAATTTTTACAAGGGCAGGTGCAGTATACGAGCAACCCCAGAAGGCTTAAGTCACTTCAGGCCTTTCAAAAAAGGTAGTTCCGGCAAACTTTTAAACGAGGTGTCAAGTTTCGGTGATGACAATGTACCAATCAGGAGTTAATGATGTCTGATCAGGACAATGTCAAGTTTAGTCATCCCCCAGGAGGGGCCTAAAAAGGAAATAAGAGGGAAACCTGGCAATCGGTGGTCATTCTGTGTCTGGTTGGAGCCGACCAGCATAAGCTTTTGTATTTCACTTTGAGCTACTCACAATAAACCTAATTTCATCAGTCTCAGGAGAATGTCTCAGGAGAATCTCCACTCAGGCTGGAGTTTTTAGAAAGAATCGTTTTCAGCGGCGAATTCTCCGTTTGCATGTAAAGAAAGGGCACAAATGTCTTCGTTTGTCAAAATAACCGTGTACGTGTAAATGGGATCTTAGTTTAGTTTGAAAACTCATGCAAGCTGAAACATAGATAATGTTGAAGCGTTTCATAATTGCATAGAGCCAACAGAAGTGGGAAACAGTACTCACAAAGCTTTCCTTGAGTGCTTGAGAACGGGCAGCAGTCTCCGGTACCCAGCCTGTGTTGTGTTATACATCCTCAAATCAAGCACATCCACCTCCTTCTCTGACATAAGCAGCATGTAGGCCAGTGCTGAGCACTGATCAGGGGAGAGCTTTTCACTGGAGGAATTGTTTGACAGGCAAGTCTGGATTTCCTTTACTAGAGAATCATCATGCAGTTCATTCAGACAGTGAAAGAGATTGATGGTCCTCTCTGGAGATGGGCTTTTGCTGATCTTTGCCTTGAGGTATTTGACTGTTTCTGCGACATGCTGTGTGCAGCTTTCCTTGTGAGCCAGCAGCCATGAAAGGGCTTTACTTTCCAGGGAGATTCCTAACAGAAAGCGGACGAAAAGGTCAAGGCGTCCATATTGACACTCAAGAGCTTTGTCCACAGCACTCCTGAGGACTGCAGATAATTTTATCCCACCATCAGCATCGGTGTGCTTTGTCATGTCCAGATTTAATGGGTTTTCTTCATTGTTTGCATACAGGAAATATACAGACAAAGCAGCAAGATACTCCTGTATACTAAGATGCACAAAGCAATATGTTTTGTCCTTGTACGGCCCTGTTTCCTCTTCAAAGATTTCTGTGCACAACCCTGAGTACTCATGAGTATTGTTGACATCGATTCCAAAATCGTTCAGGTCTTGCTCGTAGAATATAAGCCTGCCCTCCTTTAACTGTTGAAAGGCCAGCTTCCCAAGGCTGACCGTCATTCTTCTGTCACTCTCTCGCATTACCTTTGCATTTGATGCCATATCATGATGGTATTTCTGGTTTTTAACCTCAATTTGAATCCGTAGGAATTCTGTATACATTTGAGTGAGAGTTTTAGGGATTTCCTCAACCTCAGGATTGTTCAGGAGTCTCTCAAGAACAGTTGCTGAGATCCAGCAGAAGACAGGAATATGACACATGATGTGGAGGCTGCGTGATGACTTGATGTGAGTGATAATTCTGTCGGCCAGGCTCTGATCATCAAATCTCCTCCTGAAGTACTCGTCCTTCTGCGAGTCGTTGAAGCCTCGCACCTCAGTTACTCTGTGGATGCACTCAGGTGGGATCTGACTGGCTGCTGCAGGTCTGGAAGTGATCCAGAGGAGACAAGAGGGAAGCAGATTTCCCTGAATGAGGTTGGTCAACAGCACATCCAGAGGTAACTCCTGTGTTTCTTTATACCACGTCTCATTACTATGGAACTTCAAGGGCAGACGACACTCATCCAGGCCATCAAAGATGAACAACACTCTCCTGGTGTTCAGGTCTACGGTGGTGCAGAGCTCCATTTCTGGGTGATAGTGCTGAATGAGCCCCAGTAGACTCAACTTTCTGTCCTTCATCAGATTAAGCTCTCGAAAAGGCAGAGGAAATATGAAATCGATGTCTCCGTTTGCCCTGCCTTCCACCCAGTCCAAAATAAACTTTTGCACAGAGACCGTTTTGCCAATGCCAGCTATTCCTTTGGTCAACACAGATCTTTTGACACTGTCATCTTGGCTGGTTAAGGGCTGGAAAATCTTGTTGCATTCAATCGGCACCTCTTCTTCAAGAGTTCTTTTGGAAACTGATTCAATGTTCCAAACCTCATGTTCAGTGTTGACCTGTCCGAAATCTCCCTCCGTTATGAAGACTTCGGTGTAGACCTTGATGAGCAGAGCTGATTGTCCTTGCTTGGCCACTCCCTCAAATATATGTTGAAATCTGCTCCTCAGCTTTGCTTTCAGTGTCTGTTGAGCTGTGCTCAAAGCGGCCCCAAAAATAACGGAGGAATCTGGGTTAGTTGGAGGCACATCATGACTTAACGGCAGGTAAACATGTTGCAGGCAATTACCATTCATAATTATTTTGATATACGGCACAGCAAATTATTTCAGCTCATCCTGAATTAAAGCTGCTTCGGCAAGTGATCAAACAACTTCTGCTTAATGTTGTAAGGTTGCAATAGCAGAAGGTTTCACAACATTTAGCGACTTTTCTTGATTAACTGAATCTGATTTAAGATTTCTGGTCGAATTGATGCACTATGAGTCAGAGTGTGGAAATGAGAGAGTGATTGAGTGACTGAGTGAGAGTGCAGAGGGTCAGACTTAGTGAATCAGAAAGTGAGAGGATGGCACCATGATTAACTCCACTACCCAAAGACTCCCCCCCTCTCTTTCCCCGTAATGACTTCAAGTGACGACCCAGACCGTATCAATGAAAACAACATTTGATGCCTTAGGGATACCTCCGTTTTCAATCAATGGGGAGGCGAGGGAATTGATATAAATATCGGCATCATATGTAACCATTATGGGGAAAAGAGTTAATGGAATAGAATGTTAGTAATGGATCTGAATATTTATCAGTGTGCTTAATCCAATATAGCAAATAAAAATAATGATACTGTATGATTTTTTGATGTTTGATATATAAAACTTACCATGTTCACAGCCAGCAGGTTTGGGCTCTGATTGCCTGTCAGTATTGAACCCCGAAATATTTACTAAGGGGGCCAGGAGTGTCTCCATATCCGAGGCGGCCAGTGGTGTCTTTTTTCCTGTTCTAATGGCTGGAGCAATTGTTACAGGAGGCTGCGGTGACCACCTGGGTCCAAGAGCCCCTGTGTACAAAGCTGCAGAGGAAGAAGACGGGAAGAGAGTAAGATCAGGCCATAGACGCAGTTACACACACACACACACACACACAAGCACAGTTTTGCAAGTGATGGCATTGGATGGCCTTGAGTGATAGAATGTCCCCTCTCCTACAGTTAGCAAGGATTATACCAGGGTGACATTACAGTCCATTTCCGATTTTCTTTGGTATTCAGTTAAAGATGCCAAATGAAGGATCTTACAACACTTGGTCTGCAGTGTCTTGGCCTGCTCATTCAGGTGCATCTTCCCCAGAATGTACAGCATGACCTCCACAGCACCCTCTCTGCCGTGGCGCTCCAGCATTTCATTCGCAGTCCTCGTTCGGTTAAACCCATCAAGGAAGCTCCTCGGTATACGACAGTATCCCTGAGGTGGTTCATGACTGAGATAGGAGTGAAATCTCAGCAGCTCCCTGTCTATAAGATCATCCAGGCGTTCCAGGAGCAGAGAGTGAACAATCTTGTCAAAGAGGAAACAACATGAGCTTACAGTTAGTGAATTATTGAATTTATGTATCCTAATGGGCCTCTGCTCTCATTTTCATGCATATACAAGCAAGAGCATAAGTACTAAGACAAGGAACATGGGACTATGAACTGTACTGGATCTTCATCCATGAAGTTTCATTAATTAAGCATAAAATTGCACAAAAAAAAACCTGATTCTGTTCTTGGCCACCATGGACTTCAGCAGATATGGGCTCCTGTGAAGAGAATTGGGAAGTCAAATGAAAGTATCGTGTTCCTCGACTCTTCCCTGATATTAACCTTAGCTACTATTGTCTTTAAGCACAGAATACTGCATGCAGAACCATAGCACACAGGACATCAGATGCTGAATAATTCTGAAAGGACTGATAAACAGACTGCTTCAAGATCCCCGCCCAAATGCCCGACACGTGTTGATTTTGGCGTCAGGCAGGTTGATTTTCATTTTACACGTTTTTCGGATGGGCAGCACACTTATTTTTACTAACCTAGTTGTGGTTAGCCACAACTTCAGCCAATGCTCAGCCTGATCAGATTGTATCTGACTGGATTGTGAGCCAATCACATTGTACATGATTGCTATTTTTCCCCAACTTGGTCATGAAAAATAATCCAGCGGACAGGAAGATATTGATATTTGCACTCACCCTTGTCTATCATTTCCTTTTAGTGGAGTAAAGGGGCGATATGATATGGTATAATCTGGTCTTTTTTATTAATACAGCCCCAAATCCAGTGAAGTTGGGACATTGTGTAAAACATGCATAAAACAGAATATAACGATTTGCAAATCTCATTAACCCAGACATTTTTCACAATGGAACATAGATAACACATGAGATGTTGAAAGTTAGACATTTTACTATTTTCTGAAAATTATTAGCTCATTTTAGCGCCCACTACTGGCATCAGACAAGATTTCAGCTGTTTTGTTGTTACTTCACCCCACGGAATGGGCACGAAGTACTGTATTTAGTGGCTCTGTGTGTTTGTTTGTTTTTCTGTTTGTGTTTCTGCACTTGCCAATATTTGCATGAATGGGGTGAAGTCTGCATCTCTGATTGTTGCCTTGTTTAATTTTAGTATTTTTCATTTAATTTTTAAATATTTTTTAGGTTTATGGCTTTTGTGCCTAAGATTTTTTGACCACCCATCTGAAGTTTTCAGAAAAATGGTCCGAAAATGACCCCTTTTTAGGCCCTTTTTTCTCCAAACTTCAAGGTTTTCCCAACAAAATAACAATGGATTTAAATATAGTCCCTTTGAACTTAAATATCTCTGCAAAAAATGTCTTGGGATATAATTTAAGTTTCAAGACTATCCATCCATTTTGGGAAAAAATGGCTGAGGTCATTTTGAGTGCCCCCTAATGGCAAACTTTAAGGATGGCCCAGGTGAATAACTACATTATGGGACTATACTCTCCCGATGGACTCATTAGTGGGCCTGAGCTGAGTGCAGGCCCTCTACTGTTACACTACTATATAGTATATACTATACTATACTATACTATATTTTTATTATTATTTATTCTTCCATAAAAAATTTGGTTCACAACTAGATTTACAGCTTTGAGAAATATATATATATATGAAATCGTGCGGCTCGATCAGGAGTGGTGTGGTATGTCTTTTCTCTGCGATCCAATTTGCGGATCCTGAAATTCCCGAAAAACATGGATTTTCATCCCTCCCGAGCAACCAGGCAAACTCCATAGGAACCGCCTATTTACGCACAAGCAATCCTCCACAGCACCATTGCTACTGCACCGTTGCTAACGCCTTAGCAACTATCAGGAATACCATAGCTACCGCCCGGCAATGCCCTAGCAACCTTGCCAACTACCAAGAACAACATAGCAACTGCCCAGCAACACCTTAGTAACCACCCAGAACACCATAGCCACCGCCTAGCAATGCCCTAGCAAACACCCAAAACACCGTAGCAGCTGCCTAGCAACCATCTGGAAAACCGTAGCCACAACCTAGCAATGCCCTAGCAACCAGCCAGAACACCATAGCAACCGCCTAGCAACGCCCTAGCAACCACCTAGAACACCATAGCAACTACCTAGCAACCACCTGAAATACCATAGCAACAGTCTAGCAACGCCCTAGCAATCACCGAGAACACCATGGCAACCACCTAGCAACCACCCAGAACATCATAGCAGCGGCCTAGCAATGCCCAAGCAACCACCCAAAACACCATGGCAACCACCTGGAACACCATAGCAACAGCCAAACAACCACCCAGAACGACATTGTAACTACCTAGGAACCACCCAGAACACTATAGTAACCACCTAACAACGCCCTACCAACCACCCTGAATACCATAGTGACGCCTTATCAACCACCAAGAACACCATAGCAACGACCTAGCAACCACCTGGAACACCATAGCAACTGCCGATCAGTGTCCTAGCAACCACCGAGAACACCATAGCAATTGCCTAGCAATGCCTTAGCAACCACTCAGAACACTATAGCAACCACCTTTTTTACCTCTAAAAAATGCTGACAAAATATAGACAGAGACAAAATAGACTATTGAACAGTCCAAGCAGCATCTCTGGGCACCCCTTTGTCCCGACCTGCAGAGGCCAGGCCCACTCTTCCAATTTCTGCGGGAATTGTCCAGTTTTCAATATACTTTGACCTGGGACACCTTTGAAGTTTAGAACTAGAGAGGTGGACCATTTTGTTAAGTCGGCAAATAAGGGCCCAAAAAGGGGTCGCTGTAGCTCGGGCCTGAAGGGGCTAATAAAGGAACGGTTCTAGATTTGAAGTTTGGGTCCCATACCAATCTCAGAAATAAAATACAAACCAAACTCAGGGGGGTCAACTATTCTGACTGTCTGAACTTCTCAAAAAGTGGCTCTTAATGTCATGGGATGAAGTAGGCCTATAACAAGTCATTAAATAAATAAAATCCAATAGAAACAAGTATTTGCCACTAACATGTCTTTGTCCCCCGCCACAAGATGTGAAATTGTGTCAAAATGAGCGATCTCTCGGGGTGACCTTGAGAGTGACGCGAATGTCACCAAAATCGACTGGCGCCGGGGTATCACCCTAATACATGTTGACATGAAATTTGAAGGAAATCTCTCAATTCGTTCTTGAGATATCTCGCTGACAAGGATTCGGGATGTATGGACGGACGGATGTACGGACGGACGATCGTGAATACTATGTCCCGCCGCTTCGCGCGTTCCGAACGGCGGGGGACAATATTAATGATATGTTAAAAATGATTAAGAATTATACTTATGTGAGGCAAAATTGGACGTTAAGCGTCCAATGTTTTCGATTACTAGTTTTTGTTGACATCTTGCATTGTCACATGACCAATTTCATTCACATTAACATCAGTTTTGGGTTCATGCCTCGGGATTACTTCTATTTTGGTTCGTTTGCGCAGGTGCGGCTCGCTGATTGGCCGATTAACAAGAACAATGAGAGTCGACTTTAGATGCCCTTTGACAATTGACATTGATGTACTGAAGAAAATTGTTATTCTACAGATTTATTATTAAGCAATATAGATAACATATTTGGAATCAGGGATGTTTTACAGATGTGAGCCACTGTAAATTTTCAGGCTGAAGGGGTTTCGGAAAGACTGAACTGGTGCAATTTTAAAGTGGGCAGGTAGATTTCAAATCCACCCGTCTGGGGGCAGGTTGATAATTTGGATCTTGTTGCACCCTGTGTGTATGTATATATATATATATATATATATATATATATATATATATATATATATTCTGTGTTATGTTATGAGTATCTGAAGTGATATATTCAGAATAGTTTAAAGACTCTGGCGAGCCTAGTTGGGCTGAACGGCCTGTTCTCACCATGTTATGTTATGTTGTATACGCACTGTATATTTACTTCATTCTGTCCATGAACAGTACAGATTATGCTAATTTTGTCCAATGTCCACCTGCCTCAGATAAAATCAGTTCCTTTTGCTGCCTTTCATTTAGTTAGATATGGGAAAGCACAAAGTTATCTGCTCAGTGCGTAGATGTCTCAATCGCTACTCATCCTCTGTCCCTTCCACGCTCAGTAGTAAATGTGAAGTATATCCTCAAACTTCTCCACTTACCCGTTCCTGCCGGCCATGATCTTCAACTTCTGAAACATTCTGCTGG
Source organism: Gymnothorax reevesii (assembly GCA_029721435.1). Classification (NCBI taxonomy): domain Eukaryota; kingdom Metazoa; phylum Chordata; class Actinopteri; order Anguilliformes; family Muraenidae; genus Gymnothorax; species Gymnothorax reevesii. Next base: position 19,159,673 of record CM056574.1, on the reverse strand, counting down.
AAAATTCGACCAGACTGCAGTTATCATGGGGGAATTCAATTTACATTTGATTCGCTAACTGTGGAAACAATGACCCTCCAATGTGTTTAAAGGACATCTGGGTGCTCTGAATGAAGTACGAACTGTATAAAGATGTATGGACTGCTTCATATTTTTGCTCTTTGGATTAACTGAGCCATGGGGAAAAAAAATCTCTTCCTTATTGTGCTTTTTGGCAAAAGAACATGAATCCTTATGTAGTGACATATGCCTTGAGCCCTAATCAATGGCAAGTAATTCTCTTATGGACCAGACTCAGTGAAATTGTATTCTTCATGTTAAAGTCAACACCATACAGCAACCACTAACAGTGACGTGCTCTCCTGTTTCAGGTGGACAAGTTGAAATTGGTTTTTTGACAGCACAGTGTAATTCGAGGTCATGCTGAAAGTACAGCCTTAGATTAGGATGGGGGTGTAGCTCTCCCCATACTCACCCTGCTCCTCTGGAACAGGCACCCGCAGCACTTCATCGCCCTGCCTCCAGGACACCCCACTGACCACTGGAGGAGACTCACCTCATCTCCTCAGCATACAGATAATCTGTAGGAAACAGAGGTCAAAGGTCACGTCTCCCCTCAATGCCACACCAGAACAAAGATCCTGAAAAATTTCTTTGCACGTTGACTCAGTAGAGGAGTAACTGGACAGCATTGCCTAGTCCTTGGCCCGAGGTATATGCTAGTGTGCAGTCAGAGACAAAACCTGCCAGGAATTTTATGCTTTGAATAATGAATCATTGATCAGGGAATTAGCAAAAATTTAACAAATTGATAAAACAAAATATTATGGGATAGCTTCCTCTTAGAATGCCTCAAACACTGAAGCCAAAGGGTACCTTCACAGACAGCGTTTTCAAGAGAGATGAGTCAGATTTGTTCCATTCAGTTTTGGTGGCTTTAAACAGTTGATTAGTGGTGGAAAAGAAGTTTCCTGGCTTGTTCACATATCGATGACCTCATATAAGAGGGGCGTAAGCGACACTCCATTCAAAAATGACTTTTTTGGTTGTTTTGGAATTACTGAGACTATCCCATCTCCTAACCAAGTCTGGAGTCTCAATTTTAATTCTATCCTAATTGATATTTAATGAGATCTAATGCTCTATTAGACAATAGGCCAAACATTAAAAAGTCCCTCAGAAATTGAGGTCCTCCCCTGGGAATATCGGCGATAGCTAAAATCACGTATCAGGGATGATACACCTGTCATCTGCTCAGCATCTGATTTAGACTGATAAGTGACTGAAGCAATCCGTTAATGTTGAAGCAACCCTGTGTATTTCAGAAAGTACTAAACACCATCTCGTGCAACTAGCCTATAGGCCAGATTGAACGAACTTTTGTCATAAAATAATGGACTGGGACAATCACACTATCCAACACAATAACAAAGCATTCCTCTGGACGAACGGCAAAGGTTTGTCATTCTAGGGGATGTTATGTCATTATCACACGACCGTTGAAGCAGACGACAACTAATTAGGGGAAATAAAACCACATTTATCTTGTCTTTGAAAACAAAAATTCCAAATTTTTGTATTTTACAATATTTATTTTCTAATTATGTTTGTATAAAACAGCATTATGATTTAGCCCTGAGTTCCCCTTTAAGTCACATTTTGGAAAAGTCAAGTTCAGTATTAAAACATGTGGCTGTCGAACTAGGGCTGTAAATGAAGACTCCTGTGCTAAAAGCACATCCGTCACTAATTGTCCATTTTGAGAAAATTGAATAAGTGGGCTTACATAATTATAAAAGACCTTTTCCAGCCTTGCTTCCCGGTGCATGAAAATGTGACTTAAAGGTCCCCGATTATGCTGATCCTTCTTTTAATACTTACAAGTAATGTTAGAATGTTGTATGTCCACATTCAACTGCTGCAAAGTTTCTAAGCATAGGATACAGGGGTTTTGCCATAATTTGAGTGTGTGATTCCCTTAACGTGATTTCCTCTCTGAACAGCTCGTCCCGAGATCTTTACAAGATCTGGGCAAACCTGATGTAAGGTTGTTGCGTTCAATCAGGACCACAGCTTTGGACCTGTTCACCCCAGAATTTATTCTACCAGACAAAAACGAATACAAATCATTTAAGGATTTAAATTTATCAATATGTCTCCCAAAACTGTTTGTTGGTTTTTTTTTTTTTTTTATTTTGGATGTGAAAAAAGCACGACTATTTTCTCTTCCAAAAGATCAGTGGGTAGCTGAACGTTAGCGAACGTTAGCGGTTTTTGCTTCGCATTTCACCAAAGACAGCTGGATATGAGTATCAGATGCTCCTCAAACCTGTAACAGTTGCATAGATCAAGTGCTCAGAGCCACAAGCTGTAAGTCAGTACTTGCAGCAGTAGCCTCTTCAATTTACCCATAGACGACAGTGGGAATTTTTTTGTAAAAAATATTCAAATTGGCAACTCCAAATTAGCAGGTTTTGATTACCACTTACTGTAAACTACGAAAAAAGTGTGAGGGTTAAATATACTGGTTTTTATTCCTGTATGGCAACACATTATGACCTATGTCAACAAAGAAACCCCAAACAATTCCTCATTCATTTTAAGCAGATGTATAAATTCGGAAAACCTATTTCAGGGAGAATCTTGTGCTTTTTTTATGATTCCTTCGGAGCTGCCGAAGATACAAAGCGTGTAGAAATACCACGAATAATGACTGAAGTGATGAAAAAGAAGAAAAGAAAACCAGGGCTGACCCCATTTAGTCACCTTGTCGATTGTTTGGTTTATGGGCAGTTGGTCAACTAGGATTTATTTCGGTTGAGTCATCGCAAATAATCTCATGGAATGATCTGTTCTGGGATGCTGTGGTACGGCAATAAAAATGCTTCACTCTTAACAAGGCCATTGTTCTTTTAAAATACGTAACACCCACTTGCTTAAATTACCTTCTAATGGGCACGCAAATATGCGTTAAATTCATGCCAAGATTTGCCCTAAGCTACCTTAGATAAGTTCAATGTTTAACAACCAAATCCTATCGCTTCTCCTCATTACAGCTGCTAAATCCAGGAGGCCCAAGTAGAATGACTCAAATTGATTTCCGATCGCATTGTCATACATGCCAACTCTACTGCTTTTGGGGCGTTTTTTTTCAGAATGAAATGCCCCGAAAGCGGCAGTCTAGGAAGTGAAAAGTCAATACACTATCCAATATTCTACACTACTGGCTCATGAAACGGCAAAAATTCAAGTACATTAGTTAGTGAGGCCTGTTTAGCAAAAAGGAACAAGAGGCTGTGCTATTTTATGAATATTCTGTAATTTCCAATTCCCAGCCTAGATGACGGAATGAGAACTTCTGGTAGACAGGGCTGGCTGAGTAAGTGCAAGGTAGGCTGAACAAAAACGCTAATTTATTTTCATCGGAAAGGAATTGAACAAAAATGTTTTGTCAATAGTTAGATTATGGTCTAGGGAACACAACTAGACTGTCAATTATGCCACAGCTGCTACATGTTTTTTTCTATTTACAAGAAATTTAGATTTTAACCCTTCCTTACATTCCCTGGTTGGTGTTTCAATGTGCAACATATCAAAACACTACACAATCTGCATTTCTGAAGTGGGCATACATTAAAAAAGCTCCCTGTTCCGTTTTCCTACCATTGAAGAAATCTCCTACAGCATGCTCAAGATTATTACAAATTCATCATGAGGTAACATTGGAATGAGCCCTGCTTTAAAAATTTGAGGCTTGGTAAACCACCTGTGCAAAGATTCCTGCTTAATAATGATAGTAGACTTTAAAAGTGTAATAAGATCTCATTTACAATTGCATTGACAGTGCAGGTACATTTTTTTTCAAAGTGAAACAAAAAATATTGTCCTTATTCCAAATTAGAGTATAATGCTGAGAGTAACAATGTGTCATATTTTTCCTAAAAAAAGACTCCTTTTTTTTTTTGGAAATTCTTAGAGTTTCCCTTGCAATCAAAACACACTGGGCCATGTCACTAAAAAAATATTGGAACAAGAAAATCATAGTTAAATATTTGGCGTATAAAATATCTAAACCTCAGTGCTACTGAAAAAAAAAACGAATGCACACCTAATTATATCAAGTTACAATAATTCCTGAAATAAACATCAGCCCTGCAAGTATTCTCTGTCTGAAATCTGTATGACATTAGCCTGAAACTGTTCTACACATTCACCAAAAACAAAAAAACAGGAAATGTGTTTCCACAGAACATGTACTTACATAACTAAGACATGCTGATCGGGTTTGAGAGGGAAAAAATTCAAAGGATTTTTTGGGTTGAATATGATAGTCAATAGAATTCCCAATGCACACACAGCTCTCACAAAAATTAAGCAAATCCTGTGTCAGGAGAATGGCAGGATGAAGAACGAGCCAAAATGCTTTAAAGTATGAAGAATGTAAAAAAAAAGGAAGAATCGAAACTCTATTTGCAGCCGTTATTACCTCTGTACTTGCAGATTGTGTTCTCTCTCCTCATTTCGAGTCATTTCGAATATCCGGTGCAACTTGCAGTTCCTCGTTTTAGCTTTTCTCCCTTCTCTTTCTCTTTCGGTCTGTAACGGAAGTGTCCAGCTCGTTTCCCCTGCAGGCATGGTGCCCATTCTTTCCAGAAAGCTCTCACGCGGTTTCAAACCAGCGTTTGAGCACATGTGACTTTTGACAGCGAGCCTGTACCTGTGTGAGTGTGTATTTGTGCTCGCACATGTCTGCGTATCTGCATGTGCGGGCCTGTATTCCTTCCCAAATGGGGACAGCCACAAGGGTAAGAATACAAGATTAAAAAAAAATAAAAATCATTTTCCAGTCCCCATGAGGTAACTGAATCTACTTTTGAGTTAGGGGTTAAGGTAAGGGTTAAGTTAAGGTAGGGTAAAAGCAAGGGGTTTGTGTATTCATGTAAGTCTACTCTCACAAAACACAGACACAACATTTGTGCGTGTGTATGTGTGTGTGTTCGTGAGAGAGAGAGAGAGAGAGAGAGAGAGAGAGAGTAATAGATTGTTTTTCTCTTTTCAGCGAGTGTGCGCTCTAAATATCTTTTTGCAGTTTAATAAATGAAGTTTGAGATGGAAGGCACCAAAGACTCCCAACCGTTCCCCCGGTCACTCAACCCCCCTCTCCCACCCCTCCCAGGCAAATCGTTGTCAGCTCCTCTTTGAAGCTGATTCATTCCCATTTTCACTGCTAACCCCTTTCTTCCTCGCCATCTGGGGAGAGTTACAAAGCAGGGGAATCGCGCCTCTCCCCTGAATTTTGATATGGTCCATCACGAGGCATTATGCGTTCACTACCCTGGAAATATGAGGAAGGAGGGTGATGATTTTTTTAAAGTTTTTGGGAGGAGAGTGGTGTATGGGCTCTGCACAAGCAGGTTTACTTACTGTGGAACATTTTAGGATGCATCCCTCCCAGAGGGAACATGAGAGCCGAGTGAGTTTGGGAAAATTGCACCGGGGAGGAGAAGAAAGAAATGCCTAAAATACCAGAGAAGTTAGGGGAAAATCCCTGATGTAAGTACAAAGAGAGGATTATAGGGAGTCGGGATTATGCAACAGAGTGAAAATTTGATTCACAGAGAACAAACTGAAATTGTAATCTACATCAGCAGTAATTATGTTTTTTCACAATGCATTTAAAAGATCAGGCATTGCCTTTCCAGTTTCTTTATTGTGATATAACAGAAGAATGAGCTTTACATCTGAATGCTTTATTCATATGTTTATATGTGAGAAATCCTGTTCATCGTGTTTTGGAGAGACAATGAAAGTGAAAGCAAAAACATTTCTGCTTTGTTAGGCTCTTGTAAACGACTTGCAGGTCCCGTGCTGTTGCTCTGTATGGTACATATTCATGCACTGCTGTGAAAAAGTATTTTCCTCCTCCTGATTTTTACAATTTTTGCATTTTTGTCATGTTAGAGGCTTTCAGATCCTCATACCAAGTGTCAAAAGGCGTCATACCAGGCGTCTGCATCTGCATTAACTTTAATCTTATCTACTCCTGCCAAACCACTGAAGGGATCAATGTGAAATTTGGCGGCGTGGTTCATATGGACGTACAGATTAAAAGTTGTTTGATTGGTGTAAATCCATCCGTAGGTGGCGCTATAGCAAACAAATGGCCATAACTCCCAAACCATTTGTCCGTTCAACTTGATATTTCGCATGCTCCACGGTAGTCAGGGTTGCTATGAAAATCTATAAGGACAAAGTGATCAATGAAACAACATAACCACCATCAGCCAATCAAATTTCAGTTGCCCCTTTACCCACAATAGCTGTCACCTTTCATCACTAAACTTCATATTCTTGTTAAAGATATGGAAAAGAGCATTTTTATTAAAATTACTTGGCCATAGGGCGGCGGTAAAGAGAGGTACAATATGTCTTGGGCAATTACTTCCAAACCATTGGTTGCAGTAACAAAATTCTTTTTTGTTAGATTCTGTGGGTCAAGGCAAATCAATCAATGTAAGTCACATTCATGTTTCTATTTACAAACTTTCTGCAGTTTTGAATTGCTTGTGAAACCTTTAATTTTATCTCCTCCTAAATGGGAAGATCAATTGACGCAAAATCAAAATCACTAACTTGACAACACACATCTACAGACCATGCATCTTCACCACACCAAATTTGGTTTAAATTCATTCATAGGTGGCACTAGAGCAAACAAGTGGTCATAACTCTTAAAACCATTGTACAGGCAACTTTAAATTTTGTGTGCTTCATAATGGTGAAGGTTGCCATGTGCTCATAACACATTCAAATCAATATATAAACAAATAACTGTACATATGCATACATTCACACACATGATGAGTAATTTGACCAATATCATATATCTTTACACAAAAAAATTTACAAGTAGAAATTTAATTTATTATATCATTCACATCATCCCTAAAATCAACCTGTGGCGGAGTAGTGAGAAAAAGTATGTAAAATAGCATATGTGTTGTCAACCATTTAACTCAATGGTTCTAATTATGCATATTGCATCTCTGTATCAGGATCAATTAGTCCAGGGGTCCCCAATCTTTCCCAGAAAGGGCCAGTGTGGGAGCAGGCTTTCAGTGTAACCAAGCAATTACACACTAGATACTACTAATCAACCTCTGGGTGTTGTGATTCTGCTCTTTTGGTTTTGGTAGTTCTGCTATGCCTTGATCCCATGTCATGTTTAAGTTCTGTGCCTGGCCTAGCCATGTTTAGGATTTCTGTGTTTAGAGACCACTGCCTGCCCTTTGACTATTCTTAGGATCATGTATTGTGTTTTTGGTAATTTAGATTTCATGTTTTACAATTTTTTCATGCCTCAGTTTTCATGCCATGTTTCCATTTCCATGCATTGCACTTCGTCTACCCTGTCTTGTCTCATGTAGGTCTTTGCCCACGGTCCCTAGTCTTGTGTGCCACTCATTCGGGTGATTTATTGGTTTCTGGGTTTTCAATCTTCCTTCATTATCTCGTGTGCTTCCTTCCTCTCTCTTTTACTATCTACTAACCGTACTAACAGTTTGCTGTTTTCGATAATTACTAACCCTCATTAACATTGTATATTTTTACTAACTTACTAACATGCACTCGGGATTGTATAGCTGCACATACTAACTGACTAATGATCTCTCAGCAGTCGCTCAATTCTAATCTCTGCCTCCTTGCCTATCCCTAATTATCTCTGCTGCAGTTTTCCACTTATATCTCATGCTTTCCTTTTCTTTAGACTATGCACTTTTAGTACTCCTTAACCGGAGCTGTTGTTTGTTCATAGGATTGTCTTGTGATCCCTGTCTGCGTTTTGGCATTTGCCAAATTCATGTAATTAGTTTATTCCTCATGTGTCTCTCCCTGATCATTGTTAACCATTGATTGCACCTGTTCTCCCTGGTCATGTGTTTACCCCGGATGTGTATATGAGATGTCTGTTTGGTTCACTTTCTTGTCAGATTGTTCTCCCTAGTTTTCTCGTGCCACATTTCTCGCCTTGATTTCTCAGTGTTTATCTTTCTGACTGGACTGTCCTTGATATCGAGCTTTGCCTACTCCCTGTACTTTTGCCGCATTCTTGTTTTTTGACCTCTTTTGTCTGACTACGATTTTTTGTGATTGGTGCCCCGTGTATGACTCAGGATTTCGCCCTTTGGATTCTGATTTTGGATTGCGGACATTGTACTGTTGCCAGCTCTGTTGGGGGGTTTCGCCCTTCAGAAATAAAGCCTCCTTTTTGCATTTTACTGGTGTTTGCTCTTGGTTCATTTCGTAAAACCTCACATTGGGCTCTTCACTAAAGCTTGAGTAGTAGCATCAGTTGTGTCGCTGCTTGGTTGCAATGAAAACCTTTACCTACAGCGGCCCTTTCTGGGAAAGATTGGGGACCCATGAATTAGTCTTTCCAATGATCAAAATCAATCTTTATCTAGCTGCTTTTTGTCAATCAGGTAACAACTGTTATTTCAAAGACAAGGTAATGACTAATCAACCTAAAATTTGCAGGGCAAAGTGTACCATGCACTGTCATGTGCCATGAGCTTGAAATAGTTTGCAGAACTTTGTACAATATTTGTCCTTCACTGCTTCATGAAAACCTCATGTTGTTTGGACCTCATAATTACCACGTGTCGATATTTGTTGTTTTTCCGACCCTAATTACCAAAGTTGTCTTCATTTTCCCAATGTTGGACCCAAGCATAAAAAAATACCCTGGTAAAAAAATACTATACTTGAATTACACTTTTACAGACTGTATTAAGTATGGTGTATGTTTTTTTTTTTTGCCCCCTTTATGTGTAATTAAGTGTGCTCAAGTAGTCATTGAATACTACTTGTGTACTACTTCAGTACACTTAAAGTGTACACTTTCTAAAAGTATTTATTAAATATATTTTTGTGCTTAATTAGCAAAAGTATATTTGTAATAACTTTGGTCTGCAACAAATATACTTTTAATATAATTAAGTGTAATACTTTTTCACCTGGGTACCACCACTTGTGAGCTTATATGACATGCAAGTCTGAAGTAAAACAAGTGAGCTACAGCGCCTGTGCCTCTATTTTTAAATGGTGATTTCATTTATTGGAGATAAAAACGTTATCTGGACGTTATTGTTGTGATCTGTTTCTGCTTGTCATGTTTAAGTTCTGTACCTGGCTCTGCCATGTTTAGGATTCTTGTGTTTAGTGACCACTGCCTGTCTGACTATTCTTAGGATTGTGTATTGTGTTTTTGATATTTAGATATTCTTTATTTTCATATCCGTTTTTATTCATAACCGTTGCCCAGTTCCCTAGATTCCTGATCATGTTTATTTCTGCCATGCTCTGCATTGCACTTCGTTTACCCAGTCTTGTCTTGTGTAGGTCTTTGCTCACGGTTTTGTCTTACGTGCCACGCATTCGGGTGATTTATTGGTTTCTGGGTTTTCAACCTTCCTTCATTATCTCTTGTGCTTCCTTCCTCTCTCTGTTACTATCCACTAACCATACTAACAGTTTATTGTTTTCGATTAATTACTAACCAAGAGTAACATTGTATATTTTTACTAACTTGCACTCGGGATTGTATAGCTGCACATACTAATAGACTGACGATCTCTCAGTATTCGCCCAATCTGTATCTCCGCCCTCCTTGCCTATCACTATCTCTACTGTAGTTTCCAGTTATATCTCAGGCTTTCCCTTTTCTTTCGACTGTACACTCTAGTACTCCTTTACCGGAGCTGTTTATTCGTTCATAGGAATGTCTCGTTATACCTGTCTGCGTTTAGGCATTCGCCAGATTCATGTAATTAGATAATCCCTCATGTGTCAATCCTGGGATTGTTTCATTGATCGCACCTGTGCCCCCTGGTCATGTGTTCACCCCGGATGTGTATATAACGTGTCTTCACATTCAGTTCCATGTCAGATCGTTACACTTCCTTGGTTCTTGTGCCACGTTTTTCACCTCGACTCATTGCAATGTTATCTTTCTGACTGGATTGCCCGACTATCGATTTTGGTTTGCCCTTTTTGGATATTGTTGCATCTGTGTATTTTTGACCTTTTTTCTGGCCGACCTTATTGTTTTTGCTGCCCTGGTTTTGGATTCGGACTGTCTTTGGCTTATGAGTTTGCTTCTCTTCCAAATCTACGCCTGTGTACCGAACCCTTTTTGTCTGACCACGAACTTTGTTATTGGTGCCCTGGTTACGATTCTGGATTACGCCCACTGGATACTGTTTTTGGATTGTGGACTTTGTACCGTTGCCAGCTCTGTTGGGGGGTTTCCCCCTTCAGAAATAAAGCCTCCTTTTTGCATTTATCTGGTTGTCGCTATTGGCTCACTTCGTAATCCACAACAATTATGTCCTGTGATAAAGTGATAGCGCTCGGCGGGCGAATTCTGAAATTTTAGTTTCAAACAGGCACAAAACCTAGAACTCAGAAAAACCAACAATTAATTTTTAATTGAAGTCAATGGGAGATAGCATTGATAAAAGACTTTTCAGCAGTCATGGAATACATCAAGCAGTGTCATTATGGCACGTATAGTAGTGATAGTCACAGATGTCAGAAGACTAAGACCAGAAGCATTTTTCTATTTTGTTTGAAAAAACTGCATTCAAGGGTAAATCTGCACTGGCTGTTCTTAGTCAATGTGTCTGCGTTATAGTGAAACTAAATCTGCCCATGTCCACGAATGCTTCCAATGAGGTCAGACTCTGAGCATTTTTCATGCATGCAATGTGTGTTCTTCTCTGTGATTGGCTTGTGATACTGTTAATTTGATTTTGGGGGTGGCATTTTGATTCAATGGGCTCTGATGTTTCCAATGATCCCTCAACTGCCATAATCTCACAAACCTAGCCTGAGTTATGAATTCTGAAGTCCCGGGGCCTGTACCATAATGCTGGATTTGGGCGTATCACGGTAACTTCAGGTTTAACCCTGGGTTTTCCGTACCGCGGAGGCAGCTCACTTCTTACCGAGGTATATCACCGCAGCATCATAACCTGAACGGCTAACCTGCTCCGGAGCAGGTTTAGTTTATAGATTCATATCACAGCATGTAAAAGCACCGCCTACTGGCCAATCATTTCTCTAAGAAAATGGCATCACCGCCCGTAGAGGTTTCAGCGGATGAATACCAATATGTACGACACAGGTTCTCATCTGCAGGTCTGCCCTGTGGCGAACGCAGCGGAGTCGTGCGCATATAGTTTCTCATCTTCATTGTGTCACAGTGCTGCATTCTTCCACGGGCAAAAGCACTAAAGCCTTTTACTTTTTGCACTTATGAAAGTAAGCCTCCTGACCGCTTTTAATTATGGTTTTGTAGGAATTCATTTGTTCTCCCGCTTCTTTGACACCGCCGGGGTTGCAGCTGGAAAAAATCCAAACACGCCATAAGAATGCATCCTCGCATCACGTCAATTTAATGAAATACGCGACTGTAATTTCACTGATGGGGTAGTGATATTGTAAATGACTAGACATGAACATCCCTATACCCAGTAGGCTTCGTGCTAGATCATATCCTGTAAAGCAGAAAAGAAGAGAGATGCGCTCACTAGCCTACATAGCACCACTCGTCATGATTTACTGCAGCAGAAGTAAAATTAAATCATCCCTATTGCCGCAATAGCCCACATACAATCATGAATACGGGAGTTCTTTGCAGTGATATTATCATTATAATTAACTTACGCATTCACATGGTCGGTGATTTTTTTTGCCAACTGTCCTTTCTGTATTTGGCAGCTGCAACGGTGTTAATTTTTGCCAGAATGATATGTTTATTCTCTTCATATTTTTATTAAGAGCTCTTGCTCCGCATTTGAAATGTGCGCAACTTTGCTTCCAGTCGGTTTGTCCATGTTTTCTATTGGTCGTTTGCTTCAAACGCCGCCCTTTTATGTGAACGCACCACTGACCTGTATGTAAGAATCCAGCAATACAGTTATTCTATATAGATCAGTGAAACGCACACATACCAACCCTGGGTTCAGTTACCGAGTTGATAACTGGCTTTGTGGTACCGCTTATCAGGAATGCGGAAGTTTGGTTAAGTGCTGACAGATAATTATGATAAACCCCGGGTATGTTAATCCAGCTGTATTATATGCGCATGTCTTGCTGACAGAACCAGTACACACGTGCCATAATGGAATGGTCGGAACTACTTTCAAGGCGGACGTTTCCGTGGCACCTCGGACGATAGAAACAAGTGTTATTTTCAAAATAATACGGATGATTAGTTTTCCCATTTTGAGTTCTTTCCAGATCGGTTGCTTTTTTGAAGGAGCCATAACGGATTATCAGTCACATTTCTATGAGATATGGCCTCTATTGTGTTCGAGATAACTTGGATTCTCGCTGTTCAACTAGGACCATAGACTTCTCAACAATATTGGAAGATCCAAATATCATTTCAGCAGCAAGTGCTAATATAACTTCATTTTAAAGTGTGTACATGACGCAGAATGAGTGCAGTCGCGCTTATAGCGAGCAAAGGAGAGTCAGTGGCTATGCATGCCACCATTGCCAAATGTGACAGATTACTAAATTCTAATATTATGGATTTTGTGTCCCACATCTGTTTTGCATCGTTCTTGCTAACTACGTAGACAATTCTTATTGGACAGGTGTTGCAAATCTAGCCATTTTTCGTCATACATGCTGTGGTGTTACGTGTGGTAAACTCCACTGCTGTGCATAGGCACGCGCACTGTATTATTGTTCAAGTTGGTTACAGTTCTAGGGCAGTTGGTCATTGGTCGTTGATGTATGGCTACGCAGCTACATTGTATCTCTCACGTATTAATAAATAACAGTGTTAATTTGTAACACGCCTCATCCGTCTATCTGGAGTAATAGACATAACATAACATGGTGTCATAAGCGGTCTCAGCAAGTAAGAGGACAGACAAAAAGGATTATCTGCAAATTGCGACGTTTAGAGAGAAGAAAAGTGAGTTCGCTGCGATTAAATATTTAGCTAGTTTTAGCTGTCCAGTTAGCTGGCATAGGTTCGTAACATTTGAAGGCTAGTGTCGCTGAGGGATGAGAGGAAATTAACGTAAACAATACAGATACAGTTTCCGAAGAAAACGGACCATCGGAGATCCAGGTTGTAGTCCCAACAAGCAGACACATCATGGATAGACTGAATCCGCCGTCATGTCTACAGTTAACCGGCAACTTAGCCGAAAACTGGAAGCGCTTTAAGCAGAGTTTCAAATTCTACATTGCAGCTAGTGGAGCAGAGGCCAGGGATGAAAAACTGAAAGCGTCAATCTTCCTTCATGTCATCGGTGAGGATGCTCTGGACATTTTCAACAGTTTTCAGTTAAACGAGGACACGCTGACGTTGACTGAGGTAATGGCGAAGTTTGAGGAATACTTTGTGCCGAGCCAAAATGTCACGTTTGAGCGATACAAGTTTTTTACTCATGATCAGAGGCAGGGAGTACCTTTCGATCAGTACCTCGCTGAGCTCCACACGCTAAGCAAAACATGTGAATTTGAGACATTAAAAGACTCACTTGTCAGAGACAGAATTGTATGCGGTATCAATGACAACGGACTAAGAGAAAGACTGCTCCGAGAGAACGAATTGACTTTGGATAAATGCGTTACCATGTGTAGAGCAGCAGAGACAACCCGTGCGCAGGCTAAAGAGCTGCGCAGAGATGATTCAGCCGTGTATGTTGTGAAAAGGGAACAGAAGAGGAAGCCATTCACAAAGCAGAAAGAGAGAGAGAAAACATCTGAATTTAAGTGCAGCAAATGTGGAACTAGTCACCAGCCCAAATCATGTCCAGCATATGGTAAGTCATGCAACAACTGTGGCAGAGCCAACCACTTCTCCAAGTGCTGCAAAGCGACGCTGACGAGGAGTAAAGTCCATGCAGTGGAAGAAGAGGGGCAAGAGTTCGTGGTGGACAGTTTGCAGACTTGCGGTGAGAGAGCTGAGTGGATTGTGCCGATCGAGGTAAACGACACCATCATACCGTTCAAGCTCGACACGGGGGCCCAGGTGAACCTGCTGTCTATCCAGGACTACAGAACACTGACGGTGAAAACGAAGATCCATCCCGTAAAGATCAGAGTCACCGGATACACAGGTGAGCCAGTGCCTGTGAAGGGGAGCTGCATCGCCACCTTCAAGCACAAGGGAAAGCAGATTAAAACACAGCTACTGGTCGTGGACAAACACGTACAGCCCATCCTCGGACTCAGTGCCTGTCAACCTGGTGAAGAAAGTGTTTATAGTGACATCATCATCTACATCCAACGATCACGACTCGCTCATGGAGGAGTACAGAGACTGTTTCGAGGGACTGGGATGTCTGCCTGGACTGTACAAAATCCACGTCGATGACAGCGTTACACCAGTCGTGCATCCCTGCAGAAAAGTGCCATTCAAGCTGAGGGACAAGCTGAAAGAGGAGCTGGCACGCATGGAAAGGATGGAGGTCATCAAGAAGATCGATGAGCCTACAGAATGGGTCAGTTCACTGGTGATCGTGGAGAAGAAGACAGGTGCATTGAGGATATGTCTAGATCCAAGAGACTTGAACAAAGCAGTAAAGAGGGAACACTTCAAGCTACCGACCAGAGAAGAGATCATGGCGCAGTTTGCTGGTGCAAAATGGTTCAGCAAATTAGATGCATCATCCGGTTTCTGGCAGCTGAAGTTGGACGATGAGAGCTCGAGACTCTGCACCTTCAATTCACCAGAGGGCAGGTACCGTTTTCTCCGTCTCCCTTATGGCATACTGTCTGCACCCGAAGTGTACCATAAAACCATCCACATGATATTTGAGCACATTCCAGGTGTAGATACCATGATGGATGACATCATCGTATGGGGGTCCAGTCGAGAAGAACACGACATGCGACTGAGACAGGTACTCGACAAGACTAGAGAGGTGAACCTGAAGCTGAATAAGGACAAGAGTGAGTTTGGTGTGAAGACGCTCACCTTTGTCGGTGATGTGGTCAGCGAGGAGGGGGTGAAGCCGGACCTGAGGAAGGTGTCAGCGATCCACAACATGGAGCGACCCCAGAACGTCGATGAAGTGCGACGATTCCTCGGCATGGTGACGTACCTGGCTAAATTCATCCCAGATCTCTCCACACACTCTGCACCTCTCCGAAACCTGCTTGACAAGAACAACGAATGGCAGTGGTCGCACGAGCAAGAACAGTGCTTCAGGCAGCTGAAAGAGACACTGACACAAGAACCGGTGCTGAAGTTCTACGACCCGGAGAGGAACACCAGGATCTCAGCAGACGCTTCGCAGTACGGCCTGGGTGCAGTGCTACTCCAACAGCACGACGAGAAGTGGCTGCCAGTCGCCTACGCATCCAGAGCCTTGACGAGCGCAGAGACCAGGTATGCACAAATAGAAAAAGAACTTCTAGCAAGTACTTATGCCTGTGAAAGATTCCACCAGTATGTGTATGGCCAAGCGTTTGAGGTAGAGACTGATCACAAGCCACTAGTGTCAATAATGTCCAAGCCTCTGAATGACTGTCCTGTGAGAATTCAACGCATGCTGATTAGGCTACAAAAGTATGACGTGAATATGGTGTACACACCGGGAAAATACATGTACACTGCCGACACACTATCCCGAGCTGTGGACAAGAAAGAGAGTGCCAACAGTGAGAAGTGCGTAGACATCCAAGCGTATGTGGACATGGTGATGGCATCAATTCCAGTGACTGCAGACAGAACAGAGCAGATTAGAAAGGAAACCAACGAGGATGCAACATTGAAAGTGCTGAAAGAGACAATTCAGAAAGGATGGCCAAACAACAAGAGCCACTGTCCAAAGCCCATACAGGACTACTGGAACTACCGAGCCGAGCTTACAGTAGTGGATGACATCATTCTGAAAGGCAACAAATTTGTCACACCATCATCATTGAGAAAACTAATGCTTCAGAAAATCCACCAAGGCCACCTCGGTGAAGTGAAGTGCAAGAGCAGAGCAAGAGAAGTGATGTACTGGCCAAGGATAAACCAGGACATACACCAGACTACTGCGTCTTGTGAGCTGTGCCAAATACACAGGCCAAAACAACAAGCAGAGCCGCTGATGCCACATCCTGTGCCTGATCGTCCATATTACAAGGTAGGAACTGATTTGTTTGACTGTAATGGAAAAAGTTTTATCGTTGTCACAGACTACTTCTCCAACTATCCTGAAGTCGGACAACTACACACAACATCCAGCAGAGCCGTGATCAGCTACCTGAAGACAGTCTTCACGAGACACGGCATCCCTTGCGAACTGTTCACAGACAACGGCCCACAGTTTTCCAGCTGTGAGTTTGCTGCATTTGCCAGTGAGTGGGGAATCCAACACACCACCTCAAGTCCCACATACCCCAAGTCCAATGGCCTGGCGGAGAGTTCTGTGAAGATGGTAAAGAACATGATGAAGAAAGCGGTGGATAGAGACGACTTTCAGCAAAGTTTGCTGATCTACAGGAGCACGCCGCTTCAGAATGGTCTGTCACCAGCGCAGATGCTGATGGGTCGCCGCATCAGATCCAACCTGCCAGTCAGCGAGGACCTGCTTACACCCAAAAGCGCATCACGGGCGAGACAAGACAAAGAAAGACAGAAGCAACAACATAAACACCTACACGACAGGAGAGCGAAACAACTACCTACCCTGCAGCGTGGAGACAAAGTGCGTCTCAGAGACAACACCACCGGTACCTGGAGACAAAAAGGGCGCATCGAGGAAGAACTTTCTCCACGTTCCTACAGAGTGCAGATGGAGTGCGGACTTTCTTTGCGAAGAAACCGTGCAGATCTTCAACTGCAGCCTGCTGACGACAACACAACAGCCCAGCAGGACGAGCTTCAAATGGACATTGAACATCCAGAACCGTCCACCAGTGAGCAAGTAGGTAAGACAGCAGCACCAAAGTCACCTGCTGTGGAGAGACTTTTGAGACCTAAGAGACTCATTAAGCCACCGCAAAGACTGATTGAGAGTTGCTGAATATTTATTTTTGAATGGACTGTTTTCAATGAATGAATGCATGAATGGAAAAAAAAAATAAAATAAAAAAAAGCTGCAAAACAAATGTGGAATGTGATGTCTAATGATATGTGTATAGATTCTATTTTCTGATTAATTGACTATTTACTGTTTATAGTCTATGCCAAGCATTGGTGATAAAAAAAAGGGTTAAAAAAAATTATATATATATATATATTGAAAATAGCATTGTTTAACACTAATGCAAATGGATATAAGTTAATGGTATATTGCTTTCTTTTGTAGAGGGAAAGATGTGGTGTTACGTGTGGTAAACTCCACTACTGTGCATAGGCACGCGCACTGTATTATTATTCAAGTTGGTTACAGTTCTAGGGCAGTTGGTCATTGGTCGTTGATGTATGGCTACGCAGCTACATTGTATCTCTCATGTATTAATAAATAACAGTGTTAATTTGTAACACGCCTCATCCGTCTATCTGGAGTAATAGACATAACATAACACATGCGAATGTAAAATGAATTGTAAAATGAATGTAAAATGGATCGCTGTAATCCTCAGTATTATATGCGCGTCTCGCTGACAGTACCAGTACACTCATACTACATTGAATAGTTCCCTTTTTGTTTTTTTTAATAAACCAAAGAAATCTATATTAAATTTTGAATTAGACATTATTTTGTCTCACAAATGAATGCAGAAAATGGCGCGTATAATGCACAGTTTACCTTGTGCGCGTGTTTGTAGCGTCAGGGGAATCTCGGAACTCATTGGGCCGCGGAGGGATTTTTACTGTTCCGCGGCCCAACTCGTTTCTGAAATTCCAATCCGCTACAAACAATTGCACCGCAGCGTATATTTATGGTACAGGCCCCTGATGCATCTCAGAGTCCATGCGCCATCACTTAGATGTACTCAAACAGTGTAACAATATAAACGCTGAACTGGTTTGTTTTTAGAATTTTGCAATTATCCACTAAAAATTCAGCAGATGTCATTGACATAGTTTTTATGGCTTGCCGGTTGACTCTTCATATGGCAGTGAAGCATTACTAGAAGATTCATTGGAAATAGCTGAGTGGGTAAGTCATTGAGCCATTGGGTGTAGCTCAAAGCCTAGGCTGCATCCTTCAAGGGCTGCATTTTCAGGGGTCATCGCTTACTTCCATCCGCCAAACTAACATTCAGGGTAAGAGACAAGCTTAGATTTAGGGTTAGGTGGCTAGGTTTAGGGTTTGGGGTTAGAGTTAAGGTTATGATTAGGGAAACCAGTAACAACTCGCTTAAACCAACAATAGTTAACGAAGATGAAATTATATTACGTGAGTTTGGCAGATGGAATTAAGTGATGACCGCTTAAAGTGCAGCCTTTGAAGTATGCAGCCTAGGCTTTGAGATGGACCCGAGGGTTCATTCTCTTAATGGGCTCATTAAGTCTTACTGCTTGTCCCATGTTTCATGCTTCTGTGCCTTGCCCCTCTCGTTTTGCCCAGGTGTTCCTTGTTCCCTGATCCCGCCCCCGAGCCCGTATATTCTGAGGTAGAGCTCCAATCTGGCAGACGGATCCTTGTCTTGCCACAGTCCTGGTTTGCGCTGGTCAGTGCTTAGCAAGTTCTCATTCTTTGCCATAGTCTCTGTGTCTTGTCCTCACCATTTTATTATTAGCTTTGTTTTTCCTTCCATCTTTATCAGCTTTTTGAGTTTAGTTTTTTGTTGGCCTTTGTGCCCCATTACGTTCCCCAATTTAGTCATTTCTGTTCAAATTTTCAGCTCCTTGAGTGAAGTTTTTTGTCGGCCTTTGTGCTGTTTTGTGTGTTATTTAATAAAGCCCCCTTTGGATTTGCGTCTGGCGTTTCCCATCGCCGTGCCTAACAGGTCGTATATGCTCGCGTTTTGAGCATACACAATTGAGCACACACCATTGCAAACACAGTTCTTGTATGTACAGCTGCTTGAGTGTTTGATTTCTGTTTTTACTTTTTCTGCGTTCTGGCTGCCAGACAACATTTAGCACATGACTCAGAGTGCGGCAATGAGTGCAGACATGCAGTCGCTAAACCCGTTTCTTTGTGATATTTTTGCTGTGATTGTCCACTAAATATTCAACAATCATTTCTGAAGTAGTCTTTTGAAAGAATCCATGCCCTGTTACCAGCGGTGTGCAGCCACATGTTCGGAGGGCTCAGGGGCGTCAGTAACCTTACCCTTTACTGATGAATGTCCTCTCGCTGCTCTCATTCAAGTTCGCCTGATTAACAATCAAACAATTTATTGACTGAACCACCAAGAGCAATCCATTTTCCATAATAAATGATAATGAAGAAATGAATGCCTATTGCCAACATTTATATAATTGATACAATATTTTTGGGATGGAAACATAAATGCAAAAAACCCAAAACGTTCGCTGACTTCGCAGCGATTATTTTTGCCATCACTCAGATGTGCATCGTACCTAACAACGCCCTTTAGCTGTCACTATATTCAGACTATAGAATGGATTTTCGTGGTTTATTTCTCAATGAGCCTCTCAAACTAATTTACGCAAATCTGCGCTGTTACACGAGCGCAGAAATTATAAAGACACATTTTATAGACATTGATGTGCGGAAGAAAACACCGTATAATTTTGTGATGCGATGTATAACAAGGCTTTCGAAAAATAAATTAGACTCTTCGGTTCTACCAATTAGTCTGAGCAACTGTTGCTAATCGGAAGAGGTAAACTGCGAAAGGATTGGGTCATTAAGCAGTGAAAGGTGGGGTTTTTGCTGGCCCTGTGTTTCTGCCAACAGACCACCACTGACTTACGCGCAAGTAGAGCGCAACAAGCGTGAAATCGGGGGGCTTGACGTGTTTTGCTGACTCACTCTTGAGCTTTGGAATAAGGCATTGTAGGGATTGTCCACTCAGCTAGCTTAGTGGTTAAGTCACCACGCTTTGATGTGGAAGACTCGGGTTCATACCTTGGTTGCGCATGAGATCTTTCTGAGCAACAGGGGCATAGGTCTTGTATAAATAATTGCTGGGGCGTTTCTTGTTTTTACTTTTCACCAGTTTTTTACCGTCTCTTTGGGTTAGTTATGTTATTTGCTTGTTTTATTGAAAATAAATCTGCTTCAATGGAGTCAAACTTCATATCCTTCATATGTATTTACTTTGAATGGGAAAATGTATACAGGACTGGTTGCAATAACAAATGATTGTAATTAGATGGAATTCATTACCTGTAGACATAAGTGAAATTAAATGAGATTCATAGTTTGGCGGCTGAGAAATCTCAAATGGCATACAGTGCCCAAAAAGATGCGCAAATTGCCAATTTGGAGATGCCACCTAGACATTCCTGAAATATGGATTTAATTACAAATTTACTGAAGGACTTTAGTTCTGCATGTATTATTTACATCGTGATTTCTGACCCAATGATGGTGTATGAACAAAATTAATTAATTTTACAAAAAGTTGGTTTAACGGCACATTCAATAAGTTTTAGCCAAACAAGATCAATTTTTCCATTATTATCAAAGTGCACTATCCTTGGGTCAGGAATCACACGGAAAAAAATATATGCAGAACTTAAGTCCTTCAGTATAGATATGTCATCTATAACTATAAAATTAGAGATTAATGCCATAAAGAAGATTATCGTGTTCATGGCTAGAGCTATAGGCCCTCTCTCTCTTATCTTAGTCTTATGCGCCCTTCTCTGTCAATCGGCGCTTCTTGCCTCTATTTCTTGGGAAGTCCCTGACACAGAAGCCATCTTTTTAGTTGTCTAACATTATGACAGTCACTGTAATTGGTAAATTGTGCCCCTGGAACCTCATCGGTTGTTGGTGTGATAGGATGTTGAATAGGATCGCTCATTGCTCATAAACACTGATTGTGATGAAATTGCTTCTAATGCCCTTGTTCTGGGTCAATAGGAGAAACGGGACACGTGCGCGACGTCATTGCTGCGCAGAGCCCTTGACCCCCCTCAACTCAGTAACTGATTGTGCAACCTTTAATAGCGACCAAACCCTTCCAATACGTTGTCTAATTTTCAAAGTTGCTCTCTGCCACATTTGAGGGCTTTCAAGTATCAAATGCCTGTTTTAGGTCCTGCCACAGGCCTTATGACAGCTGATTCTATTTAGTCTTTGTAAGCTGCATAACTAAGTTGTTATAGTCCTCTGGATGACAGCTGGTGACTGCATATTTTTTTTTTCAGAAGTTTCTGTTTGATCAGAATTTATAGGTCTGCCAATGATGATATATCACACAGGTCCTGAAGCAGCAAAGCATCCCCACAAGATAAAAATGCCACAGCTGAAACTGGAAAAAGCTGTGTTACCTTTACATCACATGTAATGGAACTCATGTCTTAAAAAGTCCAATTTTGACTCACCAGGGCACAGAACATTATCCCAAAAATCTATAGGCTTAGGGTCTACGAGATGTTTTTTGAAAGCTGTGAGACATGCATTGACATTCATTTTGTTTAGCTGTGGTTTTCATCGTACAGCTCTCCCATGAATAGCATTTTTGCTCAGCAGGCCTGGCGCTAGAACTGGGAATTGGGAGGGCAGAGACATGTCCCTTTATGACAAGAATTATTCCAGGTGAGTTCTCAATCATTTTCCTTTATTGACGCATTTTCCAATTATCGTAATTGGCATCTGAAGACATGGTTTATCTCCATATGCGATCTAACAGCGATTAAATCATGGGCTAAATTCAGTACAGTGGCGGAACCAAAACTGAGAATTGGGGTGCACAACACATCCGTTTAAAACAATTATTAGTCCTGACCTGTTCTCAGTCATTTTCATGATTAACAAAAGGTTCACGCCGGGAGCAGTCCTCACTTAACAG
The DNA here is from genome assembly GCA_029721435.1 of Gymnothorax reevesii. NCBI lineage: Eukaryota > Metazoa > Chordata > Actinopteri > Anguilliformes > Muraenidae > Gymnothorax > Gymnothorax reevesii. The sequence continues at coordinate 19,137,761 of CM056574.1, read as the reverse complement.
GTGCTGCTTGTTCTCCCCGCTTAGGTAAGACGACAATCATTCATCTGGAAGTGTATTTGCTGTATTTAAATTAATTTTATTCAAAATTGCATGTCTGCGCAAATAGCCTGAGCCGCAGGCTTTTCATAGCCTATTTAACTGCCGAGTACCAGTTTTTTAATCAACCCACCGACAAAAATGAAAGGCGATATTTCATTGGCATGCAGACCAGTTCAATCAACGCAAAGCATTGGCCTATTAATAAGTAAATTATTTTTCTGTACTGAATTGAGCCCATGATTTCATCAATGTTAGATCACATATGGAGAGAAATTGTGTCTTCATTTGCCAATTACAATAATTGGAAAATATGTCAATAAAGGAAAATGACTTAGAACTTGTCTGATCCTGAATGATCAAATTCTTTGGTAAGAGTAGTAGGGAGGTGGAGTGTTGTCTGCAATAAACAGGTAAACGCAGGCAGGCAGGACAAAGTAAAAACAGTCGGGATTAGGTCAAAACGCAGTGATCAGTCACCAGGCTGGGCAGGAAAGGAGACAAGGGTAACACAGGAGCACGGTTCGGGACAGGAGACTGTCAGGACATGGGAATGCAATTAAAAAAGAAATCTCTTTGGCTGTGGTTGAAATTTGCTTAGCATAGTTTAGAACTCCATGGACATGACCTGGAAGTATTTATGTGGCAGCCACGATAAAAGCTTCTGAGTGCTAAGATGAAATGCTTCAGTGCTACCTTATCAAAATAATTTAACGTAAGATACACTGCACCATCTTTTACAAAAAGAATGGATGATATTTACAGCCATGCACCATCCATCAGGCTGTTCACGAAAACAATCGAACAAGACAGGCAAGGGTCGCATAATTACGCCACCTAGTGTAAGTGCGGTCAGATTTACTGAGTACTGTTGTTGTCCTTTCCTACGTCTGATGAATTCCCCTTCATATCTTTTCTTGACCTTATGATGTACAATATTGAGGTCAGGGAAAAGCCAATCGGGGAAAGTGGCTAGGAATTAGACAGTTAGACATAATTTTTAACTGTGACTGGAACAGAGATCCTTGCTCTGGTGTGGAGCCGAGGGTGACCTTTGACCCCTGTTTCTCACAGATCATCAGGATGATGAGGAGGTGAGGTGCGTCTCTGTCAGTAGTCAGTGGGGTGTCCTGGAGGCAGGGTCATGAAGTGCTGCGGGTGCCCGTTCCAGAGGAACAGGGTGAGTATGGGGAGAGCTACACCCCCATCCTAATCTGATCGAAGTCATTACTGTCAGCATGAAGGCAGATAACACTGTGCTGTCAAAAACATACCAGCACTCATTCTATTCAAACTTGTTCAACAGAAACAGGAGAGCATTCAGGGCTTACGCTGCAGACTTCCACTTGAAGAATACATTAAGTCTGGTTGATAAGAGAACAACTTTTTCTTGAGGTCACAAGAGTCACTAAAAAAGACCAGGCTTGTTCACCACAAATTATCGTAAGAAAGAGAAATTTTTCCCATTGTGTCAATTCAGAGAACAATATTATGTAGCTCTCCATTCATATATGTATTCCTCTCACTTATTTAAGAGCATCATGACATCCTATAAACACATTGAAGGGTCATTCTTTCCAATATGTGGACCAAACCTCAATCAAATTCCCCATTGATAACTGCTGTTCTGTCAAATTTTCCAGCAGAATGTTTCAGATGTTGAAGATCATGGCCGGGAGGAACGGGTTAGTGGAGAAGCCTTTTTGGATTTGATAAACTTACATGTACAGCAGAATATGGAAGAGATAAGCAGATCACAAAGAGGATAACTTCCTGCTTTGCTATGTAAAAGTCAGTAAAAGCAACTGATTTTATCTGAGGTTGGTGGAAGATGGACAAAGTGAGTATAATCTTTACTGTTAATGGACACTGAAGTAAATACGCAGTGCATTCATAAAGTAAGTGTTATCCGTCCTTTCTGAACTATTCAGTATCTGATATTGTCCTGTGTGCTGTGGTTCTGTATGCAGTATTCTGTGCTTAAGGACAATAGCTGCAGAGGTTATTACAGCTGCATTAGAGTCTAGAAACGCTATGCTTTCATATGACCTCCCAATTCTCTTTACAGGTGGCCTTATTTCCTGAAGTCCACAGTGGCCAAGAACAGAATAAGGTTTTTTGTGCAATTTCATGCTGTATTAATGAAACTGTGGATCCAGTCCAATTCATAGTCAACATGTTCCCTGTAATTGTGCTCATACTCTTGGTTGTTTATATATGAAAATTAGAGCAGAGGCTCATTGGGATACAGAAACACAATGATTCCATGAGTCAAATCTCATGTTGTTTCCTCTTTGACAAGATTGTTCACTCTCTGCTCCTGGAACGCCTGGATGATCTTGTGGACAGTGAGCTGGAGAGATTTCACTCCTATCTCAGTCATGAACCACCTCTGGGATACTGTCTTATACCGAGGAGCGTCCTTGATGGGTTTAACCGGACAAGGACTGCGCATGAAATGCTGGAGCGCCACGGCAGAGAGGGTGCTGTGGTGGTCATGCTGTACATTCTGGGGAAGATGGACCTGAATGAGCAGGCCAAGACACTGCAGACCAAGTGCTGTAAGACCCTTTATTTGGCGTCTTTATCTCAGTGCCACAGAGAACAAGAAAAAAACTGTGATGTAACCCCTGGAAAAAAAACAAAAAAAACCTTGCTAATTGTGGGAGAGAAGACATTCTATCATCCAAAGACCAGCCAAAGCCATTATGTGCAATCGTTTGTGCTTGTGTGTGTGTGTGTGTGTGTGTGTGTGTGACAATATCTGTGGCCTGATCCTATTCTGTTCCCGTCTTCTTCCTCCTCAGCTTTGTACAGGGGGGCTCATGGGCCCAAGCAGGCATCACAGCTTCCTGTTACAATTGCTACATCCATTAGAACAGGAGAAAAGACTCAAGTGGCCTCCCTGGACATGGAGACACCTCTGGCCCCTGTAGTAAATGAACTCAGTCATCCTGAGCTCAGGCCTGTTGTCAGTGAGCATGGTAAGTTTTGTACATCGTACATTAAAATATCCGACAGTACTTTTGTCTGTAATTTCACTATATATGATTGGCCACACTGACAAATACAGTATTCATATCGGTTACAATCATTACACACCCGTAATCAAGCTGTCATGCTTCCACTCCCTGATCCACACAGTCTTGCCCTCTGTACTCTCAATCAGTCACGCAATCACTCACTTCTTTACATGACCTTCACCTCACAGTATATCAGTTTGATCAGTAACAGGAGATATAGAAATCTTATTTCCGATACAGTTATCCAGGAAAATTCAGTAAAGGTTGTAAAACCTTCTGCTGTCGTAACCTTACAGCATCTAACAGAAGTTGTTTGATCACTTGACCAAGGAGATATTATCCAGTATTAACTGAAATGCTGTGCCGTACATCTAAATAATTATGAATGATGATTGCCAGCAGCGTGCTTGCCTGTCAACAAGTGACGAGGTGCCACCCACTGACCCAGACTCCTCCGTTATTTTAGGGGCCGCTTTGAGCACAGCTCAACAGACACTGAAAGCAAAGCTGAGGAGCAGATTTCAACATATATTTGAGGGAGTGGCCAAGCAAGGACGATCAGCTCTGCTCATTAAGGTCTACACCGAAGTCTTCATAACGGAGGGAGATTTCGGACAGGTCAACACTGAACATGAGGTTTGGAACATTGAATCAGTGTCCAAAAGAACTGAAGAAGAGGTGCCGATTGAATGCAACGAGATTTTCCAGCCCATAACCAGCCAAGATGACAGTGTCAAAAGATCTGTGTTGACCAAAGGAATAGCTGGCATTGGCAAAACGGTCTCTGTGCAGAAGTTCATTTTGGACTGGGTGGAAGGCAGGGCAAACGGAGACATCGATTTCATATTTCCTCTGCCTTTTCGAGAGCTTAATCTGATGAAGGACAGAAAGTTGAGTCTACTGGGGCTCATTCAGCACTATAACCCAGAAATGGAGCTCTGCACCACTGTAGACCTGAACACCAGGAGAGTGTTGTTCATCTTTGATGGCCTGGATGAGTGTCGTCTGCCCTTGAAGTTCCATAGTAATGAGACGTGGTATAAAGAAACACAGGAGTTACCTCTGGATGTGCTGTTGACCAACCTCATTCAGGGAAATCTGCTTCCCTCTTGTCTCCTCTGGATCACTTCCAGACCTGCAGCAGCCAGTCAGATCCCACCTGAGTGCATCCACAGAGTAACTGAGGTGCGAGGCTTCAACGACTCGCAGAAGGACGAGTACTTCAGGAGGAGATTGATGATCAGAGCCTGGCCGACAGAATTATCACTCACATCAAGTCATCACGCAGCCTCCACATCATGTGTCATATTCCTGTCTTCTGCTGGATCTCAGCAACTGTTCTTGAGAGACTCCTGAACAATCCTGAGGTTGAGCAAATCCCTAAAACTCTCACTCAAATGTATACAGAATTTCTATGGATTCAAATTGAGGTTAAAAACCAGAAATACCATAATGATATGGCATCAAATACGAAGGAAATGCGAGAGAGGGACAGAAAAATGACGGTCAGCCTTGGGAAGCTGGCCTTTCAACAGTTAAAGGAGGGCAGGCTGATATTCTACAAGCAAGACCTGAACGATTCTGGAATCGATGTCAACAAAACTCATGAGTACTCGGGGTTGTGCACAGAAATCTTTGAAGAGGAAACAGGGCCGTACAAGGACAAAACATATTGCTTTGTGCATCTTAGTATACAGGAGTATCTTGCTGCTTTGTCTGTATATTTCCTGTATGCAAACAATGAAGAAAACCCATTAAATCTGGACATGACAAAGCACACCGATGCTGATGGTGGGATAAAATTATCTGCAGTCCTCAGGAGTGCTGTGGACAAAGCTCTAGAGTGTCAATATGGACGCCTGGACCTTTTCGTCCGCTTTCTGTTAGGAATCTCGCTGGAAAGTAAAGCCCTTTCATGGCTGCTGGCTCACAAGGAAAGCTGCACACAGCATGTCGCAGAAACAGTCAAATACCTCAAGGCAAAGATCAGCAAAAGCCCATCTCCAGAGAGGACCATCAATCTCTTTCACTGTCTGAATGAACTGCATGATGATTCTCTAGTAAAGGAAATCCAGACTTGCCTGTCAAACAACTCCTCCAGTGAAAAACTCTCCCCCGATCAGTGCTCAGCACTGGCCTACGTGCTGCTTATGTCAGAGAATGAGGTGGATGTGCTTGATTTGAGGATGTACTACACAACACAGGCTGGGTATCGGAGACTGCTGCCCGTTCTCAAGCACTCCAGGAAAGCTTTGTGAGTACTGCTGCCCTCTTTTATAGGATGATTGGAGGGTGTAAAAATGCTCATTAAAAAATTGTGAAGCTGGCAGCATTCTGCTTTATAAGACTGGTTCATATGTTGATTGATTCAATTCTCGGGTGGTTTTTAGACTTCATTTGCACATTTACTTGCATATTTCCTACCAAGTGAGTGTCTGTTCCTTTCACTTGTGGCTGCAATTTTTTCTTGCCGTTTCTGCAGTTGCTGTCTTACCTGTCCTGTTGTCATGGGTTTTGACTCAGTTCTCTTTGCCACTGTAAATAATTTCACCGTGTGTGTGACTAACACACCCATGATTCAGGCACCAAGTATTTGGCAACTCTGCAACTCTGTTAGTATCCTCATTCTGCCTCAGAGACTCACCTAACAAACTGCTGCTGGTATATTGGTCCTTTTAACCTGACCGATGCTTCTGATTAATATTCAAGTTAATAGGAATAACCAGTGCAGACCCTCTTGCAATCTTGATTCATACATTAATTTTTATGCCATTTTTCAGGGGTGCTGCTGATATTTTGTTCCCCCCTGTGTATGCCAATATGGGATATTTCAATGACATTTATGGCTCAGCTTGGCTCAGAAGTAGAGTCATCGGCAGTGCCGTAAGTGCTGTTGAAATGGAGCCCATAACTCTTGATCATATCATGGATTGCCTCATAAAGCAAGTTTGAGATCAGACATCCACCAGAAATGTTTAATAACACTTGTTAGACCAGTTTACCACAGTTGCTGGCCTGATACAAATTGTTAGTTTCTCCTCACAAGAAAGAAGAAGTTGATTTTATGAGTAAACGTCAATAATATTTCCCAAGTATGCTAGTACTAAACTCGGAAGTGTTACTACTAGTCAGTAGTTCTTGGGACTAAATTGGCCCACTTCAAGTTTATAGTAGTATATTCTTTGGTATACTTTAATTTTAAGAGCAGTGAACTTTAAACAATCCCCTGGCGTACTTAATACAAAATTTTTTGTTCATGAAAGTATACTTTGAAGTGTACTGAGAGATATTCTTTAAAAAAAATTATAATACAATTAATGACTTTCAGCCCAATATTTAATTACTATATTATGGCGATTGAACTCTTGTAAACATGCACGGGAAGTAAGTCACGTACTTTTCACTTAGATGTTTGCTTGAGTGGACAACTCAGCATGGAAGAACTTCAGGTTGGATTTGATCTCGTTTTTGGCTGCAAAGCAACAGCATTACCCACTGTTCCACACTACTTGACAAATCTTTCACCTATTTAATACCATACTTTTATAAACTAAAAGTACACTGAAGTATACTTCCAGCTCAAGTACAACTCGAGCGAGTGCTCAAGCTTCCAATTAAACGTCCGACCTCAATTTCTGGGTATATTTTCATTAATTGAAAATTCTGAATTAAGTAAACTAGAGGTCTGCTCAAAGTTTACCACTCTCACACTTAGAAGTATACTGAAAAAGCTACTTTGATAAACTTGAAGTGGGCCAATTTAGTCCTAAGAAGTAGTGAAGTCGTACACTGACAAGTATGCGACTAGTATAGGCTATTTAGGAAATTTAGTTGAAGTTTACTGATAAAGTGTGCTTAAAGTATACTTATATTTAAATGGGTAGCTATTGCAGCAAACATTTGTTCTGATTATGATGGCATGATATAAGTTGCAGCTTCATCCTCGCCCTGCCAATTCATCACAGGTCTACTACAAGTGTCCTGAGAAAAAAATCAAGAAGCTGTTGTGGGGGAAGGAAGCATTCCTCCCCTCCCCCATCATTCTGTGTCTGAACCTAGCAAATTTCCCTCTTTTGTTTTAATTTGAATTTCCCTCCAAAACACCCTGTGTGTCATTCACTGGTTTTCTCCTCCATTTGTTTTTCCTACCCAATCAGCAAGGAGTTCCAACTGTGAAGAATAGCCCCCTTTGTCCTTGTATAAATTTGCAAGAGCCCATACTTGGGGGCCTTTTTTGTGCCTGGGTGCCACAGACTTTAGCAGTGGGCTTTTATGTTCAATTATTCGCTCGTCATTTCACCAGCATATTAACGGAATTACGATCAAGAGTAATTTTCATGTCATTTTTACCTGCCATCTATTACTCTAAAGCAGTAACTACTTGCCTGTGCTTTTATCAGTTCCACTGGCATGCCTACTGAGCTGTATAACGCAAAGTTTGGGGTAATTTATTTTGTAGAAGGCTATACGAAGGTGAAAGTGTCAGTAGCGGAATTACGGCAGAAAAAAAATGCCATTGTTTTTTCCTTTACTTTGACAGACATTTCTCTGTATCTGGCAATGATAGGCAGTAGGGTTAAGCTTAAGTTAGTGGCCTAAGATGTTGACCAGGCCATGGTAAGTTTATATTGACCAGTATAGTCACATATATTTTGTAGGATGCCATTTATGAGAAAGAGACAGCGGTAACAGAACTACAAAATGGTAAAGGAATTACATTTTCTGATAATCTTATAAATGTATTATATTCAAAACAACAAAGCAATTGAAAATTGGTATCATAAATGATGTTTGTGTTGCTGACCTCGCTGAGAAATGAATTCACGATGAGCCACTGGAATTGTGTGTTTCACTTTCCCGCAATGACTTACTGTCTCAAATACTTTGGCTACCAATGTATGGAAATACAGAAAATACCAGGAAATACAACCCCAATTCCAGAATAGTTGGGACGAAGTATAAATTGTGAATAAAGTCAAAGTGCAATGACTTTCAGATCACATGAGCCAATATGTTATTTACAATAAAACATAGATAATATTTCAAATGTTGAAAATGTTTTTATCCACAAAATGAGCTTATTTCACATTTTCTGGCTGCAACAGGTCTCAAAAAAGTTTGGACACATGCAGAAAAGGGCTGAAAAAGCAATTCATATGTAAGAGAATCAGCTGGAAGAACATTTAGCGAGTAATTAAGTTAGTTGGCATCAGGTGTGTAACATGATTGCCTATAAAAAGGATGTCTTAGAGAGGCTGAGTCTCTCAGAAGTAAAGATGGCCTGAGGCTCTCCAACCTGTGAAGGCTTACATAAAAAAATTGTGGAATACTTTTAAAACAATGTTCCTCAACGTCAAATTGGAAAGGCTTTGAAGGTCTCATCATCGAAAGTGCACAAAATCATCAAAAGATTCAGAGAAACTCGAAAAATCTCTGTGCATAAGGGACAAGGTTGAAGACCCCTTACTGGATGCCCGTGATCTTTGGGCCCTCAGATGCCACTGCTTCACTCACCGGCATGATTCTGTCATTGGCATTATTAAATGGGCCCAGGAATACTTCAAGAAACCACTGTCTGTAAACACAGTCTGCCGTGTCATCCACAGATGACTCAATCATGCAAAAAGGAAGCCATTGTTGAGCATAATCCAGAAGCACTGCCGTGTTCTGTGGGCCAAGGCTCATTTAAAATAGACTGTAGCAAACCGGCAAAGTGTCCTGTGGTCAGACGGGTCCAAATTTGACACTTTCGTTGGAAATCATGGACAAAAGAGGAGAAAGACCACCCCTCCTGTTATCAGCATTCGGTTCAAAAGCCAGCATCTTGGATGGTATGGGGATGCATCTGTGCATATGGTGTGGGACATTTGCATGTTTTAAAAAGCACCATGAATGCTGAAAGGTATATCAAGGTTTTAGAGCAACATATGTTCCCCTCCAGAGGACATCTATTCCCGGGAAGGCCTTGCGTATTTCAGCAGGACAATACAAAGCCACATACTGCAGCTATTACAACGGCATGGCATCGTAGTAGGAGTCCATGTGCTGAACTGGCCTGCCTGCAGTCCTGATCTTTCTCCGATTGAGAACATTTGGCACATAATTAAACAAAAAGTACGTCAAAGCTGTTTTAGCAATCCTCATGTGGAATTGCCCGAATTTTGTGGTTCCATGTATGTTAACAGTTGAATGCGCGCAGGACTCTACTTAGTTCAAATAACAAGTAAATAATGTGTTAATTTAACTGTTAAATTCAGACAGTAACAGTGTAACAGCATTCATGTGTTCTTATTGCATAGTGGCATATTGCAGCAAAAAAAAAAAAAGTTCAAGGAGGGGATGTAGTGGAATGTGTAGCTAAGGCAGATGATTGGTGCTCGGTGTTGGGTAATTTGAACTGGGTAGCTGTAATTACACCTAGGTGACGGATGGTGAGCGCTGTGATTAGAGAAGAGTGCTTGCAGGTGATTTACGTTTGTCGATTTTTGATCATGTATTTTGTCTGTAGATTGCAGGTCTGTGACCTCACCCCAGCTCTATGTGCCCCTGTGAAAGATGTCTTGATGTCTCCTACCTGTCTCCTGAGGGAGCTGGACCTCGGATACAACAGAAAACTGGAGGACAAAGGCTGCAAACAGCTATGTGCTGGACTACTGTCACCCCACTGCAAACTTCAGACTCTGGGGTGTGTGAAACCTGGAGAAAACAAGGGGCTTCGCCATACAGCTAACAAGGAAAACATTCAGGATGAAATCGGTTTATCTCCTGTTTCACACAGGGATTTGCCTCCTTTTTCTGCTTTTGATCCCAATTATGCCCGTAAAGAGAAATATTGAATTATAGAGATTTTTCTGATACGTGTGTGTGTCAGCATATAGGAGTGCAGTTTTCCAGTTATGTATGACCTCTGCATCCCTCCACAGGCTAGGGGACTGTAGTCTCAGTCAGGGCTGCTGTGATGACCTGGTCTCCGTTCTACGCTCACGGCAGTCACATCTGAGAGGGTTGGATCTCAGGGGCAATGACCTACTAGACTCTGGAGTGACAGCGCTCTCTGCTGGGCTGGGAGACCCCATCTGTGGACTGCAGAAATTGGGGTGAGGCATGATTAACTGAGGAACAGACACTTTTAGCTTTTAAGAAGAACAGTGATCATACAATAACTTCTTGCGCAGCATAGTGCAGTGCTTGTTCAACTGCTGCTTGAAGGGTGTAGTACTGTGCCCAATAAATTGCTGCTTATGCAGTACAGTGCAGTGCCTGTTTAATTTGCTATTTACACGGTATAGTGCAGTGTTTGTTCCAATGCTGCCTGCGCGGAATCGTGCAATACCCATTCAATCGCTGTTTGAGCAGAACCGTTGCTTGCAGCTTGCTTTCATTTTTGAGAACCGCCCAGCAAAACAATTTTGTTTTATTCTTTGGCCCGAACAATAATTTGAGGCACCAAATGGCCTTGGCTTTGTTGAAATGACGTGATTCACGTGAAAAAAAGCTTCTGGAATCCCGAGAACGTGATCAGCATGAAGATGTAATTATCCACCAGGCACCTTATAAATGTTGAAGTGACACACTTTCCAGGATAGCAACTGCAAGGTAAGCGAGAAAGAACTAGAATGCAAGAGATATAAAACCAAAAAAAGCCCATAAAGATAAATTTTTAAATTATTCTTATGACTCACAAAAAAAAAAAAACTCTTGTCCTCAAAGGGGAAGTGTGATGCCCCTCCCCTCTGGCATTCCATTCCCGAGGCTACCTGCCGCACACTAATTATCCAATTATCTGTTTTCTTCCATCTTAATTATGCCCACCTGTTTCCTTTTAGTTAATTACATTACCATTAGTATTTAGAGCTTAGTTTCATCTCATTCGGGCAGGTAGCCTTGTCGTCTGGTTTCCTCCCTCTCCTCTGTGGTTGCAGCACTCCACTTCATGGTCTCCTGCAGTTTGTATTTATTTAGTTATCCCTGCACTCATTGTTTAATAAACTCTATGTCCTTGCACCTGGGTATTGATGGTGAAGTGAAGCTTTTCGAACCAGGGGAGCTTCGAATCAAATTGCATCGAAAAAAATTTCATAATTCGAAGCTCCAGAAATCGCAGCTCGATGAGGACCTCTGCTGGTCAAAGGTGTGGGAAAGCAACGCGTTGCATAATGATTTGCTCATGTGGCGCACAAATCTCATTGAAGCAATATGAATTAATAGAATTGATGGATGAACAAATGAATAAATTTACACATGAATAAATTTGCCTTATTGCATACTGCAAGCAGTTGAAAAACTATAAAGATAACACTTAAGATTCTCAGAGATGCCAAGTCTCACGCATTTGGCGTAGGTCGTACGCATTTTTTAGGCTTATTCACTGTAATCTGTAATTATTCACTGAATACTTTATGAGATTCTCATGCGGAATTAAAATCCTTTGGCACTGAAGTTTCCGTTTCACTTGCGTTAAGGTGAACCTCATCACAAGTAACATGGAAAGTGATTATGACACTGGACATTCCGTGCTTCTCTTTACTCAGGGATTGGAAACAATGCATGTGTTTCATGATCGTTTAAACTGTTTTCATGGAATAAGACCATTTGAAATGTTTATATGCAATTCCTTTGCTTTTAATCCCTCAGTAAAGACAAGCCTGAGAATTCCCGAGTCATAATCGATTTCCGTGTCATTAGTGGGGAAATCCATCGTAATGCATGTGAAACTGATTAACTTGATGCACAATGACTTAAATTCTGCGAGTCAATTTCTTCAGTGTGCTTTGACTGAATAATTGCTGACTACGGCACAGGAACGTGAATGCCACAAAGAGGAGAAACTCACGCCTAAGACGTAAGCCTTGGCATCTCTGCATTCTTTTTTTTTCTTGACATTTTCTCCGCTTGACCAATAAAGCTCATGTTCAGAGGGAGTCAATGAATACGGGGGTATGTATGCAGGCACGCGCACGCACATTTGCACATACTCATTGTGAATCTGTATGTACGAAATGGACTGCAGGCCAGATAGACAAAGCCTATGGGGCTTTGTGCAGCATAATGACCAATGTAATGGTTTTTGTTGGCGCTTGGTGAGACATTGCTGCTTTTAATTGTTTAAAACTGAGAGCAACGTAGCATTACAGAAGTACATCAAACACTAAAGCAGTTTCACTGAGTCTTAAATAATGAGCTATAGAGAATAAGCAAAAAAATTTTCCCAACCTTGTCCGGTGAAATCCAATTAGTGTTCCCACAATTCAGAATGGCCTCTCTTTGCAGCAGGTTCCATAATGTAAGAATAAGCGCCTCTGACATGTCACACTGCAACTCATCAATGCACCTCAACACCCAACAAGAGTGTGCTGTACGTAGCGCTTTAATTACCTTTGAATCTGATTACGAGGCAGTCACATGGCTGTGTGGGGAACGAAGCTTTGGACGTTATTGGGCTTGTGATTTTGATAGGACGATTCATGCCTCGATACGAAGCTCCGCTGAACTTCGTTTTATTTTTTTGACACGCGCCTCGGAGCTTCGGCGTCACAGGTAACATCGCTACACCAGGGTCCTCCTCTCCACGCCTGCCCGGGCACCCTCTACAACATCCTGGGGTGCCAGAGTGTGACAGTCTTTTCAGCTTCTTATGAAGACCCTCTATTGTAGGTGTGAAAAATGTAAAAGCACACAGTTTGCACCGTGTTGCCTTCCAAAAAAGAACCCTTGAAATACCTATGGTTCATCTACAGAGCTACCGGCATCCTCCTGCATTAAGGAGATCTAGAAGTCTCTCTCCTTGCTCTCCCCCTACAGGCTGTCAGGCTGTGGAGTCACTGAGACAGGCTGCCAGTCCCTGGCTTCAGCTCTGCTCTCAAACCCCTCACACCTGAGAGAGCTGGATCTGAGCTACAACCATCCTGGAGACTTAGGAATAAAAGTGCTGTCTGCAAGAAAAGAGGACCCCAGCTGTTCCTTGGAGACGCTGAAGTAAGCAAACTGGGTGTAAATGATTATTTGTTTCTCTTTTCTGCATTTCCTGTTCTGAAAATTAGAAAGGTTAAATTGGTATGAATACCTTCTGCATGCTCTGTCCATGTTAGCTGTTCAAGCATTTTAGCTAACTCTTCACCAGGAGTTCGCTAGTCTACCGGCATTATCACCCGATTGCCAGCTAAACCAGCCACAGGCCAAAAATGAGCTGTCTTTAGACCAGCTAATGCCAGCAATAGACCAGCTTTTGAGCCAACCTGAGATGTCTTGAATCCTATCATTTTTTCACTTAAGTCTTTTACACCTGCAGTGTACACCACTGTGGAGAGGGCAGAATGAAACCAGGGATGCAAAAATGTAAGTTTAACTACAGTTCAACATTTGATGAGGAAATGTTCAGTATTGAAATATAGTTAATGCTGTATGTATGTGCAGTGCTTAACAAATTTATTAGATCACCACCCAATGTAAGGTTTATGCCGCAACCGCCCTAAATTAACAGAATTGGTAATTACCAAAACCATTTATTTTTTATGTTTCTGTAATGGTTAATCCACCAGTATGCGCAAGCTCTTTAATTGAAATGATATTTTCAGTGCTAAAATATCATTTTTTTTTTTTTATCCATGAATTATTATTATTTTTTTTTAATTTGGCATCTCCAATCCCACCTGAATCTGGAATGCCCAATTGGTGAACTATGTACAAAGTTTGCTCGTTTGCGACCCCTTGCTGCCAACTCAAGATAGTGAAGACAGTTCATGGCTCACCTCCGAAGCAAGTGCCAGTCAACCACTGCTTCTTATACACTCATTGGTTGAATCTTTGCAAGTAAAGAACGAGGGTGGAGAATACCCGGACATGAATAGACTTTGAATCTTCCTGAAGAGCGCTTGTCTGGCCAACAGGAGGCGCTTGAGCAACAGACAAAGCTGCTTTATTTATTATCCCTTACCCAACAGTCCCTTCCTAATTTGAATCCCTGTAGCGCGATGGCCAATTGTGCGCTACGCTGAAAAAGCTGCCGACCACTGCCGGCTGGTACGACCGCGGCTCGAACCCGCGACGTGATAGTCACTTCTGCACTTCAACTCAGTGCCTTAACCGAGTTCCGTGAATTTTTTAATTTACTGTTTTTTAAAAAAGCAGAAAAAAATTCTGGCACATAGATGCCAAATTAGTTATTTACAGTAGAATGTAATGAAAATATATTTGACTCCTTCCTGATTTCCTCTAATTTTGTTATTTTTCATATTAAAATGTTTCAGATCATCCCACTAAATTTGATGTAAGACAAGTACAATTGAGTGAATTCAAAAGGCAACTTTTAAATGATCATTTCATTATTGAAGGGTTGATTTATTCAAAACCTATGTCACCTATGCAAAAAAATTTTTACCCTTAAACCTAATAACTGGTTATGCCACCCTTGGTGGCAACACCTGCCATCAAATTGCTGTGGAGGAATTTTGGTTGACCTTTTATAGCTAAACCGTTTCAGTTCTGCCACATTGGAGGGTTTTCAAGCTTGAATTGCATAGCCTAATTGTGCTTAAGCTTTAAGTCACAAAATGATAGGTGGACAGTCTTCTGCAGGTTTTTCTGGTTGAGGGCAGAATTCATGGTTCCATGAACCATGCCAAGTCACCCTAGTGCTGAAGCAGGAAAGCAGCCTTTGCGGACCACAAGTCCATTACACCTCCAGCACTATGTTTGACTGAAGGTGTGATGTTCTCATTATGGAATGCTGAGTTCTTTTTCACTTGATGAAATGGAACCCACATCTTCCATAAAGTTCCACTTTTATGACCCATCAGTCCACAGACTGATTTGGGATCATCTTTTTTTTTTTTTTTTTTTGCAAATGTAAACTAATCATTTATGTTCTTTATGGTCATCTTTGATTTTCGGCTTGCAGCTCTCCTATGGATGCTATTTTTCCCCAGTCTCTTTCATGTAGTGGAATTGTGAGTTTGAACTGGCTGTGTCAGATCAAGGAGATGTATAAAATGTGCAGGACAGGGATATTTCAGGAGCAGGGTTGGGAAACCCTGCATTAGATGTTAGACTGGGTTCTTTTGTATCCTCCTGGATGAGTAGTTGATGTGCTTTTGGAAGAGCGTTGTACCCTTTTTCGCCAGCCCATTAAAATTCCTTCAAGTTTTCTCCATTTTTTTAGATGACGGCTGTCACAATAATTTGCTGAGTCCAAGAGCTTTGCAAATGGATTTCTAACCCTTTCCAGACTGATAGATATTGATGGCTTTGTTTCATATGTTTTTGAATTTCTTCAGGTCAAGGCATCATATTGATGGTCTCATGTAGGAAGGGCGTAAATGACACTTTGGTCAAAAATGAATTTTTTGGTTGTTTTGGAATAGCTGAGACTAGCCCATCTCCTGACCAAGTCTGGAGTCTCAATTCCTATCCTAAAGGGAATAAAATGCCTTTTTAAAAAAGTCATATTTGCAGGGAAATTTTTTAAGAGCCAGTTTTTCTAAGAATCAGGCAATTAACCATTAGGGGGTGATATATGATTGTCTCAGATTTGCCTAAAATTTTTGTTGGTGAAAGATGGTTGATTCAGTAGAAAAACTGCATTCATTTTTTTTGGTGCTAATACCCTTCAGTGTCTTTTAGGGCAGGGGTCCCCAATCATTCCCAGAAAGTGCAGGCTTTCATTGCAACTAAGCAATTCCACACCTGATGCTACTAATGTAGCCCTGGACTCTTTGCAAAATAAGCTTGATTAGTAGCATCAGGTGTGTAGCTGCTTGGTTGCAATGAAAGCCTGCACCCACACCAGCCCTTTCTGGGAAAGATTGGGGACCCCTGTTTTAGGGGTACCAGATTTCAAGATGAGTGCTGGAAAATATTTCCCCTTTTGAAATGCAATGGTATCATTGCACCGACAACAGCCCACATTCATTTTCACATGCGTCAATCTACTGCATGTAGGGCTCGCAGTAATCTGAACATTTTTGTGGGCTGTCGAGGGCGTGTCCCATAGGGGGTGCTGCAAGATGCTACTTTTGGCCATTTGAGTAGTAATATCTGGGGTATTTCCAACCTGAGCCCTCGACAGCCCAAGATGGATTAGTTATATCATGATACCATGGGACGTCCTTTAAATAATAAACTCAAATTAAGCATGGGATGTTGAGGGCGCGAGAGTGTAGGTGGCGCTTCAGTCAGGGAAAAAGTGATACTTGGCATTTTGGGTGGTCAAAGTTCTCCGTGCGCCCTCATCCGATTTTGATGAAACCTTTTCTGTTGGGTAGCTCTATGTGTCTACTAATTGTGATGTGAAGATTACTCTGGATTTCTGCTGCATTAACCGTTTACTGTCGGATCATTTCATATGAAGTCAACCAGAGGTCCCCAGGTCACCGACTCAGATTCGGCTCAAATTTATTTTGGGAGTAATTCTATATTCATAATGAAAAAATGCTAAATTTGAGGGTCCTACTACATGGTTTTCCCAAGATATGGCCCCTCAAAAATTGGCGGCCATACCCCCTTTTTGCCCCCGCAAATCGTGAATATTTAATTTATAGGGATTTTGGAGGCCAATATCTTTGGAACAAATCATAAGTAATGGCTGAAAACTGCTAACCAGGGTCATTTGGGTCCAGGCTTCCATAACCTCTTGTCAAAATTTATTAATGTCGTTTCACTTTCAAGATATTAGCCTCTAAAATATGAAACTTTTTATGAGCAGAAATCAAAAATTCAGTTTTCAAGGGCCATGTATGAGGCCAGGATCTTTTACAGAGTCTAAATTGTGCTGGATTCCTTCTATTTGAGATGAAGTCTGTCTGTACAAGGATGATTAACTGCATCCAAGGCATAATAGTAAGGTTAGGAGACCCTGAAAAGGGTCCTGGCTTTAAAAACACTTTTTTGGGCCAATTTTGGTCTGACAGGTTCACCATGTGGAAAATTACCCATTGTAATGAAACTTGTTGTACATAAATGTAGGCCTATATGTCTTGGCTTAATTTGTTCAAAATTACTACTTGTTTTCTCATCTCCTTCACTATTTAATCATGTTATCAAATATCGACATTTTGGGGTAAAAACACCATTATTATCCCTTTTATTCTGTAACTAGAAGTTTTAGATAAACAGTGCCTACTTGTAAGCTGAAGCTACATCATTTCCTAAGATAATGACCATGGAGGATTCTTGTTCTTTGGTTGAGTTCATATGCAATGACCCAGTCCATCTAAGTAAGAAAGGTTTACAAAACTGGGAGAAATCACAGGGTTTCATTACCTCAGTACTAAATGCAGTACATGACACACATGTAAATAAGTGCACATGTGACACTACCAGCTCGAAATCAATGATTTTGAACTTTAAATAGAGTGTATAATGTGAGATATGACCTACTTCCAAAGATCATTCAGGCTACTTTGCACTAGAGAACTGAAACCTCATTACATCCAATGTTCGCAGTATTTTACATTTCTTCATTACGACCACATCTTTTCTTGAATAAGAGTAATGGCCTCATCGATCCAAATGTGGTGCATCAAGTCTGCGGAGAACATCATCAATGTGTTGCCATGAGTGCTGATTCAGCCATTCAAAATAAGAGCCTGAAAGGAAAAGATATCTCTGCGACGGTTTTGGTTGAAAACAAATTTTTTTTCTCAAAAAGCTGATATTTACTTACTCCCATTGTAAGTTGGCGTCATACATTTCATTTCGCTTAAATGACCAGGTTTTCTCTTGTTGCTCATGTACTGGTGGTAAAATAACCCAACATGGACTGGTAATCAATTCTGCTTGCAGCCTTACCTGAGTTTTCCTGAATATAAAAGTGATGGTTGAGAAAATTGAAGATATTTGTCATGTAATTTGCATCACAATGAACTATATAATGGCTGACCTGCCAAAGGACCACTTCGGCTTCCTCCCTCACGCTTCTCTTGGGTGACATCGATCAGTAAAGTGAAAAACTGAATAGGAGTACTAACTGTCACTGGGCCTTAATTAGGGCCCTACGGAATGTGAGAAAATGCAGGTGACAGTTAAGAGGTTAAACATCAAAGACAATTTTGTGGAAGACAAATTACATTTTCCAGAGTACAGTTGACGTGAATTTGTAGTTGCAGTCTTTTCCATTTTTGCGATAGGTGCTTTAGAGCTGATGCTGGGAAAGGGTTAATCTAGCAGAAACCCAGAGTAACCTTCACATCACAGTTAGCAGACATTTATGGCTACCCAACAGAAAAGATTTCATCAAAATCAGATGAGATGAATGGAGAATTTTGACCTCCCAAAACACCAAATTTCTCTTTTTGTGTGACTGAAGTGCCAACTGTGCTCTTGCGCCCTCAACATCCCACATTTAATTTGTGCGGATTGTGTAAAAGATGTCCGATGGTGTCATATTATGAATAAACCATCTTTGGCTGTTGAGGGCGCAGTCTGGCAATACCCCTGATATTACTGCTCAAATGGCCAGAAGTAGCATCTCAAAGCGCCCCCCATAGGACACGCCCTCGACAGCCCACAAGAATTTTCAGATTACTGTGAGCCCTACACACGGTAGATTGACATGTGAAAATGAATGTGGGCTGATGTCGGCGCAATGATATAATGGCATTTCAAAACTGATTTTTTTTTTCAGCGCTCATTTTTCATCTCGGAATCTTTAGATTCTAATCGGCTGGCTGTAATCAGGCCTTGGTGCATCTATTGAAATTGAAGGAATTATCAATTAAATTTGTTTAATTTAGTTGATTTAGTAGCTGAGGGTGCAATTAAAATATGATATGTAATATTGGATCATTTTCCTCCATAAATAAATGACCAAATATAATATTTTTGTTTAACTGGGTTCTCTTTATCTACTTTCAGGACATGTGTGAAAATCTGATGATGTTTTAAGTCATATTTATGCAGAAATATAGAAGATTCTAAAGGGTTCACAAACTTTCAAGCACCACTGTATATCCCTTTTCCTGAGTTTCAATGTCAGCTAAATTCAAGATGCTTTTTCAAATGATGTTCTAAAGCCTGTAAAAAAAAAATTAGGTTTGTAGTTTAAAAAGTACATTTGTTTTTTGGTGACTCTCCTCTTTTTTCCCCCTCATTGTCACTGAACTGTAATGTTTACCTTTTTTTTCATTCTCAAATCGGCTGTTATCCAATAGATGTCTTCAGCCTCACTCTGGATCCTAGCAACGTCCCTCAGCATGTCATCCTATCTGAGGGGAACCGGAGAGCACATCGTAGAAAGAACACTGAGGGCCAGCACACCCCGACCGTGATGGGCAAGGAGGCTCTGACTGAGCGCTACTACTGGGAAGTGGAGTGGGGGTCCGGAAGCATTGAACTGGGTGTAGCCTACAAAGCCGCCACAAATGGCGATGGCGGCCTGGGACGGGATGACCAATCCTGGGCCATAAGTGCAAACACAGAGCAAATCATGGCTGTTCATAAAAACTCCTTCACACACCTAATATCATTGCACCCCCTACCCAAATACAGGGTGGGAGTGTATCTGGACTGGCCTAGTGGCACACTGGCCTTTTATAACATCTCCTCCAAAGGGCCTGTCCACCTGCACACCTTCCATGCCACCTTCACCCAGCCCCTCCATGCAGCATTCACTCTCACAATGGATATCCCTATGACTTTGTTTTAGTCTATAGTCGATTTCTATTTCTATAAATACGTATTATTATATGTAACATATTTTTTTAATCTGTGAAGGTGCTCATTTTTTACATCATATTTCAAAACATATTTTCTGAAATATGTTCACCATGGTGTTACCTCCTACATGCCAATGACACACATGCACAGTAAATGCATCAAAATGGCGTGGCTGAAATTCACTATAATTATCTTTCAATTATGTTTTAATTCAAGGCTCAATGACAATGCAGATGATGTAAATCAGCAGAGGTCACAGGGGTCGCAGTTGGGGGTTCAAGGCTGCCATGTAGGAGGCTTTCAAAAAAATGAAGAGAATATTTTGAAGTGAACATAATCATGAATAAAATTTCAATGACTATATTATAGAAATGCCATTGTGGAATTACATGCATTATAACAAGCATTTAGCATGTACAGGAGAGATATTCCATGACTCTAATAAGATAAGAAGCCAGGTCTGGGAGGGGGGGTTATGTGGGTGTCAGGTGGCTTCAGTAGGGGGCGATATACCAAGTTGAAGTGCTTAATTTGGACTTAATGAGCACAACATAAACTGTATTAAAAATATTGACACACCTGGGTCTAAAAAAAATGGGCCAATGCGGAAATCTCTAAAATTTGCATCCTATTTACTGGCCAGCAGATGGCGATGTCGGCAGTTGCAGAAAGAAGTTCAACCCTAGAGAAGTCTATTATATGAGAAAATGACTGTACTTTCCCACCTGTTTTATCATTTCAATAATGATCTTCCACATTATTTAATGGTATCCATTGCAAGTTTCAAGTCTACTTCGATATATCCTGATGACCATTTTAGTAAATTATGGTCCCTAATAAACTAGAATAAAGGATAAATCCAGAATATGCTTTAGGGGTGTGGCTATCCTCTGGTCCTCGTCTGATACGGTCAGATCCTCTCGTAGATCCACCCCTCGCTCCTCCCTGGATATTTAGTTCATGCTCTCGTCCAATAGGAATCACATCTGGTATTAAAAGGACAAAATGGCGCTATTCAAACTGCCAGAACTGAGGCTACCTAAATGGTGTGCAGAAACCAATGGGTGACGTCGCTGTTGCTTCGTCCATCTTTTTATACAGTCTCTGGAGCACACCTGAAAATGGTTGCCTTGTCAAGCTCCCTATCTTGGAGCCCTGCTCCAAGGTGAGGGGGGAGAGTACCTGTCAGGAAAACTGAATGAGTGAGCGAGCGACTAAACTTGTGATATTGCTTTCATGCTTGTTTGCTTTGGGAAGATCCCATACTGAGAACGTTTGTTGGAACTGTAGATGACTCGTGAAGGTAAATATGAACTGGATTTCAACCTTTTTTGGCGTGGAAAATGGATTATGTTAAATAGTTTGTCTCCCCTGGTAAACTGCTTAGCGGTGCAGATGTTCAGAGCGCCAGACGAAGTTAAGATACGCCATATTGGGGGGGTTAGGTGTTTTGTTTCTTGTTTTTTGTTTCTGTTTCAAATACGGCTCAAATGACCACAGGAATACTGGTGTCTTACCCCACAAACTGCTGAAAGAAGCGTTACTGTGACTATATCTGGCACGAATGCAGCTAACCTTGGGTATTACTATACTAAAAACATTAGGCCAAAATATTACAAGCTCCCTGCATTTTTTCTGAATTTATTCTGAAGTATATTTTCAGCAGCAGCACATGGTGCAAAAATCTGTTCTGAGAAAGTCATAAGGTGTATTGTTTCATGGTCAAAGTTTGTATTTTTCAATAAAATGCAATAGACGCCTCGATAGAAAAAGCTGATTTACTCAAAATGAGTAAAATGGATATATTGCACTTTGGAAACACCCTTCATTTTTAGTCAATACGAGTCTCTTTGGCATTACGTGTGCCCTTGTGGCTCAAAATTAACTTTTAGATGGCAAAAATCAGCCAGATTCTGAGAAATGCAAGGTGTTCGTGATGTTTTGGCCTGTAGTGTATGTTTTCATAAATTGGTAAACTTATGCTGGATTATTTAAGATGAGCTGCCGCATTCAAAAATGACAACACAGATAAAACTGGCAGGGATTCTGAGATTGTGAAATGGGCATAATAACAATTACCTTGTGTTATATACCCGGGGGGCCCAACTGAGGACTTGAGAGAATTTTACGACAGACAAACAGTGGGGTCTGGGAGTATGTACACAGTGACACAATTTTTAAAAGAGTTGTGCGCGCACATATTGCTCCATATAGCTGTGAAAACCCTCAGACTGAAGTTGCAAATATGGTTATTAATTTGAGGGTAAATCCGAATGGCCTGAACTTCATGAGAGCTGCAGCCCGTCAAAGTTGTGTCACCTGCCAAAATATTTACTGGGACTTTGTCTTCGGGGAATTGAAGCAGTATGCAGCAGTGCAATAAAGTGCAGGCAGTGCAGCTTTCTTTGTTTTAAAGAGACAGTCCCCTGGACTGTTTGCTTGAGCTATCTGAGAGATATGCCAGGCTGGGAGAGATGTTTGAGAGATTAGGGTGTATTTGAGGCCGTGAGGGCAGATGTTTAGGGGCTTGGCTGTGACATGGTATCAGGGAGACTAGCTAGTAGAAAGCTAATTCCAGGTTACTGTGGGTGCCAGTGGAGTCCAGATATAAGCCACTTCCCCTCCCCTTTCTTCATGGGAAGGAGGGAGCCAAGACGTTCTCCAACCCTGTATCAGACGAAGAGGCCTGGGCTGCGTCCGAATAGTTAAAAAATTATGGGCTATATCCACTTACACCTAATCACTTTTCTTTAACCTTTGTGGAAAATGTCATAAGGTAAAGGAAAGATGTAAAAGGGAATTCCTAACGGCTTAGGAAGACAACTGCGCTAATTAGAGAATCCGAATGCACTTACACTAGGCAACGTGACCATGAGTCCCCTGCCCATCATATACGTTTATTTACGCGATTGGTGGGATGAGTGGTCGCCGCTTTATATATTACAGCTGTATTACAGAAGCTTTTTTCAGGCCTGAAAAAAATGATAATGCATTGTGTGACTGCATCCACTCTCTCCGGAGCCAGGGATTCAGGTGGCATTGGTCAACAGAGAGTGCAAGGGAATAACGTGTTTAAACTATCATCAGGCGCCAGAGCTTAAGTGTCAATGTGATAAGTTGTCTTCAAAGGAGTCTAGAGCCGACACACGACTCCTCTCTTCTGGATGCCAACAGTCTTGATAGGAACCATAAGCAAATATCTCTGAAAATACAATTCCTTTATGTGCGGTGTCCTCCAGCATGTTTTCATTAATTATGCCTGATTATATTGCTGCATTTCTTTTATCATATATTGGCACTAGGTCTCTGAATATGCCAAGGGATGGAAAAACAAGACTGTCAGCTCCCAGAGACACAAACTGTCATCCACACTGTCACTTACTCGAACTGTAACTCAGAAGATTCCATCATTCAAAGCTCGTTGCAGTATCTCCTTCTTACCACTAGAGAGAGCCACAGTCAATTTATTTCACTTTTGGCCTCCAACAGGAACATTTCAGAATGTCGCAAATTTTGCCAACCTCTAGGGCAGTTGAATTCAAGGGTGCATTTGAATTCTCCAAAGAGCAAGGGCCTTTCCTCATAAATGGACATGAACTGGAGACAGTTTTGCTGGTAGTCATGAAAAGGAGCATCCAAAATGTCTATTTCTTGAGGTGAAGGAGGCAGTTAGCTCCCCTATTTCTTCATTCTAGCTCAGTGTTTCTCAAACCTCTCCTGGAGGACCACCTGCCCTGCCTGTTTTAGGTCTTTCCCTGCCCCAGCACAGGTGATTCAAATAATCAGGATGTTATCAATCAGCTTTAGAGGGTCAATAACGAGCTGATCATTTGAATCACCTGTGCTAAAACAGGGAAAGATCTAAAACCTGCAGGACAGGTGGTCCTCCAGGAGAGGTTTGAGAAGCACTGTTCTAGCTGGAGAAATACACCCAACCGTGGAAGCAAGGAAAGATTTAATATAGACCACAATTCTGTGTAGCTGCAGTGATTGGATACATCATTCCTATTACAAAGTTTTTGATAAATGCAAAGGCTATCTTTGTTGTTGAGCTCACGACGCATCAAGGGGAAAGAATGTCCAATTTTTCTCAAGCATGTCCCAAGGTACCTTTAAAATATCCCATGTAACTTTTTCTATCAAGGTCAAGGAAAAGTGGAAAGGGGAGTTAAGAAGGCTGCCCATTAAAGTAGCCTATAAATCGGATGCTGCCTAAGACAAGGAGAATATGCACTTTTTTATGCATCCAGGCATTCAGCAGAGTGCCACTACATCATTTGGTCTATGTCGGAGCTGGACCATAGAATTTTACTTCTCTAATAGCAAAAGCTCTCAAACTACCACAGATGAAATGCATTGCTCCAAAGAGTACACAAAAGAGTAATATTTGAACGATGAGTTGAGTACACAACACACCCTTGATGGAAAGGATGGTTGCGGACAAGGGTGTCAAATCAGAAAGTAAACCTCTAGCCCTCCGGAGTGTTCCAACCAACAGGATATGCAAATTCGTGCAATTCTTATGTCAGGCGGCTAATCCAAAGCAAAATCTGCAAGCTAAGTTCATGCTTGGCCTAGTCGTGGCAGGATGATTACTTTCTGTTCCGTGGAATTTTTAACTCCAACACGAGACAAAGCTTTAGTGGCG
Organism: Gymnothorax reevesii; assembly: GCA_029721435.1. NCBI lineage: Eukaryota > Metazoa > Chordata > Actinopteri > Anguilliformes > Muraenidae > Gymnothorax > Gymnothorax reevesii. Next base: position 19,113,404 of record CM056574.1, on the reverse strand, counting down.
GAATGGATACTTCAAGCATTTTGTCCTCGATTCTGAGGACTTGATATTGATCTTAAGATCATCGCAGTAATCACCCCAGTCTTGAATGAAACTATTTTTTCGTTTCTTTGGCATGAGTAGACCAAAAAAAAAACCACACAGAATCTTTAACCAGTGCAAAAATAGAAACAATATTCTGCCATTTTAACTTTAAAGAGCAAGAATACTTTTTCTCTACACCCCTCCCCCCACCTCGCCCCCAGGCTAACGGCACTTCTCCACTGCATGAACGGGCTCTACACTACGCTACTCTATTTGGTTGCGACACCAAGTACTTGTTTTCCATGCAGCAAAGTACACGCTGAACTGTATTGATTGTGAAAAGTTTCATGACATCATCTTCAACTCAACAAGACAAACATCACCTCATGCTTCACAAGCAACAATGATGGATGACAAAGGGCTGATGTTCCTTTTTTTCTTGGGTAGCTGGTAATTGTGATGGAAAATGCATTTATAATAACCTGCGCTGCAATTGTAATCATTATGTAAACACCGTACAACTAGGCCAAGGAGGGTCCTAGCTGAGGTGGAAGGTTTAAGCGTGTTTGCCTTAACAGCCAGGTAAAAGATGGTCCTCGCAGTCTCCATTATAATAATGGGGTCTGGCTACAGCGTCAGCACTGGCCCTCTGCCCCAGGCCTCACGTGATGACGTCTTTCACGTTCTGCTTTTAAATGGCCTGAGACGTGCCGAGCGGATGCTGCAGCCCTAATATCTTAGTGGTTACAATATATCTGACTCCATATCAAATTTAAGATACAAACTTGTAGTTGCAATCTTTTGCGGTTATTATGTGTTTGCATAAATATGATCGGATTTTAATTCGTCAATTTATTACTCAATTGGGAGCTCCGTTGTGCATCGGACTCATAACAGGTCTATACCTCACTCCGCCGGACCAAGACCATCTGAACAACCCAATCCGGCGAAAGAACTCAGAGGCTGGCGGCCTATTAAGCACAGTAATTTGACATAGGAATACATTATGACATTTGTTATGGCCCCAATTTGTTATTAGATTTTCAACGCAACAGCAACAGCAAGGGATGACAGACACAGTTTTAAAAACCTCAACACATTTAATTAACAAACAAAGACTAAACTACTATTTACAACTACAGACCAAGATTGAATTATGTACAAAACATAAATATTTACAATCCCTTTTCGTGGGGGTGGCTTGGTGATGTCCTGGATGATGAAAATTCTCAAACACAGGCAAAGAAATCCACAAAAGAAACGTCACAGGTCTTGAACAGAATGGCAGGTCTGGTCATCTTCTTGCAATTTCTCCTACTCCTTTACTGTCTCAATTCTTTTCCTTATATACTCTTTTGCAGACCCCACCCACATTTAGACCTTTTTTTTTTTTTATTTTCTGAGACTTGCCCCAGACATGTCCAGGACATATCTAAACATGACTCCAGTCTGAGCTTAACAAAAAAAAGGTAAATAGTGGCCTATATTCACATTACACTAGGGATCACCGGGGCCCAAAGCGAGCAACTACAAGGCATAACGGAATTACATTGTTCAGAGGCCTTGCGTCTTTTAAGATTTCCGCCCAAAAATATTAACGGAATCTTGCTCGAAGCCAATATTAATAGCACCATACACAGCATGGAAAATCCACCTTATAACGCAGATGCCAAGCGCGTTGATCAGGCACGCAATTACGGACTACGTCACTCAATTGGGATCTAGGAGTCCGAACCGGTAGGTATATGTTGGTCCAAAGTCAGAAACACACCACAGATGCGAATATCAATTTATTTCGCCAGGCAGGCACAAGCTTAAATCACAAGACCTAATTACATCGTTACAGAAAAGAGAAAAGAAGTCAATTCATACCTGGCGCAGCCCAAAACTACACATATACACACGTATATGAGGGAAGGATGAATACAAGCTTCCTCGACTTCTCTGTTTCCCCCTCTTTTATGCCCAAACTCCAGACTGCGTCCTACGGCGGGGTCATAGGTCGTTTGGGTAATTCGAGCCAAGAAGGCTCCCCCATTCCGGAGGGGCTTTGGGAGGAGACATGACCACAAGGAGAACTGAAGTATATTTCTTCCTAAAGTGATTAAATGAGGGTATGGCACCATTTTAATTCCTTCGAAATATTTCCTATGCGGTTTCAGAAATTATGAAGATTAAAATGACACCAAACACGATACAATACCGAATTACAAGAATAATCTGCATTAATGCTCTTATTCCACTCTTATCATACAGTATAGCAAAATACACATTATTCTGTGACATCGTGAGCGAGATTAGTGTTTTACTCAGAAAATTAAGTCTTTAGAAATATTTGCCCAGACGGTGCTGTATTTTAATTATACGGATGCAGTTATGTCAGAGTCCATTGGATGGCATTGTGGAGTTGTCCGGCATGGGTATCGCAGGCCAGAAGTTTGTGGTCAGCAGTTTTTTGGTGATTTTTGCAAGACATCTGTGTTAACCATTACCCCAGAGATTGTCCCTCATTTCTGAGTCAGGTGGCTGTGGCAAGCTGAAATTGGCGCCAGAGAGTCTGGTTGAGTCTGTTCCCATGACCCTGGGGGTTATCTGCCAAATGGCGGGGCCCTTATCACAGCAAGGACCTGGCTGCTGGAATCCTGACTATGCGCCAGATAATCCTCTCCGCCTTTCCTTGCTGCTTACAATTATGTTAATCATCATCTGATTAAATGTAATAATCAACATAAAGTATCCCATATACTGTACCTAATATGCAGTATGTCCTGTATGAAACCATCCATAAGAAATGCATGTTAGTGTTGTCTAAGTATTCTAACATATTGTAGATTTAGGACTGTATATGTGGATTGTACACAAGGCCTTTTCTGTGGGAAATGGGTTTTCGTGAGAGGGAGGAATGCAAGGATGACCTTGTCCAAGTGAAGGCCCAGGTAAGTGTAATTTTTGCAGACAAGTTGTTTTCTGTTAAGCTGTTCTGTCTCAAGTACTAACTCACTCCCATCCCCCGCAAAATTATATACAAAGCTTGAATCTCTGGTGACCAGAGGAGGCCCTGCTTACAGAAGGGTGAAAAGCTTATAACAATCTACAGAGAGGCTGAGCAGCCAAGAATTTACTTCTGTGGTCGTGCCTGACTTGCAAGTGCAGAAGATCTAATAAATTTTTCTTCAAAGACACTCTCTGATTTGCCAAGTTATTGACTGCATTAAATTGCCATCACATTATCCGGCTGCTGGTCCATTTTGGTGTAATTGTTTTGGCTCCACAAAGCAATCATATTCAGCTTATCTGGCTGGTGTCAAACTCGATCGCATTTGGCAGCTAATTGTTTGTGAGTCGCCACGACAACTTAGCGTTCTCTTCTCTTTATATTCGTAAGGTTATGATAATATAATCATCTTGCCTGAAAGATGCCATCTTGTTTTTTGACCCCGAAATGTTTATTTCATGTTCAGTTAGCTGACAAGAAAGCTTGCTCACATGTTGGTTTGGATATGTATTCACCTACTTGAGTGACAGTACTGGTTCGGCTTGATAGGTACCTCGGCCAAAGTGGTACTCAAAAAAGTACCTTGTACCAGCTACAATGCATGATAGAAATGCATAAAAAACTGAGCAGAGTTGAGTCCAGTTGAGATGTACCATGTGGTGGAAGAGCACCATAAGACTGCCCATTCAAGTACACTGTAAACCAGAGGTGGGCAGCCAGGGCCGTATCTGTCCCTGGTTTTCACACCAACGTCTGGTCTTTAATTAGTTGATTGTCTCAATTAGCCAAACCATTTATGAAATCTGACGTTTCATGCGCATTTCTTTGAATTATCATGAAACTACAAAGACGAGTCTTGTCTCCCTTCATAAAACATTTTCCTTTGATCGAATCATTGCGAAAATCTATATTTGTGCATGCAATCAATTAACTCAATTAGTCAGGGTAATTGATAGGAATAAAAACCTGCATACATACCGGCCCTCCAGGACCGTGATTGCCCACCCCTGCTGTAAACCTAGATTTGGTTTCTAATTAAACCTCTGAGTGGTTTCTCTTACTTCAGTCAGGACAACTCAAGTATTAAAATGAATCCATTTAATGAGTATGCTGTAGAATTGGGTACTCGTCGCACAATATGAGCACTAACCTGAATACAAGGAGAAGGAATATCTGCCTGTGAACAAGACACCAAATCCCCCGAGTGCACAAGCAGATTTAAACACACAGCTGGAAGCTGGGGTGGTGGTGGGGGAGTGGAAAAACGAAACAGCCGCATAATACCGAGCAAAGACGGCAATTAGGTGTGAATGCAAGCTGCACAGCAGGTGACTGCTTTGCAGACAAAGCGCCAGTGTGAACAGCTGCAAAGCATTAGTGTGATTAGCAATTTTTGAAGAGTGCGCTGCATTACTGAAGTGATGAGTGCAGACATGATTGGGTGGTGAGAGGACATGTGATCTCCAAATTTTGCAATGCAGCAGCTGCAAAGAGTCTCCTGACTGAACTGCAACTGATGTTTCATGCGCGCCGCTCTTTCTTTAATGCTCTGTAAAAAAGCCATTACTAAATTTTTTTTTTTTTGCAATATTCAGCTGAAATATACAGTGCAATTGATCATATTAGGTCTAAATTACTTAATAGGTTAAGTCTTGCCAGGAGTTTTACCAACCAGGGGCGTAGATTTAACTGGGAGTTGGTGGGGATGGAGACACGGCCTTTATGACAATTAGTCCTGACCAGTTCTCAATTATTTTCCTTCATCGATGTATTTTCCAGTTATCGTAATTGGCAAATGAAGACACGGTTCCTCTCCATATGCGATTTAACTCTATTCTTTAAGTGTTGATGCAACACTGAACTTTTTGCAGTCCATAATGAACAGGTGCTGCTTGTTCTCTCCGATTAAGTAAGACTGCAATCGGTCATCAGGATGCGTATTTGCTGTGTTTAAATCACCGTTATTCAAAATTGCTTACCTGTCGACTCACAGGCACGCAGTAAATGAATTTTCTGAACTTAATTTACCCCACCGTATCATCGCTGGATGCTGTTAGATCGCGTATGGAGAGGAACCGTGTCTTCAGTCGCCAATTACGATAATTGGAAAACGCGTTGATGAAGGAAAATAATTGAGAACTGGCCAGGACTAATTGTCATAAAGGCCGTGTCTCCGTCCCCACCAACTCCCAGTTAAATCTACGCTCCTGACAGCATGCGTTATTTGCAGTTTTTGTTGTTGAATAAATGCTCAGCTAAGTGTTTTTTAAATCACTGGTTAAATGAGTTATCTTATTTCGGTGCTTCGCATCCACTGTCCTTGTTTGTTTGGTTTCGGTATGGTGCCACCGTTTAGTGGATCATGTTGCTGTCTGTTTCCCTCCATTCCCCTTCAACTGGTTATACAAAATTACTTTGCGTTTCCGGTGTGCCTGTCTTAAGACGGACTCGCACATTTCTGCATACAAATCATAAATTCTTACCAACTCTGAAGGCCCTGGTCAGGTGGGGAGGTGTTAGACCAATTAATTCAATTCTGATATGTGTTAAATACTGGCTCCTTACCTCATCTCATACAGTTTCAGGTAAACATATCAGCTTGCGGCATACAATGGGGTTAATTTGTATAGTTCTGTACCTTTAAAATTTGTACTATGGCCATTTTCTATTACTAGACATCCGTAACTTTGATTTCAAACAATTGCCGCTTTGTTCTACTGCTGGGACTACTTTTTCCAGAGAAACCATTACACACACACGCACACATACGCATACACACTCATGAATACTTGATAGCATTGCCCAAAGGACACAGAGATGAATTGTGCATTATCTCTCACACACAGAATAAAGTGTGTGAATAGTCTCCCTGGCTCCATTCCAGCATTAACGGAAACTGGAAGTCCCCTTCTGCTCATGCACAGGGATACAGGAGGAGCCGCGGGCTAATAATCCACACTGTTCGACAGGCAGAGAAGAAAAACAAATATCTGTACGGTGCAGCCTCTTCCAATCATCGACCTTACAACATTAAACATTATAAGATGCATCTATCTTCCCCCCAACGATTCCCATGAGGGCGGTTCACCACTGTTTGCCAACAGTAAACCTGTCGGCACAGACCCAAAAGCTCAAAGGACGAGCAGGTGCAGTCAGGAATCTTGTCCGAGACAGACAAAGAAAAAATATCAGCACCAGAATTGAACCCTGTGTCAAAATGCCATATTATAACGTAAGTGGAGAGAACAGGCCGTTTGGCTGAAGAAGGCTCGTCATTTTGCTGTCACTTAAGTGCACCTATTACACTGAGGATACTTAGGGACTAGTTGTTATCCAGGGGCTGCATGTATCAATGCAGCGGATGCTCAAAAAAATTATTTAGGTTGATCTTCAAACCCACGCCGCATGTCTGAAAGTGAACTTGACCTGAGAGGGTCCTAAATATAATTTTCATTTGAATTTGTGACTAAACCCAATGAAAGTCATTTCCCACAGATATAATGCCTATCTCACTGTGTAAAAACTGCAATCACGGACAGTTTTCCTTGCAAAATTGAATTGGAGTTGTTAACGCACGTCTGGCACACCAAGATATATGCTGCATTGGAGGCAGAGGTGGACAATCCAGGTTCAGAAAGTAAAAGTTCTCCCCAGAATTTAGTTCCAACCTCCTGGATTTGCTAAGTAAAACAGCCCTTCGGACCAGAGGTTGGACTAGTCAAGAAAATCAGCTGGTTGAGTTGATGGGTGGAAATAAAACATGGTGGGACTTGAACTTTCTGACCCCTGGAAAGTCCGCCTCTGACAGGAGGCAAGGTGCATAGATCCATGTCCCTGGGGAAGTAAATGTAGCGTGGGTGCATGGGCAGACACACTAAGAATAAGTCGGGTATGATGCGATATTGGTCCCGCTAGTCATAAGGTGTTAGCAACCTTTACTATCAAAAGAGCTATTTTTGGACAAAATAAATCAATTGTCTGGAGCCCCAAAACATATTTGCACCTTATACTGAAGGTTACACTGCCTATTTAGTCGAAATGAGCATTAAAATAGTTTTGTTGCACTCGTGGAATTACAGAGCTTCGATAAGGATAGGTGATTTCTTTTGTCATTTCAATAGGGATAGCTGTTGCTCACATGGCACAGAACTGATCAGTTGTGAAGTGGAAAAAAATGAAGTGGTGTATGTAGCCAAATACTTTGAAACTGAGTGGTAGACTAGACCTATTCAGGCTTATACTGAGTTCTCTCCATGTTTGTGCAAATGAATAAAGTAAAATTGAAGGGCTGTATTCTTGAAAGACATTTGATTTAACGGGGACATATTACAACCCCAATTCCAAAATAGTTGGGACGAAGGGTAAATTGTGAATAAAATCAAAATGCAACGACTTTCAGATCACGAGCCAATATGTTATTTACAATATAACATATATAGCATTTCAAATGTTGAAACTGAGAAATTTTACATTTTCATCCACAAAATGAGCTCATTTCAAATTTTCTGGCCGCAACAGGTCTCTAAAAAGTTGGGACACAGGCAAAAATGGGCTGAAAAAGCAATTAATATATAAAAGAATCAGCTCAAAGAACATTTTTAGCAAGTAATTATGTTAACTGGCAGCAGGTGTGTAACATGATTGGCTATAAAAGAGATGTCTAAGAGAGGCTGAGTCTCTCTGAAGTAAAGATGGCCAGAAAAATGGCTAAAAAAATTGTGGAATACTTTAAAAACAATGTTCTTCAACGTCAAATTGCAAAGACTCAAGGTCTCATCATCGACAGTGCATAACCTCATCAAAAAATTCAGAGAAACTGGAAAAATCTCTGTGTGTAAGGGACAAGGCTGAAGACCTTTACTGGATGCCCATGATCTTTGGGCCCTCAGACGCCACTGCATCACTCACCGGCATGATTCTGTCATTGGCATTACTAAATGGGCCCAGGAATGCTTCAAAAAAAACAATGTCTAAGGTGCCGGGTGGCTCACACGGTTAAGGCACTGATCTGCAGTGCAGAGGTGATCACCTCGTCGCGAGTTCGAGCCCCGGCGTACCCACCGGCAGGGGTCGGCAGCTTTTTCAGAGTAGCGCACAATTGGCTATCGCGTTACAGGGTTTCAAATTGGGAAGGGACTGCCGGATTTGGGTATAGAATAACAGCTTTGTTCGTTGCTCCAGCGCCTCCTGTTGGCCGGACGGGCTCTCGTCAGGAAGACTCCGGGTTGGTTCACGTCCGGGTATCCTCCGCCCTAGTTCTGAACTTGCGAAGATTCAACCGATGAGTGTATAACAATCAGTGGCAGACAGGCACGTGCTTCGGAGGAGAGCCGTGAACTGTCTCACTATCCTGAGTTGGCAGCAAGGGGTCGCATACGAGCAAGCTTTGTACATAGTTCCCCAATTGGGCATTCCAGATTCGGGTGGGATTGGAGATGCCAAATAAAAAAAAAAAAAAAAAAAAAAACAATGTCTATAAACACAGTCCGCCGTGCCATCCTCAGATGCCACCTAAAACTCTATCATGCAAAAAGGAAGCCATTGTTGAGCATGATCCAGAAGCGCCGCCATGTTCTGTAGGCCAAAGCTCATTTAAAATAGGCAGTAGCAGAGTGGCAAAGTGTCCTGTGGTCAGGCGAGACCAAATTTGACATTCTTGTTGGTAATTATGGGCATTGTGTCCTCTGGGCTATCGAGGAGAAAGCCCACCCCTTCTGTTATCAGCGTTCAGTTCAAAAGCCTTGGGAGAGCAAAGACAGTTCGCGGCTCTCCTCCGAAGCATGCACCTGTCAGCCACTGCTTCTTTACACACATTGCTCAAAACTTTGCGAGTTCAGAATGAGGGCGGAGGATACCCAAACATGATCAAGCTAACAATCTTACTGACGAGCGCCTGGCTGGCCAACACGAGGTGCTCGAGCAACAAACAAAGCTACAATTCTGATTTCCCAATCTGGCAGTCCCTCCCAATTTAATTCCCTGCTGCGCGAAGCCATTTGAGGCGTTGCTCTGAAAAGGCTACCAACCACTGCCTGTTGGCATAACCGGGGATCGAACCTGCAGGGAGCTGGTCACTCATCTGTTTTTAAATGGAATGTTAGCTAACGGTTGCTACTATTCAGATGCTAACCACAGATCATTCGTAATGGTTTTAATTCCAAGTGTAGTTTAACTTTAATAGTGACCGCATGTTGTATTTCTTGGTGAATGTAACAACCATCCCTGCCGTGCCTGCTGATGTTTCTTTTCCGTAATACATACACATTGTTTTGCTAGTACAATAGACAGTTAGGTAGCTGACCACGTATTCAGTCATCTTTATTTACCGACTTGCACGTAGCGTGGGGATTATGACATTGTTGCTTTCAGTTGAGAAGATGCTCCATTCTCTGGCTAATCAGTACAGAGCTCTTATCATACTGGTGATGCCACCTCAGAACAGTCTGTTTTTAGAGGGTTAGGAATGACAGGAATCAAATTGCTTACAATTCATGGAACATTGATATTTTTATTTCTATAGTTTATGAACTACCCTTTTGGACATTGAAGAAATTTATGGCTTAGACCAGGGGTGTCAAACTGATCCGTAAACGGGCCAAGAGGCTGCAGGTCTTCAATCCTACCAAGCAGAAGCTCACCTGAAAGCACTGATTTAATCAACTGATCTAGCCTGCACAACTGATTAGTTGTATCAGGTGCGCTTCTGCATTGTTGGAGTGAAAAGCTGCAGCCTCTTGGCCCGTTTACGGGTCAGTTTTTCACCCCTGGCTTAGACAAATAGTGCATAATAGTTTCCATTTAATAAAAGAAGACTTACAAATTTAATCCAATGAATCTTGTTAATATGTGTAGGACGTCAGCGCAGGCGAACGCGGTTTGACTCTCTAGGCAGGCATCTTTAGTAAAACATGAGTATCCTTTTGCTTCTAAGTATAATTGCTGGGGTTTTTATTCTTTTGACTTTCCCCTCATTTTTTTAACCCTTTTTGTATAAATTATCTTAATAATTTGCTTCTTTTAAAAAAAAAAATCTGCTCCAGTGGAGCCAAACATTTTCTTTGTGTTTATTGTCTTTGAAAGGGAAATTGTGTATGCTAAAGGACTGGCAGAAAGAATTATAAAATAATGATAAATTCTAAAAATTAAAAACTTGTTGTATTTGAGTGGAATGTATGCCTCTAGTGACATATAAGTGAAATTAGATGAGTTTCAGTTTAATATCTGAGAAATCTGATTTGGCACCAAAGGTACCTGAATTGCCAAATTGGAGAAGCCACCTAGACATTCCTCTCTAAATTTGTTCTGATTTATTTGATTAGAATAAACTTTGGCACAGATAATGGTGAGATTCTGTGCTGTAAATTTTTTAGACGTTTCAGACTGTTTACAAGTTTACAAGGGATATATGTAAAACTTTCTTTGGTGCAAAATGAGGTCTTTGATTTATATTGTGTTGTATCTTCATTTGCTCTGACTCAGTGACATATACACTGATTTTTACACCATGGCAGAAATCCCAAATGGTTTTCCTTTATTACGATACCAAAATCATTCAAATGGACCAAATAGTTGCAGAGATATACTCCTTTCATTTTGGGCTTGCCATTTTCAAAAAAGAGGCTCAGGGCTAAAGAGCAGCAGACTGAGAGAATCAGCAATGGGGTGGAAAGTTGGGGTGGGCAGATCTTAATGAAACTTTTCACACATGCTTATTATAATGAAAAAAGGCAAATACAGCAGTTAATTCAACAATATAAATTTTGGTTGACATGGAAACAGGCTTTGTTAATAAAGGGCTAAATTTAGCCAGTGTGGCCTCTCAATGTGGTCGAATTTGCATCATTTACACATTAGGATTGAGAATGATAGAATTAAGCCATATATGAAAAATATATATCAATAAAATGGACAAATTCCACTGTTTTCATACACTACAGCTCAAAAGTTTGGGATCACTTGGAAATTTTCTGGTTTTCCATGGAAACACACATGGAATTAGTCTGAATAGGAAATATAGCAAATGAAATATAGCATTGTCTGAGTTAGAAATAATGATTTTTATGGAAAATGATGAATATGTACTTCAAACTTTGCCTTCATCAAAAAACCACCTTCACTGTTAATACTGAAACTGATGTTTGACGAGAACTATTTAGCGCAGCTGCTAGTTGACAATCCGTGAGGCGTCTTTGTCTTAAACACACTCTTAGACATTTGTCTTCTTGCACCGTTGTGCATCGGGGCCTCCCACTCCTTTTTTCTGTCCTTGTTAGTGCCAGTTTCTGTAGCTCTCTTAAGGGAGTAGTTGACTGCATGATGAGAGATTTTATGTTTTCAATTTCTCGCATTGATTAGCCTCCTTTTCTAAGCACAACAATAGACTGACGGGTCTCTAAAGGAATTTCTTTCTTTCTGGCCATTTTAGCCTGTAAACAAACAAACAACTGCTGATGCTTCAGGTACTAAAGCAACCTAAAGAATGCCATGCTCCCTTTTGCGCTCCCTTATTAGTTCACTGGTTTTCAGCTGTAAAACACATTTGCAGAAGGGTTTTCTAACAATCAATTTGTCTAATAAAATGCTTAACTTGGATTTACAGCCATACCAGGAGATTGATGCAGAGGTCTGACAGTTGCTGATAATAGGCCTCTATGCAAAAATGTAGATCATTATTTGAAAATTATCTGATTAATTTTAATCGTTTGTGAAATGGATAAAAATGTTTGTGAAATGGAAAAAAATGTTTGTGAAATGCATGAAAATGTATTTTTCTTTGGAAAACAAAGAAATTTGCAAGTGATCCCAGACTTTTGAGCGGTAGTGTACATGTGTAACATCTATAGGTACAGTCCAACTGTAATGCACGGTTGTGTCTTTTGTGTCATCAAGTTTATACACTTTTCGGAAATGGGGAAAATTATGAAATACTGGCAATATTGCTTGGTGTCCTGCCAGTGAGCAGACTGTGATTGGCTGTTTTCATTACATAGATATTAAAAGGGGGACATCTCAGCTTCAGATTCATTGAATAAAATCTGCTCGCATCTTATGCTGGGTAAATCTGTGAACAATACAGTTTGAGCAGATTTTTAGAAATAGCAAGATTGAGGGATAACAGTGAAATTGACACGCTCCCCTTGTATCTGCAGACGATCCACAGACCCAGTCAATAGATTACGAGTAATGAGACACTCCTTTAGACCATCTGAATATCTAAAATAAATGTTGCTTTTTATTTCATGTGCCAGTATGTTCCACACGAATGTGGGCCTGTTTTGAAGAAACGGGAAATCGAGCGAAAACAGGGAAATTCATCAGATCCCTGCACATCTGCAGATCATCCATAGACCCTGTAATCATCTGACATTTAAAGAGTGACCCCTGTAGACCAAGGTAATATGGCTAAAAAGTGTTGCCTTATATTCTATGTGCCAGTATGTACCACACGAATGTGGCCGTAATTTGAAAAATGGAAAATCGAGTGATAACAGAGAAATTCATCAGACCCCTGCACATCTGCAGATCATCCAAAGACCCTGTCATCATCTGACATTTAAAGAGTGACCCCTGTGGACCATGCTAATACAATTAAAAAAAGTTTCTTACATTTTCAGTGCCAGCGAGTTTCACACAAATGTGGCTCTATTTTAGAATTTAGTGAAAACGGCAGAATTCATAAGACCCCTGCACTTTTGCAGATCATCCATAGACCCTGTCATCATATGACATTCAAAGAGTGACCCCTGTACATAAAGTAAATATAGCTAAAAAATGTTGTCTTATATTCTATGTGCCAGTATGTTCCACTTGAATGTGGCCCTATTTTGAAAAAAATGGAAAATCAAGTGAAAATGGGGAAATTCATCAGACCCCTGTACATCTGCAGATCATCCATAGACCCTGTCATCATCTGACTATCAAAGACTGACCTGTGTGGACCACAGTAATTTCTCTAAAAGTTGTCACCTTTCAGATGAAGTGCCAATACTTTTCCCACCAACGTGGCCCTACTTTAATGAAACAGAACGAGTTTAAATGGTAAAATTGATCAGACCCCTGCACATCTGCAGATCAGCCATTCACTCTGTCATCAAAGGACATAATTTTGTAGAGTGACTCCAGTGAACCATGGGAATATCTTTAAAAGTTATTGCTTTTCATATTAACCACCACTACTTTCACACATACCTATCCCCATTTTCAAGAAGTGCTCAGAAAATGCGAGTGAAAATGTGAACAATCACATTCAAGGAGTGACCATTGTGGACCATGCTGATATTCCTTGATGTTATCACTCACAAATATATTATTTAAATACTACATACAGGAGGGCAGCCCATGAAGTATTCACAGACTCCATTGTCCTTTCCTTCTTCATAAAATAAGAAACAATTACACCAGAATTTATTCAACTCACAACAGTCCAAGCAACAAGTGTTAAACGTTTTCTTTGAGGTGTAAATGCCACTACAGTCACTGTGTCATAATATGAACACTGCCAGGATTTGTGTTTAAGGCTTGCCACACAGATGATAATAAAAGACTTAATGTCAGTGGGTTATTTCTGTGATGAAAATAGATCTTGGTAGTTACATAACATCACACACCCTAACCTCAAGTCTTAGAGGAACAAAAATCATATGGTAATCTCAAAAAAAGAATACTCTCAGTCAAAGTTATATATTACTAAGTTTGTCATGCAGATTGTAATCAAAGACTCCATGTCAACAGGTCATTTCTGCGATGAAAATCTACTTTGAAGTAGCACATAGAAATAAGTCAGTGAAACCAGGTGAAAAAAACATTTGAAGATGAGGGAAAAACGACGTTCCAGCTACTCTATATTCAATTAGTTTTGGGGAATAATAAATTCTATAAAATGTTTAATTCACATGCCTTAATAGGCAACTCTTCACGAAAAAACCGCTGTGGATTTTCCGCGTTAAATTTTGTCATATCCTAAGTAAGTCGTCAAACCTGTGCGTAATGATTGTTTAATTGAAAAAGATTTTGTGTTCAACTGATGCATTTGGTTTCTCGTCTTCATGAGGACAATTAGCTACACCTGAGAGGGAAAAGTTCAAGTGTCTTTTACCAGGGAAATTGACTGAAAACAGAGTAAGATTAATTAGCAATTTTTGAGCTGCTGGATAGCTCAGGCTGCTGAGCAGAAGTGACTATCACATCCCAAGTTCGAGCCCCAGTCGTACCAATCGGCAGTGGTTGGTAGCTTTTTCAGAGTGGCGCACAAATGGCCATAGCGCCACAGGGTTTCAAATTGGGAAGGGACTGCCGGAAAAGGGAAATAAAAAAAAAAATAGCTTTATTCGTTGCTCAAGCGCCTCCTCTTGGCCAGACGGGCGCTCGTCAGGAAGATTCTAAGTCTGTTCATGTCCGGGTATCCTCCGCCCTCGTTCTTTACTTGCGAAGATTTAACCAATGAGTGTATAAAAAGCAGTGGCTAACGGGCACGTGCTTCGGAGGAGAACCGTGAACTGTCTTCACTATCCTGAGTTGGCAGCAAGGGGTCGCAAACGAGCAAACTTTGTACATAGTTCACCAATTGGGCATTCCAGATTCGGGTGGGATTGGAGATGCCAAATTAATAAATATTAAAAAAAAAGACTAATAAGCAGTTTAAAGACATGATTATCGCCCTCCTTGTTTTCTGTCTACCGCCCACCACTGCAAATTACGATTTCACAGGTGCACTCTTTTCATCACAATCGATTTTGCCAGTAAAACACACTCAGATTTGCTAGGGTAGTAGGCTCCAGCAAGAAAACGATGATCTGTCATCTATATTGTTGTTTACATGACATAAGTACGTGATACGCTGTTACCAGATTATGTAGTAAAGCGACACTATCAGTTAAAAACATAAAAACAACTCAATCTGTATTGTTTTTAACTTCTAGTTGGTTTGGCAGCTCTGTGGTGACGTCTGTCCCCGGATTGTTTACCGCCAACACTTGACAAGAGTTACAAAATGCAATAATAAAAAATGTTAAAATCGTTTGCACGGATAATCGCCTGCTAAGCAGGCTGGAAATAGATGAAATTTGGAAAGTGTGAGCTCCTCCAGGTACATTATACATGCGATGCGGGCAAATTTTACGACAGGTATGGCAAGATACAATGTTTCTTGAATATTAGCTCACAGATCCGGTCTGCTCACTCACAATTTAGGTTAGTGGAGATAGTTTTTTGATCATTTTCGCGAAGCCATTTCAGGTTTTTCAAAAAAAATTCTGTATTGAAAAAATATTGACTTGAACACCAAAATTTGAACTTTACCAGGAAGGGGCGTTGTGCTGCTTCATACTGTAATGTGAAAATAGGCCACTAGATGGCAGCATTTACCTTTTTTTTGTTAAGCTCAGACTGAAGCTATGTTTGGACATGTTTTAGACATGTTAAAAAAAAATTTAAAAAAGAGGTCTAAATGTGGGTGGGGTCTGCAAAAGAGTATATAAAGAGTAGAATTGAGACAGTTAAGTAGTAGGAGAAATTGCAAGGAGAAGGATACATGTGACCAGACCTGTCATTCTGTATAAGACCTGTGAAGCTTATAGTGGATTTTTGCCTGTGTTAGAGCATTTTCCTCACCCTGGACATCACCAAGGAACCCAACCAAAAGGGACTGTAAATATTTCTGTTTTTCTTGTTAATGAATCTTGGTCATTAGATTAGTCAGTAGATTAGTTAGTTGTCAGTTGTTTATGTTAATTAAATGTGTTTAAGTTTTAAAATTGTGTCTGTTATCCCTTGCTGTTGTGGATGTTGTAAATGTAATAACAAATTGGGGCCATAACAAATTGGGGGCTCGTCTGGGATAGACCATTGTGTGATTCATTTATTGAAAATCTAACATTTCAAATTGTAAAATTGTTTTTGTGAATTTTCCTAGATATATATTGACAACAACAATGGATGATTTCTTGGCATCACCAACTGTAGGGGTTTTGAAGTCTTTTAAAAAGACAGAACTGTTGGAAATATGCTGACATTTGGAGCTGACAGAGGTAAAACCAGCCATGCGAAAAGCAAGACTGGCTAGAGAGAAAATTGAATATTACATTGATAAAAATCTGTTTGCACCAGGAGATCTGGAACAGTTTCCAGTGGAAAATCCAAATATTGAAATGGAACTTAAGTTAAAAATGCTAGAGATTGAAAGGGAGGAAAAAGAAAAACAAAGGCAGTTTGAGTTGGCAAAATTAGCTAGAGAAGAGAAAAAAGAAAGGGAACAAAGAGATTTTGAGTGAGAAAAATTTGCAAGAGAAGAGAAAAAATAAAGGCAGGAAAAAGAAAAACAAAGAGAATTTGAGTTAGAAAAATTTGCAAGACAGAGATTTTGAATTAGAGAAATTTGATAGAGAAGAAAGACTCCAAATGGAGCAACTAAAAATTAAAATTCAAACTGAAAATAAATTTCAGGCTAGCCATGAGGTAAAACTGATGCCTCCATTTTCGGAAAAGGACGTAGACAACTATTTCCAGTGTTTTGAAAAAGTAGCTAAAAGTTGTCAGTGGCTAAAAGAACACTGGCCTCTGCTGTTGCAAACTGTCCTCAAGGGTAAAGCTTAACAAGCCTATTCGGCTTTGTCTGCAGATGATTCCTCTGATTGTGAGGTTGTCAAAAAGGTTATTTTGAGAGCTTATGAGTTGGTTCCAGAGGCTTACCGACAGAAATTCGGTAAATTGCCTGCTTCTTGTGGGGCTAAAAAGCCTGATACTGCTGACTTTGTGAGGGAGGAATTTCTTCCATTTGTGTCAGAGGGATTTGTGGCTCTGAATGAGCATACTACTCCTGTCCCCATATATATCCAAAGGGATACCGGAGCTTCTCAGTCACTTTTGTTGATGTACTCCTTGGAGTAACGTGATGAGACCGCTTCTGGGGATTTCATACTTGTACAAGGTATTGAAGGGAGGACTGTATCTGTACCCCTGCGCTCTATATTCTTGAAGTCAGATTTAGTTACAGGACAGGTAAAGGTGGGACTTATGTCAAGTCTACCTATCAAAAGTGTTTCTCTGTTGCTAGGCAATGACCTGGCTGGGAGCAAAGTAGTTCCCCCTGTACATCTTACTTCACAGCTGAGCACTGAAGATGGCGATGAGGACCCAACTCGGTATCCTTCTTGCGCAGTGACTCGTGCTATGGCCAAGAAGGCTCAAGAAGTAGATGATGTGGTGCCGTCCAGCACATTGAATAGTCATGACTCAGGTGGTTCGCCAAATGACTCTGCTCGGCCTACTATGGTTTCTCCATTTGAGGACTTATCAGATACTTTTATCAGTTCTCTATTCAGCCAGCCGGATGGGTCTGGCGATTCTGATGTGTCTGGAGACTTGTCTCTGTCCAGAAAGCGGTTGACTGAGGAGCAAACTAATGATCCTGAAATTTGTGGACTAAAGAGGAGAGCCCTTCCTGATAAAGAAATAGATGCAGTTCCAGTTGGGCATTATCTCAAGGATGGTGTGTTGATGCGTAAGTGGCGCCCTCCTGATATCCCTGCCAATGCAGTTTGGGCAGTGGTCAGGCAAATTGTTGTTCCGAAGGTCTACAGGAATGAGATCTTAACAATGGCTCATGGTTTGCCTTTAAGAGGTCATCTTGGTGTTAACAAGACTGTTGATAAGATCATGAAACACTTCTTCTGGCCTGGACTTCGGAAAGATGTTTCCAACTTTTGCATAACCTGTCACACTTGTCAGGTAGTTGGAAAACAC
The DNA here is from genome assembly GCA_029721435.1 of Gymnothorax reevesii. NCBI lineage: Eukaryota > Metazoa > Chordata > Actinopteri > Anguilliformes > Muraenidae > Gymnothorax > Gymnothorax reevesii. The sequence continues at coordinate 19,095,649 of CM056574.1, read as the reverse complement.
CAGTTAGACCCACCTGTAGCTCCATTGCAGCCTATCCCAGCATTTGGGGAGCCGTTCTCCAAGGTCATTGTTGATTGTGTTGGTCCATTACCCAAGACTAGATCTGGAAATCAGTACTTGTTGACAATCATGTGTGGATCTACCAGATTCCCTGAAGCCATACCTCTACGTAACATCAAGGCAACTGCAATCTCGAAGGCTTTGATAAAGTTCTTCACGTTGTTTGGCCTTCCCAGGGAAATTCAGTCAGACTAAGGTAGCAATTTCACTTCCGGATTGTTTCAGCAGGTTGTGTATGAACTAGGTGCAAAGCAGATTCTTTCTAGTGCCTATCATCCAGAAAGTCAGGGTGCCGTAGAGCGGTTTCATTCCACTCTCAAGACAATGATGAGGACTTATTGTTAAGACCATGAGAAAGACTGGGATAAAGGTGTTCATTTGCTGTTGTTTGCAGCTAGAGAAGCAGTGCAGGAGTCTACTGGATTCGGTCCGTTTGAGCTAGTGTTTGGCCATGAAGTGAGAGGACCTTTGCTATTGTTGAATGAACAATGGCAGGAGAAAGAGCCGCATATCAGTCTGTTAGACTATGTTAGCAAGTTCAAAGAAAGATTGCGTGCAGCTTGTGACCTAGCCAAAGAGAACTTGAAATCAAGTCAGGGAAAAATGAAAACTTGGTATGATCATAAGGCTAGAAGCCGTGAGTTTAAACCAGGAGACAAGGTCCTTGTGTTGTTTCCCTTGCAGCCCAATCCATTGCAGGCTAGATTTCAAGGTCCTTATGAAATTCTGACAAAACTCAATGATCTCAATTACATTGTGAAGACTCCAGATAGGAGAAAACCAAAAAAATTGTGTCACGTTAACATGCTGAAGCCTTATCATAACAGAAATGCTAGGGTTGCAGCTGTCACTTCAGATTCTCATTTGGTCGAAACGTGTGAAGATGAGGGGGAGTTTCAAGATGATGAACCTAGAATTAAAGCTGAAGTTCTGTCATGTAAATTGTCAAATTCTGAAGTGTTGCAAAATCTTGATGTAAAACTCCAGCACTTAGAACCCTCACAGAGAGATCAGTTTGAGAGGTTGATCAAGAAATATGAGGATCTGTTTCCTGATGTTCCAAAGAGAGTTTCTATAGCCTCTCATGATGTAGATGTTGGTGATACCAAACCAATTAAACAGCATCCGTACCGGATGAATCCTGAAAAGAGAAAGATTGCTGAGAAAGAGGTTGAGTACATGTTAGAACATGCTATTATCAGACCCTCCAACTCAGATAGGAGTTCACCCTGTGTGCTAGTTCCAAAACCTGATGGAAGTACTAGATTCTGTACAGATTATCGCAAAGTCAATGCTGTAACTAGTACTGATGTGTTTCCAATACCTAGGATTGATGATGGTATCGATAGAGTAGGGCAGGCAAAGTTTCTGACCAAGATTGATTTATTGAAGGGTTATTGGTGTGTGCCTTTAACTGAGTGGGCCAAGAGCATCTCTGCTTTTGCCACACCATCTGGGTTGTGCCAGTATGAAGTCCTACCCTTTGGCATGAAAAATGCCCCAGCCACGTTCCAAAGGATGATACAGTCTACAATCGCCGGATTGCCACACACGGGTGCGTACATTGACGATCTGATCACATGGAGTGACTCCTGGGAAGAACATCTGAAAGATGTAGAGACCTTGTTCCAGCACCTGACCCAGGCTAACCTGACTGTTAACCTGAACAAGAGTGACTTTGGTTGTGCTACTGTCACCTATCTTGGCCAAGTCATAGGCCAGGGTAAGGTGGCACCCATAAATGCGAAAGTCCAAGCCATCATGGACTTTCCAGTTCCTGACAACAAAAAAGCTTTGCGTCGCTTCCTTGGAATGATCGGGTACTACCGCAAGTTCTGCATGAACTTTGCTGAGATTAATCTCAGTCTAACTAACCAACTGAAGACAGGCGTAAAGTTCATTTGGGATGATGCATGCTAGAGAGCCTTCGATCGCCTGAAGTCTCTGCTGTGTCACTTCCCTGTGCTCAAATCTCCTGACTTCAACAAACCGTTCTCCATCGCGGTCGATGCTAGCGACCAAGCTTGTGGATCTGTGCTCCTACAGAGAAGTGACTCTGATGACATTGAGCATCCCGTGGCATACTTCTCCAGGAAGTTCAATCGCCACCAAAGGAACTATTCCACAATAGAGAAGGAGCTGTTGGCTCTGGCTCTATCTTTACAACACTTTGAGGTTTATGTTTGTACTGGGCAAAAGACAATGGTTGTGTACACTGACCACAATCTGTTAATGTTTTTGAGTAAGATGAAAAACAAGAATCGGAGATTGTTGAATTGGAGTTTGATTTTACAGGAGTTTGACTTGGAAATTAAGCATGTAAAGGGAGCTGACAATGTGATTGCTGATTGCTTATCCCGTGTTTGAATGTGTGTATATATCACGTTATGAGCATATTGTATTGTGTATTGTATGTATATATGTATACACAATCGTCTACTTAACCATTTTTTGTATTTAAAAAAAGAAAAATTTTGCCTTTATGAGTCAAAATTTTTCCCTTTTGGAATGGAGGTGTAATGTGAATATAGGCCACTAGATGGGAGCATTTACCTTTTTTTTGTTAAACTCAGACTGGAGCTATGTTTGGTCATGTTTTAGACATGTCTGGGGCAAGTCCCAGAAAATTTTAAAAAAGAGGTCTAAATGTGGGTGGGGTCTGCAAAAGAGTATATAAGGAGTAGAATTGAGACAATACAGTAGTGGGAGAAATTGCAAGGAGAAGGATACATGTGACCAGACCTGTCATTCTGTTTAAGACCTGTGAAGCTTATAGTGGATTTTTGCCTGTGTTAGAGCATTTTCCTCACCCAGGACATCACCAAGGAACCCAACCAAAAGGGACTGTAAATATTTCTGTTTTTCTTGTTAATCAATCTTGGTCATTAGATTAGTCAGTAGATTAGTTAGTTGTTAGTTGTTTTTGTTAATTAAATGTGTTTAAGTTTTAAAATTATGTCTGTCATCCCTTGCTGTTGTGGATGTTGTAAATGTAATAACAAATTGGGGCCATAACAATGCTTAAGTCGAAAAACTTTTTTGAACTGCACTTTTATGACAATTTTTCTGCCCTCAAAAATGCCAAATTTGCTTTTATTTATGGCTGGCTGACAGGCGCATTTGAGCTAAAAAAGACTGGTTTCCATGGCAACCACGAAATGCTGCGCTGAAATATTTGGGGAATGTTGTTGACTAGCTAAGTACTGTTCATACGCCAAGTTTCATCAAAATCGGTGAGATGTCACTTTCCATGTTTTGGGGCCCCATGGCTGACTTTCTCAGTCAGCTGCTCTTATGGGGTTAAATCCCTTTAGTGCGTTTAAAGGCCTCAATCAGACCACCCTAGAATTTCCTTTCACTAAGGCAGAAGAGATTAAGGTTTTTCAGTTTTTCCTCAAGACCTTCATCTTATACAGCAAGAATTGACTTTGTGTGGTCTGACAGAGGTATGATACAAGTATAACCATATTACAACTTTAGTTAGCAGTAAACAAGCGATGTGTCCATGTTACCAAATCCTTTGTCCTCCTAAAACTCAAGAACCATAAAAGACTCGAATTTGAAAACTTGACTGGAAACTTTTCTGTGTTCAAGGATCAGCTCTCCGAATTTCATGAATTAGTATTGAAGGTTAATACTAAACAACTAAAGTTGGTCTTTTATCCTTATGGGAAACTTACTTGTTTTTAGCCTTATTTAACTCATATTCAATTTTGACTTTATATCCCAGCATTCGGAGGGATACTTTTCCCTGCTACGGCACAGTGGCTAGCACAAGAAAGGTTTTGGTCAACGATTATGTCCTGGTTTGTTCAAGTAGAATATATTCAAATTTTCAACCTCCATTTAAGTAATCCAGAAGTTTTTGATATCCCAGATGACCAACTCTACATCTATTTATGTTGAATTTAATTTGTCGCCAAGTACTTCATTCTATCTATACGATCCTGTATCACCTAAGCTAACATTGTTTGGCAAATTGAAGAATTTTTAAGAAATCAATTTGCTGTTAAATTTCTTGTCAAGGTCATTAATGCAGATGAAGTAAACAGTGGCCTCGCACTGTGGGACTGCACTTCTCGAAATCAATGAAAAACAGAACAATGTTTAACTGAACTAGGCCTTACATTTCATAGATGTTATCTGGAGCAGAAGTCAGCACAATATCCCGAAACAAAGCAACCCTTTTTCTGCTCCCTTGCAGTGTACTGACCCGACCCAGGCCCGTATGTACTCTTTTGAGTTATTTTGAAATTTTCAACATGCTTGGTCATGGAAGAGCTCAAGACATGGGGGGTGTTGCCTCCCTTAAACCTTGGAAATCCTGTTCTGAGCTACCCAAAATATTGACACAATAATCAGCCTGCTAGACTTACTGGTGGATTAATGCTTCATTAAACAAGGAAGTCATGATGAGACTCTCTGTCGAGAACTCGAGAACAGTAAATGGAGCCTTTGGGAGTTAGAGCAAATAGAGTTAAGTACACATGGTTGAGAAGCAACGCCATAAACCACTGACAGCAGGGAGAGACAGTTGCTGCATACATCACCACAAACAGCAGGTCTATAGGCAGGTTTAGCTTAGCAAAAAAGACAATATTTACATACCTCCTTTCAAGCATTCATTGTGTGATATACCATCATCAAAATTATATGTAGTCACATTGCTACAAAAACAGCTACTTTGCTCAGTCACTATTAATTTGCTAGTTCTTTAAAGCATGCCGGAGGAATGCCAAATACCTTGGGCCTGCACGACAGCCCATGGGAAGAGGTCAATAGAAAGGCAATACACAAGGCTGGGCAGCTTCCTTAGCAGCTCTGTAACAGCTCAGAGCGTCACAACCCTCATGTTAATTTGTTCCGTGTCTCTTCCCTGTCAGCAACTTGCATTACTGCAAAACCCAAAACCAGTGAAGTTGGCACGTTATGTAAATCGTAGATAAAAACAGAATACAATTATTTGCAAATCCTTTTCAACTTATATTCAATTGAATACACTGCAAAGATTTTTAATGTTCAAACTGAGAAACATTTTTTTTTTTTGCAAATAATCATTAACTTAGAATTTAAAGGCAGCAACACATTGCAAAAAAGTTGGCACAGGGGCCCTTTTACCACTGTGTTACATCGCCTTTCCTTTTAACGACACTCAGTAAACGTTTGGGAACTGAGGAAACCAATTTTTGAAGCTTTTCAGGTGGAAATCTTTCCCATTCTTGCTTGATGTATAGCTTAAGTTGTTCAACAGTTCGGGGTCTCCGTTGTCATATTTTACGCTTCATAATGCGCCACACATTTTCAATGGGAGACAGGTTTGGACTACAGGCAGGCCAGTCTAGTACCCGCACTCTTTTACTACGGAGCCATGCTGTTGTAACACGTGCAGAATGTGGCTTGGCATTTTCTTGCTGAAATAAGCAGGGGCGTCTATGAAAAAGACGTTGCTTGGATGGCAACACATGTTGCTCCAAAACCTGTATGTACATTTCAGCATTTATGGTGCCTTCACATATGTGTAAGTTGCCCATGCCTTGGGCACTAAAACACCCCCATACCATCACAAATGCTGGCTTTTGAACTTTGCGCCTATAACAGTCCGGATGGTTCTTTTCCTCTTTGGTCTGGAGGACACAACGTCCACGGTTTCCAAGAACAATTTGAAATGTGGACTCGTCAGACCACAGAACACTTTTCGACTTTGCATCAGTCCATCTTAGATGAGCTTGTGCCCAGCAAAGCCAGCGGCGTGTCTGGGTGCTGTTGATAAATGGCTTTCGCTTTGCATTGTAGAGTTTTAACTTGCACTTGCAGATGTAGTGACGAACTGTAGTTACTGACAGTGGGTTTCTGAAGTGTTCCTGAGCCCATGTGGTGATTTCCTTTACACACTGATGTCGGTTTTTGATGCAGTACCGCCTGAGGGATCGAAGGTTACAGGCATTCAATGTTGGTTTTCGGCCTTTTCGCTTACGTGCAGTGATTTCTCCAGATTCTCTGAACCTTTTGACGATATTACGGACCGTAGATGATGAAATCCCTAAATTTCTTGCAATAGCTTGTTGAGGAATGTTGTTTTTAAACTGTTCGACAATCAGCTCACGTATTTGTTCACTAAGTGGTGACCCTTGCCCCATTCTTGTTTGTGAATGACTGAGCATTTCAGGGAAGCTGCTTTTATACCCAATCATGGCACCCACCTGTTCCCAATTTGCCCGTTCACCTGTGGGATGTTCCAAATAAGTGTTTGATGAGCATTCCTCAACTCTCTGTCTTTTTTGCCACTTGTGCCAGCTTTTTTGAAACATGTTGCAGGCATCAAATTCCAAATGAGCTAATATTTGCAAAAAATTACAAAGTTTACCAGTTCGAACATTAAGTAACTTGTCTTTGCAGTGAATTCAATTAAATATAGGTTGAAAAGGATTTGCAAATCATTGTATTGTTTTTATTTACGATTTACACAACGTGCCAACTTCACTGGTTTTGGGTTTTGTATTTTAAGTGTCTCATGTGGTTGGTTTTATGTTTTGCTAGTTTGCTGCATTTCGTTCCATGGTTATTCTCCACTGGCCATGTGATGTGTATTTGAGCCTTCATGTTACAAGTGGCTGGATTGTAAATTGTCTCTACGCTTAGGAACAGTCAGTACTGTTAATAGAAACTCTGTCTTTTCAAGTGCAACTTGTACTTAAATGAGAACAGTTCCAGAAAGCTTTCCTCTAAACTGAGTTTACTCCAACAAGCTTCCAAACCAAATCAGGGTCCAGGACTGGAACTATGTTCAAGTTAAATTAGCTCAAGTCAGTTCTAGCTAACCCCTCTAAGCCTGTTCCTCTGTCTAGTTTGAAAGGAACAAGCTCCCAATCCTTCTTCAGTCATCAGGATTGGAACTGAGTTCCGCTTGCGCTACTCCATCCTCCTGTAGAACAGTTCAGCTCCAGTGAAGATTGCACTTCACTTTGCTACTGTCTCGGAAGCTACTGGCCAGCGACTGACAGCTCAGCTTTGCTCACAACACCTGAACTGGACTGTGCTAAACTATTCCAGGGTTCTATCCCCACCTCTTCCTCAGTGGTTCTGTCCCATAATGACTGTATAAGCCATCAATAAACTGCCTGTTAGATTGTACTCTGCCTGTGCACTTGATTTCTGGTCTGGATCATGACATGGAGGCTGGATAGGGAGGAAATATTATCATCAATTAGAATAATACAAATGTTAGTGTTCAGCTCATGTGGCAAAGAGGTAATGAGATGTGGATCAAATTTCTGTCAAAGTTGTCCTGGACCAGTGGATGTTTTTGATTTTTTTTTTGGAAGATACAGTGGCTTCACTAAACAAAGCAGAAAAAAAAATCCAATTCTGAAACAGTCCACAGACCTCGGTGGAAAAATCCTCATAGGTCATGGGTGGAGACAATTTTTGCATGTTTTTGCATGCCATGCATTTGCATAGACTGAACTGGTAGCTTAATTTGTGAAAACAAATTAGCTCAAAAGTTTTTCTTTCTACTAATAATCTGCCATTTTAATTTGCTTCACCTCCATTTTACATCTATCACCAACTTATCAGATATCCAAGACTTTCCATAAACAAGCGCTTAAGTTAACTCAAAAATACATCCATCATCAGGCAAATTGTCAGAAAAAAACACTAAAGTGACTGTGGTATCTGTACAAGTGTAAGGCAGTGCAAAGTAATTTCCCATACTGAGTGTTTAATGTGGAAAGTATGGTAATTAATTGAGCATAATAACATAACAGACGCAAAACCAAATAAAACTAAATAACCTGGTATTTTTAATGATTACTACATTGATAAGTGTTATTCTTAACAGAAGAGAATTAACACAGTAGTGCGATATATTTTGAGGCATATTCAGCCAGTCTATTTTCACATTTCATGCCACTTTTTTTAATCAGCAAATCCATTAGCCTCCGTTGCAGACATCTTATGGTGTTCGGTTAACTTCCCTCCCCCAACAACGTCTGCGCACTCGAGTGAGGTTTTGTGTTCCACCAATCAGAAACTAGCTCTTAAAATCCAGGAGCTAGTTATATATGCATAAGTGTGGAGTGTCTCCTCCTTTGGTATAGCTTCTGCAAGTCTTTTCACAGGCCCTCGTGCTGGAGCTTTTCCTACTTTTGCCAAATCAACAGATTGTTCCTTTGTTACTCGCTTGCTGGGATATTCGATCACAATTGACACCATGGTTGTACTTTCGCTCGGCGCCGATACATCGTAAATTTCTCCTTGAACATTGCGGCTAGTCTCTATCGCTTCTATCGTGGCTGGAACAGGATTAATGAATTCAGGGTTTTCTGCTTGTTCAATAAGTTCAGCTTCTCCAGATTGAGGTGGTTGTCCAGGTGCTTTTACGGGAGTTGAAGTGTCAAAGATATCAAAGATTAGCCGTGTTTTGGCCAACGGAGAAGAACACTCTTCTGTTGTTAGACGTTTCGTTCGGGGCCTTTCACTTTCATAAAGAAGTTTTAATTCCGATCGCTTTTCATCAAGTTCTTTCACTATTTTCGAAATTTTTTCAAGTAACCGATAGCAGCCCGTTCGGCAGATGAATAACTCGTTCGTGTAAACCGCTGTGTTAACAGAGATGACAGAGCTTATTCCTGCAGCGATATCAAGCTTGTCTTTTCCATGCACACGTATCTTGTCTTTTTTTGAGAGGATTTTTGTTTTACACACAAAACAAATGTCATTTTCTACAAGTTTTTTAGGAGTTTCTTTACCCACCATTTTACTATTTTTGACAAGCCGCCGGGAAAAGACATAGTAATGACAGAGATCATAACATATAACAAGCATTCTGATTGGCTCATCAAGCACAATCACATTACGTCACGGAACACAAAACCTCGCTCGAGTGCGCAGACGTTGGTGGGGGAGGGAAGTTAACCGAACACCATAAGACGTCTGCAACGGAGGCTACAAATCCATCTGTTAGCGCTTCAAATTTCACTGATTTTTGCATGGTAATAAGGCATGATGACAGGCAATATTCAAATTACTCGACTAGAGTCGATATCAGGAGGGGGAGTTTCTCTTGGGAAAAAAATTTTTTCAGAATTCTAGAGTTTCAAGTGAACCTGAAACTCAAGTGGTCTGTCACCCTGCCAGGCCCGTTTGAGAGTGGGGCACAAGGCTGAAATTATATTTTTAAGTAGCTCATGTCCTATTGATTTTTCATGCAAAGTTTCATCAATTTCATCAGTATTTCTGACTGTTAGGCATTAAGGGTCATTCAAATAAGTTTCTGTAATTAAAAGAATGTTTATGGTCACAAAATGGCCATTTTCCAAAAATCGAGAAAACCTGTCTTTTATATGTTGATTTGTTGTAAACCACATACACACCAGGTTTCAGATCTTTTTCTGTGTTAGAAAGATGTTATATGGGCAACTACAGTTTTTCAATATGACTGCCTTGCCAAGCCCACTTTTCGGAACAGGGGCTGAAATACAATCCCAATGTATTTTCTGTAGTAAAGATGGTGCATGTCATGTTTTGGCAACTTTGATCTGTATTTGCGCCCACTAGAGGATACTGGTCATTCAAATAGATGTCAACGGGTGAAGGAAGGTGAAAGGTCAGGGAACAGCCATTTTTTTTTAAATTGAGAAAACTAGGCATTTATATGTTAATAGTGCCTACATAGTGCACAACATACAAGTTTCAGCTCTTTATCTGCATGGGAAAGAGGAAAAATGAACAACTTCAGTTTTTTAAAATGCCCACCCAGCCATGCCCACTTTTGGGGGTCGGGGCTGAAATGCAGTTCCAAAGTAGTTTATGAGATAAACATCTTGCACAATAAGATTGCTCAGATTTGGTCAATATTTGAAACCACTTGAGGTTACGGGTTGCATTGCTCACAGACGACAGATGAGGAAGGACGACAGAGTTCACACCATCTTAATTGTTCAAGCTGGTCAACGACCAGTTCAGTTTAAAATGCACACCGTAACATGATATGACCGTGCTATAATACGCCCATCGTTAAACACCAGGTGTTTGCCCAGCTTCTGCCCCCAGGAAATACATCAATGAATTATTACCAGTCATAAAAGAAGCAGATGGCTGATATACAATATAAGCAACATATCCACCTGCAGCACCGTTTCCAAGTCAGTGCATTGTCTTTATTCAGACATAACTTTTGGCAACAAAAGAATAACATGATAAAAACAAATCTGAGTTTGAAATGAGATGGGAAATTTTAAAATATATTCCCATGAAATGTTTGCTTGAATAATAATTCACATACCCAGACAATGTGACAATGTCTGTTGTCACACTGAGAACTTCAGTTTTTCAGTTCTTGAGGTCAGCGGGCTGAAATGCAATCCTTTATTTGAAATGAAATACAATATTTATAATAAATGGTGCAGGCAAGCATAGGGTGTTGCAAGCGTAGCCGTGGAGAAGAATGACTGAATGACCTGTTGCATAAAGAAGAGGGACGCCCATCTCGCCTGGATGCTCCAACTGCCAATTATTCAACTGATATTCCTGAGAAGTGGCTCTTCTTTCAGCCAGATGCTGCAGGATCCGTTTACCCATCTTCAGCGCTTTCAGGCAAAGCTCCATTGTGCGAATGTAGGGTGACAGGTGTTATGGCCCCAATTTGTTATTACATTTAAAACAACAGCAACAGCAAGGGATGACACACAGTTTTTAAAAACTCAAACACATTTAATTAAACAAAGACAATAACAACTAACTAACCTAAAGACCAAGATTGATTATAACAAAAACAAAAAGAAATATTTACAGTCCCTTTGGGTTTTCTGGTGATGTGCTGGGTGAGAAAAATCCACAAAAGAAACTGAACAGGTCTTGAACAGAAATGACAGGTCTGGTCACACGTATCCTTCTTCTTGCAATTTCTCCTACTCCTTTACTGTCTCAATTCTTTTCCTTATATACTCTTTTGCAGACCCCACCCACATTTAGACCTCTTTTTTTTAATTTTCTGAGACTTGCCCCAGACATGTCCAGGACATGTCTAAACATGACTCCAGTCTGAGCTTAACAAAAAAAAGGTAAATACTGCCATCTAGTGGCCAATATTCACATTACACCTCCATTCCAAAAGGGAAAAATTTTGACTCATAAAGGCAAAATTTTTCTTTTCAATACAAAATGGTTAAGTGAACATTTGTCTATATATACATATCATACAATATTCAAACACATACACATTCATATATATGCTATATATATGCACATTCAAACACGGGATAAGCAATCAGCAATTACATTGTCTGTACCCTTCACATGCTTAATTTCCAAGTCAAACTCCTGTAAAATCAAACTCCAATTCAACAATCTTCGATTCTTGTTTTTCATCTTACTCAAAAACATTAACGGATTGTGGTCAGTGTACACAATCATTGGCTTTTGTCCTGTACAAACATAAACCTCAAAGTGTTGTAATGAAAGGACCAGAGCCAACAGTTCCTTCTCTATTGTGGAATAGTTCCTTTGGTGGCGATTGAACTTCCTGGAGAAGTATGCCACGGGATGCTCAATGTCATCAGAGTCACTTCTCTGTAGGAGCACAGATCCACAAGCTTGGTCGCTAGCATCGACCGCGATGGAGAACGGTTTGTTGAAGTCAGGAGATTTGAGCACGGGGAAGTGACACAGCAGAGACTTCAGGTGATCGAAGGCTCTCTGGCATGCATCATCCCAGGTGAAATTTACGCCTTACTTCAGTTGGTTAGTTAGACTGAGAGCAATCTCAGCAAAGTTCTTGCAGAACTTGCGGTAGTACCCGATCATTCCAAGGAAGCGGCGCAAAGCTTTTTTGTTGTCAGGAACTGGAAAGTCCATGATGGCTTGGACTTTAGCATTTATGGGTGCCACCTTACCCTGGCCTATGACGTAGCCAAGATAGGTGACAGTAGCACAACCAAAGTCACTCTTGCTCAGGTTAACAGTCAGGTTAGCCTGGGTCAGGCGCTGGAACAACGTCTCTACATCTTTTAGATATTCTTCCCAGGAGTCACTCCATGTGATCAGGTCATCGATGTATGCACCCGTGTGTGGCAATCCGGCGATTGTAGATTGTATCATCCTTTGGAACGTGGCTGGGGCATTTTTCATGCCAAAGGGTAGGACTTCATACTGGTACAATCCAGATGGTGTGGCAAAAGCAGAGATGCTCTTGGCCCTCTCAGTTAAAGGCACACACCAATAACCCTTCAATAAATCAATCTTGGTCAGAAACTTTGCTTGCCCTACACTATCAATACAATCATCAATCCTAGGTATTGGAAACACATCAGTTCTAGTTACAGCATTGACTTTGCGATAATCTGTACAGAATCTAGTACTTCCATCAGGTTTTGGAACTAGCACACAGGGTGAACTCCAATCTGAGTTGGAGGGTCTGATAATATCATGTTCTAACATGTACTCAACCTCTTTCTCAGCAATCTTTCTCTTTTCAGGATTCATCCGGTACGGATGCTGTTTTATTGGTTTGGCATCACCAACATCTACATCATGAGCGGCTATAGAAACTCTTTTTGGAACATCAGGAAACAGATCCTCATATTTCTTGATCAACCTCTCAAACTGATCTTTCTGTGAGGGTTCTAAGTGCTGGAGTTTTACATCAAGATTTTGCAACACTTCAGAATTTGACAATTTACATGAAAGAACTTCAGCTTTAATTCTAGGTTCATCATCTTGAAACTCCCCCTCATCTTCACAAATCTCAGCCATAGGAGAATCTAAAGTGACAGCTGCAACCCTAGCATTTCTGTCATGATAAGGCTTCAGCATGTTAATGTGACACAATTGTTTTGGTTTTCTCCTATCTGGAGTCTTCACAATGTAATTGAGATCATTGAGTTTTGTCAGAATTTCATAAGGACCATGAAATCTTGCCTGCAATGGATTGGACTGCAAGGGAAACAACACAAGGACCTTGTCTCCTGGTTTAAACTCACGGCTTCTAGCCTTATGATCATACCAGGTTTTCATTTTTCCCTGACTTGATTTCAAGTTCTCTTTGGCAAGGTCACAAGCTGCACGCAATCTTTCCTTGAACTTGCTAACATAGTCTAACAGACTGATATGCAGCTCTTTCTCTTGCCATTGTTCACTCAATAATAGCAAAGGTCCTCTCACTTCATGACCAAACACTAGCTCAAATGGACTGAATCCAGTAGACTCCTGCACTGCTTCTCTAGCTGCAAACAACAGCAAATGAACCCCTTCATCCCAGTCTTTCTCATGGTCATAACAATAAGTCCTCATCATTGTCTTGAGAGTGGAATGAAACCGCTCTAAGGCACCCTAACTTTCTGGATGATAGGCACTAGAAAGAATCTGCTTTGCACCTAGTTCATACACAACCTGCTGAAACAATCCTGAAGTGAAATTGCTACCCTGGTCTGACTGAATTTCCCTGGGAAGGCCAAACAACGTGAAGAACTTTATCAAAGCCTTCGAGATTGCAGTTGCCTTGATGTTACGTAGAGGTATGGCTTCGGGGAATCTGGTAGATGCACACATGATTGTCAACAAGTACTGATTTCCAGATCTAGTCTTGGGTAATGGACCAACGCAATCAACAATGACCCTAGAGAATGGCTCCCCAAATGCTGGGATAGGCTGCAATGGAGCTACAGGTGGGTCTAACTGGTGTTTTCCAACTACCTGACAAGTGTGACAGGTTTTGCAAAAGTTGGAAACGTCTTTCCGAAGCCCAGGCCAAAAGAAGTGTTTCATGATCTTATCAACAGTCTTGTTAACACCAAGATGACCTCCTAAAGGTAAACTATGAGCCATTGTTAAGATCTCATTCCTGTAGACCTTCGGAACAACAATTTGCCTGACCACTGCCCAATCTGCATTGGCAGGGATATCAGGAGGGCGCCACTTCCGCATCAACACACCATCCTTGAGATAATACCCAACTGGAACTGCGTCTATTTCTTTATCAGGAAGGGCTCTCCTCTTTAGTACACAAATTTCAGGATCATTAGTTTGCTCCTCAATCAACCGCTTTCTGGACAGAGACAAGTCTCCAGACACATCAGAATCACCAGACCCATCCGGCTGGCTGAATAGAGAACTGATAAAAGTATCTGATAAGTCCTCAAACGGAGAAACCATAGTAGGCCAATCAGAGTCATGAGGCGAACCACCTGAGTCCTGACTATTCAATGTACTGGACGGCACCACATCATCATCTTCTTTAGCCTTCTTGGCCATAGCACGAGTCACTGCGCAAGAAGGATACAGAGATGGGTCCTCATCCCCATCTTCAGTGCTCGGCTGTGAAGTAAGATGAACAGGGGGAATTACTTTGCCCCCAGCCAGGTCATTGCCCAGCAACAGAGAAACACCCTTTATAGGTAGACTTGACATAAGTCCCACCTTGACCTGTCCTGTAACTAAATCTGACTTCAAGAATATAGAGCGCAGGGGTACAGATACAGTCCTCCCTTCAATACCTTGTACAAGTATGAAATCCCCTGAAGCGGTCTCATCACGTAACTCCAAGGAGTCCATCAACAAAAGTGACTGAGAAGCTCCGGTATCCCTTAGGATATATATGGGGACAGGAGTAGTATGCTCATTCAGAGCCACAAATCCCTCTGACACAAATGGAAGAAATTCCTCCCTCACAAAGTCGGCTGTATCAGGCTTTTTAGCCCCACAAGAGGCAGGCAATTTAACAGATCGGTCATCTACTACAGGGGTTTCTAACCTTGTTTTCACAAAGGCATTTGCTTTGGTATCCTTTTCTTTTTCTTTCTTAGCTTTAAGGAACCAACAGTTAGTTGTAACATGAACAGATTTCTTGCAATAACTGCAAACTAGACCACTTTTGTCACTGTCAGCTTTCACACTTTGATCAGACCTGTTACTGGATTTCTGAGCACCATCACCAGATTTGTCTTTGTCTTTGGGTGAGGAATCTTGGGTATCACCATAACCCTTTTTCTGAAATTGGGACCATCTATTATTACTGCTAGACTGAAATTTGGACTTATGTGTGAGAACATATTCATCTGCAAATTTGGCAGCTGATTGCAAATTCAGTGCTTGCTTCTCATTAAGGTAGGTCTTAAGATCATCCTTAACACAGTTCTTGAATTCTTCAACTAACACCATCTCTTTTAGTGAGTTGAAATCATCCTTGACCTCCATAGAAGTACACCAGCGCTCAAAGCAAACCTGCTTTTCATTAGCAAATTCAACATAAGTCTGATTTTCAGATTTCTTCAGACCTCTGAATTTCTGTCGGTAAGCCTCTGGAACCAACTCATAAGATCTCAAAATAACCTTTTTGACAACCTCATAATCAGAGGAATCATCTGCAGACAAAGCCGAATAGGCTTGTTGAGCTTTACCCTTGAGGACAGTTTGCAACATCAGAGGCCAGTGTTCCTTTGGCCACTGGCAACTCTTTGCTACCTTTTCAAAACACTGGAAATAGTTGTCAACATCCTTTTCCGAAAATGGAGGCACCAGTTTTACCTCCTGGCTAGCCCGAAATTTATTTTTAGTTTCAATTTTAATTTTTAGTTGCTCCATTTGGTGTCTTTCTTCTCTATCGAATTTCTCTAATTCAAAATCTCTCTGTCTCTGTCTCTCTCTTTCTGCTCTTTCCTCTTTCTCTCTCTCAAATTCTCTTTGTTTTTCTTTTTCTTCCCTCTCAAATTCTCTTTGTTTCTCTTTTTCCTCCCTTTCAATCTCTATCATTTTTAATTTAAGTTCCATTTCTATATTTGGATTTTCCACTGGAAACTGTTCCAGATCTCCTGGTGCAAACACATTTTCATCAATGTAATATTCAACTATCTCTCTAGCCAGTCTTGCTTTTCGCATGGCTGGTTTCACCTCTGTCAGCTCTAAATGTCTGCAAATTTCTAGCAGTTCTGTCTTTTTAAAAGACTTCAAAACCCCTACGGTTGGTGATGCCAAGAAATCATCCATTGCTGTTGTCAATATATATGTATTCAATTAAAAAAATTAATTTTACAATTTGAAATGTTAGATTTTTAATAAATGACTCACAAAATGGTCTATCCCGGACCTTGAGCCCCCAATTTGTTATGGCCCCAATTTGTTATTACATTTAAAACAACAGCAACAGCAAGGGATGACACACAGTTTTTAAAAACTCAAACACATTTAATTAAACAAAGACAATAACAACTAACTAACCTAAAGACCAAGATTGATTATAACAAAAACAAAAAGAAATATTTACAGTCCCTTTGGGTTTTCTGGTGATGTGCTGGGTGAGAAAAATCCACAAAAGAAACTTAACAGGTCTTGAACAGAAATGACAGGTCTGGTCACACGTATCCTTCTTCTTGCAATTTCTCCTACTCCTTTACTGTCTCAATTCTTTTCCTTATATACTCTTTTGCAGACCCCACCCACATTTAGACCTCTTTTTTTTAATTTTCTGAGACTTGCCCCAGACATGTCCAGGACATGTCTAAACATGACTCCAGTCTGAGCTTCACAAAAAAAAGGTAAATACTGCCATCTAGTGGCCAATATTCACATTACACAGGACAAAGCTGTGCTCTGTGCCAGCATGAGAACCTGCTCCACATTCTCCATTTGACCGTGAGTCTGTCAGCTCTCCACAGTAGAGGGACAGACTCTGCTCAGCTGAAGCTCATCATATACTGTGGTTAGCTGTCTGTCCAGCTGAGAGAGAGAGAAAGAGAGAGAGAGAGAGGGAGGAAGTGGGGGTTGGTCAGTGAGAGAGGTTGGAGTGGGGTGGGGTGGGGGAAGCACACTCAATACAAGGATGTTAACAGAGCCGCACTTTGCTGCGTCCAGGGATTTGTCATTAACCTTTCTGTTATCATCATCAGTTGACTGTTTCACAGAAACGCTCATAAATGGCTACCTCCCCCACATAAGGCTTAATATACTCAGCAACAAAAGTTTCTGTGACACCAATACTGTTAATTATTTTTCATAACGCAATTATGAAATTGTCATACATGGTGATATCAGACTGAAACAGTACACGTAAACACAACATTGAAATGGAAATCATGAAAATGCGAGAAAATGACTTTGCACGTGAAAATGTGCGTAAATCATGCTTGTGGATGGCAATAAAAGAGGAGAATTTTTGGAATGTTCACATTGTGCCTGATGAACGACGGAAGCATCACTTATCGAAAACACAGCCATTTCGGATCAGGAACTCTACCCTCTAAATGCCAAGACTGTCTGAAAATGATCGGTGGAGGGCCATTGGGATGATTGAATCCGGAACCTCGCAGAGGGAAGTTGCTCATCGCCTGAATGTCCACCGAAACACCATTTGGAACTTATGGCAGCGTCATCAGCAGACAAGACATGTCAGAGACCGTCCTCGCAGCGGCCGTCCACGAGTAACCACTCCCAGACAGGACAACTGGATTCGAACAACCCATCTCCGAAATCGATTCCAACCTGCAACCATAACTGCAAGAACGATACCTGGTTTGAGGCGACTGTCTGCACAGACAATCCGTCGCCGTCTCCGTCATTTTGGCATTGTCCCACGTCGGCCAGCAAGACGTCCAATACTCACAGTACAACACCGACGACTGCGTCTACAGTGGGCACAACAACATCGACGGTGGATCCAACGTCAGTGGGATCTTGTACTCTTCACTGATGAATCAAGATTCATGCTTAACCGATGTGATGGTCGTTTACGTGTATACCGTCGACGTGGAGAACGTTATGCCAACAACTGTGTTCAGGAATTTGATCGTTTTGGAGGTGGTAGTGTCATGATTTGGGGAGGGATCACGGCTAGAAACAGAACAGATTTGCTTGTTATTGATGGAAATCTGACAGGTCAAAGATATCGCGATGAAGTGCTACGGCCATTGGTGGTACCGTTTTTGGTGCAACATGGTCCCGGAATAACGCTGCAACATGATAACGCCAGACCACACGTTGCAAGGATTGTACAGCAGAATCTGATGCAACAACATGTCAATGTCCTGCCATGGCCAGCCAGATCCCCAGACATGTCCCCAATCGAGCATCTTTGGGACGAGATGGATCGACGTTTGCGGCGGTTGGATAACCCGCCAGCTACACTCCAGGAATTGCGACAACGTCTACGTCAGATTTGGAATGACATCCAACAGCAATTTCTGGCACATCTGATTCGGTCCATGCGCCGGAGATGCGTTGCTTGCATCATGGCACGAGGAAGTCACACCCGGTATTGAAGTGTGAAGGTCACAATTGGTTAGACGTCAGACAAGTGCTTCATGACGCATGAAAATGACATTTTTCGTTTTGAGTGACGTTGGCACTGAAAAGTCAGTGTTTCTCCTGTTAAATAAACATATTGATTGCATTGAGATCTTTGCGTGTCATTTATAACATACACATAAATGGTGTCACAGAAACTTTTGTTGCTGAGTATACATTGTTCATAGACAATGTTCCATTCCCAGAAGCAGTAATGGAAACCCCTGTTGCTGTTATTTTTTTCTGTGGTTTGAATGGTCTTTCACACCAAAGGCACAATATCAGAATATGGTGCCCCATGAAGATGAAGCGCTTGGTATGAACGACCGTAAATCATGTATGTTCTGTCTTTGCCAGAAAACAGTTCTACCATACATCCATCCATTATATAAATTGTTTATCTCACCTGTGCGTGTGTGTGTGTGTGTGTGTCCCAGTGCGTGAGTGGGGCAAGGGGTGTCACAAGGAGCCAGAGCCTCTAACAAAGTAATTTGCCAAATTCATCATATTGGGAACACACACCATTCACTAACACTTATATGCACTGGGGACACACACCATTCACTGACACTAATGGGCAATTTATAGTCCCCAATTTACCTAGCGTGCATCTCTCTGGACTGTGGCAGAAAACCGGAGAGCCCAGAAGAAAAAATCAACATTTTGCTGCCCACTGATTCATCATTCCAGGCAAAACTTTATTTTAGGGACAGTAAAGACTTAATGAGCATCTGTGAAACTGAGAAAGTCTCAGTCCACCAGTTGCTTGCTGACCTGTGGAGATTCCTGGGTGCTGTGACTCATCTCCACGCAGGGAGCAGATTCGTCTCTTCTTGAAGTGTTCTCACCTACATGAAAAACCGACAGATTGGAGAGAATATGACAGTCAGGCAAAGACGAAAATAAGAGTTTTTTTTTTTTATTTTTTTTTTACCAAAACGCAATATATTCATTTTATTCATTTTGAGTAAATCTGCTTTTGCTATGTTGGTGCCAGTTGAATTTTATAAAAAAACACAAACTTTGACCTGAAAAAATACACCTTAGAGTATGAATTTCTAAAAACGGATTTTTGCCCCATGCGTACAAAGCACAACTCTATCGCTCTATGGCATTATCTCGATGTTTGAAATTTTGGCACTTATTTCATTTTGGAAAAAAAACTCTTCACATGATCATCTGCACTTGCCATATCACCTCCTGAGCGCTGCCATGAGAAAATAGTGTGGTGTGTTTCCTCTGAGAAAGGGGATGTGACATCAGCCTGCTGTCTACTGTCTGCGCACTAATCCCATAATATAGAGTTCAAAACCACTGTCTGATCTCAAAATGATGGTCAGTTTGCTTGAAGATACAGCCTGACTTTATGGTCTGCAAACCTAATTCGAAGCAGCAGAGAGGTATGCAAAACTGTCATGTTTTGTGTGCATCAGCAAGTCAGATCTGAAGTATTATTGCTTATCTCCACGGCACGTCATACATCATATGGATTTTGCAGTGCCTGTAGCGATGCTGTGTATTTAGAAGACTATTCCACTATTCTGCATGAATTCAGGTTTTTGTTTCCACCAATGGGGGCCCGCCCGATATCCAAAACTAGCCTGTACGTAAGGTGAACGTCATTCTCCGAACCCGGAAGTCGGGCAAGCGAACAACAGGAGGCAATGTGCTGGGTTCGAAAAAGTAGGTTTATAGGCGATTTTATTAACTTTTTACTTTAGATCTAACTTGTGCTGACAATGGGAACCTGGGGTGCGTTTCCCTAAAAGTGTAGCTTTTTTTTAAACTACGCTAGCAACTTACGTAGTTCGTCCATTCACTGTCAATGGCTCCAACTACGAAAGTTCGCACCTGTTCTTTCGAGAAACGCATTCCTGGCTGGGCGGAGCAGACCGAGCAATAGCAACAATGGCTATGAACAAAATTCACTTCACCATCAACAGCTAACAGAGAAACACAGATAAGGAGCAGTCCAGATAACACAAACCGCGACAATAACAACCATTTTTTCGTTTGCGCTTAGCCAGCTACAGACACGCAAAAGCAATGTGTTCAATGCTCGAATCACGACAGGATAACGGGGGAGACTTCGTATTCAAAAAAGAGAGGAGTGTAACAAAATTTACCACTCATCATTCGCCCATTCATTTAGTGTAATCAGTTAATGTTCATTGATATATGCCTCGGGAGGAGTAATTCTATCTTTAAACTACCTTTGAGATCACATTTCCGCTTCATTCCATGGAGAAAAAACGAATAACGAGCAGTTTAGTGCGTCTCGTTTTCAACGGTTCTCTATGGCCGATGCTTGCCCGAAACCTGCATCATGTGACGATTATTCACGATTTTCGTGATTTCATCCGGACTGGTCCCCATTATCCCAGCTAATTGATCGTATTGGCTCTGTAAATCAAGACTCATAGGTCAGAACAACAAAATATATATGGACACACAGAACTCTGCTTTCAGTCATGACCTTGAAAGATTACGTAAGAGGCTATAAAGAATCGCTTCAGTCTTATGGGTTATAAAATGGTAAAGCTATATGTTGGCAAGAATAACCAAAAACAGATTAAGGGTTCTAATTTCCTGGCGCAGCGCAGGTGGCGTAGCGAAGCGCAGCCCGCGCAGTGGTAATTTCGTACGGCGCAGCCCGCGCAGTGGTAATTTCGTGAGGTGCGCAGCCTTCGGTAGACGAAGGTGCGCTGAGATGGGTGTGGCGGCGTAGTAGGGGGAGGTGTCACATATTCATCAAGACGCAGTGACAATTTCGTAGAGAAAGTCTCCGCTGGAGTTGCGCAGAAAACTCGCCAGCTCCAACCTGGTTTAATTTCCGTGCAGTGGTAATTTAGCTGACCAGCGCAGAGTGGGCACACGTTACCAAAACCTCACAGGCAGGTTTACAGAATGTCAGGCATATTTTAATGCAAGAAATAATTACAGGAAGCACTATTTAATGTAACTATCTGAATAAGGACATAAATTATAGTATCTATTTCGATTGTCCTGATGTCAGATTAAAGGCAGTTGCCACGCGTAATGGAAACTTGACCAGGCTTAATCAATGCAGCTTATTCTGTGATGCAAACTAACGACTTCACATCTTTCTCAGCCAACCACAAACTGTGTGTGTATATATATATATATATATATATATATGCTACAAATGCTTGCGTTCTATGGTCATTAAAGCCGCTTGCACACTGGACGCGAAACAAAATTTTCGCACGACTGATTACAGACAAAGTCAATGCAAAGACGCGATAGTCGGACAGGGTTTTAATATAGCTCCGTGTCCGAAAGTCATAAAAGTTCACATTTTTCCGAGTATTCCAGGAATTATTAGACGTGCAAACTTGGCTATGTTTGTGTTCGACCTTCACAAAATGCAAATTGATAGCTATCGACTTTTCTTGGTCTTTTTAGCCTATTCGTCTGTTTTCGTTGAAGATAGACGGCAGTCTTTATTCGGTCTTTCTTTTGAAAATTAGTCAGATGGACCGAACAGATTCACGCTTTATTTTCACACCAGAGATAAAATAGTGCTTGTAGTCAGTGAGCAAATCAATTCCATGACCATTGACAGTGTGAAGAAATCATCGCATGCACGATCAAGACTGTCCGACACGAAATGCAAAATACTCCATGTCCACCAGCCAGCAAAAAGTAAAAGTATTGATATGAGAACAGATTTATAAGGAAATAAAGAATAAAAACCAACAAACAGGATATCCAACAAAGATGACCCGCCAATAAATAAATCGCAGTGTTCATCGGATGTTCTGTTGTTAAAATGTTTCTTTTTATTCTTTATTTCGTTATCAATCTGTTCTAATTGTCCTCCTTTTTTTTGGCTGTTAGACACGGTGGCATTGTACATTGTCTCACGCCAGTGTCGACTCACTTTATTGAGCAGAGCTTAAACAGAAACATTGATTGAAATTCTCGGTACTCATCTTGAAGAACTGAGCCCTCTTATCAAAACATTCACATTTAACCCTCTCCAGGCTCATGTTGCAAATTTGCAACAATAAATCAATTGATGACTGACTATAAAATATAAAGACCACATGGGAAATGGTTTGATAAAGTTACCCTTCCAGCTCAGTATTGCAAAAATCTAACGTTAGTTCCCCCTGGAGCCACTAGTGTATAAGAACTTATCTTCATGAATGAAATATTTTTCATATCTCAAAATAATAAATTGGGCTGGAGAGGGTTAATATCGAAAAGAGTCAGCAGATTTGAAGAAATTAAACAATAATAGACTATCGGAGACAGAGATTTATTAAAACCCTGTCATACTTTCGGACAGAAGACGCTTCCGCTTGGAAATATCATAAGTAGACTTGATGTTAAATACCATTGTTATGAAAATGATTTGGTTACTAGATGAGAGATGTGTGTTAAAGCTGTGAAAGCTTGGATGATGCTAAATTTTCTTTCACTAAAGCCAGATAAGACTGAAATATTGGTACTGGGTCACAAATCTCTTAGGGACTCATTCATTAAGTTTTCTCTTAACTTAGATGACCTCTCTGTCACAGCCAGAGCTGTCGTTAAAAACCTTGGGGTGACTCTTGATTCAGAACTCTCTTTCCAGGCTCACATCAACAATATCATCCGAGTGGATTTATTATTTTTCCATCTTCGAAACATATCTAAACTTAGAAAAATGTTGTCTCTTCAAAAATTGGTTCACGCATTTGTGTCTTCTCGGCTGGACTATTGCAATGTCTTACTGTCTGGTTGCACTAGCTCAGCCCTGAAACGTCTTCCATTAGTGCAGAATGCTGCAGCTAGGGTTCTGACTAGGACTAAGAAATATGATCACATTAGTCCGGTCCTCAAAAATCTTCATTAGCTGCCTGTAAAATTTAGAATTCAGTACAAAATATTATTACTAACTTACAAAGCTTTAAATGACTTGGCCCCGGAATATCTTTGCAGTCTTCTCACTCCTTACTCCCCACCAAGATTACTTCGTTCACAAGGTGCTGACTACTTGAAAATTCCAAATATATCTAGAATTACAGTTGGAGGCAGAGCATTCTCTTACAAAGCACCAATTTTATGGAACAATCTGCCAAGACATATTCGGGCTTCAGACACACTCTCTATCTTCAAGAGTAGGCTGAAAACTTATCTTTTTAGTCAAGCCTATGATTAGTTTATGATTAGTTATGTGTTGGCTCTGTTGGGACTGACTACAACCTTGATTTATGATATGTTCACGATATTGGAAGCCAGTGTTATGTAAATCCATGTGGAACCGGTGGCACTGAGCATGCATTAATGGTGCCAGTGGGGCTTGCTACAGCCTTAGTCACCGGGGAGGTCCATATGGTACTGGTGTACCGTTTAGCAAACCCATGTGGAACCGGTGGCACTGAGCATGCATTAACGGTGCCAGTGGGGCTTGCTACAGCCTAAGTCACTGGGGAGGTCCATATGGTACTGTTGTACCGTTTAGCAAATCCATGTGGAACCGGTGGCACTGAGCATGCATTAACGGTGCCAGTGGGGCTTGCTACAGCCTTAGTCACCGGGGAGGTCCATATGGTACTAGTGTCTAGAAAATCTGAAGTGATCTTCCTGGAATAAGTGTAGGGCCTCTGTGCTGCTGGAAGTGGATGGAGCGGTGTTGACTGTTTCCTGACCAGTCAGTTCCTAAATTCTCATTTGGCACATGACACAGGACTGTATTTTTATTAATATACAGTAGTTTTATCCAGTGCCTTACCCCACTTTTTTCTGTCTCTCTGCGAGGATCTTTCCCTCCACAACCCTGACTCCTGGATCATCCGAGCCCTGTCCCTCACCATGAGCGCTGGCTGCTGCTGTCCCGATCCAGTTCTGCACTATCCTTGGCATGCCACTTCCTCCAGCAACTGAAAGCACTGTTTAGGTGGACTTTAATGGAACTCAATTGTCATTATCTTCTATCAACTAGCTAGCCCGCGGAGGATGGGCTTCCCCACTATAGCCGGGTTCCTCCTGAGATTTCTTCCTACTGGGGAGTTTTTTCTCACCACTGTTTGAGGATTTTTCTCCCTACTGGGAGTTTTTTGCCTCATTTGCTGTAGTGGGGAATAGGCTGGGCACTGCCCTTTCAGTGACTCATCTGACTGTAAAGCGTCTTTGTGACAGTTTATCTATGAAAAGCGCTATACAAATAAATTGAATTTGAATTTGAAGACGCAATCTGTCGAGCGAAAAATTCGTTCCGCGTCCAGTGTGCAAGTGGCTTAATAGCCTACTAGGCTACTATTATTTTCACTTAGGTTTTATCGCCTTCAGTGGGGGAAAGGAGTACAGCCTGATTGCTATGATCTCGTACTGAGTTAAGATCACATATTGAAAATTAATGTGTCACGTATCTTGCATTGTTGTCCATGCATGTTAATCCCAAAATTTAAAGCAGCAACAGTTTGTAACTGATGGGAACACGCTATCCATCGTTTCTCCTGCCAGTGAGCAAGATGTGACTCGGCTGTGTTATACCCAAACACCCCTTCTTTGCCAACGTGCGCTGGAAGGAGGGGCAGCGGCGGGACAGAGGAGTACTTGCGCCAGGCTACGCCGGGCATGAAATTGCCATATACGCCTGGACACACCCCGTTGGCGTGGCGCACCCCCCATGCGCCGCGCCTGCGCCTGGTCTACGAAATTAGAGCCCTAAGTCTTCAAAGCTAACCTAAGGAATAAATGGTCATTATTTTGATTTACTAAAACAATTCGCAGGAATAGGCTTGTCTTCCTGGAAAGTGGATAAATACCTGCCTTTCGCATTATGGCCTTTTCTTCTCCACCATCTGACTACGGATATTACAATCAGCATAATTATACAAAACAGGAAGATCCCCATAGCGATTACATAGGGGCGATAATCCCGAGTGTTACTTGTTGTATCGTCACCTGGGAATGGAAAAGGAAAGCATTATTAAAGCCACACCCTCAAATTCCACCCACAGGACTATGACAGCTAAAACTGCTTCTCACATACAGTTTGCTTTGAAAGAGCCTTTCCCATAGAACAAGAGGAAAGAAATGCTCATTTTTATCTTGTGACATCCAAATATCAGGCAGGATGTCGCGTTTAAATTCCAACCGGCCAGCCTGTTTTTACCATTTATCATAAAAAACAGTAGTGAGGTGGGTAAAGTGAGATTTAACCCATTAAACTCTGGCTTTTCACCGAAGTTTTCCCATAAGTCAGTTAAGTCAGAAAAATATTTGCATTGTCGGACAATTTCACATACGTATTCTGCATCTGCTGGTTAAAGCGCTTTACTGAAGCCACATCACACTTACATTGAGAGAAATATTAAAACCCAGGACACTATGTTTTTAGCTGCGACCAAGCAGCTCTATGAACACTTCTGTCTGTCCGTCCGTCTGTCCGTCCGTCCGTGACACCTTTTTGACCATGTTCCTGTCGTGGTATCATCATGAAATTTTCAGGAGTTATTCACCTTCACCAAAGTGATGTCCATGCACAAGGTCGAGGTCAAAGGTCAAGTTCACAAAGGTCACAACCTTGTTTGCTGGTTTTTGCGCTGTAACTCCAGTTAGAATTCATGGATCGCTACGAAATTTTGGAAATAGCTTCTAGGCATAGAGGAGGCGTTCCCTATTGTTTTTCAAGGTCATCCGTCGAATCCCAAGGTCACACAGGTTAAAAAAGTGTCAATTTTGCCCGATTTGACTGTTTTCGCACCGTAACTCCAGTTTAACTTGATGGATGGCTATTAAATCTTACAACAAGCTTCTCGGTACAGAGGAAGGGTTCCCTATTCATTTTCAAGGTCATTTGCCAATTTCGAGGTCACAATTGTACAAGAAACCACCAGTCATGGACACTAGGCCACGTGACGGATGCTAGGCCAGGTCGCAGCTATTAGATCCCTCTGATCTACTTGTTATCGACACAGCATTACATCAAATGGAAAATAGTATCTGTATCTTGTACATTATTTTATTCATATTTCCCTGCAATTCATCAGGACATGCACTGCCTGGCCAGAAAAAAGTCACACACTCTTATATATTTCGTTGGACCCCCCTTTAGCTTTGATTATGGCACGAATTTGCCATGGCATCATTTCGATAAGCGTATGCAATGTCACAACATTTATTTCTGTTCCATGAATTGTTCATCTTGTATTGATGATTGGACATTCGGAACGCTGCATGAAGTGTTCTCAAGTACATCCCAAAGATAACAATTTGGGTTAAGGTCTGGACTCTGCGTTATCCAATCCATTGGTGATCAAAGTGACTTTGTTTACTCCTGGATAAGCTGTTAGTGAATTAGGGACCAGTAATCCATGCCAAGATCATATTTATCTTACTGCCCATGGTTGTGCTAATGATAGATAGATAGATAGATAGATAGATAGATAGATAGATAGATAGATAGATAGATAGATGGATTGATTGATTAGTGAGCAGCCCTCAAGTCTTCTCACTCTCACGACACTCTTTCCCAACTTTTGTGTATCCAGGAGTCAAAATTACTTTTCTTGCTCCCTGAGCCACTCTTTCAAAATTAGAGCCTGATGAATCCTGGATTTGTCATCTCGGATTATGCCCTCGCCATCAAGGAAGAAAAAAAATCAATTGATGGAAAAACCTGGTCCTTCAGTATATTCAGGTAGTCAGCTGACCTCATTTTTTTGGCACATGTCATTGCTGAACCTAGACCTTCCTGAACAAGTGAAGCAAACCCTGTTCATAAGACTACCCCCACAGACTTGTACAGTCGGCAAGACTATGTTGTGTTCCGTGGTCTGAGTGTCTGTCTGGTTAGTCAATTTTAGGTTTCTATCATTTTGGTATGTCAGTTTTTAGTCCATGTCTTAGTGTTCACATTTCATTCCTCTCCTGTGTAGTCCAGTCCACGTTTTACCCATGTACTGTCTTTGCTTTCTCCCCGGTCACGTCATTGGTTGTATCAGTTTCTGTGGTAATTGATTGTGACACTACTTCGGGTGATTTAATGGATTCTGGGTTTCATCCTTCCTTCTGTTCTCGCTTGCTAGTTTCCCCTTGCTTTTCTATTTCATACTAACATTACTAACAGTTTGTTGTTTTCAAAAATTACTAACCAAACTAACCTTGTATATAATACTAATCTACTAACGAGCACCCGGGATTGTATAGCTGCACTTACTAATTGACTAATTATCTCTCAGCAGTCGCTCTGTTCTAGCTCCGCCCCTCGCTTTACTGTTCACTGGCTTTGCTAAAGTTTTCCCGCAGGATCTCTGCATTCTTATAATCTGTTCTGGCTCTTTTTCTGTGCACTTAGGAGTCTTTTATCCAGTTTATTTATCCCATCTTTGGGATTGTCTTGTGATCCTTGTCTGTGTGTTAATGTTAATGTTTTCAAGTAATTGGTTTCCCTCATGTTCCACCCCTTGTTAATTGGATTAAGTTTCAACACCTGTGTCTGTGTGTGCCCCTGCCCTATATGTGTGAGCAGTTTCTGCACGTCAGCAGATCTGACTTCACCCACGCGCGCTTCACGCACCCACGCATCACGCTCGCACGCATTCCCCCTCCCTCTGCCTCGTGCACTTCTCCTCTGGTCCCCTCAGGTTTTTCTGTGTCTCGAGTTCAGCCTCCTTCCCTGTCCAGCCTGCCCTTCTGCATTCAAGCCCCTGGTGCCCCCTGTCTCCTCCAGCATCTTCTGTGTCCTTGTGCCAGTCTTCCTCCTGTCTCGAGTTGTCCTGAGCACCAGCCAAGCCCTGCCTGTCCTGAGCACCAGCCAAGCCCTGCCTGTCCTGAGCACCAGCCAAGCCATAGCCACAGTCCCAAGCCCAAGCTTGATGTCCTGTCTGTCCCCCTCCTGATGTTCTCCCTTACCCTTCTCCTGGCCAGCTGTGCCACCCGAGTTAGCCATCTGCCAGCTGTGCCAACTGTCTTGTCTTGTGAGTATGTCTAGCTTCCAGAGTTCTGTTTGTCTCAAGTCTCGTTCCATGTGTCTAGTCTCGTTCCATGTCTTGTTCGGAGTCTGTTCCCCTGGTATGTGGTGTTTTGGATTCTTGAGTTCTCCTGCGTCAGTGCTAGGCACGGTGTTTTTGTTGGCCTGAGTGCCCCTTTTTTTTCCCCCCGGTTTATTTCTGTGTTTATGTTAAATTTTATTTTGGATTCCCGCTTATGGCGTCTCACTCCCCTCTTGTGTCTCCCTTCCGTTCTAGCTCATGTTTCCAAGTTCACGCTCACGTTTCCACGTTCATGTTCCCCTAGTGTGTTCCACCTGTGTTTTCCGTAACACACTAGGCATCACTTCATCTGCCTCTCTTCTAACCCTGCTCCACAGTGATTGGTACATTAGGGTATGTCTGAGCTCATCAGACCACATGACCTTTCTCCATTGCTCAAGAGTCCCATCTTAATGCTATACAGCAAATTGTAGCCTTTTTTTATTAGCCTCACTGATATGTGGTTTTAGGCTACACAGCTGTTCACTCGCAATCCTTTTAGGTCACTTCAAATAGGGCTCGTGGCAATGCTTTTACTTTCACTTTTAAACATAGCCGCGAGTTGTACTGTTGATTTTTTTTTTTTACTTTATTTCACAAAATGTTTTAAGTGATCTCCAAATGCAATCATTCAAGATTTTTTTCCAACCTCATTTCTTCCTTAAAGCTGCAGTCCGTAACTTTGAGGAGAGAGGACTTCGCACAAAAATTTGAAAAAAAGCAACTTTCAGATCCCTCCCCCTCCCTCTCCTCTGCACTCCTCAGACCCTCCTGTAGAAAGCTACCGTGCACACGAAGGTGCGCGAACTGTTATCCATGCAACTGCGGAGAGATTTTGCACGTTCACATTATGAAAGCGGCCAAGTTGCCGAGGCGAGACGTTACTGTTGCGAACACTCAACACTGCTGGCCAGCACACGGCGCGTTGTTAGACCTGAAAATTCAGGGGCTAATATCACTCCTTTTATTGAGAACAAGTGTTTGCCACCAACATGGCAATATCCCCCGCCGCCTAAATTTTGTGTCTGTACAGACGGAGCCCAATGCTATATCCCCGCTTCGCGCTAATCGCGCAGCGAGGGATGATAATTAGTCCTGGCAGATTCTAGATGGTTTTCCTTCATTCACACGTTTTCCAATTCAAGAGTAATCAAGTGGCAGTTGAAGACACGGCTTCTCTCCCCCATGCGATCTAAAAGCGACAAAATATTGGGCTATATTCAGTACCGAAAAATTATTAGATTATAATTAGGTCTATGAACCATCACGCAGCGATGGCATTTCATAACTCTTCAGCGAATGAAGGTAATTTCGGCGACAAGTACATACACCTGTTTTTGCAGCACGGTCGCTCAATTCGTTGTTAAAAAAAAAAAAAAATCGACAGCCGTCCATTGGAAAATGTAAACGGACGAAACCACTTACTAGTCTGAAATGCCGTCGCCCAGTGCAGAGACATAATTATAATTTAATTATTTTTCTGTCCCGAATGCAGCGCATTATTTTGTCGCTTTTAGA
This sequence comes from Gymnothorax reevesii, assembly GCA_029721435.1. Lineage (NCBI taxonomy): Eukaryota > Metazoa > Chordata > Actinopteri > Anguilliformes > Muraenidae > Gymnothorax > Gymnothorax reevesii. The sequence goes on along the minus strand of CM056574.1, from coordinate 19,065,809 downwards.
TTGCATGGGGGAGAGAAGCCGTCTCTTCGATTGCCACTTGATTATTCGTGAATTGAAAAACTTGTTAATAACGGAAACCCATCTAGAATTAGCCAGGATTAATTATTTTCAAAAAAAGGAGGAATATTAGCCCCGGATTTTTCAGGTCCAACGACACGCCTGCCAACAAAGGAGCAGAAATAAATCATGTCGACATAAACAGTAATCTACAGCAGTATGTATTCATTAAAAACCCAGCACACATTTATTTCAGGAAATTACCCGTTTTTTGAATACAGAAACTGTCGTGAATCCAGCTGAATGGCCAGTAAATCATGTATGTCAGCATTTAGTTGTGAGAGCACAGAAACGTTACACATATTTATAAGGACAACAACACAACTGATAAGACTGCCAGGTCACTTCATAAAGAGATTTTCTGCTGCTTTCTAAAAAAACAACGCCAGTAACGTTTGCCCTAGCATCTGAAACAGGCTAACGTTAGTTCAACTGCAACATCACAGTAACATCACATGCACTGCGGGGTACTGTAACAATTACATAACTCTGGCTATTCGAACAGCGACTGTGCTTGACTGTGCGACGTTCACTCGCTTATTTGCAGAGCGAAAATGAATTGATGCTGGTAGGGCTGGGGTTAGTTTGGTGATCATGTCAGCGACGCCAACTTGCTTATTTGCAAAGCAAAAATGAACCAACAAATCGGCTATAGCAGGGGTTTACCTGTCAAGGAGAAAAGTTGCATACTGTGCGTCAGTTTTTAATCCTTCCAGATCACGGAGTTCCTTCCACTTCTAAAAATCCACTCCGATGTTCACTCTGGTTTTATTAAATTATTTCTTTTGCACTTTTTTTTCCTTCTGGCTTGCTTTTTTACTAGTCTTAGCCATGAGTGCCGTTTCTGGTAACTGAGGTATCGGTATTTTTTTCCTCGCTGATGGCTTTAAGCTCCTGAACCCGCTCTCGGAGATTTGAACTTGACTGAGCACTGGCATGAACTGAGGAGGAAGGGGGAGGGGGCTGTCTGCAGTGCGTGCATGTGCACTGTTTGACGGCTGTCAGACACCATCCTGGCTCTAATTGGTTCTTTCTAGTCGGTCCGAACGAATATTTTAAATTGCAGTAGGAGCATTAGGTGGGTTCAAATTAGCCTTTTTTTAATCACAGAGTACTAGTTTTATGTAATACTGTCTGCACACAGTGACAGTTTTGCCAAAAATGACAAAAAGTTACTTTTCTAAAACTTACAGACTGCAGCTTTAAAGATGATGCTTCACCACTATCCTTCCACGTTTTAATAATGCGTTGGACAGTTCTTAACGCAATTTTAGTAGTTTCAGCAATCTCCTTAGTTGTTTTATTAGCTTGATGCGGGCTAATAATTTGACCCTTCCAACGACCACAGGTTATGTCTTCTGACATGGTTTTTTAAGAAATTTGATGCAACTAACAGAATCAGTTAGGGTTAAATAAGTTTTTTGCACTCACTTGTCTTCATTAGGAAAGTAAATTTAAAGCGGGCTGCACATAATAGATTTCCAAGGGCAAACTGTGGAAGTATTAGCCATGATCCCTTGCCAAAAAACAAACGACCAAAAAAGAAAAAAACACTTATAACGTTTGGAATATTTTTCATGATTCAATCCACTATTAGATTAATTCCTGGGTTATTCTCTTATCTGCATAAGGTAGGCTACTACATTTGCAACTTGAGTGAGAGTCACACCAACAATAATATGGCTGAGATAGCAACCAGTCTGGCATGGCCAGCATGAAGCCAAATCTTGAACGCATGCCGAGCAGTACACAGCTGGTATGAAGTCAGTTCCAAGAGAGATTGCATCTTAAACTGGTAGCTGAGATTTCCGGCAGAAAGACCATGCAGTGCTCTCAAAAATGATATTTACTCTTCATGAATACGAGCACAACCACAAGTTGACATAAGCAATAAAATGAGCATATGTGGCATTATACAATTATTTTGGTGAATTTTTTTTGTGTGGAGCAGGGTTGTTTGATCCTATCCAGGAATGGCAGGTTGTGGCTCCTGGTTTTAATGTGAGCACATGATTACAATAGTTCATTCAACAATAATAATAATAACAATAGCAATAATCCTATTCATAAATCAATGAAGCTCTTCAGAGATAATCCGAGGTCTTAAATTCTCAAATACGATTGCCCACCCCGACTTTAGAGCATACCTGAATCTTCAGTGCAATTAGATGGTAAGTCCAACAGGGAGCGCTGTAAGCTGACAGGGTTCTTTGCCTCACATGAATAGGAATGGATTTTATTGTCTATCTCCAGAGGTAGAGACAGAGAGCCATTAATATCAGGGCTGCTGGTGTGGGACAGCACCTCTCCATCTCTCCGCCAGGACAGAGTGACCTCTCTTCCATTCTCCACAGAGCACAGCACTGAGCAGTTCCTCCCTAACTGAAGCCATGTCACTGTGGGGGTTGATATATTCTCTGAAAGCAGAATTTAACTGAGTTAATGAGGAAAAATAATTCAAGAATTTTGAATAGTAGTAAACAATCACAAAGAGGACTCTATTTCTGAGCCTTTGTGACCGGAAACACATGCAGTGGCAAACTTTATGCACTATTTCGTCAGCAGCAAAAGGCAAATTCATTGCCTTCACAAAGTTTGGTAGTTTCCTGCAGTAAAACTAAAGCTTTTGCATCTAAAATGGGGGTCACCAAAACCCCCTTTTAATGCAAATGCTGTTGTTCTATGGCAGTTTTATAGGACTGAATCACAACCAGTAGAGCTGTTTGCCAATAAAAGAATATCATTTCATTCCCATTTTCAAGCTATAAAGCCAACAAAATGGTAGTGTGGTCTAACGGGAAGGGGCGGGAGATGGTATATTTTCACAAATGTAAATTTCTCTTTGTGTGGACATATAAATACTCTTTTTTATGAAAATGTTGAGGCTAAAATTGGCCCAAAATTAAGAACATCTGGAGGCTGAAAATGAGAACTGAAGTAAGGAATTTGTATCAAGATAATTTAATGGAGAGACTCGTCACAAACCTGTAATGTTCTAGAGTGTAAGTTATCAGTTGCATAAAATGCTATTTTCACAAAAAATACTGTTATTATTAATGAAATATCATAATTTTAAACAGATTTCAGTGCTGAAAAAAATGATGGCATTTGAGGCTGAAATGTAAAAAAAAAAAATTTTTAAACATTCAGGGTCAGTGCCCAAAATAGATAAGATATTCTAATTAAAATTAACACCAAGAATCCTGTAGCTTACCGGCAAGCAATCTTATGGTGATGATACAAGTAATGAAAAATTTCATGTGAAGTTTAACCTTCGTATCATCAATGGTCGATTTCAAAGTCACTAAATGAAAGTTCCCTTACATTTATAAGACTTCTTGAATATCTGTAATACAATCCTAAGTTAGGAAGCAGGTTTGGTGAAACAAGTAAATAAAAATTCAATGTGCCAATTGTGAACTTTAAAGGTCATCGAAGGTCAAGTTGAATGTCACCAAATGAAAGTTCATATGTGACTTCCCATAAGTCTGTAATACAAACCTAGGCTCTATCTGTGACCTTTTTCGGGATACAAGTAATTGAATTTTCACCAGGTCATGGTTGACCCTCGAAGGTCAAAGAAGGTCATCAACTGAGAGTTCATACATGACTTGCTACATGTCTTCAATACAAACCGAGGTTCCATCTGTTACTGTTTTGACAATACAAGTCATTGTATTATGTCAAGTTTGACCTTCTAAGGTCACCGACAGTCAAGTTGAATGTCACCAAATGAAAGTCCATGTGTGACATCTCATAAGTCTGTAATACAGACTTCTGCTCTGTGACCTTTTCAATGATACTAGTCATTGAATTTCTTGAGTGTCATAGAAAAACCTAGGAAGTCTAAGTTTGGTCAAAACCAAGTTAGGATCATTTTTGTATTTACACTGAACAAAAATATAAACGCCCCATGTCAAATTTTTGAGTTTTTATGAACAAAAAACTGGAGCCGGGATTCATCTTTGAATAGCACTCTTCTCCAGCGTGCCAAGGGCCATCAAACCTGTACGTTTGCCCATGCGGGTCGGCTCTGACGCGGGACAGCGGTGAGATCCAGACCATGGTGAGGACGCCGAGAATGCAAGTTGGCTCCTCGCAGGTGGTTACGGACTGTTTTTGGTGTGATGCGTCTGTTGTGCAGACCAACGGTCTCATCCGCTGTGAGTGTTGCTGATCTGAGCCGATCCCGCAGGTGGACGAGCCGGATGCAGCGATCTTGTGCTGGTGTGGTCACACGTGGCCGACGTGGGTGAGGTCAATTTGCAGTAATGCCTGTCTGTTGGAAACAAAGTCTCAAACGGCCTATCGTCCGATAATTAACATTCAGCTGCACAGCGACTGCTCTGGTGGACATCCCTGCATCCAGCATGCCAATGGCACGTTCCCACATGACCCGAGACATGTGAGGCATGATGATTTTTGACAAAATTTGACATTTTGGGGTGGCCTTTTATTGTCCCCAGTATAAGGAGTGTGCGGGTACTGCTCATTCTGTCTGATCACCATCTGGAAATGCCACACCCATGTACTGAGTGAAATCACTACATCACTGAGCAAATGCTCACTAACAGAGAGATGGATTAATAAATGGCACACTAATCAAGAGAGATATCCCTATTGTACATGTAAAAGTCAGCATATGCTCACTTAGAGTTGTTGACTCCATGTGGCATCAATATTTGACATGGGGCGTTTATATTTTTGTTCAGTGTATTAAGCTTTGCCTCATCATATACAGTTCATTAGTATTTAATCAGTTGTGAAGCAACTTGGTTCTACCACATATAGATTGTTATATTTTTTATTATGACAAAACCTGGGAAGATCAATTAGCCAATTATGAAGCAGCATGCCCATTACATGATCTGTCAGGTCAGTCACCATGCAGAGCATTGGATGTGCAGGACATTAATGGTCAGAATTCATAAGTCATGCAATTCACGTGCTAATAACGACTAAAAAATGGCTTTGAGAAGGAAGCAGATGGTGGAGTTAGCACTGAAAAACTGTCAAATGCCACTGCAACTGCATAATCGATGGGTTTTGTCCATCATTTGAAGAAATTACATTTTACATTTTCAGACGGAAAAATTTTGTAATTCACATTGCCATGGATATTGATAAAAAAGGGAAAAAAAATGCTCCATAAATATCTCTTATTATGTAATGAACAAATAACTGCCAAGTCAGTTTCATTGTCAGACAAGAGCTTCACCCCAGAGGGATACAGTTTTCTGTCTTTTTCTCAGAATCTACTTTTTGTTACTTACTGGGTTTTCCCATAATAATAAGATTTTCACAAGGTCATGTTTGAGCTTTGAAGGACACTATGACGGTGACCAAATGAAAGTAACTACCTGTAATGATTCTGGTGATACAAGTCATTGAAATTTCACAGCAAATTTTGGCCTTTGAGGGCCACCAAAGGTCAAGTTCAAGGTCACCAAATTAAACTTCATACTGTTTATGACTTCCTATAAGTGTTCAAAATACATATATTCTCTATCTTCAGTATTAAAAAATATTAAAAATTTTAAAATTTTGCTTGACCTTAAGTTTGATCTTGGAAGGTCATCTGAGATCAACTTTAACACTGCCAAAATATAGGTCATTAATTAATAATTCGATAATTATGCTGATAACACATACTTCATCTCTATCTGAAACCATTTAGCTTCCATACGCCATTCTGCCTATTCTCTGTAAGACCCAACGTTTAAGTACAGCGCCCTCACTAGACTCACTTCCGTCGATTCAATCAAAATGGCACTTGTACTGTACATAAAGTGTACCAAGGCGAGTTGAATGCTAGATTTATAAAAAGAAATTATGTGACAATTTTTGAGAAAGATTTTTTAAAAATTTCAAGTCTTTTTTTTATCATTGTTAATATTTTCCCTAACCTTTAACATTACTAACATTACTACAGTTCATATATGACCAACCATATGTTGCTAATACAAACTAATCTAGAACCATTTCGCTTCCACAGGCCATTTTGCATATTCTCCGCAAGACCCAATAATGGCCCCCACAAGACCTGCTTCCGTTGATTCAATCAAAATGGTGCTTGCACTGTACATTGATGTTACCAAGGTGAGTTGATTGGCTGATTTAGAGAAAAATTTATCGGAAGTTTTTGAGATTAAATTTTTTGAAATTTCTAAGTCCTATCTTGTAACTTTGGGGCCAAAATTTCAAGGGCTCATCAAATGGACAAAAATAATTCAATCAAAAAATCTGAAAAAAGAAAAAGAAAAAAACATCTTGAGATATGGTCAAGTAGTATGCAATGGCAAATTTACAGGAAAATTCATTAGGCGAAATAAAAAAGAAAGTGTTCCAGACGACGGATGCCAAACCACAACAATAGCTTATCAGCCCTAAGGGCCAGCAAGCTAAGAGTGCAATTAACTTCAGGCTCGCCTTTTTTTAGTGCCACAAGTCTCATTTGGCTTAAATCACCCATATCTTTCCATACAAGATCCATTACCTAGCAAATCAACCTCTATCCCCCCCACCAAAAAAAAAAAAAAACACTTCCAAGCATTACTACATTGGAGCCCGATTCTCAGAGGAACGAAGGAAGCGGCAGTAACACAAGTGAGGTGCTTGTTATTCGCCGAAAGAAATTGCCAGTTTGCTGTGACATTAATGCACTAGCGTTAAAAAGAATAACAAAGGATAATCTGATTGGCCTTAATGGAACCAAATCCCAAAACTTATGAATTTGTGCTCGGTGGTTTCCTGTCAAGAAATCACCAGCATGCAGTTAGAGCCACACAGTTTTGATCTGAGATTACAGTAGTGCTTCCATTTGCCAACTGCATTGAAGTTATCAGAAAAAGCTCGAGAGAAACCAAGACTCTTGGATATCCGCACAAAAACGGCATACTGTAAACTTCCAGCTGGAATTTAGTGAGTTTTTTCTGTTGATCCTTGCAGTCCACTGTATATATCCCAGAATCTTCTGTCCTCAGATGTGTGATGGTGAAGAGTCCAGTCTGACTGTCCCACTGCAGTCTGCCAGTGAACTGCTCCATAAGCTCAGTGTCACTGATGCCATTCAACACTCCAGCTGCATTTCCCAAGTCTTTATAAAACAGGAAGCCAGTTTTCATCACTGGAGCCAGAAATGTGACAGATCCTCCCACAATGCCTTTCAGCGGTTTGGACTCTTCTGTTGACTGGGCGAAATATGGACAGAACCCTGAAACAGAGGAAAGGATTGAGAGGCTATGCAAGCAGTCAGAAAGCAGTTATCAATTTCGATAAAGAATACCATTAGGTCAGATAGTAGAGTGAAACTTGATTAGAATTCAAGGACATCCTGTTTTCTAACTGTACATGCTACCATGGCTTCCAAAACTTTTGCATGCTTGATTAAGATGTAAAAAAAAAAGTATAAATGCATGAATATCACAAACAATGAGCTGAATTATAGGCTCAAAACATTAGAAAATACATTTTTCATCACAAATGAAAATAAGAGAACAAATACTCAAAAAATTATTCTATTTTTTTCAGCAACAAATTACAGGACCTGCTGGTTTGGTAGAAAGTATGAGCCATCAGGAGATGGCATAACCCCCAGGCCCCACATACTGAAAGAACGAAAATGCCACCTGCTCCGGAAACAAACCACACCCCCTAAATTCTAAGTTTGAAATGTTTCCATGGAAACCAGAAAAAATAAAATATGCATTAACTTCAGATTAGCAAAAGACACCACTTCAGGTCATGGTTAATGTGCAAGTTTTGTTACGAAATATTGAATGGTTCCAATGCTGTTGAAGCAAAATTGTTGTGTTCCGGGGTTCGGGCCTTTGGCCAGGACTGTTTTGTTCATGGTTTTAACAGTTTCATGTTCCAAGTTTCATAGTTCATGTTCATAGTTCATGTCCCAGTTTTAACAGTTTCTTGTATCAGGATCAAGTATTTCATTATTCATTTTATTGTTCATGTTTTTACTTTTCCGTGTTTTGTTTTTTGCCAGGTCTGCCATGCCACTCCACCGCTTGTCTGCGTTCTGCCCCGTGCCTTCGTTGTTGCACATTTCAGAGCTCTGGTTGGCTTTGGTATTTCCCCCTTCCTTCTGTGCTGTGCTGGATTCGGGGCTGTCTGAGCATAATTGACAATTAACTGTTTTTAAGTTACTAATATTTATTAACATTCACAGGGGGGTGTAATTCTTAGACAGGCACATTACCAATCCTACTAATTTAGATAGGGAGTTTATTGTCATGATTCCTGCTTTGCTATTTCAAGATCTTGCTGTGTTTTTCTGTTCTAGAAACATTCATGCTTCCTTCAATCTGCATACTTTATTGGTACTTAAGCTGAGCCGCTCATTCTCTTAATGAGCAAGTCATGTCAACCAATCTCTGTCCATGTCTCATGATCTTGCTTTGCCCATTGTTTCATCTCCAGGTGCTGCCCCTCATGTGTTCTGATTTCTGTTCCTTTATCTGGAGGCGGTGGAAGTTGGCTGGCAGACAGAGTCTCAAGTCTCATTACTAGTTCAAGTTCTTTCCAAGTTTTGTCAGCGCTTTTCATGGTCAGGTTTGGTCTCTCTTGTATATAGTAGTATTTATTCTTTTCTGTTTACGGTTATCTGCCAGGAGTTTCCAGTGGCTTTTGTTTTTTTGTCGTTTTTGATCTTTTAGTTCTTAGCTCCGTGAAGCTTGCCTTAGTTTGTTTTGCAACCCTTTGGGCCAAGTTTTTTGTTGGCCCTCGTGCCTGGTTTTCTTTATTTTAATAAACACCCTTTTCCCTCCATCTCGCACCTGGTGTCTAACTGGTCTCGTATCAAAAATGGCCACCAACAGACAGACAGATGGACGGACGGAAAACCACACCCATGACTATATACCCCCGCATTATACGCCAGGGGTATAATAAGGAACACCAGGTAACGAGGAACACCTGCCTTGGAAGATAACACCCCTCCCCCCCATGCCCAACCCCTTTCTTCATTAAAAGTCAGCCATCTGATAACCATATCTGCACCACAGAACTGTGTTTTCAGGTTACATTTGTTGACAGTGAATGAAGAATTAAACCATGACAACCAATAAATGAGGAAGGACAGGCCAGCTGCAAGCAAAGCAGAAGCTAGAACACAGGTGCTGCTTATCTACTGAACTTTATTTACATTTAAGGAAAACAACATCAGTGTCCCGTCCAGGGGTGCGTTTCCCAAAAGCGTAGTTGCTAAGTAAGTTAGCAACTTAAATAGTTCGAACTATGTAGTTGCGCAGCTAGTGTTTCCCAAAATCATCGTGTGAACTATCAAGGTAACTTACGTAGTGCGAACCATCGTTAAACGACGCAGGTGTTCCCCAAAACCGTAGTTCGAACGAACGTTCGCAACCACTGTCGTTCAGCTGTGTAGTTCAAACTACTACTCCCCAGCTGTAGTTAGAAGCTTAGTTCCGGGTGATTGCGTCGGAAAATGCAGTCATGAAAGGTAAACATAAGGTCAGTAGCTGAAAATGTTCGATGATCTTGCTGAACAAACATATATAACATTAACACAGTGATTTGAAAATGTAGCTACTCGGGAAAAACACTTTTTTGTTGTATTTCTCTGTTCATGAGTGGGCCTATGGTTGGATCTCTGGAATTATATCTCTTGTAGCCTTTGCATGCGTTAGCAAAGAAACTTTAATGTTCGGCAACGATTTATTACGCTAGTCTAGTAACAACACTTGTTTTTATTTCCCCTCTGTCATTAGAGCGGAGGTGGTTAATTAGCCTACTTTACGGGATCATGGTTCAAGACGGTAGTATTGTTGAGTAAATCTGTAAAGCTCGTGACTTGGTGTTGCTAGTCATAGGAAGAACATATGATCTCGCTGTTTACTTTCATGTATTTTATGTATCGATAGGAGAAGATGTTGTTTGCCCACTTGCAACTGTGAATATGGTAGAAATCATATATATTACAGTGGATGGGAAAGTGTTGATAAAAAGAAAGGGGGTGGGGGAGATGGAGGTCTTTTTGCATAACATTTGTCATTCCATGTGGTCTGTGGAATGCACTGTCATCCTCAGCATCCTTTACAGAGATCGCCTCATCTTCAGGGAGCTGGACATTTGCTGTGATGGCCATGCTGTGCAGGACATAGACGAACTGCCATTCTGAGGGGATTCTGGAGACTCAGGGGAAAGTGCGGCCCTGACACACAGAAGGCCATGCCAGAGGGGGCCCAATGTGGAGTGGCCCTGTGAGAGGATGGCCAATACCGAGGGGTCCTGCGTGTGGGTGCCCAATGTTGGGGAGCCCTGGGAATCAAACTGCAAGGAACAAGGTGTAAATGGGCTTAGAGGAAGTGGGCAGAGGGGGGAAGACACTCATGTTAGGGAATTGCGCACCACAGATGCCTTTACCCCTGGGACTCCCACCAGCACTTCTGGGTTTAGCCTGGACAAAGAGGAGGCCGACAGACCGGCGCTCCCCCCACCAGTCCTCTGTAGCTCACTCCTTAGAGCTGCTGCTCGCCTTAGTAATGTCTAGCTGGCAATTCCTCCACCAACCCCCCCCCCCATATCCACTGCACTGCATCTCCATCTGTGGCCCTTAGAATACATATATTCTTTTTCTGTGTTCTTATGCCATTTTTTGTTCTTTGAGTCAATGAAATAATTTTTATGTTAAGAAAAAGAAATAAATAAAAATGTTTACTTTATATATTCCATTTTTGTCTGTGTGTGTATTGCTACACCCATGAATAAGGTGGGTGACCTTAAATATTTACTACATTTATCAAAGGAGACAACGTGAAACGCATCGTCTAAATTTAATGATCACTTGTTCATCGGAGCGCACGTTTCCATGAATAAAAAACGGGAAAAAAACGCTGTTATGTTCTGCAGGAATCGAACTGTCGGTCTATGAAGGTTACTCAATACGTGACATTGGCTTTACCCGCTGTACCACAGAATTTTCGTCGAGTGAAATGCTGAATATGTATATATAACTGTAAAGAATGAATTAAAAAACTTTGTACTCGCTGGTGGAGCTCATCTCATTAAATGCACTGAAATAGCAAATCGTTCTTTAGATTTTTTTTTCTTCGAAAGAATCGTTGCCTAGAGTGTCTTTTAATTTAAATGATAAATTGTTTTGTAGCTAGTTTGTGTATGATCGCAAAATAATATGCCAAAACGACAAATTAGTATTGTAATATTGATCACAACTACTGTATTTAGGCACAAATACCAAGTTTTTGAGTTTCCTGCGGTGAAAAACAGACTGGAGTGCTCCTAGTAACATTGTTGTTCGAGCGACAATCGCTCAAACTATCAAGGTTCAAACTAACGTCGTTCAAACCAACATGGTTCAGACTACTGTGGTACGAACAAGGTACGACGGTTTTGGGAAACCATCGTTCTTCTGATGTTTGTTAGTTTAACGACGCATCGAACCATGTTAGTTCAAAGCTAACTTCCGTCGTTGTTCGGGAAACGCACCCCAGGATCACTGGCAATGATTCTAGAAAGGCCTGTTTCCTGATAATTATGGTTCACCTGGGAAAACTCCAGGGACTTTAAAAGAGTGCTCAATGAAACACAAATAATGCCAGAAAAATGGTGGTGGCATCTAATGGGAAAGCAAGAGTGAAGGGGTGTTTTATCTAGTGAAAATTTTCTTTGGGGGGAAATACAGATAAACTTCAGTCTTACTCCTCTTTTAATACCCTGAATACAGTTTTGTACACTTTGAACAGCCACATCATACTAAATGCATTAGTGAACTGAGCCGTGTCATCCACCACGTCCTTGTTCTTCACCTGCCATTATGAAACTGCTGGTTCTCTGTGGCACTAATGCACTGGGTTTAACTGGACTGACAGCTGCAGATCTGATAAGCCTAAATGGAGTCAGAACCCGAGCACTCATTGGTGATTCATTTATCTTAGGGGTGTCCCATCTTATCTACAAAGGGCCAGTGTGGGGCTGGTTTTTCTTACAGACCAAAACCAATACACCTGATTTTACTTACTATTTACTTATCATTATTGAACCCTGTGATGAGTTAATTAGATAATTCAGGCATTGTAGCACTTGGTTAAAATGAAAACCTGCAATAATATCAGCCCTTTGCAAAAAAGATTGGGCATCCCTCTCTTAGACCAAACCTTTTTACGACATTGCTATAGTCGTACTATTGCCTCACAAAATTACCATCATGAACCGGCCCTGTTTTGATCTATGATACCGTTGGCATCTGCATCTCCAGGTCAGAAATTATAGCCCGACAGTGGGCACAACAAGCCCAACTCGGCTAAGGAGGTGAGAGACAATATATTGCCATTCTAGTGCTCCATCTGTTTGTGTACAGATGAATCATCTTAGTGTCTTACAGGAATTATTTACACACCAGTAGACCCAGCCAACTGGCAAGCAAGGTAATTGTGCCTGATTCTAGCCCCACATCTCAGAAAGCCCAGGCTTTGCGCTGTTAAGGGTGAATGTGCAAAGTATGACAGCTCTCTAAAACAAACTGCTGTTAAACCCCAGAAAATCCGGAGTCACTGCACTAAAAACTCTACTGGTCTCTGATGTCATATCCGTTCTCGCCGTAATTCACAGAAAAACCCACTGCCCACAATGCGACAGACAGATACAGACCACAACAGGAAAGGTAGAAGCACAGGGTATTTCCTGTTTACGGTGGAGCCCGACAGAACATTCCATGCAAGTGCCGTGCTGCTCTCCATGCAGTATTTTCCATCAACTAACAGCAAGCTAGCATTTGTGGCAGCTCAGAACTCTGCTTGCCTCAAGTATAAACATGCAATTTTAATGGAGAATAGTGGCCAACCCGTTGCAAATTACCTTCACCTGATATGACTTCTTGCCTTATTTTAAATTTTTTTATAGAGATTTCAATCAAGATTACTGTTAAAATGGGCCAACTACAAACTTGGGAATAATAGCTGTGAAAGCTATTAATGATGGAAATCCAGTCAGCTCTGGTTGGTCTGGATGTACAGAATAAATCCATGATATATTGGTGGAATCAAGAACACTTCAATGAACTTTAACGCATTTCTGTAACTCTGCAATCTTGCTTTTGAAACATAATGCAGGCAACCAATTATTAAGTCGCAAAGGTTTACTAACACAGAAAAACAGTTATTACGATGAAGAATATCTCTTGTTCACATGTTTGAAATGAGTAGCACAGAGACTAATACCACAATTCAGCCCATCACATACATTCACTGCAGTTCAGTGTTTCCAGCCTGTTTGCTCACGTGTGTGAGAAGCGCTCCATCCAATATGTTACGCAGTTTTGATTTTTTTACAAAAAAACTGCTTAATTCTGTCTTCTTTATGCATCAGTGATGGCGGGTGAACAGAAAATTGATAAAGCACAGCATACCCCTTGATAAGAATGATTAGTTTTGACCCGTTTTCAATCATTCATGTAAATTGTGAAATCAGAAAATATACCATCAGGAGCGGCCAGTTCTCCACATTAAGTTCAGGTGAGAACTAATAAGTGTTGATCTGTTTTCTTTTTTTTTTTTTGCTTGATTAAGTTTTGCAGTGATAAGAAAAAGTCATCGGCAGTTAATCACATGGCGTCCTTCTTAATGAAATGTCCCCACAATGAAAGAGAAAATGCCTTATTCACATTTAAAAAAGATTACTACCATGATAACGCATGGTTGACTTCAGCACATCCGGCTCCATTAAATGTCAGCTTCCTGATAGTTTAATTACAACAAATCAAGCAAAAATTAGCAACAAATATCCACAAACGATAAGCATTGATCAAAATACAATTTCACATCAAAACAATACTTTTTTCCTTCTCATGATACCTACATGGGGAAAACTAGCCACACCTGCTACTGTTGAGTGTTTTTGGACTTTACTCAACATTAATTTAAAGAGATGACAGAAAACAGGTCGAGGCCATTCATTATTTTCAAGGGATGTTCTGGGCTTCACCCATTTTCAGCTCACCAGCTGCCGCTGGTATGTATTTAACATCCCCTGCGTACTAATGCCCTTCAGATACATGGGAATGGGATAAAATGACAACTGCAATTTCTGCCTTTGTCAAAACCCTCGTGTGAATGTCTTTTGAGTTCACTCCCATCCAGCAGCTTGCACATCTGCTAGAATAACTAACTCTTGATTAGGTTAATGTCTCGCCTGCTTCCTTTCACCTAATGCGTCACATTCATACTTATCACTCCAAATGTGTTTGTTGACATTTTTAAACCCTTTCTTTGAGTTCACAAGTTGTGGGATTCTCACTTGCTTTATGCACTTCAGCACCAGTCAGTATTTGCTGGCAAAGCACTCTGTCTTCAATTTGCAACCTTTAATGATAGTGATATGGAAGTATTCCTCCCAGTTCAGTTAAAACAAGAAACGCCCGCGTTTGAACACCCTCGGCCTGACTTATGAAGTGTCCCAGAACAGTTACACAATAACCAAAGTAGAATTCCACAGAACATACATTTACAAATACAAAAATGCCCAAAGTCCCACAAAAATTTTTGGAAAATTCTAATTTTTTTCACTAATCTAGAGCCGCGCATATAAATGATCGTTCCCCCAGGTATAAGCCCCCTAGCTCAAATGCTTCATCAAAATCAGTCCACGACAAAGTTTTTTTCAAAAACACCAAAAATCCAATTTTTTCCCCAAAAAATGGTCCGATCTGAAAAAGTCTGTCCTGGCCTGGATTCCCTACATTACCGCAAATGTTCTGGCATGGGTAACTAGTTTATTGATGCTGACTTTAGAGGTGCACACATGGACAGACGGACAGACAGACAGACGACGAACTGATGTCAATACCCTTCGGCCTGAAGTCGGGCCGAGGGTAAAAACTATGCACCCATGCCTTTCTCTCAGTCTCATGTTCCTGTCAATCTTCTCTCAGTCTGTTACTCTGCTCAGTTTATTAGGAACGAGATCGCAAGCCCTCTACGGTCATCAGGGTTGGGACCGCTTTCCTGCAGAACTTCATCCTGCCATCTGAGAGTTCCGCCCTAGTGAAGTGTGCACTCCCATTTTTATGATTTTTTTTTTCACACATAAAAAACAATATATAATTACAAATAAATGTTCAAACTATAGCAGGTTTACCACACAAAACAAAGAATAAACACCTAAAAATAAGCATTAACACCTGGTAACTCGTCATAATGCTAAAATGCCCGATTGCAAGGCACCTTCACCAGATCCACGCCATCACCCAAAAATGTCTAGCATCATGTATCAATACACCATTGTGGCGTTCACAAGAAGTATAACCCAAAACTACTTGTAATAGGCTATTAACAAATCAAAGAGTCATGTTATGAGACTATAACATCCAGTAAAACTGTAATGCACCCTGACTGTGACCGACCCGTTCACATGATCACTGTCCTAAAATAAAAGACAAGTCATATTTTCAAAATAATTTGCAACATTTCACAAATTCAGCAAGGATATGCAAACTTTGGAGCACAACTGCACCTCAAGCCTGGATGCATTCCAAGCATGCACAGCTGCTCTTGCATATGCAAAACATAGCTAACGTCAAGAATTTAGCCCGGACCTTGCGGTTATTGATCATATACACAAGTCTTTTGCTCAGGTAATCCATGTATGCCTCCGCTATTATTTGTCTTATACCGCACACAGCTATACAGTTATAATAACGAATTCCATCGTTCGCATTTCAACTATCTGGACCACAATCAAAATGGACATGCTCGCTTTAGTTAGGAGACAGTAGGCAGGAAAAGTTGTTTTAGCGGGGCAGACGAGACTTCATTTTCTGTTGAATTTCTTGACCAAATTCAATGTCATGTTTTCACTTAACGTTACTAAAACGCAAAATAATTACCATTCCACATTGTTAAAGCAACAAAGTTTCGGGAACATAATAATAATAATAATAGTGATAACAATAATAATAATAATAATAATAATAATAATAATAAAAATAATAATAATAATAAAAGGTAGTAGTGGCAGTAGTAAAAGAATGGAGAGTGGCCTACATCAGACGAAGAGGAAAAGGTTATGAAAGGAGGGAGGAAAATAAGTTTTAATATTAAATTAAGCGCATTGTTTTTCTCAAATAAATTATTACCAGCACTTCTCAGTTGCATTTATTTTAAGCTATTCACGGCTGACTTTCAAGGCAATAGGCCAACTAAAACGCGATGCTCTTCGCTTAATGCAACTCATGTAAAAGTAAGAAAGGCAAAGAATCCATACATTACCAATAAGACAGCAAGCGAAAAAGAAGTCCCTGCAGTGCCCCAAAATCGTCTTCATGGTGATCTTATAAAAACTGAACTACGCCTTTTTTATCAAAAATAGGTAACAGTAACATACTTCTCATTGTCTAGCTTCCCATCCACATGATCAAGCGTCAGTTTAGAACGTCGGAGCGAACTTCTCTGAAACCTTCAAAATAAAAGCGCAAAAATATGTTACTAGCCCCAGCAGAAAGAAAATCCCCCCCATATAGTCATGAGTGCGTTTGCCGTCCGTCCGTCTGTCTGTCTGTGAACATTTCGTTTCCAAAGTGTAACTTGAAAACCGTTCAATGTTTTTTTTTTAACTAAACTTGCTATGCACATTAATCATGACCTGAAGTGGTGCCTTTTGCTAATCCCAAATTGATGAATTTTGTATTTTTGCTGGTCTCCATGGAAATATTTTGAACCTGGAATTTTAGGGGCTATGATTTTTTTTCTGGGGCAGGAGGCGTTTTCATTCTTTCAATATGTGGGGCCAGGGGGATATGCCATCTCCTGATGGCTCATGTTTTGTCATTGGTTATGTAGGTGACTCGTGCAAAAACGCAATGTGCCAAAACCAGCCGTTTCGGACAGCAGATACGCTCACTTAACAATTTAATGCAGGCCACTCGTTATAATGACTGTGACCTGTCAAAACAGACAAATCTGACCTGAGCAAAACATCCAAATTGGACAATGAATCTTGAAATGTGAACATAGCGTTGGCTTAGCTTGTTTATACGATGTTTTAGAAAATCAGCACAATATCTATGATGGGCTTTTTAAAATCATGGAATGCGAAGGCATCTCTTTTCCTGTGGTCAATTTTGAGATGGTTACTGTGCTTGGAACAAACACCAGCATCCACAGAGGGTCAACAAGATAGAGTACGGGAACCACTACTGCAGGAGATGGGCCTATCAGTGTCAAAATCAATCACCAAGAGAAAACTTCACCAGAATAATTACAATGGGCTAACCAGAAGTTCTAAACCTTTGATCATGCTCACTAAACAAAATGGAAGAAAAACACCTCTAAATAGCCAATACAGTTCTGAGGCAACATCCTGTGAACACATGGCACTAGGATCAACTTGTACCAGAATGATGGGAAGAATATGGGGAGCTAAAGGAACCCCCGATGATCCAAAACATACCACTTCATCAGTGAAGCATAGTGGAGGTAATAATGGCATTGGTATGTAGGCTATGATTGTGGGTGGAACTGGTTTCTTTCCTTTATTGATGAAGTAACTCCTGATAAAGGCAGCAGGAATTGTATTTGTGTTACAGTATTTGCTCACAGAGCAGATGGATAATAAGCTGAGACATACTACAGAGGCAAGGCAAAACTTCTTTAAAGAAGTGAAATGTTCAAAACATACTAAAATTGGTTACGTTGTTTGGACTTTTACTTTGAAGAAAACGCTCGGAGGAGACGTCTCCACTTGGGCAGAGGTGCGCGCGCTTTGTAGATGAGCGAAGTCAAAAAAAAAATGAAACAGTTTTTCCAGAAATGTAGATAACTAAAGAGGTTTTTCAACACGATCATTAAGACTCTTGTAATTTGCGGTATTTGAAGAATGTATGGTCTTGACTACTTGTAAAGTCAATTTCGGCAGCATTCGTTGGTTTTTTGGCAATGCAGTACACAAATTAAGGTAAAAAAACAGGCTATTTTTAAAATTAATGGGTAAAAAAATGCAAAGTTTTTTTTATTCCTAAAGTAATGATGGAAGGCATGATTTGAGATGACCCAGGTATTTTTTATGATAATATACTTCTTGAGCTTTCTTTCAGTGAAAAAAAAATCCACTCATCCTTATCCATTCCAGACATATGGCTTTATCAATATGGGATGCCTTTTCACAAAATGGAAATTTTTAGGGGCACCAACATTTAAAGATTCCAGTTCAAATGTATTGTAATGCAATTAATATCCTATTGGCTTTTTCCCTTGAGCTAAGCTTCCTCTCTCAAATTGCAAAGGAAAGGTTTGTTCCAATATTCCTACTTGTAAAAGTTTTCATGATAAAAGTGGACAAACATTTTCCATCCCCTTATGTCACGTCCGACAGACACACCAACTTTTTTCGTCTTTTTTCGTATTTTTGTTACACCAACTGTATGTTTGAAAAAAATATGTCTCTTATAGAGCCACTAATTATTTATTTATTCATTTATTTATTTATTTTTTAAATTATTTTTAAATTATTTATTATTTATATATTCCAGATATCCTTTCCTTAGATAAATAGGGTAAAATGAATGATTCCATCCCCTTTCCATGTCACATCCGTCAAGTGACTACAATCATTTAAATGCTGTTTCTTCATATTTCCTTTGTTTGCTCATGAGGGCTAGCATCTGAAAATATGTTATATTTAAATTTCATCCATGGTATAATGCCATGTACATTTAAAATTGCAATTTTTTTTTAGGAATATCTCCTCAAACAACCTTTACAGTGCCACTTGCTTTTTAGGGTGAAATGTGAGGGCAGTAGGGGACAGCCGCCACAATTGTAACGTTTTTCACTTTTCACTGTATTACTAATGCAAGGCTGACACTTGCACGATCCTGTGGCCCGCATTGGTACGACTCGAGTCGACTTTACTCGAGTCGTGCCAGTGCGCAAACTAGTCGTAAACTGCTGTGAAGTGTGTGTAAACCCGTCATGACTGCATGCCATGTCGGGACGAGAATTTTGAAATGTTCAAAATTTTGGTCACGACAAAGTTTCGCGACCGGGTCGTGAACTATGCGCAAACTGTTCGTGAACTCGTCGTGAACTCGTCGGGACGATGCGGGAGGATGCGTGCCAGTGCGTGGCAGTGCGCGCCATGCCACGGCTGTCACGAACTGCCACGAATAGTTCACGAACAGCTCACGTCGAGTTCACAAGGAGTTCACGACATGTTCACGAATTGGTGCGCGTCGCCGCGTGGCTGTGCCTTCCCACTGACACGGTCACATGTACTTCACGCATTGATGGCATGAGTAGTTCATGACTAGTTTACGCACTGCGACAGTGGCGGTCGCGTCGGTGCGGGGGTATATATAGGTCTTCCTGGACACTGCTCGCCATTCCAGAGATCGCCAGCGAAGAGACAACTTATATCACAGAGACAACATGCCAGGTATAGGCATCTTCTCTTCTCTGCAATGATTGTGTCTCTGGAATTCAGCATGTTGTCTCTTCCACAGCTAATCCAAAAATGACCAGGGGTTGGGGCGCGCCCAAGTCGGCACGACACCGTCCGAATTGCGCAAACTCGTCGTGCCAATGTGGGAAGTGTGTAAACTATGCGCAAACTATGCGTGAACTCGTCGTGCCAGTTCGTGTCAATGTGGATACTGATGGGCACGCATTCGTGAACTATGCGTGAACTAGTCGTGAACAGTGTGGGAGCCTCCCAGTTCGTGCCCCAAAATGGCACAACTTGCCGCGACAAAATCGCGGCCAAAAGTCGTGCAAGTGTCAGCCTTGCATAAGAGATCGTTTTACCTACATATGTAATATTTTCAGGCAAAGCACCAACACATCTGTTATCATAAACCACTTAAAGTTTTTCAATTGATGAAACCGAGTAATATAACTGAAAGCGGACTCTGTCCGATGTTACAACTGAAGCGCGTTTGAGTCTTAACTGTAACCACAGGAGTTACATTTGTAACACTGCTTAAAAAGTAGCATTAAAATCATTGTTTTCAGGTCAAATCAATTAGTTTTGGATAAGTCCCAGTCATACCTGCACTGGTATCCCTGCAGGGTCAATTATGTAGCAACACCCCAAATCACTTATTTTTTTACAGTCTATGCTATAGAAAAACTAATTGTATTTCAAAGCTTTATTGCAAAAATCCAAAATTGACTTCAATAACATTTGCCAACGGACAGAACCTAATCGGTTAGCTCATTAAATTTCAAGGTAGGACTAAGCCTACATCTCAGTGCAACGAACATTATAATATGTGTCGTTCTGCATCAAGTGCATTTTTTAAAATGTGCATTTTTGTGGGGACATTCTGTAAAACAAACAAAAAGCAAAGAAAAACATTTGCTGTGCTTGCAAATGTCTGCCGTTGTCTCAAATGTAACGTGTGTTACAACTGCACCGTTCATTTGGCGTTGTTTACAGAACAGACCTAACAATCATAATGTGTTAAAATGATGCTAACTAGTACCGAACATATACTTCAGACACCCAAAAGGATTTTAGCTCTGAAACATTAAAGAAAAAATCTGTAGTCAAAAAATACTGTGAGAGTGAATTTTTACTTACTTTGTGGAAAACCAACTTCTCTGGTGATATCTCCCTGCAGCATGGATGAAAAGACTTGCAACTTCCCGGGCAAGTGTATTACGGTACTCGTCACATGCTGACTTGATGACATCACGACCGCATTGACCAGTCAAGAGAAAACGTGCACGTTACAATTATGATGCGTTACAATCAAGGCGGCTCTCCCTTAAGTATTACAATTTAATTTCAGAGTATCTTGAATGATGGGCACTTCATTATGTACTTTTATTGCACATGATCGACTATGCAAGACAACAGCACTCCAATATATGCAATTAGCGGGAGGTTGTCCTCCATTTTAGATCACATGTCCAGAAAACTGGTGTTTATCCAAGAAATCTGAAGACATCAGTTCAAACTCATCACAGAACCAAGGTAGTGTAGGGGAAAATGAATCATACTAACAGGCTTCTGAATAAATTATCATGAATGAGGGTCAAATGGTCTTTCTGAGTGAAAATAGGGGGGTCCCTTTCTATATATTTCAATAGGCTTCTTTCAGATGGAAAGTTCCCTCTTGATTTTGGTGGTATTTCACTACAGCTCAACATCAGCTGCTGGAAAATTACAAAATAATATTAGGGTGGCTATTCAGGACACCAACTTTCAAATGTTGTTCAGTTTTTATAAAGTTCAAAAAAACTGAGTAGACCGCTGCAAAATGTTCTTGATGTTGATTTACTTTGAAATACTAGTATTTGTGTGAAAGTTGGACAAAGGTGGAACATATTTGTTTACAGGGGGTTAATCAGGACAATCTAACTAGTTTTATTAACCTGGTTCTCATTTTCAACATGAGACTTGGAGCTTGGAATCCTGTGGAATAATGCATCACAAAAAAACTTTTTGACATCTTGTGCAAATATAGAGTTGAAATTCAAGCCATGAGAGTTATCATTTGTAGACACCGAATTGATAAGAAAACCAATGTATTGTTCCAGGACAAAACATATTCACTTCTAGCTGTTTTGGACTTTTCTTTGTGGCTCTCGTCCCGGGAAAATATTGTTTCCTGGGCTATCGAATTCTTTACCCAGCTGGCTGATTGAGCTGGGGCAGCGCTTCCAAAGAATCTATATAAGCAGGAAGTCCAGCACACCTCCTTGGCTAGAGAGTCTGTGTTTAGCTACGCACTATAGCTGAAGAAATCTTTCATCAGGTTTCGAAAGACCTCTATTTTCTATTCTCTAATTTTTAGAGTTTCTTCTCCCTTTTTCTTTCTCGCTTTGCTTCCGGAGTTTGGACTATTAGACATCCTTTGGAGGTGCGAGTTCTTGCGTTTGGTCTGTGTTGTTCTCTGTGTTTGTACTGTTTACTCGCTGCTTACGTTCTCTTTTCGCTGCTCCTGGCCTCCTATACTACCAGCCATGACACTTTCCAACCGAGAAAAACATTAACAAGTGACTTAAACCGAGCCATGAGGTGACCGTATTTGTGGAGCTCTCCACATCAGATTATTATGTTAGGGGCAAGTCCTCAATGAGCATTAAAGAGGCTCTGAACATTTTCTTGTTGCTAATGGCCAAAACAAAGGCTTGTATACAGCTTCAACATTTCAAAGTAACATTTAATTCTATTGAAAAGCACTGACTCTGCAACACGTCACTTATGCCACGTCCATCATGCTACGTCACGCCCGTCACGCAAGTAATTTGATCCCATGGAGTAAAATTAATGATAGTGCATAAAAATGTTCTAGATAGTTAATACTTTGTTACAACAAAAAATTAAGCGAGGAAATTAAGCGAGTCATATAGACATGAATTTTTCCTTTTTTTTGGAACGAATAATTCGCTTGCTAGCTAGCATGCTAATGGAGGGGTTATGCATATAACCCAGGTTCTATGAATGAGGGTCACCATTCATATAACCTGGGTTATCTGCATGACCCCCCTGTTCCATTTCTTGGTGGTCACCACGCCACACTGTGGTTCAGCAGAGTACCAGATAAGGTCACAAAGAGAATGTAGTGGGGCAATAAATCCAGGACAACGATAAACACGCTCAAGGCTTTATTGAGTTGCACAACACTGGTCTCCAAAACAATATTTGACAAACTTTTCAATTGCGCCTTTTGAGTGTCATGTAAATAAGAAATGAAATAACCAAGGTTTACCTTGAGAGACATTATAAGTCAAAAATACAGTGGTGCACGCACATCAAATTAATACAG
The DNA here is from genome assembly GCA_029721435.1 of Gymnothorax reevesii. Lineage (NCBI taxonomy): Eukaryota > Metazoa > Chordata > Actinopteri > Anguilliformes > Muraenidae > Gymnothorax > Gymnothorax reevesii. The sequence continues at coordinate 19,042,996 of CM056574.1, read as the reverse complement.
GTGCTAGATAAAACTGTACCAAAAAAATAGACAGAAAGAAGATACCCGCACACTGTAACTGTGGCTCCCACAGTGATTTATTCCACAACGTTTCGACCAGAATGGTCTTTGGCAGGTGTAAACAGAACACATAGGTCGGAGGGGTATATGTAAATACCAGAGAAGGCATTCTTCTCAGGCAGCCAATCAGCCAGTCCAGGGCGTGATGACCTTCAACCAATGATTATTAATGTAATGAGTAGTAAAGTATACAGAAGTAACATTCACTTCAGTTCTCGATATATCCAGAACATAAAAATATACAGTGCATATGCGCAATTATGTAGCAAGACATAATGATGATTAATAATAAAATGAAGATATACCAACCCCCCAGAGTCTGTACAAGTGCCACACAGATCCACATCACCAAAAAAGAAATTATCGAAAAAGGAAAAAAGGGGAAAAAAGGCGTCCATATGGGCTTCAGTGAGAAATAAGCTCCCTGCGTTATGGGGCAGTAGAGCGGCCACCTAGGGGCGGCAACCATGAACGCCTTCTCTTACAACGTGAGACGTATCACATATATGCCCTCAATACCATATCTCCTTATGGTCTTAATGAGGAGTTTGATATCAAGCCATTTTTATAATTGATTTTAATCATATAGAATTGTTTCTTCTGTTTTTCTACAGTTGGTGACTTTGATATATTCTGTGGTTCACATATACCACCATTGTCTCCGCCTCTGTGATCATTTCTAACTGAAGAGAATATTATACGTTTAATGTTCATTGATTACGATGCTGGTTTCAATTATAGTAGGATTATTTTTTTTCTGGGGAGTGTTGTTTTACAGAATTAATCACTTTTTCTTTGTTAAATTTTGGAGGGAAAGGATTGCTCCCATAATGCAGATGATGTTTAGATTAGATGAACTTATATTTTTCGTGTCTATATGGTCATCATCACATTTAAATATTATGTCCAGACATTCATGTAAACACGTACAGCAAGTAGATATCAATGAATGCAAGCAACAGCTCAATTTATGCCTATAAAAGAGCTTTGTCAGTAGTGCAAAATAAACAAGGCAACCCATTGCATTAAACAAACCATTTTATTATACATTTTACTCAGAGAGAAGGTAGATAAATTTTTTCTTGAATGAGCAGTCTTCAAAGAACCTCATTTCATGTCCGACAGGGATAAAAAGATGTCAGAAAGCAGGCCACGAGAGACATACAAGTGTTTTAAACAGACATTTTATTCTTCTACCGCAACAATGCAAAGAAAAGGAGATCTGGACTCCTGGCCTTGAGCACTCATACTTCACTGTATGATCATCGCTCAAAACACGTCTTGATACGCATGCAAGAATCTCGAGTCAAATGCTTATTTATGAAATTGGCAAACTCCACAGCTCAAGCGATGCAACGGTTGAAATTTTTTGGACAGGGCATTTAAAGCATACAGTGGTGGAAGATGTATTCAGATTTTTTAGCAAATAGCAAAGCAAATTTTGAGTTTTACCACACTCAAAATATTCCATTACAAATAAAAGTCAAGCATTAAAAACCTCTCAAAAGTATGCATTATCAAAAAATGAAATGTATGCAGTCTGCATATTTGCTGAAATGAGAAGAGCTTGCCTGATTCATAGTTCTAAAGACTTAACATTTGCACTCCACTTCTTTTCAAATGTACACTTTTGGCATGTTCCTATTAAGCCTATAAGCACAGATATGGTTGGCAGAATATGAGGTACACCAAGACAAAACTCGTTAATTCGAATAGTCCTGCAATAATCCCCACATTCATGCAGTCTCTAATGTTCAATCCTTGTTTTGAGGCGTTGATTTAACTCTGATTATTTTGGAGAATAGAGAGCTAGTGAGTTGTTTCTGACAATTAGCTTCATACCTTATAAATGGCAAATCCATATTTGGATATTTAGTACATACCCGGCTTTCCAGGTTATCGATGTCAACCTCCAGTGGTTCCCGTCAGCTCTTCAACAGAAAAAATGTAATGTAATTAGCGATCAATATTTAAACCCCCTTTTTACTTTTTCACGTAGATCGTTGACATGCATGCTACTGATCTCATCTCCTGTCACTGGTGCACTGTCTCATAAACGACGTGTGCAATGAATGACTAAACCAAAGAAAAACTATATTGGCTATATTTTAACTAGCTGCCATTTATTGAAATCAAGTCCGCAAATGCGGTCGAAACTATCAGCAAATCTAATAAGCGAATATAAACTTTGTACACAAACGAATACCAATAACTATTTAATTTAAGGTAGCTAAATGAAGCACAAATTACATCTGGTTATGCAAGATCATTAACAGCTGCTCACATCATCTACTTTAACTTAAATTAGAATTTAACAGGTTGTTGTTTGACGATCAACATAAGCTAAAGCTGGGTACAGAAAATGACGCTATCGACAAAATTCATTAGGGGTCAGCTAACACAAATTTCTCAAAAATGCAGTCATTTGATCAACTTGCCTGCTGTGTTCCAATGAAAATGAATGGAGGTCTTTGCTTTCCCCATGACACATATTACTTCCACATTCCTCGATTCCTATTGGACTCTATGGAAGTGTTGTAACTCTGTTTTTCAACGGCTCTGCATAGGTGGAGGCCTACCCACAAAACCATTGGCTTGCACAATGGCCTTAACTACCCAACGAGCTAATTGCTTTTAAGACCCAGCATGGCCACGCAATGAACCCCCATAACATACAAAAAAGCCGGGGCAGTCTTTCCTTTCTACTAAAGGCCGGGTTCGGAAGGAGAGAGATAGCTGTGCTGCCATCCCCCCACGTCTCAGAGCATGCAACTCACTACATGTTCTACTGAAGCAACAGCTAGGAGGAAGACTGTGTTAAAAGAGAAGAGCTGTAGCTCTGCACTCGTAATGGGCTCGAATGGGGGTTCAGCAAGAGCATCCAATATCAGCTGCAAACCCCATGATGGCACCAAATCTCTCTGAGGCAGGCACAGTCTGCAGTCTCCCCCAAGAAAACAGCCAATGAGTGAATGCGAGCCCAATGTGAGGCCAACAATACTAACATAAAGGTCAGAGATAGCTGCTTTATACCTCCTCAAAGTTAACTCTGACAAGCCATTCCCCATTAGGCAGTGCAGCAAGGGCAAGGCTGAGGGAATATTGCACAAGACAGGGTCTAATCCACCGGGCCGACACCAGTTACAAAATATGTCCCAGTGATTGGCATACAGGGCCCTGGTAGAAGGAGCCCTGGCTGCCTCTAAGGTTGAAAGCATCCCCGTGCTAAGTCTGCAAGGATGCTTTCCATACAGGAGCCACACATATAGCCTGAATCAGCCTGGGTTCAGATGCAAGACTACCTCTGAGCGGGGACAGCATTTCCAGCCTGAATGGAAGCTGCCATGGTGCCACCGCCAGCAGCACTACCAGATCTGGCATCCATGACCTGTGGGGCCAGACTGGGGCCACTAGCAGCACCCTGGCCTTCGAAATTCTCACTCGGGCTAATAGTGTTGGCAGAAGTGGAAAAGGTGAGAAAGTATTCGGGAGGACTCAAGACCACCTGCAATCCAATGCATCCACTCCCAGCAACCCCTCTGGCCCCACAATCGATAACCACAGAGGGCAGTGGCTATTTTCCTGCAATGCAAAATGGTCCACTTAGGCTTGTCTGAAACGAGCCCATAGCGTTCCCAGATGGAGCCGCCATTGCCCCAGCCTGGGACCTCCCCTAGACAAAAGATCGACCACCAAATTGCCCCTGCCCCGCAGATGCACTAGTCGTGGAGATAATCCCTGTGCATGTGCCCAGAGGAGGAGCTCCCGCCCCACTCGGTAACAGGACAGAGAATACAACCTACCTTGGTAGTTGGTGTAAAAATCACCCACAGAACTGTCCTATCAGGATTAACCCTAACCCGTGATACTGCCTCCAACTCACAGAAGCTTATCTGGAGCCCTCTCCAGAAGGGCTCCCATTGGCTTCGAACAGGGCAGCCCTGCCATTTAGCACCCCAACCTGTTTCTGAGAAGTTCCCCCCTGCAGGACTGGGGTCCAAAGTTACCAGTTTATAGCTGGAAAGCAATCCAGATCCAGCAGAATATACCGCCGTCCGCCCTCGTAAGGCTCACTTTGTGTCTCACAAACCACTGTTGCAGTGGGTGCATATGGAGCAACCCCAGTGGCACGACCTGAATGGCTGCTGCAAACAGGCTCAGCAGCCTCCGGCCACACTTCAGAGTCACCTTCTTCTCTTCCCCTACTCGGGTTTAGAGTTTTTTCAACACCGGTTGTGGAATGAGCACCACGTCCATACATTTGGAAAATATTCGGGGAAATAGAGACAGGACGAAAGGCAGAACCTTGTTCTCGTAAGGGTTGCCTTGAAATAAAAACTGGAGATACTTCCTGTGGCTCCTGTTGATGGATATGTGAAAATATGCATCATTCAACTCTACTGCAGTAGAGTTGAAAGGAGAGAGGTGTTGAAAGGGAGAGCGTATGAAACGGCGGTTGAACCTTTTTCAAATTCAGGATGGGACAGAAGCCCCCATCTTGAGTACTTAAGGGCGCTGAGTACACTGGTGCCAGTGAAAGAGATGTGGTGGACCGAAGTGTGAAACAGAAGGCTGGCCACCATCAACGGCGGCTCTTCCCCCGGGGGGGTTGCATGTTAGTCTGGCTCGCAGGATTACCCTGATGAAAGTGCTGAAAATCATCTGGCTGGAATCTGTGAAAGTGCCCCGAGCCACTGCCCACAGCGGGTCTATGCGGCTCAGACCCTAAGATGGCGTGCACCAACCCTTGCTGACCAGCGCCTCCCATACTCAGATGCCTTATGCACAGTCCGCGTCAGCTCCCTCCTCCTGTGAGACTGCTCTAAAGCAACCTCAGACAGCAGGCCAAAGACCTGCCCTGGCACCACTGGAGCTGCAAGGACTACTATGTGGTCCTGGTCTGACAAACTGGACTGAGAAAGATATATTTGGGGTCGTGCCTAGACTATGGCAGCCGAGCCTGCCGAGGATGGTCCAAGAGCCTGTGTATTAGGGATGTGAATCTCCACCATTGAGCCGATTCGATACGCATCTCGATACGCTGCCAGCGATACGATACATTAACGATACAGTGAAGCCCCTTGCCGATATGATGCGATACGATTCACCCTTGTTCACGATTAGATGCGATTTGGTTTGACACGAGTCAATTCAGCACTATCCATGCAAATAATTTATAAGCCCACATTTGCTTTCTTCCTCACCAGCACAATTATTCTTTCCTCTCTCTTTCCTTGTCAGGGATGTATTCAATACTTGATTGTTTTCTATTACCCAAATCAATAAATTAAATAAAATGAAATAAAAATGCAATTCAATATGGTACCGACAGAGGTAGATGCAATTTTTTTCTTATCAGCACCATAACAAACAACATGATTTTCTTCCTGAAATTTTCTTTTTGGCCTCTTAAAAAAACAGACTTCTGGTACTCAGTCCTTTCACAAGAAAAAAACAACACACTACTCACAACTAGTACTAGTATACAGTAGTGTCATCTGTCTGTACATTTTACAACACTTAGTGAAAAAACTTTCCTCCATTAATGTGCAAAAACAGTACCAGTGCACACTTACAAAACTTCCCTGTAATGATGGTGCATTCAGGTAGGGATTAATATTTTTCCCGAAAATGAGACATATTCTATCCCGGGAAAAGAAGCACATTCCCGGGAAATTAACTTTTTTTTAAGGTAGCCTATATTGTGGCTACCGTTAGCCATATAACTTTGGTCATAGTTCGGGAAACACTGAACAAAGAGACATGTGGGTCCCAAACATGACTGATTTAATGTATCATCAGGTGGTACATATAACTATTGAGGCACAAACACGTAATTTCAAGATTAATCAATATTATAACAATATAAACTGCGCAAGCCGCATGCAGCTTGACGTTCGCTCCAGAAGAGAGAGAGAAAAGACCTGTGATCTGTCGACGTCTGACTGAACAGCCTCATGGAAATTTTACAATTTTTCATATTATAAACTAACGAAATTAGTAAGGGCAAGTGGTTTGGGGCATTCATAGTCATGGTTTTGAGCTCAGATGGATTCCATAATCTGCTCGCGTTCAGACGCTGCGGGTGGTCGGCACGGTGTGCGCTGCGGTGTCAGACTAAATAAAGTCAGCGATCACTCAAAGTTAAAAGGCAAAGTTATAAAACGCATCCACTCACTGGGTAGGAGGTTTCAGATGGATTCGGAATATTTTTCTTTATTCAATGAGAGCTCCATTTCACTAAATCCCACTACATCTCTGTCTGAAGTGTTTTGCATAAAGTATGAATCCAGTGTTCTTGTAGTTTTGTGCTTTCACCTGGAGTTTTGTCTGAGATTTTAAATGTTGCAGTGAGCCGACAGTTGAGCCTCAGTCTTGCGCATTTGATCCCTCCCTCAGATAGCGCAGCGCGTCCTCATTATGAAATATTTTGAAGTAGGCTATTATGAAGTATTTCCACTCAGAGCTGATGTCAAAAATCGTGTTATGTTAGTATAATCAGATTATAGACCCACAAGTTACTTAACTAACTGCGTTAACGGTCAGAAGTGTTTGAATTCAGGTCGTTTTGTGATTGTTAATCAATTAAGGCCGATGTTAATCGCACTTACGAGTGGCCAATGCTTAATTTTTTTCTTGGCCACACTTACTTGCTGCGCCAGTTGATGACCATTCCAGTTTTTAGAAAGTACCGCTTAAAATAGCCTGCGTTTGGCCAAGAAAAAATTTTTACCTTTGGACCCACTTATTTTAAGTGTGGGCTTTGGAGCAATGTGCATCTTGGCCACACTTATAAATGCGTCTAACGCGAATTTCGATCATTTTTGGGCTTGGATGCATTTAAAATATGCATTAAATATGTCGTCGGGGAGATACTGTAGAAGGCTGAAGAATGCATTTACGCACAGTACGTCACAGAATCAAGGGAATTTAAAAATGTTGGTGACCTGCAGCCTGCATTGAGAGGGCTGGAATCATGACAAGAAAAAATCATGATTTATATTTCTCTTGTGAATTTTGCAAGAGGGTTCCATAGATCATTTTGAATGGCGAAAATAGCTCTTTTAATTGAAATATTCTAGTTATTTGGGTTTTGATTTCCTTTAAAGATAACAAACATTTAAAACTGGGTCAGAGCATCTCCAAAACTGCATCTCTTCTGGGGTATTACAGGTATACAGTGGCAAGTACTGATGAAAAGTGGTCCACGGATGGGCAACAGGTAGATTGGGAACATGATCATGATGCCCACTGCTCACTAATGTGCGGAGCAAGACAGGCTAGCCTGTCTTGTTCAGTTCCAACAAAGAGCTGCTGTAGCTCAAATTGTAGAAAACCTTCAAATTGAAAGAAAGATGTCAGGATGCACAGTGCATTATAGCTTGCTGCATAGCCGCAGGCTGGCCAGGTTCACCATGCCTGTCCAACGGCAATAGTGCCTAGAATGGGCAAGTCGATGACTAAAGCGCAAAACCTCCTGTCCGCAGAATTTTTCTGATTGGCAGATTTCACTTTGGATGATGAGAACAAGGAAGTCTGCTCATCCAAAGTGAAATCCGCCAATCAGAAAAATTTTGCAGATAGGAGGTTTTGCGCTTTGGTCATCAAAGTGATCATTAGAATCTGGACCATGGAACAATCGAAGAAGGTGGCCTAGCCTGATGAATCATGTTTTCTTCTACATCGTGTGCATGGCCAGGTCACTGTGCGTCACTTACCAGGGGAAGACATGGCACTTGGATGCACCATGAGGTGATGATTTACCCTCCAAATCCCCCGGATCTCGACGTAATTTCGCATCTGTGGGATGCGCGATACAAGCAAGTCCGGTCCACAGATGCCCCCCCTCGCAACATACAGGACTTAAAGGTGCTACTGCTAATGATTTAGTGCCAGATACCACAGCACACAATTCGGAGGTCTAGTAGAGCCCATGCCTCAACCGGTCAGGGCCCATGTGCCCAAAGCCCTCTTTAGGGTACTGAGCTTTTTATGGTGGAGTTATGCCATCGTTACTAAAGGCCCCTTGTTCCTGAAAGTCCTGTTATGGTGAATGAGGTAGTTAACAGGTCTAGAGCTATTGTTAGGCTCTCGCCAGGCAATAGTTAGGAAAAAGGCATGATACCTGTTGCTCAGATAGTTCATTGGTTCTCGTGTCATTACAGAAGTTTCTTTAACTGTTTGAACTTAAAATTGGGTGGGCGATCAACATCTCTTTTAAATAATTATCAGTTCCGACTCGATCACAGTCATTTTTTCTTATTAACTATTCATTCATTCCGAAAACACTCTGCACTTTCAGGTGTTGCTTGCTTACCTTGATAAGGCAAATTGATAATCATTCATTTGGACACACAATTTTGTGCATTTCAAATCAGTGGCCAAGCCAGACCTGAAAATTGACCGGCCACACTACATCACTTTGCTATAATTATAAGTCCTAACTTGTTCTCGGTCATTTTCCTTTGTTAAAAAAAAAAAAAATTTATTCATTTATAAGAATAATCAATCGGCAATTAAAGACACGGCTTCTTTCGGGAAGGGTGACTAATCAATAGGCAAAATTCAGTTTGGAAAAGTAAGCTACTCGTAATTCGGCCTTTAGGCTACTTTTCGAGAAGTAAACTGCTCTGGAACTTCCACGCTACCTTTTTGTCACATTCGGCGATCTATCCTGTGCTTCATGATAAAATTTTTTAAATTGAATCCGAGACAGAGATTTGAAATGCACAAAACTGCATGTCCAAATGAATGACTGTCGTTTCGCCTTGAGGAGGTGAACAAGCAATGCCTATATTGCAGAGTGTTTTTGGATTGAAAGTATAATTAGAAAAAATGATGGTGATAACCCTGACTAAATACACATGCTGACGCCGCTGACCTATTATACGCCACATTACGCAGCATAAATCGACCACAATTTAATTTTATATTGGCGTCAGGTATAGGAGAACGATGCAGCAACAACGTCACGTCGTTAGTTGTGCTTTGGTAATGATCCCTCTACGATAGCTTCGGCGAACCGTAGTTGTCCCTCTCGTTAGGGTCTCAGCAAGCGACCTAATGATATCTTCAAGTGTGAATTTCACAATGGCTTCAGAAACATGGGCTCAGGGCTGTTCTGGCAGCAATTTGGGGACGTGCACAATATTAGGCAGGTAGTCATAATATTATGACCATCTGCTAATCTGTGCATCATTAATGGTAATGTGTCATTAAAATTTATAGGCATTAATCGGGCGTTTCATTGCACCTTAGTTAGCTTGTTGCACATATATTTATGTTCATAAAATGAATAATGACAGTTTGAATAGCAACTTTATTGAAAAAGCAACTTTTTGACGTATTGAAATAATAGGTAGCCTCTTCCCTTTCCTCAACACTTTTCTTTGATCTGGCTAGAAAAAGTGGAGAGGAAGGCTGCAGGGAGATTTGAAAAGTATCTTGGCCTTGTTTGAGAGAAATCAGATGTTGTTTCCTTCAAAACATCATGAGCTTGATGGTAAAGATAGCCTTTGCAATTTATTGGATAACATTGGGACCAAATGCTGCCTCCAACAGCTAGAACTGCAATGGATTGCGGTTCATATTCAGATTTTCCTATCTTCCAAGGTTGGTCCAGTGTTTCCTTGCTGGAAAGAAGCGTCTAAGGAGTTAATTGCCTCTTTACCTTCACAAAAAATTAAATTTTGGGACTCCTTGTTATGGCTACCAGCAAAACTATACTGACCAGCACTGGAAATGCACCACTCTAATTTCAAGGCCAAAATACAAATTATACATGTTTGTGATGTGTAATTGTTATCAAAGTGTATTAAGCCCCCTGACAAGATGGCAAAATGCAAAATGAGGTCTTTAGTGCAATTTAATGTCACTTTAGGCCGAAAAAGCTAAAATTACGATTTTTGTCGCTAGGGAAAAATGTGATAATGTCTTTCTGTGTCTGTTCATGAAATCTGGTCTTCAAAAGGTGGCAAGGCCAAAGCAACCCTAAGTCAGTTGACTAACATTACTATTAGATGGCTAATGACACGAGAACATGATGAAAATGAACAAAAACACACCTTTATAATATTGTGAGTGTGCATACGCATCTGCGCTCTTGCTACTTGGTAGCATTACCGTTATTCCATCACTAGGAAGATTGACCGAAAGATATCTGTCTAGCGCCTGACTGTCCATAGCTTGCTAGCTACGGTGTAAATTAAATAATCAAGATCATTCAAATTCCTGTTTTAACTAGACATTCAGCTGGTCAGTCAGAAAGGGACAAATGCTCTGATTGGCCAAACCTCTTGGGTTGGAAATAAATGTAAAAATTGCATTGGGAAATAATTGAAATATATATGCAAATAAATGGTATTAAAAAATGAAAAATCGAAATAAAGAAATTTATTTGGTCATAAATGTATAAATAAATAAAGTGTAATATTTTTTCTTTTATTTGTTTTATTATTGTGGAACTTTAAATGTGCCGCACTATGTATTTTTTTATGTGGGATACGTCCTTTGAAAATTAAAAATGTGATTTGTTGCCATATGTGTAATTAAAATAAATGCTTTTGGGTAGATAAAAGTCATTTGTAATTTTCATGATTTTTTTCCATCATTCCATTTATTTAATATTCATAGATATTGATTTATTCTTTGCATATACACTGCTCAAAAAATAAATAAATAAAGGGAACACTAAAATAACACATCCTAGATCTGAATTAATGAAATATTCTTATTAAATACTTTGTTCTTTTCATAGCTGAATGTGCTGACAACAAATCACACAAAAATTATCAATGGAAATCAAATTTATTAATCCATGGAGGTCTGAATTTGGAGTCACTGAAAATTAAAGTGGAAAAACACACTATAGGCTGATCCGACTTTGATGAAATGTCAGCCGCCATTGGATGGCGGCGCGCGAGAGTGCAGCGGCTCTTGGCTCTCTTATGTTGTTTTTTTTCTGCTTTTGAGCGGTACATTTTCCCTCGCTGCTGGTCATTATACTCGTTTGGACTTAATGAACATTGGATTGCACCACAAACTGACCATCTCCACCAACTTTCATTGTGAATTTTTTTTTTTTTTTTGAATAAATTTGGCATCTCCAATCCGACCCAAATCTGGAATGCCCAATTGGGGAACTATGTACAAAGCTTGCTCGTATGCGACCCCTTGCTGCCAACTCAGGATAGTGAGACAGTTCACGGCTCTCCTCCGAAGCACGTGCCTGTCTGCCACTGATTCTTATACACTCATTGGTTGAATCTTCGCAAGTTCAGAACTAGGGCGGAGGACACCCGGACATGAACCAACCCAGAGCCTTCCTGACGAGCGCCCATCTGGCCAACAGGAGGCACTGGAGCAACAAACAAAGCTATTATTAAATACCCAAGTCCGGCAGTCCCTTCCCAATTTGAAACCCTGTAGCGCGATAGCCAATTGTGCGCTACTCTGAAAAAGCTGCCGACCCCTGCGGGTGGGTACGCCGGGGCTCGAACTCGCGACGTGGTGATCACCTCTGCACTGCAGAGCAGTGCCTTAACCTAATTAGCCAGGCTAATGGCTAGACTAAAGAAGCAGCCACTCAGACCTTCGCTGCCGAGCGTCTACCTCTCCAATGCCAGATTCCTGACTCACTGACGATTTGGAACTACAGCTGGCGAGAAATTGCTATGTTCGGGACTGTTGCATTTTATTAGTCACGGAAACTTGGCTTCCCGACCCTACTGTACAGCTAGCGGGCTGCATGCTACATCGCTTGAACAGGAACAATGACTCCGGTAAGAGCAGAGGAGGGGGGCTCTGTATCTACGTGCATGTAGGCTGGTGTAACAACAGCACGGTGTTGGAGACACACTGCTCCCCGGACCTGGAGCACATATCAGTAAGATACAGACCCTTTTTTCTACCCAGAGAGCTGACTGTTGTAATAATTACTGCTGTCTACATCCCTCCGGACGCTACTGTAAAGACAGCACTCTCTCTGCTCCTACACACCATCAACAAGCACCAACGGGCTCACCCTGATGTTGTACACATCATAGCAGGAGATTTCAACAAGGCAAATCTGAAAACTGTACTGCCAAACTTCTACCAACATGTTAGCTGTCCAACTAGAGGGGAAAACACTCTGGATCATGTTTATTCCAACATCAAACATGCATACAGAGCCACCCCCCTTCCCCACCTGGGACTGTCTGACCACCTCTCCCTGCTTCTCACCCCAGCTTACACCCCCCACTGTCGTCAAACAAAGCCCACAATGAGGACCATTACCACCTGGCCCAACTTCAGTACTGCTTTGAGGTCACCCAGTGGGACATATTTCATCCTGAGGACCTGGCTGTATTCACAGAGACTGTACTGGATTACATCAAGTACTGCATTGAGAACGTCGCTGTGGATAAGATCATTCGGCTATATCCAAACCAGAAACCTTGGATGACGAGCCAGGTCCCCACGCTCCTCCGGGCACGCAACACGGCCTTCAGGTCTGACAACAGAGCCCTCTACAGCGCCGCTCACGCCGACCTGAGGAGAGGCATCAGGGAGGCCAAGGCTGAATACAGACGGACAGTGGAGGAGCACCTTCGCAGCAACAAGCCCCGATAGGTGTGGCAGGGCATCCAGACCATCACTAATTACAGGGGCTGTGCCGTGAAATCAGGGCACCCAGATGCAGGGCTTGCAGAAGAATTGAACAGCTTTTTTGCATGCTTTGAGTCTCCATTACAGCTCCCAGTCACACTGCTGCAGGCCCCTCCAGCTTCCAGCACCTACGCACTGACAATAGAAGTACAGGAGGTCACACGTGTACTTCGGTCAGTAAATTCAAGAAAGGCAACTGGTCCAGATGGAGTACCTGGGAAGGTGCTAAAGGCCTGCGCTCTCCAGCTGTCTCAGGTCTTCACAGACATATTCAACCTGTCTCTTGCCCGAGCTTCCACCCCGACCTGCCTGAAGTCCACAACCATCATCCCAGTCCCAAAAAAGCCATCCACAACCAGCCTCAATGACTACCGACCCGTAGCACTGACCCCCATCATCACTAAGTGCTTTGAGAGACTGGTTTTGCACCACATCAAATACTGCCTCCCCCCCACCCTGGACCCGCATCAGTTCACATACCGGTCAAACAGATCCACAGAGGATGCCATAGCCACCAACCTCCACACTGCACTCAGCCACTTAGAGCACCGTAAACAACTACGCCAGGCTGCTCTTCATTGACTACACCTCTGCTTTTAACACCATCATCCTGGACATCCTGGTCCCCAAGCTGCTCAACCTGGGGATCCCATCTCCCACTTGCATCTGGATAAAGAACTTCCTCACCAACCGGCGTGTTAAACTTGGTCCCCACCTCTCATCCACCCGCACTCTCAGCATTGGCTCTCCTGAAGGCTGTGTGCTGCGCCCACTCCTCTACTCCCTGTACACATCCGACTGCAGCCCCGCCCACCCTGAGAACATCATCGTCAAGTTTGCTGATGACACGGTGATAGCGGCCTGATAGCAGGGCAGAACGAGGGAGCCTACTAGGATGAGGGCCTTCGTCTGGAAGAGCTGTGTTCAGTGAACAACCTGACACTGAACACTGCCAGAACCAAGGAGCTTATCCTGGACTTCAGGAAGAACAGAGTTGCCCCTGCACCCCTGTTCATCAACAAAGAATGTGTAGAGAGGGTGGAGTCTTTTAGATATCTTGGCGTCCACATTGCAGCAGACCTCTCTTGGACTGAGAACACTGCAGCACTGGTGAAGAAGGCCCAGCAGCGGCTTCACTTCCTGAGGGTTCTCAGAAGCGAAAACCTGAACACCCAGCTGCTGGTGACCTTCTACCGCTCCAGCATAGAGAGTCTGCTGACCTATGCCATCGCTTTGTGGTACTCCAGCTGTACTGAGGCAGAGAAGAAAAGGTTACTGAGGGTAGTAAGGCCAGCAGAGAAGATCATCGGCTGCCCTCTGCCCTCTCTTCTGGACATCTACAACTCCCGCTGCCTCAGTAGAGCTCAGAACATTGTTAAAGACGCATCTCACCCCGGCCATCCCCTCTTTGACCTGTTTCCCTCTGGCAGGCGCTACAGGTCACTCCGTTCAAAGACAAACAGATTCAGAGACAGCTTCTATCCAAAAGCTGTTGTTGCACTAAACTCAAACTGAACTTGCACTGACAATCCACTTACTCTGCACCTTACACTCTGGTTACCCGCGCAATAACTTACATCTACCCCTTTTAAAATTTTTTAATCTTTTATATATCTTGTATTTACTAGTATCTATTTTTTTATGCTGCTCTTTATTATTTTATTATTTTTATTTATTATGCTGTTGCAGAAGGGAGATGTCACCCAATTTCATTGTATCATGTGCTACAATGACAATAAAGGCTATTCTGATTCTAATTCTTAAAACAAGTCAAAATGAGGCTCAGTGGTGTGTGTGGCCTCCACGTGCCTGTATGACCTCCCTACAACGCCTGGGCATGCTCCTGATGAGGTGACGGATGGTCTCCTGAGCGATCTCCTCCCAGACCTGGACTAAAGCATCCGTCATCTCCTGGACAGTCTGTGGTGCTACGTGGTGTTAGTGGATGGAGCGAGACATGATGTCCCAGATGTGCTCAATTGGATTCAGGTCTGGGGAACGGGCGGGCCAGTCCATAGCATCAATGCCTTCATCTTGCAGAAACTGTTGACACGCTCCAGCCACATGAGGTCTAGCATTGTCTAGCATTGGGAGGAACCCAGGGCCAACCGCACCAGCATATGGTCTCTCAAGGGGTCTGAGGATCTCATCTTGGTACCTAATGGCAGTCAGGCTACCTCTGGCGAGCACATGGAGGGCTGTGCAGCCCCCCAAAGAAATGCCACCCCACACCATTACTGACCCACTGCCAAACCAGTCATGCTGGAGGATGTTGCAGGCAGCAGAACGTTCTCCACGGGGTCTCCAGACTCTGTCACGTCAGTCACATGGGTTCGGTGTGAACCTGCTTTCATTTGAAGAGCACAGGGCGCCAGTGGCAAATTTGCCAATCTTGGTGTTTTCACAGGCAAATGCCAAACATCCTGCAAGGTGTTGGGCTGTAAGCACAACCCCCACCTGTAGATGTTGGGCCCTCATACCATCCTCATGGAGTCGGTTTCTGACCGTTTGACTGGACACATGCACATTTATGGCCTGCCAGAGGTCATTTTGCAGGGCTCTGGCAGTGGTCCTCCTGTTCCTCCTTGCACAAAGGCGGAGGTAGCGGTCCTGCTGCTGGGTTGTTGCCCTCCTATGGCCTCCTCCACGTCTCCTGATTTACTGGCCTGTCTCCTGGTAGGGCCTCCATGCTCTGGATACTACGCTGACAGACACAGCAAACCTTCTAGCCACAGCTCGCATTGATGTGCCATCCTGGATGAGCTGCACTACCTGAGCCACTTGTATGGGTCGTAGAGTCCGTCTCATGCTACCACTAGAGTGAAAGCACCGCCAGCATTCAAAAGTGACCAAAACATCAGCCAGAAAGCATAGGAACTGAGAAGTCGTCTGTGGTCACCACCTGCAGAACCAGTCCTATATTGGGGGTGTCTTGCAAATTGCCCAAAATTTCCCCCTGTTGTCTATTCCATTTGCACAACAGCATGTGAAATTGACTGTCAATCAGTGTTGCTTCCTAAGTGGTGTGGTAGAAGGAGGCACTATTCTCCTCTCCCCTACCCATCATTCTGTCTGTACCTAGCTAATCAACCAATCCTCTCCCATTGTTATCTTTTGAATGTTCACATGAGAGTCATAAGGCAAATACCCCTGTAAACCAGAGTGAACATAAAGGCTTATTTCACATTTTTATTTCACAAAATTGATGATTTGTCTGCTTTGTGGGATAATCCACGGTGGGCCGTTTAGTTGAAAGTGAAGGGTCCAAACAGTCACATATGGATGGTGTCAGTATGATGGCCTGAGGCTGCTTTGCTGCTTTCAGGTTTGGGCCACTTCCTGTAGTTGACAAAATCATGTAGGCCTACTCTGGTCTCTACAGGAAATCCTGAAGTAAAATTTCTGGTCATCAGTCTGTGATCTGCAGCTCAAGCGCAACTAGTTTATGCAAAAAGGCAATACAGGAGCAACTGCACCTCTGAATGGCTCACAAGAAACAAAATTAAGATTTTAATTTTAACTGACTTGAGCTCCATGGAGATGCAACGGCAACACCTTAAATGGGAAATTCATCATCAGCCAGAGAAGTTTTATTTTGCAGAGCAAAAAAAAAAAAAAGAGGTCACCCAAAGTGGGTGCTTTTATCCTGAAACCTCTGACCAAGATGAACCTAACATGGTGGATGCAAAACATGACATTAGTATAAATGCATAAAGAATGCAGCCTTTTTGCTGAGCAGTTACTGAGATTGCGTTCACTCAAGAAAGTGTGACGCTACCGCTCACACTTATGCTAACGCCAACCTAGATGGGAAACCTGGGTAAACCTTATAGGTACGCCCTCCTGATCAGCACTTTTTTTAAATGAGATGTCACAGTTTCTCTTTTGGTAATTGTATGGCTGCCCCATTAGGATGCTACCACAAACACAAATCTTATAATTTGGGTATAATCAGAATTTGTCTCATTGGTGCCTGTTGTATGCTAATTATTAATTGTATGCTAATTAAGACAATGAACATTATTAGTTAAACTTGAATGCAGTTTCGGACCCCAGTAAAAAAAAAAAAAGTGTACAAATAGGGCAATCATTGTGTTCAAGATTTCTATTCAAATTTTCTAGCTAATTAACAATTCGTTTTTTCTAATAATTTTAGTTAGATGGAAGGTCACATTAAAGGTGGAAAAAGTCAGTTATTGACTGGGTTATTTCTGGCTTTCAAGAATAGAAATTTTTAAAATTTAGCGTGCTGACTTTTTTGTACCCACTGTAGTACCCACAGAAGTAATTATGTTAGTCAATTAAAAATATGCGCATCAGCGAGGCATTATTAATAAATGCTGTTGCATAGATGTTTCCAGAGTGTCTGAGTTGTGAACCCGTTAAAATGCTTCTCTATAAAAACACCTTTCCTATGCCTTATACTTCCTGATCACAAATAAATATACCGCAGCCCATGATGTATGCTGTTGGCTTTGTGTGGGTATAGCAAAAGCCACAAAGACAAAGAGTGGTTGACAAACATATTTCAACCACCTAAATAAAAAGGGAGCAAATAACTATATCATTTTCAAAACTGCAGGTCAGTTAGGCATCTTCAACACTGATGTCTTTTCCCATCTGAATAGTGTATGTGAATTATTCTGATTGCCTGATGACTGTTTACATGCAATGTCTGAGGGTTTGTGTTTTTCGACACCCACAGGCCTACCGAAACAGAAGGGATAGAGGCCAGAATAATTTGTGGGGTAAAGGAGAGTAACTTGGGCCTCAGTGTTGGTTGCTTGTAAGGGAGGCTGGAAAGGTGGTTTTGCAATGGAAGCTGTTTACTGGGCGGCAGCTCAGGCCTTAAGTCAGCTAAATTGAGGGGAATATGCCAGTCAGTATATTTGAAATGGGTGCAAACACACTGCCCTCACTGCAGCTGTCCTTCCACTGCAGCCGCTCCTGTTTATTCTTGGGGAATTTCACCGTCAGTTTTCCCTTCAGCAAGTGAAATGCATCATGAGTTTGATTCATGTCGAGCAGTTGACTCAGCCAGTGAAGAACATTCCACTCTTTTGCCTAAAAAAAGGTCTTGGGCTTCTCTTGTTGTTAGCTCCAGATGTTTGCCAATCTGCACTGTGAAGTTTCACCCAATCCTGAAGTGGTAATTAAATGAGTCTGAACAAATATTGCAGCCCTATACACGTCAGAATTCCGTGAGAAGCCATATCAATTATAGAGCGAAACAAGTCCACACATTGCTGGAAAGATGAGGTGGTATGCCTCAGGTCATGAGCAGTTCTTTAACCTCTCCACACTGGATTTCTCTTTTCATCCTGCCATGGGCTGATCTTTGTCTATGATGTTCATCTTGGAAATTCAGGCTTTTTTTGGGTGCTTTTTTTACTGTTTGATTTTTACAAATGTCCAGTTTTTGAGTTCTTTACATTGGTGAGATCCTGTCTTGATTCTCTCCTTTGATTCTTGACACAGATGCACCACCTGGATCATGGTCTTGATCTGGCCTGCTGTTGCGAAGAGTAGTTTTTCTTCAGAGGAAACAATATTCTTTCATCCACCACTCTTGGTGCTGTCAGTGTCCCTGAGCTCACCATTGCATTTGCCCTTTTTTTGAATTTGCCAAATGGATGATTTGGCCACACCTAATGTTTGGCGATCTCTCACATTGGTTTGCTTAGATTTTACACCAAAATGGTGACTTGAGGCACCGGCAGTGATGAGTTTTAGGAGTATTTATTGAGCATGAACAGCAACATATTACATCGAATACATACTTGAAATATACTTCAGACCTCTTATTTGCTGACTTGCAAATTAAATAGGGAGGGTACAACACACAACTGGCTGTGGAACAGCTTTAAATGTCCAATTACTTTTGATCCCATAAAAAAATGAGGACCACATACTGTACGAAAAAATGCTGTCATGCTAACACAATTAATATGATATGGATGTAAATATGTTCAATTTGTAGATGGACATTTGTACTTAGAGATTATAATTAATATACACTTTTGTTTGTATTCTGTGGCAGATGGCTAAATAACAATAACAAAATGTATGCAACATGCGTCAGAGAGAATGAATGAAGTCAAGAGTAGAGGCAAGATTTGTGTAATATAGCGCTTAATTATATGACATTCATTCTTAAAGCAGAACTTGCTTGAACAATGCTCTTTCCAGATGAAAGGAAGTTCAAGTTCAGTCTTTAACATACTGTGGTTTAATTTCAGTCCCTCCCCCTTCGGCTGTCTTCGCCTCCACTTCAACGAGCCGCACCTGTTGCTCGTTGAAGTGGAGGCGAAGTTCAAGTATTTAAGAAGCTGCATTGCCATTTGACATCGCAGCTGCATTCTGGTTTTATGCCTGCAGTGTGATGCTAGTGCTCCCCTGTTGGTTTTTGGTTGTTTTAAAGAATGTGTATTAAATCTTAGCTATTTTTATATCAGCCTGTGCTAGTGGGTCCCTTTCTCTCCTTTTGGGTACATGGTCCCAGTGCCCGCCGAATTGCAGGTTGCAACCGGCGGGACCAAAAGATGACACATACAGTTGCAGCTGTGCAGACATTGTAATGAGCTCTTACTGATTACCTCTGCCAAGGAGGCTGTTTTCACCCCTCTTTGTTTATGTGTGTGTTTGTTTGTCTGTTAGCAGGAAAACTCAAATAGTTATGATCAGATTGGCACAAAATTTGGGAGGATGGTGGGAGATAATAAGTGATCTGGAACATATTTTAGATTCTGAATCCAGAAGATGCTAAATTGCATGTGGCATGGCGGTGGTGTGCACTCTACGGAGTGCCCTAGCAGTTTACAACATAATTATACATAATTGATGAAATCATGTCTGCACCTGCCTGGGCAGCAACAACTGTTTAAAATAAATAAAATCAGCCTACAGTTGCCATCTATAAAGATATAAAGTACATTGATAAGCTTGTTTATTTCATCACTTCTGTCCATAATATATTTTTACTTCTAACAGAAAATTGTAACAGCATTGGCAGTGCTTGATTAATTACAATTACTAAAGTAATTGTGACTGTGTGTTGTGACTGTGTGTTGCTTTTCATTCTTACTCATTTTGTTTTTGAACTACTCATTGCCAAGTTTATTGACTTCATTATTTTATTTTTCTAACCATGATTGCTGCTCAGGGTGCAGCACTACTGGTTTAAACCATTGATCAGAAACCAGGTTTTTTTTCTTTTTTAAAGATGATTTTGATGTATCGAGAGTTCATGAGTAGTCGAGCTGTTCTGGACAATCCACAAACTTTGTTTTAGTTAAAATGTAATTACTTGGCTATCATTGTACAACCTCAATTCAAAAAAGTTGGGATGCTGTGTTAATTGTAAATAAAAAGAGAATGCAATGATTTGCAGATCACATAAACCCACATTTTATTCACAATAGAATATAGACAACATATCAGATGTTGGAAGTCAGACATTCTACCATTTCATTAAAAATACTAGCTCATTTTGAATTTGATGGCAGCAACATATCAAAAAAAGTTGGGAAAGGGGCAACAGAAGGCTGGAAAAGTAAATGATACAGCTGGAGGAGCATTTTGCAACTAATTAGGTTGATTGGCAACAGGTCAGTAAAATGACTGAGTATAAAAAGAGCAGAGTCTCTCAGGAGTAAAGAGAGAGATTCTCCGATCTGCAAAAACTGTGTCTGAAAAATTGTGGAACAATTTCAGAAGAATGTTCCTCAATGTAAAATTGCAAAGACTCTGAATCTACAGGACATAATATCATCAAAACATTCAAAGAGTCTGGAGAAATCTCTGTGCACAAGGGACAAGTCCAAAGGTCAATGTTGGATGCTCGTGATCTTCGGGCCCTCAGGCAGCACTGCATCAAAAAATGCGTGATTCTGCACTGGAATACACTGCATGGGCTCAGGAACACTTCCAGAAATCACTGTCTGCGAAAACAGATCATCATGCAATGTACAAATGCAAGCTTAAGCTGTATCATGCAAAGAAGAAGCTATACGTGAACACAATCCAGAAACGCTGCGGTCTTCTGTCTGTCTTCTCATTTAGAATGGACTGAGGCAGAATGGTAAACTGTTCTGTGGTCAGATGAATCAAAATTTGAAATTCTTTTCGGAAACCATGGACGCTGTGTTGTGCGGTCTAAAGCGGAGTGGGATCATCCAGCTTGTTATCAGCATACAGTTGAAAAGACTACATCTCTGAAAGTACTGGGTTGCATTAATGCCTATGGTGTGGGGAGCTTACACATCTGGAAAGGCATTATCAATGCTGAAAAGTGTATTGAGGCTTGACGACAACAACATGTGCTCCCATCAAGTCAATGTCCCCTTCAGGGAAGACCTTGCATATTTCAGCAAAACAATGCCAAACCACATACTGCATCCATCACAACAGCATGGCTTCGCAGTAGAAGAGTCTGAGTGCTGAACTGGCCCATATGCAGTCCAGACCATTCACTAATAGAAAACATTAGGTGTATCATAAAATGAAAAATCCAGCAAAGAAGACCCAGGACTGTTTAGAACCAAAAGCCCAACATCTGACAAGAGTGGGACAACATTCCTTTGCCAAATCTTCAGCAATTGGTCTCCTCACTTCCCAGACGCTTACATACTGTTGTTAAAAGAAGAGAGCAGATTAAACAATGGTAAACATGGCCCTTTCCCAACTTTTTTGAGATGTGTTGGTGCCATTCAATTCAAAATGAGCTAATATTTTTCATGAAATGGTAAAATGTCTCTCAACATCTGATATACTGCCTATGTTCTGCTGTGATTGAAATGTCCGTTTATGAAATTTGCAAATTATTGCATTCTGTTTTTATTAACATTTTACGAAGCATCCCAACTTTTTTGGAATTGGGGTTGTAAGTCAAATATGGTTACATCACCCCGAACCCCATCGAGAAAAACAAATTCATCCATCATCTTGCTGCTTATTTCATGGTCAGGGTTACAAGGGAAGAATGCAGAGAAAAGCTACACAGACAAGAGGGAAACATGCTAGCACAACACAGACAGGCCCCCAGGCTGGATTCAAACCCCCAGTCCTCTTGCTGTAAGCGACAAGGCTACCCATTGCACCACCATGCTGCCCTTAACTCATCAGCCGCACATTGACTGATACAGTTCAGAAAGCCTCTCTTCTGATGTGAGGCATCACCAGTGAAAAAGTTAATGGTCTCCTGTGGACACATTCCCACTTGATCGTCATGGCCTGTAATCCCCAAAACCCCCTTTCACATCCGGGGTGTTTTGTATGTGCATGCGCATGTGTGTGTGCTTGTGTGTGTGTGTGCGTGTGCATGGTTGTGCATGTCTGTCTGAGAATTTCAAAGCAGTGTTTCCTCAGCCCTTAGGAAGAACTGAATTATTTAGCTTAGCACCCCTGTAGATAGATAATCAGAGCAAGTGCTCTCCACTGAACTATATACCATAGAGGTAATTTATTCCCTCTCTTTTTGTACTTACTAAGGCCACTTGACAGCATTTGCCACTTGAATGTAAATATAGGTTGTTATGGCAGTTTGCATTTGTGATCTATCGGGTCATTTTACCTGGGCGGAAAGTCTCAGCAAAAGTATCATTGACTCTGACCTTATCTGAAAGCAGGTCTCAGGTCCACTTCCTGCTGTAATGGAGGCGAGAGCACTGCGCCTGCATTGTGCTGCTTCTGTGACCAAAATATGAATAGACAGCAGGCTGGTGGCTTTCAGTGGAAATAGAGAGCATGATGTTTGAGGTTAGTGTGTGGGAGGTCTATTGTAACAGTCTGGCAGAAGTGCTAAACCACCTCCAAACTGATAACTTTGAGGAAAAAAAAAAGAAAACATAAAACTTCTACTTCTTTAGCAAATGTTGAAATAACTGACATAAATAAACCTTAAAATAGACTCAATCTCAAATGCAACACAGCTGGTGGTACCACAACTCAGACGGGAGGTGTGTTCTCTCTCACCGAGATTAGACTGTTAACTGTCTTTAGACTTTGGAAGGCAATATTAGCCCCAGGCTTGTTCAGTGATGTGATTGCCATATCCATTCTCTGATTAGTCATCTAATACAATATATTGTTCTTGATTGGTCAAAGGAGGACTATTATGTAAAATTTTCTGTACCCCAGTATATTCAAGGTTCCAATCTTATTCTGTACAATCTAGTTTCAAATGATCAAATACACTCCTAAAAAAAAAAAAAAGAAATTTGACGTAGCCTAATGGGCAGCACCATGGCAGATTAATTCACTGCTGTCGGACCAAGAAGCAAGATCATGACGTCAATGCGGCAGCTGGTTGGACATGACGAATGCAAATTTCAGCTTGTATTGTGTGTGATTTGTGTAACTAAACATGGTAGGTTTAGCCGGACAATCCCTCATTGTCAAGCATAGAGCTGTGTCAATGACACTAAAAACAAGATGATCGGTGTCATGATGCACGTTTCCAAGGAACAAGGATTTAGTTTGGCTGGTTGATTCATTCTCCCGCGGCGACTGTCATCTTCTTCCTCACATTCACTTTCGCTATTAGCTGTAGGTCAAACAGTACTGTTTTCTGTAGCCATCCGATGGTTCATTTCTTCCTCCAAATACTATCAATCAAACATAAAACCCTAACATCATTGTACTCAGCCATGACTCTGCTGTACACAGAAATGACACATCAGTGTCAGATCACCGGTCAGCCGCCTCAATAACGTTACAATCTCAGGCTTTCACCAGCTGAATCACTGTTATGTGTGACTTGGATTTAAACAATGGCGGTCTGTTTGAATAGTTCACAGAAGCAATTAAAGTCCATTTTGCAGTGAGGGACTGAATTTTCGACCAGATGCAATTCGGGTATACTATGAAAACAGTTAGTATTTGAAAAAGAACATGTCAACATTGGCATGTCATGATGGTCCTCCTTTCACAGGCGCATGTGTAGCACCCTCAAAAAGTTCAGTGTTTCATAATAACCATCAAACAAGAGGCCTGAAGGTGAGATGTGAGACTTCACGGGGAGTCATTTTCAGATGACCTCATGTTAACATCAGACACAGCACTGGAAGTGCGTGTAGTGAAAGTGTGTTGAGCGTAAATATAAGATGATACCCTTGACATACGAGAAGGTGAGAGCTGCTTTTTTCCAGGATAATGCATAAAAGCCACAAGAACGCCCAGTCACTGGTCTTCACTTGAATAAGAGCAGAGACCATGAGGACAGGATTTGCTCTTATGTCCCATACCTCTTAAAACTTTTACCCTCATGACGAATACATTAACAGATTTAAGTACCAATGCCACATGCTTAACATATTGAAACTCTAATGTGTTCCTCATAAGTGTTCATTAGTACATGTTATAATCAAACTCAACCCAGTCCCAAATAATCGTTGACATGGATGAGGTAAGTTGAGAGGCAGTTTATGAGAGGTTATATTTTGCACAGATATAGTACTTAATCAGACTATTTTGTCCCTGTTGGACTCATTTGCCCTGAGTTAAAACTGATTTAAAATTATTCACTTTCCTGTGTAATGTAGGGTCTATGGTGCTCTTGTGCAGAGTATTTAGGACACAGATAATGGCACCGATGTGAATCTGCTTGCTTTATATACATTTTCCAGGGAATTCCACTGCACTTAGAATGCATTGCACAGCGATTGTGGAAGCATGAATGAGAATAAGAGATAAACCTGAGCTGACTTCAGGCAGTACTGCACTAGCACATAAGAACAGGAAATAGTGAGGCAGTTGTAGGGGTTTTAGGGTTTGGAGAACCAAACGCAACAGAGATGGGGGATGTTCAAAATTGAAGAGAACACTAACCACTTGGTTCAAAAAGGACTACAAAGAAATTCCAAATAGGGAGTAGAAGTAAAACCAAAAACAACCCTTAAAAAACAAGGGCAAGACTCTGATAAATATATAAGAGTAGGTTTGCTCTTTCAAGACCGTAATGCAAATATCTCTATCAGTAAGTTGGAGACACAGGAACTGCTGCGTAACAGGGGGCCCACAAAAGCAGAACTGCTCAGGGAAATGGAGAATTAAACTTAAACGATGCCCCTAAGGAAAATGCTGCAAAGCGCTGAAGGCCGCTGTAGATTGGAATGAGTGTGTACAGAAAATAGCTGTGATAGGAGAAGAGCTAACCCCTACTGACCCAAACCCCAGAGAACAGAACCCCACCTGGATACTACCCTGGAGTAAAACCCTTTCCTCAGGGCTGCAAACCTGACACAAATGAATAAAAAGAAAACTGCGGGGACTTAAAGTGTCCCGTCTTAGTTCATTAGGAGCTCAGTAAAATATCAGGGCAGAGGGAGTCCCCGGAAAACCAAAATGTGGTCGCGGATACACAAGGTAAAATAATACCCCGCTCCTTTGTCGGAGCTCCAACGTATTCCGAAGAGAAAACTAAACTAAAACTAATTGAAAACATTCTGTTTCAATTCACCACATTTCAGAAAATCTTCCTGCATGACCACCTCAGATTTTCTTGAAAAAAATTCATGTTGGTGGATTCACTTCTTAATAGAATAATCCCAAAATTGTAGGTCTTTACTGCCAATAGTTTGGCCACAAAAAATGTATCAAAGGACCAAGATTTGGGTGATTTTTTGTTGTGATTCTGATCTGTCATGCCCTGTTTTGCCATGTTTTTGTGCTTACCATGTCTTTATTTTTATGATTTTTCATTGATTGTACATTCTGGTTTTCTGTTCTTGCCATTGCTGTCCATTGCACCATTGTCTCCCCTGTCTTGTGGTCTAGTTGGTTCAGTCCATCTCCCCAATCTGCATGCTTACCTGCTTCAGGTGATTTCATGGTTCCTGGGTTTTCAGTTATTCCTTCCAATCTCTTTTGCTTCCTTCGCCTTGCTGTTCTATCTTTACTAACAAATACAAACAGTTTATTTTTGTAATCTACTAACAGCAACTAACCTTGTATATTATCCTAACTTACTAACGAGCACTTAGGGATTGTACAGCTGCACATTACTAATTGACTACGACGCTCTCAGCACTGGCTCTGCTCTAGTCTCCGCCCCTTCTCTCAATTTACTTTGCTGCTATTCGGTGGATTCTTCGCACCTGGTTAACACTGCTCTGCCTCTTACTTTCTGTGCACTTTAGAACTCCCTAACCGGAGCTGTTTGTTTGTCATAGGCTGTCTGTGTTATCCCTGACCGCGTTTTGGCTTTCGCCAAATTTCATGTGGTTAGGAACTTCCTCTTGTTCATTCCTTTGTTAATTAATCTGATCCAGCTCACCTGTTCCCCGCATAGCATGTGACTTCCCTTCTGTCTATTTAGAGTCCTCACTGCTGTCCTGACTTTGTCAGAACATTGATCGTTTCCTTTTGAGCAGAGCATCTTGTATGCCAGTTGTATTTGGTTCTTCAACACCCTTCCGTACGACCATGAGATTGCCTAGCCTTGTTTGTTTGATACTTTGGATTTTTTGACCCCTGCCTGTACTGCAGTCTCTGCTTTTTGGTCACGACTTGGAACGTTCAAGATCTCAAATTTGTACAGTGCCTCTTATAAACCATTTGACATAACTTTAAATACATATTAGTCACATTCACACAAGCATAGGGAAAGATATATTGAAGCTTGAAATGGAAATCAAGATGCACTCTACTAGTGCCTCTAGTTGACATTATATTCTTTCTCTTCACAACTTATTGGCAAATGAGCCTCCACCTGGTATTTTGACCCGTTTTGTCAATGTGGGAAATTTTGCGTCATTTGTTCAACTCTTCCCTGTAAAAATTAAATAATGCACAAGCATGTGCATCAAGTACAGAAGATAGATCTGTTCAGCGCCAAACAAAAGATAAGAGCACATTATTTTCAATGAATGGCGACTCATTTATGTGAGTTGTTTCGTCTGAAGTGGAATTCGTGCGAAGTTGTAACATTTAATGCTTTTTTGCAGGAGAGAATCTTTTACGATATGACCTGCCAAACAAGATTCTCTTCCGGCAAGGAACATTAGTTGAGTCAGTCAACTCATGTGGAAGTGTTTGTAACAACAGCGGAACACAGTTAGGGTTTGGTGTCTAGACTGCGACCTCATCAATCCCTGCAGATGAGCTTTCATGAGATATTGGGGAGTGGTGATTAAATATCTCCCCCCCCCCCCCATTTAGCCAGAGGCTGCAGGTAACCATACTGCTGTACCACACTGCTGTGATGCAGCAAAGCATGTACAAGCAGACGGAGAGCTGAGATACTTTACCAGCTTAAATAGACCGCAGAGTGTGTTCGTTGTAGCGGATATAAAGAGTGAGGTATTGGAGCAGCTTGAGGTGACAGCCTGCACTAACTTGCAGGTGACGCTTCATTTTTCAAGTAGGCATTTTAGTACATCCCCGTTGGCCATTCTTCTGGTTTGGAATCGTAAAAATATTTCTTGTTTGTGTCTGACTGAATCCAAAGTACCGGAGCCCAAGAATGGACATCAAGAATAGGCTTAGATTGACATGGAATTTTGATTCATCTTCAAAAAATGAATCAGAGCTTTTTATTTTGTTCTGATGCAGCAAGGTCATTTTTGGTTATACAGTGCAACTTCTGTTGGTGAGTCCAGTTTGCTAATAGCGCCTCCCTGTGGTAAATAGAAAAAATGATTAAACTTACATAAAATTCTCATCGAAAGGAATAAAAAGCAGAAGAGACTAGAGGGGCTGTAACATAAATACATTCATGAATTACTGATTTATGGTGAAGGCCTGTCTAGTGTCCTCTGTGTCTTGAGTTTGTAAAGAAGTACAGTAATTGTACATTTTGTCTGATCGACTTCATCAGCGATAGAAGGAGATGGAGCAGGAGGGTGAATCAGCCAAAATGGTTTCACAACCAACTTGCAATGCTGAGAATAAAAATATGGGGTTAATATTCCCTTGAAAAATATGATGTATGATGGTATTAAGCCAGTGCTGTAAGATATGGAGGAGCAGAGAGCACTATCATTGAAGGGTATCATATTTTCTTGAACTAACTTTGTTTTTGTAAACATTCACTAAAAAAATTGATTGACACAACTGCACCTACTTTGGTGTTTTGATTGATGGTCTTTGATGGGACTCAGATTACCAAATGGATGTCCAGCTTATGTAAGGCTATGTATGCGTTTGTATGATACATTTATTCACAGTTTGAAGGCTCGTCTCTTCAAACAGCACTTCAATTAGGTCTCCTCTCAAACCCTCCCATCATCCATCATGATCTTCCAACACTTGTGATAGTGTTTTACAACTCAGTTATAATTGATATATATCAATTGGCTCATCTGGATTTCACTATAGTAAACTGTTTATGGGAAGCTGTGTTGCTCATGTTAGAGGAGACTGATGCCTTATGTTAATAATACCTTATCTAAATTAAGCTGTTTAGCTGTTCCAAACATGCATAGTTTGGACTAATTGCTGCTCTTAAAATTTGAACAAAATAAATGTAATATGAGGCAATGTAATGCTCACGTCGGAGATCAATATTATCTTTCTTACCAAGAGTTGTTTCACTTTGGAGTGAGTACTTATGCTGACATCGTCACAGAGTTTAAACACCACTCTCTCCTCTTCTCTGTGACCTTTACAACAGAGAAAACTGTCCTTCAAAACCAACAGCACAATACCAAATTTTTCATGACAAAGCAGGAGTTCAGCACATACGGAGGATTATTTGTGACATATCTTTCATTTTATCTATCAAAATATCTTTCATTTTAAATTACAATCTATTGGTCAATGCATTCATTTATCAGTCAATTTGTTGTTAAAAACACAATATATTATTCTACATTTTATTCAAAACAATGTGACAATTAATTTGAAATAATAATTGTAACAAAGTATGCAATATTTTATGCAATATAGTATGGAATAACTTATGCTAGAATTTATGCAATAATGTGAGCAGTAATTCAGGCAAAAGTTCATGCAATGTGTTTTGCAATGATTCATTTCACATTAGATTGAAAGATAGATTGCCAAACAGTTTGCCAAATTGTTTGCCAATTTAACAATTTTCCATATGCTAATTATTCCAGTTCTGATTGGTATATGAAACGTTGGATAACCATAGATAGAAAGAGCCAGCAGGCTAAAAAAAAACAGTGAGGAAAATGGCGACAAGCGCTGAAGAAGCACCTGCAGAAGTAGAAGAAGAGGCTTTTGACATCTTAGAAAGTTAAGGTATGAGAATTAACATGACGTAACTCTCTGCCTTATACAAACGGCATAGCTGTTACAAGAATAGAGTGGCCTAACCATGTCTTTCCTAATGTTAGGACTTCAAGGCCGACCCTGTTACCATATTTCGCATGAGACATTGGAGGCATATATTGGTAATGGTCTCAAATCCCACAAGATGGCTCCCCTTTTTGGGGTATCAACAAGAACGATTCGGAGGCGGATGAAAAAATACAGGTTGAGGTAAGACTTAAAGTGTGTTTTCTTTTTATCTTCAGGCATAGTTTGTTTTTCCCTTTCTCTTTTTTGTGAAGACATATTGGGTCATTCTATGTCAAATCATCCGGATTTTGAGAAATTTTCCAGGACACCTCCTCAAACATTTTTGTAAAAATTCACAAGTAGATATTCACACAAGATAAAAAATGCCAAATATTAGGCCAGTATCTCGAATAGATTTCAAGTTATAGCTCTTCAAAATTTGAATAATATTTGAAGTTTTTTCGCGAAACCATTTTCAGCCAAATTTGGCAACTTATTCCTCCAAATTGATTGCTTTTCCAAGGCTGAAATTGGGCATACTGTAATGTGGAAAAAAGCCACTAGATGGCAGTATTGAACCTTTTTTTTTTGTTAAGCTCAGTCTGGAGCTAGGTTTGGGCATGTCCTGGGCATGCCTGAGAGGGGAAGGTCCCAGAGGAAGTGGGACTGCCTCCTTTTGTAGGGAACTATTATTGCGCAATTTAGTAAAACATGTTTGGGCTCATTCAGGATTACTTCAGAAGGCTGTGTAATGTGAATAGAAGCCACTAGATGGCAGTATTGACCTTTCTTATGTTAAGCCCAGACTGGAGCTAGGTTTGGGCATGTCTTGGGCATGTCTGAGACAAGTCCCAGAGAATTAAAAAAAATAAGTCTAAATGTGGGATGGGGCTGCAAAAGAGTATATAAGGAGAGAAATTGAGAGAGTAAAGTAGTTGGAGAAATTGCAAGGAGAAGGATACATTTGACCAGACCTGTCACTCTTTTCAAGACCTCTGAAGCTTTTTGTGGATTTTTGCCTGTGTTGGAGCATTTTCCTCATCCGGAACATCACCCAGCAACCCCATCTCAAGGGACTGTAAATATTTTTTTTCTTATATATTATCAATCTTGGTCAGTAGTATAAATTGTCGGTTAGTTTTGGTCTGTCATCCCTTGCTGTCGTAAATGTTGTAGCAAATTGAGGCAATAACAAATTGGGGCCATAACAATACTAATCATATTCATCCCCTAGAATCTGAAAATGGAACTAGCTTCTATGTATCTTGATCCAATTTTGTATGGTAAAGCCTCAAAACCAGCCAAAAACACAAAACTCCCAAAAACGAGACTACATTTTATGACCTGTTACTCAGGAACTAAAAGGCTTGAATTCATTTTTTATGATTTTATGATATATCTCTCTGTAAAAAGGTAGTCATCCGAGTTCAACCCCAATTCTGAAATAGTTGGGACAAAGTGTAAATTTAGAATAAAATCAAAACACACCAGCCAGTAAATCAGTTTAAATCACACCAGCCAGTATTTTATTCACAATAGAACAGAGGTATCATAGCAAATATTGAAATTGAGAAATTTAACAATTTTATCCACAAAATGAGCTCATTTGATATTTGATGTATGTTAAAGGTCTCAAAAAAGTTGGGACAGGGGCCTGTTTACCATGGCGCAGCATCCCCTCTTCTTTCTAACACAGAGTGGAGGCGTCTGGGCATTGAGGAGACAAGTTTCTTTAGCCATTGGAATTTGATCCCACGCTTGTTTAATGCAGGCTTCCAGCTGCTGGAGAGTTTAGGGTCTCCTTTGACAGACTTTCCTTTTAATTATGCGCCAAATGTTCTCAATCGGTGAAAGATCAGGACTGCAGGCAGGCCAGTTCAGCACACGGACTCTTCTACTACGAAGCCAGGCTGTTGTAACAGCTGCAGTATGTGGTTTTGCATTGTCCTGCTGAAATACACAAGGCCTTCCCTGGAAGAGATGTTGTCTGGAGGGGAGCATATGTTGCTCTAAAACCTTTATATACTTTTCAGCATTCATGGTGCTTTTTAAAATATGCAAGTGTCCCACACCATATACACTAATGCATCCTCATACCATCAGAGATGCTGGCTTTTGAACTGAGCACTGATATCAGGAGGGGTGGTCTTTCTCCTCTTTAGCCCGAGGACATGACACCCACGTTTTCCAACAAGAATGTCAATGTCAACATCAATATCAAGAATGGCAACAATTTGGACGCATCTGACCACAGGTGATTTTGCCACTTTGCTACCGTCCATTTTAAATGAGCCTTGGCCCACAGAACACAGCAGCGCTTCTAGATCATGCTCAACAATGGCTTTCTTTTTGCATGATAGAGTTTTAGGTGGCATCTGTGGAAGGCACGGCGGACTGTGTTTACAGACAGAGGTTTCTTGAAGTATTACTGGGCCTATTTAGTAATGTCAATGACAGAATCATGACAGTGAGTGATGCACTGGCGTCTGAGGGCCCGAGGTCACGGGCATCCAGTAAAGGTCTTTGGCCTTGTCCCTAATGCACAGAGATTTTTCCAGTTTCTCTGAATCTTTTGATCATGTTTTGCATATGCACTGTCGATGATGAGACCTTCAAAGCCTTTTTGACGTTGAAGAACATTGTTTATAAATTATTCTACCAAGTTTTTACGCGAGCCTTCACAGGTTGGAGAGCCTCTGGCCATCTTTTCTTCTGTGAGACTCAGCCGCATCCATTTTATAGCCAATCATGTTACACAATTGATTCCAGTTAACTTAATTACTTGCTAAATGTTCTTTCAGCTGATTATCTTATACAATACCCAAAACCAGTGAAGTTGGCACGTTGTGTAAATCGTAAATAAAAACAGAATACAATGATTTGCAAATTCTTTTCAACCTATATTCAATTGAATACACTGCAAAGACAAGTTACTTAATGTTCGAACAGGTAAACTTTGTAATTTTTTGCAAATATTAGCTCATTTGGAATTTGATGCCTGCAACATGTTTCAAAAAAGCTGGCACAAGTGGCAAAAAAGACTGAGAGAGTTGAGGAATGCTCATCAAACACTTATTTGGAACATCCCACAGGTGAACGGGCTAATTGGGAACAGGTGGGTGCCATGATTGGGTATAAAAGCAGCTTCCCTGAAATGCTCAGTCATTCACAAACAAGGATGGGGCGAGGGTCACCACTTGGTGAACAAATGCGTGGGCTGATTGTCGAAAATTTTAAAAACAACATTCCTCAACGAGCTCTTGCAAGAAATTTAGGGATTTCATCATCTACAGTCCGTGATATCGTCAAAAGGTTCAGAGAATCTGGAGAAATCACTGCTCATAAGCGACAAGGCCGAAAACCAACATTGAATGCCCGTGACCTTCGATCCCTCAGGCGGTACTGCATCAAAAACCGACATCAGTGCGTAAAGGACATCACCACATGGGCTCAGGAACGCTTCAGAAAACCACTGTCAGTAACTATAGTTTGTCGCTACATCTGCAAGTGCAAGTTAAAACTCTACAATGCAAAGTGAAAGCCATTTATCAACAGCTCCCAGAAACGCCGCCGGCTTCGCTGGGCCCAAGCTCATCTAAGATGGACTGATGCAAAGTGGAAAAGTGTTCTGTGGTCTGACGAGTCCACATTTCAAATTGTTTTTGGAAACTGTGGACGTCGTGTCCTCCGGACCAAAGAGGAAAACAACCATCCGAACTGTTATAGGCGCAAAGTTCAAAAGCCAGCATCTGTCATGGTATGGGGGTGCATTAGTGCCTAAGGCATGGGCAACTTACACATAAGTGAAGGCACCATTAATGCTGAAAGGTACATTCAGGTTTTGGAGCAACATATGTTGCCATCCAAGCAACGTCTTTTTCATGGACGCCCCTGCTTATTTCAGCAAGACAATGCCAAGCCACATTCTGCACGTGTTACAACAGCATGGCTCTGTCGTAAAAGAGTGCGGGTACTAGACTGGCCTACCTGTAATCCAGACCTGTCTCCCATTGAAAATGTGTGGCACATTATGAAGCGTAAAATACGACAACGGAGACCCCGGACTGTTGAACAACTTAAGCTGTACATCAAGCAAGAATGGGAAAGAGTTCCACCTATAAAGCTTCAAAAATGGGTCTTCTCAGTTCCCAAACATTTACTGAGTGTCATTAAAAGGAAAGGCGATGTAACACAGTGGTAAAAAGGCCCCTGTGCCAACTTTTTTGCAATGTGTTGCTGCCTTTAAATTCTAAGTTAATGATTATTTGCAAAAAAACATAAAGTTTCTCAGTTTGAACATTAAACATCTTGTCTTGGCAGTGTATTAAATTGAATATAAGTTGAAAAGGATTTGCAGATCATTGCATTCTGTTTTCATCCACGATAAAACGTGCCAACTTCACTGGTTTTGGGTTTTGTATATTAATAGCTTTTTCAGCCCTTTTATGCCTGTGTCCCAACTTTTTTGAGACCTGTTGCGCCCAGAAAATTTTAAATAAACTCATTTTGTGGATAAAAATGTAAAATGTTTCAGTTTCAACATGTGAAATGTTGTTTATGTTCTGTTTTAAATAATATATTGGCGCATGTGATCTGTCATTGCATTTTGATTTTATTCACAATTTACACTTTACTCCAACTATTTCGGAATTGAGGTAGTAATATCATTTGTAGAAGATTTTTTATGAAATAATTTATGAGTAAATTTTTCCGGTTTTGCCCCAAAATGCCCTTTTTGGGGAAAAAAATGACCATTTCACCAGTTATTCGTGTTTCTGAAATTTTTTTGTGCAATCATATAAATGTGAACAGTGTCTGACAAAAAGATCAGAATGATGTTTCACTTACTTTTTCTGTAATTCATTTTTAAAATATGTTCTGAAATTGTGTATTTTTTCGTTGACTAAACGAGTTTAGGCCTGCTGTAAGTGCTGTTATCTGCTAAATATACAACAAAACAATGATTAAAAATATTTTTTGAACATGAGACACCATCTAAAAGTACAATACATGACAGAGGTCTAGTCAAAATATTTTGGCGTTTGCTAGATTCCATAGATTTATTCCTCAGTTTCACTGGTTTCATTGTTTTTGTTAGGGATGGCTGTTTCGGGGTGACATCAGTGCCTCAAACATGCCATGACTTGACTGATCACAGCTGTTATGGCCCAAAATTGTTATTACATTTACGACTGCACAACTTTAAAAACTTCAACAGATTTAATTAAACAAAGGCAACTAACAACAAACTACTCTACTGACCAAGATTGTTTAATACAAGAACAAAAATATTTACAGTCCCTTTGGTTGGGTTGCTTGGTGATGTCCTGGGTGAGGAAAATGCTCCAACACAGGCAAAAATCCGCTAAAAACTTCACAGGTCTTGAACAGAATGACAGGTCTGGTCACATGTATCCTTCTCCTTGCAATTTCTCCTACTACTCCACTCCCTCAAATTTCCTCCTTATATCCTCTTTTGCAGACCCCTCCCACATTTAGACTTCTTTTTTTAATTCTCTGGGACTTGTCCCAGACATGCCCAAGACATGCCCAAACCTAGCTCCAGTCTGGGCTTAACATAAGAAAGGTCAATACTGCCATCTAGTGGCTTCTATTCACATTACACAGCCTTCTGAAGTAATCCTGAATGAGCCCAAACATGTTTTACTAAATTGCGCAATAATATTTCCCTACAAAAGGAGGCAGTCCCACCAGGGGATTATTAGATCATCATGAGCACTGAAATGGAGGGGAGTAATTTACCTTAGTGCAGTATTGCATGTCATTCAAGGAAGTTTACAAGAAAAACTGGACTATTGGAACTAGATAATTTCTCAAGTGAGGATACTGCCTTAATGCAGTGGCCGTCTGGTGTTCCGCAGATTGAGCCTGTGTGTTGTCATAATGAGAAAATATTTTTAATTTGCTATGAGATGAATCAAAGGTACTGTGCAGATCCCAGAAACATTCACCACAAAAAGCAGGAGGCCTATACCCGTTTAGGTAACAAAAACTTTGGAACAATTCTACAAATGATATTACTTGGATTACTGCATTTTCACAGATATCATAAAATCATAAAAATTGAATTCCAGCCTTTTATCTTACTTAGTTCCTGAGTTACAGGTCATAAAATGTGCTCGTTTTTGGGAATTTTGTGTTTTTGGCTGATTTTGAGGTTTTACCAAACAAAAGTGGATCAAGATACACAGAATCCAAGGCCATTTTCAGATTCAAGGGGATTCAGGTTAGAATACCTGATTTCAGTCTTGTGTAAGCAATCAATTTGGAGCAATTAGTTGTCAAAGTTGGCTGAAAATGGGTTCGCCCAACGACTTAAAATAATATTCAAATTTCAAAGGGCTATAACTTGAAATCTATTTGAGATTTGTGTGAATATTTACTTGTGAATTTTTTCAAAGAATTTGGAGGTGGTGACCTGGCACCCTGTGGATGACTTGAAGTGTAATGACCCTATCTAAATATGTTCACATGTGCAGTGGTCTGCCCAAATAATTATAACAAATTCAAATTGTTTGACAAAATGGGCACTCTAGCACCAACTCACAGACAAAAACAATGTGACATACAAAGCCAAGAACCGCTGTCTCTTAATAGTGAAATAATTTAAAAATAAAATACTTGCCTGTGTCATCCGATTTCATACGCTTCCGCAGAACAATTAAAACTGCGAGTCCAGTTACTGCCATCACAGGTAGAGTGATCAACCATATAGGAAATGCAAAATCGGTTGTTTCTTCTGAATCTGTCAGATTGAAGGCAACAAATTTAATTTAGAAAAATGTCCTGTTTCTCTTCTATTACTTCTATTGACACTTTTTAGGTCCTCTTGCAGTGAGATGATAACATTAGGCCATTGCATGTCTCAAATCGACTGCAGATCCCTGTATTTTACAAAGCCATCAGTGCAGTTAGGTGGTATCTCCAGCAGGTAGTGCTGCAGGCCAACAGGAATCCTAGCCTCACTAGAATAGAAAAGATTTTTATTGACTATCTCCAGACAAACAACCAGAGAGCCATTAATATTAGGGCTACTGGTGTGGGACCTCAATCAGGAGTAAAATGGGCAAACAACAAACCTGGGAACCGATGGATATCTAACCTGTACTTATCGGTGTGGATGCATTGGATTAATCCATGATATATTGTTGTAATCAAGAACACCTCAACAGACTTCACCCATTCTTGGACCTCTGCAGTCTTGCTTTTGGAACACAATGCAGGCCACCAATTATTACATCCTAAAGGCTAACTAAAACAGAAGAACAGTAATAAAATGAGCATATGTGGCATTATTCAAACATTTTGATGAAATTTTTTTTTGTGGAGCAGGGTTGTCCAATCCTATCCAAGAATGGCCGGTTGTGGCTCCAGGTTTTAATGTGAGTGCATGATCACAATAGCTCATTCAACAACAATAATAGTGATAATAACAACAACAAGTGGTGCCAACCACAACAAACCCCGCCCCTCACACATACTTTGTCCTACTTTTCCTAAATTCAATAGGCATCTATTCTGGGTTTGTGGCAATCCCTAAACCCAATTTGGGGTGAATATGGCAATTAGTTTTGCTGCTAAAGTGTGGGCAAAAAAAGAAACAAACACACAAACAAACCTAACCAAAAACAATACCCCTTGCCCTCCCCTTTCGGGCGGGGCGAGGTAATAACAATAATCCTTTTCATCAATCAATGAAGATCTTCAGAGATAATCTGGTATCTTAAATTCTCAAATTCGATTGCCTATCCCTACTTCAGAGCATACCTGAATCTTCAGTGCAATTAGATGGTAAGTCCAACAGGGAGCGCTGTAAGCTGACAGGGTTCTTTGCCTCACATGAATAGGAATGGATTTTATTGTCTATCTCCAGAGGGAGAGACAGAGAGCCATTAATATCAGGGCTGCTGGTGTGGGACAGCACCTCTCCATCTCTCCGCCAGGACAGAGTGACCTCTCTTCCATTCTCCACAGAGCACAGCACTGAGCAGTTCCTCCCAATCTGAAGCCATGTCACTGTGGGGGTTGATATATTCTCTGAAAGCAGAATTTAAATGAGTTAATGAGGAAAAATAATTCAAGAATTTTGAATAGTAGTAAACAATCACAAAGAGGGCTCTATTTCTGAGCCTTTGTGACCGGAAACACATGCAGTGGCAAACTTTATGCACTATTTCGTCAGCAGCAAAAGGCAAATTCTTTGCCTTCACAAAGTTTGGTAGTTTCCTGCAGTAAAACTAAAGCTTTTGCATCTAAAATGGGGGTCACCAAAACCCCCTTTTAATGCAAATGCTGTTGTTCTATGGTAGTTTTATAGGACTGAATCACAACCAGTAGAGCTGTTTGCCAATAAAAGAATATCATTTCATTCCCATTTTCAAGCTATAAAGCCAACAAAATGGTAGTGTGGTCTAACGGGAAGGGGCGGGAGATGGTATATTTTCACAAATGTAAATTTCTCTTTCAAATATAAATACTCTTTTTTATGAAAATGTTGAGGCTAAAATTGGCCCAAAATTAAGAACATCTGGAGGCTGAAAATGAGAACTGAAGTAAGGAATTTGTATCAAGATAATTTAATGGAGAGACTCGTCACAAACCTGTAATGTTCTAGAGTGTAAGTTATCAGTTGCATAAAATGCTATTTTCACAAAAAGTACTGTTATTATTAATGAAATATCATATTTTTAAACAGATTTCAGTGCTGAAAAAAATGATGGCATTTGAGGCTGAAATGTAAAAAAAAAAAAAAAATGTAAAAACATTCAGGGTCAGTGCCCAAAATAGATAAGATATTCTAATTAAAATTAGGACCAAGAATCCTGTAGCTTACCGGCAAGCAATCTTATGGTGATGATACAAGTAATGAAAAATTTCATGTGAAGTTTAACCTTTGTATCATCAATGGTCGATTTCAAAGTCACTAAATGAAAGTTCCCTTACATTTATACGACTTCTTGAATATCTGTAATACAATCCTAAGTTAGGAAGCAGGTTTGGTGAAACAAGTAAATAAAAATTCAATGTGCCAATTGTGAACTTTAAAGGTCATCGAAGGTCAAGTTGAATATCACCAAATGAAAGTTCATATGTGACTTCCCATAAGTCTGTAATACAAACCTAGGCTCTATCTGTGACCTTTTTCGGGATGCAAGTAATTGAATTTTCACCAGGTCATGGTTGACCCTCGAAGGTCAAAGAAGGTCATCAACTGAGAGTTCATACATGACTTGCTACATGTCTTCAATACAAACCGAGGTTCCATCTGTTACTGTTTTGACAATACAAGTCATTGTAATTGTATTATGTCAAGTTTGACCTTCTAAGGTCACCGACAGTCAAGTAGAATGTCACCAAATGAAAGTCCATGTGTGACATCTCATAAGTCTGTAATACAGACTTCTGCTCTGTGACCTTTTCAATGATACTAGTCATTGAATTTCTTGAGTGTCATTGAAAAACCTAGGAAGTCTAAGTTTGGTCAAAACCAAGTTAGGATCATTTTTGTATTCACACTGAACAAAAATATAAATGCCCCATGTCAAATTTTTGCGTTTTTATTAACAAAAAACTGGAGCCGGGATTCGTCTTTGAATAGCACTCTTCTCCAGCGTGCCTAGGGCCATCAAACGTATGCGTTTGCCCATGCGGTTCGGCTCTGACGCGGGACAGCGGTGAGATCCAGACCATGGTGAGGACGCCGAGAATGCAAGTTGGCTCCTCGCAGGCGGTTACAGACTGTCTGTGTTGTGATGCGTCTGTTGTGCAGACCAACGGTCTCATCCGCTGTGAGTGTTGCTGATCTGAGCCGATCCCGCAGGTGGACGAGCCGGATGCAGCGATCTTGTGCTGGCATGGTCACACGTGGCCGACGTGGGTGAGGTTAATTTGCAGTAATGCCTGTCTGTCGGAAACAAAGTCTCAAACGGCCTATCGTCCGAAAATTAACATTCAGCTGCACAGCGACTGCTCTAGTGGACATCCCTGCATCCAGCATGCCAATGGCACGTTCCCACATGACCCGAGACATGTGAGGCATGATGATTTTTGACAAAATTTGACATTTTGGGGTGGCCTTTTATTGTCCCCAGTATAAGGAGTGTGCGGGTACTACTCATTCTGTCTGATCACCGTCTGGAAATGCCACACCCATGTACTGAGTGAAATCACTACATCACTGAGCAAATGCTCCCTGACAGAGAGATGGATTAAAAAATGGCACACAAATCAAGAGAAATATCCCTATTGTACAAGTAAAAGTCAGCATATGCTCACTTAGAGTTGTTGACTCCATGTGGCATCAATATTTGACATGGGGCGTTTATATTTTTGTTCAGTGTATTAAGCTTTGCCTCATCCTATACAGTTCATTGGTATTTAATCATTTGTGAAGCAACTTGGTTCTACCACATATAGAATGTTATATTTTTTATTATGACAAAACCTGGCGAGTTCAATTAGCCAATTATGAAGCAGCATGCCCATTACATGATCTGTCAGGTCAGTCACCATGCAGAGCATTGGATGCGCAGAACATTAATGGTCAGAATTCATAAGTCATGCAATTCACGTGCTAATAACGACTAAAAAATGGCTTTGAGAGGGAAGCAGATGGTGGAGTTAGCACAGAAAAACTGTCAAATGCCACTGCAACTGCATAATCGATGGGTTTTGTCCATCATTTGAAGAAATTACATTTTACATTTTCAGACGGAAAAATTTTGTAATTCACATTGCCATGGATATTGATAAAAGAGGGAAAAAAAATGCTCCATAAATATCTCTTATTATGTAATGAACAAATAACTGCCAAGTCAGTTTCATTGTCAGACAAGAGCTTCACCCCAGAGGGATACAGTTTTCTGTCTTTTTCTCAGAATCTACTTTTTGTTACTTACTGGGTTTTCCCATAATAATAAGATTTTCACAAGGTCATGTTTGAGCTTTGAAGGACAATATGACGGAGACCAAACCTGTAATGATTTTGGTGATACAAGTCATTGAAATTTCTCAGCAAATTTTGGCCTTTGAGGGCCACCAAAGGTCAAGTTCAAGGTCACCAAATTAAACTTCATACTGTTTATGAATTCCTATAAGTGTTCAAAATACATATATTCTCTATCTTCAGTATTAAAAAGCCTATTAGCCTTTTAAAATTTTAAAATTTTGCTTGACCTTAAGTTTGATCTTGGAAGGTCATCTGAGATCAACTTTAACACAGCCAAAATATAGGTCATTAATGAATTATTATATGTCGATAACACATACTTCATCTCTATCTGAAACCATTTAGCTTCCATATGCTGTTCTGCCTATTCTCTGTAAGACCCAACGTTTAAGTACAGCACCCTCACTAGACTCACTTCCGTCGATTCAATCAAAATGGCACTTGTACTGTACATAAAGTGTACCAAGGCGAGTTGAATGCTAGATTTATAAAAAGAAATTATGTGACACTTTTTGAAAAAGATTTTTTTGAAATTTCAAGTCTTTTTTTATCATTGTTAATATTTTCCCTAACCTTTAACATTACTAACATTACTACAGTTCATATATGACTAACCATATGTTGCTAATACAAACTAATCTAGAACCATTTGGCCTCCACAGGCCATTTTGCATATTCTCTGCAAGACTAAATAAAGTACAGCGCCCCCACAAGACCTGCTTCCGTTGATTCAATCAAAATGGTGCTTGCACTGTACACTGATGTTACCAAGGTGAGTTGATTGGCTGATTTAGAGAAAAATTTATCGGAAGTTTTTGAGATTAAATTTTTTGAAATTTCTAAGTCCTATCTTGTAACTTTGGGGCCAAAATTTCAAGGGCTCATCAAATGGACAAAAATAATTCAATCAAAAAATCTGAAAAAAGAAAAAAAAAAAAAAAACATCTTGAGATATGGTCAAGTAATATGCAATAGCAAATTTACAGGAAAATTCATTAGGCGAAATTAAAAAGAAAATGTTCCAGACGACGGATGCCAAACCACAACAATAGCTTATCAGCCCAAAGGGCCAGCAAGCTAAGAATGCAATTAACTTCAGGCTCGCCTTTTTTTAGTGCCACAAGTCTCGTTTGGCTTAAATCACCCATATCTTTCCATACAAGATCCACTACCTAGCAAATCAACCTCTATCCCCCCCCCAACAAAAAATAAATAAAAAAAACACTTCCAAGCATTACTACATTGGAGCCCGATTCTCAGAGGACCGAAGGAAGCGGCAGTAACACAAGTGAGGTGCTTGTTATTCGCCTAAAGAAATTGCCAGTTTGCTGTGACATTAATGCACTAGCGTTAAAAAGAATAACAAAGGATAATCTGATTGGCCTTAATGGAACCAAACCCCCACCATGCCCACAACTTATGAATTTGCGCTTGATGGTTTCCTGTCAAGAAATCACCAGCATGCAGTTAGAGCCACACAGTTTTGATCTGAGATTACAGTAGTGCTTCCATTTGCCAACTGCATCGAAGTTATCAGAAAAAGCTCAAGAGAAACCAAGACTCTTGGATATCCGCACAAAAACGGCATACTGTAAACTTCCAGCTGGAATTTAGTGAGTTTTTTCCGTTGATCCAGGTAGTCCACTGTATATATCCCAGAATCTTCTGTCCTCAGATGTGTGATGGTGAAGAGTCCAGTCTGACTGTCCCACTGCAGTCTGCCAGTGAACTGCTCCATAAGCTCTGTGTTACTGATGCCATTCAACACTACAGCTGCATTTCCCAAGTCTTTATAAAGCAGGAAGCCAGTTTTCATCACTGGAGCCAGAAATGTGACAGATCCTCCCACAATGCCTTTCAGCGGTTCGGGCTCTTCTGTTGACTGGGCGAAATATGGACAGAACCCTGAAACAGAGGAAAGGATTGAGAAGCTATGCAAGCAGTCAGAAAGCAGTTATCATATTCATTCTCAATAAAGAATACCCTTAGGTCAGATAATAGAGTGAAACTTGATTAGAATTCAAGGACATCCTGTTTTCTAACTCTACATGCTACCATGGCTTCCAAAACTTTTGCATGCTTGATTAGGATGAGCAAAAACAATGTATAAATGCATGAATATCACAAAAAATGAGCTGAATTATAGGCTCAAAACATTAGAAAATACATTTTTCATCACAAATGAAAACGAGAACAAATACTCAAAAAATTATTCTATTTTTTTCAGCAACAAATTACAGGACCTGCTGGTTTGGTAGAAGGTATGAGCCATCAGGAGATGGCATAACCCCCAGGCCCCACATACTGAAAGAACGAAAATGCCACCTGCTACGGAAACAAACCACACCCCCTAAATTCTAAGTTTGAAATGTTTCCATGGAAACCAGAAAAAATACAATATGCATCAACTTCAGATTAGCAAAAGACACCACTTCAGGTCATGGTTAATGGGCAAGTTTTGTTACGAAATATTGAATGGTTCCAATGCTGTTGAAGCAAAATGGTCACCGACAGACAGACGGACGGACGGAAAACCACACCCATGACTATATACCCCCGCATTATACGCCAGGGGTATAATAAGTAACAGCAGCTAACGAGGAACACCTGCCTTGGAAGAGAACACCCCTCCCCCCATGCCCAACCCCTTTCTTCATTAAAAATCAGCCGTCTGATAACCATATCTGCACCACAGAACTCTGTGTTTTCAGGTTACATTTGATGACAGTGAATTGTAATGTGAATATAGGCCACTGGATGGGAGTATTTACCTTTTTTTTGTTGAGCTCAGACTGGAGCTAGGTTTGGGCATGTTTCGGGCATGTGTGAAACAAGTCCCAGAGAAAAGAAAAAAATAGTCTAAAAGGTGGGAGGGGTCTGCAAAAGAGTATATAAAGGGGAGAATTGAGACAGTAAACAGGCCTACCAAAGAAAACGTAGCCTCAGCACACAAAAACTTTGAAATGCTTACATTAATAGCGGAAATAGCAACAGAAAAATAATACCCCGCTACCGAAACTGCAAAAACCGCAACATAAACTGTTGACTCGTAGCATAAGACTATGAAACTGCAACATCTTCTTTCGCATCCATCTTTGCCATTTACTGCGCTTGCGCGTACCGGCCCAGGCTGCTTTCAGAGATAGCGGAATCAGGCGTGTCTCCTTCGGTTGGTAAGTAAAGCTTCCAAATATGACGTTATTGTTAATGCAGATGTTTAACAATGAATTGTAAGACGTAGCTGTTACATCCACATTCTCGTAAATTCACTTATTTTAGCATGTCACCCTGCCGAAAATGAACGATGCACTGTCGATTTCGCTAAAGTCTTAGAGTTGCCAACTTGACGACTTTCTCGCTTAATCTGGCGACTTTCCAAATCGGGATTGTTTGTCCACTCAAGACGTATGTATACGTCTTGAGAAAGTCGTCAAGTCGGCAACTCTAAGACTATAGCGCAATCGACAGTGCATCGTTCATTTTCGGCAGGGTGACATGCTAAAATAAGCGAATATACGAGAATTCCTGGTAGGCCTGGTAAAGGCGTAGGAGAAATTGCAAGAAGAAGGATACATGTGACCAGACCTGTCATTCTGTTCAAGACCTGTGAAGTTTCTTTTGTGGATTTATGCCTGTGTTAGAGCATTTTCCTCACCCAGGACATCACCAAG
The DNA here is from genome assembly GCA_029721435.1 of Gymnothorax reevesii. Classification (NCBI taxonomy): domain Eukaryota; kingdom Metazoa; phylum Chordata; class Actinopteri; order Anguilliformes; family Muraenidae; genus Gymnothorax; species Gymnothorax reevesii. The sequence continues at coordinate 18,999,406 of CM056574.1, read as the reverse complement.
CCACCCCACCAAAAAGGGACTGTAAATATTTCTGTTTTTTGTTGTATTCAATCTTGGTCAGTAGGTTAGTTAGTTGTTTAGTTGTCTGTTCATTACATGTGTTTAAGTTTTTAAAACTGTGTCTGTCATCCGTTGCTGTTGCTGTTGGGTTGTAAATGTAATAACAAATTGGGGCCATAACAGAATGAAGAATTAAACCATGACAACCAATAAATGAGGAAGGACAGGCCAGCTGCAAGCAAAGCAGAAGCTAGAACACAGGTGCTGCTTATCTACTGAACTTTATTTACATTTAAGAGAAGCAGAACAGCAGTGTCCCGTCCAGGATCACTGGCAAGGATTCAAGAAAGGCCTGTTTCCTTATAATTATGGCTCACCAGGGCAAACTCAAGGGACTTTAAAAGAGTGCTCAATGAAACACAAATAATGCCAGAAAAATGGTGGTGGCATCTAATGGGAAAGCAAGAGTGAAGGGGTGTTTTATCTAGTGAAAATTTTCTTTAGGGGGAAATACAGATAAACTTCAGTCTTATTCCTGTTTTAATACCCTGAATACAGTTTTGTACACTTTGAACAGCCACATCATACTAAATGCATTAGTGAACTGAGTCGTGAGAGCCGTGTCATCCACCACATCCTTGTTCTTCACCTGCCCTGATGAAACTGCTGGTTCTCTGTGGCACTAATGCACTGGGTTTAACTGGACTGACAGCTGCAGATCTGATAAGCCTAAATGGAGTCAGAACCCCAGCACTCATTGGGGATTCATTTATCTTAGGGGTGTCCCATCTTATCTGCAAAGGGCCAGTGTGGTGCTGGTTTTTCTTTCAGACCAAAACCAATGCACATGATTTTACTTACTATTTTCTTATCATTATTGAACCCTGTGATGAGTTAATTAGATAATTCAGGCATTGTAGCACTTGGTTAAAATGAAAATCTGCAATAATATCAGCCCTTGGTGAATAAGATTGGGCATCCCTCTCTTAGACCAACCCTTTTTACGACATCGCCAATGTCGTACTATTGCCTCACAAAATTACCATCATGAACCAGCCCTGTTTTGATCTATGATACCGTTGGCATCTGCATCTCCAGGTCAGAAATTATAGCCCGACTGTGGGCACAACAAGCCCAACTCGGCTAAGGAGGTGAGAGACAATATATTGCCATTCTAGTGCTCCATCTGTTTGTGTACAGATGAATCATCTTAGTGTCTTACAGGAATTATTTACACACCAGAAGACCCAGCAAGCAAGGTAATTGTGCCTGATTCTAGCCCCACATCTCAGAAAGCCCAGGCTTTGCGCTGTTAAGGGTGAATGTGCAAAGTATGACAGCTCTCTAAAACAAACTGCTGTTAAACCCCAGAAAATCCAGAGTCACTGCACTAAAAACTCTACTGGTCTCTGATGTCACAGCCGTTCTCGCCGTAATTCACAGAAAAACCCACTGCCCACAATGCGACAGACAGATACAGACCACAACAGGAAAGGAAGAAGCACAGGGTATTTCCTGTTTACGTTGGAGCCCGACAGTACATTCCATGCAAGTGCCGTGCTGCTCTCCATGCAGTATTTTCCATCCACCAGCAGCAAGCTAGCATTTGTGGCAGCTCAGAACTCTGCTTGCCTCAAGCATAAACATGCAATTTTAATGGAGAATAGTAGCCAACCCGTTGCAAATTACCTTCACCTGATATGACTTCTTGCCTTATTTTAAATTTTTTAATAGAGATTTCAATCAAGATTACTGTTAAAATGGGCCAACTACAAACTGGAATAATAGCTGTGAAAGCTATTAATGATGGAAATCCAGTCAGCTCTGGTTGGTCTGGATGTACAGAATAAATCCATGATATATTGGTGGAATCAAGAACACTTCAATGAACTTTAACCCATTTCTGTAACTCTGCAATCTTGCTTTTGAAACATAATGCAGGCAACCAATTATTAAGTCGCAAAGGTTTACTAACACAGAAAAACACTTTTTACGATGAAGAATATCTCTTGTTCACGTGTTTGAAATGAGTAGCACAGAGACTAATACCACAATTCAGCCCATCACATACATTCACTGCAGTTCAGTGTTTCCAGCCTGTTTGCTCACGTGTGTGAGAAGCGCTCCATCCAAAATGTTATGCAGTTTAGATTTTTTTACAAAAAAACTGCTTAATTCTGTCTTCTTTATGCATCAATGATGGCGGGTGAACAGAAAATTGATAAAGCACAGCATACCCCTTGATAAGAATGATTAGTTTTGACCCGTTTTCAATCATTCATGTAAATTGTGAAATCAGAAAATATACCATCAGGAGCGGCCAGTTCTCCACATTAAGTTCAGGTGAGGACTAATAAGTGCTGATCTGTTTTCTTTTTTTTTTTGCTTGATTAAGTTTTCCAGTGATAAGAAAAAGTCATCGGCAGTTAATCACATGGCGTCCTTCTTAATGAAATGTCCCCACAATGAAAGAGAAAATGCCTTATTCACATTTAAAAAAGATTACTACCATGATAACGCATGGTTGACTTCAGCACATACGGCTCCATTAAATGTCAGCTTCCTGATAGTTTAATTACAACAAATCAAGCAAAAATTAGCAACAACTATCCACAAAAGATAAGCATTGATCAAAATACAATTTCACATCAAAACAATACTTTTTTCCTTCTCATGATACCTACATGGGGAAAACTAGCCACACCTGCTACTGTTGAGTGTTTTTGGACTTTACTCAACATTAATTTAAAGAAATGACAGAAAACAGGTCGAGGCCATTCATTATTTTCAAGGGATGTTCTGGGCTTCACCCATTTTCAGCTCACCAGCTGCCGCTGGTATGTATTTAACATCCCCTGCGTACTAATGCCCTTCAGATACATGGGAATGGGATAAAATGACAACTGCAATTTCTGCCTTTGTCAAAACCCTCGTGTGAATGTCTTTTGAGTTCACTCCCATCCAGCAGCTTGCACATCTGCTAGAATAACTAACTCTTGATTAGGTTAATGTCTCGCCTGCTTCCCTTCACCTAATGCGTCACATTCATACTTATCCCTCCTTATGTGTTTGTTGACATTTTTAAACCCTTTCTTTGAGTTCACAAGTTGTGGGATTCTCACTTGCTTTATGCACTTTAGCACCAGTCAGTATTTGCTGGCAAAGCACTCTGTCTTCAATTTGCAACCTTTAATGATAGTGATATGGAAGTATTCCTCCCAGTTCAGTAAAAACAAGAAACGCCCGCGTTTGAACACCCTCGGCCTGACTTATGAAGTGTCCCAGAACAAGTACACAATAACTAAAGTAGAATTCCACAGAACATACATTTACAAATACAAAAATGCCCAAAGTCCCACAAAAATTTTGGAAAATTCTAATTTTTTTCACTAATCTAGAGCCGCGCATATATATGATCGTTCCCCCAGGTATAAGCCCCCTAGCTCAAATGCTTCATCAAAATCAGTCCACGACAAAGTTTTTTTCAAAAACACCAAAAATCCAATTTTTTCCCCAAAAAATGGTCCGATCTGAAAAAGCCTTTCCTGGCCTGGATTCCCTACATTACCGCAAATGTTTTGGCATGGGTAACTAGTTTATTGATGCTGACTTTAGAGGTGCACACACGGACAGACGGACAGACAGACAGACGACGAACTGATGTCAATACCCTTCGGCCTGAAGTCGGGCCGAGGGTAAAAACTATGCACCCATGCCTTTCTCTCAGTCTCATGTTCCTGCCAATCTTCTCTCAGTCTGTTACTCTGCTCAGTTTATTAGGAACGAGATCGCAAGCCCTCTACGGTCATCAGGGTAGGGACCGCTTTCCTGCAGAACTTCTCCATCCTGCCATCTGACAGTTCCGCCCTAGTGAAGTGTGCACTCCCATTTTTATGATTTTTTTTTTTCACACATAAAAAACAATATATAATTACAAATAAAGGTTCAAACTATGGCAGGTTCACCACACAAAACAAAGAATAAACACATAAAAATAAGCATTAACACCTGGTAACTCGTCATAATGCTAAAATGCCCGATTGCAAGGCACCTTCACCAGATCCACGCCATCACCCAAAAATGTCTAGCATCATGTGTCAATACACCATTGCGGCGTTCACAAAAAGTATAACCCAAAACTACTTGTAATAGGCTATTAACAAATCAAATAGTCGTGTTATGAGACTATAACATCCAGTAAAACTGTAATGCACCCTGACTGTGACCGACCCGTTCACGTGATCACTGTCCTAAAATAAAAGACAAGTCATATTTTCAAAATAATTGGCAACATTTCACAAATTCAGCAAGGATATGCAAACTTTGGAGCACAACTGCACCTCAAGCCTGGATGCATTCCAAGCATGCACAGCTGCACTTGCATATGCAAAACATAGCTAACGTCAAGAATTTAGCTCGGACCTTGCGGTTATTGATCATATACACAAGTCTTTTGCTCAGGTAATCCATCTATGCCTCCGCTATTATTTGTCTTATACCGCACACAGCTATACAGTTATAATAACGAATTCCATCGTTCGCATTTCAACTGTCTGGACCACAATCAAAATGGACATGATCGCTTTAGTTAGGAGACAGTAGGCAGGAAAAGTTGTTTTAGCGGGGCAGACGAGACTTCATTTTCTGGTGAATTTCTTGACCAAATTCAATGTCATGTTTTCACTTAACGTTACTAAAACGCAAAATAATTTCCATTCCACATTGTTAAAGCAACAAAGTTTCGGGAACATAATAATAATAATAATAATAATAATAATAATAATAACAACAACAATAATAATAATATATGATAATAATAATAATAATACTAAAAGGCAGTAGTAGCAGTCGTAAAACAAAGGAGAGTAGCCTACATCAGACGAAGAGGAACAGGTTATAAGAGGAGGGAGGGGAAAAAAATAAGTTTTAATATTAAATTAAGCGCTTTGTTTTTCTCAAAGAAGTTATAACCAGCACTTCTCAGTTCCATTTATTTTAAGCTATTCACGGCCGACTTTCAAGGCAACATTAAAACCCGATACTCTTCGCTTCATGCTACTCAAGAAAAAGTAAGAAAGCAAAGAATCCATACATTACCAACTAGACAGCAAGCGAAAATTAAGTCCCTGCAGCGCGCCAAAATCGTCTTCATAGTGATCTTATAAAAAGTGAACTACGCCTCTTTATCAAAAATAGGTCACAGTAACATACTTCTCATTGTCTCGCTTCCCATCCACATAGGCCTAATCAAGCGGCAGTTTAGAACTTCGGAGCGAACTTCTCTGAAACCTTCAAAATGAAAGCGCAAAAATATGTTACGAGCCCCAGCAGAAAGAAAATCCCCCCCATATAGTCATGAGTGCGTTTGCCGTCGGTCCGTCCGTCTGTCTGTCTGTGAACATTTAGTTTCCAAAGCATAACTTGAAAACCGTTCAGTATTTTTCTTGACAAAACTTGCTGTGCACATTAATCATGACCTGAAGTGGTGCCTGTTGCTAATCCCAAATTAATGAATTTTGTATTTTTGCTGGTCTCCATGGAAATATTTAGAATTTTAGGGGGTATGATTTTTTTTTTTTTCCTGGAGTGGGAGGCATTTTCATTCGTTCAATATATGGATCCAGGGGGATATGCCATCTCCTGATGGCTCTTGATTTGTCATTGGTGACGTAGGTGACTCGTGCAAAAATGTAGCAAGGTGCTAAAACCTGCCGTTTCAGACAGCAGATACGCTCACATTACAATTTAATGCAGGCTTCTCGTAAGTATGACTGAGAACTGTCAAAACAGACAAATCTGACCTGAGCAAAACATCCAAATTGAACAATGAATCTTGAAATGTGAACATAGCGTTGGCTTAGCTTGTTCACTTGATGTTTCCGAAAATCAGCACAATATCTACGATGGGCTTTTTTAAATCATGGAATGCGAAGGCATCTCTTTTCCTGTGGTCAATTTTGAGATAGTTACTGTGCTTGGAACAAACACCAGCATCCACAGAGGGTCAACAAGATCGAGTACGGGAACCACGACTGCAGGAGATGGGTCGATCAGTGTCAAAATCAATAACCAAGAGAAAACTTCACCAGAATAATTACAATGGGCTAACCAGAAGTTCTAAACCATTGATCATCCTCACTAAACAAAATGAAAGGAAAACACCTCTAAATAGCCTATACAGTTCTGAGGCAACATCCTGTGAACAGATGACACTAGGATCAACTTGTACCAGAATGATGGGAAGAATATGTTGAGCAAAAGGAACCCCTGATGTTCCAAAACATACCACTTCATCAGTGAAGCATAGTGGAGGTAATAATGGCATTGGTATGTAGGCTATGATTGTGGGTGGAACTGGTTTCTTTCCTTTATTGATGAAGTAACTCCTAATAAAGGCAGCAGGAATTGTATTTGTGTTACAGTATTTGCTCACAGAGCAGATGGATAATAAGCTGAGACATACTACAGAGGCAAGGCAAAACTTCTTTAAAGAAGTGAAATGTTCAAAACATACTAAATATGGTTACGTTGTTTGGACTTTTACTTTGAAGAAAACGCTCGGAGGAGACGTCTCCACTTGGGCAGAGGTGTGCACGCTTTGTAGATGAGCAAAGTCAAGAAAAATAAAACAGTTTTTCCAGAAATGTGAATAACTAAAGAGGTTTTTCAACACGATCATTAAGACTCTTATACTTTGCGGTATTTGAAGAATGTATGGTCTTGACTACTTGTAAAGTCAATTTCGGCAGGATTCGTTGGTTTTTTGGCAATGCAGTACACAAATTAAGGTAAAAAAACAGGCTATTTTTTAAATTAATGGGTAAAAAAATGCTGAGTTTTTTTTATTGCTAAAGTAATGATGGAAGGCATGATTTGAGATGACCCAGGTATTTTTTATGATAATATACTTCTTGAGCTTTCTTTCAGTGAAAAAAAAATCCACTCATCCTTATCCATTCCAGAAATATGGCTTTATCAATATGGGATGCCTTTTCACAAAATGGAAATTTTCAGGGGCACCAACATTTAAAGACTCCAGTGTAAATGTATTGTAATGCAATTAATATCCTATTGGCTTTTTCCCTTGAGCTAAGCTTCCTCTCTCAAATTGCAAAGGAAAGGTTTGTTCCAATATTCCTACCTGTAAAAGTTTTCATGATAAAAGTGGACAAACATTTTCCATCCCCTTATGTCACGTCCGACACACACACCAACTGTATGTTTGAAAAAAATATGTCTCTTATAGAGCCACTAATTATTCATTTATTTTTTTATTAATTAAATTATTTTTTAATTATTTATTATTTATATATTCCAGATATCCTTTCCTTAGATAAATAGGGTAAAATGAATGATTCCATCCCCTTTGCATGTCACATCCGTCATGTGACTACAATCATTTAAATGCTGTTTCTCCATATTTCCTTTGTTTGCTCATGCATCTGAAAATATGTTATATTTAAATTTCATCCATGGTATAATGCCTTGTACATTTAAAATTGCAATTTTTTTTTATGAATATCTCCTCAAAAAATTTTGTATGCATTATTAAAGATATTTCTAAAAAAAAAAGAAGTTATTCAAAGATGGCCCTGGTTTAAAGAGCTTAAAATTATAGGCTACGTGAAGTGGGAAACATTTTGTGAAGCATACCGAACGTGTATGTGAGAGAGAATACGTTTGCATTGCAGGCAATAGTCAAATGCACCTAAGATTTGGCAATTAACGTTCAGGCGAATCTTTGCCGCAAATTTGAGGCATTTTTTATCAGATAATTGAACGAGAGTAATTTTAAATAATGTAACTCATAGCACTTGATTTTATTTACTTTTGAGCATCTAAATAATCAACAGTGAAGGTGGAAAACATTTTGTTTCAGCGTATAGAACGTGACATGTAAATAGTAAACGAATTTGAAAATCTTTCAATATAACACAGCAGCCTGGTTAGGTCTGTCTGCTTCTCATTATCTCTTCTCAATCATTATAGGCCACATTTTGGTTTTGATTAGTCAGTTGGCTGAATAAATGGCTTGATTGCAAGTCAGGCAAAGTACACGGGTATTGATTTAAGATGAGCTAATTATGCCAAGGCGATGGAGGCTGTCCAACCTCGCTGCTAATTAGCGGACTTCAAATCACAGTTTTCAGGCAGTACTGTACTGGCACATAAGAAGAACAGGAAATAGAGAGGCAGTATTGGTCCCAGAAAAGAGTTTTGTTGTACTAGTCCCAATTTTGCAGCATGAAACAGCAGGAAAAAAATTCTGAATGCCATAGTTTTCCTGTGAAGATTTCAGCTGTTTCTGGAAGAAAACAAAAATCTGAGTTTTAAACATTTACGGTATTAATAAACATGATATTCTTTCTCTTCATTCAACTTATTGAGAAATGAGACATTTAACCAATAATGAAAACTATGTTAAAGGTGATAAACAGGGAGTAATTATAACTATGAATTTGTGTGGCGCACATAAACGACACGCATGATATGCACTCAGCAGTGTGCTCGGAAAATGTGCAGGGCAGTTTATGTGGGGAATCTTGCCGCAGCTATGTGATCGACATTAGTGACCACATGTCATGTCACCAAACTGATCTCATCTGCACACAGTACATCAGTAATGGAGCACACTTCACAATAACTGCTGATCAGACTTCCGCTGTGCTGCTGCTAACTGCTTTGGCAGCTTTGCATGTTCTTGCTGCTGCTAATTGCAGTGCTGTTCCTGTTTTGCTGAGTGTTCCTGGTTGCTGCCATTGCTGGTTCATTGTTTTTGCACCTTTTGTCACTATTTTTCTCCGCTGCTCACCCACCGCCACCCCAGCCTCCACCTGGTGGTTTGACCTGCTTAATCTATATGGAGGATTTAGCGCAATTTGTTCAACTCTTCCTTGTATTCAAAATAACGCACAAGCATGTGCGCCAGTTACACAATGTAGATCTATTCAGTGCCAAACCAAAGATAATAGCACATTATTCTCAATAAAAGGTGATTCATTTTTAGATGTGAGTTGTTTCATCTGAGGTGGGAATCATGTGAAGTGGTAAGAATTAATGCCTTTTTGCGGCAGAGAATCTTTTCCGATGTGACACACCTAACAACAGTCTCTTCCCACAAGAAACATTAGTTCAGTCTGTCAACTCATGTGGGAATGTTTGTAACAACAGCAGAACGTAGTTAGGGTTTGGTGTCTAGACTGTGACGTCATCAGTCCCTCAAGATGAGCTTTCATGAGATATTGGGGAGTGATGATTAAATATCTCTCCCCTTTCCCCCCCATTTTAGCCAGAGGCTTCAGGTGGATGCTATGGTTGTGGGGGAGGGGGGGTGGTCCAAACAGCAGGTAACCATACTGTTGCGATGCAGCAAAGCATGTACAATCAGACGGTGAGCTGAGATACTTTACCAGCTGAAATAGACCGCCAGGTGTGTTTGTAGTCGAGGCTATAAAGAGTGAGGTAATGGAGCAGCTTGAAGTGACTGCCTGCACTAACTTGCAGGCGATGCTTCATTTTTCAAGTTGGCATTTTACATCCCTGTTGGCCATTCTTGTGGTTTGGAATCGTAAAAAGATTTCTGTTTGTGCCTGACTAAATCCTAAGTACTGGAGCCCAAGAATTTGCTAGAAAAGTGGTGATGTAATTTTGAGATCAACTTGCCACAGCCATGGCAACTGGTTCACACCGAACGAACCAAACCATACGTAAAGACCTAGAACAGTGTTTATCGCCATGGTCCTCCTGTCTATGTATGTATTTCAGCTTTATTTTCATCAGTCTTAAACCTAAAAATATGGTCATGATAAAGGAACAGGATGCATTTCTCACTATATTTTTGATCGTCAAATATTTAGGCATTTCGTGCCGTGTGTTCAGTGTACGAGTCAATGTGTTGAGCGTGAACCATTGTCAAGGAAGTGAGTGTTGACCCCAGCGAAAGTGACGTCACACTTTCACAGCGAATGGACAACATGTATAGGCTTGGATTGAGATCAGATTTTGGTATCATCTTCAAAAAACAAAAAAGAAAAGAAGATTACACAAAACAAAGCCTTCATCATTTTAAAACCGTAAAAAAAGGAGAAAAAGTAAAATCTTTCGGTCGTCCGAGACCTGTGATTTATGAAATGCACAGCACAGCATACATTATACGCATACTGATGAACACACTATTTCCATCTGATAAACTAACATACCAATAAAAAATATCATTAATAATTTTGACTCCTGATGCTGTTTGAGAGTTTTGAAGTTGAATTTTTCAAACATTTTCCCCTGGCTCATAGGGATGTGTATCGAGATGAGACCATAACAGTACACAGATATTTTCTATATATAATGACCTTCTCAGTCATCAAATCTGAAAAAAAAACAAAAAACAAAAATTGAGCCGCATGTGGTTAGAGTGCAGATCACTGTCTTCTGAGTTCATTTCATGTTCATTTTTGGTCATACAGTGCCGGTGCAGTTATTTCCTCATATCTGCACACCTGTAAATTACAACTTCAGTTGGTGAGTCCAGTTTGCTGATAGCGCCTCCCTGTGGCACAAGAAAAGAGATCAAATTTACATGAAATTCTCGTTCGAAGGAATAAATAGCAGAAGAGACTAGAGGGGCTGTAACAAAAATACATTCATGAATTACTGATTTATGGTGAAGGCCTGTCTAGTGTCCTCTATGTCTTGAGTTTGTAAAGAAGTACAGTAATTGTACATTTTGTCTGAACGACTTCATCAGCGATAGAAGGAGATGGAGCAGGAGGGTGAATCAGCCAAAATAAAAATATGGGGTCAATATTCCCTTTAAAATATGACTTATGATGGTATTAAGCCAGTGCTGTTAGATATGGAGGAGCAGTGAGGACTATCATTCAAGGGTATCATATTTTCTTAAGCTGACTTTGTTTTTGTAAACGTTCACTAAAAAACATTTATTGACGCAACCGCAGCTACTTTGGTCTTTCGTTTCAGATGGGACTTGGATCCCCAAATGGATGCCCAGCATATGCAAGGCTATGTATGTGTTTCTATGATGAATTCATTCACCGTTTGAAGACTCATCTCTTCAAACAGCACTTCACATAAGTCTCCTCTCAAACTTTCCCATCATCCATCATGATCTTCCATCTCTTTTGACAGTGCTTTACAAGTCAGTTATAACTGATATATAATTATATAAAATGGGTCAACTTGATTTCACAGTAGTAAACTGTTTTGGGGAAGTTGAGCTGCTCATGTTTGAGGTGATTGATGCCTGACATTAATAATACCTTTTCTAAATTAAGATGTGTAGCTGTTCCAGTCACGCATAGTTTGAACTAACTGCTGCACTGGATTAAAATTTGAACAAAATCAATGTAATATATAGCAATGTAATGCTCATGTGGGAGATCAATATTATCTTTCTTACCAAGAGTTGTTTAACTTTGGAGCGCACTCTTGTGCTGGCATCTGCACAGTGGAGCTCATATCTCACTCTCTCCCCCTCTCTGCGACCTATACAACAGAGAATATTAACCTTCAAAACCAACTGCACCATGTCATATTTCTCATGACAATGCAGGACTTCAGCACAAGCCTATATAAATATGTTCACATGTGCAGTGGTTTGCCCAAATAATTATAACTGTTCAAATTGTTTGACGAAATGGGAACTCACAAACCAACTCACAGACACAAGCAGTATGACATATAAAGCCAAAAAGCGCTGACTCTTAACAGTGAATAAATTCGAAAAACTTGCCTATGTCTTCCAATTCCTTAAACTTCCGCAGACCAATTAAAACTACAAGTCCAGTTACTGCAATCATAGGTAGCGCGATCAACAATGGAGGAAATGCAAAATCCGTTGTTTCTTCTGAACCTGTCAGATTGAAGGCAACAAATTTAATTTAGAAACATGTCCTGCCTCTCTTTTATTAAGCTTCGCCAGGAGGTATATGTTTTCGGTGCTGTTTGTTTGTTTGTTGGTTTGTTTGTGTACAAGATAACTCAAAAACTTATGGCCGGATTTTGACGAAATTTTCAGGGTAGGTGGGTATTAACTCAAGGAAGAGGTGATTAAATTTTGGCATATCTAGGCCAAAGTACTGCTGACATATACGCCAAAGTTTAAGATTTCAAGTCTTTCCAGTTCCAATCGCCGTGCTTTTGGCTTTGCTGCCCCCTGGCGGAGGTTCTGCGCTCTCTGAGTGCTTTTCTAGTTACTTCTGTTGACACGTTTTAAGTCCTCTTGTAGAGAGACGATAGCATTAGGCCATTGCATGCCCAAAATCTACCGCAGGTCCCTGTATTTTCCCTGGCTCAGTAATTGGTATTTGTTTATTTATAAAGCTGTTTTTGGTAAACTCCCTTCTTATATTTGTTCCTTGATTGCTCTGAAATCTGACTGTAGATATACTTTGAGATCTAAAGATGTGATTTTATTGTCTGTTCCAAGCACATGGACAAATTTGGGAATGAAAGCTTTAAAGTGCTCTGCTCCCCTCACCTTGAATAATCTTCAAAAAGATTTGAAACTAAGGGAATTGGTTTCTTTGTCTGATTTTAAATTTCTTATTTGTACAATGGTGAATAAATTGGTTGATACCTGCTTATGCCCATAGTTATTTAATGTACGTCCACTGTTAAATGAATATTTTTTAATTTCTTTATTTTTTTAGACCATCTGTGTTTGAAGTTGTCTGCATCTTAGTGTGTACATTGTATATTTTCTTGTTATTGTCATGTTGTCTAAAACACCTTATGCTGCCTTTTTGGCCAGGTCTCCCTTGAAAAAGAGATCATTGATCTCAGTGGGACTGCCTGGTAAAATATGGGTTCAATAAATAAATATAAATAATACATTTTACAATACCTGAGTCATTATTGCAGTTAGATGGTAAGTCCAACAGGGAGCGCTGCAAGCTGACAGGGTTCTTTGCCTCACATGAATAGGTATGGTCTTTATTGTCTATCTCCAGAGGAAGAGACAGAAAGCCATTAATATCAGGGCTGCTGGTGTGGGACAGCACTTCTCCATCTCTCCGCCAGGACAGAGTGACCTCTCTTCTGTTCGCCACAGAGCACAGCACAGAGCAGTTCCTCCCAAACTGAAGCCATGTCACTGTGGGGGTTGACATATTCTCTGACAGGAGAATAAAAATAAGGAAAGAAAACAATGGAAGAATTTTGAATCGTCATACTCCATTACATTGATTAACCAAGACTCAGATACTTGCAAAAACATTCAAAAATGGAGCATACCGTAGACTTCCAGATGGAAAGCTGTGATTTTCTTCTGTTGATCCTTGCAGTCCACTGTATATATCCCAGAATCCTCTGTCCTCAGATGTATGATGGTGAAGAGTCCAGTCTGACTGTCCCACTGCAGTCTGCCAGTGAACTGCTCCATAAGCTCTGTGTCACTGATGCCATTCAACACTACAGCTGCATTCCCCAAGTCTTTATAAAGCAGGAAGCCAGTTTTCATCACTGGAGCCAGAAATGTGACAGATCCTCCCACAATGCCTTTCAGCAGTTTGGACTCTTCTGTTGACTGGGCGAAATATGAACAGAACCCTGGGAGGTGTAAAGAAATGTCATTTTTAAATTCTGCTTTTAGGTGATTTTTATTTTCCTTAGAAATGTTCTTTAAACATAATACCTTTAGAGCTAAATAGAACTGTTACAGAAAGCTAAGAAATCCTACATAATCGATTTCAAGTAATTCTGGATTAGAAGTCTGCAGCATCTGACTGAGAACAGATACCGTCTCCCCTTTTTTTTCCCTCAGCAGGAGACGTCCATGTGGAGAACATAAGTGCTCCACCATGTTCAGTTCTTCATCATGGTTCATCAGCAGCGTCACCACATCACATGCTCGCAGTGAGAAAATTAAACCTTTTAAAGAAACAAGGACCACCACCTGCTGTATGATGGCTCATCATCTGGGTATTATTTACATTGATACCTGTGGATGAACTCAATAAGATCACAAGCAAAATTCTGAGGCCCATCATATTTAATTACAGCTCAGAGGGGGAGACGACGAGGGCTTTGTGAGAGGAGTAATCATTGGGGTCCATTTGGCAGGAGCTTCAGAGATGTTTCACTGGAGGCTGCTGATTGCAATAATATGAAACACGAGGCAGTTCTCTAAGACTGGGGATTGGCAGCCCTGGTGGAATGTGATGTCAGCACAGGACTACGCGTGAAGGGACAATGGTGGCAGTCAGTATAAACTCCAGGATTATGTTGTATTTGCAGGAATAAGTGAAAAGCAGAAGCGGAGGTACTAGGGACAATTTGGCCATAAATTCTAGCCTTCAGCAAATGCACTCAATTTAATATAAATTGATGGAAGCCCAATATAATGAGTGATTTTCATTGTTGCTTCTTATTTTAGTAGCTCCATTAAACCCCATGATGCTACACATGAAAATACGCAGTCAGTTGAGTCCATCAAACATTCAGTTCTGAGAGCATTTTTTTCTTAAATATGTAAGTAGTAAGACTTATGGCGACTTGTATTGTTAATTAATCTCAAAGGATGTAATTTGTAAACAGTCGGAGATACAAATGCAGACCTGAGACAGAAATTGACAAAACTATTCAATAATATACTCAGCGAGCACACATTTAAAAACAAGAGGCAAAAGTCAAAGAACAAGAAGAGATTTATTTAGCAGTATTTGGTTCATTTAAGACAGTGTTTCCCAAACCTCTCCTCGCATACCCCTTGTCCTACATGCTTTAGATCTCTCCCTACTCCAGCCCAGGTGACTCAAATGATTCGCTAATAATCAAGCAGCTTCTGGTATTGTTATGATGTGATCATTTGAATCACCTATGCTGGAGCAGGGAGCGATCTGACGAATGCTGGACAAGGGGTACTCCAGGAGCAGTTTGGGAAACACTGATGAAGGACACACACATTCTGTTAGACTGGCCATGATGAAAAATTTTGTATTTCACTGAAAAAAATTGAGACTTTGGATCAAAGTAAAAAAATTGCATTGACTTGTTACAGCTAAGTTTTTTTTTTGTTTTTCTCAATTGAAAAAAATTAAGAATTTTTCAATTGAGAAAAACTAAAAAAATTAGTTGTAACAAGTTGACGCAATTTTTTTACTTTGATCCAAAGTCTCAATTTTTTCAGTGTTGAGTGAAAATTCATTTTAGCTAAACCTGCTTTCTTTTCCCAAACATTCACATATGGACCAGGGAGAGTTACCTCAGTGTCCAATGCAATATGTTAGCCCTATAGTATTGGAGCTCATCAGGGAAATTATGTCCCATAAATCTTTTCTTTGGGTTGTAGATCATGCCATTTTATTGCAGCCATTCTACTTGTATAGACATGGATATCTCATTTATCCCCCACAGTTACTAAAAAGAAAAAACAGTTATTACACTGATAATATCCATTTAATCTTTTCATTCCTCAGTTTCACGATCAGAAAGTAGCACAGAGATGTGGGACAGTACACATATTTACTATACATGAAAGTATAACCTATTTTAGAGGAGCAAGAGCGATTTAACTTTTTTCTGAATTTTTCGTCTGAACGTAATTTCATGTTTAAATTGACCAAAACTGTAAAAAAAAAAAAATGACAGTACAAATTGTGATTGAAAATCAATGTTTGGCAGTTACTTCCAAATACTACCACCAGTAATACTACTCCTACCACAGATGATGATAATAATAATAATAATGATAACTCGAAGTGCACTCAGTAGAGCACATACTTCTGCCCCACCATATGTCAGTATTATTGGTCCTTCCAGTTCTAGGAGTTTATGTCTTATTGATGATATTAATGATAAATACTAAGATGAAGCAGTGAAAGAAAGAGAGGAAGAAGGTTTATTATTCGCTCTGGATTAGAGCATCTGCTAAATGCCTGTAATGTGATGTAATTTTGAAGTAAAATGCATGGTTTTTGCCAACTAAATGGTTCCTTGCTCCTTACCACAATGCTGCTCGTTTCTTTATCAGTTTAAATTATTAAAAATGCGATGGTATTGGCTTAATAGCATTAATTCATGAAAAAGTAAGGATGGTAGCGAACAGTAGATACTTTACCTATTAAGTAGCAGATGAGAAAGGTGTCTCTCCAGTGTCCCCACAACATCTTCATTTGGATCAAGTAAGGAATACATATGTCATCAACAACCGATTACATCTTTTGAAAACTTGTTTCTTAAAAACCCAACATTCTGCATTTAGGTTTCATGTACCACACCAAGATGAGAACTGAAGGAGGCAGATTCAAATGAATATTTTCAAAACAAATGTACTCCCACGGGAATGTAGAAAAAGCTAAATTTTGTTAAACTTTTTCAGGTATAGGACGATGCAGATTGTGCAGACTAGCATAGAGTGTATCAGGTAAAACAACTAAGTTTCAAGGTGTCAGGCCACCGTTATTACACAATGAAAATCAGCTCCTCCCCTTAGGTGGTTGGCTGAGGACGCCTTTAAGGAAGCAGAACAGATAGAAACATGCCGATGTCCTTTACTCCATGATGGCTTTCAAATGAAGAGATGCTACAACATCCAACAACACTTTTTATGTGCTTCTATGTGTATCTTTATTCTATTTGTCATGGCCCCAATTTGTTACAGCAAATTGGACAGCAAGGGATGACAGAAATTTTTAAAACTTGAACAGATTTAATAAAATAAAGCACTGACCAAGATTGATAATTTAAAAAATGAGATAGTCACAGAGATGGGGTTGCTTTGTGCAATGTTCTGGGACAGGAAAATGCTTCAACACAGGCAAAAATCCACAAAAATCTTTACAGGTCTTGAAAAGAGAGGCAGGTCTGGTCAAATGTATCCTTCTACTTGCAATTTCTCCTACGACTTTACTCTCGCAATTTTTCTCCTTATATACTCTTTTCCAGCCCCCTCCCACCTTCCAGACTTTTTTTTCAATTCTCTGGGTCTCTCTCCTCTCAGGCATGCCCAGGACATTCCCAAAACCTGGGGGTAATATAATGTAAGGTTAGAAACCCCTGTAATAGATGATCGATCTGCTAATTACCTGCACCTTGTGGGGCTAAGAAGCCTGATAGTGCTGACTTTGTGAGGGAGGAATTTTTTCCATTTGTGTCAGAGGGATTTGTGGCTCTGAATGAGCATTCTCCTCCTGTACCCATATATCTCCTAAGGGATACCGGAGCTTCTCAGTCACTTTTGTTGATGGACTGCTTGGAGTTATGTGATGAGACCGCTTCTGGGGATTTCATACTTGGACAAGGTATTGAAGGGAGGACTGTATCTGTACCACTGTGCTCTGTATTCATGAAGTCAGATTTAGTTACAGGACAGGTAAAGGTGGGACTTATGTCAAGTCTACCTTTCAAGGGTGTTTCTCTGTTGCTAGGCAATGACCTGGCTAGGGGCAATGTAGTTCCCCCTGTGCATCTTACTTCACAGCCGAGCACTGAAGATAGCAATGAAGACCCATCCCTGTATCCTTCCTGTGCAGTGACCCGTGCTATGGCCAAGAAGGCTCAAGAAGATGATGTGGTGCCGTCCAGCACATTGAATAGTCATGACTCAGGTGGTTCGCCTCATGACTCTGTTCAGCCTTCTATGGTTTCTCCATTTTTAGGACTTATCAGACACCTTTATCAGTTCTCTTTTCAGCCAGCCAGATGGGTCTGGCGATTCTAATGTGTCTGGAGACTTAGAAGAAATAGACGCAGTTCCAGTTGGGCATGATCTCAAGGAAAGTGTGTTGATGCCGAAATGGCGCCCTCCTGATATCCCTGCCAATGCAGATTGGACAGTGGTCACGCAAATTGTTGTTCTGAAGATCTACAGGAATGAGATCTTAACAATGGCTCATAGTTTACCTTTAGAAGGTCATCTTGGTGTTAACAAGACTGTTGATAAGATCATGAAACACTTCTTTTCACCTGGGCTTCGGAAAGATGTTTCCAACTTTTGCAAAACCTGTCACTGTAATGAACGTACGGAGACTCCAATCGCGGTTCAAGCTCGGAAGAGCGTCTTTTATTAACATTACTGTTGCTCATGGTCAGACAGAAACAGAGGTCAATAGCCAGAAATCAGGAATATCACAGAAACGCTTAATCTTCATCAGGGACAGGCAAAATGTCAAAAAGAACCAGGAAATCAGTCAGCACAGAATACAGAAACAAAGGGAAACTAACCTAAGGGAATGGGGAAAAGGGAAAGAGGAATTGGAAGGGAAGAGGGAGACACAGACATTAACTAAACAGTCAAAGTATAAAGGGAACTGGGGAAAACGGGAGACTCTCAAACTCACCACACTCACTCGACGAAATACAATCAATAACTAGAGTACAGAAAATCACAAGGGACAAAAACTCTCAATAATCGCAAAAACACACGGAGAAAAAAGGGCAGAGACGAAACGACCAGGCAGAGCAAGGAACGGTCACGAATCGACAAAGACAAGCGGAAAAGTGGGGTCTTTATAAACTAATTAGAGTGTTTAGCCCAAGAAATGAAGGACAGCTGAGAGGAGGCAGAATCTAGAACAGCAAAGGAAAGTGATAGGACAGATTGAACAAGTAGGTGTGCCCTGCTTCTTCAAACTAACTAATCACCGTGCCTAACTACTCAGCTCTAATGTGTAGTCCTACCCATTTCTAATCACCAGTGCCTCAGCTAAACTATTCTCAGGTGCAGACAGTTAACAATCACAGGAAGAAGGAAGCAGGAAGTACCCAACCAGAAAAGACAGGGGAAAAGACTGTGAATGAAAACAAGACACGACACTTAGACACACAAGGGAGCGAGTGACAAAGACAAGTATTCATGAAACATGAACAATCACACTAGAAGTAAATCTAACAGAAAGAAACAAATAATTCTACACATCATGAAAACTGAAAACATACAAAAACAAAGCATAAATACTTAATTCACAACAGTCACACTTGTCAGATAGTTGGAAAACACCAGTTAGACCTACATGTAGCTCCATTGCAGCCTATCCCAGCATTTGGGGAGCCCTTCTCCGAGGTCATCGTTGATTGTGTTAGTCCATTACCCAAGACTAGATCTGGAAATCAGTACTTGTTGACAATTATGTGTGCATCTACCAGATTCCCTGAAGCCATACCTCTACGCACCATTAAGGCAACTGCAACCTCGAAGGCTTTGATAAAGTTCTTCATGTTGTTTGGCCTTCCCAGGGAAATTCAGTCAGATCAAGGTGGCAATTTCACTTCCGGATTGTTTCAGCAGGTCGTGTATGAACTAGGTGCGAAGCAGATTCTTTCCAATGCCTATCATCCAGAGAGTCAGGGTGCCTTAGAGCGTTTTCATTCCACTCTCAAACTAATGATCAGGACGTATTGTTATGACCCTGAGAAAGACTGGGATGATGGTGTTCATTTGCTATTGTTTGCAGCTAGAGAAGCAGTGCAGGAGTCTACTGGATTTAGTCCATTTGAGCTAGTGTTAGGCCATGAAGTGAGAGGACCTTTGCTATTGTTGAGTGAACAATGGCAAGAGAAAGAGCCGCATATCAGTCTGTTAGACTATGATAGCAAGTT
This sequence comes from Gymnothorax reevesii, assembly GCA_029721435.1. NCBI lineage: Eukaryota > Metazoa > Chordata > Actinopteri > Anguilliformes > Muraenidae > Gymnothorax > Gymnothorax reevesii. Next base: position 18,979,855 of record CM056574.1, on the reverse strand, counting down.
CAAGGAAAGACATTGTGCAGCGTGTGACCTAGCCAAAGAGAATTTTAGATCAATTCAGGGAAAAATAAAAACTTGGTATGATCATAAGGCTAGAAGCCATGAGTTTAAACCAGGAGAAAAGGTCCTTGTGTTGTTTCCCTTGCAGTCCAATCCATTGCAGGCTGGATTTCATGGTCCTTATGAAATTATGACAAAACTAAATGATCTCAATTACATTGTGAAGACCTCAGATAGGAGAAAGCCAAAACAGTTGCGTCACTTTAACACGCTGAAGCCTTATCATGATAGGAATGCCAGGGTTGCAGCTGTGACTTCAGATCCTCCTATTGCCGAGACTTGTGAAGATGAGGGGTAGTTTCAAGATGATGAACCTAGAATTAAAGCTGAAGTTCTTTCATGTAAATTGACAAATTCTGAAGTGTTGCAGAATCTTGACGTAAAACTCCAGCACTTAGAACCCTCACAATATGATCAGTTTGAGAAGTTTATCAAGAAGTATAAAGATCTATTTCCTGATGTTCCAAAGAGAGTTTCTATACCTTCTCATGAAAACAGCATCCGTACCAGATGAATCCTGAAAAGAGAAAAATTGCTGAGAAAGAGGTTGAGTACATGTTAGAATATGATATTATCAGACCCTCTAACTCAGATTGGAGTTCACCCTGTATAGTAGTTCCAAAACCTGATGGAAGTACTAAATTCTGCACAGATTATCGCAAAGTCAATGCTGTAACTAGAACTGATGTGTTTCCAATACCTAGGATTGATGATTGTATCGATAGAGTAGGGCAAGCAAAGTTTCTGACCAAGATTGATTTATTGAAGGGTTATTAGTGTGTGCCTTTAACTGAGAGGGCCAAGAACATCTCTGCTTTTGCCACACCATCTGGGTTGTACCAGTTTGAAGTCCTACCCTTTGGCATGAAAAATGCCCCAGCCACATTCCAAAGAATGATACAGTCTACAATCGCCAGATTGCCACAGACAAGTGCATACATTGACGACCTGATCACATGGAGTGACTCCTGGGAAGAACATCTGAAAGATGTAGAGACGTTGTTCCAGCGCTTGACCCAGGATAACCTGACTGTTAACCTGAACAAGAGTGACTTTGGTTGTGCTACTGTCACCTATCTTGATCAAGTCATAGGCCAGGGTAAGGTGGCACCCATAAATGCTAAAGTCCAAGCCATCATGGGCTTTTCAGTTCCTGACAACAAAAAAGCTTTGCGCCGCTTCCTTGGAATGATCGGGTACTACCGCAAGTTCTGCAAGAACTTTGCTGAGATTGCTCTCAGTCTTACCAACCAACTGAAGAAAGGCGTAAAGTTCACTTGGGATGAAGCATGCCAAAGAGCCTGCGATCGCCTGAAGTCTCTGCTGTGTCCCTTCCCCGTGCTCAAATCTCCTATCTTCAACAAATCGTTCTCCATCGCGGTCGATGCTAGTGACCAAGCTTGTGGATCTGTGCTCCTACAGACAAGAGACTCTGATGACATTGAGCATCCTGTGGCATACTTCTCCAGGAAGTTCAATGGCCACCAAAAGAACTATTCCACAATAGAGAAGGAGCTGTTGGCTCTGGTCCTATCCTTACAACACTTTGAGGTTTATGTTTGTACAGTGCAAAAGCCAATGATTGTGTACACTGACCACAATCCGTTAATGTTTTTGAGTAAGATGAAAAACAAGAATCGGAGATTGTTGAATTGGAGTTTGATTATACAGGAGTTTGACTTGGAAATTAAGCATCTAAAGGGTACTGATAATGTAATTGCTGATAGCTTATTACGTGTTTGAGTATGTATATATATCAAGTGTTTATTAGCATATTGTATTATATGTGTGTGTGTATATATATATATATACAAGTGTCTTCTTTAACCATTTTTGTATTGAAAAGAAAAATTTTGCCCTTGTGAGTCAAAATTTTTCCCTTTTGGAATGGAGGTGTAATGTTGGAAAAAAAAGAAGCCACTAGATGACAGTATTGACTTTTGTTAAGCTAGTCTGGAGCTACGTTTTGGGCATGTCCTCGGCATGTCTGAGAGATGAAGTCCCAGAGAATTTAAAAAAAAAATCAAAAAGGTGGGAGGGGGCTGGAAAAGAGTATGTAAGGAGAAAAATTGAGAGAGTAAAGTAGTAGGAGAAATTGCAAGGAGAAGGATACATTTGACTAGACCAGTCACTCTTTTCTAGACCTGTAAAGCTTTTTGTGGATTTTTGCCTGTGTTGGAGCATTTTCCAGTCTCAGGACATTGCACCATAGCAATCTCAATCGCAAAGGGACTGATTATCTCTTTTTAAAAAAAATCTTTCAATCTTGGTCAGTTTTTGTTTTATTAAATCTGTTGAAATTTTACAACTTTGTCTGTCATCCCTTGCTGTCTGATAACAAATTGGGGCCATAACAGTAAATAATCATAATAATCTATCAAACAATCCGTAATCAAGACCTTTTAGATACAGCTTTAAGTGACTTCGTAGCACATAGCAATTTAAGACCTGCTGTAATCAAGAGGTGTGCATCCTTTCATGGTCAAAACACAATATAATTTTATTTTCCTTCGTTCAGTCAAATTTACTGTTTGCTTTCACTTTTTTGGAGTAGGCTGTGCCATCATAAAAATCTTTATTTATTTTGTCATGTTTGGAGGCAATGGCCTGAAAGTAACATTTTTGAAGGCTTTATATTGGCATTATGTGCAAAGAAACTAACAGCATGGAAAGCGCTCAGGCGATGGCAGTGTGCTTGCTGATTTAAATGTGAGATCTCATTTCCTATATCTTTAATAGTCCATCTGCTATAAATGTTTCTGCTGTAGATTCCATGACAACAAAGATACTGCTGCTTTCGCAGAGTGTATACTGACACATCTTCTGTCTGTCACAGTTTTTAAGCCACATATCAAATAATGTGATGAAGTCCAACAATATTCTATCATTCGTTATTATTACACTGATAACTGGAGTGGCATTCAGAGAGTACAGACCTCTGCCAACGCCAATATCATGCTCTCCCATGATATGGACATCTAGCAACCATTGTATTTGTTCAGTTGGCTAAGTTAGGTCGTATTGAAATGTACTACCATTTAGTGGATTTTTAGACTTATGGCATTTATTCTAATCCATTAAAAAATAATTCCTGGATCTGGATAGTGATCCGGCTGCTCACCACCAAAATCTAATGAGTTTTTCTTTGGGCCATGGCCTGCACTTCCACAAAATATCGTTGAAATTGATAAAGAAATTTGACAAATATTGTTCAGACAAACAGACACACAAACAGACATAAGTGAATGCATAACCTCCGCCCAAAGTTTTTGCATAAAAATGAAAGAATTGTTAAATATAAGCAGCGCTTCTACCCCACAACCTTACTGTGTCGTGATTCTGCCTTGTTGTCATGTTTATGTCCTTGTTCTGTGTTCATGATTTTGTCTTTTATTTATTATTTTTGGTTATTGTAATACTCAGGTTTTTAGTTCGTTCCATTTCTCAGTTCCATTGCACTTGTCTCCCCTGTCTTGAGATCTAGTTGGTTCAGTCCGTCTTCCCTGTCTGCGTGCCCACTGACTTCGAGTGATTTAAATGAATTCCGTTATTTAATATATTCCTTCGATTCTCGTTTACTTCCTTCGTCTTTCTGTTCTGATTACTAACAAGACTAACATTTGTATTTTATATCATAGTCTACTAACACAACTAATCCATGTATATAGATTACTAACTTACTAACGAGTACTCTAGTTAAATCTGTAAAGTTGCACCGCTACTAATTTAGACTAATTTCCTCTCAGCAATCACCCTGTTCTAATCTCCGCCTCTTGCTCAGCTGTTCTTGTCCTTTCCTGTGCTCATTATCTGTGCACTTAGAACTCCTTGACCGGAGCTGTTTAAATGTCATAGGCTGTTTGTGTGATTCCCGTCCGTGTCTTGGCTTTCGCCAATTTTCGTGGTTAGGGTTTCTCTCATGACCCATTACATCTGATTCCTGCATAGCATGTGACTTCCCTTTCGTCTATTTAAGCAGTCTTTTCACAGCCAGCTCCCTGTCAGAACGTTGAGTAATATTTCTTTGTGCAGAGCGCCTTGTATGCCATTGAGTATTGTTTCTCTTGTACTGGATTGTCCGACTTTGATTCTTGCCATTGCCCTTTTTGTATTGTTTTTGTCTTTCTGGATTTCGACCCATTTTCGTATGACCACGATTTCTATGTTTGGATGCCCTGTGTATGACGCTTGGCTTTGTTCATCGACTACAACTTTTTTGCTTATCGTTTTTGTACCTCTGCTCATCTGTCTTGCTGGTTCTGACCCCCGCCTGTCTAGTCGACACTGTTTTTGGATTTTGTATTGCAGCTTGGCAATTCCTGTGTTTTTTGGCTTTGACTTGGACTCCATTAAAGGCATACGTTTTTTTGGATTTGTGTCTCTCGCGAGTGGTTCCTGAACAGTACCTCACATATTGGCTGAAGTTATTTTATTAACTCGCAGAATTTGAGAATTGTCCAACAAAATGCCATCAGGGTTGAGCAATAATAATTCTAATGGTAATGGGCAGGGGCACCGCTGGCATTTTTGGGCCTAAATCGATTTGCCACCCCCCCCAAAAGGTAAAAGGTAATGACTTTCAAATCACACCAGCCAGTATTTTATTAAACAATAGAACAGAGATAACATAGCAAATGTTGAAACTGAGAAATTTTACAATTTTATCCACAAAATGAGCTCATTTCAAATATGATGGCTGCCACAGGTTTCAAAAAAGTTGGGATAGTGGTCTGTTTTCTAAGGTGTAGCATCCCCTCTTCTTTTTACCACAGCGCGGAGGCATCTGGGCATTGGGGAGACAAATTTCTTGACTTACTATTGTTAAATACAGGCTTCCAGCTGCTGGAGAGTTTTGGGTCCCCTTTGACGGACCTTTCATTTAATAATGCACCAAATGTTCTCAATCAGTGAAAGATCAGGACTGCAGGCAGGCCAGTTCAGCACACAGACTCTTCTCCTACAAGCCCATTCTGTTGTAATAGCTGCAGTATGTGGTTTTGCATTTTCCTGCTGAAATACACAAGGCCCTTCCTGGAATAAAAGTCATCTGTAGGGGAGCATATGTTGCTCGAAAACCTTTATATACCTTTGAGCATTCATGGTGCTTTTTAAAACATGCAACTGTTCTACAACATAGGCACTAATGCATCCCCATACCATCAGAGATGCTGGCTTTTGAACTGAACGCTGATAACACGAGGGGTGGTCTTCCTCCTCTTTATCCCAGAAGACACGACGCCCATGATTTCCAACAAGAATGTCAAATTTGGACTCGTCTGACCACGGGACACTTTGCTATTTTGCCACAGTCCATTTTAAATGAGGCTTGGCACACAGAACATGGCAGTGCTTCTGGATCATGATCAACAATGGCTTCCTTTTTGCATGATAGAGTTTTAGGTGGCATCTGTGGATGGCACAGCGGACTGTGTTTACAGACAGTGGTTTCCTGAAGTATTACTGGGCACATTTAGTAATGTCAATGAGAGAATCATGCCGGTGAGTGATGCAGAGGAGTCTGAGGGCCAGAAGATCGCGGGCATCCAGTAAAGGTCTTCGGCCTTGTCCCTTACGCACTGAGATTTTTGCAGTTTCTCCGAATCATTTGATGATGTTATGCACTGTCGATGATGAGGCCTTCAAAACTGATATAATATAACGTTGAGGAACATTGTTTTTAAAGTATTTCAGAATTTTTTTTCCGCAAACTGTCACAGGTCGGAGAGCCTCTGGCTATCTTTACTTCTGAGAGACTCAGCCTCTCTAAGACATCCCTGTTATAGCCAATCATGTTACACAGCTGATGCCAGTTAACGTAATTACTCGCGAAATATTTTTTTAGCTGATTATCTTATATTAATTGAAGCACCTATTACTAAAACCCCATAAGTCACACTTGACTTGTGGGGTTTTAGTAATCAGTGCTTCAATTGCTTTTTCAGCCCTTTTTTGCCTCTGTCCCAACTTTTTTGAGACCTGTTGCAGCCAGAAATTTTGAAATAAGCTCATTTTGTGGATAAAATTGTTAAAATGTCTTAGTTTCAACATTTGAAATGTTATCTATGTTCCATTGTAAATAATATATTGGCTCATGTGATCTGAAAGTCATTGCATTTTGAGTTTATTCAGAATTTACTCTCCCTCCCAACTATTTTGGAATTGGGGTTGTGTGTGTGATATATGATCACTGGTCTGCTTTGTGGTTTCCTTGTGTCTTGAAGATGGCCTTGACTCTAAAGCACTTGAAAGAATCATATATTCAGAATCTGTCTATATTGGCTCCACATAGTTGTGATACAGGCTAACATTTTGATTGGAATGAGCTGGGCATGGATAACCTGCAAGGAAACATCAACATTGCATTTTCAATGCCTTCGTGTGCCAGTTTTTCAGTTCATTTCAATATTTGTGCACTAAGGTAGCCCAGCAATTTTGCAAAAATATTCATTATACAGAAAATTTAACCTCAAAGCCTTTTATTCAGGGAGTATTGTATACTATGCATCATCTTGTATCCTATAGTGCTCACCTTCCTCCCATTCGACTGTATCTTGTGTATGAAGGGCTGAGGGAAGATTTCCTGGGCCTGCTCCATCTGTGCATAACGGCATTTAATATTAAAGGTGCATTACGGAAAAATACTTTTTGTCACTATCCGGTCTTTTTTAAACATGAACATGTTCTAGGGTTCAAAGTAAATTATCCAACTGATGAACTTTATCCATCAGGACAGAAAGTAAGAGATGGGTGTTGATAGGTGCTATGGATGCATGCGTCCAGTGGCAAATGGTTTTATTTAGCTAGCTCATTTAAACATCAGTCGCAAACCTTCTATCCTGATTGACTAGATTTGATGCGCTTTTCCACTCTAATCTGAGGTCCCGGATGTACATGATTATTCACGTAGCATGTATGAAATCGGTGACTGGTTGGTCTGAGTGCAAGATGATTTATTCTCATTTTTTCATGTTTTGTGAGGTGTGCGTGTGGTTTGGACTTTTCTTTGCGGCTCTCGTCCCAGGACGATATCGAATTCCTTGGCCATCGGATTCTTTACCCAGCAGGCTGATTGAGCTGGGGCGTGCCTTCCGGGACTCTATATAAGCAAGCCGTCTGACATACCCCCTTTGCTAGAGTGTCTGTTTTTAGCTTTGCACTATAGCCGAAGACATCTTTAGTCAGGGTTTGTATGACTTTCTATCTTCTGATTATTGGAGTTTCTTCTCCCTTTTTCTATCTCGCTTTGCTTCCGTATTTCAGACTATTATACGTCCCTTGGAAGCACAAGTACTTTCATTTGGTCTGTTTAATTCTCTTTGTTTGTACTGTGTCCATGCTGTGCGCTTTCTCTCTGGTCGTTGCGCTTGGTCTCTTAATTCTACCAGCCATTACACATTTGAGTATGATAAAGATGAGAGAATCTGCAGTTATGATAGATATTCTTTTTTCTTTGAGGTTCTGATGATTGGCCAGCGGTCAGTAGAATTGTATTTTGTCGATTGCAGCAATTGTTCAGAATACCGATTCAGAAACTAACTGGGAATGCCTCCTCAATGTACTCTAGCGACGACCATTTGCTTTTCAGTGCAATGCCTCAAATCGGAGTCTGTCACGAACAGTCTACGGTCATGAGGCGGACTGCGTTTTTGGGGCTAATAACGTAAGACAACGTTCTCATCTCTCTGGAAAGGTGCTTTTCCATTTAATGCCCTCAGTAATGTGCAAAATCTCCATAGCGAAATAAAAAAACTGGTTATGGAAATACAGTCTGACGTCACAAAATTTGCTCCCCGATCTGCAGTATTAATCACCGAAGCCAATGCTAATAAATAGACTATCGGACTTCTGTAGCTGACTTGTACTTGTAATTTTGTGTATTGCGGAGCACTTACATCATTATTGTAAGAGGAGCATTTACAAATTTGCCGCGTGCACAACTCAGCAGACAGAGACAATATCGAATGCATTGCCATTCTCATCGAGTACACCGAATTGTAATTGGCTGACGGCACGTACAATGGTACCAGAGCCGATCTGTGATTGGCTGATGTACGTAATGGTACCAGCAGAAAAAAAAAATCGTGGCCAGTTCAGGCACCAGCGTAACTTTGGCCAAACAAAATAATGTTGTTTATTAAGGTTGGGGGGGGTGATAAGATTAATCTTAAAAAGTGGAAAATTGAGAATAAAACAACAAATTCATTTTAAATTGATCAAATTATGCCAAAAATTTAAATATGAAGTTAAAGTGTCCATAAATTTTATTTACAAATGTTTATAATAATAACAGCATCTTCTGCTGGGCCCCTAGAATCGTCCATGGTTACTTCCCCCCTTACGGTGTCGCTGGTTATGGGTGTAAAACTTGCAGCTCACCAGGCTCTGCACTCTGTAGCATGGGCATTTGCAAGGAGTTAGAGCTGTGACCCACTTAAAACCAACTGCTTTTTTGCAGCCTTTACCCCTCAAACCACACTCTGCACTGTGGCTTTGGGTTTTTCCATTGCTGTGCAAATGGTCCCTGTTGTAGGCTACGTGCAGCTTTAGAAGAACAATGACCCACAAACAATGCACAAGTTGTTTATAAACTCCTAGTAACCAACTAAACAAGAAGCAAATACATAAATAAATAAATAAATAAATAAATAATCGCCCACCCACCCCCCGCCTCCCATAAGACGAAAAAACTGCTCTTGATTTTTAGCATTTGTTTCTACGGTGTATTTGCGATTTTCTCTCTGCAAAAAGTGAAAGATAAAGTAACGAGATGAGATGAATTTACTTATTTTAAGACCTTAAACACTTATTTCTATCACAATTTTTCTTAGTAACATTTGATTTGAGGTAATTTTGACTAGCTTGCCAATGGAATAAGACATTTTCACTTGTCAAGCGAATGGTAACTTAAAATTTTCACAAGTGAGCAACTTAAAACAACTTAAAATAAGTTACTCTTTGCTTGACAATTGAAATTTTCTTATTCCATTGGCAAGCTACTCAAAATTAACTCAAATCAGGACAATTTTTTTGTATTATAAAGAAAAAGTGTTATAGAAATAGAAAGTGTTTTAAGTCTTAAAATAAGTATATGAGCTTTGCCTTGTGTGATCCCTTGTGTAACTGTTAGGATGAACTGATTCTATGCACTTACTGTATGTAATTACTAATCAGTTAGTTAAATTCTGCATTTTCAACCGGAGCTGCATTCTAATATTACAAAACCCAAAACCAGTGATGTTGGCACGTTGTGTAAATCATAAATAAAAACAGAATACAATGATTTTCACATTCTTTTCAACCTATATTCAATTGAATACACTGTGAAAACAAGTTACTTAATGTTCGAACAGGTAAACTTGCTCATTTGGAATTTAATGCCTGCAATATGTTTCAAAAGAGCTGGAACATGTGGCAAAAAAGACAGAGAGAGTTGAGGAATGCTCATCAAACACTTATTTGGAACATCCCACAGGTGAACGGGCTAATTGGGAAGAGGTGGGTGCCACGATTGGGTATAAAAGCAGCTTCCCTGAAATGCTCAGTCATTAACAATCAAGGATGGGGCGAGGGTCACCACTTAGTGAACAAGTGCGTGAGCTAATTGTCGAACAGTTTGAAAACAACATTCCTCAACGAGCTATTGCAAGAAATTTAGGGATTTCATCATTTACGGTCCGTAATATCGTCAAAAGGTTCAGAGAATCGGGAGAAATCACTGCACGTAAGCGACAAGGCCGAAAACCAACATTGAATGCCCGTGACCTTCGATCCCTCTGGCGGAACTGCATCAAAAACCGACATCAGTGTGTAAAGGACATCACCACGTGGGCTCAGGAACACTTCAGAAAACCACTGTCAGTAACTACAGTTCGTCGCTACATCTGCAAGTGCAAGTTAAAACTCTACAATGCAAAGCGAAAGCCATTTATTAACAGCACCCAAAAACGCCGACGGCTTCGCTGGGCCCAAGCTCATCTAAGATGGACTGATGCAAAGTGAAAAAGTGTTCTGTGGTCTGACAAGTCCACATTTCAAATTGTTTTTGGAAACTGTGGACGTCGTGTCCTTTGGACCAAAGAGGAAAAGAACCATCCGAGCTGTTATAGGCGCAAAGTTCAAAAGCCAGCATCTGTGATGGTATGGGGGTGTATTAGTGCCCAAGGCACGGGCAACTTACAGTTATGTGAAGGCGCCATTAATGCTGAAAGGTACACACAGGTTTTGGAGCAACATATGTTGCCATCCAAGCAACGTCTTTTTCATGGACGCCCCTGCTCGGGCTTTCATGAGCTGAATCACTGTAACGCGTGGCTGGGATTTAAACAATGGCGGTCTCTCTGAATAGTTTGCAGGAGCAATTAAAGTCCGTTTTTGCTGTGGGGGACTGAATTTTTGACCAGATACACTTCAGGTATAATATGACAACAGCTATTTGAATCAAACTATAATGACCATCAAACAAGAGGCCTGAAGGTGAGTGGCGGTCTCTTTGAATAGTTTGCAGGAGCAATTAAAGTCCGTTTTTGCTGTGGGGGACTGAATTTTTGACCAGATACACTTCAGGTATAATATGACAACAGCTATTTGAATCAAACTATACTCAGCAACAAAAGTTTCTGTGACACCAATATTGTTAATTATTTTTCATAACGCAATTATGAAATTGTCATACATGGTGATATCAGACTGAAACAGTACACGTAAACACAACATTGAAATGGAAATCATGAAAATGCGAGAAAATGACTTTGCACGTGAAAATGTGCGTAAATCATGCTTGTGGATGGCAATAAAAGAGGAGAATTTTTGGAATGTTCACATTGTGCCTGATGAACGACGGAAGCATCACTTATCGAAAACACAGCCATTTCGGATCAGGAACTCTACCCTCTAAATGCCAAGACTGTCTGAAAATGATCGGTGGAGGGCCATTGGGATGATTGAATCCGGAACCTCGCAGAGGGAAGTTGCTCATCGCCTGAATGTCCACCGAAACACCATTTGGAACTTATGGCAGCGTCATCAGCAGACAAGACATGTCAGAGACCGTCCTCGCAGCGGCCGTCCACGAGTAACCACTCCCAGACAGGACAACTGGATTCGAACAACCCATCTCCGAAATCGATTCCAACCTGCAACCATAACTGCAAGAACGATACCTGGTTTGAGGCGACTGTCTGCACAGACAATCCGTCGCCGTCTCCGTCATTTTGGCATTGTCCCACGTCGGCCAGCAAGACGTCCAATACTCACAGTACAACACCGACGACTGCGTCTACAGTGGGCACAACAACATCGACGGTGGATCCAACGTCAGTGGGATCTTGTACTCTTCACTGATGAATCAAGATTCATGCTTAACCGATGTGATGGTCGTTTACGTGTATACCGTCGACGTGGAGAACGTTATGCCAACAACTGTGTTCAGGAATTTGATCGTTTTGGAGGTGGTAGTGTCATGATTTGGGGAGGGATCACGGCTAGAAACAGAACAGATTTGCTTGTTATTGATGGAAATCTGACAGGTCAAAGATATCGCGATGAAGTGCTACGGCCATTGGTGGTACCGTTTTTGATGCAACATGGTCCCGGAATAACGCTGCAACATGATAACGCCAGACCACACGTTGCAAGGATTGTACAGCAGTATCTGATGCAACAACATGTCAATGTCCTGCCATGGCCAGCCAGATCCCCAGACATGTCCCCAATCGAGCATCTTTGGGACGAGATGGATCGACGTTTGCGGCGGTTGGATAACCCGCCAGCTACACTCCAGGAATTGCGACAACGTCTACGTCAGATTTGGAATGACATCCCACAGCAATTTCTGGCACATCTGATTCGGTCCATGCGCCGGAGATGCGTTGCTTGCATCATGGCACGAGGAAGTCACACCCGGTATTGAAGTGTGAAGGTCACAATTGGTTAGACGTCAGACAAGTGCTTCATGACGCATGAAAATGACATTTTTCGTTTTGAGTGACGTTGGCACTGAAAAGTCAGTGTTTCTCCTGTTAAATAAACATATTGATTGCATTGAGATCTTTGCGTGTCATTTATAACATACACATAAATGGTGTCACAGAAACTTTTGTTGCTGAGTATATAATGACCATCAAACAAGAGGCCCGAAGGTGAGATGTGAGACTTCACTAGGACTCATTTTCAGATGACCTCATATTTACCTCAAACACTGCACTGAAAGTGTGTGGTGTGAAAGTGTGTGGAGGGGAGATACAATATGATACTATGATATGATAATATCATAAAATTCAAAAATCATAAAAATATGATAATATTATAAAACTTAACCCAGTCCCAAATAATCGGGAACATGCTGGATGAGATAAGTTGAGGGGCAGTTTATGAGAGCTAGATTTTGCACATTTTCATAATTATTGGCACCCCTGGTTAAGATGTGTTCTTTAGCTTCTAATAAATTCAGTTTTGTTCTAAATAATATAGGACCACAATAAAAAAATGAGGAAAATCTAACCTTTAATTCAAGTGCATTTATTCAGTGGGAAAAAATCCCACATTAATAAATAATTCTTTTACAACAAATCATGTGTGCCACAATTATTAGCAACCCTGATGTTAATACTTTGTACAACCCCCTTTTGCCAACAAAACTGCACCTAATCTTCTCCTATAATGTTTCATAAGATGGGAGAATACAGAAAGAGGGATCTTTGACCATTCCTCTTTGCACAATCTCTCTAAATCATCCAGTGACCTGGGTCCTCTCCTCTGCGCTCTCCTCTTCAGCTCACTCCACAGGTTTTCAATGGGGTTGAGGTCTTGGGACTGAGATGGCCATGGGAGGAGATTGATTCTGTGTCTGGTGAACCATTTCTGTGTAGATTTGGCCACATGTTTAGGGTCATTATCTTGCTGAAAGACCCAGTGATGACCCATCTTCAGCTTTCAGGCAGAGGCCACCAGATTTTGATTTTAAATTTCCTGGTATTTCAAAGTAATCATGATGCCATGCACCCTAATAAGATTCCCAAGGCCTCTGGAAGAGAAACAGGCCCACGGCATCACCGATCCTCCCCCATACTTCACAGTGGGCATGAGGTGCTTCTCGGCATACTCATCTCTTTTGTGTTCCGCCAGACCCACTTAAGGTGATAAAGGTGATAAACAGGGAGTAATTATAATTATGAATTTGTGTGGCGCTCATAAACGACACGCATGATATGCGCTCAGCAGTGTGTTCGGAAAATGTGCAGGGCAGTTTATTTGGGGAGTTTCGTTACAGCTATGTGGTCGACATTAGTGACCACATGTCATGTCACCAAACCGATCTCATCTGCACACAGTACATCAGTAATGGAGCACACTTCACAATAACTGCTGATCAGACTTCCGCTGTGCTGCTGCTAACTGCTTTGGCAGCTTTGCATGTTCTTGCTGCTGCTAATTGAATTGCTGTTCCTGTTTTGCTGAGTGCTCCTGGTTGCTGCCATTGCTAGTTCATTGTTTTTTGATCCTTTTGCCTCTATTTTGCTAAGCTTCTCACCCACCACTACCGCAGCCTCCACCTGGTGTTTTGACCTGCTTCATCTACATGGGGGATTTAGTGTCATTTGTTCAACTCTGCCCTGCATTCAAAATAATGCACAAGCTAGTGCACCAAGTACACAATCTTCATCTATTCAGCGCCAAATGAAAGATAATAGTACATTATTCTCAATTTAATGAACTCTCCCAAAGTGGAGGAAAGAATTCGGTGGAAGGATGGATAGGAGATCAGGCCGAATGTGATGTTGAATGGACTTGGTCTATGATTGTGCGAACATTGGGAGGCCCAGGTGAGGAATCAGGATGGGGCTCGCGTCTATCATCGTAGTCCGTGTGGGGCCCAAGACCCCCGGGGTACCAGGTGGTGGCTATTTCTTGCTTCCCTCTTAAATAGGGGAAGGGTGGGAGGGAGGTAGAAACGACATGAGCGGGGATTGTGGGAATGTCGGTGGCATATATAGGCGTAAGGACTAAAAGGAAGGCGCATTGGGAATGGTTCATTAACGTACGTTACCGGGAACTCCCTAAATGGTGGTTCATTTTTATTTGTGAGTGGTTTCGTCTGAAGTGGGATTCATGTGAAGTGGTAACCTTTAATGCCTTTTCGCTGGAGATGATCTTTTCCTATATGACGCATCTAAGGACAGTTGCTTTCCTCAAGAAACATTAGTTCAGTCAGTCAAATCATGTGGAAATGTTTGTAAAAACAGCAGAACATAGTCAGAGTTTGGTGTCGGGAATACAACCTCATCAGTCCCCGCAGATGCGCGTTCATGAGATATTGGGGAGTGATGATTTAATCAGGTGTTGCTTCATTTTTCAAGAAAGCATTTTACATCCCTGAAATCCTCAGCAAGATCAGAATAAACTGATGGCACATTAGGGGCAAAGGAAAGTTAAGGGTAAAACTAACATACAAATAAAATGTTATAGAATATAGCATATATGACGGATGTAATAAAATGCACTGATTGTAATAATACGTTTCAATAGACAAATCAAAAATTGAACAAATGTTTCCAGGCAGCATCCAGTTGTATCAACTCCATTGTGGTTCTGCAATGATGCAATATGGACTTTCCACATTTTCACTTTGTCCATGCCTAAGTAGGATCACAATTAATTTTCACACACTGATACTGATTGAGAGTTTCAAAGTATAATTTTTCATTTTCCCCTCACTCAAAGGGCTGTTTATCAAGGTAAGACCCTAACAATACACAGATATTTTCCATATATAATGACCCTCTCAGCCATCAAATCTGAAAAAAAAAATTGAGCAGAATACATTGAAAGTGCATAACACTGAGTTCTGATGCAGCAAGTTCATTTTTGGTCATACAGTGCCAGTGCAGTTACTTCCTCATATCTGCTCACCTGTAAATTACAACTTCTGTTGGTAAGTCCAGTTTGGTGATAGCGCCTCCCTGTGGCACAACAAAAAGATGATCAAACTTACAGAAAATTCTCGTCAATAGGAATAAAAAGCAGAGGAGACCAGATGGGCTGTAACATAAATACATTATTGAAATACTGATATATGGAGAAGGCCTTTCTAGTGTCCTCTATGTCTTCAGTTCGTAATGAAGTACAGTAATTGTACATTTTGACTGAATGACTTCATGAGGGATGGAGGATGAATCAGCCAAAATGTTCTCACAACCAATTTGCAATGTTGAGAATAAAACTATGAGGTTGATACACACTTGTAAAATATGAAGTATGACCGTGTAAAGCAAGTACTGTTAGATATGGAAAAGCAGCAGAGAGCACTGTCATTGAAGGGTATTATGTTTTCTTGAACTGAATTTGTTTTTGTGAATGTTCACTAAAAAACATTTATTGACACAACTGCAGCTACTTCGATGTTTCGGTTTATAGTCTTCGATGCGACTTGGATCCCCAAATGGATGTCCAGCGTATACAAGGCTATGTATGTGTTTGTATGATGTATTTATACACAGTTTGAACTCTCATTTCTTCAAACAGCACTTCATTGAGGTCTCTACTCAAACCTTCCCATCATCCATCATGATCTTCCATCTCTCGTGACAGTTATAACTGATATATAATTAAATCAACTGGCTCAACTTCATTTCACCGTCATAAACTGTTTAGGGTTAGTTCGTCCCTTGAGAATCAGCTGGTTCTATGTTCACTTTTCCTCATTTTGAGAAAATGGAGTTTGAAAATTTCAACTGTCTTATCTCTGATGTTTAGAGAGTCATCAAAATTTATTTTGAGTGGAATATTGTTGACTGTGGAAGGTACCATAAACGTGTTGCAAACATGTTCAAAATCTCCATAGGCTTAGAGATATAAGCAGTCAAAAATGGACATAGAACCCTCTGATTCCGAGGAATGTAAGTTGCCCTTGGTCAGCAAGTTCTATGTCCAACATAGGACCTGCTGCCTTTACTGGTTTTACGTATGATGGAAATCAGGAAGTTCTATGTCCATCAGAGTTGTTTTAAAAAAGTTATGAACAAACTAAGAGCGTTTTAGTTACCTGTATTTTATACTTATTTCACAAAAAAATGTACTGGGACGTTCATAAGACTGAGGATAAATGAGTATTGAAAATACTACATACACTCATTGATAAAAGTATTGCATCAAATTAACAGATTGATGAATGAGCCTCCTTTTCATTTGAACCTGTGACATCAGACAGCATTGCCCACTGACCAGAATCAATAGCATGAAAAACAAAAATTTGAAAAAATTAAGTATACATACGAAATGCAAAATTTTGCATCAAAATGCTTCATACACTCAAATATAAAATAACTACATGTATATGAAATACACAAGTTTATAAATCAGCCACCTTTCTCATTTAGACCTGACACCAGGACAGCCTTATGTATGGAGGAAATTAGGTGGGGGTGGGGGGGTATCTCCCCCCCGATAAAATTTGATTTTCTGTGAAAATAGCATAGGCCTATGTTCTGTAAAATCAACCACAATATTGGAGTAGGCCTAGTTACCCACAGGAAAAGTGTCTTGCTCATCTGTTGCTCAATCTCGTATCTTGAGATGAATTTGAGCTTGTCATATTTGTATCATTCTGTGATCATTTGTTTCTGAGTTATTTCTCCTAAAGGTCCCTTAGGAGCAAGAGATAAGCTAAAAATAGACATCATTGAAAGAGAGGAAGTTGATTTGAGATAACCATTTGAGCAATACTTGAGAAGTGGGATAAACAGAGGAGATCTCATAATTGTATGCCCTGAACCTAATTATGTCTTGGTTATTTTGAAGGAGAATTAAACAGAACAGTTAAAAAAAAAAAGATTTCTACGGTAATCACAGGCAAAACCGAATAAAAGTTTCCCAAAAAAACATAATTCTGCATCTCACTGCTTGGAGGATTTTCAAGGTTTTTTTTTTGAGTTGTTCTCTTTAATTCTTTTTCAAAGACATAATTGAGATCAGGGGCATACAATAATGAGATCTCCTCTGTTTATCCCACTTTTCAAGTATTCCAAACTCCTCTAAATCCACAACTGACTACCTCAAGAGGTGCGAGTTGAAGGCTTCACCATCACCCTCAAGGTCTCCTACCTCAACATCATTGAAAATCTCTGAATGGACGTCAAAAGAGCAGTGCATGAAAGGCAGCCAAAGAATATCACAGAACTAGCAGCCTTTGAAAAAGAATAATGTGCAAAATCGCCCGAACCAGAATGAAAAAACTGGCACCAAAAAGTGTTCGCGAGCTGTGATACCTGCCAAAGGAAGTGTTACTTAGAACTGACCGTGCAGGGTGCCCAAACTTCTGCTTCGAAGCATTTTCCTTTATTGCCATTTTGAAACTGTAAAAGGATGGAAATTAAAAAGTAATCTTGCTTAAAATATAAAGGAAATGTGTCCTCTTTTACTCTATGCCTTTTGGAGAGCAGTCATCTTTTACTCTTTTAGCTACTCACAGTAACAGAGATTTTGATCTGGGCTGCCTAAACTTTTGCATACAACTGTACAGAAACATGTTCTCATGTCAGTGGTCTGCACAAATAATCATACCTGCTCAAACAAATCGTTTGACGAAATGGCACACAAACACTCTAACTCACAGACACAAGCAATGTGACATATAAAGCCAAAAACCACTGTCGCTTAGTTGTGAAATACATAAAAAATAAAATACTTGCCTGTGTCTTTCAATTTCATACACTTCCGCAGAACAATGAAAACTACAAGTCCACTTACTCCCATTAGAGGCAGAGCAATCAGTACTTGAGGTCATGCAAAATTCATTGTTTCCTCTGAATCTGTCAGATTGAAGGCAACAAATTTAATTTAGAAACACGTCCTGCTTCTCTTCTATGACTTCTATTGACACTTTTTAGGTCCTCTTGTAGGGAGATGATAGCATTAGGCCATTGAGGGCCCTAAATCTACTGCAGATCCCTGTATTTTACTAAACCTGAGTCATCCGAGCAGTAAGGTGGTATCTCCAGCAGGTAGTGCTGTAAGCTTATGGGATTCCTTGCCTCACATGAACAGGAATGGTATTTGTTCTCTATCTCCAGAGGGAGAGACAGAGAGCCATTAATATCAGGGCTGCCGGTGAGCGACTGCACCTCTCCATCAGGATAAAGTGACCTCTCTTCCATACGCCACAGAGCAGTTCCTCCCTAACTGAAGCCATGTGACTGTGGGGGTTGCCATATTCTCTGAAAGAAGGATTTAAATCAGTCAATCTCAATGAGGGGGAAACAGTGAAAGAGTATTGAATAGTCATCACACCGAGTAACCAAGACTCATGGATGTACATTTTTACACTGAGCTTACTATTGACTTCCTGCTGGAATTTAGGGAGTTTTCTCTGTTCATCCTTGCGGTCAACTGTATATATCCCAGAATCCTCTGTCCTCAGATTTGTGATGGTCCAGTGTCCAGTGTGACTGTCCCACTGCAGTCTGCCAGTGAACGGCTCTATAAGTTCAGTGGCACCAGTGCCGTTAAACACTCCGACTACATTTTCTAAATCTTTAAAAAGCAGGAAGTCGTTTTCATCATTGGCGCCAGAAACGTGACCGATCCTCCCACAATGCCTTTCAGCAGCTTGGACTCTTCCGGTGACTGTGCTAAAAATAAACAGAACCCTGGGCCAGAGGGAAGTATGGAGAAGTGTCAGTATTAAATTCTGCAGTTTGGAGATTTGTATTTTCCGTAAAAGTTTTCTTAAAATGTATTACCTCTAGAGCTAGATAGAACTGTTATAGAAAGCTAAGACATCCCATTCTTACACTGTCTGCCTGAAACCAACACATAATAGATTACAATTTTGGATTAGAAGTCTGCGTCATCTGACTGAGAACAGATACTGTCTGCCCCATTTTCCCTCAGCATGATACATCCGTGTGGTGAACATAATCGCTCCATCATGTTCAGTTCTTCATCATGGTCTGTTCGTCAGCAGCACCATCACGCCACATGCTAGCAGCGAAAAAATTAAAACATTTAAAGAAACAAGGAACAACACCTGCTGCATGGTGGTTCATCTTCTGGGTGTGCAACACGAGGCAGTTCACTAATACCGAGGTTTAGCTGCCCTGGTCGTTTGTGATGTCAGCACAAGAATATGCGTGAAGGGGCAATGGTGGCAGTCAGTATAAACTCCAGGATCATGTTGTATTTGCAGGAACAAGCGAAAAGCAAAAGCGAAGGAAATAGGAACAATTAGTCCGAACAGTCCAGCCTTGGGCTAATGCACTCAATTTAATTTTAAATGATAGAGGCCTTATAAGATGAGTGATTTTCATTGTTGCTTCTTATTATAGTAGCTCCATTTTACCCCCTTATGCCAAACAGACCATCAAACAGTCTGAGAGCAATTTCATTTTAAGTACAACAGTAGCAGACTGATGATAACTTTTATTGTAAATTAATCACATAACACGTAGATGGTCCGAGATGCAAATGCAGACCTGAGACAGAAATTTACAAAACTATTTAACAATACAAACCCCAATTCCAATGAAGCTGGGACATGTAAACACCATGTGTCACCATGTGTAAACACCAGGCCAAAGAGGGTCCTAGATGAGGCGGAAGGTCTCAGCATGTTTGCCTATACTGCAAAGGAAAATAAAGGCCTACCGATCTCCATTATAATAATGGGGTCTGGCCACAGCATCGGCATGAGGCCACCGCCCCAGATCAAACGTGATGACGTCCTTCACGTTCCGCTCTCAAGTGGGCCTGAAGCATGTCTTAGCGGATGCCGCAGCTCCAGTATCTTGGCGGTAACAAGGCTTCTGACTCCATTTCAAATTTAGGATCCAAACTTAAGCTATAACCCTTTGTGGTTACGATTAAATTATGCATTCCAGCAAAATTGATCTGGCTCCAATTAATTAATCTACTACTTAATTTAGAGTTCCGTTGTGCATCAGACTCACAACTGGTCTATCCCTTACTCTGCCGGACCAAAACATCTGAACAACCCAATTCAGTGAAAGAACTCAGTGGCTGGCGGTCCGATTAAGCACAGTAATTTGACTTAGAAAATAGCAATGACTAGGGATTACCGGGGCCCAAAGCGAGTAGCTGCAGGGTGTAACGGTCTGCTCATCGTTCAGTGACCCTGTGCCTTTTAAGATTTCAGCCCATAGATCGAGACAACTTGGTGTGCGAACGGAATCTATTCAAAGGCTAGACAAAATAACACCCATCACAGCATGGAAAATCCACCTTATAACGTAGAAAGCAAGCGTGTTGATCAAGCACCCAATTACGGTCTACGTTACTCAATTGGGAGCCAGGATTCCGGACTAGAAGAGAACATGTTAGTCAGAATCAGATTCCCACCACAGGATGCAGATATCAATTTATTTGCAAGGCAAGCACAAGCTTAAATCACAAGAACCAATTACATTGTTACAGAAAAGATAAAAAGAATAAGTCATATCATACGTGGTGCAGCTCAAAACTACACATATACACAAAGTATATGAGTGAAGGATGAATACAAGCTTCCTAGACCAGTTTGTTTCCCAACCTTTTATGCCCAAAACTATACAATGCATGTATATATAGTATACTATACTATAGCCAAATCAGGAATGTGGCCCCTTCCTGGGGGGATGTTGGGCCAGGGTATCTCCAAGGGGAACTTCACACAAGTGTTTTCTTTTCAGTTTTATTGAATTGGGGACTGGTATAATTCTATTCCCATCGCAACATGTTGTAGAACCTGAAAGTTTGATTTGGCTGGATTTTACTCAAAATACGTGTCAATTCATATTGTTGGAACACAGGCACACTCCATGTGTAAAATTTGGTTGATTTGACAGCAAGCTTATACGACCTGGATGCTCTGTTGCCTGCCTCGAATCTCCTTTGTTCTGCCCAGCAGGGGGTTTGGAGCCATTTGCTCTGGCCCTCTGAAACTCACAGACCTCTTCTCAATTAAAGTCAGAATCAGTTACTTTTAAGCTGCTTAAAACGATCTTAACCTCTATCAAATTCATAATATATTTCTGTTCAATATCCTAGGAAGGAACCTCTTATATATTGATAACGCAATTGGGCTATAATATTCCATTTTAAGGCTTTCCATGACAACTGCATCATTTTAGCTCACATTCCTATCATGTTTAGTCTCTTTATTCTCGGGGGAGTCCAAGGAGTTGAATGGAACATGTTTCATTTCCCTTGGAATTATGGTTCGTTTGTAAGATTCATTCAAGCAACTACCCTAGTCTCCCTGTGCAAATTATCTTATCACCTAGGCCAGTAAAACTCTGATTCGGCCAACCTTCCCTCTACCTTGTTCGGAGGTGTGGTTTGGAGCCTTTAAAGGTATGAGATCCTGAGAGGGGGGCTCTTCTTTTCTTGGTTCGCTCCTTGCTTGGCTCTTCGCTTCTCTTCTCTTCTTTCTTCGCTCTTATTCTGTCCTGTCCTTCTCTGTCAACATCTGACGCGCTTAGGTGAGTTGGGGAGGGGTCACATGTTGCCTTGTTCCGGAGCGGGGGAACATTTGAGTTCTCCCCGACCACGTGGAGCGACTTTAGCTCCGCGTGGTCATTCATCTTTTCCAGGTATGAAAATACTCTAAATCCTTCTAAATTATATGTAACGGTAATTGGCTTATCATTGATTTGTTTGATTCAAGTTGTGCCTACCTGGTAAATTAAATTATTGTTATTCCTTTTCCAGCCTGCGTGTTCTCATTGTAAATTCTTTCTGGCCTTGTTGCGATTGGGACTTAAGGGGAGACTCCTACCAAGACATGTGTAGGTAGCGATACTTCTAAGTTAGATTGAGATTGGGTTCTACCTATTAAGGGGATATGAAATTACCGGCTCTTAAGATTTAGCTATTGGTTAATCTTTCTAAGGGGCCCTTTGATATACATAAACCTAGGTTCGTGGTACGTTCATACTCAGAGCCATTTGCCTGATGTTGCTACCATGACAGTCTCTTCTATCCAATGGATTTATCGTCGAATTAGACCAGGCAGAGACGCCTATTTTAACCCTAGGGGGTGTTCTGCTTAGTGACAATGGTTTTCGCAGACAGAGTTTGGGTGCGTAACTGCCCTGAGATTCACGCATGCTGTTTCAAAATTATCAATTCTAATTCTAATTTGGAGTCAGATTTCTAACGAGATTATTGCTAAATTTTGTATTCTAACTGTTATATGGAGTCAGATAATCGTAACCATTGCGCTTTCATGCCCCGTCCTCGGACGGTGATAAATATCCATTATATTGTGATTCACACCAGCCAGAAGAATGCTCTAATTAAAGTTAGACTAAGAGAACACGTGAGGCCTTCACCCCGGCAACATCCGCCTTTTGGTTATTGCTCTTTTGGGGTTTTACAGCTGGTGACCCCGCATAAATAGTCTAATAATTATTAAAAGTATAATTTGTCGTTTTGAAAACCTTTGCATCTTGCGGCGTAATGGCTTGCGTACCATACTGGCGAAGCCTATGGTCGTGAGTGCATGGTTCTGTTTTCAAACGCGTTCTGAGGTGTTCTGCCTTCTGCTGGCTGTTGTATGAATCTACACATCCGAAGTGATCCTGGTTTGTGCGATCCGGACGGCTCTTCCAGTCATCTGAATTCGGTAAGTAATGCTGTGATTTTTGCTTCGTTAAAATTCACCGCATAAAAGACCGATGCTAAGGGATCGAGATATCCCCCATAGGCCTGGGACCGTAGAAACCAGACATATGTTTTAATTTTATCTTTCCGGGATCAGAGAATGAAGTGAAATAGAGGAAATGTTTGTATAAACTACGTTGTTTCTCTGTTATCTCTAGACTGCTGTCTTCAGAATCATTTGGGTCATTTGGTATTTTCGTGCTTTTAAGTAGAAGGTTTAATGGCAAGTTGGAAGTGATTGGATTTCTGTGTGCAGTCGGAGTTTTCGGCATCCTTGGGTGGACGCGTTTCGTTGCTGCGCGATGGCAGAGATTAAGCTTGCCACCGAAGGGGTTGAATACTCTTGACTTGTACCGGAAAGTGGTGTGACTATATTGCGTTTGAAGGTTTGCGTAGGGGTACCGAAGGTAATCGGCAGTTGTATACGTTTGATGGATTTGGTGCAAGGTCCTACTGGAATTGTTCAGGTAGCTAATCTTGACCCAATATTGGGAGTTATTGTTCGAACGAATTTTGTATGTAGGGGAGTGGAGTGTAGCTTCGAAGTATCATTGATTTTCCGTATTTTTCTCTAATAATCGCGTGGTAGTGGCAAGTATGTTTGTTAGTGCTTTAACTCGCCTCATTAGTTCGGCTGAGTTGGCGAATGTTTTCCATTCTCTTGTCTTGTTAAACTTTGTGCAAAGTTAATACGGTTTCACTGCCCCGTGGGTGCGCTCCTTTGACTAGCGCCTTGAGAGAGAGCGACAAACGGCATTCCGAAAATTGTAATTCGGATTCAAAGTCTAAATTAGGTTGCAGTCTGCACCATGTGAGCTTTTGAAGTTAAGTGAATTCGATAAGTTTTCATGTCGACAGTGTTTCGGGACACGGACAGTGAATAGATTTAATTCTTGAATAGGTTTGTGATGCGGCTTTTCGCAAGCAAGATTTTTAGCAGCTTCCGTGTGAGCTAAGGCTTGTTGTGCTGTGACACGTGGGTTTTAAGGTCGCCGAGTGTTTGTGCTTATGCAACTGGGCTGGGCGGTTTGGGCATTTGTGTTTGGCACAGCGACGCAGGGGCTTATCATTGGAGATGTTGAATATTTTTGCAATTTACGCCAAAGTGAGCATTTGAAATAGCAGCTTTGAAATTCCCTTTAAATTTTAGCTTCTCTGTAGTATACATTGAAGCTGCCATATTGCCTTTGCACAAAGGGTTATCAAGTTGAACGGCCCGCCATTTTGGCTCGGATTGTTGGGGAATATGACGTGGTTTCATCTGGGAGTCGCCATTGGTCGAGTTTGCATGTGGGCTGGTTCTTCCTCAGAGGGGGAAGTCCTAGCCGGCCCACGGGGTCACGTGACTATTCGCCGGTGAGCTGGTTGGCTGGTACAGCCCCCATGCCAATCGTGTAATAGGGTGACGTGACCCGTAGCCTGTTAGCTGGTTGGTTGACACAGTCCTCACTCTGAATACGAGCAAAATGGCGCCCTTCAAATCGGCCAATGACTGCCGCGGTTTAATGTTGATTTCCGACCTTCCTTCCGAAAGGAGGGCGGAACCAGTGTTATGTTGCATGGGGTACAATCAAGGATGTTTTATATTTCACTGGATATACAATTGGAAAATGGCCGCCCATTCATTTCAATGGAAATTGCTCAGTGGCGCAGCGTGCCGACATGGGGGCCAAGCTTCCGGAGCCACGCGGACATGCGCTGTGTGATTTTTGCTCACACATGCGTAGTGTGGGGCTTATGAACGCGCTGGTATCCGAGGTATCCATGACAACGGCTCGGGCTCGTGGAACTTCGACCTAGGGTGCGTGTTCACGATCACTTTTCACCGGAAATGGAAGTCTGACCACTGCTGACTGCACCTTGATGTACGGAACACAAAGCATAGCCGCCGATAAAGGTTTAATTATGGTTTGAGACTCTATTTTAAAACACAAATGCAATAACAAATGTTAAAAACGACTTTGACAGGGAAGTAATACTATTGATTTCAACTCAAAAATCTCGGCCAAATAGTTGACTTGCTGTTGCGTAACTTTAATATGACATTGCTCAGGGGTGCGCTTCCCGAAGTCACAGATGCTAACTTCCATAGTTAGAACCACTGACTGAATGGACGTATACATTTCTGCAACTACGCTATTGGGAAAAACGCCACAGGCTCGTGTTCTCTTTAGCTCAACGTCGAATAACCACATTATCGGAGTCAGATAATTCTTACTTGTCTGCGTGCGAATTCCATTATCTTTTTCCGGATTAAAGACAATAAACCGAACACAAACACAACGAACTTCACCTACCTTATAAACTGATATGTTTTAAAGTCAGGAGCTTTAAACTTTTGTCAATTCTGGTAAGCTAATTTACTTTTAGCTTACGTAACTTATAACCATTCCGTGGAGTATAATGGGTCTACCGTGAAATTTCACGAACGTTCTACAGCGTTATTTTTCCCTTAAAGCTCCTTTTTTCTGTCCTTCCCCAGATATCTGAGCATCTTGGAGTGCACTGAACATTTCATCCATGAATTTCTGAATGTCAGCGAACCAGAGGCCGTGCCTTTCTATCCATCCCCAAAGCCCTTTCCAATAAAGTCTTTCTCGGTTATAATTTTAATACCGTCTCTACGTTTCATTTCTAAGTGCG
The DNA here is from genome assembly GCA_029721435.1 of Gymnothorax reevesii. Classification (NCBI taxonomy): domain Eukaryota; kingdom Metazoa; phylum Chordata; class Actinopteri; order Anguilliformes; family Muraenidae; genus Gymnothorax; species Gymnothorax reevesii. The sequence goes on along the minus strand of CM056574.1, from coordinate 18,954,502 downwards.
AGTTAACATCGATTGTATTTGTGGTAGATTTTATGATAATGGCCGGCTCTGCGAAAGTTAAGCATTAAACCCCTTTTGATTTTGAGTACTTGAGTTCATCTTCAAACGTTACGCAGAGCTGGCAAAAAAAATCAAAAACTGACAAAACACAAATAAATCTATTTGAAAACATTTTTAATATATATATGTAAATAATGCCTTGGGGGTGACAAATATGACAGGTGGTGGGGGTGAGCAGATGGATGATGACAGCTACATCCGACATGGGGTACAGAATGTGCATATACGCTACCAACTGTTGCATTCTTTTAGATCTCGTATTTATTTTCGTTCAGATGAAAATCAGCCACACCGTCGAATCTACCTGCATCACTCCGGTTGATATCAGATGCTGCTCACGAACATTAGATGTTCGGATTCATTATACTCTGACGTTTCCACCTCCCCAAAACTTCGATCTAATAAAGGCTGTACCGCAAAAAATGTGTATGCATGTTCAGTGCTTTCATTGATATTCGGATCATGCACAAAAAATGAACATTTTAGATGTCATCTGTCAAGTTGCTGAAAAGTTTCGTTGTCGAGTATGAAAGTCAGTAATTAATTTTAGACAGAAGAATGGTTAATAAATGGTTTGCTAAGCAGTGTTCGAACTGAATTTATCTATTGCAATAAATGCACTCATATGGACATTACTTTAGATGCTCTGACAGTTGATGACTGCGGTCAAGATATCACCAGTTCGCAAATCAAAATACAGACATGTGAATTGGTGTTATTCAAAGTAATGGAAATATACAACTCATTACAATGATAACCATGAACAATGAAAAGGTGAGGTGAGTGTTAGCTGCGTCTACATGCTTCTAGGATATCACAACAGCGGCCTTAGCTTACTGTACATTTTGTGGCACTACATAATGGAGTGTGGCGATCGAGTATATTACGGCCATTCACCAATTAAAATAAAATGGATAAAATATTTGCACCGTAACGCCGGCTCGCTTGATTGACTTGGCCACATAAAGAATGTTCATCACAGACGGACGGCAAGGAATGCGCGTTGTTCCACCCACTTGGTTCGGATCATGAACAAAAACAGTTCATTTTGGATCTCACAAGACAAGTTGCCGAAAAGTTTCGTCATCATGTATGAAGGTCGGTAAGTAATTTAACAACGAAGAATGGTTAGGCTGATAAATGGATCGCTAAGCAGTGTTCGAAATGAATTTATATACTGCTATCAACGCACATTACGTTGCGGTAGATGCAACTCAGCTGACACTGTAAAACCCCAAAAGAGCAATAACCAAAAGGCGGATGTTGCCGGGGTGAAGGCCTCACGTGTTCTCTTAGTCTAACTTTAATTAGAGCATTCTTCTGGCTGGTGTGAATCACAATATAATGGATATTATTCACCGTCCGAGGACGGGGCATGAAAGCGCAATGGTTACGATTTCTCTGACTCCATATAACAGTTAGAATACAAAATTTAGCAATAATCTCGTTAAAAAAATCTGACTCCAAATTAGAATTAGAATTGATAATTTTGAAACAGCATGCGTGAATCTCAGGGCAGTTACGCACCCAAACTCTGTCTGCGAAAACCATTGTCACTAAGCAGAACATCCCCTAGGGTTAAAATAGGCGTCTCTGCCTGGTCTAATTCGACGATAAATCCATTGGATAGAAGAGACTGTCATGGTAGCAACATCAGGCAAATGGCTCTGAGTATGAACGTACCACGAACCTAGGTTTATGCATATCAAAGGGCCCCTTAGAAAGATTAACCAATAGCTAAATCTTAAGAGCCGGTAATTTCATATCCCCTTAATAGGTAGAACCCAATCTCAATCTAACTTAGAAGTATCGCTACCTACACATGTCTTGGTAGGAGTCTCCCCTTAAGTCCCAATCGCAACAAGGCCAGAAAGAATTTACAATGAGAACACGCAGGCTGGAAAAGGAATAACAATAATTTAATTTACCAGGTAGGCACAACTTGAATCAAACAAATCAATGATAAGCCAATTACCGTTACATATAATTTAGAAGGATTTAGAGTATTTTCATACCTGGAAAAGATGAATGACCACGCGGAGCTAAAGTCGCTCCACGTGGTCGGGGAGAACTCAAATATTCCCCCGCTCCGCAGAGCAAGGCAACAGGTGACTTACCCCAAGAAGAGACAGAAAAAGAAGCCAAGAAAGAAGAGAAGAGAAGAGAAAAGAAGATCCAAGAAAAAGAAGAGCCCAAGAAGAGAAGAGAGCAAGAAGAAAAGAAGATAACGCCCCCTCAGGATCTCGTACCTTTAAAGACTCCAAACCACGCCTCCGAAAAAGGTAGAGGGAAGGTTGGCCGAATCAGAGTTTTACTGGCCTAGGTGATAAGATAATTTGCACAGGGAGACTAGGGTAGTTGCTTGAATGAATCTTACAAACGAACCATAATTCCAAGGGAAATGAAACATGTTCCATTCAACTCCTTGGACTCCCCCGAGAGTAAAGAGACCAAACATGATATGAATATGTGCCAAAATGATGCAGTTATCATGGAAAAGCCTTAAAATGGAATATTATAGCCCAATTGCGTTATCAATATATAAGAGGTTCCTTCCTAGGATATTGAACAGAAATATATTATGAATTTGGTAGAGGTTTAAGTTGTTTTAAGCCAATTGAAGTAGCTGCGCTTTAACTTCAATGAAAACAGTGAATTTGAGTTCAAGAGATGCTGGGCCTGCTAGACTTGATGGCTCTCACCCCCTGCCGTGGGGAACAAAGGATGCCACTCTCGCAGGCAGGCAATAAGACCATTCTAAGGTTATAAAACTTTACTGTTGACTTTTTGAGCTGCACCAGATCAACCAAACATTCAGATTTTACATGCATAATGGGCATGTGTTCCAACAATATGATTTTTGGCATATGTTTTGAGTAAAATCAAGCAAAATGAAATTTTCAGGTTCTACAACACGTTAAGCATAACGCATCAGAATAGAGTGATGCGAATTGGTGCTATTCAAAGTACTGGCAATACACAATGCAATTCATGGATTTAACCATTTCATTTTAATTTGAATAAGTAAGGTGAGTGTTGCCTGCGTCATGGTTCTAGGATGTCACACCAGCGGCCTTAGCTTACTGTACATTTTCTCGCGCTGCATGAAGTGCAGCAATCGAGGTGCTAAGTAACATATTATAACGTATTACGGCCATTCAGCAATTAAAATGGCAAAAATTTACTGAGCAACAAAAGAAACGCAAGTTAGCTAACTTAGTTAGTTAATGTGCTCTTATGGTTACCCAGATTGCAAGCACCTCCGCTCCGGATCTGCCCTGGCTCCAGAGCCGGGGCAAATCCGGAGCGGAGGAGCTTGCTATCTGGGTACTCATAATTATCGCAAAACAAAGAAAAGGTTGATAAAAAGAGTATAAATGCGCCCACGCTAGTAATAAATTTGATTTAAAATAATAACGCGCAAACTTATTTTCCGGTTTGCCTTTATTTAACTTGCGTTTCTTTTGTCGCTCAATACATATGCTCCGTGGCTGGCCAGCTCACTTCACCGATTTGGCTTCGTTTGTAATGTTAAACAGACAGACGGCTAGGAAAGCCCATTGCTCCACCCACTCACATCCGCTGCAGTGCTAAATTCGGAGGAGCGGGAACGCGCTTACATATGAGGACCCGTTGGTGTTCGCATAGCCTGAATATAAATAAAAGATTTTCTCTTTGCCGAGAAACGAGGGATTAATGATTTAAAAGAGAAAAATAAACCGTTTCGGTATCGATAATTTGTGGCCGTCAAAAAAAATTATTCACGGATTTCTCAGCGTGTCTTTTTCAATTATTCCCTATGGAGAAATTTCTTTTTGGCCCCCATGGCATCACGTGACCTGCAATATCACATTCGCCGCTAGGACCATGGAGGCGTGTGTGGTCGACCAGAGTTGTGCGTCCAGATCTCCTTATAGGTCCATGGGTACAATCAAGTGCCTGCCTGTGACCGCCATCTTGAGAGTGGCTCTTCCACTAGCAAGCTGACTTGCCTTCTAACCTTATGTTTGAAGTAACCGGTTAATTTGATTGCGTTTTGTGTGGATCTTACGAACCACCAAATGCATTGCTCTAAATTAATATTTTTTGACCATTTGGATATCGTCATTGCCTCTGTGTATCAGATGACCTCTGAAGTTCAAAATACCTAATGGGACTTTAAGTCTATATCGTCTGCCTTCACTAGAAGAGCAATTTATAGCCTTACTGAAGTAGGTAATTGAATTTTCAATTGCTTACAATGTATTATCTTTTGGGAGATGCATTTTCCTCCCGTTTTAAAATTTTACTTAATTTACATTTATCCCAAGGTATTGGAACCAGGTGATCTTGGTCACTTTTGGCAATGATTGGTATATTTCTATTAATTACTTTATTTCTTTATAGCATGCCTTTCCTCTACTTCTGCCTTCTCTCTGATCCCCTTCACCCTTTTTCTGAGTCAGCTATGTTCAACAGGGACATAGTGGACATAAAGTTTGGGCCTGTGTTCCGACCGAACACATGATTTGATTTCTTTTGTTTTTCTTGTTTTTTTTTAGCCATTTCCGGCTTAACTATGCAGACAGTCACCCTGCATAGCTCTTTCTTTTACAGTCTTCGCAACAGAGAGCATCAGGGGGTGGACGAACATCCCTATTGCGGGGCCATAAAACACCCGCTCTTGGTAACAGGCCCCCTCAGACCCACTTTACAGCAGTCATTCACATCCCCACACACGTGCGCGCGCCCACACACACACCCACGCCCACACGCGCACACACAAGGGTACCCTTATCAACACCATTTGCTCTTCCCCATGTTTGTCTGTGGTTCGTCCTGGTGTGAAAAGAAGGCCATAAAGCATTGTTTCATCTAAAATTGTGGTATTAACTACATCTGTTTTTCCTCTTTTGAAGCAGGGGTAATGGGACTTCTGGTGTCACTCGCACCTCCTCAGTCACTGTTCTCCTTGGAGCGTCGTAAGGTTGCACAGACGGGGGAGATGTGAATTGTGGGGTGACTACAGGCATTGGGTCTAATTTATCTATTGCTTCCCTACAGGACAGTTTGCTGGCTCAGGGAGAGTTCAACTCTCACTGAGCACCTCACACCCAAATGTTTTCAATTAACTAACATTTTCTGATTCTTACAGGTGGAGTAATAACATTGCTTTGGGTTATGCCGTGTTTTGATCTTGTTGTGTATGTGGCGGGATGCTTCTCTAAGTTTCTCTATACAGGCACCAAAGATTCAAGGACCGGACTTGGCCAGACTCACCTAAGGAACAGAAACTCTATAATGCTTTCGACTAACTTTGATATCAGGATCTTCATCAGACAAGACTCAGCCCATTCCTCCTCTGCACAACTTAAAGGACACACACTCAGATCTCACTTCACATGTGCACCAACTCGGGCGCCCGCAAACTTTCAACAACATTTTCAAAACATCAACTGGACAATACAAAGGACACCGCCAAACTTCGGACAACATCTTCACCACGGAACAGTATATAGGACATTTTCATATGGACAAACTGTAGTTGTTTGTGGTTGATTTGTGACTTGTAAAGAGTGCGAGTTGATACAAGAATGGGTTGCGAGGAATCAATTAAATTCTATTTCATAATTTGGCAATTAATTGGATTGTAGTATATAGGTTCCTTACATTGAAGGCCAAAGATGGTGTGCCTTATGTTCATAAAAGTAAGGTAAAACTACATATGCCATGATCCAGATTAGCCTAATTCTTTATAATATTTTTCATAATTTTATCGGACATTCTTTAAAACTGCTTCTGAGCAGCCTATTATGTGTGTCAACCCCACTCTCTCAGTTGATCGCAAGATCATATCATGTAACAAAATTGCTGAATGTCTATATGATTTGCAAGTTCTCATTTTACCATATTTCATCATTTACCTCATGTAAATATTCATTGTTTCTTGTCTGCAACTGTGTACGTTTAAATGGCACTTTAATGATACCCCATAATGATTTAATATTGTAACCTCCATTGGATTTTTTCCCACTGGGTTTTTCTAATTGGATGGTTACTTAGTTTTAGCAGCACATATAATCTTTTTGCTTTCCCTAGTTAAGAATGGGAAAGTTTTTGGTTTATGTGCTGGTTTGTTCTGCGATCTCTATTGTTCATGATTTTAGGAGAAAGTACTTTTCAAATTTTCATTTATTTAGCAGAATAACATTGATTCGGTTAGTACATCAACTAATTTCAGAACATAGACTCATAGAACAAACCTAGATATTACTTTTAATTAAAATGCTTCGTTCTTGTCTTGTGCCAGCTTTTCTATGTTTTATGTTAAATTCCCCGGTGGTCTCTTTCTTTTGAGGTCCCAAACCAAACTTCTCTAAATTTTGTATTATATTGCATTGGGAGGAAGAGGTCCAAAGAATCAAAGTGACAATCCATTTTTATTAAGTGATGCAACTGTCATGAAAAACTCAATCACTCTCAAATCTGGAATCATATTTCTTCTATAGTTTTAAATATACTTAATACTCGCGTTTTTAATCTATCGACCATTCAAATAATCCTTTGTGGCCCCATGGGTGGATTTGTGTCCCCTGGGGCCAGGGGGTGGATTTGTAGAACCTGAAAGTTTGATTTGGCTGGATTTTACTCAAAATACGTGTCAATTCATATTGTTGGAACACAGGCACACTCCATGTGTAAAATTTGGTTGATTTGACAGCAAGCTTATACGACCTGGATGCTCTGTTGCCTGCCTCGAATCTCCTTTGTTCTGCCCAGCAGGGGGTTTGGAGCCATTTGCTCTGGCCCTCTGAAACTCACAGACCTCTTCTCAATTAAAGTCAGAATCAGTTACTTTTAAGCTGCTTAAAACGATCTTAACCTCTATCAAATTCATAATATATTTCTGTTCAATATCCTAGGAAGGAACCTCTTATTTATTGATAACGCAATTGGGCTATAATATTCCATTTTAAGGCTTTCCATGACAACTGCATCATTTTAGCTCACATTCCTATCATGTTTAGTCTCTTTATTCTCGGGGGAGTCCAAGGAGTTGAATGGAACATGTTTCATTTCCCTTGGAATTATGGTTCGTTTGTAAGATTCATTCAAGCAACTACCCTAGTCTCCCTGTGCAAATTATCTTATCACCTAGGCCAGTAAAACTCTGATTCGGCCAACCTTCCCTCTACCTTGTTCGGAGGTGTGGTTTGGAGCCTTTAAAGGTATGAGATCCTGAGGGGGGGGCGCTCTTCTTTTCTTGGTTCGCTCCTTGCTTGGCTCTTCGCTTCTCTTCTCTTCTCTTCTCTTCTTTCTTCGCTCTTATTCTGTCCTGTCCTTCTCTGTCAACATCTGACGCGCTTAGGTGAGTTGGGGAGGGGTCACATGTTGCCTTGTTCCGGAGCGGGGGAACATTTGAGTTCTCCCCGACCACGTGGAGCGACTTTAGCTCCGCGTGGTCATTCATCTTTTCCAGGTATGAAAATACTCTAAATCCTTCTAAATTATATGTAACGGCAATTGGCTTATCATTGATTTGTTTGATTCAAGTTGTGCCTACCTGGTAAATTAAATTATTGTTATTCCTTTTCCAGCCTGCGTGTTCTCATTGTAAATTCTTTCTGGCCTTGTTGCGATTGGGACTTAAGGGGAGACTCCTACCAAGACATGTGTAGGTAGCGATACTTCTAAGTTAGATTGAGATTGGGTTCTACCTATTAAGGGGATATGAAATTACCGGCTCTTAAGATTTAGCTATTGGTTAATCTTTCTAAGGGGCCCTTTGATATACATAAACCTAGGTTCGTGGTACGTTCATACTCAGAGCCATTTGCCTGATGTTGCTACCATGACAGTCTCTTCTATCCAATGGATTTATCGTCGAATTAGACCAGGCAGAGACGCCTATTTTAACCCTATGGGGTGTTCTGCTTAGTGACAATGGTTTTCGCAGACAGAGTTTGGGTGCGTAACTGCCCTGAGATTCACGCATGCTGTTTCAAAATTATCAATTCTAATTCTAATTTGGAGTCAGATTTCTAACGAGATTATTGCTAAATTTTGTATTCTAACTGTTATATGGAGTCAGATAATCGTAACCATTGCGCTTTCATGCCCCGTCCTCGGACGGTGATAAATATCCATTATATTGTGATTCACACCAGCCAGAAGAATGCTCTAATTAAAGTTAGACTAAGAGAACACGTGAGGCCTTCACCCCGGCAACATCCGCCTTTTGGTTATTGCTCTTTTGGGGTTTTACAATGTCTCATGCAATTTTGGAAATCTTGAGGAGTAGAATGATACCAAACACAATATGGTTGTCCTATAGTTTGCCATGAAACGTCCAATACCATGCAAAATTACAAAGATAACCTGCATCAATGCTGTACAATATAACATAAATACACATTACATTTGAAACAAAGTGAGTGAAATCAGGAATTTAAACCGATAGGAAAAGTCCTCTGAAAATTCATACATGGGGGTTAATGAGAATTATTTCGTGGGTGTAGTTTCTGAAAGGTCCAGTGGATGGTAATGTGGCTATTTCTGACACAGGGTGAGTTCATGGAGGTCGCTTTGGGGTGAATTAGGGAACACCCGTATCGATAAGCTGCCACGGCCCTGAAATAGGCCTGCGGATGCAGGTGCCCCTAAGACAATGGGGCCTAAAGTTCTCAAAGATCTGGCCAGCGCGAGAGCGGATGAGTTTGGTTATGTCTGAGTTTCACGGCCCAAAGGTACCCCTTTTCAGGATACAAATGTCCTTAAGATAAGTTTTACCAGCGTCTTATACTTGAAAGAAAGTGCTTGGGTTTCAGTTCACTCTGGAGTCCATTGGAGTCTACTCCGGGAGCAGATGAGATGCCGAAAGCAGCAGCACTGGATCAGGGTGAAGCTGAAGATGAGGGCACCGCCGATGATGAACCCTCGGAATACCCAGTCCCACCAGGTGTATCTGACCTGGGCAGAACGGGTGGATGAGCTGGTTAAAATGGATGCGGTCTGTTTGGCCAGGTTCACCTCCACCTGCGCCTGATCGATGTGGTATTCGGTTTCCATAACCAGCTGTTTGACTAAGTTCATTAGTGTAGCCAAGGCCCGGGTTCCATGTTCATAAAACGTGTCCTCCCACCATGGCGCAACATCAACCTCCAGCGGAACCCTTCCCAGGATGTTGATGGGTCCCATTGTGAAGTCCTCCGTGACTTCTAAACAAAAGGTGTGTTTAGCAGGGCAGGTCAGGCCTCCATAGGTGAAGGCGTTCTTTTCACTGATGACACACCACTGTGTGCGGGAGACCTGAATTGCATTCGCATGGCCATGTAGAGATTGGACACTGATGCGCTTAGTAGCATTTTGAAAGAAAGGTTGTAAAGTGTTACAAGTACATATAATATAGCTGGACGTTTCATGACAACACGTGCGGGTGGTAAATATGGTCTCAGGGCCTCTCATTGTCATATACCCTGTCAAATTATCAAATTTGAGAATTTGATTTTTTATTACAACGCCAATAGAGCGTATAGTGGTTGAATTTGGATAAACTTGGTCTGGCTGAATTAAAGGGATGGAAACAAGGAAGCCAATACATCCTACACCTTCTGTACCAGAATACATTTTCAAAGAGGTTGATAATTCTGAATACTTGATATTTTTCATCTTTGCTGATTGAATCCACCTATGCAGATCTAAGGTCTCAATAAGGTCCGTTAGAGCATGCCTCGGAACTTTGCGAAGACGAAGATCTAAGATTTCTTGTCTCGCTAGAGTAAATAAGTCCTGTGCATAAGTTTTGCAGGCTATGTCACGCTCGATGGTACGGGTCTGATTGAAAAGTGAATGACTGATGGTGAGAAGCGCCTGTGCCTCTGACCTTACTGCCTTGATGATGTTTTCATTGCTCGGAGAGAGGTGTTGGAAACCAGTGGCCACCTGGTTTGCCAACCATGCCGAATATTGGGATTGTTTGGTAATTTGGTAAGTATTAGAAATGGAATTAGTGGAGCCGAAAAGACCTGTGATGTCTCCGAACAGGTCTCGCTTTGAGCGGGCGGGTGAAATTTGAATGGCAAGTCTGCCTTTGTAATCAGAGATTAAATCATCGAGCCGTGCCAATAACCATGCATACATTTCATCATACTTATCACAGTGGGTTAAATAAGCAGACATGATATTAGAAATATTATAGTTAACATGAGTCAGAACAGGATTTACGTCATGAAGCAGAGTTTTATTAACATTTCCTTTAATGAGCCCGCCAGGAGGGAGGGGATATGTCTTTGGGCACTGCGTGGGCTTGCGATAGCCACAAGTGGTGAGTTTGATGCAGTGATGGATAGTCCAGGTGCAGTTCTGGGGGCTTGTGGATGCCCTTGCATTGTAACTGCACCTTCCCACGCAGTATAACCCCTCCTTCCGGCTGGTCCACACGAATGCCTTCGGTTCGCTGTTGTCACTGGGGAGAACAGTCAAATTAAAGATTAGTTCCGTGTACCCTATATGTGTTTTGTTGTGTGGTCTGGTGTGTGTGCACCTATAAACACTAGGAGCAAGATCTTTTGTGAAAAAGCATTTCCGTGGATCTCGGCCATGGTTGTTTTGATGATAGAGGAGTCTCAATCCTCCAATTTCGGAACCTGGAAAGCTTTGAAGCTCGTACCAGGCTGTAGTGTTGGGTTCTGTGAATGGAATAGGGTTCAGGAAGGTGTAACCAGTAACTGTTCTAGAGGGGAGATGGGTGGAGCCTGACTGACAACAAATTTTTGTGATGCAATGTGGTTCCGGTACGAATCCAGGAGGCCATGTGACTGATTCCCTTGGCAAAAGTGTGATATGAGGTGTAGATGGCCTCTTAAAAAACCGCCACACCCATCTGCCACAATTTTGGCCGTGGTCTAACAAGATCCGCTGGCCCAGTTTGATGCACGCGTCCCCATTAACCCTCTTGGCTCCTGGCATCCACGGGATCGCTGTGACTTGCCTAGAATGGAAACAGAAACATAGTTACTCATTTCCTGAACCCTTGAACAGTTTACATTGTGCCATGTGGTACCATTTGAGTTTTCCCCGTATGGTCACGGCGAGGCAGCTGTTTCAGACAGCTTTTACCTCGTATGGCCCGTACCATCTGGGAGAAAATGCATTTTACTTTACAAAGACCCGCACCATAATCATGTCACCCTCCGCAAATCTAGCTTCAGAGATGGTGTTGAACTGCGCGTCATTGCGCAGATCTGCCTGCTGTTGTTTGAGGGCAGCCTGAGAATAAGGCACTTTGCAGTTGTTGCAACACTCCCAGCTGTTTTGCCACCACTAGGGGCCCTAGATCTGCGGGGGTGACATCAGGATCAATGGGCAGCTTCATGACCCTCCCCGTCATAAGCTCATATGGGCCAACGCCTGTAGCTTTGGACGAAGTGGCTCGCAAGATGGTCAAAACAGTGGTGTAGAACCTGAATATTTGATTTGGCTCACAATATATGTCAAGGGTCATGTTGTTGGAACACGTGGCCATTACGCGGGTAAAATCTGAATGTTTGGGTGATCTGACACAATCCAGAGCGAGCAGTTAACTTTTATAATCCTACAGCCTGCCGGTGAGAGTGGCATCTTTTGCTCTGTTCACAGCAGGAAGCCGGAGCCACTACGTCCAGGCTGCCCAGTGTTCCTCAGAGTTGTATCGCAGTCCCCATTGAAGTTCAAGCCCAGCTACATTAATCGGCTTAAAACAATCTAAATCTCTGTGAAATTCATATTATGTTTACGTTCAATATCCTAGAAAGGAACCTCATATATATTTATCACACTATTGGGCTATAATCTTCCATTTTAAGGCTTTTCCATGACAACTGCATCATTTTAGCACATATTCATATGATGTTTGGTCTCTTTATTCTCGGGGGAGTCCAAGGAGTTGAATGGAACATATTTCATTTTCCTTGGAATTATGGTTCATCTTGTTTGTAAGATTCATTCGGGCGACTACCTAGTCTCCTCTCTATGCAAATTAATCTTATCACCTAGGCCAGTAAAACTCTGATTCGGCCACCCCTTCCTCTACCTTGTTCGGAGGCGTGGTTTGGAATCTTTAAAGGTAGGAGATCCTAAGGGGGCGGGGTCTTCTTTTCCTGTCTCTTCTTTGTCAACATCTGACGCGTGTAGGTGAGTTGGGGAAGGTCACATGACGCCTTGTTCCGGAGCGAGGGAGCATTTGAGTTCTCCCCGACCACGTGGGGCGACTTTAGCTCCGCGTGGCCATTCATCTTTTCCAGGTATGAAAATATTCTAAATCCTTCTAAATTATATGTAACTGGTAATTGGCTTAGCGTTGATTTGTTTGATCTAAGTTGTGCCTACCTGGAGAATAAATTATTGTTATTCCTTTTTCAGCTTGCGTGATTTTCCTTGATTTGTAACACTCGTGTATTGCTTGTTGCGATCCGGGATCTAAAGGTAAATTCCTACAAAGACAAGTGTTGGTGACGATACTTCTAAGTTAGATTGGGATTATGTCCTACCCCTTAAGGGTTTGTGTAATAATTTTTATGCAAATCCGGGTTCTTGTTACGTTTCGAGCTCAGTGCTGTTTATATGTCTAGATGCCGCTAGCAAGATAGTCTCGTTTAACCAATGGAAGTATCGTCGAATTGATTCCAGGACAGTTGTGTTTAATTAACCCTGGGGACGCATTTACTGAGCAATGATGGTTTGCGCTGCCATATCTGATGGCAGATTTGTCTCCAAATCCATGCAGGTGTTCCCTAAATTATCAATTCTAATTCTAATTTGGAGTCAGATGTTTAACGAGGATATAGCTAAATATTGTATTCTAACTGTTCTATGGAGTCAGATAAATCGTAACCATTGCGTTTTCATGCCCCGTCCTCGGACGGTGAAAAATATCCATTATATTGTGATTCACACCAGCTAGAAGAATGCTCTAATTCAAGTTAGACAAAGTGAACACGTGATGCCTTCACCAATAGCAATGTCCGTCGTTGGTGTTGCTTTGTTAGGGTTTTACAGTGGGCAGAGCTCTGATGGTGGTAGACTACATGTATTTGTAGCCACAGCTGCCCTGGGGCAGGCTGACGGAAGCGTGGCTGCCAGTATGCGCCTTCGGCCCCTCTGACCACCACTAAACATTTGCACACAGCCATACAGGAGTGTTCTTATACTGCTTGGCTAGCTGATCCGCTATGTTTTTATGCTGCTCATGCACATGTTGGTCTTTGGTGATGTGCCTGCACACTTTCACCACCGATAGGGGGCTATCACGGTTCTGCACTGCATTCCATATAGCTGTAATGGTATCATAATGCTTCACTGGAGCTCCAGCAGCTGTGAGAAACATGCACAGTTGCCACTGGGCCATGAAATCATGCGCCACCCCGAAAGTGTACCGGCTATCGGTGTATACACATAGCAGCTCAGGGTGAGCCAACATAGCCTGACCACTGTCCGAGTCTCCTTTCAGGACCCAGACTGGACATCCCGTATGAAACTTACCGTCTTGCCAGAACCGCGAGCCATCAATGTATGCTTGAGTTTGCCCTGGCAACTCGCTATCCCCAACCGGACTTCGAACTTCAGGGCAAGGTTCACATATATGCGGTTAGCCATCTACGTCACCAAGCAAGTGGGGAAGGATTCGGGTAATTTCTGTTGTGATTTCTCAAGCCTGGATGTCAGAAAGCCACCTTGCCAACCTATGAGATGACACGCCTCGGATTTGGCCCTACAGCAGCATTCGAGCCGGCGTTTCCACAGCATTGTGTGTACAACAACAGGTTGAAACCCCACAAGTGGCTCGGTTGCAGTTAGCATCCAATGCACCGCAAGGACGTGCTGCGTACATGGGTCAAACCCCTGCTCCACTGGTGACTTTTATAGCTGTAGTAAGCAATTGGACGCAAAGACACCCCGTGCTCCTGTGCTTACACACCACTAAGTGACTCCTCATGCACATTAACCTGCATATGAAATGGTTTGTCCAGATTGGGCAAGCCCAAGGCTGGTGCTGAACATAAACGTTGCTTCAAATTCGAAAATACCACTTCATGCTCATCAGTCCATTCAAGGACGTTGGAGGGTTTGGATTTGCCAGTAACAAAGCGTATAATGGTGCTGTGGTGCTAGCAAAATCGGGGATGAAATCACAAAGATAGCTGTTCTCAAAACTTTTAGAAAACCTTTTATTTTTTAGAGTGTGAGGTCAGGGAAGCTCGGCAATGCACTTCCGCCTGTCATCGGTCAAAGCACGGTAACTTTGAGTTAACGTATAGCCTATGTAGTGGACCTCTGGCTGTGCAATTTGAGCCTTTTCTTTATTCAGCTTAAACCCTGCCCCGCCCAGCGTCTGCACAACTGTGTCTACATGCTGTATGTGATCATCACGGGTCCCTCCTGTAGCCACTAGAATATCATTCACATAGTGAGTGACATTCCCCATCTTCAAATGTGGTCCCAACACATCGGCCACTTCTCGGTGAAAAATAGCAGGGCTGTTATGAAAGCCTTGTGGCATTCTCTCCCGTGTATACTGGATTTGATTCACTGTGAATGCGAGTTTCATTCATCCTGTCATCTGACTTTAAGGGACCAAAATCCATTCTTAATGTCTAAAACAGTGAACCAACAAGCATCAGTAGGGACTTGAGAGAGAATAGTTGACGGATTCGCCACAATAGCTGTATCTCTGGGCAGAGCTTGATTAAGCCACTGATAGTGAATGCACACGCGCCACTTGCCATTAGGTTTTGATGCCGTTAGACAAGGTGAATTCGCGGTAGAACTACATTGCTGAACAATGCCTCTCATTTCCAACTGCTCCACAATTTCGTGTACTGCGGCCTCTGCCTCTGACTTGATACAGAATTGCTTTTGAGGGGGAGGTGGATCCCCCTCAATATCAACCTCAAAGTCCACGAGCTCACAGTCATGATCATGGGTAGCCCAAACATCTCCATGTTTGTCTACCAGTTGCTGAAGGGGGTTTTCAGACGGACAATGTTTTGCAGCCTTGTCCGTCCTAAGCTCGATTTGCCTTTCGAGACAATGGATAACAAAGCCGTATTTCCGCATTATATCCATTCACAAGATAGTGCCCTCCCCATTCTCAGGCAAGACCCATGAGGGCTTCTCTAGCACCACTATGCCAAGATCAAATTTAATGGGTTGCGTGCGGGTAGCAACCATTAGGTTTTTGCCAACGCCTCTAAACATCAATTTTTTGTCTAGTTGGGGGAAAAGTCAAATCTGTGCAGGAGCCAGCTGCACCCGTATCGATTAAAATGTTAAGTAATCGGCCTTAAGTATCTTAATCCGTTTAACACTAGAAACAATGCTCCCGGCCGACTGCAAGGGGGGCCATGCACCCCTATTTTGTTTCCTCGTACTTTGCTGCTATCGCTGCCAGACTGGCCTGAAGTTCACTACATGGGTTGCTGCTATTTTGGGACTTCAGTGCCGCGGGGCTTTGTTCCCTGACAGTAGCATTACCTTGCGATAGTACTTTCCCTATTCCGCTCAGGATGGGTACATCCTAAGTGGTGGGCTGCTCCGGAAGGCCCAAAACTTTTCGCAGCAGGAAACATGTTTCTGTTTCATGGTCAGCCCTTTTGCAATACTGACAAAGCCGTTTCACAGCTTGTTTTCGAATTAGGTCGGGCCCCCCTGGCTCCATTCGGCAAGAAGGGGTACTGTCGAGCATAGCTCGCCTTCACCCTCCATGAGCCACTATTTCACTAAACTTTCCGCTGAGGGCAAGAACCCGCTCGTCCTCACCCTCCTCCTGCAATTCACCATTTATACCAGTTGCTCCAGCCTGTCTAATGGCTGAAATTGGAAGGCTGATTTTGCCACAACAGGCCTCTAAAGCTTTGGCATAATCCTGGCCTCCTACTAGCCACTTCTCGAGCTCCGCAATCCGCTCCACTCTGGACGGCCCAGGTGTGCTTCTCATAAGCAAATGCCTCCACTTCAGCGCATAGTTTCCACAATTCATCAGAGCGAACCTTCTCAAGCTCCCAAAAACTTTCCACTATACACCTACTCTCAGTTATCATTCCCCTGTCGTTATGCCGCAACAAAAAAATAATCACAGCTGGCAATTTCCGAAACTGTGACTTCGTTTGGAACTTACGACCTCCCTTCTCATACCACTCGAGAATTTACTCATTATTCCAGGTCAGACACACACCACGGTCATGCAGACGAACCAAGAGGTCCTTATAAATAAAGGCCAAAACTCTCCATAACCTTTCAATCTACACTCTCAATCAAAGTCCTCACTATCCGTGGTTCCGCTAAACTCAAACCCCGCCGGACTTCTACGGTCTGCGGACTAATGTGGATATGTCAATCCGTTCTAAAAATGTGTCTATATGGGTTGGTTTTCGCTTATACTGAATTCTTTCTAAAAGGAAGGTAACTCCTTTACTCACCACAGCAGCTGTAGGCCGACAATTACACCAAATCTCATTTCCCAGGGGGCTTTGGATACTGCTCCAGAAGAGTTGTCACACGCTGGGGGTCACGTTGCTCTGGGAATGCGTTGATGGATCACGTTGGGGTCACCAACTGTAAACACCGTGCGTCTAGGCTAAGGAGGGTCCAAGATGAGGTAGAAGGTCTCAGCGTGTTTGCCTAGACTGCAAAGGAAAATATGGGCTTACCGGTCACCATTATAATAATGGGGTCTGGCCACAGCATCGGTACGAGGCCACCGCCCCAGATCAAACGTGATGACGTCCTTCCTGTTCGGCTCTCAAGTGAGCCTGAAATGTGTCTACGCGGATGCTGAAGCTCCAGTATCTTGGCGATTACAAGGCTTCTGACTCCATAACAAATTTAGGATCCAAACTTAGCTACAACCCTTTTTGTAGTTATGATTAAATTATGCGTTCGCGCAAAATTTATCTGGCTCCAATGAATTAATCTACTACTTAATTTAGAGCTTTGTCGTGCATTGGACTCGCTACTGGTCTATCCCTTACTCCACCGGACCAAAACATCTGAATAACCCAATTTGGTGAAAGAACTCAGAGGCTGGCTGTCCTATTAAGCACAGTAATTTGACATAAAAAATTGCCATGACTAGGGATTACCGGGGCCCAAAGCGAGTAACTGCAGCGTATAATGGTCTGCTCCATCGTTCAGTGACCCTGTGCCTTTTAAGATTTCAGCCCAGAGACCGAGATGCCTCTGTGTGTGAACGGAATCTACTCAATGCCAAAACAAAATAACACCCATCACAGCACAGAAAATCCACCTTAAAACGCAGAGACCAAGCGTGTTGATTAGGCACGCAATTACGGTCTATGTTACTCAATTGAGAGCCAGGATTCCGACAAGAAGAGAACACGTTAGTCAGAATCAGATTCCCACAACAGAATGCAGATATCAATTTTTTTGCCAGGCAGGCACAAGCTTAAATCACAAGAACCAATTACATTGTTACAGAAAAGACAAAAAGGATAAGTCATATCATGCGTGGCACAGCTCAAAACTACACACATGCACAAAGTATATGAGCAGGGCTCTCAAGTCTCACGCATTGAGCGTGACACTCACGCATTTCAATTTCAAGTTCTCACGCTCTCCCGCCACACATGACATTTCTCACGCTGAGAAGTGATAAAACTCACCGCACATTAGTAACATGAACTATAAAAGAGATTAGTAATCTATGAATGAATGAGGCGAAGGCAGAGGGCTCTGTTTGAATCCTCAACCTATCAGCCAATCAGAAAATAGGATTTCTTGTTGCCAGGTGAAATAGCAGCGCCGTAATCAAACGCGCGTGAATGCTATTGTGTGCACACGTCAAAGAAGAGCTGTAAGTAGAAGCCCGAAATCAGGTAATCACTTCATGACTTTTTTTTTTTTTTTTTCCAAAAAGTGCTTAATAAAGTCCAGGAACTATGTAGGATATATTTGCTTTACGGATAATTTTTTTTTATCAATTTAACAGCTTTGGGCGGCTATGGTTAGAAGAATTCACCTCTAACTTGTTACGGGGAGAGTGGGGGCTCTCTGCCCTCCGTGCATTTTGGCTGAAAACGAACCCTGCTCCGATCCGGTGTCAGAGGTGGTACCGAAAAATCTCGTTTGTGACTGACAAAACGATACAAATACACAAAATGATTATTTAATTTAGCCTTTATTATACTGGAGAGTCCCAATGAAATGAAAAAAGCACAGATATTGGGTGGAGTGAGAGACACTTCTTATGTCAGTTTACTGGCAGTGGTGATATTCAAAAACTGATCCTGGTGTGCCGTCTAGTGATTGAATTTTGTACCTGCGTGCATAAATTTGCAGCTCCACGTCCACTGGCGGACACACCTGCACAATGATACGGCTTTGTACTTCTTGAAAAGGCCGAATCCAGATAATCCGTAAATGAATTAAATTGATATTTTAATTTGAAATGAGTAAGTTGCCAGTGTCAAAGTAGCGAAGTGAAAGAAGGGGAGACCGGGGTTACTTCGGTCACGGGGTTAGGTTTGTCACCCGTTTTTGTGTCGCCTGCGAAGCATAGCGGCACATAGGGATCACGTTGTCCGGCGTCCGTCTGTCCGTCCGTCCGTCTGTCCGCCCGGTAGTCACACTTTCAGTTGGTAGTCACACTTTCACATGAGCTTCGCAGGTGACACTTGTTCACCTGAACACTAGTTTTTATTGCAAACGCACTGATGGGAAAACGAAAATGTACAAATTATGTGACATCCCAGCGACGTCATCTCTTGGAAAGAAGAAGGACTTGTAGTGCCATGTAAGTCTTTTCTGCCTAAAAAACTAAATTTTGGCCCAAATTCCAAACCTTAAGTGTCTGAAAGAAATGCGTCTAGCTTCTTTGAAGACAAAGATTTCCACAGTGTTTTTACTGTTTCATAAACGCATGTAACTAGAGTTATTAACAACACATAAGATAAAGGCCTGCTGCGATCATGAGATATGTGGCCTGATTTCCAAAATGGGAGCACTGGCTAAGCAACATGGGGTTAGTTCGTTAGGGTGCTGAGGTTCCACCACTTGTAGGTCCTGCGTTTGGCCTATATTAAAATATTCCAAAGTCAAATATAGGAGCCGATTTATTGTTTTTCAGACACCTATAGTGTCTTAATTAAAATATTTGCATTTACTTTATGTTTATGATAGAGAACCTATTAGGGCTTCTGTTTGGAGGACACAAGTATGGGTTTGTAGGGGTTTGGTCCTTGCAATCCCTCCCCTTTCTCACTCTTTCACCTCCACCTGAATGGGCCACAGGTGGGGCCCATTAATGTGGAGGTGTTGGCTGAGTATTTGGGGTTGGCAGGTGCCAGCCCTGGGGCCTCTGCATTTCATTCCATTCCTTTTTCAGTGGGAGTGTTTGCTGCTCCTCTTTGGGGCCTTAGTCCTTACTCATCATCCAAAGGTGGACAGGAGTGGGTCCAACGCTTCTCATGCAAAGGGTGGGCACATGAGAACTGTGCAAATGTCAGTGGGCTCGCCTACATATGTCATAACTGCTACTCTGATGGTGATTATGCATAAATCATAGCTTGTTTTGGTTGGTTGTAAAAATAAAACAGATCTCACCATTTCAGTTATGAGAATATTGGACTGTCTTTTTCAGCATCAGCTGATTGCCAACTTTGACAATTTTTCCCCAACCATCTGACGGGTTACTTCTGCATGTTTGTGATGTATCGAAAATTGAATATTGTGACAACAATATACGTTATATTGAGATTGTATCATACAACTTTTGTAGGCAACATTCTGCACTACACATAGACCATAAAGGTATTTCTCTAAGTTTTAACAACAAAGAGTTATGAAGCCAAATACAAAATCATGACGAGGTAACCCCAGTCTCCCCAAGACTACTTAAATACTGTAACAAAGTACATGTACATCGATACTCTGCACCTTTGAAAATGGGAGTATCATGCACCCCCCCCCCCCGTAGAAAATCTCACTCTAGCCTGCATTCAAATAAGGGCCTGATATGAGTGAAGGATGAATACAAGTTTCCTAGACCTGTTTGTTTCTCTACCTTTTATGCCCAAAACTATACAATGGTTTTCCTATAGTGCGCTCATAAATTATTTGGTGCCAAATCAGGAATGTGGCCCCTTCCTGGGGGGATGTTGGGCCGGGATATCCCCTAGGGGAACTTCACACAAGTATTTTCTTTTCAGTTTTATTGAATTGGGGATTGGTATAATTCTACTCCCATCGTAACATGTGCCATGCAATTTCGGAACTCTTGTGGAGTAGAATGATACCAAACACAATATGGTTGTGCTATGGTTTGCCATGAAACGTCCAATACCATGCAAAATTACGAAGATAACCGGCACCAATGCCACTAATCAACTCTGGTTATAGAATATAACATAAATACACATTACATTTGTAACAGTGTGGGTGAAATCAGGAATTTAAACTGATAGGGAAAGTCCTCTGAAAATTCATACATGTGGGTTAATGAGAATTATTTTGTGGGTCTGGTTTCTGAAAGGTCACATGTCTGACACAGGGTGAGTTCATGCAGATGGCTTTAGGGTGAATTGGGGGACACCCAAATCTATAAGCTCCCATAGCCCTCAAATACCCCTGCGGATGCAGGTGGCCCTAAGACAATGGGGCCTAAAGTTCTCAAAAATCTGGCCGATGCAAGAGCGGATGAGATTGGTTATCTCTGAGTTTCACGGCCCAAAGGTGCCCCTTTTCAGGATACAAGTGCCCTTAAGATAAGTTTCACCAGCATCATACACTTGTAAGAAAGTGCTTGGGTTTCAGTTCTCTCTGGAGTCAATTGTGGCAGATGTTGTGTATAACGTCAATAAAAACAGAATGCAATGATTTGCAAATCTCATAAACCCGTTTTTTCACGTTTTACACAATGTCCCAACTTAATTGGAATTGGGGTTTGAATATTCAGCGAGCACATATTTTAAATAGGAGGCAAAAGTCAAAGAAGATATCGAAATTCAGTTAGCAGTATATGTGAATTTGGGATATATGCATACTGTTAGACTGGCCATCAAGATAAATTTTGCATTTGAGCGAAGAATCATTCTGACCAAACCTGCCTTTTCCCCCCCAATATTCTCATATTGAACAGGGAGAGTTACCCCAATGTCTAACGCTATATGAAGGTCTTACTGTATTTCAGCTCATGAAGGAATTTATGTCCCATAGATCTTGATGTTGGGTGGTAGATCATGCCATTTAATTACAGCAATTCTACATCTATAGCAATGGATATCTCATTTATCCCCCACAGTCACTGAAAAAACCAGTTATTAAATTGCTAATATCCATTTAATCTTTTAATTTGTCAGTTTCACAATCGGAAAGAACACAGAGATATGGGACAATACATGTATTTATGGTATATTACAGCATAACCTTTATCAGAGCAGCTGGAGTGATTTTACTTTCTTCTGAATATTTGGCCTAAATATAATTTCATTTTTTAAGTGATCAAACACTACCACAAGAATACCACTTCTACCAATAATAATCATAATAATAGTAACTCGAAGGGCTCCCAATATAGCGCATACCTCTGGCACTCCATATGTTGGTATTATTGCTTCTTCCAGATCTAGAATCCAGAATACTGTACGTAGATCACTTCCAAAACTGAATCATCTCATCCTTGGATTACCACCTACCATCCTACCAATTTTTATGCAAATCCATTCATAACTTTTTGAGTGATCCAGTTAACTGACAGACAAACCTACAAATATGGGTAAAAACATAACCTCCTTGGTGGAGCTAATATCAATATTATTATTAATAATAATAATAATAATAATAATAAAAATGTGAAGCAAATCAGTAGAAGAAAGAGATGAAGAAGGTGATAAAAAGGTTTATTTTTCACTCTGGGCCAGAGCGTCTGATAAATGCTTATAATGTAATGTAATTTTGAAGTAAAATGCATGGTTTTTGTCAACTAAATGGTTTCTTTCTCCATACCACCACGCTGCTCTTTTCTTTATCAGTTTTAATTATTAAAATGTGGTGGTATTGGCTTAATGCTATTCATTTATAAAAAAGTAAGGATGGTGGCAAACTGTTCATACTTTACCTATTAGACAGCAGATCAACAAGGTGTCTCTCCAGTGTCTCCACAACATCTTCACTTTGATCTCATAAATAATATGTTTATGTTATCTAAAACAGATTTTAATTTTCCTTTTTCTTGAAACCCAAGATTCCACATGTAGCCCTCATGTACCACACCGAGTGAAACAATGGTCAGTATATTACAAGCTTGATGCAGATTATGCAGAGTTGCAGACTAGCATAAAGTATATCATGTGAAACCCCAACGTCTCTTGGTTTTAGGCCACTTTTTTACTCACTGAAAATCAGCTCCTCCCCTTTCACAGTTGGCTTTGCTTTAAGAAAGCTTGACAGAATGAAGCACGCCGATAGTCTTGAGCAGGTGCTTGTCAACTGAATGAACTGAATGTGTTGTGTTCTGTGGGTTTTTGTGTTTTGATAAGTCAATTTTAGGTTTTATTGTTTTTGTGATGTCTGTTTTTCTCTGATGTTTTAGTGTTTCACATTTTGTATCTCCCATGTTGTTCCGGTCCACGTCTTACCCATGTACGGTTTTTGTTTTCTCCCTGATCGCGTCATTAGTTCGTTGCCGTTTTTGTCTTTATGGATCGTGTCACTATTTCGGGTGATTTAATGGATTCTGGGTTTCAGCCTTCCTTCCGATCTCGTTTGCTTGCTTCACCCTGCTTTTCCATCTTACTAACCCTACTATCAGTTTGTTGTTTTTCTATAATTTACTAACCAAAACTAACATTGTATATAAGACTAACGTACTAACGAGCACTCGGGATAGCGCAGCTGCACTTACTAATTGACTAACGACCTCTCCGCATTCGCCCTGTTCTAGTCTCCGCCTCCTGCTCTCGCCTAATCTCCTTCGCTGTATTTCTTGCAGATTCTCCGCAAATTCTGTCATCTCTGTCCTGCCTCCTACTCTGTGCTCTTAGAAGTCCTTATCCAGTTTATTTATCCCGTCTATGGGAGAGTCTTGTGATCCATGTCCGTGTGTTGGTGTTTTCCTGTTTCATGTAATTAGGTTTCCCTCGTGTTCCACCCCTTGTTATGTCTCCCCCTTCCTGGGGAGGGACATATTGTTTTAGCCTGAATTCCCGTTGGCGTTCCCATTTGTTTCCGGAGCATAACTCTGAAACTGTTCGACCGATTCTAACCAAATTTGATAAACTGTCTCTCCATAACATGTAGATGTGCCTTTTGAGGGTTTGAACTGCTTTTGAAATTTTTTTTTTCTGTTTCCATGGCAACAATTTCAACTTTGGCATATTGAAGGGTGGGACTCGTTTCCGGACCATAACTCTAAAATGTGAAATGGGGGAAGGGGGAGACATCTGTTTTTATGTGTAAAAACCAATCTAGTTATTCATATTATTTTCAGCACCTGTGTCTGTCCGTGCCCCCTCCCTATATATTTCCCGGCTCTGCAGAGCAGTGCAGATCTGACTTCATTCTAGTTCTGCGCCAGTTTCGTGCAAAGCAGTCCTGTGCAGTTCTGTGCAGTTCCGCCTAGTTCAGTCTGGCAGACGCCTCCAAGCCCTCTGTGTCCGAGTGTCCCTATGCCTCCCGAGCCCTCTGTGTCTCATATTCCCTGTGCCTCCCTTGTCTGCCATCCACCAGCTGTGCCTTCCCGAGTCTGCCTTCTGCCAGCTGTGCCTTCCCGACCCTTCGGCGCCAGCTGTGCCTCCCGAGTTTGCCATCTCTGCCAGCTGTGCCTTCCCGAGTCTGCCATCTGCCAGCGGTGCCTTCCCGAGTCTGCCTTATGCCAGCTGTGTCTTCCTGAGTCTGCCATCTGCGCCAGCTGTGTCTTTCCGAGTCTGCCATCTGCGCCTTCCCGAGTCTGCCATCTGCGCCAGCTGCGCCTTCCCGAGTCTGCCATCTGTGCCAGCCGTGCCTCCCAGCTGCGCCTCCCGAGTCTGCCGTCTGCGCCAGCTGCGTCTCCCCAAGCCTCCTGTGTTCCCGAGTGCCCCAGTCCGTGTTACCCTCTAGTGTTCCAGAGTGCCCCAGTCCGTGTTGCCCTCTAGTGATCCCGAGTGCCCCAGTCCGTGCTGCCCTCTAGTGTTCCCGAGTGCCCCAGTCCGTGCTGCCCTCCAGTGTTCCTGAGTTCCCCAGTTTTGCATATTAGCTATTCCTGAGTTTTTCCCCTTTTCAGTGCTTGTGCACGGCGGTTTGTTTTGGCCTGTGTGCCACTTTTCTTTCTTTCCCGAGTCTTGAGTTTTTTAATTAAATATGGTTTTCCTGCAATTGGTGTCTCTTCCCCCTGTTCCGTGTTCTCTCTCTGTGTTTTCCCCATGTGTCCTTAACAGAATGGAGTGCAAATAGCCGTGCTAAGTGATGGACGTTTTACATCACCACCTCAAAGATCGCTGCACAGTAGCTTTTAACCATGTTTCATGAATGTCCTTGATTTGTATGATGCAACTAATTTGACTGCATCATTAACACAGTGCTGTGCCTATGTTGGACTGGCCTGGCAATTCACCTGACTTCAATACCATTTAGAATCTCAGGTCCATCATCAAAACAAGGCTGCAGCAAAAGGACTGCACCACAAAAGCCAAAGTCATCAATGTAAGTGTTCAGGTGTGGCATCACAATGAAGAAATCACGGCAACCTGCAAAAACCTGGTCAATTCTTTCCAAAACAGGCGGAACAGCTTGTCAAGAACTGTCGAGGACATGTCTCCTACTGAGTGCTGAATGCAGATGCTTAAAAAGTAATAAAAACCTTTGTTGTAGGGTCTTTCCCACTCCAGCCTGCTTTACCTAATCAATTTGCCCAAGACTCTATGTCTTTTTGTCCATGATGGTAATCAACTGATGAGGCTGCAACACTCAGCAACATTTTTTATGTGCTTCTATGAGGATACTGTATGTTTTTATTCTATTCCATGATTGTTAATTTAGAAACTACATACCAGTTTATATGTATGAATATTTGTGCATGACACAGTTGTGTTGTTGTGCGAACATAATTTTGGCCACTGTATAGAACAGGGTAAATAATCATGTCAATCTATCAAGAGGTCAAAAACTAAGAACTTTTAGGTACAGGTTTAACTGACTTTGTTTGCAATTTAAAACCTGCAGTAATCAAGAGGTGTGCATCCTTTCATCATCAAAACATATCAGCAATGTTGATTTCCATTAACTGGTAACATTAACTGTTTGCTTTCACTTTTTTGAGTTGGTTTTACCTTCATAAATGCGTTCATTGTCTGTATGTTAGGCAGAAGTGGCCTGAAAGTAAAACTTTTGATTATATTGTAGTATGAACAAAGACACTAACAGCACCAAACGCACATAGGTAATCGTGATGGCTTGCTTGCAGATTCGAATGTGAGATCTCACTTCATATTTTATTTATATTCCATGTGCTGTAAACTTTCCTGGTGTAAATTCCATATCTACCCGGACACCTCTGCTTTAGCACGGTGTGCCTTCAGGTATCTGTCTTTCACAATCGTAAAGAAAGATATCAGACAGCATGATTTAGTCCACCAATATCCTGCCATTCATGTCGTCACACTGATAACTTTTGTGCCATTTAGAGTGCACAGACCTCTGTCAATGCAAATGTCCCTCTCTCTGATGTTATGCAAATCTGAAAGGGCAACAATTGCATGTGTGCCATTGGACGTTTTTATGGTGCGTAGAACTTTAGTTACCATTGAGTGAATTTTTAGACTCAGGGCATTTATTCCATTCCGCAAAAAAATCCTTTATAAAAATTCCTGGATCCGGATGGTTATCCGGCTAGCCACCAAAATCTAATGAAATTTTTCATTCATTGGGATTCCATCCCATGGCTATAGTAGCTGGAGTCATTTTATATGCTTCCAGAATTTGAGTGTAGTCCAGAAAAATGTCATTGGAGTTGGGTAACAATAGTGATTTTACGGCTTAATTTTAATGGTAGTGGGTTTAAAATATGCTGCTCAGCCAGGCAGCAGACTCTCTGGCGTGGGTGCTTGCAGGGAGTTTGATCCATAAACCACTTAAAACCAATGAAAATACCTTTTTTACAGTTTGTACTCCTCACCCCACACTCTGCACTGTGGCCTTGGGTTTTTCCATTGCTATGCTGGGGGTTCTGACCTCGTTCCCTGCTGCAGACTGGGTACGAATTTTGCAGAACAAAAACCCACAGAGAATCAGCATACGGAGTTTATCAGCACCTTGTAACCAACAAAGTTAGAAGCAAATAAACAAACACACAAATAAACAATAAACAATAGCCCGCCCCAAAAGCAAAACACTGTTCTTGCTTCGTAATGTTTGTTTTTATCTGCAATTTTCTTCTTGTTTAACTCCCTGTCTTCTTTTCACATTCAAATTCAGCTTACTTATGCCTCCCGTTAAGTCTGTGCGTTACTTTTTCATGACTTTAGTCAACCTAACTCTGTATTTTTAATGATTTCCAGCCCACACCATAGGATGCGCTTGCTTAGGGATGAAGGCGAGGATCCAAGTGCGAAGGAGGTGAATTATTTATTAAACTGAAGCAGAGCTCCAGTACAGATGGGGTGACAACTTACAAACAGTACTATGAAACAAGGAGGGACACAGACTGAACTACTGTCTCACAAGTATAGAAGGGATATCTAGCTGTACAAAACGAGTTAGCTACACACTGAACATGGCGCACCTAGTGAACTAAAAAGACCTCGGTCAGGCCAATGGGAGGAGTGGGTATTTATACAGAGACTAAGCTTAACGGGAAAATGTACTGCCGTTTACTTTAATTAACCAACACATGCAGGGGCAAGAGCAGGCCGGTGATCAGTACTCTGGTGAGGCTAAGTGCTCAGTGGAATGCGGGCGAGACATGACGGTATTGGTCATACCTTGTGTGATTTGTTCGGTAACTGTCTGCATGACCTGATTCTACACACTAGTTGTATGTCACTTTGGATGAAAATATCTGCCAAATAAATGAAGTATAACGTCAATAAATAAATAACTTTCAAATCCGCAGCTTCCGCCAGTGCCACATTCTGCAGCATGAATGTATTTTCCCATCAGCGAGGTGTTCATGAATTAAGCCTGGTGTATTGTCTGTGGGTTTCTTTTGTGCTACAGCTATGTGGCCTACCCAAAGCGAGGGGAGAGACCACAAGTGAAGTGACAGCAATGCAGTGTGCGGGGGGTAAAAGTCACATGACATGTGCTTTTACAAAGGAAGGTTTTAACTGGGTCACAGCTCAGACCCTCAATCAGCAGAAAAAGGAGAGCTGGTTAAGGTGATGCAAGCCCTTTGCTGTATGTCAAAGAAAGGGGGTCAGAGTAGAGGGGTATGTGTGCTTTGACTGGGGTCTCCTCCTCTGTGAAAATGGATTTTTACACATTTTGTTTTCATAATTTAAAAACGACAGTTCTTTTTCTACATAGTCCATGCAGGGGCCAAAATATTTGGGACATATGGTTTTGCAGGTTTTGCTAATTAGGCAGGTGTGTTCAACTGTTTTCTCAGTGCAGGTGCAAGATAGCTTTGAGTCCAGGATAGGCTTTTTGATTGCTTTTTATTGCATGCTACGGCAGCTGTGCACAGATTGTAATCAGCTTTGACTCATAGTGGTGGATAAATCATTGATGGGACTATATACTGCACACCTGTCAACATTTAAAGGAATATAAGATGTGACCGTTCCTACACCTTGATTTGAGGGGGATTATTGGTTTTCTTTAAATTACTGTTTGCTTGGAAAGTGAAATTTTCTAACGCTACTGGTACAAATTGAGTTAAAATGTATCACTTCATTGAGTCTTGATACAGAGCTATTATTATTTCAATAATGAATTTTCGCATTAGCAATGAGGAGAGGAGAGTTAAGTTGAATTCCACCTTTCATTTGAAGCATGGTTTCAGAGAGAATTAGAGTCTATCTTTGCGTTTAGGAAAGAAACGACACATCACAAATACCTACAATGCAGCAATGTTCAGAGTGATGGCAAACATTTGTTTTTGAGGGTGAAACTGTCTGCAGGTGCAATAGGCGGAAATATATCAGATTCAAAGCCCCTCTGTGTTTCTCATAAGACATCACTACTGCAAACTTTTTGTCTCCAGTCCTCTCATTTCCTCCTGTTACTTACTGTCTGTAGCCGCTAAAAGACCATCTGTCAGCCTGTTTATCTGAGAGATTGTGTGTGTGTTTGTGCCCCACGGCAAGGAACTAAGTGAGATCATCACAAAGATTGTTGGGAACAAAGCTTTCATTGGTTTCAAATTTCTTTTTCTAGCTCACTGTAAAACTCAGGAAATGGACAGAACTGGGAAGAATAATTTCCCGACTTCACGTCAGTGACGTGTCTGAAACATACAAATGTTACATCAAACATAATTAATCAGTCACTGACTATTTTTGTTTCACTGAAACTGTAGCACAAGGAAAGTTAAAGGATACGTAATCATCCACTTACAACCTAGTTTCTGGACGTCTGTCAGCCAACTCACACATGAGCTGTTGCAGTATAATTGCAATATTCATTTACAAATACATACAATGATTGTTTAGCATCAAGGCTTTGGCCCTGAAAACACCCTGGGGCCTACTGAGTTTGTGGAGAGTGGAGCAGGGAGTGTCAGGCAAATTTTTTGGCTTTTGAAAAGGTGGGTGTATTTGTGTGTGCCACAGCATGTATGTGTGTGTGTGTGTGTGTGTGCATGCGCGCGTTTGTCTGTGTGAGATCTGATGACAGAATATTTCAACAGTTTCCTCTGAAAGGCCAGAATTATTTGGCTCAGCTCCTCCATAGATGGATTGTTGCCCTGATCCTGTCCTGTTAGAGATCTGCTCGACCCTTCCCTGCCTTGTCACTTCCTGGAGCTACAGACCCCACTGCTTGGATGCTTTGATGTTTTAAAGAGTTTTGGTCTTTAAAGGGATAGTTCACTTTTTTGAAGTGGGGTTGTATGAGCTACAAATTGCCACTACTTACATTAGATGCAGTAGAAAGCTCTCTGATCTCCCCCAGATAGCCTCACCAGGGCATAGTGCAGGTTGGAAATTTAGGCGATACACTGTTGTGAACGGAAACACAGAAACAGCGTATTTCCACGGCCTAAAAGAGGTCCTACCTGAAAATAATACACCATTTCAATTGTACGCTATATTAAAAAAAATTGAAGCACTTTAGCTGCTTGGAAAAAAGCACAGTTGCTCTTGAACTAACCAACTGACGTATTTCTGCGCGAGGCGCATGGTAGTTCACGGTGCACAGTAGCGATCAGCTGTTGGGGTCAGACTCTGAGTAGTTTGCGTCATAGAATCACGTCTCAAATAAAATAAAAAATCCCTACAATAACCAGCACAGCAGATACACTATGTGGCTGTGTAGACCCTATGCGATATCAATTTGTGCTACAATGTGACATTAGACTTTTTCACAGGTTTTTCACTCTTCTACGTGATGCTTGGGTACAGCAGTGCTCTTCAGTGTGCATCGTTGAGATTTCCCTGAATGTAAACTAATTAGATCCTCTTTGGAAAAATGAATACTGCAGACACGGAGTTGTTTTAGGGATACGGGTGACGTATCAATATCCGTGTTGAGGCAACTAGCCACAGCTACAAGTCCAATATTCCAGAGGAATGTGGTGGAAACTGTAAGTACACCAGCATACAGCTTTGCTTTCACGTCCAAGAAAGCGACACACACTGCCGTCCGACCTCGCAACCGCAGTTAAGCCGCTTGCACACGGGACGCAAAACAAGTTTTTCGCACTCTGATTATGTTCAAAGTCAATGCGAAGACGTGAATACACGAGTTTGTGCAAGCAGCTTTACTGTGACCCAAACAGCTGATCGCAACAGCGTGCAGTGAACTACGATGCACCTCGCGCAGGAATACGTCAGTTAGTTAGTTCAAGAGCAACTGTGTTTTTTTCTGAGCAGCTAAAGTGCTGTATTTTTTTTTGATATAGCGTACAATTGAAATGTTGTTTTATTTTCAGGTAGGACCTCTTTTAGGCCGCGAAAATACGCTGTTTCTGTGTTTACCGTTCACAACAGTGTTTTGCCAAAATTTCCACCCAGCATTATGCCCTGGTGCGGCTACCTGCAGGAGATCAGAGAGCATTCTACTGCATCTGATGTAAGTAGTGGCGACTTGTAGCTCATACAACCCCACTTAAAAAAAAAGTGAACTATACCTTTAATAGAAAATTACTAATAAGCTTGTCTGAGGAGGATGGGATTCCTCACGGTAGTCGGGTTCCTCCTGAGATTTCTTCTGAGTTTATTCTTTACCACCGTTTCTCTCTACTGGGAGTTTTTTTTTTTTTAATGTCATTTGCTATTTTGGGAATTAGGCTGGGCACTGCCCTTTTTGCTCCATAAAGCGTCTTAGTGACAGCCTGTCTGTGAAAACCGCAACACAAAATAAAATAGAATTGATGCGAATCGAATCGTAACATCCAGAGCAGTAAGATTAACAGCCTAATCAGCAACCGGGTCTCAAGTCTACTTTCTGCTGTAAGGGAGGCGAGAGCACTGCACATGCATTGCGCTGCTAGTGTGACCAAAAATATGAATAGATGATGGGCTGGTGGGTTTCAGTGGAAACTGAGTGCGCTTTCTGAGGTGTGTGTGTGAGATGCTCTGCAACTGTCGGGCAGAAGTGTTAAACCACACAGCAGCTGTTTTTTTTACTATGGTCACACTTTAGATGAAGTATTGCTCATAAAGGCTTTGTACAGCATGAATAACGCCTTCATAAATGAGACAAAATGTCTTCATAAATCATTCATAAGCAAATGGCATGCTTTGTAAAAGGTGAAATAACACATTCTTATTCAGCAGGTGATGACAGATGTGACATAACTGACAATGTCACTTAGCTAGTAGCTCAATGCTATAAAGGGTGACATATTCAGTTAAGTGACATTGTCATTCTCACATCTGGCAGCATCACATTCTTCAAGAGTGACAGTTGACATAAATACGTGAAACGCACTCTGGGTTCAACGGAGTCAGTTTGAATACCAAACCTACCCAAATGGGGCCATTTCAAAGAAATGAGTAATTTGATGTTGGCCAGGCATTTAAATTGAAATTAAGCCAGATGTTTTCATTGGACCGGGTGCTCAGGCCCGAACCCAGAGCACAAGTATGGCCATCAACCTTAACAGATGGGATCTCTTTGGATAAAATTCTATGATCACTCACTGAAGTCACTATTTTATAATCAATGACTAAGCCAATGAGTGTTGAGGCATATAACCTGCATTGTTCTTATGACAGGTGACAAATACAGCCAGACTGGAATCCCTGGTTTTTTCAGTGTTTCAGACGTGGTACACCTCAGCGCCGACAAAATGACGGTTAACTGTTGAACTGGATTTCTCCTGTGGGAGGCGAGCCAGCAACAGGCTTCTTCAGTGCACCTAACTTGGTGATGTAGTTGCAATATCTCTTTAATGATTGCTCATCGAATATATTTGATTCCCTGATTGGTCAATGGCTACGTTAGTATGTATTCTGTTTGGAGCGATCGCCAACTTACTGTATACATAAAAAAACAGGGTATGTAATGTTGTGACTCTCATTTATTTCATGTCAAAGCTGAAGGCCAGTTCCCAAAATCAAGTCTTCAAAGAAGTTCACAGTAACATTATAAGCATAAGCAGTCCACTCAATAGCAGTCCAAATGGAGGCCCCAAGGTGAGATATGAGATTTCACTCCGTGTAATTTTCAAAATGATCTAAGAAACTTAGATTGCAGCAAAGAAACTCTCGAGAAATAATTTGATACTCTTTGACACGAGAAGTTGAAAGCACCCATTTTCAATTTAAGTAACATTAAGTAATGTCGACAACAGAAATGCCTTCACTTACATTGTAGAACCTAATCTAACAGGTTTTCCCCTGCTATACAGCCTAGTTAATATATGCAAATTCAAATTAATATTTTTTTAAGAATTTGTAACGGTCAGTTAGTTGCAAGTCAAGCTCAGCCCTGCCCTGAATGATAGGCATATGGTATTAGATGAAGTTCAGAAGAAGTGAGATGTTGGACCAGTAAAAGTAATGTTGTATTTGGTATCAAATCTGTTCTTGCTGACTATTAACAGGAGGTGGGCAAAATATTGGACGCATCCCTTTAAAATGGCAATGACTCTAATGTAAACAAAATGGGCATTGAGTCAGAGTAGATCTGTTGAAAAGATTTGTGGCAGGCACTGGTTGCTTTTCACAGTTTATCTGAAACCTTGAATGCAATCGTTTGGAGACATAGATATCGGTTCACCTTGCTGACTGCAAACTGAAGGGCAGGTGTGCTTCGAACAGCTCAGAACACCTGCCGCATATATCAGCGGTATCATCTTTGCCTTTCAACAAATAACCCTCAGGAAACCAAGTCAGAGGGTGTGAAAGCAGAACAGAAAAGCTGTGGTAAAGGTGCTGACATGGACAGCAATATTAAATCAGCTTGGGGACTTGGGGGAAGGAGCATTCTTCAGACTCCATGATCAATTCACTTTTATTCTGCACAGAGATTTCCAGAAATGGACTGCCACAATGGCCATTCAAAGAGCAGCAATTGCTTTTGTTATGGCCCCAATTGGTTATTACATTCATAACACAACAGCAACAGCAAGGGACGACAAACACAGTTTCAACAACCAAAACACATTTAATTTTTAACGAAGACAAAGACTAATAACAACCTACAACTAAAGACCAAGATTGATAAATAAGAAAAAACAGAAATAATTACAGTCCCTTTTTAGTGGGGTGGCTTGGTGATGTCCTGGATGAAGAAAATGCTCAAACACAGTCAAAGAAATCCACAAAAGAAACGTCACAGGTCTTGAACAGAATGGCAGGTCTGGTCATCTTCTTGCAATTTCTCCTACTACTTTACTGTCTCAAATCTTTTCCTTATATACTCTTTTGCAGACCCCACCCACATTTAGACCTCTTTTTTTTAATTTTCTGAGACTTGCCCCAGACATGTCCAGGACATGTGTTAACATGACTTCAGTCTGAGCTTAACAAAAAAAAAAGGTAAATACTGCCATCTAGTGGCCTATATTCACATTACACCTCCATTCCAAAAGGGAAAAATTTTGACTCATAAAGGCAAAATTTTTCTTTTCAATACAAAATGGTTAAGTGAACACTTGTCTATATATACATATCATACAATATTCAAACACATGATATATATATACACATTCAAACACGGGATAAGCAATCAGCAATTACATTGTCTGTACCCTTCACATGCTTAATTTCCAAGTCAAACTCCTGTAAAATCAAACTCCAATTCAACAATCTCCGATTCTTGTTTTTCATCTTACTCAAAAACGTTAACGGATTGTGGTCAGTGTACACAATCATTGGCTTTTGTCCTGTACAAACATAAACCTCAAAGTGTTGTAAAGAAAGGACCAGAGCCAACAGTTCCTTCTCTATTGTGGAATAGTTCCTTTGGTGGCGATTGAACTTCCTGGAGAAGTATGCCACGGGATGCTCAATGTCATCAGAGTCACTTCTCTGTAGGAGCACAGATCCACAAGCTTGGTCGCTAGCATCGACCGCGATGGAGAACGGTTTGTTGAAGTCAGGAGATTTGAGCACGGGGAAGTGACACAGCAGAGACTTCAGGTGATCGAAGGCTCTCTGGCATGCATCATCCCAGGTGAACTTTACGCCTTTCTTCAGTTGGTTAGTTAGACTGAGAGCAATCTCAGCAAAGTTCTTGCAGAACTTGCGGTAGTACCCGATCATTCCAAGGAAGCGGCGCAAAGCTTTTTTGTTGTCAGGAACTGGAAAGTCCATGATGGCTTGGACTTTAGCATTTATGGGTGCCACCTTACCCTGGCCTATGACGTAGCCAAGATAGGTGACAGTAGCACAACCAAAGTCACTCTTGTTCAGGTTAACAGTCAGGTTAGCCTGGGTCAGGCGCTGGAACAACGTCTCTACATCTTTTAGATGTTCTTCCCAGGAGTCACTCCATGTGATCAGGTCATCGATGTATGCACCCGTGTGTGGCAATCCGGCGATTGTAGACTGTATCATCCTTTGGAACGTGGCTGGGGCATTTTTCATGCCAAAGGGTAGGACTTCATACTGGTACAATCCAGATGGTGTGGCAAAAGCAGAGATGCTCTTGGCCCTCTCAGTTAAAGGCGCACACCAATAACCCTTCAATAAATCAATCTTGGTCAGAAACTTTGCTTGCCCTACACTATCAATACAATCATCAATCCTAGGTATTGGAAACACATCAGTTCTAGTTACAGCATTGACTTTGCGATAATCTGTACAGAATCTAGTACTTCCATCGGGTTTTGGAACTAGCACACAGGGTGAACTCCAATCGGAGTTGGAGGGTCTGATAATATCATGTTTTAACATGTACTCAACCTCTTTCTCAGCAATCTTTCTCTTTTCAGGATTCATCCGGTATGGATGCTGTTTTATTGATTTGGCATCACCAACATCTACATCATGAGAGGCTATAGTAACTCTCTTTGGAACATCAGGAAACAAATCCTCATATTTCTTGATCAACCTTTCAAACTGATCTCTCTGTGAGGGTTCTAAGTGCTGGAGTTTTACATCAAGATTTTGCAACACTTCAGTGTTTGACAATTTACATGAAAGAACTTCAGCTTTAATTCTTGGTTCATCATCTTGAAACTCCCCCTCATCTTCACACGTTTCGACCATTGGAGAATCTGAAGTGACAGCTGCAACCCTAGCATTTCTGTCATGATAAGGCTTTAGCATGTTAATATGACACAATTGTTTTGGTTTTCTCCTATCTGGAGTCTTCACAATGTAATTGAGATCATTGAGTTTTGTCAGAATTTCATAAGGACCATGAAATCTAGCCTGCAATGGATTGGACTGCAAGGGAAACAACACAAGGACCTTTTCTCCTGGTTTAAACTCACGGCTTCTAGCCTTATGATCATACCAAGTTTTCATTTTTCCCTGACTTGATTTCAAGTTCTCTTTGGCAAGGTCACAAGCTGCACGCAATCTTTCCTTGAACTTGCCAACATAGTCTAACAGACTGATATGCGGCTCTTTCTCTTGCCATTGTTCACTCAATAATAGCAAAGGTCCTCTCACTTCATGACCAAACACTAGCTCAAATGGACTGAATCCAGTAGACTCCTGCACTGCTTCTCTAGCTGCAAACAACAGCAAATGAACCCCTTCATCCCAGTCTTTCTCATGGTCATAACAATAAGTCCTCATCATTGTCTTGAGAGTGGAATGAAACCGCTCTAAGGCACCCTGACTTTCTGGATGATAGGCACTAGAAAGAATCTGCTTTGCACCTAGTTCATACACAACCTGCTGAAACAATCCTGAAGTGAAATTGCTACCCTGGTCTGACTGAATTTCCCTGGGAAGGCCAAACAACGTGAAGAACTTTATCAAAGCCTTCGAGATTGCAGTTGCCTTGATGTTATGTAGAGGTATGGCTTCAGGGAATCTGGTAGATGCACACATGATTGTCAACAAGTACTGATTTCCAGATCTAGTCTTGGGTAATGGACCAACGCAATCAACAATGACCCTAGAGAATGGCTCCCCAAATGCTGGGATAGGCTGCAATGGAGCTACAGGTGGGTCTAACTGGTGTTTTCCAACTACCTGACAAGTGTGACAGGTTTTGCAAAAGTTGGAAACGTCTTTCCGAAGCCCAGGCCAAAAGAAGTGTTTCATGATCTTATCAACAGTCTTGTTAACACCAAGATGACCTCCTAAAGGTAGACTATGAGCCATTGTTAAGATCTCATTCCTGTAGACCTTCGGAACAACAATTTGCCTGACCACTGCCCAATCTGCATTGGCAGGGATATCAGGAGGGTGCCACTTCCGCATCAACACACCATCCTTGAGATAATACCCAACTGGAACTGCGTCTATTTCTTTATCAGGAAGGGCTCTCCTCTTTAGTACACAAATTTCAGGATCATTAGTTTGCTCCTCAATCAACCGCTTTCTGGACAGAGACAAGTCTCCAGACACATCAGAATCACCAGACCCATCCGGCTGGCTGAATAGAGAACTGATAAAAGTATCTGTTAAGTCCTCAAACGGAGAAACCATAGTAGGCCAATCAGAGTCATGAGGCGAACCACCTGAGTCCTGACTATTCAATGTACTGGACGGCACCACAACATCATCTTCTTTAGCCTTCTTGGCCATAGCACGAGTCACTGCGCAAGAAGGATACAGAGATGGGTCCTCATCCCCATTTTCAGTGCTCGGCTGTGAAGTAAGATGTACAGGGGGAACTACTTTGCCCCCAGCCAGGTCATTGCCTAGCAACAGAGAAACACCCTTTATAGGTAGACTTGACATAAGTCCCACCTTTACCTGTCCTGTAACTAAATCTGACTTCAAGAATATAGAGCGCAGGGGTACAGATACAGTCCTCCCTTCAATACCTTGTACAAGTATGAAATCCCCTGAAGCGGTCTCATCACGTAACTCCAAGGAGTCCATCAACAAAAGTGACTGAGAAGCTCCGGTATCCCTTAGGATATATATGGGGACAGGAGTAGTATGCTCATTCAGAGCCACAAATCCCTCTGACACAAATGGAAGAAATTCCTCCCTCACAAAGTCAGCTGTATTAGGCTTTTTAGCCCCACAAGAAGCAGGCAATTTAGCAGATTGGTTATCCACTACAGGGGTTTCTAACCTTGTTTTCACAAAGGCATTTGGTTTGGTATCCTTTTCTTTTTCTTTCTTAGCTTTTAGGATCCAACAATTAGTTGTAACATGACCAGATTTCTTGCAATAACTGCAAACTAGACCACTTTTGTCACTGTCAGCTTTCACACTTTGATCAGACCTGTTACTGGATTTCTGAGCACCATCACCAGATTTGTCTTTGTCTTTGGGTGAGGAATCTTGGGTATCACCATAACCCTTTTTCTGAAATTGGGACCATCTATTATTACTGCTAGACTGAAATTTGGACTTATGTGTGAGAACATATTCATCTGCAAATTTGGCAGCTGATTGCAAATTCAGTGCTTGCTTCTCATTAAGGTAGGTCTTAACATCATCTTTAACACAGTTCTTGAATTCTTCAACTAACACCATCTCTTTTAGTGAGTTGAAATCATCCTTGACCTCCATAGAAGTACACCAGCGCTCAAAGCAAACCTGCTTTTCATTAGCAAATTCAACATAAGTCTGATTTTCAGATTTCTTCAGACCTCTGAATTTCTGTCGGTAAGCCTCTGGAACCAACTCATAAGCTCTCATAATAACCTTTTTGACAACCTCATAATCAGAGGAATCATCTGCAGACAAAGCCGAATAGGCTTGTTGAGCTTTACCCTTGAGGACAGTTTGCAACATCAGAGGCCAGTGTTCCTTTGGCCACTGGCAACTCTTTGCTACCTTTTCAAAACACTGGAAATAGTTGTCAACATCCTTTTCCGAAAATGGAGGCACCAGTTTTACCTCCTGGCTAGCCCGAAATTTATTTTCAGTTTGAATTTTTATTTTTAGTTGCTCCATTTGGAGTCTTTCTTCTCTATCGAATTTCTCTAATTCAAAATCTCTCTGTCTTGCAAATTTTTCTAACTCAAATTCTCTTTGTTTTTCTTCTCTTGCTAATTTTTCTAACTCAAACTGCCTTTGTTTTTCTTTTTCTTCCCTCTCAAATTCCCTTTCTTTTTCTCTTTCCTCCCTTTCAATCTCTAGCATTTTTAATTTAAGTTCCATTTCTATATTTGGATTTTCCACTGGAAACTGTTCCAGATCTCCTGGTGCAAACACATTTTCATCAATGTAATATTCAACTATCTCTCTAGCCAGTCTTGCTTTTCGCATGGCTGGTTTTACCTCTGTCAACTCCAACTGTCTGCAAATTTCTAGCAGTTCTGTCTTTTTAAAAGACTTCAAAACCCCTACGGTTGGTGATGCCAAGAAATCATCCATTGCTGTTGTCAATATATATCTAGGAAAATTCACAAAAACAATTTCACAATTTGGAATGTTAGATTTTCAATAAATTACTCACACAATGGTCTATCCCGGACCTTGAGCCCCCAATTTGTTATGGCCCCAATTGGTTATTACATTCATAACACAACAGCAACAGCAAGGGACGACAAACACAGTTTCAACAACCAAAACACATTTAATTTTTAACGAAGACAAAGACTAATAACAACCTACAACTAAAGACCAAGATTGATAAATAAGAAAAAACAGAAATAATTACAGTCCCTTTTTAGCGGGGTGGCTTGGTGATGTCCTGGATGAAGAAAATGCTCAAACACAGTCAAAGAAATCCACAAAAGAAACGTCACAGGTCTTGAACAGAATGGCAGGTCTGGTCATCTTCTTGCAATTTCTCCTACTACTTTACTGTCTCAAATCTTTTCCTTATATACTCTTTTGCAGACCCCACCCACATTTAGACCTCTTTTTTTTAATTTTCTGAGACTTGCCCCAGACATGTCCAGGACATGTGTTAACATGACTTCAGTCTGAGCTTAACAAAAAAAAAAAGGTAAATACTGCCATCTAGTGGCCTATATTCACATTACACTTTACACAAAAAATACATACAAAAAAAGGAAAATCAATATCAAATGAAACACTCAGAAAATACCATTTCTAAGATGATAGACATGAGAGGTGATATGATATCTAAGACCAGTGTAAAAATATAGGAAAAATGCTGTGAATTGGTAACAAGAGAAGTAATTAAATAACAACAACAACAGTAACAATGACAACAAGAACTACAGGCAACAATAGATAATAAAAATAATAGGCAGTTGCTATTGGTACGGCAGTTTTTCAATGCATCTCAATGTGGAGAGGTACGGCAATCCCCATTTCAAGCCCTGCCCAAACCTAACCCTTCCCTAACCCTAACCCCTAACCCCAACCCTTAACCCTTCCCCTAACCATAATCCACAATCCTTACCATAATCCCTTATAATGGACTTCTGTACCAATAAAAACTGCCGTGTCTCTAGACACTGTGAAAATAATAATATAGCATTAACAATAAAAATGAGGCAATAAAAATAAAAACCTTTATGACAAACCAAAAAAGAAGGTGCTGTGATTATTGAAATGCAATTTGAAAAAAAAAAGCATGTTTACATACATTTTTAAAAAATCTTGAAATGGACTCAGAAGACCAGTTAAATAAGGGGAGTTATTCCAGAGAGAGGGTGCGTAGACACCAGAAGCTCGATCACCCTCTGATGCCTCTGATGCGGGAGGCACTACTACGTCATTTTTACATCTGCACACTCTAGCACCCTGGTTGGGAAATCTGGTGCAATTAATTCAGAAATATAACCTGAGGTTCCATCATGCAGTGCTTTCAAAGTTATCAACAAAATTTTCACATCAGTTCTAAAACAAACTGGTAACT
This sequence comes from Gymnothorax reevesii, assembly GCA_029721435.1. Taxonomy (NCBI): domain Eukaryota; kingdom Metazoa; phylum Chordata; class Actinopteri; order Anguilliformes; family Muraenidae; genus Gymnothorax; species Gymnothorax reevesii. The sequence goes on along the minus strand of CM056574.1, from coordinate 18,914,971 downwards.
AGTGCAAAGAAGCCAAAACTGGAGTGAAGTGGGACCTGTGACTAGAATTAGACAGAAACCTTGCAGCAGCACTTTGAACTTGAAAAGTGAAATGCAGTAATAAAGATGTGCAGAAATGAACGGATGGATAACATGCTTAGTATCCTTCCTTGAAAGAAATGATTTCATTTTTGCCATAGTTTTGTCATTTTTGCCATAAATTAGATTCATTGGAGAGGGATTCTTGCATTTTTGTTAGATAAAGTTACTGACAAAATGTGTGGTGCTCCAGTGATATGGAGCAACATGCAATCAAAAAACAAAGTTAAACACAGCATTTCACCCTCATCATATTTAAAAAAAATATTAATCTTGCAGTTGTAATACAAGGAAATATAATGAACATTCATTAAAAAAATTTTTTGTCTTTTTTCACCCCCAATAAAACATCCCACCCCGCACCCAAAACAATCAATTGTTTTGCAAAACAATTGCAAAAACAATCCCAAGGAAAGCAAAACATGCTGGCATGTATTGACAAAGTGTGCATCATTGCGAAGTACTTAATGCATCCTGTAATGTCTTTAATCTGGCTATATTGTCGATCACAGAGCCCCAAGCAGCCTCACATTTCCCAGATGACCCCCTCAGAGTATATTTAATTCTCTCCAGATCTAAAAAAAAAAGCATGAGATCTTTGAGCCATAGAGATGCTTTGGGGGAAATGGTGACCTCCACTACAACAGTATTCTCCTACGTGCTAATAGACACGCAAAGGCTGTGCTGTCTTTGGTTATGTTACTAATAAATTTGAGGGCCTGGGCATATTCTAAAGATGGAAATATCTGCACACGGTGTCAATGCTACGTTTAATACTTCTGAGAGGTGTTTGAAAATAGCAGTCCAGTAACCTTGAAGGTGGAAACAAAACCAAACCGAGTGTCACGTTTGCTATATATGACATCTATTACAAGCATCTGTGATACTAGGGTATATTTCAGAAAGCTTAGAGTTGGTAAAATAGATTCGGAGGATTACCTTAAAATGTATCGAATGGAGCCTAGAACAGGATGTGCTGTCATTTACTCAAATTAATGCACCCTTCATGTCATCATCGTCTATGGCTCTGCCAAGTTCTTCTTGCCAATTCTTTTTAATTTTCTCAAGAGAAGACTCTTTAAGTTGGGAAATTAAAGTATAGATTTTTTAAATAAGGCCTTACACAGAGTTCACAGATAAAAACATATACATCAACAGTGATTAAAAAACAATAAAAAAACATGAAAGGCAGTGCATAAATAAAATGCAGTATATACAGTCATGTGGCAGTCATGTGACAAACAATGGAAACAGGCAGTGGGCACCACCTAATCCATAAAAGCTTGTCTGAACAAGTGAGTCTTTAACTGCCCCTTAAAACTGATTACCGACTGGGTGGATCTTAGCTCCAGTGGGAGCGCATTCCACAGCCTGGGGGCCACTACCCCAAAGGACCGGTCAATAGTCAATAGTCTGGACAATAGTCCAGCCTGGATGATATGAATGCATGTATTCATATTTCAAGTTCTGAATGAGACACTATGGAACGGAGCTTGGCGATGTTTCTCAGATGGAAAAAACAGTTTCGGGATCGGGACTTCACATGATTCTCTCGGTGCATGGATTGATCAAATTGCACCCCGAGGTTCCTGATGTTTGTGTGGATGTGGTTTCTGAGGGACCCCAGATGTTCCTGTACCCTGGCTGTGACACTGTCAGAAGCGATTATTAAGTGGTATTTAACTGCAGGAGGTTGTTTGCCATCCAGGCCTCGATAGCTGCCAGGCATTCCAGGAGGGTGCTGAGGCTCTGCATTTTTTCTGGTTTAAATGAAAAATGGAGCTGAATTTCATCTGCATAACAGTGATGGGTGATGCCTGGGAACTTACTGATGATGTAACTGAGGGGGAGCATGTACAAGGTGAACCGGAGAGGGGCCAAAATGGAGCCTTGAGGTACAAGCGAGTACAACCGCGAGTTGTCTGTGGGGCTTTATCGCAGCAGGGCTAATTCAACTCACTAAACTTGACCCCTGGGCCATGTTTGTGGTTGATGACATTTGAAGAATTTTTCATCAAAATATCGGGTGAATAATGTCTTGCTGTAAGGTTGGCTGCACGAATAAACCGTCCAATGAGACTGAGCTCCATTTTCTTTGGACCTAAGATAAAATAAATGTTTATCAGACTTACATCTGCTGTGAAGAAGACTCACTAAGCTGTGGAATCAGTCATGAGGCAAAGTACAAAGTTCCGTAGTTTTCTCCTTAACAGTAAGCTTAAGAATCGCTGGATACAATAAGAACCTGTCCACCTGAGAGACTTCTGGACTTTGTAGAAAGCCTTTCTCATTGTCACTGTTGCTGTGCTGTTATCCAGAAAGAACCATGGCTTGAAATCAAAGCTGAAACAGATGGGGCCAGTTTCCCTGTTTGTGTTTCACAGTAAGTGTCTATCTTGTCTTGATACTGCAATAACTTGAAGATAATTATCTGAGGTGTATTCCAGTCATCTGATGACTTTCCGTAGATTTGGTGAGCTCTTTCAGTCTCCATGTTCTTATCAACCGGTGAGAAAAATGATTCACTGATTGCTGAAGTAATGTAGCCAACAGGATCGTCCCCCTTGCTGCCCTCAGGTAGCCAAATGTGGTAAATATTATTGCAGCCGGAGCAATTCTCAAGTTTGGTAAGCTTGCACTCCATGGCCTTGAGCTGAGTAGTTTGCGAGTTCAGTTTTTTCTGTTCTTTGCTCATTTGCCATATTATTCACTCCAGGAAGTAGTTTTTGAACAGACTTCGTCTGGTTCTACAGGTTATCCCAAACTCCTGTGAGCTGGCTGTTAAAGTTGGCAGACATTTTTCCTGATTCAGATTTGTTACTCCAGTGATTCGGGTAGAAGATCCACTATCCATGTGGCAATTTCGGTTGAATCAGATTGCTATGATTTTTTTCTGAAGTGGAGAGCATGCCACCTAAGCACATGGGATCGCAAGACTGGTAGACTTTGTTTCCAATAAAATAGAACTTAAAACAAAAAGCTAGGTGGGCTAAATTTAGCTACATTGAGGCAATTTTAAATTTGAATTCCCGCTAATTGAGGGAATCTTTTGTGGAGAGCTAGCTTCCATTCCCGAAGTCACATGATCATCCTTCAGCCTGAGTTCCACAGTAGACTCTTTCAGGGCAAGAGTGTAAGAAGTCACCCAATCGAGCATTGTGAGTTGAACTGTGAGACTGAGCATGACTGTGTGTTTCTAACTGGCATTTGATGATTATGTTTTGTTGAACCAGTAGGCCACAGTTATTTCCTCACATGAGCATATACAGTTCGCTCTTCTGTCTCCGTGTCCTGTCCTCCAACAGCACCCTCCTGCGCCATAAGAAACAACATGAAACACAGAGGGAAAAGGGGGAAATTTAAAAGAGGCCATTACATAATTGTGTACACCTGTGCAGAGCTTCACCAATATTTTGAAATAAGTGTTTTGGTGCTACATTCGTCTTGGGTATTTAAAGCATATATATAATCTTGTTTTGTGTCTGCTTGAAAGCCACGACTGTTATTAACTTCTGAGAGTGATAACAAGAGATAAATTCTCAACAATTTTTAATTTATTTGTAAGATTTGATCAACACTGAAAATACAGAAAAACGGGACCTGAAAAAAGTTTGATTGTCAGACACAAACAACTAACGAGAGACTCGTGGAATTCCTCACAAATATGGAAAATGGAATGTGAACTAATTAAATTAATGCTTTTTTTCCCCAAAGGAACATGATTAAATTAAGCAGGGACCACCAGAGGTTAAGGGCCGTGTTTGAAGGCCCAGTAACTGCATTGATATTACTGTGGCTTCACTGGGGTATGAACCGTTTACTTTCCAAGTCAAGTGAAGCCCTTTAGTCACTATATTTGTATTTGTAAATATAACTTACAACCCCGTTCCCAGAAAGGTTGGGACACTGTGTAAAATGTGAATTAAAACAGAATGCAATGATTTGAAAATCATTTAAACCCTAGAAATGATTGAGAATAGTGTAAAGGCAACATATCAAATGTTGACACTGAGAAATCTAATTGTTTTTTGAAAAACATCTGCTCATTTTGAAAACTTAGTGGAACATCTCACGACAAATAAGGTTAATTGGCAACAGGTCAGTAACATGATTGGGTATAAAAAGTCTGTCGAACATGATGAAATAGATGTCAATGGCTTCACCACTCAGGGAATGACTGCATGGGCAAATACTTCAACATTAAAAATCACGTCTCTCAATGTGAAATTGCAGAAGTGGGCGATTTCATCCTTTACAGTGCATCATATTATCAAAAGATTCAGAGCATTCAGAAAAATCTCTGTACACAAGGGACAGGACCAAAAACCAGTATTGAATGGCCATGATTTTAAGGCCCTCAGACTGCACTGCCATATAAACAGATGGGATTAAGTAGAAATCACTGCATTAGCTCAATAACCCTTCTGTAAACCATTGTTAGCGAACACCATTTATTGCTGCATCTACAAATACAAGTTAAAACTCTGCCATGCAAATATTAAACCAAGACCCAGAAATTCTATGGCCTTCGCTGAGCCCAGGCTCATTTATGATGGACTGAGGCAAAGTGGGAAACTGTCCTGTGGTCTGACTGATCAAAAATGTGAAATTATTTTGGGAAATTTAGGACGCCGCATCCTACGAGCTACAAAGGAGCGGGACCATCCAGCTTGTTATCAACGCACTGTTCAAAAGTCAGCATCCATTATAGCATGGTGGTGCATTATTGCACAAGGCATGGGTAACTTGCACATCTGTGAAGAAACCATTAGTGCTACATAATGAACTCAGGTTAATTTGATATACTGCCATCCGGACGCATTTATTCAGTGGGAAAAAATTCCTACATTAAAGAAATAATTCTTTTACATCAAATCATGTTTGCCACAATTATTAGCACCCCTGATGTTAATACTTTGTACAACCCCCTTTTGCCAACAAAACAGCACCTAATCTTCTCCTATAATGTTTCACAAGATGGGAGAATACAGAAAGTGGGATTTTCAACCATTCCTCTTTGCACAATCTCTCTAAATCATCCAGTGACCTGGGTCCTCCCCTCTGCACTCTCCTCTTCAGCTCACTCCACAGGTTTTCAATGGGGTTGAAAAGGTCTGGGCAATGAGATGGCCATGGGAGGAGCTTGATTCTGTGTCTGGTGAACCATTTCTGTGTAGATTTGGCCACATGTTTAGGGTCATTATCTTGCTGAAAGACCCAGTGACGACCCATCTTCAGCTTTCCGGCAGAGGCCACCAGATTTTGATTTAAAATGTCCTCGTATTTCAAAGCGTTCATGATGCCATGCACCCTAACAAGGTTCCCAGGGCCTCCAGAAGAGGAACAAGCCCACAGCATCACTGATCCTCCCCCATACTTCACAGCGGGCATGAGGTGCTTTTCTGCATACTCATCTTTTGTGTTCCACCAGATCCACTTAGAGTGTTTGTTGCCAAAAAGCTCCATCTTGGTCTCATCTGACCAAAGCACGCGGTCCCAGTTGAAGTCCCAGTACCGCTTAGCAAACTCCAGACGTTTGCGTTTATGATTGTGATTGAGAAAAGTTTTTTTCTGTGCATGCCTCCCAAACAGCTTGTTGGCACGTAGATAGTACCTGATGGTTTTTTGGAGACTTTGTGACCCCAAGATGCTACCATTTGTTGCAATCCTTTAACAGTGAGCTTTGGAGAACTTTTTATTTCTCTTTCCATCCTCCTCACAGTGGGTGGAGGCAAAATAACCTTGTGTCCTCGTCCAGGCTTGTTTACCCTTGTTCCAGCTGTTTTAAACTTCTTAATGATTCCTCTGACAATAGGTATGGGCAGGTGCAGGCGAGTGGCTATTTTCTTGAAGCCATTGTCTGACTTGTGAAGGTCGACACACATCTGCCTTACTTGAATGGTGAGCTCCTTTGTCTTTCCCATGTTGAAGAGTGGATAAGAGAAATGGCCTCTGTGTCACGTCATATTTATACCCCAGGGAAACAGGAAGTGATGAATTATAAATTTAATGTTCCCAGATACTCTGATCAATTTTGTAAACTACTGTAGAAATGACAGAAATACTTCAATGACATTTATTTCCTAGGAATTGTTATGGGTGCCAATACTTGTGTAACAGATGATTTTATGAAAAATAATTATTTCTTAGTCAGGGATTTTTTCCCCCTTAAAATTCTCTTGAGTTGAAGGTTACATTTTCCTGCAATTTTCAGTGTGAGAGTATGCTTCTGCAATAAAATAAAATTTATTTTAAGGCTTTAAACACGTCTTAACCAGGGGTGCCAATAATTATGGAGGGCGCTGTATATGGCACATTATGAAAAATATGACAAAGGAGTCTGTGAAGTGTTGAACAGCTGAAAGCCTTTTCCAAGCAAAAATAGTATAGTAATAATAATAATAATAATAATAATATCAAGCAGGTAAGTCAATGTGTATATTTATCTGGGTGTGGAAGATAATTATCCATCCTACCGAGTGTTGTATGTTTGGGTGAGCTCCTGTTCCAACATCCACATAGTGTAGTTCATCAGTGCTGATCTCCTCTGAACAAACATAAAGCAACATTATCGTTGATACCCAGCACAACGCCATATTATACGTGACAATGCTGCTTTGTAAAATTTCCTCGAAATAACACTGTACAAAAATTCTATAGAGCGTAATACAAATGCCTGCTCCATGAGATTTCAGAGATTTAACTGCTACTGTTGATGTCTCTACAAAAATTAATTCCTTCTTTACAAGAAAATTGAACAAGAAATACGCAAGAATTGGTTTTTTTCAATTATGCACAGCCACATTTTCAGAATGTTATGTATTACATTACAATCGTAGACATAAATTACATCTCCAGACTCCTGACTCCCCGGGCCCCATGAACAGCTGTACATGTACATTTGTTGAGATTTAGTTAAATTAGGTTTTGACATGGGGGGGGGGGGACCTTATCAGAAACCAATTAAACCATGTCCACTGACAATGTTGAGTCATATTTCAAGATTTTAAACAAATATGACTGCATAGTATAATTCATTGTGATATCAGTAACGAATAGAAACATAATGAGAATAATAAAAAAGGAAGGACAAAAAATTTTAATTCTGCTAAAACACTGCCAGTGATTTTAAGCCTAAATTCATGTTTACAAAGCGTTAGAATGTGAACTTTGACTTTTTTCCAATAGAAAGTTGGGTTACACTTTACTTGAAGGTACCGTCATAAGAGTGACATGCCACTGTCGTAACTGTTACATGTGTCATGTAACATTTATGACAGTGTCAAGTCACCCTTATGACGAAGCTGTCATAATCAAGACAAGCCAAACAATGTCAACTAGTCATCTCAAAAACCGAATGACACTTAATGGCAATGTTTATGACACATTATTGACTGTGTCATCTCACTCTTATGATGATACCTTCAAGTAAAGTGTTACCGAAAGTTTTTGGCAGCATGAAATAGGCTACATTGCACATGATATACATTGGTCAGTGTAAATCATTACAAGCTCGCACTCAGGTCTGCAAGGTTGCAAACTTTCAGGGCTTACTTGACATGAGATTGGCTAAGACTGACTAGAATTATTTTGCCAAGAGATTAATATACACTGCCCGGCCAAAAAAAAAGTCACCATTTGGAAATTAACGAAAAAATTCTATAATTGGATTATTATTGTGGTTATTAATATGTTTCAGCTGGCAATAATCATTTTACCCTGACTGATGAAGCGCATCGCTACTCAATTCTTAAAAAATCATGTTGGAAGACACATCCCCTGATGGTGGAAAAGATGTTACAATATTTCAGAACGGGCAAATTATTGGCCTGTATTTAGCAAAGAAAACCATAAATGACAAAAACAAGTATGAGGAATCATTTTCACAAACAAATTTGCCACCACAAAATCCTGACCTTAAACACATTAAACGTTATTGGGATGTGCTCAAGAAAGACCACAGTGGTTCAACCATTATGTCGAGAAGACAAGATCTCGGCCAAAAATTATGGCATTTCTGATCTAAAATAAATGTTCTGGCATTACATATAGATGTTAAAACAATGACAGGAAGAATATGCACTGTAATCAAAGCTACAGGGGTTCCAACTAAATATTTCAGTGTATGACTTTTTTTTTGGCCAGGCAGTGTATTTAACATGCTCGCCTGAGATGAAACTGAGGTTAGACATAGGCAGGAATTTAACTGAACATGCTTACCTTTTTTATGCCTCCAATTTTTTACAATTACGAAAACCAAAACTCCAGTTAATGCCACACACACAGATGACAGTATTCCAGATAATATGAAATTCCGTGTTTTTCTCGAATCTGTCAAATTCAAGACAACAAATTAAAAAAATAAACTTGAATTCTCATGCTGAGGGTTAACAGAATCAACCTCTAGGTACAACTTCCGTGGCAACAATCAACCTTTTCTTAGCTTTGCAAAGAAATACACATACTTTATTAGGTACGACTGCTAGTTAATGCGAATATCTGATCAACCAATCAAGTGGAAGCCACTCATTGCAAAAAAGCAGGCAAACGTAAAAAAGTGCACTTGTTCAGACCAAACATTAGCAAAATGTGATCTAGGTTACTTTGGAATGATCTTCGGTGCCTGACTAGGTGGTTTGAGTTTCTCAAAAGCTGCTGATCTCCTGAGATTTTCTTATGAGTCTCCAAAAGTTAGTGAAAACTGTGCAAAAAACTGAAAGCATACAGCAGCAGTTCTTTGGGAGAAATCGCCTTGTTAATGAGAGAGGTCAGTGGAGAATGGTTTAACTAATTCAAGCTGACAGGAAGGTAACAGTAATTCAAATAATCAAGTGCTACAATGGTGCTTTGCAGAAAGGAGTTTGAATTTACAACAGCAACAGCAGAAGATCTTACCGGATTCTACTCCAGTCAGCTAAGAACAGGACACTGTGGCCACCATCTTGTGTATCCCATTATAGCCACAGTCTACCCATCTTCTAATTGCTTCCCACAGGATAAGTCATCATGGGACTCCGTCTTACACCTGGTGCAAATCGGCACCAAGTACCTTATTACAGGCGCAGTTACCATTTTCCCATCCAGTGCTCAGGTTGCATAAATAGCAACTGTACTAGCACTAGACTGAGTGCCCTTGATGGTCTTAAAATCAGGTGTTATCAGGTGCCTTGTTGGTGTGTTGCTATTTTGAGGCCGCTATCTTGAGTGCATGATTGACAAAAAGTCAATTGCCAGTTTTTGAAGGCGCATTATTAAGGCCTATTATGCGCCTTTGTAGGCAATTGCATAGGATGTGTTCACTATTGTAATACATACATGCACAAGTAGCGGCACCCACACATGCAAACAATGTTTTTTTAATTGCAATGTAAAAGATACTGTGTAAATCAAGATATTTAAACGATAGTCAGATAGCGAGTTTGATTGATTGCTCACCGATGAAACTCTGTGTCCCATCATTGAATGCTCTGAGGTAGTACTTGAATCGTTAGGGAACGTATCAACATCCAGGTGATTTGCGATTCAACATGCAAGATAACTCATGTAAATATTCACAAATTATTCTGGATAATTCCAAGATTCCTTTATTCTCTCAAACTTTTCCATTCCTGCAGTATTCTCAGTTAAAAATATGGGAATGCTAAGCATAAAAATTTGTACAAGGATAACTCAAAATTTTCACCCAAAATTTTTGACTTGGTTTCAATAATCGTGAAAACATAAACTCCCTTTTAAATTTCTGATGAAGAATTATCATGAATTCACTATTCAGCAAAATAATCCCATTTTGCCATAATGGCTGAGAGCAGGATGCTTCTTCTTCTTCATTATTTTGTCCAATTTGTCTCAGATTTGCTTGATTTTTCCTCCCTCACTGGAAAAACAGAAATAAGTAGCCAACCAGTTTATTTGATCAGTTGCGGCTCTTTTATTAATTCTAAAAAAGTAAGCAATTAAATCAAACTGCACACATTTCAGTAAAACTTGACTAAATTGTGCGAAGCCTTTGGACTAATTCAGCCCAAAATTAAGATAAACATGATTGTGAAATGCAAGTAAAAAATATGCATAATTCCAGAGGTGAAAATCAAATCTATGCTGTACTCAGTACATGATGTCCTTGTATCTGACGCAGAGGATTCAGACAAAGAAGAAGAAAGGAAAGAGAGGCACAGTGTGGGTCAGAGAGGAGTTTCAGATTTCTCATAGAAAGATAAAGCCCGCAGATAAAAAGATGAGTATGTAATAGAGAGCTCTGACACTTTACCTGCTTTCTGAGGACACATCTCCTCTGTGTTGAGTGGGATAGACTGGATACTAACTGGGTTTTTGGCCACACATGTTAAGGAGGCATTGCGCTCTTCTATTGCCAGAGTGAGAGTCAGGGTAGTGCTGAGATCCAGGCTGCTTGTGTTGAATAATGTCTCTCCATCTCTAAGCCAGGATAGAGTGACGTCTCGTCCATTCTCCACAGAACACAGCGCTGAGCAGTCCTCTTCAGGCTCTGCGCTAACCACTGAGCTACGGGCTGAGACATTCTGGGCGATGAGTGTAATGACAGGTTTAGGCACAGGAGCTATGGCAAAGGAAAGGGAAGCACACAGGTAAGGATAATACAAAGCCAAAATGTATCATTTTCATAAATATATAGTTGATTCGTATAAAGTACTCAGCTCTTTTTTGTGGACGTTTATAAAGAATTTTTGTGACTGCATTGATTCTCATTTTAAATAAATTTCTTCAGTGCATTTTTTTTTTGACTAAAAGATTTAATGCATGCAGGTTGTTTGCTATGGAAACAACAGTCCTGTTTGAAATTATAACTGTTAGTTCGCACTGTGCTAATGTATACTGGCCTCCTCATACTACGCTTTATAATAGTACCCAACGAGATATATAAACTAGAGGCGCTATGCTATTCGTTCAAGATCGGCCAATGTATGTAGATCTGGCCGCCATCATGGGACGGGCATAACTCTCGCTGGAACCCATGTAATGTGCTTTGGTAAATATTTTGGTAAATACTAATGATCATTCAGCGCCGGTTTTAATATCCGGCCTTCTATTTGACGGATACCAAGAGAAGAGTTAACAAGCGCCATTTCTGTCAATTATTGCCCTTATAGATCAATAATCACTAGTGTTCTTCAGTAATCATAGAGTGTGATAATTCTCTGTGGTAAGCTGGCATGTTTCTCAGACATTTGGCAGCATAAACAGCGAATTAAAGGGCGGATTCCGATATGACGTCTGTCTCTTCCCATCAATCTCTCTCTCCTATGCGACTGCAGGCAACTGATCTTTTAGCACACAGGGCTCTAATCATGGGCCCAGGGAGGTTTTTTCCAGCCGTTTGAGTGCACTGCAGGTCAGCTGTGGGAAGTAGTAAGGGGGAGGGGACAGCAAATAATATTCGCGGTAATTTAGATGTGGAGAGCTGTCCTTAACCTGGCTTAAAGGGTTGATGTTTTAAAACAGACATTTGGTGTAAATACTTTATTCACGTCCCATTTCAGATCTAACAATGATTTTTCACAAATATGCAGCGTTTCCAAGAAAATTTATAAAAAACTTGGTAAGTCGGGAACACCCATAAAAATTCGGTTTTGATTGGTCGAAACATTGTGATGTCTTGAGCGGAATCCCTTGCAGAGCCGTATTTTGATCTTTGTGTAATTTCAGTGCAATAGAATGTCATTTTTCCCCATTTTCAACACGCAAGTGATAAACTTTGGAAATGTTCTTACAGGTATGTCCTAAAATTTGAGTAATACATTATTTACACATTACTTTGAAAGGCTCTGGAAGGAAGTTTTATTCTTTTACATATTTTACCCTCAATATTTAACTTTTCTGTCAGTATATTTTCACGTAAAGACAAAAGCTTTCCAAAAAGTTACGATATACGTGGACGTTAGAACAGTTCTTTTGTTACACTTGCATCACAACCCACCCTTGATTTGTCATAAAGATGCTTGTGATAGTTTGTGCTGGGGAAGACAAAAAAGTGAGAAAAGCCTGGACACAACTAAGTATATTGGTTGCGCCGATATATACGCAAATGCAGCTTAGCTTTTTCTTTTTCTACGATAACTGCAAAGCCAAGGCAACAATTTTGCAAAATAATTTAAGAACTTTGACGGTTTCTCAAAGAGAAGATGAAGCCGAAGGTGAAGGTGCAGTGGCAGTTGCCCGGCCTGACAAAGAAACTCGCCTGCGTAGAGCCTGTAGCGAAGGCGCCTTTTCAGGGAACGAGGGAAGCAGCTCAACACGATGCTGGCGAGTTGCCTGACGCCCACCATGCTGACAATTTGGAACAGGGATTGGGAAATAATTACTGGTAAGCATCGACATGTCATGTGCGAAATAGGGGCAATTCATCATTACTTCTGGTTAGTGTCCTTGTTTTTTTTTTTCATTTTCCACCACAGATGACCCTGTAAACTTCGTCCTTCTAAACAGGCTTTGGACTTCCATTTTTGTTTTTAGATGTTTTATTGAATAAAAAAAATCTTGAGTAATAATACTAATGACTCCATCAAAAGACATCCGACCACTTCATCTACATCCACGGCTACATCCTCAAAGTAGCCGATTTATACATGTTTCAGGTTTGACTACCTTATAGCTCAAGAGCTCTGGGAAGTACTGCACAGATTTTTGTGAAAGTGCGTTGGCTTACACATCTCAGAGGAATAGTTGTTTGATTTTCACCAAATTGGGAATAAAACCAATCTTTTTATAATGTAAACTGTTATTGCCCCAATTTGTAATAACATATATGACAGCAAGGGATGACAGACAAAATTTTAAAACTTAAACAGGTTTAATTAAACAAACACTTTTAACTAATTTGCTATCTAATCTACTGACCAAGATTGATAAATACAAGAACAAAAATATTTACAGTCCCTTTGGTGGGGTTGTTTGGTGATGTCCTGGGTGAGGAAAATACTCCAACACAGGTAAAAATCCACAAAAAGCTTAACAGGTCATGAAAAAAAATGACAGGTCTGGTCAAATGTATCCTTCTCCTTGCAATTTCTACTACTTTACTCTCTCAATTTTCCTCCGTATATACTCTTTTGCAGACCCCTCCCACCTTTTAGACTTTTTTTAAAAATTCTCTGGGACTTTCTGTCTCAGACATGCCCAGGACATGCCCAAACCTTGCTCCAGTCTGGGCTTAACAAAAAAAGGTCAATACTGCCATCTAGTGGCTTCTTTTCTCATTAAAAAACAATCCCAGCAATACTGTACAAGACGAATAGAGAGTGTATGATCAGATATGGCGATTAGGCCCAGCTGTTCTGTTTAATACGTCATGCAGTCACATGACCACGCACTTGCTGAACTTGTTTTTTTAGGGGCGGAACTGAGTATGGTAGAAACCTGCTAAATAAGCAGTTTTGAAACCTTATTAAAAACAATGCAGTTTTGTATCATGCAAAGTATTTGCATTCTTTATCAACATTGTTCTTATATTTTGATAGTAACACTGTTTTTTTAGCTTAAGAGCCATTTCATGAGCAAGGGACATTCGGTGCGCAGTTGGCCCCCCTGGAATTGAATGAAACTCGGTACATCGGTAGATATGGGTGTCTCATGGAAAAAGACAAATTTTTAGGTTCGTATCTTACTTTTGCTGCCAGTGGCGCCACCTGGTAGCCACTAAAGTGGCTCAGTTTTGCTGTTGAAACCACATTTTACATCAAATATCATGACTTAAAGGAACAGTCCACCGTACTTTCATAATGAAATATGTTTTTCTATGATATGAGACGAGATGATACGTACCCCTCCGAGCTTTGAGCGACCACCCAGTCAGCCAGACGCGCTGCCACTCCTGTTAGTATTTGTAGCTAGACTCATTGTGGTCAACGGTATTTTTCGGGGCTGTAGTTAGATGCGACCAAAGTCTTCCACGTTTTTCCTGTTTACATAGGTTTATATGACCAGTGACATGAGTTCGTGTTCGGGTACGCAAATCCAAACGTGGCTTTTTCTATGCTGTCGAAGCGCGCAGAAGGTGTTACTACCCCTGTCATTATAGTACGAACTTCCCACAGCATAGAAAAAGCCACCAACTTAATATTCACTATTCCCAGACAAATACCAAAGTTCTGTAATACATAAAATTTGTAATCTCTTTGGTATAAAGCTGAGTTGGTTGAAAATGGGAAAAGAATGCTGGTGGTGATTGTAGTCAACATGCAAAACTTTTACCAGTAGCCAGTACAGTGTAGATTTTTTTATTTAGATACGTTTACAGAAAAAACATTCTCAGCATTTATCCTTTGCCATTAAAATTAGAGAGCAGGCTTCAGTATTAATTCTAGGATTTCCCTAGGGCATGGTGATTGGGTATAAGAAAACGGCACAGCAGTCACGTTGAGCAAGCGGTTATCCTGAAAAAGGGCACAGAGGTTGTAGGCAAGCAAGCAGCAGCTAGCCAAGAAAAGGGAAGTTCATTTGTAACGGTACTGTTGATGCATGTCTGCATAAGTACTTATGTAGGCACGGCTTTTACATGAGCTCTTTCTTGGCATTTCAAAATTTTGGACTGGTCAAATTTTATAACGTGTTGTACATTGTTGACTGCGCTGTACCCGTACTTTTTGTACACGTATGGTGCATTTGTAATGTTTATCACCATCACTTTACAACCAACACAGCTTTATACCAAAGAGATAACTAATTTTATGAACAACTGTGCATGTACTTTAGATGTGCATGTACAGTAGGGGAAATAAGTATTGAACATGTCAACATTTTTCTCAGTAAATATATTTCTAATGGGTCTACTGAAATGAAATTTTCACCAGTTGTCGGGAACAACCCAAGTAATTCACACATATGAAGAAATCAAAAACAAATAAGTCCATAAATTAAGTTATGTGCAATAAAGTGGACTGACGCAGGGAAAAAGCAGAGAACATGATTGCTGAATACTTTAACAAATTTTCACCTTGTCAAGCAAACAGTAGCTTAAAATAAGTAAAAATATCACGTGTCAAGCAAACAATAACATAATATGTTACTTTTTGCTTGACAAGAGAAATTGACTTATTCCATTGACAAGCTAGTCAAAATTACTTCAAAGACAATTTTTTTTTGTCTTACGAAGAAAAATGGTGATAGAAATAGGTGTTTTAAGTCTTAGAATAAGTAAATTCATCTTACCTAGTATTTTTATCTTTCGATTTTTGCAGCACAACATTCAGAAGTTTGAGAAACACGTCTCCAACCAATGCCATCAGTATGTTTTGCAACAATGGGGTAGCAAAGGTTTTGAGAGAGCTCTTTGCTTTTACCCATCATAAGATGCTTTTTGTGTGACGCACTGGTCATGAGAAACCTTTTTATAGGCCATCAATTAAGAATAAACTAGGTGATATTAATTTGCACTGATATGGGGTATGATTGGTTTCTAAATACTGACAGATTTCAGCTGGTTTCTTGTTTTCCGACTTTCGATGTTGAATATCATCTACATTGAAAATACTACCATTGAGATTTTAGTAACGATGTGATATACTCCAAAGGGACTATGTATCCAGAAAATAATGCCACCTAAACATCGGCACAATCTCCTTTGAGATGCTTCGTTCTGAGTTTTCCTCCAACTTTGACTACATCCAGCTTGAAAGTGTAGATACTACCAAATGAATACTTGGTATTCCTGAAAATAGAGTTCCAAAAGCACAGCAAACGGCATTTATCAGCACAGCACATATCTGGATTACAGAGAAAATATACCACAAACATGCACAAAATATCAATTTCGACCATCTTTCCGGGCATTCGTTGCACTAACCCAGGAAGACAACAATGTATTATTTACTGAAAATGATAGTTTTATTGTGGGTAAACCGATAATAAACTATTCTAGATTGGTATATGACTGGGATATTATTTTATTCCCATTCCCATTTTCAATTTTTATTGTTATTTCTCAAATAATTCCGGCTCAATAACGTAGTTACCCAGCTTGGCGCCGACGTGGTGCTGATGTCTAACTGGACTTGAGGTGTCACAGGTCATGATAACAGTATAATATATTTGGCACTGTATACCCTTAAGTCATGATAGTTGATGCAAAATTTTATGTCAACAGCAAAACTAAGCCACTTAAGTGGATTCCAGGTGGCGCCACCAACAGGTGAAGTAAGATACAGGCCTAAAAATTTGGCTTTTTCCGTGAGACACCAATATGTACCTCTATGCCAAGTTTCATTCAATTTCAGAGGGATCAACTCCTCAGCTTCCTTAATTAGTGTCATTTTCTCATGTAATGGCTCTTAAAAGACTCATTCTTTAAGAGCAGGAGGGTGAGAGCCAGGGAGCTGTATGACATGCTAATCTCTATTGTTGGAGCTAAATATAACTTACTTGTGCAAAGGTATATTTTCCATTTTCCCTCTCCAGTGACTGCAATTGACAGCAATAGAGTGGACATGTATAGTCCCCTCCATAATTTTTGGCACCCCTGGTTAAGATGTGTTTAAAAAGCCTTCAAATAAATTCAATTTTAATTGAAGCATACTCTCACATTGAAAATTGTAGAAAAATGAAATCTTCAACTCAAGTGAATTTTAAGGGAAAAAAATCCCTAAAAAATAATTAATTTTCATAAAATCACCTGTTCCACAATTATTGGCACCCCTAACAATTCCTAGGAAATAAATGTCATTGAAGTATTTCTGTCATTTCTACAGTAGTTTACAAAGTTGATCAGAGTATCTAGGAACATTTAATTAGTAATTCATTACTTCCTGTTTCCCTGGGGTATAAATATGACGTGACAGAGGCCATTTCTCTCATCCACTCGTCAAAATGGGAAAGACAAAGGAACAAACCATTCAAGTAAGGCAGATGTGTGTCGACCTTCACAAGTCAGGCAATGGCTACAAGAAAATAGCCACTCGCCTGCAGCTGCCCATATCTACTGTCAGAGGAATCATTAAGAAGTTTAAACCAAATGGAACAGTGGTAAACAAGCCTGGACGAGGACGCAAGGTTATTTTGCCACCACACACAGTGAGGAGGATGGTAAGAGCAATAAAAAGTTCTCCAAAGCTCACTGTTAAAGAATTGCAACAAATGGTAGCATCTGGGGTCGCAAAGTCTCCAAAACAACCATCAGGCGCTATCTACATGCCAACAAGCAGTTTGGGAAGCATGCACGGAAAAAACCTTTTCTCACTCACAATGATAAACGCAAACGTCTGGAGTTCGCTAAGTGGCACTGGGACTTCAACTGGGACCGTGTGCTTTGGTCAGATGAGACCGAGATATAGCTTTTTTGCAACAAAAACTCTAAGTGGGTCTGGTGGACCACAAAAGATGAGTATGCAGAAAAGCACCTCATGGCCACTGTGAAGTATGGGGGAGCATCGGTGATGCTGTGGGCCTGTTTCTCTTCCAGAGGCCCTGGGAACCTTGTTAGGGTACATGGCATCATGAACGCTCTGAAATACCAGGATATTTTAAATCAAAATCTGGTGGCCTCTGCCCAAAAGCTGATGATGGGTCGTCACTGGTTTTTTTCAGCAAGATAATGATCCTAAACATGTGGCCAAATCTACACAGAAATGGTTCACCAGACACAGAATCAGAAGCTCCTCCCATGGCCATCTCAGTCCCCAGACCTCAACCCCACTGAAAACCTGTGGAGTGAGCTGAAGAGGAGAGTGCAGAGGAGAGGACCCAGTTCGCTGGATGATTTAGAGAGATTGTGGAAAGAGGAATGGTTGAAGATCCCTCTTTCTGTATTCTCCCATCTTATGAAACATAATAGGAGAAGATTAGGTGCTGTTTTATTGGCAAAAGGGGGTTTTACAAAGTATTAAATCAGGAATGCTAATAATTGTGGCACACATGATTTGATGTAAAAGAATTATTTCTTAATGTGGGATTTTTTTCCTACTGAATAAATGCGCTTTAATTAAATTTTGGATTTTCCTCTTTTTTTCCATTGTGGTCCTATATTATTTAAAAAAAAAAAAACGAATTTATTAGAAGCTAAAGAACACATCTTGACCAGGGGTTAACCAATAATTATGGAGGGCAGTGTATATCCAAAAAAGAAAATTGTGGGTAGACACATACAGCTTGCTGTCAAAGACGCCCGTCCTAAGATGGAGGCCAGACTTGCATATTGAAATCGTAACATAGCACCTCTAGTTTATTTAGCTCCTTGATATTGTCAGTACAGCATACTAGCTGACACATGAAAGTAGCTATATCCTGTACCACACAGTCATGTGACCACGCAGTCATCATGATCATCTGGGTGCTGAAGGGTTGTTACCATTGATTGCTTTAATTTGTGGAATAGAGTACAGTACATCAAGAATCTGCAACTGTGCAATTAGGACATTCCATCTAAGCATCTTTGGCTTGCTGGTAAATATCATATCTCATTGCCTTGCTCTTTCTACTTTATCAAGTGTAACTTGCTTCCAAAATGCATTTCTGGAATTAAAAATATATTGCTTTGTGATAATACTGAGAATGAATTAAACATTGTAATGGAAAGGCAGAGCAATTGTTATTTTCGAAGCAATGGGGAGGGCAGTTAGATCGGTTGGATGACAGACGTCCAAGACCTTCAGTGAAACATGGCGCTCCTCATTAGTCAAGTTTAAACCACTGACCATAAGTTTCTCTCTGCCCTGAGGCAATTATGTGTTCTATACCCTGCAATCAGGGTAAACGTAGGGCACAGTCCACATTCCAAACATGAAATATTACTGTTTTAAATTGAGTAGGTGGATTAAAATAAAGTCTAGAAAATGAATCTCACTTTATATCACAACCTGCTCTGAATTTTATTCAAACATGACCTTATATAAACCTGCTGCACACCCAGGGTGAAGCTGTTGTGTTCTGGGGTTCTGGCCTTTGGCCAGAACAGTATTGCTTATGGTTTTAACAGTTTCATGTATCAAGATTCTATAGTTCATAGTTTCATAGTTCATAGTTCATGCCACAGTTTTTGCATTTCATGTTTCACATTCCATGTTTTTACTTTTCCATGTTTTGTTTCATGCCAGGTCTGCCATGCCACTCCACCGCTTGTCTGCGTTCCGCCCCGTGCCTTCGTTGCTGCACATTTCAGAGCTCTGGGTTGGCTTTGGTATTTCCCTCTTCCTTCTGTGCTGTGCTGATTCGGGGCTCTCTAAGCTTAATTGACAATTAACTGTTTTTAAGTTACTAACATTTACTAACACTCACTGGGTTGGTGTAATTCTTAGATAGGCACATTACTAATACTACTAATTTAGACAGGGAGTTTATTGTCATGATTCCTGCTTTGCTATTTCAAGATCTTGCTGTGCTTTTCTGTTCTTAACATTCATGCTTGCTTCCAAGCTGCATACTTAATTGGTACTTAAGCTGAGCACGCTCATTCTCTTAATGAGCAGGTCATGTCATCCAATCTCTGTCCATGTCTTGATCTTGCCATGCCTCTTGTTTCTGCTTCTCCAGGTGTTGCCCCTCATGTGTCCTTGATTATCAAGCCTTTATCTGGATGCGGTGGAAGTTGGCTGGCAGACAGTGTCTCGAGTTTCATTCCTAGTTTCTTTGCCAAGTCCATGTTCCAGTCTACTTTTCATGACCATAGTTCTTGTCGTTTTGTATATAGCGTTTTGTATTCTTAGCATCATTGTTCTTTTCTGTTTATGGTTATCTCCCTGGAGTTTCCAGTGGCTTTTGTTTTTGTCATTTTTGATCTTTAGTTCTAGCTCTGTGAAGCTTACCTTAGTTTGTTTTTTGCAACCCTTTGGGCCAAGTTTTTTGTTGGCCCTCGTGCCTGTTTTGTTTTGTTTGGAAATAAATCCTCATTCCCTTCTCCCCGCATCTGGTGTCTTACTGATCCCATATCAGAAGCTGCATAGCCATGAGAAATAGCACACAAGCTCCACAGTTAAGTGACATTATTGTCAATGCCAAATGCATGCCTAAAAGTAACGATAATTGTTAATACTATGCAATCATGATACAGTTCAATCATTTTTCATCATTTATATGATTACTGTTAAATATAAGCTGGCCATTTTATTTGCTGGCACCGTCTGGTGAAATTATAAGTAGGTTGTACTTTTGTTTAGACATGGCTCTGGCTAGTCACATACAGACTGCTTTATGTACCGGAAAATCTGTGTTTCTACCAAACTCTTTTGGTATAGTGATTTTAGAGACTGTGCGTAATCTGTACAAACAGGCACTTGAGCCTTAGATCTGGTTTATGTTTCCACTGTTGGGGATACTCTTAAATGAAGGTGGCGTTAAGATTACTGTCCAGACCTGTGTGGAATAACTTTAATGGTAAACGGTGGCAGCTGGTGAGCTGAGAATTGAGGAGGCACAGAACATCCCTTGAAAATAATGATTGGTTTTGCCTGTCTTCCATCACTTAGTGTAATGTTAATTTTACGATCTCCAAAAATACTCAGCATTATCAAGTGTGGCCAGTTTCCCTCATTAAGGTAACACAATAAATTAAATGTACCCTTTTAACATGAAATATATTTCAATCAACGCAATGCAGGTGCAGATACTTGTTGCTAACCTTTGTTCCCTCTGATATAATTATACAATAATAAAAGAAAGTTGAGATAGCACAGGTTGTGCTAAAAGCATACACAGAAGACCACGCAGATGCTTATCATTTTTCATAAAGTGAATAAAACATTTTTTAAAGAATTTTCTGTTTATTTGTTGCAACATTGCATTGAGAAGGAATCGGTGCATTTAACTGCAAAGGGCTTATTCTAAACGTGTTAATCAAGGAAAATTATTGAAAACAGGCGTGTGATTGTCCATCATGCTCTGGGAATAGAGCTGGAATACGTTTCATATTTCACTGCTCCATCCAGCTTTTGATTCCCTCTTGACCAATCGAAGGGCTGCATTGTTTAAAGCTCCACCTTTTGACACTGGATCAGTGTGCTGGGTACCACAACAGGAGGGCAACGAAACCACGGGATGGATTGGAATGATTCTTTAGATTCTATCCACAACTTTTGACAAGGGAGTTGTTCCGATAAAACTCATGACTAAAACACACACAACGGCATTTTCGCTGTTGCACTCAAACTCTTCAGAGGAACCAAGCTCCAAGCTCCCATTGTTTTTCTGAAGGAAGTGATTCGGAGTATGTTCATTGTACGCGTTCATACGTATTTTGCATTTTGATTTGCTTATGCAGCAGGGCATTTACATAAATAATAAGCAAAAAAAGGTTTCATTCATTTTTCTTGGGAAAAATACTTCCACTACAAAGTCCCCCCCCTTCCCCCCACTGTCCACTGAAACAAAAGGAACGCTTTACTTTCTCTAGCTCAGGGATCTTTCAATTTTGCTGATGATGGAATATCAACACAGCTCTTATTATCACATTGGGATGACTAAAGCCGCTTTCACACCGGACGCGAAACAAATTTTCCACATGACAGTTTACATTCAAAGTCAATGCAAAGACGCAAATATATGCGTTAGCTGCTTTAGGGTGAACGAAGCTTTTCTGTTGTTTTAATAAATGTTGATCCCTCTTTCCACTGGTCTGATTCCAAGCCTGGTCCCACGCAGAAAGAGAAATATACACTGCCCATACAAAAAAAAAAGTCAATGTTTGAGTTTAAAAAAGCAAATAGTCATCATTGCAATGATGAATATGTTTCAGCTGGCAATATTTCTTTTAATCATTGCATACCCTGGCTGAATTAGTAAAATAGATGACATTTAAAAAAAATAAAAAATAAAAAACCCATGAATGACCAGGCAAAACACATTTCTTTTATTTCTTATTGGATTCATATTCAACTGTATTTCATGTAGAATAGCACAATCATCAAATAAAACATGGCAATTAGAGGAAAAAATGTAAAAAAAAAAGTGTGCATACCCTTAATTGTTAATCCTGCGTATTGCCCCCTTTAGCATCAATAACAGCATGCAGCCTTTTCTAACAATTGTTCCTTGCAAAATGCCTCGATCTCCAGCAAATTCTTTGGTCGTCTTGCATGAAGTGAACGCGTGAGATCTCTCCAAAGCGGCTTGATGATATTGGGGTCAGGGGACTATGATGGCCACTCCAGAACCTTCACCTTTCTCTTCTGTTACCACAGGGGGGTCAACTTGGCCTTGCGCTTTGAATCATTGCCACGCTGAAAAGTCCAAGTGCGTCTCATGCACAGATTTTGTGCTTTTAAGAATGCAAATTGTCTGCCACTGTTTTCTGATAGCATGCTGCATTCATCTTGCCATCTGTTTTCACGGGATTCCTTGTGCCTTTAGAGTTCACTCACCTCCAAAACATCAGAGAGAACCACCACCAGGCTTTAAAATGGGAATGCTATGTTTTTCACCATTCACCAAACCGGCTCACGGTTGTGATCATTAAAATCTATTTTGGTTATGAGGTGCATCAAGGTGTTGTCTGGCATATTTTAGGATGGCTTTTTTGTGGGATTGGAGCAATAATGGCTTCCTTCTAGCAACTCGACCATGCGGCTCATTGTAGTTTAAGAACCTGTGCTTCTTGAAACGAGCACACCATCCTGTAGTCCTCTTGAGGTAGCTTAATCACAGACTGAACAGTACTGACTGGCATTTTCTCTGGATACCTTTTTATCTCCATCTAATCTATAAAAAGTTGAACCATCTTGTTTTGAAGGTCACTAGACGGTTCTGTTCCACTTCCCGTGGCTCAGTGTCAAGCTAGATCAGCGCATCCACTTGGGAGCTAACAAACTCAATGACTATATGCAGACACTAGTCACAACTTAAAAAGCCACAGGTGTTATACCCTTAATCGCCATTTAAACCCGAGTGTGTCACCTTGTGATCAGGGCCGTTTGGGTGATTTCAGTAATCATTATCACTTAAAATGGAGCCAAACACTTGTGTGATGATAAATGACTTCACATAAATAAAAGACGGTTTTTGCATGATGAGTCATATTTTGCTTTTATTTATGTTTACTTTTTCCTCACTGTAACCAGTTCCCTGTGCCCTGTAATGTTTTGGTGTTATGTATTGTTATATTATATTGTTTGTATGTTGGTACTGTACACTTGTGTGGGCACTGATTGGTCAATTAAGTTTTTTTTTTTAAATAAAAAAATAAGTATGTGAAACTGCAAAAAAAATACTGCTACGCATTTGAATCAGAAATCATTGCATAAGCTTTAGAAATGCACAGAAATAAAGGGAACACAAACTGAAGTATTTAAAAAAAGAAGAAGAAGTCCACTCACTGTACACGATTAGATTAAACTCCATTTCTGATAAGACTCCACTGGAAATGACTTGTACTTTGTAAACTCCAGTATCGTCGGTGTTCAGGTTGCTGATGTTGAGAGACCAGGTCTGTCTGTCCAGCCACAGCCTGTTTCTAAATCTCTCATATTCGATATTAAAATCTCCCTTGTATAGAAGGGCAATAATGGTTTTTAAATTACCAGCATTTAAAAACCACTGTATATGAGGATTGGTTTGTTTGGCAGTAAGATTAGAGTGTAGACTGAATGTCTCTCCCGCCATCTTTTTCACTGTTTTCACTTCAGACTCCAATGACAGCAGACCTGTGATTTAAGAGAATTGAGAAAACCTAATTATCCAGTATTATCTCAAATTACACAACTACAAACAGTGCATAACATTAAAACAGAGGCACATGGCCATGCTGCTAAAATAAAAATGTTTTTCAAACATTATGTGAGCATTATTTCAATTCGTGCCATAGTCATTCATCACTTAACATGGTTTAAAAACTGAAAGTCTTTATAACGTAAAACTGGAACAAAGACTTTTGGAGCCACTGAGGCACATTCCCAAAAAACCAAGCAGATAAACCATTGCGTGCCAGCACAACTTTACAACTATTATAGTTCATGACAAATTAATACAAGTTCTTGATATTGCTTGATTAACAGTGTTTTACTGGTTATCAGAGATGGCTTATGTGCCGATGAACAATAAATGTGAACAATTTTGCAGGATGGATGATCTGCTTTGGTAGCACAAGTGGCTTATGAGAAATTACCACATTTCTAAATCATGATTTAGATAGAGAAAAAAGGAAGGCACACCAGTGCTGGAGAGCTGCTGACCACCGTGAAAATACAAAATTTGAAGAAGTTGCACAATTTTTTGCCACAATGCGATGACAAATAATTTATTAAAATATCAATGTTTTGACTCAACTTTTCTCCAGGGTATTGACCTTCACACAAATAAAATCAACAATTGTACGGGCATTAATTTTTCATGTGTTCTTTTCTGCCACCACGACAAACTTGTGAATGCTTTCTGGCTCGGAAAATTGGAGCCAAATTATTTCAGAATTGAGGGAAATACTAGGCCTTTGTATTGAAATTAAGGTTGGGGTGAAGAATGGGTGAAAAAATATGAAAAATATTGAATACAAAGGCATTACAACTGCTTACAAAAACAAAATGTGCAAATCAAAAATGCATTGAAATGAATGCAACCAAAATGTGTCTAAAGATAACCTACAAACTGAGTCCTGCAAGCTTAGTCTTGTTGCATTGCAGTTTTGTTTTTATATTTTTTCAATCCAGTCTCAACTTGTCACAAATCTCTGCCCTGGCAATGAATGTGTTCTTCAGTCAGACGCACGAGTCTCTTATCTCCCTCAAGAACATGCACTCTGCAATGGCGAAACCTACACTATACCTCTCATAAAGTCATAAATAAAAAAATATGCTGGGTGGCAGAAGGATATACTATATATTTCACTATGTATTCACTACTCAGATAAAAAATGTAGTTTTGTTATGTATTACATATTTTGCTATATTCCATTTGTTCATGGATTAGATAGACTGACAGTGTTAAGTGAAGATAACCATTAAATAAAATGTACACTAGTGGTAGAGGCTCACTTCCTGATACACCCCTACACAACAGCCTCAAATTTAACAGTTTCAGACCAAATGCCCATTAATGTAAATAAAAAATGCAATATACGCAGTGAAAGTATCAGCACCATTAAAATGACTTACCACTGAGATGGAAAAAAACCAAAATAAGTTCAGTCTTGAAGTTTACCATCTTAGAGACAACAATTCATATTTCAAGTAATTGGTGTTTCCAATCATCAAAGGTCCTTGCTCACCCACGTGAGAAATTGTTTTCTAAAAAGCAGATAACTGAAGGTGCAGAGATTTCTGTTGCCACTTCAAAATGGAGTCCCCTCGATGAAACAAAGAGTGAGCATGAGAGAGTGAGGGGGAGGAGAGAGAGGAACCAGAGAAATGGGGAAGGGCTCAGAGTGGGTAGATCTCTAAGGATCTACCTTACCTTCCAGCTATTGCATAATTGCAATATTATACAGGTGTGTTTGGTTCTTCCTTGTATTTTTGTGTCACTTTGTTGAGGCTGTCTCTCTTATACTGAGAAAGAGAGAGAGAGAGAGAGACAGATGGGGAGAAAGAGAGAGAGAGTGTCGAGGACCAGTGCTGTCAAGCCCTGGCACCCAAGATGTTAAGAGGACGTCAGCGCAATAATTGTAGATGAGGACCCAAATGCAAGGCTGCGGATTTTATTAGATAAAAAACGTGAATATTACAAAAACAAATAAAAAACTTTGAGGAGAACTGAAAGGGGAGTGTACTAAACAAAACAGGGAACAGACCACGGCTACCTTCAAGGAGAAACAAGTGAAACAGTTAACTAGGAGAACAGAGGCTTGATTGAATAAGTGAGTAAAAGCAGGTAGCCGAGGATCTGGAATGGCATTACAGGAACACAGCAACCAATCGCAGACCCAGGGATAGCAGAGAACACGTTTATTTTCAGGCTCTGAAAAAGAAGCTCAGGGTCTGGACAAGCAAACAGAGCACAGCAGGGCAGGCAGACTGGTATCAGGGCACAGTCCAGGGCGAGCTCACAGGAAACAGAAAACTGGAGCAAGTCACTCGGTCGAGATGCAGCAAGTTTCTCTCTGGTTGTATCAGTGCGGATATTTGCTTATATCCATAGACTTGGATATTGCTCTGACTTATGTCTGCAGGTCCAGTGTGCTGATAGCGCCGCCATGTGGCACAAGAAAAAAACATTAATCATTGAGTAAATTGTTAGTAATTTGTGATCTGTTTTTGGTTTAACTTTTGAGTTTTATGTTGTCTCGCCTCCTGCCTTTGCCCGTGGCCAGCTGGGATATGATCCAGCTCGCCCCGTGACCCTAGTGAGGAATAAGCGGGCATAGAAGGTGAAAGAATGAATGAATGAATGTTGTCTCGCCATTGCGTCATTCTGCTCTCTTGCCGTCACTTACAGGTAATAATAATAATAATAACAATGCATCAGTTTTATATAGCGCTTCTCTGGGCACTCAAAGACGCTTCACAATAGATACATTATTCATTCACTCACACATTCACTCTCTGATGGTGGTAAACTACGTTTTTGAAGCCACAGGTGCCCTGGGGCAGACTGACGGAAGCGTGGCTGCCAGTATGCGCCTACGGCCACTCTGACCACCACCAAACATTCGCACACAGCCATACAGGAGTGTTCCTATATTGCATGTTTTTGTGGGTGGGGGAAACTGGACATAACCCACGCAAACACGGGGAGAACATGCAAACTCCCCCATGCAAAGGCCCCAGGCCGAATTGGAACCCATGACCTCCTTTCTGTGAGGCAGCAGTGCTAACCACTGTGCCACCGTGCTGTGCCTTTGTTTTCATTCTGCTACCTGCTCACCCTCTCCTTCCAATGTTTCTATTCCCTGGTTAATTTACTGGTTTGTCACCACACCTCATAGTCAGCTCATTAGCTCCACACTCCAGTATTGAGGACTCCCACAGGATTTTGCTATTTATTTTTAGCCCTTTGTTCTCGGCAATTACGTCTGTAAATTTTTGCAATTTAATTATGAGCATATTTCAAGTATTTGATTTCCCTGTAACAATTCTCTTAGTCTTTGATCTTTTCAGTTCTGATTTCCCTGATCACATTGTTTCTCTCTGACAACGACTCCTCACTTGTTCCTGGTTTATGATCCCACCTCCTCCTTCTTAGTAGGCCTGCCAACTCTCACGCATTTGGCATGAAATTCAGTGATTCAGTGACATACTGACATTCCCGTACTCAGGGCCGCGTTAAT
Source organism: Gymnothorax reevesii (assembly GCA_029721435.1). NCBI lineage: Eukaryota > Metazoa > Chordata > Actinopteri > Anguilliformes > Muraenidae > Gymnothorax > Gymnothorax reevesii. The sequence goes on along the minus strand of CM056574.1, from coordinate 18,887,748 downwards.
GCAGGGGGTTACGGGCCCCCAACGTGTGAAAGGGCCTGTCACAAGGATCAGGATGAAAACAATCATCTGCAGAAACGCAAAATTGGGCTTATACAGTGCTCTGATAGTTGTTTTTCTTGGGCCTGCCCTGGAACGGGACGAGGTGCATTAATAATTTTCATTGTGATTGGTTAATGGACGACGTGTGTGCCTATTGTTACTGTCCAATGAATGAATGGTTAAATTTGAACTATACTAATACAGCTGTTACCTTGCTCCTGGAGTTGAAATTTAAGACGAAAGACAGTAAAACGTGGAGAGAAATGTGACAGCGGGGCTCAAAAATGCACAAATCAACTTGGGAAACTGCAGCGGCAGTCCCAGCCTTTAAGAAAAAAAAAAAAAAAGACCCAGCTGAATGGATATTTTAGGCTGAGTGCGGCCTAATAAAATTTTAAAATGAATGAAGATGGTGTTTTTTTTTACGTGTTTGGGGGGAGTATTCGAATATATTCGAACATCATGTTGTCACATTCTAAATCAGTTCGAAGTTGTTTTTTTTAAAGGTGACAGCCCAAATTTTCATCCAGGTTTGCCTTGAAATTTTGGCTACCCTTTGGTGTGCCTTGGGCTCAAAAAGTTTGACAGCCATTGTGCCAAACAGTCTGAGCCTGTTGGCAGTGCAGGCATCTATCTCCATCGTTGATCGCCGATGAGGATATATCGCTGTGAGCAGAAAAACTTGCTTCGCGAAAAGCAAGATTGATGCTGATGTCCAAGCATGCTTAACATTGGGATATTGCAGGTTGCTAAGGGCTGAATTCGGGACGTCAACTGGCTTGTGAAAAATTATCTTCTCGCAGTGGGGGTTCAAAAATGTCCAAAGTGGCGTTTTTTGCATTTTGCGATAGTTGTGAGTTGATGAAATTATACAGTTTTCTGAAATGTGTGCTCCCTTTTATTGTGACCGTTCAGAATTATTCAACAGGGCGCTTATTCTCAGCTGTTGTGTTTGCTTGCTTGTATGAGCGCACAAATGTGTGAGTTATGGGTCAGAGAGATTTATTTTGTCCTTCTGATAGCCAGTCTTTATTCTTTTTGGTGATGCAATTTCTATATAATTTTATTGAATATATGTAAGCTTCTCTGATAAAAGTATTTTGTGCTGTAATAGTCATGAATTGAAATTGCAGTTACAAGTGATTGTTGATGCTTTATTGCATAGAAAGTAAGCAGGGCTGATGTTGCGCAGATGGGACAGGTCAGTGGTGTAATTGTGATGGTACTTGGTGCGGCGATGATGTGAGGGGGGCGGAGGGCCTTGAGAAAGTGGTAGTCATGGTTCTTTAATGCGGCCCTGCCTGTACTGCAGTCAGCAATTACTCAATCAATGCATTGCATGTGTTTCACGATCGCTGACATTGTTTAAATGAAATTTGAAATGTTTTTATGTAATTCCATTGCTTCCAACCCCCCGAGTAAAGAAAAGCATGAGAAATCATAATTGATTTCCATGTTATTAGAGGTGAAATCCACCATAACACATGTGAAACTACAAGGACTTCAATTCCGCAAGAGAATCTCTTTCCAACGCGCTGACTGAGTAATTGCTGACTACAGCACAGGAACGTGAATATGCCACTGAATCTCACGCATATCTATGCCAAAAGAATGAGAGTTGAAAGCCCTGATTTTGTCCACCTGGAATTCAACCTGCAACGCATTGTTTCTGCACTGTAATCCTCGCAGCTGGTTTTGACCTGGAGTGTCTGATATCAAGTTTACCTGAATAAAGCCTGTGAAACTGGTCTGCTGCCAATGCTTGAGTTTTGAACACCTGGTGTGTCAAAAATTCACAAAGGAGGGAAGGAAAACAGGAAAAGATGAGAGGGTCTGTTGCTTCAACTCATTCATTATGTCCTCTATGTCTTAAGTTGTTAATAATGTACATTAATGAATTTTGGACCACTCTGAAAAGTGGAGGAAAGTATTCAGTGGAACTACGGATAGGAGATTGGACCGAATGTGATGTTGTATGGACTTTGTCTGTGATTGTGCGAACATTGGGTGCCCCCAGGTGGCGAGACTCAGGGTGGGGCTCGCGTCTCTCATCGGAGTCCGTGTAGGCTTCTAAGTCCCCAAAAAGTGTTCATGAATCAGCAAGAGATGGGCTCTACGTACGTCGTCAATATTATTGCAAAGCTTGCGCTAGAGTTTGATGTCCGGCAGCCGAGGATTTTAATTAGGTGGTCCGGCTCTCCTCGCTTGGATGCTGTGGTGGTGCGGCCGATGCGAGAAGAATGCCCGGAAAAGTATTTAGGCGGAATATTGGATCTGATTATAACATGGCGGAAATGGTAAAGGAACCAGTGGCGAGTGGGTACGGCCCCCATGTCGGTCGTGAATTACGGGTCTTGGGGAGAAGCGTGGTTGTTGTATCTTGAGATGACATAGTTTGATATTGACTTGAACGGACTGAGTCTAGACGAAATATGAAGATGGGCTGAGAAATGCCGAACTGATCCATTTTACTTCTCTTTATCTTGAACATGAGGCAGTCGATGGGGTAGAATGAGATGTTGTTTAGGCTGGCTTGACGAGAATAATTCAAATTAGCAGAGAGCGCGAACGTGGCGTACTAAGTGGATGTACCAAATGAAACTTGTGATGGAAACAACTTTTAGGGCCAGGAATGGCAGTAGGAGGGCTGAATGGAATTTCCTGATTTGCTTTAATCCTGCAAGGTATGAGGAAAGTGAGCGTGGAGCGAATTTGTTTAGAATGGCCTCTCGGGATAAAGCGGTGAATGGCTGAAATTGTGGAGTCAAGGGCGGACGTTCTCAGAAAACAGAGAAACCGGAGTGGGGTGAATCTTTTTCAAGAGAAACGGGAAAGGGCGTCAGCAATGGCATTTTATAGACGGGAATATGTGCAGCTTTGAGCATGAACGGTGTTTTGCGGAAATTAGGATTAGTTTCCTGAGGAACGGCATGAACGAGAGGGAGCGGGAATGGCCTTGTTTATGATGTATACTGTGGTCGAGTTGTCACGGATGAGTGAGGCGGATGAGTGATCGCGTGGTCCACGGAAGAGTAGTGCATGGAGAAATCGTTGCTGGGATAAGGTTGCTGATACTGGGGAGGGTGGAACCATGAGGGGATGATAAGTCTACGATTAACTGCTTTTTCCCAAATATTTTTGGGTAGCTATCCCAATAGGATAAGGCTGATGCAAAAGGTGGGGAAGGGTGGCGCGGTGTAGGGTCCAATCATGAAATCCGCGTTGACTTTGTCTTGTATTAGCTTGTCGACGATATGGGGCTCTGCTAGAGCGGATGGTAAACTACTGCTCATGAAAGACTGATTGGGAATGGCAACTAAGGCATGGTGGATACCGTAGGTAAAGCCGTGAATGAGCCAACGGATGAAGTTTGGATTGGGATGGTTAGATGAAGCCGAGGAGAGTCATTTGATTTGTATAGGAGTTTTGAGATATTGTAGTCATTATTAAGGCGGGTTGTGTGGGCAACGGGATCATGCATGGGCACCCCGGCAGTATTGAAACTATTAAAGAACTGGAAGAGAGTGGGCCTCCTTTTATAACCAGTTTCGCTAAAAAAGGACATTTGAGAGAGGGGCGAGAAGTGGAAGAAATGGGCGCCGGGAGAGGTGGGGGTACGGCGGAAGATGTACGGGAAATATGGATGTTTGCCAGGGGTGGAAGTTTTCGCCATATTAGATAAAAGAACTGAAATGGTACACAGGATAGCGGGGTGAGAGGGGGCCCCGCAGGGCTTGCAAGGGGGCAGGGCCGTCGTATAGGGGGGAAAGGTGATGACAATTATAAGGGCCCAGAGCCCACTGCGGCCCACTAAACCCACAGTAACCGCCGTGACTAAATTATTATGCATAGACCTAACTACTATTCATACTAATGCACCAGAGTTAATCACAAAGCCACAAAGGCATGCAGTATTGATTAAATAAATTTCAACACCCCCTTCTTAAAAAATGGTTCGGTCCATGCTTCGTGCTCCTCTTGGAAAATTATATGTGCGTTTTTGCTTGCGAGGTTCACAAAGTACGGCAGTCAATAATGCACACAGCCCACACACACAAATCTGAACGCCAGAAAAGGATAGAGAGAGAGGGAGAGAGGCTAGCAGAGCTGGGGCCCAGAAAATTACAAAATTCTTTTCAAAGATAGGTGAGAATATTTAAGTAGCTTGCTATGTTAGCTATTCAGGCTGGCTGTTCAGCTGCTAACTTTATAAAATTATGCATACATATAAATTTATGTATACATTAATGTAATATGCAGTCAGCTGAGTAAATAATCGCCTGACAAGAATGACATTACTCAGTTCTTAACAATATCATCTACAGAAAAGATCGGTAAGGTTATCATTCGTCAGCCATTATAATATACCGTCAAAAAATCCGGTAGCAGCAGGTCACATGCCTCCATCCTTATTATGAGTGGTTACTGCATACTTGGCTTTCGTGACTGTCCAGGCTAGGTTTGGATAGCGAACTACATGCAGTCAGTGTGGTAACCTTAGGTGCAATTGAAACAATCGCTTGACAAGGCTGACATTCTACTTTCTTACAAAAGTGTACACTAAAACTAAACTGCTACTTTATTCTGTTGCCATAAGTCTTGTTAATGCGGGGAGTAATTTTACAGAGCTTGCCCTCTTCATACAATATCAAAGTGAAGCTGTGTGCTTAGAGCTATGGTACTGAGAGAGAAGCCCATCTAAATTTGGTTTATTCCAAGACTAGGTATGTTAGTTCTTCATTAGTTGGTCCATAAAATATAATTTTAAATGTTTACAAAAGCAATATGAAATAGAATAACTAAACCTCTATGTACTGCCACTCCAGAATCAGCTGTGGTCATTTCATCTGAACGTGACCCAGCAGTAGACCCTCACCACCAGCAGTCTGAAGATGTTTTTGATGTTGAGTGAGTGAGTTTGGCAGAAACTGGTTGGCTGTTTAGATTTATTAGTGAACTGCTGTACCAATGGCAATTACTTACATATTGGTCAATCTCTTAGCCATTTGAATTATGTAATTAAATGGCAAAATAGGCTGGATTTCTTTATAAGTCTACTATCCATCCTGTTGACAGAGCCAAGCCCATCACCCTAAAGCAAAGCTACTTCAGATAGTGAAGGGAATTGTGAACCAGATCATAGCTGTTGCCTACAGCTACAACAAGCCAGGAGAGGATTAATAGCCTTGCCAGATTTTCAGGACTTCAAAGACCTTAAGCTCTGAACAAACAAAATTACTTAAGCTCAAGTTGAGATAAGGGAACACTTAAAATTATAGTTTTTGATATTTATTTTACAAGAAAGTATTTCATTGTGTTGTCAATATTACTTGCAAGAAATTCAAATAGTTAAGTTACATAGCTACCTTTGTGATTTCAGTTTATCAGCTCCACCTTGTGTTTTACCTTTAGCGAGTATATTTTGAGTTATTTTCTGTTGCACATCAGTGCTCGATGTTTTACAATAGGATACCAAGGACCCATTTGCTGAGTGGTTTATTGAACATTTATTTCTGATCAGACTAGGTGTAATAATGTGGTTTCAGGTAGCCTCTTTTGTGAATACGTGCCACATCTAATAATTCAGAATTTGCATAAAAATACTCTTATCTGTGTTGAGTGGTTAATTGTTTAAAAAAAAAGGAAAAATTGGGTATATTGCATCTAGCACAGTCAAGAACATCGAGAAACAGAAAAATGAATAACAGCCATTGTCGTAAAAAATGTCGGGGGCCCCACACTGATATTCTTTCAGGGGGCCCAGAATTCCTAGCAACTGCCCTGCAAGGGAGTGATGTTCGGGTGGTGAAAACTAGGCAATGCAATAGTGGTACCTGTTGTTGTTGGAAACGGAATTCTTTCCAGTACTAATAAACTGTCACTAAATGCTCGCTATCGGAAAGCATAATGAATCGATCGAATTTCCCAACACGAAAAATATCAAATAATAAAATGCGAAAATATAGCAAAATGTCACATTAGAAATGATGGAAAATAACTTGGGACTTACCCAACAGAAAGTGAATAGTGCGAAAACACAAGTGGGTCAATGACGCCCAGTTCTTGTGTCGAATTGCGACAATCTAATTAGATTTTTCATTTTAATTCTTGATTCTGCTACCACTCATTGAAAATGAAAAACAGGTGGTGATGATAATTGAGTAATGACCGAAGTGTCCTCTGGGATTTAGTGGACTGGTGAGCTGGATACTGGAGGCCTAGCCCTACACTTTCTTGTGGCTACGCAGCTGTTGAGTCCCATTCCTGCTAGTTCTTGTCACATCGTGTATGTGGAAAAACTGTGCAACTAAGTAATAACCTTACACTTTTTTTGACTTATAGATAGTTAAATAACAGGCCATTTTGTTTTTATTGACCTATGTCGCAAAGTTATCACTTCACTGATCTCTATTCATTTCTATGCCTCAAATGCTAGCCAGCTAACTAACAGTTTCTTTCCATATAATGTCACTGAAAAGCAAGCTCTCCAGATGGGGAGCAACCACTCCAACATTGGGCTCTAATTTCTTGGTGCAGTGCGGCGTAGCCCACGCAGTGGTAATTTCGTCCGGAGCAGCCCGCGCAGTGGTAATTTCGTGTGGTGCAAAACCATGCCGACCACTTTGGCAATTTGGTAGACGGACGTGCGCCGAGATGGGTGTGGCGGCATAGTTGAGGGAGATGTCACATATTCATCATGACGCAGTGACAATTTCGTGCATAAAGACTCCGCTGAAAGTGCGCAGAGAGCTTGCCAGCTCCAACCTGGTTTACTTTCTGTGCAGTGGTAATTTGGCTGACCAGTGCTCAATGCCCACACGTCACCGAAACCTCACAGGCAGGTTTCTAGAATGTCAGGCACATTTCAATGCAATAAATAATTACAGCAACAACTATTTAATGTAACTATCTGAATCAGCACATAAATTATAGTGTCAATATCGATTGTCCTGATGTCAGATCAAAGAGAGAGAGAGAGAGAGATGTGAGCATGTGGGTGCGTGAGTGCGTGAGTAGGCTATGTGGGTATGTGTCCTTTAGCTGCTTTCACACTAGACGCGAAACGAATTTTTCACTCAACAATACATTCAAACTTAATGCAAATACGCGTTGTGCAACACAAAGTGCGTTTGAAAGGAATTTTGCCTGAAGCTATTAACTTCATTGGACAATGACACTTCTAAAAGTTTTGCTCTGCAAAAACAATATCAGTCTTGTTAGGATTTTTTAGACTGGTAAGCATTAGTTTTGAGTTACTGTTTGCTTGATGGGTAAAAGCTTTTTACCCCATAGGTATCAGTCAAAATATATCACCTCATTGAATCTTGATACAAGGCTATTATTCATGATGAGCGTGATGTAATTTTTTTGCATTTGCACTGAGGGAGAGAGGGTTATCTTGATGTTAAAGCGTAGTTTCAGAAAGAAGTAGAATTTATTTGTTGTGATATGGATTTTAACAAGATGTTGCAGACTGTTATTATTCAGTAATGGTCATGTTAATGGCAATGTTGTATAAACAAGTAATTGAGGGTGAACCAGTCAGAAAGTGGGGCACATTGACTGACGTTACAGACCTGAGAGAACTTCTTTCTTTGTCACATGAGACATGAGTCACATTAGAATGCGGTTGCCATACAGTTACTTCTTCTCAAAAGTGACAGTCTGCAGCCCCACAAAACTCCTCACATCCGGCCACTGTGAGAGACTGTGTGTGAGTTTGTGTCTAGTGAAGAAGGAAGGAGTGCTTGAAACTGAGGAAGTGTACACAAATGGACAGAACTGGGAAGCAGAATTGTATTTCTTAAGGTCACTGACTTCTTTGATGTCAAATGTGAAACCAAAAAAAAAAAAAAAAAACATATCGAAAAATCAGCCATACACAATTTATATGTAATTGAAATCTTGGCATAAGATTTCTTTATCCTTTTTCATGTATCGCATGCTTTCCCCAGTGAAACTGAGTTGGTGTTCAAATTTGGTAGTTTGTGGTTTGTGTGTGTGTTTGTGAGAGAGAGAGAGAGAGAGAGAGAGAGAGAGAGAGAGAGAGAGAGGAAATAAAGAAAACTGACTATAAAGAATAAATAGTTTTGTCTGCAGAAGGAGTGGATGATTTATGATTTATCATCATATCAAGAGCAGTTAAATGAACTCCATCCTCAGCTGAAAACAGGTCTAAGGTCCTCTTCTGGCTGCAGTTGAGACAAGACATGGCACTTACATAATGCTGCTTGCATGACCAAAAATATAAATGTATGTTGGGCTGGAGAGTTTGTGGAGAAATAGGAAGTGTACCCTTTGAGGTCGGTGCATGGGAGGTGTTTTGTTGTACGTTGGCGTGAGTGATGAACCACACATCGAAACTGATGGTTGCTAAAAAAAAAATACACGAATAACTTTATAATCCTGACATTATATAGTAATGAAAGCAGTTCAGTGACTGGTGCAAGTAAATAGGACACCTTAAAACACAGACTTCATATCAGATTCTACACGCGGCAGTACAACTCAACTCAGACAAAATGTGTGCTGTTTTACACTGACAGTTCACTACTAATCTGGATTTGTACTTAGAGGGGAGCCAGTGCCCGGCATCTTCAGTGCTCCTAATTTGGTCATGTGATTATTGACTCTATTCACTGATTGGTCACCTAAAAGAATAGTTGACACAAATTGGTTGACGGATGCATGTGAGCAGTTCACTGCAAATAGGGACCGATAAATAGGCACAGTGCATGCATTGTTTTAGCCACCACTTATTTCACTTTTAACCTGAAAACCTATTCCCAAAATCGAGTCCCCAAACAAGATCACAGCATATGGATCTATCTCACTTTTTATTATCTCACTTAGTTTTCATGTGTTGGCATTATAATTGATTGGATAAGGCTAGGGCAGATAAAATAATATGAGTAGTGTTGCTTGTTTAGTGTACAGGTTTGTAGTTCCCCATACAGCATATAGGTGGCAGCACTGCAAAACGATGAAATATTCTCCTCATTTCTGGTGCTACTACGAAGTACTGAGTAGAGCGGCAAGTTTTTTTTCTTTGATAATGAAAGGGCAAGTCATTAGCCACCATTTCCACCATGGTTCATAGTTTCCACCCCTGTGGCAGATGACTTATAAGCTGTTGAATAGGCTGATGCACAATTCCAAATTTTGTGGTGGTGGAAATATCTTGACACATAACTGGCATTTTGGGAAATATTTTTTTATCATTATCGGCAGTTAAGTAAGCAACATTCACGCGAAGGGCAGTGTTGAAAGTTCAGCCGTTTTCTGTAAAGGATGACCAGAATTGACCCCTTGAAAATCCTTGAAAAAATGGTCCAGAATCCATGAACATACATTTTTGGTGATTACTCCTTCAAAACCAGATGGATGATGTTCATATTGTAAGTTCATTCACAACATGGTTGGGTGCATGTGTATACAAAATATCTGCAAATTCAGCCGACAGCGGGTCATCACCCTTTGCATGGTCCATCGGTGCAATGCCACTGAACATTATATAAAATAAAGTACAAAAAAAATAAAATTTAACATATGTAAGCTTTTGGGAAATCTTTATTTTAACATGAAAATTACAATTGTCAGTTACAACATTTGCTTACCACCGTGTGGACAAAAATAGCCAGTGGGGAAAAGATACCTTGTTAAATAAAATAATAGAAAATCTATTATTTTATGAAATATAGAATTGTCCATGATCCCAAACTTTTAAATAGGTCCTATATATCCAAAGCAATTTACACTTGATTAGACAAAGCAGGGGTAATAGTTCTCAGAATCTACAAGCAGGTAAGGGCCTCACTGAAGGGCCGTCCTTTACACTGATCTTAATATGGATGCTCTGGAGCTTCAACAACTTCAGGTTTCAGTCAAGCATCTTTACACATTTTTTTTTAAGAAGAGAAATACATGAATACTTGTTTGTTGATGGGAGATAAATATTTTCCTTCATACGGAGGACTTCATCTCTCTTGAACGTGTCCCTCTTTTGACTTCTGCGTCATGTTGTTCATCTGCCTGATATTCTGAACCCTTTGACCTTTACAAACAAAAATCAACATTACCCTCAGAACCCAACACAATAACACTGCGTTCTACACAATAATACCATGATTCAAGATATTCTTTCAAAAAAATGTATGCATTTTTATGGGCCTGTAAAGTGCAATGCAATACTCACCTACTGAAAAACATTAAATTATAATAGTATCATGTAAAAACATTTGCCTTCTTCCTGAATTATTTAACTTCTGCATATTTGTCACATTAAATGTTTTCAGATCTTCAGACTAAATTCAACATAAGACATAAACAATCTGACAAGACAAACAATGCTCATCTAATTTTTTGGGAGAAAAAAAGAACCCAACATAAGCCAGGCCTGTGTGAAAACATAAATGCCCCTTTAAATTTCTTGATCAGGAAATCAACCAAATGTTTTAATAAATGGGTAAAATCAGGCAATCAGGCTTGACTGCTGCAAGCCCTTTCACATCCAAAAATTGCTTCCATACAACATTTCCAGCAGTTGTGATGCAGATTGAAAGGTCTAAACAGTAGTATTCAATGCTGTGGAGCAAAAGAAATTGATGAGATACAAATGTACTGTCATACTGAAGTCTGAAAAGGGTCAGAAAGTCATTTCTAAGGTCCTGGTATGCCAGGAGAGGTCAGCCTGCAAATATTTCTCCAAGAGTGCAATGACAACTCATCTAAGACAGAAAAGAAAGCAATTAAACATCCAAAGAACTGCAGGCCTTGCCCATCTGAGAAAAGGTCTGCATTCACCATCTCAATATAAGGGAGAGACTGGGCAAAAGATGGTACCCATGGGAGAATCTTTAGGCCATAACTGCAGCTTACAAAGAGGAAAATAAAGATGCTAGGCATATTTGTTAAGAAAAAAACCTTTGACTCCCAAGCCTTTCAGGATAATGGTCTGTGGGCTGTTAAGTCAAAGCAAAGCTTTTAGGAGGATGTGGGTCCTGTTATACAGAGTGTAAAGGCACAATATTCCTCGGTAAGACCAACATATCAACCGTCAAACATGATGGTGGTCCTGTGGTGGTGCGGAATTCTTTCCTGCTATAGGGTGTGGGCAACTTCCATATTTAGGCCATGAATTCTGTTCTCCACCAAAAAATCTATACGGAGAAATTGCAGTCATCAGTCCGTGATTGAAAGGTTTCGTGCAATTGGGTTGTGCAGCGAGACAGCAATCCGGGGAACAACAGCAAGTCCACCTACAGGTATGGATGGCACAAAAAGAAAAAAAAAACTAATTTAAGATCGAAGTTGTTTATTTGAGGTCCTGGCTTGAACTGCATGAGAAGCCTGGCAGCTCTTTCTTAAAAACGCTCCAATGTTGCTGAATTTTATATAAAATTCTGCCAAGAAAAATGGGCCAAAATTCCTCCACGGCGATCTTAAAAACTGATCTCCATTTTTTTTTAGAAGAATTTTGTTTTAGTTGTCACGAAATGTCACACAATCAGTTATTCAGCATAGGTGGGCAATTATGCTTTACATGGGTAAAAAACGTTTGAGTGACAAACATGCAAAAATAGAAAAAACCAAGAAGATGGCAAATTTTTCACGCCACTACACTCACACATTTGCACGCGCACACACACACACACACACACACAAGCAGAATTAACACATGTAATGACAAAGGACACTCGTTTAAAGGTATTTCTTTGAAGATACTTGCCAGTGGGTTCCCATTTTTCACACTGCCATTTTAAGATTAAAAGAGCACATCCAATTACTACCAGCAGAGAAGATGATATCAGGGCAGGAACCGTTCTTATCTTTGTATCTGTCGAATTGAAAACAACTAATTATTTTAAAAAAGACAATAGCAACAGACTTTGAATGCAATTTATAATCAATTATAGAGCTTTTGTAGGCTTACTTTCCTGAAATACTTATCCAATATCTCATTGCTGACCTCATCAGTTAGAAAAAGGACAGATTGACCAAGATTCTCGGCTATTGAGTACATTCTTCTGTGCTTTACAAAAGTGTAGCTGACTATTGACTCACATTTGGATGTCACACAAAATAAAACCATTTTGATCAGTTTGTTGCAAACTGTGTAGAAGGGGAACCAATTGCAGGATTGAAGATGAGCCACCAGGGTGTGCTCTTCAGTTTCTCCCTATGCTACTCGTTTAAAACACACCCTGGAGTGCCATCTTCGATCCTGCAATTGGATCCCTAACACCTTACCTGAATTCTGAGGACAGATGTCCTCTGTGTTGAGGTGCACAGACTGGATACTGACTGGGTTTTTGGCCACACAGGTATAGGTGGCACTGCGCTCTTGTACCTCCAGAGTGAGAGTCAGATTGGTGTTGAGATCAGGGCTGCTGGTTTTCCATAATGTCTCCCCCTCTCTCTGCCAGGATAGAGTGACCTCTCTTTCATTCTCCACAAAACACTGTGCCAAGCAGTTCTGTCTGCGTACAGTGCTAGCGTCCAAACTACGGACAGAATGACTCTGTATGATGTGAGTAATGACAGGCTTAGACACTGGAGCTGAAGCAAAGGGGAGAGAGACACACAGATCAGAACAATACAGAGCCAAACTGTATCGTAATACAAAGCTAAAAAACATCATTATACAAAGTTAATACATTAGTAGACTCCCAAAAATAAAGGTACCACAAAGGACCAGTCTCACTGTGATTTTTTTTTATTTTTTTTGTGTGTGTGTATTGGTCAGTGTTTGAGATTGGGCTTGTGGCATTGAGTGATATTACATCTATGGCTATGAGCAGCCACAAGAGGTTTTGTAGTAAATGGGAGAGACAACTAAAAAAATCATTGGACCGGGTTGGGTTTTGCGTTCGAGCACATCTTTTTATATCAAAATAAAAGTATATTTAGGCTATGATCATATGTCAAAGAGGACGAGTGTAAACCTGCAGTTAACTATGGGAAAAATGCTAGTGATGTCCTTGGGCACATTTATTCCGATAGGCTATATTCATGCTTTTTTTTGAGCATGAACATAGCCAGAATGATCCTGGGGAGTTTCGTTAGTCCCTGAGAGGACATGAAGTTTCTGGAAAGCTGGCTTGCTTACAACTCTATGGAAGTTAAAGGAGCTGTGTTACGATTAATGCGCATTCTCAGAACTTAGCATTGAATCAAATCAAATCAAATTTTATTTCTATAGCGCTTTTCATACAAAGAATGTAGCACAAAGTTTACACATTAAAGGACTAGACTACGGAATTTAAGTACACGCATCGGTTGCTAGCTTATAATATTGAATCAGGGGTCGCGTTAACCAAATATTTTCCATCATTGACGCGGTTTTTTTTTTTCATAATGACGGAATATTTTGAAGGCTGTCCGTCATTTTGACAGAATGTAATTCACACCCCGTCTAAATGGTGGCGGGTGTCATATTGTCTCGAGCATTGACTTTGATCTGTATGACAGAGATGCCAAGTCTCACCCCATCGGCATAGGTCTCACGCATTTTTTAGGCTTATTCACCGCAGTCCACAATTATTCAATGAGCGCTTTGTTTCAATGAAATGAGACTATTTGAAACGTCTTTATGCAATTCCATTGCTTTCAATCCCTCAGTAAAGACAAGCGTGAGAATTCCCGAGTCATAATCGATTTCCATGTCCCTAGAGGGGAAATCCGCCGTAATGCACGCGTGAAACTGATTAACTTAATGCGCGATGACTTGAATTCCACGAGTGAATTTTTTCAGTTTGCATTGATTGAATAATTGCTGACTACGGCACAGGAACGTGAATGCAACTGAAAGGCGAGAGACTCACGCCAAAAATGCGTGAGACTTGGCATCTATGGACTATGATCCTGTATTCCTCATATTTTTGTAATATGATCATTTGCTCTTCAATTGTAAAATATGCTCCTCTGCTGCCGGTAGACGATTGGTCATATGCTACAAACACCGACTCTGTTATGTGAGCATGCAGATACCTAGGTCGAGAAAGCCACAGTTGGCATAACGAGTTGATAAGCAGCTTCATAGGACCGCTTAGTGAGACTACGGTTGTTTGGCTTAGTGAAGCCCAGCAATAACTGAAAGCATTGTTCATTTGTGCACTGTTACTGTGTGGGGGGAGAAATCATTTATGATGTTTTATAAAGTTCATACAGCAGTGTTATGGCCCCAATTTGTTATGACCTATTAGACAGCAAGGGATGACAGTCAAAATTTTAACAAACTTTAACAGATTCAATTAAACAAACAAAAACTGACCTAGATTGATACAAACAAAACTGAGATATCTACAGTCCCTTTGATGGGGTTGCTTTGTGATGATCTGGGTGAGGAAAATGCTCCAACACAGGCAAAAATCCACAAAAAGCTTCACAGGTCATGAAAAGAGTAACAGGTCTGGTCAAATGTATCCTTCCACAATTTCTCCTTGCAATTTCTCCGACTACTTTACTCTCTCAATTATATACTTATAATATCCTTATATACTCTTTTGCAGCCCCCTCCCACCTCCCAGACATTTTTCAATTCTCTGGGACTTCCCCTCTCAGACATGCCCAGGACATGCCCAAACCTAGCTCCAGACTGGGCTTAACAAAAAAGTCAATACTGTCATCTAGTGGCTTTCCCCCCCATATTACAGCAGTAAGTTCAAAAACTGTATTTAACGCAGTGCGCAATGTGTGTCTACATGAATCACTGTTGGCATCATCTAATGTGTAATCTATAAATGATTCTGTTTATTTTATAAGCATAAAATAAACGATTATCATTTAAAAAAATAAAATTACAATGACAGATAATAATTGATTACGATGTCATTTTTACGTCCCTGTCTGTCGCAATGACGGACTATCAGAAAGTGTAACACGACCTCTGTAATATTAAGAGCCCATGAGGAAAATTTCAGGCATATTTCACCATTTATGAAAAAGTTGTGAGCGTTTTTGTGTGGCAGTCTGAAGGCCTCTACTGAGCTGCCATTTTGCCTCCTGGAAGGGCGATGCGTGACGTCACATGGACGAAAGGATGAATCTCCACTCTTCATTACCCTTTTGTTTGTGCATTTGGTCTTCTACCGTGAACTTGCATAAATTCAATACTTGGTTGCTGTTTTCTGTACACAAGACCATTGTAAGAGCACTGAAATAAAGTGCCTAACCATCCATGACATTTGTTTTGAATGATTAAGAATGAATTAGATACATTTAATTGTTGCTATACAGAGCTGTGGTGACAGTACATCATATCTTCATGACAGAGAATAGCTCCAGTTTGGTGGGCGGCACCAGAAACAGAATGTCTGCAGATCAGTTACTTTACATCATACAGTATGAACAAATACAGGAAATTATTTTGATTTAAAGTCAATGCAAACACACGTTTCACCTGTATTCGCGTCTTTGCATTGACTTTGAATGTAATCTTGCAAAAAAATTTGTTTCGTGTCCGATGTGAAAGCAGCTAAACTTAGACACAATCAACCAAAGAAAGGTTTTTACCTGCGGAATGTGTGTTCGATTTGCTTTGCAACAAACTATGGACATTAGGTAGGACTAACTTGCAGACTTGATGATCTTTAAGAAGTGTTCTGCTCGCCTGCATCCAAGGAACTGCTCTAACAGTGGATTATTGTAAAAACATCACTGATGATGTGCCTGACATAGCAGATATCTATAATGGAGTGGCTATTCGCCCCACGGCGGGGTGAATTGGGGGAAAGGGATCGGCTATCTGCCCCGCAACAGGGTCGACAAGAGAAGCAGTTCTGCTATTTGCACCGCGGTGGAACGGATAAGGGAAGCACTTCTGCAAGAGGTTTCATTTTATAATCTGCCCTGCTCATTGATCTTTCGTGCTGAACCGCCACTGGGCAAATAGCCTTTGCCAATGTATAAAGATGGAATTAGATTTTCCTGCTAGACATTTTACAATCGACTAAAAAAAGTTTCATAGCCGGAATGTTTTTTAATAATTTGCTTTGCAACCAACAGTGAACGTTGGGTAGCCTAGCTTGCGGACTCGTTTTGATCATAAAGAATCGGTCTGCTCGCCGACAGCATCTAAGGAATATTTACTCTAAAGCTTGTGGATTATCGTGGAAAAAATTCCAGATGAGGTGGCTGGCATGGATTTTATAGGCTTACAAGAAAAGGTAGGATGTGCATTTAATTGTTTATGGGCCAGAGGACAGGCAGGGTAGCTGACAGGGTGGTGTGTGAGTGAGACGTAGGCGAGCCTGCGCCGACTATCATGGACCGTAACTTCAGAGCAGTACATTAACAATGATTTGATGCATGGCTAAATAAAGGCAGTGTACCTTAACTCAACGTCAGCTTCCCGAAACAAATGCTGAGCACGGTAACTGCAGTTACGGAGTTCTGTCATGGTTTCTAGTGGGATTTTTGGAGTTACTTTTGACACAGACCTTTTCATAAAAACAACCAAATTGACTCAAAGTATTCATCCACATGATAAAGGAGGTCTTAAATACTCCCAAAATGACAGTAACTCATTTTCAACCAAATGTGATGTGTTTTGCCTTTGCATGGCAGCATAGAACATGCGGCCATGCTGCTGACCTGAACCAGTCCTGCATGTACACCCAACCGCTGTACACGCAGGCATATTGTTCTCTCTCTCGGCCTTCAAACAGCTTTCTTAAATATTTTCACAAATAGTAGAGTCTGTATGTGACTAACAATGTCCTTTGGCACAGAAAAATGGTGACAACAATGAGTAATTTAACAACTATCCAAATGCTTGTGCAGTCTCACTCGGCCATGTATAGCTTCAGCGTGCTGTGCCCATGTGACGTCAGAGTATCTTCACGAGGATTCTTCTGATTGGTTGAAATATTTTCAATGGCAGTATCTATGAAATCGTCAATTTTGCTTCAGAACCGATTTTCGGAGATGGATAGCTTAGTTGTATGAGCTCTATATGTTCAAACATTCGCATGAATCATTACTTTATGACATGATCTATCTTCCAGACTGTATTTTGAAATTTCGTTGTCTATTCTTTTAAAAACAAGACATAAGACAACACCCTTCCTCCTCAGCCACCCACTTTCCCTCCCTCAGCTTGTCCCACCTCGACAGAGACTGTGAGGTAAGAGGATGCGGAAACGGCATCACGAAGGGCCGTCCATGCCAAGTGCTGATCACAGCCTATAGCTGCAAAATGCCGCGACAGAGGTCACCCCGGTGCTAACAAAGGAGGAGTCACCATCACAACCATAAAGCTGTTGATATAGCCCAGTGAGCCCACGCCCGCCCCCCTCCCCTTTTTGAGAAGATCAAAAAGAAGAGCATTGTAGTAGTCAATATGGCTGGAAGTAAAGTCATGCGTCAGTGTCTCAGTGTTCGCTCGAGAGAGAAACTAGCAGACTCTGGCAATGTTCTTAAGATGGAAAAATGCCATTTTTATTTATTTTTTTATATGTAGGATAAAATTAAACTCAGAGTCAAAGATGACGACCATCTCTTTCATGTCTTGAGCTAGTTCTAAGAATAGTGATTTCACTTTAGGAGCATGTTTCTCTCTCTGAGCTTCAGGACCAATAATTAATACTTCAGTTTCTTCCTGGTTGAGCTGTATAAAAATTTTCTGCTGTCCAGGTCCTGGTCCTGGATCATCAGGAGACAGGGAGATGTAGAGCTGCATATCATCAGCATAACTGAAAATGGATTCTCTGCCTGCTAATGATATTCCTATGTGGGAGCATGTAAAGATTAAAAAGTGCCAAAAATTGAGCCTTGTGGCACTCCACATTTCATTCTTTAGCACTTTGAGGAGCAAGTGTCCATAGTTACCACAAATTTTCTATCTGTGAGATAGGAAGAGAACCAATTGAAAACAGTACCAGAGAGGCCGACCAGGTTATGGAGTCTAGCTAGTCAGAGAATTTGGTTATCCACTGTATCAAAAGCAGCACTTAGATCCAGTAGAACCAGAATGGAATTTTTTTCAACGTCCATATTAGTCCTTAGATCATTAACAATCCTTAAGAGAGCTGTCTCGGTACTCTGATTTGTCCTAAAACCAGAATGATATTTTTCAAAAAAAAAATGTTTGACAACACTTTGTTACTTGGCCGGAAAAAATGCAACTTTGCAACGTGGACAATTTAGGGATTTCACAATCATCTGTCAGTCGCTCAATTCAACAAACAATCAATGCGCTCTGTGAACCCCATATCATCCGACAGTTTGTCCGGTTTCCAATGGACATTCGCCGACATTCGTGAATTCATGCACATCTCAGGTATGCCCGGTATCATCGGTGTTATTGACGGGACCCATATTTGAATTATTTCTTCAACCCAAGATGAAGAGGGATTTGTAAATAGTAAAAAAGTTAATTCCGTCAACACCCAGATAGTATTTGATGCTGAAAACATAGTTTGGAAATTGTTGGGAAGTGGCCAGGATCCACACATGACTCGCATTTTAATGGAAAGCGGCTTATGCCAATTGTTTGACAGGCATTATGTGCCTGCGGGATGCCACTTGCTAGGGGACAGTGGCGACCCCTGCAAACGTTGGCTCTTGACCCCTTATCTAAATCCACAACCAGGACCACAACAAAATTATAACAGGTAGGTCATTGTTGCTATAGCCTACATTGGCAAAGGCTTTTACATGTGAAAATGGCATGATACTGTAAAATACAAATATTTTGTCTGCTGTTGTCTTTTTCATGGTGCATGTCAGAGCACACAAGGCAACACGCGGTGCGATGAAGCACATGTGGTGTTGGGCAGCTGAAGTGCCGGGTTCATGTGCTGCATGGGGAGGTGCGTCTCAGCCCAGAGAGAGCCAGCAAAGTGACAACAGCATGTGCCATCCTTCACAATTTATGGCAACAAAGAAACGTACCTCAACCGGATGATGATGATGATGATGTTGAGGAGGATGACCATATTTGCAATATTGCTAATCAAAGTGAACTGGCAAACAGAGACCACTATGTCAATTTGCACTGGCAAAAAAAAAAATACACCCAGCCAATTGATAGTGTCGTGGCTTCAGTTGGGCTTTCGTGTCCTTGTTGAACTTTCAAATGACAGTTAAGGGCAAACAAACTTGAACGACCCGACATTTAAATGATAGCAACATATTCTCATTGGGTAACAGGTTGCCAATTATCAGGGCAAATGACGCGTTTATTGCCTCGTTTTATGCTATTGCTGTTTTTACAACTATCTTCCTCCTATGTATGTTTGTTTGCCTAGAGCGTGATATGTGGGGAGTGCTCTAGAGGTGGTCTGATGTGGTCAATTAATATGTGAAAACCAGAGGGCACTCGGTAGAGCGCATACCTCCGCCACGCCATATATCTGTTCTTTATACAATATGTTTCCAGATCAGATCCAAAATTAATCAACTCTTCCTCTGACTACTACCTATCATCCTGTCGAATTTCATGCCAAACCGTTAATAGCTTTCTGAGTTATCCCCTTGGAAATAACCTGTGTTAGACAGATACACCACCGCTCAAAAGTTTGGGATCACTTGAAAATTTCTTTGTTTTCCAAAGAAAAATACATTTTCATGCATTTCACAAACATTTTTTTCCATTTCACAAACATTTTTATCCATTTCACAAACGATTAAAATTAATCAGATGGTTTTCAAAGAATGATCTACATTTTTGCATAGAGGCCTATTATCAGCAACTGTCAGACCTCTGTATCAATCTCCTGGTATGGCTGCTAATCCAAGTTAAGGATTTTATAAGGCTAATTGATTATTAGAAAACCCTTCTGCAAATGTGCTGCACAGCTGAAAACCATTGATGGCATTCTTGAGAATGGACAGAAACAAGGACAGAAAAAAGGAGTGGGAGGCCCCGATGCACAACAGTGCAAAAAGACAAATATCTGAGAGTGTAGTTTAAGACAAAGACGCCTCACAGGTTGTCAACAAGCAGCTGCGCTAAATAGTTCCAGTCAAACACCAGTTTCAGTATCAACAGTGAAGGTGGCTTTTTTTTGATGAAGGCAAAGTTTGAAGTACATATTCATAATTTTCCATTAAAATCATTATTTCTAACACAGACAATGTCAGCATGTTCTGTTCATTTGCTATATTTCCTATTCAAACTAATTTCATGTGTGTTTCCATGGAAAACAAGAAAATTTCCAAGTGACCCCACACTTTTGAGCGGTAGTGTATATTGTAATTCTTCCAGATCCAGAATCCAGAATATGCTCCGGATCACTTCCAATATTGTATCAACTCATCCATGGGCTACAATCTATCATCCTACCAAATTTCATGCCAAACCATTCATAACTTTTTGAGTTATCCTGTTAGCAGACATACAGACAGACAGATGAACAGACAAACAAACAAACTAGAAGGGAACTTGGTAGAGCGCATACTGCCGCCACACCATACTGTCTGTCAGTACTATTGGTTCTGGATAGACAAGAATTTTTTCCAGATCACCAGCAACTATAATCAATTCTTCATAAATGTAGATTCTATTTAACACTGAAATTCTATGAAAATCTGCTCATTACATAAGGGACAATCATTCTATCCAGGTATATTCAACACATTCTCCTCTCCTCTCATCATATAGTGATGCTATAAAGAATATGATCCGGATTGCTTCCAAGGTTAAATCAACTCATTCTTAGACTACCACCTAACAACCTACCAAATTTCATGCCCATCCATTCTGAACATTTTGAGTGATCTTGTTTGCAGACAGATAGGCAAACAGAGAACAAAACATAACCTCCTCTGCAGAGGTAACAACAGTATTAGTTCACAGAAAAACATCACTCACAATATACAATCAGATTAAGCTTCAGATCTGATACTCCTCCTCCTGTAATGGTCGTTACATGGTAAACTCCAGTATCACTGCTGTTGAGGTCGATGATGTTGAGACACCAGGTCTGCCTGTCCAGTGACAGCCTGTTTCTAAATCTCTCGTAGTCCATAATAATCTTTTCCTCGAATAGCTGAGCTATTTTGATTTTTAAATTATTAGCACTGAAAAACCATAGTATCTGAGGGCTAGCTTGCTCTCCCGCAAAATCAGAGTGTAGACAAATGGTCTCTCCAACCCTCTTGTGCACTGTTTTCATTTCAGGCTCCAATGACAGCAGACCTGGAAATTGAGAGAAAGTGGAGAAAATTTCATTATATGGTCATTTCAAATTTAGCTACTTGTTAAGGTGAAAGCAGAGGCAGATGTAAAATGTTGATTCTGCCTAAAGGAAAAATTCTGCTTTTTCAACCATTTGTAAGCATGATATCTATGGTTCACTGTCATTAATAATGAACACAGGTACTTGTTGCATAAAGCATGGACAGATATTTTTTTAACCCTCTTATTATGTTCTGGGTCAGTTTGACCAAACTCAGTGTTCAACGGCTCTAAAAACATGGTTAGCAAACTTTTTTCAGCTAGATTTTTCCCCTAAAGTTACAAGTAAAACATGAATTTAAAAATAAAAAAAAACCTAAAATATATATATATAGTTCTGTACACAAGTTGTTAGCTTTGGTGCTGTTTGGGTCATTTTGACCCCAGGATCAATTATTGCATACAGCAATCATTTTGATCTCAGCTTTGCCCACTCTCGCTCAGTCCTACAAGGTAAGACATGAAGGTTTGAAGTTTTGCTTTTTACATTCATACTAAAAAAAACTTTCCTATCCTAACTTGTCATAAATCACTAAAATCTCACACTGGATTGTCTGGGGAGGTATGCAGTTGAACACACCAAAAAGAAATTGTAAATTGCATCTGATTTAGTATTTTTTTTTTAAACTGTCAAATGGCTTTTGGGCAGCATTCAAAAAATACAAATAATCATTAAAGATTTTCAATAGAATAACACATTATAAATTTATACTACTGAATAAAATGCACACTCTGTAAAAGACAAAAATCTGACACAACTTAAATCATACGACAACCAACTACAAAGCATTTTTGACTCGGCTGAACCTCAGGTTCCAACTTCTTTCAAACTGAGTCTGTGCAAACACTGGGACTGAGCAGAGAAAACTCCAAAGTTCTTTGTATCTGGTTGCCTTACTTTTTATAAGATTAGTGTCTTTTATTTTATTTATTCATTTTTTCTTTTTTTTTTACAGTGCATGAATGAAAAGGAGTGTCCTACTGATAAACCCTTTTGTAAAAGTGACTAATTTTTCAGATGAAAAAAGCCTGAATAGTGAAGTGAAAAATGCAGGATACAACCTGAAAGCTGTGCTTACCTCTGAGGAGGAGAAGAACAATAACATTCAGTTTTGTTACAAAGTTTATCATTGTTCAACAGACTAATGTGTGTCCAATGTAATTGGCACATCCAAGTGAGACATTTTATTTTTATTTCATTTTATATAAAATAGATTAAAATCCAGATGGAAAGAGTTGCCGGTTTATAAAAATGTGCTCTAATGGGTGCCTGGTGAGCAAGAAGACAAAGAAAGAGAGAGAGAGAGAGAGAGAGGGAGGAAGGGGGAGGGGTATGGTAGAACTGAGTGTCGGGCTGGTCTATTTAAATTTTTCATGTTATTATCTTTAATGCACGACACAGAACAAAGCATTTATTTGTCTTTATTTGTACACATGGTACAGGTTAGTATTTACACATACATACATATACACATACATATATATACATTCACACAAATAAATTTCTCTCACTCACATAGCACATTAAACAACATTTGCTGCACAATATCAAGATTAAAACCATCAATATGTGCATTACCATCCATTACATCGATAAGCTCTTTTGAGATACAAATTACACTTTCTTTCTCTTCTGTTGGTTTAGCTGATGCATATATACGACGTAGATTACCAAGTAGCGGGCGATTAAAATTCACACCATACATAAAACAGAGACGAGGTATGTTGGCACCCATTGGAGAATCTGCGTTACACATTGCCATCTTACCAACAAAACCAACCATTTCATTTTTACTGCTGGCCACGAAAAATAAAAACTTCAAGGTCTTAGCACACAATTGTTCGCTAATATGTGCCTGCCCCTACAATGGACCTAAAATATAAGTATGTGTACGCAGTTGTAAGTCTAAAAGTTTGCGAACTGCCTTGTTCCACTGCTTGCAGCAGGACACAAAACCAGAAGAACCAATTGACCATAACTGTGAACCATAAAAAGCACAGCATTTGTTGAGTAAAAAAATCTTTATATGTCTTTCTTCTCTTTTTCCAAGTTGGGGTTGTGCAGTCGAAAAGAGGCGACATGCTGAAAATTAGATTGTTTTAGACTGAATAAGCCTGACTGTCGTTGACAAATGTGGCATGGTCTATGTCAGGGTCCCCACTCTAAAAAGACACTAAAAGACACACTTTTCAACATGGGAAAGACAAAGGAACACACCATTCAAGTAAGGCAGATGTGTGTCGACCTTCACAAGTAAGGCAATGGCAATAAGAAAATAGCCACTCGCTTGCACCTGCCCATAACTACTTTCAGAGGAATCATTAAGAATCATTAAAGAATTGTAACAAATGGTAGCATCTTGGGGTCACAAAGTCTCCAAAACAACCATCAGGCGCTATCTACATGCCAACAAGCTGTTTGGGAGGCATGCACTGTTTTGCTGGCAAAAGGGGGTTGTACAAAGTATTAACATCAGGGGTGCTAATAATTGTGGCATCCATGATTTGATGTAAAAGAATTATTTCTTAATGTGGGATTTTTTTTCCCACTGAATAAATGCATTTGAATTAAAGGTTGGATTTTTCTCTGTTTTCATTGTGGTCCGATATTATTTAGAAAAAAACTGAATTTATTAGAAGCTAAAGAACACATCTTAACCAGGGGTGCCAATAATTATGGAGGGCAGTGTATACTTACAAAAAATGGTTGGGGTTATACCCTTTAACTAGCAGTGTTATCATTTTTGGCCAACCATTTGCGAGAATTATTTTCTGGGCCAAAAACGTGTCCAGAGCATGAACAGTACATTTCCGTAACAGAGATATTTGGCTCCATTAAAATCCCTGTGTTCCAATAAATAAAATTTTTTTGTCCTATGATGCATTGTGTGGAAGAGAAGTTGCAAAATGGCTACCAGGAAAGATCATCTTTCAAGTTCTTCTGGTAGATATGTTAAATATTGTAATTATATACACCCCTTGTGTTATGTATGAGTATTTTATGTAAAGCACTGTATATTATTTGTAAATGGAGATTTGTTACATGCTGTTTTTGATGCCTTGCTGGTCAGCTATTTATTTTGTCCTTGAGCACCCTCTGGTGGTGTGTCTGTAACAAAACATAATCTGACATAATATCACTTCTTTGAAATAGATTAGTGCTTTCTCGAAGCTCCTGGCATCTTCCTGCCTGGAGGGGGCGGGATTACCCAGGAATCCTGTAGATCTTTCCAGAATGTGGCTAGTCTATATAAATGCTATGATTTTGTTCAGTAGGGGCAGAGTTTATGTTTTAGCAACAGAGTTACATAGTGGCATTAGAGTGTTATTTTAAGATTAAACAGTGAGGTATTTGTAGAGGTTTTTTTATTCAGTGAAGAATAAATTTGTTTAAGTTGTCATTGCTGGTTTTCTTTATTGTGATTTTCAACTCATCCACTGAGATAAACCATTCATTGGATCAACGACTGGATTCACCAAAGATTAAAGCTGATCTATCATTTTTAAATGTTGTAACTATTTGAAAAACCAGCAATCATGACTTTTGATGTTGAACATTTTTTTCCAACCCATGAATCAATTGTGCTTGTAAAGAAGAAGGACTTGCTGCAAATAGCCTCAACCCTTGGATTATCTGATGTGAAGTCATCAATGAAGAAGCAAGAAATATTGAACATTTTGGTGCAACATTTCATTGATGAAGATATCTTCGGGGAAGAAGCAGCAAAATTAATTAAAGATGTGGAAGTGCCTGAAACGGAGCTGCAAAGACTTGAGATTCAGCTTCGCCAAAAACAACTAGAGCTGGAAGAACTGAGAGAGAACTGGAAGACAGAAGGTTGGAGAAGGAGGGAGAACTGGAAGAAAGAAGGATGCACTTGCAGTACAAATTGGAAATAAAGAAAATAGCAGCAGGTACTGTACCAAGATCTTTTGGACTTTCTGATCACTTTGATGTGGTTAAACACATCAGACTTGTTCCTTCCTTCCTAGAAAATGATGTAGACCAATACTTTACCCATTTTGAAAAAATTGCTGTAAATTTGAAATGGCCAAATGAGCATTGGATAATGATGTTACAAAGTGTTCTTACAGATAAAGCTAGAAAAATCTATAACCAGTTATCTGTCCAATAGTGTTCTGATTATGCTTTTGTCAAATCTGCCATTCTGAAGGGTTATGAATTGGTCCCCGAGGCTTACAGGCAAAAATTCAGGAATTCTCGCAAGGAAGCCAGTCAAACTCATGTTGAATTTGGCAGGTTGAAGGAACAGTTGTTTGATCAGTGGTGTAATTCCATGAAAGTTGAGAAAGATTTTGACAGAATGAGGCAACTTATTCTGGTTGAGGAATTCAAAAGGTGTATCCAGCCTAATATCAAGACTTTCCTCAAGGAGAAACAAGCCAATACTTGTGTTGTGCAAAATGTTTCCACCCTGGCTGATAGTTATGCATTGACTCAGGGCTCTAAATTTGTAGACCAGGTGCAGACGCGGCGAATGGGGGGTGCGCCGCGCCAACGGGGTGTGTCCAGGCGTACGTTGCAATTTCATGCCCGGCATAGTCTGGCGTAAGTACTCCTCTGTCCCGCATCTGTCCCTTCTTCCGGCGCAAGTAACAAAGAGGGAGGAGAGAAGGCATGTTTGGGTATAACACAGCCGAGTCAAATCTTCACCAATCAAATGAGCTCCTCTCCTCACATTTAATGTGCTTGAATATAGAAGCCTCTGTCCTAAATCAGCATGATGCGTTAATGTTGCATTTCACTTTGCTGCTTCAGGTATGTTTTCTGCACCACTTATGTCTATATTAAGCATTACGAATATGAGGCATTCTTGAATTATTACCATTAGTGAACTTGAATGGCATTATCAAAAACGAAACTACGTCAGATCATTCAAACTTATGAAGACGGAATGAAATACGACGGTTGCTCATTTATTTCTTCTGCCTGCATCATTGGGAAGAGAAACGATGGATAGCGTGTTTTGGGATTAACATGCATGGACAACAATGCAAGGTACGTTACACATTTATTTTCAACATGTGATCAAATCAATCAGGCTGTATTCCTTTCCCCCACTAAAACTGATAAAACCTAAGTGACAATAATAGTAGCCTAGTATTAAGCCGCTTGCACCCTGGACACAAAACGAATTTTTCGCACAACAGATTGCGTTGAATGCAGTGTCTACATGTCCGTAATTCTGACAGGGTTTTAATATATCTCCGTGTCCGACAGTCAGATGGTTTCAATATAACTCCGTGTCCGACGCTCGATTATTGTTTTTCATTTCTTCAAATCTGCTGAATCTTTTATGTATTAAACGTGAATGTTTTGATAAGAGGGCTCAGTTCTTCAAGAAGCGTACCAAGAATTTCAATTAATATTTCTGTTTAAGCTCTGCTCAATAAAGTGAGTCGACATTAGCGCGGGACAATGTGCAATGCCTGTCGAACATTAAATGCAAAATACTCTGTGTCTGACAGCCCAAAAAAAAGAAAGAAAGAAAAGAGGATGATTAGAACTGATTGATAACGAAATAAAGAATAAAAGAAAAACTTTAACAACAAACAGAACATCCAATGAACACTGCGATTTATTTATTTGCGGGCCATCTTTTTTGGATGTTCTGTTTGTTGATGAAATATTTTTGTTCTTTGTTTCGTCACAAATCTATTCTCATATCAATACTTTTACTTTTTGCTGGCTGACGGACATGGAGTATTTTGCATTTCGCGTCGAACAGTCTTGATTGTCCATGCGATATTTAATTCACAATGTCAATGGTCATGGAATTGATTTAGTCACTGACTACAAGCACTATTTTTATCTCTGGAGAGGAAATAAAGCGTGAATCTGTTCAATCCATCTGACTAATTTTCATAAGAGAGACCTAATAAAGACTGTTTAAAGACTATCTTCAACTAAAGAAAACAGACGCGTGTATTCGCGTCTTTGCATTGAGTTCGACTGTAATCAGTCGTGCGAAAAATTTGTTTTGCGTTCAGTGTGCAAGCGCATTTACTGAGCATAGAACGCAAGCATTATATATATATATACAAAACCAGTGAAGTTGGCACGTTGTGTAAATCGTTAATAAAAACAGAATACAATGATTTGCAAATCCTTTTCAACCTATATTCAATTGAATACACTGCAAAGACAGGTTACTTAATGTTCGAACAGTTAGACTTTGTAATTTTTTGCAAATATTAAGCAAAAAAAAGAAAGGAAATTCCAGACCTCTATCCTTCATGTGCAGTTACTCGTTCTATGGCCAAAAAGGCTATTCAAGATGATGCTGACCTGGGCTTCAACCTGGCTGACACCTTCATTGGGCAGTCTTTTCATCAGGAACCTTCCAGTCCTGAGATGTCGGGGAAATCTTCAGACTTGTCCTTGTCAGGTCATTCTAATGACATTCTGTCTCGGAAACGACTTATTCAGGAACAACAACAAGCTCATGATCTAGCGCATCTTCTACCACAGGCTGCAAGTGAACAAGGGGCTCAAGTTCCTGACTGTTTTTACTACATAAATGGTGTGCTTATGAGAAAGTGGCGTCCACCTGATGTTTCTGCAGCTGAAGAGTGGATGATCACCCATCAGATTGTTCTTCCAAAGTCTTATCATCAAGAAACTCTTAGTCTGGTCCATGAAATCCACATGTCAGATCATTTGGATATCACGATGACCCTTCAACATGCCAGGAATCACTTCTTCTGGCCTTCCATGAGGTCTGATGTACAGGAGTACTGCAAATCCTCTCATACTTGTCAAATAGGTGGGAAGCCAAACCAAAATATTCCTAAGGCTCAACTTTAGCCCATTCCTGCTTTTGAAGAACCTTTCAGTCGAATCATCATTGACTGTGTTGGGCCATTGCCGAAGACTAGATCTGGTTGTGAGTACCTACTGATTATCGTGTGCTTCCACTCAGTTCCCTGAGGCAATTCCACTGTGTAACATCAAGGTACTTTTACCAGGTTTTTATGGTTTGTTAGTCTTCCTATCAGGGGTCAAATTTCAAGTCAGGCATATTTCAACAAGTTATGCATGAGCTTGGTATGAAACAATACAGGTCATCAGCTTACCATCCTGAGAGTCAAGGTGCTTTGGAGAGGTTCCATAAAACACTGAAGAACATGATAAGGACCTACTGCCTTGACACAGAGAAAGACTGGGATGAAGGTGTCCATCTTCTTCTGTTTGCTGCCTGTGAAACTGTTCAGGAGTCTCTTGGGTTCAGTCCTTTTGAGCTTGTTTTTGGGCATACAATCCGTGGACCTGTGTTGCCTGTGTGTGTTTGTCTACCGTGTTCACGTAGGCTGTTAAAGGTCATACTGTCTCAAAACCATTTCTGTTAACCACGCCACTCATCATTTACCTCCGTTATGATCCGGTTGTTGTTTCATTTGTGCAGTTTACCATCAAACACTACAGTGATTTTGCTAGCCTCTTAAAACCATCATCATTTCAAATGCTTGCTGTTTAGATCCTTTACCATTCATAATCTTTTCGGTTATAATAATCACAACACACAATGTCTTGTCTTATCAGTGTTCCATTTATTTAAGATAAAATGATTTAATTATCATCATAGCAAATTTCATGTCTTATTGGAGTCTCATCTCCCATGTTGTGTGAAAGAGCGACTGGCACTTCTGCCTAGTTTAAATTCTGTGCTGCTTCAGGGCTGCCGGAACTGACATTATGTGTAATGAAAAATATTTTTCTGCTGTTTTTACATAACTTAACTTTGCCAAAGTAAGTTAGCAATGTGCCAAATATGTTTTCAGATTTTTCTAGCTGTGTAGAAATTTATATTTTTGCTGATTACGTTTTTTAATATGTAGCCCTCCATGATGTCATTTTGTTTTTCTTTTTGAAAAGTTTTTTTTTCTATGTTATTTTTATTTCTCTGATTGTTTTGATGCCTAAATAGGCCTTAATTGGGTCCACACCGTGTCTCAAAAGTTCATGCACCCCAATGGGCAACATATCTGTCTCCGAAATGGGTTGCACCTGGTCAGCCAGGTGTTGTGAGGTTGTTTAATTAGTTCATCTGTTTGCGAGAGGCCTATGAATTTTTTGGTTGACCAAGAAACCAAGAGAGAACTGTCACTGAGAGAACCTTTCTGGTAGTGCTGCCACGATGGCCAAAAAAAAACTGGAAAGGCTGCTCTTTCAGAGCCTCAGGTCTGTGCTCAAGTCATTGCCTTGCGCAGGGCAGGGAAAACTTGCAGGGAGGAGCTCAGGATCTTGGCAGAAGCATCCGATGGGTGAAGAAGTGGTGGCAGAGACACCAGAGTTGTGACTCCCTTGAAGACAAGCCTTGTGCAGGTCGCCCCTCAGTCCTGAGTTCCAGGGCCATGGACATCATTCGAAAGGCCATGGGAAAGAGACATTAATCCTGCTGCGGACTCAGTTGAAGACTGTAGAATCTTGGGAAGCAGTTTCTAAGAGCGCCATCCATCGTTTTCTGACTGAGATGCTGGGTCTGAGAGCATACAGAAGTGGATTCCTCGCCTTACCAAACTGCAGAAGGAGAAGTGGCTGGCTTTTACAAAGAAGTATGTCACAATAATCCCAAGACACTGGGAAAACTGGGTTTTCTCTGAGTGCCCACTCTACTTATTTACGACTCCCAACAGCCAAAATGACCACATCTACACCAACGATCGAAAGAAAGTGCCACCTTCTGAACAAGTCAAGTTCAGCGCCCATTGCAAGGTCTGGGGGGGTGATGTCATCCTCAGAGCTGTTGGAGTTGCATGTTGTACCCCAGGGCACCACCATCAATGCTGAGTATTTTGTCAAGAACATTATCCAGCCAGTAATCCTTCCCATACTCACCAGAAAAAAAAAGATCGGGCCCCATCACTGCTGGGAAGATGTTCAACAGGTGTGCGGAAATGGTCTTCGTGCAAGACACATACTGCACGTACAACTCAGCAGTGGTGTTCTTAGCAGCTTCCTGACTTTCTGCACAAAGAGGAATGGCCACCCAACTCCCCGGACCTCAACCTGATTGAGAACTCCTGGGGTATCCTGAATGGTCGGGTCTTCCACAGCCCACCCCCTACCACCATGAAGCAGCTCAATGCAAGGGCTGTGTGGGAGTGGGGCAACTTTGAGCCTTCTGTTCTAAACAACTTTGTGCATGAAAGTTGGCTGAGGGCAGTAATTAAGATGCAGGGGGGATACACTGGCTTTTGAATAAATGCATTCTGTTGAATATTCACAATCTGAGTTGACTTTTTCTGTGGTGAACTTTTGGGACACGGTGTAAATAAAAGAAAATAAGTAAATAAAAATCTCAACCTAATCTCCGCTTCCTCCTGACTGCTTCCATCTTGCTTAGACTGCTTGCATCACATCTACCTTTTAAGAGTTTTCTAGGGGTTAGACTGTAAGGGTTAGTTGGTACTAGGTGTTGTTTGGTTTACTAGGGGTTGTTTGGTACTAAGAGTAGTGGTAGTAAACAGAAAAGGAGATTAACAATATTGACTAGAGTAAGCAAAGTTGATGTATGAGTGCCATGTGAGGTCATTACTGTAACAAAGCTTTTCATTACCGTAACACTTGCTGCATATGTAAATATTTGGATGGGAATGAGTGATAACTTCAAATTATGTTTTTGCACAGGAAGGATTTGTCTAGTCTTTTCAGATTACTGAAGTGGCATTTTTAAAATTTATTTGTAAAATTTCCACTACAAGAAAAATTTAGTATAAAACGTGATTTTGTTACAGTAATGAACATAATAGCTAAAGTTATTATATAAATAAACATTTTTCTGAATGTTTACACTATGTGGCTATTCTGAAATATGAACAGAACATACATGAAAAAAATAAAAGGTCTGCCTTTCGTGCATATTCAGTTATCATCAATTGAAAATGTGTGACGGTAATGAACTTATCTGAAAATGAATTTAAAAACATGTATTGATCTCTCATTTTAATTGAGCCTGTAAATTGAGACCCTGCTTGCTACTAATAAGAGAAAAAACTAGCAAAATTTACCTAAAATTGTTTTTGCAAAAGTCAGGACAGTTTCACGAGAATCACCCAGTCAAGTCAGTACTGATGACGAATGGCGGTCAGGTCGAGACCTCGGTGTGGTCGGAGGTCTACCTCCCTCAGGCGGTTTCGGACAGTCTGTGCTGATATTTGCCTGTTGTGTAGTCCGACGGTCTTGTCAGCTGTCCTGGTGGCTGGTCGGAGCCGATCTCGGAGGTGCTGGAGCCGAATGTGCCGATCCTGTGTGGGCGCGGTCACACGTGGTCGTGGGGCATGTGAACGATTCACAGTGCTTCCAGTCTCTCTGAATCAACTTCTCAACTGGAACTGTGTTCCTGATAATCCTGTCCTAATCTGTTTCTCTGTTCAGTTTATTAGGAACAAGCTCCCCAGCCTTCAGCAGTCATAAAGATTTGGACCGTGTTCCACCTAAGCTTCTCGATCCTGCCAGGTGTGTCTCGCTGAGGTGGAGGTGAAGGCAGCCTATTAAAGCACTGCAGCTGCCAGTAGGCAGTTGCAGCTGCATTCTGGTTTTTATCCCTGCTGTATAGTGCTGCTGCTCCCCTGTTTTTGGTTTTTAAAATATATTTATTAAACCTTTGCTATTTTTATATCAGCCTGTGCGAGTGGGTCCCTTCCTCTCCTTTTGGGTACATGGTCCCAGTGCCCGCCGGATTGCAGGTTGCATCCAGCGGGAACAAACTATGACGCAAAAAGCGTGAATCTATTTACTTGATAAACAACTTAACTTTATGGAGTTAAAGATAATATGTATTGAAGCTAAATGAACCCCACAATCTGATACACCTTTACCTAACTTTTAATTACTCCCTGCTCCAAATTCTGCATCTCCACCTCAGCAACCTCGGCGCCTCGGAGCAAATGAAGAGGACAACAAACAAAGGCTGTAGTGGACAGCATAAAACTTGTACCTGTTAAGTTGCGATAAGTTTTGTTTGTTTTTGTCGGAGGGTCCCAAAATAAGGATGGATAGCTTTATATTGGAACAGCCAACTCAACACTCTTTTCAGAAGTCAAGCAACACAACAAAACATCAACATTTAAGAGACTCAAGAGTTCTTCAAGCAACCATGCAATATAGAGTCATCAGGCACTGCCTCATCAAACCTCCCCATCAAATTACTATCAATAAACCCTTCCATTGGATTGTACGCTGCCTCTGCATGTGATACCTGGTCTGAATCATAACATCGAATCAATAGAATATTTTTTGTTCAATTTGGTCTCTTTTATTTAATAGGTGTGGTTAATAGATACTTTTTATGATCACACTGCAGGCCCTGCCAGTAGCCTCAACTTTTTTGTTACAAAAAGAACTCAAATGCAAAGTTAAAATCAAGCCATCTTCTCAGTCTGTGGCCATTGGGAGGCAGCAGCAACCCAACGAGGGCTTCCTCCCAGTTTGTTGTCTTCCTTTCTGTCCAGATCATTTTTGATTTTAATGAAACTCTTTGGCGGAGGGAGACTGCTGGGAAACCTACACATTTTTATGCAGGTAACGCAGCTGCAATACTGTAATGGCGCGTTCAGGAACCACACGCGAGTGCCAAAATTCCAAGAATCATAAGCCTTTATTGCTAAAGGGGTCAAATCAGAATCCAAAAACAAAGTCGAATAACAGGCAGGGGTCGAAACCTGAGAAGCAAATGAGCAACGGTACATAAAACAGTAATCCAAAATCGTGGTCAAAATCCAAAAGGGCAGGGCATACTGCCCTGAGTACATGAGTATATGAGTACAGGGCAAAATGTAGTCAAGATTCTTATGGTCCGTTCAGACAAAAAATGGGAGTTTGGCGCCCTCTAGCCACTGTCTCCATTCCTCCGATGCCAGTTTGACAGCCAACAATATCAGTTTTCAATATCGTAGTTCTGTTCTGTAGGACTTAGACGATGTGAATAAAAGGCACATGGTGAATCTTATTATCTTTAGGGGATCTCTGAGACGGAATGGCTCCAACGCCAATGTTAGAGGCGTCCACCTCAACAATAAATTGTGCATCGGGGCCAGGAAGCGTTAAAATGGGAGCTGTGCTAAAACATGATTTCAGACTTTCAAAGGCGTCCTCCACCTTTTCGTTCCATTGGAGCTTAAGCTTGTTGGAGGTAAGGGTAGCGAGAGGAGCTGCAACAGAACTGTAATTCTGACTGAAGCGCCTGTAAAAGTTAGCAAATTCTAAAAACCGCTGTAGGGACTTACGGTCTGTGGGTCTGGGTCACGCCGTTACCGCATCGACCTTTGCAGGTTCCAAATGTCATTTTCTAAACTCTGGACCTCGTCAGTACAATTCATAAGCTTTACATTGTCTGCTAATGATGGTTAACCAAATAATAAATAAAGTGTTAGGTCAGATTTAATTGATTTTAACATTTTAGTTAGAACCATACGCACGGCCATGCGCAGCATATACATTTGCGATAATGAATATTAATATTACATTCTGAACACACATCTCAGTAATAAAACCCCCTAAATATATTGGCACCGCCCTTTCAAATCATTCTGCCAAATAAAAAGCCGAAAACTTGGAGGTTGGATAGGAAACGTCATCGATATTGAAAACCTCAGCTTGTAATGAAAGCTAAGACTTCTAACGGGGTCAAGAACGTATTAAACATAGCTAAATAATTATATCGAAAACATGCACTAATATGGCAATTTGCAGGTATTGGTTTGGGGTAACGGTATCGTTATTTTTTTTTTGCACTCTCCCGCCTTCAGTTGACAGAAGCTAGATCCATGATGGCGAACCTATCTTTACATCTGAGAGACTCTGCCTTCCCAAAATGCTCTTTTTACACCGTCATGTCAATGACCTGTTGCCAATTAACCTAATTAGTTGCAAAATGCTTCTCCAGTTATATTTTATTAGTAACACTTTTCCAGCCTTTTGTTGCCCCTGTCCCAACTTTTTTGAGATGTGTTGCAGCCATCAATTTCAAAATGAGCTAATATTTATCTTGAAATTGAAAATATTTCACTCTCAACATCTGATATGTTGTCCATGTCCTATTGTGAATAAAATGTGGGTTTTGGAGATTTGCAAATCATTGCATTCACGTTTTACACAAGCTCCCAACTTCATTGGAATTGGGCTTTGGAGATGTGTCTATGGCTTGGCCCTTCCCTTCTCTCTCCGGAGAGGCGTGTCTTTGCCGGGTCGTAGGCCGCCAGCAGCCTGCAAAGTTGGCAAGAGGGCACCCAGGCGCATATTTTAAGTCCACTGACTGGAGCTGCCTGATCAAGTGACGGCAACAAATAACTGTTTTTATTCCCCTCCGCCAAGGGAGGTGTATGTTTTTGCCAGTGTTGGTTGGTTTGTTTGTCTGACTGTAACCAGGATATCTCAAAAACGGCCACATAGATTTTAACCAGACTTTGCAGGATGTTACAATAGCACAAGAGGAACAAGTGATTAAATTTTGGCATAACTAGAACAATGTCCAGCTGAGATATAGGCCAAAGTTCAAATCCAGCTATGCTGGCAGAGATTTGAAGGGTTTCCAATGTGCCAGATTTCCAGTCGGTGTGCTTTTGGGTTTTGCTGCCACCTGGCAGTGGAATGCAACAATACCCTACATCAGCCAACGAAAATTACTAATGTACAGAGTTGCCTTGGCCTGGCAGAGGTTCTGGGCTCTTGTTTATTTATTCAATTATTTATTTATTTGCACTCCCACCAACGCCCCCTGTCAGGATGCTGCCCTGGGCGCCTGCCAATGTCGCCCATATCGAAGTCCGCCAGTGCATCAGGCAATTGCATTCCTCAAATCTACTGCAGATCCCCGTATTTTACAATACCTGAGTCATCAATGCAGTGAGGTGGTATCTCCAGCAGGTAGTGCTGCAAGCTGACAGGGTTCTTTGCCTCACAAGAAAAGGAATGGTCTTTATTGTCTATCTCCAGCAGGCGAGACAGTAAGCCATTAATATCAGAGCTGCTGGTGTGGGACAGAACCTCTCCATACCTCTGCCAGGATACATTGACCACTCTTCCATACTCCAGAGAACACAACACAGATCAGTTCTTCCCTAACTGAAGCCATGTGACTGTGGGGGTTGCCATATTCTCTGAAAGAAGGATTTAAATGAGTCTATCTCAATGAGGGGGAAACAGTGAAAGAGTATTGAATAGTCTTAAACAATCACACTGAGGAACCAAGAGTCATGGATTTCCATTTCTACAAAGACCATACTATAAAGTTAAAACTAAAGGCAAGTACATCTGGCCTCCTCAAGTAACATCTCCCACAGTCGATTGTTGAGGAATGCATATGGAACGAGACAATCAAGCTTCAGAGAGTCTTGGCATCTATTCCAGACATACGGTGCAAATGAGCTAAAAGCAGAACTGCCCAAATTAGTCCTGGCCCTGGATGACTCTAACAAAATCCACCCTTGCGATCTGACATGCTGGCTTCGGATTTTGAAGGACAAAAACCTACGAAGATATGAAGGAAGTTTGCCCAGAAATGCTTTATAAATAAATAAAATACAATCTCGCTTCCTTCTAAAATAAAGGGAAAACCATCCAACAGAACTATATAACATACAATGATGAGTGCAGAAACAATCTCCAGTGATAAAACGCAGAGCGCTGTGATAAATGGCGTCCAGAGGTCTTAAAGTACTATCAGAGGCATGCATGTAAATGATATCCCCATATTCAAATTGTTGCCCGGAAATTCCTCTTCCTACTGTCAAAAGAAAAACAAGACCTGTTTCTGTAAAGAAACCCAATTTTTGTTCTGATTTTCCTGGACAAGTTTGACACATGAGTTTTAAAGGAAAAGTCATGATCCAGCCAGATGCCCAAATACTTGACTGAAGACTGAACTTTCTCAATTTTAGCACTAGTCACCAAGTAAATAGAGTCATTTGGCATAAATGCATTCCAAGCAGAAAAAAAATGAACTTAGTTTTATCCGCATTTAACACAAGTTTCAGATCTGCCAGAGCGTGTTGAATAAGATTAAAAGCTGATTGCAGGTGATAAAGGCCTGAGCACACGGTGCAGAGGAGAACAACACAGTTTCATCTGCATAAAAATGAACCTCGCAATTTGCAATATTTCAAGCAATATTATTAATATAAATTGTGAATAAAATCGGTTTAAGTTTGGATCCTTGGGGGTACTCATTTTGTCACTTTTAAAAATTGAGGCTTCGTGTCCCCAAGCATAAGAACTTGTGTTCTATCAGAGAGATAGTCCTGGAACCCCAAGCAGGCAACAATATGAAGACCAATGGAGGACAACTTTTTTAATAAAATAAATGGTCTGCTGTATCGAAAGCTGCTGTGATGGTGCTATGACCAGGCCTGAAGCCAGATCTTTGTGAAGTTCAAATGTTGTTGAAAGTTAAAAAGCTGCACAGTTGTTGCTTAATGAGAGATTATAAAATCTTAGCCAGGCAATGTAATTTTGAGAAGGTCGGTAGCTGTTCACTGAACTGGGATCACCACCCTTAAATAATGGAACAACATGAGCAGCTTTTCCATATGCTTCACTTACACTTCCATACACTTCAGTGGAATTATTTACATCAATTTGTTTCAATTCTTGTATGACCTCATTCACTTGAAATTCCCTAAATTAAAACAATACTCTAAGTTTTGGAAAATTTGTGAATGAACAAGAGCTGAGGTCAGACATATCCCCTGTAGAGGACTGATTAATAAAAAGGTTTCTGGCGGCTTAAAAATGTTAGTAAAAAAGAACACAGATTTTGTGTTTATCAGTTACAGGACCAGAATCAGTGTGGATAGAGTGTGGTATAGATGAAGACAGATAGCAATTCTGGTACTTCACAATATTCCAAAATTTTGCAGGATTACCCTGATTTTTGGCTAGTGACGAGATAAAATAATCATATTTCACCTTTTTAATCATTGAGCAACATTTATTTAATTTTCTAAAAACCTGCCAGTCAGAGAGTGCCAGAGTTTCCCTGGCTTTAACCCATGCTTCATCCTTGCTGTATAGTTCAGTGGATAAGGCATTCGAAAACCAAGGGTTTCTTCTATTCTTTACCCTCTTGACCAGAGCATGCTTATCCACAGCACGATTAAACAGGGTAATAAAGTGAGCCAATGAATGCTAGGTCAGGGTCTGGAAAAAGGCTGCAGAGCTTAAATCAGTCCAGAAAATATCTTGCAGAAAGACCTGTTCACAGAACTGTTTAAAATTTCTTTTAATAATAAAACGAAAGTTACAACTGTAACTACAGTTCTATGAGTCCCGGATGACCACCAGGCGGTGCTTAAAGCACTGGATATCACCCGTGACCCCTGTGTGACTCCTGGAAGGCTAAATCTTCCAGTGTGCGCAGGGTTCGGTTCCAAGAAACTACTCGCGAGAGCACGAGGCTTCTGAGTAACCGAACGTCCTGGCGGTCATCCGGGACTCATAGAACTGTAGTTACAGTTGTAACTTTCGTTCTATTTCATCCCTTCATGACCGCCAGGCGGTGCTTAAAGCACTGAATGACATATACTAACAACGTCACAAAGAAGCCCAAGCAGATACCTCAGAGATTGGAGGCAGAAGAAGCTGGGAGCAAGACCACACCCAACGGGCGGGGAGAGGCAACGTTGATTCTATGAAAGCGGGCAAAGGTATCAGGCAACGTCCAGGAAGCCGCCGCACAGATGTCTTCCAGAGGTACCCCCTTGAGGGCAGCCCACGAAGCAGAGATACCCCTGTTGGAGTGGCACTTTACGCCCTGTGGCAAGGGACGGCCTCTGACTCCATAGGCATGTTTAATCGCCTGGACCACCCAGTGGGATAGACGTTGTTTCGAGAGAGCACAACTCCGATTAGGCCCACTGTAACAAATAAAAAGCTGCTCCGATCGTTGCACAGATGCCGTAGCAGCAACATAAGCATCAAGAGCCCGTACTGGGCACAGCAGGCTCGACTCATCCTCGGCTGAGGGAGAGTTGAATCGGGCGAGCTGGATCGGTCGATTGACATGTGTCCGTGGCAATACTTTGGGGAGAAATGCCACGTTTGGCCATAGTGTAACCCCGGAGCCATCCGGTTTCCATCTAAGACAGGACTCACTGACTGACAGGGCATGTAATTCCCCAACTCTCTTTGCTGATGTTATAGCGAGGAGAGAGGCAGTTTTCATTGACAGCCATTTCTGGTCCGCTCGAGCTAAAGGCTCAAATGGTGGACCAGACAGGGCACTTAGGACCAGGGACAGGTCCCACACTGGGGCCCTTGGGGCTCTTGGAGAGTGCAGCCTCAAAGCCCCTCTGAGGAAGAGAGACACCAACCAGTGGTATCCCTCAGTAGCATTGTCAACCAAGGCATGTCATGAGAAAATGGCTGCCACATACACTTTCAAGGTGGAGTGAGCACGACCACCATCCAGGAGGGACTGAAGGAACTCCAGGATCATAGCCACAGAGCAAAGGGTAGGATCTTCTGCCCTGGCTGCACACCAGGCAGAGAAACGCCTCCATTTACTTCCGTACTGAAGATGGGTGGATGCTGCACGGGCATTCATGATGGTAGCCTGAACGGGCTCGGTACAGCTCGTCAGAAGAGGGTTAGGCCCTACAACGGCCAGACCCATAGCTGGAGGGGACTGGGGTTAGGATGCCAAATCTGACCCCCCAGCTGTGACAGAAGGTCCTTCCTCTCTGGGAGGCGCCATGGAGAGCTGCAACAAAGCCTCCGCAGCATTGGAAAGCAAGATCTCCCTAGCCAAAACAAGGCTACCAGGAGGAATCTGCAACTTTGGCAGAATCAGAGGCAGGGGTGGAAATGCATATAGTCCAGTCCCAGTGGAGAGGTCTACTCTGTCCAAGAGAACCAGAGTGGGCAATGAGTTGACTCCTCTGTGGCAAAAAGGTCTACCGCTGCTCTGCCAAAGATGTTTAATATCGTGTCCACCACCTCCGGGTGAAGCTGCCATTCCCCTGGTGGGGTGTTGCACCGGGAAAGGAAGTCTGCCACCTGATTCCGTTCTCCCGGCAGGTACATTGCCCACAGGCTGGATAGGCGAGGAGCGGCCCACGTCAGGAGGCACCAGGACACCAGGACCAGCTAACCTAGTGCACCCTTGATGATTGATCTGGGAGACAGTGGACATGTTGTCTGACTGAACAAGCACATGTCTCCCCTGCAGACATGGCAGAAAATGCTGGAGTGCCAGATGCACAGCTTGAAGCTCCAGCACATTGATGTGGCATTTGCGGTTGCAAGCAGACTACTGTCCCTGGGCAGGTCTTCCTCGCCACACCGCACCCCTCCCTGAGAGAGAGGCATCCGTGATGATGGTCTCTCAGAAGGATGGAATAATTCCCAAGGGCGTCCCTCCCAGCAGGAACGCCCTATCCTTCCAGAGCGCCAAGGCGCGAACACATGCCTGAGAGACCCTGACCAGCCT
This sequence comes from Gymnothorax reevesii, assembly GCA_029721435.1. Lineage (NCBI taxonomy): Eukaryota > Metazoa > Chordata > Actinopteri > Anguilliformes > Muraenidae > Gymnothorax > Gymnothorax reevesii. The sequence goes on along the minus strand of CM056574.1, from coordinate 18,848,079 downwards.
GCACCTGTGTTTTTTTGGCATCCAGGTGGAGGCTGTTTTCCACACTTGCAAGGGGCGTAATGTCAGCAGACCCAAGGGTACAACAGCTGAGGCAGCTGTCAGTTTGCCCAAGAGCTGCAGAAACTTCATGTAGGGCAGCCGCCTGCCCCTCCTGAAGTGGGGAAGGAGATGCAAAATGTCGCTCACGCGCCGTGGCGAAAGGTAGGCCTTCATGGCGACAGAGTTGACAGAGCCCTAGATATGCGACCTGCTCAGAAGGGACCAGGCAGCTCTTCACCTTGTTCACGTTGAGCCCCAACCTCGCCACATGAGACAATAGACAGGCCGTATCCTGTAACACCTGATCCCGGGATGGCGCACACACTAACCAATCGTCTAGGTATGGAAAAATCTTCATACCTTGTGCCTGCAGAGGTGCAAGGGCTGCTGCCACACATCTGGTAAACACTCTTGGGGAGAGGGAGAGCCCGAACGAGAGCACTCTGAACTGGTAGTGGTGACCTTGGAAGGCAAACCTGAGGAATGGCTAGTGATGTGTGGCGATCGGCACATGAAAATAAGCATCCTTCAGATCCACAGATGTAATCCATTCCCCCTGACTAATCACGCGCAACACGTCTGCCGTGGTCAGCATCCGGAAGGGTAGAACCTTCAAGTACCTGTTGAGGCCTCTCAGGTCCAGGATGGGACGAAGTTCGCTGTCTTTCTTGCTGACAAGAAAGTAAGTTGAATAGAACCCCCCTGTCTGGTTAAGTGGATCTATCGGCAAGATGGCGCTCTTGCTCAGGAGGACAACTCCTGAGCCAGAGTTAGGGCTTTTGCCGGGTCACTGATGATGGTCATTGTGACCCGGCCAGAAGCAGGGGGCCGGTGTCGGAACTGCAATTCGTATTCTCGGGTCAGGGTGGAAATCACCCAAGGGTCTGCCGAGCAGGCAGCCCAGTAACTGAGCCCCAAGGCCTTTAGAAGTGCTGGGGGGATGGCGGTCAGACTCAGAGCACCGACGCTGTCCAGACGATCGACGTCCAGGAGGACGGGTGTCAGCAGCAGGCTGTTCAGCAGGCCACTGGATACCCGACCGGCCACTGAGTGTAGGTGGCTGAGGGCAGCGCCCAGAAGTAGATGAGGGGCCCCTCTGATTTCTGGGAGCAGGCGCTCTCCTGTGAAGGCTAGCCAGCCGCTGCCTGGTCTCACTGGCCAGGGCTGTATGGTCCAGTGCCTCCTGAGCAGCCGAGTCAAACAGCTCCCCTAGTTCACCCTTCTAGTGGCCTCCGTCAAAGGTGACTGCGCTAGCCAGACATGACGGCGTGTATGTACCAGTGTGGACATCAACCGGCCTAGTTCCTTTGTCTGGAAGGCAAAAGCCTGCAGCGATGCACCACAGATGTCAAGGGTAGAATCATCCACCTGCGCATCCTGCAGGGAAGTTGAGAGGGCAAGCAGTAGGTGGGAAAGGGAGTTGCCGAGCCGACCAATGTGTGCCGCTGCATCATAGGCCCTACAGATATATCCATCAGTGACTCGACACTGGACAGAGGGGCACCTGGCGTTTGGCTTCAGAGCCTCATCAGGAGCCTACAGCTTATAACTGCCAGTAGCTGGATCGACCCAAAGGTCACTGCTTCGGGGCTCAGTCATTAGCCTCTGGTGTTCGGGTTTTGCAGCACCATTGTTCTTCGGGGAATTCTAGTAGCGTGCATGCATGCATGTATGTGTATTTATTTATATTCTCTCTTATATCAACTTTATGGAGGTGTCAGTATTATTTCTTGGTACATTCCTAGCATTGCTTCCCACTGTGTTCTCCACTAATTGCCCGCATTTCATTCTCTGCATGTCCACGGTGGACCCTGCCCTGAGCATGCTGCTGCTGATCTTTGCCATCAACACCACCTGGCCTCTGCACCAAGCGGTGCTCCACCATCATCGACTGGGTCATGGCATTAGCAAATTACAAATCCTGGGCTGCTTGTCAACTTTCCTTTTGCATTACGGCAACCATGAACTTGGACCCTGGAACGGTCAGAGGAGGATGGACCTTCCCTCTTAAGCCTGGTTCCTCCCAAGGTTTCTTCCTATATTTTAGCACATAAGGAGTTTTTCCTTGCCACTGTTGCCACTGGCTTGCTTTTGAGGGGATCAGTCCAGGGTTTTCTACGAAGTGCATTGTGACCAATTGAGTTCCTTTGATCATTAAGGAGGCTCATGGTCTAATGAAGGTATTAAAGGCCACAGGACATTGGACACGCAGCCAAGAACATTACCTTCGCCCAGGAATTAAGGACATTGTGGAGGCTCAAAATGTATGAGTAAGACTGTAAATTGTCACCATGTTTCATATTGTAAGGTCCTCTAAAACAATACTGTGTACTGTGTATTTTACATAACTCCATTTACCATAATGCTTTGTGTTTGGGAATATTTTCACTGTTCTGATGTGACACTCTGTATTAGCTAATCAGATGTATTTCTTCTGTTTTTATTTGAATTTTATAATCCACCAATAAAAATTAGTACATGTTTTATGCTCGTGCTGATTACCGGAGACCGTTGGGACATAGCTTGTTACGTTGGCCGTTTTTTTTTTGGAGCGGAGACAGCGACAGTCTGGTGTGATTCGACGGTTAAGTTTGTTTTTTTTTTGCCCTTGACGTTTTCTTATAACCTCGCTAAATATTAGCGATAGGGTTACGGATTTATTCAGGCTAAGGTGAACTTTATGGGCTGTTGAAGACCTGGGACTGGCGGCGTGAGTGCTCCGTGTTGGAGGAAGACTCGGTGCTGGACCAACAGGGGTCGTAGTTGCACCGCCAAGCTGCGTGTACCGCTAGGCGAGCCAGTGCAGATTGCGATCTGTTAATTCCCCCTCTCCGTGCTGTTAGTCTGGAGGCTGGTAGAAAGACACAGCCGTAAGCTCCAGGACTGAGTGGGAAGACTGGTCGTAAGTTACACACCACACATTTTGCTACGAGCGAGTCGAATCAAGGGCACTGTCGCGGTTGCTACTTTGCCTACGGCTCAGAGAGCTGTGGATCCTTGGCGGAGCTAACGTTTGCTCAAAAGCTGACGTAACCCTTTGTGCACCAACGTACGGGCCCCAACTGCGCGCTGTTTTTTTTAATCTTTGTTAATTATAAATCGCTTTACTTGCTATTCACACGGGAAATCACTTAATGTGTTGTATATTAAATGTTTTCACTTTCATGGTTGATATATATAATCTTTGTTAATTAGAAATCACTTTACTTGTTATTCACGCAGGAAGTCACTTAATGTGCTGTTGTATTTTAAATGTTTTTCACTTTCATGGTTGATATAATTGAATTGTAAACTTAGCCACTGGGCTAATTGTAGGGTTGATATCTCTTTCCCTAAACTGACCTTAACAGAGACTTTGGCCATCTGGAGGTGGAAATTGTTTTCACCTCCGTCTCTGTCAGGTAGTTTATTTTATTTTATTTTATTTATTATTATTTGATATCAACACTCTTTTATTTGTTTTTGTTACTATCATATATTTACATATCAATAATATTTTCTATTATTATTATTATTGCTTATTAATAAATATAATCATTATTATTTAATTCTATCTGGGGTGTTGGCAGCTCATTTTTTTACCTGGCTAACGGTATTGCCATGAAGAGTGCTATTTAGGTAGCTTAATGAGTGTATTGTAATTGAATACACTACAGTTACATAGCTAGAGCATTCATTATAATAGATTGAACATAATGTATTTGAATTCTGGGGAGATACATCCTGCACTGGCTTGAGGGTAAGTGTAGTTTTTCCACAGTGGAGGCACCGCGCTACTAAATTTGTAATCATTTATAAGTATTCATATTCCTATTTACTACTACTACACAGTTATTCAATTACGCTTGTGGTATAAGGAATCTCAGCCAGCTCACCATTCCACCGCTGAGAACTTCGGATCCTGTTGCGCCATTATTTATTGTGATTTAGGGTAACTATAAATAGCCTGTACTGTGCTGGGTGATTAACACCCGTCCAAAAAGGGGTTACATTTTGGAGGCACCGCTGGGATTTTCCTGTTTACCAGAACGAGTAGGTAGCTGTGTTTTGCTTAGTGTTTGTCTTGTTTTAGCCCAAGTTTTTGCTGTTTTGCTGTGCACCTTTTAACATGGACCTTAGTCAGGCTGTTGAGTGGAGCCGTGAGGAGAATGTTGATTTGTCTCATGCAGCTGTTCTTAGCAGAGTGCCACTGGAGGCTAGTGATGATGTGGTTACCCATGTGCTCAGTACAGTCAAGGTTCTGGGTAGGACCCAGATCCGTGGTCGCCGTGGTGACAAAACTGGTAGGCACCTGTACATTTTAGTGGAGTCTTCTGCTGAGTTGGATCAGAGCTCTGTCCCTCCTGAAGTGGGAATTGCAGGTGAGGCAGGTCCATGGGCTGTTCATGTAGTGAGTAGTTTGCTGCCTGCTAGTCCTGCTCCTGAAGGGTATGATTTTGAAGCTAAGCTGTTGGCATTGTTGCAGAAGGAGGGTAAGTCCATGGGTGATGTAAAGGCAGCTGTTCTGGGCCCTCAACCTCCTAAGCCTGATGTCAGCATTGATCTTGTGAATGCCATAGGTCAGCTCGTAGACCGCTGTAATCAGGCATCTGTTGATGCACCTGGCTATAGAAAACTGAGGCTGTTTTCTGGATTACGACCTGTTCCTCCTGGTGAGGAAGAGTATGAGGTGTGGATGGAGCAGGCTATTCAGATGGTTACTGAGTGGCAGTGCACTGATGCTGTGAAGCGGCAACGCATTGTTGAGAGTTTGCGTGGGCCTGCTGCGGATATTATTAGATTTTTGAAAGTCAGTAACCCGTCTGCCTTGGCTTCTGATTATGTCGCGGCTCTTGACATTACTTATGGGTCCACAGAGTGTGGAGCAGACCTTATGGCTTCGTTTCGCTATACTTTTCAAGAGGATGGAGAGAAACTGTCTGCTTTCTTGTACCGCTTGGACAAGCTTCTTCATCGCGCTCTTTTGAGAGGAGGGATTGATGCTGCAGGTCTGAATCGTGCACGCCTGGAGCAGCTCTTCAAGGGTGCTCTCACCAATGACCTTGTGGCTTTGCGTGTGCGTGTGATGCACACTTTGCAAAATCCGCCTTCTTTTTCGCAGCTAATGCGAGCAGTGAGAGAGGAAGAGCACTGGGTAAGTGCTAGAGAGAGTGCAAAGGTTTCTGCGGCCATTTCCACTGTTCGCCAGGTCCCTGTGACAGCTGCTGTCACTCTTTCCCATGAGCCTGTTACTTCAATAATGTCTGATGTGGACAGTCTGAGGAAAGAGGTTAAGGAGCTGACGTCTTTAGTAACTAGAATGTTGACTGCTACTACAGCGTCTTCTGCTACTCCACCAGTCTCACAGTGTGGCTCAAGCCAGGGCACAGGAACCACTGCTCCAGCTGCCCCCACAAGGGCTGTTTCTTCTGCTTCTTCAAACTTGCCGAAGTCTATGGCAGCCTCTCCTGTTCCTGCCATTTTCTGTTATAAGTGTGGAAAGGACGGCCACACCAAGCGAGAGTGCACACGTCCTGAGAACTTGAGATTGGTGAATCAGAAGCTGCTTAAGAGGGTCACGCAGCAGGGAAACTTCCCCGGAGCTCCATCACATAAGAAGCGTTCCGCTCATTGCTCTCCTCCAATCAAAGTCAGCCAATCACAATTACCATCTGGGTTAGTGGGGCCCTCGGCTGAGGTGCCCGTGCAGATAGAGGGCATTTATGCTAAAGCTTTGCTTGATAGTGGTTCTCAGGTCACCATCTTGTATCGTAGCTTTTACAATACATACTTGAAGCACCTGCCGCTGCAGTCAGTGGAAAGTCTCGAAATATGGGGTTTGAGCTCTCACAAATACCCATTTGATGGATATTTGGCTCTCAGGTTGGAGTTCACTGAAGCTGTCACAGGTGTGTCTCAGGTAGTGGACGCGTTAGCTCTTGTGTGTCCTGACCCTAAGACAAAAGAGGGTATAGCCATTTTGGTTGGCACAAACACTCACTTAGTGCGGAAACTGTTCCACTCTTGTCACAAACAGGCAGGAGACGGGTTTCTTAACACGCTTACTATACACCCAGTGATGAAAGAGGTTTTTGAGTCCATTAAGCACACAGTTGTTTTGCCGGAGGATGTGGATAAGCATGGCACAGTGTGGTTCACTAGAACTAAGCCTGTTGTTTTAAAGCCTGGGCAGGAGCTGCAGCTCTCCGGCCTGCCCAAGTTTCCTGGTGAGATTCATGACTCTTTAGTCCTTGTAGATCAGCATGTTAGTGCTGATGGCGCGTCTGCCCCGGAGCTCGAGGTTAGGCCTGAAGTACATCCGGTCTCTGCTGTGTTGTGTCGTCGCATCACGGTAAATGTGAAGAATGTCTCTTCTAGGGATATTCTTGTGAAACGAGGTAGTCCCCTTGCTCACATATTCCCTGTAGACATGGTGCCGCAGATTCCGTCCACTTGCTGTTCCACAGACACTAGTACACTCTCTTCTGCTTCTTTTGACTTTGGCACTTCTCCTATGCCAGAGGAGGCAAAGCAGTGCCTCTGTGAGAAAATGCTGCAGAGGAAGGAAGTGTTTTCTTGTAGTGAGTGGGATGTAGGCTGCTCGAGAAGCACCCAGCATGAGATTCGGTTGAATGATTCACGGCCTTTTCGAGAGAGATCTCGGCGCTTGGCCCCGGCTGATTTGGAGGATGTGCGTCAGCATTTGATGGAACTACAGAAACATGGCATTATTTCAGAGTCCAGGAGTCCATATGCCTCACCTATTGTAGTAGTGCGTAAGAAGTCTGGTAAGGTCAGGATGTGTGTGGATTATAGAACGCTTAACCAGCGGACTGTCCCTGACCAGTACACTGTTCCTAGAATTGAGGATGCCCTCCATTGTCTCTCTGGTAGTAAGTGGTTCTCAGTGTTGGATTTGAGAAGTGGCTACTACCAGATTCCCATGAGCGAGGCTGATAAAGAGAAGACTGCCTTCATCTGTCCTTTAGGCTTCTATCAGTTTGACCGCATGCCTCAAGGAATCTGTGGTGCGCCTGCCACGTTCCAGAGAGTCATGGAGCGGACCGTCGGGGATATGAACTTTCTAGAGGTTCTTGTGTACTTAGATGATTTGATTGTTTTTGGCCGTACCCTGGAAGAACATGAGGAAAGGCTCCTGAAGGTTCTTGACCGTCTGAGAGAGGAAGGTCTTAAAATCTCTCTGGATAAATGTCAGTTTGGTCGGACGTCAGTGAACTATGTTGGGCACATAGTTTCACAGGACGGCATAGCCACTGACCCTTCAAAAATTGAGGCTGTTGTGTCTTGGCCTCGACCTCAGACTGTAACGGAGCTGCGGTCATTTCTGGGGTTTTGTGGGTATTACCGTCGGTTTGTGAAGGGTTTTTCCACATTGTGCCGTCCCCTCAATGAGTTGTTGCAGGGCTGGCCGTCCAGGAAGACGAACTCAAGTTCACAGGCTGCTGACCGGAAACCTCGTTTCCGGCCCTCTGAGCCTTTTGGTCCCAGGTGGAGTGACCAGTGTGAGGCTGCTTTTCAAGAACTTAAGCAAAGGCTGACTCGGGCTCCAGTTTTGGCTTTTGCAGATCCCCAAACGCCATATGTTTTGCATGTGGATGCAAGCCTGGACGGCTTGGGTGGCGTTCTGTACCAGGAGCATGTTGACGGGTTGCGTCCAGTGGCATTCATCAGTCGCAGTCTTTCCCCTTCAGAGAAGAATTACCCTGCTCACAAGTTGGAGTTTTTAGCTTTGAAGTGGGCTATTGTGGATCGGCTGCATGATTACCTTTATGGGGCCACTTTTGAAGTCAGGACAGACAACAACCCGCTGACTTATATAACTAAGTCTGCAAAACTTGATGCCACTGGTCACCGTTGGCTGTCAGCTTTGTCAACTTACAACTTCAGCCTGAAGTATAGGCCAGGGAAACGGAACCTGGATGCAGATGCACTGTCACGACGCCCTCACATCAGTCTGTCCCCTGATGATGAGTGGCAAGAGATTCCAGCCCCTGGGGTGCGAGCTATTTGTCAGGTGGTGGCCACACAGAGGGCAGGTTGCCCTTCTTTTCCGCGTGTGGCAGATCAGATTTGCAGTCACGAGTCAGCTGTTCCCGAGGCGTACTCGCATGTTGCTGCAGTAGCGCCTGATGAGTTGCCTGTGTTTAGTTCTGATGAGCTTCAAGAAGCCCAGAAGAATGATGCTTGTATAGGGGAGGTTTGGCATGCGGTGAATCTTAAGGAGCCTGCTAGCAGCATCCTGACACGGCATCCTGACATGAAGGTCCTGAAAAAGGAGTGGGCTAAGCTCTCTATTGACAATGGGTTGTTGCACAGGACGGTTAAGCACGGTGATCAGCAGGTCAGACAGTTGGTGCTGCCACGGCAGTTTCATGGTCTTGTTTTTAGGCTGCTGCATGATGACATTGGTCACTTAGGATTCAATAAGTCATACAGCTTAGTGCGTGACAGATTTTACTGGCCTCGCATGAAAATTGAGGTAGAGAAGCACTGTAAGACTTGCGAACGCTGCATCAAGCGGAAAACGCTGCCACAAAGAGTTGCCCCTCTTTCGCATCTCCAGAGTTCCGGGCCGATGGATCTGGTATGCATTGATTTTCTTTGCCTTGAGCCTGATTCTCGCAATGTCTGTAATGTGTTAGTCATTACCGACCATTTCACTCGGTATGCACAGGCCTTTCCTACTAAGGACCAGACAGCGGTCACAGTGGTGAGGACCCTGTGGGAGAAGTATTTTATTCATTACGGCTTGCCCACTCGTATTCACTCTGACCAAGGTAGGGATTTTGAGAGCAGACTGGTAACAGAGATGTTGACCATGTTGGGTGTGAAAAAGTCGAGAACATCTCCTTATCACCCACAGGGTGACCCACAACCTGAAAGGTTCAACCGGACTTTGTTGGACATGCTGGGCACCCTGGAGTCACATCAGAAGTCTAAATGGAGTCAGCACATTGCGCATTTGGTGCATGCGTATAATTGTACTCCTAATGAGGCAACTGGATACTCGCCCTATTTCTTATTGTTTGGTCGGGAGGCCCGGCTCCCAGTAGATGTGTGTTTTGGTGTTTCATCGAAGGACGCGTCATCTGTGTCACACTTGAGGTATGTGACCCAGATGAAAGAGGAGTTGCAAGTTGCTTACCAGCTGGCACGAGCCTCAGTGGATAGGATGAACCAGAGCAACAAGGAGCGTTATGACCAGAAAGTCCAATATCATAGCCTGAATTCTGGGGATCGAGTTTTGATTCGGAATCTGGGTCTGAAAGGGCAGCAGAAGTTGGCTGACAGGTGGAATTCTTTTCCTTACATTGTGGACAGTCAGCTGTCTGATCTTCCGGTGTACAGACTGAAACCTTTTGATGGTAAAGGGCCAGTCAAGGTGTTGCACCGCAACCACATATTGCCTTTGGGACAGGAGGTGAGATTAGGCCCTGTGGTTGACGCCCCCTCAGCTTTGTGCCCAAGACCTGTGAGACGTAGGAGGACTAAGGAGAAGCACAGAGCTGGTGTGCCTGAAGTGTTGCCCCCTGTAGTGCCCACACATTTTAGCTCTGTAGGTTCTGATTCTGATTCGGAATATGGCTGTTATATTGAGGATGCTGTGCAACACACTCCTTTGGGAGCCAGCACACAGGTTAGCCAGCCTACACCGGAGTCCCCTGCGCCGTGTGTCTCCACGACATCTAGAAGCCCTAGTTTAGTACACACGCCTAGTGATAATTTGCTAGCATCAATCAACACTGCACTCCCTGCCTCTTCACATAAGTCCCCTGAGGTGGTAGAAGATTTAGTAGATGCTGATCAGGATGGTAGTCCTCCTGATGTTCACTCTGTAGCTGACCCTGCAACTGCCTCAGTCGCAGTACCCCTTGCAGTGCGTAGGTCACATAGGGAAAGACAGCCGACTAATCGCTTGAATTATGGCAAGCTGGGAGTGCAGAGTGGGCACACTGGAGTAGCGTCCACTCTAGCCTCAGTGCAACCATCCTTTGAAAGGTATAATTCTCATGCCTGGTGGTGTTCTCCACAGTCTCTTTGTAGCACATGCACACACAGGCCAGTTCTTATGCCATGTAAGACTGTCATGACACCCATTGCTAGTTTAACGTACTAGTTTATGTTTGTTGTTTTGCTACTTTGTTTTCTTTGTTTTGTTACCTGTACTTTCCTTTTCAATGTATTTGACCCAGCATGGGGGCATGCTGTTTGTTTGGTGGGGGGAGAGTGTAAGGTCCTCTAAAACAATACTGTGTACTGTGTATTTTACATAACTCCATTTACCATAATGCTTTGTGTTTGGGAATATTTTCACTGTTCTGATGTGACACTCTGTATTAGCTAATCAGATGTATTTCTTCTGTTTTTATTTGAATTTTATAATCCACCAATAAAAATTAGTACATGTTTTATGCTCGTGCTGATTACCGGAGACCGTTGGGACATAGCTTGTTACGTTGGCCGTTTTTTTTTTGGAGCGGAGACAGCGACAGTCTGGTGTGATTCGACGGTTAAGTTTGTTTTTTTTTTGCCCTTGACGTTTTCTTATAACCTCGCTAAATATTAGCGATAGGGTTACGGATTTATTCAGGCTAAGGTGAACTTTATGGGCTGTTGAAGACCTGGGACTGGCGGCGTGAGTGCTCCGTGTTGGAGGAAGACTCGGTGCTGGACCAACAGGGGTCGTAGTTGCACCGCCAAGCTGCGTGTACCGCTAGGCGAGCCAGTGCAGATTGCGATCTGTTAATTCCCCCTCTCCGTGCTGTTAGTCTGGAGGCTGGTAGAAAGACACAGCCGTAAGCTCCAGGACTGAGTGGGAAGACTGGTCGTAAGTTACACACCACACATTTTGCTACGAGCGAGTCGAATCAAGGGCACTGTCGCGGTTGCTACTTTGCCTACGGCTCAGAGAGCTGTGGATCCTTGGCGGAGCTAACGTTTGCTCAAAAGCTGACGTAACCCTTTGTGCACCAACGTACGGGCCCCAACTGCGCGCTGTTTTTTTTAATCTTTGTTAATTATAAATCGCTTTACTTGCTATTCACACGGGAAATCACTTAATGTGTTGTATATTAAATGTTTTCACTTTCATGGTTGATATATATAATCTTTGTTAATTAGAAATCACTTTACTTGTTATTCACGCAGGAAGTCACTTAATGTGCTGTTGTATTTTAAATGTTTTTCACTTTCATGGTTGATATAATTGAATTGTAAACTTAGCCACTGGGCTAATTGTAGGGTTGATATCTCTTTCCCTAAACTGACCTTAACAGAGACTTTGGCCATCTGGAGGTGGAAATTGTTTTCACCTCCGTCTCTGTCAGGTAGTTTATTTTATTTTATTTTATTTATTATTATTTGATATCAACACTCTTTTATTTGTTTTTGTTACTATCATATATTTACATATCAATAATATTTTCTATTATTATTATTATTGCTTATTAATAAATATAATCATTATTATTTAATTCTATCTGGGGTGTTGGCAGCTCATTTTTTTACCTGGCTAACGGTATTGCCATGAAGAGTGCTATTTAGGTAGCTTAATGAGTGTATTGTAATTGAATACACTACAGTTACATAGCTAGAGCATTCATTATAATAGATTGAACATAATGTATTTGAATTCTGGGGAGATACATCCTGCACTGGCTTGAGGGTAAGTGTAGTTTTTCCACAGTGGAGGCACCGCGCTACTAAATTTGTAATCATTTATAAGTATTCATATTCCTATTTACTACTACTACACAGTTATTCAATTACGCTTGTGGTATAAGGAATCTCAGCCAGCTCACCATTCCACCGCTGAGAACTTCGGATCCTGTTGCGCCATTATTTATTGTGATTTAGGGTAACTATAAATAGCCTGTACTGTGCTGGGTGATTAACACCCGTCCAAAAAGGGGTTACATTTTGTTTCATATGTTAAATGGAATCCTCTTGTTCTTATATCTGTTTCACGCGTTGTTTAGGATACTTCTAAACACATGGTCAGGGCACGAAGCGTCACTCCTCAGCATGCATGTCATGTCATTCACCACAACATACACTTCAATTATTATAGGTACCTGCCTTCATGTTATTCTCTTCAAATCATATAGTATAATTCTCATGAATCTGCTTTGAGAGGACTATCACTACATTTAGAATATTTCTCTTGTATTTGGCTTCAAGAGAAATTGTGCCAGCCGCCGGGCTGTCACGACACATAACATACTCACATAGAATATTCTCTTGTGTTTGGCCTCAAGAGAAATTGTGCCAGCCGCCGAGCTGTCACGACACATAATACACTCAAATAGAATATTTCTCTTGTGTTTGGCTTCAAGAGAAATTGTGCCAGCCGCCGGGCTGTCACGACACATAATATACTCACATAGAATATTCTCTTGTGTTTGGCCTCAAGAGAAATTGTGCCAGTCGCCGGGCTGTCACGACACATTGTACACTTCACATGGGAGATTTCTCTCGTATTCGGCTCAAGAGAATTGTGCCAGCCGTCGGGCTGTCACTACACACAGTACGCTTCACATGGAGTATTTCTCTCGCACTTGGCTTCAAGACAAATTCTGAAAGCTGCCGGACTGCCTTTTAACCTATGGAAGCACCATATTCCATCATTGGCGTGAATCAGTATGGTTCAGTTTTAGAGGGTTAATAGTAGCTCCCTGCCTTCGGTTCCATACTGGATGGGCAGGGATCTCTCGAACAGAGCCATACCGCCAAATTCAATGTATGCTTGTATGTTTTAATGAATGTTCTCTTTGAAAAAGTGTCCTATCAGAAATTAGAGGGACTGATTATGGAGGATGAAAGAGCACTTGGTGGGCGAGACGCACCTGCTAGTGTAAAACTTGCACAACCCAAACCTATTTTGATAATTAGACACTCAAACTGCTCTAGAATAGAGGAGGATAATATTGCTTTATTCGGTCAATTTCATAATTTTGTCATTCAAGTTCATACTCCGAGCATTCAATTTCATGCATTTCACACTCGCAGCACTGCATCAGCTTTCAAATTCCCAATCTGGTCATTCAAATTCACTATCTAAGCAATGAATTGTTCATTAGCATCATTCAAATTCAAAATAGGAGCAGGCATTTCAGCAATGAGCATTCAAATTCATTTAAAACCGGCGGCGGAACCTCGTTGGTCATTCATATTCGTGAAAAGGCAGCCATGTTCCAAATAAGTGTATTTAATTTAAATGAATCCTTGAATTTAGTGAACTTGGGGTCTTTCTGTGGCTTTTTTTTTTCATTTAGTTTTGAGCGAGTTTCTCGCTCGACAGGAGATCAAAGGTTGGAAGAACAACCCTATTACTGTTTTGGTTTCTTTCTTTTTTTGTGGCATGACCGAGGTGTTCGTATCTTAGTAGGAGGGTTTCAAGCTGGAGACGTCTTCGAACATGTTGAGCAGTGTATACTTGATGTTATATTTCTTGTTTTAGTTCAATATCTTAAAAAATTATGCAATAAATGTTTTCATTAAAAGTCATAACACAAACATTTGTTGTTGATTGTTATCTTATTTGCTTTCCACCCGTGAGATTGCGATATCATGTTTATCAGTTGGTCTTCGGATTGACGCATTGTGTGGATGTTGTCTTTGTTGTGTGTGGTGTTATCAAGAAGTGTAAGTTAGAAAATGAGGTTGTGTTGTTTGGATGTACTGCTGACTTGGCCTTATCATTTAAAATTTCTTGAAATGAAACAATGAGAACACATGAACATATACAAAGACATGATATCACTGCGATATCACGGAGATACAATAACAGAACAATATAGAACCTTTAAAAAAAAATGTGTACATAGAAGACTATGGAATTGGAAATACAAATTTTGCGCGTGTGTTTTGGGGGGTGGGTGTGCCACTGGGTTCTGTGTGTTCATTTTATGAGAAACGTTCGCCCCCTTCTCCCCCCAAGGACCCCCTTTTTCAAAAATATATCCAGTTTTCTCCACTAAATTGAGTGCACGAAGAAGGAAATTGAACGCCCCAAACAGGCTCATTGTGATTATCGAGCGAATTTGAATGCACGAGTAGGAAATGCAATGCTCGCATTTGGAAATTGAGCACACATGCGTGAATTTGATTTGCCGGACACAAAAAAGAGTTTGCATAAATGAAATTGATCGCTCGGGTTCTGAATTTGAATGCCCAAATATTGAATGTGAATTTGAATGCACATTCATCAATTGTAATGACAAAAGTTTGAAATTGACCGGGAAAACCTATAAAACATTTCCTGGTATAAATTCCATGACTACCCAGATACCGCTACTTTAGCATGATGTATACTGACACATCTTCTGTTTTCACAATTGTTAAGCCACGTATCAGATGATGTGATGCAGTCCAACAATATTCCATCATTCGTTTTTGTTAAACTGATAACTGGAGTGGCATTCAGAGAGCACAGACCAGAGAGCACATGCCAATATCACGCTGTCCTATAATATGCCAAAATGGCGACCACTGTATTTGTTCAATTGGCTAAGTTATGTCGCATTGAACTTTACTGCCACGTAGTGGATTATTAGATGTAGGGCATTTATTCTAATTTCACAATCCCACCATAGTGAAATATCCTTTGAAAAAAAAATCCCTTGATCCAGGTGGTGATCCAGTTGCTCACCAAAATCTGATTAATCTTGCCTTGGACCATAGCCTGCACTTGCTCAAAATATTGTTGAAACTGACTGAGAAATTTGAGAGATATTGTTCAGTCAAACAAACAATTAGACATAAGTGAATGCATAACCACCGCCCAACTTACATGGTTTTCGGGGGTAAAAATGAAATAATAAAAGCAGAGCTTCCATCCCACAACCATAGTTGCTGAAGTTTATTTTATTTTATCTGAGCAAAATGCCTTTGGGGTTGGGTAATAATGGTGATATTTCACCTTAATTCTGCTGACTATGGGTTTAGAATGTGCAGCTCAGCCAGGAACTTAACTCTGTGATATGGGTGTTTGTCAGGACTTTGATCCGTGACCCAGATAAAACCAAACACTTTTTTTGCAGCTTGCACCCCTCAAACCACACTCTGCACTGTGGCTTTGGGTTTTTCCATTGCTGTGCAAATGGTCTCTGTAGTAGGCTACATACGAGTTTGGCAGAACAATAACCCACAAACAATGTGCACAAGTCGTTTATAAATAATAACATGAAACCAACTACTCAGAAAATGAATGAATGAATAAATAAACCACCCTCCCAATAAAAAAGAAATATACTGTTCTTGCTTTGTAGCAAGTGTTTCTATGTACAATTTTCCGCTTGTTTAATTGCCTGTCTTTTCTAACATTCGAATTCAGCTTATTTATGCCTACTGTCTACACTGTGCATTACTTTTTCATGACTAAACGGATGTGTTGTGTAATGGGTGGGTGGCACAGTGGTTAGCACTACTGCGTCACAACAAGAAGGTAGTGGATTTGAATCCAGCCTGGGGCCTTTCTGTGTTGAGTTTGCATGTTCTCCCCGTGTTTGCATGGGTTTCCTCCGGGTACTCCTGTTGGGATTCTGGATTTTGCTGTCATGTTAAGTTCTGTGCCTGGCCTAGCCATGTTTAGTATTTCTGTGTTTCGTGACCACTGCTCTGTCTGACTATTCTTAGGATTGTGTTTTGTGTGTTGGTAATTTAGATTTCCTGTTTATTATTTTTCATGTTTAGATCATTTAGTTTCCAAGCCATGTTTTCATTTTCATGCTTTGCACTTTGTCTCCCCTGTCTTGTCAGGTGTGTATCTTTGCTCACGGTCCCTTGTCTTGTGTGACACTCATTCGGGTGATTTATTGGTTTCTGGGTTTCAATCTTCTTTCATTATCTCGTGTTCTTCCTTCCTCTCTCTTTTTCTGTCTTACTAACACATACTAACAGTTTATTGTTTTTGCTCAATACTAATCCACACTAACCTTGTATATTTGGACTAACTTACTAACAAGCACTTGGGATTGTATAGCTGCACTTACTAATTGACTAATGATCTCTCAGCTGTCGCTCTATTCTAGTCTCCGCCTCCTTGCCGATCCCTAATTATCTCTGCTGCAAGTTTCTGTGGATTTCCACTTATACTTTGTGCTTTCCTTTTCTTTTATCTTGGCACTTTAGTACTCCTTAACTGGAGCTGTTGTTTTGTACTTAGGTTTGTCTTGTGATTCCTGTCTGCGTTTTGGCTACAGCTAAATTCATGTAATTAGTTTATTCCTCATGTGTCTCTCCCTGATCATTGTTTACCATTGATTGCACCTGTTCTCCCTGGTCTTGTGTTTACCCCGGATGTGTATATAAGATGTCTGTTTGGTTCACTTTCTTGTCAGATCGTTCTCCCTAGTTTTCTTGTGCCACGTTTCTTGCCTTGATTTCTCAGTATTTATCTCTCTGACTGGATTGCCCGACTTTTGATTTTTGCCTTTGTGATTTTGGATTATTGTTGCATCTGTGTTTTGACCATTTTTCTGCCCGACTACGAGATCTGTTTGCTGCCCTGGTAACGATTCGGATTACGCCCTTTGGATTCTGGCTTGTCTCTCTGATAGAACTATTCCTGTGTACCAGACCCATTTCTGTCTGACTACGATCACTGTGATTGCTGCCCTGGTTTTTGATTCTATTTTTGCCCAACTGGATTTCGACTTTTGGATTGTGGACTTTGTACTGTTTTTCGCCCTGCGGGGGTCACCCCCCTTTACCAATAAAACAAGCTCTACTGCATTTCCTGGTTCTCGCATCTGGTTCCTGATCGAAACACATTATACTGGCAGCCACGCTTCCGTCAGTCTGCCCCAGGGCAGCTGTGACTACAAAAACGTAGTTTATCACCATCAGAGAATGAATGAATAATGTATCCATTGTGAAGCATCTTTGAGTGCCCAGAAAAGTACTATAAAAACTGATGCATTATTAACTGTCTGGATGTTCTGATGCACTTGCTGTGTGTAACTTTGGATGAAAACATATGCCAAATAAATGTATATATTGTAAATAAACAGAACCCCAATTCTGAAATAGATGAGAGTGTAAATTGTAAATATCAAAATGCAATGACTTTCAAATCACACCAGCCAGTATTTTATTCACAATGGAACGGAGAACAGCAAATGTTGAAACTGAAATTTTACAATTTAATCCACAAAATGAGCTCATTTCAAATTTAATGGCTGCTACAGGTCTCAAAAAAGTTGGGACACGGGCCTGTTTACCATGGTGTAGCATCCACTCTTTTTAACACAGAGCGGAGGCGCCTGGGCATTGAGGAGACAAGTTTCTTTTGTTTAGCCATAGGAATTTGATACCACTCTTTATTTTGTTTATTACAGGCTTCCAGCTGCTGGAGAGTTATGGGTCTCATTTGACAGACTTTTCATTATGCACCAAATGTTCTCAATCGGTGAAGGATCAGGTTGCAGGCAGGCAGTTCAGCACACAGATTTTTTCTACTATGAAGCCATGCTGTGGTAATAGCTGCTGTACGTGGTTTTGCATTGTCCTGCTGAAATACACAAGACCTTCCCTGGAATAGTTGTCGTCTGGAGGGGAGCATATGTTGCTCTAAAACCTTTATATACCTTTCAGCATTCATATTGCTTTTTAAAACATGCAAGTGTCCCACACCATATGCATTAATGCATCCCTATACCATCGGAGATGCTGGCTTTTGAAATGAACACATAACAGGAGGGGTGATATTTCTCCTCTTTAGCCTGGAGGACACGACGCCCATGAATTCCAACTAGAATGTCAAATTTGGACTCGTCTGACCCCAGGACACTTTGTCACTTTGCTAGAGTCCATTTTAAATGAGAATTTAAGGAGGAAGTAACTCCTTCCTGTTTAAGGAGTTAATCGCATTAAACTTTGACTAGACACTCCAAAAGAAGGCCTCGTCCCCGAGGAGATTTAAAAAAAAAAAAAAAACACTCGTTTTTTTTGTCATTTGTAAAAAATCTCCCATCCACAAGGCATTGTTTCTAAAAATATCTGCGTCCACAAGGAGATGCCTAAAATGACCCAAAATGCTGCAGTAAATTTTCCAGGCCTGTGTGGCGCTGTACCATTTCATCGAAAATATACCAAAAATTTTATTTTTATTTTTCAGTCCTATCTTTAAAATTTCAAAAGGTCCATGACTGCTCAACTCAATCGTTTTTTCTGCTACTTCCTTTTTCCCCATCACGGTCCTTCTTCCCCTGTAAAACAATTATAAGTAGGATATTCAATCGAAGCAAGAGGACATAAATTATAACTTGAATCAGTGCACAGAATAATTGCATTAATTAAATAATAAGTACAATGACTTTTGCTTCCTGTATTGTATTTTCTTCACTCACTATATTTTACTCACACATCCAGTATATCGAGTTGAGCGAGTATAAGATACTCCAAATAAATATAATGCGTACAGTAATTACAATTACATATACATCGCCACAAGTTGAATTAGAAGCGTAATATGGTCAGCACCAGCATAGCGACGTTGTCCTACAGTCTTCTAGGTCTGTGTAACAACGTAGTATAGTCCCGCATGTCGTAGGAGCAACGTGGTAGAAACGACCACTTGGTCAGCATTGGTCTAGGTGTAATCGTCGCAGCGAGTCAGCAGCGCTTTTGACGTAGAAGCATCGCAGTATAGTCATGATGTCGTCTTTAATTTCCCAAATTGCTGGATTTTGACGGTGATAATGCCCCGATTTGATTACTTTTTCAGATCGGGATGATTGGCATGGTCTTCGTAAGGTCGCAAAGTTGTGTGAATGGGGTTTTATTGGGAACTCCCTAAAACAAATACAGAAAAAAAAAATCTGGATGGGGGCTGATACCTTTCACTGCACAACACAGTCATTGCTATTATTCTGCAGTCCCCAATGTTTTGAATGGTTAAAATGGAGGTTTACAGGTTTACAGGGTCAGGGCAGTCATTTCCATGCAACTCCCATTACTACTACTCCTGTAACATTCATTGCGGAGCGTGGAGATTTGCGATAGCGCGCTATCGACATACGTCTAGTTTGTTTTTGTAGCCCTTACTCTGAACTAAAATTATGAAAAGAAACTGAAATATGATGTAATTCTAAATGCTCCAATTGTCCTGTATCATTAAAGCCATTTGCCAGTTCTCTGTGAAGCTCAGATCTTTTTATAAATTATAAAGCCTAAAATCGAGCAAGGAACAAACAGCCATATATGGCTTCTGCATAAAGGGCTAAAGACAGCACTCCAGACTGCGACCAAGATTTACGCTTTGAGACTTACATTCTCACACTTATTCTGGGCAGCAATTCACTCCCTAATTATCAGCCGCCAGCCGGGAATTTTTTTCTGCAGGTCGGTTAGTACCATTACATACGTCAGCCAATCACAGATCGGCTGGTGTCATCAGCTAATCACAGCTCAGCTGTACTCAGGCATCGATGAGAAAAGCATTCGACCTTGTCACTGTCAGCTGAGTTGTGCGTGCAGCAAAATTGTAAAACCTTATCTGACAATAACGATAAATGCTCCACAATACACGAAATTACCAGTACACTTGCTGGCCTGCTGCAGAAGTCCAGTAGTCTTCTTACTTTGTAATAGGACTTAGCTTCGGTGACTAATACTGCAGATCGGTGAGCAAATTTCATGATGTCAGAAAGTGTTTTCATGACCGGTTTTTTTATTTCGCTATTTACAGTTTGCGCATTTCTAAGGGTAATGGAAACATACCTGGAGAGTGAGAACGATGTCCAACGTTATTAGCCCCGAAACACAGTCTGCTTCGTGACCATAGTGTTGTGTTCTGTGGGTCTGTGTGTCCGGTTAGTCAATTTTAGGTTTTTATTATTTTGGTAATGTCAGTTTTTAGTCCATGTCTCAGCGTTCACATTTTATTCCTCTCCCGTGTCAGTCCAGTCCACGTCTTACCCATGTACTGTCTTTGCTTTCTCCCCGGTCGCGTCATTGTTTTTAGCAGTTTCTGTCTTAATTGATTGTGACACTGTTTCGGGTGATTTAATGGATTCTGGGTTTCGGCCTTCCTTCCGTTCTCGTTTGCTAGCTTCCTCTTGCTTTCCTATATGTACTAACAATTACAACAGTTTGTTGTTTTTCTAAAATTACTAACCATACTAATAGTGTATATAATACTAACCTACTAACGAGCACCTGGGATTGTATAGCTGCACTTACTAATTGACTAATGATCTCTCAGCAGTCGCTCTGTTCTAGTCTCCGCCCCTTGCCTTTCTATTCACTGGCTTTGCTAAGTTTTCTTGCAGAACCTCTGCATTCTCATGATCTATTCTGGCTCTTATTCTGTACACTTAGGAGTCTTTTTATCCAGTTTATTTATCCCATCTTTGGGATTGTCTTGTGATCCTCGTCTGTGTGTTAATGTTTATCTGTTTCATGTAATTAGGTTTCCCTTATGTTCCACCCCTTGTTAATTATATTAAGTTCCTGCACCTGTGTCTGCCCGTGGCCCCTGCCTATATCTGTCTCCCTGCAGCAAGCCAGTTCAGATCTGACTTCGCTCCCGTTCACACCACTCCCTGCTCGGTGCAACTTCCTCTGGTCCCCTCATCTCTCTGTGTGTCCATCAGCCGCATTCCCAGCCCAGCCTTCCCTTCCTGCTGCCTTCTGCCCCTGGTGCCCCCCGTCTTCCGAGCCCTGTGTGCCTCCTGTCCTGTGCCCAGTGTGCCAGTCCCCTTCGCCGTCTCCAGAGCCCTGTGTGCCACCTGTCCTGTGCCCAGTGTGCCAATCGCCTTCTCCAGAGCCCTGTGTGCCACCTGTCCTGTGCCAAGTGTGCCAGCCCCCTTCGCTGTCTCCAGAGCCCTGTGTGCCACCTGTCCAGTGCCCAGTGTGCCAGTCCCCTTCGCCGTCTCCAGCGCCCTATGTGCCACCTGTCCTGTGCCAAGTGTGCCAGTCGCCTTCGCCATCTCCAGTGCCCCAAGTGTGCCAGTCGCCTTCGCCGTCTCCAGTGCCCCCAGTGTGCCAGTTGCCTTCGCCATCTCCAGTGCCCCCAGTGTGCCAGTCGCCTTCGCCGTCTCCAGTGCCCCCAGTGTGCCAGTCGCCTTCGCCGGCTTCCGAGCCCAGCATCCCTGCTGTCCTGTCTGCCCCCCACCTGATGTTCTCCCTGACCCTTCTCCCGGCCAGCTGTGCCATCCGAGTTAGTCATCTGCCAGCTGTGCCCACTGTCTCGTCCTGTGCCTGCCCTGCCCCTTCCGAGTGTTCCCTAGTTGCCCCTTCCGAGTGTTCCCTAGCTGCCCCTACCGAGTGTTCCCTAGTTGCCCCTTCCGAGTGTTCCCTAGCTGCCCCTTCCGAGTGTTTCCTAGCTGCCTCTTCCGAGTGTTCCCTAGCTGCCCCTTCCGAGTGTTCCCTAGCTGCCTCTTCCGAGTGTTCCCTAGCTGCCCTTTCCGAGTGTTCCCTAGTCCCGTCTGAGTGGTCCCGAGTCTGCCCCTAAGTGTGTCTGGTTATTTTGGATTCCTGAGTTCTCCTTCCTTCAGTGCAGTAGCACGGTGTTTCTGTTAGCCTGAGTTCCCCGTTTTCCCCCCTTTTCTGGTTTTCTGTTTATTTAATAAATTATGTTGAATCCCCGCATCTGGCGTCTCTCTCCCCTTTGTCTCATCCAGTGTTTCCTAGTGTTGCCCTCCCATTTCATAACACGTAGACTGTTCATGACAGTTTTGAGTCTTGATACCAGCTATGGGTGCTTGCGTCCAGTGGCGAATGGTTTTATTTGCGTTTCAATATCAATTGCTAACCTTCAATCCTGATGGATTAGGTTGGATGCGCACTTCCGCTCAGATCTGAAGTTCTGCATGTACATGATTATTCATGCAGTATGTATGAAATCGGTGACTGGTTGGTACGAGTGCAGGATTATTTATTTACATAAGACTACGATAAAGATGAGAAGAGCAGCGGGTCTTAAAGATTTATAGTTTGTTTTCTTTGGGGTTCCGATAATTGGCCTGCTGTAAGAAGAATAGTATTTTGTTGATTGCAACTGATGTTCAAAACTGATTCAAAAACTCACTGGTGACGCCTGTCCAATGTACTCCTGCGACGACCATAGGCTTATCAGTGCAACGCCTTAAATATGAGTCTATGTCATGAACAGTGTAGGGGAGAGCCAGTGCACGAAAGTAATACGACGATTTACTCACAGCCATCCGCACTGCGTCAAATTAGGTCAGCACGTGCAGCTTGCGACACTCTCTAGAACCGGGAAAAATCTTGAGTTTTGTCGCTTCCCCGCGAGACAAGACCCGGAAGACAGTTTTCCACAGTGGTGAGTAAATTCAGACAAATGGTAAACTTTTTTGATTTAAAGATTGTCTTTATCGCGCCATGTGTCATATTTATGATGAAATGATAGGTCATTTAATTTTGTAACATATGGTGAAGTTTGAAATGTCAGACTTTTTCCACTTTAGAAGGAATCCTGGTTCAAATGTCAGGAGTCACTGTGGGGGCAGAAGTAACAATGGTTACATTCCCCCTCCCTGCTAATGCGGTCGAATTTTGTGTTTTAAAGCTCATTAAAACATGTGTGCCTTATAGGGTCAGAACTAACCAGAGAGGAAAGGTTGACCAGCAGGTGAACGAAAGGGCCTTGTTTGATGTCAAAGAGGCGAGAGTTTAAGGAGGGCAGCAGAGGTGCGGGACGGAGGTACCAACGGTTACGATTATCCCTCTCTGCTAATGCGGCCATATTTTGTGTTTTAAAGCTCATTAAAAAATGTGTGTGTTATATTTCACCGACAGAAAATGCCAAGAGTTAGGGTCAGAGCTACCCAGAGAGGAAAGGTTGACCAGCAGGTTTACGGAAGCGACTTTTCTGATGTTAGAAGAGACGACAGTATAAGGAGGGCAGCAGAGGTGCGTGGCGTTTGTCATGTCACCCTGTTCAGGTACTGCAAGAGGAGGGTAGAGGCAAGAGGGCAGCAGACTAGGGCCCCGGGGAACAGGGCTCACAACAGAGTCTTCACAGAAGAACAGGAGAAGAGACTGCCGGCATATATAAAGAGAGCAGCTGATTTATATTTTGGCCTGAGTCCTGAAGAGGTTGGAGTAACACCATAGACAGAGCTACACCACCACTGCCATTTGCCTAAGATAACAAGCACCTCCACTCCGGATCTGTCCCAGCTCTGAGCCGGATCAGCTGGAGTCGGCACAGAGCCGGGGCAGATCCGGAGTGGAGGTGCTTGCTATCTTGGAATTAACCTCTTTTTTCATGCTGTTTTAGGTGCGAAAGTCTGCATATGAGCTGGCCGAAAATATTGGTCTCAAAACTCCATGTTCATGGAAGAAAAACCAGATGGCAGGGAAGGATTGGCTCACTTCCTTCCTCGAGCGCAACAAAACCCTGTCCATCCGTCGACCTCAAGCCACCTGCATTTGCCATTCCAACAGCCTCAACAAGACCAACGTGACCGCGTTTTTTAAAAACCTAAAGACTGTCCTTACCCGCTATAATTTTGCAGCAAAGGACATCGGGAACATGGATTAAACAGGTAAAAATGCATATTTAGATAAATTAAGAAGCAACAGTGATTAGCAATTGCAATAATTAATTTCATTTATTATTTCAGGTACCACAACGGTTCAAGTGCCAGACAAAATCATTGCCACCAAGGGGCAGCGCCAGGTCGGTGCTGTGACCTCCGGGGAAAGAGGGACATTGGTGACTGTTGCCTTTGCTGCCAACGCGCAAGACAACTTTGTTCCCACTTACTTTATCTTCCCAAGGAAGAAGTTCCAGGAACACTTCATCCAGGATGGTCCCCCTTAGCTGCACAGGTTCTGCCAATGGATCGGGTTGAATGCAGGAGACAGATTTCTTGGCATTTTTACAGCATTTTGCAAGACAACCCCGAAAGTCAAAGTTGCTGCTACCCGTAGACAATCATCCATCACACCTCTCTGTGGTAGCTATTGAGTTTTGCAAGTCCCATGGCATTGTACTCCTGTCTTTTCCACCCCACTGCTCCCACCGTCTTCAGCCGCTACACCGAAGCGTTTTTGGCCCTCTGAAGCGCTACATTAACAGTGCAGCAGACAATTGGATGTGAATGAACCCTGGAGGAACTTTGACCATCTACAACATCCCAAGTCTTGTGGCTAAAGCTCTGCCTCAACTGTTGATTTTCTTCTCCTTGCAATAACCTTGGAGCTCTGCAAAAAATATATGTCAGTCTTCACCTGTGTCTTTAGTCATGTACTGAGAATAAGTTTGTATTTGTTTTTCATCAGGATTATTTGTTTGCTTGATAAACGAAGTTTTGTTTCCCCACTGTGTGATGGCTGTTCCCACAGCCACGCAAAAGGTTGCAGCATTTAAACTCTCAAACACTATTACATGTTCAGTTACTTTGAGTTGCAGTCACTTAAATTACATACAACACACATAGCTTGTTTTGTTTCAAATTGGTTAATTAGCACTTTGACAACTCGCTGTTTTTTGGATGGAGCACACACATTCAGTTTACATTATTTGTCATTTTGCTATTAATTCATTTCTCTTTTCTTTATTTATTTATTTATTTATACTGGGAGTCCGATTGAGAGCAAGCTCTCCTTTTCAATGGAGCCCAGTAGCAAAAAAAAAACAAAAAAAAAAGAGTATACGTTGTCCCAGTGTATCATTCTGGCAGGTCTGTTAGTTGAGTTGATTTCTAGTTTTTGTTAGCCTTATTTTTCAGTAGAGTTATAGTTTGTTGACCTCTTTTAAGGGCCCTATAACTTTGATTTTATTATCTTCAGTTATTTGTTTTGGAAAGACTATTTTTGTTTTGGGAAATAAATTCATAATTTTTTGGCATTTGAACCTGTGTTTTTGTATTTTGTCCAATTGGTCCATCACACACTGGTATAAAATGAGTCAAAATATATGCCTTCATTGTGTCTTGATACAGAGACTTCACGTGAAGAATAGTTTGAATTATAAGTAGAGTCTATCTTTGCGATGAGGAATTTAACAATACACTTCAAATAGTAGCAATGCAGTAATCTTCAGATTCATCGTAATCATATTGGAACCCATGTGGAAAAAACTGACATTTCATGACGCTTCATAATTTTGAGTCAAAGGCTGTTGGGCACTTTTTATTTGATCTGCGACAGCGATTTACTTCTCACGCGATTCCATTGAAACTAATCGGCAAATCAGTCTAATTTTTTGACACCAAATACTTTCTAGGTAAAGTATGTTCACAAAATACAGCAAACTACAGCAAAAAAAAAAATCCAACTGTCGAGAAATGTAAATTTTTACTTGATGCATTCACTTACTTTTTGTTTTTGAGCGTGAAAATGTCAGCAAGTGGTATGTGTCGACTGACCCACTTCAGATTTCGGAGTACTTTTCTTTCTCAAGAAACATCGCGACTGTAAGTTTGTGACCTCCAGTGCGCTCATTTCCTCCCGTTAGTTACCATCTCTGGCCTCCCGAGATCCATCTCTCACCCTGATAATCTGAGAGACTGTGTGTGTAATTGTGCCCCATGGACTGGAAGAGAGTGAGACGATCACAAGGGTCAATAGGAACAAAGCTTCCATTTAGTTGCATCTAAATTTCCTGGCTCTCTTTGAAACTCAGGAAATCGAAATGACATCAAAACATTTTTTTCACAGTCAGTAACGTGTTTGACAAAAAATGTAAAAGTAAAAAAGAAAAAAAAATCATTCACTGACTAATTTTGTCTTACTGATGTGCAAGCACACTGTGTTTGTATGTACACATGCCTATGTGTGCATGCGTGTGTTGGGGTGTGTGTGCTTGTGTTTGTCTATGCGTGATCTGCCGACAAAAAGGAGTGGTTTGGCTCTGCAGCACCGCCGATGGATCATTAAATCAAGGGCAGTTACACTTACACTGTGAGCTGCGGACAGGTTTGAGGTCCGTTTTCAGATATAATGGAGTTGAGACACTGCACCTGCATTATACTGCTTATGTGGCAAAAGATAGGAGGAGGTGTTGAACCGAGGGGTTTCAGCGGAAATAAAGCGTGCTTTCTCAGGTCGTGTGTGGGAGGTGCATTGTAACAGTCAAACAGAAGTGCTAAACCACACACAGCAGCTATTATTTTCTATTTTTTAACAAGACAATGTGATATGATCATTAGAATTCAAACAGCTAAGAGACAAGTAAATAAAAGACATTTAGATGCACACATAGTGTCAAATTCTGCGTAGCTGATGGTACAGGATTTGTGATGTTTTACACTGACAGGTGAGTGTTAAACTGGATTTCTAACTTGGGAGGCAACCAAATACTAGGCTCAGTGTACCTAATTTGGTTGAGTTGGTTGCCATATCTATTCTCAGCTTGCACAGCTAATATAATTGATTGCCACTGACTGCTCGACGAATGCGTGTCAGCATGAGCGATCAGCAACTTATACATAAGCGCCAGTGGCAGTTTGTGATCTAGCAACTGAGGAAACTCAGACAATGCCTTAAAATGAATGATTGGTCATGACCTGCCAGTCTGCAAAGTTTACCGTAAATTTATGAGAGTTACATAATAACCATCCGACTGGAGGCCCCAAGATGAGAGGTGAGATTTCTCCGGAGTCATTTTCCAAATACTTTACATTTGTCAATCACAGCAATGAATATGTGAGAAAATGGGCAAATGTTTGATATTTGATATTCTTGACATATAAGACAGCAGCTCGTTGAAACTCACAAAATAATAATATAAAGCCACAGGAAAACCAAATAATGCCTTCATTTGCATTGCCACAGAAACCAGTCTGACAAGTTTGCATCTATGCGTCATACTTTTAATAACATGGCTTAGTTTGCATTTGCAAATTTTAATTCATATCTCTTATGAATTCAGAACTGCCAGTTACAAGTCAGGCTGAGCTCCACCCTGAATGGTGGACATATTGTATAAAATACAGTTCAGGACCAATTTATGGGATATAAGATCATTCAAAGGAAATATTTGGTATTGAATCTACTCTTGCTGACTATATTGAAGCGGTAGGCTAAATATTGGAAGCATCCCTGTAAAAATAGCGATAACCTGTCCACAATAACGAAAAAATTTACACAAGTATTTCCTATCAAGTTAAACGCCAGCTACATGTGTGTTTCTGCTTAAAAGAGGTCAAAGGAGCTGCACTTGGCCAAGTACGTCACCAAAGCGAGATGAGGATACTAACAGAGTTCCAGATGGGCAAAATAGTTGGTGCCCAAATCGCACAGGTGTTGGTCACAAAAAAGGCGATGGGTAATGTATCAAAAATTATGAAAATGCATGATAAAAATAACTATGGCAAGAATTTAAAACTCTCGGACAGGGACAGATACGGTTTTGCGTTTGAAAATCACCATAGAAATGAATACATTCTATGTTTTGGGTGGACTTCATGATTCTTTTCAGCATCGTTTTTAGTGTTTCTTTTGAGCCTATGTGGTGAATAAAAAAATAAAGTTTTCTTCAGTAATGATAATCACCCAGAAAAGTGAATCTGCTTGCTTTCAAAAATTTCATGCCTACCCATTATTTTGTACTTATTACCGCTTCCCATCTCTTATTGTCTGATTGCATTTAGCATTAACATCATTTCGCTGCATTTACTTTTGATAATGCATTTATCATGTTGGCACATACAGTACAGGCCAAAAGTTTGGACACGCCTTCTCATTTAATGCGTTCCCTCTATTTTCCTAACTACTTACATTGTAGATTCTCACTGAAGGCATCAAAACTATGAATGAACACATGTGGAATTATGTACGTATGTATCAAACAGTTGTCCAATAGGGCTGTCGGCTGTGTGTCAACCTGACTTCTGCACAACACAACTGATGGTCCCAACCCCATTATTAAGGCAAGAAATTCCACTAATTACCCCTGACAAGGCACACCTGTGAGGTGAAAACCATTTCAGGTGGCACCTCTTGAAGCTCATCAAGAGAAGCCAAGAGTGTGCAAAGCAGTAATCAGAGCAAAGGGTGGCTACTTTGAAGAAACTAGAATATAAGACATGTTTTCAGTTACAGGTTTTTCACACTTTGTTGTAAAGTACATAATTCCACATGTTTTCATTCATAGTTTTGATGGCTTCAGTGAGAATCTACAATGTAAATAGTAATGAAAATAAAGGAAACACGTTGAATGAGAAGGTGCGTCCAAACTTTTGGCCTATACTGTAAACGAGCACTAGATAAGATTGTTTAGGTTAGCATATTGGTTGCTCTGTATTACGGTAAATAAATTGAACATAGACTATATGCACTGAGTTGGCATGGAACTGTTGAAAGGTTTTTGTGCCTTGCACTGTTGCTTTTGACAATTTTAAATGAAACTGGAAAAAAAAGGTATAAATATTGGTTTAACTTGTTGAATACAAACTGAAAGACAGCCAGGCTTCAAGAAGCTCTGAATATCGGTAGCATTTATCAACACTATCATCTTTGTGTTTACAAAATTTACTCCCAGCAAACCAAG
This sequence comes from Gymnothorax reevesii, assembly GCA_029721435.1. NCBI lineage: Eukaryota > Metazoa > Chordata > Actinopteri > Anguilliformes > Muraenidae > Gymnothorax > Gymnothorax reevesii. Next base: position 18,819,572 of record CM056574.1, on the reverse strand, counting down.
TCTGGAGGGGTCAAACCTGAACAAAAGGCTGTGGCAAAGGTGATGAGATAGATCATAATAGTAATATCGCTTGGGGATTTGAATAAAGGAGAAATCTTCACAGCTGAGGATCAGAACTGCCGGACAGCTCACTCGGTTAAAGCTCCGCATTGTGGAACGGAAGTGATTATCACAGCGCAGATTAGAACCTCGGTCATGCCAACCAAAGCTGGTTGGCAGCTTTTTCAGAGCAGTGCACAATTGGCCATTGCACGACAGGAATGCAAACTGGGAAATGACTTCAGCAGAAGGGCAAACCTAAACCCCCAAAATAGTAAGTGAGGTAAAATTCCAAGTCAAGAAAAATCCCTCAAACCATAGTGAGAAGAATCTTTCCTGTTGAGAGTAGATGTAAGGGGGAACACACCTACAGTCGTGGAGCAGAAAGCCTTCCTCAGGTGTCTGACAGCTCATAACTGTCACAATTCATTTTAAAGCATGCATTTTCAAGCATAAATTTTAAATGACTTTATCTAATTGTGGTGGATCAACATTATCAAAAAATGGTCTGGTGTTTTTGATGTACTAAATGCTCACTGCTGAGGAACTACAATGCACAGCATTAATTGGGCTTGATTGGGATGGGATAATTACATCATCTTAAAATAATGTCTCTGTCAAAAAGTAAGGCGTGGTGTTACTGCCATATAGGGAAACAAGCCATACACAAAAGGCCTAAATGAAAGGTGATAAATATTTACTGAAGCATACTTGATAGTACAAAAGTATATAAAAAATATAATAATTTATCAGCCTTTTGACCCTAATGGCCCTCGTAGTTGCGCCACAAAGTGTTCAGCACAGCATTTCACAATCAGCATATTAGCAAGAAAAAAAACTTTCCCACCAGTAGTCAGACAGATGCGTTGGAGTAAGGCCAACAGAGGACTAAAGTAAAGTCTTTTTTGTCTTGAAGAAGGTCAGTTGACCGAAACGTCAACTAATAAATTAATTGCACGTGAGAAGACCATCAGCATATTAACCTGGGCGATACCAAACCTCCCTGAGGGTCCCCTCCATTGTGAGGGTTTCTTACTGCTCATATCTAGCCTCCACCTCCTCCCCACAACACTTCCACCGGGCACAATCTCGTAATTTAGCTTAGTTTAGTAAATCTCGTAATCTTGTATTACAAGATAGTGATTAAAATATACAATAGTCATCACATATGGCAGATGGCAGAGAAAAAGTTGGGATACAATAGTATGGTGTGCAATGGATGTTCGGTTTCAGTCGGTAAGGTAATGTCTCAATTTCGGCTCGCTGTCACTGAGAGTGAGTGAGAATCTTCAGCCCGTGTTCTTTTTTGTGACCAAAATATTTTATTGTTTACAAAGCAATGGTGGTATACAAAATATAGCTGACATTATAAGCATGTTTCTCTCACATCCCATCTCAACCCCCTCCCAATCCCCCTGCATAGCAATGTTTAACATTAATATAGTTGCATTTTTTTGTTAAAAAAAATTGACAATCAAATAAAAATACCATTTTTACACACTTTGTGAATGCAACACGTTACCAGTCCACTCCATACTTCCTAAGATCCTCCTCTAGTGCCCTGGATCATGGCTGTTGATAGTTCCATTGTAATTTTAACTAAATAAGTTAAGATTAATGCCAGGAGAAGCAATGAGGAGGTTGCCAAAGTCCCACCAACCGCATGCGTCGCTGATATCTATTTAGGTTAAGATCAGAGCTGCCATCCAAAAGCAATATTTTAATTATATGTGGTATGTGAGTTTTGAGGACCTTTCATAAATTTCAGGAAACTTCCTTCACCCACGAACATTCCCAAATCATATGAAGACGAGTGCCAGTAATACATTGAGACCTGAGCATAGAAAAGGACGTGGAGCACAAACCCATATGATATTGTTTACAAGGCATCAGACATGTTCTATGTGTAGAATTGAAATGAATTTGTAAATGGTAAGGATTCTAGGAAATGGAGATAATATCATCCCATCGATCAGATCAGGCGTGCATTTCCAAAAAACCATGGTTGTTAACAAAGTTAGCAACTTACATAGTTTGTCCATTCACAGTCAATGGTACCAACTATGTAAGTTATCATCTATGCTTTCTGCAAACACACCTCTGTATATCACAGATGCTCAACTCTTTTCCACACCTATTGGAGTGCTAAAGGCTTTTATGAGCCATGTAACAAGGTAGAAGACACAACTCCACCAGTTTTGTTACCTACATCACAAAATCTCTGAAATGTATGCAAGTTAGAATAGTGCCCATGGCACACCATATGCTCTCATAACCGAACATGAATTCAGCACCTGCAAATCATGAAATGTTCCTAGAACAAACTTGTTAAACACATTGGGCCTCAAAATTGAGTCAGTATTGCAGTATAAAACAACACTAAAATAAGTTCTGGAGGGTGAGGTTTCTTTTGCCTGAGAACACTTGTTTAAGTTGATTTTGCTGCTGATGAAATTATTCTTCTTACAAACTTTTGCTGGCATCTTTTCAGTTGTCATGGCAAAGTTGGCTATTTGCACACGGCACAACACCTCTCCTTCTATGGTGTTGGGTGGGCATTACCTATGTTAACTACAAACAATCAACCACGCACCTCCAATTTACTGTCAAATGGGATTCATCATTCAGCGCACATGGATAAGAGCAGTTGTGGATGGTAAGCACATCTAGTGCATTTGGAGTTGATTTCTCTTTTATTTTCTCTTAACAAAAATTAAGAGAAAATATAAGAGAATTGTAAGAGAATGTTGCGGCATGAGATCCAATGTCTTGATTTCCAAAGGAATATGAGACTAGATCAGGTCTTGTAAATAATGTGCCACATCTAAGCTTTCCTCTAATAAACACCAAGAGACCGTTGACTCCAGATCAAACAGGGTCTTGTTTCTTGAAAGCATCTTAATACTAAGCTGGTTGTAAAGTCCGTCTTCACAAAGCTTTTTACATTTGTGGCGCATTTTCAAAAAGCATCATAACTAAAGACCTCCTCAGAAATTATCTCAGATCTATGAGTGGTCCATATCACTTGTAGAAAGCTACATGCATTTTCAGATTAGCCTATGACACCCGCAGGCATCAATGCACACTATTTGAGTTTGTTTTTTTTATGTTACTTTAATATCATCATATTTATTCTTTTAGCATTCCAACAAATGACTTCTCCTCCTGTAAGTTAATAAACCTCACCTGATATGTGTGAAAAATGATCATGCGGGGATCACCATTAGAAGAATTACCTCACAGTTAAAGCCCACCAAAAGTTGGAAATATCTGAGTGGTGAAGGAAAATGTGTTGTCTTATTACTGGATTGAGAGTAATTTAAAGCTTATTAAAATGATCAGACACAATGTTAAATGTTACCTTCTTTTGCACTAAGAATGACACACGGAAGACGGCGTGTGACCGCACTGCAGCTCTGTGTAGGACTCCTATCTAGCTGTGTAGGTTTTGACATGCCTCCAGCTAGTACAGCTTGCAATAATATAATTAAATGTATTTACTACAACATGATGTGTTTACGGGACTGACTACGGGGTGCATATATCCTATGACCTGCATGTGAGTCAGAACTAAAAATCCCTACTTGTGCACAGGATAGTTATCAGTCAAAGAGGGATGCCTAAATAAAGCTATGCAATGTTTTGCTTAAAAGCAGGCTGTGAATCACAAAATGACTGAACAGAATGACTAGAGTCCACGTGACTGTTGCACAGAACACTGAGTGAAAGAATCTACCAGGGCTGTTCCATTTTTCCACCAAGATACTAAAATATGAAAGACAAGAGGCCCTTGGGCCTCAACGGTCACCTGAGTTGTATAAAAACTGATGTTATTGATGTGAATGAAGCAAATATACCCAAAAGTATAATTTTCCTAAACTTCACCCCCTCCGCAAGAGCAAACATGGAGCCTGGGGGCCATGAAATGAACAATTTTGATCAAGCACCTGAAGACCCTTCCATGTATGAAGGGTATTGTTTTCCAGCATATTTGAGTCCAGCATATTAGCCCCGCCCTTTGAGAACCTGGGGGTGGGCATCATATTGCTGATAGTTTTGGTGCATGTTTGACCACGGAAGGTTCCTGCAAAATTTTATTGAAATCGTATCAGCGGTTTCGGAGAAGAAGTCGAAAATGTATTGACCAGTTTTAGCCCCGCCCCTCAGAGACCCTTGGGGTGGGCACCATATAATTCATAATTCTGGTGCATATTTGACCAAGGAAGGTTCCTGACAAGTTTTATTGAAATTGAATCAGCGGTTTCTGAGTAGAAGTTGAAAATGTAAACTGTTTATGGACGCACGCCGGACGACGCACGACGGACGACGACGGACAAAAGGCGATTAGAGTAGGTCACTTTGAGACTTTGTGACCTAAAAAAGGAGTGGTTCAATGTGCTTTCAATTACACTATTACCAAACAAAACATGTTTAATTGAAGCACTGATTACTAAAACCCCACAAGTCAAGTCAAGTGTGACTTATGGGGTTTTAGTAATAGGTGCTTCAATTATGGACATAAAAATAATGGAAATAATAATAAATAGGCTTTGCATACATCAGCAAATAACGTAAAGTAATACATGAAAAAACAACAAGTAGCAGAATGTCATAATGTAATAAATAAATAAATAAATAAATGTTCACTGTTGCCTATATACATATGTAAAGAAATTGAAATACCTGGTAAGAGGAACCTTGCTAGATTTGAAACTGTTTTTCAGTTTGTGCTTGAGGGCAATCTCTGCCTCGAACACCAGACAAATGAATAAAGCATACTAACTTTACTCAATGCTGTTATCGAGTGATATATGTAATTTACGCCAAGTATTTCTGTATTTTCACCATATCACATGACGACAGCCTAAAACCAGTTCCTCAAATATCTCAGCATCATTGAAGTGAGCAGCGCCTGAGCAAAGTTTAGATGTACCTAACAGCTGTGCACATGCTCCCGCTCTAAGTGCTACTTTGGGAAGCGTATAAAGAATGGAGAACTTTCATAAGATAGCACTTAGCGAACCCTCTTAGAGCCCTAGGATCGATCATTATTGGAAAACAAAGCCTAGGTTGAGAAGAGATGGAGAACAAAGGAGTAATAGTACAATATATAATTGGAAAGTGCCAAACAACCAATCAGTATCCATCACTGGATTTGCAATTTGAACACAAGCCTTTTTCCTCTTCCATAAGTAGAAAGACAAAACAACAGTTTACTCCATCCAGTCACCTAAAGGAGGCGTTAATGTAGTGGCATAGCTGAAATGTAGTGGCATAACTGAAAATTGGTTGGGCATAGAGCATCCCTTTAAAAGTTTTATTTGTCCTAACTTGTTCGCAATCATTTTTTTTAATGAACAACACATTCACTCCGAAAACACTCCACACTGCCAGGTGCTGCTAGTTCTCCTCGTGAAGGCAAGAGGACAATCAGTCGTTTGGACACGCTTTCTGTTTTTTGGCTATTCAATCAGCTTCACTCAAAATTGCAGAAAGGTGTTTCTGACCTTCACCCTTCATTTAATTTCAACAATTTAAGCGATCATGAAGCGCAGGTTTAATTGTCTGGTGTGCCGAAAATGTGGCGCGGAAAATCTAGAGCAGTTTCATAAAGCTTATGTCTGTGAGTAAATTATCTGAGTTTAGCCTATTATTTTGTCACCCTTTGATCGCGCCAAGAAAAATGCTGTGTCTATAATTGCCAATAGTTTATTGTTATAATAGGACAATATTTAATTAAGGAAAATTAATTGAAATATTCATTCATTTATTGAAAGGAGAAATAATTGTTCAAGCGCGTCCAAACAAATGATTGTCATTTTAACTTTACGAGGAGAACTAGAAATACCCGATAGTGCGGAGTGTTTTCGGAGTGAATGTTTAGTTCAGTGACATGCGGTCGGAGGTTAATTTGGTGAGGCACAATCCTCCCTTTTGCTTGATTAGCAATCAGATAATTAACTAGTTTAGTAAGAGTATTCGTCACAATGACGGGCCAGTTTCATTTTCCGCGGCATTATTACTCAGTAGGGCTATATTGAACCAGAAATGCTCACGAAACTGCAGATTTGCGCGTACTTGCTTACAGGAAAATTCTATCACAGGATTTTGTGAATCTGTTCCCACGTACGATTCCTGATTGACAATCAAAACAGTTCAGACCAAGCATATAGGAAGCCCATACACTGATAGAGGAGATAATGACAAAAAGATTCATCCATGTATACACTTCAATTTGAGACTGCAAGGATGGAAATCTGAATAATCAATTAGGAAAAATTTTCGGCTCACGCTAATTCTGTATATCGTTTAAACAATTTATTCATCGGATTATGAAAGAAGACTGAAAAAAAAAAAACACCCAATTTTTTTGGGGGGGGTGTAAGAGCACGTATTTAAAGGAGAATACATTGTATATTGATTAAGCATTGAACTCTGCATAAGTCAAACTGTTTTAATATGTGTTGATGACATTGCTTCGGCTTCCTGGAAGCAAGAACGCGCAAATATGCTGTTGAGCGTTTCAGGTTCCATATGCTGAGTAATAACGCCACGGAAACTTAAACTGGCCCGTCATTCTGCCGAAAAGTCTTACTAAACTAGTTAATCGTCTGATTGCTAATCAAACAAAGGGAAGGATTCTGCCTCACCTAACTAACCTCCACCGCGCGTCACTGGAATAGTTCATTAGGAAAGATGATTGCGAACAAGTCAGGACTAATGAAAGTTGTACAGGTATGTTTTGTACCCACCCAATTTTCAGTTTTGGCTACACCACTGTCACTGAGGGAAATCATTCACTGATTGCTTTTGTAATGTAGCCAACAGCTGGATCGTCTCCCTTGCTGCTCTCAGGTAGTCCAATAAGGTGAACATGATTGCAGTGGGAGCGATACTCAAGCTCATCGAACTTGTACTATATGGCCTCAAGCCGAGTTGTGCAAGAATTCAGTTCTTTTTCAGTGCTCTCTTTCCACATTAACAATTTTACCGACTCCTGCAATTAGTTTCTGAGCAGAGAAGTCTGGTTTGAGAGGTCATCCCTGACTGCAATAAGTTGGCTGTTAAAGTCACTAGACATATTTTCTCTTTCAAATTTGAAGCAAAACTCGTTTCTTCAGCAACTCAGTTAGAAGATTCGCTAGCCATTTGGCCATTTTGGTTTTATGAAATTGCTTTTTTCTTTACTGGAGAGCTGCCGGTGAAGCACTTGGGATCCCGAGAGCGGTACACTTTGTTTCCGATATAATGCTACTTAAATGTCTTCCAACCCAAGATCATAAGAAGTTACCCAATTGAGCACAGCAGAAACAGTTATTTCCGCACATCTGCATACACAATTTGGTCTTCTGTCACAGAGTTCAGTCCTCCAGTAGCATCTTCCTGTGTCAAAAGAAGCAACATAAAACGCACAGGAAGTACACACAGACGGAAAAAGAGAAACCACAAAAAGTCCATAAAATAATTGTACTTTACGGAGTCTGATATGAAATACAGCTTTGGAAAGAAGTTGAGTTTAATGCCCTTGCTATAATATACAATAACACACAAAAAATATCAAGAATAGCTGTATGTACCAGCCACCGTCTCAGTCGAGATCTTTGAAGTCTAGGTTGTGGCCTGATTGGTCAGTGTGAGACATGCAGAGAGCAAATTGAAAGAATTCATCGCACGCAAAAATTATGAACTGTATTTTATAAAGACGTCCTATTTCCATAACTTGATAGGATAAGAAATATGGCAATGGAACTGTATTTAGCCAATCCTGTGCTGCAGCTAGCCACATTTGGCACTGGCCCAGCCATATTTAATCTGAGACCATGGTAGTTGGGCTTGCGCTGCAATGGGCACCTTTAGCGATTAAGCTAACCCATAGCCTAGCTTTTTTCATGTGTTCTTAATACTGTAGGATTGTGACAATGAAACATTATTACATTGCAGTTATACAACACACACTTTTATCCAAAGGAACCCGAAAGGATTAAGCAGTGGCCAATCCAGTCTGGAGCCATTTGAGGGACGAGGGCCCAGCAGGTGCATTGATCTTATTGATGTTTTACTGGAGTATGAACTATATAGTAACCTTTCAAGACAAGTCAAGCCATTTAGTCACTAAATTTGTTTCTGTTAACGATATTAAAAATTAAGAACATTTCCATAGAATTGCAGCAAATTTCCTTTTTCTTCGATTCCGCATTGAACGCTCATAAGCAGTTCAAGCAATGTGTATTTGTCTATATGTGAGAAACAAATATCCATCTTACCAAGTGCTTTGTTTCTGGGTGTGTTCCTGTTCTAACATCCGCATAGAGAAGGTCATCAGTTCCCTCCTTCCTGCTCAAATGATCTGAACAAACATAAAGCAACATTATCGTTGAAACCCAGCACAATATCATCAACTCATCCTTGGCCTACCTCCTATCATTCTACCAAATTTTGTGCCAAACTGTTCATAACTTTTTGGGTTATCCAGTTAACAAACAGACTGACGGACAGACAAACAAACAAATAAATGAATGAAAACAAACCCTCCTTGGTGGCAGTTACAACAAGAGTAAAAGAAAATAATGATACAAAGTTTAAATTTTGCAGAATTATTGCTAGCATTCGCAGCCTACATACATCCTTGCAAAGGGTGTGAATGTGAACTCTATGTTTAAGGCAATAGATTTTTTTTGGTAACATAATATAGGCTACATTGCACATGATATACATTGGTCAGTGTAAATCATAACAAGCTAGTGAAGTTATTTTTGCAGGGGTGCAAACTTGCTAGGCTTAATTAGCGCGATATTGCCGAAGACTAACCTACATTTATGGCTAGGGATTAATTTACTTGAACAGGCTAGGCAGAGATGGAAAAAAGGTTAGACAAAGACCAGCGATTTAATTGAACATACTTGCCTTTTTTATGCTTTCGGTGTTTTACAAATGAAGCCACAATTCCAATTAATGTCACCGCAAGCGAAGATGTCAGTAATGCAGCTAATATGCGATTCCGTGTGCTACTTGAATCTGTCAAATTCAGGGCAACACATTAAAAAAAAGAACTTAATAGTCACATCCTCTCCATGGCAACAATCAACCTTTTGTTTGCTTATTGAAATGAAATGCACTCAGTTGCTACTTTATCAGGAACACCTTCCTAGTAATATTTGATCAGCCAGTCAAGTGGAAGCAACTCAATCCATTAAAGCCTGCTGACATGGTAAAAAGGTGCACGAGTTGTTCAGAACAAACATCAAAACGGAGGAGAAATGTGATTGTGGTTGCTTTGACTGTGGAATGATCTTCAGTGCATGACTCGGTGGTTTCAGTTTCTCAGAAACTGCTGATCCCCTCAGATTTTCGCACAAGTCTCTAGAGCTTTGAGAGAGCAGTGCAAAAAACAAGTAATTGAATAGAGGCAGTTCTTTGGGAGAAAACGCCTAGTTACTGAAAGAGGTCAGTGGAGAATGGTCTTACTGGTTCAGGCTGACAGGAAGGCAACAGTAACCTAATTAAAATAATCATGTGCTACAGTGGTGTTGTACAGAAAGAAATCTCTGAACTCATAACACATCCAAGCTTGAATAAATGGAATACGCAGCGGAAAGCCACACTGGCAACTGTGGTAAATTCAGACAAAAACGGAAAAATTTAGAAAAATATTGCCTGGCCTGGTGAATCTTGATTTTTATTTTTTTTCCCCTGACGCCATGCCAATGGTGGTGTCGAAATTGGGCAGAGACAACATGAATCGATTAATCTACCCTGCCACAAGTCAACAGTTTTGGCTGGTGTTGGCAATGTAATGGCATAGGAATATTTTTGGCATACATCAGGCCTCAATTGAGCATCATTTAAATTCCATAGCCTACCTGAGTATTGTTGCTAACAGAGTGCTGACCTCTATAGGCTCAGTCTACCCATCTTCTAATGGCTTCCAGCAGGATAAGACACCATGTCATAAAGCACACAGCTAAAACTGGAGCCATGAGCATGACCATGATTTCAGTGAATTCCAATGAGCTCCACAGTTAGATCTTAATCTAATGGAGCATGTTTGTTTGAGATGTAGTGAAATTAGATATTCGCAGCATGAGTGTATAGACAACTTATCCTCAGGAACTGTGCGATGCTGTTGTGGAAACATGGACCAAATTTTCTGTGAAATTTCTACAGCACATTGTTGAATCCATGCAAAAAGAATTCAGGCTCTTCTGAGGGGCAAAAGGGATCCTATCCAATATTAGAAAGGCGTATCTAATAAAGTGGCCACTGAGTGTACTTGTATCTTAAAATACTGCTGGCCAAGAAGCACCAAGCTTTCAAGCTTTAGGTTATTTTTTGTTACAGTAATGGGGATGCTATGTACAACCCCAATTCCATAAAAGGGATGCTGTGTAAATTGTAAATAATAACAGAATACAATGATTTGCAAATCTCATACACCCACATTTTATTTGCAACATAGCCAACATGTCAGATGATGAAGTGAGACATTTTCCCATTTCATGAAATATATTACCTCATTTTGAGTTTGATGACAGCAAGACATTTCAAAAAAGTTAGGAGAGGGGCAACTAAAGGCTGGAAAAGTAAATAGAACTAATAAAAAAAAAACTGCTGGTGCATTTTGCGACTTATTAGGTTAATAACACGTCAGTAACATGACTGGGTATAAAAGGAGCATTTTAGAGAGGCAGAGTCAGTCAGAAGTAAAGATGGACAGAGATTCACCAATCTGCAGAAAACTGCATTTCAAAATTGTGGAACAATTTCAGAAAAATGTTCCTCAATGTTAATTTGCGAAGACTTTGAATCTACAGGACATTATATTTTCAAATGATTGAGAGAATCTAGAGAAATCTCTGTGCGCAAGGGACAAGTCCGAAGGTCAGTATTGGATGGTTGTGATCTTCGGGCCCTCAGGTGACACTGCATTGAAAATGTGTGATTCTGCACTACAATACACTGCATGGGCTCAGGAACACCTCCAGAATTCATTGTCTGTGAACAGTTTGCCGTGCAATCTACAAATGCAAGCTAAAGCCGTATCATGCAAATAAGAAGCCATATGTGAACATGATCCATCTTCTCTGGGCCAAAGTTCATTTAAAATGGACTGAGGCAGAAAGGTAAACTGTTCTGTGGTCAGACGAATCAAAATTTGAAATTCTTTTTGGAAACCATGAACGCTGTGTTGTGTATTTTAAACCATCCAGCTTGTTATCAGCACACAGTTCAAAAGCCTGAATCTCTGATGGTATCGGATTGCATTAGTGCCTTGGGCTTGGGCAGTTTACACATTTGGATTACATATCAATGCATGTGCTCCCATCCAGACAATGTCTCTTTCAGGGAAGGCCTTGCCTATTTCAGCAAAACAATGCCTAACCACATTCTGCATCCATCACAACAGCATTACTTTGCAGTAGAAGAGTCTGAGAGCTGAACTGGCCTAACAGCAGTCCAGACCATTCACTAATAGAAAACATTTGGGTTATCATAAAATGAAAAATCCAGCAAAGAAGACTCAGGACTGTTGAGCAGCTAGAACCCTACATCTGACAAGAGTGGGACAATCTTTCTCTCCCAAAACAATTGGTCTCCTCCCTTCCCAGACGTTTGAAGACTGTTGTTAAAAGAAGAGATACTGAAGAGAAGAGATAAAGATACTGAAGAGATAAAGAAGGGATACTAAACAATGGTAAACATATCCAAACTTTTTGAGGTGTGTTGCTGCCATCAAATTCAAAATGAGCTAATATTTCTCATGAAATAGTAAAATGTCTCACTTTCAACATCTGATATGATGCCTATGTTCTATTATGAATAAAATGTCAGTTTATGAGATTTTCAAATCATTGCATTCTGCTTTTATTTACATTTTACACCTAACTTTTATGGAATTGGGGTTGTAGAAGTTGCTTTGTGTCTCCTCAGTTCTGACATTTGAGGTAATTGCATAAAATCAACTGTTACATTTCAGCAAAAACACGACTAAAGTGTGCTAGGTCTTTGGGCTGGCCAAGCCCAAATTTTGGATAAACATGATGGCGACATGCTAGTACAAAATACAATGCATGTATTCCAGACACGAATAGCAAAGGCTGTGCTGTGGTTAGTATATGATGCACTTCCATCTGGCACAGAGCGTTGAGACAAAGAAGAAAGGAGACCAGGTGTACAGTGTAGGAGAGATAAGGGTTTCAGATTTCTGATTGAAAAATAAAGCCCCTGGATACAAAGGCAACACATATGGCATACTGGGCTCTGATGCCTTACCTGTATTCTGTGGACAGATCTCCTCTGTATTGAGGTGCACAGACTGGATACTGACTGGGTTTTTGGCCTCACAGGTATAGCTGGCATTGCGCTCTTGTACCTCCAAAGTGAGAGTCAGATCGGTGTTGAGATCAGGGCTGCTGGTGTTCCATAATGTCTCCCTCTCTCTCTGCCAGGATAGAGTGACCTCCCTTTCATTCTCCACAGAACACAGTGCCAAGCAGTTCTGTCTGCGTACAGTGCTAGCGTCCAAGCTACGGACAGAATGACTCTGTATGATGTGAGTAATGACAGGCTTAGACACCGGAGCTGAAGCAAAGGGGAGAGAGACACACAGATCAGAACAATACAGAGCCAAACTGTATCATTATACAAAGCTAAAATATACTCCAAAAAAGAAACCAGACATTGTTGTTAGCATCAATTTACTATACATGAAATGTTTTGACAAATGTGGAAAACATATTGAAAAGAAAGTATAATCAATAATTCAATATTTGTATAGTTTCTTTTTGGGAAGAGTATAAATCATTATACAAAGTGAATACATTAGTAGACTCCCCAGAATAAAGGTACCACAAAGGACCACTCTCACTGTGATTTTTTAAAATTTTTTTTGTGTGTGTGTATTGGTCAGTACTCCTCACAATGTTTGAGATTGGGCTTGTAGCATTGAGTGATATTATATCTATGGCCATGAGCAGCCGCAAAAGGTTTTGCATTAAAAGGGGAGAGACAACTAAAAAAATCATTAGACCGAGTTGGGTTTTGTGTTTGAGCACATCTTTTTATATCAAAATATTTAGGCTGTGATCATATGTTAAAGAGGACAAGTGTAGACCTGCGGTTAACTATGGGGGAAAATGCTAGTGATGTCCTTGGGCACATTTTTTTTTCCCCAGTAGGCTATATTCAAGCTTTTTTCCTGAGCATGAAAATAGCCAGACTGATCCTGAGGAGTTTGCATTAATGTTAGTCCCTGAGAGGATGTGAAGTTTCTTGAAAGCTGGCTTGCTCACTGCTCTATGGAAGTTAAAGCAGATGTGTTACAATGAATGCGAATTCTCAGAACTTTCTATCAAATGAAATCAAATCAAACTTTATTCACATAGAATTTTCATACAAAGAATGTAGCACAAAGTGCTTTACATGTAAGAAACAAGGCAGAAAAAAACACCCCTCCCCCTCAGCCACCCACTTTCCCTCCCTCAGCTTGTCCCACCCCGACAGAGACTTAGTGAGGTAAGAGGTGAGGCAACACCATCAAGAGGGACTATCCACACCAAGAGCTGATCACAGCCCATAGCTGCAGAGATGCCGCCACAGAGGTCACCCCACTCCTGACAAAGAGTGGAGGTAGCATCGCAACCATAAAGCTGTTGATATGCTTTCCCCGGCATTGTATTTTGCATTGTATTTATATATTTTAGTTACTCAAGCTTACTTGTGGCTTACTTCAATTGGTTAAGGCCCAGACTCCAAGGTGGCCAATTATTGTGTTAAAACCAGAGGACACTCGGTAGAGCGCATACCTCTGCCACACCATATATCTGTTCTTTTGATCATATAATATGTTCCAGATCACTTCTAAAATTAAATCAACTCTTCCTCTGACTACCACCTATCACCCCGTAGAATTTCATGCCAAACCGTTAATAGCTTTTTGAGTTATCCCATCGGAAATAACCTGTGTTAGACAGACATATGATGATTTTTCTGAATGTAGAATCCAGAATATGTTCCGGATCACTTCCAATATTGAATAAACTCATCCTTGGACTACAATCTATCATCCTACCATATATCGTGCCAAACTGTTCATAACTTTTTGAGTTATCCTGTTAGCAGACATACAGACAGACAGATGAACAGACAAACAAATAAACTAGACGGGCACTAGAACGCCTACTTCCCAGATCACCAGCAACTATAATCAATTCTACATAAGTGTAGATTCTATTTAACACTGAAATTCTCTGAAAATCTGCTCATTACATAAGGGACAATCATCCTATTCAGATATATTCAACACATTCTTCTCTCGCCTAATCATATTGTGGCGCCATAAAGAAGGAGTCACCAGTCTTTCCCAGAAAGGGCCAGTGTGGGTGCAGGCTTTCATTGCAACCAAGCAATTACAACACCTGATACTACTAATCAACCCCTGGACTCTTTCTTAATAAGCTTGATTAGTAGCATGAGGTCTGTAGCTGCTTGGTTGCAATGAAAGCCTGCACCCATACCGGCCCTTTCTGGGAAAGATTGGGGACCCCTGCTATAAAGAATATTATCCGAATCGCTTCCAAGGTTAAATCAACTCATTCTTAGACTACCACCTAACAACCTACCAAATTTCATGCCAATCCATTCTGAACATTTTGAGTGATCCTGTTTGCAGACAGATAGTCAAACAAGGAACAAAACATAACCTCCTCTGCAGAGGTAACAACAGTATTAGTTCACAGAAAAACATCACTCACAATATACAATCAGATTAAGCTTCAGATCTGATACTCCTCCTCCTGTAATGGTTGTTACATGGTAAACTCCAGTATCATTGCTGTTGAGGTCGATGATGTTGAGACACCAGGTCTGCCTGTCCAGTGACAGCCTGTTTCTAAATCTCTCGTAGTCCATAATAATCTTTCCCTCGAATAGCTGAGCTATTTTGATTTTTAAATTATTAGCACTGAAAAACCATAGTATCTGAGGGCTAGCTTGCTCTCCTGCAAAATCAGAGTGTAGACAGATGGTCTCTCCAACCCTCTTGAGCACTGTTTTCATTTCAGGCTCCAATGACAGCAGACCTGGAGATTGAGAGAAAGTGGAGAAAATCTCAAATGGTCATTTCAAATTGAGCGTGTCTGCAGCTACTAGATAAGGTGAAAACAGAGGCAGATGTAAAATGTTGATTCTGCTAACATAAAAATTCTGCTTTTTCAACCATTTGTAAGCATGATTTCTGTGGTTCACTGCTATTAGTAATGAGCATAGTTTATTTGCTACATAAAGCAGGAGCAGATTTTTTTATCCCTCCAATTATGTCCTGGGTCAATTTGACCCGACTCACTGTTCAACGGCTCTAAAACATCTCTAAAAACATGGTTAGCAGCCAGATTTTTTCCCTAAAGTTTTCCCTAAAGTTACAAGTAAAACATGAATTTAACTAAAAAAAAAATGCATAAATATATGTATATATATATATATATATATATATATATATATATATATATATATATACAAGTTGTTAGCTTTGGTGCTGTTTGGGTCATTTTGACCCCCAGGATCAATTATTACATCAAGCAATTTTTTAATCTCGTTTGTAATGTTGTCTCAGACTGATGGCACGTTCAAATTTCATTTAACATTTGGTCTCGTTCATTTTGTCATCGTCATGTAAAATCGATGCTTGATGTATAAGGGGAGGATGGGAGGGGCAAATGCCAAAAAGGTTTAGTTTAGCAGTGAAATTGCAGCAATATGATGCTGCAGCATGCC
Source organism: Gymnothorax reevesii (assembly GCA_029721435.1). Classification (NCBI taxonomy): domain Eukaryota; kingdom Metazoa; phylum Chordata; class Actinopteri; order Anguilliformes; family Muraenidae; genus Gymnothorax; species Gymnothorax reevesii. Next base: position 18,803,765 of record CM056574.1, on the reverse strand, counting down.
TTAAAAATGGAAGCAGAATCATGCTACATGCACAGTTCTCATGCCTATGTTATTCAGCCAAGTAAAAGCCTAATCCAAAGAGGTGCACTGAATTGAGGAAAATGTTAAATTGTGAAATCACTTTAAATATTATGTCAATCAGTTTAACACATTTGTTTTAAACTATTTAAAATGACATTTTATCATTTTTGGCCAAGTTAATTGATTTAATTAATTGGAATTTTTCTTCCTTCTCCAATGGCACAGCATTTTTCTTTTTGCTCAACTTAAAGTCACAGCGGTTGCACAAACTCCTTTTTGAAAGAACTTGGAACTTGAAGTTGAGCCAACTACATAATGCATGGCAGCTGGTTCCCTTACTTCTTTTAATTGAGAAAACTTTTTTTACAGTGTAGGTTGTTGCCATGAAATAAAAATGCAGAAGATGTTCAAAATAAAAATACAGAAATAAGAAGGAACAATCCTACATGTTGCTTTGTAAATTTGCGTATTGTGTTGCTTTTAAAATAATGAACAAAAATTTGAGGATTGTGAAAAATACAAAGCCTTTGCATTGGGTACAGCTACCTGTCACTTAACAGGTACATTAATAGAACTTTATAAAAAAGTATAATGTAGAGATTTGAAACATGCTCACAAAAACATTTCATCTGAGAAAATTGCATTCAAATTTATGCGACCAAAATGTACTTCTTTGCCCACTCCCGCTCAGCCCTACAAGCTAAGACATGAAGGTTTGAAGTTTTGCTTTTTACATTCATATAAAAAACATTCCTGTCCTAACTTGTCATAAATCACAACAATCTCACACTGGATTGTCTGGGGAGGTATGCAGTTGAACACACCAAAAAGAAAATTGTAAATTGCATCTGATTTAGTATTTTTTTTTTAAACTGTCAAACAGCTTTTGGGGAGCATTGAAAAAATACAAATAATCATTAAAATTGTTTAATAGAATTACATGCTATTAATTTATACTATTGAATAAAAGGCACACACGTAAAAGAGAAAAATCTGACACAACTTAAAACATACAACAACTAACATTTGCAAAGCATTTTTGAGTCGACTGAACTACTAATTCCAAGGTCTTTCAAACTGAGTCTGTGCAAACACTGGGACTGAGCAGAGGAAATTCAAAAGTTTTTTGTAGCTGGTTGCCTTACTTTTGATGAGTTTATTTTTTTTTATTTTAATTTTTTTTACAGTGCATGAATGAAATAGAGTATCCTACAAATAAACCCTTTTGTAGCAGTGACAAATTTTACAGTTTCAGATGGAAAAAAGCCTGTACAGTTCAATGAAAAATGCAGGATACAACCTGAAAGCTGTACTTACCTCTGAGGAGGAGAAGAACAATAAAATTCAGTTTAGTTTTAAAGTTTATCATTGTTCAACAGACTGATGTGTGTCCAAAGTAATTGGCACATCCAAGTGAGACATTTTATTTTTGTTTCGTTTTATATAAAGTAGGTAAAATCCAGATGGAAAGAGTTGCCAGTTCATGCAAAAGTCCCTTAATGGGTGTGTGGGGGATGAGAAGAAAGAGAAAAAGAAAGAGAGAGAGAGAGAGAGAGAGAGACAGAGAGAGGAAGAAAGGGGGTGGGCAGTGGTATTTGACCTGTAAATTTTATCATCTTTTTCATTCTCAAATTGCTCCTTTTTGGTGATTTTTTTTTTCTGGTTTCGACTGCTGCTGAAAGTGCTTGCTAGAAGCATGCGATGCACTGTGGTAAAGACTTTGTGGCTTTTTCTGACATCAGTACAGAGGACCTGCAGATAATAGTACTCCCAAACGAACGCTATGTTTTTGATTCCAGAACAACACAGTATTTAAGGTTAAGAGGGAATTTGTGTCAAGAATTATCAAAACCTGGGCAAAAATAGACAGTGACTTGGTAGGATGGTAATAATCACTGAACTACAGTTCTAAAAATCATCAAAGAATCAAATCAATCCATATTTGATCCAGGGTTACAAACCCTATATATATAATCATCTTCACAAACCTGGCATTACGGTAATTGCACATTCTCACAACTTGTACTGCACATTCCCTTGTGTATAAAGTTGCATATGTTTTTGGCAAACATTAAGTATTTATAGTACTGGTTAACACCCTTATTTGCCTGTCAAGACATGCTCACTGCAACTGTCTAACTGTGAAAGACGAGGTTTACAATCTCTGGGGGGGAAAAAAATTTTTTTTTTGGCCAAACGCCCAAACGCATTCAAGAACATAATTCTTAAAGAGCCAGTGTAGGTATAGTGAGGGCATATCTTCTCTCCGATCACTGCTCTTCCAATGCAGAAGACAGTTCCTAGCAGTATGCACGTATCATGAACGTACTCCAACAACGCCTGTGCACAATTTGTCTGCGCTGTGGATTCAGAATCTGGCTTCTTGTACCTTGAACCTTGTATGCTGTGATGATGATATAACAGTGCAGGACAGAAAAAATTCTAAACAAAGTAATACGGAAGAACAATTATTTATGGTTATTAAAAGAATCCAATAATAAGAACAATCCATCTGCACTTAAAAACAGCTTCCTTCTTTTTGTATTTTAGCAACAATTAAACAGTAAAATAAATCCAGAAAAATGTTTTTGACAGTGTTTAGTAATTTATTGTAGTTATTTTTTTGTTTACCTTGTTTAAAATAGTCCTGTTTATTTTGTTCTTTTATCTCTGCCTCCCGTTTCCCTGCGTTTCCATGAGTCATTGTGCTGCGCCTCTCACCCCTCCCATTCAGTGTACTGGTAGCTCCTCGTTTCCCTATTTGTCTCCACAGCTGCAGCTCTCTCTCTCTTCCACTATCGTCTCTCATTTCCCTGATCTCGTTTTCCTCCATTAATACCCTCTGTTTTCTCCCTTATATTGCGAGTCTCTCTGTTTATCCTGTTACTTATGAGCCTTCATTTCTGAGTCCTAATTGTCCATGCTTGATTTTCTTTCAGCCCAGGTTTACCAATTTAAGAGTGCTCTTAGTGACCGATTACTTCTGGTTATGACTTTGTTTTGGCTTCTCGATCTATGATTTGGTTTCTCCCTTTGAACTGCATTCTCACTGATTGGTTTTTGGATTTCTGCCTGGATAACAACTTTGATTCACCTGTCGGACTTGTACTGCATACTGCCTGCCTGTTTGTTTGTCTATTGTTTAAAGCACAGAATAACTGGATACAGACCCTTAGTTCTGAAGATGTTGCTTTCTGAAAATTTAAACTGAGCACTTCAAAAAAGCCTGCCTTCATGCCCTTGGACATGATAGAAGTACAATTGCATCATGGGTAAATCTTGCTGCAGCTGCCACCTTTGATTAATTTGTCGAACCATCATTTACTCTAGGAACCTGTAAGAGTACTAAAAACCCAATTAATGTTGAAAATCTTGTGACAGTCTTTGACAATCTTTGACAATCAAATAACAATCTGAGTAAAACTTCGTCTTTTAGAAATGAGCAATTACACTTTTGAGCACCCATTCAAAAACATCCATGTCATAAATTCCCTCTTTCCCTTTTATTATATAGAGAAGTTGAGCATTCCTCCACTCTCTGGGGGTGTGACAGATGTTACAGAACCCCTTTTCCTGTGACAGACGTACTATGACAGACAGTGAGGATTTTGATCCCCTGCCAAATCTTATGTACCAAACTTTCAGGCAGACTGTCCATTATTGACTTTGCCTTGGCTACAGCTAAGATAATTGAAAGGTTTAAGTCAATATTCCATCTCATTTTCTTCCAATAAGAATAAATCAGAATTTCTGTGACAGACGTTATATTGACTGGGATGATCAGGTCACCCCTAACCTCTGGCCAGCAAACTTCCACATGAGCGTTCAAGCTCCCCTCTACTTTTGAAAAGACAAATTGAAAGATATGAATTGTAATACCCTTTCAGGTATTGGTAATTACAAAGGTCCTAATTACCTGTCTGGCCAACAGGAGGCGCTTAAGCAAAGAACAAGGCAGCTATTATTTTCCTCGTGGCAGTCCCTTCCCAATTTTCAACCCTGTAGCATAATGGCCAATTGTGCGCTACTCTGAGATGGTTGCCGGTTGGTATGCGGCGGGGATCGAACCCGAGACGTTGTTAGTCGCAATGCAATGCTTTATCGTGAGCTACTCAGCAAATAGCAATCTGTCATTATCCCCCGCCGCGTGATTAGCGCGAAGCGAGGGATATAGCATTGGGCTCTGTCCGTCATACGTATGTCCGTACGGACACATAAAATTGAGGCGGCGGGGGATATTGCCATGTTAGTGACAAACACTTGTTTATATTTGCTCCTTGAAGACCATATGATGCTGTTTTTGTCCCAGGTCATCATTAGATTCACCTGCTGACATCAGCTCTATCAAATAACATTCAATGTTTATACCTTCGCACTCTCCTAGATTTCCCTTGTCCTGGTTTTTTGACTGTATTACAGGCCTGGGCGCGTTTCCCAAAAGTGTAGTTGCTGACTAAGTTAGCGACTTACATAGTTCCTCCATTTACAGTCAGTGGGTCCAAGTATGGAAGTTACAAATAGTGATTTTGGAAAACGCACCCTAGAATGGCTGGAATGGGTGTATTTTTTTTACAAAAATAAAAATGAAGTTGATCAGACAAAACATTAAATATCTTGTCTTCAGAGAATTACAAGTCAAACAAAATCACTGATTTCTTTTTTAATGTTGTTTTTTCTTCTCTTTCTCCGTGTTGGGCTTGTATAGTCGAAAAAAGGCTACATGCTGAAGATTAGATTGTTTTGTTGAATAAGCCTGACGGTCGTTGATAGATGTGGCATGGCCTTCATATTGTTCATACGGCTTTGCCGCCACCTGGAGGTGTTAGAACGAAGTGTCACAGAAGATTATTTTTGTTAAATTTTCATAACAAGGTTGTTTTGATAATAATGTTTCTCGCCTTGAAAACTCCCAGTCATAAGTTTTTGTACAATCACAACTGGCTATAAGATGGAAAAAATAAATGTCTTTTGTTTCAAAACACCATGATCTAAATGTTTTACTCACAAAAATTTCCACAATGTGCAGCGGTTTTTGTCGCATTTTTTGATAAGGACTTTTAATTGTGCTGTATAGGTCGCTTCTGTTCTTTCAAGCTTGTCTCAAATTTGCTTGATTTTGCTTCCTTTGTTGAAAAATCAACATACATTTTCCTTTAAACGGAATATGTGTTACATCCCTCGTGTGAATCTCTTTCTATCCTCACCCACCCAGCAGTTTGCATGTCTGTCCGAAGTACTGTCTTATTTTGATTGCCGTATGTCCTGCCTGCTGTCTCCTCCAGCGGGGTTCTATTTACGTTTCCCTTCTCTCAGGCGTGCGTTGATGTCGTTATACGCCTTCCTTCGGTTCGCAGGTTACTGGAATGTCACTTGCTATATGCACTCTAGCACCAGTTAACCATATTAAATAACCATAATGAATAATCATAATCAGTATCCATATGTATGCAGCAGTAACACAGACACACACAAATACAAACAGAGCACACACACACACACACACACACTCATATAGAAGCAGTTCACACACATGAGCAGTGCACACAGACATCTGAGGCATGATGACTTTTGACAAAATTTGACATTTTGGGGTGGCCTTTTATTGTCCCCAGTATAAGGAGTGTCTGGATACTGCTCATTCTTTCTAATCACTGTCTGGAAATGCCACAGCTATGTACTGAGTGAAATCACTGCATCACTGAGCAAATGCTCACTAGCAGAGAGATGGATTAATAAATTGGTACAAAAATCAAGAGAAATATCCCTATTGTACGAGTAAAAGTCAGCATATTCCCACTTACAGTTGTTAACTCCATGTGGCACTAATATTTGACACGGGGCGTTTATATTTTTGTTCAGTGTATTTGTATTAATCCTATGTGTATATCACAATATACGTATTCGCTTGCGAGCAGTCCTGTTTCCCCAACTAGATCTTATCAGTGCTATTAATGCATCCATCATATTGTCCTCTGGATGTAACAAGTGGGGGCTCGTCCAAGAGCAATAGTGCCACCCTCTTGGGTAAACAGGAAACTGCATGTTTATTATTTCATTGTACTCAAGTAATAGGCTTGTCTATGAGCTTTTTCACGATGGCAATTAATTTGCTGCAATTTATGGCTGCTTCTTCCCGGTGGAATTCTGTCATAAGGAAGACTTCTTCTTCCGCCTTCTGTGTGCAGTCACAGTCTATCTCTGCTCCTGCCTGTGTCTTCTTTCTTTGTCCTGTTTTGTCATGTTACCCCCTCTTTTTTCCTTTTTTTGGACCTTCCGTCTGGTTCTGAGGCTCTTCAAATAAAGACGGAATTAATTAGCTGGTCCCTGAATGTGATTGACAAAATTTTTTCACCAAGAAGCGGAGCACCTGGTGAGCCGTGCTGCCCGGATGGGACTTTTGCTGCTGGCTATGTTCAGGATGCGTGGGCGAGATGGCAAATTCTTTGTCAGGCAGCACTATACCTTGAAGACGTGGAGGATGTTTATCTTTTTGGATTTATGGTGACGGGATTTCTCCTAACTGGCATGGGAGCTGCTCTGATCTACCGCAAAGTACACAAGCTACGCGCTGCCTAGCACCAAAATTATTATGGAGCGCTTCAGCGGAGTATCAGAGAATGGTGAGTTGCTCAAAAAGACTCTGGGATCATCTGCAGAAATGCACAGAAAGATGGACGCTGTTTTGAGTCGTTGTGGGGAGTTTGTGCGTTTGACTGTGAACTTGGGCGAGAGACAAGATGAACTGATGGGAGAACTGGTGGCCCTGAAGCGTGAAGTAAAAAATTTCTCACACGGAACATCAACTACATCCTTATTCCTCTGACAAGGACAGAACATTCTGCCCCTGATAAGGACTTCTGGATTCTGCATTGCACCCCCCCCTCCCTCCTGCATCTAATCCCCCCCCCCCCTCCCCATTCCCCTGAAAAAATTCCTACGCATTTCCTGCATGTCGTGTTATAAACCTGATGTGTATTATTATGTCTGATGACATCTTCTGTGTTAACTGCAACCTTTAATTTTCAAAGAAGGAAGTGGAGTTGGCGGCACGAGTTGGCAGAGTTGGTTGATTTCTTTTATCAGCAGTGTTTATGGTTTTGCAATTTTCTTTTATTTGGCAGTGTCATATCGACCTTTCTGTTTTTCCTGTGCCATTATTGAATCCATTGTACGTAATCTTGTTTCTGTCAGTGAAGTACACTGAACAAAAATATAAATGCCCCATGTCAAATTTTGGAGTTTTTATTAACAAAAAAATGGAACCAGGATTCGTCTGTGAATAGCGCTCTCCTCTTGGGTGCGAAGGGCACGTATGCTTTTGCCCATGCGATTCGGTTCCGACGCCGGATAGCGGTGAGATCCAGACCACGGACGCCAGCCGTGCAAGTTGGCTTCTCGCAGGCGGACTGTCTGTGGAGTGATACGTCTGTTGTGCAGACCAACAGTCTCATTCGTTGTGTGTGTCGCTCATCTGAGCCGATCCCTCAGATGGACGAGCCGGATGTAGCGATCTTGTGCTGGTATGGTCACACGTGGCCAACGTGGATGAGGTCGATTTGCAGTACTGCCTGTCTGTCGGAAACAAACTCCCAGTTAGTTAATCCCTTAATTTAATCCCTTCTTCCCCCACCTCTCCCCCCCCCCCATTCCCCTGACAAAATTCCTACGCGTTTCCTGCATGTCATGTTATAAACCTGATGTGTATTATTATGTCTGATGTCAGCTTCTGTGTTAACTGCAACCTTTAATTTTCGAAGAAGGAAGTGGAGTTGGCGGCATGACGCATGTTGCAGCAGCCCGGAGCACTTTCTCTCCAAATGTAATCTCGTTTTTATTCTGTAACAATGACAATAAATTCATCTGAATCTGAATGTGAATCTGATTGCAGATCATTTTGGCATTCCCGTATCTTGGACGCAGGTCTCTGACAATGTTACGGTTGAAGATCTGCCAAGGTCACCGCAAGCTGCGAGTGAGTCTGCGGTCACGGGGGACAGTTGAGAGAAATACCACTACGCTTCCCAAGTTTACCCTTTCTTGCCTGCTACTCCTGCATCTTTCCCTACTGCTGCATGGGTAAAAATCCACCATGCACTACTGTAGGTGGAAAGAGATGAACAGGCTGAGGCACAAGAGTTTGAATATAAACCTGCCGTGTGGAAACTTGAGCTGGAGGCAGAGACTGCAGTCAGGTCGAGGCTGCTGGAGTTGGAAAATGCCAGCGCCGCTCCCAGGGATGGATGAAGCAACCCTTCCACCCATTTTCAAGAGTCCGAAATGGATGCCTAGTTTACTGCTATTGAGCATGTCGCATTGCTCTACAGTGGCCGAAACCTGTGTGGGCTACTTTGCTGCAAAGTAGATTTTTGGTGTAGCACAAACTGTAGTCTCATCCCTATCACTGCAGGATGGTAGGGACCATGAAAAGATGAAAGCAGTGGTGTTACGTGCTAATGAATTAGACAAAACAAACTTATAGGAAAACCTTCTCTCAAACATGTAGAGTTCGCATGAGAAGAATAAATTATTTCTGATAAATTGTGTTCAGCCATAGAAGCCATTAATTTTCATTCCTAACGTGAGCTGATGTTGTTGAGGAGTTAAAGAGGTGTTTGCCTGAACATGTAGTGGTTTATTTAAATGAACAAAAGACAGCTACCTATTCCAAGGTGGCTGTGATGGCAGACGAATTTGTATTAACGCACAAACATGTGTCCGTAAATTCCCGCTGTGAAAAATGTGCCGAATCTTGCAATACCAGTAGTAAAGGACATGTGAAGACAATTCCTCTTAAAAGTGATGTAACGCGAGAGTGTTTCCATTGCCATAAAGTTGGGCACGTCGAAGCCGATTGTTTGACCTTTAAACGAAAGCATGATGGCAAGAATTCCAGCCAACCCAAACCTGCCTGAAAAATCTTTGGATGAAATTTAGGCTTGTTACCAGCCGTTTGCATGTGATGGCTTTGTGTCATTAAATGGGGAGCAGAAGGATCAAGAGCTGCTTCATATCTTGGGAGATACGGGCGCCACACAATCTTTAATTCTTGCAGACACGTTTTGCCCTTATCTGACAGTTCTACTTGTGGAGGTTGTGTAATTGTTCAAGGCATTGAAATGGGTTTTGTACCTGTGCTCTTGCATACAGTTAATTTGAACCCATTGTGCATGCATCATCCATCCAACATCCATCATATCATCCTCTGGATGTAACAAATACTCTGAAAGTATTTGGGAACTGAGGTGACCAATTGCTTTAGTTTTGACAGCAAAATGTTTTCCTATTCTTGCTTGATAAAGGCTTTATGCTGATCAACACTTTGCAGACTCCTTTATCTTTTTTTTTTTTCATAATGACTCAAATATTTTCAGTGGGTGACAGGTCTGGTCTGCAGGCAGGCCAGTTTAGCACCCAGCCTCTTAAACTACAGAGCTATGTTCTTGTAATACATGCAGAATGGTGTGGTTGGCATTACTTTGCTTTCATAAGCAAGGCCTTCCCTGTCAAAGATGCCGGGATGGCACTATATGAAACTCCAAAACCTGTATATATTTAACATTAAAGGTGTCTTCACAAATGTGCAAGTTACCGATGCCATGTGCAATAATGCACCCCCACACTATAATGAACGCTGGTTTTTGAACAGTGAACTGATAACAAGATGGATGGTCCTGCTCCTCTTTAGCTTGTAGGACACTGTGTGCATAATTTCCCAACATAATTTCATATTTTTGACCGGGCAGACCACAGGACAGTTTCCCCCTTCGCCTCAGTCCATCTGAAACGAGCTTGGGCCCAACGAAGGTCATAGAATCTCTGGATCTTCTTTATTTTCTTTTTTTAAATTTGGCATCTCCAATCCCGCCCGAATCTGGAATGCCCAATCAGAGAACTATGGACAAGGCTTGCTTGTATGCAACCCCTTGTTGCCAGCTCAGTTCACATAAAGGCAGACACCTCCACCAGCTCTACCTAACCTATTTTTATAATGAAGCTTGTAGCCATCATGGGTTATAAGATCAATATAAGATCGATCATTCAGCCAGGTTTCACAACATCCAATCACATCAAACTTACAACCAGTAGTGCTCAAAAAAGTGTCTAATTCATCATGGTGTTTGTTAAGGCTTCTGATGTTAAACTGAAGAAATGAGTTGTTACTTTTATCATTTAACCCTTTTAGCTGATCTGGAGTGTAATACTTGCAATTTAAGCTACCGCTTATGTTAATAGCCAGCTGCTCCAGGCTTCGGTCATAATTCATGTCCTCAAAACCCATACAATATCTGGAGAATGAATACTGACGGAGGACCAATGATGCTGTTTATAGGAACTAAATCAAAACAGAGACAAAAACAATAAAACAAACAAATAAGGAAGTTCCTGTGGTCTGCCCCCACAGGGGTGCAGCATAACAGAGGAAGCAATTATTTAATTGCCTCCACCCTCCATTTAAGCGCAAAAAATGCAGTGTTGAGACTATAGTACAAATCACAGAGCATGCAGATGCAGAGCATAAGAGCATGCATGCACTCGCACATTAGTGGCATTAGTTAAACAGTAGTGTGGATTACAGAGCATAAGGATGCAGAACATGAAGGCATACATGCACTCGCACTTTACCAGCAACATAAACAGTAGAATGAGTCACAGAGCATAAGGATGCAGAACATGAAGGCATACATGCACTCGCACTTTACCGGTAACATAAACAGTAGTATGAGTCACAGAGCATAAGGATGCAGAACATGAAGGCATACATGCACTCGCGCTTTACCAGCAACATAAACAGTAGTATGAGTCACAGAGCATAAGGATGCAGAACATGAAGGCATACATGCACTCGCGCTTTAGCGGCAACATAAACAGTAGAATGAGTCACAGAGCATAAGGATGCAGAACATAAAGGCATACATGCACTCGCACTTTACCAGCAACATAAACAGTAGTATGAGTCACAGAGCATAAGGATGCAGAACATAAAGGCATACATGCACTCGCACTTTACCAGCAACATAAACAGTAGTATGAGTCACAGAGCATAAGGATGCAGAACATGAAGGCATACATGCACTCGCGCTTTAGCGGCAACATAAACAGTAGTATGAGTCACAGATGTTATGGCCCCAATTTGTTATTACATTTATAACACAACATCAACAGCAACAGCAAGGGATGACAAACACAGTTTTAACAACTAAAACACATTTAATTTTTAACGAAGACAAAGACTAATAACAACCTACAACTAAAGACCAAGATTGATAAATAAGAAAAAACAGAAATAATTACAGTCCCTTTTTGGTGGGGTGGCTTGGTGATGTCCTGGATGAAGAAAATGCTCAAACACAGGCAAAGAAATCCACAAAAGAAACTACACAGGTCTTGAACAGAAATGACAGGTCTGGTCACACGTATCCTTCTTCTTGCAATTTCTCCTCCTACTTTACTGTCTCAATTCTTTTCCTTATATACTCTTTTGCAGACCCCACCCACGTTTAGACCTCTTTTTTTTATTTTCTGAGACTTGCCCCAGACATGTCCAGGACATGTCTAAACATGACTCCAGTCTGAGCTTCACAAAAAAAAGGTAAATACTGCCATCTAGTGGCCTATATTCACATTACACCTCCATTCCAAAAGGGAAAAATTTTGACTCATAAAGGCAAAATTTTTCTTTTCAATACAAAATGGTTAAGTGAACACTTGTCTATATATAAATATCATACACATTCAAACACGGGAAAAGCAATCAGCAATTACATTGTCTGTACCCTTCACATGCTAAATTTCCAAGTCAAACTCCTGTAAAATCAAACTCCAATTCAACAATCTCCGATTCTTGTTTTTCATCTTACTCAAAAACATTAACGGATTGTGGTCAGTGTACACAATCATTGGCTTTTGTCCTGTACAAACATAAACCTCAAAGTGTTGTAAAGAAAGGACCAGAGCCAACAGTTCCTTCTCTATTGTGGAATAGTTCCTTTGGTGGCGATTGAACTTCCTGGAGAAGTATGCCACGGGATGCTCAATGTCATCAGAGTCACTTCTCTGTAGGAGCACAGATCCACAAGCTTGGTCGCTAGCATCGACCGCGATGGAGAACGGTTTGTTGAAGTCAGGAGATTTGAGCACGGGGAAGTGACACAGCAGAGACTTCAGGTGATCGAAGGCTCTCTGGCATGCATCATCCCAGGTGAACTTTACGCCTTTCTTCAGTTGGTTAGTTAGACTGAGAGCAATCTCAGCAAAGTTCTTGCAGAACTTGCGGTAGTACCCGATCATTCCAAGGAAGCGGCGCAAAGCTTTTTTGTTGTCAGGAACTGGAAAGTCCATGATGGCTTGGACTTTAGCATTTATGGGTGCCACCTTACCCTGGCCTATGACGTAGCCAAGATAGGTGACAGTAGCACAACCAAAGTCACTCTTGCTCAGGTTAACAGTCAGGTTAGCCTGGGTCAGGCGCTGGAACAACGTCTCTACATCTTTTAGATGTTCTTCCCAGGAGTCACTCCATGTGATCAGGTCATCGATGTACGCACCCGTGTGTGGCAATCCGGCGATTGTAGACTGTATCATCCTTTGGAACGTGGCTGGGGCATTTTTCATGCCAAAGGGTAGGACTTCATACTGGTACAATCCAGATGGTGTGGCAAAAGCAGAGATGCTCTTGGCCCTCTCAGTTAAAGGCACACACCAATAACCCTTCAATAAATCAATCTTGGTCAGAAACTTTGCTTGCCCTACACTATCAATACAATCATCAATCCTAGGTATTGGAAACACATCAGTTCTAGTTACAGCATTGACTTTGCGATAATCTGTACAGAATCTAGTACTTCCATCAGGTTTTGGAACTAGCACACAGGGTGAACTCCAATCGGAGTTGGAGGGTCTGATAATATCATGTTTTAACATGTACTCAACCTCTTTCTCAGCAATCTTTCTCTTTTCAGGATTCATCCGGTATGGATGCTGTTTTATTGGTTTGGCATCACCAACATCTACATCATGAGAGGCTATAGTAACTCTCTTTGGAACATCAGGAAACAAATCCTCATATTTCTTGATCAACCTTTCAAACTGATCTCTCTGTGAGGGTTCTAAGTGCTGGAGTTTTACATCAAGATTTTGCAACACTTCAGTGTTTGACAATTTACATGAAAGAACTTCAGCTTTAATTCTTGGTTCATCATCTTGAAACTCCCCCTCATCTTCACACGTTTCGACCATTGGAGAATCTGAAGTGACAGCTGCAACCCTAGCATTTCTGTCATGATAAGGCTTTAGCATGTTAATATGACACAATTGTTTTGGTTTTCTCCTATCTGGAGTCTTCACAATGTAATTGAGATCATTGAGTTTTGTCAGAATTTCATAAGGACCATGAAATCTAGCCTGCAATGGATTGGACTGCAAGGGAAACAACACAAGGACCTTGTCTCCTGGTTTAAACTCACGGCTTCTAGCCTTATGATCATACCAAGTTTTCATTTTTCCCTGACTTGATTTCAAGTTCTCTTTGGCAAGGTCACAAGCTGCACGCAATCTTTCCTTGAACTTGCTAACATAGTCTAACAGACTGATTTGCGGCTCTTCCTCTTGCCATTGTTCACTCAATAATAGCAAAGGTCCTCTCACTTCATGACCAAACACTAGCTCAAATGGACTGAATCCAGTAGACTCCTGCACTGCTTCTCTAGCTGCAAACAACAGCAAATGAACCCCTTCATCCCAGTCTTTCTCATGGTCATAACAATAAGTCCTCATCATTGTCTTGAGAGTGGAATGAAACCGCTCTAAGGCACCCTGACTTTCTGGATGATAGGCACTAGAAAGAATCTGTTTTGCACCTAGTCCATACACAACCTGCTGAAACAATCCTGAAGTGAAATTGCTACCTTGGTCTGACTGAATTTCCCTGGGAAGACCAAACAACGTGAAGAACTTTATCAAAGCCTTCGAGATTGCAGTTGCCTTGATGTTACGTAGAGGTATGGCTTCGGGGAATCTGGTAGATGCACACATGATCGTCAACAAGTACTGATTTCCAGATCTAGTCTTGGGTAATGGACCAACGCAATCAACAATGACCCTAGAGAATGGCTCCCCAAATGCTGGGATAGGCTGCAATGGAGCTACAGGTGGGTCTAACTGGTGTTTTCCAACTACCTGACAAGTGTGACAGGTTTTGCAAAAGTTGGAAACGTCTTTCCGAAGCCCAGGCCAAAAGAAGTGTTTCATGATCTTATCAACAGTCTTGTTAACACCAAGATGACCTCCTAAAGGTAAACTATGAGCCATTGTTAAGATCTCATTCCTATAGACCTTCGGAACAACAATTTGCCTGACCACTGCCCAATCTGCATTGGCAGGGATATCAGGAGGGCGCCACTTCCGCATCAACACACCATCCTTGAGATAATACCCAACTGGAACTGCATCTATTTCTTTTTCAGGAAGGGCTCTCCTCTTTAGTACACCAATTTCAGGATCATTAGTTTGCTCCTCAATCAACCGCTTTCTGGACAGAGACAAGTCTCCAGACACATCAGAATCACCAGACCCATCCGGCTGGCTGAATAGAGAACTGATAAAAGTATCTGATAAGTCCTCAAACGGAAAAACCATAGTAGGCCAATCAGAGTCATGAGGCGAACCACCTGAGTCCTGACTATTCAATGTACTGGACGGCACCACAACATCATCTTCTTTAGCCTTCTTGGCCATAGCACGAGTCACTGCGCAAGAAGGATACAGAGATGGGTCCTCATCCCCATTTTCAGTGCTCGGCTGTGAAGTAAGATGTACAGGGGGAACTACTTTGCCCCCAGCCAGGTCATTGCCTAGCAACAGAGAAACACCCTTTATAGGTAGACTTGACATAAGTCCCACCTTTACCTGTCCTGTAACTAAATCTGACTTCAAGAATATAGAGCGCAGGGGTACAGATACAGTCCTCCCTTCAATACCTTGTACAAGTATGAAATCCCCTGAAGCGGTCTCATCACGTAACTCCAAGGAGTCCATCAACAAAAGTGACTGAGAAGCTCCGGTATCCCTTAGGATATATATGGGGACAGGAGTAGTATGCTCATTCAGAGCCACAAATCCCTCTGACACAAATGGAAGAAATTCCTCCCTCACAAAGTCAGCTGTATTAGGCTTTTTAGCCCCACAAGAAGCAGGCAATTTAGCAGATTGGTTATCTACTACAGGGGTTTCTAACCTTGTTTTCACAAAGGCATTTGGTTTGGTATCCTTTTCTTTTTCTTTCTTAGCTTTAAGGAACCAACAGTTAGTTGTAACATGACCAGATTTCTTGCAATAACTGCAAACTAGACCACTTTTGTCACTGTCAGCTTTCACACTTTGATCAGACCTATTACTGGATTTCTGAGCACCATCACCAGATTTGTCTTTGTCTTTGGGTGAGGAATCTTGGGTATCACCGTAACCCTTTTTCTGAAATTGGGACCATTTATTGTTACTGCTAGACTGAAATTTGGACTTATGAGTGAGAACATATTCATCTGCAAATTTGGCAGCTGATTGCAAGTTCAGTGCTTGCTTCTCATTAAGGTAGGTCTTAACATCATCCTTAACACAGTTCTTGAATTCTTCAACTAACACCATCTCTTTTAGTGAGTTGAAATCACCCTTGACCTCCATAGAAGTACACCAGCGCTCAAAGCAAACCTGCTTCTCATTAGCAAATGCAACATAAGTCTGATTTTCAGATTTCTTCAGACCTCTGAATTTCTGTCGGTAAGCCTCTGGAACCAACTCATAAGCTCTCAAAATAACCTTTTTGACAACCTCATAATCAGAGGAATCATCTGCAGACAAAGCCGAATAGGCTTGTTGAGCTTTACCCTTGAGGACAGTTTGCAACATCAGAGGCCAGTGTTCCTTTGGCCACTGGCAACTCTTTGCTACCTTTTCAAAACATTGGAAATGTAGAACCTGAAAGTTTGATTTGGCTGGATTTTACTCAAAATACATGTCAATTCATATTGTTGGAACACAGGCACATTCCATGTGTAAAATTTGGTTGATTTAACAGCAAGCTTATACGACCTGGATGCTCTGTTGCCTGCCTCGAATCTCCTTTGTTCTGCCCAGCAGGGGGTTTGGAGCCATTTGCTCTGGCCCTCTGAAACTCACAGACCTCTTCTCAATTAAAGTCAGGATCAGTTACTTTTAAGCTGCTTAAAACGATCTTAACCTCTATCAAATTCATAATATATTTCTGTTCAATATCCTAGGAAGGAACCTGTTATATATTGATAACGCAATTGGGCTATAATATTCCATCTTAAGGCTTTTCCAGGACAACTGCATCATTTTAATACATATTCATATCATGTTTGGTCTCTTTATTCTCGGGGGAGTCCAAGGAGTTGAATGGAACATGTTTCATTTCCCTTGGAATTTTGGTTCGTTTGTAAGATTCATTCAAGCAACTACCCTAGTCTCCCTGTGCAAATTATCTTATCACCTAGGCCAGTAAAACTCTGATTCGGCCGACCTTCCCTCTACCTTTTTTGGAGGCGTGGTTTGGAGTCTTTAAAGGTACGAGATCCTGAGGGGGCGTGCTCTTCTTTCTTGGCTTCTTTTCTGGCTTCTTGGGGTAAGTCACATGTCACCTTGTTCCGGAGCCGGGAGGCATGTGAATTCTCCCCGACCACGTGGGGCGACTTTAGCTCCACGTGGTCGTTCATCTTTTCCAGGTATGAAAATACTCTAAATTCCTCTAAATTATATGTAACGGTAATTGGCTTATCATTTATTTCTTTGATTCAAGTTGTGCCTACCTGGTGAATTAAATTATTGTTATTCCTTTTCCAGCCTGCGTGTTCTCATTGTAAATTCTTTCTGGCCTTGTTGCGATTGGGACTTAAGGGGAGACTCCTACCAAGACATGTGTAGGTAGCGATACTTCTAAGTTAGATTGAGATTGGGTTCTACCTATTAAGGGGATATGAAATTACCGGCTCTTAAGATTTAGCTATTGGTTAATCGTTCTAAGGGGCTCTTTGATATGCATAAACCTAGGTTCGTGGTACGTTCATACTCAGAGCCATTTGCCTGATGTTGCTACCATGACAGTCTCTTCTATCCAATGGATTTATCGTCGAATTAGACCAGGCAGAGACGCCTATTTTAACCCTAGGGGGTGTTCTGCTTAGTGACAATGGTTTTCGCAGACAGAGTTTGGGTGCGTAACTGCCCTGAGATTCACGCATGCTGTTTCAAAATTATCAATTCTAATTCTAATTTGGAGTCAGATTTTTAACGAGGATTATAGCTAAATTTTGTATTCTAACTGTTATATGGAGTCAGATATCGTAACCATTGCGCTTTCATGCCCCGTCCTCGGACGGTGAATAAATATCCATTATATTGTGATTCACACCAGCCAGAAGAATGCTCTAATTAAAGTTAGACTAAGAGAACACGTGAGGCCTTCACCCCGGCAACATCCGCCTTTTGGTTATTGCTTTTTTGGGGTTTTACAGCTGGTGACCCCGCGTAAATAGTCTAATAATTATTAAAAGTGTAATTTGTCGTTTTGAGAGCCTTTGCATCTTGCGGCGTAATGGCTTGCCTACCATACTGGCGAAGCCTATGGTCGTGAGTGCATGGTTCTGTTTTCAAACGCGTTCTGAGGTGTTCTGCCTTCCGCTGGCTGATGTGTGAATCTACATCCGAAGTGATCCTGGTTTGTGCGATCCGGACGGCTTTACCAGTCATCCGAATTCGGTAAGTAATGCCGTGTTTTTTGCTTTGTTAAAATTCACCGCATAAAAGACCGATTCTAAGGGATCGAGATATCCCCTATAGGCCTGGGACCGTAGAAACCAGACACATGTTTTAATTTTATCTTTCCGGGATCAGAGAATGAAGTGAAATTGAGGGAATGTTTGTATATGCGTATGTCGTTTCTCTGTTATCTCTTGACTGCTGTGTCTTCAGAATCATTTGGGCCATTTGGTATTTTCGTGCTTTAAGTAGAAGGTTTAATGGCAAGTTGGAAGTGATTGGATTTCTGTGTGCAGTCGGAGTTTTCGGCATCCTTGGGTGGACGCGTTTCGTTGCTGCGCGATGGCAGAGATTAAGCTTGCCACCGGAGGGGTTGAATACTCTTGACTTCTACCGGAAAGTGGTGTAACTATATTGCGTTTGAAGGTTTGCGTAGGGGTACCGAAGGTAATCGGCAGTTGTATATGTTTGATGGATTTGGTGCAAGGTCTTGCCGGAATTGTCCGGGTAATCTTGACCCAATACTGGAAGTTATTGTTTGAAAGAATCTTGTTTGTAGGGGAAGCGAAGTGAGCTTCGAAATATCATTGATTTTTCCGTATTTTTCTCGTAATAATCGCATGGTAGTGGCAAGTCTGTTTGTTAGTGCTTTAACTCGCCTCATTAGTTCGGCTGAGTTGGCGAATGTTTTTCATTCTCTTGTCTTGTTAAACTTTGTGCAAAGTTAATACGGTTTCACTGCTCCGTGGGTACGCTCCTTTGACTAGCGCCTTGAGAGAGAGCGACAAACGGCATTCCGAAAATTGTAATTCGGATTCAGTCTAAATTAGGTTGCAGTCTGCACCATGTGGGCTTTTGAAGTTAAGTAAATTCGATAAGTTTTCATGCCGACAGTCTTTCGGGACACGGACAATGAATAGATTTAATTCTTGAATAGGTTTGTTATGCGGCTTTCCGCAAGCAAGATATTCAGTGGCTTCCGTGTGAGCTAAAGCTTGTTGTGCTGTGACACGTCGATTTTCAGGTCGCGGAGTGTTTGTGCTTATGCAACTGGGCTAGGCGGTTTGGGCATTTGTGTTAAGCATAGCGACGCAGGGGCTTATCATTGGAGATGTTGAATATTTTTGCAATTTACGCCAAATTGAGCATTTGAAATGGCAGCTTTGAAATTCGCTTTAAATTTGAGCTTCTCTGTAGTATACATTGAAGCTGCCATATTGCCTTTGCACAAAGGGTTATCAAGTTGAACGGCCCGCCATTTTGGCTCGAATTCCTGGGGAATATGACGTAGTTTCATCTGGGAGTCGCCATTGGTCGAGTTTGCATGTGGGCTGGTTCTTCCTCAGAGGGGGAAGTCCTAGCCAGCCCACGGGGTCACGTAACTATTCGCCGGTGAGCTGGTTGGCTGGTACAGCCCCCATGCCGATCCGTGTAATAGGGTGACGTGACCTGTAGCCTGTTAGCTGGTTGGTTGAAACAGTCCTCACTCTGAATACGAGCAAAATGGCGCCCTTCAAATCGGCCAATGACTGCCGCGGTTTAATGTTGACTTCCGACCTTCCTTCCGAAAGGAGGGCGGAACCAGTGTTATGTTGCATGGGGTACAATCAAGTGCCTGCCCGTGACCGCCATCTTGAGAGTGGCTTTTCCACTAACAAACTTACTTGCCTTCTAACCTTATGTTTGAAGTAACCGGTTAATTTGATTGCGTTTTGTGTGGATCTAACGAACCACCAAATGCATTGCTCTAAGTTAATATTTTTTGACCATTTGTATATCGTCATTGCCTCTGTGTATCAAATAACATCTGAAGTTTTAAATACCTAATGGGACTTTAAGTCTATATTGTCTGCCTTCACTGGAAGAGCAATTTATAGCCTTACTGAAGTAGGTAATTGAATTTTCAATTGCTTACAATGTATTATCTTTTGGGAGATGCATTTTCCTCACGTTTTAAAATTTTATTTAATTTACATTTATCCCAAGGTATTGGAACCAGGTGATTTTGGTCACTTTTGGCAATGATTGGTATAGTTCTATTAATTACGTTATTTCTTTATAGCATGCCTTTCCTCTACTTCTGCCTTCTCTCTGATCCCCTTCACCCTTTTTCAGAGTCAGCTATGTTCAACAAGGACATAGTAGACGTAAAGTTTGGGCCTGCGTTCTGACCAAACGCAAGATTTGATTTCTTTTGTTTTTTGTTTGTTTCTGGCCATTTCTGGCTTAACTATGCAGACAGTCACCCTGCATAGCTCTTTCTTTTACAGTCTTCACACCAGAGAGCATCAGGGGGTGGACGAACATCCCTATTGCGGGGCCATAAAACACCCGCTCTTGGTAACAGGCCCCCTCAGACTCACTTTGCAGCCGTCATTCACACCCCTACACACGCGCTCGCCCACACCTACACATACCCATACACACACACCCACGCCCACACGCGCGCACACACAAGGGTACCCTTATCAACACCATTTGCTCTTCCCCATGTTTGTCTGTGGTTCGTCCTGGTGTGAAAGGAAGGCCATAAAGCATTGTTTCATCTAAAATTGTGGTATTAGCTACATCTGTTTTTCCTCTTTTGAAGCAGGGGTGATGGGACTTCTGGTGTCACTCACACCTCCTCAGTCACTGTTCTCCTTGAAGCATCGTAAGGTTGCACGACGGGGGAGACGTGAATTGTGGGGTGACGACAGGCATTGGGTCTAACTTATCTATTGCTTCCCTACAGGACAGTTTGCTGGCTCAGGGAGATTTCAACTCGCACTGAGCACCTCACACCCAAAAGTTTTCAATTAACTAACATTTTCTGATTCTTACAGGTGGAGTAATAACATTGCTTTGGTCATGTCGTGTTTTGATCTTGTCGTGTATGTGGCGGGATGCTTCTCCAAGTTTCTCTATACAGGCACCAAAGATTCAAGGACCGGACTTGGCCAGACTCACCTGAGGAACAGAAACTCCATAATGCTTTCGACTAACTTTGATATCAGGATCTTCATCAGAGACAAAACACAACCCATTCCTCCACTGCTCAACTGAAAGGACACACACTCTAATCTCAACTAACATGTGCACCACCGTGAGCGGCCGCTGAAGATTTGGACAACATCTTCACAACGGAACAGTATAGAGGACATTTTCATATGGACGTACTGCAGTTGTGTTTGTGGCTGATTTGTGAACTACTTGTAAAGAGTGCGGGTTGGTACAAAAATGGGTCGTGAGGAATCAATTAAATTCTATTTTATAATCTGGCAACTAATTGGGCTGGGGCATATAGGTTCCTTACACTTAAGGCCAAAGATGGTGTGCCTTATGTTCATTAAAGTAAGGTAAAACTACATATGCAATGATCCAAATTAGCCTAAGTCTTCTTTCTAATGTTTTTCATAATTTTATTGGAAATTCTTCAAAACTGCTTCTGAGCAGCCTATTATGTGTGTCAACCCCACTCTCTCAGTTGATCGCAAGATCATATCATGTAACAAAATTGCTGAATGTCTTTATGATTTGCAAGTTCTCATTTTACCATATTTCATCATTTACCTCATGTAAATATTCATTGTTTCTTGTCTGCAACTGTGTACGTTTAAATGGCACTTTAATGATACCCCATAATGATTTAATATTGTAACCTCCATTGGATTTTTTCCCACTGGGTTTTTCTAATTGGATGGTTACTTAGTTTTAGCAGCACATATAATCTTTTTGATTTCCCTTGTCAAGAATGGGAAAGTTTTTGGTTTATGTGCTGGTTTGTTCTGCGATCTCTATTGTTCATGATTTTAGGAAAAAGTACTTTTCAAATTTTCATTTATTTAGCAGAATAACATTGATTCGGTTAGTACATCAACTAATTTCAGAACATAGACTCATAGAACAAACCTAGATATTACTTTTAATTAAAATGTTTCGTTCTTGTCTTGTGCCAGTTTTTCTATGTTTTATGTTAAATTCCCCGGTGGTCTCTCTTCCTTTTGAGGTCCCAAACCAGACTTCTCTAAATTTCCAATCAAGCAATCCATTTTTCTCAAGTGATGCAACTGACATGAAAAACTCCATTACTCTTAGTCAGTAACTTCTATAGTTTTAAATATACTTAATACTCACGTTTTTAATCTATCGACCATTCAAATAATCCTTTGTGGCCCCATGGGTGGATTTGTGTCCCCTGGGGCCAGGGGGTGGATTTGTAGAACCTGAAAGTTTGATTTGGCTGGATTTTACTCAAAATACATGTCAATTCATATTGTTGGAACACAGGCACATTCCATGTGTAAAATTTGGTTGATTTAACAGCAAGCTTATACGACCTGGATGCTCTGTTGCCTGCCTCGAATCTCCTTTGTTCTGCCCAGCAGGGGGTTTGGAGCCATTTGCTCTGGCCCTCTGAAACTCACAGACCTCTTCTCAATTAAAGTCAGGATCAGTTACTTTTAAGCTGCTTAAAACGATCTTAACCTCTATCAAATTCATAATATATTTCTGTTCAATATCCTAGGAAGGAACCTGTTATATATTGATAACGCAATTGGGCTATAATATTCCATCTTAAGGCTTTTCCAGGACAACTGCATCATTTTAATACATATTCATATCATGTTTGGTCTCTTTATTCTCGGGGGAGTCCAAGGAGTTGAATGGAACATGTTTCATTTCCCTTGGAATTTTGGTTCGTTTGTAAGATTCATTCAAGCAACTACCCTAGTCTCCCTGTGCAAATTATCTTATCACCTAGGCCAGTAAAACTCTGATTCGGCCGACCTTCCCTCTACCTTTTTTGGAGGCGTGGTTTGGAGTCTTTAAAGGTACGAGATCCTGAGGGGGCGTGCTCTTCTTTCTTGGCTTCTTTTCTGGCTTCTTGGGGTAAGTCACATGTCACCTTGTTCCGGAGCCGGGAGGCATGTGAATTCTCCCCGACCACGTGGGGCGACTTTAGCTCCACGTGGTCGTTCATCTTTTCCAGGTATGAAAATACTCTAAATTCCTCTAAATTATATGTAACGGTAATTGGCTTATCATTTATTTCTTTGATTCAAGTTGTGCCTACCTGGTGAATTAAATTATTGTTATTCCTTTTCCAGCCTGCGTGTTCTCATTGTAAATTCTTTCTGGCCTTGTTGCGATTGGGACTTAAGGGGAGACTCCTACCAAGACATGTGTAGGTAGCGATACTTCTAAGTTAGATTGAGATTGGGTTCTACCTATTAAGGGGATATGAAATTACCGGCTCTTAAGATTTAGCTATTGGTTAATCGTTCTAAGGGGCTCTTTGATATGCATAAACCTAGGTTCGTGGTACGTTCATACTCAGAGCCATTTGCCTGATGTTGCTACCATGACAGTCTCTTCTATCCAATGGATTTATCGTCGAATTAGACCAGGCAGAGACGCCTATTTTAACCCTAGGGGGTGTTCTGCTTAGTGACAATGGTTTTCGCAGACAGAGTTTGGGTGCGTAACTGCCCTGAGATTCACGCATGCTGTTTCAAAATTATCAATTCTAATTCTAATTTGGAGTCAGATTTTTAACGAGGATTATAGCTAAATTTTGTATTCTAACTGTTATATGGAGTCAGATATCGTAACCATTGCGCTTTCATGCCCCGTCCTCGGACGGTGAATAAATATCCATTATATTGTGATTCACACCAGCCAGAAGAATGCTCTAATTAAAGTTAGACTAAGAGAACACGTGAGGCCTTCACCCCGGCAACATCCGCCTTTTGGTTATTGCTTTTTTGGGGTTTTACAGAAATAGTTGTCAACATCCTTTTCCGAAAATGGAGGCACCAGTTTTACCTCCTGGCTAGCCCGAAATTTATTTTCAGTTTGAATTTTTATTTTTAGTTTCTCCATTTGGAGTCTTTCTTCTCTATCGAATTTCTCTAATTCAAAATCTCTCTGTCTTGCAAATTTTTCTAACTCAAATTCTCTTTGTTTTTCTTCTCTTGCAAATTTTTCTAACTCAAACTGCCTTTGTTTTTCTTTTTCTTCCCTCTCAAATTCTCTTTGTTTTTCTTTTTCCTCCCTTTCTTTTTCTCTTTCTTCCCTTTCTTTCTCTTTTTCCTCCCTTTCTTTTTCTCTTTCCTCCCTTTCAATCTCTAGCATTTTTAATTTAAGTTCCATTTCTATATTTGGATTTTCCACTGGAAACTGTTCCAGATCTCCTGGTGCAAACACATTTTCATCAATGTAATATTCAACTATCTCTCTAGCCAGTCTTGCTTTTCGCATGGCTGGTTTTACCTCTGTCAGCTCCAACTGTCTGCAAATTTCTAGCAGTTCTGTCTTTTTAAAAGACTTCAAAACCCCTACGGTTGGTGATGCCAAGAAATCATCCATTGCTGTTGTCAATATATATCTAGGAAAATTCACAAAAACAATTTCACAATTTGGAATGTTAGATTTTCAATAAATTACTCACACAATGGTCTATCCCGGACCTTGAGCCCCCAATTTGTTATGGCCCCAATTTGTTATTACATTTATAACACAACATCAACAGCAACAGCAAGGGATGACAAACACAGTTTTAACAACTAAAACACATTTAATTTTTAACGAAGACAAAGACTAATAACAACCTACAACTAAAGACCAAGATTGATAAATAAGAAAAAACAGAAATAATTACAGTCCCTTTTTGGTGGGGTGGCTTGGTGATGTCCTGGATGAAGAAAATGCTCAAACACAGGCAAAGAAATCCACAAAAGAAACTACACAGGTCTTGAACAGAAATGACAGGTCTGGTCACACGTATCCTTCTTCTTGCAATTTCTCCTCCTACTTTACTGTCTCAATTCTTTTCCTTATATACTCTTTTGCAGACCCCACCCACGTTTAGACCTCTTTTTTTTATTTTCTGAGACTTGCCCCAGACATGTCCAGGACATGTCTAAACATGACTCCAGTCTGAGCTTCACAAAAAAAAGGTAAATACTGCCATCTAGTGGCCTATATTCACATTACACAGAGCATAAGGATGCAGAACATGAAGGCATACATGCACTCGCGCTTTACCAGCAACATAAACAGTAGTATGAGTCACAGAGCATAAGGATGCAGAACATGAAGGCATACATGCACTCGCACTTTAGCGGCAACATAAACAGTAGAATGAGTCACAGAGCATAAGGATGCAGAACATAAAGGCATACATGCACTCGCACTTTACCAGCAACAGAAACAGTAGAATGAGTCACAGAGCATAAGGATGCAGAACATAAAGGCATACATGCACTCGCACTTTACCAGCAACATAAACAGTAGAATGAGTCACAGAGCATAAGGATGCAGAACATAAAGGCATACATGCACTCGCACTTTACCAGCAACATAAACAGTGGTATGAGCCACAGAGCATAAGGATGCAGAACATAAAGGCATACATGCACTCGCGCTTTACCAGCAACATAAACAGTAGTATGAGTCACGAAGCATAAGGATGCAGAACATAAAGGCATACATGCACTCGCACTTTACCAGCAACATAAACAGTAGAATGAGTCACAGAGCATAAGGATGCAGAACATAAAGGCATACAAGCACTCGCACTTTACCAGCAACATAAACAGTGGTATGAGCCACAGAGCATAAGGATGCAGAACATAAAGGCATACATGCACTCGCGCTTTACCAGCAACATAAACAGTAGTATGAGTCACGAAGCATAAGGATGCAGAACATAAAGGCATACATGCACTCGCACTTTACCGGTAACATAAACAGTAGTATGAGTCACAGAGCATAAGGATGCAGAACATAAAGGCATACATGCACTCGCACTTTAGCGGCAGTCATTAAACAAAGTAAACAAAATTTAGACTATTACAAGGCCCCAAGAGCTACAAGAGAAATGCTAACATCAAAAGTGCTTTCCTTTTATATCGGCTCTTGGTGAAGTCAAAATTACAAAATTACGTTCATAAATTCAGTCTTACCAGTTGAGTATTTTCACGCAGCCTCGTGATTAACGATTTAATGTGAGAGCTTTAGTCCTTTTGTAGTGCAGCGATTAAGTTCTCAGCGTCTCTGCGGAAATGTGGATTTCGGCACCTTTGGAAATCTTAATTGTTGCAGGATAAAGCAGTTATATACTTACTTACAGCTTGTGGCTCCGAGCGCTTGATCGATACAACTGCTTCAGGTTTGAGAAGCAGCTGAAACTCTTATCCAGCATCAAATTATCATTCATTGACAAAGCTGTCTTTGGTTAAATGCTGAGCACAAACAACTAACATTCCCTTTTGCCGTGGCTGTTTGCTTCCAGCAAACAAAAAAGCTACCCACTGATTTCTGGTGGCATTGTCTTCTGGAAGAGAAATAGGTACTTTTCTTCATGTCCAAAAATAAAGGACAAGCAGCTTTGGGAGAGATACTGACAAAATTGCACCTCAAATGATTCTTCTTTGGTATTTCCAAAAGTGTAGACACTACAACGACATAGTTTGATCTGCCGTTGTTAGTTCCTGCTAGAATAGTTTCCGGTGTGGGCAAGTCCAGCGCAGTGATTGGCTCTGGCTAGGTCTGTTTTAATTGGACGGCAAAGCCTAATGTCAGGTTTTGCCGAGATCTCGTGAAGATCTCGGGACGAGCTGTTCAGAGTGGAAATCACTTTTACGAAATCACGTTCCTGGATTACAGCAAAACCCCCTTAAATTTATGTTCAGAAACTTGATGTTATGTTCAGAGGTTGAGTATGGACATCCAACATTATAACATTACTAATATGTATTAAAAGAAGTATCAGCATAATAGGTCCCCTTAAAATGAAATTTGATCATTTGAAACGTCTTTATGCAATTCCATTGCTTCCAACCCCTCCCTTGCACAAGGATTTCAATTTCACACGAAAATCTCTTACATATGTGTTGATTGAATAATTGCTGACTGCAGAAGGGGAACGTAAATATGCCACTAAAACTCACACCAAATGCATGAGAGTTGACGGGTATGCGTTACTAATGAAAACTGGCCACACCTGATAATGTCGAGAGGTTTCAGAGTTTCTGTAATGGTAATTTAAATGAATGATTGAAAACAGGTCATGACCAATCGTTAATTTTAACGGTTTGTTTGAGCCTCCCCTGTTGCCAATTCACCAGCCGCCACTGGTGCGCGGCAGCTGAGTCCCAAAAATAAAGTGCTTTTAATGGAGTTATACTGCATTTATCTCCTGTGCAGTGCGCTTACCCACTGTAGGTTGGTCTTCGTCTCTTCTCTAGATGACACAGTGAGTAAAGCGCATCACTGTTGCTAAGAGCGTTATCTTCAGCTTCTTCCTGCTGGGCTCGGTTTTCCTGTTATTGGCTGCAGTGCTGAAGTCATTATGAAACACACACACACCCATGAATGCTTGTACATACAGTACCCGTCAATAGTTGGGACACACCCAGCTAATGTCACAGCACTCTGCTTTTAGAGAAATTTAAGTGGCTTAACATCTCTGTAAAATCTCAAGTGGAATCTTTTTAAGAGGTGAACAGTGAGAAGTGAAAAGAGAACAATTAACTTGCTTGAACAGCTTCCAAAATTTAGAAATTCTCAAAGAAGCCACATTTTGCAAAGTTAACAGATCAACACCTACCATCCTCCAACGGCTGAATTAAAGTCAAGCTGTTTTGGGACTTTTAGGCCAAAAAGGGCGATGAAAACCAAACCTCTAGTGCCGCACGTTTGGGAAATTCGACGGTCATACAGCAACAAACTCAGTGTTGCCAAATGACTGTCCTCGTAAAAAAAAAAATGTGTGACTGGTCTGCAAAAATGGCAACGAATGCTGATCGATTTGATCGATTCCAAATTGAGACTTTTTTCCACAAAATGAAGATGCTCATTTCTTTAACATGTATTGTAAGAAAAATGCAGATGTGTTGACACTTTTGGCTGGTACTGTGCCTGTACACACACCATGTACACATCCATCCATCATCTAGGCTTCTTCCTCATCAGAGTTGTTGGGGAGCTGGATCCTATCCCAGCTGATGATGGGCAAAAGGCAGACAGGCCCTGGACTCCTCTCCAATCCATCGCAGGGCGCATAAACTATTCATCCATCATTATCTTACACTCATGTACCTTTGGGCAATTTAGAATCTCCAAATTATGCTGGATATTCATGTCTTTGCACCGTGGGATCAGTCCAGCGTGCCCGGAGGAAACCCACTGGAACACGTGAAGAATAGGCGAACTCTACCAGGTTTTCTTGCTGTGAGGCAGCAGTACTACTCAACTGCACCACCATGCCACTTTTCCTAGAAGAATAGTACATACAATCATATATATATATATATGTGTGTGTCGTTCATGGTCTCCTTCAAAGTAATCTTCTCAGCTAGTGCACTACTGTTCCAAAGTTCCCGCAAATTATTGAAACATTGCGGGAAGTAATAAATTGAAGTCGATTCAAAACTACGAATGTACCGTAAAGGAATTAGGCCATTTTAGACTGTGCTTGTAAACTCAGAAATTTCTTCACTCGAAGCCTGTCATTTTCCTGGGATCATTTTCCCCACAGAATCTCACAGCAGAAGATCAACAATTGAAGACCACAATGGAAAAATTTCATTTTTTCTTTTCTTTTATTTTAAAAAAACCTTTATTCACCAATAAGTGCATACAAACAAATATGTGACCAGACAAATAAATGGGTAGCGAGTTGTGGTGTTGATTTACAGAGTAATATACATACAATAATATTAGACAAAGACAGATCAACAAAAGGAATAGAAGAAAAAAATAAAACAAACAAAAAAGGAAAGAAAGGAAAAAAGGGGGGAAAAGGCTACAAAGGAAGGAAAAATGAGAGAAAGCAGATAAATAATAACAATAATAATAGTAATAATTATAATGGAATAGAGAGATAAGAGCCGAAAGAAAAGGGGAATAAGGCAAAACAGTGAAACAACCAAATGATCCGAAATGAAGCAGAGTTGTATTTTGGCAGTTATTTCATGATGTGTTTGTAATATGTTTCCTTAAGGATTTATACAGATTAACAATTTAAAAATTTTCCAGTTGAGCAGTATTGTTTCCTTGGCGATAGTTAGGGCCACAAGCAGGGATTTGTTTTGAGCAGAGTCAAATTTTCATGTTGTGGAGAAATGATGAATTAAAAATTCAAAACTATCTTAGAAACAAAGCGCTGAAAAAATAGGCAAAAGATGTAATATATATATAATATAATTATAATATATACAACATGATATATATATAAAACATGCAAAATACAAGATTTGGTCTCATTTTTCCCTTGTGGTCCTCAATTGTTTTTCCCCAGTTAAAGTACGGGAGAGTGGGGCACCATGAGCCAGGGCCACTCAAGCCCTATTTGTTTCACTTTTTTTTTTCCTGAAGATGACAGAGTGAGTTTTCTTTTTCATGAAGAAATAAACCACTAATATCCCCCATTGTCTTTTCATTAAGTTGTTCCTCAAGCTTTCTGATTTTTGCAAACGTAACTTTACTGGATATGTTTCATTTTCGTGATCTCACATAGCAGCCATTCACCACCCCGTGCTGATAAGAAGCAAAATGTGTGCTGCACAATGAGTGATATCTCAGCGATATCTGATATTTAAGTCACATGTGTGAGAAGTGAAAATGTCTCCACGGGACACTGATACAACGAAAAATGTGACAATACTACAAAATGTAACAGTCATAAATTTGTTACATTTTGTGTTTGTAGTCACAACACAAAATGTAACATTTGAAATCTCATATTTGGTCAGCGAAATTGTGATATAAACAACTTTATGTTGATTTCAACCATGAAGTCAGCAGCAAAACCAATTTTTTTTCTACCACATGAAAGGAACTTTTTTATTCAAGCCGGGTGTGAGTATAATGTCTATAATGCTTCAATTAGCATATTAACTTCAGAGAAATGTGGTTGTAACATATGAAATGAGTTTCTGAGTTGATTATTGATACCATAAATTTCAATAGCAAATAGCGGCGACAGCTACATTACTGATGGCACGTCTGTTTGTTATTGCATGCACAGCATATGGATTTGTCAGTTAGAAGCAAAGTAACCGCGCACATACATAATCAAGGCAGGTGCTGGACAAAAAATTCAAAATAAACAATAGAAAAGTCTGCACACTTCTGCTCCCTTTACAATGCATTTATTTAGCAGATCCACCAAGCTTGATGGATGTGCTGAATAAATGCATTGTAAAGGGAGCGGAAGTGTGCGGACTTTTCTATTGTTTATTCGGCATATGGATTTACAATATAATATATTAAATTCTAACCCCCCTCTCACTAATGAAACCCCCAAAAATATATTTGTGCCCCTTTCTAAAATCGTTTTGGCAAATAAAAAACCTTAAAAAAAGTGGTGGTTGGATATGGAAATCTTTCCAGATCCATTTCAAAGACGGTAAGTTGCTCATCTCCTGGGACAGTCTTACGGTATCATCGTTGACTAAAGCAGCTCACATACATCTGTAGGCCGCAATGTTGAGTCAGACTGGGGAATCTGAGAATGGCAAGGCTGATTCAAAGCATGGTGAATCTGATGAGGGAAATTTAGAGTTATACATTAAAGAATCTGATCATTCGGCTGCTGATGAATCAAAGGTCGAAAAGTTAGAGTCACAGAGGAAATATCTGTCCCGGGAAATCCTCAGACAGATAATTTTGTTTGCTTTGAGGGAGGATCCAAGCTCTTGTTTCGTACGACAACGGCTTAGCACATTTTTCAGCTCAGTTGTAGATAAGGTCCGACAGCCCACTATGCACATGAGTTCATGTCATTTTGTGAGTGCCATCTGCTGTGAGTATCAGGCGCTTGTACATGGTGGCAGGGTGAGGAAGTGGCCTTGCTATGGAACTTAAGCACATTGTGAACAACACGAGATGGTGGGATGCATGGATCTTCCTTCGTGAAACAAGTTTCAGGAATTTTGAATTAATGGGGGTGTGCTACAGAAGGCAGCATACAATCCTGTTAGATTATACTGTACTTAAGTCTCAGTTCCAGACATAAATTCAGAGTTTGAGTTTCACATAGCATAATAGAGTTAGAATGTGAATTTGCAAACTTTTGTTTTGCTTTTAGTGAGTCATGTTACAGATTTATTATTAAAGGAATTTATTTTCCAAACCGGTTTCATTATATTGTGGGGTTTCATCAGGGGTTTATGTATTGTTGCATTTTTAATGCTTTTTTTCAACTGATAAAGGTGAATTTTTAACAGGGAAATCATTTTGAATCTCACGAAGGGTAGAAGCCTATCTCATACAATTTAGTTTGCTCATTGAAAAAAAACAAAAAACAAAACATCACATGGTTGAGTGTATTGACATGGCATGATGGCTGAGAAGTCTCATTCCTTTCTGCCATTCCATGGGGGGATCATTTCGCTACTCTGTTTTTTAGGCTTGTGAGTGAACTAAAATCAGGCCATTTTGATTGGCATAGTGGTTAGCACTATCATCTCACAGCAAGAAGGTTGTGGGTTCAATTCCGGGCTGGGGCCTTTCTGTGTGGAGTTTGCATGTGCTCCTCGTGTTCTCGTGGGTTTCCTCTGGGTCCTCCGGTTTCCCCCATCAACAAAAAAACATGCATCATAGGAACACTCCTGCCAGTACCCCTGACCAAGGAACTGGCTTTAGAACTGGAGTTGGTCTACGGGCCCTGCTCTGTGGCTGCCCTATAGGATGGGTCAAATGCAGAGGACAAATTACCCCATGGGGTTCAATAAAGTGTATTTATCTTAGTTTATGCCATGACCTGCTTTGATACACGGCAAAATATAACAATAATACATTGTAAGATTTAATTAGATAATTAGAAGAATTAATATTGTTACAATTAGCATAATCACTACAGCACACAATGTAACTACTTCAATTTTGCAATTGATCTTGAAAACCAACTCAGAAACTCATTTTGCGTGCTAAAACCATACTAATCGGAAGCATTATATACACTATACTCACAAATGACTGGAATAAAGAAGTTTTCTTTATCATGTGGTAGAAAAAAATGGAAAAGTTGGTTTTGCCACTGATTTCATGGCTTAAAGCAATTCTTACCTTTCTGGCATTTTTACACTTTTCTTTTGTATTCTTAAAATGCTCCTAATAAGCGTATGGCACACTAAAATGCAAAAGAAATCCACCAGGTGTTAAAACTCATCAATATTCAATTCTCATATATTTCTGATAAAAGTCTGTCCAATCATTTTCAGTCCGAATAAAATGATTTGATGAGCTTCCTGTCTGTCATCCGTCACTGAGTCCCTTCCAGTTGCCTACTGCTGTCACCGCGTGCGAGTCGCGCGCCTCCCTGGCAGAGCAGCAGAGCAGTAGAGACAAAACAGGTACTCAACAAAGTTAGCCTGCAAATAAAACAGCTGTAACTGCTCCTAATTTAATGACTAACGTTACCGGGCCAATTCTGGTGAGGCAAGACGTTATGACAGCAGTTTTGCTAGAAAATATGTATGAATTCTGCTGAAAAACGACGAATCTGACGGTAAACAAACGGACGCTGAAATGCTAAATTACATTATTAAGAAAAAACTAAATTTAATAGAAGCTATAGAACATATCTTAACCAGGGGTGCCAATAACTATATATATGTATAACGAATTTCAAATGTTACGTTTTGGTTTGTGACTACAAATGCAAAAGATAACAAACGTTTGATTGTTAGATTTTGCATTATTGTTACATTTTGCGTTGAATCAGGGCACCTTGAGCCAGTTTTGTGGGACAGCTTCAGCCTGGCTCATGGTGCCCCACAGTGGTGGACTCAATTTTATCAGAAACTAAGATTATTTTCAAAAGACAGTTGCTGCAAAAGCAGTTAGAAATACATGAAGATGATGTTCTTGTGTTTAAATCCATGCAGTGAAATCAGTTTACCTTTTTCCTCCTTGTGGGCAGAATGGTGCAAAATTACTAGAGAATCGGTGTTGACAAAGTTGACATGCGAGTAAAAACTTGAAATGAAAACATGGCAGGCAATTCAGTCGTGTTAGTAAACATTTCAAGTAACTGGTAGGCTACCTGCTACATGAAGCATATATTGTGTGGAGGTGTTAGACAGTCATAAAAACTTCCCGCATGATTGGAAAACTGCCAAAGTTAAACACAGTGCTGCACCTTTCTCTGGTGCAAATTGTAGACCAATACGTTTGTTACCTGCTTTAGGTAAAATAATGGAGAGGATTATGTTTGATCAAATCCAACATTATTTTGATATTAACAATTTAAATTGTGATTGTCAACATGCATTTAGACCGAGACACTCCACTTGCACAGCTTTGACACATATGACTTATGAATGGCGTTTGGACATAGACTACGGAAAGTTAGTGGGTGTTTTGCTTTATTTTAGTACTGCATTTGATGTTATTGACCATTTTCTGTTATTAGGAAAGCTCAGGCAGGATGGTTTTTGTTTGTCAGCCATAAAATTGATGGAGTGCTATTTGACAAATAGAAGTAAAACTGGTAGTTGTCTGATACTAAATATGTTGACTGTGGGGTGCCTCAAGGAAGTTGCCTTGGGTCATTATTATTTTTTATTTTTTAAATGATTTCCCACTCATGCTGGATAAAACTAAAACTATCATGTTAGCAGATGATTGTACAATATAGTCAGCTGAATCGTCTGCAGTAGGGATAAATAATTTACAGTATGATTTAAGGTTAGTGGCAGAATGGGTAGCTAAAAACAAATTGGTCTTGAATGTGGAAAAAACTAAATCTATTATTATTGGGTCAAGGTATTTGCTGAGTGATGTACCTTCCTTGGGACTGGAAATTGATAATATTCCTGTTGAACAAGCTTATGACACTAAACTTCTAGGAATAATTTTTGATCGACATTTGACATGGTCGAAACATATTGACTACATTGTAAATAAAATGGGAAGAGGGGTCTCAATGCTAAAAAGAGTGTTAAAATTTTTACCTCAAGATCTCACCGAACAAGTTGCAAATGCATTAGTTCTGTCACAGCTAGATTATTGTTTTCCAATTTGGTCTAGTGCTTCAATGAAGGATCTCAATAAATTAAAAGTTGCTCAAATAAAGCAGCATGCTGTGTATTACAGTGTTCCTACAAAACTAGTGTGACACATGCATGAGTGACTGGGTTGGCTAACTGTCACTCGAAGAAGCTTTGTTGTTTGTTTTTTTTTTGTTGTTGTTAAACTTGCTTAGGAATGTTACTGTAAATAAGTCTCCAAATGTTTTGTGTTGTTTGTCCTCACGTCAGTGTAGTCGGCATCATTACCTGACAAGACATGCTACTGAGGTTTACTTTGCCTAAAGCGAATTTTAATGTGATGAAGACATCGGTTTCGTTTAGAGCCATCCTGGAATGGAATTTGTTGCCACTTTGTATTGTGTGAATAGATTCCAAAGAGAAGTATAAATTCTTGCTCAAAGAGTTTCTTCTAATGTTGCAGCTGCAGTAGTTAAATTGTACAGGTGCACATGAGGTTGTTGGTATATGCTATCTGATGTAGAGCCTGTTCTCTTCCCTGCCCTGTGAGATGCTATTTTGGTATCTGTTCCGTTTGTATGTTTTGTTATATTGTTTTCCCCTTGCATATATTTATGGATTCTTAATTTGTATTGTACCAGTGTTGTATCATATCTTGTGTTGTACGTTTGTCTGCATCTATGAGTGTATCTATGTGCTATGAATGTATTAGCTGTTTTTATTGTTTTTTTTTTTGTTTTGTTTTTTTCCCTTGATGGACACGGAAGAATGGACAGTTTTGACTTAATGTTTGGACTCCAGGAAGAATAGGTATGCTGATGTGCTGGTGCTAATGGAGATCCAAAAAATAAATAAATAAATTAATGAAAACAAATTGTCAAGATTTAAAGTCATTGGTCTCTGAATTCATAGACTAGGCGCAGGCGCAGCGCAGGCAGGTTGCGCCGTGCCAACGGGGTGTGTCCAGGCGTATGTTGCAATTTCGTGCCCGGCGTAGCCTGGCGCAAGTACTCCTCTGTCCCGCCTTCCTGCGCAAGTGGCAAAGAAGACGTGTTTGGGTATAACACAGCCGAGTCAAATCTTCACCAATCAAATGAGCTCCTCTCCTCACCTTTAATGTGTTGGAATATAAAAGCCTCTGTCCTGTATCTGCATGATGCGTTAATGTTGCATTTCACTTTGCTGCTTCAGGCATGTTTTCTGCACCGCTTACGTCTATATTAAGCATTACGAATATGAGTTAGCTGGCTAGCTGGGGCATTCGCGAATTATGACCATTAGCGAACTTGAATGGAATTTCAAAACTAAACTACCTCAGATCATTCAAACTTATGGAGTTGGAATTAAATTCGACGGTTGCTCATTGGGAAGAGATACGATGGATACCGTGTTCCTATTATTACACCCTGTTGCTGCTTAAAATGTTGAGATTAACATGCATGGACAACAATGCAAGATACGTTTCACATTTATTTTCAATATGTGATTAACTCTTAACTCAGTACAACATCATAGCAATCAGGCTGTATTCCTTTCCCCCACTAAAAACGACCTAAGTGACAATAATAGCAGAGTATTGAGCTGCTTGACGACAAATTGCGCTGAAGGCAGAGTCTCGTGTCCGAAAGTCTGACAGGGTTTTAATATATCTCCGTGTCGGACAGTCAATTATTGTTTTTAATTTCTTTAAATCTACTGACTCTTTTAGATATTAAACGTGAATGTTTTGATAAGAGGGCTCAGTTCTTCAAGATGAGTTCCGAGAAATTCAACGTTTCTGTTTAAGCTCTGCTCAATAAAGTGAGTCAACACTGGCGCGAGATAATGCACAATGCCTCCGTGTCTGAGAGAAAAAAAAGAGGACGATTAGAACAGATTGATAACGAAATAAAGAATAAAAAGAAACATTTTAACAACAGAACATCCAATGAACACTGCGATTTATTTATTTGCGGGTTATCTTTTTTGGATGTTCCATTTGTTGGTGATATATTTTATTCTTTATTTCATTATAAATGTGTTCTCATATCAATGCTTTTACTTTTTGCAGGCTGCTGGACATAGAGTAATTTGCATTTCGCGTTGGACAGTCTTGATCGTGCATGCAGTAATTTATTCACACTGTCAATGGTCATGGAATTGATTTGCTCACTGACTAAAAATACTATTTTATCTCTGGTGTGGAAATAAAGCGTGAATCTGTTCCATCCATCTGACTAATTTTCAAAAGAAAGATAACAGTCTTTATTCAGTCTATCTTCAACGGAAGAAAACAGACGAATATGCTGAAAAGACCAAGAAAAGTCGATAGCTATGAATTTGCATTTTGTGAAGGTCGAACACAAACATGGCCAAGTTTGCACGTCTAATAATTCCTGGAATACTCGGAAAAATTAAAACTTCTATGGCTTTCGGACACGGAGCTATATTAAAACCCTGTCCAACTATCGCGTCTTTGCTTTGACTTTGTCTGTAATCAGTCGTGCGAAAAATTCGTTTTGTGTCCAGTGTGCAAGCGGCTTTACTGAGCATAGAACGCAAGCATGCTATATGTAGGCAGTTTGTGGTTGGCTGAGAAAGATGTGAAGTCGTTACTTTGCATCACAGATTCAGCTACGTTGATTAAGCCAGCTCAGGTTTCCATTACGCGTGCCAACCGCCCTTAATCTGACATCAGGACAATGGATGTAGATACTATAATTTATGTTATTATTCAGATAGTTACATTAAATAGTGCTTTCTGGAAACCTGCCGGTGAGATTTCGGTGACATGTGCGCACTGTGCGCCAGTCAGCCAAATTACCACTGCACAGAAATTAAACCAGGTTGGAGCTGGCGAGTTTTCTGCACAACTCCAGCGGAGACTTTTTCTACGAAATTGTCACTGCGTCTTGATGAATTTGTGACACCTCCCCCTACGACGCCACCACACCCATCTCGGCGCAAGTTCGTCTACCAAAGGCTGCGCATGGTGATGCACCTCACAAAATTACCACTGCGCGGGCTGCGCCGGACGAAATTACCACTGCGTGGGCTGCGTCACGCTACGCCATCTGCGCTGCACCAAGAAATTAGAGCTCATTGTAGTAATAGGAAATACAGTGATGTTTTGGAGGAAAAAAGGGTGCCTGTGTGTCAAGGTACCCCTAGGTTAGGGCACCATGAGCTACCAGATGGACTTTTTTTCCAAATGATTCTAGACCAGATTAGAGCTAGATCCCTGGCTCAATAATTCTGTCGTGCGTTCATTGGCCAGTAAGATGCTCGATGCTTGCGACCGTCAAAATTCACTCTGTGCGACCTTTGAATTAAAATAGTCGCGACCGCTTTTCCCCCCAATTAAACGCCTCTTTTAGGGTACATTTGGTTGTCAGAAGGTATGCCAGCCGCAGCTGCAGCTTAAATAGAGATGGGCGTATGTCTCGGAGCAGGCAGTGCATGAATCTACTGGACATACCGCAGCCGGGCGCACCGGTATAAGAATGGAGCGCACCCAGTGTGTTCCCTTGAGATGACAGTGACCATTCTGACCAATCAAAGGGGAGCTTGACGTTCTAAACCTCAGTACTGATTCTAGAATGGTTAATATCAGCCATCAATCACTCCATTTCATGATACTGAGAATTACTGTTGTGACTATACGCAAGATTTAGACGGAAAATGAAAAGAAAAGCTTTTTATGCCCCCGTAAACGAAGTTTCATGGGAATATAGTTATTCACCTGTCCGTCTGTGTGTCTGTCTGTCCACACTTTGCCATGGCTATAACTTTTGATCGGCTCATGATAGGACTTTGATACTTGGCATATGCATTGCTTGTGAGAAGGCTTTTCAGTTGGGGTCATGACTTTTGACCTTGAGACCTTGACCTTGGAGCTTGACGTTTGGTGACAAAAACTTTAACATGGGCCATAACTTTTCATTAGCTAGTAATAGGCATTTGATACCTGGCATATGTACTCCTTAGGATAAGGCCTTTCTGATGAGGTAATGCATGTTGACCTTGTGACCTTCACCTTTAACCTTTGATTGACTCATGATAGGCCTTTAATGGTTAGCTTGTGCATGTTATGCACAGGGGCATCAGTGTTTCACAAACACATCTTGTTTTTTTTTTTTTTTTGGTACCGTTAACGTTCAAAAAGGTCGAGTCGGTAACAAAAGTTAATTAAAATGAGAATCATCACGGTGACTCAGATGAACCGGCGGCGAAATTAGTTTATTATAAGAGTTACTTCGAAATTTTGAATGGCTGAGGTTATAAGATGGTGAAGTGCACCGTGTTCATTGTAAAGATAATGGCCCGGATCTTGCAGGTAACAACGCGTTATCTACTGAGTCCAAACGATTTAATGTGAAAGTTCTTCTAAACAGGGAAAAAGCAGAAACAGAAAAAAATTACAGCGACAAATGTGCGTCAACGAGTTGTTCTGTTAATATTTGCAACCAATCAAAATATGCTGCCTCGCGGCGCTGCGCTTGCGCAGACCAAAAATCTTCGTCTCGTTTTCTTCGCTCATATCTTCAGTAGCCTATCAGCATAAATCAAGGACACACATTTTTTTTCAGCGCATCTTTACACCAGTAAATGTTTATATATTTGCATGTACATGCTACGTTTTCCTGAAAATGCAGAAATTAGATGACAATGGGGTGTGGCGTACTATTTCTTAAAACAAACATATCCAACTCATTATAACATCTGCTTGTGTTATAATAAGCTAAACAGCAAAGTTATTTCTGTGGACTGATTAATATTGCAAAACAAGGACTTTACGCCTTTACATTAAATCTGCCTAACCCTAACACAGTTGAAGATTTGATTCTGATCAGTGTGGAGGGTCCTCTGGACATATTTGATGCCTCACAGGCTTTGAGGAGAAGGGTGGAAGGGCAGAGAGCCAGGAAACCCAGTTTTAAATCCTGGACTCCAAATATGGCATAAAGCCAATGTAGTGGAAACCTTTGTTAATCAATGAACTCAACACTCTCGTATTGTTTAATAACTACCATTTGTAGGAGTTGTATTGTTAATATGGAGTGTTATAATGTAGTTTTTTAAACATTAAAAATATATGTAGGTGCTTCTTAGATTTCGGTGCGTGCGCTCCTAAATTTTGGCGCACGCTCCTAACTTTTTGAACTTGGGAGCACAGCGCTACCATGCAAAAAAGTTAATTTCGATCCCTGAGATGGTATTGTAAGAATGCAATAATCAAAGCAGGTTCTAGTTCCTATGCATCTTGGCTTGTATTGAGCTTGAATTCGCCAATATGAAGTCAGTATAATACCTGATTTGTAGAAACAACCTTTGAATGCTCATGGTTCTCACTCCGTTTGACCAAGAGTGAAATGAATTCTGGAGAATAGTCAAGGTCCATTGTGTCCTACATTGTGACAAAATCCCCTCAGCTTCATCACTTTAGATGTTCAGCCACATTGACTTTGGTGGAAGAACAACACTCCAGCTAATTGGCAAAATAGAAATGAAATTTTTGGTCCAAGCTCCACAGGCCACATTGTTTTCCTAAATTTAGCTCGAATAGAATGACTGCTACAATGACACATGCTTGACTTGCTGATATTAACAGCCATGGTCAAACGTTTGGATGCAGTTTACTTGGTTTGTTGAGTGGTTTTGCTTCTGTAACCTCAAGTAGCACAATAAAAGTAAATGACCAGATATTAAAAAAGAATGATGCACTTCACATCAGAATGGAATTCATTTAAAAAGCCATATTTTACTAAATAAAACAATCAAATTGAAAGGTTTGTGCCTCTTACAGTGATGATGTGCACAGAGGACAGGAAGTTGAGGACTGGACTCAGGTACAACAATGGACTTGGTTGGATTCATTATACCTACTGAGCAGCAGGAAGGCGCACAAGAAGCAATACAAAACAAGAAGGAAACGAGGTTCCACACTTGCACTATTGGTAATACAGACACTGGACTTTAGCTACAGCAAAAATGTATTACAAATAGGAAAAGAAAATAGGAAACAAGGCTCCTTCAATAATAATGATAAAGTGCTGACATAAACAATAAACAGCACAAAATCCAAGTGTAAGAATGTATACACGCGAAACGCGAGGAATAAGTTCATTCAAGAAAAGAGATAAAACACAGGCATGTGGCTCACAAGACTTTGCAAAGGCTAAGTGCAGAGCTTGGTCTTAGAAAGCCCAACACGACCACATAGTGGAAATGAACAACAGCAGCATACAATGATTGCTGGGCTGAGAAGGTGGTCCTGGTCTTAACAGACCGGTGAGTTTGACGGTGGAAGCGTAGCCTTAGACAGATTTTACATACTTTATAGCTAATGAAAAAACTCAAGCTGATTTGAGACTTATTGCACGTAAAGGTCAACTTATAAGTCCTGCACGTTTGGGAACTTCTACAGTCATGCACATTGTAAAAAAAAAAAAAAACAACATCTCAGAAATGCTGTTGTAAAACCCCACAAAACAATACCAAGGACGGACACTGCAGAGGGCTGAAGGTTTCACGTGTTATTTTTGGCTGGCATCAATTCAAGCAACTTCCTGTCTGGTGTGAATCACAATATAACAGATATTTTTCTCCGTTCAAAGATGGGGCATAAAAACGCACCGGTTACAATCAATCTGACTCCATTGTACATTTAGAATACCAAAGTTAGTTACATCCTCGTTAATTATCTGACTCCAAATTAGACTGAGAATATATAGTTTAGGGACCGCTGGCATGAATCTCGAGACAGCTATGCCATCAGATTTGGCAGTGAAAACCATTGTTGCTCAGCCGGCATCCCCGGGTAAGACGCGGCTAACGTTACCAGATCTTTGTTTGGTAATAGTTTTTAGAGGATGAAGGAAATTACTGTGATAGCAGCATCTAGGCATAAACAAAGTAGCACTGAGCATGTACGTATCACAAACCCAGGTTTATGTACACCCTAGGGCCCCTTAAGGACATTTTTCATTTCTCAAAACCACGCCTCCGATCAAGGTGGGCTTTCCCCCATTGAGGTGATAAAACCATCTAGCATAGAGAGGAGAGCGGAATCTGCCCAATTTTCAAGAGTGCCCCAAAGGATGATCCATAATTTCAAGGGAAATGACACATGCTCCCTTCAACTCCTTGGATTCCCCCGAGAATAACAAGACCAAACATGATAGGAATATGTGCTAATATGATGCAGTTGTCATGGAAAAGCCTTAAAATAGAATATTATATGGTTTGAGTTATAAGTATATAAGTGATTTCATCGCAGGATATTGAACATAAACATATGAATTTCCCAGAGATTTAGATTGTTTTAAACAGATTAATGTAAGTGGACTTTAACTTCAGTGGGGACAGTGATATAACTTTCAGGGGAGACTTGGGCAGGCAGGAGTTAACGGCTCCAGCCTCCTGCTGAGCAGAACCAGAGATGCTTCCCCCACAGCCAGGCTGTAGGGTCATAAACGTTTTACTGCTGGCTCTGGATTGAGCCAAATCAACCAAACATTGAAATTCTACACGCGTAATGAGCATGTGTTTCAATAATATTATATTTGACATTTGACATATGTTGTGAGCTAAATCAACCAAACATTCAGGTTCTACACTGTGCAGCTGGTTGCTTCACTTTTTCAAGTCGAATCAACTTTTTTATGTTTTACTGAGCAGATGTGAACTCTCATAACACCATAACTGCCCTTGAAGGAAAAAAAATACTGTCGATGACTGGTGAGCAATTATTACTGCAAATGGTAACTAATTGGATGAATGAGGTTTAGATAAGTTTACTTCATCAAATAAAATGGTTCACCTGGCGAACCGCGCTGCTCGGATGGGACTTTTGCTGCTGGCTACGTTCAGGATGCGTGGTCCAGATGGCAAGTTCTTTGTCTGGTGGCACTATCCCTTGAAGACGTGGAGGATGTTTATCTTTTTGGATTTATGGTGACGGGATTTCTCCTAATTGCCATGGGAGTTGCTCTGATCTACCGCAAAGTACACGAGCTGGGAGCGCGGAAAATTGCCAATGCGCTGCCTAGCACCGAAATTATTATGTAGCGCTTCAGTTGAGTATCAGAGAATGGTGAGTTGCTCAAAAAGACTCTGGGATCATCTGCAGAAATGC
The DNA here is from genome assembly GCA_029721435.1 of Gymnothorax reevesii. Classification (NCBI taxonomy): domain Eukaryota; kingdom Metazoa; phylum Chordata; class Actinopteri; order Anguilliformes; family Muraenidae; genus Gymnothorax; species Gymnothorax reevesii. The sequence goes on along the minus strand of CM056574.1, from coordinate 18,761,876 downwards.
ACAGAAAGATGGACGCTGTTTTGAGTCATTGTGGGGAGTTTGCGTGTTTGACTGTGAATTTGGGCGAGAGACAATGGGAGATGGGAGAACTGGTGGCCCTGAAGCGTGAAGTAAAAAATGAATAGCGGATCAATCAAAATTGCTTGTTCCACCCGAAAATGAAATAGAATTCGGCACCCCTCAGCCCCCACTCCGTGTCCCCCCTCTGTCTGCCTCAGTCTCACACGGAATATCAACAACTTTCTTATCCCTCTGACAAGTACAGAACATTCTGCCCCTGAGAAGGACTCTGGACTCTGCCAAGGCTGCTCTCCTGCATTTAATCCCTTCTTTCCCCACCTCATTCCCCTGGAAAAAATTCCTATGTGTTTCCTGCGTGTCATGTTATAAACCTGATGTGTATATTATGTCTGATGTCATCAATATGTTTAACCTTTCATTTTCGAAGAAGAAAGTGGAGTTGGCGGCGCGACGCACGTTGCAGCGGCCCGGAGCACTTTCTCTCCAAACCAATCTTTTTGTTATTCTGTAACAATGACAATAAATTCATTCATTCATTCATTCAAAACATGTTTATTTCTGCGTGTATTTAAATAAAAATGTGAATACTCCCTGACTTTTGACTGTTGCAGTAAGGTTGCCTCAGGATACTGGGTCAAGCTTAATACTGTTACTTTTTTAAAATTGGGGTGTTTTTTTGTAGTGTCGGAATTAAGAACTGTGTGACAACTTGGCAACACACCTCAGTGTTCCTTTCTGTCATCTTCAGAAAACTCGCTCCCTTAGCTCACTGGCCAGATTGGTATCAGCAGAGGAATGTTGCTTCTACTGAATTTGATATCTTCACAATCACTGATACCTAGGTTGAATTGATGCGTATAAAAGGTATTCTATCTTTCCTTTACCAGCCAACACTTTCCTTGTCACAACTAAAATCTCACAAGCAGACAAGCTGATCTGTACCCCACATTGCCTATCATCGTTCTGTCATTATAGGATGAAGAGAGTGATGACGTCATTTTTCAACGCTCTTCCTTGATATAAATGTCACTAGTGACGCCTTTATGTTGCTTTGCATTCTGGAGTGCTTCACAAATTCTTTTAGGACTGCTGAGTGACATGGACCTAATCCAACTGTTGTATGGTGAGTTCTAAAATAGTCTCTAAAGTGCTTCAGTGCTGAATTGCAGGTTCTGTTTATAAAGATATTATTGAAAAGTTATTTTCCCACCGCTGGACTTTAATATGCAATCTGTCATCGTTCCAGATTTAATTTGTTATTCAGAATTTTAAATTAGCATTTTTCATCAGAGATTTAGATTTGAAACTGAGGGGCTTGGTCTCAATGTCTGATTTTGAAGTTCCTATAAGTACAATGGTGAATAAATCTGTTGGTACTTGTTTATGTCCATTGGTATTTTAATGTAAATCCACATTTTAGGGAATATCATTTATGTTGATAAGTATTTCAAGTAAGTCTTAATCTTATTGTTTATCTTCAATGTTTTTTATTGTTAATTGTCATGCTGTCTGCAACATGTCATTAATGAAATACTCAGAAAATAACATGAACCTAAAATTCACACTGGAATTTGATAGGTGTGGAAACACTCATGATATTCTGTCATTAAAGTGTAGTTTTAGTCTCTGATCCACTGATTATAATCTCAGAGAGATATTACATATTAATGGCTCAACAGTATTTATGATTTGCCTTCTTTTCACTGCATCTCAGCATTGAGAAGGACACTACCTGTAAAGGTGGTCTTGCCCCTTCATATTTGAGAATATTCCATCATCTGTCCACAAATGTTGTTGCACGGGGAGACCATTTTCAGAAATTGAAGTTTTACATCAAATAAGTTTTCTGGTTTTCCTTGCATCGACGGAATTGTTGTCCTTTCATTATAACTTTCCTATTTCCTGTTTGAAGTGGCCATCGATACAGTGGCTGGAATAAAACACTAATCTTGGAACTTTACATCAACTGTGAGTCTCATTCATTCATCGTTTAAGCATGTTTGACTCCTCACCTTGAGCTCTTTTCTCAGTGTGCATGCACCTCTTGAGACACCCCATTACTTTTCTCCTAATTGTGCATGTGAACTTTGTCGCTATTTTCGGACTTCTGATTTCTTCCTTCACGCTTCACTCACTTAAACATTAATATAAGTTTTATTTGGATGCTTGCATTTTCAACCTCTCCGGCCATTTTCCGTGTGAGGCCAGTCTCTAATTATAGCCAGCAACAAAGCTTCGACTCTCTACTTCTGTGACTGTCAGCACTCCATTAATGCCAGTTGTTGGAATGAACCCTGATTCCCTCAAACAACTTTATTCTCATATCCCAGGAAGTTATATTGTTTGACATGTGTTTATTAAGACTTTCAACTTATGGTAAACATTGTCAATCTATGGTTGATGACCCTAAGCTGGCCTTTTTTAATTCTTCTGTGCACAATACCAGCATGACAAGGTACATAATGTGTTTCACTCCAAAATGGAAAAAAAAAAAAAAATCCATCAGTTTACTGGGTAGCAGCTATAACAGAAGGGCGCAACGAGGGCCAAATCTGTCCCTGGTTTTCACACCAAATTCTGGCCTTTAATAAGGTGATTATCTATATTAGCCAAACTATTTCTTTAAATTTTGGGTGTGAACGTTTACAATTTTTTTTACTCATGTACACGGTACTACAAACCCGGTTATACGTTCGGAGATTCAGGAGCTTTTTCAATCGCAGTTGCGCTGTATAACCACAGAAAGTAAAATGAGTTGAAAATAAAATCCTCTTTCATTTTGACAGATAGGAAAACGTACAAGTGAAAGCTGAAAAAGGTTTAACCTTCTTTTTTAATCACTGTTTTAACTATTTCTCACTTTTGTACATTTTTTTTAAACTTAAAGTGCAAACTGCATCCCTCTCTCGCCACGGGAGCTGCGTCTGAATTTTAAAATGCGTCTCATGGTAAAAGTAATCTGGAATTGGCGAGTGAAAGAAACTCAAAAAGAAGCCAAAGTAAGCTGAAGTGAGAGGAAAAAACTTCACCTTTATATCCACAAAGTTATAAAAGTAGAGGGGACTCTCAGAATTATTCACGAAAATTGGCAACAAAAAAATGTGTTTTCTTCCTCCTCTTTAAACGTGAGGATGCGTGATCAGGTCGTGAAAAGCCGACAGAACACCAACCAACAATATAGCGTACAACAACACGCTGATAAGGAATCAGGTAGACACCAGATGCGGGGAGATGGGAATGAGGATTTATTAAACAAAACAAAACAGGCACGAGGGCCAACAAAAAACTTGGCCCAAAGGGTTGCAAAAAAACAAACTGAGGTAAGCTACACAGAGCTATAAAACAATAAATGCAAAAGGCAAAAAACAAAAAGGCACTGGAAACTCCAGGCAAGAAGCACAAGAAAAATAAATAACCAGACTATGTATATATTCGAAAAACAAGAAGCTGGGACAAGACTTGAAACTAGAAATGCTAGGGAATCTTGACAACAAGAACTTGGCTACACTTGCACATGCAATGAGACGCGAGACACTGTCTGCCAGCCAACTTCCACCGCATCCAGATAAAGGCTTGAAAATCATGACATGAGGGGTAACACCTGGAGAGAGAGAAACAAGAGGCATGGCAAGATCAAGACATGGACAGAGATTGGATGACATGACCTGCTCATTAAGAGAATGAGCGTGCTCAGCTTAAGTACCAATTAAGTATGCAGTTTGGAAGCAAGCATGAATGTTAAGAACAGAAAAGCACAGCAAGATCTTGAAATAGCAAAGCAGGAATCATGACAATAAACTCCCTGTCTAAATTAGTAATATTAGTAATGTGCCTATCTAATGAATTACACCACCCTGTGAGTGTTAGTAAATGTTAGTAACTTAAAAACAGTTAATTGTCAATTAAGCTTAGAGAGGCCCGAATCCAGCACAGCATGGAAGGAAGGGGAAATACCAAAGCCAACCATAGCTCAGAAATGTGCAACAACGAAGGCACGGGGCGGAACGCAGACAAGCGGTGGAGTGGCATGGCAGACCTGGCAAAAACAAAAACATGGACAAGGAACATGAATTATGGAATGCTTGAACCTGATACAAGAAACTGTTAAAACTGTGACTATGAACATGACTGGACTATGGACTATGAAACTATGAAATCTTGAAACATGAAACTGTTAAAACCATAAGCAGTACTGTTCTGGCCAAAGGCCAGAACCCTGGAGCACAACACACGCAACAATATAGGCTAAAATAACAAGCCATTAACAGTGTTTGTTTACAGCTGCACGACATTTGCACATGGAGAAGATGAGCGCCGCGCTCTTCTCAAGTCCACCGCAGCTTATTCTTGATGTGGCGCGACACTGACTGTGGCTGCGGGTTTTTTTTTTTTTTTTAATATCAAGGTAACATTGCGCCCCATGCATCTGTATGCAGATAACTGCACTAGTGGGAACATAAGAGTGTATTGTTAGTTCATGTTATTATCTGAAGCTTTCAGGCAACATTATCACCCCTAAAAATAGGCGACTATATGTATTGGTGAGAAATGAACGAGGAGGAAAAAATGACGTGTGCACGGTTATTGATTTTCCTAAACGGTAATGATTTGTTATCCGTGTAACCGTTTACACCTGTAGATGTTGACACCTCTACTTTAAATTATCATGAATGGCCAACAAAGACTGTTCTCATCTCCCCATATAATTTTTTTTTCTTTGATCTAATCTTTGCACAAATGTGTATATGTGTATTCATTAAATTAAATCAGTCATGGTAATTGATATGAATAAAACCCTGAATACACACCGGCCCTCCAGGACCGGAATTTCCCACCCCTGGACTATAAACTCACTGACTGCTTTTGTACTGCACATTAAAGTGTCCTGAGCTGTTATTTATGAAAAGCATTGGAAGACTACTAAGAACTAACACATCTAGAGGAGTGTGCTTATTCATATTCACTATTTTGACCTTCTCATACATATGACAGCTTCCTGGTGATGGGTTTTTATACGGGCTTTGACACTATAAAAACACTTTATTTATTATTGCTAAAACTATTTATACTTGCAATAATTATTTAGTGAAATATCCACATAATATAGTCATTTTTTAAACTGATGTATCGAGCAATAAGGTTGTCAAACTTCTGTTTGTCACCTCTGAAACACTCCACAAGCTTTATGGCAGTGTCTTTTTCTTAAATCAAGTGATCAGAAAGGAATTTGCAGATTTAAAATAAATAAGCAATGTCTGCGTGCTAATGACACAGAATTCTTAAAATTCGTTGCAGATACTATCAGCTATCAAGATAAAGGTCTATGCGTCAATTCGAAAAAAAAAAAAAAGTGAGTTGCTTCCCATAAAATTGTTCAAATATAACCCCATTCAACAACATTCATGTAAAAGAATAAATTTATCGACGATTTAACTTGTAATAACTGGACTCAGAACTCATGCGCAGGCAGGAAATCAGTTCTGTAGATGTAGTGAGCTTACCCTCTTAAACCTGAGCGCTCCCAGTCCGGGGCACTAGCTGGGTATGACATGCCGAGCATAATTGCTTTCAAGCTGTTCCTGTTTAAGATCGCATTATTAATAATCGCACAATTTGTTTACTGAATAATCAAGACAAATTAATAAGCCACAACATACTTAGTGTTATAGTAGGGATGGGGGAAAAAAAAACCAATTCATTTTTTAAATTTATTTAAAGATTGCACTTAAAGTGTTTTCAGCGTTCAAAAGAAAAGGCTACATTTGTAGGAAAGCCCAGTTGAACACTGGTTGCCGTAATGCGATAATTATTAATTTATTTAATTACCAAGGCTTCATCATTGAGATTTCTGTAGTCCAGCTCCATGGAAAGTTGAAGGAAGGCTACTGTCAAGTGTCTCTACAACATCATTGCTTCCCACACTTGAAAAGGAAGGACTTTACCAGACTTAAGATTTCACGCTTTCTTCAATTTCTTTGACCAGTAAACAGGGAAGGTGAAAAACTTTACACAAGAATAAAGCCAATGTAAATAAAATGGTGGAGGATTTGTCATTAGAAAATTTAGTTAAAAATGAAAAATAAAGAAAAAAAATTGAAAGGGAGCTCTTCATGCAACTAAGTTTACAATGGTATAATCCATAATAGCATCAAGAATACATCATGAATTGAAATCACTTAAGTCTTTTGGACAACAGGACAAGAAAAACAGGCAAGTTTCTCCCATCTTCTCCTTTGTTTTGGTCATTTATCTTTTAATATTGTGGTCGTCAAACTCAATGACTCAACACCATAACATGAAAAATAAAGATAGAAAACTATCACTTATAAAGAAGGTTTGTTATTTCTAGAATACATGCCAATTCTGAATCTCATGTATGCCACGTGCTCTCTCTCGGGTATTGACATGGAGCAGTGGCCATTTTGTGCAAAAATCACAACCCTGTCACACTCAACCCTGTTACTTGTGAGATTGTGACAGGGTTGTGATTTTAATACTTTGGTTGTTAAGTTATCCAATTATTTAAATAAGTTATTATATTCAATCAACATTCTTATACCACATGCAAGCTCAATGTGATCTACACTGAACAAAAATATAAACGCACGAACCAAAAATACAGAATTAAATTGACCTATAATGAAATATGCCCATAAAGTGTGTTTATTGGTGTACTGAATGATTTGTTTTGATCAATTTTGTTGACCCACTTCTCACTGACCACTCCCCGTGAGATTACTCTCTCATTGAGTTATTGCACCCCTGAGCTGCATTGAGAATAACATTGAGTTTGTCAATCAGCATAAACAATACACAGGCACTCCTCGCACCAGGGTCAAAAAAAGGCCACCCCAAAATGTGCACTCTTGTCACAAGTCACAATGCCACAGACGTCACAAGTCATGACGGACCGTGCCATGCTTAACCATCAGCCGAAAAATCGAGAAGTCGATTCAGAAAGACTGGCAGCACTGTGAATCGTCCACATGCCCCAAGACCACGTGTGACCACGCCCACACAGGATCGGCACATGCGGCTCCAGCACCTCCGTAATCAGACCAGCCGTCAGGACAGTTGACGAGACCGTCGGACTGCGCAACAGGCAGATATCAGCTCAGACTGTCCAAAACCCCCTGAGGGAGGCGAACCTCCAAGTCCGCTGACCACACCGAGGTCTCGAACTGACCGCAGTCCGTCGCTGGTACAGACTCGAGTGGGCCAAGAGTCACCTTCGCTGGACACTTGCATGGTGGAGGACGGTGTTGTTCAGCGATGAATTGCGATTCCAACTGTGCTGTGCTGATGGCAGACAACACATATGGCTACGTGTGGGTGAGCGTTATGCTGTCACCAGTGTCAAGCGTCGGGTGGCACATGATGGTGAAAGAGTAATGGGATAGACAGGCATATGCCATGGACAGCGTACCCGTCTGCATTTCATTGAGGGTAACTTGAACGGGCAGCATTACCGCAATGAGATCCTGAGGCTCACAGTCGTACTGCTCGTGACATTCCAGCACGATAATGCCCAGCCACGTACTGCCTGAATCTGCTCAGAGTTTCTTGATGAGGAGGATGTCCCTGTTGTCAATTGGACAGCATATTCACCCAATATGTCGCCAGTAGAACACCTTTGGGATGTTCTGGATCAGCGGGTCAGACAACGTGCTCCGGTTCCAGAGAACATGGGCCAGCTCCAAGTCGCGCTGCAGGAGGAATGGTACCGCATTCCACCGGCCACTATTGACAATCTCATGAACTCCATGCGCCATAGGTGTACTACTTTACATGATGCCGATGGTGGACACACTCGTTACTGAGTGCTGTGAACTCTGCCCCCTGACCCCTGTTGGGTTCAGGCTGTGATAACTCATTAATTGTAGACAGCAAATTATTAGTCATGTTTCTGTTGCTTGAATATTAAGGCAAGAATAAAATATTTGTTTTGTTGAAATATTTCCCGATTGAAAAAAAACTAATAAAAAAAAATTACTTCGTGCCTTTACATTTTTGTTCAGTGTATGTTCCATGTTTAAGCTGTGAGTAAGATGGCACCAATAACAGCAGCAGAAAGGCAGAGAAAGTATCGGGCGCCTTAAAGCTGATCCTGAAAGAAGGGAGAGATACCTGCAGTATAAAAGTATATTTCACCAGATGAGGGTGACCAGAATATGACCAGAATATGTCCTTAATGCTGTGATATATACATACAAATAATACATTTTGATAGAAAATGTAGAATTAATTCTGCCATGCAAAATGGTAGAATTTGGTATTGAATAAACAGAAACCTAATTTACATTTTAGAACCATTTACTTTTAAATTGACCTGTTTACGTTATGTTTAACCTGAATTATTCTGCGCAGATTTATATTTCATACAGACCCCAGACATGTATTTCCATCAAAACTTCAACCAAATAATCATCTTCATATCCAAAGTAAATCAATCATTCTAATCCGATTCCACTGTAGATTCCAACACACCATTCCTGAACAGAAATACCTCTTTATACACAATTAAACATTTTTAATCTGCATTCCAATATAAAAAATTTGCCATGCTTTAACCAGTATCATCTACACACTCCATCAACCTATCCATCACCAAAAACGTTTCAAGCAAACCATTTCGGCCACTTTTTTTGTCCCACAATCTAAACAAGTATTTTATGCCAAAGAAGGTAGTTAACCAAAAAAACCGAGATGAGCGCAAATTGTACCTACATCTTAACAGTTTAATATCTAAATAAATATTTTAGCCAATTTCAATTACAACTGCTAACTTTAAACTGAATTCTACCCATATAACAACAGGCAGTACAATTCATTCGCCCAAATACATGGGGTACAACACAGCCAGCAATCACATTTTTAAACAGAGTCCAGTGAAGAGACATGAGCTTACCGGTAGACCTTTAGATTCGCGTCCTTTTCCCATGCGTTTGATGTGTGCTTCTTTAGTGATTGCTTCTGCTGTTCTCAGCTCTGTTGCACACAGTCAAACGACTCGTGTGTGGCTTGAGTTTACGGTGAGTGCTACTGATTAGTCCAATTCCGCTCACCTACACACATCAGCACAGCCGCCTTCACATGCAGCACGCACGCAGCCACACCTCCAGGCAGATGCCGCAACACCTACAACAAAATATTGAATGAATGACAATCATCTAATTAATTTAAAAAAAAATCTGAACCTCGTGTAAATAAAACCTTCAACAGAATTGACAACAGAACATTCTACTTCAAGATTAAATTTCAAGAAATTTCAGTTAATTGCCATCCATGAAATCTTGTATTGTAGTCTTCCTTAAGCTGTAGCCTATATCATTAATGGCAACGCAGCTCATCTGTAGCCTATTTGCTCAGTAGATAAATTCAATTAATTTTCCGATTCTTAATCGGAAACTGGTTGAGCGTTTTCCTGCCTTGTGGTAATGTGACTGGTTGTTGACAGAGTTTTATTTGTACATGAGCAAACTTAACGCGCAGACTGGAGTCGGCAACACCGCATTTTAAAAATATGTTTTCTTGGGCGTATCAAGCCGATTGTACACTGATGCAGAAAATACTTTAGCATTTAGTGAGCTAAAGGAATTCAGTAAGTTCGATAGACATTGATGTTTCATGCCACTTTTAATAGGGATGCAAAAATGCATGATAATTATTGCAATGAACAACAATGCAAACTGAAGGGAAATGGACAGTCATTCTAGTGATTAATCCTTGCAACTGAACAAATTAATACTTAGTTTCTAATTAGGAGGCGTAAATGGGAATGGGTTTGGAGAAGCCAGAGGAGATCCAAATCATTAAACCAGAAGACAGGTTGTGGTCTTAACCAGAATTCAACAATACAGAGAGGGACAGGCAATCTTGAAAAACTGAGGAAACAGAACAACAGCAAAACCAGGAAGCTCAATGAAATCAAAAAGGGTCATAGTGCTTGGCGGCAGACAGCAAACAAACATGCAAAGGAAGGAAGGAAGCATAAGTTTTAAAAGGGGAAAAACAAAAGAAAATGGGAAGTGATTGCAGGTGTGAAGTGAGCTGAGAATGTGACTCAGGGCATGTCTATAAACAAGGGACTTAACAAGAACTAATTAACACACAGGATAGGAGGACGAGTGTGAGAGTGAGTGAGAAAATAACTATGGGTTAACCGCTCACATTGGATTTTAGGATTAACGAGTATGTTATAGAGATTCCCAAACACAATCATTAGACGGAGCCTAAGGAGGAAGAGGTCTGGATCTCTCGTTAGTTGAGAGCGAACAAAAGTGACACTTTAGTTACGAACATGTTTGGGAAGCCCACGCTATTTTAACAACGATCATAAGTGTCATTTAAAGAGGTTTTTAGCATTAAGAGGCTTTCAGGAAACCAACCCCAGAAGCATGTGAAGATCTGAATGCTGTGTCAGAAAACAAAAGGGAAATAGTCAGATTACTGAAGTAACAATAAGTACATGAAATAAACAAGGAACTTAAACGCAGAGAAATTTTAATACAATAAAAAAGCTTATTTATTTCACTGTTATTTTGTTGGCTCTAGGAGGCCATGTTTTTAAAGGTATGTTTTTTCATTGGCAACACTGCTGGGTCCTTCACAGAACTGGAGAAAATAAAATTTCAACCCAATTTTACATGTTAGTAAAGTACATGTTAGAACATGATATTATCAGACCCTCCAACTCAGATTGGAGTTCACCCTGTGTGCTAGTTCCAAAACATGATGGAAGTACTAGATTCTGTACAGATTATTGCAAAATCAATGCTGTAACTAGAACTAATGTGTTTCCAATACCTAGGATTGATGATTGTATTGATAGAGTAGGGCAAGCAGAGTTTCTAGCCAAGATTGATTTATTGAAGGGTTATTGGTGTGTGCCTTTAACTGAGAGGTCCAAGAGCATCTCCGCTTTTGCCACACTATCTGGGTTATACCAGTATGAAGTCCTACCCTTTGGCATGAAAAATGCCCCAGCCTTGTTCCAGAGGATGATACAGTGTAAAATCGCCGGATTGCCACACATGGGTGCACACATCGACGACCTGATCACATGGAGTGACTCCGAGGAAAAACATCTGAAGATGTAGAAACGTTCTTTCAGCGCCCGACCCAGGCTAACCTGACTGTTAACCTGAACAAGAGTGACTTTGGTTGTGCTACTGTCACGTATCTTGGCTATGTCATAGGCTAGGGTAAGGTGGCACCCATAAATGCTAAAGTCCAAGCCATCATGCACTTTCCAGTTCCTGTCAACAAAAAAGCTTTGCGCCGCTTCCTTGGAATGATCGGGTACCTTTGCTGAGATTGCTCTCAGTCTCACCAACCAACTGAAGAAAGGCGTAAAGTTCACTTGGGAAGAAGCATACCAAAGGGCCTTCGACCGCCTGAAGTCTCTGCTGTGTCACTTCCCCGTGCTCAAATCTCCTGACTTCAACAAACCGTTCTCCATCGCGGTCGATGATAGCGACCAAGCTTGTGGATCTGTGCTCCTACAGAGAAGTGACTCTGATGACATTGAGCATCCCGTGGCATACTTCTCCAGGAAGTTCATAAGCCACCAAAGGAACTATTCCACAATAGAGCTGTTGGCTTTGGTTCTATCTTTACAAACATAAACCTCAAAGTGTTGTACAGGGCAAAAGCCAATGATTATGTACACTGACCACAATCCGTTAATGTTTTCGAGTAAGATGAAAAACAAGAATCGGAGATTGTTGAATTGAAGTTTGATTTTACAGGAGTTTGACTTGGAAATTAAGCATGTAAAAGGGTACTGACAATGTAATTGCTGATTGCTTCTCCTGTGTTTGAGTATGTGTACATATCACGTGTTTATTAGCATATGGTGTTATATGTATATATACACAAGTGTGTATGAACCAATTTTATATTGAAAAGAAAAATTTTGCCTTTATGAGTCAAAATTTTTCCCTTTTGGAATGGAGGTGTAATGAGAAAAGAAGCCACTAGATAGAAGTATTGACCTTTTTTTTGTTCAGCCCAGACTGGAGCTAGGTTTGGGCATGTCCTGGGCATGTTTGAGAGAGGAAAGTCCCAGAGGAAAAAAGAAGTCTAAAAGGTGGAAGGGGTCTGCAAAAGAATATATAAGGAGGAAAATTGAGAGAGTAAAGTAGTAGGAGAAATTGCAAGGAGAAGGATACATTTGACCAGACCTGTCACTCTTTTCAAGACCTGAGAAGTTTTTTGTGGATTTTTGCCTGTGTTGGAGCATTTTCCTCACCCGGAACATCACTAAGCAACCCTATCTCAAGGGACTGTACATATTTTCTTTCTTGTATATTATCAATCTTGGTCAGAAGCATAAATTGTAGGTTAGTGTTGGTCTTTGTTTAATTAAATCTGTTTAAGTTTTGGAGTTTTGTCTGTCATCCCTTATTGTCTTATATGTCATACCAAATTGGGGCTTTAACACATGCAACTGGATGTTTAAATATATTCTCTTGCTTGTACTTCAGGTCAGCCATAAGTGAACATCAACATGCATTGGAAGGGCATATTTTCTGGACTATTTGCCATTGGTAAGAAATTGAATAAAAGATATATTGGAATAGGTGTATTTTTAATTTTAACACCCTCGACGATTCTTGATGATGGGGAATTATTGTCCCTTCTGCCGTCTGTGTGTATGTCTGTCTTCCCATCAATTTTTATCGATCTAGCTGGTGAACTGTTGCAGGGACAGCCCTTAAATTTAAACATGTTATGCATGTTGGGTGTCTCCAGAGGCCAATTTGATGTCAAAATCACAGATTCCATTTCAATCTAATCTTAAGATACGGTAAGGGATTATATAGTGCCGAGAACAATCCAGTCAAGCGTGTTTACAAACCATGAAACCAGGCTCATAGGTTTCAGTGGAACATCAAGCAGGCAACCTGAGGTATAAATGAGTAAGCTTGTATCCAGTTTTCGAGTTGGACATTCCAGCCAGGATTCGAGAAGCAAAATTATTCATAAATAAATACAACACACATATGAATTTGGTGACAGAAAGTGGCTTCAGCATGGACGGTAAAAAAAAATCCCTCGATATTCCCGCTGAGACCTTTGAACAACGGTTTTGCTGAGTTTGAATCATCTGCTTCTGCAGCTGAAAGAAAATGCAGTGATTTGCATTGCCTTATACATTCAGTCTTCTCTTGAGAATGTCATAATTTTACCACAGCAACTATTTCTGAAAATACTGCAAAGCATCATTCACCAGTTTAGAGACTAGAAATGAAATAGAATTGAATTTACCACACTTGACACATTTGCCATTGAATTTATTGATTCCTTCAGAATATGTTTGCATATTTTAAAATTATCACCATGGATTTTGCTAGTTTGCTCTGCCAATGGGGAAAAAAGGAGTCTTCAGCTCTGATAATAAAGTAGAAAAGATATTCCTGAAGTTTCAGTATGATTATTCCACTTATAGTACAATATAAGACAATTGCAGAATATTCTATATGTTTATATTGTCTGTGAAGCTCTAATGCAGAGGTATTAACCATTGTGGTTATGAAACCTTTGAACCGAAAACTGAAATGGAGAATGGGTGCTTAAGAGTGCTTAAAAGAGTTCTCAAAATAAAAAAAAACATCAATAAGAATAAGAATTTATTTACTCAGCCAAGTGATGTCTCCATTATCCACAGCTTCAGCGTTACTTTGGATGGCACCCGCAGAGATCTCACTTTCAGCAGCAGAAACTCTAGAGGGTGAGTCGAGCAGCCCTGTCTCTCTGAGATTAGACTTCACTTCCTGTGAAAACTTCACCGGCGATCTCCTTAACTCCAGCTCATTGGCCTTCCAGGATAGAGTCAATCTGACAAAGACACAGGTGAGTTATGTTGTGCAAAACATTAAAAACGGTCCAGCAGAAATAGAGTAGTCCTTCTCAGCCGTATTGGTGAACCGCAAGAGTTAAAATAAGTACCCCAAGCTTTATGAGTCTCAACGGACTGCTAAGAAACAGATGTGTTTCTCCATTTTATTTAATTTTTAATTTATGGTATTTTAAAACAATAGAATTCAGGAACAACTTTTGCAGGCAATTAGAATTCTGAAACATCAACTCTAAACATTCAAATAAGCTAATCCTTCAAACTAATGACATTGAAACCTAATTAAGTGACTTTAAGGTTTCTCTATTCATCACAAATAAGGAGAGTCTTAGTTTCTTAACCCTTTTACACAGATATAGACACCAGGGTGCATAAACTCTGACGCATAATTCCTTAAGAATTCTATAATTGAATTTCCAAATGTCTTGCTTCACTGGAATAATTTTCTGCGGTCCCTGTGACACAAATACAAAGTTATAAAGGCCAAATAGGCTCATGCTAAACAAGAAAAATTGACATTATTTGTATTCCACGCAAACGGGTTAAACAATGGATAAGATAAACAATGGGCGTCCACTCTATTCAATGAAATATGTCTCACTTTTTCAGCTGACTCCTGTGTTCGAGAATGCATTCCCCAGCTTTCTTCAGCTGACAGGGATACATTTTAGGTGGGTGAAAATATTTTCAAACCCCGGAAATGAGGAAATGGTGATGACTACATTGAAACAAAAATTCATTGATCATTTTCCTCACGGAGCCGTATGACTTCAACAAAATGGACAGCTGTTAATTGCCAGCCTGAAGATGGAATGGGTCCTTGGATTTTGCCTAGCCGACTGACTGGGCTAGCTCTTGAGAGGGTTTAAGTTTTTAAGTATGTTACTTTTAGTGAAATATGCTACATGCCAACAAATTTGTTTTGATTTTAATTGATTATTTAGCAACAATGTTTGCGCACTGCACTCAAGTGGGCCTCTGTTGACCTGTCATGTACATCATCACTTTCAAAATGAGTCGGCCATGATTTCAGTCAATGGGTGTGATTCATTTTGGACATAGCTCCAGTGAATACGAAGATATATGATAGTAATGGATATACATATAAAAACGTATGTTTTTGTTCCCAGCAAAAATATGGACTCAGGAGATGCAGCAGAAGATGGATCAGAAAGTGGAAGTGGAATAGGAGATGATTCAGGAAATGGATTGGAGGACAATTCAGGAGCAGAATCAGGAGCAGCTACTGGAGATGGATCGGGAGACAATTCGGGAGATGGATCAGGAAACAGTTCTGGAGACGGATCTGGGGAGGATTCAGGAGGTGTATTAGGAAACGATGCAGGAAATAATTCAGGAGATGGATCAGGAGAGAATTCCGCAGATGGATCTGGGGAAGGTTCCATGGATGGATCAGGAGATGGGTTAGTGCAAGATAGCGCATATAAGTTTACATATATTTCTTTTCTAGGGAAAAACTGTTGTAGTGTTGAACCATTTAGTAGGGTGCAGTTAGCAAATATCTGTGATAGCCTAATATGATTTAAGAGAAGCAGCTACTTTCAGCGAATAAGTGAGAAAACAACAGAAACAATTATGACCGTTTCTAATTCCAGTGAGGAACAGCAGCTCTTCCCATCACCAACAGATGCAGCTAAACTTTTGTATGGGTAAGCAATATTCTACAAATCAGTAAGCAACACGAAATCAATTTATATGTGATTCTGGATATGACACCATGCTTGGTTGATAATAGCAGCTTGGGGGAACTGTTTGTGCTATCTTTTTATGCACTTATTTGAAGTATTTTAATTTTTTCAGGAGCAGTTCTACCAACTTCAATGTCACGTGGGCAATAGCTAAGTGAAGCAAAACAATAGGAAATATTTAAAATCCTAAAATCTTTTAGAATTTCATCATAGCCTTTTTTTTTGTTTCTTTGTAAGGGCATAAACTGTTGCTCTTATGAGACAATGTGGTACAACTCACTAAAAACAGTTACCTTCACAGGTTTTCCAAAAATACAAGAAAAATATTCCATTAACTCAATGGTAATTTTATTTCCTTCTGACAGACTCACTGCCACAACAGCAGACTTGGTGTTTAGCAGTTCCAGTGGTGTCCCTAGCGTTGACAAGGTTGCTGAAACGCTAGAGAATGAGATAAACACGGGAACCATTTCCATCCCCATTATTCTTGATTCAATCTCTGTCACCTCAGAAAATGGATTAGGAAACATCTCTGATGAGGGATCAGGAGATAATTCAGGAGCTGCATCAGGAAACAATTTAGGAGATGGATCAGGAAATTTTTCTGGAGAAGAATCAGGAGAGGATTCAGGAGAAAATTCAGGGGATGATTCAGGAGATGGACCCGAAAACATTTCTGGACAAGGATCAGGAGAGGATTCAGGGGATGGATTAGGAAACATTTCTGGAGAAGGATCTGGATTGGATTCAGGAGAGGTTTCAGGAGATGGATCAGGAAACGTTTCTGGAGAAGGATCTGGATTGGATTCAGGAGATGGATCAGGAGATGATTCAGGAAATATTTCTGGAGATGGATCAGGAGAGGATTCAGGGGATGGATCAGGGAACATTTCTGGAGAAGGATCTGGATTGGATTCAGGAGATGGATCAGGGGATGATTCAGGAGATGGATCAGGAGATGATTCAGGAGATGAATCAGGAAATATTTCTGGAGAAGGATCAGGAGAGGAGTCAGGGGATGGATCAGGAAATGTTTCTGGAGAAGGATCTGGATTAGATTCAGGAGATGGATCAGGAAATGTTTCTGGAGAAGGATCTGGATTGGATTCAGGAGATGATTCAGGAGATGGATCAGGAAATGTTCCTGGAGAAGCATCTGGATTGGATTCAGGAGATGGATCAGGAGATGATTCAGGAGATGGATCAGGAAATTTTTCTGGAGAAGGATCTGGATTGGATTCAGGAGATGGATCAGGAAATGTTTCTGGAGAAGGATCTGGATTGGATTCAGGAGATGGATCAGGAAATGTTTCTGGAGAAGGATCTGGATTGGATTCAGGAGATGGATCAGGGAATGTTTCTGGAGAAGGATCTGGATTGGATTCAGGAGATGGATCAGGGAATGTTTCTGGAGAAGGATCTGGATTGGATTCAGGAGATGGATCAGGGAATGTTTCTGGAGAAGGATCTGGATTGGATTCAGGAGATGGATCAGGAAATGTTTCTGGAGAAGGATCTGGATTGGATTCAGGAGATGGATCAGGAAATGTTTCTGGAGAAGGATCTGGATTGGATTCAGGAGATGGATCAGGAAATGTTTCTGGAGAACGATCTGGATTGGATTCAGGAGATGGATCAGGAAATGTTTCTGGAGAAGGATCTGAATTGGATTCAGGAGATGGATCAGGAAATGTTTCTGGAGAAGGATCTGGATTGGATTCAGGAGATGGATCAGGAAATGTTTCTGGAGAAGGATCTGGATTGGATTCAGGAGATGGATCAGGAAATGTTTCTGGAGAAGGATCTGGATTGGATTCAGGAGATGGATCAGGAAATGTTTCTGGAGAAGGATCTGGATTGGATTCAGGAGATGGATCAGGGAATGTTTCTGGAGAAGGATCTGGATTGGATTCAGGAGATGGATCAGAAAATGTTTCTGGAGATGGATCAGGAAATGTTTCTGGAGAAGGATCTGGATTGGATTCAGGAGATGGATCAGGAAATGTTTCTGGAGATGGATCAGGAGATGATTTAGGAAATGATTCAACGACTCCAGCATCCACAGATGCAACAACATCTGCAGCTTTTACAAATCCAACAACTCCACCATCTACAATTGCAACTCCAATTGTAGCATCTACCAGTGGCGCAGCACCAATCACCACTGAAACCACTCCCACATTTGCAATTGCATCAACAACTGCAGCAACTACAAATGGAAGAACTATGACAGCAACTAAAAATTCAACAGAACCTGTGGAATTTACAAGTGATGTAGTAGTCACTGCAAATACAGTAATTCCCAGTGTGACAAGCACAATTGCAATTCAAGTATCAACAAATCCAACAACTGCAGCATCTCTAACTGCAACAACTCCAACCTCCACAAATGTAGCAACAACTGCAGTATCTACAAGTGCAACTACAAATGCAACAGAACCTGTGGAATTTACAAGTGATGTAGCAGTCACCGCAAATACAGTAATTCCCAGTATGACAAGCACAATTGCAATTCCAATATCACCAAATCCAACAACTGCAGCATTTATAACTGCAACAGCTCCAGCCTCCACGAATGTAGCAACAACTGCAGTATCTACAAGTGCAACAACCCGAGCATTTACAAATGCAACTGCAATGTCAGCATCTGCAGTTATGACAACTTCAACATTTAATGAAACAGATGCTACGGTCGCTGGCACTGCAACAAGTACCGTGACAACAAATTCAATACGAACTGCAGTTACAAGTGCAACTGCTGCAACATCAGCATCTGCAGTTATAACAACTTCAGCATTTAGAGAAACAGATGCTACGGTCGCTGACACTGCAACAAGTACTGTGACAACAAATACAATACGAACTGCAGTTACAAGTACAACTGCTGCAACGTCAGCATCTGCAGTTATAACAACTTCAACATCAAATGAAACAGACGCTACGGTCACTGCCACTGCAACAAATACAGTGACAATAAATACAATACAAACAAATGCAGTTACAAGTACAACTGCAACCCCAACAAGTGAAACAGCCAGTACAGCGTTTGCTAATCCAGCGACTCCCACTGCTATAAATACAGTGACTGCTGCATCAGTGAGGAACACAGCTGCTGAAACCACTCCCACAATTGCAAGTGCAACAACTGCGCCACCTAGAGGTGAAACAGCCACAACAGTCTCTGCTGTTGCAACAACTCCGGCAATTACAAATGCAACGAGAGCTGCTGCGGCTTCTACTACTGCAACTACTGTCTCATCATCTACAAAACTGAGAACCACCAGCACAACAACTACAACTGCTGCACCAGCAAGAAGTGTGTCCCAGCTACTGGTGTTTGTTTCCAATGAAGTATTTGTTGAAGAGCTCTCCGATTCCCGGTCGCTGGTTTTCAGGAACAGAGCCAGAAGAACAAGAGATCAAGTAGGTTACGTCTCCTTCACTCGTTATAAAAATGAGGTTGTGTCTTCAGCTAGTGTTATTATAATTACAGCAGACTCTGCCTTCATCCCTTGTAATTATAATTAGAGTAGTGGATGTCTTTCTCACCTGTACTTATATTTAATTACAAATAAATAGGGATGCACCGAGAAAAAGAAGAAAAAAAACATGGCAACTTTGGAATTAGTGTGTCAAGCATTTGAAATTGGAAGTTTAGGAAACTTGAGAAGACAGGTGCAAAGATTTGTATAAACAGCCACTCTAATAAAGTTCTCCTAACTTCACTTTTGAAGCAGCTTGAAAACTTTTTCTTGTTGGAAAAGTACACTTTATCCAGTACCGGATAACGTTTTTTTTTTCTTTTGGCTGATGATCAAATCAAAAATGGAGTCATGATTTAATACAGTGAGCACTATAATTCAATGGAGTTTTTCACTCCATTTCTTCAATGGAGATTTGTTATTCTTTGACTATTGGATGAGTCAATTACCAGAACAGAATGTGATTAAACAAACATTTTACATGCTGAAGAAGAGATTGGGGCCAAAAATTTCATACAATCAGCAAAAACTGAAAATGGCAGCAGTTGAGGCCTGGCAGAGCATCACCAGTGAAGATGCGCTGCATCTGGTGATGTCTGTGTGTCAGACCTCAAGCGTTCAAGTGTTAAAAATAATTACTCTACATTATGTTAAACTAGTTCATTCCCTATGAATGAAAACACACAATGCTGACCACTGATTGTCTGCAGTTCAGCTTCATTGTCACTGTGTCCTTGCACACTCATTGAGGAAGAGTACGGACCCAAAAAAAAGCCTGTCCACTGACTTATGGTGCTCAAAAAAAGAGAGACCAGATTCATGTGTCTTATCCTCCTGATCGACTAAATTAGATTTTTTCAGTCAGTCAGAGAATCTCAATTTTAGACCATTGCTGAACAAAAAATGACATCATCATTACCAATTAGCTCCTCTATCTCGACTCATTCTTCCTCTTTGCTTTTTTACAGCTGGAACCTATTTACAGAAGAATTTTCTTTTTTTTCATCAGGCTGATCGTGTTACGGTTCAGGTGGGTCATAATATTAAAGGGGAGGGGGCGCTGCGGCAAAATATGTTGGTTTCTCAATCAATACAATTACCAGGCAATCGCAGAACTCATAGAATGCCAAGCCATGCTCTTAGAATGCCAGTACAATATGGCTATACCCAACATTCTTAATAGCCATTTGCCAAATGCGGTTTCAGAAAGCGCAGACTCAGATAAACATATTTTTAAGCACTTTTTATGGTTTCTAACGTAAGTACAGAAGTACACAACTTTTAGTGAGACTTATATTTGCAAAAAGACATACAAAACAGTGATGTAGTAGATAGATGAAATAAAGACAGGACGCAAGGATGGTTCCCGATTTCGCACATGTATTCAAGTACATCAAGACTGGACCTTACATCTCTTCTTCTCTCTCAACCCAACTCCTCCTTAATACCCCTAGTGGCTAGGATGTATACTGAATCACACAATGGAGATAATTCCTACTCAAAATACATTCAGAAGTGCAAATGCATTTTTATGAATTCTAAGACTAGATCAGGATACCACAAAAACCTAATTTGAAATAATTACTGTCCAGCCAATTCAAGATAAAGACTGTTATGAGTAAACTCTGCCATGAAAATAAAGACCTGTGGCCAAATCTTATAGTTAAAGCTTTACTTTCAAATAATTCAGAGTTAATAAAGTACTGTGACTGAATTGGATGCATTTTATCTTGTAAAAAAAGATAAATCTCCATACAATAATACACATCCTCACATGCAGCACATGCTCTTGGCAAATAAAATTACTTTACATGAGAATACTTGCTAAAATTCCTTCACATGAATAAAACTGGCTTCTTGAGGTGAATGAAGAGTCAGTTAGTTTTAGATATCAAGCTGTAAGTTAATAGTCTTGATGTTATTTCAAGCTTTTTAGTCATTGAGGTTACATTATTCACATAAAAATTTCATCATCAATTGCCCTTTTTTAAATGAGGCAGCTCACTATTTTCAAATTTTGCACAAGCATGAAATACTGAATAGTTTAGGAGTTCTGGCCTAGAAAAGAACAGGATGGCCCATATCTGGCTTTTAAAACAAAACTTGGCGAAGGGACGTACAGATGGACCGAAGGATGGACGAAAGTATTAAAAGACACAATTACACAATAAGATGTTGCCATAAATTTTATTTTGTTAAGAAATAAAGATTTTGGAGTTCTAGCAGGAAAAAAAAGCATGACAGACGGACGGACACGCGGAAGGTCGCATAATGTAAAACATTTAGTGAGTGGTGGGTGGTACCTGGTATAAGATACAAAATTATGTGGCTGTGGTGCATCTGTTTTCATCCTGCTTGACCGTCAAAAGGCCCAACGGGGCTTATGCTATGCTTGGGGTCTTTAGTGGTAGTCTGTTGTGCGTGTATGGAGGTAAATCCTTATCTTTATTCGAGAGCGTGGTTTTTTGTTTCGTGCGTAAACTGTACAAATAATTTCCCCAAAATTAGCGTGGTATTTCTTTCTGTGTGTAGACTGTACAAAATTTTTTCCCGAAATTTTGCTCTCGCACTCAAATTGCCCTCACTCGCGCTTGGATTTTCTCTCCTCGCACTCAAAACTGCCTCTGCACGCTTGAAACATTTCTGCTTGCACTTGAAACATGCTGCTCACGCTTGGACTTTTTCTGCGGTACATTTCTATCAAAAATCGCAAACCAATGGAATGCCAGGTTCTGTGTTGTTAAATGAAATTATCGCCGCCTCATTGCGGGCCCATTCGTTTAACTTCATACAGTGTACCATAGGGGCAGTGTCGTTCACACACAGACCCACTCCGAAGATACTGTAGAATCTGTAGAGTGCGCGATCGCTTATTAAACTATGTTACTCTGTAAATTATGTAGCCATCAAGCTAGCTAGCTAATGTTAACTTTTGAGAATCTTTGTAAATAATCGTCCAAATTAAGCGGTGTCATTTGATTTTGGCCTAACTTCTCTAGCTAGTTTGCAGTACCGGTGATTGCTTTTGAGCTTGCTAGCTAGACAACATCCCAAAAATGTGAAAATGCAGTTTGGACGCTCGGAAGTAGCTAAGATAGAAAAGTCATGGCCAAATCAAATCATATTGCTTAAATAGGATTTTCCACAGTAAACAGTGTGACAGAGTGGTTTTTAAATCCATCGAATCTCAGCAGAAAGTGTACATCTTTCACCATTATTGCCTTGCAGTTCCCTGTCATGTTTGCCGTTTTTCCCAAGCTATGCCTATAATGCAGCTCGTAGCAATTTCCAAAGAAGTTGCTTCCATGTGAGACACAGTTGTCTGAGTTTTGAAGCATTTAATTGGACTTGAAGATGCTCACTCAGTTATATGTTAATTGGAATGATTGCATTTACTCTCTCTCTCGATAGTCCGTCGGCAATGGGATGCAATGAGAGCAGGAGATATCTGTGAGGATGAGAGACCCTTTTGTCTAGTGCCTTCATGCTGATATGGTATAAGCAGCAGTGAATGTGCACCTCAGGGCAAGAGCAATCATTGGCACAGCTAACAAGCTGGTGATATTAGGGCAAACACAAATGACACTGCTTAATTAGGACGAACATTTACAAAGATTCGCCATAGTTAATGTTAGCTAAATAGCTAGATGGCTACATAAGCTACAGAGCGGCGTAGCCACACATTCCGCAGAATCTTCGGAGTGGGTCTGTGTAAGCGTCACCCGCCCCCAGGGTACACTGTATGAAGTTTAACGAATGGGCCTACATCGAGGCAGCGATAATTTTATTGGTCAACACGGAACCTGGCATTCTATTAGTTGGCGATTTTTGAAAGGAATGTACCGCAGAAAAAAATCCAAGCGCGAGCAGTATGTTTTGAGTGCAAGCAGAAATGTTTCAAGCGCGCAGAGGTGGTTTTTAGTGCGAGGAGAAAAAATCCAAGCGTGAGCGAGGGCAATTTGGGTGTGAGAGCAGAATATCGGGGAAAAATGTTGTACAGTCTAAGCACGAAACGAAATAACAAGCTAATTTCAGGGGAAAATTTTGTACAGTCTACGCACAAAACAAAAAACCACGCCCTCGAATTAAGATCGGGATTTACCTCCTAAGGCGTTGGTGCGTGCATCCGCACATGCGTGCATAAATGTTTAATTTTTCTGCACTGTAGCGTCTTCAGCTTTTAACCGACCCTTTTCATATATGTGTATATCTAGGGCTGACTGCAATAAACAGTTATGTCTAATATATACAACATCTGGACATAACTGTTTGTTGCAGTCAGCCCTCCATATATGGTCATAAGGACTCTAGACCAAGTTCAATTTTCAGCCGAATCGGACGGATACTTAGGCCAATTAGGGGCGTTCCATTTTGGCCATGTGTGGCCAGGTAGGCGCAGTGGCTTTTCCACTATTTTTTGTCTGGGCAGTGTTGAGCATAACCTCCTGAAAAAGTATGGACTACTTTACTGGCAAAGTGCTGTATGGTACAAGGATAATGCTGTTACAACTGCCACAGTTATTTTCGAATCATAGAAACCTGAGTCAGACCGTGATATTGGAGAAAACAAGCAAAAGGAAAAAAGTGCAAACCAATAAGGAACTGCAATTCCTGGATGACATTATGAAACTGCAATGTTCCCATGCGCTAATCACCGCTTGCCCGAGAGGTTGGCAAAGACTGTAAGTCTCATAAACGTGTCATTTTTAGCTGCGACCAAGCAGCTCTAGGAACGCTTCTGTCTGTCCGTCTGTCTGTTCGTCTGTCCGTCCGTCTGTGACACCTTTTTCACCATGTTCCTGTCCTCGTATCATCATGAAATTTTCAGGAGTTATTGACCTTCACCAAAGTGATGTCCATGCACAAGGTTGAGGTCAAAGGTCAAGTTCACAGAAGTCACGACCTTGTTTGTAGGTTTTCGCGCTGTAACTCCAGTTAGAATTCATGGATCGCTATGAAATTTTGGAAATAGCTTCTAGGCATAGTGGAGGTGTTCCCTATTGTTTTTCAAGGTCATTCGTCAAATCTCAAGGTCACACAGGTAAAAAAAAAGTGTCAATTTTGCCTGATTTGACTGTTTTCGCACCGTAACTCAAGTTTAATTCAATGAATGGCTATGAAATCTTAAAACAAGCTTCTTGGTATACAGGAGGAGTTCCCTATTGATTTCCAAAGTCATCTGTCGAATCCCAAGGTCACACCGGTCAAAAAAGTGTCGATTTTGCCCCGATTTCACAGTTTTAGCACCGTATCTCGAGTTTAACTTGATGGATGGCTATTAAATCTTACAACAAGCTTCTTGGTACATAGGAAGGGTTCCCTATTGATTTTCAAGGTCATTTGCCAATTTCGAGGTCACACTTGTACAAGAAACCACCAGTCATGGACACTAGGCCACGTGACGGATGCTAGGCCAGGTCGCCGCTATTAGATCCCTCTGATCTACTTGTTTTTTTTTGCAATTTCTCTCCTTACGTATTCAAGTGGATAATGTTTTGCCTTATTATAAGAATGAGTGTTGTCCCTCCGCGCGTCTGGAAAATAAAAATTGGTGTACGCACGTTTGATAAATGAGGGTCAATGTGTTTTATTTGAATAATAACTTGAGACCACTGGCAAATATTCTGATCTAGGCCTACAGAGGCTGGTTTACCAACTAAAAGTGAGTGACCAACAGTGTAAAAGGCCTTGGATAGATCAAGAAATTGGGCAGCACAGTGTTGCCCATTATCATGGGCACAAACAATATCATTCGCAACAAGAGATGCCGCTGAGTCAGTGTCATGACCAGATCTAGATCAGAGTTATTAGTTCCTGCACATGGAATTTTTTTGGTCTGTTAAGACAAAAGGCCCGTTTCCACCGAAGAAGTTCCTGGTAGTATTTGGGGGGCAGGAACTACTACAGGAACGTCCTCTGACTCGGCCGTCTTGACTGCCGTGTCTCCACCGAGAGGGCGAAGTAGGAGAACTCCTTTTAAAAATGCGACCCCTCGTCGTCTGCTGAATTTTAAAAATATTTTGTTGCTTTCTGTAGACGTTACATCCCGCCCTGAGTAAATCCAGTCAGCACCTAGTAAACCCCAAGCCCCACCCAGGAGTTTTTTCGGGGCCGTTCAGAGCACCTACTCCGAGGCAGGGACTTTATTAGCTCCTGTAAAAGTCACTGTACTCTACCCTTCAGGGGTGGTTCCAGCGGTGGAGGCACGGAGCACCGGCCCCAGCCCCGTAAAATTACTCTGAAGTTCCTGCGGTGGAAACAGGCCTAAAAAAACTTCTCGTAGCGACACTATTCATAGCTTGAGAAATGTTAGTCCATGCAACCATATTAGTAAGGCAAGCCATCGTAGATTTTTTTTTCAGCTGGAACAAAAATATATTGCTGGTTTTGAAATTTATAGTATCAGTCTTAAAGACAATTGTGTTGTTTACTTTACAGGCGGGGGTCCATTATTACAGATGTAGAACTGGTCTTCAACAATTCTGGAAATGTACCAAACAATACTGAGGTGGCAACAACTCTGCAAGAAGCAGTGGAGAGTGGGAATGTGTCAATCCCCATCGATGTCAGCTCAATCACTGTCTCCAGTCAGTGTCTTTCTCTGATATACTGTTCTTTCTTCACCCCTGAATTTGTTGAAAATGAAAATATTTTAATTTTTTTCTAGTATTGCCGCAGGGGCAGCACAGTGGCATAATGGGTAGCATTGCTGCCTCACAGCATAATGTTAGGGGGTTAGGATCCAGCCGGGGGCCTTCCCCTTTGAAGTTTGGATGCTCACCCCATAGCCACTTAGGTTTCTTCCCACAGTCGAAAGACGTGAATGTAAGGCTAATTGGAGAGTCTCAATAGGGTTTCTGCGGCACTGCGGGCATTTGCACTTAGCATACTTGTTGCTCGCCTGTTTTATGTATGGTAAGTAACGGGTCACAATCGGGAATTACGGTGTCCAGATACAGTTCATGGACATTAAAAGAACTGAAATGGGGGCTGAAGCGGATGAGGATCTTTTTGAATGGCACGATAAAAAATGGCGAGAAGGGTGAGTGTCTGGGTGACTCGCTGGATGTTATTGACACAATACATGCTGCATTCAAAAGTGTACGTTCTTTAAATAACTATTGGAAGAGTCCATTTTAAACATGGATATTTACATTAAGCCAAGTTCTGAAATTTGCATTGTGTGTGTGCCAGCCAATAGATTAGCAATAGTAACATGTTAAAGGTTCAGTGGTGTGTCAGGCTATGGATGAGTCAGTGGTGGCCAGCCCTGACACAAGACCAATTAAGTCAGAAAGACAGCTCCATTTTGGGTGGACATTGTGAAGTATACTATGGTAAGATACCTTAATTTGTCGTTATATTTTTAAAGGTCTTCTGAGTATGTTTCATACTCTCAGTACATGGAGATAGTATGATGCTAAATTTGTTTGCAGTGTTGATAGATCAGCAGATTTTATAATAAGATGAAGATCCGCATGATATGTTCATGTCTATTGTTTTTGAATCATACTAGTATTTGATTTGGTAGGTAAATATCATAAATTTGAATCAAACAAGAATGTACACTGCGTGTTATCGGAAAGCTTAAAGGGACATTGTGTAGGAACTACTCCCATCCAGCGTTGAAATCGTGTATTACATTCTAACGAATAATGCACTCTAGCGACTCACTTTTTAAAACACGTATTGCAACTACGGCAGCCACCGTGTATCAAAAAGCCTTGTCAACATAAGATCCAGATATAACTGTTTATTGCAGTCGGCCCCCGATATAATACACGAAGCAGCAAAACACTGTACCGTGAATCGGTGTAAGATATTCAGAGTAATGGTAATAAACAACTCAGCTTAGGTGCATCTTGAACATTTTATACTACGAAAAAGCAATGCAAGTGTTGGCTACATGCACGCTTATAGGATGTCACCCTCAATGGTTACTAAATACATACCCGTCATCCAACCCAAGTTAACCAACAACAGCCTTTGCTACCTCACTGTTTATTCTGTTACGTTACATAAAAGACAGGTGAAGCAGTTGAGTCGCTATATAACAAAGCCATTCATCAAATACAATAACTGAAAACACTGGCGTCGTTACACCTGCTCACTTTACCGACTTGGTTATGACATAAGCCGACAGCACGGAATCTCCTGACCAGTGCTACACGCAGAGAACCGCAGCAGTGCAGCTTACGAGAACGCTCTTAGAGATAAAGTCCCCTCGGTGTTCGCGTAGCGTGAATTAATATGAAAAAGATGCTATTGCTAAGCTAGAGTTTTAAGCGCTCATTACAAAAAACTTTTAATATTTTACTACACTCACCCTAAGTAAGCAGATGTTTAGCTGTACTTGCGTAATCAAGCGGTCAGGCGGAGTTGACCACGTTTTATTGTTCGGCCTGTTACTTGCATAATGCATTAGGGGAAGTAGGTGTACATTTAGCAGTGTCTCTCGACCACCTGAAGATGCAAAATTACGGACAATAGACACCGTCGTGAAAATTTAATGTCGGATGAGGCAAACTCTCATAGAGACTGTCAAAGCACGGACAGGTGTCATTTATGACAGGAAGGCTAATGCGAAGTCTAACGAAAAGAAGTCTGCTGCATGGACCAGCATCCAGAAGCGCAAATCGAACTGGGAATTGGAAGGGACACAGACACGTCCTTTATGACAATTAATCCTGGCTAGTTATCGATCATTTTCCTTCATGGAGGTGTTATCCAATTATCTTCATTGGCAACTGAAAACAGGTTTATCTCCAAATGCGATCTAATAGCGATGCAATCATGGGCTTAATTCAGTACAGAGAAATAATGTACTCATTAAAAAGCTAATGCTTTGCCTCAATTGAACTGGTCCACATTGTAATGAAATATCCCCCCCCCCCATTCCTCGTTCGATTTGCGCCACTGCCAACATCATAAAGTGCAATAGCAGCATTCTTTCCGGACCGCACAAGAAGAAAAGTCAAAGAGTACAAAGAACTCTGGCGATCGAGCCCGGAAAATTGATGCATTGAAAACAGGTGGTGGCACCTTCCCATTATTAAAACATGACCATAAGTGTCGCTTATTCTTCAGTCCTATATGACAAAAATTAAGCACGTTTTAGGAACTGTTTAGCCGTTTCATTCATGTATAGGAGATAAGCACCTTTCGTAGTTATGAGCCTGTATGTTTACGTGGTTTCAGTAGCTTT
Organism: Gymnothorax reevesii; assembly: GCA_029721435.1. NCBI lineage: Eukaryota > Metazoa > Chordata > Actinopteri > Anguilliformes > Muraenidae > Gymnothorax > Gymnothorax reevesii. Next base: position 18,733,598 of record CM056574.1, on the reverse strand, counting down.
AGTCGCCATAAACACCGGCTTTTAGTCACTGTAAATGCCAGCTTCTTCAGTCTACCCACCAGCTTCACCACCACTAAAAGCCGGTGGGTAGGCTTTGAAAGTTTATGAAAGCTACTGAAACCATGTAAACATACAGTTCCAGCTGTAACCATGAGGATGCAGTATTTTAGCAAGATCTACTATTATGCTGGTTATGGTAACAAGTAACACTGTGTAACAAAATTGAATGAGAAGTTGCATTTAGGAATTTTGCCGTGCAGTTGACTTACTTGTCAAGGAGAAAGCTGACAACTTCAGCACCCCATAGAAAATCTTTCTCCTTCATTAGCTCCTTCCACCTGGGGAAGGCTAGCCCGATGTTCACCCTTGTTTTTTGAGTGCGCCGGTCGCGCTGCCTTTCCAATTTTCTTTTTAATTTTTTTGCGGATGAGGATTCCGTCTCCTGTGCTGCTGCTGCATATGTATGGTCCTGCGTTATCCTGCAGTAGTACTGATTTTCAAAGTCACCGCGATAGCCTGTCTTCCTGATTTCCTCCGGTGTCTCAATCAGGGCAAACACGGATTTATTGCGCATTTGGTGCTATTTGTCCCTTGTCGGCGGCAATAGTTTCAAGATGGCTGACTGTCATGGCGCTCCCTACCAGCTTACCCGTCCAATGTAGAAACAAGTCTAAAAATTTTTGTTTACGAGAATATATGTTAGATTATTTGCGGAGGTCATAATACACCAAGGATGACATATATATGAATGCAGACTTAGATTTTGGCAAATAAAAAAATGTAAATGTTACACATTGTTCCTTTAAGACTCAAAACTAGGGCTGTCACGTTTATCGTGATTAATTTAAGCGCAATAAAAATAACTGCCACTATGAGGCAGACCACAGAGATATAAGAAAACTAGAGTGGACGACGTGTGGGCTGGACCAAAGCGGAAACGACGGAATAGCTTTGCCATCTTGTGTATGTATGAATGTCCAATGTGGCACATGTAAACTGTAGGCTAAACATGGGTGTCGACAACTTAGAGACTTGTTTTCTGTGTTCTTTTTGTCCTTTCAGAGTTAAAATGGACACGAAAAAGGAATTGTAATCAAACAACAAAATCTATTAAAATTTTTTCATATTCGATATTCGATGTTTATTTCATCGGAAGACATCACAGAGAAATCGGAAATTCAGCTGTTGTCCCGTATGAGCGAGTTTTCGTTTTTTTCGAGCACGGTTTTAGCCAGTTATACTGCATTGTCCATTGAACGTCTGCCCTGCTTTACATACACAAGATGGCGGCGGCGTGCTGCCTCGGAAACGTGGGATTGTCCACTCTAGTTTTCTTATATCTCTGTGAGGCAGACAGACGTGATTGCTTATTACCTTTTCTACCTTTTCTTCCTACCTAATGCGGTCATTTGAAATGCTTCCGGGAAGAAAACTGTGATTTGAAGTCCGCTAATTACCAGTGAGGTTGGACAGCCTCCATCGTCCTGGCATAATTAGCTAACCTAAATCAATTCCCGTGTACTTTGCCTGACTTGCAGTCAAGCCATTTATTCAGCCAACTGACAAATCAAAACCAAAATGTCGCCTATAATGATTAAGAAGAGATAATGAGAAGCAGACAGACCTAACCAGGCTGCCGCGTTATATTGAAAGATTTTCAAATTCGTTAACAATTTACATTAAACAAAATGTTTTCTACCTTCATTGTTGGTTATTTAGATGCTCAAAAGTAAATAAAATCAAGTGCTATGAGTTAGATTATTTTAAATTACTCTCGTTCAATTATCTAATAAAAAATGCCTCAAATTTGCGGCAAAGATTCGCCTGAACGTTAATTGCCAAATCTTTGGTGCATTTGACTATGGCCTGCAATGCAAACATATTTTTTTTGCAAAGGGCCATCTTTGAATAATTTCTCTCTTTTTTTTCAAATATCTTTTATCATGCATATAAAATTCCTCGATGAAAAGTGGAATTCAGAGATCTGCAATTTATTCAGATTATTGAAATTCTTTCAATCTAACACCGCAACCTGATTAGGTCCGTCTGCTTCTCATTATCACTTCTTAATCATTATGGGCCACATTTTGATTTTGATTAGTCAGTTGGCTGAATTAAGCCAAGGCGATGGAGGCTGTCCAACCTCGCTGGTAATTAGCAGACTTCGAATGACAGTTTTCTTCCCGGAAGCATTTCAAATGACCGCATTAGGTATGAGCCATAGAAACAGTAATAAGCAAGAAAGTCTGTCTGCCTCATAGTGGCAGTTACTTTTATTGTGCTGAAATTAATTGCGATTAGTTAACGCGACAGCCCTACTCAAAACATATCATTTTTAGAAATGTATGCAAATTCAGTGATGTGACTTTACTTAGTTCTACCTAACTTTTTTGTTGGTTGCTTAACTTCAATCGTTGTTGCATAATTTATATTAAATAAACTGAATACGTGCATCCACTCATGCTCGCAAAGAGGCGTGCTATCTTCCAGTTTCAGTGCTTGGAGTGCCAACTTGAGGATCACTGAGAAAGCATGAACCCCATTGCCCATAAGTATGAATGAGTGTGTGAATGGTGTGTGTGCCCTGCATGGATTGGAGATTACAGGTTACAGGTCGTAACCCTGCCTTTTGCCCATAGTCAGCAAGGATCGGCTCCAGCTCCTCCGTGATTCTAGTGAGGAAGATGCTCTATAGATGACACTATGTAACACAAATTTTGTTCCTGATAGTGTGCATTATTTCTTTATTGCTTTTGTTGTAAAAGAAAAGGAAATGCACATTATTCCCTTCAAACTTTGCCTTTGTGACTAGATAACGAGATTTTGAAATTCACCTATTTTCTGTGCAAAAACAGGCAAGCTTGCACATTTTTCATCGACATAAGGTCTGAATGAATCAAAATATGAATTAAAATGTATTAAATTTGTATAAAATCAAATCTTCCTATTCATTCAAGCGAGCAAAAACTGTCTGTCTCACCTTCAAGAGTCTTTTTGCAGTGCTCGTAGGTGAAATGAGGAGCCCAGAGTTTGTGTTGATTCCCAACAGGCATGCCAAAATATACCTTGTAAGCTTCATGTCAGGTCTCGCCTTCACAGGACTGGTGCACAGGCTGAGTAAGACCTGGAACAGCTGCTTCACTGATCAAGTCTCCGTCTCCACCTGCGTCTCAATTGCTGCTGAGCTCCCTCAGCGGCTATTTAAACCAGAGCCGCACTATAGCTCTTTGCTAAGTCTAGTAAAGCATGTTTGAGCTGCTGTGCTTCTCCGTATTCACAATATATATGTAGTACTTTAATCTGTGCTAAATGTGCTGTTAAACTTTTAGCACATAGCTATTCGTTAGGAGGAACCTTGGTTCCTTTTCTTTTGCTTACTGTCTGGAATAGCAGTGTTGCTGTCTCCTCGCTTATTTTGTATTACGACAGTTCACTTTCATTTTTGGAACATAGTTTCCTTTTCGTTTGTATCTTTTGTGTGCATCCCTCCCGCCGGCGCAGTCGGCAGCAGTAAATATGACAACCAAATCAATTTTTGCACTTGAGTCCAGTCTGCAATTTCCTGTGCCATCCGTTACACTTCATACATTTTAGCAGATGCTGTCAGAGTACTTTTTGGCTGTTGTTTTAGTAAATTGGCCTCATACATTGCACCTGAAGAATATTTGCAGCTTCTTGATGCCATCTGGATCATTCCACGCCAAATTGAACAGAGCTCCCCCCCGACCCCTTACGATTTCCATGAAACTTATTTTGCGAATAACCCTTAGGACCAATAGTATTATAGCAAAATTTCAGTAACAATAGTGAAATAGCTTTCAGGTATGCATGATTGAAATTTGCTGACCACGCCCATTTTGCTATTTTGCTTGCTTCGCGTCCAATGTTTTGGGGCCAGTATCTGCTTGTGCATCAGTGAGAATCTCAAGATTTTTTTTCTACGTCATATACGCCTTGCTCGCTTTTAAGCTTCACCATCAGAAGCACTGAGGGATATTTCACATCCATTTTAAAAATTGTTGAAAATTGGAGATAAATTTGCACTTGATTATATACCTGAAATACGAGTTTCGGGAATCTCATGGTTTTGCCCCTCCTGCCGCCGCCGCAGCGTCCACAGATTTTAGCCGTTAGCACGATAACTCACAAAATACTTCACATTGGCTTCTCATTTTTAGCATATGGGTAGATATGGTAGAGAGGATGAACTGATTAGATTTTAGGCAAGTATGCACTCCTAGGTTTGCCACCAGGTGGCGCTATATATTGAAAAAATTGTTTTTTACCCATATCTCTGGAACAATTATTTACGCAGACCTCAAATTTGCCTCATATTGTAGGTCTAGTAAAGGGGAATCTATTAAAGGGGGCATCAAGGATTGGGAGATTTCTGGGGTATACCCCTCGCTGCCAGCCGCCGACAGCGTAGGCCTAGTTTTTTTAAGCACTTTGCAATGTGGTCTTCTCATCGAACAGATATGGTATTCCAAAACAGTTGCTGCCTTTATATTGTATGGACACGTGTATGCATTGCGACACTTAGGTCGACTCAGTTTATCGAAAAATTAAAGCCTGAAATACGCCCCGTAAGAAAATATGCCAAATTAGCATATTTTTCAAATTTGAAAAGGTTGTCAGTTGAGGAATGAGACAAGATTTGAACCATGCAATCTTCATTGACATATAAACATATGAATGGAGCTGCCGGATAGCTCACTCGGTTAAGGCACTGCGTTGCAGTGCAGAAGTGACTATTACGTCGCAGGTTTGAGCCGCGGTCGTACCAGCCGGCAGTGGTCGGCAGCTTTTTCAGCCTAGCGAGCAATTGGCCATCGCGCTACAGGGATTCAAATTGGAAAGGGACTGCCGGGTAAGGGAAAATACAGTAAATAAAAACAGCTTCGTTCGTTGCTCAAGCGTCTCCTGCTGGCCAGACAGGCGCTCGTCAGGAAGATTCAAAGTCTGTTCATGTCCGGGTATCCTCCGCCCTCGTTCTGAACTTGCGAAGATTCAATGAATGAGTGAATAAGAAGCAGTGGCTGACGGGCACGCGCTTCGGAGGAGAGTCGTGAACTGTCTTCACCAACCTGAGTTGGCAGCAAGGGGTCGCATACGAGCAAGCTTTGTACATTGTTCGCCAATTGGGCATTCCAGATTCGGGTGGGATTGGAGATGCCAAATTTTTATTTAAATAAATAAAAAAATAAATAAAAAACAAAAAACATATGAATGAAGTCCTATCGAGTAGCTCAGCCTCCTTCCATGGGAAATCCAAGGATCATTGATGTATGGTTTTATGAAATTAACAAACATGTCAAATACGTTAAATAGACTTTCTTCTTCTGGATATTGGCTTAAAAGCATAAGTTGTGCTATTCCAGTGCTAGACTGCAGTAAATCAGTTTGAACAGTATTGAATCCAGGGTTGGGAGGTGATCTTGCTCAAGAAAGAAAAAAGAAAAGAAATCATGCATGAATAATTAATTTGTCCACTTCAATCTTCATTCATTCTTTTATTGGTTTCCCTGGTCCCAGCTCTTTTGGCAAAATGGGCGTGGTCAACAAATTTCAATCATGCACATCTTGAAAGCTATTTCACCATTGTTTCTGAAATTTTAGTATATCACTTTTGGTCCTCAGGCCTATTCGCAAAATAAGTTTCATGGAAATCAGAGGGGGTCAGGGGGGAGCTTTGTTCAATTTTGCATGGAATGACCTATCTCTGAAAAATTCAGATATGTCTATATGTTCACTGGAACATTGAGTTCCAGTGAGTTCCAGCCGTTCACTGAGGTATATATATTAACTGTGGAAAGATCAAAAAAATTTAAAAAGATTCTTGAAATTCTCATAAGTTCTACAACATCCTGGAAAATTCTTGAAACTTCTTGGAAGTTTACAATATTCTAGAAAGTTCTTGAAAAGTCTTGCAAGCTCTAGAAAATTCTCTATTAGCAGGTCAGCACTGAATCTACCTCTGATGTTTTGGAAAATGGATGAATTTTAGAATTTCACCGCCCAGGTCACAAAAGCAAAATTTGAAATGAAAAATAGGTATCTTCATTTACTCTGGGTAAAAGCCATTGGGAAATAACACGTTCTGTCCAGAAACAAGAAAATGTAAAAATTTTGTTACACAGTGTAATGGATAGATGGATAGTATCGCCCCAGTAACAGTTTGTTGTTGCAGCAATTACTAAAAAAAAAACTGCTAGTAATATTTGATATATAGTTTGCCAATTTGACTTTGTACTTGTTGTTAATTTTGTTATTTTTATATAATCTTCAGCCCTTGCGAATCCAACAGCTGCGACAACTGTAGAATCAACAAACATAATAACTGGAGCAACGACAACTGCAAAAACTACATCAGTTTCCACAGTTGCTATAAAAACTGCTGAATCTACAAATGTAATGACTGCAGTGTCAACAAAATCACCCACCGCTGGATCCATAACTGCAACATCAGCTCGAGTCACTACAATTGCACCCACAACTGTAGCATCTACAAATGCAATAACTGCAGTGTTTACAAAAGCACACAACACTGGATCCACAACTACAACATCAGCTCAAATCTCCACAACTGCAACAATAACTGCAGCATCTACAAATGCAATGACTGCAGGGTCTACAAAAGCACCCACCACTGGTTCCACAACTACATCAGCTCAAATCTCCACAATTGCAAGAACAACTGCAGCATCTACAAATGCAATGACTGCAGGGTCTACAAAAGCAGCCACCACTGGATCCGCAACTACAAAATCTGCTCTAATATCCACAACTGCAACAACACCTGCAGCATCAACAAATGCAATGACTGCAGGGTCTACAAAAGCACCCACCACTGGTTCCACAACTACATCAGCTCAAATCTCCACAACTGCAACAATAACTGCAGCATCTACAAATGCAATGACTGCAGGGTCTACAAAAGCACCCACCACTGGTTCCACAACTACATCAGCTCAAATCTCCACAATTGCAAGAACAACTGTAGCATCTACAAATGCAATGACTGCTGGGTCTACAAAAGCACCCACCACTGGATCTACAACTACAACATCAGCTCGAATCTCAACACTTGCAACAACAACTGCAGCAAATGTAATGACTGCAGTGTCTACAAAAGCACCCACCACTGGACCCATGACTACATCATCAGCTCGAATCTCTACAATTGCAACTACAACTGCAGCAAATGTAATGACTGCAGGGTCTACAAAAGCGCCCACCACTGGAGCCACAACTACAACATCAGCTCGAATCTCAACACTTGCAACTACAACTGCAGCAAATGTAATGACTGCAGTGTCAACAAAAGCAACCACCACTGGATCCACAACTACAACATCAGCTCGAGTTACTACAATTGCTGCAACAACTGCAGCATCTACAAATGCAACAACTAGAACCGCATCAAGAATTACAGGACCTACTACTACAGTTTCCGTCCCAGGACTTACAACGGCAGCAACAACAACAATGACACCAGAAAGCACTGTAACTTTACTGTTGGAGTTCTCCTCTAATGAGGAGTTTGATCCTGGACTGTCTGACCCAACCTCTGAGACCTTCAGGAGCCGAGTCATTCTGACTAGAACACAGGTAGCCCATTAGGTGTGATGCTTGTTGTCAACATTTCTGTCACTGTTAATAAAGTTTTGGAGATGATGATCCATAAAACCTTGTACTCTTGGGGAGGGGTGCAAAACATCTGATGATTGACTGATGATTAGTCCTGATCTATTTCTGGTCATTTTCCTTGATTAATGACATGTCACGTGTTACCAATTCCCTTCCTTAGGGCAATGGTAAAAATAAAACTCTTAATTTGGATGAAAATTGTGCACAGTTCAATTTACACTTGATTGTTTTTCATTTAATTTACTGTATAATAAGGCACATATTTGATAGCCAAAAGCAGTGCGGGATTTCCAGAGTAGTTTATCTTTTTTTTAATGAAACATACCCAACTTAGGCTAGAACATTTTAGATTTTTTCATTTGAATTTATTATTTATTTGCCCTAATGTTTCATTCAAAAGGAAGCTGTGTGTTTAACTGCCAATGGATATTAAATATCATTAGAAAATTTGTTAATCAAGGAAAATGTTGGAAAACTGATCAAGATCAATCATCGATGTAAAAGCAATGTTTTACGCCACTCCCCAATGTTCCTGCTCAGACACCAAAGCTACCCATTTGAAACCAAGTCTCCAAGTCATCGTGGGACCCCCTTGCAAAGGAGATGTCACATCTCAAGGGGTTTATCTCGTTTATAAAATAATTTTCGACAACATGCTGAAGATCAGTTGCGACTAAGGTTAATTGGATGAAAGAAATGTCAGAATCAGAAAGTCCTATTGAAAAATGCTCATTTGGAATGGACATGCTCTTCAATTTATTTTGATATCACAAACATAGGGCCTAGTTTGCCTTGATAGTAATAATAATGAGTGGTTACAAATGAAACTTCTTGTGTTCTGTCTCGTGGAAAAATATGCTACTTTTCCTACATCGCCCACATTCTGCCCAATGTTGGTAAATAACTCTTCGTGCCAGATGTAAAGAGGCAAGCAAACTGTTATATTGCTGAACGCACTGAACGAGACAAGTACAATGTTAACTGACAGTATATCAAGACCAAGCCAAGATGGCTGTTCTTTGTTGCTACACCTCCGTTTGTACATGAGGTAGGGTCAAAGGTCCTTAATAAAAATGTAATAGTTGTGATAATTTTATTGTTTTTTGAAACAAGTGTATTCTTTTTGAATTTAATGCCCGCAACACGTTTCAAAAAAGTTTGAACACGGGCGTGTATACCACTGTGTTGCATCATTTCCTTTTATAACCAAACTCTGTAAGGGTTTGGGAACTGTGGAGAACAACTGTGGTGGTTTTGAAAGCAAAATGTTCTATTTTTGCTTGATGTAGGATTTCAGCTGCTAAAAACAACACAGCCTCCTTTGTCATATTTTTCATTTCATAATGCACCAAATATTTTCATTGGGTGACAGGATGGGATTGGACTGCAGGCAGGCTGGTTTAGCAACCAAACTCTATGAAGCCATCTTGTTTATCTAGTTTATATACTGTATGTTTTTATCCTTGCATTGTACATTGTTTTGGATGCAGTGACAAGCTGTGTTCACCGGCAGTGATTTTCAGAAGTGTTCTTGAGCTAATGCAGTGATTTCCTCTTCTTAATCATGTCTATTTTTAATGCAGTGCTGCCTGAGGGCATAAAGGTCATGGCCATTCAATATGGATTTTGGCCTTGTCCCTTGTGTGCAGAGAGTTCTCCAGATTCTCTGAATCTTTTACTGATATTTTGTATTGTAGATGATGAAATCCCCAAATTCTTTGAAAGTACACATTGTGAAATGTCATTCTTAAATTGTTGAACTATGTGCCAGAGTGTAAAAACTCTTGTCATCTAAATCTCTGAAAGAATCAGCTTCTCTGAGGTGCTCTTTTTATACCCAATCATTTTACTGACCTGATACAATTAACATAATTAGCGGTGAGATACTCCACCAGGTGTATTTTATTAGCAACATTGAATTTTTTCAGTCTTTTGGTGCTTCTGTCTCAGCTTTATTTGAAATGTGTTGCTGGGATCAAATTCAAAATGAGCAGATATTTTCTTTAAAAACTATATTTCTCGGTTTCAACATTTGCTTTGTTGTCTTTGTACTATTTTAAATCATTGCATTCTGTTGCTCTGAACATTTTACAAGGCTTCTCTAGATTTTTGGAAATGGAGTTATAACAAATCACAAACTAAATCTTTTCTTTGGTTCATAGCAATAAATGTTGGACAATAATGGCTCCAGGTCATAGCTAAGGGCTGTGTTAACACGGTGTGCTTGTTTCTCACCCTCTCAGCTTGAACCTGTGTACATCAGAGCCTTCACCACCTTCATTCAGCTGATCGTGCTTCGGTTCAGGTGAGTGCCAGTGTTTACAGATTACAGCGGTGCTGCTGGAGGAGATAAGGATAAAGATGGCACTGTTAACCTTACTCGGAGCCACCTGTTCCTCATAGAATTATTCCAGCTTTAGTTGGCAGAAATCCAGGATGTTACCAAATCCTTTGTCCTCCTAAAACTCGAGCCATTAAAGACTAAAACTTGACTGGAAACTTTTATGTGTTCAAGGACCAGTCTCTCTGAATTTCATGGTATATGGACTGTCATTTCATGTCGTTTTCATACTTCAATCAGTAAAACAAATGAGCTTTTACTCCATCCCTCCATCTTGTTTCCAAGGCCCATTGTTTACGTCGCTCTCAAAATACTAAACAACTAAAGTTGGTCTTTTGCCCTTGTAGGCAACTTACTTGTTTAACACTAACCACCAATGTACTAATACCACGTGAACTTTCCTGGTGTCTAAGGCCTTAACCTGCCGCCCCACTAGAACTGGGAATTGGGGGGGGCGCAGACACGTCCCTTTATGACAAGAATTAGTCCTGGCAAGTTCTCGATCATTTTTCTTTATTGACGCGTTTTCAAATTATCATAATCGGCATCTGAAGATACGGTTTCTCTCCATATACGATCTAATAGCAATGAAATCATGGGCTAAATTCAGTACAGTGGCGGAACCAGGACTGAGAATTGGGTTGCACAAAACATCCGTTTAAAACGATTATTAATCCTGACCTTTTCTCAGTCATTTTCATGATTAACAGAGGGTTCACTCCGAGAGCACTCCTCACTTAACAGGTGCTGCTTGTTCTCCCTGATTAGGTAAGACGACAATCATTCATCTGGACGCGTATTTGCTGTATTTAAATCACCGTTATTCAAAATTGCATACCTGTGCAAATAACTTGAGCCGCATGCTTTTTATAGCCTATTAAACTGCCAAATGCCACTTTTTTTTTTCAACCCACACAATACCGAGAGTAAAAGGCGATATTTAATTGGAACGCGGACCAGTTCAATCAACGCAAAGCAATGGTCTATTAATTAGTAAATTATTTTTCTGTTCTGAGTTTAGCCCCTGATTTCATTGCTGTTAGATTGCATATGGAGAGAAACTGTGTCTTCAGTTGCCAATTACGATAATTGGAAAATACGTCAATAAAAGAAAATGATTGATTGTCGCCAGGACTAATTCTTGTTATAAAGGAACGTGTCTGTGCCCACCCAATTCCCAGTTCTAGCGCCACCCCAGGCCTTAACTAGCCACACTGGCAATTGGTGATGTTAATAACTATGGTGGTGGTGATGGTGATGATAATGATGATGATGATGATTCATGATAAGATTCAAAGTGATGCAGTGCAACAGTGCCTAGGTACTAATGGAAATGAATGAATGAATGAATGAATGAATGCAATGAGGAGCAGAAGGAGTAGAATGCTCAGAAAATCACTTGCATCAGAAATGAACGGCTCATAAACTCTTTCAAGCACAAATTGGGTTGATTTCATTTGCTTTTACAGGGATGGATCAATTGTCACTGAAGCCGGAATGATCTTCAGAAATTTAGGCACTTTGCCCAGCACTGATCAGCTGGTCGCAGTCCTGATTCAAGCAGTGGAAAGCGGGGATGTGACCATCCCTATCAACACCACCTTAATCTCAGCAACCAGTCAGTTTCTCTCCTGTGACACTCTTGATTCTGCTGCGCACCCTTACTTATCATGGGTTCATTCACCTCCGCCAAGGAGGTGCATGTTTTTGCCGGTGTTGCTTGGTTTGTTTGTTGGTTGTCGAAATTGACAACCACGTCACTTCCTTCCGTTAGTTGTCTGTCTGTCTATTTGTTAGCAGGATATCTCAAAAATGGCTGCATAGATTTCAACCAAACTTTGCAGGATGTTAGAGTACCACAAGAGGAACAAGTGATTAAATTTCGGCATATCTAGGCCAAAGTCCAGTTGAGATATAGTTCAAATCCAGCTATGCTGGCAGAGGTATGGGCTCTTGTGAGTCGAGCAGAGAAGGTCAGAAATGACACAAGGACCAATTGATTTGATTGTGGGAGTGATCCAGGTTAGGGTTAGGGTAAGGGTTAGAGTTAGGGCCCTGGGCAGAGGTGCTGTGCTCTCTGGTTACTCTTGTTAGTATTGTAACTGAGGATGTAATGGCAATTGCAACGATAATGATAGCAGGAGTGGAACCCCCAGCGGAGTACATTTCCTGTCCCACAGTAGTAGGTACACACTGACTTACTGTGGTGTGTGGCTGCTTTGTATCAGTACAAATTGCTTTGAATTGAGCTGCACTGCAGTTATTTCTCATGTATCCTGCCTATCCAGCATGACATAGTCTTAAACTCTTCTCCAGATGATGCAGTGAACAGAGTAAATCATATCACATAATTCCTGTTTTATTCTTTGCTCCTCTACAGACCCCTCATCCAGTGCTGTGTCACCAGATCTTCCCTCAGTCTTCAGCTGCTTCCTTATGGCCTGGTCTTCCCTGCTACTGGCTACAGTGCTAAACTCATCATGAAATGTACAGTCGCAACATATTAGCACATGTACACATATGCAGACACACACACTGCACACACACACACAGAATCATGCGTGGAGTACATCCATCCATGCACTCACGCTCACTCATAAAGACACACACGTGCATACAAGAACTGTCACTCATTTTCTGCATGCCTGCAGAGTTAGCACTTTTTCCCCCGTGCTTGCATGGGTTTACTCTGGGTACTTTGGTTGCCCCCCGAAGACATGCTTGTTAGGCCGAGTGGAGACTGAATTGCCCATGCACATGAGTTAGTAGTATGCGATTTGATTCCTGCTCTTGTTCTGAAGGGTATGGCAGATGACACGATACTGCTGTTGAATGATGTGGTGAAAGTGTAGTTAAGCAATAAATCACACATGGTACCTTAACCGACGCCAGCTCTTTAGCCTTCTCAAAACCACTTTACAGTTTATCTGAGGGAGTGGTTACTATGAGTATGAGTATGTGAATGTTGGATTTACTTAACAATTTCATGTCAGCTGGGTCAACTCAAATTTGTTTATCCTGAGGTGTGCAATTTTTTTGGCATCATTGGGCAAAAATTCCATCAACCCAAACAAGAGAAGATCGATCAAAAACCACCTAAAAGAGAGTCTGACAGTACCTGCATGTAATGCCGAATATTAGTGAAGATTTTCAGAGATTGAGAGAACTTTGAGATTGTTTTGACCTCAAGTTGGATTTCAAGCTTTCTGTCTTTCTCCTTGTTACACGCTGGCTAACAACATTATCCCTCTAAAGACGTCATAGTGGTTGGTAAGGTTGTGCAATGTGCATGTAGATTTACCTTGAATGCATGTGATGAGTTGAATATGTTTAATATTACTTAAACTTTAGCTCTCGGCTAACAGTCGTCAAAGGCTTATGGCTATAGCTGCCGCTAAATTAAATTCTTGTTTATGTAGCGTTAATTTCCTCCTTCAGCTCTTATAATGACATTAGGCAGCCTTTTACTGGTGCCCATGTTTCGGCACATTCTGACTCATTGTTTTGCGATCTAAAAGCTATCTTTTCCAATTTAATCATTTCTGATGCTTCAGAGATCCATTCTTTATGTGTAGGTATATCTGAAGGCATCCAATTTTTTTTAGCCCTCCTGGCCCCAAGGCCCAACGGGCTTATGCTGTGCTCGGGGTCCCAAGTGGTCCGTCGTGCGTTAGCGCATAAACTTTTGGGCTTGTCTGCGCTCTAGCGCCTTCAGTTTTTGAGCAAGCCTCTTGATATTGCATATGTGGGTTTATGACCATAAGGTCTCGGACGAGTTTGATTTTTGGCCCTATCGGCCCACTACTTCGGGCAATAGGGGGCACTATCCTTGCACATTTGGGCCAAGCGGGCACAGTGGCATTGCCACTATTTTTCATAATTACCCTCTGTGATCATGCATAATGAGAGAAAGACTTAATTAGCCCTTGAAGGAACCCTACTATAATTATGTACATCTCCCAATATACATGTTTGTGGTGTAAATGGAATGGCTATATCAATGGCGTTCATTACTTCTTTTGTCATGTCAAACCATAGGTCACTGATTTTAATACAGTCCCATAGTTGATGAAGCAAAGTACCTTCAGCAACACCACATTTTAGACATTTGCTTTTATTCTTATTTTGTAGAGCTGAGATGGAGTATAATACAGTCTATTTCGAATTTTGAATTGCGTCAATTTATTTTTTGTATAGCAGTAGGGCTGCCTTGCATTTAGGGCTGCCTTGCATTTTTCCATATATCAATTTAGGAAATATCCCCCTCTGGTTTATTGAGATCTGCAATCCATTTTTTTTTTTTTTGGCACAGGAATGAAATGCATCGAAGGTGCTTTCATTTAATATTGTGTAAAAATTCTTCACTATCTGATGGAACAAGTTGTGATTAAAAAGTACATTTTCAAATTTGTGAGTGCTAAAATTATTCATGCAAATATTCTTTTTAATAGCATGCTGTAAGGTTATGCAATTTAAATATTCACTTTTAGGGAGTTTATATTCATTTGTTAATTCATAAAAGGTTTTGAAGCGATTGTTATGAAATATGTGACAGAGCTTTTTAATACCACAGTCTTTCCATTTATCCCATTTCATTACCTTATTATTCAGCAGTATAGTTAAATTCTGCCACAAGGGTTGATTAATTAAAGAGGTTGTGTTAATTCCAAGTATCTTCGTACATGATTATATAATATGAAATGTCACATCAAGTGGACATTGCATAACATCTTTTGAAAATTTTTTCATGAAGTACAAGCATTTTGGATCAATATTTAAGGTTTGTAGCATGTCTTCTTCAATGAGTTTCCAGGCTTTTTTCACAGAATGATCAAATCACTCACTAGCTTGTTGACAGCCAAAGGAAAGATAGTATTAGCAAAAATTCTAAGTTATAAACTGACATTTTTATTTGAACTTGATATGAGTGCAGGACTAGGAAAAGGGGTCATTTTGGGTCAATTTATTAAAATTGAGATTTTCCGACAAAACCCAAGTTTTTCATTTTGAGAAAAAAAATGGGTGAATTTTTGCACAGCAAAGTGTGGTAAATTGATAGTACAGTAGTGCTGAGATATCAGGAGTGAGTACAGCACTTGACTGTTATGGAAAACCTAGCAAGTCTAATTTTGGTCTAAACTAAGTTGGGACCATTTTTGCACTTATTGGGCTTTGCCTCATCATGTACAGTAAGATACATAAAAATAATCATTGATTTCCTATGTTTTCCTGTGGCAAAACCAAGCAAGTAATCAGCATTTAATTAGTTGTGAAGTTAAAATCAAGCAAGTTGATCTTCGTTGGTTCTTTCGCATAAAATGTTCTATTTTTTAATGATAAGATCTGGTCAGTGAATTATCCAGTTATGAAGCAGCATACCTATGTTATCTGATCTGTGAGGTAAGTCACCTTGCAGAGCATTGGATGCGCAGGACATTCATGGTCAGATTTCGTAATTCGTGCAATTCAAGTGCTAATAGAGACTGAAAAATAGCTTGAAGAGGGAAGCAGATGGTAGAGTTAACATTAAAAATCTGTTGAATGCCACTGCAGCTGAATAATCAGGTTTTTGTCCATCATTTTGAGATTTCACATTTTATATTTTCAGATGGAAAAATGTCTGAAGTCATATTGCCAGGGATACGAATAAAAAAGAAAAAAATTCCTCCATAAATATTTCTTATTATATAATGAACAAATAACTACCATGTCAGTTTAATTGTCGAGCAAGAGCTTAACCCCAGAGGGATACAGTTAGCTGTCTTTTTCTCAGAATCAGCTTTTTGTTACTTACTAGGTTTTTCCAAAACACTCAAGAGTAGTAGTAAGGTTTACACAGAAAACCACTAATTGAATTATAGATCTTTTAGAAGTTCTGGGCATGTGATTTTTCCAGATATGGTTTTAGTATGACCTGGTAGTCAGCAGTGAGAGCGCAGGCGCTTGCTCCGAGGTGGAGCAGGATCCCTATCTTGAGCTCTATCCTGCTCTTGAACTGTTTTAGGAGAGGTGTGCCCTTCTGGAAGTGGCAGACAATGTCACGATACTCAGCATCACAGTAGGGTCGAATTTGTTCATAGAGGTATACCTGTCGTTCCTTAGATAGTCCAGAAGGTGTCATTACTGCAGGCATAGCATTTTTAGTGAGGCTACATCCCGCTTTCCCAATTTTGATCTCCACCTCATTGCTGCCTGCGAACTGTTTTCTCTTGGTCCGTTTGAAATTCTAGCTTTGCACATGTATTTTCGGTTGAATAGAATAGGTTGAACTTTGACCCCGTTAATCTTAGAATGGAAAAAAATCCCAAGTGACCCCTTTTCCTAGTCCTGCACACGTTCTGCTGTATGAACATCTTACCTTATTCCTATGCCAAAAAAAGGTTGAAATGAATTTATGTAGGGTTTGAAACCAAGAATTTTGTATTGTGACGGGCCACATTCTTAAGTATAATTTACGGCAGGAAGGATATTCATTTTTACTTTCTTCACCCGTCCCCATAGAGAAATAGGAAAGTTAGACCATCTATCTATATTTATTATTTTATGAAATGTTGGCATGAGATTTATATCTCATGTTCGATAATTATCTGTTGTAATTTTTAATCTGAGACATGTTATTTCCATTTGTTTCCTCCTAATGTTTGCGTTTTGCAGGCATCTACTGGTGCAATGTTTATTTAAAGGCAGCAATTCACACTTTCCCCAATTTACTTTGTAACTAGAAAGAGAGGCAAATTGATTGATAATTTGACCAATGCACCTAAGAGAGAAATTCACATCGGTTAAGTAAAGGATGATATCATTGCAATATAATGATATTTTATACATTTTACTTCCAGATTTAATCATCCAGATTTAATAAATTTTAGATCTTATTTTCTCAGCCAGTGGTTCAATTACTAGATTAAATAAGAACCCAGAATCTGGAAAGTTTTGAAAAAGAGGTCCAATATCAATTTGTCTCTTACTTGATCAGTAAAGATTTTTTAACTTTAGATCAATCTGCATATAGAAAATGTAACTCTACTACAACATATTTACATAATACCATTGATGAATGTTTGCAAAACATTATTGATGAATTATATGCTGGCGTATGTTTCCTTGACATTTCCAAATGTTTCGATACGATAGATCATGGAATATTACTTAATAAAATGAAGAAATATGGTGTTAGGAATATTGAATTTGAATGGTTTAAGTCATACTTAAGTAATAGGACACAGAGTTTCAAATATAAATGTTTTGTCAAAACCAGTGAATGTAAGTATTGGAGTGCCGTAGGGCTCAACATTAGGGCCTTATTATTTATGCTTTTTGTGAAAGATCTGCCAATGCGTGTCTCTAATGGTCGATGTAGTATGTATGCGGATGATACTATTATCCATTGTAAGCATACAAACATTGCAAATCTGAACGATTCTGTTATATTTTGCATCAAGTCAATGAGTGGTACAAAGCCAACAGGCTGTTTTAAATATGTCTAGGTCTACGTCAATGCTAAATTGTTCAAACTCTAATATGAATGAAGAAAATGATTTTCAACCATTTTTGGATAGTAATGCTATTGATATAGTTCAGTCAACCAAATATTTTGGTATATATGTTCATGTAAATAAACTTATGAAAAATCTTTCGAGGAAACTTACATGGTTGGCACGTCTTAGATACATTGTTCCCGACAATATTCTGAAATAATCCTATACTACATATGTAATGCCTGTTCTTGATTATGCATGTTCAGTTTGGCGTTGTTCAAAGAACAATATCAGTGCTATTCAGAGGTTACAAAACAGAGCCGCTAGAATATTATCTTGCAGTTATGACAGTATAAATACAAGAGGTATTGATTTGGTTAAAAGCTTAGGTTGGCAAACAATTGAAGAAAGGATAAACTACTTTTTAAGAATTAGTATGTATAACTGTATTCATGGCATGGCTCCATTGTATTTGTGCGATTCTATTGCAATGGCTTGTGAAACCAGTGACAAACATACCAGCTTAAGTGATACAGCGCCCTCAATAATTATTGGCACCCCTGGTTAAGATGTGTTCTTTAGCTTCTAATAAATTCAGTTTTTTTAATAAATAATATAGAACCACAATGAAAAAAAGAGGAAAATCCAACCTTTAATTCAATTGCATTTATTTAGTGGGGGAAAAAATCCCACGTTAAGAAATAATTCTTTTACATGTGTGCCACAATTACTAGCACCACTGATGTTAATACTTTTTACAACCCCATTTTGCCAACAAAACAGCACCTAATCTTCTCCTATAATGTTTCACAAGATAGGAGAATGCAGAAAGAGGGATCTTCAACCATTCCTCTTTCCACAATCTCTCAAAATCATCGAGCGACCTGGGTCCTCTCCTCTGCACTCTCCTCTTCAGCTCACTCCACAGGTTTTCAATGGGGTCGAGGTCTGGGGACTGAGATGGTCATGGGAAGAGCTTGATTCTGTGTCTGGTGAACCATTTCTGTGTAGATTTGGCCACATGTTTAGGGTCATTATCTTGCTGAAAGACCCAGTGACGACCCATCTTTAGTTTACGGGCAGAGGCCAACAGATTTTGAATTAAAATGTCCTGATATTTCAAAGCGTTCATGATGCCATGCACCCTAACAAGGTTCCCAGGGCCTCTGGAAGCGAAACAGGCCCACACCATCACTGATCCTCCCCCATACTTCACAGTGGGCATGAGGTGCTTTTCTGCATACTCATCTTTTGTGGTCCACCAGACCCACTTAGAGTGTTTGTTGCCAAAAAGCTCAATCTTGGTCTCATCTGACCAAAGCATATGGTCCCAGTTGAAGTCCCAGTACTGCTTAGTGAAATCCAGACGTTTGCGTTTATGATTGTGAGTGAGAAAAGATTTTTTCCGTGCATGCCTCCCAAACAGCTTGTTGTCATGTAGATAGCGCCTGATGGTTGTTTTGGAGACTTTGTGACCCCAAGATGCTACCATCTGTTGCAATTTTTTAACAGTGAGCTTTGGAGAACTTTTTATTTCTCTTCCCATCCTCCTCACTGTGCGTGGTGGCAAAATAACCTTGCATCCTCCTCCAGGATTGTTTACTACTGTTCCAGTTGTTTTAAACTTCTTAATTATTCCTCTGACAGTAGATATGATTAGGTGCAGGCGAGTGGCTATTTTCTTGTAGCCATTGCCTGACTTTTGAAGGTCGACACACATCTGCCTCACTTGAATGGTGAGCTCCTTTGTCTTTCCCATGTTGAAGAGTGAATAAGAAAAATCACCTCTGTGTCACGTCATATTTACACCCCAGGGAAACAGGAAGTGATGATTTACTAATTAAATGTTCCTAGATACTCTGATCAACTTTGTAAACTACTGTAGAAATGACAGAAATACTTCAATTACATTTAATTCCTAGGAATTGTTAGGGGTGCCAATAATTGTTGAACAGGTGATTTTATGAAAGATAATTATTTCTTAGTCAGGGATTTCCCCTTGAGTTCACTTGAGTTGAAGGTTACATTTTTTTCTACAATTTTTAGTGTGAGAGTATGCTTCTGCAATAAAAATTGAATTTATTTTAAGGCTTTTAACACGTCTTTACCAGGGGTGCCAATAATAATGGAGGGCGCTGTACTTTACAAGTTCAAGTTCCTTTTTTAGAACTGAGGTATTTAAGAGATCTTTCATGTACGGGGGTTCCATTGTCTGGAATAATTTGCCAGAATATTGCCATATTCAGAATTCTGTCACTGGCTTCAAAACCTTAGTTAAAGGTAGAGACAGGGCCAACACTTCTATGACCTGGGTGCTTTTATTTTTGCTTTATATCTGGACCACATGAAAAACTGTTTTACACATGTGTATGCCAGTTTAAATATCTTAATAAATAAAACTGGGCACCCTTGTTTCGTACCCCGATGTAAAATGAAAGGTCTTCAAATAATACAATCAGTTCTAATTGATGACATTGGCTCTGAATTGACCATCTTGATCCACTGTATAAAGTTTTTTACCAAACCTGTACTGTAAAATAATGAACATAAATGGCCATTCAACTCGATCAACGGCTTTTTCAGCATCTAAAGTCATTCGTGCTGCTGATTGAAGGAGTTATTTTGCAAACAGAATAAGATTGAATCGTTTCCTCATGTTATCAGATGAGTATCCATTTCTCCTCAAACCGGTTTGATCAAGTTGTATTACATAAAGTAAATAGTTAAGAAAATAGTGGAGGTATGAAATTGGGAGAGAATGAAATGTGGATAATTAAATTATTTTTAAGCACTGTAATATGTAACTAATTCATAATGTAATAAATGTTCTTTATTATATTCTTTTACATTTTTTTACAGTGTATTTTGTATATAATAAAATACATTTATCGCACAATTTGAAATTGTATAAGTAATAAAGTTAAGCAGATGGCAGCTGGCAGTATTTTGTCACTCAGGTCTTTACAAGTCTGGGTCTTCATGTTTCCATGGACTGTCAGCAAACTGGATATTTCTGTTTGGTTAAGCTTTCAGTCTTACTGTAAGATGTAAAAAAATTTTTACAGTGTACCCTCAGGTGTGGAGACCTCAGTGGCTATTTTTTTAACCCTTCATCGACACATTTCTGGGTCGAATTTCAGTTTTGCGGATGCCTTAGCCACCTGTACTTGGCTACCATGTAGCTTAAACACTTCCACCTGAGGCAATCAGCCAGGCTTCCTTATTGACCAAGGCCCACTACGCCCAAATCAGGCACTCACAGACTGGTGATTTCCTTCAAAAAATGCAATTTATTTTTAAGTAGTTGATGCTGTTGTTCTACCAAATTTCTGTTCAACTTCTTTGCTTTCAATCAGAACAATATGGATGAGAAAGGGGATAAGTTGCACATGTTTATGTAACATTACAATGTCAGTAAAAATGATTTTTTTCTCCCCCCCATGCTTTGAAAGAACATTCTGAAAAAATGAGAGGAAATTATTTCATCTGTAAAATAACCATTCCATCAATCTGTTATGTTCACCAGCCAATGCATAATGGATTGTGGAATACACTATTCACTGGTGACAAGAGGGGAGAAAAAAAAATGACTGTGGAGGGAAATAGGTTCATATTACCTCAGATGTCCTTCAGCTAATTCCTAAAACAGCTCTGCCATAACCTGTCCTTCCTGTTAAAAACCATCCCGCCATACAGGTTTCCCTCGACTATGAGCATTTTTCAGATATTTTAAATGCATTGACAGATTAGATCCAGAGCTGCTGCTGAATAGTGACACACATTCTGTATTTTACCTTCACGTAAACAGTATGGAAAATCGCAGTGACTTGATTCTTGTTTTTTTAATCTCTTAGAAATAAATCTGTGGACCAGTCAATCTCAATCAAAGAAAGCTTGCGGACACACACACACACACACACACACACACACGCACCCAAGTACGTGTGTATTTTCTTCAGTGATGCCAGCAGTTGTAGAGGACTTGACTGTGCATCAGTAAGTCAAGCAAGCATGGACTGTTTCCCACTTTGTGCAAACATTATTGTTCACACGGTAACTGGCTACACACGAGGAAAATGGTCAAAAACTTTTTCCATCTTTGCTCAGTAACTAATTTTTTAGATGGGACAACTCATCAGTCAATGGTTCTGCACACTTACATAGCAGATAGAGTTTTTATAAAACACAAAACTTTTTTTCGGGTAAGAAATGATCTGATCTGACTCCTTATCCTTATCCTAATTAAGTTCATTTGTTCATTCTGCATACCTTTGCGAATGCATAATGCAACGCCGAGAGCCATGCATACTTGTGTTTTGCTTTACCTCACATGAAACACAGAATCACATGTTACCTGCTCAAGGCACCAAGATATCTAGCTTTGGAGACTGAGGTCACCAAACTGCATGTCCGACTCAAGAAAACTGAAAGGATTCTGTTAATACTCACTACAGCTTTTACTTAATTTGAGTTTCACAGAAAAAAAAAAATTAAAAAAACTTTTGTCACTTGTCAGTCCAAAGCACATTGTTCCAATGGTTTCTCAGGGTCCTCCTTTGCATACTTCAGACGCTTAATTTTGTGTTGAGTTCATGGGAAAGGCTTCTTTCTTGAAACTCTATCAGGTAGGTCTTTGTTGTTTAAGGTACGCAGTATTGTCCTGTGAACAACTAGACCTGTGCCTGCTACTCTTTTTTGCAGCTCTTTTGCAGTGATTTGTGGGTTCTTCTGGGCATTTCTCACCAGATCTTGGGCCACTCTATCCAAAATTTTTCTTGGCTTCCAGAGTTGTTTTGAGTTTTTTGTAACCCTATCCTTGTTGGTGGAAGTGAGTTATCTTGATTTTGTCATCTTTGGACAACTGTTTATTGGACACATGGTTTTTTACACCAGACACAACAGCCACCACTGTTACTTCAGACTATATATTTTAACCCTGGAATTATATATACCCAACTCAATGAAGCCCTAACGAGTAAATCAACTGGGTCTGGGCCTTAGTAATGGTCTTCTGAAAAATTAACAAAATAATCCAAAAGGGTTCCCAAACTTTTGCATAGGACCCTTTTTCCTTTCTTATCATCTAAAAACTCAAAAAAATGAAAATGAAAAGAAACTTTGCTTTTAAATTTGCAGAAAGGTGTCATGTTTAACTTTGAAAGCAAACCTGAACACTAAATGCTACGATCACTTGGAGATGAATTGTAACAGACATTTAGGCCAGGGGTGCCCAAATTTTTGCACCCCACTGAACATATAGAAGAAATTGGTTGCTTGACTTTAATGATCTGTTGCATTCTCAGAAGGCTAGTAATTCAGATATTTAAGGTGGGAAAGGGCAATTAAGAGCTTTAAAAACAAACAGTAAAAGTTTAAAATCTATTCTGAAACTAATTGGGAGCCAATGAAGGGAAGATAAAGGAATCAAGGAATCAAAACTCAAACTAAACATGAACAACCAGAAACGCCATGAGTCTAACAGAGAGACGAGACGTGACAGACTTCATGTTGTTGTGCCTCTTAAAAGATGAGCCCAAGTTCATTTCATTCCCTCTAGGAGTGTACCTGTTCTTGTCTATCTCTCGTGCTAGCAGACGGTATATCTTCAGGAGTTCACCCTATTTTGAAAACAGACTAATTGTATTTTTAAAGTGTTCACAATTATTAAAAGACAGAGAAAACCTATTTGCATGTAATTGTGCAATGAGTAATATCAACCACCTAATACTTCATCCCAAACTTGCAGTAATGAGTCACAACCCAACTTGTGAATTCCTTGCGTGTCTCTTTGCAATTCAGCACCTTGCGTGTCCATTAAATGCATGTGTGCTGCGATTGGTTTGTGTCTTGTGTTTCTTTCTCCCTCGGCTGAATCGCATTATGTGGGGGTGTGTTGACCAAAGAGGGTAAATAAGCTCTTCAGTAAGTGAATACTAACGTTCAAAACTGCAGCGCGTTTCTCCAATTGGAGATGTTTAGGGTCGTTGCAACATTATTTAGCCTATATGGCCACCGTAGTGAGTTCAACTTCTTCCTCGAAAATGTACAGAGGCTCTTGGCTAAGTGGCTACATTGGACATGTAGGCTAAAAACATGGTGAAAAGACGTCTTTGAGTCACATTTGAATGTCGGGTCTTACAGACATTTGGATTACGCCACAGGAGCAGTATGGAGGAATTCTGTGTTTTTTAAATGTTGTTTTTCACGCTTGAAAGAGTGGTCACCGATGACTCCAGTTGATTTGGATTTGTCTTCAATGCCGTTTTTCTTTGAAACTCCAAAAGTATTTTGAGGACGAATGAAATTCACGGACCCTTCGATTAGTCTTGGGGCGATGAGCGAATTTTTGGGTTAACTATCCATTTAAGGAGCCTGATGTTGGGTTATGAGCTCATTCTCAACACTATTACGCCGCCAAAGTTATCAAGGGCCTCCATAAAGATTTGTAAAGGTTTCATACTAAAATATTGTGCGGACACACAAAAAAAGAAAAATGGCACATGGTAAATAATATCCTAAATCATCAAACTGTGGGCAAGCTAAACTGTTCACAATGTTTGTTTTTAATGTCAGGTTTCCTTTAATAAAACCTGAAATCCACAAGGATAGTGGTGCACGCATCTTTTTTTAAAACACATTCTCATGTTATAAATGAGGCCCCTGCAGTGCTGTCACCAAGCAACATGGATCCATAGATTCATGCTATTTACACCTAATTTTGACCCCATCCCTCTGAGCTGAGCAATAAGTAGTTAAAAAAAATAAAATCTGTAAATCACACAACATATCTGTAGCCTTCAATCATCTGATCCTATTAGTCTTGTGCCTGCTGTAGCTTTAACTTCCTGCTCTTTGCTGACAGGATGAGGACGGGGATGGGCGTGGCCTTCCGCCGTTTTAGACCATCCACTGCCAGGTTTCACATTTCACGAGGTCGCAGCTGCAATCTTGCACTCCAGAGTTGTACAGTCAAAAACTGAAATTCCAAAAAAATTCTTTATCATTCGATGTAATTATTCTCATATTTCTTCGCGTCTGAACACTTTGCCCCCTTGTTTGGCCACAAGATATACTCTGTAGATACAATCTCAGTGATTTTGCAAACTGTTGAAGAGCAGCAGTACCCAAATATTCAGGTTTTTTGCTGAACACATGCTGGGGAAAAATTAGGACACTTTCACAGGGCTTGAAAGCATAATGGACAAATATTGCAGCAATATTATCAAGAATGGAGCGTCAACCCAATTCATTAAGGAAGCAGAGAGATTCTCTCCCCGAGGCACCAGCCTGTTTACGAACCCTTGGAGAGGGGGCACCTTCACTGTTACATATTCATTGTCCAGTTTTACATTATCTGTCTAACTGCTGAAGCCAGGTCTCTTTATCCTGGCCTCATCCTTGAGTGTACCTGTATGTCTCAGATGTTGGCTTTCTCTATTTGTAAACAAACAACGCACACTCACGCACACTCACGCACTCGCCTTCATTGTGATGCTTGATCTCTACTTCTCAGTAACTTCCACGGATCAGAAGACACATTTCGTATCCTAATGCTTCTCCACTCAATAGAATACATCATCTCCAACATCTTTAATACATCTTTCTTTAACAGGAAAATAAAAATCCAAATAATTGACTGAGCGTTGACAGTTTTTTAGTATGCGAGTATAATTTTTTCTGCATGCTGATAAGATGATTATAGTCAGGGAAAATATAGTTATTTACTATAACAAGCATGGAAAACCAAAAGAATAGAATTACTGAACCATCACTACCTCTGGATCAACTACCGAGCGATCTGCATCAACGCGACGGTCACTGGTGCAATTATACCCCAGCATCTTTCCTCAACCTCCATCTTTGGACAGCGTCCGTATAAATTAATCACACAAGCAAAGTCTGTGGGATTTCTCGGTTCTTACAACAAGATATTCATTTCAAGCAATTTTAGTATATACTTTTTAATAAAGCATACTTAGTGACTTTCCAAATTATTTATATTTTTAATTGCTTTGAACGTCCTTTCTCTTAAAGTGTATGGGACATAATATTTTTCCTGTTTGGTTCTTTTATACTTGTTAAAAAGTATTCTCATATTAAAACTATTATTAAATTGGATTGAGCCTGTTTCTTGCATCCATACAGTACCAGTCAAAAGTTTGGACATGCCTTGCTAAAGTCACAGCACTCTGTTTTTACAGAAATTTAAACAGCTTAACTTCTCTATATAATCTCAAATGGATCTTGTAAAAAGGTAAACAGTCAGAAGTGAAAAAAGAATAATTTACAAGTTTAAATAGAGACCAAAATTTTTAAATTCTCAAAGAAGCCATATTTTGCAAAGTAAACAGACAAATAAGGGCCTTCTATTTTACAACAGCCAAATTACAGGTTTTGAGATTTAGTGGGAGAGGATGTTGATGGAAAGCACACCTCAAGTGCAGCACATCTTTGTAAAGTTAGACCGCCATCTGGCCGCAAATTCATAATAGTCACATGACTGCCCTTGTTAAAAAAAAGTGAGAATGCTCTGGAAATATGGCAACAAATGCTGATTAGTTTGATGGATTCAAGAATTAGATCTTTTTTTTTTTTTGCAAAATGGAGGCTGCTTATTTCTTTACCTAACATATACAGTATTATAAGAAAAATGTGGCTATGTCCAAACTTTAGACTGGTACTGTACGTACCACTATTTTGACTTGAGAGTCGTTCCAAGGACACTCATCGCGTGATTTGCTGAATTGGGTCACAACACAACATGATGGAAAGCAAGAGGAAGGCAGTGAATAGAGGAGGCAGATATTATGTGGCTGGATCGCCGAACCACCAGAGTAGTACAAATATGTTTTACACACCAGGCATATTGATGAATGTATCTCCCTCAGATCTCACTCTGAGGGCAAAATGTGTCAAATTTTTGCGGTGACACCACGTTGATTTTTGTGAGCAGACGGAAGTGAAGTGACTCAAAGCTGAACCACGTTGAGACTGCCGTCAATTACTCTGATGTCACGAGTTAGGCATTCTCGAACTCAGTTTCCGAGACAATTTTAGAGGAGAATCAGTGTATTCAGGGCGACAGAAAGCTACGCAAACATGTCTTTTTTTTTTTCATTTCAAGAAATGTTTTTGTTCATTGGATATTTCCATCAAGCAAAAACAGGAAAAGAAATCGTGTCACGTACACTTTAAAAGGGTGTTAACTGGGCCTTTGGTCTGTTTCGCAGCTCTGCTTCATTCAACAGCTCCTGGGAATTTCCCCACTCTAGTCCTCACCGCCTCGCTGAAATTGTGCTCTGTAATATAATTTGTAACTACTGTATGCCCTCAATATAAACTCATTGCAAAGTACTGGAAAGACAGGCAAAATGTCATTACCTCCAGTAAGTTCTGAACACTCGACCCATGTTCTGCAATGACAGGTGTTAACATTTGCATATGTTGTTTGCATGTGATGACATCAGCCTCTGATAATAAATGCTAAACCCAGACTTCCATGGAAGCAACAGTCTGCTATTACCATAACTTTTCCCAAAATCAGGCCCTGAAACAGAGCTTTGTTGTTCTTATTCACAAACTTATTCTCAATCTGCTCCCATTTGCTTTTTTAAAAATCACACTTTTAAAATAAAGGTACCAGATGACTGGAAAAGCTAAAATGGAATCAAAGAATTTTTAGTTTTGAAGCACTACCTGTATACTATGCATAGTATGTAGTACATTATGAAAAATCTTATTTATTGATCTGGAGAATGTCCCATACTGATGAATAATGTATTCGAGGGGCATGCAACCATATCCAGAAACGGCCATTGCCGGTGCAAGCATTTTTTGTGGCCATAGGGTAGCCAACCTGATTCCACAAATCAACCCCTGGAGTTTTTGCTAAAGACCTTGATTTGTAGGATCACGAGTAACTTGATTGCTTATAATGAAAGCCTACACCCACACAGGCCATTTCTGTATGAGGTTCATTATCCCTGATGTATGCCAATAGACGCCTTTCAGACAGACTATTTTTGGTTGATTTTACAATTAATCCAAACACACTGAAAAATTAGCCAAACATTGAAACTTTTGAGTAACATAAATTAAAGGTAAAAATGGATTACTTACAAATGGGTGACTTCACCTGAAATTTGTTTTCTCAGGAAATATCTGCTTTAGTGTAATGTTAGTTTCTATGATCAAGAGGGGGTAAACTGAATGATATTTATTCAGTGAATGTTACATGATAATTGTAAAGTTTTTTTTTTTAAAAGTAATAAAATACAGGACATTTTAGGCATTTTTGCAATTCAATAGTCCCTGCTTAGTGGCGGTGGAGGTGCTGGGGGGAGGGGGGGGGGCCTTTTTGGAAAGTCCGTGAGGGTGGGTTGGTTTGTCCCATACTGCTGAAGTTGCGGGACTAGTTACACAAGTTAACAAAAATGTGAAATATCTCACTGACACCCCATTGCCCCCCACTTCCACTACAATAAGGTAACAGGTTCTCTCATTTTCTGAGAGAGAAGAGACAGGGTCACGCTGTAAAAGGACCAGCGTGCTCCCTACGGTCAAACTGTTTCTTCTGCTCTCTCTGAATTTTGGTTCTGGATAATTGAGGATAAAGAAAAATTTGGTAAGTCAATTGACAATAGGGAAAACTACTGCCGTCTTGCGTAGCAATTCATTTTTTATTTGATGACAAAACAGCTATATTTCTCCTCACTAATTTTGTGTAAACTGAACTTTTTCAATTGTATTTTAGCAGGAACTGGTTATCATGCTTGGATTTAAAATTCGAAGAAGGAGACCATTAGAATCACATTACTTCAGCAAATATTTCTCATAAAAATTGCATTATCCCATAGAATAGAATAGAATAGAATAGAATAGAATAGAATAGAATAGAATAGAATAAATCTTTAATGTCCACCATGGTGGAAATTTGTCTTTGGCTCACCAACACCCTGTATGACAGCTATACATAGAGACATCAACAGAGCACATAGCAGCAGCACAGAGACACAGCTCAGACACACAACTGAAGACACAGGGTTAATAAACAAGTTAAAATACATCATGGAAAACAACAGCCAAGTCAGGTTTACAAAAGTCACTTATTAAGAATCCTAAAAGCATTTGGTATAAAAGATTTCTTTAAAAGACTCTTTGCCAGAGGAACTCTAAAGCGCCTCCCTATCTAATCTTCTTTAATTCTGCTTCATTGAAGAAATGTTATTCTGACAATGATGAAGATGATGATGTGACTGGGGAAAAAAATGCTATTTTGACCATACCCAGAATTCCAGAGATCAGTGCTTTTTGTCATGATTGCTGTGATTACTTTATTATTATGAGAACCGGATTCATAATGTATAGTGTGTTATACATACAGCCAGTTCATTGGACAAGGTCAGTAAACTCTCTTCCCAAGATGAATGGGTGATGATCATGGTTTTTTGCTCCATCCAGTCATATTATCACATAAATACATTGTTATGCTTGAAGACTGTAGATGACAAGCTTGGTATGCTGGAGTTCATCATTCAGGCTCTTAACTCTTTAAGTCCCAACCGCAATGTGATGCTTCCCCACTCAAATGAGGAGCAAGTTCCATTTGGTACTCTGTGGACTTAAAGGGTTTGTAATTATCCTCAGATGGAATAATAACCAGAAACATCCAATATGGATTTACTCACTTTCTCATAAATTACAGAGTCACTAGTAGTCTGACCATGGCCAGTTTGTTTGGTGAGCAAACTGGATGTTCAAGATGCGGCAGTTACCATTGCTCAAGTCATTTAGTTCACAAAATACTTAAACTTCAGATATCTAATTCGGAGAAATGTCTTTGCTTTTCATTGATAACTTTTCACTATTTACAGTATATTTTAAGTGAACAACATGAATTGAGTCATGTGATCTCTATCTTATATAATGAATTTTCTGTAAAAAAAAAAAAAATCTAAAGAGAGCTCATCCTACTTGTTCATATTTAGTGGTTGAGAGAAAAAAATTATAGCATATTAAATGGTACAACACTTGAGACAAAAAGTAAATAAGTTCAGGTGCAAAATTTCTTGACAAATAATTCAGTTGGCACTCCTTTTTTCAGTACCCAAAAATGTGTGACCCAGTTCACATGACGTGGGAATATATTTATGGTAATATGGCTAACAAAAGAGCAAAGAAGAGAAGCAATTCCTTTAAAAAATTGGCTGATTATATTACCAAATGACAAAATAGAAGGGCTAATGAAAGATATGAATATACTGTACATACAAAATAGAAAACCTCAGTTAAAAAAGGCACTCTTGGCTGAAAAGAACTACAAAAAAAAAGTTTAAAAAAGCTGAAGGCCGAGAAAAGACTACATTTTTTGCAAGTTAACTCTCTTTGATGTTTGATCTTTGTGGAGAATGCTTGCCATTTATTTTTCCGTCTCTCGCTGGAGCTATACACCAGACCTCAAATAAACAAGTATTTATATTTCGTACTAAATGTACCAAATGAATTTCATTTTGAGGTTAATTTTTAATTGAGGTTTAAGACTTAACAGTTTTCTGTGTCTGAGCAGTATTTACTGTTGTTAAAGAAAGATAACCCAAAATAAAGTATGTTGTAAAGCACATTTTGATAGGTATTTTATTGACTGATTGGCATACTGCTGTGCTGATTTGTCAATGTCAAGTGCCAGTGATTTATGCTTCAAAAATGGCTCTAATGGCTGATATGGATTGATGGCAGTAATGAATCTGGCTAGTGTCTCTGAATAATTAATGCTGGGTGCTTTTATTTATTTTCTTACATAGAGTTTTTATGGATGACACTATTCTTTCAGGGATTTCTAAGGCTAAACAAGAGGAAAGATGATCCAGCTCTACTTGATTGTCATTTTTTTGATGGGTAAGCAACATCATTCTGTCATCATAATGACATAAATACTGTATTAGCCCCTGGATTGACATTAAACACAGTGTTCATGCTTTTAAATGGCAATAGGTTCATACAACACTAATATAGCCCACCAACTGCAATGCTTTGTGTCCATGTTTGCACCCTAATTACAAAAGAGCAAAAACAGACACCTCATGTGCCCAGTACCTCATCCAATTCTTTCCAGAATATTGGTCAAGCTGTCTATTGGTCCATTCTGAACTGGCTCTTCTGGAATTCAAATTTGCTGAAACACTGGTTTCTCCTTCCTCTTTGCATTTTTCAAATAACTCAAAAGAAAGACTGATCTGTGTCTGCTACAAGCGTCATCAACCAACTATGGTCACCAGTTACAGTGGAAGAACCTTCATTAGACAACTTCAGTCTCCCAAAAACTGTTGGTGAACATTCAGAAACACCGTGGAGTGGTTTAAACTACAGCAGTTAGAAGCATAGCTCCAAGTCAGTTTCTTTGGTTTAGATCATAAGCTACTCATTTTGATTCCAAAGCAGGCCTGACGCGACTGCAAATCCTCCAAGAACCTTCCTCGCTGCCTGTTGTTTCCCTCCTGAAGGAAAACCTATGTACATAGGTTCTGATCCAGCCAGACCTGTGGTCTTAAGAACTGTAGATGCTGCTCAGTCTATGTTCCCACACAGTAAAAAATGGAGTGTCAATATTGCAGTGTAAACCTATTTTCCTCTGGATAGAGTAGTTATAGCACTATGCAGAGTGAAATCGTCTAAATGGAAGTGTCAAAAGTGAGAGTTAACTCCCACTTCCACACAAGGACAAAATCTACTCTGCAGGGTGATGATTCCCTATAGTGTTAAATATTTTTACGCACCTCATTGTTAATTTTGACACAAAATAGAGTAAAATTAACTCTAAAAATCTTACACTGGCTATAGAGTAAATTTTACACTGATTTTGAGTGGGACCAAATGTTATCTGACGAGAGTTAAATTCAACTGTTAAAGAGTAAAATTGACACTATGATTTTTACTGTGCAGTGGCAAATCTGCAAAGGTCTGGATTTTTTTGTGCATTAATCCAGAAAGCTGAAACATCATCAACAAGGATGGTTTGCAACTGTGTGTCGGGAGTATCAGTGTGTTGTTTTGAAACACACCTGAACTATCTGTTGTAATAGCCCAGAAAAGCTTAATATCGGCTCTGGAAAAGGCCTATGCTGAAGCCATGCCTAATACCATGCCAGGTATGTACATTGTATCAGAAGTACTATGGTGCACCAACTTTGAACTGATAGGCACAGCGGAATTGAAATGGATACCGTTAAGATTGCCTTCTATAATAGTTACATCTGCACAGGGAATTTGACACCTGTCAGCCTTTGAGCCTGTGCATCCGAAGTGCTGCAAGTAGAGTAGAGCTTTCTCAAAAATGTTTCGCTTTTCCTGGAGTTACAGGTTTCAATTCACCACAGCCCATTTACCTATAAGTATCGAGTTGATGCAGTGTGGTCCCTGTATGACCGGTTAGGAGACATTCTCACATAGAACAGTTTTTAGTCTCTCTAATCTTGTCACATGGGGCAATTGAAAGCAGACAATTATTGACATATAGCATGACAAAATTTAATGAGTTAATGAACATGACTGCAAGCATGTCTAGCCAGGGGTTTACACTTCTCTTGGATGCCCTTGCATATAAATTGATAGGTTACTGTCATTATGGCTTTTCCATCAACCTTTTAGCGTTCATACAACTGAGATGTTGAAACTACAGCCTGTTGGGGAACTTGTCTGCTGTCCTGAACTTGAATGCCTATTTGCCTGGAGGCCTTGGCACTAGGAAAAAAAGTATTTCCCCGCTTCTCGATTTCTTCTATTCTTGTATAAGGACATCTGATTTCTCAAGAATGCATCCTAAGATACTTTTCTAATTTCTCTACAACTTTCCCCTGACACGGGTAAGACATTCTATTGAGGTCAAGGAAAAGTGGAGAGGAAAGAAAAAAGGGTGCTTATTTAAGAGAATTGGGACAGAGCCAAGTTCTTGAGTAACTGGGTTCTCAGTATTGATTATGTCTCCCCCCCAGGAGATATATTGGTTTTATGCAGTTTCCGCGTTTGCGTCCGTTCCCACCGTTTCCGGGCTGTAACTCAGAAACCGTGAAAGACATTTACATCAAAGCTAGCACACTCTTTCAACATTGTATGTAGACGTGCCTTCTGCTATTTTTGCTCAGATAATTTTTTTCTTGTTTCCATGTTAACAGTTTGGACTTTGTCTCAAACTTTGTCTCTTTGACTGTTTGTTTACAGTACAGTCCGGGATACAACTCAAGAGTCTCGCGTTATACTCGGGAAATGTAGCACGATATGGCTTCATGCAAGATGGCGTAGGGTTATAGGTCACCATTTAATAACCCTGTGATTA
Source organism: Gymnothorax reevesii (assembly GCA_029721435.1). Taxonomy (NCBI): domain Eukaryota; kingdom Metazoa; phylum Chordata; class Actinopteri; order Anguilliformes; family Muraenidae; genus Gymnothorax; species Gymnothorax reevesii. The sequence continues at coordinate 18,700,801 of CM056574.1, read as the reverse complement.
TAGTGCCGGCCGACCACCTGTGCACATTGCGAGTCGCAGCTCTGCGGTCATTCATGCTGACGGACATGCCTGCCGATATACAAAATACGCGGCAGTCGTTTAGAGGCAATCTCGTTCTAGCAGTTGTTTTGATATTTCATTAAAAGAAAAATATCTATGCGTATTAAAACTAAATAGACGGTTCTGCTCAGCAATCCATCTGGTTAAACTTTAAACATGCATCTATCGCATATTTCTGATATTTTAATTTTTAATTTAATTTTTGTATCTGTTTATCTTCAACTGGGGAGCGTAGTTAGGCTGAAAGGCCTGTTCTCGACCATTCATGTTATGTTAAGCTTCTGAATTATTAAACTTTCAGGGTTTCTCTACAATTTCACTTCGATCGACAAAAACTATAAGGCAACCGTACTGCTATAAAATCTTTACGATTGAGGGTTGTAGTTCCGAGAATGACTTCTTTTACCAATAATTTCTTTGATTTACTTGGCAAAAGAAAATCTTGAGCAGGTATCACTATCCCAACAATATTCTCTTCTCGTGTCCATTCGTGCTGCGTCATTTTTCTCATAAAATATGGTACAACACCTCACTTGAACCCAAGACGATTCCTTCATAGCCTACTCTTATCTGAAACTATAAAAATGCTTTTGAAATCATGACAGAGACATTAGGGGTGGATTTGGAAGAACTATTCTTCGTAGCGTAGGCACACCGGCACGTGGTAGTTTCGCGTCCTGGTGAAGAGGCTCATTGAGCCATGCGCTCGGGAGAGACTTGGGATACGTGTCGCGATTATTTGCTTTGTAACCAGGACTGTACTGTACCTTGTTCAGGCTTGTAAGTAAGATGATTTATAAAATTAATGTTCACGTTTTCAAAAATAAATTATTCGATTAAATTATAAGTAATGGGCGTTTTGTGATCAAGGAGCGGATGAGAGAAAAAGGGGGAGAGGGTGGTCGGGGCAGGTGAGGCAGCTGTTTTTGCCTAAAAAAACACTCTAGTTTTAATGTTGTTACAGACGGGAAAAAAAATCTCTGGCACATTTCTGTACATGTAGATAGTGGACTATTTGTTTTTGGCCGAGGGTTCATGAACATTTATGACAGTTCATTTAAGTTTACTTATTATAAATTCAGCCAGTCATTTTATCTATCTATCTTGTATTCAATACTTGATTCAACATCGAAAGGTTTGGTAAGGATTATTGATGTCCATTATTTCTCCAACCTTTATCTATGCTTTGTGTTGCATCTCCTTGCAAGTTCCAAGAAATGTGTCAGTCACCGTATATCAGACAAATCTGTAAAAAAAGCTGAAAAATGCTTTTCGACAAAAGCACCTGTTTCTGGCCCACGGGGTGAATTAGCAGAGCAGAAACCAAAGGGCAGAAAGATGAAAAAAGGAATGTTGGTCACACTTTAGATGAAGTATTGCTCATTAAGGCTTCATACAGCATGTATAATGCCTTCATAAATGAGACACAATGTCTTCATAAATCATGCAGAAGCAAATGTCATGCTTTGTTAAAGGTGAAATAATGCATCCTTGTTCAGCATGCGATACCAGATGTGACAATGACAATGTCACTTAGCTGACAATGTCACCCTGACATTTAGCCACTAGCTCAGTGACATTGTCAGTTATATCACATTTGGCATCAGATCCTGAATAAGGATGTGTCACGTAACAAAGCATGACATTTGTGTATGTATGATTTATAAAGACATTATGTCTCATTTATGAAGGCATTATGCCTGCTTTATAAAGCCTTTATGAGCAATACTTCATCTAAAGTGTGACCGGAATGTTTAATGATAAATGGTAATATATAATTACTTATGTATTTTTAGGGCATGCCCAAGGAAATATTGCTTCAACAACACAACCTGGAACCAGTGCAACTTCAGGTGCTACAAATGACAGAGAAACAGTCACAAGTAGCTACATTTTCACTGGCAGCACAACCTCAATTACTATGGGAGCATCTGGTGCGACCTTATCCAGTATCAACACATATTCAACAAATATGCCTGGAAACACCGGTTCAGTGTCTGTAACTGGGTCTCTCCTTACCCAAGCTAATACTTACACTCAACGAACATCATTATCTCTCGACACCAATTCAGTTCCTGTATCAGTTACTGCAACCCAACCTGATAGCAAAAGTCAACCAACTGCTCAGTCTGACAGCACCAATTCAGCTACTATAAAACAACCTGATACTCAAACAACACGTGTATCAAGCAACACAAATTCAGTTACTGTATCAGAATCTAGCACAGACCAACCTAATACTAATACTTATCCAACTAGTATATCGAAAAACACAGATTCAGTTACAATTACAAAACCAACTATAACTCAACCCAATACCGACACCCAACCAGCAACACTGTTTGGTAGCACCAATCCAGTATCTATGACTGAACTTACTGTATCTCAACCTGATGACAATACTAATGCAATGGCTTCATCTCCAAACACAGACTCTGTTACAAAATCAGAACTGACCGTAACCCAACCAAGTGCCAACACTCAACCAACACAACTGCCTGAAAACACAAATCCAGGGACTATGACTCAAAATACCGGAACCCAACCTAATAGCAATAGTCAACCAACAGCTCAGTCTGACAGCACCAACTCAGCTACTATAAAACAACCTGATACTCAATCAGCACCTGTATCAAGCAACACAAATTCAGTTACTGTATCAGCATCTAGCACAGACCAACCTAATACTAATACTAATCCAACTAGTATATCGAGAAAAACAGATTCAGTTACAATTACAAAACCAACTATAACTCAACCCAATGCTGACACCCAACCAGCAACACTGTTTGGTAGCACCAATCCAGTATCTATGACTGGACTTACTGTATCTCAGCCTGATGACAATACTAATACAATGGCTTCATCTCCAAACACAGACTCTGTTACAAATTCAGCACTGACCATAACCCAACCAAGTGCCAACACTCAACCAACACAACTGCCTGGAAACACAAATCCAGGGACAATGACTCAAAATACTGTAACCCAACTCAATAGCAATAGTCAACCAACAGCTCAGTCTGACAGCACCAATTCAGCTACTATAAAACAACCTGATACTAAATCAACACCTGTATCAAGCAACACAAATTCAGTTACTGTATCAGAATCTAGCACAGACCAACCTAATACTAATACTAATCCAACTAGTATATCGAAAAACACAGATTCAGTTACAATTACAAAACCAACTATAACTCAACCTAATACCGACACCCAACCAGCAACACTGTTTGGTAGCACCAATCCAGTATCTATGACTGAACTTACTGTATCTCAGCCTAATGACAATACTAATGCAATGGCTTCATCTCCAGAAACAGATTCTGTTACAAAATCAGAACTAACCGTAACCCAACCAAGTGCCGAGACTCAACCAACAGAACTGTCTGGAAACACAAATCCAGAGACTATGACTCAAACCACTGTAACCCAACCCAATAGCAATAGTCAACCGACAGCTCAGTCTGACAGCACCAATTCAGCTACTATAAAACAACCTGATACTCAATCAACACCTGTATCAAGCAACACAAATTCAGTTACTGTATCAGCATCTAGCACAGACCAACCTAATACTATTACTAATCCAACTAGTATATCGAGAAACACAGATTCAGTTACAATTACAAAACCAACTATAACTCAACCCAATGCTGACACCCAACCAGCAACACTGTTTGGTAGCACCAATCCAGTATCTTTGACTGGACTTACTGTATCTCAGCCTAATGACAATACTAATGCAATGGCTTCATCTCCAGAAACAGATTCTGTTACAAAATCAGAACTAACCGTAACCCAACCAAGTGCCGAGACTCAACCAACACAACTGTCTGGAAACACAAATCCAGAGACTATGACTCAAACTACTGTAACCCAACCCAACAGCAATAGTCAACCAACAGCTCAGTCTGACAGCACCAATTCAGCTACTATAAAACAACCTGATACTCAATCAACAGCTGTATCAAGCAACACAAATTCAGTTACTGTATCAGAATCTAGCACAGACCAACCTAATACTAATACTAATCCAACTAGTATATCAAGAAACACAGATTCATTCACCATCACAGGAGTTATTATAACCCAGCTTAGTGTGAAAACTCAACCAGCAGCTCTATCTGGTAACACCAATCCAGGTACTGTATCAGGTTCTCCCATAACCCAAACTAATGCCAACACTGATGAAACAACACTGTCAGGAAACACAGATTCATCTACTATACTAAAGCCCACTGTGACTCAACCTGATGTAGACATAAACCCAACAGCTCTATCTGGCACCACTGATTCATTTTCTGTAACTGATCTCACTGTAAGCCAGAGTAACACCAACACTCAGCCAATGACAGGAGCAGTTATTTTTACTGCATCTACTGTAATGAGCCCTAATACTAACACTGAACACTCGGCAGCAACAGTGGAACCCACAGCACAGACTGCAGCACTGACTGCAGGACCCACAGCACAGACTGCAACAGCAACTGTTCCCAATGAGGCCATTTCTACTCCCGCAACGATCACTGCGGAGGCGACCGTCGAGCTTCAGTTCAGCCTGAATCAGCAGTTTACTGCGGAGCTGGCTGACCCAGACTCACAAGGGTTCAAAGATCTGGCAAAAACCGTCACAGATGAGGTATGGTTTCTATTTAAACATCTGCAAATACTCCTACGCATACAAGTATTGCATCCTATAATAGTGCAAAGTATAGTTGTGAAACCCTTAGTGTCGCATCCTATCTCAGCCAATGACAACTGGAGCCTCTAGAGAGGAATATATGGTCACACGTGAAAAATTAATAATTCTACAGGGTTTGGTTGGTTTCTCTGTATACTTTGAATCAGAATAGCTGTAAATAATTGTCTGCTCAGTACAAAGGAATGGGAGCAAGTCCTTTGGGGAATAGCATGAGCCTCTGCGCCCCTCAGAATTGCAGAAAGTGGGGTGGGTTGGCCTACCACAATGATACTGAATGTGAAAGTAAACTATTTTAGGTTTCTTCTCATTTTTTTTTCTTCAGGTAAACAATGTCTACAATGCCAGATTTCCCGCAACATTCAGTGGTTCCAGAGTCAATAGGTTCCGGTGAGTTTATTCTTTTGGAATCAGTTCACTGATTTGTTCACTGCTATTGATGATCAAGAAGATAATGATGAATATGATGATAAGAAGCATCCCTGGCCACCAAACAAAGGATTAATTTCCAAAAAAAAAAAAACTGCACTGCACCACCCTTGCATAAGGAAGCAAAGAACCCTCATTTTAGTAACAGATTGGCTCTCTACCGCAAGTGTCTGTGAAAACCCAGATGAGGGCTGAATGTATGAAAATACAGTTTATTCAGTGAGTAAATCACAACATCGCTTAGAAAGTGCAATAAGCAGATAGAACAGTGCAATAGCTTGGCTATTAGGGTCATTTCTAACTGGGATAACAGGGTGAGGTGCACAACTTCAGATTCCTTAGAAGGTCTTGATGTCCCCCTGTCTATACTGGTTTTTGTTCCAACCGCAATTCCAATTTTAGGGTTTTAATAAACTGTTTAATTGTCCTAATACTGCATTTCATGTTTAAAGTTGTTATTTACCATTTTTAGCCTCATTGTGACAGGAATATATTTGTGTGCCATGAGGAATAAAAAAAAAGCCTTCAACATATTGGGGCATTGCTGTGAGGGTGCGATCAGGAGCCAGTCGCGAGAACCAAGCAATACAGTAGAACTTGTTTTATTAATAGAGGGGGAAGACTCCCGCAGGGCAGAAGGCAAGGATATTAAGTCCACACTCCAAAAATCAAAATCCAGTTGGGCAAAAATAGAATCAAAAACCAGGGCAGCAATCACAGTAATCGTAGTCGGACAGAAATGGGTCTGGTTCACAGGTACAGGTATGTAAAAGAAGTGAAACCAGAATCCATTGGACGTAATCCAAATCGTAACCAGGGCAGCAATCATAGATCTTGTGGTCGGGCAGAAAAAAGGTCAAAACACACAGATGCAACAATAATCCGAAATCACAGAGGCAAAAATCGAAAAGTCGGCCGGTCCAGTCAGAAAGATAATCACTGAGCAATCAAGGCGAGAGAAACGTGGCACAAGAAGACTGAGGAAATGATCTGACGGGGAAGTGCTGTGAAAAGACTCCTAATATACACTCCGGGGGAATCACATGCTACACAGACACAGGTGCTGGAAATGAGACTAATTACAGAGGGTGGAACAAGAGGGAGAACCTAATCACATGAAAATAGGCAAAAGCCAAAACGCAGACAAGGATCACGGGACAGCCTATAGACAGGACAACGGATCCGGTTAGGGATTTCTAAGTGCACAGAGTGAGGCAGAACAGAGATAAGACAGGTGCAGAGAATCTGCGAGAAACACAGCAAAGTAGATTGAGTGAAAGCAAGAGGCGGAGACTAGAACAAGGCGACTGCTGAGAGCTTGCTAGTCGATTAGTAAGTGCAGCTATACAATCCGAGTGCTCGTTAGGAAATTAGTTTAATATACAATGTTAGGGTTGGTTAGTAAATTAGCGAAAATAGCAAACTGTTAGTTGGTGTTAGTAATATAGAAAAAGTGAGGGGAAGGAAGTAAAAGAGATGAGGAAGGAAGATTGAAACCAGAAACCATTAAATCATCCAAAGTAGTGAGACGCATACCGGGGCTGAGAGCTGTAACAATACAAGAGACCAGACAGGGGGAGACAAAGTGCAATGCAAAGTGGAGGCAAAACATGGACCGGAATAACACTAAGGCAAGATGCAAAATATGGAGAAGTAAAACTAAGAGAATACATGAACCAGTCAAAGTTACCAAATCACAATACGTGTATCAAAGAATAGTCAGATGTAGCAATGAATCAAATATCAATAAAACAGAATGTGGCAAACTGATCAAAACATGGCAAGGTAAATCAGAACATGGGCATGACGAGACAGAACAGAACATGGCAGAGAGCAGAATCACAACAATCGCTTTTTCTTCATATTGCCTTCCCTTCTTCTGCAGGGTCCAAAGGCTTAACTGCTCACAGGAACAATGAAAATATGATAGAAGATAGAGAAGGAGGGGCATGTGGAGCAAGGGAAAGACAAGGGGGAGGACACTGCACCCTTTATACAGAAAGTGTAACAAATGCAACGGTAAAAATAAGAACGAGACTCTTACTAAAGATTTCTTCTTTTTTTCCTCTCTCTTTGCTCCTGTATAGGGCTGGGTCAGTTATTGTTGACGTGGACCTGATATTTAAAAGCCAATCAGCAGTACCCAGTGCCTCCGCTGTCACAAATACTATGAGCCAAACGAGCCTGGATATTGTTCCTGGGAGTATTATTGCCAGTAAGTACAAGGATTGTACTGAATTTACTTATGTTTACTGATATTATAGCCTATCCTTCTGTAACACAACCTAATGATAACATTAAACCAACAGCTCTGCCTAGCGGCGCAGTGACAGTTACTATGGGACCTACAGTTCAAACTAGAGCAGCCACCGCAGGACCTTCAGATCAGACTACATCTGGAAATACAGGAACTGCAATTCAAATGACAGGAGGAACAGCAGGACCTGCAGTACAGACTGCAGCAGCGACCGCAGGACCCACAGTACTGACTTCAGTACCGACCACAGGACCCACAGATCAGACTACAGCTGCAAACACAGGTACTGCAATTCAAACGACAGGAGGAGCAGCAGGACCTGCAGTACTGACTACTGTACAGACCACAAGACGCACAGATCAGACCGGAACTGCAAACACAGGTACTGCAATTCAAACTACAGGAGGAACAGCAGGGCCCTCAGAACAGACTGCAGCATCGACTGCAGGAGCCACAGCACAGACTGCAACACCGACTACAGGAGCCGCAGCACAGACTGAAACAGCAACTGTTCCCAATGAGGCCATTTCTACAGCAACAACGATCACTGCGGAGGCGACCGTCGAGCTTCAATTCAGCCTGAATCAGCAGTTTACAGCGGAGCTGGCTGACCCAAATTCACAAGGGTTCAAAGATCTGGCAAAAACTGTCACAGATGAGGTATGGTTTCCATTTAAACATCTGCAAATACTCCTCAAATACAAGTATTGCACCATATAATAGTGCAAAGTATAGTTGTGAAACCCTTAGTGTCAAATCCTATCTCAGCCAATGACAACTGTAGCCTCTAGAGCAGAATATAGAGGTCACACGTGAAAAATTCATTATTCTACAGGGTTTGGTTGGTTTCTCTGTTTGCTTTGAATCAAAATAGCTGTAAATAATTGTCTGCTCAGTACAAAGGAATGGGAGCAAGTCCTTTGGGGAATAGCATGAGCCTGAGCGCCCCTCAGAATGGCAAAAGGTGGGGTGGGTTGGCCTACTACTATGATACTGAATGTAAATGAAAACTATTTTTGGTTTATTCTCATGGTTTTTTTTTTCTTTCTTCAGGTAAACGATGTCTACAGTGCCAGATTTCCCACAACATTCAGTGGTGCCAGAGTTAATAGGTTCCGGTGAGTTTATTCTTTTGGAATCAGTTCACTGATTTGTTCACTGATATTGATGATTATGAAGATAATTATGAATATGATGATAATAAGCATACCTGGCCACCAAACAAAAGATTAATTTTCAAAAAAAAAAGTGCACTGCCCCACCCTTGCGTAAAGGAACAAAGAGCCCACATTTTAGTGACAGATTGGCTCTCCACCGCAAGTGTCTGTGATAACCCAGGTGAGGGGCGAATTTATGGAAATATACAGCGCCCTCCATAATTATTGGCACCCCTGGTTAAGATGTGTTAAAAGCCTTAAAATAAATTACATTTTTATTGCAGAAGCATACTCTCACACTGAAAATTGTAGAAAAATGTAACCTTCAACTCAAGTGAATTTTAATGGAAAAAAAAATCCCTGAGTAAGAAATAATAATTTTTCATAAAATCACCAGTTCCACAATTATCTGCACCCCTAATAATTCCGAGGAATTAAATGTAATTTAAGTATTTCTGTCATTTCTACAGTAGTTTACAAAGTTGATGAGAGTATCTAGGAACATTTTATTAGTAATTCATCACTTCTGTTATCCCTGGGGTATAAATATGACATGACACAGAGGCCATTTCTCTTATCCACTCTTCAACATGGGAAAGACAAAGGAACACACCATTCAAGAAAGGCAGATGAGTGTCGACCTTCACAAGTCAGGCAATGGCTACAAGAAAATAGCCACTCGCCTGCAACTGCCCATATCTACTGTCAGAGGAATAATTATGAAGTATAAAACAACTGGAATAGTGGAAAACAAGCCTGGACGAGGACGCAAGGTTATTTTGCCACCACGGACAGTGTGGAGGATGGGAAGAGAAATAAAAAGTTCTCCAAAGCTCACTGTTAAAGAATTGCAACAAATGGCAGCATCTTGGGGTCACAGGGTCTCCAAGACAACCATCAGGCGCAATCCACATGCCAACAAGTGGTTTGGGAGAGATGCACAGAAAGAACCTTTTCTTACTCACAATCATAAACGTAAATGTCTGGTGTTCGCTAAGCTGTACTGGGAGTTCAACTGGGACCAGGTGCTTTGGTCAGATGAGACCAAGATAGAGCTTTTTGACAACAAACACTCTAAGTGGGTCTTGCGGAACACAAAAGATGAGTATATAGAAAAGCACCTTAAGCCCACTGTGAAGTATAGGGGAGGATCGGTGATGCTGTGGGCCTGTTATTCTTCCAGAAGCCCTGGGAACCTTGTTAGGGTGCATGGCATCATGAACGCTGTGAAATACCAGGACATTTTAAATCGAAATCTGGTGGCCTCTGCCAGAAAACTGAAGATGGGTCATCACTGAGTCTTTCAGCAAGATAATGACCCTAAACATGTGGCCAAATCTATGCAGAAATGGTTCACCAGACATAGAATCAAGCTCCTCCCATGGCCATCTCAGTCCCCAGACCTCAACCCCATTGAAAACCTGTGGAGTGAGCTGAAGAGGAGAGTGCAGAGGAGAGGATCCAGGTCGCTGGATGATTTAGAGAGATTGTGCAAAGAGGAATGGTCGAAGATCCCTCTTTCTGTACTCTCCCATCGTGTGAAACATTATAGGAGAAGATTAGGTGCTGTTTTATTGGCAAAAATGGGTTGTACAAAGTATTAACATCAGGGGTGCTAATAATTGTGGCACACATAATTTGATGAAAAAGAATTATTTTTTAATGTGGGATTTTTTTCCCTCTGAATAAATGCACTTAAATTAAAGGTTGGATTTTCCTCTTTTTTCACTGTTGTCATATATTATTTAGAAAAAAACCCCGAATTTATTAGAGGCTAAAGAACACATCTTAACCAGTGCCAATAATTATGTGCGAATAATTATGGAGGGTGCTGTAGTTTATTCAGTGAGTAAATCACAACATTGCTTAGAAAGTGCAATAAGCAGATAGAGCAGTGCAATAGCTTGGCTATTAGGGTCATTGCTAACTGGGATAACAGGGTGAGGTGCACAACTTCAGATTCCTTAGAAGGTGCACATACCAGTCACACACATCAGAATAGAATCAAATAAAACGGAGTAGACCTTACAAAAGAAAAAACGCTCTTAAGACCAGATGTTAATACACATCCACAATACAACGCAAGGGAATATTTCTTTTTCAATCACAGCAAACACTTAAATTGAATATTTTTGTACCTTCAAAAGGTGTATGTGTTAGTTGGCCACTGTTTGCTGGAACAGCATTCTGAACATTGCCCAGATCTTATAACAACCAACCAAACTAACAAACAAACAAAAAAGAAGTAAAATAAAGAAACTGGGGGCTTACAATAACTCAGTCTGTGGGAGAAACAGCAATTGCCAGTGAAGATGCGCAATGGCTCTCTGAGGAAGAAACACCATGAGTGAGTGGAATTAGTAGGCACATTCCACAACCATGTCCATTGTTAGAATTAATAATTGTATAATTAATAATTGCCTCTTTTACTAAAGCTTGCTTCTTTTTTCCTCTCTCTTTGCCCCTGTATAGGGCTGGGTCAGTTATTGTTGACATGGACCTGATGTTTAAGAGCCAATCAGCAGTACCCAGTGCCTCCTCTGTCACAAATACTATGAGCCAAGCACAGAGTTCTGGCCAAACAAGCCTGAATATTGTTCCTGGGAGTATTATTGCCAGTAAGTACAAGGAGCCTTGTGAATTTACTTATGTTTACTGATATTGTAACCTATCCTTCTGTAACACAACCTTATGATAACATTAAACCAACAGCTCTGCCTAGCGGCGCAGTGACAGTTACTTCAGAACCTACAGTTCAAACTCGAGCAGCCACCGCAGGACCCACAGATCAGACTACATCTGAAAATACAGGAACTGCAATTCAAACGACAGGAGGAACAGCAGGACTTGCAGTACAGACTGCAGCAGCGACCGCAGGACCCACAGTACTGACTGCAGTACCGACCACAGGACCCACAGATCAGACTACAGCAGAAAATACAGGCACTGCAATTCAAATGACAGGAGGAACTTCAGGACCTGCAGTACAGACTGCAGCGGCGACCGCAGGACCCACAGCACTGACTGCAGTACCGACCACAGGACCCACAGATCAGACTACAGCTGAAAATACAGAAACTGCAATTCAAATGACAGGAGGAACTTCAGGACCTGCAGTACAGACCGCAGCAGTGACCGCAGGACCCACAGTACTGACTGCAGTACCGACCACAGGACCCACAGATCAAACCGCAGCTGCAAACACAGGTACTGCAATTCAAACTACACGAGGAACAGCAGGGCCCACAGTCCAGACTGCAACACCGACTGCAGGAGCCATAGCACATACTGAAACAGCGACTGTTCCCAAAGAGGCCATTTCTACAGCCGCAACGATCACTGCGGAGGCGACCGTCGAGCTTCAGTTCAGCCTGAATCAGCAGTTTACAGCGGAGCTGGCTGACCCAAATTCACAAGGGTTCAAAGATCTGGCAAAAACCATTACAGATGAGGTATGGTTTCCATTTAAACATCTGCAAATACTCCTACGCATACAAGTATAGCATCATATAATAGTGCAAAGTATAGTTGTGAAACCCTTAGTGTCAAATCCTATCTCAGCCAATGACAACTGTAGCCTCTAGAGCAGAATATAGAGGTCACACGTGAAAAATTCATTATTCTACAGGGTTTGGTTGGTTTCTCTGTTTGCTTTGAATCAAAATAGCTGTAAATAATTGTCTGCTCAGTACAAAGGAATGGGAGCAAGTCCTTTGGGGAATAGCATGAGCCTGAGCGCCCCTCAGAATGGCAAAAGGTGGGGTGGGTTGGCCTACCACAATGATACTGAATGTAAATGTAAACTATTTTTGGTTTATTCTCATGGTTTTTTTTCCCTTCTTCAGGTAAACAATGTCTACAGTGCCAGATTTCCCACAACATTCAGCGGTTCCAGGGTCAATAGGTTCCGGTGAGTTTATGATGCGAGGTCAGTGAGACACCAAAAGCGAGATGCAGGGGAACTGGGAGTTTATTAAAACAAAAGAAAACAGGCACAAGGGCCAACAGAAAACTTGGCTCAAAGGGTTGCAAAAACCCAGCTAAGGTAAGCTTCACAGAGCTAAAAACCAAAAAGTCCAAATGACAAAAAACAAAAACCACTGGAACCTCCAGGGAGAAAACCACGAACAGAAAAGAATAATCAGGCTACAATACAAACAACAAGAACTTTGCTATAAAGGAGACGTAACTGTACTGATATACAAAACACAAGGGCATGAAACACGGTGAGGCTCCGTCTGCCAGCCAACGTCCACCGACTCCAGATAAAGGGAGGAAAATCAGCACACATGAAGGCCAACACCTGGAGAAGAAACAAGGGGCAGGGCAAGACCATGAGACGAGGACAATGATTGGCTGACATGACTTGCTCATTAAGAAAATGAGCGGCTCAGCTTAAGTACCAATGAAGAATGCAGATTGGAAGGAAGCATGAATGTTAGAACAGAAAAGCACAGCAAGACTTGAAATAGCAAAGCAGGAATCATGACAATAAACTCCCTGTCTAAATTAGTAGTATTAGTAATGTGCCTGTCTAAGAATTACACCACGCGCGACTGTTAGTAAATGTTAGTAACTTAAAAACAGTTAATTGTCAATTAAGCTTTGGCAGCCCTGAATCCAGCACAGCACAGAAGGAAGGGGGAAATACTAAAAGCCAACCAGAGCTCTGCAGTGTGTGAAAACGAAGACATGGCGGTACGCAGACAAGCAGTGGAGTGGCTGAGCAGACCTTGTAAAACAAAAGACATGGAAAAGTAAAAACATGGACAATAAACATGAACTATGAAACGAGAAATCCTGACACAAAGACTGTTAAAACCATAACATGAGAAATGACTATGAATGATGAAACCTGGCACAAGAAACTGTTAAAACCCAAAAATACTGTCCTGGTCAAAGGCCCAGGACCCTGGAACACAACAGTGAATTCTTTTGGAATCAGTTCACTTATTTGTTCACTGATATTGATGATCATGAAGATAATGATGCACATAAAGATAATAAGAATCCCTGACCACCAACTAAGAGATGAATCCCCCCCCCCCAAAAAAAACTGAACTGCACCACCCTTGCATAAGGGAGCAACGAACCCTCATTTTAATCGCAGATTGAATCCCTACCACAAGTGTCTGTGAAAACCCAGGTGAGGGGTAAATGTATGAAAATATACAAAAGCAAAACGGCTCTTAATGGCCACGTGAAAACAAACCTACGATACAACGCAAGGGAGTATCTCTTTTCCGATTTTAGCAAATTTTTAAATTGAAGTACCTTCAAAAGGTCTATGTGTTAGTTGGCTACTGTTTACAGGAACAGCATGTTAAACATTGCCCAGATCTTAAAACTACCAACCAACCAAACAAACAAACAAATAAACAAAGCAGAAGTAAAATGAAGAAAATGGAGGCTTACAATAATTCAGTCTGCGGGAAAGACAGCAGTTGCCAGTGAAGATGCGCAATGGCTCTGTAAGGAAGAAACACCATGAGTGAGCCGATTGAGTCGGCACATTCCTCAACCATGTCCACTGTTACAATTAATAATTCAGACATCATTCAATAACTTCAATAATAACATTCAATAAAGGCGACTGTCAATCATATTTGCCTTGGCAACAACAAAGTTAAGTAAATTAATTTAAAGCTGGAAAAGAGCTGTTGAAGGGGAAACTGCATGGGCACCCTGGAAGCTGCCGAAAAGGTAAGGTGCTGAAAATGAGTTTAAAGCCTCTGAAAATGACTTATAATTTATGACAGCAGGATATTTTACAGTATAATTGTGATGTCAAAAAAAAAAACAAAAGAAGGAAAAGAGAAAAAATCTCCAAACTTTGAAGGGTATGAAAATGTCAAAGGAAAATGATAGTAAAAATAATCTTGTACATAAAAGTAGGTGAAGGGTTTGAATTGCATTCAGTAGCACCATGTCAACAATTTGAAAGATTGAAGTGCTAATGCTACTCCTGTCATTGAAATCAATGTGACAGTGCTAACAACTGCCATTTGGACAGTGGACTATTTATACTTCAGTCAGGAAAACTCACGTTTGAATAAAATAGAACAATTTTTTCATGGGTATAAGCATTACATTGTATTTTGGCGGTGGTTCTGCTCTGGAGGAATGTCCTACCTAGGCACAGCAAACTTACAAACATAGCCATGAACAGAAATCAAAATCCCCTCGATGTGAGCAGAACCAAACAGGTGGAGGCTGGGGTGGAGGTGGCTAGCAAAAAAAACCAAACAGCATGTTGCATAGCATGAAAAGTCATTGCAAACAGCAGCGGAAGAAAGTGAGCTTGACGTCTTTCAAATAGGCCGCTGTATGACCTCGTGATGTGTATCCTCCAATTGTGTGCCTGCTGATGCTGACGTGGCTGGTAGCTTACCAGGCTGCTGTCAGCTGATGTAGCTCTTCTCGAGTTTCCTGCCTGAACTAGTTACGCTCATTTGTCAGCTATTTAACTGCATGTACTAAAGTTAATTGTAAACAGCAACATTTTATGTTGCATGAACATTCTGAATATAACAAAATGACTCTAAATATTTTGTTGGAGCAAAGAGCCCCAGAGGTGTTATAAACACTGAACATATTTGAGTTTAAGCAGCAGAATATTCAGCTGTAGGTATTGACCAATTTGCAGGTGCCAGTTGCTGGTCTTTAGCCAGTGGTTCTCAAACACAATCCTGGTGCCTCCTGTACATGCTGGTTTTGTGTAAGAACAAAGTAGTTTTAATGAAGTAGACGGTATGTTTTTGTGGCAATATTTCAGGCGGCAACAGCATTAATTCATCTCGAATAAATATGTCATTGATATGATGTGTGATATCATCGGTCTCGGTAAGGTCTTCCGTACAAAGTGCTTTCTTTTAGAAACAGCCAAGAAATTCTTTTTATGCCTTCCCTCAGAGAGGCGTAGATTTTACACCAAGTCTGACTGAATATCAGTTTATCAATTGGTGCAGTCATCTTAAAGTTACGCCTCTAAAGTTGCAACCAACTTGGCTGAGAGACAGTGGTTCTCAAACTCGGTCTTGATGTCCCCCTGTCTATACTGGTTTTTGTTCCAACCGCAATTGCAATTTTAGGGTTTTAATAAGCTGTTCAATTGTCCTAATACTGCATTTCATGTTTAAAGTTGTTTTTTACCATTTTTAGCCATATTTTGACAGGAATATATTTGTGTGCCATGAAGAATAAAAAATCCTTCAGCACATTGGGGCATCGCTTTTTCTATAAATTGCCGTCCCTTCTTCTGCAGGGTCCTAAAGCCTTAACTGCTCACAGGAACAATGAAAATATGATAGAAGATAGAGAATGAGGGGCATGTGGAGCAAGGGAAAGACAAGGGGGAGGACACTGCACCCTTTATACAGAAAGTGTAACAAATGCAACTGTAAAGATAAGAATGAGACTCTTTTACTAAAGATTTCTTCTTTTTTCCCCTCTCTCTTTGCTCCTGTATAGGGCTGGGTCAGTTATTGTTGACATGGACCTGATGTTTAAGAGCCAATCAGCAGTACCCAGTGCCTCCGCTGTCACAAATACTATGAGCCAAGCACAGAGTTCTGGCCAAACAAGCCTGAATATTGTTCCTGGGAGTATTATCGCCAGTAAGTACAAGGAGTCTTGTGAATTTACTTATGTTTACTGATATTATAACCTATCCTTGTGTAACACAACCTTATGATAACATTAAACCAACAGCTCTGCCTAGCGGCACAGTGACAGTTACTTCAGGACCTACAGTTCAAACTCGAGCAGCCACTGCAGGACCCACAGATCAGACTACAGCTGAAAATACAGAAACGGCAATTCAAACGACTGGAGGAACAGCAGGACCCACAGTACAGACTGCAGCACCGACCGCAGGACCTGCAGCACAGACTGCAACAGTGACCGCAGGACCCGCAGTACAGAGTGCAGCACCGACCACCGGACCTGCAGCACAGACTACAGCAGCGACCGTAGGACCCGCAGTACAGACAGAAGCACCGACCACAGAACCTGCAGAACAGACTAAAGCAGGAACCGCAGGACCTGCAGTACAGACAGCAGCAGCAACTACAGGACCCACAGTACAGACTGCAGCACCGACCGCAGGACCCGCAGTGCAGACTGCCGCAGGAACCGCAGGACCAGCAGTACAGACAGCAGCAGCGACCCAAAGACCTGCAGTACAGACTGCAGCACCGACCGCAGGACCCGCAGTACAGACTGCAGCTGCCACTGTTCCTGATGTGAATCCTTCCACTGTTTCCTCCAGTGATGGGGAAGGGACTGTGGAGCTGACATTCCGGCTGAATCAGCAGTTTACTCAGGAGCTGTCTGACCAGAACTCACAAGAGTTCAGCGATCTCGCAAATACCATCACTGATGAGGTATAATTTTCACTTGAACAAATGCAAATGCTTATATGCATATTTGAATGCCTTCATATTATAGTGTAAAGTTCTGTACTGACAAATTATGCAACATCCAATCTCAACTTTGCCTGTGCCAACTGTGGACTCTACAAGCTCAGTATACAGTCATGCATGTGATAAATGCAGACAATTGTCGAAGGCTTTCTCCTTTTTAGGTTTCTCAGTTTGCTATTAATCAATGCTATTGATCATGAAAATGATTATCTGCCCAGTACAATGGATTGGGAGCGAGCCCTTTGGCGAACAGCATGTGTTTGTACTCCCTTTGGAATGGCAGAAAAGTGGAACAGGCTCGCCAGTAAGAAACTGTAAGATTACTTACATATCAACTATTTCAGGGTCCCTCTAATGGATTTCTCTTTTCTATTTGTTCAGATAAACAGTGTCTACAGTGCCAGATTTCCCACTACATTCAGAAGCTCCAGAGTCAATATGTTTCAGTGAGTTTATGCTTTTCAAGTCATTTTTATTTGTTCACTGAAAATGGGGTGATTCTCTGCCAACTCACTAATACTTCAGAGTCCTTCTCAGTTCATGTAATTCATTTTCAGAATAAAAAGCGGGAGAACAGTGTTAAAACTGATATGAATGACATTAGAGATTGAGAGGGAGGGGCGTGTGGGGTAAAGGGAGGTCACGTGGGATAACTCTACACCCTTTCAACAAAAAATGTGAATAATAGTCAATTGCAAAGGTGAAAAGAAAACTCTATTTCATTAATAATGGATTTTTTTTCTCCCTGTATAGGTCTGGGTCAGTTATTGTTGACATGGACCTGACATTCAAGAGCCAAGCAGCAGCACCCAGTACCACCTCTGTTGAAAATGCTCTGACCCAAGCACAGAATTCTGGACAAACTAGCCTGAATATTGTTCCTGGAAGTGTTTCTGCCTGTAAGTACAGGGATTAAGGGTAATTTCTGACCCTCTAGTACAAAACCAGTCTAAAGTCACTGAGTCCAAATTTGCACCACAGGCCAATATCAGTATAAAGAGTATCAGGACAAATTATTATTATTATTATTATTATTATTATTCCGGAAAAGCGAGGAGATCTTGTTATGCAGTTTGGCGTCTGTCCATCCGTCTGTCCAGCCGCCCGAAACAGTAACTCCTCCTAGGCCGTTAGACCAATCAACCTGAGACTTTGGTGTGTGTAAGGTAGTGACCCAGGGTGCACAATGCGTCTAGAATTTAAATTAATTTCCTTTTCAGTCCACCAGGGGCCTTTTTGTGAAAATTGAAAAATGGCCATAAGTTCCTTATGTCATGGTTTTGGAGGCTGGTGAGCTTTCTTTCTTTCTCTCGTCTGGGAGGATATGGTTTTGCCTACAATCAAATTCATTGGCCAGCTGCCATTAATTGTGGGTGGCGCCCGGACTCTATTTAAACCTAAGTTCCGCCTCGCCGCCTTTGCTACAGTGTCAGTGTTACTTTGCACTTTAGCCGGTAAGGTCTCTAGCTAGAGAATTGTGTGAGGAATTAGTTGGAAAGAGGAAAGTGCGAGTTAGCAAGGGAATCTTTCTCTCGATATTTCTCTCTTTATATACACCGTCTGGGGCCTTATCTTGTTATCTCAGTAGCCGAGATTTCCCCTTTACTTTGTTTCAGTCCTGCTCACTTTGCTTCCTTTTGTACCCGGACTAAGATCTTTGTCCGTTGGAAGCGCGAGTCTCTCTCTCTCCCTCTTTGTCAGTTTGTCTCTCTTAAATTGCTGGACTTCCTTTCATTTTGGTCGCTGCTTTTTGCGTCTTGAAACACTAGCAATCTCACCTTATGCATTGAGCTTTTTAAGGGATGTGCACGGGTTGACCCTTCATCACATATCAGACGGGTTTTTGAATTGACCTCATTTTGACCGTTTTCTAGGTTAAATGGCATCAGGTGTGCCAATCGTTGAAATGGAAGGCACGTTTTGTGAGTACTCAACGTAGAAGGCTGCAAATTGGTAGTAATATGAATCTTGGTGATACCAACCTGTATGCCAAAAATTGCTGCCATGTGATTCAAATTTTTGCCACTAGTGGGCTTTTTTGAAAAAAGAAAAATGGCCATATCTACCTTTGGCATTGACGCTCAAATTTTTTTGGGAGGTGCATGGGATATTCATCACATATCAGATGGGTTTTTGATTTGATTTGATTTTGACCGTTTTCTAGGTCAAATGGCGTCAGGTGTGCCAATCGCTGTACCGTACCTCCTTTCCTTTCATAATACTCTGATTTCAAAATGAACAGTAATTTACGCCCTCAACAGACACTCAAACTAACCAACTGTGTCACATTGCTATAACTCTGATCAGTATCAGTGCTTTATCACTCCAACAAGCAGATTATCATTTGTACAGCAGAATGCCAGTTCAGTGAATTGCCCTCTGACCCATTACTACCACTCCTATAACATTCCTTGCGGTGTGTGGAAATTTGCGATGGTGCGCCATCGAGATACGTCTAGTTGATTTTTGGATTTTCATGCTAAATTTTTCTAAAAACAATAAAGGGGTAAAATAATGCAAATGTAAGCTTGTCTTAATTTACTGGCTTATATGTCCAAGACAAAGGCCGAAAAACCCATTAAAACAATTTCTTGCTACCACTCAGAAAACAAAGAGCAGTGGTCAGTGGAATCTCATCTGAGCTAGGTATTGTGCGGAGTGGAGTTCCTCAGAGATCGGTGCTGGGACCCCTGCTGTTTCTCATTTACATTAATGACCTTGATAGGAATATTGAGAGCAAATTAGTAAAATTTGCAGATGATACTAAATTCAGAGGTTTGGCAAAGAGTTTAGATCCACTAAAGTGATTCAGGATGATTTGGATAGAATCCAGAATTGGGCAGAAATGTGGCAAATTAAATTTGTACATGTTGTACATGTAGGTAATAAAAAACTTTAGACAGGATTACTTCATGGGAGGTTTAAAACTGGAATGTGCTCCACATGAAAAAGATCTGGGAGTGATTGTTGACCAAACCCTCACAGGCTCTAGCCATTGTGCCGTAGCAGTTAAAAAAGCCAATTGGATGCTGAGATACATTGGCAAAAGTATTGAGTACAAATCTAAGGAGGTCATACTTCTCATGTACAACACATTCGTCAGACTACACCTGGAGTATTGTGTACAGTTCTGGGGACCATACTTTCGGAAAGATATAGAGGCTGTAGAGAAAGTTCAGAGAAGAGCCACTAAGCTAATTCCGGGTATTAAAGATGAAAGCTATGAGAATAGGCTGAAGATACTTAATCTCTTTAGTCTTAGGAAAAGGAGACATACTGGTGATCTGATTGAGGTCTTTAAATATGTTAAAGGGATTAACAAAGTGAATTATGTAGGATTCCTTCAGCCAAGTATTGTTAGTAGAACTCAGGGTCACAAATGGAAGTTAACCAAGGGTAAATTTAGCTCTGATATTAGGACATTTTTTTTTGACCCGAAGAGTAATTTAGATATGGAATAGCTTGCCTTACCATATTGCTGAGGCAGAATCCTTGGGAATTTTTAAGAGCAGGCTTGTCTTAAAGCCAGATACCATTGAATTATTGAGTATCTGAAGTAACATATTCACAATAGTAAAAAAAAAAACTGGCGAGCTAGTTGGGCTGAACAGCCTGCTCTGGCCACTCATGTTATGTTAGGTTATGTTATGTTATGTTATGTTATGTTATGTTACTTCACTCAATCTGGCAATGATCAAAACACAGCTGGGAATCCCCACTTACTGGAAATTCCCACACTTTCTACACTTGTGCTCCATATTAACCAATAAATGAGCTAGAAATAAGTTCACTTCAGTAAACAAACGGCTTTTTTTCCAGGCATGTGTTGCCAAGTTTGATTAAGAATGCTCTTATAATAGAATGCGTATCTGAGGACTATTCTTTACAAAGCTTTGATAGAAATTTCTCAGATTTTTAAAAATTTCACTCGCCCTTTTCTGAAAACTATTAATTCCTGTCACACTGGGTTTAAAGTGCTTGAAAGTCTGAAAAAAAGATACTGAAACAAGACCTGTGTCATTTTGTATGTCTTAGTGAGCAGATAAAGAAAATGCAAAAATAAAAAACAATCCTTTGGGAATTTTTGGAGAAAATCCATTTTTTATGTGGCAGTCATCTTGAATTGCAAAATCCGAAGAAAGGGGTTAATAATTGCGAGCCATCATTTTTTTTACGATAGTTTCACTTATTAGACAATCAAACCACAGGGTCAGATTGGTGAAAATACAAAATGGTTACCATGGTAATCGAATTTATCGTCAAAAATATGAAAATATTAAATCCCTGAATATAACCCATCATGTTGCTCAAAATGTTGGTCAGCTTTAGTCCAAAACTCTCCATTTGTTTGGTAGGAACAATTGGCAGCTGATTACATCATGTATAATTGGCCTTTTCATTCATTACCTCAGCTGGAGTGGAAGTAATGCCCATGTCGTTTTCATCATTATTCCTACTTGGGAGTTAATGCAGCTTAAAGGTTGCATAACCTTACATTCATAAAAGCCAGAGCATGTGGAAGATAGGCCTTTCCATGACTGACGTCCTACCTTTATGGATCACAGCGAAGCTCGCTCAAGAGTCTGTTTGCTTTGCTTTCGTAAAGGGAGTTTCTCTATTGTGGGTGAAGTTCATCTCATCAAAACAATTCAGGATAACATAATATCTCAGTATGACGTACATGACCGCCATTTACCAACATCACTTTGTGACACTTGTAAAACAAAGGTTTTAAAGATGAGGCAAGGTAATCTTGACCAAAAATTCAACTGTCTGTACCAACTGGAAAAGGTAATTGAAGTGTTGGATCAGCCCCAGAATTCAGTCTTGTGACTGTTTGATTTGCCAAGTGGCGAAAGTCAATGGATTCAAAGCCGAGCAGATACAAGGTAGCCTCAAAAGAGCCATCCAGCCACATGCTTGGGAAAGACGGTCACTTCCTGCTTCGGACAAAGCCTAAACAGTGGAAGGGAAGACCGTGTTGCCAACTTCTGCGAGGCCTATGCGAAACTTGGCATCTAGATCACACCCAAATTCCACATCATTAGAGACCATTCGCGTGAGTTCCGTAAGTGCCATGGTTGTGGATTGGCTAGAAATTCTGAGCAAGCTTTCGAAGCAGTTCACGCTGACTTCTCAACATTCTGGGAGAGGCATCAGATGAAGGGTAGTAGCAATAAACTGGTTTGCGCTTAAAGCAAGCCGTCAAAGAGTACTGTAGCGCACATGGCTAAGCATTACATTTAGCTAGATAGAACATTTTTGCCACGTGAGGGTTAAAGAAAGGAGATGGACTACTATTCCTTTTTTTCACATTCTTTTGATCAACAACCCTGCAGAGGAGACTTTCAGGAATACTAAATCACCAAAGCGCAGATGTTTTTTTAACCCTTTAACGTCAATTTGAAAATTGAAAAAAAAAGTGGATTTTCTCCAAAACTTCCCAACAGATTTTTTTTTATTTTTGCATTTTTGTTTTTTGCTCACTATGGCCTACAAAATGACATAGGTCTTGTTTCAGTACCTTTTTTTCAGACTTTCAAGCACTTTAAACCCAGTGTGACAGGAATTTAAAGTTTTCCGAAAAGGGCGAGTGAAATTTTTAAAAATCTGAGAAATTTCTATCAAAGCTTTGTAAAGAATAGTCCTCAGCTACGCATTCTATTATAAGAGCATTCTTAATCAAACTTGGCAACACATGCCTGGAAAAAAAGCCGTTTGTTTACTGAAGTGAACTTATTTCTCGCTCATTTATTGGTTTATATGGAGCACAAGTGTAGAAACTGTGGGAATTTCCAGTAAGTGTCTTAATTCGGTATCTTTTTTTCAGACTTTCAAGCACAAGTGTGCTGTACCCTTTCCAACATTTTCAGTTTCTGAAAATGTAGACTTTTGACTGGTTTTGTACTGGAGCCTCACATTTATGTATCTTTGATTATAACCGCTTACTGTAATGCAACCTAATGCCAGCAATCAACCAACAGCTCTGCCTGGCAGCACGGCGACAGTTACTGCAGGACCTGCAGTTCAAACTGCAGCAGCGACTGCCAGACCTGCAGTTCAGACCGGAGCAGCGACCGCCAGACCTGCAGTTCAGACTGGAGCTGCGACCGCCAGACCTGCAGTTCAGACTGGAGCTGCGACCGCCGGACCTGCAGTTCAGACTGCAGCAGCGACCGCCGGACCTTCAGTTCAGACTGCAGCAGTGACCGCCAGACCTGCAGTTCAGACTGCAGCAGCGACTGCAGGACCTGCAGTTCAGACTGCAGCAGCGACCGCCGGACCTTCAGTTCAGACTGCAGCAGTGACCGCCAGACCTGCAGTTCAGACTGCAGCAGTGACCGCCAGACCTGCAGTTCAGACTGCAGCAGCGACTGCAGGACCTGCAGTTCAGACTGCAGCAGCGACTGCCGGACCTGCAGTTCAGACTGCAGCAGCAACCGCCAGACCTGCAGTTCAGACTGCAGCTGCGACTGCAGGACCAGCAGTTCAGACTGGAGCAGCGACTGCAGGACCAGCAGTTCAGACTGGAGCAGGGACCGTTCCTAATGCTACTACTTCCACTGCTCCATCCAGTAATGGGGAAGCCACAGTGGAGCTTATGTTCAGACTGAATCAGCAGTTTACTCAGGAGCTATCAGACCAAAACTCACAAGAGTTCAAAAGTCTAGCTGCAAATGTCACTGCTGAGGTATGTTCTCCATTTGAACTAACAGAAGTAATCAATATGTATGTACAGCGGATGCATGTTACTGTATAAATGAATCACATAACATCATAGGTTCTTTAGAATTGGCCTCAATAAAACAGTAGTCTGAAGTATAGTGGCCCACTATACACTACTAAAAAAATGCCAACTGCACCAGTACCAATTATGGTCAAATTAGTTTCTCCTAGGGGGCAAAAGGTACACTTATCAAAAATATTCCTGTTTAATAACATAAAAGCAGCTTGTTTTGTCTTTTCGTGTACTCTGAGCTAAAATTGGTGGCAACACCTTGAACAGGACTGAAAAAAGGACTGATATCTGGCACTGTATGTAGAGCATTAGCTTGTATATCCCTCAACATAACTCTCATATACCCAAACATACAGAAGGTCTACAAATGTGATTTCATCTGACAGGATTGAATTGAAGTTGCATTTAACTGTTCAATTAACTGCCTGATCTTTCTCTTCCCCTTTTTCAGGTAGACAATGTGTACACTGCCAGTTTTCCAACTTCGTTCAACAGTTCCAAAGTCAACAGATTTTGGTAAGTAGATTCTGCCATTGTCACTCATAGTTGCTCTTGGTGACAGTTTGCAAAGAAATTTGACGCGTTCATGATGATGATGATGATGATCAAGACAATGAAGTGCAGAGGTGTTCACCACGTCGCGAGTTCGAGCCCTGGCGTACCCACCGGCAGGGGTCGGCAGCTTTTTCAGAGTAGCGCACAATTGGTTATTGCGCTACAGGGTTTCAAATTGGGAAGGGACTGCCGGATTTGGGTATATAATAATAACAGCTTTGTTCGTTGCTCCAGCGCCTCCTGTTGGCCAGACGGGCGCTCGTCAGGAAGACTCCGGGTCGGTTCATGTCCGGGTATCCTCCGCCCTAGTTCTGAACTTGCGAAGATTCAACCGATGAGTGTATAAGAATCAGTGGCAGACAGGCACGTGCTTCGTAGGAGAGCCGTGAACTGTCTCACTATCCTGAGTTGGCAGCAAGGGGTCGCATACGAGCAAGCTTTGTATTCCACATTCGGGTGGGATTGGAGATGCCAAATTTATTAAAAAAAAAAAACAAAATCTTCTTCTGAATGGGACTGTTTCTGGGGTGATAGCAGCATTGACTGTGATGCCAATGGGATGATGTTGAGTCCTTGGAAGTGGCTCCAAGACCAGCTTTTTGCACAGTCCAGCAATGGTGTGGCTGGCAAATGCAATATCTGGGTAGTAGCCTGCTTTCCAGCGCACGCTGTTGAAGGACTTTGGCTGTTTGGCATCATGGATCAGATTGAGTTGGTTGTTTTCAGCTGATGTCTCTGCTGCATCTCCATCTGTGTTGTCATTGGCGTAGCCCCATTGTGTGTTATGGCAGTTGAAATCTTCAATAACAATCATCAGTTTTCCGGTTGGTGTTATTTTGGGCATCTCTAGGGGTTTGGGAGGTGGTTTATTGACTGAAGTGATGGTAACTCCTTGTAGCTCAACAGTTAGAACTTTAATATTGTTTATGTCACTCTTGGAGGTTGATTTGGTGATTGTTCCATCTTTTGCTAGTATGACAGTTCCATATTTCTCACAGGGTCTTTCTGTGAGTGTGGTCATGCCTTGCACCTGAGGACGGGGATGTTGTAGTCTTCGGTGGCTTTCTCGTAGACAGAGAATATCACAGTGATATTCTTTGCAAAGTTTTGCAACAAGTTCTTCCTTGGTTATAGACAGTCCTTCAACATTCAGAGATATAACAGTCAGTGCTGGCTTTGGATGCCGGCATTGACCTCTCCCCCTGCTCCAGGCTGGGATGGGTTCTGGTATTTGTAGAGCTTCTGGACATCTCTTATCTTTAGCTCAGCTTTGAAGTGTTTGGTAGAATTTGCAAGTGGCACCTGGATATCACTTGATGGGGATCGTGATGTGAACGCTTCTACCTTGATGGTGCTGATAATGATGATGATAATGATGGTTGTGATTATGAGATCATGATGGTGTTAATTTAATTATGATGATGATGAAGAAAAAATGATGGTGGTATTGATGTTGATGATGATGGTGGTAGTGTTGAAGATGATGATGATGATTAAGGCAGAGGTGAGGAAGATGATGACAATGATGATGATGATGTTGATAATGATGATGACGATGTTCAAAGCACTGAAAATGATGATGATGATGGTGATGATGATGACAATGATTATCATGATGATGAATGCGATGGAGCCTCGGTTATGGGAGTAATAATAGTGCTGATGGCAGTGATAGATGCACTGAAGAGGATGGAGGTATGGGAGTTATGATCGTGACAAAGCCATTGCTCCATTGTGAATTTACTCCTTGATTGCAGGAATGGGTCAGTGGGTGTTGACATGACCCTGAGGTTTAAGAGCCAGTCCGGACTTCCCAGCACCTCATCTGTGGAGAATGCAATGACCCAAGCAGTAAGCTCAGGGCAAACTTCCCTGAATATAGTTCCTGGAAGCATCTCTGCACGTAAGTTTTAATGGTTATACTAGAAATTATATCTAAATTGCTATACTAATGAATACATTTGTTACTACTCAATCATGCAGGGACATGTCCGAGCCTGAATTTTAGCACTATTTTCTTTGTTTGTGATTATCCCATTCAAAGGAAAAGAGTCAAACCCATATTTAAGAATTAAAAACAATTTTAGCGCATTGTCAATCATTTATTATATGTGGAATTCCATAAAATGAATGGATGAAATGAAAATTATTGTTTTTCTGTTGTTCTCTGTTCTTCTTCTAGAAATATCAACATCAGCTACCACCACAGCCGCACCTACCACATCAGGAATCTCCCCTTTCACCAACTCGGCCTCCATTACCTTCACCTTAGCCCTGGCGTGGCTCACAACACTCATTATAGCCTCTATATAGCCTTCATAAACCCACAGTAATCATTAACATTGGCTGATCTCGTGTCTGTGGAGGCTTACTATTTTGTTGATCTTGTTGCGGACAGCTTTGTCCCCTCACCTGTCAATAATGTTTTTGAGACTGAATAGAATGAAATTGGCATCCAAAAGGTAACATTCAGTTCTAGCTCAAATATAATAAAATATCTTTTGGAGCTAAGCATTTTTTTATCTTTAATTATAGTTCATCTTTGGCCTGAATTGTTTTGAATTTTCCCAGGTGGCAGCTGTGACAGAAACTGTCCAGAAATCATGTCTTTCTTCCAACACAAAATCCAGCAATTGATGTTGAAATGCGAATAGATAGTATTTCAGAATGTTGCATGGTGACGTGGATTAATTGCACAAATGTAAATATGAAAGAATGTGCAGAATGTTTTTAATTGGTCATATCGTAATGTCTATTTGAATTTCTGAAGGATGTTATATTTAGTATATATACGAAGACAATGTTATGCTATATTGAGTGGTTCAAATATTATTTTTGTTTTTCAAATGCAGAAGAAAAATTCTAAATTCTGTCCCTCTTGCCAACTGTTATAAGTTTTTCTTCTATTTTTAACGTAAAATAATATATGAGAAAACAAGGCTGAAAAAAGACAGGCTGTGTAAATACATTGAAGAAATTCCACATTTGTTGTCATATTTTTTTTTCATTATTCATGCACAGTCCTTGAGCAATTTGGTATTAAACCATTAAAATACACTGCCGACACTTTCGTAACATTTCAAATTTGCTTTTGTATTTGAATTGTTTTCTCATTCAATCTTGACAGACAATTACACGCCATGAAATGAACAGAAATATCAACTTCTTTGGAGAAAGAGTTAACATTTCCAGGTGGTTCCAAATTTTGATAGGTACTGTATGTATTATAGCTCAAATGTGAAGAATTCTCAGTTCGGCACCAATAACATTTCTACTGAGGGGTAGTGGCAGAAACCAACACCTTGGACAGCAAGCGGCTCACGCGAAACTCACAATCAGGACCATGGACAGAGCATTCCTCATGCAAGTCACGATGAGGACCACGGACAGCACCTGTGTCAGACAGGGATGTCATAGCAGTTCATTGATGCCTTCAAAAAAAAAACAGCAAAGTGAGACCCACTCACATTTGACGGTGGATCACAAGGCCTGTGAAAACAAGGCAAAGAAATTTAGACAGGTGCAGGCTCATGTGCGCATGTAAGCTGCCCTGGTTTTTGATAGATTTGTTTATACAGCACATCTGTCACTGCAATTTCAGAGTGAATGAACCACTGCAATTTCAGAGAGATCGTACCGAGAAAGTCAAGCCTTAACCATGGCGTACATGAGCATAATGTAAATAGTTAATGGGACCTCTATTCTAAATGAGTATTCTGAGTTTCTGTGATAGTGTCCTTTCTGTTTGCTTGCAATCCGGCAATGACGAAAACTCATGGTCTACTGTAATCAATTCATCTTTAAGGACGGAGCACAGTCAAGCAACACAAATACAATGACGTATAATATATAAATTTGAAAGGCTGTAACCAAACTATTTTCACAGACACAAATTTCCTAGAAACATAGACCTCTCCAAAATAATATTTCTAGGTTTTTTTAATGAGCTTAGACCGTAGATTGATTGCAATGATGCTGACATTGTAGCACTGAGACTGGATGCCACACATACACACACACACACACGCACACACATATACACACCCTCACACTCAGTTTTGAGTTTGCGTGAAAACTGCACTGACCGAAACCCTACTGAAAATGAATTAAGCTCTGAAGTAAAGAGAACACATCTGTGTTGTCCTCACTGCAATTATACCGTTTGTATCCAAATGTTAATGATTCATTAATTTGTCATTAAAACCCCATCAACTGATGTGCCATTAAAATCTGTTCTATGAAACTTTTAATGAGTTGCTGTTTTCATTAACGTCTCATTAACTTAATCAAGGTCTGGGACTTCATGAAGCCGTTAAAGTAGCTGAAACATGGCTGCCAGTATATTGTTTGCTCAGCTTGGTAGAAGGAGAAATGACAGTTTTTAGGCAGCATTTTGATCTGATGTTGAACTGCAAGGAAGTGAGGGAATGCTATCCTTTTTGTAAGAAAAGCATCCAGTAAATCTTTGATCTTGTACGAGACCAGTTACAGCCCAAAACTGCTGGATTTCAAGCATTAAGTGTCATGTTGCAGGTGTGCAAAGTTGGTATTTTTTAATAAAAGAAATGTCACCCATGTTTTGACATTTTTTGATTCACACTAATCAATGCCACAATACCACACTAATGGTATTACATCATTTTGTTGACCATACAATCTCAGCAAGCCAATAGCAAAGTTTAAAGGTTTCAAAATTGCCTCATCAACTTATGTATAAACATTTGCTCATGTCGATGCTCAAATTGTTGCAAATTTATGAAAAAACAGTCCAATATTCACAATGCATGTTTTCTGCGTTTACTGACAAAGGTCAAGGTTGTGAAGATGACTCTGATCTGAGGTTGCTGATATCTCTCCATTTCTGTTTTCCTGATGCTTCTCTGACTATACGCTATTTTTAATTATTACTTGCCAAGTCCTAGACATCAGTCTTATTTCCTCTCAACGCAAAACTTTTCACTGCCCATTTTATTTATCAAAGTATTAATTGAACAATGATTATACAAAAGTTTCTATGACAATAATGAATAATTATCTAACAATTTGGTAAGCTTACTTTATTAGGATGATGAGATGGCCAAGAAAACAGCTAAAAATAAGTATTAAAAATTTCATGATATAGAATCATAAGCCTCCAACAGAGATGATTTCTGAACATCAATAGAAATAATTACTCTTAAATTTATACAAAATTTCTTAAGAACTTCATCTGTTTTTATGGTTTAGGCAAACAGTAATCAAAAAAGGGGCTTCATGGCTGCATTTTCCTCAGGTTTTGGTAAGTCTGCGGTTCTACGCCACCATAAGTTTCCTCCAAGTGCTCGATAATACAGTAAGAGTAAATCAGTCCGCAGTATCTAGGACAGTGCGAAAGGAGACACCTGTACTCAGCTCACTGACACCACATATTGAGATATGGCCCACTGAAGAAAAGGAGGCAACATCAAGAACAGAGTTCAACAAGCTGGCCAGATTCTGCATTTGTAGGTTGTGTTGATGGTACATACATGAGAAATGAAGTTCCCCTTAAAAATGAGGCCATCTATATTAACAGGAAGGGATACCACTCAATAAACATGCAGGCTGTGTGTTTGACCATATAGGCATTGTTTATCACTTTACACTTCCAAATACTAGGTTCCCACTATGACGATTCGTGGCACGATTGAAATTGTGGTCTTAATCGAGGAGTAATCATAGTTCATGTATCTTCTACGTGTAAAACAGGCAGGTTCATAAACGTGGTTGCACGTCGGGCAGGCAGTACACATGACAGCCATATGTTCCAAACACATCAGCTCGGCCACTACCTGGACATGCATCAAGCCATCAATAAGTATGGCATAGTACTTGAAGACAGTGTGTGCCTGTCGCCCGTTCCAGATCACTCCGTACCTCTGTCCACATCAACGCCTGAGCAGGAGAGACTTAATGCATCACATAACATGACCAGAGTAACCATTGAAAGAGCAGTTGATAGGTTGAAGTGTCATTTTCATGTCCTGCATGGCGAGATTTACGTACAAAAAGTTTGCTGTGTCATTGGTAAAATGCAATCGTGTGTCGACGGAATTGTCTATATTTCTATTTCTTGTAGTGAAACTGCAAATATACTTGAGCTCACTTTCCCAGATTCATTTGATTTACCTTGTTCCAGCACAGATATGGGTATATTAACACTACAGATTATTAGTTCAATTCAAAAATGTACCATTCCATTGGTTTTTATTTACTGTGTTACCATGGACGTCGATAAGCAAAATCATGGTCCGTACTGTGGCAACCTTTACTCCCTAACCACCCAACCAAATCACTTAATTCTTTTTTCCAAGTTAGATATATGTCATATCTATGCAATCACATGAGGATTTTTCTATATATTGTATATTTATTTCTTTTCAGTGGTTTTTCTAATAAAAATTCTTCAAATGGGTCGGTTGGATGACATACATTCCAATAAAAGTAATACCTTTGCCCCATCAGAAAAAGCCAATGTCCACATCAAAGTAATCAGTCAAAGTCTGCAGTCAAAATTTGAGGCAATTTGGTTGAAAAATAAAAACGTTATCAGGGCCATAAGTGTTGAAAGTCACCAGATTTTAGTTGACTTATAAAATTATTATATTATAAAAAGTCATTTTTTTTTAAATTAATGAAATTAATGACAAAATGTTTAGATTTTTTTTAAAGTACACATCTTTTTGAAACTTCAAGGGAATAGAGAGAGAAATGGAAAAAAAAGGAAAAAAAATCTTTTTGAACCTGAATTAAAATATTATGTGGAATATACCTTATGGGTTAGTAAGTATGCAGTAATCCATGATTCAAGTAGTGTTTTTTTTTAACCGGAACATAATCATTATGAATACACAAATTTATTTCATAACAGATGGTGCTACGCTGGGAAACAAATGATTTAACTTCTTTTGCCTTCCAATTATTGTAATGCGCCATGCAATGTAAAAATTATGAATGAAGGGCTGTAAATATAATAGCGTACTTTTACAATTTTGAATTGTTTAGTTTTTTGTTCTCTGAAAATCCTGGCTTTGCGGTATAATATGAAATATATTATATACCCCATCCTAGACCATAAAACAAATTGGGTGATTTGGTTTCAGGTGCCTGTGTTATGTGTCAATTGACCTATGAGAGCCGATGTAGGATGACATTGTAGATGATCAAGATATGAATCCACATGGACAGATCGCAGGATGTGAAGACGGCAGGACAGTCAGAGACTATATCACCAGAAAATCTTCTCATAAGTTGCAAAGTGAATTTCTGATGGTATCATAATACTGTAATGTCTACTGAAATTACAACATGAAATAGGGAGACTTGAAAATAGTGCTTACACTGTTTTCTCTGTAGTTGAGAAAATGAGAGTGCAAGTCAGCATGTTCAGTCAGTGCTTTTTATTATCGAAAGATTCACGTGTGTAATTTAACACAAACATTTTAAAGTTACACAGTACATTTGGTTGTCTGACTATAACGAACAAACATTCAACCGCATTTACAGTAAGTGTAGTGATCAGTCTTTAATGTCATACGAAAATACATGGATATGAGTTTTTATTCAGTTGATTCATCCCGTTGAATCTGCATTTCAAGCTTCCTGTTCATCAATTGATAGAACTTGGTTTGCTCTATTAGTTTCTTTCTCTGTTCAAGCATCACCTCATACTGTAGCTGTGTCACATCTTCGGGTCTCATCTTACGTTTTGCAGGTCTCGGTATGTTAGGAGGAGGAGCAATAATCTGGGAGACAGCATCTCTGAAAAAGTGTGTCGTCACATTGTATTAATAACCATACACGTTGATAAATATATTTACAAATACAAATTAATTACAAATTTAAGTTATTTAATGATGATGCAAATACGATTTTATGCAACTGTTAACAACAATACAATAAGTAATACAATTTAACAATTGCACTAATTGGAACTAATTGTGCAAATATGCACATATTTACTTTTTTTTAAAAAATAAGTATGAGTCAGTTCTATGGTTAAGTTTTCATATGTAATTAGGATTACATACTGTATGTTATGTTCATCTTTAACATTTCACAGGCTATAGTTTATCAATTCAGAATTTGTAGAAAACATTCCTGGTTTTCAGTGGTGCTTAACTTTTTTATGAATATAGATAGTATGCCTTATTACGTACTGTGCATCACCAGTAAGTGCAGTGACTGGCTGATCTGCTGCAGTGACAACAGGTGGGGCTTCACTGGAGGAGTTTAGCTGGTCTTGCTTGGCAAGTGGAACTGCAACAGCTCCTACGCTGGCTTCTATGACTTGGCTTAAAAGTTCCAGCGTTTTTGGGGACCCAACAACGTCAATGTTTTGGTCAACTACAAAAGAAAACTTTATTTACAGTATGCTTATTTATGCTATTCAAAACAAACAAATAAAAAAAACCAGTTACTATAGTTCTTATATCATATGATTCCTATTATCAATGAATGAAGCTTCAGTAAAGTATGAAACCAATTTGCTGACTGGGGTTAGCTTATCCTGGGGTCAATGCCCAACCTTGACATTTGTTAAAATGCAGTGACAGCCACAAAAAAAACACTGGTATGTTTCTTGCAAGAAATGTAGACTTTATATAAAATTGATATTTCAAATTGGTTTTCATTTATTGTAAATACTGTATATTATAATGATGTTCCAGGAACATATTGTTACACTGTCATAAATGTCATAGCAAAATGGTAAATTAAGTATGATGCAATTGTCTTTATCGCAGATTTTGTCAACATTGGTTAAAAGTCAAGATATAATTAAAAACAGTCAAAAGAAGACAGCACAGATATAGATGTAAACACAGAATACCATCGCACCTGGTAGCTCTCCTGGAAGTGACGCCTCCATGCCTGTCAGCTCCTTGAAACTTGGGCAGTCCTTGTACATTTCGGCGATCTTCTCGGACATGATCGATAAATCTTGCGATGCAGGCCCTCCCACAGTTTTCCGATGATGCATCTGCTTGTTAGAGTTCTCCTTCTTAGCTGTCTGATGCATATTGGTCCATTTTGTCTTGATCTGTTTAACAGATCTCTGGCACACACCAAGGGCATTTATTTCTCGCGTGATGCTCTTCCACACAACCTTCTTACGTTCGTTTGTGACAGTGTTGCTCAGCTTACTGATTATAATCGCCTTGTTCTTCTCGACAAGTTCTGTCAGCAGCTGTATTTCCGTGACTTCGAAGTTTTTACTGCGATTCCTTGATTTGGATTCCGACATTGTTGAAGTTTGGCAGACGACAGGAAGTTGAAAGTGCTGCTTTATGATTAGGAATCGTGGGTAATTAACTGGGGAATCCTTCCTCTAATGGCGAGTTAATGGGAGCGCTCTCGTTAAAGCTTCATTAGTTAATGACACTTTAATGAAATGTGCCAGCAGTTTCAATAGAATCATTGATTAATGTCACATTAGGGATTTAATGTGTTATTTGGACTTAATGTCACATTAGTGAATGTACGGTAATACAGGAAGGTCCTGGCCAGGCAGCGCTTCACCAGCGGAGAAACGCAGCATCTGGTGATGTCTCAGGTAACTGGGTAATTATACCTCATGAAATAACCTCCCTTTTCACCATGTCTGTCTAATAATGCTTTGATAGCCCTCCTTTGCATTTATTTGACTGTTCTCATTCGTGACTATATGATAGTAAATGATGATTTGATTTAGTTTAAGATAATGTTAGTGCTAATGTTACAAATTGATAAATGAATGATATTTCCCATTCTGCCCGTGAAAAAAAGGTTTGTATATGTGTATGCATTGTGCTTCTGTGTGTGTGTGTGTGTGTGTGAGCATGTGTGAGTATGAGTTTTTATACGTGTACATACTACATATATATATGTGTGTCTCATAATGACTTCAGCACTTTAGCTCGTAGTGGGGAGCTCCAGGCCAGCAGGAGGCAGCTGAAGACAGAGAGAAGATGAGGTGACATGGAGCTGGATGAGGGGTTGTAGAGGGGAAAAAATCATAATTAGCCGCAGGAATTGTGGACTATGAAGGAATCTGTTGACTGTGTCATCTGGCAAAAGGAGCCAGGCTAAGCTACAATAAGTTGGTGTGTTTCAAAGAATATGGCTGCAAAGGGTGTTTCTTGCCAAAAAAATAAAAATATTTGCTTGTATCACCAATGGGTCTTGAGGTTGAGAAAACTCAAAAATGCTTTGCAGTTTGTTGCCTTACTCTTTTTTTAATCTTCAGTCACCATCTTATTTTAACAGTGATCTGGTTGAGCACTTATCAAACAGGTGAGCTTGCTTTCTTATGCAACCTGTGCATGCTTAATCCGCTTTAAAAAAACAAAACAAAAAAGAAAAAAAAACAAAGCTTAAACCAGCCAAAGATTATCCAACAGGCCCAACTTGCCAGGAGCTATGAAATCTGCCATCCGATTTTACTGAATATTTCTACTTTCCGAACCGGGGTGCATTTCCTGAAAACACAGATGCTAACTTAAATAGTTGGAACCACAGACTGTCAATGGAGAAAGTATGGTAGTAACTACGCTTCTGGAAAATGAACTCCAGAATAACTGTGAAAGCTATCAAATCAAGATGACGGTAACAAAGTTCTGGGGTGCACTTACACTTTCTGGAGCAAGATTTTTCACCTCTGCGCTCTCTGCTTTCAGATACTGACATTATCAACCTTACTGATGAAACTGAGACTACCAGTGCAGGTAATTCAAGCCAAATTAAGTCTATCCGTAGCATTACAATCACAAAAATAAAAACCAACTAATCTGTTGAGGCCGCTCATTACACTGTTGGGTCAATATTGTCTTCATCCGAATGACAATACCACCATCACGACTGGCCAGTGGTAAACAGCATAAGTGCAAAAACAGCAAAAAGCTTCAAATCAGTTACAGTTTAATTTGAAATTTTAAGGGAGCAGTATTCATTGTCACAAAATTGTCAGGGGTCTGTTTTCACACTGAGTCCATAAGGTCAGCCATTAACTTGAGCCACTGCCACAACATCCCCGAGAATCCCTTATGGTCCTCCTCCCATCCAGCAACATGGGTGCCCTTTAGATGTATTGTCTGCTTTGATGGGTTTTGCGTCTTGCCTCCCCCACCAGCTGTTATACATTTGTGTTTCCCCACTCCCAAATGTGGCGTATATAAATTTTACTTTTAGTGGCAGAATTTTTGCTTGCTATATGCCCTCAAGCCACCAGCCAGTAATCTTGCCAGTCTAAGAATTTGTCGCCTTCAGCAATGATTGAGATCTTAAATGGTAGCGATATACAGAAAAACTCCTCTTATTCTTATTAGTCGGAACCAGCTCCCAAGCCTATTTCCCACTCTCCAGGATTTGGACCGTATTCCTGTTCACTTGCCTCTTTCGTCTGATCTTCCGTCCAGTTTATTAGGAACACCTCTCAAGCCCTCTGCAGTTATCAGGTTTGCTAGTACTTTGCTAGCTTCCTAAACTCTTCCTAACTGCCATGCAGTTCTGCTCTGGCGATGGTGATCATCATCTGGCTTCTGTCCCACGGTGGCACTTACCCAAGCTCATTATTATCTGAACTGAACTACCCCTTCTGTGAACCCTACCACTGGACTGTACTCTGCCTCTGCATCTGGAGCATAACAGCTTCTCCTGAGGCTCTTGTGTATTGTCACCCGCCTAAACGGTATGGAGGTCAGCTGAGGGAAGTAAATGTGTTTTGGTGCACAGGAGTGAGTGGAAAAATTGAAACTGGATTGGTGAATAGGCAGCATCAAAATAACGAAGGTGAGCATTACACTGTATTCACTTCGTTATCCCCCGCTGCGCGATTAGCGCGAAGCGGGGGATATAGAATTGGGCTCCGTCCGTCCATACATACGTCCGGACGGACACATGAAATTGAGGCGGTGGGGTATATTGCCATGTTAGTGGCAAACACTGATTTTATTCGTATCGTGATAAATAACTGAACAATTGCAAGCTGACCAAATGACTGCACAATTTCACAAGATGATTGGTTAGAGATTTGTGCTGATCAAATCATGAAAGTAGTCAGATAAAATATTTAATTAAATAAACAATTAAAGTAGCGAATCATAAGCGAGTGAATAAATGAAAAATGGACTGCATTCATATGGCACTTTCCTAGTCACATGACCCCAAAGCGCTTCACAATTACGCCTCTCATTCACCCTACACCAACCCGCACATCTGGAGCGGTTCGGGTTTCAGTGTCTTGCTCAGGAACACTTTCTCTGGAGAAGCCGGGGATCAAACCAGGAACCCTCTGATTCCTAGACAACCCGCTCTACCTCCTGAGATATGCGAAATAAAAGCGTGTGAAGGTCATAGCCATGATAATTTCAGTATGCCACTGGACAACAATTAATCTCTCCCACTGACTGTAACTCTACATGCACCAGCAAACTTGAGTGTGAGTGTTATGGTTTGGCCTAATGTTTTTTTTTTTTTTTGTAAAATTGAAATAAATAAGCAGAGTGGGGTCATTTTTAAAACATTGTGTCGGCAGTCACAGCTATTACACAAAAGCAGAACAGAGCAAAGCATACTAAAGCGCCAATGTTGTGCAAACGTTTTCAAGTTTTCACAATGACCTGTTGTGGGACTGATGTAGAAATGCTATAAGAATTATTGCAGAGCTTTGATGTGCCATTTTCGTTGCATTGTAAAATTTACCTTGATGACCAATGTCGCACATTCTCCTGTAGAGCAGCACAGTGATGGCAGAGAGAGACCGTACTGATGCTCTGCATTGTTTCCTGAAGTCACCCAGCACACAAAACTCACCTGTGCCTTTGTCAGTTTGGCTCTGTCCTGTCAGGCCTGGGAACTGGAGCTCAACAGACCATCAGTTGAGTTTCTCGCTGTAACAGAGCTGTAACCTGAATGACACGGTGCTGCCCTCTAGTGATCGTAAAGCTGCCAGCGCAGATGCTGATTTCTCAGCAACATTAGTAAAATCATTACTGCGGACAGAGGAGATATGATCACTGACAATGAGTAAAATCTCATTTGTCCTGAAAGTAATTTCTCTTCAAGCGAACACCTAAGTACAGACGTGGGAATGCACGTAATGATTTTTTCTTCAATATCACAGAACAATCAATCAACAGCTTCCCTGAATTAACCCTAGTTCTGCAGTTTACATTCAGTATCCTTGGAAAGTCTACTCTTTTACCCTGATTGCCATTATCAAAAAAATAGTGTATGATATCCTCTGTGATGAGCCAAATGTAAGTTAGTTTTGGAGTTTTTATGGTTTTTTTTTCAATGGTTTTGTTATTAAAACCGATTTTGCTTTGTGTTGAGTCATAACATCATTAAAATTCGCTGTGTCATGCAGTCCACTGGTTTATCTGGTAATGAATGATTGATCTTGACCCCTAAATTCAAGCTGTCTCCAAAAAAAAAAAAAAAAAATTTTTTTAAATAATAAAATAAAAACATAAAAATGTTTTAAGTACACCAAGGTTGTAAAACTATTGTAAATACAGAACTACTTTGTACAAATTATGGAGGTCTCCCAAATCTAATCCATTTTTTCTGTTATCTATGATTAAAATGAAATGAAAACAGCATGGATTTTGGCTGGTACAACTTGTGACTTGTAGGTTTTCATACATTGTATGTGTATAACAATGTAGGTAGAAAAGGTATCATACTTCAAAGTGCGTTTCCCACCAAAAGAACCAGCAAAAAATATTTTGGCAACTTTCTCCTGACAATAGGTGACGTGATAAGTGGCATGGAACTCCTGCTCAAAATACCAGGTTTTGTTCAACTGTTAAACATCTATCATGAAGAATAAAATGGAGTTTGATCAGGGAAGGGCATGGGGTATTAATTGATCTGACCTCAAGAGTCATCTCATATTCTAATGAGTGACAGTGAGCTGTATGTCTCCTAATAAGAGCCCCTCTTAAGGGCCCTTCTCAGGTTCAAAATGATTTTTTTCCCCAATTTTCTCTTTTTTTCCCCTTTATGTTTCACCAAGATGTGTACGTTAAGAAAATCAAAACATTTTGTCATTAATTTCATCAGTTTTGTAAAAAAAGCTCTACCACCTCAAATTATTTTTTTGAAGTCAGCTGAAATCTGGTGACTTTCAACACTTGTGACGCTGATAACTTTTTTATTTTTCAGCCTCAGATTTTGACTGTAGACTTGTTTATTTCTGCATGCAATCACATGGGCTTTTCCTGATAGGGGCGAAGGTGACAATTTCATGCAAGTGTATGTGTCATCCAACTGACCCATTTGAGGAATATTTTTTGAAAAATCACACAATAATCACACAAAAATAGCACAATAAATTGAAAAAACCTCATGTGATTGCATAGATATGACATATATCTAACAGGGAAAAAAAAGAAATTAGTGATTTGGTTGGGTGGTTAGGGAGTAAGGCTTGCCACAATACGGACTATGATTTTGCTTATTAACGTCAAGATTCAATGGTAACACAGTAAATTAAAACCAATGGAATGGTACGTTTTTGTATTGAACTAATAATCTGTAGTGTTATAGCACCCATATCTGTGCTGGAACAAGGTAAATCAAATGAACCTTGGAAGGCCCCTTAAGATAAATTCTTATCAAGACTAAAATGCTGAAGGAGAAAATGAGAGATATACTGCATCTGTGAGATTCAAATCTGAGACCTGACAGGAAATTGTGCAGACAAAAATGTTTACCGTACATTGATTGAGAAACATGAGAACGGGGCGAAATTAATCAAGAAATCTTCTGATTAAAATGGAAATAGTAATTTAATAATGACTAAGTGCAGCTGAAATTGTAATTAGACTGCGGGAATTGAATTCAAATTGGACATTATAAGGTGGCTTTCACACTTTCATACCTTTTGAAACATACTTGTTTTGTTTCCTACCCAAAACCTGTTTCCAAACCTGTTTCCTTGGCAAATCCAGTTCATTTTTTTTCTTAGTTTGAGAGCTTTGTCAATTGCAGAACCGTGCTCAAGTTAGCTGATAATGATGTACTTTTGAGACAGCAGTCTTCACTAAGCCTATTCTTGTGCATAGATGGAGGACACATTAAATGAATATAAAGCTGATCAAAACAGATTAACAGACCAGAATTGTAATGTGAAAATAATTTGTACGAATGCTACATACTCCAAGAGAATTTATCCATTTAGAATCAATGCAAAACTACTCCAATGATAAATAAAGTCATGGTAAAGCATTAAAAAACAAACAGACATTTTTTGAAAGAAGACCCATCAATTATGGGTCTTAGCTGCAGGTACAGCACCAACATACACTAAAACAGAAGCAGTACATGGTGTAAAACAAATGCTAGGGATGTTAAATTAATAAATTATCAATGTACAACTTAATAAAGCTTTTTTTGACTGTGCGTATTGCACAAGGCTTCTGAAATATAGTGTTTACTTTCTTACCCAATACTCTTTCGGATGTGTGTCACTCATACTGCTGATTCATGACACATGACAAATGTCTTTCTTTAGTTTTGCATAAGGCTACAACATAATTACCTCCGCCAAGAGGGTTATGTTTTTACCCTGTTTGTATGTTTGTCTGTCTGTTCACTAGTTACAAACGGATTTGCAGGAAATTGGGTGGAGTGGTAGGTGGTA
Source organism: Gymnothorax reevesii (assembly GCA_029721435.1). NCBI lineage: Eukaryota > Metazoa > Chordata > Actinopteri > Anguilliformes > Muraenidae > Gymnothorax > Gymnothorax reevesii. The sequence continues at coordinate 18,660,833 of CM056574.1, read as the reverse complement.
GCCCAAGGATGAGTCGGTTTAATTCTGGAAGTAATCTGGAACATATTCTGGATTCTAGATCCAGAAGAACCAATAACACTGACATATGACATAGCAGAGGTATGCGCTCTACCGAGTTCCCTTCCACAGTTCAGCTGTGTTATTGTAATTATTGTACATCAATATGCAGTCTACTTGATATTTCAAAATGAGAATCGCGTCTATTTAAAATACATCAATGTAAACATGCGTTTGGCTGCGTGTCTGTGTGTGTATCTGCATGTATGAATTCACTACTGATTTCACTGTAACTTAAGGGGTGGTTTATATCACATGATCCATTATGGGAAGCACATGCTCACACTGGATTACCATCAACCTCCTTTCCTCAGCCTTTGTCTCTCACCTAATCAAAAAATGTAAAGAAATGGAGGGTAACCAGTGTGACAGGATATTTACTGGTACAAGCAAAAGGTCAGATAGCGGGTACTTGAGAGATGTTTTCTTTTGGCTGCATGCAGGGAATGTATATGGCTATTTCTGTGCAACACTGTCACAATGCCAGTTCACTGACAAAGTATCCGGGGATGATTAGGAAATTGCAAAAAAAAAGTGGCCTGTCTCGTCAAAAAAACGGACAATTTGTGGCTGCAATAGAAGCCCCATCACCTTTCTAAAACCATGAAACTCTTCCTATATGACTGAATGGGTGGAAATACCAGGCTCAGTAAGTTGAAATCCAGGGCAGTATTTCGTTCCGATCACCTACATCAGATCTTCAGTCAGGAGTGGGAACTAACTAGTGAAATCAGCTGCCCGCGTTCCCAGCAGGAAAAAAAAAATGGCAGGACTTTAACTTTCTGGCCCCTGGATATTCCACCTCTATAACCAAGCACTTTCCATTTTTCTGTACCATTGTCCATAAACTTGTGGTAGAGACCAAGTACACTCATTCTCAGAAAATAAAGAATATCATTTTACCTTTACAGCCCAAATGGTTTGTCTCTAAGCATTACTCCTCTAGTGTATGCCTATTGTACTCTTATATCAGTTGCCTTCTTTGGCTCTTAAAGAGGAAATAAAGTTACCCTGAGGTACAATAATTAGCCTTTGGGGCTAATTGTGCAGATAATCAGTGTAGATTGACTTCAGGGGACAGAATTAGACTCCAATTGTACTCTTTCTGTGAGTGCTGCACATAATAATCCAGGAGAGAGGGGAACACATTTGGAAAATGAAAAACTAAATCGATCATTACAAGGCTGACTAATAAATATGTCACCAAGTACAGAGATTAAAAATGTATTATCTAGTCTTTTTCCCTCTACAGTGCACTTGTTAAGTTTGACGGATGACTCATAGCATGCTCCTCAAAATCGAGTCTTGGCCTAAATGTTCTTTCTCATGCTCGGGCATATTTCTGGGAAATGCACAGACTGGTGCCATCTTCTCTGTTTCTAAGAGCAGTAATACTTTCGCTAAAATTCGAAACTGTGGCAGGCAGCTACAGTTTAGAAAAACAGGATTACGGTGTCATGGTGGCCCCAGGAACTAAGAACTGAACTGGAATGGAATGAAGATCTGCACAAGAGTACATTAACGGGACAGGAAGACCTGAAGAGATATGAATAACAAATGCAGAACGTAGAAGCAGAGGCTGGAAACAGGGGCCAGGAAAAATAAAGAAATCTGAATTGAGAATAAACAAAGGAATAATCCAAATCTAGAATTCAGAGTAAGGGAAACAGTCAGAAATAAGGTCTGCTTAGTCTGAATAGTCAAAAAATTAAGTCCTATGTACTAATTCCCGACCACTCAACAATTAGGTGTAATCAGGACAAAAACATGGTGTGAATTTCTAGGACTGGAGGGGGCATATAGGCTCAAAAACCCAGTCCACATGTGACACGCAGGGATTTCTTCATAATGCTTTAATTAATTTAAATATCTAAAATAATAATAATAATAATAATAATAATAATAATATTAGCATGACCCACCTGACGTTGCCAGATGTCACACTTGTCTGGGCACATCAGTTGAGAGCACTGTGTAATGGCGCATAATAAGATTTCCAATATGCAGATTTGGCTCAATTCTGGAGCAAATTGAGTTATGTTCTTACAAAATTAAATGTAATAGGATCAAAAAGGATCAAATAGGAGTTGGTAATGTCCACATTTCACCACAGCAAAGCAATATTGTTCATGCACGATGCATTGAATGGATTGTTTTCAAGTGATTAAGTAAACAGGATTGTTACTTTGTTCAGCTGATCCATAGAAGGTCTTCTGACTGCTGTAATTAAATCCACTTTGTTGAATTCTGTTACATCATTTATTTACGTATGTTACTAAAAGATTATCTAAAAGTCAGAAATATGATCTTACAGAATGAATGAACCTTAAATTGTGCTAATTGTGTAAATTTTTTGTAGTTTCAATTGTTTTGACTTGAAAATCACAACAAAAACCAGCAATGACAACTCAAACAAATTTATTCTTCACTGATCGTAAATAAACAAATAATGGACAAATAATCCACTGTAACCTTATAATAACACTTTAATGCCACTATGTAACTCTGTTGCCAAAACAAAAACTCTGCCTCTACTGACCAAAATCACAGCATTTATATTGACTAGCAACATTCTTGAAAGATCTACAGGATTCCTGGATGATCCGGCCCCCTCCAGGCAGGAAGATGCCAGAAGCTTCTAGAAAGCACAAGTCTATTCCATCACAAAGAAGTGTTATTGCACCAGATCATGTTTTTCTCCAGACATACCACCAGAGGGTGCTAAATGATGACCAAAATAAACAAATAGCCGACCAGTAAAGCAGCACAAATAGTAAGTGACAAATCTCTATTTACAAATGATATACAGTGCTTTACAAAAAATACTCATACATAACACAATCATGAAAACAACTACTCCTGATAATATGGCTTAACACAACAAACTAATCAATTAAGTGAATAATAGCAGCCTCAAATTTGTATTTTTTTAATATTTTAATGGAAATTCAAATTACAAAAATGTGCACAGAAGATGTAGCCTCTAATATCTTAGATTTAGTTTTTAAACTTAGTACATCTCAAATGCACATGCACCAACCTTTTAAAGTTCAAGTTTCTCTCCAATGAAAAAAAATGTAACCCTTGTCTGTAGGGAAAATTTATAAATGTAAAGTAGTTCTGATTGTTTTATTACTCCATAAGACTGTTGGCATTCAATAAAATACATCATATTACCATTTGAAGAATATATCAAAGTTGAGTTTCAAATAAGGTAATGAAAATGCAATGAAAAAATGCAATGAAAGCAGTGAATTGTCAATTCAAGTATTTTATTCAATCAAATTAAGTGGGAAAACTAATAAAAGGCCAGCCACAGAAACTTGAGTTTTCTGACCTCATGCTTCAACACACACTGATACAGTGATGCTAAAAATAGCATAAAAAACCCAAAAACAATGGCCATAGAAAATATGTATTTAGTCTTAAAGGTTTATTGGTTTGACAATACCTTTTTAGCATTGTGAAATTTTAGCTTAAATGAGTTTTAAATGCATTCAAGAAAGTTCTGAATGGAAAACATACTGAAAAAGGGGGATGTGATCAGCAAAATCAGAAGAATGACTTACCCCAGTCAGCTTTCTTATTTTACAACAATTGAAGCAGTCAACCCAAGCAGTTCTTAGATCAATTAGCTCAGATCCTTTTGACTCTTCGCCAAGATGGAATTGGGCATATTTTAATTGAGAACAGAAATTTTGCTTCAGGATGAGTCACTTACCTGACTAGTTTTTCTGCAAAAATTTGTAATTTGTTGACTGGAAGCTGGCAGTGTTCCAACAGCCTACAATGTCAAATATACCAGTAGTTCTTCATGAAAAATTAACAACCAAGCATGATGAAGCTTTGACATATTGTTTGTACTTGTGTGTAGTGGTATTGAGGAAACTGAAAAGCTTGGTTACATGTTTGAACATTCAAAATATGCAATAAGATGACTGCAACGGAGTCAAAAAATGTTGGGCATGGAAGAAACTAATTGGTCAAGTCATGCGAGTGGAATTTTCCCCCATTCCTCCATTATGCAGGTCTCCAGCTACACAACTGTACGGGGCTTTCATTATGTGCCATACATTCTCAATCGAGGACATGTTAGGACTTCAGGCAGGCCACTCTAGCACCCGCACTCAGCTTATGCACCCATGCACTTGTAATCGGTGCAGAATGTTGATTTGGCGTTATCTTGCTTGGATGCAGGGTTGTCCCTGGAACAAAAAATGTCTATGGCCGCATATATTGTGCAATTTTTTTTCCATATTCATGTTATTCTCACAAATCACTCATTCCAAGTGCACTGACTCACCCCCATACCATGACATATGCTGAATTTTGGACCTGAAACTGATAACAGTTTGAATTGTCTTTGGTGCAGAAAGCATGCTTCCCCTTTCTATCGTCTATAGGAGAAGACACTGGGCACAAAAAGGTAAGTGGCTTTTTTGGACTGTGCTGCTATATGACTTCAGCTTTGCATGTATTTGTATTGGTTGATGCAGCAACAAATAATGTTGACCAATAAAGGTTTACTAAAGTATGAAATGCCCACATCATGACATCCATTACAGTCACATAATCTTTCTAAAGACAGACATTGAGAGATAGGAGATTGTGTGCTTTCCGATATAGTTTTTGGCTTTGCTTTCACCGAGACTAGATTGAATTCCTATCATCTTTTAATGATACTATGGACTGTTGAGAGTGTAATTTCAACTATCCTTCCAATTTGTTTTTGGGGAATGTATTGTGGGGATCAGCTATATCATTGTAAATAACACTTTTCTTCTTCATTTAAAATTAACGAAGAGTTAAATGACAGGCCTGGAGGATATGTTTCAAATATCACCGTGGAAAAATCTGCCAAGAGATTGAAATACTATCTTCACAAAATATATATGAAATAACATTATGCTGTAACTCTTCAAGGGGTTATCTTGCGGTAATATTTTCAATATATTTTTACTTTTCTCCGCTTAATTTGGATCTATCAGTTTCATTCGTGCCCCAGTCACACCTACCTGGTTCGGCTAATGGGATTTTGAAATCTAACTCGGAATTTCCTTGGCATCCTTTCAAAAATGATGACATGAAATGAAGCAAGTTTAATCGGCATTCAGCCACAGTGAGGAAAAGGAGCCATCCATCTTGCAGAGTGTTCATTAAGAAGACTCCGTGCCTATTTCTGGCACTGCGCATAATTTAAATGAAAGTGGGAAGTATTCAGAAGCAAGACTTTTCACCATGCTGGGTTTTACAAAGAATCACGGAAAAGCGGAGAACTTTGTTCAGGAAAAAAAAAACACCCTGAGCAAATGAATAGCCAGCTGACCATAACCGGAAGTAACCCCATCGTGCCACCCTTTATGCGCATTGAATGTGTTTGAACTGAGATTGTATTTCTCTTTGATTTTTGCTGACATATTACCTGCTATGTTTGCTGGTTCATATTTACATGAAGGTTCATGGCATTCATGCATTCCTGCGGGGGATTGAGCATAAAAATTTTAACTTTACAATTGTTGGATGAACTCAACACAGTATGTAATAATACTTAACACATCTAAAAAACAAATACAGTTAATTGAACACTAGGGTCACTGCAAAATGAACTAGAAGACTCGGCAACCGAGCACATGTATCCCCCGAAGGCCCCCCAGTTGGGCCCAGATGGTCCCAGAGTACCCAAAATCAATAGGTGTCATGAACTTACCATAATACATGTCCCTGCAAAATTTGAAAAGAATCAGTGCACTTATGTAGGCTGTAGAGCGTTCACAAGAAAATCTCTGTGGACGCGTGACGAGGCTAAATCCATAGTATCCTCCGACCTTCGTTGGGGGGTATCCCTGGGGGATACAACTAATGCCCAAAATGTCTTCATAACAGGAGGACCAGTTTTTTTTTTTTGGATGCCTGCCAACTGGATCTTTTTGTAGCACCTGGCTGCCATCTGCTGGGCATTTTGGTAATTAAAAAAATACTAAAACTTCCAAATTTGTCAATTTGGATGTGGGATAAAACAAAATCAATCAGTAAGGTCATCACAGTATGAAAACAGCAGACCTTTCTTGCAGTGGATTTGATGATACCGGATGAATGAATACACCAGTATTACCAGTTCATTGGCATTTTTGCATCGTAGACAGGGCCAGATTAGTGCTCCAACTTTATTCAGCAGTAGCCTTCTACATATTTTACTTTGATTGACGTCAGAAAGGTGGATTTTCAAAGCATTCCCAAGACATGCCCTGAGAAATCGCTCAGACCTCAGGCTTATGCCGTAATGCACAAGAAAGCTTAATGTTCTGTTTTTTTATGGCAGCCAGTGTTTGCATTCCTCTGCCCCTCAAGAGTGTGTCTCTCATCACTGTGTATGGAAGAGGCAATTCACTGCTGTACAGAGTCAGAACAATAACTACATGGTGTCCTGTGTATCCACATTGTGTAAATCACTGTCAATCTTTTTTCCTGTCTTTTTTTTTTTTTATATGTACCACACCTGTAATTCATATCGCTCAAAACATGGGAAAGCGCAAATATATTCCACTTGCTGAAAGTCCCTGGGAATTTAAATAATCAAAGATCTATTTTCTATCTTTTTTGGAGCTTGGAGGTGCACGGTATTCAAACACAAAGCATGAAAAGATAACCAATCTTCCCTACGTAGATTTACAAATCTATAAGATTTAAAACAATTTGAAAAACTCAATGCAAATCTGACATCTCGCAAGTTCTCAAGAAAGCAAGTTTTATCAAAATAAGAGGCTAATCACCTGTATCCATTTCAATCATACCTCAATGACAATATACAGCGTGGAGCTATTTGTTGAATATGTTAGAATGTTCATGTGGCTACATAAAATATATAGCAATTTAATGCATATAATATCGTACATTCAATATATACTATAGTATGTTCAACAAATTATCAATTTTCTCAACATTGTTTTGTTAAAATAAATCATTTGCATCCCTTAATGTGGAAAGCAATACTTCTAATCGAACATACTCTACAAAATAAGAATTTCTGCTAAGAAAGTACTTAACAGCGCAACAAAAACAAGAGCCGGGTGGGATTTCTGAGGAGATGATTTGGAAGTTGTTGGAATTGCCATTGTAGTTGTAGCCAATGTTTCTCCTGTGAGGGAAAAATGCATTTAGACTGAAAATATGCTTAGTAGAGATAAGTATGTTCAAAAGCATGTGTTTTGTAGGCTGCTCTATTCATGTATGCATATACTGAAGTGTGCAAACTCCAATACAGCAAATATGAGAGTTTAATTGTAGCTTTGAGTGCAAAAAGGTATAGGTTTAGACTTGCGTGCAATGACACTCCCGGGAACAATATTCAAGGCAATGTACCCAGAATTCAGCGCTGGTGATGGAGTTGGCGCTGGTGATGGAGCTGGCACTGGTGATGAAGAGGGCGCTGGTGATGAAGAGGGCGCTGGTGATGGAGCTGGTGCTGGTGATGAAGAGGGCGCTGGTGATGAAGAGGGCGCTGGTGATGAAGAGGGCGCTGGTGATGAAGAGGGCGCTGGTGATGAAGAGGGCGCTGGTGATGAAGAGGCCGCTGGTGATGAAGAGGGCGCTGGTGATGGAGCTGGCGCTGGTGATGAAGAGGGCGCTGGTGATGGAGCTGGCGCTGGTGATGAAGAGGGCGCTGGTGATGGAGTTGGCGCTGGTGATGAAGAGGGCGCTGGTGATGGAGCTGGCGCTGGTGATGAAGAGGGCGCTGGTGATGGAGCTGGCGCTGGTGATGAAGAGGGCGCTGGTGATGGAGTTGGCGCTGGTGATGAAGAGGGCGCTGGTGATGGAGCTGGCGCTGGTGATGAAGAGGCCGCTGGTGATGAAGAGGGCGCTGGTGATGGAGCTGGCGCTGGTGATGAAGAGGGCGCTGGTGATGGAGCTGGCGCTGGTGATGAAGAGGGCGCTGGTGATGGAGAGGGCGCTGGTGATGAAGAGGGCGCTGGTGATGGAGAGGGCGCTGGTGATGAAGAGGGCGCTGGTGATGGAGTTGGCGCTGGTGATGAAGAGGGCGCTGGTGATGGAGCTGGCGCTGGTGATGAAGAGGGCGCTGGTGATGGAGAGGGCGCTGGTGATGAAGAGGGCGCTGGTGATGGAGCTGGCGCTGGTGATGAAGAGGGCGCTGGTGATGGAGCTGGCGCTGGTGATGAAGAGGGCGCTGGTGATGGAGCTGGCGCTGGTGATGAAGAGGGCGCTGGTGATGGAGCTGGCGCTGGTGATGAAGAGGGCGCTGGTGATGGAGCTGGCGCTGGTGATGAAGAGGGCGCTGGTGATGGAGTTGGCGCTGGTGATGAAGAGGGCGCTGGTGATGGAGCTGGCGCTGGTGATGAAGAGGGCGCTGGTGATGGAGCTGGCGCTGGTGATGAAGAGGGCGCTGGTGATGGAGTTGGCGCTGGTGATGAAGAGGGCACTGGTGATGGAGCTGGCGCTGGTGATGAAGAGGGCGCTGGTGATGGAGCTGGCGCTGGTGATGAAGAGGGCGCTGGTGATGGAGAGGGCGCTGGTGATGGAGTTGGTGCTGGTGATGAAGAGGGCACTGGTGATGGAGCTGGCGCTGGTGATGAAGAGGGCGCTGGTGATGGAGCTGGCGCTGGTGATGAAGAGGGCGCTGGTGATGGAGCTGGCGCTGGTGATGAAGAGGGCGCTGGTGATGGAGTTGGCGCTGGTGATGAAGAGGGCGCTGGTGATGGAGCTGGCGCTGGTGATGAAGAGGGCGCTGGTGATGGAGTTGGCGCTGGTGATGAAGAGGGCGCTGGTGATGGAGTTGGCGCTGGTGATGAAGAGGGCACTGGTGATGGAGCTGGCGCTGGTGATGAAGAGGGCGCTGGTGATGGAGCTGGCGCTGGTGATGAAGAGGGCGCTGGTGATGGAGAGGGCGCTGGTGATGGAGTTGGTGCTGGTGATGAAGAGGGCACTGGTGATGGAGCTGGGGCTGGTGATGAAGAGGGCGCTGGTGATGAAGAGGGCACTGGTGATGGAGTTGGCGCTGGTGATGAAGAGGGCGCTGGTGATGAAGAGGGCGCTGGTGATGGAGCTGGGGCTGGTGATGAAGAGGGCGCTGGTGATGGAGTTGGCGCTGGTGATGAAGAGGGCACTGGTGATGGAGCTGGCGCTGGTGATGAAGAGGGCGCTGGTGATGGAGCTGGCGCTGGTGATGAAGAGGGCGCTGGTGATGGAGAGGGCGCTGGTGATGGAGTTGGTGCTGGTGATGAAGAGGGCACTGGTGATGGAGCTGGCGCTGGTGATGAAGAGGGCGCTGGTGATGAAGAGGGCACTGGTGATGGAGTTGGCGCTGGTGATGAAGAGGGCGCTGGTGATGAAGAGGGCGCTGGTGATGGAGCTGGTGCTGGTGATGAAGAGGGCGCTGGTGATGAAGAGGGCGCTGGTGATGGAGTTGGCGCTGGTGATGAAGAGGGCGCTGGTGATGGAGCTGGTGCTGGTGATGAAGAGGGCACTGGTGATGGAGCTGGCGCTGGTGATGAAGAGGGCGCTGGTGATGGAGCTGGTGCTGGTGATGGAGAGGGCGCTGGTGATGGAGTTGGCGCTGGTGATGAAGAGGGCGCTGGTGATGGAGCTGGCGCTGGTGATGAAGAGGGTGCTGGTGATGGAGCTGGCGCTGGTGATGAAGAAAGCGCTGGTGATGGAGAGGGCGCTGGTGATGGAGCTGGCGCTGGTGATGAAGAGGGCGCTGGTGATGAAGAGGGCGCTGGTGATGAAGAGGGCGCTGGTGATGGAGCTGGCGCTGGTGATGAAGAGGGCGCTGGTGATGAAGAGGGCGCTGGTGATGGAGCTGGCGCTGGTGATGGAGCTGGTGCTGGTGATGAAGAGGGCGCTGGTGATGAAGAGGGCGCTGGTGATGGAGCTGGCGCTGGTGATGAAGAGGGCGCTGGTGATGGAGCTGGTGCTGGTGATGAAGAGGGCACTGGTGATGGAGCTGGCGCTGGTGATGAAGAGGGCGCTGGTGATGGAGCTGGTGCTGGTGATGGAGAGGGCGCTGGTGATGGAGTTGGCGCTGGTGATGAAGAGGGCGCTGGTGATGGAGCTGGCGCTGGTGATGAAGAGGGTGCTGGTGATGGAGCTGGCGCTGGTGATGAAGAGGGCGCTGGTGATGGAGAGGGCGCTGGTGATGGAGAGGGCGCTGGTGATGAAGAGGGCGCTGGTGATGGAGCTGGCGCTGGTGATGAAGAGGGTGCTGGTGATGAAGAGGGCGCTGGTGATGGAGCTGGCGCTGGTGATGAAGAGGGCACTGGTGATGGAGAGGGCGCTGGTGATGAAGAGGGCGCTGGTGATGGAGAGGGCGCTGGTGATGGAGAGGGGGCTGGTGATGGAGTTGGCGCTGGTGATGAAGAGGGCGCTGGTGATGAAGAGGGCACTGGTGATGGAGTTGGCGCTGGTGATGAAGAGGGCACTGGTGATGGAGAGGGCGCTGGTGATGAAGAGGGCGCTGGTGATGGAGCTGGCGCTGGTGATGAAGAGGGTGCTGGTGATGAAGAGGGCGCTGGTGATGGAGCTGGCGCTGGTGATGAAGAGGGCACTGGTGATGGAGAGGGCGCTGGTGATGAAGAGGGCGCTGGTGATGGAGCTGGCGCTGGTGATGAAGAGGGTGCTGGTGATGAAGAGGGCGCTGGTGATGAAGAGGGCGCTGGTGATGGAGCTGGCGCTGGTGATGAAGAGGGCACTGGTGATGGAGAGGGCGCTGGTGATGAAGAGGGCGCTGGTGATGGAGAGGGCGCTGGTGATGGAGAGGGCGCTGGTGATGGAGTTGGCGCTGGTGATGAAGAGGGCGCTGGTGATGAAGAGGGCACTGGTGATGGAGTTGGCGCTGGTGATGAAGAGGGCACTGGTGATGGAGAGGGCGCTGGTGATGAAGAGGGCGCTGGTGATGGAGAGGGCGCTGGTGATGGAGTTGGCGCTGGTGATGAAGAGGGTGCTGGTGATGGAGCTGGCGCTGGTGATGAAGAGGGCGCTGGTGATGGAGTTGGCGCTGGTGATGAAGAGGGCACTGGTGATGGAGAGGGCGCTGGTGATGAAGAGGGCGCTGGTGATGGAGAGGGCGCTGGTGATGGAGTTGGCGCTGGTGATGAAGAGGGTGCTGGTGATGGAGCTGGCGCTGGTGATGAAGAGGGCGCTGGTGATGGAGCTGGCGCTGGTGATGAAGAGGGCGCTGGTGATGGAGTTGGCGCTGGTGATGAAGAGGGCACTGGTGATGGAGAGGGCGCTGGTGATGAAGAGGGCGCTGGTGATGGAGAGGGCGCTGGTGATGAAGAGGGTGCTGGTGATGGAGCTGGCGCTGGTGATGAAGAGGGTGCTGGTGATGGAGCTGGCGCTGGTGATGGAGCTGGCGCTGGTGATGGAGCTGGCGCTGGTGATGAAGAGGCCGCTGGTGATGGAGCTGGTGCTGGTGATGAAGCTGGCACTGGTGATGGAGAGGGCGCTGGTGATGGAGAGGGCGCTGGTGATGGAGCTGGCACTGGTGATGGAGCTGGCGCTGGTGATGGAGAGGGCGCTGGTGATGGAGCTGGTGCTGGTGATGGAGAGGGCGCTGGTGATGGAGCTGGTGCTGGTGATGGAGAGGGCGCTGGTGATGGAGCTGGTGCTGGTGATGAAGAGGGCGCTGGTGATGGAGCTGGCGCTGGTGATGAAGAGGGTGCTAATGATGGAGCTGGTGCTGGTGATGAAGAGGGCGCTGGTGATGAAGAGGGCGCTGGTGATGAAGAGGGTGCTGGTGATGGAGAGGGCGCTGGTGATGGAGTTGGCGCTGGTGATGAAGAGGGCGCTGGTGATGAAGAGGGTGCTGGTGATGGAGCTGGCGCTGGTGATGAAGAGGGCGCTGGTGATGGAGCTGGTGCTGGTGATGAAGCTGGCACTGGTGATGGAGCTGGCGCTGGTGATGAAGAGGGTGCTGGTGATGGAGCTGGCGCTGGTGATGAAGAGGGCGCTGGTGATGGAGCTGGTGCTGGTGATGAAGCTGGCACTGGTGATGGAGCTGGTGCTGGTGATGAAGAGGGCGCTGGTGATGAAGAGGGCGCTGGTGATGAAGAGGGCGCTGGTGATGAAGAGGGTGCTGGTGATGAAGAGGGCGCTGGTGATGGAGCTGGGGCTGGTGATGAAGAGGGCGCTGGTGATGAAGAGGGTGCTGGTGATGGAGCTGGCGCTGGTGATGGAGAGGGCGCTGGTGATGAAGAGGGCACTGATGATGAAGAGGGTGCTGGTGATGAAGAGGGCGCTGGTGATGGAGCTGGCGCTGGTGATGAAGAGGGCGCTGGTGATGAAGAGGGCGCTGGTGATGAAGAGGGCGCTGGTGATGAAGAGGGCGCTGGTGATGGAGCTGGCGCTGGTGATGAAGAGGGCGCTGGTGATGAAGAGGGCGCTGGTGATGAAGAGGGCGCTGGTGATGAAGAGGGCGCTGGTGATGAAGAGGGCGCTGGTGATGAAGAGGGTGCTGGTGATGAAGAGGGCGCTGGTGATGAAGAGGGTGCTGGTGATGAAGAGGGCGCTGGTGATGAAGAGGGTGCTGGTGATGAAGAGGGCGCTGGTGATGGAGCTGGCGCTGGTGATTAAGCTGGCACTGGTGATGGAGCTGGTGCTGGTGATGAAGAGGGCGCTGGTGATGAAGAGGGCGCTGGTGATGGAGCTGGCGCTGGTGATGGAGAGGGCGCTGGTGATGGAGCTGGCGCTGGTGATTAAGCTGGCGCTGGTGATGGAGCTGGTGCTGGTGATGAAGAGGGCGCTGGTGATGGAGCTGGCACTGGTGATGAAGAGGGTGCTGGTGATGAAGAGGGCGCTGGTGATGGAGCTGGCGCTGGTGATGGAGAGGGCGCTGGTGATGGAGCTGGTGCTGGTGATGAAGAGGGCGCTGGTGATGGAGAGGGCGCTGGTGATGGAGTTGGCGCTGGTGATGAAGAGGGCGCTGGTGATGAAGAGGGCGCTGGTGATGGAGCTGGCGCTGGTGATTAAGCTGGCACTGGTGATGGAGCTGGCGCTGGTGATGAAGAGGGCGCTGGTGATGGAGCTGGCACTGGTGATGAAGAGGGTGCTGGTGATGAAGAGGGCGCTGGTGATGGAGCTGGCGCTGGTGATGGAGAGGGCGCTGGTGATGGAGCTGGTGCTGGTGATGAAGAGGGCGCTGGTGATGGAGAGGGCGCTGGTGATGGAGTTGGCGCTGGTGATGAAGAGGGCGCTGGTGATGAAGAGGGCGCTGGTGATGGAGCTGGCGCTGGTGATGGAGCTGGCGCTGGTGATGAAGAGGGCGCTGGTGATGGAGCTGGCGCTGGTGATGAAGAGGGCGCTGGTGATGAAGAGGGCGCTGGTGATGGAGCTGGCTGTGGTTTTACTCTTTGTGTTGAATGGAGCCCTGTTTGTAGCTGCTGCTCTCCTCTCTGTTTTTGTTTTAAATTAAATGTTTATTTATATTTTTACTCAGCCTGTGCATTTGGGTCCCTTTTGTTTGGTTTGGGTTCATGGTCCCAGTGCCCGCCAGCTTATTGCCTTCTGCCGGCGGAACCAAACCATAACACCATCTAGTTTTTCTCCCATGAACATGGAGTTTTGAGGGCAATATTGTCGGCCAGCTCATATGCAAACTTTCGCACCTAAAACAGCATGAAAAAAGATGTTTATTCCCAGATAGCAAGCACCTCCGCTCGGATCTGACCCGGATCTGCCCCAGCTCCAGCTGATCCGGCTCAGAGCCAGGGCAGATCGGGAGTGGAGGAGCTTGCTATCTTATAGGCAAATGGCGGTGGTGGTGTAGCTCTGTCTGTGGTGTTACTCCCACCTCTTTAGGACTCAGGACTTAGGACTCAGCCAAAATATATATCAGGTGCTCTCTTTATATATGCCTGCCGTCTCTTCTCCTGTTCTTCTGTGAAGACTCTGTTGTGAGCCCTGTACCCCGGGGCCCTAGTCTGCTGCCCTCTTGCCTCTACCCTCCTCTTGCAGTACCTGAACAGGGTGACATGACAAACGCCACGCACCTCTGCTGCCCTCCTTATACTCTCGCCTCTTCAGACATAAAAAAGAGGCCCTTCCGTAAACCTGCGGGCCAAACTTTCCTGACCCTAACTCTTGGCATTTGCTGTCGGTAAAATATAACACACACATTTTATAATGAGCTTTAAAACACAAAATACAGCCGCATTAGCAGAGAGGGATAAACGTAACCGTTGGTACTTTCGTCCCGCACCTCTGCTGCCCTCCTTATACTCTCACCTCTTTGGACATCAAAAACGGCCCTTTCGTAAACCTGCTGGTCAACCTTTCCTCTCTGGTTATTTCTGACCCTATAAGGCACACATGGTTTAATGAGCTTTAAAACACAAAATTCGGCCGCATTAGCAGAGAGGGACGAACGTAACCGTTGCTACTTCCGCCTCGACAGCGACTCCTGACATTTGAACCAGGATTGCTTCTAAAGTGGAAAAAGTCTGACATTTCATAACTTGAGGATATGTTACAAAACTAAATGACCTATCATTTCATCATAAATATGACACATGGAGTGATAGAGACAATCTTTAAATCAAAAAAGTTTACATTTGTCTGAATTTCCTCATCACTGTGGTAAACAGTCTTCTCGGTCTCGTCTCGTGGGGAAGCGACAAAACCTCAAGATTTTTCCCAGGTCTGGAGAGTGTCGCGAGCTGCATGTGCTGACCTAATTTGACGCATCGAAGTGCGGATGCCTGTGAGTAAATCGCCGTATTACTTTCGTCCCACGTTACTTTCGCGCCGGCTCACTCCTACTTTTTTCTTCAAACCCTTACATGGACATTCTCTTCCTGCAAATATTTTGTTGATTCCTCTATCCTCATGCCCTTTCCCCGCTTTCCATTGTTACTTCTTCCAAACTGAGGAGCCCAGAGAAAGGTGAATATGCAAGGGCAGAAGAAAAGATAATAATACGCCATCAGAAGCCATCAAAGAGAGGGCATACACATCCAAAGAGAGGGCACACACATCCAAAGAGAGGGCATACACATCCAAAGAGAGAGCACACACATCCAAAGAGAGGGCACACACATCCAAAGAGAGGGCACACACATCCTAAGAGAGGGCACACACATCCAAAGAGAGGGCACACACATCCAAAGAGAGGGCATACACATCCAAAGAGAGAGCACACACATCCAAAGAGAGGGCATACACATCCAAAGAGAGTGCATACACATCCAAAGAGAGGGCACACACATCCAAAGAGAGGGCATACACATCCAAAGAGAGGGCATACACATCCAAAGAGAGGGCACACACATCCAAAGAGAGGGCACACACATCCAAAGAGAGGGCACACACATCCAAAGAGAGGGCATACACATCCAAAGAGAGGGCACACACATCCAAAGAGAGGGCACACACATCCAAAGAGAGTGCATACACATCCAAAGAGAGGGCACACACATCCAAAGAGAGGGCACACACATCCAAAGAGAGGGCACACACATCCAAAGAGAGAGCACACACATCCAAAGAGAGGGCACACACATCCAAAGAGAGGGCACACACATCCAAAGAGAGGGTACACACATCCAAAGAGAGGGCACAAACATCCAAAGAGAGTGCACACACATCCAAAGAGAGGGCACACACATCCAAAGAGAGGGCACACACATCCAAAGAGAGGGCACACACATCCAAAGAGAGGGCACACACATCCAAAGAGAGGGCACACACATCCAAAGAGAGAGCACACACATCCAAAGAGAGGGCACACACATCCTAAGAGAGGGCACACACATCCTAAGAGAGGGCACACACATCCAAAGAGAGTGCACACACATCCAAAGAGAGGGCACACACATCCAAAGAGAGGGCACACACATCCTAAGAGAGGGCACACACATCCTAAGAGAGGGCACACACATCCTAAGAGAGGGCACACACATCCTAAGAGAGGGCACACACATCCAAAGAGAGTGCATACACATCCAAAGAGAGGGCATACACATCCAAAGAGAGAGCACACACATCCAAAGAGAGAGCACACACATCCAAAGAGAGGGCATACACATCCAAAGAGAGGGCATACACATTCAAAGAGAGAGCACACACATCCAAAGAGAGGGCACACACATCCAAAGAGAGTGCACACACATCCAAAGAGAGTGCATACACATCCAAAGAGAGGGCACACACATCCAAAGAGAGGGCACACACATCCAAAGAGAGTGCATACACATCCAAAGAGAGGGCATACACATCCAAAGAGAGTGCATACACATCCAAAGAGAGTGCACACACATCCTAAGAGAGGGCACACACATCCAAAGAGAGGGCACACACATCCAAAGAGAGTGCATACACATCCAAAGAGAGTGCATACACATCCAAAGAGAGGGCACACACATCCTAAGAGAGGGCACACACATCCAAAGAGAGTGCATACACATCCAAAGAGAGGGCATACACATCCAAAGAGAGTGCATACACATCCAAAGAGAGTGCATACACATCCAAAGAGAGGGCATACACATCCAAAGAGAGTGCATACACATCCAAAGAGAGTGCATACACATCCAAAGAGAGTGCATACACATCCAAAGAGAGGGCACACACATCCTAAGAGAGGGCACACACATCCAAAGAGAGTGCATACACATCCAAAGAGAGGGCATACACATCCAAAGAGAGAGCACACACATCCAAAGAGAGGGCACACACATCCTAAGAGAGGGCACACACATCCAAAGAGAGGGCACACACATCCAAAGAGAGGGCATACACATCCAAAGAGAGGGCACACACATCCAAAGAGAGGGCATACACATCCAAAGAGAGGGCACACACATCCAAAGAGAGGGCACACACATCCAAAGAGAGAGCACACACATCCAAAGAGAGAGCACACACATCCAAAGAGAGGGCACACACATCCTAAGAGAGGGCACACACATCCTAAGAGAGGGCACACACATCCAAAGAGAGTGCATACACATCCAAAGAGAGGGCACACACATCCAAAGAGAGGGCACACACATCCAAAGAGAGGGCACACACATCCAAAGAGAGGGCACACACATCCAAAGAGAGGGCATACACATCCAAAGAGAGGGCACACACATCCAAAGAGAGAGCACACACATCCAAAGAGAGGGCACACACATCCAAAGAGAGGGCACACACATCCAAAGAGAGGGCACACACATCCAAAGAGAGTGCACACACATCCAAAGAGAGTGCATACACATCCAAAGAGAGGGCACACACATCCAAAGAGAGGGCATACATATCCAAAGAGAGGGCACACACATCCAAAGAGAGGGCACACACATCCAAAAAGAGGGCACACACATCCAAAGAGAGAGCACACACATCCAAAGAGAGGGCACACACATCCTAAGAGAGGGCACACACATCCAAAGAGAGGGCACACACATCCGAAGAGAGTGCATAGGCACACACATCCAAAGAGAGGGCACACACATCCAAAGAGAGGGCATACACATCCAAAGAGAGGGCATACACATCCAAAGAGAGGGCACACACATCCAAAGAGAGGGCACACACATCCAAAGAGAGGGCATACACATCCAAAGAGAGGGCACACACATCCAAAGAGAGGGCACACACATCCTAAGAGAGGGCACACACATCCAAAGAGAGGGCACACACATCCAAAGAGAGGGCACACACATCCTAAGAGAGGGCACACACATCCAAAGAGAGGGCACACACATCCTAAGAGAGGGCAAACACATCCAAAGAGAGGGCACACACATCCTAAGAGAGGGCACACACATCCAAAGAGAGGGCACACACATCCTAAGAGAGGGCACACACATCCAAAGAGAGGGCACACACATCCTAAGAGAGGGCACACACATCCAAAGAGAGGGCACACACATCCAAAGAGAGGACACACACATCCAAAGAGAGAGCACACACATCCAAAGACAGAGCACACACATCCAAAGAGAGGGCACACACATCCAAAGAGAGGGCATCGACATCCAAAGAGAGTGCATACACATCCAAAGAGAGTGCACACACATCCAAAGAGAGGGCATACGCATCCAAAGAGAGGGCACACGCATCCAAAGAGAGGTCACACCCATCCAAAGAGAGTGCACACACATCCAAAGAGAGTGCACACACATCCAAAGAGAGGGCATACACATCCAAAGAGAGGGCATACACATCCAAAGAGAGGGCACACACATCCAAAGAGAGGGCACACACATCCAAAGAGAGGTCACACACATCCAAAGAGAGTGCATACACATCCAAAGAGAGGGCATACACATCCAAAGAGAGGGCACACACATCCAAAGAGAGTGCACACACATCCAAAGAGAGTGCACACACATCCAAAGAGAGGGCATACACATCCAAAGAGAGTGCACACACATCCAAAGAGAGTGCACACACATCCAAAGAGAGGTCACACGCATCCAAAGAGAGTGCACACACATCCAAAGAGAGTGCACACACATCCAAAGAGAGGGCACACACATCCAAAGAGAGGGCACACACATCCAAAGAGAGGGCACACACATCCAAAGAGAGTGCACACACATCCAAAGAGAGTGCATACACATCCAAAGAGAGGGCACACACATCCAAAGAGAGGGCACACACATCCAAAGAGAGGGCACACACATCCAAAGAGAGTGCACACACATCCAAAGAGAGTGCACACACATCCAAAGAGAGGGCACACACATCCAAAGAGAGGGCACACACATCCAAAGAGAGGGTACACACATCCAAAGAGAGGGCACACACATCCAAAGAGAGTGCACACACATCCAAAGAGAGTGCACACACATCCAAAGAGAGGGCATACACATCCAAAGAGAGGGCATACACCTCCAAAGAGAGTGCATACACATCCAAAGAGAGGGCACACACATCCAAAGAGAGTGCATACACATCCAAAGAGAGTGCATACACATCCAAAGAGAGGGCATACACATCCAAAGAGAGGGCCTACACATCCAAAGAGAGGGCACACACATCCAAAGAGAGTGCACACACATCCAAAGAGAGTGCACACACATCCAAAGAGAGGGCATACACATCCAAAGAGAGGGCATACACCTCCAAAAAGAGTGCATACACATCCAAAGAGAGGGCACACACATCCAAAGAGAGTGCATACACATCCAAAGAGAGTGCATACACATCCAAAGAGAGTGCACACACATCCAAAGAGAGGGCACACTCATCCAAAGAGAGTGCATACACATCCAAAGAGAGTGCATACACATCCAAAGAGAGGGCACACACATCCAAAGAGAGTGCATACACATCCAAAGAGAGTGCATACACATCCAAAGAGAGTGCACACACATCCAAAGAGAGGGCATACACATCCAAAGAGAGGGCATACACCTCCAAAGAGAGTGCATACACATCCAAAGAGAGGGCACACACATCCAAAGAGAGTGCACACACATCCAAAGAGAGTGCACACACATCCAAAGAGAGTGCACACACATCCAAAGAGAGTGCACACACATCCAAAGAGAGGGCACACACATCCAAAGAGAGGGCACACACATCCAAAGAGAGGGCACACACATCCAAAGAGAGGGCACACACATCCAAAGAGAGTGCATACACATCCAAAGAGAGGGCACACACATCCTAAGAGAGGGCACACACATCCTAAGAGAGGGCACACACATCCGAAGAGAGTGCATACACATCCGAAGAGAGGGCACACACATCCGAAGAGAGGGCACACACATCCGAAGAGAGGGCACACACATCCGAAGAGAGGGCACACACATCCGAAGAGAGGGCACACACATCCGAAGAGAGTGCACACACATCCAAAGAGAGTGCATACACATCCAAAGAGAGGGCACACACATCCAAAGAGATTGCACACACATCCAAAGAGAGTGCACACACATCCTAAGAGAGTGCACACACATCCAAAGAGAGTGCACACACATCCAAAGAGAGGGCACACACATCCAAAGAGAGGGCATACACATCCAAAGAGAGGGCACACACATCCAAAGAGAGGGCACACACATCCAAAGAGAGTGCACACACATCCAAAGAGAGTGCATACACATCCAA
The DNA here is from genome assembly GCA_029721435.1 of Gymnothorax reevesii. Classification (NCBI taxonomy): domain Eukaryota; kingdom Metazoa; phylum Chordata; class Actinopteri; order Anguilliformes; family Muraenidae; genus Gymnothorax; species Gymnothorax reevesii. The sequence continues at coordinate 18,640,721 of CM056574.1, read as the reverse complement.
AGAGAGTGCACACACATCCAAAGAGAGGGCACACACATCCAAAGAGAGGGCACACACATCCAAAGAGAGAGCACACACATCCAAAGAGAGGGCATACACATCCAAAGAGAGGGCACACACATCCAAAGAGAGGGCACACACATCCAAAGAGAGGGCACACACATCCAAAGAGAGTGCACACACATCCAAAGAGAGGGCACACACATCCAAAGAGAGGGCACACACATCCAAAGAGAGTGCATACACATCCAAAGAGAGTGCATACACATCCAAAGAGAGGGCATGCACATCCAAAGAGAAGGCACACACATCCGAAGAGAGGGCACACACATCCAAAGAGAGGGCACACACATCCAAATAGAGGGCACACACATCCGAAGAGAGGGCACACACATCCGAAAAGAGGGCACACACATCCAAAGAGAGGGCACACACATCCAAAGAGAGGGCACACACATCCGAAGAGAGGGCACACACATCCGAAGAGAGTGCACACACATCCGAAGAGAGGGCACACACATCCGAAGAGAGGGCACACACATCCTAAGAGAGGGCATACACATCCAAAGAGAGGGCACACACATCCAAAGAGAGGGCACACACATCCAAAGAGAGGGCACACACATCCAAAGAGAGGGCAAACACATCCAAAGAGAGGGCACACACATCCAAAGAGAGGGCACACACATCCAAAGAGAAGGCGCACTCAACCAAAGAGAGGGCACACACATCCTAAGAGAGTGCATACACATCCAAAGAGAGGTCACACACATCCAAAGAGAGGGCACACACATCCAAAGACAGAGCACACACATCCAAAGAGAGGGCACACACATCCAAAGAGAGGGCATCGACATCCAAAGAGAGTGCATACACATCCAAAGAGAGTGCACACACATCCAAAGAGAGGGCATACGCATCCAAAGAGAGGGCACACACATCCAAAGAGAGTGCATACACATCCAAAGAGAGTGCACACACATCCAAAGAGAGGGCATACGCATCCAAAGAGAGGGCATACGCATCCAAAGAGAGGTCACACCCATCCAAAGAGAGTGCACACACATCCAAAGAGAGGGCATACACATCCAAAGAGAGTGCATACACATCCAAAGAGAGTGCACACACATCCAAAGAGAGTGCATACACATCCAAAGAGAGTGCACACACATCCAAAGAGAGGGCATACGCATCCAAAGAGAGGGCATACGCATCCAAAGAGAGGTCACACCCATCCAAAGAGAGTGCACACACATCCAAAGAGAGTGCACACACATCCAAAGAGAGGGCATACACATCCAAAGAGAGGGCACACACATCCAAAGAGAGGGCACACACATCCAAAGAGAGGTCACACACATCCAAAGAGAGTGCATACACATCCAAAGAGAGGGCATACACATCCAAAGAGAGGGCACACACATCCAAAGAGAGGGCACACACATCCAAAGAGAGTGCACACACATCCAAAGAGAGTGCACACACATCCAAAGAGAGGGCATACACATCCAAAGAGAGGGCATACGCATCCAAAGAGAGGTCACACGCATCCAAAGAGAGTGCACACGCATCCAAAGAGAGTGCACACACATCCAAAGAGAGGGCATACACATCCAAAGAGAGGGCATACACATCCAAAGAGAGGGCACACACATCCAAAGAGAGGGCACACACATCCAAAGAGAGTGCACACACATCCAAAGAGAGTGCATACACCTCCAAAGAGAGGGCACACACATCCAAAGAGAGGGCACACACATCCAAAGAGAGGGCACACACATCCAAAGAGAGTGCACACACATCCAAAGAGAGGGCACACACATCCAAAGAGAGGGCACACACATCCAAAGAGAGGGCACACACATCCAAAGAGAGGGCACACACATCCAAAGAGAGTGCACACACATCCAAAGAGAGTGCACACACATCCAAAGAGAGGGCATACACATCCAAAGAGAGGGCACACACATCCAAAGAGAGGGCACACACATCCAAAGAGAGTGCATACACATCCAAAGAGAGTGCATACACATCCAAAGAGAGGGCACACACATCCAAAGAGAGGGCACACACATCCAAAGAGAGGGCACACACATCCAAAGAGAGTGCACACACATCCAAAGAGAGTGCACACACATCCAAAGAGAGTGCACACACATCCAAAGAGAGGGCATACACATCCAAAGAGAGGGCACACACATCCAAAGAGAGTGCATACACATCCAAAGAGAGTGCATACACATCCAAAGAGAGTGCACACACATCCAAAGAGAGGGCACACACATCCAAAGAGAGTGCATACACATCCAAAGAGAGTGCATACACATCCAAAGAGAGGGCACACACATCCAAAGAGAGTGCATACACATCCAAAGAGAGTGCATACACATCCAAAGAGAGTGCACACACATCCAAAGAGAGGGCATACACATCCAAAGAGAGGGCATACACCTCCAAAGAGAGTGCATACACATCTAAAGAGAGGGCACACACATCCAAAGAGAGTGCACACACATCCAAAGAGAGTGCACACACATCCAAAGAGAGTGCACACACATCCAAAGAGAGTGCACACACATCCAAAGAGAGAGCACACACATCCAAAGAGAGGGCACACACATCCAAAGAGAGGGCACACACATCCAAAGAGAGGGCACACACATCCAAAGAGAGTGCATACACATCCAAAGAGAGGGCACACACATCCAAAGAGAGTGCATACACCTCCAAAGAGAGGGCACACACATCCAAAGAGAGTGCACACACATCCAAAGAGAGGGCACACACATCCAAAGAGAGTGCACACACATCCAAAGAGAGTGCATACACATCCAAAGAGAGGGCACACACATCCAAAGAGAGAGCACACACATCCAAAGAGAGTGCATACACATCCAAAGAGAGAGCACACACATCCAAAGAGAGGGCACACACATCCAAAGAGAGGGCACACACATCCAAAGAGAGGGCACACACATCCAAAGAGAGTGCACACACATCCAAAGAGAGGGCACACACATCCAAAGAGAGTGCACACACATCCAAAGAGAGGGCACACACATCCAAAGAGAGGGCACACACATCCAAAGAGAGAGCACACACATCCAAAGAGAGTGCACACACATCCAAAGAGAGGGCACACACATCCAAAGAGAGAGCACACACATCCAAAGAGAGAGCACACACATCCAAAGAGAGGGCACACACATCCAAAGAGAGGGCACACACATCCAAAGAGAGGGCACACACACATCCAAAGAGAGGGCGCACACATCCAAAGAGAGGGCATACACATCCAAAGAGAGGGCACACACATCCAAAGAGAGTGCATACACATCCAAAGAGAGTGCATACACATTCAAAGAGAGGGCGCACACATCCAAAGAGAGGGCATACACATCCAAAGAGAGTGCACACACATCCAAAGAGAGGGCACACACATCCAAAGAGAGGGCATACACCTCCAAAGAGAGGGCACACACATCCAAAGAGAGTGCATACACATCCAAAGAGAGTGCATACACATTCAAAGAGAGGGCGCACACATCCAAAGAGAGGGCATACACATCCAAAGAGAGTGCACACACATCCAAAGAGAGGGCACACACATCCAAAGAGAGGGCACACACATCCAAAGAGAGTGCATACACATCCAAAGAGAGTGCACACACATCCAAAGAGAGGGCATACACATCCAAAGAGAGTGCATACACATCCAAAGAGAGTGCACACACATCCAAAGAGAGTGCATACACCTCCAAAGAGAGGGCACACACATCCAAAGAGAGTGCATACACATCCACAGAGAGTGCATACACATCCAAAGAGAGTGCACACACATCCAAAGAGAGGGCATACACATCCAAAGAGAGTGCATACACATCCAAAGAGAGTGCACACACATCCAAAGAGAGTGCATACACCTCCAAAGAGAGGGCACACACATCCAAAGAGAGTGCATACACATCCACAGAGAGGGCATACACATCCAAAGAGAGTGCATACACCTCCAAAGAGAGGGCACACACATCCAAAGAGAGTGCATACACCTCCAAAGAGAGGGCACACACATCCAAAGAGAGTGCATACACATCCAAAGAGAGTGCATACACATCCAAAGAGAGTGCATACACATCCAAAGAGAGTGCACACACATCCAAAGAGAGTGCATACACCTCCAAAGAGAGGGCACACACATCCAAAGAGAGTGCATACACATCCAAAGAGAGTGCATACACATCCAAAGAGAGTGCACACACATCCAAAGAGAGTGCACACACATCCAAAGAGAGTGCACATACATCCAAAGAGAGGGCATACACATCCAAAGAGAGTGCATACACCTCCAAAGAGAGGGCACACACATCCAAAGAGAGTGCATACACCTCCAAAGAGAGGGCACACACATCCAAAGAGAGGGCACACACATCCAAAGAGAGTGCATACACATCCAAAGAGAGTGCACACACATCCAAAGAGAGTGCACACACATCCAAAGAGAGGGCACACACATCCAAAGAGAGTGCATACACATCCAAAGAGAGGGCATACCCCTCCAAAGAGAGGGCACACACATCCAAAGAGAGGGCACACACATCCAAAGAGAGTGCATACACATCCAAAGAGAGGGCATACCCCTCCAAAGAGAGGGCATACCCCTCCAAAGAGAGGGCACACACATCCAAAGAGAGGGCACACACATCCAAAGAGAGTGCATATACATCCAAAGAGAGTGCACACACATCCAAAGAGAGGGCACACACATCCAAAGAGAGGGCACACACATCCAAAGAGAGGGCACACACATCCAAAGAGAGTGCATACACATCCAAAGAGAGTGCATACACATCCAAAGAGAGTGCACACACATCCAAAGAGAGTGCACACACATCCAAAGAGAGGGCACACACATCCAAAGAGAGTGCATACACATCCAAAGAGAGGGCATACCCCTCCAAAGAGAGGGCACACACATCCAAAGAGAGGGCACACACATCCAAAGAGAGTGCATACACATCCAAAGAGAGGGCACACACATCCAAAGAGAGGGCACACACATCCAAAGAGAGTGCACACACATCCAAAGAGAGGGCACACACATCCAAAGAGAGGGCACACACATCCAAAGAGAGGGCACACACATCCAAAGAGAGGGCACACACATCCAAAGAGAGGGCACACACATCCAAAGAGAGTGCATACACATCCAAAGAGAGTGCATACACATCCAAAGAGAGTGCACACACATCCAAAGAGAGTGCACACAGATCCAAAGAGAGGGCACACACATCCAAAGAGAGTGCACACACATCCAAAGAGAGGGCACACACATCCAAAGAGAGGGCATACACATCCGAAGAGAGTGCATACACATCCAAAGAGAGGGCATACCCCTCCAAAGAGAGGGCACACACATCCAAAGAGAGGGCACACACATCCAAAGAGAGAGCATACACATCCAAAGAGAGTGCATACACATCCAAAGAGAGTGCACACACATCCAAAGAGAGGGCACACACATCCAAAGAGAGGGCACACACATCCAAAGAGAGGGCACACACATCCAAAGAGAGTGCATACACATCCAAAGAGAGGGCATACACATCCAAAGAGAGGGCATACACATCCAAAGAGAGGGCATACACATCCAAAGAGAGGGCACACACATCCAAAGAGAGGGCACACACATCCAAAGAGAGGGCACACACCTCCAAAGAGAGGGCACACACATCCAAAGAGAGGGCACACACATCCAAAGAGAGGGCACACACCTCCAAAGAGAGGGCACACACATCCAAAGAGAGTGCACACACATAAAAAGAGAGTGCATACACATCCAAAGAGAGGGCATACACATCCAAAGAGAGGGTAAACACATCCAAAGAGAGTGCATACACATAAAAAGAGAGTGCATACACATCCAAAGAGAGTGCATCCACATAAAAAGAGAGTGCACACACATTCAAAGTGAGATTCAACAGCTGCAGGATAAAAAATGCAAAATGAAAACCAATTCTGGTGTCCACACACTTACAGTATAACTGCTCCCAAAATGATTTTATTGGCACTGTAACAATGTGACAACCACAAAAAAGACCTTCGTCACGTAGGCGACGTCGTCAAAATGAAAACAAATTCCGGTATCCGCATACTGTTGTAACTGGTCCGGAAATAATTTTATCGACAGCGTAACAAGGTCTTGGCGATGAAGCGCAAATGACTCCGTCATAGCTCATGGCTCATAATGAGTTAATTTAAAGTTGATTTTTTTTTTTTTTTCAATAAATTTGGCATCTCCAATCCCACCCGAATTTGGAATGCCCAATTGGGGAACTATGTACAAAGCTTGCTCGTATGCGACCCCTTGCTGCCAACTCAGGATAGTGAAGACAGTTCACGGCTCTTCTCCGAAGCACGTGCCTGTCAGCCACTGATTCTTATACACTCGCTGGTTGAATCTTCGCAAGTTCAGAGCGAGGGCGGAGGATACCCGGACATGAACCAAGCCAGAGTCTTCCTGACGAGCGCCCGTCTGGCCAACAGGAGGCGCTGGAGCAACGAACAAAGCTGTATCGAATATCCAAATCCGGCAGTCCCTTCCCAATTTAAAACCCTGTAGCGCGATAGCCAATTGTGCGCTACTCTGAAAAAGCTGCCGACCCCTGCCGGTGGGTACGCCGAGGCTCGAACCCGCGACGTGTTGATCACCTCTGCACTGCAGCGCAGTGCCTTAACCGTGTGAGCCACCCGGCAGCTTATAGTTGATTTTTAATCCCTCTCTAAACCCATTTTGAAGGCACGGGAAAAAGCGAGGGAAGAACACAAAGGCAAGGAAATCGTACAAATGTGAAATACTGTAACGGAACATCCTTGCCTCAACAAACTTTAGCTCAGAACAGCTCGGAAATCACATCTTCATATTCACAAACTCCTGGACTCTCCTTGATGCTGAAGGAGCTTCATCAATTTCTCATTGAGAGGCATTCCAATAGTTCAGCTTTCACAGCCTTCCTTTGTTTTCTTCTGATACTTTTCTTGTTCGCAGCTCCACCAATCAGGGAGATGAGAAAAAGTGTGAAAAGGAAGTGAGAATGAGGGATTTAGGAAACATGAATTTGCGTCCTTCCTCCTTCATACAACAATTCAATGATTGAAGAGAGAGAGAAAATTACAGGCCTGTCATTTGTAGAAAGAAGGTAGATTCTCCAGTCAATTTTGTATCAATCTGATTTAAAAAAAAAAAAAAAAAAATACAAATTTGGAAAAAAAAAGAGAAATCCCAATAAATACTAAATTGTCTTTCCTTGCAGAAGGTATCCTTCAGAGAACCTCTCTCAAACTCTCTCAAACGATTTTGGAATCTCCTTTTGGGCCTGAATCAATTTCTGGGCTCGGTGCAAGGAAGGAGGATGCATCCAACTGCCAACACTTTAATGAGGAGTACAATCATCTTTAAAGTGTAAAAACAAAGACCGCATTGAAAATAAAAATCTCAGCAAAATAAAACAGATGTCACTTTAAAATTATTTAGTTTATTTTCTCATTTATATACAATTTTAACATCCTAAAATAGCAGATGTTTTTTCAATTTGAACAATTTGAAAAACTCAATGCAAATCTTACATCTTGCAAGTTCTCAAAAAAGAGACTTTTATCAAAATAAGAGGCTAATTACCTGTATCCATTTCAATCATACCTCAATGACAATATACAGCATGGAGGTATTTGTTGAATATTTTAAAATGTTTGTGTGGCTACATAAAATATATTGCTATTTAATGCATGTAATATGTTGAATACATGTTGAATACATCATCCATTTTCAAGACATTGTTTTGTTAAAATAAATCATTTGCGCCCCTCAAATATGAAAAGCAATACTTCTACAACCCCCAATTCTGAAATAGTTGGGACAAAGTGTAAAGTGTGAATAAAATCAAAACGCAATGACTTTCACACCAGCCAGTATTTTATTCAGGATAGACCAGAGATAACACAGCAAATGTTGAAACTGAGAAATTTTACTATTTTATCCACAAAATGAGCTCATTTCAAATTTGATGACTGCTTCAGGTCCCAAAAAAGGGGCCTGTTTACCATGGTTTAGCATCCCCTCTTCTTTTTAACACAGAGTGGAGGTGTCTGTGCATTGAGGAGACAAATTTTGGTCATTGGAATTAGATCCCACTCTTGTTTAATACAGGCTTCCAGCTGCTGCAGAGTTTTGGGTCTCCTTTGACTGACTTTTCGTTTAATTATGCACCACATTTTCTCAATCGGTGAAAGATCAGGACTGCAGGCAGGCGAGTTCAGCACACGGACCCTTCTACTACGAAGCCATGCTGTTGTAATAGCTGCAGTATGTGGTTTTGCATTGTCCTGCTGAAAAACACAAGACCTTCCCTGGAATAGATGTTGTCTAGAGGGGAGCATATGTTGCTCTAAAACCTATATTTACCTTTCAGCATTCATGGTGCTTTTTAAAACATGCAAGTTTCCCACACCATATGCACTAATGCATCCCCATACCATTAGAGATGCTGGCTTTTGAACTGAACGCTGATAACAGGAGGGGTGGTCTTTCTCCTCTTCAGCCCAGAGGACACGACACCCATGATTTCTAAAAAGAATGTCAAATTTAGACTCGCCTGACCACAGGACACTTTGCCACTTTGCTATAGTCCATTTTAAATGAGCCTTGGCCCACAGAACATGGTGGGGCTTCTGTATCATGCTCAACAATGGTTTCCTTCTTGCATGATAGAGTTTTAGGTGGCATCTGTGGACGGCATGGCGGACTGTGTTTACAGACAGTGGTTTGTTGAAGTATTTCTAAACCCATTTAGTAATGTCAATCATGCCGGTGAGTGATGCATTGGCGTCTGAGGGCCCGAAGATCACGGGCATCCAGTAAAGGTCTTCGGTCTTGTCCCTTACGCACAGAGATTTTTCTAGTTTCTCTGAATCTTTTGATGATGTTATGCACTGTCGATGATGAGACCTTCAAAGTCTTTGCAATTTGATGTTGAGGAACATTGTTTTTAAAGTATTCCACAATTTTTTTAATGCAAGCCTTCACAGGTTGGAGAACCTCTGGCCATCTTTACTTCTGAGAGACCCAGCCTCTCTAAGACATCCCTTTTATAGCCAATCATGTTAAACACTTTATGCCAGTTAACTTAATTACTTGCTCAATGTTCTTTCAGCGGATTCTCTTGTATATCAATAGCTTTTATCAGACCTTTTTTCCCCCTTTGTCCCAACTTTTTTGAGACCTGTTGCAGCCACAAAATAAGATATAAGCTAATTTTGTGGATAAAAATGTAAAATTTTCAACATTCAGTTTCAACATTTGAAATGTTATCTATGGTCTATTGTAAATAAAATATTGGCTCACGTGATCTGAAAGTCATTTTGATTTCATTCACAATTTACACTTCGTCCCAACTACTTTGTAATTGGGGTTGTAATGTAACATACTCTACAAAACAAGAATTTGTGTTAAGAAGGTACTTAACAGTACAACAAAAACAAGAGCCAGGTGCGATTTCTGAGGAGATGATTTGGAAGTTGTTAGAGTTGCCATTGTAGTTGTAGCCGATGTTTCTCCTGCAAGAGAACAATATGGTAAGACTGAAAATATGTTTAGTGTAGATAAGAATGAACACAGGTATGTGGTGTGTAGATTGCTGTATTCAGTGTGTATATACTGATTTTAATTGTGGCCATGCATGCAGACAGGTAAGGGTTGTGACTTACGTGCAATGACGCTCCCGGGAACAATATTCAAGGCAATGTTCCCAGAATTCAGCGCTTCATTGATAGTATTCTCAACAGAAGAAATGCTGGGAACTGACGACTGGTTGTTAAATATCAGGGTCATATCAACACCGACTGATCCATTCCTGTAATCAAGGGAGATATTGATATGGGATATGATAAGGGAGACATGCATATTGAAAATTTAAGCAAGGTCTCGACATCTATGTGCTTGTCATCAATGTGATCGTCAAAATCATCTCTCTACCCTCAGTAAATTAAAACGTTCTCACAACAGACTAGGCCTGTGAGCAGGCATACCTGCTGTAAAGCAGTTGAAGGCCTGATTGAGTCAAACAGTTGGGTACAATAAATTGTTGTCATCATCAGCAGTAGTAGCAACACTGTCACCTTCATCATCACTTTTGTAGTCAGAGTTAACCTCACTGCAGTACAATAATCATCAATTCCAGCTATTTTGTCTCCTTGTGTTGCTCATTCAGCCAAAAATAACAACGCATGTACAGGGCCATGAGACCAATGAATGCACCACGCTTGTTCCAAATCTGATCGGTGAGGGAGGAGGAGAAGTCAAAATTCTGTCAGCTAATCCGAGGCCTGGGCAGGCTTATTGGAATGACGAATTAAGCCAAAAAATAGCAACACCTCATCAAGGCCACGATGTAAATAAATACAACATGTCTGATCCTGCCTGACCGCCGAAACTGGGGAAGTCTTGAATGCCTCAGCCAATCAGAGAGCAGTCCTAGCCATATTGGAATCCAAATCAAGCTATAGAATAACAACACTTCATCAAGGCCATGGGCTCTAAATTCGTAGACCAGGCGCAGGCACGGCGAATGGAGGGAGTGCCGCGCCAACGGGCTGTATCCAGGCGTAATTTGTAATTTCTTGCCCGGTGCAGCCCGGCGCAAGTACTCCTCTGTCCTGCCTCTGTCCCTCCTGCCGGCACAAGTGGCAAAGAGGGAGGAGGGAAGGCTTGATTGGGTTTAACACAGCAAAGTCAAATCTTCACCAATCAAATAAGCTCCTCTCCTCACCTTTAAAATTGGAATAAAGAAGCTTCTGTCCTATATCCGCACGATGCGTTAATGTTGCATTTTACTTTGCTGCTTCAGGCATGTTTTCTGCACCGCTAACGTCTATATTAAGCATTACGAATATGAGTTAGCTGGCTAGCTAGGGTATTGGCAAATTATTACCATTAACAAACTTGAATGGAATTTCAAAACGAAACTACGTCAGATCATTCAAACTTATGAAGTTGGAACGAAATACGACGGTTGCTCATTTATTTCTTCTGCCTGCATCAATGGGAAGAGAAACGATGGACAGTGTGTTCCTATTATTATACCCTGTTGCTGCTTAAAATTTTGGGATTAACATGCATGGACAACAATGCAAGATACGTTACACATTTATTTTCAATATATGATCTTCAATCAGTACGAGATCATAGCAATCAAGCTGTATTCCTTTCCCCCACTAAAAACGATAAAACCTAAGTGACAATAATAGTATTATGCCGCTTGAACACTGGACGCGAAAATTTTTTTTCGCACAACAGATTACATTCAAAGTCAATGCAAACACGCGAATACACGTGTGTATTTGTGTCTTTGCATTGACTTTGAATGCAATCAATCGTGTGAAAAATTTGTTTTGTTTCCCGTCCGGTGTGAAAGCTGCTGAAGGACACATACCCACATAGCCTACACACGCACTCACGTGCCCACAGGCACACATATCCATCTCTCTCTCTTCCTGCTGATACTGCACATGCAGTTCGGCCTCTCTCTGTCTCAAGTCCTGTAATTCTTCTGCGTGAGGTCAATGTGAGATCCATGGCGTAAAGCTATGTTGTGTAGCACACAACATGGCACAGAGAATGCATTGACACTCTGAGGGCTGTCAGGCGGAGTTTCCATTACGCGTGCCAACTGCCTTTGATCTGACATCAAGACAATCGATATAGATACTATAATGTATGTGCTGATTCAGATAGTTTCATTAAATATTGGTTTCTGTAGTTATTTATTGCATCGAAATGTGCCTGACATTCTGGAAACCAGCCTGTGAGGTTTCGGTGACGTGTGCACACTGTGCGCCGCTCAGCCAAATTACCACTGCATAGAAAATAAACCAGGATGGAGCTGGCGAGCTCTCTGCGCACTTTAGGCGGAGCCTTTATCCACAAAATTGTCACTGCTTCATGATGAATATGTGACACCTCCCCCATCTACGCCACCACACCCATCTCGGCGCACGTCCTTCTACCAAATTGCGAAAGTGGCTGCGCATGGTGTTGCACCGCACAAAATTACCACTGCGCGTGCTGCACCGGACAAAATTACCACTGCGTGGGTTACGCCACACTGCACCACCCTGTGCTGCGCCAAGAATTTAGAGCCCCATGAGAGGAATATTTCTACCAAGTCTGACGCAAACAACCATGTAAAATGTAAGAAGTCACTTCACCACTTCCACCCTAGACTTGCCATCGGAGGGATCATTGCCCTGCTCTCACTTTTCCTTAAAGCGCATTACTTCCCCTAACACATTCCCGTTTACATTTCTTAATTAGCAGCTAAGTGTTAATTTTTGCAGTTGCAAGGATCAATCGGTAGAATTACTGTCCATTTCCTCTTAGCTTGCATTATTGTTCACAGCAGTAGTAATCAAGCATTTTCCTATCCAAATTTATGGTGATATAAAATGTCAATGTCTTTCAAAGCTTTTGAATTCCTGTAGCTCATAAAAAAAGGCATATTTTTGTTTCTGCGCCAGTGTCCAATCGGCTTGATATGCTGAAGAAAATGCTTTTAGAAATGCAGTTTTCTCGTCTCAGATCCGCGTGGTAAGTTTGATTGCGTAAAAGATAAAACTCTGTCTATAACTAGTGGCATTATCATAATGCAGGTTGACTCGAAACCTGTTTCTGCTTCAAATCAGACAATGAATTGAATTAATTTACTGAGCAAATAGGCCACCAATAAGTTGTGTTGCCATTAATGATTAAGACATATATAATTTCTTAATAATAATTTAATAATTTCTTAATAATTGCAGGCTTATATATTTGTTTTTATCATTCAATAAAGATATTTTGTGACAATTAATCAAGTGATCTTTAATAGGAACAGCTTGAAATCAACCATTGAAGAGTCAGAGGCTCACGGCATGCCATGGAAAATTCCATAGCACCGGCGTTACCACGAAGGGGTTTGGGTTTAGGATGTTAAAGAAGAAGTTGACAGATGACGGACAGATGATGGATATTGCACCATGGCAATAGGTCACTTGATCCTTCAGGCCTAGTGAGCTAAACATCTGACTGACCTTAAACAAGTAAGGTGTCGTCCATTTTTTTCATCATTTTCGCGAGCATAAAATTTTCGGGGGCATGGAGTTAAAGCCTAAAGCCAAACACAAAAATGCTTTGCGGTTGGTCGCCTTACTGTCTTAACTATTTTGTCAGTGGTGCTTTGAGAATGGGAGCATCAAGAGTTAAAATAAAAATGTACTCACCAGAACCTATTGACGACAGATCTCCTGTAAGTTGAGGGAAAGCTGGCTTTGTACACAGAGTTCACCTGAACCATAAAGGCAATACAGAGAGAAGAAACAGAGGTGAGGGCAGAATAAAAAGATTTTCAGAATTCAGTGAGTTACAAGACTACCATATTTTAAAGACGAATATATTAACAATAAGCCTTGAGATGAACAATTGCCTATTTATGAGAAATAATATGAGAAGCATGTAAATCACTACTGAAATAAACAGATGCGAACTGTGAAAACAAAACGAAAGTTCAAAGTTTAAAATTAAATGAAATCAAGTATGCTTGAAATTAATTCAGTTTAAACGCGGTAGACTATACAATCAATAACTCAAAAAATTAACACTGCCTCAGTGGTGATATTTGTTATCAAATTCCAGTGTACACTCCCAATGACCCAGTGTATGATAGATTTCATGTTCGCATATGACCAGTGATAAACACGTACATTCTTATTGTCATTATTGATTTAAATGGAGAGTCTACCTCAGCAGTGACATTTGCTGCCAGAGTCTTGAACTCCTGTGAGTTTTGGTCAAACAGCTCTGGGGTAAACTCTTGGTTCAGGCGGAACTGAAGCTCAACAGTCCCTTCCCCAGTGCTGGGTGGACCAGTTGGAGCAGCTGGAGATGCTACTGCAGTCTGAACTGCAGGTCCAGCGGTCGCTGCTGCAGTCGGAACTGCAGGTCTGGCGGTCGCTGCTGCAGTCTCAACTGCAGGTCCGGCAGTCGCTGCTGCAGTCTGAACTGCAGGTCCGGCGGTCGCTGCTGCAGTCTGAACTGCAGGTCTGGCGGTCGCTGCTGCAGTCTGAACTGCAGGTCCAGCGGTCGCTGCTGCAGTCTGAACTGCAGGTCCAGCGGTCGCTGCTGCAGTCTGAACTGCAGGTCCAGCGGTCGCTGCTGCAGTCTGAACTGCAGGTCCAGCGGTCGCTGCTGCAGTCTGAACTGCAGGTCCAGCGGTCGCTGCTGCAGTCTGAACTGCAGGTCCAGCGGTCGCTGCTGCAGTCTGAACTGCAGGTCCAGCGGTCGCTGCTGCAGTCTGAACTGCAGGCCCAGCGGTCGCTGCTGCAGTCTGAACTGCAGGTCCTACAGTCGCTGCAGCAGTCTGAACTGCAGGTCCTGCAGTCGCTGCTGCAGTCTGAACTGCTGGTCCAGCAGTCACTGCTCCAGTCTGAACTGCAGGTCCTGCAGTCGCTGCTGCAGTCTGAACTGCAGGTCCGACAGTCGCTGCTGCAGTCTGAACTGCAGGTCCTTCAGTCGCTGCTGCAGTCTGAACTGCAGGTCCTACAGTCGCTGCAGCAGTGGTAATGGTACTTGTTCCTGTGGGTGGTGATTTAAGATGTTAAAAAAAAATAAGAGCATGTTTAAAACACTTTGACTCGGGGCATAAGGTCACACAGTATGAAAAATGGAAATAGCACGAGTCTGGTTGCATTATAAATGTCATATATTGATGTTATTCCACAAACTAAGGCAGAGTTTTTTACTGAGTGTTCCTTTACCTGCGCTGATACTCCCAGCGACAATACTCAAGGCAGTTTGCCCATCGGTCACTGCTTGGCTCAAAGCATTCTCAGCAGCAGAGGTGCTGGGAACTGCTGATTGGCTCTCAAAAGTCAGGGTTATGTCAACAATGACTGACCCATTCCTGAGATAAGAAGATAAATATAGAACTGAGAAAGGGCCCTCGATATTTCTCACCATCATCTCCATTTGTTTCTCACGTCTTAATTATCATTTGCCCGTCAAAATTATCATGACAATCATTATTTTTTCTTGATATTCATTCTTGATCTTCATCATCTCCCATAAAAGCTGTAAAAGGATTTGTCAAATAAAATGTATATAAATGCTCTTATAAATGCTGCTTACTGAGCATCGCATTCTGTATGTAATACTGATAACATATAAACAAAGTTTGCTCTTTAAATCCGCAAAAAAGGGGCATTTCAAATAAGCTGTGCTAAACGCACTGTGCCAGTTCCTAAAGTTAATGAGCTTTGCGATCATGAGACCATGTGGCATTATACCAGCAAATACAAAGTGGGATATGAAACTGTTTCTGCAAGATCAGCTGCAGTTTCGAGGGCTATCGTCTGTCATCTTACATTTATTGCTGCACTATGGAAGAAGGCAACCTATGAGCACATGGGGAACTCATCTGTCATCATCTAAATGAAAAGAAAAAATACAAATGATCGGGATTGGATGTGCATACAGTGGCAGCACCAGAACTGGAAATTTGGGGCTACACAACATCCTTTTATCACAACAATTAGTCCGGGCTAGTTCTCAGTAATTTTCCTAATTAACAATAGATTCACTCCGAGAGCACTCCACTCTGCTGCAAATTCTCCCCCTTTGGGTAGGACGCGTAATTGGGTACATTTAAATCAGCGTGATTGAAAATTGCATACCCATCAACTCATCAACAGATATGGCATGAGTCAAATGATTTTTAGTGGCATATCATGATCTCACGCCATTGTCTGCAATCTTACACTTAATTACAAAAATGAAGACTGAAAATTTTTAATTTGACAAACTAATTACAAGCAAATTATATGTAATTGCCAAACTTCTTAATCAACCCACACTGTACCAAGAGTGAAAAGCGATATTTTATTGGAACACGGATGAGTCACAATTCAGTCAACACATAATTATGAAATTCTCACAGGGAATTGCAGTCTTTGTTCGCTTTTCTTCTCTCAGGGTGGGAAGCTAAGAAACTGCATGAAGACGTTACAAATGGTCTTTTAATTTATTTAAACAATTTAAACGATCAATAAGCGCAAGTTAAATCGCCTGATGTGCGGGAATGGTTGCACAGAAGTTTCAGAGTAGTTTGTCTTTCGTAAAGCATCGGCCTATTTATAAGTAAATTATTTTTTCTGTACTGAATTGAGGCCATTAATGTGTCACTGTTAGATTGCATGGGGAGAGAGGCTGTGTCTTCAATTGCCAATGGATGATTACTATAATTGGAAAACATGTGAATAACATAACATGAGTGGCAAGAACAGGCCATTCTGCACAACTGTCTCCCCAGTTTATTTTTACTATTGTGAATATATCACTTCAGATACTCAATGACTCAATGGTATCGAGCATTAATCCAAGTCTGCTCTTGAAAACTCCCAAGGATTCTGCCTCAACAATATAATCAGGCAAGCTATTCCACATCGAAATTACTCTTTGGGTCAAAAAATATTTCCTAATATCAGTACTGAATTTACCTAAATTTAAATTTGGTCAACTTCAATTTGTGACCCCGAGTTCTACCAGCAACACTTAGCCGAAGGAATCCGACATAATTCAATTTGTTGATCCCTTTAAAGGACCAGTATGTGAGATGTAGAGCCATCAAGTGGTGAGATTATAGATTGCAACCAAATGATCATTCCCTTTCTCAGAGAACCTCCGGTGCCCGCAAAACTTGCAAAAATGCGAAAGGAGCGCTCTCGTGTCAGTGCTTTATTTAATACATTTACCCCCGTTTTGGGCTACCGTAGAAACATGGCAGTGAAAAATGGCGAGCTCTGTGGAAGAGGACCTGCTCTCTCTGTTGATATAAAGGGCTCATTCTGGATTAAAGAAAACTCAATGATTCTTATTTTCAGGAAATAATTCACTGATGAAAATGTACTTTTGAATTTTATATTCCATTCCTGCCAGTCATTCAGCCAGATTGTCCATCTAAGTATTATGCACTGCTCCTTTAACATACTTAAAGACTTCAATCAGATCACCCCTAAGTTTTTTTTTCCTAAGACAAAAGAGATTTAAGGATCTTCAGCCTCTTCTCATAGATTTCATCTTTTAAACCTGGAATTAGCTTAGTGGCTCTTCTCTCAACTTTTTCTAGAGCCTCTATATCTTTCTTAAAGTATGGTCTCCAGAACTATACTCAATACTCCAGATGTGGTCTGACAAATGTGTTGTACAAGAGAAGTATCAGTGGCGTGCACAAATAGACGCTAGGCGGTGCTACAGCACTTGCCCTTTTGCCCTTTATCAATGAAAGTGCCATTTTGAAATTTCGTTTTTTTTTAATGATTATTATTATCATTATTATTATTATTATTAACACTTTAGTGGGGCCAATGTTGAAATGATCTTTTAGAAAAGCTGTGTGATTAAAAACTACAGAATGAAATTCCCCGAAATGGGCCACCTCCTCACGCACTTCCGACCTCTCTTCCTTTGTCACGTGAACACGCGCGCAGTGCATATAGATGCGCTGCAGGAGCATATCTGAGCAACTGGAAGCCACAGTCTTGTGCCCCGCCAGCCAGGTAACACACAGATCAATAGAAATCGTACAGTTTGCCCTCCAAGCCCAACCTGTAATCATTTTGTTGTGCAGTAGCATGTCTCATACACAGTGACGGTCCGTCGGCAGACACACAGGGCCTGCAATAACCTCACCTTTCACTTCTTAATGGCATACACCTCTCGCAGTTTACCTCCCCGATTAGCACCCGTTGCTCAGACTGATTGGAGGAACCGACGAGAATCCTAACTTGTTTTTGAAAGCCGTGTTATACATTGCACTATGAAATTATACGGCGTTTAACTTACTTCCGCACACCAATGGCTACGAAAAAAAATATCAATAGCCCATGTCTTTATAATTTCTGAATTTGCGTAAATTAATTTGCGACGTTCATTGAGCAATTAGCCATGAGAATCCGTTCAATATACTCTGAATGTGACAGCTAAAGTGCGTAGTAGCACAGCTGAGTGAAGACGAAAATAATTGCTGTGAAGTCCGCGAAAGTTTCGGATTTTTTGCAGATTGTCATCCTTGCGGATTCACATCAATTATATCAACATAGCCAACAGGCAATCGCTTTGTAATTAGCATTTCTTAATCATTACGTGTCACGCATTGGTGGTGGCTATTCTGTTAATTAATTGTTTGATTGTTAATCAATCAAACCTGATCGCAAACAGTTTAAGAGCAATTATCTGGGAAAGGGTGATGTTACTGAAGGCCTTCCTGGCATCTGACGGTACGCCACTGCTCATACAGCACCAAACAACTGAGCATTTTTTAGCCGACTGGTCACCTGCTTAGCTAGTTTAATGCTATAGCCCAAACAATGATGGATAACGTGAGGACGACCACCACAAACAATGTCGGTCGACTTTGCAAATCTATCTGTTAAGCTGAACGTTTTATTTTGTGAAGGTTTTGTTAGGCAACATAAATGAACACATAAAGAAGAATCAGGCAGTTCCCCATTGCCTGAGAAAAATATCCCCATAAAGGCTACCCATGTGCCTTCTTGTGATGAATGACAGTAGTCATGAATTGCATTGAACATGTGCATGTAATGTTTATTTTATTGTTTTAATCTCACACTATAATAACATGTTCCACGTGCGCAAAAAGCGCCCTCCCCCTCCCCCCTGAGCACTTGCCCCCCATAATGTCTGTGCGCGCCACTGAGAAGTATGACCTCCTTGGATTTGTACTCAATACTTTTGGCAATGTATCCCAGTACCTGATTGGCTTTTTTTACTTCTACTGCACAATGGCTAGAACCAGTGAGGGTTTGGTCAACAATCACTCCCAGATCCATTTCATGTGGAGCACATTAAAGTTTTAAACCTCTCATGAATTAATCCCGTCTAATGTTTTTATTCCCTACACGTACAACTTTACATTTCGCTACATTAAATTTAATTTGCCGCATTTCTGCCCTATTCTGGATTCTATCCATATTATCCTGAATCACTTAGTGGACTCTAAACTATTTGCCAGACCTCCCAATTTAGTATCATCTGCAAATTTAACTAATTTGCTCTCAATATTCCTATCAAGGTCATTAATGTAGATGAGGAACAGCAGGGGTCCCAACATCCATCCCCGAGGGACTCCACTCCCCACCATACCGAGCTCAGATGAGATTCCACTGACCACCACTCTTTGTGTTCTGTCCTGTAACCAGCTCATTTTAAAAATGAGTCTGTACTGCAGTACTGTATCAAATGCTTTCTGAAAATCCAAGTATGTGATGTCATAAGCCCTGCTCTGATCATGTCTTGGTGGCCTCTTCAAAAAATTCCAGAAGGTTGGTCAGGCATGACCCTCCCTAACGGAAACCATGTTGGCTATCCCTCAAGATATTATTACCTTCAAGAAATAATTCCAAATCGTCTTTTATGATAGATTCCAGTATTTTGCATGCAATGCAAGTTAAACTCACTGGCCTGTAGTTTCCTGGCTCGGTACGGTTCCATTTCTTATATATTGGAATTATATTGCCCTGTTTCCAATCATTTGGTACTTCTCCAGTTTCTAAAGACCGTCTGGAGATAGTTAAGAGAGGTTTAAAGACGATCTCACTAACTCTGGCTGAATAAAGACCCGCTCCGAGGTAAAATTCTCAACAAAGTAACTGTTTAAGGTATCCGCAATATGCTTGTTATCATATAGCAACGATCCATTTTTATTCTTTACGCGCCTAACCTGCTCTTTAACTGTCTTTTTTTTGCAACAGTACTGTTGCAGGAATGTTGGCATTCTTCAGCTCTTTTTTGAGCACAGCCCGCATTTTACAGTTTTCAGCCTTAGTGTTCTCATTGTTATCCTTTATGTACATCTTATAAAGATTCCTCTTTTCCTTCAAAATCCCTCAAATAGCTGTGGTCATCCACTGAGGTCATCAACTTACTTTTGGCCATCTTTGGAATAAATGTGCGTTGTGAATCAACCCCCTTAAATCTTTCCCACATCTCATTTACAAACTCACAGTCTAGGAGTGTCTCCCATTTTATTCGTGTTCTATTCCCATTTGTTTTCAAAGACACCTTTTTAACTTCCCATGAAACATCAAAATTAATATTAGCATGATCACTAGTCCCAAGTGGCTCCAGGACCTCAACATTGCTTATTATATCACGGTCATACAGAGCACTAAATCTAAAATTGCCTTCTCTCTTGTGGGTTTATTAACATACCACACCAAAAAATGGTCATTTATAACATCTAGAAATTCATCCTCCCCTCTACCTTTGTTGTTATACCATTGTTGTTATAAAGGGATGTTCAATAACCCCCAGATTTCCAGTTCTGGCACTGCCACTGGCACTCAGGTTCTCATCGGTTTATTAATAGGATTTGTGGGGTGCACTCACCGAAACCTATTGACTGTGGATGTTACAAATGATGAAGGGAAACTGACCGTGTAAACAGAGTTTACCTGTATACAAAAGAAAACCACAATAATCAAAATAGAAAATAGTACCAGACAGAAAATAAAGGCAGGAGATAAAAGGTGTACACCAAGCTCCAAATTACACCAGATGCATGTTTGGCCCATCTGCGCTCCGGCACGGCAGCACAACTGATAGGATTCACTTTTGTCAATGTGTGTGCTTACACCAGATCCGCTGATTTGCATTTCTCATCTGTCCCAGCTCCGGCAAACTGAAGCCCAGCGCAGCAGATGCTCAAGGCTTCTATTTTTGCCAGATGCCGCAGCACAAATGCAAAACTTCAGCACAGCAGATCGATCGGTACACAGATACAACATTAAAACATTCGATTAATTTTCAAAATCCGTGCTGGCGCCAGTCCATATTGTAGACTAGGACAGCAGCCAAAGCAAGATAGTATGTAGGGTGAACTTTATCAAGAAAACACTTTTCACGCAAATGACACACCCAGCGTAAACAGTAAATAAAGAAAATTAATTAATAAATAGGATACTTATCCATGGAAGAAGCAAAAAATAACGAAAAATTGAAGCAAGTAAACTGCTCTTCTACCCTTTCGGTAGAGAAAAAAGGCTGTTGCCTGTTTGTACTTGCACTAAGTACAACGTTTCATTTATCTTAGGCGATCATGCGTGATTTTGTAATTACCACATGATCTTGTCAGGCTCACTCATTGGTCTCGATTCTCTGGCCGTCCAGAACCAGTACGCAGTAAAAACACCTCCGCTGGGTGTTGACGGACAGCAATGCATACAGCAAACATGCAACAGGGCGGAGGCGGGCCAAACACGCATCTGGTGTAATCCCGGAGTTAAGATAGAGGGTTTGAGGTAACTGTTTCATCCTCCTCAACTGCATGTGAAATAGCCCCAATTTTCAACAAATAGTCAATAAATTCCTAAAATTACATATTTAATATAATCAAATATGTACTCTAGGTACTTATAGATATTCATTTCATTATAAATGTGTATATATTCAGGTTTGGCTCAATGTTTTGATAAACTTTACGAACATAGTCATTAAAAATGTGGGTTTTGTCATTAATAAGCACCATGGATGTGTCACCTTATCGCAAAAAAACTGACATATTATGAGTAAAACACCTGTATTTGTATAAAAACATACCTCATCAGTGACATTTTTTGCCAGATTCTTGAACTCCTGCGAGTTTCGGTCAGACAACTCCTGAGTAAATTGTAAATCCAGTCTGAATTGCAGTGCAAGGGTTCCCAACTCATTTCTGGTAGGACCAGACGAAACAAAGGTGTTGGGAATATTTGTTGCATTGCCAGGTTCTCTGGTTAGCATTACAGTTGGTTTTACAGGTACACTTGGTCTCTCAGGTATTCCTGTAACTGCAGCAGTCAGCCTTGCAGATGCTATGACTACGACTGGTGCAGATGTTAAGTTCAACAGAGTTCCAGCTGACTCAGTAAGTGCAGGTGCCATGGTCTTTGCTGGAGTCGGAACATTCGGTACTGGCTGAACAGGTTCTACAAGGAAGAAGAGAGATATTTATTTTGATAACTAGTTTCCACTGGTTGAAATGAGCAATCGTTTGCTTACCAGTGTATGTAATTTAGAATACAAAAGCAATGTTTGAAAGGTGAAAGACCTTCACTTTAATGAATTAATTTTTATTTAAATCTAATTTAACAATGAAAGCCATTGGGACCTCAGGTTCATTTGCGATGGTGCCCGGCTTATAGATACATTGTCATTATAAAAAACATGAAAAAAAAATACAATAATATGAAAATAAAGCATCATTCAGCAATGCATTCATTGAAATTATAAAGCTATTGCAACATTATTTTAAACAAACACCGACCACACTTCCAAATGCTCAATCACTTTTTTTGGATTTCTCTGAAGAGATTAAGGCATTGAAGCCAGTCCCAAGTCCTTGGAATACAGAAACTAAAAACAGTTTTTCCCATTTTGGTTTTCACTTGAGGGACCAAGAGAATCAACCAATCCTGAGACCTTGCCTGGTAAAAACCAGAGCACTATGTGATGGAGGATGTCAGGTAACTTGGTAACTTTTGTGAGATTGCTTATAAACATATTTCAGCCAGTGCAGTCCTACCGGCTGGGAATGGCCAGCCCACTGCCTGATAAACAGAACATGATGCATTCTGAAATTATCTCAAGTAATTATGCAAAAGACTGCATGAAAGACAGTGTCAAGCTGCTCTAAAGTGGTAGAAGTAGAACGTATATTGATAATATTGCCATAATCAAATACTGACGGAAAGGTATATTGATAATATTGCCATAATCAAATACTGACGGAAAGGTTGACTGAATTAAAGCTTCCTATTTTCATGTGAAAAACATGATCTATTTCTGTATTAGAACCCAACTGTACCTCTTCACTTCTTTGTTGGCTCATAAACGTGGGGTAAAACATAGCTTTTCAATAGCGAACATTCCAAAAAATTTTGTACTTGTAGGATGGCACTTGCTTGATTTGCAAATTTTTAAAACACTTTCCCTCAATGAATGGGATCTACAGAAATGGATGCAGTGAGCCAAATTTACAGAAGGTGTTTAGCCAGCATTTTTCTAGTCATTGGCGAAGCTTAAAACGCTGACTTAGGTAGGTAGACACTCCCAAAATAGCCTCTTTTTTTTATTTGTTTTTGGCATTTTCATAAAATAACCTTCAGTAACCTTCAGTAAGTTCATAGTGTGTGTACTTCATAGGACTATCAAAAATTAGTTTCTTGTCAATTTCTCTAAAATGTTGCTTTTGACCTACCAAGCATTGCTTCAAACATCATTTCTCCTCTTTCTCTCATGCTATCATTGTGGAACTTGGAATATAAGTTCACCAGATGCATGTCTATGGACTGATCAGGCATTTTGAAGAAATCATTTGTATAACTCTCGATTTTGTGGTAATTAGGTACCCAATAAAGTAAAAAAAAAAAAAAAAAAAAAAACCAGACTAAAATGCCCATTTTTTTTCACAGAAATACTATTTCTGAAAACCCTCTGATCAGAACATGCACAATATAGTCATAAATGATCTGTGAAAATTTGAGTTTAAGTGATAAAAAGTTTTAGAGATATCCTGCCTGAGGTACTTCATCAAGTTCCACATTGTGGTAGCCATCTCGGGACCTAATTAGCATAATTTATGTAAATGAGCCATCACTTTAATTCTGCATTTAGTAGTTGTTCACATGATGTGGTGCTAAATTGTTATGAATGAAAGAGAAATAAATGCATTTGGGAATGTCTACCTACCTTAACATGGCTTACACGCTCACAGCTAAACACCCCTGGTAATCACCAAGGATCATAACCCAATCAGTAGTCTGCGTCTAACTTGCCAAGTGGGGGTAGATTCTTTTGTGAGCTGATCTGAGTTACCGTTCTGAGCGCTTACTTGACCTATTATGGCACTTAGTAATCACAGTATCAAGGTAAGCCTATGCCAGTGCAGAACAGCCTGTTGCAGAAAATGCGCAAGAAAAAACAGTCCGAAAATAAATAAAATGACAATTGTACTGTGGACCAACAAAAGGGACATATATTTAATGAAAGGAATTTAGTGAAGAACGGAACAGAAAGATTTAATGGTAACACTTTACAATAAGGGTACATTAGTTAATGCAGTAATAAGCATAAACTAACAATTAATTAACAGTTAAATAATGCATCAGACAGCTAAATAAGCATTAGGTAACCAGAACTTACCATTTATTAATGCTCTTTGACATCCTTATTATGAAGTTGAAAACATCCCTTAAGAATCCCTGAAGTAACCCCTCAGACTATCAAACTATTAAATAATGTATTAATGTATTTATTAATACTGCATTAGCTAATATTAATTAATGTACCCTTATTGTTAAGTGTTGCAGATTTAATTGGAAACGATTTAAGAAAAGCGATATATATTGGCAACTAGGCCCTGCACTTTACAAGAAAAACATCAGTTAAATAAGCCCCCAAGGATGTCTTCATTTTGCGATTGTTACTTGATCGCAGGTGACTAAGAGTTAGATGCAACTTAAAAAAACATGCTTCATAATTTGGTGATCAGCTTTGGACACCCAGTCATCGTCTGATCAGTCAAGTTACACGCATTTAAGAGAGTGCAGGGGCAGAGTTATACCTCCTTAACTTAATTGTTTTCCAAAATTTTGCAGGGTTACCAGCACTAAAGAGTTCAGAAGAAAAGGCATTTTGACCAATCTGCAGCTACAAGGCCGCATACATTGCAAGGTGCGATATACCTCTGCCAGTAGCCCTGACTAGAGAACTGGCTTTAGAACTGGAGTTGGTCCCCAGGCGCTACTCTGTGACAGCTCACTGCTCCTAACTATAGGATGGGTTAAATGCAGAGGACAGATTACCCCACAGGGCTCAATAAAGTTTTTTTTTCTACTAACTTCTTCCTTTCATCTCCCTCTATTGACCAATGTGGCTCAATCCTTCTTTTCTGAACTGAAAATGTAGAAAGGTGGAAGTCTCACCTCATATGACCCCTCGCTGCAGCTGTGATTCAGTCATTGTCTCAATACCAGGTAGTTAGCAACTGTATTTACTGTTCGGCCTTATTTTTTTTTTTGATTGGATTTACCCCCCACACTCCACCCCTGCCCCGCCCTGCCCCTGGCACACTCGTCGTGCCACCACTGCTGAGCCCACCTAGTAAGTTATGCAAAGCAACTTTAATGGGCCGTACAGATATGACAAGGATGGCTTACTTGACACTTCAATGCTTGTGGTGTCGACGGGGAGACTAAAGCCAGAGGAATTGGAGGAGGCAGCAGCCACCAGCGCCTGCACCACATCTGTGGTCTCAGGGATGGCACTTACAGAATTAAACACCAGCACAGCTTCCACAATCACGGATCCCTGCCTAAAAAAAACACAAAAAAAACATGGAGGCACAAAAGGTTTCTCTGATGCGTTTAAATCAAGTGCAATAAATACTTCCTTTGTTTTCAAGGCGAAAAATAAGGAGGAAAATATGCTGGTTGGTAAGATGATAATTCTCTGGGGATTTCACAGCCAGTGCAAACTGTGTAGAAATACAAGACTCAGACATCAGCCTTGTGTAAGAATAGTGAAATTTTCCCTGTCAGTATACTTTCCAGGATTGAACTTATAGGAGCTGTGTCATGATTACTGCGCTGGCTAGGGTGTGACTGATGCAAATGCGTAAACAAGGCTATGAGCGTATGTGGAAATATCTCTTCATGTGGAGCACATGTTGGAATGAGCCTGATGGTTCGCAGGCGTGCTTCTCTTCGTCAGTGGGGACAGGCACATTCCAACGAAAATCGCCCAAATTGTCAGTGGCTTCACGTTATTTTTAGTAACGAGTGCTATTGTCCTATAAGAATTACGGGAGGCGACGTGTACCGAAGACGAGGTGAACAATAATGGGCTGTGTGTTTTGTGGGTGGTTCGATTTGGATGCAATAGTGCACTGATCATAGACTGTAAAAAAAGATGGACGCAGGCCTCGGTCACAGCTGGACGCATGGATTTTTTAATTGTGCGTTCTCCGCGTTTTTTGCCATCGGTGAGAGTCGTAGAGGACGTGGAGGTAAAAAAAAAAACAAGTATTTGCCACTAACATGTCTTTGTCCCCCGCCACAAGATGTGAAATCGTGTCAAAATGAGCAATCTCTCGGGGTGACCTTGAGATTGACGCGAAGGTCACCAAAATCGACTGGCTCCGGGGTATCACCCTAATACATGTTAACATGAAATTTGAAGGAAATCCGTCAATTCGTTCTTGAGATATCTCGCTGACAAGGATTTGGGACGGACGGACGGTCGTGAATACTATGTCCCACCGCATCGCGCGTTCAGCGCGGCGGGGGACAAAAAGTAGCAGTCAACTCATTAGGTGGGGGAAAGAACGACGTAATCGTGCCGTGCTGCCCTTGAGGGTGACGTGTTTTGCGATTTTCCGCGTGCATGCTTGTATAGGTAGTAAGGTGGATGTTCGGATGTCTTGCGACAGCTGCGCACGCCTGTACTCCAAAGCCGTGCTCAGACGCTCTATTTAGTTCGTACGTTGTGTGTGCGCCTGTCTTATTTCACACTCGCGGGAAACTTGCGGTGACGTGCGTCTTTTTTACGGTTTTATTTCCACGACAACTGAAAAACGCACGTCTGACCTGCGTGTTCCTCGCGTGCTCCTTGCGTTGAGAGCAAGGGAAACTTGCGTCCTTGCCTTTCTCTGGAAATCCTAGTTTTTTGTGCATGATCGAAGTCCATCGTACCTGCTTATGGGCAGTCTGCGGGCTCAAAATTTCGCAAGAAGAACCTGCGTGGCTCGTGAGTTCCTTGCCGTTTTTTTCTGTAGATACGCCGTGGAGTGGGAATATGGCCGGTTGTGACCGAGGCTTTAATGGTCTAATCCAGACGGCTTATTCAGAGAACTTTACAAATAAACGGTAGCATGTCGTACAGCAGACAAACATTTTGCTTGAGGAATATACAGTACAGCAGTATTTACGGATAGAACACTACTTAAAATTGAAGGAACATCGGCTTGGCTTTTTCCAAATACAAGTGTTTTCGCTTTCTTTGCTCCAATTATGATTTTACATCAAAAACAAATGTCATTATCTACGAGTTTTTTAGGGTCGCTGTACCCACAATTATCGTTATTAATAATTGACAAGGAAAACCCGAAATGACTATCACATGAGAAGCCTGACTGGCATATTTTGCACAATGCCATTACGTCTCAGAACACTCAAACTTGTCTTGGGTGCAGACGTTGTTGTGGGAGGGAAGCAAATTTCATATGATGGTCTGTGACAGAGGCTAGCAGGATGTCTCGTTCTGTAAAATTGTCATGGCTACGTTAAGAATTGTGCCAATTAAAGCTGTTAGAATTTGTTACTTACACACTCCGTTCCTAAAAAATCCTTTACACTATTTAAAATTTGAAATTTGTGGAATACTGTATATAAATATAATGCAAAATCAGATTCTGACTCGCTGACTCTGATGGAATCAGACTCTGACTTGCAGTCATGAGGATTCACTTCATTTAATTTTTCGCTGGGCTGAACAGTTCTCAAAGTTCTGGGCATGCACAGTAATCGTGACACATCTCCTTGAAGTAATTGAAAACCAGGTAACATCCGTAATATATCAGAGTGAAATTCTATTGATGTAGCAACTCATTTAACTGTAGATTGTTATTAATGGACATTATAGTTTGTCATTCTTGTATGGACAATTCACAACAAGATCACATTTTGCATAGATACTGTGCGAACGAAAACTCATCTATTACTTTCCGTCTCCTTTTCAGATAGCAACTCTTTATGACAAGATCAACTAAAATTAATTCAAAGCAAAACAAAGAAAGCTGGGCACATACCTGAAACCAGTTATTTCTGTGCGATTAAAAATCTCTCCATACTGCGCTGAGTAGACCATATCCAGCTTTATGCAAAGGGAAATATTTGTTTGATTACAGATCATTCAGTGTAACCAACTGATTATGAGTAAAATGGTAATGCACTGGTTATGTGCAAAGGGGTTCATTCATGATAACCCAGAAGGAGTGTAAAAACAGAGTAAAAAGAAGATTGAAATATACTGAACAAAAATATAATGCAACAGTTTGGTCATTTAAATATTACGCATAATTATTTCTGTGGTTGGCTTAGTTGGGTTTATTTATGTGATCAAGGTTGCGTGCCACTGGTCTGTGTGCATTTCAGTCGCCTTCTCCATATCATTGTCAAGTTCATGCCCTTTGTCAAAATTGGCCTGTCAGACAGGTGGGGCCTGATCCAGAGCTATTGAAATCAGGTACAGTCAGCCCAGGCACATCCTGTACTCTGGTCAACAAAAGGCCACCCGAAAAGTCTCAGTTCTGCCATTGTTAAAAATGCCATAAATGACTCCTGAGAATGTTTCTCAGGGATGTTGGAAGGGCTCTTAATGTCCATGTTTCAACAATAAGTCGCATAAAACACCTTTTAGAGGAATGAGGCAAGACAGCAGACCGCCTGCATGTATGATGACCCCCACCCACTCTTTATCTCTGTGATCGTCTGAGACCAGTATCTCCCACTGCAGATGAGACAGCTGGTCCCCACACACAAAAAATTGAGACTTTTGATCAAAGTAAAAACATTGCGTCAACTTGTTACAGCTAATTTTTTTAAGCTTTTCTGAATTGAAAAATTACCTTTGTAAAATTTTTGCCAGTTGGGAAAAACTAAAAAAATTAACTGTAATAAGTCGTCCCAATTTTTTTACTTCGATCCAAAGTCTCAATTTTCTCAGTGCACCATCACTCCATTTTTGCCAAAACCGTGAAAAATAATCTCCAGGAGGTCCATATCTTTACGTCTTTTGCCCTTTGTGGATTGGACCTCTTCTCACCTCGATGAAAGAATTGGTTTGACTGAGTGAATAGACACGTTTGATGGCCAATGGCACAATGGAGGACTGTTTTCTTTACAGGCAAGTCACGATTCTAACTTCGCAGAGCGGATGGACGGAGGATAGTCATGCTGACATCATTGTGGTGCGCTAGGTGGCACATGGTGGTGGAGTGCTGGTTTGGGTGGGCATATTCCAAGGACATTGCACCCAACTGCAGTTGATGAACAGCAACTTGAATCCAGTGTGATTTCACAATGAGATGCTGCTGCCTCCATCCATCAAAATAATAACCATCCAGCATGACCATGCCAGACCCAAGTCACCCATGTATGCACAGAATTCCTTGAGGCCGAAAACATTTGTGTGCTTGAATGGCTGGCTTATTCGTCAGATTTGTCCCCCTTC
Organism: Gymnothorax reevesii; assembly: GCA_029721435.1. Lineage (NCBI taxonomy): Eukaryota > Metazoa > Chordata > Actinopteri > Anguilliformes > Muraenidae > Gymnothorax > Gymnothorax reevesii. The sequence goes on along the minus strand of CM056574.1, from coordinate 18,611,353 downwards.
CAGCATCTTTGGGATGTCCATAAGCAACAAGTTCATCATTGGTTCCCATTTTCAGCCAATAGCCGCCAACTCCGCACAGCTCTTGAAGAGTATTGGGAACATGTCCACTAAGTCACCATTGACCATTTGTTACAGTCCACACAGCATAGATGTGTAGCAATGCAGCAGGCCAAAGGCGGACATACCCAATATTGATTTGTGAAACTTGGACAATAGACCCCATCCCCTTTACCATCACGCCATTGCGAGATTCTTGTTTGTCTCTTTAAATCTTTGATCGAAATGTATTGCAAAATGGTCATACAATCTGTCAATGAAAGTACAATGAGCTGTAATGCGAATAGAAGCCACTAGATGGCAGTATTGACCATTTCTTTCTCTAAGCCCAGACTGGAGCTAGGTTAGGACATGTCCTGGGCAAGTCTGAGATGGAAAGTCTCAGAGAATTTAAAAAAGTCTAAAAGGTGAGAGGGGTCTGCAAAAGAGTATATAAAGAGGAAAATTGAGAGAGTAAAGTAGTAGGAGAAATTGCAAGGAGAAGGATACATTTGACCAGACCTGTCACTCTTAAAGACCTGTGAAGCTTTTTGTGGATTTTTGCCTGTGTTGGAGCATTTTCCTCACCTGGGACCTCACCAAGCAACCCCATCTCAAGGGACTGTAAATATTTTTTTTCTTGTATATATCAATCTTGGTCAGCAGAGTAGATAGTAGATTAGTTAAAAGTCTTTGTTTAAATTAAATCTGTTGAAGTTTTAAGATTTTGTCTGTCATCCCTTGCTGTCATATATGGAATAACAAATTGGGGGCATAACAGAGCTTCTGAACATGGTCATATTTCTCACAATAAGAAGTGTTGCATTTATATTTTTGTTCAGTGTAAATTACATTGCAAAGATAAATAGCAGAATATGGCAAATCCTATTTGGATGAGAAGTACTCTCAACATTGAACTGAGGCATAAAAATTACAAACAGCCCACAAGTCAAAAATAAATAAATAAATCAATACATAGGTGAATAATAATAATAGTTATTACATTATGCACACAGATGTCATTTTCCCTACATGAATCACTTAATTAGATTTATTGCATCGTTACCTGTTCAGTTACTTGGTTTTCCAATTCTTTGAATCTTGATGAAGAAGAATTTTTGAGATCTTCGTCAAAGTCCTGCTCCAATTTCAATGCCAAATTTAACTGTGGTTCTGGAGGAGGGGATTCCGTGGTCTCAGGTGGATTTGCTTCAGCTGAAGTTAGACCCATAGTAATTGTTTTTGACATGGGCGTAGTGTCACCTGCTGCCAAAACCTTTGTGGATGTTTCTTGGATAAGGGGGGATATTGCTAGACTGCTGACTGATGGTCCACGACTTCTTGGTGAAGAAGAAGGCATCGTTGGAAATGAAGAAGGATTATTCCTTGGTGTTGGGACAGTGCTTGATATTGCAAAAACTGAGCTCAAAATTGCTTGTTCTGTTGTTGACATTATAGGGTTTGCTGTTGATGTTTCAGAGCCTGTGTCAGATATTGATGGTCTGCCACTCAATGTCACAGAGCTGGTGGAAGATGATGTTGGGCTCAAAGCTCCTGGTTTTAGTGTCAGTTTTTCCAGACTTATTGAATCTGTGGTTGAAAATGCTGGGATGCCAGTCAGTGTCAGAGTAGTTAATGGCAATTTCCCAGATTTTGTCGCAAGAGTGGTTGCAACAAGGGGTGATATTGAAGGAGTTGAAGGAAAAGATGCAGAGCTCATAGAGGGAGTTGTGCGACCAGCTGAGGAGGTAACAGGGACTGCTATGGACGTTAGTGACAATTTGCTCTCTGATACTGGTTCTGTGGTTGATGTACCAAATTTTGTGATCAAGGCACCAGGACTGGATCTTGCTGTTGCAAGCACTGCTGTAAAATCATTTGGGCTAACAGTTGGTGTTGCAGGGCGCTGGGTTGACAATAATAATGTACTCAAGTTTGCAGGTTCTTCTGAGGATTTTTCTTGACGTAGAGAGTTTGTGGTTGATAGTCCTGGGCTGCCAGTCAGTGTAAAAGTACTTAATGGCAATACTCTAGACATTGAACGTGAGGTTGTAGTAAAAAGGGTTGATAATGAAGAAGTGGCTGCAGTTGATGTTATGCTGATAGATTTTGTTATGGGAGCAGTAGTCATAAAATCTCGGATTGTGGGCGATGTTGTTTGGAATTTTGTCAAGGTTTCAGATCCTGTGGTGACGAGTTTTATGATCGATGCTCCAGGACGGGACTTTGATGTTACTTGTCCAGTTGTGAATACTTTAGAGCTGACAGTTGATGTTTCCGTGTTGGGGGTTGACTGTAATAATGTCGTTCCCAATACTGCTGGTTGTTTCGTTGATTTCTCTTGACTTACAGAGCTTGTGGTTAATGGTCCTGGGCTGACAGTCAGTGGAAAAGTGCTTAATGGCAATTCTCCGGAAGTCGATCCTGAAGTTGCAGCAGTAAGGGGTGATGTTGAAAGACTGGCTGCAATTGATGTAATGTTGATAGATTTCCTTGTAGGAGCAGTGGTCATAAAATCAGGGATTGTTAGCGATGTTGTTGGGAATTTCGTCAAGGCTGCAGATTCTGCGGTTAATGTGCCGAGTTCTGTGATCAATGCTCCAGGACTGGATTTTGATGTTACTTGTTCTGTTTTGAGTACTTTAGGGCTGACAGTTGATGTTGCCATGTTGGGGGAGGACAATAATGATGTTGTACTCAATGTTTCTGGTTCTTCTGTTGATCTTTCTTGGCTCACAGAGCTTGTGATTGATGGTAACGGGCTGCCAGTCAGTGTAAAAATGCTTAATGGCAATACTCTAGAAGTTGATCCTGAGGTTGCAGCAGGAAGGGGTGATGTTGAAGGACTGGCTGCAATTGATATAATCCTGATAGATTGTGTTGGGAGAGCAGTGGTCAAAAAATCAGCGATTGTTGGCGATGCTGTCGAGAATTGTGTTAAGGTTGCAGATTCTGTGATTAATGTGCCGAGTTTTGTGATCGATGCTCCAGGACTGGATTTGGATGTTACTTGTATGGTCGTGATTACTTTAGGGCTGACGGTTGATGTCGCCGTGTTGGGGGTTGACAATAATAATGTTGTACTTAATGTTTCTGGTTCTTCTGTTGATCTTTCCTGACTTACAGAATTTGTGGTTGATGGTCCTGGGCTGACAGTCAGTTTAACAGTGCTTAATGGCAATACTCCGGAAGTCGATCCTGAGGTTGCAGCAGTAAGGGGTGATGTTGAAGGACTGGTTGCAATTGATGTAATGCTGATAGATTGTGTTGCGGGAGCAGTGGTCATAAAATCAGGGATTGTTGGCGACGTTGTTGAGAAATTTGTCAAGGTTGCAGATTCTGTGGTTAATGTGCCGAGTTCTGTGATCGATGCTCCAGGACTTGATTTTGATGTTACTTGTTCTGTTTTGAGTACTTTAGGGCTGACAGTTGATGTTGCCATGTTGGGGGAGGACAATAATGATGTTGTATTCAATGTTTCTGGTTCTTCTGTTGATCTTTCTTGGCTCACAGAGCTTGTGATTGATGGTAACGGGCTACCAGTCAGTGTAAAAATGCTTAATGGCAATACTCTAGAAGTTGATCCTGAGGTTGCAGCAGGAAGGGGTGATGTTGAAGGACTGGCTGCAATTGATATAATCCTGATAGATTGTGTTGTGAGAGCAGTGGTCAAAAAATCAGCGATTTTTGGCGATGCTGTCGAGAATTGTGTTAAGGTTGCAGATTCTGTGATTAATGTGCCGAGTTTTGTGATCGATGCTCCAGGACTGGATTTGGATGTTACTTGTACGGTCGTGATTACTTCAGGGCTGACGGTTGATGTTGCCATGTTGGCGGTTGACAATAATAATGTTGTACTCAATGTTTCTGGTTCTTCTGTTGATCTTTCCTGACTTACAGAATTTGTGGTTGATGGTCCTGGGCTGCCAGTCAGTTTAACAGTGCTTAATGGCAATACTCCGGAAGTCGATCCTGAAGTTGCAGCAGTAAGGGGTGATGTTGAAGGACTGGTTGCAATTGATGTAATGCTGATAGATTGTGTTGCGGGAGCAGTGGTCATAAAATCAGGGATTGTTGGCGACGTTGTTGGGAAATTTGTCAAGGTTGCAGATTCTGTGGTTAATGTGCCGAGTTCTGTGATCGATGCTCCAGGACTTGATTTTGATGTTACTTGTTTTGTTTTGAGTACTTTAGGGCTGACAGTTGATGTTGCCATGTTGGGGGAGGACAATAATGATGTTGTACTCAATGTTTCAGGTTCTTCTGTTGATCTCTCTTGGCTCACAGAGCTTGTGGTTGATGGTCCTGGGCTGCCAGTCAGTTTAACAGTGCTTAATGGCAATACTCCGGAAATCGATCCTGAAGTTGCAGCAGTAAGGGGTGATGTTGAAGGACTGGCTGCAATTGATGTAATGGTGATAGATTGCGTTGTTGGAGCAGTGGCTATAAAATCAGGGATTGTTGGTGATGCCGTCAAGAATTTTGTTAAGGTTGCAGATTCTGTGATTAATTTGCCGAGTTCTGTGATCGATGCTCCAGGACTGGATTTTGATGTTACTTGTACAGTCGTGATTACTTCAGGGCTGACGGTTGATGTTGCCATGTTGGCGGTTGACAATAATAATGTTGTACTCAATGTTTCTGTTTCTTCGGTTGATCTTTCCTGTCTTACAGAGTTTGTGGTTGATGGTCCTGGGCTGACAGTCAGTGGAAAAGTGCCTAATGGCAATACTCCGGAAGTCGATCCTGGAGTTGCAGCAGTAAGGGGTGATGTTGAAGGACTGGTTGCAATTGATGTAATGCTGATAGATTGTGTTGCGGGAGCAGTGATCATAAAATCAGGGATTGTTGGCGACGTTGTTGGGAAATTTGTCAAGGTTGCAGATTCTGTGGTTAATGTGTCGAGTTCTGTGATCGATGCTCCAGGACTGGATTTTGATGTTACTTGTTCTGTTTTGAGTACTTTAGGGCTGACAGTTGATGTTGCCATGTTGGGGGAGGACAATAATGATGTTGTACTCAATGTTTCAGGTTCTTCTGTTGATCTCTCTTGACTAACAGAGCTTGTGGTTGATGGTCCTGGGCTGCCAGTCAGTGTAAAAGTGCTTAATGGCAATACTCCGGAAGTCGATCCTGAAGTTGCAGCAGTAAGGGGTGATATTGAAGGACTGCCTGCAGTTGATGTAATGCTGATAGATTGCGTTGTTGGAGCAGTGGCCATAAAATCAGGGATTGTTGGCGATGCTGTCGAGAATTTTCTTAAGGTTGCAGATTCTGTGATTAATTTGCCAAGTTCTGTGATCGATGCTCCAGGACTGGATTTTGATGTTACTTGTACAGTTGTGAATACTTTAGGGCTGACGGTTGATGTTGCCATGTTGGGGGTTGACAATAATGATGTTGTACTCAATGTTTCTGTTTCTTTGGTTGATCTTTCCTGACTTACAGAATTTGTGGCTGATGGTCCTGGGCTGCCAGTCAGTTTCACAGTGCTTAATGGCAATACCCCGGAAGTCGATCCTGAAGTTGCTGCAGTAAGGGGTGATGTTGAAGGACTGCCTGCAGTTGATGTAATGCTGATAGATTGCGTTGTTGGAGCAGTGGCCATAAAATCAGGGATTGTTGGCGATGCTGTCGAGAATTTTCTTAAGGTTGCAGATTCTGTGATTAATTGGCCAAGTTCTGTGATCGATGCTCCAGGACTGGATTTTGATGTTACTTGTACAGTTGTGAATACTTTAGGGCTGACGGTTGATGTTGCCATGTTGGGGGTTGACAATAATGATGTTGTACTCAATGTTTCTGGTTCTTCTGTTGATCTTTCTTGACTCACAGAGTTTGCGGTTGATGGTCCTGGGCTGCCAGTCAGTGTAAAAGTGCTTAATGGCAATACTCCAGACATTGATCCTGAGGTTGTAGCAAAAAGGGTTGATGAAGAATTGGCTATAAATGATGGACTGCTAGTAGACATTTTTGTGGGAGCAGTGGTCGGAGAATCAGGGATTGTTGGCAATGTTGTTTGGAATTTTGTCAAGATTGCAGATTCTGTTGTTGATGTACCAAATTTTCCCTCTGGACTGGTTTCCAGCCGTGCTCGAGGTGATGTAGCTGTTACAGGAATCAGGAGAGTTGCTACAGAAAGAGTGTTTGCAGTTAGGCTGATGTAATTTTTTTGCGAAAGCAAAAATTGCATTTATCAAGGAGTGTTACATTGAATTACGGGGTGCGACAAACATCTCTTACTTGATACAACAATACTGCTGGTGTCTATAGAGAGACTTATGCCAGAGGAACCCGATGAGACAGCTGCTCTTAATGTCTCTGCCACATCGCTGGGTTCAGGGACAGAACTCTGGGTGTTAAACACCAGGACTGCATCCACGATCACTGAGCCCTGCCTAATACAAAAAGAGAATTCCAAGATTTCATAGGATGGTTCTTTGTCAAATACCATGACAATAGCAACACTTTTTTGCAATCAGAATGCCACAATGTATGTATGGCTTGGGAAAAAATTCAAATGTTAAGAAAGTAGTGCAGCATGTTAACTCTGAGTTCAAAATAAGAATGATATTATTGATGGATCACTGAGATATCCTTAGCTGAGGGAGGGGAGAGTGCTTCCAGTAGCATGTTGTTGGTGCTCTCATCCAGCTTTACTCATTCAGCTTTTTTTAAAGAAAGTGAATCAATTACCTTTTCTCTACTGTAAAGACAGCTCTCGTTATTTTTGTAGTCACTTGCTACAACTAGATATTGACATACATCTCAGGATATCAATGGGCCTCATGGAGTGACATTCTCTTAGAAATGTCGTATTTTCTCTTAAATTTTTTTGTTTTGAGAAAAAATAAGAGCAGTCAATTCCAGATGCACCAAACTTTCTTACCATCTAAATCTGTTCTTAATTGAGTGCTGAATGATGAATCCCATTTGATCGTGGATCGGAGGCGTGTGGCAGATTGTTTGTAATTAGCATCGGTAATTCCTACTAAACACCATATCAGGGCAGGTGTTAATGCCGTGAGTCTAAATCTAAATAAAATTTGTAAAAATATTTCCTGTGAACTGAGATTCTAGATTTTGGTAGGTAGCATAAAAGAAATTGTCTTGTTATATTTGGAAAAAAAATCTAAATCAATATATCAATTTACTATGCAGTATTTAATGTTTAAATTTTTTGCTTACAGAATGGCAGCCATCTTGAATTATTGTTGCCATGGTAACCAGAATGATGAAAATTGGGGTCAAATGTAATCTTTCATTCCCAACTACTATCCGACAAATTGAAATGAAAAAATTCCTTAGTCTATGAAAACTGGTCACCTTGGGGTAGTTTCCACCTTAAGTACTGTTAAATCAACTTAAAAAAAATAAAATGTGATCTTCCAGAGTTTTATAGCCTTAACTAGGATCAACTGACAGATAGTATTTTAACCACAAATTAAATAATCCAATGATCAAAATTCCTTTTAAACATACACTAGTTCGAATTTGACTCTATTGCATATACAGCATGTCAACTTTTACGGATCGCCAATAAGTTATACGGATTTCTCCCCAATTACACAGCTTACGGACTTGTAAATAAAGTTATAGAGATTTTTAATTCCAGCTGTGAAGCACAGCTGATTAAACCAGCTGCAAAGTGGTAGCTAATATTGGAATCATTAGTTCTGTCTGTCTGTTCATGTTAACACAATAACATCGGAACTGTTTTAGATACAACCTTACAACATTGCGTGTCACAAGCTGGGGTAACAAAAAAACTTTAAGCTGGAAGATGGGAATGATAGGTGTCATAGATTATGTTATATGTTATTATGTTGTATCATCATGATACATGTTTGAATCGAGCCCTGCTATAGGCAATGGCCTATGGCTGTCATCGTGCCCGGTTCGATTCCGGAAGGTCATAAGTCAATAAAAAACTTTGGGACCTATTCATTTTGACAATGATGACAGATCATATGAAGACACACCACTGTAAACTAACAAAAAATAGATGCTTCTTATTGTGGCACAACACAATTTAGCATTGGCCATATTGGACCACTGTTCAGAGCTTCTGCTCATCAAGCGTACGGACATATAGACACTATCAAACAAAGTACGTCTGCACAATCCGCAAAAGCATCAGCTGCATACGTACGAACACAAAACAAATAATGGAGAAGAGCTTGCTTTCCGGGGCTGAACTGATTAGCTATTACTGGACGTCACCCTTCTCCCTTGTGACATACGAGTGGAATTATAAAAATATGCTTGAACAGATTGGCAATTTTGTTCAAGATTTTCACAGATTGTAGCGCAATTGAAGATCCCAGACAAGCCCGTGTGTAACATCGGCACATACATGGCAGTTCACAGTCCTAGGGTGTGTTTCCCAAAAGCACAGATAAAAACTTACATAGTTGGAACCTTTCACTGTGAATGGACAAACTATGTGAGTTGCTAACTTGGTTAGCAACTGTGCTTTCCGGAAACGCACCCCTAGACGAGGCTTCCTCGTTTTTATCTTCATACTTGAATAGAAAGCTTATTTAGCAATTAGACATATTTTAATGAAATTTTCACACACCATTGACAATTTCAATAATGTAAAAACAGGTTTATTCAGGAAAAAAAGCCCTTTAAAAAATCTAACAGATTTTTAAAGGATTTTACGGATATTAACTTGAGGTAATACAGATGGGAACCTGAGAAGGTTGACATGTTTGCTATTATGCATTTTTTTATGTTCCTAAAATGCCAAACATAAGTTTCCTTGCATTGGACATACAATTCTTCGACTGTAAATATGCAATGTTTTTCTCTGGTCTTCGTAAGAATGCTCTCCACCACTCATAAAATTTTCTCTCACCTAAGACAAGAGCAAAAATAAGAAAATATTAGTGAATCCCAGAAATCAATGTGTACTAAAAAAAAAGAAAATTGTGGATATGAACAAAGATAAAAACTTGTTTGTATATCAATACATGAGGCCCAATGTGTGGTTGTCACTAACATTAGATCAGTAAACTATTGTTATGTTAATTGGCCACTCAATGGAGGCTAACCAACACCAACATGATGAAAACATTGAAAAGGTGGAATTTCTCTGGGTTTCTTTGGTGTTGAAGTTTTCCTGAACATAAATTCAACACTTCGGTTGGTGCTTAGGCACTTTGACATTTGACGCGGGGCCAGTGTTTCAGATCTTCTGGGTTCCCTGTTGATCGGTGACCTTTGTTTAAAAAAGTCGGGTCTTAATCACAGCCACAGCAGATATTCCACTTCGTTGAAAACACCTCAGCTAGATTAACTTGTGGCCATTGTTATTGCGGGCATAGCAGTCAAAGCTGAGTCTGTTGCACTGTCACAACACTTAGTACAACCCCATTTTCAAAAAAGTTGGGACGATGTGTAAAGTATATGTATGAGTGGCGGCTTGTGCACTGGCAACAGGGGAGGCTCAAACAAACCCATAAAATTAATGATTGGTCACAACCTGTTTTCAATCATTAATTTAAATTACAATTGCAGAAACTCCGAAAACTCTCAACATTATCACGTGTAGCCAGTTTTCATTTTTAACGCATACCTGTCAACTTTCACGCATTCGGTGCAAGTTTAAGTGGCAAATTTATGTTCCTCTGCTGTAGTCAGCAATTATTCAATCAATGCAAATGTAAGAGATTCTCGCGCAGAATTGAAGTCCTTGAGCATGGAGGTGTTGGAAGCAATGGAATTGCATTAACCCTTTCATGCATGGTGGTCACTACAGTGTACAGCTGTTTAAAAGTGTTTTTCTCTATATATGCCTGTAATTTTGGGCACTGCTGCATATAGTCCACTCTAGAGGGAAGCTACTGCATCATCCCATACAAAAAATCCCATTGGCAGGTCATTGCAATGGGAAAAAGTGGTTATTTATAGAATAAAGATTTTTTTTTTCAAAACTTGTTTTACATCCCTAAGGATGTATAAAACCACTTGGGAAAAAAAATCCTGTTTATCATAATTCATGCATGAGAGGGTTAATACGTTTCAAATGATCTTATTTCATTTGAACGATCATGAAACACGTGCATTGCTTCCAACCCCAGAGTAAAGAAAAGCGTGAGAAGTCCAGAGTTGTAATCTGTATGCATTGTAAATTATATATATACAACCCCAATTCCGAAATAGTTGGGACGAAGTGTAAATTATGAATAAAATCAGAACGCAATGACTTTCAAATCCACACCAGCTCGTATTTTATTCACAATAGAACACAGATAACAGAGCAAATGTTGAAACTGAGAAATTTTACAATTTTATCCACAAAATGAGCTCATTTTAAATATGATGGCTGCTACAGGTCTCAAAAAAGTTGGGACATGGGCCTGTTTACCATGGTGTAGCATCCTCCCTTCTTTTTAACACAGAGTGGAGGCGTCTGGGAATTGTAGAGAGAAGTTTCTTGAGTTTAGCCATTGGAATTTGATCCCTCTCTTGTTTACTACAGGCTTGCAGCTGCTGGAGCGTTTCGGGTCACCTTGACGGGCTTTTTGTTTAATTATGCACCAAATGTTCTCAATAGGTGAAAGATCAGGACCGTAGGCAGGCCAGTTCAGCACACACTATGAAGCCATGCTGTTGTAATAGCAGCAGTATGTGGTTTTGCATTGTCCTGCTGAAATACTCAAGGCCTTCCCTGGAATAGATGTCATCTGGAGGGGAGCATATGTCGCTCTAAAACCTTTATATACCTTTCAGCATTCATGGTGCTTTTTAAAACATGCAAGTGTCCCACACCATTTGCACTAATGCATCCCCATACCATCAGAGATGCTGGCTTTTGAACTGAATGTTGATAACAATTGGGGTGGTCTTTCTCCTCTTTAGCCCGGAGGACACGACGCCCATGGTTTCCAACAAGAATGTCAAATTTGGACTCGTCTGACTACAGGAAACTTTGCAACAGTCTATTTGAAATGAGCCTTGGCCCACAGAACATGGCAGTGCTTCTGGATCATGCTCAACAATGGCTTCCTTTTTGCATGATAGAGTTTTAGGTGGCATCTGTGGACGGCACGGTGGACTGTGTTTACAGACAGTGGTTTCTTAAAGTATTCACAGGCCCATTTAGTAATGTCAATAACAGAATCATGCCGGTGAGTGATGCAGTGGCGTCTGAGGGCCCGAAGATCACGGGCATCCAGTAAAGGTCTTCGGCCTTGTCCCTTATGCACAGAGATTTTCCTAGTTTCTCTGAATCTCTTGATGATGTTATGCACTGTCGATGATGAGACCTTCATGCCATTGCAAATTTGACGTTGAGAAACATTGTTTTTAAAGTATTGCACAATTTTTTTTACGCACACCGTCACAAGTTGGAAAGCTTCTGGCTATCTTTACTTCTGAGAGACTCAGCCTCTCTAAGACATCCCTGTTATAGCCAATCATGTTACACACCTGATGCCAGTTAACGTAATTACATGCTAAATGTTCTTTCAGCTGATTGTCTTATATATTAATTGCTTTTTCAGCCCTTTTTTTGCCTGTGTCTCAACTTTTTTTGAGACCTGTAGCCGCCAGAAAATGTGAAATAAGCTCATTTTTGGATAAAAATGTAAAATGTCTCAGTTTCAACAGTTGAAATGTTATCTGTGTTCTATTGTAAATAACATATTGGCTCATGTGATCTGAAAGTCATTGCATTTTGATTTTATTCACAATTTACACTTCGTCCCAACTATTTTGGAATTGTGGTTGTATATATATATATATATATATATATATATATATATATATATATTTGTTGTATTCTTTGTATTTTTGTTGTTATAAGGACCCCCTGAAAAATGAGATGGTTCATCTCAAGGGGATATCCTTTGAAAATAAAGTCAAATAAATAAATAAAAGTCAAATATGTGTGTGCGCGCGTGTGTGTATGATATATGATATGCATTTGGACATTTTCAAATAAATATAAAGTTTAAATTATTTGAAAATAAATGCATTATGTTTTTATTTACATGTTACATAGCCTCCCAACTTTTTTGGAAATGGGGTTGTACGTAGTGTTCTGTGCAGGAGTGATTTTCACGTGATTTGCAATGCACTGTACCGCCTTTATCCCGGGCTATGAAACTACACCGGGTAAACACGTTGTCTGTGGTTCTCGATGTAAAAGTATTTATTTGTTCCAGTCAACTAAATGTTGATTCCCTGTAACCAAGGAAATACAGGCCCAACTTTTGTACTATAAACAGACAGCGTATAGTCCAGCAATGGTGGAACAACTGAAGTCACCCAGCAGAGACTCACGACAAGCTGCTTGCTACATTAAAGCAATCATGTCCACTTCTATTCATCATTTGGAAAATAGAGCCAATGACAATGAAAACTCCTGCTGAAATACTCACTTGCTTCAGGTTGGGCTATTTAATGGATGATTGGATACACTTTAGGTTCAAAAGCCTCATAAAAATGCAAACAATATCAAAAGATTTTCACAAAAGACATAAATCTGAATTATCATGAGACTTGCCTCAATTAAAATATGCACGCATTGTAAAAAAAAAAATTATTATCATTTAAAATAAAAAAATAAAAGTTGACTAAACTTAAAAAAGAAAGATAACCTGCTACAAAACATTTTTGAGTTTGCTCACCTTCAAGTCCTGGTGGATGATCATATCTGAAAGAACTCGTAACTTGAAGTTGAACCAACTAAGACTGCTTTGCAGCTGTTTGCCTTCCTTTTTATTTTTGCAGTTTGCTTTTCTAAATTGCGCACACCCCTAATTACGAATGCAAAGCCAGTTAGATCAGTGAATAATGATTATGTTTTATATTTTGAGCAAAATTAATTCTAAATTGTGATGTTTTATCCAGTTTTCCTTGAATACATTGTAGGGTTCTGCCGATGCTGGTTGACGGTGGTCAAGTGTCCAATAAAACCACAAGAAACAAAACATAAATCCCCGCCTTATGTTACTGTCAGAATACCGAACTTTCAACACGCTCCCTGACATAGCCAATTCACGGGATTTGTCTGCAGTGGTCGTCATAGCAATCCGCCTATTGAACCTGCATTATGCTTGGACGCGGCTATTCTCATCTTGATTCTCACAGCCGCTGCCCGAATAATGTTATGGCCCATCCATATTGGCACAGCTGCTCTGCGCTGTGCATTGGCACAGCTGTGCGAATAAAATAACTTGACCCACTACTGGCACAGCGGCTGTGCGAATAGCCACTCCTATTATCGCTTTGACACGAGTGCAGCTGACGTGCAGACACTCTCAAGATCAGAACAGAGTTCGAAATTCGCGGTAGTCCGCTAGTGCACACTCAAGTAAAAATTAAGGCGGACTCGTAAACTTGTCTTTGAACTAGTCCGAGTGTCTAATAAACTATTGACAACTTGGAAAGAATTCCGTGGCCAGCCTCTTTATCTGCTTTTTATTTCCAAGAACAATTTCAAAAGGAGGCGCCAATAGTGTTCACTGCCTGGGCATATGGCAAGACATGTCCTCCCACCCATTCGCGAACGCATTTCATGGGAAAAATGAAATTAAATGCCCATTTTAAATTTCAATGGTCCATTTTGCAGCTCCTTGACTTCAAAAAGGTAACTGTTCATATTTGTTAGAGATTAATAAATGTCTTTAACCTTATGAATTGAATAGGCTGCCTGTTCAGAGAAATTATGCATAATAAACAGCTCAACTGAAAAAGTAAGCTTCCTACGTGCACAAATGTGTTAAATGATACGCAGTGTCTAGAGACATGGCAGTTTTTATTGATACGGCAGTCGATTTCAAGGGATTAGGATAAGGATTAGGGTTAGGGGTTAGGGTTAGGAATTAAGGTCAGACTGGATAACATGAAATTTGATAATTTTGTTCATTCTAATTCATGAAACATCGTGCTTAAAGAATAGCCTACCGTTCATGTATACCGAAGTGCGGGATATATAGTCAACCCAGTCAACACGTGATGTCATATGATATCACTGTGATGTCACAAATATATCACAACTGTGATATTAGCCTGTGAGCTCAATGTGATACCACTCTGATGTCACAATTATCTCACAACTGTGTCATCACACTTTTGATGTTAATGTGATATCACTCTGTTGCCACAATTTTGTCACAAATGTGACATCACTGTGACAGTAATATGACATTACAGTGATGTCATCATTGTGCTACAACTGTGACATCAGATTTCTGTATTACCATGATAACTATGTGACGTCATCATTGTGTCTCAACTGTGAGGCCATATGCCCAAATAGTGTCACTTATGCATCCGCCGCCATGTTGATATGCAAATCTAAAGTGGTGTGTTGTGTGAACAGTAACCATGAAACATCTTTGAGTTTCTCAAAATATCTTGATTCTCTGGAGTCCTCTGCCACGTCGAGATAAAGAAAGTCGCGGTGTCGTCACATCCGGCTGGCTCAATTAGGCGCTTGGTGAAAACAATTAAACTTGTGTGTTTATCTTCGTGTTATCTCATCAACAAATGTCAATTCCCAATCCACCTTATTATCCCCCGCCAACACGAATTGTGAGGGGGATATAGGTTTGACCTCCGTCCGTCCGTCCGTGTGTGCGTGCGTGCGTACGTCCGAGAGAAAGGGGACAACTTTTATCCGAAACTATTACAGATAGGACAACCAAATTTGGTGTGTAGCTTCAGACAATAAAAGCCTTGATGGAGTTTGAAAATAAGAAGCACACGATTGGCTGGGGATGTTGTTGACCATGTGGACTTGTAAGTATTTTTATCTGCGATTTTTCTTTTCTATGAGTAAATACAGCGTGTAGGAGTTATTATAAGGTACTAGAGATGTCATTTCACTATTTTGATCATCGTTGTGTCACAGACAATACATATTGCAGCAGGCACTTAGAGTTGTAAATTAAAAGCACGAGAGCAAATGGCAAAAGTAATTCCCAGTTAATTCCCAGCAAACAAAATATTTAGCTATTTACTATTTCACCTCCGTTAAAATGCTTCCCACACAGCACTGCATGAACTGACAGTTCCCACTTGCTGCCTCATACGTGGCAACTCTACCGCTTTTGTGGCGTTTTTTTTTTTTTTTTTTTTTGCGTGAGGTTGATATCAGCCAAATAAGTTTGTTGAAAAATGCGCATTTGAGGTTCAAAGTAGATGATGACGTTCTAACACACTTTTCACAATAATCGAAGTGTAGGTGTATGACCTAGTATTTATTTTTGTGTTGAGAATTGCTATTATTAGAGTCTAGGACTGCACAGTTTGAATTACACTGTGTATAATCTTCACTCTAAAAAGTAAATCTACAATTTTTATTGGAACAAATACTCTGGTGATTTGTGAACGTAGACATTGTTGTTTGGAATCATATCTAATTAGTCATTTCATAAATATACGTTTATATTTTAACCTTGGAGTTCCATTTTTATGAAATGTATGCTTCTAAATGCAAAGATTTTTGTACTCTGATCATAACAATATTGAAAACAAATGTCACAGGAGCAGCGCCACATGTGATGGCTCAAGAAATGGCATTTTAAAGCCCTAAATGTCATCATCCTGCTCAGATTTGATACATTTGTTGTAATCATATGAAAACGTGAGATTATGCTGTTTTTCAGTTCTGATAATGGCATGATAACCACTTCATTTTTATCAAGTAGAAAGGTGTAAGAAACATACATCAGAATTGAAGAATGTTGAATATTTTTAATGCATTGTTGCTGTTTTTCTTTGAAGCTAATGCCATTTCCTTTCTTTTTTACCTTTTTATGAAGAATTACCTGTATTTACCTCATGTTAAACAGGTGTGAATAGGCACAACACAGCTCAGTGAAATCAAGTCTTGCTGTCAACCCAGGAGAGAAGTATTTCTCATGTTATAGTCAGTAAAATGTCACGTGAGTCTCCTATAGAAGTCACACAGTGATCTCGCGCTGTGACATTACTTTGAGATTTTCCAGAGATGTCATTTAATGAAATAAAGTATGATTTATATTTTAACAATGACTTTTTATGTCATAAATTTTCCATGATTTCACGAACATTTCACACAGATATCTCACTTTGATGTCACTTTGTGAAATCAATGTGAGACGTCTGTGATATATTGATGTATCGCACAGGTGTCTCGTTTTGATATCAGATTGTGACATTCCTATGTGACATCTATGTGCAATGTTGGTGATGTAGTGCACAGATGTCATGTCATGTCACATGGTGATGTCACAATGTGCCGTCATCTGAACAGGGCTGGCTCTTGTCTTTTATTGTGTAGCATTGAATTAGCCACGCAATCGCTCGTCAATCACAATAAGTGACTACCGGTGAGTCAGATGCGGAACTAGAATTTTATCTAGTTTATTATATTGTATTATTAGGTGCAAAAAACATTTCTTACTTGTAACAACAACACTGTTGGTATCAACTGGCAGATTTATGCTTGAGGAACCAGATGAGACAGCTCTTACTAATGTCTGTGCCACATCTGTGGTTTCAGGGACAGAACTTGGGGAATTAAACACCAGGACTGCATCCACAATCACTGACCTCTGCCTAATACAAAGAGAGAATGCCAACAATTTTGAACATGCTTCTTTGTCATCAATACCATACCTTTCCTGGCTTCAAAATACTGCAATTCGTCGGTGATTTCACAAGTGACACATCTTATTTTTTTTGGGTTTAGAGATATGGACATCATGTTGGTCCTGGGAGTGAGGTCTTTTGTTCGTCTAGGTTTCGATTCCATATCTATCCTGGCTCCCATTTTATGAAACATCACAATTTGACGCATGTCAATAATATTTAAAATCATTTAAAATCAGAACGTGAGAGACGTCATCACATTTGGCCTGAGGCAGTGGTCTAGTGCTGACGCTGTAGCCAGACCCCATTGTTATAATGGAGACCGCTAGGACTTTCTTTTCCCTGGCTATTAAGGCAAACACGCTGAGACCTTCCGCCTCAGCTAGGACCCTCCTAGTTGCACGGTGCTTACACTACATTCTTATAGTACATGCATCTCCAGCATCAACGCCTCACCCACAGATTTAGCAAAACCACGAGTCTAGAAAATTGACACGGTTCATTTTAGTGTGTCATTTATTTATAAATTTGTAATCAAGATGAACTTCCAATCCGATCTAAAAGAAAAGCAGATAAGAGCATGTCTTATTTACAAATTCCAATAGGCCTAGCCAACTGCATGATCAGTCCCCCCAAAGAAGGTGTTTTTTTTTTTTTTTTTTTCCCCCCATGAAACCTCTTTCCCATTAGTGCTTCTGGCATGGCTGTGTCTTTGTTCCCATGCAAAAGTATGGGGCCATCTTGTGTGGAAAGTTATCATGGGCCCAATATGGCCACATGAGGCTGCAAGAACGCTGTTAGTACAATTATTTCAAATGTAAAAGTTTTGTTGTCTTTTCCATTGTTTACTTAGTGTAGGAGCTCAGCCTCGGTGAACACTTTTAAAAATATAATTTCTCTCTGGGATTGATGGTGCACAACCACATATCTCATATAAAGGATCCATTTCTTCCCCCATTTCTTGCCCCATAGGGGAAGTATAACGATTTGCTGAGCTTCTGCAATGGTCCAACGGCACTGATCAAGAACCTTGACCACTTTGCTTTCTATTGTGGACTGCCACATTAAAAAGTATCATGCATGTGACTGAGATTCAATAGCTAGCCTAGTTTGGTAGTGGCTATGCCTCGGTGCGCATGCGGAAGCGGGGCATACGGTAGTTCTTATGCCTCGGTGCGCATGCGGAAGCGGGGCATACGGTAGTTCTTATGCCTCGGAGCGCATGCACAAGCGGGGCATACGGTGTTTTGTTTGTGTGTCAGTCAGTCATTCTGTCTGTTGCCGGGATGGCCGCTACGCCGGTCAAAATCAAGTTCTAGAATATGGCTCAATGGGTTAAATGCCATGATATCTTGGATTTAAATTTGCCAGATTTTTGAGATAGAGCTTTGTTTGTTGTGGTCCGTGTGTTTGGTTAGTCAGTTTTAGGTTTTTATTATTTTGGTGATGTTGGTTTTTAGTCCATGTCTTAGTGTTTCACATTTTATTCCTCTCCCATGTTATTCCAGTCCACGTCTTACCCATGTACTGTCTTTGCTTTCTCTCCTGTCGCATCATTATTTGTAGCAGTTTCTGTCTTAATTGATTGTGACACTGTTTCGGGTGATTTAATGTATTCTGGGTTTCGGCCTTCCTTCCGTTTCGTTTGCTAATTTCCCCTTGCTTTCCTACATGTGCTAACAATAACTAACAGTTAGTTGTTTTTCTAAAATTACTAACCATACTAATATTGTATATAATACTAACCTACTAACGAGCACCTTGGATTGTATAGCTGCACTTACTAATTGACGAATGATCTCTCAGCAGTCGCCCTGTTCTAGTCTCCACCCCTTGCTTTTCTATTCACTGGCTTTGCTAAGTTTTCTTGCAGAACCTCTGCATTCTCATGATCTATTCTGGCTCTTATTCTGTACACTTAGGAGTCTTTTTATTCAGTTTATTTATCCCGCCTTTGGGATTGTCTTGTGATCCTCGTCTGTGTGTTAATGTTTATCTGTTTCATGTAATTGGTTTCCCTCGTGTTCCACCCCTCGTTAATTATATTAAGTTCCTGCACCTGTGTCTTCTCGTGCCCCAACCTTATATCAGTTCCAGCCTCCAGCACTTCAGATCAGATCTGACTTCGCTCCCGCCTGCCTCACACCACTCCTGGCCCTGTGCACTTTCCCTCTGGTCCCTTCATCTCTTCGGTGTGTTCTTCAACCGCATTCCCAGCCCAGCCTTCCCTTCCTGCTGCCTTCAGCCCCTAGTGCCCCCTGTCTTCCAAGCCCTGTGTGCCACCTGTCCTGTGCCCAGTGTGCCTCTCCCCTTCGCTGTCTTCCGAGCCCTGTGTGCCACCTGTCCTGTACCCAGTGTGCCAGTCCCCTTCGCCGTGTCCAGAGCCCTGTGTGCCACCTGTCCAGCGCCCAGTGTGTCAGTCGCCTTCGCCATCTCCAGCGCCCAGTGTGTCAGTCGCCTTCGCCGTCTCCAGCGCCCAGTGTGTCAGTCGCCTTCGCCGTCTACAGCGCCCAGTGTGTCAGTCGCCTTCGCCGTCTACAGCGCCCAGTGTGTCAGTCGCCTTCGCCGTCTCCAGCGCCCAGTGTGTCAGTCGCCTTCACTGTCTCCAGCGCCCAGTGTGTCAGTCGCCTACGCCGTCTCCAGCGCCCAGTGTGTCAGTCGCCTTTGCCGTCTCCAGCGCCCAGTGTGTCAGTCGCCTTCGCCGTCTCCAGCGCCCAGTGTGTCAGTCGCCTTCACCGTCTCCAGTCCCCAGTGTGCCGGCCGCCTTGGCCGGCTTCCAGCATTCCAGCCGTCCTGTCTGCCCCCCTCCTGATGTTCTCCCTGACCCTTCTCCCAGCCAGCTGTGCTTCCCGAGTTAGCCATCTGTCAGCTTTGCCCACTGTCTCGCCTTGTGCCTGCCCTCTGCGTTTCCGAGTGTCCCCTAGCTCCCTTTTCCGAGTGTCCCCTGGCTCCCTCTTCCGAGTGTCCCCTGGCTCCCTCTTCCGAGGTGTCCCGAGCCTGCCTCTTGTTTTCTGGTTTTTGGATTCCTGAGTTCTCCCTCCTTCAGTGCTGTAGCACGGTGTTTCCGTTGGCCGGTGTGCCCCGTTTTTCCCCCCTGTCTGGTTCCCTGTTTATTTAATAAATTAATATTATTTTGGATCCCCGCATCTGGCGTCTCTCCCTTTTGTCCTCCAGTTCCCTTTGTTTCTGAGCATTCCCGAGAGTTCCTAGTGTTTCCTTCCCTTTCCGTAACATTGTTTTCGACATAAAGCACTATTTGACACTTCCATAGACTCCAATAGGAATCGAGGAATGCGGAAGTAATGCGTGTCATGGGGAAAGCAATTGTTCCATACAATGAATATTTCCAGCCCTGACCTCCATTCATTTTCATTGGAACACGCTTGCAGGTAAGTTTATCGAATGACTGCATTTTTGGGAAATTTGTGGCATTAGCTGACCCCTAATGAATTTTGTTGTTAGCGTCATTTTCTGTACCCAATTTTAGTTCATGTTGATCGCCAGATAACAACCTGTTAACTTCATATTAAAGTTAAAGTAGATGATGTGAGCAGTTCTTAACAATCTAGCATAACCACGTCATTTGTTCATTTAGCTACCTTAAATTAATTGCAGTTATTGGTGTTCGTTGGAGTACAAGGTCTATATTGGCTTATTAGATTCGTTCATAGTTTCAACCGCATTTTATTGCTAACTAGTTCATTTTGTAAACTTTTTTTCTTCAACATTACACAACTGCCTTTGATCTGACATCAGGACCATCAATATAGATACTACATGTAATGCATGTGCTGATTCAGAAAGTCACATTAAATTGTGGTTGCTGTAATTTTTTATTGCATTGAAATGTACCTGACGTTCTGCAAACCTGCCTGTGAGGTTTCGGTGACATATGCGCCCTGTGCGCCGGTCAGCCAAATTACCACTGCACAGAAAGTAAAACAGGTTGGAGCTGGTGAGCTTCCTGCGCAGTTTCGGCAGAGCCTTTTGCCACAAAACTGTCACTGCATCATGAAGAATATGTGACACCTCCCCCTACTACGCCGCCACACCCATCTCAGTGCACATCCGTGTATCAAATTGCCAAAGTGGCAGCGCACGGTGTTGTACCGCACAAAATTACCACTGCGCGCACTGCACCGGACGAAATTACCACTGTGTGGGCTGCGCCACACTGCGCCACCCTGCGCCGCGCCAAGAAATTAGGGCCCTATTTGTTGAAACCATTGTCAGCTAACATCAAACGTCAAATCCAGTCATGCAGCTTAAAACTCAACCACATAATGAAGAAACCATGTATAGTAAACAAGATCCAGAAACGCTGCTGCTATCTTGGGGCCAAAGTTCTTTTAAGAAAACCATTGTCAGTAAACACATTT
This sequence comes from Gymnothorax reevesii, assembly GCA_029721435.1. NCBI lineage: Eukaryota > Metazoa > Chordata > Actinopteri > Anguilliformes > Muraenidae > Gymnothorax > Gymnothorax reevesii. Next base: position 18,590,345 of record CM056574.1, on the reverse strand, counting down.
TATTGCTGAGTCTACCAATGAAGATTATAACTCGACCATACAAAGAGAAAACCATTTATAAGCAAGATACAAAAATGCTGCTGCCTTCTTTTCGCCCAGGGTCATTTAACCTGGATTGAGGATAAGTGGAAAACTGCCCTGTGGCCGGACCAAATAAAGTGTGAAATTCTTTTTTGAAATCACTGATACTGCATCTGCTGGGCTTAAAAGGAATGGGACAAACCAGCTTGTTCTCAGCGTACAATGTTCAAAAGCTGCCACAAGAGATGTATGGCAGTGCATTAGAGCTCATGGCATGGTAAACATGCTCATCTGTGAAGACACCATTAATGCTGAGTGGTACGATATGTACAGGTTATGGAGCAAGACATGCTGCCATTCAAACAAAGCATTTTTCGAGAAGACCTAGCTTATTTGACCAGAACAAAGACAAGCCGCAGTCTGCACATATTACGACATTGTTCCACAATATAAGATTCAGGGTGCTGAACTAGCCTGCCTATAGTCCAGACCTGTTACCCAGCAAAAACATATGGCGCATCATGAAAAAAATATAACAAAGGAGGTTAAGAGTTTTTAAGGAGATGAAATCCTACACTAAATGAAAGCACTGATGGTGCTGATGCCTCGGTGCTTAAAGCAGTGACAAGTATGTCCCTTCATGAAGCTATAAAATTCTGTGTTGACATGTCAGAGTGCCCTAGCTGTGCATCTATGCTTGACATAAGCTATGTTTCCATCCACTTGACAATCGAATTACCCGAAGTTCCCCAAAAATATTCATGCGAATAAAGGCGGTGAAAATGCATTCCCAACTAACAGCATTGCAGCGAATACAAACTTGTGCGCAGGCTAATGACGTTACTTGCTGCTATGCGATCCAAGATATCATGGCATTTAACTCAATGAGCCATATTCTAGGAAATGATTTTGACCGGCGTAGCGGCCATCCTGGTAACAGACAGAATGACTGACTGACACACAAACGAACTACCGTATGCCCTGCTTGCGCATGCGCACCGAGGCATAGCAAAAATGGGTGAACATTTTGCCTTCAAAACTACAGTAATAGGCCTCTCACGTCCCAATGTTTACAGAATGTTGTTAAAAGATGAGGGGATGCAAAACAGTGGAAAACATTCTCCTGTCCCAACTTTTTTGGAATGGGTTTCTGGCATCAAAGTCAAAATAATCAAATATTTTTCTAAAGACTATAAAATATCCCAGTTACAACCTCTAATATTGAGGGCTTGGAGCACAACGGTTATATTTCCAAATTTTATGGTTTTGAGATTTTTACCCCCGTCACAGCTTTCTATCAGCTAATCCTTTGAGCACAATAACTATATGTCCATCTGCATTAATTTTTAATATGAATATTTTAATATTCACATTTTCATTTTGTGGTATATCCAACAAAATCTTATTAAATAGATTAAAAATTTACATTTTGATGAATATAGATGAATTTGTATACTGAATAGTCTGTCTTTCCTTGCAAACGAACTAACCTTCAACCAATCACCACTGTGTTATGTCACATCATATGCTAGAATTGTTGAGGCACTGAGGTGACATGTCCATTTTTAGCAATTTTGACCATGATGTTGCGGATACACTCCTAGAAATTTTTTTTTTCAATTGAGAAAAACTAAAAAAATTAGCTGTAACAAGTTGACGCAATTTTTTACTTTGATCCAAAGTCTTGATTTTTTCCAGTGTAGAACACTTAGAAACCTTAAAATAATTTTTTTCTCCAAACCTCTAAAATGGTCATATAACCATTGCGCTCCAAACCCACAATATGTTGTCTTTGTACGATTTTCAATTAAGTACCGTTTGTTCAGCTTCAAGTTCTGGTGATGGCACAAACTGATTTTTGAAAGAACTAGGAACTTGAGGATGAGCCCACAGAAAAATGCTTTGCAGCTGGTTGTCAACCTACTTCAGTAGTTCAGTAATCTTTTTATTTCTGCAGTGTTTTTATTTTAAATCATGTATCAAATTTATATGTACCCTAATAATTGTATATCACTTTAAACCTAATTATGTAAATGCATTATAATATCATAAAGAATGCCTACATACCTGAAACCAGTGATTTCTGTGCGTTTGAAAATTTCTCCAAATCGTTGTGAGTAGACCATATCCAGCTTTAAAACAAGAGAAAATGTGCAAAATTACAATCTCAATGACGATGTCAAAAATAACCAAAGTAATCATCAATAATAATAATAATAATAATAATGATAATTATATTGTGTAATTACTTGTTCAGTCACTTGGTTTTCCAATTCTATAAACCTTGATGAAGAGGGATTTTTGAGGTCTTCATCAAATTCCGCATTCAATTTAAATTCTAAATTTAACTTTGGTTCCAGTGAAGTAGATTCTGTGGCCTGAGGTAGATCTGCTTCAGCTGAAGTTACACCCATAGTAATTATTCTAGACCTTCTATTACTTGATGTTCCTGGGACAGTGGTTGATACTGCAAGGACTGTGCTTGACATTCCTGTCTTTAATATTTCAGGGTTTGTAATTGATATTTCAGAGCCTGAGGTTGATTTTGATGGTCTGACACTCAGTGTCCCAGAGGTTGTGGAAGATGATGTTGGGCTCAATGTCACTCGCTCTACTGTTACTTGTTCCTGACTTACAGAGTTTTTAGTGGATGACACTGGGCTGCCAGTCAGTGTAGCAGAGCTTGATGGTAATATTACAGGATTGGTCTCAAAAGTTGCAGCAAATAGGGGAGCAGTGGTGATAGTTTCACCGATGGGTAGCAATGCTGTTGAGAATTTTGTCAAGATTGCAGATTCTGTGGTTGATGAACTGAGTTTTGTGATCAATGCCCCAGGACTCGATGCTGGCATCACATGTGCTGTTGTAAACTCATCAGGGTTCCCAGTTGATGTTGCAGTGTTAGGGGTTGACAAGTTATTCAGTGGTTCTGGTTCATCTGTTGATTTTTCTTGCCTTACAAAGTTTGTGGTTGATGGTCCAGGGCTGCCAGTAAGTGTGACAGAGATTGATGGTAATAGTCCAGAATTTGATCCTGAAGTTGCAGCAATAAGGGGTGATGTTGAAGGATTTGTTGTAAGTGATGTTGTGCTGATAGTTGGTGTTTTCAGAGCAATGGTGGCTGTATCAGAAGGTCCTAATAATGCTGTTGAGAATTTTGTCAAGATTACAGATTCTTTGTTTGGTGTACTGAGTTCTGCAGTGGATTCTTTAGGACTGGATGATGATGTCACACGCGCTGATGTAAATTCTTTCGGGTTGACAGTTAATGTTACACTGCTTGGGGTTGACAGCAATAATGTCTCACTCAATGTTGCTGGTTCTTCTGTTGATTTTTCTTGACTGACAGATTTTGTGCTTAATGGACTAGATTTAGAGGTCGCAGGAATTGTCACAAATTGTTCAGAGCTGGTCGTCGATACTGCAATGCTCTGAGTTGACTTTGAGAGCGCGGTGCTTATCAAAGATTTTGCTATAGTTGATTTACCAGTGCCTCCTGGCGTTGGAAGAGAGGTTGTGGTCATTGATATTGGGCTGCCACTTAGTGTTTCCAATCTTGTGGAAAGTTTTTCAGGGATTGCTGTTGTAACAGGGTTTGTTTTTGAAGCTGTAAGTATTGTTATTATGGGATTTAATGTCTTTGTTGTCTGTTCCTCAATGACAGTTTTCAATGATGTTGATTTCACTGTGCCTTCTGGTGACTGTGTGAATGTAGCAGTTTGGGTTTCCAGCAGTGTTGCTTCCTCAGTTGTTCCTAAATTAATTGGGGAATTTGATACAGGAATTGTGCCTGCAGTTAAGCAAATGTAATTTTTTAGTCACAGCTGTGAGCATGGAAAACTGCATTTCATCTCGTAAATTATATTGTTTTATTAGGTGTAGGGCTGGGCGATATGGACAAAATCTAATATCTCAATATCCGTGACCGAATACTCGATATCGATATTTTGCCGATATCATCGGGACAAATGTTGGTGCTTTTGCAAAATATGTACACAATAACATTTTCTATAACCATTTATTAGTAATGTTGACATAACGATGAAACAGGTGCAGGCAACAGCTTCAACAATCTTGCAAGTGCAGAAAAATGCAACCCGTTACTGTAATTCAGCTTTTAAAACCAGAAAAGCCAACACTTATTTCATATCACGATATTACCATAGTCAAAATGCGTGACGATATTTTACTTTCAATTAAGATATCGATATATTGCCCAGCCCTAATTAGGTGCAACAAACATGTCTTACTTGTGACAACAACACTGCTGGTATCTACTGGCAGATTTATGCTTGAGGAACCAGACGAGATAGCTCTTACTAATGTCTGCGCCACATCTGTGGTTTCAGGGACAGAACTTGGGGAATTAAACACCAGGACTGCATCCACAATCACTGACCCCTGCCTAATACAAAGAGACAATGACAACAATTTTGCACATGCTTCTTTGTCATCAATACCATACCTTTCCTGGCTTCAAAATACTGCAATTTGTGGTGATTTCACGAGAGACATATGTCATTTTTTTTAGGGTTTCGAGATATTTGCATCATGTTGGTCCTGAGGGTGAGATCTTCTGTTTAGTCTAGGTTTCGTTTTTATATCTGAACTCGTTCCCATTTCATGAAACATCACAATATGAGGCATTTCGATAATATAAAATCCTTTATTTCACAAAGTGAGGTATCTACCTTTTCCCCAGTTAAATGGGTTTAACCGGTCATTGATATCAAATGCACAGCTGCAGTATGTTAGCCAGCTTTAAATCATGTATCAAATTTATATGTACCCTAATAATTGTATCTCACTTTAAACCTAATTATGTAACTGCATTATAATATCATAAAGAATGCCTACATACCTGAAACCAGTGATTTCTGTGCGATCGAAAATTTCTCCAAATCGTTGTGAGTAGACCATATCCAGCTTTAAAACAAGAGAAAATGTGCAAAATTACAATCTCAATGATGATGTCAAAAATAACAAAAGTAATCATCAATAATAATAATAATAATAATAATAATAATATTGTGTAATTACTTGTTCAGTCACTTGGTTTTCCAATTCTATAAACCTTGATGAAGAGGGATTTTTGAGGTCTTCATCAAATTCCGCATTCAATTTAAATTCTAAATTTAACTTTGGTTCCAGTGAAGTAGATTCTGTGGCCTGAGGTAGATCTGCTTCAGCTGAAGTTACACCCATAGTAATTATTCTAGACCTTCTATTACTTGATGTTCCTGGGACAGTGGTTGATACTGCAAGGACTGTGCTTGACATTCCTGTCTTTAATATTTCAGGGCTTGTAATTGATATTTCAGAGCCTGAGGTTGATTTTGATGGTCTGACACTCAGTGTCCCAGAGGTTGTGGAAGATGATGTTGGGCTCAATGTCACTCGCTCTACTGTTACTTGTTCCTGACTTACAGAGTTTTTAGTGGATGACACTGGGCTGCCAGTCAGTGTAGCAGAGCTTGATGGTAATATTACAGGATTGGTCTCAAAAGTTGCAGCAAATAGGGGAGCAGTGGTGATAGTTTCACCGATGGGTAGCAATGCTGTTGAGAATTTTGTCAAGATTGCAGATTCTGTGGTTGATGAACTGAGTTTTGTGATCAATGCCCCAGGACTCGATGCTGGCATCACATGTGCTGTTGTAAACTCATCAGGGTTCCCAGTTGATGTTGCAGTGTTAGGGGTTGACAAGTTATTCAGTGGTTCTGGTTCATCTGTTGATTTTTCTTGACTTACAGAGTTTGTGGTTGATAGTCCAGGGCTGCCAGTAAGTGTGACAGAGATTGATGGTAATAGTCCAGAATTTGATCCTGAAGTTGCAGCAATAAGGGGTGATGTTGAAGGATTTGTTGTAAGTGATGTTGTGCTGATAGTTGGTGTTTTCAGAGCAATGGTGGCTGTATCAGAAGGTCCTAATAATGCTGTTGAGAATTTTGTCAAGATTACAGATTCTTTGTTTGGTGTACTGAGTTCTGCAGTGGATTCTTTAGGACTGGATGATGATGTCACACGTGCTGATGTAAATTCTGTAGGGTTGACAGTTAATGTTACACTGCTTGGGGTTGACAGCAATAATGTCTCACTCAATGTTGCTGGTTCTTCTGTTGATTTTTCTTGACTGACAGATTTTGTGCTTAATGGACTAGATTTAGAGGTCGCAGGAATTGACACAAATTGTTCAGAGCTGGTCGTCGATACTGCAATGCTCGGAGTTGACTTTGAGAGCGCGGTGCTTATCAAAGATTTTGCTATAGTTGATTTACCAGTGCCTCCTGGCGTTGGAAGAGAGGTTGTGGTCATTGATATTGGGCTGCCACTTAGTGTTTCCAATCTTGTGGAAAGTTTTTCAGGGATTGCTGTTGTAACAGGGTTTGTTTTTGAAGCTGTAAGTATTGTTATTATGGGATTTAATGTCTTTGTTGTCTGTTCCTCAATGACAGTTTTCAATGATGTTGATTTCACTGTGCCTTCTGGTGACTGTGTGAATGTAGCAGTTTGGGTTTCCAGCAGTGTTGCTTCCTCAGTTGTTCCTAAATTAATTGGGGAATTTGATACAGGAATTGTGCCTGCAGTTAAGCAAATGTAATTTTTTAGTCACAGCTGTGAGCATGGAAAACTGCATTTCATCTCGTAAATTATATTGTTTTATTAGGTGTAGGGCTGGGCGATATGGACAAAATCTAATATCTCAATATCCGTGACCGAATACTCGATATCGATATTTTGCCAATATCATCGGGACAAATGTTGGTGCTTTTGCAAAATATGTACACAATAACATTTTCTATAACCATTTATTAGTAATGTTGACAGAACGATGAAACAGGTGCAGGCAACAGCTTCAACAATCTTGCAAGTGCAGAAAAATGCAACCCGTTACTGTAATTCAGCTTTTAAAACCAGAAAAGCCAACACTTATTTCATATCACGATATTACCATAGTCAAAATCCGTGACGATATTTTACTTTCAATTAAGATATCGATATATTGCCCAGCCCTAATTAGGTGCAACAAACATGTCTTACTTGTGACAACAACACTGCTGGTATCTACTGGCAGATTTATGCTTGAGGAACCAGACGAGATAGCTCTTACTAATGTCTGCGCCACATCTGTGGTTTCAGGGACAGAACTTGGGGAATTAAACACCAGGACTGCATCCACAATCACTGACCCCTGCCTAATACAAAGAGACAATGACAACAATTTTGCACATGCTTCTTTGTCATCAATACCATACCTTTCCTGGCTTCAAAATACTGCAATTTGTGGTGATTTCACGAGAGACATATGTCATTTTTTTTAGGGTTTCGAGATATTTGCATCATGTTGGTCCTGAGGGTGAGATCTTCTGTTTAGTCTAGGTTTCGTTTTTATATCTGAACTCGTTCCCATTTCATGAAACATCACAATATGAGGCATTTCGATAATATAAAATCCTTTATTTCACAAAGTGAGGTATCTACCTTTTCCCCAGTTAAATGGGTTTAACCGGTCATTGATATCAAATGCACAGCTGCAGTATGTTAGCCAGCTTTAAATCATGTATCAAATTTATATGTACCCTAATAATTGTATCTCACTTTAAACCTAATTATGTAAATGCATTATAATATCATAAAGAATGCCTACATACCTGAAACCAGTGATTTCTGTGCGATCGAAAATTTCTCCAAATCGTTGTGAGTAGACCATATCCAGCTTTAAAACAAGAGAAAATGTGCAAAATTACAATCTCAATGATGATGTCAAAAATAACAAAAGTAATCATCAATAATAATAATAATAATAATAATAATAATAATGATAATAATATTGTGTAATTACTTGTTCAGTCACTTGGTTTTCCAATTCTATAAACCTTGATGAAGAGGGATTTTTGAGGTCTTCATCAAATTCCGCATTCAATTTAAATTCTAAATTTAACTTTGGTTCCAGTGAAGTAGATTCTGTGGTCTGAGGTAGATCTGCTTCAGCTGAAGTTACACCCATAGTAATTATTCTAGACCTTCTATTACTTGATGTTCCTGGGACAGTGGTTGATACTGCAAGGACTGTGCTTGACATTCCTGTCTTTAATATTTCAGGGTTTGTAATTGATATTTCAGAGCCTGAGGTTGATTTTGATGGTCTGACACTCAGTGTCCCAGAGGTTGTGGAAGATGATGTTGGGCTCAATGTCACTCGCTCTACTGTTACTTGTTCCTGACTTACAGAGTTTTTAGTGGATGACACTGGGCTGCCAGTCAGTGTAGCAGAGCTTGATGGTAATATTACAGGATTGGTCTCAAAAGTTGCAGCAAATAGGGAAGCAGTGGTGATAGTTTCACCGATGGGTAGCAATGCTGTTGAGAATTTTGTCAAGATTGCAGATTCTGTGGTTGATGAACTGAGTTTTGTGATCAATGCCCCAGGACTCGATGCTGGCATCACATGTGCTGTTGTAAACTCATCAGGGTTCCCAGTTGATGTTGCAGTGTTAGGGGTTGACAAGTTATTCAGTGGTTCTGGTTCATCTGTTGATTTTTCTTGACTTACAGAGTTTGTGGTTGATAGTCCAGGGCTGCCAGTAAGTGTGACAGAGATTGATGGTAATATTCCAGAATTTGATCCTGAAGTTGCAGCAATAAGGGGTGATGTTGAAGGATTTGTTGTAAGTGATGTTGTGCTGATAGTTGGTGTTTTCAGAGCAATGGTGGCTGTACCAGAAGGTCCCAATAATGCTGTTGAGAATTTTGTCAAGATTGCAGATTCTTTGTTTGGTGTACTGAGTTCTGCAGTGGATTCTTTAGGACTGGATGATGATGTCACACGTGCTGATGTAAATTCTTTCGGGTTGACAGTTAATGTTACACTGCTTGGGGTTGACAGCAATAATGTCTCACTCAATGTTGCTGGTTCTTCTGTTGATTTTTCTTGACTGACAGATTTTGTGCTTAATGGACTAGATTTAGAGGTCGCAGGAATTGACACAAATTGTTCAGAGCTGGTCGTCGATACTGCAATGCTCGGAGTTGACTTTGAGAGCGCGGTGCTTATCAAAGATTTTGCTATAGTTGATTTACCAGTGCCTCCTGGCGTTGGAAGAGAGGTTGTGGTCATTGATATTGGGCTGCCACTTAGTGTTTCCAATCTTGTGGAAAGTTTTTCAGGGATTGCTGTTGTAACAGGGTTTGTTTTTGAAGCTGTAAGTATTGTTATTATGGGATTTAATGTCTTTGTTGTCTGTTCCTCAATGACAGTTTTCAATGATGTTGATTTCACTGTGCCTTCTGGTGACTGTGTGAATGTAGCAGTTTGGGTTTCCAGCAGTGTTGCTTCCTCAGTTGTTCCTAAATTAATTGTAGAATTTGATACAGGAATTGTGCCTGCAGTTAAGCAAATGTAATTTTTTAGTCACAGCTGTGAGCATGGAAAACTGCATTTCATCTCGTAAATTATATTGTTTTATTAGGTGTAGGGCTGGGCGATATGGACAAAATCTAATATCTCAATATCCGTGACCGAATACTCGATATCGATATTTTGCCGATATCATCAGGACAAATGTTGGTGCTTTTGCAAAATATGTACACAATAACATTTTCTATAACCATTTATTAGTAATGTTGACAGAACGATGAAACAGGTGCAGGCAACAGCTTCAACAATCTTGCAAGTGCAGAAAAATGCAACCCGTTACTGTAATTCAGCTTTTAAAACCAGAAAAGCCAACACTTATTTCATATCACGATATTACGATAGTCAAAATCCGTGACGATATTTTACTTTCAATTAAGATATCGATATATTGCCCAGCCCTAATTAGGTGCAACAAACATGTCTTACTTGTGACAACAACACTGCTGGTATCTACTGGCAGATTTATGCTTGAGGAACCAGACGAGATAGCTCTTACTAATGTCTGCGCCACATCTGTGGTTTCAGGGACAGAACTTGGGGAATTAAACACCAGGACTGCATCCACAATCACTGACCCCTGCCTAATACAAAGAGACAATGACAACAATTTTGCACATGCTTCTTTGTCATCAATACCATACCTTTCCTGGCTTCAAAATACTGCAATTTGTGGTGATTTCAGGAGAGACATATGTCATTTTTTTTAGGGTTTCGAGATATTTGCATCATGTTGGTCCTGAGGGTGAGATCTTCTGTTTAGTCTAGGTTTCGTTTTTATATCTGAACTCGTTCCCATTTCATGAAACATCACAATATGAGGCATTTCGATAATATAAAATCCTTTATTTCACAAAGTGAGGTATCTACCTTTTCCCCAGTTAAATGGGTTTAACCGGTCATTGATATCAAATGCACAGCTGCAGTATGTTAGCCAGCTTTAAATCATGTATCAAATTTATATGTACCCTAATAATTGTATCTCACTTTAAACCTAATTATGTAAATGCATTATAATATCATAAAGAATGCCTACATACCTGAAACCAGTGATTTCTGTGCGATCGAAAATTTCTCCAAATCGTTGTGAGTAGACCATATCCAGCTTTAAAACAAGAGAAAATGTGCAAAATTACAATCTCAATGATGATGTCAAAAATAACAAAAGTAATCATCAATAATAATAATAATAATAATAATAATAATATTGTGTAATTACTTGTTCAGTCACTTGGTTTTCCAATTCTATAAACCTTGATGAAGAGGGATTTTTGAGGTCTTCATCAAATTCCGCATTCAATTTAAATTCTAAATTTAACTTTGGTTCCAGTGAAGTAGATTCTGTGGTCTGAGGTAGATCTGCTTCAGCTGAAGTTACACCCATAGTAATTATTCTAGACCTTCTATTACTTGATGTTCCTGGGACAGTGGTTGATACTGCAAGGACTGTGCTTGACATTCCTGTCTTTAATATTTCAGGGTTTGTAATTGATATTTCAGTGCCTGAGGTTGATTTTGATGGTCTGACACTCAGTGTCCCAGAGGTTGTGGAAGATGATGTTGGGCTCAATGTCACTCGCTCTACTGTTACTTGTTCCTGACTTACAGAGTTTTTAGTGGATGACACTGGGCTGCCAGTCAGTGTAGCAGAGCTTGATGGTAATATTACAGGATTGGTCTCAAAAGTTGCAGCAAATAGGGGAGCAGTGGTGATAGTTTCACCGATGGGTAGCAATGCTGTTGAGAATTTTGTCAAGATTGCAGATTCTGTGGTTGATGAACTGAGTTTTGTGATCAATGCCCCAGGACTCGATGCTGGCATCACATGTGCTGTTGTAAACTCATCAGGGTTCCCAGTTGATGTTGCAGTGTTAGGGGTTGACAAGTTATTCAGTGGTTCTGGTTCATCTGTTGATTTTTCTTGCCTTACAAAGTTTGTGGTTGATGGTCCAGGGCTGCCAGTAAGTGTAACAGCGATTGATGGTAATAGTCCAGAATTTGATCCCGAAGTTGCAGCAATAAGGGGTGATGTTGAAGGATTTGTTGTAAGTGATGTTGTGCTGATAGTTGGTGTTTTCAGAGCAATGGTGGCTGTACCAGAAGGTCCCAATAATGCTGTTGAGAATTTTGTCAAGATTGCAGATTCTTTGTTTGGTGTACTGAGTTCTGCAGTGGATTCTTTAGGACTGGATGATGATGTCACACGCGCTGATGTAAATTCTGTAGGGTTGACAGTTAATGTTACACTGCTTGGGGTTGACAGCAATAATGTCTCACTCAATGTTGCTGGTTCTTCTGTTGATTTTTCTTGACTGACAGATTTTGTGCTTAATGGACTAGATTTAGAGGTCGCAGGAATTGACACAAATTGTTCAGAGCTGGTCGTCGATACTGCAATGCTCGGAGTTGACTTTGAGAGCGCGGTGCTTATCAAAGATTTTGCTATAGTTGATTTACCAGTGCCTCCTGGCGTTGGAAGAGAGGTTGTGGTCATTGATATTGGGCTGCCACTTAGTGTTTCCAATCTTGTGGAAAGTTTTTCAGGGATTGCTGTTGTAACAGGGTTTGTTTTTGAAGCTGTAAGTATTGTTATTATGGGATTTAATGTCTTTGTTGTCTGTTCCTCAATGACAGTTTTCAATGATGTTGATTTCACTGTGCCTTCTGGTGACTGTGTGAATGTAGCAGTTTGGGTTTCCAGCAGTGTTGCTTCCTCAGTTGTTCCTAAATTAATTGTAGAATTTGATACAGGAATTGTGCCTGCAGTTAAGCAAATGTAATTTTTTAGTCACAGCTGTGAGCATGGAAAACTGCATTTCATCTCGTAAATTATATTGTTTTATTAGGTGTAGGGCTGGGCGATATGGACAAAATCTAATATCTCAATATCCGTGACCGAATACTCGATATCGATATTTTGCCGATATCATCAGGACAAATGTTGGTGCTTTTGCAAAATATGTACACAATAACATTTTCTATAACCATTTATTAGTAATGTTGACAGAACGATGAAACAGGTGCAGGCAACAGCTTCAACAATCTTGCAAGTGCAGAAAAATGCAACCCGTTACTGTAATTCAGCTTTTAAAACCAGAAAAGCCAACACTTATTTCATATCACGATATTACGATAGTCAAAATCCGTGACGATATTTTACTTTCAATTAAGATATCGATATATTGCCCAGCCCTAATTAGGTGCAACAAACATGTCTTACTTGTGACAACAACACTGCTGGTATCTACTGGCAGATTTATGCTTGAGGAACCAGACGAGATAGCTCTTACTAATGTCTGCGCCACATCTGTGGTTTCAGGGACAGAACTTGGGGAATTAAACACCAGGACTGCATCCACAATCACTGACCCCTGCCTAATACAAAGAGACAATGACAACAATTTTGCACATGCTTCTTTGTCATCAATACCATACCTTTCCTGGCTTCAAAATACTGCAATTTGTGGTGATTTCAGGAGAGACATATGTCATTTTTTTTAGGGTTTCGAGATATTTGCATCATGTTGGTCCTGAGGGTGAGATCTTCTGTTTAGTATAGGTTTCGTTTTTATATCTGAACTCGTTCCCATTTCATGAAACATCACAATATGAGGCATTTCGATAATATAAAATCCTTTATTTCACAAAGTGAGGTATCTACCTTTTCCCCAGTTAAATGGGTTTAACCGGTCATTGATATCAAATGCACAGCTGCAGTATGTTAGCCAGCTTTAAATCATGTATCAAATTTATATGTACCCTAATAATTGTATCTCACTTTAAACCTAATTATGTAAATGCATTATAATATCATAAAGAATGCCTACATACCTGAAACCAGTGATTTCTGTGCGATCGAAAATTTCTCCAAATCGTTGTGAGTAGACCATATCCAGCTTTAAAACAAGAGAAAATGTGCAAAATTACAATCTCAATGATGATGTCAAAAATAACAAAAGTAATCATCAATAATAATAATAATAATGATAATAATATTGTGTAATTACTTGTTCAGTCACTTGGTTTTCCAATTCTATAAACCTTGATGAAGAGGGATTTTTGAGGTCTTCATCAAATTCCGCATTCAATTTAAATTCTAAATTTAACTTTGGTTCCAGTGAAGTAGATTCTGTGGTCTGAGGTAGATCTGCTTCAGCTGAAGTTACACCCATAGTAATTATTCTAGACCTTCTATTACTTGATGTTCCTGGGACAGTGGTTGATACTGCAAGGACTGTGCTTGACATTCCTGTCTTTAATATTTCAGGGTTTGTAATTGATATTTCAGAGCCTGAGGTTGATTTTGATGGTCTGACACTCAGTGTCCCAGAGGTTGTGGAAGATGATGTTGGGCTCAATGTCACTCGCTCTACTGTTACTTGTTCCTGACTTACAGAGTTTTTAGTGGATGACACTGGGCTGCCAGTCAGTGTAGCAGAGCTTGATGGTAATATTACAGGATTGGTCTCAAAAGTTGCAGCAAATAGGGGAGCAGTGGTGATAGTTTCACCGATGGGTAGCAATGCTGTTGAGAATTTTGTCAAGATTGCAGATTCTGTGGTTGATGAACTGAGTTTTGTGATCAATGCCCCAGGACTCGATGCTGGCATCACATGTGCTGTTGTAAACTCATCAGGGTTCCCAGTTGATGTTGCAGTGTTAGGGGTTGACAAGTTATTCAGTGGTTCTGGTTCATCTGTTGATTTTTCTTGACTTACAGAGTTTGTGGTTGATAGTCCAGGGCTGCCAGTAAGTGTGACAGAGATTGATGGTAATAGTCCAGAATTTGATCCTGAAGTTGCAGCAATAAGGGGTGATGTTGAAGGATTTGTTGTAAGTGATGTTGTGCTGATAGTTGGTGTTTTCAGAGCAATGGTGGCTGTATCAGAAGGTCCTAATAATGCTGTTGAGAATTTTGTCAAGATTACAGATTCTTTGTTTGGTGTACTGAGTTCTGCAGTGGATTCTTTAGGACTGGATGATGATGTCACACGTGCTGATGTAAATTCTGTAGGGTTGACAGTTAATGTTACACTGCTTGGGGTTGACAGCAATAATGTCTCACTCAATGTTGCTGGTTCTTCTGTTGATTTTTCTTGACTGACAGATTTTGTGCTTAATGGACTAGATTTAGAGGTCGCAGGAATTGACACAAATTGTTCAGAGCTGGTCGTCGATACTGCAATGCTCGGAGTTGACTTTGAGAGCGCGGTGCTTATCAAAGATTTTGCTATAGTTGATTTACCAGTGCCTCCTGGCGTTGGAAGAGAGGTTGTGGTCATTGATATTGGGCTGCCACTTAGTGTTTCCAATCTTGTGGAAAGTTTTTCAGGGATTGCTGTTGTAACAGGGTTTGTTTTTGAAGCTGTAAGTATTGTTATTATGGGATTTAATGTCTTTGTTGTCTGTTCCTCAATGACAGTTTTCAATGATGTTGATTTCACTGTGCCTTCTGGTGACTGTGTGAATGTAGCAGTTTGGGTTTCCAGCAGTGTTGCTTCCTCAGTTGTTCCTAAATTAATTGGGGAATTTGATACAGGAATTGTGCCTGCAGTTAAGCAAATGTAATTTTTTAGTCACAGCTGTGAGCATGGAAAACTGCATTTCATCTCGTAAATTATATTGTTTTATTAGGTGTAGGGCTGGGCGATATGGACAAAATCTAATATCTCAATATCCGTGACCGAATACTCGATATCGATATTTTGCCAATATCATCGGGACAAATGTTGGTGCTTTTGCAAAATATGTACACAATAACATTTTCTATAACCATTTATTAGTAATGTTGACATAACGATGAAACAGGTGCAGGCAACAGCTTCAACAATCTTGCAAGTGCAGAAAAATGCAACCCGTTACTGTAATTCAGCTTTTAAAACCAGAAAAGCCAACACTTATTTCATATCACGATATTACGATAGTCAAAATCCGTGACGATATTTTACTTTCAATTACGATATCGATATAATATCGATATATCGCCCAGCCCTAATTAGGTGCAACAAACATGTCTTACTTGTGACAACAACACTGCTGGTATCTACTGGCAGATTTATGCTTGAGGAACCAGACGAGACAGCTCTTACTAATGTCTGCGCCACATCTGTGGTTTCAGGGACAGAACTGGCGGAATTAAACACCAGGACTGCATCCACAATCACTGACCCCTGCCTAATATAAAGAGACAATGACAACAATTTTGCACATGCTTCTTTGTCATCAATACCATACCTTTCCTGGCTTCAAAATACAGCAATTTGTGGTGATTTCACGAGAGACATATGTCATTTTTTTAGGGTTTCGAGATATTTGCATCATAATGGTCCTGAGGGTGAGATCTTCTGTTTAGTCTAGGTTTCGTTTTTATATCTAAACTTGTTCCCATTTCATGAAACATCACAATATGAGGCATTTCGATAATATAAAATCCTTTATTTCACAAAGTGAGGTATCTCCCTTTTCCCCAGTTAAATGGGTTTAACCTGTCATTGATATCAAATGCACAGCTGCAGTATGTTAGCCAGCTACCTCGGTGACTCAATGACTAGGTGAACTCTAGCCTGCAACTTATAGGTTCCATGACTTCTGTCTATCTTCAGAATCTACATTCTTGTAATACATGCATCTCCCGCATCAACGCCTCGCCCACAGATTTGGCAAAACCCGAAACCTTGAAAACTGACATAGTTCATTTTAGTGTGTAATTTATTTATTAGTTTCTAATCAAGATGAACTTACATTCCAATTTAAAGGAAAAAAATATTTACATTTATTTAAATGTATTAATTTTGTTGTCTTTTCCATTGTTTACCTAGTGTAGGAGCTCCGACTCGGGTAAACACTTTTAAAAATATAATTTCTCTCCGGTATTGATGGTGCACACCCACATATCTCATATAAAGGACCCATTTCCTCCCCCATTTCTTCCATCATAGGGGAAGTATAATGATTTGCTGAGCTTCTGCAATGGTCCAGTGGCACTGATCAAGAGCCTTGACCACACCACATTGCTTTCTATTGTGGACTGCCACATTAAAAAGTATCATGCTTGTGACTGAGATTCAATAGCCAGCCAGGTTTGGTAGTGGTCTCATTAGTAGTGGTGTCTTAAGGGATTTTCAAGAGAGATAAACTTCTGTTCCGGTATATGGCTAATGCATTTTAGAATGATAACCCATTCCACATTGGAGGAACTCCAAACAATTCCCAAATAAATTATTTATTTTTGATCAGAGCTGTGGCACTGCATTTTAAGGAAGGGCTTCAGGAGCAACTATGAAGTGTTACAGAGATGCCAAGTCTCACGCATTCAGCATGAGTCTCTCCTCGTGGTGGCATTCATGTTCCTGTGCCATCATCAGCAAATATTCTATCAACCGCGCCCTGAAGAAATTCACTCGCGGAATTTAAGTCATTGTGCAAAGGTCAGTTTCACGTGCATTACGGTGGATTTCCCCACTAGTGATCGTAGCTTCTCACTAGCTTCTCACTAAAAGCAGCATTAGACTATTTAGATCATTAGACTAAAAATGTAACTCTCTACTAAATAGCAAGCCAGCTCATTGTACGGACAAGTGATGTATAAAATACGTATACTTCCAGGTCATTAATTTTGGCTATATTAAAAAAATCAATATAGAACTGTCAAGATAATCAGGCCCTCAGGCAGCACTGCATTAAAACAGACAGAATTCTGCAGTGGAAATCACTGCATGGACTCAGGTAAACTTCTCTAAACCATTGTCAGTTAACATGCTTCAACGTCAAATCCAGCAATGCAGCTTAAAACTCAACCATGTAATGAAGAAACCAAATACCTGTATACTAAACAAGATCCAGAAATGCTGCTGCCATCTTTGGGCCAAAGTTCTTTAAAGAAAACCATTGTCAGTAAACACACTTTATTAGTAGACTCAGCGATAAAGATTAAAACTCGACCGTATTAAGAAAAAAACATTTATAAACAAGATCCAGAAATACTGCTGCCTTCGTTTGGCCCAAGGGCATTTAAACTGGACTGAAGAGTCAAAAACTGCTCTGTGGCCGGACCAATTACAGTGTGAAATTCATTTTGGATATCATTGACGCCCCATCCCTCGGGCTAAAAAGGAATGGGACAAACCAGCTTGTTCTCAGTGCACACTGTTCCAAAGCTAGCGCAAGTCATGTATGGTAGTGCATTAGAGCTCGTGGTAAACATGCTCCTGTAGAACCTGAAAGTTTGACTTGGCTCACAACATATGTCAAAAATCATATTGTTGGAACAAATGCTCATTACGCGTGCAAAAACTGAATGTTTGGGTGATCTGACACAATCCAGAGCCAGCAGTAAACTTTTTTTTTTTTTTGTGATCAAATTTTTATTGATTTTTCAAGAACATTACAAAACAAAACACCCCACCCCCCTCCCTCCCCCTGCAGTTTCATACATGAATAAAAGGTGTCATTCCTGAACCAAAATGATTCCATTTAGCACAGTTACAACTAAAAAATTTATATTCCGTGTGGTAACAGAGGGTTGATACACACTGGAGGGTCACAAAATCTCATACCATCTTCTAAAGGTGTGACTAAACAGCATTATTGGTAAAGGGTTTTAAAGAATATGCACATTCATATCTGGATCCACACACACAAAAAAAAAAAAAAAAAAAAAATTTAAATTAAATTAAAAAATAAATAAAACCAAGAGATTAGGAGTCACTGCTATCGTTGTCTAGGCCCCTCCCTCTGCATTTAAATGGTGACCCCAAGAGGGGAGTCCATAAGGTCAGAGATCCCGGAGGCTGCATCTCTCCAGAGTGTTAGTGTGGATGTTTTGGCCCCGTTTATTCTCGCAGTGGAGAGTTCAAGCATAACAATATCCCTAAATGATGCCAACTATGAATTAATGTTCAAAGTATGGGGAGGTAGCCAACGCTGCGCTAACATTTTCTTGGCTGCAGTTAGGCCAGCTAGCCAGATTTTCCTTTGTCTTTCAGATAAGGACAGTTTAGAATCGTCATTAAGAAGTAAAACTACGGGGGCTAGTGGTATGTCCCGATCGATTCAATTTGGATAATACGTTGCAAATTTTCTCCCAGAAGTCGTACACCTTTTTACTATTCCAAAACGTGTATAAATGTACCAATGTGCTGCTGATCACAGAAATCACAAAATGGAGTGGAAATTACCTTTGTAAGAAACCTTTTATGGGGTGGGGTCCTGTGGGTCTTGTGACAAAAGTTAAGAATCACTTGGTGGTTTGGATTTTTGGAGGAATAAAAAATATTCTTCCATACTGCTATCCAGTCAATTGAATCACCTGCTGGAGTCAACCTCAAATCTTCCCCCCATTGTTTCACTATTGGTAACTCTTTCCCTGTTGATTCTAACAAATAAACATACAACCGTGACACCAACCCTCTGGGTAAAGACTTTAAAATCAGGTCAATGATAGGGCGTACCCTATCAAAACAAAGCACACAACATGGGGGAGAGAGGGCATCCCTGTTTTGAGCCTCGCTGTATGGGGAATTGTTCTGAATGAAAACCGTTAGTTGCAATCATCGCGGACGAGTCTGAGTTTGAGGGCCAGAAGTTTGCTTGGTGTAGCTCCATTTGAGTAATAATTTTGCTTTACTCTACGCATTATAAATTCAGCCCTCCTCTTCAATAAATCATTCAATTCAGTCCAGTTTGTATTTAACGCGTCTTGTACTTTTTTTGAAAAAACGAAACCTTCAGTGACTGTTCAAGTGAGCGACAACACTTCTCTAGTTCGTCTATTTGTTTCACTCTGCTTTTATTTAAATGAGAAGCAAACGAAGAAGTGAAATCTCTAACAAAGCCCTTCGTTGCTCGCCAGACCACAGAGGGGTCATTAACCGAGGCAACATTGAAATCCAAAAATTCCATTAGCCTTGATTTAAACTCTGAATCGAATTCTGGGTTCTGGAGAAGCGAAGAGTTAAATTGCCAGTGTGGAGACCTCTCACCCACTTGACCACACTCAAAAACTGCGACAAGTACGTTGTGATCTGATAAAATTGCTGGGAGCAATGAAATTGATTTGAATAATGTTTGCAACTCTCTCGAACAGAGGAGATAATCTATTCTGGAGTGAGTTAGGTGCCTTGTGGAGAAAAAAAGTATAATCCCGACTAGTTGGATTATGTAGGCCTAGTCGCCAGATGTCTGTGAGATTCACGACCTCCAAAAGTTTTAAAATAGTCTGCAGTCTGTTTTTGGGCATTGCTATAGGTGACACAGGATCTGTCCAATCTCAAATCTAGCACAGCATTCATGGCACCTCCAATAACTAATGAGTATTCTGATATAGCCAGAAATTCTTTAGTTAGGTGTGAAAAAAACAATGCATCAAACACCGCCGGGGCGGAAACTACTATAAACACTATTTTCTTGCCTCTGATGGTAGTACAGATGTACGACAGTCTACCTGTTTGATCCTTGCTAACTTTTTGAATTGTGTATGGCTAGTTTCGAGATATTAGAATAACCGTACCTTTGGTCTTTGTATCATTACTAGAGTAGGCTGCTACCTTATAATACTTATTTTGTAGACGTTGTATATCTTTTACTCGGAGATGTGATTCTTGAATGAGCGCGATAGAGGTCTTTTTCCTGTGCAGAAATTCTAAAAATTTTATTCTCTTAATTTTTACATTTAACCCCCTAATATTCACCGATAGTACCGAAAACTCAACCATTATCAAACTGTGAGCGTGCAATGACCTTAACGTCTGTAGCGATATTCACTGCGCTTTGCGCAGAAGCTTCCACAAAATACAGATGACACCATAACAAAGAAATACAACTTTCTAGTATTCTCTTGAAACTGCACAACCCAACCCCTATGTGTATGATCCGTGGCCACATCGTACGCGGCACACACGACATCTCGAACTCTTTATCATCCCCCGCTATACCAAGGCTGGAGGCGCACCCCGTCGCCCGCAGCCCGGTGGCAACCTTAGCACCGCTCCGAAGCACTGGGACTATTTGAAGGGATCAGTGCGGCCGCGGTATAGACAACAGGATGCGCCCCCAGAAAATGTCAGGTTCATCACCCTCTCGTCCGCATGACGTGCTTAAATGATAAAAAACTTAACTACATAACTGGGATGTTACTTCCCAGTTTGTTAACTGTAACTTAATAACCACCCGCACGGTCAACCGAAGGATGAGAATTGCGAACAGAGAAGCACTCACAAGTGTTACAAACAGCAGCGACCTCTCGCTGAAGTATACGATCAAACAACCTTGCAAAGCTAACGTTAGATTAAGCAACATTAGTCCGTTGCACAAAGTTCTGAAATCATACTACCTGTTCCCCACAAGATGTTAAAGCTTTGAGTGTCCCAAAGTCCCGCAATGTAGCGTGACAGGATAGTAGAAAAGTTATGCAGGGGTAACAGCACCGGCTCGCAAGCAATCCCGCTAGCCGTTGATCCAAGTTTGAGCCTCCCTGATTATTAGGGCCCGAGCCGACTGAAAGTCGTCCGAGGACCCTATTGAAATCGTACTGTTTATTATTATTATTATTATTATTATTATTCTTACGACTTTTCAAAGGGCAATTTCACCCCTTTCCCAATGGTGAAAACGCGTCTAACTTTCCACATACGTCCGGCCCCATCCGAAATTTGATATTTTTGTGCGACCCCAAATGCCGAAGTAGCGCCCCCTAAACACGTTTCAAAATTCCCATGGGGAAATTCGGTTACTTCGTCATATGACGACGAAATTCAGTGGTTATGTGTTTTGTAATGAGGCATATAAAAAAATTCATTGGAGCCACGCCCTAAACCCAACAGGAAGTCAGCCATTTTGATTTGAATTTTTGAATTTTAAAACGAACTCCTCCTAGGGATTTCGCCAGATCGACTTCAAATTTGGTAGAGATTATTGTGAGACCTTGCTTATCAAAAGTTGTGCTCTGCAGATCTGTAAGTCGGGCGTGGCTGCTAGGGCGTGACAAATTTTGGTGACTTGAGGAAAAAATTTCACAATGCTCTCACAGCCAAATACTTGATTTTACAAGCTTTAAACTAGCTGAACATGATGAGGGCGCCGCCCTGAATGTCCTGATATATTAAATTCCCACTTTGCTAGTAGCGCCCCCCTGTGGTAACAGGAAGTGACCACTCGTTACTTCCACTTCTACTGATGACAAAATGTTGAACCCATCAGCTTCATTCTACTTCTGAAACATGCAGAACAAGTTGCTGAAGCTACATTATGAACGTTGTATAGCTACGAGTAATGGCGTCCGTGTGGCAACGCGGTGACTTTGGATCCCTCGCCATGAAAATACGTTTGGGATTCCCAATGCTCTCACGCCCACATACTTGACTGTAGTAGCTTCAAACTTGCTGGACATAATCCACCCTGAGCATCCAGATACATTAAATTCTCACTTTGGAACTAGCACCCCCCTGTGGTAACAGGAAGTGACCAGTCATTACTTTCACTTGTACTGATGACACATAGTTAAACACACCAACCTCATTCCACTTCTATTACATGCAGAACAGATAGATGAAGCTACCTTATGAATGCTGTGAAGCTACGCATAATGGCGTCCGTGTAGTGACGCGGTGACTTTCCATCCCTCGCCATGAAAGTACGTTTGGGTTTTTGATGTCTTTAATAAACTTGTATCATCATAAAAATTGATTGACAGGTCAAGGGTGTCAAGCTCTCAAACCTGATTGGGGCTTTGCCCATGAGAGCAGCAAAATGCCTCGAATGCGCCCCCTTGAAATTTTCAAAATCCCCTCCCCATAGGGGTTTTTTTGGGGTAGGAAAATGAAAATTGGTACACATGTGTATTTGGCCAAGACGCACAAAAAAGTCTCTGGCATCATTTGTCTACTCCAAACAGGAAGTCGGCCATTTTGATTTTAACGTGTCATTTTTCCCTGATTTCCACATATTGTATTTTAACGCACTCCTCCTAGAGATTTCATCCATTCAAAACCAGATTTATCAATAAACATCGAAAGACCATGCTGATCAAAAGTTGTGCTCTGCAGGTCTGTAGGTCAGTGGGCGTGGCTACTAACAGGAAGTGACCAGTTTTTACTTTCACTTGTACTGATGACATATAGTTGAACCCATCAACTTTATTCCCCCTGTACAACATGGAGAAGAAGTTGCTTGAACTACCTTACAAATGCTGTGATGCTTCGAGTAATGGCTTCCGTGTGGCGATGTGTTGACAATGGATCCCTCGCCATGAAAATACGTTTGGGTTTTTGATGTTCTTAATGAATTCGTATCATCATGGAAATTGATATGCAGGTTAAGGGTGGCAAGCTCTCACATCTCATTAGGGCTTTGCCCATGAGGGCTGCAAAATGCCTCGATAGCGCCCCCTGGAAATTTTCAAAAACCCCTACCCATAGGGGTTTTTTTGGAGTAGAAAGATGAAAATTGGTACACATATGTATTTGGCCAAAACGCAAAAAAAAGTTTCTGGCATCATTTGTCTACTCCAAACAGGAAGTCGGCCATTTTGATTTTAATGTGTCATTTTTGCCTGATTTCCACATACTGTATTTTAACGCACTCCTCCTAGGGATTTCATCCATTCAAAACCAGATTTATTACTAAACATTGAGAGACCATGCTGCACCCATCAGGATCTCACCACAACCCCAACGTGCGCATGGGGGCGAGGGCCCGTTCAACGCTGCTTGCAGCTTTAATTAAACTATTGTTATTTCTTTAAACTTGCGTGGTCTCAGTGGCTCGTAACTCTTGTACATTCTTTCTAGCTACGTCACGCCAGAGACTTAGGGGTATGCTCAACCAAGGACTGACTGATCAGCGGCTTTGGGATGAGAATCGGTTTTAATCAAGTTAGATAGGCAGCCAGGATCGACCAACATAAGGATTCATGTTTGCCAGCTCTGGGATTTTTAGCCTGAAGGAAACCCATGAGACGAGAAGTCGGTTATCTGTTGAAAATTTATATAAACGGAGCCCATGGGCGGACTGAATCTGGATTCGCTGTAATTCAAGTCAAAAGATGCTGTTGCAGTGATGGCTGACTTCTAATACTCTGGTATTACCGACGAACCTAAGCAGCGGAAATAGTACTAAAAACCCGGGGATATATATTTTAGTGACGTAGACTTTCATTTATGAGTCCGGGGATAATCTCCCCGAGGTCCACGCAGGTGCTCCCTAAATTATAAATTCTAATTCTAATTTGGAGTGAGATGTTTGGCGAGAATACAACTAAATTTGGTATTTTAACTGTTTAATGGAGTCAGATTGATTGTAACCGTTGCGTTTCCATGCCCCGTCTTTGTACGGAGAAAATATCCATTTTATTGTGATTCACGCCAGTCAGGAGAATGCTGGAATTAAAGTTAGTCAATAAGAACACGCGAAGTCCTTCACTCACTGCAATGTCCGTCGTTGGTATTGTTTTGTGAGGTCTTACACTCATCTGTGAAGACACCATTAATGCTGAGTGGTATAGTATGTAGAGGTTTTGGAGCAAGACATGCTGCCATTCAGACAAAGCATTTTTAGTGAAGACCTTGCTTATTTGACCAGGACAAAGACAAACCCCAGTCTGCACATATTACAACATTGTTCGACAGTGAAAGATTCAGGGTGCTGAACGAGCCTGTCTGTAGTCCAGACCTGTTACCCAGCAAAAACATATGGCGCATCATGAAAGAATATGTGACTAAGGAGGCTAAGAATTGTTAAGCAGATGAAATCCTACATTAAGCAAGAATGGCAGAACATTCTGCCTTCAAAACGACAGTAATAGGGCTCCTCACTTCCCAATGCTTACAGAATGTTATTAAAAGAAGAGGGCATGCAACACAGAGGAAAAAATTCTCCAGTCCCAACTTTTTTGGAATGGGTCTCTGGCATCAAAGTCAAAAAAATCAATTATTTTTCTAAAGACTATAAAATATCCCAGTTTCAACCTCTAATAATGAGGGTTTGGAGCACAATGATTATATGTCCAAATTTTATGGCTTTGAGATTTTTACCCCCGTCACAGCTTTCTATCAGCTAATCCTTTGAGCACAAGAACTATATGTCCATCGGCATTCATTTTTAATATGAATATTTTAATAATCACATTTTGTGGTATGTCCAACAAAATCTTATTAAATAGATTAAAAATGTACATTTTGGTGTATAAACATGAATTTGTATACTGAATAGTCTGTCTTTCCTTGCAAACGAACTAACCTTCAACCAATCACCACTGTGTTATGTCACATCATATGCTAGAATTGGTGAAGCACTGAGGTGACATGTCCATTTTTAGCAATTTTGACCATGATGTTGCGGATACACTCCTATGAAAACTTAGGTGTTCAATATACTTCTGAACAATGCAGCAAAAGAGTGAAATAAAAAAGGCAAAAAAAGATATTTAATACCTGATTTAATGCACCAAAATAATTGAGACTTTGGGTCAAAGTTAAAAAATTGTGACAACTTGTCACAGCTAATTTTTTAAGTTTTTCTCATGTGAAAAAAATGATCTTGGTAAATTTTTTTTTCAATTGAGAAAAATTTAAAAAATGAGCTGTAACAAGTTGACAAAATTTTTTACTTTGATCCAAAGTCCCGATTTTTTTCAGTGTAGAACACTTAGAAACCTTAAAATCATTTTTTCTCAAAACCTCAAAAATGGGCATATAACCACTGCGCTCCAAACCCTCAATATGTTGTCTTTGTACGATTTTCAATTAAGTACTGTTTGTTCAGCTTCAAGTTCTGGTGTTGGCACAAACTGATTGTTGAAAGAACTAGGAACTTGAGGATGAGCCCACAGAAAAATGTGCCACTGGTTGCCATCCTACTGCAGTAGTTCAGTAATCTTTTTATTTCTGCAGTGTTTTTATTTTAAATCATGTATCAAATTTATATGTACCCTAATAATTGTATATCACTTTGAACCTAATTATGTAAATGCATTATAATATCAAAAAGAATGCCTACATACCTGAAACCACTGATTTCTGTGCGTTTGAAAATTTCTCCAAATTGTTCTGAGTAGACCATATCCAGCTTTAAAACAAGAGAAAATGTGCAAAATTACAATCTCAATGATGATGTCAAAAATAACCAAAGTAATCATCATCAATAATAATAATAATAATAATAATTATAATAATAATATTGTGTAATTACTTGTTCAGTCACTTGGTTTTCCAATTCTATAAACCTTGATGAAGAGGGATTTTTGAGGTCTTCATTAAATTCCGCATTCAATTTAAATTCTAAATTTAACTTTGGCTCCAGTGAAGTAGATTCTGTGGTCTGAGGTAGATCTGCTTCAGCTGAAGTTACACCCATAGTAATTATTCTAGACCTTCTATTACTTGATGTTCCTGGGACAGTGGTTGATACTTCAAGGACTGTGCTTGACATTCCTGTCTTTAATATTTCAGGGTTTGTAATTGATATTTCAGAGCCTGAGGTAGATTTTGATGGTCTGACACTCAGTGTCCCAGAGGTTGTGGAAGATGATGTTGGGCTCAATGTCACTCGCTCTACTGTTACTTGTTCCTGACTTACAGAGTTTTTAGTGGATGACACTGGGCTGCCAGTCAATGTAGCAGAGCTTGATGGTAATATTACAGGATTGGTCTCAAAAGTTGCAGCAAATAGGGGAGCAGTGGTGATAGTTTCACCGGTAGGTAGCAATGCCGTTGAGAATTTTGTCAAGATTGCAGATTCTGTGGTTGATGAACTGAGTTTTGTGATCAATACCCCAAGACTCGATGCTGGCATCACATGTGCTGTTGTAAATTCATCAGGGTTCCCAGTTGATGTTGCAGTGTTAGGGGTTGACAAGTTATTCAGTGGTTCTGGTTCATCTGTTGATTTTTCTTGACTTACAGAGTTTGTGGTTGATGGTCCAGGGCTGCCAGTAAGTGTGACAGAGATTGATGGTAATAGTCCAGAATTTGATCCTGAAGTTGCAGCAATAAGGGGTGATGTTGAAGGATTTGTTGTAAGGGATGTTGTGCTGATAGTTGGTGTTTTCAGAGCAATGGTGGCTGTACCAGAAGGTCCTAATAATGCTGTTGAGAATTTTGTCAAGATTACAGATTCTTTGTTTGGTGTACTGAGTTCTGCAGTGGATTCTTTAGGACTGGATGATGATGTCACACGCGCTGATGTAAATTCTGTAGGGTTGACAGTTAATGTTACACTGCTTGGGGTTGACAGCAATAATGTCTCACTCAATGTTGCTGGTTCTTCTGTTGATTTTTCTTGACTGACAGATTTTGTGCTTAATGGACTAGATTTAGAGGTTGCAGGAATTGTCACAAATTGTTCAGAGCTGGTCATCGAGACTGCAATGCTCGGAGTTGACTTTGAGAGCGCGGTACCTATCAAAGTTTTCGCTATTGTTGATTTACCAGTGCCTCCTGGCGTTGGAAGAGAGGTTGTGGTCATTGATATTGGGCTGCCACTTAGTGTTTCCAATCTTGTGGAAAGTTTTTCAGGGATTGCTGTTGTAACAGGGTTTGTTTTTGAAGCTGTGAGCATTGTTATTATGGGATTTGATGTCTTTGTTGTCTGTTCCTCAATGACAGTTTTCAATGATGTTGATTTCACTGTGCCTTCTGGTGACTGTGTGAATGTAGCAGTTTGGGTTTCCAGCAGTGTTGCTTCCTCAGTTGTTCCTAAATTAGTTGGGGCATTTGATACAGGAATTGTGCCTGCAGTTAAGCAAATGTAATTTTTTAGTCACAGCAATGAGCAAGGAAAACTGCATTTCATCTAGTTCATTATATTGTATTATTAGGAGTGACAAACATGTCTTACTTGTAACAACAACACTGCTGGTATCTACTGGCAGATTTATGCTTGAGGAACCAGACGAGACAGCTCTTACTAATGTCTGCGCCACATCTGTGGTTTCAGGGACGGAACTTTGGGAATTAAACACCAGGACTGCATCCACAATCACTGACCCCTGCCTAATACAGAGAGAGAATGCCAACAATTTTGCACATGCTTCTTTGTCATCAATACCATACCTTTCCTGGCTTCAAAATACTGCAATTTGTCGGTGATGTCACAAGTGACACATTTAATTTTTTTTGGGTTTTGAGATATCGGCATCTTGTTGGTCCTGGGAGTGAGGTCTTTTGTTCGTCCAGGTTTCGATTCCCTATCTAATCTGGCTCCCATTTTATGAAACATCACAATTTGACGCATGTCAATAATATAAAATCCATTATTTCACTATGTGACGTATCTCCCGAATGACTTTAACCTGCCATTGATATCTAATGCACAGCTGCAGTATGTTAGCCAGGTACCTCAGTGACTTAGTGACTGGGTGAACTCTAGCCTGCTACATATAGGTTTTATGACTTGAGTCTGTCTTCAGAATCTACTGTAAGCCACAATAGAATCCAGAGAGAACAGAAACTGAAGGACCTTTTTACAGACATATGATGCTGATCAATTTATCTAAATGGCCCCTGTATCCTGGCTGAGAAACTTCTGGGCCAGGAAATGAAGATAGAAGCAGCAATGAAAGAGAGAGAACAGTGCGCTGTGTCACGAATGCAGGACCCTGGCCAACAGACCCGTATTGTTCTAAAAGCCTCAGCCCCTAACAGTGACCCTCCAAAGACATGGGAGCGAACTGAATTAGGGTCTTTCTGATGCCAACTTAATTTGCCAATCGAAATTGCTGCAGATGGAGCGGCCACCTGCTGCGGGGTTCATGAACTATCTCTGAGGTAATGGTTGGCGTCAAATGTCTGGCAAACCACCAGAAAACAGCCGACCATCAACTTTTGGCCTGCACTGCCTATGTCGGACAATGCCACAGTGCCATCAACTGGACTTTGACAGGACTGTGCCAGTAATCCGCAATTGCATTGCTTTCTTTGTAGGAATTTTCGAAGGCTTTTTATTTTCTGATCTAAATTACTCATTTCACCCACAACGTTACCAGAATAATGTCTATTTCTGTTATGGTGGATGATAAGAGCAGATTAATAACATTAATGCAGATTATTCTTGTAATTGTGTACTGTACTAGACATTTCAAGCTCTAATTTCTTGGAGCAGCGCAGGGTGGTGCAGCGTGGCGTAGCTTGACGTAGCCCACGCAGTGGTAATTTCGTCCGGCGCAGTCTGCGCAATGGTAATTTCGTGCAGTGCAACACCGTGCGCAGCCTTTGGTAGACGAACGTGCGCCGAGATGGGTGTGGCGGCGTTGTAGGGGGAGGTGACACATATTCATCAAGACGCAGTGACAATTTCATAGAAAAAATCTTCGCTGGAGTTGCGCAGAAAGCTCGCCAGCTCCAACCTGGTTTACTTTCTGTGCAGTGGTAATTTGGCTGACCGGTGCACGGTGCGCACACGTCACCGAAGTCTCACAGGCTGATTTCCAGAATGTTAGGCACATTTCAATGCAATAAATAATTGCAGGAAGCACTGCTTAACGTAACTATCTGAATAAGGACATAAATTATAGTATGTATATCGATTGTCCTGATGTCAGATTAAAGGTAGTTGGCACCCGTAATGGAAACTTGAACTGGCTTAATCAACGCAGCTGAATCTGTGATGCAAACTAACAACTTCACATCTTTCTCAGCCCACCACAAACTGAATGCTTGCGTTCTATGCTCAGTAAAGCCGCTTGCACACTGGACTCGAAACAAATTTTTTGCAAGACTGATTACAGTCAAAGTCAATGCAAAGACGTGATAGTCGGACAGGGTTTTAATATAGCTCTGTGCCCGAAAGTCATAAAAGTTCAAATTTTTCAGAGTATTCCAGGAATTATTAGACGTGCGAACTTGGCCATGTTTGTGTTCGACCTTCACAAAATGCAAATCGATAGCTATCGACTTTTCTTGGTCTTTTTAGCCTAGTCTGTTTTCTTCCGTTGGGGATAGATAACAGTCTTTATTCGGTCTTTCTTTTGAAAATTTGCCAGATGGATCGAACAGATTCAGGCTTTATTTCCACAGCAGAGATAAAATAGTGCGTAAGCAAATCAATTCCATGACCATTGACAGTGTGAATAAATTATCGCGTGCACAATCAAGACACTCCGACGCGTAATGAAAAATACTCCATGTCCAGCAGCCAGCAAAAAGAAAAAGTATTGATATGATAGCAGATTTATAACGAAATAAAAATAATAAAAATGTATCACCAACAAACGGAACATCCAAAAAAGATGACCCACAAATAAATAAATTGCAATGTTCATTGGATGTCCTGTTGTTAAAATGGTTCTTTTTATTCTTTTTTTCATTATCAATCTGTTCTAATCATCCTCTTTTTTTTTTTTTGGCTGTCAGACATGGAGGCATTGTACATTGTCCCGCGCCAATGTCGACTCACTTTATTGAGCAGAGCTTAAACAGACACATTGATTGAAATTATCGGGACTCATCTTGAAGGACTGAGCCCTCTTGTCAAAACATTCACGTTTAATATCTAAAAGAGTCAGAAGATTTGAAGAAATTAAAAACAATAATTGACTGTCAGCACGGAGTTGAATAAAAATCCTGTCAGACTTTCCGACAGGAGACACTGCGTTCAACGCAATCTGTCGTGCAAAAAATTCGTTTCACGTCCAGCGTTCAAGCAGCTTAATACTAGGCTACTATTATTGTCAGTCAGGTTTTATCATTTTTAGTGGGGGAAAGGAATACAGCCTGATTGCTATGATGTCGTACTGAGTTAAGATCACATATTGAAAATAAATGCGTCACGTATCTTGCATGTTGTCCATGCATGTTAATCCTAAAATTTTAAGCAGCAACAGGGTGTAATAATAGGAACACGGTATCTATTGTTTCTCTTGCCAATGAGCATCGTCGTATTTCATTCCAGCTTCATAAGTTTGAATGATCTGACATAGTGAAATTCCATTCAAGTTCGCTTATGGTAATAATTCGCGAATGCCCTAGCTAGCCAGCTAACTCATATTCGTAATACTTAATATAGACGTAAGTGGTGCAGAAAACATACCTGAAGCAGCAAAGTAAAATGCAACATTAACATATCATGCAGATATAGGACAGAGGCTTCTACATTCCAACACATTAAAGGTGAGGAGAGGACCTCATTTGATTGGTGAAGATTTGACTCGGCTGTGATATACCCAAACACGCCTTCTTTGCCACTTGCGCTGGAGGGAGGGACAGAGGCGGGACAGAGGAGTACTTGCGCCAGGCTACGCCGTGCACGAAATTGCAACATACGCCTGGACACACCCCATTGGAGCGGCGCACCCCCCATTCGCCGCGCCTGCGCCTCGCCTGCGCCTGGTCTACGAATTAAGAGCCCTTCATGGCCAACTGTAGTGCAAGCAGGTCGTGTTTAATATCATTTTGCTCCATTAAATTTCATGAGTCGCATGAGGCATATTATGAAGGAATTCTAGCTGTGCCATACCCTCATTCAATAACTTTAAAAAAATATATATACTTCAGTTTTCCTTGTGGTAATGCTTCCTCCCAACGATTCTCTGGAGAGGGCGGAGATTTCCTGTCTCTATTTACCCAAATGACCGAAGACCCCGCCATTCATCCTTCCCTCAAATACAAAACCCTAAACCAGTGAAGTTGGCACGTTATGTAAATCATAGTTAAAAACAGAATACAGTGATTTGCAAATCCTTACCAACTTATATTCAATTGAATACACTGCAAAGACAAGATGTTTAATGTTCAAACTGAGAAACTTTTTTTTTTGCAAATAATCATTAACTTCGAATTTAAAGGCAGCAACTCATTGCAAAAAAGTTGGCACAGGGGCCTTTTTACCACTGTGTTACATCGCCTTTCCTTTTAACGACACTCAGTAAACTTTTGGGAACTGAGGAGACTAATTTTTGAAGCTTTTCAGGTGGAACTCTTTCCCATTCTTGCTTGATGTCCAGCTTAAGTTGTTCAACAGTCCGGGGTCTCCTTTGTCGCATTTTACGCTTCATAATGCGCCACACATTTTCAATGGGAGACAGGTCTGGACTACAGGCAGGCCAGTCTAGTACCCGTACTCTTTTACTACGGAGCCATGCCGTTGTAACACGTGCAGAATGTGGCTTGGCATTGTCTTGCTGAAATAAGCAGGGGCGTCCATGAAAAAGACGTTGCTTGGATGGCAACATATGTTGCTCCAAGACCTGTATGTACCTTTCAGCATTAATGGTGCCTTCACATATGTGTAAGTTGCCCATGCCTTGGGCACTAATACACCCCCATACCAGCATAGATGCTGGCTTTTGAACTTTGCGCCTATAACAGTCCGGATGGTTCTTTTCCTCTTTGGTCCGGAGGACACGACGTCCACAGTTTCCAAAAACAATTTGAAATGTGGACACGTCAGACCACAGAACACTTTTCCACTTTGCATCAGTCCATCTTAGATGAGCTTTTTTTTGTTGTTGTTTTTTTTAACCCTTATTTAACCAGGGAAGTCCCGTTGAGATTGAAATCTCTTTTTCAAGGGAGCCCTGGGAAGCTTGGGCCCAGCGAAGCCGGCGGCGTTTCTGGGTGCTGTTAATAAATGGCTTTCGCTTTGCATTGTAGAGTTTTAACTTGCACTTGCAGATGTAGCGACGAACTGTAGTTACTGACAGTGGTTTTCTGAACTGTTCCTGAGCCCATGTGGTGATGTCCTTTACACACTGATGTCGGTTTTTGTTGCTGTACCGCCTGAGGGATCGAAGGTCGCGGGCATTCAATGTTGGTTTTCCGCCTTGTCGCTTACATGCAGTGATTTCTCCAGATTTTCTGAACCTTTCGACGATATTACGGACCGTAGATGATGAAATCCCTAAATTTCTTGCAATAGCTCGTTGAGGAATGTTGTTTTTAAACTGTTCGACAATCAGCTCACGCATTTGTTCACTAAGTGGTAACCCTCGCCCCATCCTTGTTTGTGAATGACTGAGCATTTCAGGGAAGCTGCTTTTATACCCAATCATGGCACCCACCTGTTCCCAATTAGCCCGTTCACCTGGGGGATGTTCCAAATAAGCGTTTGATGAGCATTCCTCAACTCTCTCTGTCTTTTTTGCCACTTGTGTCAGCTTTTTTGAAACATGTTGCAGGCATCAAATTCCAAATGAGCTAATATTTGCAAAAAATTACAAAGTTTACCTGTTCAAACATTAAGTAACTTGTCTTTGCAGTGTATTCAATTGAATATAGGTTGAAAAGAATTAGCAAATCATTGTATTCTGTTTTTATTTACGATTTACACAACGTGCCAACTTCACTGGTTTTGGGTTTTGTACGTTGTGTATATGTGTAGTTTTGAGCTGCACCAGGTATGAGATGACTTCTTCTGTTTATCTTTCTGTTACAATGTAATTGGTTTTGTGATTTAAACGTGCCTGCCTGGCAAAATAAATTGATATTTACACTCGGTTGTGGGAGTCTGATTCTGACTAACATGTTCCTTCCTGTTCGGAGCCTGTCTGCTGATTGAGTAACGTAGTCCGCAATCGCGTGCCTAATCAACACGCATGGTATCTGCATTACAAGGTGGATTTTCCACGTTGTCATAAGTGTTATTTTGGTTAGCCTCGAGGAGGCTTTGGAGCTGGCAAGCTTTCTGCGCACTTTCGGCGGAGCCTTTTGCCACACAACTGTCACTGTGTCATGAAGAATATGTGACACCTCCCCCTACTATGCAGCCACACTCATCTCACCGCACATCCGTGTACTAAATTGCCAAAGTGGCAGCGCACGTTCTTGTACTGCACGAAATTTCCACCGCGCAAGCTGCACCGGACAAAATTACCACTGCGTGGGCTGCACCACACTGCGTCACCCTGCGCTGCGCTAAGAAATTAGGGCCCTATATGTTTAAGCCATTGTCAGTAAACATGCTTCAACGTCAAATCCAGTCATGCAGCTTAAAAATCAACCATATAATGAAGAAACCATGTATACTAAAGAAGATCCAGAAACGGTGCTGCCATCTTGGGGCCAAAGTTCTTTTACGAAAACCATTGTCAGTAAACATACTTTATCGCTGATTCTACCAATGAAGATTAAAACGCGACCATATGAAGAAAAAACCATTTATAAGCAAGATACAGAAATGCTGCTGCCTTCTTTTCGCCCAGGGTTATTTAAGCTGGACTGAGGGGAAGTGGAAAACTGCCCTGTGGCCGGACCAATTACAGTGTGAAATTCATTTTGGAAATCATTGACACTGCATCTTCTGGGCTTAAAAGGAATGGGACAAACCAGCTTGTTCTCGGTACACACTGTTCAAAAGCTGCTACAATTGATGTATGGCAGTGCATTAGAGCTCATGGCATGGTAAACGTGCTCATCTGTGAAGACACCATTAATGCGGAGTGGTAGGATATGTACAGGTTATGGAGCAAGACATGCTGCCATTCAAACAAAGCATTTTTAGAGAAAACCTAGCTTATTTGACCAGGACAAAGACAAGCCGCAGTCTGCACATATTACAACATTGTTCCACAATAAAAGATTCAGGGTGCTGAACTAGCCTGCCTATAGTCCAGACCTGCTGCCAAGCAAAAACATATGGCGCATCATGAAAACAATATGACAAAGGAGGTTAAGAACTGTTAAGCAGATGAAATCCTACACTAAATGAAAGCACTGATGGTGCTGATGCCTCGGTGCTTAAAGCAGTGACAAGTATGTCCCTTCATGAAGCTATAAAATTCTGTGTGGACATGTCAGAGTGCCCTAGCTGTGCATCTATGCTTGACATAAGCTATGTTTCCATCCACTTGTCAATCGAATTACCCGTAGTTCCCCAAAAATATTCATGGGAATAAAGGCGGTGAAAATGCATTCCCACCTAACAGCATTGAAGCGAATACAAACTTGTGCGTAGCCTAATGACGTTACTTGCTGCTATGCGATCCAAGATATCATGGCATTTAACTCAGTGAGCCATATTCCAGGACATGATTTTGACCGGCGTTGCGGCCATCCTGGTAACAAATAGAATGACTGACTGACACACAAACGAACTACCGTATGCCCTGCTTGCGCATGCGCACCGAGGCATAGCAAAAATGGGAGAACATTTTGCCTTCAAAACTACAGTAATAGGTCTCCTCACTTCCCAATGCTTACAGAATGTTGTTAAAAGAAGAGGGGATGCAACACAGTGGAAAACATTCTCCTGTCCCAACTTTCTTGGAATGGGTTTCTGGCATCAAAGTCAAAATAAACAAATATTTTTCTAAAGACTATTAAATATCCCAGTTTCAACCTCTAATTTTGAGGCTTTGGAGCACAATGGTTATATGTCCAAATTTTATGGTTTTGAGATTTTTACCCCGTCACAGCTTTCTATCAGCTAATCCTTTGAGCACAATAACTATACGTTCATCTGCCTTCATTTTTAATATGAATATTTTATTATTCACATTTTCATTTTGTGGTATGTCCAACAAAATCTTATTAAATAGATTAAAAATTTACATTTTGATGAATAAACATTAATTTGTATCCTGAATAGTCTGTCTTTCCTTGCAAACGAACTAACCTTCAACCAGTCACCACTGTGTTATGCCACATCATATGCTAGAATTGTTGAAGCACTGAGGTGACATGTCCATTTTTTGCAATTTTGACCATGATGTTGCGGATACACTCCTATGAAAACTTAGGTGTTCAATATACTTCTGAACAATGCAGCAAAAGAGTGACTGGAAAAAAAAGATATTAAATACCTGATATAATGCACCGAAATAATTGAGACTTTGGGTCAAAGTTAAAAAATTGTGACTTGTAACAGCTAATTTTTTAAGTTTTTCTCAAGTGAAAAAAATTATCTTGGTAATTTTTTTTTCAATTGAGAAAAACTAAAAAAATGAGCTGTAACAAGTTGACGCAATTTTTTACTTTGATCCAAAGTCTCGATTTTTTTCAGTGTAGAACACTTAGAAACCTTAAAATCATTTTTTCTCAAAACCTCAAAAATGGGAATATAACCTGTGCGCTCCAAACCCTCAATATGTTGTCTTTGTACGATTTTCAATTAAGTACTGTTTGTTCAGCTTCAAGTTCTGGTGTTGGCACAAACTGATTGTTGAAAGAACTAGGAACTTGAGGATGAGCCCACAGAAAAATGCTTTGCAGCTGGTTGCCATCCTACTTCAGAAGTTCAGTAATCTTTTTATTTCTGCAGTGTTTTTATTTTAAATCATGTATCAAATTTATATGTACCCTAATAATTGTATATCACTTTAAACCTAATTATGTAAATGCATTATAATATCATAAAGAATGCCTACATACCTGAAACCAGTGATTTCTGTGCGATCGAAAATTTCTCCAAATTCTTGTGAGTAGACCATATCCAGCTTTAAAACAAGAGAAAATGTGCAAAATTACAATCTCAATGATGAAGTCAAAAATAACCAAAGTAATAATAATAATGATAATAATAATAATATTGTGTAATTACTTGTTCAGTCACTTGGTTTTCCAATTCTATAAACCTTGATGAAGAGGGATTTTTGAGGTCTTCATTAAATTCCGCATTCAATTTAAATTCTAAATTTAACTTTGGTTCCAGGGAAGTAGATTCTGTGGTCTGAGGTAGATCTGCTTCAGCTGAAGTTAGACCCATAGTAATTATTCTAGACATAGATGTAGTGTCACCTGATGCCAAAGCCATTGTTGATGATTTTTCTGAGATTACAGAGGATGGTGTAGCAGCAATTATTTCTGGGGTTGTGAGGGATGTTCCTGAGATTTTAGTCGAGAGTCCAGGATGTATGGAGGATATTCCAGGACTGCTGATTGAAGGTCCATGACTTGTTGGTATAGCAGCCAGAATAGTCGAAAATGTTGAGGGGCTATTACTTGATGTTCCTGGGACAGTGTTTGATACTGCAAGGACTGTGCTTGACATTCCTGTCTTTAATATCTCAGGGTTTGTAATTGATATTTCAGAGCCTGAGGTTGATTTTGATGGTCTGACACTCAGTGTCCCAGAGGTTGTGGAAGATGATGTTGCGCTCAATGTCACTCGCTCTATTGTTACTTGTTCCTGATTTACAGAGTTTTCAGTGGATGACACTGGGCTGCCAGTCAGTGTAGCAGAGCTTGATGGTAATATTACAGGATTGGTCTCAAAAGTTGCTGCAAATAGGGGAGCAGTGGTGATAGTTTCACCGATGGGTAGCAATGCTGTTGAGAATTTTGTCAAGATTGCAGATTCTGTGGTTGATGAACTGAGTTTTGTGATCAATGCCCCAGGACTTGATGCTGGCATCACATGTGCTGTTGTAAATTCATCAGGGTTCCCAGTTGATGTCGCAGTGTTAGGGGTTGACAAGTTATTCAGTGGTTCTGGTTCATCTGTTGATTTTTCTTGACTTATAGAGTTTGTGGTTGATGGTCCAGGGCTGCCAGTAAGTGTGACAGAGATTGATGGTAATAGTCCAGAATTTGATCCTGAAGTTGCAGCAATAAGGGGTGATGTTGAACGATTTGTTGTAAGTGATGTTGTGCTGATAGTTGGTGTTTTTGGAGCAATGGTGGTTGTACCAGAAGGTCCTAATAATGCTGTTGAGAATTTTGTCAAGATTACAGATTCTTTGTTTGGTGTACTGAGTTCTGCAGTGGATTCTTTAGGACTGGATGATGACGTCACACGTGCTGATGTATATTCATTAGGGTTAACAGTTAATGTTACACTGCTTGGGGTTGACAGTAATAATGTCTCACTCAATGTTGCTGGTTCTTCTGTTGATTTTTCTTGACTGACAGATTTTGTGCTTAATGGACTAGATTTAGAGGTTTCAGGAATTGTCACAAATTGTTCAGAGCTGGTCGTCGATACTGCAATGCTCGGAGTTGACTTTGAGAGCGCTGTGCTTATCAAAGCTTTCGCTATTGTTGATTTACCAGTGCCTCCCGGCGTTGGAAGAGAGGTTGTGATCATTGATATTGGGCTGCCACTTAGTGTTTCCAATCTGGTGGAACGTTTTGCAGGGATTGCTGTTGTAACAGGGTTTGTTTCTGAAGCTGTTGGCATTGTTTTTATGGGATTTGATGTCTTTGTTGTCTGTTCCTCAATGACAGTTATCAATGATGTTGATTTCACTGTGCCTTCTGGTGACTGTGTGAATGTAGCAGTTTGGGTTTCCAGCAGTGTTGCTTGCTCAGTTGTTCTTAAATTAATTGGGGCATTTGATACAGGAATAGAGCCTGCAGTTAAGCAAATGTATTTTTTTAGTCACAGCAGTGAGCAAAGAAAACTGCATTTCATCTAGTTAATTATATTGCATTATTAGGTGTGAAAAACATATGCAGGTCTGAAGTTATAGGTGCAGGGTCCTCACCTGATACTGTTGTTGCTGTTGTCATTTGCGTCATGGATTCTGTGAGGGTTACAAAAGGCCAGGTTTCTAGAATAGAGCAATAAAGGGGAAAAAAAGAGTTTGGAGTGTTTGTTCTTTGGATTATTTGACAGGTCAATAAAAAAAATTTTGTCATTCAGTTTTCAATAGAGTTTATGCAATTTGCATCTGATTGGAGGGTAATTAAATTCTCCAAAAGATATTGTATGCTTGCTTGGAAAGGACTGCACCCAATGAAAGAAAGTTTGACATTAGAAGCTACTTTAATACGAGTTAACCTGTAAGTCAATGCAACAGATGGAGAAACCTATTCCAACCTTAGTGGCTAGAGATGTTGTTACTAAAAAATGCAAGCCATGCACCTAATGTCCCAGGACGCGCACATAGAAGAACACGAAAGCCCCTCAGACATGCTCCAGTCATTTTACATGGCATTTTTTTCACCGTGCAATGTCTCACCAGCTTTGTTGGAACTATAGCCATTCTGATATTTACAGGGCTTGCCATTAGGGGCGCATTGTGAATGACGCGTTGTGCTGATTGTTTAACTACGTGTTCTTCAAACATCTGTGGACCATAAAGCAGTACCAGACATTATTTTTTATTGCATGACCATGACGCAGATGTGATTGGACTACTGAGGGTATTACTCTGTGGAAGTGGCATTATTTAAGAGTATTTTCAATTCGTGCCCTGGCTTCCTATGAGAGCCTCTTGGAAAGCAAGCTGTGTTAAGACAACCCTGAGGATACATCTGAGCTTTATTGCTGGACCAACCCATTGCGTTTTTTTTTAAAGGGGACAACTGGTACAACTGGCAGGACCTTACCCTGGACAGTCTGCCATTTCATTGTTGGCTTGACGCACCATTCCCTCACAAACTCATAACTAGGGGCATTTTAGAGTCTGCAGTTATCCTGGAATACACATTATTGGACGGTAGGTTCAAATCAGAGCACGTAAAGGAAACCCAAACTTACACAGGCAGAAAATACAAATCCACTGAGTAAGACCCCAGGCCTGGTTTCAATCCCATGACCTACTTACTATAGGAACAAGGAAACAGCAATACCTGCGGTACACTTGGGCCTCCATCACTAAGATTATACAAACTCAAAAAACCAAACGTCTTTTACCATTGCTCAATATTTTTGTGGCAACAATATGTGTTTCTTGGATTGAACATACTGATGGCTCTAGTTTCATGCCTTCACAAACAGAAACGCATGAGGCCAAATTTATGCGCAATTTTGTCGAAGGGAAACTGCTCATTTATTGCCTTTGCCCACTTTCCTTAGTTTCCTGCTCTCATATAAAAGCGGTTGTGTCTCAAGGGGTTGGACAGCGCAAGTGGAGGTGTGTCACTGCATAAAGCTGGCGCTGTAAATTTTTCTATCACAGACCTGGTTATGGAATTTGATTCACCCAAAGGCCACTTTTGACACAAAAGCTGTCACTCTATGATTGTTGCATGGGACTGACTTGTAGACAGAGGAGCTGTTCGCAAATAAATGCATAACCTTTCCATCCTATATTCATTTTCGTTACGTCCCAATAAATAATGCTCACAAAATAGTGGTGGGGTCGAATGGGAAGGGGAAGGTAAAGAGTTATTTTTTTATGCCATAAATACAAATAATTAACTTTGATCTCACTTGTCTTTTGCAAGTGACATTTTGAAAATAGTTTAAATTGCCCAAATGTTTTCATAGAAAATGCAGTACCTGATGAATCAACCGAGCACCACCGCACATGACTACATTGGAGCACGATTCTCAGAGAACCAAAAGAATTGGCGTTGAGGTAACGTAGGTATTTGTTTTTCACCAGACAACATTGCCAGTCTGGCGTGAACTCACTGGTTTTGAAGGGAGTGACAGCCGTTTTTACCCCTCAGCCCTAAAGGCTGACTGGGTATTGCTATCCTTCGTGTGGTTGGGCGAGTGGGCGGGCGGGCGGTCGAGCGGCGGGCGGGCCGGCGTCTCCAAAAACTTCGACATCGGGCTGAGGGGTATTCCGTGCATTGTATGCCTATTTTCTGATTTGCTGTCATGGAATCAAAGCCCCACCAAACCCACTGACAATTACTTTGTCTTAGTCCAGCCCTATTGACAACAGTGCCACAGCTGCTATATCGCTTCGGTCCTCTGAGAAGTACACTCCAAAGTCGTAACGAGTGGAAGTGTAGGGGGGGAGGTGTTGTGTATGAAAAAATGTGGGTGATTTAAACCAAATATGAAAAGGCACTCCTGGTAATAAAACAAGGGCAAGGCAAATTTAATTATTGTATTCCCCCCCAAACAAAGAAATATTCACATGTATAAAAATAGCCTTCACCTTCCCCTGCCCATTACACTCCACCATCGTTTATTGGGTACTTAGTAAAAATGAAAATGGGAAACTTTTTTTTTTTTTTAAATTTGCAAACAGCGATTCAGTCCCATGAAACTACCATAGAGTGACATCCTTTGCACAGAAAAAAAAAATGCACAGAGCCAGCTTCATGCAGTGGCAAATTTCCATTTGTGCTGTCCAACCCCATGAGACAAAACCACTTTTATATTCGAGCAGGAGACTACCAAAGTGGGCGATAAAAAGACCATTTGCAACAGACAAAATTGTGCATAACCTTGCCGCCACATGCCTTTTCATTTGATAAAGCACGGAAATAGACACCATAGATATGAAAAAAAGGGGTGTAGGTGCCCCTGGGACTATAGAACAATGCCTGCAGGTGCCCCAGGCACCAGCAGTTTTCAAAAGCACTAAAAATCTGAAAGACTGACTCAGTAGCACTAAGAGCCAGTACAGTTTTCAGTGAATTGACAGATGAACTTCAAACATCAGCACGCAAAGCCAGTCAAATGATAGATTGGACGCAATTACAGCAGTCTTGCGTGCTGCTTGGACAATCAAATGCATCAATTGCTCAGCGGTGTGGCTTTTGGAAAAGAGAAAAAGTCAAATGAATGGGCATCAACATTTCTCATAATTTGCAGAACTCCTGGTCCCTGACTGGAAGTGTGATATTCACATCTTTATGGTGAACAGATTTTTATGCCACTCACCAGTTAGCAGAAAGAGGAATAAGAGAAAGGCCATCTTCTTCTTCCTCCCCTGCATATTAGAAAAAGAAATCACATTTTAAGCAAATATGCTTGCAAAAATAATGAAATTTAAAGTTTCTAATAACTGTGAAAAGTACAATACAATGTACTTTGTACAATGAAAAGTTGTCTGTCTCTTCCAATGTTTACAACATTGTGTCTGAAAGTGTATGTTAGCCTTTAAGTAAAAATTGTTGAATGAATATAAAGTGTCAAAAGGCAAACATATTTGGAACTACTTAATAAGTGTGCATTTATCAGAAAATAATACATTCCCTTTGAACATCCTTCAACCAATCACAATTGAGTATACAAAAGACCTGTGATATATACTTTGATATATCATTGTACTCTTTCCATTCTATTCATAGACATTATCTCTCCCGGCCCTGTCCCACTCCAACTGAAACACCTGCTCTACCTGATCTTGAAGTGACACACTGGCACACTGGTTAGGGGTGTGCCAATGATCAATAATATGCTAATATGCACCAGAGAAAGATTTTACCAAACACTATACAATGTTTTTGATTGTAAACGTATTAGCTATACCCATGCTGCCTAAAACACAAGGGAGAAGGCGACTCACAGGCAAAATGCAAAACCAAAGCTCCTTCTGGTTATCCAACTTAGCTCACCATTCTTCGTGCCAGATTATAAAGGATGATTAACATGACATTATTGTATAATAAACATAATTGGGTGAGAATGAGTCCAATCTATCAAATATCACATACCAGCTAATGTCGCCATATGAAAATGACCTTTTTTTTGAAAACTCACTGGGAGTTGCTCTCCCATTTTCTGTGGCAGGTGCATTCCTCATACTTGACATTTTTGTGAGTTATGTCTGAAA
This sequence comes from Gymnothorax reevesii, assembly GCA_029721435.1. Lineage (NCBI taxonomy): Eukaryota > Metazoa > Chordata > Actinopteri > Anguilliformes > Muraenidae > Gymnothorax > Gymnothorax reevesii. The sequence continues at coordinate 18,548,580 of CM056574.1, read as the reverse complement.
ACTTTTTAAATTCCAAATATGTCAGACAGTTCAAAAGTATGAGATCAGTCAGTTCATTATACTTTTTAGTTCAAACACAATGGGAACATTATTACAGCAATGTATATTCAAATGAAAAAACATCAGTTTCACCTCGCAAATGTGTTTACAGGTCAACATTAAATTCCATTAAAACAATGCCAATCATTGAGTTCACTATGAAAAAATTGAGACTTTGGATCAAAGTTTAAAAAAATTGCGTCAACTTGTTACAGCTAATTTTTTTCAGTTTTTCTCAATTGGCAAAAATTTTACAAAGGTAATTTTTTTCAATAGAGAAAAACTAAAAAACATAGCTGTTACAAGTTGACGCAATTTTTTACTTTGATCCAAAGTCTCATTTTTTTCGGTGCAGTCCCACTATTCCAAGTCAATATAAGTCAGCCTTTTGGGACAAATGACCATAGTCCATTCAAAATTTCAAAACTTCTCATACCAATGTAACCATTTTCTCAGGTAAAACTACTTGTTTGATGGCAATGCAACACATTCTATATGGACAAAGAGGAAAAAGATGATAAAGGTCAGAGATCTGTGTAATAATGCCTGTGTAAAGAAGAAATAATCAATAAGCCCAACAGCAGGATGGTTTACGTTTAACAAAGTCAGGCACAAGACGTCAGAATGTGGAGAGAGGATGATTATGGGAGCCGCTTAAAGATATCCTGACTCTCCAGCTCCAGTATTGATAATCTTTATTTTGAGGGAAACACAGTGCATTGAAGATGAAAAAAAGGCAGATAATAGAGGCTGTACCTGAAAATAATGTGTGGCACCCGTCATCACCAAGAACAGATTTAAAAGCCGCGATGATTCAGATTAACTTTTATGTTGCAGAAGAATATTAGGATCAGACAATTAACATTATTTCAGTTTTGACGCATGAAAGTAAATATGAATAAATCAATATTATTTCTGTTATTAATGGAATTATTCTGTTATTAATCCTGATAGGCTACTTACCTGGCCCTCTTTGTTCGTAATTGAGAACAGTATTCCAATTAATACTGAGATATAATATTATCAGTCAGTGAAGGATTGGCAAAGGTGAAGTATTTATCCCAAGTGTTGCTCTGCCCTCTCATGCAAGTGTATGTCGCTCAGTTTCCACTATGGAGATATCGGACAAGTAAGATGTTTTGAGCAGAGGAAATTTTTTGGGGTGGACTCTTTCAGGTCTCCTGCTCGTCATTGGATTAGGCCTCAGGGTATACACATTTAACACTTAGAAGTCCTTACCTGTGACTCATGAAGAACACTTCGGTCTCATAGCTGGACTTCAATTCTTGTCTCTATTTCTTTTATGTTCAATATGCATTATGCCATCGAGGTGACACAGATCAAATCATTTAAAGATTTTCCACTGAGACGCAGACACCGACACTGAGAGTATTTTTAATTTCACAGAAAAATAATCACAAATGATCAAGCTCCATAAAAGACCTAATCATGTATCGGTATATTGATGCTGGATTCTTTCGTGTTTGCTTCTCACACACCGTTCTCCGCCTCGCGTACTCCTCCAAGATGTCGTTGCTCATCCAGCAATAAACAGACTATTCATTTGTTTTGTGACATCGTACTGCCGAGTACTGAAACTAAGCCTCTATCAAAAATACAGCGATAGCTGCTCTCTTTCCAGTCCCACAGTCAAGTGTTCAACCCCCACTCGTACAAAGATGGGACAGTATGTAAAATGTTAAATAAAACAAAAAATCAGTGAATTCCAAATTTAATTGGACTTTTACATCATTGCAGACAGTTTGAAGACATGATGCTCAATGTTTTGTCAGGTCAGTTCAATTTTATTTGTAAATACACATCCATTCCTGCCTCTTAGGCCAGGATTGCCTTTGAAAAAAGTTGTGACGGGGCAATTTAGGACCAGCATTGAGGCAAAAAAAAAGAAAAAAAAGAAAGAAATTAGACTTAAGATCTGACTTGAAACAGATGAAGTCAGCTGGCAATAGCAATCATGATTCCGAGCAAATCAACATCCAGGAAAGGCCTAGTCCATTCGGAGCAGAGATAGGCGGAGGAATTCCAATTTCCTGACAAACAGAAAGAAAATCATTGAAAAATTGAAAAACATCAGCCAGTCAGTTGTACATGCAGACTTTTTGCATGTCATTCTGATTGAAATCATTCTGATTGGAGATTTCGGGTCAACTGTTTATATGTGACGTGATCTGGTGTTGGTGTGATCATTCCGATCTGGTGTTTTCATACACCGCTGCATTTAACCCTCTCACCCCCACCAGTGCCCAGTTTTCTCTGCTATTTCTCCCCATGGCCTTTGCTGACATTCTAACTAAATTTCGGGCAATCTGTTCTTATTCCAGATTGTTAAAAGACACATAACAAAAAGAGTGCCACATGGCACGATCCGGAAAAAATTCCAGTCACGCAAGAGCACCATATGGCACTATATCAGTCTACATTTTCATTTAACAACTATCGCAACAACTTCTGACTTGCAGTTGTAAATAAAAATGCTCAGTATCTGATAGCAAAAGGTATGCTGCAAAGTTACATGAATGGATAGATTTAGTCAATCATTTGTGATGACTGATTGGACAGGCATAGGCAGCTAATGATGCCACAGTAAAAGTAGTTTCCACTCAGGGTCAATAATTGTTAAAGCACCCAAGACAGTCAAATTTACTCGGGTTACTGACTGTGCTACTCAAAGCATGCAGACTCTACCTGCCAATACCCTTGAGGAAGTCAGCATATTTGCTGGATTCCAAAAATACACTACCTCTGGTCCCCTCTCTTGCAAACTGAAACAGCATTACTCTGTGCACTCACTCTGTGCATGATCAGGTTGGAGAAGGGCACTGGGTCCACAATGAGACTAAATTGTTGTTGACAAGTCAGTTTGTATGCTAGTTTCTCTCTGCCTGGGCCCTCAGCTGATAATTTACTGTTATTGTATCTCCCCGCCGACGATAGTTGGGAGATACTATGGTTTAGTTCTGGGGCCGCTCTGGAAGTGACAATTACTACAGGAATTTTTTTCTAATTTTGCACAGGCGAAGATATTTATTCGACAATGCTCAAGACCGATTTTCGTTAATTTTGGACGTCCAATATGGCTGCTGGTGGCCATTTTGTCCGAAATTTGGGGATCGGGGAGATGCACGACCCGGACCCTGTGGCGACTGAGTTATCTAGTTTCCATGTGAGATTGTTTTCCCCTGGTTAGTTTTCCTTTTTTGCACACAATTCCCTTGAATGTCAATATCTGATTAAATTCGTGTCAATCGGTCAGACATGATCTTTGCACTGTTTTAGTTTTAACGGAAGAGGTCATGTAGTCAAATTTTAACTCAATTCGACTGTTACCCCTTATAAAACTAGAGGTACCAAGCTTATGGATGGATTGGGATATTAATTGCACCAGAATTTTTCTTGCTTTTATTTTCCGTTTCTCCACACCGTTTCTCTGCATACTGCTAGATTTTACGCACAATATTTCCTTCTGATGCTGAGATGAAACTCCTGAAATTAGGATTACACAAACACAAAACTTAAGACATAAATCCTGTTAGGAAAGGTCCCCAACTATAAAGAGATCACATGGGGAGAATCACAGCTGCAGGAAGTCAGACTGATTACAAGGGGAAGGCACATGGGGGGGACCTAATCACATGAAATTGGCCAAAGGCCAAAACGTAGATGGGGAACACGAGACATTCCTATGAACAAACATACGGCTCCAGTCACAGAGTTTCTAACGTGCATAGATAATGAGAAACAGGACAGCGCGATCAGGTGTGAGCTTTCACAGAAAATGCAGCAAAGGTAATCAGGGAAAGCAGAGAGGCGGAGACTAGAACAGGGCGAGTGCGGAGAGCTTGTTAATCAATTAGTAAGTGCAACTATACAAATCCTTGGTGCTCGTTAGTAAGTTAGTATTATATACAAGGTTAGTTGTTGTTAGTAATCTCAGGAGAAAATAATAAACTGTTAGTATTGTTAGTAGATAGAAAAGAAGAGTGAAGCCAGCAAACGAGATCGGAAGGAAGTTTGAAAACCAGAATCCAATAAACCACCCGAAGAGTTAAACACAAGACTGGGGCTGAGTGCACTGACAAGACATGAGACCAGTCGGGGGAGACAAAGTGCAAAGCAAGATGGAAAACATGAACCAGAATGTGACTATGGCAAAATGTAAAACATGGAAAAGTAAACTAAGACAAAACATGATAAATCAAAGTAACCAAATCACAATACATGATACAAAGAATAGTCAGACATGAGCAGAGATGCAGAAACACAGAGGTCAGTCAGAATTACAACAAGGCATGAGCATGGTCAAGGCAGACATGGCAGAATCATAACAATATCAGGAATTCCAAAAAACAACCCAAACCTGATTGAGGCTATGTTGAGCAGTCACATAATCACATAATCACACTGAGCAATTCACAAAATATGTAGCCTTAGCCTCAAGTGCAGAATATTGAGACTGACTTTTATTTCTCTAGCTCATACTCTTCTCATACTTGAAGCTGCTGTAAGTGATTTTTTTGTTTTTAAAAAAGTGTTAAATAGCTCCACATTCTGATGGAGATCATTTCAGAGTATCTGGTCGATAATACAAGTCTCTCAGTCACGGTCTTCTGCAATAAAGCTGCATATAAAATTCTGGAGTCACTGACTGCCTCTACCCAGTGAGATGAGAGAACTGCATTAAGATGCGTTTCTCTTTGCTTGTGAACACGTAGGGCTGAATCTGCGTTGTTAGTGCGCCATTTGCCAGAAAAATCATTAAAATGACTGAGAAAAATTTGCATTGTTGGTAATAGCAGAACAGACGAAACTTCCGATCCCAGCGCGACGGGAGACGGCATGCACAATTAAAGAGCCAAAGCGCCAAAGAATGGTAAAGGAACAAATAGAATTAAGGAGGAAAATCGTGAGAAGGCCAAGAGCTGTATTTATATCGGTGCCGCTTTCAATGGGGAAAACTGAAAGAATCAATGGGTTTAAAAAGCGATGCACAGCTAGCCTTGCTGCCACTGGACAGGTAAGCTTTGTTTTCCTCTGTTGTAGTTATGCAGTTTTATCAGTCTCGGATAGTCCTGTTGGTGGTTTATAATCCTGTTAATGTCAGTTTATAAATGAATCGTCATTGGTTGTGGCCGACTACAGCTTGCTTAGCTGTGTAACGATAGCATGTGTGGCTATAGGACACTAGGTAGTTTTAGCTAATACCTTCAAATAGCCATCAATGCCGAAGTTTCTGAATGGATGTAATGTGTAATTGGTCCATGTTTTCAGTGTGGCTTTCACACAACAATCACTGAGAGTGTCTGTTTATATTGTACTTATATTGTAACTGAGTCGGTACTTCCTCTGCCTCTGTTGGAAACTGATGCGCGTTCCTGTGTGTCGCTTGGGGATGGGGGGTGGGGACTGCTTACATAGGCTTTGGGAAAGAAGCTTCAAAAATGATCAAATCAGTTACAGCAGCTTTAATGGTAGGAGTCTTTACTTTCTTGATCAGTTGTGGACAGTGGACAGTACAGAGGCGCAGAGACACAAATACACACACAAACACAATATGCAAAAATTACAAATTACTTCCAGGTTTTGAAATGAAATACACCATAACCACAAATGTAAACACATAATGCAACATATTTATGCTGAGTAGCAATATTGTCTGTGCAGTTACTTAAAATACAAACAAACAAGTACAAAATGTCAAAGACAATGAGAGTAGAATATATGTCCAAACATAATATTAAAAAAAATAAATAACCCATAATACTCACACTAATCATGCGAATCTTTTTGTTATCTTTCTGCTTTCTGAGGTGTGGGATGCCAGTTTAAAGGCAAATAGAGATCAAAAATGTACACTGAACAAAAATATAGATGCACAAACCAAAAATTCTGGGTCAAATTGACCTATAATGAAATATGCCCGCAAATAGTGTTTAAACTGAATGATTTGTTTTGGACAATTATGATGACCCACTTCTCATTGACCATTCCCCGTGAGATTATTCACTCATTAAGTTATTCCGCCCTGGACAGCTTATCCGTCTGCTGTTCATTGAGGGCAACCTGAACGGGCAGCGGTACTGTGACGTGATCCTGAGACCCATAGTCATACCGTTTGTGCGACTCCATCATGTGACATTCCAGCATGATAATACCCAGCCACACACTGCCCGGCTCTTCTTGATGAGGAGGATCTCCCTGTTCTCAAATGGCCAGCATATTTACTCGTTATGTTGCCGATTTGGGATGTTCTGGATTGGAATGTTCTGAAAACGGGCGCCAGCTCCGATTTGCACTGCAGGAGGAATGAGACAACATTCCACAGGCCACTATTGACAATCTCATGAACTCCATGCGCCGTAGGTGTACCACTTTATCTGATGCCGATGGTGGACACACTCGTTACTGAGTGCTGTGAACTCAGTTGGAACTGTTGGGTTCAGGCTGTGATAACTCATGAATTGCGTACATTAAATTGTTAGTCATGTTTCTGTTGCTTGAATATTATGGCAAGAATAAAATAGTAATTGTTTTATTGAAATATTTCCCGATTGATAAAAAATAATTCGAAAAAAAATAAACACTTTGTGCGTTTATATTTTAAGTGTAATTCGAACGTGTTATAACACAATTAAACAATTAATATACAGCTCTGGCATGATTTTGAACGGGGGTATAAAATCAGCTCAAGAATTATTGCCACCCTTGATGAAAAACGCTAAATATAAAAAACTAAATCATGAATAATATTTAAGTCCAAACATGGGCACGCTACATGCTTTACTTCTAATAAATTTTTTTTTATGTATCAGTGTTTCATGAAAATTCATTTTCATGAATGCAATAGGCACCAAAATTTTAGGCACCACTGTTCTAAATAAAATTCTAATTAAATTTGCAATATTTTCATAATAATTTTCATTTGTAAAGGTCATTCTGATGTGAAAATATTAACTTTAAAAAGCATGAGGGCAAATGTCTCATATGATTCTGTGGGGGCAGTAGTATGAAAATAGATGCAACACTTATACACTTGAGTCCGCAGCTACGGTGTAGCTTGACTGAACTATGAATAGGCCCTATTCATTTTTTTCAAGTCAATGACCCCATTTGAAATTCATTTGAGTTCTATTTTCTTTCCACCTGCAACGTGTTCCCATCAGAAGTGAGCACAAACTGCATTCCTAGGAGCGGTAAAATTGCATTGCTGAAAGATAGATGACACTCCTTAGGTCTGGGGCCGTTAATCATGGTTAGGGTTCAGCCTCATTATTCTGCTGAAGAACAGAGTTGTCCAGATTGGTGTGGAACTCCACAGACCTCAATGCATGCAAGCACTATTGAAATTAGCTGGAAAGCCAAAAATGAGCCAGGGTCACGTGTAACACGGCCAACATGTAAAAAAATTACCCCTGCGATGTTATAAAATCTATGAGAAAACAACCCCGGAACTAAGAGGCTGTCTCAGGAATAAGGAAGTGGTAAGGGGTAACTTCTAATTAACCCCATAAAACCTACAGTCCCATATATAAATCAGTCAAATGCAGCTGCTGTACTCAAACTTGCAGAACATCAAGCCTATTTCAAATTCTAGCAGAGAGCCTTTCGATTTTCTATCATTCCCAAACAGTGGCGGAGCCAGAACTGGAAATCGGGGGCGGGGGTTACAGAACATCCCTTCAAAATAATTATTAGTCCTGACTTGTTCTCAGTTATTTTTGAAATAAGCAATGCATTCACTCCGAAAACACTCCATACTATCAAGCATTGCTAGTTCTTCCCGTCAAAGTCAGACAACATTCATTCATTTCGATGAAGGCGCTTCAAATGTTCTTTTATTTCATTTTAGCAATTTCAACGATCACGAAGCTCAGGTTAGATTGCCTGATGCGCCGAAAAGGAAGAACAGAAGTTCCAGAACAGTTTGTCTTTCGTAAAGCATAGGCCAACTTATGAGTATTATCTTTCTGAACTGAGTTTAGTCCATTATTTTATCACTGTCAGATAGCATGGGGAGATAAGCCGTGTCTTCTATTGCCAATGGATTATTACTATAATTGGGAAATGTGACAATAAAGGAAAATTATTGCGAACTAGCCAGGACTAATTGTTATTATAAAGGGATTCTGTGCCCCCCCTAATTTCCAGTTCTGACACCGTCTCTGTTGCCCAATATGTCCTGCTGAATCACAGGGAAATTGTATATAAAATGATGACCAAGATCAAGATATTTTTCATGAAATATAATGCTGTGGCCCTAAAAACGTTCTGGGTTTCAATATTTCTCTCAATGTAAGAGTGAGGTAGCTTCAGTGACACACTGCTCCCAGCAGCTACACAAATGTCCTGTATGTAACATTTTGTGCAATATGAAAAAAAAACCTGACTTTGAACCTACTTTAGAGAAAACTTTAAGGAGCTGTGTCGCGATTACTGCCCATGCTCAGACTGTACATCCTAAGAAAGAGAATATGTTAAATACATAATAATGTGATTCCATTCTTGCCAATCTGTATTTGTTTTGCATTGTATTAATATATTTTAGTTACTCTGGCATTACGCTTTTTATAATAAGGAGCTTTCTATGGAAATTCAAGGGTTCAAAGTGCTATTTTAAGCTGTAGTCAGGGGATAGGAAGAATGTAAGCTGGTTGCCACTGCCAGTAATCATAGAAGGAGGAATATACCTTCTAGATTTTACTGGCAGTGGAGTGGATTTGCATAGATTTATTTCACTCAAATTGCTCAGGATACTTTGAAGCTAGATTGCCTTATCCCGTTCAAATCCTTCAAGAAATTAGTTTTGAATGATAATAAATAAATAAATAATAAAGGAGCCCAGATGTACTTGTTTAGTTTTAATGTAGGACAGACACATCATTATTCTCTGTCCTATGTCCTTATATATTTTGTTATTATTTTTTCATACTGCTTTTGAAATTTGCTTTTCCTTTTATCTGTGCTTGCTGTATGTGAATTTTGTGAATTTTTATCTGTATTGTTTGTCTCTAAACTCCCATTGTAAATGTTGATTTTGTAATTAGGGCTCCTCTGCAGAAGAGACCTCAGTCTCAGTGGGACTCCCAGCAATAAAGGTTAATAAATAAATAAAATAAATAAAAAATTTGCAAGCATACACAGTAATCGTGGCACAGCTCCTTTAAGTGAAAAGTTCAAGGGGTTAATATCCATGATTCTGGAATGATGTTACAAGCGCACACAGCCAAAAAACCAGTGTTAATTAAACTCCAGTGGAGTTTATAGGCCTGTTTCCACCGAAGAAGTTCCCGGTCGTATTTGGGGGGCAGGAACAACTACAGGAACATCCTCTCACTCGGCCCTCTCAACTGCCGTGTCTCCACCGAGAGGGCGAAGTAGGAGAACTCCTTTTAAAAATGCGACCCCTCGTTGTCTGTTGAGGTTTAAAAATAATTTGTCGCTTTCTGTAGACGTTACATCCCGCCCTGATTAAATCCAATCAGCGCCAAGAAAACCCCAAGCCCCACCCAGGAGTTTTTCGGGGCCGTTCAGAGTACCTTTTTTAGCCCCTATAAAAGTTCCGGTACTCTGTCCTTTGGGGGTGGTTCCAGCAATAGAGACACGCAACAACAGGCCAACAAATTACCCTGAAGTTCCTGCGGTGGAAATGGGCCTTATATGAGACGAACACATCCATCTTGGACTATAATAAACTCTACTGGAGTTAAAATTACACCATGGAGGTGTACTTTTCACCATATTGTGTGCTGCACTTGCTGGCATGACTGCAGGAGATTGCAACAGAAAATTGCGACCAGCCCACTGACTGACAATATGGGCTGAGCAACATGATTATAAAAATAAATGATTTAATCATAAAAAAGCTCATTAGCACACAACTGATTGGCCTAAAAGTGCAACGAGGGCTGGATGGAGCATTGTGTGGTAGCTGTAGAGTGAGCTTGCAGTATAGTCCCCTTTGGGCAGCGCCAAACTCCTTTTGAAGGGTTCTACTTAGTGCCACCAATCCTGCAACCAAATAAACACAAGAAACACAAAGAAATACGGACCCCCTGCCATTAGAGGCAGCAGAGATGTCCAGAGTTATAACAATAAATACAAAGATTAAAAGCGGTACACTCAGTCGAGTAAGACATTCAGGGCATTAATGCTCCTGTGGAGGAGGGTGGAGCATGGTTTGAATTCCATGACTTGTCTGTCCCGTGGCTGGTGAGCCAAATAGCCTGAATGGATAGTCAGTTTTTGGGAAGATCAGTGGTAGGTTGCTTAACCGATAACCAAAAATTTGCTGGTTCAAGCCCCCAGTGGAGACAGTTTCCTGTCTCGTTTTGGTGAGTTGAAGTTGGAAACACTGCTGCTTGACCCAAGAGGAAGGACCACGACTGTAAAATGGCTCCAGGGACATTACTCCTGTGTCACTCTATCCCTTCTCACTCGCAGCTGTTCTATCTGGACTCCTCCCAGAGCATCCTAAAGAATGAGAAGCATGTTTTCAGTGGAACTGATTCAAGTCAAATAAAGGTTGAAAATAAATTCCCCGGTGAAAGTTTCTGTTGAGGGCTACATTGCTCACTCAATATGCTGTGAGTTCTTGACATCAAAGTGAGTTGCCGCTTTTGACCTACTTGAAAAATGACTTGCTGATTTGAACAACAGCAGTTTGGATGATTTCTTGCTTCAAATGCGACAGCAGCTTGTGTGCTTGCATTAGCCCAATTAATGTCCCAGGTCATTGAAGACCTCTGTTACATGGGCTAATGCAAGCACACAAGCTGCTGTCGCATTTGAAGCAAGAAATCATCCAAACTGCCTCAGAGTTATAAAGTGCCACAAAAAAAGGGGGCAAAAACCAAGTTGTGAATCAATCTTTGTCAATCAGGGGTGCATTTCCCAAAATTACAGATGCTAACTTACACAGCTGGACCCGTTGAATGAATGGACGAACTATGTACTTATTTTGGGAAATGCACCCCAGACTATTTTATTCCCACATGCAGATGCAAAGACCTATTTCCATTTTTTTTAACTTGCCAAAGAGGACAAAAAGTGATTGAAGGGATGCATTATTTGTTCATCACAGAAATCTCATAAAATAAAACAAGCCAGTATTTTTTAAATGAGACGGAAAAAAAATTTAATTCCAGGCTGGATTACTGAGAGGAATCAATCAATACGTTTTTTATTTAAGATTAAACAGTACATCAAACACACTTATTCTGAGACAAAGGCCAGTAGAAAGAAACTGACCAACCATCAGAGAATTTATATCGGGTGCCTCACATGTAAGTTACTGCCTCTCGTTCACTTCCCATTTTAGTCATTGCAATACCCATTGGTTTTAGTCTTATCGTAATACCCAATTGTGTGCCCTTCAAAGTTACCTGCACCAGGTTTTTATTGAGGTAGTGTTTTTTTTTCCAGTATAGTGTCACTACCAGTGATTCAGTGGCTCTGCTGTCAATCCTAGAAGCATTGTATGGTGTCAGTGACTCAGCTCCACGTACTGGAATGTTCTGTGAATGCGGCTTAAGCAGGTGCAGCCAAATGATGATTATATATTTAACAACGACCCAATTTGCTCACAGCAATTTGCTGGTTTCTGAAGCATGTCAAGGCTATAATTCATTGCTTTTGAAAGCAGTTATGTGAGAAAAACATTGACCATGTTCCATCTGAAGTTCAGATGGTAGTTCAGATTGGCAAACCAGTTTTTCCTCTTAACCTCATTGAAAAACACAGAAATTTCCTTCCCAGCAGTTGAATTTCTTAGCCCCTGCCATTAGCATGTCACCTGTTTAAGACCACTTGTTCTTTCAGGCCGATTGATGAAAAAGAAAATGCGCAGGTTTGACTGTTCGCCCCACGGTAGCAGTTATTCTTATTAAGCTTAAAATGATTCAGGTAATTGAGCAGACCATTAGAGAGGCAAACCATCATTTGACTGATTAGTCCATAATAACCCATGTTAAAGAGAAATGTTAAGAACAAAAGGTGTGGCCAAATCAACTATTTAGGACATTTTTCAAAGGATAGAACGTGTTGTGCCGACATACACACAAAGCCCCTACAAAGTACAAGTACAAAGAATGGAAGGAGCATGGTGGAGGTAGTGTTTTGATGTGGGCATGTATGACTGCCAATGGAACCCATGCCCTTACATTCGTCAACGATGTGACAGCAGCCTAAAGCCACAGAACGAATTCTAAATTCTTCAGGGCCATTTTATTTGCTGATTGAGCCACATGCTTCCAAACTCGCTGGACTGGGTTTCACAGAGCAGATGACCCGAAACAAACTGCAAAAATGACCCATGACAATGGCAAAGAGGTTGAAAGCTCTGCAATAGCCAAGTCAGTCAGAAGACCGCAATCCACCTGAACAAGCATTTCACTTGGTGAGGGCAAAGCTGCCCGAGAATGAAAAGGAACTCAGGACAGCAATGGTGACATTCAGGCAGAGCTTCACCATGGAAGAAACCCTGCATCTGGTTTGTGTTCAGGTCCCAGACATCAGGCAGTCAGCAAAGGTTCTGGAACCTAGTATTATTCATTAGAATTTAATTCATGGTTTTACTATTGTTTCCAGTTTGTCCAAAACTGTTTGACATTTTTGCATGGGTTATGCAATATTTTCAACAAAACTGCTCAAGGTGATACACTCAGGGCCGGATTATTGGGAGTCTGGGCCCCGGGCCAGGAGTTTGCAAAGGCACCCCCCCCCCACCCCCGCGCCAACCTACCGTACCTAAAGATTGTACAAGGTTTCTTTCTGCTCTTCCTTCTTGCAAAGTCGTCCACTAACTCATCAAAGTTGAGCTGTCGAACAAACTCTGATTCTATTGCTAGAAGGGTGAGTGAATTCAACCGATTTTGGCACATTTTCATCCTGAGCTCATTTTTAATTCGAGCCAGTCTGGAGAATGACCGTTCCCCTTCACAGAGTGTTATTGGCAGGGGCAAAAACAGTCTGAGTGCTATGTAAACATTTGGGAAAGTGGACTGTAAATCCAAATTTACCATGGTCTTTAGAATTGTATTTGGGCATTTTTGTTCTTCTGAAATGAATGATTTGTACTGAACAAGTTCATCTGCCAAGCTCATGGTCAGATCAGTGGGATATGCTGCAGCAAGAGATTTGGCCCTTAAAGTGAGCTCACTGTTGGACATACTTTTGTATTATCAGGCATGAAAAGAACATGAAAAAGATTGGTCAAGTGTGTGTATGCAGTTAACCGATGGTTAAGACAGGACACAAGTTTGTCAATTAGAACATTGAACGTTTCAATCCGAAACTTTTCTTTTCCACTAAATTCAACACCTGGCTCTGCACTTTTATCAGCCATACATTTGCGCTTCTTTCTGCGCTGGAGGTCATGTCTGTAGTCTTGGGAGACTGAATCGGTGATATTTAAAGCTGACCCTTCAAAAAAGGCAAAATTGTCTCTCTGTGCTGCCACAAAGTCACAAAGTGGAAGGAGAAGCTGTGTAGCTGTGTGTATGTCAATGTCATGTTTCTGCAACTGCAGGCTCATGGTTTGAAACCGCTGCAGTATTGTATCCCAAAAGTGTCCCATGAAAGCTATCTCTAGGGTGTTCAGCTTGCCACAAAGTGCAGAGGCCTCACTTCTAGTTTCACATTTCTCCTGTGAATCTTTGGAAATATTGTTCAATGCCTCTCTCAATTGTGCATAATATTTCCAAAGAGCCTTTGTTGATTCAGCTCTTGAACTCCAGCGAGTACCTGACAAAGATTTCAGTGTGAGTTTCACATCTGTATCACGGAACACCTTTCCCCACCTGTGTGTTGACGAGGCACAAAATGTGTACATTGATTGCAGAAAGTCAAAGAAACGGCCAGCTTCTGGGCTACTGTCAACAGCATTGACACCGACTAAATTCAATGAATGTGCTGCACAGGGGACATAACAAATCAATGGGTTTATTCGTTTCAGATGAGCTTGGACTCCATTGTACTTTCCTGACATATTACTTGCATTGTCATAAGACTGGCCTCGACAGTTAGTTAAGTCTAGGCCCAGGTTCTCCACCATTGCAACAACACACTCAGCCAAACTGTTCCCACTATGATTTTCAATAGGCTCAAAAGCCAGAAAACGCTCAACTACTTCTCCACCATTATTTACAAACCTGAAAATAAAAGTGAGTTGGTCCACATGAGCAAGGTCTGGAGTGGAGTCAACGATAACAGAGAAGTATTTGGCCTCTTTAATCTCGCTGATAATTGGTTCCTTTGTTCTTTCTCCCGTTAAGTGGATAAATTCCTCACAGATTGTGGATGAGAGGTAGGACACAGAGCCTTTGCCCTTGCCTCCAAACCTTTGGAGATGGTCAGCTAGAAAAGGGTCAAATTTGGCCAACAGTTCGACAATGCCCAAGAAATTACCATTGTGAGGTGATCCCAACCGCTCATCATCTCCCCTGAAAGCAAGGCCCCTCTCCCCCAAAAACTGAATTACAGCAACAACTCTTTTCAAAACTTCCCGCCAGTATTGCCTCTCTGCATCAATTTGTTTGACAAGATCAGAATCAACTCTTCCTGTGTTTTTGGAGCGACTGTGTAATGCTAACATGCAAGCCCTGTGCTCCTCACTCCTCTCATGCTCATCGATACGCTCAGAATGTTTCCAATCAGAAAACCCGTGGACAAACGCATTGTGCTTACTTGAAAACAGTTTGCAAGCAAAACAAAAGCTGCAACCAGATGAAGGGGAGTAAAGTGGCCACTGCCTAGTCACAGACTGGCCATTAGGTAGAGAGCATTTGATGAAGGAATTTGTGAAACTCCTAGTGATGCCCCCCATGGTCCTATCCCTACTTGAGGAAGGGTATTTTCACTTCGATTTTGAAAAGCAGCTGCTCCTCTACTAACCAGAATCGACTTGACCTGTTCAGTAATGGCACTTGGCCATAAAGCAGGGTCATTAACCGTTTCACACCAGGAGTTTGAGCTCCTAATGTGATACTGGTCTCAGTGTACCCCTCCTGATTTGACGAGACTTTCTCAGGCGATGCCTGGTCTGACAGTGAGTCTCCTGTCCTAAGAGTGCACAAGTCATTAATGGTTGTGGTATTTGGCCATAAAGCAGGGTCAATAAGAGGTTTATGACCAGAGTTGGTGTCCCCAGCTTCTGGTGTGAAACTGGGCTCCGTGCAATCCTCCTCACTTGGAAAGATTTTCTCAGGTGATGCCTGGTCTGAATGTGGGCCTGAGGCCTGAGCCTGACAGGCCGGGTCTACGCTTGATTGGGTCTGTGAGGGCTCCGGTATGATCAAACCAGTGGTGATCACTTCATTGCAGCAACTCGGGCTACTGTGATGACATTATCAATATTTGAATGTTGAGGCTTGTCAAAAAAGTTAGAAATCATAGGCACATTTTTTTAAAAATCGCCCTGCTTTGCCTCCCTATTTTTTTTTTGGCTTTTCGTTTTGAAGCCCCACTTTTTTGTTTGCAATCCATACTACTGATGCCAAGTGTAATGTTAGGACTTTCACAACTGATTGTAATAATATAACAATAATATAATACAGTATAAACGAGTACCCACAATACAGGCAATAAGCCTAAAAAAAGGGCGTTGGAAATGCTTAAGCCTTTTACATAGGCTTATAGCCTTTGAAGATGCAGTGTTGTTTCTAATAATATAATATAATATAATATAATATAATATAATATAATATAATATAAATGGATATAAGCCTTTAAAAAGGCTGTTGAATGTTAAACTGCTGAACAAGTCAGGTTGCACCGGTTGAATACAAAGCAAGTTGTCCAGCTGAAAGGTCAGGTTGTGAGGAGTAATGAAGCAGGGGGCAATATATAGAGAGAGACCAAGTCTCCGCCCCTTCATTCAGTCCATTGGAAAATCGATATTGGAATTCCACTTAGACTTCCAAATTTGTTCACTGAAAATACAGTAGCCCTTACAATGGCTTTAAGTCTTAAGGTACACTATTATTACAATACAATACAATACAATACAATATAATGTAATGTAAATGTCAATGAGCTTTTTAATAGGGTGTTGGATGTTGATTTTCACTTAAACTTCCAAAATTTCTGCCACGTGAGGAGTTTCGATAAAAGCAATGCCAAGTGTAATGTGGGAGTGTTGTATCGATATTGGATTTTCACTTGGACTTCACTTTGTTGGCATTGGTGTGTACAGTACACCCCTTTACGGTGAAGACATATGGAAGCGAAATCTGCAAAGTGAAGTGGAGCGAAACTCAGTGTTCTGAAGGTGAATATCCACCAGTCTACTACTCTCCTCGAAGATAACTATAGGTTATAATGACACATGAATCTGCTGTGTATTGTGACTGGACCACTGTACAGCCCGCCCCTGAGTCTAGCTCGGCTATTGAACACTTGCTTCACGATATGGTCGCGAGGCGCAATAAATTTGCATGGAGTTAGAGATTTCTGAACTTTTGGACGTGTCGCAATGACAGTTTCGATGCACTCCAAGGACCATGTTGTATTGTGTACACACAATACTGTGCGGGAGCGAAATCACTTCTCATAGAAAATAGGTCCAGCTTCTACTAGCTGTCTACTGGGGCCAGCGTTAGGCCCAGGATATGCTTGCCGTGTGCACATTTTATGCCTGAATGCGTTGCCATGCGTATTTTATGTCGATGTTATGTGTGGTAGCACACCTGAACACAAGGTACGCAGAAATGTGCGCATGTTGCAATATTGACACAACCGCGAGGGGCGATCTTCCGAACTTCCATGTTGAGCTCTTGGTTGAGTCAAACAATGGTGGAAAATATTAATGAGAGCCCGGTTGGCTATCTGCTCCCTACATGATACCGCCAGTATCCAATGTTGCCAATTTAGCGACTTTGTCGCTAGATTTAGCAACTTTTGGCCATCTCTGGCGACTAAAACCTCATCTAGCGACTTAGCGGCTTTTTAGGTGAATCTGGCGACTTTAAAAAGACACATCTCTCGAGTGTCAAAATCATTGTTTTTCCATGTAACTTCAGCTCTGCACTGCCACCAGAGGCTTATTTCATGGTTAAGCAGCACTGCATATTAGCCCCGATCTGGAAACTATACCCTTTGGGATTGTCAACATAGCCATGTAGACACATTTTCTTGAGATCAGTGAGTCGTGCGTGACGTTATGACATCATAGTAACGTCATGACGTAATCTAGCGACTTTTCAGACAGCCAAGAGCGACTTTTGGTGATTTGTTTTTGGCAACACTACCAGTATCGTGCATAGTGCTCTGATCGTTCTGCTGCAAGTATGTGCGGTTGCGCACGTAAATTAATTCACACAGCTAGCATATCCTGGGCCTTAGGGGTCGCTGAAAGGACTTTCATTCAAAACCCTTGGTAAATCAGAGGCCCTTTGTAAGAATATTTGTAATCAGAGGGCTCTCTTCCCATTAGGGCTCTCCCTAGGGCCCCCACATAGCCAGAAGTTGCGACCCATAGCAGGGGCTTTCATAATCATAGGGCCCTCTGAAACCATTCCCCCCTACTTCCTTGAACCCCTAGTTGGTAAACATTAGGGCTCCCTTAGGAGTATTCACAAGAGGCACTACAGCAGGGCCAGCCCAGGGGCCCTCTGACTGCCGTCCCCCGTAGCCCAGGGGCCCTCTGAGTGCCGTCCCCCATGGCCCAGGGGCCCTCTGATTGCCGTCCCCCGTGGCCCAGGGGCCCTCTGATTGCCGTACCCCATAGCCCAGGGGCCCTCTGACTGCCGTCCCCCATAGCCCAGGGGCCCTCTGATTGCCGTACCCCATAGCCCAGGGGCCCTCTGACTGCCGTCCCCCATAGCCCAGGGGCCCTCTGAGTGCCGTCCCCCATGGCCCAGGGGCCCTCTGATTGCCGTCCCCCGTGGCCCAGGGGCCCTCTGATTGCCGTACCCCATAGCCCAGGGGCCCTCTGACTGCCATCCCCGATAGCCCAGGGGCCCTCTGATTGCCGTACCCCATAGCCCAGGGGCCCTCTGAGTGCCGTCCCCCATAGCTCAGGGGCCCTCTGATTGCTGTCCCTGTCCCCCCCCTCGCCCAATTCATATCACCCTTCTCTCTCGGTTCTCTGCAGATATGCCCTATAACGGTGTGAGTAGTCATAAGATCCTAGAGAATAGAGGCCCTCTGACATCGCAATTGGCATCGGCATCTGCATCGCTTTGGGCTCCCACCCCACGGGCCCCTGGACCCTTGGGCCCCTTGGCGCCGGCCCCACTGATCCGGTCCGTAATATGGCCCTGGATACACTTCGAGCAGATCTTGATAATTTCTTATCTATCATGGTGTACCTAGCCAAAATTATGCTAATTATGTCACTGCCCCTACATTTATGGACCTGAATGAAGCAGCAACCAATATGAGTGGTTGATGTCTAAAAGCGGCCCATATCTGATCAATATGATTGACAATAATGGTGTTATTATTGGATATTGACAATATTATTGACACTTAGTGGGAGATATTGAAGAAAAAAAAATTGACGGGTGCAATATTCTGTAAGAGTCAATTCTTGAGAAATATTCATTGACCCCTGTACAGTATTATTGCGTGGTTGATGGCACATAGTCACAATATTGCACAATATTCAGGCTGCAGTCAGTCATCATAGGGTAATGGCACTGATAAATTTCAATTCTTCAAGTGTGTTGGCTGTTGTCAGGTAGCACAAGGTGATTGACAGTCTGTGCATTGTTGAGATTATTTCACGCAGGACAGTGTTTTCTTTCTGTATCAAGGGAGTTACCAAGGATAAAGGTTCATCAAATGTAGACTCATCCATGTGGAGAAAAATTCTACAGTCTTCTGCCTCATTTTGACACAGCTCTGCTTTCAAGTTTACATGGCCTAAAGAACACTGTCGTTATTGGCAGCGAGAACTTTCATCAATAATACTGCTTTAACACTATTTCAAAATACAGTATATTGATCCTGTATGGGATACTTAATGCAATAAAGGAGGTTTTGAGGCCAACTGAAGTTTGTAATGGCACTTATAATGACAGTTAAAGCCATCTTCACGCATTGGATTCCAGGGATTGATCACTTGCTGGATATCTCTACCTGCACCACACTCGCCAGACATGTCCAAAGTCACAGGAAGTCTCAGGTACATCCAGGTATATCCATCATTTCAATTACGGATGAAAGACGTCCGCGATGTATGCCAAAAGGGTGCATTTACAGACACCTGCCTGGGGGAAAAACGTCATTTCACAAATGAATGAGCGCAACTCTTCGGAAATTATGTGAAGACTGACCTCTAGTGGTCAACAAATGTACATCCAAAAATACCACGCAAACGAGGTAGTCTGAAAGCAGTGGTGCCCAATCGTGTGCCATGGAGGGACGAAAGTATGCAAGTTAATAAAAAAAACCGCTACGCCTGCCGATTTCGCTGATTAGCAGTGAGAAGGGAACCAATTTGTGTAATCTGCAGGTGTAACGATAGATTACAGATGATTTGGCACCACAGGAATACTTACTTCGGGAACAGTGATGGAATCTTCTTCCGCCACTGATGTGAGACCAGCCTAAGTCGTTCCTCTTTTGTGACTACTCATAAAATAAAAAATTAAGTTGGAGGCGATGTTCTTTGTTCCATTCTAGATGGAGGAGCAAAAGACTAAGGTAGCAGCGGTCCAAAATCATAAAAACTAAAAGGCTGGGAATGCTGATGGCCTTTGCCATCTTGATTAATAATAACTGGCATAAACTTTCTTCTATGAAAAAGTAACATGGATTTAAGTAAAAAAAAAAAAAAAATCGACGTACGTTTATGGCCAGCGGTGCAATCAACTGGCAAATTCAAATCTTAAATCGATCAAGCAGAACAATTCAAATAATTATAAACAACCGATAGTGAGGCCTTAGCCATCGACCAAGTTGGAGAACAACAATTCGGCACTTTTCAATCAATTTTCTTCCAGGGCTCTAAAGTGTGCGTCGCACATTTTCTTAGCTGTTTGAATTACCAGGTACAAAGGCACAGAATTTCAAAGATTTTTTATTACAAAATAAATAATTAACAAAACATCATCTGGGAAAACACCTTATTTTTACACACAACTGAATTTTTGTCCAAAAAACAGTTTTTGCCTACATCAGATAAAACATTAAGAAATGCATCGTTAAAATAAAGTCAAAACTAAAAGAAAGGTTACACATTCCACTGCAGAAATTACAAACTTTCACTAAGGCTGGCGTTATGTACAAGATCAAATGTAAGAGTATATCTGATTGAATACCTCTGGTACTTTCACAAAATATATACAAAATGAAATTATTGATAAACAGTCATCAGTAACATAGATAGGATAACCAAGGGATACAGGCAACAGCTAGAACAGTCTTATCAGTGCAAACAATGGCATTCCTCTACAGTAGCACAGCCTTTAAAACCAGAAAAGACGACACTTTTGTCACATAACAATATTAAGATATCCAAAATCCCAGACAATATCTTATGTAAAAATTATATCACTATAATATTGATATATTTCCCAGCTCTAACTCCCTCTGTTTGCCAGCTTGATGGCCACAGAGATCCACAGTATTCATTTGCTCTCTAATAGAAATGAGGGATGCTGCAGGAATCCTATGCCATCTTCACATTCTGTATTCCAGTGGTTCTCAACGTCAGTTCTGGGGGCTCGGTCTGTGTGCTGGTTTTAGCTCCAATCACTATTGCAGTCATACACCGCTCACAATTTGATTAGTTAAATTTCATGCCACGCAGATATTAATTCCTAAATAATTCTGTAATTGAATTTCCAAATGTCTTGCTTCCCTGGAATACAGACTGAGCAGTTTGGAGTGAACCATGCAGAGCAGGTCGATTTGTGACATAGAAAAACAGCTGGAATTTCAAACTGCAAAATTCCGAAGTGGAAAAGTGAAGGTTAACAGTCAAACTGGAGGATTTTCAAGTGAAACCTTCTCAGTTAGATACCATGAAGAACACTGCACTAGTGGACTTGACCAGAAAAAAAAATTCATTCCCATAATATGAGTTCTTTACCTCTTTTCCACATTGGACTCCCCCCCCCTTCCCCATGATTACAAATGAGAACAAACAAGGAGGCTGGGGAATATACATGTTTTGATATACATATAGGTGTCATATGTAGTCATAACAGGGAAAAGAGTTCATGTATAAGAAGACTGGTGACAGTTGGCACTTAGAAACAGGCACACTGTGGGCACACTGCACAGTTCAGCTCTGGGGTGAATGCACAAGCGCTTAACAAATTGACTCTCAAATTCAGCATGTTTCACCGCTGTGAGAGAGCAATAGTTATGCCTGGTCTCTCCGTGATCACCCTTCCTGACTGGCCCATCTAAGGCATGTCCTCTGTATGTGTTTCAAATTGGCATCGAAACCGAAGGCCCTGCTGAACACTGGTTCTGTTCAGCACCTGTACTCTTACATGAGTCTGCTGCCAGCTCTCCAGACTGATGATGGGTACACTGGACTCCTGAGAAAAATTCAATATACTTTATTTAATGTGTAAAGCTGATGGAAAGTGTCTCAGGAGGGGGCAACCCTCTCTTTCTCCCTCTGGGTGGCGTACTGTTTCAGCGCCCGCTTTGGAGGAATGAGGGTATTGCTAAGTCCCACCCTCCTCTTCCTCCCCGCCCCCTCCTCCGGGTCGCCCTCCTGGTCTGGACACTGTTGGGTGGGGAAGGGAGGGTTCGGGGGAGCCAGGTTGCCGAGGGTCCCCTCCACACCAGGCCCCCTCCCCTCAGACGTCTGCAGGTCGCTGTCGTGGGCGAACTTGCAGCTGATCCCGAAGCGGCAGCGCCCGTCCTTCCGATAGGCGATGCACATCTTGCGGCCGCCGATTTGGGAGGGGCGGGACTCCAGCGTGAGGGGGACGTGCTTGCGCAGGACGTTCAGGTGCTCCTCCGCTCTCTCCCGGTAAGGATTGGCAAAAACGCTGCTGCCGGCCGGAATCGCGCCGGCGAGCTGCCCAGCCGCTCCGAGCAGGGGCGGGGGAAGCTTCGGAGCGACTGATTGGGAGTCTGGGGGCGGGGTGGCTGTCGGGGCAGGGACACGAGGCGCGGGCTCTGCCGCTGGAGTCTCCACGCCATCCTCGACTTCCTGTTCCGGCTCGGAGTCTGAAGAACTCGAGCCCGATCCCGACTCTAACAAAAAATTCCTGCCCGTCCGGTCCGCCTGTTCCGTTCCTTTTCTACTCTTGTCCCCTCCGCCATCATCCGCCCTGGATTGAGAAGGTGAAACATACGCGGGTGTTAATGAACGTTACGCATCTTTCAATTTACCACCATCCTCCATCCTTGATTGAAATAGCAGAACAAAAGCGGGTGCAGATGAACAGTTCCCACATTTCAATTTTGGATGCGCTTTTCATTTTTAAATCAAGGATAGGCAAAAATTTAACTAGACAAGCACCATTTCAACATGTAACCCCTCAATCTACCCCAGTCATTGATACTGATCTCTAAAAAAAAATGCAGGAGTTAAGAGCAAAAAAAAAAACAGGGAAATGATAATTGCTGGGAGTTGAAAAATAATATACTGGCTGAAATCAATAAATATCACAGAAAGCATGTAACACACATCTCTGACAGATCAGTCAATTGCGGTTGAATACCCTGTCACACCTAAAACAAAATAAATATTGAGGATTCAAGTTCATATCTCATAGTTTAGCCGATGTCAGTTTACTGAGTGACCACAAAATGGCAGAGATGGCACGCCGGCCTTTATTTTCTCGAATTAATTTTCTCAAGGAAAATCTGCATCAATGCAGTAACGCATTATGTCGCCTAACCAAAAAAATTTACATTCTAAGGTTAAACCATGTAGGCTACGTCAGAATCCCGACCTGTGGGACTGCAGTGCCAGTATCGTTTTGGCGACTTTCAGCACATTTTAATTTAGATCCTAATGCAAAGAGTGACACGGGGGAAATCTCCATTAGGTATAGTTGGCTCCTTTTTCGAAGAAGGTTGGGAAATATCTTGCGATTATGCAGATTCTGAAACTACATCAAGGTACTTCACCTGTGTGCTGGGATATTTAGCCCAACCCTATGCGCTCTATTGACCTCATTTGTGGTCAGTCAACTTCGCGATGACAAGCAGCAGTTCGCTGGCTTTGAAGATCAAGCAGTAAAGCAAGATTACGTCGCGCGTTTACAAATTGTTGTTTCTTGGGATAAGGATGTAATTAGCTAAAGCAGAACGATTTGCAAGCTATGCCATTCACAGTCAATTTCTTACGTTTCTTCAATGGTGCCTTCGTTGCTTTCTGCATCGCTGTCCGAATCTGAAGAGAGACCGTATCCAACCAGAGAACTTCTGTTGACTGACATCGTCGGAAGAACATAAATGGCTCTTATCGGGCAGTTTGACGCTTCTTGTGTACGATTTGTATGCAAGTTTGATACGTCCTCAAAAGCGCTATCCAGACTATGATAATCTGCTAGGAACAGATGCTATTTTGGAGCCAAAATGGCGCATGTGATCTGACGCTACATTGTGATTTCCTGTATCGTGTTTTATTATAATGCCACTTATTGTTTCGGGGTGGTATTGCAGCGCCAGTGAAAGGTCACACCAAAAAAGAAGTATGTTACCCGAAATATTTTTTCTCATGAAATTACTGGCTTGTACGGGCACGTCAGTCCTGCACTGTAGCGGCGCCAGAGCTGCAAACAGGGTGGGCAAAAAGCATGAAACGATTGTACGTCCTTACGTGCTCTCAGTCATTGTCCTTGATTAAAACGATTTCCAGCTACAGGAATAATTCATTGGCAATTAACCCCATTCTTGCAAATTGCGCCCATGTTTAAGGCTTTATAACTCAGGATTTAAGAACTACAGAAGCTAGAAAAATGATTGCAATGAAGAAAGACACTTGCATCATTCATGAATAAGTCATTTCCATTTTTTTTTAAATCTTGGGACAAAAAAAGTGCCAAAAACAGTTGGAAACCTCATGAAAAAAAATCTATGCTGAAGTTGTTTTGCAGTGACTTTTTTCACTACAGGTGTTCAGGTTTTGCCACTTTATTTATTACTGATCATGTGGATGTAATAATATTACCTGCACATTGTTTACATCAGCATTTGCACTATTCATTCTATTTGCACAAATATTTATCCATCGCAGTTAATACACTCAGAGGCAATGAAAATGCAACACCAGTTTGGATTCAAATAATTATGTGACTCAAATTTATTTTCTTATTTTAACAATTCAAATATGTTGGGTGGGTTGACTTTGATGAATTAAATGTGTTAATGGGCCAATTTGGACAATGATAAACAGATGCATTAAACATCACAAGCGCAAGTTGAAAATGAAAAATCACAACAAGACTGAGCGGAGCACACGTTTAAAAATGAACTCATAAGAACAGTCAGTATCAGGTGTGACCCCCATGAACATCCACACAGGCAGTACAACGTCTCCTCATGGATCTGACTATGCATCTTAGGTTGCCTTGGTGAAGTTGTCGCCACTCAGCCTGTAGTGCATTCTGGAGTTACTGCCTGGTTTGAGGTCTGGGTACTCGATGAAAGAGCTCGTCCCAGTTGGACATACTACACCCAAAACGTACTGATGCTGGACACCCAAAACGGTGGCACTTACTCCCGCCTCTAGCATACCCAGGGCCCTGTTCCGTTGTTCAGTTGACAGACGTGGCATTATGACACTTAAAAATGTTTTTTGTGTGGCTTTTATCGTGCCTTTATGTAGGGGCAACCCCTCCTTCATTTCAACCACTGTACTTGCACAAATCCTAATCCCATATGTTGTACTCAGTATGGATTGCTGAGAGTCCAACTCACACTGTTGAGTTACATGATGATCATTCATGTGTAACGAGGTACACATTGTGACCTCAATGGTCACTTAAGAACTCAAATTGGACTACTCAGGTCTTGAGCAAAAATAAACCAAAATTTAGAGTGTTGCGTTTTCATTGCCTTAGAGTATACATCACTAGACACATTAATGTCTTGAGGGTCACGGTTTTTGTGTTGTTTCTTCTTGCTACAGCTTGAACTTGTAAAACTTTTTAATTATTAGTACTTCGCAAGAATTTTTTTACAACCCCAAGCCTGAAATAGTTGGGACGAAGTGTAAATTGTGAATAAAATCAAAATGCAATGACATTCAGATCACATGAGCCAATGTGTTATTTACAATAGAACATAGATAACATTTCAAATGTTGAAACTGAGACATTTTACATTTTTATCCACAAAATTAGCTTATTTCAAATTTTCTGGCTGCAACAGGTCTCAAAAAAGTGAGGCAGAAAAAAAGAGCAGAAAAAGCAATTAATAAATTAGGGAATCCGCTGAAAGATCATTTAGCGAGTAATTAAGTTAACTGGCATCAGGTGTGTAACATCAGTGGCTATAAAAGGGTGTTATGGTCTGATACACGAGGGAAACACACTGGGGAACAAGGACGTGGAAACATGAACGTGAACTTGGAAACTCAGAAGAGGAGGGAGACACAAAAGGGGAGAGAGACGCCAGAAGCGGGGATCCAAAATGATATATTAAAATAAACAGAAATAATCCAGGGGAAAAAGGGGGCACACCGGCTAACAAAAACACCGTGCCTAGCACTGAAACTGGAGAACTCAAGAATCCAAAACACTAACAGACACCGGGGGGACAGACTCAGAACAGACATGGAACGAGACTTGAGAACATGGAACGAGACTTGGGAACAACAGAACTCTAGAAGCTAGGGGATACTCACAAGACAAGACAGTTGGCACAGCTGGCAGATGGCTAACTCGGGTGGCACAGCTGGCCAGGAGAAGGGTCAGGGAGAACATCAGGAGGGGGGGACAGACAGGACACAGGGCTCAGGGCAGGCAGGAACGCTGGGGCTATGGCTTGGGCTAAGGGAATGGCTATGGCATGGCTTGGCTTGGCTTGGCTTGAGCTTGGGGCTGTGGCTATGGCTTGGACTTGGCTGGTGCTCAGGACAGGCATGGACTTGGCTGGTGCTCAGGACAGGCATGGACTTGGCTGGTGCTCAGGACAGGCATGGACTTGGCTGGTGCTCAGGACAGGCAGGGCGGCTGGTGCTCAGGACAACACGAGACAGAGGAAGAAGACTGGCACAAGGACACAGCAGACGCTGGAGGAGACAGGGGGCACCAGGGGCTTGAAAGCAGCAGGAAGGGCAGGCTGGACAGGGAAGGAGGCTGAACTTGAGAACACACAGGAAACTGAGGGGACCAGAGGAGAAGTGCACCGGGCAGGGGGAGTGAGAGTGGGAATGCGTGCGTGAGTGAAGTCAGATCTGCATGCGTGCAGAAACTGCTCAGCTAAATAGGGCAGGGGCACACACAGACACAGGTGTTGAAACTAAATCCAATTAACAAGGGGTGGAACATGAGGGAAACCAATTACTCGAAAACAGATAAACATTAACACACAGACAAGGATCACAAGACAATCCCAAAGATGGGATAAATAAACTGGATAAAAAGACTCCTAAGTGTACAGAAAAAGAGCCAGAACAGATTATAAGAATGCAGAGATTCTGCGGGAAACTTTAGCAAAGCCAGTGAACAGTAAGGCGAGGGGCGGAGCTAGAACAGAGCGACTGCTGAGAGATAATTAGTCAATTAGTAAGTGCAGCTATACAATCCCGGGTGCTCGTTAGTAGATTAGTATTATATACAAGGTTAGTTTGGTTAGTAATTTTAGAAAACAACAAACTGTTAGTAATGTTAGTATGAATAGAAAAGCAAGGGTAAACTAGAAAACGAGAACAGAAGGAAGGATGAAACCCAGAATCCATTAAATCACCCGAAATAGTGTCACAATCAATTAACACAGAAACTGATACAAACAATGACGTGACCGGGGAGAAGCAAAGACAGTACATGGGTAAAACGTGGACTGGACTACACAGGAGAGGAATGAAATGTGAACACTAAGACATGGACTAAAAACTGACATACCAAAATGATAGAAACCTAAAATTGACTAACCAGACACTCAGACCACGGAACACAACAAAGGGATGTCTTAGAGAGGCTGAGTCTCTCAGAAGTAAAGTTGGCCAGAGGTTCTCCAACCTGTGAAGGCTTGCTTAAAAACAATTGTGGAATACTTTAAAACAATGTTCCCCAATGTCAAATGGTAAAGGCTGTGAAGGTCTGATCATCGACAGTGCATAACATCATCAAAAGATTCAGAGAAACTGTAAAAATCTCTGTGCGTAAGGGACAAGGCTGAAGACCTTTACTGGATGCCTGTGATCTTCAGGCCCTCAGACGCCACTGCATCACTCACCGGCATGATTCTGTCATTGACATTACTAAATGGGCCCAGGAATACTTCAAGAAACCACTGCCTGTAAACACAGTCCGCCATGCCATCCACAGATGCCACCTAAAACTCTATCATGTGAAAAGGAAGGCATTTTTGAGCATGATCCAGAAGCACTGCCATGTTCTGTGGGCCAAGGCTCATTTAAAATGGACTGTAGCAAAGTGGCAAAGTGTCCTGTGGTCAGACGAGTCCAAATTTGACATTCCTGTTGGAAATCATTGGTGTGGTGTCCTCCGGGCTAAAAGGAGAAAGACCACCCCTCCTGTTATCACCATTCAGTTCAAAAGCCAGCATCTCTGATGGTATGGCAAAGCATTAGTGCATATGGTGTGGGACACTTGCATGTTTTAAAAAGCACCATGAATGCTGAAAGGTATATAAAGGTTTTAGAGCAACATATGCTCCCCTCCAGATGACATATATTGCAGGGAAGGCCTTGTGTATTTTAGCAGGACGATGCAAAACCATATACTGCAGTGATTACAACAACATGGCTTCGTAGTAGAAGAGTCTGTGTGCTCAACTGGCCTGCCTGCGGTCCTGATCTTTCACCTATTGAGAACATTTAGTGTATAATTAGATGAAAAGTCCATCAAAGGAGACCCAAAACTCTCCAGCAGCTGGAAGCCTGTGTTTAACAAGAGTGGGATCAAAGAGTGGAATCCAATGGCTAAACTCAAGAAACTTGTCTCTTCAATGCCCAGACACCTCCACTCTGTGTTAAAAAGAAGAGGGGATGCTTCACCGTGGTAAACAGGCCCTTGTCCTAACTTTTTTGAGAGCTGCAGCAGCTATCAAATTTGAAATGAGCTCATTTTGTGGATAAAATTGTAAAATTTCTCACTTTCAACATTTGCTATTTTATCTCTGTTCTATTGTGAATAAAATACTGGCTGGTGTGATTTGAAAGTCATTGCATTTTGATTTTATTCACAATTTACACTTTGTCCCAATTTTTTCAGAATTGGGGTTGTATTTTCTTTATTATACTTTAGTACTACTTTGCTCTTTTCCAGTGATAGTTGTTGCTTGAATACTGTACGTTTGTTGTTTGAGCACTGTATGTTTACACCATGGGCCTGAGGCTGAGAAAGCTGGCATTTTGATCTCTAAATATCCAGTTCATTAGGCAGACTTGACAATAAAGTTGACTTTGATAAACTGAAACACAAACAAGCTTGGAGGTTTAACAATAGATTTCATGGATCATAAACTTATTGACCAGAAGTCTGCTAAATCTGACAGTGTTACTCAGTGCTAATAATAACCTGTGAATTAAAATGCAAGCTGCCTCCTACTTTTCCGAACGGCTAAAAATTACGAGATTTTTGCTTTGTTGTGAATTACACATAACACAATCTCATACTACCAACCAACAGTCTTCATGCATGGTTCAAACTTTTTCATCAAATGCAAGTGAATATTACTATTTTTGACAGTCAAAATGGGGGGGGGGGCGGCGTCTCATATGATACCAATCCATTTGCTCACTATACTAGACAGAAAACAAACTGAAAGTTATACGGCTATACAAACTTGATGTAATCCTCCAATGTGATGTAAATAATTCAATCTTATTCTCACAGTCTCAGTGTTACCAATACATACCTACATCTGTTGTACATGATGCATATATGCATTATCATAATTATACTGCAGTGGCATGAAGTTTTACAGGTGCCACTATTTCCAATCAACCCACAGGCAAAATAATGCTAATTTCAGACATATCGTGCATTTGCGCTATTTCTCTGGGAATATCAGTGTATCCGGTCGTGGCGTTAGATACCAGGGGAAGTAGACTTTATAGGGAAAAGCCACAAGTTGGCTTTCACGGTTGTAGTTCACATACAACTAGAACGGGCACTCGGTAGAGCGCATACCTTCGCCGACGCCACTGAATCCCTCGCCACTGGCGTTGGTTTCATGCCGATCGGATAAAAATTGACCGAGATATGGCCGAAAGTCGGTTTTGACCTTTTCGTGGCCTTGACCTTGACCTTTGACCCGATCACTCCCAAAATCTAATCGATTGATCCTCAGGTCATGCCAAATCAACCCACCAAATTTTATGAAATTCCGTTTGGTACTTTTTGAGTTATTCGATACACATACATACACACAGACAGACACACAAACAAACTAGAACGGGCACTCGATAGAGCGCATACCTTCGCCGACGCCACTGAATCCCTCGCCACTGGCGTTGGTGTCATGCCGATCGGATAAAAATTGACCGAGATATGGCCGAAAGTCGGTTTTGACCTTTTCGTGGCCTTGACCTTGACCTTTGACCCGATCACTCCCAAAATCTAATCGATTGATCCTCAGGTCATGCCAAATCAACCCACCAAATTTTATGAAATTCCGTTTGGTACTTTTTGAGTTATTCGATACACATACATACACACAGACAGACACACAAACAAACTAGAACGGGCACTCGGTAGAGCGCATACCTTCGCCGACGCCACTGAATCCCTCGCCACTGGCGTTGGTTTCATGCCGATCGGATAAAAATTGACCGAGATATGGCCGAAAGTCGGTTTTGACCTTTTCGTGGCCTTGACCTTGACCTTTGACCCGATCACTCCCAAAATCTAATCGATTGATCCTCAGGTCATGCCAAATCAACCCACCAAATTTTATGAAATTCCGTTTGGTACTTTTTGAGTTATTCGATACACATACACACAGACAGACAGACACACAAACAAACTAGAACGGGCACTCGGTAGAGCGCATACCTTCGCCGACGCCACTGAATCCCTCGCCAATGGCGTTGGTTTCATGCCGATCGGATAAAAATTGACCGAGATATGGCCGAAAGTCGGTTTTGACCTTTTCGTGGCCTTGACCTTGACCTTTGACCCAATCACTCCCAAAATCTAATCGATTGATCCTCAGGTCATGCCAAATCAACCCACCAAATTTTATGAAATTCCGTTTGGTACTTTTTGAGTTATTCGATACACATACACACAGACAGACAGACACACAAACAAACTAGAACGGGCACTCGGTAGAGCGCATACCTTCGCCGACGCCACTGAATCCCTCGCCACTGGCGTTGGTTTCATGCCGATCGGATAAAAATTGACCGAGATATGGCCGAAAGTTGGTTTTGACCTTTTCGTGGCCTTGACCTTGACCTTTGACCCGATCACTCCCAAAATCTAATTGATTGATCCACAGGTCATGCCAAATCAACCCACCAAATTTTATGAAATTCCGTTTGGTACTTTTTGAGTTATTCGATACACATACACACAGACAGACAGACACACAAACAAACTAGAACGGGCACTCGGTAGAGCGCATACCTTCGCCGACGCCACTGAATCCCTCGCCAATGGCGTTGGTTTCATGCCGATCGGATAAAAATTGACCGAGATATGGCCGAAAGTCGGTTTTGACCTTTTCGTGGCCTTGACCTTGACCTTTGACCCGATCACTCCCAAAATCTAATCGATTGATCCTCAGGTCATGCCAAATCAACCCACCAAATTTTATGAAATTCCGTTTGGTACTTTTTGAGTTATTCGATACACATACACACAGACAGACAGACACACAAACAAACTAGAACGGGCACTCGGTAGAGCGCATACCTTCGCCGACGCCACTGAATCCCTCGCCACTGGCGTTGGTGTCATGCCGATCGGATAAAAATTGACCGAGATATGGCCGAAAGTTGGTTTTGACCTTTTCGTGGCCTTGACCTTGACCTTTGACCCGATCACTCCCAAAATCTAATCGATTGATCCTCAGGTCATGCCAAATCAACCCACCAAATTTTATGAAATTCCGTTTAGTACTTTTTGAGTTATTCGATACACATACACACAAACAGACAGACACACAAACAAACTAGAACGGGCACTCGGTAGAGCGCATACCTTCGCCGACGCCACTGAATCCCTCGCCACTGGCGTTGGTTTCATGCCGATCGGATAAAAATTGACCGAGATATGGCCGAAAGTCGGTTTTGACCTTTTCGTGGCCTTGACCTTGACCTTTGACCCGATCACTCCCAAAATCTAATCGATTGATCCTCAGGTCATGCCAAATCAACCCACCAAATTTTATGAAATTCCGTATGGTACTTTTTGAGTTATTCGATACACATACACACAGACAGACAGACACACAAACAAACTAGAACGGGCACTCGGTAGAGCGCATACCTTCGCCGACGCCACTGAATCCCTCGCCACTGGCGTTGGTTTCATGCCGATCGGATAAAAATTGACCGAGATATTGCCGAAAGTCGGTTTTGACCTTTTCGTGGCCTTGACCTTGACCTTTGACCCGATCACTCCCAAAATCTAATCGATTGATCCTCAGGTCATGCCAAATCAACCCACCAAATTTTATGAAATTCCGTTTGGTACTTTTTGAGTTATTCGATACACATACACACAGACAGACAGACACACAAACAAATAAATACACGGGGATCAAAACATTACCTTCGTCAGCGAAGTCGCTGGCGAAGGTAATAAATACATGGGGATCAAAACATTACCTTTGTCAGCGAAGTCGCTGGCGAAGGTAACTATGAAAAATTATTATTTAAATCTAGCAAGCAGAACAATTTACCATTTGCTTAAGACATATGCATCTTCTACGGGCATTTTGATTGCTCATGACGTGAGAGTTAATACTCGATGACAATTGGACATTCATCTTCCAACTCGTTTGGTAAGTGGGGAATGGACCGTGGGATTATGTTATTTTTCCACAGCTACATCTTTTGAAAACTATTTTCCTGCATGCACTAATGAGCTGAAATAAAATGAAAAATAAAATGTGGTAGTTTACGAACCCTCAGGAACAAGATAATAATTAAGCGATACTCTTTTTAAAAATGAAAGTTGTCTTCTATCTGATTAAACAGCTATTGCTCTTCATAGAGCCGTGATAATGATTTTGCTAAACAAGATGTGCAGAGAGAGACTATTTTCGGTCATGGCTCTTTTTTCTAATTCATGGTTTTTTCCCTGGAGGTTCACGAAAGAGAGAAAAAAATGCTGAATTTTTTAAAGATTATATTATATTATATTATATTATATTATATTATATTAGCGATAGCCATGTCTGTCTGTCTGTCCGTCCGTCCGTCCGTAATCATTTCATTTGCGGGGCAGAACTCAAAAACCGTTCAATATTTCTTCACAAATTTTCATTTTATGTGTTTCCATGGCAACAACTTGGACTTAGTCTCTGTGGAGGGTATGGCTCATTTCCGGAGCATAACTCAATAACCGTTTGATATTTCTTCACGAAATTTGGTGCATAGATCTCATATATCATGGAGATGTGACTTTTGGTATTTAGGAATTTCTAAAATTTTTATTTTTTGTGTTTCCAAGGCCACAAGTTGGACTTAGTCTCTGGGTAGGGGATGGTTTGTTTCCGAAGAGTAACTCAATAACCTTTTAATATTTCTTCACCAAATTTGGTGTGTAGATTTGATATACAATGTAGATGTGCCTTTTGGTATTTATGAATTTTTTATTTTCCTTGGGTTTTTTTTTTCATGGCAGAAAGTTGAAGCGAGTGTCACTGGTTCCAGAGCAATACATGATAATTTTTCAATGTTTATCTATGAAATTGGCATGTTGATCTAATGTACCCTGTAGATGCGCCTTTTCCTATTTAGGAATTGCTGAGATTTTGATTTTTTTTTTGGTGTGTGTCTTTCTATAGACGCAAATTACACTCCGTTTCTGGTTAGGGTGTAGCTCTTTTCTGAGGCATAACTCAGTAACAAAACTTTCAACATACCTGTGAATTAAAAAGGGTGTCTTTTGCTATTTGGGATTTTCTGCTTCATGAAAACAAATGGAACAGGCTCAGAAAGATGTGGAAAGTTACATTCCTGTAGCAGAACTTGAAAGTATTTTCATGAAACTTAGAGGAGATATTTATTAGTACAAGGTACCTGAGGCCTCCCTGATTTTGCGGGGGCCGGGGCAATATGCCATCTTCTGATGGCTCTTGTTAAATGGATGTCTCAGCACGTGAGTATCTTTAAAAATTACTATTTATGTTAATATTAAATGGGAGATTTTGATAGCTAACTGACAACTCTGGAAATGATTGTGTATTTTTAAAATGTGTTTCCTGAGCAGCAATTCACTGCTGTATGCACATTCAGTTGAGTATGTATGGCTTTATGTAATTGCTAGGAGGTTAGACACACTTTTCATAATCACTATATACAATGAAATAATACCTGGTAGTCTCTGTAGCCACATATGCCAGGCTGGTAGCAGATCAGCCTTTATCAATCAATCAATCAATCAATCAATCAATCAAAGTTTATTTATATAGCACATTTAAAACAACCTCAGTTGACTAAAGTGCTGAACATAAATTAAGATACAAGATAATCACCGTAGACATATAAAATAAATAAATAAAGACAGTAAAAAGGAACAATAAGAATGTGGTAAAAGAATAAAATGAAGTAAAAAGTAAAAGAGTAAAACAAAGAAAATAAAAGCCAAGGTTACTTATCTAGCTGGGACTGAACCCCAATGAGAAGAGATGAGTTTTCTGCAGTGTTTTAAAGTGCTCAAGTGACTGTGCAGCTCTAACCTGATAGGGGCGGCTGTTCCACAGCTTAGGAGCCTACTGAAAAGGCTTTATCTCCTCTAGTACAGAGCCAAGACCGAGGTACTGTCAGGAGCAGCTGGTTTGATAACCAAAGAGCCCTGCCAGTAGTGTGAGACTGTAAAAGCTCTGATAAATACGATGGCGCCAAGTCATTTTAACATTTAAAAACAAATAATAAAACTTTGAACTGGATCCTACAATTAACAGGAAGCCAGTGCATAGATGCAAGGACAGGAGTAATATGATCATGCAGTTTCTTTCCCGTCAACAGGCGGGGAGCTGCATTTTGAATTACTAGTAAACGACACAGAGATGTCTGATCTAGACAAACAAACAACAATCAAACAAGACCAACAAACAAAGAGTTACAGTCGTCTAAGCGTGATGTAACAAAGGCATGTATAACTCTCTCAAAATCATTTCTTGGTAGATCAGCCTTAACCTTTGCAAGGAGTCTTAACTGAAAGAAACTTGTTTTGACTACAGAGCTGATCTGCTTATCGAACCTAAAGTCCCTATCAAAAATGACACCAAGGTTCCTACCAAAAGGATGTCAGTAAGACTCAAGGGTGCCAATGGCACTGTCATAGCCACCTAAAATGTTATGTTGGCTAAATGAGATGATCTCTGTTTTATTTTTGTTCATAGAGAGAAAGTTCACTTCCATCCAAGATCAAATATCTGTAAGACAGTCCAGTAAAGCTTGAACTGAGGCTCGTTCATTTGTTTTCATGGGCAAATAAATTTGTACATCATCTACAAAACAATGAAATGAGACATTGTGCTTTCTAAAAATGGATCTCTGAGGCAACAGTGAAAAAAGGTGGGGGCCCAAAATGGAACCCTGAGGCACCCCACAGCTCAGGGGGGATGTGGCTGAGGAATACTGGCCAAGCTGGACAGATAAGCTCCTGTCTGAGAGGTAAGACTCAAACCACGTGAGGACAGTGCCCCTAATGCCCACACACTTATTTAAGCGCGACAGGAGAATATTATGATCCACTGTATCAAAGGCGGCTGTCAGGTCCAAGAGGACCAGGATAGCAAAGTTACCAGAATCAGGCTTTATTGGGAGATATGATCGATGCAACATTTGTCTGAGCATTTTAGACATAAGAACTCTTGTCTTTTGAATAGCTGTTGGGCACCACCTCTGCATGAATATTCAATCTACAGTTTATGTTCAACGTAAGCAGTTAGGTACTTACTTTTGTACAATGATGTCATCCACGGTTCTGCGCAAACAGATTAAAGGAGCTCTGTCATGATTCCTGTGCATGCTTAGAACTTACATTCAAAGAAAGTGAATCTGCTTGACTGCGGGTAAGAATCAGATTCCATCCTTGCCAATCCGTTTTCATTTTCCATTGTATTTGTATATTTTAGTTACTCAGGCATTATGCTTTTTATATTATGGAGTTTTCAATGGAAATTTGAGGATTCAAAGCATTATTTTCTCACTTTAGCTGAAGCATACAAAGAATGTTTGCTGGTTTGCCAACTGCTAGTAATCATTGAAGAAGAAGGTAACTAAAGTATACAAATATAATGCAAAATGGTGACAGATTTCTCAGGATGGACGTAGATTTTGACCTGTAATCAAGCGGATTTACTTTTTTCAAAGTAGTGAGCATGCGCAGTAATCATGACACAGTTCCCTTAAGGACACAATCTATTTTTTTAATGCAATTTAAGGGTGATTTAATATAGTTCTTTGAGAAATAATTATTTTTCTGAATGGAATTTAAGTTCCTGGTTTTCAGCTCCCCTGTGTTAGATTGTTGTCATCTTTGGTGTTCAATCTAAAGAGACCAAGTAATTATTTATGAGAGGAACTTTCCTCAGTGTCGAAGGTCTTATTGAATGGCATTTCATCTAGTCTCTCCACCCAGCTCTGAGGTGTGTACTTGCCTAACTTGCCCCGGTTCATTGGACACGCCATCCTGGTTACTGACCCCAGACCAGTCCCTTCAACTACCCAACCTCCTTTTCTCCTGTTGGCTCCCGCCTGACTTTGGGCCATCAACTGATTATCCTCTTTGACAGTATTTTTCATGCCAGCTTCTTCTGTTAATTATAAGGATGCCAATGTGGCTTATTAGTAATCTGTGCCTAATTCCTGTTCTCTGAAAAGCTTGACAACTTCAAGATTGTTTGAATTGAATCAAAGAAAATAAAAAATTTGAAACACCTTTACATAATTTTGAATAACACTGCTTGAAATGCACCAAATAGCACATCCAAATGAAGCGTTACATTTCTCATCTTACCCTAACAAGAAGAACTGGCAATGCCTGATAGTGTGGAATGTTGTCAGAGTGAATGTGTTATTAGTTAGCGATAATGTTCAGCAAGCTAGTTGTTATCGTGAAATAAGCCCAGACAAGGTGATGCTCGACTCCAACATGAAGCAGAGAGGTCTTGAATCACCCTGAAGGGGTTTGTTTCGTGATAATGACCAGCTCACTGTAAATTATTCTAGTTATTACAAGGCTGTTTCAAAGGAAATCAATAATTTGACCCAAAATACTGATTTTAATGTTATTTTATTGATCTAAAATTGATTACAGTACTTCAGCTGAAAAATAGTCAATTCCCAGATAGCAAAAAGTGATTGAATCAACATTGTGATATTATCGGGCTGAAGATTGCGATCAACATTGATGTCAGATATTGAAAAAACATTGAAAGTGCTCGCTATGATCAACATGGAAAAAACATTGAATTTCCAATCAATTCTGATAATGAATCAAACGTGATTCAACTATGATATGATCAACATTGTAAGAATGTAGAATTGCATCAACATTGATTCAACTATATGTATGCATTGTATTATACATTGAAACAATGTTATTATTACAGGGCCATTTCAACACTTTTTAACCCTCCTCTGTATGTTTTTAATATGCCTCATGAAATAATCACTTTATTACTCTATTTATGATATAGTTCAACCAGGAGCATGCCAAAGTAGTCTACTAGTCAGTGACATCACTGCCATATTCCTGAATGGCAGTGATGTCACTAATAGACAAGTGTGGAGCAACCCCCGCAGAACTTTAAAACAGCAACTAGAGTAAAATGATTAATTACTTAAATGAAGCATATTTAAAACATACTGACGAAGATTACTTCGTAAATTGCTGAACTGGTTCATTAAGTATGCTATACTTGTTGTGATTTGCATTTCTGTCTTGCCATGTTTAAGTTCTGTGCCTGGCTTTGCCATGTCTTTTGATTGCTGTGTTTAGTGACCACTTATATGTCTGACTATTCTCAGGATCATGTATTGTGTTTTTGGTGACTTAGGATTTCATGTTTTATTATTTTTTTATGCTTTAGTTTATTGTTCTCATGCCATGTTTTCTTTTCCATGCATTGCTCTTCGTCTCCCCTGTCTTGTCTCATGTAGGTCTTTGCTCACGGTCCCTAGTCTTGTGTGCCACTCATTCGGGTGATTTATTGGTTTCTGGGTTTTCAATCTTCCTTCATTATCTCGTGTGCTTCCTTCCTCTCTCTTTTACTATCTACTAATCCATACTAACAGTTTGTTGTTTTCGATAATTACTAACACATATTAACATTGTATATTTTTACTAACTAACTAACATGCACTCGGGATTGTATAGCTGCACATACTAATTGACTAACGATCTCTCAGCAGTCACCCAGTTCTAGTCTCCGCCTCCTTGCCTATCCCTGATTATCTCTGCTGCAGCTTCTGTGGATCTCCACCTACACTTTAGGCTTTCCTTTTCTTTAAACTATGCACTTTAGTACTCCTTAACCGGAGCTGTTGTTCTGTTCATAGGTTTGTTTGTGATCCCTGTCTGCGTTTTGGCTTTGGCCAGATTCATGTAATTAGATTATTCCTCATGTGTCACTCCTAATTATTGTATCATTGATCGCCCCTGTTCTCCCTTGTCATGTGTTCACCCCGGATGTGTATTTAAGATGTCTTTTCAAGCACTTCCAGTGTCAGATTGTTCTTCTTATGCCACGGTTGTTCTCGCCTTGATTCATCTTTCTGACTGGATTGCCCGACCTTTGATTTTTGCCTTTGTGATTTTGGATTATTGTTGCATCTGTGTGTTTTGACAATTTTTCTGCCCGACTACGAGATCTCTGTTTACTGCCCTGGTAACGATTTGGATTACGTCCTGTGGATTCTGGCTTGCTTCTCTGATAGTACTATTCCTGTGTACCAGACCCATTTCTGTCTGACTACGATTACTGTGATTGCTGCACTGGTTTTTGATTCTATTTTTGCCCAACTGGATTTTGACTTTTGGATTGTGGACTCTGTACTGTTGCTTTCTGCCCTGCGGGGGTTCTCCCCCTTTATCAATAAACCAAGCTCTACTGCATTTCCTGGTTGTCGCGACTGGTTCCTGATCGGTACAATACTGCAGTGATTCTCAACCTTTTATACAAAGACTGCACTTTACAGGAACATGTTTTAGGGGTCCCTATACTTCATAATAATCATTTCATAGGTGAATATTCAAAAATGTGTTGTGAGCTTATAGATTGTGTCATTGTCTGGGAGCTAGGACCACAGACCTAAAAGAATGCAGGACCCAAATGCCAGGCTGGTACAAACTGGAGATTTAATAAATAGTAAAAAAAAAAAAAATACAGAGATTAAAACCTGGGAGCAGCATTACCATATCAGACTTAAATTCACGCACATCAATGATAAAACCAAACTGGCAACTGCCAGCCCTTATACTTCAGATAATCACCTCCAACTTAAAAAGCAACAGGTGCAGCTCTTTAAGGTGGAGGTGAGAGAGAACCACAGGGGAGGGGCTGCAAGGCAAAAACCCTTACATATTGGCAATTTCCTTTTTTTTTTTTTTTAAGAAACCAAGGTTGAGAACAGCTGCTTTACTGCATGCTCTAACAAAAAACAAAACCGTTCATTTAGTTATTAAAGATTCAAAAGCAATTACATCTTTGTACTTCTTTTGTAGCCTACATTTTAGCACACCATTTCTTTCGATCTTTTAAAGGAGGACTATACAGAACTACTCGTTTTGACTTAATCTTATAGTAATTAACTCCATAATATCCACGGTCGATTATTTGTCCATACATACCCCATGTTCTTTTGAATTGCCATTAATCAGCCGGAATTGCTATTTCCAGGAGGCCGCCATTAACGCCTTGCCTGGCATGTGAAGTTGCGAGATCATAATGTCACTGCGGCTGCCACATGCATTCATGTGCATGATGAATGCAATGTCAAAATGTCTGAATACATGGAAATATAAATAAATTAGACCACCAACCAATTTAAAATTGTTCATTGAGCGAATCAACTGTTTGATTGCAAATTGAGCAAAGTAAATGGGAGAGGGGTGAAAGCAATTGTCGAGCAGAGGAGGATGATTTTGAAAACTTTAACTTTGCTTAGTTCAGCACGCAATTTGCCTGAATGTTTGAGGCACAGATTTTCCTGAACGGGCTTGCCCAGTCTTTGGTGCATTTGTCCATTGCTTGCAATGCGAAAATAATTTCTCCCTCACATTCACATTTCATGCGCTTCACACAATGTTTTCTACTTCGTTTATTTTTAGACGCTTAAAAGCCAGGGCCATCTTAACATGATTTTATTTTTAAGAAATCTTTTTTAGTTATACGTTGAAGTTTTTGGACGAGACGTGGAATTCAGAGGTCTGCTATTTATTCAGATTACTGACATTATTTCAATCTAGCACAGTAGCCTGATTCGGTTTGTCTGCTTCTAATTATCTTTTCTAAATCATTATGGGCTAGGTTTAGGTTTTGATAGGTCAGTTGGCAGAATAAATGGCTTGATTACAAGATAGGCAGAGTACACGGTGATTGATTTAAGGTAAGCTAATTATGCCAAGGTGAGGGCAGCTGGCCAGCCTCGCTGGTAATTAGCAGACTTCAAATCGCACTTTTCTTTTCGGAAGTATTTCAAATGGCTTCTGATGTAAGTTTATCTCTAAATTAAAGTTGTGTTGGATAGAGAAAGGGAACTAATAATCATGCTCATCTGTCTGCCCCAAAGAGGAAGCGGGAATATCTTGGTCATTCAACAATCACAATGCAGGACCGCAGAACAATGGACATTCATGGCACTGGCAGCCGCGCTGATGTCACGATTCGGGGCCTCCCCAAGTGGATCGAGGGTGAATTTTCGTCTGCTGTAGTGAAAATGTCGCCGTCCACTAGTTTTGTAAAATCACCCATGAAAATTGAAGAAATCGCAAAATAAAGAAAAAAAGTCGTAGGAGCTTTTTTCATTATGTATTGAAATAATATTACCCAGTTTTCCCAGCTATGATAGTCCTCCTTTAAAGTTTCCTGTCTGGCCTTGGTGGAGGAAGCACCTTAAAGAAACGAATCCACCCCCGCATCAGCACCATTGAAACGATGTCAAATCATTGTAGGGCATTTCAACATTGAAAAATCATCATCTATACTACAGTGATTCGACAACAGCAACAGTCTGTTCCTCATGGCAGCGTCTGCTCTTCAGAAATAATGCCGTAATCGACCAATCAGAAACAAGTTTTTAGCAAAGTCATGTTATAAATTGAGAAAAATTACAGAAAATGTCAAGACTAATAATTGGTGGAAAGCGATGCTCTGTGTCCACCCAGCTTTCTGCTCTTTGTCAGCCACTGATTTACCTCAAAAAAGTTACCCAACTGTTAAATACATATCCATAAACACTCTTTAGCTGCCTTTGAGACTTCTTTGAAATGTATCTCAAATAATAAAAGATATTTCTAAAGAAATTATATTCAAGATAATTCAACAGCACTTCTTGGAAAGCTCATGGCTGACCACCAAAAACTAATCTTGTGTTTCGAAGTGAAACATTTTACCATGATCTTATCTATGAGTAAAATCATTTTTGCTTGTAAGACCAATTAGTTAATGTATTGAGGGATATTGGTGGAAAGAAATATATGCATACACACCAGCCCTCTGGGACTGGACTTACCTAGCTCTGATTGAGGGCCTCCAAAATTAGAGCTCAAGGGATTACTGCAAGATATAGAGTAGATGTGACTCATAACAGCAGAGCAAGAACTGGAGGGCTACTGAAACATTCGCCACAAAAACGTTAACATGCAAAAAGTATGACCTTTGAGAGATGGGAAAAATAAGCTCCACTATTGCTTCAGAACTGAAGAAAAAAACAAATGTTTCTTTCCATCCTTCCACTGGGAAAAGACCATTCAATGTTATGGGTCTGCTGGGATGTTTTTCTGTCAAAAAGGCGCCGTTGAGAAAAGGACGGATTCACACTAGTAAAAAAAAAAAAATGTACCTCTATACTGAAACTAGATGCCTGAGATGTGAATTAAGGTTTCACGGATCATGTATGAAAATGTATGATTTTTAGAAATGAGAGAGGGTGGCACATTACAGCAAAGGGCAAAAAAGTGACAAAACTATCGGGGGTCACAAAAAACCAGTTTGACCTCCAGTAAAATAGGCCTAACAACTCCCGTCTGTGCATATTGTTCTCCCAGTGTTTACAACAAAGGTTTGCCTTCGGATAAAAGAATCATCAAGCTATGTCTCCAAGCATATATCAAGGTTGAGAACAGTCCTCCTCACAATTGAAACATAATTAAATGTGTTCGAGATTAGTTGGTTTACATAGGCAGAAAGTGCCTTTCAGTTAGTAACCAGGTCACAACAACAGTCCAGTTGTCAGTATATCATGAAAAAATCATCAGTCAGCACTTGTATGCACTGTAATCTTACTGGCCTGATGGATGTACCACCTTACTAAATCCTAAACACTGTGTTCCTGGTGGAGGATTAATTGATGACATCTTGAATGTAATGAAGTAATATGAGGTCCCCTGGTGTGCTGCCATTTTTCCAGGTATTACATCATTGGATGCTCCAAAAGGAAGTGTATTAACTATGTAGCAAAACAAAAAAATCTCGTAAAATCTCGTGACCATCGCAGTAAAAGGGCGGTCTAAATAATTAATTGGGTTATCTTAGCGCTCAACCTTCTCTGGGTTGTTATACCACTGTATAGATAGACTCAACCGTGAAAGAATATTTTCCACAGTGTAGATCCTTTCAAAAGCTGCCAATGTGATGAAAATAAGTTTTAATGTGTTTTATTTTCAGCACATTTTCATTTAAAAATCAATGATTTTACAATTTATGTCCATCGCTATCTGATAAATTGTTAATTTTTGCGTTATTTTGCCAGTGAAACCTTTCATGTCTGTTCCTGACTTTTGCCAAGTATTGGGTATACAGCCAACCAAAACTGAAGCAACAGTTCTCAGGAATGTTGTCGCATTCAGTTGATATTGAGGGGCCTCATGTGCGCCATGAAGACATTTCCCTCACTGCTACATCACCAAATCCGCATGCACTGCTGACCAAAGGCAACATGGAGCCATGGTTTCACATATTTAACACAAAATTTTTACTACCATCTACATCTTAACAGAAATTGTGATACGTCTGAGAAGTGAAACGTTTTCCAACCTTCGGTCATCCAGGTTTGGTGATCATGAGCGCAAAAGATGCCCTATCTTGTTCTTAGGTACGAGAGATGGGAACTGTGGTGGACCTCTGCTGCTGTAGCCTATACTGCTTTAAAGGATTGATGTGTTTCACATTAGATAATTAGGGGAGACTGGGGTCCAATGAGCCATGGGGACCAATGAGCCATATCACTATTTTGTGATCAATCGATTCCAAAGGTGTTTAAAACAGCCAAAATGGTGATATGGCTCATTTATCCCCATGACTCATCAGTCAATGGTCAAATATTTTGCCTATTTTAAGCAGCACTGTCATCCATTGATCGCAAAATAGTGATATGGCTCATTGGTCCCCATGGCTCATCGGACCACAGTCTCCCCTACATGCAGCATATCACTGCAATATACAAATATTTTCGGAGCATTTGGGAAACCTGAACGAGTGTTCCTCTTCTCCTCTAACCATCATTGGTTTATCATGCCTCTGTAAACTCTACAGAACAGTGGCTAAAAATCCTGAGTAGGGAGCTGATGCCCAAACCACCATATCTGGCACCAACAATAATACCATTGTTGAAAAGCCTCACAGATCACTCATTTTGCCTGGTATGCTTAGTTAATGTGACAGAATTAAACCATTTTTCAATATTTACATGCATTA
The DNA here is from genome assembly GCA_029721435.1 of Gymnothorax reevesii. Classification (NCBI taxonomy): domain Eukaryota; kingdom Metazoa; phylum Chordata; class Actinopteri; order Anguilliformes; family Muraenidae; genus Gymnothorax; species Gymnothorax reevesii. The sequence goes on along the minus strand of CM056574.1, from coordinate 18,505,371 downwards.
TACATGGAGTTGCAGTGACACGGCTCACAATTAACAGCTGATTTGCTATTTACAAATAGTTGTATTAAATGAAGATGTTGGTTGAAGTATGCCCTCCAAATTATACTTTTACGTTGTATTACATTTGTGCATTTTAAATCTTTTCAGATTCAACTCTGCTTTAAGTGAACAAAGGACAAGCAAGGCAAACGTAAAAGTGACATTTGAAGCCTCTGGGGCCCTGAGAAACCACTTCGGTCTTGACTGGGACTACATTTCCCTGCTACAGAGATCAGAGACTGCAAGTAAATCAGTGACCACCATCCAGTTAATTTTGTTTACGAGGCGAGGAATAAACTTCCAGCTTCGTTAGGCAATTAGTCTTCTTTTGCAGATTGAGGACAGGCGGAAGTTGTGTGCAAGCTTTGATCGAGCGCCATCATCACATTCCTGCAGCAATGTAAAGTCCGTGGACAGGAGGGGAGAATTGTCTCTTTTAATTCGCGCGCACATGCCGCGTAATGTGACTCATCTGTAGCCAATGGGTGGTGATGCAACTGAGATTCCTCTAATCCTTGTGTTGTATGAGCCTTTTATACTAAGCGCAACAGGAATCCGCTGGACAATCTAAAAATACTAATGACGCTACACTCTCAGAAAGGACGGTAGGCACCAGTGGAGGTAGCCTTCGTTTTTTTTTTTTTTTAAATAAATACATTTCTTAAACGTACTTTCAACGTTCAGTTATGCTTAATAATAATTAAACAGTTATTTGAGCGGTCAAACTAGTAAGTTCCTTTAACGGACAATAAAAAGTTATGTCATACGGCTGGGTCGTATACAGGTTTAGACTGGCGATGCACTAAGTACCCAGAAGTTTCCAGCTAGTGTGTTCTGACACTTTTTCGTGGCTTACTTTTTCTCCGAAATTGTAATGATTTGAACCAAAATGAGACTTAGAATCATGTTGCCATTGCATAGTTTAAAAATTGTTTCTATGGGGAATTATTTGATATTCGGTTGCCAGGACAGTCGTTGGTCATGCATTCTGTTATTGAAAAGAATAACCAAGTAAGGTTTGCTCAAAGGCAAATGAGTCGCGATCGTAGCCCCTCCCCTCGATCCGCCCTCCTCTTCCCTTTAAGTTCCCCTCGCCTGCGATTCTCCATGTGAAAGGGGGAGGAGCGGGGCTGGGAAATTCTACCTCGTCACTTAATATCGAGGAGGGCAAAGCGCGTGGAAGTTAAAACGACGTTTTTCAGCCGAAATACACCGACGTACCGGTGTGCCCATGGCGGTGCGGAGCTTTCCTTGGAACAACTGCCTCCTTTTTGAAACAAGGCGTCAAAAAGTGGAGAGGGAACTACATAGTGGGAGAGCATTTGAAATACTTTTCAGTTGATTGATTTTATCCGATTTTCCACTCCATCTGTGTCCATCAGCTGAGTGAACCTCCCGCAGCAGCTTCTCTTGCGTCACCAAACTTATTCCGCACACGGGCCTTATTAGAGCACCATGGCCGGAGCTGGTGCGGGTGGCAGGCCGGGATCGGTCCGCTCCAAGACGAAAGCTGCCTCACTGGCTCGGTTACTGAACCGGGATTGCATTCGTCTGCTGGAATTATACGTGAGTAGATGTCACACCAGCCAGCTAAACAAAGTTTGGGGAATTTAGTGTGAAATGATTAACTTCGTCTAAAGGCAGCTGTTGACATGTTAGTACATGTTTTGCAATGGACTGTGAGTGCGTACGATTTTATTTCCACGTACTCAAACCACGGATTTTGGATTAGTAACTGACAGAAACTGTGATCTCAACCATGAGGATGGGTTCGACTTTGAGTCCGAACATTGGTGCGGATCTGTCTGTGTCATCATTGAAAAGTAGTCTTAGTTCAGACGAAATATGGCAGGAGTTTTAATTTGTCTTAAATATTCGTGCATGTATGCACGCATGCATTCATTTACGTGTTTTTAATGTAGACCTACTCATGCATTTACCCTATTTAAAGTTTATCTGTCTATGTGTGTACGTGTGTTGTTTAGGAATGTTGAAAACGGGCTTTCTTGTTGCAGCATGCTGTAATGAAACATCGTGAATTAATGAACTGTAGAATGGCCGCAGGGGGACAGCAGGAGCGAGGAATGTGAATGATGTCCGGTGGGTCGGGCGTGGGATTAAGGTGGGCGGTGGGAGTGAATGGTTAGAGGCCTTCCTTTCGTCTGTAACGACAGCAGTTGCTCTCACCTTTTGACAGTTGGCTGTATATCCGTGCCAAATTGGCGTCATTAAACTTTCAAACATCTCCCGTTGATCACTTGCCTCAGCAAGACGTAGAACGCGTCCCTGCTTTCACCGCGTACAGATCAGCATTTCCTAGTTGGGACAGCCTGGGAAGGAAAGGCTTAGAAGTCACCCCTTTTAACCCGTTGACCGCTGGATACATTTTTAAGGAATGAAAAATGTAGTTATCCTGAGCTGTTGAAAACCTATCGTGTGCCAACTTGTTTAAAAGAGCTCCCCTGGAAGCTCTTTTAAACAAGTTGGCACACGATAGGTTTTCAACAGCGTCTGATTTTGATATCTTGCATCACTGGGCAACTGAAAGGGTTAAAAGTCGAGTTCATTAACATGTCACTGCAGTGGAGTTGCGTGCGATACTAAAACTGCACGGATAACATTTAGAGATAATCAGTCGGAACTTGGCTATGTTGCATCTTTGCCGTTTTGTCTGGCTAATTACAGCCCTTGTGGAAATGTTCTTGAGCAGGACTGCTAATGTATATTTGAGCTGTCTGAAAAGTTGAGGGGTGAGCGAATGTTTGTCCAACTCGCGACTTTGGCGTTTCGACAGCGTTTCCGGTGGATTGGTAATGTCGGGTGACATCATGTGGTGTCGGAAAGACTGATGTGCGCTGAGGCAGAGAACCACACTGCAAACCCTCTGAGTTTCACAGCCCCATTCACTCCCCTTTAGACCGGCCCCTTATAAAGTTCTGGATTTTAAGCACAGTTGAAGTTTGTTACCCAACACTGATGGTCAGTAACAAGAAGCACCACATCCTTGCTGAAGTCTGGGAATTTGGTGGGACAAAGAGTTCGGAGAACCCTGGAGGATACTAACGTTACAAAAACCAGTAGCAACAATGCATTGAAAGGACTTTGCTCTCTAAAATACCTGCATGTGGAAAAATGCATGAATTAAACAATTTAAGCCAAAATGCCATTCAGTTCATGCGTAAACTTGCTACCTTTTACAAAATTAGGTAGGGGTTGAGGCGCAATCTGAAGAGGGGAGTCTCCAAACTGTACTTTAAGGTGGTAGTAGTCTTTGTGCTCTTTCAATACTGTGTTGTTCAATCTTTTCTTAACTTAAAATCCTCCGACCAGTTTAGCCACCTGGAAAATGGAGACTGTTCATATTAACGTCTCTCTTCAAGGTTATATGGCTTTTTGCAACAACATGCCTGCTGTGGAAGCACTTGCAGTGCATATTGGTTGGTTGCTTGAATTGCCAGATGCTGAATGGAAACAAGTTTTTACAGTGTGAAATGCTATTGAATGACAAGGTTTTTTTTTCCAGAGTTCCACAAGCTGACAATCGGAAATCGTTTGAACTCGCTGGCATTTCAAAGTATTCTAAACTATGTTAAATTCTTATTTTGAACACTGTCTCTGTGTCTTCTGTCACTTCTTTGCTTGCAAAACTATTTGTATTTTCTGCATCCCCCTAATGAAGTCTAGGAATACGGAGTGTACCAGACTTTAATCACAGAAAGGGCTCTCTTTCCCACCCCCAACCCCCCTTCCTCCCCTTCTCTGTTACCTCAGAGAGAAAGGGAGAGCTTTTCATTGGAGCCGTCCCTTGATAAGGATCGTATTATAAACCTCACCCTGAATGCCTCTCACCTCTCTGCTAATGAGAGGGTGTGGCTTCTGCACTCCGCCTTGCACCAGTGCCTCCGGCTCCTGGAGCGCGTGATTGGCTGGGAAGATGACCAGGGGTTCGGAGGCGCAGGAGAGTACAAGAGGATGCGGACGACAGTGAAAGACCGGCTGGGCCATTTGCTTCAGAGCACCAAGAGCCTCCTAGTGGAGATGGAAGGAATTACACCACCACCTCCTGAGCCTGACAGCCCAGAGGTAGAGAAATCAGGCACACGGCGCCGTCTCTTTATTTTCACCACCTCGTCTCCTTGTTCTAGCCCTGTCTTTGGGTGCGATTAATTACGCAGACTTATGTTTCCTCACGTCCTCTCTCCGCTCGTATCCCGGGAAATTGTTTCCCCTCCACCATCATTGAGGATCTTCCCATTAGTGTTGGGCAATGCAGTAGTGCGCAGTGATGATTATTCATTAAACAAAATGAAGATTAATCAGAAACAAAGAGCTAATCAAGTATTTCTTGATTGTAATATTGGATCATGTGGTGAAAACAAAAATAATGTCTTTCTGAGAGGAAATGGTGGACACCCTTTGCTTTGTTTACAGCATTTAATCTTTCATGCATAGGTTTTACTTTTTTTTTTTTTTTTCCTCACACGGTACGCTATTCTTTTTGTATATAGTTTGAAGTTCATTCCATTATTTCAATGCTACAATAGATTTACTCAATTGCATTGAGGTTTGGACTTTAACCAGGCCAACGCATAACTTTTATGTCACCAGATAACCCTGGCACAACTTAGAAGTGTCTTTCAGGTCATTATCTTGAAAATAAAGTCCTTGAGTCTGTTTCCAGATAGCCAGGTGAGCCTCACACAGGATGCTGTGATGCTTGTTTTGATCCATGATTCCAAGTTTAATGAGATCCCCTGCTGCTTTCGAGCAGACTGAACCCCAAACTATAATATGGCCACCTCCACATTTTACTGAAGCGGTTAAACAGTCATTTTTGTAATCTTAATTGACTCCTCACTTAAGTTCTGCGTTTGGCTAAGAAAATTTTGAATTTTCATTCTTCGGTCCATAAGAACTTTTTCCCAGTCAATTGGTGTCCAATCCTTGAATTTCCAGGCAAACTCAAGTCTTTTTTTTATGTTGCCAGCTCTGGCAGCAAAACGACCTGTCAGATAATTTTTCACACAGGGGGGCCGCCAAGCTGTCACGGAATTACAGTCCCACTACATTTTGGGTTGTAACTCTACAACTAAAGATAAAATCAAGTATGATATGTCATATTGAAGGTATTAACTTGTTCTTTAATATTATTAAGTGAAAATATATTTTTTTGAGAAATTTTAATAGAAGAAACAAGCAAAAACTACTCCGTCACGGAATTACACAAAATTGACGTAGTTTTTTTTAATGTTGTGTTTAACTATCCAGAAAGTGATGTTCCTATCATAGTTAAGTTATGAAACTTCAATATGTTCATATTTAAGGTGTTTTTTTGTTAATACTGTAAGTTATGGAAACAAATATTGACTTTAACCCTGCTTTTTGGGCAAGAAATTTCAAAAAGTCAATGTCACGGAATTACAAGAGGCAAATTGTCACGGAATGACAACAATGGTATTAATTCGTTTCAATGTATTTATTTCAATATATTATACATATATACATAATTATTTACATTTTTACAGTTTAGCAATATATTACAATGAGTTTTCCACTAATAATGACCAATCATAATACATACTTGAAAAATTTTTTTTTTTTTTTTTTAAATCTCCATGTCAACATTGGCTTGGCGGCCCCCACAGGCCTCTGGAACTAGATCTTAATGCTGTCCTCTCCTCACCTCTCGTACTATTAAACTTTTAAAGTGCAAATTAATTGAATTTTGTCAAAGAAAAACTAATCTGGTATACATTTGATTGAGCAGTTTATGAACAGTTCCCTGCAAATTAAATGCCCCTAATTTGCCACTTTTTCTTGAAAATGAGCCTTTTATTGAAGGCCGAATGGTGAATTCTGAAAACAAGATGTAGATTCACTCAAATTTGCCAATTAGCAGAGTTAACGTGACGGGAGGTATTCCAAATGTGGAAGTCAAGCTGAAAACGGTAAGAAAACAAGATGTTGTGAAAGAATATTCTTTCCATAAATTGACAAAAACAAATATTTTTCACATTGGAGGGGGGGAAAGGAACAACATGACAATCAGCCTGTAGGCTTGGTGCTCCAAAACTACTTACTGAGAGTTTTATTAGGCCATGACAAGGAAAGGTGACTGAAAATAGGTAACGTATGTACATGATGATAACACCAGACCTTCAGAGTCCATTTACTCTGATTCTACTGTGCACACTCCTCAAATAGCGCAGGTCAAACATGACATGTAAATTGTCATTGCATTTGCCCTCTGTGGCCAATGTAAAACTAGAAATAATCTAGCAAACGTATTCAAGCAAATCGGTCATGTTTCATGGTTATTTAAATTTCAAAATGTCATAAACGGCAATATCTAAATAATTAGACTGTCTGCCAGTTTAAATTGCCAATTCTGTGAATCAACTGTTTTACAGAAAATTTAGCAAAGTAACTGGGAAGGGGGAGAAGGCAGTTGTTGAGTAGAGGGTGATGATTTTGCAGACCTTTTGCTTTGTTCATCACGTAATTTTCCTGAATGTTTTTGTGAGATTATTTCTCATTTTAAATTTGTCAGCTGTGTTCAAATGCAATAACAATTTACATGTCAGGTTGGATATGCTTAAGCAAAATGTTTCTCACCTTCACTGTAGGCTATTTATACACTCAAAAGTAACCAATACCGAGAACTGTGAATTACTTTATTATCCCCCGCCGTGCGATTAGCGCGAAGCGGGGAATATAGCATTGGGCTCCGTTCGTCCGTACGGACACATGAAATTGGGGTGGCGGGAGATTGTTGCCATGTTGGTGGCAAACACTTGTTTAAATTAATCTTGTTCAATTATTAAATGAGAAAATGTTCAAAATTTGCAGCACAGATTTGCCTGAAGGCGTTTGCCAAGTCTTCTGTGCATTTGACCACTGAGTACAATGCAAAAAATAATTTCTCCCACATTTTACTTTCAATATAATTCCTCTTTGCTTGCATTTTTAAATGCTCAAAATCAGGACCATATTAAAAGGATTTTATTTTAAAGAAATCATTTTAATAATACATAATTCTATGATGAAAGGTGGAATTCAGAGGTCTGCTATTTATTCAGATTATTGACATTCTTTCGATCTCACACAGCAGCCTGTTCAGGTCTGTCTGCTTCTCTTTATCCCCTCTGAATCATTATAGACCACATTTTGGTTTTGATTAGTCAGTTGGCTGGATAAATTGCTTGATTGCAAGTCAGGCAAAGTACAGGGGAACTGATTTAAGGTAAGGTAATTATGCCAAGGCGATGGAGGCTGTCCAGCTCCGCTGGTAATTGGTGGACGGCAAAACACAGTTTTGTTCCTGGAAGCATTTCCTGGTAGCATTGGATTTCCTCTTATGTTTGTTAAACACCGCAGTAGGTATGCGTCATAGAAAAGGTAATAAGTATAGACCGTATAAAAAGATGGACGAAGCAACCGTGACGTCACCCATTGGTTTCAGCACACCATTGAGGAAGCCTCGATTTGAAAAGTGTCATTTTGAGACCGGATGTGATTCGTGTAGGACGAGAGTGTGAATTGAAGATCCAGGGAGGAGCGAGGGGTGGATTTATGGATGGATTAGACCGTATCTGATGAGGACCAGAGGATAGCCACACCCTCCCAGCATATCTGGCTTTATCCTTTAGTCTATATGAGACCATAATTTGCAAAAATTAACAACATGATATATCGAAGGAAACTGGACATGTGCGATAGATACCATAAAATAATAATGTGGAAAATCATTATTGAAATAATAAATCAGGTGGTAAAGTACTGCTTTCAAAGTAGGGTTATTTTGTCAGACTTCTATATCATTGAACTTCTTTCTGCTGCCACCGACATCGCCATCTACTGGCCATTAAATAGAATGCAAATTTGAGGCTCTTCCGCATTGGCCTCACTTTTCAGACCTGGGTGCTGCCTCCATCTTTTTATACAGTCTGTGGTAATAAGCAAACTCATCTGTCTGCCTCATAGTGGCAGTTACTTGTATTGCGCGTAAATGCGATTCAATTAATCACCCAGCCCTAACACAGGTATATCCTACAGGGAAGCCTTTTATCTTGTGGCATGACGTTTAAATGCCGCACTTACACATTTGACATCAATTAAATGGAGCCGGAAATATCTCATTTGGCAGCTCTAGGCTCCCCCATCCTTCCGGTCCTTCCTTGTATCTCTCTCTCTGATTTTCATTGGGAGGAGCTAAGGCACGACAAGTAGACGGAAGTGAGGAGACGTTTGCCTAATGAAAATCACCCTTTGAATTTTATTGAATTCTGCCTCCTTAAGGGGCACTCTGGTCTGGTAAATGATCCATCCAGTATTTAGACGTCAGTATTTGGGAGCTTACCTAAGATTTCTTGAGCTGAGAACGATTGGTCCATCCTTTTGTAGCATTTTCTCGGTACGCATGATGCGTAGATCACCCGGTTGCCGATCCATATCGGCTCGTCTCATCCCACGCCTGTAACTGACGTCACTTAAATCTGATGTTTTAAGAACTGAGGATATTTCCTTTTGCCTAATTTGCATTTCCTGAATTACAAAGTGTCCATATCACTTTTCCCCATATCCCCCCTTGCCTAAGAATTAGGAAAGGAGACAAGTAACGGATGGAGGATTAGAGATTATAACGAGCACCTGCTTTTTCTTCTGTAACAACAGCCCAGTGTTATGAAGCATCATCTGTATGGCTTTGTGCTGTCTGTGAACTGTGACCCAAACGATGGGTCCCCCCCCCCCCCCCCCCCTTTCATATTAATAATTAAGCTTAATACAAGCTGGGGCAAATTGAGATTTTAAAAATGACTGTATAAAACTTGAAAATAATGCTAATGTATTACTTCATGTATACAGCCCCTTACAACCACCCACAGGTGAACCAAAGTGTTTTGCAAGAGATGGTAAATAACACAATAAATAAAAACAATAAAAGCAATAAAATAGAATAACATAAAATCAAATTAAAGTGTTAAAGTAATTAACATGCTAAATTAATCACCATATGGGATAAAATTTCAGCATAAAAATGACTTTCTCGTGAGAAGCGCATTGTGATGAGTTGATTTTCGCTGTTGGGCTGAAGGGAGAGATGCCTCACTGGAGTGGAAACATGAATGATGCCTGATCTCGTCTTCTTGGATTACAGCTTCAGGGAGTCTGGATGTTCGTTTTCTTTAATGCAGCTTAAAGGCAAAGGAAACACTTGGTCCCCAAAAAAGTACACTGCCCCTACTAGTCAATTATATTTTTGGGTGATTTTTTTGAAATATTTTCAACGACTAAATTGGCTCGAGAAGGTCAAATTTATTCATTGTTGGCGGTATGCCATGTTTGTAGGAATCGGGGTAGCTTGTCACGTCACTCGGACACTGCACATCTTGTGCAGGCAGAGGTTATAAATGAAATAAGATTGCTACAGTAAGCAATAGTTTGTCTGAATCATTTGTGAATCTGGTATAATTTTAATGACAAATAATAAGTTGACATAAGACTTGGAAAGCCTACCTGTTCTCTCTCTAACTGATACTCTTGTTTCTCCAGCCTAGCTAAAGTTGACAGGTGCCTGCTTTTGGGGGCCTGCTGGTGACGTAAATTCTGTCGGCACAGTGTCATTTTTCAAAATTTTCCGATATTTACTGGGTGAATCAATTCCATATTTTATGTAGACGTGCTCCTTGAGGCAACAGGGTAAAAAGCTCGCAGAACATAACTGGTGACTCTTCGTTGGTAGGTCTGAGTTTTCCCTTTTTGTTTGAGCAACCAACAGCCGCATACAGCGGCATTATGGCGGACTTCGTTTCTCAGATTCTAATACTAATAGGTTATCAATCTGATCTTGATCTTTCTGTGTAAGGTTATGCTGCTGCATGAGTGATAATCGAGTCTAATTTGTCCACACTTTACATGGCTCAGCTGATTTCCTGGTGTCCATTCACATCATAATATCTTGGACATTGCCACAAGAACTTGTTTTTGATTGGCTTAACTGTACAGAATGACAGCATTTATAAGCTCATGCTAATGAGTTGTGTTTCAGAGGTTTGATATTTGATTGCTCGTGCACAAAAACTGCAAAAATTTGCTAAAAATATTTATGGAGCAAGAAGAATATGTAATTTTTATTGGCTAAGAGCTGAAACCAATATGATCTTTGCCTTTAATGTGTTTATTTGCTTGACCCCTCCCCTTCCTGGTTCCCTTTCAACTTTGCCCCCTCCCTCTCCATCCTTCCTGTTTCTTCCTGTCTCTACATGAACCTATTCCTCCATGACTTGTATTCTGCATATGTTCCATCCATCTCTCCATCTTTCTCTTCTCCCCTCTCCTATTCCCCCTCTTTCCTACTTTTTTCCTCATTTTCTCCCCTCCCCCATTCTCCCCCTCTTTTTCTTTCTGTCCCCCTGCAGACAGATGGCTTGAAAGGCGCCGACACATTTCAAGGGAAAGTCTGGACACAGCGAGTGCTGCAGGAGCTGGTGTACTGGACCCAGTCTGCTGCGCAGACGCTGCTCTCGCTGCAGTCGGAGAGAGAGAGGGACCGAGGGAGAGCCACGGCGAGGAGGGGGAAGAGAGACAAAGGAGGGATGCAGAGCTGAGGAGGAGGAGGAAGAGCCGAGAGACACGGAGCAGATTCCAATTGCTTGTTTTTCCTTCCTTTCCTTCCCTTCCCTCCTTCCTTTCCTTGCATTAAGTTTCACACATTGGTGAGGCTAGGAAAAGAATCAAGGAAAGGAAGTGAAGGTGTGGACGTAAAGGAATGTATGCAGTATTGGCAAGGCTGGGCATCTTCAGATCTCAGTACAAAGCGATCGCCATTACTGGCGTGGGACCAGGGGAGGGGAAGATCCACAGGCTTCCTATTTTGGAAAAAAAAAAAACACTTCTGCGAGGGACGCTTTCTGGATTTCTTGCTCAAGATATCTTTTGGAAACTCTTCTCACCACATTGACTCATTTAACTCTTTCTGAAATCACTCCATGGTTTAGAATCTCCTGAATGATGACTGCCCTCTATCGGTGTTTGGGTCGGGGAAGAAGGAAGGAAAGAAGGAAGGAAGGGTTTGAAAAATTGGCAATAGAATGAGCCCAAAGTTGTAGATATGTGGAAGACGGGAGAGGGTGCGAGGTTGGGAAAGAGAGGAGAGGAGAATGAGAGAAATATGGATCACAGTACGTCTCCTTAGAAATGCACTTGGGAAGTAACGCTGGAAGCGTGCTAAATTATTTCTTTAAAATGGGGTCCGTTACCCATTTGCATTGACTGGTGTGGTTTGTAATGACTCTTTGGGCTGCTAAACTGCTAAACTGAGAGATTGGTGTCCTGGTTAGTCAGCTGTTCATCTGGGCCTCCACTGTATTTCAAAGTACTTTCATGAATTATTATTATTATTATTTTTTTTTTTTGAGATGACATTGTAATTGAAGCCAAGATCTGCGCTATAATTACGCTATCGTTTTAGCTCTAACCTATGCTCGTACAGAAACTAACCTAAGTTTCAGGTGATGGCGTGTCGTATTGTTTGGTGAATGTACCGTTGGCTATTAAATGAAAGTCTAGAATAAGAATAAGAAACTATTTCCATTGTACAGGTCATTCTTTACGGTTGCTAAGATACTGTCCTGCACTGAAAATTTCTCTGACTGTGCTGCGGGTGAAACATTATTGGTTCCGCCCCTCTATTTTGTTTTGGGGGTTAGTGCTCGATGAATGGAGCAAGCGTGGGGCGGGAGCAAGATTGGAGGAGTGCAGAGGTAGATGATGTCATAGGAGGTGATTGGAGGAGGGAGGGGCTACAATCCTGACTAGTTAACCAAATTTATTTATATACACATATATTTATATACCACTTTGGTTTGCTGCGGAGTTAAGATATTTAATGTACAGGGCCCTCCAGAACTATTGGTTCCTTTTTAATAAAAATGTATGAAGTGGTGTACAAAAAATGTCTTGTTTATCCTGATCTTTCATTCAAAATATTCACAAAAATCTAACCTTTTATTGAAGTGAAAGAAACACTAAATTCTCATTGTTTTTTTTCCTTCTCAGTAATATGTTTGCCATCATTTTTGGCACCCCTTCATTCAATGTGTTTTTGCCCCCCCTTCTCTCTCTTCTGTGTCACTTTGCCAAGTTACGGGCTCGGAGTGTTTTCCTATAATACATGATGAGGTTGAACACATGGCACGAGAGGTCACACGCTGCCCATTTAAAGCTCCCTGGGAGAGGCTGTGTGGTTTTCAGTTAATATCTGTTATATGATGGAGTCCATGATGCCATGTATCCTTACAAGATGTCCTGGGTGTTTGGACGAAAAACAGCCCCTCTACATCAAGGATCCGCCATCTGACTTCACAGTGGGTTTGAGGTGCTTTTCTGAATGGTTATGTTTCTGTCTACGGCAAACCCAGCTCAGATGTTTGTTGTTGAAAAGCTCTATTTGGTCTCCTCTGACCATGTAAGCTAATCCCATTTAAAGTCCCAGTAACATTTTGCTAACTAGGCACTTTAGTTTGTTACTGGTTGGCAGAAGTGACTCTTCTCCCCCCCCCCTGTCAATTGTCCCAAACAACTAGTGATGTAGGTGGTGTCTAATGGTAGTTTTGGAGACTGACCACAGGACCTGACCAAAGGCTTCAGCTATGATCCTTGGAGACTGCTTTGCCAGCTGCACCATCCTCCTCATTGTGTTTGGGGTCAATATGCACTCACATCCTCTACTAGGCTGATTCTTAACCTCTCCTGTGGCTTAAAGCCTCTTGATTATTGCCCTGATGGTTTTTCATTTTTTTGTGTATGGATTTTCTTTTATCCATTTCCTGATGGGTGCAGCACAACAACTTTTTGTTGCAGACTGTCACTGTGTTCTGGGGACTGAGTGATGAATTATACTCAGCAACAAAAGTTTCTGTGACACCAATATTGTTAATTATTTTTCATAACGCAATTATGAAATTGTCATACATGGTGATATCAGACTGAAACAGTACACGTAAACACAGCATTGAAATGGAAATCATGAAAATGCGAGAAAATGACTTTGCACGTGAAAATGTGCGTAAATCATGCTTGTGGATGGCAAATAAAAGAGGAGAATTTTTGGAATGTTCACATTGTGCCTGATGAACGATGGAAGCATCACTTATCGAAAACGCAGCCATTTCGGATCAGGAACTCTACCCTCTAAATGCCAAGACTGTCTGAAAATGATCGGTGGAGGGCCATTGGGATGATTGAATCCGGAACCTCGCAGAGGGAAGTTGCTCATCGCCTGAATGTCCACCGAAACACCATTTGGAACTTATGGCAGCGTCATCAGCAGACAAGACATGTCAGAGACCGTCCTCGCAGCGGCCGTCCACGAGTAACCACTCCCAGACAGGACAACTGGATTCGAACAACCCATCTCCGAAATCGATTCCAACCTGCAACCATAACTGCAAGAACGATACCTGGTTTTAGGCGACTGTCTGCACAGACAATCCGTCGCCGTCTCCGTCATTTTGGCATTGTCCCACGTCGGCCAGCAAGACGTCCAATACTCACAGTACAACACCGACGACTGCGTCTACAGTGGGCACAACAACATCGACGGTGGATCCAACGTCAGTGGGATCTTGTACCCTTCACTGATGAATCAAGATTCATGCTTAACCGATGTGATGGTCGTTTACGTGTATACCGTCGAGGTGGAGAACGTCATGCGAACAACTGTGTTCAGGAATTTGATCGTTTTGGAGGTGGTAGTGTCATGATTTGGGGAGGGGTCACGGCTAGAAACAGAACAGATTTGCTTGTTATTGATGGAAATCTGACAGGTCAAAGATATCGCGATGAAGTGCTACGGCCATTGGTGGTACCGTTTTTGATGCAACATGGTCCCGGAATAACGCTGCAACATGATAACGCCAGACCACACGTTGCAAGGATTGTACAGCAGTATCTGATGCAACAACATGTCAATGTCCTGCCATGGCCAGCCAGATCCCCAGACATGTCCCCAATCGAGCATCTTTGGGACGAGATGGATCGACGTTTGCGGCGGTTGGATAACCCGCCAGCTACACTCCAGGAATTGCGACAACGTCTACGTCAGATTTGGAATGACATCCCACAGCAATTTCTGGCACATCTGATTCGGTCCATGCGCCGGAGATGCGTTGCTTGCATCATGGCACGAGGAAGTCACACCCGGTATTGAAGTGTGAAGGTCACAATTGGTTAGACGTCAGACAAGTGCTTCATGACGCATGAAAATGACATTTTTCGTTTTGAGTGACGTTGGCACTGAAAAGTCAGTGTTTCTCCTGTTGAATAAACATATTGATTGCATTGAGATCTTTGCGTGTCATTTATAACATACACATAAATGGTGTCACAGAAACTTTTGTTGCTGAGTATATTAAGGCAGTTTGGCCTTTGTCACCTCATATTTATAGTCCAGTCAACTGAAAGTCAGGGTTGACCACTTCAGAGTTCGTAATCAAACAGAAAAATTAAAAAAATGTGAAACAATGTTAATTTGCTTTAGTTAGGTTTTAATCATAGGACTGTCTACAGGTGCCAAAAATTGTGGGCCACATTTTGGAGAAAAATATGTAATGTCAACTTATTTTCCCAATATATACAGGTGTATATATATATTTTTCAATTTAAAGGTAAGATTTTTGTGATTTTTAATTAAAAAAAAAAAAAATCACAAGGACAAACAGCAAAGGCATTTTTTTTCCACACCGTGTTTTGCTCATTCACTTAGGGTACTTGTAATTTTGGAGGACACCGTACATTTGTGTGAGTTTGGGAATTTGAAATGAAAGTGTGCGTGTGTGTAAGGGAGAGAGAGGCCTTGGTTCTGCATGACATGGTGGTGTGAGGTTTGTGGAAATTGGGATGTCGAGGGTGGAAAGGCCTGGTCTGTATATTAGGACGTGGAATCACAGACTCATACGGTTCGGCAGCAGGAACTCACTGTATGCAGGCATGAGATGGAGAACAGATTATCTGTAAGGATGCATGTTTACGTGCTGTATGAAAGAGTGACAGAGGCAGTACAAACGAGTGGGGGAGGGAGAGATGTGCACTGCGGGACGAGTGTGTGAGACAGAGAGAGAGGGAGGGTTTGTTTGTGTGTGTCTGTTTGCGTGCGTACGTGTGCGTTCATGCTTATGCATCAGTGACCAAACAAGATTTGTCTGTGAGTGTGAACGTGTGTATGAGATGTACAGGCAATTTTTGTGTGCACATGTGAAGAACGTGTGTGTGTGTGTGTGTGTGTGTGTATGCATATATGCATATGAGAAAGGTAAGCAGGGTGTGTGTGTGTG